>OX376341.1:8276698-14126179 GCA_947369235.1 Udea olivalis | reverse complement strand
CAATTGAATCTATGTATTACCAACTGTTTGTAATTCTCTAATCTTACGTTTAGCTCAGGACAAGCGAAGGTCGACGCAGAGTATTTAAGGGTTAACAAGTATTAAAAGTTTCGTTATTACAACCCTAACAGAGCGGCGGGAGCCATCACGCAATCTCTATTCGGGGCGCGACCGACAATATCATGATAATGTGTTCTCTATAAGTTCGCCCGCGTTTTATTTATGATGTATTGACGTTACACGCGACACTAATAGTTAACGAGTTTACAACTAAACTAGTTTCAGCAGAGTTGCCAACAAAAAATAAATTGGCGAAGTCGTCTGGAAGTTGTACAGTTTTTTCTCCATAGAGTTTCGCCTAGCGTTAAATAAAAAGAAGTTTGGTTACATAATCTGTGGACGGAAAAGGCGTTAGGTAAAAGTATGAATTTTGTTTAAACCACTTATTTGCTAACAGTGCATTAGGTATACCTAATGCACTGTTAGCAAAGTTATCTATCAGACGTTGTCTCGGTCAGCACTTGACTAAAAGAATATGCCTAGCTAGATCTGGCTATTTTGCTTGACCGTCCTGAAAATATGATATCCAGATGGCTTGGAAAACGTTGGTGATCTAAGAGTTGAGTGCGTGGTAGAAGATGATACGAGAACGACCAAATTCAGACCTAAAGTCACAAGTGTATGGCGCGACAGTAATTATTTCAAAATAATGTCACAGAATATTATTAGATTAGAGCAAACCGAATTTTAGATTCCTGACAGCTGCATAGGCTGAACTCAGGCTGTATTAGCATAACTAGTTCCGATCTGAGTCAAGATCGCTACGAACAAAGGCTCAGTTCGGTGTTCGTGATGTAATTATATAATTATGCGCCAGCTAGTTTACCCCCGCAATCCATTTTAAAACAACTAAGCACAAACTGGGTTAAATTCTAACAAGACACCAAGACCCGTATTACCGAATGCTACTCAAGACATGATCTACTTATTCTTAAGAAGATACTTGGCCACGTTTTTAACTACTTTAAACAATAGGTAACGTTGGTTCAAACCTTTTGAACTGTACCTGTTTTTTTTCTCTCATTTAACATGACTAGCTTTAAAAAGGCATTCTAATTACCGGGTGCATGTAAAAATAGTAAATAAATTCAAGAAAAATATTAGTCAACGAAAGAAAATACTCAATATACAGGGTGACTGGGGATTCATTGGCATCCAAGAATACGTGCTTACTTAGTTGTTGGGTATTAAGTATGACCTTACTTCTAAGAAGATAAAACTTCTTTACCACAATACACTTCGGCCACAGATTAAAATGAGAATGGACACACATTTAGCGGTCTACCTTTAAAATATATTTACTTACACGCGAATAATTGCTAATTTCATGAGCTTTAATTAGAAAATTCTATTTAGGGTTGGCATAACTTTATTATCTTTTCAATAGGCATTAAATTTACTTAAGTCCATTGATATTTAACGCAGATAAGGAGCCCGTAATTTAACAGCAACAACTGCAGTTCCAAGCGCTAACGTATTAAGTTTCAAGACTCGATTCAATGAGTTCCTCAGATCGTTAACGCCGATTATAAAGTGAAAGTCTGTCCGGATTCCAAAATGTTTTCCGTTCAAGACACCTAAAATAATTGATTTCACATAGGCTGTGTTTGACTTATTGAAAAGTAAGAACACGGTAGTATGACTGCTAAATTAGTTAGGAACGGAAAAAACGTATTTTTAATAAGTTGCTTCATGTATTTACCAAACTAAATACGCATACTAAACTAATATTACACATATTTTTTAATTCAGATTTTAACCAAACAAAACCTTTGCCGTTACATACAATCGAACAAAGTTACATGGTTACGCTTTTTAAATTTGCCTCCATTTCATTACCAGCGGACCAACTGTTCCTTGAATTGATATTTCGTTATTATATCATTTTCGTCAGTAAATATCTGGCCTAGAGGATGCATTATTGGCAGGTAACCGCTGACTGGCTGAAAATTAAATGTTATATTAGGAAATCGCTCGCTACGCTCAGTTTAGGAAATTAACTTGACTGGCGATACGATATGGTAATACGCCCCCCGATTCGGAACGAAGCTATCGATCGATTCGGTAAATTTATTTTAATCATGGTGAACTACCCGCTAAACGGTAGCATTCAATATTTTTACATGTAAAAATTAAGTTCCTTTTTTAAATTCAAATTTATATATAAAAGGTTTTGTTTTAAGATGAAATTCGCATGATCATTGAATTTCTTCCAAAGAAGTAAATCTTCACGAACTTCTAACTTAATTAAAACTCCATAAATTTCTATAAATCTTTGTCAAACGCATCTCCGGTGTTCATTTAATCATGCCACGTAAACTCTTGACCAGGAACGAAATGTTGAGAGCAGCGGGCATGATTCAAGCTGGCGCTACCCAAATTGCGGTTTCTGAAGCCATGAGTACCAGTCAGAGCGTTATATCCAGGCTTTGGTCACGTTATCGTGTCACGGGGGAAGTGGTGGAACGGCACCGAGGACCTCAACGCATTACAACACATGTACAGGACCGATTCATAGTAATTGCTGCACGAAGTCAACCAAATGTAACGGCGATGCAATTGGTTCAAAGGCTACAGAGAGAGTATGGTTTGCTGGTAAGCGGTCAAACTTTGAGAAGACAACTGCATAAAGTCAACCTACGTGCTCGTAGGCCACTTCGGGTACCAGCGCTAAGGAGAGGCAATCGAGGAAGTAGATTACAATGGGCTATTGCACAAGAAAACTGGAACCATTCTCAATGGTCACTTGTGCTTTTCACAGATGAATCCAGGTTTGGATTTCATCCTGATTCGCGAAGGGTACGCGTTTGGAGAAAACCTGGACGTTGGAATCGACTGCAGCACCCACAACAAGTCATGTATATCAAGGTGGCACGATTATGGTTTGGGCAGAAATTCGTGTCGGCGGTAGAACGAACCTTGTTTGGATACAAGGCAATATGACTGCTCTAAAATACCGAGATGAGGTGCTAGAGCCTGTAATCTTGCCCCACAGACAGCAAATAGCACAAAATTTCCAGCTAATGCACGACAATGCCCGTCCACATACGGCAGGTATCGTTACAAGTTGGTTCCAACAGCATGATATCCAATCTTTAGACTGGCCTGCAGAATCCCCTGACTTAAATCCTATTGAGCATGCCTGGGATATGCTTCAGAGAAGAGCTCTTAGGAATTTCCCTGAAGATGTTGTGCATGAAAACCAGCTTTTCTTAGCAGGACTTGGGACAGTATTCCACAACAGGATATTGACACCCTTGTTTTGAGTATGCAGAACCGCTGCAAATGTGTCAGGAGAGTCTTAGGTGGATTCACGGATTATTAATTTTAGGTTTTCAACAATTTTTATAAAAAAAATAGTTGTTTTGTTTAGGTTTTGATGTTTCAACAATAAAGTTAAGATTAAAATTTTGTCTGAGTTTTTCCTCTTCTGTTTTTTTTTTAAATTAACTTTATTTAAAAGTTTATTTAACAGATCAGATAGGCTATTTAACAAGGTTTATTTTAATGTGTAGGTGTCTTAACAAAAAGTTAATAGAATTTTAGTTATTTTTAGGTTTAATTGAAATATCCCTAGATCATGTTGATGTGTGTAAATACCTTAATAATGAAACGTGGGGATAATAAAAGCTTTTAATGATCTGTAAATATAATTGGACTACAAATGCCTGCAAGAGTTGCTTTATAACAATCAACTACCTACTTATAGTATTATCATTATCTCCCGAAGAAAAACGTTCGACCGGAAAGGAGTCAAATGAAATAATAAAAAGGTATAAAATCACACAGATAGTATTTACTCCGTAACAAGACCCGGCCCTTTCCTATCAATATGAAGTATCCAATCTCGATAGTCGAGCTGCGATCGAGGTAGGCTTCCAATCCAGTTTTTCTAGAGGCGGGAATGCAGTCAAACGCACCTGCCGGCCGACCAAGGCAGGTATGCCTAAATCTTAATTGATAACTTAACTAATCAAAACAACAAAACTATTCCTGACCGCTAGTTCAGACACAGATAATTTAGAATAGGTCTGTTTGTAAAATGTATTAACTCAAAACAAACGCAAATGGAATTAACAGTACATCGAAATACATTCCAGTACCAATGGATAAATCCAACTAACTGGCCTGTAGGTGCAATTTACAATTATGTGTTATAAGTATTTAATTTTTTTCACTTTAAATCAAGATAGCAATTGGCCTCTGTGAAGGTAAATTTACTATTATTTTGCTAAGGCTGCTTATAGGAGTACTGTGTGTGATATAAGATCTATTTGGTTTGCTCAATCGAAAAGGTTTTAAAAATATCATTTAAAATAGCTGCAAGGCGAAATTTCCATTTTTGACATCAATTACTAACGTTGCAATTGATAGGCACTAGCTTAACCTGAAATCACCAATCAAGTAAAATTTGCTTTGGATTAAGTATTCCAAAGAAGCCCGAGATTTGATACCTATAAATCACACCCAAATTAGTTCTGAACCTTACTTTTAGTTGTTAGGAAACGTTGTCAAAATAACTAAAAAACAAACCAGACTACTCGTAATGCAAGAGATTAATTAAATGATTGATGACTTTTTGTAGACACACACATATTATTATGCAAAGCCTCGCCTAGACGTACAATTTCTCAGTCCAAATAACGTATACAAAACATGCAACAAACCTGTCATACATAGCATTTAAACTTTGACCCTTGAGCAATGTTTTTTTATAAAGGTCGGACTAGTGTGAACCTAACACGATGTGTGTTCATCGGTAATTAGTGTCGCAATTAACATCAGATGTAATAATGAGGTGCACTCAAATTTTACCTGCCGTTCCTGCACTCTGTCATGCCAAATTGTAATCTCATTATGCAAATTTAATGTGCATGGCGTCAGCCCCGTGATTAGCACAACTCATGGGATCTGGTCATTTGCTGATGCCAATTAACATTCTATCTAATTTACATCTAATAAACCTTCGTCGTTCGCGTGATCATGGCTCTTTTGGACGCCGCCATTTGCATAGGGAACTGCATTGAATTGTCTGTGGTTTCCAGCAGAAATATTTAGATTCCAAGGTCCTTGTTGTGAAATCTATTCATTTGTCTTTACTATTCACGCCACTTATTACTGGTATCTTAATACCATTTAAATGTGTTTATGCAACACCTGCTAATGGCGAAAGTGGTTTTAATCAGGGTTCTGTAATGAAATAAGACGCCTATGTAGAGATGAATAAGCTTTCAGCTTCCCCGAAACACGAAATAAATTAATAATAAAATTGAACCTGCAACTGTAGAGTGAAATAATGTACAGTTTCTATGAAAGGCGCATAGCCTGCATAAGGCAATTCAGTTTTAGCAGTCTCTTGTTTACAAGGCTATCTTTTTATTCATAAACTGTTCATATAATTGGATTACAAGAATTAATTAATCATAACGTGACCGCTGAGCACCGGCTGAGACGTTGATTCTATCGAGACAACTATGGACAAGAAGTTCGATTAGTTTAAACAAAATAAGGCTAGTAGAATACCACCTACTACTAATAAAAGAGCTTTAGGTTTTTTTATTACATACTTGACAAGAACAAGTCTACATGTCTCAATCATGCAGCCTACCAAAAGTGAAGGCATGCGGTCTTGCCGGAAACTCCACCTGACAGTCCCTCCGCACTCTTCTAGCTATTATTCTCAATCCTTTGTTGTTCGCTCAATTCGTCTGTGGAATTCCTTGCCTTTAACCATTCGTCAATCTCAATCCTTACCTATTTTCAAATCTCAGGTAAAGTCGTACTTCCTCTCTCTCTGACTTCGTGTTTTTTTTTTTCTTTGTTTACGTTCCTTTTACATATGTTTCTCTCCTAATTTAGTTCGTTACTCAAGGAAACTGGTGCTAGGTAATCTAAAACAATATATGTGTGTATACATAGATGTATTTATTTATTTATTTTTATATTAGCATAATATTCAAATGTAATTACTATTTTGTTTTTCCATAGCTTTTGCGCAGCCTAACTCGTCCTCTGTTTTAAATCTCTGCCGAAGGTTGTCTGGAAGAGATCGCTCTGTAGCGATAAGACCGCCTAAATTGTACTAAATATTTACTTTTTTGTTTTTACGTGCTGTAAGTATTTGTTTGTGCAATAAAGATAATTTATTATTATTATTATGTCTTAAATTTAAAATGATATCCAATATACATCTTACTTTTTGTGAGTAAGGAACCCTAAAGTTGCATGTCTTAACACTGTTGGTAATTTTTTCACAGCTTGTCGTGTATTTCTTCTATACGTCATGCACCCGACGCCCCGTGGCCACGAACGTGGCGTGAACGTGTCCTCACCACGTAAATTACTGGAACACTGACCCCATTGCTCGTGTGTTTTTAGGACGACGTAACGTCAATTGTTTTATTAATTAGCCTTGCTTATTATTAGCAGTAGAACCAGTTGTGGATGCATATTACAACGGGTACTCGGTGGGTGATGTATGCCAAGGACTCCCTTGAGAATAATCTGCATGTGCTGAAGACTGAAGCCATTGCTTGATCCTAGCGAAAGAGACGCTGCAGGGGGTCCATCAGTCTAATTGTGTAACATAGATCTGAAAATAATGTGGTACAAAAATAATGTCCAGCAAAGTTAATGATTGTCTATGTAGCTAGTTAAAACATACAACTCAAATGATACATATGAATGACATTGAGAGCCATGTGTATCATTTGAGTTTACAAAGTTTACCTAGATTGGATTCAATTTACGTAAATGGATCAATATCGATTTATGTAAATGTGTTAAGTCTTAACACTCTCAGTGCCTAGACTGGTCTAGTCGACCCAAGTTGTCTAGGACAGAAGTCAAAGTCCAAATGCCACTTAATGATTGTGACTGAAATTCAAAGTGTGAACCTATTCGTATTAAATAACATTTAGGGAAGTATTTGAAGTATTCAATGAATACTTATTTACAAAAATGTGTATTCGCTTACTCAAACTAAAATCATTATTGGATTTACTTCTGGATATACAGATATGACACATGATGTCAGAAGTTATTATGCAACGAAGTTAACGAAGCGTGTGGAAGTGCTGAGATGCTTAGCTTACCACACTTGACAGTAACTTAGGAGTCGAGGAAAACGTTTTCGTAGAAAAACAGTGAATATATTTTACATAAACATTTGCAGCACTTTATGACCCGTGGTTATCCCATCAAGTTGGAGTATGTTATTAACATAGATTGGGCGTAGCAAGGGCTGTATCAATTTAGCTTGAAGAGCCCTTAGTAATCGAATTTTGCAAGCCCCTTTTGTAATTAATAGTATTATGTTTACGATCAAATTATATGTGACTAGCATGGTTATTTTAGGAATAGTAATAAGTACTATACCTTATTCATGATTTGCTTTCTGAGGTACTAGTCAGCATCAGAATGTTAATGTCATTTGCTTATGGTTATCATACTAAAAAATGAATAGTCAAATATGCTGGAATTAAGCCAGGAGCGTCTCCCAGTACACACAGACATCGTTTCCTAAATTGACCCGACGCGACTGATAATTGAACCCGGGACACTACGGAAATCGAGGCGAGAAACCGTGCTAGAGCACTAAACCAGATCAACTAACGAACAATTTCCAATGAAAAATCAAAGCCTTAATACAATTCGTTTATTGGCCAGACATCGGCCAGCCTATTCACAGCACAGATCGCACTCTGGAAGCTATCGTACATTAATTAGCCAAATTATTTGCTAATTTGTACTAAACCCGACCGCATTTACTCGGCAAGGGGTAACGTGGAGCTTAATCTACTTCATTACACAGGCTTTAGTGATAATTAACACGGACTCCTGTACAATTTCACACAATTTTGTGTTTGAGTCACGTAATATTATTAGTGCTTTGGTCGGACTTACCGTTCGTTTGTTCTGATAAGGCAGTGTAATGTGTGCCACGAAGGAGTTTTCACGTGCTTGAGTTAACTGATTACACCACCTTAATGGTCTTAACGCGATCAATTACATGAAATATGTAATAATGTGTGAACAAGCGCGTGACTGTTACAGTTTTAACGATAAGTATTAGTCGAAATTACTGATGTTAATTTTGTTAAAATAAACAATTATATTTCTCCCGAAAATGTCGTACATATTTTTTTTCTTTTAATGGCCTGATTTATGGCTTGTTAAAATTATACTACTCAAGCTGTTGTTTGCCTAGCAATTAAACCGTTTTTCTTTTACTTTTCATGTGTTTAAAATGTACCTATTAGTGTCAGAGTTTTTCAATTAACCCTTTTCGGCCTAGCATTCGGCATAGCTTATACTTATATTGTCCTTTTGTCGTGTCCGCTAATACTACCGGCTTAACGTGCCTAAACGAAGTAGCCTTCATGATTCGGTTACATGTGAAATCTGATTGAGATCAGATTTGAGCCTGAGGGGTGATTGAAAATTACTTTTGTTATGATAGGTCCAGATTATTCACCGATGAACAACTGCCGATGAAAGCAAGTGCAAAAAAATCCTAATTGAAATCTTTAACAATTATTTGATTTTAACTCGAAGATGATTAATCAGTTTGTTCATAATTGTAACAAAGATATTAATTTGTTACATTTAACAATAGCAGTGGCTGATATTTATTGTAAAAAGCCATTGTATGTTATCTCACGCGGTTATTTCAAGTTATCGGTGCTGTTGATACAGGAGTTCCACGGTGGCTGTATTATCGACAAAATTTCCACTAAAATACCACTTAGGTGCAATGAATTTTCTTGCTGCACCTAGCCCTATTGATTAATATTAAAATAAGAGGTTGTGATTGGTTAAGTCAATGACATTCGTTGCCTGGCAACGCTATCTGTAACTTTATCTCAACCAATCAAGTTCTCGAATCTGAATACTATTGTCGCCAGCGCTAACGCTAGCGCCTCTTATCCTCAAACCCTGCTCCTCATTGCAAATCTCAGTCACACGACGAAACCTTACTTGGCCCCCCGCCAGCTCTTAAACACGAACATGAACACAAATTATGTATGCTACATGTTACTGTAACTATTTCTAAACTTCAACCAACAATGTTCTAGTCGTCTGTTGATTTTTGTCATTGTGGATGAGCCGATAATCGTCGGACCTAGTTACGAAAGCTTCGCGTAAAAACGTTAACGAGCGAACAAACGTGTGAATGTACTTCGTCGGTCATACTGAGCACAAGGTGAACCATTGAAGTGAACAGAATGCCACAAGAGACCAATTTGTCTTTTAAAAAGGGTGTTATTTACTCGTCTGTGCATTGTTTAGGACATGAGCAAAGCACAAATGAGCATTTAGGCGTCGAAATAACGGTTCTGAAGTCATTTCGTTCGAATGCCTCTGTTAGCTTTAAATGTAGACTTGCGTTAAGTAGCATAATGTTTTTTGCATTTCCCGCGCCGTTTTGCGAACCACAGCATTGTAACGGGTTGCGGTTGAAGGGTTAAATGTTTTAAAATTAGAATTAAATTACCTCAACAAACAGCTTTGTCAATGTATGTACAGTACGA
Source organism: Udea olivalis (assembly GCA_947369235.1). Classification (NCBI taxonomy): domain Eukaryota; kingdom Metazoa; phylum Arthropoda; class Insecta; order Lepidoptera; family Crambidae; genus Udea; species Udea olivalis. The sequence continues at coordinate 14,116,586 of OX376341.1, read as the reverse complement.
CCGCCACGAGTCGCCACTTTAAATTTACGTTATCGTTCGCTAAAAAAAAAGTATTGGGATTTGACATGACATGACAATGTACGGGTTGCGGGTAAAGGGTTAAATGTTTTAAAATTAGAATTAAATTACCTCAACAAACAGCTTTGTCAATGTATGTACAGTACGACCGCCACGAGTCGCCACTTTACCTTTTTTTTACGCGAACGATAACGTAAATTTAAAGTGGCAACTCGTGGTAGACGTACAGTCTGTAGCGCTGTACCCTTGGTGCTTTTTCGATGGCGGTAAGCCCCACGACTAAGAAGATATGTATAGACGTCTTGAATAAGGCTGATTATGTATAATAATTATTGTTTAACTATGTATTAATGTACTTTGACCAATCTAGTAACAGTAATTAGTAGAAATTAATAGTTATTTTGAACGGTTGTAAATCAAATTAAAAAACATGAATACATAAAATCCCAATGGCATTACGATATAAAATCAATTCTTCTTTTGATCGAAACATTTCTAGACATGCTAATTTAAATATCTCTACCTCATAGTCTGAAGAAAAACGGATTTGCAAAGGTTTTGCAAATCAGATAAAGTCGAAGAATCAAAACGATATTTGATTCTAGTACCGTTGCTATGATTCATGTCTTTTTTTATTTTATTGCAGTTAAAAGGCGATGGTCACATCGGGAACATAAAAATATGTTTTGTTTTATTAGAGTAGCTATCTTGCTAAAACTTTAGGATAGTCTTAAAGAACAAGATTTAACATAGGTAGTAAAGATTTCTCTTTCAACAAGAACAAGAATATCAGAGTGTTCCAAATGTAATAATAATAGTAGTGTAATAATAGTTTTTTTGTTAAATATGAAGACCATATTAAAGGGTTTATTCTATATTACAGACCATTCTCAATGTATAATTTGATGACTATGATGTCTTGAAGAATATGAGCCAAAGCACCACATGATGCATATCTACTCTTTTTACCCGACGTTTGTGATAAGAGTAAGTGTAGATGAGATTCTTGTAACCTAACCTTAAACTGAATCTTTTAATTCTAATGTTTCAGGCAAACTTAGTCATTGCTAAGAAGTCAGCAACTGAAGGCCCGCACCGTAATAAAATGTACGAGGAATAGTCGCAATAATGAGTGCCACAATTCGAACGGGATAGGACTCGAACTAAAGTATTTTATCCCAGCTTCAGCAAGAAGTATGGAGTCTCTAGTGTCAGCTGACATTTCCGCCGCTTTGCATAACCTGGCATTAAAACTGATTGAAGTGCCGTCTTCCAATCTGAGGACACCGGGTATTGTGCCATTGTACTCTCGTTAAGGGCACCGGCGTAGCCACTGATGCTGCGTTATTTGTACCGCTATGTTATGACCTTAACGTGATGTACTACTAGATTACTGAATTTAAACTATGATGACATTGCTGTATGTATTAAATATAACAACTAAAGTGCAATTCTTATTTGAAATTGATGATTTAAACTTCAATTTAGAAAAAAAATATTCCAATTCAACAATGTCATTTCGTTTGGGATTCAATTAACATTCTAGCTTTTCAAATATTGAGAAGTAACTCACTTTACCTTTCTAACCAGTCCATAAGTTTTTTTGACTAGGTGCAAATATAACCTTGGATTAAGGCTAAATAGTTTTTTTTTACTGATAATACGAGGAAACCAAACAGATATCGCAGTAGCTGTACCGTAGTTAGTGTCGATATCAAAGTTGGCACACAGAATATCTTGCTGTCATATTTCACGAGCGGCTGTCATAATAATTACTGATATTGTTCGCTATGATACCCCGTTTTTGTGTTCATTTACTTTACTTCTCAGTACATCTGTTACCGCTAATGTACGTAAATCAGTTAGAGCGCAGATTAACGTGTTAATCTGCAGATTATCTGGTTGAGTCCGTTGAAGTGGAGAAAAAGTTTTAGTTCTTATATTAACTAGATCATCTGCAGACATCCTAAGTAATCTACAGACTAACGGCTAAGCATACGGTGAGGTTAATAAAACAGGATCTTAGCCGTAAAACATAAATAACTTTTGATAAAATGCATTTCTTGGTTGTCCGTATTGTTTATTTTAGAAATCCTTTTTAAACTGAAAGTGTTTCGCTCTGCAAATATACATAATGCGTTATAAATACGTAATAACGTAAATAATAATAATACGTTTATTTCGGACAATCTCCATATTTTGTAAGTTACAAAACTCTTACAAAACTATGTTAGTAGTAATACAAAAAAAGTACATTCAAGAGACAACACCTACATTGCCTAATTCATTTATCTTCCCTCAGCACCGGGCCCGCAACAATTCCTACGGGACCAGTGCATCAGTAAGGGACAGTCTGGCCTCTGCAATACTTCTCAGGATGCTATTGGAGCTTTCACGAATTCTACGCATCTAGGATGCCGTTCTTTTGCGCATGATCGCTTCAAAACCATCTATGCGTGCTTCGGCAAACATGCCTGAAGCGCTACAGAACCGCGGAAGCCTCAACAACACCCGGAGAGCATTATTGTATTGAACCTTGAGAGCGTTGTACGCTTTCTGCGTATATCTGACCCACAGGCTGCTGGTGTAAAACGTCTGGCAGTATGCTTTAAACAGAGTAATTTTAACTTCATTAATACACCTTGCAAACCTGCGGGCCAGCATATTATATCTAACCGACAACGCCCTCCATTTTCTCTCTACATCATCATCACCATGGTCCTCCCTCAACAAGGTATTTAAAGTGAGACTTCAGTGCGACTCCATAAAGGAATACCGGAGGGACTGTCTCCGGTTTCCTGGAACCTACACAAAAAACCATAACCTCGCTTTTCCTAATATTGTACAGGAGACCATGGGCCGTAGCGTATCCTTCACATACTCCCAGCAGTCTGAGTGCGTCAACCGAAGGGCTCAGCAGCACCATGTCATCTGCATAACTTATACTATTTATAATCTTGCCATCAGCAGAACATCCGACACCGGTACTACTGAGCTCCTCGATTAGCTAATTGATGTATAAACTGAAGAGCGAGGGTGAGGTCAAACCCCATTGCTTCACGCCACATCTCAGCCCATACTCACCAGACAATGCACCAGACCATCTGACCTAATTAATTAGGTGATCATACCAGTATTCGAGGAGGTCTATTAGCTCTGGGGGTATGGCTTTCTCTCTCAGTTTTTACCACAGGATGTCAACGAAATGTATATACTTACTTTGATTTTATAACTTAGGATATTTTGATAATGAAATTATGCGAATCGATTCTATTTTTCCCTACCCAAAATATATGCCAAAAGACGATTCTGACAGTGAACTTTCTTCTTAATGAACCCTCGTGAGCAGTTATTTTACTGTCTGATAATGTTATTGCTTCATGATATTTATCCCAAATCGCCTAGAGGGCATGTTAATGACAAAAGTAAAAAACTATTTTTTTAACATTTTAGATTGAAGTATCAGTAAAGGTACTTTTTATTGTTTTACCATTAAACTACTTACCTCTTTAACCTATCAATAATATTGATATTTGAAATCCATTAACGATGCGCGTAAATGTTGGATACCCTGTATATACTACTTTGGGCGGTCTATAGACTAGGGCAAGAGACTTATTAGCTGTCCACTTCATAGCATAATTATTGTATTGAGGTGTTGTTAAGACCTTGATGTACAACTTAATACCCATCCAGCCTAACCTTTGATCTACAGCTCGTTTGTGATCGAAACGTCCATACATTTATATCCAAATTTAGAATAATCAATCAACGTGGTCAAAGGAACGAATTCCAAACCAAGGGTATTGCTGACATACAAGTAGTACCACTACTTCTCGGTTTAGTAAAAACATGTCAATCAAATAAAATGAGCGTTTCATTTTCAGTTAATTTATATTACAGCGTTTAATTTGAGAAAATAAAACGATTTATTAGTTTTGGGTTCAGGTGTGTCGGGTTTGGTTGTTGAGAGCGTCGTGGCCTAGTGGTTCAGCACCTGAACTCAGATCGTGGATCGTGTGGTCCCGAGTTCAAATCTGGCCGCAATCAAAATCTTTGTGTTCATTGTTAAATATCCGACTAACTCTCCGGTGACGGAAAACATCGTTAACAAACCAAATCAACCCGTATTAACGGCGGAAGGCTCACCACCTACCACGTTGGGTTCTTATACCATTGGTGAAAAGTGGGCTTTTCAGTGTTTCGTTCGCCATGACGGCACAGTCACTTGCCTTTGACTACCCCGCTTGGGATAAAGTCGTGATAGTATATGAGTTCGGTAGTGTAGTTGGATGCTTCTGACATAATGAAAAGACGCACGCTTCAAAACGCGACTATGCTCCGAAAAATCTTTGTCTGACCAGTTTGCACCCAGGATCGTCTGGATATCTGGCCGATTGCTCTTCATTATCCCTTCGCTACCGAGGCGCGATAAATACACGTAGCATTTCGGACATCAATTTACTCAAAGGAGCTTCCAAAGATTGAGTGCTAAGTCTGGAAAAAGGTTCAATAGAATCTGGTAGCGGTAATCCTCACCTAAGTTACGGTGTCGTAAAACTACCTACTTCTTCAATTCATACAAGTCCTGCGTTATAAATAAAAACAGACTTTGACTTTGCGATTACATCCTTGTTCTTATGCGTTTTTTGGCTGATTCATCACTAGCTTGTTTTGAACTTGAAATCAAAAAAAAGTTAACAGAATAAATACTATGAAAATAGTCAACTACGATAACAGACAATTGTCTGTGGCTACGATATACCTACCTAGTACCAGACATAATATTGATAGTTTTAGAATAAGATGGTCACGAATTACAAAAAACTAATAAAGACATAGAATTCACTACCATACCTAATAGTATGTCTATTAGGTCTACCATGAGTTATCGTCACGTAAACGGCAATAGTTGAGTTCAGAAATTTCATGCTATTTTTAGTTTTACCTGAGACGCTGTACCGAAATCCCATTACAGACGTCAACGCAGACGCTAGCGACTCATTGGTGTTTGTAATCATGTTAGGTAATGGGGACGGTGAGACGATCTAAACGTTGATGCGAAGAAATGAGTTGAAGGTTTGGAAATTAGCAAAGAATGGTACTTTCCAGGCTATTTAGTAATTTGTTTATTAATTTAGTTATTACGGCCAACCAAACGAAAGTATAAAGGTGTACTGTACCTACTACTGATTTCACCACACAGCACACCAATGCACGAAAAGTAATTTACAATCCCTCTTAAGCAACAAAACAAAAATCGTAAGTTACGGAACTTGCGGACGGACGAATTATTAATGGATAGGTGTCAGTCCTTTAAAGTGCTAGCGGTACGCTAAATTAACCTGCGAATAAATAAATAAATAAATAAATAAATATCCCTGGACATTATTCCACACAGCGCCATCTAGCCCCAAAGTAAGCTAATTAAAGCTTGTGTTATGGGATACTAGACAACGGATAAACATACTTAAATACATTTTCTTTTGTAAATACATACTTATTATACATAGGAGACACCCAGACCAGTACAAACAGACATGTTCATGCACACAAATGTTTGTACTGTGCGGGGATCGAACCCGCGACCTCTGGTGTAGTAGCCAACTTCTTAACCATTACACCAAGTCGGTCAATTAAAATTAAAGAAGGTATGAAAAGGTATGGAATGGTATTAAAAGCATAAAAATCGGAAGGATTGATCTTTAGGCCATACAAATCAATTTGACCCGTAGCACGGAAAAAAGAAAATAAGGAGAGGAGTTATGGCGTCATCTTTTTTTTGTTTAGTAAAAAAAAAATTTTGCTCTGAAACCAAAAAAAAATAATTAAAAGATTGTAAGAAAAATACCAAATGTGAATATTTAAAAAAATCCTTTTTGAAGGTTATATATTACGTACCATTTGAAGCACATTTAGAAAAAAATATTCAACCGAATATCTGGAGGAGCCCAAACTTGTATGTTTTGTAAATGATTTTTATTTTAATTTAATACATGTGACTAAAAGGTAGGTAATGATGTGATATATTTTGAGACACGATAGGTTTCAGATCAATTTTTTTTTCCCTAAAGTACAAAAAAAATGACTATATAATAAATCCTCCCTTTTTTTCATCGCTTTGTCGTGCTACGGGTCAAATTGAATCCTATAGCCTAAAGATCAATCGTTCCGATTTTCATGCCTTTAACACCATTTGCAGGTTTTGCCTGAATTTCAGAGAGTACATACGCACTATTAAGAGGTTGTTATTAAATTGGTTCAATAAAGATATTACTTGCACCGATTGAGCTGACTTCTCAACTAAACCAAACGAAATCTTGCTGATTTGATGAAAATTATACGTTTAGTTTTCCAATCATTCGAGCACGAGTATTCGTGTCAACTTTCCCTTATTTATGAAACTGAGCTCAGCAATGACCCGTGACACCAAAAAAGTTAGCGAATCAATTATAATGTTTGGTTTTAGTGGCAATTAGCACAGTGACCTCGGCCAGAATGACCTTTTCATTTACATAATCTTTTTTTTAATCTTAGCGGGTAACTAATACATATTCATTCTCAGACAGACTTAGTACATAATTTATATTATTGGAATGGCTTGTGAACTTTTTATGCACCGAGTTAGCTCAGCTCCTAAGCAAAGCTTATCGTACTTTGTTCAACAGGCTGAGGAATCCACCCTTAGGCTTAGTTGCACTATCTATCTTTAATAATAACTTTAAAGTTTGCTAATGGTAAACCATAATAATATACTTTAGTTTGTGGTTCACGAATGAGTTTCGTGAAGTTAAGTTTCGACTCACCCTTAGAAACGATTAGAAAGTACTTCTGAAGTCACAGTTGAACACTTCATTTTGAAAAAAAAAAATTTGTAATGTTCACCAGACAATGATAACCACGCACGATTCCGCAAAATGTTTTATTCATAAGCAAATAGTCCAATAAAGCTACATGCTTTTAACATATCATATATTTACGGCAACACTTGAAATTTGAACAGAAATCCATAATAATATTATAAATGCGAAAGTAACTCTGTCTGTCTCGCTTTCACGCCAAAAATACTGAACCGATTTAAATGAAATTTGGTACACAGATAGTCTAGACTCTAGAGCCTGAGAAAGGACATACTTTTTAATTGAAATAAAGTGTTGTGAAGGGTCGAAAAGGGGGTAAAAGGTTGTTTGAAAGTATTGTCATTTTCAGAACTAGGAGCATAAAACTTATATTTTAGGCTGTTAATTAGATATAAATAAATATTGCATTCAAAGTTTGTAAAAATGTTAGCCTACGAGGTTGTTTTTGGGGTTGATTGTTTGTTTGTATGAAACTTCGTGACTTCAAGTGCTAGGAGTGTAAAATTTTGCATAGGGGTTCTTTTTAGGACGTAGGTGCTAACTAAGACGAGAACAAAAATGTTTATATATTCATATTTTTTTATATTACTCATAAGTATATTTATTTTCACTCCACACATCTATAAGCTTTTCCTCTACCCAAAGGTGGCCTGGAAGAAATCGCTCTTTAGCGATAAGGCCGCCTAAATTGTACAAATTGTTTATTTAATGTAATATTACTTTTTTTTCCTATTTTATGCAATAAAGTATATCTACCAATCTGATGTTTTGGGTAAGTAAGTATCTAGTAAATGAAGTAAGACATCACTAGAAACTACTAACAATTAACAGACAGGCTGATTACAAAACAATAACAGGGCAAAAACAAGAATAATCTTCGTAAATGCATTATTGCAAGAGGGACAATTGCAGTTGTATAACAGAGCGTCGCTTACCATTTATGTAACTGGTGTAAATAATAGATTGAATTATCTGTGATTGGCGTTCGGTTACAGGAAGCTGGCCCAGTTCTGGGCAGATAGTCAATCGCTTGATCAAACGCAAGATACAGGGCACAGATACAGAGCGGCTGTATAAGGGTAAGTACAGGATGAGTCCAGGATATTTACTATTTTTAGCTTCCAGGATGTTCGTTTTGTGTGTACTTAAGGAAACTAGATCATTTTCTGTAGTGGAGTACGAAACCTGTCATGGATGAATGTGTACATCCCCTTTCATTTATGATGTTTAATTGCAACACGTTAAATGTTCAATGTTAATTTTGATTGATGCAAAAGACTTACGTGTAAATGAATAAAATCTCCTTCATAATATTTATATTATATTTAATTTTATTAAATAAAAAATATGACTCCTTTAGCCACTGATGCATTATTCTCCGATTTTGAAACCGCAATAGAATAGACCAAATCATCCAATAATTTCAATCATGAAATGCTTGATTTAACCTAGTCTAATGTGTTAGTTAAAAGTTTTTTTTTAGTTTTTGATAGAGCTGCCTATAACACTTATGTGTTTTAGTTTCCTAAACTTACCCTGCTCGATCAGCGTCACATAATCAGTCAATACAATGTGTAAACAGTGCTAAAGTAAAAATTTCTTTGACCATTGTCTACAACCACTTTCTTTCACAACTTAAGATACATAATATGGTTCTTATTACGATTTGTTCTAGCCCATGCAGTGGGTTCCAAAACTTTTCTTAAAGTATTGGATGCTATATGTCTATACACAATGTCCACGAACAGCAGTAGTACTAGCAAACCATCAGACGGACTTTTTTTACCTAATACCATTGGTTTAATGTTCCTTTTAATAACAACCTCCTGTAGATGCCCCGAAATCAATATCTATTTTGGCTTGGTATGTACTCGGCAGTAATTTAAATCGAGAGAGTGGCTGATACAATCAAAACTCATAATCACTCGAGAGATGCTATTGTGCTATTGCTACTGTGCTTTTAACAAGGTGTGCTTACATACCGCTCTGTTATTGAAAAGTCACGAGCAAATCAAGTTTAGTGGGTCGTAATTGGCCGCGGCTTGTTAAGTTATATTTTTAATACGTGGGAAAGTGCTTATGAATTTAGTTCTAGTTAGCGCCGCGAGTTTGTTTGTTGCGGTTTCCAGGTCAGGCAGGCGGATTTTTCAGCACACAGCCGTAAATTAGGCCTTACGGTCTTCATATAGGTCGTGGGATTTTGGTGAATGTAGGCCGACAACTGGTGTCTGAAAATATTGTCTATGAATTTTATGAGACCAGTAGGCGGCCGGCATGCACCGATATCCCACGCCTATTACATAACAAAGCCTTACGTGCTGGGCGTAGTTTGTAACTTTAGTTCTTTAATGGGGCAGCTATGTATGAAAGCAAGCAAAATCCGAGGCCTAAACAAGAAAGAAAACGATCGTGAACCTGCGTTATCTGCACGTAGCTGGTCTAGTACAAAGTTACAGGGATGCTACATATAATATTAGGAAATAAACTCTATCGGCTCCATGTGAGCTGGCAACATGGTGTGCTGGGAAAAATCTCTTTGTTGTCAGTTGTAATTGTCTTTTTATGTTAGAAATAATGACTATCAAGATAAATTGATCCCAACCATGTTCTCCAGCGTCAAGGTTTTTAATCTCCTGGACAAATCAGTACAACCCAATAATCAGTGTGCTGACTTGTAAAGAAACAAACAGTGAGCGTCAGATAGCAAGAACAAAGCTACAATTTGTAGCGGTTGCGGTAGGAAGCTGGCCGGGCTTGATCAAACATCGCGCCGACTTGAGCTGCTGCCGTCTGAAGTAAAATGAGGTGAGGATCAATTTATTCACTCGTAGGTTTTGTAACGTAGCAAAATTATTTTGCCGTTAATGATTTTTTTTTGCTTAATTCTATGAATGAATATGACTTCAACAAATTTTGCCGATAATCTAAGCAACGAGAATCTACGAAACGAACATCAACGTCTCCCAGAGAGTAAAGGGTAACACAGTCTGGGCGAGCCAGTCCGGAACAAATTGTAGGTAGATGGATATCGTCAGAAAAGTAGACACTAGTAGACCCTGCACAACATGGCTAAATTCAGAAACGTCAATCATAGTTTCAGAGCCCTTTAAACTGATGTTGTCACATGTCAGGAGATATAAAAGGGATAAGGTACATTTAAGATTTGTTCAACTTTAAATGTCGTCGTCGTCTGGATCTCGGCGTAAATGATTTAGTAAATTTAAACGGCAGACAAAGATCGCCTCAACAACTTAGGAGTGGCCCACTGCGAGAAGTAAAGCTATGAGTACCTACTTACGGCCTACATAAAAAATATATTATTGGTAGCTGATAATAATATAAATCTTTGCCTCTACTCAAAATAGAATAATTTATTAACTTTGTAGAGCTAAATTACCATGAAACACTCAGAGAAAACCAAACACGGCAAAAGTTAGTCGCGGAAAGCTCCATAACCTTTCGTTTTCTGCGAACTTAAGGTAGACTGGTGCCTCATTAATTTTATAATCTCGACAAAGAACCCTTTAACATCTCCTCAGAATCTGAGTTATACTTATATTGCGAGTGAACGAGCCATTCCGTGAACAAGCGCCCTGAAGGCGGATTAGCCACCGGCGCGTGGTGCCGGCAAATAAAGGGACTTCAGACCCTCAGTCCGCCACTCGTCCACGTTTAATTCCGTCAGTGTACGTCCTGCTTAACAAGTATATGTTAACGTTTGCCGAGTTGGCACGAAGCAAACAAATCTTAACCGTTTGCAATGAAAAGTCGACAACAGTAACATACTACGGAGATAATTTGTTAATTTTTGATTGCTCTGCTTGACAATTGGGTTTAAATTTTGCAATATTTATAATTTTTTGACTAATGGTAATTTGTTAGGTTGTATGAACACCAGAGAATAAACAATATTCTGGCCAATCAGTAAAGCTACTTGCAAAATGCATCAAACTTCTACTACCCCACCTGGACCTCCGCGTGTCGCCTCCGTTCATCTCGACGTCCACTTTGTATTAAAACATCTATAAATAAATCAAGAGGCGTTCTGTTTTCAAAAAGTACGATATCAACCAATAATTTGTAAATATTTGCTATGAAAGATTGATTAGTATTAACTTAGTCACTACTTCATAAGAAGAGTGGCAATATTAGGACTTTATCAAGCCCTTATGAGCTTGTACCGTAAGTATGTGACCTTGCTGGAGAACAATAATTTTGACTCGTACGACTACCTACCTAAGGTAACATTATTATACCTCATACTACTTTCAGATGCTATAATCATCAAATTTCTAGGTGCTTTTTGGGACAAATCGATTAGTATTAATAACTTAGCTTATTTTGAACTATAACATTGAAATAAAAATAATTTCTTCTTTACCACAAGTTTAGTTTACAACACCTAAAAATTGCCATGGTTAAATAGAGTAACAATCCAGGGAGTTTTAATTAACAAGAATGAAAATGCCCAAGTACTCTGCCGTTTACTTCACACGGATCTAAGTCTATTCAAACCAATTTTTGACCAATAAAGAGCAGTAAAACTACGCCAATAAGTGCTTAAAGTTGTAGTTATGATTTTTACATCGGTCAGAATCATTTGGAGCAAGTCACGTACTCCGCGATGCGAGGCATAATGGTTGAAAATAATCCCTCATTGAGGCAACATCGTGCCAGAAGGGATTTGATTGTGCTATTATTATATTAGCATCCAATATCTGGCTACGATCATGCGTGTTTGCGCCGTGCCCGCGAGTAGTGATGGCCGTGGCATGATTTAGTGCAGTTCGTAATTTCAGAGTATTTAAGCATTCTGTACGTCTACCACGAGTAATTCAAATTTACATTATCGTTCGCCTAAAAAAAAGTATTGGGATTTGACATTGTCATGTGTCATCCCAATACAATGTGGCAACTCGTGGTAGACGTACTGTTTTTTTAATTTTTTAGCTATTCGACTCTGCTGGAAATATATGTACCTATTATGAAACTGTTTTCATTTTTGAGCTATTTATTGCTTTTTTATCGTCAGTTTTTTTAATAACAGACCCTCTGTACCATGAATGAAATTGATCTCGAGTAACTAGGAACGTTAACAAGAGAAATTTGTATGCCATTCTTATTTACATATACTATTCACCTGAGGAGCTGTACCCAAATCCTACTCGAAATCTTGACAACAGACGCTAGCGACTGTCATCGGCGTATACTCTTAGTACATGACTTTCGGTCGTGGGTCCGACTCTACCTAGATGAAATAATCACGTGATGAACTTTCCTTTTCCTCTTTTGTATTGATGTTTTCATTTTATTTAAAAAGCATATATTTAGTGTGTCTCAAACCCTGCTTAGTTAGATCTTGTTGTAAATTGGGACAGATAAAAAGGTTTATTATTTATTTTATGAGCAGTTGAAATGCCAGTAACAAAAATAAAGTGTTTGACTTTATTTGGAAACGATTGACGGTGTAAGTAATTTCCCAGTTCCAGGGAAGTAGAGTCGTACGGAAAAAATGTAGGCAACACAACGCCAATAGGCACCTAATGTAGGCAGCACTAGCAGCGCCAATAGGCACACGCATCGACGTCTGCCGAAGCAATCAACTCGAGGGGGCTAAGTGCGAGGGTGTTTGTTTCAATTACACACGGGCTCGGCTCAAAGAGAACGCTTCCGATTTCAACTTATTACATTTTGACTGTTTCCATCAATACGTTTTATTCCTTCGTTTTGTGCAGCTATCACTTCCTGCAGAGTGCAGTGGAAAATAAACTGCTTATCTAGAGCTGCAGGCGTGGCATTCATTTTCATGTATCTATGAAATAATTTAATTAAAATTAGTTGTTGCAAGGGCAATATTTTTGTCTTTGTCTTACGTATACTCTTAGGTATATTTTTTTTGACACAGGGTTTCCAATTCATTTCATTTTGACATCGTATATAACACTGGTTATTTGGTTCTTTCATAGCTCATCGATAAAATTAGCAATTTAAGTAGTTGTATCAGCTATTACAAACTGTGCGTATTTTACCTATCCCTTTACAAATAAACAAAGTTGCGAATTTGATAGCACTACAGAGTTTATGTTGCTGGCCGAGCCAGGGGACTTTTACAAACGTTCCGATATTGAAACTATTACAGGGATATCCGTTTTTAAATCACAAAAGTACATGTATTAAAAATGTGTGTGTCATGGCGGCGTCGCAATCAGTCGCAGTGACGCCGGCCGCGTCGCGACTGCATTTTTCATTCCCCGACATCCGCTCCGTTAGTGAGCGCGAATATATGCCGAGCAACCCGCACGATGGATGGGGCTCAATAACTCCGACTGTTCGTACGTAGGGACAGAGGAGATATTTACGCACGACTACTGGCTAAGGTGGACAGTGCAGAGTTCGGCAATTTTTTTAGAAACGTCAAGAGGTACATTTTCGCTTGTTGGATTATACGCGGGAGCATCATAAAAGTCCCTGTTAACTATTCTCCGAAACAAAGGAAATATGTTAATTAACAAATTACAGACAATTTCATTTGAGGTGGTGTTATACCGTATAAACGATATTAAATTACTGAATTGAAAACCAATCGTACGCCTAAGGCTTCAAAATTATCGGCTTCAAAGTAATGAGAGTGATCTTAGGTAGCTTTCGACGAAGAAGACATTGAGTGCTTATTTGGTAATAATCTATAAACTTACGTAGAAAATAATTTTTTTTTTAAATTCTAGTTTTGAAATATACATACCTATATATTGCAATTTTAAAGGATACGTACTCGTATCTATTTACAATTTAACTATCTATCTATATATCTATTAAGCCAGCTTAAACTTAAACGGAAATCACAAATTTGAACCAAACATTTGGAAATTTGATCTTCTCCACTAAGATGAGAACGAGAGAAATATAGATCCGTTAAGTATAGACTGGTTAAACAGAATCGCTGCTACTACTACTAGCAACAAATTGCTAGCTTGCCTGGCTCATTATCACATGCTACATACGAGAAAACGCCGTGTGAAGATGGCGCATTAGTTATTAAACTTTGTGCCGGCGACCGTCTCTGCGAGTGCGAGCAAATGAGTAGCAAAGAACACGGATGTCGTAAATTGCAGTACAAGACGAGTGTTGCGGTTGCAAGGGAAGCACTATTTATAGAAGTGATACATTGGCGTGATAACGCGTTCGGAAAGCGGCGCTCAAAAGGAGAGCACGAGAGGAAATCGTTCCCCATTGAGTGTTCCCGTAATCACGACTGCGAGCGGGCACAAATGATCGGCCGCCGGTTGCGGATAATGAATTACCGAGCCATTGCTAGCTTGCAAAATCTAGTCGACGTACCTACTTGTAAGTAACGAGGTTAGAGTCTCCCGGAGCTGGCTCGGGCTGGTCGGCGCGTCGTGACTCGGGGTGCGTTCGGGAGCATTCATGGGCGAATTATCTTCTAAAACGACCGATATAAATTAACTTTAATCGGTTTTATTGCTTTGAAATACTGTATTCCGTTCGAATTATTTTAAATCCCATTGAAACTTGAGAGCGGAAGGATTTTCATAAAACATAATCCGAGCAGGCATATCGAATTTATAAACGGGAACTGAATGTTATCGCCGAAGTGTGGCTAACATAAGCCGTTTTATCGAGATTTTTACGAGTGTTTTCGCACTATCCCGGCTGTAAACGGCGAATCAGATGAAGTGGAAACCGCGGGAGGCAAAAATAACTCTATTTATTTCGTCCTACAAAAATATAGGCCGTGCACGGGTTCTTAAAAATAAAGTTATTTGTTCTAATAATACCATACATCGCGTGTACTTATGTTATGGTAACGAGAAGTTTGTTGATGCTTAAGCTGGTGGGTGGTATTTCGAATACTGTTTGATGCTCAAGTGGAGGAGTGGAGTGGAGGTTGGAGGAATTGTGATCCCTAAACGCCAGTTTGCATTAATAGCTAGTGTGGCAGTTACTCAAAGAATCATCATCAAAGCGATGACTTGAGTTCTATGATTCTTTCTGTCCGCAGTGAACATAAAAATTCATAGGCACAAAAAAGAAAAGCACAGATTATTCTTAGTTTGATAGGTCGTAAACAAGTCGTAATTCATATCTACAGACAGAAATGTTTGAAAAGAATTTCATATCGGAAAATCTGCCGATTACGCCGTTCGCGACGGTGAAAACATCACCGGAATTGACCAAGGAGCGTGAATCAGCAATAAAGCTGAGAATTTACGGAGCTCTCCACCACAGAGTCCATCGAGAGCGTCCGTAGTGTGTGTGCCTCCGCCGAGGCGGGTGCCACTGAATTACCTCGACTCGACTCGAGATTGCCTGCCGACGACGTTAGGCGGCGCGGGAAATATTGTACAAAGTTTGAGGAACGAGCAGAAAAAAACATTTTTCTTTTTCCACCTATTCGTAGCGGACCCTGTTGCAACTGATCGCTTCTAATGATCGCAAGATTTCATTTTACGTTCCTGGAGCTTGAATAACAGAAATAGTTACTTTATTGTGTACGAGCTGCCCTGACAGACTTCGTTCTGACAAAATGTTTGACAGCTGGTGTCCATTATCACATCTCGCCCGCTTTTCTCCGACTTGATTTACATATACTATTATTTCTCAGTGATTTTTTTGTACAATTCTAATAAAATATAGCCTATTACGTTCCTGCATAGTTTAACTTTCTGTTAGTATAAGAATTTTCACGATCGAATCAGTAGTTCCGGAGCCTATTCAATACAAATAAACAATAAAATCTTTCCTCTTTATAATATAAGTATAGATCAGAGATGTAACCATGTTAGTATTTTACCCGAGTATTGCAAAAAACAAGACAAAACCTGGTAAAAACATAACACAAAAACGGCCGTTATTTTGTAAACGAATTTCACAAAGTGCTCGAAAGGTTAATTAAAGTTCAATAATCGTTTTGTCCTCAAGTTTTTCTTAAATGTTGAATAATTGTGTAACAAAGCGGCATAATTATTTCAGCTAAATAGTGCGATTGACCTCGTGTTTCGGGCAATATAATGAAACGGTTGATATTTACAATTATGTGACATAATTAAGAAAAAAACATAAGTTAATATTTGTTAAAGTTCAAAGTAGCTGTCAACTGCTACAAGGATGTGAACCTTAAAACTGGAGCAACGTTTGCAGTTTTGTTATTATTTTATGTCCACACTGGACTAAGTCAAAGTTTTAATTGATAGTGCAATCTTTAGTCAAGATTACCATAAACAGTATTTACGTCAATATTGATGTTACTTCAGTTTGGTGCAATTGATCGGGTGCAAGTAATTTTGAAATTTTCATCCCCGAGTCAGGCTACCCGTATTATTTTACAAAAACCTTGATGAAAAATGTCAGGACACTTATCTGAAGACTTTTTTTCATACATACTGCATGTATGAAAAAAAGTCTTTCCCGGACAACACAGGGCCGTTTAACTGGCGCAATGAATTTGAAACCTAATTAATGTGAAGCAGAGAGTTGGCGGCGCGCGACGGCGGCCGCGACAAACGACCCCGGCTAGTGATGCTGGTATCGATGCTCTGTCGATAACCTATTACTCGATATCAATGGCTTTGAATAGTCCAAAATACTTAATTTTACTGGCATTGCCTTCGTTTTACATATTTATTATACAACTTGTAGCTATCGATCGCGATAACTACAGTCACTCACTCATCACGAAATCTCAGAAACAACAAGTGCACGGAGTTTAAAATTTTGCATGGGGGTTCTTTTTAGGACGTAGGTGGTCACCAAGACGGGATTTTGCGAAATTCCACCCTTACGGTTTGTTTTTGGGGTTGATAGTTTTTTTATAAAACTTCGTTACTACAAGTGATAGGAGTCTCAAATTTTGCACAGGGGTTCATTTTAGGACGTAGGTGCTAATTAAGACGGGATTTTGCGAATAATATTTCACGACAAGTATGTCATAAAAATGAAGTTCACGCGGGCGCAGCCGCTGGCGTAAAGCTAGTCATACAATAAATACTCGTATTTTTAAAGGCTTCAGCATAACTAACACTTCCAGTTGATTTACTGTGAATATTCTTCGAGTATCAATGACCAAAAATGCTAAAATCCGGATGAATTAAAGGGGAACAATTGACCTATAAAGATTCATAGATAATAGATTTTTATTTACCTCTAAATCCACACGACTATGTGAATTCACTTAACTGTTGTATCACGAAGCCACCGCCAAATTTCTATAAACATGCCAATTTTGGACTTAATAGCTTTGAATGACAATGAAATTGTAAGTGGCAGAGGTCACTTTTCACGACCGTGGGAATTTTACAACAGTACCTTCAGTGTTTTGTATACATTAACTCCGAAGGTATTCGCGTTTTGTTTCTTACGTATTATTATTATTTGAGACTCATATTGAGAGTCGCTTAGTGACTGGTTATTAATACCTACCAATGAGACAACCATCTCTAGGTCCTGCAGCCTGCAACCATTGAAAAATCTTGATCCAAATGAACGAATCCTGAAACATCACTCACGGTAGCTCACGCCAGCATAGCTTTCGCTTCCAATTCTACGATAATATATTATGTGAAGGACTCTACCATACCCAAGCTACCCGCCGACACAAGCCGACGGCTTTTATGACGGCGTATCGCAAACTGTCAATATCTCACAAGAATTAGGTGATGATTCAACATTTTTCGCCAAATGTTGGCAATCAATGTTCAACCTATTCGGGGGTTAGTCCCATTAAAATATTCAATGATGATCTATATTGACGACACGGTTGGCGTAGTGTGCTGTAGCACGGTTTCTCGCCTTGATTTCCGTAGTGTCCCGGGTTCGATTCCCGGTCGGGTCAATTCAGGAAACGATCTTTTCTGAATTGACTCGGGTCTGGGTGTGCTGGGAGACGCCCCTGGCTTATTTCCTTGTGTGGTACCTCGTAACACTGGGATATTAATCCCTACTTCGAGACCATTACAGGTGTGTTGTCTGGCGCATATTTATTTATTATTTTTATTTATTAGCTGACAAAATAATTTTATTTAAATAAACAACTTTTTAATGAATAATAAAACGTGACTTAGTTAAAAATTATCCTTGCAAGACATCTTTCATAAATAATGCTCGAGAATAGAATATTTAAATAAGATGACAAGTCACTGGTTATTAACATACTAATGAGCAGTTAAATTTCTAGAGTTTATTATGATAAGAGATGAAAAATATTGCGCATGAATGCTATTATTGCTATCTTGAAAATAAAAAAACTGCTCAAGTTTGCAGAGAACTTTACTGCGGTATATTTTTCATTTTATAAGAAATTTCACTGATTTTCTTCTTCTTACATTTTCTTTTACGCTTTCATGCCTTTTACGCTCCGTCTATTAAAGTAGGTACCTTTTCTAAAGAGTTATTTATGACGAAGATGCTGATTATACCAGTTTTGTCACAATACCGTGGTAATGAAATCAATTCTATATTATACCGCATTAGTTCAAGTTTCTTTTTTTCATTCGACATTCGTATTTTACAGCTATTATTAAAATTTGGGTCTGACTAAATATGAATCGATTTAGGTGATCTACATTGTGGCGGTCAACATTGCTAATTAAGCAGCAATCTGTGAGCATTGTTTTATCGCAAATAATTTTATAATGTTCCTCTATAGTTACCTATTCAGTTCTCCAGCGAATTAAATACTTACATTTGCAGTAACATGATTTGACACAAGGAATTCATAGTTTAAGCTTGATACCGTTTTTAACCAATTTCAAAGAAAGGAGGAGGTTCTCAATTCGACTGTATGTTTTTTTTTATTTTTTTGTTGTTTTTTTTATGTTTGTTTCCTCATAACTTTCGACTGGGTGAACCGATTTTGATTATTCTTTTTTTATTTGAAAGCTAGTGCTTCCCGTGTGGTCCCATTTTAATTTGGTCTAGTTCTGACAGTGGCATCCACGGAAAATCCACATAAGTCTTAAATCTAGATAAACCATATGCGCGACAAATGGACTAATAACTCAATTTCACGCCAACCGATTTTGATGCTTCTTTTTTTATTGGAAGGGATATTATAATATTTCAAAGAAAGGAGTAGAAGTCAAGGGTAATTTGATAAGAGTTTGGTTAGGTTCTGATTATGGGATCCATGACAAAGTAACGGAAATCTTCAATTCTAAGAAGCAATTGGACGATACTTTTTCGATATATAAAATAAATAAGGTAAGATTAAGGTATTTACTAAAAATCAAGAAATAAACAAAAATTTTAACAAAAAACCAACTTCAAAAACAACTACACAACAACATGGTCTAGGGATATATAAAACTTTTTTAAATATCTTAAAAAGTACTGGCCTTACAAAAAAACTATTAATGACAGATTATAAAAACATTATTAAGTTCCGTTTTTGAATTCGTATATAAAAGGTCTTGTTTTAAGATGAAATTCGCATTCATTGAACTTCTTCCAAAGCAGTAAATCTTCACGAACTTCTAAGTTGAATAAAACTCCATAAATTTCTATAAATCTTTGTCAAACGCATCTCCGGTATTCATTTAATCATGCCACGTAGACACTTGACCAGGAACGAAATGTTAAGAGCAGTGGGCATGATTCAAGCTGGCGCTACCCAAATTGCGGTTTCTGAAGCCATGGGGACCAGTCAGAGCGTTATATCCAGGCTTTGGTCACGTTATCGTGTCACGGGGGAAGTGAGGGATTGGAACCGAGGACCTCAACGCATTACAACACATGTACAGGACCGATTCATAGTAAATGCTGCACGAAGTCAACCAAATGTAACGGCGATGCAATTGGTTCAAAGGCTACAGAGAGAGTATGGTTTGCTGGTAAGCGGTCAAACTTTGAGAAGACGACTGTATGAAGTCACCCTACGTGCTCGTAGGCCACTTCTGGTACCAGCGCTAAGGAGAGGCAATCGAGGAAGAATAATACAATGGGCTATTGCACACGAAAACTGGAACCATTCTCAATGGTCACTTGTGCTTTTCACTGATGAATTCATGTTTGGATTTCATCCTGATTCGCGAAGAGTACGCGTTTGGAGCGAACCTGGACGTTGGAATCGACTGCAGCACCCACAACAAGTTCATACATATCAAGGTGGCACGATTATGGTTTGGGCTGGAATTCGTCTCGGTGGTAGAACGGACCTCGTTTGGATACAAGGCAATATGACTGCTCTAAAATATATGACTGCTCTAAAATATCTAAATGAGGTGCTAGAGCCTGTAATCTTGCCCCACAGACAGCAAATCATATCGTTACAAGTTGGTTACAACAGCATGATATCCAAGCTTTAGACTGGCCTGCACAATCCCCTGACTTAAATCCTATTGAGCATGCTTGGGATATGCTTCAGAGAAGAGCTCTTAGGAATTTCCCTGAAGATGTTGTGCATGTAAACCAGCTTTTCTTAGCAGGACTTGGGACAGTATGCCACCACAGGATATTGACACCCTTGTTTTGAGTATGCAGAACCGCTGCTGATGTGTCTGGAGAGTCTTAGGTGGATCCACGGATTATTAATTTTAGGTTTTCAACAATTTTTATATAAAAAAGTTGTTTCGTTTAGGTTTAGATGTTTCAAAAATAAAGTTAAGATTGAAATTTTGCCAGAGTTTTTCCTCTTCTTCTAAGTTTTTTTTAAATTTAACTTTATCTGAAAGTTTATTTATCAGATTAGATAGGCTATTAAACGATTTATTTTAATGTGTAGGTGTCTTAACAAAAAGTTAATAGAATTTTAGTTATTTAGGTTTAATTTAAATATCCCTAGACCATGTTGATGTGTGTATTTCAAAACAAAGCACTACAAAGTAACGAAATAATTGCGTATTCCTTCAAAACTTATACGATAATATAATGTAGGTAGGTACAATTTTATTGTTATTGTTGGAGTCGGTGTCAGTCAATGTACGTTTGTAACTACCTACATACGAGTACATGCGTAAACGTGAGATGTAAAAAATAGGTATATTGCTCCCTTTGTCCACTGGGATCCACCATCTCGATCCACCAGTGGATTGAATAGCACGCTATGCTAGGTCTTTTCTTGGCTGACACCGACTCCAACAACAACAATAATTGTACCTACATTATAGTATCGTATAAGTTTTGAAGGAATACGCAAATATTTCGTTACTTCCTAGTGCTTTGTTTTGAAATAGTTTTTTTTGAAGTTGGTTTTTTTATTTGTTAAAATTTTTGTTTTGTTGAATATTATTATGTTATTGTTTGATACACTCTTTTCGAAATCATGTGCCCAAATGATTGAGGCAAATTTTATCCGTTACTTTCGCCATTTATTTATTGTAGGAGGCCTATTAGATTGATTTTGCAACGTAACTTTTCTTCTGTTATTACATCAGGTTATAGAGACCGAGTTGGTATAGAATATTACCATACAATTTTTGTTAGCATGTGTCAAAATGTAACTTTCACATAAAGTGTTTTGTTATTACAAATGTGTCGGCTTCAAAGCTTGTTATTAAACGGCTATTATACGTAACATATTTAGCCAGTAATAATAGCTTTTGCTTTGTCATGTAAAATAGTTTGTAACATGTTATATAACTACATCATACCCAGTAAAGTTGAATAATACTCCTAAGTACGAGTATTAGGTATATTATTGACCCGTCGAAAATATTGGCAAATACATAATATCTTAAATCTAACATATTATTAATTTCTTTGGTTTGAGTGTTACTCGCTTGAGTCAAAGATCTTTAGTGACAGGGTGCCTTATTGGCCAGTAACTAATAAGGCAGGAATCTAATTCTATGCATAAATTCAGACCTACTGAATTCAAATCATCAGTTGAAATATAGCGTTGTAGTAAAGCCTTAACGAGTTAAATGCTTATGATATAGATAAAACAAAATTTCTTTCATACGAGCAGATATTTCACTGCTTTTGGGTTAGCACCTGGTTTTATAATCCGGTCCCGTAAAATACGCCGTGTAGCCTATAAAGAAATATTTCCCATATAATCCAAACGGAAAACCTTATTCCGAAGCTCATTCTCTATAGGACATTACTTTTAATAAGATACTTTGGAATAGCGCCGCCGTAAGAGCTGCTAAGCCCCTTAATATTTCTCGTCTTCCTGGTTCGGAGCCGTAATTTTTTAAAACAAAACAAGCTTTAAGCTCACGCATTTGTAACGGTTACAACGGAAAAAATCTCTCCGAGGATTCTTCTCAAGTGATCAGATTGAAGCAACGATTTTTGAATCAGAGCCTCATGTTTGGTTTATAACAAAATAAATAAATCAACGCTTAAGTCTACCTGTAAACTTTTGACAACGATAAAAAGTAAAAATACTTATAAAATCTCACCATCTGGCGCGCATATGTTTTTTGGTCAATGACGTTTTGTTAGGAATAGTTGAACGCATTTTGTGCTTTAAATGTATGAACAATAAGAATGGCAGATGCGTGTGTAGACCAATCACGGTGAATAAAAAACCCTCCACCACTTTACGCGTCAAGTCGTTAGTAGAAGTGATGTGTTTAGTTATCTACACACTCGAGATTGTGAGGCGCAAAGTGTTTACAACGCGATAAGAGGAAGAAAATTTAAGTTCACTGGAAACTTGATTCATTTTTATCTTGAACGTTAAGAGTTGCTCGTACAGAATCAGTTTCATCTACTTTAGATCGCTTCTGATAGTAGTTTCCGTTAGCAATTATTCTTTGGTCAAGTGGCGGCGCTATTACTTTTTTTTTATTAAATAAGGTAAGCAACATAAGAATTGGTGATCAGTGATGCGTAAACATTGATATGTTTACGTATACTTCAAACATGCTCAAAGAAACACCAGGTGTGTTTCTTTGAGACAGAGTCCTTGTGGTCGAAGTTCATTGACTACAAAGATTTCTAATATGTGACCTAACATTTTAAAGTAACAGGCAACCTGAAATACCCAAAATCTTCGCAGTGATTTATCTACCTCAGATGTCACAGAGATCTATCTTAAAATTGTGCCATAAGGAATACGATAAAAATGCAGCACCATACGATGTCCCTGATCGCTGTTTAACTTTTAAGTGAAATATAGATTGCGGAGCGAACCCCACTATTAAAGTTCACTCTTTACATATTTGGCACGTTCTCAAGGCACATGTCCGGAACCGTTTTTGGATAACGGCTAAGTTCCAAACTTTTCGCATTTCTCTGCCCGGAAACTCCGGCAATCTTACTATTGTCGCTCCGCATGTTGTAAATACGTTATCCTAACTGTAGGATTAACGAGGTGCATTCGCCTCGTACTTAGCATGAAATACACCCTTCTTCCGTTGGTAATACAACTTTTGCTATAGCCACGCAACATTAATGCACGGGCAGCGTTATTCCGCTAGGTAATGTAATAATTACCACATTCATTACTTAGGTCAGAAACGATTTATTTTGCATAATGGTGGTTGGGTGAGCGCAACAATGGTCGGGCGCAATGCGGCGGGCCGGAGATATGGTTGCGGCCCGCCGCTGCAAATTGGCGAACTTGACCAGCACTGCTTTGTCTGCGGGTCATTCCTGCTCTTTGTGTACACGAGCTCGTCGCAAACTTGCTCGAACAAAGGACGAGACCGTTTTAAATTCGACCGCTGTTTTACAGGGATTTTCCTTGCGGTCAACTTTTTGTGGAATGCTGCAAAGCTTGCGGGATGTGCGGCGGTAGAGACGGGTAGTACGGAGCTAAACAAAATCTGGGATAAAGATTAGGAGCTCCCGTTTTTCTCTGCCACTTTGCCTGTGCGGGAAGACGCATGCAAACTCCACAAGGGGAAGAATTTGCATTTCTTTACAAGATCTCAAAAACATTGTCCTTAAGAAGTTTCAGTAATACTAGCTATTTAAGTTATTAGTTCTTTTATATGCGTCTGTAACACTTTTGTACAGTCAATAATGTAAAAATTTGTATCGAGATGTTTTTACATTTTTCGTTATTATAATCAAAGTATCGATTATCAGGTATTTCGTCTCAATCGCGGGTGAACAGCTCACGAACGAACGCTCCAGAACGCTTTGTTTGCCGTCAAATAGGTCAACATATATAAAATAAATAAATAAATATCCCTGGACATTATTCCACACAGCGCCATCTAGCCCCAAAGTAAGCTAATTAAAGCTTGTGTTATGGGATACTAGACAACGGATAAACATACTTAAATACATTTTCTTTTGTAAATACATACTTATTATACATAGGAGACACCCAGACCAGTACAAACAGACATGTTCATGCACACAAATGTTTGTACTGTGCGGGGATCGAACCCGCGACCTCTGGTGTAGTAGCCAACTTCTTAACCATTACACCAAGTCGGTCGTTGAAGTAAGTAGTAAGTAATATAAGTTATTAAACTTTTTAAACCATTCATCATCAGTTCGTTACCTGCCCACCTAGCTGAATTTCAAGTGTTTTGAATAAGTAAGATTAAATAACTTAAAGTATAAACTCAAAAAGCAGTCATTCATCAGCACAATTACGGCAAAAGGTAAAAGCTATACTTATTTGCCCTTTTAAAATATCACATTTGCTTGAAAGTACACCCAAACGACATCGCTATCATCGCGTTTATTGACTTAAAGCAGTGAACATTGCGTTCTTTAGTGACGACTTTTTCCGAGTTGTATGATGTTTTTTCGATATCGCTGATACGGCTCGTTTGGGCGGAAGGGTCGGATGGCCGGAGGCGCCCGGAACAGTCGGGCGACTTGGGCGCAGAGTCATTTGCGAGCCTCTCGCCGGAACGCCGGAACAGTGACTATTCAGTCGATAAGAAATAACAGTCGGGGTAGGTACTTACTTCAATTTGTAAGCCTGTTGAGTGTTTGATATGATTTCGGTTGCCTGCCATTTGATGAGGGAAACATAACATAATAATAATGATTTTATAAGAAACGAACAATTTTTGTTAAACAAAAATTTAAATTCCTAAAAAAATTACAATAATAAGTTGCGGGCTCTTATTTTATGTTTTTTGTCGATGAATTTAATCCTAGTTTATATCCTTAAAGTTTGTTACAACACGAACAGAAATGTTCGTCACAGGGTCTTCGCTACCGATAGGCAGGTCCTTCTTTCGCATTTGGAAATTTGGGCACGAGCCCAGGGCCCCGCAATCCTGAGGGCCCCAAAAATCTTCTTTTTTAGATTTTAAAACATTAAGTAAGACATTAAATATGAAATGTTAATATTTCTCTTAAAAAAATCATTGAACAAAAGAGATGTTAAATCTTCTTTTTTCCATTATAAAACATTAAACAAGATATTAGGAATTCAATGTAAATATTGCTCTTAAAAATATGATTGAACAAAAGAGATTTAAGGTTCAACTTAGATTTTTACTTTTTAGGCTACTTACAAGTCAGAAGCGCGACCTCATCCTCATGAGCCCATGGCCCCAAAAAGGTAAAAGACGGTCCTGGCTAAAGGCTGGACCACGACCCGTTACGCCAACGGCCTGGTCAGTTATCTGGATAGGTATGCTTTATCATAAAAGGCGAGTTAAATGGCGAATAGCGATGGCGGCTTGCCAAAACGCAATAATTGGCGAACATAAAAAATAATGGATTGTGCTGCGTTTGGATTGTTTAGTATTATGGGACAAAAAAAAACGTTTACGCCTATTCTATATTCCAAACCTGAATCAGCCCAATGCGTCTCATTGCAGGCAAAGCTTCATTTCATGGGTTTCCCTCAAAGCACGTTGTGCCAGAACCCCCCCGCCTTACCTACCTACATTTACGTATTTGCTTTCACACTTCATTAGTTCTCATTGCACTTATTTAGAAGAATCAATTTTGCCTTATGGTACATTAAACACTAAAAAATACTTGAAAAATGTTCCACTCAGCCATCTTTTAATCCCAAGCTAGCTACGAGAATAACCGTATTGTGACCGTAATAACAAACGTAACCCAACTTCGGTAAGTAGGTTCACAAACGTCACGACACAATAAGTAAACCAATAACCCAATATCTCAGTGGCATACATGTCTACTTATTATGCCACATGACTCGCCGGTTTACTGACCTTCGGGTTCACTTCAATTCAGTTAAGAAGACTCGGCATGCATCTTGTCCACGAATACGCTTTACGTTCATAAACTTGTTTGTTTTGACAGAAAGTGATAGTAAATCTCGGTCTAAAAATGGGCATGTAAAAATTTTAGTATTTTGTGCACCCTTCCTAACATTTTCCGCTACTTGGGTTGTCTGTAAGAGATCGCTTTTTAGCAATGAGGGTCGCCTAATTGATTCATCATAATCTTGTAATACCAACCTGTATCTAATGTTGTTTTGAATGTGCAACAAATAATATTGATCTTATTTTATTTTTCAATGAGTATTTGATGTGTGTGAATTTTAATAATACAAGACAGACTTAGAAGGGTCTTGCCATAGTAATCCTAGGTAAAAAACTTATTTTGAAAATGGCACTGGAAAATCGGGCTTGTTGGTTAAGTCAAATATGGATTATTTAACGTGGTTTCGATGATTTTGGCCAAGCAGTTGAATCGTAAAGAGTCAAATTACTTCACTTTAATTAACATGTTCTGTGGTCACTATTATTCTCAATAATGTTCTCTACAGGGTGTCACTGGAAGTAAGTATCAAATATATAATATTGGTCCGATTTCTAACCGTTAAAAAATTATGGTCAACTTTAGTTTTTTTCAGAAAATCGCCTAAGTTAAAAAAAATACTTCATGTTCAAGTAGATATAGTGAAAAAAATGTATTAGTGAAAGTTGTCGCAGGAATTTCAAAAGTTGCTCATTTATTAAGCTATAAATTGCAGAAATATTCCAATAATTTTTAAAGTTGTGAGTATTTTACTGAAAGTCGTGTTTTTTGGAGTTTTTATTTTAATCATATTAATCTTTTTATCACGAAAATCCATTTAATTGTTACTTTCTAACAAATAAAGGACGTTTATAAACCTGATACCATCAATTTTAATTTTAAAAAAGCAAAAATTTTAAAATTAAAATGAAATTTGATAACTTCACGAAAATTCATTTATGATCACATTCTGTCGTATGAAAGTTAGTTGTAAATCATTATCCTTTGTGGTTGTTGTATATCATCAATCCACAATTAAAAAGAAAATGAAAAATCAAGCAAAAATTAATATTTTTCTAACTAATGGGAACGAATAATTATTCTACTTTTTGACTAAAACTAGCTTCTGATTTTCTAATTAATCGAAAAGTTCAAAAAAATATTGCAGTTGCAAAAAACCCGACAGCTTAAATGAATTTACGTGAAATTATCAAATTTCATTTTCTAGAAAACATTTTTTATTTTTTGCTTTGTTTTTATTTTTTTTCACTAAAATTAATGGTATCAAGTTAATAACCGTTCTTCATTTGTCAGAAAGTAACATTAAATGGATTTTCGTAAAAAACAAGATGAATAGGTTGAAACGACTCTCTTGTTCTGAATATTCACAACTTTAGAAATTATTAGTGTAACTCTGCATTTTATATCTTAAAAGAATTTGTAATAAATGAGCAGATTTTTTAAATACTCTTACTTCGACAACTTTCAGTAGTACATTTCTTCTTCACGACATCTGCTTGAACATAAATACGTACGTACATACGTAATATAAATAATTATAATATATTTTGAATTTTTATTATAAATGTTGAAATTTTTCGAAAATGTATAAATGTGATATTGATTATTGTGTAACTAAATTACTATAGGAACATGCATCAAGCATATTCTTATAGTAATTTAGTCATTAAGTTAATTTTAATATTTGTCTCTCTGTTTCCTACATTTGCAGCGCCCTAAAGGGTCCATAATTGATACTTATCTTCAATACTATCTTGTGTACCTACCTACATTATGGTTTGCAATAAATAAATAAATAAATAAATAAACATAAAGTATTTTTTTAGGTTAAGTTTAATTCTTGCAATATTTTAACTTTTTAAATTGACATGGGTATTCTAGCTTATTAAAATAACTATTCAAAGTAACACAAATCACCTGCTAATCCTTGTGCAACAAAAATAAGTTGGTACCTTTGTTAATTTTTTTTAAATAATTATTTTTGTATGGACTTAAGCGATTTTCTGAAAAAAACTAAAATTGATCATAACTTTTGAACGGTTAGAAATCGGACCAATATTGATAGGGTTAAAAATGTCGGAAATGACCCCCGCTATGCACTATTTTGATTTGATCCTCACTTCTAGGGACACCCTGTACACATTTATGGATGTATTATTTGGAAATTAACTGTACGATGCGGTTTGATTATTGACATACGACGTCATTAAAACTATAACTTGTAATGTTTTTCCAGCTTTGTTTTCTTTACTTTTGCTGCAGAAGTAGTTATTGCAGTAATAGTTTATTAACCTAACACAGCTATTTACGTGACGTGGCACAGTGTTCACGACTTTATCGCAGATGGGGAAGCCATACTCGTATGCAAACTGACTGTTGCAGTTAATAGAAAACGCCACATACTCATATTACCTACTTTCTTATCTTAACATAATTTTTAGCTCGTGTAAATACATTTAGAACTTATAAGGGGCTTGTTTATCTTAAGATTTCTTACTTCTTATTATTCGGTTGGTTTTCTTTAGAAATCCTATCCTTTTTTTACTTTTACGGCTCTTTTTCACTTTGAACCCTACGTACTGATTACCGATTGCTGGCTGCGTCACTTCGGACATCGCCGATAAGCTGACTATGAAAGTACTTGACGCGCGCCCTAGGGAGTCTGTTTGCAGATAGTTCATGATTGAGCGGCTCGTTAAAGATGAACCACGGTTAATGTAATTTTGCGTGTCCGATAAGATTAATCGCAACGACTTCAAGCGACTGACGCTTTCTCCTATTCTGCGACTGCGCACACATTAAACGCCGACCATCAATCTTGAAGCTGTGTCAAAATAAACATCAAAAACCAGTAGGTCATGCTCTGTAAATGCTAACCGCAGTAATGTTGAACTAGATTATAACATCCATCTTCACCAGACTATAGGATACATTTTTGGTGAAGGTTTTTAAATCCCATGTGTTCGTCGATTTTCTGTCTCCCTCTGATAAACCGGAGCGGTACTGCCGAACGACGCTCGCAACAAATGACTGATAATTTTTTTTTTCTTGGGATACAGGAGTTGTTTTTGAAAACCTAACGTAAAGAAGACTTGATGGCCCATATTTTCCTGTAAAAACTATACAAATCACAGTTATAGTTTAGAAGCCTTGGCCAATTGAAGTTTTACAAAGACCCTTTTTCAAGATTTTTTTATTACAGAAATTCTAATTCATTTACAAAGAGAAACAAATACATATCAGTAACAAAGAGAAACAAATACATATCAGTAAATTTAGAAGAAAATTGAAGCAATGTCTTATCGATAACATTTTTAATTCGCTGTCAGAGTTTTTTAATGAAAATACATGTCACTAAGTAACAATGGAATAAGATGAGTGTAGTTATTGATAATGATAGTGTGAAATAGCTGTTGTATAGTTGAAATGTTATAAGTGTTCCCGGTTTGCAGTGCCCTTACAGGGTTCATGTTCTGAACTTAATTTAAATATAAAACCCTCAATGTACAACATGCATGAAATTAATAAATTGAAGATTGAAGTTCTAAATTTCTAAGTTTAATATATAATTTTTTCAGATTTTTTTGCCCACCCGTTTGGGAGGAGTAGGCCTTTGACCACGATGAAATTTATGATTTTTGCGTGAGTTCGCGCCATAAGGCATCATTAGCAATTTAAGTTAATCAATATGTTACTCACTAATTTATAAGCAGAACAACTCGCTTCAGGCGTCCGAGCCACCAGACTAACGACTGATGTGATAAGTGATATTATATCTGTCATGTACCAGACTACTTATCTAACACCGTCAGCGTTTAGTTTACCAAACCACTAAAGACTCCAAGAAGGCTTGGTTACTTGAGTAAAAATGTGGAAATCGGAAAAAACAAACAATAATTGGAAAAGCAAATGCTGAATGCAAAGTTTAAGTGTCAGAGGACAGAGAACATCAGCCACATGAATATTTATCCTGGGTCAGTATGGACCCTCTAAGCTTAAGTTGTCGTGACAACTTGAGCATTTAGTTACAAGAATCTTTATTTTTTACTAAAGTAGTAACTAGTACCTATATCAAAGTTCATTAGGGTATGTGGTAAAGAAGGATGGATCTTCGAATATGTAAAGATTTTTAGTTAAAAATATATCGTGGACTCGGCGTAATGTTGAGGTTCTACATAATTAAATTCCATCCAAAGCATTTGCATTTAATACGACACACTCGTCGGACAAACGATGGTTTACATTGATATGCAAAACTATGCGAGACTTTGTGATATATCATTACATTGTCTACGTGGTCTCATCCATTTATATGTTCCGTAGGGCTCTCAGTTATTCCCGTACCAGTCTCTGCAAAAGACAGATCGTTAATAAACCAGATATAAATGATCGGTCTCGAATATCGCTTCAATGATAGCACTCCGACAATGATACATTTACTCCATATACATTATTCATTTTTGATGGTTGAACGTGATCTATGCTACGCTAGCCTTTGGAAAATAGTGCCTAGATATTTTCAACTAGGTAATTTGGAACTTCCTAAATTAACTCAGAGACCTGCTTGGGAAGCATTTCTTTTTGTGCTTCATTATTTATCAACAAATTACTGTTGGTCGTGAATTGAGGGAGTTACTTAATAACATATGTATTTTGTGTTTGGTAAGAAAAAAGAGCACCCTACCAATTTTTTCCAGATAAAACTGAATAAATGATGAGTGCTACCATTAGTATCTTCAAAAGATCAAAGAAACTGGTTTAACTTGCTGAAGTTTCTGCCGCAAGTTGTGTTCATCCATCTTTGCTGCTTGACTCTTCCGGATTGATCAATACCGTTCGAGCTGCTGCTAACTGAAATGTATCTACTCAGGACAACGCTTTTATTAAAAAAATAGTAATTTAAAGAAGTTATTCTGTTAAACAGATAATCAATTAACTTGTTAAATATAAGTTATTCATTGTCATAAACAGACTGTGAACTAAAAACAGTGCAACCCACAATATAAATGCAAACATTTCACACTATTTTTAGGAGTGAAGCTGTCTCGCTATACTAGTACACAATACGCATTTCCTATTATCAATTATGGCAACGAAGGACGTTAAACAAAAGATCCATTGACTTGACGATGGGTCACGTATCCATGCTGAATAAAATTAATATTCATAGAACTAACACGAACAATCTGCGTTCGACGGATTGCATATGAATTCTGTATGGATTTGTGGTAGCTCATGCATTTTATAGAGGGTGTTGTGCGAGGAAAACAACTCATTGTTAAGGTTCAGACCTTCTTAGACTAAGCCTGCCATTGTCTGTATCGTGCGGGCGTTCGCAAACTCGTCGGCCCGCAGTACGTTACAGAAACATTTTATACATACCTACTTACAAACATTTTGTCAACAAGCCTACAGGGCTTTGTTGAATTGTTCTTTCTACTTATTTATACTTCAGATTGAGCTGCTTACTGATGAAGTAATGTGTTGGTTTTGTAATGAAATCTTCAATCGACAGACTGTATAAGGGTGTATTTAAAAAGTGATCACTTCTATGATATAACGCTCTCCCTGCGTCTGCCAGAGTGAATGGGCTTTTTCTGGGTAAGCGTGTATACCACCATCGGCCTCGTCATCGCTTTACACCAGGCGAGGCTGAAGCCAAACGCGAACCCATTTTAAATAAAAATAAATAAATATAGGAATAGTAATGGCGCGAGGACCTGTAGATACGAGTAGCCTTTCCTTTTACTGATGTGCAATTATTAGGTACATTTTAATTGTTATCAAAATTGTGTACATTCGCATCTTTTATACAACCTATAAGTTTTTGCCGTGATCTGATCATGGATTAGTCCATCATAACTAAACATTGACGTATTTATGTTTTACTAGAACCGACGCCGCGAACAATATCTGTGCACCACGTGCGGCAGTGCCGGGCGCGCGGGGCGAGGCAATTGTTTCATAGATGTGAGATAACCACATAGAGGCGACACTTTGTATATATTCTGTCTAATGAATTACTTTAAGGAAACGTAGTAACATAAAGCAAATTCAACTATTTTAATTACAATTGTTATTGTACTTGACATCCATAGAAGGAAAAAAAAATTGGTACATGAAACTGCAAAACAATATTTAATTTCCCTGAATAATATCGGTTTTGTTAGTTTCTGCCTTTTAGTAAATTAATCTACAGTTTGATCAGTTCTTACTTCGTGATGCAATCGCATTCTTGTGTAGGTACTGCTCTGAAATGATAATATTGCATGACACCTCTATTTCGGTTTGCATAGTCGGGCAAAGTATGCATTGCAATGGTTAAATAAAATATTAAATCGTTATTATATTAGTTTATTTATTTGTCTTAATTTTTTATAGCATTAGAACAACTAAAATGTATAGTGACTGATAATATTATTACTCTTTTTTACCTAAAACATCAATAGTGTCACATCTGCGTAGAACATTTCAATATTACTCTATGAAATTGGCCTCCAGCGCGGTGACGGGCCGCCACGAGTAAAATTGATTAATATTACGTGTGTTTACCGGTAATACAGTGAACTTATGTGTGATAAGTCACTCCTTTGTTTTTGCTTGTTTTTCTTGAATGGTTTACACATTACCTCAGTGCACATGAAGGCATATTTTTAGGGCTTCGAATTGAGCATTTAAAGACGTTACGATGCGGCAAGCGCTTGTCACAGACTAAGAAAGGTTGAGCCCGTGGACTCTAACGCGTGTAGCAAACAGCCAAGGCGCGACGTCTCTTTTAGTACTAGATACATAATATTTCAATGTCACTAAAGCCCCACTATAACAATTGTAGTCTCAACATGTGTTGTCAAATAATGTCCGTCTATACCCAACAACGAGTAGATAATATTGATTATTTAAGTAACAAAAACCAAACAAATCGTTTAACTGGTTTGGAAACTCTTATGGCGCAGTTGTGTCGTTTTAACCGTATAAGGCGCAAAGGCGCCTGGCGGGATGTCCGCCATGCCTGTAGCGTATCGGCTGGTGCTAATACTTGTTCAATCACTAAGGGAAGTCGTTATCCAGCCGGTTAGCATTTTACACACCGATCAAAGTCGGTAGCAGCATCGATAATATTGGAGCTAAGTATTTTTATTTCATAAGGCCTATGCTATTGCAATAGAGATAGTGGAATCAATTACTTTCTTGTAGTAAGTACTTCAATAGGTACATTACTTACTTTCAGGTATATTTAAGTATACCATCAGCAACAGTCTCATGGCACGGCTACTACGAGTGCATAAAAAATGGTAACCAAATATGTTGCAACACAATAATTCGGAACTGCATGACTTGTATCAAAATATGTTAAAGAACTGAGGCCGTAACCAGGAGCAACATACTCAACCTGCATATTAGGAAGCCAACATAGACCAGAGAAATATCTCGTCCCTAATATACGAGCACATTATTTTATAAATCCAAAATTAAAAAATAATTTACTCAATCTTGATAACGACTGGGTAAATCGGTTGAACGACGACCAAAGCTATCTGACAAACAAACACTCAAAACAGATAATATACCCACATTATGTCTGGTTCAGAGTCAAGAGGGAGGAATATGATTACAAAAGCATTTCGGGAAAGATTGCAGGCGTGTTTATATTCGACAGTAAATGTGACCGCAATAAAAATTCTAAATTACAGATCATAAAAACTGTTTGCAATTGAAGCCTTGGAACCCCGAAGGCTTTTGAAACGTCCGCTCTTCTTTATTCTAGGCTGTTACAGCTCCCATGTTTTGTGAACGCGTTTTGCAGATATATAGAAATGCGTCGAATGCCATTTAATCACCGTGCAGTTTATATAACTGCCAGTATACGCAAGCAAAATGTAAGTGAGAATTTAAGACTTTTATAAGATTTCATCATTCTAAATTTATTGAGTTATTACCACCCTTGCGAAGCCTAAAAAAGAAAAATAATTGTATTTCTAGATTTACTACAATTACAAGGGAGAAGCGGTTCTGTAATTGAACCGCTTCTCCCTTGTAATTGTGTACCGTTTCTCCCTCTTCACTTAGGTGACCACTGAAAACCAGCGTCGTGGTGCTATTTCACTGCGGCACATGCTGAGTGGTAGCCTGTTTGACACTTTTTGTAATGTTTTTTTTGTCTTTGTTTGTAACCTGTCTATATTTTAAGTGTCAAAATAAATTTATTTCTATTTCTATTAGGAAGAGCTTCACAAGCAATTTGTTATGTCTACTCTTACAAAAAAATTATTCCTAATTACGAGTATATGCAAATTGCAATAAGATCATTCACTGCAAAGTGTACAATTCAAGTGCATATTGAGCAATTGATGATATCGAACAAAATTATTTTTCTGGTTTTCGATGTGAAAATAAGCGTTGCAATATTATCGACGACAACAGAATTTTATATGGAATCTTAACGTTAAACACCGGCTAGGCCGCCACTTGACTTTGAATAGCGTCCGAAAAATATTTCGTACTTAGTTAGTCTTTTCAGGCCGACGTAAAGGACGGAATCTATTTGACGCGGCTAACCCGTAGTTTCCGCATTAATCTGGCGAGACACGTACCTACTCGTAAAAAGCATACCGTTCGCCAGTGAGCTGGAGGCCTACTTCAGTAGAAAATTTACGAAGTTTCTTGAAACTTTGGACGGGTAAAAAGGATACAAAACGTAGAGCTTGTCTTAGCTGAAATGTCGCGCCCCTCGCACGCATTCACGCACTGAAGGCCTGTTCAGACCTGAGCGGTATTCGCTGCCGCTGTGGGTAGCGGTGCATTTTGCCGCAGAACTTGATACTTAATACCTGAGCAAAACCCGCGCGGTATTGTATCGCTACCCACAGCGGCAGCGAATACCGCTTAGGTTTGAACAGGCCTTTATTTTATTTTTTAATAAGGACGCAATACATAATATAAACATGCTACTGTAATTGGTCGTTCAGTAACCGGTCGGACTTGAACTAGGAACACTAGGAGTTTGTTCGCAAAAGTACACTCGGCACATCCAAATTAACTAAAAAAGTAGTGGGGCCCGTCATTTCAAACTAATTAGATAAGCTCTAGTATGTTATAAATAGTTTTTATGTAATATAACAATAAAATATCAACTACAATTTCGCATGGTAAGTATGTTTAATAACGGACTGGAAATTTACGTACTACGCAGTACGTTCGACGAACACAGTACGGCCCCTGGCCATCATGCAATAATGTGTGCCAGTTGCCTCGATTTGTTCAAATTGAGCATACTTTGCTAGATTTATTTGACCTAGCGAGTAATTTGCACTTGGAAATAGACTCCTCTGGAATGCGTTATGGATGGATGTCTCCGCCTCCGTAATTGCAGTAAAAGGCGAATATCGTGAGTGGTCGGGATTTCTACAGTTTTTATTTCTTTTACAGAGTATGCAATGTTACAATGTCTTATAATGTTCACAGACGCGTAGCTGTGGTGAAATATCCAGAATTTTCTTACATCTGCTTGCTAATTACATGACAACAATTGCATTCTTTTATATTGATTTTGTAATTTTGTATGAACGTTTTGTTTACTATACTTTATAAGCAAAATATAATTTAGATTTTTTTACACACTAATGTACCTACTGACTACACTACTTCTATTAGCTTAAACGTTTTTTTCCATCGAAAAAAACTTAAATTTAAATAATTTGAGTGCATAAGAAATATTAGGATGTGTCTCATCCCAAGAGACAAAAGACAACCCTACCAGGGGCCCCACTACGGTTCTAAACAGAAGAAGTAGCGACATCGAGCGCAAGACGATTGACAGACATAAAGTAACTGAATTCCTACTACGGTTCTAGCTCGGCCCAAGCAAATTCGTTCATAAACCATAGATAGAAAAAGTCTAGTTGCGTGAAAGAAACAGAAAAAAGGTCTTTCAACACCTTATTAAAAATCTATGAAAAGTAATGAACGACCCATTACTTTTCATAGATTTTTTAATAAAATTGAGAAATTATTCAATTAAATAAAGTTGTTAATTTTTCAAATATTATTATTTCTACGAACAGTTCCTCTTTTGGGAGACGATAAACAACAAATATTAGCGTTTTCAAAGTATAAAAATATTTTCTGAAATTAATGCACTCTAAAGACACGGTCAAAAGAATAGGTTCTTCAGAGTAGGTTGTTATGTCTAGAGCGTCAAACGTCTATTTGATGTTTACCTGCTACACGCTACCGGGAGTATTTAAATTTTTGCAAACTATTTTACAAATTGATGAAAGCTTGAGATACAGTACCAGAATCAAGACAGTCAGCCAACGGAACTGGTGTAGTTCTCACTGCAGGAATTACATCTGACATTGATGCGAATTTGCAGCATAGGTATTCGAGAATTGGGAATATAATTGATTATGACTTCGGAAGACGGGAAACCCACGTGTATTGCATCTGAATCACTAATTCGGAAACGTGTGACAAGACGAGGCAGAAATATTTAAGAGGGTGAAATAGAGTCTTATTTCAAATTCATCCGGTACTTTGGGACGTGGTTCATTGTAGCACAACCGGTGCAGCGTAGACATTCTGGAAAAAATCTCGTAAGGTTGTTCCAGTTAAGCACAACATTGAAGTTGATTCCCATCATTGATATTCTAACGATGGCGAGCATAACATATGTTTTGATTGCCTCAATTAGAAAAAACTGTCATCTTCTAAAGCATTTTCACTAATTCTTTATTAAAGGTGATAATTACAGGGTTTGTGACTCAAATGTTGTTAAATAATAAATTTGTTCTGTACTAAATCTTCTTGTATATTTCTAAGGTGAAAAGTTTAGAAAAATGAGCTAACAGCAAGGCGTTCTTTGAAGTGAAAATTATTAAAACTTTTTCCTATTTCATATTTTCAACACTTCACTTAAAAACACTAATTGTGCGTAGGACAGCAGGTCAATCTTTGCAAGTTTATTTTAAATGGATAGTGAATTAAATTGTTAGCTTAAGGTGCCTACATGCAAAGCTTGTTGTACTATCGTGTGTTCATAATCATTCGTTAAAAAAGAGAAGTTTTTATCGTTTCTGAGTATGTGTTCAGCAGAGCCTCAATGATTGCAAATGAGTTTGGTATACCAGACTGTGCTAACAAGTGATAAGTATGTACTAAGGTGGCTCTGCAGCATAGCATGACACAAATCCAGCACCAACTGTGTACATCAATCATCAAATCACTTATTGTGAGTTCTATTACCCGTTTGAGTCTACCGTAAGAATTAGGCGCGTAGACGTCGATGTAG
Organism: Udea olivalis; assembly: GCA_947369235.1. Lineage (NCBI taxonomy): Eukaryota > Metazoa > Arthropoda > Insecta > Lepidoptera > Crambidae > Udea > Udea olivalis. The sequence goes on along the minus strand of OX376341.1, from coordinate 14,079,305 downwards.
CTCCATTCTGATAAGTTGCTTCTACTTTTCTGCATTTAATAAAGTAACTATACGAGTCATTTATTTATTTTTATCTTTCTTCGTATGCAGAAAGGTAACAATTTTGTTGCCGTGGATATTGACGTTTCGACGATGAGGATGCGGTCAAATAGTGTCAAAACTAAGTTTTCGTTCGTAATTTTAGAGAAGCGTAGTAAGGTTACGACCGTCTAAATGTCAAAAAGACATGTTGCGTGACGAAGCAGCGGTTTTCGTGGAAACGGAGTACCGATTGCAAGTCGCTAGTACGCGTGCGGACGAACGGGAGTAAGGCCCCAGTTCCGCCGCGACACTGCCAAATCCATTAAGCAACTGATGAAGTATAAACAAGCCGCAACAGCGTCGCTGTCTAGCCTATGTTAATTAAGCGATTCTGTTCTACCCTACGAAGTGCATCCAACACTCTAACTGTAGACAAGCTTCCTCTGAACTGAGAGAAGCCCGCAGGAACGTCCGTAATATATCTTATATTTCTGATAGCCAGTATATAACTTCTTTTTTGAACTGTTCGCTTTCACTTTATTGGAACTACACTTCTTCATATTCACACCGAGATACAGAACAAAACCAAATGGTCTACTTGAATTTTTGTCTACTCGTAAGTGAATGTTTGTGCCGTGCTGGTGGCGGCAATTTCAATGAAAACTTTCCCTCGCCCCATCTCCTTTCCTTGGGTGTCGTAAGAGGCGACTAAGGGAGCCCTGCAGTAGGCCATCTGCTCTTTAGGTGGGAGACATATTATGTCGGCCGGTTGATGTTACCACCATGTAGTTGCGTAAAACCCGCCTATTGACTCTGACCTATCTCGGTCAGGTCGCGTTCCGGGATCAACACTGCACTAACCGGTGCCAGGGCAGGCCTTCAAGATGAGTATGGCCGGCTCAGTAATTGCTTTGCATTATTGTGCTTGTCATCCTCATATCTGGACCTCACGACTGCTTTCCATCAGGTGGAGCGAGGTCATCTGACGGGCACTATAAAAAAAACCACCCGACCCGACGACGACGTCCAGTCGGATCGGCAGAGTTTTAACTATACAGTATATTATCAAAAACACAAAGAAGAGAAAACAACACAAATCTGGTTGGCGAGAATTATCTAGAATTACACCAATACTATCTCAACTTGGTCTTTTCGCAATAAAACTCAAAGTATGATAAAATAACGTCAGTCAAAAAAGCGAAGAGTAAAAGCATACAATGTTGCCTTTGTGTGTGCCCAACAGATTTTTGTTTACTCAACTGAACGCTTTGATTTTTAAATATTTATGACATTTATCTGTTTTCCAATCCGCATACTGTTACACAATGACGATGTAACTTGTATTGTTTTGGGCGTCAATAGAAAGTTGAGCGAATGTGTAGAACCGATTATTCATATTACTTCATTAAGCTCCATGATAAATTATTCGTGTTAATTTGATTACGAGAGAGGAAAGTTTTGGAACTACAAATTACAATAGATGTGAGCGAGTAGCAGATTGGTTTCTCTGTTTAAGTTTGACATTCAATAGGTCGCTATTCAAAATCAGGGTATCATACACTGATTTCGGTATTTAGTTAGTAACCTCAAACGTAGCAATTATTTTGTTTGTGTTACGTATGTGACACCCAAGTTTGTTATTGATTCAACTTATCTTTATCGGATCTGTATGTCTACCATAAGTTTACGTCACATAAACGGCGATCGTTGCGTTCAGAAATTTGTTTGCCATTTTTGGTTTCAAATTTATTCACTAATGGCGCTGTACCGAGAACTCATACAAAAAACGTCAACGCGGCTTGCGCGGATGCTAACGCCTGTATTTGGTGTAAACTCATGGTAGACATACTCATCCTCAAAATATAGTTGAAAGAAAAAAAAGGATTTTTATAATTTGCATCTAAAAATTGGTTTTATAGGATAATGAAATATATTAGCATCGTTAAGTATCGTTTTAAAAAGATAACAAGGACGTGTTATATCTACACGCGCGAAGACTGGCGTGAGATAACTCGTAACGTGCCACGAAACTTGAACACAATGTTATTATCTTCAACTTTGGTTCTTGGTACAGTTCTGCATCCAAATTTCTAAATCATAGCCGTATCACAATAGAGAATAACAACTGTATATGTTAAGTGTAGTTTATTCTAAATCTTATAACGTCAGATAAATAACAAAATTGAAAAGTTAGCGATATCCTCACGAATGAAAGGATAAGCAGCATGGGCTGCTCGGCCAGAATTGGCTCCACAAGAAGATGCACGAACAAAAAAAGTTAAAGGTAGCATAATAAACCAGAGCTAAAGCCACGGTAGACTTCGGCCCTAACTTTTTTGAACTTACTAGTGCTATTTGGCAGATGGCCTTTGCAGTGTTTCCGGTCTGTGCACTGCATAAGCTGCGTTACATTACGTTATGTTACAACATATTGTAATTATTACTTTGATTATTTTAGCATTTTACAATGCTTGTTTTTCATATCTGAAGATAGAAAAACAATAAAACATCTTTAGATATGAAAAACAAGTATTGTAAAATGCTAAAATAATCAAAGTAATAACCAAATAGCATATTTCATCCTAACCGAAAGTTTAAATACCAGCGTCTCTGCCGTGCCTGCACGGCAGGGGCACGTGCTGAGGCAGGGTCCTGGCTGGCCCACTATTTTTTGTTAATTATGAAGGTTTTGTGTCTTGTTTTAATGTTTTTGTACCATTTGTATTGTAATTCTGTCACTGTATGGGTCAATAAATATTTTTTCTTTCTTTCTTTCTTTTTCTTTTCTTAAATATTTGTAAAAATATTTCTTTCGGATGTTTGTAGGTTGAAACATTGATGGAATAACGTTAGCTTGCAACGTAAGCATATACTGGAAAAGATTCGTTCGTCCCTCTAAAGTTTCGGTAGCTCAGTGGTTTAGAGCAGTCCCCCAGATTGTGAAAGACGCGGGTTCGATTCCCGCTCGAGATCATTAAGGTCCGAAATTGATTTTTTCCAGTTTTTTCTATCTTGTACTTGTACACAATGTAATGTATGAAACAACTATACTACTTTCGCCGTATGATGATTTCCCTGACAGTTCATTATTGTCAATTATAGTGCTGTAACGAATGTAATTTAATTGAGTTGGCAAAGAAAATGGAATGAGAGTTACCGATTTTTATTTTTTAAATGAATTCTTAATAAACGGGTTATGGCTAAGAAGTAATAGAATAAAACGCGGTATCTCGAAAATAATAGTAAAAAAATTGCACACAGGCAGACGCACTGGTACTGATGCGAATGACGTGATTACAAATTACAAAATGGTTGCCTCCTATTCATCGATTTTTTGTCGATTCAGTAGTATCAATACACTATTGAATGGCGTTCCTTTTCACGCATCAGGCGCTGTAAACATATATTAATTTAATTTTAAATGCTTCATTTATTAACGGCTAATATTAATAACAATAATTTACTTAATAAGATTCGAAAGAACAATAGTTTCTTTAACAGTTTATAACATTTTGTTTTGCCAGTTTCTTTTTATTTAGTTTGGAATGGTATGCGTGACACGGAACAATAAAAGCTGTCAGGCATATCATCTTACAGTGAAAATAGTATAGTGTAGTTGTAGTGCCGGAAATGAATAGTTTAGCAGTTTATAAGTTCAGAAAGAGAGTTGCTCCTCTAATATGATAGAAAGAAATGAATTTATGGTGTGGTTAATAATAATAATTAAATTAGTGACCTTTAAGTTACTTTATAAGGAAAACTGCAGTCACCTGAAAAGGTTCTATGTACAATATCGGGGCTGCGCGGTGTCACTAAGCCACCAAGGGTTTTGCTATTAATCATAGTGGTATCATCAGCGCTGAATTCGTTTCACCGGCTTGGCATGAGGGCTCATTAATTACACCGATTAATTGCTAACAGTTGCAACTGATGACTTTATCGGAGCTGCAATAATGCCACAGAGATGTGTTAAGTATGCTAATTACGCCATGGTTTTAGTCAGATTGGAGAAAATGTTTATGTAAACAGTGAACTGTTTCCTATATAGTCGTATTGAGTTACAGAAAAATACCTTACCTATGGAGAAATCTCCATACGTAAATATCTCCATATGTAATTGTGGAGATCCTTGGGGGAGGCCTATGCCCAGCAGTGGGCGTCGTTCGGCTGAAATGATGATGATGATGATGATGGAGAAATATCATAAGACAGTTAATTCTTTGTTGTTTTTATTCACTCTGCGGATCGGCTTTAAAACGTGTACAAAGTTTCAAATACCTAGGTCACTGGGTCACTGAGGACATGAGAGACAACCTGGACTTAGAAAGGGAACGCAGGTCGCTGGCTGTGCGCTGCAACATGCTGGCTCGAAGGTTTGCGCGTTGCACTAGGCCAGTCAAGCTCACGCTGTTCAAAGCATACTGCCAAAAATTCTACACGTGCAGCCTATGGGTCAGCTATAACCAGCGTACATACAGCGATCTGCGAGTTCAGTACAACAATGCCTTGAGGATATTGTTGGGGTTGCCATGGCGGTGTAGTGCGTCAGGAATGTTCGCGGAAGCGCGAACTGACGGCTTTGCCGCCATCATGAGAAAACGGTGTGCTTCAGCGCTGGCTCGTATGCGAGGCAGCACCAACACTATTCTCAGGGTCTTTGTTGATCGATGGGACTCACCCTTCCTCATGAGGTGGGTGACGGCCCATACAATTAAGTAAATAATGTTTTCAAAATTAAATATTGTAATTACTAACATTAGTTTATAAGAAAATTTGTTACTAACTTTATATGGGCACTTTGGCCTGAAATAAAATATTTGAATTTGAATTATTTTCCGCCAAAGTACTTAACTTGCCGAGTCATGGTACAGGATTCTTGATATCTGTTATATCTCTGGCTTGTGGAAGTGATGGTAGAGAATTTTCCTATAACGCCAAATTTCGTATACCTATTCAATCCCCAGGCAATATCCCTTCCCTACCATGAGTTTACACCAATGACAGTCGCTAACGTCCGCGTTGACATTTTTGTAGAGGATTTCGGTGCAGAGCCTCTAGTGATTGGAAATGGAACTAAAAATCGAATACAAATTGCTGAACTTAACTTTCGCGGTTTACTTTACGGAAAGTCATGGTAGACATACTGGACAAACATTTATGTGATGAACATTTGTTGAGTTAAGTGTTATTATTAATTTATGTATACATATTTAGGTGTGTTTATCACTAGTGTCAAAGCTGACATCTTGGAGGATCTTGATCTCACAGATATTTTATTTATTTATTCTTCTTAAGTTAAAGGACATCGCTCGTTCCTCATACAATGAATGCCCAGGAACGCACAGCTAGAATACACACAATACTAGTTGTGTTCGGAGTCATTCACAAATTCTCATCAGGCGTGGCTGGCGTGGCTCGTGTTGAAACACGGACAACTTGAGGAACCGTGGCCTACTACAGAATGTGTTAGATTTTGAGGTTATACTTAATCGTAAACGATGTACACTTGTTGTTATGTTCTGATAGATATATTGTTTACCTCTCTCTATGTAAGAACTTAAGTGATATGAATTAAATGAAAATAAATAAAATACAGTTATTTATTACAACTTCAAATCAAAAAATAATCAATGCTCATATTTATTTTGTTATGAGAGTATTGGATTGGATGATGAAATAACAAAAAGCGTTTTCTTTTGACTAGGACGCCGCTGCTTGGCCTCGACGGCCTTAGCAGCTCCACCGGTCTGTGGGGTGAGCGCAGAAGGCTCTCAACCTTAACAAAAAGCGAGCTTTACGAATTTCTTATACTTGAAACGAAACACAATTAAAGCGCGATCTAAAGGAGTATAACTCCATCTGTTGGTATTACTTGAAACGAATTTGTCATCACTTTTGACAAACCGTCCACCAATCATTTCAAATTGTGTAGTAGTTACAGAACTTTTTATTTTTCGTTTCTAACCACAGAGTGTCCATTTACTATGAATAATTGCTAAAGAAAAAAAAAGAAGAATTAAATATCTGGGACAATTCTGGGACAATTCACACCAAGATCATCTGACCCCAAACTAAGCAGAGCTTGTAATATGTGCGTCAGAGACTGAGAAACATATTTAAATATTTCTAAATACATACTTAAATAGATAATAACACCCAGACACACAACAAATACAAATGTTCGTCACACAAATATTTGTCATGGGTGGGGATCGAACCCACGAGCTCCGGCGCTAAAGGCAGGATCGCTGCCATTGCGCCAACAGGCCAGTCAAATTATAATGAAGGACATGCGTTTGTACATGCTAGGGCCGATTTCGACGAAGTCCTTTCTATTTTTCAATAATAAAAATGCAGTCAACGTACACACTAAAATATAACCAGCTGATTACGTTTCATACATACGAGTATCATCATGTTTCATCATAAAATATCACACTCCAGACTAATTTCGTCTACTATATATCATTTTATGATTAGGACACGTCGTGAACTTATTATCCTTCAAAGAACCTTTGCAACCATTCCAGTCTAAGAGGTGAAGACGAGTGACTTGTCCTTCAGTTCATCTCATTCAGTATTCATTTTAGAATAGGTTAGCCAGCGCGCACAATAAAACTCAGGGTTAGTTTCAACAGACTGAATTCTGTGCGACTGATTTGCAAGTTACATTATTATAACGTGACGTCACTTCTCAAGCAATTACGTGAGGTTGTAAGATGCGGTGAGAAGTATTAATCAAGTTTAATTAGCGTGTATCCCTAAGGATAACATTTACAAGTTCAAACGCGTGCCTCCAGAGATTCCAGTGCCGACTTTATAGTTCGAACGCGGGGTCAACCCTTTCCTTCGCCTCGGAGAATAGCTCACACTGCTCGGATAAACTTGTCGGCTTTGTTTAATTAGATACCCTCGTATGCTACACGTGCTTCCATTAACATAGAAATTACTAGTGCCTCGCCATTTTACTTATTAATCATATTGTTAGACGATGTATCGAATTTACGAGTTTCATCTTGAATAATTCGCCTAATTGCAGTTCAAGTTCATTGGTCTTTTGCGTTAGAATTCCCACAAATTTATTATTTATCAGGTCTTATGTCAACAATGTATTTAAAGCAGCTTTCTCAGATGAGTGCTCCTTTTGTCCGACAAAGGATTCTGGCGCCATCAATTTTCACACCTGTATGCACAAAACCTACTTGTTTGCAGTAAGTACAACCAAGTCGGTCTTATAAAAAACAGCAAAATTGACTGACTTTATTATTATCATAAAACTAAATCAAGTTTTGTTCAGAAACATAAAACACTAAAGTTATAAGGGTGCTCAGTTGAATAACAGGCTTACGTCCGCGGCGGCATGGCACTGAGGCGCCATACAAACTTTATTACAAATAAATTGAATCCACAGTAAAAGTATATTATTCCATACCGGCTTGCGAGTGGTGTTTTCCTGACAGTTTTAATACTTTTTTTGTTATCGACGAGGGTTGACGTTTGTTCAATTCAGAAGTGTAGGTGTTACACCTTTACTTAATAATGACGGAAAATAACGGTTTGATCGACATCGAAAAGCAGTTATGAAATCGATATACAAGTAGTTTAGCACGCGCTAATTTATTTCAGAAGAGTATAATTTAAATGAAATGAAAATGAAAAATCTTTATTGTGTACATCTCTAAACATAGTTACATACAAATCGCTGGGATCTCCTTTTAAGCATCAATGCCTGTGTTAGGAGAACCCGCTCCTTCCTGAGACCACTAACAAAGATAAATAAAACATATTTATGTAACTGGCATAACATTTATAATATGTTTGGTGTTCTATGAAAACTTTTTTTTTATTATTAGTTATTTGAACTTAAGATATTTAAAGTACCAAAACTAAGACAAAAAATAATGCTTTGAGAGTTAATAGGTTTAATGTTATTATGTATGTATGAGGTGTGTGTTTATGTGGTATGTGTATTTTGTGGTGTGTGCGTGTTTGATGTGTGGTGGGTTTGTTATGTGTGTGTGCTCTGAGAAGAAGAGAAGAAAAATGCTAATGTGGTTATTTTGAGTAGATAATTCTAATCGACATGTCATAATTACGATGCATACATTATACAAAGAAACAATGCTCTTGGTTGTCTGTGGCACATGGTATTAAGAAGTACTTACGTACAACTGGAATGTGCACTGCTACTAAAAACGATCCTAGAGAGACAGTAGGTACGAGGTCAGTTTATCTCACTCTAATAAGGTGACTTGAACTAACTTATAAATGCGATGGAGCGACCAGATTCGCATCAAGCTTGAAACCACCTTGCACGAAGCCTTTCACTATGCTTCGGACAGAGGCAGATGGCGACAAGATACTCCTTAAGGATGATGACGACCCTTAGCATTGAGACCGACGCGAGGAGGAGGATAAATGCGAAAGCGTTTGTTAGTTTTGATGAAAAGTGATTCAGGGATAGCTGGCCCTAAGCCCTAAAAATCGATGGCATTGGAATATTCACCTACATACACGAATGTATAAAATAACAGACTGGAAAAAAATAGCAAGATGATCATGTTCGCGGTTTCACTCGCGTAAGATTCATAATTCATAATTCATAAACTTTATTTGCATAAGAACATGGTATTAACAGATGTACATATCATAGATAAAGTGTGCGACATGTCTTGCCAATTTATTAGCATGCAAATCTTAATCCGAAGAGTAATAATTAATTAATAATATTCCAAACAATAATGTCATACTAGAGCCACACAAAACAAAGCGAAAATAGTAATAATGTTAAATCAAATATGGCTGGATCAGTACCTAGATACTAAATTATATAAATTGAAAATTAATTAAGAATGTCACACTTAAAATCTACGGTCAATGAATTCTTTAATGTCATATATATTATTAATAATGAGCCATTTGTATAACTTGGCCTTGAATGCATTCAGAGTCAGATTTTTTATATCAAAGGGAACTTTATTATAAATTGTGACACACATGCTTACACAATTCTTTTTGTACTTAACTGATTTAGGAATGATGCTTAGGACCAGTCTCTCGGGATCTCTTTTAAGTCTACTGTTCATGTCTTTGGCTTTCATGAAAAGTTTACTATTTTTTTTACAAAACAGCAAATTTCGTAAATGTACATAGCAGATTCCTTAGTAGGATCTACTGGCGATGCCAGAAAGTAGGTAGCAGTCAATAAAGAAGATAAATTATTATAATACTTTGTTTTATTCTTACGCAGACCTTACAGAAACTAATATAGATACCTATTTTACAAAACAGGATTACCTACACATTACTAAATAAGATCGTCTTGTGCAATTTATGGCAAAAAGCAAAAATATTTCTAGCCAATTTAATCATGTGGGTGAGACAAATGTCCTGCAACGGATGTTTGAAACTTGATACTATTTTGGAAGGTGAAAATTGTAACCTTAAATTTCAAATTGTTTTACGATTTGTAATAGTATCACAAGTCAAAGATCGCACAGTAATATTTATACCATCTAAGATTCTTACGACAGTCAGAATTAATTGTGCTTGGACATTAGCTGAAGTTTCATTGATAAAAAATAGGGCATTTAAATTTTTGTTTGAAAGACACGATTTGAAACTCAAGCACTTCAGTAGCCAGAGTTTCTAAATCACTTGTTACCATTAGGGCATGTAATATCGGAGGATTTCCAATTCCAATACTGATTTGCGACATAAGACCGCAATATCGGAATTCCTATATTAATATCGGAATTGTACATGTTTGTTATAAATTGCACATTTTTCGTTATAAGATTGGATTGGGCAAAAAAAAATAAAAAATCAATACATTACATACAACTTTATGTCGGAAATTAATAAAAATCTTACTTTTTTGTGACTGACAGTTTTGTGACCTGACAAGCCCTTCTGAGTTTGAAAACCATAAGGTTTCTCAACATTTTATATAGATTCCAATGAAAGGGAAAAAAAATAAATATTGTCACCCTAATTGTTCCATATCAAGAATTTGTGGAATTTTCATAAAATTATATCTCAACTGTGAAAAGAAATATCGCAACCAGCAAATGTTTCATTTCCGCAGCCCATAACACAACACCTTCTCACCATTTTGCTAGAAAACACCTAAATTAGCAAATATTGCAGCCGACGCACGCGTTCTTGAAGAAGGAAGACGCCATGTCGCCATTACAGTATTGTTGCCACTATGAAACTCTGAATTCTATCATTATATTTTGACATAACGGACTAAGCTGTAAAAGCCTTGATTGTAATACATTTTCATGCATAACAAATTAATCTAACGTCTAAAAACAAAGCGGTAATTCTGCTTTATTTTAATTCAGTAACGAACGTGTTGTACTATTAAATCTACACATACACTACATCACAGACATCTTAACATCATGTGTTAAATGCAAAAATGTTAGTCTCGATTTATTTTATTGTAATTTCTCATTACTTTTTAGTTTACCTAAAATATTTTTTTTTTGTATATGTTATTGTTGTTACTGTTATTGAAGAGCGGTATCTCCTAATACAAGCAAATATTTGCTCAAAAGGAGACTCCAAACCCTGTTAGAACTATTTTATAAGTTCCTGAAGTAAATTTTTTTTTTTTACTAATCATGTTATTAACGAGCGCTGGCAAAGATGAGGAAAAAGACACCCTCACCTTGTATCCGCTATCTCAGTTGGCCCGCTGACCTTATCATTTGAAATATAAACCTTCTCTCCTAGAGCATAATGTGTATTTTTGTATACCCAGTAATACAGATTGCACATTCCAGTTGTACGTAAGTACTTATTACTTCCATGCTGTGGCATGAGGAGTGACATTAGATGTCATAGAGTTAAGTTAGACGGCCCGCTTTTACTTTTTACCGCGCTTTTGTGTTGAGTAGTTCTAAATATATGAGTCTACCATTAAATGTTGTTTAATTCGAGTTTCCAACTAACAGTATTCATTGCGTATGTTAGATATTCTGCCATGTTTTTTACTTTTCAATAAAATTACTGAAGTGTTAAGTTAGTATAAAGCCTACTAAATTTATTCCTAACCAGTTTTCTTCACGAAAACAATGTTGGCGCAGACAAGTGAATAATTTATTTGTTCAATTAATTAAATAACGATAACCAATGCCAAATACACAATCTCACGACATCGCCTTAGGTACAGTGTGGAGTAAAGGTCAGAGTTGATCAGATTGCAGCGGAACAATGCATTGGAGACAGTTATTAGTTTGCAATGTTCTAGGCTAAACGGGTTATTTCCATGTTACGAATTTCACGTGTATATGTGTTTCTGAATCGACTATCATTTGTGACTAATTAGTAATGATCTGTCAAGTACAAATAGTACAATTGCAATAATATAATACAATGCTAAACAAATAGCAGAGCATAGAGTAACACAACCAAAATAAATCTTTGTACGTTCAAATTAAAAAAGGAGTAATTGATTGACTATCCTGGGGCCGTATTAATATCTCCTAAAGCCAGTCAAGTTTATTTACTGTAGCGAGCAATTTCGTCAGTAAATATCTGACCTTGAGGACGCATTATTGACCGCTGACTGGCTGAAAATTAAAGAACTTAGGAATTAAAGAAATTAGGAAATCGCTCGCTACACTCAGTTTGGGAAATTTCCTTGACTGGCTATAAGAGACGGTAATACGGCTCCTGATGTTATTTCAGAATTAATTTTTTTTTCTGTTTATAAAATTATCAGTAAAATTCAAAAAGTTTTAAGAGAGCTTCTGAATGACCTGTTACAGTCAATAGGATTCCACAATGCAAAAGCAACGGGAAAAGATAGGCATGCTGAATAAGGCTCCATACTCTCAAACGAAGTGATAAAAAACTTTTTTCTTGGAAGCCTTTCTCCTGAGCAAATCCCAAAGATGCCTTATGGTATTAAGTGATTGAATAATAAAAATGTGACATCGTATTTTACAACACTATTTAATCATTCTTGCTCTTCCCAATACTTTTTTTAAATTATATTCATGGCATAGCATCTAGTGAATTGTGAACCTCATTAGTAAGCGGGTAACTCAGGCTATGGTATGGGCAATATGAACAGCAGCATTGCAGATCTTGTAAGTGCCTTTAGGCTGCATCAGATAAATCTTAAGATCGCAATGATTTCTGATTACTGCCATCTTCAATTCAAATATCATTAGCCTAGCTTCTGCCCACGACATCGTCCGCGTGGAATAAAGACATTTAACCTATACCCTTCCTCGATAAATGGGCTATCTAACACCGAAAGAATTTTACAAATTGGACCAGTACTTCCTGAGATTAGCGCGTTCAAGCAAACAAGCAAACAAACTCTTCAGCTTTATAATATTATTTAACATTTATTCCTCGATGATTATGAAATTCAAACGATATCAAAATAGGTTTGGTTGCATCTTTGTTGCCGGCCTAGGTAAAGTCATCGAACTCATTCGTGGGATCTATCTAATTTCAATAACTCGCTATACCTACATAATTAAATGCCCAAACTCATTAATGTTGAATGAGCTGTAGAGATGACTTGATGTTTGCGATATTTGCTACCTACTGGTGTCATAAATGCTATATACCTAGGTACTAACGCACTCATCCATGCAGAATGTCTATGTTATCATTTTGACCGCCCTTGACATCGCGACCAAAAAAAATGTATTCAACGTTGTTTGTTTTACTCGGTTAATATTTGTTTCACCGGCTGTCATAATTTGAAGAGCGTACGCAGCAATAGTGAGAACTGTAACGTTTGTTATGTTGGCCTACCGAATAGTAGAATAAGCATAGTCTCTTAAATGTAAACCACAAATCTGGGTAAGCAAACAGTCAGCAGATTCCCAGCGCTTGTGCTCTTGTTTGCCGAGGTCGCAGCCTCGAGTGATGGAAGAAAGCCAAGGAGATAGCTTACAGACGTGGGCGCGCGTGGGAGCCTCAAACTGCGTAGGCGCGTGGGGCATAATCTGACCAACATAGTCAGATCTGTTATTAGAAGGGAATCAGTTTGGTCCGAGAGCTTATACTTATTTGGCTGGTTGTCAAAAAGTCTCGTTAACTATATAATATGTAACACTATACGAGATAATTCACAATTTACAACTCCATATTGTAATGTGAAAACAACATTAGTAAGCACCATCTTCTCAACTTCTCAACTAATTCGTTTATTTATTCAGAGATACACATTAGTAATCGTTACTTGCAGACAATGCTCAAAAGATGATACAATAATGAAAGTAAAGAGTGCTTTTATAAAAACTGTTACGAAACACAAAGCGGTCAAAGGCCAGTAATGACAATAACCCGCGTTTAAAAGTAAACTGTAGTCACGGTTAAATCGCGGAAACGGCTACCTCGCCGATTCCCGCGCTCGCAATTTGAGGATTTGTTTCGGTCTGGTTAGGGTTAGGCTAATCACCAGCCGGCCGGCCAACTGTACCCTCGATTACACGCCCACTTTTGTAATGAGCACAGTTTGCGAAGGGTTAAGTGTCAGCTGAAACCGCGTATGTAACGTCAAGTGTTTGAACACACTCGTAGTGTTTTGTTACAGTTTTAAAAAGACTGACCAATTCAGCTAGTGTTTCTAGTATCACTTAGTAAGAATGTTCATGACGACAAATTAATTTAAAAGGTTATTTAATATTTAAATAACCACAATAATAGCTTTTTTCTTTCGTACAATCTTCGCCTCATTATTACTGACTGAATATCTGAATATGTGTCATCATAAACCAATAGTCTATTTCAAAATCAAATCACTTGTGGCATTTGTTTTTGCATTGATTTTCGTTGCTTTGAAGGCACCCACCCAGATATAAATTGTTGTAAATTTTTTGAAAAGCTTTTGGAGTTAATTTTTATGAACAAATCTTTAATTTTTTCGGCAATCTGTGTATTTTAAAGTTTAATATGAATGTCGTTTATATTAATCAACGACATCAATACGTAAAAGTACAAATAAAACACTTTACTTGAATATTTTTTTCTACTAACAATTTAAGTAGATTGATTTCACTTTAGACGCTAAATAAAATAAAACGGTTTGAATTGAAATCCCCAGCATATTCAGAGTAATGTGAATATGGAGCAACTCTTCGTTTCAATTTGAGCTTTACTGAAAGCGATTTAAAGTTTAGAAAACATTTTAATACGTGTCTGCTTTATTCAATGCCAAAAAATAACCACAACTTGACTTTCGCAGAGTATAATAGGCGATCGCTCCATACAATTAAAGATATTTCTTTGTTAAACACTTTCTATTTTCGTAACCTTTACACAACTTCATGAGAATTACTCGACAGTAAACAAAACAATTTAGGTGTATTCTTACCACTTGAAAAGCCTCAGCAAAGCCATTGTGTTACTGAAAAAAACAAGTAAAATAAAAAAATATGAAGTCAAAAGAAACGATGATACATTTTCAAAAAAAACATTTCTAACAGTGTGGGTGAAAGTATTTAAGCATGACAGATTAATTTTCGAAAATATACCTATTTGTGGATGTTTTTTTGCGTGTTTTAGTTAGTGACATAGCCACAGTAGTGAATCACTGCGGAGGTTCTGCCCATAGCACCAGTTTCCCAGAACGAGCGACAAATGAAAGTCGCGTGGCTGAGTCAGCGACTCCGCGGTCGCCGGTTGGCGTGAGGATAGACGGACTTTCAAAATGGCGCAACTGGCACTGATCTTGTTTGCGAAATTGTGATTTTGACTTAACCTTGAGAGTCTCAAAAAGTGCAATTTAATTGAGGTTTAACTTTCGTTTAAAAGATTTGTTTCGAAGTGGAGTTAGCTAAAATGAAGTGGAAGTTGAACTACTTCAACTTTTCGAAATAGATTATTACTTTGTTTATTTTAGCATTTTACAATGCTTGTTTTCATATCGAAAGATAGAAATAGATTTTTCTAGTTTTCTGTCCTAAGGAAATAGATATCGAGGGCTATTCCAATTCGTTTGCAAACGTGAGCTTGATAATAATAATACCTGCTTCGAAAGTCCTACCGAGTTTCAAATCTATGCTGCTTTTAGATAAGTACCTACGTTTATTTCAGTGTTAAAAATACATAAATGTTTTTGACTTATCTACTATTATCTATACAAATATTATAAAGAGGAAAGATTTGATTGATTGTTTGTTTGTATTGAATAGACTCCGAAACTACTAGACCGATTTTTTAAATTATTTCACCAATAAAGAGCTACATTAGCAGCTAGTGACATAACTATATTATTTTTAATGTTGACGGAAGAAATAGAATACGCGGGCGAAGTCGCTGACGGACAGCTATAGTTAGGTAATAAAGCTGAATTGAACGCTTGCCAAGTTCAACCGCCTATATAGTGTGTTTCAATTTGTCACTTAGTAGCGAGGTCAAGTTACACTGCACAACGGGCGTAATAAAATATCAGTAAAAAAACGACTCTGCGAAGGAACTGTACACATGACTGGGTCCGGCTGCAAAAAGTTGTAATTGCTGTCGACCGCACTAAGGTCGGAGTGGATCGACCCGGGTCCCGTAGCCGTACGTTACTTCTTGCTTCTAAGTATATGGTTTCGATGGGTTAAAAAGTAACGTTCCTGTGACATTTGTAATATTTTCCTAGGAGTAGGTTTTTTCTGCTTACTTACTTTGCTCTGTGATCCCATGATCCCTCACACTTGATCATGGATATACAACTTAGTTAACTTGAATACAGGTAAATACGCTTCAAAATGTTAGTCTTTCAGGACATTTTATGGCAGCGAATGATGATGATTTTAAAACTCTATTGTAATACTTTTATATATTTTATTACAATGGGCATTCGTTATCGACGCACATACTCGTAGCTCAGAGATATGGTTAATCTGGTCTTTTACCGGGTGGCCCTGAGGAACACTAACGTACCCCTAAACTCAATCGCTATTCGGTGTTCCCTGATACAGAAAAATCGGGGAGTTTTTAAATGCTGTCACGGACGCAGTACACCATTAGGGGTGCCTGAGCTCCCCTTGGCACATTCTGCAACTCAGTGAGGCAACCTACAAACTGCTTGATGATGTTTTAGCTTCCACTTTATTTTGCTGACGTCCCTTCATGATAAATGCTAAGTTTCATATTGACTTTGTGCCTACAAAACCTGTACGTAATGAGTACTTGACATGCACTAGTACTAATGAACTTTCTTTTGCAAAAATAGAATTATTAACGACCTGTAATTTTCCGGTAAGCTGAGTTATTTTTTATAGAAACTTTTAAGTTTAATGGCGGTGGCCGTTTTCTGCGTTCTTCGGGCACGCTAAAATATTTAGCTCCCTCCGTTAGGGTTTGACCTTTATTTAGGAACGTGAACCCTGAGCCAGCTAATGCTTTTATTCTAATTTAACCCTTATGTTAAAGTGGGCATGGTTGTATGTGTGCGTGTGCCATCCCTTCCCGGGCGTTGCGTGGACTTGATATAGGTACAAATGAAATTGTGCATATGTATGAAGTAAGAGTGGTGCCCGGTGGCATACAAGCAAACACCACCAACCACGTTTGACTTGGAATAGAAGTTAATTCAACTTTTTCACAGCTTAGTTAGTTTAGGCTTTAGAATGTATCTACTTACGAGTATATCGATTGGGTTTGATAGTTTTGTTCTGTGCCTGGGTTCATGAGTGATTATCAACATAAAAATATAAGTATTGTGAACAAAAATTTATTTTGATCTGTCGTTGAAATATTATGTATGTTATAAGTTTTTGCTTAGTTTGGGATCAGATAATTTTGGTGTAAGTTATTGCGATTAATTGTCCTAATTTGACTTTTCTCGAGATTTATATACAGCATCGTTCAAGTAAATGCTTCCCAGTTCTATTTCTCGAACGAAGTTGCTCGTTTTTGCCTATATGCTGCCCGGTGTAGGGTTGCAGCACATAGTAAGAAACCGAACCCTTTTTCCTTTTCTCAGCAGCCACCGCGGACCGACGCGTCGCCCGCTGGACCGCAAGCTGTGTTTTTCAAACCGGATTCTCATCCTGCTCTAACTACGAGTATATTGCCCCCTCTTTACGATTCTGGCCCCGGCAGCGCTCTTCGGAAACTAATTGAAGATAACAAGCTTGTTTTTTCGCCCATCTACCCGTTCATTTCGGAATTGTAGCCAAAGAACTGGACGATATTGTTTTCTTTTGATGTTTTTATCGAGCTTTTTAACACTAACCGCCGCGTCGCCATTCTTCTTGAATGAAATTCAGTTTTTTGGGTGCAGATCACGTATTCCGCGCGTTTTATTCATGCGAACTTTGCTCGGGTATAATTTGTCAAATGTTTTGGATGTTGAATTCAGATTAGATTGGCATTGAAGCAACCATTTAAAGGTGATATGTATGCCGCTTTAAGAAAAGTAGGTAAATAAAAATAAATTATCCAACGAAATTTTTGTTCTTACTTTCAGTTTTATTTTGCATTTACCACGCTATACTAAGATACTATCTTAATCTCTTACATTTATAAATAATAATACCAAAAAACATGAAATGTATCTACCGAAAGCAAGATATACTTATAAGAATCAGATATAAGATTAAAAAACAAATACGAATATTTCTCATGTAACTTGAAAAATACTTGGTTGACCAAAAATCATTGACAGAATATACTGACTTTGCACGTAAAAATATTATAGAAATAGTTGAACAGATTTGTTAAGGTTTCCTCAGCTCAATTTGTTAGAGCAGTCGCTCGGTTAGCGAATGGTTGTGAGTTCGATTCTCGCCTGATACCTTGACCGAGTTGATATAGCCTTTGATATTTGAATAATAGAGCCTTTATTTGAACTTTGGTGGTACTATTAGTGTTAATTTACAGTACTTACACAACGTAATTGCGTTTTACAAAGCCTTAGACGCATTCACACCCAGCTTACACCGACGGACATTGTGTGGTCACGTCAAGCTTCATGACAATAGACACAACCGAGACAATTAAATTGCAGTAGATTTCTAAAATGCAATAGTGAGCAGTAAACCAAAGGGTCATCCCATTTTTTTATTATGCTGCTTACAATTTTTCAGCAATTTTAATACGCTATGGTTTTCGCCAAGTCACAACAACTATGCAGAAATTGTTTATTAATTTTTTTCACCGTGGATTTTTAAATTGTTCATTGTTTTCTTTTTCGTTTTTAAAATATGCCTTAATGTGGGTTTTTCAATGCCAATTAATTGCTTTTTACTTTTCTTACTTTTACATGAGTTGAGTTTACGAAGAATTAATTTACACCGCTATTGCCTTCCCGCACTAAACATCTTTATCAAATAGTGAGGGTAGTTTTTTCGTCAGGCGTTTTTTTATGTGAGATCTAAGGTCTGGCTGGCATCAACGGCTTCGTCACGGAGCTTCGCGGGCGGCTCGGTCACGCATGAGGGCGACCGTTTCCTGCGCGTGACCATCCCAGCGCGTGGTTTGTAAAGTCAATACGGCTCCGTGCGTTACATTTTGCGCGTCATCGTCACATTTCAGTGATACATTACTTACATTAATATGCTATCTGAAAGAACTCTAATAAAATGTTAGCTCAATGGAGCTTAGGCACAGAACTCGTAATCGCAGCCGGCCAATCGCTTCTGTCTTTTCTTTTAACAATTTAGATTCTATGGGAGATACAAAAATAATAATCCCACTGGTAAAGAACACACATGATTTTCTCATACATTACTTGACATTGGCCAAACTAACTAGAGAAGAACGAATAAAAAAATAGCTATTTGCAGCGTGGGTGCAAGTTGCAGGAAGCCGCTCGCTCTTGCGTTCTATGGAGGTAACCTATGCAGTGAACTACGAAAGGCTGTTGATGATGATGAAGTGGTTTTCGAATACAAATGATGTAGGTAAGATTAGGCATTTGTGTATTTTGTGCAGTGGTTACTGAATTAATAAATATCTGTGACTTCTTACACCAAGAGCAGTGCTCTTAAACTAAGCGGAACTTAACTTGTATTAGGTATACTATAAAAATAAAAAGGGTTGGACTTATTTTTTATTTTGTACCCTTGAAAATGCATTTCTATTCACTACCAAGATCTTCAAAATCCTACATACCTAGGTATTTTGCAAAAAAATAAAACATGAAAAAATAACCTTCAAAAACCATATTCAGTTCCAGTTGTATTTTGTTAGTTAGATATACATTAAAGCGATTTGTGGAACATAATTATGTTTTTAAAGTGATTAAAATGCAGGAATATTATAAAAGTTATAAAATTTAGGCAAACAATACCACTTCATTACATTTTTCTAAAAAAGCAAATCCTTCTGCATACTCTGATTACCGTCCTGTATCCATCTTACCTTTCCTGTCCAAAGTACTTGAACGTGTTGTCCATCAGCAGCTCAGTGCTTTCCTCGTCAAAAACCAACTCTTCAATAGCTTCCAATCCGGTTTCCGCCCTGGTCATAGTACGACTACTGCACTTGTCAAAATCACAGATGACATTCGACTTGGTATGGACCAAAAAAGTCTTACTGTGTTGGCGCTTTTGGATTTCAGTAATGCCTTCAACACTGTTGATTTCGACATCCCTTGGCGTGTTGCGTTCTCTCAACATATCTCCAATTGTAATTGACTGGTTTCAAAGTTACTTGCATGGGCGCCGGCAATGCATTCGTGCTGAGAATGTATTCTCGTCATGGTGCGACCTTAGTGCCGGCGTACCCCAAGGTGGCGTCTTGTCTCCTCTTCTTTTTGCTACTTTCATTAATTCTATTTCCCAAAATCTATCTTCTTCATATCACCTTTATGCAGACGATCTCCAAATTTACTCCCAAGGAAGTCGTCTTGTTGATCAGCCCAGAGTTATTAATACCATTAATGCTTACTTGAATCTTATTTCCAACTGGAGCAAGTCTTTTGGGCACACTGTTAACCCTGCTAAAACGCAAGTAGTAATTGTGGGCAGTTCGTGGCTGATCTCTAGGGTTGACTGGGATGTTCTGCCTTCAGTTGTATTTGACGGTGTGGTAGTTCCTTGAGTAAAACTGTCAAAAATCTAGGTGTTTGTATTGACAATACATTAACTTGGACAACCCAGGTTGGTCAGGTTAGCCGGAGAATCTTTGCTGCTGCAAGTTCACTAAGTAGGCTTCGTAATTGTTTGCCAATACCTACCAAAATTTCACTTGTCCAGGCCTTACTCTTTCCCATTCTCGACTACGCAGACTGCTGCTTTCTAGATCTTACTGAGAATCTTCTTGATAAACTTGAGCGGCTCCAGAATTTCTGCATCCGCATGCGAAAGTACGATCATGTCTCTGAGTAGAGGTCTCAGCTCAACTGGCTTCCTATGCGTCTTCGTCGAGATTCTCACGTTCTTTTTCTCCTGTATAACATTTTGTTTAACCCATTGTCGCCGCGTTATCTTAAGGAGCGGTTCCGATTTCTGCAACCAGTACGAAGTCAGCCGATGCGGTCATCTAAGAAGCTTCGCCTTGCATTCCCTCCTCATTCGTCGCACTCCTACACACAGTCGTTCACTGTTAAATCTATTCGTCTCTGGAATACCCTACCCTTATTTATTAGAGAGTCAGAATCATTGTCTATTTTCAAAACAAGGATCAAAGCACATTTCCTCGCCCTTTAACGCTCCTGCTTAGTCTCCTAATCTCTCTCCTTCTTTTTACTTCTCCCTTTCTGTTTACTTATAATCTTTTTTTTCTTTCCCTGATCACTTTTTGTTATTCGTGGGCTGTTAGTTACGGATTCTATATTTTATTGTTATTTACAGTCTTTTTATTGTTATTTTTTAAGTGAATCAATTGTTTTTTATTTTCAGTTTCTTGTGCACTTGCTTACCTTCCAGACATTTTCCTCTACTTGGGTTGTCTGGAAGAGATTGCTTTTAAGCAATAAGACCGCCTAATAGCTTCATCATAATCTTGTAATCCTAAGCTGTATTGTTTTATTTGATGTGCAATAAAGAATATTTATCTTATCTTATCTTCATTACCTTTAAGTACTCTTATAATTATTTTTTGTATTCATGTTCTCATGTAAGTGGCGTATGTCTTTATGAGAATAAATGTCTTTAAACCTAAACCTAATAAATCTAATGTACATTCTTTAAACCTAAACCTAATAAATCTAATATACATTCTTTAAACCTAAACCTAATAAATCTAATGTACATTCTTTAAACCTAAACCTAATAAATCGAATGTACATTAGATTTATTAGATAAACCTAAACCTAATAAATCTAATGTACATCCTTTAAACCTAATTTTAAGAGTAGTAACAATAAATCACGTTTTTTTATGTAATAAGACAATTTAATATTAAGAATGACTGGTAATCTTTTAATAGATGTGTTATGTATATTTAATCGGCCATTTTGCCGGAAAAGATGATAATGCTAATGGGCAAACCCACGCTTATCAAACCTCACTCTTTCATAATAACTTCTCTCGAGCGAATTCATTTTCTATGGTGTTTTTTCTACAAACCATTATTATTTAGATGTTAGAGAAATATTTTAGAAGTCAATTCGTGCGCCGGTCGACGACCGCATAATTTTCGCGTTGAATTATCGTCACGAAAGCGTGTTGGTTTTGGAAAGAGCGGAGGTCAATCACCTGGGAACTTCTCTAGGTACGTAAAGTACTTCAGTCTACCAATAAAGATTCACAAACGGCTGTGAACGCCTTTGATTACATTCCATTCAACACACTGAAAGAAGCACTTTCAATTTAGTTTCCCAAGCTTATTGCCTATACTTCTGTGACATGTGTTTAATATTACAAAAAAGAATTAAAATTCCAAATAACAGGAATAATACAACCATGTTTTTTACTTCAAAAAAATTAAGTACTTACTTCATACATTATTCAATTGATGATTTTTGGCTTGAGCAAGTAATTTTATCTTAATTCATGATATTAGTAAAAGTAAAGTATAATTTTTAGGGTTTGGTAACTATTAGGAACTGCTTAGGCTCCGAGTAGGCTAGTCGTCGGATCCAGTTTCTGATCATACCAGTCGTCCACTCAATCGTTCCCCAACTGTCAGCTGTTTACTCCTGCCTGGGCTTAGCCGAACTAATTTATTATTCATCATTCAATACACCATCTTCAATATAATCAAAACGGGTTTTACGTCTAAAATAAACCTTTTGCATTTTACAGATCTCATGTTTTCGACGATATGCGTCTAAACAGAATGGTGCAGCGATTCACTTGCTCCTTCGAAGTGATCGTAAAACTACATTGCTTTTGTAGATCTCTCTTCCAGTGGAATCTTATTATTTGAATTTAAGGAAATACGTGATAGTAGTGTCTTCGGTATCCGGCAGAGGTGACCCTGACAACTTTGAACTTAACACCGACTACTTGGGCAGGTTCCTCTCGGCCCCATCTGCATTGTTCCAAGTTTTAAATTGAAATAAAATATATCCATTCATTTACCAAGCATTTCATTTACGTGCTTTACCAAGCAAACGAAGAAAACTAAAGAAACTAAAGAACGAAGAAAAACTAAGAGTAGGAATATACTTAGTGATTTTAGTAGTTCTATAATGAATAAATAAATATCTGGGACAAATTACACCAAGATCATCTGACCCCAAACTAAGCAGAGCTTGTTCTATGGGCGTCAGAGACTGATAAACATACTTAAATATTTCTATATAGATACTTAAATAGATAATAACACCCGGACACACAACAAACACAAATGTTCGTCACATGAATGTTTGTCATGGGTGGGGATCGAACCCACGACCTCCGGTGCTAAAGTAGCAGGGTCGCTGCCATTGCACCAGCAGGCCAGTCCAAAACCCAAAATGACTGAATTTATGCGTTTGTGATTGTGAGAATAAAAATAACTACATCTGCTTTAAAACCTCCGATGTGCACGTTTATGTATTTTATAAATAAATAAATAAATATCCCTGGACATTATTCCACACAGCGCCATCTAGCCCCAAAGTAAGCTAATTAAAGCTTGTGTTATGGGATACTAGACAACGGATAAACATACTTAAATACATTTTCTTTTGTAAATACATACATAATATACATAGGAGACACCCAGACCTACTGGTCGTGTGCATGAACATGTCTGTTTGTACTACAAACAGACATGTTCATGCACACAAATGTTTGTACTGTGCGGGGATCGAACCCGCGACCTCTGGTGTAGTAGCCATCTTCTTCCATTACACCAAGTCGGTCGTCAAGTTATAAAAATTAAGTAAATGTAATGTAATGAATAACATTATTTTATGGTCATCACTATAGCATACAGTGCTACTAGCAGCTTTAAACTGAGCCTTGTTTTGATTGATGCCTATGACCCTTCCGCGGGATAAAGACCACGAAAACAAAGAATATCTGAATATTTTATCTAGTGCAATCGAACTATATAACCAAGCAATACATTATCATGTCTGTTGTATGGTTTATTGTCCATTTACAACAACGTTTCGGTATCGATAGTAGAGATAAGTGAGTGGGTCATGACTAGAGTGTCTAAGTCATGAGCGTTTTGAGGAGAGCAAATAGACTGCGGACTTAAGGAATGTGGGTCAGCACTTTATGGACCTTGGTTACCAGTCCAGGAAAAAAATGCAGAAAAAAAGTATCTAAATTTTTTTTACAAATAAATTACAGTCTCTTACATTTTTTGAAGTTCTCTGTAGGCTAAAACTAGCCTAACATTTCCAAGTAAATGCTAACCGCAGAGTTTATATTTCTCTTTGGATAGCTCTATAATTCTATGTTGTCTCTTTAAAAATAAAAATAAAAATATTACTTTAACATTTTCTCTAATGACTTGTAAACCAAGTAGCATTAACCGAATTCCCAATCCAAGGTTAAGGCAGAAATCGGCAGCGAGAAGGCGGCGCGGGCGCAGGCGTGCAATACGTCACTCGTTACACAACCCACGACTTCACAACACTAACTCACCACCGACCAAATTAATTACCCACCATAGTAAAATTCAAGTAAAATCTTTAACCAGATAGCGAATCATTCGCTTTGTAATTGCAGATCCTAAAATAATTTCTCCTCTGCTAAATATACACTTTTTAGCTTCATGGAAAGTGCTTTAACTTTGAAGAATATTCTCAAACTATCTGCATTTCAATTATACTGTTTCTTGTCGGGTAAAAATCCACAAATTAAAGTTTTTACTTTAGAAACTAGATGTTAAAATTAGATTTTCGCGAGCGTAATGGGACGTTTATGCAGATTTAGTTCGTGAACGTTTTCGCCAGAGTTATGAATGAGCGTCCCAGATTTGCTCCCGTAATCTTCTGCGCGTGGGGAGGCCGCGACCCGCGGAAGCGCCTAACTGCCGTCCCCACCTCTATTCCTATGTTAATCCCTTAGGGACATCCGATGGCACATAATACTGCCACAATTTGCATGTCTTGCTGCCCTTAGTGGCCGCAACGGCGGACAACAGTGACGGCGCCTAGTGAAATGGGTATCGCTTGTCGAACACAACCTTTGAAGCCTCACGTGAATAACAAGCATACTAATACACAATGGTTATTGAACAAGGAGTGATTTGACATTCATTGACGCGGCGGAGCGGGAGCGGGGACGTATAGGAACTGTTAGACCGACGTGAGCTGCATAATTTACGCTCCGGTGCCACAGATACGGCGCTTATAACTCGATATCTGTCACATTAAGGCGAGTTTAGCCGCCAACTAGCGCCACCAATTGATTTATTTTGATAACTTACAAATTAGACATTGTTTTTTAAAACCGAACAATGAATATCTCAAAAAACACTTCTTTTAAATATTGAATGTCTGTACATGACTTTTAAATATAAATAAATATGACGGACAATTCACACCAAGATCATCTAACCCCAAACTAAGCAGAGCTTGTACTATGGGTGTCAGATACTGATAAAATACTTAAATATTTCTAAATACATACTTAAATAGATATAAAACACCCAGACACACTTTTATGTGAGAACCCACGACCTCCAAAAGTGGCCACTTTTAGCAAAAACTAGATTTAAAACTATAAAACAGAATGAAGAGTCGTGGACAGACATTCAATTTTTAAAAGAAGATATTCATTGTTAAGTTTAAAAAAAAACTAATTTGGAAGTTATGAAAATAAATAAATTGGTGGCGCTAGATGACGGCTAAAGTCACCTTAATAATTATGAAAGTAACCGAAGCATATTTAAATGGTGAGCTAAAAGAAAGTGGCCAATTTATTTGTCACAATTACTTACTAGTATAATACTTCGCAAATATTAATTTAAAGCTTGGTCGAATAAAAGAATAACCACCATTTCGTGTACTTTGGGTTATATCATAAAGCACCATTGAGACCAGTCATATTAGGCTAGTATGTAGTTAAGTACCTAGTTGATACTGAAAAGAAATGAAAAATGCCTTGTTAATGAATATTGCTTGTCAATGAAAAACGAGACATTTTTGTGTTCAATTGAAAAGTCATACTACGGTGGTAGAACAAGCTTTAGTTAAATATTCAAATTGTCAACAAACCAACTATCCATTTATCTTAATGCACAACA
Organism: Udea olivalis; assembly: GCA_947369235.1. Taxonomy (NCBI): domain Eukaryota; kingdom Metazoa; phylum Arthropoda; class Insecta; order Lepidoptera; family Crambidae; genus Udea; species Udea olivalis. The sequence continues at coordinate 14,053,733 of OX376341.1, read as the reverse complement.
GGTGAACTAATGGGAAAGGCTCGAGGTCGTAGTGCCTTTAACACAAACTAAATTTCCTGTGTACCTTTATAAATCATTACCACAGCAAGAATACGCGTAGCATTTGTTTATTGTCCCTACGATGCCGGAAAATATTGAAATAAAAAACTGACATAAACGATTCACAAATTGATTTATCGTTCGTCTTAATGTCACATCACATGACATTATCTGACGTTATGTATTCGGTAAGTATTTACTTACCTACTGATCATCTTTTACGGATTTTAATTAAGAAAGTAATGAAAGATATTTTACTGTTATGATCATCATTTAACTTAAGAGCCATGCCCTTGTCGGTGGAGCAACCGCCACTCTTCCCTGGACTGCGCCAGCGTCTTCACCTCTCTATACGACACGACGTTTACTTTCTCTTTTACTTGTTCCATGTAGTTTCGTCTTGGTCTTCCTCTACCTCTCCTCCCTTCCACTTTTCCTTTTATAATTGTTGTTAAAAGTTCGTTATGTCGTATAATGTGGCCTATCATTTTCCCACGTTTATTATCTATGGTCCTTAATAAACTTCTGCTCTCCCCAACTATCTCCAACACTTCCACATTTGTTTTCCTTTCTTTCCAGTTAATTTTTCGCCTCCAGCGTCACATTTCAAATGCTTCCAGCCTTTCTCTATCCTTTTGTGTCATTGTCCACGTCTCACACCCGTACAAAGCTATGCTCTAAACATATAATTTAATTAGCCATTTCCTTAGTTTAATCGCGATTTGTGATCTGAATAACTCCTTTTTCCCATTGTAAGCGGCTTTTGCCATAGCTATTGCGAAAACTAGTGCGAAAGTAGATGAAAACAATAATAAATAACGGCCGACGTTTAATTAAAAAAAAAGTACCTTGAGGAGTGACTGGCAAACAAAAACAGGTAGTGAAGCCGAAGGTGGTCGTTCTTTGTTCGTATGGTAGATGTTCAAGGAAACTTGGACAACAACTCGAGAGCATGATTACTTGATCTAAAAACCAGAATCTTGTAAAAAGTTAACTTGGGGAATGCTCCACAGTACTTGAACAAGTACTTAACGACCAATTTATTGTGCTCTTTAACGAGGTTCGATAAAAAATTACTCTGCGACCATTTCTTGTATTTTATTTGACTTCATTTGCCCTTGATATTTAGATGAAGATTCTAAGAATTTTTTATTTATTTAACCTCAAAGAAACCTCAACATTTGGGTACCAGGAAAAAGGTTCCAATATTTAGTTAGCCGGTTAAATTTCATCAATCATTTTGAGAAAAACGATAGATTCCTAAAGCAATTCTTAAAATACTTCCTGTATTGACATTATTTTGTTAATTATCAAAAAAAATACAAAAGAAACCAAGTATCTTACAAAATTAAAAAAGGATGTGTTTTCTAGAATTTACTAAATTCTAGAATTTAATATCTTTTCTATGTAAGACGTAGGTGTGTTTGTTTCTATGCACAAGTAAAATAATAAGCTTGTATTCTTCCCTACGGTAGCTCGAAATCCAGAAACCAGGTTTTAATTCCTTAGTTGATCATAGTGGGTTAGGTTTCAAGGGATTTATCATAGCTAACTGTACTATTTTATTTTAATAGTTTTCATGAATAGTGCAACTGATGTAAGTAAATGCGTGTTTGCCTGTGGATGTTTTGAACATTCATTTTACCCTAATCTTGTCACGACCTTAAACTTCATCTTTTTCAAATGCATTTATAAACTACATTCTTCGTGGTTCCAGCTTGGGATTCTATAGCTCTAGCCAAGTGCTGTGAGTAAAATGCAAAAAAGTGTCTTTTCCTTAAACGCATTATTTTATTTAACCATATAAGTTTCAATCTCAGTACATCCCTGGCCATGACCGGAATTAAGGTGATACTTGGAATCAATTATGAGTTTTTCCCGAGGCAGATAAGCATCCGGGCTGGACTTGTCTCAGGCGGGTTCCGTAGGCAGTACACTTGAGATGCTCAGATAAATTCTACTAGTGTCTATTACCCTGCTTTCTTTTCAATCCGGTTTCAATGCGTGGTTTGAGAATTAAAACAGTAAGAACAAACCAGCCTATGTCAAACATAACAATCAAGTGATTTGTATAATTATCTCATCGACTTTAATGCTGCTGAGGATCTGGGTTCGAAGTGTAGTAGAGTTTTAAATATCACACAGTTTAATTGAAAGGAATTTAGAGTGAGCACTTACATTCGACTGTATTATGAACATGAATATAATCGGACATGAAGATATTGTACCCGGGTTGATAAAATAATAAGCAAGATAAATGTTTTTTTTATCTGGAGAGAGATAAGATCATGTTGATGAGTAAAAACAGAAGAATTAACTAATTAATTCGTTTGTGCACTTCAGCTAAAAAGTCACAAAGTTCCACGTATAAGCCAGCAAAGGAATATGCCATAATCCAATTAAGGTGCTCCCTCACCTGGATCATTTCCCTGTAATGTAAAGTTACATAGTCGAGGATTACATCAGTGAGGGAGGAGAACCGCGCATTACAGTGCGCAAACTGTAATGTTACAAATTCAAGCATAACATCAGTGAGGGAGGAGAACCGCACATTACAGTGCGCAACTTGTTGTTACAACTTGTAATATTTGATACAACTTCCCTGAACTATTGTAAGGCAGTATTGTAATGTAGGAAAATTCGTCATGTCAGTAAGGCAATTCTTCTGAAACATTATATTACAGGAGAATGCTCCAGGTGAGGGACTGCACCTTTATGGAAGATGCTACGATGTTCACAATTTACTATTGCTCTATTTTAGATCGATGTTCGAAATCAATCCCTCCAAATAGTACCCAGGAAAATTGATTGTAAACAATTTCATAGCAACAAAGCGGTTTCATCACCGTAATTTACATACCGAATACTTTTATAACGCCTTCCGTCCGTCGATTCATCCAGCCTCCGACGCTCGCTGTTCTATTAAAGCCTTATATAAAGCAATTTGTTTTCGGCTCCCGATCCACCTCACAGATTAAAATCACCTTAGGAATGTTGTAACAACTTATCAATTCGATATGCCGACCTTTTCTATCACAAAGCATCACTATAATAGCTTCGTAATGAACTAGAATACGGTACAGCCCTTAGGCACTTAAGATGAGAGCCGAGATACGTCTGTCAGTAATTAGAAGTAGGGCCATTTATTAATACCTAATTTTTCTTTTTTGTGGCCGGGTGTAACTTTTGTCAAACTTCTGCCTTTATACGGCTATGAAATAATAATTCCGCGACCGTGGACTGCTTTAAATTACAAGGTTGAGGTGAACCTGGTGCCTACAACAATTTACAACATGTTGTTAAATTATAAGTCATCTAAAATTACCAGTTAAAATATTTTTTTAATTTTTTGCTAATTCTTTAGTTATGTTATCCTCTAAAATAAAGAAACGTACTTCAAACGTTAAAAAAAATCATTTATGAAATTCAATGTATTTATAAAAAAAGTATTGCAAACTAAATAATTATAGGTTTTTTCTTTAAAATTTATGAGTTTGAAAGACAAATTTGACCCTATTAATAACCTCAGACTGTAACAATGATTATACTATGAAAGTTAAAAGGCGGAGCAGCTTAACGAGCTTTGTTTAATTACTATTTATACTCTCTCTCCATTGTCAAGTCTGATATGTGATGGTTTGTTCTCATGTTACGCATTGTAAAGCCGGGAACTGACGAACACTGCATGACTGAACAAGTGACAGTCGCATCAAAATTGAAATTAACAGATGCGATCAAGTAAGACGTACTCTCAGCTGGCGGAGCGGAGAGGAATGAATGTATGAAATGCAGAGCGGAACCATTGTGCTGTCATTAGGCTGATCGGGGACTGTCATCGGTCGCTAAATACCGGGATATCAAGAGCAATCGCGATGAAGATAACCATGGGACAAGATAGAGGCCCTCGATGTGACCTCCGTGCCTTGAAACCTACCTACTCGTAAGCTAACTCTACGAAACTTAACTAACGAGATGCTAATTTAACTAGCGGCGGATTGTTGACAAGCTAAAAAAACAAGAGATTCATTAAATTGAATGTACTATTGTCCTATGTTTTGACTGGTACGGTTAGATTAAACGTAAAACTCTGAGCTTCGCCGCAACGCATGCCTGTTACTAGCGGTGGTTAGCTGAACAGTCTTGTTGCAAAACGTTTGTCCAAAAAAGTCACTGTGTTGGTGGGTCGATTTTTTATTTTTCTTAAAGGTAGCTATAGAAAAGGCTCAGTAGTAAAGTAGAAAATAGGTTCTGTTCGACCAGTTGGAAATAGATTCCCATAGATTGCGAATCAAACCCAAACCGTTTCTTTTATTTGCGTCAGGCTAGCATTTGACCTCCATCTCGTCTGACGTTGAGCGACGATCAGACGATAATGAATGTAAATAGATAAAGGATATCTTGTTGGTAAAGTAGCTTCATCTTTCAAAACACATTAATATACTTAATTCAGAGCTCATATAATGCCTTGTTGCCTACCACTAAAATTACGTAAATTTTGTTATTCATAGGATCAGCACAGTAATTTCGGGTGTCTACTGGAGGTAGGCAAGTCAAGGCTAGCTAATTGGATTTTGATATTGCTTGCGGCTATTCGTTCTATGCCAAACGTAGCCTTTAATAGATACGTAGCTACGAACTGTTTGAAATATGATCTCAGAGAGAATTACTTACCAATAATTAGCAGTAACTATTCACAGGCTGTTCGTATTAGTCTATTTTTAAATCTTCATGTGTGCCTTTAATGAATTAAATAACCACTCTTTACTTTTTCTATGTATAATAATATCGTAGATTGTTACTGTAGAAGTAAGTACTACAATCGTTCCAGGCCACTACCACTATATAGTTATCCATTACAAAAGTGTTTTATCTCCTTGATGAATGCTCTAAAATGTAGCAAAAACACAGTATTTTCTTGTATAAATCTTAAAAAAGATTATCTGACGTTTATAAACATGTTTCTACTAAATAAATATAAATATGTATCACAATAAAAGAAGTGCAAAACACTATTACTTTTCGTAATACTAAACGCGTTCTTAAATGTAAACCTCTCCGGAAAAATCTATATATAAAAATAATAATCGTGGAAATGTATGTACCTAAGCGCATAACTTCTGAACAACTGTACCAAATGGAATAAATCTTCTCTTTTGGTTTTGATATTGTAAAGAAAATTTTAAAAAGGTCTAACAGAAATTTTGTTACACCCAGGCGAAGACGGGGTAAGATGGCTAGTTATTTTAAAAAATTGCAATTGCCGTAGGAAATTTATGAAAAGACGTGATCAAGCAGACGCATGCTTTGCCATTTATTTGTACATACGTAGGTGTACACTTATTGTAAGATTTTTATATTTGAATATTGTAATAGATACATTTTATGGATAAATTATAATATTTGACGTATGATGATCATCCCTTTACGTTGATTTATACTAATTAATCCTGAACTCGCTTTGCTTCGCTACTTGATACTGATTTTACTGAAATTACACAAAATGGTAAAATATTTAGATATTATAAACACATAGTTATGTCATATCTAAAGAAAGAACGATCATAAGCTACAGAAACGTATTGTGTACAATACTTCGCAAAACCCGTCTCGCGGTCGCTCTTGGTTGCGGTGGCGGCGAATTTGAGAAAGATATTATATCTAACCACGCGTGTCAACTCGCCATATCTCGTTTTACGTATATGCTATTTGCTCGTAACTCTTCTTATTATTGACCGAAATCCATCCCTCCCTCACATAAAGCTGGAATTGTTACGTGTTATAGCAAATAAACGAAAATAGAAAGCGGTTACGTCGCGGAATCTTTTGTGCTCCTGTTTGTTTGATACATACTTACGATGTAATAAAAAAGTTACACCGATTTATATTTTCACTAGATCGATGTGCCTACTTATTTTTTCTTTTCATCCACTAAATTGATGTCACAAAATAAAGAGTTCACAGAAGGACCGCTCTCACCTTTTTCTCTAAATTTAGGGTTGCTAATTCGCCAGATAAGCGCAATTTGACAGAAACTGAAAAAAATAAAATACATCAAGTGAAAAATTGCACCAAGTCGACATAAACAAAAATGTAAAAAGTTGCCAAGTTAGAATAAAAAGAGTAAGATGGGTGAATACGTATAAAAACATTATTTAAATAGACTTAATCAGTACTTTTAAATAGTCAAAAAATATACTAAATAATAGACATAAATACTATAATAACATGAATATATAAATAAACAGTATCCAAACATAATGTGACTCTACCACCGCGTCGGAGAAGTTGATTCTTACTTACCTGTCGTCGGCGACGGCGGCTACAAAAGAGTATACCTTATATACTGTTTTACCAATGCATGAAAAGATAAAATTACGCAAAAAGTAAAAACCCCTTTTCTACTGGGTTTGAATGTGTTACGAAATATAATGTTTTACCTACCTATCTACTTATACTACATCGTACCTACTTACTTGCAAAAGTTATCTGAGTTTTACTTACCTTTTTGTAATGTAAAAAACGTGTAATCACAATTTCGTGTGGTGTTCATCCAGCCAAATACACTGCAACAGAAATATCTGCGCGAAACCATTTTTGACCATTGAACTATAATGTATCTGACGTACAAATAATAATACGAGTATCTCAATGTTTTTGACAGTGCGACTGACCGACTGAAACTCACTGGTATCGCCTGTAAGCGCCTGTGTTTGTGTGCGTGATCAGAAATGGCGGTTTGTTCTAAGCGGGCTATCTGTCAGCGCCCCGCACCGCATACCTAATTTGTGTTGATGTCCTGAACTAGGTAATTGTTTTATTCGTAACCACTTATGAAAAAAGTATGTTAGAGACAGCTGAGGCCCTAGCCAAGAGCAACACGCTATTTTCGTTTGGACATGTCAAATTGAAAAATGTACGGGAATGACATTAGCACTCGTATAATCGAGATGACATTTGATGTCAGTTCATTTGTAAGTAGCGACAAAAGTAGCGTGTTGCTCTTAGCTAGCCTCCCAGGTACCGCGTAGAAGAGAGTCAAGTTCAATGATTTTTGAAGTAAATTATACCTTACCACCGCCGGCGTGAGATCCGTTTGGGTTAGGTTACAAACCCAAACCTAACTTTCGCGTGTCTCCGATCCCTTAACAACCTCTATCGTATTGATTTTCTTGCAAACCATCAAAGAAGCTGTTAAAAAATATACTTTTTAAGAAAGGCTACAACACCAGGTAGTTTTTCTGATATTTTTGCGCTTGCTTTCTTACTTTTTTTTCGAGTAATTGATATAACTAGTTTTCAGGTAGAAATTACGAAATTCCATGTAATGCCGTTTATTTCTGAAACTAACAACATAAGGCTTGATTTTTTTAGAACATTTGCTAGCTTATTAGCTTTCTAAAAAGTATCAGTTAAGTGCCCAGACATCGTTAGTTTTTTTAGAACAATTGGTTTTCGGAGACAAGTCGGAAACTTTAGAAAATAATTTAAAACGCCAATATCTCGTTGACTATTAATTTTGGAACCCCTAGTTGATGGGGCTTAATTTGTTGCAAACAACGTCTATTATTACGCTTTTCCAAGTAATAGGTCTATTTTCTCTATCACCCTGTATCTTCAACAATAACAAACTTCCACACACACTTTCTTCCTTAATCAATCAGGTTTTTTTTTGCAATAAAAGGTAGCTCATTTTCGATCCTTTTCGAAGGTCTAGTCTATAATAGAACCAAATTTCATAAAATTGGTTCAATGGTTCAGGTGTGAAATCAAAACAGAGACAAATTATACAAGAGATATTAAAAATACTATAAGTAATTACTTTGTCTTTCACATTTCTGCCCTCTAAACTTTATTGAAATTTCATAACTTTTGCGTGGTGAGTGGAAGGCCCTTACTTATTTTATACAGTATTTCTTAATAATATATTTTCGAATTCAATAAACTTGAATAGGGTCGCATATTAAATGGAGAAAGGGCAAAACTGATCTAAAAGTCACCTTTATCAATAAAGTTCGTTGGTAAACTCATTTATTTTCCTTCGAACAGTTAGGTATGTACACAGTTGAAAAGTGTATCCATAGAAAATATAAAGCCCCATTCAATTATTTATTTGAAGAGAAACTAATTGGTATTGATCCTGAAGCAAGCACCAGAGGTTTACAATAATAACGAGCCCCTTTTCAAATATTCGAGAAAAAAATATCTTTTCTTAACTGCCAATGTTGTAATACTGTTAGATAATTAATTGATAAATTTAGAGTTCAATCTATTAAATATCTTTTTTGACTACTTAGTTTTAACAATACTTAGTTTTAACAATACAAAAGCTATTCAATGAACAGAAGTTTACGTTAAAAAAGTATAAGATCCAAGAAAAATTAAGTAGGTATAACTTTATGAACCAAGTAAAGTAAGTACCTAGTATTCAACGGTCTCATGAAAAACTTAAAATTGCATTTGTTACTCGTTGTATGGTTCGTTGTTATTACGAACGAAGAAATTAAAAAAGTGCACTAAAATTGATTAAAACTTTAGGGACAATTAAATGAACTCAGATTTTATACTTGAATATTTTTATTGTCATTAGTAAATAGTTCAAGATGTACCAAATATGTATTTATTCTACCGCAACAATTACATCTAGGTACGCGTATCTTGTTATAAGTCCTTGTTGAAAATGTTGAACAAAGCAAGCAAACTGCGAAACTTAACCAATTAGTATCTGTGTTTTTGTGTAGTTATCTCAAAATTTCTCTAGACTGCAACAAATGCAACTACTTAAATATTGCGATAACATTCTTTAACTTTCTGAAACGAGCTTAACGAGTTGCGAACAAGTGGCGTATTTTGTCATTCCGAGTAGTGCCCGGTTGGCGGAGTTAGCTGGATCTGCATACCGCGGCCAAGGACGATGGATTCTCAGCTCTGTGCGCTCGAATAACTGAGATATCCCAGGGCCTGTTCAGTCAGCTAGCTCACAATGTTGCCCTAAATAACACTGTCACAGTTGGTACGAGTTTACATTGTCAAATAGCTTTGTGACCTCCTGTTTCATGTGTCTACAGTGCTTTGATTGAATTGAATAAACCATGTTATAACTAGATTTTGATCTTATTTGAAATGTATGAAAATGGAGGCAATGTAGATCTTTGCATATCAAATTTAAAAGGTATGAAAATTTATATATTAGATGCCACTGGACCAAATTCAATATTAGTAAACAAAATATTTTGGATGCAATAAGTGAAAAATGAGAAAAAAATACTTTCCCGTATCATTACATTAAAGCAGATTTCACGCACGAGCACTTGCTTGTCGACCGTTAAATTGACGTTTAAATATTATCTACGGATTACGTAAAACAGTTTTCTGTATACCACAACCATACGGCGTCGTTTTGTCGCCACTTTTTCAGGCAGGGAAATTCTCTGGGATGTTTTACCACCATGATATTTTAACACTTTCAATGCCACAATATGCACCGGTGCGTTTTAACAATTGATTTCCTATTGTGTTTTTTATTCGGCAGTGAATGGGTTAAGTGAATTTGCAAGCAGAAGGCCCTACTGGACCCTCAAACGAGAGCCACCTAGGAGGTCTACACCTGCATTGAACGGTTCAGCCCCGCCCGGCCGCGAAGCTCGAGTATGGCCATTAGGGCCAGAGGCATACCGCCTTAGCGGCAAGCTGTAGTGAGCACCACGGGCATGCCACCTGAACCCTCATTTTTACCGCTAATAAGACCCATGTCGTCACAAAACCTAAAATACCTGCATTAACGCAATTAGTGCAAGAGTATTTCATTAACAATGTAAACAAATACCATCTCAATAGTTTGATTTGTAATGGTCATATTTGAAAGAAAATAACTTTTACGAACTTACATCGGATTACACTGAATTAAGATAACAAATTAAATTTTGCACCTCCATAAATCAGGAGCCAATTCGAAGAGCTGATATCATTTTATTTTTCTGCCTAACGTTTTGCGATACATTGATTTCTGCGTATGGCACCTGATTTGGTTTCAAAAGAATTTTCGATAAGTGAAAATATATTGAAACCAGCGGCCCCGACAGACTTTGGTCTGTCAAAAGTTATTGGCAAATGTTTGACAGCTGTGAACATTTATTATGGAAAAATGATTTTTTTTCGTCAATTTCCCAATGTTTTTAATACTCATTATCCTATTCCAGATGTAGACAAATCCAAAAACACAAAAATCTGTGTTTGTAACCAACACGACTTTCTTTTATATAAGTATAAAAGATATTAAACTAAACCGTCTATATTAAAAATATAAAAATCTTGTTTGATTTTCTCGTCATATGATGCAGTGCATTCACGCATGTTACTCAATTTATTTTCCCACTAATATTTTTGGAATGGTTTTTTAGCTGTACAGCATAGACTTGTGATGTTGCTAGTGAAAGTTTTAGTGATACCTAAATGAAAAAGTTCGTTGGCTTCAAAATAAAAGTTGTTAGATAAAAGCTGTTTCGGAAAAGTCTGTTATTTATTTAATATTTATTGATAATTTAATTATTTACTACTTGCAAAAGTCGAGACCATATCTCAGAACTATATGCGATACTGTACTATATTCAATAGAATTAATTATTGTTTTGTATTTCTATTTGTAATAGTAACGAAAATACTCTGTGTCGATGGAAACAAGTATTTGGTTCGGTCCGCCTGATGGTTAGTGGTTCCGCAGACTATGGACAAATGTAACAGCAAAGGTATTACCCGTGGGGCTGCAGTGAATACTCTGTTATTTAGTATTTAAAGGATTTATATTCTTTAGATTTATACGGACTTTTATTTTTAGACCGAAAGTGTTTCCAGCTTGGCCTTGGTGGCGATCTTACGCACTCCATAGCATAGTCTTACGCTGCAACTGAGGTTTATTGTATATTAACTAAGAGCGGTTTCGTTGGTTGGTACGGTTGCTTTGGCATACGCGCTTACACGCTTACGTGCTACATATTGAGCTTCAAAAAACCAAACACGCATACACGAGCTTATTGCGTGTTCGCTAGCGGTGGGTCAGTATCTATATAGATTATACGAGCTTTTAAGCGCGTATAAAACTCTAGCCTGTAACCGCTCTAAGCTATAAAAGAGTTATCGTCAGGTAGTAAGTAAAGCTAAAATCGCTTACTGTAAGTTATGACAATATTTCATAAAGTTTTCAACATTTTACACTCTTACCAAATTGTGTTCAAAGAAAATTAAATCTACAAGTTATCACATTTTCTATTACAAGAACAATGATCCAATACCCTCTAGAAATGAAATATGGCGTACTTTTACCGTACAAATATCGAGTGCTATTGAAATATAATAATGGCACTAACCAGAAAGTCAGTTTGTTGGTTGTTGCCATGAACTTCGCGCAAGGGCGGGCGGCGCCACGCGGGCATCGCCAGTGCCGCCCTAGCCGCCGCCGCGACTCCGCGCCCGACGCGTCACGTCGCCACGTCGACACTCGTGCCGAGTTTAATGTGACGCGAGTTTTAACAGCTCCGAAAACGTTGAGTTACACGAATGAACTGTTAAACTAAATGGAGAAAAACGAATTGTTTTGAAAATCATTAACTTTCAATAATTAATTAGGTAAAGTTGCTGTCACAACTTTTTTGTCTATGAAATATTTTTCTCCAGTGGTGACTTTATCAAAGCTTTGCTTACTCGTAACTATATACTTGCACAGTCACGCACGTTCATTTTTATCCAGATTTAAGCAATTATGATCTTTATGATCTCTGAAATATAAAATTATTGGAAGTTATAAAAAATGGTTACGTGTATACTTATGATATGACTGACTACCCCTTGATTTTAATAATATTAAACACTGAAAATAGCTCGTTGCTTCTGTTATACTGACTGAGAACTTAGTTATATTTGCTGCACAGATATTAAAAACTTTAGAACCTAGTAAAGTAAACCAAAAAATATAAACTTGAAAGATTTGGTTTGTTAGTAGTTCTAAAATATAAATACACTTTTTAAATGTTAATAATGTTAGTAATCACCTAAGAATACGCAAAAATATAAACAAACATACATAGTAAAACAAAAATAAATCATATTTCAACAGTAGGAATATTGGCTGTTTTCAAATGAAATACTCGTATACAATTAAGCCGCCATACCATTTAGTCTATGATTTTTTTTTCATTAAAATCCAAATTCAATTCAATTAGCTTCTAGTCACGTGAAAATTAACAAAAATTAAAATGCATGACGTAATAAGTCCCCCAGTTGATCGCAATCGTTGTCAGACCCTTGTTTGGTTAACATTATTTTATTTTATCTTTGTACAATTTCTTCGAATTTTTCTCATTTGAGATTAAAAAGATTCTGGAATTACCAGAAAAACAATTATTATAACCCATATATTTTTTGTTTGTTTCGCGCCAAGTATTGTTGTTGTGGATGAAAATAAATGGGATTGTTAATAGATACTTTTTTCATTGTTATTGTATTTAATAATTTGGGCTATATCTGAAAATTTACAACGTTTATTGATCGTAGCAACAGCAGTATCTTAATAGTTATATTAGAAAGACACTGACTCTAGCTAATGCAACTTTTAATACCTACAATCAAAAAAATACCTCTACTTCTTTCGTACAATTCGTTTTGCACTCAAGAATTTATTACTAGAAAGATCCACTTCTGTCCCACTTCTAGTTCTCTAGCACATTTTTTTCCTTGACTGGGTTAAATTATTTTTTTACCCTCAGTTCGTTCGAGTGCTCAAGTAACTCAGGGCGTTTAACAAAGATGCGATAAAGTGTGTACAGTACGAAACAAAACTTTTCGGATTTACCTTCAAGTTTGCCGGGAACTTGGCGCCATTAGCAGCTTAATGGGAAATCGCTAAATCTGTCTAAACAAGGTAAGTTGGAAATATTTATTATCTTTATAGAAGTGCTAGCACTGCCAGCCGTTTTCTTTATTCCTATTTGTTAATTTGAGGTTCTACCAATATTTAAGTAATATTACATCTTTGGCTGAAAATAATCTCATGAGTCATGCCACATTGGTTTTAAACAACACATGAAAAAATACAGGGGGCGGTCAAACTAGCATTAGAAATTACTAAAGTTTAGCTATTTTTGTAAGTGACTGTACTTATGCTGAAGAATAGTTTTATTCTGTCGCTGGATGTACCTGTAGTTAATGATGATAATAAGAGTGGTAATGTTCATGTTCAGATGTTACGACGCTGTTTATACTAATTTAAACCATAGTGTCGAATATTACGAAAACTTGATGGCTATGTTTAAATTAGTTTATGTAACAACTTAAACTTCGAGATGATCCATGATTTCATTCAAAACGTAATGAATTAGCGTTTTAACTCGTCCATTTTAATTCAATCTTGGGAAATCAAATAAATTCATTCATAACACGAGTAAAAAAAGACAGTTGTTGTATTTCTATCTCGCGAAATCTTGAACTTGAATCTATTACGGACGATGTTGATTTAAAAAAAGGTATTAGAATGAAGAGGCCAAACGTTTCGGTAGTTCGCGTTTTGTTCTGGTAATTACCATGAACAAATCGGTCGCCGCGGCACATCGCTTTGGTCCGGTAACTGTAGTCAAGACTCAAGAGGCGTGGGAAAACAAACAACCGCTGCTCTCGTTAACGACCTCTTGTCTACGCTGAAACCAGGAGGCGAATGCAATTGTCACCAGAATTACTAAACCAATTCCGACTCTACGCGCCGGTAATATGGCATTAACCTCCAAAACACGGTTGAGAGCTGTGAAAAGTTGGGGGCGAGGTCCGCACCCGTAATATTTGTTCGGGCCTGTAAAACGTAGCGACAACTGTTGTATCAGAGTCAAGAAAAACAGTCGGCAATGTCTTCACTATGTGTTTAGGCCATTGCGATTTAGACAAAGGGTTCGCTTGTGATTTCGTTAGTTGCGTCAAGTGAGTTACTCACTCGAACGAATCTACCAACTTTATCAGAGGTCCCTCAAAGTTCACAAATAAATAGAGCAGAGCTACTTTCTCTGATTTAAGCCTACTGTTATAACAGCTGTTATAGGGGCAAAATATATATTATCCACAAAAACATCAATCTAATTATTATTGATAATATTCATCAGTGCTTATTGAAATTACGAGTAAACAACGAATTCTACTTTTGACAGCCAACTATTTCAAAAATAAAAACCCTCTTGTTCTCCGATCCTCTGATCAATCTCTGAAGTGGTTATAAGTTTAACCTTGTACTGACATGGTCTTCTCTATTTTAAATCCTATTCTGTTGAAATTGTATATTAACAGTAATACTTAACATAAATCCTTTTTACCGTTAAAACTTAACGGTAAGCTTGAAATTAAATAAGTAAGCGTAAGAACGTTATACAAATGCATGTGCATCATAAATATGTCTATTTCTCTTTCTTATTTGAGGTTTACTCAATATGCCGTTGTCGTCGCTAAAGAGTTCGCAATATTTGCTGAACAAATTATGCTGATAGCATAACTGAGCCGTGATGTTTACCATTTGCCTGTTGATGTCGTTTTAACGGTTCCGTGTGCGCTCCAAAGGCACTCGGAAGTTCCAGTCTATACGTACCACTACATTCTTATAAGAGGGCCGGGTGCCTACTACGATGAATTTCGGGAACTTGAGCAAGCAATGTTATTTTTATGTGATTTAAGAAAATAATGTTTGCACATCATAATACCTACTGATGACAAGTACAAGATGCTAATGTGAATAAAAAATCTAATTAAATAATCAAGTAAAAACAAGTGGTTTGCTCTCCGTTACTAAAGTATATTTTTACAATAAAATATGGCCGCCAAATTATTTAAAGAACAAAAATTCGCACCTTAAATACTCATGTTTTAGGCGCACTCTACCTACTACATGCTTGGAGGATTCGTAGTAGGCCCCCAGGTTTCATCGACTAACCTCAACGTGAGTAGCGTTCAAAGTTACATGCACTATGTAAATCAATTGAAGAAACTGGTTCACAATAACAAAAGTAGGTACTATAAAATGGTACCTTCCTCTTAATCTTAATGCACTAACACTATACCTGCCGTATTATTTTCTCAACTATGATTCATTGCCTATCATCTTTATTGCAACTAATATATTTATATAAGTAACTTACTTTTCACTTTTTAAGTCACAGGCGCCAATATAATATCCGTCGTAAAAACTTTGTAAAAAATCTCATTCTATTTTAATGACTCTACCAACCGTGTCCATTTCCGTTCTGTAACAGTTTCCTTCCACCGTTGCAAGTGCAGCCCCTTACATAAAGCTCGTTACGAATGGGTTGTATGATTATCTATGCATGAGTTTTAAGTTTTTATTAGGAAGGAATAAAAGTTACGATTCGAAACCGGTTCTTCGTCGTCGCAGCCGACCGAGAGAGACGTGTCTGTTGCTTTTTAGTTCAATGATCTAATCTTGAATCTGGAGTCGCTGGTCGTGCTGAGTGCAAGAGGGATAGAAGTACTGTGTCCTTTTTCAAAGCTTCGAGAGCCGAGTACGGACGAGTTTGGCCGAGGCGCCCGCGCCGCCTGTTGTGTGTCTACTACGATCGTGACGTTTTTATTCCATGACGTGAATCCATTGATATTTTCTCCCACTCGTTGTTTAGAAATAGATGTTGATGTGATTTATTTTATTTCAAAACTTTTTCAAGTAACTGCGTTTTAATATCATTATCAAGAACTACATATTGCTTTGGTAATAAAACAAAAGCTATCAGGCTTAAAAATTTGCATAAGACGTTTATTACCATAAGAGCATTGAAATAGCAACCTACATGAAGAAATGTTGTAAGTTTATTAAGACAGTAAACTCTTTGTCTGAACCGGTTCGAATGATTGAAAGTGGGTGACTGTCAGAAATCAGTGGCAAGTATAAGTGCGCGTGCGCCGCGAACGGTGAACGTTGCGCGACCAAGTTTAACATTGAACGTGAAGGTGAGGCCAATTAACTTAATTCTACAACGGCAAAGCTTTACCAAAGGCATTTACAATTATACAGCTATTTCATTCTACTTAGAATTTGTTCAATCGCCAATTACCATCTTTGCAAGTATGAATGAAGTTCCTCCTCTCTATCAAATAGTTAACAATTTGATTTGATTTGTAGTTCATAGTTAATATAAGTTTATAGGTCAGGTCTGGTCAGCGGAAAACGAAACAAGGTTAATACAAGCTCCTACGTCTCATTTTAACAATCATGCACGAGGTATCTTGTTTTGTACTTCTACATATTAAAGTACTTTGATCATGTAAATACCTAATTATAGTTACCAATAATTAACTATTGACTATGATCGTTGTGAGCTGTGTGCTCAAAATTAGGGAATCAATCCTGTTTAACTAGCAGGCCTGGCGTTTTATTAAGACCTGCACACTTCCCAGAAACAGCTTTTACGTTGTTCAATGGTTTTGTTTCCTTCCCCGCACACCTCGGTCCTCATACCGATGGTCCGTTCAGTGATCGTGTTTAAGCTTCAGTATAAGGTAGAACGGAACTTTATTTTCATCTTTTGAAATACTTCTATGATTAATTTGAGTATTATTTTCTGTGATCAAACACTTAAAATTTCTTAACAGGAAGTTTTTGTTTTATTCTGTTGCTAGGCAAAACGAGTACAAAGTAAGATTAACCGAGTGAACACAACAAGAACATTGCATGTTTTCAAAAGAAAAGTTTGAGTTATGATTCTAAAAATGTATTGCTACTTCTGAATATTGTCAAAATTCGGCATCAAAGCTATAGCAGCTTTGATGCTCAATTTTGTAGAGCCTTTGCTCGTGCTCGAGGCTGCTGGGCATAAACAAGAAAAGTGTTTCAGGGCAAATTGCGATTTGATGCCACCCGGTGATTCGTTCAAATGCGTCTATAACATTACTATAGTTAGTGGATACTACATGTTAGTTTATGCATTAAATTTCCTTATGCTGATGAAGACCCCACACACCAGTGTGGGTTCACAACCGGGATAGACTGCACGGATGATGATGATGCTATTAATGAGTAGTTGGTACTATTAAAATGGGTTTAACTCTCATTTAGAAAATAGTGCGTATAAAACAAGTGCCAAACTTGAACATATATCAGATCAATATCTAAATAGCCATCTTTTGCATACAAAAGATGGCTATCTAGATATTGATCGTTTATTTGAACTTAGGCGTATCTAATTTTGTACTCGTACTAGCACGGTAGGTACATTTACCCAGGTACCGTGCTAGTACGAGTACAAAATTAGATACGACTAAGTTCGAATTTAACGAATTCGTCGAACTTCACCCGCTCCTAGCTTTGCTTCTTATTTGACGATTCGACAACCAATTAAATAAATGCAGATTTTATATTAGTACACCTATGTGAAGTCTACTATCAATTATTACTACTAAATACAACGACAGCAGGCAACACTGCACAAACTTGATTTGTTTTCTTGGAACTTTTAGTTCAATATACAAATTGTAGCTCCAAAAATATAAAGACATTTTTCTTATAGATTTTAAAACTGATTCGCATCGTTCTTACGGATCATATAACAGCATCAGTTTGAAGGTTTTATTATATATTTAAAAATATCTCTTTTTACTTAAACACGTGCATGGCAAACCTAATACGATATATCAATCTCCGAAGAAAAAACAATTACATTAATGCGATCTTGCCTGACTGATGATAAATAAACACAACGTCTTAATCGCAAACTCATTATAAACAATCCATAAACCGACGCGATAATCAATATCAATACAAATACGGGCAAATCATCGCGAACTTGCTAATTATCCGTTATTACTCGTATAATACTCCAGGCAACACTATACTAATGACAAAAGTTGTTGAACTTGGCCTATAAACTCGGAAATTGACTTACCTTATACATACTGTTCATAATTAATCAATATACGAGTAGTTGATTAGAATCTGCTATGAGATACTACAGCAATTAGCCGCTTTTTAATATTAAGGTTTAATGTATGTAGCAATGTTTGCGTTCTGTGGGATTCATATCCGTAAAGTAAGTAAAGTTTGATAATTTAGGATAAGGTATTTTTGAAACTAAGGTTTCATCTTAAAATTTCAATAAGGATGGTAAGTTTTAATTATGAGATTCCGAAACATAATCTAGAGATACGGCAGTGCCCCAAAGACGAGCTAGCAGCGACATGCGAGCGCAGTTTATAGATTTAAAACTTTCGTCGTTTGAAAATTTAATGACAAATTGGTTTTTTGAAGTTCAAAAACCATACTTCAGTAACGTTTCTTAAGTATGTATCACCTAATTAGTTCGTAAACTCACACGTTCTCTGTTTTTCCGTGGATAACATATTACATCGTAGTGTCACTAGGCAGAGAGCATGTAAGTATGTAGGGCACTGAATCATTGAGTTTAACACGCCTCAATGTCATTACTAATGTTTCGGGAGGCCGCAAAAGTGTCGCATGTAGAATATTCAATTGGATCTCGTGTGGGCTCCCAAACAATATTTTTCCCTTGACTTACATCAGTGTTGAATAAATGGCAACTGACAACTGAGCGTAATCAGGTTTTGTGTCATCGCTCATCCTATTCATAAAATATTTTGAGAGGACGTAGGTGTACTATATGAAACAAACTATCCAGCGTTTTTAACACGTTGTAATAATCACGCAGCTGACAGGTCTTCAAATTAGTTGGAATCATGATTCAACTAAGCCTTCAATAATTAAATGCGGAAGATATATGATTTATAACTGGCTTGTATTAATATTATGCGGTGGTGCGTAATTATGTGATTGTTTGATGCTTAGCAAAAAATCCTGACACTTTTTGTGTAGATAAGTGTCCATGACTTTATTATTGTCGCAACAACTCCTCATACCTTAAAAGTTCACCAGTCATTATAAAGATCAATCGTTTGCAATTGATCGGTAGCAATTGTCGCAAATAGGTCACCGAGGACATGGTTTGACCGACATTGGTAAATCGGAGACAAACGACAATGATGCCAATTGTTCAGACTCGCCTCACTTCCATCTATTCATTTCAACCAATTCATCTATTGAGCTCCTCGTTTGTTGTGCTCAAACGGTGTCATTAACGATTTGCCAAAACAAAGCTACGCTTCGCTCTAGCTGCCGGGTCTAAGAGAACAATCTGGGCGGTTTCTGTACCGTACATTGTGAAGTTGTTCACTAGCTGCGATCGAACACTAATAAAACTTTGAACACGATGCACGGCAAATACAATTCAAACCTCATCTAGGTTTATTTGTATGTTTTTGCATTAAATCTTTTTAAGTTTACCTTTGCCTAGAACAAAACGTATTAAAGACTGGTAACTTAATCTTTATGAACTGTTGACGTTCATAAGATCCACCATTTCGGATTATCAGTGCATGAGTGCGAGTAAGCGATCTCATCTAGTGGGCCGGCTTAATGCGGTCCCTCGTCGCATGGCGCTTGCAGAAAAGAACCCACGTATAATCGGTCCAACATACTACAACCGCCTACCCACTGCGCTGAAAAATGCACAATCCGACGAAGCATTCCGACGCCAACTGAGAAACCTTTTGTTGGAAAAGTCTTTCTATTCCATTGACGAATATTTAAATTGTGTATTTTAATTTTAGTTGACATTTGTATTTATTTTAATAGTATTTGATTGTATGATTTTGAATTTGTAATTTGTAATTTTTTAACCTTGACATTTCTATGCATGCTATTATTATTACTATATTGTTGACGATCTCAATACAAAATTTAATGTAAAATATATTGTAATTATGTATTAAGAGAGAAATAAATCTAATCTAATCTAAGGCAATACTTAGTAATATTTTGTAATATTGGGCCAATATTAGTCTGTCAAGGCGTCATATCAGAGGAGTCACAAACTAATAATAATGCATAATTTGCAAACAAATGAAGCGGTTATACTGTGTAAACTTACAATTCTCCCGTTGCATTATTTTCTATTTTGTGGTGAGCTAGTGGGTCACTGCTTACTCGAGTAAGCGGTGAAACTTTATGGAGACAACAATCTCTTTCCGATTCCGTAGCCAATCATTATGGCATTAGACTTGCCTTCTAAGGGTGGGAAAGTTCTCAACATAAGAAGGTATCAACATACTTAGTACTCATACACATTGCGTAAAGCAAACAAAGTACTTATACATTAATATTTATTTAACTGCTTGATAACGCGTATGAATAAAGGTTGTACAAGTTAAAATGATTCATCATCGCAACGTTTAAAAAAGTGAAGCTAAAAACACGATATTCGGACAAAGGTTTGTTTATGCAGTAGGAAGGAACCCTAGGCTGAGAGAGGATTTCTTGTTTCAAGCAACATAACGTCTATGGACACGCAATACCTAGATAATACTAAGTTTGTACTGACTAACAATTTATCTTTTTTTATTGTATATATGACTCTATGCTTATATATTTATTTATTTTTCATGGTTTTATATTCTTTAGATTAGACACTCAGTAGGTTTATTTGTATCAAAATGACTTACTTGTACTTTACTAACGCCTGTTGTAAACCCAAAACAAGTTTAAAAGAGTAACTGCTGAGTTTCTCGCCGGGTCTCCTCAGCAAGAAACAACTCCGACGCGGTGGTAGAGTCGCATTATGTCTGTATACTGTTATATATCTATTTTATTGAAGTATTTATGTCTAATTTCGTATATCTTGCTTTAAATTTGACGATTAAAAAGTATTTACTGTGAAAGTCTATTTGAATAAAGTTATTTGAGTTTGAGTTTGTAAGATAATATGGATAATAATTCAGATGTTTATTTCTTTTTTGCATCTGAAGCTAATCTTATATAGATAAAAGCTTTAGAAAGAGTATTGTTTAAAAATGTTGGGTATTTACAGTTAAGTTACCTACTACTTTCTTAATGTTATAAATATTGAAGTATGCTTTTAAATAGAACAAGCATTGCATAAGAATATGTATTTTCAATGTTACATTATACAATAGTAGTTTAGTTACATCACAGCAGTTTAAAAGTAGACACTATTATCATAGAGCACAATTTGTATACGACGGCTGTCACAATACTTGAATAGAAACCGTATGACTTCTCACGAATAACATTTCAAGCTTGAGCAAGCTCTGACAACCTTTTTGATGGTATTATTTAGTTGTCTTTCATAAAACTAGTACTGAAGACTGCGTAATTGTTTATTCTTTAGTTGAATATGGCTAAGCGGAGGATGAGGATTATAAGGAATGGATCATGGTAATTCAGGCGTGAGCTCTTGATTATACTGATCTTAAGTTAGTGCAGCATCTTAAGTAATCCATAAATTCATTTTTTTAAGATTTTGGTTTTGGGAACCATACTATCCACGATCTGAGTTCGGGTGCTGAACCACTAGGCCACGATGCGCTCCGCGTAGAAAAATGTATTGGGATTTGACATGACATAACAGATAATGTCAAATTCCAATACATTTTTTTACGCGAAAGATTACGTAAATTTAAAGTGGCAACTTTTAATAGACGTATAGAGTAGTTTGTATGGGAAAAGAAAAGTGTTGTTTTAATTAATTTCCTCGTAATTTTTAAGTTTTTTCTCTCCATAAGAACCTTCTTTGTGCCTTAACAAAAGGATTGAAATAAATAGCCCAATTGGTCGAGCCATTCTCGAGTTTTACGCTTAGCAAAATATTTGGCGATTTATTTTTATTTATATAGATTATTTATAGGTGAATAGACACTCAATAATATAGTCCGACTAAAATGAGCCCGATTCGACAATATGTTAACTTATTCTACTAAAACATTACAAAATATTGAACCGAATTATATTATTAATGTTGTTTTAAAATCATTTTAAAATTTAACAGTTGAAATGACCTTGTAGTAAACATGGTCACAGAAGCTTTTCTTGAATTGGTACTTCATTAATAAACATTTCCTTACATAGAAACGTATTATGTTAATACTTGATAGATTAAACTTTGTGAAAACTACGTTTCTAGAACAACTGGTTTTGGTATACTACACATTTTAACCAGCTTGTGTCCAGCAGTCTTAGTTTCAGAAAAAAACTGATTATACAGTTTTATTTGTATTTACTAATTCCAAGAAGAGAGGCGCCTTTAGTAGCGAAAAGGAATGTTTTATAAATTATTCAAACTACACTGAAAAATTACAATAATAATAAAAGCGTCTGATTGAGGACATTCATTGCAAATACCGGATGGCAATTTTTTCCTGACGTAAAATTGACCGAACCCCCTAACGATGTGCTATATTCGGACAACGAATCATACATACGAGTAGATCTGGCTACCCTATAACAGTATTTGATGCATGTAGAAGCGCGCCTTGCCCGTGGCAATGACCTCGCGACTTGATATTTTGGTACCTTCGCTCTGTTGTAGCTGATTATGTATGGATCGAGGTGGCTGCTAAGCTGGAGCTAAAATTAGCAAATGTGCTTGTTTCTTTTTTGCAAACTGGCGCTTTTTGTGTGGGCTTCAGGCTGTTTTATATTGGATGCCTGCCGTTGGTTTAGTTTCTCTTTTATTACTGCTCTCTACTCCGCTAACGTACTATGATGTATTTGATTTGCCGTTTAGGTAGGCAAAGGTCACACATCTTTCCACATATAACAGTCTTCCAATTTTATTATGAGCATGGTTATTTACGTTTACGGGTGAAAGCCATTCAGTACGTCTACCACGAGTTGCTACTTTAAATTCACGTTGACGTTCGCGTAAAAAAAATGTATTGGGATTTGACATGACATGACATGACAATGTAAAAAAAATATATTGAGATTTCACATGACATGACAATGTCGAATTCCGATACAGTTTTTTTACTCGAATGATACCGTAAATTTAAAGTGGCAACTCGTGGTAAACGTGTTCTTTAAATCAGTAAAGCCTTATCTAAAGATTCACTACTGCTGCATGAATAGTAAGTGGTGTGATTTAGTTATTGCCCGAAGATAGGTAGGTAGTGATCCGCTAAATTAGGTTCTCGTTCGCATGTTTGGTTAGGCACTTAATTAAGTCTAGATTTCGATTAATAAACCGCACACATAACGCGTCGTGTGTCTTTAGCGTGTTTGAACAGAATAATAGAAAATCAATCTGGGTAACATTACTATATAGACACCTTGGTCTGATTAATGCGTGTCTCGCCGATAGCGGGTGTAGAAAACATTTAGTAGTATGTCCACTCTCAAAGCTGTTATAAATGTGGAGTGAAGTAGAACAATGGGTGGCGTGACACGACTCTGCTTAATAAAATGGCACTAAGATTATCGTGGGCGTTCCAGAACGTGAGCGACGTGTACCTAATACGAGACTAAAAAAGCAGCCTTATTTTGGTAACCTTTCGTATTTTAGCCCTCATGCACTATGAATAAATTTCGCATAACTTGAGCCGCACAATGGTCTGTGATCGTTAAACAAATTTCGGATTTGAATTGGAAAGAGGAAAATTAATTCAACCGTTGAACATTCATTTGTAAAATTCTTATTTCATCGAAGTGGTTGGGGGCAGCTGTTTTTTCCACCAGCAACCCTTAAATCCATGTAAGCATTCGGCGATACTTTTTCTTATTTCTAATCATTATCCAGTGAACAGTCATCATCATAGCTACCCTAGCATCTATGTAACACACATGTCAACGAGAGTCATAATTTCTTTACATCAGCAATTTTCGAAGCAATTCTGGTGATACAATTAAGAGTAATCACAAATAGTATAATTGAGAGTTAAAAATTAGAGCAACAGGTACTAGAAACTGTTATATTTCTGGGTTACGCCCGACTATCTGCTAAGTGCAGTAGTGGGAAAATTCTAGATATTCTTGAAGGTTGAATTTGAATTGCTAGACCGGAGCAGGCGCGAGGGCGGCGTGTCGTTAGAAGTGGTCTCATCCAATTAAGATGCCTGGATTGTGTCTAACATTTTTGTCTATTTTGTAATTGTCTTTCATGGTTTTTTCTTTTACAGCAACGACTTCGGAAACTTTAGAGCTGCATATTCCATCCTATAACTTAACTCTGTGTAAACTAGAATGAAATACCGGTGAACGGATGTTCCTTTTGTCCACTAGAGTAGTCCCGTCAATATCTACACCCGCAACAGTTTTTTGTACTGTCTGACTGTTGCCTCCCCTACAAATTTTTCCTCAGTAATGAAAATCGTGATCCGTATGTAACACTGCTTTCCGGACCATATTTTCACATTTGACCCTATACAACAGCAAAGGTGAGTAACCTTCACCATTGTTTATTTCTTAACATCAAACAAATTGTCTAATTGCGAAATTTATTAGTAATTATATTTGATTTTCTTCAGTCATCGGCATATGCATAGCAGTAATTATTTTCAAGGAAAATTAGGGCTTTGATGGACGATGAGAAATGCCTCCATAGACACTTTTGTAGCAGGAAGCTTAGTTATTCTAACTTGAGCTTCTAAGAGTGACTAATTGCCTAAGCATTTGTTAGGTAGGTTTGTAATGTATCTATGATGTAAGATCAGCAAATTAGACCAGTTAAGACTGTTGGCAAATTCCTGCCAGCTCCTGTGCCTGCAAATAATGAGAAACAAAAAGGATGCAAATTTCTCGCACACTATTTTTTTTTCAATACCTCATTTATCCGTACTAGTCCCCATTGTGTAATTGAAATGAAATGATAAGTCTAATTCAGGAGCAAATCTCAAATCCTCAACCATCATTTAAAATTAGGCAACCCTCATTTGCAGGTAACTTTCAGCCCTAAGGACTATTAAAAGGTGTTGTCTGACGTAAGTCTAAATTGAAATAAACCTCACCACTACCGTAGGAAAGGCTTCGTTTTGTTCAAATAATGCAATCTTGCTAACAGCAGACGTGTAGACTACGCAGGGTGGAGCGCATACAGGAGTATGCAAATGAGGGGTATTGGGAGTACCGCAGTGGCATTGTCGCCGGCGATTACCTATGCGGCTATAGAGGTAGGTACCTTAGTAGGTACGAGTACCTTCTCTTATGAGCGCTTAGCCGGCTAGTCTCGTCATCAATCGGGCCGTGGTTTACGCTTGCTGATGCAGCCGTTTAGGGGGATGTAGTTTGTGGCGGGCGGGTAAGCTGCAATGGGTCTTGTGGATTTCACCGACAACACCACTACCTAAGTACCTGTATAAGTGTTACAAATTCTGGCAGAATATGTAATTTTGGTTTTTGTTTAAGCTTTTTGTAGTCAGGTTTCTCTAAACTGATAGCCTATCTTATAATGAGTAAAAAATTACGAGTATAATAGAATCACTTATCATCCTAAACCTTATTTTCTTCCTTCACAACACAACGAAAAAAAAGTGGTACCTCGACAAGGGTTCTTTATTAACTTCAAGCTACCTCACTTGGAGCATTTGAAAATAGTTCCTTTACCTGGTTAAACCCATCTAGTTTATAACCAATAGGTAGAGACAAGTTACAAACTCAAAACTCAAACTCAAATAACTTTATTCAAATAGACTTTCACAGTAAGTACTATCAAATCATCAAATTTAAAGCAAGATATACTAAATATTAGACATAATTACTATAAAAATATGGATATATAAATACAAAGTATACAGACATAATGCGACTCTACCACCGCGTAGGAGTTGTTTCATGCTGAGAAGAACCGGCGAGAAACTCAGCAGTTACCTACTCTTTTAAACTTGTTCTGGGTGTACAACAGGCGTTAGTAGAGTACAATGTGTCATTTTGATACAGATAAACATATTGAGTGTCTAATCTATACATTACCAAGCCAAAATAAATATTTTGACTTTGACTTTGAAACATATAGTTACTTAAATTAGGATAGTAAGTGTTTGTAACGCTGTATATAAAGTATCAACAAGATCCATAAAAATATTAAAATCATGCCCTTGAGATAAGCACAAACATGTATGAGTGAGTATATTCAGGAGTCTGTACTTAATGACAGCGAAAGCTTTGGGTAGCATTCTCCGAAGAATTCTCTGAGGAAACGTAAATAAATATTAACTTCAAATATGCAGAGCTGGTACTATGTGTATCAGGGACTAGTAAATATACTTACCTCTAAGAATACATAAAAAAAATAGTTATTAACACTCAGACATAGACCAAACAAAAATGTTTGACGCTGAAGGTCAAGAGCGGGATCGAATGGAAGACCCTTGGAGCTATAAGAAGGACCTCTACCAACTTCACAAAGGGGCTGCCGGTTCTATAAAACGGACTGCTTAATTCAGATTACAATGATTTTTAAGTGGTCCCAAATATATATTAATTTATTGGATATTCCGATTATATATTATTATATGGGCAAGCCCCGGCGTGCGTCTACTCACTGATGAAATATACGTTGTTTCGGTTACTAATAAAAAATAAATATAATAAATATACACTTAAAAAAAAACAAATCACATAATAATGATAATTATTATAAAATAAAACTGTGATATTCTTAAAGATTTATTGGGTATGCTAACTCTCCATTAAACAATGTTAAAAAGTACAAAAATACATGATGATTGTTAATATCTTATTAATTGTCATATTAACCAATACCATGTTTGTATACTCTACCATGAGTAGTACATCCCTGCATGTACATACATACAACAATGACAGCTGCTATCGTCCGCGTGAGCCGCGTTGACGTTTTGTACGGGATTTCGATACAGCGCCCCTAGTGATTTAATATAGAACCAAAAATGGCATACTTTCTGGACGCCTCGATCGCCGTTTACATGACAGAAACTCATGGTAGACACACTGATCTACAAACCGTCCACACGTAAATAACGCAAGTAATAGCTGAGCCACAGGCCGTAAAACTGCCGTTTGTGCAGCTCTAATAGGAACCGGCCACCACCCGCACGACGAGCCACCCCGAGACTATGCGCGGCCTGGTGGGGCAGCCTCCAAAGGTGGTTAGCCACTTTTGGGCATCTGTACTACTTATGCCGCGGGCGGCCAGCGGCACCACCGTTGCTACGGGTCTCCGTGGCCGACGGGCTGATACACACTACAAACACAAAATAGGAATAGAAATAGTAAGATATTTATTAAATTTAGGGACATCGGTTCGTTTTGAACAAAAACACATAGATACAAGTAGTGGGCATACAACAAGACAATCAAATACCATCAGACAGCGGTGTTCCGATGCCCAAAAAATAAAAGGACCTCACTCAGCATTCAGCCTGGGCTTTAAGGGCCCAGGCACTGATTTTCAGTGGGCCCGAACTGAGTAAACGCACGGATATCTAAGTGCGTTACATATGCATTAAGTAATAAATTATTACTAGTGTTGGTTCACTATTAATAATTTATTACTTAATGCAAAAAAAACAAAGTGCATCAAATTCTCTATGCCCAATGTGAGACAGGTATCGACCTGTATTGTAACTATGAATGACGAGCCATTAGAATTAACAAATTCTACTGTATTTTTAGGAATAACTCTAGACTCTAAGTTACAATGGGGTCCGCATATAACGGCCCGGGCAGGGAGACTCAGTTCCGCTGCTTGTGCTGTTAGAAAAATAAGACTCTTGACTGATATTGAAACAGCAAGACTAGTATATTTTAGCTACTTTCATAGTGTTATGTCGTATAGTCTACTGTTGTGGGGTTCAGCTGCAGACTTGAACACCATTTTTGTACTTCAAAAAACAGCCATCCGCTCCATTTACAAACTTAGACCACGCGACTCGCTTAGGGAAGTATTTAAGAAGATCGATATTTTAACTGTGCATGCTCAGTATATTTTAGATAACATAATGTACGATATGTGCGCAAAAACTTGCATCTGTTCAAAAAAAACAGTGATACTCATAAACATAATACCAGAAATAAAAACAAATTGAAAATTCCCAGTCTTAGGCTACACAAGGTGGGAAACTCATTTGTTGGTCAATCTGTAAAATACTATAATAAAATACCTCAAAGTCTTGTTGATCTACCTCTTCACAAGTTTAAGTCTGCAATTAAAGCAAGGTTAATGAAACAAGGTTATTATAATGTATAGGATTACTTGAATGACAAAAGTTTCTGGTCATAGTAGGAATAATCTGCTCCTCTGCTCAATGTTGTGTTCTTTTTTCTACTCTCATTGACTGTACTCTAAATTGATTTTTTGTAAAACAAACAAAGTTCAAAAGAGTAACTATCGAGTTTCTTGCCGGAGTCTCCTCGATAAGAAGCAACGTCCGAACCGGTGGTAGATTCACATTATGTATATTCACAATATGTTTAGTACATATTGTACTATTTTATTCACGTTTATTATTATTATTTCTATATACTTTTTTTGACATGTCATAAGCGCTTTGTACAAGCTTAAATTAATAAATGATTTTTTACTTTACTTTACTTTTTATAAAAAATATTTGTGAATATATAGGTAAAAGTATGGTGAGTAATAAAATATATCGTGTAGTGTAAATAAGTCTAATACATAGATAATAGATACAGTGCGGTTGTATAGTGTGATTGTGTTTTTGTGTTTCGCGACAGCGCAATGTAAGCGGTGATGACGTACGACTCCCGAATTCAAACTGCAGCACCAAAATAAAATAAATTATAGACATACTGATCTACAAACCGTCCACACGTAAATATCGCAAGTAATAGCTGCGCCACAGCCGTAAAACTGCCGCTTGTGCAGCTCTAACAGTTCCTTGAAAGGAGGTCTAACTGTTACAAGTCAGTGAAACCGAAGTTAAGTGGAATTCCCATATTCAACTGTGTATGTTCTTTAAGCGTATGGATATATATATCTAATTGTAGTAGGTACAGTAAAAATTAAAAAGAAAACCTTAAAATAAATATAACTAACAACTACTAAGAAAATTTTGCACCTGTGGTAAGGTACCCAAGATGCTGGCAGCATTCCCCCGTTGTATAGAAAGACTCACACGTTGTGCGAGGAATTTACCACAGCTCTTGGGTCACCTGTAGTTGAGATCAATTTTTTAGTTAGATTTTTTAAAAGGTTTTGTGCACTCGGACCCCACGGACCCAGGGTTTCGACGCCGAAAGGCACAAAAGTGTAACCGGAACCGATGTTCTGGTACTTTTGTGCCTTTTTATATTTCGCCGCTTCAGCCGCCGCGCCTGCCCGTTTACTCGTAGCGGGAATATGGGAAGAGGCCAGCGTGTCGACGCAGGTCGCATCCCACACCAGCGGCCGGCCCATGGTCCATGGAACGAGTGTCATCCCGTCGGGTCTCTCACCCTCGTCACGTACGATACCTTGCGGCTCTAACATAGCCGGTACGTTGACGGAGGCGAAGGCCCGACGAATGACATCGTTCAAAGCGGCGTGGCGGGACAAGCGGCTTGCACTCCTAACACATGAGAGCCCGTGGTGTCCCAGTGAGTCAACCACAGTACCACAGGGACAGGTGTGTGATACGCACAGCTCTGCTCCGAGGCGCAATCCCACTGCAACACGCAGTGTATTAGGGTCGAGGCAATTACCCGTATTTGTGCAGGGGTAGGCATTTAGCCAGTGCCCGGACTCTTTACGGAAAACTGCCTAGATACGAGTATAATAAAACTCATTTCCAGGACACGCATTGGATGACCAGATATTGTTTAGTATACTTTGTGCTCCAAATTTTAATGAAAGAATCAATATTATGATAGCCAATAAAAAACAAGCTATGCAGATTATTATTAATTTCCAGTTGCAGCACCACCTGTATTGTGCAGTACCAAGACACACACACGCGCACACACACACACACACAATCACACTACACATTCGGTACCGTATCTATTGTCTATGTATTGTATTACAATTATTACACTACACAATATATTGAATCACTCACCATTTATTTTTATCTATACTATAGTATTTATGATACTTATATGTATATGCACACACGTATGTCCGCCGCAAATGTCCGTGCGTCATCTCAGTCTGGGCCTACTGAAAATCAGCGCCTGGGCCCATAAAGCCCAAGCTATATGCTGAGTGAGGTCCATTTGTCTTTTTGGGCATCGGGAAACCGCTGTCTGATGGTAAGATCTTTTTTTTTCTGTAACCTGTATGTTTTGTTATTACTTTATAAATGAAACGATGTCCATAAAGTTAATAAATGTTTTTCTATTTCTATTTCTATGAGGATCGGCAAACATGACACTATACTTGCATGTCCCGTTCGTTAATTAAGTATCATCCTCTAGGAAATTCTGTAATAATGCCCATTGTGTGTGTATACTTTATTCGGGGATCATTATTAAACAGCTCCAACAACATTTATATTATTTTTCATAGTCCAATGGGAAATTTTAGCTTTTCTGACAACGATGAGTTATTGCAGCCGTTGTATTGTAAATACTAGTTCAATGTCTGCTATAGCAGGACAAGTAGGCGTCTGGTAATGTAGGCAGTGGGCTGTTCCGCCGATGCCTCCAGCTCGGACCACTTTAATGAAGAGATTTGGCACGACCGCACGAGCTTTAACGGCTATGTACCTAACTACATGTAACTGCAGCTCTACCTAACTACAGTACCTACGGCGCGTCAGTCCGTATTACTGACATGAACTGAAGTAGAGGACGCTAGTGTACCTACGTACGCCCGTCAAAAAGTGTAGTGCCTTTTTTGACGCTGCGAATATTAAATCAATTAGAATTACACTTACCATTCTTCTTTCTATGAATAAAATAAATTAAATATTGGCAAAATAAGAGAAATAAGTCAATATCCATCAATCGAAGCGATGACTTGATTTGAATGATGGATAGTATTTAGAATAATTACTACAACTACGAGTGAAATGGCGGAATCCTGTTACTAAATCGCTATCGTGACTTCACAATATGTGGAAGAAAGTAGCATGCTTGGGTTTCATGCAAACAGAGCGTTATCTATTCAGATATATGCACGTCCGTATCTCTGTAACAAGGGCTGCTCGCTGTATTAAACAGGAATCGGGATCAGCCGCCACAGATCCGCATATCGTGATTACAGTCTGTTGCTTTGCCAAAACCTAGGCTGTGAAATACGGATGCGAGTAACTAGTGTGGCTATTAGTTTTTTGTTGGCTTTACCATTTTGTTTGAGTTTCATAATACTGCCTACTGCTTTAATATAATTGCTGAGTATGCGCGTGTATTAAGTTTGGCAATGAAAGGAATGGAGGAGTCAATTGATGGTTGCATGTGTGTTCATTCATGAACGAACTTTATAAATAAAATTGACGGAATATCTTTACTTCGTGCCTATCCGAACCAAAACTCAGCAGAATTTGTCCTATGTACAATAACACGACACGAATAGCGTAGTGCGCTGTAGCACGGTTTCTCGCCTAGATTTCCGTAGTGTCCCGGGTTCGATTCCCGGTCGGGTCAATTTAGGAAACAATCTTTTCTGAATTGACTCGGGTCTGGGTGTGCTGGGAGACGCCCCTGGCTTATTTCCTTGTGTGGTACCTCGTAACACAGGGATATTAATCCCTACTTAGAGACAATTACAAGAGGTGTGTTGTCTGGCGCATATTTATTTATTATTTACAATACATATACTCAGATAGTTTTAAATGCAATTAAAAATCAGTGTATCAGACACAGGGACAACTAGTTTTTTTTCAAGAGGTCTCTAATTGTTTGTTATTATTTCAACTGGGGACGCTGGCAGTGGGCCGGGTGATCGGTTCGCTTGTTATGGGCCATTTCACCCATTTCCCCGAAATAATTGTTTGTTACTGTTCACTACTCTACCAGCCGAGCTAATTTCTAAGAAATTAAATGAATGAATGTTTGTTTTTCAATGCTGTTGTTACTACACTTAAATACACCATCACGTACTCGACTCTAAAATAAACAAAATTATTCCCGAATCTATCGAGAACGTGAGTAGCTAGGTTTAATATAAACATCAATACTTAACATCATTATCTTGGCTATTTCCTGCAGAAACATACAGGTGGAGACCAGAGGTTGCAGTAGCTCCGATTTTGACGTACAATGCCCTTGCCCTTTCGTCAGACCTGCTTTTTTCCGCTTCTTAAGCCATATAAATAAAAAAAAGGCTTTCCAACTATATCCAATTGCATTGACTATAAATTATTTAAATGAAAAAAGAGCAAGTAACCCAGATAGGTATCTCCGTACAGCGCTGAACGCTACGCTTCGCCCGCGTTATTTAGCCAGTTATCGCGTGCCCGAATAAAGGAAGCCATTTGCATGTGTACTTTAGTTGTGGAAATTACAGCTGTAGGTTTTTGCGAGGGTATACCCCATAGTTATTTTCATAGTTTAATCATGGAAGGGCGTTAGAACATTGCTACAACGTGTAATATTTTTTTAGCCTAGCATTTTTTGTGTCCATTTTTTGTTTGTAATATAAATAAACGGAAAAAGGGCATAGGTGAACTTTGCAATGGATTAAAAATGCACCTTCTTGTAGGCACAGAAAAAAATATTTATTCTTTCTTCCTAACCTATACCCTATCCTTTATTATCAGGCAGCTAACTCGAGCTGACACAATTGGAATGATATTTTTATGACTAAAATGTACTAAGACTGTGTATGTGTGTCAGTAGGTACACTAACACTTAAATACAAAAGCTGATGTAGTTATCCGCATCAATGTCAGAAATTTTGTTTTCAAATTAAATTCAGTGTTTTCTAGGAGGCTAATAATATATTAGCATCAATAAAGCGTTTCAAAAATACACACATCTTTCCATGTTGCGCACAATAAGATACATATACAAGTATGTATGCTTGCTGTTGTCAACGCCATTGTTTTAAAACGAATTACTATCCAGAACGTTAAATTAAATGCTCATTCGTACGCCAGGGGTGTCACTGCTTATTTGGATGCGTGCGAGGCCGCGCGCGGGCTCGGGCGGCCGAACCGCGGCCCGAATGCCAATGCACAATTATATTTAGCGTCTGTGGCAATTATTGCATGTCAATTCTGAGGAACTGTGTCAAAACCTCAGTCTTCAAGTAGACTGGTATGACTAGATTGTAGTATAGGCTATAGAAGTTTAGTAAGTTGTATTGTCTACCACTAACATTGCATTTGTCGCGTTGTGCAAATCTTCTAATCCAAGGATAAGTGGCGTAAAGCCTTCAATACACCAATTTTGGGCATAGGCATCTTCTATTTTGAATAGTACCTACAGAGTGAAAGCATGATCATCTCACAAGCCCCAAATGCCTTTAAATTTTTAGCCAATAAAACTTTTGAACATTGGGACTATCATCTGGATGCAACATACCTACAAACTTAAGCAAAACCTAAATGAGAAATACCACAATCTGTTGTCAGAATTCACTTTAGAAAAAAAATTACAATAGACGCATATTTTTCATTCATTTATACGAAATTCTAATAATTGCCTTTCGTAGCCAATTTTCATGCAGGTCAGTGATTTATACTATAATTTCTTTGACAGGACGATGAACTGAGTACACCAAAGGACAACACCGTTGAATAGACAGACAATACGAGAGACATTTACGAGTAGTCAGCTTATTTAAAACAAAACACTGTATCACACAGTCTATTACTGTTATTTTATAGAATCTGTGATTAAATTATTAAGGGGTGATGCTAACATTGAATTGGAAACAAGAGTGTAAAACAAAATTACTAAATCGTGCAACTGTATTTGCTCGACTACTTCATTCAGGATAACTTTGGAAAGGTGAAACACACTTATATACGCTTCATTGAACTTCAGAAGAAAAAAAATCAGTTTTTCTAATTCTAGTAATAGTAATAATAGTAATGAATGTACTGTCTCACTGCTAGGCAAAGGCCCCTATCATTGGAATCAAGGCCTCGCTAAACTTGATAGGCATTTGTTTAATCTCAACGCTTGCTTCCTAATTGCGGGTTAGTGATCTATCACAACCCTTGGCTATGTTTCTATTAACCCGAAAACATACTTTGCTCATCCTAGGATTTCAACTCAGGGCCATCGGATTTCAGGCCCAGTTCTCCTACGACCTCAGAGGCGTTAAAAGGAATCTTTTTTTAGTTTAATGTGTTTTCAAAGTGACCTTAATCTAGCGTCCCATAAAAACACACCTTTGCCTACCGTGTCGCAAATTCTCTGTAGCAAAAATATCTGTCGTACAACAGTCGTCGCATAAATCGTGCAGCATTCGTCTGCGATAGCTAGTCTATATAAATTACGCCTTCGACGACAGATACTGAATAATAAACAGGGATTAGTTAAAACACGGACTACTGATCGCTAATGCTGATCTATTTCTGGGCCAATGATTCCTCGTAGCAAACTGCCCCTTCAATAACCGATTAATACGTTTTCAATGCTAATTCAAACTTACCTCGACTCTTTAGACAACCGGCCAAGTAGCAAAATTTTGCTGGCCTACTGCATTTACTACTAATGAAAACAAGTTCTTACGTAATGAAATTGATGAAAGTGGGTACTTTAAATAAAACAGGGTTTTAGGGGCGGTGCAGCTTTGTTATTAAAAAAAACCGGCCAAGTGCGAGTCCGACTCGCGCACTAAGGGTTCCATACAAACCTGTAGGTATATTTATTAAAAATATTTTTAATATAATAAATGTTTTAACAAAAAATTTACGGTTTTCGCAATTTTTGTCTTCATCTGTGATATAAGACGTTGCTTCGTACCAAATTTCAAGGTTCTGAGTTCACGGGAAGTACCCTGTAGGTTTTGCTCCCTTGGGAGTGTCGATAATTTGCGGCTTAGAAATTTGATTTTTTCACAGCTCCGAGGGACAGTAGACTGAGTATTTGATATAAATTCCATTGAGACCTCCACGCATTCCTGAAATAAAGTGAATTGACAGACAGACAGACGGACGGACAGACAACAAAGTGATCCTATATAAGGGTTCCGTTTTTTCCTTTGGAGGTACGAAACCCTAAAAAGCATGCAGATCCTGATGGTTTCCTTCTCAAAATCGAAGAAAAAAGTTCTAGCTTTGGAGAGTTGAAATCAACGTGTGTTTCGTCTGACTGTAATGGTATTACTTAGAAAATTGCACACTTTCTTAAACTTTACTTGAAGCTAAACTACATGAGTTAGCTTTTATAAATTATACCCAGTGTCGCTGATAAATTAGGCAACTCGCACGTCGTTGGCACTCAGTCTTACACCTTCGTATTTTCCAAGAAAATATTAAACATGAATAATATCTCAGTAAACATGAATCTCGTGCAGTTTCCTGCACGGCTCATAATTGCAGCAAGAGCAACGCAGATAAATGTATTGCTCAATCGTAGAATAAATAATAAGTACGGCACTTTCTGTTTGCACTTCGCAACCTCTTTACACCTTGTGGCATGCTTTATCAGCATCTGTGGCTGATAAGTTTGGAGAAGGGAGTTCTCTCTGCGTTTTTGAACAGATAATTTCAACAAACGTATGTTCAAACAATAAAGGGGTTTGAACATTTTTGTATGGAAGCTGGCATAGCAACCACCCGCCATTTGGTTTTTTATTTTAGTTTTAGTATAATACCCTACGGTGGCACGTTTGAGAGTTATTTGAAGTTAAAGCCACGAATGTTCAAACCCCTTTGGCGGTTGTTTGTTTTATTTACTTTTCTGTGTGCATATATTTTTGTAATTGTGTCAGCTACACAATTAAATTCATTTTTGTATTATTTACTAGCTTTCCGCCCGCGGCTTCGCCCGCGTTGACTTCATTTTTATGACATAGGGATTTTTCCGACTTCCGATACTTGTTTTTCACGGAATCCCGTCTTAGTTAGCATCTACGATCGTACGTCCTATAAAACCCTATGCAAAATTTGAGACTCCTATCACTTGAAGTAACGAAATTTCATACAAACAAAATATCAACCACAAAAACAACCCCTTAGAGGTAGAATTTCGCAAAAACCCGTCTTAGTAAGCACCTACGTCTTAAAAAGAACCCCTATGCAAAATATTAAACTCGGAGCACTTGTAGTTTCTGCAATTTCGTGATAAGTGGAACCTTTCGCTTTTAAATAATTTAATAATTTCGCGAGCGTTTTTTAATTTCACAATATATCAGAATCTAATAATCCAATTAAAGTGTTGTAAAGGCCAAGTTTGTATCCGTAAAATTCTCTTGATGATGAAATAACTTTTAATCATAAATATTGATATGCTTGTGTAGCAATAATGCTCAAAATCTACCATTAAATTTACAATATTTTTTAACGCTTTACCTTATAGCTACTTATTTATATAAGTGGCGCGGACTTTTTTATGGATCTACTAAAAACCTATATTTTTGTAGTACATTGTATGCATGTGTGATCAACAACTTTTTCCCAGTGGTGTGACCTCGATTCTGGAGTCCCACAAGGAGGAATATTATGCCCTCTCTTATTTTCTATATTCATTAACTTTGTAACCCATATTCTCTGCAGCTCTTACCATCTGTATGCTGATGATCTTCAGCTGTACGTACAGACTGACGTGAAGGGGTTTGATGGGGCTATTTTCCAGTTGAATGTTGATCTCAAACGCTTACTTGACTGGTCTATCAGCTTCGGGATATCGATAAATCCAACTAGGTGTCAGGCAATTGTGGTAGGCACCCCGCGGCAGCTGGGTAGCCTTGGGGCTGATTGGCCGGTGTTAACCTATAACGGCACTGTTATACCTTACTGTCCACACGTTAAGAACCTTGGCCTGTTTATGGACAATACTCTGAGTTGGGATAAGCACATAATTGAAACTAGCAGAAAAGTCATTGCTTCCTTACGCTCCTTATATAAATTCAAAAACTTTCTTCCCCTCGGCACCAAAATTATCTTAGTACAAGCACTCCTTATGCCCCTCATTGACTATGCAGACGTTTGCACTTCTAATCTGTCCCAAGGTCTCCTTGATAAACTTGAACGTCTGGTAAACAGTTGCATTAGGTTTATCTATGGTGTACGAAAATACGACCACATTTCTCCCTTTCGTGCTCAATTAAAATGGCTTAAAATTCGTCACCGTAGGAATTCTCGAACGCTCTGTTTACTTTTTAATATTCTTAGTAATCCCAATTACCCCAGATATCTGAAATGTAATTTTAAGTATAGTGGCGAGTGCAGCACGCGCAACCAGCGCTCGCATAAATAAATAAATAAATAAATATCCCTGGACATTATTCCACACAGCGCCATCTAGCCCCAAAGTAAGCTAATTAAAGCTTGTGTTATGGGATACTAGACAACGGATAAACATACTTAAATACATTTTCTTTTGTAAATACATACTTATTATACATAGGAGACACCCAGACCAGTACAAACAGACATGTTCATGCACACAAATGTTTGTACTGTGCGGGGATCGAACCCGCGACCTCTGGTGTAGTAGCCAACTTCTTAACCATTACACCGAGTCGGTCGTCATAGCCTTTTGCTGCTTCATACTCCTCTTCATACGTCTTCCCATATGTCGAATTCTTTCACATTAGCTGCCATTAGGCTATGGAACTCGCTGCCTAATAAAATTAAATTGTCGACCAGTAGGTTTTCCTTCAAAAAAGCAATCCATAACTTCTTCTTAGATAAACCTCAACTTATTTAACCAAACCTCTCTCCTTTCAAGACAATACTTTAAGATTTAGGTACGATATTTAGTGTACTCGTATGTATCTTTAAATTTATGTATTATGATTATGTATGTGTAATATGTATAATTTTGGTATAAGTATGTTTTTTGTATTAATAGTATATTTTATTTCCGGTTTTATGAGACACCGCCAACACGATTTCTGCTTCGCCCAGTGGTTGACTGGTAGAGAATGCCATTAGGCATTAAGTCCGCCAATTTTACTTTTTCTTTGTGTAATAAAGAATAAATAAATAAATAAACAATGGGGCCAGCGCACGCGCGAAAAGATTTACGTTGGCGCTTTTTTCCGGATTGCTCAGTAAGATTTAATTCATCTGGCTGAAAACGAATTATTTCAAAACAAATTTATAACTATAGTAATCAGGGATAATGTAGCTGTTTACCATAGAAATATTTTTTGAAATTGGTTCGGTAGTTTCGGAGATTACCTGTCCCAAACATACAAACTCACGAACGCTTACCTCTTTATAAATATACTCGTAGTATAGATTAAAGAAACAAGTTTTTTCACAAAAATATACCTTAATCAAGTGAGCTTATATCTGGCTGTAGGCTGACTTTTGGTAATAGTCACATTACAATTAAGACGCCAAATACCAATTAGTGTATTTTGGCAATTGTCTTCAAGATCCAGTTTCCTTCTTTACTTCTTGAGATTCCATCTTCTTCATTTACTTAACAACGTTAGGTTAGATTCTACAAAAGCTAATAGCCTAGTAAAAAATACTGCATATGATATGATCCCTGCTCCCAGATCAAATAGTACTTACTTTTACCACAACCATGGGTTTGCCTCACGTTCCATTACTATTCACTAGAACACTGTACCGTAATTCCATACAAAAACGTCACCACAGACGCGAAGGTGTAAACTCAATGGTAAGGGTACTGTTTACATTACAAAGTTCACCTTAGCTTGTATATTGTATTGACTAAAGCTAAAATAGAGTTGGAATGATTTATTCCGTTTGCTGTAAGCGGGAAGTGAGGGGCAACAATCAATAACCGGTGGTGGCTCGTGGTTGCGCCCGCGTTACAAATGTACCGCTGCCAGCGGCTGACAAATGCTGCAGCCCAACGACAGCTCTTGCAGCGAAATGGTGGCTGCTAAGTCCGATAAAAGAATGACATCCAATATTGCTTTCAATGAATAACCCCACCTACTCTATTTTTGAAACGTGAACGATCGCGACGATTCGCTACAGCACTGAACAAATTCATAACCATTATCTTGTACATTCACAAAGCAGTTACTTTTTGTGAGTCGCAATTTTATAACATAATCTTATCATGTTGCTGCGCTAAATTAAACAGGTGTGGATGCACTATACTGGGCAATTATTTATACCGTAAATAAAATGGTAAAAAAATGCATTTTATTTACCGTTAATGCATACTGTGGAGGTGCAGAAACTATCTTACTTAAGTTAATGAAGTTGTCCATCTAATTCAGTACAGAATCCTTGAAATAAAACTTTCTACCAATGGGTAGAAACTCAATAGAAACTCAATAGAGTTTACCATTAAATTATTTTCCTTCCGGTATCATTAAGTCATTAGCCCGTATAAGGGTGTTATTATATTTTGAGACTTAATGATCCAGACTATTTCATAAACTAAATGTAACCTTACTTGAACGGGCAAATATCCAACCCTAAAAAGAAATCGACAGACGAATGCTGTGCTGACTGGTTGGCAATAAGTCGCCATACCTAATATTTATTTACAGTGCAGGTCAATTAATGCAAGGAAGCAGGCTCGGAATTAGAAATTGTAGTGAGACCCTTGTTTTAGATATTCTAGGTGATTCTGAAGTTTATTCATTCCCCCACCTATACTCGTATAGATCTTTCAAGGCGAAATTAAAAAGACGTATTGAATTACGTTTATTTCAAATACCATTCTTAAATTTATGTACTAGTTTAAGTACAAGAAAGTGAAGTTGAACCAGAGAAGTTAAGATGATTCCTCTTCACAAAACGTTAAGTGAAACCGGAGCTTGTCGTAACTCAAAATTAGTGCTACTCAGTTAACTCTCGTGGTAGCATTGTCGTCGCTTCCCATATTCAAGGTTTTCTATTAATAGTCCATATCAGATTTTGCAAGACACATGCTTTCAAATAAGAGTCAAGTTATCATATCGACAAATCGTTAAACAATCAGTATACATTATATTATAAAGGGGTTTGAGTAAGTTTTTATGGACCCGTGGCGTCATTTTTTTATTAGCGGCCAGCAATAATTTTATAACTGTTTTATAGCACCTAATAAAGAAACATATCTAAATCATCAGAATTGATCTAAGTGATATCGGAGCTGAGATACATGATTTCTTAAAGTATTATTTTTTGCCTTAGTTCCACTAAACTAATAGTTCTAAAATGTTACTTCATGGAGCTAATCTCACCTAACAGCTGTTAAAAAGGATGCAGAAATAGGGAAGGAAGGTTTTCTTTTTAAGATGTTGAGTATATATTTCTTACAATAGTACATCCAGCAGTACATCAAGTTAGATATCCATAATGATAATACTGTTTACAAAGCAGTAGATGTTAAGCATTTGGCATTAGGAAGTGGAACACGAGCTATCACGAAAAACATATTATGTGCTCCATATAAAGTTTGTTTCCCTCGATATGTTCTTTCATAATAATAAGGTTTGGTAAGTGGTCGCGAAATTTCAAAAATGACGCCAGCATTACCCATGCTCCTTTATTTATAACGTAGAATTTAAGAAATACCTGTATATAATAAGGTGTGTCTCCTAAATTTATCATTTTTTCAACAAAATAACCAATTTTAGACAAGCTGAATCAATTAACCTTTGACTTAACATACCAGTTTACTGTATTAGTAAACAGTTCATCACAAACCAAGGATTCACCAAAACAAATGTCACCATAATATATTTTTGAAAACATTTACTACAGGCATAAGAAATAAACAACGTTATACATAAGTATCAGTGTTATCTATGGTAAACTTAACACGCCATATCGATAAGATAGCAGCGACCGATCTCATCCACTCAGTTGTCTAGGTCAGTGCTTTATGACCAATTACTACACTTGGTAGAGTCCTGAGTCTATTCGTAGTTTTTATCTTTCTGCAACTCGATTTACAGCCTATTGTTATCGGCTCGCTAGTCTTATAAATTGTTAGCGACCTTTCAGCAGTTTAAAACAAAGTAAATAAAAAGCCCTGATTGATTACATCTATAAAACCAGTAACGAGCCGCTCTCGTATATAACGGAGTCTGGTTTTGTAAGCGAGACCATTTATAGAAGACGGAGATTAATATAGTTCTGCCAGTTTTACAGATTTACAATGTGAACAAGCCTGAGCTATGTCAACTTAACTCAGTTGCTCGTACGTGAATTAGCAAAGATCGTTAAGTTCGGTGACCGGTGCACAAACCAGGGTCTTGCCAAAAATGGGAGTTTAAATTAGTTTCGGTTTCAGCATATTACCTCCTGAGTTTCGATGTCACTCCGCAACGCCCCTGCTCATCACCACTTCTGTACTATTTGATTTTTAAAGTGAGGTGTTGTGTTGGAATTGGAAATCTAGTTCCACCTGATACTTAGACGAAGTCAGTTTAATTCGGTTTCATTCGAAACTACTTAAAAAAGAGTATCGGTCGTGTACTTGCACAGGATGCAAGGTATTTAAGATCATTTCATCTTAAAAACCTGTAGACGCACACGAAGAAATGTATTGGCAGTTCGTTTGCGTCTCAGAATGGTAAGATAGCAGTGATTAAATGCAATCTTATGTAACTGCCCTTAATGACGTTACAAAAGCGACGAGCCGATGTCGTGAAGGGAGGCACACGCGCTGCATACTGATGCAGGCGACGGCTCCGATCGGAGCTCGCTTTGGACCGACGCCCGACCAGCCAATATCTTGTAACCCGACAACA
Source organism: Udea olivalis (assembly GCA_947369235.1). Lineage (NCBI taxonomy): Eukaryota > Metazoa > Arthropoda > Insecta > Lepidoptera > Crambidae > Udea > Udea olivalis. The sequence goes on along the minus strand of OX376341.1, from coordinate 14,012,145 downwards.
AACCATCCCAGTAAATACTAACAGCTCCGAGGCTCAAGCGGGTTTAACGTCCGTGCGTGGAACACAGCCAAGCAATAAAACTTCATGTTTATACAACGAGTCTGCAACATGCTAGGTTATGCATCGACGGACTTAACTTGTACACACCACTGTACACTACAGCAGTAGACCGGTTGTGACAGTGCTGGATGTTGCTAGTGTTCAGATTAACTGAATGAAGTAATCTATTGCGGCGGGAATAAGAGTTTCCAATTTAAATGTTTTCATCGTTGATTTAATAAATGGAAGGGTCAGACGGGCGGCGCGCGTCTGGTTGCAAGTGGACTGTTATTGTTTCAGTTAACGAGGCCATTGTTCTGAAGGGTAGGTTAGCAGAGGTGTCATCCGAGCCACATTGTCCGACCGCCAAGTGTTTTAATATCACACCATTGTTGGTATGAATGATGAAAGAACTGTTTTGTTTCAATTTTTACAGTCTGATAAATCAGTCAAGCTATTTAAACATGAGTACAAAAGTGATATACACTTTTATGAAACAAAAATAAAGTAGAATGGAATCATTATATTTGTCAATTATGCTTTCAACGAATGGATTATTAAATTAAGTCCAACTCAAGTTATTTTGCGTAACTAAAGATTTACGGTCTCTATCTGTTATTACTCTTGGCTTCGAACACGACTGACATTTATTTATCTATCAATTAAGTAAATTGATAATCGTCTGGTTCATAATGTGGGACTAGTTCGCAGGAATAACGGGCCTAAATGTTATTAGTGGTATCTTTAAAACCGTTTCAACTGTGAATGCGAAGATTCTAAAACCAGTTTTGAAATCATTCATTGGAACTAACTATTTCTTGTAATAGACCCATCATTATTTTATATCAGTATTTTGAAATTAGGTTAATAATTGGCAGGCACGAAAGCTGCAAAATTCGTCTTCACGTTGTACTTCATTGTTTTGATTAATATGTATTGTTGTAAGTAGGTATTACTTTTTTTTCTACGCATGTTTTTAATGTGTCAAAGATGCGTTTTTGTCACACTAATTTCCATGTACTGTAATTTTTTTTTAATAAATAAATACATAATAATCAGAAATGGTGTGTGGAAAGATGTTTCTCTGCGAACCCCATTGATATAATGGCGTTTGTTGGTATGTTGTATGTAAGTAATGTGTCAAATTGTTACTACTATATCGAAAGCAAAATAAAAAGGAAAGACAGAAAAAGTAGACATAATAACTTGATGACTAGCATAACCCATGAATTATAAATGGGGAAATTCCTAATGAAACACCTTTCACTACAGCCGCCACCGGTGTGGTGGTGTGGCTTTTGTTCGCAAAACACAACACAACAACACAAGACGACACGTTTAGCCTTCTCAAAACAATCACCACTTGGTTGTTTACCTGATGATTATAAATACAGTGGACAGGAGAACAAGAGTTATTCACATTCCAGCTGGTGAAAGTGTAATGTTAGTGCACTCCCCGAATGGACTATTGATTCCGTTATAGGACTAACGGTGAGCGAACGGTACAAAAGAAACGAGACCTAGAAGAAACAAGTCCTAATACAAGCCCCCATTACCATAATGGATAGGATTACTGAACAAGTTAAGTGTTTGAATTAATTTTATGTAATCGGATCCACTAGCTTTTTGTGATCTCTATATTTTTAGGTTTTCTGTTTATAGAAGATATTGTAACAACTTTTCAGGATTATATTTAGTAATGCAATATCTGGCAAAAACAACATTAATAATAAAGAAATATAGCAAAATTAAAATTTTATGCTGGGCTCAAATATTTCCCTATGTGATAGTGAACCAAGCTATCTTCATGCTCATTCGTTGGAATTTTATGTTGAAATAAAAATAATCTTCCATAAATTCACTGATGGCAATGCGAAACTTTAATTGTTTTTAGCAGAAATACTATAGATATTTTATAAAACATCTCATATATGACCTTTAGAAAGTTAAAAAAGTTAGGCAATTAGCCTATAAACTGTCCCACGGCTGGGCACACGCTTGGGCCTTGGCTTTAAATCTCAAATTAATTATGATGGAATAATTTACGTAGGTATATCACCGCAGGGGCAAAATTTTCTAAGTAGTTTTTAGTTTTATTATTTAAATTTAGGTTTTTCTTTTTAATTTTTACTGAACTGTGTATATAAATATCATTTAGTCTATTTAAATAAAAATATATCAAGAGGTTAATTAATATATTATAAAAGAGTTATGTATATTTTAAAATCTCAGGCATAATAGAATAAAGCACGTGACGTGACGTGATGCATAACTCGGAGATAAAGCACAAAGGCTCTTGAATTATTCATCTTTAAGTGTAATCACAACTTCAACCGAGAAGATCTACTGAGGTCATTATTAATCATCAAGTTACTACTAACCTTGGATGTTCGTGCTCCAAATGTAATGGTAATTAAATCCAATGGTAATGACATTAAAGTCAATTATAAGAAACTTGAGAAACTGACATTGACTTTTTTGTAAGTTTTTTCAGATAATAAACTCGTGAACTCAGATAGAACCTTCAGAAATTAAAAAATCTCGTATATGATTTCACAATGAAGTTGGTTAAGTACCGGAATGTAATCTCGTCCACAAGATAAGTCTAGCATTCAAAAGCATTTTAGAAGTTGTATCCCATTTCATCGCAGGAGGAGCTCAGCTTACGCTGGTAGTTGTACGCTTTAGCTAGGGTTAACTTGGGCCGGTTGCCGTAATCTTAGGCAGAGATCTATAGTCGTTACTTAGCTAAGCACAGACTTATCATATTAATTATTATCTTACTTATTGACTAACGAAAATGCAAGTTAATGTAAGAGAAAAATAATTTAACATTGATAAGAAGTTACTAATATAGATAGATATAGTTGTTCAAAGTCTAAACTAAGTTTAAGTTTAAGCCCAGCACGCTCTATAGATCTCGGTCTCAGGCTACGAGCAACCGGCACAAGTCAACCGTATCAAGTATAACTACCAGCGTAAGCTGAGCTTTTCCTGCGATGAACTCGCATACTACTCGCGGCCTTACCACTACGTCAAAAACGCTTCTGCTTGGGCTGTGGTTAAATGTTAAATACACGATGAGGTTTATCTACCCCTTAACTTAAGATCAATCTTCAATACATGCAATTCTTTCACAGAAATCTTGGAAAATTTATAAATAAACAATCAAAATCCTTTTCGTATGACCAGTAAAAATTACGATGAAATAGACAAAATTAATTGATTTTGTTTTGTATCATTTAAAATCTAATTCTCAACCGTCTGAAAATTATAAAAGGACTGCTGTAAAATAGGTTTAAATGAAACTCAAACTCAAGAATCAAACTACCTACTTAGTTACGAAGAACTGAATTTTATAGAGATTTCCGTGTCCATTATATGAGGTGCCATGGATTGCATTGAGAAGTCGGAATGTCAAATTCTCATTGTCGTGGTAATACCTAGACGACAAAGGGTCAACGAAGGAATCTGTTTTCAGCTGGACTATTCGGTCGTACAAAAGGAGGATAGGCGAATGACCACAACCAGCCAAATCGCACGTCAATGATTTAAACCGGAAAATTGCGAGGGCATTCGAATAAATTACACAATTCACTTTTGGTGGATATCTAATTTGGAAACACGTGGAAAATAGTGGGATTCAATAAAATTTGCTTCAGCCTATAACCAAATTTTACCAACAGGCTACTATAACTATATAGTGTAAGTTGAATGATTATACATTAAAAAAAATATTAATAATTGAACATGAGAACAATAATTAACTGTTGTGTAGTTCTATCGTTAACAATATTGGGCCATAAGCCCAATGCACTAAATCTAAAAGAAGCCCATCTTTTGTATGAGGTATAGATAGATCAGTATTTTTGTGCACACACTTAATGCAGGTAGGTCGCAGATACGTATTTACTGAGAAAATCGTTAACGATTGTAACGTAACTGTACTAGTTCAAAGCCTGCGAGACCTGTTTAGCCAAACGTGGAGGTGCTAAGCTGAAGATAACAAACTGGCACCTAACCACTTCAGTTCAATGTTTACTCGAGCGGTTAAGCGACGCACGTAGGTGGTCATTTGCTATAATTTGCTACTCGAACTTCGAACACGAAACGGCTGTCGGTGATAAAAGCAGTTGGATAATGTGGGTGCTGCGCTCCGTAAAATAGGTGGTTATTATGCAAACTAGGAAGCGTGGGGATAGACATCAAAAGGATTTGAGAATTAATAGGACTATTTATTGATAAAATAGTGAACAAGTTAGAATCGAACCTGTCCCTCCCTTAATCCAGGCGTTAGTCTGGACCATTACACCTCCGAGACCAGAGAACATTCAGCGTATTTATTTCAGCTCATTATTCCTGTAACTCAAGCTTTCACTTCATCAACAGCGTGCACCGCCATTAAAATTCAAAAATATTTACAATTAACTCTGTATGTGACACTATGAAAACAAGGAAGATGGAGCTTTCATCTGAGCTTGATTCGTCTTGTGTTAATATCCATAACTTACAATGGAAGTACCGAATGATTTCTCTAAATTAATTAATTTAAATAGGTACTAATTTCTTAATCATCTAGTTCCGTAACACAAAAATGTAAGTACGTTTAATTTCGCTACTGTTATTTATTTACAATAATGGATGATGAAATATCTTACGCGTCGATCGGAAAAGGAAAAGAACCGCTCGATAAGAAATGAGCCGTGTCACGTTTCGTTTCACGCTGCAACAAAATCATAATTTGATATTGGCAATCGATTATAGCCAGGCTTCGGCTTTCGCGGTGTTAGTTTACCTAAGTAGATTCGTCGCGGATAACGTGAAATCATTTGTTAACGCAAGAACTTTTTTCCTAAAAAAGCCTCTTACTAATCCCTGACGTTGCGAAATGTTTTCTGAACCAAAAGGTGTTTCAAAACAGATGCTGGCTGTATATATTTGCGTGTGCTAATTAATTCATTGACCAATTATGTTAAGCCATTATTTCATCAAACCTAACATTTTCTACATCAAACTTAATGATTCAATAGCCTTAAGGTATAAGGACATACAAAGGTGACTTGGCCTTGCGGTTGAGAACCATCTTGTTAAAAAAGGTTGTTTCTATAAGTTACTAGTGGTTTGACTGGTGTATTGTATAATGAGTTTTCAAATGCAAGTTATTCTGTTTTACATTATGAATTATTGTATAATTATCCTCGTAATGTTTATGCTTCGTCCTACGAGCAAATGTTTGGTATTGGAGGCACGCAGTCTGCGAGCCAAGGCTAGACGTTTGCCGAACCCGATACACGATCCATTATAAATAAGTTTGCTGCCTTAGCACTACATAGTAGTGTTAATGAATCAGACACTATAGTTAATGAGTAATGTAAATAGCCTGTTTTATATTTTAACCTTTGCACGGATTACTGCTACTAAAGCGATTATTATTTACCATTACCAATCGATTATGATTTCATTCATCATAATACTGTATTGTTACGTTATTATAATTTATTGGTTACTTACTTGAAATTCCTTCAAAAGGTACAGTTGTAAAGCTATGCGAACACTGTGATTTGGAACAAACCTGTTTTACTAATTTTATCATAAAATCCTTTTGAAATAAAGTTGTGTGCATTGGTTAGAGAGCAATTCCACGTTCAAGAAGGTAGTTATATTGTTTAATCCAAATACACGCAACCATAGCAATTATTTTATATAGCTGGGTACCAGGTTTTTTGAAACACATAACGGTAATATGTTAAAAGCAAATAAACGTCTTTGAGTTTGATACCACACACCGCCACCTTTTTTTAAAAGAGGAACTACTGAGTTTCTTGCCAGGATGAGCGTCTATAGTGGAATCAGTGTCCCGTTGCCAGTGGTAAAGTCAAACTATATGTAGATATATTTGGTTTTAGATCGTATTGATATTGTGGATGTCTATATAATCTCCATAGCTAAAGTTAAATGTTACTGACGATTCGCAAGAACTGTTACTAGAAATGGTCTACTTGATTCAAGTACTTATTATGCATTTAGGTTTTTGATTCCATTCAGAAACAGATCTAGTATGAAAGTTTATAGTTATAGTAAAATTAAAAAACTACTTTTTACTGCAACAGTGTCTCAAGGCTGTCATTATCTTTGTTTAACCCTAGAAGGTAATCCTTAGGTTTAAACTATACTGTCATATACAAATGACTTATATTCAATACGTAGTATATAGATACATTTAACAAACCTATTACTGTTCGTTAAGTTGTCATTTGTTATCCTGCATAATTCGAATGCGGAAACATTGAACAACCACAAACACCGAAACCAGAGACAAATAACTATTTCATGAACAAACATTAGCCCCGCGCGGCCGTACAGCTAATGGCTCGTTATAACGTTAATGTTAGATCGGCGTAATATATCGAGATTGCACTATTCCTGCTCGACAATATCTTAATTTACCTATTTCATGTACTTTCAAAATATTAATAATTCAAGGCAAACATTGGTACGGCTAAATTAGAGGCGTAAAAGTGCACTTCGTGAGTCTACTTAACTACTTAAAAAATGCGGAGAATTTGAACTTTGGTCTCTTTAAAAAAGAAAGAGAACACTTATGTATTCAGCAGGCATATGCCTGCCTGCTGAATACATAAGTGTTCTCTTTCTACTTGCTTTGATGCCTCAAAACATTTAGTAAAATTTCAGTCTCTTTCTTCTTCAAATTCTATATTCATCATCATCGTCATCATCCGTGCGGTCTATCCCGACTGTGAACTCACACTGGTGTGTGGGGTCCCAGGGTCCGCCTTTCTTATTTCTTTAGTTAATAGGTACCTAGTATGTACTGACTTACAATTTTTCTTTTTGAATTGTTTAAATGAATTTTTGTTATTATATTCTTTTATGGTTGGTTTTTTCTCTTGCTTTTATATTCTTTCAGGTTTATTTGTATCAAAATGACACACTGCTTGTACTTTACTAACGCCTGTTGAAAACCCAAAACAAGTTTAAACGAGTAACTGCTGAGTTTCTCGCCGGGTCTTCTCAGCAAGAAACAACTCCGACGCGGTGGTAGAGTCGCATTATGTCTGTATACTGTTTATTTACATATCCATATTATTATGGTATTTATGTCTATTATTTAGTATATTTTGCTGTATATTTTGACTATTTGAAAGTACTGATACAGTCTATTTGAGTTTGAGTTCTTTATTATTTCTTGTGCTTTAAACTCTGTTTAACATAAGTCATGATGACATACAATGTTATAAGTTCTGCAGCACATCTGCATTCGTCTTTACTAAAGCTGTAGATGCTGTTGCCGGAACGGGTCCTGTGTAGATACCTCTTCACCGAAACAAATAAACCTACCTCACATACAATAGCTAGGCAAACAATAATATCCGTATATTGAGTTTCCCGAACTAGGGTTTGGGTTGGGACCATCAGAAACAGATATCCGTCCTTGTGTTACCTCTTTAAGCGAAAGTGTTTCAGCTAAACAAAGCTGAAAGTAGCCTTTATTCACCTCTCTGATATTACCGTCAAAAACATTTTGCCAAAGATTTTATCACGTGGTTCCTTTATATCTAACAAAGAACCTACACGTAATCCATCTTCAATGTTATCTGCTTCTATTATGTTTTTATACAATAATGACACATTAAGAGCCAACGATATCACATGAAATAATTACGTATACTTACCTACTTACTAAACTCATCAATAGCATTGTTCTTGAAGTCTTCAGATCGACGATTCGTACAACGTGTCCCGTATATATTTTTTGATAGCTGAGACAATACAAAATAGGCTCCTGTACCTACTCGTATATTGGATTACATAGTATTAGAAACTGAGTTTAATAGTGTTCCTATCAATCATCTGAAACAGTGTTTGTTATTTACCTTTATAAATGGTGTAGCAGTATTTTAGATTTCTTGGTCGTAGTAAAATTACCTTAAAGATAATAATAATACCTATGCGTAATTTTATTGCAAATTAAAATAATCTTAAAATCCTTTTAAGTATTTAATAACTTGTCTAACGTCTTAAAATAAATTAACTATATTGCATATTTTATCTTTATTACCAGCTGCATAGATAGCGTTAATGCGAATGTCTTCAGCTGGCTTTCCGAGGTCTCAAGTGATTAGGCAAATATAATCCATTACTCGCAAACACATGCACTAAAACCGCGCGAATGCTTCTGACAGACGGTATAATTGCTGCGAGTCTCAGCGGCCCTATCTGGGTCTATCTCGCAACTGGCAGCACCCTGATGTCATAAAGCGGTGATGAAACCAGCCAACATACAATCACGTCCTGGAAGTGCCTCGCGTGACTAACAGTGGAACAAATGCGACTTACGATAAAATACGCACCAGATAAGGACTGCAAAAAGTTTTTGTTTCATTGTAGTTCAGATTAAATCGTTGCTTAACTTTGTATTATTCAAAACCCCGTGAAAAAACTGCAGTTATGCCCTGTTGCACGCAATTTTTACTGGCTAATTGGTTTTCTAACCAATTAAACTACACATGCTCAGAAAATTAATGCAATAGTCGTATTCCACAAAATACAAGAAGTAGATGTGACATTTTTTTTAACAAACTGTTTATAAAACCTTATTTATGCTTAGAAATAATCTAGCAGACTTGGTTGTCAACTATCAAATTACAGTAAAAGGTTACAATTTGATCTATTTGCATTAAATAGGTGTAATCGGGCTATAAACAACGAATATGATAATTTGCGTTAAGGTGTGGTCCGAGCTTACGAAGTACTTTGGTTCTAACTTTAATATTATAACGGGCGTTTTCAACTATAGTGGACCGTGGACCAGTCGCCTCGTGGAATGCGTTGTGATGCAACGACACACCTGCGCGCTGCGTGTGCGCGCCAAGCGGTCTTCCACAGCCAATTAATATCAAGTCAGGAATTTACTTACGATTTAACAGACGTGTAGGAGATTAAAGATTGTCTAACTAATGCCTTATTATTCCAACCTAAGCAAACCATAATTTTGTACAAGCCGGCTTAAGATATGTTGTTGTGCTAATTGAAATGCATTGACCTAATTTAAATTGCAATAAACAATGAGAATTACTTAGTTATCTGTTTAATTTGAAGCGTATAAAGTAAATCAGTGGCTGTTGCTTGCCAACCCAACAATCGAGTATCGTTATCGAGTGATTTAATGGGCCCAAGCGCACTACTGCGCTGCGAAATCGCCAATGACCGCATCGATATAAAACGCTACGCGGTCTATACGTTGAAGGTCTAAGGTCACTAGTTTCTCTAAAACGTAAGCTTTCATAAATACTGACAATTCATTTATACAAAGTCGCCCACTATTAATAGCAGTAAAACTATGCTGATTTTGTCAAATTTATAAAACTTATCTGTACAAAATTTAGAAACTTTGTTTATACAGCCCACAGGCTGCGGCCTGAGGTGTACGTATTAAGTGCTTACACAAAAATAAAAGACATTCTGACCCAACAAAACTATTGTGGTGATTTATTGTGAGTAGGATGTGCGGGGAGCTCACCAACTAGACTCGTCAGGGGCAGTCTGCATGCACCTATTCCCAAAGACCATTTTAGAGTTACTAGATTTAACCAGTTACTCCGAATTACATTAAAAACTGGCTACCAGATACGATCGCAGTTAATCTAGGTGCTTGTCAGAACTCAAGTTAGACAGCAACGTTAGATTTTTTTTATATAGCACCAGACAGTCATTTTATCGCAATCGCACCTGATGGTAAGTGACGATGCGATCTATGATGGTACATGTCTGCCAAGTCAATGCCTATTCACTCTTGTCTTGAAGAGACCCACATTGTATTGTTCGGAAAAACATGCGCGGGCAGCGAGTTCCACTCCTTTGCTGTTCGCAATATGAAGGAGTCCGCAAAACATTTTGTGCGAATGGCTGGAATATTCACAACGTGCGGCTGGAAGGCTAATGTGCGTCTTGTGCTTCGATGGTGAAAAGGAGATGGCGGAACCAACTCATGCAGTTAGCTCGCACACTCCCCGAAATCAAACCTGTAAAATACCGACAGGCTAGCAACGCTGCGCCGGTGTTCTAGATCGCGCAGCCCGGCAGAGAGAGCCGGATCATTAATGAGCCTCACGGCGCGTGACTCCATCGAGTCCATCGCCCCAGTCGGACACAGCCTCTAGGGCCAGATTCATGGGCTTTGCAAGACATTGTGTACCTCCCTCTGGCGAATGCAAACATTACGCATATAGATAACAACTTAGTAAGGTGCCTTTCACATTGTCAAAACTTTGACTAATAATTATTTTAAAAATCGATCGAATAGATTAGATTAGATTATTTATTTCTTATTATAAAAATACACATTAAAACATTCGTTTTAATGGTCAATTGATGGATTTTCACAATAAGATCATCAAAAATAATAAAATAGAATGAAATAAAACAAGATAAGGAAAAATAACGAAAAATTTATAATTAAATACAATATAGAATATATAAATTGAGATGAGAATAGCTCACAATAGCCTTTTGAATACAGCCAAACCCTTTTGCTTATCTAAATATTTATTAAGTCTTTGACTGCCGCTAAAGCAGACACAGTAGAAAATCTATTGTTTGCGGGTCACCGGTGACCCCATGGCAGCTAATGTGTTAAAATCACTTTATCTCAATAATGAAAAGTTTGTCGCTAGTGTTTCTGTCATTCTAATATATATTGGTGTTTGACTAATCAGTTATTGGCTCAATGTATCAACATCACAGATCAATCTTTTAACAATCTTTTGAAATGAAAGTTCGAAGAAGAGTCAATTGTTTGAACAATAAGATTTATTACTTAATGCAATGGGAGGCTCTGCTAAAAAACAAGTAGATTACTTCAAACCCTTTATTTATTAATGAACTGATGCTGCACGGTGAAATCACATTTTCTATGGAGACTTTGTTGCTAAAAATTTACACATATTAGAAAGAAAATCGGCTGAATTACAGGCCAGAATACCTAATTTCAAATCATAAGCAATTTCACTAAAAAAATGGGAGCAAAGCTCATGCTATTTTTTTTCTAGAATCATGCACAAACACTTAAGTGTTAACACTCAGTATTTTATTATGATAAGGTATTAGTTAAATAAACACATACTTTGGCCGCGGTACAGTAAACAAACACAGTCAGAGTTGAACAGCGTACTTTAATTTATGTTACGCTTTGCGTGAATCCCGTTTTTCTGAGTCCAACCGGGACTGAGATGGTTAGAACTTATTATCTAGGTTTAAGACTGCCGTGCCATAGCAACCAGACATCAGTATTCTGAGAGAATCTGTTATATTATAATATTTAGACGACTTAAAAAATAGAACTCTCAGTTTCTAGCATTATGGATGATGGGAATAGGTTGCGTTACTATTACGCGGTTCGCATGCAACACAACATTATTTGAAAATATTGTTCACCACCGATGGTGAAGTTACTCGTAGAGAATCATTCATGAGTATCATTAATGTTCAAAGCAGTAATTACTCAAGTCTACTTCATCGGTTTCTTATTCCTCCTTCAAACATTACCAAGAATACCAGGTGATTATCAAGAGGCTTACAAAAACGATAGGTAAAGGATACTCAGTAAATGGTGTAGTAACTATGTCAGTGAACTAACTAACTTCGAGTAAAAACTACTATGGGAGGGGTAAAAATACTGACTGTTCGACTGATTTTGTGATTTGATATCTCCTGATCAAAACCCTCTGTCTTATTCCGTACAATTTAAATTTTATCAGGAGAGCAGGTAAATAAACGGCAACAATCGCGAAGTTGCCGCAACCCGCGCCCAGGTGCTCTCCCCACACAATCAGCAGTAAAAAGGAACAACTTCCAGTGAAGATTCTCGCGAGTATTATGTTCGTTATTAGGAGGCTCTATAATTTCAAATGTAACTTTTTAGATATGCGTGTACGTTCTCTGAAGATTTAATTAAAGATGCCCATTACTATAGCCACCTCATTTCACCACTTTTTGGAGAGACAATTTCAGAAAAACCAGTGGTAAGTATTTTGCAACCCACACTTGTATCTACTCTAGGTTTTAATGTGAGAAGAGGCTTTCTCGCTTCCCTATGCGTGTTCTACGACTTAAAGAACGAGTTATCTTACGGAAAACGAAGTATTAGAAGGTAAGATGCCTACGGCTAATTTTTATGCACCGCTGACTGTCGACGGGAAATGCATTCACATTCTCTGGATCCGCCTTAGTCTCCTACAGTACGGTTTGAGAAACGTTCCCTTACTAGGACATTCAATTGTGGAATGAAGTTTTCCCAATGAACCATAGCATGGAGTTCATCAAGAGGGCATTGAAAAGGTTTTGAAAGGACAGGCAAAGCGCGGGTGATACCTCTGGCCTTGCGTCGTGCGGCGTGTGTCCAGAGGCTCCGACAGCCGCTACCACCAGGCCCGGTCGGTTGTTTTTCAAAAGCTGACTATTTCAATATATCAATTTGCTTCCTAAAAGCTCAAAGTGATAGAAAATAATAAGTAGACCTCATGACATGGCCACCTGAGCCAGCCGCAGAATCGATTCCGCTAACATCTAGAGATGTAAAACAGGCATTAAACTTAATTACTACGAATAAAAGTCGGCGGAACTCTGACCAGCCGGAGGAGTAATTACATTTCTACAGGCTTTGAATTTTAATCGTTTGTGAGTCCGCAGTCGAGGCGGCGAACTTTGCACACACGCTCCCCGGCTAGGGTTACTAAATGCTCGCTTTTATTTGGATTCACAACTTCTTTTCTTCATTTGAGTTATCTGTCAGACAGCATTTTGCTTCCCGCCAGCATTTTGACAAGCAGTGTTGATTTAATGGATCTTAAAGAAGATAAACAACAGATTTATAAACGAGTACAAGCTATCCCTGACTTGGAGCCAAATAATTAGATTTAGTTGACCCTGATAATAACTATTCATTCATATAGAATTAAAAATGATTTAATATAATCAAAAAATGCATATAGACAATTAGGCGGGCCCTATAAAAACTTTTACTTTGTTTTCTTAGGTACAATTCATTTTATAGCCCTTCAAATTTGGGTGACAAAATCCATTTTTGAAAGTGTAAAGTAAATAAAAACAACTATAACATTCGATAATCTACACAATTTATAGCAACTTTTCTTGAGACACCATATTCATAAACGCAATAATTAATATACCTAGCTGCCGAACAAATGTTTTGCAGAACGCAAAAAAATAGATCGCAAATGACGTTATTTGCAGGCCAATGTTTCTATTTTTGAGATCTTTCGATTACACATCAACAAAAAAAAAACAAATACTAATATAAATATTTACCTTGATCAAACAAAATTCTGGTCTAATCTTGATTGGATAAAAAAGTACCCAGTTAGTATAATTATTAGAATCCACCATCTTAACCAATGCTTCGGTTAGTTAGTCATTTTACGTTTTAGCAACCCTATTCCAGAATAGCTTTATTTATCCAATTTGTCATGAAAAGGCTAGCGGTTAAACTAAATACTTTAAGTTTGAAGTACTATCACCGAATTCATAATAGAAACACTATAGCTCGGAAGACCGTAATAATATTCTTTACGTTCAGAATATTTTTTCAGGACAAAAGAAATTTCATTTTTGTCACAAGCAGGAAATCTGTTACAAGCTCATATATTAAAGCAAACAACAGATTGTTTTTATTGATTTTTTCTGTATCTCATCTAATAGAACATGACGCGAAATGGTTTAGGTATAAAATGGGGTTTAAAATACCTGATAATTTTAATATGAAGGATTAACTTCATAAGCACAACTAACTTTAGGTATGAGAGAGAAATGATTACGTATTTAACGTAGAGTTAAGGCCTGCGCAGACGCGGGATTTTCCGCGGCGTCCTTTTTTCTCCGTCAAAATAGATCCCTTACAAACTGTATCGAGCAACGCACACGGACGACTCAAAGTACGCCGAATCAAAAATCGGAAACACCGCGGACACCCACGAAGCGTAGTGGATAAAAGTGCGCGGGCTTCCGCAAAAAAAATAGAACTAACGAACTATGAGCAGTCAACGCACACGGCGGATTTTACTCCGCGTTAAAAATGGATTTGAAATAAAGGGATGGACCCAGTATTCTCTCTTAAAACGTCTTCTCTTTAAACTTCATGTAAATTACAGCACGACGAAATCTTAGAATATTTAAATACTCTCGGCCAACAAGTGATCGCACACCGTGTTCGTCGAGTCCGCGGTAAATCCGCGACAGGCTTTTTATTCGCGGAGCGTACTTTTTTACGGCGAAAAGTACGTCATCTGCGCATGCCTTTAGTTTTAATTTAGTTTCAACTCTCTGACTATGTTACTTACATTACGGAAACATTAATTATTTGAATCACGTCTCTATTAAAAAAGCGAACGTTTTCGCTCAAAACGAATAAAATATGTAATATACCATGTAATATAATATAATATGTAAACGTTTCCTCTTATGCAATTTCGTTCGACACAAAATTATATGTTCCCAAGTTGTAACTTTCCAAATGCAATACGCAATGAGGTTCATTAGAACTTCCTTTGCCGGCAGGTGCAAATGACGACGTGTTATCGAGTATGGTGCGCGGCCAGGATTGGTCGAGCGGGATGCGCCTGCGCTGATTTAACGCTCACGCGGACATAAGCTAGGAATATCCAGAAGGTGGATATCTTAGCGCTTATTATGTGAGACTGCAATTGCTAATTGAATATGGGGAAGCAACTGAAAATGTTTAATATTTGTTGTTTTCTAGTCAAGAGGACTGTAAAAAAAAACAACAGCGCCGAATATCAACTCTAGAAATTCTTATTACGATCAATAAGCATCCCAATTAAAATTAGTACCTGAAGCTATTAAGCGACAATACTCTTCTTTTCCTATTGGTTTATAATGATGAATCTCGTTTATTGATTTGTGTTCTAACAGGTTGGATTTCTTCAAGAAAAGAAAAATTACCAAGATTTTGCACAAAACCTATTTTTTACTTTACTTACAGATAATAGGTACGAGTTTGAGTGAGCTCGTAACTTCTGCGCTTGTTAACACTGGCCCCTCTGCTGATCTGTGGACGCGAACTGTCGCGCAGCTGCCTCACGCTAACTATAGGAAGTCAAAGCTTAGACGTCGAACAAAAAAGGAAAATGTGAAACAGAATCACTGTGAGATGGTCTTATACATTTTGATTAGCACCTGTTTACATTCAAACTCGGAAGTGGTAATTGATTTTCACCTTCAATGGAGGCCTAGTATCAAAACAATAAATAACCAGCGGTGTTTTAGCTTAGGTTTGTAAAAAACTACCATTGCAGGCGTTATTATCGTCAACTGCATTCAGTGATAAAGTGAGGAATAGCATGATAATAGAGCGTTGTGGTGTGAAAGATGATGTTGTCACAAAAATTGAGATGGAAATGCTAAGATGGTTTGGGCATATGGAATTGATGGATGAAGGGCGATTAACGAAACAAATTTACAAGGCGAGGGTGGATGGAGGTGTTAGAAGGGGAAGGCTTAGACGGACGTAAGACGTGCTTAGAAAAGGTCAGGTCAGGAGTACCTATAATCGACGAGCATGTATGAAAGGATTAATGAGAGTGGAAGAAGCGCAAGAGGTGTGTCAGGACCGTAGCAAGTGAAAAGATGTGGTATCTGCCTACCACGTTGCGAAAAAGAAAGAAAGAAAGAAAAAACTTTAGCTTAGACTAACATTATTAGAGTACAATAAACAAAGAAACAAAACAGGACATAAAACTAACAAAGAAGGAGTGGGCCAATCAGGACCCTGCCTTAGCATGTGCCACTGTGCATGCACGGCAGAGACGCTGGTATTCTGCAGTGTACAAGAAGGACATAGAATGAGGTGTGTAAAAGGCGTGATGGTAGGTATGTATGTATGCATACTAATTCTTAACTTTGTTGGTTTTTTCTTATCCTTATGTGAAATTTATATAATTGTGAAACGGTAAAAATACAAGTAGTTTCTCTGTTTTGATACTTCCTAAATCCGGCCATACGCACACGCTATTATTATGCGACTTCTAATATATACAAAAATGCCTGCAATCGCAGTTAAAAGCTACGGGACTTTGTTTGACCCTGACATTAAACACAATGTAATGTCAACCAGAAGAAAGTGGATCGATCGTCAGTATTCGACACCCTCGAGTTTGTCAGGCATCAATTTATACTTTTGTTAGAGCGTTACCGCTATATGTAAGCTATGTTAGCTTATCGGATTCATTTGTGTTTCGAAATTCCTTATTAAGGATTATTAGTATATTTACAGGATAATGTCGTTTAGCAATTCTTAATATGGTAATTTTATTGTACTGGCTGATTAAGATCCGTTCAATTAGCTTATTATACGCACTTAAATTGTATATTTTTTTGGTCCAAAGACTTTGCGTGCGATCCGTGTGGTCAACAAGCCGTTTGTACAAGTGGTTCGCCACCCTTCCAGCATTGGCTAATGACCAACACGAAGGTTTTGTTAGAGGTAGGTTCGAATCCGGCATTCCTTGTCGCTATGCGGGTGAGCGTGACCGGAGACATGACAGCGGCGCGGCGGCGGCGCGGCGCGGGACGGCCCGGCACGGACCCGCACGCGATGTCAGCCGACAGAATACCGCTGAAAAATGCCGCGATTATTATGAAAATAGCGATTGTGTTCCCAACCGTAATTCCTTTTCGCATTGCACTTGTTTTGGCAAAACAAAATTTGATACTAACTACAATTCATAAACGTCCGAGTTTTACCAAATGATTTTGCTGTGTTTATGTTACGGTCGACAGTTCAAGTTACGAAATATGAACAATCGTCGTAACTACTTAAAACATAATGCTCGAAATCGCTACTAAGAGACTGACAGAATTATCAAAGTTGATTAAATGGTATATTCATCAATGTTTAACAGCTACTTAGTTTGGTAAATAAATAGGCTTTTTACTAGACGTAGTGGTTCGTGGAGTTCGCTGAACACTGGTCCCTCGTTTGTCAGCGTCATCTCCACGACGCTTCTTTTGTCGCGGCCTATCCATTACCCTCGGGACGGTACATCTACGCACGAGCAGCCTACAGCCGCAGCGACGAGTGATGCCCACAATTACTCCTCGGAGCCCACATCTCTATGATTAATGTTAATTACACCTCGATTTTCCTGCGAATAGCGATTAAGACTACCATTAGACTATCTCCCGCGGCGATCATTATCCGTACTTTTCAAATATCTAAGCTTTCTTTGTGCGGTAACATTGTGACAGACTGTTATATTTTATGGAGATCTGTCTAGACGACTACCCCGCTGCATTAAAAACAGATTCTTAGGGAAATTCTCATTTCCTTAATCATTTGGCAATAATCTTAAAAGCCTACTTAAGAAGCAATTTATCTAATGCACAGCAATTATTTTATCATGCGATACTTAAGCTTATTGTTGATTGCGAAGTCCATTTTGGTCTCTTTAGAAATTACTTATTAGACGCTAACAAGCTGGCATAGATAAGGAAATAGACGAGATGTGCAAGATAGTCGATGATTCCATCTTCGTCGGGCTCTCGCTCTGTAATTGAGCCGTCAGAGCGCTCGAGCGGCTAGGATTAACCTCCAGCTTCGTAAACGATTATGACGCGTGCATGACGTTGAGTTCCTTATTTGAACACGTTTAACGGTCAGCAATTTAAAAAGCTAAATAGTTGTAATCGTTGCTGAAAAGAAGTAAACATTTCCAGTTAGAAGGTGCTCAAGTGTTTTTTCAACATCTAATCGATTTACAATACTACAATAAGCATTTAAGTGACTATAACAACATAATACAACATAATAAGATTGAGAACTAAGAGATTGAAAAAATATAAAAATACAAATGGTTGTACATTGAATTGAAATCGGTTTGCTTCAGGCACATCAGGTATTTTTTTAAAGCAAAAAATAGTACGCTCGAACTTAAATCGGCAAACTGCCAGCCGTTTCAGTCGCACCGAAATTACGGGGCGGGCGAGTTCCCATTATTCGTAAACTCAATCTAGTTGCTAAGTAAAATATGCACAGCTAACAACGTTTAGTTATAAATAATCTAGAAATGAAGCAGCCTACACGGGTAGGCATTACAACGGCTGGCGATGACGTAAGCAGAAATTGCGACCTGGGCATGGTTCACTGAATAAGAACATTTTCATGACTAACTTGCCCAAATTATACGACCAGGACCGTGCTAAAGCGGCAGGATTTTGAATACCAGCGCAAAGTTGATCAATACAGTCTGGTGGTTTTTTTTCAGACTACAATTTTACAGATAATTTCCACTGCACCCTTTTACCATTGGAAAACTACGTGCAAAATTCCGATTCTTTGTGATAATACTTTGAAGTAAACTGATGTAAGTATCTCCGGAGGCTGCGGAAAATATCTCCGAAGGAATAACGTTCTTCTTAATTGTGATAGGGCATACATTTTAATACCATTTGATATGGTGGTGGTAAGCTTTGTCATGTCTGCTCATTAAATGCATGTCATAACTCGACCTAAAGAAACCAAAAAAAAAACTTGTACAACTACTACACTTGCAAATCCCTCTATAAAACCCAAATTTTATTATAAATCTTATTCTAATTCATATCCAGTTTCTGCGAATGATTTATACGGATTATAAAATTGAGAGCTATGCTGAGTAGTGATGTAACCAGATATCTACGTGACCCGGCCATGGTTCACTAGTTTGATACAATCGTTGTTTTTTAATACTTTGAAAAACCGTGAAATTTTGTTATGTACAAAATGTCGCGTTAGGAAATGCATCTTTTTTTTCTAGGAAAATCAGCCATTACAGTGAACAAGGCTTCCCTTTCTATATTGTAGTATAATAAACAAAAATGATTTCGATCTTTTTTAAATACTTTTGTTGAGAGCTCATTGCAATCTAGGTTTAGTGGACTTAAATATTTCTATCTTATCACATCAGGCCATGTGATGCCAAAATGCTAACCTTCCATAAGTGAATATATAAGTATTACATATTTTTATAGCTATATGTAACCACTGCGATAAAATGACAAAAAAAACTTTACCAATTTTGTTCAACTGCGTTGCATGACTATCAGCTCTTGTTCATAATTTTTCAGTCAACTGTGTTCTGCGAGCCTGTGATGCTAGTGAAATGGGTGGCATTAATAAATCTGTTACTTTGTATTGCTTTCACAGAAATATTGCCGATTTGATTTGATCCTTTTGTTATATCCTAGTTCCAAACTATTACCAATTAACAGTTTACTAGTTTTTTATTAACTTAAATTGTTGTTATTTTATTCCGCGTGTTTGTTTATAGAAAAATATTTATTTTCAGTAACCAAAATATTTACCAAAAAGCCCAAAGCTCAGTGCAAACCCAATTTTTATTTGTTGTTTGTTTGGCTGATACAACTAACATCAGCAGCCCAGCGAAGCCTCTTTTGCATAAGGATATTGGCTTGTGGGATTTTTTTGTAGCTTCATCTACAAATAAAATACTTGTATAACTAAGCACAGCGTTTCCCAAGACTGTAAATCAAGCCAACGAAGGATTTTCCTATTACTTTATTTCTCATTTTGATACCTAATCGGGCTCTTAACCAGTTGTTGTCTTGTACCAATCAGACCAATCTCTTTTGGTTTGAATATTATACGAAAAAGGCTATTTATACTACTACTATTTTATTTTCACTTTAGTGAAGGAAAAACCACCAAGCTAGTATTAGTATGTCTCGACAAATCTTCTTAGTGTAGGATAGTCTCTAGTGGTTAGACAGGGAGATGACGGGTTATTCCGTATGTCTGGGATACTTTTGCATTTTCGGGATTATGCCTTCACTCCTTGCTTAAAGAAAATCTGATAGAATTATGGTTGCATCAGAAATTATTGATAATGCTTGCTTGCTTACGTGAGGGACTCCTGAAGAAAAGGCTTTATTTCAACTGCTGCTTAAATCGTTAGAAACATTTATTTAGATTTCCAATTGAAATTTATTATATAAATGAAGACCGCAACGTTAAATATTTAGTTACTAAGCTCTTTAATAATGTTATGTATGATTCCTCGTGTAGTGCGACGCTATGGTGAATAAAGTACAAAAAAAATTAGCTGTCCCTATTAAATTACTTGAACAAATATTTTTGTTCACGACCTCGTAAACCATTATTTAACACATTACACCCAATCCATCTTTGCACTTAAATGAATACAAGTAAAACATTTTTGTGTTTCATTAATTTTTATTCGCAGTCTCTCAAATATTTTCTTATACTGGATATACTTTTCGATACGACGATGAATCATGTTATAAGTAATATGTGGCAGATTCTCACTCGATTATATTACTTTTTTCGTCTTCTACTGAATATCTTCAATATTGGTATAACAGATCTTTAAGTTTAGATAAGCAAGGACACTCCTAAACTAAAGAATTCAATAACAATTCAATCAAAATTAAATATTAGAAATATTTAAACAATAGAAAGAAATAAAAATTATGATCTCCATTCAGTGTCAGCCACGTATTGCAGAAACATTATAAAAACATGTTCATTCAACCATCAAAACATCCTCACACTGAGTCAGAGAATAGTGTGGCTCATAATACTTAACATGCATAACCTACGTGATACAATGTGGTAAGTAATGCATCGAGGATAAACATTTACTACTTAATGTATGCTTCATCATAGTTTATAACAGTAAACAGGTAGGAGTATTCTGGCTGAACCATCGAACATGAGACTACCTTGACCTTGGATGCGTTCTCTCAAAGAAGGTGATCCTTCATTGTAGCTCCTATCTAAGAAAGCTGAAATACCCATGAAGTATTTTTCTCAAAAGCAAGTTAGATTTTTAACATACATGATTTGATTACCTACAGATAATTTTTCATGGAATACAACTATGCTTTAATACATTTTAAACGCTCCGTTTTATACAAGATTGCGCACAGACAAGACAGGATGCAATCTTCACCCACATTAATAATGGCGAGCGAATGAAGATGAGCGCCGGTCCCAGAGACCTCGTTAGTCCGTGGCTTATTAGGTAATTGATTGCATAACACTACACTGGTGTCAACTCATCGCTGACCCCGCCATATCGCACACCCACTGCAAACGCACATAAATATTCCTACACGTTGTAAAATACGAGTGGATAACCGCCTTTATTGGGAAATTAACCGAATACCATTTAAGCATGGAAATTAGAACGCTTATGGAATCACTTTGGCGCCTGTCTGATGTCAGAGGTTAATATAGAAAGTTGTTTAACATAGATTCGTTTATCTTTTGAATTCGCTTCTCACTCTAACGAACGCCTGTTACTACAATGACACTAGTTCAGTCTTAATAATTATTTCACTTCAGGGCTTCTAGACGATTTGAAAGAGAAGTTAACGAATGACACTGCACTCAAACCATTTTAGCAGCTCTATGAAAATCATTCAGCAAAGCAATATAGTTTGTTTGCAGTTGCGCAAAGACACAGACTTAATTATCGTATTTTAACGCAATATCTGGCAACTATTATTGAATAGAACAACTTTAGTCTCTATAAGATTTAATCTTGGAAGTATCTTACTTACAAAGTGCATTATAACAGGTAATACGAATGGTAATCGGGAAATAGGTAATAATAAACCATAAATTCCAGTTTATACAATTCTGTGAACTAGTTCTGCTAGTTTGGTAGGAACATTATTTACCTCATTAATATAATCACTACGTCGTTGTCCTTTGAAATTATCTAGTAGTCAAATAACACTTAATTTTCTAATTTATATTAATTAAACCTTAACAGTCTACACGCTTACAGTTCACCTACTACTACTGTTAAAAATACTTTTTTAAAAATCTAATCTCATCTCTCTAATCTCTTTCATTTAATTGAGAATTCTCTAAAAAGCTCCTAAAAAAATCTAAGTAGAATATAATGTCGATGTTCCTTTCTACTTTTCAAACTTATTTAGTTTTTCAAATATTACAAAATACAGGCACAGAAAAAGTTATATAAATATTAAGTAAATGGTGTGAGCAAATCAATTTACCCTGTTTGTTCTGCTAAAATGGTGGCATGAAATGACATAACATTTTGGCTGATGAAAACTTTGTAACTTGTCACGGATTCGCCGCGGCTGTCGCGTTTTGTTCATCGCTAATACCTGCGCACGCGCCGCTGCTCATTCAGGCAGATCAACAATCGTAAATATTATATTTTAGATTCGAACATGAAACTGATTTGTTGTTCTGGGAAATGTAGCGGTTAAAGATTGTTTCATAAATTGAATAGGTACTAGGTAAGTACAAGTAAATATTATACAATTTATTTTCAAATAATAAGTAGGAATATTACCTTCACCCTTCAAAATGTTTGATTTAACGAGGGTTGGAATTTATAGGTACGCATACAAAGTATTACATTTATGTTTATTCTGTGTATCGATGTCCCTACGTATGTGAATACTATTTAATGATTTCTTGAACTTTTCAAGGGGGTTCATAATACTTGTAGGCACCAGATCACAAATAATTTACTTAGATTTTGAATTTATTATTTACTCTACTTTAAATTTTAATGACCTATGTTAGGAGTATAAAAATACTATTGTCATTTCAATATCCTAATAATATCTATTTTAACCAAACTAGAAGGACAAACCTGTCCTGAATAATTATCACAATAATGATGAATGAAACGATAAATGTATCTACTCGTTAGTTTTAAATTAGGTCTAATTTAAAGTAAGTACATCATTTGCAAATAATTATTTTGGTTTTCTAAATTTTAAAGCCCCTTTTGATTTGTTACAGATTAATGACAGTAGCAGCGGATCAGCTCAACCTTCGGACACTTGCGTCGCGTGCGCCATTTATAGGTAAATTTAGCGTTCGTTTTTATGCCTTCTCGATTTTCATCTTCATCAAGCTAAGATTAAAGACACATGATTTATTTCCTTTTTAACAAAGTTTGTAAAAGCACAACTTGTGTAAAATACCAATGTATACTAAAATAAAAAAGAAGTAAATAAACTAACACCATATCAATAAATATCCTGGATAACAATAATCTGAATTTAAGCAGAAGGTTTATTTTATGACTGCAATTTTCACTCCACAGGCGAGTTGTTGATGTGTAAGGAATGCTTGTATGTAAACACACATGGAAAGTCGTGGGTAACAGCTACCTCCCTATAATTATGACATTGCAAGGCGTCGCCGTTCCTTTCCCATCCCACTCTTCAGAGCACCCCGCTACCGATTAAGGATAGCCTAAACATCCTTGGCGTGGATGTTCGTAGCAACCTAAACCAGCGGGACTACATTGAGAGCGTCATTAGTACTGCATCCCGTAAACTCAGAATCCTGAACAGAGTGAGACTATTCCTCACGCCTGGGCAGCTCTGTCTCTTGTATAAGACACAAGTTCGCTCGTGTGTGGAATACTGCTCTCATCTCTGGGATGGTTCCGCAAAGTACCTACTCGAAGCTCTTGACAGGTCGCAGCGGCGTGCTATCCGTATTATTGGAAACCCAGAGGCAACTTTGACCCTTGAGCCTGTGCAATTGCGTAGAGACATTGCCAGGCTAAGTGTTCTCTATCGCTTGTACAATCGGGAATGCTCTGACGAGTTATTCCAGCTTATTCCACCCTCACCTTTCCACTTCCGTACCACGCGTGCTGGACTACGGCGTCACCCACATACAATTCAACATTTGTTGGCCCGAACTAAAAGGTTTGGTGACTCGTTTCTTTGTCGTACCATCCAGACGTGGAACGCTCTTCCAGCACATATGTTTCCTTCCTCGTATATTCCCGGGTTCTTCAAGGGGGGCGTGGAAAGGCATTTCTGCAGGCCTTCAAGGTGAGGATGGCCAGCCCAGTGATTCGTTTGAATGACTGGGCTTGTTAACCTCATATCTGGACCTCACGACCGCTTTCCAGGTGGAGTGAGGTCATCTTGACGGGCAATATAAAAAAAATGCAGATTCTTCTAAAGCTGTAGGTACAGGTACTTAGTAATCCCACCGATCCCCTTCGCAGTGTCTGGGTTCCAGCACTGCAACGGTTTATGATCAGCACGAAAATTGAATATTAAAAACAAGTAGCTTCGGATTGCTTCAAATTATTAAATTTGAAGCAATCAAAAGCTCCTTGTTGTTTTTTCAAGAGAACGAAAATTGTCGGTGTGAATTTGCCCTAAGTAAGGTGTAAATAAATCTTGGGAGCAGAGGAAGTTTCTCGGAATTAATCGTGTATCGTGTCACTCAGTCGAGTTTATTGTTTAGTGGATTTAGCTGTTCCTTTTGCGTCTACAAAACGTCCTGGTGACACTGAATTAATAAGTTCGCAAGGCTCTTCAGTGTCGTAAATTCCAAGTGTGTGCTGAGATAAGAGGGACTATTTAACGAGGCCGTAGAAGCTTGCGTGTAGATTACATTTTGATGAGAGCTGAGCTAATTTCAGGGTTAGAATGAGTGTAATTTTGACGAGAGATTTCTCTCTTTGCCTGATGCCCGATGCTAACTGCCTGATGGCAGTGACTGATTTACTTAATAATCATCATCAATCAAGTAATATATTACTACTGACTTCATAAAAAAACAAAAGGACTGACTTCCGAAAGTTTGCGTTAGACCATTTTGACATTGAGCCTTATCCTATCTTATATTACTTATTGCATAGGCAAGTTAAAAGGAATAATTAAAATTAGTATACAATGAATCGAAGAACATACCTTTGAAAGTTGGTTAAATACGAACGCATTTAAGTGTATGTTGCAACATGGCAATATTTATACACCGCTTCTATTTCGATCGTATAAAACTTTCTACGAGTGTTATCTTACCGTAATGAGATTGATTCTGTTGCTCGTATAGAAAGCCTGGAACATTCTCAAGTAGATATGTTGTGTAACTAATACAACAATCAAGCCGCAGCCACTCGTGCCGCTATTGAAGTTGATTGACGCATGTTCAATTGCATTGCATCAAGTGTATAATTAGTTAGAAGGTCCACGTGCGCGGTACCTAGGGGATTGAGTGGAATGTGATATCTCAAGGCAAACCGCTGGCTTCGGCTGGAAAACACCGCACTCAGCTGAGGAGGAAAACATTCGAGATTTGCGGCTAATGGCCTGACAGACTGAGCGGCGACATTCTTAGGACGTGAAGTTATGAAAATAACTTACAATTAATTTTTAGCTGAGAGACTCTTCAGGATTTAACTCGAGAAAGATTTATGAGATGCCTGCTACACTCGTAATTCATCTCGAGTAGTGTAATAAATGTTTGTATAAACGTATACATCTGTTACAACTTGCACCAATATCAACTGACTCCGAACTAAGCAGAGCATGGGATATGAGTCAAAAGTTTTAACCTACATACCTACGACACAGTAAAATAATATGAATGCATCCTTATACATATACATACTATACATCCAGATATCAGTCGTAAATCCTAGTCAGAGGCCTAAAAAGGTGGCTTGATAACATCTGACGGAAAGGTTCATCACTGGCCTTACATTCACCTCTCCAACAATCCGCACTGAGCCCGCGTGTTGGAGTATGGCTCGTACCACCTCATAGTTGAGGTGAGGCCTGTGCCCAGCAGTGGGACGTATAAGGCTGTATTTAATAATATATACAAAGATTCACACCCAAAAGACCCAGGCACAGGATGTATTGCTACTTTAGATACCAGGGGCCCCAGCCAAGAGCAAAATGCTGACGCTACTTTAGTGTCGACATGTCAAACGTGAAAAATGTACGGGAATGGCATAAGTACTCGTCTAATCGACATGACATTTGATGTCAGTTGCATACTTACATTTTTAAATATATATATTTATTTTTTTATGTAATAGGGAGCAAACGAGCTAGAAGGTCAAATTTGTAATGTCGTAACGAAATCGGCGAGATGCTCTTGGCCAGTCCCCCTGATATACGATCTTCTTCATATAGGTACTTCGATCTTGATAAAAACATTAAGAGCTTAGTTATAGTCATCTTAAAAACTTATTGAGTTTTCTGTTTACTTCACTTACATTGAAGCCGATTTGAAACTTCTCCAGTGACTCCAGTGTTGGACAGCTGCCTATAAAGTTTTGCAATCTCGCATTTGCAATCGTCTGAAGAGGTACCGATTTGTAAAGCAAGTGGAGTATGAATTCAGAATATTAAAATGTAGTTCAGTAATTGCGAAATGGCGTCGTGTCACAAACTTTGGTTCCGAGTGAGAAATCAGAAGTGGAGGTCGCGACGAAATGTCGGATTAGCATTTGTATTGTACACTCCCTGCCGAAGCCATTTTAACACGGCCGTGAATTTCACACGATTCACAAAGTACAGGCTAGAAAATATAAGCGTAAAATATTCATCATGTCAAACACTTGTCTGACTAATTTGTGTTAGCATATTCTACAGACAAGAATGGAGTACACAAAAAGTGGGACAAGCGTTGAACACGTGCGTAAAAGTCAAAATTAAATCGCGAGTCAGCTGTTAATTCTTCGCATTGGCGATCAATATCAATGTAAAACTGGCCTGTTGCCGCAATGGTCTTGCCTTTAGCACCGAAGGTTGTGGGTTCGATCCCCACCCATGACAAACATTCATGTGACGATTATTTGTGCTTGTTGTGTGTTTGTGTGTTATTATATATTTAAATATGTATTTAGAAATATTAAGGTAAACATACCTTAATATTAAAAAATCTTAAAAAAAACTCGCTTGAAGGATGTTTTTTACAATAATATTAACAAGTAAGTGTTTATACTTCTTAACACAATTATGTTCGCTCTGTGTGATTTATTCCAAATTGGCTTACCACTTAATCGTTTTTTTTACTTAGAGATGCAAAAACCTCCAAAATGAGAAATATTTTAACTTCGCTCATATAAAATGTAAGAGCCGCCTAACTCGAGCTTATTATACATTCAGAAAATAAAATTGCCTTTTCAGCTGCTAATCTGGTCTTTACTGGCTGACGAGGGTTCAAATTATAAACATTTTTAGCGCATGTTGAAAAAATGTACGTCTGCAGCACTTGGGACGGTGGGCAACACCCACCAAAAAATAATGCTAGGCTATGGTGAATTCGTGTTCAGACAGGAAAAACCATTTTAAAATATTGTTCAGTGGTGATTACCATTGTTGCGATATACATAAGTATACCTAGGGATATCTGATGATGATTTCAATATTGCATAAATAGCTTTGGTCCATAAAGAACTATACAAAAAGAACTTCACTTACATTGGCAAGTTGTAGACCAGCAACTAAGAGTATATTTCCTTGAGGAGCTTTGTTTCAACAATTATCACAAAATTGTTCAATAAAAATACCATAACCGGGTGGTACACCCAACACAGTAACAGTGTACACACTGTTTTATAGAAAATCGATGCATAGAATTTCGTTTCACATAAATTGTTTCTCATATCATTATCATTGTTACTTCAAAGAAATTTAAATCATAGATTTTGGTTAAGTAATAATAAAATTCATTTCTTAGAATATCCATATCATAGAATATCAAATGAAGTATTATTATTGCTCATAATGTTTGGCTTTTGTAAGAAGTATTCTCAAGAACATTTTTTTTGCCACTTATGTTCATTCGCCGAAAATTCGCTTCTTGCACTCGCCGGCCGCCGCGGCACGCACGCTGCGCTCGCTCGGCTCGTGCGATGTGATCACTGTTCTAACCTAACCAACAGAGGCTTTTCAAACTAATGTCTGTTATTAAATTAATTAAATTTTTGTGAAGTATTGTTGAAATAATAATATTTAACATGAAATATGTGGACTGAATATTCTATGAAGTAAATAGTCGTTGAAACAATAATATACGAAATGAAAATATTTGAACCGAATATTCTATGGAACATTTTCTGTGAATGGAAATTCTATGAAAATTATGTTTGTGGAACAAGGGATCACCACAATTACCATACCATTAATCCCATATCCGTGATTTGACAGGCCAAACTACGGAGTGGCAGAAAAAATATTATAATTATGTCCTACTTACTAGCTTGATTTATACCATTTTCCGCTTTTCACTGGGGTTGAAAACTTTTCTTTTTTAAAGCCATTATATTATTAAATAAAGGTTTACTGAACTACTGTTGAAATCCAACTTTAAATGTTTTTTTTTTACTAAAACATTATATTTTTAAGTCTTTCATTTCGAATAAAATAAGAGAGGAAATTGTAAGTAAAATAACTAGCTTGATCTTTAGCCTTTTTTATGAGTCACCCATTGCTGCTAGTTATTTTCCATCCATGTTTTAGAAATAATTGTCTGCAATATGCATGCATACGTACGTACCAACCTAATGGAACTCACGTCAAGAAGTAGCATTACGAGTATGTAATTGTTTTTCTAGGAATATGTTTCTATAGGAACGATATAACGTCGAGGCACGTGTCCAGGTCACTGAAATACCGAGTGGGCAATTTGCGGAGCTCACTGGAAGGTTAATCGAAACCCGTTGGCATTTTAGCGTCATTTTAATTAAATTGAATTTATGATGATGCGCTTGCCTTTCTGCTTTCAAATTGCATTGTTTTACGAGTATTTTGTAGTTAATACTAGCAAATATGAAGCAGTTAACGGCGCTATAGGCTTATAGATAAACTCTTTGTGGTTATAAAATACTCAACTGTTTAACATAGAGGATAAAAATAATGTATAGTGAACTTCATTTATGAGCTTTATGTTTTAACTACTACAACAAAGGACGGCGTAATTTTTAACTGAATTCGCGGTTTTTTTTATTGATAAGGTTAAGTAGGTATATACCGGTGCGTATAACACGAGTTGCCACTTTAAATTTACGCTATCGTTCGCGTAAAAAAATTTTGGTATTGGGAATTGACATTGTCATGTCATATCATGTCAAATTCCAATACATTTTCTACGTGAATGATAATGTAAATTTAAAGTGGCAACTAGTGGTAGACGTACAGATGTTATTAATTGCACATTTGATCGGTAAACAAAAATATTAATACACTATTTCTAATTATTTACTTCAGATAATAAAAGCTTTCTAAGCTTAGCACTGCTAGAAATGATATCATCAATAATACAGAAAGCTCAAATTAACTGCGACGCTGAAAGGATAAGTAAAGGATATACATACATGAATCTTCAAATGCTCGTGCTATTGTGATGGAAATGGTGTGGATCGAGGCACTCGGTATGAATCTACTCTCGATGATTGATGCTTGGAGCCTGGACACAGGATCAAGCTTGAAATATGTGCTGGTAAGTGCTCCGACAGCGAACAGCTTCGCATTATGAATGCTGACGTGTTTGTGACGCGTTGTGTAACATGTGGGTATCATAAATCACGATTCGATGTTAATAAATAAATATCTGGGACATCTAATACCAAGATTGCCTGATCCCATTCTCAACAAAGCTTGTACCAATATGTGTTGCTAGAGACTTAGTGTTTCTTATTTCATGGTACTATTAGGTCATACTTTAATAGTAGTTGTTCGCATCGAAAACCAGCTATGATCAAACCCTCTAGCAGCCGTTTGCTTCATCCCTCAACTGTCATCGTGGGTTATCGCAGGCTAACTATAGAAAATATATAAATGAACGAATGTCCCAGACAACGTTTACCAAAATCATTTGACCTTTCTTACGTTTCCTCGACTTGCCGCCATAGTGCCAAGGTACCCGGAGGTTTTAATCGGTAAGAGACCGATATCATTAGTGTCTTACTCCAAGCAAGTAGCCAGTTCCCAACTAACCGTGAAATAAGCAAAGCTTAAGTGTACTATGATTGACCGAGACTGATAAACCTACTCTATTCTAAACACATTCTTATTGGAGAGTATTTTTTTTGCCCATACATTTTCGGCGACCAAACCGACAAACAGAAAAATTAGCTTTCAAGTTTTGAAATTACATTCGTAGCAAGAATATTTCAAAAGGATGGAGATCAAACCAAAGACTGCTAAGACCAAATAATGCTGTAAGAAAGACCCAATAATGCCAACGTGTATTTATAAATGAAAACAACAGTAATATCATGCACCTACGTAAAGGTTAAATGTTCGTCCTAAGTCTAAGCTATGTCGAGTAGTCAATTAAGGAGCATACTCCTGCGTCACAACGCAGGTCGTATAATTGCGCGCGCGTGTCCCGCAGCTGCCGGTCACCTGCAGTCTGCGCTGACCTTTGGATGCACCGACGAACACCTGGCGAATTTTAATGCCGCATAGGGAAGGCAGATGCTGCATGATATTTTAGTAATGTGACATGTCCTTAACTATATTAACATCTTTTTAGATGGATGGTTTTAAATGTCGCATAAGTTAACATTTAGCAGTTTGAAAAAAGTAAACAATAATTTGCAAGCTATGCAAGACATTTTATAAATATACCTATCAGTGTTTTTTTATCAGACTCAAGGAATATATTTGAAGAGACGAGCTTAAACAGAATCGCAACCTACAAAAATAAGAAAGAAACTAGAGCGTAACAAGATAGATTACTTATGGAAGATTATGTTCGTCGCAGCCGAAAGCGACCATCCGCAAAGTTAACCACGAATAAAATTAAAACTGGTTCTTCCAGATATACACCAAATCTCCCTGGGGGTAAGCCCGGACTAACAAAGAATCAGCCCAACGCCTATCTTAGATTAGCCAGGACTCCATCAGATAACGTCCGAAACACATATTTTATACGCGATGTAACATGTAACGTGAAAGGTTAAGTTTTTCCCAGTTAAGATTAAGAACGCAATTTTGCTTTGCTTTTTTACTTTAAGACTAGCTAAGGAAATAATTTATTTCCACTGTTGGTTAATGATTTTACTGTTTTTGTCTGCGAGGTATTGAGTGGATCTATCTTTTAATTTTCGTGACAAAATGTGTCCTAATGTTCTTAGTTTGATTTGTCCTTTGCCAAGGTCTATTTCTATTTCGAAATTCAAACAAAGTTAAGTAGGTACTTTTGCATCACTATTATGTGAAACTCCTGGTACGGTAAACAACAGAAGCTGTTGAGCATTTTCGTACTTTGTCATAGTTGTTCTCATTCTACCTGCCATTTCCCTAATATTTGCTATTTGACAAGGTACCCAAGTGTTCAATTCAATATCTTCATTGCATCTACTTCTGTTGCTGACTGTACGAACTCAAGTTTTGCCCAAAAATATACACCATTTAAGTAACTTACTTTTGACGTAACACCAATCCAAATAAGATATTGTACAATACAAGACTGAAAGATTGTCCACCGTGGTTGCGAATTGCTATTGTGAAAACTGCATCTCTAAGATTTTCCCCTCGGTCAGCTAACTGTGCGCATCATTAATGAATTGAGATAAGAAGCAAACAGTTAGTCGTATTACAGTCCATTGCAATTTACTTAATAGTTGCTACTTTTTCCGTGTGTAATTAGCCGGCGAGATAGGGGCGGGCCGCGCGGACTAGCCCGATGCGGGAGGGTGGAGGGCTGTCACCGTTAAAGCGCGATTTACACTAAACGATGTTCGTGAATCGTTGATAAGACCAATGTTTAGTATGTGCTATCTAACCAGCCTAAGTCTGAGAAAAACTTGCGGTCAGTGTTTCTAAGTTTTTGCACACCCTGAACTTAGTTCTATTCTGTTAAACTGCCTGTTTTATTTTTAGATGCAATAATTACAGATTAAATAAACCAATAACAGGGAAATCCTAACCAATTTTTATTTTTGCTCCTAAAAATGGAATAATCTAGAGTCAAATAATGTTTGGACAAAATTAATGTTTGCATGTTACTTTTGCTAGCTGAAGAGGAGAGCTAATACAATTATATTTTAAGAAAATAAATGTAACCCTTTTTAGTAAATTCATTCAATCATAAATAAATCATTCATTCAATTATCTACCGACATGGCCTACCCAGTTTTCAGCAAGAAGGCCATCAGAATAAATCTGAAAGATATTTTGAGTCGATGATCTTATCAGTGCGAAATTACAAGTCAGTCGTTCTATTTAAACCTTTCTGCAGACACCACGCTGCACCGTTCCCCAGCAATTAACCGCAACACGATCATTTACCTCGCTGGACGAGGAACCAGAGACCCAGTTACCGCCACAAGAACTAAATTCGATAATTGAATCGCGTGAGACCTCTGGATGAGTGTCGCTGCGACAGATACGAGAATCAGTTTTTCAAATAGGTCCGATTTGAATTTTCACCAGTGTGAATTTAAAACATGTGGCAGGTGTCTACTTAAACAAAAAAATCGAATAAAATATTTTTTTGAAACACAAATACAAAAAGAAGAGATTGTAAATGAAAATTAAAAATGTAATTAGTAATAGAGTGTTATTTTTTTACCAAACAATATATCTGGCTGCCTTATTGAACAAAGTTCAAAAACCTGGATGGGTCGCCTCTGAAGGAACCGATAAAAACCGCTGATCTCTTCGGGTTTCTTCAAAGTTAAAGAGTTTTATGACTTTTTTATTCTGTGCTTTTACATCGTGTTGAATAATGACGTCATATCACGTCACGCCGTTCGTAATAGAGGGCAATTAAAATTGACCTTAGCGCTTTTGGAGGGCTAAAGTCGCATAGTTACAATGTGTTTACCGGCTCCATTAATCAAGCTATTGACATTTTACACTGTGTAAATTAGCATTAACAAACTCACTAAAGCTGAAGTGTAAACATGTATACGGGCAACAGCAGGAGTAAATAGAATAGAATAGAAATAAATTTATTTTGACACTTAAAATATACACAGGTTACAAAGACAAAAAAACATTACAAAAAATGTCAAATAGGCTACCACTCAGCATGTGCCGCAGCATAAATGATATATTGATGGTGGGAAAAAACTTCCATATTCATCCACGTTCAAACTGTGCATAAAAATGATCAGCAGTACAAATAGCCATTATATTAATGCAATGTCCAATTTTTATTACTCGTTATACTCAATACTTTTTTAAAACATCAATTTCGTAACATTAATTCTGATGTTGACTGTGCGTACTAGAATAGCTCCGTATGCAGTCTGCGGAGCTCAGGGGCGCCGAAGTGCACTGCCACAGAGCGCCCACGTTAGCCACTGATTTAGCACAAACTTTGTTTAGACGTACTTACAACATGATCCAAGAATATCCTGCCTTCTGAACTGCAGGTATTTGGTTCAATCCCTATACCTTTAACTGACATTCGTGCGGAGAACATTTGTTTACAATATATTGTGTTACAATAACTATAAACAAGTATTCATTTAGAAATTACAACTTATCTATACTATATAATATTAATATGTATAATACTATATAATATAATATAAACGCGCTAATCTCAGTAACTGTTGGTCTAATTTGAAAAAATATTTCTGTGTTAGATAGTCCATTTATTGAGGAAGGCTATAGGCTATATATCATCATTCCACGCGGACGAAGTCGCGGGCAGAAGCTAGTTTATGATATCATCTCTGGCGCCTATAGCTCTGTTTAGTTTTAGGAGAGATGGCCATTGGCCATAGGGAAAAATGCCCAGGCATCATTCCCAATAATAAAGCCCCATTAAAAAAGAAAAACTTTACATGTTTCTGAAACAAACCACCACTAATACTGATGTCCATAAAGTTCGACATCAATGATATACAACTTCTTGTCTAGGTGTCATTAAAAATGGATCCCAAGCATTATACTACTCACGAACAAATCATAGTAACGGAACATTTTGTCTACATGTTCTGTTAACGCACTACAAGACATTAAAAGGTTCATTATCACTATTTATGGTTTTACCGTAAGTGTTTACATCTTTTAACATGTAAGCTAAGCAGTGGGTACTCTGCTGGACAAACTATACGGCGCAGCTATCGACTTGTCCAAGATGTGACTTCTTATGTTTTCTCCGAGAATAAATATCCATTACGGAGCTAAGTAAAGGCTGTGGAATATTAACTAGCCGACCCCAACACGGTCGGTAAGTCCACACTTTCTCCAAGAAATTCACTGGACACTCGACTTTATGCTGGTTGTTATCATCCAAAAATGTGTTCACCTACTTGATTATCATATTAATTACAATATTTTTTTTAATTGTTACACAATGCACCGTTTCCTAGGATGTGTGTGTGATGAAATAAATAACTCTTTTTTTCATTTATCTATAGTACGAGTAATATTATGAAGAGGTAAGCGTTTGTGAGTTTATGTATTTGAGGCAGGTGACCCCGAAACTACCTAGCCGATTTCAAAAATTATTCACTGTTAAAAAGCTACATTATCCCTGATTGCTTTAGGCATATGCCTAAAGCAATACAAATATATATTTGTTTTGAAATAATTAGTTTTCATGTCATAAAAATTAAGTTCACGCGTACGAAGCCGTGGGCGGAAAGCTAGTATGTAAAAAATGTATAAAAATAAAATGTAGGGTGAATGACCCAAAAGCTAGCACTGCAACAAAAAATCAGCACTCCGAATATTTAGTAAAATTTTGAGGTTTTTACAGGTTTTCACTAACCAATTTGGGTTACCACTTTATTGAATGCACTGCAACATAAAATCAGCACTCCGAATATTTAGTAAAATTTTGAGGTTTTTACAGGTTTTCACTAACCAATTTGGGTTACCACTTTATTGAATGCACTGCAACATAAAATCAGCACTCCGAATATTTAGTAAAATTTTGAGGTTTTTACAGGTTTTCACTAACCAATTTGGGTTACCACTTTATTGAATGCACTGCAACATAAAATCAGCACTCCGAATATTTAGTAAAATTTTGAGGTTTTCACAGGTTTTCACTAACCAATTTGGGTTACCACTTTATTGAGTGCAATTTTATGTTCCATAATGGTTGTAGGTACCTACCTATCTACTAGCAATACCTACCTACCATATTATTAAGAAAGACACTTCCTAGTGAGATTTAACTAAGTCTAAACAAATTATTTAAATGCCTGCATAAGATGATAAACTTAGTCAAGTTTATAAATACTATTAGACTATAAGTAAAATCTTTTTTTTGCATATTCACAGGGTGTGTATGTACGTTTTAAAAAAATAGTAAAAGGGATTATAGGTACTAATAAACATTGTTCACATCACAGTGCTGTTAAATGGTGAGATGGTTATTTTTTACTTTTGCCTTTCAAAAAAAAATTGGATTAAGGTAAACTATTTTTATTTAAATATTATATTACTCATTGAATATTGAAACCAGAAAACTCGTCATAACGAGTGAAAAGGTATTTTTCAATGAGATAAACGGGCATGAGTTAGGACTAACTCTTAAAGTGCTGATAATTGGGTCCTCCACCTGTCAGTTTGAGGCACGGGCTGACAGACAAAGTCGATCCAAACGGTAACATGATAAGTTAAAGTCACGAGTTGACTGTTGCCGTCTTAGTTAACGCCACATTTCATCCACACGTCATTCATCGGCATTGTGGGCTAGCCGCTCTTCAGCAAACTAAGTACAGTCAATGACAGCCCCAGCAAAACACTGAGGCCATTCAATCGTTACTGCGCAGGATGTGAATTCATAGTACAGGGAGCTCAGCTTTTGCTGGCACTTTTACCCTCTAGCTGTGGTTAAGTGTACTTACAATGTCTTTTTGTTCTGTCTATATTGTTAGAATTAATGACTGGTGTTTTGTTGGCAAAAAATTGTTTTTGAAAAATAGTACACAAAACTTACTGAGTCGCAATAATTAGGTGCGGTGACTAAACAGAAACGCTATATTTTTTGACATTCTGAATGAGTCGACCACCAAAATCATATATGTACTCGTAGATTATACTGCACTTAATAACGTGGCGATAAATGTGATGCGATCAAATGCAGTAGTTAATGCTTTCTGGGATAGCACCACGTGAAAATACCAGATATGGTGCTAAATGCAAGACTACACTACTATGCACTACTGTGACAGTAGAGCTCCAAATCAGTAAAAATCAAAAGCATCTCAGTTAAAACCGTGGAGTGCGTGATTGTAAGCGGTTTACCTACGCGTCACTAACGCTTAACAACGCACAGGAAAGCCTTTTCTATGAGCTCAATATCGTCCTGGGAAGATGATAGAGTCTTATAAATAGACCTGAATGGTGGTTCTAGATAAGTGGGTAGATGAAGATGGTGAGCTTAACCAAAAGACCATAATAAACGGCCAACCCAAAAGAACTCTTGATAGATGTAGAGACTTTCTTCTATTTCCAACACCTCATAACCACGACTCGGAAGTGCCAACTCATTTATTTATCAAAACTCACGCCTCAATTTTTCTTTTGAATAAAGTATGTAAGTGTCATATAAATTAGTTATGGGCAATAAAATGAGCTATGATCGTGATCGTTTGTGTGTATCTCCTGCGGCTATGAATTTCACTACAGATTGGTTACTAGCGGTAACCCAGTGAAAGTTCCTTGAACTGCGCCCGCGGGCATGCCGCTATACATCGCACACTTGCCTACTGCACTGCTCTGCTCAAGAACTTCAAGATTCACTTCACAGTGAAATTCGTTGTTCACTGTTAAACTCTTTTATGGCAGATTAGGACAATATCAGCAGCTTGCAGCGACTAGCTAAGCCTCTTGTAAATCATGTTATTTGTTTAACAATGTGAATTAAAATAATTAATGCTCCTTTATTTATTTATTGAACAATAGCTGTCCGTCGTTTTAACGGAAGAAATAGGCAACCGCGGCTTTGACTATTTCTCCCGTTAAAATATAACATCAAAAAATATATAAAATAGCCTATATATTTTGCTGATATTTAGTTTCGGAGCCTATTCAATATAAACAAACAATCAAATCTTTCCTATTTATATTATTAGTATAGATGTTCGTCCGCTAATGTAGTGACGTTTCTACTAAAAGAATCACGTTTGAGTTGTTGTTTTCTTAATCCGGCGGCGTTGTTCTGGTCTGATTCACATAAGCTTATTAGGCGTTCTTCATTCCCTGGAGGGACAAAGAGAAATATATTAGTATGTAATTGGAAATAGTAAAACTAAATGGGAAACAGAATAATCACCCTGACTAAGAACAAATAGAAGACTTATTTACTTGTTAATTTTGAGCTTACAATACCTTTAATAATTTAGTAATGTATTGCTCTACCGGCGTTCATATAATACTGAGGTTTTCTGAGGGTACCAGTAAGCTGGTTACATTTTTCACGTCTTGCAAGTTTCCCTACCAAGATTTTACTAAAGGTCTGTCGGGTAAGTAAGGTTATTGTGAATTTTTCTTACCGCAATCACGAAAAGCTCATGTAGCTTATAATCCTTTCGACGCGACGTTACGATAACGTTCCCAATTTGTATTCTTGTTTGCATTACGAATGTTAGGGTTAGGCATGATTGGCTTCTCTCAATAAGCTCTAGTATTATCATAGAATGAAACCACTTTAAAAACACTGGAGTCAGTAGTGATCTTTCCTTAAAAGTAACAGATCATGCGTGAGTTCGATCTCTATCTTGGACAACCACTGGCGTAACGATTGTTCTATATTTTAATACTACTATCACTGATGCTATGCTATGTCTGGATACGTCTACCAAATTCTTGGTTATTTATTAAGTTTAATTTCAATTACATGTTTTAATCTGATTCTAGTGAGTTTCTTGCCGGGTCTTCTCAGTGGAATCAGACTTCTGACGCCGGTGGTAGAGTTATATAAATATAAATAAATAAACAAATAAAATTTATTTATTTCTCACCACAAACAAGCAAGTAGGTAGTTCCAATACTAGTTTAAGTAACAGAAAATAAGGTAATTTTTTTTTACATATATAGTGCTTGTTTTTGGAGACTGGTGATCTATGGTAAGTAAAATAATATTTGTGTGACCACCAGGTCTCCACCCTCAGGCATTATCCAGTCTAATATTACCTATCTATATATAAGACAAGAGTAAAAAATGAAAAAAAAAAAACTAATCAAGAACTTAAAGTTACAGCACAATCTAAATGCATATTTTCTTTATAAGGTCTTCCGTCTGTTGGTATGTTAAGATTTTCAGCTTTCAGTATGTATTATACATAATTATTTAGTAAATAGATTGTATTATTATTATGTATGTTTATACTATATTCCAACCTTAACTTTGGTACTCGTAGCTCTATTGAGTTGAAAGCATAACCACTGCCAAAAAACTTGGTATCCTCTTTAAGGTTCGGCGATACTTCACACCGGAACAGCTGCTCCACTTGTATCAAGCACAAGTTCGGTCGTGTATGGAGTACTGCTGCCACCTGTGGGATGGCTCTGCCAAGTACCAGTTGGATGCAATGAACTCAGTGGACCGAAGGGCTAGGAGACTCACAGAAGACGATGCGCTCGTTGGAACCAAACTTCAGAGTTTGGAGCATCGGCGTAAAGTCGCCTGTCTATCGGTTTTCTATAAGGTGTATTTTGGAGAGTGTGCGCAGGAACTACACCACCTGATACCACCGTCTACTTTCTACCACCGGACCACTAGACGCCGGGAGGGC
The DNA here is from genome assembly GCA_947369235.1 of Udea olivalis. NCBI lineage: Eukaryota > Metazoa > Arthropoda > Insecta > Lepidoptera > Crambidae > Udea > Udea olivalis. Next base: position 13,973,560 of record OX376341.1, on the reverse strand, counting down.
TTCCACTTTGACTGGTTGACTTTCCGACAGTCCGTACCCAACGGTTTGCTGCGTCTTTTCTGGTACGCACCGCTAGGGAGTGGAACGCTCTTCCTGCGTCTGTGTTTCCGGATACTTTTAACCTTGGTGTCTTCAAGGCCAGAGTGAATAGGCATTTTCTGGGTAAGCGTGTACCACCATCGGCCTCGTTATCGCTTACCACCAGGCGAGACTGCGGCCAAACGCAAACCGATTTTAAATATATAAAAAAAAAATAGATAAATTTTCAAGGATAAATGACGATTCAAAAGAACTAATAATAATAATAATAATATCCCTGGATAAATGACGATTCAAAAGAACTGTAACCTTATGGTCTACTTGAATAAGGGCTTTTTTGATATTTACACATATTTTGGTACCAAATGGCCATGTAAATATAAAGCTGTTTAAATTGTTAATTATTTTTTTGCTGCTTACAGTGCGAGGGTTATAACGTTCTAAGTATATATTTTGGAATATTTATGTATGTTTATCAGTCTCTATTACACATATTGGTGCTTACTCCAAGTTTCGGTAAGTTTGAAGCCAAGCAATCTTGCCGTACGTTGACCCAGAGTTATATTTATTTATCTAACGATAATCGTTAACAGATTAAAAAACAAATCTAGAAGTCGGCACAGGGCGTCGCACGCCGCGACGCAGCAGCGTCTGATTCGATTTTATTTGCGGCGCCTGTTCTATAAAAAGCGTCGCACACACGCGCCGTCTGCCGCACCGTCTCCGCCAACGCCACCGTACGAGACTAAATAAATAACATCTCGCATTCACTAGCCGGACGCTATTATTTTAAAACTAAACAACCATTTTGACAAAGCAAATTGTAAAGCTGTCTGAAAAGTTTAATGAAGGTGAGCGCGCTTTACACAAATAAACATGCGACACACTCCTTTACAACATCAAAATACAACACTACTTGAGATATTTTTAGAATTCGTAGACTCTCTTGAGATTGTCCTCAAATGTAACCACGATCGCATTTGCGGAAGTAAGCTTTGCATTTTACTGTTGCTGTTGTAGATTTCTACTCGGCTGTCTATTTACTTACGGGTCTAGGCGAGTTAGCGTGGCGCTAGAATAAACGTGGTGGATCAGAAAATTTGATGGTTGGAAGAAAACGTCGCATCATACCTGTGGCCAGCAGGACAGCGTTGCTAGGTAGTAAGGTAGCGTACAAAACTGTGTGTGTGTGCTGAACAAATTATTTTTTCTTTTGTAAATGTCGTATACTCACTCGAATGTTTCTTAACTCATCTTAGTTCTGAGAAGTACCAGATCGCTAAAACAGAACCCAACGTAAGTTATTGGATTAGTTTGAATTTTCCGAAATTGTCATGTAGGAATATAGTTACACCTTTGTGAGACATTTTAAAACACTGAGGTCAGTATTGTGTCTTAAAAAAAGTTATGAGTTATATCGACGGTTGCGGTTGTGAGTCAATAGTACTTGCGGCCAAATTTAACAACAACATAATTAGGTTTACTATGTAACCTGACTAAGTCGACAATGTCGTGACCAACCAATCGCTATAATACAATATCCAAATGGTTCTGTACGTCGATTAACGTATAATTTTAATTCTCAACTGGCATTTGCCCTGACCAGTTTTGAGCGAGATACTGAGCGTTTTCACGTAATTTCATAGTGTTGTTTCTATTCCACTAGTAAATTCGTGAATGGACGACATTAGATCGGCACTATAGGCAGTAAGTAAATGTGTGGCGAGCGGCAAGCGCGTCGGCCAAACCGCAGCGCGCGATGCACAGCATGACCGCGATGGACAGACACACGGACACTATGAGATTGTTGCACATTATATATAATATCAAATTCAATATTCGCACATGTGTTACGTGCGCTATTTTTAACTATTACAATGGCGGCCTGCCGAAGTGTATTGACGTGGATACGATCAGTACGTCTTCCATGAGTTGTCACTTTAAATTTACGTTATCGTTTGCATAAAATATTTGTATTGGGATTTCGTACAGCGCCTCTGTTGGGTGGGCTATTGGGAAACTCAGTTACCAACCAAATACGTTTATCCGCCGAAAAATATCTACCGAATCAGACATTGAATTTTGCTTATAATATCTAACTGTCGCTTACTGGTTAATGAAGAAGCCTCATCAAAATCATACCTGATTTAAATACTCTATATTTAATATTCAATAACATTAAAATAGCCAATAGCCTATCTCGATTCTTTTCACGAGTTATCTACGTACTAGTTTTTCGTTAAAAACCATCAAAGAACAACCTAGTTTCAATAGAAGAAAAGTGACAACCAGCATTTTGATAACAAAAATTAAAAGTACCTAACTGATACCTTGAGGAAAAGCAAATATGAACTGAATTCAAGTCATTGTCTCAAAAGGGCTATCTCCAACGTTATCTGTCTCCTTCGTTAAATGACACATATTTTTATGTTTTATCATTATTTTTAAATGTTTGCCTTTAACACACTGTGGATAATATCTAGTCCTTTAGACACGGTACAGAAAATATTTTGACATCCTTGAATATAAAATTAGTCATCTGGAATATCTAACATAAACTTAATAGTAAATCATTTATCTAACCTAAAACTAAGCAGAGCTGGTACTATGGCTGTCAAAGTCTTTAACTTACATTCGCATATGTGAAACGATCTGATTTGGCATTCATAGCATAGTTGTTTTAAGACTCTGAATCAGAAATATGGTACATCTTTGCGCAAGAAAAGTTCCCTAGAGATGATATCCGCGAACGGCATCGCAAACATTTTTACGATCAAAACAAATACCTACACAGCAGTGAAATAAACGTATCCAATATGTAAAATTAAAACATAAATTATGATTTTACTTGAAGTTTTGCAATCGTAAAAAAATTCTTACGCAAATTTTACACATTGGCAAAGGCATGAGTAGGTTCAGAAAAAAATAGCAAGCAACAGAGCAGAATATTTACGCCTATTAGCATAACTACAGTGTGGAGTTAACATATCAAAGTCGTTCTGAACACGAGGCAGCGCCCGACCACGGGACACGGTTTATTTACCTTCAACGCTATGAATTTCGAACTAAATTAATCTTGTCTCGTAAAGCCTGACGCACTAAAAATAACTATCACAAAATGTTAGTCGCAAAGTTTGCAGAGGATTTTTCTTAGTATCATTTTTGTCGAAACAAAATTACGCCTGTAGCCAACTCGTAACCCTTATTTGTCTACTAGATATATTTTTTAAATATCTTATTTGAGTAATCCTAATGTTTTGAAACGCAATGTTATGAAAAATTATTAGGTATCTTTTGTGTTTCAACCGTCCAGTGTGTTTGCTCTATCAACCCTGTTGATAATCTTACATCGTTAAAGCGACTTATTTATTACCTACTCAGAATTTTGCTTTTATTACATAGTTTCTAAAACTAACAATATTCATATTCATTCCACGGCTTATAGTTTGGGCAATCTAATAAAATTCTTATCGAATACTGCGATCCACGAAACCCTTCATATGCTAAACTGACGTCCGGCGAATAAATTTTAGTCTTGTTATTATTAAGTAAGTCTACTGGGGGTAAATTACGTCGTCGATAGCATATAAAATGAATGACTACTAAATTATTTAATGCAAAAGATTCAGGAAAGGCTCTTTCTTACTAGTTGTTCAGGTAAATTGTATAATCTTCATTTATATATATATCTTGTTGTACAAACTTCAAAAAGTTAATAAGTGTAAGGAGAAGTCATGAATGCAAAAAAACACTAGTTTTTGGTTTCGGTGAGTTTGGGTTTAGAGAAAAATACTTAATTTGATTGATTACCTACTTGTTGGCCTTGTTGCTTTTTGTTCTTTTGAAAAAAACCTCAAAATTATTGAATAAAATAAAAAATACAAATAAAATAATGACACAAAACTGTAGTCGAATTGAAGGCTGAGTCTCTTCTTTGTAAATTGTGTTACAAAAAAAATGCCTTATCCTGTCCTCTTTACTGTAACTAATCCTTGTTGTCTGTCTAGGGAGTTATTCAGATCAGCCCTTAGAATTAAACCAGCCTCAGTTCGAATAGTTTCTAACTATACGGAAATCTCCAGAAACAATGAATCTATTTGTCGACCCCCTAAACGTCTGGCCAAACTTCACGCCGGGTCATAACTGCATGTGTCCGAAAATACCGCACGCTAAGTACAGTCATGAATAGTTAGTTTAGTTAGTCTATTCGTCAGCGAGTGTAATTTTAAAGTGAGTCTGGTGAGTAGGGTTGTCAAACCATTCCGAACTAAAGTATATATTACTTTTTCCATGCTCATCACCTGGATGGCTGGCGCTCAACAACCGTACGTTTTTCGCATCAATTTCTTCCTGCGTCGGTATTTCCAAAGGATTATGACATCGGAGCCTTTAAGAAGAGAGCGTATTCCCATTTAAAAGGCAAGCAACGCATCGGAACCACCTCTGGTGTTGCAGTTGTTCGTGGGCGGAGGTGATCACTTGCCACCAGGTGACCTTCCTGCTCGTTTGCTCCCTATTACAAAAAAAAGAACTTAGGTAAATGTTAAAGATATAAAAAATACTTTGACTTTACAAAAACACTTTTTCTTTTTGTTTGCAACCGCACCCGGAGTGCCGGCCGCGCTGCGGAAATTGCTATTTACGCGTTTTGTTTTACGCATCGAAACGACAGACAATAGCTTCATTAACCACTATACTAGTAATTTTCCATACATGCTTATTAGAAATTAATAAATTACTTATCACTGCACCATAACAATCAGACACGAAAAAGAAATGAGGTTATAACATAAAAACTACTAAGCTATACTAGCCAGACTAGGCCAAAACACAAAATGTTTCTTCAGTTTTAAATCAAAAGTGTCTGGGACAGTTTTACACAAAGTCATCTGACGTGAACCAAGCAACGCTTGCACTACGATTATGTAGGAGGAGGCTGATATGCTAGTAGATACTTGGATATTACTTATATTTACAATACGAATTCGTCACATCACAACTGACCGAGCGAATTCAATCAGTGAAAAGTGAGATGTGGACAGCCCTAGGGTTAACCGGTGGTGGCTCGTGCGGGGCGCCGTCTGGGCGCAGTGAGTGACTCACCGGGCTCCCCGCTCCCCCAGTTTAACCGGCAGTGTTTTACCCCATTATCGTCCGAACCCCTAACCAACACCATGGATGGCTATCGATTAGCTGCAATTAAGGGGTCAGTAATGAATGCACTCGGTAACGAGATGCCAACGAAAATGATGAAGTAACGAAAACAGCACGAAATATCACGATAAAAGGACGCAATTGAAAATAATTGCACGTTCCTTTATTAAGTCCTTTGTATGTTTAAGAATAGACATAATGCTCAAATAACCATTTAAATAATTCTTAACTTAAGCGTATAAATGTGATGTCAGGATAGTTTCTCAGATTGCCTAGTGATTCGTTAAACATTACCTACTTAGATATATCATAGTTCTACTCTCTTATTGAGAACTTTCAACCCGAGATACTTTCTAAAAGCTCCAGGAGACAAAAGCAAAGATAGCCAACTGAAAACTAAATGAACTCAGGATCACTCGTGACAGAAGTTTTCTAACGCTCTTTCTCTTCAAATATTAACTTATTATCAAATCAATAACAAAATTACTGAGTAAAAATTTATTTATTATTTTCACCACAACGGGGTTATTTTTAGCACTCTGAAAAGAGTAAGGTATTTAACACATTTTGGTATTCCTTAATTAAGAAACTAATTATTAAGCTTCAGCACAACAATACTTGTAAGTATGAAGCAAAATAATATATTTTAAGAGATAGATCAGAGATCTAGTGAAGGGACTCTACTCTGCTCTATCTCGATTGGGTACTGTACTTAAACGAAAAACATTTTATCGTTAAAATCTTCGTTTGGCACAGCTAAAAACAGCTCTACACAACTTTGCCGTCCGTCCTCACGTAATTACTTAAATTTCCTAAAAAAAAACCATACATGTTTGTAAAGTCGACAAATCAGGAGTAATGAGATGATCAACTCTGAAGTCACACTAAATTACACACATTAATTAATCACACTAAATTGCATTGGATTATTATGTTTACATGTATACATATATTTATTTATATTTTATTTATTGTATGTATTATTATGTTTATCTATATGTTTATGTTTTTATTGTAGAATATTAATTTACTTGTTTGTAAGTAAATCATGTACTTAGGGGTTTTTAGTTTGTTACGATTTTTGAATTTGTAACTCTCATTTTCATTTCCATTTGTACACGTTTGTCTATCCATAACAATTTTAAATGATATTTTCCTGTCGCCATGGTCTGCTGGAAGAAATCTCTTTCTAGAGATAAGCTAATCTGTACTTTTGTACTCCTTATTGTTTTCTCTGTTATTTGTCTCTTTGTGTACGAAATAATAAATAAATACCAAATTCACTGAATGCTCTTCTTATCATATTTAGATGAATTCCAATAGTACCGATGGAATACTGCATGTTCAGTAGACGTAGCTTACATCAGCTGCGAGTACACCCACGCACTGTTCCTTAAGAAGAAGTGGTCGCTTGTTAATAGATAAACTCCAATTTTACGCTTGGGTGTCAGTAATTTCCTTCTAAAGTCGTATGCGAATAATAAAGCAGTGTTTTCCCAGGATATGAATATGTATTGGCCGTGTCTGTGGGCTGGCGTGACGTCACGTGACGGGCCCGTCCCGCCCTCCGCGCTCCGCACGCAACGCACTTTTACTAGAGGAACCTTTATGTAATATCTGCTGCTCTTTATTTTATGAGAGACTCTTATATTATTAACAACGGGTTCGTCATAAAGATAAGAACCATCAAAAATGTTGTCGCCACTATTTACATTGCCTATTATAATCCAGCCCTTCCGTACCTTTAGGCACTTTGGGCACGTACACACACCAGGGCCCCGCGATCTTGAAGGCCCCTAAAAACTGGATTTTTCTGATTTTAAAACACAAAAACAACTAAAAATTAGATGTTAATAAATTGCTCTTAAAAATTTTATTCAACAAAGAGATTAGTTACAACATAGAATTTTAAGCACTAAATGTCAGAAGGGCCTCATCACCCTAATCTACCTAGCGCCCCAAATAGGTTAAAAGATAAGATAATCCTGATTATAGTCCGGATTGTAATACAGCCTACTAAAGACTTAATTTTGTTAGTTCATATAAATTCAAAAACTATGTAACAAAAGTACTTTTTAAGCAAATGACCTTTAATTTTTTACAGTAGTAGAAAAGCAGGATCATTAACCACTTTTTGTAGTGATACTGTTATCGTGTGTGAAAAACTGAAGACTCCCACTTGTGAACATAACAACAAAAACACCAAATACCCATCGACACCGACAAAAAAATAAGTCATGATCACATTCGTAAGTGACTTTGTTAACCGCAGGAAACGTGTTTTGAAAACTTGAAGAAAATTTGTCACAAGTGCCTCCGTAACTTACGAAAAAGCTTTTCTGGCCGTGATATTTCCTTGGAGATGCAAAGCAATTTTCTGCAAGAGATAACCTCTCTAAACGAGTTTCCTACACGCAATATTTGTTTGAAAAACAACACATGACGACCTTTTTTGCCGATATTATATTATGAAATAGGCACATATAGCACACTATTTTGATATAACTTACAGATTGTAAGTAATGTGATCTCATCTTTTGTTTTGGTTTGAAAATGTAAATCTTGTTCCACGTATGCTCTTTTTCAATCAATTATCTTACAGTATGCAACAATATTCATTTTCGCACACTTTTTCAAGAAGATACTCGTTTGAAGCGAGAAGATAATATAAACATTACATTCTAAACATAAAAGTTAACGGTTCCAGCAAAAATAAAATCAAAAACTAACATCGAGCATCTGGCTTAATAAATAGCGGACGCTTTAAAGCAGAATTCACAAAAGCTATTTATCCATTACTCTGGATCCGCAGAGAATTTTCAAATGGTTAAATCAAGCTTTCACGGAACTACAAATAAAAATGTCCTGTTGAAACGTTTCTAGAGAGGAATGGGCAGACACTAAACATGTTACAGTACTGGCTATAAAGCAACACTGGGTTGTACAACAGCAGACATTTGTTCCGTCCCTGCGACGTTGGATTTAGGGCCCGAAATATTAACGATCATACCAGGCCGTGTAAGTACACAATGGTTTCCCTCTATAAAACCGCCATGCCTTGTAGTCGCTATAGTTGGCTACGAATATAGAAACAAAGCTAGGAACTAGCCAGTTTCACTTGTACCCTAAAAGGCACGTGCGGTACTAGTGAAAGTTAAATGACGTACTAAGTCGATTTTAATGAGTATTGTTTTCTTTTATAATAATAATCCTTTCTATTAAACCAAACCATAACAAAAGCTAGCAGTGAAAGTTTAATTCTGCAGGAAAAACATAAACATGTATGAAAGAAATGAACGCTCAAACTTATTTCGTTCGAAAATAGGTGCTGAGTAATCGTTTTGGTATCTGCAACAATACCACAATAGAAATCTGCGTAAATGAGTTCTGGTATGATTCTTTTTTCACCTTTCGGCTAACTTTAGAAAAAAACTCTAAACTCAGTTAGTAAGTCGACTTGTCTAGAAGCTATGTAGTTAGGTGGCGGGCCGTTGCTTGTTTGTTTCATGTAGCAGCTAAAGTTTGTAGAGGAGTAGGCAAGAATAGTCTAAAAATCTAACTGCAGTTTGTGTAAAACTTACCTACATTTTCATACATTTAGCTGAAACTGAACAGGGTCATTTCAATAATAGGTACATAAATAATAAACCAAACATTCTTTCGAAAATGATCGAGTTTAGTGAAAATTATTTTAGTTTTGGTATTTGGTGTGATTTCGCATGTTGAGGTAATGCCAGTGCGTTCTGATCCGCGCGGAGCACCACAGGCGGCTCAAGAGCAAGATTAGCCGAATTAAGGTATTACGCAGACATCGCATCGACTCCAGCTGGATATATTTCCCAAGAGGCGGGTAAATCACGCATTCCACGGGAACGTCAGGTACAAACAGTTGTACCAAATTGTTACGGGAAATTATCGCGCTACGAGTTCGGTATAGCGATATAAATTAACCCAAACGCGCCCCGAACGCCCCAGTATCGAATTCAACATTGCCGTTCGTCGGGTATTGTTATTTATTTTGTACTTAATTCAATATTTACAATTACATCTTTGAGAGCGCGGAATACGGTCATGCTTTACATTTTATTGAAAAAACCAGCTTTCCGCCCGCGGGTTTGCCCGCGTGAACTTAATTTTTATGATATACGGGATTTTTCCGACTTACGGGACTCATTATTCACAAAATCCCGCCTTAGTTAGTATCTTCTTCCTAAAAAGAACTCATATGCAAAATTTGAGACCCCTAGCAGTTGAAGTAACGAAGTTTTAAACAAACAAATTATCATCCCCAAAAACAACCCCTTAAAGGTCGAATTTCGCAAAAACCTGTCTGAGTGAGCACCTACTTCCTAAAAAGAACCCCCGTGCAAAATTTTCAACTCCAAGTGCTACTTGTAGTTTCTGAAATTTCGTGATGAGTGAGGTCACTACTCACAATCCTTTCGCTTTTATATATTTTAATAATTTTGCGTGCCTATTTTTTAAATTAACGATTTATCAGAATCTATTAATCCAATTTTTTTTTATATTGCCCGTCAAGATCACCTCACTCCACCTGATGGAAAGCGGTCGTGAGGTCCAGATATGAGGTCGACAAGCCCAGTCATTCAAACGAATCACTGGGCTGGCCAGCCTCACCTTGAAGGCCTGCAGAAATGCCTTTTCACGCCCCGCTTGAAGAACCCGGGACTGTACGAGGAAGGAAACACATGTGCTGGAAGAGCGTTCCACGTCTGGATGGTACGACACAGAAACAAGTCACCGAACCTTTTAGTTCGGGCCAACAAATGTTGAATTGTGTGTGGGTGACGCCGTAGTCCAGCACGCGTGGTACGGGAGTGGAAAGGTGAGGGTGGAATAAGCTGGAATAACTCGTCAGAGCATTCCCCATTGTAGAAGCGATAGAGAACACTTAGCCTGGCAATGTCTCTACGCAATTGGAGAGGCTCAAGGGTCAAAGTTGCCACTGGGCTTTCAATAATACGGATAGCACGCCGCTGCAACCTGTCAAGAGCTTCGAGTAGGTACTTGGCGGAACCGTCCCAGAGATGAGAGCAGTATTCCACACACGAGCGAACTTGTGTCTTATACAAGAGACAGGGCTGCTCAGGCGTGAAGAATCGTCTCACTCTGTTCAGGACTCCGAGTTTACGGGATGCAGTTCTAATGACGCTCTCAATGTAGTCCCGCTGGTTTAGGTTGCTACGAACATCCATGCCAAGGATGTTTAGGCTATCCTTAATCGGTAGCGGGGTGCTCTGAAGAGTGGGATGGAAAAGGAACGGCGACGCCTTTGCTGTGAATGCACACACCTGCGTTTTCTTGGCATTGAACTCGACAAGATTGCATGCACCCCATTCTGAAATGCGGTCCAACACTCCGTCAAGCTCAACAACAATACTTCGTCTCTTCTCCTCGATGTCGCTTTGCCCCAGGGCGCTCGAAATAACGCGCGTGGACCGTGCTATCATCCGCATAGCAATTAATATTACCAAGAGATAACATGTCATTGATGTGCAGAAGAAACAACGTCGGCGACAAGACGGAGCCCTGCGGCACTCCGGCATTAATCTGGAGAAAGCGTGATTTTCGACCATTGCAAAGGACACGTATTCTACGTCCCTCCAGAAATCCGGCGACCCAGTCCCACAGGCGAGGTGGCAGACCGTATGCCGGAAGCTTGGAGAGAAGCGAACGATGCCATACACGATCGAAAGCTTTGGCAATGTCAAGGCTGACGGCCAAAAGATTCCCCATGCTTGTCCAAAGCCTCCCCCCAGATGTGTGTTACGTACGCTAGAAGATCACCCGTAGACCATTTTGGTCGGAAGCCGTACTGACGGTCGTGAATGAGAGAGTGATCCTCTAGGTAGCGGATGAGCTGCGTGTTTATGATCCGCTCAAACACTTTAGCTAAAACTGAGATTACGGCTATTGGACGGTAATTGGCAGGGTCAGACTGGTCCCCTTTTATGGGAACTGGTTGAACGTTTACAATTACAATTAATGTGTTGTAAAGGACAAAATTTATCTCCGTAAAATTATCTTGATGATGAAATAACTTTTAATCATAAGGATCAATATGCTTGTGTAGTAGTTATTCTCAAAATCTACCTTTTATTTTCATGATTTTTTAACACATAACATATACCTTATAGCCCCTTATTTATAAAGGATAGATTTATTGTGTCGCGGACTTTTTTATGGATTTACTAAGACCTAGGGATATTTTTGTAGTACATTGTATGCACGTATAATCAACAGCGGGGCCAGCGCACGCTCGAAAAGATTTTCAACAGCCCTTTTTTCCTGGATTAGTTTATAAGAGTTAATTGATCTGGCTGAAAACTAATTATTTTAAAATAAATATATACCTGTAGCAATCAGGGATAATATAGCTTTCTAACAGTGAATGAATTTATAAATTTACCTGTCCCAAACATACAAACTCACAAACGCTTACCACTTTATAATAATATTATAGATTAACAATATTGTTTAAACATACGATACGAAGGAAATGTTTGCCTGCTATATCGACTACAATGTTTCAGCTTCCGCTGTTTGCAATTTCATTCAGTTTTGCAAGAGTTGAGATTTGAGATGATATATACTTCGTTGTGTTGATGTAAGCCAGACAACGGAATTCTAAAAATAGGAGTAGTACTCAGCAAAAAGAATACTACACACCTGTGCGCCGGGCCTGGCTGAATTTGGACCGTTGCCATAAAATACGGTTTGATGAAGGCCGGATTTGGGCGTTTTAGGGTCCGTCCCAGAGGACGACGGGCTCCTAAAGTCTGGCATCATGTGCGTGGCATCACCGGCCGACCACTAATAGAGTTACGAGCGCCAAGCTTTTACTAAACTTATGATTCTGTTTTACGGCCGTAATAGAAACTCGAATGGATCAAACCCTCGTAAAGTGTCATAAATAAAAATACTGCAATTTAAAACGAACTGTGTAATTGTTACTTTCTATAACTACCTACGGATTTTATTGGTAAACCGGATAACTATTGGTAATCCGTAAAATCTGAAAAATCTTTTCAATATATAATATGTTCGCTATCAGTGCTACAACCATCACTTTCCTGAGCACTGTTAAAACAATTAAATTAGGTAAATAAATCTAGGATTGCGAACAACAAGTACCCGGCATTCATTAGGGCATGTAAATTAATACCGTGGTATGGCTAAAGCCGTTTATTAAAATTAAACTCGGCCTGGCGTGGAACTAGGAAGATTAATGATCCCTTGAATACGAAGTTATGTAAAGAGCAAATGGAGTGGGGCTCGACGGGCCATGTCCTGGCATCATTCCAAAATCACTTATCTCCCTTTATTTCGTTAACAGAACCTACGAACTTTGAACTCTATATCCATATTTAAAAAGCCTTACGTTATTTCATTTTTAGCAAACTATGCCAATTTGTCACTAGCTCTTTTGGACGAGGTTACAATAATATTGTTATAGTCATAGAACTGTGTTTATATCGAGAAACTCAATATTCTTTTAAGAAAAGTATTAAGTCTCAATTGCTATGCCATTTTAAACTTTAAGTTAAATATGACGATCCATAAAAAAATTCTTACTTCGTGGTTCTACACGCCATGTGTATTTCTTACAACTACTTTAGAAGACTAAAATTAGTTAGTACTTAACTTTGTTAATATTAACGTAGTTAGCTATCTTCAACCTCGTAGCGTTGTGTATGCTATAATTTCATTCTAATTTTGTATTATCTCATAGAAGCAACTTCTATGCCGAAATTGTCGAGAACACAACATAATTTGATTGTGCTAACAGGACCCTTTGATCTCTACGAATAAATTAAGACCTTATTTGCTTTGCTCTTACAATTGCCTCTAAATTCAATTCAGGTTGTAAGTTTGATGTCCAACTTCTTGGTTAAGACGAGGTGGTTCTGCACAACATTTCCCGAAGGCAACTGGTGAGCGTCACGCGGACCGAAAATAATAAATAATAATAAATAAATATCTGGGACAATTCACACCAAGATCATCTGACCCCAAACTAAGCAGAGCTTGTACTATGGGCGTCAGAGACTGATAAACAAACTTAAATATTTCTAAATACATACCTAAATAGATAATAACACCCAGACACACAACAAATACAAATTTTCGTCACATTAATATTTGTCATGGGTGGGGATCGAATCCACGACCTCCGGCGCTGAAGGCAGAATCGCTGCCATTGCGCCAACAGGCCAGTCACTAAAGTAATCAATTAAAAAATTATTAGATGTAGATAAAAAAACCATTTGATGAAATCCCTCCAGTTATCTTTAAACTTTGTTATGGTAAAGGACCCATATTATCAGATCAATTATTTTAGGAATATCACGAAAAGAGGTAACTTTGTGAATTCATTCTATCGAGCCAACTTTATGAAATCATGTTTCCACCGGATGAATTCCCTGTATTATCCCCTCAACAATATCAGTAAATTTTATTAGATTTTAATTCCACTGTTTACTACTTCAAAAATGAATTCTAAAAACGTTTTTCGTGAACCACCTCCCCTTAAGTAGACAATGACAATTTTAACTTTTATATCTTTGATTTCAGGCAAGGACCAACCGAGGCCGACTTAGAGTTAACCCACAACCCTGAAAAAGCATCACGCTGTTCGACATACAACTGGATACGTGAGTATAGCTTTCAAATTCTGCTAATGTATCAACTGAATGAAAAGATTATAAATCGAATGTAATCTCGCTCCTTCCAGTTAGTATGTCCCTACCTTGAATTCTAGCGCGTACCAAGTCACAACAAGGAGCTAGTATTATCAATGTTTCATTATTGCAATCCAAATTTTGAAGTTGTAGGCAAAAACTAGTTTTATGTGTACATACTAGTTCTTGTAAATAACTATAAAATCATAGCGCATAAATATAAATACATACATCAATTATTTTCGAATTAAGTTCGTTTCATTGTGATGAGGCACAAAAGGTACAGACGGTCACAGTTCCCTCGAATACACTCTGCCAGTCGGTATTACCTTTTCTATAAAGGTTATTTTTCTAGTTGCGTTATGGCCCAAGCCTGACCGTCTGTTCGAAGTACTATATGATTGATGAAGGGTAACATTTTAGAGGTTTTCTCACGAGGCCGATAGTCGGTAAGAAAACACGTTTGTCCTGCCGCCTGCACTGCCGACGTGCAATTCACAATACACTCCTACCGGGACAACTCGGTTAGAGTTGGCGAGTTCCAAGTTATATTGTTCCCTGCGGAGTGGAGCAAATAGGAAACAAGCAATAAAAATAGTTCCAAGCATCCGTCGGCAGGGGACGGATTCCGACCAAAATTACGTGAGCAAATTAGACATTCCGGGACATAGTCGCTGGAATAATTGAGAACCCGCGCCCGTTTGTCGAACGGGAATGCTCATTGCGCCCGCACCTCCTCTATTACATTTCAATTACGCTCTATAGAAATCAATGGATTCGATAGGCATCCCCTAAATGATAAATGGCTGGATCGTGCATAGTTTGAGAGCTTGCGTATCAAGAAAGTTTGCATTCCTACTCCTTTTACAAATATGAGATTTATAACTCAAATACTAAACTTAACTTCCTTGACCGAAAAAACCACCGAAATTATCTTTTGCAAAAAAGGAAATTAATTTTATATTCAGACAGACTACATTGTTATTGGCCAAGAAAATAGCATGCGGTTATGATCAAGCGTTTAAGTCGCACATTATTTGAGCTAGGAATATTAATTTCATATTATCTCAAAACAAGTTGTAATATAGTAATCACCAAAGCCAGTTTTGACATTTCAAAATATCATCTAGATAAGATTTTATGGTTAGGAAAAAATATTAATGACGATTTTAATTACCAGCGCCAACGTAATCAATTAGGGAACCACTTCACAACCCGTTCTTTTTCTTGGTTTTTAAGTGCTAGGTGATCGACCTATAAACTGGAACGAATCGAAAATATTTGTTTAATTTTTGTTTTTAAAAAACATTTTATTAATTACAATGAAAATACGAATATTTAACAATTTACTAATAATTACACACTAATAGCTCAGTTGGAAGAGCAGCCACCCGAGTTTTAAAAAGGTCGCGGGTTCGAATCCCGCTTGCGTCTCAGGATCAGGTCGTATTTTTCTGTTTCTATCTTTGTGTAGAAAATAGAGCATTGTTTAATGCTAAAAATTAAAATTCACTTATCCTATAGCCAGTTTCATCTTAATAGAAAGTCAAATATTTGCAAAAATATTTCTTTCGGGTTTTAAAGGCACTTGCCTATAACATTGATGGAACATAAAATACACTAGATAAAATTCGCCAGGTCTGTTAACGGCCTCGGTAGCTCAGTTGGAAGAGCAGTCACCCGGATTGTGAAAAGTCGCGGGTTCGAATCCCGCTTGAGTCCCAGGATCAGGTCAATTTTTTCTAGTTTCTATCTTTGTGTAGAAAAAGAGCATTATTTAATGCTGAAAATAAAAATTCACTTTACACATTAATTTTCATAATAGGTACTTCGCTTGGAACACTCGAATCGTTGCTCAATTTTCAATCACAAAGAAAAATGGCTTGAAATAATGAGAGGTTAAAACTCTTTGGTCACGCAGTCTGAGCCCGAATGAAGTTTTTTGTAATTAGCACCGAGGTAGTTGTTCGCAACCGTTGAACCGACCGAGTTCAGACTATGGAACCAGTAACTACTTTTTATCTTTGAAACTGATTTCTATTTTCATAATTACTCGTGTACGAGTATGTGTATGTACAAAACTTCATTAGCTATATTTTAAAATCCAGCGCAATCTGTCCGTCTATAACGCTTAAGGTCGTGAGTTCGGTTCACACAGGCGACAAACATAAAATATTTGTGTATGATCTGTGTCTGGGTGTTATCATCTATTTAAGCACGCTTTGTTTGCGCTCAGATGGACATAGTGTAAGCTGTTTCATATTTTTATTTATTTATTTAGTTTATCAGCGGATCTTCTCATTCGATTGGGAGCGGTACAGAATATTTTTATTCAAGTCAAAGCCTTTCTGATAAGTACACAATAATACCTGCCAAATTCGGTCGGTAAGAGGATATAAAAATGTAGCAGCATTTAATCTACCTGACGTGATATTAATACAAATGTTGCTGGCATTTAGGTGGAAGCTGACACGATTACGAGTATTCGTTTTGTGGCAGGCATGTAAGGTGTTAGGGTGCTTACATGAAGAAACAGCTTTCTGCCTACGTGAGCCGGTACCTACACTTGTCGATTACTTTAGGATTTAATATAACGTATTTTTATCAATTGCTAGACAATATTGACACTGAATTAATGGATATGGATGGTCACGGATATACTTTTGCTGGTGATGGCATTTGCTGAAAAAATAATTTATTTCTATCAATTTTCTAGAGCGTAAAGCGTCTATCTATACCGGGTGATTATCAAATAACTTCCGGAAACGATAAGGCATATTAACTTAAAGATGTAGAAACTATCTAAGCGAAAATTAAATTGATTTAACTAACTTCCATTTTAAGGTCACCATACAAATCGCTAGAACGATCAGTATTTTTTGGATGAAAACCTTAAAATGTAACCTTGAAAAAATCTATTTTTTGCTTATATAGTTACTACATCACTTACTGAGTATGCCATATCGTTTAAGGAAGTTATTTGATAATCACCCGGTATAACCTTCATAGTACAGAATTGGAACGTCTCATTCCAAACCAACACGTGTAAAATCGCTTCTCCATAAAAGCCCTCATACAACGCCACATGTTTGAATTCAGTGCGGGCCGCGCCGCCCATCGCAACGCGCGACATACCCCGTCTCCGTAAATGAGGCCTTAGACGTTTTTCACATTTTTTCCTGAATCCCTTGGGCAGGGCTGGTTAAAGTTCTTATTACAAAGTTTGTAAATTTATTTCATATATGATAAAAAACTAATGATATGAAGGCGTAAATTCCAAGACTTCTTCAATCTTCTGTTAACACATTGCGCATTTTTTCAATGTCATTAAATTTAGTTCTGGATTATCAAAACTCATGAGATTTTGAATTAAGCAGTGCTCAATCCTTTCATAGTTATCTTCTGATAGAAGATTTAGCTCAGTGTCCGATGAAACTTACGCGAAAGACCTGAAGGAACGCTTTCAAGATACGCTTTTGTTTTACTTAACTTGCGAAGCTTGAAGGAGACAGTGCCAGTTTAGCTGGTTACATTTACTATGATGTCATGACTGGCGTATTGCAGCGTTGTGTCCCTTGTGTCTAGGGTTCGATTAGAAAAAAATATTTTTCTGAATAGGCTTGGGTATGGGTGTGCTGGGAGACGCCACTGCTTTGAATCCTTGCCAGGAGCCCTATTACAATCCCTAATATCCAGTCAAGTTATTTTCCTAAACTAAGGGTAGCGAGCGATTTCATAAGTGAATATCCAGCACAGAAGATGCATTCGTGCCAGTTAACCGCTAACTGTAACCTGACAAGTTATAAGGCATCATCGTAAGGCCCCAGGTACATGGTAACGTTATTTCATTGCCATGACAATTGATGTGTTGTCTGGGGTATATTCATTTATTAATTATAAAAATCAGGAACCAACGGGCTCCGACAGCCCTGGGCACCCCATTACGCATGATCGTCCTAATGAAAACTATCAGCGAGCTGCGCCCGCACTCGCGCTTCGCCCATCAATAACAATCTGCGCGGATCCCGAAGCGGCCATTTTCCCGGGTTTTATCCGGCTGGGTATCCTGGTGCGGATTACGCGGAGCCTTAGCGGATTTTAAGCGGACAGACCCTAAGCGTTCAGTTATCCTGCGCGTCTGGATGTTCAGAGATATCACTGTGAAATCGATTTTTAATATCCCGACAATTTATTTTCTAAATATCTGTGGGATAAGTTAGGTTGTGATGTATCATTGTAACAATAAACTTAAATATAACGAATAGCAGAATATATCTAGTATGGATATTGCATAAGGCGAATTAAGACTTAATTCTCTAAGTAGTTTACATTTTTTCTAATAACCAACGTACTTACCAATAAGACGGCGACTCACTTTGAAAAAATATTTATTTCTTTAAACAAATTCTTAACACTGTGAAGGCTGGAGCCTCCTTTTAGGCTTATGAAAGCCTGTCACAGGCTGTGTTGAATTTGCAAATAAAATGCCGTTGATTGATTTGTCTACAAATGTAGGGACTGATCCTATTTAAGACTGTCTGTATAAAACGTGCAAGCGACACTGTCGATCGATTATAGCATTCATTACAAATTAAAAAGTACCTTCAGAGCAGTATTCGGTTCGAAACCAATTGCGCGGAAGCCTGTGGGCTCGCGTTCACGTCACGACTACCACTCCAAATCTAAAATTAATTACAAATAACCACATGCGGCATAACACGAACCAAACCTTTAGTAAAAAACAATCCCACTCGCTATTAAACATAATGTATTCAACATATTATTCCGCTCGCATCTAAAAACATTTTTTGAAGGACAGACCAAAAAAGCTCGCGAGAGCCGCAAAAAATTAACTATTCTCTAATTGATAATCACCATATCGTACGAGATTGTAATACAAGGTCTATTTCGTGATTTCAAATCCAGATGTCAGTTTAATGAAGCAGTAAACGATGTCGTTAAATAAATCAATGACAATAATTGGTTTAACTAAGCCACAATCACAAAAAGTTATCCTATTATCTGCTTGAACATGAAATGCCACTTGGATTTAATTATCATTAAAGTGGTTAACTCACAGTTTCTTAGTTTTTAATCCATTAATTAATATACACTGAGGCTAGACAAAAATCTAATAAGTACATGCCCTATAAATTCACATAGTGAAATAACCAGTCGTCCAATAAAATACGGGCAGCAGGCCGGCAGTACCGTTGTTATAACTCTTGTAAACACGTTATATTCAATAAACCATAAAAGCTGTTAAGTTTTATTAAAAGTTAAACTTTATAGACGAGGTAGAAACGTAGACGAGCTTGTTGGCCTATTTCGCTAGATTTATATCAATGTTCCGTACTGAAAAACAACTTGGGCGACGTGTTTCTAAATTTTAAAACAGTGGGCGTCTTTTTTACTTGACTGAGTAAGAAATCAAGTGGATTCAGTTGCCTGTTTTGGCATTGTTTGAAGCTTAAACTGTCGTACAATTTGATACCTAAAAAAGTGCTCACAACAAAGTTCAACAACCGGGACGTTAATGAGTTGTCCTTTGACAGCGTTGACGCGATATGATTATGTTACTTCAACTTTAAAAATAAATAAACCGTAAAAATATGTACCGTACCCTTTTAGGAAGGTGGTCAAAATTAGGTGGGTAAGTAATACAATAATAATTTTAAATAAATGTTTATAATTACTAAAAATAAAAATAGGTAGACCCAGGTAGTGGATCCGTAATTGGCAACCGAAAAATTACAAAGTCCTAAGCTAATCAAAACCACTGTCCTTGTTCGTTGACGTCCGGTGGAGCGCGGCCGTCCTAGTTTGCATATGTCCAGGTAGCGGGATTATATCGCGGTAATTTTCAGCAGCTTTACACAAGAGCGGTGCAGGGGCCACCCTTCTACTGAGTACTGTAGTCCGGAACCGGGACCCCAATATCGGGGTAACACAACACACTGTTAATTATTTAAAGTTGAAAACGAACAATCAACGACACTCGTGGTTCGTCGTGATTAGGTAACTTTTATCAAAGTTCGTGCGTCCTTGCGTTTAGATAGCTTCGCTCGGACTCTTGAGACGATATCATAAGGAGAACTCATACACTCGGCCGAACCTGTTTCTACGCAGCGTTCGCTCATCATTCGCGTAAACAGAAATTACGAAATCAATGCGCCTGAGTTTGTGTCATTAATTTTCCCCATTCTAATTTATTTTTATTATTTAAGAAATAAGATAAGTTTTATGGTTTATATTTTTTAAGTTAGTTTTTATTTAGTTTATAAGTTAGTAATAAGTTCTATTTTCCTAATCTTATTCATAAAGACTGTAACGAACCGTTACAATCTAGGACAAATTACACAAAGATTAGCTGACCCCAAACCACCCAAACTAAGCAGAGCTTGTACTATGGGTGTCAGAGACTAATAAACGTACTTGGATATTTATAAATAAATTATTAAATGTATATTAAGACCCAGACACACAACAAACACATATGTACAAACATAAATGTCTGTCGCGGGTAGGGATCGAATCCACGGCCTCCGGTGCTAAAGGCAGGATAAATAACAATTTGTACCAACTTTAGTTCAATCTCTAGCGTCAAGCTAGTAAAAGTGCGTTGGAACACCTAACCTAGAGTGATGGCTGCCTGTGGTCGGCTCTGCGGCGAGCCCGCACGACTGTGCGCTCTGTTCCTGCACATTAACCCTAGCTTATAACGGGACCCGCTGTCTTCCGCATCTTGCGGTGTTGAAGCACTATACGGAGCACCACTAATGCATTATAATATTATTCCCTAACCCTGGCTTTGTTTCAAAATTACATACATTTCTTATAAACTTTCCAAATAAAAGTTAAGAAACCACAACATATGGCGTAAAAATTATCAATGAAATAATATTAGGGTATTCCTAATAGTTCTGTGGAGTCGTATTATTTTCTAAAGGCTTAAATTCCATCATTGCTAAAATTAGTAACACAGGTTAGCCAAAACAAAAACTGTAGTTTGGCTTAACGTGTTGTATTGTATCTAAGACATGAGAAGGAGCACACAAATAGCCTATCTAAGTTACCCCGCCGGGTCAAAACTGTTGCACCTTTCCAAAGTTCTGATTCACGCAATAATTTTGTTCAAGAAGTTAGGAAACTCGTTATATAAAATGAAATAGCGAATGAAGAAGCTCGTATTCAATCAGTAATATGCAAATACTATGATGAAAATGTAGTTTCTGCTACCATGGACAAATAATGTCAATGATGTCAGTTACATCCAGATTGCCCGTTAATCGGTTTAGGTGGGTTAATTGGGATTTATTTTATGAGCTCACTGGAATATTTCTAATTTACCATTATGCCTATCATTAGGTTAATGTTAACGAAACATAATTGGCGCCCACATCATACCAGTCCAACCTCGCGTACAAATTATAACAACAATTTATTAATTATTACACAAATACCAATTAGTGATACCAAATTAGGTCCTCCTAATTGCATATTGATGTATGTAAAAATGAAATTCCTGACCACCTAGACAAAACTCTAAGATTAAAAATATAATAATTAAGTAACTGAGTGGTGGTCATGAGACTCATTTGACAAGAATAATAAAGATGGTATCGTTTAAAACATAACGGCAAATATTATGCGCTTACAGGGTAATAAAAATACGAACTTACCTCGCCTTCAGAGTTCAAAATCTTAAGACAGTGGTCCTAGTGCAGCTGCTATCTCTAAGCCAATGATAATAACCACAAAGATGAGAATTTGTATGATAATGACATTGCACACCTTAGAAGCAACTGTGTTACGAAAGTATTCGCAATTATCTTTAAGAAAAGTCTGAGGAAGAGGAAACTGGCTTCGTGAAAGGCTTTGAAAACTTGCGAAAATATGGTCTAAACTTTTTAACTGTAATTTGAACATTTTTGTGAATTTTTTTCTTGATGAGAAACAAAATAATTCTGGTTAGGCAGGTACTAAAAAATCATTTTAAATATTCTTATTGTTAATATTGGAAAAGCTCGCGGCTACGTAATCAATCGAGTATCTGGAATGATTACGAATTTGCAATCCAATTGAAAAAGGATTGGCTCCTTTACAAAGGTTTCGTCCTTACTTCAATTCTGAGGGTGTATGTAACCACATTCGATCGTCGTCCTTTAGAGCAAATTTATCGTTGTTATCGTTGGAATACCTCAATTTAGATAATTCTAGCTAAGCGAGTGTAATGGCAACGGAGAATGATTGTCAAAGCATGAAGCAACTAGGTAATAGCCGTGGTTTATCCATTTCAGTCTCCGCGGTCTGAGGCTAATGTAATTAGTTCATTACTTTGTCCCGGGACGCTTGCCGCTTTGTACGTCTCCGCAGATTTACGAGAGCCTAGTCTGATTTGTCCGAACAAATACTAGCGTTGTTCAAGCGTCTAAAAATAACAACAGTTTAATTCATACGATCACGACTATATCCCAAACAAGGTAGTCAGAGGCAAGCGACTGTTGCTGTCATGATGACCGGAACACTCAGAACCCAACTTTTCACCAATAGTATTATAAGCCAACGTGGTAGATGGTGAGCCTTGCGCCGTTATTTGATTTGATTTTTTATCGATGTTTTTCATCACCGGAGAGTTAGTCGGAAATTTAGCAATAGACACAAATATGGTTCTGGGGCCGTATCTTCTGCAACTGTCGCGGCGTGGCCGTTTGCGGTTCTAAAGTGCTTACTTTGTACAGACTAAAACTAATAGTGAGCATTTTAGAACCGTGAACGGTCACGCTGCCAGGGTGGCGGGGGATTTTAATACGGCCCCTGTGTAGATTTGAACTCGGGACCACACGATCCACGAGCCGAATTGGTGTGCCCAACCCCTAGGCCGGACGCTCTCACAGTTCAAAGATCATTATATTTTGGTAATATAAGCATTCTACCCAATTGACGACACGATTGGCGTAGTGCGCTGTAGCACGGTTTTTCGCCTCGATTTCCGTAGTGTCCCGGGTTCGATTCCCGGTCGAGTCAATTCAGGAAACGATCTTTTCTGAATTGACTCGGGTCTGGGTGTGCTGGGAGACGCCCCTGGCTTATTTCCTTGTGTGGTAACTCGTAACACAGGGATATCAATCCCTACTTCGAGACCATTACAAGAGGTGTGTTGTCTGGCGCATATTTATTTATTTATATTTATTTTAATTATTTAAAACACAAAAAGCAATTAAAACAACAATCGTTTTTTGCTGAAATTAGCAAACCTTTTGCACGGTTGTTTGCTTTATTTTCAAAGTAGGCCCCAACGTTCGCTCTTTCAGGAGATGTGAATGCGAGAACGGGCTTTCAGCACAAATTGTCGAAATATGCACGCAGTAATAAGCCCCGAATGAATGGGATTAACGGATTTAAACGAAACAAACATTTGTTTTTATGTGAGCGCTTTTCTCATCGCACGGTCACTGTCGGATTGGGGTCGTATTAATAAAATTGTTTAATTATGATTTTTATTTTTGTACTTATAACTAGCTGTTTCCGTTTTTATTTTTAACTACGTAACATTTACCTCACATAATACGGAGCTGAATAGGGAGA
The DNA here is from genome assembly GCA_947369235.1 of Udea olivalis. Classification (NCBI taxonomy): domain Eukaryota; kingdom Metazoa; phylum Arthropoda; class Insecta; order Lepidoptera; family Crambidae; genus Udea; species Udea olivalis. The sequence continues at coordinate 13,950,077 of OX376341.1, read as the reverse complement.
GATCTGGCGATAGGTGGAACAGGTTGGTGTCCATTTGCACTGAAAAAGAGAGTTGCTAGGGGAGCCACTGAACTACTAGTAACCTTTATAATTAAAAAATGAAGGCTAGGATCTTCACCAGTTAACGCTTTTTGTCCATTGTTCACTAAACCTTGGCAAATAGATTCAGTGAACCTTGAATTACAGTGTTACGATAAGCCACAAAAACTTCCAACATAAAAACCGAATTTGCTAGTAAATAATCGAATTACATTAACAGATATTCTTGAAGCTCTTTTTTGTGGTTACAAAACGAAAACAGCTTACGGTGGGGACATCGAGATCGAGTTCGTATACGGGTTTGATTAGTGGCTGGAGTCGGCGGGTCCCGTTAATGAATGCATGATGCTAATGAAGCCTACACCTGCAGCGCCGTGGGTCGGCCGTGGGACGAGTTCAGTGCGTCTGGCGTCGGTTGGCGACAAAATTTGGGCAAATGTTATAACGTTTTGAACCTACGTGATTTACGATAATCGTAGCATTAAGCGCCTCCGCGAACGAGTGGTAACATAGCGCGGCACAAAATGCGGTTCAAACCCCAGGTCGGACATACCTAGTATCTTTGGTAAGTTTGGTGATTAAGCTAATACCCATGAATTATAGCGAAAATTTGATTTCAATGATCGAGGCCCGGAGGTTTTTGCTCCGAAGTGGGACAGTACTATGTTAAAGGCTTATTACTTTTTCCTTCTATTAGGATTTACGAGGAGATAATACATGGAACTGTCGAAAGGGGAGCGCCTTGACGAGTTTTAGATGTTCTTAGAAAGGGATCGTAGCAACTGGATAGTCTCTGCTTGCCTTACACAGTTTTCTCTGCATAGAAATCATCGTAGAAAATAATTGAATGGAGTAAATTTTTGGATTACAGAAATCAAAACTTAAACGCTTTTTGCTCAAGTTAAAAATATCTGGCTAAATAAATTATCGACCGGTCAGCGTCAATGTTACTCGTGAATGCGATTGGACGCTACCTGTCGCTAAAATCTGTTTACCGCGTCCGATCCACGATTCACGATTTTCCGAAAATTTCTGTTCGCATCCGTCTAATTTTGCTAGGTATTGCTCTCCACATAATGTATTCTGCCTTTGCCACACCTTTAATCGGATTATGTCAACCACCACTACCATTACTGTATTTACCTTTCGAGAATACTATCAGATTATCCAAAATTATGTAATCGTCCATTGCCAAAAGAACTTCTCTGAAACGTGAAAGCTTAGTTGAAAATGTACAACCGGGATAGCCTAAGTACAAGCATAATCAAATGTTAATAAAGCCTATCAAAGGCTTTATTAACATTTGATTATCCGCAAGTTCAAAGTAAAGGAAAGTAAAGTAGAAAATATCTTAATTTTTATAGACTTATACAAAGTATCTACTTTGAGAGGTCCAAAAAAATATTACTAGCAAAAATATACACAATAAAAATAAACGTAAAAAAATAATACTATGATAATAAATATCATAAATAAACATCATGTGGCTCTTCTACCGGTTTGGAGGTTGTTTCCGATCGAGAAGAACCCGGCAAAAAACTCGATGTTCAAACACTCTTTTCAATCTTGCTTATTTACACAAAAATTTAATAGACAGCATAAAGTCATAACAAAAAATGTGCAGAGTAGCATATTATTATTATACCTAAGATGACCACAAAATCTTGCCATTTAATAAAAAAACTTAAATTATTCATTCATCTAAATTTCAAAGAACGAAGTTATTAAGAAACTAGGTACCTCTCTGCAAGTAAAACCATGCAATGTCAGTCACTTCACAGGAATCACAGGCCCAGCCGTTTTTCTTTCAATATTGAGAGTTTTATTGGGCCACTTTTACATAAAGTGTTATTAATGTATGCGTAGTTATTGTTCAATGTTCTGTTAGAGATAAATCAGAGCTTAACCTTCCACCGACATGAGCTCGTGATCGACATTCGTGACCGGAGTATTTTTTCTCGTCCTGTTCCACGAATGATTGTTTTGTTCGCGTGTCAGTCGATCGTGTCACGAGAGCAAACGTAAACGTAAGCCGTCCATGCTTGATGCCACTCCGAGAACGGAGGACCTACAGTACTACGCAGAACCGGACCCGTCGCTGACAGCCAATTAGCCCCTCACTCCCCTCGCTTGCTCCCTAACCCGCACTCATATACCCATTTATCTTTATTCGGCAGAAGCTCCCGCACGACAGTCGCTTTCAATCCCGAGATACGGTACCGATTTAACTCGCATTTGTCTAATAATGGATACCTATTTTGGAATTGCCTATAAAACGGCCTTGAAATGCAATAGGTTAACATTCATATAATTTAAACGTCGTGGATAAGTTTAAATATAATCGAATTGCTATGAAATGTTTTCAGGATAAGTGTTTTAGTGGCAAAGATATCCACACGAATCACGTTTTGCGCTGAAACTAAAAGTGAACTAAAATTTGTTTAAACTCCTACCTACCTTCCGCCTAGTCCTTCCTTTTAGTTTTTCCTTTACCCAAAGTTTTCCTGGAAGAAATTGCTCTCTAGCGATAAGACCGCCTAAATTTTAAAACTAAAAATCTATTGTAAAATATCACTGTTATTGTTTTTTTAGTTTGAAGTATTTTAGTATTCCGTATATAGTAATTACCAAAAAAAAAACCAACTTCAAAAAAAACTATTCCGAAACAAAGCACTAAAAAGTAAAGAAATAATTGCGTATTCTTCTTAAACTTATATGATAATATAATGTAGGTACAACTATTGTTATTGTTGGAGTCGGAGTCAGCCAAGGAAACACTACAATATGCCTAGCAATATACCTATTTCTTACATAATCACATTGACGTATGTATGTAGGTAGTTACAAACCTACATTGGCTGACACCGACTCCAACAATAACAATAATTGTACCTACATTATATTATCGTATAAGTTTTAGAAGAATACGCAATTATTTCTTTACTTTTTAGTGCTTTGTTTTGGAATAGTTTTTTTTGAAGTTGGTTTTTTTTTGTTAAAACTTTTGTTTATTTCTTGTTTTACAGTGAATAGTTCTTATTTATTTTATACATCGAAAAAGTATCGTCCAATTGCTCCTTAGAATTGAAGAGTTCCGTTACTTTGTCATGGATCCCATAGTCAGAACCTAACCAAACTCTCATCAAACTACCCTTGAAGTACCCAATAAAAAAAGAAACATCGAAATCGTTTGGCTTGATATTGAGTTATTTGTCCATTTGTCGCGCATATGGTTTATCTAGATTTAAGACTTATATGGATTTCCCATGGATGCCACTGTCAGAACTGGACCAAATTAAAATGGAACTACACGGGCAGCATCAGCTTTCAAATAAAAAAAGAATTATTAAAATCGGTTGGCGTAATATTGAGTTATTCGTCCATTTGTCGCGCATTTTGTCTATCTAGATTTAGGACTTATATGGTTTTCTCATGGATGCCACTGTCAGAACTGGATCAAATTAAAATGGGACCACACATGCAGCATCAGCTTTCAAATAAAAAAGAATTATCAAAGTCGGTTGGCGTAATATTGAGTTATTCGTCCATTTGTCGCGCATTTTGTCTATTTAAATTTAAGACTTATATGGTTTTCTCATGGATGCCACTGTCAGAACTAAACCAAATTATAATTGGGACCATTCGGGAAGCACTAGCTTTTTAAATAAAAAAAGAATGATCAAATGATCAAAATCGGTTCACCCAGTCGAAAGTTATGAGGTAACAAACATAAAAAAAAAACTAAAAAAAAACATCGACTGTATGTTTTTTTTTTGAAGAACCTCCTCCTTTTTTGAAGTCGGTTGAAAAACAATAAAGTATATTCATATCTATTAACCTACGCTTTAGTATTTTATGTATGAACACCGACAAAATCAGGAAAAAAAGTAAAGTCAATTGCTCTGCTACTTTTTTTACACCTTTAGATACCTACATTAAAACACGTTTCTAAAAGTTTACCTTATTTATAAGACTACATGGGGCACTACTTACGATCTGATTGCCAAGGTTGTTCGCTATTCTTAGAATATCTTTTAGCGCCATTCGTGAGTCAGTTGTCTTACAGTCAGACCATGAATCACTAACAATACATCACTCCACGATTGTTTCCTGATAATTTTCTTTTTAAATACCCCGGAACAATTGGTGCAATTCTTTTGTCTTCGCGACGGCAAAGTGCAAAGAGTGTGTGTGTGACAAGAGTAGATACACCTAACTACAGACATTGTTGACGCGCGACCGATTAGGTCACGAACATCAACTTTCGCAATCGAATGTCCTGATAGTTATATCTAACACTGCTATGTATTACAATTTACAACCATTTTACTGTTCATAAATCTAGAAGTAACAAAAAAGGTCGGTGTTGTATATATGTATAATAAAACAATCGATAGGTACATTTCTTTCTTGTATATACGAATAACATTGTACGAGGTACCTAGCCTCATCGCCAGAGGGCGCTGTAGTTTCAAAAGAGTTTTACCACAGTGTAGCACATTCTTTTTTAATTCTTTTTTTAAATTTTCATTCCAATCCCTTCATTTGTTTTAATTTGCCAACTTATGGAAGCGAACGTGTCGATCGGTTTTACAAAAATGGAAAAAGAGCAATATCGTTCGGTGATTCGATTCCTACTTTTGGAAGGGAAAATGCGCATCGAAATCAAAGAGCGCTTGGATGCTGTGTACGGTGACTCTTCTCCATCGATGGCCACCGTCAAGAATTGGTTCAACGAGTTTGCACGTGGCCGTACGTCGGTTTTTGATGAACCACGTCCAGGTGCACCGAAAACAGCTGCTACGGAGGAAAACATTAAAAAAATCCATGATCTCGTATTGGCAGATCGCCAATTGAAGGTTCGGGAGCTGGCTGAGACTGTAACCATTTCAGAAGGAACAGTGCATCATATTCTTCACGAGGAACTCGGCATGAGAAAGCTGTCGGCGCGATGGGTGCCGCGTTTACTCACACCGGAAAACAAGCGCAACCGTGAGACCACATCGGAGACGTGTTTGGCGCTGTTTAAGCGGAATCCAGCGGAGTTTTTGCGTCGTTTTGTGACCGTCGATGAAACCGGGATCCACTGGTACACACCAGAGACCAAGGAGCAATCAAAACAATGGATCCAGACCGGGGAACGTGCTCCAAAGAAGGCGAAAACTGTAAAATCGGCCGGAAAAGTTATGGCCACCGTTTTCTGGGATTCACAAGGTGGGATCTACATCGATTACCTCGAGAAGGGTAAAACAATTACAGGGCTTTACTATGCCGATTTATTGGGCCGATTCGACGCCGAATTAAAGAAAAAACGACCCCATCTGGCGAAGAAAAACGTGCTGTTTCACCACGACAACACCCGGTTCACACGTCTGCCGTTGCCATGGCCAAATTGGTCGAATTACGCTACGAATAGCTGCCCCATCCACCGTATTCTCCAGATTTGGCCCCTTGTGACTTCTTTCTGTTTCCTAATCTGAAAAAATCACTCGCCGGCAATAGATATGGGTCAAATGAGGAGGTCATCGCCGCCACGGAGGCCTATTTTGCAGAGTTTGACAAAAACTATTTTTCGGACGGGTTAAAAAAGTTGGAGCATCGCTGGGCTAAGTGTATCGAACTAAAAGGAGACTATGTTGAAAAATAAATTGCCACTATTCCAAAATTTTCGTTTACTTTTTATAGGCTAAGTATTTATTGAATGACCCTCGTATATCTGGAAATGTATTGTAGAAGCTTCAGTATAACAGTAGAGTACAGATGTTCATCGAATGCAATTTCAAATATATAAATAGCTGTAAACATTTTGAAGATCTGAGTAACTCTACAAACCTGTCTCGCTGTGTGACAGGATAAGTGAGAATGTATTTTTTTTTTACTTACATGCAATCCGCATGTAGAACAGAGACGAACTATTAGGTCTACAGTACACACCTCTAATTAAAAATTACTTAATGTTGAGAAGTCTTCAAAGTGATACAAAGTTATAATTGTAAGAGCCAATTAAATCAACTCACTGGTTTTTCTCAAAGTAGGTATTACCTTTCATAACTTAAATAAAACAGGTTAGTAAACGTAGCCTTTTTAAAAATTTAAGACACTCATTACTGCGCCATTTTATCGTCATGTAAAGTTGAAGGGGAAATAACTTTTCGCATAACGTCGATTGTCCTAAAGTCGCTTGGCATAATTCATTTGGCATAACATCATAAAGCATAATATTAACGTCTCATAATGTTTTCTTCGCCTAACTTTCTAATAGCAAAACAGTCCAAAGGCATATTATTACAAGGCATATGTAGTGTCAGCTCTAATAACATTTGGCATAATATAGTTGAGCCTAATATTCTTAAGCATAATTAAAAAATAGCATAATTTAAGAAGGCATAATTAGTAAAATCCATAATTACGTTAAAAATAACTTTTGTAGTCCTAAATGTTCAGTAGCATAAATTTGACATAACTAAACGCTGCAAAACCGACTACACGCAGTCTTGTCTTCCCTACCCCTAGAGTGTAATTCAAGCCCGCGTGGGACCGCCAGAGACCCGCAGCGCCGGAGCCGTGACAGAAGCTATGCCTGCTGCATGTTGCATTTCTGCTTGCACGCTACATGTTGCAGTTCTGCTTGCATGCTTGCATGCTGATTGCTTGCTTGCATGCTGTTGCCTGCTTGCACGCTGTATGCCCGCTTACACGCTGCATGCCTGCTTACATGCATGCACGCATGTATTATGACAGGTACAAATCGTTGTGATTTTGATGGTTCACATTTATTTATTTTTTTAAAAAGTATGCGTAAAATTATTATTCATTTGAATGATTATGACACTTTTGATAGGCATGCTCCTGTTCGACGTGTCAAGGTGAAACATCTACCTGCCCCTTGGCTGACCCCTGATACTAAGCAGACTATGCTGCTGCGTGATAAAGCTAAACGTAAATATAGGAAATTTCAGACTGAGCTTAATTCCTATCGATATAATTATATCGACAAAAAGTTGCGGAATCGCTGCAATAGGATGTGTAGGGACGCAAAAAGGCGCCACATTCATTCTACTGTTCAGGATTCTAGTAGTGGGATTTTAGTAGTGCCTTTAACTCGGTTGACTTTGACGTGCTCCTAGGCATCCTACAGTCGCTTAACATATCTCTCTTAACGCTTAACGCTCCTCATGCAATAGAATGGTTCAATTCTTATCTGAGAGGCCGCCTTCAGTGCGTTCGCGCTGACGATGTTTCATCGAACTGGTGTGAGCTTACTGCTGGTGTTCCTCAGGGTGGCGTCCTTTCTCCCTTGCTTTTTTCGATCTTTATCAATGCAATCACTTCAGTATTGTCTGCTAACTACCACCTTTATGCTGACGATCTGCAACTTTACGTTCACTTCAAACTTGATGATATTGGTTCAGCAATAGTGGAAATGAATCAAAATCTAGAACGCATTAGTGGGTGGGCTGAATCGTATGGTCTGCTCGTGAATCCGCTGAAATCTCAAGCCATTATCATCGGTAGTAGATCTATGTAGAATAGGGTTGGCGCATTGACTTTGTCACCGCTGGTATATAACGGAACGAACATAGACTATGCTGTTTCGGTCAAGAACTTGGGTATCTACCTTGACTGTAACCTTGCGTGGAACTATCACGTTAATCAAGTCGCCCGAAAAGTATTTGCAGCACTCCCTGAAGCGTCTTCAGAATTTTCTGCCCATTCACACTAAAATCACTCTAGCTCAGACACTTATGCTTCCGATTATTGATTACGCGGATAGTTGCTATCCTGACGCTACTGAGCAACTCCTCGATAAGCTGGAACGTATTCAAAATGTCTGTATTCGCTTCATATTTGGCCTTCGTAAGTATGATCATGTTTCTGAGTACAGAAAGCAGTTGAAATGGCTGCCTATTCGTTTGCGGCGTGATTATCACATGATGGTTCTTGTTTACAACATCCTCTTCAACCCTTCTTCTCCACGCTATCTCTGTGAGCGCTTCTCCTATCTTTCATCGTCTGGCAGAACTAATCGTTCAGCCTATAATTTACAGCTGACTGCCCCTACCTGTAGAACGAGCATGTATGGTGACTCTTTTACTGTTCAGGCTGTGAAACTGTGGAACAAGCTGCCCGTTTCTATTCGGGAGTGTCGCTCTGTGGGTTCCTTCAAAAGATTGTTAAAAGAACATCTTTAAAAAAATGTTTGAATTGTGTTGGATCATAATAATAATTATTATTATTTTATTTATTTTTAAATATATATAATTATTTTAGTTAGGTACTTCTTAAAAATTATGTACATCACACACATCTACATCTTTAAAATTATGTACACAGTTTTGTCTATCCAAATTATGCCACACAATATTATGGCTCGTGATGATTAGGAAAATCAGAATTATGGAACATGATATTATGACAATGATGCTTAGAATTAGTGAGCCAAAGTTACAGGCACATTTAAATCAATAATGACGACCACCTTCCCTATACCCTTTTAATGCAGGTAGCTGGGCTCTAGCATTTTGACCATTATGGTTAGTTTTTTCTTCTTTCGCCGGCAAAAATATAAAAGTGTAAAAAAGTGTGCTACAGAAATTTGAAACATTTTGGCGCTTTGTGAAATCCTCTATTGAAATATTTGTTAGTCACTTCCAAACACAAAGTGTGGCATAGAACGTAGGTACAGTCAGCCAAAGCTGCAGCTTAAAGCTGAAATATCAATCACTGAACTCGCATACTTCGCTCGTAGGACGGTACGTTTTACACATTGAAATTCCTTTTAAAAGTACATAGCAGTTTATTAAGTAATTAAATATGAAGATGGTATATCTCTGCCTGTAGAACCGTATAAAAGCACACCAATAGCTCTCGTTCAAGAGAATTCACATCTGCATACCTACATTGCATACAATACATTGCAGTAGAAATGAGACTTTGCGAAGGAACTCAGAGCGGAATTTGTAATACCAATTTAACTTTGAAAAATCATATTTAACAAGTATTTCATATTCGCAAAACGAATCAGACTTCAATAGACGAGTCGCAAGTTAAGAAATGTCAAGACGGGTGTGCTATGTGAAAAGGATTTGGCCTCGCAGCTGACATTCAGCGCGCTGCGCTGCGATGAAGCAAGTATTATGCAAAAATGGCTGATGCAATACAACTATACCGCCTGGAGCATCTTCATTCTCGCGAGGAGCCGGCATGGCATTCACGATGGCCCCAGACAAACTTCCTCGTACAGATTATTTAATCGCATGCATAGGTGTTAGCGGAGTTAAACGCAAAACATTGAACTGAGATTTTTTAAAACTTTTTATGACTTTAGCATCTAGTAATATTTTTAAACATATTACTTGCTTTTGTATATTTCTTACAGAAGTATATTACTAGTACTCGTATATCTACTGATAAATCTGGACACCGCCATGCAAAAGAAGCAATACCTAAAGAGGTTATTTTATGCATATTAGAACATGTTGTAATTGGTATATGAAGATACTCGTAGAATACGTTTTCAGACTTTTCACGAAATTATGAAAAACACCTCAAAAATCGTATACAAGAGAAAACTTTCACAACATGTTTTTCTGATAATATTTTATCTAAAAGTCTTTGTGTGAGTTTTCAACCGTGTGCATATAGAAGATCTAGCTAAACTCGTTACGTAAAGCTACAAAATGAAATTTGTTACCAGAGAAAAACTTCTAGTAAACTTAGAATAATAACGTATAGAAGGATAATCTTCATACAACCGCCCCGTCAAAAATTAGGCACTAATCCTATCCACACATGCGTGACTATTACTTGCTCACGTGCGGCGCGCTTTGAAATTGAACATTGCGGAGCTGTAATGAACACTGCAAAGCGGTACGTTTAGAGCCATTATGGCTCCGATTAAGGTGCTTCAAAATGGACGCGTGGACTTGGTTTCTATGTACTGGTAATGGTTAGTATGTAAAAGTTTAAGATATAATAATTTTAGAAATTAATTTATTGTTTATTATTTGCACCAATCTGTTTTATTTTGAGACCTATTTGGACAAACCACTCCTCGTACGATACTTTCCACCGTCACAAATAGATCATTTCTCTCTGAATAAATAACCAATTTTAGTAATTTGGCTGATCAATATTATTTTTATTATGGTATACAAATTAAACCCGGTCCGTTAATCAAACTCGTTAAAAGCATTGTACTTAGCCTTTATGGACTAGCAGGACCTACAACATTGAACCTTTATCAGAACAAGCAGCAACCATAAATTCAAAAGAAACGCTTCCAAACAATTTATTCAAAACAAAATATTGGCTTAATTAATGCAATAAACAGTAACGAACTCAAGATTGGAGTTATTAATCGTGAAGCACCTCATCTAACCAGCAGTGGTTGTAAATTAACAGCTATAGCCCCCATAGTCTCTGACGAACTCGCACGTTGAAGGAAATTATATTCTTCGAACTAGTAATATAGCCGTATAGTAGTAAAGTCCGTTCATTTCGCTAAGACATGCTACTTTGTTTTTATTAACATTAAGTTTCAAAGCATGTTATGTTGAATCATGAACATAAAAAGTATTCCACTAAGCAGTGGTCCCTATCATTAGAACCTAGTAAGCGCCACAATTATTGGGTAATTAGCATCACGCTTGCTAATCGCAGGCCTGATATCACAAAACCGGATTATGTCCTCAACAAACCATGTCTGAACTGGAAATAGGAATACCCTGGGAAAGAATCCCAGGATTATAAACCAGAATCCTAAAAAATAAATATAATTACACGTGTCTTCTCAAAATGAACGCACTATACTTCACATGGGTACCTACGTGTTCCATTAACCAATAGTTCCTGCGAACTTAAAACATTCCGAGACCGATTGAATTAACAGGTTCACATTAATTGGTTTAATTAGGGCACTAACTGAATCAGAGAGTTGCTACCGTAAGCGATCACTTGCATTTCACAGTTCTGTAACGCCGTCCTGCATGTTTGTAAATTTCAATTGATTAATTAGCTGGTTAGACTACCTACATATTCCTTCTTGACTAAGTGTAACCTGACTAGCCTACTAAACTAAATATATTTATCTGCATCTTTACGCAATATTTTTGATGAATTTATTATTGAACGCTTGGTGATCGAAAAAGACAGAGTGTTATTGTAATTAGGTATATAGTAAATCATTTCGAATTCATAAGGGCAACACAAATTGAACTATTAAATGTGCTCTTCTCAGAAGAGTTTAAAGTAGTATTAACAATTATAATAAATAAGTACCCATAAGTAAGTAAAACTTTCATAAATATGTTTTTTTTTTATGTTTTGCTGTAAGCCAATTAGTTCCATAAGGTAGCGTACAGGTAGCTCTTTTCTCCCATAAGGCATAGATCATGCAATAAGAACACATCGGAAATGATGGCTGCCGTATTTTACGATGACAAAACATTTCCGTTCAATAAAAGAAATCGAGCTAAAGGTAATCTCTCCCTCTATAAATAATAGTCAGTTGACTGATCGCGACAGGATCGCCGATAGACAAATGTCAGAAATGGTATCTAATGTCGGTAGGACGAGGGCTCCTCGGCAGCTGCTTAGCCGCATTTGTTTAAATATTAATTCTATAAAGGTGGGGTTAAACCAATCTAGCGAATGCTCATTTTATACCCTCTCTCTATCAAATACTCTTTGTGTAAACAGAGTCAGACTTACTACTATTGATGGAATGGAGATAGAATGAACATTCCCTCGTTTGGTCTAAACCCTGCTTAAGAATAGTACGAAAATCTACACAGTAGCTTTTTATCTACTTAATTAAAAATGATGAAATTATTATTATTCAAGCTTTTGATTCTAATGAACAAACCATTTATTTCTACTCTGATTGCTCTTCCTTCTCACTTTTCGCGCGAAATAGTGATAGTAGCTGAGTAAAGCCTAAACTCCAAAATTACATCTAATTGTATTTAATGATTAACTAATGACTGATCAACCTTGCATCAAATTGAGTTTCTTGCCCGAAACATCGCTGAATGAAATAATAAGTATGATTGGCAACCAAAGTTAATTGCTTTATTCTACCACTGGTGATAACATTCATGCTATCAAGGCAGATTCAGTGATGTAGGCGCCTTTGATATGGTGGTGCTTTGCATGACCGTGTTCAGTTTTAACAACAGAGATACCTACCTACAGAAGAGCATCAATTGTAATTAATCTTGTTAATTAACCTCATAACTACTGCTGACATAACCGCCACGCCGCGGCTGCCCTCCCGGAACGCGCCGACGGTTACTTACCGACGCTTATATTTTATTCCGATCACATTTCACACGTGCACCGACAGTACCTAAAGCAATGCAGGTCATATTGCGAACTATCACGTCCCCGGTATGATAAATATGAAACTCGCATGTCCGCTAGCAATAATTGCATAACCTTCGCTGGTTCTCGTAATGCGCGCTAATTAATGAACTTATAGACACTTATGTTCATATGAGTTGACTGAAGGAGTGGCTTTTTTACCTTCAAATTGAATTTCATAACTTTTTGAGAGTAATCGAGCAGTTTGCAGTACAGAGCTTTGCGTGTCGCAACGCAAGTGAGCCGTGGGAGCTCGCGCGCGGCAGTAAAGTGATGTTGACTTGACGATATTATAATGTCAATGGCAACAAATAAAGTGCGTAATCCAAAAGCAAAGGCCGTAATATATACGCTAACTCACAGTTATATTGTTACGTCACACGACCAGACGATATTTCAAACCTTTCCTCCCTCGAGTTAAGACGTCCTATCGCAAACATGATTAATCTTCGCCTTCCCAATAAAAACGTTTGACTCGCACTTTCGCTTCTAATTTCTACTTGAAATAACTCGGCTTCTATATTTCAATTCCTTGTGTCAACGCTGCGGAAAAGAAACATTTCAGTTTTTATAAACTTTGCTCGGGCTGTTATTCTCTCGGGCGGATTCTTACTTTTTTGCCACGCTGATTGATGACTTTTCTTACAACGTGACACTTTGTGTTTTTTTCCAAATGCTTACTACTATGTCCTACGAATTCACAAAAAAAGGATATCATTATTTAACTTTACCAGTCTATCAATCTCACACTTAGGGGTTAATACTGCTACTGTTATACGTCATTATGGGCCGTCCATGACAGATTTCCAGAATAGTCGGTGAAGGCGACCTGCATTCACTGAAATCCCGCGTCCTCTCAAGCCACTGTCCATCTTAAGAGAGGATACTGAGTTTGCCATCAAAAGAACTCATGACTTTTATACCAGAGGCCATAATCTTATCGCTGTGTGCCATTTCAAGTTGCATTATCTGCTGGACTACATACGGGCTTTTACGAGGTGCATTTGTATTATATAAATAAATAAATATGCGCCAGACAACACACCTATTGTCATGGTCTCAAAGTAGGGATAAATATCCCTGTGTTACGAGGTACCAGACAAGGAATTAAGCCAGGGGCGTCTCCCAGCACACCCAGACCCAGGCCAATTTAGAAAATATCGTTTCCTGAATTGACCTGACCGGGGATCGAACCCGGGACACTACGGAATTAAAGGCGAGAAACCGTGCTCCAGCGCACTACGCCAATCGTCTCGTAGCGGCTATGAGTAATTTATGAAATTAAACTTTTTTTCCAAAAACACATATACACTTAATAAAGGAAACCCGAAAAAATATGTACATTTAAATGGTGCAAAAATAACAGAGCTCTAATAAATCTACTTTCTGTGTAAATGAAACCGCCTCATTTGCTTACAAAGCTCGGCGTTTAATATTCATGATACTCCAGAAAACGCTAAAAAATCACATCAGTTGATGTTCTGTCGCCGACTGGTAATACTCCGTTTACGGCTGGATTTTTTTTGTTGTTGGCGAATGATGAATGACTTTTACCTAAAACGTCACAAAAGGGGACGGTCGGCGGTCGGGCACGCGTGATGCTCGTGACCTCACGCATCTCACAAATTCGGAGTCCATTTGCTCAGTACGTGCGTGGAAACGTCGGCATGCTCATAATATTATTTCCCTAGGGCCTAGGGGAACGATTAGGTAATCGGCGAATGCATTTTGTTTATGAAACTTCGTGTGTTCTGATTCGTTCGCGCACACACATGTAGAAAACATACTTAAGCATTTGTTTTAGAGACTCTGAAGGAAGTATGGTGAACGAGTGCAGTAACAACGTTAGGTAGCTACTCGACAAACTTCTGAGCATGCGATACGAAGACGAGAGAAGTAGCGTAACGATACGCTTTAAACTCCAGAGCCACCTATTCCTAAAGTAACTCTACATACCTATTTTTATATGGCGACTTAGAATCTTCTTTTTTGACTAGGTGGTTACAACTTGAGTGCGGTATAATGCGAGTTCATATCGATTGACTACTACTGTTACTATAACTGTTCAATCCGCGCTGACCAACCAATCCGTGAAGTTAATTGGTAAAAATGTTAACCGCTAATGTTTAGTGCACTCTAAAGCCATTAGACGTAAAAGCGAAAAACTGGTTTATCTGTGCCGTTCCTGGAGCAATAGATCTCGATCGGGCATTATAAAGCCGAGGAGCCGGCTCGACAGACAAGGATAAACGATTTATAGCAACGCAAACAGCATTAAATCTGCAAGGGCAACATTCTTGCACGCATTTACCGTAAACCATCAATTAACCTTAGAACTAAGGTGCTTAAGCTACAGAAATCCTCTAAATGTGGTAGGCTTTTTAACAAATTTCGTCATTGTTATGACTATTATACCTACATTGAAGCCTCGTGAGTAAACATGGCCTTATTCATATGAAGCGAGTAACCACACCATGTTTCGTGAGTACACAAAAAATGTTCGAAAGTAATAGTTGATTCAGCAAAGATTTTCAATAAATAAACAAAACGAACTTTGAGAAGAGGCTGTGTGTATAAGTTACGAGTAGATATTGTGTGTAAGTCAAATCTCGTTCGAATCAAATAAAAATAGGAAAAGAAATTTCCCCGGTTTGTTTTTCCTAGAATTCTCTCGAGAGTTCAACGGAATCTTATTCTCGAGGCAAGACAGAGTCCCAATAGGCTATGCGTTTATTTGTTGTTAAGCGTGACATAAAAAAATACTCATAGGTCGTTAAAGATCTAATCTCCCGATATCTCCTTACGAAGTTTTAAGGTAATTTTTTATGACCCAAGTTGAAGATATAAAACTGATTGATATACAACGATGGCACTGGCCAACTATTAAGTTTAAACATTTTGAACTTGACTGGAGCTATTAAGTGTTATTAAGTTTGGTACGGGGAGCCAGTTATGGTGTGCGGCGATGGGAGTGTCGGAACGTGTTTGATGCATAAGTGATCGAGATGAAGTACTACACTCACTCGGGACGGGTCGATGGTTCGTTGCGCAACAAGCCGTTACCTATCTATTTAAATTGGGTTCGGATAAATTTGATGTGCTCACTGCGAGCCGGCTGGCCCCTTGGGCGGTAAGATATTCGTCTCAACTGAATGCAAGTACAATAACCAACAGATTACATATCGAGCACTACGTGCCTGTCAACCGCTGCGCGGAATTATACGTCAGAAGCCGCAGCAGATATCGAAGATATCATGGCACAAGTGTCTGCCATAACACGGTGTAGAAGATATCTTATCTTACTGCAAATCCATTTAATACGTACTGAAATAATTATTTGTTTATGTCAACAAAGATGGAAACCACCTATTTTCAACTTAAATGCTTGCAATCTACCGTACCCACAAAATTTTGGATTTTTAAAAAAGGCCGTAAAAACAGATAAAAAATGATTAAGTGCAGCGTGATCCCCTTAGTTGGGTTTAATATAAACGCGTCGGTCATAAATTCAGCTGCAATAACCAACACATCCTAGGGGACTGAATTTTAATAGAATTAATTAACTACATATTACAAAAAACCAACTTAAAAAAAAACTAATCCAAAACAAAACATTAAAAAGTAAAGGTTTTTTTTTGTTAAAATATTTGTTTATATCTTGATTTCCAGTGAAGAGTTCTTATTTATTTAATACATCGAAAGAGTATCGTCCATGCACTCGCTCCTAAGAATTGAAGAATTCCGTTACTTTGTCATGGATCCCATAATCAGAACCATCATCATCATACTCTCAAGTATATCCTTTCCAATAAAAAAAGAAACATCGAAATATTGGCGCGATATTGAGTTATTCTTCCATTTGTCGCGCATATAGTTTATCTTAGATTTAAGACTTAAATGGTTTTCTCATGGATACCACTGTCAGAACTAGACCAAATTAAAATGGGACCACACGGAAAGCAACAGTTTTCTAATAAAAAAAGAATGATCAAAATCGGTTCACTCAATAGAAAGTTATGAGGTAAAAAACATACAGTCAAATTGAGAACCTCCTCCTTTTTTTGAATTCGGTTAAAAGTTACAATGAAATTAGTCATTGCACGTCGATAATTGAAGAAATAGGTAACTTTGGAACAAACTAAAAGTACAGTATAGCGTTAATCAACTTGGAGCATTGGGAGCGTGAATATTCAATATTAATGTAGCATGAAATAATTGGCGCATTTTGGAGAGGAGATCAATCTGGCCTGTTAATGAGATTCGGCGACGATCGCGTCGGACAATTTGAGCGCCGCTGCGCCTCCTTAAATGAAATACTGCTACATTAAAAGACGCAAGGGCTGGAAAACAAGGCCTGCCGGTCAAACTTTATATCACTTACCAATTTTTACAAATAATACATTTACAGCCAGTTTTTGAAATTAAGTATTTGAAATCGAGAGCGTCGTGGCCAAGTGGTTAAGCACTCCAACTCGAATCGCGGATCGTGTGGTCCCGAGTTCAAATCTGGCCAGAACCAAAAACCTCTGTGTTTATTGTTTAATTTCTGACTTACTCTCCGGTGATGGAAAACATCGATAAAAAACCAAATCAACCCGGATAGCGGCGGAAGGCTCACCACCTACCACGTTGGGTTCTAATATTATTGGTGAAAAGTGGGCTTCTGAGTGTTCCGTTCATCACGACGGCAACAGCCACTTGCCTCTGGCTACCCTGTTTGGGATAACGTCGTGATGGTAGGTATGTTATGTTATGATAATTATGTTATTTAAAATTAAGAAAAATCCGAACAAAATTATTTAAACTAGAATTAATAATTCAGAATCTAACGTGTTCATTTTACACATAGTTCCAAACAACTTTTGTTTCACGACTCGCAAAATTTAGATTAACAATTTTCAAACTTTCTATACAAAAGTTGATGAACTTGATACCAAGAATCTTTTTTTAGGCGGTTTTTAGTGCGTTGATCAAACAAGTGACTGCTGCCATGTCTGTGGCGTTGTACACTGCATTACAAGTTAGAAATCGGATAGCATACTTTCAATTTCTAGAACTACCACCAAATTTAATCTCAAAAAACCGGCCAACTGCGAGTCGGGCTCGCGTACCGAGGGTTCCGTATTAAAAACATTATTATAGATTAGCTATGTTTAAAGTATTTATTCTCAAACAAGATAGGCGATCCATTTACATGAGAACATAAATCTTAAAAAAATAAATATCTTAATCTAGGTCGCCACTTTGGAGTTCACAACCTTCAGATCACAAACAACCCGCATGCACACTCTGCAAACATAAAGAGGAATCTCTATTTATGAATCAATAAGAGACGATACATTGAAAGCCGACTTCTGCGTCATTCGCCATCGTCATCGCTGTCGGGTTCGAGAGCCGCGACCTCCGACCGCGCTTTCTCCGATGCGCTGCCCACCGCAGCCGCCGCCGTCGCGTCGCTGCAACGCATCGCTTTCCAACGACCAATTAACAACTTCGCTAGCATTGATTTATTGCACACGGAAATCCCTTCATTAGTAAACAAATTCAAGCATTATCTCCAACTGGAATAGCGTAAACAAACTCAGATAGTAACCGTTAACTTTTTAACAATCTAGACAGCAATATAAATAAATCAAAGTAATAAAGGTACGCCTTGGCGAGATCTGACTATTAAATGCTAGTTAAAACGCATGGCAACAAAGTTCAAAACCTTTTCGTAACATGACTTTTTGCGCAAGAATCGTATTGTAGTTACGATAGTCATTAACAAACAGTAGAGTACCAGAAACAATAGCACCAACATCTACTCTTAGTTGATAGGGCCGCGTATACTTTCTCTAGCGCGGTGATTTTTTGTTAGATATCATTGTTAATAATGCGATTGTTTTAGATGATTTACCCATACGACTTTCATTTCTCAGTCGAACATGCATTATGAACAGATCCAATGGTACGAGTTACGATGAACATGAACTTGTTTTGTAGACACGCCAATGCTAACGTGGCAACGAACAAGGCGGTGTTAATATTTACAAAGCGATGCGCTCGCTGTTATCGCTTACAATTCGACCCACGTTCGTTTACTTTCCGAACAATATAAGTACTTGCACGAACGTAAACTTATATGTTAGAAGTCCTTGCATGCTTAAGCACACGTAGGTGCGTCGTTGTTACTGCTAGAGTTGCATTGCAGACATAAGTTTCAATCTGGATGCTTCCTGCGTCGCTGACGTCTCAATTGCTGCTCTTTTGTAATCAACAATTTGTGCCGCTACTCGACAAACAGCTACCGTCTTCATTCAATAACTACGAGAACGAATGCCAGACTATTTTAGTTGCCTCGTTACGATTATATCACTCCTTACTCATTGTGCGATTGTGAAATTGGTGCGTTCTATAGAGTAAGTTACTTTTTCTTGGCCATAAATAACACAATAACTATGATACACATAGTTATTGTTACGTTGTTACACACAATTTATATCGTCACATCAATCGCAATTTCTAGATACGAAAGCGTGAATCAAGAGTCGCAACATTTTGTAATTTGAGAATGTTATTGAAGAAACTTTTGGCGGTTTATGCTGTCTCTACAGCTTTATGAGTGTAATGAAAATATTAAAATCCTTGGTACCTACGAGTACATTAGCAGCAACATCTTTACGAAACACAAGTAACTATTTAGCGAAATTGCACATTAAGTACGGGGCACACGTATTAGGCTCAATGGTTATAATGGTCTGCGTAACATTGATCAACGGCACTCAAGTGCAATTACGTTAGGCAATCTACATACTTGTCCCAAATCAAAATTGGCGTTACGAGTAGATGGATCTTTTCGTTATTTGATGGTGGAGGTCGCTCTATTGTCTTTGTACATCAATTTGTGTACTTGCAATAAAGCAACACGCGACTGCTGGAGCGATTGTTCAGGTAATCGACTTTCCGCTTCGCAGCAAACATTAAAACAGCATTAAATTCTATTTAACGGTATATAATGCATGCCTAGTTAAGTAATTGGAAAATGTGCTTCGTGTCTCGTGCGATGCGAAATCTTGATGCAATAAAAACAATGAACCACTCATAGATAAATATCTGGCTTAATTACGACCTTGATTTGCTGATCGCAATATTAAATTAAAAACAATTTATGGAGCTACACATTTTTTTGGATTAGAGCCTCCATTAAATTAATTATGATTGATAAGGTAAAGTAAAACTGTTACATGATAAAAAAGCCAAACATAGTTTTTCTAAACATACTTCATGTGGGTATGGAAGAGGAAAATGAATATAGAATTCCAGCCGGCCTGAGAGAGATTCCGAAAATACTCGCAGACTGTCCACAAAGCTCGTTGCTTCACCACAATAACATCTGTATGAAACCTACGACCGGAAATAAGAATGAGCTTTATCTAATCAGTAATTTTCCGTGTGTGGAATAATTACAGATGTCACGGTTAGTTGTGAGCGTATTAGAGGAACTAAGCTGGATGTTGGTCACGCAATGTCAGTCCACCGGTCCACCGCGTGCTTCACGGTCCATATCAAAGTACAAAGATAATGCCTACTTTATTAAATCTCAATCAACTTTATTCATATCTTTTTGTTCTCATGTATTTCACTAATTCATTTTTACAATACAACGCTAAAAGTTTGAAGATAGATTTATTTTTAAATAGTAAAGATGAAAACAGTTAACACACGTGAAACGTTCTACTGTTAGTGAAAAGTAGTTAAGTAAATTTCTATTGGAAGTATATTCCATTCGTATCCGTAAATTCAATATTTTATTGCCATTTTGGCATCATTCAATAATGTTAAGAAATGTTCGAATTTTTCATTGCAGTTTGTATGTTAGGAAATCATTAAGTACCGTAGAATTTAACATGGTAAATTCACTAATAAATCATTTAAAATCACTACTCAGTACGGCTTATGTTCATAATCATATGATTTTAAAGCAAAAACTAAAGTAATTTAAGAATACCCGCGCTATTGTGTATGTAATAGGCACTGTGGGACTGTGCTGTATTATAGAGAAGGAAAATTCCTGTCATGTGACTTTGTAGCCGGCTACATATTAATGGCAGTATCTCAGAAATAGTTCGCGGACTCGGAGTTTATAGGAATGCTGGGAACCGGTCCACTTCCGACGCTGGCTGCCGCGTCATCCGACATGACTGTGTTCAGAAAATCTCCAACGGAGCAGATTGAACACTCCATCGATGAAATGTATCTACTATATGATATATTTTACTTCCTGTTTGGAACACGGTTTATCAGACTCTGTGTATTTGAAACAGAATTCATCTCTTAAATTAGAGTGGCTGATTGGAAGACCCTTAATCATAATGAAATAGAATATTCATAGAATCATTGAACGATGTACGTCATTAGTTTTACGTAAATGACATGGGGTAACCAATTGATATAAATATTATGTATTGTTAAACTAAACAAGGAAAATACCATGAATGAACAGGAATTTTGCATTACGTATTGCTAAAACGCAAATTTGCCAATGTATTTGCGAATGGTAGCTTCGCAAGAGGTTATTTAGATAAACATTACGTCATAAAAGAGTATCTATAGGTTCTAACAATATTCCACCCACATTACAATCAGTGGTAACAGTGCTCATTGAAATCACGCACAATCGCGCTGGCCGTAAACTATTCATGGACTATAATCAGAATGACGTCGATGTCAGACGAGACGCATGTTATTTTGGAAGCGGGCTTGGTGCGCTTGCAGCATGCCAGTTGGTATACTCACAGTTCAATAACGGATGCTGCCGATTGTGGATTATTTCGGTCTCGGAAAGCATAAACTAGCGAATGCACAGCGAGCTTCGCGCCCACTTCTCCGTGCGCTCGTAAGGAAACGTCAACAACCAGATACATCGACTATTTGGAACGTTCGGCGTCCTTAGTTTTCGCTTCATTGTTTAACGAAATGTTCTGTATACCTCAATCCCTAAAGAAGGAACATGTTTGCAGCATCATTAATCGTGTCCAGAAGAAAAAGTATATGTAGGTAAGTAACTATGTGAGATCATTGTTATTTTCTGCAAATACCAGAAACCCATCGTAACTCATAAGTCATAGTTTATCCTGGGGATTTCAACCCTGAATTAAATACGAGTTCGAATGGTATGAATAAAGCAAAGCTTATCTCCATTTTGGCTGCAACGCAAGCGTAGTTTATTTTTAACGCAGTTTTTTTAGTTGGGTCTAGTTACAAAATATTGTGATGAGAAATGAACTGAATAGCTAAGTCAAGTACCTAGGCGTTCTCTATGCACAGCTCACATGGCACACAAAGCAACACCTTCACCTTCATCAAGTCAAAACAATGTAAGCTACTATAGGCCTTGCTGCCTTTGTATCAAGGAAGGTATATAGGCATAGAGCCCGTTAGGAGCTGGAGTCATAACTCGGAGTTTCGTTGTGTATCTGATGTTTAGGTTAGCACCACCACGTGAATAATTCACAGACGTGTTTTATTGCCGGTTGTCATGTTAGGTGAGCCTCATTAAATAATCCCCGGGTGGTGTTGTTCGCCGAATTCACTTATGCAAATAAGTTTTTCGTTTGTTTGCCGAGCTTTTGGACGCGAGGTTAGATAAACACGTTTTATTGTTCATTCTTAGAATTTTACGCGACGAAAAATTGACATGAAATTACGTCGATAAATCGGGAGATAAATCTTGAAAATGTTCGTAAATTATGGCGGCGCTTAAAACGTATTATGAGAAATGAGCGCCGGCTGATTTATGTCCCGTTTCAGTTTATAACGATATAATTTATTTTCAAAGTATTTTGAGGGCCGAGAAAAGATTGCGACATTGAATAGGCATTTAGGGCTAATAATTGTGAAGACGGGCGGTCTATTGGGCAGTGGGCTCGATGGCGATAGGGTCGGCGGACGCGCGATGGGCAATCAAACAATTTAGGTTAAACGCCGCTACGCACCGTCTTGTTCGTGTCCACGGTTTCCTAACAACTACACTACATACTTACGGTTACTCAAATTACACGACTCGTTTCCAATTGAAATTCTTGATGCAACTAAAGCATAACGTGCATAATTGACTCGGTCAAAATCACCTCATTTACATGTTAATTGCTAAGCCATTTTTCTAGTTACTTACGAAATATTCAAATAAGTACTGCCATTCGTAACAGAAGTTTTATTCGCTTTTCTGCGATTGACTGTTAACAAATTTTATTTCATATCCCTTTAAAACAAGTACTTACCTTATCTAGCTTAAAACTTTGATCTTTTAAAATTTACTGTTGTATTAAAAAAAAAAATGCATGTATGTTGCGCGTATTACCTACTTATAACTTGTTCAAAAATTCATGTAAAAAATAATGTTTCTACAGAAGTTATTAAGTACGTTGCTAATGGTTAGTGAGATGCTTGGAAAAAGCCAACACTTCAGAGGAAATGTTGATTTTAGTAGGAAAATCCGAAACAGAAGCTAGCCAGATATAGCAATGAGTATAATTATGAGAATTACCTATGTACGAGTATTATTGCGCGGCCGGACGTCCGGCGTCCACGGCGCGGCGCAAACACAAAACATCGCGATATTAGGTTCGTAGGGTCGACACTGTCTACTAGTAGCAAAAAATAAGTTATAAGATGGCGTGCCTAAGTGTATAAAGTAAATTCTTAGGTAAGTATATCAATGCCGCCCAAATACAGATTAATTGCTACCACCACAATCTGAAACTCGCGTTCGTCCTCGTATTTCGAAGTTATTCGATCAGCGATGCACAACCGTGCTTTTTAAGTACTACTTATTTTTAAAGATGCTTCGAAATACTAACTAATTTAATATGGAGACAGTGTATAATTTGTCTTAATATTCCAACATGAGTGAAAAAGCCGGTATTATTTCACAAATACCTATCAGTAAGTATATTAAAGTCCAAGAGCGCCTGCCATGCTGGTAGTTTGTCCCAGGCTTGTTGAGGCGATCGTCTATTATTTACGGTGTTGTTTTATGTTTTGTATATACATACATACCTACACTACAACCATAACATAATAATAATATGCTACAATGATTGCCAACCCTGAAGAGACACAAAGAGTGTGTTCAGGATGTTGTACATTACGTGATCAGTAACATTTTAGTCGGCCAGCGATTTGTACTCGTCGCAAAACTAATTCAGCTGTAGGTATACACAGATATACATCGGAGTGGACATGGATGCTAATGGTGACCTTTGGTATATTACGTTAGGGGAAGGTCGGGCAAAAGGGGCATGTTAAGGCTTATCAAGTAAAATGCACATGAATCGTAGAATATTTAATAATTAAAGTGAACACAAATTAACATTACTTCTTTGGCAATTAAAATATAGAAAAATTACGAATCGAATAAACAACGTTTCTCATATATATATATATTTATTTCATTAGAAAAAACCCGTTTTGCCCACACGGGGTAGGTAAAAAGGTTACCTTTGACGGGAAAAGAGAATACTGATGCGGGCAAAAGGAACATAGGTTCTAATCATAGCAAAAATCGCAAAAGTAGGATCCGTGACTACTGCATGAAGTGCAAGATTCGTGTGCCCATTCTTGACACTGTGAACACATAATCCAGTCTTCTATCGGAGGGTGCACATATACTTCTTTACATGCTAAACAATAACAGTCCTTTTCAACCGCACGGCTACCCGTATACCTCCATTGCTGACCGTACTGCTGCGCTCAAGGAAGTAACTAACGCTGACCTCACTCGGTACTGCCGCGCGCAAGGAATCAGCTGACGTTGACCAAACCCGTACTACTGCACCCTAGCGAAGCGACTACTGGACACCTAACCGCTTCCTCCTACCGCACTGCGAAACACAGGCTAGTGTGTCTTATGGTCGAGTAACGTTTTTCAGCCTACGAAATTAACTCGTCCCACGCCCGGCCTCACCGGATCTTTAATATTCAAAAATAAATACATTTAATCTTTAATTTACTACTTTTATTTAATTTACTCTTGTTTTCATAAAATCTATTAAATTAAATTAAATTAAATTAAATTCATTTATTTCAACCCTCTTGGGATCATAGAAAATTATACATACAATACTTATTAATTTAAAACATTTATAATTAGAAATAAAACGAAAAATAATAACAATTACATACAATAATATCATACTACAAAAATAAAACAAATCAACAAAATTAAAATAAAATTCTTACCTAGGCAAGGCTGTCTTAACTTGATGTTCGCACATGAATTACATTAGCTCCTTTAGTTTTATTAGTTGTCGAGGTTAGCTAAAACCGTCACAATGGCTGATCTGATCTGAAAATCTGAAAACCAGCCTCCGGTGAGGCTGGTTTTCAGAAGTTCTCTTCTGACGCTTAGCTAAACCAGAAGTTGACGGATTTACCTTTTTAAGATTTTCCTTATTTTGTGTGTTTTTTCTGTGTCTTCTCCTGCTTTATCTTCGCTTTTTCAAATTTATCCTTTTGTTGGATCATTATGGGTGTACTTGTTAATACCTCTGACTTTTGCTTTCTACGTCTGTTTGTCTTTTTCTCAAAGCCTTGAGGCAACGGATGTATGTCCTGAAGGATTCTGGTACTCTGAGACCCGTCGATTGGTGGTGTAGTTGTTCCATCCGTTGGATCTAAATTCGGAATATTCAGCTCAGAGAGAATGTATTCTGGAAGAACACTTTCACTTGGTGGAGAAGCTTCATTTTGTACGTCAAGTCCGCGACTTGTTAAAGCATCTGTGATCTCCACTGATTCTGGCTCAGAAACATTTACCGGCTGCTTTTCAACACTATCAGATCCAGCACCCAAGAGCTCCACTGGTTCTGGCTCAGTAACACTTATACTGTCTGCTGTTCAATACTTTTAGATCCAGCACCTGTGATCTCCGCAGGTTCAGGCTCCGGAACAATCACCGGCTGCTGTTCAACACTATCAGATCCAGTACCTGAGATCTTCACTGTTTCTGCAACTGGAATATCCTCGTCTAGTCGAGTCGTGTAAATAGCAGCAGGTGCAAAATACTCATCTGGAATGGCATGTCTATCAAACGGTTGAATTCCAGCTGCGCGAAAGCCACTTATGGCATTTTGTGGTGCGGCTGCTTTTAGATAAGCGTGAGTTACTAATTTTGCAAGTCCAATCACTCGACCTGGATGAGCCTTTTAAAATATATTGATTTCTATTTCAAAAAAATTTTTAGATGGCAAATATACAGCCACGTCAAGTGGCTGCAATTTGTGGGGTGTATGCGGCGGTATCGTCAAAAATACTACATTGTTGCTGGTGGCGTAGTCCAAAGCAGGATAATATTTATGCGACTCGTGGTTGTCTAAAAGTAGTGAAGCTTTACAATCTTGAGTTGGTCTGACCCGACTGACAAAACTCGAAGCCACTCCAAAAATATTTTGCCATTAATCCAACCACTATCAGAAACAGAACCTTCACATCCTGGCACTGGCAAGGAACCATCTAGCAATCTAGCTTGGAATCTTTTTCGTTTAAAAATAAAAAAGGGTGGTGGTATAAAATTTCCAGAAGCGCTGCAGCAGCAGACAACTGTTGTAAGTGTTCCTTTTTCTAAGCTGCAAACCGCTTGCTTTTTTTCATAAACTGAAAACACCTTGGGTTGTTTTGTAGATGATGTTCTAACACCAGTTTCATCCATGTTAAATATCATGTCTGACCGGATATGTTCTTTTTCTATGATACTTTCTAATAAATCGTAGAATCTATTCACCGCTGGTTTATTGAATGCTTGTAGCCTAGCTATGGAAGTAGATTCAGGGGTGCGCAATACAATTTCTGGGTGACGTATTTTAAATATTTTATACCATTGTTTGCCTGCAATATTGTTTTTAAATGTCGTTTTTTTATTTCTACGTTTGGAAAACTCGCCAGCTAATTGCAAGAACTCCGCTTTGGTAAGTCCGTAAAACAGTGCATCTAGGTCCTTAGGATGCTGTACTAGTTCCAGTTCTTCTGCTTCTGTAAAAATAGGAGTGAACCTTCCTAATTTATTTTTAGAAGACCCTGTCTGTCAAGGGTCGCCGATGTAGTGTGCTATACGGTATTCCATATTTTGAGGAAGCTCCTTTGATGCTACTTTTTTTGGCTTCATTGATAGCTTCTCGCATCGTATCCTCCGACCAAGAAGCCTTCGATGTTCGTCTTGTGTAATTATACACCACCTGCAATAGAAGAAAAAAAAATCAAAATCAAATCATAGCTGCATCTGCATATAAAATATTTAGCGGGCAAAAAGGGTATTACCCATTTTGACCGCTCTCGTTATGCCCGACACCCCCGCTAACCGTACCTACTTACCCCCGACAAAAAATTAAATCCGAACATAATGTTTTCGGTTGAAAGCACTCGCATTAGATAGCACACAAACCAAGCTCCACTCTCGAAAAAACGGACGTTCAATAAGCTTTACATAAACCATACATTTCAGAGCGTACTTATCTTTGAAATATTTTATTTTTTGCACGAGAAAATGACAAGGTCTCCAGTGGATCCACCTTACACGCGCGGCTCGCCGCGGCTGACTGATTTGTGTTGTAGCGGAGTGCACTAGCGCTGAGCAATACACAATTAATGTTTCGTCTCTTTCTTGTGTTAACCGCGTGGTAGAGGATATACCCCTCTTGCCCACCATGTTCTTATTGCCCGCCCTTCCCTCATACAATTGGATCAAAAGAAATATGACGACTAGCTTAATCAAACTGCATTAACATTTTCAAGCTGCTCGATAGGCAATTAAGGAAAGTTGGTTAATGTACCAAAACATTCATACTCACTAGATAATATTAAATTAAATTAAAAGTTATGGAAGAGCAGATACTTATACTCACATAGATGTAAGTCGTCGGAGGAGGCAAGATATAATAAAATTCTAATAATTAATATTCTCGTACTATTCAATACATTGCCTGAAAAATGTTGTATATAAAGTCGTCATGAACTATTAAAGTATCCTAAGGAATCGTCTACGGTGCGTGTTTAGACTACACGAGTAGGCCCCAGGTTTGCCATACGTGCCTAACCCTATGGTTACCTAGCACTATTGCTAGTAGGTATTAAGAGTGGCTGAAAAACATAGTTTTTTTTTAGTTTCTCTGCTTAGTTTGTGGTCAGATGATGTTGGTGTAATTTGTCCCAGATATTTATTTATTTTAGACCCAGACCTAGGACCAACAAAATTTCATCATACAAATGTTTTTTCTCTGTCGTAATCCAACCCGAGACTGTCGACACGAAATGCCCAAACCACAATGGGTCAGTAATTACTTTAAGCCATTTTAATAATCGAAATGACGAAGCTGTTAAATATGATTGCTATTTATAAACAATGGGATATGACAATATTAGCTTTTAAAACATTTTCCGTCAAACACTGGCTACAAACAATGCGGCTAACGAGGAAGGAGCTCGAAGGTTACATAACCTATTGTTTGTTTTTAATTAAAAAGCAATATTCTCATTTTAAGGTGGAAATTACCACGGTGTTTTACGGCTATTTTATTCGTGTTGATAACATGGTAAAGGGCTTATGTAAACAAACGCTCGTGGTGAACTCTTTAACCTCGATGTTGCGCCAGCCACCTCTATGTTTGTTTTTATTGTAAGCATCAAATTGTTTTTGCTTTTCCTGAAAGTACCACCTAATTAGTCACTTGAGATATTGAATTAGTGTGCTACCACAAATAAACCTAAGTACAGCTGAAAATAGGGTTTCGATGTTCGGGAAGATGGCCCGAGTATTTCTGGTGATATCTCCATGCTATATTTAGTTTAAATTTTATAATAGTGCAGTGATAACTTGTTTATTGTGAAGGAAGGTACCTCCCTCCTTGGAAGGTACCTCGGTAGTACCGTATGTTGCGCTGTTGTTTCAATCTGAATGAACCATGCCACTGGCATGATTCGGCATGGATACGCAACTTAGAACACTTTGACAGCAACCTATCAAGGATGCGCAACGCGACGTCCGCAGCTAAATTTTGTTAGGTGGTTACGTTTATGGTTAAACGAGAAAGTCAATTATTATGTAAGTAACTTCGCAATTATCATTCTAATTATTATAATGGCAGAGAACGGAAACATTTGAAACCTTCTTTACGTTTTCAGAAACCTAAAATACTATACCTACGAGCAAATTCACATGCAACGTAGCATATCGTGCGAAATCTTACCTTAGCGCTGCACACACCCATTGTGCGTTGGGAACGTTTAAACAAAATTACCCATTGTCCTTATATCTGCTGTCCTAGCTGATTAGTAACTCACACTATGTTTTTATATTTGACACAAAGCGATTCCCAACAAATGAGTATTGGTGGGAACAGCATTTTGCGAGTTGGCGGCGACTTTTGTTGTTCCGGTCCCACGACACTCCGCAGCATTTATGTGTTCTCACATTAGATGTGTACTTCTTGAGATAAATTACTTGTGTTTTGTTCGTGCATGGCAGTAGGTGAAGTGAAGCGAGATACGTGCTCGATTGCGGCTTCAATAAACACGGAAGAGAAACTGTGGACGTTTAATTAATAAGCGGTTCCTTGTTTCGTTTTAGGTACAGCCTGTGCGTATGATTTTATCATGTATATACAAAAACAAGTTAATCAACTACTCTCTGCAATGTAATGTAAGATATCATTTTGCACCCAATACGGCCATCAAGATTTGCATTAATACAGGGTTTCTGAATCGGTTTATTTTATATTCAAACCTGTTCAGTATTGAAGACTTAGGTAAATAAAATGTAGGTACTCGTTATTGATGATTCACATAATATAATATAGACTGAGCCCAAAATAATAGCTTATTATTAATTACTTTTATGCACTTTTAACTACTTTCATTTAGTTACGTATTTTTACTTTTTTTTCTGACAGGGCAGAAAAGTACGGAATAGAGGCCATATTATATCACACCCTAGCGGAGTTACTACAATGATTGTCAGATTCAGTGGATGTAGCCTTTTACCATATTTTGTGACACCGACTTCTGTTCAGCAGTATTTCTTGTTACCGCGGTTACACTTCTGGTTTAAGATCTTTATTTCTCACAAGAATACATTAATTCACTTATGTGAGAGGATTACAAAATTGATCATGCATTACATTTCAATATAAGCCTACACGAATAATAACAAATTTTGGAGGTAGTTAGTTCAAAGACACACAAACTCCAAAACCGCCACCCGCCAGTGACAGTTTAAGGCAACATTTAGCAAGCAGTCATACTCGCAGATCTATCAGCGCGACACTAGAAGTGACTAAGTACTAGTTCAGCTAGTGAGGTCTTTAGGAATTTCATGTTTAGAAAACACTTAAAATAATCAACTTTAATTTGACGCTTAGCGTTTACTTATAATCTCTCTTTCCTAAGCGTATTTTTTATTTAGTAGAATTTTTATATGTATATGTGCAGTATGCAATTCAAGCGTTAAGCATTTGTGTATGCATTTTTAATTGTAAATCATGCTATGCTTTAACCGTAAGTTTTCTTATGTGACATGATTTTGATTAATTACCCTGTCGGCCATGCTTGTTAATGTTGCGTAAACTAATTATCGACATTATCTAAGCAGCAAAGTCCAATCGTGGTAGGTTTTGGTTCAGCAGTGTGAAAACTCTGGACGGAGGTCAACTGTTGATGTAAAGTGATATAATTATCACAACGCCTAAGGTCGGATGAGACCCGCAATCACGCAATGCTTGTACGTCTGACCCAACTCTCCATTAGAATGGGATACCTTAATCGTTGTTATTTGAAATCTCTATTTCTCTAAATGCTCTATTTCAGTAAGATATGGATAATAGTCGGCAGGTTTACTTAGACAGACTACAGGCGTTCTAATATGACTAGTTCTTTTGTTTACTAAAGGTCCGCGGAAACTTTAGTGTTAGCGAAGGTTAGTAACTCTCGAACCTCAGATGCGTACTTCCCTTGATCCCTTGTGTAATACACAGGAAGGCAGGGCGTTTGCGACGAAGTGATTTAATTGTCCGTTGCGACTGTAGGCGGGAAGTCGCGTGGGAGCCGCGACCGTGTGCGTGACGTCACCGGACTAATTGCTCGGCCTCCGAACTCACACACTCCCCTTTCACTAGAGCAGACTTTTATCATTCAGTTTTATAACTAGCAGTGTATTTTTAAGCCTATCGAACTTGTCTGAACTAAAATATTCGGTCCATTTTACAGTCAAATATCGGCTTCAAAAATGTTTCATCCTGAATGTGTTGATGATGAATGGCATTCCATTTACTATTTCAGTATTTTTATCGGAGATAAAAGTTTTATTAGAGCATAAACTCAACGCGTAACACAATTTCTTACTACTCGTTCATAGTAAGAATACGAGTTTATAGCGATGCTGGAAGTGTTACGCTCCAGCGGTGGTTGGCTGTACCTCAACCTCCTGAATGAAGCGTCTGCTGCACGTCCGGCAACAAGACCACCAACAGAGGTCACCCTGGTCGGGCCGACCGTCGATCCATTGTTATTTGGTTGCCAACAACCGCCAACATGGTCGCTCCGACCGAGGTCACCTCGTTTAGGTCACGTACTTACATCAAATTTTCTACCAGTAGGTATACCTATAGATCTAGTTATGTCCTGCCGTAGCAGCAGCATTACATGAGTATCTATTGAGCTCAGAAATATGTGCCAGTGATCTCACACGCATCCGCTGTCGTAAATACCACATAGGTAGTAATCTATATTTGTAAGTGTTTCGAAAGTTTATTTATTTATTTACTTTTTATTTTGCCAACTTGATTGAGAAATTGAATAATCCTATATAATTTACTGAATTTAAAACTCTCAGTCTCTCAATTTGTACACGACAATTAAGATTTTGTATAAATAATGTTATATTATATTCCAAAGGATGGTTCAGATGGTTTAGTATAGGCAAAAAATAAATTTGATATGGTCCACGACCTAAATTCGTAGATAGTTTAAGATGCTCACAAGAAGTCCAGAATAATCGGCGCGCGGCGTGAATATCCACAGTGGTCACGGGTCAGCGCGGACAACGAGCCACTTCCTGCGAGCAACAAACGCCCGAGAGGACACGTCACGGGCGCGGACGCCCCATTTCCTCCACTCTCGACCACACTTTAACCTTATCCCCAACTTGCACTCGCAATCTTCGACACAACACTACCCACGCAACTTCCAATCGGGCTGAGCCCCGCTAATCGCGTAATACCCAGCAGACCGTGTGTAACGACGGTTCCGGTAAACATCTCTTGTTATGAATCGGCGGCTCGATCAGCTTTAATTACGTGCGTGATTAAATCTCACGGACGGGAGGCGATCTGCGTAGGGTCGCGAGATCGCTTGGACGCGGGATAAAACATCACGATTCAGGTGACCGCAGCCGACCTCGTGCCAATTATGCGGCCATTATCGCGCCAGCACAATACGCCGCCATTAAGCGGATGTCCAGCGCGACGCGGCATTCCCGCGCTTAATTTGCATGTGTTTGGAATTAGATCGTCACCGGCCTCGTGTGGGCCGGGCTTTATGTCACCTGTAATGTCCCTGCAATGTGTGAGGCCCGTTTTAATAATCTCGCATACGTATGCCAGTCAGGCTGATCGTTGCGCTTGTCGACAGATTCTAAAAACGAGTAGTGCAATTATGAGAGGTTACCCAAAAACATTGTTTGCTAGGAGGAACATAAACACTTAGCCAAAAAATCTTGCTGAACATAAATAACACATACCATCACGACTTTATCCTAAACGGGATAGTCAGAAGCAAGTGACTGTGCAGTCATGGTAAACGGAGCATTCAGAAGCCCACTTTTCAGCAATGGTATTAGAACCTAACGTGGTAGGTTAGGGCCTTCGCCGTTATCCGTGTGGATTTGGTTTTTTATCGATGTTTTCCATAACCGGAGAGTTAGTCGGAAATGATCTGAGTTGGGTGCTGAAACCCATAGGCCACGACGCTCTCTTAATTGATACATTTTATTTTTAAATAATACTGAATTTCAATACTGCGCTTCAATCACCAAACCGCAGTTGGGAAACGCGTTGATTAAGCCCATTTATTGCAGCGATAACTACATTCAATGATTGAGGCTCTGAGGTTCGGAAGGCACGTGAAACTGGAAGTCCTGATTGCTTTGCAGTCGTATAAAAGTCATGTCAGAGACCTAACTGGGCATCTTGGTGTAACTCCCATGTGTACCCACGTTGATCTAATGTTTAATTTAACTAATAGAAGAATGTCCCACTTAAGTTCATTCAGTCATCAAGTATGAGAAATATTTTTTACGTCTGCATCGACTGCTCAAACTGCCCTGGGGATCAAAAGCTATCTAAATCTAAACTATGTACTATAAAGCTAAGCTAAGCTATTTCTCCTTCAAGTTTATTACTATGGTTCGATAATAATGCTACATACACAAAAACAGTACCTACCTGAATTGTAACATTTGTAATGTTCCCAAACTGCAGATCTTAGGGACAAACAATGTATCAGGAAATTTGATATTGGAGCTTGTAATTGTATATTATATTGATGCGTCGAGGTAGCGAAGAAGCAAAACATTCTTCATATACATTTGTTGAATTAGAAATAGATAAATATTAAGTTAAATATTTGTATCTAGACATAAATTATGGGGGTAACACATCTACAGGCAACCGTCAAAAATAAATGAAGATATAAAAAAGTAGATACTTACCTATGTTACAGTGATGTTAGATTTAATTGAAATTTATTTTAAGCACTGAATAAATGAACTAGAATGCTTGTGCCTGTGTTTTACTGCAGCAGGAAATGCCTACTATCGAATCAAAAATGAAAATTCCATAAGATTCATGGTCACGGTGGTACATACTATGGTTCAGATAGTTACACGCACAAGATACGCCGGTGAATTATACAATAATCATTACCATACCAGGCCAGCTTTACGGTCACGCAACTCGTATTACGGTAACTATAATAGAAAAAAAGAACACACGCGGTCCCATGACGCTCAATTTTATCCACCATCTTCATCGGATAAGAGTGATCTACAAAATTTGACGTTGAAAATGTTGAAATAGGTTGGTAATTTTTGAGATTGCAACTGGTATTATTGTAACATGATTCATTTGATAGCTTGCACGTTTTATGGTGCGGACATCGTTCAAACATGAGATGCAAATGTCAAACTGCACTTTATGCACCTTTTATCAGTGCCGTTCGAGAAGCAAAATTGTAGCCGTTTTCCCGGCGCAGTGCAATGTCAAACGATGTCGTTAGCGGAGCCTCATTCAGCTGATATCTCCCTCGCTACCCTTCCCGGCCCACAGCGTGCCGGAGATAACTATTTTCGCCTTATCGAAGATATTGCAAAGTGCGCAACTTTTAAAGTGCTTGTTTTGTCGTCAGCTTTCTAAATTGCGGCAAATGCAATCAAATCCGAACAACGGAGTGGAATTCGCAGGAAACGGGAAAAATTACATTGAATATTTAAGGGTAGGTTTTACGGTTTTTTACACGTTGGGTATGGCTGGCCGCCAGTCGCAGTACCTTTCTTGTTATGTACGTACAGTAGGCGGAGATAGCTAGGCGTCTTTGGCATCTAGGCGTCGTTGGTCTTTGAAATATATTGTCCCGGCTTGCGGCGCTGCGCACCCACACCCGCCACTGATATGCAAATAGGCTCCGGCAAGATCGTAAACCGTTTCTATCAGATAACATAATTTGGAGCTAAAATACACTGAGCTATGGTAACGTCACCACCATAACTGGGATAATCAGACGCTTTTGTTTTCATTTCTAAAGATTTACTCGTCATAGATAGTCAAATAGATAAATCGTATGACTCATCTCCAACCAATGTTTGAACAAAAGCCGTCGGTTAGTATGATTCGGGATTTTGGAAAGTCTCAATCTACGGTCAAACACAAGAAGAGCGACTTATGAGAGTTCTCAATGCCATTAAGTCGCATTTTACGCGCAAATGCTACAAAATCCGCTACGCTAAAGCCGTGGTTGAATGAACTTAAGTATCAAGCAATCTGTGTAGTGTATTGAACTGGTTCTCCTATTTATGTATTGTATGGTCAACCACGCAAGAACGATACAGTACAATAAAATGTATCTGACTACTATGCTTTTGCGAAGGTGGTAAAAATGAACGAGCT
This sequence comes from Udea olivalis, assembly GCA_947369235.1. NCBI lineage: Eukaryota > Metazoa > Arthropoda > Insecta > Lepidoptera > Crambidae > Udea > Udea olivalis. The sequence goes on along the minus strand of OX376341.1, from coordinate 13,915,488 downwards.
AACAAATCAGATATGACAAGGACTTGCGTTACTGTCGCTGACTGTACCACTGTTACTATAGAATACGAGTAAAGTCATCGAAGCTTCTTCTGTTCTCTCCACCCTCATTAGTTTAGGCAGGTGACTGCATGAATAGCTGTAGTCAGTAGTGTCACGGGTGCTTCTTTTATTAGACACTTTCATTTCATGGTGTGTCTATATAAGACCCCATTAGGGTAAACAAACAAACAAACAAACAAAACAAACAAAAATATCTTTATTTAAATAGACCTGTAACAAGTACTTTTAAATCGTCATTACAAGGAAAAAAAAAACTTAGTAATAGACTTAAATACTATAATAATATGAATACATAAATACACTGTATACAAACATAATGTGACTCTACCACCGCATCGGAAGTTGGTCTTATGCTGAGAAGACCCGGCGAGAGGTAAGACTAGGTTCCCGCAGTGCTACATAAACAAACTGTCAAGCAAACCATTAAGGAAAATAAATAGGAATTAAAACATCTTTGGTTTATGGTGATTGTGTTGCGCAGCATTATGCGCGTGACAAATGTCCGCGATACGGTGCGCCTACCTGCGCTATCGGCCATCTTTGGACGGCTTGAACCTCTTCCCGCTATCTGACGTAATACGTTCCTGGAGAAAGTCCGGCATTGTGTCGCCGCAGACAAATATCATTTGCAGTATTACTTTTGGGTCTAATGCCCGTGCGGTGACATTTTGTATTTTGGACAGTATTACGTGTAGGATACACGACTTTTATCTCGGAAATGTTTAGTTTATTTCAAGGAAACTAGGAGATTTAATTTAAAACAGATTAACAATAAGATTACAAATGACACAGATTTCTAATTTAAATAAAGTAACAAAACTGAAGTAGGTAATTTTTTATTAGGAAACAAAATATATTTCTAGCCTCCAAACTTTTTACAACTTATAATTTATTTTTATGTAATAGGAAGCAAACGAGCTGGAAGGTCACCTGATGAAACGTGATCACCTCCGCCAATAGACGATTGCAACACTTCAGGTGTCACCGATGCGTTGCTTGCCTTTTATGTCATATCCCTTTAAAAATAACGCCGCAGAAAGATCATTCCATATCTTGGATGTACGCGGAAGAATTGACGCGAAAAACGCACGGTTGTAGAGCGCCAGCCATCCAGGTGATGAGCATGGAATTTCGACTTATGGCGTGTCATGCGATGATGAAATTCAGCGGCAAGTATAAGGTCATGCAATTTGTGTGTCACGGGGAGTGTTCAGACAAATTGTAGACGGTAGAAAAAGCAGAGTGACGCAACGTCTCTCCGTAGAGCCAAAAGGATCTTAATGGTCGGAAACCACGGGGTCTATTACAGCGGTTGTTATAAAAGTGGCATATTTTGGAACCATTACTCCCTAATAGATTATTTAATTAATTAATATAGTCATTCAAACGTAATTAAGATCAAAACTGGTATTATGGACCCTTTAAGTTATTTGTAATTATTTTTTTTACCTCCTACCAGTAAGAATTCTGGTGCATAATATTTAATAACACAACTGCAAAATAATAAAAATTGCAATAAAATAAAAAATAAAAATTTGTGAACCGCTCATGGCCACACAAGGCTCTATGTTCAGCAGCGGACGTCTTGTGGCGGCGAGTGATGAATGAACCGCTCATAAGAAACTATGAACCTGTTAGCGCTCATATGCTCAACGGATGTCCTGCAGTTTTAGAAACTGATGAAAATATGGAGACAAAATTGGAAATGGAATAAACTTTTCGCACAGCCTAATCAGCAGCAGTCTCAACTACAGCTAGACAACTAGGTACAGCTGTAAAATAGCCAGTTATGGTCTTTTTGATATTCTTGACAGCCCTTTTAATTTCAAAGCTGAATCATTTTACTTCTTTTTGAAAAATTTAAGCCTTTAAACAGCATAGCAATTTGTCCGTGATCTGTCACTGACCAATTGGTACTCTTTAGTTGAAATTTAACATTAATACGAAGTGCTTATTGGCTAATTTAAGCTTAGCAATCTTTGAATTCAATCAAACTGTTTGGTATAGGAATTGCTGACCTTAATTTGGCGTATTGACTCAAATTTCTAAGGTCGCTCAGGTGATAATGATCTATCTATATTTCACAAATAGGTATGATGATCAGGTATCACCGTGAAGCAAGTTGCTTGGGCGATGCAGAGTGGCTTAATTAGTGAGTACAAGAGCGACCGCCCACCGCGCAATCCGACACACGCGGTGGCCCACAAGCCCCTAACTGTCCTGGCATATCATAAAGTAGATAATACCTCTGGATCTGGATACACTCATAACATGAGCTTTGTCTAGAACTCAATACGTAAGCAGACGGTCAATCAAAGCTTATCAAATTATGCTTTGACTTAGGAGTCAGCACCGTTCGCCTCTGCTCTGTTGCGTTGAAGCTGTGATCAAGTCCTTAAACACCTGAACATTTGTGACTAATAATTTTAAATCAATACTTCGCCCTATTACAGAATTTGCACTAAGGGCACCATTTAATAAATGCTAGCACAAGACGCAAAACAACAGATATTTTCGATACAACCATATTTGTCACTACAAACTGAACCAACGATCCAGTCAAATAATAATATTGAACAACCATTATAACATTGGGCATAGCCAGAGCACCAAATTTTATTACGGTGTAGTATACGCGGTTGGTACACAATGGTTTTATCGCAGGTATCGTCCCAAGTATCACCTGTCACGTACAAACATTCCCACAATATACAAAAACCGATTTTATTGCTCGCTTTCATTTCTCTCGTACTACGAAACCATTTTTAATAAGTTTCTTCCCATTTATTGCTTACTACTACCAGTTTTCAATTATGAAAGTATACCGAGAAACAAGTGTGTAGCTAATAAGCTTGCTCAACTTACCATTATTTCTGATTAATTATTCCATTCCATTTGCCGAGTAATTTGGTGGAGTTATGGCAAAGAAGCAATTTCATTATGTTATACATAATAACAATAATGCAATTTCTCACGCTTCACGTTAGGCTAAAAACGCGACGTAGGCCTGATGCTAATGTCTTTAGATATTTAATAGCTGGTTTTATATTTCGGTACCGTTTATCATAAAAAGTTATTCACAGCAAACTGTTCCCTTGCTGCTGGCAAACGGTCTCGATGAATGAAATCAATTTCTTGGTTACTTTATTTGATAACCGTGGTGATCACGGTTGCCAAATGTGGGTGCCAATGTCCCAAACATCTACATATTCTAATAACTAAGCAATACATTTTGTCCAACTTAAGAATTGAATGTGTCGGGGGCCAACTCCCGTTCGCCGCACACGTTGCTTAATGTGAATATTCAGTCGTTTAAAATAAGTTCTTACTGATAAAATTGTTGTAAATTTTTTTGTTTGTAATGACCGTATTTTATACCTTCCAAAGTTTCAAGAAACTTGGTAAATTTGTACCGGAGTAGGTCCCTAGGTCCGCTATATCAAATGCAGACTGAGCCCTCTTGCTACTCCGCATTTATTATTTGATTCTAAAAGATATTACTACTCACAAACAACATTTGAAAACTTATTTAAAAGTTTGTTCATTCATTCTATGCAGTTGTTGATAGCCGATTAAGCTATAGCAAGTTCATTTCACGAAAACGGGCGGGACAAATTGTGGTGACGTGCTGTGCTGCGGTCTTTACATGCTTCTTAATAAGCTTAATAATTATGCAAACGATAACAACATTACAGTTCGCGAATTATTCCTGATTTGCTTTTACGAAGCAATTTCGAAGTAGGTCCCTTTGGCTTGGCGGTTGAGTAGTAGCGACTGCTTCTAGATTTGAAAGGCACGTATTCCAGAACGTTACTCAACCATAAACTGAAAATAGATATCTGCATGTTTTGTCTGAACTGACGTCAATCTCTCTCTAATAATCTCTCAAGAACGGATTTCAGCTTGGGTTTGTGCATTAGAAAATATGAAAATCAACTATAACCTTGCACCGTTATTTATTTCGCTCTTGTTATTGTTTTATAGCGCCGAATAAAAAATGTGCTTTTCTGTTCCATTTAATTTGTATTTTGCTTGAATTTTAATGCTGAGAGATTCATTCTAAATCATTGTTTTAACGTAACAATAGTCTTTTCCGCTGTATTCCACCAAGGGCGAACTCACCATGTTTTTTTTAGTCTCTACGGCTCTACCTGGGCGCACAGCGAGGGGTGCAAGCGCAGAATACACTGGGAATGGCCACATGTGGCAAAGTCGGTCTAAGATAATATCGTACTCTATTGTGTATAATTTAGTTTAAATTCTTAACTGAATATTGTGACTACTTAAAACTTTGGATGGATCCAACTTTACGAACGAACTCTATGAAAGGAATCTTTTAAAAATAATTTATTTAACTTTGATACTTGGTAACTTTCAAACGTGTTTACGTTTGAAAGTTCAAGTGCATCATTCTACCGGCATCATAATATTGGTTGCCTACTTCACTTCCTAATCTTGAAATGCTGCGATCCGAACCTTCCAATGACTATAACCTGTCCCTTCCCTCTTAAATTTTTTGACATTTCTATTTTATGGCCCCTCATTTAGAAGCGTCAACACAAAACAAAAACTACGTAGGACTAGCAGCCCGCGTTGGCTTGGTAAGCTTGGTTTTGTATCGAAACACCAAGATCGGCGCACGCGCAGGTTAGAGAGGGAGGCAACGAGCTTGCCGGTCGAGTTTGTGGCGCGCGAGTAGAGGGGCTGCGCCCGCCGCCCAGTGCCCCAGCCGTGCGCGCCGTGACTCCACGCGACGACCGTGTCGACCGACGCGCCCTCTGTAAACACTGCAACACCAGTTTCTGTTGCACTCCATAGAACCGGTTGCTACTTTGTGTTCCGAGTGACAGACGCCGATATTGTGGTTTCCGTGATCAGTGTTTGTGACTTCTTTCTCTGTGCCCGAAAACGATTCATAGGATTAAGTGATTTTGAAAGTGCATTTGAATTGTTTTTTCAAGCTATGACCGTGAAAATTGGATTGCCTAAAACAGTGAATTATTGATAACGGTGAGTGTTCACTTTGGGGTACGCATGTGTATAATAGAGTGCGTGGCGAGGCGCATAGGCGTGGGGCATTGTGGAGGCGGCTCAAACAAAAACTCGAATAGGGGAGCGAAGGAGAGAGCGCCATTGTTGACACGGCAAGCGAACGCGGACGAGTCGACGACTCCTCGGAGCAAATTGTACAGTCAAAAGCACACTGTCTCTGTCCTCTTTTGTTGTGTGCTAGCCGCGCTCTGGATGTAGGCTCTCATTTGGAAAGTAGCAACGTGCTAATTTTGAAAGCCAGCATGAACTGGCGCTCGTTTGTAGGTACTGAACCTCACAACTCGTTGTATCACAGCTTTATCGTTGCTTGATACTGTTTTGATAAATGAACTAATTGCCGCTAAGGCGAGGTAGATAACATGCTACTCATATTCTTTGAGATAAGAGTGGAGACAATTATATTTTTACCCAAGTGACAATCTGAGTAACGTTCTTTGAACTCATAATTGGCGAACTACATAGAGACAATAACATATAGATAATATAAAATGCTCACTCGTTACTGGTACTTAGATACCGACTTCAATAAAATAAAGATCAACAGTCATAGAAATGATTAATTGTTTATCATTATCATTTGGTATTACAATGTGAGTCAACGCTTCTACGCAACAGCGGATATTCACACGCTGCAATTTTAAGACTGATTCATGTATAATTTCATGTAGGTCTTCCTGCGTTTATAAATAGACTAAAACAATTACTTAAGTAAGTAAATTACGTATGTAATGAATGAAGACATTATCGCATCCTGCATAATTACGTCTGCAGTCTGTCATACATCACTCTGGATAGTTATCAAGGTTAATACAGTACGAAGATACAAATAACAGATGTTATGGCACCGTCAAATTAGTTGAGTTAATAATTTGAGCCGACGACGACAGGCCGAGCTATCCACTCGTAGTAATTGACCACGTTTATGCCTGCTGTTTTAATGTAGAGCGCTCTTATTGAACTTTAAAAGTAATCGCCCCGTGCCAGATACACAAAATATCAACGGTAACATCGGAGTAGGTACATAACTACTCTGCTTTTTATTTCAACGAGTAATCAGTTCCAAGACGATGTCTGTGGATTTTAATTGACGTTTTTGCAATGAACTTATTTTTTTACAGTAGTAGAGTTGGTTGGTTGAGTTCTAACCAACTTGAGTTCGAGTTAAGTACGAAAGCAGTCAATAATATCAACGCAAATCGGTAGTATTTTGTAAATCCCTGCGCTTAAAATGTCGGTCGAATTTTTACAATGAAATTATTTCGGTAATATATAATTATATATTTTTTTATAAGTATATTTTTTGCTTTAGAAATTCTGACAACCGGGTAATACTCGTAAGTTAGCGGTGTTCTCCACACGAAAAAAGGAGATGAAAAAGTAGAGCCATGTTTACAAACAGTATCGTGTTATTTAAACCGCTTACCACTTAAAACAGAGTCTCCTGGAAACAATGAAAACAAACAAAATTTGATGCTATTATTATATTAATACTATACAAAACTGATTTTAAAGATATTTGAACACAGTTACACAGAGACCGACCATCTGAGACCACTAACGCCATCTCTCGTGAATAAACGCAACTTATCCTATGTAGTGATATGAACCTCTAGATAGCATTTATTGATAAAGCTTCTCAACAACCCGATTAAAGTATTAAAGTAGGTACGTATTCTTTTTTATTTCTCATATGTTTATTTAGCTTTCACTGTAGCTACATTTATTTTTAAATTTATATGTGCTTTATCGAACGAGTAGCATTTTAGAATTTCTGTATAATGAAAACCCGAGTTTTTTGCATCAATTTAAGGTTTATTTGGTTAAGGAGATGTATTTTTCAGCCTTAGCAGAATAGCTACCAGTATTTCCATAGAGCTAACATAACCTGTTAAATCAACTATCTAACCAGACAAGAACAATTTACGACACGGGATAATCTTCTGATAGGTACCTAATATGAGGTTCACATAAGTCTTCTCTTATCTTTCAATCCCTGAATAGTTATTTAGATACTATCAGAATCACTGTTTGTACGCTTTAGTTCTTCAGCCAATCAATGGTTTTTCTTACAAGCTATAAGTTTTATTCATGTTAAAAACTAACCGATTAGGGTCGAAATCCCATGCGACATAACTATCGCGCTCGTGTGTGCTTACGAATTGTGGCTTGTTATTACAAACTTTTTATGGCTACTTATTACTGAATACCACCTTAAAGTAAACCAACTAACACGACTCTTGTCTTCCTTATGTCAATTATTTTAATCATCGCCTTATTTTAATCATTTTGTACCTGTTTCAATACTTTGACCGCCAAAACTACCTATTCAAAACATGAAAAAGTATCTCTGTATTGTGCACAACTTTAATTTATGTTAAGTCGAACCTACTATTTCATTTATTCGAGGTAGGTTCTCTATGAAGAGCTAATTATAATAACGCCCACAAAAACATAACACAGCGGCATAAAAAAACTGAAGGCGTCTTTCGTGTTTATATTCTTTATGCGTAGGAACCTATGAAAACAAAGCTACGGAAATAATATTTATCATGAATGATGTCCCGATCTACGTTTTCAAGTCTTATCACGTAGTTATCCTTCTATCCCTATCACGTCGTTTTGTGAAACACATCTAACACGTGACGTCGCCAGAAGCAGCTATAAATTGTATGCTGATATGGAAGAATGGCGCAAAACTGTATTTTATCGTCTTGCGTAGTCCTAGCCGTATGTCAGCCTGAAGCTTCTCAGCGGAGATTATTTATTGCGGTCGGCAGAAAAAGATCCGCAGCTTCCCGACTTGCGTGGGACCGAGTGGGACTTCGACAGTGCCCGAGGCTCGGATGACAACCGCGGCACCGTAATTGCAACCTTATCTCGCTTACACCGCACACAACCGTCGCCAGCCAGTCGCGAAGCACTGAAACCAGCATAATATATGGGGTATAGAACAGTACCTAACTTAAATATTTTAATAACAAGACATCCAATCCGCCTGAGAAATAATCGTGGTAGAGCTGGTAGATGTTTTATTTACAATATGTACTCGTGAGCACCTTCGCTCTCGTGATAAAATATTCATACGAATGCCTCCATTATATTTTGATATCGTTCTTATTTTGCATCCAACATAAATAAGCAATTTGATTGAAAATAGTCATCTCATTGCGGCGATAGCATAGCTGCTAATTTATATACCTACTGTACAGACGTTTGTGTGTTTACAAAGTAGAGTCGTTCATAGTTGATCAAACGGCACTAAAAGAGTTTAGTAAAGTAGCACCACGTCATCAATCCTATGGCTTGTTGACTTAATTTATATTCAGCTCTTCTAGTACTTTTGCGACACTCTTGGAGATTTTGTGTCCCTGGCCTGTGTTCCTTCTCCTAAACCTAAAAGTCATAATATTGTCCTCATTTTTGCGCTTTAAGTGTGCAAGCTATTTTCGGACTTTTTAGTTCTTTTTTCATAATACTGATATAAATACCACTTAATCGTGACAGTGTTTGCGAGTAGAAAATAAGCTATAGGGCCGTACCGGCCTGATACTGCTATATGGGAGAAGCACATTAGGATTTCGTTGAAATAACGACGCTATTACCTTCTGCTCGATAACCGCCCGTTTGTTTAGCGTAGTAATTGCACCGCCAGATCGGAGACCGATAAATTACAGGTTCGCAGCGACAGCGATGGCGTAATTCGCCCTAACAAGTTTGGCGTGACGTATAGGCAACAGCAATCGGCCGGGAACGCTCCCGAACAGATGGAGAGAAGCGTGTGGTATTGTGTTACTTGGCTCGCAGCGTGTGCCTTTGTGTCACATCTGTGCAAATGCACACCGCGCCTCCCGTTACATCTCCTCAACCCTTCCAGTAACCGATGCACACATTTGAAACATTATTGCATTATCCCCGCTCGAGTGATTTAACGAACTAATTTAAATTGTTTTATTAGAAAATGAATTGCTATTTTATACATATGGTCATACTGTCCGTCTCAAAGCCACCACATCCCTAAGAAATCACTAAACTTCATTAAACCATGGGCCTAATTAGTCTCTGCAAACATAACGGTAACCGGAACCGTCTGCTAATGAGTTCATTGTCAAATATCACCTACTCAGATTGTTTACTTAAAACAATCAAGTTATTATACAAGTTCCTAGTGTAGTTGTCAATAAATAAGCAATCATTATCCACTATACAAAAATCTTACTCGGCAGCTAAATAGTATAGCGCTTGGTTCAAAATATGAAGGTCCGGTTCCTTCCTAGGTTAGACAAAGTGTAATTCAGATTTGTCAGCACTAATGTATTGGTTTTATTCGAAATTAGTAATCAGTAAAATATGTACGAAAAGAGCTCACGGACTACGACATACTCAAGTGAACAAACAACGACAAAGGCTCAATATTCGAATAGTCATGTACGCTAACTTTTTTAATGGGTTGTAACGAAAGTTGGAACTCTTAGGACTACTAGGTCAATAGTAAAGGTAGGTATTTACTTTGAACTTAATGAACATGGAACGTTATAGTTATTGTAAAATTGACGTGATAAGTATGATTGAGAATGATGAATGATAGCAACAATAGTTTTTCTTGCCAAATAAACACTACCTACCAATCCAGCAGTCCTGATGGTAAGGTGAACTTTAAAACCCAATTATAAAAATATAGACTTCTGCGTCCGCCCATTCGATCGACCCAATTCGGAATATTTGTAAACGCCTGATCAACCGTTACTACACACACAAGGTACGGTTTTTACGTAGTCGTTTTGAGCAGTAAGAGCAAAACAAAGGCAATGAGCAGTCGAGTACTCTTATTATTAAGAGGGACGTGATAACACGTTCGCTGCAAATAGCATAAAGTTAACGGTACCGAGGTAGGTACGGACTACGGCGGGGGTCTCACTTTACTCATAATAACATGTTCTACATTCTACAATCCTCAGCTGCGGTTAGGTTATAAGAAATATAAATGGTTCAACTGCTTTTCCTGTCCCTTCTTTCCAGTAAATTAATCATGAAAAGCCAATCAACCAAATATGAAATGTTCTTGTTAAACTTGAATGTAAATCAATTAGACCGGCTTTATGATAGCATTACGAGTTAGTTTTTTTATTTATTGTAATTTCTGTGCAGGAACCTCCGAATTTGGAAACGTAACTCGTTGGTACGGTAACTAGGGTTGCCACCTTTTCAGGCTTTACATAAAGTATTTCTCGACTAAAAGGTTAAGAAAAGTACCCAGGTAAAAAACAAAGTATTTTATTTTTTATTTTTAAAAACATTTTTGCTAAACCCAGCACCTAGTAACAAATTGCTGTCGCTCTTAAATATATTGATAGCATCTAAACATGGCAAACAAAGATTTAAGTAAACTGAAATCAGTTTTAATAAAGCAGAAGTGACACTACTTTGAACAGATTTGGGAAATCAGGTTGTTCCGTAAATATGGCTTGCCATTTTTCTGCAGTGCATGTTCTTTTGAAAGTGATGCTGCTGTCACAAGTTTTTTCCATAATTTGATTTTAATGGTTCACTTTATTGTAAAGTGCATCATAATTAATTTTTGTTTCCGTGTTTATGGTTTCAGTAATTACAAGAATCACTTCAAAGAACTGAGGGGTGATCAAGTTAAAATGACTTATGAGAGCTAACCAATTGTCATCATTGTAGTTGAACCATTTTTCCAAATAACATACTACTTTTTCTTTAATCAAATTGAAGTTAATATACACTCCTGCTTTTATTCCAGTGGAGGTTCATTTTCTCAGTGGGATTTATATCTTTGCATGCGTTTTTGCACTTTTTTTTTGGTTTATAGACTGTATCGTGGCCACTGTCGTCGTCACCGCTACTTTTAGTTTCCATTTTGCAATGTAATGGACTCGACTTTTCGCTAAGAATTCACACAGCTAAGAAAGACCTAGACTCGGAATAAAGTTTACCGCCAACTGCCAACCAGAGGTGCGATGCGACACTCATGCGGAGGACAGCTTAGCTTTTACCATTCCGGTGGCAGCAGGGGTGCGACGCTCTTAACATATCTTTTATCATGGCCATGGGTAGGTATAACATGGGAAGATATTCTAGTCTCTTTGCAGTTAGATACCGTCAAGTGACAACTTTGAAATACCTATAAATAATGATGGTGATGTTAAGAGCGTCGCACCCCTGCTGCCATCGGAATGGTAAAAGCTAAGCTGTCAACTGTCAATGTCATTTCATTGCTGTCAATGAAGCTAGCGTTCAGAAACATAGAAACATTCTCAAATATTATTGTATTGTGCAATGTTATTGATGTAAAAATACTCTGAATTTCGAATAACCGCTTAAGTAACCATCGTAATTTTGCATTTATAAAGTATTTTTGCGTAGTTTATGTGTCTTGTAAAATAAACCGTACGCACAGTCGAAATAGAGTACAATACTTTATAATAAAGTACGCGTGGCAACCCTAACGGTAAACTTTTAAGTTCTACGACAGTATGTCAGTTACAAGGGAAAGTGATAGCTTTACTTTTAAGGATCAGAATTCAACGAAACATTACATTTTTAGGTAGGTACCTACTTGTAGGTACCTAATCTCTTTATAAAAGATAGGTCTGCCATAAAATACGAATCGTGAGATGCGATCTATTTGAATATCAACAACTTAATGGCACGCATGTCGCATACATAAGCCAGCCACAATATAATCGTAAACCATTTATAACCCATCCTGCAGCGTTATCCAGTTTACGATAGCAATTCAAAGTAAAAGATCGGGATAAAAAAAGTAAATGTCTTGCAATAAACCGTATCGAAGCATAAAAGGTGGATTAAAACGATATCTTAATAAAGTGGATGACGTCGAGATCACGATCGAGACGAGACAATCGGGTTCTTCTTCTCACGATCATGAGAATAGTTAAAAATATAAAAAATAGAATGCGAATCCTGGGCGCGCGGATGCATACTGCGTGCATGGACCGTGTGAACGGGAACCTGAATGACCGCGTGCGTGCAACGACATCCTTTGCCATAATTATTACCAATTACGTATTCCGATACAAACTTTTTCAGATCGAAATTTACATGCTTATAAATGTAAAATTGGTTTGTTTGTGTTATTTTCTTGTTGATACACTAGGGTTCCACTTAGTATTAAAGCCGTAATCTATACTTATGCTTTAACCGTTAGGCTAACACTGTTTTCAAAAAAGGTTGAAGTTGAAAAATATTTATTATAGGTAAGTAGACATTTTCTTGAAACCCTAATCAATGTACTTTTTTCTTCTTTCTAGTGGGCAGCAGAAGATGGCGTGCATAGAAAGGAGACGGTTCTAAGCCATAATGGCGGTCGCCCGCGCAGTCCTAGTACTCTTGGCGTCTACTGCCCAAGCTTGGATGCCGGATGCTAACGCAAGAATCCATGTCAAATATGGTATGTCATTACTCAAAAAGCCATGATCGTTACGTAAATGCCTAATTGACCTGTTTATGGATCAGATGGATATATTTGTACAACCCTGCGAAAATCGTATTCTAGGTAAATATTTGCAACATATTTTGCAAATCTTTATTTTCAAATTTTGTGCCAGTCGGGTTGACGATTTCGATGCACTCATAAGGGTATCTTCGAAAGTAGACCTCTGTTTAATTTCTTTACATACTTCTATGTAAACAGCAAGGCATTTTGTTAAATTTTGATCAATTTCAGCCTGTGGATAAGCATTTCGTGCTTTTAAATTCTTGTAGTGAATGTTGGGCAGTAACACCAAGATATATTTTGTTAGTGGCAAAAACCGGCCTGGGTTTTTATAATCAGATTTGAATATATCAGTCCTCTTCAGATACATAAATTGCATATAATTTGCTGCCAAAGTTTTTAAAGGTCTCAGTTCTTGAAGTATTGGCTTCTCACTTTGAAAGAGTTTGTTAAAATCGTTGAATAATTCTAACACGTACGACCAATTACATGTAAACAATGTACACTCGGTTTTTAGAGTATTCAAAATATTTTCAGTAGTTACACTAGAGTTCACTAGACTCTGTTTCTAATTCTTGTTTAAAATACTCTTGCAAATTCTGAGAGAGATTCTTTTTCAAAAAGACAAAAATAACGGCTAAATGATTTTTATTAGAAAAATAATGACCTTTAAAAAAGTAACTATCTAGGCACAAGACGTAAACTCAGAGAGCTCCGAACACGACGACAAATACAAATATCTTTATTTGCTATTAAGTAGAGTACAGTACACGAAAATGTGGTCTTAAATTAATAAAAGAACAATGACCTACTTAGCTATATAAAACAGCATACAAATAATTTAAATACAATTCATATTACATTTATCATTCAAACAATATTAATTATTAAATCATACCATCGATATTAATCACACAGCAACAGTGTCAACAATCCCATTAAGGTTATTTAAGCTTTAAAAACTCATCAATACTATGAAAAGCATTATCCATCAACCATTTACGCAAAGAAGCTTCAAAAGCATTTTGCATAAAAAAGAACGTTTCGCTACAAATATGTAGGTTGGTATGTTAAAAAAAAGGCAGACTTCAAAGTTTGCAAACTGGATAGATGTCCAGTAAAAACTAACCTAGGTAGGTAGGTTCACACAGCAAAAGATGTAACCCTAACTAGGAAATAATAACAGCCCTGTAATATAACTCGTAGGGTAGGTAAGTACTAAGAAGTGCTAAATCACAGAATCACAGGTGCATGAGTGTTAACCAGATGTCGACAAACACGTGAGAATTTCCCCACCGATTGTTATGAAATCTCCGATCCTCGTTGTTGTTTAATCGCAGTACAATGGGAACATTGTTCGTTTGATCTGGGCATAAAGGAATGAGAATTTACGGCAGCCCAAAAAATTAGGCTGCACATTCTCAAATTCCCTGATTCAAAGAAATAAAATGCCCCAAGGCTTTTTGGATTTCATGAATTCCATTTGTAGATCAGTCGGTTATAAAAAAAATAGATATGGATTCATAGACATAAACACAAATAGGCCACACCAGGGTTAGGTAAAGTCGTAAGTTGCAGGTCATGCCAACTCACGACTAACTCGCGCTCACTTGGTCATTCGCGTAATATCATAAACTGTTACTTAATAATGCCGGGTGCACTTAGCTCTATTAAGTCGTAGTGACTCGGTGGAAGTTTTAATGAATTGGTTTGTTACAGGCGATGAAACTTCGGAGCAGTTCGTGGGCAACGCGTCGGCGCCGCACCACTTCCGGATTTTAGACAAAGATAACTTATCTATCATAGTCGGTGGAAGGTGAGTTTCTTTTTTATGTGTAAACAAATGCGCTAAGCTTCACACTATTACAGATTCATTCATACCATAAAACGCTAAGCGTGTCGATTACGCAAAATTAGCATCGAATAGTCATTTCCATAGAAGGTGCTCTTAGGAATATCAAGTCGTATTTGGGCAGGTGTCGTCGCGACGACCGGGCCACAGATTCTCCGGCAGCACCTCGTTTTAATGCGCATATTTAATTGCAGCAACATCAGTTTTGTATAATAATACATTATTATTCGTTACAGGAACACCGTCTACAATCTGAGCCTTTATGACCTGTCAGAAAACGTAGAACAGGTAACGTTACATTTAATCACACATTTTCAACTGCTAACGTTAAACATAAAATGTAAATTAATCTGCCAAAGTTTCAAACTCCCAAGGTTTTTAATTGGCGGGAATATCTCATAATTTAATGCATACGTACTCACATAATCATTATTAGCAATTTAAGTAATTTCGGTAAGATCGCGTCACTGCTTAGTTGCATTAAAGTAGACGATTTGTAGGTGAACATTTTTTATCATTGACTTACTGTTAGATAAAAATCGGGACATAGATAACGACCGTCTGCTAAGCGGTAGCTACTACTTGTGATTGATATGATTGTAGTTTTTTGCGAAACGTAAGCTGGCTACCGCGGTCGGCGACCCGGCTGCGTGCGACAAACCCGCAGGTACGGTAGGTACCTAAGACCACGGTTAAATACAGGTTTATGTATCTAATCTTACGCAAACAACTACTACAATCCCCGCTCCCTCGCGCGTCTCGCTGCACTCTCCATGTTTATTCTTAGTTACGAGCCATTTAGCTCGGCTTACAGTGTTTATTTTATAAACGTTGTTCTTAAGTTAAGTATTTCTATAGATGTTTACGAATGGTATAATACCCAAACAAACAATTGCTGCGGCAGCAATGTTAACACGTTAAAAATACCTTTGCTCTTGCGCTAAAAAATACACACAAAAAAAACTGCCTGCTTAAGCGCTAAAGCCTTAACGAAATTAATCTAGTTTTCCAGATTTTATAACCAAATAAAATTATACATATTATAATGCAGAGCCTATAAAAAAATGCAAAACGATTAGTATGTTTATTACCAAAAAAGTTATCTACTTTTGAACATTACATTATTTTATTAGTCTTCTTCAGTCCTCTACTAAGTAGCTCATGTACCTTGGGTAACTCCAGAAGTTGAATGAACTTTAATGATCCAGACTCGAGAGAGTTGACATTAACAATTCATCTGAAGCTACGATTAATGCCATCACAATGTTAGCATGAAATAAAAATACGAAACGAACAGACGCGGCGCGGCGTAGGGCGCAAGGTTGTTTGGCAGGCTGCCATCTCCGTGCCGTTATTGCTAAAGATTCGCCAGTCAAAACGGGAGTTATTTTAAACAAAACATGATTGAATAAAAGCTCCAGGGTTAATTTTTCTAAAGATAACCTGTATGAAACATTTTTGACATTACTATTACCGTAATCCAAACTCTAAATAACGAAAAAAGATTAAAAGTATCCTTGGTTACCTAAATTTAGATGTCAGTCCTAAACACCTAACATTTTAAATTACACGCCACGTAATATTGGAATTGTGTTGAATTATTCACGAACAAACCCAACCCTATGTACCGCGTCCACTTGTCGGCTTCCGAATATTAATTTTCTATGTGGTCACTTTACCTCATTTACTGTTCCAAAAATACTCGTAAAACACAAGGTTTCTGATATCCTTGCGCCCTCATTGGTTGGCCAGTGGATAATTTTGAATCATGTTTACTTGTTTTTTGTGATCGGTCGCAATGTAAACGCTTACATAATATAATGTCACGCGTCATGTTCTTACTTTTACAGTTGTACACATTTCGAAATGGTTTAACAGCCAATACAATACAATACATAACGAATGTCAACAGCATAAACGGACAAGTTTTTGTCGGTCCATGAGTCAGCCAGTTATACCCTGCCTGTATGCCGCCTTCATATTCGAATGGTCAACATTGACATTTTCACCACCCGACTCCCAACACTCGAGGCCGGAAATTAAATTTAAATTGTTACATACTTACTAAGTATTTAACTGTTTCCTCTGCATCGTTTGTATACAGGTATAAAAATGCTCCAAAAGTCCTTTTCCAACTGTCACTATTATGTTACCGTTACAGTGCAGCCGTCTATACAAGCAATACCTACCTTGTTTTAGGATAGGGTCATCGTGTTTTTAATTGTACTGATAAGTTTTTAAAAGAATCACGAAATTATTGCTAATTACATTATTTTAATTTGCTACAAGTGCAGGGTCTAGCTAGAGTCTGCTTATGTTAAGCAATTTGATGAAACCATAATCACAACTTCTACATCGAAACTTCTCTTAACTAGACAACGAACAACATCACTCACCTAAAATTTATGAGATTTTGCCGTTTTAAATTAACACACATTTATATTTGTGGTGTGTCTGGGTGTTATTATCTATTTAAGTATGTATTTAGAAATATTTAAGTATGTTTATCAGTCTCCGACGCCTATATTACAAGCTCTGCTTAGTTTGAGGTCAGATGACCTTGGTGTGAATTGTCTCAGATATTATTATTTATTTAATTAAAGCTCTCATCTAAGTATCTATCTTTTTATTAATTTGCAAATCAGGAAAATATCTTTGGCGTTATTTTAAAGTTGTTAAGAACTACAACTTAAGAAATATTTTAATCTTCTAGAGGTTAGAATGGCAGTCGACGGATGCGCATCGCGAACTATGCCAACTGAAGGGCAAGTCAGCTGATGAATGCCAGAACTTCCCCCGGGTGGCGGCCCGCTCCCACGGCCGCCTGCTCGTATGCGGGACGAATGCCTTTAAGCCGCTGTGCCGGCGGTATGCAAGTCACTCCACCAGCCATCACCTAGAAGAATTCGATGGGTCTGGACGCTGCCCGTATGACCCTCAACACAATTCGACAGCCATCTATGCTGGTAAGTAATAATGACCTTCAAAAATAATAAACTATTCAGGCTTTGTGAACTGCAGAATACAATTGGTTTGACAGTAATGGCGTGACATGTAACGGCGATGGTTCATAACATTTCTTGCATTCGGTGTGATCACACATTAGTTCACGTTACCATGATCATTTCACGAAGATGGCACAAACTGCACGCGCGCATCTCGGCAAGGGGCTGCACCGAACACGACGCGACGCCTGCGATACCGATCGATTTATTACCTTTACAGTTAACTATTCTACCTGGTCAGGTCTACAAATGCCGTTTACCAGACTTACTTAGGTACATATAATACGTGTAGTTTAGTTTTCACAATAGCTCTAACTTTCCTCCAACTAAAGTGTTAGGTAACCACAATTGAAATAATAGTCAGTAATGACTAAAGATAAACGTATGTACGTTTATCTTTAGGTAAAATGCACGAAATGGGATGAAGAAACCACATAATCACCCGCATAACTTCTAATCTTTGTACTATGTAGCTAGTTATGGTTTTCATTACAACAAGCGAATAAGGACGTGCAGAAGATGTTTAAAACATGTCTAACAGCGTTCGGCTTTCATTTAATTTTTAGTAAATTATTAAAAAGCCATCTGCATAAACTTATCGACTTATTTGTTTACAGATGGTCAATTATATACAGCGACGGCGGCGGATTTCTCCGGAACCGACCCTTTGATATACCGAGAACCAGTTCGGACAGAACGATCAGACCTTCGATTACTTAACGACCCTTCGTTTGTGGGGGCAACTGCTACAACTAGCCACGTCTACTTCTTCTATAGGGAAACAGCAGTTGAATACATGAACTGTGGAAAAGTTAGTATCCATTTTTAAGATATAATCACATAACATATGTAATCGTGTCCTGTTGAGGTAATAACTCTTTGTTCATATTGTTACAGTCGGTATACTCGAGAGTAGCTAGAATCTGTCTCAATGACAAAGGTGGGCCTCATACATTTAGCGACCGATGGACCTCCTTTTTGAAAACACGGCTCAACTGTTCCATGCCTGGAGAGTACCCGTTCTACTTTGATGAAATCCGTAAGTATCACAATATAATACCAAACCGATAAAGCTGTTTTTATATCTTGTACCTATATGATTTGGATAATAACGATTTTTGTAACTTTTCAGAAGCAACAACTGAATTAATAAGTGGAATGTATGGCAGCGGGGGCAACCGAAACGACATAGTTTATGCCGTGTTTACTACTCCTCAAAATGCCATAGGAGGTTCCGCTGTATGTGCTTTTGCGATGAGAGATATCATAGACGCATTTGAAGGCCCATATAAAGGTCAAGAAAGCATGAACTCCAATTGGTTGCCGCTAGAAAAAGAAAAAGTACCTTCGCCTAGACCTGGATCATGCGTCGAGGACAGTCGGACGCTTTCTGATTCGGCTGTTAATTTTGTAAAAACACACCCATTGATGAACAAAGCTGTGCCCTCATTTTTAGCACGCCCTCTTCTCTTAAGAGTTAGTTTACAATATAGATTCTCAGCAATCGCTGTCCATCCACAAGTTCAAGCGATGAACGGAAACAAATATGACGTGATTTATGTTGGTACAGACGACGGACGAGTTATCAAAGCTGTGAACGTTGCTTCTAATGAAGGTGTGATGGATGCCGGTGATGAATACAACAGGAGCCCTGTGAGGACAGCTGTTATTTCAGAAGTTCAAGTTCTACCTCAAGGAGTGCCGATTAAGCAAATGCATGTAGCACTAACTACAGAAAAGCTTATAGTTGCGTCAAGTGATATCATTAAATCAATAACTTTGTCACATTGTGGAAATGTTCAAACATGCAGGTAGGAGACCAATATTTTTAGACATTTATTTATTTACAAAATAATCAACCACTTCAATGGACTTTTGCGAGTACTGAAACATATATTCTAACTTTACTTTTTTATTTCTAGGGATTGTGTCCTTTTACAAGATCCTCATTGTGCGTGGGACGCCAAGCAACAACAATGCTCTTGGGTCGGAAATAGACAATTTCCTAATCCCGAGAGATTTCTACAAAATGTAGAGTATGGAAAGACTGATATTTGTAACAAGCTTCCACCCCTTCTGTCCGGAGATAGAAATGCCAACAGAAATCCTGGAACTAAGAAGCCAGTTATGCCCGAATCGGACATGCGCCAAAAAGCAGATGATATTCAAAATGAGATCCTCATAGAAGTAGTAGAAACGAATGTTCTATCAGATGAGAAAACTCTTACTAACAATAAACATGAAACCGGTGAGTGTCTATTCTAAAAACTTGATCACTTTGACGGCCATCTGCTAATTATAGTTTCTGTAGACCCTTAAGAGCGCTCTGTAAAGTCTCCATAAAATAGTAATTCTCCGGGATGTTCTCTAGATAATTAATTTTTCTGTAAGTTTCATACACTGTCAACGTTATTGATCACAAAATTAAGTTAGTAACCGAAACATGCTAACCGCTGCGGCAGTAACTTGGTCCAGGATAATGTAACTCGCATTATTTGTTCTCCTTATTATGTATAACGTATCAATTTGTCTTTTAGATTTGTTGACTGTCGAAGCAGCTGACGGGAACATCTATAGTGCACAAGCGTTAATGACTGCAGTCGTAGCGTCGTGCCTCGTGACGCTCATGGTTGGATTCGTCATTGGTTATCTGTTCTCGCGGCGATTTCGTCACCCATTTTTTACCGATACCTCACCGTTCAATGAACAACATAATCATTTAAACAGGTACGTTACAACGCATAGGAATATCAATTGTAATCTAGTAATAAAACAATATGTATTTATTAACATACTTTGAAAACTATATAAACCTTTTATTAATTACAGATTGAGTCCATTAGAGACACCGCTGAATGCAAATTCGGGCTATATTCCAACCCGATCCAAAAACGTGAATATGGTGGCAAACGTTTGCCCACTCGCTAAACAAGATAATCTGCATATGGACCTGGGCAAAGAACGAACACTTGACCTGCGAAACTCTACAGAATCCCTCGACAAGGACCTAAAGTGCGGAACCTTACAAAAAGTGAAAAAGACTTACATTTGAAATATACCAAAACAAACAATGTATGGATCAATTGTTAAGTGATTGAGACAATGTGTAGAGCGCGCCGCGTGTGCCAAGTCTTCCGAGTCCCTCGGCTAGGGCATGTTCAGTGTCTCTGTTGGTGTAAATATTGTTGTTATTAAATAATTGTACAGTGCAGTTGTAGTTATAGGAGACTTTCAATATCTTTACTGTAGTAGAGAAGATTGCATTTAAATTAATCACTTTGAATCCACTAACTGTATGAGTGGACTGAGTAACAAATACATTTGAGAAATATTATATTTATTTGAATGTTTTAGTTGCCCATTTCATTTAGTATTAGGTTATTTTTTACATTCCATGATCATCTAAGTATAGGTACCAGCGCAGCTATTGTAAATAAATAAACAATGTGTATATAATGTTGAAGCTAAGCCTAATCAGGGACTAATGGTCCTTATAGTTCGATTATTTTGAAATTAGTGAATCATATTGCGAAAATATAGGGATTTTAATTTAAGAACTGGAAACAGTATGGTTGTATTCTTTACTTTTATTATCAAATAACGGCGAGGAATATTATTGTCATACTTAAGTGACTGTTAAATACAACTAAACTTCAAAAATTATTAAGGTACTATTTTACATTGTTAAAGAGAAAAAAGATGATAATATAATGAATATATTAGCATAAATTGCTGTGCTAAATGCATAGTGCCTTGTAGGTTGCCAATTTAGTGCCTAATGTAATTTAGAATACATCAGGAAGAGAATATAAATGTGTTTATTAGGCTCTTGTTAACTTCAGTTTAAGTACATTTAATGAACTGAATCAAGCTTTACAAGCTTTGTAAATATAATATAGATATACATAGTTGGACTTTTTAAAAATCATTTATGCTTAGCTCATTTTATATAATTTTAAGTTTGACTATACCTGAAAGTTATCTCTATGATGAATGTGATCAACTAACATGTGGATTCAAATACTGATTGAAGTAACCACCAGAACATATAAAATCTAGTATTCCCACCGTAAAATTATCAAAGTCTGTTAATTTAAGCAGAATTTTTATCTTTCTGTAAATACCTACTTTAAAAACAGTAGGATTATAATTAATTAAATATATTTTCAAGCTGAGTATGATTAAAGTAAAGCTTTATTTTGTAATGTTTGAAGAGGTTTGAACCTTTGTGGCATAGGCCACCAGCCGCCATTTTGTTTTTTTCTCGATGTTTTCGCGCACGATGAAAGTGGTATATTAGTGCTAGCGGTACGCTAAATTTACCGAATTTTGGGGTCTACCGCTAGCAATGGAAAGAAGACACATAAACATATAATATGGTTCCCTGAAGTGTCAAGTTTCAGAGTTATTTGAAAGTAAAGTTCGAAATAAAAAGATGATATAAAATCTACTAATTATGCGGCGTTATTTTGTTAACTGATAGTAATAACAGATTTTAGAACACCATCTTCTTCCGCAATCTCCCCACATTCCAAAGTTGTCTAAAAGAAATCGCTCAAAGCGATAAGGTCACTACTTGCCTATCCTATGCTGTCGCAAATGAAATTATGGCGCGGCAACTTCAGAAAATAACAAAATGGCGGCAGGTGGCTATGCCAGCTTCCATACAAAAATGTTCAAACCCCTTTACATAAGAGTTTGTGTTTTGTTTATGGCAGCTATTAGTGTAATTTTCATACAATGTACATTTTGCAGAACTCAATAAATTGAATGATATTTAATATTTTATTTATATTTTTTACAAAAAATCAATTTAATACTTAGCAACTTTATCAATTTCCCATAATAGTGGAGAAATAAAAGTATTATTAAATTAAAATGTGTTTTCTTATGTGTAATAAATAATATCTTTCACTCACTCATAAGATTGGGTTTTAGCCTTTGAGGAACTATAGAGCGCCCTTAGGGCGCACGCTAAAACTTGAGCGGGTGGCACGCGCGCGCGTGATACGGGTTACTGCGGGACGGTTGGGTGCGTCCCGCAGTTTTAGCATACGTTTCCTATATATTAGGGTAAAGAGCCTTCCTGCCTCATCCTACAGGTCAGTTTTGCTGTAATAACAGCTAAACAAGCGGTCAATATGAAACAATTGAGTTCTTCTAACACTTAAGTTTATTTCAACTATACTTCATATCTGAAGTATTGTCCATGTCTATATAATTAATATAGTTACACAAAAACTGTCTCTTCTCATGAGCAGTTTTAACAATATTGGTGTCAATAGTTACACCATCATCACACATAACAATTTCTTCCTTGATTTGTGCACACCCCTCATGCAACAACACAAAATTATGCAGGATGCATGCTGCAGTTATTACATTTGTAACAGCATCAGGCTTAAAAATGTCCATGTTATTCAGTTTCTTAAATTTTCCCTTGAGTAATTCAAATGCAGTTCCAATATAACTACGAGCTTTCCAATGAATATCATTGTATTTCATTTCCTCACTTGTCAACAATTCCTCACTGGAAAATGGAGTCATTAGGTTTTTTCTTAATTTGTAATCAACATCTCCGAGAACATGGTTTTCAAAATCCACAAAGTTTTTTAACTCTTTTGCTAAAGGGCTTTCTTTATAAACTTTACTCTTCCTGGTATTTCCTATTTTTCCTACATGAACATCAATAAACATAAATGACTCATCGCAAACAGCTTGTAACAGTGTGGTCCAAGCATTCACATTTTCTTTCTTATTTCGCCTTAAACCAAGTTTAAAACGGCAAGCATCAATAAAACCGACACAATTTGGAAACTTATAATTACTGTTCACCTTGATTCTTGTGACATGCTGTTCTTCTAAAGATGGCCAGCTGATAAAATGGTATCGTTGCTCAGCAAGTAGTAATGCCACTTCGTGGAAAATATAACATACTGTAGATTTGTTTAAACCAAACAAATTACCAACTTCGCTGTAGGAGGCATCACTAGTCAACAGCCACAAAAACATATGTAGCTTTTTGTCCAATGGTACTAAACTGTTTCGGGTTTTCATTTGCTGTTTCAGAAAATTACTTAAAGTCTGAAATTAACAATTTGATTAAATTAATACCTGGAAGCTGCAAAAAATCACTGTGTTTCCAAAAAGTTTCACAATATAGCAAAGCATAAAACAGGGTTACCTATTTTCAATTCGCTTTTTATTGACCGAATTTCATTTAACCAAACTTGCAGATTATTTTCGTTTTGTCTTTTTTCACTTCATCGAAATCACGTTTGCCACTGTAGATATCAGTTGACCGAATAGAAATTGTTTTTTTTTTTTGTTTTACTTGGTCAAAAAACGAACGAATTAACATTTATTCGAAGTATTATGTTTCCGAACATTCATTACAGTTTAATTACTTATGTGACCTTCAATATTTAAAAGGACTTTCAAACGAATGAAACAACGTATATCTTAAAATTAAAATTCAAGTTATAATGTAGGTAATTATGTTCAATGAATATGCATGCAGATTAACAACTGATCGACATACTTTTTTAATTGTACTAAGTATTCACGCAAACCGGCAAGCAACCTAGCATGCAAGCGAGCATTGTAGGATGCAAGTAAGCGTGCAATCATGCAAGCAAACCTGCAAGCAAGCATGTAAACAAGCGAGCAAGTATGCAAGCAAGCATTTTATAATTATAGCATTGTAAAATGCATGCAAGCAAACATGCAGGCATGCAATCATGCAAGCAAGCATGCAATCATGCAAGCAAACATGCAAGCATGCAAACAGCATGTAAACCAACAAGCAAGCAGGCAAGCATGCATGCATGAAGATTGCCTTTCCTCCGGCGCTTCGGGAAGTGCAGCGCTTTCGACCTTGCATAGTAAATCATAGTCACCCACGCTCGCTTGATCAGCTTCGGCTTGCTGGTCGCTATCAGACTCAGCCGCTTTAACTGCCCTCCCTCCACACCTCCGGTTCTTGAATTACACTCTAGTATAGGGAAGACTAGTACCACGGCAACGTGACTACGGCAAGTCTACCTATTTGGGAACCAAGCCAGCTCACCTACATGCAGTCGTGTCGCTTCGATCGCCAATATTCGGTAAAATGTGGTATCGGTGAAGTGAAAGTATGACAAATAAATCTTATTCATTAATATGAAAAAGAGACTTCGGCCTGTAGTAAAAAGTTATTTTGAAAACCAGTTACTATGGGTAGTTCGGTAAAATGATACATAAGTCAAATAATATTTCGATGTTTCAAAAATATGGCAAACAATACATTTAGCAAAAAAAGACGTCGGTCGACCTTTCTCAGTCAAATGAAATTCGAAGAAGTAGAGGGGTTCGAAACTTTGTATATTTTGGTACGGAAGTTGGCATAGCCCCCGGTCGCCATTTGTTTTCTGAAGTTTTCCGCGCATGCTAAAAATGGTATATTTATGGATAGAGAGATATATGTGTCATATAAAAAATGTTTAAAAATAATTAAAAACCCACGTCACGTTTTAGAGTTATCTAAAGGTAAAAATCGAATGAAAAAGGTATATCAATTCAAAATCTAATAATTATGTGGTTTTATGTGTTATTCTGTTATTAAATGACAGACTTCAAGACACCAAACTGTTGGTTAACCCTAGAGTACTAATACAATTTTTTTACTGCTTAATACTATTCATTGCTAGGGAGGCTACTTTTTTAAAAGCAAGTTGTATTTTTTTAATTTCTATAAGTAAAAAAAAAATTCAACATAATAGGCCTACTTCTGCCTTTCTAATATACAATAACAAAAATAACTTTTCTAAATCAACAAAATCACAAATGGTGCTTTAAACGTAACATAAACGTAAATTATTTGCCATCACATGACTTAAAAAATATTATGAAAAAAAAAATGTTTCTTCTAACATCTTAAAAATTAAATATTTTTCTAAAATTACAATAGCAGTCTGTTAAGATTAATTATTAAAACTTACAATTTGCTTCACAATTTATGGCACATACATTTAAACTTAGTCTTTTTATATTACCTTTTCATTACTCATACACGGAAAGTACGCTTGAAGTTGCCTGAGCATAGGGTTTAAAGCTTCACTTTCAGCCCTAGGGCTGTAAAGTTTTTTGAAAGTAAATAACTGTCAAATGTCACCTTCTATTTTGACATTCCTTTTGCGGCAAGTCAATGTATTCTATTCAGCCACAGCTATATTTGAAATTTCTTTATCTTGATTTCAAATTAATATTTAAACAATCGAAGCAGGAATATACTCATTAATGTATGTTTCAATTTATTAGTATTTAATTGAATAAATTTGACCTAAGCATTTACGATAGAAATGAAAAAAAAAATATTTTCTTTAAATAAAATAAGGCGGGGAAATTCCATCATCATTGTCTAAGTATGCTTTTTTACAAATATTTAAAAAAAATTGCTGAATTCCACAGACAAAAAAAAGGCGGGATTACAACTATTCGAACTTCATTCAGTTGTTTCGTAAATTGAGTGAGATGTTTATTTGGTTGAACTTAAGTATCTGATTTTTATTTACTTTCCTTATATTCGTAATGAAAAGCAGAGTGACCTCGGAAGAAAGACCTTTTCAATGCCCTCGAACTATTAGCGCTCTCGCTACGCTCGCGCGCCAAACCATCTCGTGCATTGAAAAGGTAACTTTTTCACCTTGTGTAACAATCTACTATTAATACTGAGGATCACCTGCCAGGTGCCATTCAACACTCAGTAAGTTGCTATTGGACAAGAGCCCGCGCGACGTGCAACCACTATCCACCACGTCATGTAGGGCACTGAGTCGAGGGAAGCGTGCAATACGAAATGGTCGCACGATTTGAAATTATAACGAAAAAATTGTGAGCACGGTCTCCCAGGCGATGATTAGTACTCTAGGGTTAAGTGTATTATCATATTTTTATGGAGTGAAATTTGAAAGCACATTTGAAAGTGGTCAAAATAAAGAAAAGGTAAAATGCATATAAGCATTTTTTTTCTGGTAGGTTATAATAAAAAAGTTTCAGATTAAAATCAAGATAAAAGAACATAACAGACTGTTCAAATGTCCTAAAACCTGTTGTTTGTTAACAAAATAATGTGAAAAGCCTCATAATTAGTAGATTTTTAATGGTCATCTTTTTCAAGTCAATCTTCACTTACAAATAACTCAGAAGTGTGACACTATAGGAAACCATATAATGACATTTTTTGTTTGTTGTCTTTAACAACTTTCATCATGCGTGGAATTATTAAGAAAAAACTAAATTGAGGCTTGTGGCCTATGCGGTATGCCACAAAGGTTCAAACCCCTTTCGGACAAGTAATCAGTTCCCCATTATAAAGCCTACATACCTTAACAGTAGATTTTTTCATTTTAAACTTTGTTAAGTAGTCTATTTCATCAAAGTTTAAAACAATATTTTCGTAATAGCCCTTATTTTTGTGGGAAAATGGGTCATCGTCGGGTTCGTCATCGTCAGCCTCTAGCAATTGAGAAAATTCTTCTTGAAGGGCTTCATTGTATACATTCACGTTTTGGTTATTTTCATTAACAACATCCGCTACTGCCACCACAAGCCTATTCGTTGTTGAAACACTATCACTGTCCAAAAATAGTTCTGTAATGAATTCTTTATCAAAACAATTCATCATTGCTGAGTACCTTGCACTTCATAAAACAAATTGATTCAATACAAGGCGAAGACTCAAAAGAATCAAAACATTACATAAATAAAAACAAACAAAATCAAAACAAACAGTTTTTAATTTTCCATTTGACGTTGACAATGTTGACAATAGACAGGCAGTGGCTACGGTCCGATTATCGCCAAAAGTAGTCTTAGCACTTATAGCAACTTGTTCCCTAGTAATATGCTATACTCTATGCTAGTTAGTCTGTGCTTAAAGCACTTTTGCCCTAGAGCCAAGAAGGCTAGAAACTAAGGAGAGATAACTCCCGAAGTGGGGGTAAGCTTTCGAGGGCCGAAAGTCGTATACTCTGTGCCGGGCAAAACGCTGTATTGCGCATGTGCAGCGGCAGCTATTTGTCATTTCATGGTCACATGGTTTTGTTTCGAACGGTGTCACGTGCGACAGTTGTTGTTTTTCGAGGTTGTGTTGACCAATTTTGACACTTCGCGAGGATCGCGGCAAAGAAGCGTAATGCGCATGCGTCACTGTGGGATACGGATTTAGTCCAACCCTTTCCAGGGAGTTATCTCTCCTTAGTCTCTAGCCTTCTTGCCTAGAGCATTCAGACTGACACGCCACTAGCAGGCTTTCCCCTCTGTCAACCGCACATGACCGCGCCATTCATACTATATAAAAAAGTACTTTGTGATGCTGGCTATAAAACTAGTTGACTCGCGATCGTAAGTCATTCTGCATGTCAGGGTACGCCAAGAGTACCACCCAAATAATTCAATCAATAAGTGTTGCCACTTTATCTAGGATTAATCGTACATGATATATTTTGCGTAACTTTGAAAGTGGAATAAACTAACATAATTTAAACTTATTTCTCACATTAACTATTGTCATTTATCATTATTATAACATTGATAGTGATAGATACACACTGAATTAGCGAGAGATTACTGTTAGCAAATGAGTTAATTTTATTAAGTTTTTCAAAATATTTTTAAACTACATATATACTTTTAAAATGTTAATTCTATAATTATTGTATGTTAAAGATCCATCATAATTATAATTTAATAAAAAAAGTCCTCATTAAAAGTTACTGTTTCGCAGTCGGCCATATTCCGAAAACAATAACTTTCAATTTAAAAACATGGCTACATCCATCAAAGTTAGTGATGAGGGCAGTACATAATCAAACAAAATATCGATATCAGATTTGTTAGTACGTTTGGTACGTATCAAGCACAATTTTCTCACTTCAATTTGAAAGTTTAGCTTTTATCATGCAAGCTAATAACAAGAAGAGATTTGAACAGTGGGCTGCATTAACTTTGAATTTATCAAAGGTATGTTTTTTTATTAGCAGTTATGACAGTTAAAATTCACCTTTGCTTTTGTTCTTGCTATAGACATTGGCGACGTTATTCCGGCTTTTGGAACTTTTTATCAACCAGAACCAGCTTAACTAGAAGATAACGTATTGGTACTTAAGGAGTATAAACCTTCATTTACTAGAACTCTTTCACATTTACGTTTCTCTGTTTTTCTGTTGCTTGTATGAAATAAAAGCAAAATAACGTCAAATGTGTAAGCGATTAACTGTGACTTTTGAATTGTTGTTCTTCTATCTTCGCAGCTTTTTAACATCTTACTATTATTCGGAAATAAGGTCTCTAAAATCTTTTTACCAATTAATATTGAAATATTGTTTTAGACTGAACCAGAAGCGTCAACAACCAAAAAAAGAAAATTTGAAACCTTTGAAGACATTCAACAACCTAATACTCAAGAATGTGAAGCTACCAAAATCAATCCCCATACGTCACAATCACGTCTAATACGGCTACAAAACGGTTAGTTAGGTGGATTTTCTTAAATAGTCGCCAAATGAAAAACTTTTTGTGATATTTTTTTGTAAATAAAATCATTTAGTTTACCTTTTACTAAGATTTATTTGTTACCCTTAAACTAGATTTTACTCTTACTGATACTTTAGGAGGCTCAAGGATGATGTTGTTGAATTACCAGTTGAAATCAGCATGTTAAACAGTTGATCGATTTTGAAAGTTAAGTTATTGAAAAAGATTTGCATGAAAATTATTTTTAGCTTTTTTATATAAATAAAGTTTTGAAATTTCAAGAAAAAAGTCAAACTTGCGTTACAAGTCGAGACTTGACTAGCCCTCTGGATGTAGATGTTTCCGAATCAACTAGGTCTGGTATTTATTTAATGGTGAAGGAAAAATCAGGCGTAATGGCCTAGTCGCGACACTATGGCCGAAAAAGAGACTCATCCTAAAAATTATCAGTTAAATTATTAGTTTAGATGTTTATTTACTTTATAGATAATTATTTATTTTTGGTTTTTTCTCCATCTATTGAAATGAGAAAACCTAAATTCGGATATCTCAAAAATCTCCTGCCTGAAATGAGATTGCAACCAGTAAAATGTGGATAAAGGAACATCCTGTTCTATTATTTTTATGGTTTTCCTTTAGTTACCTACATAAAAAGACTGATCTGAATTCTTGAATCATCAAATGTTGTTATTTGATCTCTTCTAGTTTTTAGGTTGGTCAGCCAAGTATTTTTTTTTACGTGATCCGGTAATAGAAATTCAGTTAAAGAAATTGAATATTCGTAAATTTTCCTGAACAAATGTGTCATGTGTTATCTATACTATCCTAATCTATAAAGAGGAATGACTTGATTGTTTGTTTGTCTGTTAGTATTGAATAGGCTCCAAAACTACTGATTTGATCGTGAAGATTCTTGCATAAATATAAAGCTATAGGTTAATTGCCGTATAGTCGACCCTCTCGATGGTCCGCGGAACGCGGGGCGGGGTGTAGCACGAGTACACACGGCATTACGCCGCGGCGAGATATCCTAACACATGATTTATAAAATTTCCGTGTTGTTATTTAGGAAATTTATAACTACAGATGTTTTAGTATTTGTTTTAGTATTATAAATAAAAATAATCGAAATTAAATATCAATGATTTATTAGACGTGGGACTAAATTAAATAAATAAAAAAATAAAAAGCATAAAATGAAAATAATATAAAACTAAATGGAATACTCACTCCTTACCTTTATTCTAAGACTTACTTAATATACCTTAAAATAAATGAAGAAAGAATAAAAAGAATGAAATGGAAATAATATAAAACTAAATGCAATACTCACTACTACCTTTATTGTAAGACTTACTTGTATTGTATTGGCCTGGTCTGGCTTGTGGTCCTCATTTAATCTAAAATTTAAATTAACAAACTAACCGGACTTGTTAACCTAACAAATTAACTTTAACCTTAACTTAGACACTTTGGGAGAGTAATTGAGAATTTATATTAAATTTGTATTAATTATTAAACATGTCACCTATTCAGAAGTGTTACCAGACGTCTTTGCTGTATTAAGTTGTTGTTTGCCAATGTCTGATAACAAGACTTGTCAGTATTCTGGTGTTCTATTGTGCTTAGTTATAAGTGAATTAAGTTAGTGGTGGAACTCTGTAATTGGCTTTAGTAATTTTATATAAGTGTTTTAAATGTTTTTGTAATTAAAGCTGTTGAGTTCCCAAATAAAAAAAAAATAAAAAAAATACGGCCGCTTTTACTTTACTTTTTAATAGTTGTCATAGACACGCCAGTAGCCTCTGAAATTGTCTTGATTACATTTATGTCTTCACCTAGAAAAATCATGAATACATCATACTAACGAAATAGCAATAACAATGTAAAATAATGTTTAAAGTATTTGTTCTCAAACAAGATTACAGGGGATCCATTTACATGAGAATATTGATAAATATTAAGAAATAATAAAACACCAATAACACAAAAACTTAAATCTAGGTCGCCACTTAGAGTTCACAATCACTACAAACTATTTCTCGCACACAAATCTATCAAAGAATGTGACTGCGCAATTGAGACTTGAAACTGGTTAAGGAGTCCGTATTTTTAATATAGGAAGGTAATTTGGTGTATATATTTGCTCCCTCAAACGTTATACTTTTACTCCCTAGTTTAGTTCGCATCTTAGGCAATACCAATAAGCTAGGTCGACGACGGCTGCTTTTCGTGATTCGTGACTTTTAAAAACGTCAAATTTGTTTGAGTATTAATACAGAGGATCTTCCTAATCAAAATGCAAGTGCTATAGAAATAAAGTTGCCGTATGTTCATTATTTTAGCGTCGTTGAAAACTTTAGAAGTTGGTGTTAAGTATGGATAGCAGAAAAGGATCTTCATAACTTTATTCTGCAGTCTTTGTAGTTCTTTCAGTCTTTTTTTTTTGTTGCACTACCCCATATTACTAAAAGATAGAGCAAATGTCATTTTACAAGGGAATTGTAGATAGCAAAGCGTAGCCTTTTAGGTATGCACTGATTTGCGTATCGGAGTGAACCTGTGAGTTTCGTCAGTTTGCTTTTTATGTGTTTGATTTGCCTGTTCCATGTTAGATGTCTGTCCATTCTGAGACCAAGGTATTTTTCACATGCTTTTTTTCCAGGACAGCGTTATTAATGGTCAGGGGATCATGATGGGGGATTATTTTGTTTTTAGGTTTGAAAATAGTAAAGCAAGTCTTTGAAATATTAATTGTTAATAAGTTGTGTTGGAACCAATCCATCAATCTGTTCAAGTCCTCTTGAGCCCTTGAGATGTTCTATGTTTGCAGAGAAATAAAATAAACATGTATCATCCGCATACATTGTAAGATGACCATGAAGTCCAAATTCCGCTATGTTATTAATATAGATAAGAAAAAGGAGTGGTCCCAGTATAGATCCCTGTGGGACGCCATACGTGATGGGTTGGGTGTTAGTTTTGGTATTACCTATTTTGACTATCTGTAGTCTGTTTGTTAAGTATGATTTGAGCATTTTTAAGGCACTATCTTTGACACCAATGTTTTCTACTTTCTTCATTAGCAAATCATGACTCAGGGTGTTAAAAGCTTTTTTCAAGTCAATATAGACACCCAAAACGATCCTTCTCTTATCCATATTTTCCTTTATTTTAGTTGATAAGTCAACTGTCGCTGCCATGGTACTACTATTTGATCGAAAACTATACTGTCGTGATGAAATAAAGTTAAATGAGTCTAGATAGCTCAACAAGCGGTTGTGTATAAGCTTTTCCAGTATTTTTGATAATACTGGCAGTACAGAGATTTGGCGGTAATTTCCAGGGTCACTTGTCACTTTTGCAACTTTCAATGAGTCTGAAAATTCACCGTCAGCTATTAGTTTATTGAAAGTGCTAGAAATTCGGATATTACTTCTTGTAAACATTTTACTACTTTAGTGGTAACTCTGTCTATACCACTGCTAGAATTCGAATCAAGATTTTGTATAATTTTCTTAATTTCGCTTGCGTTACAGGGAGAAAAGGTATACAGTTCATGATTGTTTGCTTTATGTGTTTTGTCGGCAGCATTTGAGGTACCACCATAGTATTTAATGGGTATTTGCTCAGCTAGTATTGAACCCATTGCTGAGAAATACTTACTAAATTTTAAAAATATTACAGATTTCAGGTGGATCAGTAATTTGCTTCGAGTCTATTAGAAGTTTAGGAACAGCGCTGATTTGTTTTATCTTGTTGTTAGCTAGACTGTTAATAAGCGCCCACGTTTTTTTAGGGTTGTTTGTGCAGGTGGCAAATAGTTTGTAATAGTATGATTTTTTTGTATTTCGTATCAGTTTGGCTACTGTGTCCCTTTTATCTTTGAAATCTCTTTCTAAACTTTTGTTCCCTTGGTTTTACTTGACTTGTTTCTATAGGTAGTTTCTTTGATTAATTCCAGTTTTAATATCACTATTTATTCAATTTTCTTTGGGAGAATATTGTATTTTTGTCTTTATGACTCTGTTAAGCGTTACGCATTCTTTAATTTTTTTCTCAATGTCTTTAAATTGGTCTGTGACGTGTTCAGATGCATATAGTTTCATTTCAGTGTAAAGTTTCGCGTAATCCATCGCCTCAAACTTCAACCGTACATTTTTTGGTGGCTTGTATCTGTTCAACTCTAGGAAAATTTGCTTATGATCGGTCATAGATGAATTTATAATAGCGAAGTTGAAAGGCTCGCATTTCAGATTCGTGCTAACATGGTCTGAGATTGATTTTCATTTGTCCGAATCCCTTGAAGAGTAGTTTTTATGTATTTTATTCAGTAACCTGTTACCGGTTTCCTGCAGAGTATGCATGTATCTAGTTGAAGTCTTGTCCTTGGTCAGCAGGTCAATGTTAAAGTCCCCAAATACAATTGATCTCTTCCGTTGCTGTAGTTGTGCACTGTATGTTTCTAAAAATGTCTCATGGTTCGTGTATCCGGGTTTATACACCACACCAATTCCATCTTCATATGTAGATTCTGTCAAGTTGTGTTCCAAGCTGTTGTGAATGTATGCTGATGCTCTTCCTCCTCTAGAATCGTGCCTGTAGTTATAGCAGTGGATGTACGATGTAGTTGTCAATGTGTAACTGTAGGGCTTGATCTTCATTTTTTATCCATGTTTCTGTCACTAATATTAGATCAAATAATAATCAAAACACATCGAAAGTAGGTTCTATGAAAACTTTATATATATACACAATGTAGAAAAGAAAATGAATGCACACCTGAAGAAGACGCTTGTTTAAATTTTTTCTTTGGAAATAATTCGCCACATTTTAAAGCATTGACTTCTGAATTTTTTATTACGTAGACTCAGAAATTCAATTTTTGTATTTTTCTCATGTGGAGCAGACACAAGGCTGCAACCGCGCAAGATTTGACGTTGAACCACAGAATAGGTAATAGTACTTCGTACAGAAGGTTCTCTTAAGAAACGCGGTTAAGTAAAAAAGTTTCCTCTAATCTTAAAAGTTTGTGTCCCACTAGTACTGTTGTATTTGTCCGTGCTATCGACCAAGGCCATGTTTAGGTAGCTTGCACGTGTAATCATAACTTATCGCGTAGCACGAGCGTTCATATTCCACTGTGCGCCGCTGAACAAAACCGATTTACCTGTCAGAGCGCAGGGTTGCAACTCGCTGATTTAATTATTAACTTTGGAAAAAGTATTGCTGTAATTAATATAACATCGTTTAGAATTAGTAGTAGTAATTATTATTCTTATCATTACTTATAATCATAAGTGAAACAAATCAGATACAAAACATTAAATAACGCGCTCGGCGGCTAGTGTGCGAGCCGAGCGGCAACCCACTGTCAACCCCAGATAGGGGTCACGCGGCCGAGCGTACATAAACTTTGAAGTGACACAGGCCTGGTTGAACGTCTATCGCTGTCGGTAGCCGACAAGTGACTGATTGAAGTGATTGATTGGCTTATAGCATTCAGACTCTAAGTTGATTGGCCGAAAGCATCCCCTCCCGCGTCACGCGCACCATCAGGAGAGTCGACTTTATAGCGGTCAAGCTATAGATTATTCATCAGGAGTGATATATGCTATATTTTATGATTGAACAAAAAATTCAGGGGAAAAAAATAGTAAACGTAAATGAAGTCGGAGAAAAGAGGGCAAAATGGACACCAGTTGTCAAACATTTGACAGAACGCAGTTTGTTTGGGCAGCTCGTATATTATAAAACACCTGGGAAATGATTTGCATTATAAGTAATCGACAAAATTTATCGATAGCGTCAAGCACTATGTTGTTCATTTCAATCTGACAAGATTCGTGCATGTACAGGTTTGTGCGTCTTGTTCATGCCAATTGCAATGTCAGATATTTTCATGGTGTGCGTGTTAAGCGACGTCTCCGAAAAATGTAACTGTTTGACTCTGACGCAGACACGGTACCTTGTCCCCTGCAAAAAATGGCAGACTTTTTTACATAGAAATATGTTCGCGTGACGTCTCCGGTCTTAATGCTCTAAGGTTGCAGCTACACTGCTTTTTATCGCACTTCGGTGCACTTCGGAACGTAATTTTAGCGCTTCCAGTGAAAATTCCCAAATCGGACCGCTCACTGAACGGCGCTCAGGGTTGATTGATTTGTTTGACAGAAAGATTGTGATTGTGACAGTCGCAACTGATAATACAGAGCGGCACACAGACAGTTTCTTTAAAATATTTTCTATTTTACAGTTTGAAAAACAATTGATGACATACCTAGGTGATAAATAAGAGCCTTTTACATTTGCTGTATGAATTTACGTAATTGCGCCTTTTTTATTAAGTGGATACAAAGACCACTAGAATCTAAACAAAAAGGTCTGATGTCGGAAAGTAAAGATTTTGCTTGTTCTCACTACAAGTATGAAAGGTTTGTATAAATTTACAAATTACCTAATGTAGGTACATCATATTCTTTACAAATGCCCAATTTAGTTACCTAGCTTTAATTTTAGTTAAAAAGCCTGCGCAGACGAGGGACTTCCCGCGACGTACTTTTCGGTCTATCAAAATAGATCCCTTACAAAAGTACGCGGGAATCCGCGAAAAAAAAAAGAGCGAACGAACTATGAGCAGCAACGCACACAGCGGACTTTAGTCC
Organism: Udea olivalis; assembly: GCA_947369235.1. Classification (NCBI taxonomy): domain Eukaryota; kingdom Metazoa; phylum Arthropoda; class Insecta; order Lepidoptera; family Crambidae; genus Udea; species Udea olivalis. The sequence continues at coordinate 13,879,863 of OX376341.1, read as the reverse complement.
GCGTTGCGCGAAGATTCGAAATAGAGATGGACCTAGTATTATGTTTTAAAACATCTTCTCTTAATCTTAAACTTCATGTAAATTCCAGCACAACAATATCTTAGAATATTTGCCTACATAACATGCGCTTCAGTAAATTTCTGCACAACAGTGATCGCACACCGTCTTCGTTGAGTCCATGGTAAGTCTGCAGCGGACTTTTGATTCCTGGAGCGTTCTTTTTTCTCTTTCTGTGAGCTAAAGTCCGTCAACTGCGCAGGCCTTTTATGTTATCATAGTAGCTGTGAAAGCGACTACAAAGAAGTACTATCTAGAAAAACTGCTTTGCTTGCTCTCTGACTCTGCACTTACATTTAAAACACAAAATATTAATTTACAGTTACAAAGGCGAGAAGCTGATCTATCCAGCTGCAAATAGAAACAAAGAACCAATACTTCAAGTACTAAAGAGATTCATTCTGGCCGATTCAGAAAACTTAGAAGAGGAAAGTCCTATATTCTTGGAGGTGTCTTCAGGTTCTGGGCAACACTTGGCACATTTTGCACCCAATTTCCCAGGTGTTAAGTTTCAACCTAGTGAAGTTGATGAAAATTTATTTGGGAGCATAGCTTATTATGCAAATAACTGTCAAACGAAAAATATACATCAGCCAATATTGCTTGATATATGTAATAAGCTGTCTTATTATGGTTTCCTTGAAAATACAATTGATTACATGTACAATGCGAATATGATGCACATAAGTCCATATGAATGTACTGTTGGTTTATTTGAGAATGCAGGAACATACCTGAAGAGTGATGCCCTTATGATAACATATGGCCCTTATAGTAAAGATGGTGTAATATCACCTCAAAGTAACATTGATTTTGATGCATCCCTCAGGGCAAGAGACCCATCATGGGGATTGCGAGATTTAACTGAATTAATTAAACTGGGTGAAGAAAATAGTTTGTCCCTTATTGACACAGTCGAAATGCCCTCTAACAATAGGACATTGATTTGGAAAAAGAATTGAGGAATTAATGTACCAGAGGAGAAGTAATTCCAGTAGGAGATCCAGGCTAAACATGACACAAAAATATTAAAATAACTACCTACTGGATGAGTTATAATTTTGTTTGAAATGTTTCTGCATTATTCCTGCTGGAATATGTTGATAATAATTATTTCTCCCATAGGTGCCTCAAAGAGAAATTAAACTAAGCTTATTGTAGAAAACTGCCTTTGAAGTATTATATTTATTTTATAGGAATTATACAGCTCACTTATAAATAAACATTCTGTAATCTTTCTACCAAATCATGTATTTATATTATGCCCCTATAAAAAACTGACTCTTTGACTGACTTGTACTGTTGTGAACTTGATATGAAAGTAAATAAATAAATTTGATTTAATTTTAACTTCGTTTCTACATAGGTACATCACTTAAGGGATGTAGGCACTATCTAAGAATAAATTCCAAAATTTCAGTTGGATAAGAGTTTTGTCATACAAGATCAGTCAGACATTCGTACCCTTAAAATATTATCAAAGTAGACAAATGGATCGAGTTCGAACCAGTGTTTTCGAACCTCGGATGTCGAAATTGACCGGATTAATTGTGAAAATCAATCTTTACCTTAATAGGTAAACATTGTTTAAAACTGTTTTATTTTTTATGAATAAGGGGGTAGTTATGTGTATCCTACTAATCCTACTAAAATAATATGATATAATTATAATTCATAGTCCTACTATCTTACTGATAATACAAATGCGAAAGTTTGTGAGTATCATCATCATCCGTGCGGTCTATCCCGGTTGTGAACCCATACTGGTGTGTGGGGTCCCAGGGTCCGCCTTTCTTATTTTCTTGGCCCACTTCGCGCGGTCTTGTGCATCCTCATGGTGAGTCTGTTGGCACGCATGTCACCCTTAACGACGTCGAGCCACTGCTTCTTGGGTCGACCTCTTCTACCGGTACCTGGCGGGGGCGGCATAGCCAGACATTTGTTGCCCACGAAGTTTGCCGATCTCCGTGAGACATGACCATACCAGCGAAGGCGGCACTCCTGCAGCTTGTCTGCGATGTCACGAACACGAAGGCTGCCGCGGATGTGGGTGTTACGCACACGATCTTTGCGTGAGACTCCACACATCCACCGCAGCATCTTCATTTCCGTGACGCGCAGCTCCTGCTTGTGTCGCTCTAGTAACGGCCATGTTTCACTGCCATATAAAAGGACAGGCCTAATGATGGTTTTATAGACCCGCCCTTTCAGCTTGATCGGCATTTTGGGGTCACAAATGACACCAGCCACCTCACGCCATTTAGCCCAAGCCGCGGAAATTCGGGCTCTGACGTCGCGGTCGATGTCCCCGGACGCGCTTAAAACAGATCCCAGGTATTTAACACGGTCCGTGCGCTCGACCACGTCAACGCCTATGCGGACGGACTGGGTATCTGTGGTGTTGCAGGCCATGTATTCCGTCTTCGCCACATCAAGTTTCAGACCGCCGTTTTCAAGTGAATTTTTCCACTTATTCACCCGTTGTACCAGCCGTCCCCTGTCCGAATCTGCTAGCGCTATATCATCAGCATACATAAGCAACCAGGGTAGTTGCTCATGGTGGTCTAGGATGCTGTTTGACAGAACGTCTAATATTACGCTGAACAGAAACGGGCTAAGCACGGAGCGTTGGTGTACTCCAACGGTAATAAGGAAAGGAAGCGTGTCACCAACCGCAGTCCTAACTATGGAACTGGAATCGTGGTACATGTCCCGGATAATGTCAATAAAGACTTCGGGAACGGCCCTGGACCGCAGCGCCCAGCCGATCATCTCACGAGGGACACAGTCGAAGGCCTTCTGCATGTCTAAGAAAAGTAGATGCAGAGGTGTATTCTTCAGTCTGTATCCCTCCATGAGCGTTCTCAAGGCAAATATGGGGTCCATGGTCCCGCAACCTGGTCGAAACCCATACTGACACCCCAAGATTCTACACTCCTGTCGGATCCGAGAGTCTACAATGCGCTCGAGGAGCTTCATGGTGTGGGACATCACCTTTATGCCGCGATAATTGCTGCACTCCTGCACCGAGCCCTTGCCTTTGAAGACTGGCGTGATAATGCTCAGTCTCCATTGGTCAGGTATCTTCCCGGTGAGGAGAATGCGGTTAAAAAGGTGGGTAAGTATGCCCACACCACGAGAGCCCATCGATTTCCACGCTTCGATAGGGACTCCGTCGGGTCCGACAGCTTTCCGGTTCTTCATGCGGCGAAGAGCCGACTGGACTTCATCAGGCGTTACCGGGGGCACTAGTCCTTGATTTGGAGGGAGTTCAGGTGGCTGCACCTCTTTGTGCTGCTTATTGAGCAGCTCGTGGAAGTAAGAGCGCCATCTCTCCTTCACCGCGCGGTCCTCGCATAGCAGGTTACCAAGAGTGTCATTTACACAGCGGCACATGGGAATATCCTGGGCCGCTTTGACTCTCGAACGTGCCAACTTGTAAACGAGCTTCTGCCCCTCAGACGACTCCAACTTATCGTACAAAGGACGTAAGTGGTCACGTCTGGCCCTGGCTACAGCTCGTTTAGAGGCACGTTTGGCATCCCTGTACGCGGCGCGATCTTCAGGAGATTTGGACGCTTGCCACGCTTTGAAGAGGGCTTTCTTTACCCTAATCTCCTTCTGGACTGCTTCGTTCCACCACCAGGTCTCCTTGTCAAGCCCACGTCCACCCCGAGACACACCCAACGCCACCCTCGCCGCCCCGGTGATAGCTGCCTGACACCTATCCCAGAGCTGTTGCCCGGACTCACTATCCGCTGCGATGCACAGGTCACCGACAGCGGCAGCAAAGTCGTGGGATCTGGCTCCTTCAAGCAGCCACCACCTGGTTCGGGGCGGGCAGCGCTCCCGGCATTTGCCTCGAGGCTTCACTCGCAGGTCCATCACAAGTAGACGGTGTTGGGCAGTAAGACTCTCTCCGGGTATGACCTTACAGTTAGCTACCTTGCCGATCTGGGCTCTCCTGGTGAGAAAGTAGTCGATCTGGGTTGCGCTCCTACCGCTCTTGTAGGTGATCAGATGCTCGGGACTCTTTTTGAAGAACGTGTTCAAGTCGGCAGCCATACACGTCCGGAGAATCTCTTCACCTTCAGCGTTACGACTGCCAAAACCAAAACCACCGTGAACACGCCCGTATTCCTCACACTGATCACCCACATGACCGTTCAGATCGCCACCCAGAACGACGCCTTGGGACAATGGAATAGTGCATAGGAGCTGGTCGATTTGCTCCCAAAACAGTGCCTTATCCGAATCGCTACAACCGACCTGCGGTGCGTAGGCACTTATCAAATTGGTCGTGACCCCTTCGATAAGCACCCTCACGACCACAAGGCGGTCGCTAACGCGATTTACTTCCAAGACACTATTCTGGAATTCCTCGGACAGCGCCACCCCCACTCCATTGGCCCCACCAGGAGAACCCGTGTAGATCAGCTTGTAGCCGTGTCCGATGTTCCGGGACCTGTTGCCTCTCCAGCGAGTCTCCTGCAGGAACGCCACGGCCACCCTCCGCCTGGCGAGCACATCGGCCAGCTCGCGAGCGCGTCCCGTCAGCGTGCCAACGTTCCACGATGCGAAGCGGACCTTCCTCTGGACTAATGTCTTTAACCGGGCCCGCCCATGGCCCGGTAGCCCTAACCCACTTAACACAGGAGTAGGGCGATCCCCCTGCGCGTCGTTTTCCGGCGACGCCCTATCCATGTCGGGTACTCTGTGCTGACTTTTCATGTTGGTTTGGCTTGAGTATGCATGTATGTATGTGTGTGTGTGTGTATGTTTGTTACTCTTTCACGCAAAAATTACTGAACGGATTTAGATGAAACTTTACAGTAATACAGCTTATACATTATAATAACACAAAGGCTACAATTTATTAAGATTTAATGTAATTTGGCCATAATATATTACGATGAGTTTCGTAAGTCGGAAAAATTCCACCCGCTGGGAGCCATTGGCGTGCGCTGCCGAAACCGTGAGTTCACGAAGATAATGAATTATTGTAGGATTGTTTGTCTAAACAGTTCTAAATAAAAGTCCGCGATAGCATAAATCCACCGTTTACGAGGAAGCCACAATATCCAAAATAATTATCCAATAATACAATTAAAATTGATACTTTTTTCCAATGCAGATTTTAGAATATTTATTAAATTCAACCAAATTGATATATTCGTTGCTTTAAGTATTTAATGTAAGCAGATAAAATTTGTGTCTTTTCCACTAAGAATTTAGACGATTTCTTTAAAAGTTATCACGATAAGATTGAACTAGATCAGTATAGTTCCCAAAGTGGTTCAGGTGGACCCCGAGGGGTCCACGGGAGACTCGACGGGGGCCTAAGCTGGCGTCATATTTTTGTCGAGTCTTAGGAATATGGCAGATATGTAGCTAGTAGGGGTTCCACCGGAACTAGCAAAACTTCACGCGAACGCTTCCGTCCACGCGAAAAAAAGTCTGGTGACCTCTGCTGGATGAACGCCTGTTGCCTGTTTATCTGATTGTCTGTGCGTTTGTGTGCGCTAATCTCTGAAACGGCTCAATTCATTTGGATGCGTTTTTCACTAATTGTGGTAAACTTCACTTAACCTGAAGTGTATATAAATGTTATATTTCAATCAATTCTTAACTAGAAAAGTTACGTCAGTTTAATGAATCATGCGGAACAATAGTTTGTTAGAATGTTTTGAAATAACTGATCAGTTAATTGGCTGTATCTTTAGTTAACTTTTTTTGATGCCACAAAAGTAAGTTCAGCTCCGATATACAGGGTGGTCCATACATGTCAAAAATTTTTTTTTAGCTTCCTCACACTCAGGGGTATCCGAAAATACCCCATGTGACATACGTGGGGTATTCTCTTTTAAAAAAGATTTGGATGAAAAATTGTAGGTAACTTTTCTTTTAAAACGGCCTTCAAAATTCAGGGAAAAAACAGAATTTCTAAATTTTTCAAATTCCTTATTTTTTTTTAGAGATATGATAAGCGTTATGGATGTGAATTTATCAGAACCATCTAGCGCTATTATTCAACTAATAAAGAAAAAAAAAACAGGCTATTATCTCAATCGATCGCGCTACAGTGACCGAAAAAGTGACTCAACCCAGAAATTTTTAAAAAATCTTAAAAAAATTCATAACTCGAAATCTACAAAAAAATCGGGTAACATACTTGGGTATTTTCGGATACCCCTACCTAAGTGTTAGGAAGCTAAAAAAAAAATGTTGACGTGTATGTTTGGACCACCCTGTATATTAATAACTATAAAAAAAGGGTTAAGCTTTCGCTGGACGTGGACTTGACAGGAATCTGGAGAAGATGGTGAAGCGAGACTTGCAACATCTTAAGAACGGGAAGCACGTCTTGCTGCCGGTTGAGGCTCACGAAGTATCACAAGAGTAAGAGACCTTTACTGACTAAGAAACAGCTTTATGCACCTAAAGAGTTCTTGAGAGCTTGCGCTTGGTTTCAGTTTCTGTTGAAAAACGTGTAGCAAGCAAGTTGTACATGGAAGATTACTGTAAATTAGCATAGTATCAATATAACAGAATATGAGGTAGTAACTTATTTTTGCCACCCTCTACTGTGTCATTTTCTAATAAATTTAGGATGAACAAATGCATGTGAACTATTAGCTGTAGTAAGTTCAGCTCCGATATACAGGGTGATCCATACATGTCAAAAAATTTTTTTTAGCTTCCTCACACTCAGGGGTATCCGAAAATACCCCATGTGACAAACGTGGGGTATTCTCTTTTAAAAAAGATTTGGATGAAAAATTGTAGGTAACTTTTTTTTTAAAACGGCCTTCAAAATTCAGGGAAAAAACAGAATTTCTAAATTTTTCAACTTCCTTATTTTTTTTAGAGATATGATAAGCGTTATGGATGTGAATTTATCAGAACCATCTAGCGCTATTATTAAACTAATAAAGAAAAAAAAACAGGCTATTATCTCAATAGATCGCGCTACAGTGACCGAAAAAGTGACTCAACCCAGAAATTTTTAAAAAATCTTAAAAAAATTCATAACTCGAAATCTACAAAAAAATCGGGTAACATACTTATGTATTTTCGGATACCCCTACCTAAGTGTTAGGAAGCTGAAAAAAAAATGTTGACGTGTATGTTTGGACCACCCTGTATATTAATAACTATAAAAAAAGGGTTAAGCTTTCGCTGGACGTGGACTTGACAGGAATCTGGAGAAGATGGTGAAGCGAGACTTGCAACATCTTAAGAACGGGAAGCACGTCTTGCTGCCGGTTGAGGCTCACGAAGTATCACAAGAGTAAGAGACCTTTACTGACTAAGAAACAGCTTCATGCACCTAAAGAGTTCTTGAGAGCTTGCGCTTGGTTTCAGTTTCTGTTGAAAAACGTGTAGCAAGCAAGTTGTACATGGAAGATTACTGTAAATTAGCATAGTATCAATACAACAGAATATGACGTAGTAACTTATTTTTGCCACCCTCTACTGTGTCATTTTCTTATAAATTTAGGATGAACAAATGCATGTGAACTATTAGCTGTTATGAATTCTGTATAAAAAAATCCTAGAAGTAACGAAAAGCCCAGGCACAACAGCGGGTATCAGCTTTAAGAAATAATGTGCGTTCCTGAAAATACTAAATATTTTTCAGAAGATATACCTAGACTGTTTTTTTTAAACTAAAGTTCAACGGGCAACCACTGTACGCTTTAAATAAGTTTAGTAAAGTTGTGAATAGGGCTTGCAATCAAATATTTGAATTATTCGAATATTCGCCTCCTTTCAATATTCGATTAGTAATATGAGTAAAATTCGAATATTCGAATATTTTTAACATTACGAAATTTTTGTACCTAGGTAGCTTCGTAAATGCGTAAATAAAACGCTCACTCCACACGCCGTTCGTGAGTGTTCGGCTAACCTAATTTAGTTTGTCCATAACCCAAAAAAATATTATACTTACAGAGATCCCCTCAAATGTATTTACAACTCCGGGAAATGAAATGAGATCACAAAAACCATTTAAATATTTTAGTAATCAAAGATGCGATTCGGACGAAGAAGAGGATAGTATGCCTTTGATTGAAATGAGAATTCGTCAACAGCAAGACGAATCTATAGATGCTGGCAAAAGTCTCAAGGAACAGCTGCAAAAAATAATCTCTGATACTATTCCATGAGCTTCGTCTACATTAACCTCAAACCATACCTACAGATAAAACAGAACTTGAAACAGACTTGCAAATGACCTTATTCGATCGAGGAGGTCCAAGGCAAGTACACTTACTTCCCAAGTAACATTTTGGGTTTTAGAAAGGTTTTGGAAAGGTTCTATCTAAAACCTTTGTATGGATTTTTTCTCGTGAGTCTTAATAGGCTCAGTAACGTTTAGTTAACCTTATATTAACCTACTGTGTGCAAAAAGGGCCCACGTTTTAGAACCTTTCTGAGAGCTACAGCCAATTGAGATGGGAATGCTAAGATGGTTTGGGCATATGGTAAGGATGGATGAAAGGCGATTAACGAAACAAATTTACAAGGCGAGGGTGGACGAAGCTGTTGAAAGGGGAAGGCCTAGACGGACGTACTTAGAACAAGTCCAAGACGTGCTCAGAAAAGGTCAGGTCAGGAGTACCCATAATCGACGAGCATGTATAAAAGGATTAATGAGAGTGGAAGGAGCGCAAGAGGTGTGTCAGGCCCGTAGCAAGTGGAAAGATGTGGTCTCTGCCTACTCCGTTGGGAAAAAGGCGTGATGGTATGTAATGTAAGTATTAGAAATAAAACTTCTGTTCATAAAAAGACATTTAATTTGAATCGTATAGCACACGATACTTAATTTTGGCTTATTGAATGAAAATACTGATTTATGTAGGTATCGAGTTTATTTTTATTTCAGTGAAAAAAACATGACTGACGTAAGGAAATTATTAGAAAGCATTAAAATTAACCTTTCCAGAACTGTAACAACTAAAAGCTCTTTATTTTTGCTAAAATAAGAGCTAAAGGTAATATTACTAAAACGACAAGGCTTTTTTCGCTATAAGTACTTAATATTTAGGTAGATAAAAGGATAAAAGGTCACCAAGAGTAGTTCAAGACTTCCCAGCCGCAAAAACAAAGCCTGAGCACAAACGGTTGCTTGTAAGTTTTATTTTCGGAGGAAGTGCGTCGGAGTGCTCAACAAACAGCTACAGGCTGTTCAATGTGATTATAATGATATCAATGATCTGTAATAAAATAATTAAAAAAACCGACTGACTGTTATTTTATAATTTTACGTCCGCCGCATTGATTTTTTTCTGATAGTTTCACGTAGATTATGACACTCAGGGAAAAGAATACAAATCTCATAATTAATTATAATAAAGTATAAGGCACAGGTTACAATGGAACGGACATACATACCTAGTTACATACATGCATACAACGGAGAAACATTAAGTACCCTCCTTTTGGGGCAGTCGGGTAAAAATAGTCAAAATCGAACAGTCTAGTTTTAATCCTTAAGAGCCCATTTCAAGATGAGCTATATTCCTCCATTCAGAGTTGAGCATTATTCGAATAAAAAGTTATCCGCATTATTTTTCATGAATAAATCATTTCTAAATAAATTATTCGTGATTTTATTCGTTATTCGTTATTTAATAATTTTTGAAAACACATCTTTTCTAATTAGTCATTCTGTTCGAACTAAACACAAATAGCACTTGCGGCATCGTAAGCTGGCTCCTCCCTTCCGCCACTGGGACGACACAATCTTTTGTCATAGTGTATTAAGCATGAAAGATATAATCGCCCAAAATCATTTTAGCGATCAACCTCGAATAAGAGATAATACGAGTAGGTTGAAAATTTGTACGTTCCTTCGTTTGGTGTTCTAAAAGTTGTCTTAAAGTCTTATATGATCTCGTGTCTGTGTCGTAACCTATTCAAGATCAAAGGTGAAATAAAACACTTTTTCCACGATTATCTCGATTGCGTCATTCGAATAAATTGTGAGCATCAAGATCGCGGGATTATGTTTCAGATTCTAAATGTTTTATATAAGGCTATTAGTTCTTCATATGTTCTAATTATTGTACCCTGACCTAGACATTTGTACCTCTGAAAACAAAGATGGCACTTCGTAATATATCTGATCACTATGACGTCAAAGTGACTCTGTCTCCATCCTTGTATATTTATAAGGGCTCTTATAGATCTGCGATCCGACGGTTCTCTGACAGCGATCGCCGGCAGTCGCCCACCTGCAAGACCCCTTAGTCTTTACCACAGTCACCAGTCACCCCACTACCTACCTTAATAAATATCTCTACCTTTCTATATAAAATGAATTAAATCTTGCTTCCCCATAATTAATACCGCGGTGAGAAACGGTTTCAGTCTCCACAGCAGCAGGCGCTCAAACAGTTTCGCCAGGTGCGACAGCAGCGTTATAGGTCGGTAGCTTGATGGCTGCTTCCTGTCTTTGCCTGGTTTCGGGAGGACGAACACCTTCCCGGTCTTCCAGCACTGAGGGAAGTGGTGGGTGCGCAGTATGGCGTTAAATAGCCTGGTCAAGGCCACCAGGCCTTTCTTTGGCAGCATGCGGATAGCAGCGGTCGGTATGTTGTCCGGCCCTGGGGCCTTCCGCTTGGGTAGGCGGAGGGCCGCCTTCCGCAGCTCGGGCGGGGAGACCGACCCCCCCGGAGCGGCGGTGGCGGGGCCGAGAGGTACTCATCGACCCGCTGCTGTACTGCGTGGTGGTGGTTTGCGATGGCGGGGGCGGAGGCCACTGGGTGCGGTGTGAACTGGCCCTCTAAGTGGTCAGCGAGCACTAGGGCGCGCTCGGCGGCGCTGTAATGTAGCGCGCCGGCCAGAGGACAGACGGGCGGGGTCGTACGGGTCAGCTGCCGGTTTAGTCGAAACAACTCGGCCGGTTGGTCGGTCGCTTCGTCGATCCGGCGCTCCCAGGTCGACACCCGCCAGGCCTGGATGTCATCGGTTAGTTTGGCGGAGACTGCGTTGAGCTCACGCTTGGCAGTCGGGTAGCGAGTCTGCGCCCAAAGGCGCCTCAAACTGAGATTTTTGCGGAGCTCTAACTGCAGTCTCGCTGGCAGGTCGAAGCGGCGCTGTGTAGGCTTGGCCGGCTGTGGTCCGGTGGCGGCCAGCTTGGCCGCGGTCATCGGGCGTCGAGAGGGAGCCGCCGATCTGCATGTCGCGCAGCGCCGCGACGTAGGCGGCCCAGTCGATTTTATGATAGGTGGGCCTTGGCAGCGTAAAATCCGCGCCGAGGGCCAGGGTAATTAGTATCGGGAGGTGCTGTGTGCTGACGTCATACAGCACCTCGACCGATACTGGGCAGGGTAAAATCCGCGCCGAGGGCCAGGGTAATTAGTATCGGGAGGTGCTGTGTGCTGACGTCATACAGCACCTCGACCGATAAGTACTGGGCAGGTAGCGCCCTGCAGCAGTGCGATGTCCAGCACATCGGGCATGTACTGCGGATTGGTGGTTACATGGGTGGGGGCGTCTGGCCCCAACACCTCTATGTTGCGGCAGAGGGTGGCGTCGGACAGTACGCGGCCAGCTAGCGAGCTTAAATGCGAGCCCCAGCTGGGGTGTTTCGCGTTTAAGTCGCCCGCCAGCAGGGTCGGCGTGCCATCAAACACGCCGTCTAGGTCAGCGGCGTGTAAGGCCACAGTAGGCGGCCTGTAGGCCGCGAATAGGCGTAGCTCTCCCAGCTCGGTAAAGTAAGTAAGTAAAAAGTAAAAAATCATTTATTCATTTAAGCTTGTATAAAGCACTTATGACATGTCAAAAAAAGTATACAGAAATAATAATAATAAACGTAAATAAAATAGTACAATATTAGTACACATCGTGAATATACATAATGTGAATCTACCACCGGTTCGGACGTTGCTTCTTATCGAGAAGACTCCGGCAAGAAACTCGATAGTTACTCTTTTCAACTTTGTTTGTTTTACAAAAAATAAATTCAGAGTACAGTCAATGCGAGTAGAAAAAAGAACACAATATTGAGCAGAGGAGCAGATTATTCCTACTATGACCACAAACTTTTGTCGTTCAAGTAATCCTCTACATTATAATAACCTTGTTTCATTAACTTTGCTGTAATTGCAGACTTAAACTTGTGAAGAGGTAGATCAACATCGGTGTTGATCTTCACCCCAGTGGACCGCAAGCTGACTTAGTCCGGCTGCGGAATAAATAAATCCCTGGACATTATTCCACACAGCGCCATCTAGCCCCAAAGTAAGCTAATTAAAGCTTGTGTTATGGGATACTAGACAACGGATAAACATACTTAAATACATTTTCTTTTGTAAATACATACTTATTATACATAGGAGACACCCAGACCAGTACAAACAGACATGTTCATGCACACAAATGTTTGTACTGTGCGGGGATCGAACCCGCGACCTCTGGTGTAGTAGCCAACTTTTTAACCATTACACCAAGTCGGTCGTCAATGGCGTCATGTATCACGTCGCGACGGACGAGCGCTGCCACCCCTCTGTAAGGGTGGATAACCGCCGACAGCTCGTCGCGCCTGTATGCGTGATAGTTCGGCAGTCGGAAGGTCTTCGTTGGCGCTAGGTGTGTCTCGCCCAGGAGGATTGCAAATCCTCCTGGGCGAGAGACACCTGTAAATCCTGCGACTGGGCGAGTGTGCGTAGGTCCTGGTGATGCGCTGATATGCCACCGGGGTTCCAGTAGCACACGCGTAGCTCCTTCAATGGGAGGAGTGTGACTGTGCCGCACTTGCGGCTCTTGCGGCTATAACTTGGCTCAAGGCTCTGGAGAGGGCAGTGATGGGATCTTCACCAGCCGTCACGGCCGCTAGCAGCGCCGACAACATTTTAATTAATGTGTCGGACTGCTCGTCCGACTGTACGGCCCGCTGTACGGGCGCTGCGCTCACTGGCTCAGTGCTCATTGGTTCGGCGCGCACCGGCGCGGGCGGCTGAGTGGCGGTTTGCTCTGCTGTTATGGTCCGCGCCTTGCTTTTGTCGCGCTTCTCGCGTTGCGGTTGGGGCGCGGGGGGTGCGGGAGTAGGGGTAGAGGCGGCTGCCGGTTCGGCGGCTGGCTTCCTCACCCCACGGCTTCTGCGGCGGCGACGGCGCTTCTTAGGGGCCTCATTACGGCTTGTGGGACCATTAGCGGGCGCCGCTAAGGTTGCGCCTGTCTGCGGCTCTGGTAGGTCAGTTGGCGCAGTTTGCGCAAGTAGGCGGGTCCTCTCTCGGTCGTGGGCAGTCTGCGGCCTTGTGTTCGCCGGCACACCTCACACACTTTATTAGGCGGTGGCAGTTCAGCGATGAGTGGCCGAATACCTGGCATCCGTGGCATTGAGCTGGGCCCGCACGGGGCCTCCAGGCTTCTATCTTCACGCCCCTCATCCCCAGCAGCTCATCTACCGCGTACAATCGCGCGAGCTCCTGCTGATCGAGGTGTGACAGCTGGACATGGTGGAGGCAGCCTGGCCTGTCTCCCTTCGGCGGTATTGTTCGGACATGCGAGACTTCAAACCCTTTGATGCCGAACGCACGAGTTATCTCCTCCTGCGACGTATCATTAGGCAGGCCCGAGATATGGAACATGATATTAATGACAATTATTCGGAAGATATTCTTACGTACTTTACGTTAAAAATTTCCACTCTGTTGTTTTGATATCACCCTGTGGCGGTTCATCTTGAAAGACAAGTGTAAGCTTAGAAGTCGCGGAGACAACAGATGTTTTTTGGATGCCTCTAAAGCTTTAAAATATTCTTGTAGAACTGTAAACATGCCTTCTGCTCATAAAACTAGCTTATTAGTTTGGGTGTTCACTACGAAGTCCTAATTTGTTTACCTAGACAACTCTCATAAAGCCTAAAGGTTTAAAGTGGATTTAAGAAATTACTTTTAAGCGATTTCAACATTCCATAACTTTATGGTTACATCAAAATTTAAAATTAAACCTTTAAGTCTTACTTGAGCATAATGCTAGCCTTTTCAGAACTTAATCAGGAGTCTATGAAAACGATAAGACCCTAGGATTATATGCTCTTGAAACACAAGTCAACATAACGTTAATTTAAACTCTTGTCAGCGACTCCGAGGTTGTAAAAATAAACAATTAGTTTTAATACTTACTATGTAATCATTCTCAAGTACTTAATATGATCAGATAGCAAAGCCTTAAACTTTTTAGGACCAATATAAAACCAAAGGATTCTTTTACAACCTAGGCCCGAATGAAATGTTACTTGGGTTGGAACAGGTATATAGTTTTTTGCTTTGCATAGTTACCACCAACTAGTGTTGAATGAGAGAGAGTTTTTTCTTCAAGCAAATATTTATGCAATAGCCTAAGGTGCTCACTAAAGGACGATTCTCTGGACGCACTTAGCTTAATAAGATCTCACTACCAAAGACAACGTAACGTATAGTTTTTTGTTGTTGGTTGGTTGACCAAACTTGTAACTAGTTGATTGTTTCAGATGTAATTACGAGACTACTCTCGTAGAGGTTTTTTTTTCAGAAAATAAAAAGAGTAAGATTATTTTTCTAATGATTAAACCGATCTTTTTTGGGTTTCTGTTATTATAAATATAGTGTTTATGACAACAGAATTTATTATTAGTACGTAATGTTAGTTTGTTTATCTAGTTTATTACTCTAAAAGTTCCCAGTTTTTTAGCTGTCAAACAAAAAGTTTGCTAGAATACACACAACAACATGGTCTAGGGGTATATAATACTGTTTAAATAACTTAAAAAGTACTGGCTTTACAAAAAAACTATTAATGACAGATTATATAATTTTTTTGACGACACGGTTGGCGTATTACGCTGTAGCACGGTTTCTCGCCTCGATTTCCGTAGTGTCCCGGGTTCGATTCTCGGTCGGCTCAATTCAGGAAACGATCTTTTCTGAATTGACTCTGGTCTGGGTGTGCTTGGTCAGCTGGGTGACGCCCCTGGCTTATTTCCTTGTGTGGTACCTAGTAAAACAGGGATATTAATCCCTACTTCGAGACCATTACAAGAGGTGTGTTGTCTGGCGCATATTTATTTTATTTATTAGTATTTAAAAACATTATTAAGTTCCTTTTTTAAATTCAAATTTGTATATAATGGGTTTTGTTTTAAGATGAAATTCGCATTCATGAAATTTCTTCCAAAGAAGTAAACCTTCACGAACTTCTAACTTGATTAAAACTCCATAAATTTCTATAAATCTTTGTCAAACGCATCTACGGTGTTATATCCAGGCTTTGGTCAAGTTATCGTGTCACGGGGGAAGTGGTGAAACGGCACCGAGGACCTCAACGCATTACAACACATGTACAGGACCGATTCATAGTAAATGCTGCACGAAGTCAACCAAATGTAACGGCGATGCAATTGGTTCAAAGGCTACAGAGAGAGTATGGTTTGCTGGTAAGCGGTCAAACTTTGAGAAGACGACTGCATGAAGTCAACCTACGTGCTCGTAGGCCACTTCGGGTACCAGCGCTAAGGAGGAGCTCGAGGAAGAAGATTACAATGGGCTATTGCACGCGATAACTGGAACCATTCCCAATGGTCACTTGTGTTTTTTACTGATGAATCCAGGTTTGGATTTCATCCTGATTCGCGAAGAGTACGCGTTTGGAGAGAACCTGGACGTTGGAATCGACTGCAGCACCCACAACAAGTTCATGCATATCAAGGTGGCACGATTATGGTTTGGGCAGGAATTCGTCTCGGCGGTAGAACGGACCTCGTTTGGATACAAGGCAATATGACTGCTCTAAAATACCGAGATGAGGTGCTATAGCCTGTATTCTTGCCCCACAGACAGCAAATGGGACACAATTTCTAGCTAATGCACGACAATGCCCGTCCACATACGGCGCGTATCGTTACAAGTTGGTTACATACAACAGCATGATATCCAAGCTTTAGACTGGCCTGCACAATCAAATCCTATTGAGCATGCCTGGGATATGCTTCAGAGAAGAGCTCTTAGGAATTTTCCTGAAGATATTGTGCATGAAAACCAGCTTTTATTGCATCTTAGCAGGACTTGGGACAGTATTCCACAACAGGATATTGACACCCTTGTTTTGAGTATGCAGAACCGCTGCAGATGTGTCAGGAGAGTCTTAGGTGGATCCACGGATTATTAGTTTTAAGTTTTAAACAATTTTTATAAAAAAAATAGTTGTTTTTAAAAGGGCATTATTCATTATGAGCTGTTACCACCAGACAGGACCATTGATTCTGAACTCTACAACGAACAACTGATGAGATTAAAGCAAGAAGTTGAGAGAAAGCGGCCGGCATTAATCAACAGAAAGGGTGTGGTTTTTCATCATGATAAAACCTCACACATATTTATTTAGCCAATCAGCAACCCACCTGTTTCGGTCTCTTCAGAATTCTTTAGGCAGTGGCAGGTAAGCATCACGAGAGGACTGCCAAAACCACTGGTCGCGGTATTTTGATCAGAAGTCTCAAAATTCCTATAGCAATGGGATCATGTCCCTACCTACAAGATGGCAAAAAGAAATCGAACAAAATGGCACCTACATACTTTAGTTAAATGTTAATAAAATATATTAAAAATGTTTTGAATTTTCTTACTAAATGCGAAAAATTTAATTTCTAGGCATTAAGTCCGCCAATTGTACCTATTTTTATAAATGTGCAATAAAGAATAAATAAATAAATAAATATACTTTTACCCCAACCTATTATTGGTTTTGTTCTTGATAGATATAAGTATTAATGTAATTTAATAAAGAACACTTTGATTACTCGTTATTTAGAAATTTGTTGGGAAGTAATAATTTTTGTTGAGCTATTGATACCTTAACTATTTTAACCAGTCTCTACGGCCTGAGCGGCGGCCGCCGCCTCAGGAGGAGAAGGAAAAACGGCAGGAAGTTATCGAGCGCCCTGCACTTGTCGCAACACAAGCATATCTTTGCGAAGATGAGGGCTTCCAAAAAGTGGAAAGAAAGAAGAAGAAGCCCGTTCGCCGCAATCTTCGTGGTGTTGCGCCGGCTGGACCGAAGCTGCGTGCTGCAATACCCACGACGCTGATGTAGATACGTTTCCCGCCTCCATTACTCTACGAAGGCTGAGGAAATCGCAGTGTACCTACATAAAGGTCACCACAAAAGCTAACTTCACTCTGAGGGTCGAGCGGTTGGTATCCCGCCATAATGTGAAATTTAATTAATTTGTGGTGAGGGTGCCGACTGACGGGCGCTTTCGAGGTCGGTTACCGGACACCGTGATGCGTCGCACGTCGCCGATAGACCTTTCGTGTGTTAGTAAATAAGTTAATTTTATGTAATATCTATGTATTCGTATGTATGTTAGTTTTTAAGGTATTTATCTATGGGCCGATAATGTTTCTTTAAATGTAATTTGTTGCCTGAAATAATTGATATTCTATTATAGTCATTAACAAAACCGAATTTGTCTACTAGGAGCTATACCTAGTTGTGTAGTCACTATTTTAAGGTAGACTCAATTGTTTGTTATTTGTTACTCAAAACTTTTTTCAGTGTAATCGGGAGACTACAATGTCAATAGAATACAAAGGATTATCCAAATAACTTACAGCAATTACAGTAAAAAACCTTAGTGTCTATCTTGATAGTAGGTAAGTACCTACATTAAATTGGGAAAAACAGATTGGCGAGGTGAGCCGGAAAATATTTGCGTCGGCAAGCTAGACTCCGCAACTTTTTACCCGTACCCACCAAAGTTGCTCTCGTGCAGGCTCTGCTATTGCCAATCCTCGACTATGCCGATTGTTGTTATTTAGATACTTATTAGCGAAAATTTCCCAAATAAACTCGAGCGCCTCTGAAATTTATGCATACGCATCATTTACGGTTTAGGTACGTAAATTCGATCATGTTGTCTCTCAATTCCGGGCTCAGTTGAAATGGCTTCCAATACGTTTTCGCCGAGATCTTCATATTCTGTCTCTTCTCTACACTGTCTTGTTTAATCCCCTTTCACCTCCGTAACTCAAGGAACTATTTCACTTTCTGCAATCTGCCAAAAGCGAAGACTCGGAAACTGCATCTAACAGTACCTCCTCATTCTACTTCCTATTATTCCAAATCATTTGTTGTGTCGGAAGGGGTTCGCTCCATTCGTCTGTGGAATTCCTTACCTTTACCCATCCGCAAATTTCAGTCCTTACATGTCTTGAAATCCAAAGTCAAATCGTACTTCCTCTCTTTGTAACTTAGTATTTTATCATGTCTCATCCTTTATTTTTCAGTCCTTAAAAATGGCAACTGGTGATCCAATTAGGTACAATACCTATGAGTATTTTAGTAACACAATTTATTTAGTTTATTATTTAAATATCTCTACCTATTCTTTGTTCTGCACAGCCTTACCCGTTCTTTATTATGCAACTCTCTTCAGAAGGTAGTCTGGAAGATTTATAGCGATAAGACCGCCTTTAATTGTACATTCTATGTCAACTTACTGTATTACTTGCTGTATTTGTAGGTTTTGTGCAATAAAGATTACTTATTTATCTTATCTTATTAACGATTTACAGATGTGAGAAAATCATATCAACCCTACACCATCTCATTTAGGTCCGGTCTGTTTAAAGAAGTACTAGGAGAATTTTATTCCTGCAGTTGCTATAAAAAAGAGCGCTATGCTAGTATCTATACTCCATGAATTATAGCATTTGTAGTACAATAAACATAGTTAATTTTAAGGTTTATGTCGAATTTAATCAAATCGAATTATAAAGCGGCTGTCACACTCAATTGTTCTCATTTATAGTAAAGTAACTTCAGAATTTATGAGGCTTTTGCAAGTAAATTATCTTGTCTTGCATCAAACTATATTGTCGATGTAAAAACCTAAAAGAAGCAAGGGTTTTTATCCGAACACATTTTTACGGTCACTATATCTACCAAATCTAAAATGTTACATATTACCTTCATACGTTGTGGCGAATTGTGGTGTGCTTCTGATTTCTAATGTTTTAATGAATGAAGTATAGTTTCTTCAGAAGATAATCTTATCAGTGGTGTGGTAAATTGTCATTCATTTTAGCACCCCTGCTTCTGATTTCTAATGTTATAATGAATGAAGTATAGTTTCAAAAGAGAATCATATCACGTCATGTCAATATTTAATAGCATAAACCAGTACCCATACCATGCGTTTACACCTATGACAGTCGCTAGCATCTGCGGTGATGTTTTGCATGGAGTTTCGGTACAGTAGGGCCTCCAGTGAATAATAATAGAATAGAACTGCAAATGGCATACAAGTCGCTGTACTTATCTATCGCAGTTTACATGAGGCAAAGTTATGGTAGAGGTTTGTAGGACCCAATGTTATATAATTATATTAATAGGCTAGCTTTCCGCCCGCGGCTTCGCCAAGTCAACTTCCTTTTCATGACATGAAAACTAATTATTTCAAAACAAATATATGCTTAAAACAATCAGCGATAGTGTAGCTTTTTAATAGTGAACGTATTTTTGAAATCGGTTCGGTAGTTTCGGAGATTACCTACCTAGGTACCTCAAAAATACAAACTCACAATTGTTCACCTTTTCATAATATTAGAGTAGATGGCTACTGCAAAGTTTATGATGAAGAACCCAACGTCTTCTTGCATAGTAATTAAAGCTCTTTATTCAGGCATTATCACAGAACTAATACAAAATAACTTAATAAGTCTTCACAATAAATACAAGTAACTAATTATCCAAGTTACTACTTTAATCCAGCTCATGCTTTAAAGGGGATATTAATAAGAGCATAAAATTCGATTATTTTTAGACATATTTCTTAATACTTCTACCTAAGACACCGTCCATAATTTTTTGTATATTAATATCAGTTAATACTTTTGCTATTTCATTTATCAATACAATAAATAATGTTATCACTTGTACAATGACGAACTGTGATATTGATGTACCTATATCCAGCCAACTTCCATAGTTCTTGACGTAATACAGCAACTGTATTCCCATTATATTTGAATATATCAAAACTATGATATGCAAATACCCAGTAGGCGCCTGAAATAAAAAAATAAGTATATTTATTTTTTAATATTCTTTGAAGGTAGAAGAATATATCTTTTTTAAATATTATTTGGCTCGTAGTCGCCTCTGCACTAACCACGCGCAACGTCGCACAGTCGAAACTCAAATTTTAGTTAGTTAGGGCTTTTACTCCTTATTTAAACAAATAAACAAACGTTTGTTAGGGCCTCCTGCAGCTTGAAGTAGCAACTAAGGCCTTGCGTTACGAAATGCATTTAGGCATTGCCAGGGCCCTAGGTTCAGAACACCTCATATGTGGGACTTTGAACTACTCCTGGGAAAACAAAGAGCCACCTGCCCACTAAAACCTGCCGGTGGTCGTTTTCGGCGCAGAATAGAACCCTCGAACTTACTTGAACAGCCACTTAGCCCTGCCGCATCTGTAATCGGTGGCCTAGTGGCCAGAGTGACCAGTTGGATGAATCCATTACGTCTACGAATTATTGAATGTCAGAAATGATTTTTATCATCGGAGGCGTCTTCTCCGGTCCAGCGTAGGTAGCTTATTATCATTAGGCAATGAAGTTATTATTTTAAGTACAAACAAGCACAGTCAACACATTTCAAATGCTGCAGGTGACTATTTGAAGGCTGGCGTAGTGTGCTGTAGCACGGTTTCTCGCCTTGACTAGCGTGGTGTCCCAGGCTCGATTTCCAGTCGAGTCAATCTGGGAAACGTTCTTTTCTAAATTAGCTCGGGTCTGGGTGTGCTAGGAGACGCCCCTGGCCTAATCCCATGTCTGGTACCTCGTAACACAGAGATATTTATCCCTACTTAGAGACCATGTTATGAGTGTCTGGCGCATATTTATATTCTTGGTGCATTTGAGCTCGACTCAACAAGCAGCACAAAAGCAATAAAACTGTTTTTACCTTTGTTAACTGTTGAACAGCCCTGAATGTGCACGCTACAGTTAAGAATGGCGACAGGGTCTTCAATAGTATCAGCCCAGTAATGACAAATGGTTTGAACGATGTTATAAAGCACGTGACCCATCTTACTTCGAATGAATTGAGTGACGCTATATTCCCTGTGCCAAAAAAGGCCAAAATAATGTACAAAGTCTGAAAGTGTAGATAAGGATATGAATTGATTAAAATATTCTAACACTACACGTTTGTTTTGAGTAAATAAACCATTTCATTGCATTATAACAACAACCAGATGCAGTTTAAATACATAATAAGAATAATTTTGTAAAAAAAGGATACAAATATGAAAGCTCTTCTGAAATCTTGTCTGCTTATACATCTTTCAAAACTTATTAAATCTTTAGATTTTTCCTCATAGTCACCAAAACTGTGTACCATTATCTGCGAATTTAAATATGAGTATGTATTAAAAATCCACAGTAACATTGGTTAGAAATTCTGTTATATCTTAAGAATACGTACTGCCTTGGTTCCCAAGGGAAGTAGTTTATATTCAATGAACATCCAACATGCCACATTGAAGACTAAGGTAACCATGAAAAGACCTTCATGTGAAACTGACAACAAAATGTAGAAGTTCAAAATTGAAGTGTATATTGATACAAGGCGACAAATCAGTCTTCGTGAAAAGGCAAGAGGCATTACTATTGAAATAACTGAAAAAAAATGAACACATTATTTCCAAACCATTTAATATGCTGTAAAAAAACTTGAAAACACATGTCGTTTTAACATGTTGTTTAAGCTTTAAGTAGGTAAGGTCGTGTCGTGTGCCCTACATGAAATCGAAAATTGCTATGACGAATGTCATCGAGTGGTCATTAAACCGATATGGTACGCCACATCGAATGTCGCAACAGCTAATGTCTCTATGTCGAACTATTACTGCATCGAATGTCTTATCATCTTATATCGGCGAAAAATAAAATAAAAGAGGATTGAATAGACAAAAAAAAACTCTAGAAATTAAAATAATATTTGGACGTGATAGTCAATAAATATTTATTGTTTCCTCCTAATCAGACACCTTAAGCTAATGCAAAATAGAGTGAATTGACTACTTTGGAATGAATGCAAGGCATATTTGAAAAAACGTGGCAGGTATACCTATTAGCGTAGATTTTCTGTGGTATCAAGAACCTGGGAAAACAATTACCTACATACAAGTGTTAGTTTTTTGTTTTGCATTTGATTTATGCCATTCATGGTCTAGTGAATGTGTTGAACAGTTTACTAAAAAAAAATATTAAAAGTGGTCCCTCACCTGGAGCATTTTCCTGTAATGTAACATTTCAGATTCATTTTCAAGCATCACAGTACAGCACTGCCTCCCTGACATGACGAACTTGCCTGTAACGTACATTTTAGATTCGATTTTAGCATTACATTACAATACTGCCTTAAAAAACTTATCAGAAGTTGTCTCAAAATATTACACATTGTATCATCAAGTTGCGCACTGTAATGCTCGGTGCTTTTCCCTCACCAACGTTATGTTCGAATCTGTAACATCACAGTTTGCGCGCTGTAATGCTGGGAACTCCTCCGTCACTGATGTAATGCTCGACTCTGTAACGTTACATTACAGGCAAATGCTTCAAGTGAGCACATTTGAGCGAAGTTCACATTCGTGTCATATTAGCAGTAACTTATATTTCTTACTTACCAGCAGTAACCCAAGTCAAAGCCTGATAAAATTGTGAAACTGTTGTGCCTTTGTCAAATCTTAGTGACTGTACGTAAATATTATGAAGAGATACAGCCATCAAAATAATTTGCGTGATGTTCAACAGTATTCCTTTCTTCGGTTCCTCACCATTGCGGTAGAGCGGCAATAGCACCTTCCAATTAAATATTATAAGGAACAATAACCAGACTAATCCTGCAGCTATCCTGTAAAACAGAATCAAAATGATTAATTACTGTCTTCTACTTAAGTTGAATAAAACAATGATTGTTCATTGGTAACTTACACTAGTTCTATAAATGCTTGTTTTCCAACCACAGGCATAAATGAAAAAATACTTAGTAGTATACAGCCAGTAGCCCAAGCTAATAGAACAGAGTTTGGTAAATGTTTTTTTGTTGCGGATAGGAGAGGCCATATTGCCATTCCTAACAATGGTACACTCAGCATCCATCTGTAAGTAAATGACAAACCCTAAAACAAATAAAAAGGTAAAAGTATAAATTATATATATGGCCGGTGTTCTAACAAGATAGTTATCACAAGAGTGAATTGCAAAACTTACCAGCGCTAAAGACCCGAAAATGTAACATGAGGCTTCAAAAAAAATACTGCATACTTCTCCACTGGCAGTAAACTGTCTCCAAATATTGATCCACACAGCAAATGGAGTCAGTGCGGTGCGCCAGAGATAAACAGGCAGCAAAAAATAAATATAGTACTGCAATGGTAAATTTTGAGCTAAAACAAGATAATAAAAGTGAATGGTATATTTTTTTGTAAAATGTAGTAAATTCTGTACATAGAAATGTTTTTATTACCAAAAACTAGGAATGCTGATATTAAAAACAATGCTGTGAAAACCATATTAAATATAGTAATATAGTTCTTAAAACTTCCTTTTCCATAGTCATGCTTCTGTACAGTAGATGATTCTACCTGAGTATTAACTTTTTGTTCTGACACAGCCTTTAATAAACATAGTATCCAACCAATAAACGATAAGGTGACTAGGATCAGAAGAGGCCACTGGTAATAGTTTTGGTAATATTCTAGTCCTAAGAGGCTGAGGTTCATAATTTCTTCGCTTAAAAGTAGCAGTTGTTCATATTCCTCTGGCACTTTAAGTTTGTTCTCAAGTATTTTTTCTGTAAAATCAATTGCTGCTCGATATTTTTCATCGGTAAAAGCTTCATAGGGCCTGTATAAAGCTTTCAGAGCACTTCTTTCAACATCCTTCCTTTTTTTATCATATTGTGATGCCAACTGTCTGCTATTACTATAGATTGCTTTGGCTCTCTCAGGTAAGGACATGTTAAGTACTTCGGTAGGCAGTTTTCCCTGAAAGTATTTAAAGGTCAAACAAAACCATTAATTTGAAACTTTTAAGTTTGTTGTTCAGAGCTTTGACTTACTTAAGTTACATAAGGTACATCTATTGTTATTTAATTTTATATAGGGTAAATTATTTGTTAAGAGAGTTGCTACAATATTAACTTACTTTTTACTGTAAACTTCACAGAAGGTTTAATGGAGAATCGTTTTGAAAATTAAATGTTTTAGTTAGGTATATATTTTTTTAACATTATTGTTTTATTTTTATTGGTGTATTTGGTTTAGCACCTTAGATAATAAAATTATTTCACTTAGATTCATTTAAATATTGTTAAAAAATCTAGGAGGTGGAGACCCTGGTGACTTGTAGCACAGGTTATACTTAACCTATTTCAAGCACCAGTCTTCACATCAAGTGCTACAATTATGAACATAACTGTACTACCATTCGGTTTGTTTTGCTTTTTGAGAAAAAAATAAAGATCTTCATTATTATTAATTACCAATCCAAAACCAATTTACAAGCTTTTTAATGGCATCTTCTCACTCTCATTATCAAAAATTAGAGGTGTTATTATGAAATTCAACCGAAATGTGCCAGTGTTTTTGTAAACATTACTTACCACTGAGTTCACAGGAACTGGAATTGAAAGAATTGTAGACATCAATGGGGCCAAATCAGCTTGATTTATATCATGTCTATGTTCTACTGACATTCTTAAGGTTTCTGGATCAGTTTGCCCTTCTCCTACTTGTTGAACTCCAGCTCCCCATAATACATATGGTGTTTGTGTCTCATGGTCTTGCCCTGCTCCATGGGACCCTGGAAATATAACATTGTCAGTAATAGCTTTCTTGCTGACAATCTTAACAAATGGCCAAAAACATGTATCAAATTAAGAAATACCCCAATCTGTCATGCCATGGTCTGAAGTCATCAAAAATGATGTTCTTCCATCATGTGAATAAAAATCTCTGATAATTTTTTCGATCTCTTTGATGCCTTCATCAACAAATCTCACAGTTGTCAAAAAGTTTCTGGAAATAAATATTACAAAATTATTATCTTTTTGAAAGTCATATTGAATGCCTGGTTTTCAAAAGCAAGAATGGCAGACTTTATTGTATTACTAACATCTATTTTATTTACACAAAGATAGTTAGGTGCAATAAAAATTCACTTATCTATTTTATTTACCTACTAGCTTTCCGCCAGCAGGTTCGCCTGCGTTATTGTTATATATTATGTCTAAATTATATAAAATCTTTACAAATTGTAGCCTATGTGTTATTCTGATGTATAAGCTGTTTTACTGTAAAGTTTTATCTTAATCCCTTCGGTAGTTTTTGTATGGCAGAGTAACAGACATACATCCTCATTCCCCCAACTTTTGCATTTATAATATTAGTAAGATTAGTATTAATAGG
This sequence comes from Udea olivalis, assembly GCA_947369235.1. Lineage (NCBI taxonomy): Eukaryota > Metazoa > Arthropoda > Insecta > Lepidoptera > Crambidae > Udea > Udea olivalis. The sequence goes on along the minus strand of OX376341.1, from coordinate 13,854,335 downwards.
AATTATCCTCGTGGTTACACAAATAGCGGAATTTTGAATTTGTAATATTACTTAGCATAAAATTTACTCACGGTGATTTGGGCTTGTGTGTGTGTCCTGATGTATCAGTGCCCAATAAATGCAAGAAAAATATAATTTTTGGGACATGGAGCATGGAATTTACCAAGGGGTCATGTTTTGCATTATGAAAGAAACTCTTCACTTTGTCAAACACCCAGGCATCAAGCAGTGTTGTATTCTTATCTGTGCTAAATGTTTGATCATATGGGTCAAATATATTGATGAAAATGTGACCCTCTACATCTCCTTTTGTAAATATTTGGACAATATCATAAGTACCCCAGCTCCAAGTGTAGGAGCTCTGGTTGAACACTGAATCAAAGTCAACAGGATTCTCTTTCCAACCTTTCAGTATTGCCGAGGGGTCCTCATAGAATCCGGCAATTACCGCAACATGTCCTGGACGTGACTCTGTTGGCATGCGCGTGTGAGATATGCCCCATCTTCCATAAGAGTTAGCGACTGACCTACAAGATAAAGAAAAATAATTATATCCTAATCCTCAGGGCCATAGTTTGCACCCAGTACTAAAAAGAGTCAGCCGGATAAATGTTCCGAAAAGAGCAGAGCAACCACCAAAGCTATTTAAATGTATTTTGAATTAAGAAAACCAGTAAAGTGTTGATTTTGGTATTAACTTCAGTAATACCAAAATCAACACTTTAATGGTTCTTCTTGACTAATGAAATACGTATTTTTGTATGAGAATCTTTTGTGTACGTGACGTGGTAAGCCTCACCTTAGATAAGGCATTGTGGTGTAATTTAAAAATGATTCTGCCCGGAGTCCATCCACAACAAAGAGTACAAGACGATCAGCAAGGGCTTCGTGATGAGGTTGGTATGGAATCACATTTTGGACAATGGGTGATTTGAAATAAATATCAAAAATCGAGAAAAGAAATATAATGTGCAGACAAATTGCTACAATGAACATCATTGATATTTTAATTAGTAAATTACTCTAATGAAATACTTATTAAAATGAGTTTCTTATAAACTGATTTATATTTCTTCATTTATTAATTTAGGGAAACTATAATATTTTACTGTTTACACGAAATAGTAAATTGAATGCAAAATTAAACAACAATCAGTCGGCAAAATCGCACTTTGCAGTTGTCACTGTCGCTGTCAAAAGTGACTTTGACAAAAGACATGGTCGGTGTGATTGACTTTTTCACTTTCGTTCAAAAACATCAACTTGTGTGTGTTTTGTGCCGTGCTGGTGGCGGCACTTCAAAGGAATACTTTCCACAGCCCCATATCTTCCCATGGGTGTCGTAAGAGGCGACTAAGGGTTTTTTGCTGCAGACCATCTGCTCTCCAGGTGGGAGACCTATGTCGGCCAGTTGTTGTTACCACCATGCAGTTGTGTGAAACCCGCCAAGTGATTCTGACCTATCTCGGTCAGGTCGCGTTCTGGGATCAGCACTGCACTAACCGGTGCCAGGGGGAATGTGATCGTGGCAATTATTGGACCAGAGGGGGCCTTAGCGGCGGTATTGTGTGTGTAGTGTGTATCGGCCCGCCCGGCCAGGGAGACCCGTAGAAACGGTGGCCGCCCGCGGCATAGTACAGTGGCCCAATAGGAGCTAACCACCTCTGGAGGCCACCCCACCAGGTCGCGCATAATCTCGGGGTGGCTCGTCGTGCTGGGTGGTACCCAGTTCCGGTGGGGCCCGGCGACCCCACCCGAGGGGCTTATGGGGGCCCTTCCGTCCGGCGGACTGGCCTACATTATTCCACACGGCTAATACCAATGCAGGGCACCACGCTTTGTCTTTCATTGCCTCGATCACAGTCATCCTTTTACGCCGCTTCCATCCTCCAACTTCTATGGCATGGCAGTCAGTAGCACAAAAAAAAAGGCTAACAGCGGCATCCCCATCCCCCACCAACACGCTGTTTGAGGTGGAGTTCGCTAACATCCGCGGACTCCATGCAAATCTCAACGCCGTCCATCAACACCTTGAGACGGCGAGGCCTGCGATGCTCTATTTGTAGGAAACACAGATAGGCCGCCCTGCCATACCTGCACTACCCCGGCTATGTGCTGGAAGTGTCCTTCCAACCAAAAGCCGGTGTATGTCTGTTCGTCAGGGCGGACGTCTGCTGTAGCCGTCTCCGCTGCCTAGAAGACCCATCCTTCTCCACCATCTAGGTGCACGTTGACCTGGGCTCCACGAGCCGGATCTATGCGTGCATAGACCGTTCCCACAAAGTCGACGCCGAGGCAACTCGACTCTTCGAACATCTGAGTCAGGCTGCAGACAACGCTCAGGCGCATTTACCAAATTCTGAAATGGTGTTTTTGGGAGACTTCAATGCCCACCATGAGTCCTGTTTAGATTCATCAAAAACAGACCATGCAGGCCAAACTGCCCATGCGTTTGCTCTCACGCAAGATCTGACGCAACTGGTACACCAGCCCACCCGCGTACCAGATATTGTCGGTTATACACCCTCCTTATTGGACCTTCTGCTGACGGCCTCGTCAGGGCCCCGGCTGGGTGCCTACCCAGCCGGATATAAAGTGTCGGTGGGTGCTCCGTCGGGCTCCTCCGATCACTGTCTGGTTGGCGCAACAGTGCCTTATGCAGCTCCCCCACAACCTGTGTAGGTGACACGGCGGTTATGGCACTACTCGTCGGCAGATTGGGATGGATTGCTAGAATATTTTGCCTTCGTCCCTTGGCGGCAGTGCTGCTTTGGAGAAAGGGATGCTTCAGAGAGTGCATCTGCTATCGCTCACGAGATCAGTACCGGAATGGAATACTACAGACCTTTTACTGATGTCGTCAGTGCTAGCAAAACTGGTCTCTGGTTCAATCGCGAGTGTGCCGCAGCTGTTGAACAAAAACAGGCGGCGTACCGTGCTTGGTCTAGGGCCCAGGCACTCAATGATCATTCAAACCTGGCCTCCCTGAAAGCAGCCTTTAAGAAAACCACCAAGGCCATGAAGAGGGCTTACATTAGAGCAGACGCCCAGCGAATTGCACGTGTTGGCCAAGATCATCACGCACCCTACGGGTAGCGGCTCTTACTGGCGACTGGCTAAACACGTGCAATCTTACTTCTGCGTGCCTTCGCTGCCCTCACTGAGATTCCCTGATGGATCGTTGGCTCATCAGCCGCAAGAGAACGCCGATTTACTGGCTAACCTCTTTGCCGCCAACTCTTGCATCGATGACTGCGGTGCTGTGCCGCCTGAAATTCCACATTGCGGCTCCACAATGCCTGATATTCGTATCAGGCAGTGTGATGTTCGTGCCGAACTGCAGTCACTCGATATCAGGAAAGCCAGTGGCCCTCATGGAATTCCAGCTGTGGTGCTGAAGAAATGTCCAGTGGAGTTGTCCCAAGTGTTCACTAGCTTGTTTCGCCCCTCCTATAATTCGGGTCTTGTGCCGCTGTCTTGGAAGGAGGCGAACGTTCAACCAGTTCCCAAAAAAGTGGGCCGATCTGACCCTGCCAATTACCGTCCAATAGCCGTAACCTCAGTTTTAGCTAAAGTGTTTGAGCGGATCATAAACACGCAGCTCATCCGCTACCCCGAGGATCACTCTCTTATTCACGACCGTCAGTACGGCTTCCGACCAAAACGGTCTACGGGTGATCTTCTAGAGTACGTAACACACATCTGGGGGGAGGCTATGGTCAAGCATGGGGAATCTTTGGCAGTCAGCCTTGACATTGCCAAAGCTTTCGACCGTGTATGGTACGCAGGTGTGTGCATTTACAGCAAAGGCGTCGCCGTTCCTTTCCCATCCCACTCTTCAGAGCACCCCGCTACCGATTCAGGATAGCCTAAACATCCTTGGCATGGATGTTCGTAGCAACCTAAACTAGCGGGACTACATTGAGAGCGTCATTAAAACTGCATCCCGTAAACTCGGTATCCTGAACAGAGTGAAACGATTCTTCACGCCTGGGCAGCTCTGTCTCTTGTATAAGACACAAGTTCGCTCGTGTGTGGAATACTGCTCTCATCTCTGGGACGGTTCCGCCAAGTACCTACTCGAAGCTCTTGACAGGTTGCAGCGGCGTGCTATCCGTATTATTGGAAACCTAGAGGCAACTTTGACCCTTGAGCGTAGAGACATTGCCAGGCTAAGTGTTCTCTATCGCTTCTTCAATGAGGAATGCTCTGACGAGTTATTCCAGCTTATTCCAGCCTCACCCTTTCACTCCCGTACCACGCGTGCTGGACTACGGCGTCATCCACACACATTTGTTGGCCCGAACTAAAAGGTTCGGTGACTCGTTTCTTTGTCGTACCCCAGACGTGAAACGCTCTTCCAGCACATGTGTGTCCTCTTATAGTCCCGGGTTCTTCAAGCGGGGCGTGAAAAGGCATTTCTGCAGGCCTTCAAGGTGAGGATGGCTAGCCCAGTGATTCGTTTGAATGACTGGGCTTGTCAACCTCATATCTGGACTTCACGACCGCTTTCCATCAGGTGAAGTGCGAGTCATCTGGACGGGCAATTTGAAAAAAAAGAGGAGAAAAAGCGTGTGCCAGACTCTGTTTCCATTTGGCTCCCCTCCTTCCAATGTACAAAGTTGAAACAGCTAGCATGCGGAATGCGGAAGGCACCCAAGGTTGAATTTTTCTAGTTTGGAAACAATATATAGGCATTATAAAAATGCTAAAATAAAATTCAATTAGGGTTTCCTTGCTTAGGCAAAATCATTCTTAATTAATTTGAACATTATCAAATCACAATAAAACGCTTTTCATTCAAAAATCACTTTCAGCCTTGGAACTATTTTCACTGTTTTCTATGACAACAATCTCCGCCGACAATAACGACAAAAGCTCGTCTTCTTGAGTTTTTCGTAGATTAACCAATACAACAGCACAAGGAATCCTATCATCAAGTTGTTCGTCAGGTGTTAGGCCAAGTGTCACAAAAGCTCTTCGTGTTTGTCCAGCACTTAACCAACCGCGTTGACTTGGGTCAAAACTTTTCACTACTGCTTCTAAATGTCTGCAAACAAAAGGTTAACGGAAATCAGAAAGTGAGTTTTTACCGCAACTACTAGTAGTCGTTGAATTCCTATGTATACGGAATGATTTGTGACTCTCCGAGACCGTTATTGCTGACTGCGAATAGTAGGGGTTTAATAAAGTGAATATTACATCGTAAGGGAAAAATTAACTGAAGCAAGCATGCTAAAAATGGTTTAGTGGATAAAATACTAAAAAAATCACTGTCGATATTTATCCTCTTCGCTGCTTTTTATTCTTACTTAATTCTTAGGTTTCATTTACCTATTTTCATACAAAACGGGAGCAGATCCATGTCCTGCACGAAATAACATACAATCATTTAAGAGCTCCTCTAGGAACAAAACCGGTTTTTGCGACCCTTGCGCTAGCAATTTCGTCAGTAAAAACCTTACAAGTTCAGGAATACGACGTTCCCGCAAATAGCTTTCAGTGCGAGAGACAGTAGATAAAATTTGCTGTTTGCGCTGTGATACAACTATTTCTTCCGTTGAAGGCTCGTCTATGAGACATTTACAGACTGATATCGGTTCATACTTTGGTTCAAAATCGAAAACACTGTTCTCTTCATCCATTATGAATGTTCGGTAGGTACCTATTTAGGTATTGTGCAACAGGAATTCAAATATTCTTTCAAATTTTTAGCTACAAGTTCATTTAAATTACCGGAAAACTACAAGCGTGACATGACGCTTTTGAAACTTGGAACGACAACACTGAAAATTAAAACGCAATGTCAAATATTCAGCAAATCAAGTAAAAAAGCTCATAGAACCTCATTGGTGGACTCAACGGCTATACATACAGGTTGACAGGGAAAATAGACCTATTTCTTGAAAAGCGTTAAAGACGTTATTTGCAAAGCTGGTGCTTCCCGTGTGGTTTCATTTTAATTTGGTCCAGTCTGACGTTTGCAATACCATAGCGGTAACTAAGTTTTAAGTACTATTTTGTTATTAAACACCTATTTGTAACACTTAGTAAGCAAATAAAGAATTGAATTGAATTGAATTGAATTGACAGTGGCATCCATGAGAAAACCATGTAAATGTTAAATCCAGATAAACTATATGCGCGACAAATGGACGAATAACTATATAACACACCAACCGATTTCGATGCTTCTTTTTTTATTGGAAAGAATATACTTGAAGGTTAGTTTGATGAGAGTTTGGTTAGGTTCTGTTAATGGGATTCATGACAAAGTAACGGAACTTTTAAATTATTAGGAGCAAATGAACGATAATTCTTCGATGTTTATAATAAACAAGAATTGATTTACTGAAAATCGAGAAAACTTTTAAGAAAAAAAAAACAACTTCAAAAAAAACTATTCCAATACAAAACACAAAAAGTAAAAAAATTATTGCGTATTCTTCTCAAACTTATGCGATAATATAATGAAGGTACAATAATTATTGTCATTGTTGGAGTCGGTGTCAGCCAATGTAGGTTCGGAACTACCCACAACATACTTTTCGATCATTTTTCCGTCGATAAAATTTACTATAATTTACTATTTTTTTATATTTATGTGCATTTTAAAGAGACTCACACTGTATGATGAGACTTGAGAGCAAACCAAAGACCTTATACTACTTACTACCACAGTCTTACAATTTCTTCTTATGCCTGCTCCACACGTCTACAGATGCGTCCGCAGACGTGTAGACGGGTAGAATTGTGCGTCAGTGGTAGGTATCTAACGTCTGCAGACGCGTCTGCCGCCAATTCATTTGTTGTCGGTTTTTTGGTCCACATCGAAGGGTTTCCAGCGAGATGCCCGATGTCCGTCCACACGTCTGACTACGCATCAGTCAGTGCGTAGTTGCGAATGCGAGTGAATGCGTTCTTCTTGCGGTTTTTTTTATCGTTATTGTTAATTGCGTTCGCTAAAATGACTTTGAGCACTGACGAAACATTTAAATTCTTGGAATTGTATCGAGCAGAAAACTGCCTGTGGAATCCTAAAAACAAATATCACAAAAACAAAAATGTTGTAAGTACCTACCTAGGTATACAATTAATTATTAATTTTGTTATTTTAACTATTTAATTCTGTTGTAGCTACTGTAATTAAAAAATATCTACATCACAGTGTAGGCAGGAAATCTTTGTTTTAGTTTCATTGAGACAAGTGAAATTACTATATACATATAGTTAAAAGTACTATACAATTAAACAGATGCAGCAGCTACATTCTCAGCATCCATTTTTTCAAATGTTGTGACCATGTTACGTCTGGCGAGTATTACCACAGACTGATGGGCCAACGGACGTGTGGACGGCTCGTGGAGATCCATCTGCGGACGCATCTGCTGACGTCCGCGGACGCATCTGTCGACGTGTGGAGCAGGCATTACAGTCATCCAATTGGCACGTCTAGACAGAGCAATTGTGTGGGGTGTATGGGGCACGGTGCGACAGTGGCCTGCCATCTCCTGCCATACACTTCACCGGGTACACATGCGTCAGGAGTGGTGCATTCAAAATCAAATGTCAAAATTAATAAAACCTAATAAGGTCAAGAAGACAATGATTATTACCGTTCTTTCGAATCGTCAAAAACATTTTAACTTTAACTACCTATTGATATTATAGACATACATAATATTATTACGATTTACCAGGGTATTACTTTTCTCTATGTAATATTAATACGATTTCATGCCATTCATTGTATCAAAACTCACTCGCTCAGGTTCTGACTCGATGTTTTTTGCGGGTTACCCGACATTAATTCTCTGTGTTTCTAGTAATAACTTAGTTAACTTATATACTTAAAAATGGTTGTGTCTAGATGTAAGTACGCTCGTTGTGTTTATTACTCATGTAATTGTAATTTCTCAGTGTGTGAATTATCTGTAATTCTTTTTTGAGAAAATAAAGTTCTTCAAACGTAAAACCTGTGTATTGTTTTAATTTATTTTTTAACATGAAAAAATGGTTTGTACTACCTGTGGGTGGTGTGAGTGACTTGTCACACTTATTTGTTCTCTTGAAAAGTACTTAAAGTAGCTTAAGAATTTAAGAGGCTTTTGCATGTTAATTATTTTGTCTCGCATTAATTGCATGTAAACTATATTGTCGACGTAAAAACCTAAAAAGAGCGGGGGTTTTTTTCCCAACACATTTTTACTGTTACTAACTCTGCCAAATTTAAAATATTACATAATCCCTTCATACGTTGTGGCAGAAGGGGTTTTCAATTTTGCCAAGTTATACTCAGGTATAATATTATCATCGTCATGGCAACGTCAAATATAAATTGTCATTCATTTCAGCACCCCTGCTTCTTATTTCCAATGTTCTAAATAATGAATGAAGATTAATTAAAATGAGTTTAAGTTGAGTTGAAACTAAGGCGTTACCTCCACGAGCGAGTTTATTGCTGGAGGCGGTGATATTAATTAATCGTTCGTTGTGCGAGCGTGCGCCGTGCGGGTTGATTACTGAACTGAAACCATAGATCGCTCATAAGCAAGCACCCCACCAACACTTGAATTTTACCACAAACAAATTAAAAAGTTTATATTCAAGCAACCCAACCCAACCGTCACAACTTGTTTTGAAAATTGTGGTGGTTGATGATCAGATGAATGAATGTTTTATTTACTATCAATAACATTGAGAGAACAGTTTGGAAATAAAATGCAGTGTTGAGGAAATGTAATCAAATTTTACGGACGTTATCACGCTTTATGGGCCATTATTGTAAACCGTTTCAATTGGATAATTAGCCAGTGGGCTGTGTGCAAGCAAAATGTTATCCATCATGGGAAAAGATCCTGATGAAAAACATATTGGGAAAATTGATGATTGTGAGCTAATTTACTTTGTTTGTTTCTAACTTTTGAATGATCTATGTAGGTAGTGTTATTTTAAACAAACTTATCAATTATTTTTTATTTTTTTACCTAGGCGATACTGATATTCGCAAAACTGGACAAGAAATGGATATTATACGGCAAAGGACAATAGCATATGAATATCTTTGTCGTTTGGAAGAGGCCAAGACTTGGATTGAAGCATGCATTAAGGAAAAGTTACCACATCCTACTGAATTCGAAGAGAGCCTAAGAAATGGTGTTTATTTAGCCAAACTTGGTCACTTTATCTCACCTGATTTATTGCCATTGAATAAGATATATGACATAGATCAAAGACGCTATAGAGTAAGTATATTAATACACAATCTTGAAATAATTCTTAGGCCTGTATTATGCAGATAATTTAAACAGCATCTGTCCTTGGAAAGAGATGTAACAAAGTCATTTTTATAGGGTAAACTTTTAACCATTGGAGATTGGACAATACCAGTGATTGGACAGCTCATTATAAAAACTCATTTTTAAGGTTGCTCTAAAACTTTGAACTCTGCAATTGGAATCATCCAAACTCTGAACTACAAAACATCAGTAATATATACATATAGGCTAATTACTACTACTACTACTTTGAAATCCAAAGCTGTTTTTTGCCTTTAGCTTAAAGTTATAAGCCTACCTACTAGGCGACGTTTTTGGAGATTGCTCGGAAAACTTTTTTTTTCGATTCAATGGTTTAGGTGTTTATTTTTTAATAATGATCTTGCAAAAAATATATGATTTGGTTAAGGATATTGTCTAGAACCTGTGCTAATTTGTTACATGATAGGATGTACTTTACTCAATCATAAAAAAATCCGAAACCAAGCTTTAATGTAATTTTTAAACAAATTATTAGTGAGTAAAATGTGAAAAAAAGAACATAATTATTATTAAGAAATATTCATCTTTGAATTCTTTAGTGACTGCAAATTTTTTATTTTCAACAGAGGTCAATTTAAATGGTATTTATTTCGAAACTAGATTGTTGGCCAGCGTATGACGTCCACCCGCCAAAATATTCTCCATGAAAATGTTTTTTTTTTTGCCTTTAACACTTATCATTTGAATTAGAATATGTTAGTTCTTTATTTTATTGAAAATTGCAGGAGACACACTATTTTGTAATGGTTTAGTTATTCTACAAATGAATTTAAAAAGTTACGCTATGCGACTGCCATCTAGCTTCAAATAGCCAAAAAGCAAAGAAATGTGTTGTGTCAAAGTCATACCAACTTATATTTATTTTATTTTATTGCAATATAATCCTTAGGCCGAAGTGTTTAAAAGTATGGTAATCGTGAAGTGACCTTAAGGTGTGACGCATTCTTTGACTGGTTGCTGTCAGAGACAAATGCAGAGGCGACATACACAGGGATGTTTTTTTTTAAGACATTATTATTATTATTTTCAACTGGGGACGCTGGCAGTGGGCCGGGTGATGTTTGTGGTGGACCGTTTCACCCATTTTCCCCGGGCCCCCCTTGCAGGGGTCTTTAGGTTGTCGCATTTTCACGGGGTCCCGTTGAATCTTCCCGTGGCTCTGCAGAATATTGCTATCTGATCCACCGTCAGTTCTTTCAAATCCTCTTCATCTAATGAGTCAGACTTCATGCGTTCCCATCGAATTTGCGAGTACATCGGGCATTAGGCGAGAAGGTCGAAGGTTGTTTCCTCGCTGTCCATGCACTCTGGGCATGTGGGGTCATCTTTAATACCTATTACTGTAAGGTGCCTGTTAAGTCTGGAGTGTCTTGTGGCGATCTCTGTGACCATACGTGCACTATTCCCTGACAGCTTCATCAGTTGACCTGTCCTCTTTGTGTTCATGGCGCTGATAAACATTTGGACTGTCGCATGCCTGTTGTTGTCTTCCATCGTCTATTTGTTACTTCTATGATTTTCCTTTTGATTACTCCCTTGGTGATGTTGTGGGCTATTGGAAGCCTGGGTTCCAGACCCACTAAGCCTTCAGCGGCACCACATCTGGCTTGTTCGTCCGCTAACTCATTGCCGGCATTCCCCTCGTGTCTAGGGACCCACAAATTACTACTTCTGTTTTGTTTGCAAGTCTTCCTAGAGCTTTTTTTGCATTCTTTGACAGTTGCTGATGTCGTCTCTGCTTTGCTAAGTGCTTTCAACGCTGCCTGGCTGTCACTGTATATGGTGGTCTTGGTGACGTTGTCCTGGTTGTCTAATATGTCAGCACATTCCATGATGGCGTATATTTCTGTTTGGAATACGCTGGCAAACCTGCCTAGGCAGATTGATCTATTTATAGCTGTACCGTCCTCGTACCTGTGTGTGTACTCTCTATTTTTTGTCAAAAATCTTTTCTTTCCTTGTTAGGTCGGACACATTGCTCTCGATTTCACTTCCGATGCATAGATGCCCTCTTTCCGTATGGTTGCCGATCCAGAGGTTCGTACTCCTAAGTTTGAACCATTCTTTGGTCGCTCTTCCTCTAATCGCTAGGTCCAGCGGTTCTAGCCCGAGCATGACCTCTAGCGCTGATGTGGGCGTAGTTCTCATTGCACCCGTGGTCATCAGTGCCACTAGTCTTTGGACCTTGTCTAGTTCTAGCTTATTGGTCCTTAGTTCCGCCTTATGCCACCATACCACTGATCCGTGAAGGATTTTTGGCATGATTATTGCTCTATATATCCATAGTACACTGGCCGGTTTGATTCCCCATGTGCGTCCTATGGCTCTCTTACTTTGCATCATGGTCATTTTGGCCTTAGAGCAAGCTTCGCTTATATGTGCTTTAAAAGTTAATTTGCTGTCCAGCGTCACTCCTAGGTATTTATTCTCCTTTACCATTTCAAGGTCGGAATTGTCTATCTGCACTGGTTCTATCCTCCCAATTTTTCGTTTATTGGTGAATAGGACTAGTTTTGTCTTTTATGGATTGAAGTTGAGTCCCTTACTTCTGCACCATGATAGCACCGCTTTCAAACCGTTGTTCATGATGTTGCACATGACGCTAAGGACTTTTCCAATTACTAGCAGTACCCCGTCATCGGGGTACACCTGTGTGTATATGTGTGTCTTATTCATCTCGTTAACTAGTTCGTCTATTAGTAGGCACCATAGTAGAGGGGATAGGCATCCCCATTGTGGAAATCCTCTCCTCGCTCTGACCGTGTGTGTGACCCCTGCTAGCTCTGCCTTTATCAGTCGTTGTTGAAGCATATTCTTCACCCATCCTGATATGTCTTTGTGTATGCCTTCGCGGTCTAAGGTGGCCTTTATCGATTTGGGGCTAGCCTTGTCGAATGCCCCTTCTACGTCAAAGAAGCAGCCTAGCGCGTATTCCTTGTTGCTCAGAGATCTTTGTACTCTAGCAACTAGGTTGTGGAGGGCTGTATCTGTGGACTTTCCCTCCATGTATGCATGTTGGTTCTCATGTAGTGGGGATCCACTGTTCTCTATCTGGGCTCTGATAGTTCTGTCGAGGATCTATTCCATTGTCTTCAGTCGAAACGAGGATAGGCTGATACATCCGAAGGCCTTCGCCTCCTGGTACGAGGCCTTCCCAGGTTTCGGGAGGAAAACTACCTTGACCTCCCTCCATTTCTTGGGTATGTACTGCATTTTTATACTGCTGTTGAACAGTTTTAGAAGATCTTCCGTGATGTACTTTATCGCTACTTGTAGCATTTTTGGAAATATTTCGTCCGTGCCTGCCGCCTTGTACGGTTGGAGGAAATACTCCATATCAGTTGTTCTTCCGATATGGCGATAGCCTCGCCTGCCTGTCCCACTGTGGGGTTTGGGATGCTTGGCATTTCTTCGTCTATATCGTGCTCGCACTCTGGGAAGTGTGTTTCCATCATTGTCTCCAGTATCGTTTTCGGGTCGGTTATCAGTTCCTCCCCCTTCTTGATACTTCCTAATTTGCAGGTGTTGTCCTTGGATAGCGTTTTGAGCAGCCTCGCGGCATCTGGGTGTTTTTCAATCCCTTCGCAGAACGCGCTCCAGCTATTCCTGCACTCTTTTCTGCTCTCGCCTTTGAACTTGTTTCGCTCCTCCTTGTACTTGCGCCAGCTCTCTTCATTACCCTTTTTGAGAGCAGTCCTGAGAGCGCCTCGGGTTCTCTTTCTGGACTTCTCCAGCGACTTGGCCCACCATGGTTGCCCCTTACCTAGTTTGATTTCTCTGAACGGACATGCTTTGTAACATGCATAGGCTTCCCTGAGGGCCTCATCTAGTCTTTTCGCCTCTTTTTCTGTCTCCGTTACGCGGTTAGCTAAGTCACAGTTTCCAGGTGTCCACTGTTTGAAGTTATTTCTGAAAATAGACCAGTCTGTCTTCCTTGCGTTTCTAACTCGGATCCTATCGATGCTACAGTCTATGATGAAGGTTATGGTCTATGATCTGACATGGATTCATTCTCGTCTACCTTCCAGTTTCTAATGTGTCCGCTGAACGTTTCTGATGCGATGGTGATGTCCAGCACCTCACTTCTTGCTCTGGTGACAAACGTTGGTGTGTTACCTTCGTTTAATATCTCCAGCCCGGATGCACTAATGTACTCTAGGAGTGATTCTCCCTTCCTGTTGCAGTCCGTGCTGCCGCACACCACGTGATGTGCGTTGGCGTCGCACCCTAGGATGACAGGAATGTTCTTACCTTGGTACTTTTTGATGGTTTCCTCTATTTCTCTTGTTGGCGGCTCAAACTCACTCTCGCTGGGAAGATATGCGGAGACGAGGAGTACCCTTGCTTTGTTCTTGTTGTGGCTTGTGATCGTCAATTCGACGCTTGCCAGGTCTCTGTAACAGTCAGCCTTGATTAGTCCTAATGTGCTTACTCTACTGCTCGTAAAAATGCATGCTCTAGGGTTGGACTCACCATCTTTGTGGTAGATGAGGTCACCACCCAAGGAGCCAAGCCCGGCCATTCGTCTGTTTATGACGTATGGCTCTTGCAGTAGAGCAATGTCTATGCTCTCCTCCACCACATATCGGCAAAGCTCCGATATGGCTTCCCGGCAGTGGTGCAGGTTGGGTTGAACTATTTTTATCTTTTTTTGTGTTGTGTTCATATGTGTGGTGTGTAGGTGTATTGCGTGTGTGTGTTAGTGTACTGGTGTCATCCTCTTGACTACTCCGTTTCGGGCTTCCGTTGCAGGAGCGCCACACCTGGCGGGGGAGCATGCACGGTCCCTGAGCGGTGTCGTGAAGGGGCTGGGTGTGCGGTAGTCTAGGGGTCCTTCTGCAGGGGTCCCGACCTGACTGCCGCTAACCTCGCCAGCAACGGGCTCATCTCCCCCTGGTTGGTCTTGTCTCGGTTTATAAGCCGTGCTTGCATTATTGTGAATTTGAAGACATTATTGTGACTATTTTAATTTCAAAGTAAGTAAGGAATAAAGTAAAGCGAATTAAACCTGGCAAAACATACCTAAGAATAGGATGGTTCCATACAAAAGGCCAAAATGCCGAATGTCGAAATCAACAGTCAAAATAACAGTATTTTATAGATGTAACATATATTTTAAATATTTTTCATGTTTTTCTACCGCGTTAACCGCACAAATTGTCATTTTGTCCAAGCTCTTACTACGATCACTTGAGACTTAGCATGTATGTGGTACTTCAAGCGTAGGTAGCCAGAAAACCTTAATATTCATGGCATCACCGGATGGTCGGATTCGGTTTTTGTGTTATTACTTATTATTCTATGTTTATACCTACATTCACCCATTTAACCTTATCCTTTTAGAAAATTTGATATTTTCACTTAATAAAATTTTACTTCACACAATCACGATTATCTCTACCATACATTAGACTAAATTCGTAATAAAATCTATATCAAATTATAAACATTTTCTACATATGACATCAAACTATGTTTTAAACACACTGTAGTCAATATCATTTGTTTGAGTACTTTGAAGGTGCCTGCCAGCTCATTGATTATAAAGACACAGACACAGAATAAGATTTTAAATTTCGCGGTTCGAATCCCGCTACACATACGACTTTTTGCTTGAGTTATTTTTTTTATCTTTCTTATTTTTTATTTATTGTGTCCCTTATTTTAAACACTGTTTCAATTTATTATTCTTACAAGAAAATAATTTTAATTTTAATTTAAAGAGTTTTCTTCACATAACTGCCAGTGGCTGTCATTAACTTAGAAAAAGGGTATTTTATACAGCCATTCAATATATATATATATATATATGTTTTTACTTCGTCTGGCTCTAGTGATTTTCCAATACTCAATACTCAATTCTTTATTGCATTTCACAGTGTAGTACAAGATATTGAAATATATTTAAATAGTGCACCATGAACCCTGTCGGGCACAACAAAAATGAAATATCCAGAAATGGATAGTGCAATACAATATGCAATGTGCTAACAATTTTTCACAATAATATGTTCATGCTCAGTAGATTTTAGTCAGTCCTGTTGATTACCTCTTTACAAGTTTAGATCTACAATCAAAGCAAAATTAATGAAAGAAGGGTATTTATGAAGAGGATAAAAATAAAAAAAGTAAAAAATCATTTATTCACTTAAGCTTTTACAAAGAAGCACTTATGAAATGTCAAAATTCACAAAAAATATATATAAACGATAATAGACGTAAATAAAATAATACAATAATAGTACATATACTAAATAAACATAATGCGAATCTACCACCGGTTCGGAAGTTGCTTCTTATCGAGAAGAATCCGGCAAGAAACTCGATAGTTACTCTTTTAAACTTTGTTTTGTTTTACAACAAATAAATTCAGAGTACAGTCAAAAGAACAATAAAAATACATTATTTGAGCAGAGCAGCAGATTATTCCTACTATGACCACAAATTCTTGTCGTTCAAGTAATCCTCCACGTTATAATAACCTTGTTTTATCAACTTTGTTTTAATTGTAGACTTGAACTTGTGAAAAGGTAGATCAACAAGACTTTGAGGTATTTTGTTAAAGTACTTTACAGATTGACCCACAAAAGAATTTCCTACCTTATGTAGCCTAAGACTTGGAGTAATAAGTTTGTTTTTTATTTCTAGTATTGTGTGTATGAGTATCACAGTTTTTTTTGAACATATGCAAGTTTTTGCGCACATACATTATGTTATCGAAAATATACTGAGCGTGCACAGTTAAAATATCAATCTTCTTAAATACTTCTCTGAGCGAGTCGCGTGGCCTAAGGTTGTATATCGACCGAATAGCTCTTTTTTGGAGTACAAAAATGGTGTTAAGGTCTGCAGCTGAGCCCCACAACAGTAGACCATACGACATAACGCTATGAAAGTAACTAAAATACACTAGTCTTGCTTGATAACTTGAACAGCCAGAGTTTGTGGTGATAGTAGGAGTAATCTGCTCCTCTGCTTAGTAGGATTTTTTCGACTTTGCTCTGAATATATCGGTTGTAAAACAAAACAAAGATCAAAAGAGTAACTATCTTCCCGATAGAAACAGCGTGCGAACCGATTGAGGATTTGCCTTAGGTTTATGTATAATATGTACTATTCTAGTATTATTTCATTTACGTCTATGTTATTTATGTACTTTTACGTTGTTGACATGTTCTATGTGCTAAGCTTAAATGATTAAAAATTATATTTGTTCTTTCTTTCTTTCGCAGTCCTGTTAATTCAAATGTCATTGTCTGGATCTGCCCTGTTTCAATTGATTCAAATGCTAAAGATTCAACAGGCGTCAACAGAAGTCAAAGATATTTGGCATAATACGTGCACCATCTATTGTTGTCTAGATTATTTAGGACCAAACATTAAAAAATAGTTGTAACTGCAATGAGGTAACGAACGACTAAGGAGAAAATATGAAATAAATGGCGGCAATTCTTCAGAGGGGTACTTAAATATGTCCCCCCGCAGAATTTGACCGATTTTGACAGAAATTAAATTTGAAAATTCTCACATTACCACCCTAAGCACCTTCTTCTGATCTTTAGACAGGGTTGATTGATTGAACATTGTTTTGTTTTAAGTATTTTTATCCTATTTTATTTTGAATTTAAACTTAATAACAAATTACCTATTGCTAAGACTGATTACTAGTTTTGTTAATAAATGTGAATAACAAAGGTTTTTTTTTAGATAACAATAAATATAATATGGTATAGAAATGTCTCAACATACCTACCCACCTATTTAAAAAGTATTTTAATTAAATTAACTACCTTCGGAAGCAGCTATTAATGACTATTTCAGAGATATAAATGTGCACTAAAGTGTTGACCAAAAACTGTATTTATGGCTACTTTTTTAAATCATGATAATTTTTCGATTTGTTGCTGGTAAATATGGTTTTTAAGAATATTTTATACATCTATACATGTTAAACTATTGACTATGCATTAATTTTAACAACCAGCATTGTAAATGTGTTCGTGAACTAATCAATGCCTTCATAAGCTGCTTAAGTGTCCAATGACTGGAAGTTTACCCTATAGCTAATTGAAATTTTAAAGTTGGTGTACAATTATTCTTATAGCAACTCTTGCAATAGAGCAAATTCTTTTATTTTTTTATTTTTTAGGTGATGGGTCTGCAGTTCAAACATACAGATAATATTAACAAGTTTTTACTAGTTCTGAAGAAAACTGAGCTGCCTTTAGTGAGTTTGTGAAACAAAAAAATTAAGAAGTTTGGGTTACATTTTTACAGACAAGAGGCTTATTACCTTTTGCTATATTTCAGACTTTCCAACCAGAAACTACAGACATATATGACAAAAAGAATATGCCTCGGGTTATATATTGTATACATGCTCTTAGTTCTCATTTGTTCAAGTTGGGGAAAGCTCCGCTTATTCATGATGTCTTTGGTACTGCAATATTTACAGGTAATAAAATTTTCATCACCTTTCTTGTGTACATGGAATCAAATATTTTTTCTGACATAAAACTTGAGTTTTAAACACCTAACTTAAGTTTTATGTCACAAGATGATAAAATATTAGTAAGCAAAGCTTGTACTGGATTAGTATGAGCTATGCTTATTTAATAATAATAAATATATGCGCCAGACAACACACCTCTTGTCATGGTCTCGAATTAGGGATAAATATCCCTGTGTTACGAGGTACCAGACAAGGAATTAAGCCAGGGGCGTCTTCCAGCACACCCAGACCAAAGCCAATTCAGAAAATATCGTTTCCTGAGTTGACCTGACCGGGGATCGAACCCGGGACACTACGGAAATCGAGGCGAGAAAACCGTGCTACTGCGCACTACGCCAATCGTGTATTATGAGCTATGCTTTGTTTCTGTATGCTATGCTTAGTATGTTATTATGAGCTATGCTAAGTTTGTGGTCAGATAGTCTTGGTGTAAGGTGTCCCAGATATTTAGGTATAAATCATTACGTACCATTCATTAAAAAAATAAACAAAATACCAAAAAAAGGTAGCAAAATAAAAACCTAAGTACATGGTTTTTTCAGTGATTATGCTACCTTTAAAGTCAAAACTAAGTATTTAATTTTGAATAAGAAGATATAATACATTAATCATACCTAGTCAGGTCATAAATTCTGTCACATGTTTGATATAAAATAATTGAAACAAGTTTATTCATTATGTAACCATTTATATACCAAAATGAACTTAACAAAACATAGATTCTTATGACACTAAAGTTTATTCAAAATGACCTCCGTGATTTTGAATACAGGTCTTCAATCTGCGCGGCCAGTCGTCTATCGCAGCACGAACGAGGTCCATGTCAATATCGGCGACTGCCTTAATCAAGGATGTCTTGAGTGACTCCAAATTGGGATGAGGCTTTGAGCACGCCTTTACCTCCAAGTGTTGCCATATCTTGTAATCTAACGGATTCAAATCTGGACTGGAGGAGGGCCAGTCTTCGTGCCGGATGAAGTCGATTTCACGCGCCGCCAGCCAGTCTTGTGTGCTCTTCGCTCTATGAGCAGGCGCCGAATCTTGTTGGAATACCCATTGCCTGTTATTGAACATGGTATGAGAAACAGGTTCCACAAGGTTCGTCAGGACTGTATTTTGATACACAACTGCATTCGTTTTTACACCTTTCTCACAAAAATGTACCTCTGTTAACCCCAATAAGAAACTCCCAACCATACCATGAGCGAGGATGGAAAATGACCTCGTTGGACACGCGGAATACGGTTGCTCGCTTCTTCACTACTGTGTGCGTACACCTTATCATTTTGTTTGTTGTAGCTCTCTTCAACGGTAAAAATTTTTTCGTCCGAAAAAAGAATTTCCCGATATTTTTTTCCCGCGTACCGCTTCAACAAAGCGCGGCATCTCTTCAGTCTCAGGTCCATTAGACGAGCATTCAAACGATGTCCTGTTTTTCTTCGATACGCCTGAAGCGCTAAGTCTTCATTTAACACCCTTTTCACCGTGGTTCTGCTTAACCCCATCTGAAGGGCCAACAGTTTCTGCTTACGTTTGGGATTTCTTTGAATTCGCGCCTTCACAGCTTTTATCACTGCTGGAGTCCTAACAGACCGAGGGCGACCACTTCTTGACCTGTCATCTACACTAGAGTCTTCATTATATTGTTTGATGGTACGATAAACGAATCTTTTGGTTTTATTCAATTTTTTCAGTATGTCAAAAATTTGAATTGGTGCGTAACTGCAACGATGCAACGCAATAAATGCAACACGGTCTTCTTTAAGCGTCCACTCCATATTTAAAAATGAGTAAAATTCGAAAAAGTATACATTTTTATTTTCATGAACAATTCGAAATTCGAATTCAATAAACTTTTTTGTGGCCAGCATTCTAAAAGAAAAGTTTTTACTGTGTGACAATACTTATGACCTGACTGTGTAATATAATGATTTCAAATCTGATGAGAAATATCAGGGTGTAAATTGAATTAAAATAATGTAAAAGACTTATGTTATGTATCTTGTAGAATTTCATTATTTATTTTCAGAATAAAACATTTTATTTTTTCCATTTCAGATGAAGAACTTGATTCAGTTTCAAAGGATTTGCAAAAATATGAGCATCCATTGCCAATGTTCCAAAAAATTGGTGGTATTTTATCTAAGAACAATGCTGATGATTCAGATGCCTTACATGAAGCTGTGGTTGAAGTCAATAACTTACTTCAAACAGAAAAGCCTTTAACTTTAGCTTTGCTCAAACCACAATTGAGGCTAAAATATGTACAAAAAAGACTCATGAATGAGTATAAAAAAGTTCTGCAAGCAGCAAGGCATGAGAAAATAAAAGCTGCTCACAATCATTCTCTTAATGATAGTTATATTCCTGATGAATATGATGAATTGCTCACACAAGTTGAAATCCAAGGCCATATAACTTCTGTTAATTATAAATTTTTATGGAAGTCTCTTTGTAAAGCATTACAAGATAATGATTTCAATATTCTGCATAAAATATTTAATGAAGATTGGGTTAAGATTAAAGGTTATAATGCTAATAACTTAGACTTCTATTGTGACGTAGTGAGAGAACTAGTGGATTGCAACAAAGATGTTGATGTGGAGAGTGTGACAAATTGGCATAAAATATTTCAGAATATAGTAAATGAAGGGAATCGGAAATCCCTAGAGCATGTTGACCATAAGAATGCTATAGCCAATGTAAATAAGGCTCTGGATGAGGGTGATCCAGACGATTTATATGAGGCACTGAGAGATCCTAATTTGGAGTTAAATTTGAAAATAGATAAATATGCTGTTCCATTATTATTTGAGGAAATGAAGTTAGAAAAGTGTGAATTGGAAAAGAATTTGAATGAAAGTGAGATAGCTGCATCTGTGTCGTATTTGACGGCGATAGCTGCTGTGTCACAGGCTGTGGACAGAGGTGACGAGGCCGCGCTGTGGAACTCGCTGACGTCGCGGCAGGTGCAGCTGCAGGCGCTGCGGCCGCACTGCCGGCGCCGCTACCTGGCCGCGCTGCTGACCGCGCTGCGGGTGAAGCTCAGGGAGCAATGTGCGTGCCCTCTGCTTACTTTAGAAGATATTCGGGACACCATTGACTTGGTTAACATGAAAGATGATGATAATGAGGAATGTAAGTATAAATTTCAAAAAAAGTGTTCAGTGTCAGTTTTGAAGTGTATTTAAATACTTATGAATACTTAAATAAATAAATAAATATGCGCCAGCAAACCTTTCGTCTCGAAGTATCCCTGTGTTATGAGGTACCACACAAGGAAATAAGCCAGGGGCGTCTCCCAGCAAACCCAGACCTAGGTCAATTCAGAAAAGATAGTTTCCGGAATTGACCCGACCGGTAATCGAACCCGGAACACTACGGAAATCGAGGCGAGAAACTTTAACTTATAATTTTATTTTTCAGTGGTTGAAGTTATTGATAGTATAAACCAGGCCGTAATGGAAGAAAACAGTGAAGCATTAATGACTTTATTAAAAAATCAATGCCTGAAATTAACAACTCCTTTGCATAAAGAAGAACATCAGCTATACCTGCGCATGCTGAAGAAAAAAATTGTCCACAGGGAGTCCCAAAACCTGTGGTTTGATGATATTGTTAACACTGTCAATGATGTCAATACTGAATCAATGAAAGCAAAGGAACTCACAGATGCTTTAGTCCACTTGAATTTGGCAGTAATAAAAAATGATATCAACGAATTCTGGGAAGCCCTTTCATGCCCCTTGCTGTCTAGTTCATCAGCCATTGAAAGCAGTTGTAAAGATGTTTATTTCCAGATGTTTTCGAAGGCTCTGAAAAAGAGGGGCCAGTACATTTGTCCTTGGATAGTCTGCCACACGAATGCTGGTAACACAGTTTACATAGATGTAGAGTCATACACATACAGGTGGACTACTCCGAAGGACTTTGTTCCGTATGCTCGCTATTTGACTAGGAAAGATGTTCATGTCATAATAGAGAAAACAAACAAACATCATGTGAATAAATATAAACAAGTTGTGCTAGAGAAATCTATAGTAAAAATTCAAGCATACTGCAGAGGATATCTATACAGAAAGGCTTTGAAAGAGAGACTTGATTATTTTTATGACAATGTTGAGTATGTCATAAAGATCCAATCATGGTGGAGAAGGATAATAATGCAGAAGAAGTATGGAACTTTAATCAAAATGAAAGCAATAGAAGCTAAGTTAAAACAAGAGCGAAAACAGAACCCCTGGATTTGGTACAAAGTACAGGAGCACAAAATTGTTAAAATACAAGCTTTGTGGCGCGGCCGGCGCGCGCGCGAGGCCTTCACGTCGCTGTTTCACTCCACCAACCCCCCACTGAAGGCTGTGAAGAAATTCATACCAATGCTGGACTTTTCCACTGAAGACTACGACAGAGAAATAGAACTACAGTCTTTAAAATCCGAAGTGGTGCAATCTATGAGGAAAAATCAGGAATTATCAAAGCAAATAGATGACATGGATTTAAAAATAGGACTGTTAGTGCAAAATCGCATTGCGCTACAGGAAGTTGCGGCGCACGGTCTGAAGTTGAACAATCTGGTTAAACATAACTCTATGACGAAGTTAGTTTTCCAAAACCGCTGTGAAGGAAAAGGAACCATACTTACGGTGTCGTCGGCAGTTAAAGGGTTAAAATCTCTGACGAAAGAAAGCAAAATGCTTTTAGATGGGTATCAACACCTGTTTTATGAGTTGCAAACGAATCCAACTTACCTCTCTAAACTTCTTTTCTGCATACCTCAGAATAAGACTAATAACTTTGTCCAAAATGTAGTACTGAGTCTTTATAATTTTGGTGCTTATCCTAGAGATGAATATTTGCTTTTGAAGTTATTCAGATTCACTCTAGAAGAAGAAATTAGCTGCAAAGTAGTTATGCCGTTTGATATTATCGCATCTACGCCGTTGGTATTGAAAATGGCGGTCAATTTATCGAGGCAACTATCAGGGTTAAACAGTCTCAAGACGATTCTTGGTCCTCTAGTTGAAAAGATAATAAATGACAGAGATTTGAATATAGAAACTGGTCCTGTAGAGATTTATAAGGCGTGGCGAAATGAAACAGAGATGAAAACGGGACAAATTTCGTAAGTAGATTATATTTCGCACCTAAAAGCATTCCTAATAAAACAAATACGTACATACCACTTTTGCTTAGCCTTTGTTTGTAAAATTCTGTTAAAATTCTGATGTGTGTTTTTTAAAGATCTTGCTTTCGCTTGAAGTGGTTGACTCAAGCTAAGATTGTGCGCCTAGTGTAATATATAAATATCTTTCGTCTTTATTTCAGTGCATTACCATATTCCGTGACCCAAGACGAAGCCCTGAAATATCCGGAAGTGAGAGTGAGGCTAGAGACTGCCCTGAGCCAACTCAAGACAATAGTCATGTTGTTTCTGGAGAGAATCACCAAGTCTACCGAGCTGTTGCCATTCTGCATCACCTACATGGCGCGCGTTTTGCACAGATCCCTATCATCTAAGTTTCCTCATACCCCAGAGAAAGATATCTTGAAGGTATCTTTTACACATTCTTTATTTGAGTAATTCTCTGTTCCTAGTTCTACTAGATTTTTTAATACAGATAATAGTGATTTCTTGAGAAATTAGCGTCGAATATTTTCTCTTAATCCTCACTTTTACGATATCAGAAACCCCAAATATTTCAAAATCATGGGCCTAAACAATTTCCTGCTATGGCGCACCTTCACTTCAGACTTAAGGCCTGCGCAGACGAGGGATTATCTGCGGCGTACTTTTTTGTCTGTCAAAATAGATCCCCTAAGGTGGGTACTGACCAACGTTACGCGGCGTAATGCAAAATGTTACATAGCGAGCATTCAGTATGGGGAAACAAGTGAATAACCCGTACTGACTTGATGAATGCTCGCTGTGTAACATGTTACACTACGCCGCGTAACGTTGGTCAGTCAGTACCCAGCTTTTCACAAACTGTATCGAGCAACGCACACGGACGACCAAAAGTACGCTGAACAAAAAGTCCGCCAAAACACTGCGGACGCCCACGGAGCGTAGTGGATTAAAGTACGCGGGTGTCCGCAAAAAAAAGAGGAAACGAACTATGAGCAGTCAACGCACACCGCGAATTTAAGTCCGCGTTACTAATCGATTCGAAATAAAGGGATGGAGCAAGTATTCTCTTTTAAAACCGTTTAGGAGCATAATGTCCGCCGCGGATTTACCGCGGAATCAACGCACACGGAGTGCGATCATTTGCTGTCCGAGAGTATTTAAATATTCGGAGATTACGTTGTGCTGTAATTTACATAAAGTTCAAGAAAAAGAGAAGACAGCCGTTTAGGAGCATAATGTCAAAAGCGCAAAATGACAAAGGATCGCAAAATGTCAAAAATCAAGTCAAAAACGCAAATAGTCAAAAGCGCAGAATGTCAAAAACGCAAAATGTCATAAGCGCAAATAGGCAAAAGCGCAGAACTTCAAAGGCACATAATGATCATAACTTAGCTTAGAACAGGTTTCTGAGGTGAGACGCAAGGGTCGTGGGTTCGATTTACTGCACTGATAGGGAAAAATAAGAACGATTTTCTGCAATTATAAATTAACTTTAAAAAAAAATTAAGGAAATTTAAAAAATTAATGGACGTCTAAACCTGTTCTAAGTTAAGTTATGACATTAAGCGCATTTGACGTTCTGCACTTTTGCCTTTTTGCCTACTTGCTTTTTCGACTTTCTGCTCTTCTGACATTTTGCGATCCTTTGTCATTTTGCGCTTTTGACATTATGCTCCTAAACGGCTGTCTTCTCTTTTTCTTGAACTTCATGTAAATTACAGCACAACGTAATCTCCGAATATTTAAATACTCTCGGACAGCAAATGATCGCACTCCGTGTGCGTTGATTCCGCGGTAAATCCGCGGCGGACATTTTATTCGCTGAGCGTACTCTTTTTTCAGCCGCGGAAAAAAATCGTCGTCTGTGCCTGCCTTTAAGCATGAATAACCGCCAATAAAATACATTTTTTTATATTACAGGTGATAGGAAACTTGGTATATTACCAGTTCCTCAACGCCGCCATAGTAGCCCCTGATGCCTTCCACATTGTCAATTTGCCAAATGGAGCGGCACTGACTACGGATCAGCGGAAAAACCTTGCTTCAGTCGCTAAGATATTACATTTCTCTGCTGCGAAAAAAGGCGTAAGTTGAAGAGGCTAATCAAAAATACATGATACATTGTTCTATGCCTTACCTATTTTATCCTAATAATTGATAAATTGCAAAAACCACGAGGCTAGTTGGGCGACCAATAAAGCTGTAATAGATTAAGTGTTCGAGGCCTTTCACATTTTGCTCATTGCAGTTTGGAGAAGAATCCCGGCACCTACAGTGCTTGAATCCCTTCATTGTGGAGTGCCACGAGAAAATGAAGGACTTGTTCAGGCGCTGCTGCCGCGGCCCTACGCTCGAAGAGTACTTCGCCGTCGACGAATATACGGAAGCCACGCTACTACATCATCCTCACACCTATATCACAGTCCAGGTAGGTAAATCAATGATTAACTCATCAGAAAGTAACTATGACAGAAATTTTGTATAAGTGTTGTCTATCTATAGTATGTTTACATATCATAACATACCATCTGGACTATTTCCCAAACGGGGTAGTCAGAGGCAAGTGACTGTTGCCGTCATGGTGAACCGAGCACTCGGAAGTCCACTTTCCACCAATGGTATTAGAACCCAACGTGGTAGGCGGTGAGCCTTCCGCCGTTTTTCGGGTTGATTTGTTTTTTATCGATGTTTTCCATCACCAAATTAAACAATAAACACCAAAGATTTTGGTTCTGTGTAGCCAGATTTGAACTCGGGACCACACGATCCACGATCCGAGTGGAGGTGCTTAACCCCTAGGCCACGACGCTCTAGTATGCTCTAGGCTAGGATGTTTACTGCTATTATTTATTTATTTAACAACGAGCTGCCCCCACAGACTTCGTTCTGTCAAATGTTTGACAGCTGATGTCCATTATCACATTTCGCCCGCTTTTCTCCGACTTGATTTACTTAAACTATAAATTTTCACTGATTTTTTGTTCAATCATAATAAAATATAGCCTATTACACTCCTGAATAGTTAAGCTTTCGGTTAGTGAAAGAATTTTCACGATCGGATCAGTAGTTTCGGAGCCTATTCAATACAAACAAAAAAAAATAATTAAATCTTTCTGCTTTATAATATTACTTTAGATAATGTTGTTTACGCTCTTTGTCTTTGGGTTTAATTAAACAATATTAGGTACTATTCAATTAAAACCATAACGTACGAGTACCCCTTATCGGCATTAAGGACGCAACTTGTGCCATTAAATTATTCTTCTAAACAAACGCGCGATCAAATGAATACTAAACCTAATCTTGTCCCGTGATCAAATGTTACGCACATAATAAAATTTCCATAGAAGGTATATGGGCTCCCGTTACGAAAAAATAACGTTATGTGACAGTAGAGGGGATGGTTCTGCGTACGGGTACAGTGTAAAATTAGCTCACTGCGCAGGTGCTGGCCAGTGTTCTTTACGATGACGAGAGTTATACTAAGGGCTCGTTCCAAATCGCTTTTCGCCGAGGGATTTTCACTCTCGTCGAATAGAGAGAGACAAAACGAGCAAAACCTTTGTCTAACAGCTGTCATGTGAATTTCATCGGGCTACAGGCACCGGTGATAAACGTCACGCTAACCCGTTCCGAAACAACTAGGAAACTGTCAGGTGACAGCTCGGTCAACCTCGGTTTCACTCGGGGTCAATTTGGAACGGGTTTGAGTGATATCCACTCCTCGGTGTGAAATTCCACCTGTTTTGGAACACAGCCCAGTTAACAGTCTAAAAACACACTATGCCGAAGGTACGCGACCGAAGTTCCGCGGCTGATTTACGTACCGACGAATTTGGTTAATATGGCATGACTCACCATAAGTGCCGAGCTTACGCGGCAGAAATTCAGTTGCTCAACTTTGTGTGTATTT
Organism: Udea olivalis; assembly: GCA_947369235.1. Taxonomy (NCBI): domain Eukaryota; kingdom Metazoa; phylum Arthropoda; class Insecta; order Lepidoptera; family Crambidae; genus Udea; species Udea olivalis. The sequence goes on along the minus strand of OX376341.1, from coordinate 13,827,459 downwards.
ACTGCCTCCCACTGCTCCCCGCCCCTGGATCTTCGTCGGCAATCGAAAGGAACTTCAGTCGCGTGTAATGTGTGCTCTACAAAATAAGTTGCCGCTGAACTTACGCCCGACCGAAGTTAGGCTGTACGCTATAACGCAACGTAATTTCGGCATAATGTGTCACCAGTAATTCAAATAGCATTGCAAGCGTAAACTCACTCACTCGTAATCATGCGGAACTTCGGCATAGTGTATTTAGACACTAGATGCTATCATCAGTCAACAAGTACCTCATTCGCTACATTTATAGGAAATAGTCGATACTCACGCGCTGCTCGTGGAGTATCAGGACATCATAGCGCCCGACCCGCGCGACCGGCTGAACGAGCTCCTGGACGACCTGGGTGAAGTGCCTTCGGTCGCCCAGCTGGCGTCTCGGGACGTGGACTCAGTAAGTATTAACCTTAACTCCCGAGTTTAGCGTATTTTCTATCGCTTTGACTCAATCTTGGTACTGAATAATTCCTCCTACACTTACACGTACAATTCGGCTGGCCAGTTATACTGCGCGTCTTGTAACCGAATCTTCAGAACGAAGTTCAGTTTTGCTAGCCACATCAGAGCTCACCGCATTAGAGACCCAACTCAGATAACTAACAGGAGTCGCCGTCGCCGGATACGGGGTGGACGACATGATGATGATGACTGAATAATTCATACTATTTTTTTTGTATGTGATGTATGTGTATTGTGTAACTTTTATAATTGCTATTACATACATACCATCACGCCTTTTTCTCAACGGGGTAGGCAGAGACCACATCTTTCTACTTGCTACGGTCCTGACACTCCTCTTGATGAGGTTAATATGTTTTTAATAAGATCAACTGTTCATCTTGCACCAGGCATCTGTTTTTACCGCGTATATTGCTGTTTCAAAGTTTTGTGAACATTATTTTGCAATTGTTTTATTTGTTCTTTATGAAATATCTTATCTTACAGAAAGTAAGTAAATATGTCATTTTTAAGCAAACATAACACAATGGCCTTATTTTTAAACATTGGCCTTATAAATGATATTGAATTGACGTGCGTGAAACCAGTTAAATAATCGTTTTTAAAAAAGAAACTGTAAAAAAGCTTGCGTAATTACTAATTGGTTGGACCCGCACTAACAACGAGCAGTAATCGACTCGGAAACATCGATTAGATCTTTAAGTACAGATTACACTTGGCTTGTCGTTTTAGAACCCCAATCTTGGCTACTGAATGTAATGTTTCTTTCGCGGTCTCTCTAGTGACTCTTTTCAGGCGAAAGTTAGAATCTTGTTTTTATTTTAGCATGTGGGCGAAACTACTGAAGAAAATGCTAGGCTGGACGTGTGCTTAGCACTCGTGAACAAATTCCAGGCCCCTGCTGACGATATGACGGATTTGAACAAACTGTTCATTAAAACTAAAGAACTATGTGTTGCCATCATTCCTTTCTTGAATGGTAAGTTTTAAAGGTAATTATAAAACTTTATACTGTATTTTAATTTTAAAAAAGACCTTATAATGGTTTTTCTTGAAGGCGAACATCTTTTGGAAGCTCTCTGCATTGGAACCACAAAAGAGCAACAAGAGCAGTATGCTAAAAAGGTGCAGAAGCGTATTTACTCAGGACAAGCAAAGCCAGATGAAGTGATGAGTTTGCGTGAACACATCGCGAAGCTTCGCCGCAACCTGCAAATGCTAGAAGACGAAGGTTACGTCACAAGAGAAGATGGCTACCAGGCCCTCGTCACTTCCATCGCTCTAGACCTTTGCAACAAAGGCAAGTACAGACAAGCCCAGAGAAGAGCGTTGTCGACGCTCATCAGAACAAAACAAAGCTTACTGGAAAAGACGAAGTACTATGAAGAGAAATGTAAATCATATGATCTGTACATAAGATCTTGTCTGGCCAACCTTCATGCCGGGAAAAGGTATGTTTGATTTTCCTATTTATGTTTTTAACAAGTTTAATTTATGATTATTACTGGTAGAAGCTGAAGTTATCGATAGCCATGAGCTCTATATATTCTGCATATAAAAGCCTTCGGGGTGGAGTGCAGATGTGCTGTTTTCCCACAGACATTGCACCACTTTTTTGGGACGGCAGAAGCACCTACGACCGAAGTCTTTCGGTGGTTTCCTTTTGTCGGGCGGCGAAAGCGTTGCGAATACTTTCATAGCGAACCCTGACCCGCCGGTGTCATGTTTCGAGTTCCGTATGGTTTGAGTTGAAAGAAATCCAACATTCATTTATTTTATTTGCAGGAGTGTCCATGCATGCTTGAGACGATCGGGCAAAGATGCCCAAAAACTGAAATCAAAATTGACGGCCAAGTATTCAGGTGCGAAGCTTATGGAAAGAGGTGTATTGTTAGAGATAGATGGACTATCTCCATCACAGTTCAAGAATGTACAATTTGATATTACTCCGACTGATAATAACGGTGTTTTTACTATCAAAGCAAAGTTCATGGGAGTCGAAATGGAATCTATAGAGATAGATATTCAGGATTTATTACAGAAGCAGTATGAGGGATGTGCTATTATGGATATGTTTGGCAAAGCTAAAATAAACGTCAATTTGCTGATATTCTTGCTGAACAGTAAATTTTACGGGAAATCGTGAGTTTCTGTAATTTTACTTATTACTTTGACATTCATAGAATTAATTGTTTTAATTGACGGTTGTGTTATGAATCTCCATTTTTTATGTCACCCTTACTGAAACATTACAACGGAACATCACTGTCCAAATACGTATTTTTAAGTTTTACATTGTACCTTATATTTGTATTATTTTAAGTTGGATAATCGAACTGTATGAATTGTAAATTGTAATGGAATTATGATGAGTTTGAATTGAGTACATTTTACAAAATGTTATAAATCATGAAGTGTATTGTGATTTAATTACCCAAATCATCACTACAATATCGTTAATGAAGTTTCTTTAAATGTTAAGACGTGCTGGTGTTTTTATTTACGTTATGTTTATTTTATAATAACTATCCGCCGTAATAAAATGTATACCAAATATTCGAAATTTTGAATTTAAGTATTATTTATGCACCAAATATTTGTATTTTTTATTATAAGCTAGTGCAAGATTCCATGATGTTTAGCTAAGTGATTTATTGACAGAATGAATGCTGGAAAACCGATCCTGACAAAAACCAAGCAGATTTTTTTTTGGTTGGCTGCAAATACTGTGGTCCTCGTTCAAACGTGTAGGTGTCCAAACACACTATGGGAAGGTACGCGACCGAAGTTCCGCGGCTGATTTTACGTTCTGACGTATTCGGCTGATATGACAGAAATTCTGTTGCTTAACTTTGTTGCTCTACAAAATAAGTTGCCGCTGAACTTACGCCCGACCAAAGTTACGCTGTACGCTATAACGCAACGTAAATTCGACATAATGTGTCATCATCAGTAATTCAAATCGCATTGCAGGCGTAATTATGCTGAACTTCGGTCGCGTTACTTCGGCATAGTGTGTTTCGACACTTAAGAATCGAAACTAAACCAAGTGACTAACTAAGAACTAAGTGAGTATGGTGCTACTATCTATCGGATTGTCGCCTATAACGCTGTGGATTTATCTGTCGGCGAGAGTCCGAATGGGTGATCAATACCTACTGTTTATAAACACCATTTCTAATATTAATGAGTTTTTCAGCGAAAGGTTTTGTGTAATAAATACATAATCAAACGAAGGCCGCGTTTTGCGAAGCACGCTATTAGAACGCTAGAACTAACTTTCAATTAATTGTGTGTGCTGTGTTGACTAATTACAATAAAATTTGAATTTTGTAAATTTAAGTGGTTTTGTAATAAGCATGTACATAATATGTTACTTATATTACATATTTAAACGTTACATAGTGTTACCATGTTTAATCTGCAAAATAAATGAGGCTAACTGGCAAATGAATTTCATCTTTTTGTTTTTTTAACACTTTCATATCTTATCAAGCCGCACAAAGGCGACGAGCCCAACAGCCTGGCAACAGTAGACCCTGCTGAGGAAACATTTATGTTGTTGCCGCGTCGCTAATGCAGCAGAGTTTATCCCTGTGTGTATGTGTGGCTATATGCGCTAGAGTAGACTCATTCTCCCGCCACAAAAATGTAGGCCCTTTGTTGATACAGTGAACCACAGCTTCAGCGTAACTTTACACTGGACTTCGTCCGCGCGTGGTAGATAAGTAAAAAAGGGCTTATCCGCGGCCTACTTTTTTGTAATTAAAAATAGATCCCTTACAAACTGTATCGAGCAGCGCACACGGACGACTAAAAGTACGCCAAACAAAAAGTCCGCCGAATAACCGCGGACGCTCACTGAGCGTAGCGGCATCCGCAGCGGGACTTTTTATACGCGGAACGTAGTTTTTTCTTCGCCGCGGAGAAAAGTCCGTCGTCTGCGCAGGCTTTTACACTCAGCTATGTTTGACCTACTGCAGGTATTAACCTATGCGTATTACTTTTAGGGTATTTAGCAGTGAATGTAACCTGTAAATGTATGTGGCAGGTGAGAAATCTACATGTGACAATTTCAGCCAGTCATAAAGATGCTTAGATTGTCTTAGATACACTAACTTGGGAAAAGGGTGAGAAGCTCGGGATAGCTCAGGTGAGATTAAATATAAATCAAAGCAGTTTTTATGTAAATTAATCTCAAGATTATATTTGACAATAAATACTTTTGACAAGATCGAGCACTTTGTACAATTTATACAGTAGATGCTCTCGAAGACAACGCCGCATGACCACTTAAGGACTCTATAATAGCGATTGGTGCGCTCGGCCCTCAGATAATAGTACAGTGTGCACAGGCATATCTCCAAAGTGGTAAGGGACGGTGTCCTCGATGGTACCTACACCTTAACTAAAAAACCGAACATTTTCTTTGAGTGAAATTGTTATATATTACAAATTATCACAAAAGGACCTAGTTAGTCTAAATTACATAATAATTCAGCTGTCAATAAGTTAATACATAGAAAGTAAAATAAGAGGTAGATAATAACATACTAGAGATTCATTCATTACTTATTATTAATAACAAATACTGGTATTGGTATTGTAACAAAGAAGTTTGATACAAAGACTGTGAATAATAGCCGGTAAATGCCTACTATTTGCCACAGTTAAATTCTCAAAACATTAAGTACCAGAACAGTTTCAAGAACAACCAAATGTTACATACATAACAGTATTATAAACTATCATCCTCAGAACACTTAACACTTATGTCTATAAATCAGTCTATAAACTCGAAAGTGAGTTACATTTACAAGGTACATCTACTGAGCATTCATAACTACCAGTAAGTATACAAAATATCCAACTATACTTGTCCTTAATTGTAACATTGAAGAAATTTTGACAGAGATAAATTAATATATTTGACGACACGATTGGCATAGTGCGCTGTAGCACGGTTTCTCGCCTTGAATTCCGTAGTGTCCTGGGTTCGATCCCCGGTCAGGTCAATTCAAACGATCTTTTCTGAATTGGCTTGGGTCTGGGTGTGCTGGGAGACGCCCCTGGCTTAATTCCTTGTCTGGTACCTCGTTACACAAGGGATATTTATCCCTACTTCGAGACCATGACGAGGTTTGTTGTCTGGCGCATATTCATTCATTTATTTATAGATACTCAATTTCCCTTTCTAAAATAAAATCGAAGATAACCCCACATTAGTCAACCACACAATATTGTTATTAAACAGCAGTATAAGTTAGTCTCTATTTACTCTTGGGGACTTATTTTAGCGTCTCCTTGTACTTTTAATACAGAATAATTTGACCTTAGGCTTTAGTCATTTACAAGTTAAGGCACTTCTTATCAAACTGCTATTATATTATGTACCTAAGTACTTTCGGAAAAAACATGTTTTCCTTCGATAAAAGATCACTGTGTCGCTAATTTATGAAAAATCATGTTTGGTGTTTTGATGATGACACTATATTTTGCCTACTCTTTCAAAATTTGCCTTGGTTTTCGATAATGTTTTATGATCTCTTATTTCATTTTCCTTCGCCTTAATAACTTAAAACTTACATGCTTTTCAGCTTACGATCTTCTTCCAAACTTAAAAGATCGATAAGTCCGTTTTAAAGTGATCAGGATCACTCAAAGCCAATAATAATTTCTACTGTAAAACTACCATTTAAACACTACACTTGTCTTCGTTAAATACTGATTAATGACTATAAAGACATTACCTATTCATAATTAAGTCATTCGAGAATTTTTGCCACAGTATTTTAAAATTTCAGTACAGCTTCTGGTAACTCAAAATTAAATAGTAACCGATTAAAACGTAAAGAGGGCAACGTCGTCTGTGACGATGCCCCGGACTGAGTTCTATAAGAATATGATTTGTAACACTCGAGGCTGGTGCGGGGTCTGCGCGGGGAGGTCGTGCGAGCGCGAGCGCGAGTGCTGGGGCTTCGGGCGCGGCGCGCGCGGCGACTGCTTGTGGTGGTAGCCCGAGTGCGCGTGGCGCGCCGACGAGCAGATCACCGCGTGCAGGTACCGGTCGTACCGGCACAGGTTCGAGTCCCCGCCGCTCGCTAAGTCCAAGTATCCGTGCTCCGGGTGCTCCGCCTTCGCCTTCCAGGGAGTCGCGGGCTTTTCGCTCACAGTGTACGATCTATTCCGGAGCTTCTGGTATTTGGAAGTGATCTCCTCCTCGTTAGGCCCTAAATCGCTGGGCTTTCTGAAAAAACAAAAAATAATGGATAAGCAATCGTCTGCAAAACGGGGCTTGTGGGAAAGAAGATTCCGCCTCAACGATTTGGTGATAAAACAAAAAAACTGGGAAATTACCTTGATGCTTGAAAACTCAAGTGGTTTTTTTCCATGTTGGCCTGAATGATTTCGAGGAGCTCCCTTCTCTGGAGGCTGCCGGATCGTTTCTTCGTGTGCTTGCGGTCTCTATGCTCCTTCCGATGATGGCGATGAGAGCGTGGGTTGGGCGGCGTCGGCCTCGGTGCGGGTCTGTTGTCGCCGGAGCAGGAAGATTTGGACGAAGCGTCGTCGTCAGGGGAGAGTCTCTCGCGGTCGTCGTCGCTGTGCTCGGCGCAGTCGGGCGGCGGCGGCGCGGCCTGCTCACGGCGGCGCCGGCGCCGGCACTCCCGCCTCTCGCGCGGGCTTCGACCCTTGCCGTCTTCCGGTACTACTGTCAGTCTAACTTGTATCGTCTTCGATCCGTAGTGTGGTACCGTTACAGACTTCCCTATCGACTCGTATATCGTCGAGACGATGCCAGCTATGTCCTGTGACAATAAAAATGTAAGATGAATAAATGCTCTTCATGATTATGACAGTCATTGACAACATATTCCAAATGGAAATATTTCCATTGTTAAGATAAAACAGGTTGGCAGGTAATATTGTTGAGAATAAGTTGCTTTGTGAAAAAAATGCTTACATCTTTGGTCATCCGACCATGGCCGTCTAGGTCGTAAAGAGTGAAGGAAAACTGCAGCGGTTGTTGCTTGGATGGTTCCGGGTGCTGCAATTCCACATCGCATGTCAGCTCCTGAAAAAGTAAACGTATTTTTATTTTCTAATAATCAGTTCAACATGTACTTCTAATAACTATTAGTTAAGTTGTTCACCCAGAATTATTTCGTTTGCTTGTGAACGAATCTTTAATATCGGTCTATCTGAGTTGTAGCGTGCGGTGGATATGAACGGCGCGTTTATGGTTATGTAGCTATGTAGGAAGAGCGCGGAGTCGGAGAGATAACCTGCGGCGCGTTGGGTTCGGCCGGAGCCGGCGGGGCGCGTGGAGCGGGCAAACGGCTAGCGGCCTTATCTCGTGCATAAAAGGAAACTAGCCGCGCCTTTACGATCAATGAGATACGTGAGCCAAAGGCGAGCCGCCCGCTCTCGCACTGCGACGCGACACAAATAGATGATTCATCGCTTTATTCAATGAATTACAAATTACTACGGCGGCGCGGCGTATAAGCAACGCGCTATTTTTGTTATCAAACAATGGCATCGCTGATATGATAGACTATCTTTTATGCGGAATCAGACAATGAACTCTTATTAAAAATAAAATAATCTAATTAAGTTTTCTCGGCACTGTGACGACATTTAAGTGGAGTACTTATACAATAAGATAAAATCTTAAGTCACGAATTTAGCTCCTATCTCAGACATCTCAACTTTCTATCGCTCATTCATGGGTTCTTGTCTAGTTACTAGGGTTTTGGAATGTCGTTGGCTTGGTTAACTGGTTCCTTAACTGTTCTTTGCATAAATAGTTATTTTAAGTTTAAGAAAACGTTTAGAATGGATCCCGTGGCTTTGCCGTGGCGTAGTGGGTGTGGATTCTCGTAACTATGCGACGTATTGATTTATTGTTAGATATTCGCATTTGTTTGCTGTTATTGACTGATACTATGCTGGTTCCAGGGTAACTTAATTCCTCGGCTGGTACATCCGCGGCGCCGCGGCGCACATACTATTGTTTTCTAAATGCTGTTTTGTCTTTGTTGAAGTAAAGCAGTGGACAGATGGCTTCTTAGGCTAGTCTTTTTATGGTTTGGGCGCAGTCAGAGGTATTTTACTAAGTTTGTCCAAATTTTATCTTTACTAATTAATACACACACACACACACACATACTAGATTAGTCGCTTGCCCATACTAAAGCTTTTGTTAAGTCTTCTCATGAGGTTAAACACTGTAAACAACTTGGGATGTAGCGAGTCATTCCCAACACAAGTGTCTTATGACTAGGTACTCATCATAATACAAGTTTGGGTACCCCCAGATAGATGATCTTGGTGTAAGCTGTCGCTAGCATTTCTATTATTTTGCTCTAATGAAACTTAGTCCGTCACCATTGTAATAGGTATAATATCTCACTTCAAACCGCAGTCTAGGCTTGTCTTCGTGTTCAGAAGCGGGCTTCGGGCTAGGGGGCGGCGGCGGCTTGCACTGGGGCTCGTGCAGGCGCGCGGGACGCGGCGGCGGCGTCGAGGGCGCCAGCAGCGCGCGCGCCTCGCTCGGCAGCAGGTCAGGGGGCGCCGAGCATTGGGACGCGGCACGCCCCACCAACTCCTCGGTGTCCGTGCGGTCCGTCTCTGTGCCGACTGAAAATAATGATCGCATATAAGTATGCTGCAGGTTAAACACAGAGTTTGCTCGGGAAATAACAGACCTAATTCAGATGGAGTGTGTTTGATATTTTACGGGCAATTCAGCCCTAGGCTAGCGCTTTTTTGCGTGACGGGATTAGGCGAACAATTTTTTTCCATTTGATGAATTTAGGTTTTAAATAAAAACGAATATTTCCGTATCTAGTCCTTACATTAGATATCAACGCACCAAGCAGAAATGTAAATCTATATTAATTTGTTAAATGAGAAAGAAACGCACATGAAACATAGCTTTCTAATTCGTATACATCGCGGATTAGAACAATATCAAAACGGTCCATAAACTCAAGTTTGATCAGCTTCCCAGAAGTGACTGGTCCTTAAAAAAAGAATTTTATAACGACTCCGGCTGGTCATTGTAATCTTGGCAACGGAATACAATACAAATAAGTACAATGGGCAAGTAAAATACGACGAAATATCCTAACAAGTCGTCGGCGAAGTCAAAAAGATCGAGCGGATCAGTGCGACCGACACCGGGCGGCCGGGGCCGGGGGCGGCGCGTAGTCTATTTCCTGGAAGGCCTCCGGAGCGGTCGGCACTCGGCACGAATGCCGCTCCACGCCACATCTGCCGCTAATGTTATTTTTCTCAAAAGATACCGATTCTTTTATCTAACATCTTTACTTTTGCTAAGGTTAAGTGAGGCACGTCGGATTCCAACGGTTACGAAATGTTCGCAGGTTGCGTGTGATCACGCACCTCTTGACTTACTAATAAACTAATTTCTACTCCAAAGAAATACAAAACCATTCACAAAGAGCTCCTTGTTTGATTGCCCATTGTTTTCTGCATGTTTGCTGAAGCATGTTGAACGTTTAATGCTTCAATACGATTACTCTGATATACCTACTACCTACCTGGGTTTTGTTTTATTAGATAGGTTATAACCAGAGGTAATCAAATGAAATCAGCAGAACGTTACACAATTCTTATTAACAGTATTTCTAGGTAGCTAGCTGCCACTTTTCATTCTGCTGACATTATGGAAGCTAGAATAAGATAATCAGCTCGTTATCGTTGATTTTCGTCTACAATTCGGGAATTGGCTTGCATAAAATAAAATGGCCGACGGACGAGGTACGACTTACTACGCTGACTTGCACTAAAAGTAAAGACAGCAACTTCTCAATGGGTAGCAGTTTGACAGTCGGTAACATGCATGGACTGTAGTGCGTTTTTGTGTAGTGTAGGTACTAATCAATTCATCCGAAACGTACAATGAACAAAAAGCTCGTGCTTGGATTACGGGTCGGGCTGTAGACGGAATGTAACACGATACCCTTGATAAACTAAATCAAAGCGGAGGAATGTGGCTAGCACGCGGCGGGAACGCGTTGCGTCGCCACCGCGACTGAGCTCACGAACGACGCCCTTCTTTTCATGATCGTTTCTAGTTTACTATTAGGTAGGTAACAACAGCACATCAGACCACAGTGTCATATTGTCACTATCTATCTTGAACCTTATCAATTTGACATACAGAATGTAGATCAAATCTCAATAGATTTGATCTCAATAGGTTGAGGGTAGTAAGGTGTCTGTACTCGTACAACACATGTTAAGTTTTGATTGTTGAATTAAAATATGTATATAATTAAATCATCTCAGTACCAAATAATCTTTGTCAGTACTACGCATAAATTAACGCCAGAAAGAGTTGAACTGGAAGTTATTAATTTGCAAACTGATTTACCGACACAGTTTGCGTCAACCAAAACTTACTGTACCACTGGACTACACGTAAGCGGTTGAGTTCATAGTAATGAGTGCTTTACTAATGGCGGTTACGTTTGATCTGTGGTTAACTGTACTTAAAAGTTCGATGGTACTTCAAGCTAGTTTACAAATGCTTTAAAATAGCATGCTTAAAACGAGCATGCTCGCTTTTCACTGAAATGAGCATGCTCATTATCAGCAATGCTTCGCGACATACATGCCACTAAGTAACAATTGCTCAATAGTAGCATGCTTTCGGCTAGTAATGAGCTTGTGTAACTGTGGCTTAATTTGAAATCTGTTCTTTGGTCAGCTCTGTCTGGACTCTGATGGGCTTATGAATAAGATGAGCTTTCTTTTAAATCACCTAGACATAGTTAAATAAATTATTTGTTTAGTTTAGATAGGTCCTCGTCTTGCTTTTATAATGACTACTGCTGTTTCTGTTCTGCCTCGACGGCTTTGACAGCGTTACCGGTCTGTAGGGTGAGCACAGAATGCTCTCAACCCTGACAGTTAAGTGATTTATATATTATATTTGAGTCCCAGGACCAGGTCGAATTTTTCTAGTTTCTATCTTTGTGATTTATATTAATCAATATTTCGTTATTAAATTACAAAAATAGGTCTAAAGTTCTAATTTGAAGTTTGTTACAATGAGAGTTAACCAGTTGTTTGAGTTAAACTTTAACTCAAACAAGCTTGGCCTTGTAGTCAAATAACACTATTGTCCTATGTTTTTTTCAGTTCAGAATTCAAACAGTTTTCAAATGCATATATCTTTTAGGTCTACAGACAATTAATGTTGCGTAGGTATGTGTCTCTCAGTGCATTCAACATCAAGCGTATTTGCAAACGACAACTTTAAACGCGTTCCGCCCCTAATGAAAACTTCAAAGTTCGAGGCACTTTTTAATTCGTCCACATAGATTGTTGGATACCCAGTTGCGAGCTGGAACTGGGAACGAGGCGGTAAGTTCTTTGATCTTAAATAAAAGGTATCATTGTCTCCGCTTCGGTGACGTGCTTTCAACTTTTCTCTTTGAAGTTAATCAAATGAGCGGCGGGCGGGACTCGGTTTACATCTAAAGCTTTATTAACAAACTTCGCCGAGCAAGTTTGACGTGTGTGTGAGAATATTAAAATAAATGATGCTGTAGATATCGCCTTCTAATTGAAGTATTCTGCTTGCGTATATTTCGTAACTAAATAGAAAGAGATCAAAGCGACCTCTTTCGTCTTTGATGTAGGATTAGTCGCTGAGAGCGGAAGTTTCTAATTTTTATTTATAAATACACGTTTAAAACCGCTTGTTTTGCTTAGAATCAGACTATCTTCATTTGAGATGCTTTTACAAGTGGGTAGATATGAAATGCCAAAATAGTCTTATCGATGGTTCGATTTAAATGTTTTTCTTTCCTAGAAAGCAATGCACTGCTGCACCCAAACATTTTGGGTAAGTAATTGAATCATCACGGCAATTTTATTAATGATTAACTGGGAATTAAAGTGTTTTTAGTAAGATTTATAGTATTATTTGGTAGAACCTTTTTTGATTAAAGAAAAGACATAAGTAATAATTTAAAAGAAGTAGCTACAAAATTCTGAGTAATGCCTTAAACTTCTTGAGAGACTTAGCTTTTTTCTTTGTAAGCTTTTCTAGGCAGTAAGTATCTAAATACTTTCTAGTTAGCAGCAAATGCCTGATGAATCTCGCCGTTAGGTAGGTAACTTGACTTCATTGTGCCTTTGAAACTCTGTTAGTACCTAACCCAATTCATCCTGAGAGTCAATCCAAACAATCTTCTTAGTATTTTTTTTTAATGGATAGTTTGAACTTAGAGAGTGGATAGGCAGGTAATGGTAAAGGTGATGTAGTGCTTAATATGTGAGATGAGACTATAATATCACCACTAAATAAATTGAAATCTGATAAGTTAAGAGGCGGGTATGTACAAAACATTGTTTGTTACCTTTTACCTTTAAAAAAAGTCTGTAGACATAATGTAGCACGTTATCAGTGCCTATCAAAATTTAAAACACGAAACTAGTTTGAACGCATAACTCTGTCGGCATTTCATTAAGCGCCGAACGTGAGTAATTTTCAACTGGTTGTTGTCTCAGATTAACCTCCTGCTGTGATTTTTTATCATCATTTTATTTTTCAATTCATTCTCTGGCGGCGGACTTGCGGCCTCTTTGATCTCTAAATGTGCGACTGAGATAAAAAAGTAGGCAACGTTTTTCTACGTGGCTATAAGTATTGTAGTTTTATCAACGTTATTTATTTGGTTAGGTAGGTAGGTAGGTACCTAGAAGCTATTTAAATTCTCGTTATTCACGGTACTAGATAGGTATCTCTGCCTATCGTCTTTGTTATTGGTAGATAACAGCTGTTGTTTATTTATTTTCTTGCTAAATCTATCTTTGTCTAGTTGTCATATTGGACCTTTCGTTTTGATAGTGATTCTGATAGCTTTTGATGAGACAGGGGTTCCATAACTTCCTTAATATAATTAACTACTTACATAATCTCTAAGTTTTGGATCTAAAGTCTGAAACAGTTTGACCTTACTTTGATTTGATAACATTATTACAAATTAACATTTGTGTTTATTATTTCTCACATTTGGAGATATTTCATTAACTTCATGCATTCCATTAAATCTGGTAGGTAATTTCAGTCAGGTTTTTATTTTATTACCTACCTTTATTCAAACATTTTTAATGTTTCTGCAGATTTTAGAAGCACTACCAGCGATAACCATTAGTGACAAAACCCGATAAATACATTAAAGGGTAGATGTTAAGATGAATACTGTGACCTTTCTTAACAGCTGTAGTTTTTGTCAAACAAAATAAGACTGTATTAACGTGAAGGCCACATAGCGTTGTAATGAGCATATTATGGTACGTACTGCTAAATTTCTTGTATCCATTTCTAAACTTGTTGCGCCACCACTTGACAAAGTGGTGCGCCATGGGGGCGTCCGCGGCGGGTGCCGGAGCTCTCAACGTTTCGTAGCACGTCATGCGCTGCGCTCACGCACGCATCCCGCACTTCAAAAGGGCCGCTGTTTGTCACTACAAAAATGGTATCCACTGACACTGTTAACGTGCACAATATAACACAAGTTTTTCGCGTCACGGCAAATACACTCGTGACCCACTTGTCCGCGTGAACAACAAACAAGAAGAGGATGAGAGACGACCGTCCCACACGCGTGTTGTCGAGTGACTGACTGATGGATGGAGCAGGGAAGGGGAGGGCGCACGTAGTAGCGGCACGGCGGGCGTTGCGTGCCGAGCGCGGCTCGCGGTCGCGGCGAGTACCATCGTCGCCGGCTAGTTTGTAACAAAACTTTTTACTCATCCACTAGCCGAAACTTTCTGCTGACTGTACATATAATTTGGCGCTATGGATTTGAGCAAGCTGGAATGCGAAAGTTTTTAGTATGATGAGGACTAGAGTCGCTGCATATGCAGTTTTTAACTTGCACAGTTTTGCGAACTTATATTTTGCAATATCAGCAGCGCTGAATTAACGTTCATTTGTAATACGATTTTGATTAGTCGCAATTCAGTGCTTACCTATACGTGGATCCGTAGTCGACTGGTATTTTAAATGGATAACCATGTCTGCAGAATTTTATTTTGGAACCTTTCTTCAATAAGTTTCACATGGGAGAGTAGGTATACAATTTCTCTTCATAATCAACCCTTTCTAATTTACCTTCACAACTAAATTGAAATAACAACTAACAAGCCTATGAGATACCTACCTACTTTGATGAATGGATAGGAGTATACCGTGGTAACTGGTAACATACTTACAAAATCACATCAAGCTTTACATATTACATAGGCACCATAAGCTACTAATTTAAAATCCCATTTTGCATTTTTTTGTAAAAGTCAGCTTGTCAGTCCGCCTCACCATTAAAACAGATATTTTAATTATAAAAAAAAAGCTTGTGTTTATTGTCTACTCCTGCACTGAGAGTGGCGCTTGCTCTATCTAGGTATTTTAAAATTGTGTGTTTGAAATAGACATACTGAAATATAGAGCCAGAAAACAATCTCTTAATTTTTTTTGGTGTGTTTTCGATAATAGCCAATGGTTAACATTTAGGAAATTCAAAGTACGTAGAGGTGATCTTAATTTCAAGAAGTCATGATGCGTATATCGAATGTTTGAAACTTGAGTATCTAGGTCAGGCCAATGATTAAGGACCTTGTTCTCTGATCCTTGTTTGACTGATTTACGTAGTAACTACAATTTTCATAACTTTTAATGTTCCCGGGTTCTCCTTGGATTTTTTGTATCTGGTTTGTGAGTTTCTGATGAAAGGGATCCATAAGGTGTCCATCCCTATGTAGGTATGAAATCGTATAATTCCTTACAAAGCAACATAATAAGAAACTAAATAGATTATCCAAATAGGCCAAACATGAGTTTACTAAGAAGGGAGCTAGTCAAGAGCACTCCTAAACTAAAGAGCAATCAATTGAGATAGGTACTTTCGCGATGATGACGCCGTCACAACTCTATCAATGCCTGGATTGTGGCAAGTTCTAGAATATTACTATTGGAGGGATTCTGGCACAAAAAGACGTAACTGGGTAGGGTGCCAGAAGTCAATCTCAAGGGAGCTTCAAGCTAAGGGGATTAAAAGTTGTTAAGTACATTCGCAGAATTTACTTGATCACTGAAACTTGGGACTCTTTAAAGACAATAGTTAGTCCATTGAAAGCAGTAGACATTAGACCACACCAAACTTGACATCATAAAAAATACTGCTATCGGCCATGATAAATGTTGCTTTACGTAGATATTTATATTACTTAGCAAAGAAAGTGTAGATCATGCAGCAGAGCAGTAATAGAGAGAAAGGTGCACGCGCATCCGCTACGCTGGCAGCCTCCGCGGGTCGACGACCTTCCAGCGGTGATTACAAAAAAGATTTTTATAGGTAGGTACTATCTACTCAGGGATTCTCACACCCTCAAAGTAGTAGAAACAAAATCTAGAAGTAGAATTAGAACGGTGCATTCCTGTTTTACATAACTACAGAAGACACGACTCCACCACCGAGGTCGGAATGGTGTTTCTACTAAGAGGACCTGGCAAGAATCTTCGTAGTTCTCCTTGCAACTTACATTCGGATGTAGACTGTGATCGCGTTTGTGGCGGTAATAATTAGGCTGCCTAGTGGTAAGTTTTTCTTAAAAAACGAGAACAATAAACAAGCAGGAAGAAGGGACCGCAAATGTGGATCTAAGTTTACGAATACATGTAGCGGACCCTACTAACTAAGGGTAGAATCATGAAATTTGGACAACTGTTAATGACAATATGATTCCTAAAGGGAAAGATGGGCGAAAGTGACAGTTTTACTTACTTTAACTTAGTAGATACCTATCTACCATCATGCTTAAATGCTTACATTAGTGTTTGCTCTTATATCTGCACTGTGTAGTACTAACTGCAGGGCTACGAACCCGAGGAGATTTGATGACAAATATATTAAGCTACCATGAAAGTATTAATTCTTTTTAGGGACAAAAAAAGACCCCTTAAATCAATCATCGGCGTCTAATAACTATGTAAAAGATTTTTAATTTGAGTTATTCAATATCATATTTATATTATCCATCTATATAATATTTAGTTATAAAAAAAACAAGTATGGTTAATGAACTTTTAAAAAATACTTTTAGCCAGGTTTATACTTAATTATCAAATTGGGCGTTCTGGACTCGCCATCAATGCCTATGTAGGTTAACTTCCTGGCTTTTATATTTGTATCACAACATTAACAAAGACAAAAGTGTTCACTTTACGTAGCTCAAAACAGTCCATTTTATACCTCTAGAATTTCCAACGGATATACAAAGACGATTCAAAGAAAAACGCTAATAAGCCCCCAAAATATAAACCTTAACAGGAATGCCAGCACAAATCAAGTTGTCATTCGATAGAACCTTTGTGGCCAGTTCTGGGAAGGTGACTTGTCTCAGTTGCAGCTAGGATACCGGTGCCTGGGAGCCTACTCGCCAACGAAATGCCCGTAGTTTCGGTCAAACTACATAAAAGTCAAAGATAATATGATATGATACAATATGATATTCTTGCATATCATACCATATTAAACAACACAAAATAACATGACGGTTCTTAAAATGATCTTCGTTGTCATACTAATTAAGACAGTGTTCGTTTTCCTGAAACTACGGACATTGTCTAAGTATTTACCCTCGTCGCGAGGGCTGCGAGAGGGCGGGCGAAATGCGAGCGGCGCCCGGCACGGTACACGCTTTAAATTAGAATTTTACTGCCTCTTCGTGTTAGGTTTATTGTTGATGAGTTATCTGCGACCGAGATGAGGTCGTATTCCAAAACTGACTTACAACAAACACGGTTTTATGTCCGTAATAAAGAAATCTTCAGGAAGACGAAATACTTACATCGGGACGTGTCCCGAAATATACTCCTCCGATCTCTAGAAAGTCACGAAATTTAATTAGAAATCCCAAATTTATATTGATTATACACTTGACTGTGAATGATTTCAAAACAAAATTGCCATGTATGGCGGACAGAATACGCCACACGGACATCTACGTGGGTGGGCCTGTTCCACGAAATAGTGTAGAATTAGATGGTCACTCAGACCATAACACATAATATGGCCTATAAACTATGCCAATCGATTTTGGTTGTAAAAATTGCCAACTTGCACTACTGTATACAGAAGGAGGGTCCGATGTGGTGGTCGATTAGGACCACCCTCATCGCCACTGACACATGTTGTTTTGTTCTTATCATCGTGGACCTTTAATCCGGTTGTCTTAAAATTGACAGCCGGCTCTGATCTTAAGTCCCGTTCGTTCGATGTGTACATTTCGGAATTTTAAGTCAAGAAAGTTTTATTGGATTTGGAATGTACTGGTGAACATTTTCGTGTCTGTTGTTTCAGACTATCAAAAGAATATTCGGTGCCGGTACTTACAATAAAAAGATAATCATAAGAAGTGACCTGGAATGTTGATAGTGGCGTTATTTCTGCTATTCAGTTGTCTGGCACTCCGCCAGTTGCGGTCGCTCGTGCTCTCGCGTGGGCATTGCCCACTCGTATTTATTTCGATTAAATATTCGACTTTGAATAGAAAAAGTCAATGAAAGTGGGCACTTACCGAAGATCATTTTATGTAAGCTTACAGTAGTAGCTCTCTCTACACTAACTTTGTGTAACTTGTGTTCTTGTTTCCAAGAAATCAAATGAGTTATTTTTCTAAAGTGAAAAAGTGAGGACTTTGCTTTACTTCAAAGGCAGTTACCCTGAAAAAAAATTGAGAGAGAACTGCACTGCAAAATATAGTGCAAGCAATAACATCCACTATCTTTTTCATTTATGTGTATTTCTACACATTATTAGTGCATTTAAGTCGTTGCACAGCGGGGATAGTTTTTATAAGCCAATTAAATAGATAATTATCTGCTACGTAATGTAACATTTTTATGGTCAAAATATCACTGTTATCACTAGGCTCTTAAATAGAAACTTAAAATATGATAGAATTACAAAACACGCTTTGGAGGCTCATAAACCACATTTTATGACAGCTAAAGGTCCAGCTGTTTATTTGAATTAGAAATGGAAAACGTAATGTTAGTAACCTTTTAGTAATAGTAAGACTGGTATCGAAAGTTCCGTTCAATATAAAGCTGAAGTGATGGTCGCCGTGTCCGTAGTAACGGGTCGGTAGTGTCGGCACTTCAAAGCAATAATAACGTACGATTACGTAGGTACCTCCTCCCCTCACAAAGCTCGCGGCGCGAACACTTCTTTTTATTTAGGTACATTTATATCAGAACCTGTTCTCTCCCATGTCGGACGCTCTCAAAAGTGGTTCCGACTTAATAGTCATGAAGTGTGATTATTAGTATTATATAACGCTCTACGAAATTCGGCTTTAATAATGGGTTCGAAAGATTTACTGTTCTATTTCTCCGTAAGAGTAATTTGTAATTTCGTAGGGAAATGTAGAGTCGATTTTGATTCACGTGTGTTGAATCTTACGACGTGTTATTTGTTGGCGTTACATGTTTTATAGTTGTTTTAGTATGAAGGTCTACTTTTATGACTGTCAAATTGATTTCAGATACTCTATAGGGTAATTATGACCCCTAAAAGAAAAAGATCTCTCTTTCCTTAAAAACTCTATTCATACATAGAATTATTTTATTAGCAGTTTTTCTATTCAGGTAAAACAATTCAACTATTTGAATTAGTAATTTTAGCTAGGTACCGATTTACGGTCGAATAAACTTCATATGTATAAAATGCAACAGAGGGTTGGTTCAATAGAGCCCGCTTTTCCCACAGGGATGCAAAGCAACGCGCCGGCGACTATCAAAGGGATTTAAATGATATCAATAGCTTTGTGCTACCGCGGGTCCCTTTGTCGGCACTCTTGAGCGGCAACATCAGAGGCGACAAACTCTGTGACGGCGATCCATTACTGGCTCGAAGCGGACATCAAAAGGGCCGGCTTCTATTGCATCACGTGCCATTACAAATTGCAATATTGTGTTTCGATCTATCATCAAAAAAATCGCTGTAAGCTTCATTCTGCGAGTTCCAGTCGGTTGCTGTGAAGTTGTCATCGAGACGAATGCATGTAACGCTTCAGCGCGTAGCATGTAGCGTAGCGAAATGATTCAACTAGGAAATGTTACAGACATGAAATAAATAAAAAAGTTCGAAGCAAAAAAAATTTTAATACAAGAGGAGAGGACTAAAACCAAAAAGATTCTTACCAAAGCTTTGAACTTGTAAAATTATGCGGCGGACTTAGTTATTATGCTGATTTTCGCTTTGAAGTAAAGCTTAACCTTTAGATTGAAAATACAATTACAATTTAATAAAGAATAATTAAGACGTGATTATTAATTCAGTTTGTCTCGTTGTAATTTGCAATATTGTCACCTACTTGCAACGTATGAATTCTTCAAATTATTTTAGATTTAATGGTCAAGAAGTGACCTTAGACATAGATAAATTTCCTTAGACTTAGGCCGGGATATATAGTCGTTACTTAATAGCTAGTCACAGTCTTATCACATTAATTATTATGTAACTTATTGAGTTTCGTCATAATTATTACAAACAAATGCCTGAGTTAATGTTTAACTAAGATAAAAAGAATTTAATATCGATGAGAAGTAACTGATATAGAAAATTACAGCTGTTCTAAGTCTAAGATTAGTCTACGTTTAAGCTATGCACGCTCTATAGATCTAGGCCTTAGACGTATATATTTGGTTTCGTTTGCGAAGTTGTAATTTTGGCGGTTAGCATTTTATAAAGGTTTTATTATTCTCTTATCTCTCTGTTTATGAACCACAAAATGACTTTTCTCGAGGAACACTTTCAGGCTTCGGTTTTTATATTAAGAAGTTTATTTGCCTTTTGGATACTAAAAATTGAGTTGTGTTCAATCAAATTCATCGATGTAGGTAGGACGCAATTAACAGCATCCTATGTATACCTATTTTTCGTTTATTATATAAGTGTCGGTATATGGTAGCTACTTCGATTATAACCAGCAAGCGAGTTCTAGGCAACCATCTGTAACTATTAAATATTTAGTTTGCGTAAACTTTACTTTTGTCATTGCGCGCCTCCGTAAGCTTTAGAGTTCCGTCATCAAACAGAGCCGTAGTCAGCTCAATGCGGATCCATTTAATTTTATCATAATAACCATAAAACGAGGAAACGCACTTCGGTCTACATGTAGAGATAAGACGCGGAGCTGTTAAAAAGTATAAAAAAAGGGGCGTGGGGCTCTGCCCGTGGCGGCGCGGGCGCAGATACACATCTCGCGCGTTTGATCTCGCCGCGCGCGCCGCCGGACGCTTCGCCACATTGTCTCGTGCGTGGCCGCTACACGTATGAATATGAGATCATTTATCGATAACCTGCTAAGTTTCATGAATTAGTATCCTCTACAAACAGAGACAGTTTAGGTGGATAAGAATAAAGCGGCTTTGTGACTCTTTCGAAACTGTCAAAACTTGCTTGGCTTATCAAAAAAATACTGAAAATCAACCAGTGTTTAAGTAAATTTGTCTTCAAAATAATAGAATTAAAGGAAGCGCTACTCAAAAAGTACATTAATTGTGTTGAAATGGGAGAAAACGATTAATGAAGGAAAGCAAAAAATGTCTGCAGGTGTAAATATCTGCTAAGTACCTAGATAAAATAAACCCAATAGATGAATGAATAAAATAATTACATTTGAAAGAGCGGACTTTTATAAATTTTCCATCAGATAGGGGCAGTATGTACCGGTCTGTTGGACAGTTAAGCGTTTAATGTGCACTTTAATTTGGCGTAATGCAGAGTGATAGCATCGCGGTGGCTCTCGCTGCATCCGCGGACGCGGCCGCGGCTTGCATCCCGAACGTACACACCCAGGGCTGCCAAATAAATAAGCTTCAAAAAGCTGGAGCTGGTCTACACCGGTGCGACATTTATAAAGTTCTATTCAGATTTGTAAGGAAATGTTTAGATACTTTGGTAGAACAGACACTGTGCTGTGACCTGTCAAGTGAATATGTAAAACTGTAAATTTAGCAAAAATAAGAGCATAGTGGCACAAAAACTCATGAACGGATTCTTTATCAGTAACTATCGTGATTTTTGATTGAAGATTGATTGAGGATGAGTTTTTCGCAGATATTACCCGGGTTATCACTTAACATCTGTTACTTTTGGGTGCTTAAGAGAGTGCTCCAGGTTGCTTGATTTATATGAGATTGAAGAAAACCCGCCAATGAAACGATAGCATTGAATTACTTTAACGACACCTAAACGTGAACTAATAAGAGTCTATACACAGTTTCTTTTCAATTTATACATTTTAAGAAAGTAGTTATATTGTGTCAAAACTACGTTTGACGATCGAATATACTTGCCAACATAGGACAGGAATTGTAATTTGACACTATTTAAACTGCAGTGACTCGAAGCAGCCAAAGCCACGTCTGCACCTTGAAAAAACGCGCGCGATCCGGTAGCATCTAGGGGTGTGAAACGAAGGAAGTAAAAATCTCATACGGTTATTGACCATAATCGACTGATGCAGTGGTAGAGATCCCGACAGTAGTCACGGAGGTCGTAGGTTATATTCCCCTACCCGGGACATACATGTATTGTATAGTTATATAGTGTAAAAATATATTATCCTGTAACTAAAAAATAAATAAATATTCGGGACAAATTTACACCAAGATCATCTGCCCCACACTAAGCAGAGCTTGTACTATGAGTATCAGAGACTGATAAACATACTTATATATTTCTAAATACATACGTATGTAGATGATAACACCTAGACACACAACAAACACAAATGTTCAATAGTTCAATAGTTTCACATAAATGTTTGTCATGTGTGGGGATCGAACTCACGACCTCCGGTGCTAAAGGTAGGATTGCTGCCATTGCACTAACAGAGTGCCGGGTGCGAGTTGCAGTGAGAGAAGTGAATAACTTCACCATCGCGTTTGCGAGAAAAAAAACGCGTATTTGTATAGCATTGAGTGAGCGCCATCTAGCGGCCTGGATGTTGCCTGAATTCGCCGCTAGATGGCGCTGACTCGATTCCATACTAATTGACATTTACGTGCTCGCAAAACGCGATGGTGAAGTCATTCACTTCTCTCACTGCAACTCGCACTTGGCACTCTGCTTGCAAAAAATAATTAATATTTTTTGAATATCAGTCTCGTGTACTTCCGTGCTGGTTGCTGTTCCAGATTATTTTTTGATTCAATTTTCACCAAGCCTTGGTGACCGAGCCAAGCCAAGGCATCGTCATACTCGTCGGCTTCCTGTCGGTACTATCAGGGTTACTCAATGTGACGATGCAGGACTATGTACTGTAGGATTCTTGTAAGGATTTAGAACTATCAGAAATGACATAAAATTTAATGTAAGGGTAAAAAGATCCCCGAAGAAGACAATTATTTATTTATTTAATCTTTAATGCAAAAATAACATTAGGCGAACTTAATGCTAAAAGCATTATCTACCAGTCAACCATCGGATGAGACAGAAATGCTGTTTGCGGTGCAAAATGTTAATTTAAAAAAGGTAATGAATACAAAGATTTTATCAATTCTTAAAAACGACAGATACAACCTAATCAATATAAATTATACGTATATACATAGATATACATAACATAAATAAATATATACTTACATAATATATAACATACTCACTATTATGGGAAAACAATAAAATAAAATAGACGATGAACAGTGGAAACTACAGAGAATTTCTTAAAAAATCACGGGTTGCTGTTTCAAACATAGCTTTACTTGGCTTTTACTTTACAATTGTTATGATTGCTGTCCCTGGATCCGGTTTACACAGACAGGATTTTGTTCGGATGTCAATCTGCTAACCCTACGAATGCCTGGGTATCAAATTAATTACCTCTATATTTTATCTCTTTGTCGGGCGCCGCGGGTGAAGTTGCCAACTGCATACGAGTATTTTAGAAGGTTTGAACGTTAGTTTCGAGTTAGCGGGCCCATTTTCCTAATTTATACGATCGCATTTCGCGACATGTTGATTTATTTGACTGCAATTTGCGTTTAATACTGTGTATTACTGCAGCGTCACAAGTTCTCCGAATAGATTACGTGACGACACACCACACAATAACGATGAAGTGTATTGCTCAGAGCATCGTTTCGACAAGATAGGTACTCTTGCATGTACACACTCGGTGCTACTAGTGGTCGTTACAGTGATTAAAGCGGCTTATATTTTTTCTTAGTAACGGCTGATATTCAGTACTCATGTATGAGAAAAGTAAATATTCAACAGCATAAATAAATAAGATCATCTGACCCATTTCAGGAAAATTTTAATTACATAGAGCTTCCGCTGGTAAACTTACTTGAATAGTACCTACTAACACAAATACATAAGTAAACAAATCATAAGTAGCTACTTAACATACGAACACAAATGTTTGTCTAATTAATATATGTATATTTATCCATTCCTGATGGGCAGGAACTCTACCTTTTGCGCCAACGGACCAGTCACTCAAAGCTAAATGTTTATCCTTCCTTTATTTTATCCAACCATTTAAAAGTAGATATATCCCTGATCTTGTAGATGTTTGAACTAATGAGCATTCAATGTCCTAAATGATTTCCTCTGTACTTAATTAAAAGGTAAAGGCTTTTTGGTAAAATTATGCGATTGCGCCGTAACAGTGCCTACCTAATTGACGGCGAGTGTCATTACGACAATTTAATTAATGGCCAGATTGAGTTAACTGTAATCCGTTTGATCCACTTCACTTCCAATCTTTTCATCAATAAACTTTCAGGCAATTGGCAACCTGTCAGCCTTCGAGTATTTATTTTGGTTAAGAATATATTAGCCATTATCAAATTTTGAAACTCGCGTGAGCTAAAACGTTTACAAATAAACTTGTAGAGTATTACGTGCGCTAGCAATCATGAAAAAACCAGCGACAAATTGACTATTTCGAGGCGTGCCCGGCGGAGGCGGCGGCAGTCAAAGGCTCGTCGTGATCAAAGGCGCCGCCACGGCCGGCCGTTGCTTTGATCTCGCCGCGCGAAGTGCAAATTATGTTATAAAGACAGTGAGTGGCGCGCCCGCCGAGTCGGTGCTGCTAATTAATTCAGAACGTCTCACGGTGCCCGTGGGCTGTGTTTGATGATGATACGTCGCCATTATACACTATGCTCGTAGCTGCCTTGCACTCTTCAGAACCGTTTGTCAGGCACGCAACCAGTCTGCACGCTAAGCTTAATTGTCTTCATAGACTACCTGATTTATAAAAAAAAACACCTGCAAACTCAAAGTGCCTCCAGCACACAATTTTTAAATTTATTTTTCAAAGCTGAAAGGTCTGATAAGTTAAAATGTTATGCACGTTATGATGAGTCTACGGAAGATAATGATTACAACTTAGAATAATTACATATAGAAACCAAGTCCGCGCGCCCATTTTGAAGCACCTTAATTGGAGCCATAAATGGCTCCAAACGGACCGCTTTGCAGTTTTCATTACAGCTCCGCAATGTGCAATGTCAAAGCGCGCCGCACGTAAGCAAGTAATAGTCACGCATGTGTGGATCGGATTAGTGCCTCATTTTTGACTGGGCGGTTGTATGAAGACTATCCTTCTATTTATTATTCTAAGGGTTCCTGGTCAATATCACTAATTTATTTAAGTTACAGAAAAGGAAATGGGCACTCGGTAATGGTAGAGCCGTTTGGCTTATATCCAGAAAACTGCATGCGAAGGGTTGCAGCCATGTTTTACTTCTAGCTGAAAGCTACCTTTACTTAAGCTGCCAGATTAAAACAACAAAGTGAGATTACGAGTAGGTACCTACAATAGGCTTTGATTTGAAAATCTCAAGAATAACTACTAAACTAATTTTATTATCTCCACCAGCCGCCGCCTCTTTTTTGCAGTAGAGTCCTTAAAGATCATTAGGAAATATTTTTTCTTTTCTCATTCTGTGCAATAAAGAACTTGAAGTTGAGTGAATGGATTACTTTTCACTTTAAAGCGAATTGCACATCATCGTTAGAAATTGCTGCTGATTTCTATACCGTAATGGATACGAGATAGACGTTAATCGGCTTATTACAGTAATTACATTTCACATAAATCTCACAGATAATGCGGAAGGCGCATTTCGTAGAATAACAAGGCAACGATATTTCGTTGGAGCAATTTATGGCCATTAAACACTGGTCGTTTGTAAACAATAACCGGTTCAAAGATGGTGGGTTTTCTTTGAGCGTATTTTGCGCGCGCCGACTGAGTGCGATCGGCGGCTGCGGCGTGGAGTCGGCCAAACGAATCGGGGCTTGTTGTGAAGGCGAGCGGGGTGAAGTGAGGGGGGAGTGAGCGGGCGATCGAGCTTCGAGCCGCGTGCGTCGACCCGCGGCGGCCTTTTGATGTCGCCGTCGCCGACCGCTCTGTGACGGTGCCGCGGCGCGGACGCCGGGGTCCGAGCGTCCCTGCTTCAACACTTACCTACCACAACGGATTCACGTCACTCGAACCACGTGCATGTACAGTCAAACCCCAGGATCCTAGGTTATGCGCCATCGTGGATTTGGACAATGCTCTACAATTCCAATCTAAGCCACTTTGTGTACAGGGGACGCTAATCTCTCAACGCTACCTACCTAGTTGTTATTAGGACAAGTTTTTCCAAAAAAAAAATTTAATGCGGCTTTAAAATCACGATACGTGAACATCATTTGTTTTGGAAAATCCATGGTTGGGTATTAATGACTACTGATTCATTAATAGGGATCAAAATGCAAAAAACTCTTTGAAAACACTTAAAATTAATTACATTTCCAACTAAATGTGCAGCTAATACTGTTAAAACAATTCACGGGTGATTAGGAAATCAGTGGCGGCTGTTCTGTTCTGGCTTACGCACTGTTAAATACATTTTAATGGTTACATCTGTTAATTCGATAACACACGCGCTGCTGGCTCGGACCACACAACACAACACATGCTGGATATTGCCTTAATGATTTAACCAGATCCAGCAGAATGAATCTGGTATAGCAATTGATACGTAATAATATTTTTTATTTGTTTATAAACTTTTTTGTAGAGCTAGATGTAGGCGGTAGCTGAAATTTTTAACATATCCGGTCTTCTTAATTAATGGCGATATTTGATCTTAAGAAATTGAGTATATTTTACATAAAAGCTCATTTTTCAAGAAGACAGTCTCTATCTCTACCGTTATTATCATCGATGTTTTTTTACTAACGCAGATTTCGCTAAATTGAGCCAAACATTCTTAAATAAATTCGATTGATGTATAAATTATATAGATACGTGGTTTATGTAACACAATTAGTCAGTTGTATGAGAATCACCTAGTCTAGATACAACGGTAACTTAACTATGTCAAAGTTAGACAGTGCTCACGAAATCTTATATTCAAATGAATGATTACAAAATGAGACTCTATTCTGAAAACTGTAAAATGATTTACTTACCGTTTTTGAATTGATAGACTTGAATAATTCCTAAATCTCTTACCAATAAAGTAAACATCTTACTGTCACTTAATAACGAACAGCTTCAACTCTATTTTCCATAACGAAGAATTTCAATTTCAAACAATCGAAACAAAGCATTATGGCACCGCATTTTGTATGCGTTACCTAATGCGAGTATGCTAAATTTAGTAGCAGTTATAAATAATAACTGGCGTCATCAAAGGCAAAGGACTTTTGTTTGAAGGCAAGGAGTGTTATTCGACTTGTGATACAATCGCGGCCGCTCTATCCTCTCTTTACCATACTCTACAAAGCTACATCAACATCACAATAGCGATTCTGAACAAATTCAAACTCGAACTCACTCAGGTGACCTAACGAACTAATCTACACAGACTTCACTTTTTATGCGTATAGTTAATTCGAGTTTTTTAACTACCGCAGACGTAGTAACCTTTTCAAATAGCGCAATTTTTATACTACAGCGCGGATTTACTGTAATATTCGAGGTGAGTTTTTTAGAATAGCCCTGCATACGGATTACGGGTATAAATAAACACGACGGGCGACAAGAGATCCGATGCAAGAGTTACTCGGAAGTTCTATTTCCGACATTCTACGAATGTGTCCTCTTCAATAACAACTTAACGTCTCTAGTTGACATGCAGTTCAGCGGCAGATTCCTTTTCGGAATTCCGATGTAGTGAACGCTCGTATCACAGGCAGCTCGTGGCTCTACATTTACGAGTATTAACGCTGATGCCCGACTGCCCGACACTTATGATTGCAATTTGCGGTAACATTTTTTTTATAGCAATTACTTAGGTCAAATTAACGACAGCGTTCAACACTTAAGCAAATTAAGATAATGATCTGGATTCTATAAGAAAATACCTAAATGTTGAAACAAAATGTTGATGGAGTGTAAGCGTCAACCAAGAAAATAATTATAACCATTATATCCCACCAAAAACTTCATAATCGATAAGTCTTAAAAAAACGTTTAAAATAAGTAGATAATAATCTTTTCTTCGGTACTGCGAGAAGTGACGACTTTTTATAGGTATGAACGTGTACATAGTATACAAAGTCTGTTAAGTCATTTAAATTTCTTACAGACAACCCACAATAAAAAACGAGGAGGAGCAATGATCTAGAGAACCAGGAAAATCAGGAAGGGAGTTACTAGGATACAAATAGGTAATTTGAGATTATTATTGAGATACAAGAAAATACATATTTCATAAGTTCCAATTTCTTAAATTAAAAAACATTTATAAAAAAGCATATCAAAAAAAAGTCCAAATATAATAAAGAATTAATAAGATGTAGTATAAATGAGGAAAAAAAATTTTCTTGCGACGAGATAAATCAGCGTTAGATTATGCATTTCTGTCAAACTACCATGGGTTTACGTCACGTAAACTATCGCAGCAAACTACAACAACTTGTATGACATTTTGAGTTCTATTACTTGCTGTTTCCTAGAGGCGCTGCTGTCGTGAAATCACGAACAGGTTCATACATTACTACAGACGTGAACGACTATCGTCGTCGAACTGTGTTGTATGGTAATCAGGCGAAATACTATCCCATGGGTGTCCTCAGTGAAATAGGTAGGCATTGGGGAATTAACAACTACAAGCGACGTAATGGCGACGCAGTGACCATTTAATGGACACATAATGAAACTAGACCCTTGGAATAATTTAATTTTACGACGCTCTCGCGCATCTCGCGTGACTAAACTGATGATGATAGCTGAACGCGCGTCTGCCTTGGCATGTTGTTTCTGCTGTGGCTATTTCAAAACAACCTACTTATTCTATAATTTCAATCCCTCTGAGAACATCCTGTTTTGTTACTTCCACCTACACGACCGTTGCGTTTTACATTATTATCATATTAAATATTACAATGGCTTGCACTTATGGCAAATAAACAGTTGTAACAAACAGTTTAAAATATAAGTAGGTACATATTCTAGAGTATTACAAAATCATCGATTTGCTCGTGCATAGACACTCGACAAAGTTTACCTTCAAGTACAGAATAAGGTAAATAAGGATCTGAAATACGGGAAATAAACTTTGACCGTTAATGAAAAATACAGCTTAGTTAGTAAACGAAGTAAACATTTCGAGAATAACATATAGCAATGAGGCGTTATTAGCACATTTATTATTCTCTGGTACCTATTATTTATCTTCCTTCTCTAGTGTCTCTCTTCATAGAAAATTTTCAGTGTTGGTCCATTTTCAGGCATGTCCGTCTTCGCCAATATACATGCGATAACCTATTACGACATGGAATAACTTTAATATTAGTGCAGTCATTGAAGCATTATTGCTCCGAAATTTTGTGCATATGAACCGAATTGCATACAATTTTGGAATTAGGTTCATCTTACCCTTAACTTCAAAAGTGAAAATGATTTGAACTCCGCAACCACCCTGGGGGTGGTTGCCACCCCTTCTCGGGGGTGAATTTTTTTTTGCACAATAACCTCGGATATCGATAGAAGGCCTAATTTTAAGCAAAAAATCATCTCTAAAGTTTTTCAAAAAATCCAATACTTTTCAAGTTATTGGCAATTGAAAACCCACTTTTTTTTCATAATATCTCAAAAATGACGACAGATACGTATAAAAGTGTACGGATTAAAAATTTAGGTATTTTTCTGACAAACAATTTGGTTTTTTTGTTTTTTCTGTCAAACAAAAATTGACGGAGATATGATTGTTTAAAGAGCGCGTGGCAGCGCAATCACAGCCTCTCTTAAGCACTTTAACCCTTCACCGTTTTAGAAAAAGGTTTTTTACTATATATTGCAATAAAGGATGTTGTAGCTCTCTCAATTACCTTTACAATGGTTTTTTATAAATTGTGATAGCATGAAAATTGAAGGAGTTATGGTCCAAAAACTTATCATATTTTTTTCTACTTAGTAACTGAATTTTTTTTTTTTTTTCTAGGGGTTGAAAATGATTTTAATATGAGGTAATTATGTTAGAAAATACTTTACAATTTCCCCACTTACTATTAGACATGTTTTCTAGCGATAAAATGGCTCAATGTCAATTTTTCCATTAAGGGGTTGTTTACACCCCTTAAAAATAATAGGCGGAGTTCAGATCATTTTCACTTTTGAAGTTAAGGGTAAGATGAGCCTAATTCTAAAATTTCATGCAAATCGGTTCACAGTTAAAAAAATCGGAGGTAAGACCGTATTTTTCGCTTCAATGACTGCACTATATTAGGTTGGGGAAAAAGTCTTTTCGCATATAGTATACATATGAACTTGTAGTAAAATCTCTTTGGCTATACTATTGGTATCTGGCTGGTTTTGGTATCATTAAAAGAAAAAACAAATTTTAAAGAAGATAGTTCCAAATTCAAATTAGGAAAATGTGGCTGGGAGGTGTTAATGCATCCGCCGTATAGTCCTGACCTTGCACCTTGAGATTTCCACCTGTTTCGGTCTCTTCAGAATTCTTTAGGCAGTGTCAGGTTAACATAACGAGAGGACTGCCAAAACGACTTGTCGCGGTATTTTGATCAGATGCATCAAAATTCCTATAGAAATGGGATCATGTCCCTACCGACAAGATGGCAAAAAGTAATCGAACAAAATGGCACCTACATACTTTGGTTAAATGTAAATAAACTATAAAAAAATGTTTTGAATTTTCTTGAAAAATGCGAAGAAACTTTATCCCCAACCTATTATTACCTAAGTTACTTTCAAATGTTCTTTTCATAGAAAATTATCATTGTTGGTCCATTTTCAGGCATGTCCGTCTTCGCCAATACACGCGGGAAGTTTTAACGACATTGGATTTACTATGTTCCTAAGTAATTTTCAAATGTTTTCACCGGGTTACATATTTTGCTGGTGCATACCGACGAAAGTTATCAGGGAGTTATTCTAATAAATATTCCGAATGATGGTCAAAACTTGCATTTTAATGATGTGCCGAAACGATGAGACCTTATAACGATTTCCGAGTAAGGCTAGTTTCCACGTGTTATATTTAACGAGCCGCCTTCCATATTCAATTACAGGTTTGAATGGAGCCACGAGTATGCAGCGCCGCGGGAGAGTCGTCGGAGTTGCCCATGAGACCACTTTCTAGGAAATTTCTAAATTCTTACCTGTAACGGGGCGCACAGGTTAGTGCAATTATGGTTAACGCAACTTGTTCGCTAATTGTGTAACTAATTGCTCAATACTGGTCGCCTGCACCTGTATCTGCATCTCAATCAGTTTGCGCTATTTTTATGGCACCTTATTTCTTGCCGATGTTTTAGCTTAAATATTCGACATTTAGAGTTGATTTTTAACTGCAAACAATTGATTTCAAATCTTGTTTAGACAGACGTTTAAACAGTTAAATATAAACAGTGCATTGAATTGCAAACTCAACAATATCTACAAAATTTGCTCGAGCGAATCAAGTCGATCAAATAACTTCAATTGCTGAATCCACAAATGTCAACGTTAATTGTTTATCGGCTTACAAACATCTTCTCCGAAATCCAATTCCAATATCCGCAGACAAATTGAAATCGGCCGCGTAAGCAGCGGCTCTTGTGCAGTCGACGTCGAAAATCGAAATCATGTCCTCGAAAACATTTCCTATTAAATCCGATCTTGTGAGTTTGCGGTGGCGAATCCGATATGAAAGTAAGGCTCAAAGGTAAAAATAGGTAAGTAGTTAGTCACTTACATGAAAATCGCCGCCCGCTCGTAATCTCGGTTGACGGACTGTGGTTCGGATCGGTAAGAATGTTTCAGGTTATGGCCTGAGTTTGGGTTCACCAATCCGCATTCATCAAGCGTGGTGATTATCTGATGTAGCGAGAACTTGGTTTCCAGGAAGAAGGCTCCGTAATTGGGAAGGCACGTTAAAGTTACTTGTTAAGTAGATATGTTGACCTGACTGATTGATGAATCATACAAAATGAAAAGACCAGATAAATCTATATATTGCTAGATAAATCTAAGTGATATCGAAGTGAATGAAACTGTGTGATAGGTTTTGTAATTAGAACACAGAATTGATACTAAAAACTTTTTATGTAGCTTCATGTTATCAAACTACCCCTAGTGTTACACAAAGTCTTGAAATCGCTTTATTTGTTAAGCTTTCTTTCATTATAACAAGAGTGCCGCTTTCCTATCGCTCTTTATCTATCAACTTGGGTAAACAAACCCGGAATCATTGCTGGAGTGTAAATAAAAAAGAATTATTATCAGGCAAGTGTAAACTTTCAGGGTATTATCACCGCAGCGTAACGTAAATAACAAAAAGAATTACAGTATGAGGTGAAGAATGTTTAATGTTTTTCGTATACACACATTACATACTTACCTTCTTTTGCGTTTCAGTGATAAATACAACATTGGAATATCTTAGGAAGTGGCTCATGGTCACGCTTTGTTTCATTATTTTTAGTACGAAGGCTCCCGACTTATAGTATTGCTATCCTATCGATAGCATCGACTTTAATGGCGTGATAGTATCAATAGTATCGAAAAAGATCAATAGTATCTCTTAATTCTCACTATGGAACTAATGCCACACATCGGTAACACCTGAGGTGTTGCAGTTGTCCATGGGCGAAGGTGATCACTTTCCATCTGGTGACCTTCCAGCTCGTTTGCGCATATTAAATATAAAAAAAACACAGCGCATAGATTCATAATCAAATGGTAAGAAAAAAACCTCAGTGTAATAAGCACACCTATGCTTCACTCCAAACCAAATTATTTTCTCCTCTCTGATAGGTACTACAAGCCAGCAGCCAACGCTCTGGGGCGCCCCGGTGCGCTCCTCCCGGGGTGAGTGCAAACCCTCGAGATGTGATTGAATTTACCCACTCAACTTCTCCACTTAGTGCTTAGTAAGCACGGAATTGCCGACGTATGTATGCACGGTATGTACTACTCCCAGAATTGATTCCCTGAGAACGCGAAGTTATACAAATAGGAAAAAGTTTCACCCCGAATGAGACCTAGGTAAGTGAGTACATATTTACTTACTTTTTAAGTACAGTGAGGCACTATAGACGGCTGTAGAATTTCTAATAAATTGATGTAAATGGAGTTAACTGTGAAGTTTTGAGTTATAAGTTTTTGCCCTAAAAATTTAATGTGTTGCATACACTTGCGGGTTTTTTTACATTATATTCACTTGAACCTTCGCACGTAACTTATCATATGATAATAATATCCAATGCAACTTAAATAATATAATACGAAGCGAAGAAGGCTAAAGGAAAGAATTACTTAAAAATTACGTTAAACATAGAGGTAGAAGGACCAAAAGTAATAGGGTGGGAGTATTATTTTATTTAATTACCTACTTATATTTGTAGTTTCACCGGAAGGGAGGAGGGAGTCATCGTAATGAAGCAGGTTGTAGATGAGATGAATGCACTGTAATGGTATCCTAAAAGTTTGTTTAAAAGATCTGTCGTCGCATCTGTCAGCATAGTCAAGAAGTGTAAGCATCATGAAGGGATCATGAAGCAAGCGTAATTTTGGTATATACGAAGGCGGAGGCAATCTTGTTGTCGCTATAGCTAATAAAACGTTTTGTTTTACCAGCGCAAACAACGAATCGTGATGAATGGCTTCGGTATCGGATTGTGCCACGGATGTGTACCCGATCCGGATTCAATGAGAACTATAGAGCGCATTCAGTTCCTCTGCATTGGGGCTCGATATCCAATTCAATCCATCACATTCGAAAAAAACACGTTTTTATCACCGCTGTTGTGACAAGCTGAGAACAGTCGAGTTAACATGATTCCGTCGAAAATCGTATCCTGTTCTTTACATTTATTAGCGCCAGTGAATGCATTCACGTCCGTTCGTGCGAGCTATAATCATTTCTGTCCAAATATTGATCTTTTTTCGCTTCCGTTTCACTCTAGAGACCGGAAAAGGGTGTTTTTTACCAACATATTGTAATCGATACCTTTTGCGGTCACCCCTTTAGTGTTTTTAAAAGAGCCCGATACTTGTCACGCGAAAATATACTGCGTTGTATTTGACAGATATCGATTATCGAATGCGCATGAAAACTACCAAAACAATACATAATGATTTGGCTCAATTTATAAAAATTAAGATCTTTTGAAGAATTTTAGAGTTGTTTTCACGAAATTATTCATACAAAATAACGATAATCTGCTTTTTTTGTATTTGCTTTTTAAGGCATATTATACTTCGGACCATAAAACAGAAAAGCATTAAAATGGCGATTAGGGGTCGGAATGTTTCATCGATTACGAGAATCGATAATAACGTCGCATGCGACTATAATAATATGGCTGGTCTTAAAAACTACATAAAAGGAAAGATGGAACGGTTTGATTTAATGTTATTATTATGGCTTCTATAGTTTTAGAGACAAAATGATACGACCGACATCTCGGGTCTTATTTTACGACGCGATTTGTTATTAATCCCAGATACCTTTAACCTCTAATACCTCTACATTCTACTAGTAAAGAATTAATATTTACGTTTCTAAGTAATCATTTCCAAGGTATATACCTCGGCGTATGTATTGTTTAGTGAGGAAGCGGCAACTTAAAACACTTTAGAAAAAGCCAAAACCTTTAAATTTAACTGCGCATTGCTGCTTTTTTAAGGCGTCTAGTATCTGCATTCGATAAGGAATTTGAAATACTTTGTGTATCTTTCAATGCTTCGTCGATTGTAACAGTCGGCTCGTTGTCAAATGGAGCGGCCCGCGAGGTGCCATGGATAATGGAAATTCTGGGAACAACCCTTGTGCGTGTGGTGTGGGGTGTGCCGTGGGGCGCGGGGCGCGGGCGGCTGGCCATCCATCACGCCGCGGGGGTGCAATTAGGCTAACGTAACCAATCGGACTTATACTTGGTGGGACTGTCCCAAGTACATTACTACGGAGCGGGAAAATACCTAACAAATTAACCTGTTTCCCAAATATTCACCTATCAGAAGAATTGAATGGAGAGTAAAATTCTCATTTCTCATCTATTAACTTTACTAACATTTCTTTAAGATTGTAAACTGAACTTACTTTCTTTCACAAACACATTTATACTTGGGGGCAGGCAGCGCAGATTAAATTATTGCTTGTTTCTGTACGTTTGTAGGAAATAATAAGTAAAAAAATAGACAAATAAGTGATTGCTTGTTAGTTTGACAACCGTGGTTCAGCTTAGGCACATTTTTATAACATGTAGTGTGATATAAGTAAAAGTAAAAAAAAACTGTTCTTTGAAGAAAGACCCTCCCGCTACTCTTCTTTTTAGCTTTCGAGTTCCAACCTATCCCGCTTTAAACTTCATAAAATCTGGCCACACTAAATTAGTCAAAGCTGAAATGTGCTGACACGCCACGCCGCCGACGCGCATAAGCCTCGTCCATCTCTTGATGTTCACCAAATGCGGTTCCATGCATACATAATGTGCTTTTAATTAGGTACGTCCATAGTGCACATTGTATTTTATCAGGTATAAAATTAAAACTACTCTGTTATGGAGAAACGCTTGCTATTAATTAAACAATTGGAACCTATTTTAAGGTCAGTTAAATTTTTTTGCAGTTCGAGGAGTGTTAGTCCAGATATTTTCTGATGTTTGATGACCAGAAAACACTCTAGTTTACTTACTATCTTTCCATATACAATTCCAACGTTAGGTAGAGTGATGGGCATCAATGGTATGGCAAAAAATATTGGTCGAGAAGAATGATGGTATTGGAAGTGCAAGTTTTTTTCAACACGACAATTCCTATATTATAGTAAACCATACCTAAACGGCTAAACCTACTATAGGTTGTAGCACAGCTGCACTGACGTACTTACGTGCACCCGGCTGGATGTGGTCGACCCACAAGAATGGATTCGCTTCAGTAACTTGGTCAGCAACCACATCCGTTTACGAAAAACGATATATTTTCTTACTTATGCCCATCACCATAAGACCTTTAAGTACTGTATCGTTAAGTCTTTCAACATATTTTACCAAAGACTTAATTACTTACTCGAGTTATTTTAATCTCATAAAAATTGCCTACTTAAGCTGCTTAAGTAGATATGCTATATATTAGTGTGCATAAATTCATGTTGGCATTCAGCAACAATGGACGCGTAAGATACCAGCACCTATCTAGGGACATTCCAACCTGCAGGAGTCATGCTTTCCCATTATTTTGTAATCATTACATTAGGCCCTTTGTTATCTAGTCGAGTAAAATCCTTTAATAGCTTCCATTTAGCGGTGTCGGGATCAGTCGATGGCGGCATGGGTGCATAATGATTGTCGGTTTCTTTGGTTTAATTCCCTATAAAATTTCGACAAAAAGTTAATGTCCATCCGGGCTAGGTGGAGTGCGCGGGGTGCAGGCGGGGCGCGGAGGGCGGCAGCGCGGTAGCAGCCGCCGATTATCCGCCGATAAGACACAAAAACAACTTTTTGATTTATGAAGAAAGCTCGAGAGTCGGCTACCGGGCGCCGCGCTCGCGTCGCTCACTGCACTCTAGGGAAGTGGCGCGCAACGTTGACCCGTATGCATCGATCATTTTATTTTCCTAAACTATGCTTAACGGTTTATATCCCTGCATGCATCAGTTTGTTGCCTGAAATTGTAAAAATAAGAAATAACTAGCTAACTATGTAAAAGATTTAAACTCCTCCAACAACTCTACCAGTTCGTAGAACCCGTTTTTGTAGTGCGAAAACCTATACCCTACCATTTCTATTTTAGGGAGTAGGTATTTAGTATACATGTTAGATTACGACAGGAAATATGTCAAATATAAAGACGCGCAGTAGCAAATAATTGTTAATTTTGGGGCATCACAATTTTAACACAAACAATAAATAGTACCTACATTGTTCCCTAGGGGTGAAAGTAACTTATTTAGTCAGGAGACTTCCGGGCGCCAATAGTTCGAGGGACTAAATAAGGCTTTAACCCGAGGTAAACACTGTGCTTTTCATTACAAATACAAGGAAAGTAAAAATAAAAACATGAATTAGCTAAAGAAAAAATGAGTAAATTTTATTTTCCACTACCGCTTTAGCCTCTTCTCTTATAAAATCAGGCGTTAAATTCATATCAGAATCAGATGAACTCATTTTATAGGTACAAATCTCTGCTATACGTATAAACAAAAGTCTTCAAATCGAAAAAATAAATGAAGATCGAATTGCCGCTTTCCCACCTATTTTGTTTGTTTTTTTTTCTGTGGCCGGCCAGCTATTCAGCCATTATTTTTTATTTTCATCATTGGAAAAATGGTAAATATTTTGCCCAAATCTAAGTTATTTCAAAGAAATTGTTGAAACTAAATTATAATAAAGTTATTTAAAAAATATATATTCTTTAATCAATACTTAACTTTAAGTTATTTCAATTTTACATCGTGGCTGTATAGGAAGTTGGAACATGGTTCAATAGATAAGTGAAAAAGAACTAGTTTTTTTCAAATAATTTGACAGCTGTCAGTTGAAAGTGATTCTCCCTAGGGATGAAAAGTATTACTTTCATCCCGCTCCTCAGGCAACTTCAGACCTACTTTCAGAGTATGAGTAATGAAAAGTTCTTATCACTACTGCAACTGCTAACATATAAAAGAATCGTCCCATAGTGTGGCGGTCTGCGGTATCATGATATAAACCAAAAGCAAATGTCCAAATTTTTCATTCTGCAAATGTCTGGGCTGCGTTCCAAATCGAGTGGAAATTACACGTTGAGGAGTGAAAATCACTCGAACCCAAATTGACCCCGAGTGAAATCGAGGATGACCGATCTGTCACCTGACAGTTTCCCAGTTGTTTCGGAACGGGTTCGGGTGACGTTTATCACTCTGACAAGTGCGAATTCTATCGGTGTCTGGAGCTCGATGAAATTCACCTGACAGCTGTCAGACAGACGTTTTGTTCGTTTTGTCTCTTTCTTTTCGACGAGGGTGAAAATCCCTTTACAAAAAGCGATTTGGAACGAGCCCCTGATAGGTTCAGAGACGCTATTAGTAAGTAGAGTCCAAGTTGCGTAAAGTTTAAAAAAAAATCATGTGACAGATTCTTCTTTGCTACCTACGAGTATCAGCGACTCGTTATGAATAGTTTATCACAAAAATTAGTCGTGGAAATTAAACCACTGAGACTTCCGCATGTACGACAGGGCACGTGAGTTGCTCGTGTGGGTTTGGCGTACCATAAGTCATAACAGTAAAATGGTGGTAAAACCGGTGGGTAAATCTATTAAAATGGAGTTTAATCCGCGCCCTTGATACACCTGCCTGGCCAGCATATACAAATTTAAATTAACCTCTCATTTGTCGACAGGTAGTCGGTGCAGCACTATGGGAGCTGACGTAGTCGCGCTCGCCAGATTTTGAAACATATGTGAATGAGGCGGCCGGCCGCTCAAAGGCACCGCGCTTCTCTACGGCTTGCGCCGAAGCCTTTTATTAGGTACGCTTTAATTGTACATAAATAACTAAATAAAATATTGCAGATTTGCTTTTTTTCCTTTTCGGCGGTCGAATTGATATTAAAATAGTAAGGATGAAATCTAAATGAAGATAAATTTAGGTTTAGGGTTAGGAAGTATAAGTTAATTAAATTAAACACACAACCTGAACTTGTCTATAAAGAATCCGTTATTTTTAACAAAGTACCTACATACTACCTCAAATAATTTGTAACGTCTTTGCTCATCATCAAAAACTCTATAGACTCAAAGAGCTTTCACTATACGACTGGACCTATAATGGTTATTTAATTTAAACCATAAATCACGAATAAACGGGAACTTACACGCCATATGAGTAGGCAACTGGGAAGTTGTAAAGGCATTTCCTTGCAATCTTCTCGTAGCTGCACTGGATCTCAAGTTACCGAAGTTGGTGCCGTTCGTTGGCTTGGCACGGCTCCGCGGCGCCGGGCGGGCGGGCCTTGTTTGCGCTAACAATTTCGACCTCCTGCCAGTGTTTGCATGTTACTATCAACTTAGACCTAGACGAAACGTCTTTGCATTCCGTCTGTAAGCGAACTAATATTCTCAATGCTCAAGCAGATGAGAATGTCAAATAATTTGAAGACAATCTCAACAAAATGTGTTTAAAAATACTCATGATAGAGTTCCAAATTCATTAAAAACGGTCGGAATCCATAAAATAAATAAATAATAATTATGCGCCAGACAACACACCTCTTGTAATAGTCTCGAAGTAGGGGTGAATATCCCTGTGTTACGAGGTACCACACAAGGAAATAAGCCAGGGGGGCGTCTCCCAGTCAATTCAGAAAAGATCGTTTCCTGAATTGACCCGACCGGGAATAGAACGGGACACTACGGAAATCGAGGCGAGAAACCGTGCTACAGCGCACTACGCCAATCGTGTCGTCTAGTTATGGTAGACCATTAAGTTATTAAACAAAACGAGCA
The DNA here is from genome assembly GCA_947369235.1 of Udea olivalis. Lineage (NCBI taxonomy): Eukaryota > Metazoa > Arthropoda > Insecta > Lepidoptera > Crambidae > Udea > Udea olivalis. The sequence goes on along the minus strand of OX376341.1, from coordinate 13,787,967 downwards.
TGCTAATTGTATGGACCACCCTTAGGACCACCACATATGACGCGGATACTGGCAGCCTATGCGCGCTCCAATAAATACAACTTTAGAGTGGTCTTGTCACTCTATTTCAATGTATTTGCTAAGTTTAAAAAATCCCAAGAATTAACTGAGTTAACTTGGCAAGTAAGCAATTGCTTGGCTTAGCCATACTTTAGCTGGCTTTTTGTGCTAGCTGCATACCGTATCTTTTCATGCGTGTGGAATTAAAAAAATAATTAGTTAACCAAGCTGACAATATTTTAAGTAACTAGTAATTCATCTTCCAAAATACCCTGAGGATGACTCAATGCACTAGCCGTCAAATTGTCGCCGCCCCCTGCGGCACCAATCAATCTAGGGCAATTACTTTTGGACGTGAGTCTACGGCAGGGATTGCCAACATTTAGGTCAGCATTTCTTGATGATAAGATAAATGCTCCTCTGCGAACTTTCTGAACTTTTTCACCACAATACCCAGAATCGAGATCAGCTAAAGTTAATTATGTAATAACATTTGCGACCTACTGGTTTATATAACTGTAGGTAGGTGAAGGTAGGTGTGTGCTTTAGATGCTTCACGCACGCTGAATTGCGGTGCCCGGCCGTTAAAGCGGCTGCTATTCCCTCGTGTAAGTTTCATAGTCATTTGTCTTGCGATAAACCAAATCATTATAATATAACTACTTCATTTGCCTATGGTCTTAACTTACACAAAAACTATAGCTATAGGTTCTAGATTAATTCGATTATTAACTTGTAGAGTATGAACAACTAGACTCCCCATTTTTTTGTTAGATAATTGGTCTTACTTTTTTGACATTAACTTACAGCCAAGCAACTGAATGAGGATCCATTTAAGCCGAGGCTGACGAAAATACCTTTCGACTGATCCACGGCATAGTTCATTCTTGGTTAGCTTTCTTTTAAAATGAAGTTTAAATCTCACTAATGTAATGAGGCATAAAATATAAAACACGAATAATTTTATCGATCTTCATTCGGGCAGGTTGCCATTCCCTGCGCTAGGGAGAAGGGCGAGCCGCCAGTCCCGCCAGGTAATCACTTCCGTCTGTTATCCTCGCAGCGTGGGGCTGGACCGGATCGGGTAATGACTGTGCAAATACAAGGGCGGCGTAAAACTAACGAGAATGATGGATTCATATGCCAGGAATGCCGTGCGCAGCGTTCGTTTACGGTTCATTAGTTACGCAAATTTAAAACAATTCTCTTAAAATTTTGAGCACTTATTATACTGGAGTGTAGATACAGCTTTTAAGAGCTGGGGCCACCTTACAACCTCCCATAGCCCGCAAAGTTAATTTCCTAAATTCAACGTAACCAGCAATTTCGTAATATGAACTTTCATTTCCAGCCAGTGAGCAGTTACCTGTCACAGCTGCTTCGGTCACGGAAATGAAGATGCTGCGATGAACACGGTCCGTGTGCTCGACCACGTCAACGCCTATGCGGACGGACGGGATTTTTGGTGTTGCAGGCCATGTACTCCGTCTTCGCCACATTCAAACTCAAATAACTTTATTCAAATAGACTGTATCAGTACTTCCAAATCGTCAAATTTACAGCAAAATATACTGAATAATAGACATAAATACCATAATTAAATGGATATTTATTTTCAGATTTAAGTTTTAAGTTACATTAAGTTTCAGACCGCCGTTTTCAAGTAAATATTTCCACTTATTCACCCGTTGTACCAGCCGTCCCCTGTCCGAATCTGCTAGCGCTATATCAACAGCATACATAAACAACCAAGGTGGTTGCTCATGGTGGTCTAGGATGCTGTTTGACAGAACTTCTAATATTACGCTGAACAGAAACGGGCTAAGCACGGAGCCTTGGTGTATTCCAACGGTGATAGGGAAGGGAAGCGTGTCACCAACCGCAGTCCTAACTATGGAACTGGAATCGTGGTATATGTCCCGGATAATGTCAATAAAGACTTCGGGAACGGCCCTGGACTGCAGCGCATAGCCGATCAACTCACGAGGGACACAGTCGAAGGCCTTCTGCATGTCTAAGAAAAGGAAATGCAATGGTGTATTCTTCAGTCTGTATCCCTCCATGACCGTTCTCAAGGCAAATACGGGGTCCATGGTCCCGCAACCCGGTTGAAACCCATACCGACACTCCCAAGATTGTACACTCCTGTCGGATCCGAGAGTCTACAATGCGCTCGAGGAGTTTCATGGTGTGGGACATCACCTTTATGCCGCGATAATTTCTGCACTCCTGCACCGAGCCCTTGCCCTTGAAGACTAGCGTGATAATGCTCAGTCACCATTGGTCAGGTATCTTCCCGATGAGGAGAATGCGATTGAAAAGGTGGGTAAGTATGCCCACACCACGAGAGCCATCGATTTCCACGCTACGATAGGGACTCCATCGGGTCCGACAGCTTTCCGGTTCTTCATGCGGCGAAGAGCCGACTGGACTTCATCAGGCGTTACCGGGGGCACTAGTCCCTGATTTGGAGTGGTTCAGGTGGCTGCACCTCCTTGTGCTGCTTGTTGAGCAGCTCGTGGAAATAAGAGCGCCATCTCTCCTTCACCGCGCGGTCCTCGCATAGCAGGTTACCAAGAGTGTCATTGAAACAGCGGCACATGGAAATATCCTGGGCCGCTTTGACTCTCGAACGTGCTAACTTGTAAACGAGCTTTTGCCCCTCAGACGACTCCAACTTGTCGTACGAAGGACGTAAGTGGTCACGTCTGGCTCTGGCTACAGCTCGTTCAGAGGCACGTTTGGCATCCCTGTACGAGGCGCGATCTTCAGGAGATTTGGACGCTTGCCTCGCTTTGAAGAGGGCTTCTTTACCCTGATCTGCTTCTGGACTGCTTCGTTCCACCACCCGGTCTTCTTGTCAAGTCCACGTCCACCCCGGGACACACCCAACGCCACCCTCGCCGCCCCGGTGATAGCTGCCTGACACCTATCCCAGAGCTGTTGCCCGGACTCACTACCCGCTGAGATGCACAGGTCACCGACAGCGGCAGCAAAGTCATGGAATCTGGCTCCTCCAAGCAGCCACCACCTGGTTCGGGGCGGGCAGCGCTCCCGGCATTTGCCTCGAGGCTTCACTCGCAGGTCCATCACAAGTAGACGGTGTTGGGCAGTAAGACTCTCTCCGGGTATGACCTTACAGTTAGCTACCTTGCCGATCTGGGCTCTCCTGGTGAGCAAGTAGTCGATCTGGGTTGCGCTCCTACCGCTCTTGTAGGTGATCAAGATGCTCGGGACTCTTTTTGAAGATCGTGTTCAAGACAGCCAAGTCGGCAGCCATACACGTCCGGAGAATCTCTTCGCCTTCAGCGTTACGACTGCCAAAGCCAAAACCACCGTGAACACGCCCGTATTCCTCACACTGTTCACCCACATGACTGTTCAGATCGCCACCCAGAACGACGCCATGGGACAATGGAATAGTGCATAGGAGCTGGTCGATTTGCTCCCAAAATAATGCCTTTTCCGAATCGCTACAACCGACCTGCGGTGCGTAGGCACTTATCAAATTGGTCGTGACCCCTTCCGATAAGCACCCTCACGACCACAAGGCGGTCGCTAACGCGATTTACTTCCAAGACACTATTCTGGAATTCCTCGGACAGCACCACCCTCACTCCATTGGCCCCACCAGGAGAACCCGCGTAGATCAGCTTGTAGCCGTGCCCGATGTTACGGGACCTGTTGCCTCTCCAGCGAGTCTCCTGCAGGAACGCCACGGCCACCCTCCGCCTGGCAAGCACATCGGCCAGCTCGCGAGCGCGTCCCGTCAGCGTGCCAACGTTCCACGATGCAAAGCGGACCTTCCTCTGGACTAATGTCTTTAACCGGGCCCGCCCATGGCCCGGTAGCCCTAACCCACTTATCACAGAAGTATGGCGATCCCCCTGCGCGTCGTTTTCCGGCGACGCCCTATCCAAGTCGAGTACTCTATGCTGACTTTCCATTGTTTTTGGCTTGAGTTGGCTTTGCGGGAGCGACTGCCATCTGACCTCCCAACCCCTTGTCTTGTGCAAATTCTCGTTTGTTGTTCTATATAATTTTTAATATTTAAACTTTAAAAATAAAGAGAATGCAAAAATAAATACCTGTAAACTCGAGTAAATCTCGTAAACCAAATAAAATCTTGTCGAGGTGTAGTCACTATAAGAGTATCGCTTAAGAGAGTTGGCGTAAAAACATAGTTATTGTTTACCTATGAGCTACAAGCTACACTAAGGCCCGTATTCTAAAACAAAATCTGTACTTGAGTGTAGATCTGAGTGACGTTTTTGTATGAACTGACGTTCTGAAATCTCTACTCAAGTACAGATCAGAGCTTGAGTACGAATCTAGAATACAGGCATAAGCATTACTTTTTATCTTTTATTTACAGTCAAATGGGGAATTTGTGCATGCGGTTTTGTAAAAGGCTGTAAGAATAGAACGTCGTTACGTTAGGAAAAAATTTCTTTGCCATAAAAAAAAAAGTCTGCTTGCGTATGACATGTGGTATGCTGATGAGGATGGCGCTCGTTTGACATTGACAGTTCATTTAAACAGAGCGCCGTGCGGTGTGCATGTATTTTGAGGTTAATTTATCAAAATAAAAATGGGAAAAGTGAAGAAAACTAAAGCTTTAAGAAAGAAGAAAAATGTAGTTGAAAATGTTGAACCAAATTCAGATGAAGAAGAGCAAATTCCCGTGGACTCTAAAGAGAACGCACTCCAAACGATATTGGACCAGTTACAGGTTAGCATAACTTTTAGTTTTTCTGAATGTGTGACTATTGGCTCTGTTAATGGTAGGTGACCTACCCTGCCTTCCAAGCCACGTGTTCTAGGGGTCAATCTCAAATTGGGGACAACATTCAATGTGATAATCATTCAAATTTGGTAAGTCTACTACCTGTTTTAATATGATTCTGGAACCAACAGAACAGATTCACATTTAGGGTTCAGATGACCATGTGTAAAGATTTCAAAAGATATTATACTTAGTAAATATTTGTTTTTCATTTTAAGGCTGCAAGTGTGGAAGAAAAGTACTGTGGTCTGCAGACATTAGCTTTACTAATAGAAAATGAAGAGAATGTTGACCAGGTGCTAAATCGTGGCTTAGTAAAGGTAGTTGCTCCATTGTTACTGGACCCGGCTAGTTCTGTAAGAAATGCAGCTGCCGGGACCCTCAGGAACCTGTCTACAGTCAAAGCAGAAGTTTGTGATGTATTGATGGAACAAGATATCATGACCCCTTTAATTTGCTACTATCATGAGGTTTGTATTGTAGCCCTATCTCAACAAATCCAATTTTATCATGTAAAAGTTTTAATGACTTAGTACCATTCTTCTTCTTGGTAACTTCGAACTCACCTTTATGATAAAAATATATTGATATTATTATTACAATGGGTTTTTTTCTATATAATAATAATTTGGTGTATTTAAGATGATACTCACGGGCCTAAGCCAAGTGAGTCTCATTTACTATGCTGGGTTGGGTTGTACTCGTAGATGTAAATGAATCTTACTTGTGAATTATTATTATTACTCTTAATATAATTTTGGTAGTTTTATATTAAACTTTTTAGGATTTGTACCAAAAAGATAGTCTATCTCTTATTTTCTACTTTCACTAGTCTTAGAGACAGTCTATTACTTATCAAACCAGCTTATTCAAGAACTTGTTAATAATTACAGCTTGCAGCAGATTGGACCCCAGATAGTAAATCAAAGACAATAGAAGATGATATGGACACATTCATTCAATGTACAAACTTACTTTTGAATTTATGTGAGAGTTCAGGTAAAGCATTACAAACGGTTGTTTAATTGTGTTTTGAGCAAGTAAATTTAAAGTGTGGTATTTGTAACTTATTTTTTTCCAGAACTGGCTGTGAAATATTTGGGACAATCAAAAATTCTTGAAATACTACCAAGGTATCTAAATCTGTCAGTATTCCGCACTGAGGTGGTTACTGCTGTACTACAATGCCTATTTGTGGTTGTGGAAGATAACCCGGTAGCAATGGAGAAGGTTAAGGTTAACTCTGAGAAACAAATGGAAGATCTCATATCTTTGGAAGGCAATGACCCTTCTGTTGTTCTGATAAAGACATTAGCAGCAGGAGTGATTATAAATACATGTGGTGGAAACATTATTGCTCTTCCAGTCCATGTTGTGAATGGAGTTATCACTATTCTGGCTAACACATTGTCAATTGACCACAGACTAGCCTGTAATCAGTTGTCCAGTAATGTTCCACTGAGTGATAGCACAGGCAAAGCCAATGCACCTAAAGGGAATGAAGCAAAGGTTTTAGAGAATCAAATTAAAGCAGTCTCACAAATGCTAGACGCACAACAGAGTGCAATTGAAATTATTGCAAACCTTTGTTCTTGTGAAGGTCAGTATTTTAGGAATATATCTGGCACCTAGAATTTTTCCATTTTAACAAAAAAGCTTTTTTATAAAATCAAAATCCAATAAAGTTTATCTTATCAATCATTTCTGTAGATGGAGATGACAACATGGAGGCTGAGTCATCAGATAGTGAAATAGAAGAAGAACTAGGAAACAATAGTGATGAAACCTTGCTGCCTGAGGATAAATTGCCGCCAGAGTTCATGGAGGCATTAATCTCTCTCCAAATATTTGATAAAGTCTGGTCTCGGACTCAAATGCCCGCCCAAAATGTCCTGATGATTTTGAAAGAGTATGAAGGGACACTTTCCATTTACAAAAAGTCAGTTTCTTTTCTTAGAGATTACTCTGCATATTGGCAGTCTTATTCAATATTTAATGATAACTTTTAAATTTCAGGCTGCATAATGTACAAACAAGGGCCTTACTTTGTGTAAATAATATGTTGTCCACTTTGCCAATAGACAGTTTTGGTGGTGTCAATGGAGTTTACAAAATTTGGGTAGATGTTGGCAAATTAGTTTTTCAACAGAAATTAGATAATCTTATTCTGTTAGAATCTGCAACAGCTGTGATGAGAGCTTCCCTTGATAAAATAAAATACAAAGAAAATGGAAATGTCAATGATTGCAATTTATTTGGTGATATGGCTTTATCAGACATTGAGGTGAGATATTAAAATTCTGAAGTCAGAATAACATTATAAATTATGTAACTTGTTTATTTGATAATGCAATTATCAAATAAAGAAGGTTATTGTAACCTAAGTTTGATGTGTTAAAGGCGAGAACGCCATAAAATGGCAAGTTTTTGATTCCTGATTTTAAACTTACTTACATACTACAATGGCTCAGTGACCCAGCATGTCTTGGCCTTTGAATTATTGTAAACTAATTGTGAACCCAACTGTACCAATTATTTATCATTTTCCAGATGATGTTGACAGGCATCAAAGATTGTGAAGTACCTGAAATAAGAGCAAATCTTATCCGGATGATAGGAATATTAGCACTCTTATTAATTAATAAATTAAATGATGTTACTGCAAATGTCATTTCTACGATAACCGAATTTATTCTGGAACAAGCACACAAGGAAAATGAAGTATGGGTTCTTGCTGAAGCAATAGACACTTTGGTGGATTTGTACTCTGAAGATGAAACTGATATCTTAGCAGCAAAAGTGAAGCTTGTTGATAAGTTAGCTGTATTGGCACCTATATTGAAAAACAAAGTATGTAAAAAATTACTTGTTTTTAATTATTATTATGATAATTTGATGCCTCTGTGGCTAAATAGTGACTGACTGAGCTTATCCCAAAATTCTGAGGTCCTAGTTTGAAATCCCAGGTCTCGCTAAGTGTATTGTTGTTAGGTAGCATGGGTGTGTGATCAGCAACCCGCATTTGGAAATAGTGGTGCTCAAGCCAATACCTAGCCATCATAGGGAAGACTTAATTTCAATAATGGAGGCCTTTGCCTTGCAGTGGGATAGTTTATAGGCAATTGCCTTGAAACTGGCTCTCTTGAATTGTTGTATTCTGACTAATATTAAAAATGTTAGCTAAACCAAGATGGATTGCTTGATTTTGTGAGTTATGGTTAGGTTTCTCAAAATTTCTAATGAATAAATCGAAATAAAAATAATTTGTATTATTTTAAAATTACAGGCAAGACAGCAGAAAAAACTTCCGAAGGAATATAAGGTACTTGTCAGCACAGCAATTTCGAACTTGCCGAGATTTATAAAGTATAAAAAAGGAAGAATAAGTAATTTGTAAGTAACTCATATTTATTGAAGTATCTTTGTGATACAATTTTATATTTTCTGTAAAGATATTATAATTATTTAATCAATATAAAATTTAAGTTCATAGTTTGATGTTTCATTTATAAAATACTAGCCGCCTGCCTTGGCTTCGCATGGTTCATTAACAAAAATGTTGTTTATCAGAGATAATGTAGGATTGTAACTTAGGGTAAAATATTTTTTCAAATCGGTCCAGTGCAAACAAACAATTTTATTATAAATATATTATAATACTAATATCATTATAAAGAGGGTATATTCTCTTTATAATAATACTAGCTTTCCGCCCGCGGCTTCGCCCGCGTTTCGTATATTATTGCCAAATTACATAAAATCTATATAAATTGTAGCCCATTATCTTTTTGTTATTCTGATGTATAAGCTGTATTACTGTGAAGTTTCATCCAATTCCGTTCAGTAGCTTCTGCGTGAAAGAGTTACAAACATACATACATACATAAACCTCACAAACTTTCGCAATTATTAACCTGTAAGCGACTTGGACTTGCTCTGTAAGCTTATGTGTGTTTGTATAAATAAATAAATAAATTAATTAATAAGATTAGTACAGACAAGATAAAAAATAAGCTCAGATGTGTATTAAATAATTTATTAACAACAGTTAAAATATCTATCATAAATTCTTAACTTTTTAATTCTCCCCTTTTTGATTTGGTTAATATTTATAAATAATAATTATTATGTAATGTAGAATTCTTGTACAATTTCACGCCATTTAAGTGCGTACGACTACCATTTCATGTTCTTACAACTATAATATGTGCAATTTGTAATAATTTCATGTTGACTTCTGAAGTCGCTACACACACACGGAAGATAGTGACATATAATTAAATATTTTTAGTTAGCTCTTTTCTTATAATCAAAATGAAGTGAAATGCTTAGTCACTACATTTGGTATGTGTAAATGTGTAAGTAGATCATTCTAACAATGTATTATTATGATGATTTAAATATCACGATATTTTCATTTTGCATAAACAAAATGTTTAGACTATAAAAGCAGTTGTCTACAGACATACATAGTTATCACAATCAAGTCTTAATCTTCTCCGCGATATATTATGGCAGAAATTCAGTACCAAAATTGTGCCTTTTGTGAACATAACATAAAAAGCTGTTACGTATCGATATGTACGTATGTACCAATTTTATTTACCATTAGCTATTATTTATGGATAAGTTTTAAAAAGGCACTCATTGTTTTTTAACAAACACGATGTTACTAATTTTGAGATCCAATCTTTAAAAAAAATCTTTACATATTTTTATACAGCTACAAAATCTGTGTTGTAGAGACAAAAGTACGTATTTTAATTTAAATAGGAATATTGCCGTTCACTGGAGAACCGGGTTCACCATAATGACTCCTTCGCGGTTTCGGAATGGGATTCGGTGACGAGACATCGGTCCTGTCAAATCTTCTTTTGATGTCAGAAACCGAAAGCCTCGCTCCTGTCTGAGTAATCTCTTCATCTTCGTTCAGAGCTGAATTTAGCTTACTTATTTCTCTTTCAAGCTCTCTAGTTGCCCTATCGATTTCTATAAATTCCTCTCTGTGCTGGAAACGGTATCGATGCTGTGTTTCCTTGGGGTCTCATCGTAAAGCTTACATACGACTTTAGCTGGTTCTTCATTGCCGTTGGCATCTTTGGTAAGTTTTTCCTCGTTTAAGTTTATATCGTAGGTCATGTAACTGGAGTCGAGAGCATTCGTAAGACTCTTACTTCTTTTGTTCGATAAGGCATGAAAATCTTCTAGGTTACCGCGACGTAATCGAATATCATCATCGTTAACGCTCGAGTTTCGGCGGTATTTAACAATGTCTATTTTATCAAAGTTTGCTTTTGCAAGGATGTCTTCTTCTGAATCGGAATTCTTGATTATATTATCTGTTTTTTGGAGTTTATTATCCTCATTGTCATTCTTCTCAATAGGAACTTCGATTTCAAGGTTGGTCACATCAACGCGTTCTTTGATTGAATCTTCTTTGGTGCACTCGCTCACGTCTTCATCTTCAACTATCTTAAGTTCTATTTTAAAATGCACGTCCTCGTTGTCTATATCGCCTTCTGCAGACGACAATTTCGAATCGTTGACTTCTCCAATGTGTAGTTCCGTGCTTTCCGTACTTGTCTGGAACATAATAAAGTGTATTTATTGAATAAAAAGTCTTATTGTTGTTAGTTTTAATAAGAAATTTATCAGGAATTACTACCTACTTATAATAGTCATTTAGGTTTCCGTTTTTTTGGCTTCATTAGAGAGAAACAAACACAATAAAGAACATTCTTTTTTCATTGGTAACTAGCATTTTTACGCCTAGATATCTATCATATTTTATACACCGCAAAAATGTGTGTATTCAATCCTCCACCTCGAATATTACTCATTGCTCAGCCTCTTGAACTCCCTAGTGGGAAGTCGACATGGTGTATTTATTACTAAGACTTATGATACTTACATCAAGCGTGGAAGTGGTGGAGTCTACAGCAAGCGAGGGAGGCATCGGCGCCTTCTTCTTCTTGCGGCGCGCGCGCACCGGCGGCACAGGCTCGTCCTCGAACGGATTGCTGCTGCTCACCGACAGCCGCGAGCCCGTCACCTCGCTGCGGGCCATGCGGGGGGTGGAACTGGAAAGACACATAATCACAGAATGAGTAATAGTAGGTACTATAGCTAAACCGCATATTGAGTTGAGGGGAAGCGGGCGGCAGGGAAATTGCCGCCTGCACCTCTCCCGCCCCACGTTCTCGTCTTACTCCCGCCCTTACCCTTACCCCTGTACCCCGCAAGCGAGAACTCAATTAGGCGGTCTAAGAGTGCCCCTACACTAGCGTTCTTTTGGTAAAAGAGAGGAAGGCAGGTAAGCATGTAGTGTAGGTACGTGCAATCGAAACTTATCACGTGGCATAAGCGTTCATATTCTGCTGGGCGTCACTGGCTAGTCATTAATATTTCTTCAGTAAATACAAATAATGGTTGCAACAAAACCGACCATGTTTGACGACCGACTTGGTGTAATGGTTAAGAAGTTGTTGGCTACTACACCAGAGGTCGCGGGTTCGATCCCCGCACAGTACAAACATTTGTGTGCATGAACATGTCTGTTTGTACTGGTCTGGGTGTCTCCTATGTATAATAAGTATGTATTTACAAAAGAAAATGTATTTAAGTATGTTTATCCGTTGTCTAGTATCCCATAACACAAGCTTTAATTAGCTTACTTTGGGGCTAGATGGCGCTGTGTGGAATAATGTCCAGGGATATTTATTTATTTTTTATTTATTTAAAACATAAAATAACGCGCGAGATGCAGCGAGTGTTTGCCGATCAGCCGACACCCTACAGGCATTGACCTCTCGGTGGGGTGCGGCGTTCTAGCGCACCTTTTTTGACATGTCACAAGTGCTTTAAAGAAGATTAAGTGAATAAATGTTATTTTTTACTTTACTTTAAACTGCGGAGAAAGGCCTGACAATATGTAGAGCTCCTTTTGTGTGGCAATTGTCAACTCCGTTGGGTCAGGATCAAACAACGCAACCATACCATAGTGCCGTCCGGCTTGAAGCCGTTAGAAATATAGCTTCCGCGGTCCTTATGTCCACCCAGAGTCTTTTTTAGTCGGGAATACATCGGCATTTTTTAACGCCTGGGGGTCTAGCCAAAAGCAACACGCCACGACGATTTCTACAATAGAAAGCGGTAAAATGTATGGGTATGACATAAGCGCCACTGACAGCTTATGTCATCCTCAATGCATGGGGATACCTACATTTGAACGACTTTTATTGTAGAAATCGTCGTGGCGTATTGCTCTTAGCTAGCCCCCCAGGTTTCACCAGGCTTAGCAACTTTATTAATAAGAAAACACGTACTCTGTATTTCACCCCGCTGTCCGCATGTCTGTTGATCATCTCAACCCAGAAATGCTTGTAAATTTAGAGATTTGATTTGTTGGTCAAATACACTCAGCGTCAAAAAAATCGCACCTCTGAGAAAATCTCTTTCAAATGTCATTAACTCCTGATATTAATGCCACAAACAAAGTGTCACAAAAATTTGATGCAATTTTTGCTTCCCGTAAGAGTCGCTATTTGCGCGTCCTTTGTGGGTATAAAAGGGTCAACACGGGGTCAATGTGGGTCATTCGCTAATTAACCCTCAAAGAGGACACCCACACAGATTTACCAGCAGAAAAAACACCTCGAAGATGGATACCACCGCTGATGAAGCCGCAGTGCACAGACGCACCGCGAGCGTCTCTTCGGTTAGAAGAAGACTAAAGCAGAAGAACATAGCGGCCCACAGAGCTGCTACAGGTCCTAAATTGACTGCAGCGCATCGGCGAGCCCGCTTACAGTTTGCTCGTGACCACGTCGATTGGAACCTTGAGCAGTGGAGTGCAGTTCTCTTCTCAGACGAGACGGGAGTGTGTCTCTTCTGCAACGACCGACGCAGAAGAGTATACCGAAGAAAGGGTGAACGTTTCGCCCAAGCCTGCATCCAGGTGACGGTGGAATACGGGGGCGAATCCTGCATGTTCTAGGGCGGGATGTCGGCTACCGGCAAAACCGACCTTGTCTGCGTCTCCCGGACTGGAGGTGCTCGCGGACAAGGGTCGCTGACTGCTCGCCGCTATGTCACAGAGATCCTGGAAGTGCATGTGATCCCTTGTGCCGATTCTTTTGGCAAGGGGTTCATATTAATGCACGACAACGCTCGCGCTCACACTGCAGCCATCGTGGGCGACTTTCTGCAGAGGTCCCAAATCTCTGTGATGCAGTGATCCAGCGAGAAGTCCGGACCTGAATCCGATAGAGCACCTCTGGGACAATCTTGAACGGAAGGTCGGATCTCGGGATCCTGCTCCTTCGACTCTTCAGGAGCTCCAAGCACGGTGATGGAAGAATGGGAACCTATTCCCTTGGAGAAGAGCTCCTGAAACTGGTGAGGTCCATGAGGGAGCGTATGGAAGCCTTTTTTTATATATATATATAATTATGGATTTTTGTTGTAATGTTTTTTCTGTAATATCAATTGAACAAAAGTTAAATTTAACTATTTTTTAATACTCCTTTTTGTTACCTTTCTGATGATACCCAACACTATCCTCTAAATAAGGTTCAAGAATTTTCAAAGATTTTTAAAAGGTGCGTTTTTTTTGACGCCGAGTGTAGTTCGCTGAATGGAGGGTTAAGAGTAAGAGTTTTATTTTATTCTGTGGTAAGAAAACGCAGGTGTGTGCATTCACAGCAAAGGCGTCGCCGTTCCCATCCCACTCTTCAGAGCACCCCGCTACCGATTAAGAATAGCCTGAACATCCTGGGCATGGATGTTCGTAGCAACCTAAACCAGCGGGACTACATTGAGAGCGTCATTAGAACTGCATCCCGTGAACTCGGAGTCCTGAACAGAGGGAGACGATTCTTCACGCCTGAGCAGCTCTGTCTCTTGTATAAGACACAAGTTCGCTCGTGTGTGGAATACTGCTCTCATCTCTGGGACGGTTCCGCCAAGTACCTACTCGAAGCTCTTGACAGGTTGCAGCGGCGTGCTATCCGTATTATTAGAAACCCAGGGGCAACTTTGATCCTTGAGCCTCTCCAATTGCGTAGAGACATTGCCAGGCTAAGTGTTCTCTATCGCTTTTACAATGGGGAATGCTCTGACGAGTTATTCCAGCTTATTCCACCCTCACCTTTCCACTCCCGTACCACGCGTGCTGGACTATGGCGTCACCCACACACAATTCAACATTTGTACATTTGTTGGCCCGAACTAAAAGGTTCGGTGACTCGTTTCTTTGTCGTACCATCCAGACGTGCAACGCTCTTCCAGCACATGTGTTTCCTTCCTCGTATAGTCCCAGGTTCTTCAAGCGGGGCGTGAAAAGGAGGCCTTCAAGGTGAGGATGGCCAGCCCAGTGATTCGCTGAATGACTGGGCTTGTCAACCTCATATCTGGACCTCACGACCGCTTTCCATCAGGTGGAGTGAGGTCATCTTGACGGGCAATATAAAAAAAATATCCTTCCTTTACTCTTCAATAAATTCACTTATACGTCCGAATAGAAATATTTTGAGTTTGGCCTCCAAATAGGCTAAGATTGCGATCTTCACCTCTTCATTGCTGGTAAGTCCTCCCCATATAGCTCTTATTTATTCTTATGGAACTAATGATAGTTCCTTGGAGATTTGTCTAGCCTAGTTTTGAGTTTTGAGTTTTCACCACCGAGAGCCAATAACTCGGTTAAAGTCTGCGCGCAATTTCCTCAATGATGAACATTTTCTATCGGATCGACTCGCTTGTTGACCAGTATCTCAGTAAATTAAGACCAGATTTTTATGAAACTTTGTATTTATACCTTTAGTGAATGTCCAAACTAGTTCAGCTAGTAAGAAGATCATGCATTTCTCCCACCACCCCCCATTCCACGAACTTTTTGACCTCCCCTCGTATTATTAACTATATGAGCTAAGGAGATACTATTGAATAAATTAGCTACAAGAGGCATTTGTTTACTTCACGTACACAAGTGTTCATTTGGCTAACTGCCGGGGTCTTTCAGGTCAACAGATGTAAGTGGAAAAGATATAATTTTCCTTCCTTTAGGTACTTGTGTGTCACGGAATAAGATTTACCTCTTAGCATTTATACCTGAATATTTGAGAAGGGTATGGAAATATATATAACTAGATAACTATAATGTATTTGTGGTTAGTTTGTCCTCAATCTGTGGCAAAAATTGTTTTAGCTTTTTCGCCATTTATCAAGATTCAAATGGCAAGCATGGTAGTGATGACTTTAAAATCTCCACAGAGCAATTCTTACCCAAATATTTCTTTAGGAGAAGTTGTACCATACGCAGACATGATCTTAACATGCGAGACAAAACTAACATGACATCATTTTGCGCCTTTAACTTATGTTACCTAATGTTAAGTTTGAACGCTGCTAGGATCGTTCAAGGGAATCAACATTGCGTGATTTAAAAACCTTCTTTTTTTGAATTTAAAACTCCTCCTTTTAGTAATATTTCTTGAAGAGAAGTGGATTCATATGGGCACAACTACATGATTATGCGAGACAAAAACTAAGATGACATCATTGTGCGCCTTTATCTTACGTGAATGTTAAGTTTGAATGCTGCTAGTGTCGTCCGGGGGGATCAACTAGGTATGTGTATTGTTATCTTGTGGATGTTGGTTCACCGGTACGGTTATCTTTGATAAGGTAGATATCTAATTCAGCGGCCGCAATGATGTAGCGGGGGATTCCGTGTACGTCCAAAACCACGAGTGTGAGGCTTAAAAAAAAATCGATCAACTAGCTAATCCGGTCAATTTAGACATACGATGTTACAACAATT
Organism: Udea olivalis; assembly: GCA_947369235.1. Taxonomy (NCBI): domain Eukaryota; kingdom Metazoa; phylum Arthropoda; class Insecta; order Lepidoptera; family Crambidae; genus Udea; species Udea olivalis. The sequence continues at coordinate 13,772,323 of OX376341.1, read as the reverse complement.
CGCACCCAGCTCAAATTTGAATGGATTGTTCAAAACACTATCATAATTGAAATCTAAAAAGTCCTATCGATCCGACACCTTGAAAAAATATATATTGTGCGTTACAAAAACCAGTTATTCGCGATTTTCAGCAAAACGGTAAGTTTTATCATAAAATTAGATAAGACAATATTGTAGATCAGATAATTATCTATAAAAAACGTCTAAATACGTTTTCCTAAGACCACTGTTTCTGAGATATAACGATTCAAAAAGTTGGAAGAGTTGTATTGTAATCGTCATAATATGTTACATAAAATATACATATTATGACAAATATATTATACATATTATGACTTAATTAATAACTTGGTTATTATTCACTTACTTTTTAAATGTAGTTGCAAAAAAATTGGACTGTTTTGTTCTCTAGCACGTACAAATTGTCAAGGCCAGACGTGCTCCAATGTTGAAACAGTTGAGGATTCATTTGATACCAACGAGGAGAAGTAAGAATACAGAAGAAGAGGAAGCAGAAGTTTTAGATAATTATGAATCAGACGAAGAAATTCCCCTATTTTTTTAATTTACACCGTTTTTATCATTTTCAACCCTTGCCAATATCTCTTATTATTCAATAGTTTCTGATACAGAATTACAACAGATCCGTGGAATAGGCCTACCGGGGATGAAATCACGTTAAAAAACGCCCTTACACTACCCCAAAGGTGGCGTGGAAACGTGTGCTTAAGACGATTACAACTCTTCAACTTTTTGAATCCTTAAAATCTCAGAAACAGTGGCTCATAGGAAAAAAAGTATTTGAAATGTTTTTATAGAAAATAATTTGATCTACATTTTTTGAATAAACTATTAGCTACTTGTGATAAATAAAACTTACCGTTTTGCTGAAAATCGCGAAAAACCCGTTTCTGTGACCTTTGACCCCGAATATTTTCGATTCGGTCGGATCGATGAGGACTTTTTCGATTTCCACCAATTTTGAGCTGGGTGCGAATTATTATAACCTCACTTCTATTTTTTGGTCTAATTTGACCGGGTTAGATTATTGCTGGCACTCCTGAGGTCCTCGCATGTGCAGCTAGCCGGGCACTCAGGGCCCAGTAAAAGGTGGCTCATGTTGAAGGATATCAAGTTCTAAAACACTTCCCTGTAAAATGAGCCCTTTCTATTATTGATCAATATGTTGGTACTCTCGCTCAGAAGAATAGGTCACCAGTTTAGCATACACTTGCATTACGAAACGTCACTCAAAGTTGAGCAAGCCCTACCTACAATGAAGGGCCTATTTGAAAAGCCTCATCATTACAGTAAGCAGCGTTGCTTTGAGAGGGGCTCAACTACCTACTTACATGTTCTAACTAATTTCAGTATTTGGGGCTAATGTTACGTGTTAAATTCGCCAGTCATGAAGTCTTATCATGATTCATGACCCAGTGACTAATAGATGTTTCGTACCTACGCTGGCCATTTTGCAGCGTGATTTTAGGATAAAGAACGTTGGTGTGGGGGTTGCTTTTATGCTGTGTCGCCCAGCGTCCTTACGTGACGGGATCAGAACCTCTATAGGACCATTCTAATGACGGCAGCTCACCTCGGGTCGTTAACCTCGTACTGGCTGGAGCTGCGCAGGCGCTCCTGGAAGCGCGAGCGCGGCAGCGGCGTGATGGAGCCACCGTACACGTAGCGCTCCGGCGACGCCACCGTGCTGCGGGCGCCTGCTATCGACGAGCCTGCAAATATCAGGCAAGTTTTGTATTATAGTTAAGGCCATTGAAAATGCAAAGTACATAACCTACACATGCCTTTAAAGGTAAAGTAAAATAATTAGCCTATAGGTATACTGTCCCACTGGACAAAGGCCTTCATCATTGTGATCACCACAAACCGCATTTGGCAAGCGTGGTGAATAAGCCAATACCTATCAATTGTAGCGATGACATAATATATGCCTTTAAAATGATTTATTTATTTAAGTCATACTAAACATTTATACAACCGGCTAGTTGGTGGGGTTGGTGTCATCTGTTGGAATAAGGTGCGATCCATATGCTTTTTCTCACGTCGGTTCTAACCAGGGCCTCCAAACTACACGGCCCGCGCTGGCCAGATCCGGCCCGCTAATGCCATCAATCCGGTCCTTGACAGCAGGTGGTTCACAAAACACGTTTTGAGAATTCATTTTTGAAGTAGTAAACAGTGAAATTGAAATCTAATAAAATTTACTGATATTGTTGAGGGGATAATCCAGAGAATTCATCCGGTAGAAACATTATTCTATAAAGTTGGCTCGATAGAATAAATTCACAAAGTTATCTCTTTTCGTGACATTTTGTCTCCTATTTTTGGTTTTATTCCTAAAATAATTGATATGATAATATGGGTCCTCTACCAAAACAAAGTTTAAAGATAACTGGAGGGATTTCATCCGATGGTTTTTTTATTACATCTATTATTTTTTTAATCGATTATTTTAGTGATTTTCGGACCGCGTGGCGCTCACCAGTGTCCTTCGGAAAATGTTGTGCAGAAAAAACCACCTCGCCTCAAGACAAGTGTAACAGTATTATAAAGCACCTTCATCAATCTGGCCCGCGACAGCCAACGCCTATTGTTGTTACTATCAGTGTAATGAGTTGAAGAAGAAAAAAAAACTGATTTGGTCCTTGTATTGTGACATACTGAAAAAAACATTTTGACCCTAAGGCTTCAAAGTCTGGAGACCCCAACTTTACCCCCAATACTTGTCCCTTCTTCTCTTCTCTGTCGTTTCGCTTTTGGCAGAGTGGTCGTGGTCACGTTGAGGCGTCCACATTGGTGTTAGATGCGGACACAGCTTTCTTTATGATCTCCCGCCATTTTTCTCGATGTACCGTGTGTCAGACTGCGGATTGCACTTGATCAGTCAAGCGCATAGGTGATCTGCTGCGTGATCAATGCCCTCTACTCTTCCTTGCACGACTAGCCGCTCTATTGAGTTGTTATCTCGTCTAGAGGCATGACCGAAGTACTGTAGTGTGCGCGTCTGTACTATGGTCGATAGACGCTTTGTGATGCAGAGTTCCTTCAGTATGGCGAGTGGGTGCGGAACCCTGTCCACGATATGCCGAGCATCTTCCTCCAGCACCGCATCTCTAGAGCATCTATCTTCCCCTTTTCCAACTCACGCAATGTCCACGTCTCTGCCGCATAAAGAAAGATTGAGAATATCAGCGATCGCATGAGCCTGACTTTGGTGGCTTTGGTGATGTTGCGATTCTTCCACACTTTCTTTAATTTCTCCACCGCGGGTCTGGTTACGGCCATACGACGCTTTACTTCATCTACGCAACCACCATTGTTTGAGATTAAAGCCCCAAGTTAAACGTAGGCTTGAACCACGTCGCAGTTCGCAATCTGTGTAACTTCTGACGAGTTGTCATTGACGCAGTCCACAATTAGTCTTAGATCGGTTAATCTTTAATCCAAAAGTAGACTTACGCGCTCCATTTTGTGAAGTAATTCATGCATGAGGTCCGCGTTACTCGCAAATAACGACACGATTGGCGTAGTGCGCTGTAGCACGGTTTCTCGCCTCGTTTTCCTTAGTGTGCCGGGTTCAATTCCCGGTCAGGTCAATTCAGGAAATGATCTTTTCTGAATTGACTCGGGTCTGGGTGTGCTGGGAGACGCCCCTGGCTTATTTCCTTGTATGGTACCTCGTAACACAGGGATGTTAATCCCTACTTCGAGACCATTACAAGAGGTGTGTTGTCTGGCGCAAAAAATAATAAATAAAAAATAAGGTGGTATCTGCGTATTGCAAGTTCAAAATCTTGTATCCACCAATTACAACACCATCAGTCCAGTCTTCAAGAGTAATTCGCATTATAGCTCGGTGTAGATGTTAAAGACCAAAGGTGAAATTATGCATCCTTGTCACACACCTGCACTCGGGTGGAAATGATCTGGGAGGAGGATGACCTCCTGACAGATGACTGTCCGCACTCTCTGTGAGCAGATGGACGAGGTATTGTGGTGTGCCCATGTTCAGAAGTGTTTTCCACAGCGTTGTCCATTTCACCGAGTCAAACGCTTTGAAGAAATCAACAAAGCATAATGTATGTTGGGTTGTTGAATTCTCTAGCTTTTTCGATGATTTAACGAACGATAAGAATTTGCTCACGGGTTCCCTTGCCTTACACAAAACCAGTTGCCCCATTTCTTAGTCGATCCCTTTTTATGCAGAGGAGTGAAAACTGTGTGAGCTCATTCTGAAGGACATTTGCCTGTGAGCCATATCTTGCTGCAGATGGTGTAGAAAATATGAACTCCATGTTCTCCCATTGCTCGAATAGTTTCGATCGGAATTTCATCTTTTTCTGTTGTTTTTCCATTCTTAGGGTGTTGAAAGGCGGCTCTTACTTTTGATTTAAGGATACCTGGCTCCAGCATATCAAACGTCGATTCCGTGGATGTAGATGGCCGCTGCCGCATCTGGCGGTGCGGCCCCGCCGAGCCGCAGTGCACAGGGGGGGCCAGCCGCGGATCACTGACCCCCTCCAAACGGTTGTGCACCGCGGCTCCCACCTCGCGCCCTAAGGCGCTGCGCCCGTGGGCGCCCCTTTAGGCGGGCAGTGGTAGGCACCATATCACCACCACGCCCGGCGGCAGGCAATGGGTGGGTGGGAAGTCCACCGCAATGCCATGCCTGAGCCCTCTTAGCTTTCCGGTGGTTCCACCTGCCACCAGTACTAAGCCCCCCCGCCACGACAAGGCGAAGGCTCATGGGGGGGCCCATTGTGTACCTACTACAACCTTCGAGGGTGGTGTTGTCAAGACTATTCGCAATTAGCAGGTCGTTTTCTGAAGCGAATAGTAGTACTATTGCATTCACCTCGTTTATTACGCTTTCCAAACCCAAATCTTCCTGCGCATTTGCTTAACTGGTCAGCGTTTTCTCCGATCTTAGCGTTTAAGTCTCTTAGGATAACAAATAGCTCTCTATTGGGCACCTTAGCTATTGTTGATGCTAATTCGGAGTAAAACTTCTCGATTGCCTTTTCGCTTGTGGCACAGGTAGGGGCATATACCTGAACGATGTTCAGATTTATCGGTGATGCTTATATCTTAATGCTGATAATTCGATCGCTAACCGGCTCGTACCCCATTACGCAACTTCTCTGATCTATCGGTATAAGAAATCTCACACCATTGCTGCTGCTAATGTCGTTGCCAGAAAAGTAAACGACGTGGTCTGTTAATAAATGTCCGCTGCCCTTACACTGTGTTTCACTTAGACCACAGATGTTCAGACCGACTTTATCTACTTCCCGTTCTAATACGATAAGTTTCCCTGAATGATTTAGGCCGCGCACAATCCAAGTTCCTATCGTCTGGAGGTGTCGCAGCATGGAGGGCCTGGTCTCCTACCCTGCCATGGCCGGTAGCCAACTTCACACTGCGCGCTCCGGATGCAGCGCAGCGCCGGTCGCTAATCGGCTCACAGGGCGATCGTGTCTTACTTCTTTGTGATCTCATGTGACTTTCTTGGGAAAGTAGCCGCAGTTGTTGCCCCTTGCCTTCTGCGCCAGTCATTTTAGAGATAATTTAGATTCCAAGGCCGCCGTAGCCTTTTCCGTCTAGTTGCCCGGGCGGGTGTGTGGTTATACCGCCATTGCTCGGTCGCCAGAGTCTCGTCCTTTATCTAGCAGGGGGCACCGCGACAGCCCGGAAGCTGCCGCCACCAGCTATTCATACGAATCACTAGTACAAGCAGGTGAGGAAGACAGTAGGCGCCGGAAAGATATTAGGTCCGTTCTCCCCCCTACAACTTGTCTGGTCCATACGAAGTAAGTGACATAATTTTGTCTTTCTGTTGGAATGATTTCTTCCAGAACACTCATTCATGATAAGTGTTGGCGCTGTGCTAAGGCCGTTGCCATCTTGGTTTATTTTTGTGTCGTTGTCATACATTTCATCGGAAAACGTGCATGAACATTTTTTTGATATGCCCTAATTTCCTACATAGGTAAAGTGCCAGTGCTCCACAAAAGTAGAGCGAAAATGGTTTGCACTTTTGCAGTAAGCAAAGCTTTTTTTTTTAAAATGGATTATCGACAGTCTGCTGTCTGAAAGATAAGGATATGAAATCGTATCTAATCATCATTAATTACAGATTTAATTTTAAATAATGTTAAATATTTTTATTTTCATATAACGTAAATTACACATTTTTAAAATGTAACTTACATTGCATCGCTCGTCGATAAACTATGGGACTTTCATCTCCGTTTTGTTGAGATTTATCGTTCTGTTGACCTTTTTTCCCCTTTTTCATGAAAGACCGGAATGCCCTGAAAATAAAAAAAACATAATCAAAAACATTTTGACTAAGAACTATAACATCCTTAAGAGGAAACATAAGACTAGTAAGATAGTGAGTGAGTCGCGTTCGCAGCAAATATCATAAAGCTATCGAATGGAGATTATAAAGTAATTTTCCGCAGCGTTCGCCTGTTATACAGCGGCAAGCAAACAATGGTTCCCCCAAAAATGGACCTTATTACCGTCCAATACAATACAGGCCAAAAGTGTGAGTGCGGTCGTCCGTATGGAGCTCTCACGGCCCGGTTAACGGATGTCTGTAGGCGCAATACTGACAAAAGTAATGGAAGTTTAGTGCACTTGATTCCACTTGAGCGGTCGCAATTGTGCCGTGACGGACGGATGAACGGCCGTCGCCCACGTGGCCTGCGATGTGGGCTCGGACAGGTATGAATTTACATTTAACTAGAAATAACAAAAAACAAATGAAGGGCTCAGGAGCATTCTAAGGAGATCACTGTTTCTCAGTGGGTGTCGCCGAGTACCAATTTATTATGGTTCAAGCATACACTGAGGACTTCCAAAATTTCTTGAATTTGGGCTGGTTGTTACCAAATACATACTGTCAAACTAAACTAGGTAGATATTTAATTCACGGCAAAGTCGGAGTAAGTTTTATTTCCTATTTTAAGTAATCGAGAGGTAATCTCAAAACACGTAATACAGCCAATATACGGTCGCGGTCGTGGTTATATAAAGTTAAGAATATAAGGTCTTAGGCATACTGGACATAGGTAAAAAATAGGCGGTATTTTCTGAAATTCTAATTTGTATAGGAATCTCACTTAGTCTACTCTTGATATAGAGCAGGTTCCTGTGGGGTGAAAATTGCACTGCAATCCCGATGTCTCTACTTTAGAATATGAATATGAAGGTTAGTTATAGCACTGCTGACCAGAGAGATAACGTGTGATTTACGAGCTCGAAGCCAAGTATAAGTCGTGGGTGTTATAAACAAACACGTGGGCCAGCATATGCACGACATTAAATCTGCTAGGTCGTAAAGATAAATCCAGATTTGCCTGACCCGTTCTTGAACTCACTATTGACTTGTGACTGTAACGTTTGTATCATACTTAATTGCTTTGCTTATCAATCATGCTCTGACTGGAATTATACTACTATAATAATATGAAACAATACTTGAAATTATAGAAAAAAGGCTGCGTGATCATTATAATCATGACAATGAAATAGCTCTTAAGTAATTGAGACAATAATATAAAACAATGTGAATCTAATGAATTTGTAATAATAAAATAAAATGAAGGGTAACATTAAACCTTCTGAAATTGTGAGGGAGAAGAACACACCTTACTTAAGTTCTGATGCTTGTATTCTATAGAGTCATTGATTTTAAACTAATTTTGATAAAGGGCAACTGCCCTTAAACACGCAACTGCGTGGTTTGGGTTAACATATGAATATGGGCTACTTTTCACTTGAGTTGTGCCTGACAGATACAGATTTTTTAAGAACAATTTACCAACACCTTAGTAACTGGGACGGAGATTTATATTTCGCGAGCAGTCCGATTTATTCGGTCGGGTTTTGTCCGAAGTTGAATGTGTGGAAGAGTTTGCGGACTATTTCTGCTCTGTATACCAGCCGGAGCCAGCTATTTTAGATGTGGCTGCAGCGATTGCCGCAGCGCCGCCTGACGCAGCGCGGGTGCAAGTGCACGCGCTGCGGTTGGCCGACGTGCAGCGGGCATTGACGAAACTAAAACCTAAGCATTCCAGGGGTCCTGATGGTATTCCGCCCTTCATTTTCAAGGACTGTCACAAAGTACTAGCATACCCGCTACTGCACTTATATAACACATGTCTTATCAGTGAAATATTTCCCGATCAATGGAAACTGACGAGAGTGGTCCCTGTTCCTAAGAGTCGAGAGAGAGCGAATGCATGTGACTACAGACCGATAGCTGTTTTGTGCACACCTGCAAAAGTGTTTGAATCTGCACTATATGACTCAGTATACTCGCAGGTGAGTGCCCAATTATCAGACGCTCAGCATGGATTTCGTCCGGCGCGCAGTACAGCGAGCAATTTATTGCATATGATGACGCAGTTAGTGCCCGCAGTAGATGCTGGAGCTCAGGTTGACGTAGCATATTTCGATTTTCGAAAAGCTTTTGATACCGTGGATAATGATGTGCTTCTCGGGAAGCTGGCACGTGCGGGCTTCACGCCGAAAACGCTTTCTTTCTTTGCCAGTTACTTAAGAGACAGGCGTCAATACGTGGACTGGGCGGGACAACAGTCGAAACCGTACTACACTAGGTCAGGCGTCAGTCAAGGAAGTAATTTGGGCCCCTTAGAATTCAACTTGATGATAAATGACTTGCCGGCCGTTGTATCGGAATCAACTTGCCTGCTTTTCGCTGATGACCTGAAATTGGTCCTAGAAATTAGAAACCAGTCGGACTGCGAGAGGCTGCAAGCAGATATTGACAAGGTTGTGCAATGGAGCTACGAGAATCGGTTGCAATTCAATGTGCCCAAATGCTCGGTAATGTCTTATACCTTGTCACGACAGCCGCATCGATATCAATATCGTATTGATGGTGCCCTGTTGCAGCGAGTAACCAGCGTGAGGGACCTTGGCGTGCACTTCACTGCTGACCTTACTTTTCGGGAACATATAGTGAAAGTATGTAAGAGGGCATACCGAAATTTAGGGTTTATTCTGCGACAATCACAGGGATTCACTAATTTAAAGGCGATACGTGCGTTGTACGAAGCATTGGTAAAGAGCCACCTCGAATGCAATGCGCCCATTTGGTCGCCCCATGAGGCTAAATATAAGTTGATGCTAGAAAGGATACAAAACAAATTTACGAGATTCTTATACTTTAAATTACACGGTGTCTATCCTTTCTATCCGCTGATGTACCCAACACTGTTTGTATTGGGTATGGTAGGCTACAACAAGCTGGAAGTGAGACGGGGCTTGAGTCTAGCAACATATTTGTTCAAAATACTGCGAGGGCGAGTGTTCAACCAAGCTGTTTTGCAAACAATGACGCTATGCGTGCCGGATCGGTACGTATGGCGGCGGAGACTGCCCCCCCTATTCGCCACTCCACGCGCGCGAACTAATGTTTTAAAACAGGCGCCATTGACTAGAGCATTGCGAAATCTTAACAAAGCCGCAGATTATGTTGACATATTCCACTGCTCCTTGACTGAATACACAAAAGCGATTCTTTTTGTTTTGTGTAATGAAAATTAATCAATTTGATCAAATTTGAGAATTACTGTTATTATTTATTTTAATTAAGGATTTGTTATTTGAGTACCTATTATTATTATTTTAATGTTTTTTTTTAATCTAATTAATTTTTTGTTTGGCTTCACTATTGTATTGGGTAGTCCTGTAAGAATAGTGTAAGGTTTTGAAATAAATAAAAAATAAATAAAAAAATAAATAAATATTTAGATATTGGGTTAGCCAATAATCATTCCAGGTTTTATGCTTTTGAAAGTAAAGATGATCATTTATTATGGGCCCTTTCTAAATGTTCCAGCAAAAAAATGGCACTCGTTAAGTATTGCTAAACATGGCCAATAGAGAAATCTATATCTATACCTACTAATATTATAAAGAGGAAAGAGTAGTTTGTTTGTTTATATTTATATATTTCCAAAAAAACTGCACCGATTTTTAAAATTCTCTCGCCAATATTAAGCTACTTTAAGAGGGAGTGACATAGGCTATTGACTATTGGCTATTGACGGGAAAGACCTAATGCTTTGATCTCGCGATCGTAACGCACAACGCTGCGGTATGCGGCATGCGGTGCCGGACATGTAATCGTATGAAACACGTCAAGAATGGTCTCTTTTCCGTCGCAATGCGTTAGCGGTTCCATACATTATGTGTCCGGCAACGCATGCCGCATTCCGCAACGTTGTGCGTTACGATCACGAGACCAAAGCTTAAGACAGCCTACGGGCGACGCCGCTGACGGACAGCTAGAGTTAGATAAGACAAAAGAACTTACAAACGTTACAGATTTCAACTTGGCTTGATCCTGATCAGACAAGTGAGTATACAATATTTGTTACACCTTGTCTATAATAAATTATAACATTTTCCTGCTTTGCCAATAGCTTTAATGGCAAGCGAGGTTTACTGTTAATCTGCTTGACAGTGTTAGAGGGCATGTGATGTAAAGGAAGGTAAGATAGACTGTATTTTGTTGTGTTGTGTTATTTTTGCGGATAAGGTTGCCTTATGATTTCGCAGAATTCAAATGACGTGTGCGATTGGGATGCGGTAAGTAAAAAATCCATCTAACCACACTGAAATGCACAACCTTCGTCGTTGTTGTTACCTCATCATTACTTACCTACACGTATACAATTTTGACTTAGATACTCGAAATCCCATGAATAGGTATTGCCGTCTATAAATTAATTAGTTGCCATGTCAAATAGGTTGACTTGTTATCTTTTTTAATATCAGCAAGTAGCTACCCCTGCGTCTGTTTCTACATGTACTATTATTTTATAGGTATTGTTTGTGGCGACCATAGGTGGCGCTGCTCATAATTCTAAACAATAGAGTTTTATTTATGTGAATTCAGCTTCGCTCATGAGATTCAAGAACTATATTTTTGGCATTGTCAGTATTGTTGTCAGCACCGAAAGTTTAACAAGGGCTAATTTCTTAGCAACCTTCAGAAGGGCTGCGACCTTCCGTAGGCTGGTGTTAATGACCAGCGAGAGCTAACTGGCGCGCCAAACTGAACATGACCCAGTTCGTTCCTCTTCGGATGCTTTATCACAATTTTGCTCAGCTAGTGAATCATCTCTTGACTCTTATCTTTAGTCTTTCTTCAAATGAAACGTGAATGCTATGTTAACTGCATTGTTTGTAATGAGGTACAGTCACCATCAGATATTTTGTAGCAGACAGTGTGACCAAATACTTCTGAACAATTTAAAATGTCAATAAGTTCTTAACACTATAAAATGCCAATAATATCTGAACATGAATAACATCATTAATATCGGAGCAGCAGTTAGTCAATAATTTCTATACGCACAAATAACTAAAAATATCTGATCACCTAAAACGTCAAGTGTATCTACGCAGACAAACACTAATCATTGTTAATATCAAAGATCAGCTGTTCGCAGGCGGCTTCGCCTACGTGGACTCTACGATTTTGGCTGTTCTGTTTTCTAATATATCCTATGTTACTTGTTTGTAGTAAGTTTTATGCTAAAATAATTTTGAAAATTGGTCCCGTAGTTTTTGATTATTTTATTACTTACTAGCTGTCGATCATAGACTTCATCCGTGTAGATTATTTTTTCCGTTAAAATATAACCTAATATTTAGGCCACATCATGCTTATAATATAGCTTTATTGTTATAAAAGTATTGGTAAAATAATTTTTTAAATCGTTCTAGTTTTAGAACCTATTTAATACAAACAAACAATATTTTTTCCCATAGAATATTATTAGTTAGTATAGATGAACACAGAACATAGATGATACACTTTCAAATTCAAACAGTAAATGTTCAGATGTTTTTGGTTATTCCTACGTATAGAAATATTTGGCAAGCTGCTAAGATAATAGTGATGTAATTAATGTTCAGATGTTATAGGTAACTTTAGGTGTAAAGAACGTATGGGCTTTTTAAATTGTTCAGATGTTTATGGGCACCCTGTCTGCTAAAATAATATATATCTGATGGCGACTGTACATTACTACAAACCACCTACCTATACCCACTTCTATTAGAGCTAGGAACAATGCTCATGGGCTATGCTACGTTGCCGTGAATGCGTTTGATATTCATTAATCACATTTTTGTACGTAACGGGTACGTAACGTTGTAACGGGTTCTAGTTAGCTATGTCTTTAGACAGGGTTACTTTATAAACACCATTCAAAATATTCCCAGACATTAAGCATCATTCGGAGACAGCTTTTGTAAAAAAAGGGATGGTCTTTCTAACTTTTACATTATTATATTTTTTTCGAACAGATTATTCGTGCGGCGTTGTTACTTATTCAAAATTAAATTTCAACTTCCGAATAAAGCGCGGGCTGGGAGTTGAAGAGACTGCGAGCCCGCCGCCACTCACGTCGCGCAGTGTCAACGAAACTAGTGTTTTTTTCATACCTTTCCCTGGACATTATTCCACACAGCGCCATCTAGCCCCAAAGTAAGCTAATTAAAGCTTGTGTTATGGGATACTAGACAACGGATAAACATACTTAAATACATTTTCTTTTGTAAATACATACTTATTATACATAGGAGACACCTAGACCAGTACAAACAGACATGTTCATGCACACAAATGTTTGTACTGTGCGGGGATCGAACCCGCGACCTCTGGTGTAGTAGCCAACTTCTTAACCATTACACCAAGTCGGTCGTCAAATAAAAACCTTTGAGTAGTTATAATAACATTAATAACTCAACATTTTAGTACTGAAGGTTGTTAAACAGAAAAATACGTATTTTGCCATTTTCTCCGTAGATCCTCATATTTCATTTCAATGGTGTTAATAAAATAGCCCTGTATGAATAAATGCGTAGCTATTGATGCATGCTATGGAGGCGTTCTATGAAGGCATGCTGTGCGTGCTTTCCCTACTGTAGAATGTAGATACCTATATCACATAGCTAGAGCTGCGCATCTTCCTCGCTCATCTACCGTTGCATAGCATAGAGTCAGTGGATGCGGTCTAATAGTTTCGTAGCTTAGCTTGCACATCCTCGCAGCAGCTGCTTATCACACCTCTGGTGGAAAAGCTGCCTAAATGCAACGCACTGCAGATACACTGACGATGACAACACGCAAGTGTGCTGCAGCGCTGGTACCATTCCTTCACCATGCTAGGTTTATGTAGTACAATACAGATTACAGCACGTCAAGTTTTTTTTTGCTCATCCAGATAATATCTAATAGAAAATGATTTAGTCCATGTACGTCTCCCAGCACACCCGTTAGTTGTAGGAATTAAACCCGGGACACCACGCAAATAGAGGCGAGATACCACGCTACAACACAAGCCGATCGTGAAAACTTACAATCTGTCATCATGAACTCTATAAAATTCCTAGATAAAGAGCAAACTCGAAGTATTAAGATTTTTAATGACAGTTGACGTGCTGCCTATACCTTAATTATTTCCGGTTTTTCATAAGACTTACTTTGGGTTCAGGAATATATATTAATGTGGTCTCATATTTCTATACAAATACGGTGTGTTAGCTTTATTAATGTTAACCGTGCGTTTTATTGCGACTTGTTGTGAAATTTTGTTCACATACATATTCGATCTTTCTCACAGCACAGGTCTCATGGCCATTCAATAAAATATGTTTATTGTAAAATATCTTAAATCTTAAAACTTAATGAAGCAAAATCTTACTTTTATTATGTGCCTTGATATTACGGGAACATTACATCTAATTGTCTTTAGCCATCCATAACTTAATAGCTTAAACTTACGTGTTCATTGTATTTTCTAGGTACATACATTTTATTTAATGAAGTCTATTTGTTGAGACATTCATTTATGTTCAATGACACCATTCGCTCCAGATTTGACGTTGCAGAAGGCAAATCTTAAATGGGTCTGGGAAGACCACGTATGCGAATGAACTAGAAAAGGGTAAGATCGTCACCCAGTGGAAACCGAAGTAGGGACGGTTTATGTTACGATGACTTGTCTTAATTGTGACTAACTCCTTGGTGTATAGGTATAATTTGTAGACTTTGCACTTACACTTTATAAATTAAACACTTATTCAAGTGTATTGTAACCTAGGCTTGTACGGAGTGTTTGTTCATATTATGTCTTTCCAGTAGTCCTTTAGTATCTATATCTATAACATCGGTGTAATGATGATGATGATGACATCATTGTTTCAACTCGAGAATACATATTGTCTTTGTTTATTGTCGAACGAACGAACATAAGCCTGAACACTGATAGTTAGACCCGACCTTAGATTATAAATAACACCTTGGAACCTAGATATTGCATTTCACACTAACTCATCAAACCCCTATTGTAACGTTGTTTACAGACCTCTTGTTGCAATAATAACTACCACTATGCTTATGTGAGTGTTAATAGATAGAAGTCTTGTATGTAAAGGGGTTTGAGTAACTTTGTATGGACCCGTGGCATTATTTCTTTTATTAGCGGCCAGCAATAATTTTACAACTGTTTTATAGCACCCTAATAAATAAACATATCTGAGTGGTCAGAATTGTTCTAATTTATATCAAAGCTGAGATATGATTTCTTAAAGTATTATTTTTTGCCTTTCAGTTCCACTAAAATAATGGTTCTGAAATGTTACTTTATAGGGCTAATCTCACCTAACAGCTGTTAAAAAGGAAGCAGAAATAGGTGAGGAAGGTTTTTCGCTTTAAGATGTTCCTGTTGGGTATATTTTTCTGTTAAAAATACATCCAGCAATACATCCAGTTAGATATCCATTATGATAATATTGTTTACAAGCAGTAGATGTTAAGTATTTGGCATTAGGAAGTGGAACACGAGCTATCACGAAAAACGACCTTAACGTCTTAAACGACAACAGAAATAAATTTTCTAATAGTCAATATGTAAATAGGAGGTATTATATTATATTATTGATTCTTAACCGTCGATATTACAGACGTTAAATGGGAAAAACACCTAAAAGTCTTTTTACCCACTATACAAGAACAATATTAGCGTAATATTGCACCTGGCCATAGAAAACTAACCTTCTTAAATCCTAATTACGTCGCAAGTTTATAACCAGGATTATAAATAATTTCGCTTTTTACGTCTTCCTTTGTTATGGATCAAGTTACATTGAGTAGTTAGTTATAAATAATATCTCAGCTCTGATTTATTTAGCTATATGTGCTCCATATAAAGTTTGTGCCCCTCGATATGTTCTTTCATAATAATAAGGTTTGGTGAGTGGCCGCGGAATTTATAATGACGCCAACATTACCCATACCCCTTTAACAAAGAATGTCAACCATATTCGGAATAGGTATGCGGTTAAAGCTGAATTTAGTTTTGATGTAAGTGCAGCTCACCCTAAATACACATTTGTTATTGTAAATCAGCATTGTTTGTAATAGGTATTGCGTGAGATCTGTGCTTGTAATTTGTTCTTGACTTGTGAACTTTTCCCCAGTCAATGTATGTTATTTTATACATTAACTTTCTGTGTATTCAGTGTTAGCCTACCCATTAAGTCTATACATTCCGCAATTAACTAAACTGTCTAAAGCGATTCCACTTAAAATGTAACTACATTAAGGAATATACTCGGTACTATTAAACAATAATATTGTGGAAATGAACTTCTCTTGCAGTCAATCTAGGCAGGTCTTGTGTAAATTTATCTAATAAATATCAATTTTAAAGATATTGTTTTAAGTGCTAGGTCATTTCACATGGATGTTTTTGTTATTCCAAACGTAACATCCGATACGTTCACCTTGCGTGATATTGAACGGTATAATGTTGCCGTAACTTTCATCTTCTAATTATTATCTGCAGAACATCCTCATTAATTTCCAAATTAACTGAAAGTAGATTGCCTGCATCTTCTAAAACCCTGGGAGTTTTATCAGGTCATGTCAGGTCATCAGGTCAGGTCCACTTTGTTTTAGCTGTCCACATTAATTTCTGCATTGGCCACCACCTGCTGGTGTGATGGAGTGGTACGAGACTTTTCTGCCTTAGAGGCCATTATTTATAATCTATAATCTGTTTCTATACCTACTAATATGTTATATTTGATTCTTTGTTTGCAACTGGATCGATGTTGAACATTCTTTCACCAATATTATGCTACATTATCATTACATAAATAAATAAATATCCCTGGACATTATTCCACACAGCGCCATCTAGCCCCAAAGTAAGCTAATTAAAGCTTGTGTTATGGGATACTAGACAACGGATAAACATACTTAAATACATTTTCTTTTGTAAATACATACTTATTATACATAGGAGACACCCAGACCAGTACAAACAGACATGTTCATGCACACAAATGTTTGTACTGTGCGGGGATCGAACCCGCGACCTCTGGTGTAGTAGCCAACTTCTTAACCATTACACCAAGTCGGTCGTCGAACATTATTACATAGGCTATTTTTTTTAAAATTACGCTATATTGTGACGGGAGAAATGGTTTACGCGAGCGGAGCCGCTAATGGACAGCTACAAATAAAAAGGTCTGACATTTCGACTGGTAGATAATGTTTTTAGCATTAAGTGCGCCTTTTGTGCCATCTTGTGCGGCTAGACAGGGTAGTTGCTCCGTGTCTAGGCAGCATAGCTTTCGGTTTGTAATAAACGTTATAATAGATAGATAGGTAGGCACGGATAGTCAGGTAGAACATGACACCGCTGCAGTACCCTTCTCTGAAGGATGTCATAATTAACAATGATGATTTACTACTTAGTACGTGCATCCTAGTTACCACCAGTATCGTATCACAAGAAGTCAACCACAAGGCCGCACTAATGCAACAAAACATGCATTTGTTTGTTTTACGCTGCAGTTTACTGCGCAGCGGTTTCAAAAAGTGCTGCTCCCCACCATTTTTTCATGAATGATCATAAAATTAGGTAGAAGGCATTCAGCTCATCCTTAAGGCTTTAACATAATACACCCATAAGCAATTAATAAGTCAGTTATATAAACATTGGTGTAAACATTTATGTGAATAATTTTGTAGTTTAATCCTGTATATCGAAACATTTGGCTTTGTGCCAACACACGTCTGCTTTAACATTGTTAGATATCCGAGTAAATTATTTCAGCGTTCAGGCTATGGTATGGTGTAGGTATTGCCTTGACCCACCTTCGTTCTGCTAAATTAATTATATTATTAGATACTTTCTTCTGTTCAATTAAATAAAAAATAAGGCTTATATTATAAGCATAATAAAGATTCAGGCTGCAGTCTGCGGTTTTACTGTTGACTTTTTAGGCGACTTATAGCCTGCGCAGACGACGTATTATCCGCGGCGTACTTTTATCTCCGTATCTGTATCGAGCAACGCACATGACCGTCTAAAAGTACTCCGAACCAAAAATCCGCCAGAACACCGCGGACGCCCGCGGAGCGTAGCGGATTAAAGTGCGCGGGACCAGTATTCTCGTTTGAAACGTCTTCTCTTTTGCTTAAACTTCATGTAAATTACAGCACAACATAAAATCTCAGAACATTTAAATGCTCTCAGACAACAAATGATCGCACACCGTGTGCGTTGAGTCTGCAGGAGATTTTGTATTCGCGGAGCGTACTTTTTTCTCCGCATACGTCGTCTGCGCAGACCTTATGTCCACTAAATAGACTTTGGTATTACTGACTGACATGCACAATCTTGGGTAATAATAAATATTCCCGTATTGTTGTGTCTAGCGCCGGAAAATTATTCGTTCAAAATTTTGAGGCGAAACACGTAAACAAGTTAATAAAATACCAATCACGTTGCATATTCAAGTGTGTGCCTGGTGCCTACAATACACTGGACGGCAGTGTCAATAATGACTACAGATCTATAAATACCACTGACGACACTTACATTATTCAGTCACACGGACCTTTAGTGCTTGATATGATAACAAAAGCGAGGAAGGTCCAAGCTCGCATACTAGAGTTTCGATTAGGGATCACACATTAGGGAAAAAGTGACTCTACCACCGGGGCGGAGGTTGCTTCCATCGAGAAGAATCCGGCAAGAAACTTCATGTAAACAGAGACTTTGTTTACACAAAGAGAATTTGATGGAGTAGAGATAGAATGAGCATTCGCTCGTTTGGTCTAAATGCACCTTAAGTAGCCGGTTGGACTCGAACATAGGAACAGCGTCGTTTGTTCGCAAAGACACAAACATCATAATCAACTATAAAAGTAGTGGGGTGCGTCATTTTAAATGAGCCAAGCTCTAATATATTATTTATTATCATCATGTGAAACTAAAATAGGACTGAGAGTAGTTTAGTCAGTTCACCTTCTTTACAAAAGTAAACGTGCTGAATGAAATACAAGCAGAAACAGAAACTGAACATACAGTTAGTTACCTACTCGTATCAATTTGTACGAAGACACATCATAACATAACAC
Organism: Udea olivalis; assembly: GCA_947369235.1. Lineage (NCBI taxonomy): Eukaryota > Metazoa > Arthropoda > Insecta > Lepidoptera > Crambidae > Udea > Udea olivalis. The sequence continues at coordinate 13,753,812 of OX376341.1, read as the reverse complement.
GTATGTTATGTTATGATGTGTCTTCGTACAAATTGATATGATAATTAAAGATGGGAACTCAAAAAGATAATTGATTGTGAGTGGCATGTTCCATGCAATTAATGATCATGCACAATGATGAGTATTTCTCTTCACAGTGCGTCTCATACGAATAATCATGTGCTGACGTAAATGAATATGGGTGCATATAATATTGTTTATCCATTGTAGTTGATTGTAGTTTAGTCAAATTTTTTTTTTGATATAAATATTTTGCTACATTAGATTATGAAACGCTCGGTAAACCAAAAAACAATGAGAAATTCGAGAAAGTTTTGCTAAAGGTAGAAATACGAGTACCTGTACTCGTATTTTACGTTCACCTACATCGAAATATAACGCATTTATAATTATAAAACGAAATCCTTCCGTAATTCACTGTACTCGTCATTCTTGATGACAGATCACACCTTGACTGTGTTTGTTCATTACGGGTTTGCGGTAAACGTTATGAGTTGCGGTTAATTAAATGGTTATCTCATATGTTATTGAACGAAAATATCATATTTAAATAAATGAAAATCCTACATGTAGAAACTACACGTAAAATTAGAAACTCTACAAGCAGTTCAGGGCTTTTACTTATTTATTTGCTTCTAGCTTTCCGCCAGTGCAGCGGCTTCGCCAGCGTGGACTAAAAATATAGCCTATGTTACTCGCTCAAAATGTAGCTCCATTTTGATAAAAGTTTCAAAAGTCGGTCCAGTAGTTTTTGAGTCAAACAAACAAAAAACAAATTCTTTCGCTTATTATTTACTAGTGTAGATAACAGGGGCCTGACTCTTGAACAGAATTTCATTGGACAAGCATTGCAGAAATGTCAATCAAGATATTTATGAACCTTATTCCAAAGCGTTAAGGTTCAAAAAATGTTTTGGTGACAGTAATCTAATGCGGCGAAATTTGGTTCGGGAGTCAGGGGCCAGGGGCGCTATTGCAATCTTTTTCGTAAAATCATACAGCGCACGGGGTGCTGGTTTGGGGTTTTAACCTAACTTGTTTTTTTCCGTATTACGAGGAGCCGTTGAAAGGCTGACTTCAAGCTGACTTTGGTTTGAAATTAATATAAAATTAAACAATAATGGGGAAAAATTAACTGTGAAACCAGTGGTAAAATTAATTTACCCAGAAAAGTGTGTCTTTTGTCACGAAATTCCTCGCTACGCTCAGTTTAGGAAACGATATTGACCAGTTAAATGGGAGTGTAATAAGACTCCCGTTAACTCTAGTTGTAGGTGGATAATGTTATCAAACACAATGATTGATGATATACCTACGCCTAACGAACTTGTAATATGATTATCTCATTTACCTGAAATTCCCCAAGATTAATCACGAAGATTAATTTCCTAGTTATAGACTCATGCATGACCTACTCGTAGTTAGGTTTTGCGTGGCTCTACAAGAATATCAGTAGGTACTTTTACCACGATTAGCCACTTTAAATTTACGTTATCGTTCGCGTAATTTTTTTCTATTGGGATTTGAAATTGTCATGTCATGTCATGTCAAATCAAATTTTTATGCGAACGAAAACGTAAATTTAAAGTGGCAAGTCGTGGTAGACGTACTGGTCATTTCGTCGTAGATGACATTTTCATTGACTATTTCTGTTCGATGTAAGTATACTGTTTATTTTTGGGCCTACGCGAATATGATGTTAAAGAACATAGCCTGTCTCTCCCAGTACAAATCCTGAGTTTAATATACTACGACCACGAAACACTTGTTGGAAGTCAAACCTACTAGGTAGTTACTTGCGACTGGAATTTTCAATCATATTTCAGGGTGAAATTATTTATCGGATAGGCAAGTGAAATCAAGGTTATTACCTACTTCATATCAGCTGCAAAATAAGAGTCGACTCGTTAAGTTTATAAAGAGACTAAGTGCTAGGTACCTACTGCACCAAAATAGTCCACTCACCATGAGTTCTTCAGGTCTTTAATCCCGGAGAAAGTGATGCTATTGGATCGATTGAGTTTCCTGCCAATCGTCCAAAATCTGATCTTGTTATGGTTGTCCTCCTCGTGGAAAGGATTTAGGTGTTCCGGATAGTCTTGGATAGAGAAGGATTTCCGAGGAGCCGCCATGGCAGTCATGATTGCGCCAGAGGATACACTTGTTAAACTTTTACATAATACACAACGCAGTCGTCGGTGTGTCGACCACTTCGTCCTTTATCTGTTATCACACTGAGTTATCACGTTTGATAAAGTTGTATCGTTTTATCGCGGGAGATAATTGGTGTTTGTTTTCGCTCGCGGAGTGAGCCGAGCTCGGTGAACAGCGTCGCGGCGCTCGGCGTCGCGCGCGGGAGCACACTAGCGCGCGGCCATCGCTCCGCCGCCGGCCGCCTTTGCTATCACATCTTCACCGTTCGCCGCCATCGTGCCACCTCACATCACGCATACAATACGTCACTCGGGCCCGTCTTTCTTGACGGCAAATCGATTATTAATCGAAATCGTAACTAAATAATTTTCAATAGCTAGCAAAAACTGTTGCCTAAGCGGATCAACGTTATGCGCTGCATTACATTTCGTTTTCGAATGGTTGTTCATTGAGTTGCATAAAAATGATTCCGCATTATTTTGATATTTGATTCATATCTGAATTGGATTCATGACTGATTGGAAGAATGGGTAATATTTTCCTTCAACGTCAACTTCGCTTAATAGCATTTTACCTAGGTGATCGTTATTTTATAATCATCTATGCACACTTCATTAATGAATGACAACTCATTAAGTCAGTGCGCATCATTTACTTCTAAATTAAAATGTCTTACCTTTATAAGTAAATTGCGTAAGTTAGTCGTTTCGTCTGGCTATTTAAAATAAGCTAAATGAAATTGGTTGGTAACAATAGCCGGTCAACAATGAAACTGTGATTTTGTAATATTTTTGGCATTTACCTAACTGATAGGTAGAGTTACGACGACAAGGGTTATAAAGTAAGATGTTTTACAGTTACAGGACGTAAGCTACTATTTGAAAACATCTGTGATGACGCCACGAGGCCGCGCCGCGTCACCCACCGAAAGGCGAAGGTTGTGTAAACTTCGGAAAATATGATCGCACCTTTAAAATTATATTAGGTAAGTATACCTGAGAAGCAAGACCAATTCCATGAGGATTTATGCTGCCTTCTCATCAGTATTTTTTGTCACTTAATTTATTTGCCATTCATTGCTAAGCTGAAGAGCTTATAACACAAATCTATCAACTTCATAAATTGTTTACGCACTATCAGCGTTCATACACACCGAACCAACACTAGCTATTTTGCTAGTTGCGCATTTTATACTATGGTATATACGGGCTGTTTTGTTCTAGCTGTAGCGTTCTGTGTAAATCATTCCAAGCCAACAACGAAGACGAGGGACGCCGTCAAATACCATGAACCGGCACGCGATGGTATTATCGATCCACACCGCTTCTGACTTGGTGGGCGATATAAATTTTCTAGTAGGTAAGGTAACTAAGGTCGATTTACTTCTGTGATTGAGTGGAACGATGACAGGTTCATTCTTCAACTTGGGTGCAACTTTTGGGATGGAGGGTCTTCTGAAATTCTTCTGATCGTGTTGCGTGTGGCTGGATTGGGTTCAAAAAAACTTACATTCATGTTTGAAACCCATAGGTACAGCATTTGTTTAGTAACAAGCATTATTTTGCTGTATGAAATATTTTAAAAAAGTATCATATCTACTTAATGTCTCTTTCACCTTATAAAATTTGCCGACACAAGTATTTGGATACTAAAAAAAGGAATAGTACCTACATTCTGCAGTTTAGCATGTTAACAACATTATAAAATACGAGTTAGCCAAGTTTCTTTCAACTTTTTGACGCTATACAATCGGCTAACAGTTAGTAAGTACAAGTATAGGAATGGATTCACGCATATCTTCAAAAGTGAAATGGTACATACAAAGTTGGCCGTGTGCCTAACTCTTGACAACAAACGCAAAACGACTTACTCATCGTCCGCTTTTGTTCCTCGATTTAGTGCATCATGACTACGTAGGTTCAAAATCAACACAAAGCTTATTTTTTTCAGGCTTCAGTAATGAGAAAGACAAATAGTTCATTGCGAAGTCAGTGAGGTAGCTCTTCAGATAGTCAAGCTGAAGTGGCATGGGCCGGCGACCTTTCACAACTGACCACTGTTTGGGAAACACTGGAAAACACGTTGTTAGGCCCCCCACCCGGGAAACTGATGCGTCGGACGCATGAGGCCTGAAGCTAGCCACTTCCGCTGTGGTGTTTCATGTATGATGTATGCGTTTGGACAGATGGACAGCTGTGAATTCTTAATGGCTGGTAATGATTCAAACGGAAAGCTAAGCATATTATGGTATTAAGTGGATAATTATGTGTATCCATGACGACACGATTGGCGCAGTGTGCTGTAGCACGGTTTCTCGCCTTGGCTTCCGTGGTGTCCCGGGTTCGATTCCCGGTCGGGACAATTCAGAAAAATGACTTTTTCTAAATTGGCTCGGGTCTGGGTGTGCTGGGAGACGTCCCTGGCTTATTTCCCTGTCTGGTACCTCGTAACACAAGGATATTTATCCTTACTTCGAGACCATGACAAGTGGTGTGTTGTCTGGCGCATATATCCATCTTTTGACTGAAATTTAAAGTGTATTATTTAACTATGTAAATTGTTCAGAGAAGTCGTCTTGCCTAAGAAAACCCTAACAGCTTAGGCATGATAATAAAGCCCACCAACCGTGTGAACAGCATTAAAAAACACCATACTAGTTTTTCAGTGCTTGCAGACAACCATAAAATACACCAGTACGTCTACCATGAGTTGGTTCTGTACGAAATCCCATAAGGGTACAAATAATTTAGGCGAACGATAACGTAAATTTAAAGTGGCAACTAATAGTAGACGTACTAGTTGGTAAATTACCCCTTAATAGATGTGGATAAAGCTTTTTTAAAAAAGAAAGAGGCAAGTTGAATTAATACCATCTCACTACTCAAAAATAACGCATAGAGTTTACAAAAACAGCACTAAAAAGGTAGACGTAACGAATCTAACATAATATTATGTTAAAATATTTTATTATAGAAGATGAACTATAAAACCAACTAGGTAGTTACGCCCTATAGCACTTGGTGATCATTGATTAGGAAGCTATCATGCGTCGTAGATAACAATTGCACCATCAATTGTGTCCAATATCGCCAATTCATCAAGACTCTTGCTTAATAGCTTGACCAAGCGTTTGTTTACTAGGTAGATAAGTACAATTCATTCAAACGTAATTGTTTGTTTCATATTGGCTTGCTCAAACAAATTAAGTACCTAAGTCTAGAATTTCAGATGATAGCCTTTTAGAGTTCTTACCGTCCATTAGCTATGAAGCACCCAAACTGAGTTTAGCCGAAGAAATTGATTCCGAAATGACAGATGTCGACGGCAGACGTCAGAGTCGACGGCATTTGCCGTCCCGTGTGTATGAACTCTAAGCCTAAAACAAGTAGGTATCTAAATAGAGAACAAACCACAATTTGGTCTGTTTGTTCAAGTAACTTAACTAGTTTTAACTTCACAATGGATTTCACTCTTCCGATGTTTCCGCTAGCGTAGGCACCAGAAACACCCAGACTCAATACGATTGTTCATCAATAGTCATTCGTGCTGTGCTGGAGGTCTACTTTCGTAAGACCGAACACGAAGTATCGTAATGCGTAAAAACATACTTTAAAACCGAATTTTTTCTTTGTTCTTTTGGTATTATAAGGATCAAACCGTATTGTACGAAATACAATAAACCTCTAAAGATCACATTGGTTCAAGTTTTGCGAAACTTCGTAAATTTTGCACCGGAGTAGACTTGCGATAACTACCTCTGCCACTGCCCCCGACGTCTTTTTAATAAACAAACCATTTTGTTACCTACACTACCTTAGTGGGTGGTGGTTGTATACTGTTGTGATTGTGAATAAAAAATTTAAACATCTCTACGGTCATAACTATCACATTTTCTCCTAAATATTTATAGGTCTGTACCGTGCAATGAGAGTGAGAGTCACAATCAATTCTTTGAAATTGCTAGTAGCCGTCTGTCGCGCAGGTCGCTGAACAAAGAATTATCGGACACTTTCGCGGCGCTTTGCCACGGTCCCCTCAATTTATGAGTAATTAAAATAGTATCCATTGTTTTCTACGAAACAAAAGAGAAAGCACAACTTTGGACGAACTGAACAAATAATGTGAGGCATAAAACCAGAGCGAGGAATTAGCATTTGCAGAAAGAAGTGTGTCACGCAATCTAGATTTCAGTAGGTCTTCTTACAGACGGTTTTAATTTAGTATGTGCAGAACTCATTACTATTCTGTGTTATTAGGACGATACACGTGCGATTTTCGTTTTTTAATTGGGTATGGCCTATCGAAGTAATATCTCACCGCGAAACTGCTGCTCTACATTATGTTATAAATAAGTAGGTTACATCGTTTGTTATTATTTTAAGGAATCTATCTCTACATAGTATATTATATTATACTTGATCTTTCGAACTACGCAAAGGATTTTATTCAATAGACAGGGTGATCCAAGTAAAAGGTTTATAGTACAACACATGTATATTATAGTAGGGAGAACACAATATAGAACATTTGCACTCACGCGAAGCCGGAGCGGGTCGCTAGTAACAAATAAAAATGCATAACCAACATCTTTCAGCTAGAGCATCTGACCCTAAACCAATATTTAGTATTTTCCCCTAAACTAAGCAGATGGAGCCTAAGCTGGGCACTAATTGTTTCGAAATTGCAGTCTTGTCCATTGCGCGCAGACTACAAAATCTATTCGACACGACACGTGGTGTCAGGTTGTGCTGTGACTGTACCTTCTACTGTATGGCATCGAGAACCTTATAAAATAATTACTGTTTTTTAATGAATTTATTTATTGGCCCGACATGGATTTGATACAAATAACGACACATTGGCGAATTTTTTCCTAGATGGGAATCGAACCCACATTTGCCAGTGAGCTGTCTCAGCTCTACACATTGCGCTAGAATAACGAGCGTGTCGTCACGTTCAAATCCCTCGATTGAAACCCTAATAAAGTTACTGTTGTTATTTTAAGATGCATCCTCAAAATATTCCGTTTAATAAGTAGGTTTTTGGTGTTTGCGTAGTTTTAGGTAAGAATGCCCAGCACTAGCCTTTAAATAATTTCGATCGATAAGTAGATCTTGCGGTTTTCTTGCCTACGGCCGCATATTTCGTGTGTGTACATTTCGGCACCTATGAATTGAATGCGCACATTTTATACATATCGAAATTTAAAACAATGTAGATTCCATAAGTACTCTGATTATCAACGAAATTTGTAATAGCATATATGACGACAATCAAACCTTTTGCGTCTTAACAGGCGCTCATATACACTACACCAAACTGGTCGTCAAAATAAAATATGATTCGTCACTATCCTTGGCTGCTTACTGTACCTAACTATAACCTAACATATACATATGAGCAGCATCAGTCGAAGGAAGCTGCGACTTATCTCAGGAATTGCAAACCGGATGCAGCGACTCGGTCGGCATTGAAGACCAATCTCACAAATGACCACCGCGCGGAAGGTGAGCTTCGAGTAGCGCAGTTTGTTCGCGTGCAGTTATGGCTGCTCTGCCTTTTGTGGCTTGAATTAAGACTGGCATTTGCTCGCTAAAAAGAACAAAGACCTTTTTTGTAGATACTATCTTATTATAAAAAACCTGATGGATACCTCGCGACTCGGTGGGAGAACGTGGCTATGTAGGGCTCGGACGTGTCGTGTGGCAAGGCGGGGTTCCATAAAAACTGTTTGGACTTCATCTTCTACCATTATATCATTTATTTATTTATTTATATATTTATTTATTTTTTTATCATATCATACCATACCTATTTATTGTATGTGATGCTTTATTTATTGTAATTGAATTTACGAGATATTTTTATGACCCGCAATCTTTTCAAATTATTATATTGTATGGGGTGAAGGGTTACTTTTCTCTATGGGTGAAGGCTTTGATCAAAAAGGTGAAAGGTAGGAAATATTGACTTATACAAACTTGCCTGACACCCTTGCTGACACTCTTCACCCCTGACACAGTAACCATAGCAACTACTATTGTTTTTAAGCGAATTTGAAGGAAGGGTGTTTACCAAGTAATTGTATTTATTTTACTGATGTTTTAATGGATTGAATTCACTGTAGGTCTTTTTTGTGACGTATTTGGATTATCATGGCAGCGCCCACGGCGCCTAATATTACTGCCCGTATATTCTACGGTCTTCGCACTGATATACAGTAAGTGAAATCTTATTGAAAACCATTGTGCAAATCCCTTATTTGTGATGGGGTGCATCTCATAAGCAAGTTATGACCTAAATAAGTGTTGAAATTCCTAAGGTATAATGCCCACTATTTGACGGAGTCTGAAATCATCTACCCAGCCGGAGGCGTGATTGTTATTCACAACCACCTCCAGAAGAAGCAGAAATTCATTCGCCTGCAAGACAAACACAAGCCGATCAAGTCTTTGGTGCTTGCACCTAATAGGTTGGTTGGATTGTACTAATGGATTAGTTAGACTCTACATAGCCCATTTTCTGGAAATGCAGCAGCTGTACATTATAGATTTTAAAATTTAAAACATTGTTGGATTTATTTAAATTCTCATGAATATTTTATGGTAGTATGTCTGGTGTCCATATCAATAAAATAGGTTAACAAGTGCATACTCAGCATCGAAAGGGAAGCAAACGATCTAGGGTTCGAGTCCCGCACATAGCACAAATATTTCCTTTTTTTCTTCCCAGTTTAAGACTACATATGGTAGGAAAATCATTTGTTGGTCAATGTGTAAAATATTTTAACTCTTGTTGAACTGCCTCTTTACCAGTTTAAGTCACGAATTAAAGCTAAGTTAATGAAGCGAGGTTATTATAGTGTTGAGGATTTCTGAAATAATAAGAATTTGTGGTCATCTTAGGTATATATAATCTGCTCCTCTGCACATTTTTTTGTTATGACAATTCAATTTTTGTGTATAAAAACAAGATTAAAAAGAGTAACCATCGAGTTTCTTGCCGGAGTCTTCTCGACCGGAAACAACCTCCAAACCGGTGGTAGAGTCACATTATGTTTAATTATGATATTTACTATCATAGTATTATTTTATGTAAGTTTATTTTTAGTATATATTTGCTATATTTCTTTTTGTATATGACTTGACATATGTACTTTTTATAAGTCTATATGAATAAAGATATTTTTTACTTTTACTTTACTTTACTTGTTGTGGACACAGTTAGGTAAATAAGTAAATATTTAGGTCTACTCAAAAATATTTATGAGCCAAATTAAAAAAACCTTACTGACGAAACAAAACAAAACGTTAAATTGTTGATTATTTTCAGACGATGGTTAGCGCTAAACGAAATCGCCGAAGAAGGTCAGAAACCCATAATAACTATTTACGACCTAACTACTTACAAGAGGCGAAAGATATTGACTGTTCCCTTCGAAAATACGTCAGCTACGGAGTTCGCGTGTGTTCAGTTCACGTTCGACTCCAAGTACCTGGTGGCCATCACCGGGGAGCCTGATTGGAACCTTTATTACTATAATTGGGACAAGGGGAAGGTGGAGAGCCATGCCAAAGCGCAGAATCCAAGCGGTCAGGGGGTCGTGGAAAGTGTGAGTTTAATATGATAATGAGAACTACGGGGCCTATATTCTAAATGAAGCATACTAATTCATTATTCTTTCCTCAAGTGCAGATTTTGTTTGAGTAACGTGTCAGAATGTTAAAGAACAACATGTCATAGCCTGGTTTCAGCACTTATAATCTGGCTTTTATCTTGGCCGATTCACCTACTACATTAAAAACTATTTTTCTGATAACTCTAAATAACACTTGAAACCCAAGCAACTTACAAAGTCCTACTAAATAACGTAAACAATACAACTTATTTAGTAGATATTTGTAGAGCGTACGTATCATGGTAGGTACGTTTTGTTTAAGTATGCAACACTATCTCAAATTGTGGTTCATCGGCAGGTGGCATGTAATCCTTCGGATGCGACGTTAATTGTTGTTAGTGGACCCTACACTTTCCGTATCATGAACGTTTCGGAAACTGTATGGCGGCAGTGGGGATGGTGCAAGGCTGAAAATGTAAGCAATAATATGGTTCTTGATAATAATAATATGCTATTTAACAAAATGTTTCCTCTATAGATACATTAGTATCAACTACTACATAGTAGTATTAACTAGGGGTGTTCAATAAAAAGTGATAATGGGTATGAAGCAGTTATATATTATTTATTGTAATTTTATTTTTCGACATAATCACCTTTGAGATTCCCTTCTTAAAAAAATCTACATCTTGATCGCTTAAAAAATCATGTACGGCGGCAATCACTTCCTCATCATTGCCATATTTGTTGACCTCTCAGTTGTTCTTTTACCCGCGGGAACAGGTATTAATTCAAATCCAGCATCTTGGATAGCAGTCATCGCCACTCGGGACTTGTGTGCAAGGGAGTTATCTTGGTGAAATAACACAACTTTAGCAAGTTTGCCGCGGCTTTTTGCGCGTATTTCCTGACGCAGTTTTTTATTTGTTCTGCGTAAGGTATAAGGGCCCCGTAATAGTGGCTCCATGATTGAGGTATTCAATCATTATTACCCCCTGGCTGTCCCAGAAAAGAGAGCCCCTAATCTTACCGGCGGTTGGAATTGCCTTAAACTTCTTACGGCTCTTCCAAGTCATGGACTGTTGTTTCGTTTCAGAATCATAATGGTGGAGCCATGTTTCATTCAAAGTTACGAAGCGAGCCAAAAATTGGTCAAGGATCTTGTTGTAACAATTCCAAATTGATTTGAGAAATCCGTAGTCTTGTTTGTTTATTTCATGTCCAAATGTTCATGTATAATACTATGGATACTTCCTATCGAAATATTTAGTTCTTCAGCTACAAAACGAACAGTAACATGACGATCTGCCAAAACAATTTTTTCAACTTTTTTATCATTTGTTCGGTAACGTCGGACGTCCCGAGCGCGGGTCGTCTTTAGTTAAAGTTCTACCTCTTTTAAACTCACACCACCGCGCAACCGTAGAATACGGAGGAGAATTAACCCCTAATGTTTCTTTTAAGTCTAGATTTACTTGCTCAGCAGTAAATTTTTTTAGGCAGAGTATTTTATTAACATTTTGCGTACCACGCTCCGACACGACGAAAACAAATGACTTCTATTTTTTAAAATAGGAAAAGAAAATCAGTAATTTTTTTATTTTTATTTTATCAAATTACTGGGCTTGACCTGCCAGTATTTACTTTTTTGTTGTTCAAGGAGTTTATATGCCATTATTACTTTTTATTGAACACCCTTCGTATTATAAAGAGAAAAGACTTGATTGTTTGTTTGTATTAAATATAGACTCCGAAACTACTGGACTTACCGCTTTTAAAAATTATTTTACCATTAGAATCCTACATCATCCTTGATGAACAAGCGATAGAAATTTACGAAATTTTTGATAAGTAAGGATTTACGAGTATGTGTTTAAATTAAAATATATTTTTTTATTAAATTTTGTGCGAAGCAAAGACTGGCCGCTAGTTTTATTTATTTTTTATGCATGGTGTGTGTTTTGTGGGTATAAACTGTTTTAGCTTTGGCCACACTATCTTGCTCTTGTTATGTCACGACGATACTATTACAGAAAATGTTTTCCTACGATATAAAAATGCTCACGCATATATTAATGCTTAACAATAGTGTTAGTAAGTGAACCTAAGTTAACCATTGCATGGTATGATTCAGTTTTAAATTCATGCAATATTTACATGGCCGCTCAATCGCTTGAACCTAGACTGCTAAATAGCGTAAGGGTGCGTTTCCACTAGAGATGTGCGAGTATGCGTTGCGGTGAATGTGTTTGTTATGAACCAATAGAATCGTGAAGCTAGGTGAATCAAACAATTCTATTGGTTCATAATACACACATTCCTCGCAACGCATCCTTGCACATCTCTGGTGGAAATGCGCCCTAATCCTGGATCTAGATTAACATATCCAGCTGTATGTGGCTCACGCCGGACCGCATCATGTTCGGCACGGACAACGGCATGATCATGATGGTGGAGAACGGCGAGCTGCGGCAGAACTGCATCTTCAAGGCGGCAGACGTGCTCGAGATGTCGCTCAAGAAGGTGGAAGCTGAGTAAGTGTGGGAAGGTTCATTCTGCCAAATATCATTGTAATTTTAGGGAAGGCCAATATGCTGGCTTATGAAACAAATCATGCCAGGCACGGGTAGCGGGTTTATGATAATAAACATGACGTGAGCGGTGATAAACCAGCTGCTGCAAACTGTGTCTTCAAGGCAGCAGAAGTGTTGTAGGTATAGGTATGTGGCATAAAAGCAGTAGACTGAGTGAATATAGTAATATTTGATCAGCCGAAATAATTTCTTCTGTTACTTACGTTAATATGAAGATTAAACTTCTAAGTAGATGTAAGTGGACCAGTTTTTTCGTATTGTTTTATTTTTCAGTGATGTTCTACTGAGATACAAGTCATTAAACCCGTCGATCCGGAAAAAAAAACTACCCATAGAGGAATTTGTTTCGTGCAGTCATTGAGTTTCTTTCTAAGCAAGGAAAACCTCTTCTGATTATTTTGAAAGAAGTTTTTTTGTTTATAAAGACAGTCCCTGGTAAAACCATGATTTATAAGTCGAAAAACCAGTTCATGTAAGGCAGAGATCCAATCGAAGATGATCTGAGGCCGTGGCGACCTTTCGAGGCGACCACGGGAGAAAACGTCGACAAACTAAAAAAAAAATGTACCGGAAGATGCCGTTTAAAAAAGAAACATTTTGAAGAAAACATTGAAGTACCAGCCACAGCAATTTTGAACATCTTTTACGACCAAACACAAGAATGCTTACGCCGCACCAAAAGCAGCGGCAACATTCAGTTAGCCCGAGTTTTTGGATCTCTGTAGTGATGATATAAATGAAGTTTTAAGCCGGATTGTGATTGGAAACAAAATTGAGTTTGTCATTATGATCATGGGCCTACGCAGGACTCCATGCAGGGGCTCATAAAGGGTACAACACCCCAAAAGAAATTCAAGTAGTGTCCATCGGCTGGCAAACTCATGCCGACTGTTTTCTGTGATACCGAAATTATCCTTTTCATAGACTGCTGTCATTTAACTGAACATTACTGTGCTACTACGCTATCAAAACGTTATCAAGTTCCTGTTAGGGAAAACTGATGAGGAAAATTGGTCAAAGGTGTGCTCCTTCTGCACGACAATATACACGTGCACAAGGTGCAAACTGCGATGGCTGCTGTGCAAAGAGTGGGATTTGAAATATTAGAAATTCCTCCCTATAGGTTAGTAGACTAAGGAACGAAGGAACTATTTACAGTTCCAAAAAGAGAAAAAAGAGAAGAAATTTTCTAGCGAAGAAGATGTGAATCGCGCAATTTCAGCCCATTTGGAGGCCAAAAACAAAATGTTTTTTTTTGAGCGTATAAATAAATTTGTTGATAGATTGAATCAGAGTAGAGTAAGAATATATTAATAAGACTTTTTTTTTAAATTTCAATTTCTAACTCCTAACTTATTTTGTATTTAGTGAAGATAGATCGATATACTGTCTCAGGTAGCTAAAGAAGTCTGGAAGAAAACTACAAAGTTGTATTTATATTCACACAGTCTAAGCTCGCTATTGTGATCGGCCGGCTTGCGGCTCCTGCGCTGCGCCCGCGCGCCCGTGCGTGGCCAGTTAGTCGGTGGCTCGCAGGGCTAACACCCAAATACGTTCTTTACGCGTATTCGCCTAGTAAATATACCATACGAAGCGAATGTAAAACAATATGTTATGGTATGAACAGTGATTTTGTATGAACACATGTGAGTAAGTACTTACACCTACTTAGAGGACTGTTCCCAAATCACTTATTTTCTACTGGACAAATATGTATTTACCCACACCTGTGAATTTCTTACGTGAGTGACTGTATGGTTTTTAAAGGAAATAAATATTCTTTAAACATTAAACAAGTTATCGATCACTTTGTTTTAATTTTCGACCAAATTCATTGTAATAATTTCAATGTTCTAATATTTTCATTTCATGCTCAGTACCGAAGCGGCTAAAGAGAAGTAAGTGTGTTAGTTACAGAATAATAACAGGCGCTGAAATAATTATTAACAATTAAGCGGTGTGTTGTCTATAGACCGGTAATAACTATCTACTACTCTTAAAGTTTTATTTCATTCTACTATTGGAATAAGCAATCTCCTTCTCAATAAGGGTCTGGAATGAGTTTGAATTTAATTCACTTCTCTACGGAAGATTAGATCTTGCAAACTATCAATTAATCCTTTCATCGTAGCGTCTTTTTAACTAAAATTATTTTTATATTCAAAAAGACCTTGTTAATCTAAAAAAAATATTACCAGGACTGATGATGCAGCTGAAAAAACAAGCACCTCCAGTAAACAAGAGGCCACGGAAGAGCCTCTTGGTGGTGGACTCTTTGAAGAGAGTCACCCTGTCACCAACTTCGTTAATTTCCCAAAAGGTTGGTAACAAAATAAAATTCCCAAGTTAAGTGGGCGTGTTATTTGCACCTAAGGTTCTTTCTTAAACATACGTAAATTATCTCCGGTATCTTGTTTAGACCTTAGTTTTACTGTTTCTCATTCCTTATATGGAATGGAGCTGATTTAGGTCTGCTTATTGTTAGTGTGAAATTTATGGATGTTGGTTGTTAGGTTTTGCCTTCGCGTGTGGACCCGGTTACGTGCACATGTTCGAGAAGGAGACTCCCCACCACTGGAGGAAGAGAAATCTGTTTAGGATTTCTAAGAAGTCCTACAAGTGAGTACGAGCTTAGGTATTTGAAGTATCCTAATGATTTTATGTGCGATATGAATTATGATGGCAACTGAATGAATGTTGTATTATTATGTCAAAACATAATCAAAACATTGATAGCCACATTAAATAGGTACACCTGCTAAACATTAATGAACCCTCACCGTATCTTCCTTAATCCATTGGATGCTTTCTAAATGTGACTCACGCGGAATCGAATAAGTAGGTGTCCTTAGTACGAGAAGCTACCTACTGCTCGCTAAACTATGTATGTTGTGCTATTTTTAATAAATTTTTTTTTACAGGCACACACGAGAGCACCCTCTGTGGTCCCCACTGGACGCTATCCAGCACATCGCCATCGACCCCAACCAGGAGACGCTGCTCATCACGACGCTTCGCAAGCAGTTGTACTATGTCAAGTTGTTCGGTATACACATGCTTCAGGTACTTACCTATACGTTCTTTTTTCGTTAAAAAAACAGTTGAAAACTTTGATTAAATACATGTTTAAAATACAAAACCTCTTTAACTAGACCTTCTAAGTTTGAACAGCTGCTGTTCAAATGGGCACAGGCAAAATATTTTGTATGTACATTAATAAGTAGGAGACGAGATAATTGGTTTTATTACAATCAACGTTCTACGTAACCAAATAGTTATTAGTTAAATTTGACGACACGATTGGCGTAGTGCGCTGTAGCACGGTTTCTCGCCTCGAATTCCTTAGTGTCCCGGGTTCGATTCCCGGTCGGGTCAATTCAGGGAACGATCTTTTCTGAATTAACTCGGGTCTGGGTGTCCTGGGAGACGCCCTTGGCTGATTTCCTTGTGTGGTACCTCGTGACACAGGGATATTAATCCCTACTTAGAGACCATTACAAGAGGTGTGTTGTCTGGCGCATATTTATTTAGTTAGGTAGGTATAGATGTCTTAGATTCCATTATTTATTAGAAAACCTCATCTTATGTAGGTAGTTAACATAATATTTTTTGAGGTTTTAGTTCTGTTGACTAGCTTCGATGTTCGCTACGAAATACACAATTTTACTAAAAGTACCTATTCAAAATCTAAACGTGATTTGATCGATTTCGAAATGGGACACTTTAATAATTTAAGACACTTTAATAATTTAAGACACTTTAATAATTTAAGTAATCGCATGTGGATCTTCAAAAAAGGAGTGTAAAATTAAATGCATTTTAGGCAGACATATATAGCCAAATGACGGTGGTCCAACATTAAAAATCTCATTCTTATCCACAGAACCCCGAGATCGCCTTCAGTGAGCTCGGGCCAGCCATGCACTACGGGCGTATCAACTCTCTGTCTATGTGCGCCTGGAAGCCAATATTCATGACGTCTGGCGAGCAGGACAAGAGCATCCGCATCTGGAACTACATGACCGACGACGTTGAGCTCATCAGGCTCTATCAGGAGGAGATACATTGTGTGTCTCTGCACCCTACTGGTGAGACTAAAATTAATGTTAAAGCAATACTAAATGCTATGATAAAATTCACAATAGTACGGCAGTCTTGCTTGAACTAGTGGTTTTCGGGCAAAGGAACCCGGATAACGGTAGATGGCAGACCACCTATCACGTGGGGTTCTAATACGAGCGAAAAATTTACTCTGAAATGTTCCGTCAGGCGGTCAGCTCAGAATGGAGCATATCTAAACCCACTTTAGGTCCAAGTTATGGTCTAGAATAGGTTAGCTCCTTCCGACTTGGACGTTAGCTATAAGCTTTCCTTATTAACACCATAAATAAATAAAAACTCGTTATTTCTACAATTTCATTTTTTGTAATGAAACTTCCTCACGGTTTTGTATTACCCAACATAATCAGGTTCTGTAGTCTATTCAAAACATTTCAATTGCAGGGCTGTTCGCTATAGTCGGTTTCTCCGACAAGCTGCGCTTCATGGTGGTGCTAATAGACGACTTCGAGGTAATGCGCGAGTTCCCGATCCGCAACTGCAAGCAGGCCAAGTTCAGCACCAACGGCCACCTCTTCGCCGCCGTCAATGGACAAGTCATACAAGTCTTCTGTTCTGTCTCCTTCCAGAACGTGTATAATTTGAAAGGGCACAACGGAAGGGTTAGTTCGGTTTTTGTTTGCTAAGCTGCCAGTTAGGTAGAGGCGCCTTCACACTACGTACCTATGCTAGCAAATGTAGACTATTTTAGAACCATTTCAGCTTTATGACCAGAGTCCAGATGGGCTTCTTCGCCCATGCTACCATTGCCTTATGTTTACTTATAGTAGACCCAGACCAAAGTCGATTTCTTTAAATAGTTGGTTTGACATTAGCAACGATGTAAAACATCCGTTTTATGAGCACTCTATAACCGATGCATTTATACTGCAAGGTCAATTAAGTTTATCTAAAGCAAATAAAATCGACTGATGTTATCATTTGACACGTATTTACTTACTTGTAAATACCAACAACACCAACCAAGCTTGTAACAAGCGATCGAGTCATCCACGTGATTGGTATAATAGTGATTAAGTTTGAAATGTATAAATATAAATGCGCTAAGGGATATGCGCCAGACAACACACCACTTGTCATGGTCACGAAGTAGGGATAAAAATCCCTGTGTTACGAGGTACCACACAAAGAATTAAGCCAGGGGCGAATCCCAGCACACTCAGACCTGAGCCAATTTAAGAAAGATCTTTTCCTGTTTTACCTAATAATGTATAGAAGGAAGTAAAATTACAGTAACTAAATAAATTAATAACAACTGTGACGGAAGTAGTTGCCGGGTTAAACGAAACTGATAGATAGCTAAGTAGAGAATACTAAAAATAATACCGTGAACGAATTAAAGTACGCCGATTGAAGCTTTCTAATTGTGCAATCGCTAAATCGATTACTTAGCAATTTAAATGTTTCTGTTTTTAAACCTACCTAAATAGGTCTCTTAATGAAATTCACAGTTAGCCAGAATCAGAAATTATTTTTTAGCCGCTATTTAGCATTCTCACATTATTGTAAGTAGATAGCATAAAAGCAAGTATTTAACATTTCACGCAACCTACGAGGGTCATTCAATAAATACTTAGCCTACAAAAAGTAAACGAAAATTTTGGAATAGTGGCAATTTATTTTTCAACATAGTCTCCTTTTAGTTCGATACACTTAGCCCAGCGATGCTCCAACTTTTTTAACCCGTCCGAAAAATAGTTTTTGTCAAACTCTGCAAAATAGGCCTCCGTGGCGGCGATGACCTCCTCATTTGATCCATATCTATTCCCGGCGAGTGATTTTTTCAGATTAGGAAACAGAAAGAAGTCACAAGGGGCCAAATCTGGAGAATACGGTGGATGGGGCAGCAATTCGTAGCGTAATTCGACCAATTTGGCCATGGCAACGGCAGACGTGTGAACCGGTGCGTTGTCGTGGTGAAACAGCACTTTTTTCTTCGCCAGATGGGGTCGTTTTTACTTTAATTCGGCGTCGAATCGGCCCAATAAATCGGCATAGTAAAGCCCTGTAATTGTTTTAACCTTCTCGAGGTAATCGATGTAGATCACACCTTGTGAATTCCAGAAAACGGTGGCCATAACTTTTCCGGCCGATTTTACAGTTTTCGCCTTCTTTGGAGCACGTTCCCCGTCTGGATCCATTGTTTTGATTGCTCCTTGGTCTCTGGTGTGTACCAGTGGATCCAGGTTTCATCGACGGTTACAAAACGACGCAAAAACTCCGCTGGATTCCGCTTAAACAGCGCCAAACACGTCTCCGATGTGGTCTCACGGTTGCGCTTGTTTTCCGGTGTGAGTAAACGCGGCACCCATCGCGCCGACAGCTTTCTCATGCCGAGTTCCTCGTGAAGAATATGATGCACTGTTCCTTCTGAAATGGCTACAGTCTCAGCTAGCTCCCGAACCTTCAATCGGCGATCTGCCAATACGAGATCATGGATTTTTTCAATGTTTTCCTCCGTAGCAGCTGTTTTCGGTGCACCTGGACGTGGTTCATCAAAAACCGACGTACGGCCACGTGCAAACTCGTTGAACCATTTCTTGACGGTGGCCATCGATGGAGAAGAGTCACCGTACACAGCATCCAAGCGCTCTTTGATTTCGATGCGCGTTTTCCCTTCCAAAAATAGGAATCAAACCGAACGATATTGCTCTTTTTCCAATTTTGTAAAACCGATCGACACGTTCGCTTCCATAAGTTGTCAAATTAAAACAAATGAAGGGATTGGAATGAAAATTTGAAAAAAGAATTAAAAAAGAATGTGCTACACTGTGGTAAAACTCTTTTGAAACAGCGCCCTCTGGCGATGAGGCTAGGTACTTATTGAATGCACCTCGTATTTTAGTGAAAGCTCTGGCTTTTAGTTCTGCAGAACTAAAAGGTTTTATTCAGCTTTGTCGATACAGTTCTCTCATAGAAGGCAGTAGGAATAGTTGCTGTTGCCATTTCAGGTCACATGCTTGGCGTGGTCTTCCAATGACCTCACCCTCGTGTCCTGCGGCACGGAGGGCGCCGTGTACGAGTGGAGCATGTCCACCGGGCAGCGCGTCGGGGAACTCATCCTTAAGACAAACCAGTTCAACGCCTGCGCCGTTAACAGGTATGTACATAATTGAAATACAGCGTAGGTATTGTATGCTATTGCAGCATAGCTTCATCATAAAAGCGTTAGGCCGCAATATTAAAGAGTGAGCGTCTTTAAAGAGTATAGGTACCTCAAAGCAACAGTCTACTGCCACTAACACAAATGTGTGGCCTTTTTGATGTTTTTGCCAAAATCGCTTTTCACTACTAAACAGTTCCACAAAGCGTTTCTCTATTTTAACAAAGTAAATCTTACTGAAATGTTTAATTAACGTTACTGTCATGTTTAAACTTTTCAGTAACGGCAAAACCACTTACGGATTGGGATCCGACGGAGAAATAAAGGAAATCGGTCACAACACTATCAGAAGGAATCTGCCCTTAATTGGGTGTGCACTGGACACCATTGTGTTGTCTCGCTCTGACATGATGCTTTTCATCACCGGCGGCGAAGGTGGCGTGACCACCGTTCAACTCCCACTTCTAGACAAGGCCTTATTTAACGAGTTTCACATGCATAACATGAAAGTGACCGCTATTGCTTTGTCATACGACGATCAGACCTTGGTATCGGTGTCCGAAGACTCCTCGATATGTTTGTGGAGATTAACTAATGCCGACGGGAGGGCTATAGCTCTGGATAAGGACTTCGCTTATTCCAAGGAGATATTGATTAGCAAAAAGGACTTGCAAGAGAAAATAAACAGCATTAATGTAAGCATAATTTTAGCATTCCAAATACGTAATTTCAGACGGGTTCATTACCATGAATAAGCATTAAGAGCATGCTGCATACAAATCAAATAGTTTTCCTGTTGATTCAAGTAAAAACGATGACGGAATAATCGGCGCCGGGTTCCCTAGCTAGATTAACTTTTTCTACAGACAAATCATATATCATGTTTCATGAGCAACCCTAGAACAGCTTTATTGCCCATGGTTGTGTGAAAGGATTCCTAAATCACACTTTTTATATTATTCGATGCATTGTTTCAGCTGCTCAGCACACGAATGAGCGAGTTGGAAACGGAGCACACGTACCAGCTACGGCAAGCGGAGGCCACACAGGCGGAGAAACTAAAGGAAGTTCACGAAGGCTACTGTGCTGCTATTGAAGAGCTGAAGGAGAAGAATGAGGTGAGTGGATGGATTTGGATAAACAGGGCTTATACCTTTCACCCGAGACTTAGGGGTAAGATGCCATGATTGACGTACAGACCTACTTATTTTATTAATATACTTAATTGTTTCTTGTACTGAATACTGTGGTGATAACACCTATTTTCTGTAGTATCTATTTATGCACAAATTGTCACTCTTTTACAATTTTTCTTAAAATATAGGTTGCCTGAAAGAGTTCGCTAATAGCGATAAGACCACCTTTGTTGTGCAGTAAAAAATATTATCTATCTTATTTGATTCGAAAAACACCCGCCATACAGTTACAACGATTACCTACATTTCTCTGAAGAGATTGAGGAAGTTCGGGTACTGGCTGTTTACGTGAGAATTTATTTTCAAACTTTCGTCAAATATAATGTATTTGCAGACTATGGAGAACGAGCACACGCACGAGATAGGCATGATCCAGCAAGACATACAGAAGCTGCGCTCCGGCCACGAGAGGACGCTGCAGGCGCTCGAGGCCGACTTCAACATCCGCCTCATCAGCGAGTACGACCGGTACCAGGTGAGGCTTAAATACCCTCATTTCAGCTAAGATCGCTCATTGAGAAATAATGGATCAAAGGCTACAAACCGAAAGGGAAAGGTCTAGAGCCCTAGACGCACGTTTTTAAGTCAAGTTCAGGACGTTCTTAAATAAATAATAAATAAATCATCGAAGAGCGTGGATAAGAGGATTTATGAGAGTGGAAGCAGCGCAAGAGATGTGTGTGGATCGAGGCAAGTAGGTGTGGTCTTGTGGTATATATACCGTTGGAAATAATAAGGCGTGAATGTATGTACCTATAACTTCTTAGGTTGCAAAAAGGATTTGACAAGTTTATTTATTGCAAATGTAAAAAACTAGCTTGGCTAAAGAAAGGTCGCTTGTATTAAATTCTATATATAAATTAACCTCATAAACATTTTAAGAGTCTTGAAGATAAAACAGCGCGTATGCGAAAAGATTACGAGCAGCGTCTAGAGGAGCTCGCGGAGAGCAAGCGCCAGGCCCTTAGGGAAATGAACAAGACCTTCGAGGCAAAGCTGGAAGAGAAGGACATGCTGCTACTAGAGGTAAGAAACTTTAACCCGTAAGAAATAAGCTTCACGTCAATACTAAAATGTGTTTGCTTGGCGTGATCACTACTGTAACTGAGTACCTGACCTTATACTAAGTAAGTGTAACTTGTGCCTTATGAGTGTCAGAAACTGATAAACATACTATGATAATTACGATTAAATAAATGCTTTAGTAGATTACACCCAGAAAAATAACAAATGTTTGTTATTGGTGGCGATTGAGCTCATCTTTAACGCTATGGCGCAAATGGATACGCTATACCCATGGCGCAAACGGACAGTCAATTAACTTCCGTCCATTAATCTTACACGCTTTACTTACCTACACATAGTTACAAGAACAAGCAGACATGGAAACAAAAGAGCACGAATCAATCAAAGCTTCCATCGAAGAAGATGCAGACCGAGAAATAATTGAGATTAAGACAGCGTATGAGGTGCAACTGAAGGAGGAGAAGGATGCTAACGTGAGGCTCAAGGGCGAGACCGGTCTTATGAAAAAGAAGCTCATCAGTGCTAATAAAGAAATTGACGAGTTCAAGCATCAAATCTCACAGTTGAAGGGTAAGCATAACGACGACCGACTTGGTGTAATGGTTAGGAAGTTGGCTACTACACCAGAGGTCGCGGGTTCGATCCCCGCACAGTACAAACATTTGTGTGCATGAACATGTCTGTTTGTACTGGTCTGGGTGTCTCCTATGTATAATAAGTATGTATTTACAAAAGAAAATGTATTTAAGTATGTTTATCCGTTGTCTAGTATCCCATAACACAAGCTTTCATTAGCTTACTTTGGGGCTAGATGGCGCTGTGTGAAATAATGTCCAGGGATATTTATTATTATTTATTATTATTATTTATAAATAAAATAAAGCAGATGACCATACCTCACAAGTGATCTATACATTTTTTGAAAATAAAGTCAGGTTACTTCTGTGAGTATCATTCCCCCAATTCCATCTAGTACTACTAGTTACCTATATTGTTTATTTGTGGTGTACGGAGCGAGTCTGTAGTTGTTTTAAAGGAAATATAATTCAAATAGGGATTGTTTTCCAGCCGAACATAAACAGTTCCAAAAAGTTATTTCTACTCTGGAAAGGGATGTAGCGGACCTGAAAAAAGAAATATCTGAAAGAGATGGCACAATACAAGACAAGGAAAAAAGAATATATGAATTGAAGAGAAAGAAGCAAGAGTTAGAGAAATACAAATTCGTTTTAAACTTCAAGATAACCGAACTGAAAAATCAGGTAAGTAGTTCATCATTATCTAGTAACACCACAAAATACGCAAAAAAATAAGATTCAGTACACACATTTACACAAAAGAGTTTCCATTATTAGATTGAACCCAAAGAGCGAATCATTAGAGAATTGAAGGTGCAAATAGATGATATGGAAAACGAGGAACTGAAATTACTTAATATGAAACACGAGCTCGGTATGATTCATCGCAATCATTACTTTAGTGGCTGAAAGTAGGCTGTAGTAGTGTGCACTGTCCTCATTACCTACAGCTGAAAAAAGTTACAGCTGTTACATGATTCTATCTAAATGAATTTCTAGAGCATGATAACAAGTGTAAAAGAGATAAAATAATCCCAGACCTGGCGCAGATGAAAATTATCTCGGAATGTGAATTTAATCAAAACACAGATTTTTGGCAAGACCTTTTAGATTAACTAAAAGCAATTTTAAAAAGTTCTGGGATAAGTTTTCTTTGCGCCGGGGCTCATTTGACCAGTTTCCTTTAACCAACAACTCTGTAAACATATTATTCATAATCCGGTTTTGTTTTAAACAGATAGAGCCGTTAGAACGTGAAATCAAAGCGAAAAAAATACGTATTCTTGAACTGGAAGTTTCTTTAGAAACACTATTAAAGCAAAGATCTATCCGCGGTAAATCTATTTATCAGTTGTAATTTTTTTCACGGTTCATCGTAATGTGTATTGATGTCATCGGTCACGTCACAAATCATGGCAAAGACACTAATTAGCAGCACTTCCTTTTTATGACAAATTCACGTGACGACCATTAAGTAGCTAGCGCTAATTTTACTTATTTTTACGGCGTTGCCTAAGTAGATGTAGATATAGCTTAACTACAAGTTTATTTTAACATTCGAGTAAGTATTAGGAATGTAGGACATAGTTTCGTTAAAAAATATGATAAATGCACCTCCGAATAATAAAAACATGTTGTACATTTTAGTTATTATTTTGACTTGCCCCTGATTCAATCTCATGCAAAAACATCATTCCAGAACTTAAAATCAATCAGTTGAACGAAAAGCTAAGCTCGGCTAAAAAGGATTACTTGAACGAAGCAGATAGAAACTTGACATTGAAGAACACGTTGAAGAAGATTAAAATCGATCTACACAACATGACTGCGAATTTTCAAGATCCAACTAAGCTCAAACTTAATGTTAAGGTAAGCAAGCATTGTAATTCAATGATAATTTAATGGGGTTAAAAGGCACGGAGTCCCAGATATTTTTTTACTTTGATTATAGCGAATCAAAATATAATATAATATCGGAATTGGATTGTTATTAACTATGGTGTTTTTTTAATCATGTTAACTGCCAGCTTAAACAGTATACAACCCTGGTGATGCAACTGGGAAACGTACGACGTGAGCTTCTGCTCACGTTTACCAACTGAACTGAATACTAATCTAAAGACAATATGTTATCTACTAGTATCTTACCTAATGATTATAAATAGTACCTAGTTTCGGTAGCTCAGTGGTTTAGAGCAGTCACCCGGATTGTGAAAGACGCGGGTTCGATCCCGCTCGAGATCATCAAGGTCCGAAATCTAATTTTTCCAGTTTTTCTATCTTTAGTACCTAGTAGTCTATAAATAGTAGTAATAGTAATATTTATGAAGTTATATCATTAAAAAACATCCTATATTAATAAATGTGTTGTGATAATCAAATAAATCTAATCCTATGTATCAATCCATACCACTACAGGCTCTATTTCACAAGTACGTGGAAGACATAGACTTTGTCCGCAGCCGAATAGCCGAAGACGAAGCCATCCGCGAGTTCAACCGGCAGCGCGACCACCTCGAGAAGCAGGTCGCGGCACTCAAGGCGCAGCTGGCCAAGTCGCTCGGCGGATCCAAGAGTGACATCGGCAAGATTATGGACGTTAGTTTGACATCATTTATCAGTCATTGTAGTCACAGCCAGCTGTGGGAGTTGAGTTCAACGCAACGTGGTCACACCTTCGCTGCCACACCGCGCACCGGTGCGTTTTAACAATCGATTTCCTATTGTATCTTTTATTTGGCAGTGACCCATTAAGCCGTCTACACTCCAAAGCCGGCGCGACCCGGGCGGCTTTACTCGACGGGTTGGGCCGCCAAGCTTGTTTGGCGATAGTCGTGCCAGCGCGATTATCGAAAAGATGTTATTTATTTGTTGTGTAGAGGGCCGTAAGAAGCAGTTCACGGTACTTGAAGCCTAGCTGGTCATGACGGTCGGCGGATTTAGAAGTGACATTACGAGTGTACTCGTTAGCAAAAACGTGTTTTTCAATTAGCTGTTAAAGCGAGTACACTCAACGCGACCACCTTACGGATTGTGACGATCTATGTGCCGATTACGAAAATGACTTCTGTTTGTAAATTCAAACAAAATTGTTAATAAATGGTTTGGTCTGTCCACAGGTGGCATATTATTCAAGTATATTAGGGGTGTAAGAACTGTAATTTAGATCTGTAATTAAATAAGATATTCAAACTGTGGAAATTAGTTCTAATGTGGTCGCTTACTTGTCATTTAAATTAAAACTGGTTGTAAGAAAAAAATTGGGCTAGCCGTATCCAATACATAGATATATTATTTGACATTTATGTCGATGCTGAGCCAGCTTCAAAAAAGATATTTTTTCAAAAGGTGGTTTTAAAAACAAGTTATCCTTCCAGCAGATTACGGGCGCCAACAAGTTATGCTACCTACTTGTAATAACGTTTATTTACTATGAATGAGTATAGCAACAGTTTCGCAATACTAGAAAAACAAATACCTACCTACATTAAGAGCAGGTACCTACCAGTAGTTACGCGTAGGTAGTGATTATTGGTTAACTGATCGCTGGTATTTGTTAAGTGTTACGTAACATTTCCTAACGTTTATATGCTTTTGGCCTTATGACTTATTTGGTCAATCAACTTCTAACCAAGTAATAGAATTTTGTTGAATTTATACATACTCGTACTAACGAACCAGCCCCGATGCGTAGTTTTCTTAACGTTTCATAACCGGGTCAACAAGGCCTAGTCAGTTAATCCTTGCCATCTTCTTCACTCATGTTGGTTTCAAGATTTTCGACTAAATAGGCAATGCAAAACTAAAAATCCGAGTAGTAATGCAGAGTAAAGTAACTATTAGGTACTCAAGGTACTTCGAGCGATCAAAGTTAGTTTTCAGTCATCTGCAAATAGAATGCACTGATCTTTCACAAGACAGATGAAAGATTAAAGTGATTTCACACCGTAAACCTTCACAGCCTTGGTTTCTGGCATCCTAGGAGCGAGAGACCGAACAACGCATTGATTGACATTGTTGTATGAGCACTAAAAAAAGTAATCGATATCATATCTCATACAGGAGAACTGCACCCTACTGTCAGAGATTAACAACCTTCGTACCGAGCTGAAAACGACGCGTACGCGCTGCTTCCAAATGGAATCGATCCTGGGACTTTCTGCGCGGTACGTCCCGCCCGCCGCCGCGCGCGCTAAGCTCAGGCACGTTACCGAGGACCGAGAGAAACTGGACGAGAAGTTCAAGCAGAGGATCGAAGTTAGTATCTGTGGAAATTGTCTTTAACCCTTTTACTGGTAGTGGTAGAGTACTTGCTACCTTATTTTAAACCTTATTAGGTTGTAATTGAGTTTAAACTCAGTATTTTTGTGTTAAGTATACATAATAATATAATGCCAGTTGAAAATTGGCCAAAATTGTTGCTATTTTGGCGAATATGTTACATAAATAGCGTAAAATTTATTTTGTTATTCCGTCGTATTTAAATAACCTCTGACAACTGTATCACTTTGTGCATCTTACAGGAGAGAGAAGAAATTATCGTTGCCCTCAAAGATGAAAACTACCGTTTACTTGGAAAGATACGATGTGTTGACGAACCAGAAAAAGAGTCGGACGCGGAGCCTGCGAGGAGCAACGCAGAGAAATAAGACCGATTATACTTAATTCAATAAAAAGTACTGAATAAAACATATTTTTATCATTTTATTAGTAGGTATTTCGTAAAGTCCAGCTGTAAGTCGAGCTCTAATTGTTGTGAATTCAGTTTCACATGCAACACGCGGACGGCACAAACATTTCATTGTTACGCTTGAACTGTGGTCGAATGTACAATAACTTACAGAGTAATCTATTTTCCCTGTCACCCTGTAAATACCTGAGTGTTTCGGTAAGTCAACCTTCAACTACTGTTAAACATGAATGTTGTTAAAACTGATAAACGCATTTAGAGTTGCACGCTAGCACATAAGTAGTTTGTACCTTGAAAAAAATATATACTTGGGAGCAAAGAAACCAAGCAACTTTCTTACCATGTTTTTCAGATTCACTATTTTAACAAAAAAAAAACTACGCGATCTTTAACCGTTTTATCTCGTTTCGATTTCTTTGCACTTCAATGTAGCTTGTAATTTCATAGCAGAGGACATTAACACATTCATATTTAAAAATACCTTTATTGGCAAACATAAATGCATCATTAATCTAACAAAAAGAAAACTAGTTAGGACATCGGAATACATATTATATTCTTAGAAATAAATAACTAATTATTTGTTCCTTGCACAATGACTTACAAAAATAAAAAAATAAAAACATTTAAATCAGCATCATTCAATAAATAAAACCATTACCCATTTTAGCAATAACTATCCAACACCCAATCCATGTGGACGTAACTATAAGACAGATGTTACACATTCAACCCAGGCTAATGCCAACCAAAAATAGAAAGCTAATGATTAACAAAATAATACCTACTTGTCGTATAGTAACTAGTTTTGAAGTATTTTACTTTTACCGATTATAAACTTAAAGAATAAAAGGCAAGATTGCTTTACGTCCTTTCGGGTACTCAGGGAATTCCTTTTTGTAGTTGCGGTGTTTGCCAATCGCCCACAATGCCATCTGATAGAAACCGGCCGCAGCAAATAATCCAGCTGAAAAATTCAACATAACTCATTAAAAATAAGGTCCTATGTCACAAAAATGTGGATGCAGTTCACGACACAAGAATATGATAGCGCTCTTTAACTTCACGACCATGACAGAAAATTTGGTGCAAAATATCTTTATTAAGCTAGGCCCGTGGCGTCACTAACTCACTACGATTTTACTACTTAGTTTGACTAAATCTTTACACTACCTGTCCGTCAGTGGCTTCGCCCTGGTAGGCTATTTCTCCCGTTAAAATATAGCCAGCTGATAATAGCTTTATACTGGTGAAATTTTATAAAATAGGTCAGGTACCACTATTAAAAGTTCAATACAAATAAATAATCAAATCTTTCCTCTTTATAATTATTAATACATAATGCCAAAAAACATTCAGAATTAAATATAGGAAGTGTTGGAGGCTCGATTTCTTTGCTACCAAGTATATTCTGTTTTGGTTAAAATGTCAAGGCGAAAGACGCGAGCGTACCAAAGTGCACCACCAAGACTCAAACTCAAACTCAAACTCAAATAACTTTATTCAAATAGACTGTATCAGTACTTTCAAATCGTCAAATTTACAGCAAAATATACTAAATAATAGACATAAATACCATAATAATATGGATACGTAAATAAACAGTATACAGACATAATGCGACTCTACCACCGCGTCGGAGTTGTTTCTTGCTGAGAAGACCCGGCGAGAAACTCAGCAGTTACTCTTTTAAACTTGTTTTGGGTTTACAACAGGGGTTAGTAAAGTACAAGCAGTGTGCCATTTTAATACCTAAAAGAATATAAAACAAAGAGAAAAAACCAACCATAAAAGAATATAATAACAAGAATTCATTTAAACAATTCAAAAACAAAAATTGTTAGTCAGTACATACAAACTAGGTACCTATTAACTCTTACAATAAAACATCTGTTACAATAGAGCTATTTAATCCCGCATCGAGAAGAGCGCTTATACCCAGGCATTTTTATCTATAAGGTAGTCTTTTGTAGTATAATAGCCCTTTTTTAATAAAGCTGTTTTGATGTGATGTTTGAATCTATGTAAAGGTAACTCACAAATGGTTTTTGGAATTTTGTTGTAATAATGTATACCTTGCCCCATAAAGGATCCTAAAACTTTTTGTAACCTAAAGAGTGGAAGTGCAATTTTATCCTTATTCCTAGTATTTCTGCAATGTATGTCACTGTGTTTAGCATAGAGACCAATATTTTTTCTGACAAAAACAAAAAGAGTAAGTACAAGAGTATCATTAGTCAATGTCTTAGGTGCAAAGGTGGAATTTTCGATGTTGCGAATTGCGAGACCATGGCCTGAGCCTTGAGCGGTTTTGCGCCGCCCTCGAATTAAGCAGAAAACAACAACAATTCATGTGAAAAATATTGCAGTTTTAATGTGAAGTTAATCACAGGCATCACAGCTGAAGCATGGCACTGCTGCTGGCGTCATAAGCACAGCTAAGAACTACGCACTGGGGCACTACAAAGTCCACAGTGAGCTTGATTGTGCTGTGGTCGATATGCATAGGCTGTAGTGAAAATGTGCTGAGTTTAATTCTATTAGAACACTTGGCATCAGTGCCGTGGCGCCTACCATACACCACACGCACTTTTCTACACTTATGCCTGTTATTTAGTAGTATCATACATACATGATTAGTCTAACCACGAAGTAGGTATTACTGGAGTTAATGACCTCTATATGCTTTTTTAATTTATAGAAAAAACCCTAATGAAGGTTTGCCTTTGCTTAAAAATCTAAGGCCTGTATTCTAAAACAAAATCTGTACTTGAGTAAAGATCTGAGTGACGTTTTTGTATGAACTGACGTTTTGAAATCTCTACTCAAGCACAGATCAGCGCTTGAGTACAATTCTAATCTTCAGTATGATATCTTAAGCTATTAACCGCCAAGTGAGCCCTCAGTTGGCGAAGTATTCAATAATTCACAGAAACAAAGTCACAGATACAAAATTACTCCTGAGACTTTCGTTGCTAATTTGCAAAAGCGGCATGTAATGGGTTAATGCTTATCTATTTTTAATCACACATGGATTAGAGGACAAACTTGTGGACTATACAAAATGATATAATGATAAAACCAAATGATGAATATGGATGCTCATGATCATTGATGTATATCTATAGTATTGCATGTGTATAGATATTATATTTTAGAACTCTAAAATTGTTAACATTGCCGTCTTTGTATATTTTAGATTTGTGTATTTTCGTTAAGCTGAATCCTCATTTAGTTGAAAAAAAATGCATGTACCTAATCTTAGACCAAGAAATTCCAAACTTCGTACCAAACCCTGTAAAACTGCATTAATGCGAAAAAGTATACTCACAATGGCCCCTAAAGTGTTCAATAAACTTCATAGCATTTTGGCGAACCCTCAACTTGAGGCAGCCAGACTAGTTTGTGAGATGGTGACTTCGCGGCCGTGTTAGTTTTGTTAACTCTTCTAATTATATGTGTATTTTTATTACAAGTTATATAAGTGTATTATCATAGACTACTTAGTTAAGGGCATGATGGGACTGACATAACCTGTGGTTAAAAGTCCCAAAAATTTAATAGGAATTAAAAAAAAAAACTACAATGTTAATAGATTTAAATGAGTACACATTTCAGTCGAGATTGTTAGTGGAAAAATGTTATTATGATTTGAATGACTACTTTAAAGACATTAATTTTGAATTAAAGACATTAATTTTTTTGTTATTTTTTATCATTTGTAACCCTATATTGACACTATTTGTAATTAAGTGGACATTAATCTGACCTAATTACTTATTTTTAATCATTAATGACATTTCTTTAATTTATTATTATTATTCTAATTTGGTATTCTAATCCCATGTAAAAAAAGACTGTATTAATTTCAATTGTGTTATATATTTCGTATGCCCCTTAATCATCTTTTTTAATGTTATAACTTGTCAGCTTGTACCACCTGCGATGACGAATAAATGAATCTTAATCGGAATCTGAATCTGCAGCATTAGAACTGGAACAGCATGTAAAATGCTGGAGTGACCAACAACTTGACACTTATGTTTTACAGGTGTTATTTTGAATTTTGCTTACACTAGCAGTGCTAAATGTCAAGGAGGCATATCTTCACTCTTTAAAATCAATGCTTGCAGTACATCGGAATAAATTAAAGTTTCTGTATGTAAATGATATACATAGGTGCTAAAGTTCATGCCACCAAGTTAACAATAAATTATCGATGATATTGTTCACTTTTTGAACGTAGTTTTAGTAAGAAGTGAAGTAAACATAAAATGTAAAGAAAAGCCCAAACTGACAAAAGTAAATCTGATTACACAAATAAAAATTCATGATAACAAGAGCATCAAGATAGACAGGAAATAAGTGTAAGGCTGCAGTGAAAGGTATATCATTGTCTTCTAAAACTGTTTCCTTCATTTTTGTAAGGGAAAATAAATAAAAACCCATGCAGATTAGTTCCATGTTTGACTGTCACATTTTATAAGTTGGTCTATTATTATTATGTGTAGTTATTCTCACCTGGTGCACATTTAGTCATAATAGTAAAGAACAGCCAGGATCCAAATTCATAGGTATAATTAGGACATGATACATAGTTGAAGAGCTGAGTGAGAGGATTTGCATCAGGTACTGGCACACGCCTCACTTTGGTTCCCGGTGGTCGGAGGTTCTTCAGTAAAATGTGGGTGCTTAGGTTGCCCAGTTCACAAAGCTGAAAAAAAATACTTATGTTATGTCTTGGACTTGGGTAATATTCAAATATATTTACTCTATTCATCCAAACATTTACTAAAATATAATAAGAAACAGGGAGAACCTGTTAAATGCAATAGCCAATAACAGTAATATTATTAGCATTGTTGCTATACAAAATTTGTGGTTAATTATATAATTTAACTTATCTTAAACTTTATCAGTAAGCAACTCATAATCAGTAATAATATAATGTGTTTGATACACTGAATGAGCCCAATCATACAAACTGGATTGAAAAGAATACTTAACTTACAGTAAATCCTGTTAATCCCACATAGAACCAGGTGTCACTAGGGGGAGTATAAAGTGGATGGTTGACGTGGTATGCCACATAAAGTGTGAAGAGCCAATAGTAACTACAGTTTTTGAAGAGATTACTTAATGGCATAGTGCCATGAGAAAAACGATGCACAAATAATGTTTCGAAAAGGCGCTTTGCATAGTGAGTAGACCAACACACGGCAGCTACCCTGTGAAATTAAATAATTATGTTATGTTAATGCTTAAACATAACTGAATACATAGAAAACTAGAAATAATCAAATTCCGTTCCACATTTAGAGTTTTGTATTATACTAGGTTTCTATCTTTAGATTAAATCAGATCATGCTATGGATTAGCATGATTTAAATCAGAATGTAGAAAAGGGTGAGTACATACGTGGCAACAATCCCCGGAGAAGAGGTTTGGGATCCATACAAAACCCATGGCCTTTGATACACCCATAAGTACACGAAAAGAGGTCCAGCATATTCTGCTAAGAACACATTCTTCCAAGAGATCTGAGGTCCTAAATCTTTAACATACATTTTAGAACCATTTTGAATATTCAAAGACTTTAGATTATCCTCATCTTTTAACGTTCTCCCTTTCGCTTCCAACTTCACAGCTTGGCGGTCGGGATAAAGCGATTTCTTCAGGTTGGAGTAAATTTTATCTTTGACATCCTTAACTGTCGCGTTATCATTGAGTTGTATTTTTCCTAATGGTTTGGAACCAGATGTACTTAAAATCTCTATCTGAAATTAAGCCGAGAAAAACGTAAAAAAAACAGGGAATGTCCGTGATAAATAGTGATAATTAATACTATGTGTAATAATAGTAATCCTAGGCACTTACTTCCATTTTTCGATGTTTATTTCCTCCTACAACAAAGCAGCAGAAAATTTATATTCAGAGGAGTGATCTAAAGGTCACTTCACATAAATTACAGTCACACTACACTTGTTCGCTGTGCCCATCAGACTTCAACAGTAAAAATAAAATTTATTCAATTCCAGTAAAACCACATAATTTAACCGACGTCATTCAAGAAATTGACAGCGTCACACAGAACAGCAATTTCACAAATGTCAGCTGAGCAGACTTTTTTCTTACGACCATTCTACGGCTAAGGACTGTGTCCATTTAGCCATTATTGAATACATAATTTTAGCCATCAATAAATACAGGCCACTACAGGCTGTCCCAAAAATTTGTGGTAAGCGGAAACCAGGTGATAGAGCATCACTAGGGCTACACGAATCACCCATGTACGTTACGCGATTTTTGGAAGTTTTCGAGTAATAATTTTTTTTACGAATTTTTGAAAAGTTCTGGGTTGTGAGCTGGGACCGTAATATCGATATTTCTGAATATCGATACCAAAAAATCGATATAAGTACTGATACTTTGGTATCGAATTATCGGTATAAATACCGACTAAAAATTTCAGTGCCAAAATACCGATACTTTATTGTGTCAGTATCGGTAAAGGTACTGATACTAAAATATCGATATTTACAAATGACTTCCGCTAGCAACATATTATTGCATTATCTTTGTTTCACAAGTTTGAATATTGAAAATTATAAAAAACAACCTGCACAAGACTAGTAAAATCTTATTTGATTATTTAATTAAATTCAATGAAAGTAATACATGTAAACACGTTATTTCAATCCACGCTGAAAAAACTGTAATTTTCTCCTAAACTGTTCATATTATTGGAAAAATCTTTTGCAAGGGGTTTAATAACATCTTTTACGAACATTAAACCACTTTTCGAGAAACAGTCCAAATGCGAATGATATGAAAATTTCTGTTATGCATAGCAAACGCATGTTTTTGATATAATGGTAAATAAATGTTATTCCTTACGACTTAAGGGATTTTTCAAGTTATGTTTATTGCAATTGTATGCTTTTTATTAGAATGTCCTTTTTATATTATGCCAAATTAAAATAAACAAGGAAACGGTTATTAATGTACTCTTTGTGTACGTTGCCTTTCTGGGGTCAAAATAAGGTGAACCTTATTTAGTTAAAAATATCCTAGATCCTTTGCCTTTATAAATGTTAAATATTTAATTAGGGTATAAAATACAAATACCTCGAAATGGTTTTCGCTTTAAGACATGTTTGTTCTTCTTTCCCATAGCCAAATTAATAGGGTTAAAAAGGTCAGAAATTAACCTAGCTTAGCTATGTACTTATATATTTCGATTTGATTCCTACTTCCCGGGACACCCTGTATAAACCAGCTAAGGCAAATATGACAGAAAGAGAACATCAGGTAAGCCTCTAAAATCAGACAAATCAGAGCATTGATGTTTCTTTAGGCGTAGGTTACGTGGAGTGGTGGACCTCATGTTTCCCGTTCTGAGACCATCAAACACTTAGTTGGTTTCTTCATCACATCAAATAATAGCTTAAGGCAATTGTAGGGGGTGGACGTCGCATTTTCGTGATTATTTCTTTGAATTGAAACAAGTATTATTTCTCTTTTTTGTTTTCATCATCATCCTTGCGGTCCATCCCGGTTGTGAACCTAGGCTGGTGTGTAGGGTCCCAGGGTCCGCCTTTTTTTGTTTTGCATAGTAAGAAAACAGATTGAATAGTCTAATTTTTGGTAGTAGCCAAATAATAAAATAAAATAAAAATATTTTTACTGAAAAAAGTGTGAGGAAACAAAATAAAACGATGTAACCTTATTACTGTAAAAGTTATAATTATAAATAACTAGGTGCTCAGATATCTTTAAATTTTTTCGTCTGCACTTCGCTTAGGCATGATAAATAATTCCTGAATGTAAATTAAAAGAACTAGTAATGGTTTTTACTACTTTGGAAACGTTTGTCCGTTGCCACGCACAATAAAATAATGAGGTAGCAGGGCGGGAGAATGACGGTTGGGGAAAAATACTTTAATGTTGCAATTCGAACAAATTCTTTTGAAATCTCTTAAAAGTGCGTTGTTGCCATGTATGCTAGGGGGACTACAAAGTATTATATCTGAAGAATGGAGCGACGAAATATAATTATAAATAACAAGGTGCAGAACATAACCGAGGGATAAGTTGTAGTTTAATTTGAATTCGGCGATATAATTACGAAAATAATTCAAAAATCTGATGTTTCCGATCCCCCCCAAACAAACGCTCACGAAAATAGTTGAACAAACCAAATATGTAGCCATGCGCGCTGCGCAGGTCTCTACGACACGTGTACGAATACGTGTGCGCGTAGTGGCAACGTCGCGTTGGTCAGCGCTTAGCTACTGGTATAGTATCAGTACTTGGTATCGATATAGATACTGATACTTTTATAACAGTATTTCAAAATACTGATACAAATTCGGTATTCATCTGAGGTATCGATACCATTACCGATATTTTCATAGAAATACTGATATGTTAAAAGTATTGATATCAGTCCCTTCCGCTTGGAACATATTATTGCATTCTCTTTGTTTCACAAGTTTGAATATTGAAAATTATAAAAAGCAACTGCTCAAGACAATAAAAACCTAATTGAGTAATTTATAATTAAATTCTACGAAAGAACCATACATCTACACATGGAAAGGATCCTTTTGTTTCACAAACTGGGGACGTGTGGAGTGTATGAAGGTAGTCACGTGACCTACCGTTTTCGCGGGAAATTCAATGCACCACGAAAACACTGTAGTTTTCTCCTAAACTGTACATTTTTTTTTTTAATTTTTGGTGAGAGAATTGAGAGCATTGACGCCGTTGATCTCCGTTTTGACTCAAAATGGGCAGCTTTGAACAAGATATTTTCTATGAAAACGTGATCTGAGAAACTTGCGAACCAAAAATGATAGTAATAAATATCTTTGTCTGAAAAGTTATCAAGAAACATTTTTCTTGTTATTGAGTATTTGTGAATTTACCCAAACAGTGTTTTTTAAACTACCCTTTTAACATCAATTTGGGAGCTCACATTTTTTTAAACCATTGAAAAAAAGGGTAAACAAAAAATCTAATGCAAATCTACATATCGCATTCATTACGCAAATAGTTTTCAAGGAAATTATTTAAATTTAAGATAATTTGCATACGAAATTAAAATTCATATAAAGCGAAATTACAAAAAAGTGACTGTTGGTTACCATGCAAAATTTACCTATTATTTTATTTAAATAACAAAAAGTTAGCGAAAAAGATGCACCCCCCGGAGAATAAAGGGGTAATTTCAGAATTGCAATTTTTCAGGAGAAGCAAAAAACCAAAATCAGTTAATATCTCTGAAACGATTACTCTCAAATTAATGCTTTTAACTGTTATTGAAAGTAGATTTTTATTTTAACATAATATACAAAAACTAAATTTTTTCAATAGGAAATTCATAGAAAAAAACACAAAAATGTGTTATACTGCAAATCAATATAATATTTTTTGTAGTTAATGATATAACCACTTTATTCTCTGCCACCTTCAATCATTACTGCCTGCGCAGCAAAGTATAGCGACAGTATTCGTTAATTTTCGGTGTATATTCTACAGTGAGTAAGAACTTCTTACCACTTTATTCTGGTAAATTTCAAAATAGTTTTTAATTGTAAACAATGAATATTATTTTATTCGCGGATCATTCTACGTAAACCATGACTTTAACAAATTAATGCAACAACATTAAAAATATAGTTTTTTTTTTTTTTTTACTTATTTATTAAATAAACATAAAAAAATATGAATTATACCAAAATAAATTGTCATTAAGTCTAATTCCTATCAAAATCAGGTTTTTATACTATAATTTAGACTCCGGATTGGTTTTTTTTCTGTAATTTGGACACTGAACTCTATTTTTTATTAGATTACTGTTATAATTAGTGCATGTGCGTGATTTTTTTACATATAGGTACCCAACACAATGCAATGTATTGTAAAATACAATGGAGGTGTAAATACCAGTTATTTTAAAAATGTTATTGTAAAAAAAAATTAAATAAGATAATGAAGAAAGTGCTTTGATCGGCATCCAATATAAAATTAATTGTAAAAGGGAAAAAATAATAAGCTGTGGTAGATAATCAACATTTGTATATTGGAATTTCTGCAACAATTTTTAATTAACCTGTTAATCAAAGTACAAAAACAATCTTAAAACTAAATAAATTAAAAAAATGTATATGTAACTAACTACTTGTTACAATAGCTTCGACAATACTTGTCAATCACAATTCCAAATATATATTCACAATTATTTATATCTTTTATTCATCATTTCAGCCGAACGACGCCCACTGCTGGGCATAGGCCTCCCCCAAGGATCTCCACAACGATCGGTCCTGCGCTGTCCGCATCCAGCGGCTTCCCGCGACCTTGACCAGCTCGTCGGGCCACCTTGTAGAGGGCCTGCCCACGGAACGTCGTCCGGTACGCGGTCGCCATTCGAGAACCTTTCCGCCCCAACGGCCATCGGTTCTCCGCGCTATGTGTCCCGCCCACTGCCACTTCAGCGATGCAATCCTTCGAGCGAGGTCGGTTGTTTTTGTTCTCCTGCGGATCTCATCATTTCTGATTCGATCGAGCAGGGAAATACCAAGCATCGCTCTCTCCATTGCTCGCTGGGTGATCTTGAGCCTTCTTATGAGACCCATAGTAAGGGACCACGTCTCACTTCCATAGGTCATTACTGGCAACACACACTGGTCAGAGACTTTTGTCTTGAGACACTGAGGTATTTCGGACGCAAATATATGCCGGAGCTTCCCGAACGCTGCCCATCCGAGCTGGATTCGACGAGAGATCTCTTTCTCGAAGTTGGACTTACCTAGCTGGCCTGAGCGGGTGCAATATGGGCATTTAACATGATTTTTGTTTTGTCCATGTTCATCTTAAGACCCACTCTTTGAGAAGCATTACCGAGATCTTCGAGCATTATGTTCAGGTCTTCCAAGGTCTCAGCCATAAGAACTACATCATCGGCAAATCGCTGGTGTGTTAGGTACTCGCCATTGATGTTGATGCCGCGTCCTTTCCAGTCCAGAAGCTTGAAAATATCCTCCAACGCAGCCGTGAACAGTTTCGGAGAAATAACGTCTCCTTGTCTCACGCCTCGCTGTAGTTGGATCGGATTAGAGCTCTGGTTCTGTAATCGGACCGACATGGTGGCGTTCTGTTATAAGTACCTTAGCACCTCAATGTACCTGTATTCTATTTGGCACCTTTGGAGAGACTGCAGTACTGCCCAGGTCTCAATCGAATCAAAGGCTTTCTCGTAGTCCACGAACGCTAAGCAAAGTGGCAAGTTATACTCTTCGGTCTTCTGTATAACTTGCCGCAGCGTATGAATGTGGTCTACGGTACTATAGCCTTTTCGGAACCCTGCTTGTTCGGGAGGTTGGAAGTCGTCGAACCTGCGAGCGAGACGATTCGTAATGACTCTCGAAAACAGCTTATAGATATGGCTCAGAAGCGAGATGGGTCTGTAGTTCTTCAAGAGAGTTTTGTCACCCTTCTTGAAGAACAGCATCACATCGCCTCTGCCCCATGCCTTTGGCGTTTTTCCCTCGAGGATGACAGAACTGAAGAGCGTCTGGAGGACCTTAAGTATCGGCTTACCGCCCGCTCTCAGGAGCTCGGTTGTGATTCCGTCATCACCCGCCGCCTTGTTGTTTTTAAGCTGCTTGAGAGCCATCCTAATCTCGTACAGGCTGACGTCCGGGATATCTTCGGTATAGTGTCGGGTAAGCTTGGCTCTAGGATCTTTAACCTTGCTTTCAACAGGTGTTTGCGTGGAATATAACTGTCCATAGAAACTCTCAATCTCCCTCAGGATTTCAGGTGTTGACGAAATGATGCTACCTGCCTCAGTTTTCAGCCTCGTCAATTGGCTTTGCCCAATAGACAGATCTCTGGCGAACACTTTGGAGCCTTTATTTCGCTCAATTGCCTCTTTGATACGCTGGGTATTAAATTGGCGAAGGTCGCTCGTCAAAGACTTAGATATCTGTCTATTGAGTTGCCGATAACGATGGGCATCCGCTGAGTTCTGTAGCCTCATTTCGTTTCTCTGATTCATGAGTAGGAGAGTCTGACTGGAGAGTTTCTTTGATTTGGGACGGCGGGTTTTAAAGTGCTTGGACCCTACCGTACGGACAGTATCCACCACCATGTTGTACAGATCGTCCACATCGATGCTGTTCTCAAGGGCTTCGAAGCGGTTTTGAAGCTCGAGCTGAAAGCACTCGGGGTTTTGAATTTGAGCCGGTATTGGTCGGAGCGTGGATTTTATCAGTCGCGCTCTCTCAAGCTTTAGGTCGATATTCAATGTGCCTCTGACCATGCGGTGATCGCTTCCTGTCTTAGCAGCATTGATCACAGTGACATCATTGAGTATATGCTTCTTCGTCGACATGATAAAATCGATCTCGTTTTTGACTCTACCGTCCGGACTGATCCAGGTCCATTTGCAGCTT
This sequence comes from Udea olivalis, assembly GCA_947369235.1. Classification (NCBI taxonomy): domain Eukaryota; kingdom Metazoa; phylum Arthropoda; class Insecta; order Lepidoptera; family Crambidae; genus Udea; species Udea olivalis. The sequence continues at coordinate 13,714,270 of OX376341.1, read as the reverse complement.
ACGGGCTTCTTGAAGAAGGAGTTCATCATAAAGAGGTTCTCCTTCTCCATTAAGTCTGCCAGCATCTGGCCTCTGTTGTTCCGTTGCCCAAATCCAAATTGCCCCACTCTCAACTCATCACCGCAACGTTGCCCCAACTTTGCATTAAAATCCCCCATCACAACCGTGTAGTGGGTTTTATAACTATGCATGGCTTTAGAGATCTCCTCATACATAGCCTCCACTTCGACATCGTCGTGCTTTGAGGTCGGAGCGTAGACCTGAATGACATTCAGCGAGTATCGTTTCGATATTCTGAGTATCAGGTACGCTACCCTGCTCGAAACACTTCCGATAGTAATCACGTTGTTGACAAGGGATTTGTGGACGATGAACCCGACACCACTTAGGGAATGTTGGTCGCCCTCCCGGTGGTATAGTAAGTTGACGGATTGCAGGATTATCGAGTCCTCCCCCACTCTTCAGACTTCTGATAACCCAATGATATCCCAATGTAACTTACTAATTACCTCTTCCAACTCTTTGAGCTTCGCGTCGAGCCTCAGTGTGCGCGTGTTATATGTTGCCAGGTCGAGTCGTCGTTGTTGGCAGCCGGATCTTACCCGGGGATTCCTAGCACCCCCTGCCCCGCCGTTACCATAGCCGCTGCCGTAGCTAGGAATAGTAGGGCCGCCGGGGACTGGGGGCCGATTTTTTGGTTGTGCAGCCATTTTGGGGGGGGTTTGCCATAATCGCCACGCTTGGCAGGCGGGTTGGCGGTATCTTTTATTATGGGAACTAAACTTATAATCAAATATTCATAAAAAACATACGAAACAAAAAAACAATATAATTAATCTGTACTATCACATGATTCACATTTATTAAGGCACAAACTTCTTTCATTTTCATTCATTTTAATATTTTCATACTAATTAGTTTTTTAATTGACTTCTTAATTGCTTTCTTCATCAGAATCATATTCATTTATTTCAATTGTTTCATCACATCGGAGGGATTCATAAAATCCGTGGTAATTCTTTGGGATAGCTTCAGTTGCACACAAACTGATGAGATCATTATACAATGGCTTTGGTAAAGCAAATGGTCTATTATATGCTTGTTTCAAGTCTTCGTCGGGAATGTTTGGTACGCAATCTTTTGCCTTCTTTGGTTTTCTTCCTCGAGCTGGCTTCATCGATAGCGTTTTCAGGGATAGATATTCATTTTCATATTCATATTTGTAATGTAAAGTATCCGGGTCTGAGCTCAATGTGTTAACCTCTCGTATTTTCGACCACATCACTTTATTGCCATGACAATCACGCAGCCAATTTTTGTTCTCTATTAGCGCTTTTATATTATAAAAGTCAGATTGCTGCATCTCTTTCAATTCATATTTTTTGCCTTCGACTCTACAATTTAATATTATTGCGTACATCTGATCTGGAGTATAAATTACCAGTTTGTTTTTAGCCCTTTCTATACAAGAATGCATGGCATCCCCTTCTGATTGACTGTGACCAACTTCAAAAAATCGGTGTGTGATGTTAATTTTGTACTTTTTAGCAGCATACAAATAAAGCGCAAATATATATTTGTTCTTATTCTGTCCGGCGCAGCTATCAGAATAAAATGAGATATTTTGAATACCCTTCATGTGTTCTTTCTCAATAAAATCTAATAAACAGCTGCCAATTTCAATAGCACCCCTTTTGGCTATTGTATAGTGCCAAGCATAGCAATATCCTTGTAAATCTAATAACTTAAAAACCGTAAAGTTGTAAATAGGATATTTCCTCTTGTAATGGAATATTCCTACATTTGATTGGGGAACATTTAAAACTTTTTCAAGATCAAATGTGGCGACTGTAGTAACTTTAGGATCAGAATTGGCTTTTTCATCATTCTTTATTTTCCGTATTATTTCTTTATTCTTCAGATGTTTTCTGAAATTTTCTTCAAGGCTTGTTTTTTTAGATGCGTCAGCTTCTTCGTATAAGGCACACGTAGCGCATCGATCTTTTTTTGGTTGAAAAAAGGAATAGTTGAATCGGGTGTTAAATATTGTTTCGTACTGTCTTTTGGTTCCTTCTGTTGTACCAGGGTTATCTATTTTGTAATTTTTGAACCAATCCTTATACAAGCGATACATTTTGCTTATATTTAAATTTTCTGATAAGTACAATCTCTTTGATTGCTTTCTTAAATAATAAGATTCCTTTAAGTTTACAGGGAATAGTCTAATATGTGTTAAAATGCTTTTTTCCGTTAATATGTCCATTTTCCGCGGTCTGTTACTATGTGTCCCTCTCTTATCTTCAAGATTGTCTTCGCTTTTATTTTTTTCAATTGCTGTATAAATTACTCTCTCTGAAATGCTTAATGTGTTCAGAAAAAATAATTTACATACCTGTGTTTGCTGTCCATTTAATGGTAAATAATATAATAGTTATTGTCTGTAATCGATTTGTTTTCCTCTCTAATAGCATTATTTTTATATTATCAGCTTTCACGTTTCTTAAAATAAACTGCCATTGGTTTTCATGATCCCCTATTCTCCAATAAGCATCAAAAATTTGTTGTCTCGATGCTGCATCGAATTTTTCGTAACATTTTTTTTTGCATTTACATGGATCTCGAATTGTTTTTGATGGTTGGACTTTTTTATTACGAACTCCTTTCCACTATTTTTTAACAATTTATTCTTTCTATCTTGCCACTCATTTGTATTGCGTCTACGTTTTCTAGATAGATTTTTACAATTATTTTCTGTTTCAATTTCTTCTCTAGTTTCTGATATTTCTGAATTCACCATTTCTTCTGACACAGAGTTAGGTTCAATTTCTTCTGTAGTTCCTAAATTTAAGTTATCTTCTGACATAGGGCTGGGTCCCGCAATTAAATTTAGTGTTTCATTCGTTTTTTCAGTTATTTGAGGATCCTGATTATTTTGATTGCTATCCGTATTTTCTATTGCAGTGGTTCGAAGTATGCTGATTGAATCATCGGAATTGTTCAAAAATAAAGTAGTCATATTACCATTTTTATCACAATTAAGTATTGCATGACTATCAAGATCTAAGTAAGTTTGTTGGTCGGACTCAGTGTTAATGTTATTATTTCCATGCTCAATATTTTGATCAGATTCTTCAATTTGATATTCATAATTTAAATTGCTCATCGAAGTACCTACTCGGTAAATCGGTAACTTTATATATTACGCTGGGAGAAGCTATAAAATCGACGTCATTCAGTAGGCCTGATAAATTGGATATTGTTGAAGGCGTTTTAATATCGTTTCCATTGTTATTTATGTAATCTGTTAAGATTGGGGTGATTGATCGTTCTGGCCTTGAAAAATAAATAAAATCATCAAAATTGTCTTGATAATTCAAATTAACTTCATGTCGCGGAGTTATGCTGATGCTTTTGGTTACATTGTAATCATGGCTGTCAGACTTGTTTTCTAATACTGAAACCAAAGAAATAGAATATTTTTAAAATGATTTTAAACTTTCGCGTTGCATAATAAAAATAATTAATTTAAACGGGGCAAAACAATATGAAAGCAATAAGTCAAGCAGTAAGTACTGTAATGTAGGTGTACTTGTTTAAAAATATCGTCGCGTTTTGCCCCGTTTATATTAAGAATATTTTTTCTGTTTCTTTGGAAGTAGGTGGCGATGTGAAAGTGTCAGTGTATATTTATAATTCGTATAAGTATAAGATATACAGCGTATCCCAAGGCTATGGGGCATGAAGGGAAAGTATAAAATACATTGGCTATTTTATTTTACCAATCAATACAGTCATTACTAAAGATAGTATTTCTCTTAGAAACTTCGGTCTGAAACTCGTATGTTGTGCAAGATTTCCATACTACCAAATATTTCGCGTACATAGTTGTATGGAATTAGTGGATATACGACAGACAGGTTTAAAACCCATTGTTTCTTAGACAAATTTTATTTTTACTATTTATTTTATCGATTGGAAAAACAAAATAGCCAATCCTATTTTTTTATTTTTTTCCGGTTTGAATCCGGTGCAGTGCAATACAAGCACAATTCAAAAACAATTTTAATTATTTTAAAAAAAAAATGTTAAAAATAAACACACCGTCAACTAATCCCAAACCAAGCTATATACATACTCGTACTTTAATATTTTTTGACCAACTTAAACTGATATTAACATCCAGACAGAAACTAACACAGATGTTTGTCAGACGTACCTACTGGGTGGGATTCGAATCCACTGTCCCCGGCGCGAAAGGTTGGGTCACTACCAATGGAGTCAACGGGCAAGTCAAATTGTGCAAAAACCTCCTCATCCCCATTGCCTTTGAGCCAGTTATTAATATTGCACAAATAACACAAAAATAATAAAAGTTAGGTAGGTATCTACCTATTGTTAGGTTTGTGTGGTCATGATGGGTCTAAATTTGCCGTTGAAGCCACCAAACAGCAAAAGACACTGGTGATGGTACTGTGACAGGGTGTGTCGTCACTCAATAATAAACAAATAGTAGTAATAGGTGTAGAAACTTACCTTCATCGGCTTCATCATTTTGTTGACACATATATAACATCCGTTTCACTCTGGGATTTTTAAGATTTTTTTTATTTACAGACTGCATAATTGTCGATTAAGATTACTTTATTACGGTAATAACACTGCCAAACCACATTACAATTGTCAAAATTAGATTAACCTATTACCTATGAGCCGCAACGGTGTCAAGGATGCAATGAGATGAAATAAATAAACAGGTTTACACCTGTGACGCGGGGGGAGTAAGCGGTTCGAAGCGGCAACGTCGCAATACGTACATTGACATAATAATTTTTGAACGCATTATTTCCTTACAGCATTACGAGTTTGAATGCAAATGCAGGAATATATTATTACGATTCTATGATCATTATTTTATAATAAGAACAATAGTAATTATTCAATTAGTAATAATTTAATTTACGATTCACCATTCTTCAGTTGTAGAGTAGTAACACATAATACAGCAAACGTGCGGTTAATTTTGTACCAGAATAATGTGGTAAAATCGGATACTGTCCTTGCGCTTGAGTGGACTATCCCGAATAATATAGCATTATATCAATACGTAATACAGTAGTGAAGTTTTGTACGGTAATATTAGATTTCAACATTATTCTCGTTTAATAGTTTCAAAAAAAATTCTTAGAAAAAAGTGGTCATATTGAATAATTATAATAATACTGCATTTAAAAATATGAAATAAATTCAGGTGATAGGCTAGTGACCCTAGAACCCAAAAATCGAAAAACATTAAAAAGATCGTTCCGTCGCTTACCACTTTGTTCTGCGGGGGTTTTTTGTATTTTAATTTTAGATAATATATAATAATTATATATTATCTAAAATTAAAATACAAAAAAACCATTTAAAAGACGCTTAATTTATTTTATACATATTTTTTAGAAGTGCTATTATGAAACACTCCGCGCAGAACGTTTCAAATCAGTCCGCCGCTAGGTCTTTCAGAGGAATGACGTATCGCTCTTTGCTCTGTAGCAAACTTCGCTGACCGTTGCAGTGCGCTGCGCAGCGTGGTATAGTTTAAAGCGCAACCGACACGTCTTAGTACTTTGGTGAGTGAATATTTTTTTTTATAAAATAGAAATAATGATATTATTAAAAACACTTTATTGATTTGATAAAAAATGTTTCAGTTTGTGTTTGCAATAAGAATTGAAAGGTAATATTTAATTTATAACACATGCATTGTAATATTTGTAATACGCATAAAGTCTTTTTCATAATACTTTTTTATCGATACGTACACCATTTAAGTTTTCGCTAATATTTAGGCAAGATTTAATTAGCTATTAAAATCGAGATCAAAAATGGTGGAGACAACTTTTTGGTATAAAATCTATCATATATAAAATATTATTTTTGTGGTTTTTGGTGGTGCCGATTTCGAATACCACATCTATTTCGAGATCTAAGACGATGGATGTGACTTTTTTATGTAAAATATTATGGATAAAAAATTTATGGTTTTTAGGGATGCCGATTTCGAATACAACATCTATTTCGAGATCCAAAATGGAAGACGTAAATTTTTTATGTAAAATCAATATGGATATCACTTCCATGGTTTTCGGGGGTGCCGATTTCGAATACAACACCTATATTGAGATCCAAGTTAGCGCACGTGACTTTTTTATGTAAAATCAATATGGGTATCACTTCCATGGTTTTCGGGGGAGCCGATTTCGAATACAACATCTATTTCGAGATCTAAGATGGCGGACGTGACTTTTAATTAAAATAATATTATTTCAATAGTAAAGACCTATTATTAGTATAATATCTCTGTTTTAACTGAAAAGAAAGCTACGGTATATTACATTTTTATTTACCAATTTCAGATGCAAGGTTTGATTGAGACATGTGGTAGACCTGATTTAATAGGCCCATAGCCTAAAGAAAAACTTCTTATATTTGTGTACATTTTGAAGAAAATATATTACCTATGAAAAGAAGAATTTGAAGAAAACAGCGATTCCAGTGCTACTTTTATCTGTTAAAGTCACAGGTTCACGTTTCTTGTTTTAGGTACATACTAGTATTGTATTTTTCTATAAGAAAAAGTTTTGTAAACTTATACTTCTTTTACTTAAGGGTCCTGAACTCCTGATAATGCATAAACTAACCTACCAATAAGCAAAATATGAAATAAATCAACAAATGAATGTGACAATCCTGCAACAATGACGAATGTTTAGATGATCGATGGCGGCATTTCGCGCATCTACAAAGGCGTTGGACCACTGTAAGTTTTTAACACTGTGGTATACCTATGATAAGGTTAAGTTATAAGGATGTTATATTTTATCAGTACCAAACATTGACAGCAGTAACGGCGTTTGTAAGGAAAATTGACCTCCTGAGAAGGAAGAGTCAATAGAATTTTACGAGTACTGTTTAGGTTAACAATAGAGAAAAGGTTTAACGGGAAACTACCCTTCGTGCGGAAAGTGCATTTTGGCTTGATCTGCGAAGATGTTTTGTAACAGCATCATCTTTTGGTATCTAATGTCAAAAACGTTAAAACCAACGAGATCATCGCCAAAACGCCATTCACCAGCTCGCAGTTCAAGAAAATATAAAAATCAATAAATGTGGCCTGTTTATCAACAAGGAATTCTTTTTTCTAGGGGCATCACCTGCTGGTGTCTTTGATGGGGGCATCATTGAAATTGGACACTTTGTCCAATTTCAGCGTTTGTTATAAATGCCGAAGATGCAATTAAGCGAAAGAAAACAACATTTTGGAATGCTGATGATAATGTCAACCATCGTCATGAGTGGTTTTACCAAGTTCAAGGGCAATCACACATTTCATACAAAAGTTTATGTTTGTTAGCTGTGTGTGTGGACGGGTGAAGAATAATTTGATTCTTGAAAGTGAAAAAAATCACTGGTGATTTTTGGCAACATCAAATGAAAAACAGAAAGGAAAATTATTATAATAAGTAACCGTTACCAGAAATAGTAGATCCCCGAAAATCTAGGTATATGCCACTAAGGAGCACAACCCTTTAGTAGATTAAACACTCCAAGGCTGGTAAAAGAAAGGCGTCTAAAACTAAATTAGATCAACTTCAAATAGCCCAAAATAAAATAGTTAAAATGTTATTTCACTATCCTTATTAAACATGAACGGAAATTTTTTGTAGAGACACTAAACTCATGAACATTAGACAATTATTTAATTACAGTATCTACGTTTTATTTATAAAATTATATTATTGATAAAATTATACACACCAACCTTTCGTTCCTTATAATAAATACACAAACGCAGCTTACGAAGACCCTCACATCTGGTTTTGCCCAAAACACGAACCAACTACAGGAAAAAGGCCATAACTTTTGAGGGCGCACAGATTTTTAACAAACTTTCACCTAACATTAAGGCTGCGGATACTATCGGCGCGTTTTAAACCAATGTAACTATATCCTTTCAGATTAAAGCCTATTACGTGGCTGAGAGTGTCAGCTCACTTAGTGGCTTAACGTCATTCATGAAATTAACACAAATAAGTAGCTTTGTTTTCGTATTTTTTTTCATTTAATGTTTATTAATGCTGTTATATTCAAATACAGGACGTGTAACTATACAATGTAATGTAGTTCTGAAATAAGTGACATTTTTGTCTTTTTTTATGAGAATAAAGTTCTATAAACTGAACAGAACAGTTTATGTAACAGTACAGTATTTATGGCCAGAACGTCACTAGTATCGGTCGGTCTCTATAGGTCTGAGTCAAATTGTAATTAAAACGGTATTCTGAATTTGGTACTTCATTTCTAAATTACGTATAGAATGGTCATACCTCATAAAGAATCTACTTCATGCACCTAACAGTAAAATATTGTCAATGTAGTAAACCCATTAGATTACAGCATACAGTTATGCACTTGTAATAAAAACACCACCGACTGTTATATTTCTTTACTCCACTCTCTTCAAACATACACAGTATAGTTTGAACTCTCTAATTTTATTATGGTCTTCCTCAACACACAAATCGTAGAAATTACTAAGCGCACAACCTCACTCAATGGCTGACCCGCATAGAATGAGTCTGTGATGGAATGTCATCCCACTAGCAACTGACTGCCGTCCATTTTTAAATCAATGTTGCCAGTAAAATAATCCACAAAGTTACATGAAGTATTAGTGTTGCTAGAAAAATAACATTATAAATATACGTTTATCTCAATATCAACAGTGATTAAATAATATTATTAATGTTCATTATTACATCAACCCTTACATTCGCCCATCCTGACAGTGTGTATGCACCACGAAATTATATCTAGTATTATCTAATAAAAGTTCTCCATATCGCACACCTAGATAAAGACTAGCTCAACTCAAAATATCACTTTTTTCAGGAATCGAAAAAAACGTTTTACTTCATTTCTATTTAGTATATTAAAAATATTCTAAAAGGCTTATGTATATAACTTTACGTAGATATTTATTGTGATAAGGGTTTTCCATTTAGCTCACAGTAATTCCTTATTATTTCAGTTTTTTGAGTTAGGTTGGTATTCATGACAAAATCATGATTAAATTTGCTTACTAAATCAAATTAAGCTCATATTACTGGCTTTTTTTGAATTAGTGTACTATTCATCTGTATTTATTTATCTAGTTTTAACCAAAAATAGTCTTGAATCTATATTATATTAAATTTATTTTCTGTATTACTCAGCTGTATGATTTTCATAATGAAACAAATATCCATAAAAAAGAAATTACCTTTATTTAGGTCACAAAGAAATAAAGAAAACTAAACAAAAAAGTTTAAAAACCTCTAGAAAAATCTTACAAACCTACGAATTGGTTTGTTAAAACAACATAACATACACATAACATTAATTGCATCAAAATAGATATATTAAAAAAATACAGGATTCCTTTTAACAACATGTTTATAGAATGTCAAAGATAATATTATAGACTTTGCTTTAATACTATAACACTTATGAGTAATTCAACTTGCTCATTATCTTTTAAATCAGTACAAGAACTGTTTTTCTTAAAAATAAAAACAACCTTAAATTGGCACGTCTATCAAAAGCATTTACCAATAATCAGCCGTTGTCTTTGGTACTTAATATATGAAACCGTTTTCTATGAGATCGTTTATGCTATCTACTATCAATATAATCTGGCTTTTATGTTGAACGTCATAAAATATCCCAAATTTATAATTACAACATCTAATGAATCACAGAATACGATTAACATTATCACTTATATCTCCTAGTAGTAGAACTTTAAAAAATAATCAAACTTTATTCCTACCATACCTAATAATCAGTACTTGATAAATCACAGTGTAATAATTCGAGATAATACTTATACTCTGTTCTGTAAAAATATTCTACAGCAAGTGCATTTTTGTAAAAAGAATCGACGTACATCTGGGGAATGATTTTCTTATTAATAAATAATAAATTTCTGGGACAATTTACACCAAGATCATCTTACCCCAAACTAAGCAGAGCTTATAGTGTCAGAGACTGATAAACATACTTAAATATTTCTAAATACATACTTAAATAGATAATAATACCCAGACACACAACAAACATAAATGCTCGTCACAAATGTTTGTCATGGGTGGGGATCGAACCCACGACCTCCGTTGCCAAAGGCATGATCGCTGCCATTGCACCAACAGGCCAGTCAACTAATTAATTAATGCTTGTATGTCCCGCTTTTTATTAGCACTTAACGGTATTTTTTGCAGATACGCTTATACGCTTGTATCAAATTTGGTGAAAATTCGTGATTTTGTGCTCGTCTTAGATTTCTTACAAACGCTTTCTTAAAAACTGGCTCTTCATAAGAGGTTTAATAAAAAAAAGACATTGGCTGCTGCTTTTCAACACGGAGTTGTTTGATGTCGTGCCATTTGATTTGTTCTCTGTCTGCATTTACAATAAAATTATTACCCCACTCTTCTTGAAGGGCCTTCAGATCATCAAGCTGCAGGTTTTCTTACTCTTTTCTTACATTTTCGAGCGTTGTCAGTTGCAGCAGGTGGTGTATTGATCGGCTGAGATGTGGAAGCTTCAAGATCATCATTGCGTGAATGGTTAGTATCCGATACTGCAGAGCGCACAGAGTTATCACCTGTTTCTTTGTTACTGCTATTAGACCTGCTAGAACTATCTGATGATGAACTGTTGGAATTATCCGATGATGAGCTAGAACTAGGCGAACTACAAGAAGTAGAAGAGCGAGATCTTTTCCTTGGAATGAGGAGGAGTGGACGGTGAGTTCCCTTCCTGGTAGGTACAGTGTGATGCGAATCCTTATCAGAGTCATCAAAATCGCCACCCTCGCTGTTAACAAGTGAAATAAACTATGATGATCTCACCTGAGATCTGTCTTACGCAGATTGTGGCGATTTTCAGTTTTCTCCTAACCCTCCATCGTGATTCGCTAAGATTTGTTCAATTACTTTAGTGTTTGTTGAAGATGTCGGTTTGTACTGTTGCAGCTCTATTTCTTTATTAGTGGCCTCTGGTTCATTTGGCAAAATTTATCTCATGATCGAGGGGCTCGTTGAAGGTGTCTCTGATCTCGGTGTGTTCTCGTGAAGCTCCAGCTCGTTATCACTGCCTACTGGTTCACTTTCTGTGGCTATTTTTATTACTGGGGTGCTCGTTAAAGGCGATGGGTGTGCATTCTTGAGGCTCCGACTCTACACGATTGCACTCAGATTCATTTAAACGAGCTGCCATAGCCTTTTCTAGCAATAGTAGACCACTACCCTTCATCATCTGCATTATAAATCATTAAATTGATTTAGCCACGAAGACTACACCAAAAAACACCCAAAATCCGCTTCACATTTTGTTATTTTAATCACGGCAAACATTCTATTTTCTAGATATGTTTTATTGTGATATGTCTACCTTCGTGTTGTTATCGCGAACCACCTCCTGTTGTGAAAAAGGAAAATCAATTTCAGTTATGTTATTATCTACCTTCGTGTTGACATCGCGGTCAACCTCCCGGCATAATAAGAAAATCTTTGTATTTTATAGAATGAATTATGCACCACTATATTATGAAAATAAATACTTACTATTATCTGGTTTAAAATCCGACGAACTGAGGGTAAGGCACATTAACCTTCGTTTCTTTTTTAATTTGTCATTTTTTCTCAGATATCTTTAAATTTTTTCGTCTGCACTTCGCTCATACATGATCAATAATTCCTGAATGTAAATAAAAAAAACTTACTTACTTTCTTACTACTTACTTATTACTTGTAAGTAATGGTATTTACTACTTTGGAAACGCTTGTCCGTTGCCACGCATAATAAAATAATGAGGTACAATGACGGTTGGAGAAAAATACTTTAATGTTGCAAGTCCAACAAATTCTTTTGAAATCTCTAAAAAGTGCGTCGTTGCCATGTATGCTAGGGGGACTACCAGGTATAATATCTGAAGAATGGAGCTACGAAATATAATTATAAATAACAAGGTGCAGAACATAACCGAGGGATAAGTTGTAGTTTAATTTGAATTCGGCGATATAATTACGAAAATCTTTCAAAAATGTGACGTATCTGATCCACATCCACCCCAAGCAAACACTCACCGAAACAGTTGAACAAACCAAATAGCTATTCAGCTGTGGTATCGATACTATTACCGATATTTTAATAAAAACACTGAAATTTTAAAAGTATCGATATACTTTAGGGTCAATATTACTTATCTTTTTTAATTTCTGATGAAAAAGTGGCTTACAATGAACGCACTTGTAAATTATTTTTGCGTTGGCATTTCACTTACCTACTTCTGAATGCAGATGTGTGAGTGAGTGAGTTGAGTGAGTTCATGTACGAAAATGTCATACTTGTGTGTGTTGTGTTGGTAGTTGAATTAAATGGCGATTCGTGAACAGTGTATTTTGATGTGTTTTCTAAACATTGTTTGAATACTGCGCTAAAAGTTTTAATTTATCCCTTGATCCTTGATCTAATCAACTATAAAAAATGCGTTCGGTTGTCGAAATTGGGGCCAGTGTCCCAGCCTTTCTCGGGAAATTGTGGAAACTGGTCAATGATGCAGAGACAAATAATTTGATTTCTTGGAGCCCGGTAAGTATTTATTAGTAGCACTGTGGAACTAAGAGCTGTCTTCAAAATTAATTTGTTGTATTCATACGTTTAAAATCTGACCGATCGATCAAATTACTTGTAGAAAGTATCACGGAAAAAACCTAAAATCTTCGAGGTGACAGCCCGTCATTGAACACCGCAAAATGTATACATAAATAAATACAAGTCACGTTTTATTCCATGCTCGTGTAGCAGCCCCACTTGGCGAACTAACTTTACTTTTCATAAGAACCAACCCCTTAAAAACCAACTCAAGTTTGCATAGCATAGGCTAAAGAAAAGTATTTGTCGTGAAGTATTTTCGCTTAGGTATTATTGTTTGCAACACTATTTTAATATTTGAATTTAGTCTCATCAGAAAACATTGCTCAATTATGTGAATTGTATGTCTTATTGTTTCAAGGGAGGGAAAGCATTTGTTATTAAAAACCAAGCAGATTTCGCAAGGGAGCTATTACCTCTTTACTATAAACACAACAATATGGCTAGTTTCATAAGGCAACTGAATATGTATGGCTTTCATAAAATAACATCTGTTGAGAATGGAGGTTTACGCTATGAAAAAGACGAGATAGAATTTTCTCACCCATGCTTCATGAGAGGACATGCTTTTCTCTTAGAACATATAAAAAGAAAGATAGCAAATCCCAAATCAATTGTGACTAGTGGTGAAAGTGGTGAGAAGATTCTCCTGAAACCTGAACTCATGAACAAAGTACTTGCTGATGTAAAGCAAATGAAGGGAAAACAGGAGAGCCTTGATGCAAAGTTTAGTGCAATGAAACAGGAGAATGAAGCCTTGTGGAGGGAGGTGGCCATCCTTAGGCAAAAACATATCAAACAACAGCAAATTGTAAACAATGTAAGTAATGGTAAATAATGAATTCAGTGTATTCTGCTTCTGAGATTGTTGTATCATATATTTTCATATATTTCAAATAGATATTAAATTATGTAAATCCATAAATTACCAAAATATTTTCCTGAGGATATGTCTGACCTCAAATATTGAAGCTGAATAGGCATGCTAACTAAGGATACTAGAACTTTAGGAAGCCTATTGACTTTGAATTCATCAATCAAATTAATATTATTAAATGCTTAGGTTAAAAAGAGAGCATAACTATGTCAGAAAAGTTAAGTCCTAAGTCGACTGCAACCTCTGATGACTTGCAAATGTTAACTAGCATTAGGATTTAGTTCATTGAATAGTTACATTTATGGTTGGCACACATGATATTACTAATTTAACACGTATTGTGCCACTAGTACACTTGATGTTTGCATAGCGTGCCATACGTTTTCAGGCAACACCTGTATGTTGGACTAACACTCAACGGGTTAATTGTTCATGTTAGTTCTGAAGTAGTGCTACTAGTCTAAATACTGTGTATAATATGAAATATTCTATACTTTCAGCTCATACAATTCCTCATGTCTTTGGTTCAACCTGCTAGGCCACCCAATGCAAATGGCAATAATGTTGGTGTCAAAAGACCTTACCAACTAATGATTAACAATGCGGCTCATAACTCAGCAGGGGATGGCTACCCTAACAAAACAAAAAATATCAAATTGGACAAAGAAAGCATCTTAGAAGATTTAAATGAAGAAAATTTGGTGGGTACTATTCAAGGTTTTAATGCCAACACCCAGTTTTATTATCCAAAAAAAGTCAATACCTAGAATTTATATTTATGAATTACTAATTTTGTATAAACAAAATCTTTACTTTATATTTGGCCATTACAGGAAGATGGACCTACAATACATGAGTTAGCCCATGATGATATGTTACACAATGAAGCTTCTGAAGATTCTATAGATCCTGACAATTTCGTGACTATCGATGTACCTGCAAATTTCAGAGTTGCTTCCACACATAGCCCCTCAGACCCAGCAGCTTCTATACAGTATCAGGTTACTATGGAAGATGGGGATGATGCCGAGACAGGTAATTAGCACCACCAACTCATTTAACCTTAATATCTATTACAAGATTATTTAAGCATATTATTATTATGAACTATCATTTCAGATGGAGCACGAACAATCAGATTCTATCCTATATGTAGGACAAATGGTAATTTACAAAGCAGTGAATCAGTACCGGTTATTACTTCTCCCACAATACCTGACCCTACATCTCCAGAACAATTGGTTAACAATGTCATGGCATCTCCAGGACTATCTAAATCAAAAGGTAGAACTAATGCAAACAAAGGATCAAATGCTATGACTAGCAAAATGTTGTCGCACAATAATTATCATGCCTTGAACCCATCAGCTGATTTAAGACTTCCTGCTGAAATTTTTGCAAGTGATGACTCTGTTAGTGATGCAGGGATAGTAGCAACAGAAGATGTTCCTTTGCAAAATGTATTGCAGGATACAATACTTACTGGTGATCTTTCTGAATCCTTAACTAAGGATAAAATGCTAGGTGGTATCAATATTAAAATGGAAAAATCAGCTGAAACAGCTAGGCCGACAGCAAAAACAGCAAAGAAAAGTGCTAAAAATAACAATGCTAGTTTGAATCTAGCTGACATTAAAACTGAACTACAAGATGATCTGGACTGGGGTAACATGACTTTGGCGACAGTAAACAACAATACTAATGTGAACCGGTTTCAGTCAAGGTATGATTACCTACAATTTCCTACAAATACAGTATTTGAAAGTAAATTCTCAACTTAAGTGTAAGTCATCATGACCAGACAGTTTAGCCTGTCTGTGTAAAATTAGGGCTAATAAAACATCACTTCAGGCAGGGTCTGGTCATGAGTAACCTATATGTTCTTTCAGGCCATAGTTAAACTTAATTTTTGAAAATTGTTCCATTTAGAAAAAAACTTCTTATGGGAAGTAAGTTAATTTTAAAAATTAAGTTCAGGTAAAGTGATCTATTGTATGTATCAAATTAGATAATATAAATAACATTATTATTTAATTTGGTAGACAACAATTTCGAAAACTAGCCGACCATAATCACATAATAAAAGCATTTTCAGTAATAGACATACTCATTCAAACACTCTATTTCTTCGGCATACTTCTAACCGAATGTGTTTCTTGTTTAATTTTTTTTACATTTTTGTTGAAGTCAATGTGTAATTCTGTTGAAACAGGCTTGACCCTCACTAGACAGGCTTAATCTAGTGTAGGAGTCAAAATATGTAATGCAACTTATTTTTCTTTCAACAACTTGTTCTTGACATACAGAAATAGGAGAGACAACATCAGCTTAAATCGGGAAGACTTAGCTTCTCTATTTGGAACAAACGGGAACAAGTATGTAAAATCTTACTTCTTACAAATTGATGTGTGTATTATAAATGCGAAAGTTTGTGAGGATGTCTTTGTGTGTGTATGTTCGTTACTCTTGCACGTGAAAACTACTGAACGGTGTATAAGCTGCATTTTACAGTAATGAAATTTTACAGTAATGCAGCTTATTGTTTCTTTCATCATGTTATTGGATAAAAGCCTTAATTGGTTAGTAGTAACCCACAAGAAACAATCTTATAAATGGTTCTAAATCGAAGTGAATGTTAAAATCACAGCTACTAGGGGTCAATCATTTATAATGATTGATTCATTATACGCCTTCATCATTTTCGGTCTGGATTCATTTTGGTGATATAAATACATTTTAAGAGAAAACCATTCCAGATACAATAGTATGAGATTGATTAAGGTTTTATAAGATATTATGTCTAAGGTGCAGGTCTTAATATTTTCGTTATCGTCATAATGGCCAGTTCGACAGCCCATTCAGAAATTCATAATAATAGAAGTATACGACTGGCCTGTTGGTGCAATGGCAGCAATCCTGCCTTTAGCACCAGAGGTCGTGGGTTCGATCCCCACCTATGACAAACATTTATGTGACGAACATTTGTGTTTGTTGTGTGTCTGGGTGTATTTATCTATTTAAGTATGGATTTAAAAATATTTAAGTATGTTTATCAGTCTCTGATATCCATAGTACAAGCTTTGCTTAGTTTGGGGTCAGATGATCTTGGTGTAAATTGTCCCAGATATTTATTATTTATTTATTTATAATTTAAAGAAAGAAGAATTCACCACATTTTTTTTAATTTACAGGAATGACTTAGATGATCATTTGGATACAATGCAAACAGACCTTGACTCACTCAGAGAACTTTTACGAAGTGACTCCTATTCTCTTGACACAAATACTTTGATGGGAGTAAGTACTTGAATAAAATCTCTTAGCTTACATTTTTAGTAAAGGAAACTTTAATATTGTAGATTTGTCATCATATTGAACATTGTGCATAAGCGTTGTTACTACAATGAAGAGAAAGGTATTCTGATGCTGTAATTTTTACATATTATGGGCCAACAAGATACTAGTATAGTGAAATCCGTTTATAATGACATCGAAGGGAATTGACAAACACGTCATATTAAGCGGACGTCATACAAAGCATTTTTATGAAAAAAAACAACCTTCTTTTTTTAGGTAAATTCTCATTATAATAAAGAAACATAGCATATTAAATCAAAATAAAAATTGCACGTAATAGATGTATGTATGTACATATATGTTTAATTTTTTACTTATGAAATCTGTAGTTCTAGTTTGCTTTTGTTTTTTATTTTATTGTAATAATAGTATCTAATACTATTTCCTTTGCGAGAGATGAGTTTCATTCTCCATTTTCTAATCTGCATATTATTGCACCTTTCTCCTCAATCGTAAATTTACGACGTTGAGATGTAATTTTTTTTACTTAAAAGATATCACTAAAAACAATATGTGACGTTCAACTGTCAATTACTCACTCAGACACTGAGATTCAAAACAAAAACAAGCCACGTGCCGAACGTGGTCGGGAATCGACGAACATTACCGAAGGTGTACAGAATCATGTCGTTCACGGACAAAATTTACTAAAAATCGGCCATAATAAGCGAAGTCATTATATCCCACTTTGTTACAAAAAAAAAATATGAAAACCAAAACTTCGTTGTGTAATTACGTCATATTAAGCGGTTGGTCAATATAGGCAGTCATAATAAACGGATTCTACTGTATCGCGAAATTGATTTAAACGCTGCCGCGTCGAGGGCAACATCCAAACGCTGGCTCACGCACACTAGCGCGCGACGCGATGTAAACAAAGACACTTGAGCCGGTTAGGTTGGCACCGTCGCACCGAGTCACGTTGCAGGCAACGTGTACAATAGTGTTGTTGCGATAGTAGCTATCGAGGTATTTTCGATACTATCGACTGGGAATAAAACGAAACTGTTTAATAGCTTGCAATAGTATCGTTAAATGTTCGACTATCGATAGGGCAAAACTATCGATACTATCGAAACGCATCCTATCGATAGTTTCGATGGTATCTTAACTATCGATAGTTATTAACTGATACCATCGATAGTATCGAAGGTCAATAGTATTGCTTAAATCTCACCATCGATAGTATCGTCACGGGTCGATAGTTTCGATAGGAATATCGATAGTACAATTCATTTTCGAGGTCACGATAGTATCACAATAATATCGATAGACTATCACTATCGCAACAACGCTAGTGTACAAACCTCGTGCGGTGCCTTGCGTTGCTCTGAGCAATTTCTCACTTACACATTCATAACGTCAACATTGTAGGTCGGCATCGCTCTTAAGTATCTCGGCGACTTTCATGATTACTTAATCTATATGACGCAGGTTGTTTGGACTCGGATCAACCGGTTTTGAATTATATTTATATAATATAATTATAAATTTGTTTATTTTAGTAGGATTGATTTAGATTTGCTTTGCCGTTCCCTTTAGCGCACTATTCAAATATAATTAGTCTCGTTATGAAAAAATACCCCAGTAATTGTCTAATTGTACGAAGAAGTTACTATTTTTTTGAAGGTTAATAAACTACGCGATGCCTGGACTGTGTAAGTATTTCCGTTAAACAAGCTAAAATTTTAATTACAAAATGTCTGGGGAGTTCTTAATCTAATTGATTATTGCTTTGAATATTTTCTAGAGTTTCTCACACTGTTTATAAATACTTATACCTTTACATTTTAAATAATATGAAGGGTGTCTTTGGAAATTTGGAAGTAAAGAGTAAAGATTAAATCGAAATAGCGCATAGCTATTTTTATTGCTAAAAGATTGGTGAATGATTAGCCTTGCTTTAACTTCTAATTTTACTGCGCTGAAAAACATGTGTCTAGTGAAAAAATAATAATATCGCAATAAAAAATCTAAATCAATAAAGACACCACAAGTTCAAGCAGATCTCGTGAAATCTGCTTAAATGCTAAAAAAATATTTTCAACTTTTGTATAGGTTTTAATTTTTTTACATAAAAATACTTGGTATTCAATCATACCTCATTTGTCAGGAACCTATTTAGCCCTATGGCCAGAAATGAGCCCAGTTATGAGCTATTTTGATTTAATCCTTTCTTCCCTGGGCACCCTGTATGAATCTTAGTGGCAGACCAGTAGCGTAGTGAGCCTAGGACATTACTGAGGTATTTTTTGAACCTGTAGGATTTTTATGTGTATGTAAATTAACTATGGGTTTTATATTAAACATATTTATCTATTTATAATAGTAGTTAGTGAACCAATTTCAAATGACATTATGTACACATATCTTATTTATTTAAATAACAATCATGATTTCATTTGCATTGAAAAAGGAAATATAATATTTAATTAGTACCTACCTATTGCAAATAAAAATATGATTGAAACAGAACTAAGCTTTCATTGTGTGAAAATTCAGTTAGTTCCATACTATTTAAAATTAGCATTAAATACCTGTTTTCTAGTTTTGCCGATCAATTAAACTCATTTCAAAAAGGAAATTATGCACATATTTTTAGTATAATTATGACACATTAATGTAATTTTATGTTATCCTAAATGGTAAATATAGTTTCGAATCAGGGTTTTACAATTTGGCCACTGTTTCAATCTGCTATATAGGCTTTGTTATTCCCATAAGTGAGAGTGTTCTAGTAAAGTTAATTTGGCGTCATGTTCTTATTTTACAGGTTAATCTTAATCTTGTACGATTGATATGAAAACTGATTAGTTACTGAGATTTTTTGTTCCACATAACATAATTAATAAATATACTTAAACCAGAGGATTTGGTTGGTTATTAGGACTTATGGATAAATTAGGTCAAAATGAAATAGTTGAATATAAAATACTATTACCGCGGCCTAACGCGACCTTCTTTTTTTTTAACTTTTGTGGCTAATTCCAAAAAACATAATAAATTAAAATTAAAAAGTGAATCCTAAATTAATTCTCATAGAATTTACAATAATAACAAATTATCTTCTTGCAAAAATGACTCGTGTACTTTTTTGGATGAATAAATTCACAAGGTTTTCTGGTGAAACTAGCCGCTCGCTCTTGTATTAGCGCGTTTTTACGATAACTAAGCAATCAAATATACCGACTTACTGCCGAGCTGCGGCCGCGGAGGGCGAAGCTAGATTTATACTATACATCATCATGTACCTATGATTGACTGGCTGAATCATGCGAGATAAATAAAAAAATACCCATTTGCCATAGTTCCACCATCTTAATGATAATTTTAACGGTTACTAATGATATTTAATACTTTGGACAATAACGTTACAGAAATTGTTCAAGTTGTGATGGTGCTACTACTACTACTTTTTGGAACAAAAAATCTCTGAGCTTACACCGCGATCTGAATTAAGTATCTTTTTGTTTCAAAACTAATAATAATTTGAACTAGTATACAGGCTATGATTTGCATTGACGCCTAAAATTAACAAAATATAAGTCCTTTTGGGTCGGCTCTGCAATAATTACCATTTACAGATATATCTTTTTACTATAACGATATGAATGTGTTACTCAAAAAGGTGGATTCTTCAACAAATTATCACAGAATGATTGCTGGGCCCTCTGAGCTAAGCTCATACAACAAGGTACATACAAATTATATTACTTATACATAATATGCCTACTTGTCTTTATGATAATTACAATAATGAGCATTTGATGCGTTATCCTGTCATGCTTTTTATTACTATTTTTATAATACTGTCAAAATAATTAATGTAAGTATTGTAATTTCATGCTGATTGATTAGTTATAAGTTCTACTATAATGATAAATAACGCTACATTCATCATCTGCCTTTAGAGCCTGTGCATACCACGTTTTTTGAACGCACAGTAGACGCGCATTTACAGCGATACACACGCGATATGTACGCGATATACACGTTCTGTAAGATAAGCGCTCCGTCGACGCGCATTTCGAAAACGAGCGATCGAAAAACGCGGTGTGCACGGGCCCTGAATGTGACTTAAATACGGTAGGTATTTAATGATAATTACCACAGTGCTTATATTAGTGAAAGCTATTCATGTAGTTAATAATAATTACCACAGTGCTTATATTAGTGAAAGCTATTCATTAATATATAACTAGCTAGTGACCCATGGCTTCACTCTTGTGCAAGACAGTTTCGCTTTATGGGCATTCCCAACACTGAATAATCATTCGTCAAACAAATTCCTCTGACGAAAGGCATATACGCAGGTGTGGGCTTTGACTAAATGTTGGTTATTATGACTGTCGCACTCCTGATGGATAATCTCATAACAATATCTTCCTCAAAAGGTATTTACATGATCGACAACAAAACTTTTCATTTAACTCAACTTGCGGTTTTAATAAATAAGTGCAGAATATCACACATTAAGCCTAATATAACAGTTGGTAATATATCTTTGTTGTTCATGAGAGATGAAACGAACCGTCAAAGTGTATGCTCGTCTGTACGAATTATTTATTTTAAATAATTATCTAAACGAGGCAAGGCTATGCTTGGATAAGGGTAAGACGCCCATTAATGGGGTACATATCTGAATGTCTAAAATTAAAATACCTGACGTTATATTTAACGTTAGGTATTTTAATTTTAGGGATTTTGAACGTAGGTTATTATTACTTATCTACGTTCAAAATCCCTAAAATCGAAATACCTAATGGTTGCTTATATTTAACATTTCAAAAGCTTAAAATGTTAAATGGATATATTACTGAAGTTTTTTTAACCTAATTTTACAATACCTATGGACAGAAGAACGAAAATTAAAAGGTGTTTGTTTGGTTGTTTGGCCGTTCGTTTAAAATCAGGATATGACACGCTCAAAACGTTGAAATTTGGTATGGAGACTACACCTTACTTGTAGACAACAGAGATAGGTATAGGATAATTGTTTCACTGGCCTGTTGGCGCAATGGCAGCGATCCTGCCTTTAGCGCCGGAGGTCGTGGGTTCGATCCCCACCCATGACAAATATTTGTGTGACGAACATTTATATTTGTTGTGTGTCTGGGTGTTATTATCTATTTAAGTATGTATTTAGAAATATTTAAGTATGTTTATCAGTCTCTGACGCCCATATTACAAGCTCTGCTTAGTTTGGGGTCAGATGATCTTGGTGTGAATTGTCCCAGATATTTATTTATTATTCACCTAGCTTCGCGATTCTATTGGTTCTTATGAAACACATTCCTCGCAACGCCTCCTCGCATATCTCTGGTGGAAACGCACCCTAAATTAAGTAGTTTATTAAGCCTAATAATTTTTTGACGACACGATTGGCGTAGTGCGCTGGAGCACGGTTTCTCGCCTTTGATTCCGTAGTGTCCCGGGTTCGATCCCCGGTCAGGTCAATTCAGGAAATGATATTTTCTAAATTGGGCTGGGTCTGGGTGTGCTGGGAGACGCCCCTGGCTTAATTCCTTGTCTGGTACCTCGTAACACAGGGATATTTATCCCTACTTCGAGACCATGACAAGAGGTGTGTTGTCTGGCGCATATTTATTTATATATTTATATTTATTTATTAAATTTTTTTTGGGATCACTCATAGTATACTTACCTACATAGTATGTTTCTGTTTGAGTAGGAAACGCCCTAAAGTCGGGCTTAGTTTTGTGGCCGTTTTGTGGTCGCAGTTTTAACCTCACCTAACCCAAATCTAACTCAGGTATATTCTCGCATTCTACCAAATCACACAAAATATAGTAAACATAGAAAACGATCGATTTTATCAATCTACCTTCTTTCACGACCGCGGAACCTGATCTCCTTCTTCAGACCATTTGGTATTTAACCCTTTACCCCCAAGTCATAACACGAGTCGCGTGCATCTAGCGCCAGCCACCTTTAGTTAGAATTTTGCATAATGTTGTAAGTTATAGTTATCGATAGACATAAAAAAAATTGAAAAGTTTTGATCATATGTTTTTTTCTTTATTAGTTCCTTAGGTATTTATATTTTAGGGATTTTGAACGTGGGTAATTTAACGTTAGGTATTTTAATTTTAGACATTCATCCATACACGTACCCCCATTTATGACTAAAGTGTATTTATTTAAGGATGTCCTAAGACCAAAACAAACCTGACCTTGGAATCACCTATAGAGTTGGGCACAAAATTGTCAATTGAATTCAATTCGTTTTCTGTTCGATATTCTCGATTTTTCAGATCAGTTCATTAGTTTAACGCTTATTTGTAGTTTTCTTTTTTACTGACTGTTATTATCGTACATTGAATACTGGTATAGTTAAAAAAAAGATACATATACATACAAAAAATATATTTAAAAAAAAATAACAATTTTGATAAAGTATTCATTATTTGTAGTAAGTAAGTAATACTTACTTACTACAAATACTGAATCGTTTTTAAATCGGAAAATAGTATGCCTGTTTGAAACAACAACTGTCGAAATTTGATTGAAATCATCGTTACATTGTTACTTTAGTGAGAATCAATATGACAGCTTTCTTACTAAAGCAGTAATGTAACGGTTGTTGTTTTAAACAGCTTTACATAATCAGCCTACTGGATTGCTGATTTTTTAGTTAGTTAATTATTAACTATGACTAAAACCTTATTTTATGAACATAATTTTATCTCTATGAATCTTATGAAAAATTCTACAATTTGGCAGGAAAAAGAAATGGTCGCCTTTTTTCTCATTTGTTTTTGAACTGTCATTTCAGTTCTTTATATTTTATTTTGTGATTAATTTTTAATAATGACTAATACTTTTTGTTAATATATCAAAAAGAAAAACAAAGGCAATACATTTGACGCAACAATAGAATTGATCCTGCGTACAGTACTGTTTAATTATAATGAAATAATAAACAATCTGCGATTTTTACGGACTAGCAGTGTGGCTGCCCGTTGCCTATTTTCCGTTTCCCGATAACAATACTTTCACGAGTAATAATACTCAGTAAATACTTTATCGATAATAATAGATTGAAAAATTGTTAACTTCAATTGGTTCATTGTTATACCCCATCACTAGTAAATCAATTGAGAGCTGTCAAAATCGGAACACAAATTTTGGTTAAGTTATGGTTATCTTGATTGTTTTGCAGTTTTCAACGGGAATTATGTGATATTTACTTTGAAAAAGGATGCAGTGTAATATGATTAATGAATGAATCACTTGTAGTGTGATAAAATTTGAGTGATTTCTTTGGAAACTCAAGATAAGTGTTCAAGGTCAGGTTTGTTTTGGTCTTAGGACATCCTTAAATAAATACACTTTATATCAATCTACTCTGTGACCTATTCGCGATGTTTCAAGCTTAATATTTTTTCTCCATGAAGAATGAGTAGGTAGTTGACTAAAGTAAAGTAAAAAAATCATTTATTCATCTAAGCTTGTACAAAGCACTTAACTATGACATGTCAAAAAAAAGTATATAAAAATAATAATAATAAACGTAAATAAAATAATAGTACAATATTAGTACATATCGTGAATATACATAATGTGAATCTACCACCGGTTCGGACGTTGCTTCTTATCGAGAAGACTCCGACAAGAAACTCGATAGTTACTCTTTTTAACATTGTTTTGTTTTACAAAAAATAAATTCAGAGTACAGTCAATGAGAGTAGAAAAAAGAACACAACATTGAGCAGAGGAGCAGATTATTCCTACTATGACCACAAACTTTTGTTGTTCAAGTAATCCTCTACATTATAATAACCTTGTTTCATTAACTTTGCTTTAATTGCAGACTTAAACTTGTGAAGAGGTAGATCAACAAGACTTTGAGGTATTTTGTTAAAGTATTTCACAGATTGACCCACAAATGAGTTTCCCACCTTGTGTAGCCTAAGACTGGGAGTTTTCAATTTGTTTTTATTTCTGGTATTATGTTTATGAGTATCACTGTTTTTTTTGAACAGATGCAAGTTTTTGCGCAAATATATTATGTTATCTAAAATATACTGAGCATGCACAGTTAAAATATCGATCTTCTTAAATACTTCCCTAAGCGAGTCGCGTGGTCCAAGTTTGTAAATGGAAACTTCATGAAAGAATGGACTTCATGAAAGACTAGGAGTAGTCTTAAATAGGATAGGATATTCATAAATCAAAGTAGATTGGAAAAATCGATAGGCAGGTGGCGAGCATTTTTTTTTGTTTTTTGTCCAAGAATTTAATCCTTGTTTACATACTTTAAGTTTGATGCATCTGGATTATCAGGAATGGGATGGGTCGCATTGTACACGTATAGCCCCGATGGAAAATAGTTCGTCTAGTATGAAGAAATATTTTTTCATCCTAATTATTTTTGTCTAGTTATGTAAAATGTAAAACTATTCTACCATCGCATGTTGTGTTACTGATGCACTATTCAATTATGAAGCAATAAACTATTTTCGGATTTTAAATTTGAAAATATCCTGCTTTGAACTTTAGGAAATTGTAAGCAAAATAGTTCATCTAGTTTGTTAATCGATGTGAAAGAGTTCGTCTATCATTGAGTTAAACAAACCCTCTTTAGTGAACAGTTATTAAATTTAAAGTTGGAAAAGTAATTCTGTGTCATTTTTACAAGTGAGACTATAAATTCTGAAATTGTTTGTTGCTTTCTTGAGTTTTCATGTAAAAATGGGTGGTGGCAAACCCGTGTGAGAAGAACTTTTGTGCAATCTATCATTCAGCAGTCAGCATTATAAAAAGAATAGAAATACTTATTGTTTGAAGAAAATTAGCCGACCATGTATTACAAGTGAAGCAGAAAACAGAATCCTTAAGAAAGTTGTCAACAAAAGTGCTCGTGCTGGAGAACTCACGATACAATAGAGAGACATGATTTACAAAGATGTCTAAGTTGATACTTACAAAAGAGTGTGAAAGAGAATGCAATGGGTTACGGTTATTAGACCACTAAGGAAAAACCACTATTGACTGCTTTACAAAAGAAAAAGAGGTTGATTTCGCTCGTGATCACTTAAATAGGACTTCTGATCAGAGGCGTAGTATCATTTGGAGTGATGAGTCCAAATTTGCAGTGACAGTCGGTGATGAAAGAAAAAAATTGATTCCGAACAAAGATGAGGCATTTCATACTGATTGCATCAAACGAGAAGTTAAGTTTCCAGCGTCCTTTATGAAATGGGGCTGCATAGACATGCACATGCTTGTGCGGACTCAAGGTGTTGGTGGGATGACGTTTGTGGATAGTTCCATCAATGCTACGAGATATCAAAACATTTTGGAAGAAAGTCTACTGCCCTCTATTCCGTCACTCAAACATCAAGATTCCTTCATTTTTAACAAGATGGTGCTTCCTGCCATACTGCAAGGACAGCAAAGGCATGGCTACTGTCGAAGAACATCCCTACAATCGAATGGCCATCTAGCCCGGACTTGTCGCCGATCGAGACCCTATGGTGGAAAATGAAAAAGTTCTCCGTAAAAATCCATCAAGATCGAAGAGCGACTTAGAGGCTTAAATCTTGTATGTGTGAGAGTCAATTGCGACTGACGAGAGTGCAGCGTTTGTTGCAAACATGCCTCTTCGCACTTAAGCTGTCATTGAGAGTAAAGGCGACACAACTAAGTGGTAGACGAACTATTTTCCGTAACTGCCAAGGGTGGACGAACACTTTTGTGATATGTTTTGCAGAATATACATTTAATTATTTATGCTATGTAAGGTCATGGAAGAATTTGGGATATGTTAAAATAAACTTTAAAATGTTGCTCATACTGTGGTTTATTTTTTATTAAACTTTCTTAATTACTTTACACAAATTTACTTCATAATATTTTATACTGTGCCTTACTTTTCATACTGGACGAACTATTTTGATTCGGGTCTCGTATAAAATATCAAAGGGGTTTGCTTCTGATTGCAATCGCTACCATGCTCTTAAAAGTATTTCATTATGACTAACTAAAATCGCAATTTAAATTAATTCTAGATAAAAATAGCATACTTTGCAGGTGCATTTTGGTATATATTATAATTATATTATAAAAAGGGATTGAATATCTTTCACATTTGTGTAAAAACTTTTATAAATAACTTCTTTAATAAAAAGATAATTATATACAAAATTCATTTATATTTACCTTTATTTTCAGCTATTTGGGTCTGACGACCCCTTCTATGGCCTTTCGTTCAATACAGTGGATGATAGAACGAAGCAAACAAATGGTGGTGAGTAATTCTTTCTCAATATTTCACTAAGCTGATTAGCTACCTGAATTCTGCCTTTTATTGATATTCTAAAAGTAACCAAAATCAGAAATGAACTTGGTATTACAGTTTATCAGATCTCATTTCAAACATTCGCTGTATATTAATTTACACCTTTAACAAGGTAAGGTTGTGTGTTTGTACCGCCTAAAACGTTGCATATTTTGATCCCAATTTACATTCATTTACAAGTTAAGTTATAACTTTCTGAAATCAATATGTTAAAGACTTTCTCAGCATTATTTCTTATAAAAAGAACTTGTGCAAAGCATTCTAAAAATGATAAAAAACATCAATGGGCTGTAACAATGACTATGTGGCAGTAGGTAAAGACAGTAGAAATGGTACAAACTACAACTGGTGATCCCTGCCAACTTAAATCAACAGTATTTTTAAATCCTAGTTTCTATGATGCATTTAATTTAGCTTCAAAATTATGTATTTGTATGAGTGAGTACTATGGAATGAATAGTTTCATAATTATTTTTTCTCTTTCTTCGCGAGATAGTGCAGTATTTAATAGTAGATATTTTTTTGTGCCTCAGGAATGAGTTAATGGACAGTCGGAACGGATTTCAATAATTGAAATAAAACCTTTCTTCTGCAATATAAATTCGTCCATTAGTAATTACGAATGGTTTTCAGTACCTATTTTTCTTATAAATGATAAACAATCGATCCAGACAGTCACCAGTAAAGTTATTAGCAACGGCTGGTCAGTTACCCCTGAGGTTTAAACAATCATTCAAATTCAATGAAGCCAAGTTAGTGTAATTCCAATATTTAACAACCACCCTTTTAAAAATTAAAGTTTCTTTAGTTTTGTCAGTTTTTTATATTTTATGAACATACATATGTCTTATTTATTTAATTTATATGCTAAGTTAATAGTAACAAATATTAATTTAAAAACTAGAGTGAAGGTATGAATGACATTAATCCACATATGCATGCAAGTATGTATGTTTGAAAAATGTAATACCAAGATTTTAACTGCACTGCCTCACAGCCTGCTCGGTCACCAGTCCTGCCACCCTCTTCATACTCGTCGGTATAGCGAAGTATGCCAAGGTGTAGGACATGCATCCTGTTTATAAGATTTATTTACATTTATGTTAATTGTAGATACAACAAAACAGTATCCGATGATTGATTTTGATTGGCTGATTGGTAACTCTGAGGCCTCGTCTGCAAAGTAGCCTGTTACCGTTACTACTCACCTTACAAGATTTTAACAAGAAAATAGTATGCGTCATTTGAGAGTGACGAATTGGATTGTTTTGGGGAAAAGGGTTACAAGTTATATGTGGTGGTTAAAGCAAGATCTAGTGACTGTGACAGATAGTGTTATCGTGGCAGAAGAGTTTGGAGCTGTTATCCTCGTTATGAAAATTAAATATAATTAAGTAATATACACGTTTAGTATCAAACATGATTTATACCATTGCAATGTTAAAATTTTAAAGAAAATCGGTGTTATGATCACACTGGAAATGGTGTGAATTCAAAATCCTACAATAAGGATTTTTTTCATCATGCTATTTCGAATTATTTCACTTGATAATAACATTCACAGTTTTTATTTCGTTTTGCTATTAGCTCACATTATTAAAATTTACTATTATGTTTATTTACTAATGTATAACGTCTTAACAGGCAAATCTTACGCACTCGGCTCACAAATCTTTTACGAAGAATTTGTAGTGTCTAATGTACGTTGTAACGTTAATTAACGGTTTTAGGATCATCATTGAATTGATTAGAAAGTTATGAAAAATAAAAATAAGTAATTAAGAGTATTGTGTAAGTAAGTCTAATATAGATGTTTTATTACCTTAAAGCAAAGAAGCAAAAGGGTACGAATTTTACTGGTGACGAGGGACATGCGGAGAACCTATGTATGGAAGAAGACGGTATTACTTTTGCAGTTAAAAATATTGCATTGCACGGTTCAAAAGTAGTTTTTTCTGCTTATCATATTTACTTAGCCATTATAGAAAACGAAATAGGGGTCAAAGAGCGTAAAATATTTGTCAAACAAACCGTCTTATTTGAGACGAGATAGACAAGTTATGTTAAAAAACAAATACAACTTGCCAATCTCGTCAATTGGATACTCTCTCACTGATAATTGAGTTAATATTCAATATCCATAATGTATTATTTAAAAGTACCAATTTCGTGAATTTGAGATAAGTAATAGAGTACTTGTAGATAGGGTTTCTTATCATATTATTGTTTGTACCAGCACCAGCATAGCATGCCAATAATGTTTCTTGTGTTTTTGAATATATTTTTTGCCTGCTTGGATTCTTTCTAATTATTTTTTGTCGAAAGTAACTGTTCTAATCATAGGATACATACAATTTATTAATCCTTAAATTTCAGTGACCTTGACACATATAAAATATGTACAAAACAAACAAATGATAACTACTACATACTCGTACCTCGGTTCTTATATTTAGGCATATTTTATCTGTTATGAACATGCAAATAGACATTTTAGTTTTGTACTGTGGAATTGTTATTAGAAAACTTACTAGAATATAACACAAAATTACCTCTCTTAAATTACAAAGCAAAGATCATAATTCTTTACTGTGCTTAAGTTTTATGCAATATATTGCAAAACTTTCGTTATTATGATGTTCGCATGGTTTTGGCACTTATTTATGTATTTTTCAAAGCCTTTTTTATTTGTTAGTAATATAGTAAGTAGTATTATAAAATTATTATATAGAAGAGCCGTAAACGGATGAATATTTACATTGTTAAGTAAGTGAAATAATTAACTCTGCACTAAAGGATTGAGATCCAAATAGTGTTGTATTGATTAAAGTTTAAGTTTTTCGAATTAGAAAATATTTAGAAACGAAATACTTGGCTGACAGCCTATAAGCTGCTATTTTATTTCACAAATTTATTAAGGTAACTATTCAAGACGACCGGTTCCAAGTTTATGTTTTTTATGTCATGCGTATTTACAATATTTTGTTTTTCTACGCATTTTTTAATCTTAATATCTTTTTTTCTTGGGTCACTTTCAGTGGAAGGGAATCAGCTTATGTCGTATACAGGAAATATTCCAGACTTTGAATATATAAGTATGCCGGATTTGGAGGGTGAGAATTCTCAGGAGGCTGGCGCCTCGCCCAGCCCCAGCAGCTCCACGCTGAACACTCCCCAGGTGCAGGTGCAGTCGCCCTTCAGCTCGCTACAACCTTGAGGAAAGAATAAAGTTAAACGCCGTAAAAGGAAACGGTCAGGAAAAAAAAGGACTGATTCAAAATATAGAACTTACGTTTTAAATGTTGATTTTGTCAACTATATTGATATGTATGTTTGTATAGCATCGTTTATAATGTAAAGTTTCCAAATTTTATTTGGTTTCAATTTAGATATAAATAATTAAAATAGTTTTCTGTCAATACTAGTTTGATAGTATTTATTCGATTTTGTTATGTATATCTTATTAATATTATAAATGCGAAAGATTGTGAGTATGATTGTTACTCTTTCACGCAAAAACTACTAAACAGATTTATATGAAACTTTACAGTAATACAGCTTATACATCAGGCATAGGCTAATAACACATAGGCTACCATTTATAAAGATTTTATATACATGTTACAGAAATGAAGTTCACGCGGGTGAAGCTGCGGGCGGAAAGCTAGTAGTATAGAAAGTGGAATACTACCAGAAGTCGTTTTATCGCCAGCAATATGGTAATGGAAAAATGGGTTAAACGATTTCTAGTAGTATTCTTCTATCTTACGTTAAATGATTCTCATTATTTTTGAGGTTGCTACCGTACAGTCGACCATGCCAGAGCATAATAGTGCTGACGTAAGGTGAGCTGTCATTTCTTTAAACTCTCATATTATTGGCAGTCTAGTGTTAAATTTGGGCAGTATCGGCTTGGGGAACTAATTACAATACTGGTTTATTTTTCAAAAATGCCGATTTTTTTAAGTAACCCTGAAAGTTCATTAAACCAGAAATATGCAGTCATTTTGTTTCAATATTCTTGGGATCCAGCTTGGAAGTTCATGCCCCCTTGTGCGAAGTTGAGAAAAAACCTCACGTTAACAGTTTTTTTCGAGCTAATATTGTGTTTGTAGTGATTATTAAAAAACCTGGCATTTTAATTTTGACATACAAAATTGTGTTGTTGTTATTTATACTGTGGAAGTGCTGTGCCATCCATAATAAACAAAAATAACTATTAAAGTGATGATTGTACCTTATCGATAAGATGTGTATATAAAATAGAATTTAAAACACAACAATACCTATCCAAACATCACATAAAATAAAAAAGTTGGTTTTGGTGCCTTAACATTGAATGTACATTGTATGAACCTGTAAAAATTATCAATATTCTAAATCCATAAGTGATATTTATAAAATGCACTAAGTATTGATCGTGAAGCACCTGGTTTTAATACTATGTATCGACAAGTTTAAAGATACCAAAGGCGTCTAGGCTCAAGCCAGTGCTGTGAAAAAAAAAATTGATCCGGAATACATATTTGTTAAATTTCAATAATAGAGTTCTTCCCACAACGGCCCAATAGATACGGTAGTCTATATTACATTTTCTAAGCTATTAAACAACTACTGGTAAATTGCAATGTGTACGCTCGCGCTGGCTGACCAACAACAGAAATTTTGAAGATCTGTTGAATGGTTCTATTTGAAGTACCTACTTGTTATCACAATAATACATTTTTTTGTTTATATTTGATTGTTGTTTAGGGTTATTATACTGAGAGATTTTCTATGCTATAAGGAGGATGAGCATACTTGGTAGGTAATGTAAAAACATTCAAATTTTTGGCTTTCTTCTGAGTTTTTAATACAATAATACGAATGTCCCATCTACTTTTTATGATGATCTGATATCCTGAGAATCACATCAACTTTTGGGTATGCCATTTAATTTTCCTCTCAGTATAAATAATTACTCGGTATAGTTCAAAGAGATTGGAAATAAAATATGTATGTAAATATTTAATAGCATTGGAAGTAGAGAGAATAATGTTTGTGGACCGCAAGTTATATACTGGACCAATACGACAATGTTAAGTAATGTAACGTGGTGAAGTTTTGTAGAGACGAATACATAATGTTTAGATAATATTTTTATTTATAACCATCCCTCAAAAAGAACCGTTTCAAGACATGCTGCGCGCAGTTTTTGCAGTTAGATTTCAGGCGAAATGAGATATATGTATCGTAGGTAATGATAAGATTTTACCTTAACATGACATTAATGCCCCCAGATAAAAAGGTAAAGGTTACGTACTATCAATAAGTATCTATGTAAACGATTTGAAACAAGCAGCTTGACAGCAACACATTTTTAACATTGTGATGGTCGTGGTTGATAGTGTAAGTTACAATTTGTTACAAATGTATGTCTCCGAAAATGAATATCGCGAAAATGT
Source organism: Udea olivalis (assembly GCA_947369235.1). Lineage (NCBI taxonomy): Eukaryota > Metazoa > Arthropoda > Insecta > Lepidoptera > Crambidae > Udea > Udea olivalis. The sequence continues at coordinate 13,681,530 of OX376341.1, read as the reverse complement.
ATAATCGCAATATTCTTTTCCAAATAATATAAAAGTCAAAAAAAGTATTTATAATGCATTTGAAATTTACCAGTTGAACTTTTGTCTCCATTAGTACGATGATTTTCATTTTGTACTGCTTCATTTTGCAAGTTGACATGATTTCATTTCATAATTAAAACCAACAAGTAGGATTATATCGTATAAAAGACATAATCTTCATGTAAAGAGATATTAGCAAACAATAGTTTAGCGAAACTGATACACTTCAGTTATTAAAAGAAACAAATTCTTTCGTCCTATACCGTAAAATTATCATTAGCACTCACTTAAATGATTAAATGTTATTATAGTGTTCGATTTTTTTTGCTAAATACCAACTTTCAAGTATCTAAACTTTCAAGTATGAAAACCTGAACTTATTTGTCAAATTGTTGTCCATGCAAAGTAATTAAATCATCATTCGAATAATAGTACATTATTGCAAAGGCAGCGAAATAGGCAATTGCAGGTTGAGTATGAGTTTGAAGGCCGAGCCGCAGGCGAGGACTTCAATGATACGAGACAGGCAATTGCCATTTCGGCCGAGGCATATAGTGCTTTTCTTAAAAAAATGCAAGGAAATAAAAAGGGCCTTTTACATAATAAATTTAATTAATATTATTAACAAAATAACAACTCCGCTTTACCGCCAATTTGTTTTTTTTTATTTTACAATTTGTGCCGAAAGGTAAACGCATCTGTGGCTATACAGCCACGAGAACGCAATGTGTACGATAGATGAAAATTTTCAATGGAATAACTTAGCATAAAAGCAATAAAACTTTGAGTAAAATAGAGCAGTTCATGGCGGAAACCCGTATTACCAATTTATATAAATTGGTAATACGGGTTTCCGCATTTCGAAAAGAAAAGCTCGTATGGTAAACACCATTTTAGCGGTGGGTTTGGCGTGAGTTCTAAATTCAAACAGCACACCGTTTCATACAACATTGCCGGCGCGCTCTTCGTTCGAAATTCAAAGAACGCGCCGGGAAGTGATTTTGGGTTTTCATTCTACGTAAATATGATACTTCGCGTGTTCTATAATCAAAAGTAATGACAATATTTCCGAGCATGTTTAAGAAAATTATATTATGCTACTGTCACATGATGAATATAATTTAAACCTCGCGTTTAAATATGTGTGGTTATGGTAATTTTTAATACCCAAACATGTGCACTTGGATGTACTATAATCCTCTTTCAAGTTAAATTATAATTTGATCAAAGTTGTACTATACTGTGAATTAAAATAATTTGGGAAAATGTTTGGCATAAAATCACATTATGTTAATATTTGAAATAGATTAATGCTAGTATTTCAGATGAACGTATCATTAACTGTCATACGGATTGAATTAAAGGAGATTCGTGACAGAGAATTATACTATTGAGACAAGTAATGGTGAGACAGTCTGTTATGATGGCACAAGCAAAATGAATACTTTGTTCAACAATTGAGTACTACCTAAATAATTAAAAATCTAATAGTAAAATTCCCTCTGCTAATCCTCGCCTTCTTTTAACCGCATTGTACATACGTTATTATTTTCATTATGTAGGAATCACATAAAATGTAATGAACAAAGTTTGTTAGCATAGTAGTATAAGAATATACCTATAATAACTATTTAAAGAGTAAGTTATTTTTAAAATAAATGTATTGAAATATTATTCTCTTCTTTTCTTTCAAGTGTTCACCAAAATAATCTGAAATAGTAGTTATATAACTATGTATGAGTTTGAAATCTAATTTATACATTTGAAATCACTTTGATGAACAATGAACAATACAACAATAGTTTTTAACTTTAACTGACTCGTTAAAAAAATAAACTGACTTGGAGTTTTTTGACAAATTATAAAATATTTCGTAGCCAATTGGCAATCGTCATGGCATCAAAGGCGACGTTGCCATGTGAACAACGATAGTTAGAACAGCAACAGTTTTTGTACTATTAGTAATCACTAGAGGCGCTCCACTATAGGCCAGAGTCGGTCTAGCGCTCTGAAATTATTATTATCTAACTGTTGCAAAATGTATCAACAGTGTACGGGAGGAATCCAATAAATAAATAAAGACTGCCACTCGGATTGTGTAAGACGCGGGTTCGAATCCTGCCTGATTTCATCAAGGGCCGAAATTCGTTTTTTTCTAGTTTTCTATCTTTTAAATAAACGAATGTTTTGAGGTAGACAACTAATTTAACTTCTAACAAAACGAAAAAACCATAATTATTTAGTATTACTTAGAGAAGATCCTTCCCAGGGTGCTCCACATGGGTTTTCGAAAAAATCATTTCAGATATTTAAGCAAATAAATAGGGCTAAAAACTTGTTGTCGATGGTAATAATTAAGTTATGTTATAAAAAACTTGCTAGCGCCTGCTAAATACCTACTGCATTTTTTTTAAATCTTCACACACTTTGCCTACCTGTATGTTAGGTTAGACACAACACCAATTTGTATGTTAATCAATTCACCTCCTGATCCTGACCCTTCACTCGTGACACTCACATCAACAAAAAAAATAGGCTTAGTAGATAAATGACCTATTCGCGAAATGACCTGCGCCAAAAAAAAGTCCTGTTCTCAGAATGCCCTATTCTTGAAATGACCTGGGGCCTGAGTCTTGAACAGAATTTCATTGAACAAGCATTGGAGCAATATCAAACAAGACATTTTTAAACCTTATTCCAAAGCTTTAAGCTTAAAGAAAATTTTAGTGACAGTAATTTAATGCCAATTCGGCGAAATTAGATTCAAGAGTCAGGGGCCAGTTCGCATAATGTCTCATTCTGGGAACGACTCATTCGTGTAATGACCTATTCTTCAAATGGGTTGCTCGATACAGTTTGTAAGGGATCTATTTTGACAGAGAAAAAAAGTACGCCGTAAATAATCCCTAGTCCGCGCGCGCAAGCCTTTAAAGTCCGCGGGCGTCTGCGAAAAAAGTAGAACGAACGAACGAACTATGAGCTGTCAACGCACACAGCGGACTTAACTCCGCGTTAAACATCGATTCGAATTATGGGGATGGACCCAGTATTCTCTTTTAAAACATCTTCTCTTTTGCTCAAACTTCATGTAAATTATAGCACAACTTAATCTCAAAATATTTAAATCTCTCGGACAACAAATGATCGCACACCGTGTGCGTTGAGTCCGCGGTAAATCCGCGGCAGACTTTATTCGCCGAGCGTACTTTTTTCTCTGCCGCGGTGGAAAGTACGTCGTCGGCGCCTTAAAAATAATGTTTTAAGAATAGGGCAGTCAAAATCAAAATATAAATAATAATTTTGGTTATAAAAATTTTGAAAAAAAAAAATACTATGGAAGGAAATTATTAGTGCTTTTTATGGGATTTTGTTACGTAGGTATGTTTCCAAAGAATCTACAAGTTTGTAGTGTTCGAGAGACTTTTATTAATAAATGTGAGTAGGCTTAAATATTAAAAAAATCTGCAATGGGATGGGATGGGAAGTTTGACGGATACTTTTTTTCCCAGATGGTTCAGCCTATTGTTCTAGTTGTGCTGATTCTTATTTTCTTACTGATTATTCGTGGGTTTTGCCTAAGGATCAATTCACACCGAGACGCGACGCGACGCTGCGCGCACTTTTTAAATAGAGCTACTCAAAATTTAACTTATTTACTACACGAAAAGATACATGAGAATTCAAAATATGCTGTGCACCACGCAGCTATACGTCGCGAGGCATCTCGTAAATAAAGTTTTATTTTGAGTAGCTCTATAAAAAAGTGCGCGCTGCGTTGCGTCGCGTCTCGGTGTGAATTGACCCTAAGTAGAAAAATGGCTGCACTTCATGCGCGGACCTCAATTTTACAAAATGAACAACTAGAGATGATGAAATAGTTTAATTATTTTTTTACCGTTTATAATATAAAATAATGTTATCACAGTAAGGCTACTTTCCCTTAAAGGAAATAATAATATAAAGTGTACTTACATCAAAAATATATGAAAAGGAAAAAAATATTAATATACAGATTTTATCACATTAGGACTGAATGATATACATGTTACATTAAATGCATAAACAATAAATAGTAAATGAACAAAAACAAAGACATTGATTTCTAAACTAGGCTAATAGCAATTCCGTTTTACCAGTCTTTAAACCAACACAAAGCCTCTATTTTTTTCTCAAAAACAATAATTTGAGGTAAGTTTTGATAAAGCGAGCATTATCATGCATACACAGGACTATTTCTAACAAGATCCAACCTACCTTAGTTTTTTTTTTTAATTTTAATATTCTGCCTCATATAATTCATAAGAATATATGAGTTACTTCCCCTTAAAGACAGGTAAAACCGATCTGATATTTATTAAATAATTTGTGTTAGTGGGCGACTAGTTCCCGTGCAACTGTCCTGTGGGGTAACGCAGGTTGGCAAGGACGACCACAGATGTTAGTAATTAACAGTAGGCACAGAGTGTGCTCTAGATTCTATGATACATTTAGCTGAGTACCTACCTATACCTAAAATCAAAAGATATGGAACGGCAAAGAATAACATTTGTTTTAACTGCATGAGTTGGTTCCGCCATCTCCTTTTCACTATCGGAGAACAAGACGCACATTAGCCTTCCACCCGCACATTGTGGATATTTCAGCCGTTCGCACAAAACGTTTTGCGGACTCCTTCATAATGCGAACAGCAAAGGAGTGGCACTCACTGCCCGCGCATGTTTTTCCGAACCAATACAATCAGGGTATTTTCAAGGCAAAGAGTGAATAGGCATTTACTAGGCAGACATGTACCATTATATATCGCATTGTCACTTACGACTGACTTAGGTGCGATTGCGATCAAATGGACTGTCTAGTCCTATATAAAAAAAAAACTAATTTATAACAAAAAAAATGAAAGGTAGATCTGTGACAACAATTAATAGCTCAGTCACAAAATAAAGAATTTACAGAAAGACCGCTCTAGCCTTTTTCCAGTATAATTACCCAAAATTGCCTGACCGCCTAGGGTTGCTACTAGATTCGCTCACAATTTTTAAAATGAAGTAGGAGATACCAGGTAAATATGAGCCCGATTTGACAGAACATCATGTGAAACACTTCACCAAGGTCGACAAAAACAAAATGCGCGGCGAACACTTCAAGTAACAGACTAACAGTGCGACTGGCCTTGACACCGATTTTTACCGGTGTCGCCTGTAAACTCACTGTGTCTGTGTGCGTTTGTTCTAAGCGGACTACCCGTCCAGGGCGCTACGCCGCGCCGCATTTTTAATTTGTGGCTCAGTGCAAAAAAAAGCTATGTAAGATTTATTTCGGGTACTTCTTTAAGTGTTCGGTGAAATGGTAGCATGAAGTGCTACTTTGCCTTTTCCAACGTCTTCCGCCCCGCAGAACAGTCGCTCACAACTTGTGGGTTTAGTTTGGGGTAGTAACCGCTAGAGGGCGCTAGATCGATCTTACTACAATATATTATGTGATTTATTTGCGTGCTACCTTACTGTAAAGATACTAACAAGAACGCCGCAAATTCGAACTCCACTGCGAGCATAGAGCATATCGCGATTCGCGAGGTAACTAAATTGTGTAAGACTTCGGTGGCTCTCCCAGAACGCCCTGACTTAATAAACTACGAATCGAGCCCGAAAACTAGCAGCGTTCAAAGCCACCGAGGTCGTCGCTAAGAAAGACCTTCGCAACTAAGTATACATCATTTGTTTTACAGAAATAAATACGGAGGACGCCTACTCTAGTTTTATGAGCAATGTTCGAATCCGCAACATGTGAGTGTCGTCTATTAACTGAGCTACAAGCACAACATAAACCAGGGCCCGATAATGTAACTCTAAATTTGTTCGAATGATATTATTAACCACGCACATTTAGTGTAAACGTAATTTTCTCATCAAAGCCGGTAAGAAATTTGAAGCTGTAGATCTATTTTTAAGGCCATCTTCCACGTAGGGTCCAGGTTTAGACATCAAAACAGTGTGCAGTGTTGGTAATGTACCAATAGAACAGGCCAGCTCTGGTGAAATGTTGCGGCATCCTTGCACATCCAAGAATTTTAATTTGTCACAATGAGTTTTAACAGCTTCCACAGTTTTGTCTGTCAGTTGGTTGCAACCCTGAAAAAATGAGAAATTTTAATAAACAGAAGGTAAGGTAAGGCGTGGCATTAGCTAATTATTAAGTTTCTTTGCTCACTTAGGTGGAAATTGGTGACATTAGCTTCATTTTCAAAAGTCTCGAATCCAACAAAAGTTTCAAATTACAATAATAGTGATGTTTATTATCATCGCACATTGATTCGATATTCAATTGGGTTCAATTACGCGATTTTTTTTCATGTGTTATCGAAATATAATGCCGCACGTCCGTCGCTACAAGCGACTGAACTATTTTCAAGGAAACAATTTGCCCAACGAGTCGTCGCGGTAGCGAGGCAATACTAAAGAGTTATCGTGGTCACGCGTCGATTCCGTAGCGATACGACGAAGGGGGAAAAAACGCAGTGTAGTGGAGATTACCCCACGATCGCAGCGCAGACTCACCGCGATTCACTAGCTCGTGGAGATGCGTGAAAGTTCTAAGCTAGAGAACTTGGAGGGCTCGAGTCTCATATGGACATCACTACTCATACCGGGAGAATATTTATACTTTGTGGAAAATAGTATTGCATACTTTAATCAAATCATTTACTTTACTTAACTCTTACTTATAGGTTGGGTAAAAAGTTTCTTCACTTTTTTTAGAGATAATTCAAAACATTTTTTAATATAGTTTATTAACATTTAACTAAAGTATGCTGATGATATAGCGCTAGCAGATTCGGAAAAGGGACGGCTAGTACAACGGGTGAATAAGTGGAAAAAATCACTTGAAAACGGCGGTCTGAAACTTAATGTGGCGAAGACGGAGTACATGGCCTGCAACACCAGAGATCCCCAGTCCGTCCGCATAGGCGTTGACGTGGTCATACCTGGGATCTGTGTTAAGCGCGTCCGGGGACACCGACCGCGACTTCAGAGCCCGAATTTCCGCGGCTTGGGCCAAATGGCGTGAGGTGACTGCGTGTCATTTGTGACCCCAAAATGCCGATCAAGCGGAAGGGGCAGGTGTATAAAACCATCATTAGGCCTGTCCTTTTATATGGCAGTGAAAAATGGCCGTTACTAGAGCGACACAAGCAGGAGCTGCGCGTCACGGAAATTAAGATGCTGCGGTGGATGTGTGGAGTCTCACGCAAAGATCGCGTGCGTTACACCCGCATACGCGGCAGCCTTCGTGTTCGTGACATCGCAGACAAGCTGCAGGAGTGCCGCCTTCGCTGGTATGGTTATGTCTCACGGAGATCGGCAAACTACGTGGGCAACAAATGTCTGGCCATGCCGCTCCCGCCAGGTACCGGGAGAAGAGGTCGACCCAAGAAGCGGTGGCTCGACGTCGTTAAGGGTGACATGCGTGCTAACAGACTCACCACTGAGGATGCACAAGACCGCGCGAAGTGGGCCAAAAAAATAAAAGAAGGCGGACGCTGGGACACCACACATAAGTGTGGGTTCACAACCGGGATAGACCGCATGGATGATGATGATGATGATTTACATTTAACTGAAGTGTATGTAGGTGCCATTTTGTTCGATTACTTTTTGCTATCTTGTAGGTAGGGCCATGATCCCATTGCTATAGGAATTTTGAGGCTTCTAATCAAAATACCGCGACAAGTGGTTTTGGCAGTCCTCTCGTGATGTTAACCTGACACTACCTAAAGAGTTTTGAAGAGATCGAAACAGGTGGAAATCTGAAGGTGCAAGGTCAGGACTATACGGCGGATGAATTAACACCTCCCAGCCAAACTCTCTTAATTTTTGCTGAGTAGCTAAAGATATGTGAGGTCTTTATCATGATCAAAAACCACGCTCTTTCTGTTGATTAATTCCGGCCGCTTTCTCTTAACTTCTTGCTTTAATCTCATCAGTTGTTCGCAGTAGAGTTCAGAATCGATGGTCCTGCCTGGTGGTAACAGCTCATAATGAATAATGCCCTTCCAATCCCACCACACACACAGCATCACCTTGTTGCGAGTTAACCCACAGTCTGTGAAGCCTGACCGGCCTTTGACCCCAACCTTTTTCGCAAGTTCTTGTCGTTCTTCAAAAATGGTTCGGTTTCATTACGTCGTAATAAAGAATCACAAATGAGTACACGGTTCATTAGGTTTCTTTCAGTGAGGTACCCAAATCTTCTGCAGGCCTTCAAGGTTAGGATGGCCAGCCCGGTGATTCGTTTGAATGACTGGGCTTGTCAACCTCATATCTGGACCTCACGACCGCTTTCCATCAGGTGGAGTGAGGTCATCTTGACGGGCAATATAAAAAAACGAGCTTTTTTGTGTACTTAGTTTTTTTCAAATGCGCCAAAACTGTTTTGTGGTCAATTCCCAGTTCTTCAGAGACGTCGTAACGTGATCGTCAGGATGACTGGACCAAACGAGATATGGACAAGGGACCATGTGCACTGTTCATTACCTATTAGCTACTGTTTATTACCTTTATTGCAATATTTTTTACCTTTGCGTTAAGAAATATATCAAAAAAATTAAGTGGTCAGCCATTCTGTTGTCAGGTTAGCTGGCCACTTCCACGCTCTCATGGTTTTAGCGTTGTAGTATAAACGACGTTGTTAATCTTAATATTTATTATGAAGTGGCCAGCTAACCTGACATCAGAATGGCTGACCACTTTATTTCTTTGATATATTTCTTAACGCAAATAAACAGTAGCATTAGCTATGGACAAGGGACTATGTGCACTGTTCATTACCTATTAGGGTAATGAACAGTGCACATGGTCCCTTGTCCATATCTTATTTGGGTTTTGAACGTCAGGATGACTGGACCAAATCGTAACTAACAGATATGCCGATCTTACTCCACTTTTTTGAAAAATGGCATCCATTTTATCCGTAATAGGGCGACCAGAGCGACGTGCATCTTTGACATCAAAATTTCCAGATTGAAAACGCCTAAACCAAATTTGTGCTACTCTCACAGACACTGCACTAGGTCCATAAACATCGCAAATTTTATTCGCGGCTTGCGTTTCAATTTTACCTTTTTTGTAGTAATTTTAAAATGTATCGAATTTCTTCATTAGATTAGATTCACTCATCTTGACAGTAAGAAAAACAAATGAAAATCACACATTTTCCTAATTTGAATTCGGAATTATCTTTAAAATTTAAACTTTTAATGATACCAAAACGAGCCAGATAATAATAAAATAATAAATAAATATCTGGGACAATTCACACCAAGATCATCTGACCCCAAACTAAGCAGAGCTTGTAATATGGGTGTCAGAGACTGATAAACATACTTAAATATTTCTAAATACATACTTAAATAGATAATAACACCCAGACACACAACAAATATAAATGTTCGTCACACAAATATTTGTCATGGGTGGGGATCGAACCCACGACCTCCGGCGCTAAAGGCAGGATCGCTGCCATTGCGCCAACAGGCCAGTCCTGTACAACAGTCCAGATACAAATAGTATAGCCAAAGAGATTTTATTAAAAGTTCATACATACCAAAGAATACTATGTACATATTATGCGAAAAGACTTTTCCCCAACCTAATATTATTTTTTGCAATGCCTGTAATATTTCTGCCTGGCCGTGTGGTTAAATGGTAAAGAATGCCTCTAGGCATTAAGTCCGCCCTTTGTACTCAGTTTATGTGCAATATAGAATAATAAATACTTAGTGGTATGTACAAACAAAATATGAAAGTGGAATAACTAAATTTTATTTTAGGAAAGATTCTTAACTTAAGTGAAGAATGTTGTACAATGTTTCTATTACAATGCTATTTCATTTCCTGGACGGTATGAAAAAAAACATCCATTATGTATAAAAAACGCACGTGAACTTCGATATTTACCTTCAATCGCTCTTGTGGTAAGCAAGCCTAATGAAAATATAATAAAATACAAGCAAAAATGAATTCATTTGAGTAAGTTAATATTTTTATGTATACTAGCATTTCTTTACCTTTAATTCAAGCCGTTGCAGTCTTCTTAGTCCTTTCACTATTTCTTTCACAGCTTCGTCTTTTAAGTTGTAGCAGTCAATAAGATTAAAATATTCTATGCTGGGACAGTTTTTGACTAGATGCTCAATTCCTTCATGGGTTATTTGTTGACACCTACTAAGGTTGAGATTGATAAGTTCTTTAAAGTTGAATGCATAAGTTAAACTGACATCTGTGATTCTGTTACAGCCACTTATATGAAGCTCTTTGAGCCCCTTAATGCGAGCCAAGGAAAAGCCAGTGTAAGTGTCCAATGAAAGCTTTTCACACATCAGCATGACGTCACGCTTCCTTCTGGCATCCCGCGTTATCTCCTCTTCTGCTCTAGAGCCGAGACATATTCTATGGCCGTGGCTAGATTCATCATAATTTGCCATAATTGGGCCGTCATCACCAGTTTCTTCAACTTTTCCCATACCAGTTAATCCAGCATCAGAAACTTTATCACAGTGGCTCATTTTCAAGGTATGTAGGTATATTTGGTTTTTAAATATAACCTGAATAGAGGTGTCTGTGACTGCATTGAAACAGTAACTTATATCCAAAAACCGTAAATTGGTTAACTTCTCTGAGATCATTATGAGAGCTCTTTGATCTAAATTAAGGGAGTGTATGTCCAATTCTTCAAGCACATTGTTTTCCTCTGCACATATTCCCGTTTCTATTCCAATTTTTGTAATATGTTCACATTGTGAAATGTTAAGAGATTTTAATTTTTTTAATTTATTCAATTCTGCAATCCCTAAATCAGTTACAGCACGGCATCTTTGAATATTAAGTATTTCTAGATTATTGAGATTTTTACAAATGTGGACCAGGGATTGGTCCGTCACTCTTGTGCATAATCCAAGGTCGAGTTCTTTCAGTGTTGTTTGGTGATTTGTTAATGCTAAAATCCCAATATTAGTAAGTTGATCACATGAATGTACTTCTAGCCGCTCTAATCTCAAACCTTTGACTTCAGATAATGCTTTTAAAGCCGCTCCATCTATGAGTGTGTTGGAAAACAGAAGCTTTTTGATAATATTGGCCCTTGAAATGATGAATTGTAACACAAAGTAAAATGTTAACACACTTTCAGATGGGTTTTGAAATATATTAGCTTTAGGAGGATAAAACTTTTTAACAAGCCCAAAGTGAAATTGTAATGAGCAACCAGACAAGTTCAACTCTTCCAATGCCGGAGACGCTGTAACAAATCTATTAAACAAAGCATCAGTAAGATATTGATTTCCTGATAAACTTAATGATTTCAAATAATCCAGATTCTCAACTAGTAGGCCCTCAGTTTTGCCTTCTAGCAATAGCCCCGACATGAACAATTCTTTGCAGCGTTGAATGTTGAGAGCTTCTAAATTTCTACATTTTTGTAGAATGTAAACAAAAACCTTCTCACATATATCACAGTTTTTAAGAGTCAGTGATTTTATCTGTTCTCCCATCTTGTCCCAGAATACATTTAGTTTACTTGATATTTCTACCTCATCAAAGAGATAATTATAATAGCATAGTGAAGAATTTTCAATTATACTGGTTGGGGAGGTGGCTTCATCATTCAGGACTGATTTGTAAAATATTGCTACTTTGTTCTTCAAGAAACAGCTATCATTAGCAGCCTGAAACCACGATCTACATGTTTCACTTGCTGCTTTTCTATCTGATTTAGGCAAGTACTTGAACAAATAAACTAGCACCTGCAAAAGAAAGAAGTTTATGTACTTAAACCATACAATTCAACATGTACCATACTGTTGAGCATTCTAATAACCACATTTTGGTAACAATTGTAAGACAAAAATATGCAGTTTCGTTAATGTGAGCAGCTGGCTAGGATCCAGAATGGCTGAGAGTTAAAGTAATATTTTTATTTATTAATTTAATAGGTTTGTTACCTAATATATTCATCCCAAAAGTTATTAAAGTAAGTACATAACTCATTTTTTATCATAGCGGTAAAATATTTTGATCGATTGATTTAAAGAAAAGATAGGCAAAATATTGTAATGAGATATTGAACCAGATTATTATAGAAAGAATAAGTAATTCAAATATTACGTAACCTTGATAAGTGGTTGTCAATTTTACACAACAAAAAATCTCACCGAAATTGAAATCACGTGAAAAAACATGATCTAAAACGCGAACAAAGAGCTACAAAATAAAAGATAAAATTAGAGCAAAAGCACTAACAGAATATAACATACCTCGAAAGGAAGATCCATTTCATTTGGTATTGTTTGAGAATATTATTAAATGCACTGTTAATGTGTAATTTAACCTACTTTTTAGTTAAAATACCTATTACAAAAGTAAATTAATTGATTCACTTCATTTCCGTACAAAGAAGTTTGTCTGATTGAAATTGAAGGAAGTTGATTTTTTGACATTGACACTGACAGATAACGTCGAAAAACAAGAACGAAACGTAGGTTACGTAAAATTAATACTTCTCATGTGACGTTTAGTTCGTAACTGTCCTATAGTAATATTACAGAGAGAGGACACAGAATTATTTCTTTGTTCCTCTAATCTAGGCATTTACTTAGTGGCCTCAGTCCTTAACCTTAGAGACGTAAGAGGCCGTATTATACTATCCCATATAGCCAGCCAGTCAAGTTAACTTCCCTCAGTTAAGGAAATTAACTTGACTGGTTAAGAGATGGTAATACGGCCCCTAGAATGTTTTATGTCATACTAAAAAAAATGTAACACGTTATCTTGTGTAATTTATACGGACTATGGCGTTAGGTAGATAGATGGGTAATAATGTCGTGGTGCGCATCTTAGCCCAGTTGGTCACTGGTCAGGGGTTTGGTTGATTACCACACCGGGTACATGAAATGCTAGAAGACTTTCTACACCGACCATCTGATCACTTTAAGTCGCAGTAAACAATTTTGGCGGGTCTTGTAGCGGGCTGAAGGGTACTCAGTGTTTTGTTGCTACTGTGCATCGTTGTTTGGGCTGGGCCCAGAAGGGTCTGCGTTCAGTAAAAAATAGCGAGCCGGTAGGCAGGCAAGGTAATCCGTTTGAATTAGCCTACTAAGTTTAGTAAAAAAAGGACTTAATTATGAGAACCAACTTCACATTGAAATAATGAAAGCTCAAGTCATGAATCATGAGGAAAGGCATGGCTAAGAAAAGGATCAAAAGACAGCTCTTGAAACAAATATTAATTAAATATGGCAGCAATTTAGATCGGCGGGCTTGTGAATTTCTTGAGCTGGTTAAGCAGATATTTTGAGTTTTTTTGGCAATTTTATGGATATTACATGCACTTACACTATCGCTACCGCCAATATTTTCTGGTCCATGAATCAAACATACGTAGACATACTTACTTAACTTAAAAACTCTTTTATAAGTATTTTTTTAGTTCCAATTATTGTGGTTGGAGCTACTATATAGTTGCAGGCTTACACCAAGCCTTAGCTCATTTCTGTTCAGCGTACTATTAGACTTTCTGTCAAACAGCATCCGAGACCACCTCGAGCAACCACCCTGGTTGCCCATGTAGGTATGCTGATGATATTGCGCTAGCAGATTCGGACAGAGGACGGCTGGTACAACGGGTAAATAGGCGGTCTGAAACTTAATGTGGCGAAGACGGAGTACATGGCCTGCGATACCACAAATCCCCGGTCCATCCGCATAGGCGTTGACGTGGTCGAGCGCACGGACCGTGTCAAATACCTGGGATCTGTGTTAGGCGCGTACGGGAACATTGACAGCGACGTCAGAGCCCGAATTTCAGCGACTTGGGCCAAATGGCGTGAGGTGACTGGTATCATTTGTGACCCCACAATGCCGATCAAGCTGAAGGGGCAGGTCTATAAAACCATAATTAGGCCTGTCCTTTGATATGGCAGTGAAACATGGCAAGCAGGAGCTGCGCGTCACGGAAATGAAGAAGCTGCGGTGGATGTGTAGAGTGGAGTCTCACGCAAAGATCGCGTGCGGAACACCCACATCCGCGGCAGCCTTCGTGTTCGTGACATCGCAGACAAGCTGCAGGAGTGCTGCCTTCGTTTGTATGGTCATGTCTCTTGGAGATCGGCGAACTACGTGGGCAACAAATGTCTGGCCATGGCCGGTAGAAGAGATGGACCCAAGAAGCGGTGGCTCGACGTCGTCAAGGGTGACTTGCGTGCCAACAGACTCACCACTGAGGATGCACAAGACTGCGCGAAGGAAATAAGATAGGCGGTCCTGGGACCCCACACACCAGTGTGGGTTCACAACCGGGATAGACCGCACGGATGATGATGATGAGCTGCTAGTTGCAGGCTTGTAAAAAGAAAATCTGAAATCTGAGAAGTGCATTTTTTTATTTGAGTAAGTAGGTATATTATAATGGTTAAAAACTTTGGTAAGTAGGTATACTTAAATAAATTAATAAATATCGGGCACATCTTGTGAGAGACTTAGAACTTACTTGAATATTTCTATAACACCCAGACACTGGAGAATGTTCATCACATACAACGTGTTAATGAAAAAGTGGAAAACCTAAAATTAGTTTGTTCAGAATCGATTCCACCAATGAAAAACAGGGGTCAGTTTTTTAACCGAAAAAATATTTAAATTATGCCGTGCTTAAATCATTACTTAACTCTTTTATTGCGGCTTCACGCGAAGCGGCGACGTGTCGCACTAGATCGCGCGTAATTACCAAAGACTTTTTACTTTGCACACAAACACAAGAAAACAAAAAAAGCTAATATCTTCGTAAATAATCCGCTGAAATGTAATTTAACAATTTACATAATTCTTTCATAATAAAAATAAGTTGGGGTGTCTGAGGTTTTGCGCTTTTTCATTAACATGTTGTATCTACGAGTATATGTATGTCCTAGGTGGGAATGAAAGCCACGGCCTTCTACCCTAAAGGCCTTTACCAATAAAAATCTGCATATAGTTAGGTCAGTCAGTGTAGACAATTAAGATTCGTGATACCTAATCACGAAATTCGGTTTGTTGATGAATTTTAGCAAAGTATAGCAGATTTACGTTATCATGCATTTTATTGTAAAGATCCAACACGATTATTAATGTTAAAGCCTTTATTAGTTCGGGAATAACTATCTAGTGGTAATATATGAAGAAGCTGCAAGTTCCCAAGAAAGTGCAACGCCGGCTCGAACTTGCGAGTTTGCGCGGCAGCGGTTACCATGTTGTTGTTGCCACTTGTTGGGCGCCAAGCTCAGTGCGCGCGGGTGCGTCGCGGCCGCCCCCGTGTCCTCCAACCCTCGATCCGACGCACGTACGCGAAAAACTTTACCGCTACTTCGAAATGATACATATATCCCCGAGAATCCTACAGCCGAACTGTTTGAAGTGGTGATCAGTGTAGTTGCTCGTGTTAAGGATGTCACGAAGAAAACAGGCGAAACCTAGATCTCTGAAACGTGAGTTAACAATTTTAACGAATGTGCATTACATTTTTTAAATAATTTGATTATTTGCTTTGACATACACATAGGTATATAAATACACAGAAAAACATGTTAAAATAACTAAAAAAACAACATGAACTTACTAAACTAAATAAAAGATGAATATCCGTTGTATACAATTATGAGATAATGCTCAGTGGCAATTTTTCAGTAGATCTATTACAAAAAGTATTTTAAATCACAGTTTCGTTGAAAATAAATAAGCAATACTTTAGGATAGACAAGCAGAGGGCCTACTGAAGCTATGGCTGAAGCTTTTATGTTAGGTTATAAGAATAGTTATTTAGCTACTTAGTACGTAACTAAGTAAAAGGAGATGTACTCGTAAGTATGTGCATACATGAATGATTGTCGTATCGTGCCTTGGAATATGCATAGGTACCTAGTTTATCTTAGTTAGTTATTAGTTTTACCATATTTAGTTTTCACATTTATATTGTTTTTGAAAAAAAAATAGTAAATAATATTTTAATTTAAAATGAAATTCAGATATCGTTAATGTTAAGCCCTATTTGTATCTTCATCTACTCACGATTTCATGCTCTCTCTGACCGGTATTAAGTGAAGGTATAAGCAACGCACCGGCCGCTAGCCGCTAACTATGACATTAGATTGGAATACTATGGGAAACTACCGCGTCTGTACCTTGGCCGCTTGGATACAATAAAATTATGATGGCAAGGGCACGACCACAGATGCAGCTGCAAATAGCGATGAGATAAGAATATTATATACCAGGATTTTGATATAGGTATACAAAAGTGGTTAATTGTAAAAAAAACTATTTCTAATGTAAAGATACCGATTGATTAAAGGCGCTTTAAGTTAAAATTAAAACCCATGCGTTGCACCAGTTGGGCAGGAAGTGGTTTAACTCAAAACCTACTCGTACAAGTACGGATCCTGAAGACATGACGTGCCCTTAACTTAATAAGAAACTATGTGCTACCAGTATCTTTTTAAGACCTTGTATCTGTTTCCCTTTCGCCTTAGTATGTACTTTTAAACCTTCTCGGCGAAGAAAGAATATCACTGCCGTTTATATATTTCCTTGGTATGCTGTTCAAACCACGGAATTATTCATATGACCTACTGTCTCGCATATCAATTTTAAGTCTATTGATTCTCTCAGCATGTTGCCATGCTGCAAAACAACTACGTTATATCTACATGCTAGCGTAGGTGACCGTAACCACTGCAGCTGCGGCTAGACTGGTGTAATTTTCCACATGCAGGTATTTTAAAGTGTAATGAATAGCGTTGCATCAGGCTGACCGGGTGATGGACGCGCTGCGCCGGCTTGCGGCCGCGGCGCCCTAATAACGGCGTTTTATCAACGCGCCGCGACGCGCGGTTTGGCGCGCTCGTGGCTCAGGGACTTAGCGTTGCCGGTATTTAACAAATTAGCAGTCACGTTGCACTGGCTCAATCTACATCCGTTGTGTCGAATAAAGCAACATTCTAAAGCAAACTTGGCAAAAGGTTCTTTCGCTAAAAAACTATCAATAAGCAACTTAGTTAGTTAAGCAAAACCCAATCTGCAACATTTTGCACAAAAATCAATTTCATTACGCATTTCATTGTTACACTGTAAAAAAAATCCCATCCTCGTTTAGGTAGTCAGTGCAGTGAAAATGCACTTAGGTATCGTTGTTGATTCATCAATGTCATTTTTAAGTATGCCGAAAAAAATTAGACACCATCACCTTCAATTTTGACTTCTAAACCAAGATGTGTTTTGTTGATCGACCGGTTCTAATTAGGTACTAAACACGCAAGCTGTTGCATTTCTTAATGTAGTCCCAGGATGGCCACGTTCCATGACCCCATGCCACGTAACATCACAATTGTACCTAATATTGTACCCAGTATCGATCTGAGTCTAGTACCTACTCGTAATGCGTCCCGCGGGGATACCGATGCTGCGACTCTCACGACTCCTGGGATGCCTAATGCAATACTGGCTCCGTTCTTTCAGGTATTTTTTATTTTTATTTATTTATTTACTCACAAAAGTATTACATACTTTCTTATTTACTAATGAACCCTACTATTAAAAATCCTTAAGGGGTTTAACTGATAGTAGGGTGAGATCGCACTGTACTATAGGTACTTAAACAAACCAAACATACACTAATTAATTACATCTTAATTGATCAGTAGTATCTTTTTATATAGTTCTACATTTCTTTGGCTGGTTATTACATATATCGTCTACTAATGGCTGTGGAAAACTATTTAATATTTTAGGTATATTAGGTAGGTAGTTGCCTTCAGTCTTATTGTTTCACACTACACGGCACACTACGCTCCAAAAATATTACGCATTTGGATCCAAAATCAACGTTACTGATTCAAAATGTAACTGCTTCCTTAACTTTAAGCCCAATGGCAAATGACTGGACTAGTAAGATAGGAGTAGATCAGATAGTTAGAGTGCTCCCTCACACCTATATACAGGCGTTGTCTGTTATATTTATACTAAGTTCTGATATAAGCCAAGATCCATAAGATAGCTGCTTGAATAGTTAGTTGTAGCTGAGTTTTTGCGCTTTGTCGGTAATTATTTGCATATTTTACTTGGCTTAAGTTATTTTCTCGTGGGCTTTTTACCGCTCCGGTCCAATACGTCAATTTTATCCTCCCCTGTTCGGCAAACCTTCATGCGAGGAAATTAAAATTTAACATTCTGTGAAAATGTTAATCCTTCCTTGGCTGTCCCAAGCAGACTATTAAGCCGAATTGGCGTATCTTGAATTCTTTATTTGAATTAATACCTGGAGCACAAATCAGGCATGCGCAGCGCTCTTTATTTTGTGCCATACTAATCGACCTCTAATGAAACTTTTCACTGATTTATTAAAATTTGACTCGCTTTCTTTATGTTTGTGTTAATCAGGACACCACGCAACACGTAAAATTGGGTTTACATTTAATTTTGTCTGTTGTTTTCTTTTCACGATCCTGGCCAGAAGAGCAAAGAAAAGTTTTTCATAAAAAAATAGGAATGTCCGTCTGGTTTCATTTGTAAACCTCAAAATAAGAGTCAGTTGAATTTTTTTTACTTAAATAGTATCTTCATCACCTACTGAGTAATGCTATATAACTTCACTTACGACATAAAAAAATTGCCTGTATAAAGGTAAATATGTTTTTTTTAATTACATAGGTACCTATTAGAAATGTCACTGGTTATGCCGTATACGTGTGGATACATACAGGACCCATGCAAAGGGTGAGAGGTGTAAAGATCACAATAAAACGTATGAATGTTTTATGCGAGGTAAAAGCTTTGGATGGACGTATTTGTAAGCCTTTTGAAGAGGGTTTAGTCAATTTAGCTTTGCGTCATCTTTTTTACTGAGCTTGCATACATGTGCTCATTTCTGTCTGACATGGACTACGTATTTGTTTAGTTTAGAAGGTTTTGCTGGGTTATATTGCGTAAGAATATCTGTAATGGAACTGGATTAACACAACGACTAACGCCTTTCCAACGATAATAATCAATTCGTTGAACTGTGCTCCACAAAAATTGTCCCGAGGCACATTAACTTCCGTTTTTCTGGTCATTCGGAACCGAATCTGTTCGTTCTAATTACGTTATCCAGCACTTATTACCCCGGCTCCGTTATGTGTAACGATAAGAAGTTGATGGCCGCGCGCGGGGGTGTCGGCGTCCATAAAACTTGTAGAGGGCCCGCCGAGAGCTGCCGCGAAATTTCCCCAGGGCGCGCGCCCCCACCGCGCCTCGGGGAAATACGCTAAAGTCATATCATAACAGTTTTATGTTGATGTTGACCTCTCATCTACGAGTTATCGGTGCTGGCTAATCGTTTTAATTTGCTATTCAGAGTTTATAATTTTATAGTCTGTCTGCATAGCAGTGGTATGACTTGTCTTGCGCTTGCCAATCTGCTTGCAAAAACGAAACCTAATATATTTCAAGTCATGAACCTGAAGTCACGTGGGGAATTCCTTAACTCCTGCATGATTGTGTGTGTGAGTACGTACGGGTCCATTACATCAAATCTTCAATCTCTATCTATTTAAAATTAAGGTAAAATGCTGCTCTGTAACATCTTGATCGTAAAATTTTAATGCAAAAAACAAAATATATTTTTGATTTATTTAGGTACCTACCTAAATGTTAAATTAACAGTTTCAGCACATTCCTTGTATATTGTAATCTGTTCGCAACACCCTTAAGAACTTGGCTGAGCAAAGTCTGCCGCGTTGTAAAGAAAATACGAATGTAAAACATTAATGCAATCTGTTAACATGACGAAGCATTCTCCTTTTTTCTATTCCCTGTTGACTTCCATAAATCACTCACGTGCTTTCACGCAAAAATTCATAAGAGGTAACAATAACAACGTTGTTCATATTGTGAATGTATGCGTAGCTGAACCACGGGATATCTTTATTATTGTGTTACTTACTTTTTAAGTAATTAGGTACCTATTATGCTTATTACATATTGATGTTTGTTATGATGCCTATGAGAGTTCTTAACATGCTTGCAATTTCCATTCCTTAGTAAGGTAGATAATTTGGTTTTCCATTTTAGTTCAAATTAGTGTTTACATCTTAAGGATTTTTTTGAACTATAATGATTTGTGTTCTTTGCAAATAAAGTATTCATCTGGATACTGATCATTCAATTTTAATAATTTCAGATAGGTATTATATTACACTTTGCAAATTCTGAAATATTAAGAGAGCGGTAAAATAATGTCTGCAGCTATAAAAGTTAATTTTATTTCCCAATTGAATGATTGTGACAGTTTTAGTATTGGTAGTAAGCGATTCATTGAAAAATTCTTGACGGTAAGCTACTATCAGAAATCTATAGACGATGTTTATCCGAGTGAATGAAAGTATCAACAAACATAAGCCAAAGTGAAAAGGAATCGAATAACAGAGATTTTAAGTGATGAGGATCCTTTGGGACGAAAAGTGGGTATACTTATTTGCATGATAGGAGAATGAGGTGGTTTGGCCACTATCAAATTGGAAATGTTTGTCTATGATTAAAAGCAGGCTGGCTTTGACATCACATTTTCATTGTGGTAAGTGATGATATGGTTTGTCTAGGGTGCTAGGGTGTCCGTTTGACTACGTCGATCCTCGATCGACCACTGGCCTGTTGACGCAATGGTCGCGATCTTGCATTTGACGCCGAAGCCTCGGAAATTGTGGGTTCGAGCCCGAACTTAGACAAACATCCGTGTGATCAGCATTTGTGGACCATTTATTTCGAGGCCTGATGGTATTGGTGAAGTAGTTCCCAGCATTTGATTATATTTAAAATATCGTGGCAATCGAAAATGCAATTCGAACGTCGCGCGTTCATACTCACTGCACCGTCAATTCTTTTGAAAAGTGGAAGGTTGTATTTTTATCTAATATCAAACCTTTCACGTGGAAAACATTACATTGGTCATCAGTGATGTGCAATATTTTGTGAATCGTTTCCGAGACAAAATGAATAGTGACTTTCAATCGCTTCAGCTGTACTTTTGTTCTCAGCTACGCCTAGTTTGTTCCAAAAAAAAAGTGTAACATCTATAGGTAGGGAGAAGTAGGCACCTAGAAAAAATAAAGTCCTAGATGCTCCAAAAGATACTGTTGAAAATATCACGGTGCTGCTCCGTGGTACTATGTGGGTAACGGGGGGTATGGTCCCAGTGGAAGCGAAGTTCTCGCCCGCCGCCCACGCCGCGTCCCCTGGGTCCTGGCCGAGGCAGCCGCGCGCCGCCCGCTCCCTGGGGAACTCCCGACTCCCGAGCTCCCGAGCTCCCGGGCTCCCCGCCCCGCACCCTCGCCCCTCCGTCGCACAGGGATATAACAGCTGAGACGTCCCAATTTTAATTGGTAACCCTTATTTAATTCACCGGTGAGTGAACTCCAAAATTGAAAGGAGACAGCTTTCTTTATTTATGATGAAAGAATTTTAATGAATTTAACGAAATTGTGTAGGTAGGAAATATATCCAACAATTGATTTTAAACCAGATACAAGTCTAGACAACGAATCTCTAGTTCATAATTTGATAGGACCCAATTGGTCTTGTCTTTATATTCAGTGACCGAGGGAGCAGCCCAAAAAGTAAGATATAGAGTACCTAATTTTTATTTTACACACCTAGGTTAAATTTTATGTAATTTTAACCAAAATTCACTCACCTTTTCCGAATTTCTTTGGAAAATGAAATACTTTCGAAATGTTTTGTATTATCTTTTCTATTTGCTATAACGTTGCGTGTTTGTTGCGTTGTATGAACTGTGCAAAAAATTGTAGCATTGTAGAGCAATCCGACAAAACGCCTGGGATTGACAGTGTAACAATTTATAGCCAGGGTTCAATCCTCTATTGATTATGTAGGACAACTCCTTCGGCTTCCGGCTAAGTGTACCAACTCTCAAAGGTTCTAAATATCTATTGGTATTTATAACCAGTTGGTATTTATACGAGCAAATTAAGTAATCACTTATAAATATTTGAAAAACTTAGCTAGATTCTTGAAACGAAAACATATTGAAGCAGTTTTATTTTATACTAGCTCTTGCCATCGACTGAGTACGCGCATAAACGTGAAATCCCGTTTTGTCCCGTTCCCGTAGGAATTTCGGAAATCTCTTAGTGCTCCCTACACTCCCAAAGGAGACTACATGCCAAATTTTAGTTTGCTACGCCCAGTAGGTAGGTTTCGGCTGTGCGTTTTCTATCAGCCAGTCACGGAAAAGTTTTATATTTTTTTTTAAATGAGCTTTAAAAATGTGACACTTAAAAACTCTCTTCAATATACTTAACTTCCCTTAAGAAAGAAAATAATAATATTATGACCTGTTTCGGAAATAAGGTCAATTAAGTAAGTACTTACTATTTTTACTCCTCAGTGTAGTTACTGGGGTTCGTGGTGAGCGGGCCGGTCTCCCAGGCCGGCTGCCCACCGCTGGGACCGCTCCTCTGCTCGCCATCATACTAACGCCTCCGAACACATTAAAATTACAGTTTCCAAGGATACACAACTATGCGAAACTACGACTTAGACGGAGATGGGGTTTGTGTTATTATTCCTTTGTGCTCCTACCGCTTTGGTCCTTAATCAAAGTTATTACCTGCATCGTTTAGTACCGCCTGTGGAATAGGTCGTTTCTCTAACGTATTATACATAACGACTTAACAAACTGGCTCTAGATGCCCTCATGGAATAGTATTGGAGAAATTGTTGATTAAAACTTAAAGAAATTGTTCCCAGGATTGCCAGGATTAGTATTGGATATCTTGCATAAAGAATAGCAATCAATTCATAAACATGAATTCTACTGACACACATAATCTACTCCTCATTGTACAGCTAAAAGCGCCGATAGGAAACCACCACTTTGTAGCAAGTGTTTTCCGCGTACGCGCTCGCTACAGCGGGAAATTAGTAAATTTGTCTCCAAATGCGGTGAAATGGGTTTGAGGAAGACGAAGTCGAGAGATACTGCTAGTTAAAACATATTTGATAGAAGTGTCTAGGTGGGAAAGACAGTCGAGTCTGTCGAGAGAGAAAAATAGTCCACTGTAGCGGCTTCAGATCTGATAAACGTCTCAAAAATGAGTGAGTGTACTCGTAGATGTTTACTTTCTGAAATTATAAGCAAAGTTCGAAACGGGTCTCTACAAGTGGAAACATATTAAATATTGTTATAAATTAGTCCACATGTTACTGTATTTTATTCGTAGTCAGTATGGTCCATTGAGTAGATATGTGTGGCATAATTTGTTTTCTTCAGTCAATGATTCCAGGCCGTCGCAAATCGCACGGCATCGGTGATTAGATTTACCGGGGACGCGCGCCGCAGTCACGTACTCGTAGCGTCCCATGACGTGCATTGACACTTTTTTGGGCACTTTCGGTAATAGGATATTTGCTAATCCTAAGATACTTACAATTAAGGCCGTGGTTTGCTGAGGAATCCTAATAAATCTTACTGAGCACCACCTGATTTTCATGCATTCTGCCGAAAATAATGTTTCAAAAACCGCTCGCCTACGCGATTTTCCAGACAATGTAATTGAACCAGAGTAGAGACCCATTATTCTATTTATATCATATTATTATTCTTCTTCGTCGTGTCGATGTTCCACAAACTGTACTGTGGCTGCCCAGTGCTCCACCACAGCTATGGCGGGAGTAGAGGCTATTTGCAACATTTCTTATTAGAATGAAGAGTTCAAACAATACAAAGCACATTTCGAAGCCCAATTAGTTCTTACTATATTTAGTATTCTCTTTCAAAAGACATTTTATATACACGTTATGTGCGTCTGTTATAGAGCTTTAAATTGAGGTTGCGGTTTGGTATCAACCTTGTAAAACAGCTACCAGACACAGACCCTAGGAGAGATCCTGTCTAACAATACTGCATACTGTTTCCCGGCCTTATTAGAAAGTCTTCAGCCTAATGAATAAGTCCCCGGAAGTTATTCATCGTTGCCCACGATGCACCTTGCCAGCATTGTACTGTTCCCTGTTGCAGTAAATAAGTATCCCTAGGACCAGCTACCACACAAGAAGGTAACTTGGAACAGCACCGCACTAAATGTCGGTCTATGAATAAGCATTTTATGTGATTGATAAGTGTTTCTACCTATGACGACGACAAGTTTCAAAGTATTACAATATAAGCTCATAAATAAAACTGCGTCGTTGTGCGTTAGGATAATTGCTTGTGTAAATAGATGGTACGAGTATGTTATGGTAAAATTGAACACATACCGTTTCAGCAGTCATATCCTATCAAAATAATCCCGACTGTATCACCATTACCGCTTCGCTGTAAACCGAAACCGTAAACTATTTAACTACTGAGAGCTTGTTCGACGAGGGGTGTAATAAGCAATACCAATATGGTCAGTAAGAAAATTGAATTGCCTCTGTATGGCGGTGCCAGAGCTTTGGTGCCGAATGCGTCCCGCGCGGCGCATCGTATGCCTCCCGCGCGGCACATTGCCGAGTTATGATGGCTCGTTGTTGCGATGCCGATGTGATGGCTACTCGTTCAACCATATTGCAGCGTTTCGTAAGAACAGCTTGGGAGCAGCGGATTGAGTTTTGAAGTCGTATAATGTTAGGAGTGTTGTTCTGTTTATATTTTTTAAAGGACGAAATTAAACAAGATGTCACTTTTTCTTGTAATATTTTTTTTGAAATTAGGTGTAGTCTACTCATACCTGTGTCTAGTTAACTAGAAAGAAAGTAAGTTAGCTGAGAAATAATACGTAGAAAGTCATAAATTTAGAAATACATGTCATACAGATAACATAAAATTAGGTAAAGAAAGATATGATTTATTTATGCTTTTTATTTGAAAATGCTCCTGGAGGTAAGTAATCTAATCTTTGTTTGATTTAATAGAAGAAGGACTTGAAAGGTTTACATTGCCTACAAAATCGGTTGGTCGCTTAGGATATAGGTTATTTATTTATTGTCAACTGACGCAGTAGGTGCTAACCTCAACTGGGTAGAAAGGCCAGCATCACTTGTATTTGGCTTGTGCCCTGCTTTTGATGAATCGATGGATGCTCCCCTGGGCTCCTCAGCGCGTGGGCCGGACAGCGTCCCCTGGGCCGCGAACAAACTGCCTTCGGCTAGCTGCGTAGGCTTGTACTAAAATGTAATGTATTCCGTGAATTTGATTATCTAAACAAATAACCAAGCTAACATTTAACGAAGAAAATATAACGCTCAGTACGGCACTGTTACAGTTACTGGGGCTATTTTAAAAACAATCTAGGTAGATATGGTGTCCTATAAGGAGGGTGTACGTCTGATCAGTGTACCTTATTTGCATTGTGAAACACTGTAAAAGGTTACATAAAGCCTAAGCCCGTTATGGCTTTGGTACTATATTTTGTAGGTACTTTTGCTTACTTGATCACAATCCACATCCCCAAACACAAGAGAAAAAAGGGTCGCGGACTTGAATGTCAGATAACTCTCTTTTTTTTGATTAGTGTTATGACACTACCTAATAACACCTAGTAGTAGGTATACTACTTCTACTTCTAGGTAGGTATACCTAAGTCATATCATTAGATATGGGTTCTGTTTGAGTTAGGTATGATGGATTTCTACAAAATTATTTTCTTATCTACGTGTTAATACAAAACATATCTACTCAAATACATCCAAATTGCTCTACTGTCTTCTTGGTGATAATCAAGACAGTTAATACGAGGGTGCTAGTCAAAATACATTTATAATGAGTTCGAAATAGGGTATGACGTTACCAGTTACACGTATATTTCCCTCTTACATGTTACTTTGTAAACAATATTGTCATAGTGAATATCGAAATGAATGTATTGCTGGATGTACTTTTAGCAGAAAAATATACCCAACAGGTACATCTTAAAGCGAGAAACCTTCCTCTCCTATTTCTGCATCTTTTTTAACAGCTGTTAGGTGAGATTAGCTCCATATAGTAACATTTCAGAACTATTATTTTAGTGGAACCGAGGCAAAAAATATCTAATACTTTAAGAAATCATATCTCGGCTCCGATATCACTTAGAACAATTCTGACCGATGAGATATGTTTCTTTATTAGGTTGCTACATAACAGTGACAACAAACAATTATTAGTTAGTGATGAATGACACGTTAACGCATCTTTTTTCTAAACACTGTTGCGTAATATACAAATCAGAGGAAGCAAGCAGAAAGTGAGTTGACTTTGCTGAACTGAAGGCAATGACTAAAAAACCCTCAGTGTAATATCATGAGACATTTAGTTGAATTGCTATTAAATTCAGGGAATACACACACAGTTAACAGTGTTTTAGAAGCGGGCGCGGTCGGGACAGTACCGCGACACCCGCACACGACGCAATCACAGGACCACGCGATTATTTGGTATTTCACTAGTACTGTACACTACCTACGACATCGGTGTGGAAACAGCTTTATTTTCGATGTGCGTGTTGGGTGGCGACTTCCTTTCATAGTGATGGGATGGTAGCGATCCTCGTTAAACTTTCTTACGTACTTTACTTTCATAGCACTAATTTTATAGAGTTGGATGGCAGTCTATACCTTAAATGACTTGCCAAATTCTGTCTATAAACCAGCCAACTAGTGACCTAAGACTTTGTCCAGGTGTCATAAATATTATACGATCAAACAATTATATATAAACAAAAAGTATTTCTATTAGGTAAAAATTACTTTAAGGATTAACAAAATGTTATTATATTTCCATACATATTTAATTATTTATGATTTTACACGAACGTACAGCGTACAGCCGACGTTGGACACACGACGACGTTGGACGCGGCAGTCTCCAATAATCGTCGAAACCGCCTTCTAACGACCCTTTGTCACAAATAACTTCCTTTTACTCACTTTTTCTGGGTGGCCACACACTTAGAGAAAGTTTAGTAATAAATCAATAAATAACTCTATATGAGGACTAACACACAATTCACAGCGATATTGAGCCACTTATAAAAGCATACGACGCAAACCTTGATATTTAAGGTTACTACTCCCTACAGCTAAAAGTACTCGTATTAAACTCTATCCAGCTTTAGCATTTTTATTTTATACATTGTTTTTACTAAACACAGTTCAAAAACAAAAACAGTTGCATTGTTCAAAGACCGTGACGTTGTATCGAAACCAACATTTTGGAACGCAATTGGAACTGCTGCACCATCTCGTACCTAATCCTTATTTTAGACTTGAGTTGTCCTCCGAATGAGGTTCCGCAGGACAATATTTTTTTTGCCTAAGATAATGTCAACTAAATCCTAACTGCTGCATTATTGACAAAACATTTCAGGGCATAACGTATTGAAAAACAAACAAGTTTATCTATCGTTCGCTTCCCCGCACAATGACCAGTGATTTGAGGTCCCTCAGGGCGCGCACCTAACTCGCGCTTTCCATGTTGACACAGCCGAGGCTTACATTATCCTAATTAGCCCCACCCCCCGCGTTCATTAACTTGATGTACTTATTGTAACCTGATTACTAGTGAGTCCACATTTACAGTTACCATGTCGTAACCGTAAAATTATTGTATTGTATGTGCGTGAGTTGAGCGCTTAGATTTTTTAATAGTTCTAATTGCCATGGATTTTTTTTTGGAGACATCTCTGCAAACCTCACAGCATGTCCCGAAAGAAACAACTATCGTAGATACAGTCATAGTGCTCAACCAATATTTGCAACAAATAATAATTTCGAAGCGATATTGTTAAAAAAGTATCTAATATTAAGACAATAATAACAAAATAGGTCAAAATGAGGAAGCGCTGTGTAGAAAATACAATTATTCGTAACGAGGCCTTTGTGTTGTTTAACAATAATGTTTAATTTGGCTTTGTAACAGGAATTGTGCGGTTTTATGTGTTTTACTATTATCACTATGTTCACCCTAACCGTTTACTGGAATTGGAGAATACACAATAATATTACCATAATTGTAGATAGCCGGTGTAAGGGGATTTACCTTTTCCTACTGTCCACAATATACTCTCGTATCGCGGGGCGTGATGGTCGTCGCAAATCTGTTAGTTCCATTCCATTCTTTGGAGTTCACACAAAACTACAATAATCTTTCGATGGTTGCTTTGACTTCGTGGGCTTAATCTTTTGTGATTGCGTTTAATTCGTCATAGAAACCAAGATACTTACTAAGTATGAGAACAAAGTTTAGTTCAGTTTGACTTTTAGTTTTGGTATGAATGTACGGATGTATTAATGTTCAAGTTTTCTTAGCAATGTTTTCTTCATTTAATAACAATCATATCATGTTATAACATAGCACTTTCGGTCTATGCAGACTGCTCGTCTACAAGTTGTAGAGTCCAACTGGCTAAATATTATCACCAGCATTTTCATGCCCTTTATCAACCCAAAGACCACAACTCGGTCCCAACTGAGTTTTTCAAGTTTTCCAAGGGAACCTAATTTGAATTCAAACACAGTAAAACAATTACTGCTTATAAGTAAATTATTTTGGTATTACATGAGTAACTGGTTTTGAACTTCATTTTATGTTTATAGCGGAAGATGAAGAAGAATGGAACGAGGAAAACCCTACCACTGAAGCCGACGTCAGCGGTGACGAGGAGCCTGGAGACGATCTCCCGGACGGGGATGATTCTGAGGTTATGGAGAAAATGGAAGACGATGACCCCGAAGCCCACATAGAGGAAGTTACTGAAGGTTAGACTATTTTACCAGAGCCAATTGGTTCACTATGCGCTAATACAGAGCGCTATCAATTCTTAAAGATTTAATCATTGTTGTTTTTACTTTTTTCGTACATTTTTTGCTTTCTCTTGCTAAAAACTTGTGATAGACCTAAGGTTTTTGGACACGCACGCTTATAAGAAATTGATTTTTATTCAGTTCATTTGCCTGATTAAGTTTTTTTTCAAACAAGTTTCTAAAATGTTTCTAACAAGTTTTGTTTTATTTCTAGTTATGGGCTTTAAGTTTTTCACTCCGGGCGGGTAGAATAACTTGCATGTACTCGTAGTGTCACACAAATTGTAAATAGCGTGCACCACAACTCTTATGGGTTTTGTACCTGCACACCTCAATGTGTAACATGTTAGTTACCTTATATTTTACTGATATAAAATTCAATATGCTTAAATGAAATTTAATATGCCGAAACTGTCATTAATCTCAGTAGGTTATCAAAATACTCACACTTAGCACTGTCTTATTGGAAACCAAAAGTACTCGTACATAGATAGATCGCCGTGAATCAATATATTACAGGAGTAATCTTACGTTTTATTAAGCCCATGGTTATGACATCCATCTATTTAACTCTTGCGATGGAGATGTTGATATCCATGATTGATATCCATGGCACTAGAATTATTCATTATTAAGTCATCGTTCACCGAAACAAGATGAGTTTGCAGTTTTGCACACGATGGGTGCACGAAGTTTAATTAGGTAGACTTCCACTAGTTTTCACGTGATACGCATACGGAAAGACAGTCGCAAATTCTAAAACTTAATTAATTTGAATAACAAATGTTCAGATTTATACTGGTTACTATTTTAATATAATGGAAGATTATAGATAACAACAGAACAGCAGTCTACAATGTAAACTCTACAGCTTAATCTCCTCGTTGCAAAATCCTGAACATTTGCATATTGGTCACCAAGCTCGCATGACGCGTGAGGTGATAGCAGATGACATACGAGGCTCCAGCGGGCGGCGGCCGGCAGTGGGTGCGTCCATGTCGATTGCCGGATGACGGATCGTCGAGCCTGCCTCGGTAGAACACAGATCTTTCTTATCACAGATTCAAAATTAAAGAAATGGTTTTTGCTCAACTTGCAAATAAATAAATATCTGGGACATCTTACATCAAGAATATATTCCCAAATTTTTGTAATCTATTAAAAACATAATTTTAGGCACCCAGCCACGGCACAGTACATAAAAAAATGTATATATTGCTTTGGGTCCTAGCTGAGAATCTACCTCCTTTGCATTCCGTTACGCATTGCGTCAACGGGTTGGTTATTACGATTTATGTGATTTGGAATCTGAAATCCACAAGATTTAATCTTTGATACCAGAGACTCCCATTTACTTGATTATGGTCCACTGCACATATTCAAACTGTAAAGAGTTAAGTAGAAAACACATTACATGCAGTGCGAACGATGGATAAGTCACTGAGAATTGACTTAATCGCAGTGGCATCCGCACCCAGCACTTAGTCAGCTGTCGTGTCACCGCGCCGCGCCAGACGTGCGACAGGATGGTCCATCCGTCGCCAGATTAGTGCCTTATTCGCTGGCTGCATTATGTGCCACGTTTGCTGCCATTTATTTCCGAGATGTCTCCACATTCTATATATACTCAGGTACGATTTATGTGTGTATGCTATGATATTATGTCATGTTTTATAGATATTGAATTTGAATATCGAACTGTTGCACTGTATTGTCTGTTATATTAGAGGATGTTATTCACTTTTTTAAACTAGGCCAGAACACAAGAATTCATGAGTAAGTAAGGGAACTTCTTCTACACATGAATCAAATTAAGTATTAATTCCGCCATTTTTACTTAGATATCTTCATGTACGATGAAGGATGAATAAATAAATAAAAACTAATTTTATGTGCGCAACACTGTTTGCACCATCGCACAGGCTTGCTTCTTTGGTTATTTTAGCTTTTTTTTTGTCCTTATAATAACCATCACTCCTTTAAGCCTCCTGACATGTTGTAGACTTACGTCCTTCCGCGTGCCGTCTTAGGGGGATGAAAAACTCTTGAGTTCGATGCATTTATTTACATTATCATCTTACTTTTGCTTTCGCTCCGTCTTCATGTGCGGTCCCCAGCGGCGCCGTGCGTCGTCCCGATGAGAAGAGTTACTGTAGATTTATTATTTCTACCTAATGACTGTTCCATGTTTCATTTTCTTGCTTTGTTTGTTTCTGCTTTCATCAATTCATCAAAAAATGGGTGTTTATTTTTCTACCAAACAATGAACTTTATATTGCAGATGCTGATGAAGACGATGCAGATCGAAGTAAGCAAGAAGACTACGAAGCTGAGGATATGGCTGGTGAGCTGTAATAGTTATTTGTTTTTTTTTATATATACAACACACAACACACCTCTTGTCATGGTCTCGAAGTAGAGATAAATATCCCTATGTTACGAGGTACCAGATAAGGAATTGAGCCAGGGGCGTCTCCCAGCACACCCAGACCCAGGCCAATTTAGAAAAGATCATTTCCTGAATTGACCTGACCGGGGATTGAACCCGGGACACTACGGAATTAAAGGCGAGAAACCGTGCCACAGCGCACTAGGCCATTCGTGTCGTCGTTTTTAAAGATTTACTTTATTTGATTTTAAAGACATACTTATGCAATGAGATGGGCAGGATCGGGTAGGTAGTGCTGTTTTATTACTCATTAAAATATAAGTCCACCTGACGTCACTCAAAGAAGGGAGATAAAGTATAAAGATTTCAGAATAAGTCTCCCCCAATGGGTAGTCTCTGCTGTTGTAATTTTAACGCAAAGAAATGATTACGGTAAAGGAGCAGGATTAATAGCGTTGTTAGGGACAAGGCGCGCTCTCATTACGCGTCGACATCTTCATTGAAATTCATAAGGAGGCCACTAAAATAACAAGCAGTCTCTAGCCGCGTGGGCGATGCGTTTTTACTGCGCTTTAATGCTCTTTTTACAACTTCGTCAAAGGGTGTTCCCCCCTCCGCGCCGCCCCCGTGCTTTACGAGTCCGTCCTCGCTTATCTCACGCCGTTCGCGATAAATCTACACAGGACTTCTTGGACCTCAAATATTTACATGCTAATTCGTAGCCAATTCAGCCACCCGAGATTATAAATAAATTGGCCGCCTGGCCCATCATCGGTCCACAGTAACTCCACTTTATCTTTTATGACTTTGCAGAGTTTTTAAAGCAGCGCCTACCAGCCTTAAGTTTATGCCACCCAGATAATTTAAATTTTATGTCGAACACTTACCCGTAGTGAAAATACTAAACTTATCTTTGTAACAGTAATGTTGGAAACAAAGTTAAACAAGCGGCTAAGCACGTTTTTAATATATAGAATGAGTTTCTGAAATATGTAAGGCTATAGTAGTGATATAGTATAATAAGACCTAATACAGGCTAAAGCTCATCTTGTAATTCGAAATATACCTACAATTGCTGGGCATCGGCCTAAAACACATCACATCCAAATGCGGTCACTGCGTTGAAGAATTATTTAAATAAATTCTCAATGGGTAGGTGAAAAGTGGTTTTAAAAGTAAGATTTCTTTTACACATAAGTTGGAAGATATTTGTGTTGAGGCTCAACCTAAAAGAAAGGAATACCTGCGTTAGGACAAACAATCGCACGTTGATAATAACGCAAAAAGTAATGGTAAGTACAAAGCCTTCGTTCCTTATAGCACCCTTAGAATTATGGGTATTACTTATTGTCCGTGTTTTATCGTGAGTTTTTTAGTGCTCTGTCGGTTGGTGCTGACTGCTGCTGCCTGCCGACGAATATAAACACGAAGAGCACATTGTTTCCTAACAAAGGAATCGAACTATCTTTAGGCGGTATTGGAAAATGAGTAATTTTTCCCAGTGAGTGGTTCGTTGTCGCAGAGCCGTTGTTAGGGCAGCGAGTGTTGCGCAAATGTATTCTCAGCGGGGGCGGTGGTGGCGGGCGCGGGGGCGCCGCTGAGCCGAAGTTGGGCGCGGGCTCGCTCTCGAGGGACCGAGCTACAGGGACCGCACTCCAGCCGCACACTTTTAAAAACATTCTCAACATAATTCATACAACCAACTAAATTCAGATATTAATTAAGTCACTGAAATATGCTGTCACCGATTTACGGTCAAGTGAATTCCTTGTTGTGATAATGCTGAACATTCGCAAGTTATTCTGTCAACTTAGGCGGACAACAATGCGGGTTATGTCGGAGAGGATCGCCTTTTGGGCAGGCACGTGGCTAATTAAATGCCGATGTTGTATCGACGAGCACGAGCCGGGAGGCGGGAAGTGACTCGGAATGCCGTGCGGCACCGAGCGCGTGCCGGCCGACACCGCGCCGCGTGCCTCTGCGCGTGTGGCTTCCTCGACAATCTCGAATTGTTTGGGAACTTGGCCTTAAATTCGAGCAGCAATTTACTTGTGTACATAATACCGACACAATTTCGAGCCGGCCGGCCGACACCGCGCCGCGTGCCTCTGCGCGTGTGGCTTCCTCGACAATCTCGAATTGTTTGGGAACTTGGCCTTAAATTCGAGCAGCAATTTACTTGTGTACATAATACCGACACAATTGCTTGGACGTTGGGTAATCGAGTTGATTTAGAGCATCGAAATTTCTCACCACACTCTTGTGAAATAAATATGTGTATTACGGGCGATGCGAGTAACTTTAAATTGGTTAATTTTTGCTAACTCCTGCTTGATAGTGTTTACTATATTACCAAAAAAAAATTTAAAACTTGGTTTTTTGTATTCTTTTTCAACCAGCACCTTAGCAAGCTATTAGTATTGTAGAATAAATTTAAAATAATTTTGAAAATGAATTTTATTTAAAGTAAATTTTATTTATTGTATCCTATACTTTTCTGCCATTTGCCACTCAGTAATGAAAGACTGATAGAAATAAACCAGAAAGACTCACCATTGATATTTTTTTAGGCATGCCTGAAAAAACGAACCTATAGGCTGTTTACTAAACCCTTCATAATGAATATCCTTTATTGCCGAAAATTATAGGCATAAACAATTGATTTTATTAAGATTATTGTGTTTTTTTATAATGTCTACATCTAAGCACAAAATAAAGAGTTTACAGAAGGACCGCTCTCGCCTTTTTCTATCAACTTGCGTGATCGCCTAGGGTTGCTACTGGCTACTATATTCGCCAGATGAGCGCGATTTAACAGATACCGCGTAAAATAAAATACATCAAGTGAAAAATTACAGCTAGTTCGATAAAAACAAAAATATACAAAAGGGGTCCAGTTAGATTAAAAGGAGTTGAGATGGGTGAATACGTATAAAAGTATTACATTATAAGAAGTCATTTACCGGGGTCCAGGTGCAACCTGCTAGCCTAATGGCTTGATCAAACAGTCCTACCTACCTACCTACCTACTAGGCTCTAGATAACACAGAGCCACTGCTTCGGTGGTCACCTGTCGGCGGCGCGGCGCGGATGCAGCAGCCGCGCGTGTCAATAAAAGAATATACCAAAAATACTGGTGTTTTACCAATGCACGCTAAAATAAGTTACGGAAAAAGTAAAAGCCAATTTGTACTGCATTTGAATGTGTTACGAAATATAATGGTTTAGTACATAGTACTACTAACTTGCAAACGTTATCTGAGTTTTACTTACCTTTCAACATCATTTGGTAACTTAAAAAACGTATAATTACAATTTCGTGTGGTGTTCGTACAGCCAAATACACTGCAACAGAAACATCTGCGCGAAACCATTTTTGACCATTTAACTATAATGTTTACTATATCTGACGACGTACAAATAATATCTCAATGTTTTTGACAGTGCGACTGACCGCGACGCTGAAACTCACTGACTTCGCCTGTAAACTCACGTCTCTGTGTGCGTGTGTCAAAAATGGCGTGTAGTTCTAAGCGGGCTATCTGTCAGAGCGCTGCGCATGTCTAACTTGTGATCAAAGTCTAACGCAGATGAATAAAATAAAATAAAAGACAAATATAAATATTTTGAAGCTAGCCAAAAGAGGTTTTTCAAGATTATTGGTAGGCTGAGCGTTACTCTACTATAGTTTGTCCAATTTTATTTAGGATGATAATTTTGACAACTTTGAATAGGGATGGGGTAGTTTATAATTGTTAGTGAATCTATTCGATTATCGATTTATTATTTCATAGAACTTGGAATCGTTAGTTTATATAGATAAACAAAGAAAATGTTATTCGAATATTTTAATGTGCAATAAAGAGATAATTCAATAAATAAAAATATATTAGTGGGTTCAATAAGGTACGTATCAGGATTTGCAGTTATTTAATACTTATATTATGGTGCACACTCTAAATCACTTTCATAATCATTATCGTCATTATAAATAGAAAAACTAATCATATTAATAACATCGAATAACATTTAAGTTCAAAATCTTTATAATTATTAATCAATGTTTTTTAAAAATGATCGTATGATATATAATTGCAAATAACTTTAATAGTAATCGAAGTTAAGCTGTATTAAAATAAAATGTTGTGCTAGCCGCCCTCAATCTTAAATTTGAATGTTAGATTAATTTTATTTCAAAACCGATTTTATATTTTCTATTGCTATTCGCTTGCAAAGTACTTCACTAAGTGGGCGATACCCGTCAATAAAGTACGATATTATCTGCGAACTGTCAAAATTATCATCCTAAATTGGACAAACTATAATTGTGCGGCTGAGTATCTAATAAAATCTAACGAGCTGCCCAAACACTCTTCGTTCTGCCACTGGATTGACAGCTGGTGTCCGTTTTGCCCGCTTTTCTTCAACTTGATTTACATCGAATATTATTTTTCACTGTTTTTTTTGTTTTGTCATAATAATAGCCTTTAACACTCCTAAATAATTTAGCTTTATGTTAGTGAAACAATTTTCACGATCGGATCAGTAGTTTTGGAGCCTATTCAATACAAACAAACAAAGAAAAAACAATCATATCTTTCCTCTTTATAATATTAAGATAAATATACGAGTATGTATGTGTGTGAGAAATTGATATTGAATAATGAAAAAATATATATAGAGAGTTTATTTAGCGCTTACGGAAAACGTTTGACAAAAGAAAAAAAACTGCTCTTCTGTCAAAACAGACTTTTGATGTTGGCAAAAGAAGACAGTTGACCTAAGTAAATAGAGTTTATAGGAACTATGCGTGACCTATGCAACTTAATCGGCATTTCATTTCTATCGCACAGTCAAACTGTATGTTGCAATACCTGCCCCTTGCCATAGATCGACACGAATGATGGGTGCGGCTATTATGTCAAATCGTTGCTGGTGTTTAAAAAACATAATTTATTCATTGGGTATGTTGAATCCGTCCCTGGTAGATCCCAGGTGGCGCGGCCGCAGCGTTTGGAATTATCACATAGTGGAGAGGCGAGGCGGCGGCGCGCGGGGGGCGGCAGGCCCGATACATTCGTCACAGGCCCAGCAGCCATTACTGCCATTAGGCATTTAGATATTATCAGCAGCCGCTAGGGATGACCCGCGACCTGAGGCCATCGTTTCAATACTTAATTACTAAAAGTGTTTCTTGTTTACGCGAGGGAACAGAACTTCTAGTGTGATTTCGATATCGTCTATTGGGTATGTCTGTTGCTTGTCTAAGCTCCCCTCTCCCCTCCCCGCCGGTCCCAGGTGGCGGCGCTCCGGCCACACTTCCTTCGCTCCCTCGGGAGTTCCCCGCACACACGCGTACACCACTACAGTCGCGATCGCTATTAGCAACAATGATCGCAGCTGGAAAAAGGAAAGCGACCCCTATTTTCCGAGCGGGTAAACTGAATTTTGCAGATAGCGCGAAGTTTTATATTTATAATGCGAGCGCTTGCAAATCACATTGTTTCTTTCCCATATAGTAGAGAGTACCTAAACAATTGTGTTTTTACACACTAATCTAACCTGGCCGGTAGAATTGCTTAGACTAACAATAATACCTTAACAACAGCTACATTACTACATTTACTAACCATACTAAATTAGCATCTAATCAAAATGCTGACTGAAAACATGTCCGCACCTCCACAGTTGTGTATTTAATTGTAAAAGTATATTTTTTGTAGCACAATTCTCAAGATGTGTGTAGAAATCCTTTCTCCAATCAAGTCGAAATCCATGATGATCCCAAGGCGGGTTCAAATCCTGATCTCGAATGGAAGCGTGTTTTCGGGTTGGAGCGGGCGCGTTGGAGCTCTTCATAGACTAGTGGTAAAGGCGTTCTGCCTGAGAACGATTTATTTGCGATTTTTGGAACAAATAGTCCGATTTTTAATTACGAACCAGCGCAAGTTGTGTAGCGATGTCTTAATGATGGATGCCTTTTACTGTACATACATCAAGTAATATAGTCAACCACGGATTTTTTTCAAAGCGATCAAAACAAAATCTTATTATTATAATTGCATTTTGAGTTTTTTATAACTCTTTAAAATATCAACTATAGGATCAATCCTAATCTTTAATCTGTAAAATCGACAACAAAGCACAGCAAAATAACTGGCTTGTGACTATGACAGACTTCTTGGCGCAAGTGTGAGTCGTAGGTTCGATTCCCACTAAGACCAAACATTCATGTGATGAACACTTTGTGTTTGTTCTGGGTCTGGTTTGTTATTAGCTGTTAAATCATGTTTTAGAAATATTAAAGTATGTTTATCAGTCTCTGACACTCATAGGGCTCGTTGTAGCTTTGCTTAGTGATACTTATGTGGGGCAAATTATTTGTCCTGGGCTGGGTGGGAACCAAACCCCCCGTCGTCTCAGCTAAGACCTCTACCTACTGCTCAAACAGTCAATAAACTATACTGCTCAAACAGTCAATAAACTAATAATCCGTACAAAAGAGTGCGACGACCCAGTCTGAGTGATACGTGCGAAAGTTGCAGCCTGAGGGAGCAAGTCAGAGGATCCTCAAACGGTCCTATTGTTTAGTAGGCAGCGCTGGGCTGATCTTTTATTGTGAGGACGTGTGCCGAATAGACTATGTATCGCATCTGATCACTGCCATAAATAAAGAAATTGCAATATTATATGTATGACTAGCTACTGCGTTTGACTATGAGTTTGATGATGTGAAATCCAACAGACTTTTATTTATGTACTCTGTAAATTTATTGAAAACTCAAAACATGATTTACGGACTGAAATTACTAAATATTTTTTTTTAAACTGTACCAATAGCTACTTTGCTCCCGTAAAGTTATAATCACCAGTACGTCTACGAGTTGCCACTTTAAATTTACATTATTGTACGCGTAAAAAAATGTATTGGGATTTGACATTGTCATGTCACGTTAAATCCCAAAAAAATGTATTGGGATATAATATGACATGACATGACAATGTTAAATTCCAATACAATTTTTTACGCGAACGAT
This sequence comes from Udea olivalis, assembly GCA_947369235.1. Taxonomy (NCBI): domain Eukaryota; kingdom Metazoa; phylum Arthropoda; class Insecta; order Lepidoptera; family Crambidae; genus Udea; species Udea olivalis. The sequence continues at coordinate 13,643,245 of OX376341.1, read as the reverse complement.
AATGTAAAGTGGCAACTGGTGGCGTGGTGGACGTACAGTACTGTACCCCTTCAAACGTGATTCGCCTATTCTCTCTTAAACGTTTTTGAACTGCTAAGCACACGTTATCCTCCGAAACAGCTATCAAAAGGCGACAACCTCTCTATTTATCAGCAAAAGTTAGCTGACCTTGCTTCATTTAGTCGAACCATCGATACACGATTGCCTCAGAAGGTCATTATCCACAAATGCAATTTGAAGTTAACCAAACGTATCTTCCGTCAATCAAATGCTCTCGAGACAGATTAACACTATTACTGACACTTTGCACGCACGCTAGCAAACAGTGTCATCCAAATATTTCTTCCCGATCCTGTCTTACGTTGTGTGGCCCGTTAGCGCATTGAATATAGCTACGACCTACCTAATGCGCCGAGGGTCGTTAGGTCGATATCATCGTGGATAATATTTAAGATGTGTTTTTTTAAATAATGTATTTAGAAATGCAGGCTTATCTGTCTGTAATATAAAAAAAAATCTAATGACCGTATTTATAAAACTATAAGGATTCTAAAAATAAAAGGTGGCAAACGCCAATCACAGTTGAGACTTGAGAAGCCGCCAGTCAACCTGACGATAGCCTGTCATACCTGTGTCAGTAAAACTGAATGAGACTACTCAACTTTTGAAGGCGTGTGACAATTCAGGGGTTGACTTGTTGGGGTGCGACGCCAAGTTACTTCCTCGCGTATGCAGGGTTTGCTTGTCCTTCTCCTCTGGTGCACGCTGGGCCAGGTGAAACAACTTCTGCTCACGCGGTTCTTGTTCTTTGTTTGGCCAAATTCTTGGCTTAAGGGGGACCACTTCCATATTCCTCTCCTGGGGGTAATAAACTCAAACTCAAACTCAAATAACTTTATTCAAATAGACTGTATCAGTACTTTCAAATCGTCAAATTTACAGCAAAATATACTAAATAATAGACATGAATACCATAATAATATGGATATGTAAATAAACAGTATACAGACATAATGCGACTCTACCACCGCGTCGGAGTTGTTTCTTACTGAGAAGACCCGGCGAGAAACTCAGCAGTTACTCTTTTAAACTTGTTTTGGGTTTACAACAGGCGTTAGTAAAGTACAAGCAGTGTGTCATTTTGATACAAATAAACCTAAAAGAATATAAAACAAAGAGAAAAAACCAACCATAAAAGAATATAATAAAAAGAATTCATTTAAACAATTCAAAAACAAAAATTGTTAGTCAGTACATACATACTAGGTACCTATTAACTCTTACAATAAAACATCTGTTACAAGAGAGCTATTTAATCCCGCATCGAGCAGAGCGCTTATACCCAGGCATTTTTATCTATAAGGTAGTCTTTTGTAGTATAATAGCCCTTTTTTAATAAAGCCGTTTTGATGTGATTTTTGAATCTATGTAAAGGTAACTCACAAATTGTTTTTGGAATTTTGTTGTAATAATGTATACCTTGCCCCATAAAGGATCCTAAAACTTTTTGTAACCTAAAGAGTGGAAGTGCAATTTTATCCTTATTCCTAGTATTTCTGCAATGTATGTCACTGTGTTTAGCATAGAGACCAATATTTTTTCTCACCAAAACAATGCAATTGTAAATGTATTGTGACGCTACAGTGAGGATACCAATTTCCTTAAAAATCTCCCTAAGTGAAGCCCGTGCACGAAGCTTATAGATGGATCTGATAGCTCGCTTCTGGAGGATAAAGATGGTTTGTATATCCGCCGCTTGACCCCAAAGTACAATGCCGTAAGACATTACACTATGGAAATAACTAAAATAAACTGAACGAGCAGTATCAACATCTGTTAATAACCTAATTTTTCTCACTGCAAATGCAGCCGAACTAAGTCTGCCTGAGAGAGCTGTTATATGAGGGTTCCATTGCAGTTTTGAATCAAGTGTGATTCCAAGAAAAACTGTTGTATCTACAAGCTTCATAGTATTACCATCAATTTTTAGACTAATGGGGTTATCTTTAACATTAGGCAACTTAAAATTAATACATTTAGTCTTTTTTGCATTAAGCTGTAGATTATTTACTGTGAACCATTGTAAAACCTTTGAAAGTGCGTCATTAACATCATCAAAAAGGTTTTTATTTCTGTCAGTTTTAAAAACTAAAGATGTATCGTCTGCAAACAATACAACATCACAAATATCTTTTAAGTAAAAAGGTAAATCATTTATATATATCAGAAATAGTAATGGACCTAGAATGGATCCTTGAGGGACCCCCATTTTAACTTGTGATCCTGTAGAGAGTACACTGTTAACATCAACTTTTTGAGTTCTTAAACTAAGGTACGAAATTACCAAATCTAAAGCATTATCCCTAACCCCGTAAAAATCAAGCTTGCGTATAAGTGTATCGTGATCAACGCAATCAAAGGCCTTGGACAAGTCACAGAAGACGCCAAGAGCGTTCTGTGAATTCTCCCAAGCCCTAAAGATGTGTTTTAGAAGTGCGATGCCAGCATCAGTAGTAGAACGGCCTCTCGTGAATCCATATTGTTCACTGTGTAAGAGATTGTTCTCATAAAAATGGCTTAATAGTTGTTCTTGAATGATTTTTTCAAAGATCTTACTGAGAGCTGGTAGGATTGAAACAGGCCTAAAGTTACCTGGGTCTTGTTTGTTGCCTGATTTAAAAAGTGGTACAACCCTACTGTGTTTCATTAAGTTTGGAAAAACACCTTCATCAACACAATCATTGAATATTACGGCTAGATAAGGGGCAATCACGTCAATTATGTGGCTAACAATTTTGACTGATATACCCCAAAGATCAGCGGTATCTTTTGAATTAATTAATCTGAATGCTTTTATTATATCTAGTGACTCAACATGTTTAAATTTAAAGAATACACTGCAACAAGATACATTGTCTTTCAACAAATGTTCCGCTCTAGTTGGTGAGGAATTTAATGAAGCTGTAGTGATTATAGGTATATTACTGAAATACTTATCAAATGCTTCAGCAACAGATGCTTCTGATTGTAAGATGTTATTGTTAATATTAAGAGTGTATGAGGTATCGCGCTGTTTAGCTTTACCTGTTTCGTGATTTATGACGTCCCAAGTGGTTTTTATTTTGTTAGTGGACTTTGATATTTTATCACGAATGTGCAATGCCTTAGCTGTAGTGCAGGCTTTTCTGAATATTTTGGAGTAGTTCTTGACATACTCAACAAAAAGTGGATCGAAATTGTATTTTTTCATGCCGTACAACTCATACATCTTACGTCTGCTCCTGTAAATTCCAGGCGTGGCCCATTCACAAAACTTAGATTGAACTCTGCAAGTAACTTGTTTGGTGGGAAAACAAGCATCAAATTCATTTTTAACACAATCAAACAGTCTTTTGTAGACTGCATCAGGGTCACCCTGCTTGTAAGGAATGGAAGATACTTTATGCTTTAAATTAGTTTTAAAACTATTAATGCGATTACCCGTCTTCGGTCTACATGTTATTTTCCTGTAATTAACGCTATTGTTAGTTAAATCTAAAAATGTTATCTTCTGCCCACAATGATCAGACTTTAATTCAGTTACTATTGCCTTTTCAATGGGTACACAGTTGCAAAATACATTATCCAGACAAGTAGATGTTGTGGCTGTTATCCTCGTGGGTTCATGGAATTGATAATCCAGACCAAAGGATTTAAATAGCGACAATAACCTATTCCTTTCAGATGAGTTTACTAGCAAATCTATATTGAAATCACCACACACAATAATGGGTTTAGACTTAGCACTTAACCTACCCAAAGCTTCCTCCATAACTGTCTCAAATCTATCTAAGTTAGTTTTTGGGGGACGGTATACACTTATCACAACAAAGCCCTCTAACTCAACACAAGACAATTCGACAATACGCTCTATGGACAGGCCTACAATGTCAGTGCGATCTTTACATTTCAAACTATTTGCAGTAAAAATTAATGAACCACCATGAATAGTGGTTTTTCTAAAGAACGCGCTTGATAATCTAAAATTATTAAGGACAAAAGACTGATAGTTTTCATCAGTCAGCCAATGTTCAGTAAAACATAAAATATCAATATTTTGGTTTTCCAGCAATAGTTCTATTTCTAAATCTTTGCCCGTCGAGCTTTGAATATTTTGGTGGAATAAATTCAAGTATTTGGGCTTGGCTGTTGTCCTAGGTCCTAGTTTAAACAAGACGCTGAAGGAGCATCACATGAAATAGATAAATTAGTACTAGTACTAATGTCAGAATAGAAAATACTGCCAATAGCGGCATTGTTAATGTTATTTGCTAACAAAGTAGCTAGTTTCTGCTTAGTCCTAATGGGAAGATACATAGTATCTTCAGTTAACCTAAAGTATGGTACAAACAGATTTGTATCAAAAAAGTCAATGTCACTATGACGACATGTCAGATTATACAAAGTTAAATTAAGGTCTTGGATGACCTTGTTCTGACTTGAAGTACTTGAGGTACTTGAGTATGGGAATGCACACAAAATAAATTTACACTTGTTCTTTGATTGAATGCCCATTATTGTTTCAATATTTTTAATTAACCCTTTTTTTGTCAATGATCGGCAGTCTCCATGAAAGACAACCACAGTGGAGTTTACCCCTAGCTTCTCTTTGGAGATGTTACTAACTAGGTCAGAATAGGATTGTGTAATAACGGGATGTGGTTCTATTGTGGGGATACTTCGGAATCAGCGGCTACCTTTGGTAGCGTGGGTTAGCTAGGCCTGCGCCGGCACTTCACCGGGCGAGGGGGATATCCTGACGCTCGCCTCTGGGCTCTCCACCATATACCAGCGGATGATTCGCTCTCCGTAATGGGCACTCTGCACCCTGGACACGGGCCGGGACATCCAGTAGCTGCTCCCGAACAGCGTGGTTGGTTGACGGCATAAAGTCAGGTCAGGTTGTCCTGACTGAAAAAAAGGGGTTCGCAATGACATCATCAATGTGTTAGGGTCTTTTCCAAACAGATACATTGCGCTTGAGCTTCGTGGAGGCTTGTTTTTAGATCACATTTTTCTAGTTATCCGAGAGCTTAGTTTCCAAAACTCAATTACGATACAATAAAACAGTTAATAATTTAAAATGCCATGAATACAAAGTTTAATTTGATCGATATTGTATGATTACTTTATTAATTCGAATCGACTGCCAATGAAAATGTAAAAACCATTATGTAGTAGATTAGATAACACAATGCCTCTGAACTTTGCAAATTGAGTTGAAAGTTAAGGTCACACGGGTAAACTTTAAATGACATCGTGGAACTATGACCTATGTGCACGTGCGCAAACCAAGTTGGGTCGAATCGCTGAATTCTTTAGCGAACGGCTTATAACTTATGTAGTCAGAACGAAGCGTGTTGTTATTTTTATTCGGTGAAAAAGTTTCCTCGGGAGACGCATATCGGCGTTACTGGAATAACACCTTGAGTCTGAATGGCTGCTCGAAAGGTAGCGCGCCTCCGGGGGGTAGTATGCTCAAGGCGGCAGAAAATTAACGTGTTCCCGCGGGAAATCTAGCGCAGCCTTAGCACCGACCCGCGCCCACTCCGCCGGGGCCGGCCTGCGCCGGGCGCACCTGCTCACTCAGTCTGCATGCCTCACTGACGAACGTAAAAAAAGTATTTATGATGAAGGATTCTTATTAATACATTAACTAGACACAATCTGTGTGCGTCTAACAATGTTTCTGACAAACTACATCATCATTTATGTTCATAAGACTAACAATGTAAGGATGCCCAACTCGGTCAAAATGATGAACGATAGGGCTAGGGGGCGGTGATGAAGTCGTTTCAAATGAAATGATTTGTCATAACTATTTGTCCATATAGGCGAACGCTACATGCCAATAAATATTGTAGTAAGTATCACGATATTTATTAATGTATTTTGGGCTGGAGCACAGCACACCCTACACCATCAATACGAATCGTTTCAGTACTAAAGCATTTTATATACAAGGCAGACGTGATAGACCCAAGTCGGGAAAATTATTAAAGCTTGGGAGCAGTAATGGGTCCTTTTTTTAAACAAAAGATTGCAAAAAAGCGATGGAAGAAGATGTTATGATAGATGATGATTGGCAACAAAAGAGAGAAAAGTTTATAGGTACATTTTAATTTATTGGACGAAATTCGATTTCACGATGAAATAGACGACTACGAAAATTACTTTTGGATGCCTGTATGTCTGCCACGAGTTACCACATGACATGACATGAGATGACATGACATGACAATCTCAAATCCCAATACAATTTTTTACGCGAACGATAACGTAAATTAAAGTGGCAACTCGTGGTAGACGTACAGGACAAAGTAATGACACAAATTAGACATGCGCAGCGCTCTGACAGATAGACCGCTTAGAACTACACGCCATTTTTGACACACGCACACAGAGACCTGAGTTTACAGGCGAAGTCAGTGAGTTTCAGTGTCGCGGTCAGTCGCACTATCAAAAACATTGAGATATTATTTGTACGTCTTCAGATACTTACATTAGAGTTTAATGGTCAAAAATGGTTTCGCGCAGATATTTCTGTTGCAGTGTATTTGGCTGTATGAACACCACACGAAATTGTGATGAAACGTTTTTTCAACAGACTTCAAAAAAAGGAGGAGGTTCTCAATTCAACTATAAGTAAAAAAGTAAAAAGTAAAAATATCTTTATTCATATATACTTATAAAAAGTACTTAAGACAAATCATATACAAAAAAAAAGTAGCAAAAATATATTGAATAAAAATGAACTTACATAAAATAATACTATGATAGTTGATATCATAAATAAATATAATGTGACTCTACCACCGGTTCGGAGGTTGTTTCCGATCCAGAACACTCCGGCAAGAAACTCGATGGTTACTCTTTTCAATCTTGTTTTTATACACAAAAATTGAGTTGACAGAGTAAAGTCATAACAAAAAAGTGTGCAGAGGAGCAGATTATACCTAAGATGACCACAAATTCTTATCATTTAAGTAACCCTCAACACTATAATAACCTCGCTTCATTAACTTAGCTTTAATTTGTGACTAAGGCCCGTATTCTAAAACAAAATCTGTACTTGAGTATAGATCTGAGTGACGTTTTTGTATGAACTGACGTTTTGAAATCTCTACTCAAGTACAGATCAGTGCTTGAGTACGATTCTAGAATATGGGCCTTAAACTTGTGAAGAGCCAGTTTTTATATTCTGTTTTTATTTCTGGTATTGAGTTTATGAACATCACCTGTTTTTCTTGAAGAGATGCAAGTTTTTACGGACATATACTACATTATCATAAATAAATTGAGAGTACACAGTTAAAATATCTATCTCTTTGAATACTTCACGAGGCGAGTCGCGCGGTTTAAGGTTGTAAATGGAGCGGATGGCTCTTTTTGAAGAACAAAGATGGTGTTGAGATCCGCTGCCGAGCCCCACAACTGTAGACCATACGACATAACACTGTGAAAATAACTGAAGTACACTAATCTTGCTGTTGCGATATCAGTCAGTAGCCTTATTTTTCTAACAGCATAAGCTGCCAAACTAAGTCTTCCTGCCAGAGCAGAAATATGCGGACCCCACTGTAACTTGGAATCGAGAGTAATTCCTAGAAATACAGTCGAATTCGCAATCTCTAATGGCTCGTTATTCATGTTTATAATGGTATCGACCTGTCTTACATTGGGCATAGAAAATTTGATACATTTAGTCTTCTTAGCATTAAGCAGTAAATTGTTACTCGTGAACCAATGCAGTACCTTAGAGAGAGTATTATTTACGTCGTCAAGTGCTTTGTTACTTCTGACTTGACTGTATGTTTTTTTTTATGTTTGTTACCTCATAACTTTCGACTGGGTGAACCGATTTTGATCATTCTTTTCTTATTTGAAAGCTGGTGCTTTCCGAATGGTCCCATTTTATTTTGGTCTAGTTCTGACAGTGGCATCCATGAGAAAACCATATAAGTCTTAAATCTAGATAGACAAAATGCGCGACAAATGGACGAATAACTCAATATTACGCCAACTGATTTTGATAATTCTTTATTTATTTGAAAGCTGATGGTGCCCGTGTGGTCCCATTTTAATTTGGTCCAGTTCTGACAGTGGCATCCATGGGAAATCCTTAAAAGTCTTAAATCTAGATAGACAAAATGCGCGACAAATGGACGGGTAACTCAATATTACGCCAACTGATTTTGATAATTATTTTTTTATTTGAAAGCTGATGCTGCCCGTGTGGTCCCATTTTAATTTGGTCCAGTACTGACAGTGGCATCCATGGGAAATCTATATAAGTCTTAAATCTAGATAAACCATATGCGCGACAAATGGACGAATAACTCATTATCACGCCAACCGATTTAGATGCTTCTTTTTTTATTGGAAAGGATATACTTCAAGGGCAGTTTGATGAGTGTTAGGTTCTGATTATGGGATCCATGACAAAGTAACGGAACTCTTCAATTCTTAGGAGCAATTGGACGATACTTTTCCGATGTTCAACTACCCTTGAAGTATACTTCAAGGGTAGTTTGATGAGTGTTAGGTTCTGATTATGGGACCGACTCAAACAATAACAATTTATTGTACCTCCATTATACTATCGTATAAGTTTTAGAAGAATACGCAATTATTTCTTTACTTTTTAGTGCTTAGTTTTGGAATAGTTTTTTTTGAAGTTGGTTTTTTTTTTGTTAAAATGTTTAAGTTACCAAATGATGTTGAAAGGTAAGTAAAACTCAGATAATGTTTGCAAGTTAGTAGTACCTTCTAGGTACGAGTATTATAAGTATACAGGTAGGTAAACCATTATATTTCGTAACATATCCAAATCCAGTACAAATGGGCTTTTATTTTTTCCGTAACTTATCTTAGCATGCATTGGTAAAACAGCAGATTTTTTGGTACTTATATTCTTTTATTGGCACGCGCGGCTGCTGCATCCGCGCCGCGCCCCCGACAGGTGACCGCCGAAGCGGTGGCTATGGTGTTATCTAACTGGACCCCTTTTGTATATTTTTGTTTTTGTCGAACTAGGTGCAATTTTTTACTTGATGTATTTTATTTTACGTGGTATCTGTTAAATCGCGCTTATCTGGCGAATATAGTAGCGAGTAGCAACCCTAAGCAATCACGCAAGTTGATAGATAAAAGCGAGAGCGGTCCTTCTGTAAACTCTTTATTTTGTGGTAATGAGGAAATAGATTTCGGCTAGAGAAAAATGTGCATTGACAATCACGCTATTTCGCCACAGTAAAAAACTTTATGGACATCAGATTTTGGGGAATAATATTGCCGGAGTCCGTTAGTCATAGCGTCAGGATACTTGCCCTCCATCGCTGCCGTCTCGCTGCCTACTGACGCGATGAATATTGACGCGCGACCCTACACGCAAGATAAATATTATGATCCAAAATCTGGGATCAGATCACAAGGATTTCCAGAAATCTAGCGATAAATATAATGATCCGTCAATACACTAAACGGCAGTTAATATCGTAATCCTTCAGTTTATATTGATAGATCACACTAAGGATCTTGCGTGTAGCGTTCGCCATACGATCACACAAATGCGTTAATCTGAGTAAATAAAATGAATATCTGGGACACCTTCCACTTCGTCTCTTATCCTTTCTTCGAGACCATGATGGCTTATTAATATTAAAAGTGCTGCCAGCTCTTCAAATACTATATGTTTAGGCACTGCTACAAATTTAAGTCAGACATTGAGGAAGGGTTAGCTGGCCTCGGATTAAGACCCTTACCCAAGACGGAGAGTCTTAATATTAAAGTTACCTCGCTATCAATACATATGAGTAGAACTATTAAAGTGTTTGTTCATGTATTTTTCTTTTTTCCGAGGGCCTTTTTTAATAGTATATTTTATGTCGAGGGACTAAACGAAGCCATAATATACCAGAGGTGGTTTGACTCCCGAGCGTGCGAAGGAGTCAACGAAACCGAGGGTATATTAAGTTGGCGTTTAGTCTCGAGGTTTAAACTGTACTTTTCACTTTGAGTGCGAGAAAAATAGTCAATTTAGTACAAAAACATTTAAAACCGAACAAATTTACACTTGACAAAAGTTCTAAAATTTTCGTGGTCAGTTTTTTTTTCTGAACTGAAACCACAGATTAACAATTTAAAACACGTGGCGCCACCTTCTTTGCGGACAAACCAAGGAACCAAAACTCTCCACATTTTCGTAATGAAGACGGTCCGGTCCGGGATATTTTTACTGGCTGTTTGAGTTTGTCTATGTCACATGAAGGGAATTAAAAAACTAATTACTTTTACATCTCTCATAATCGGTAAGTAATTCCTTATAACCCCCAAATGGGGTTTGTAGGTGACCAATTAGCGCTCTATGGTAATAATGTAGCTAGAAAAGCCCTAGGGCGGTAAGTAATTAAAAAAAACTCTTCACTCTTTCAAAAAGTTCGCGTACATCTAACCATCATGGCAATAGACATCATGCATTCAGCCCAATGACAAAAGAGGTCGCTTCGCTATTCAGCCTTGTCTTTGTATAAGTTTATTAGTCATCAATTTTAAATATCGAACGGCGAAGCACAAATTTGTTCTAGAAAAAAATAATAAAAAAAAAGATGAAAAAAGGCGGGAATAGAAAACTTTTACTTTAAATACTGTGTTTTTGGGATTTTTTTATAATTACATGCTAATTAGGAAAAAAACATTAGTTCTGCAAGTGATGCCTACAATTTGAAAATTGTTCTCATTTCACTATAAATTTAAACTAATAAAATGTTTTATTCTGTATGTTATGTAATGCCGGTTTTTTTCTACTTACCTCACAATCGAGATGTAAAGCAGAGTAGTTAGCTCGGGTGTAAGCATCAATTGCACCCTCTAACTATCTCGGGCTGCAATTGATGCCTTACAGCCCTTGGCTAGTACTAATCTACTATTAACTCCCTAGGGCCTAAAGTGGTCACTTTAGTCCCGCTTCGTAGGGCTATATTGGCGTACTTTTAGAGCATGAGAAGTGAAAATATTATTATAACCTCTGTGCTATGCGGTTTACTGAAACGAATAATTTGCAAATTTCACGTGCTTTCTTGAGCTTGCTCGTACTCAATCAGTGCGAATAATCTTGATTATCTGAAAAAAACTGCTATCTTTGATTGCCTTCCCCCACTAGCACATTGGTAACATACACATAATCAATTGGCTCATTCTACATAATCAACGAATATCTTGTGTTTTAAGTGACAGATCGTTTTCTGCTGCTATTCAGGTCTATACAGTTTAGAATTAGAATTCAATTAATTTCAGGAACCAGTAAAATAAATAAAATAAATAAGTAAATATGCGCAGTGGTGTGTTGTCTACCTTACAATCTTGTCATGGTCTCGAAGGATAAATATCCTAGTGTTACAAGGTACCAGACCAGGAATTGGGCCAAGGGCGTCTCCCAGCGCACTCAGACCCAAACCAATTTAGATAAGATCGTTTCCTAAATTGACCCCACGGGAATCGAACCCAGGACACTACGGTAATTGAGGCGAGAAACCGTGCTACAGCGCACTAAGCCAATCGTGTCGTGGGTAGTCGTGATCTTGCTGTTACTCCCCGTTATAATAATATTATGTGAATCCCAATTTACTGATCAATTTAAAATGTCACTTAACCACTAGTCATGTAGGAACAGTGAGTATTACGGCTAAGCACCGAGTCCCCTACTCGCAGTAATGAAGCTCCCGTGCGAGGACGGTCTTCTGGGACCGAGCAGCCTTATCTTACTGCACCAGTCCATTTGGGAACTACACAATTTCTAACTTATAGCAAAAGTATGTGGTTTAATAAGTTACTTGTGTAGACTTTTTAAATATTCATACAAAAAGTTAAATCCCTTAAGCCTGAGGACCATTTTTACTGTTGTTCGCATCGCAACTGATTTAAATAATTATTAAATTTAATGAGTTTTCTTGAAATTTCAAACTGGGCACCGAATGAAATCAATACGTAAATTACTATCACTTGTGCTACAAACCTTCGCTTGTATATTTTAGGTGCCTTCATCGCTATAAAACAGCAAAAGCAGCAAAGCGCGCTCCCCCTCAATACTGTCGCATTCGGGTCCATCAAACTACAAAATTGGTGTAAACTTTTAAACTGGATCACCCATTCGAATGAGTTGAAAAGGAGGAAAGTGTCTGGCGTCATGCGTCGCCGTAGGTGAGGTCTGTGCAAGTGGATTAGGGCCGCGGCCGCGCCTCGGGCCCAGACCGCGGTGGCCATCGGAGGAGAGTTCACCAACTTCCCTAATAGTGAGCGGCACTGGTACATTATTCGGGACGTATTCGTTTCGAGCGTACCCAATTATTGCACGGGTTTTTGTCGGTACGAATCAAAGTTGTCAGTTTGTTTGTGCGTTTAGTCGCTACATAATGGAATATCATGCAGCTTTTATTTATTAAATACCATCTAGTAGAAAATTATTCCGAAATCTAGCGTGTGCTGAATATTCGTACTTGATTTAAGACAAGCAGAGAAGACACAATTTTTCGTCCTGTGCAGGACTATACTCGTATCTCTTAAAATAATGCTAAAATTCAACAATTATTTTACTTAATTTTTGGTACAATGATCCGACTAGCTGTTCAATCAGCATTGTTTGTTATTATGAGTTCGATTCCCATTTATGGCTGTGTTTTTAGCGCATACTATGATAGTGGCCTCCCATCAGGAGAAAAACGCGAGGAGAGGAGACCACAATCGTCTTTCCACTTTTCTCAATATCTTCTAAAAAATCGGTGTTGAAGAGGTTCCTTAAACTAATGTGACTGAAGTACTATATAACCAAACATATAACTGGACAATCTTAAAAAAAACTGTTAAAAAAAACAACAATCACTAAAAAACTTTCAAATAGGCAGGTTGAAACAAATGGAACACTATACATTAAAAACACCGCTTACAGAAACGAATGTTACTTTAAGGTACTTAGGTTAGGTAATTACATGGCCCAAATAACTAACATTATAGTTTTCTTGCAGAGATGGCCGACATCAAAACGGAGAGCATGGACAGCTTCGAATCAGGTAAGTCAAGTTATTTAATGACCTGCGTCGAGCGATCACACAGCATCCATAAAAAAGGCATTAAAAATGAAATTTTACTTAAATGACAACGACGAAGGATCCATATTAATATTTGAATAGTTAAGTGTAAAAAGTGTTGAAGTCGAAGGTGGTAGGGCCGCGGCGTTAACGCCGCCCTGGAGGGCGCTTGCCGAGGTCCCCGTCTCGCAATGCGCCGAAAAGATAAAATGAACATAAAGTTGAGGAGCAGATCCTCTCGCTCAGAGGAATCGTAGTTTCCCTCCTGGCGACACTAAACCCGCTACGACTGGAGCACGCAGTTTGCGGAACTTAACGCAAAGCGCACGTTTATACGAGTAACAAATATATAATATATCATAATATGCACCTCTAATATACGCGACGAGTATACTGTTATTACAAAGAGCTTTGGTCAGATATCGCGATTTTGGACCTTCTTGCAGTTAACAAATTGTTGTGTTGCTATTGTTCTCTATATTCATATGTTAACAGAAACAAACTTATTAATATTCAAATAATTATCGTATTATAACGGTCGTTTGGTCGTTTATCTTCACCAAATCCAAAAGTCTTAAAAACGATTTCTTTGCTATCGTAGTCGGAAAACATGGTCGGGTATCATCCATATTTCCTGTTAATTTTAGTTTTTAAGACAATTTCAAACTTTAGTAGGCTTTGTTGTATGATGTTGATCCACCCTATATATTTAAATTGTGCTCAAATCAGGGGTTAATGATACTTAACTATCAACATTTCAAAATAGAAACTTTAAGGGAGTTTTCACGTCTGCTCAGAATAGCATCGACGAAAATGTGCTAAAATTGCATTGTGGTGGCAGACCTTCCGAACTTACAATTAAAATGGACGCGCGGAATTGTGTACACCGTTCGTTACTTAGCGCGCGATGAGCGGTCGCCGCACGCCGCCCAGCCGCCCGCCCTGCCGGTTTCTCTGATGCTGTTAGCTATTGTAGGTAGGTGTTAACAAATGAAAAGCAAACATGCATGATAGCTAAATGTTAGTGTAATAAAATTTCATTAGAACAACCAAAACTTAAAATGACAAAAATATAATTAGTTTTTTTTATAACCGGTTACAGGTCAGTTATCAATTTTTGTATTTTAAAACTATCATTAACTGGATCGAAAATCGAAAATACATTAACATTTAATTTATTATCTATTTTGACGTTTCATAAATAAGATACCTATACTAATATTAAAAAGAGGTTCCTTTTTGTTTGTATTAAATAGGCTCCGAAACTACTGGACCAATTTAAAAAAATCTTTTACCAATATAAAGCTACATTATCAGAGAGTGAAAAAGGCTATTTTTTTTAATTTAGGCTATATTTTGACGGGAAAGACAGTCTACGCGGGCGAAGCCGCTGACGAACAGCTAGTTTACAAATAAGTTTCTAAATTTTCTTTGACAACGAACGCGCAACTACGTGATCAGACGAATGAAAGTAGGCCCTTTGGATGCAAGGAAAAATATCTGTGTGATATATTTATAACTTTTTGAAATATAAATGTGATTTAGCAAATGTCAAACGTATTTATTGTATCAAGAGGGCAATAGCGTATTAATTTACCTGATTGTGGGCTCTTGCATACCACAAGCTTTACTGCTGTGCTAATGAAACTGATTACACTATTAAAGTATACAATTATGAATGTGTATGATAGCAAATTTCAGAGCTATCTCTAATTTATAAAATACTTCATTAAATAAACATCAGAATACGCGCACGTGCTCACCTCGTTATACTTTTCGAGCACTGAACGCGCGAACGAACTAACAGTCACTTAGAATAAGTGTCACTAATAAAGCCAATTATCGCCTCTGAAATTAACTGACAGCGCGACTTTTAGCCCGGGTGTACACGACTCTGCAATCAGGTGCAGTTTAAAATGTGCATTTGCGATGTGGCGCGGCGCTCAGGGCGCGGACAGAAATGCATTTTCAATAATTGAGGGTCAGACAGGGTGGTGGGGGTATTAAAATGCTCGCTGCTAACTTTCCGATCGTCATTGGCCGCGGTGTCAAGCTAGATTTGGAAACTAACGGACGGCTCGGGTCAAACGGGCCGCCTGAAAATATTGCAGCGACTAAATCTCTTCACTGGGTTTCTGTAAGACACTAATAACGTATGTATCTCATTTGATCATTTCAGTTCAGAAGGGCAAAAACCAAAATGAATCGTCTATAAAAATTGCGAGGTTTAATTACGTGCTAAGACAACAGCGTGAGTGATAGGTACATTAGTTTGGACTGGTAAGCAATCACAGCATTTCTAATTAAACGGTGTTCTAATGTGGTGGATGTTTCGTTACCGAGATGCGAGAGATAGGTGATTTAGGTTGTAGCTGCAGCCTTCGCGGCGTCTCAGTCTGCCGAGGACAGCGGCACTGTGACGCGCTAGAGTTATAGCCGCGGGGAAATTAGCAATTACGCTACTCCTTTTCATTGGGTAGGAAGAACTGGGGGGCTAGCCGAGAGCAACACACCGCGACGATTTCTACAATAGAAATCGTTTAAATGTATTGGGATAACTGGTGCTTATGCTCTTGGCAAGCCCCCCAGACTACGTAATACTTAGTTAAGATTACTAGGTCAGTAGGATTATATCTGAAATCGGATTTGTTGCTTTAATGGCTTCATTTGTTGCCCAATATGACTATCTTAAGTTTCCCCCCCCCCCCCCTGGGTGTTGTGCATAAGTGTTGGGACTAAAAGAGCACCCCAAAAACGTTTTTTTTTCGGTTTTACGGTTATATCTCGTAAAAGACTTAAAACCTAAATTATCGACAAGTGATCATGTTAAAAGTTGTAGAGCGTTTAATTTCGCATAGAATGAGACCAGATATATACGATACGAGTATATATTTTTGGCTTCTCGTTCTCATGCTGTTGACTGTTTGTTTGCATTGAATAGACTCCAAAACTACTGGACCGATTTAAACAATCTTTCACCAAGATGATGCTACATTATTAGGGATTGACATAGGCTACATATTTTTTTTTATTTCGGCGGGACAAATAGTCTACGCGGGGAAACCGCTGACGAACAGCTAGTGCTTGAAACAAGTGGAGCAGCTAATGTGTGGCTGGGCCATTACGCATATTGTGCAGGTCTTTATCCTTACTGACTACCACAACCTTCTCATGCCCCTGTGACACCTGGCTGTGAGAAAAACCGCTTGGTTTTTCACAAAATTTTAAAATATGTACAGCTTTGAGGAGCATCAGCATGAGAACGATTAGTCTTAATAATATACATCTGGTCTCATTCTATGCAAAATTAAAGGTCTACCATTTTTAGAGAGAACACTTGTCGATGATTTTAGTCCTTTACGAGATATAACCGTAAAACCGCAAAAATACTGATTTTGGGGTACACTTTCGCCCCCCCACAACTTATGCACAACTCTCACAGGGGAGAAAACCTAGGATAGTCATATTGGGCAACAAATGAAGCCATTAAAAGCAAGAAAATTTAAATCCGATTTGAATGACTTTTTTGCTTAATTCTTCTACTGGCTTATTATGACTGCATGACAATGTTTTTTTCACCTTACTTTAAAATATGGGGATATAAAGGCGTCAATTCAGTAGTTAATTACAAAGGCGGATCTAGCCCCCTTTTATCTTCTGTACCGAACCTAAGCATTTATCAGAGATATTAATTATCTCTAATCAGAGCTCGTGAAGTAAGCATTAAAGCAAGACATAGTGGTTAAATTAGCACGTGTGTGTTCGTCTAACTTGTCATAGAATCAAATCAGTACCCACATTGAAATAATACACAAGAAAAACCACTGAAAGTAAAAAATTAAAAGACGCGAGTTTCCAGTGACATCATACCGTATGTTTCACTTTCTCACAAAAAAGACAATAAGAAGTTGCCCCCGGTTATTTTCTCGGGGAGATCACGTAGGCGCGCACCTCATCTGAGGAGCTCCCGATGCGGCGATAAAATTTAAAATTCAAGGCCGCGTTAACGAACCGGCCTCGCGAACAAATAGATATTCAAATGTGAGAAGATCCCATATTAACATTTATGGCAAGTTTGCGGAGACGAAACAAAGGCCAAGACGTCGACCCTCTGGAGCCTTGTGCTCGCGCTGAATTGAGGCGAGATGAAGATGCGCCAACTACACTACAATTGAAATGAAACGGGTTGCATGTGTACTTTCGTAACCTACTTTTTTATTTAACATGTTTGATATCAGTAACATGCACTTGTGGAAGATAAATAAATACCCGTATGTCTACCATGAGTTTACAAAAATGACGGACAATTGTATGGGATTTCGGTACAACGCCCCTAGTCATTCAAAGTGGAACCAAAAATGGCATACCAGTTTCAACGATCTCCGTTAAAACTTATGGTAGACATACTGGATAAAATATTCGCAGAAAACTACCCTAGAAACTTTTAATTGAATGTCCACTGTGGTTTCATGTTGTTCGGTTTTGGAATATTGAACTTTGGATTGAACTAATATCGCGGATTTCTTTGAGAGGAATTTGAAAAGGTTTTTACACGGGCGGCCCCACGTGATTAATGCAACTCTAGTGTCGTCCATAGCCTGAGGGAATCACAAACTATCAGGTATTTGTCAAGCTTGTTTGCCCCCAACGGCAACGTTGTACTCCTTAAGTGATCCGCCGAAATTAATTTTGTTTAAGTCCAGTGTCACTACCAGGTGAATGATTTTGGATACGTGTAAAAAATATGAAATTGATAGATATAATGAAGTTAAAAGGTAAACTGTCACTGCCAAGAAGGTTTTTCAAGTTAACGAGTAATACTCATACCTAACAGTACCCACGGGTACCTACTTTATTACCACTACCAAAGGGTAGATCTTCTTGATTTTATTCATTGCATCGAAGCGGTGCTAAAGATGGATTTCAAGGTAATATCTGGCATGATTTTGTTTTATAAACAGAAGTTTATAGGACAAAAGAGGTGGACCATTGTGTGCAGTAGCTCCATTTACTCTCAAGACAAATAAAAGTTTCGAAGAAAACAAATCAAAATCCCAATTTTACTGGTTGCATTATTTATGTGATATTGCTTGGTGACTGTCGGCGTTCCCCTTTTCTTTGCTATGAATTTGCGGTATAATTCACACTTCGGCAACTTTCGCTATCAATACTTAAAACGTATGGCATTGTCTTCATTCCTATTGGACTCTCAAGAATTGAATTGGGTGAGAAACTTTCTTGTTTTTGCTTACAGGGATATTTCTTAAGCATGTTTTTGTTACGATGTAGTGGGTTGGTTGGCACACGTTTCTTATTAATATCAGGCGGTCGGAATGGCCGAAGACGTCCCCAGCGCCCGCTCTCTCCCAAATAAAATTGCCGCTATCTAAACAAAGAGCCCTAATTATTCGGCCGTGGCGGGCGGGGTCGCTCTCTTATGGGTGTTCTGGGGCCCATTTCGCTTCTCGTATAGGGCCCTGGGGAGCAGCGGGCGCCGCCTAGCCAATCGCCGGATGGAGGAGCGAGCGATCCGCAACCTTTTTATATGCGATATCGGCGTCGGCTGGACCCTGCTGCCCCCCGCACACCCCCGCGGCTACTCGGGGAATTAAAAGTTGGAAGGCGCACATCTGATTACCCCAACATACATTACCGGATCGCCAATCTCGATAAGCCACATACAATTTATTAGCGGTTGCTGATGAGTTGTTTTGACAATACCACGGACCACACTCGTTTGGGCCCTGTTAGGAACATATGTACGCGTTTAATTATAGCAACTGTTACAGATTAGTGATGTGATGATCCCCTGTCATATAAGCTACTGGCAAATTGCCTTAACATTATGACGTTAGTTTTAAGGAGAGTTTAACCGCCAACTATAGCGCCACCAATTAATTTATTTTTATAACTTCCATATTAGACATTTTATTTATTAAAAACAATGTCTAATTTGGTAGATAAAGACTAGTTGGCGGCTACAATCGCCTTGAAGCCTAAACTTCATTAATATTTATTTTGTCTATCATAGCAAATGGCGTTTAATTAGTAGATTAAAAAGCTAGATCGATATTTTATTTCCTACTTACTTCATTATTATTAATTCGTTTCAATATGATACAAACAATCCGTGAAATATAAAGGCAATAACTGCCTTTCACTGCGAAGAGATCTCTGAACTATGCGTACTTTACTCACTAAAACAAAAACATCTCCCTATCTTACTTTACCATTTGAATCTAAAAGGGCGGTTGAAAAACCTTGGCGGTACAAGGCCTTCAATACTTATTTTAATTTGCACCCGATTTTATTTTGAGACAATAAAATCTATATAAAGGGTTTCCGAGCGGTTTACCTCCGGGCGCATTGTCTTCGCCCTACGGCTTTGCAGCGTTTCCATTGTGTAGAAATTATGAAATAAAAAGACGATATCGTATGTCGCTGGCGCGAGGTGCGGTGGTGGAGACGCGGGCGCGCGCGGGCGGCAGCGGCACGGCTGCGGTGCGGCGGCGACACACGACACCTAGCTGCTGCCGGGCCCACCATTGTGCTCACTATTCACCCGGACCACGACTCATATTCGATTCCAATGTTTTAAGCATTCGATTGCCCTCACCAATAAAGGGTTCCCAAGAAGTATGTATAGTCCAACATTTTTTTTTGCGTTTTGTAGTCTTTCACCCGAAGGCGGTGAAGGGTACGCTCATTGTTTCTATGTTGAATTGCGGCGGATGAATAGATTCCGCGCATTCATACGTTGGCACTTAAAGATTGTAGAAAGATAATACGAGGCGGGTTCGGGCGTTCCAGGACCTTTTGAGGCGACATAACAAACCTCCTACTAAACACAATTTTAATTATGACGTTTATTTTGTTCAAATATGCAGAAGCTATTTTAAGATTCGTGCTATGCCGGTCCCGAGAGCCGCCGACCAATTTCGATGTGAGTCCCGGTTGGCATTGCGTGGCGCCGTTGTTCAATTAAACTTTGACATGATAGCCACCCCAAAACGACGAGGCTATCTTTGAGATATGGCTGCGTTCAAATTTGCATTGATAAATGGAGTTACGTGAATTTTGTAAATAATTTAGGATTATGCTAAGGTTTTGCTATTAAGGAAAGTATGAAGGAAGTTGTCATAGCTGCTGAAGGTCTAATATCTCAAGACGCGTGGCGGCCCCAGGGGGCAGAGGCACACGCGACGGGCTTTTTAGATATGCTTGAACAACGCGGCATGAACGAAGCGACCGCACGTTGTCCTGGCGCAGGACCGACCAGTCAAGAAGTTAAATCGACAACCACCAACCCCTGGGGAAGTTCCGATATTGCGTCGACACTTGACACAGATGCACTTAACTATGCATGGACAGAGATGCCGCGCTCCCAAAACCGAAAGCTTGGCAAAGTTTCAGATATTGAATTTTAAAGTTAATCAGACAGATGCTAAACAAATTTATTAGGAAATACTCGTAGATATCTAGGTTGACAACTGCTCTTTATGTAAACTTTCTCTATTTACTGAAAGATACCCAACTCTGTCTGTCTGGTTATTA
The DNA here is from genome assembly GCA_947369235.1 of Udea olivalis. NCBI lineage: Eukaryota > Metazoa > Arthropoda > Insecta > Lepidoptera > Crambidae > Udea > Udea olivalis. The sequence continues at coordinate 13,622,570 of OX376341.1, read as the reverse complement.
GGGTCTCTAATGTGTGTCTATACGCAATTTTTTCGTTAAATAATTGGTGAGATTCATAATGATTAAACATAACTGTTGCTGGACCGTAATTAACTATGTTTGCCGTGTTTTTAAAGTTTTGAGTATGACGCTAATTGTTTTATTGAAAACCTTTTCTCTGAACTAGATCCATGTTTTGGTATAGCTTACTTTGGAATTTGGATAAGTACCTACTAGCCAATCCAATCCTTAGCTCATAACCTCAGATATTTAAAATAGCAAGATTAGTGGAGTCAAAAGCGTGAAATCACTATGGTCATCGATTTTCACCTTGAGCGGTCTCTCGTTTGCGTGCGGGCATTGTTTGATCGTGATCGCCAGCGGAACAGCTGCGTCGGCGGCTGCCCCCCCTTATGTCCAACTAGCAGAGGACGGTAAAAAAAAGCCAAGATTGCAGAATCAAGTTTGGATTAACAGAGTATAATCAACAGGATAGGCAACTGAATACAATAGCCGACGTCTTGGAATTGCCACCTTAAATACTACCTTTTTACATTGTAATGCAAAAGCATAAATCCCTAAAGTATGTATCATCTATATATATAAAAGAAAGTCGTCGAAATAAGGTCGATGAAAGATTTCGCTTTTACGACTTACTGAACTCAGAACTACGTAGGTACTTAGGTAGATTAAATGCATAATTAAAAATAATAATACCGGCAGAATATTTTTATCAAATTATTTAGATGTATGCACTTTCAAACTGTCTTACCTGCAGTTCGGCTCGAGAACTTGGTCCGAGATTTACCTTGCTTCGATTCGGTGCTCACAGCGGTAGTATTCGATGGCGATTGTTAGTGAATAGCGATGGAAGATTGGTAGATTTGCGCGGCCGACGCGGGGCTAGGTGAAAGCTCGTGGGAACCGTGACTTCCGTTGCGACATTTTAGACGTATTGAGGGAGCCGATCGAAGATACTCACAGATACTAATGATATTGACCGGCTCGTTGGCACGGTAGTGATCCTGCCTATTGTACTCTCAGGCAGGCCCGTCTTTTACGAACTAGCGCGTGAAAATTACCTACTAGCTGTCGCGAACTGGAATTATCATTTTGCTAAGCATTTGGCAGTTGATTGTCAACAACCTTAGAGCATTTCTATGCGAATCTTGCGGTTCAATGACACATGACAGCACGCATTAAGGATAAGGGTGCGTTTCCACCAGAGATGTGAGAGGTTGTGTTGCGAGGAATGTTACGGGGAATGCGAAGCTAGGTAAATGAAAGCGATAATATTGGTTCTTTACCAGCACATCCTTCGCAACGCATCCTCGCACATCTCTGGTGGAAACGCACCCTAAGAGAATTGTCATTTTTCTATTGATGTGATTTATCTGTTACGTTAGGAACTATTAAGTAATCTGTGTCTCAGGGCAAACATTCGTGTGATGATCGTTTGTTGTCATACTGTGTTCGGGTGCTACTATTTCAGTAATCATGAATTTATTAAAAATTATCTCAATCCAGACGTAGTTATAGTGACCTATTTTACCTCTTATAGCTATTTTGAAAAGTTATACTCTACAATGGCGCCTTAATGTGAACCCAAGCTTAATACAATAATAAGACGTTGACGTAAAAATGTGATGTTGCTCTAAGAGATGATGGTTGGGCCTCGATATGAGGACACTTCTGAATTATATATCAATCAATACCCATACTCACCATTTACTACCAGGCAGAAGGATGTAGCGGTCCTATTGCAGATTATTTAAGTACTTTTCAGGCCTTTCTCTCAAACAATTTCTTAGTGGAGCTTCTTTTTACTATTCAATCAGTTAAAAAGTCGAAATAACCCCAAACGCATGGTAAGTAATTTCGTAACGTAAAGTAGGTTTCTAAATAAGTGTAACTTCTATTTAACACAGATAAATACGTAGGATACCCAACAAATAATTTCGGGACAGGAATAATGACGACGCTGGAGGATTTTATTGGAACCAATTGGATGATGCACTAAATGTCAAACGTGTGGGTACAGGAGGAGGGCGCCGGCTGTCGGGTAATTTGCTTCGACGTGGGTTCGGATTCTAACTCCTTGAGTTATTTAGTTGAAAGAACGTGATCAACAAAGGCAAACAATAGGCGAAAAAGGTACATTTTTATTGCTGACAGCGGCCTATGTCGGTTATTCAAACACTCTGTGATAAGACCGCGTAATACAGAACAACACTAGCCATCAAAGCTCGAAACGGATGACAACTGGTAGAAAGATAGCTGCGGTCCCACAGTTAGTTGCAGTAAGAAAGAACTGCTAGGAGAAGATTTAATGAAGGTGATCTTCTAAGAAGGAAGGCTGCTTCTTTTTGAAGGCTGCTAAGAGTTACAGCTCTGCGATGTTGAAGGTGGACTAAAAAAGACTACTCTTAAATTAAGAGGGTTTGCTTTTTGTGTTTGGGGTAGATCGTAAACGTCGCATTTTTTAAAGGTTTTATTGAGCTGAATTCAAAATAAGCATCTCTCTGTTATTGGATGCACCTTTAAATTTCATAATTATAACTTTAACTGTGTACCTACAGTGAAATTTTTAGTGCCTTATCAATTTAAAAAAAAAAAGATTTTTATTTAATTTAGCAAATAGTTGGCGACTACCTAATTTAAGTGAACTCAATGTGTTTTTAAATAGTATTATGCATACAATAACAGAGCAAAAATTTAAGTTTGTTTCAATTCAATGAAACAATCACGAAAATCTTAAAAAATTCAACGTTTTAGATCCCCTCCAGCTAGCGCTCTTAAGTAGATATTTTTTTGACGAGTATCATTTTCGAGTAGGGATTCTAAAATAGTGTTTAAGTATTTGGTGAATTCCTGGTAGCCAGAGTTTATTAAGGAGGTTAATACTGTTGTGAAACAAAAGGATCTAAAAAACAAAGAAGAATAATATTATTGACACTATTTTGGGCTAAAAGGTAACTGAAATGCTTGTGTAAATAACCACCATTCTGATGACTTATGTTCAAAGTATTTATTCTTAAACAAGATTACAGGGGATCCATCTACATAAAAAACTACTTATCAAAAGTAATAAAAAAAAAAACAATAATACAAAAACTTAAATCTAGGTCGCCACTTTGAGTTCACCATCACTACAAACTATTTCTCGCACACAAAACTATCAAATATCCCTTACAACCCAAACCCCAATTTGCAATGATTTTCAAGAATGTGACTGCGCAGTTGAGACTTGAAACTGATTACGGTAGGCACGATGTGATTTGATTGTTTGAACGTGCTAATCAGGCTAATTTAGTAAGCTTTGTGGCACCTTACGCCTTTTTGACTTAGGGATGGGCTTCTACGATGAAATAAGAGATTCATGAAGTTGAAGCATTTTATCGCGGCTGTGATGAGGCGCGTGGCGCGGCGGCGAGGTGTGCAAAGCAAAGGGCCGCGATTCCATCGCAGCCTTCATCTCGCCGCCGCCGCCCCTCCAGCTACCGATCATAATCACTTTATTTAAATTGTATTGCGCTATCTTTATTGCCGCTTAGTACACGGAATCGTAAATTTTATAATAAAATAAAACGTCCAGATCAAAAGTATCAAATATATTCAAACTTGCTACCTATCTTTATTGCGTTAAATAATAAATTAACGTTTACATATACTTAAGTTTGTCTATAATTGTTAGGAGTGATTGTGAGAAAGCACTGTTTAAAAGATCCTCACCCGCAAACTTCAAATTCCTAAAATTCCTGAGAAGTTTAGAATTGACAATGATGGCCGCACTTTAAAAAGAGAAGCCATAAGAAAGGAGTCTTTAAAGTGCGGCAACCTTAACCGGCGGTAACCTTCTAATTTTGTTTTCAAAACCTGTGTTCAAAACAACTCGCAAAAGTTAATCCCTTAACTTTACACAAGAGTAGCGCACTCTAGCGTAAAATAGATAAAAGTTGCTTCTTGAGGGTTGGGACAAAACTAGGGGTGAAACCCCCGAAACAAGCACGCGTACTGACATCTACCGGAAAACTAAGGAATTAGCTTAGCGGCGGTTTTCCGTTTCAGCGGAGTTTTCAACTTTGTGCGACGTATACTTGTAAGTAGAACCTCTCTGTGAAAAAAAACAGGAAATAACCTACTATGTTATCTGTAGACAAAAAGTATTAAATGTGGGATGATATTGACATTTTCATAGATATTAAACAAAGAAATTAAGAAGAAATAAAGAGCCAGGCAAAAGCAAAGTTCTCTCTTGTAGCAAGGGGCCGTTCGTCGAACACTTAAGTTACGTGAATTTTCAGTCTTAAAGAAACATTTACCGTTCAAAATTATGTTGATTGTTTTGTATTCTAATAACCACATTTTAACATACAAAACACATGAAACCTATTCATAATATATTACGTTTTGCGTCATTTTCACCCTTCCAAAGTTTCACGAAACTTTGTAATGGTTAACCGGAGTAGGCCTCCTGTACGTCTACAACGAGTTATCACTTTAAATTTACGTTTTTCGTTCGCGTAAAAATTTGTATTGGGATTTGACATGACATAACATGACAATGTCAAATCCCAATACTATTTTTTACAAGAACGATAGTGTATATTTAAAGTGGCAACTCGTGGTAGACGTACAGATATCTTTTGTTTTACCTGCTGGGGTGTGCTTTTAGCAAGTTATAGACACCTTACAATGTATTTTCCAAACTGTGAAGTAGGTCACTTAAAAGGAACGTGCCAAAATATTAGCGACCGCTGTTACTGAGAATTTCAATGGGGGAATTTCAAAATGAATTCCGGTTCAGAGTCAGGTTGTTTTATTTAATCACATACATATATGCAACAGTAATTAATGTAAAACTATAGATTAATAGTTTTTCGTGAAAAAACTAATATAGCAACAAACAAAACTTAATTTAGATATTTTTTTAGAATTTGTGCCTGTCTGTTTGATTGTTCCAGTATTACGTGAAAGGAAAGGATTTTAATGAAAATTTGTTGACCTATTACAATAAGCAGCTTATTTAAGAGCTGCCTAATAATATAAAGCGGCGTATTAAATATAGCCAGGGGCCTTATTACAATCCCCTATAACTTGTCATCTTTATTCCCTTAACTGAGCGTAGCTAGCAATTTCGTTATATGTGTTTACTAAGATCTTTCATTTCCAGCCAGTCAGCGGTAACCTGGCACTAACGCATCCTCTAGCTTGGAAATTTACAGACAAAGTCGCTCGCTACCCTCAGTCAGTTTATTCTCAAACAAAATCCGGCAGATGAGTACTAATTTCAAATTAGAGAACGTAAAGGCTTCTACGTGTTGGCTTCGGCCCCACGCAAGCCTCAAAGGACCGGGTCCCAATGGGCCTGAGAATTTTTCAAGTACCAGTGGGCCCGTGAATTCAATACTACTAACATAATAATAATAATCGTTTATTTCATTTATTTCAGGCAATAAAAGCCCATATTACAAAAATATAAAATAATTAAATAATAATATGTAAAACATTTCAAAACGGTATAAGTTACAAATTAAAATAATATTTATCCTAAGCTTACTTAGCATTTTTGTCACGGTGCACAGATAACCAGTATCTAATTAAAAATCGGGTTGTCTAAGCACCCAGATAAGGTCTGAACGATGTCATTGCTAGATTCACGGACACGTGACCAGAAACCAGCAACACGCGATCTTATAATTGCAAAAAAAAAACCAACTTCAAAAAAAACCATTCCAAAACAAAGCACTAAAACGTAAAGAAATAATTGCGTATTCTTCTGAAACTTATACGTTAATATAATGTAGGTATAATTATTGTTATTGTTGGAGTCGGTGTCAGCCAAGGAAACACTACAATATACCTAGCAATATACCTATTTCTTACATATCACGTTTACGTATGTATGTAGGTAGTTACAAACCTACATTGGCTGACACCGACTCCAACAATAACAATAATTGTACCTACATTATATTAACGTATAAGTTTTAGAAGAATACGCAATTATTTCTTTACTTTTAAGTGCTTTGTTTTGGAATAGTTTTTTTTGAAGTTGGTTTATTTTTTGTTAAAATTTTTGTTTGTATCTTGATATTCAGTGAATAGTTCTTATTTATTTTATACATCGGAAAAGTATCGTCCAATTGCTCCTAAGAATTGAAGAGTTCCGTTACTTTGTCATGGATCTCATAATCAGAACTTAACACTCATCAAACTGCCCTTGAAGTATATCCTTTCCAATAAAAAAGAAGCATCGAAATCGGTTGGCGTGAATGAGTTATTCGTCCATTTTTCGCGCATATGGTTTATCTAGATTTAAGACTTATATGGATTTCCCATGGATGCCACTATCAGAACTGGAACAAATTAAAATGGGACCACACGGGCAGCATCAGCTTTCAAATAAAAACAGAATTATCAAAATCGGTCGGCGTAATATTGAGTTACCCGTCCATTTGTCGCGCATTTTGCCTATCTAGATTTAAGACTTATATGGATTTCCCATGGATGCCACTGTCAGAACTGGACCAAATTAAAATGGGACCACACGGGCAGCATCAGCTATCAAATAAATAAAGAATTATCAAAATCGGTTGGCGTAAGATTAAGTTATTCGTCCATTTGTCGTCCATTTGTCGCGCATTTTGTCTATCTAGATTTTAGACTTATATGATTTTCTCATGGATGCCATTGTCAGAACTAGACCAAATTAAAATCGGGCCATTCGGAAAATCACCAACTTTCAAATAAAAAAAGAATGATCAAAATCGGTTTACTCAGTCGAAAGTTATGAGGTAACAAACATAAAAAAAAAACATACAGTCGAATTGAGAACCTCCTCCTTTTTTTGAAGTCGGTTGATAATCAGGAACTCCGGCTTTAGCGAATATGTTTGATGCACTGCAGTATCTCGGCAAACGCATCAGTATCCGGAATACGTTATTATACTGGACTCTGATGATGCTTCTTGCGCGTTTGGTGCAAGTAGTCCACAGCTGACAGGTATAGAAACATTGATAAAATGCTTTAAAGAACGTCACTTTGTAACGTTGTACTTTGACCTCCTTACTGCAGGGCGCGAATCTGCGCGCAACCATGTTCGCACTCATGTAGCACACCCAGACCCAAGTCAATTTAGAAAAGATCGTTTCCTGAATTGACCGGGCCGGGAATCGAACACGGGACACTACGGAAATCGAGGCGAGAAACCGTGCTACAGCGCACTACGCCAATCGTGTCGTCTAAGTCATCCCGGAGATCCTAAGTCAATATGTGTTCTAGGTACCTAAACTGGTCCACCCTATCCACCAAGGCAACATCCAAAAATACTGGAACATTCTCCGGCCCTCTGCCTGCACGGAACACCATCATTTGCGTTTTTTGTACGTTGGACTTTAGTCCGTGACTAGCTGCATAACTCTCGCATATGGCAAGTAGCTTTCTAAGCCCTCCAATTGAGGGGCTCAGCGGCTCCATATCGTCTGCACAACTCAGGTTATTCAGACAAGTTGCACCGATATGACAGCCAACTTTGGTGCCTCTGAGCTCCTCAATTATTAGACTTACTACTTATTTAATAGAGGCAAACCTATCTACAAACTAACACCTTGCGAATATTTTTCATTATTCTAGCTAGGAAAAAGAGCTTTCTTGATATACTCGCAAGAGCCTTTAAAGGCAGCATAAATTCTCATTACCTTAGAAGTTCGTTTATTTTACAGTTCAAGGAAAGATATTCTAACTCTAGTATTTTATATAAAATATTGCTAGAGTCTGTATATGAGGATTTAGGCCTAGAATCCGAGATCTGTAGAGCGTGCTTAGCCCTATCTTAGACTTTGAACAGCTGTTTATATCTATATCAGTTACTTTTTATGGATATTAAATTATTTTCGTCAGAGTTAAACATCAAATTAGTTGAGTTTTTGTAAGTATGTCTTTGCAACACCCTTAAAGGGTATATGTACATTTTAGTTTTTACATTTGTATAACTTTATATGTGTGTAGTGCAAATAAAGAATGATTATGATTATTCATTAGTAATTACTTATAACAATACTGAATAAGTAAGATGATAATGAAACTGATAAGTCTGTGCTTAGCTAAGTACCTAACGACTCTAGATCTCGGCCTTAGTTAAAGAATATGCGTGCAAACTATTACAGGGGCATTATTACAATCGCTTTCATCCAGTCAAGTTAATTCCTTAAACTGTTGCTAGCAATTCCATGAGTGAATTTCCAGCCTAGAAGTTGCGTTAGTTATTTTTTTTAATATAGTGCCAGTCAAGATGACCTCACTCCACCTGATGGAAAGCAGTCGTGAGGTCCAGATATGAGGATGACAAGCACAATAATGCAAAGCAATTACTGAGCTGGCCATACTCACCTTGAAGGCCTGCCCTGGCACCGGTTAGTGCAGTGCTGATCCCGGAACGCGAACTGACCGAGATAGGTCCGACTCACTTGACGAGTTTCACGCAACTGCATGGTGGTGGTGGTTAGTTCCAGGTAACCGCCGACTGGCTGGAAAGCAACGGTTGAACTTCAAAATAGCTACGCTAAATTCAGGGAATGAACTTGACAAGTTATAAAGGATTGTGATAAGGCCTCTCTATGAAAATATTTTTTTTAAGTGGCTCTGTTTGAAACCCCTTTGAACGCATCAAAATTACGTCTTCGTCAATTAATGACTTGTGAAATTGTTCCCAATTGTGTGTGAAGTTATCAATTAAATAAAAAATCTACTACCGTTGATAGTATCATGGTGTTCCGTTACGTTTTTCTTAAGGAGACATAGTTTCTTGAGCTGGGCGTGCCTTGGGATAGGACGGCCTCAGTGGGCGGCGCGCCCCGCCCGCCGCACCCACGCCTGCACCCAACTGCCCACCCACTGCTCGCTCAATCGAACGCATCCTGCCTTAACATTTCTCTATCTCTTATCGTCAAACCTCTATTAAATAACTGAGACTCAGATCAAACATGCATTCAAGTTTAGTTCAAAGGATTGCACAGTGGACTACTTTGCGCAAAAACCAATCAACGCATAATCTATATTATAAGTTTGGTCATAGTGGTGTAATATTTATTTACAATTTACACTGTTTTTACAAAAAAACATTGAACCAAATAGGATCCGCTTTGCCAGCAATTAGAGGGAGATAACGAACCTACTTGAAATCGTTACGTCTACCATGTGTTTCGATCACGTAATCTACGACAGTTGACTACAACAGTTTGTATGCCATTTTTAGTTCCCTTTATATTCACCAGAGGCACTGATCGGCAAACTACGTGGGCAACAAATATCTGGCCATGCCGCCCCCGTCAGGTACCGGTAGAAGAGGTCGATCCAAGAAGCGGTGGCTCGACGTCGTTAAGGGTGACATGCGTGCTAACAGACTCACCATGAGGATGCACAAGACCGCGCGAAGTAGGCCAAGAAAATAAGAAAGGCGGACCCTGCGACCTCACACACCAGTGTGGGTTCACAGCCGGGATAGACCGCACGGATGATGATGATGAGGCACTGTACCAAAATCCTATTTAAAAACGTCCACACTGACGCTGGCGACTGTCATCGATGTTAACTCATGGTAGACGTACAGTGCGTCACACACTTAGTTCAAGTCATGATTCGGTTAAACAATAATGAACTATTTGGTTAATAGCATTGGGCCTTAATCAATGGCTGTTGGTTTTTACCTACTAAATTAGGATGGTGAAGGCCTCGCCATCGCCGGTGGCGGTAATGGCGACAAGTACCGTGAAATGAACGCGACTCGACCACCCAAAAATAAAACCTCCGTCTGATCCCGAACTACCATTCGCTTAATAGATCAGATATTTCGATTTGTTAAAAAATATTAGTACTAAATCATTATAATGTGGTTTATTTTATAAAATTGGTAGGTTATTGGGTAATTATCATACTACTTGAGTTGACTAAGTAAAACACATAATTAGTGTAATTCTATCTCTTTATAACGAACAAATATTCATCGCACCTTAACGTAACCAACTATGTAATGCGTGTGAAATCTTTTCCTAATCTTGTGGCTTTCTGAAAAGAGGTAGACTTGTTGTGATGTGCATCAGTCGACATAGAATAGGAGTTGTTGGGCCACAATCTTATGGGAAAAATAGTAATCACGTTGCGTAGTAGCTGTGGCGACGCAAACGCCTTACTCACGACCCACCTCGCCGTCACCGTCGTATTCGGCACTTTATTACTCATCAACCATCCTCATTGTGGTGAAGATTACCACGCTACAAGATTCAAGATATTTCTCGCTAAGATTAAGTCATTTATTTGATTTCGTAGCGGTACGTATTAAGTACGCACACAGTATTTTCCATGGGTAATTATTCATGCTTGAAGATGATTTGAAGCGAATTGCCAAGAGCATGACGTTGAATTTACAGTGACATTGACTTTGATTAGCCGAGATTTAAATACCTTTGGGCAATGAGATTCGGTGAGAACCATATCAAATCATTGTAGATTTGCAGAGTGGTTTATCAATTTAATCAAAGTGCTTTTTATGACTGAATTAGGCATTTTTTCAACTATTAAATCCTTTCTGAGACCTTTCAGTTACTGAAGAAATTATGAAAAGGCAAACTGGAAATAAAATCAACCTTAAGTAGAAATTGAGGTGCATATTACACAATTATCTCCATTTATAGTAAAAAGAAATGGGCCATACAATTAACAGTACCCATACAAAAAGCGTTTTTGATGCGTAATTCTTCAGCATGACCGCAAATCGAGACAGGTGTTAGTAAATCGACAACAGTGGAACACTGGCAGGTGATAAACGACGATGTCTTCATCGTCGCGTGCGCAACCAATCTCCTTTCGTCCCTTCATTTATTGGTAATCAAAGACAATTGAGACGTAACCAGCTATCGCCGACCTCTATTAGGCTTTCTGTGTGGCAATCAAAACACTTCCGTGCTTTTTTCTGCCTTTGATGATTCTCTAAATGGATGGTGTTAAATTGAGTATATTGTGTCGCTGTTTTTTGAATCCATCCTAATTATAAAGATTGAGCTATGCTATTAGGGTTGATCCAATTGTTTTTTTTAAACTTGGTGACAATCTTGTTAGCTTGATGCAATTTGAAAAAATATAGTGTTCTGTGTGAATTAAATGGCTGTTTTCTTCTAACATGGAAAAACATAAAACATTAGGTAGAAGTATGTGAAATTATATGGGGTTTTAATCTCACAGTAAATAAATATATTATAATAATAATACTTACACCCGAATCCAAATACAAAAACCAATGTTGAGCCCACCCTAAATGTACACCTGTCCCTTTCTTACGAGTATTTACTGACATGTTACAGGAATGCATCAATTGAAAGGGTGCTCAACTTTGACTGTCGTTTGTGGATGAGCTTGAGACTATTATACCTACTCTGTTTACCTTTTCACTTCTTTTGCTCTAAAAGTACACCAATCTAGCCTTGCGAAGCGGGACTGAAGTGACCACTTTAGTCTCTAGGGAGTGAAAAGGAATTAGTTTTTTAATTTCTTTCATGTGACATAGACGAACTCAAACAGCTAGTAAATATACCTACTATTATCTGTGGAGTGTGGACCATCTTCATTGCGAAAATGTTGAGAGTTTTAGTTCCACGGTTTATCCGCAAAGAAGGTGGCGCCATGTGTTTTAAATTGTTAATCTGTGACTGGTTTAAAAGAAAAAACTGACCACGAAAAATTTCAGATTTTTTGTCGAGTGTAAATTTGTTCGGTTTTAAATGTTTTTGTACTAAATAAATTTTTCTCGCACTCAAAGTGAAAAGTACAGTTTGCACCTCGAGGACTTAACGCAAACTTAATATACCCTCGGTTTCATTGACCATAAAGTAATATATATATCATTGACTCCCTCGCACGCTCGGGAGTCAAACCACCTCTGGTATATTATAGCTTCGTTTAGTCCCTGGATATAAAATATACTACCTATTTCTGTTTCTCTGTTGTTTCATTTGCGTCATACCATAGAACGTTCGCCAAGTTTACTAATAGATAGCAACCTAATAAGCAGATGGTTTGTTATTACCGTCTCAAGAGCGAGACTAATGTCGGTTGATTAGTTTGATTACAAATCGCGTAACGTAAACCTCATCTGCGGATCGCGACACGCGGGATGTGTTTACAAAATGAATAGGTATTGTTAGCTGCGCAGTCCTTTGTTGCTCGCTTTGTGCGTGAGCGATGGTGAGGCCCAACTTGGCTTCCCCGGCATTTCCTGTGTTGCTAGACCCGCTTCACGTCCGCTGTTATTGTTGGTGCTTGCTCTCCGACTTGTTTACAGTTGACGTTTGAATCCACGTTTGCGTATTTCCTACTACATATTTATCTATTTAGATAGAGTTATGAATAAAATTGTTGTTTTAGTGCCAAACTATTTCAAATTATTTGTGCACTTAAAGACGCCTGTTGCATTGTCATATCAATATCTTTGACAGTTGCTAATTGTTTTTGAAAAGTAATCAATTGAATTAGGTCATATTTGGTTTTTGCAACTGACTAGAGAAGAAGAAGATGAATGGTAATATTAAATCGGTGGTTGAGTTCCAACTTGTTCTAAAAGTTGTATGATGGAACTTACCCACAGACACACATGCGGGCGGTGCTCTATTTATTCTAGCTAGGTTTCTCAGGTATCGCTCGTTTTTGAAAATGGTTTTGGCACTTAGCTACCCCAAAGCAAAAGATTCGAACTGTTTTTATTTCGTTGAATACGCTTTTTATTTCGCTACAAAACCTAACAGTCCATTAGACTCTCCTTTTAGCTCGAACTCAAATTCGTATTTAAGTTCGAGCTAAAAGGAGAGGATATACAGCAGAGAAACAAGATTTAAAAAAACGATTGTTCACTAGTGGGTTCCGCATCCAAAGTATTCCAAAGTTATTTTAAAGTGGCTTGCCGTAACTTATTCACACTACTTACTGCAAAGTATCCTAAGTATAACTATTACTTAAAAGCATAAATAAGGGCAAGTAGAAACAGTTAAAAGGCGGAAGTCCATCTCGGGTCCGGTCCCGGACGTGGGCGAGTCTTCCGGTGGCGAGGGTACGGGATGGGGCCGTGATTTAGGGGCGTCTTATGCAAAACTGTTACTGTCTTAGAAAGTCTGCAGTTATGGTCTTAGAAATGTATAAAGGGTTTTATGATTCAGAGATTCCCTTCGGATAATATCGTATTGTTCGACCTCGACTGGCCTGTTGGTGCAATGGCAGCGATCCTGCCTTTAGATCCTAGTGGGTTTGATCCCCACTCATGACAAACATTTATGTGTCGAACATTTGTGTTTGTTGTGTGTCTGGGTGTTATTATCTATTTAAATATGTATTTAGAAATATTCAAGTATGTTCATTAGCCTCTGACATCCATTGTACAAGCACTGCTTAGTTTGGGGTCAGATGATCTTGGTGTAATTTCAAATTAAAATTCATTTTTATTCGTCATCACAGGTAGGACAAGATGGTATGGTGAAAATTAATAAGAAAACTTCATGACACGCCTTCAAAGGCATACGAAAAACATAACAGATTAATAAAAATACAAATAAAAATAGAAATAACATTATTAAAATGAACACATATCAATAAATTAGGAATAATATTATAAACTTAGCTGAATATTAAATAGCATTACATAACTATATAAATATGTATTTTACATTTGTCCCGGATATGTAAAAAAAAAGTAGATGTAGACGCCTGGACGGATATAAACAGCTTTGAACTTTGTATTGTTATAATTATGAGAACCAGGGGGACGAGCCAAGAGCAACACGCTACTTACGTTTCGACACGTCAAATTAAAATATGTATAGAAGTGACACCAAATGTCACCTCATCTCAGACGAGTGCTAATGTTTATAGTGAACATCAGCACTCATCTAATCAGTTCAGTAGTGTATTCCCTTGCCAAGGGACCAAATAGAATTGAGCAATTCGATCGAAGTGGTAGTAGTGACATGGTAACAATTTTTACTCAAAACGTAATTTTAATTAAATTAAATTGTAGAAGCCACATCAAGCGAATGGGAAAAGTCCCGCAATCGGACAAGACACAGGTTCTCAGATTGTCGCACTCTGCCTACCTTCACACATTTTAGAAAATGATAGTTCAACGGTTCCTCAGTCCGTTTAAAGATTCATCAATAACAGTGTTCATTATTTACTCCTTAGAAAGCTACTGGGCAAAGCTCGTTTAGCGATCTCCAATAATAAGCACGGTAACAGGTTGTGATTAGTGCACGGAGCGTGGAGCAGGTGGCGTGACCGCAGCATCGGCACCTGCGCGACGTGCCGATCCGCCGCGCGCGCAAACCGCCTGGGGGAGACTTGCTGTGCCCTAAATCCGTGCCTGACAATAAACTTTAAATATTAACATTTTCGGAGATGCAAGAAAAAAATTATAGCACCAGAGATAGCGACTCCTAAGCTAAGGTTCGCGACGCTTTGCACCAGATAGGTGCGATGTCGCTGAGCGGTGCCGGAATGCGAGCACAAATTACTAGTTTGCGTGTTTTGCAGTTTGCTTCACATCCCTCTCTTTTGCCTTACATTAATTACCCCTCAACGCTGCGGCACATTTTTTAGTGAAGTCACACTAAAACTGCTATCATATAGCGCTTTTCATCAGACGTAAGTCTAATATTGACCAATATGCACAAAAAACCCAACCATAATAAAAACTGAAATTGTTAATATTTTAAGGTGCTGTCATCACGATCTTGTTTCTAATTCGAGTAGCTTCGATTTTGGTACGTACTCACTGCGTTTTAGGCTCTGGTTATTGTAAGTCAATTCTCCGGCGTCGTAATTCTGTCAGGGTCGTGCAGGCTAACGCAGCATATCTCACCGAAGGTGGCAAAAAGTCGCGAGAGCCGCGCCGTGGCAATCGCAGGGCACGACAGCGCCAGGGCCGCCGACAACTGTAGGTACTTGTCGCGGATTCAATGTGGTGACTACTGTTTAGTTTTTTATTGGACAATACATCTTTTAAATTCCAGAATTATTTTACAATTGGAGAATAATCGCCAAAACCGATGTCGTAAGAATGCAAAAGTCCACAAATTGCGCTTGATGATAAAATACTTTATTGCACAAACAAAACGAATGAAATAAATAGTTTATACATACATTCTTAACGCAATTAAGGCGGTCCCATGCGACCTTTTCCAGTGCGCACCAGACAGATAACCGGGGCCAGAGGCCGTATACCATCTATTATAGCCAGTCAAGTTTATTTCCTAGACTGAGCGTAGCTAGCGATTTCCTAATATGATCTTTCATTTTTAGCCAGTCAGCGATTACTTGTCAATAATGCATCCTCTAGGCCAGATATTTACTGACGAAATTGCTTGCTACCGTCCAGTTTAGGATATCAACTTGGCTGGCTGTAAGAGATTGAAATATGGCCCCAGGGTAGAGATACGATCAACAGTGGTTTCTCTTCCTCTAGCTAGGTGCTCTTCCGTGGAACAATGACAGACTTTCAACCAGTTTCAGTTGTATTTTGTACAGTACGTCTATCACGAGTTGCCACTTCAAATTTACATTATCGTTCGCGTAAAAAAATGTATTGGGGTTTGACATTGTCATGTCATGTGTCATTTTTTTTACGCGAACGTTAACGTAAATTTAAAGTGGCTACTCGTGGTAGACGTACAGCTATGTTTCACTTAAATAATTCATTGTAATAATTGTTTTCTGGTTAAACATTTAAACCCTTAAATGTATAACAATGGCTTAAGGAACATATTTTCAGCTAAATTTCAACAAAACAAAGTTAATGCAATTCCACTCTAGACAAAAGCAACCTTTAAGAATAAACTACGTTCACGATGACTGCAAGCTAGATTCCGTGAGTACATGTACATTGTTGGGCCTAGAAGTAGAGTCTAACATGAACTGGAAAAGCCACATGGATAAGTTAGCAAGTAAACTGTCAGGATTTACGTATGCACTCTACCACCTGAAGAGGGTTACGGATTTAGAAACAGCAACTAGTGCTTATTTCGCCTTTGCCCATGCTTGGCTTAGATATGCTGTGATTCTCTGGGGAAATGGTACGGAAAGTGATCCTATATTTATCCTACAAAAGCGATGTATTCGAATATTAGCTAATATAACGCAGAGAGAAACATGTAGACCTTATTTCATTAAATTTAACATTTTAACTTTGACCTCCTTATACATATTGGAAATGTGCATTTTCGTTAAAAAATATCCCCACCTTTACACACAAGCTGATAGCTATTATGCTCAGTCCCGTAATCTCCGTCACAGGCACAGACTGGTAGCCCCTCTCACGAAGCTACATATTGTTAGTTCGGGACCATACCACATGTCGGTAAAGATATTTAATAAATTACCTCTTTTAATAAAGGGTATAAATAGTTTGTCCTTATTTAGTTCTAGTGTCAAAAGATTTTTGCTATCAAACTGTTTTTATTCTGTGCAGGAGTATTTTGAAAGTGTTTAAATTGATCTTATATGTTAAAATGTGCATAAAAACATAAGTTTGTAAATAACTTACCTAATTATTCCAAAAATATCTTGCAGTGCCCTAGCAGGGTTCATGTGTATGTACTATATTTTTATTTAAGACCTGTAACTTACCACATGAAGCATCGAATAAATGAATTATGAATTATGAATTATCGTAGTTTTAGGATCATTATAATTCATTACTTTGTTTTTTTACAAGCTGGGAGGAGTCCTGCACGTAATGCAAGTTGGAGCAAAAGCTAATGAAGAGTGAAAAGACAGATAATACTCGTAGATAGATAATATTCTTTATTGTACAAAAACAAAGAAACTTATAGCTAAGCTAAGGTAATTTGAATAGTGAATCAAAATACTAAAGGGTATTACATTAGTGTTTGTGGAAAAGCTTTGGACACTGAGCTGATTTAATTTTTAATGTGATTGTTTGATGTTACGATTATTATCTAAGCAGTCTTTGTGCGTTAAATAATTGATATTTAAAAAGCTTAATATAACATACAATTATGTCAAGCCTAATCAATTACCAAAAAAACTATTTCATTAAGCCTAAAATATTATATTGCAGTCGAGATGTGAATTGTATGTTATAATTTTTCGTTTATCCTACATTGCTAGTAAGCACATTGCTCTTCCTAACTCTCGGTGCTTAGATGACCTCGGCGTAGTAGGCGCCGACGCAGATCGTCACCAACACGATCATGCTTCTCGGTTCCTTTCACCAACCCACCGACTTGGCGTTTGTCATGCGGCCTAGCAGGCCCCCTGCACTCGCCGGCATTCCCACGGCCAGACTTCATCGATTAGTGTTGCAAAAGGCTGTTTCTAATCTCGACAGATAAGTATCTTTACAACTAGGCAAAATTTTTGTATTAGAACTAGAGGTGCTTGTATAGTGAAAGTTCAAGGAGTATCTAAAAATTCTGTAGTTTTTCCTGTGATTCTGTACAAAAGCAATTGGTATTTAGGTAACCAAAAATTATTGGTACTTAGTATAATAACATTACTAAATATTAATCAGAAATCATTTTTACTAATAAGAAAATCTGAAAGACCTAAATACTTTTCATCGCCAAGGACGCACGTAGCCCACAGGTAAGAAGTAGTGGCACTTTATTTTGTATTATGAAAAGTTCTGGGGTGGAAAGCATTCGAAATGTTAGAGACTTTAAAACTAATTAATATTCGTTTACCGATAAAACTAATGGGCTGAAATGGCAGGGCGTTACGCAGACCATTCGTCGGTAATGTCTATTGTTTCCGGAGATCGGAAGTGCTGTGGGGATCACGCCCTATGAGATCATTTTATCCCACACTTTTATGCTATCAACAATACTGTATGAAGTAGGTGAAATTTGTACCCTGTATTAGATATATACCCGATTAATGTGTCTTCCGTAAGAGAGCAATACGACTAGTCATGAATAGAACGAGTGCTTATTGAACTTCAGTGAATAGGATTGGCGTCAAGGCATAGATTGAAGGTGATCTATGCTTTAAGGTAAACTATCATTGTATAGTCATCCATTGGACTTATTTAGTTTTTCGCCGCAACAGAACTAGTGATTTCTTGCATGATTGACCCCCGATAAAATCTAGAAATCTCGTGACTTCGGCGGCCATTTGTGTTAGTACAAAGGCGTGAAACGTAGCACCGCGTCATATCGTTTACGGGGATCGGGCGTTACGGTCACGTATGGCTCCACTCCCACGTCTTAATTGACCCATTTCGTGTGAGATGTAGCGCGGCGAGAGCGTCTGGGATACCATCTCCGCGGACGTGACGTCGCCTATCCCGCGATCACGCGTCCTTGTCGCACAAACATGACACGCGGTGTCATGTTTTCGATTTAGATAATTGCTTTAAGTTAACGCCTTTATAGAAACAAGCAGGAATTTCTACAAACGTGTTTAGTTGGTTTCCAATTAGCCTAGCAAGAAGCTTGACTTCAGGACTTTGTTAATTTTTTTTTCTGCATTCTTGCACGACAGTAAAATGGTGCAAAAGGCAGACTTACTGGCAAAAATATATCTACTAGGCAGACATAAGGCTCAGCAGAAAAGTACAGTAAGTAACTGACAAATTATAAAGTTCCCATCTAGACAATAATGTGCGTTTATATTAACACCTGTATCAAAAACGTGCGCGGGAGTAACGAAACGTGCCAGAAAGGTGTTGCTCTTTAATGTGTTGATGATATCATCGTCATCGTCGCGGTCACCGTGTGTTTATACGGTGCTGATGGCTTTTACGCGTCCGCGTCGAAACCGCTTTTGCGGTTAAATGTGTTAGATGTTTCGTCACAAATTTAATGTTAAGATTGTGTTTACGCGATCTGTTGAGATAAAATTTGAGATCAATTTAGCGAACTCAGGTGTACTGAGTTATCTCATATTTGAACATACGCCTTTCCCCCCAGATATCCAGAGTGACTTGTCTTTAGCGAACTTTCTTTCTGGAAATACTACGTTCTTTGTAAGGCCGTCTATACACCGCATATTTTAATTGGAGACACATCCTGACTGTTGTTTTTATTTGCTACATTAAATAATATTGTCACTCAAAAAATGCTTTCGAATTCTAGGATTTGAAGTAAGTAAAACGAGTTTCTAAATATTTTCCCAAATTGAAGTTTATCACGGAACTAGCGTAAAAGTACTTCAGTATTCGGAAAGAGCTAGCATCCGTTACCTCGTACAGCGAAGCGCTCGATCACGGACCACCCCGTCGCGCTATCATCTGCGATCTCCACAAAAACGTCACCCTCATCGATTTGTTTATCTTGTGTGGCCTTCATTCATTTAACGCTCATCGGGCCTGTGAAATCGCTAACGTGGGGGGAGACTCCGTGCTTACACCTCTTTTTGAATATTCGAAACCCCAATATTTTTGAGTCTCCACACTTGGTTGAGTTTAGTAAGTTAAAATATTTTTGAAATAGTTTAAGACATTCTTACGAAAAGCATCAACAATTGCTCAAGCATCGGGTGTTATAACTCGAGGAGAAAATCAAAAAATAATGCCCTAAGATATTATAAACTGTCTTTAGGTAACTATTATTAAAAAACTACTTTCAATATTAGCCTTTATTATAAATATTAAAGCTGATGAATAAACATAAAAATACATTTTAATACGTCAATAGAGAGATCCCTGACTGTCACAGGTGATCCACAATCTGGTAGTTACGTTGTTCAGCGAATCAGCATTGGGATTCAGAGAGGTAACGCTGTCACTTTTTGGACACTTTTATATCACAAGGGGTAATTTTGTAGATACGTATGTAATTTTTTTTTAAATTATGTGAGTTTATTTGTATTGTTTATCCTTAAGACGGGTTAAATCAGTCATGTCGTAACTGATCATAATAAAATACTTGTCATAAGTACTTTCTATAAGTCTATATGAATAAAGATATTTTTTACTTTACTTTACTTTACTTTACTTTACTCATGAACCTATCCATTATATGTATACAATATTTAAGCATACATTTACAAAATCGTTTTTAACTAATAAAAATTCTACGAACTATAGTAACGTAAAATTAGAGAATATTTCTTAAAATATCTACCTTAAAAAAGAAAGGTGCTTTACTTTTTTATTGCACTTGTAATGCGTTGCATAAGGGATTGTGATAAAAACTAAGTTCTAATCCATTGAGTGACGTCTCGGTTACGTTTGTTTGATTTATTAGGATGCGAGTTACGTGTGCACGAGTCCCGAGGTCCGGGCCCCGCGGAGCGCAGGTAGGCGCAAAAACTTTTGGGTGTTTGTTGACAACGCAAGCTCGTCACGGACAGAAATATCTGATTCAGCCATTTCTATTTTCAAAGCTGTATAAACACGAAGTGATCGTTCGATTTAATGATAACGAATTAAACGTACTATTATTTCGAGTCAATACTCAATTCTTTATTGCATTTCACTGTGTAGTACAAGATCTTATAATATTTAAATAGTGCAATAGTGCAATGTGAGTAAAGTTCTCACACGCAAACTGCAACACGCAAATTTATTATATCTTTGGTTGCAATTTGTTACACAAGTCTCAAATCACGTCAAATATGAAAAACATGTTATGGCAATGAATCGTATCATGGTTGATTAACAAAACTAGCTACCATATATCACTGTAATAATAGAACGTAATTTGTTGAATACCTACATTACTTAAATCGTCAATTACGTAGAAATATCAAACGTTTCCGTAGAAATACAAAACAATGAGATCACTGAAATTTTGATGAGCTGATCCTCGGTTCGAAGTCCAAGTGAAGGGTTGAACATTAGACATCGGAGTCTTCGGCTGGGAGCAACTCTGTCAGGTACTCATGAAGTATTCAGGACGGGCGTCTCAGCTCCCGGCGCGGTCGCAGTCGCGGCACTCGTACTTTGTTTCTCAAAGCCATCAAAGCAACGAAAATGAACACATATTTCTATTCGGTGCTTTGAGAAACCTTTGTACAAATCAATACTTGGTTGACTTGCCCTGCCCCTTATTTCATTTCGGTGATTGCGCAATAGCTCTTCTTCAGGAGAGCGCCGTGGCTCAGGGCTTAAGCACCCCGGCTCGTAACCAAATTTCCAGTTCAAATCTAGCCAGAACCATATTTGTGTTCATTGATAAACGTGCAACCTACTCTCTGGTGATAGAAAAAACCGATAAAAAACCAAAAGCAGCCCGGATAACGGCGGAACGCTTATCACCTACCACGTTGGGTTCCTGAGTTTCTGAGTGTTCTGTCCACCTTGACGGCAAACAGTCAGCTTGCCTCTGGCTACCCCCACTTGAGATAACGTCGTGTTGGTATGTATCTTTTTCAGACATTATTCATATTTTTCATTGATTGTGTCTTCTAGGTAATGAATTTGAATAGTAATTTTAACGCCCATCAGTCTTTTTTCTAAAGAGCATGGTCTGTTCTGCCTTGTTGATTAGGACCGAAGCTTTCCAATATTAATTAACTATCATTTCACTTTAGAAAAAAATAATACTATTAAATTTGATGGAAGCAAAGTTTTGGTTCTTAGTTTTCTTTGGTTTTCATTTTCTTTTTTCCGTATTAAAGCCTAGTGCTTTAATACGGAAAAAATAAAAATAAATATACTTAATTGTACAAATGAAAAACAATAACTAGAGTATTACAAGAGTCTTAGCTCGTACAATTTTGGCGGTATTTTCGCTAGGAAGCCATCTCTTCCATGAATCGACTTAATGATAGAAACATTACATACTCTTAAACAGGTTGGAATTGTTTAACGCCACCTGGAGGGAAAGCACTGGAGATAGATATTTTTTCTCAAAGGAAACATTCCTTTATTTTTAAAAAGAAACAGAACTGCATTCACAGATTTTCGAAAATTCGTTTGCCACACCCGGGAATCGAACCGGGTAAAATCCGAAAAAATAACACCCTGTACTTTTACGGCATCGATCTTTAGGGTCAATTATAAGGATCAAATCTCTTTAACAACCGTGATAACTTAAACACAAGGAAAACCATGAATTCTAAACTTATAAATTCAATGGTTTAGGATGATGTTACTCGTAGTAACCACGTTTGTTAGAGAGATTTGATCCTTAGGGTGTTATTTTTTCGTATTGTACCCCGTTCGATTACCGGGTGTGGCTAGCGAATTTTCGAAAATCTGAGGATGCAGTTCTGTTTCTTTTTAAAAATAAAGGAATGTTTCCTTTGAGTAAAATTGTCTATCTCCAGTATGTACAGTACTTTCCCCCAGGTGGCGTTAAAAAAATCCACCCTGTAGATTTTACATAAACAGACTAGCTCATCTTCTGTACTTTGAAATAAGAAAAACAGACGCAATTCAAAACGGCCTTTCCATCCGCATTTACTGTAAATCTATTTGGCAGATTCGCAACATTCGTAAAAACGGACCCTCATCAGCGCTGACCGCGCTGCTTCTCCCTAGATAAGCAACACTTTTTCATAATACTTTATTCAGGAGCCGGAGATTTGGCTCAGTGACAGGCTAATCGGGCATGTCAGCCGAGGTGGGGCTCTCAAGTATTAATGTAACCCTTTCTCTCCGAGCGCCCGACAACGCGTCACTCTGTTACGCTACAGGTACCTACTGAATCTTTGATGCGCATTAATTTGTTATTTCCCGTACGTTCATTCAGCTCCTTCCACTTTCTAGATCAGTTGCGCTGCTAAATTCAATTTGAATTGATTTGATTTCTTGAATGTTGTTGCGGACTGTATTAGCCAATTAAAATAATTTCCAAAACAAAAAGTTGACTATTTAACGACAAGACAAGTATGCTTTATTAAACGTTCATATGTAAACAAATATAAATAAACATGAAAACGTTAAAAATATTACACACATCCAGCTTTTCTTATTAGAGTATTGTTGTTTGTTGGGGAACTAAAATCGATTATGTTAGACAAAGCAAGAATGCTTTTTAATCTTTATTTTCGGAAGTAAAGACATTGAAAGCCTTACAGGTATTACAAGCTTTGCTAATCAAAATACTTAGGAAAACTTAAAACCCAAATCGTCTGATCCCAAACTGAGCAGAGCTTGTGCTTTAAGTAAAAATACTAAATCAGTCTTTTTACTATTCATGAATATTGTAAAAGGTACTTAAATAGATAATGACTATATTAGCTATAAGTCAGTCACAGAAAAAACACTATTACCAAGTGAATCTTTCTCCTTGGTTCGAAAAAACTAGGAGCTTTCGGCGCTCTAGGCAATACTACCTATACTTTTTGCTTTAAAGTAAACAGGCCAGGCTAAGCGATCGTGATATTAAAGTATACTCCACAAATCACAAATCAAGAGTAAATTGACTATTAATACACTATTTGTGGAATTGTAAACATCTGAGACAAACAAATTGTGGTTATCGCTTAGTGACCACTAAAAAGCCGGCTTTTCATCCACCAGGGTGTAGTCCCATGCAGATCGCGGAGCCGCGGATTACCGTAATCCAGTAATGTATGCGCAACTAAAAGGAACGATCGGCCCCCAAGGAACCATCCGCGGACACGGGTGACCGGACCTCGAGCTATAAAATACAAATTTATTTCGAATTTCCTTACCAAAATATGGATTTTAATTTAAGGGAAGATTATGGATAACCTTGCTCTGCTTTGGGAGTAAATAGGAGAACAGTCAATACACAATAAAGAGAAGTGAACTTCCCACCAGGATCAAATGAACAATAATTAACCAGCTTCATATTTAAGAGTATTTTAAACTCTACTATGATAAGACTGGATTTGATTTTTCATATCTTAGCAATAATGCCCCTAAATTATCTTCAGATTTGAACAAAAGTTTGAAAGTTGTCTCAATAAATTTGATAACTAAAATATCTGACTATAAATTTGGTAGATGACTGAAAACTGAAACTAAGTTCCGGAAAAGACAGATAAATTATTAACAGGAAGCACTAAACAGTTACACATAGCTGGATGTGCTTTGTTGATATATTTAAGTAACCAAAAATAAACATATAATAAGCTATCATCCATACAATAATGAAAACATCACTATCGGTTTAATGCAATTAACTGGTAATCTTTTGCTGTTTGCAATAAACAGTGACTAAACTTAGTTTAAACAGACAGATTCATTATTAAATTAAGAGTGTCCTACGATCAGGATTTGCCTAACACCAAACCACAACACAATTGAATGTCACGAGTATTTCCACATAATGAAAATTTAAACAGAAATATTTCTTCCTAATAATATGTACAATTATGGACTCTTACTAACACATTCAGTGCTATTGGTATTATTTTTGATACGTAAACAAAAGATCTTCTATTGTGTCTGGTTTTATAGCACAGAGTGTGTTTAGCTTATTGTCAACAAAAACCATTACTACAACTACCACTGAATATTAATAATAATAAAGAATACACTATCCATCCAACTATGTGTCTGTATATAGATACTAGATACTTAATATTATAACGAGGAAAGATTCGTGTGTTAGTAACGAATAGACCCAAAATCTACGGAATGATTATAAGAATGATTTCACCAAAATAAAGAAATACATTATCAGCAAGTAACATAAGATTAGGGTATGTTTGAACGGGAGAAATAATCCATGCGGGCCATGCCGCTGAAGGAAAGCTAGTCTAGTCTAAATAAATCACCAAAGAATGACCCTTTCCTTTGTTATCCATGTCGTACATAACTAACTTACAAACTCATAAATAGTAAACTAACATTATAGTTTCAACTTGCTTAGTTTAGTGCAAGCGAGTATAAAAGGACCGATTTATCTGAGACAAAAATGTATGGCGGTTAATCCAGTATGATTTTGAAATGTAGCTGAAAAAATCTTCATTTACTAGTCGACAATAGATATGTTGACCTATCCCGACTGAGCTATACTTAACAAAAAGTCGCAAACAAAATCTCGAACAAAACTGCGGATGAAAACAAAAAAAAACTTGACAAAGGTGGCGTAATGCGCTAAAGTTGGTGTAGCGTGGCGGGGCGCGGGGCGGCGGCGCCCATTGGCCGCGCCCATCCGTAGGTGGAATGGGAAAATCCACAGCCAGTTTTCCACGACAGGCGACGTTCTAAATTCGAAAAGCTTTTAGCGTCATCCTGCTGTCATTCGCTTCATTATTTCGTAGCATGTTCATGTTTTGTCTGCGATTGTCAAATTGGGCTGTCAGACTGGAGACGATTGATAATGTTTGATAGCGAACGCGAGTCAGTGGGAATCCTTTTAACTAACTTATTATAATATTTGTGTGTGATTATGCATACAAATATTATAATGAGGTTTTTCATTTTTTTACTAATGGTGTTTTTCGTAGCAACTTAATCGTAGCACGGATTGCATAATAGAATGGTATCCACAATTGTTTGGTGGAAATGAAATACACATGAACTTTTTTCAATCATTAGCCCTTGTTCTATGTAATTGCATAGATTTCTGACGTAATTCTCCCTGACTGAAATAATTTAGGTAAACACATACCTACTCATTTTCGTCACCAACTATCAGTTAAAGGAGAGTGGGAATACTCGTAGTTTATTGTGTGGTATTCTAAAGAACTGATAGTTTGTCTTAATAAAAGGCTACCTTAAAAGGCTCGGTAGAAGTAGGTGCTAGTGGGGGGAGGTCGTGTGGGCGGGGCAGGCAGGCGGGGCGCAGGGTGCTGGCGCGAGGTGCCGACTCGCCCACCGGTCCACTGCCGCAGTCGCGCCGCATTCGCCGCTGTAGGCGCGCGTCCCGTTGCGATCGGTCAACTCAAACCACCTGTAAACCCGGAACACCAAGGTGCACGATTGACACTGCCAATTAACCAGGCACCCAAATTGCCGTGAAGGAAGCGCAGCCGGGCGCTGCAATTAGTGGCAGCTGTCGTACGCGCATTAATTTCGCGATAAGCGCACTGCAAAAAAATCCAAAATAAAACTGCAACCGATGCACCTGCAATCGTGAGTGCGTCACGGGTGAGCCCGACGACATGATCATGCTATTCAAGGGCAACAGCAGCAGACTGGAACACCTCATAGAGAAGATTCAAGCTAACAAGGAAAATCACGACGTTATCTCTGACGATATAAAGGGTAAGTCCTTAAATGTTTCTAAAGTTTAAAACTATTCCAAATTTTGAGACTAAAAATCTACACTTTGAATTTTTTTTCACCATTTTGATACGGAAATTTTAAATCATGATTCGGCCGAAAATCAACTTAACCAAATTTTTTGCATGATGTGAACATTTGTGAAATTATTTAGTTAACAATCACATTCATCGCTATGCAAGCCCCCTATTCCTAAAGGTTACCCAAGTTAGTGGCACGGATTTTAGCTTAGGTTAGCTTAGCTTTTTTTCTGTTTTTCCTATAATTCATTAATAATTTTGATTCGGTAATCCGTATATACCTTCTGTGTACTAAGGTATCGGAAATTTGTCAATAAAACAAAAAATACAAATTATTCATCTAAATTTATTTTATCGCCTTCAAAGTAGGCCCTATCGCTTGCAATACAACATCTCCACCGCTTCACCCAGCCTTCCATACATTTTTCATAGGCTATTTGCGGTATGACCTTTAGCTCATTCAGCGAATTTTCTTTTATGGCTTCTATCGACTCAAAACGTTTTCCTCGAAGTGGTAATTTTAACTTGGGAAATAAAAAAAAGTCAGACGGAGCCATATCAGGTGAATACGGTGCTTGGTCGAGAACTTTTGTTGAATTTTTCGCTAAAAACTCTTTTACTATAATGGCTGTGTGTGATGGTGCATTATCATAGTGCAGCATCCATGAGTTGTGTTGCCACAAATATGGACGTTTTCGGCGGATACTCTCACGCAAACGCTTCATAACGCCTAAATAATATTCTTTATTCACTGTTTCTCCCTCTGGAAGGAATTCGGAGTGAACCACACCACGGTAGTCAAAAAAAACTGTCAGCATCACCTTGATTTTGGAGCGACTTTGCCGCGGTTTTTTGGGTTTCGGCTCGTTTCCGAGACGCCATTCTGAAGACTGTTGGCTTGTTTGCATGTCGTACTCATAAACCCATGTCTCGTCGCCAGTTATTATACGTTTCATAAAGGTCGGATCCGTAGAAGCTCGGGAAACCATGTCTTCAGCGACATGCTTTCGCTGCGCTTTTTGAACAAAATTAAGCTCTTTTGGAATAAGTCGAGCGGCGACGCGTTTCATGCCTAAAATGTCAATGAGAATGTTGTGGACGGACTTAAAAGATATGTTCACCTCACTAGCCAACTCTCTCAGACTCATACGTCGATTTTCGAGCACTACTACTACTTTACTAGCTTCTTGATTCTGTCGATGTTTTCTTTGGTCGTAGCGGTTGAAGGTCTACCAGAACGAGGCAAGTCTACTACTACTTCTCGGCCTTCTTTAAAAGCCTTATACCATTCATAAGCCCTTGTTTTCGATATACACGATTCGCCGTAGGTATTTCGCAACATTTTTAGTGATTCACCACATGAAATATCATTCGAAACACAAAATTTAAGGCACACTCTTTGTTCAACAATATTTTCCATTGTAAAAATCGCCGAGGACTCAAAACTATCACCAACAAAAAGTGTAGTTTAAAACAAATTAAATGACAGATCTCGCTCAAATTTTGTGTGCTTAATCAGTACAGTGCTACCAACATGCAGTAAAAAAATTAGAACGACCTCTTTTACGCGGGTTTTTTTATTGACATATTCCCGATACTCTTTACACAGAGTAGTACTTGTAAGCACCTTGGATTTAGTCTGTAAGCATGCCATTTTTTTTTTAAAGAAATAAAAGAAAACGTAATCAGGCTAATACCTGAATACAGAAAAGACCTCCAGAAGTCCAGAAGAAGATCCAGAACCTAAGGGTCCTTTACTTTGATTGTCGTTTCTGGATTAGGGCGTTAATTTACGGGACCGAGTTAAACACCTAGGAATGGTTTATCTTACAAATGCCAGCAAAATTAACAATTACCTCCTAAAAAATATATGCAAGTATGTGCTTTTTTAGGTAGCTAATCACTCTACTCAAATTGAAATATTTCGTAGTGCCCAGATTGCTAAACAAAATTACTGCACTAACTAACATTAGAATAACTGTATTTTATTCTAATATTAGTTAGTGTAGTAATTTTCTTTCAGATTTGTAGCTTCTTAATGATAGTATCGTAACCAAAAAATTAACTCTACTAAAATTTCTCAACATGAAAAGCTTTGTCGATGTCGAAAAAATATCGTTGATGTCTTTTTCTATGATAAATAGAGAGTGCGGTGTTAATTTATTAAGCTCCAATGAAATAACTTAATACAGTTTGTCAATAATATACTTACAGGTATAAATAGGTACATTTCACAGTGATGTACCTAATGTCATAATCCTGTGTATGGTAAAGGTTAGGGTTTGGGCCAGCTAATCGCCACAATAAGTGTGAGGATGGTCAGTACGCCTACCACGAGTTGCCAATTCAAATTTACCAGCGTAACGATAACTTAACAGCGTAAAAAAAATGTATTGGGATTACACATGAAATGACATGACAATGTCAAATCCCAATGCATTTTTTACGCGAACGATAATGTAAATTTAAAGTGGCAACTCGTGGTAGACGTACTGGTGGCGCTGTCTACCACGGGATTAAAAAAGCATTCTTAAGTAGGTTACGTACTATCTAGTAGGAATGAAGGTGCAAGCAAGTTATTTCTAGATTAGGTAATTTATTTCTCATTATAACAATACACTGTAAATTGCCTAAAATGTTAACCTTATAGGAATTTCAAATCGAGATGGGCAAAGAAAATAAAAGAAAATACAAATGTCACAATATTTCAATAAATAGTAGAAATAAGAAGAAACCATGACATGCCAATATGTTATTGTAGATTTAAACAAGTGTAAAACGTCAGATAAAATTGTCCCGGTCCAAAAGTAAAGTTATCCCTTGTGTTGTGTGAAATAAAATTAACGAAGGTTCCGTGAAAACCTAGATCCAATAGTAGTATCTGTTTCATCCACATATATTTCTGCTGGTGCGGGCACCGAACCTGTAACCCATTGCATCTCAAGCGGCGGTCGAAACAATGCTAAACTGATTGTCAAATGGCGGATCACTACTGGAATGAATCAATTAATTCACAGCATTCATGAAAGGTATAGAATTGTATATTTATATTCACACATATATTTTAATACATGTTTTATCTTTATCTCTTCAAATTCGTTTTGCGGGGATTGTTGAATAGCCCTGGATTTTACACGCATACAGATGTTACCCTCTCCCCAAGATCTGTAGCTAATAAAAGACTAGCACAACATAATTAGTGCATGACTCGTGTTTATAAACTGACTCCAAAAAGTGGGGAGGTTCTCAATTTACTCTGTTTTGTCTTTACCCGGTTAATTATCAAGTTCTTTGTATCCAAGATAAACCCACTGTGGTGCAAAACTGGTAGGCAAATAGAGGATGCTGAATATGCTTATAATATTTGTTTATGTTCATGTATGTGTCCAATAACATTTGACGTCTGAATAAACCTGTTTTTTTTTCGAATGCCGTTGCACCTTTTGCGTTCCATATCGTGTAATGGGGTGCAGTGCAACGCACAATGCATGATAATATACACGGCACGCAACACATTACATTATAGTGGATAGCCAACGGAAATTCCTTTTTTAAATTATTAATTTGTAGGTTTTACAACCTACACTAGATTTTGAAAGTGCATGTTGTCGCCTTTTATAACTTAAGATCAGTTGGTCACTTAGTAACTTTTCAAGATCTGTAAAAAAAAAATTCTAACAAATTAACAATCCACCTTTATATATAAAAACTCGAAGATCGCTATACTAATTTATTTTTCCATCTTTTTCATCCACAAAGAACTGCAAGTCTGGATATTGAAATCGCTTAGTTCACCTATAATTGGTTAAAAATGGCACGGCAACTATAAGTTTATTTTTAATTTTCGCATATTATTCCGATGATAATAGTTATGTGGATAGAAGGTTGAAAGAGTAAATTCTGCAGACAAACTCTGTTAAACTGTTGCGACACCAATTATTTTGCTTTTATAAATTGTGCGTGTATTAAGATTGACGGTGAATAAGTCGAAACTCGTATCTGTTTTAAGTGATGGCCGACCGTCTGTTGATAGGCGGTTGATGAGAGCACGTAATACAGAAGTCAAAATTCAGATACAAGAGCCAAGAGCAACATGCCACGACGATTTCTACAATAGAAATCGTTCATAAGCGCCCTGGCGGGCTGGCGCTTATGTCATCCCCATACATTTAAAGAAATCGTTGTGGCGTGTTGCTCTTGGCTAGCCCCCAAGGTCATTTCTTGCAGAAATTTTTACCAACATCACTTACGAAATTATTTTTAAAGATACATCCTATATACACACATCAACATGGTCTAGGGATATTTCAATTAAACCTATATAACTAAAATTCTATTAACTTTCTGTTAAGACACCTACACATTAAAATAAACCTTGTTTATTAGCCTATCTAATCTGATAAATGAACTTTTAGATAAAGTCAATTTTAAAAAAAACTTAGAAGAAGAGGAAAAACTCAGACAAAAATTCAATCTTAACTTTATTTTTGAAACATCAAAACCGAAACATTTATTTTTGAAACAAAACAACTTTCTTTTATAAAAATTGTTGAAACTTAAAATTAATAATCCGTGGATCCACCTAAGACATCTGCAGCGGTTCTGCATACTCAAAACATGGGTGTCAATATCCTGTTGTGGAATACTGTCCCAAGTCCTGCTAAGATGCAAGAAAGGCTGGTTTTCATGCACAATATCTTCAGGGAAATTCCTAAGAGCTCTTCTCTGGAGCATATCCCAGGCATGCTCAATATGATTTAAGTCAGGGGATTGTGATGCTTGGATATCATGCTGTTGTAACCAACTTGTAACGATACGCGCCGTATGTGGACGGGCATTGTAGTGCATTAGCTGGAAATTTTGTCCCATTTGCTGTCTGTGGGGCAAGATTACAGGCTCTAGCACCTTATCTCGGTATTTTAGAGCAGTCGTATTGCCTTGTATCCAAACGAGGTCCGTTCTACCGCCGAGACGAATCCCTGCCCAAACCATAATCGTGCCACCTTGATATGCATGAACTTGTTGTAGGTGCTGCAGTCGATTCCAACGTCCTGGTTCTCTCCAAACGCGTACTCTTCGCGAATCAGGATGAAATCCAAACCTGGATTCATCAGTGAAAAGCACAAGTGACCGTTGAGATGGTTCCAGTTTTCGCGTGCAATAATCTACCTTGTAATCTTCTTCCTCGATTGCCTCTCCTTAGCGCTGGTACCCGAAATGTCCTATGAGCACGTAGGTTGACTTCATGCAGTCGTCTTCTCAAAGTTTGACCGCTTACCAGCAAACCATACTCTCTCTGTAGTCTTTGAACCAATTGCATCGCCGTTACATTTGGTTGACTTCGTGCAGCATTTACTATGAATCGGTCCTGTACATGTGTTGTAATGCGTTGAGGTCCTTGGTGCCGTTCTACCACTTCCCCCGTGACACGATAACGTGACCAAAGCCTGGATATAGCGCTCTGACTGGTGCTCATGGCTTCAGAAAAACCGCAATTTGGGTAGCGCCAGCTTGAATCATGCCCACTGCTCTTAACATTTCGTTCCTGGTCAAGTGTCTACGTGGCATAATTAAATGAACACCGGAGATGCGTTTGACAAAGATTTATAGAAATTTATTGAGTTTTAATCCAGTTAGAAGTTCGTGAAGATTTATTTCTTTGGAAGAAATTCAATGAATGCGAATTTCATCTTAAAACAAAAGCTTTTATATACAAATTTGAATTTAAAAAAGGAACTTAATAATGTTTTTATAATCTGACATTAATAGTTTTTTTGTAAGACCTTTTTAAGTTATTTAAAAAAGTTTTATATATCCCTAGACCATGTTGTTGTGTGTATATACGCTCACTTCACGGCTACAGCCCAAACGAGATAGTCAGAGGCTAAGTTGACTGTTTCCGTCCTGGTGAATGAACGTGGTAGGTAGTGAGCCTTCCGCCGTTATCCGGGTCGCTTTGGTTTTTTATCGAATTACCAGAGTTTTTTGCTTTAGCAATGAACACAAAGATGGTACTGAACTGATTTAAACTCGGTACCGCCCGGGTCCCGAGCTGGAGTTAACCCTGAGTCCACGACGCTCTCCTCTCGCTTAAAGACACTTATATTTGGGAACTTGTTTTAGTCCATACTATGCTCTCAATAGATAATACTATTTCAAAACCTTGAAAATGAGAGTATCCTTCATATTATTATATTTTTTACTCTTTCTCTATCTTTCTTTATTGAAGTAGAGGGTAAGATTCGCTGCCAATTTGATGGTGAATATTCTATAACTATTTACTTCATTGTGAAGCAGGGTCATAAAGTGACACAGCAGAATTTATCGTCTTTTTTTCTATAAATCTAAGTTAAACTAAATAAAAACAGCTGATAATTGATATTTAATATTATCCAATCCTTGACCAATGAATGCTATTTAGGCTTATCCAATACTTATCCATATCCCGTTATGCTTTTTGTTTTAGGCCTGAAGATGTAGTGAAAGAACCCCAGTAAGAGCTAAAGTGCATCACTCCGCTTCATGCTGTGATAAACTTAACCGGTTAATTAATCCGTTAAAATGAAGAGGCTGGTTGCGAAGATCTATATCTAATCTAGCCATTAAGTTTATTTACATGCTGAAATGCATTTATGCTTTAACGAAGGAACGTAATGTTAATTCATTGTGATTAGTCAGAGCCAAATCGTCAATATTAAACCAATCATGGCAAATTCTTATAATTATTAATACGTTTTTACTCTCGGCTGGGTGCCGAAGAGCCACGCATATGAAAATAAGTGTTCACAAATTGGGATCCAAGGTTTTTTTAAATTGTTTTCATGGCAAGTTATCGCGACGGATACTTTTCTGTACTTCTAACAAGAATACTGGCGTAGATGCTGGCGCAGATCTGATAGCCAGATCTATGTTCTCAAGCACCAAATTTCTATTTCTGCACTGATACTGATTTGAAACACTTATCCCTCCTCTATAACAAAAATGTTTATAGTCATAAAACAGTCTGTAACTGATATGCTTTTTAATTATTTGTCAACCAATTCATTCTTAGCGCTGCCAAAATCTGCAAGAAAGGTGAATGAGCGGGGCCTTATTACAATCCCCCATTTCATTCCCCAAACTGAGCAATATCGTAACGATCTTTCATTTCCAGCCAGTCCGCGGTTACCTGGCATTCGTATCTCAGGCCCCAGTGCAGTAATATAAATCTACTGCTAGCTTTCTTATGCCTCAAGTCTGGACT
This sequence comes from Udea olivalis, assembly GCA_947369235.1. Classification (NCBI taxonomy): domain Eukaryota; kingdom Metazoa; phylum Arthropoda; class Insecta; order Lepidoptera; family Crambidae; genus Udea; species Udea olivalis. Next base: position 13,589,182 of record OX376341.1, on the reverse strand, counting down.
GCATTACTCGATTATGATAAAATCTAAAATAATCGGAATTAAAAAGAAGCCAAGAGGATACACAAAGTTTGATATAACGGCTTTAGTCTGATTAGTGCAAACATCAAAAAAACGTACTGCGTGATAATTCGCTTCAACAAACACTTCAAAATATTTAGGAAAAACCTGTTATTCTCAATGATATTGTTTGCGCTTAACATTTCTATCTATGTTAATTTTTTTGCGATCTGTTGTATTTATTCATAACTTTAACCTCAAACGACCTTAAGCGGCTTAGGTTACAAGGAGTAGATCAAATTGTCAAGTATGCGTTGTCAACTGTTGAGACCTGTAAATTAAATTCACAGAACTACTTTAAACCCATTGTTTCAAATTCAAAATGCTATTAGCTATATTAGTTACTGCTACAGAGAACAAACATTGCCGAATGTGTATGTTTTTAAAAATAATGTTGACCCATTTTTGGGGCTCTAAATCGCAAAAAGAAAAACGTAGCCCTTATAAAATTACTCCGTTGTCCATGCGACTGCTTGTCCAGACCTTTTTCTCCGTTACAAATCTCTCTGCTGAAGGTTGTCTGAAAGAGATCGCTCTGTAGCGACAATACCACCTAAATTGTACTTTTATATTCTTCTTCTTTGGTTTCTTTTGTTTTACGTGTTGCATTTGTTTGTGCAATAAAGATGATTTAATTAATATCCTATCTTTTCTCCAGGCCCGAATGGAAATTGTTAAAATGAATTTTAATAAACTCAAATCTGCAATCTATTTTTAAGGTTCTACTCTATTAACACCTTCAGTCACGCGATATCGAGTGATATAACAATAGGTCATCTATTGTGTCTGGTTTTCTGGCAGTGAAGGTGTAACACCAGGTTAAGTTTAACCTGGAAAAAAGTCGAACTTTTAAGTCAACGCAATCTAATGATACAGCTGTTTATATCCAAAACACATAAGAGAATCAATACCTATAAGGTTTTTAAAGAGAAGTAAAGTAAAATACACAAAAACTCAGGCCAATCACAAATATGTGTTATTCGTACACCATCAAACATTTGTGATCATGCACCTATCGTACCAAACGACTCTACGTCTCAACCGCAATAATACTCGTATTTCAATTGTTTTGTTAATTTTCATGAAACATAAACAAATAAACTCGATAGAACTTATTAACATTTAAAATGTATTCTATTATGAAAATTACGTGTCAGCTTCTGGGCTTCGGTAACTATCGCCGTCGCTGAAACCTCTCAATATACTGGCCTAAGATCAATCTCGGACTAACACCCTGAGAAATAGTTTTATGAATCGCCGATCGACATATGCCCAAACTCCAGAAGCAGTATTGAAGTGTAAGCATTTTATTAAGCTCAATCATATCCCTGAACAGACGCTAGACTTGATTCTCCAAGGCAAACCAAATCGTGGCCACCCAAATAGCTCAGCATTAGAGAAACCGAACTCGACAAGGGAATATGGAAAAGAAGTGAAGTAAATCAAAAGTTATCGACAGTGCATTATGACACCTCTCTGATAAAAAAGATTTGGAATTGGAAGTAGTCACGGTTTAATACAGGGCTGTTTCTAAAAATCCTTTCGATGTTTAGTGACGAGTATTTCAAGGAATCGATGACGAAGAAGTCGATAGAACTTCTTTGGTTGATGATAACTTCTGTAATCGATCCTAACATTGCGAAGCAAGATATTAATGTGCAGACGATTTTGAAGTATAACTAGCGATTGGTGTTGATTGGCTAAGCGCCGGGCGAGGTGTCCGAGACATCGCCGCAATTAGGAAGTGCGCTTCCGCCGCCCACCGAGCCCGGCGCCACCGTCACCCGAGGAATTGCCTGCAATCGCTGCTAATTACGCTATCCTCCGCTACACCTACCACTTGTAACTAATACTCGTAACTGTCTACGTATCCACCTACGGATTACGTCTTTGTCTTCCCTTGTAAAATGGCAAATTACTGTTCTGTTCTTTATTTGTTCAATTTGAACCAGATCTAGACGGCCTAAGTGAAGTTTGTACTAGTATTTGTTAGAAGACAGTCAATTCTTGAAGACAAAGCAGTTTAACTTTTTCATCTCAGTATAGCTTAAATTATCTCATAGGTACAGGTGCACATAGCCAGCACCCACCTTTTATATTGATTACTTTTGTAAAAATTGGCAAAGTCCATCCATACTAACCTAATTACCTAAAAATCTTTATACCCAAACTCTTTTAATGAACTCATTTTTATGCAGTTATTTGAAGACTGATTTGACGATTTCTAGGTATGTTTACGTAGGAAGGCCCTGCTTAAATGTAATTCATAATTAATAAACTTTATTTGCATAAGAACGTAGTATTAACAGACGTACATAATATAATATAAAGTGTGCGACATGTCTTGCCAATTTTTTAGCATGCAAATCTTAATCCGGAGAGTACTAAATAAGTAACTAACAACATTCCAAATAATAATGTCACACTAGAACTAAACAAAACAGAGCGAAAATTGTAACTATATGAAATCAAATATGGCTGGATCAGTAGTAAATTAATTAAATTGTAAATTGATTAAGAATGTCAGACTTAAAATCTACGGTCAATAAATTCTTTAATTTTATACGTAGTTATTAAAATTTGATATCCATAAATTACTGATTAACTGCGAATAATTTTGACAGGCAACCAGCTTAGCATGCGTTAACATTTCTTGAAGGGTTTTCAAATGTTATTACGAATAAAAAAGTTCAATTTTTTCAGTTTCAATTTGATATTTTAAGGTCCCTGTGTGTTTAGCAACTATTTGTATACTCATATGTGTATATGTTGGTCACCGAAGAGGAGAATGCCAACTGCAAACGACATCTAACTACGCGTCGTGCCGCGTTTGGCAAGTCACACTAGATAGTGGGTTATTATGATAATTTTTGTCATCTCATAACCCATGCAGCAACATTTAATATGGCAAGTCTAACAAGCTGGTCGGTGCCCGCGATGTCATCAGTTGTTGGGACGAATAAGGGCCCACACATCCGTGCACACATTTATTTATTCATTCAATAAAACAACTTGTAGGCTTACAGATTACTCCAAATCGCCAGCAAGTCTCAGTACAAAATTCTAATACATCTCAAAACCCACATTATGGATTAACAAAACAACATTATGAAAAACAAAACAAGAACAAATAATAATAATTTCGATAATAACATAATTATGACAAACAAAATAAGAACAAATGATAATAATTACCAAGCCATGTCAGAGCGAAACAAAGAAAAAACAATAAAAAAATTATAACAAGCATTCTTAAGCATTCTGCCAAAAAAACATTGTGTTCAAAAATGTCAACAGGTAAGGTTCACATGTCAAGTTCAAAAATGTCAAGGTTAAAATAAGTCAAATGTCATAAAATAATAAAGACAAGATAGAAATTTCATAGCGGAAAAATATGACTACATCATCGTGCTGAGCAAGCATGTCCCCCAACGTTTTAAATCACGAATGGTTGGAGCATGGGCATTGCGCTCGTGCGCACCGCCAGCACAAAACACGCGGGCGCCAACGAGGAGCTATTCCCACCTCGTCGCGTCGATTCCGAGTTGGAACTCTTAAACCTAGTTTCTCCAGAGCTACGGGACTATCTATTTTATAGTATTTTATTATCATGTTAAACAAAATATATTCAGCGGTTCTTCTTTATTCAAGGGTAACCATATACAGCATACCCGAAACAAATACTTATAGATAGCTACAAGAAAGTACTCCTGCTTGTACAACCACCGCGCAAATTTATGTAGAACCTTTTCAACCAACAGAGTATATTTTTCCTCATAGGATCCCACTCCCGTACCACGCGTGCTGGACTACGGCGTCACCCACACACAATTCAACATTTGTTGGCCCGAACTAAAAGGTTCGGTGACTCGTTCGGTGACTCGTTTCGGTGACAGACGTGGAACGCTCTTCCAGCACATGTGTTTCCTTCCTCTTATAGTCCCGGGTTCTTCAAGCGGGGCGTGAAAAGGCATTTCTGCAGGCCTTCAAGGTGAGGATGGCCAGCCCAGTGATTCGTTTGAATGACTGGGCTTGTCAACCTCATATCTGGACCTCACGACCGCTTTCCATCAGGTGGAGTGAGGTCATCTTGACGGGCAATATAAAAAAAAAAAAAACACGGTACCATACTCGAGCTTGCTGAGAACGTAACAGTTGTATAAATACACTTGCTATGCGCAAATCCTCAAACTGGGTACTAATTCTCATCAAGCCTGAAATGTTGTTAGCCGCTTTGCATATTGTTTTATATGTTGGGTTGATGGTCAAGTATTAGTCCTAGGTCCCGAATCTCAATTACCCTATCAAGAGTTGTGTCACTTATTTGGTCATAATTTATGGGGTTGCGCTTCCGTGCAAAAGTGATAACTTTACATTTGATGGTATTGTTTAACGGCAGATAATTTCACCTGCTCCACTCAGCAACAGTGTCCCTTTGCAAGGCCACACAGTCTGTGACATTGTATACTGCCCGGGAAAGTTTAAGGACATAGAAACCATTCAGAAGGCATTTGGAGGAACGTACACTGTTTGGGAAATCATTGATAAAGATGAGGAACAGCGTCGGAACCATCGCACTACCTTGGCTCACGCCGGATCTCGTGTAGTATCCACAACTACTTTCAGTCGCACAAACTGCCACCGATCCCGAAGGTAGTAGAAGAACTGGAGAAGTTTAGGGGTAAAACCAATTTTGCGCTAATTGCTGCAGAAGAATGTCAATGTCAACAAGGTCAAACACTTTCTTAAAATCGAAAGAAGCGGCGCCTATTTGCCGACCAGCGTCCATTTCTGCATAGACATGATCTGCGTGAACCGTCAAATTAGATGTAGGTAGTTGAATGAGCTCTGCGGAAACTGTATTGACTATCGTGCATTACCTATTCTAAATGATAAAACCACATTACCCAGCTTCTCCTCTGGTTACGGCGGTAACTTGGGATAATTTCCATTTCTTAGGGTACATACATACTCGTAGGGACTGTGATCAATATTATGTCGCATAGTTCATTACAAACATATTAAAAGGTAATAAATATAACATACTGCACCTGCAGAATCACGGGCAGAGGAGTAGAAATACAAATAAAATGTCAAAAATATTTATTAATTTAAATCAAAGTTTCTCAACAATGGCGAAGGTTTCCCCGGCAGCTAAATGGAGTTGTCATTATTACGGCCGTTACCTCGCGTCGTTACGCGGTTCCGGGGCGGCGCGGGAACTGGGATTGATACAAATAGTTCCCTGGTAAGTGCGCGGGGAGGGGCTCGTTGCAAAAAATATATGTCATTAAATTGCCGGGTGGATTTGGAAGATTCATTGTCATTTTGATAAGAAATTGATGATACTTTTTTGCAAGAAGGAACGTAAAAAATTATAGCTAATATAAATTATGTAAATTATACTTAACAACAGATTTTTGATAAAGATAGCTGACTGGTCAACAAATAAGGTGGCGGTAATGTCCTCGTATGTGCTAGATTGGAGTTATAAATAAATATAGATTACGCCAGACAACACACCTCTTGATTACAAGAGGACCATTAGGTCTCGAAGTAGGGATTAATATCCCTGTGTTACAAGTTACCACACAAGGAAATAAGCCAGGGGCGTTTCCCAGCACACCCAGACCAGAGTCAATTCAAAAAAGATCGTTTTCTGAATTGACCCGACCGGGAATCGAACCCGGGACACTACGGAAATCGAGGCGTGAAACCGTGCTAGAGCGCACTACGCCAACCGTGTCGTCAAAATGTTTAAGTGGTTGACTCAAAATAATATAATTATTAGCAGAAAGTTTTCCCATAGATGCTCAACTAGTAAAGCATTTGGCCCAACATGGGCCATTACATAGGCTTAAAGCGTTTGCAAATCCAGAGAAAATCTCGAGTCTAACGAAGCTCATAATATTCCATCACAGCGTCCATATTGTACCATATTTTAAATTCCCAAGAAATCTGTTTGTGGTGGGCACGCGCCGCCTCGGCTGCGTCATTACTCATCATTTGCGTGCTCGTCATCACGGGCCATTCAATTTGTTTATATTTCACGCCACTCGAGGTGCCCCCGTGATGCATAGCCCCTAACGCCAAAATATGGGGCTTTACCGATATTTATGACAGCCTTATCTCAGCAGCGAGCAGCCCTAATGTGTTTTACAGCCCGAGAAACCTCTCAATCGTAATTATTGCTTATTTATAGTTTGACATTCAATGACTTTTGCTGAAGATAGACGACAAGTCGGATGCGAAAAGATTGTAGAATGGGAATAATATGCTAGTTTACTGGCTCCCATAATATCTCGGTCTTTGGATTTAAGTAATGTTCTAAGGATTGAAAGAATCAATTGATTAAAAATGACGCGTATATAGCACACTTTTACTAAAAAGGTTATATGTATAGTGAGCAAATATTTAAGGAGCATTGACATTGTCAGCAGTAGTCCATGTACTTAAAGTAAAAATTCGTCTAGGACTAATGCTGAAAACAACAAATATACTAAAAGTGAGTCTCAATTTAATTCAAGTAAAGCATCTCTATTATTGTATATGGTTAGTTAAACACCTGCATAGTATATTATATTTATAACATATCATACTACTAAAAAACGTAAATCGTAGGTGACTTATGGCTGTTTAGCCGTTGAGAGTTTTCCTAACCCTTCATTTATGCAATTCCAAGTGCGCACTACATCCATATTTCCCTCTGCAGAGGCTCTCGGCAGCGTGGGCAGCGCAGGAAGCACGGCGGACAGCTCATGGCCATCGTCCACGCCGGAGCCGTCGCCCTCGCCCGCCTCCGCCGACGCACATGACGACGCTGAGCCGCCCTACACGCTGGGCGCCACCGAGCACACGCCCTACCAGTGCCAGTTCTGCGATAAAGCCTTCCCGAGGCTGTCGTATTTGAAGAAACATGAACAGGTACGTCTTGTTGCTGCTATAGGTGGCGGGTGGCACGTGCTGGCATGTCTTCTCAGTCTTGGTCGCGCACTCGAACTGGCGTGTAGGGGCGTAGTGTAAGCCATAGTGTCAAGTACTGGTCGTGGTCTCCTACAAAGGAGACCACGACCAGTAGTAAGAGAGGGGTAAAGACCCCTCTCTTGGTCACAGTATCTACCCCTAACCTTAAGATAATTGCAGTCAACGAATAAGCTGATAACTACGCCCCCATCAGTGCCAATACTGCGACGAGGCCTCAGCCAAGGCTTTAAGAATGTAAATAGTAATTTCTTATAATGCTCATTGTAAAAAGACGTCCTGAAAGTGATACTCAGCCATCCTACGTGTTAGGCGCCACCAGGCATACCCCCACTTGTACTAAGTTTGGCAAGAATAGACATGTGTATTAGATGAACCGTGTGATGATGATGGCAGCAGCAAAAACATTGCCACACCTTACGATACAATTAAGAATATAATGATGGTAGCGTAAAACAAAAGATTTATAATTTCATCCGTCGTAACTAGGTAGTCAAACAGTAGAAACAACATTTATTTTGACGGCAATGTGCAGTAAAGAGATTAATATCTCACTTGGGACATCACCTATGCCTTCAAGTAACATGCATTCAGACAGCTTTCCAAGGTAATAGGCTGTGTTTACTCGTCTACCGTCATAAAGCAACTTGAATAACGACGCAAGTAAAACGACTATTAAGGCCGTCATATCTATGAATTCACAGTCTAGTTTCGCCATGCAGCTCCGCGCTTCATTAGCAAGTAGATACCCAAAACGGTCCATTTACAGACCTGCGTAGATATGCATCGCCGTGGCGAGAGAGTCGGCCAGGCTCGATGTGACGTGCCAGCCATTACCCCGGCCGTACATCTCGGCCCCTTTGTGCCAAGCCGGTCTCTCCGCGTTACGATTACACGCCGCGACAGATCTAGCCGACATAGGATAATAGAAACGTCACTTTGCATGCTGCCGCCCGAAACTCGCCCACGCGAAGATACGAATCTCCACGTTACGTCGATGTGGCGAAAATCTCACCTTGAATTTCGGGAGGTCTTATTTGGGGAATCTGAAGATCTAATTGCGTAGGATTCATTAGATAATCGTCATGCAATTGCGGTGAGTGCAGCGCCGCGCAGATATCGATCGATGCGTGCGCGGACGCAGTGCTAGGTTTTCGCCGACAAATGTATCGGGCGATGATCGCGAGACGCGCGCGACAGACCGCTGACGGCCGGAAATAGGCCCGAGATAACAACTCCCTAGGCTGGCGCGCCACACCTTTATCATCGCGCCGCTCTGGGAAAGGCGATCATTATAAGAATAAATCAATTACAGACTCGGCGTAGCCGCTATTCGTCTTAGGCTCGCTCGCCGGGAGAAATCGTAAAACAGTAAAACGTGGATTGGAAAATATTACTTTCGTTGAAATTCTATTAGAATGGAAATTGCTGTCCAAGTTAATTAAGCCATCCGATATATATTGTGGCGGATTGGATAGAGTCGAACGCTCGCTATCACGCTCGTAAAATAGTTGGCGATGGCTCGGCACTAGACAGACTCACCGGACCGCCTTCAAGTCTGTTACATACACCCTTCAATTATTCATCAAGTTAAATTGTATCATCTAGGTGGCAGAGGACTAGTTAGCTTCGCAAATCATTATTTTTGAACTATGTGGGTAACTATGTAGGACTTAAATAAAATAAAATAAATATTTGGTTTATTCAAAAACACATGGTGATTTTGTTTTCAATGTGATAAAATTTTGAGGTTGTTCTGCAATACTGGGTGTCTTCTATTTATTTAAAATACATATCTTTAAATGTTCCTTTTTGAATGGATTAAATAAAGTACTTCGTTATCAATGTATGTTGTACCAGCAGTTGCGTTATCATATTGATGTGCTGGTGCAGGCTTTAACCAAATGGTAATTTAATCTATTTAGATAACATCTCAATCTGTCTCTCACTTCCAGCTCGCAAAAAGCAGAATTCTTAATGATAATATTATTGTCAGTTGGATATAAATACATTAGGGAAATAAGCAACAGGATTCAGTAAAATCGAAACAGATGAATAATAATAACCAACAAGTTTCAATAGAAAGACGGAAACAACACCACATACATTACCCAGGTCCCAAGGTATCAAATGTGTGTTTACGTAATGACATCACTGACTCCCATTTCAACGAAAATCAAGATAGTAAGCACACACTTATGTACCTACACGAATGTATTATCCCCGTATCGCCACATCTCAAGCCATCCTGAGAATCTTTATGAGCAGGTGACAATTACGAGGCGAAGGCGCTCGGCCGCATTTTTGGCGACGCTGACCCGGCTCCGCTCTGAACTGCCGCTTTATTGTGCTGGGAAAGTCGCGCGGTAGCCCATTCCCAGCTTTTATTGGCTATCACGTTCACCTCAAACTAGTTTGTAATGTGAGGTGTACGCGGAAAACACTGGACGTAATGTCCGAGGCTCTCACGGTATTCGGCGTACTTAAATAATAAACAGCGTTACTCGCGTGCTGCATCACCATAAGCGAGCTCGAGGAGCAGCGCGGGCTCCGCGGGCACCCAGGGCTCCCGCGGCGACGCTCGCTTCGCTTATTGAATTCCCGCACGAAGGATTGTGATGACAAGATCTAATATTTCGCGAAATATCACGTAGGGCGCGCTTATTCATGCATTGGTTGCTTCTGATTTGCATTGATAAGTGTAATTTAAAAAACAGTTTCGATGTAGATGTCAAAATGAATAATACTGGTTTTTGTTTTTTTAAATGATTAAATATAACAGCTTGATCAGTCAGTCAAAATTAAGTCTTGGGGCTGAGGTTCTAGCTATGCTAATATACATTAGTATGTTGCTATTATAATCGTAATTCTTTTAAAAACGTGGCAAAGGTGCATTGCAATCTGAGAGGATATCGTAGTTAAACATAATTAACCCCTGATAACGCTGAAAGTCTTAAAAACCTGCGTGGGCTTGGGCGCGAGGCGATTTATTGCGTACAGCCGTTCGGATTTATTAATTCTGTCGAGGGCCGATTGCTCCAATTAAGCGAGCGGAGTAAACATGCCGCGGGAAGTTTATGCGAAACTGCGCCCGCGCCGCCGCCGCGCGTGCGTCACTCACCGTCACCGCTAATCACAACATGTGATTTAGATATCACTCACGTCGATGCGGACAACAAATTGTGGGAAAAGGCAGTAGAAGCTAGGAATGGAGTATGTCTGCATCCTGCGATTTTTTACTTAGACTATTAGCAGATAAGTTATCCTGGTTTTTGCTGGGAAAATACATGAAATCTAGACAGTTAATAAGCTGCTTCCAACAAAATTATGCGTTCTCTGCGTTCTAATCATAGCTTTTTTGACTCAAGTAGTAAAGCAATTGATTTATGCAATCAAAGTAACTTCATGGAATTTAAGGACCCTCTTAGCTCCTGCGGTCCTACCCATTCCCGAAATAAGTTAAATGTATTTCATATTTTTCATTTTAAGCCTTCCACTCCAAAATATCATGGATTTTGTTCGGCAAGTCCTGAACCTAACCCACTTATTCATAAAAAATAAAGAAGTCTTAAAACACTGTTTGTATAGACAAACTTTACTACTTATAGAGTAAAGTGGTCTTAAAGCACTGATAAAATATCTATAATTTAGGGAGTGAGACAGTAGTAGGACCTGCTTTTAGGAATGACCAACAGTAAAGAGCGATCGCTCCACTTAAATACATAAAAGTATCTGACTACTGGCGCTGCAAGAAAGCGACTGAGCCGACGGAAGCGCCATCACTTAGCACAATTACACCAACTCAGCCGTAATTGCCGAGCCGATACACCAACTAACACACCAACGGAGTAAGGATATCCGGACATTGATGCCAGCGATTATTTTTAAAGACATCTTAATTCTTAGTTGTTTAGTTCTAATTTAAAACCATCTCCGTAAACCCTTTCCTAAGCAACAGCAGTAGGTATAGTGTTATTGTTCAATAAAGCATTTTATCGCTTACCTAACAACATACCTAAAATTGTTTTTCTCCAACACATTATTCATTTGGAAAGTAGGTAGTATCTATAAATCTACCATAACTACCAACATGAGCTGAATATCCTCGCATACTAAATGCCGAAGTTACAATGTCCAGAATTATACGCATAAACTGTGCTGCAATTGACCATTGACCGTGCCCATTTTACAAAAATCAATAAAAATGGGAAGTTAGGTCAGTATGCAAAGCTTTTGAAGCTCGTTCCGGTCGTATTCGATATGACGATCGATATAGTAAGTGTTCAGCTAATGGTGAGAATACACAAGACATGATTGCAGGTTACAACTGGACGCTAACAAATTGAAGCATGCTAATGGTGCGACCCGTCCTCGACTGCTCGGTAATTGCAGTCGCACGAGGTGCAAGGTGCAACCCTTACTAAATAAACAACTGGTATTTTCACGTTTGCTATGTATTGTTTACTCTTGTTCACATTTTTTACAGTAGGATATTTTATGAAGGTTAAATCCATCAGGTCGATGAGATGGTTGGCATAACTATACATATTTATGTTTTTGTTGCCATAAAACCTATCCCAACAAAAACATAAATGTGAAATGAGAGCCAAGTTCAATATTATGATAAATGCCTTGGTTGTTGACCAGAACGACAAAAGTATATTCAGCTTCACTTATACAGGAAATATCAACATTTCTGAAACATTATTTTTGAACTTTAATGATAGAAATTTACTTATTTCTGATTTTTTCCTTTGTATTCACTCAACCTCCTACCTGGATGCCAAATTTGAACTTTCTAGTTCATCTGGAACTGGGTTAGAATTTTGATCTGTAGGCCAGTCATTCACAAAAAAATTGCTTTTTGGACGTTAATATTTAAATAACCGTTTGAGGTGTATTTATAAAATTTTGAATACACATCTATCTTGCAAGTCTCATTAGATAAGCTAAATTTCACATGTTTACGTGAGATAGTTTAGAGCTATGAGGGGGTCAAAAGTGGCTCCAAATGGTTCGTGTAATATTACACACAGTGCTGCTCGCCAGTTCTGTTAGCTTGAACTTGGCTTGACTCGCTACCGCGTGACTAGATTTCACTTGCTTCAATCTGCTTTACTGACTTACTGGTTGGCGCATTGAGGCTATAGAATCATGATTTAGGTAGTACCATTTATATTTATTTATTTATTTTATACTTTAATTATAATTTCATTACAACAATGACATGAATTAAAGATTTCAATTTATTTTTGGACACACAGTCATGCAAATCTCTCACAGAACATCAAACACACTGACAATATATCTTTCCATTCATCAACAAACAAATCACATCCAGGATTCTTATCTAGCAGGGAGTTCAAAGAACTGAGGACACAGGGTAGAGGCGACTGCGTATGGGACACTGTCCGACATGAAGGCACAGCTAGTTACCTGTGGTGCCTGCTTCTACTCGTAAGATACAATTGGCACAGCTCCTCATGCAAATTCATGGCGTCAACTTTGCCTCTAAGAATTTTGAGGGCCATAACAAGCATGGTATACTTACGCCTTACTTCTAACGAGTTATATCCCAAACATCCTAAAATAATTTTTGTTGGATACATAAAGGGGTAGTAGCCAAATTGCCTTTGGTATAAGAATCTAAGGAATGCCTTCTGTACCTTTTCGAGTGCTAAAGTGTAGAAAGCTTCGTGAGGGTTCCATAGATGATTGCTAGAGAAAACTACGCCTAAGAGTTATAACACCATGGATTTTTCAGACCCATGCTCAGAATTCGAGTTCATACCAATAGTGTTGCACTCCAGCTTCACAAGCACAAGAAATGTGTCTTTAGAAAATACATCATGTTATATTTACTTACCGATCTCTAAAACAGTCAGGCAATTCGTTCTGATTCAGATTTTTGTTTGTTTTGTCAAACTATTACCATATTACCAAAGGCGAGTCAATCACTCGGTGTTTCTGAGCGCGCTGAATGAGCTGTCGAGGTGGTCACATTACAACCATGACCAGCTGACGACTTCTGGCTATTGTCATGTCACCGAAACTAGACATGCAAATTCTTTAAAAATACACTCTGAATCTGTAGAACTAGTGAGAAAACCGGTCAATAGATCAACATGTTGCATTTGCTTTGGTTTGTGTATACTGTATGTCGAGAAAACGATCTAAGAAATTTTATCCCATTCTGTCTGACAAGGCTGTATTCTATAGAAGATAAACAGATAGACTGGTAGAAAGTGATCAACTCCACCCATGAACAACTACAACACCACCCATGCGTTGCACTTGGGCAAGGAATATTATTTTTTTGAATGCACCAATGGAGGTTCTATAAATAGCATCGGAGTGTAGAAAAAAATATTAAGAAGAGGATTACAGCATAGGAGTACCAATCTCAGAAAGACCTCTACAACGTAGAATAGATAACTATATAACTACATTGCGGTATAGCAATGAGTTCCAATGAAATCGTGTTAATACTATTTTGGCTTTTTAAGCAATCCAAAAAATTGTAAAAATGAGAACATGTATTCGAAATAAGCGAAAAATCTGTAGGTTTGGCAACATTACTAGGCCATTGTCCGTCCTGTCCAGTCTGGGCAGCTTCACGGCGGTGAAGGCCGACGTCTCCCATTATCTGACTGCCAGTAATTCACAAGACGTCATTAGCATACTCATTAAACTCATGAATATCCTTTCAGCTCAATTTTTACGCTCACAAATATATGTGAGAATAGCCGAAGTGAAATACTAGTACGTTCTTCGCTTAGGTGCCTTCATTGTAGAGCAGCTTTCAACTGACCTTTATTTGTAGACCAAGGCAAATACTAAGACGTATTACAATGTACAGTGGGAGTAAAAGTTTAGTGTACCTTTAGTGTGGAGACTAAGGAAGAGATGTATGACCATGACGAGTTTTGTCCAGCCTAGCCTAGCGACTGCGTATCTTTTTTGTATCGTATGGTTTTAACTCCACAACCTATAACTAAACAAATTCTCAAACAATTGCATAATAACATACATTCCATTTTTAAAATTACTTTTCTTGGGAAGCCTGGTCACTCCATGTACTTGCACGCGATAATCACCTAACAGCCACCGGGTCATCCTGGACCTATTTGGCAGTTGGTTGTCAAAAGCCGCATAGAGCATTTGTACGCGAATCTTGCGGTTGAACTGATGCGATGACGTAAGTTAGTACTGAGTACTGACTACTGACATCTATATCGAAAGAGGTAGCCCTCGCAATATATGCCTGTTACAATGACATGGCAGTACGCATTTACAATTGACAAAATGGTAAATTTTCTACTGATGTGATTTATCTGTTCCGGAGTAACTATTTAGCAATCTTTGCCTAGGGGTCTAGCAGATCACTACGGAACTTCGAAGTGAATGACCACTTATTAAATGCATTACAATTCAATGTCTAAAATGAAAAACATTAGACTGAAATTAAAGCTCGTAACTAAAGTCAGTTTTTTTTAAATTGTAAAAATTGATGTTAATATCATAATACCTATAAATTCTCATGGGAATTACATACTGCACAAAAAAGTTAAAACTATTTACATCTTACAAGTAAGTTTGAAAATTCCAACATTTGGAAAATTTGTTTAACACTCAAGTGTAAGACGTTCTTTAAACCCATCTTATTAATATGACTAATGATGCGTTAAATGAGACATACGCAAGCATAGCGTCACCTTGCTGGGATTAAAAACTCGTTAGCGTCTCCAAGCGAGCATTAGTCGTCGGCCATTACGGGAAATGACACCTACAGCTCTTGCCTTTTGTTGGTAGAGCACATTGTGCGAATATATTATTCAGCTTTACCACTAGTCTCCCATATATTTAAAAGCCACTATAACTATAGGCCTATTAAACGATACATATAATGTATCCCTGAGTGAACTTTTGATTTAACGAATAATTAGAGTTAATTACATTGACTATGTGATTTAAACACTTTTGGGAAAAAGATTTAATTTGATTGTTTAGGCCTCCATTTTTAAATTCAAGTCATCGCTACCATTTAGTGTTTGTTATCATCGCTACCATTGTTGCAGTATTTTGATCACCATACGTGTCAAACGAGGGCTAGTAATCACCGATCCAGTGCTAAAACCATTCGGAAACACCCTTTGTCTTGCCTAAGATTTGAACCTAGATTTTTAAGTGACTGCTCTCATCAGTGACAAAAACGTTGCACAATCGAACAAAATTCATAAAATAGTTCTAGAAATAAAAAGATAAGCTTCACCATTCCCATCAAGATCTAGATGAAGTTGGAGGCGGAGATAAGTGGTGCCCCCGCGCAGGAATGTTATCGCGCACGTATCGATTCGTTACGCCCAATGACGCGAACAATACCAGGGACAATCGATCACTTAGGCATATGGACACCCGCGGCTTGCAACCAGTTCATATACAGGTGCTGGGTTTTAAGAAACGGGACTACATCTTCTTACATCGGTATTATCCAAGGTTTCATTAACGTCATTATGAGCCTCCATTTTCAGATAAAGCCATTAATACAAACCAAGTTTTGCTATCAAACTGTAGCCAGAATACGAAATGGCCCTGCGTTGGACCAAAATAGGATGATGATAAGATGATGGAATTGTTTATAAGGAAGTTCTTAATCAGCTATAAGCCGCCCACAGTGGAAAAGCTGTAGAAAAAAATTGTCCAGTAGCGATTTATTTATTTAGGGACAGTACACAGCTCAATACAATTTCAGGTGCAATATGAAATACAATTATGTGGGCCAATTGCGACTATCCAACGTATATAAGTGATATAACATATTGCTCTCCTTAATTATAGCAGAAGTGTTTTTCCTGCATAACCTGGGTCTCTTCAAGACGAGAGTGAATAGGAATTTACTGGGCAGACATGTACGAGACGTACATCGATGTCGTACCATCATAGACCACATCGTCACTTACCACTAGGTGCGATCAAATGACTGCCATATTCAGAAAAAAAAGTCCGGCAGTTCACTATTAAATAGTTTGGTACTGGTTATGGTATAATAAACTTTATAAATTACGCGCCACTAATTCAATTACTATTTACAACTGATCTTTTGAATCTCAAGCTCTAATATGCGTATCATAATTAAACAACTAAGTATTATTAAGCTGGGTACTGACCAACGTTGCGCTGCGTTGCGTAATGTAACATGTTACACAGGGAGCATTCATCAAGTCAGTACGGGTTATTTGCTTGTTTCCCCATACTGACTAGACGAATGCTCGCTGTGTAACATGTTACATTACGCCGCGTAACGTTGGTCAGTACCCACCTTTATATTTTGTAAAAACTTGTACATGTCAATTGCTTTCTCACAGTGCTGTGCCTTATTGCTCGTACAAAGAGCGAGCAGTAGATATCTTTGAAACTAAATTGAATGCCTTTTGTCGGCCGAGCCATTATAAACCATTTTGCCAAACCCACACGCCAAGAACTTGCCGACCATACCAGTAGAGAGGTTTTTTATTGCGTAAAAGCAGAAAGTTATCAGGCGAACAATTACCTGTATCGACTTCAATCAATCTTTCGACAACTATGGCGATTCCCCGGCGCGGGCGCTGATATCTTACTCCAGTGTCACGATCCGCCTTCCCCTGACTTTTTTTATTGACTATTGACACAAAACGCCGCGGTGCCTGGCCTGATCACGCGGACTCCAGTAGTCATGCCATTGTCCGCGGCCGGTTCTCACGATGCTTTTTATGATCAATGCACCCGAAGCTATTTCGTTTTAATCATTGTATGACTTACACATTTTAATCGTTACTCGTAGGTACAGAGAAGTTGCTACGGTTGGATTCTAATGTAGAAAGTCAGATGACGATAAGATTTGAAATTTTGAGATCTCAGGCACAGTTACTGGCATGTAACAGTTGGTTACATTTAATTTCGATGCAATGTTTTTTATATATTTTTTGCCTACTAAAAGACTTCAACGAGTCACAGGGTATTTTTTGGATTTCCTTTGTGATGATTATTGTTTTTTTGTTCTCAGACACATTCGGACCAAATGCCGTTCCGCTGCGAGTTCTGCGCGCGCCTGTTCAAACACAAGCGGTCGCGGGACCGGCACGTGAAGCTGCATACGGGTGACAGAAAGTACCGCTGTCAACACTGTCCGGCTGCTTTCTCTAGAAGGTAATTAATCCTCACCCTGCCAACCAAACAATATTTTATCAGCACTAGGATCGGCCTGTTGCCGCAATTGGTCTTGCCTTTATAGCGCCAAGGGCCATGGGTTCGTCGAGCATGGGGCTGGACAAACATTCATGTTTTTCCAGCTCCATGCTCGACGAACATGATGAACATTTGTGCTTGTCCTCTGGGTGTAAAGCCCGGTTCACTTTTTTCCAGTAGTAGCATTCCAGTGCAGCGCTGGAATATTTCTGGAATAATGTGAACCGGCACTGGAATGTCCACACTAGAATGATTGACATTGATAGAGCGCTGGACTGGAATCCTAGACTGGAATAATGTGAACAGGGCATTATTACCAACTTATGTAGGTTCTGAAATGTTCATGAGACTTAGACTGTAGTTCACTAGTTTCACTACAGCTCTACTTGTTTCGGAGTCAGATAATCTCGGTGTAAATTGGACCAGGATGGTAAGGGTTTTAAGCGTTTGCGAGGACTAAACTACGCTATCGTTCTCTAAGTTATGTAGGTACTAATACTATCATCATCATGTTATATTAATTTGCCTTTAATTATTTTTCATAGTATTATTCATTAGTAGTAGTTAGTATTAGGATTTACTCTGCAAGATTTTAAGGCAAGCTCCAAAGCGCAATCGATTGTCATATTTTAAAAAACTTTATGCATCTAATTAGAATACCAAATTTTGAGGTTATTTACCCATGAGTGGGAACAACCGGGAATGCGTGCACGTTCAAGGAGAATGCTAATGCTCCTAATCCCTAGCCATTAGACTTGTTTCTCGGCTTAGGCGGTGCAGAGGTGCACGACAATGGCCGCGGAGAAGATTGATCACCGTAAGGCACGGGACAAAGCTCGGGTCGTGGTCGAGGCGACACGTCACCTTTTTCGTCACCTCGCCGCGGTCACGTGACTAATTCCACGCAATTTGTCGGCCCAACGAACCACCGACGAGTGAAAAGAGATGATGAGCTGACAAATAGCGTCGAGGGTCTCACAAAAATGAAATAATGGCCCATACCTAAACCGGCGCGGCGAGGCGGCCATTAGCGGAGGTGTTTGGGCGAGCGCCTCTATTCTGTAGTTTGCGTGAAAAGCCCCTTTGTTAGTTCTGTTTGGTCCGTGCTTTATGTGGGTACTTATGTCGCGTATGACAAATTGTCGTCTCTGGCCGCACAAAGACGATTTATCTCATTTAATTTTAAATTCTTGCTGGGATGTTTTCGAGATGGATTCTTTTGTGAGCGTAATCTTGAGGTGATTATTATGGTTTGAGTTAAATGAAGATATCAAGTAAAATATATGAATGCGTTGCCCTTCGGGTTTTATGTTACCTCGTCTCTGTACTTTACGAAATGACTAATTCTATTGGTGTTATGTAATTTAAGTTAATGTGCAAATTCTGACGTCTCTAATGTCAGTCGTTAAGCCCACTTCTAGACCTCAGGGCAGCTACATTACATCTGACAGTAAGGTTTATAGAAGGGTTGAATCTGTCCATCAATAAAATTATCATTGAGCTCGTGTGTGGAGTCTTGTACCACCTCGTAGTTTAAGTATTTGTTTTGCAGAGTAGCTCTGCTATTGTTAGCCAAAAAACAGAAGTTATTTATATGATATTATTATTACAGCGATCACCTCAAGATTCACATGAAGACCCACGACAACCAGAAGCCGTTCCAGTGCAACATCTGCAACCGCGGGTACAACACCGCGGCGGCTCTGACGTCACACATGCAGGGACACAAGCGCGACCGCGAGGGGCGCGAGCCGGACCGCCGTCGCGCGCTGCGCTGCCTGCGCTGCGGCGACGCCTTTAGGAGACCTGACTTACTGCAGGTACATACTTCAGCAGCGAGACCTGCAGGGAACCACGATTGACGTTCGTTGTTGTGCCACAAAACATAAAGTATGGAGCAAAACTTCGTAGCTGGAGCGTCGCTGGCTGTTACAACAGTTGACTATGTTCTAGTCTCGTACTAATTATTCATAATCATAATCATATCATAATCATAATCTTTAACCTATTTAACCTAGCTCTAATACGAATTAATAAAAAACGTAACAAAATCCAAAAAGTCGCTATTTATATAGTTACTATGTTAAACTGAAATAAGCTGTTTTTTAATACATTAAACTAATACATTAAACATTTCATTCCAGGCTCACATGGCTAGTGCGCACGGTGTGGAATCATCAGCTATGACTCCACCACGTCGGGTGGCATCCCAGCCTCCGCCGACACTCCTCGCGTGCATATACTGCACTCGCGACACGTTCACCAGCATGGAACAACTGCAGCTTCACGTCCGAGCCGCTCACTCAGCGTTACTGAACGGGGAGACGCCAGCTACCATTGACCAGCCAGTTCCGACTGATCTTAGCAAGCGACCACCTGAAGAAGCTCCGCCGGTGAAACGGCCACGCTCCGGATCTATTACGCCGCAAACCGCGTTGTCGCCAAGTACATTGCTCTGCAACCAATGCGATGCAGCTCTGCCTGATTTTGAAGCATTTCGAACACATGTGAAGGGACACCTGGAAGAAGGTGGGGAGCTGAATCGCTCGAGCCCGGCGCCCTGCCTGCACTGCGGCGCCACCTTCGCTGACGCGGCTGCCTCGGAGCGCCACCTCGCGGCGTACTACCTCGCCGTCTCGTGCGAGTACACATGCCACAGCTGCGCCAGAAGCTTCTCGGCTCCGGACGACCTGCAGAAACATCTCCTAGATTTGCACGCCCACCACTTGTATAGATGTTCGCTTTGCAAAGAAATCTTCGATTCAAAAGTTGCGATTCAGGTAAGATACTTGTCAAAATAAAACCACTTTATGAACCCCGGTATCATCCCTCACCTACCCTCATATTTTTGAACGATTGAAACGCAGATGCACGCAAAATTAAGAGCTTTTTCGTATCTTGAGTTTTTGTCTGTGTTGAGTTTTATCAGAACTTAAGCAGGTTATGGATTCTAAGGTTTAAATGTACGACCATAGCGAAAATATCATCATTTCGTTTATCTAGAGAGAGAGAAATTGTCAAAAAAAATTTAATAAACATCCTAAAGGAATCATGGTTCTACAAGATAGAAGATGCGAAATCGTTATCCCCGTGAACATTTAATTTTTTGAATAGTCGTATGATAATAGTAAATACTAGAAAATTCTAGGTCAAACTCCACTCCAACCCGTTTAATAGCAAAACTGAATCAGATTCTTTCTTTCTGATGTTTCGAGATCGTCCCAGGGTTTAAGATACGGTTTTCCCGATCGGCATACAGCATACCTATTTTTATTCGCTCGAAAGACTTACATAATCAATTATAATGTTATGTTGTCTTCAGGTCCACTTCGCAGTGGCGCACAGCGGTGAAAGCAAAGTGTGGATGTGCCGATCATGCGGCGGCAGCGGCGGCGCGCTTCGCTCCGAAGCAGAAGGCGCGGCCCACGTGCGGTCGCGGCACGCGGCGGCGGCCGTGCGGTGCGCGTGCGGTGCCGTGCTGGCGGGCGCGGGGCTGCGGCCGCACCGCGCATACCGCTGCCCCGCGCCCGCCTGTACTGAGACCTTCGCGGTGCAGTACCTGCTGGAGCGGCACATGCAAGCGCATCACGCTTCTCCGCATCCGGTAAATAAATTATTGCGGCAGCAAACGCGGTTTTGCAGAATTCCGAGTCGTTCACATCGTTATTTCCTTCTAAACTTAGTCCTAAACAACTACCAATTGTGATGCAAGTTTTATGGAAGCCAGCAGTCAGCCTGCCAGCCTTCTGAAAATTATCACACTTTTGCAGTTCATATTATAGAAGTGGCATATTCCTAAATACATAAACAGTTAACAGTTATGTTTTTTTTTGATTCAGGGCGTCAACGGCGACATGAGACAAGTAAAGCGACTAGAGAACAACAACGCCGTAGACGGCACAGACGGCGGCTGTTCTCCTTGCACTACCCTCGCGGAAGGCGCAACGCCAGGCGAGGAGCGGCAACGTCGCAAGAACGGCGTGGTCGCGCTGCAGTGTGCGTACTGCGGGGAACGCGCGCGCTCACGAGCGGATCTTGAGGCGCACACCCGCGCGCATTCTGGTGCTGCCGCGGCGAGGCATAAGTGCCTCATCTGTGACGAAGTGCTGCCGTCAGCGGCCGTGCTGGCTGAACACAAACTCACGCATTGCAAGGTAATTGTGTAGCAGTGACAGTCACTGCTAATCTGGTCGATGAGTTAGATAAATGCTTTCAATTTCATTTTAATTATGTAGTGACGCAAGAAAAAAAACCTGGCTAAATGAGAAACCCAACAACAGTAAAAAAAGGTTTATTTTGACGTCAGTGAAATTAAATTAGCTAAAGACAATTTGTTCCTCTAGCAATTACAAGAAGGTCTTTCACATCATCTCTAACTATTTACGACTGCAAAGGTTAAAGATGTTTATTTTTGTTTTAGGTGGTAGCAGGAGACACGTGTGCGAGATGCCGAGCCCGGCTCCCGTCTGAAGAATCATTCCTGTCCCACATGGCGCGGCATCACCCCACGCTGCCGGCGCCGTGCGTGGTGTGCCGGCAGACGCTCGCCTCCGAGGCCGAGGCGCGTCTGCACGCTCGCTTCCACCTGCGCCCTGCGGAGGACGAGCAAAGATGCGCAATATGTCTCCGCGCGCTAACTGAGGGAGAAGCGGGCGACGGCGCGCGCGCGTGCTCCTCGTGCTATGCGCGACATGCTGCACCCCGCCCTCCGCCCCCCGCCGACCACGACTGCCGTCTCTGTCGCCGCGCTCTAGGATCCCCCACGCGCCTGCAGGCCCACCTCATCGAGCATACCTTCGCCGGTATCAGCGCATTCACCTGCTACCTTTGCTCTGCCGTCTTCACGAGCGCAGCCGGCCTGCAACGTCATCTACCCGAGCACGCCTCCGCACCGAAACCTTTTGACTGCGGTCGTTGCGGTTTGAAGTTCTTCTTCCGCGCCGAATTGGACAACCACGCGTTCGTGCATCTGGAGGAGGCCGAGATAGCTCAGAGAGCGTTTTATGAGGCGTACGCGAGAGGCGCCGCGTCCGCTTGGGCCGCGCTGGCGCCGGAGAGCCTTACGCACGCGCCGGTGGCTACTCCCGCGCCGGCGGCCGAGGTTAAACGCGAACCGGATATCAAGGAAGAGCGGAACACTGACGAGTATATCGAAGTGTCCTCTCCCCCGCCGCCCGCGGCGGCGTCCCCGCCCGTGGTCAAGCAAGAGAAGCCCGACGAAGACTGAACGGGTTGCCTACGTTGTACGAACATTGTCGTCCGTGACGCGGAACTCCCGCTGCAATACTAGAATACGTCCCGTATAAGTAAATATTTAAGTTAATGTTAATGCCGTTGAAGTTTGCGTTTAGAACGCCGTTCTCCTGTAGGTAGGTCGATTACGTCGTTTATCTTGTTTAGGGGTCGTAATGTTTTATAATGTTTACACGGCTATTTGTATAAACTGTTATCTTAATAAATTTTTATGTTAAGCTTCTGCTATTGTTTCACTTCCTTTAGGACCTATCAATATTTGTAAAACCATTAGAGTTGCTCTACACACAACATATAACACCTCATGTTATATATACACATGTTATTATATCTTACATTACCTATACAAATTTTATTTATTTATTTAAAACCCTTTACAGGCTAAACACAATGCGATAGTGTGACTATACATGGTTCCTTATATCAATGAATAGAGTAGCAATGATCTAACCCAGCCAAAAAGACCTTAATAAACAGTTTACAGGACAATAACACCTAAGTCCATTTTAGTATATTTTATTAAAGTATTTAAATCGTTCAAGATTTATAACAAAACGGTAACGATTTATAAACTTTATAAAATAACTGTTTCGGGCTATTTTGTATTGAAACAAACAATACTTGTGAATACTTTTATACAAACAAAGGTTTACAAAATATCATTTCAAACTATAGCAGGAGCGTTTAGAAATGACTTTGTCTATGAATGAACCTAAAAAAAGTATCCTGCTGAAAAGATCTCACACGGCATTCTTACACACACTAGTGCGCACACTTACCCCGACGTACAAAACACAAATACTAGGGTTGGTTGTACTCGTAGTGTACACACAATACATTTTTCGACTTTCCTGTACCTACCCATCTTTATGGGTAAGAATTATAAAAAATATATTTATTTCTGTTGTAATATAATCTGCCACGGATCTTCACACCGAAGTTACAAAAATTTTTTTATCATATTATTATGTTCGTATCCTTTATCAACCGTATTTTCATTTCAAAAGTGCATGGTCAACCATTATAAGAGACGTCGTTAAGTCAACACCGGGTAAAAATTCAATACGGTTTCTCAACCTTAAAGCTGCGGTCGAGTAGGTGGGTTGTAGATCAAGCGGTGGCGACTTGCGCCTGTATCCAGGGCAGCAGCCCGGCGATGTTGACGTACGCGCCGGGCACGTTGGCACTTGCGCAGCCCAGGCCCCACGCCACCAGGCCCACCACCACCCACTGCCCGTTCACCTGGCACACCAGACCGGACCCGCCGTCGCCCTGGAAGTCAGATTAACAACATAAAGAACGAACAAACCTTAGGGAAATGAAAGACTTCGTTCGTTATTGAATTTAAGCAAAAAGTTTAAACCGTTTTAACTTAACTAAACCATGTTGTTGTGTGTATATACGTATAATTTATATTGAATAGATTTAAATTTTAATGTCTTAACCTTTAATAATGTCCAGGGATATTATTAAAGGTTGTATCTGTCGTTTTTAAGAATTGATAAAATCTTTGTATTCATTTCCTATTCTAAACCAACATTTTGCACCGCCAACAGCATTTCTGTCTCATCCGATGATTGACTGGTAGAGAATGCTTTTAGCATTAAGTCCGCCTAATGTAAATGTTTCCATTGAAGATTAAATAAATAAATAGATAAATAAACTAACTTGAAGAAATTAAAAATTATGTGAAATGGCAAATGCGGCTTTTTTTCAAACATCAAGCTGTTAGAGTTAGAAGTTGCCGAGATAAAAAGCCTCCGTGGCCGAGTAGTTAAGCGATGAATGCACAAGCGGGCCGCCCGCCACTGGCAGTCCGGTCTGTTCCATGTCTGCACTTGAATGTGATCACCCACAATTCATGCGAAGACATGGGACAGACTGGACAGCGCGTGGCGAGCGGCCCGCTTACTGAATTCCCCGTCTAAGAGCGCTCGGCCTGGCCCTGGGTTTGATCTCAAGTCAGGTAAAAGTGTGTTTTCGGATTTCTCTAAAGCTGGGTTTGTGATTCCAACCCGAATTTGGCTAGCGTGGTGACGTTCATCTGTAGCTATGATTAAAATGATGGAGGCCTCTGCTATGGGACACTAAAGAAAGAAAGAAAATTAATTTATTGTCCCAACAATACACAGGGTTAAAATACATACAGTAAACAATTACATTAAAACTTAAATAGAACAAAAAATTGAAAATCAAAACAGAGAGGGGCCAATCAGGTCCTTGTCTCAGCACATGCCTCTGCAGTCCAAGACTGCAGAGGCGATAGTATTCTGGCAGGGCCTGTTGTGTGTACGCCGCTTACATGTTTAATAAGTTACATTCATTCGCTAAATGGGTTAATTACTTTCCTACTTTAATTCATAGGCAACCGCGGTGGTTGACTATGAATTAAGCGTAACACTGTGAACTTTGTACCGTCCGCGGGTTGGTTGCTAGTTTATAGCAATTGTAATGCTCTTATTGAGATGTTACACTTACGGTACACGAATCCTTATTGGCTTCACCACCAGCACAAATAAACGAAGTCGTGTCCAAGACAAAGCTGGCACCGAGTCTGGCTGTCTGCATCTGCGTCTGGCAGGTGGCTGACGCGATAATGGGCACGTCCACCTTCTTCAGAATCTGCTGGTACTGTCCCGTGACTCCGAACATGTTTTTACCCCATCCTGATACCCAGCACCTGAAATGATTATTTAGCTGATACAAATATCCGATCTGGTTGTTAGGGAGTTTGAAATGCGCTACTAGTTCTAAAATACTCTAGGGCATATGAATTGAGTGAAAATATGATTATATTCAGTGCAGTTCAACGATATCTAAGCTATGTAACATATAAGTCTAGCTCCTGAATTCTGTAACGTTTTTAGTAATATTCAGTAGGAAGTTATAGCCATACTTGTAAGCGCTGATTACTTTGAGTGTCATAACAAAACATACCATCACGACTATATCCTAAACGGGATAGTCAGAGACAAGTGATTGTTGCCGTCCTGGTGAACGGAACACTCAGAAGCCCACTTTTCACCGATTTTATTAGAATTTATTAATTTATGATTTTTTTTTGTATATTTTATTAGCCCTCCGCCGTTATCCGGTTTGATTTGGCTTTTTATCGATGTTTTCCATCACCGGAGAGTTAGTCGAAAATTGAATCAATGAACACAAAGATGGTTCTGGCCTGATTTTAACTCGTTCCACGATCCAAGTTGGGGTGCTTAACCCCAAGGCGTAGGACAAAACGCTCTCTGAAATCGGAGGTGTGTTACTCTGTGCTGGATTAACCTTTGTCCGACATAAGTACTGGCAGCAGACGGCGGAAGGCAAGCTCTGTTGATTGTCGGCGCAGCCCCCGCCGTCGGAGTGAAGGGCACCGCGGCCGACAGCCGCAGCACCGTGATGTCGAACTGCAGCGTGTTGACGTTGTACGACGGATGCGTGAACGCCCGCGATACGGTGTACTCCTGGAAGGGTATGGGCTCGTAAACTCCCGCTACATCCCATTCGCCCAGACGCACTTTAACATTGGGGGCGGTGCCTGAAACACTAAACCCACGCAAATCTCAAGAAACTAAGTTAGAACATAACCAAACGCAGCAACGTAACGTAGTCACTTACATGTAACCAACTAGTCTGTGAGTAACTGATAACACATTCAGCTGATTGATAAGTACACCTCCCGCTAAGTAATCATTCTGCCTTGTCAATACAACTGCCTGCAAAACAACACGGTTTATTTATTAAAGTTCGTACGAATAATTAATACGCTTCTTTTATGAGATTACATAGTCTTACAAAATCTGTTTAGTACCTGCCAAGGGAATTCACCATAATTCGCCTGTCCGGCCGCAGGTGCAATTGCTGGGGCCGGAACCGTTTGCAAAGTTCCGCAAGCTACTGCTGTCGCAATTGTACCTGTGCAACAGTATACCTGCCCTGCAGGACATTGGCCAGTGGTACCACCCTGGAAAATGAAACTATTTGACAACTGGTATAAATGAAGATAAGAGAAAACTCTCGTGAAGTACAGGTCGAACTTACCGGTGTCACTATACGAAAGTCAATTAAACCCGCACCTGCATTAGTACCGGTATTGCAAGTACCAGTTGGCACGCATGAACAACTTTGTCGTTTGGATATTCTATGAATTTCATAAGACTGATTTCTCCCTTCCAAGAAATCGGAGATTCTTTCACTCGTACTTCGTTTCTGTCTCGGGAACTTCACAGCCATGTTGAGATTTGGTATTTGAGCATTGTAGCCAGTAATGGGTGGGACTTGCAGTGCTGCCGGTGACCCCGGAGTAGTACCCAGTCTTGGATCAATCGGCAGCGGGCCTGCATCATCATCAGGATTAGCAACACATATTACATCTGAATTGTTACATATAAGAACAGGTAAAGGCACACCACCTGCTGTGATCACTGGAGCTGCTGTTGGTGCGGCTGTTGGTGCGGCTGTTGGTGCGGCTGTTGGTGCGGCTGTAGGGGCTGCCGTCGCCGGAGTTGGTGCAGCTGTCACTGGTGGTAGTGTTGCCGTCATCACAGGCGCCACGGTCACCGGCGCTGCTGTGGTTCCTGCTGTAGTTGCCACTGTAGGAGCTGCTGTAGGTTGAACAATTGGCGCAGGTACTCCTGGCACAACGATAACATTGGGAGGTGCCGGGCTTGCAGGGAGCAAACCCAAGCATGCAGTCAAAAGCCAAAGACACATTTGAAATGCTCACACGACTGTCTCTTAACAAATCTAAAATTAATGTGCGTCCCAGTGGAGTTAGGCTAACCCAGAGGTGATGATGAGTCGATATTAAATATGTCCTTAGTATTGTAATATAAAATGGTGGTATTCCCCTAACAATCGTAGCCTTCATGGTGTAATGCGTGCGATCAGCTAGCGACAAATTATTGCAATCATCACAATGTGGATTGCTAATGCGTTGTGGATTCATAAATGTTGTAATCTGTGTCATCCAACGTTCAACAGACATTAATTTAGTTGCCGTGGCTAATACAACCTAGTTGCGGGTGTTCTTAACTAACTACTATATATGTATGGGTCCAATCTGTTTTTTTGCGTGTAGGGTTAACTCATTCATGAAATATAAAAAAAATGGTAAAACACTTTTATCACTATGGTAATGTGTTCTTAAAGTTCTTACTGTTTAAGTTTTCATAAGTAAGGGCGATAGCTGATAAAAATTGCCTGTTGGCAATAAATATTATACCACTATTTATCTTCCAACAAGTTTGAGGTGACATATTTTAAAATTTTGCACCAAGGATTTAAATATATATATATAACTAAAATATATAACTAAAATAATAATTTATTTGCCAGATTCATGAGTAAATTCACTTTATTTTTTCTATTGCATAACATGATACGATACTTGTCATAATAAAAATTGAAATTAAAAAAACACCGAAGCCATTAAATTCACCATATAGATTAATAAGCGTTGATTATTAAAGTTTATTTACATTTAACTAAAGTATGTAGGTGCCATTTGTTCGATTACTTTTTGCCATCTTGTAGATAGGGACATGATCCCATTGCTATAGGAATGTTGAGACTTCTGATCAAAATACCGCGACAAGTGGTTTTGGCAGTCCTCTCGTGATGATAAACGGACACTGCCTAAAGAATTCTGAAGAGACCGAAACAGGTGGAAACCTGAAGATGCAAGGTCAGGACTATACGGCGAATGCATTGCATTAATACCTCCCAGCCAAACTATCTTAATTTTTGCTGAGTGGCTAAAGATGTGTGAGGTTAGGGTAGAGGTAGCGTTATCATGATGAAAAACCACACCCTTTCTGTTGATTAATAAAAAAAATAAAAAAAAACATTTATTTTCAGACAGTTGTCCATAGATGTTAGTAACAATGAATAGAAATCCTTAATAAACTGGGTTAGTAAATGAAAAATAAATATGGATATCTTAAGACTACAAAAGTGTTGTAGCAGGATGGAAAATAAAGCAAAAATATACTTAGCAGGCTCATCGAGCCTTTATTACATGCAGCTCGGTGAACCTAGCAAGCAAACTCGAGTCCATCCTGTCACCCACCATCCTCAAAACCCTGTTGGAGCTCCCTCGCACCCTATTCATTAGCGACCCAATTTTTTTGCGCATCGTTGCATAAAAGTCGTCCACCCTAGCATCAGCAAACATGCCGGAGGTACTGCAGTAGCGTGGGAGCCGGAACAGCGCTCTGAAAATATTATTATAAAGCATACGCAAAGCATTGTAGGATTTTTGTGTAAAAGCTGGAATAAAAGGTTTGGCAGAACGCTTTAAATAGCTAGATTTTGACCTCAGCTGAACACCGAGCAAACCTATGCGCCAACATATTGCCACGAACCGACAACGCCCTGCGTTCCCTTTCTACATCTAAATTATCACACAAATTCTCAGTAACAATATGGCCAAGATATTTAAACTGCTTAACACGGCTCAAGGGTACTGTATTAAGACTTAACGGCGGTATATTAGATGGACCTTTCTTGTCGGCCTTGAAAAGCATGAACTCGCTCTTTTTCTCGTTGTACTTTAAGCCAAGTTCTGCAGCGTACGACTCGCATACTTTTAACATTTTTCTCAATCCTCCAATTGAGGGGCTCAGCAGCACCATATCATCAGCATAACTTAAATTGTTGACGCATACGTCATCTACCTGACATCCGACATGCATGCTGCTCAGCTCCTCAACTAGTTTATTCACATAGATGCTAAACAAACGCGGAGATGTTAAGCCTCCCTGTCTCACACCAAAATCAAGCTGATACTCATTTGAGTATGCATTTCTCCATCGCACAGCATTCGATTGATGACTGTACCAGTACGAGAACATTGCAACTATTTCAGAGTGGACTCCAGCTTCTTCTAGCTTCACCCAAAGCTTTCTGTATGACACGAGGTCAAAAGTCTTGGATAAATCCAGAAAGCACGCGTACACAGGCGTTTCTCGCGAAACATAATACTCAACAGTATGCTTTAAAGCCAATATAGCACTCTCAGTAGACAAACCCTCACGAAATCCAAACTGTGAATCACAGATTGGTACCCCATCTAAATGTTTATTGAGTAACCCATCTAAGATTTTTGCAATTATTGTAGCCACTGAGATAGGCCTGTAATTATTCTTATCTGAGATATCCCCCGTAGAGTTCTTTACAATTGGCACAACAATAGTTCTCATGAGGTCTTTAGGTAAGTATGAGTGACGTAAACAAAATGTGAAAAACATGGCCAAAACTCTACACAGATGAGGTCCAGCATGCCGCAAGTGCTCGATGCTGAGCCCATCATGCCCAGGTGATTTTCCTCTTTTAATATTCTTAATGATATTTGCAACATCTTTAGCTGGAAACCCTACTGGTTGTTCAGTCTGACAAGGCTCAGCATCGCCAGCCGACGGCGAACGAGACTGAACTTGAAAATTATCCTCGAATAAATTGGCAATATCTTTAGGCTCACTAGTCCCCTCGACACTCACAGGCAGGTTAACCCTGTTTTTCAAATTTTTCATTCCCTTCCAGAATTTATTAAACTTTTTAGCTGAGTGCTGAGAGGCAAGTATATCCATCTTGATCTGCTCCTGGTTATTGAGACAGTACTTTAAGCGCGATTTAAAAAGTTTAGGACTGTCACGCATTTTATTAAAGAAAGTCTATATTTCGAAGACTAGCATTACACACTTTATAATAGTTATCAATTTTATCATGATCTCTAGAACCCCACGCAACGTCATTACAAATATTTTTAGTAACTGATAACTTAGATTTTATTATTTTTAAAATACATGAAATCTGCAACGAAAAGTGATCGGACCAAAACATATCATCATGAACTTTAGCACTCACCACCGTCTGCCACGCTGATTCAGTCACAATGCAATGATCGAGCCAGCTCTTACAACCGTTAGCGTCACTAAAGAAAGTGTAGGTATTGGAGGAAATACCTAACTTCAACACATCGGCACATACCCACTTATTTTCAAAGCAAAAATCCATTAGTTCATTGCCGAAGTCCGCTGCCGGATGAGCATTGAAGTCGTAAATGACGCTTCCACATTACTGTCTTGTATAATGGCACTAACTTCGCCTAGGCATTGTGAAAATTCAGGCAGATTGACCTGTTCATCTGTGGGCATATAGACACAGAAAACTAAAATTTCACGATTGTCATCAATCCGCGCTCTAATAGCGACAATTCGATCACTCGTGCACTACACAACCGATACACTACGAAATAAACTTTTCCGCCACAGCAGTGCGACGCCCCCATATGGTCGACCTCTTTGGTCACCCGCTGATAAATCCATCCATTTCACAGTGTAGCTGAAGTCACCATCAATATTACCAAGCATCGATAAATCATGCGAGTAAAGCCAGGTCTCTTGAAGTGCGAGAACATCAGTGATTTTACACAGTTTTCTTACGCACTCCGCACTTCTTTTTATGTGTTTACAGTTAAAAGTAATAAATGTACTAAGCTCCATTAACGTTTCCTTTACAACTCGAAATTAACTCGTTTCGCTTGTAATACGTATCGCGTTGCCGGAAGTGAATATACTTACTAAACGTAATCCCGTCAGGCCATAAACTGTCATCCATAAACAAATTAATCTTATTTTGTGACACAAATATCTTGAAACAGTTAAATGGTCTCTCCTGCTTCGTTGATATTTTTTCCGCTCTAACTACCTCCAGCGTTTTGCTTTTTATGTAGTCACTTAGATCACTTTCTGATGTGTCCTTATTAACATTAGAAATAAATAACGGAACCTTAGTCTCCGCCGCCTTAAACCGTATGTCTGACTGGGATGCTGCCTTTCCTCTTTTGCTTATAAAACGATTCTTGTATCGTTTGCGTTGAACGACAGTCCAATTATCCTCTTCATTACGCTTATTTTTCTTTACCTCACTAGGCCGCATGAGTACTTCCGCCATACTCAGGTGTTTTGAAACGTTTTCTTGCCTATTCAAGCACTCGATATCCTGTTCTGAGATAGAATTCTTTATGCCTAATTCATTCACGGGTGCGACGACTATAGGGGACTCCACGATTACACCTGCGCTACAGCGAGATGACGCGTTGTTGTTAACGCCGACCCCACCGCTCACCGATAGGTTAAAACTGTCGGCATTCAGCAAATGTGATAAACCAGCTAGTCCGCTATCTAGACACTGCGCACCTCTTTTTTGCGTGTTGACGTAATTCGGGTAATCCACAAAAGATGACAATTTTAAGTTTTCAAGCTCGTTCTTTACGAGTTGAAATTGGTCTGCATTCACATACTTTTCCTTAATCATGTTAATTTCACTGCGAATTATTACAATATCTTTTAATAATTTCGTGACATCAATATGGTCAAAAGATATTGGGGGTAATTTTTGTAAGTCCCGTGCCACGAAGACTGGAATAGCATCAGGGTCAATTTCCATAAAAAGGCAAATAATGTCCTCAATATCTCTCTGCTTGTTGCCGTCCTTTCGTCGTGATTTTTGACGTTGAGATGTTGTAACGGATTCAAAAAGCAAGTTTTTGGCCTCCTGAATATCAGGCTCTGAGAAAGCTGATAAACACACATGAATAAAATTAATTAATTTTATTAATTCCGGCCGCTTTCTCTTAACTTCTTGCTTTCATCTCATCAGTTGTTCGCAGTAGAGTTCAGAATCGATGGCCTGCCAGGTGGTAACAGCTCATAATGAATAATGCCCTTCCAATCCCACCACACACACAGGATCACCTTGTTGCGAGTTAACCCGTGTTTCGCCACAGTCTGTGAAGCCTGACCGCCCTTTTTCGCACGTTCTTGTCGTACGTGATCCACTTTTCATCACCAGTTACCAGCTTCTTAAAAAATGGTTCGGTTTTATTACGTCGTAATGTAGAATCACAAATGAGTACACCGTTCATTAGGTTTCTTTCAGTGATTTGTGTAGTACCCAAATTTCGAGCTTTTTTGTGTACCCAGATTTTTTTAAAATGCGCCAAAACTGTTTTGTGGTCATTTCCCAGTTCTTCAGCTACGTCGTATGCCGATCTTGCTCCTTTTTTCAAAAAATACATCCATTTTATCCGTAACAGGGTGACCAGAGCGACGTGCACATTGACATCGAAATTTCCGAATTGAAAACGCTTAAACTAAATTTGTGCCACCCTCATAGACACTGCACTAATTTTGTCCCATTTGCTGTGTGTGGGGCAAGATTACAGGCTCTAGCACCTCATCTCGGTATTTTAGAGCAGTCATATTGCCTTGTATCCAAACGAGGTCCGTTCTACCGCCGAGACGAATTCCTGCCCAAACCATAATCGTGCCACCTTGATATGCATGAACTAGTTGTGGGTGCTGCAGTCGATTCCAACGTCCAAGTTCTCTCCGAACGCGTACTCTTCGCGAATCAGGATGAAATCCAAACCTGGATTCATCAGTGAAAAGCACAAGTGACCATTGAGAATAGTTGCAGTTTTCGTGTGCAATAGCCCATTGTAATCTTCTTCCTCGATTGCCTCTTCTTAGCGCTGGTACCCGAAGTGGCCTACGAGCACGTAGGTTGACTTCATGCAGTCCGTCTTCTCAAAGTTTGACCGCTTGCCAGCAAACCATACTCTCTCTGTAGCCTTTGAACCAATTGCATCGCCGTTACATTTGGTTGACTTCGTGCAGCATTTACTATGAATCGGTCCTGTATAAGGTAAAAGCTCCTAATACAGAGGCAAATGGCAACATTTGAAAGTGAGAAAGGAAAATAGGCATTTACAAATAACTTAAAGAATGAAAAAAAAATGTTTCGACAAAAATATAGATTATATTTTACATTGCTTCTGACACTGTATGTTTCTTAAGTGATTAAATACATAAAAATATATATTTAAGTCCTCAGGTCGATTTTCTCTAAAACGGAGGTATAACTAAGGTTCGAGCTAATTACGGCGGTAGTCGGCTCCTAAAACAGAGGGTCTGAATCAGAACGTTAAATGTACTGTGGTTCCTTACATTAACATTATACTACTGGTTTGTTTTATGTTTAGGCTCTGAACTATTTTTCCTATTAGATCGGGAACTACGGTAATGAAACCTGGGCACTAAATATCACAGAATATAAATGTTACATTAATAGGATTTTTTATTTTAATTTACCCTTAGTGATTTGGCAACTGCAATAGCATAGTTCTGTAATGTTTTTTTAATCCCTGTGAGTTCCATAGTTACAATAGTCCCGTCAAACACTAACCGTTGGCTTTGCAGTATTTATTTCCACAGTCTCTCTCTACTTACGTTTACTTCTACTTTGTACGTTTTTGGTTTCAAAATTATCAAAAGAACGATCGAAGAATAAAAATAGAAGTTTATTTTCTTATTTTCATTAAGCCTGCGTAACAATTTTTTCTGAACCCTTAAATACGAATTACTGTATACATTTTAGGTCCGTAATAGGTTCTATGAAGTTCCTTTTATGGAGGTATGTACTCGCAATCACAGTTTTCACTTTTAAATAGGATTTCTAGAGGATAAAACATACCACAGAAAAAGGTTTTAAGTTGGTTTTATTAAACATAACTTCAACTAAACTCTTAAACAATTGAATAACTTATTATATTGAAAGTTATAAGCAAATACTTCTGACGCTCTATTTTCCCTAATACGGATGATACCAACGTATTAGGATTGACCTTTAACATTCGTTTCCTATTACTGCTTTATTTTGTTGTTCTTGGGTATAATATATTCTATTACAAATATGAAAAAACACTAAATATGTGGCAATAACAAGAATAAAACTATCATATAAATAACATACTGATGAAATTGAACAGTATATTCCTATGAAAAACTCAATTATATTAATATGAGTGTACTTACCTGAGTCGCACCGCGTTTATATAGGAACGTCCTTTCACATCGCCGCCGTGGCAGAGACTGACTTATTCTAAAGAGTACGTCTACGTTATATTCGCAAATGTCACATACGTAATAAAGCAAAAGACTTTGAACTAAAAAATTCCATTTTCGTGTACCTAAACTAATTTCAATGAGAATAAATCATGTATATAAAAGTACCATCGTAATTAGAGTCGATTTTGGTTACCGCCGTAATAGGAGGGTTTACCTTATGTGTTGTAATGCGTTGAGGTCCTCGGTGCCGTTCCACCACTTCCCCCGTGACACGATAATGTGACCAAAGCCTGGATATAACGGTCTGACTGGTCCTCATGGCTTCAGAAACCGCAATTTGGGTAGCGGCAGCTTGAATCATGCCCACTGCTCTTAAAATTTCGTTCCTGGTCAAGTGTCTACGTGGCATTATTAAATGAACACCGGAGATGCGTTTGACAAAGATTTATAGAAATTTATGGAGTTTTAATCAAGTTAGAAGTTCGTGAAGATTTACTTCTTTGGAAGAAATTCAATGAATGCGAATTTCATCTTAAAACAAAACCTTTTATAAACAAATTTGAATTTAAAAAAGGAACTTAATAATGTTTTTATAATCTGTCATTATGAGTTTTTTTGTAAGGCCAGTAGGTACTTTTTAAGTTATTTAAAAAAGTTTTATATATCCCTAGACCATGTTGCTGTGTGTATTATGTTCTTTAAAATTTAAACTTTTAATGATATCAAAACCTGCCAGATACAAATAATATAGCCAATGAGATTTTATTACAAGTTCATACATCCTATATGCGAAAAAACTTTTTCCCCAACCTAAAGTTCAGAGTCCCAGTCCAGATATCCCAGGTGTCCCGAACCCAGGGCCTTGGGAATGCCTCAATGCATTTCCTGGCGCAAAAAAAAGGTACATGTATATTGTTTTAATTCCATAATATATCAGCGACCACGCTGTCTTACCTTATTGATTTCAATACTCAGGTGACATATTTTGATAAACACCCAGTACAAACAAATTATTTATTTCTTATACATATAATAATATTAAGAACCTAAAGCACCCACAAGTTCTGGATTTTTTTGACTTCATACGGGGCGTGCAGTTTTGCGAATTTATAGCAATGACAACTTATTTAACGCAGTGTTACGCTCAAGCTTTGGGTTATTGTATAACGGCGTATTGTATTGTATAAAGATTTGATTATACCGCTGTTAGTGAGTGGTCACCATTACTGACCCGATGAGCAGGGTCTTTTCCTTTCTTGTGTTTCGTAGCACAAGAAAGAAAAATGACCCTTTGCTCATTGGTTCTAGTCAATAGGAAAAAACTGCTAAATAAATATGCATTGACAAATAATACATATTTAATGTTTCAGTTAAGGTGGCTCAAATAACTCTTAGTATAAGCTGTTCCGTAACATTAGGTACCTACTCGTACCAAACCTGAAATATAGAATAAATCTTGATGAATAAATAAGTAAAATTGACCCTACGCAAGTTGGCACATACTTGTACTCAGATACTTCATTAAAAGCAGGCTGAAAAATATTTAAATTTCAAAGTGCTTTTGATTTTATCAAAGGAAGTGGGTAGTAAAAAACACGACATAATTTTGATGATAGATAGTTAAAGTTTTCAATTGGTGGATGAAATAATTGGGACGATGAGGCAACAGATGTGTCACACACAGCCACAGGCATCGTGATAAATCGTCCCTGAATGTTTAGATATCATGTCTTAACAAAAACATCACATCGAAGGTTCATACGAAATTAACTATCATATTGTTCACTTGCAGTGAAGTCATTGCAGTGCTTGCGTGGCCCTTTGTATTTAGCTTAACACCTTCATACTTATTGAATATACTTATTGTGTATAGGTACCATACTTAACTTGTATTAATTAACTTCCACATTGTATAGACTGAAAATCACCAATCTTAGCTTACTTTGAAACTGTTGAAGGTATAAAGTTTGATTCTGGGTTCTGGAAAGTGAACGGTAGGTAATTAGGAGAACAAATTAGAAAAAATAATTTTGAGTGTTTTTTTAACAAATGATGGGTATATATTTCCAATTCTTAAAAGACATTTGCTACACCTAGCCTGGCAATTGCTACACCTCCTTTTGGGACCTAGTCCCAAAAAAAGCCAGTTTCAAAAAGCTAGTCGGATATTTGTATGGACGCTGCATTATCAGGCCTGCTGTGAATGACCGATGTACTGTTTGTGTAACAAAATGGAGCTGAAAGTGTTAAGTTACATTAGTAGTTGTAAGGTGCACACTGAAATTCTCTAAAATATTGAAATGGAATTTGGAAGCTCACAGCCACCAAGTTTTAATATTTCATATAGAGCCACCTAACGCTGAGTCTGAAAATTACATACCACTTCAAGATAGCACAATGTTAAAACTACGTTAGCGTTACGAGTTTTGCTCGTAGCCGAGGCAGGGAGGTGGCGTTACCAGCGGCCGTTGTGTAGTTCTCGGTTTGCCCGTCCGCTGCGCTGATGTAGTCGGGCTTTATCGCGCATGCCGAGCGTACGTCAATACAAACAAGCACTCTGTATTGCTATCGAGAATATTGCGTATATGTATAGTTCACGATGACAGCCCCAGCCAGTAGTGCTTCGTTCAGTTTGCGTAGAATGCTTGTATCGGCGATTCGAGGCCGATCGTGTTTGTATTTTAACTAATAATAAATCAGTATTATCCCGCGGGTTTCAATATGAAGGAGTTGTGCAACATACTTTCCCCTTTAGCGCGGACATACTTCTCAGTTAAGTGATTAACTACAGTATCAGTGTTACCTCCCGAAATCTTCGATTAGATATACAAAAAAGTTACAAATGGAATACCTCCATCAAACGTTGATGTGAATTTAAGTTAGATCAGAAATATGAGGATCGCGAGTGATTTGTTGTTTTTATTGATTCGAAGGATAAATTTAAAAATACCTAAATTTCTAGTCAAATTATAAAAAAACTAAATAATTTATGCATAAAATGAATGTTCAGTTGAGTTTAAGTAGTTGATTTTATACAATCAGTGCAGTGCAAAGATAAACAATGCCTTCCTTTAGCCAGGAAATAAATGTGGACCTTAATTCAAACGAGAATGAAGTAAAACCCGATAGTAAAAACTCTAAAAATGAAGACAAAAGGTTTATGCCGACAGACCAAAGTCCGAACGGTACCCTCGCAGGTCTGAACGCCGATCAAAGAATAGCTTTTGCGCTTCGAGATTTTCTCAGTCCTCCGAGTACGGTCGTCACAAAAAGCGAGCCATCGCCGTCTTCGACGAGTCAGACGCTGCCTTTCATCGACGAGCCCAGTGAAGACGCCACGCAGTCTGACGAGGAGCCGACTCAAAGCCGAGAAACGGAGGATGTGCTGAATAACGCTGCGTGCCGGCTGCGAAGGTGGCGCGCTGCATCGCGGAAGCTGCGGCGACCGCGTATCATAGATAATTTGTGTGGAAAGGAGGATAAAGGGGGCAAGTCCTCGGGTTGCGCCAACGGGCACACGGACCTGGCCGACCGCCTGCGCAGCCTGGCCGCGGCGGGGAACGTGTCGGCGTCGGCTGGGGAGCTGCTGTCGCTAGCACCGCCGCCGCCGGCCGCGACCGCGCCGCCCTCGCCGGGCTACCTCCTATCACCAACTCTGGCTGACCAAAATTCTGCGGAGTATTTCGTAAGTACTGCCTGGGAAATTCGTCATTATTGACAAATTACAGTCGACTATTGATCAAGGTGCTGACTTTTTATGTTAATGTTTGTACTTCCTGATCTAGGAGTTGGTGTCCAAAAAGTGCCGAGTCAAAGTTTAGACTCACTTCCTGATCTAGGAGTTGGTGTCCAAAAAGTGCCGAGTCAAAGTTTAGACTCACTTCCTATCTAGGAGTTGGTGTCCAAAAAGTGCAGAGTCAAAGTTTAGACTCTTGATGTACCTACAGTATTACCAATCACCAACACTAAGGAATATTAAACCAAGAATATTATAAATATTATAATGGTGCGTTCCGCTCTTGTGTGTCCCAACGCGAAAGTAAGATAGAGTTATTCTGAGTAGAGGTCCCCATTTTGTTAATACAACACCGTGCTGATGCACGTTTGTCGGTTTCTGATTCCTTCCGACCAGAAGATTTTTAAATTAAGGAAGTCCTTAACAAAGTTACTAAGTTAGTACCAAATTACAATTTTTAACCAGACTGAGATAATACAGTTGAACATGTGAATTAATAATTTTATGAACTGAAAAAACCTGAGTCTGCCGAACCTGCTTTTGTCCAAAAAAGGAAAAAGCTAAGTAAGAGTAAACGTCAAAACCTTCCACGGTTCGCCCAATATTAAATTTTGTAAGTTTTGTATCGGAGGAAGCTCCCAGTATTCGAAGATGGCAACAATTTGACACGCGCATGTGTTTTGTTTGAAACACACTGTATTGCACAGCTCCATCAATATCTTTAACACGTACCATATAGATGTGTAAGTGCACATGCAAGCATAAGGAAGGACGTTAGGGGTTCAGATGACATTAATTCAGAAAGTGCTGAAGTCAACCTCACCTCCAAACGGTAGGTACGTCCGGTTGATTTAATAATCAAGACTCTTAACGACTAATTCATGGGAGTATACCTAACCATTCGTAATGACGCACCTAATTGGACAGGAAGTGACGAGCAGCAGCGTCACGTAGCGAGAAGGTGTGTCCTGCATATGCGTTCTCGCACTCCTCGCCAACCCTCCTCTTCGGCCTTATCGGCTAAATATCTTAATATACCCTAAGTATTGCTGAGAAAACAACAGATAACCCAAAATACCTATTCAAAATATGTGGTAATGACGACACATTGCGAAAGGCGAATGTCAGTGATAATCTTATCTTTAAAAAAATATTTGCAACTTCAACAAAGAAACGTCATTCAACGACAATATGTAAAAGCGGTTTCGTAACTATGTTATTCGCTTAAATACGGACATAGATGTATGAGATTTCGAATGTCAGTGTGAGTGATGCTGTTTGCCTATTGTGACGTCATTTCGGGGGGCGTATCATTCGATGACCCTCTTTGACATCGGCAACCAGCAACCCGCCAAGTAACACGTTAACGTTCATTTGTCATGTGCCTGTAAGTACAATGTACAAAATCAATTAATTCGCGTTCCAACTTTATGTCATGCAAATGATGTGTAATAGGTATAATTTTAATATCTACTTATACTTAAATCATCAAAACGTAACTTAGTAAGTTCCATTGGATTCCGTTATAGTTAGATTATTTAAGATTATTACGTAAGATTCATAGAAGAAGATTCTTACTATCTCATTGAATTTCTAAAATGCTAAGCAAATGAATATGAAGGGATTCTGCACTAAACAAGGTCTCCTACCCTACAGCGTTCTGAGATTTGCGGAGGAGATTGCGCCCAAGAACCAACTACTTAAATGTATTTAAAATATGCATTTTACTTAAAACATATACCTGGGTATTGCAGAGCACTCATGATTTAAATTTGCAAATAGATTTTTTGTGTCCATCACAGCACAGCTATTGGAAAGAAAGCAACAATAATATTTCATGTGATGTCTTTCCTTATTTACAGACTTTTACCTAGATGAACATACTTTAGTTACTTCTTTATAATATTTGCGTACGTGACAACATTCGCATATCACAATGAATAAACGATAATTTATGCATTGTTATTGTGATTTTTAAACTCACTGCTCATAAAGTGAATAACTATGTCATGAAATTTAACTTTCTTGTGCCTAAATATATCATTCTAAGGGTATTTTAGTGAAGCATACGTCGCTGCTGCTATTTATTTGTTCCGTTATACAATACTATCCAATTTTACCATATATATAAAAGTAGAAACTGTAAACTGAGCGAAAACATATTATATTACACTTTCCTTTGTTTGTTTATATATGTTATTTATAACTTTATTCATCAATAATGAAAAATCCATGCTTTTATTATTTGTTCGCTGCGCAAACCAGTTTCCAGTTTGATACCGAACACTTTTTAGGGTTCCGTACCTCGAAAGGAAAAAACGGAACCCTTATAGTCCAGGATCACTTTGTTGTCGGTCTGTCTGTGTGTCTGTCAAGACCCTCTTTCTCAGGAACGCGTGGAGGTATCAAGCTGGAATTTATATCAAATACTCAGGTCTACTCTGTCCCTTCGGGCTGTAAAAAAATCAAACTTCTAAGCCAACGCAATCAAAAGATACAGCCGTTTATGCCGCAAATTTTCGACACTCGCAAGGGAATCAAAACCTACAGGGTACTTCCCGTTAACTCAGAATCTTGAAATTTGGTACGAAGAAACGTCATATAGCACAGATAAAGCAAAAATTGCGAAAACCGTAAATTTTTAGCAACATCATTGAATAAAAATATTTTTAGGAAAAAAATCTACAGGTTTGTACGGAACCCTCGGTGCGCGATTCCGACTCGCACTTGGCCGGTTTTTGATCGTCATGAGTATGTGTTATGTGGAAGCAACTGGACACAAAAAATGTTTACGTATGCGCAGGGAGTGGATGATTTAATAAGGGTTCTATAGACATCAAATATTCATCGGCAGCTTGTATCTGACACAAGACAAAATTGTCCAGTTCCGCCCCGCCTTATCTAGTTCTGTGTGATACTCTGATATGAATGCATCTATTTCTATTCACTTGTGGAATGAAAAGTGCGTTAGTGTATCAGATAATGTGAAGTCAAACAATTCCGGGCTGATAAATGTAACATAAGTCTTTATTACTTTACTTTACTTTTACTTTACTTCTTATCTCACTTTGTCCCGACAGATTTGGAAAATGTTATTCCCTAAAAAACCTACTTTTCCACAACTTGTCTAACACCATGGTGTAATCTCATGAGATACCGTCTTAAAACAGCCCACTCAGATATTCGTTTCTATTGGCTATGGAAAAGAAAACAAACATGTCCTTAATCGAAATAGTACCTTTAAGAGTAGCGGAAGAATAACAGGATAGATAGGCTATTCTGCCACAACTTTTGAGTATAAATTGAAATATTATATGGCACTTATTGTATTGTGAATTAAGTAAATATTTCAGTACATCTTCAGTACCTACGTATTTTTTAAATAATTTTTGTATCATTATCTATCTCACTTACAAATTAGTACATATTTATTATTTATACAACTACTATAGTCATTAGAATCATACTACCTATAGCTGCATTCATTATAGCATTAGACAGAAGTAAAAAAAAGGTTCTTTTTAGGGTCACTTTGTGGTAAAATACAATAAACATTAATACGTTTAAGATTTATGCCGAATTTATTGAAATCTGATTATATGTATAGCAGCTGTCACACTAAGGGCTGCGCAGACGACGTACGCGGAGAAAAAAGTACGCTTCGCGAATACAAAAGTACGCTCCGCGAATACAAAATCCCCCGCGGACTCAACGCACACGGTGTGCCATGATTTGCTGTCCGAGAGTATTTAAATATTGCCTATATTAGCACAACGTAATCTCAGAATATTTTATTATAAATATAAATAACACGTTGTGCTCTAATTTACATGAAGTTTAAGCAAAAGAGAAGACGTTTTTAAAGAGAATACTGGGTCCATCCCTTTATTTCTAATCGACTTTTTACGCGGAGTAAAATCCACCGAGTGCGTTGACTGCTCATGGTTTGTTCGTTCTATTTTCTTCGCGGACGCCCGTGCACTTTAATCCGCTACGCTCCGCGGGCGTCCGCGGTATTTCGGCGGATTTTTAGTTCGGCGTACTTTTAGTCGTCCGTGTGCGTTGCTCGAAACAGTTTGTAAGGGATCTATTTTGACGAAAAACAAAGTACGCCGCGGATAATCCCTCGCCTGCGCAGGCTTTAAGCGCACTTTTTTCTTCAGAATTGATGAGGCTTTTGCTTAAATAAATTATTTTCTTATGTACCAAACTATTTTGTCGATGTAAAACCCTAAAAAAGCAGGGGTTTTTATCCGAACACATTTTTACTGTCACTATAACTCTACCAAATCTAAAATGTTACATAATCCCGTTGTGGCGTAAGGTGTTTTAAATTTTGCCAGGTATGTCAATACTATATATTAACGTATAGTATGTCAACGTCATGGCAACGTCAAATGCAAATTTTAGCCCCTCTGCTTCTTATTTCTAATGTTATAATGAATGAAGTATACCTATACTCCATTCATTATAACATTAGACAGAAGTAAAAAAGGTTCTTTTTAGGGTACACTTTGTGGTAAAAGTACAATAAACATCATTGCTTTTAAGATTTATGCCGAATTTATTAAAATCCACATAAATAGCAACTGTCACACTTAATTGTTCTCATTTAAAGTAAAGGAACTTCAGAATTTATGAGGCTTTTGCTTAAAAGAATTATTTTGTCTTGCATCAAACTATATTGTCGATGTAAAAACCTAAAACAGGCAGGGGTTTTCATTTTTACTGTCACTATAACTTAATCTACCAAATCTAAAATGTTACATAATCCCTTCATACGTTGTGGTTGTTGTGTGGAAGGGGTTTTGCAAATTTGCCAGGTTATACTCAGGTATGTTATCGTCATGACAACGTCAAATGCAAATTGTCATTTATTTTAGCCCCCCTGCTTCTTATTTCTAATGTTATAATGAATGAAGTATACATACAATTAAAACGTAAGTTTCTGAGAAGCAGAAGCCTAAAAATGGTGGATAAATAAAATTCCAGGTTGCTATTCCACCTCTAGCACGGAGTACTATTACCTATTCTGTGCTCTATCGGTGTAATTTTGTTGTACTATGCTGCAGATTACCATCATTTCTTGGCATACCACCTTGGAATAAAAATATTTTTTATCTCACCACCAGTGGCAGTATATTAAGTTTTACTATCTGTATGTGTACCAACTTAAAATGAAACTTTATTTGTTTGCAATATGGAACAAATTGCAATAGCTAATAATAAATTGAGGCAGATTTTTTGTCTTATTTTGCCTCTAGCGGCTTGATAATTTTATTTACTAAATGGCCACTGGTGGCAGACTAGACACTTCCTTAAAATATCAGAAAATATGTGTATTAATTTTTATCTGAAATATTAATGCAATTTTATTGTACACCGATTCATCTATCAATTGCTACCCGATGCATAATGAATGAAGCTTGATTCGAAAGTTTGGTAGTGTATTATTGAAAGATCAAGCTGTACTAGGGTTTTTGAAAAGTTAGTCTAATTCTATTCGCAGATAACAGAAATATGTTCAGATATTTTAACTGTCTACATGTTGAGTAGAAACGTCATATTTACTCAGGGCATTTATGAACTTAACTTTTATAAGTTTAGAGAGAACGCGATTTTTTTCAGTGACTTATCATGATTTTCTAAACATCCATGACATTTTAGGCATGGCGGGTATAAATATATCATATTATCTTTTGCTCTTCCTCAAGTTTGTCTCGAAGAGAAGCAATTGGACCGCCATTACACAAATCGTACATGCTAACATTTATTTGTTTGAATACACCTGTTATTGTTCATTTGTGAAATTTAGTAGGTATATTTATCTTTGCTTACTAAACTGAAGATTGATTTTGAGGAACGACTAATGTATTTATTTTCCAGAAAGATCCTCCGTTTTACACAACTAAATTCATATCGCTTATGTTTGTGATTTGCTATGTAAAATTCATTGTTTATGCTAGCTATCTCTCACCAATAACTTCATAGCCGAGAGTCAGAATATTTATTGAATAAATCAGGTTCTGTGCGTCATCGCGTTGAGAGCCGGCCGCTAAATATTTATGTAGCAGCCGTAACTAGTGTACCTCTGTT
Organism: Udea olivalis; assembly: GCA_947369235.1. Lineage (NCBI taxonomy): Eukaryota > Metazoa > Arthropoda > Insecta > Lepidoptera > Crambidae > Udea > Udea olivalis. The sequence goes on along the minus strand of OX376341.1, from coordinate 13,544,926 downwards.
CGTGTACCACAAAGCTGCCCGATATCAAATTTGAAACGGCGTTTTGATACTGCGTTTTTTGCAGTTTTAAAAAATACTTTCCTGCTTTTGTTAATAGATGTTATTTATGGACTAGCAGTCACATCTGCGGCACGCACGTGTCAGTGCCAACCCTCGAAAAAAACATCCAAGAACGGCACTAACTCCCTCCTCTTATAATAAACATTTCTTCCGAATGTTACTTCAAACACGTGATCATTTAAATGACACCAGGACAGGACACATTTTACCTTCGGAAATAATTTGTTTTAATAATAACCCGGGAACTATCGCGGCAAAAAGTTAACATCTGAAAATAGTCTAGAGCGTGCAGAAGTCATAATATCACTATGACGCACCGAGTGCGTAAATAACATTTGATAGGTAAGTAAGTATAACTGCAGTGAATATTTATACCTGAAACCTTTTTAGTTTTACCTAGCCATAACGGGTGACGTAAATCCTTCTGCATTCTATTTAAATAGGTATATTTTCTTAAATAGGACATTATTGAAATTGTTTGCAGTTTAGTTCTAACACCGAGTGAACATGTTCTATAAGTAGGTATACATTAGACTATATAAAATATTTTTTCTGATTAAGTCAAACCAATATTTTAAAAATTCGCAAATACCGTTAATATCAAAACCGATTAGGGGCATAATATTCGCAGCGTCCTAGTGGTCTATCACGTAAAAAAAATTTGTATGTATTTAACAACAGCTAGTAATAAAATGTTGATTTTTAAATAGTATCATGAGTCTTAGCCATTAACATCACGCTCGTTTTTGTTGTTTATATGACCTTCCAGAGTTTCGCTTATGCGAACAAATTTTCTTTGATTTGCTGATGAGAAGTAGAGTATTAAATAATAGTATAATCTAAATAGGTAAGTAGATACTTCCTTATCATCACAAAAAAATAAACAAACACAACACGCAGTCACATCACGCGGGCACGTGGACGTTCATATTGATTGGTCTCAAACTAACTCCGCGATTCATTTTACTCAACCATTCGTCTCGCCCCGATAAAAACCTACACTCATATAATAAAGCAAACTTCTTAGGCGGAATGCATGCTAAATCTTGATAATAATATTATTGCCATTATATTTTCAGTATGTTACTTTCACAAGCACGGATTTGCGAGTTCATACTCCATAATATAACCATTAATTTTCTTCTATAAGAAATTAACTTCTAGTAGGTTGTTATTTTATTTTTTATAGGAAGACTTAGTTGATTGAGAAGCAACATCATTCATTGCCTATAAAAGTAATATAATTTTATTTTGTCTCACTGATTAACACATGAGTTTTTTTTTAATTAACTGAAATCATAATATTTTTCCAACAATTATTATCATCGGAAAGTAACATCATGCATACTCAGTTTGATCATAATACCATCAGTCAAGGGAACCTTAACTTGCACTATACTAATTCCTAATTGAGGCTAATTAGCAATTTCCGATTAATAATTAGGTATGAGATCAGCTAAAGTTCTTCCCGAGCAAGAAAAGGTTATAAGACGTAATGTGAGCAGAACAAATTCTACAAGAGAACAAATTAAAAAACGGTTAATTTGTAACTGCAGAGAACTATGCAGGATTGGGCGTCTTCAATGTTAGTAAAGGTAGATGTTTTGTTAAAATACTAAGAATAAGAAGCTCTTATCATGTACAAGACTATCAAAACGTCACTTTGCAATGCTTCAGTGTCTCCATATTGTCACGAATAGGATGAAGATATTGTCGAGACAACTCCGAGAAAGTGTATGAGTCAGCACACACTTACCTGTAGTGCTGTAGTTGTGAAAGGATGCACGAGGCCATTTCTTTCATTTCCTGCTTGTGCAAGGTCTTTGTGACGCAAATGAAATTATTGTTGCGATGCACGCTTATCACAAACAAGATATTGTGATCCGTCTTACACTAATTTTTAATCACAATTTTCAATAAAAACACTAAACTCCGTTTTTATGCCAGACATCTGTTTTCTATTTTAATCGTTCTGATTGTCTTTTTTATTTGTTTCAAAATAAATGAAGGATTATTTATTTTATTCCAAACTGTGCTTAATTAATTAGTCAATTTTTTTAGATATACTTTATGACTTTATTATGTTTTTGCGTCACTGAATTCCGTTGCGTTGCGTTTCTGAATTAGTAAGTTCTATTGGCACTAAATTTACTTTTGTGCAGTAGAAAATAAAAAAATAAAGTCAGCGTCAACAAGCGGATAACTGAAAGATGATGATAATATGAACTACGGGACTTATGGGAGTTATTAATACGTTGAAGCTTAATTTTCTCTACGCAGTTTCCATACCAACGAAAGGCGAACCAAATAATTATCAACCCTTGTTAATCACCCAATTCAAATGCTGCTGTTAGCTGGGCTGGTGATCGGATCGAGTCCTGCGTTCTGCAAGTACTATACTGAAGGCGGGTTAGGTATGCGGGTCGATCCCCCGGCGGCCGCGGCGTCTGGCGGACCGCTCTCAGCGACCCCATGACCCAAATTGGAGCAATGACGTCATAGAGCAGGGGCTACGATGTAGGTCGTACTATGCGGCATCGCGGGGTCAATGCACTAAGATGCTCTTTCACAACAATTTTAACAAATTAGGATGTAGACAGGCGTTGCTCTGTCTTGATTTGTTTTAATTAATATTGAATAAGTCAATTAACTTTTCATTACATGCGTACTTTTAGAATTATCTCGAATAAGGTAACCAAATAGGTACTAATACTTATAGTGAAAAATGATAATAAATAAATTATAAAATCATTTCATTTCAAGTGGTAGTTGTTTCTTTTTAATTATAAATGAAATCATTGAAGTCAACCATATAATATAATAATACCATATAATTTCGTGTAGAAAAGTAAAAAAAAGAATTAATCATTCACTTCATATTTTTATCGTGTATCAAAATTAACAAGGCTGCTCCTGACGTCACTTATTTAGTGAACGCAACATCCTTGTAGCTATGCATAACCATTATACTTCATATAAATTAGGTAGCTACATACCTACTCAATTTGTGACGTCTACGCAACCACAGCTGATTACGTTTCGGTGCGTAAATATTCAATTTAAGGTGGTATTGTTTGTTCTTCGTTTGGTAAACACTTTTACGTAATCACTTTGTTTTGACCCACGTCGGTGGCACGGAAACATGGAGACCGCTTGGGGTAATGACAGCCTGACGAGTGCAAAACCAGAGTTGACATAAGTTGTAATGTAAGGCTAAGAGGATCATTTTGTAGTCAGATAAGATAAGATAAGATGAGATAAATATTCTTTATTGTACAACAAATCATACATAACTTTAGCATTACATAATCTTAGATTGTACAATGTAGGCGGTCTTATCGCTAGGAAGCGATCTCTTACAGACAACCTGCAGGTAGAGGAAATTACAAGATTAAAAAGAGAAAATAGGTAAGGTAGTGTGAGATAGTGAGATAATTATATACATACCTGAAGTTATTTTATGCATTCATGAATGCAATTACATATAATACTTATATATAAACGTAGTAAATATCTGTCAACATACACAAAAATTATAAAGAAACGATAAAAAAGACTTATTCAGGGTTTGTTTATCCACGCACTAAAGACATTTAAAAGTTACAGTGTGAGGAAATAAGCTTTGAGTCGGGATTTGAAAATAGGTAAGGATTGAGATTGCCTAATAAGTGAAGGTAGCGAATTCCACAAGCGAATGGATTGGACACTGAAAGAATTGGAATAACAACTTGAAGAATGAGAGGGGAAAGCAAGAAGAAGATTCCGGGTTGACCGCATATTATCACTCTTGGCAGACAGCTGAAATTGGAACAACTGCTTGATAAGGAGGTGACCGAGGATCGAACAACACAGAGTAAAGCAAGGAGAGAATATGAAAATCTCGTCGACGACGAATTGGAAGCCATTTTAATTGCAATTCAGATACATGATCATACTTGCGTAGGCCAAAGGTGATGCGAATGCAGAAATTCGGAAGACGTTCCAGTTTATTAAGAAAATTTTGAGTAACATCGAGATAACAGCAGTCGGCATAATCGAGAATCGGCAGGAGAAGGGCTTAGACTAGAGAAACCTTGGTGGGTATGGGCAAAAAATTACGTAGTCTGCTAAGTGCACCTGCAGAAGCGAACACCTTCCTGCTAACCTCGCCAATTTGTTTATCCCAATCAAGTGAGCTATCAATGAATATCCCCAGATTCTTTACCACGTCACTGTAAGGTATACGGACTCCCTCAAAAACTATTTGTGGCAAAGTTTTCCAGTCAATTCTAGAAATCAACCATGAGCTACCTACAACTAAAGCTTATGTTTTAGTAGGGTTAACCGTATGACCAAAAGATTTACTCCAGTCCAGAATACGAGCCAGACCTGCGTTCACGATTTGGACAACCTTATGCAAGTTATCAAGTCTACCTTGAGAATATATTTGAAGATCGTCTGCATATAGGTGGTAAGAAGAAAGGAGATTAAGAGAAATTGAATTAATGAAAATAGCGAAAAGAAGAGGAGACAAGACGCCACCTTGCGGAACACCGGCAAAGATAGCACGCCATGCAGAAAACGACTCTTCAACACGAACCCGCTGCTAGCGTCCATGCAAGTAACTATGGAACCAGTCAATCACTGCTGGAGATATACACACATCAAAAGTGTCTAGGGATCAACATATATTTTTGCAATCACTTTTCTCCTGATTGATATTAATTAAAATTTTCTTTAAGGATTCATCAAATAAAGTGTTTTCGTTTGTCTACAGTAACGATAAACCAAGTCACCTTTGCAATAATAAAGAAATTTGCCATTTTCCTAATAAAGGGATTTTTGACATTTGAACCACTAACATTAAAGTTCGAAAAAAAGACTGAAATAACAGTTCTTTAAAATTTTATTGGGTAACTTAAACAATTAATAATCCGTGTTTCTACCGCGAACACTAACAACACAAGAACATCGGTTTGGCATACTCAAAATGAGTTCATCCAAATCACGCTGTGGAATGGCCGCCCATGTTCGTTGCAACAACAAAAAAAGGTCTTCTTGCGACTGGATACCCTCCATATTCGGCAGAGCTCTTCTCTGTAGCATATCCCATGCATACTCAATCGGGTTCAAGTCTGGCGACTGAGCAGGCCAGGGCAGGACATTGATATTAGCTGCGGCGAGAGTCTGTCTTACAACTCTTGCGGTGTGCGGTCGTGCATTATCATGCATTAACTGAAATAAGGGACCGATTTGCACTTGTAGAGGAAAGATGACGTCTGATACAATCGTCTCAGCATAAATTTGAGCGTTGAGGTTGCCTCTGATCCAAATCAACTCAGTTCTTCCGCCGATCCAAATACCCGCCTATACCATGATGGTTCCACCACTATAAGGATGGACTTCCTGGCAGGATTTTAATCGCTGTTGGCGTCCAGGGGTTCTCCAGTGTCGTATACGTCTTGTATCCGGTCTCATACCAACACGAGACTCATCAGAAAAGCACACGAAACGCCATTGTTCTTCTGCCCAATTTCTGTGTTCAAGAGCCCATTGATATCGAATCCTACGATTGTGCATTGCTATAGGTGGTACCCTTAGCGGTCTTCGGGAATGAAGGTTCACTTCATGCAAGCGGTTTCTGACTGTTTGGTCGCTAATTAAGTTCCCTGAAGAGTGATGAAGCCTCACGGCTAACATCATGGCGGTTATTGTTGGAGCTCTTCGAGTTGTGATTTGAATGTATCGGTCTTGTCTCCGTGTGGTGCAGCGATACCGTCCTCCATGGCGCTCAGCCACAGTACCAGTGCTTCGGTAACGTGTCCAAAGTCGACTGATAACACTCTGACTTGTATTCAGAGCTAAAGCCACAGTACGTTGCCAGGAACCAGCTTCTATCATTCCCACGGCTCTGAGCATTTCTTCCCTGCTTAAATGACGTCGCCGCTCCATAATAACGTTGGTTTTAATCAGTAGTAGGGAAACAGTAGCACTAATAATGTCTTCAATGCGTTGTATGTTTTTATAGGGAAAATATTGACAGCTGATTTTCATCTTTTACTCGAATTTGATTGACAGTTCCTGTTTCAAATTATGAAATGCACCAAAAAGGATCCATATAAATTTATAAAATCATAAATTTATTACAAAGCCACATCTCAATCTCAAGAAATCCGCATAAAAATGCTTGATCCCTAGACACTTTTGATGTGTGTATTAAGAGAACGTAGCACACCAAGGGGGATATCAAAGTCGACGGTATTAAATGCATTGCTAAAATCTAGCAATGCCAACACCGTCATCACGGCGAATGTCATCTGTAATCTTAACTAACGCTGTAGTCATACTATGACCAGGACGGAAAAACTGGAATGGGTTTAAGAGATTATTTTTGGATAGGAAACTGCTGAGTTGGTGGATAACCACTCGCTCAAGGACTTTGGACAGAAATGGAAGTATGGACATCGGACGAAAGTCAGTAAGGGATACCGGGCTGGATTTTTTTGGTAAGGGTATGACTTGTACTTCTTTCCATGCAGAAGGAAAGATGCTCGAGCGCAATGAATGGTTGAGAATATGGGTAATGATTGGATTGAGGATATCAAGGATGGGTATGATCATATTACGACTAAGGTTATCGTTACCGACGGCATTTGAAGCCACAGACAAAATGTTCCACTTAACATCACAGTCAGTAATTTGACTAAAAACGAACGGTGAGTGATCAGGAATGCCATCCATGTGGCAAGAGATGCACAGAAATGATCGTATAATAGATCGACGTTTATATTTTTAGGGACTGATTGATTACGTGATTTTCCAATACCTAGTGATTTAAGAAATTGCCAGACTTTGGCTGGATTACTATTTTCGATGGACTCGTGGTTATGGCGTCGTTGAGCGTCTCTACACAACCTATTGCAGCGATTTCTCGGTAGCTTATATTTCGTACGGTTTTTATCAGGTGGGTCCATTTTGAATTTAGATTTTGCTAGATTCTTCTTTTGACTCAGAGTTTTTAGCTCATCGGTTAGCCAAGGTGCAGGAGAGTGTTTAATTTTAACTGGATGAACAGGAGCATGTACATCGAACAACTGGATCAGAAGAGAGTTCAAGAGATTAAATTTTTCATCTGCAGTTACAGAATATAATATCACCGACCAGTCGATGCTAAGCGCATCCTGTCGCAGTTTGTCCTGGTTTACATCAGCAAGACGGACATAATTGAACCTCAGGTTATTTTATTCTGTGCCTCAGGGCAGTGCCGGATTAAGACTACTTTGTGACCTAAGCAATACGGGCCCCCTTATTCTTAAAAAAATTAGTATAATAAAGTCATCTTTGATGCTGTTGCTGGTATCCCCTTAGTGTCTAAACACACTATGCCGAAAGTACGCGCCGAAGTTCCGCGGGTGATTTTAGATTTTAGTTCGGCTGATATGACACACCATAAGCGCCGAACTTACGCGGCAGAAATTCGTTGCTCAACTTTGTGTGTGTATTCAGTGTCTATAATTGTGTGCTCTACAAAATAAGTTGCCGCTGAACTTACGCCCGACCGAAGGCTGTACGCTTCGCAACGTAATTTCGGCATAATATGTCATGAGTAATTCAAACAGCATTGCAGGCGTTATCATGCCGAACTTCCATCGCGTATCTTCGGCATAGTGTGTGTGTGTGTAGACGCTTAGACAAGAATACGTGGTGCCTTCTGAGCAATAGCTCCTGTTTTTGGGTAAGTTCATTTATACTGAAATGCATATTATTTTGGATGTTTGCTATAAATACACTACAATAAGTAGATTGTACTACACCTACATTTACCAACTGTTGGTGAAAAAAATCGAACCTCAAATAACGTAATTAATATCAGTGATCCTAGAAGTTAATATTATATTTTAAATCGATCCTTGAATAATCACTCGTTAAGAATTATAATTATTTAACATAAAATCGTGGTTGTTTACGGTTCCCATAACACAAGGAAAAACCTTAATTTGACAATATGACAATGCACCTTATCTGTTATTGTCATAAGTTATTTCATGAAGCTTCACACGGAATGATGGAACTTTTTCTGTTGTTTTACCCAATTCCCTATCTACAAAGCCCACCCACATCATAGCAGTTTTGTTTGTGCCTATTTTTTCTTTAACGTCTCTAATAACCTCGTTTTAATAACAGTTGTTTACTGTTAACCGTATTAAGTTAGAGTAGCTATTTTCATTTACCATTCGTCAGGGTTAGTTTAGCGGAACCAATTAAGTATAGCACGTATTACCTACCTAAGTACATTTAAGTAGGTAGTCCAGTTCGGATGCAGAAATGGCACTCTGATGTGCGAAATGACGCATTCCAGAGAGTTGATTACGTTGGTTTATGGTTGGAATTACCCGAACCAAATACCAATTTTAATTGCCGTTTTTCCACAGGGGGAAAATCAAAACACCATCGCGCGATATTTCGAGTGCATATCACAACTAGACTAACGTACACATACATGTGAATACTTTATTAAGTGACAAAAGAAGGACTGCTGCGCCACCCACTGCGCCGAGCAATCCCTTCGGGTGATGTAAGTGGGTATATAAACCTAAGTAATAGATGCAGAAAATGTAAAAAGTAGATAACCCTGCTATACCAGAAAAATATTTCAGAAAAACATATCATTTAAAATCTCCTGATACAATTATAATATATTTATGCGGTGATGTAAAATGAGTGAAACGCTTCCTGTTGTATATCGCGCTACCATTTATGTATGTACCACCCACTGCGCTGTCCTGAAGCTAGCTCATAATACTCGATTGCTTTTATCTTGCGGGCACACTCGTCGGTCATCCTCGTAGTCGCCGTTTTACAGATTAACTCATTATTGTTAGTGCGGCCTTCGACAGAACGCGCCGTTCCGCGTGCCACATTACCCGTGCTAAATCACCAGCGGCGATGGCAAGTAGCTCAATTAACTACGCATTCGCTTCTGAATCTAAAAATATAAAAAAAAACAAATTAATTGCTGGCAATTTAAGTAGCATTTTGTAAACAGTACCCATACCAATATGATATACATATGATAAAAACCATCAGTGTCGAAGAGTTATTTTAGCAGTCATTCTTTACAAAAAGGTCGTTTTACTCTGATCAAACAACTGTTTGATCAACTCCTGAAGGCAAGTCATGTTGACAAGTCAAAGATGAGTGAGTCAGCCACAATTCATCAACTGACAAATGGTCAGGGTAGTTTTAAACATCCCAAAAAGAGGGGTGGTATAAGATTTGACAGCCAGGTCTATCTTCATGTATTTGTGACATCGTCGTAACTTTCAAACGGATTGGTAAGTTACGATAGATATGCCTGTTTTTATAGAAGATCAATCAGCTCTTAAAGAAATAGTTTATTCTTTCACTTGTATGATCATACATATCTCATCACACGGTAGAATGATATTACAATGAACCATCTTCCTAATTTAAAGTGGACAGAGAAAGGAAAAACGATCAGTAAAAAAGGTTTGAATGGGGTAGCCTTTCTCATGGACTTTGCTAAATATAAATGTACCATATAAATACGCCGCATACCAATAACATTAGAAAATATAGAGTATCCAGGATATTTTTAAGGTGTGGGTATTGGTTGTAGGGGGATATGACAAGTAACATTTCATCATAAAATTGTGCTTTGACCTCGATGTCGCTAAAACGGTTATCAAATTATTTAATTACGTGTGTTCTAAAAAAAAAATTGTTCGTTTTGTGTGAAAATATACGAAAGCAGCCCGACACCACTCGTAATTCCTCCAGGTTTTTTGGACTTCACTCACGTGCCCGGCAGAACCACACGGGAGTGTCGAACTCTAGGTGTGCTTTTAAATTGAACCTGAAAATTACAGCCGCCTCGAGTGTCTCGACGGGATCTCATTAGGCACAAACTCGATAAATAATACAGAATGAATTGCTTGGGATCCTGCCACGAAAGTACCTACTATTCAGGCGAGTTAGCGAGTTATTGTTTAAACGTTCAGGTTTGCGTTACAATTATTTGATAAGAGTTTATTTGCTCTTAACAAATATTACTTAAGTAATATTTTGGTAAATAAAATTTTGCGAAAATTAGTTTGGGAAGTGATACAGAGGCAACTCGAACTGCATGCAAAGCAACTTAATTTGGTTGCGTGATATTTACAGGGTTACTTTAAAGTTCCACTTAATAATATTTTCGAATAGCAGCTGCGCTGGTTCAATTTTATTAACTAAATGCTATATTTTGGTTATGGTATTTCCTATGACAATAATAAAGAGCCCACGGTATTTAATACTGCAAAGTTTCAGCTCTAGATAGCATCTTACTAAAAACCTGCAGGCAAGATGGTTGAAACAATCTGTTTTTGTTTGGTCTGTGTTATATCCGGGTTGTTAGCATCTATAGAAATGTCTACGCGGTTAAAAATAATGTAAATGAGTGTATAAGTATTGGACACCCAAAGTAAGAACTCTGCATAGTCTCTGGTCGATTTGTTGGGTTGTCCGAAACAGGAGGAAGGAGGAGAAAAAGTGTTCTTAACATAATTTTAAAAAATACAGTCCTACTAGCGGATCGCGAACAAATAATTACATTTGAAGCTCACAATATTATGTTACCCCTATAAAGTTTAGTCAGACGACTTAATGAGGAAACAAGTTTGGGAATAACTGTTCATTTTTAAAACATGGAACTTATAACGGTTTCATTAAAAATAGAATATCGACGGACGTAGTCATGAAGGATAAACAATAATAGTCTAGCATATACCTACGTACATTTGTAGACTTCACGGAAAAGTGCGTTGTACACACTGATGGAAAATATTTACCTAGCACAATGTGTTTTGGAAATTAATACTCCGCTTGTAGGTACTTTCTACATGCAGGATTATTTCTAGACTATATTGCTATTTTAACCTTAAAACCAACCTAGAAAAAACTTTTTTTTAAACTGGCGAGGGAAGGAGACGTATTTAGTTTTCATGTTATGTGTAGAATATGATTGTGAGACTTTACATCATACTAGTACCTATAATGTACTAAATTTTAGGGTGAGTATAGACAAGAGCTTTTGCTAGAGCATTACATTGTACTGTATCTTTTTTATGAATGGTACAATGCAGGCAGAGGCTCAGTTTTATAAAAACATTTCCATGTAATGCAACGTTTTTGCTTAGTTTTTGAAATCAAAACATCGAGTGTTATGTTCGCATTGTGGTTCTCATAAATATAAAAACGACGAACTACTACTACTACTTTATTAATATAGTTTTTAAGTCCTTTCTTTTGTTACTAACACTTTAAGGGTAAATCCCGAAATAAATTTATTTTATTTTATTGAACGCCTCCGTGGCCGAGTGGTTTCAGAGCTCGGTGCGAAATCCGGAGGTCCTGGGTTGAATTCCCAGGTCGGGCAAAGTGTGTGTTCGGATTTTTTAGAACATAGCCCGGGTTCGTGATCACCAACCCGCATTTAGCAAGCGTGGTGATTAAGCCAATACCCATCAATTGTAGCGATGACTTGATTTCAATGATGGAGGCCTTTGCCCAGCAGCGAGACAGTATACAGGCTAATTACTTTATTTTATTAATAATGAGAAGGTATAAGATCTCAGGACTATAGGGGAACTAGGGGTATGACGGGGACGCTAAGGGAAAACAACGAAAAACTACAGTTAAAATCAACATAATATTGGTAATTATAGCCGCGTTAGTTTCTTAATCAATTACAAATTGGCATAATCATAAGACGAAATTTTTTTCTCAAATTACAAATAATAATTATTTTTTAAGAACTCATAAAAAACCGCCTTGCTCTATATAGGAGGTAAGATAGGGAATGATAAATGGGGTTCAGTTCAGGCAACATAAAAATCTTATTCATCTTCACAGAACATGCATATGAGTACTTACTGGGGTAAATGATGAAGACTTAGAAAAGTCTTGAAGATCATCTTCTGTAGCTCACTATTTTTGGCAGTAACGTTCTTGGAAGATTTACTCTTTTAACCGGAACGTTCTTTACTTTACCTATATACCATTATGCCCCATATGATCCACACCATCTTTGCCCAGTCACTGTGTTTGATAAAATAAAAATTAAGAAATAAACAGGTGGGACCAATGACATTTGAAAAAGCTGTAAGGAAAACATTAAATGAAGCATAAGAAACCCATCAGTACAACTCTATTTCTTACCTGTTTCTGAAGTGGTTTAGGAACACAAAATATTAGTATAAAGCATTTTAAAAGAAATTTGGGTATCAACAAAGAACGCACGCACTTTCGCCGACTGTCATAGCTGCACTGAGTATTGTTCGAAAGCGGCTTCTGATGGCCAAAGCGCTGCCTGGCGGATGCATTGTATTTCTTACCTCACTACCCCATCATACCCCTAGTTACCCTATTCCATTAGCTAATTTGATGAACATACACTTGTAATAATATACGTACCTAGTTTCAGTCTCTCATACATGAGACGTGAGCCAACATAACCAATAGCCCCCTCGGGTTGTACTAGCAACTATGAAACGGCAGGATAATGTCGAATTTATTTATTTATCTTTTTATTTTTCTGTTTCTGCAGGGTTCGAGCCCAGAATGCTGCACTGACAGCAGCGGGATGGAGACCTCAGCGGGGACGCCGGCCCCCCCTCCCGGGCCCCGCTACAAGCTGGCCACGGAGGGGGCACTCAGGGTCTGCTGTTTCCAGCACACCCGCACCGTAGTAGTTAAGATACTGGCTGCCAAGTTCCTTCGGCGGTGGGAGTCGCACGTTTTATGCCTGCACGACGATCACATAGTCTCCAAAACGGTATGAATTATATAATTTAGAGCTACATTTTTTTTCAGTTTAATCTAGCTGGAGCGTCACTGGAGACGTAGTCTTATGCTTGTCACTAGTTTGGTGATAGCAGATTCCACACATTATGGACATAATGGATATGACAAAAGTATCATTCTGGCTTTGCGAACCAAGTAAAAACCTGGGAGAGTTTAAAACGTTGTTCGGTGCGCTGACAGCAGCGGGATGGCGATAGAGTATCGAAAATTAGCACAACATTATAAAAAAAACTACATGAATGTGCATATATTATCCAGATATTGCACACTGCACCCAGTCAGTGTTATCACGTTCTGAAACTCGGCTAAGCTTAAACCCGTGCTATGAATACAATACTACGACTCCATGGACCCCAGTGGGAGGAGACGTAGACAAAAGAACCCCTCAAATTTAAGACTGAAAGACTTAACTTTATTTTTAAAAACACTTGTTCCTTTGTTAACCGTGTGCCTTACAATTTTCTTTGTAAGTATATATAGTAGTACTTTTTCAAATCCACTAAGTAACTAAAAAACATTCATCTTGTAAATTTTAAATTCATAAAATGTAATTGTGTGGTCGCACGCAACAACATCATTATAAGCTGCAAGACGTCTACTGCCAAACATAAGCCGTACCGTCCTGTCCCCATTCATTTCCACTGCGCTGGTTGCAGGCGGCCAGTATACAGGCTGGTCCAAACATACACATCAATAATTATTTTTAGGTGTTAGGAGTTCAGGGAAAAAACAGCATTTCTAACTTTCTCAATTTCTTTTTTTTTTAGTTTTATAATAAGCGTTATGGATGTGAATTCTTTAGATTCATCTATCATTTATCTTAACAGATCGCGCTACAGTGGCCGAAAAAGTGACTCAACTTAGAATTTTTAAAAATTCGTAAAAAAAAACATAACTCGAAAACTACAGAAAATCGGGTAACATACATGGGGTATTTTCGAATACCCCTGAGTGTAAAAAGCTAAAAAAATTTTATTGACGTGTATGTTTGGACCACCCTGTATAACAGTGAAATCTTGAACTTTTCTGTAAGCATAATAGGTAGCTTGATATATTTAGGCATAAACTCGCCTAGAGGTTTAATTTCTTACTCGATGTTTTCTAGAATGTAGGTAATTCATAAAATATTAGTTCATATTACAGCCTTCAAGCCACTAGGTTAACTCATTAAGATTTAACACAATAGGCAGCAGATGTGCCTAATTTGTCTACCTGTTCTGTTATCTATCTCAAATGTAGGTAAATAGGCTTTGTGAGTTTACAAACACATTAATTTTTAATCAAACCAATGAGGATGGTAGAAAAACTTTACTCACGCGTTAATTCCTTGATTTTCGTCCTATTCGTATGAAATGGACGGGAGAAAAACGTGAGAAAATATGGTTGCTATTCGCATCTTATACCCTTACAGATGCAGTGGGTCAAAAGTGTGTGTGGGGTACATTATGTTTATATCTATCTATCCTCTATCTATATATGTATCTGAAAATACATACGAGTAGCTGTTCGTCGGTCGAGGAAACTCGACAATTTATATTTTAATATCGGTTAATATTGTTTTTGTATTTGTTTGTCTTGTTGTTATTTTTCTTTTTAACATATAGTTTTTTTTTCTAAACTGTATTCATCCATAGCCACAAACTGTCATTTTCGAGTTGTTCTTGTGGAGCTTATCTGTCCACGTTTGTTTTTTTTTATAAAGGTATTCGCAGGAAACCATCGTCGTAGTTTCACGCTGCGACTCTGCGACACACGCTGAGCGAAGGCCTATTTGGCACTTCATTGTATTTTCATATAAGTCTGTTTCAATCCTTTGGTTATATCTTTTATTTTAACGTAATATCGTTACGTTTTACTGCATTTAGTGCCAAACAAACTCATTTTATTTCTTATTACATTTACATGCTTCACAAAGTATTTATTAGGTGTGCCTTGCCATTATGCCACTATATTCCCTACTGCGCACAATATTAATAAACACTCTCATACTCATGACTTATCCGTACAATATTATGTTTCTTAAGCAGGTAAAAGCAGTTTCCATATAACATGATTATTAAGTAGATAAGTAGATAACTCGATTGAAAATTCAAGATGTATGTCTCAATATACTATGTCTGGTTGACATTTTAATTTACGTCTGGGAGTAAGTTTCTAACCTAGTTAACTCATGCAGGTACGAGTATCTTCAGAATGTAAGTATGATTTTCATTAGCTCTGATAAGAATCAAGCATATGCGTAATGCAGGTATAATAATATAACCACATATAAAATAGTCAACTTCTTCTAAATCCCTTGATGATATATATTTTTTTAAATCATTTTAGGTTGGGCCGCATTTAAAAAATACTGATTCGTTTAAATGCTCAAAATGTTTTCACTAACTTTGAATACTTATTTAAATAGCCTGTAATCTCTTTGACATCTGAACAAATAATAAATTTACGTCAATTCGATTACTCATCACTAAACGATGTAATGCGTAATTATTTCTTATAAACAAATTCCAATAAATCCTGGCGGTGGTAGGTTATTTTTCTAGATTTTTTACGAAACGTTTTAATTTTGTAAAATACTTAGGTAGGTTTACTTACAAAAAAATAGTCATAAAGCCTATTTCTTCAAATAAAATCCCTGTGATAAGTCCACCATCCAGACCTTTTTTATTATTGTCTTTATTAGTATCAAAACTATTATTTTGAACACAAAAAGAAGAGAAATATTTTCAGAGTTCGTGTTACCATGTATTACTAATTAAGGAAACGGCATTTTTGTGATTTACATGGTGGATATCAGAAAAGATATATAAATATCAGAATATTAAATGGAAGGATGATGGAAGGATTTTAAAAGGGTAAAAGTGTATATTAGGGAGATGGGAGGAGTATTTTGAAAGTTTTAGAGAGATTTATTTATTTATCAATGCAGCATGCTGACTTACAGTTGCCCAAAATGCCAGCACGCTAATTATGGCTTTGGCAGAATTAGCTGAGCATTCCATGGAAGGAAATGGAGATGAGGGTGAGATTCGTATGAATGAGATTGTGACGTGTTCTGAAAGCTGGTAAGGCTGCAGGGTATGATAGAGTGTCTGTTGAGATGCTGAGAGCCGGGCGAGGAATAGCGGCTGGTCAGTTGTACCGCCTTTTTAATTTGTGTTGGAGGGCCGGCCGGGTACCAGAAAAATGGTGCAAGGCCGTGATCGTGCCGCTTTTCAAAGGGAAAGGTTCACAACAGGACTGCAAAAAATACCGAGGAATCAGCTTTCTCAGTGTCGTCGGCCAACTGTATGCAAAAGTGTTGATAAATAGGGTTGAGAGAGAGACAGAACAAAAGATATGGGATGCGCAAGCGAGATTCAGAAAGGGAATGGGATGTACGGATGAGGCTTTTTCCTTGCGTTGCGTTGTTGAAAAGTTTTTGGCCAAAAACCAAAAAGTCTACTGCATTTTCGTGGACCTGGATAAAGCCTATGGTCGAGTGAAAAGGAATGAGTTGTGGTGTTCGTTATCTGCGCACAGGGTGAGCAGCTGTCTGATACGAGCGCTGAAATCTCTCTATGAGGATTCCAGTGTTTGCGTCAGAATAAACGGTTCGTAAACTGACTTGTTTGACATCCATAAGGTGTTAGACAGCGTGGTGTAGGGTCCCCATGGCTGTTCAACCTATTCATGGATAAGTGTTTGACGGATCTGAAAGACAGTGAGTATGGACTGAGAATGGATGGGTTACTTGTTAAATGCCTTCTCCACGCTGATGACCAAGTTATACTTGCGACGGCGGCCAACGAGTTGCAGAAAATGGTAACATTAATGAATGCGTCGTTACTTGCGAAAGGTATGAAAGTGAACGTAAGTAAGACAAAAAGTACGGATTTTGAAAGAGAGGAGGATATGACAGAATGCGATATTTTAATTGGGGGTGAAAAGGTAGAACAAGTGAAGGAATGTGTGTATCTGGGTACTAGGTTCACTAGGAATGTAGGGCGTGAGAGTGATATTGATAGAAGAGTGAATGCAGGGGATATGGTGAATGGAGCGCTGCATGCCTTTATGAACAGTCAGAAGGTGTCGAAGAGGGCGTGACTGGCTGTTTATGCGGGGGTGTTGGTGCCGATGCTTACGTACGGAAGTGAGAGTTGGGTATGGTAAAAGAATAATGAAAGTAGGATTAATGCAGTGAAAATGAGAGCATTGCGAGGTATAGCAGGAGTGACATTGAGTTATAGAATGAGGAATAGCATAATTAGAGAGCGTTGTGGTGCGGAAGAGTATGTTGTCACTCAAATTGAAATGGGAATGCTCAGATGGTTTGGTAATGTGGATAAGATGGATGAAAGGCGATTGACGAAGCAAATTTACAAAGCGAGGGTGAATGGAGCTGTTAAGAAGGGAAGGCCTAGACGGACGTACTTAGGACGAGTCCAAGACGTCCAGGTCAGGAGTACCTTTAATCGACAAGTATGTGAAAAAAAATTATCAATGAGAGTGGAAGAAGCGCAAGATGTTGTCAGGACCGTAGCAAGTAAAAAGATGTGGTCTTTGCCTACCCCGTCAATAAAAAGGCGTGATGGTATGTATGTACCTATGTATGTAGAATACTAAAAAATACTTTTATTCACGATACATTTTACTATTTTTCCAATTAAATATAGCTTAAAAAAAGTAAAATAGTTTAAGGTACTCGCTGAAGAACTTCTGGCGCAAGACCGCTGAATATGTTGCGAGACGGATTAGTCTTTTAACATTAAAAAAAAACATCCTGTAGGAAATATGTAATTTCTGCATCTGAAGAAAATTTTATAAAACACTTCGTTTAATTCGTTTACCACACGCCTAATCTTATCATGTAAACGTTGCTGTAGTTTTAAATGAGCAGATAAGTTAGAGATACGAGTATGTGCATTGGAAATACACACACCAATAAGAAGAGGAAACGATATATCTATATCTATTTTGGTATTACGTGCATTATCACTTATCTTTTTATATTGTTTTTGATAGCGCAAACTCATGGGGCGCCTCTGTACCTAAATTATGTACACCAAATCATGGGAAGTTATGTTTTTATGAATAACACAGTTGTTTTTCTGTTTCACTTAACCCTCTGTTGGGGACGTGAAGAGGGTATTTTTTTAAAGTATTTTTATTTTTTGTTTTAATTTGTTTTGGAAGCAATGAAGCAATGAAGGTTGTGTAAAAACATTCATCGAGGCGGTTGAAGGGTTACCACGGAAATATAATGTTTACTCTCTGGCACAGAAATTTTAAACTAACCTGTCCTTATTAGGGAAATAAACAATTTTTTATTGATAAAATTCTACAGTTCATTTTGAAAGTATTACAGTTCTCGTACTATGAACTGAATCAAGTCTTGCCTCGGCGGGACCGTGTGGTTGCCATAATAGTCATTTCAGGAAAGTCCTACAAACATAGCTCTTGTTAGTTTTTAAGTTTGTTTCTTATACAAAATAAATAAACTCAAGAGAGGTATTTCTGTGAGCTATGGTTCCGAGTAATAACTTCACTTTGTTCAATAATATGTGAACCATAAAATGTCTTTCCTTGTGAAATTTATCGTTTAAGTAGTTATTTGTATTATTGATCTTTTGACAATCCCCATATTACTTTGTTAAATTTTTAAATTGAGATACTTTGTCATTTATTGAAATGAGCGAAACATCCACGCCAGGAGCACTTACTTAATTTTTATTTTGTCAAAGTTCTGACAAAATATAAAAAAATGTTGATAATCATTACGACTGGCCTGTTGGCGCAATGGCAGGGATCCTGCCTTTAGCGCCGGAGGTCGTGGGTTCGATCCCCACCCATGACAAACATTTTGTGTGACGAACATGAGTGTTTGTTGTGTGTCTGGGTGTTATTATCTATATATGTATGTATTTAGAAATATTCAAGTATATTTATCAGTCGCTGACGCCCATAGTACAAGCTCTGCTTAGTTTGGGGTCAGATGATCTTGGTTTAAATTTTCCCAGATATTTATTATTTATTTTATAGCCCGCTTGAGTCCCTAGGATCATCATTTTTTCTAGTTTCAATCTTCTGTCATTTTATATCCTTTATAATTCCACGTTAGTTTTGTGGGCACACTGTATATGTATATCCAAAGGGGTCTCGTCTACCTTGTGAACCACAGTCAGAGCGTAACACTGCCGGCATAGCCTGAAATCTCCTCGCTATGAACTATCTTTATACTACACACGGATGGCAAGACGAACGATATGCTCGAACTAGGGCTATAGGTACCTGCAAATGAAATAACCTACGTTACGCTAAAAAAATAAATCTTTTACCAAAAAGTGTGTGTGTTAAATTAGTGTCATGTATTTTCCTTATTATGTGACAAGTACGCAAGTACTAAGTACATACTAAGTATTTCTTACAAGTAAATAATTAAATTGATGTACAAACAATACAAATTGGTGACGCCCCTAGCCACAAATTCTTAGTCACCTACGTCAATATTAAATGTTTTTAATACGACTTCACATTGACGTGTCCATGTGAGGAATATGCTTGTAAATACTCGTAAGTTACTAATTTTTAATAACTAATTGAAACTAAGTAACTAAGGAATGGTTTTTGAATCCAACGATAAGGTACAAGGTCTACAAGGTACCTATTAGGCCTAGCTAACCTTAGCATACTGCTAAAAATCCTCAAGCAGCGAATAATTACTGAAGATTTTTGTTACTATTTGACCTTTATCTCACCAACGAATATTTTTTCTTCTATATTTTTAAATACACTTAATATAATGTTTATCTATTAAAAAGAGAAGAGATTTGAATGTTTGTTTTTGTTTGTTTAGAATACTTAGCTCCGAAACTACTGAACCGATTTTAAAAACTCTTTCACCATTATGAAGCTACATTATCAGGGAGTGACATAGGCTATATTTTATTATGATTGAACAAAACATTCAGTGAAAAATAATAGTATATGTAAATCAAGTCGGAGGAACGCAGGCAAGATGTGCTGTTTTACCGGCGCCGCGACGTGCATTTACTTTCCGCAGAACGAAGTCAGTCGAGGCAGCTGATAAATTATATTTGAATGTAAACAATAGAATAGATTGATTTTGGATGCCATCGAACAAAAGCTCATCTTGGCAAAGGTGCGAAGCGAACCATAATGGCCGCAAATTAATAAATACAAACGAGTAATGCTTTTCATGACACGATTTGCTGCCTGCGATACCAAAACCAACGTAAAATGCATGTGTGATGTTTGCAGCTTGACGCCTCAAGGATTACGTACCTACGGTATTCGAAATAATCAAAGTAGATGGTCACGTTGAAAGATCCATTTATGTTATTTTTAATGTTTATATGCCTTTTTTTAATTACTTACAATATTGAGTTAATACCAATAAATTACCTTCATTTCGTTTCAGCACTCTACCACTACTTGAGTAGGTACACTGTTTTGTCGATTTCTATGTTGAAGTTGAATCGCTAAGACTGCAAGATGTGTTTATTATTTCAAACAAAGTTGCAAGGCCTACTGAGGTTTTATAAATAGGGTGAAAGTGTCCTTCTTTTTGATCAGGTAATTGTGACTTCCCGACCATCTTGTCACGGTAAAGTTCAAGCCGATCGTCGTCTTGATTTTAGGAATGCTCGCTCCGAAATCATGAATCAACCTAGGACAGGTTTAAATCTCAGGTCAGGCCGAGTATTCCGGGTTTGTGAGCACCAAATCACATTAGGTAGTGGTAACTAGGCCTTCACCGATCAACTGTAGCGATGAATTCCACTAAGTAAACGAATGAACAAATCTAACGAATTAGAATATTATTACAAAATAAGGCCATCCAGGGGCCAAAACCAATCAAACACCTACCTACTTTTTAACATAAAAGATTTTACATTAACATACACGGTGTCGGGTTTCATGTGGTCCAAACTAAAACCATCGATAGAGGGGTCCAGGGGCTACTCTAAGGACCCCCATGTATGTTTCGCGAAAATTTATAGTTTTCGAGAAAACAGCATTTTTCTAAAATTTTTCTTAGTACCCAAAATGACGCATTTTTTTAATGATTTCTCCTAAAGTATTATTACTAGAACCTTGATTTTTTTGTGAATGTGAACAATTAATAGGCCTTTCATTACACCACTACAGTTGTAACTCAGGCTAATTATTTTCTGCAAAAAAAAATAAACAGTGAACTTTTTTTATTTGGATGATTTTTTACTTCTTTCTTTAGGGTGGTGTAACTCCAAAAAAGCACATAACATAAAACTTCAGGACACATTTCAAAAACTTGCCTACTATGTGAGCCCACCACTTGTAAAATTTCAATCAGCTACGGCAAGAGCTTCATGTCAAAAAAAAAAAAACTGAAATTTTAATATTAAATTAAATTTCGTCAGTCATGAACTCAATTGATTTCCAATGGCATTAAAAAAGTTTACTTTGAGATAATCTGTCTTAAGACATCAGACGTCATTAAAGATACCAGTTTTGATCCCTTGTTGAAGTTTACAAACTGTTTTGTTAGTCTTCCCTTGGCTGCTCTCGCGTTCGTACATTGTTCATACTATCCCTTTTTAACTACTGGCGTGTTAACGGACTTTTCGATTGCTTATTTACTTTTATTTTGACGACTCTGGAACGAAGACTTGGCACGATTACTGGACTAGACTTTGCCCTTAATACGTACTGTGTGTTTGTGTTTGTGGGTTCGTTCAAAGCATAATGCCTTACACGGCACGAGAATATGCAGAAATGCATTATTATTATGGATATGCCAGAAGAAACGCGCGACTTGCGGCACGTCTGTATCAACAGCGGCTGTTACAACGAGGTGGACCACAACCTGAAACATATCCAGATCATCATGTTTTCATCCGTGTGCATAATGTATCATTGAAGGCCGACGTCCAGGAGCACCGTATAATGAAGGTGTTTTAAGAGAAGATCCCTGTTTGGTGGAAAACGTTTTGGAAGAAATTGCTAAGGAACCTGCAGCTAGTACGCGGTCAATCGGTCGGCGTCCCCTGGACCCCTCTATCGGTGGTTTTCGTTTGGACCACATGAAACCCGACACCGTGTATACTGGGTGATTATTTAAAAATGATATGTCATACTAAGTACATCGGTGTAGAAAGTGATAATTCGATTTTTCAAATAACTTTTACTTTAATTAAACTACTTAAACTAAATCTGACGAACGTTCATATTTTTTGTGTGAAATCATTGAAATTAAACCTAAGATAAAACAGTATTTTTCACTTATGGAATTCTACATAACTTATTACATATAATTTTCCTCAAGGTATGATTAATCGCCCGGTATTGTAGCTTAGATTGTCAAACATAGCTACCAGCACGTGCCAGGTGCCTGCTAACAAAGCTACCTATATCAGCCCCAACGAGCATTAATGGGCCTTAACTCCGTTCATTAAAAGAATAGCGGGTTTTATGACGTCTGATATTTAAATTATGAGTGCAGTTTAATTTTAACGTGAACCCCCAACGAGGTCAATCGGAGATAAGAGGCTCGTGCGTCATTCCTTCATTACTCAACTACTAAACTGTTATCGCTACATAATATTCAAGCTATTAAATTATACATTCATTATTTTCTACATAATTTATTAAGTTCGGACCATATTTTCTACCGCTTTGGTGTTTATCTAGAAACACAAAAAAATATTAAGTTTAAATACATTTTGATTTGATTTATTAAAATATGTTTCCTTTTTAAATAGATACATACGAACGAAATATTTCGAACGTTCTCTATCTTCTATACTTATTCTAAAAGTTAATGGAGTCTTGAAAAATAAATGCTGAAAATGACAATAAAAAACTAAAAAATACAACTTGACTTAAAGTATACAATTTTTGATGTACAAACTTTGATGGCACGGATAATTCATAAAAGTGTTCAGAAAGCTGTATTAATATCATCAAAGAGTTCAATAACATATCAAAAATCATAACAAAGGTAGCAATTTTTACCTCAGAAGTTCAGATCTCATATAGAGCCGAATCTGTACTGCTGGTACCATTTTTTTTTTAATATTTTTTATAGTTCATGTTAATGCTACAGTACTACTGGACCAACTCCCATTCCTAGGCAGTACTTGGTACAAACCTTGGCAATGTCCTCTGGAATGAAACATTCGTGGCTCTCTTGTTTGTTAATTATTATCTTATTGCGAATTTAATTAGATAAACACGTAATAACTATGAGGGGCATGCCAAAAGAAGTTAGATACTCTTTACTCATTTGATGGACACTGGCAAGTTATACACCATCTTAAAGGCTGGTTGTTTATTGATATATTTGAAAATAGAACACACATATTTTTTTTTAGTTTTTATTTGAATGACTGAAATGAGCATCATTTTTCCGAGAATTTGGCGGGAATTCGCTTGCAGCAATGGAGCTCAGGGGACGTGGTTTTCGCGCTATGATTTATTATGACTATGAAAAAGGTATTTTTTTTGGTTTTGCGAGTTAAGCGTAGGACTCATCTTAGATTTCGAATATACATTTCTTGAAAACGTGTAAATTTGAAACTTGAAAACGTGAAACGTGAAATTTAAAAAAAACGTAAGTATATTCACTTGTCGAGGAAGAACTTTTTTTGTGCCTAAGAATGTTTTGAACTTTTGGCAGAAAACGTTTGTGCAGTCGAAAAACTTATTCACGAAAACCGACGAATTACTCGTACGTACGTAGAGCTGGAGCGAGAACTGGGAATTGGATCAGCAGCAATGCAAACCATAATTCACGACCACCTTTCTCTCCGTAAACGTTGTTCGAGATGGGTGCCGCACAAACTTACCGATGAGCAGAAAGACCTCGGGTGGATTGGTGCCTATTCATGATAGATACATTCGACGGTGGCGAGAAAAAAACGTGTATGATATACTGACTGGTGACGAAACATGACTATATAAATATGATCCCGAAACAAAGTGACAGTTGACTGTATGGTGTTTTGAAGATTGGTTCATCTCCAACGAAATGTCGCCGTGCATACGAAGCACACAGAAACTAATGGTCGCCTCGTTTTTCTGCAAAACAGGTCATATTGCTACTGTAGTGCTAGAGGATCAAAGAACGGTGAACTCTGAATGGTATGTGTCAGTTTGTGCTCCAACAGTAGGTAATATCAGCTTGGTGTGACAAGCGACCGAAGTCAGGAATCCGGTACCTTCTCTGGCATCACGACAATGCGGCGCCGCACACGTCTACCAGAACACTTGACTTTGTCAACTCAAAAATGTGTCAATCCTTCCTCACCCACCATATTCCCATGACCTTGTGATTTTTACCTGTTTCCAAAAATTTTAAAAAACTAAAGGGGAAGAGGTTTAGAAGCAAATAAGATGCACTGGCTGCCTATAATTTCGAGATTTCTGAGGTGTCTAAAGAAGAGTGGTCAGAGGTATTTTCCAATTGGTTTAAACGTATGGAAAAGTGTAGGTATACGTGCTCAGAGTGAATACTTCGAAAAGATCGATCCTACTTGTAATAAAGAATAATTTTTGTATTTTTGAGTAGGTATCTCATTTCTTTTGACGTGCCCCTCGTATTCAGTCAGTTAACTTGCTAAGTGTGTAGGTAACGTCATAACGGTGAAGGAGTAGTCATACAAAATGTATGAGACCTTTCTGTTTAGACAACTGATAAAAAGTGTCTTATGTACTTGACTTTCAAATATCTTGAGTAAGGAACCCCGTTAGTCGCATCTCTTAAGAGCACTTAGTCTCTGCTGTGTTCGCTAGCTCGCTTCAAGTAGTTATAGGATAGGATGTTATAAGTACTGATTACGTGTAAGCATAAATCATCCTCAGTAAACAATCTAATTTGCTTTGTCCAATGACATCGCTAATTACAACAAATTATTAGAGCTGCTTATTTACACTGTATTTAGCAGCTAAAACTTGCCCCGCAAGAATGATATAGTAGTAAACTATATAGTAACTGTAATCGTATTGTGGATTCTCTCCTAAGAAACCTCAGATAGCTTCCCTATGAAATGGTATACAACGTTGCCCCTAAACTAATTGAAGGCGACCCTGTCGCTAGCTTAGTGACTAGTAAGTAAGTAGCGCAGTACTCGTTAGTCTTGTAAGTACCAACTTACATTGGAAGTAGGTTACCAAAAAGGTGTTATCTGGGAGATTAGAACGTTCTCAACGCAGTCATGTTGGCGTATGTTACCTACTTTAAAACGTGTATTCAACAGTTAGAACGTTTTTTTAACCAAACATACCAAATAATAACACACTTTATTATTATTATTATATTATACGCTATCACTTCAAAGAACTTGGAAAACCTATCTAAACAGATAATTTATGATATGAAATAGGACAAACAAGTTTTTTTAGTTTTTACTGAGTATTGCTTATTCATTAAATAATTTAAATGAAAATTAAAAATAAAGGCTTTAAATAAATAATAAAACTAAAAACTACTAAGGAAATACTGTGCCTGTGGTAAGGTACACAAGATGCTGACAGCAGTCCCCCGTTGGATAGAAAGGCTCACACGTTGTGCGACGAATGTACCAGCTCTTGGGTCACCTGTAGTCGATATCAGTTTCTTTAGACAGAATTTTTACAATCTTTAATTTTACTTTTGTTTCTCTTATTTTTAAAACACAGTTAATTACCTTTACCAGTAATTTCTTATTCGTAATTTAATAATATAGATTGAAAATATAATTTACCACTTTTCCATAGTACGTTTGTACTAATGGCACCTTAGTTAGTTACTCACTATCTGTTCAATTGACGGCATGTTGTTGAGAGAATAATTAACAACGGTGTAATAGAACCACTTTAAGCCAACAGCCCGATTTTTTGTGGCACATTAATTTTCTGCTTTGTATAAAATTCAGATCTCAAATAGTTAAATAACGAGGTATATTATAGGTATTCGATTTCTCAAACGAGAAACTAAGTTCGAAAAATACACAAAAAAACAAAAATTATGTTCCTGTAAAGTTACGAGTCTATAGGCTCGCAGAGCATAAAGAGCAAATACGAAAGTGACAACCCTTTCGCGAATATCATTTCATAGAGAATGTGTTCATTTTCAAAATATCTACGATGAAGAAGTTGCATAAAATATATATCAATATAACCATGATTAACGATCTAAACGATTCCGCTATATTGTGCGTAAGTGGCTTACGTAGTATTTACTCGCTGTGATGAGTTGGTACGGAGCGTGAGAGGTCGCGTGATGCATACTAATTTAGATCAGCTTGTGGACAGTGAGACATATCACGACGCAGACACATGGACAGACGGATCAAAGTTAACGACTGCACCGCTGACCGGAGATAAACTCTGACGAGGACGTAGGTCGTCCGTCTGCCACTTATCCCTAAAATTATCTTCTTTGATTAGTGCCTTACTAAAGTTCAGTGGGTATGGTTTCCGGTTTTGGGTGTAAATAATTAATCCGAACAAAACTTGCCTGGAATAATATATTACGATAAAATATATGTTTTGCCTAAGTCACTTAGCAGTTTTTTTGGTATTTTTTTAAACTTGTGTTTTAAAGGGCGCGCCTTTAAGTACTTAAACAAAAACAAAATGACACAAAAATAAAATAAAATTAACTAAAATCAATAATAATAAACCAGAGGAAGATGCGATTGTCGCTTGTGAAGTCTTGTCAAGTATCATTTCTTACAGTTTTTCTTTCCTCATTGAGTATTTTTTGGCGCGTTTATTTTTGCCTCTACTTTAATCGATGATGATTAAATTCAATTTATTAGATACACCATGGTAATGCATGCGTCATACTTGCCCAACGTAATACCTACCTTATAACGACAATTAACGCTGCAAACATGTATGTCTATTGTTATATATGTCTGATCCAGACTGTAAATTATTATTTTTTCATTCAATGCGGAGTTAAACAAAATATGTTTTTTTTAATAATTGGGCCAACACCATGCTACACAACAAACAACTGAGTGGTTTCTTTTTCTAGAACTAATTTTCACGATTATTGACTCATTATTTATTTAGGAAAGTACATATTTTTCAATGTCATAATAAAATTTACAAAAACAGTCATAAAAATTAAAGAAAACTATTTATTCTTATAATTGCTACATCGATTACGTGTAATTGTTTCATCACTTAATAAAACAACATTTAAATACGAGTATAAACAGGCGCGACTCTAAAAAGATTGACGTCAATACAAACTCATTTACAAACTCAACAACCAACGCGTATTTTAATTGGTTTGTAATACATATTCACAGGACCTACTAGCGTCGGCATTGATTAAACTTTATTTTTAAAATAACTTATTCTAAATCACCTTTCTAATGTGTGAACTATTCAAGGTGAGCTATATTATTAACCTCGTGATTCGCGGTTAAAATATTGCTTGGTACCTAATAGAAAAAACATATTAGTTACCATATTGAACATTATTTTTATCCATAGATGTTATTTTAAGACTAATTTGTCGGTAACTTGCTCTGTATTGTCTTTATAATCAATTAATGGTGTCTGCTTATCCGCGCTCTGCTGCCGGCCAGTGCATACATTTTCCGTTGCCGTTGGGAATTTAGATATAATATATATTGTCAGTCTGGATGTGACCCCTCGTAAGGTCAATTTGTGATTATAATGCCGACTTTTCGAAAATGAGACTAGCATAATATATAGGTATAATTCTTGCTTGCTTTGGCCTCGTAAGCTACCACAAATATTGGGAAAATGAGTAGGTAATGGGTAGGTAATGATAACTGGAACTGTATCTTTCAACTGAAATCAGTGAAATCATGAAACAGTAGTATAATTTATTTCCTGGGTGTGTCACATTTAGACTGACGATGTCACGTACGAGTATAAGGAGTTGAAGCTCAAATAACTGCCAATGTGCCCAACTAAGTTATGTATGAAATGAAGTGATGACGCAAATAAGACGGTATGCCAAGTATTTGGGTTTTCCAATATTTTTGAGGGATGTCTGTATTGTATTGTAATTTTAAATTATTACGGTATCGTTTCAAATAAGTATGCCTACATTTGTCACGCGCCTGACAAGTTACCTAAATGCCGAAATAACTCATTCTGTCGGTCCATTTTTAAGGTTAATTACCGTTTATTTACCTTTAGGTTAGTTTCTATAATAAGCACCTCAAAAACATACATCCTAAAACCACAACAGTAATCTCTTTTGATGATTAAAATCCAGTTGTTTACAAATTCGGCCATAATTATTTTATAGTATGAGCCAATACATTTTTGAACTAAAGATACCTTACTTATCTTTAACCGCCAATTGTATCATTAATTTTGTGCAATGAAGAATAAATAAATAAATGTTGAATGCTACTTAATGTAAAATAAGTGTAGTTTCTTTTGTTTCAGCCGTCAGGTTTGCTTGAGCAACCGCTGTCCTACAGCTGTATGCAGGAAGTATACTGCATTTCTAGATGGGATTCCGCTAGAAAATACTGCCTAAGAATAGTAATGCCACATGGATCTCTTTTATTGCAGGTATGTATCAAATGACTATGCGTACCTATTAGGATTTTCTTTAGGAAATCTCTTTGTTAATTCTACAATAACTTCTATTTAAATAGCAGCTATTGCAGATACTCCGTCCGTCCGTGCTACTTGATCTAGCTAGATGCCACAGTTCGGTCGACCACAATAAGGCATGAAGGTGTGAAACTATGCTGGCTCCGGTTTCTGTGGTCAGCTAAAATATAAACAACACATAAACATGCTTTGTATTTGTCTCTCTACATTTTTTAAACTGGCTAGCGACTTATAATACGACTCTATACTATGTTAGATGAGTATATCATTAAAAAACGAATGCAAGTTACTGAAGAATAAAATAACGCGCAGTGAAATTAGCGACCTAGTTCTTTAGAACCGTTACGGTTATTTAAAATGTAAGTAGTACACCTACATTTTCCTTGAGTACTAATCAATGAATGAGTACTCATTGTCACAGACTAATAAGTAACTTGCATTTTTTTATTACAGTCATGTTTTACACTAATTAACTAATAAACGTGCAATAAACAAGTGAGTTCCATAACCCGCTGAAGAACTTACTTCTACAAAACCTTTTTCAACAACAAAAAACCGTTTTGTATTTGAAAAAAACAGACCATTTTTTTCTTACATGTCTTATTATGTGAACAAACGGCGTATTCTTATTGTTGGGAAATCAGGGAAATCTGACGTAGGAAACTTCCTTTATTTTTGTGTAAGAATTGTGACATTTTAATGCTAACTTGATTTAAATTGTTTCAGGCCAACGATGTTTACTCAAGAGACCAATGGTATCATTCTATTGTGTGGAAGGTGAGTTTTCCTTCCTTGTTTAGTGATTTGTTTTATTTATTAACTCGTAGACTTAATTCATCGTTTATTATTAGTAACAAAATTCGTTATTATTTCAGAGAAACATCATTAGGTATCGACATTTTCTCACTAAGACGGTCAGAAGAGAGGTTGTGTTAAAGGAATTAAAGGTTTGTTTCGCACTTATTATTCTAAGTACTTTTTCCGCATTGTAACACGTTTTGAAATAGGTATTTGTTGCAGAATATGGTGGATTTCGTGATGACGACACCTCTACAAGACGAAAGCGTTACCCGGGCGCCTCTGCAGATACTCACCGATTTGTTATCCGAGGTAAATATGAGTATGCGTTTTACGATTGAGTTGAGTATACGCCTATAGATAAATTAACATCAAGACAAGATCTATTTACGAAAGAGATTCGTATTTAACTTTGTAAGCTTGGGCGTAATTATGAGCTTTTAATTCATCGTGACGGAAGCAGTAATATCGCTTGCATCTTACCGAACCATCTGGTATATAGACCTAGTAGTAGGTAGTAACTGAAGATACAAAACTAGATACAATATATTTCGGACCTTGAAGATCTCGAGCGGGAATCGAACCCGCGTCTTTCACAATCGGGGTGAATGCTCTCTCTTTCTGCCCGGATTCTGAAAAACGCGGGTTCGATTCCCGCTCTACATCACGAAGGTCCGAAATGGTTTTTTTTCCGTTTTCTATCTTTAGCTATGAAAACAAGCATTGTAAAATGCAAAAAATAATCAAACTAATGATAGTAGTAGTATGTTATGTTACGATCTTTATAATATCTTCGGCGGTACTATTGAATGTATTAATTTTATGAACGATTAGATCAAATCAAATCAATAATTTATTTGCAAGAATACCGAGTTACAAATAATATAATGGTATGTCATAAGTATTCAGTCTGCAAGCAGACGTGCAAATATTAAATTAAATTATATTATATTAAATTTAAAATTCAATGAAATTAATTATTCAATGTCAAATAACAAACTATACTATAAAATTCAAATTATTAAAAAAATACGAATCATTTTTTACACTTATTGCAGAAGTCAGTATATTCTTTAATGTCATAAAACCAATTTATTAGGAACCAGTCACTTAATTTGTTTTTAAATTTGTTACCTTTGAGTAGTTTCAGGTCATCAGGAAATAAATTATACATGGTTATGCACATATTAAAATCAT
The DNA here is from genome assembly GCA_947369235.1 of Udea olivalis. Classification (NCBI taxonomy): domain Eukaryota; kingdom Metazoa; phylum Arthropoda; class Insecta; order Lepidoptera; family Crambidae; genus Udea; species Udea olivalis. Next base: position 13,514,449 of record OX376341.1, on the reverse strand, counting down.
TTTTGTTATAAATATACTTTCGGACAGGGGGTTGATAGAGTAAGTTCTTGAACCTTTCTCTTTTTTGTCTGGTGTAGACCGCATCACGTTTAGTAAAGTAGTTTGGATAGGTTTTCACGAACAGACATAGGTCTCTTTAGTAGATACAAGGCAGAGGCAGAACATTGCATGCTTTGAAAAGGGGTCTGCATGAATCGAGGAACCATGCCTTGTTTATTACCCTCACGCAACGCTTCTGCACCTTGAAAACTCTCTCCATTTCGATTGAGTTACCCCATATGATAATCCCGTAGCTGATAAGGGATGACACATAGCCGTGGTATGCCATCAAAGCGGCTTCTTTGGAGACTGTTTGTCTGATTCTTTTCAGTGCAAAAGCGTAGCGCTCAAGTTTCTGACATAACTCGTCAACATGAGTTTTCCAATTTAAGTGTCTAACCATGTGTATTTCCAAAAATTTTACATTTTCTACCTCTTCAACGTTTTTATTATTATTAATTATATTTATTGGAATTGAAATTGTATTGTAGGAGTTAAACTGAACAATTTTGGTTTTTGCTATGTTTAGGTTTAAATTGTTAACTTCCATCCAGTGGGTGACTTCAGATAGGGCTCTATTTAGAGACTCTTGAGATATTTATAGGACTGGCCTGTTGGCGCAATGGCAGCGATCCTGCCCCTCAGCGCCAGAGGTCGTGGCTACCTGTCACTAAATGCATCTTTTCGGCTGGATATTTACTTACTGAAGAAATTGCTTGCTACCGTCAGTTTAGGAAATGAATTAGGCTGGCTATAAGAGATTTTAATATGGCCCCTGAAGTAAGAAAGAAAGTTTATGGAGCTCCATGTATACAGCTCATTGGGAAAACCTCGACCGAGAGCTGATTGCGCTATTTAAGCGTCTTCGACGCCTCGAATATCCTCGGAAGGAAGCATCTCTGAAACCGAGCTATTTTGCCGACGTCAATCAAGCGCTTGATGAAAACATCACGAGCGGACCAATACCTATGAATACAAACACTGCGGGGTACGCATAATGCCTATTTCTCAGAGTAAATGTATGTGACAAAAAAGTAGTAACGAAATAGTTAACATAGGGCTTGTTATAAAATGACACACAAAATATCTAAATATTTGGTGATTAATACGATTACAGTGATGATTCTTCGTTTTCAAAAAAAATAATATTCATCCTACAAAATTGCTTTGTTTTTCTTCGAATGATTACTTAATTAAAAACATGTCCAACTTCTTAACTATTTCGAGCCTTTAGGAACAGAAAGTTGAATTCCTAAAATGTTGAGTTTGCAAAATGTTGGATTTCCCAGAATGTTGATTCTCATAATGTTGAAATTGCAGCATGTTGAATCATAAAATGTTGGATTTGTAGAAAGTTGAATTTGCAACAAGTTGAACTCCCAAAATGTTGAATTTACAGAAGGTAGAATTTGCAAAAAGTTGATATCATTGAGATGATATACAAGCAAAAAGTTTTGCCCCACACGCCAACTGTCATAGACGTCAAATGCAAAATTTCCTAAAAAAACTTCGAAAAAAACCTCATGACAACGCACGTCAGTAAACCCAGTATTCGATAGTAGTCTTTGCAGTAAACTGACTACAGTATGTGCGCTGTAGCATGGTGCGGGTGACAGTTGCGTAGATATGAAGTCGTTGGCGTGCGGGCACGAAATGTGCGGACTTCGTATCAAGTCAATGGCGATGAAAAGTAAAAAAAAAACTATCTACCGGCGGATTAAAAGACATATAAATAATTCAATCATATATTGACAACAAGTTAGATAATAATTAAATCACAAGATCCTCACCCTTTTGGACCGCTTAAAATAAAATAAGTTTACTCTTACATACTTCATTACTCTTACACATTTCTCTAACATTTAAAACCCAAGTTTCAACCTGGAAAAAGTGATTTTGTTGAGGAAAACTAATGGAGTTATTGTTTTCCTCTCAAGTAACTTTAATAACGACAAATATTTTTTGTCGAACAAGATATCTCTTGTTCGTCTATTCTTTTTAAATGGCACAAAAGACAGATACTTTTCGATTTTATTGCCATAATGATTCAATTCTTTTAAAAGTGTATAGAACACTAGGTAAAAATTTGGATTTTTAGGTAATCTCCCATTAATTCGTCGATGGTACCCTTCAGACGTGTTAGTGGTCCGATGAGTATCTCCCGCACAACTAATCATATTATGATCTTTTTTAAACCATTGATTTTGAAAGTATTTTAAAAATAATTTAATTTTTGGTGAACCTGGGGCACCCTTTTTCATATCATTCCAAGCTTGTGGCATGAAAGTGGGTGGAAGCCAGACAAAATTAGAGCACATCCTAACAATGCTTCTTGCAGTTCTATCGTCACTTGTAGATGCCTTTACTCTTACTATCTTCAATTCCTTAGCCTTTTTCCTGACGGCTTCATTGAAATGTTGATAACAACCAGATAAATCAACATCTGGGAATATCGATTTGACACCATTGATTTGAGCTACCTCGTAGTCACATTTATAAGTCTTCATTATCACAGGCAAATTCTCTTTTATTAAGTTGAATAATCTCTTGTAAGTTTTTTCGGTCTTGTTTGGGAGAATGCATATATAACCGGGAAAACGTTTACTGTCTCATGGTTAGAAAAAATGTCAAGATGAATAACAAAAAGTTGTTGAAAGGGGCGTGGACAAGTTTTGAAAGTACCATCACCACTGTAACTACATAATGTTGACGATTTCATTGCCAATATGGCGGCTTGGGAGCAAATGATAATAATTTTTTCTTCATTTCCATCTTCAAAGACCTTGAAATTCTCATCAACGTTCTTTGGAATTTTTACATCTTGGATTCTTTTAAAAACAAGCGAATTTGTGCTCAAATAGTTTTTCCGTGTTCTATATAAAGTACTTTTTAATGAAATAAATGATGGGATTTCGGTAATAGTAAAAACAAGGTTGCTTTCTTTAAACTGTTGCACCATTCCTTCATAAATTTGCTCGATAGGGCATAAATTTATACACACTTGCCGCCGTATGTCGTTGATCAGCTGCGTAACTTTTATTTTATTCTTGTCTGGGATACATGTATGTTTTGTTTCCCTTTTTATCTTACTATCGTCATTAGTTAACGTAACCGTTGCTGAACAATCGTCCCGATTAGTGCACTTCCATCAAGTTGTACCGTTCTGGTTTGTTTTCCCGTCTTTGGTCCGCGTGTATTTACCTCTTACTACAAGAAGTTTTGTTTTGTTTTTATTTGTATTAAAATAAATTGTTTTAAAGGGATTCATTATATTTCTATACGTATTAATCCAATGATTAAATTATTCTGAAATGACATTGACTAACATTGACAGTTATTGTTAATTTGTTAACTAAAGTGGTTTACGTGTGTAACAGAAAAGAGTATTTATGTTCCACGAAAAAGGTTCTAACAGCATAAAAATGAAAATTAATAATCTGAGAAATAGTTATCGGACCCGCACACATTCAAAATTTAGCAAAAATATGAAAGTATATGAGGGTTATCATTATCACACTTGCGAGTTTCTATACAAATATATGTCGCGGCGAACTCGCTGCGTAATCGCCTTCATACAAAACTCGCTCGCAAATCACAAGTCTGATAAGGCCCTATGTGAATTCTACTTCATGAGAATTCAACATTTTGCGAAACTAAAAAAAATCAACATTCAGGGAAATTAAACGTTTTGGGAATTCAACTTCACGGGAATTCACCATTTTGCGAAACTTAAAAAAATCAACATTATGAGAAATTCAACATTTTAAGAATTCAACTTTATGAGAATTCAACTATATGGTCCGAAAGGATTTCGAGTCACACTTTTTTTCCAAGATGTACAATTACATTTATTTTGAGAAATACTTATTCATATATGTGTACCCCGCAGTGTTTCTACTCATAGGTATTGGTCCGCTCGTGATGTTTTCATCAAGCGCTTGATTGACGTCGGCAACGACCGGCCGCTTTGACCGCTGACTCGCCCGAGCGCCAACAAACATAATCTGTTCGTTCCACAGATACCACAGATATAAAGCTGATTAAATAACGCTAGGCTCTCCGTTTGTATAAAAACCATCCTTCCTTGTTTCGGCGCTTATTGTGATAGAAATTTCTAAATCAATTATAATTCGTTCATTGAGTAAAAAGAGAAATGATAAGTGAAAATCTACTCGATTTTGACATCGATCGTTGAGCGTGGACTGAAGTGCGTGAAATGAAGCAGCGTCAAAAGCGTGACTGTTGCTGACATAAGAAATTAAACGTTCAGCACAAAGTGAACATTTAGATGCTGTCATATGTTGAGCATATTTTAAACTTAACGTTTTATTTGTAAAAGAAAAGTCGCCAAGCTTGATTTTTCTTTATGTGCCTTATGGTCAACCACAGGTCAATCGTAACAGACTGAACGTTTTGATGCCACATGTAGTTTTGCGAGTGTAAACTGTCAAAGACTCAAAGATGTGTATAACAATTTAATACAACTCGTACGTCTACTCGATACACAAGCTTAATCAAGTGTCCCAGTCCCGTCCAAGTTCCCCATACATAATCGTGTGTTCTAATTCAACAAACTCTTTCTCAGCTAATTACAAAGGTAATGCTAGAACCTAAATAGAAATAGAAATATTTGTCTTGGAAGGAGGCGAACGTTCAACCAGTTCCCCAAAAAGGGGACCGGTCTGACCCTGCCAATTACCGTCCAATAGCCGTAACCTCAGTTTTAGCTGAAGTGTTCGAGCGGATCATAAACACGCAGCTCATCCGCTACCTAGAGGATCACTCTCTTATTCACGACCGTCAGTACGGCTTCCGACAAAACGGTCTATGGGTGATCTTCTAGCGTAAGTAATGGACAAGCATGGGGAATCTTTGGCCGTCAGCCTTGACATTGCCAAAGCTTTCGACCGTGTATGGCATCGTTCGCTTCTTTCCAAGCTTCCGGCATATGGTCTGCCACCTCGCCTTTGCGACTGGGTTGCCGGATTTTTGAAGGGACGTAGAATTCGCGTCCTTTGCGATGGTCGAAAATCACGCTTTCTCCAGATTAATGCCGGAGTGCCGCAGGGCTCCGTCTTGTCGCCGACGTTGTTTCTTCTGCATATCAATGACATGTTATCTCTTGGTAATATTCATTGCTATGCGGATGATAGCACGGTCCACGCGCGTTATTTCGAGCGCCCTGGGGCAAAGCAGACTGACATCGAGGAGAAGAGGCGAAGTCTTGTTGTTGAGCTTTACGGAGTGTTGGACCGCATTTCAGAATGGGGTGCATGCAATCTTTTCGAGTTCAATGCCAAGAAAACGCAGGTGTGTGCATTCACAGCGAAGGCGTCGCCGTTCCTTTCCCATCCCACTCTTTAGAGCACCCCGCTACCGATTAAGGATAGCCTAAACATCCTTGGCATGGATGTTCGTAGCAACCTAAACCAGCGGGACTACATTGAGAGCGTCACGAGAACTGCTGCCCGTAAACTCTGAGTCCTGAACAGAGTGAGACGATTCTTCACGCCTGAGCAGCTCTGTCTCTTGTATAAGACACAAGTTCGCTCGTGTGTGGAATACTGCTCTCATCTCTGGGACGGTTCCGCCAAGTACCTACTCGAAGCTCTTGATAGGTTGCAGCGGCGTCCTATCCGTATTATTGGAAACCCAGAGGCAACTTTGACCCTTGAGCCTCTCCAATTGCGTAGAGACATTGCCAGGCTAAGTGTTCTCTATCGCTTCTACAATGGGGAATGTTCTGACGAGTTATTCCAGCTCATTCCACCCTCACCTTTCCACTCCCGTACCACGCGTGCTGGACTACGGCGTCACCCACACACAATTCAACATTTGTTGGCCCGAACTAAAAGGTTCGGTGACTCGTTTCTTTGTCGTACCATCCAGAGGTGGAACGCTCTTCCAGCACATGTGTTTCCTTCCTCGTATAGTCCCGGGTTCTTCAAGCGGGGCGTGAAAAGGCATTTCTGCAGGCCTTCAAGGTGGGGATGGCCAGCCCAGTGATTCGTTGAGTGACTGCTTGTCAACTTCATATCTGGACCTCACGACCGCTTTCTATCAGGTGGAGTGAGGTCATCTTGAGGGGCAATATAAAAAAAAAATAGAAAAAAGTTTATTCGGTACCAATAAAAAAAACAATACATTCGACAGCAAAACAAAAATACACTCTGAATCTTAACCTAATAGACAAAGGTACCAAAATGGTCTCCGCTCAGTATATAAGCCGTAACGAGATAGCTCTGGTATATACGTGACGCTATTACTTCAATATGAATAAAGGTATGGAGAAACACGACGCGTTATTGTCACTCATATCAGAACGTCTAAACGCTAATGCCCAGCTAAAGACAAGGTGGCCTTTGTTCCTTAGCTCGCGATCGGCTCACGAGGCTCCGATTTTTAACACGAGTTAGTACTCGTATCTATCAATAATAGCGCAGGCCATGTTACGTTTTGGTGACGGTTTGCACTCAATAAAGTTTTTGTCCCTAGAAAAAGGAGAGTCCAGACTGGGAAGAGTGGGCCGAGTCGGTGACGAGCGTTTCCGCGCCGCTGCTGGCCGAGCGCTGCTCGACCGGGGAGCTGTGCGCGCTGCTGGCACGTCTGTGCCGGCGCAGGCCGCGTGCCGCGCCACTGCCGGCGCTCGCGCCGCCCGTGAGGCGGGTCCTTACGAGGAATGTGGACTTCGCGAGGGCGCCGAATGCAAGGCAACTCGTCAAGGATTATATAAGGTGAGCTAACGTCACGAACGCAGTAACTGTAAGAAACAGAGTCGCGCGACGGGCTAGCCTGCCGCCGCTTGTACTGAAGATATTGACGAGAAACGTGGGCTTCGCGACAGGCGTGCGCCTAGTGCTTGGCAACTTGTCAAGGATTATGAAAGGTAGGCTTTAGTCCACAACTTCATAAGCGAAAGAAACAAAAATACACGACCGGCTTGTCATGCTGCTGCGGCTGTGGAGAGACTTAAGGAGGAACTTGAATACTATTTAATCAAGGCACACAGTGTTTTCAGGCAAACCTGTCAAGAACTAACTATACTTTTCAGATAAGATACATAAATACATAATGTTGGATGAGGGTAATAACAAGTAAGATATTACGGCTTCTGAGTCTGGATCAAACATGACGTGCTTAATGCTTATAGAGGTTCTGCAACGAATTTCAGAGTCTACATTATCATCAGAGGCTAGGCGTTCACAAATGCATAGGTATATTCCAAGAGTTTTCAAAATCCGGCGACCTTTATTAGGTCGTACTTGTCCACCTTACTGGAATTTGGTTACTCTTTTAAAACGCGCTATAGTACTTGATAACCGTAGAAAGTGAAAAAAATCAACGATAGTAGTAAGTTTATCTTTGAAAAGTATCGATGTCGCATTTACGATGCATAAATGATTCTTGCTTTAAGATAACAGTTGATTATCAATTGTCAATCATCAAATCAAAAAATGATTATATGGTATACTCAGAAGGTGATGTAGAAGAAACTATCTGAATGAAAGTTAAATTAATTAAATTAACTTTCATTTCAAGGTCACCGTTACAAATCAGTCGAACTGCCAGTATTTTTTGAATGAAAAACAATGCAATTAGGGTCAATTAAAAAAAAGACTTAACTGAGTAGGTATGCCATGTCTTTTGATAATCAGACATTTTGAGACTAAACCCAAGTAAAAGAACTTATAAACTCCATAAACTTGAACGTCTCTATTCTTGCTAACTATTTAAAAAAAACCCAGCCATGTAACAGATTTTTTTGACTTCAGATTAGCTGATTGAGTAACATTAAGAGGCCCTTGCTTTGAGGGCCGACTAGATGCAATCTGCACCTGCTACACATACCTACGGACGCCCATCTGTCAATTCTTATGCAGAAGTAAAGTAAATCAAGATGACACTGGCCACGACCGGTTGATGCGAAACATTAATTTGTCTGGACCGCGATACTCGTGCTCCTAAACTACCGAGCATTGAACCTTTGTTGAATAGCCAATAGTCTCCAAAGCATACTAATAATATTCACGAAGACAAAAAGCATGCGAAGATCATGTCATACTATGGTAACAGGGGGGCAGAGAAGCTCTAAGCAGAACCATAAGATAGGTAATCAAAATTGTATGGTAATGGCCGAATATAATATAGCCCATTTTTTATATTGTTAGGTGTTCCTCATTACCTTCCTTTTTGCATGTCAATCAGTCCATATGAGTATAGTAACTCAATAAAGGTATGTTTTTAATTTAACTTAGCTTTTTTGTCCGTTGTGTAGGAGGTACAATCAATAGCTCTGTGATTAAGGTCACTGTGAAGGACAGATGACGAGGGGCTCAAGTGGCCATTAAATATGCCATATTTAACATTCGGTCCGTCCAAACACATTACAGATAGACGTCTGAGTTATTATCTGACCTGAATAACAAATTAGCCTGTTAGCCTCATTTGGTAACAATGCAGGTTATTTATTAGAGGCGTAGGGTAAACGTGGAGCCGATGCCGATCAGCTGCTCTGACGTCAAAATAAAACATTACGTCCAAAACATGCGATCATTTCGTGCGTAGGTAACAAAAAACAAGAGTTTAGGTAAGGCACCTTATAAGAAACACACGCAGGCAAGATTAACAAAACGTTATTCGAAGTCTTAACCTCTCGGAAACATGCGATTAGATTGTACCTATAGGTGGAAAATATAGCGAAAGTTTATGAAGCAGTAAATTATCCAAGGGCAATAAAGAATTTAGGGGTAATAAATTCACAGAGTACCAACCAATATTATGTCTTGCGAAAATAGTGTACCGACTAAAGAAACCCTTACGCGATTATTTGCGTCGTAGTCTACCCTGGGGCCTTTCTAGATGTATTCACCAAATAGCGTAGGATACCATTAATGAGATTGGCAGTGGTATCCAGTATACCTAAGGTCCACTGTTATCGAACACGTGCTTAGACGAAGCTAGACGCACTAGGAATTTACGTCGACTACTTACGTCACTTTATAATCAGTTCATAGTGATCCAGATTAAAAACGTTGTCCGAGTTTGTTTTGTCAGGACCAAATCTGTTGTCCTAACATAATCATGTTGGTTTTAAAAGTTTGGGCAGCTATCTTCATCTGTACCTACCTATATACTCGCATTATCAAAGTCATTCATTTAAGCATGTTAAAGGAACGGTAGACCTTCCCTCAGCTCTTTAACGTCCATAGGTCTGCAATAGTACTTTATCCTGTCAGAAGTTTGAATAAGGTACTTTGTATGCAGACTATCTGAGTATGCGCGGGAGGCCTAGAAGACGGTGGTGAGATGAACTGGTTGTGCATCGCAAGGATTGACCAAAATTGGCTTTGAATGTGAGATGAAGATGGGGAGGGAAGGCCTTTGGCGTGCAGCGGAATGGATTGGGTTGATTTAGAATTTTAGATGTGGCATAATACGAGTATGTTACTCGACCATCGATAAGCATTATAGTTCGAAAATTACCTTTAATGCGTTGGTACGCCACGTGTTTCAGCTCAGCGGGTAACTCAATAGAAGTGAAAGTGGTAATTGCACAAAGCGCAACGAGATGATTACCTTTGGGACAGAAATAGGGAATCTATCTGATTCCTCAGCAGCCGCAGTCATTAGGCCTGTACTAAAGAAGCTAGCGAGAAGCAGTGGTATGTACGTCTACCACGAGTTGCCACGTTAAATTTACATTATCGTTTGCGTTAAAAATTGTATTGGGATTTGACATGACATGACAAATCCAACTCCAACTCTATGCACTATGGTATCGCAAACATGACTCGAAAACCCGTTTTTCAATCCAAGATGGCGGCCGAAAAGTTTTTTTATTTTTTTTTAAGCTTTTTATTTATTGTAAATTTTGCGAAAACTCCTTAAATACAAAATTTCATTGCACCCAGAGTTGGGAAAAAAAGTGATAGCAAGAAAAAAACAAAGAGCGGTGGTAAAAAAAAACTCATAATACATGCGTTGATTAAAAAATAAAAAAACACCCCGTTAAATCAAACAACCCCAACCCCCTTAAAAACCCCTGATCACTGAGAGAGATAGTGGTAGTTTAGCTTTATAATACATGACATGACAATGTCAAATACCAATACAATTTTTTACGCGAACGATAATGTAAATTTAAAGTGGCAACTTGTGGTAGACGTAGGTACTGTACTCGAGTAAAGATTTGAGAAAGTCAGTTTCTACAGTCAGTTAGTCTCTACTCAATTCCTGACAAATATTTAGCGGGCTTGCTCTTGATCATGGCCAAGAGAAATAAATGGGAATTAAGATAGAATTTCTTTTAGAAAACAGGCCATAACACTACGTGTTGTTGCAGTGCACTGAGCGCGCACAACTCAGGCGCCGCGCTGGTCCGTCGCTTCGTGGAGGTTACGCACGGCGGACGCGCGACGTGCCCGCACCCGCGTGCTGCGCCCAACCTCGCCGCAGTCGCGCTGGCCGCGCTGGACGACCACTTCCGCGGAGCCACTGGGCCGCACCACTGCGACGATAGGGAGGAGGAGGTGCTGTGCTTCGCGGATATTCTGAAGCACATGTGAGTGTTGAAATGTTCAACTGCAGGGGTCACTAAGTACGATTAGTGACAGTAGATGTCAAATTAATGCTCTTTGTGATTGGCTGATGAGCTTTCAAATTGCTAACAATGACTATTAGGTCTCCTTCTACCGCTAACTGCAACACGATCGATCTAGGTTGCCTTTCGTCGTCGTTGCAACTATCGGTTGCCTGTCATTAGCCTGTTCTCATGCTCTTGTACTGTCAAGCGGTTGTTTAAATAAAGATAAGGTAAGACAAGAACCTCTTTATTGCACATCAAAAAAAAAGTAGTTACAAATAAGTAATACACTTGAATCCTAATGTACAATTTAGGCGGTCTTATTGCTTGAAGCAATCTCTTTCAGACAACCTACAGGTATAGGAGAAATTATAGAAAGGGTGACTAAGTGCATAAATACTAAAGGAATGAAAGTGGTCTATAAAATAATCAATATTTACATACCACGGCACATACATATACATACAGAGTGTCCAGAAAATAGTACGACATACTGCAGGGGGTGATATTAGGGGCCAATACCTACCGAAATAACTCAATATATGTTCAGTTGTGATGTGTAACGGTTTTAAAGTTATTCAAAATTTTCCGAAATATCGAAAAATCTTTACTTTGAAACAGATTTTTTAGCAATCTCAATGAAAAATTCCGATTCCTAAATAAATACATATGGTAAAAAATACAGGAGGATATTTTAAATACAATTATGGATTAAACAAAGTGACAAACAAGAAAATAAGGTAACAAGAATTATATTAACAGGAATAAAAAAAGAAAAAAACACTGCTAGAAAAAACACTCAAACTCACTCTAATAATTTCACAGGTGTGAATACGAAGACTGGCTAGTGGTAGTAGGCGCGGTGTTGCAGCCAGTACCTCTTTGCGCGGGCGCGCTGGCGTGTCCGCGTGTGGCAGCGCGTCTCGGCGGCGTGCTGCATGCGCTATCACGTGACGCACGATGCAGCGCACACGCGTGTGTTGCGTCGTGTCGCGCCGCGCGCGTGTCACCACCTTCGTGGCTGCGCGCCGCAGCACCGTCTGATCCATTGTTGGCGCTGCCCAGTCAGGAGCTGTGTCAGCTTTGGGGAGACATGGTGAGCAACACACATTTTGTCTGGTAATATCCTACACCGTCCATGCGCTAGTCTAAAACTTGAACATTCTTTCTTTGATGTAACCAAACAAACTTTAGGTACTTGAGGACTCTTAGTGGCGTAAATCGTTAGAAGTTGGAGAAATTTCATGTATCAAGCCTTTCTAAATATTAATGAACTTCGTAAAATCATTAAGCCTATTGCCGTTCGTCCAAACAAGTATTAGCAGCTTTTTGTGTGGGATTCAGCCTTCAAGAGTTTCACGTAACATCTATTTTTTGCACAGGAGTAGGTCTCCTCGATCTATGGAAGTAGTTCTTGAACCGTGACCTTTTTAATGGGTATTATATTTTGCTTAGTTCGAACTAATTGAATTTATTCTTCGCCTGCACTGAATTTGATTTGTTATTTCTCGCTGTTATTCTAAGTTAAAATCTATTGGCGGGTTTGTAAAGTTCGACGCTACATCATAATTTTTAACCAACATCAAAAAAAGGAGGTTCTCAATTCGACTGTGTGTTTTTTATTTTTTTTATTCATTAATCTGGCTGAGTAGGCCACTCAAATGTGATTAAGAAATCATAACAGTCAACGGAGGGTAGCCAGTACTTTTGTGCCTAGTATAAAGTGTAGATGATCATACTTATTTGTTTTCTATTTCTTATGTTTTCAGGTTGGAAGTTTGCTTCAGTGTTGCTGTAAAAGAAAAAGCTTTCTACAAAGTATGAGCAAGCAACTTCCAGATTTCGTTCTAGTAGCACTAAGTGAACACGTAAGTTTTCAATTGAAAAAAGCCTAATACTTACCTATATTTAAAAAAAGTATTAGTACGTTGTGATAATAAATAAATATTTTCTTTTCCAGCCAGCAGCATTAGAAGCTTTATGTTTGATGTTGGAATGGGAAGTAGTGAGTGGAGAACAAACTCAATTGGAAATAATTGCAGCTTTACAAGGCACAGAACTCGGCCAGACATGTTATAAAGACTTATGTGAACGACAACAGAATCTTCAACTATTGGTGAGTGTAGGTACACTTAATTCAAGACTAAATACGGTTGAAAATAACATGACAGCTTTCTACAGCGGTTCCGCTGTGATACCACATGGCGATATCACCGTATTAATAAATAATAAATGGGTGTCTCCTATGTATAATAAGTATGTATTTACAAAAGAAAATGTATTTAAGTATGTTTATCCGTTGTCTAGTATCCCATAACACAAGCTTTAATTAGCTTACTTTGGGGCTAGATGGCGCTGTGTGGAATAATGTCCAGGGATATTTATTATTATTTATTATTAATGGGCGTTATAGTTTAGTTTATAACATATATTAGTTTATAAAGGTAGTTCGCGTCAATCACGTTTGCGCATCGTTGTCACATATATTTTTCTGTTGCATCTACAATACATTAACCAATCAATAGTATCATCCAAATTCCTTCGCTACAAATGCCACAATTCCAAGTGTTCACATCTATCATTGTTTAGTTTAATATTTTTACACGCATTTCAATGAAAGAAAGTGTCGTAAAGTAAAAAGAGTGATGCAAGTCTGAATGAACAATTAGTAGGGTTTAAGTAGATTAATTCCATTTTTAATGGCGTGGAAATTCGACCTACTAAATGTTCTGATAAATACTATGCTCAACAGTCGTCTTCATAAGGTGCATTTAGCCCAAACTAACATAGAGCTAGAGCAAAAATGTTCTGTCGTGATCTTTAAAATAATAATTCGTTTTTCATTTACACCAAAAGGATTCTAACGAAAAAGTACGAGAAATCAAGAACGAGCATTCTAGCTTCGTTGTTTTATCTAGGTCTCCGCGAACATTGATAGAACAACGCAGCAAATGCTCTGTCTCTAATATGCTAAGAGTACATTTTAAATTTTATTGTTGCATTTTAACTAATTCTAATAAAAAGAGCGGACTTCCGCTCGTTACCACGGTGACATGCAATTGTCGCCAAAACGTCGAGAAAATAGGTAAAACAATTTACCGTAGTTTTGTTTCGTTGCAAAAACCCGTTTTTATTAGAATTACACTAAGAGAATTTGAGAGAGGGAATAGAATGAGCATTCGCTCGCTTGATGTAAACGCACCGTAAAAATATTGATGAACGATTAATATTATTAAACGTGAGTTTAGAGCCTCTGCACCATGGCGATTTTTCCGCTTGATTTCTCGACGAGGCAAGATCGCGGATACACGCAGCAAGCAGTGACGCGTGACTGACGTGTCGATGATTGAGAATGTGCGCTTGTGGTGGACTGACACCGCATTTTAATAAAATAAGAGCCCCGCTCCTAAATCTCGCATAGTGTGAAAAGGCTCTAAAATAAATATTTTATTTTACAGCAGGCGGAAGGCGGGCCGCGGCGGCTGGCGCTGCCAGTGCGCGCCACAGACGCGGACGTGGGCGCGCTGCTGGAAGGCGGCGCGCTCGGGAACCTCGAGTGCCTCTCTCTCGCCTTCACCAGCGTCACCAGCGCCTGCGCGCAGCACCTTATCAAGGTATGTGCTTATTTCAATGCCGTATATTGATAGAGGCGACACCTAAATCAACTCCGGGAGCGGCACCATCTGAGTGATGTTTCAGACAATCTCAGCGAATGAAACTACTCAAGAAAGAATGAACGATCATTTTTTCCCGTCCAGTAAAAGGGTTGAGAGTTGCTTTGAAACCAGTTTTCTTAGATGAAGGGATTACAAACACGAATATGAATTTAAAAAACACGATTACGTCAACGTGCCATAAAGACGCTGGGTTCCCGATAGCCATACAAATGTACGTTTGCGAACTTAAAGATATTTTGAATTGTCCGTAGAACCATCATAAACAAAGGCTCGTTTTTTACAGCTCCCCTCCCTTCGCTACCTGAACCTGTGGGCTACGAAGTTCGGCGACAGCGGCGTCCAGCTGATCGCGGAGCACCTGCCGCAGCTGCAGGTCCTCAACCTGTGCGAGACGCCTGTCTCCGACAAGGGCATCGAGGCTTTGTCAGGTAAGGACACAATTTTTTTAAGGTACGCGAGAGACTAATGCAAAAGATATAAAAACTAGAAAAAAAAACTTATTTCGGACTTTGAAGGTATCGGGCATGATCAGGAAGGTCCGAAATTCCATTTTTTCTAGTTTTTATATCTTTTAATATGAAAACAAGCATTGTAAAATGCTAAAATAAAAGTGATAATCTAACTAATGCAAGCTTTTGAACGGATTAACCTGGGGTCCGTCAGGTTTTAACGGGTAACACCTGCTTAAATGGGATATCATGGCTACGTTCCAGCGAACTAAGCACCTTTAATCCTTACAGGGCTTTCAAACTTACAACGGTTGAACCTAAACAGCACCAAGCTATCAGCAGAAGCGTTCAACGTCCTACGGCAGCGCTTGCCGCAGCTGCAAGAGTACGACATCCGCTACACGGAAGCCTGGTGACGTAGGCTCTGCGGGCACGCGCCCCAAAGTGCGCCCCAACACGCACCCCAAAGTGCGCCCCAACACGCGCCCCAACGCGCGTCTCCCCGGCCGCCGCCGCGTCCGCCCCCACGCGCTATAAAACGCGAGTCAGCACACCCGCCAAGCTCGTAGCTTCACGTACGATCTCAATGAACGTATGGAACGAACGGCCAGAGATGCCTTTGGATGCTACAAATATAACAATTTACAATAAAAAACTAATAATGCGATCTAAATATTCGTTATTGTAACTTCGTTCCAATGGTTCGATATAAGCAAATATTACATACTAAAAATTAACTTGTCTACTTACAAGGCAAGGTGAGTAGCGGCATTAGCCGCGAGTAAAAATATACTGAGAAAATGAGTTATAGTTACGATCTCAAAAATAAAATTCGTAAGGTTAGGAAACGAATCCACCCACCACACAGCGTTATTAAGCGTTTAGTTTCGAGAAGCAAACTTTGTAACCAGACGTTACTTAAATTTAGCTGTTTTCATAAAGTAAATTTTCTTAACAATTAGTGCAATCGCAACGAAATCAATCTCGCAGCAGTGATATTTGGGTACTAGTGGTACTAAACACAATTAAATATAAAAAAATAGTAGTACCACTATTTATAAATGGTAAAAGCACTTAGCTTTAAATATCTACTTAATTCTATTCGTTCTAGTCTTCTCTGGCCCTTGTAACGGTTATTTAGTTGTACATTTTAAGCGCACATTAAATATGTTTCTCATTAAAAATATATAATTTAATTTATTATTGATGATTAATCAATGTTAATTTAAATATAATGCACCATGTAAAATTTGTGTCTGGTAATTAAGCTACCAATGATTTATTTTACATTTATGCTGGTATTTCTGTTACCTAGATAAATTATTCACTACAAGTAAATTATCTATTGGGTGGAAATTAAAATGGTAGGCAATATAGTCTGCTTCTTGAATGATGACCGAAACGGTTAGTCTCTGACTATCTGAGATATATAAGTCTAGACGTGAACTATGAATAATTCGGTAAATATGTAAATAATTACATTATCTAATTCCACACCTTAACCATCAGTTTTCTTGAGTAGGTATACAAATTGCTTCGAGAGTAAATTACTGAACTAATTTTAATATGATGATTGTGTTGATGTGTGTAGATTACATTAGTATTTATTTAATATTTACTCAGTGGGAACATCATTGAAAACCTCAGCTTAAACCAGAATACACACACACACACACTGCGTGCTATGTGGGGACACAATTGATTCGTTTACCTATACATTTCTATAGCTAAATAATTATAGTTTACTCCCGAAGTATATCTAATAAAGACCTACATAATATTATTTGAGATATTTTATACTTATAGCTAGAATAAGTAATTAGTTTTGATTATTTAGGTTGTAAAATAAAATAGCCTATTTATTGTTTTCACAATTACCCATGTAGTTAGATAAAAATAATTAATGAAACTGTATAGAAAATTAATTTTATGCTAAAACTATTAGTATTGTATTTTAAGTACCTATCTTATAACTTAGGCTTGATTTTGGGCTGTGAGTAAAAGAACCAAATTCGGGGTAATGAAATATTATGAAGAGTTAGATGAAATCCTCTACTGAAAGCAGGTTACTAACGGTGCATTGTGAAGAGCACAGTTAAAAGGATGCATTAAATCACCGGGTACAGCATGTTTGCTGATACATAGATTATGTTTTATGCCAATATCTTAATTACCTACTTCAACATATTCCTAATCATACATTATGGGCATTTCATTTAAAATATAGTTACTTAGATAGTTTATCAAATGTGCATGGTAATTGTTGTGTTTGCACGCAGACGCATTATCAGTTAGCGGTGCCTACCCTTAGGTCAGGTCCGGTTTCCACCAAAGCGGAGAGGATGATGTGTATTATCAATACCACACCTATCAGATTTCGATATTTCCACATATCACAAACAGATGGATTCCACTTTCGAGGAAAACGGGCCTGAGGCACGACGACGCACATTGACGTGGTGAATTAATAAATAGTAGTGGTGTAACTCCATCGATACTGGTTTAACAACATGTCAAAAGTGTGTAAGAAGAATCAGTACATACAAGTATTTAATAAGCAATATTTTAATATATACAAATTATAGTTTAATCAATCCAATGTATATTTCCGATTTAATTTTTGTATATTTTATGTTCTGTACATTCAAAGTTTTATCCTTGGACAATATATTTAATTATTAAATGTATATGCCCAATATACACTACAAGTAGATATTGCACAAATATGCATGAATTTGCCTTGTAAGAACTGAAACATTGTTAAATAGTTTCATAAAGAGGTATAAGACTTATCCACTGTGTGAGGCGTGCGAGTTTTTAATAAAAATCTGTTTGGATTTCCTGAGTTTGTTTTAATAATAATCCTTTAAAAGCCTTAGGGCCTAAATAATAGGTTGGGGCAAAAGTTTCTTCACATTTTTTAAGAAATATCAAAACATTTTTTAATACAGTTTATTTACATTTAGCTAAAGAATGTAGGTGCCATTTTGTTCAAATACTTTTTGTTTTGTAGGGACATGATCCCATTGCTATAGAATTCTGAGGCTTCTGATCACAATATCGCGACAAGTGGTTTTGGCAGTCATCTCGTGATGTTAAACCTGACACTGCCTAAAGAATTTTGAAGAGACCGAAACAGGTGGAAATCTGAAGATGCAAGGTCAGGACTATACGGCGGATGCATTAACACCTCCCAGCCAAACTCTCTTAATTTTTGCTGTGGGGGGTAAATATGTGTGTGGTCTAGCGTTATCATGATGAAAAACCACACCCTTTCTGTTGTTAGTTCCGGCCGCTTTCTCTCAACTTCTTAATTTACTCTCATCAGTTGTTCGCACTAGAGTTCAGAATCGATGGTCCTGCCTGGTGGAAACAGCTCATAATGAATAATGCCCTTTCAATCCCACCACACACACAGCATCACCTTATTGCGAGGTAACCCGGGTTTCGCCAGTCTGATAAGCCTGACCGGCCTTTGACTACGACCTTTTTCGCACTTTCTTGTCGTACGTGATCCACTTTTCATCACCAGTTATCAGCTCCTTCAAAAATGGTTCGGTATTATTATATTTTTGTCTTATTATTTGTATGCCAGATTAATGGCCGAACATAGTGACACTTCACACATAACTGTAACACCGAATATATTGTACCTACCTATGTTTACAAATAAATGATTATGATTATGATCATTACGTCGTAACAAAGAATCACAAATGAGTACACGGTTCATTAGGTTGCTTTCAGTGAGCTCGTGAAGTACCCAAATATCGAGCTTTTTTGTGTACCCAGTTTTTTTCAAATGCGTCAAAACAGTTTTGTTGTCAATTCCCAGTTCTTCAGCTACGTCTTGCTCCACTTTTTCAAAAATGGCATCTATTTTATCCGTAATAGGCCGACCAGAGAGACGTTCATCTTTGACATCAACATTTCCGGATTGCAAACGCTTTAACCAAATTTGTGCTACTCTCAGAGACACTGCACTAGGTCCATAAACATCGCAAATTTTTTTCGCGGCTTGCGTTGCATTTTTACCTTTTTAATAGTAAAATTTTAAAATGTATCGAATTTCTTCATTAGATTCACTCATCTTGACAGTAAGAAAAACAAATGAAAATCACACATTTTGCTAATTTGAATTTGGAATTATCTTTAAAATTTAAACTTTCAACGATACCAAGACCAGCCAGATACAAATAGTACAGCCAAAGAGATTTTATAACAAGTTCAAACATGCCATATGCGATAAGACTTTCCCCAAGCTAGTAATAAAATAATCGTATAATTCGTATGAGAACCGCAAAATAAAATTTGATCAAAAAATTCTTATTTTCACTTAAATAGTATGTACTTTCTGCAATGTACCTATAGCCTGTACCTTATTAATTTCCTTATGATAACACCCAGTTATTGTCCACACGATCCGCTTGAGCAATTGAGCATACGCAATCACCATAGAGCGTTTTATTGACCACAATCTCATTATCGTCATTTGGTTGTTGAAACATTAACAGAGGCCATGTAGTAAGTGTTATTGTAAGCCGCAGGATGTTACGTGTGTATGTTGTATGTTTGTTTCTACTCGCGTAATAATTCGCATCAAACTTCTAGGCCGCTCTGAACATGAGACGAGCCCCGCATTCCGTCCCCATTCAGTAGAACAAGTACTGACCATGCGCGAAACAATAGCGGGTTAGAAGTTTGACGCGAACTATACAACTGCGGCAGCCGGTCCTGCTTCTTTTTCGTAGTAAATGCGTCTTAGATTACAAATTATTCTTACATTATCACAAATTATTGAATTGTTTGAATTACTATGTCACCTTGTTTTATTTTCGAAATAATCACATTACAGAATTGCTCGAAAAGCGCAATACACACCAAAGCCGCCGACCCACTGACACAGCCCGCCGACACGTGTCGGCGGGCTGTATTCAGTTGCCCGGCGACACTCTAGCTATAGTGGTGGTAGTATTTTATAAAAAGTTGCCGACATATGACGGCGGGTCGGCGGCTTTGGTGTATTATGCTCACTTTAGGGAACGAACTTAACAAGTTAAAAGGAATTGTCATAAGGCCCCAGGATCAAAGATATCCATGACTAAATGTATTTATGCGCCTAAATTGTTTAGCCTCGACGACCTTGACTGGTAACAGCGCGCAGCGGTACCGGTCTTAGTAGTAGAACTGTAGATTGAGGGTAGAAGGATCCCCACTCCTAATTTAGGTAACATGGCCTAAAGGTCCCCAGAGGGGGAAACTCGGCTCAGCGCGTTACTGGAGAGAGCAATCTGACATAAATTTGTAAAGAAAAACGACATGCCGATAGCGAATATAGAGACGAAAGAGCCTCCAATATTGTGCAAAGTAGAAGACAGTTTAAGGCCTGCTGCTGACGCACTAAATATAACCTCTGAAGGATACACACCAAACATAGTAAAATTTGAAACAAACTTGTCGTTCTTTACAAATGACCCTGATGCACGAAAGAATCATGTTTTGCAGTTGCAAAACATGCGCCGACACGCACGCTTCTAGATTAATCATTCTGAATAAGTACCTAAATGAAAATGAAATAGAAAACAATACTTAAGTAAGTATTGAATATCATTAAAAGTAAATGAAATGAGGTGGCTGTTTTACCAACCAACCAACAGAAGCTAAAAAGGAGCTTAGAAACATAACACATAAATTACCAATGATAATGCACTAAGGGTATATTTGAGTAATTTTAATACTATAAACGTGTATGATACATAATTATCTCTTAATTTATACATTTCATCTCATTAGTTTTTCTTTTATTTTATCAAATTAAATATGGACTATATCTATTTACAATCTATTATAAGCACTAATACTAGCAGCCTAAGCACACTTGATGCTTTAAACCACATCATCGACCGCTTTTCGGTACAGTAGGAGACGGCTGACCTGCACGCGCCCATCTTCAAATTAGCAGTATGAATCGCAATTTGCAGCAAGAGAAAGATGTACCTAATAAAGGAACGATACGATGTCTCAGTAACATGGTTAAATTGGTAACGGGTAATAACCTCCCGAGTGCAGCGAGCAGTCATAAGACCGGAAGACGCTTAAACAGGGTTGATGCGGTAGCATCAAAGCGATCGAAGGCCACAGACTATAAAAGCATCGAGTGTTCTTGGGCTCTCATGTATCATTCATTAACAAAATAATGAAATTAAATATTGAAACATGAACCATTTAAATCTTTAGCTTTGTTTAGGCGCACGAATAAGTGCCTACCTAAGCTTTTATTTATAAACACTTTTTGTAAAAATTGTGCTAGACAATAAAAAAGGCATTAACTAATAAATATAATAATTCGCATAACATATCCGAAATAAACAAACACATAAAATACAGCTTGTTTAGAATCAAGCAAAGTTTCAAAACTTTGCAAAAGTTAAGAAGTAATAAATAAACATCTAATTTTATTCTAAACCCAGTCGTACACCAGTAAAATGACATTTACATGTGGCCTTTAATAATAATAGAATTACTTAATATACATTTTACGGTCTAGGTTTAAACTAAACTTTTCAAACACTCAGGAAGGAAGTTGATTCTGGAGCAAGGTGAAAACTTCCATACAGGGTTAGGACATCAGTCAAAATACATTGGAAAACATTTATCGATCGATAACCAGAAAAAATTGTTGGAAAAAATTATGGAATGTACCTATTTATTTTATTTAACAATATGTATCTTGTTAAGATAAAAAAACATAACTATATATGCATTCCTACCTATGTTTTTAAATTATTTATCCCTGTACAGACATTTGACAGAAAAATAGAAATTGAAAAGTAATTAATAATACGCCACACATAATTACTAAAATTACAATGTAGATGGGTTCATCGAAAAACTCCAGTTTCGGGATAAATTAAGGTTTTGCCTTAATTTATCCCGAAACTAAAGTTTTTCGACGCGCTATTAGTGACCAAAATTATAAAATATTCAGATTGTAAATATCTTAATATTTTGTAAGTGTGTACCATTTTTAAAAAACAGGCATTTTCTTTGACCTATCGAAAGACGTGGAATTGTATCGAATTGCACTTCGTCATGCGCTGGTCACGTGCTAATTACTTTTTAATTCGTTGGTATAGTAAAACTTTTAAATTAAAGTCAGAGAAGTAAAAAGCGAAAGTCGTGGGGCACTTCACTCCCTCACTTTAGATTTTCCTGATTTCAAAAGTATGTAACAAATTCATGTATATGGCGGCCCGTACAAAAACGGATTCATTATTGTTCCAATTTTACCAAATGAGCAGCTAGTCCGCTAGACCGTAGGCTGAAGTTACTAGAGTTATTTAGATTCCAGTTTCCATCAGTCCAGCCAGACCATTTACATGACAAATCTAGATTGAACCATACTGACACCAATCCCGACCACGCTCTGCATTTATCTAATGATTGATTATTCTTTGTTTAATGAACCAATCATCATGCTTCAAAATTATCACAAAACACTCAAAGAAGAAAGAAATACTACATAATAATTTTTTCCACTCCATCATTTTAAGTAATGATTTAGAAACAAAATCCGGAAGAAACATTCACCTCAAAGAAGAAACCTTTAAAAGGTAAAGCAGCAGCGAGATCTGTACAAAAACAGTATAATTCATAAGAATAACATTTTTAACTGCATTAGGTTTATTTTAACACGCTTAGGTATTCCAAAAATAAAGTAAATATATGATCTATTTTTAGGAATAAAAGGATATGCTTCAGACAGTTTGTCTGCATTGAATTAATAAATCCACATGGATGTTTAATACTTTAATTTAATGAAAACTGATCAAAACATAGATGTATAAAAACTACACAATAAAATTTAACAAATATCTTCTAATAGGGCTAAGTATAAAACTATAATGTGTAAATAATGCCATATTTCACATAATATACCAATATTATACTATGTCACAGTAAGGTAGCATTAGCAGTATTCAGTTTACTTTTAGACCCATTTCATTTCCCATCGGGAAGGCAGTGATAATGCTATATCTCATGGTGCTTTTGATAAACGGGAAATTATAAGTTGGGGTACAAATCATCGTCGAACCAGTTATATGAGGTTATGTATCTACAAACATCTATAGACATTGTGTAAACTTAATATGTGATCCATCCAGTTAATTGCGTCTTCAAACAAACACAATGTTCACTTTTAATATGATACTATAGACCAGTTTAGTAATATTAGAATATCACTTTACGCAATAGTTAAATAAAAGTTGTGCTTTTTGATGAATTTTAGTATAAAACAATTTTCAAAGTTTATACTGATTTAATATCACACTAACATAAATAATAAATATTTTGAACAGAATTTATTTGTAACTTTTTTTTATATTATTAACTTTGTTTTGCATAATTTCCCAATATCCAAGCAAAACTTCCTTCGGGATGTCATTTATCACCACTTGTCATTTTGAATGCCAATTCTAATAATACTACATGCAAAGGAGAATCGATATCGTGAATATTTTATAGAGTAGAGCTGTTGAACCATCATAGTATCTTTTATATTACACCTACCTAGTTTAATTTCATTGCCACAATTCACTCAAGTTGCGTTACTGGCGATAGGAGAACCGGATGTCGATCTAGATAAGTAAAACTATTGAAATTTAGCCATCCTTTTTTCTGATTGGTTAAAGATAGTGAATTTACCGCTATTTGGTGAACGCAGCGAAAACAGCCCACATGATCTCGCAGGCGTCGGGCCTCATGGCTTCAGCTTCGAAGTCGAGATCGAGAAGCGCGCGCACGCGGCGCGTGGCCAGCTCGTAGTCCTCGTCGGACAGCGGCGCGAACGCGTTCTCCAGCACGTCCGCCGAGTGCGCCAGCATCAGCAGCGCCAGCGAGCGCTTGTCGGCGTGCGCCACGTCCGTGATCGAGCGGCGCAGAGCTGCCTCCTGCACCTGCAATCATTTCTAATTCTGTCAGCACCGGCAAATATAGTTAAAGGACAGTCATGGTCGTAACGCTATGACAACATCAAAAAAAAAAAAGTTTTTTTCCCCATTTCTTGGCCTCTTGGCAGACATGGCCTCTGTGATACGGGCAGAATTTGCCGCGAAACTTTGCGCGCGAATGTTGCGTCCAGCAGAACCGCACAAAATATATCAGATTATTTTAAACTCGCACGTTGCCTGTGACGGCATGAAAAATTGTATAGGCGCCTGGTAACACGTCGACACGCATAATTTGTTTGTTAGGTTTGCTGAAAATTCAGTTGTATTGGACAAGGCTTAGAGACTGCGTGTTATTAGGGTTAACCTATACTCCAGCACATTACTCCATAGCCGCAAACAAAACATTGTTCAAAAAAACCTATGCAGCTGGGATAACTTCAAAATGCCATCTACCACTTTGAGCCTTGGTCTCGCGGTCGTAATCACAATGCTGCGGTGTGCCGCATGCGGTGCCGGACACATAGTCGTATGAAAAACGTCTAGGATGGTCTCTTGTTCCGTCGCGTATGCGCCAGCGGTTGCATACAATATGTGTCGGGCACCGCATGCCGCACACCGCAGCATTGATTGTGCGTTACGATCGCGAGACAAAAGCTTTAGGTTCGAATACGTTCGACGAAGAGTTAGCATCTACGTGATCTGTTCACCCTGATGACAACAGTTTACTTGATCAAATTATCCCATTTTGGATGTAAATCGTGAGCATCATTTTATGTTAGATAACGATGCTAATTATAATGCTATTACTGGCAATGTTTATGTTAATCACCCACTATCATGTAATGTAAAGTAATAGTTGCATTGTATCTGTGCTCACTTATAATAACTCCAGTAGACTTTGAATTACAGTATTTAAAGTGTCAAATAACAGAATTAAAAATACAATATTAGTAACAACAATTGACTGTTTTGATGTCATTTGAGCTCAGAACATTATTGAATTTCATGCATTCCAATGCTGGAAAACATAATAAGAATGTTTTGTTATCATAAGTAAACTTTCCCATTTGTACACTACACACATGTATAACAGATTGAAAATCAGAGGATAGAACCAAAAAAAAAACAGGAATCGCAGGGATTTTTACAATTTTTGGGAAAGTATGTGAGACCATAAGTACCAAATAAAGTCATACTTGGAAGGTCATGTATTTTAATTTACGTTCCAAAATACCAATTTCACTACTAAGTAAGTGGTCACCTGACAATGTGTCTTTGACAGCAGTGGCAAGTGATTTCCTGCACTTTGATTTGTTGTTGTTGTCTTGTGATTTGAAAATGTTTGTTTACTCCAGTAGCGTGGTAGGAGTAGGAGTGGAGTCAGCCCATTTTACAAATTTTCTGACTGGACAGATCATCCATCTACCTTGCTGATGGTAAACCACATTGAAATAATGTTTGGTAAATCATTCACTTCCTTTGCATGTTAACTAAATTCAATTTTAAACCAAAAAAAGCTTTCAACTTACACCAGCTAAGATAAACAATAATTAATCATACCTTTTTGACTAGGCGACATTTAACAACATTATCTGTGAGTGGGTGTGTGGTCATGTCAAACAACAAGAAGTTCTGTTTCTCTGTAGTTAATACTCCTTTCTCTACAAGATTTTTCGCCAGCCTTTCTCTTACATTTTTCAGTTGATATTTTAGTTTCATAGGATTCCATGTTTCACCTACAACAAAAGACTATTAAGAACAAGCATCGAAACATCATTCACATCCAAAACTTAACATAATGATGAATGAATCACTAGGAAATCTTACAAGAAGATTATCAGACCCCAGATCTGCTTAGTAGCTTTCCCTGTGTTTGATAGAGATACTTGATAATTTGAATGCATACCAAAATGTATGCAAATAAACATACTATTTGGTGATGCTTATGTGAATAAGTAGTCATTGAAGTAAAACTACTTTTTAAGAATTTCTTGTAGAAATATAGTTTTTAACACTTTCAATTCTGATTACTAAAGCTTCACAGCAGTTGATATCACAAGATGACAAAAGTAATTTCAACATCAGCAAACCAGGGCCAGTGCTAATAGATATTCTGGTCAAGTGCCTGGGGCTTGGAATGCACAACACATTTTTATGCCTAGTACAGTTTAAAACTTGAGTTTACATAGCTACAGTAATATGAGCAAATGAATATACAGGATGGTCCAAACATACACGTCAATAATTTTTTTTTAGCTTTCACACAGGGGTGTCCGAAAATACCCCATGTATGTTAACTGATTTTTGTAGTTTTCGAATTATGATATTTTTTACGAATTTTTGAAATTTTCTGGGTTGACTCACTTTTTCGGTCACTGTAGCGCAATCTGTTGAGATATATGCCTGATGTTTTTTCTTTATTGGGATAATAATGGCGCTAGATAATTCTGAAGAATTAACATCCATAACGCTTATATTAACTATAAAAAAACATTATGAAATTGAAAAAGTTGGAAATGCTGTATTTTCCCTGAACTATGAAGGCCGTTTTAAAAAAAGTTACCTAAAATGTTTGATTGAAATCTTTTTTAAAAACTTTAATACACTCTTAACTATGTAAGTACCATGTAAATTTCAATGAGAAACTTTAATGGCATCATACCTAAATTTTCATTCAAAGTGTCAGAAGCGTAAAACTCGAGTAATCAGTGTTTCAAATAAAACTTGATTACAAGTTGATTAAATGAATTTATTAATGAAAAACATACAATTTGATAAAAATTTAGGTATGATGCCATTGAAGTAACTCATTGAAATTTACATGGTTAATACCATTTCAATGAGTTATGTGAGTTGTAAAGTTTTTAAAAAAGATTTGGATAAAACATAAGGTAACTTATTTGTTAAAACGGCTTTCAAAGTTCAGGGAAAAAACCGCATTTCCAACCTTTTCAATTTCAAATATTTTTTTTGAGTTATGTTAAGCACTATGGATGTAAAATCTTCAAAATTATCTAGCGCTATTTTTCATCCAACAAAGAAAAAAAAACGCATTTATCTCAACAGATCGCGCTACAGTGACCAATAAAGTGAGTCAACCCAGAAATTTTCAAAAAATCATAACTCATAAACTACAATAAAACAGGTAAAATAACATACCTGAGGTATTTTTGGATACCCCTGAGTGTGAGGGGAAGCTACAAAAAGTTTATTGACGTGTATGTTTGCACCCTGTATACATTCCTATAAATTATTAATACCATACCACTAAGATATTCTATCCAACTTTGTACGGATTCTGGAGGGTCTGTCTCTTTCATGTGTTTTAAGGCCTCATCTAGCAAAACATCTCCCGTGGGTGTATCTGCAAGAAAATACTACAATTAAGATCAATATACCTATACTTTTCTGTAAATTCTAATTCTAACAACTTTCTATTTTAGATTGACTTCCTGTTAAAACCAAACATGACAGAAAATCAATAAAAGCTGGTAATTTTTTTCTTAGGTGACACAGCCTTCTGAACATTAAATTCAAAATATAATTCAACAATTTCATCATTAGAATAGTAACATTTTATGAACACAAAAATTATCAATATGATAGCTGTAGATAAGATAAATAAAAGAAACAAGTAATAGACTTAGCTCTTAACAAGGTCTTATAATTCATAGTAGTAGTAGTTAAAGAGTTTATTGGTCCCACCAATGCATGAATCTCTCAGTAATTGAGAATGTTTTAAACTAGCGTGTTTCACATACCTGATTTTACAATAACTTTTCTAGACAACAGTCCCTTCCTTCGCATTCCGGCTCTTTCTAACTCTACCCGTCCTCTCAACCCAAGTTCAATTAAAATACACCCTCTCAAGCCACTAGATATGCAGTCATTCCAAAATGATGTGTAACCCTGAAACAGAGGCTCAATGTTGATTCACCTTACGACACGATTGTACCTCTGAAATTGCAATGTAAGCAATTATACCTCTTTGTCCTTTAATCCTAAAAGTAATACTTCTTCCATGAGTGTTAACCTGGTTTCCTTGGAGTCGCCATCATCATAGCTTTTATCATTTTTCTTATCATCCACATCGTGATTTTCTTTCAATGTTCCATCGGAACTGCTGTCCCTTATGACGTTCCTTCGTTGCACCAGCCCTTCAGTTCGATTCATTTTGTCATTTAAATACACCACAAGATAGTAAACAAAAAGATTTTGAATAGCTCCTGATTATCTTGGTATTTTTAGTAAATCGTTTGGTGAATGTATAGTTGACGTTTAGTAAACGACGTAATGTTGCTGTTGTGGGAAAACATGGCCGACAAGTGGATTTTCGTTTCGTTTCATCAAGGTATTCTAAGAAATAAAAACCATCGTTTTGACAACATAGTAATATAGTTGTTTTTTAATAATGTGTTAAATCGGGCCTTTAATATTTCATCCAAGGGACTGATAAAAAATCCTATGAAATCTAAAATTTTAATTTTGATGACAATAAAACGAATGGCTCAAATGATTTGTGTATATCACATCTCCTTTTCTCATTTGTAGTACGATTCGATTGCTAGTCACTCGCTATTGACGGCTTGTCAGCCATTAAGCAAGTTGTATCTAAGCTACAATTACACATGCTCATTACAAGCACGAAAGCATGCTACTATCACACATGCACATGCTACTTTCGAGTATGCTCAAAAATCGACAGCATGCTCATTTGCTTTTGATTAGCATGATTTTTTTAAGGATGCTATTAAACGAGCGTACTCATAGCAAAGGATTGAACCACAGACCACCTATCCCATAGACTCCTCTTTGAGCGTTTCTTAGTTGAAAACGCAATCGCCAAAAGTCGGGGGGGTGCAGAGGTATGAAGCTCACTGTAATTGGCGTATTCAACGTCAATCTAGTGACAGATGTCACGTGAATTGCAAATGGCGGCTGACCCAGGGATGGGAAAGCACGATATTTTTATCGTTATCTACATTGTGGTTGTACTGTGATATTTGGTTGGGTGGGTAAAGTAAATAAAACAATCATTTATAATTGAGCCCACAGCTACCTACTAGGATTTAAAATGTATTATTTTTTATAAAGGCTCCTTACGTTCTTTTTTTGTTCCGTATTGCGGGTCAAGTAAGCTAGCCGTGTGTTTATATATTTTTCCATCACGCATTTTTCTGCCATTTTTATTCTTTTTATCAGTGAATGCACAACAAATCCCGCAATGTACTCAATGATGTTTTTAGCAAACAGTGACAACGTTATGTTAATAAAAATAAAAATTAAATCATCATTGCAGCTGGATTGGCCTTGAGAGCTCTGAAAATTAGATAATGACATTTTTATCACTATAAATATTTGATTTCTATACTTGTGGGTGTAAATATTTTAACTATTACAACGAGGAGTTTGTTAATTACAATGCCATTAGGTTTGCTTTAAAAACATGGCTAAAAATAAGTTTTACACGAGATTAAATAGGTCACAAGGTATGTAGAAGACACTGTCACTTACCACCAGATGTGATGTGCATTACAGTTTATTTACTTATGAAAAAAGTATCTGTTGAGTTACTGTCCAAATACTCCGGATCCTATTAGCACGGAAACAACTGTCCGATACCGGTGGTAAGAGTCACATTATCATTTAAGTATAATTGCTTGTCCAAACCCAAGCAAAACTTAGCTTTAAGTCTCTTTTTTTTTGTACAATAAAGAATATACCTATCTATCTACCTACACATTATTATAAAATTCATGTCTAGACTTAAAAACTTGCAAAATGTCTATTTCATAAAAGAACTATGAATTTCACAGTGAAAATAAGATAAGCAAACTGACTAAAATTTATAACTTATTTTTGAAAGTACGTACCAAAGTTGGTAACATGAGGGTAGATTTTGTAAACACACATAAATATCTCCGCTTTTTCAATAGTTGAAAGCAATCCGCAGAAAAATGCTGAGAGCATATGACGCTATTTGTCGTTGGAAACCAATTAAGATCTCGACTTGTAGCGTCTATCCACACTTTTTTCAGCTCCGGACTTTTTGGAAACCTTTAGAATTGGAAAACAATAAAAATATAAGAACGACTTTCTGTATTATATCTACATTCAGAATAACTTTACAACTATCAAAAAACTTCTGCCATCAACTGAACATGATTTTTTTTATTAATAAAATAAATTAGGATTGATAAGTGCTTTTTCTTAATAAAAAATTCAAATGGACATTCGTTTAAATAATATTATTGTTTACTTTGAATTACACGAACAAAATAACTTATCGATGAAAACGATTTTACTTTGGGTTTGCCCACATCACTAGCGTACAATTTCTACGTGAGAGCGGGATAGTCATTTGCAAATATACACAGGATAGAAAGGGATAGAGAGAGTGAAATAAGACAACAACGTAATGGTTTTGTAATATTTTCTCAAATTTATTTAAATCTTTTTTCTTGAGTTTATCTATAAAAAGTGACTTACATAAGAAAAGTGATACCGTCTATTTGTAAACTGGATTTGGTACTACGTTTCCCGCACCATTTCACGGCGCAACAAGGCATTTTACCCGCTTTTTAAAATGTATTTGTACGAAAATTTCGCGATGACGTTCGAGAACAGACTAAATCGCCAATTGGAGGCGTGGCTCTATATATGATCAGTCTGTGCATATGCTTGGCGAGCGCGGTTCCCCTCCTATGCGGGGTCTATGGGCTATGTGGTCTGTGGATTGAACAGACCACAAATGCTTTTTAAGCACGTCGACATACAGTTCTCTACTTCCAGTGTGTGTAGAAATGAAAAACCAAGCGGCTCTTTCCACAGAATAAAATAAAATAATCATGTTGGTTGGAATACAATACAAAGTGTCCACAAACTTTTGGCACGGGGCTGTGGACAGAATTTCGATGTAAATGATCTCATACAAGAAAAACAAATGAAAAGTTATTTCTGCAAAACCATCGCGCTTAAGTCTCCTATACCTAATCTACTATAGAGCAGTTATCACTGTAGCCATGGTTGTCTTTAAATATGACACGACCTGCCCCAACGGACTTCGATCTATCAAATGTGTGTTAATTAGTTTTCTCCGACTTGATTTACATCGCAAACCGAGACTGACATCTCTATACCAGTTCTCAATGGATACTAGCCTAGTAGCATGCATGCTCAATAAGCAAACCTGTTCACAGGTGCTAAAACCACGCCCCTTCCACCCGCGCTGCAGGTAGCATGCTCAAAACTCGCACGGCTGTCGATTTTTGTGTAAACTCGAAAGTAGAATGCTCTTAAGTAGCGTGCTACTAAGTAGCACTTGCTCAATAGTAGCATGCTTTCGTGCTAGTAATGAGCATGTGTAACTAATGCTTTATGGCAAAAAGCAATAATCGCCTTCAAAATCGCAACCTGAAAAAACCTGCCTCCCCCTGATTATCTTTACTGCTCCAGTTGCGTAAGCGTGTGTTATTAACGCCTGCGCCGATATGGATTGTATGTAACGCACTAAAAATCATTCGTTGTGTCAAAAACAAAACGCAAATGATATAATAAAAAGTTACCAATGCGCACAGATTAACAAAAAAAAGACAATGCGCGGCAAAACCAATTTTTTCAATGTTAATTCTTAACCTTAACTTTGCTTGCAAATTATGAGCAGTTACAACAGTTTGTAGAAAGCATGATTGGATCATAAATATATAATATAACCTCCTGCCGGTGACACTTTAAACGCTTAACGTTTATTGGCATAATTTCTATTTGATATTGTTAACTAATGACCATCAAAAAATCCACAAAATTTAAGTTCAGAAATGACTATAATCTCCCCACTTTGGCAACATTATTTGGTTACTTCTGCCATGACACATTTTTGACGTTTTCTTCATAGTAAAAATCGAAAAATTGGCTTTTTTTTATATTGTCTGTCAAGATGACCTTACTCCACCTGATGGAAAGCGGTCGTGAGGTCCAGATATGGGGTTGACAAGCCCAGTCATTCAAACGAATCACTGGGCTCGCCATCCTCACCTTGAAGGCCTGCAGAAATGCCTTTTGACCAACGCCCCGCTTGAAAAACCCGGGACTATACGAGGAAGGAAACACATGTGCTGGAAGAGCGTTCCACGTCTGGATGGTACGACAAAGAAACGAGTCACCAAACCTTTTAGTTCGGGCCAACAAATGTTGAATTGTGTGTGGGTGACACCGTAGTCCAGCACGCGTGGTACGGCAGTGGAAGGGTGAGGGTGGGCTTGTTTCATGTATGCTTTTTGAATAGTATGCCTTTTGATACTTATGCTTATTGAAATTATACGAGGGCGGGTCTATAAGTCCGTGACTTTTGGAACAAAACACAGATTTTTTGATAAATAAATCATTTTATTTTTCAACGTAGTCTCCCTTGAGCTCTATACACTTTGTCCAACGCTTCTCCAATTTTTTTATCCCTTCCAAAAAATATGATTTGTCGAGGTCCTTAAAATAGGCCTTTGTTTGCGAGATGACTTCATCATTGGAGTCAAATCTTTTTCCACCAAGCCTTTTCTTCAGGTTTGGGAACAAGAAGTAGTCACTCGGAGCCAAATCTGGAGAATAGGGCGGATGAGGGAGCAATTCATAGCCCAATTCATGGATTTTTGCCATGGCAACTGCACATGTGTGCACCCTTGCATTGTCTTGGTGGAAAAGAACTTTTTTCTTGGCCAAATGAGGTCGGTTTTTTTTAAATCGTCATTGAAGTGGTCCAATAAGTTGGCATAATATTTTCCATTGATTGTTCTTCCCTTTTGAAGGTAGTCAATGTGGATTATCCCACGTGCATCCCAAAAAACAGTCGCCATAACTTTATTGGCTGACAAACCCACCTTGGCCTTCTTTGGCGCCGATTCACCCTTAGAAACCCACTGTTTTGACTGTTGTTTGGTCTCTGGTGTGTTGTGATAGATCCATGTTTCGTCCACGGTTACAAAACGGCGCAAAAACTCCTCCATATTGCGATTTAACAACGCCAAACCTTCCTGTGAAGTTGTTACACGATTGCGTTTCTGGTCGACTGTGAGCAAACGCGGCACCCATCTTGCGGAAAGCTTTCTCATGCCCAAGTGATCATTCAAAATTGAAACCACTGAGCCATGCGAGATCCCTACGGCTTCCACAATCTCTTGCACTTTCAATCTTCGGTCAGCCAACACCATATCGTGAATTTTTTCAATTGTTTCGGGTGTAGAGACCTGAACTGGGCGTCCAGGACGTTCGGCATCTTCAGTGCTTGTACGGCCACAACGAAATTCAGTAAACCACTTTTTTACCATTGAAATCGATGGTGCAGAGTCGCCATAGTATTTATAAAGCTTAGCCTTGGTCTCGGTAATGGTTTTTTTTCGCAAAAAATAGTGCTTAATAAGCACACGAAATTCACTTTTTTCCATTTTTTCCTCAAATTACTGGGTAGTCTGTTAAAGATAGCTGTCAAACACAAATTAACTGACGCAGCAGGTTCAAATTTTGATAGGAGTCAACTGACAGATGCCTGTTGACAGGAGTAGTGTTGCTTTTACAGTAAAGAGGTCAGAAATTCGAAAAGTCACGGACTTAGGATTTTGCTTGCTATGATTATGCTTTTCGGATTTCGGCCATTTGATGTTATACGATAAGTAGTTAAGCTTTAAAGGCATAACCTAAATGACTATTATGCCTTTTAACATGATACATTTTAAGTATATGCCAAAAAAAGGTATGTACATATGCGTTTCAATAGGTAACCCCCCCTGCCACCACACAAGGCGAGGGTAAAGGTGTTTTTAAAAAGGTGCGGGTTTTTTAACGCACGCGGGATTTCCTCTCCCTGCGGCATTCCCTCGCCACCTGGTGGAAGATGGTCGTGAGGTCCAGATATGAGGCTGACAAGCCCAGTCCAGCAAACGAATCACTGGGCTGGCCATCCTTGAAGGCCTGCAAAAATGTCTTTCCACGCCCCGCTTGAAGACCCCGGGACTTTATGAGGAAGGAAACACATGCGCTGGAAAAGCATTCTACGTCTGGATGGTACGACAAAGGAACGAGTCACCAAACCTTTTAATGCGAGCCGACAAATGCTGAATCGTGTGTCTACGTAGTCCAGCCCGCGTCTTAAAACGTTACATCCTCTTTGAGAATGCTTATTAGCTACTACTAGCCAGGAAAGATTATCTTTTAAATATGATGTACAATTACTGGTAAAACGACTTAATATTATGTAGAACGAACTTCACTATTAATGTGAACAATATCTACAATATCTATTACTACAATTGTAACAAATAACAAGAGAGGGCAATCTCGAACGAAAACTTAATAATGTAAACAGCATCTGTTTGATAGGCTGGGGATAACGCCTACAAGAAGAGGATTCTAGTTCAGTGAGTTCCGGGTATCTTGTGTGAAATAAAACATCAGGCGTTGTATTTACGAAGTTTCGACTTTGAAAGGATAAAAGCGAATACAACGAGTTGTTCAAGAAGATGAGGTTTTCAACACATGCTCTCCATTATTTGGCGGACGTACTGACCATCAGAAAGCTGTATGTATTACACACTATTATACATACACAAGTCACTACCTATCGATATCACTATCTTACACAAAAGAAGATATTATCATGTAGCTATGAGCAAAAAATGTAAAACTTATTTTACACTGCAGCAATACTCTAATCAAGCTTCACACATAAATTTGTAATCGCATTAATAAAACTCTCCAAATATACACAAGAACAACTTTCGAACGTACCTATAAAGCTACTTACTGATTGGCATAAGACCTTTATACTATTATGAAACAGAAGACATCATTGTGAATCTGAGTAAATAGAACGGCTGATGATAATTAACTTAATTTATTAATTTGACTTAAATTATTTTTTTAAAAGCATGGCTAACTTGCTAAGTGTAAGTTTTAAAATAGATAACTATCTTTTACATTAGTATAGTTCAAGATATAGTAGAAGAACTTAGATTAAACTAATAAATATTTATCTCGAACTGAAACAACTTTACCAAAATTTTACGAATTCTACTCGTGGAATTTATATTTTACATTTTCAAACCCGACGTTGCGACTCCTTTACAGCAGAGCAGCCGTGCGATTCTGAAAAAATTCGAACCCGATCTCACTCAGATGATCGAACACACTTCAGCTTAAATACACACAATTTATATAAACTCAATGATAAAATCTCACTAAATGTTTTCTAATTTACGAATAAATCCATAAGAAAGGCGGCACTTCGTCGTTATTCAATTTTATACGATGAGAAACTTGAATCTCACAGCGGATTCACTGGGTGAGGTTCGAAATGAGTTTGTCAGAATAGCCCTACAGTCGTGATCACGGGATAACCTTAGAAAACATTTTATAGACTGTTACAGAGATGCCGCCGGTCCCGGTTTGCGATTAAAGCGACACCAAGCGTTTACTTGCCGAACTATGTCAATTATAAAGATAACCATTACTACACTGTACTGATTTATAGTAGGTACGTTATGTATAGTTTACTTAAGCTCGATGTGTTTGCTTTCATTACACCATGTTATAAATGGTTGTGCGTTGTTTTATAGAAAGTTTTATAGAAGTTCTATAGAATTTCGTTTCACAGAAATTGTTTCTCATATTATCATTTCATAGATTAATCAATCCGCAGAATAGTTAGGTACTTAAAATAAATTCAAATCATAGATTTTTGTTACAAATAAAAAAAAAATTTCTATGAAATATGTTTCGATGAAGTAAATAGTCGTTGAAACAATAATATTCGTCATGAAAATATATGGACTGAATATTCTATGAAGTAAATAGTCAATGAAACAATAATATTCGAAATGAAATTATGTTACGGATGTGGGTGTTCCGCACGCGATCTTTGCGTGAGACTCCACACATCCACCGCAGCATCTTTATACACGCCTAATGATGGTTTCATAGACCTGCCCCTTCAGCTTGATCGACATTTCGGGGTCACAAATGACACCAGTCACCTCACGCTATTTGGCCCAAGCCGCGGAAATTCGGGCTATGATGTCGCTGTCGATGTCCCCGAACGCGCATAACACAGATCCCAGGTATTTGACACGGTCCGTACGCTCGACCACGTCATCGCCTATGCGGTGTTGCAGGCCATGTACTCCGTCTTCGCAACATTAAGTTTCAGACCGCCGTCAAGTGAATTCTTCCACTTATTCACCCGTTGTACCAGCCATCCCCTGTCCGAATCTGCTAGCGCAATATCATCAGCATACATGAGCAACCAGGGTGGTTGCTCGTGGCGGTCTCGGGTGCTGTTTGACAGAACGTTTAGTATCATTATGAACAGAAACGGGCTAAGCACGGAGCTTTGGTGTACTCCAACGGTGATAGGGAAGGGAAGCGTGTCAACAACCGCAGTCCTAACTATGGAACTGAATCGTGGTACCTGTCCCGGATAATTTCAATAAAGACCTCGGGAACGGCCTTGGACTAAAGCGCCCAGCCGATCACCTCACGAGCGACACAGTCGAAGGCCTTTAATTTGCATGTCTAAGAAAAGGAGATGCAGAGGTGTATTCTTCAGTCTGTATCCCTCCATGAGCGTTCTCAAGGCCAATACGGGGTCCATGGTCCCGCAACCCGGTCGAAACCCATACTGACACTCCGAGATTGTACACTCTGTCGAATCTGAGAGTCCACAATGCGCTCGAGGAGCTTCATGGTGTGGGACATCACCTTTATGCCGCGATAATTGCTGCACTCCTGCACCGAGCTCTTGCCTTTGAAAACCGGCGTAATAATGCTCAGTCTTCATTGGTCAGGTATCTTTCCGGTGAGGAGAATGCGGTTGAAAAGGTGGGTAAGTATGCCCACACCACGAGAGCCCATCGATTTACACGCTTCGATAGGGACTACATCGGGCCCGACAGCTTTCCGGTTCTTCATGCGGCGGAGAGCCGACTGGACTTCATCAGGCGTTACCGGGGGCACTAGTCCCTGATTCGGAGGGAGTTCAGGTGGCTGCACCTTTTTGTGCTGTTGTTGAGCAGCTCGTGGAAATTCGAGGGCCATCTTTCCTTCACCGGTCCTCGCATAGCAGGTTACAGAGAGTGTCATTTGGCACATGGAAATATCCTGGGCCACTTTGACTCTCGAACGTGCCAACTTGTAAACGAGCTTCTGCCACGTAGACGACTCGAACTTATCGT
The DNA here is from genome assembly GCA_947369235.1 of Udea olivalis. Lineage (NCBI taxonomy): Eukaryota > Metazoa > Arthropoda > Insecta > Lepidoptera > Crambidae > Udea > Udea olivalis. The sequence goes on along the minus strand of OX376341.1, from coordinate 13,477,537 downwards.
ACAAAGGACGTAAGTGGTCACGTCTGGCTCAGGCTACAGCTCGTTTGGCATCCCTGTAGGCGGCGCGATCTTCAGATGATTTGGACGCTTGCCACGCTTTGAAGAGGGCTTTCTATACCCTGATCTCTTTCTGGACTGCTTCGTTCCACCACCAGGTCTCCTTGTCAAGCCTACGTCCACCCCGAGACACACCCAACACCACCCTCGCCGCCTTGTTGATAGCTGCCTGACACCTATCCCAGAGCCGTTGCCTGGACTCACTATCCGCTGCGATGCACAGGTCACCGACAGCGGCAGCAGTCATGGGATTTGGTTCCTTCAAGGAGCCACCACCTGGTTCGGGGTGGGCAGCGCTCCCGGCATTTGCCTAGAGGCTTCACTCGCAGGTCCATTACAAGTAGACGGTGTTGGGCAGTGAGACTCTCTCCGGGTATGACCTTACAGGTAGCTACCTTGCCGATCTGGCTCTCCTGGTGAGAAAGTAGTCGATCTGGGTTGCGCTCCTACCGCTCTTGTAGATCAGGTGATTGATAATCTTTCTTGTAATAAGAAATTAATAAGTTTTGATGTCGAAGAAAAAATGCGTTACATCGCCATCTCGTGATTAAGGGGTAAATGATGCTCATTTATTTTGCTTGTTCTACTAAAGTGAAAACACTGTGGGGATGACTCAGATGTTATATGTCAAGAAAGTTATTATTTACATAGCAACCGTCACTCAACTACCGTCATTTTCACTATCATCCCCGGAAACGTTCCTATCCATGCACGTGATCACGACTGCTGTAAAGGAGTCGAAACGTCGGGTCAGAAAATGTAAAAATATAATTAAGCGAGTAGAAATAGTAGAATCCGTAAAGTTGTTTCATTTCAATGTGTAGTGTTCGCGTAAATATAAGGAAACAATATATTTATCTTTTTTATAAATTTGTAAGTACTTATACCACAAATGTACCAGTGATTTGTAATGGGAGAGTGACTGCTCCTGGCACAAGTGTTTTTACACTTAATAGGAGTAAGTCAACCTCTGTTTATTGTAAACCCTCTTTGTTTATGTTAATTTTTTTTTTTTTTGATTTTCAACGAGTGTGATGTTCAGGGCTCACGTATTTTCTACTTACCAATGTATTACTATCCTATAAATAAGCTACTTACTATAAAACATGTTGCTGGGAATAGGTATGAGGGGCATGCCAGAAGAAGTTAGATCCTCTTAACTCATTTGATTGACACTGGCAAGTTAAACACCATCATATTCCTCATTATCAAAGAGGGTATAGTATAACTAGCGTTATACTCATTATCTTTATGACTACCGTCAAACAATAAGCTTAATCGCAGGCAGAAGCTTTTGCCATCTCCATTATTAGAGAATGATGAAGCTACATTATCAGGGAGTGACATATGCTATATTTTATTATGATTGAACAAAACATTTAGTGGAAAAAATATAGGCTGGTTGTTTATTGATATATTTGAAAATAGCACACATAATTATTTTTATTTGAATAAGCATCATTTTTCCGAGATTCTAGCGGGAATTCGCTTGCAGCAATGGAGCTCAGTCGACGTGGTTTTCGCGCTATGATTTATTATGACTATAAAAAAGGTTTAAAGCCTCAAGAATGTTCTGAGCTTTTGGCTACTACTTTTAGTGAGTCAGCTTGTTCACGAGCAACAGTATTTAATTGGTTTGCTGAATTTAAAAAAGGACGGGGATGTCTCAGAGATGAAGCGAAGACAAGTCGGCCGCCAACCGCGGTCACACAAGAAAACGTTCGTGCAGTCGAAAAACTTATTCGCAAAAACCGACAAATAACGTATGTAAAGCTGAAGCGAGAACTGGGAATTGGATCAACAGCAATGCAAACCATAATTCACGACCACCTTTCTCTCCGTAAACGTTGTTCGAGATGGGTGCCGCACAAACTTATTGATGAGCAGAAAGACCGTCGGGTGGATTGGTGACTATTCATGATAGATAAATTAGACGGTGGTGAGAAAAAAAACGTGTATGATATACTGAATGGTGACGAAACATGGCTATATAACTATGATCCCGAAACAAAGCGACAGTCGACTGTATGGTGTTTTGAAGATGAACCAACTCCAACGAAATTTCGCCGTGCACGAAGCACACAGAAACAAATGGTCGCCTCGTTTTTCTGCAAAACGGGACATATTGCTACTGTAGTGCTCAAAACAAAAACAATAGAGTAGTCACAGGTATTTTCCAATTGGTTCAGACGTATGAAAGAGTGTATAAGTGTGCTCAGGGTGAATACCTACTTCGAAAAGATCGATACTTGTAATAAATAATAAATTTTATAATTTTTAAGTATCTAATTTCTTTTGGCATGCCCCTCTTAACAAACAATCAAGATGATTGAGGATTGTGGGTTGGTATTTCCTTCAACGCCTAACGATTTACAATACTTAGTGTCCGGGATCTAGTCTTAAGGCTAATAACCACGGTAATACTTATGAAGGGGTTAAGTGATGGACAGAACTACAGCCAAATTCTAACACAGCATCCAATCAGATGGCAAGTACTTCTTACCTACTTGCCGTGTTGTATAACATCGTCCTCGACCTTCGTACACGAACAAGGTTCACGATTTTGTCGCAAGCAGAGGCATTATGAAGGTTAACATTTTTTTTCCATTTTAATGTATCATCTGTAAATATATTAGTAAACCATAGCACTTTTTCAGAGCAGTAAGTTAATAAAACTACTAGTAGATCCCAAATAGTCTACGTCACCGTCTTAGGGGTGGAATTTTTTTAAGTTCCAATTGATATTAAGACCTCGTTTTAGAATACTACTAAGTATAAGAGATTTAGTTACGCCTCTGTTTGTGCATACATGTTACGGGCTATTTGATTAAGGGTGCGTTTCAACCAGAGATGTGCAAGGATGCGTTGCGAGGGATGTGTTAGAATCACGAAGCTAGGTATATTACCTAGCTAGGTATTTTCATTTGAAGTGATTCCATTGGTTGTTAACAAACAGATCCCTCGCTACGCATCCTCGCACATCTATGGTGGAAACGCAGCCTAACTGGGCAGTTTTAATACGGACCGGTCCTAATGAATATTGACCAAGTGCATTGGCCGGTCCATATGAATAATGCCAGACTACTCGTGGGCAGTTTAATAAATCATAGTTTGAGATAGCTTGAATTTATCACTTTTACCGGGCATTATGAATATTTTCACTATCAGAATTGCCTTTGGCATATATTTTGGGTGGGAAAAAATGAAATCGATTCGTATGATTTCTGTATCATAACATCTTCACTTTAGTAATAATATCACAGTATAAAACGGCATAAAGAAAATGAGGCCAATTTGTCTTTAGCAGCTGGTTCATGTCAACCTAACATGCTCGTCGCTTTGCTCCTCGCAACCTAATAAACCCCCTTCTACCAGAGCGGAACACCTTCTGTTTAAAAACTTATTACCAAAAAATGCATTCTATTCTGTACAATACATGTATGTACATTGTACAATCCCTAGGGATACATTGCATAGGCATTGTATACGTTACCGGAAATGTGTATAATTCAGGCATTGTATAGGTACAATGCCAGGTGCGTTTACGAAATATTACGAATTTGATTATCCATTGCATACTTTGCCTAGGCAATGTATACAATGCCTACTAGGTATTGTATACAATGCCGGATGCGCACCGGCAATGTGTAGAAGGGTTCACTAAAAAGAAAGTTCACTGTCAGAATCGTCCTTTGGAAATATATAATTTGGGTAGGAAAGATAAATCAATTCATATGTTTTCATTGGTCGCGACCGCATTTCCATCACTCCATGACTCAAATTTGTGTTAAAAAAATCAGGATGCCCTTAATTAACATTAAAATGTGGCACAGGTAATTTTTTAATATTCCTAAATATATGAAGTTGGACTTTCTTGGGTGCGGTTTTCCCGTGGGACCATTCTGTATTATCTTCACCTCATTCAGTCTTATTACTTATGTATCATTTATGACCGTACGAAAGATAGTTATGTTGTATGTACTAGGTAAGTAGGTATTGGCAAATGCACTTCATAAAGGTCACTTCGTAAAGCAACGCAGTTATTAAATAATAATAATTTATCGATTAGATAAAGTAAGACCTTTTAGCAACAAATACGATGGATTGTATAACATATTTATTAAAATGACCGAAATATTTTACTTCAAAATTACCCCCAGCGATTTATTTATGACACAATAAAACGCACGCAAGCAAGGCATTAAGTAATCAATAGCTTAATTTATTTTTACGTGGATTTAGAGATTCTGTCAATAAAAATAAACACTTATCATTAGGGGTAAACCATCTGATCGATTAGTTGCAGTCATTTAAGTAAGTTTACATTTTATTCAGATCGAGTATTTAGAATACGATTAAAGTATATAGGTATGTATGTAGGTACTGTAGTTGTTCCGATCTAATTTCAAATTATTTTAATACTTGACTGGCCCGTTAGCGCAATGACTTGAAATGTTCATTTAGTTAGGTATTTATGAATATGATACGTTACATGATAATAATATGTAATGTTAATAAATACTGTGAAAACTTTTAAATAACGTCGTTGGTTAAAATTCAAAAAAATCCTTTATCGTAAAATTCGTTCCTAAACACATGTTTCATGTGTGAAATAACACCACTGGTTTTAGAGAATATTTTCATAAAAATTTTCGTTTAATTCATTGTTTAATCAATTTCATACAAAAGTGAGTTTGCGTAATACGAAAAATAACAAGTCCGCTATATGATTTAACGAAAAATATTGTAATAATCAGGCCCCAGCTTACGAATGCAGCAGCTTCCAAAAGCTTCTGACTAAATCTGTCGACTAAAACGAAAGGTGTCCATTTTTATAGAAAAGTTACCCGAGTTCGTAAACACCTGTTTTTCTTTGATATTGTATGTCGCCTTAACATGTGTGCCATAACTTTTTCGGTTTAAAATATATATAAATTCTTCCCTCAATGTAGCGAAACACACACGAAGAATAATACTCGGTCCTTTAAGAAACGTTATAAACAGTCCACACTGTAATTCTTATGTTACCTACCAGTTTCTGTCACCCATTAGTGTCTCCTATGTATAATAAGTATGTATTTACAAAAGAAAATGTATTTAAGTATGTTTATCCGTTGTCTAGTATCCCATAACACAAGCTTTAATTAGCTTACTTTGGGGCTAGATGGCGCTGTGTGGAATAATGTCCAGGGATATTTATTTATTTATTTATTTATTTATTACACAAACTCAGAGTTTATCTTAGAGTAAGCAAGCAAGCGTCGTGGCCGTGGCCTATGAGGGGCTTACCCCCAGCTGGGATCGAGGATCGTGTGGTCCCGGGTCCAAATCTAGCCAGGATCTTTGTTCCTTGTCAATTTACCGACCAAGGGTGCGTTTCCACCAGAGATGTGCGAGGATGCGTTGCGAGGAATGTGTGCGTTAAGAACCAACAGAATCGCGAAGCTAGGTGAATGAAACAATTCTATTGGTTCTTCACAAACACATTCCCGCAACGCATCCTCGCACATCTCTGGTGGAAACGCACCCTTAGGCCCGGTTTCCACCAAAGCGAAGAAGAGAAGAGATGTGGTTTGATAACCAATCAGATTGCGTTAATTCTACGTCTGTCTGTGAAGAGTGCATATAACGTAATGTGATTGGTTATCAAAACACATCTCTTCTCCTCTCCGCTTTAGTGGCAACCGGGCCTAACTCTCCAGTGATGGAAAACATCGATAAAACGAAATCAACCTTGTTAACAGCGGAAAGCTCACCACCTACAACGTTGGGTTCTAATACCATTGGCGAAAAGTGGGCTCCTGAGTGTTCCGTTCACCATGACGGCCACAGTCACTTGCCTCTGACTAAGTACCCCGTTTGGGATATAGTCATGATGGTATGTTATGTTATGGTATGTAAGCAAGCTGTCCCAGAACTAGAAATATAAATTAAAAATTAAATGCATAGATTTACTTCCGCTTGTTCCTTACTTTACTGTAGTTCAACCACAGCTCTTACTAGGTACAGTCGGCTACAGCTATAACGTTACACTGATGGTGGGCAAAAGCTGATCTCTCATTGCCATGAACCCTTCATTCTAAACGAGTTTGACTCCTTTGCTCTTCACATTAACTATGAAGGAGTCCGCGAAACGTTTTGTGCGCATGGCTGGAATATCCACAACGGGAGGGTGGGGCAGTTCGCTCGCACACTCCCCGAAATAAAATCTATAAAAAACCGACAAGCTAGCAACTCTGCGTCAGTGTTCCAGGTCCTGCAACCCAGCAGAGAAAGCCAGATCATTAATCAGCCTCACGCACGTGACTCCACCGAGTCCAGAGCAGCAAGCTGGTATTTATGTGTGTGTGGGTATTTATGTGGTTTCAAGTGTGCTTGAGCTGTGGATGACTGCACAACTAGCGGATCCTTAATTACAAACCCGAACAATGTTAGGACCTTTCTACGTGAATGGTAATTGTTATTAATAGGCAATGTAAACTCCGAAGAGTTGGACGGTAGTGTACCAATACTACCAATATGCCTATTGTAAATATTGTGGTTACTGCTTTGTGGTTGTATTTTAGACTTCCTAAGTAAAGTGGAGTGGACCTGTGAAAAACAGGGAGAATCTAAAAATAATAATTCACAGCCACGCAGCGCACCTTAGTCACGGGTTTTATCGTTGAAGTTTGAAGAAAAGAACATTGATTCAATTATATTTTTTGTCACCAACGTTCATATTTTGCTTGCGGTCAAGGGCACTATTCAATTACTTTCCCAGACTAGCTCAATATGAACCACAAATAAATATAAGTAACATAATACATACGTGATAAATTAATAGGCCCTTATGGTGCAGGGCAAGGCAGGGTAACATACACAATAGCCCGAAGAACTGACGGCTCTTGGGGTTTGGTGTAAAAAAATATTAAACGGAGACAAATGCAGCGTATGTTCAACTGACCGCTTTCGTTATCAATGCAGGAAGCATCGTTCAGCTGTCGTCGTCAACGTCTAAGGACTGGCAGTAACGAAGATAAATAGAGATACTCGCACTTGTTTATCACAATTAATATTTAACTTTTCATTAAATCTATAGTTGTTGTTATCTACCTACTTACCACGAACATTACCTTTCAGTCGATGAGTAATTAAATTAATTATTGCAGTTTTCAGAACAAACAGAATAATAGATATGAAAGATGCTATCTATCATTTCAGAGAAATACTCGTAGCTAGAGGGTCCCTACTAGCCGTTTGTTTCGATTTACCTCAAACAGACGATGTGACCCATTTTTGGCAGCTTCGCGTTCTGTGGAGCAAGGGCACAATTACAGTTGCTGAAATGTCAGACACTTTTTTAAACTTTACAATTGTGCCCGTGTTCTACTCATGGTGCGATGGTATTCAGATGAGATTCAATTATGAGTCGTGATGCACATCATGGCTAATTAAACAAGTTGATAGGCGAAACGACTGCTTCATTCGAAGCTTTTCTTTATAAATAAAGTTTTATGTTTCATTGGCAGAATACCTTCTTAGAAGGCTTTGGGTATAAAAACCATTTTCTAATATCACTGTATTCAATACAATAACTTCCATGCAGAAGTTTACATTTGAATACTTATCGTTCGATTTCTTCACTCGTAACCAAAAAATTCAACGTCAATACAGTTCAATTCCGTCCGGGTCTTAGCCGGATTTTTGATAAGATAAGGTGCTTAACTATTTTGCAGGATTTATTTCCAGCAGTAATGAGCGAATAAACTGATAGATCCGTGCTCAGTGAAGTTATTATCAGTGCGGCTTGAGAATCGAGCGCACGCGGGCACTTCGGTTTGGCGCGTTCTCGCTTTGCCGCCTTTTTTATACGTAGTTTTTAGTGTTAAATTAAAAACATGGAAGTTGAACAGAGAAATACGGTAGGTGTTATTTTTCTTCATTTAAATTGATGTTAGCTTGTTTCTGTTTGTCGTCAGCTGGTGCCGGGTTCGCGAGTGGAAGTGAACTTTACACTCGCGTATCGTACGATGGCTACGTAAAGTCCCGGCACGCCGCCAGTTGGCCGAGGCGCCGCGCTCCGGCTCACAAGTCAACACGCTTTCCGTATCGCAACGCCTATGTCGCATCGCTTGTCGGCCTCCCGCCGGATTTTCTACGCATAGTTTTCATAATTACGCGTGCAATTAAAATGTGATAGTATCTAGTGACACAAAAATTGTGAAGTGATAACCGAAAACAAAGTACCTAAACTACTAAGATATTTAATTAGCAATTAATATACCTAGAATAGGTGAGTAAAAATACATCAACGCGACATTAAATTTTAGAGTAACAGTGACGTTTGCGTTCTATCGCTATTATTATAGTTTGTTATTTTCCCTCCGCATTAATGCATGAAATATGTGTGTACGAGTTTAAGGAAGTTAAAATGCCCATCAAACTAATATTAAAAACAAACTCAGTAAATAACATACATTAGTATCTACTTATATAGATGTTAACTATTTAGACAGAAACGATAAAGTAATGGGCAAGAAAACCACGGTCACACTCTGTCTGTCGGGTTCACTCAGGTTTTTTAGTTTCTCCAACTTTCCAAAAAACAGTGCTATGGTTTCGATAAAAACCCCATGATGTTTAAGTGGGTAAATAAGTAAAAGTAGTGTCTTAAACCAATTATATAATATTCGCAGACAATTTGCAATGGATTTAGCAATGTAAAGCGAATGCGAATAGTGTGTATAAATTGATGTTTATTGTACTCTACAATATATTTTAATTACTTTAAATAGGTCCTAGGTCATATATTTGTTCGATCTATATACCTAACAAGTGAAAAAAGGAAAAATTGGTTTTTATTTATAATTCAAATATCTCATAGACTCTACTACAGCCCCAGTTAACGAGTTTTTTTTAAGATGACTTGAAATGTTTTTATTGTACCTATTACTCAACCTTGTTGTTCTTTTATGACTGCTTTAATACAATATGCAACCAAATTAGTTTATATTTATAAAAGTTCTACTTGTTTGGTTATTTAAACTTGCAAACCAACTTATTTTGAGAGGGACAACTTATTTTGTTTACTAATTCGGTGGCTTCGTAAGTTTGGTATAAATAAGTATTCATAGAATTAAAATAAAATAATAGATAAATGGTAACAATTAAAATTTATTTGAAATGGTAACTCGTTCTGGATGGTTTTAATTTAAACTCCATATAGGTGTTTTAAGTGGGGTACATTCTTCTTCGTTCAAATTGAATGCGCAAAGTGTACCTACTAATACCAATGCAATGAGTCATCACTTTTACCAATATAGCAGCAGCCCGAAAGTGAATTCCTCGGTTACCATCGTAGCCGTCAATGCACATGGCGTGCGATTGTGCGAAACAGGGGCCTACTCGTACTAAGATGCACAACTTACGGAATTTTGGTAAACTTTCAAAGGTCAAGATTGAACACTTTCAAGTAGGTATCGTATTTTACTGAAGAAGTAAAACTCAGGGCTTAGGGTATGAGGTAAAATAAAGAGGTTTCAACGACATTACTCTTACAGTAGAGTTAGAATTATATGCGTAGGTATACCCTTGAATTTTCGCTAGTTTTTTTCACAGCATGTACCTATATTTAGACCAAACTAACAGAGCTAGAGCAATAATGTTCTTTCGTGATATTTAAGTGTCAGTGATAATTCGTATTTAATTTACACCAAAATAATTCTACCGAAATAGTACGAAGAATCAAGCACCAGCATTCTAGTTCGTGCTCTAGGGTCCGAGAGCGCAGATAGAACAACGAAAAAATGCTCTATCTCTGTTTACACAAATATAATTTAATAGAGTGCGGATAGAATGAGCATTCGCTCGTTTAGTCTAAATGCACCTTAAGACGCATAAATGTTTTTCACAACTACGCGTCGGGACAAATCAGAGTAGGCCCCCAGAAGTCTGCCCGTTACCAACCGTTAGTTGACCGCGAACACAAAACAACAAACCCAAATATAATTTACATGTTCGAAAGCGCAGTATTACCTTTTCCAAAGGGGACAGGTACCTTAAATCGTGATAATAAATAGACATTGTGAAATTACTGCTATAATAATACACTAAGAACTGTATTGCTTCATTAAGTACAGCCAGTGATATAAATAGCTAAACACTTTAGTACTTTGTCATAGTAAACAAACATGAAACTTTTCAAGAAAAATATTGATTTCAACTGATAGTAAATCAGATACTTTCAATGATAACTATGTAAGTTGGTGTGACCAAGCTCTTATTTGCCCTTTTACTGTAGGTAATAACTAATAAGATAGAAAGCAATTTATGGGGAAATTACTTATAATTTCGTCACCTTTTTTATACTACTTTATTCTTAACTATTTTTTTTTATACCACGTCGGTGACAATCAAGCATGCGGATCACCTGATGGTAAGCGGTTACCGCAGCCTTTGGACACGTGCAACACCAGGGGTATCACTCGCGCGTCGTTGACCATGCAAAAACCCCCTGGAAAACCTCTGCAGGGAGTTAATAATTATGTTAACTTCATCCACACATCTTCAAAAAGAACGTAAACTGTACTGCATTAAGTTACAATCTTGAATTATCAAGTTAAGATAAAGCTGAGTGATTACTGAATATCCACACGAAGGCCGATGGGTATTTGCTTGCCATTTAACTTCTTTTCCGTCTTATACGTCCGTCCATACTTAAGTATAATGATAAACAGTCGTATGCTCTGTGTATTTTTAGCTCAAAGCATTCGGTAACTGCTATGCCCTCGCATACTGCGTCATGTTGTGTCAAAGTCTATCATACGACACAAGAAATGAATGCTAAACGATTGTATTAATTTTTTACCGCCGTAAAGTTGTTTTGAAGCTAAAATACGAAATTTTTTAATAAGTTAATGAGTTTTCACGTCAGCAACATAATGCTAAAGCCGGTGCTAGATCTAATATAGTTAATTTGAAAATAGCAGTCTCTACATCCTACAGCCCGCAGAAATTTCAGGTATGTTCCTGAATGTAAATCATTTTGTAAGTGAGATTTAGGAAATATATCGCACGCCGACCGCCGTACGTGCGTATTTCAGTAGACTAGCGAAAAACACGAAAAAACAATAATTACAAGTTGATCTATTGCATTATTCTTGAGCCGAACTTTCTCTAGGCCGCACAAATCGTGGTCATATGTTTTTACAGGGCACTTAGACCATTGTCACCTTTGTGAATTCCGCGATTTTAGAATGTGTGTCAATTATAATATCAATAAATTGTAATATGATCGATCAACGTAACATTGCCGGGCAAAGGGTCACAGATGCACCAGTCCGTGAAAATAATGATTATAGAATAATACAAACTGGTTATTTACTTCAACTTGTAAGTTTTTAAACAACCTGCAGTAATAAGGAATACAAATAAGTACCTACTAACTTGAATACCGATAACTCAATAGCAGGTATGAGTAAAAAGTGACAGTATTACCATATGATCTTCTCTGAGAGCTCGCATTAGACAGGTTTAAAATGGGCTTTAATCTTTGACTACCCAGGGGGTCAACCCGTCTACGCGGCCCCCACGTCCTGTTATTTGGTAGTATTTTATTTAAATAGCAATTGTCTCGTTTTTTGAAATTCGCAGTATGTCACGGGAGTTTAGAATTAGTGAAAACGTGGTTCGCATTTTTCCAAATTGAAGTAGGTGCATTTTTCTCTCTTGTCTGGACTAGAGTCGTAATGCAAGTGACATGCTAGTTATTTCGTTATTTTAACCGACTTCAAGAACAGGAGGAGGTTCTCAATTCAACTGTATTTTTTTAAAATATTTGTTACCTCAAAGTTTTAAGGTTCATAAAAAACACCGACTCCAACATGAACAATAATATTACCTCATTATAATATATTTTAAGTTTGAGAAGAATACGCAATTATTTTTGGACTTTTTAGTGTATTATTTTGGAATAGTAATTAAAAATGATAATACCTCTTAAACTCTGTTAAATCATCTACTTTCTCTAGATGGTAGGTTTTTTGGGTTGTTTAATATATATATTTTCTACGTTTTTAGGATGCCATAAAGCGCAGAACATACGGGGGGAACAACGTTCCGTGGGCGGAACTTTTTGTAATGTTTGAGTTGCTTTTTGAGACCGGCCCCGGCTGCGTGGACAGTGGCAGCGTCATGCATTTGCTTTCCGCAGGACCCCTTCCCGCCTGAGTATTTTCTGCGCTTATGTGTTTCAAAAATCTGCCTAAGACGAAGATACAAAAAATTAGGAATGATAGCTTCTTAAAGATGTGCTGTCTGCTAATGGATATTATAAATGAATTCGTATTACTTCGTATCACATGCAAACATTATATTTAAAGGTACTCGTAAGGATACTCGTATCTACCCGCACCATTAAAGAAGTTAAAGTTTAAAAAAGGTATCCTGAAAAGGAAAATGATTCAACTGACGCGATAATGCAATTACCACACCATAAGATTCCAAGGTTCATGCAGCATGACGTTAATTTTAACAGATCTTTGCACAACGCACTCCCATTGTAGGCCACTTCGTAATTACTAATAATAGTACTGCCAATAGTACACGATCATAGCCTGATATTACTTATGCCTGTTGTTGAAACTACTACGAACGGATATCCAAGCCTAAGGAGGTTTCGTGGGTTTATTGTGGTCAAATAAAGTTAATTTTTCAAGCCTGAGTTACCGCAGTACTTAGCATGAAGCGCCTTAACTACGAGTATACCGTAATTTTTTAGCCCAAATTATTATCAGTCTTTGAGCGCAGCGATGTCGTTGTTTTCTATAAATAAAAAAATAATAAATAAATAAAAAAATAAATATGCGCCAGACAACACACCTCTTGTAATGGTCTCGAAGTAGGGATTATTAAATCCCTGTGTTACGAGGTACCACACAAGGAAATAAGCTAGGGGCGTCTCCCAGCACACCCAGACCCGAGTCAATTCAGAAAAGATCGTTTCCTGAATTGACCCGACCGGGAATCGAACCCGGGACACTACGGAAATCGAGGCGAGAAACCGTGCTACAGCACACTACGCCAATCGTGCCGTAAAAACTCAAAACTTTATAAAAATAGATCGAAGCAGTAGTTTCAAATAGTTAAATACTGTAATAATATGAATATAAAATAAACAATAAACAAGCGTGATGCGACTCTACCACCGCGCCAAAGCTCTGGTTAATTCACTTTTCTTATTAACTAGCTAAAGTATGTGCGATTATGTGACAAGTATTATTTTATATGAGCATATTATATCTATAAGTAGGTAAATCCGCCGCTTTGCCTGTTTTCATTGCCAAGAATCAATTAGTTAATATAAACATTAAATTAATTATTCGAAATTTTCTTGATTGTAACCTGGGAAATTATCATTATTGTAATGAACGGTGAAAAAGGGCAAAAAATAATTAAATGCAGTAAAAATATATTTTTTAATCCATTCAATCATTATTGTTTTGAATATGAACAGATAGATACATCTATAACGATGGCATGGCATGGCAAAGTAACTACAAATTTGCATAAAGAAACAAGTTTTGATTAAGGCTACCAACATTTGTAGAAGTGTATTTAAAGGAAGCATCATAACAAATCTAAGGTGCATAAACTCACACATTAAAGCTATTCAATTAACATCAAAAAATATATTTTTGGCATACCGTGAAGTATTAAAAAAAGCCAGATAATTTAAGGGGGAGTATCACTTCGTGATGTTTGATGTTTGTAGGTCAATAGAAATCTTATAAATTGTAAACCTGACAGGTGTCTCTACCTTAACCTTTGGCAGTACATATACTTACTACAATTGGAAAATTGGAAGATCAAACCGACTACACAAATTATTTGACCTCTATGCACTAAGGGTTTATAGTGCTTAGGCATTGTACAGTGGACCACAGTTAGAGCGTAACACTGGCGCGTGGCAACACTAAAAAGGCCCTTACACACTGCACACGGGCAACCAAAACAGTTTTTAAGCCACTATGTCCCGTATTGTACTAATTTTAAATGTGTTAATCGATCGCTCATCATCCTACTGCTCCTACATAACGAAAGAACAGTGTACGTAATCAATCACCTAAGAAATTAGTATTTTTACTGCACTCTCATTCGATCTTAGGCCGGAAGCAAAACTTTATCAGAAGGAAAAATACGTTTGTTAGCCTATGTTAAAAAAAAAGGCGGATTTCCGGAACAACCGATTTTTTAACGTCTTGTTTGCCGCCAATTTTTATTAATTCTCACCGAAGGGCCAATGCGAAGTTTGCCATATTAATAAAAACATATTTAAGTTTGCTACAAACAAACGCTAGATTTGTATTATTCATCCTGAATTAAATTGCATAACAATGAAGGCATTATCTTATCTCTTTCTCATCGCGAGGTTCAAGCCGCACCAACGCACACGAGCAAAGGCAATAGATATTCACGTTTCACAAACCTATGAAAAGAGAATGATCATGATAACTAAACTGTTAAGTGGTGAGATATGTTGACTGTTGAAGATGTGACTTTCATTCAAAACTTTTTGTATTTATTTACAAAACTCTCTTTTTTTTCCAGCCAGTCGCCATGGAAAAAGGTGAAGACTTAGCAGAAATTCATACGACACAAACTCCAAATGGAATTACTAAGCAAAAATACATGAATGGTGAGTATGATTTAGCGCTAACACACAATCAACTTGTAAATAATTATACCTGTAGCTGCAACTCATACATAACGGTTACATAAATAAAACATTACCTTTTTAAATATTGAATTTTAAATAAGTACTTAACACGTAACTAGGGGCACCTGATAAATCATAAATTATTTCTGTATTGCAAAACTTAATTGGTTTTTGTGCAAAATAGTTTATCATCATCATCAGCCTATCACAGTCCACTGCTGGACATAGGCCTCCTCCAATGCGCGCCATCGCGCCCTATGCTCAGCTTGACGCATGCAGTTTCTGCCAGCAACCTATCGCAAGTCATCACTCCACCTGGCCGAAGGGCGTCTTACACTACGTTTGCCGATACGCGGTCTCCACTCTAGAACACGCTTACCCTAACGGTTATCTGTTCTACGGCATAAATGGCCTGCCCACTGCCACTTCAGCTTACTAATCCTGTGAGCTATGTCGACGACCTTAGTTCTCTGTCGGATTACTTCGTTGCGAATCTTATCCTTCAGAGAAACACCAAGCATAGCTCTCTCCATAGCCCGCTGAGCTTATATAACTGGTGGGCTAGGCGCATTGTTAGTGTCCACGACTAGGCTCCGTATGTCATGACAGGTAGGACACACTGGTCGAAGAATTTAGTTTTCAGGCACTGTGGTATGGGCGAAAAAATAGTTAAATATTTCAAATTATATCAATTATCATGTGCTGTGCGTCAATCAGCGATTGAATTTATAGATTTTATCGCAAATATATTTGATAAAAGTTGTTGTGTTGTAACCATGTTAAATTTGGAACACTGTAATTGAATATCTTAAGTAAGTACTCATCGTTTTTCGACCTAATAAAATAAGGTGGCAATGCATGTCAAGGCGGCGATCGTGGCAATACAAGAGTATTACTTTATAATTAATATTTTTAGTTTTGATATACCTAGGTATAGATAAAGATCTGATCTAGGTAATCACAACGACAGTAAACAGGAAACTTAACTATCTGCTAAGAAGAAAGGTTATCTTAGTTGGCGGACAAATACAAAAACACCTTACATGTGAACATAAACGAAGAAGTATGGGTTCGGTTAGTTAGAGCCAAGATCAAAGCAGTATTTACGAATCATCTTTCTTAAAATTAGGTAGGCTTGCTTTGAATTTGATGGTGCAATTTACTATGCAATGAGTTTAGTGTAGAAACATATTTTTCGAATTATACTATAATATATTTTAATTATATTATAAAATAAAGCCTTGATAACATCTGACGGTAAGGTTTATCACTGGCCTTACATTCACCTCTCCAACAATCCGCACTGAACCCGCGTGTTGGAGTATGGCTCGTACCACCTCATAGTTGAGGTGAGGCCTGTGCCCAGCAGTGGGACGTATAAGGCTGTTTGCTTTGTTATAAAATACCTATTACTTACTAATAAATAAGGTGCACTTAATGTACCAACTCCATGATAATAAGTATGCTTATCTATCAGTTTATTGTTTTACACTCGCAGGGGTAGGTATTTACAACAAATGCCACTTTATGATCCATAAATAACAAATGTTGCTTCGTTCTTTGACACCGTTACTTATCTCCAAAGATACTGAAATATGGTTGAGTTGAAAAATGTGTTATCTACAGTGACTGCTTTTCGAAGCTAACATCGGTTACATTACATAACCACAATGAAGTACTTAAACATTTTATGATGTGTATCTGTGGAAAAATATTACTGATACTGAGAACCAAGTCCAAGTTGTAACTCCTAAAACAAACCTGAATGAAACAGGCCCGAAACGCAGCATATGGATAAAATCACATCACATGAAATACCTAACAACATACTAACGACGCACACCTGAACGTCTACCATGAGTTTCCGTCGCGTAAACTACAATAGTTGACTGCAGCAATTTGCATGTCTTTTTTAGTTCATTTCTATATAATGTTGCGTACGTACTGTGCAATATTATGATAAAACCTACTTCTAGTAGTTCACCTTTTTCAAGATTTTAATCTGCGTAAACAGGCAAATAACTAAAGCGACCGCAGCCTTTCGGTAGGTCAATGTCTTGTTTCGTAGAAGAAACCGGTATGGAAATTCGAGTAAATTGACGTATTTACTTATGGCAAAAAGTGAGATTTGGACGTCCGAAGTGAGGTTCTATTGGTAAACTTCTCGATGTTTCCTCAGTACCTATAGTCGAACAGATATAAGATACAAAGCAATTTGTACCTTTTGTTTAGTATCCATGTAGAGTCAATATAGATGTACAGGCTACTAGAGTGGCATATGGCAAGTCCTAATTTACTTCCTCAAACTGGTGAAACCCTCCGCCTCCTTACCATCCTTTCTTGAGACTGTCACGTTCCCATGACCGGTCTTACCCTATCTAAATTAGGTCGCTTGTGACCAACTTTTAGTGAATTCTTCATTATGTCCTTCCTAGGGCCAGACCAAATAGTTCCAGCAGGAGACTACGTCACATGGGCCCCCGATGGGGCTGTCAAACTCCGCGTCACGCCTAGAGGCAAATCGAGCGAACCTCCTGTCTCCGTCCCGGGGTTGCTCACCCGTATAGCGTCCACATACCCGGACCTTCCGGCGCTAGTCACAAAAAAACCAGATGGAAAATGGTCCAGACTTACCTACAAGTGAGTATATCAACCTCAGGATTCAACAAGAGAAAAAAAAATAAAGAAAGTAGTAGTTAATACGTACCAGTTTTTCAAGTTGCATGTAGGTATATCGGTCTCTGTCTGACACATCAATGTTTGGCTCAGTTTGGAGTCTGAGCATATTAGTCTAAATAATAAGATGTCACAAGTATTTTTGATCTAAAATACAATCAACTGGCCATGGGTAACGTCTTATTCACCTTTTTTTGCAATCAAAAATTGTGCCAAGAACAAACAATTAAGCTAAGGATACAATGCAGTACCTATTGGTACATTTTCAAAAATTGCTTTCCGAGGTGAGATTCCTGATTTTTTTCAAGAATA
Source organism: Udea olivalis (assembly GCA_947369235.1). Lineage (NCBI taxonomy): Eukaryota > Metazoa > Arthropoda > Insecta > Lepidoptera > Crambidae > Udea > Udea olivalis. Next base: position 13,459,794 of record OX376341.1, on the reverse strand, counting down.
ATGGATTAATCATAATTTTGTATTAGTTGGATATTTATGTATTTCAATTATTTATTGTCTATATTTATTTAGGTATGTATGTAGGCTTGTGTAAGTTAGGCTTGTGTTTTTACAAGAATATCATATTATTGCATTACTTGTACACAAATTATCTATCCCTATCTTTAACTTTTTCTGTAACCATGGTCTGCTGGAAGAAATCTCTCTTATGAGATAAGCTCAGCTGTACTTTTGTATATATAAATTGTATCTATTGAAACTGTATTTTTGTTTACGAACTAATAAATAAATAAAATAATAGTAATCATTTGAGACTGCTAGTGCAACCGAGAAGGTCATCATCTAACATATCCTCGCTACTGCTGTGTCATTGAAGTCAAGTTAATGCTTCATTGAATATATTAAAATTAACAGAATGGCCTGTTCTTGTATTTACAAGCTTGTGAAAATGATTTATAAAGAGTATTATTATTTCAGACAATACAAAGAGCGCACGCGCATAGTTGCGAAGGCGTTCCTGAAACTGGGCCTTCAGAGGTACCACTCCGTGGGCATCCTCGGGTTCAACTCAGAGCAGTGGTTCCTGGCAGACCTTGCCGCTATCCACGCAGGGTTGGTATTATATGACTTGTGTCTTTTGTAATGTAACCGATCGGAGGCAAAATTAAAAAAAATACACAATTACCCATCGACAACTAAGTTCCTAATATACGGGGTATTATTGAATTTTGAACGCAGGGACAAAAGTTCCGGCAGAATTTATACTCACAAGAAGATAGTGAAAACGTTCAGTTAAATGTTTTGCATTTGAAGGAGTATTATCAGAATTTAAAAATCAACTGTCAGCGCTCCAGATAAACGCGGCTCTGATTGAAATAGTAATTTTGATTTAATTTAATCACTCATTATATAGTATTAATCCTTCAACCAACTACGCTTTAAAGATGGTCATAAATATGTCGCAACTATTGACGAACAATTTGTATTAGGTACATACTCAGTTATTTATCAACACTTTATCTAGGTTTCTATTTATTATTTTGACTGTTCGTTCGAAAGATTACCGTTAGATAATCCCATCAAACGTATGCCGCCATCGTTTTAGCGATATTTGTCCTTTAACGATAATAATAAAAAATTGATGAGTTTCTTTATAATTGTATCCCTTTATGACACTAAGTAAAGTAAATACTTTACAAGTATTATTATTTGAAGACACATGTGTTTATCGTTACAAATTTATCTATTAGTTACGTAATTATGTGTGAAATTATTTTCACATGAACTATGTCTGGGTAGATACAAATTTAATTATTTATAGGTATTCAACGCCAATATGTACAGAGGCGTTCACATCAACCTTTACATAGGGGGGCACCTTATGCCGCTGACATAATGCCCATTTTGCAATGGTTTTGTAAAGGTTTATGTGAACGCCTCTGTACATTGAACGTTTTGATAGCGAAACCAAAGACTTGAAGCGTGTTTAACAAGTAGGTAGAAAAAGTTAATCACTTGAAAAATAGCAAGCACACGGGTTTTTAGTCATAAACGGGTTTTTAAAAAAACAGACAAGACGCCCTAAACAACGTCTTTGCTCGGTATATGAACAATGAAAGACGAATCAATGCAAGTTGCTAGATGACTGCGCATGCTTAGAGCGGTTTCAGACAAGCGATTTTTTTTGCGCGTATATGGTCGGTTTTGCATACGCGCTTACACGGGCGTTACATATCGTGTTTACATATCGTGTAAACGCGCGTTCACAGGCTCATTGCGGTGTGTTCACTCGAACCGATAGCGGTGAGTCAGTAATTATATGGATTAAAGGAGCCTATAAGCGCGTCAACACTCGTACTAGTTCCGCGTGTGCCAAAAGGAACGAATGTACCTACGCGCCTACATGCGCTTACAAAAACGAGCTTACGAGCTTACAAAACACCAGTCTGATATCGCTCTTAGAGACCCAGGATACGAGTAGTCTGTATGAGCCAATAACAAACACACGTGACACACCAATGACAAAGATCTAATTCTTTTAATGCAGAGGTTTCGCCGCGGGCATCTACACAACAAATTCTGCAGAGGCATGTTTCCACTGCCTCTCGTCATCACGGGCGAACATCTGCGCGGTCCAGGATAAGAAGCAGTTGGACAAGATCCTTGCCGTCCGCAACCGGCTGCCGCTGCTGAAGGCCATCATTCAATGGGAGGGGCCTGTGGACACCTCCATCCCGGGCCTATACAGCGTAAGTATACATCCCATGTACCATGTTTGTACTCCACAGAGTCCTTACGGAAGCAATGGCTACGGCCCTTTTGTTGATTATTGCGTAAGATTTCTCTCGACCTTCCCTTTTCATGCCCTATTATTCACATATTTATCTTTAGAAACTTACAATAGCATTGGAAACCTCATAAACAGTAAAGCTAGCCTTCAAAATCTTAAGAAACAGATGCACTTATTCCTCCAAGAGCCAATTATTTACTTTAGTAGCAGAACTGTTTGTCGTTAATTGTTCTTTGGATAATTTATATAGTGCTTCGCCCTGGAAAAGTACTGACGTCCTATTCAGATTCTGATATCAGATAATTTTGTTAACAATCGAGGCAATTTGTTTAATTTCTTATCTCTTTTGAACATCTGATAGAGCGGTCTCTGTGATGGCTTAAAATAAGTTTAAAATGATAAAAAAGTAATAAATAATAATATTTACACCCATCTACAATAGAAATTGCATTGAACATGTTTTTCACTTTTTCTATCAAAGTGCCTAAAGGCATTATTTAAAAATCCTTTAAATTGTCTCACAAAATAATTTTCAAAGTATATAATCATGAATATCGTTATGCATTTTGATGCAATGTTATTTTTTGTGATGTTAACCTTTTACGGTTTGTTTAAATAATTTGCTATTGAATGTGGCTCAAGTATAGTTAGGAATTTGATGTACTAATTTGTATTTTCAGCCACTACCTTTGCATTGTTTTTAATGATTGCCAACATTAGCATCCTAATATTTCTCTCATTTCCATTTCCATTTGTACACGTTTGTCTATCCATAACAATTTTAAATGAGTTTTCCTGTCGCCATGGTCTGCTGGAAGAAATCTCTTTCTAGAGATAAGCTAACCTGTACTTTTGTACTCCTTATTGTTTTCTCTGTAATTTGTCTCTTTGTGTACGGAATAATAAATAAATAAATAATATTTTTAGATCTTCAATTCACCGGAATGGTGGCGTCTTATTCTTACGAACTTTCTACGTATTAATTTTTTTATTGTTTTCTAAACATTATATTTTTACACAAAAAAAGTTTAAAATATCATGAGTACATCCGCACAGCCCAATTTTAAAACAGCATGTAGAGGCATTTAAATGCGATACTTTTTCATATCAGATAAATAACAATAATACAACAATCTTTTTTAAATGAAAACTCGTACAGCTGCCGCAATGCTCTCTCTAACTCAAAAACCAAAAATGTGGCAGAATGATCGACCTAACCACTCGTCATAGGTTCGACATTGCAATGCACGAATAAAAAATATATGGCAAATAACAAATTATTTCAACAATAGTATTGGGACAGTTCTGCACTTGGTAGGCATGCATACCCTCAAAGGTTCTGTGCTCACTTTAAGTAACAGAACGGGAGATTGTGCCGAGGCCCTAGCTCGGAAAGATACATTGTCCAGATACAATGTCATCGACGCCACGTGGAACCAAACAAAATTAACAGACTGAATTGCAGCTATGTGCGATTAAAATAGACTTTACTATCCGCGTGGGACGCACTCATGAACATTTTGGCTTTCCGCCACCTTATGCAATATAAATATTTACTCATTGAATGTCAACAAAAGCGAATTAAATCGGTTCTGGTTATATTCTTTTTCTTTATAATTTCGAATAAGGCTGAATAAAACGATATACTTAAAGAAAAATCAGGGCATCGATAATCAGAACGTAGCGACTGGCACCAACATTATTTTTAAAGCTAATTTATCATTGTTAGATAGGTATTATGAATTTTCTGTCTTTATCTATACCATCACGTCACGAGTCATCATTATAAATAAAAGGAAAAATGTGTGTTTTAGAGTTTAATAAATTCAGGTGTGGTCTATGGTGTCCTATAGAGGTGTTTTGTTATAAAAGGAAACATTTAAATTAATATTACATATATTACATAAATGTTACATAGCTAGCGGTCACACGTCCAGGTGTCCTACGGTCGACCTCCCTAAACGTTGCAATAGGTATCTACTTTAGATCTATTTTGTATGTTGTAAAATATGAGTGGAAAGGGTTTTTTCACAGATATTCTAGTTTCTAGGGGAATTGAAAACTCTTCAACCCTAAGGGTTATTAAGAGTAGTTAGTTTTACATTGGTTATATTTCAGTGCTTAGTTTAACGACTTATCAATGCGAACGAAGTCGCGAACAACATCTACTATACAACCTGCCTGACTTCTAGTTAACAAATTGTACCATCATTTCATATCACAATGAGGTGAAGTTACAAATCAGTTGAGGACATAATCACCGTGTTAAGTTCCTAACTACCTGCTTTAACTATTATCCTCGTAATGACTTGAAAGGTAAGCAAAGGCGCTTCATAATTAAGCGTGACTTGATCAACTGATTAACCGCGTAGCCGCAACAAATACTAACGAGGCATCTTTTTTAATTCAAGAAATAAGTACCAACCTGAAGGCAATTTACAAAAGCCTGCATTTTGTATAAGTGGTTAGTGTGTAATAAATTAATCGACTGAACTGATTTATAGTAATCAGTTGATACCTACAGCTACTGCCACAAATGTTAAAACAAGGAAAAGGAACCCGTTTGGTTATGTAGCGTTAATCGACTTTCTAAACTATGTTACGTCTCATGACCTCAAATAATAACGCAAAGAACCATCAGTCTGATGATAGTTAAAGTTGAGTGACAGACAATCACTCAATAATGTTTACTGTCACTCTCTTAATCATACTTAATTGTATGGCACATTTACTCAATTGGTTGTGGCCTAGACTACTTAGCTGCGGGTTTTGGGTTCGCTCCCCATCTAGAACAAACATTCGTGTCACGAACGTTTGTGTTAAAGCACGTATTAAAGCACCTAACACTCAAAGGACCAGGTCAAGGTATGAGGGGTCTTATTACCATCCCTTATAACTTGTCGACTTAATTCCCTTAACTGAACGTTTTGGGCAGTTTCGTAATATGATGTTTAATTTCCAGCCACTCAGCGGTTACCTGGCGCTACCCATCTTTTAGGCCTAATATTATTTACTGACAAAATTGGTAGCTACCCTTACGTTTAGGGAACTTATTTTATTTACCTATTTACTTATTACTGTCACATTATACATATTAATACAATATTATAAAGAGCATGCACGTAAAGAACACATATCTGATATATGTACCACAACAAGGGAATTAACTTGACTAGATATAAGCGATTAGAATAGGGCCCCTAATGATCTTTTCCTCATAAACTAACGACATTATTGATTGGATTTTCAGTGGGATCAGCTGTTGGAGATCGGTGCTAAAGAGTCTGACACACTACTGGACAACACGTTGAAGAACATTGCCGTCAATGAGTGCTGCACCTTAGTTTACACGGTAGGTTATTTTTAAATACAGAATTAACAGATGGTGCATAGTGTTCAAAGTTTTCAGCTTTCAAACACGCGCGTGACTAAGACTGCCTGGTCTAATTTTAAAATGAACGATCGATATATAACTCATATTATTGTCGATGGCTGCCGCATTGCAGTGTTAAGCCAGGTTCTACCATTATCGACTTTATTAACCATCTTAAATATTCATTCGGATCTAGGTATATCTACTCCGATCCAAATTTAATGAAATTTAGAGATTTTTGGATGGTCTTTTTTTTACTGTGAAATTTGGGGCCAACAGTAACAAAAAATCGATTAATTTCACTTTGTTAATTTTAACTACTAAAGATAATTATTTAGGCAGTAGAGCAAGTAGGTCGCTATGTTTGTTCCAAAAGACACTCCTTCCAGTGATAAGGTACAGTAAGAAGCAAGCCTCTATTTGTATCTATTTATCACTAGTCAATAACCTATGCTAGCCTAGTTTACGTCCAGATTGTTGTGCACCTAACTTACCTCAACTTCACTTGCAGTCGGGCACGGTGGGTCCCCCAAAAGCCGTGATGCTGTCGCACGACAACCTGACGTGGGACGCGTTCGCCATCGCGGACCGCGTGGGACACATGCAGCCGGAAGCCGAGAGGCTCGTCACTTTCTTGCCACTCAGCCATGTCGCTGCACAGGTAAATACAGATGACAACCAACAGAGTTTGCCTGACAAAAACCGAACACCAAAAAAATAATGATATTAATAGTTATAACTTCCACTGGCCCTGGCTGGGTATGGCGTAGCATCATTGTACCGATTTTCCTTAAATCAAAAGAAAAACTATTTTTAGTTCATCCTAAAATAATCCTGATACGATGCGTTGTTTTATTTCCACTTACAGAACTATTTCGGGTGATTTCATAATTATTTTTTTACTGATACTTTTTTTACTTCACCAACTAAGAATGCGATATATTGCCCTTACGATATAGGTAATCACCCAGTTATGATTTTTAATACTTATTTACCATTCCCTTCACCGGCTGTAATAGTTAATAAATTATGTTTAAATCATCAACCTTCAGGTGGTAGACATCTACACATCATTGACCAAAGGAATCTCAGTGTACTTCGCACAGCCGGACGCGCTGAAAGGCAGCCTCATAGAGACCCTGAAAGAAGTGCGACCCACAATGTAAGCAACAAAACTTGTTTATAATTTACCTAATTAAATATAGCCGTTTTGAACAATGAAATTGATATCAATCAAACAGTACCGTCAACTAGTAATAGTTCATCTTCTCAAGCCTCTCTGAACTTTGCACCATCTGCCCTTAGTAGATATGCGAGTTCAAATCATGTGAGATAATTTCCGCAGTGTATCTATACTTTTACTGTATGAACATGTTTTAAGTACTTACTTACCATTAGTGGTAATCATTCTAAAATCGAATTAAGTAAATTTTTGAGACCATTTTGTGTATCGTACAAAATAGTCTCAAATCATAGGAAAATGGACTACGACTAGCGTAGTGCACTGTAGCACGGTTTCTCGCCTTGACTTCCGTAGTGTCCCGGGTTCGATTCCCGGTCGAGTCAATTCAGAAACAGATCTTTTCTAAATCGACTCGGGTCTGGGGGTGCTGGGAGCAGACCCTGGCTTAATTCCTTGTCTGGTAATTCGTAACACAGGGATATTTATAGTTACTTCGAGACCATGACAAGTGGTGTGATGTCTGGCGTATATTCATTCATATATATTACCATTTACAGATTACTGGCCGTACCAAGAGTGTACGAGAAAATGCATGAAAAAATAGTGGCAGTGGGCGCTTCAAGAGGCGCCATCACGCGCTACCTCGCCGGCTGGGCCAAGGACAAGGCCTTGAACTACCACACCGCTAGGATCAATGGGTAAGCTTGCTACGTCACAAACTCGTCTTGAATCTAACTATTGTTTTAGTTTTTTTAGCGTTTAACGTACGTCTGACGCGACGATGATGTTGCATTTTAACATGAGTTTTAGGTATCTCATAAAATCAGATGGATAATAAAAGTCATGATATAAACGGAACCTATAGTTAGATGGTAGGCAACATTGCAGCATAAGCGTAGCACGGACAAAGTTCCTCACCACGCGCCTTTTCATGCAGTTTTTATGGATTTAATGCCAGAATACGGGTGACAAAGTTCAGTCGCAATGCGCATCGAGCCGCGCAGTTTTCTATCTTTTCGATAAGATTAATACAAGTAAACAGATGAAGATAAGATTAACGCTATGTTTAAATTTTAATTTAGATTAGCAATTTGTAGAACGAAAATTGTGATCTGATCACCGATTGATTAGTCGAAAATAAGGTGGGGCCTAGCGATGAGAATGAAAATAAGTTCTATATTTAGTTAGGATAACTCATAGCGTCTACTTCGGTACCTACAAAATAAACTAACTATATCTATTGCATTTTTTTACAATAAAATATGTTCAATGCTACAATCAAATCAAAAATAAACATGCATTTCGATTTGCAAGTATATTTTTAACGCCTAACGATTTACCTACTATCGTATTTGGCCGAACGTAGGAAGACCTCCAGGCTGACATGAAGCCAAAGATGACGCATTACTTTAAGAAAGATAAAGCATTCTAGCTAATGCCCGTGACTTAAAAAGTCCGAACTTAATATTTGAAATAAACGATATAAACGCATATCGTTAATGCACAAGATTATTGTTGATAAAAACCATGCATTAACCTGGTTTATGTTGCTACCTGATATAATTTATATGGATTTTGTGTAGCGACGTGGCTAAATCAAGGTTGTAAATCAATAATGTGTTGGCAGTTGTTTATCAAACGAAATGGCGGGCCTGCCGGTAGACTTCTCTACAAGTGAAATGCTAAACTACTGGTATGTGCGCTGCTGGCAGCTGGCCTGATCAAGAGAATGATAGCTTTTTTGTTCCATTACATTTTACATCTAGTTTGCTCATCGCACAAGCACATATCTTTTGCGTTATGATAGTAAATGTTTAAAAGTAACGTATATAGCATGTTTTCATCTTCATTGTTATGATTTCATCTCAGTTTACTTCTGATTTGCGTTTGCGTTAAATTTTTATTCTTAAGAATGAATTTGGACATCTAGTTCCATTCTAAACTAGTAGGTAAGGAGCGCATGTGTGTAATGCTAGCAAATAATTTTAAAAACGCAAGTAAGTGATTGATAGCATGTCTAAATGGTATAATTGTTTTTGTTAAAACCTAGAAGATTATGAAAAGTACTTAAATAAAACAATGTTTCTTTAAGCTGCTTAAGAACCCATAAAATACCTTTTCTAATTGCATCAAAATTTATCACGTTTTAAAATAGAATTACCGTACATACGCGATTAGATTACATGACAGGCTTTATTATAATTTGAACAGTGCAGTATAAACAAGTATTTATAGCTGGGTTAGTAACTAATCCTAAGCTGCAGTAAAATAATAAAGTAACTAACGAATTACAGGTATTCTTCATATTTTTTTAAATCTGAAACGGATCTCCGATCAAATCTTTCAGCTACGAACGTTTCGTTAATGGGTGTTTCATTGGCACTACTTTTCGGCGACAGAGCCTTAAATATAGACCAACTAATATTAAAATAAGCTTAATCTGTCCTACCTGAAGGGGGACCGTTTTAGATCCAAATTTTTTGGGTTGCCATTTCACCACTTACCAGCAATAATATACTCAAATGCCTCTAGGTACGAAGGTTCATCATTCGGTTACAAGATAGCCAAGTCGCTGATTCTCAGCAAGGCCCACGACGCGCTGGGCCTGGACCAGTGCAAGCTGTTCGTGTCGTCGGCGGCGCCGCTGTCGACGGAGATCAAGAAGTTCTTCGTGTCGCTGGACTTGCCTATTGTGGAGGCGTTCGGCATGAGCGAGATGGCGGGCGCGCACGCGCTCAGTGTCTATCCGAAGTAAGTAAAACTCACCAAAGGGAGTTACACAGGAATCTCCTAAAATTTTGATCGTATCTTAACGTTTAGCAGCCTTTTCTGCTGACATTTTACGGGGCACCATTATTCTTAAAGCCAAGAAAGTTGAAAGCGAGACATTTGTTTCCAAACAGCCTCCTCTTTCCTACAAGAAATTGTTTCCAATTACAAAAATACCGTTATCCTGTATTCTATGCATTTTTAAGGTCATCAAATATGATTTGGCTATGATTTGACGAACCATATGATTCTGTTAATGTTAAAACACTTTATTTTGATATCTCGACTCACACAGCTATAAACCTACTAAATATTGACATGAAAAACGGTCATCCTTTCCTCTCGAATAGCCGCTTAACATTGCCGAAAGTAAAGTGAAAGTTTCCAAAAGTTTGAGGTACGTATGAGAGTACCTTTGAGATGTCCGGTGCAGGTGCTCTCGGCGATGTCGTTATAGTCGTTGGTGCTGAAAATTATACTCTTAAAGTAACAGGTAGAGACAAGTAGTTATAACTTATGAAGCCGGTGAAATAACTAACGATACAGTTTAATAACAGTTTGTAAATAGATAATATGGTTAGAAGTACTCAAACTCAAATATCTTTATTTAAATAGACTTAATCAGTACTTGTAAATAGTCAAATGATATCCTAAATATTATACATAAATACTATATAATATGAATATATAAATAAACAGCATACAAACATAATGCGACTCTACCACCGCGTTGGAGTAGTTGATTCTTACTGAGAAGACCCGGCGAGAAACTCAGTAGTTACTCTTTTAAACTTGTTGTGGTTTTACAATGTACTGCTATTATTATTATGACTCTATAAGGTCTATTGCATAAGTAAGGTTGACAGGCATTATAGCATATTAGCCAAAGTCCGTGACCCTAATTCAGGTCAAGCAAGAATACGAAGTGTACTCTAAGCCGTCGCATTTACATAATCTCACTTACTGGTACGACCTATGAACCTAATATATTTCTCAAAGTTAAACTAACTTTGAACACAAGTTGAAACATTTAAGTGCGGCGCCCGGCGCCATTTCAATCGAGTAGATATGGCTGTGATATGAATCAGCCTTTTGGAATCTACTTAAGTACAAGCCCAGTTTTCATTTCCAAGATATACTCGTACCTCTTGGAAAAAGTAGTGCAGCGTTATCGTCAGTTTAGTCATGATTATGAATTAGTAATAATCAGGTCCGGGTATGACTATAGATTGTAACCGTGAGTATGTGATTCATAAATAGTTAATCACGTTTGGTATCAAATTGGGTGCTATAAGCCTAGACTAGTACCTACTTAAAAATGTTGTTTATGCACCATCATTATCAGTAGCATTCGTATGACGTTCACTCCTTATCATAGATTTTTCAGACGTGTAGACGTGTAACTGTACGCTTACTAAAGGTGCGCTTACCAGAGCAGCTGAAATTGCTCAGTTTACTAGGCAATGGAGTCAGTTCTGACGACACGTCCACATCTAGCAATTACTGCGATACCTGACCACATCTAGCATTTTACAGCTAAGTCGAGGAAGCGCCAGATTGTTTTGAGAGACATGAAATGAAATGGAGCAATTGAAAGCAATACCTATCTACTGACGAAACAACTATCGCATTTGTTTGATAAATTTCTCTGTTTTTTTTTACCAAACGAGCACCGAAAAGTTTGATTGCGTTGTTATTGGTCGACGTTATCAACATAAAGTCCGTTCCACACAAACGCTGTGGTCATATGCACATTCAGTTGAGTCGTCGACTACCTAAATGAGTAGCTAAAGTGGATAGACAAAAGTGGTCGTTGTGTCAATCATGCATGTGGTAACCGATTGAAACAAAAATGCACGAAGTCGACAATCATGCAGAAAATATGTTAGAGCAGTTTATTATTGGCGTATCTGCAGAAAGTTCATCAGAAGGAAGTGATGACGATAGTCTTACAAAAACGAAATGGCATACTTACTCAGTAAGTGATATAGAAATTATTCATGTAAAAAGAAATTTATATTTATTTTTTGTAGAAAAAAAGTTAATTTACTAAGTATCATCATCATCGTCATCATCAATCACAAAATCAAATTAAGTTTAAAAGAGTAACTGCTAAGTTCGCCGGGTCTTCTCAGTAAGAAACAACTCCGACGCGACGCGACGTAGAGTTGCCTTATGTTTGTATATTGCATAATATAATCATATTATTATTTAGTAGTTTAGTATTTATGTTTATTACTAAGTATATGCTTTTATTTGTGTTGACTGTTCTTAAGTACTTTTACAGTCTAATTGAATAAATATATTTAAGTTTGAGTATATTACTTGTATCATACTAGCTCCGCCCGCGGCTTCGCCCGCATTATCGTTAATATCATGGCCAAATTATATAAAACCTTTATAAATTGTTGCCCATGTGTTATCCTGATGTACAAGCTGTATTACTGTGAAGTTTCGTCTCAATCCGTTTAGTAGCTTTTGCGTGAAAGAGTAACAAACATACATCCTCACAAACTTTCGCATTTATAATAATTTATTGTAGTGAGATTACAATATTGTTTTATTGTTAATTATATATGAAAATATCATAAAGAGCGAACAGAAAATTTTGTTACGAATATACTGAGTATGCAAATTTAAATCATAAAAAAATGATTTAATTTTCTCTACAATGAATTTTAGAAGTATTCAATATGAACCGGCCTTAACAATTTCAAACCAAGAACAAGGGCGTCCACCTCACTCTGTCAATATCGGAAATGTGCGAGAGACATACTCAGTATTCGTTTGTTAAAAAAACAGTATATAATTGCTCTAGATTGAATCATTTATGTTGCTCAAAAATTATGGTTTAAAAATGCCAATGTAAGAGCACCATTAGAAAGCTAGTGGGTAATCAGTGACTGTATTTTTATATGAGATCGAGTCAGAAGTTATGGATGCTTCTTTTTAAGACTCACAGTAATGCAGATTATGCAGAAAGGGAAAATCTATTATTGTTACGCTCACCCACTAACAGGGGCTTAGATATTAAAGATCGCTATCTAATTCCGTGAAACAGAACTCTAGAAGCGCCACGTACCTAACGTATTTTATTCGTACATAACTAAAACTGGCTTAAAGCAAAAAAATTCAACCAAGTACAATTATTCCCAGCCAATAATTTATTTCTTAAATTCCAGGATGAAAATGGATTCAGTCGGCGAACTGCTAGATGGCACAGAGACCCGTTTCGAGGGTTCAGTCAGTCCCAACGGCCCCGGCGAGATCTGCTGCCGCGGGAGACACCTGATGATGGGCTACCTGAACGACGAGGAGAAGACGCGCGGCACCATCGACCAAGAGGGCTGGATACACTCCGGGGACTTGGGACGAGTTGATGACCATAACCTGCTTTATATCACTGGAAGAATAAAGGTAAGTTTCTGACAATGACGAGCTCTAGATAACTAAAAGAGATTTGCTTTTTTTCAGGTAATATCATGAATGATGAATTATACAAGCAATATTTAGACACCAGCATTGTACCGACTAGGAAACGAAGTGATGACCATGACTGGATTTTTTTTATTGCAAATTAGTTTCAAGAATGATGACTTAACGATTGTATTGAAATTTACTATCAAAGATTTTCAAGATAACGCCTTATCGGTTTGAAATCCTTTTCTCGCCCACGAAGCATAAGCTTCGGAGCCGGCTTGTAAAAGATTTTAGTGATTACAACAATCATGAAAAAGTATTTTTGCTAGAAAATGATGTCATATCATGCTTTATTATTACAAAATCAAGTGTCATGTTGTGTCATGGCACTTCCAGCAAGTTAGGTTAAGCCATTAAGCAAAGAGTCGATTCCAATGAGATAAATATATGTTCAGCAGTGAGGCAGTATTTTTGGTATAGCCTGCACTCTTATTTATCTCGTACCTTCCTACTGGAAAGTTGTAAATTTTGTAAATTACGAAGTAAAGCGTTGCAAAATGTTAAGTAACGGTGATATATAATAGTAAACCCATGCATGGTTTTGCCAAAAATTAACAAACATAATTTGAACCTCAGACACCATAAATAACAGCGAAAACCAATGATTTTTTTAAAGTTTTTAGTTATTGCATTCAATTAATAATTTTAATTATGAATACATTCATTTTTAAGGGTTAATAGTGATTTTATCCTTGACCACAACTATATATAGTTGATATGAATGACTTACTTTTCTCGTTCCAGGAGCTGATAATCACAGCGGGCGGAGAGAACGTCGCGCCCGTGCCCATCGAGCAGACGGTGCTGGCGGAGCTGCGGCACGCGGGCTACGCCGTGCTCATCGGCGACAAGCGCAAGTTCCTCTCCATGCTCATCACGCTTAGGGTAAGGATACTTCACCCGGTAACCCTCAGTCAGGCAATATGACGAACCGTTGATAAAGCTCAATACCCAAAAAAAATGGTATAGGCTCGGCCTGGGTTAGGGCGAAAATATTATGTTATAATAATTAAAGGCCTTTGTCCATCTTGAGTGTCCCTTGATTGAATAAAATCTGTTGTGGATTTTGATTGCATATGAAATAATTACAACAGAAATAACATAAAAGCGCGTACAAAATAAGTTTACTAGGCACTTATTTAAGATTTTGTCTATCCATTTTACCCGCTCATGTACGCAACGTTGTTTGTTTCGGGGATGGTTGGCTATAGTGAACTTCGAGTGAGAAGGGAGTTAACACTTGTTTTGTACATTTTTAAAGTTATTCGGGGAAAAGTTTATAATGCCCATAAACTTGGGCAGATTAGTTTAAATGTACCAGACAGGTTTGTTTGGAGAAGACGCCAGCCACAATTGCTGGCAGTGCCCGCCAGGAGAACGAATCTGCTATCAAAAGCTCCCTTGACGCGCGCACTCCGCACTCTTAACTGCATAACGGGGGAGTTGGACCTGTTCAGCTGTACTCTGAGTGAATTCACAAAGATCGCTATGTTTATTATATCGTTCAGGAATAAATAACACCTTCATTGTCGCATTAGGTATACCCTGTCATGATAGTTGTAGCCCCTTTAGATGTCAGAAGCTTTGTGGAAGTGTGAATTGTGGAAGACCACGCTTGAACCCTAGGACTGAGCCAAAGCAATATAAATTTGATTTAGAAGCTTTTTGGAGGCAACATACCTCAGTACTTTAAAGACCCATATTATCTTGCGTATTCTACTAGCTACCAATTCAACATGTAAGTTTGGTAAATAAATAAATAAATTATATGAATAGAAGCAAAATCAAAAGACTACATTAAACACAACAATACTAGAACTTAAAAAGTTATCTTATGGACATGCGTGCGTATACTAAGAGTCTACGACACGAGAAGAGGCCAAAATGCAACCAAATGGTTGGTTCTAGCGTTAAATAACGCTAATAAATAATAAAAAGTGAAGTAAAAGCCGAATCCAAAAACGACAATTAAAGTTGAGCAACCTGCAAACGTATCCTTCAAATCCCTTTCAAATCTGCAGACATTTGACAGGACATAACCAATATGAAGGATGCTCAACTTAGATTGTAGTTTCTGGATTCGAGCGTTAGAGTAACATAGTGTCAAAGAGCTGAACCCGGGACCCCACACACCAGTGGGTTCACAACCGGGATAGACCGCACGGATGATGATGAGTGTCAAAGAGCAGAAATTAAACTAGGTACCTTTACTAATTACGAATCTTGATTATAACAGACTAAACTGGATCCCGAAACTGGAGCCGCACTAGACGACTTGGAGCCCGAGGCGCTGAAGTGGGTGGCCAGCCTCGGCAGCAAGGCCACCACGCTGAGGGAGATAGCAAGGACCAAAGACCCTATTGTGAGTTACTTAATCATCGCAGACAATAGTTTATAGCAATGTTTGTGGATTAAATGCTTACGGACAAAAAAATATGAAATAAATGTTTATAATGTCTGAATTTGCCATCTCAGGCCATTGTTCATCAGTGGAAATGCCTAGTCCAACGATTATGAAGGCTGTGAAATATTGTTAACAAATTTATGTGTTAGCTACTAACCAATTGCACGTGTAACGTATGTATATTTAACAACCGTTCAAGCATTACATTTTTGATTTCGTACCATCCGCGTGTAGTATGCAAATGAGCGTGTAATTGCAATAAAAACCCTGCGTATAACGGTAGAACAGGTAACGCTATTGCAACGTTCGAATGTAAGATATGTATGCCAATATAAGGACATCATCTTGAAGAAAGAAGAAACCCACTAAGCGCTAGTAAGCAGACATATTCATGCAAAATTATACTTACTGATTTATTTCTCGTATACAGGTTTCCAAAGCCATTGAGGAGGGCATAGCGCGAGCTAACAAAAAAGCCATTTCCAACGCGCAAAAAGTGCAGAAATTCACAATTCTTCCAGCGGACTTCTCTACGCCTACGGGAGAACTAGGTAAGGAATCAACCGTTTGCGTTGAACGACACCTTTCTTATATACTAACCACCTTATGGTTATTCAGAATTGATTGCGTCTTAGCTCATTTTCATTCATCGAATGTCGTTTTGTTTTCAGGACCAACCCTTAAAGTGAAGAGAAACGTCGTTTATGAGAAGTACAAAGACATCATAGAAGACTTTTACAAAGAATGATTGTAGAATAAGGTTTAGTGACTAGGGAGAGGGGCGTTATTAAATTATTCTGTTAATACTATTGCTCAAATAGGGACTTATTGTGATCAAGTAGAGGTGTAAATAGGATATATTTTTGTTACGAAAAATATACAATTTATAAAAAAACTTTGTATTATTGAAACACTTCATTATAATATCAGTAAACTTTATTAATATAATCTTAATAGTAATAAATTCAATTGGAATGGATATACCTAACAACTATGCAAGAATATAAGTCACTTTTAAAACTAAGGTAAAAATAATACACTATAATATTTAAGTACCTACTTAGGAAATTGGACAATAATAATTAATCTAACCTTAAAAATGATTGTATAATACTAAGACATTGAACAAATTTAAAATTTCAACGTTTGAATCACATAACACTATTCATTTGATCTTTATGTACACAATCAAAGCAAAATCACCCGTAAGTAAATATAAAAATATATGCATTTAAAATGTGTTCTGTCAACGATTCTACATCAACCGTCAGTTCAATAAATTGCAAAGTGGTAGGTTCATACATTTTCAATAAGGGATCAACCATCTACCTACAGCTATCCATGGTTACTCTAAAACATTTTAAGGTTGCTTCACTAAGTATTCTAATGTCATCAGGAAAAGTTGAACCCTTTAAACACCACTATCAAAACAGTTTACTCATAAAACTTATATATATTGATATCATCTTTAAATATGATAGAACCATGAGAAAATGTGAACAGCTATTTCTAGCCTATCAAACGAGAAGTCTCAGTTTGAAGTCATGAAACTGTATTACTATTAAAAAATCGTATAATGTTGACTGTGAAATGCCTTCAGACAGAAATTAGGACAATATTAACACATACAAAGTCTTATTGGAACACTATTGACGGCATATTGTGTATGAGATTTGGCAGTTAGGAGCCGTAAAATTGCTATTTTTATTCCATTTGAAACACAAAATGTTACGTGTTTATGGTGTTCATTCAGTTTTAAACTATATACCCATTATTGCAATCATTGTGTCCGATTCAGATATATTCGTGATTGGGGTAACGTTGCCGAGCATTTACCATTTACTAACACCCGGTACATATTTGGACCTCACGAGCGCTTTTCATGAGGTAAAGTTAGGTCAACTTAAATATAAAAAAGTATTACCATACCATTGCTTATTATCATACAAATACAGTAAAAATACTCATCTGGAATTCTTTTATGAGAAATAAATAAATGTCTTAACCCATACAGTGCCACTATAGCGGTTCTTGACGCGTCTAATGCACCCTAATCCTACCTGCCTACCTATAGTTCGCATCAAAGTTCTAGTCCACTGTGAAGTTGTTTTAGAAAAAATAGGAATGTGGACTCGAGACAACTTCAGAGTAGACTACAAGTTTGACGCGATTAGGGATAGCCCTAATCCTCTGATCGTCGACCGGTCGCCTGGTTGTAACAATTAGGTAGTTGACAACATCATCGAATTCTAAAAATTATTAAAAAATAGTCAAAAAATACACTAAAAAAGGGGCTTATGTAACCTTCTAGTTCGCTGTTCAAAGTCGGGTAGGCAAGTCAAATTTTAAAAGTGTGAAATAGATCAAAATAAGTATACCATTCGATAATCCTCACAATTTATACGAACTTTTGTTAAGAAACCATATTCATAAACGCAAAATTTAATATAGCTGCCAAACAAGTGTCTCGCAGAACGCATAGAATTAGGCGAACTGTGACGTCATTATCTTGCGAAAGTTTGTAGGAAGCGTTTTGGCCAAGTCCAAAAATATGAGTTTTAAAATTGTCATAACTCTGCGAGTTTTCGTGTTTTCGGAATATTTCTTTTACCAATGTTTCTATTATTGAGAGGTCTTTCGATAACATCTTAACACAAAAAACGTCAACTACCCTATTACAGAAACCGGGTACAAAACAAAAGAACAGTACGCTTATCTCATTGGTCCGTGGTGGCGGGCGGCAGCGTGGCGGGCAGCGGCGGCGGCGGCGCGTCCGCCAGCGGCAGCGGCTTGGCCACGCCGATGCGCACCACGCCGCGCGGCGCGCCCTTCAGTGCTGCTACTGCTTGCTCTAGGCTTGCGTCTTCTAGGTTCTGCAATTGAAATAGAGTTATTTAATAAACGAGTCTCGTATTTTGTTTCGAAAACCGTTGTTCCTATTAACTACAAACTTGAGACTTTTCTAAATTTTACAATATTCAACAAAAGTCAAGTGAATGTTGGAAGTTTTGCATTGAAACTATGTTGACAAAACGAATTAGAATCGTTTAAAGATATTCAGTAATCAGTTAATCGAAAAAAATATAAAGGAAACATCTGCAGAAACCCTATTAGTAGATATTTGGAACGGCAAGACAGATCTGCAATGACAATTTCATAATCTTACATAATCTATGAAAATAGGCATCTCATTATGAATATTGCTACACATAAAACCTATTTGAAATTGAGGAACTCTCCAATGAATGTTGACACAGTATGCAATATTTTATGTTAGTATGACGGAAAGTGTCCGCTATAACTGCTCATGATTCAAAGTTCATTACATAAATCCTGTTTTCGGGACAGAATAAAAGGCTTATCAAAAACAACAGTTTACCGGCCCGTCTTGCACCAGTTCTGTACGAGCAATACACGATACTAAATAAATGATTTGCCATACATTATTATAACAACGTGATTAACTACTAGGAAATTAGTATACTACTTTCGCCGTATGATGATATTACTGACAGTTCATAATTGTCAATTATAGTGATGTAACGAATGTAATTTAACCCATTCAGTGCCGTTCCCGCCCATCGGCGGGCGAAACCTTTTAACTGACACGCCAAGCCCGCCCATGGGCGGTTGGATTTCTAAATCCAATATTTAAGCCAAAAACCTTCTGAAAAAAGGGAGATTTTGTGGAATGCTTCGTTGTACTAAAATTTATTCATAACCAAAACGGCCTGCAGATATAAGCGCTTTTGAGAAAAGTCGATTCCGACCTTTCATGCCGAGCCCGCCCTTGGGCGGGCAAAGCGCTTGTTCGGGTTTCACAAACCTTTAGTAAAATTTTGATAAGAGAACTATTAATAATCGGTTTCATAGAAAAATAAAAAATCCCAACCAATCATTCTGTTAAAACATGTGTATTCTTCTCTCATTTGTAATATTTCTTCCCAAGAAGTAGTGAGACCTACCAAAAAAAATATTAGGTAGACGCTTACAAATAGGCTGTTACATATTACTGTCAAAATCTGTTATAAGCAGGGTCTAAGCATTTCAGACCATTGCAAGTTGTTCGGAATTCCCCTTGTGATGTTAAATACTGAATTTTTCGATAGAAATTGTAGAGTTAAAATTAGGACCTATGTTTTGGTCAATATTGTTTCAAATGATGTCTTGTTTAATGATTCTGATTGCAGTTGTGGAAAAATACTGAGGAACATAATTAGTTAAACAACTTTCTAGTACGTCTCTTGCAACCCCTCTCGCGCCACTATTGTTTGCATTGTGTGCCATCGTTTGAACACCCGTGTGTTCCGCCGACACTCAACGGGTAAAACCGTATGCTTCCGACATAGAGTTTATTTTTGCCTAAAACGTCCCGGATGCGGTATTGTACAAAGTGCCGGCCACTCCGGCCAGCCGGGCCTCTATACAAAGGGCGGCTTCTTTTATGCGTCCGTGCTATTTCAAGCCAAATGAACCTTATCTACAAGGACATACGGAACTTTGTCGGCACTTTTAGGACTAGATAAAATATAACAATAGGATGCGCCGGCGCAACTCGTTCTATGCGTTTTTCTTTAAACATCACTTCACTTCTGTTTTGATAATATTAGTAATCAGATGTGTGTTCAGTTCCTGTTTGCTCTTCCCGACGATATTCGCTTATGTACCTGGACTCTGATATAATCTTGCATTTGTGGTGACTGTGGCCTGTAAACCTGGATTTCGTGATCAGCACTTGTGACGTTACCTATTGAACTGTGTATCTGGACTCCCGTGATTTCATTTCTGATGACTGGCCTATATTCCTGGACTCCGAGATATTTTGAGTTGCTGTAGCTTATCGGTAAGTTTTTGATCTTTATCTTTACATAGTTGATATTAAAGAAATATTTATAATGTGATATCGTAAAAAAAATGTGTGCGCTTACATTAAAAACGCTGTGGTTACATTTTATGAGATAGATCAAAACAGTGATGTGTCTATAGTCAACGGGAACAGTTGTCCTATAGGTCTAGGTTCATATAGGCAATATGTCTGTATATTTGGTCTATCGAATGGTAATAGAACTGGAATTTTTTCCGTATTATTTTCAGAATAAATGATGGTTGAAACGAAACCTCCAGCCAGCGGGTTTTTTTTTTATTACGAAGTTGATCACGCTGAAATGTAGTTCTATAATTAGGGCTATGTTATGTGAACACATAAAAGCCAAAACAGACATGGGTTTCATTCATGAAATACAGAAAAAACACGTTAAGAAAAATATCTCTATTCAGCGGGAAACTTTTTATTTAAGTCAAAAACAAAATTCAAAAGCATATACAGTGAAACCTGGTTAAGTGGGAGCTGGATAAGTGAGAAACCTCTATTATTGAGAGTTGCAATGAATTCCCGGTTCTTTTTCATTAAATTACCTCTGTGAATGGGACTTTTTGAACCTGGTTAAATGAGATTTGAATTCTAAGACTCTTTCGATGTTTACCTCTATAATGGAGACTCTGTAGCTCAATTACCTGTATAAGTGAGACTAATTAATAAGGTTGTAACACGTTTTGACATGTTTGTTTACATACATTTCGCGTCGTCTTTCGCGCTTGCTTTGTTTGTTAGTACTATCTCAGGTTTTGACCTAAAAACAAGGGAATAAAAGTGTATAAAATGTCCGAACGTAAATACATTTCGAAATGTCAAATATTGATAATTCTAATATGTTTGATCAAATTTATCGAGAAACAGGTTTCAGCAACTAGCAATCAAGTACAAACAAACATAACCGATTACTTTAAGTCATAATCTTTACGACTCGACCTCTGTAAGCGGGGGCCTCTGTAATTGAGACAACTATAATTTTAAACCTGCTTAATTGGAAAACTGGATTATTGGAAACCCTCAAAAATTGGTACATAGTCTTGATCCCTTGAGATCCCAATTAACCAGGTTTCACTGTAATTCATTAGTGCTAATCATATTAATGATAAAAATAACATTAAATAATTATTTAAAGGTAGGTAGGTAATTATGTCGTTCTTTAAGACATACAATATTAGGGAGAAATCAAACCTTTTCGTAACAATGAAAGGGACATGATTACGAATAGTTTACAAAAACATAACGAAGAATAAAAGTTAGAACTTTAAGTATTTTCTACGTCTTTAACGATTACAGTTTGTCCGAAAAGAGAATCTTGTAGGATTGTTGGCCGTAGAACGTGGGTGGGTCGCTAGCTGCAGTGCTAATTTACCTTTTTGCTACGCCGCTGCGCCCGCCGCCGTTTAACTGACTGTATATAAAGTTGTAGTCTGCTGTAATACAAAAGCAAGTTTGAAAAGTGTAAGCAAAGGTTTATCACTAATGAACTATTTGCTTTTGAATTTTGTTTTTGACTTAAATAAAAAGTTTCCCGCTGAATAGAGATATTTTTCTTAACGTGTTTTTCTGTATTTCATGAATGAAACCCATGTCTGTTTTGGCTTTTATATGTTCACATAGCATAGCCCTAATTGTAGAACTACATTTCAGCGTGACTAACTTCGTAATTTAAAAAAATCCTGCTGGCTGGTGGTTTCGTTTCAACCATCATTTATTCTGAAAATAATACGGAACAAATTCCAATTCTATTACCTATAGGAACTTAGACCTATAGTACAACTGTTCCCGTTGACTATAGACACATAAAACAGTGGTACCGAAAGTCTTACTTTTACTTCGACATATGGTAATAATTAAAAAAAAAACACATTTACCCTAACATATAATAATAATAATTTCCAACACCACATCAATTATTTATTCATTGACTGGCCTGTTGGCGCGGTGGCAGCGATCCTGCCTCTAGCGCCGGAGGTCGTGGGTTCGATCCCCACCCATGACAAACATTTTAAGTATGTTTATCAGTCTCTGACGCCCAGACTCAAGAGGCTCTGCCTAGTTTGGGGTCAGATGATCTTGGTGTAAATTGTCCCAGATGTTCATTTATTTATTTTATTTTTATTATCTATCTCCAATTAATTATCATTAATAACTTGTGTTATGGATAAGGGCTAGAAATACATATAATTTTACATTTATATTTTATTACTATGTAAACGTCCATGACTCGTGGATAGATGTTAGAGTTCATCACAAAAATATGAGACGAAAATCACATACACCCCTCTGATCAAAATTAAGTTTCCTAAGCACTTGTGTTACGTAAATCAGGTGCGGCGAAAGTAACACAAACACCCAGATCCCAGACAAATTTATGTTTCATCAACACAAATTTGTCCCGGTGCGGTAATCGAACTCGCGACCCTCGATTCTCAGTTGGCGCTGTTTTAGTATTTTTTTTTTATAAGTAGTCATTTACCAATAATCAAAATTCGCAAAAATAGTTCGAAAATATTTGGTTATATCAATGAGCACATATTTTTTTTCGTTTTTATGAGGCTTAGAAATAAATCGATTATATAGAAAAATAGTAAATTATGTATTTAACTTGTAGATTTAACTCAAATAATAAGTACCGTTTACGTGCCCGACGCAAAACACGTTCTATTGTCACGAGTGCAGCGAGAATTTGCGTTGACTATATCAAAGTAATTCTTTCATCGATGTTATAGTATTTAAGAAGTATTTCGTTTGTATGTAAAATAGAATGTGCCATCATGCCTATTATTATTGTCCAAACTTATTGGATAACATTTCCATTATATTTCAGGATAACTATGGATCCTCAGCCATCTACCTCTCAGTCAACTGCCCCTCAGCCATCTACCTCTCAGTCAGCTGCCCCTCAGCCATCTACCTCTCAGTCAGCTGACCCTCAGCCATCTACCTCTCAGTCTGCTGCCATTCACGACGAAATTTATGATACCTTGGCTACCTGGGAATCTGCGTACTTCGCTAATGAGGAAGTTGTACATAATGAGGGCTTATCATACGACCAACTTTATGGAATATTGGCGGATAATGTCGATGATATGCTGGAGAATGACAGCCAGGGCATCGAAATAGAAGCACATGATTTATCTCAAGACCCTTTATGCGATGACGAAACTGAGGACAACGTAACCACCCATGAATGGCGTTCTGGAAATGCGCAGAACAGCAATAATTTGGAATTTACGGCGACTACTGGACTGAAAGTCGACATGAGGGATAAAGAGCCCTTAGATTTTTTTTGGTTGATTTTATGTCCTTCAATTTTAAATTTAATTATGACATGCACCAACAAGTATGGCGAGGAATTAAAAAATACGGCTTCTGCTACGCACAGTAGAATAAAAGAGTGGCGGCCAATAGATATGGAAATATTAAAAACTTTTATTGGATTGGTCATTCATATGGGGACTATTCAATATAACAGAATATCTGACTACTGGAAAACGCATTATTTATTTCAAAATAATATCTTCAAAAAATATATGTCTAGAAACAAGTTTTTAAATATAATGAGAGCATTGAACGTCCAAAACATAGAAGGAAATGCAAGCATAAATAAAATTAAATCTTTGATTGACGAAATAAACAAAAATATGAAAAATATTTATCATCCTACTAGAGAAATAACAATTGATGAGTCATTGATGTTATGGCGAGGAAGACTTAGTTTCCGCCAATACATGAAATCCAAAGCCAGTGGATATGGAATCAAATTCTATAATTTAGCCGATAATACCGGCATAATTTACAAGACACATTTATATGCAGGATCGAAAGATCCTTTAGTTTCTGGACGCGGGCATACAAATAAAGTTGTCCATTTACTAATGGATGACCTTAAAAATATGGGCCACTCGCTTTATGTAGATAATTATTACTGTAGCATCCCTCTCACAAGAGATTTATTAAATAGCGGCACGTTTTGTACAGGTACACTAAAAATAAATAGAGAAGGAAATCCGAAAGAGTTGTTAAAAACTAAAATTAAAAAAGGCGAATGTATTATACTGCATGACCAAAATAACATAACTTTGGCAAAATGGATGGACAAACGGGAGGTGTTGTTTCTTTCAAGCGAGCACAATAGTATCTTAGAAGAAGTCAGAAGTCGTACTAGAAACACCACCTCATTGAAACCACGTGCTATAATTAAATATAATAAACATATGCGGAATGTGGACAAACATGACCAAATGTTATCTTATTATACAGGTGAACATAAGTCAATACGGTGGTATAAGAAGGTTATTATTCACTTGATTGAAATGTGTTTAATTAATTCTTTTCAATTATTTAAATCAGAAAAAAATGTAAATACTAGTTTATATGACTTTCGACTGAAAATTTTGGAAAGATTGTTGCCACCTGTATTACCCGACGAGGAAATACCTTTGTCGATTTGTCCAATACATTTTCCTCGACAAATTTCTAAAGAACCAAATAGTCGGCGCGCAAAAAGGAAACAGTGCCGACAATGTGCGAAGCAAAAAAAACGGGTAGACACGATATTTTACTGCCCTAATTGCCCTGATAAACCAGGACTCTGTTTAAATTGTTTTAAGCCGTATCACCGGTACTGATCTATGTTAATTATTTAAATGATAATTGTAAACGACCTATCATCTCAAAAAATAGGGAAAATATCTCGTAATGTAAGTACGATTTTAAGGATGTAAAGAAAGATTGTGTAGTAGTGTGTAGTGATGAGTATAAGTGCTGAAATTGTTAATATGCAAATAAAAGTTATTGAATTATTAAATTTGTTTTATCTTAACTACTTAAACATAGATAGAATATTTAGTCATATTCAATAAGAGCGCAAAACGTGACATGATTGATTTTAGTTTTCTTTATAATTATTAACAAGAATTTCGACGTCATTTAGAAAATCCATTAAACGATTTTCTGGTACATTCTCTATTAGTTTTCTAATGGAAATAGCTACCACATTTTTTTTACAGTTGCATGGAGACAACCCAATATTTTCTTTAGTCTGGGTACTTGCATCTTTTGTTTGTCTTCTTTTAATCTTTTCCATCTTGGCTTTTATTAGTTGTTTGATTTCTTCCATGTTACCGTCTCTATCAAATTCAGTTTTAGTGTCTGAAAAAAAATTATATCTCAAATAAAAAAAAATTCAAGAATTAACTAATTTAATGTCGTAGGGGTAGGTATAAAAAGGTTGAAGAAACCTGACATTTTTATAAAAGTCCATAAATGTAGGTTTATAGAGACCTTTAAGATTTCCTCACATAAATATTAGCTTATCTATATCTGATGCACAGGCTTATATGATCTTCCTTCATCTTAGATCAATTAACTGAAAGTTATGACTTACCTTCATGCTCCATTACTATTTCAACTAATAACCAATAAAGTGTCACAATTTTGCCACAAATATCGCAGAAAACTTCGCGATACACGCTTTACACAATGTACAGTACATGTAAACTGAACATATTAAACGGTTCATGTCGAAATCTACAGCTTCATGCCGAAAACGCCGATGGGCGGGCAAGGATACCTAATCGAGATGCCGGGACCGCCGATGGGCGGGCTGTATATCACAGTATGGCGGCATCTGGGTAATGTCGTTACTTTTCAGGAAGGCAGTGAATGGGTTAATCGAGTTGGCAAAGGAAATGGAATCAGATTTATCGATTTTTTATTTTTAAATAAATTCTTAATAAACTGGTTATAGCTAATAAGTAATAGAATAAAACGCGGTATCTCGAAAATAAATAGTTAAAAAATTGCACACAAGACGCAGACGCACTGGTACTGATGCGATTGAGGTGATTTCAAATTACGAAATGGTCGCGCCTATTCATCGATTTTTTGTGGATTCAGTAGTGTCAATACACTATTGAATGGCGTTCCCTTTCACGCAGCAGGCGCTGTAAAGATATATTAATTTAATTTCAAATACTTCATTTATGAACAGTTAATAATAATAACAATGATTTACTTGATAAGATTCGAAAGAACAATAGTTTTTTAATAGTTTATAACATTTTCTTTTGCTAGTTTCTTTTTATTTAGTCTGAAATAGTATGCATAAAACGGAACAATAAGAGCTGTCAGGCATATCATCTTACAGTGAAAATAGTATAGTGATAGTAGTTCGACGACATGATTGGCATTGTGCGCTGTAGCACGGTTTATCGCCTTGACTAACGTAGTGTCCCGGGATCAATTCCCGGTCCTGTCAATTCAGGAAGCAATCTTTTCTAAATTGGCTCGTTGACGAATAGCAGCCGGTCGCCCGGTATGAGCCGGTCGTCCTGCTGCGCCACGCCGCCGGCACCAGTGCTGTACAAGCAATACCTGCTCGTTGACGAACAGCAGCCGGTCGCCCGGTATGAGCCGGCCGTCCTGCTGCGCCACGCCGCCGGCACCAGTGCTGTACAAGCAATACCTGCTCGTTGACGAACAGCAGCCGGTCGCCCGGTATGAGCCGGCCGTCCTGCTGCGCCACGCCGCCGGCACCAGTGCTGTACAAGCAATACCTGCTCGTTGACGAACAGCAGCCGGTCGCCCGGTATGAGCCGGCCGTCCTGCTGCGCCACGCCGCCGGCACCAGTGCTGTACAAGCAATACCTGCTCGTTGACGAACAGCAGCCGGTCGCCCGGTATGAGCCGGCCGTCCTGCTGCGCCACGCCGCCGGCACCAGTGCTGTACAAGCAATACCTGCTCGTTGACGAACAGCAGCCGGTCGCCCGGTATGAGCCGGCCGTCCTGCTGCGCCACGCCGCCGGCACCAGTGCTGTACAAGCAATACCTGCTCGTTGACGAACAGCAGCCGGTCGCCCGGTATGAGCCGGCCGTCCTGCTGCGCCACGCCGCCGGCACCAGTGCTGTACAAGCAATACCTGCTCGTTGACGAACAGCAGCCGGTCGCCCGGTATGAGCCGGCCGTCCTGCTGCGCCACGCCGCCGGCACCAGTGCTGTACAAGCAATACCTGCTCGTTGACGAACAGCAGCCGGTCGCCCGGTATGAGCCGGCCGTCCTGCTGCGCCACGCCGCCGGCACCAGTGCTGTACAAGCAATACCTGCTCGTTGACGAACAGCAGCCGGTCGCCCGGTATGAGCCGGCCGTCCTGCTGCGCCACGCCGCCGGCACCAGTGCTGTACAAGCAATACCTGCTCGTTGACGAACAGCAGCCGGTCGCCCGGTATGAGCCGGCCGTCCTGCTGCGCCACGCCGCCGGCACCAGTGCTGTACAAGCAATACCTGCTCGTTGACGAACAGCAGCCGGTCGCCCGGTATGAGCCGGCCGTCCTGCTGCGCCACGCCGCCGGCACCAGTGCTGTACAAGCAATACCTGCTCGTTGACGAACAGCAGCCGGTCGCCCGGTATGAGCCGGCCGTCCTGCTGCGCCACGCCGCCGGCACCAGTGCTGTACAAGCAATACCTGCTCGTTGACGAACAGCAGCCGGTCGCCCGGTATGAGCCGGCCGTCCTGCTGCGCCACGCCGCCGGCACCAGTGCTGTACAAGCAATACCTGCTCGTTGACGAACAGCAGCCGGTCGCCCGGTATGAGCCGGCCGTCCTGCTGCGCCACGCCGCCGGCACCAGTGCTGTACAAGCAATACCTGCTCGTTGACGAACAGCAGCCGGTCGCCCGGTATGAGCCGGCCGTCCTGCTGCGCCACGCCGCCGGCACCAGTGCTGTACAAGCAATACCTGCTCGTTGACGAACAGCAGCCGGTCGCCCGGTATGAGCCGGCCGTCCTGCTGCGCCACGCCGCCGGCACCAGTGCTGTACAAGCAATACCTGCTCGTTGACGAACAGCAGCCGGTCGCCCGGTATGAGCCGGCCGTCCTGCTGCGCCACGCCGCCGGCACCAGTGCTGTACAAGCAATACCTGCTCGTTGACGAACAGCAGCCGGTCGCCCGGTATGAGCCGGCCGTCCTGCTGCGCCACGCCGCCGGCACCAGTGCTGTACAAGCAATACCTGCTCGTTGACGAACAGCAGCCGGTCGCCCGGTATGAGCCGGCCGTCCTGCTGCGCCACGCCGCCGGCACCAGTGCTGTACAAGCAATACCTGCTCGTTGACGAACAGCAGCCGGTCGCCCGGTATGAGCCGGCCGTCCTGCTGCGCCACGCCGCCGGCACCAGTGCTGTACAAGCAATACCTGCTCGTTGACGAACAGCAGCCGGTCGCCCGGTATGAGCCGGCCGTCCTGCTGCGCCACGCCGCCGGCACCAGTGCTGTACAAGCAATACCTGCTCGTTGACGAACAGCAGCCGGTCGCCCGGTATGAGCCGGCCGTCCTGCTGCGCCACGCCGCCGGCACCAGTGCTGTACAAGCAATACCTGCTCGTTGACGAACAGCAGCCGGTCGCCCGGTATGAGCCGGCCGTCCTGCTGCGCCACGCCGCCGGCACCAGTGCTGTACAAGCAATACCTGCTCGTTGACGAACAGCAGCCGGTCGCCCGGTATGAGCCGGCCGTCCTGCTGCGCCACGCCGCCGGCACCAGTGCTGTACAAGCAATACCTGCTCGTTGACGAACAGCAGCCGGTCGCCCGGTATGAGCCGGCCGTCCTGCTGCGCCACGCCGCCGGCACCAGTGCTGTACAAGCAATACCTGCTCGTTGACGAACAGCAGCCGGTCGCCCGGTATGAGCCGGCCGTCCTGCTGCGCCACGCCGCCGGCACCAGTGCTGTACAAGCAATACCTGCTCGTTGACGAACAGCAGCCGGTCGCCCGGTATGAGCCGGCCGTCCTGCTGCGCCACGCCGCCGGCACCAGTGCTGTACAAGCAATACCTGCTCGTTGACGAACAGCAGCCGGTCGCCCGGTATGAGCCGGCCGTCCTGCTGCGCCACGCCGCCGGGCACCAGCGAGCGGATGACCACGAGCGTGTGCGACGCGCGCAGCGGGTCCTGGTAGTCTAGGATCGAGAAGCCGAGGCCGCGCTCGCCTTTTACTAGTTCTGGAAAGTAAAAAACCTTTTTAGCCCTTGCAAACTTTTAACTTGATGTTGCATTTTTGGTTTCGCCACGAGAAAAAAATCTTAAGTTTTTTTGATGAGGTGGGAATTTAATGACAAGCCATTAAAATGTAAAACGAATAAATATTTCTGGTGACCATGTTGAATCGTTACTTCAATAATTTACTTAAGAGTCCTTTCGTGATATTTCACGAGCGGCCGCAGCAGTGAGCATCACGTGATTTTGCATTTCGTGAGCCATATTGCGGACAGCAGTTGAGTCGGCGTATAACGATGTTGATCCTTTCTATAATACTCGTATTTTTGACATACTTACATAATATGTTTTTAATTAATAATTATTTTTTGCCTTTTTCATTATTTGATGGTCTCAACCACTCAACGCAAAACTAGACCAAAGATGAAAGTCTAAAAGGCAAGCCTATCCTTCACCGGTAGGGAGTTGCCATGAAGAGTGGGATGGGAGAGAAACGGTGACGCTTTGGCTGTTAATGCACACACATGCATGTGTTTTCTTGGCATGTAACTCGACAAGATAGCATGCACCCCATTCTGAAATGCGGTCCAACACTCCGTCAAGCTCAACAACATCACCTCTTCTCCTCCATGTCGGTCTGCTTTGCCCCAGGGCGCTCGAAATAGTGCGCATGGATCATGCTATCATCCGCATAGCAATGAATATTCCCAAGTGATAACATGTCATTGATATGCAGAAAAAACAACGTCGGCGACAATACGGAGCCCTGCGGCACTCCGGCGTTTACCTAGAGAAAACGCGATTTGTGTCCATCGCAAAGCACACGAATTCTGCGTCCCTCCAGAAATTCGGCAATCCAGTCGCATAAGCGAGGAGGCAGACCATATGCCGGAAGCTTGGAAATAAGCGAACGATGCCAGACACGGTCAAAAGCTTTCGCAATGTCAAGGCTGACGGACAAATATTCACCATGCTTGTCCATAGCCTGCCCTCAGATGTGTGTGACGTACGCTAGAAGATCACCCGTGGACCGGTTCGGCCGGAAGCCGTCATGAATCAGAGAGTGATCCTCTATGACGTATCGATCTGATTTTTTGCACACTGATAGTTTATAGTAGTATATTTATTTTTTGAAGAAATTACTTAGTCTACTTACACTCGTCACTAGTTTCGGACCTATATTCTCCATAATTTCACTTCGTTATAACCTTCAATTTTGTAAGTTTTTCCTATGAAAATAAAAAAACTGGCTCATACATTCCTTAGAAGACTATTTAACCAATACATTACATTTTTTTCGTTAAGTTTGAACTACGATTTTGACTGATTACAGCAAGTTGAAGTCTTTGTTTAACAAAAATTCTGAAACGGACATCGGAGCTTGGTGGATTCATTGAAATTAAATTAAGATATGGAAAATGTGTCTCACCTATTCCATTGGTATTGAAATAATATTTCCATTGATATATAAAACATTTATCAACTGAGTTTATATTCTTAACAAACACGACGAAAAGTTGACTGAAGCTGTTGACTTTTAGAAAAGGCGCCTTAACTATCATTACGATTACGGCTTTATACTTGTACGAGCAACGTCCAGTTTTAGTCAAGTCATCCCACCTCACCCACCTCGGACCAATTTGAACCTTATCCTATAATGTTATAATGCATACCAATGATCTGAGGTTCAGAAGACCACATGGCGAGCCCGGTGAGCGGCTCGAGGCTGCGCGAGCGCACCTTCCCGCCGGCCGACAGCGCGCCGCCTTCTTCTGCGCCCGCGCCCGCCAGGCTGCCGTCTGATTTGGCCTGGGAATAGAATATTCATTGCGCAGGATGAGTACATGAAACCAGTGCGCAGCTTAAGAGCGTTTGCTGGAGGTGGCTCGCTAACGTTGCATTTTTGTAAGATTTTCGTGATTATTTCATTGAATTGAATAAAACTTTAATTTTTGCTCTATTGTTAAGAAACATTTTTGCTTTGTTTTCAAGAACAAGTTGTAACTAAATATCGAGCGTCATATTCGCAATCTGGTTTGAGTAAATTTAAAAAAACGCAAATGCTCGATGTTGCGTTACAAGTGAATGCTCAAATCTACATAGCTATTTTAGATACGTTCGTCACGTGCTGTATTTGAGTATCAGCTTGTTGGGTGAGGGCTGGTATTGTTGGCATGTACCTTGACGAGCGTGGGCATGGGCGGCGCGAGGTCGAGCGCGGGCGGCGGGCGCGGGCGCGCGCACACCATGCACACTTCGCTCGACAGCTCCTTCAGGATTGACACCACTTCCAAGTGGTTCATGCCCAGCAGCCGGTGACCGTTCACCTCTGGAAATAGACAAACAAGTTAAACTCTCGGTTTTTACAATTTTTTCAACTTTGATGTTCACAATAATTATAATCCACAATCACTGGCACAACATCAACAATGACGCCCACTGCTGAAGGTTTCTTTCATGTAATTTATAGTGCCTGAAATCCTCCTACGTTTATTAACATTACGGATTCCATTATACGTTTGTTAACAAATTTTCATGACTATTAATGACTTTAATAATTCAATCTAGATAAATACCGACCACAGTCAAATTTTCAGCTTGCAGGGACCCGACGTGAAGTCCCGCAGAATAAGCGAAGCAGATTCTTACTAGTGTCTGATTCTAACGCATGGAGAGGCCTTACACTCACCCAGCAGCTCGTCCCCCGGGCGGTGCACTGCGGCGCGGCCCACGGGCCCCTCCGGCAGCACGGAGCGCACGTAGTGGTGGGGCCGCACCTCGCGCCCGCCCTCCACGTCCACGGTGCCTTCCAGCGAGATGCCCAGCCCGCCGCCGCCGCGAACCACCACGCCTACTACGATTTCTACCTCGGAACCTGTGGGAAAAAACATTATTATGCTACGGCCAGACTTGAACGTGAAGATTCGTGTTCGCTCCATGACGAAGTACTTGGCCACATCAAGAAAAACTTCGCGACGTCGCGATAATGAAGTAAAAAAACGCGATAAACTAAAGCTTTTTCTTGTAGTTTGGCTCATGAGGTTTCCATAAAACTGGTTCAGATTCATAGTTTTGAATGAATTCTTATATCCTCTCATTACTCCAATCCATAATTTAACGCGTATAAACCTCGCAGTCAACTGAAGCGTGCGAAGTGTAGCCAACCGCACGACCTGTGTCGCGACAAAACCCTTTGATGTGCAGAAATTTACCGACAGCGGCGCGAAGGGCATTAGTATTCGCGAAGATGATTAGCGATAGGACGATTTTTTTGGCCAGACGTGTTGCGACAACGCGCTGCTTCGCATTAGCGCGATGCACTATCGCGCCGCAGCATTAGAATAACTTGGCTGTATTTAACTGAATGCCACTCAAGTTTAGCAGTAGATAACTAGTACAAACGAGTATACATTTAATAAGCGCAGAAGGCTATCACAAGTAAACAACGTGCTTTAAAACAAGCGTCACGTAATTTTAGGCCGTTAGTTGGAGTGGGGCCATCAGAGGTTACGAGAAAAGGAGAACACGGTGTGTCAGGAGAAAAGAGGCTCCGATAAAAAGTAGAGTCGCGACGGTGCGGTTAAAATCTCGGTTACGCAGAGGGGAAGTTGACTTGGCGGAGGCGATACCAAGTTGTGGATTTTTCATTAAGAACTTTGTGAGACCAACGCTGTCGCCACAGTGCTCGTTACAACGTGCATAGGATTAGCAATAATGTGCCATCTAAAGCACTAAAAGATTCAGTTCAAAAGCCCACAAATAAAAATTGGTGACCAGTTGTTTTAGGATAATATTGGCAGTATAAACGGATTAGCAATTCAGCTTGGATAGTCGATGTGTAATTACCGAGTATGGCCTGCCACTTCCGCTTGATGGCTTCTTTCTGTTCCTGCGTGCGCGGCATCTCGAAGGCGGGCTGCGGCCGCGGCCCGGGCGGCGGCGTCGCTCTGCCGACTTCTTCCAGCGCGGTCTCCACGCTGTGGCAACCAAAACAATCAAAGCATAAATAAAGCGGAAATAAATGAAATAAGTGGTTCTTCTGATATCCGGAGAAAAATATAATTAAGTTTATAATAGTTTTCTTGGATATTATGTTTATATACTTTTTTTATACCACTTCGGTGACAATCAAGCACGCGGATCTGATGGTGTAAGCAGTTACCGCAGCCTATGGACGCGTTCAACACCAGGGGTATCACTCGCGCGTTGTCGACCCTTCTTCTATTTCTTTAAAAAAATCAGTCATGATAATGCTAGTACTACATAGGTGTCGCCTGAAAATAAAACCAAATGTTTTAAAACTAGCCGCGAGATAACAAATCATCATTTGAGGCCATCAGAAATTTATTTCCACAGTGGCATGTTGTAGCTGTAGCTCTACAAAGCTGCAGCCTACTAACCCACATTCTGCGACACTTAATTTAGAACTAAATATGCTAGTTGCTGTTCTAATTGAAATGACGCACAAAGAGTATTACTCTTTTAATTAATTTGATTGTGGCGAACGTATACTTTTGCGAGCAAACGAGTATGTAGTACTCACGATTGCAAGTGAATGCGGTGAAGTGGCGCGTCATTTCAACAAACAAAAGCTCTAGATATGATTCCTTTAAGTATTCATTCAATAGTAGATAGTAGGCAAGGTGAGAAAGTTACCTTTTCAATGCACGAGATGGTTTGGCGCGCGAGCGTAGCGAGAGCGCTAATAGTTCGAGGGCATTGAAAAGGTCTTTCTTCCGAGGTAAACACTCTGGTTTTCATTACGAATATAAGGAAAGTAAATAAAAATCACATACATAAGTTCAACCAAATAAACTTCTCACTCGATTTACGAAACAACTGAATGAAGTTCGAATAGTTGCAATCCCGCCTTTTTTTGTCTGTGGAATTCAACCATTTTTTTTGATATTTGTAAAAAAACATACTTAGACAATGATGATAGAATTCCCCCGCCTTATTTTATTTAAAGATTTTTTTTTTCATTTCTATCGTAAATGCTTAGCTCAAATTTATTCAATTAAATTACTTATTAAGTGAAACATACATTAATGAGTATATTCCTTCGATTGTTTAAATATTCATTTGAAATCAAGATGAAGAAATTTCAAATACAGCTGTGGCTGAATAGAATACATCGACTTGCCGCAAAAGGAATGTCAAAATAGAAGGTGACATTTGACAGTTATTTACTTTCAGCCCTAGGGCTGAAAAAAACTTCATACTACACCTGCTCGGAAAGTACCTTGATACTTTATCAAATTTACGGTAGAAAGTACGTCATTGCATATCGAACAAATATGCGGGGAGAAAACGCATCTGAGCGGGAGAGAAAAGTGTATGAAAATCCATTTCTTACGTGGTTTTTCTTTTTTAATTTTGGGTAAGACTATGCGCCGGTAATCTAAATATCAAAAGCCAAAAAGTTTTTACAGTGAGTTTTTATCTCCAAGTTCATAAAATGACACTGGCCACTAGCTGTGTGTCGGATGGTGTCGGGCTGGCAGTGCGACCCTGCGGCGGCAGGATAAACAATTTGAAAAAAGAACATGTGAAAATTGCAGACGCCATTGGCGCCATTTTCAATTTGTGTGTTGTTTGAGGATTCAGTTTTCGTAGAAAGTAAAATAAAACTATCAAAATGATAAGTAGTGATAGTGATGATGAAGATTTTTCAACTCCGCCGCAGTTGAAGGAAACAGCAAAAATAATAAATAAAGAAAAAGTGTTACATTAAGCTTCACTAACTGCAACAATTTCAATATAAATTTCAATTAGTAAAGATTTATTTTTTTATTTTCCTCGTAGGTGTAGTATAAAGCACTATGTATCACTCGAGAGAAAGTGCGATTCCCGATCTCGGGTGTTTTAAAGCCCTCGCCTACGGCTCGGGCTTCAAGCGACACCCTCGACGGTAATCGGTCTCTTTCTCCTCTCGGTGAACAATGTACTATTACAGCCCTAGGGCTGAAAGTGAAGCTTTCAACCCTATGCTCATGCAACTTCAAGCGTACTTTCCGAGTATGTAATGAAAAAAATAATACTGACGAGTTCTGCAAATGTGTCATCTGTATGTCATGCTCGGCTGGCGGGTCCGGGCGATGCATGTGCAGGAAGGGATTATGCGGAGCCGTCGCCGCGGACTCGCCCGCCGCGATGGCTTGTTGGAGCTGCTCGAACTTCGGCCCGCGGAGGTATCTGTGAATTTATACAGTTTTAGTCAAATGACAATTAAAAAGAACTTGCAGCTAGCCAGCTAGCTAAGTTTAGAAGTACATAGACTGGTACAATGCAATGATAGCCAAACCCCAGGTGATTATTAATAGTAGAGATGCGCCGAATGTTCGTATTCGGTACATTCGCCATATTAACCGAATGTTCGTATTCGGTACATTCGGCATATTAACCGAATGTTCGTGTTCGGCCGAACATTCGGTTAGTATGCCGAATTATTAACGAATGTTTAAATTATTTTTAATTTGATGAAGATGATTGTGCCCCACGCCCAGCCAGGATTAAGCCCGATCAAACCGGAAAACCAGGGGACGCGATTTTTGTTAGGAAGGTCACGCTCGGGGTGATGTTTAAATTTTATTAATAGCATTTAATTAAACGTTGAGGTTAACTCATTTGCAAATTTGAACAGAGTTTTTGTAAATTAAGGAAACACTTCTTAATGTCATCATCATCATTCATCATTCGCAGCCACAAGACGTCCACTGCTGAACATAGGCCTCCCCTACCGATTTCCAAAGCCACCACCGGAATCCCGCCACTTTTATCAGGTCGACCGTCCACCTTGCAGGCGGGCGTCCCACGCTGCGCCTGCCCTGAAACGGTCTCCATTCTAGGACTATCTTGCCCTAACGGCCATCAGTTCTGCCCACTGCTACTTCATCTTGCTTACCCGCTGAGCTACGTCGGTCACTTTCGTTCTACTACGGATTTCCCCATTTCTGATTCGATCACGTAGAGAAACACCGAGGATAGCCCTCTCCATAGCTCACTGAGTGACTGAGCTTTTATATGGGGCCCATAGTCAGAGACCACGTTGCAGCTCCGTAAGTTATCACTGGTAACACACTGATTGTAAAATTTGATTTGAGGCACTGAGGTATGTTGGACAATAAAATGTAGCGCAACTTCCCGAACGCTGCCCCACCAAGTTGGATTTGGCGGTTCAGCGGTTCGGCTACTTAGTGTACCAATTATTTATTAACAAAATAAAAAGGATTACCTTTAACAATTTCAATCAAATGTTATTCACGTCAAATTCTGTTTTTTTAGAAATGGCAATAAAAACTAAATTCAATTTCTACGATATTAACAATTTTAAGAATACTGCTCAGCGAAAAAACTTTTTTCAGATTATTTTTTAAAATAAATACTACTTAAATCTTCTTAGCAGATTCCAATCTGGTTTTAGTTCGGGACACAGTACTGTTACAGCCCTGTTAGAAGTTACAGATGACATAAGACATGCCATGGAGCATAAGCAGCAGTGCATTTAACTCAGTTGACTTTGACGTGCTTATAAGTATCCTTCAGTCTCTAACATATCTCCACTTGCAAAATAATGGTTAAGCTCTTATCTCAGAGGTCGCTATCAGTGTGTTCAATCAATGTATGCTAACATACTAATCATGAAAGCGACAATAAACAAAAGTCTATTTAACAAATAGGTAATAATTCGCCACATAAAAACTAGGAATTGACAACTATTTGTAGTTTCGACAGGCCCTGCCCCATAATACCAACAGCGTCTCTGCAGTCTTGTACTGCAGCGACACATGCTGAGGCTCTGGCCTGATAAGCCCGTTATAATTTTGTGGTATAAAATATACCATTAGTAACGGATATTAATTCACACATGAAAAAAAATACACATTTGAGGAAACTTTAATTAAATACCGTTTGAGCGGTTGCGCCCGGGCAGAGGGGGCGGTGGCAAACGCCGCCCGGCTCTTGCAGAGCGCTACATCGACGTGTACCTGCTTTCCGCGCGGAATTGAACCGAATAATTCGGCCTAATCATTTGGATCGGTACATT
Source organism: Udea olivalis (assembly GCA_947369235.1). Lineage (NCBI taxonomy): Eukaryota > Metazoa > Arthropoda > Insecta > Lepidoptera > Crambidae > Udea > Udea olivalis. The sequence goes on along the minus strand of OX376341.1, from coordinate 13,422,378 downwards.
GTGGACCGAATATTCGGCCGAACATTCGTATTCGGTTGAACCCAAATTCAGCGCATCTCTAATTAAGATCGTAAAGAAAATGATATGGCATACTTAATAGGTGATGTAGAAACTGTCTAAGTGTAATCAGGCTCACTCCACAATTTAGGAACGCTAGGCCGCGGCATCCCAGTGAGGGGCTCATGAGCCATGCATGACATAAGGTTGCCGATTGGTGCCGCTAAAAAACCTCAGAAATAAATAAACAACTGAGATTGCTACAAATAATGCAATATAATGGATCATCCATTATTTTGCATTATTTGTAGCAATCTCAGTTGTTTTTAAAATATAGAACAGCCCAAGTTAATTGCTGAAAACGTAGCGCTCACTGGAAGGTGACGAACGCGACAGTGCGACGCTGACGTCACAACAGTACCTCTCCAGCTCCAAGGTGACCACGTTCCCGCTCTGCTTGAGCGCGTCCACCGCCCGCTGGTTGGACTTGCCCGCGAGCGAGACGCCGTCTACTGCCACGATGCGGTCGTTGACCCGCACCTTCCCGCTGATAGCAGCCGCGCTGCCAGCTGTCACAGACTTCACAAAGATGCCAGATAGCTCTTCCTTTTCACAAACGTAGCCTGCAATCGAAAATGTTTCTAGTGAATTTAATTCAGAGAAAAAAGGAGGACTTATCAGAGTAGCGATATGTATTCGAATGGTCACGATCAAATAGTATTCTTGGAACAATGAATGAATTTGAGCTTTCAAGCCTTTAAAAATAAAAAGAGATTTTTATTTATCCAAATGGGTTTGCGTTTGGCATTAAGTCTCGCCTGGTGGTGAGTGAAGACGAGGCAAAAACACGCTTACCCAGAAAATGCCTATTCACTCTAGCCTAGCGGTGCGAACCAGTTAAGGACGCAGCGAACCGTTAAGTGCAGATTGCTGGAAAGTCAACCACATGGGGATGGAAGCACTTCCGGCGCCTCAGCTTCTACTATCATATCGTGTATAACTAAAAATTTATGTTTACACACCTGCAATAGTTATTCCTAAACCATTTTCATCTTTCTTCAGCTGCACAGTGAATCTGTCAACCTCTGGCGATTCTGCATCTACAAGGCAAAAAATATATCATTAATTTCATTGAAGTGAATGTCCCATAGTCACTGAGCTATCTAAGTGACAATATCATTTATATGCTTCATTTTATGATAATGTGCAAATCAAATTTTTACCGAAATCCCAATAAATAAATTAGTAATAAAAAGAGGATTTCATTGACATGTCTTTTGTCATTCGTTGTAGTTATGTTGGCGCCACACCTATTTGTTTTACACTATTTCTTACCAGTTTCCGGAGGTGGTGTGATAGACTTGTCAAAGACGAATCTGGTAGAGGTGGAGTTGTTGAGCGGGACCGGCGTGGGCTGAGTGTGGAACACCTGCTCGAAGCCGGCATCCAGCAAGTAGCGGTCTAGGGCCTCCGGGTCGGACAGAAGTCTGAGACACACACAATATTTTGAAGAACTGAACCGAATTTATACAAGGAGAGAAAGAGGCAACAAATGGATGAACAGATGAATGGCCGCCGAATACGAGATGCGGGGTAATCATTATGTAATCATAAGGAGGGTTCTTCAGATAGTGATCCTTCTCTGTGGATGGTAAATTCCTTTTGAAAATGCGCATGGTCTGTTGAATCTGCCAGTCTGGTAACTCTTTTTAAACTAGTAAATAAAGGTAGAGTATACTTTTTAGAATGATACAAGTAAATCTCGATGTATATCAAAAAGTGTCAGGATCAACCTACATTGGTCTACCACTGGGCATTTTCTTTGCCTTCTTTGTTTTATCTTAGTTTTTACGGTGTCCGTGCTCTCGGGATAAAAAGGCTTTTCTTTTTAAAAAGAGGAAAGACGTGTGAAGTTGTTTAAAATATTATTAGTACTATATGTGGGTGTGGGTATGCGTGAATGTGTGTTTGAGTGCATGCGTGTGTGTGAGTGCATGCGGGTGTGTGTGGGGGGGGTGGGTGTGTGCGCGCGTCAAAAACAATTATTAGTACCGCTAGCACAATAATATTTCTATTATTTTAATAACATTATTGAATTAGAATTGCTTTCATCGAATAATAACAAACCTGGCCGGCACAACAGGCGCCGGATCCGCGTGCGCGCAGGCCGGGTCAACTGCGCGCGCGACCACGAGCCGCACGCGCGACCCCGACGCGCGCAACACTCCGGCCACCTGTTCCGAACCCATTTCCATCAGACTCACCTGCAATACACGGTACAACTTGAGCAAATTCACTTTCACGACTGCATGTCAAGTTTCACAAATGCGCACCTTACGATGCCAATTATAGGTAGATACCATTTTGTAATGGTTTTAAACCAAAATAAATAAATAGACATTATCCATTCCAGCGAGATGTAGACGACAAGAGAGTAAAAATATTTTTTTCATTCTGGGGTTTACAACCATACTAAGATGATATCAGCTAAAAGGCAAAAAGTATTTTTTCCAAAACTGGCATTACATGGCCTTTCATCGATATCGGCCTGGTATATCTGGGTTTCATGACACCCAGCATAAATACAAGGAACTCACGTCTCCTATTTGCAGTATATGATCACCAGATTTAAGGCGCCCGTCACGGTCAGCAACACCCCCCGCTAATATGGTTTTGACAATAACTCCACTAGTTCGAGCACCAATTATTCCTGAAAGATAAATAAAACGAAATGAGCATATACAGGGTAAACAACGAGGTAAAAACATATAAAAAGTTGAAAAAAGAGTTATAAGTTTCCTTCTTCCAATTGCTTAAAAATCGTTAAATAACTTATTTTAAATCCTAGGCTAAAAAAATACTTTTGCTGCTACAGAACTAATGTCTCTTTATTTTTTACACCTTTTTAGTACGCGCTACTTTTAACAACTAATTATTATTAACGTATAGGGAATATGCATATTTTTTTTTAAATATGTACGCCAATAGAAAAAAACAATCTTGCAGAAGTAACTACTATAATACTTACAAATATACGACATTTGTTCAAAAAATGCCGCAAGTCACGTAAAAATGCTCTATTGAAGACAGGCCGTGCTATCTGACGTCATGTTCCACAGAATCATCAATTCAAAGTATGGGCGGATGGACAAAATTTTGTACATGTATATCTCTGTTAATAATGCGTTTACGTCAATACTTCTTTCAATAAGAATTACTTTATATAACTTCAGTAATCTTTTGGCATAATTATTTTCATCATACCTTGTTGTTATGTTTAAAGCTATTTTTTGTATTATCTTAACTATGACATTTCTAAATGATGCTCTAAATCTTAGTTATTATTACGTCTCACAGGTTTATAAGGTTATAATTTACGAAAATATGATAAAAACAAATAAATAAATATATGCATAATTACTACGCACTTGGCTTAGTTACGGCATCATTCTGAGGCTGAGATCTATAGCCGTTACTTAGCTAAGAACAGACTTATCACATTGTTTACTGTCTTACTTATTAAGTAGGTATTGTTATAATTACTACTAACGAATACCTAGGTTGATGTTTAACAAGTTACAAAAAAAAAAATATCACTAAAAGGTGTGATAGAGAATACCTTTTTTTAAACGGAAAAAGATATTCTCTATCACACAAAAATGAATGGCTTATTACATAAAAAACAATATACTGTTCACCAAAAATTGGTAAATGGTAAATGTTCACCAAATTTTGTTACCCTATTTAATAGATACTAAAACGTAAGTACTCATTTATTTAAGTTAACGTTGGCTAAGTAAAGCAACGGTATGTATCTTCAACACACAATATAGGTGATGTTTATCAAAATGTTATATTAATGTGTATCAAACTCCAATTTTTTAAAATATGTTATCTAAATATGTTTAACAAAATATTTTTACCCAAAATAATTAATATTGCCAACATCCCAATGAAACCTTAACTTCTCAATTACCTATAGTTCTCTTAAAAACAAATAATAAATTATCTGATTCTATTTGCATTAATATAAGGAGTATTTAACAAACTACGCTTCCTCTCTCCTAGCTCCTATGTTACGTGTCTAACAGAGTTCATAATACTGGTTTTACCCATTTCACACCTTATTAACTTATTATTAGACAATAAGGTTTTGAAAATAAATATTCGTAAGTTGAGGATTGAGTCACTAGCAAAGTTACTTACTAAAAGCAATGGTACAACCAGCCGCAAATTGGATTTTTTCAATTGACTTTAATTTGAGGTTGATGAAAAAATACTGACTCTTCGACTGATTTGTATGGTGAACTTGAAATGAAAGTTGATTAAATAATTATCATTTTCGCATAGTTGGTTTCTACATCACTAACTGAGTATTTCATATTGTTTTTGTAAGTCTTTCGATAATCGCCCAGTATATGCAATATTGAAAGATCGACGTTCAGCAACGGCTGAAAACCAGCGCCACCCGGGAGGGGAGTAACACTTCCCGCGGCAGATGCTGACCTCCTTTTCCGTTTGTTTTTTTTTTTTTTTAAAGATGCTATTATGAGATACCCCACACTAGCGTTTTTGGGCGTTGCGTCCTCCCGGCGCCGACAAACGCTAGTGTGGGGTCTCTCTAAGAACTGTAGTTTGGAAAACTGGCAAAAACACTTTTCATACTTGAAATAATTAACAAGCACAAAAATATAGTTAAAACAAAGAAGTATTAATCATTACCAAAGCCAAGACCTGTTCCGTCATTCACAAGGTTTATGATTTCAACCTGAGCCCAGTCTCCAGCCACAATATTATGAGAAGTAGATGCCAATGAGTCATCATTTCGTGACAAATCCAAAATTCCACGACTCTGAAAAGGAGAAATCAGTTAAGACTAAGGTTTCTTCTCATTTAAGTATCAAACCAAAATGTCTTCATTATTTTAGTTACCTGTTTCGGAGACATGTTGGAATCCACAGAAGCAGTATCTAGGCCTAAAATACGTTCATTATCAGAACCAGATCCAAACTCGAGACTCTGGGGTGGCGAAACTTGCGGGACACGCTGTTCTTCTTCTCCTTCTTGACTGCCATACAAATTCCTTGCTTGTAATGCCAAGTCACCTATTAACACAGTTTTAGGTCTGTACTTATCATAATCTTATTATATGTATGCATATTCAGTACTAAACACAGTCTCAAAACCAGTATAAATCAGGAATCACAACTTATGCAAAAGGTACATTGCATCATTCTTTACCTGCTGGAGTGATGTCAAAATCACTTGGAAGTATAGAAGGATGGTGCGCCACCTGCGTGGCAAGCATACCCACGGAGTCATGCAGGGTAGCAATGCTTTTCAGAATTGGACTGTCCAGTAAATTGATAAGCATATTTAAATCATCACATGTTGCAGCCTAAAACAAAAAAATATTTATGATTAATTGAAACACAAACTTTAATGATATAAAGACAGAACTAATGAAAAAATAATTTTAATAAACAAGCTTTCTCGAGCAACTTAGTTCGGCCAAAAGTTATTGTTTGACGGCTGGGAACCAAGTGGTTTGTATGGTAAAAGAAAAGTGTTGTTTTTATAATTTTCCTTGCAATTTGTACATTTTTTCTCTAAAAAGGTCTGTGGCAGGTATTTTGCAGATGTGCCTTAAAATATCTGTGTTTCTTTAGCTATCCAACAAGGTCTTAAAATCAAGGATTTTACAAGGAATCATAGACAAAAACTTAGATGAAAGACTCCTATGCAGTAGGAAAAAGTAACGTTTTTGAGGCTAGTGAACCAAAAAAAAACAAATAACTTAAAAGTCCAACATCTTAAAAACAGTTGAATTTGCAGTATGATGTTTCATAGTCGAATCAGTCACAAATGATGGTAGACTACATCCCCATATAGGACTTTCAAGTTTTATAAAAAATGTTTTATATTATTTATATTTTTTATAAATACCTTTTACTATTTTAAGTAACTAATTTGAATATTTCGTTGATCTAGCCGGTAGTTAATTTTAAATATCGCGAACTCGTGGACGTCACAAATTCACTTAGTGTTCCCACCTGTGTTTTTCCCCGATTCGTGGTAAATAAAGAATGAGGACTACTGATTTACAGCACTTACAGCTGAAACAGAGCTCGCTGTTCATCATGAAGCATCTCACGAGAATGTGAGAAGTAGAATTCAGATAAAATTTATTTTGCCAAGATCTGCAACTAAACCCTACCTGAAAGGGTTGGGATTATAGCGAATGGCTATTTTAGGTCCTAGCTACACGTCTGGACAATGGGTGTAAATTAATATACAAATAACTTTGTGGAAAAATATTTTTCATTTGGGGGAATTTAAAATCTGCTATCTGACAACACCATTAATACCATGCAGTAGAATCACCTAGCCAAAAATCTCACGTAAGATACAGATCGCGTCATTTGATTGGTTGATTGAAAGATTATCAACCAATCACGTGAAAGGACGGTTATACGACCCAATCAGCAAGAAACAACTCCGACGCGGTGGTAGAGTCGCATTATGTCTGTATACTGTTTATTTACATATCCATATTATTATGGTATTTATGTCTATTATTTAGTATATTTTGCTGTAAATTTGACGATTTGAAAGTACTGATACAGTCTATTTGAATAAAGTTATTTGAGTTTGAGTTTGAGTTTGAATGGGTTTCAATTGTGAGATGTCAATTTGATTACCGTCAAAAGTCCCATAAGAACCATAATAAACTCTTTTTGTACGTTGGCAAACTGAAAAATGAATGACCCCAGATTGCTAACGTATTTAATTAAAAATATCCTAGATCCTTTGCCTTTAAAAATGTTGAATATTTAAATAAGGTATAAAATACAAATACCTCAAAATGGTTTTGGATTTAGGCCGTTTGTTTTTTTTTCCATACCCAATTGACAAATTTTCACTCTATTGTCCATTTATTTTATAATTTGTGCCTTTCATATATGTATTTGTTTTACAATTTTTGAGTAGCTGATGGGTGGGTTTATTAGCTTCAACACCATATTTGATAGCAAAAAGAGTACTGTTAAAAGTACTTTTTTCTTTCAGGAATATTCAAGAATAAGGCTATGGCAGGTATTTTGTAGATGTCCCTTAAAATATTTGTGTTTCTTTAGCTATCCAACAAGGCATTAAATTCAAAAGTATTAAGAGAAATGATAGACAGAAACTTAGATCTATGAAAGAATTAAATTAACCCAGAATTCAAATTATTTCGTTGATAGGGTGTTCTCTTGTTTCGCAGACTGCACTTTCATAGAATTTCGTTTTGCAGAAAATATTTCATAGAATATTCAGTCCATAACCTTTCTAGTCTTTGGCCTGTCATTTATAAAGCCCTAGACAGAGCCAGTGTCAGCAACTACCAATATCCATTTTGCCCTGTGTCTCAAAGGAACTGGAACGATTAATAAAAGGCTAAAGGATTATTTGAATAAATTTGACATTCTCTTTCACTATCAACATGGTTTTAGAAAAGGAAAGTCCACGGAACAAGCTGTAGTTGATTTCAGGCCATATTTTTGGACCCTGCAAAGGCTTTCTCCATTCCCTTAGTAATAAAAAAAGTTGGAAAGTATTGGAATCAGAGGCACCACTCTGAAATTATTTACTAGTTATCTAGAAAAAATAAAACAGAGGGTAAATATTGGTAGTATCACAAGTCCTCATCTACATAGATGACTGCTGTAACCTTAAACTAGACCATGGGAAACTGTTCACTTTTGCGGAGGACACTGCCTTGGTTTTTCATGGCAAAACCTGGCGTGAATTAAACCACATAGTTAAGCTTGGGCTCGTAAAGGTGCTAAAATGTCTGGATCAAAATCTACTAACGCTCACCGTAGACTAAACTGCTTGTTTTGTGTGTCTTTATTTGACGAGGGTGAAAATCACTTTGCGAAAAGCGATTTTATTTCATTATGAGGCACTGACAGCAGGAGAAATAAGAAAATGTCATGTATCAAAATACAGCACCACCCCATGCAGTTTCTTGTACCTTATATAGTGATTTTGTGCCAATTTTTAATGAGTTGATAAAATACACCAAGGTAAGATTTACCTTTAACTTTGGGTCGTCGCTTTGGTCTACAGCAGCTTTTACACTCTCCAACTGTTGTAAGGCATTTGATATATTCACTCCAAGATGCATTCTAAAACGCAAAACAAAATAAAAAGTCAAGAAGTAACAAAAACATTAAATTTTAACTTGAACGAAGAACGAATCAACGTACTTGATAATCGTGCGTGATGGACTGACTAAATCCAGGACACTTGTAAGAGTTGTGATCTACACATTAACAAATTGAGAAATTTAGTTCAATACTGAAAATTCAACCAGTTAGTTAATTACAATTGTAAGCATTCGCATTTGTCATAAACAGAAATAAACTGAGCCTGTGAGTGAAATAAAATAAAGTGAATTTATTTATGCTGACTGAGTACTGACACTGACAGGCCAAGGAACATCTGACTGACAGCCCTGTAGTAGCGTTGTTGCCATAGCGATAGTCTATCTTTTTTTTTTTAATTTATTTCATGGCTTGGAAACAAGTCCTTTAGCCGAAGACATTACATAACTTTTTTACACACTTCAAAAAATAAATAAAATGTCATTTCACTGTAATGTCATTGCACTGTCATTTGACATTTCAAGTAACCATGACCAAATTTTAAATTTTTCCTACTGAACTTTCTATGAACTTAAAGAGGGGCTGGTAAAATTCTGGGATAGCGAGTAGTTCTTCAACGCGGCGGGGAACACTGCTTATATGAGCTTTAGCATCAGTTATTTCCTGGAGTTCACAAACAAGTATCAAGCGCTGCATATTGAATGCTGGACATCTATTCACAATGTGGTCAATATCTGCTTGAGGAGCTCTACAATGCGAGCAGTTATCATTTGGCAAAATTTTAATCTTATTCAGGTGAGCTGGAACTAAGCAGTGTCCAAACCGTAGTCTGTTTATAGTTGTGATGAATTTTCTTGAGTCACAGGCTTCATAGTTGTACCATGGTTTGATCGGTTGTGTACTTTGAATATTAGCATACCATCTGCCTCTATTGACACTTTCGCCAGCCCAGTATTCGGTCCACAGTTTCTTTACATTTTCCGTAATAATGCTAAAATAATCTGAAAACGGGGTTTTGAAGGTTTCTCTGTGGTCTTCATCATAACCATTAACTAAGGCTTTATCAATCCTTTCATTTCCTGCAATACCTCTGTGAGAGGGCACCCAGAGGAATTCCACTGTCTTCATGTGATGTTTACATAGTTTATGAATAATTTCCCTAAGCATGAAAATGATGTAATTTAACTTACAATCTAACCTAATCCCTTTTAAAGCTAACAGAACACTTTTTGAATCAGTTATGACTATGAAATTACTATTTATTTACAGAATTTTTAATATACAACATTGCCTGAAACATGGCATATGCTTCAGCTGTAAAAATACTTGCAAAACCATCAATTTCAAAAATTCTAGTATATTCTGTTTGAGGATCAAAATAACCACATCTTACAATATCATTACACTTTGAACCATCAGTATATATTTTGTAAAAATCTTTTTTATTTTGAATTAACTTCATGAAGTCTGTTTTGTCTTTAATATCAGAAATGATTATTTTTAACCCAGAATTAATTAGTGCTTCATATTTACATTTATACAGTGGCCACACATTATCAATACATTTATACATATTTACACAGTTTTTGTTAATATGACTAATAATTAGGCACATTTCAGGTAGTTTCCTGTCAATCAAATGACTTGTTGATACTAAGGGCTGGTTCAAAGCATCTGAAAGCTGAGGAGGAAGCAGTAATTTGTCAAGGACTAATTGATTATTTACACAAGTCTCTTTAACAGCAAATCTTTGTGCCAACTGAAGTCTTCTCAAAGATAGAGGAGGTATACAAGTTTCTACTTCCATTGCATTTATTGGTGTGGATTTCATAGCTCCACTTATTATCCTTAGACCAATATTTTGAATAACATCTAGTTTTTTTAATAAAGTGGGGCTACAATTCATGTATGCCAGACAGCTATAGTCAAAGTGACTTCTAACCAAGCTTTTGTACAAAGTTGATAAGATTTTGGGGTCTGCACCCCAGAAAACTCCTGCTAAACATCTTATAATATTGATCCCTTTTAAGGCATTTTTTGATATATAATCTATATGTTGATCAAACTTAAGATTACTGTCTATAATGACCCCTAAAAATTTATGACTATTTGTTAATGGAATAAGTAAGTTATTATGTTTAATATCTACCAAACTGTTAGAACCAATAACCATCACAGCACTTTTTGAGGGATTAATGCTTAATTTAAGTAGGTTACCATAATATTGGAATAATTGTTTCAATGCAAAATTTATCTTATCCTGAGCTACCTGTATATTTCTATTTACACTATACAATAATAAATCATCAGCAAATTGTAGTATTTTCACATCACTATTTACATGCTTATTAATTTGAGAAGTATACAAATTGTACAGTAAAGGAGAAAGACATGCTCCTTGCATTAACCCTTTATATGACTTCTTGGGTCCATGCAAAATGTTGTTAAATTTTACATAAACTGTACGGCTATATGAAAATGTATAAATCCATTCTATTAATTTTCCAGGAATACCAATTTCATGTAACACTTGGCAGAGACTTTCTAAATCAACATTATCATAAGCACCCTGAACATCAAGAAAAACGCATATTGCTTGAGAGTGGGCCAGTAAACAGCTTTTCATGTCTGTGGTAAAAGTAACAAAACTCTCAGCAGCACTACGTCCTTTTCGGAAGCCAAACTGATTTTCAGGTAAGATTTTGTTTGATTCAATAAAGTGATCTAGACGTAATTTTACTATTTGTTCGAAAAGTTTGCCTATACATGATGCTAAAGAAATAGGTCTGTATGAGTTATGATCATCTGGAGGTTTGTTAGGCTTTAAAATGGGTACAATGCATTGTGTTTTCCAAGACTCTGGGACAAGCTGTTTTGCCCAAAGAAGGTTAAAAATATTTAATAATACATTTTGTGCAGATCTATGTAGTTTTCTTAGCATTAAGTAAGGAACATCATCCAGACCTGGGGCTGTATCTTTCCTTGAACCAAGAGCTAAAACAAACTCATCCCATGTAAATGGTTTTAACAAGAAACTATTATTACTGTTTGAATTAGAATTGAAAACAACATTTAACTTTTCTGAAACACTACTACTTTTTTCTGGCTCTGAGAATTTGTCAATAAAATTTGGAATCCACTTGTCATTTTTGGAGTGGGACTGTAAACCCACACGTTTAAATCTCCTTATCCAATTCCATACTTCAGTTATTGGTGTGTTTCTATTAAATGAATCACATAGGTTATGCCAACTGTTGCGTTTCTCCTCTTTAATGATGAGTTTTTTTTTGTGCATCAATTTTTTTATATTCTATGAAATTTTCTAAAGTTAGATTATTTCTGTATTTTTTCAGGGCATCCTGAGAGTTTTTTACTGCTGAAGAACACCTACTATTCCACCAAGGAGCAGGGGATCGTTGCTTACAACTGAGACCCTTATTCTTAAAAACTGGTATGCATTCATCTTTTAATTTGTCAAGTATGTTACAAAATAATTGATAAGACTCCAAAGGGTTATCAGAGTTGATCTCAAAATTTTCTATATGTTCTTGTGATTTAAAGTAAAATTTTACCCAATCAGCCTTGTGAAAAAGGAACCTATCTGGCTGTTCATTTATTTGGTATCTTATGGGTGTTATGGTAATATCTATAAAAGTTGGATAGTGCATACTACCTAATGGATCATCACCCACTGACCATAAACACAAAGGAGCAAGGCTTGGACTGACACAACTAACATCAATGGCTGAAGTGTTTTTTTCGGAGGTTGTATGGTAGTATGTGCCCCAGTATTAAGAATACACAAGTCACTTTCATCTAAGAGATTAAATATTTCCCTACCTCGTGCCTTAGTAGAATGACAACCAAAAGCGATATGATGAGCATTAAAATCACCTGAAACTAAACATGGTTTAGGAAGAATGTTATTAATTCTTTTTAACTTATTGATATTAAATCTTCTTTCATTTCCAGGAGGACAATAAACACACAAAATGGCAATGGGACCTCTATCTGTATCGATTGAGACAGCTACGCACTGAACATCTTCATAAAATGGAATTGCTATTGTACTAAATTTAATTGACTGTTTAATCAAGATTCCTACACCACCTCGACCATTTTTGGCATTTTTGTTAATGAAACTGTATCCCGGAAAACTAATTGTCTGTGATTTTTTAATCCATGTTTCATTTAGTAAACAAACATCAATGTTGTTGTCTCGCAAAAGTGACAATAATAAGGGTTTCTTTTTACCTATGCTCTGAATGTTATGCTGTATTATTTTCAAACTATCCATTATATAAATTCTTTATTAAAATTTCCCTGATTAATGTTGTTGTCTTAATTTCATTTGAATTACCCAGTGTGACCAAAGTTTTTACTATACAATTTATAAGCTTCTCATTATTTACAATGTCCTCAACTTTAAGTTTTTGAGGAGGTTCTGGCTTTGAAATGGGGAGCTGAACAGACTTGTCGTGGTTCTTAGGTAAGGTAGGGTAATTAGTATTGGCTGTTTTCAAAACATTGGCAAAACTTTTTTTATTGATTTCTATTTTCGCGACTTTAACTGGACATAATTTTGAGATGGCTAGATGGTCACCACTACAGTTACTACACTTAAGTGTTTCTGAAGTGCACTCTTTGTAATTGTGAGCACCTGAACATTTGGAACATACCTGTTCATTCCGGCAAATCTTAGCTGAGTGATTGTATTTTAAACATTTGTAGCATTGCATAACGGGTGGAACATATTCATTAACACGGAACCTCCAATTATCTAGATAGATAAATTGGGGCAGACTGGATCCTGCAAAAGTAATTGATATAGTGGTTAAAGGTATTAAATTTGCACCATCTTTTTTCATAAACCGCCTAACTGATATGAATTCAGCATCAGATGTAAGTTTAGCATATAGCTCTTAATTTCCAGTCTCTTTAGGGATGAACCTCACAACTCCTACCCTCTCAACAGAAGCTGCAGGTATATACGCTCGCAAATTGTGCTGAGCCAAACACGTATTAGTCAAGAAATCATTCGCTGCAGTGGTTTGCTTGAAAACCAACATAATTTTAGTCGCGTTAATACGCCGCCTTTCTACTATCCCTTTAATATTCTTAAACATTTTAGACAGATGCAATGGATTTTTATTCCCAATTTTTTCTTCATTGTTTGAGCTTGTAACATAAACAGGATACTCATTGCTGGTGCTGTTGTCCGGGTAACTCCTTTTATACCCTGGTTTTACAAAGGTTTCATAATTCGCGCCATCTTCACTGCTTTGTTCGCATTTTCTTTTCTTGGGTTTTTTCCCAACCTGCGTCCAGGTATCACCTCCCGTGTCATCACCGTCACTCTCCGTTGCCATTTCTTATTAAATCTTGTTGATTAATTCAATAAAATCAACAATAACAATTTTTAATTAAAATTGAATTCGAGATTCCGCGCTTCCAGTTTCCCGCCAAAAACCGAAGTCCCGATAGTCTATCGATAGTATCGTGATACCATCGTGACCTCGAAAATCAGTTGTACTAACGATAGTCCTATCGAAACTATCGATACTAACGATAGTAAGATTTAATTAAGCGATAGTATTGACCTTTTTCGATACTATCGATAGACCGCCACTCAGCCGCCCGCGCCAGTGCACGCCCAGCCAGCGAGCATAGCATCCGTATAGCGGATGCTATGCAAGATAATGCTATGCTATGCTATGTAAGGTAATTAAATAGTAATAGTAAACACTTAAAAGACTAAATAATAATTGATCTAAACAAAAAAAAGAAAGAATTAAATTATAATTTTATCCTCAAAATATTATTTCAAATTGTAATATGCTTTGCCGATGAGAAATGTTCTAAGCAAATCTTCAAATTTATCACATTGGGGAGCTTTTAAGGATTTTGGTAAATGATTAAACACTTTAACAGCCATGTAATGAGAACCATGCATAATCAGAAGTGAGTCGCGCTGTTGGTAAAATTAAATCATTTTCTCGGCGTGAGATGTACCGTGTTGGTTTATCGCCAACTCTTTCAAAATAGTGTTTGTTTTTTAACTAAACGACATAATTCAATGATATATAGGCAAGTTACTGTAAGGATCTTCATTTTCACAAACACGGGCCTGCATGAGATTTTCGGTGCCGTCAATGTTATTATTCTTAGGCAGCGTTTTTATGGAACAAACACAGATTGTACGTCACGTTGCATTGCCCCAAAGCGCAATTCCATACCTCATCCACGCACCGGCATAGGCATGTGGTAGGCAATCAGCGCACATTTTTCGTTCGAAGTTACCTTTACGTAAAATTGGCTCAGTTTGCTTACCACAATTTAATATGTTTTTTCCAAGACAGCGTTGAGTCCATAGTTATTCCTAGCAGCAAAAACGAATTTACTTCCTCAATCTTTTTGCTTTCATGAAGTACACAGAAAGGTACCTCTGGTCTCTGATACGGGTGAAATTGCATGATTTTGGTTTTTTCTAAATTTAGTTTATGTCCTATTTCTTTTAAGTGTGCGACTATTTTTGTTAGTGAATCTGTAATTGAATTGTGTAATGTTTGTAATTCGTCATAGTCGCCAGAAATTAACAGAGTTGGGTCATCTGCAAACAAAACTAGGTTAAGGGGAACTACAGAGGAAAGGTTGTTGATGTATATAAGAAATAATAAACATCCTAGTACACTGCCTTGCGGTATAGATCCAGAAACAACTTCAGTCGAAGAGTTAACTCGTACCAGTTATGGCAGTGTATGGCATCGTTCGCTTCTTTCCAAGCTTCCGGCATAGGGTCTGCCACCTCGCCTATGCGACTGGGTCGCCGGATTTCTGGAGGGACGTAGAATTCGTGTCCTTTGCGAAGGTCCAAAATCACGCTTTCTCCAGATTAATGCCGGAGTGCCGCAGGGCTCCGTCTTGTCGCCGACGTTGTTTCTTCTGCATTTCAATGACATGTTATCTCTTGGTAATATTCATTGCTATGCGGATGATAGCACGGTCCACGCGCGTTATTTCGGGTGCCCTGGGTCACAGCAGACCGACATCGAGGAGAAGAGGCGAAGTCTTGTTGTTGAGCTTGACGGAGTGTCAGACCGCATTTCAGAATGGGGTGCATGCAATCTTGTCGAGTTCAATGCCAAGAAAACGCAAGTGTGTGCATTCACAGCAAAGGCGTCGCCGTTCCTTTCCCATCCCACTCTTCAGAGCACCCCGCTACCGATTAAGGATAGCCTAAACATCCTTGGCATGGATGTTCGTAGCAACCTAAACCAGCGGGACTACATTGAGAGCGTCATTAGAACTGCATCCCGTAAACTCGGAGTCCTGAACAGAGTGAGACGATTCTTCACGCCTGAGCAGCTCTGTCTCTTGTATAAGACACAAGTTCGCTCGTGTGTGGAATACTGCTCTCATCTCTGGGACGGTTCCGCTAAGTACCTACTCGAAGCTCTTGACAGGTTGCAGCGGCGTGCTATCCGTATTATTGGAAACCCAGAGGCAACTTTGACCCTTGAGCCTCTCCAATTGCGTAGAGACATTGCCAGGCTAAGTGTTCTATATCGCTTCTACAATGGGGAATGCTCTGACGAGTTATTCCAGCTTATCCCACCTTCACCTTTCCACTCCCGTACCACGCGTGCTGGACTACGGCGTCACCCACACACAATTCAACATTTGTTGGCCCGAACTAAAAGGTTCGGTGACTCGTTTCTTTGTCGTACCATCCAGAGGTGGAACGCTCTTCCAGCACATGTGTTTCCTTCCTCGTATAGTCCCGGGTTCTTCAAGCGGGGCGTGAAAAGGCATTTCTGCAGGCCTTCAAGGTGAGGATGGCCAGCCCAGTGATTCGTTTGAATGACTGGGCTTGTCAACCTCATATCTGGACCTCACGACCGCTTTCCATCAGGTGGACTGAGGTCATCTTGACGGGCAATATAAAAAAAAATCCAGACCTGTGCATCACAAATAATTGGAGAGGCTCAAGGGTCAAAGTTGCCTCTGGGTTTCCAATAATACGGATAGCACGCCGCTGCAACCTGTCAAGAGCTTGGAGTAGGTACTTAGCGGAACCGTCCCAGAGATGAGAGCAGTATTCCACACACGAGCGAACTTGTGTCTTATACAAGAGACAGAGCTGCTCAGGCGTGAAGAATCGTCTCACTCTGTTCAGGACTCCGAGTTTACGGGGTGCAGTTCTAATGACGCTCTCAATGTAGTCCCGCTGGTTTAGGTTGCTACGAACATCCATGCCAAGGATGTTTAGGCTATCCTTAATCGGTAGTGGGGTGCTCTGAAGAGTGGGATGGGAAAGGAAAGGCGACGCCTTTGCTGTGAATGCACACACTTGCGTTTTCTTGGCATTGAACTCGACAAGATTGCATGCACCCCATTCTGAAATACGGTTCAACACTCCGTCAAGCTCAACAACAAGACTTCGCCTCTTCTCCTCGATGTCAGTCTGCTTTGCCCCAGGGCGCTCGAAATATCGCGCGTGGACCGTGCTATCATTCGCATAGCAATGAATATTACCAAGAGATAACATGTCATTGATATGCAGAAGAAACAACGTCGGCGACAAGACGGAGCCCTGCGGCACTCCGGCATTAATCTGGAGAAAAAGTGATTTTTGACCATCGCAAAGGACACGAATTCTACGTCCCTCCAGAAATCCGGCGACCCAGTCGCATAGGCGAGGTGGCAGACCATATGCCGGAAGCTTGGAATGAAGCGAACGATGCCATACACGGTCGAAAGCTTTGGCAATGTCAAGGCTGACGGCCAAAGATTCCCCATGCTTGTCCATAGCCTCCCCCCAGATGTGTGTTACGTACGCTAGAAGATTACCCGTAGACGGTTTTGGTCGGAAGCCGTACTGACGGTCGTGAATGAGAGAGTGATCCTCTAGGTAGCGGATGAGCTGCGTGTTTATGATCCGCTCAAACACTTTACACACATACACCGGCTTTAGGTTGGAAGGACTCTTCCAGCACATAGCCGGGGTAGTGCAGGTATGACGTATCGGCAGGGCGGCCTATCTGTGTTTCCGTCAAAAAGAGCATCGCAGGCCTCGCCGTCTCAAGGTGTTGATGGACGGCGTTGAGGTTTGCATGGAGTCCGCGGATGTTAGCGAACTCCACCTCAAACAGCGTGTTGGTGGGGGATGGGGATGCCGCTGTAGGCCGTTTTTTCGTGCTTCTGACTGCCATAGAAGTTGGAGGATGGGAGGGGCGTGAAAGGACGACTGTGATCGAGGCAATCGTGGTGCCCTGCATTGGTATTAATCGCGTGGAATAGTGTAGGCCGGTCCGCCGGCCGGAAGGGCCCCCGTACCCCCTCGGGTGTGGTCGCCGGGCCCCACCGGAACCGGGCACCACCCGGCACGACGAGCCACCCCGAGATTATGCGCGACCTGGTGGGGCAGCCTTCAGAGGTGGTTAACCCCTTTTGGGCCCCTGTACTATGCCGCGGGCGGCCAGCGGCACCACCGTTTCTACGGGTCTCCCTGGCCGGCGGGCCGATACACACTACACACACAATACCGCCGCTAGGGCTCCCACTGGTCCAACAATTTAGTTTACCTATAACTAAGATTTATTTGATACCTTCAAACTAGATTTTACTCTTACTGATACTTTAAATAGAGGGTTATGGATGATGTCGTTGAATTACCACTTGAAATCAGCATGTTAAATAGATGATAGATTTCGAAAGTTAAGTTATTGAAACAGATTTGAATGAAAATTATTTTCAGCTTTTTTTAAACGGCATTTGAGTAAAGTTTTGAAACTTCAAGAAAAAAATCAAGCTTGCGTTACAAGTCGAGCTTTGATTAGCACTATGGATGTAGATGTTTCAGAATCAACTAGGTCTGGTATTTAAATAAATAAATAAATATGCGCCAGACAACAAACCTCTTGTAATGGTCTTGAAATAGGGATTAATATCCCTGTGTTACGAGGTACCACACAAGGAAATAAGCTAGGGGCGTCTCCCAGCACACCCAGACCCGAGCCAATTCAGAAAAGGTAGTTTCCTGAATTGACCCGACCGGGAATCGAACCCGGGACACTGCGGTAATCGAGGCGAGAAACCGTGCTACAGCGCACTACGCCAATCGTGTCGTCGAACTCAACTTTCAACTTTGATGCGATCCTTCCTCTACTGCTAGAGAGGCACTGATGACTGTCGTTTATAAAACTTTAACCACATTGCGAACATGACGCTCGAATACAACTTGATTTTAAAAAAAACGTTTAATATTACAATAAGGTTGTTATATACATTGCGGCGCCTCAGCGGGGTGTCATGTGTTTAATGTACTGGCTTTTGTAATTCCATCTGTAAAAACATGTGACAAGCAAATAAATTAATATGAATATGAATAGGTACATTCCATTCCATGGAAATGTTTTTAGTAAACTCAGCATTTTTGCCTGCAATGCGCGATAGCGAAAGCTTCAGTCTTCTATAATCACGTAATAATAGTTTTACAGGAGTATAGTATCGTTTTGGATAATGGTTATCCAAGGTAAAATCATCGCAACACTTTCACTTTAACCCGTTATAGTGATTCGTCTTATTTATACAACGTAATAGAGCATAGTATCTTTTGCCATATTTTCAATTCGCGTCATTTATTTCGTAACGCCCCCTTAATCCTTATTCGCTCGCGTTTTGACAGCACGTCACCTAATGACGATGCAGATGACGTATTCGATGTCACACAGCAATAATCAGCTGTCAAAATCGTGATTTTCCTATGCTATCGAAGTTAATGAATAGCCCTACCTGCATCCCCATTCTTTAACTAGCAACGCGCTTCGATTGCCAGTCACTCGCATTTTTAAAGCTTGTCAGCCAGTGTGAGTGTGGGGCTGTGGGCCCGCGGCCGGTATGGCTGTACCATGCATGCCATTCATTAACATTGATTGCAAGAAAATCGCGATTTCGGCAGGGATTATTGCTATTTGACGTCCAATACTGAATCATCATGACCATGGCTGACAAGCTGTCAAAATGCGAGCGACTAGCAATCGGCTGGAGTTGCTAGTTGGAGAATAAGAATGTAAACGAGTTTCAGAAATGGCGACAAAATATTTTAGCACAATCAATCCAACTAATTTGTGAATAAATCCGAGATAGCACTTTAGTATTCAACACTTCGACGTCCAACAGAATAATGAATCGTGAACTGATGCGCCGCCTTAATTATTCTCTCTTGCCCCATCCGGACTTGCCATAGAGAAGCGATTATATCGCAGAACGCCGTTGAGTGGCGCTGGCGTCGCTAGCGCCGCCGTCTGCGATTCTCTCGATTGGTGGCGCTGGCAGTCCGATTGTCAACAAGAAGAGCAGATTCGATGTCAAATAGTAGTAATCGCTGTCAAAATCGCGATTTTCTTGAGGTTTAGCTAGCCAAAAATTTTAGGCCAGATCGGACTGCACCCCAACCCCACTGGAAGTCTTGCTTGCTGCTGTCACTACTATCAGTGTCAAATTGTTTCCGTGTCTGTTCTTCCCACAGATTACAGAAAATCCAGTGGCGGTTAGCTCAAATCCCTAACAAATGCTTAATTTTTGTTGACCACATTTATTTAGCATGAATCCAAACTATAGGGATAATTTCAACGCTGTGATTGATTTGACTGAATCGAGTTCTATGGCCTTGATACCCCGATACTTAGCCAATACCGTTATAGATTTGTTAGATACGACAGACGAGTCATTCAACACTTCTATCGCCTTTCATTCAGTTCACAATTCTCCAGATGAACCGTTTATTAGAAAATCGGATGGCGTTACGAAGAAGTCTAATAAAACTAGACAGAGGGTAAGTGGGACTAATAACCTCTTTATCGAATACTTGCCTCCATCCCTTAGCGGTCATGAGATGCAAATATCAGATTGGGAGGTTTGTGGACTTAAGACTCTTCCGTTTCGGTACCGCCTCTGCACCGATTATGTACAGATTGTTTACCGAGTGCATTTAATCAAATGGGGTTTTCAGACCGAGTCATATTGGTTAGATTTTTGAAACTGTGTATCAGTTGGCTTTTAGTTTCCATTAAGATTAATTTAGACATATTTTTACTATAATTTCAGAAATCACATTGTGGAGACAAATGTTACAACAATGGGGATAAAAAGGAAAAGAGACTTGTTGATGGATTAGGTGATTGCCCTATTTGCTGGGATCAATTAGGCCAAAATCCTCTGGCCTCAACAAAATGTGGGCATGTTTATTGTTTGAAATGCCTGGAACATGTGCTGAAAATTGAAAAGAAATGTCCTACTTGTAGATGCCTACTGAAAAGGACATCAGATTACCACCCACTTTATTTTTAAATGTTAAATTTCTTTGTGATGACTATTGTCTTACTTGACTGACAATTTAGGGAGGCTTATGAAGTGATTTAAATGTAAATATTTTCATATTTACTTATCATAAAAAACTGGCTAAAAATAAACAGAAAGATGCCATCAAATTATCCTACGGTAAGCAAATGTATCAAAATCCTTAGGCTTGTTTCCAATTAAAATAAAGTGCACACATGCTTGGAATAAATAAAGTAAAGCAAGCAATTTAAAATTATTTGATTTACTAGGTACTGTCGTGTGTTTGCATGATAAAAATGTTAGTGGGGTTTAGCAGTTGAATAGGTACCTAAGTGGTTTTGGTGTATGATAAGAAAAATATGTAATTAATGTTATGAAAAATATTATGACACATTTACAGTGTGCTTAAGTAGTGTCTGAAAAGACAGCCTAAGAGGAAAAACGATTTTGAGTCGCTATGGGTTTATAGTTCATATTGTGCCCAAGAATTGCTGCCCTATTGCTTCTATTGGATTCCTATGAGTAGACAATTGCTGCAATCACATATAAGAGATGAAATAAATGTTAAAGGGTAACCAGCCATCCTGACGTCAGGTTGGCTGGTCACCTTGCTGTATTACCTAATGTGTGTGGTATTTCTGAATTTTTCATCAGCCTGCTGCTTAATTGCTTCCGTCAAACTTCTAAAACTCCGTTCTCGTAGCTTTCATATGTTCATTTCCATAACAGCCACAGGATTGAAGTTTAAACGTTTCATGGAAGCAAATGGGCAGCAATTCTGATGAAAATGTTTATAAATCTACGCACATTAAGTACCATGGCTAGGTGACTGACAAACCCGACTTCAGGATGGCTGGTCACCCTTAAATTGTTTATTTCATCATAACGGTGATGGCAGCAATTGTCTACATAAAGGAAGCAAATAGAAGCCATAGGGCTGCAATTAGTGGTCACAATTTGAACAATAAATATGTCTAGTGAGTAGTGATCGATCATTCTGACGGTTACATTATTCGTTACCATCAGAATGACTGGTCATTTTATTATTAAAGATGTATTTATCGTTAAAATTGTGACCAAATGAGCAGCAATGGTTGGCTGATGAAATTATTTACACTCACATGAGGTACTTACTACGGCTTGGAGACCGGCCAACCTGTCGTGAGGATTGCTGATCACTCTTAAATATTTTGTTTTATCTAAAATGTGATGGCAGCAATAACAATGTCAACGATAAATAGGTAAGTTAATAATAAAGTGACCATAAATAGGTAAGTTAATAATAAAGTGACCTATAGGTAAGTTAATAATAAAGTGACCATAAATAGGTAAGTTAATAATAAAGTGACCGGTCATTCTGACGGTAACCATTATTCAACCCACAACCTGACTCTTTTAGGACAACCACCTGATATTAGTTTATTTGCCATGTCTTACCTACATAGAAGTATTCTCCCTCAAAATAGAGTTAACTTAATTTGGGTTCATCAAATTAATTTAATACATAAGTAACTAGGTAGGTAGTTACTTGAAAAGATAAAAAAAAACATATAATAAAAACAATTGACTAAACATACTGAAGTTTAAATTGCATTGTGAGTACATACTGTGAATGTGGACCTTTATTGAATATGTTTTTTTTGAGGTTGGTGGATCCCACTTTATCCACTGCGTTAATCCATTGATGGATAATTTGGGATTGTTTGTCCCACTATATCCATTGCGTTGCGATTAATTGCAATACAAGAACTGCATAGGTTCCTACTGGTTATTTTTTAGTGGATAAAATCACTTCCTATCAATAGGGAAATCCACTGACCCTGATTGAATCCCTAGGCGTATTTTTATTCGAATAATTTTAAGAAATAAACTCAAACTCAAATAACTTTATTCAAATAGACTTTATTAACAGTACTTTCAAATAATACCAACCATTAGGTAACCATTTTATGTAGGTATCTAATGTTTTTTTCGTTAGTCAACTGCCAGTAGGTACATTATGAACAGATTAGGTTTGTTAATGCAGTGGATATAGGTACCTATGTATTTTTAAAATTTCTAAATCTATTTGTTCCATTCGCGCCATTATTTGTTGTCAGTGGATAAAGTAGGTAGGTGGTAAGTAATGATAAGAAAAAAACTGTCTTCCTACTAAAACAATTGTTTAACTTCATGGATAAAGTGCGATCCATGAAGATACACAAGTTAACTTTACTTACAGATGTTTTTTGTGACTGTGTATACCTTAAATATTTGGTCTACTTATTTGGAAACGTTTGTATGTTCCTACAAACAAACAATGTTCCTAAATTAATATTATCTAACTATAAACTACAATAGAAATAACTTACATACATACTTAAGTGGATATTTGTTTTAGTGATATAAATTTTGATTGTGATACGTAGTGAGTTACAAAATAAAATATTTTGGGTTATTAAATTAATTGTTTAATTTGCTACTTCACTTTGCCTGCAATTTTTGAACACAGATTACAGGTTGATTTAATGGTATTTTAAATTATTTACTTACTTCCAACACAAGGCTAGGTCTAGGTCGTTGGTGTTTAAACATTATTGGCGCATTTTTTAATAATTCTGGCCCCTGACTCCCGAACCAAATTTCGGCGGATTGGCATTACATTACTGTCACCAAAAAAATATTTGAACCTTAACGCTTTGGAATAACGTTCTTAAATTTCTTGATTGACATTTCTGCAATGCTTGTCCAATGAAATCCTGTCCACAAGAGTCAGGCCCCTGTTTTGACTTAGTTAATCAAAAAAGAAAAATGAATAAAATATAGCAAAAAAAGAAGATAGATAAATGAAATTATTTTCATAAAAAAATTGCGTTGTTATAAAACCACATTGCGTCTTTATAAAAGAACTTAAATTCATACAATTTTTTTTTTGCTTTTGTAAATTTATTAAACTCTCGATGTATTAATTAACGATCGACCTAAAACACTTTCGATGTATTAAGGCATCGATTTAACGTGTTCAATCGACTAATTCGATGTGACGTACCTATAT
The DNA here is from genome assembly GCA_947369235.1 of Udea olivalis. Taxonomy (NCBI): domain Eukaryota; kingdom Metazoa; phylum Arthropoda; class Insecta; order Lepidoptera; family Crambidae; genus Udea; species Udea olivalis. The sequence continues at coordinate 13,398,855 of OX376341.1, read as the reverse complement.
TTAATTTTCGCGAGATGAATGCAATAATATGTTTCCTCCCACCACAACGATAATATTTTACCAGTTTTATAGTAAATAAAATAAAAACCTTGCATTACTGGAGTATGTAAGTAGGTACCATAGGTAAGTAGTACTACTTCTTATGAAGCTTGGCAATGTTCTCTTTTACTTGTCGGTCAGCATAAATCTAAAGTTCACCTACAAGGATCTACTGTTTAAATAAAACTACATACAATACTTTGATTATATTGTGATTTCTTTGCAGAAATGACAAATACACTTATTCATATATTGCAAAAAGAAATTCTATGTTTCTCATTAAAACCTAATAATTGGGTAAGTTTAAACAACAAGTTGGAAAAATATTTGTTCTAAGTAACTGTGGTACTTGGTTAACAAAATATTGACTACGAAACCTTAATTACGTCATGTTTCTCTTGTATCAAACTAATGTGCTTAATTTAGATAGGTAAGAACTTAAATATGGGTATAGAGTTTCTAAATCCACTTGTAATACATATTACTTTTACAAGATCTTCTTCTTCGTGTCGATGATCTTATCGCTAATACTAAATAACAAGATTAAAATGCACTTCTACCCACTGAGCTTAGGTCTAGTGTGGTTGACGTCTTCTAACGTTCATATAAGGCAATCATATTAGCTAAGGATCTTAACTAATTTATGCATAAAGATTAAAATACAAAAACTTGTAAGCACGTTGGTTGAAATAAAAATATTGAAACAGCTAATAACTTTTGCATGTTATCAACAAACCAAACTATTGGCCATGTAACATGAGGTACATTTTAGAGTCGGTATTATACACATTAGCCATTGCGATAGGGCTGGGCGCTTGCTTAATCAACAGCTAAAAAAAACGCAACACACTTCATGAGACATACTTGACAGGTTGATACATTTTCTGTATGAAAGTTACCTACTTCAATCACAATCTTATTATTAAAAAATCGTTTTTTTTCCTACCCTTCAATGTCATGTGCGTGCGAGTTTATTAAGAAACATGGTGCTCTTTCCTCAGGAAACACTTTTGCTTGAAAATAACTTTGCAGCTCACCTAGCTACAATATTCCTATCTTAATCTTACACTGCAAAATTAAAAAAATACGAATATATACAAAATAAGTCTGCAGCGTAGTTCAGGGGTTAAGTTAAACGTTGGGTCATAGTAATACTAAATTAATTATAGTAAAATAACAATCAGTAACCTAAATGAGTAGGTACTTGGTAAGCTTAGTACACACATACCTATACTTCATTAATTATAAATAACATTAGAAATAAAAAGCAGGGGTGTTAAAATGGATGACACTTTGCATTCGACTTTGCCATGACGATGACATACTTACCTGAGCTTAACCTGGCAAAATTGAAAACCTTTTCCGCCACAACGTATGAAGGGATTATGTAACATTTCAGATTTGTAAGAGTTATGGTGACAGTGAAAACGTGTTCGGAAAAAAACCCTGCTTCTTTTAGGTTCTTACATCGACAATAATATGGTTTGGTGCAAGACAAAATAATTTATATAAGCAAAAGCCTCATAAATTCTGAAGTTAATTTACTTTGATGAGAACAACTAAGTGTGACAGCTGCTTATTTAAGTAGATTTCAATGAATTCGGCATTGATTTTAAAAGTAATAATGTTTATTGTACTTTTACCACAAAGTGTACCCTGAAAAGTTTTTTTTTTTACTTCTGTCTGCTATATGAATGGAGTATAGCTAACTGGCATATTATTTTAAGACAACTTAAGGCCGTCAAACTTATGATGTTGTTTTTTTTGTACTGCAGCAGTATTCGTCAACGTCGAATATTCCATGAGTCAGTAGATGATTGGAAAACGCTAGCTTGTTTTGCACATAATATTCTCCACATTCCCTGCAGTAATACTTTTTTTTATTTTTGTGGTTTACCGTATGAACTTGTACTGAGTCTTCAGATTTGTCGGTGGAGAGCTCAACACCACTAACATTCGTATCTACAAGAAGTCCCTTTTCTTTTTTGACCTTGGAAGTTTTCAGAGTAACTCTCTTGCGTTCCCTGGACGGACGTTTTCTAATATTTCCTCTCACACATTTTTTTTTGTTCTGTACTGCGTTTTTCATATACTTTTTTACATTAATTCTTGATAATGATATTGTAGCCTCTACACAGCGATGGTCTTTGTGACGTAGAGCATAATGTTGTTTAACGCTTAACCAGCTTTCGTGAATCTTATCCTTGCACAATGGGCATATAATTTTACATTTACTAAGGGATTCGTCTTTCTTTGATGGAGATTTTGCTCCAGGGCTACATTTGTATGGACATACATTTGGTAATGTATCTATATCCTCATAGTGACATTTATAGGTAAAATTCCTGTTACACTGGTCACAACGTTTTACAACACGATAAACTTTCTTAGCAGTTTCATTGCTTAGAACTTTAAAACAGCTTATTAACTCATGATTTTGGTCGTGGCTTTGAATGTGGTGATTTATTAATGCAGAAACATTTTCAAACATTGTATTACAAATCCAACAAGGAAACACATAAGTATTTGTAGGCTTGTGATTACTTAGATGCCCGTCGGCGTGACTTTGCATTACAAGTCTCCCTGGACACATTTCACATTGGTAAAATATAAGTGGCTCCAGTTTATGAGGATGGGTTCTTAAATGCCTCTGCATTGTCGATTCATTGTAACAAGCCACGACACATAAAGGGCACTTGTAAATTTTTTTCAAATGATTTTCCCTCATATGTTTCCTGAAATCATTCGGGTGAAATGAAGTACACTGTTCTATCGGACACGGGCGTCTTGTAGTTGCTCTCATCATATTAAAACCTTCACAACCATGGTTAAATGGATAAATTACACTTTTGGTTGAGAGATGCACTCCACACTCAGGACAATAATATGGCGGATTTTTTAAATGAATACGGCAATGTGCTCGCAGTGCGCAACCTGTTGGTAATGTGAATAAACAAATGGGACAGGAATGGACTTCATTTGTAAATTCCATGTAATGGCTGGCTCGGTCCTTATACAACGGTCCACTACCAGTTATCTCTTTTTTGCATTCAAAGCAACTATGATTTGCTTTTTGTTTCGATTTTGCAGCTTGTTTCGATTTTTCAGCATTTGATGCATTTTCAGAATCATCGCTGTTCAAAGTTTTGGAAAAATTTAATGGCAAAGGCTCAATTTTTAAGTCGGACACATTAATAGTTGCAGTTTTAAATGTATGCGATCTTATATGCGAAAGTAAATTGCATCGGTTAAAAAAAATCTTGCGCCTCGGACAATGGCGGCATTTGTAAGTAATCTGAACTGATTTACGTTGAATATGGTACTTGTAACTGTCTTCTAAAACAAACCTGTAAAAAATTTTACAATTTATTGTTAGGCAACTTTTAAATCCCATGAAAATTATTATTAAATTATATTGTATGTTTGTGTAGATATGTTTTGAATGATCATTTTTTTTAAACTTTTCATGTTTTCTTTCTTACCTGTCTCCGCAATCTTTACAGGAGTATAAGTGGTGACCAGCTGTATTTTCAGGTACTGCGTAGGTAGGGATAGCTCGATAAAACAATAGATTTTTTACGCTATATTTTTCATTCATCGCTTCCATATTTACGTTTGGTCGAACATGCCTCTCCTGAAAAAACAAGCTTTTGGTTAGAATATCAGACTTGAGAAGTTCTGTACGGCGAGGTCTTACGTAAGATGCATTACAGCACCTGTCCCCCGATTTGCAACAGCAATTCTATTAAATACCTAACTTTTTGAGAGGCAGTTCTCAAGGGCAAATCGCTTGAGTTTTCATTAAGAATTTAGGGGTACCTAAATAATCTTTTATTTTTAACATAATCTTGGGAGTATGCCATATAGCACACTCGGGTAGATTTTGCCACAGCGAAAGATACATAATATTTTACAGAAGGAATTACTTGAATCGTTCGACAGCGAAGTTTACTGTAGTTCTAGCACAACACCTTGCAGCTACGTAATCGAATAGTTTATAGTAATTACTATTACTAGGTCCTTATGTACCTAGTCGACTAAATCAAGAAGACATGTTTAATACTCATTTTAATTTATTTGACCTATCAACATAATTTATCAGTTTTACGAAAACGTAGCTTTCAAATTGCCCCTGCTAACACCTCTGAATCCAGGGGCTGATCAAATTAAGTTTTCACTTTTAATAAGTTTTTGTTCTCGCTCGCTCTTAGTTAAAACGGTAAAATACACCTTACCGCTGATTCAGTGGCACCTATACTAAGTACTGAATCAGCGGTGCTGATAAAGCAACATAAGACATACAGTTTAGCTTTCATTGATTGAACACAATTAACAAATTTTGATCCGCGGATAGTCCTCCCTCGTAGCTTTATTTAGTTGCGTAGAATGTCGTCTTTTTTGAGCATCACTCGATAAGTTAAACTAACTGGAAGTAATTATATGCCTACGTGAAAAATAAAATATCGGTAATAATAAACACGAATCTCGGATTTACCGAGATTGAAGGGAGTTTTTATGCGATGGCAACATAATTTTCCGTGTTAGCGTGACGCGACGACGCCTCCTTTCGAACAAACCAGGAGCCAATTGAAGTTGAAAATGAATTTGCTACACATGTAACGCGACTTAACCAAATGACAATATGTGAGAAAACTTAAGCCTTACCTATAATCAGACCAATTCACAATAAAATTGTTCTACAATTACGTTCACTTTCTGAAAGCTGAATGAGCTGAATCTGACAGACAGCTGAGACAGCACATGATCATCAACGCCCTCTGTCTGGAACAAGAGACAACAAGGACATAAGTATCGCCATTTGTAAAAATATTTAGTGTTACTAGTTCACTAAAAGATATCGTAAATCAAACCACTGTTTAACATACAGTTACTTTCTATAATCAGTTGGTCTGTGATTAATTAATCTTCAACTGTGACGAAACTATTTGGGCCCTACATCTTTTCATAAAATTAGCATCACCTACCTACTAATCTTTTTTTTTTTAAGCTAGTTTTTTCACAAAAGTGCAAAAAGCTCTCCTCTGCGAACAGTCAGTTATTTTAATGATTATTTATCACAAGGTAGTGACCGTGGTACTACTAGTGCGAGTTTTATACCTACTTTTGTTGTATGAAATATAACTTATTACTTACCACAGATTAAGTGCCATAGTGTCCTCCAGTACTCCTCAGTTTCGATTGTTATGAGAGTCTGACGCTGTTCGTCCCTGTCGACGGAAATGACGTAGGTAAAGTCGATTACTATATTCTATGAGTAAGACTTAAAGTTCTAACCATTAAAAGTCACGTTTAGCAACCACACGGTGACAAAATAGAGATGTGCCACAAAAGTAGTGGTGCAGCATACTATTCACTCCTATTCGAAGTACAGAATATTTTTTCAATTTATAGGTCACGTCATACTTGGCGCCCTCAAGGTGTTTCGCGCATGCGCAGTACTTGATTTACTATAAAAAACGGAATGAGGGACTCGTCACATGTTCAGGGGCCGTATTACAATCTTTTGCCACTGTCGCGGCGTGGCCGTTTACGGTACTAAGACGCTCCCTTTGTTTAAATAGACTAATAAAACGTGAAGTGAGCATTTTATTACCGTAAACGGTCAGGGTGCCGGGGGATTGTAGGGACTGGAAGTTTGACGCGAACGATATTTACTATGTACTACGTTTTTGTTAAATCGTTATTTAATAATATACATTTCTTTGGGATATATTCCTCAGAATTACGGTCAGAACAGAATCGTTCAGGGGCTGTGTTTTTTTTTAATTACGAAAGGCCTTTTAATTTTGTTATTGAAGTAATAGAGCCCATTCAAAGAAATTTTATTTTTAAGACTTTTTCAGAATCAGTGAACTACAAGTTTTAAAGCTGAGGATTCTTTGGCTGAGAGCAGCCAACATGTAATATTCTTGGAACTGCAAAATATTCACATGATTTACTTATTATGGGCTTCCAAACAAAATGAAAATTAAATCAAATTAATATGCCCCAGTATCACAGTAAATGTAATACTTAGTGTACCTACTTACTTAAACAATAAACACACAGGAATATAAAGAGTAATTTATCAAAAATCCAATACTAAAATCATTACTAAAATTATGTCGTACTTATAAATGTTTTTTTTGTGTGAATGGTTTTTTATGATATGGTATAATAATTAGAAAGTCCAAAAGTCCAGAATATTTAGTCCAAAATGTACATACCACTTTTTGGACCAAATATTCTGCCGAACATTCGTATCCAGTTGAACCTACATTCGGCAGATCTCTATTCATTAGTTAATTTAGTATATAATTTATTTATAATTATTATAACAAATCATAAAAAACCATTCACACAAAAAAACATTCAACAGAATATTCGGCTAAATCAAGAAAAAAAATATTGCAACTTTTTTTGAAATGTCTTTCAAAACTTTAGGTTAAAGACTGACTTTATCAATTTTTGTTTTTTTTCGAGTTTGGATGCGGCATATGGATGTAAATGCTTACAAAAATAATTTACTTAACATGTCAGACAAACGTTGCATTTTGCATCCCTTCTTTTCGGTGTTATTTGTACTCAACCACTCCCGTACTCATTTAATAAGCTAGAATTTACACGACGGCACATTAGAATTGCACCACGCCTCTTATGCCCACGACACAAAACGGCCTTTCGTGGTAGCTTTCGATATGCTGCCACGAACATAGATAACAGCCACGAAGTGCTGGAACAACTTGCCACCACCAGTTAATTTGTTAAAAAAATAATAACTCGGAAACTACGAAAATTCGGGTAACATACATTTGATATTATTGGATACCCTGGAGGTATAAATGTAAAATAATATGACTAGTATTTCTTTTATTTACATAAACTATGTAAAAAGGGAAAAAACACACATCTAACAACCGTACCTGTATAATGAAATGACTTTTCTTTAATGAATAATAATCTACTTTAAACAATCGGTTATTATTCGGCCGAATACGAACATTAAAAATTATGCCGAATATACCGAATACGAATATTCGTCGCATCTCTACTTTAATAAAGAAATTAATGAATAAAATTAATAATAGCAATGAAATATTTGATTTGTAATACTAACAATACCAACTAATAAAAGTAAAAATTGTTACTAACATACCCACTAATTTTAACTATGAATAGATTTCGGAAATTATTCATTTTTATTTTATTTTATTTATTTATTCCTGGAAAAAACCTCTCTTTTAAAGTAATAATTTTTCACTTACTATAATTTTTATTTTGAAAACTCCAATAAGGATGGATATGTAAAGGTAAGTCTGACTCAGTTGCTCAACACAAAGATAAGAACTGATTTGGATTTATGAGGGTATGCGGCCAACATATTTTTGATTAGTTAAGTAAGAAAAAGCAAAATTGAAAAAAAAAAATTTATTAGATAAAAAATAGACACTTATCTGCTACATTACAAAAAAAACTTTGGATACTAAATCTTAAGTTGATAATATACACAGCCAAGCTGGTTACAAATTGTAAAAAAATACAAGTACTTAATTCATAATTTGAATAAGCTAAAATTAGTATGGCACCATTGTATCACATGATTTTTAAGAAACAAAAAGTATAATCATCAAACATCATTTGACTCAGAGTTAAAATAGTTATCTCCTTGATGAAATAAATTTAAAAGCTTCTTTTCATAAGAATCACGATTTAAATAGTAAATTATATCTGATCTTTTTGAGAATGATTTCTCATCTGTAAGAGTACTGTATATATTTTTATTTTCTAACATATCCTCATCAGTAGGCATCATGACTAAATAGGTAGCAACAGCTTGTGCAGCATCAATAAATCTATCTAGGTGATAATAAGATATTTGCAAGTAGTTTAATATATCCGCCATGAATTCTGTTCCAGAGTTATAGTTGATACTTTTTAATTTTTCTTGACAGTGTTGCTGGCAATGCAGCAGTGAAGCAATGTTATTTGACATGGTCAAAACAAATTCTGATGTTGACTCTTGGTCTGGCTGCCTTTCACATTCAGCACGGCATACATTTTCTGAGGACATATAGTCGGTTAAAACTTCTTCCATGCTAGCAATAGTTGCTCCCCAATTGTTTTGCTTGTAGGATTTTATACCCAGATGGTAAAGTAGCTGATAATCTTCACTTTCAAGATCAACTACTTCTGTGGCATCTACTTCTGGTTGTTGAATGTAGTATTGCAGGTTATTCTTCATAGATTCATCCTCTGGATTACCAATGAGGAAAGTGTATGCTGCTGAAGCTGCTTTAGGTAGAGCATATATTTGAAAATAGCACAGATGTAAATATTCATATGGTTTGCGGGCCTTCATATTGGATACCATTGATTCTGGGAGGTCACTTTTAACGTTAATGTCTCTAAAACTTTTTCCATGACAATCATTTATGCATCGTTTGGCAGTAAAAAACTTTTCGTACGTCTTTAGATCCTCTATGTTCTCAGTTATTTGTGTTTCATAAGGTGCAGATTTGCATTTGAGTCTACAGTTAACAATGACTGATTTGTATAGTTTATATAAATACAAAGATTCCTCAAATTGTGTTATGCACTCTGTCCATCTTTCACCCGAATATGCCAACACACCTTTTTTGTATGCCTTTTCTATGGAGGATGAAACTTCACCCTGAACTAACACTACCCCAGATAAAAATATAAGGCACTGTAAATATTTGAAACGTTTTTGCGTCATTTTTTATGCAAATAAACAGAAACAAAAAACCCTCACTCTTACTTATATTATTTGATTGTTTTATGATGAAACCAGATAATTTAGAACAAAAAAAATACATGAAGTCACGGTCCGTCGGTCCGTGCATGAATCTAAAGGAAATTTTCAGCTGGCTGAGAGGTTATTGACCTAACCTAATCAAAATGAACTTTGACACGGCACGTCAGTTTGACATTAATTTAGACAGCTTCAACTTTTATTTGTAACCAGATTATGGATTATTAAACTTACTCTATGTAGGATAAGAAGACCAACAAAAAGAAAAACCTTGTTTGAACCGTGTCGCCATAGTTATTCACGAATTTTTTTTGAAAAAAAAGTCTTTTTTGGGGGCTATGCGCTCTCAAAAATGAGTTTTTTTTCATCGTCAATAGTTGGTTATAGTAAAAGCCATCAAATAGCCAGCGACTGGCAATCGAGTTGTATTGCAAGTTCGAAAATCAGAATGTGGGCATGGGGAGCTCTACATCTTTGCGAATCAATGGCAAATTCATACAGAAGTTACAGTATCATTTAATACTGCAGCTGAGCAGTGACTTTCAATTTAATTTAATAAATTACTCTATTTTTTCTTTATTTTCGAGGAATATTTAGTCTATGTATATTTGTCGATGGTAGCAAAAACTGCTACATTTTCATAAAATAAATGTCTGACGCCACACTGCTGCCATCTACTACCGTCGGACGTCAACCGGTCACCAACAGCCAAGCCAAGTCATCGCCCTGCCACGCCTTCTGGTGCCACTATACTGTCGGGGTCTTCCTCGATATCGTGATGGCCTTCGACCGGGTGTGGCACTCTGGCCTACTCGCCAAGCTCATGGCAACGGAGATGCCGTAAGCTCTCGTCGCACTGATAGCAGCGTACCTTAGGGGCCGCAGTTTCTTTGTGGCTGTTGTGGGCGAGGAATTCCCACACCTTGCCGCAAGGTAGCGTCTTGTCACCGGTGTTGTACGCGCTGTACACCGACGACATTCCCATCTTAAAGGCCAGCTTAAGAAGTGGGGAGAAGACGTTGCCCTTGCCCAATTCGCTGACGACAGCGCTTATTTCACGAGTAGCAGAAAACCCGAAGTAGCAGCTGCACGAATGCAGCGCCATCTAGATTTGCTGCCCCTTTGGTTGGACCAGTGGCGGTGGGCAGTAAATGTGTAAAAAACAACCGCACTCCTGACTGGGACGAAGAAGCCGTCGCCTTGCCTCACCTTACGGGGCGAGGGCATTCAGTGGCAGCCCACCATCACCTACCTGTGGGACCCGCACCAGCTGACGACCCTCGAGCTCCCAAAAGAGTGCGATCGGAGGAGGAGTCCCCTAAAACCAACCCTGAAAGATCTGCACGGGGCGTAGAGGGCCGACCGGCTTTCAGCCAAGTGGCTGCATCTCTTAGAGTTGGGATTAGGGATCCTAATGCACCTCTGACCGAGGAGCAACAGATTTTGGTGCGGGAATATCTTAACCCGCATGGATGAAGAAAACCAGGGCGCCGGAACGTGTCCCCGGTTTATGGGCTCATCAAACAGGCCGGGATGGATGCTATTCGTCTGCGCGGACGACTTCACCCGGCTCTGGTTGGAGAGGGTAGTACCAGAAGGGAAACCTTGGGAGGGAGCAAACCTTCAGGTTATGAAGGCCAGTGAGTTCCCTAAGCCACACGTTGGCATCCTTTTCATCCCAGGGCCTAACCCAAGGGACCTCGCCTTAATTGAACAAAGGTGTAATGTCGGGCACGTAGGGATAATTCGGGGTAGTAGGTACAAGAGGGTTGGTGAAAGACGCAAGGAAACGCGTGCGTTGCAGAGAGCTATTCATTCTGTACTGGCTGCTATTACAAAAGCCATCTACCTTATCGTTACGTACTAATCATCTGCTTCTAACTACCTACATTACAAAAGGTTGCGTGGGTCTAACCGGCAACTTGGCCCAGGGGAGGGATGGCGCGTTCTGAACGTCCAGTATAAAGAAGACGGGCAGGTCGTAGCGCTCGCACTGGACGACGAGGCTCTAGAGGCCTTGAGAGAGCTTAACTTCACGCTTCACTTTGAGTTCGGGTTTCTCCGAGTGAAGGTGAAAAAGGACCCTAAGGCGAAGGCTGCCAGTGAGGGGAACGCCCAACCCTCGACCTCGGCACGGGGGCTGACTAAGCCGCCGTCCGTGGTCGGCGGAGGGGTGTCCCTTCCACCTATGGAGCTTTCACGGCTACCCATGGGGACAATAACCTCACGGCCAGTGTGAGACCGGGGGTTCAGGTGGGGGGACACGGGGACTGCAGCTGAGTCCGCCATCACTGGTGACTCGGCGGCGGGAGCCGAATCGTCCTCCCATGACATGGACTGGCAGGTGGTCGGTCGCAACCGTACCTTTGTCCTGCCTGCGGGTTGCGTCAGCACCCCAGGTGCTGGAGTAGAGGCGCACGCGTCGTCCGCTGTCGGTCAAAGTGGGGAAAAGTGGCAACCGCAACCCAGCACTAGCCGGGCCCTGGTGCAGGCTTTTCCCTGCCCCGTTAGAGACGAAAGGAAGCCCAACCTCAGCACTAGAGGAACTTCGGGTCCTCGACCTGCGCGGGGCTGGGGGCGGAGAGGGGTGGCGCCCACGGTCCCGCCCTAATTCGTTACCCAACGGGCCGGGGCACTTGCTGAAGGAGCAGTCAGAGGAAGGGCGGGAGGACCGAGAGGGTCAAGAGGTGCAAGAGGCCGCCCAGCTCTGACCAAGGAGCACTCCAGCAAGAAGGCCTCTAGAAACCTACTTCAACATAGGCAGTAGGTTCCTTACTACACTCCACACTCACACAAAAGTCATACACACACACACCTATACACAGTATTGTACATATATATATAAAACTAATATCGTATTTATCTTGCATATTTGTATATATATATACTCGTATATCTCAATACACACACAACAATGTTAAAAATTATCCCAGCAAACCTTCACCACGCGAAGGGTGTCTCGGCGGTCCTGAGCCAGAGGTTCCTCCGCGAGGACTTGGGCATAGCTTTGAAACAAGAGCCGTGCCTGAACAAGAACACGGTGCTCGGACTGAGTGGCGCAGGTAATGTACTTTACAATACTAGCGGCACCCGGCCTAGAGCTTGTATGGTTCTTAAGAAAAGTATTAAGTTCATCCCAATTCCAGAGAAGTGTGGCGATGACCTCATTGCCGCCTACGTCTCTTTGCCTAGTCCTCATGGAAGGAAGATTGTTGTCTGCTTAGCATACCTTCCCGGAGAGGCCTCTAACCCGTCACTTCAACTTGAAGCCCTCGCTGACTACTGCAGGGAACAAGCAGCCGAACTGGTAGTGGGCTGTGACTGCAACGCGCACCACACCATTTGGGGAAGTACGAATACAAACAATAGGGGTGAGTTGCTCTATGATTTTATTTTAATTTACAACCTAAATGTTCTGAACGAAGGATGTGAACCGACCTTTGTTACTAGGAGCAGGCAGGAGGTGCTTGACATCACTTTTTGCACGGGACAAATTCTTGGCCGGGTTAACGGCTGGAAGGTCTCGTCGGAAATCTCACTAACTGACCATAGACATATCAGATTTGACATAGGCAGTGCCACCCAGCCTACTGCTTCCTACAGGAATCCTAAGGCCACTAACTGGGGCAGATATGTAGAATGCCTAAGTGAAAATCTGGGCACTGTCAACAAAAGCATACGCTCCATTGAGCAGCTTGAATCAGCTACAGCGGGCGTAACCAAAGGCATGATCAACGCCTACCAGGACAATTGCCCGCTTAAACAAGGCAGCAGGAATCGTAAAAACATTTCAGGCTGGAATAAAACCCTGGATCGGCTTAGAGCCAGGGCTCGCGAGCTTTTTTAACATTGCTAAGCGAACTAAACAGTGGGAAGAAGGCTCTCACGGAATATAACCGAGAGCTAAGGAGAGTAAAGCGACAATCGTGGAGAAAGTTCTGTGAGGAGATAAATAGCGCCTCACATGCAGCTAGAATCCACAAAGTGCTTTCTAAGGCACCTACGTCACACTACGGACTACTTAGGAAACCCGATGGATACTTAGGATACTTAATACGTTCACAAACTCGGCAGAAGAAACACTAGGGCTACTTACCCAAGTACACTTCCCGGGCTCCATACCGATTACTGGCAACCACCCACCTTCTAGGATTCCTAAGAGACCTAGGCCAAGGCCGGAAGACTGGAGCAGGGCGTCATTAGATAACACAATGTATGTGCGCAAAAACTTGCATCTGTTCAAAAAAAACAGTGATACTCATAAACATAATACCAGAAATAAAAACAAATTGAAAACTCCGAGTCTTAGGCTACACAAGGTGGGAAACTCATTTGTGGGTCAATCTGTAAAATACTTTAACAAAATACCTCAGTCTTGTTGATCTACCTCTTCACAAGTTTAAGTCTGCAATTAAAGCAAAGTTAATGAAACAAGGTTATTATAATGTAGAGGATTACTTGAACGACAAAAGTTTTTGGTCATAGTAGGAATAATCTGCTCCTCTGCTCAATGTTGTGTTCTTTTTTCTACTCTCATTGACTGTACTCTGTATTTATTTTTTGTAAAACAAACAAAGTTCAAAAGAGTAACTATCGAGTTTCTTGCCGGAGTCTTCTCGATAAGAAGCGACGTCCGAACCGGTGGTAGATTCATATTATGTATATTCACGATATGTACTATTATTGTGCTATTTTATTTACGTTTATTATTATTATTTCTATATGCTTTTTTTGACATATCCTAAGTGCTTTGTACAAGCGTAAATGAATAAATGTTTTTTTTACTTTACTTACTTTTAATCCACTGAGTCTGCTCTGATGGAACTAACGGACAGACTGGAAAAGGCTATGGAGGACAAAGAGACAGCTCTTTGCGCCTTCCTTGACGTTGAGGGTGCATTTGATAACACCTCAACCGAAATCATAATCAAAAGTATGAGGAACAAGGGCGTGGACGAAACCACCCTAAGGTGGATTGAATCCATGCTAACATCAAGGACGGTAAGAACGTCACTCCTTGATGTGCACGTAGAAGTCAAAGTGACAAGAGGCTGCCCACAGGGGGGCGTACTGTCTCCCCTGGAGTGGTCGATTGTCGTTGATGAACTTCTTTACCGTCTGAACAACGCACACTTCACAACACAGAGATATGCGGACGACTTGGTGATAATGGTGGTGGGTAAATGCCTGAACACCATCTCAAGCCGAATGCAAGGTGCTCTGCGTCTTGTGGAGAACTGGTGCCGAGAGGTTGGCCTGTCGGTCAACGCAGACAAAACCACACTGGTGCCGTTCACCAGGGAAAGGAACTTGAAAGGCATTCGTGAGCCCACCTTGTTCAGCAAACCTATAGGGTTCTCCAAGGAGGTCAAATATCTGGGAGTTATCATCGACCAGAAACTTACTTGAAACTCTCATATCAGCTACATATCCAAAAAGGCGCGAATGGCTTTAGGTATATGTTGCCGTCTGGTCAGCACCAAATGGGGCCTCAGCCCTAAGGCTGCTCTCTGGATATACACTGCCATAGTGCGACCCATGATTGCCTATGCATGTGTCGTATGGTCCAAGAAGACCACCCAAATAACGAGCATTACCTTGCTCAGCAGGGTCCAAAGATTGGCCTGCTTGATTACAACTGGTGCCATGAGTTCTACACCCACCGTAGCTCTAGAAGCCATGCTGTCACTGTGCCCGCTCCACTTGCATCTTGGGATGGAAGCCAGAGCGGCCAAAGTAGACGGTGGAAGTAGCCGGTACCAGTCAAAAAACATGAATGTCCTGAAAGCTGAGCTGCACAAAATGCCAGTCATACTCATTACTGTACATGTCGGTACAGTATCTTTTTTAAAAATGGTAATCAGTTGAGATACCAGGTAGGAAGGAGTGGGAGGATGGCACTCCTGCAATTTCCAAACCGGAGACATCGTGTGGTACACTGATGGCTCCAGGATAAATGGGCAGGCTGGCTATGGAGTCTATGGCGAGAGACCTAAAGCGCAGATTCACAGCAGTCTGGGCCTACACGCCACCGTTTTTCAGGCCGAAATGACCGCCATCTTGCACTGCGCACAGGAGAACCTGGAACGCGCTTTTAAAAATAAGAGTATATATATATATACTATTAGACAGTCAGGCAGCCCTTAGAGCGCTTGACTCAGTTGAAATCAACTCAAAACTCACCCTTGATTGTGCCGATAAGCCATGAACAAACTCGGGGCCAACAATAGGGTGACGATACGCTGGGTACCGGGACACTGTGATATCCCGGGTAACGAAACAGCAGACGAACTGGCCAGGGCGGGTGCTGCAACCATCACACATGCCCCTGAGCCTGTGGTGGGTATACCCAAATGCGCCCTGAGGCAGCCGCTATTAGCCCGAATGGAATACCTTAGCAGGAAACACTGGACCAGCAGCAATGGTATGGTACATGCTAAGGCACTTATCGAAGGATCCCTTGCAATTAAATAGACTACCGGTGTAAGACGCCGCCTGCTAGCTGGCACTTACCGGGCCTCACTGAACAGTGTCTCACCCGGTAGGCAGACAGCGCTGAGGGCGGCGCACCGTGCAGCCAGGGGGCTGAGTAAATACCATGATAGTAAAATTTAATTTAAAAAAATAAATAATTATTTGATGAACACCGTGGGGGCGTGGCCCCCATGAGAAGATGCCCGGGCCATGAGCGATAGCTCGATGCCCGAAACCGCCTACGGGCGAAGAATGCCGAATGAACGAATGAACGCCTTCCGGTCCAGCCATGCCAGCATTTTGGAAGGGGGTGACAGCCAGCCTATTTAAACTAAAGCAAGCCATAATTTGATTATTCTTACGTACGACGAATTAAGGGAAACTCTGCCCGTCAATTACTGTAATTTGCTGTAATTCTTTGTAAATTATTGTAAAGTGAAATAAAACCAGTTGATTGTGAGCCAAGTTGTTTATTCCAGCGTTACATTTCAGATTCACCCAGTAACGATGAGGACTCAAACTGTTGCTCACAAACGGCTACGACCTCCTGATTGAGACAAGGAAAGTCTTCTACTTTAAATGAAGACACGTCTCAAGGAGATTCTGCTAGCGATGACGATGGGTCGTCTCCTCCTGCAAGAAAATTGTTAAAAAGTCTATTAGTACAAGAAGTTCAAAAAGCCATACACGACCTGCAAAACGAGGTACCCATCTTTTCCGGGGCTAAGGAACATCGTGCAGCGTCCTTAATTCTAGAACTCGACCCGAAGAACAAAGACTGCACCGTGTAAACCTGGCTAAAAAGATAGATCAATTGGGCGAGATTCACCATTGGGACGACAAAACCAAATCGTTCTGCCTACAGGACAAGCTAAGGGGCCAAGCATGTAAGTGGTATAATCGCCTTGATGAATACGATTGGTCATGGGTTCTTCCCATGCTCAAACGCGCTTTCCCTAAGCACCGCGATCAATGTAATGCGTTGGAAGAAATGCTCAGCAGAAAGAAATTGGCAAATAAGAGTATGATAAAATTAAAAACTTTCAGGAAAACACTGCCATGTGCTTTTGGTGCAAACTATCGGATGCCGCTACTGTTTCCTGTGTCATTCGTGGACTACTGCCTACGCTGCAATCAAATGCGAGGGCCTCCCAATGCGAACGTCCAGATTATCTTTACGAGGGATTTCTATCTGCATTCGACGATTATCGCGTACCAACTACATTTGAAGCACGTGGGGCGTTCAAGGAAAAGCTGATTTAAAATTATAATGACGTGTACAAGAAAACTGCCAATATCGACGGTGTTTACGTGAAGTCTGATATGAATACAGGCAGCTAAGTTAACATACTCATTACCGAAGTCGCCAAGCTCTTAAACGTAGATGTGCAGCCAACTAATCTGGCACTGAAAGGATTTGCCGGTGACAGTGTAATGAGCCACGGTGAAGTGCAGTTCCAGCTTATAATCGATGGCCTTCACATGCCATGCTCTGCTTGCCTAACTGATATAAAAATGAATGGCATTAATTTACTAATAGGGCAGCCTGTTATTAACAGCGAAGGAATGTCCTTGACTGTTCATAACGGCACTGCCACTTTGAAACGTGAACCTGAGTTCTTGAGCCACATAGACGCAATAGACGAAATAGATAGGTTCAAGGTTGTAACCACATCGAAGGAAACCTTACCACCGGGAACATCAATAATCAGAATTCGCATTCTAGGTAACCAAGATGGCTGCAACGTTGTCACGCCAGCTCGACACTTCGATCTAAGGAGAACCTACTCACTGCCAGCGACTTTGCTCTGCGGCAGCGAGGGCTAACTGAAGGTCGTCAACATGGGAGCCAAGGAGATCCACTGGACTGAGGGCACCGTCCTGCTGCGGGCCGAGGGCTGCGACGAAGCCCAGATTAAACAGGTCAGTCATAATGCCAATACATGCCTTTCAAGTCCTGCCAAATATGGATTAATCACTTGCCCTACTAAGTAAAACGATAAGTTCATCATAGGTGGGGTAGACATAGAAAGCATTCCAGGATCCGAATGACCTGAAACACATGAAATCAATATAATATTTAGAAACAGTGTGTAAATATGGTACAGTATTATTTACTAAGTTGAAAATATACCTATTGGTCGATGCTGCCATGGACATGGGTGAACGATGTGTTCTAAATAGCCTCTCACTCCTCTCAGTTCGCACCATTCCCTCCGCTTCCGCAAATTCTTTACACTGCTCCCTGAGTCCAATTCTTCCTTCAGTCTTGTAATACTCCATAAATTCAATATTTCGTCCACATTTAATCGCTCCACGGGTCCACATTTGCTCGTCAATACTTGAAGGCCCAGGCAGGCCTGTGTCACTACGTAATTCGGTTTACTTAATCACCTACGCGTTCGGTCCGCCCGTGTGGACAATTTAGTCGAGTGTCACGCACGCAGTACGCAGGACGGGACCGACGCGGCAGTTTATTTTCGCAAGCTGAAAGTTCACAGGAGAGTGAGACAAAAGCGTTACTGTACTGCATTCAGATGCACTAACACAAAATTTAAAGATAAGGATTTAACCTTTAACAGACTTCCCAAGAATCCTGAAAGTGCAAAAAAATGTCGACATTACATTAGAAACCTCTAAAATTATCAGTGTTTCTCTACCATATTATTAATGGTTATTCAGTAAGAACTGTTATATTATGTCAATCAAGATTTATAATCACATTCCCCTAACAATCAGAGAACTACCGCTAGAATTATTTAAATCAAGGCTACATCAATGGCTTACTGAAAAATGTTTTTATAGTTTATCAGAATATTTTGACAGTTAATGTTTTTAATTTTATTTTTATAATCGTGTCGATATTAATTTTGATAATTGTATTTAATTAACTTGCTGACATAATAGTATTATTTTGACTACCTTTTGGAATTAAGTGTTGTATTTTTTGTTACTTATACTTTGACATTATCCTTATTTGTTAATTAATCTCATTATTTTATTTTTATGGGCATGGTTATTAACTTTTCCTGTTTTAGTTATTTTTTAATGAATTCCATGACCTGTTTGAAATGTAGCTTTAAAAAATTTTGCATGCCAAATTAAGATAAAATATGCTGATCTTATTAAGTATGTGTCATCTTGTAAACCATATTTTAATGCAAATAAATTATTCTATTCTATTCTATGGGGTAGTATTTAACTGCAAATCAAAAAATCTTCCTTCTGTATGACATAAAAATCCCAATACCCATCAAATATACTGATTGCACAGCAAAATCGCTACCTCAAAATATTAATATTTAAGCATCAATTTATGTTCGTGACTCATTACTATTTATTTGAATGTAAACCATTCTAATTAACGTATACCTAATAATTACTAACGTACAGTAAACTATTACCATTTTTTTTAATTTAACAGATGGTCAATTTTGCTATCGTATACTGCAGTTTATATGAAGAAAACATCTTTTTGTTTGAAAAAATAAGCTAATTATTTATTAATTAGGACATAATGAGATTAACAATAAAATTCTAAAATCACATACAAATCTACTTTCTGTAGATTTGTTGAATGATGAGAGCAGACCTTGCCTTGGCTGCACCTGCGCGCCCCCTTTTCTGGCCAATAGGTATATTTTTTGGGGTAAACTACACTACACTACATAATTTCGAAAAAAGTAACTCCCAAAGTCAAATCCCTAATTCCGAAATTCCGAATTTCATAATTCCGAATGATTTAGAATCTCGATAGTCAAAATTCCGAATTAACATAAATCCGAATATTAAAAATCCGCAATTTCAATACTCCGAATGTTCATAAGTCCAAAAGTCAGAATTCCGAATTTCATAATTCCGAATCATTGAAATTACGAATCATCAATAATCCGATCTTTCATGAATACGAATTTCGAATAATCAAAACTCTGAAAAATCCCAAATCTGAAATCTATTATATTTTAAAAACATTTTACATGTTACTTTGCCGACAATTCGGTTCTGGCACTCGCCGACCGCTGCCGCGGCACGCTACGCTCGCTTGGCTCGTGCGGGCTCTTGAAATACACTATAGTGTGTAGGGCAGACTAGTATCACGGCGGGATGACCACGGCGAGTCGGGTTTTGAGCTTAATTTTCTTATATAGGTATAGATAGTATTTTTGATGTAAACTTTTAAGAATTATTGAAATGAATTTTCGGAATTTTGAAGTTCGGACAAATGTAGCTTCGGATTTTTAATTCTTCGTACTAATGAAATTCGGAAATTTTAAATATGACTTAGGTATATAATATTTTTGACTTTCGGAAAAATAACTAGTAATTGTCGGTAGACTAAACATAACCAAACACTATTCCGTGGTCTGCATGAAGCATAAACGCAAGAGTGATAAATATATCCTTCTCACTCGCTCTTAGATCCGCGCGCACTTTGCCGACCGCGAAGTGATAGTAAGCGAGTGAAATCAGTTTTCAATGATTTTGATCGATTTTAAAAAATAATGCTATTTGAAACTCATTACTTTGTTATAATGATTAATAAACTTGCTGAGCGTGTCTTCTGAAATTCTAAGACATTTATGTCAAGCAGGGTTTGAGATGCGCAATATGAGACTAGTCGTAAGAATAGCTGTTAATTTGTTATGGCTGTAAATATTATGTATAAGCGCCCAGGTTAATTTGCTGTGCAATCAGCATATTTGATATAAAAATCGTTTTTTTGTATAGCAAAAAAGTTTATCGTCCCGCGTCTGTGGAAAAATATGATATACTATTGATGTATTTTATTCGAAATATTTGTATTGCTAATTTTGCTATACAATTAGTTTCCTTGCAGTCAAATGATATATTTGATGAGAAAATAATTAAATTGATGAACATAAATAGATGGATGCTAGGTTGTTTGCTGTGCATTTAAAAATAAGCCTTATTCATGTTATATACATATAAACCTTCTTCTTGAATCACTCTTATCTATTAAAAAAACCCGCATCATAATTAGTTGCGTAGTTTTGAAGATCTGAGCATACATAGAGGGACAGACAGACTGAAAGTGACTTTTTTATACTATGTAGTGATTAACAAACAAACCACGAAAAAGCGTATTTGTTTACAGTATTTCGAGGTACCTACGTGGCACACGCAAGCGCTTCAAATTCCAGTATTTGCATGCACAACCTTAAGAGCGACACGTAGACGGGTTACGTCACGGTCGCCAAGCAAGATCTCGTGAAAGCGAGCGGCGAGCGCTCGTAGCGCCTTCGATATAAGATTTATTTACGATTGTCCCGGCGCCGTTTAAAGATTTAGGTACGAGTACAGGTACAGAGTAGTTTTGGACCGTATTGGCGCGCATCGAAGGTTGAATTGAAAGTGTAGTGCAATTGTGTTTATTTGTGTCGAAAGTACATCTTCTGTTATTTATTTTATTCTGTGGCCCAGGTACCGGTTGGTTAGTAGGTACTTGAGTCCATAATCCAAAAGTGCGCGCCGGCCGCCGAGGTCGTCAAAAGAGCAATCCACGAAATCCAAAGGGGAAGGCGAAGTCGTCAGTAAAGCAATCGAAACAGGGTCCAGGGGAAAGCCAAAGTCGTCGAAAAGGAACAGATAAATCACTACGAACACAAAAGAACACAAATACTCTGTGATTCACGTACACCCGAAAGCAACGGAAGAGAATGAATGACATGACGTTGACGCGCAAGAAATCAAATGGCGGCAAAACGATCCTTTTTACGTAATGCGCTTCTTGGTAATGCGACAGAATTAGACGCGTCTGACAGCCACGCTCATACAAAATGGCGCAGTGTAACGTTACGTATCACGGAAATTATTAAATTTTCAAAATTGAAAATAAAAATTTAGACGCGTCTCCGTCGAGAAATTTCTTCACGGAATCAATCAGGTGGGCTCCCTAAACCCCCCTACCATCACAGTTTATTTCTAGCGAGGAAACCGATTTCTAAATACAACCCAGGAAGTTAAATTACATCCCATACCAAAGCCTACCGAGCCAATAAAAATGATTCACGTCGATCATTTAGGTCCCTTCTGCAGATCAAAAAAGGGTTATCAATAGAGAGCCCACTCGTACAGTAAACTCAATAGAAACTGTTAGAGTACTGAAAAAGGTTTGCAGCTTGTTTGGTTACCCCGCGCGTGTAGTTTCTGATCATGGCAAAGCTTTCACCAGTAGGCATTTTAAAAAGTTTGCAAATGACAAACAGTTCAGGCACACACTTTGTACTATTGCATGCCCACGAGCTAATGGGCAATAACTTAGCGTATTAGCCGTACAATCTTGGACGCTTTACGAGCCACTGAGCCTAGCCAGGCAAGTAATAATTGGGATAATAGTCTACTTAATAATGTAGTATGGGATAAACAATACCTTGAA
Source organism: Udea olivalis (assembly GCA_947369235.1). NCBI lineage: Eukaryota > Metazoa > Arthropoda > Insecta > Lepidoptera > Crambidae > Udea > Udea olivalis. The sequence continues at coordinate 13,377,172 of OX376341.1, read as the reverse complement.
TGCATCAACAGGGTTCAAATCCTACGATCTTAAGTTTGCGCATGCTGGTGAGTCTGTATGTGATGTGTCTGTACCAGATCGTGTGATAGAGCCTGTACAATCCAGGAGAGCCCGTGCTGCTGCACTCAATAAGGCAGCCAGTAGTAAGATGAAGAAGCAATTTGACAAAAGGCGCAAAAACAGTACCTTATATAAAAAAGGAGATTATGTGCTTTGGAAGCAAGCCCCTGTTACTAGTGCTAGTAAGGTCAACTCTAAGCTTGATGATATTTCTTCAGGTCCTTTTAATGTAGTGAAGGTTCTAGGTAATGATCGTTACAAGATAAGAAGCATTAAGGGGCTTAGGAGGTACAAAAAAATTACAGGCCTAGTGTCTGCAGATGCTATCAGACCTTAGCAGTGTAGCCCCGATGTCAGACAGTGGAAGTAGTACAGGTGAACAGTTAGAGACGGACAACCTCATTGACCATTGGAGAGAACTGATTCAATAATGATGTAAACTGATGCCATAGACGACCGGCCTTCATAGCGGTTTACTAATGCCAACTTTTGTGCCCATTGCGGGAGCAATGATTGTTTCAGGATTGTCGAGTGTAGCGCCACAATGCTGCCATCTACTACCGGCGGACGTCAACCGGTCACCAACAGCCAAGCAAAGTCATCGCCCTGCCGCGCCTTCCGGTCCAGCCATGCCAGCCTTCTGGAAGGGGATGACAGCCAGCCTATTTAAACGCTAGCAAGCCATAATTTGATTATTCTTACGTACGACAAATTAAGGGGAAACTCTGCCCGTCAATGAGGATCAATTCTACAAAAGGATATTTTAATTTTGTATACCATATCAAAAACAACAGATTCAGATATTAATAAATTAATTTTAAATTACTCAAATCCATCAAGAAACTTAGAGTATTTAGTAAAGAAATGACGAAGTTATTAGAGTTTTAAAAAGGGAGTTTTAAAAACACGCCTGGCCCCCGCAGAACATGCGATGACGTCACGTGTCACGATCGCCGGCTGCGACGCCTTACTCGTGGGTTACTCGTCGTTGTTTGCACTAATCGTACGCGGCCTGGTGTGCTTTGTTTTTATTAATGTGTTATAATCTTGTTTCTTTAAGTTTTATAAAGATTTTAATATAGATATAGGTAGGTAGAAAATAAAGAAGTCGGATATACCAAGGCCCAGTCGGGCAATCTCCCGAAGATTGATTCGTTTATGGTTGCAGAGTTTGTTGCATGCAACTTTCGTTAACGACTCCCTAAAAATATTTTGCGACAGTGGATTCTACAACTCCGAAATGTACAGCAAGCAAAGAATTTGGTTTTCGCCACCTGATTTTTCCTAAAGTTATTTATTAAGATGTCTACAAGTGGCACTTTAATGTAACTGCACAGATTTTCAACGCATGAATACCTACGAATGATATGAATATGAGGTGGCAAACCGAGAAAAAGTTTCGGTTTTCTAGCTATAGCCTTTAATGTTCCTTCTAGCATATACTTTTTGTAAAATTCGTTTTCCACTTTTTCCTGTGCTGCACGATAAGTAGGGACACCTTCAGTGGAAAATGATTCTAAATTAATAGTATAAGCAGAAGAAGAGCTTGACTGTGATGTAGTGCTTTCGTCCAGTAGCGGTTCCTCATGATTCGTTTTGTATTCCACCTTTGGTTTCAAGAGCATCGGTCTCGCATCAGTATCGGTGTTGTTAGCTTTGCTTCGATATTTGGCTTTAATATTAACCTGCAAAGCAACAGACCTACTCTTTGAATAATGGTGTGTTAGGAAGTGTAGTATCTGAAAGCGGATCTATGATAATTATATTTGTATTATTCGTATCAAGTTCAGTACCACATTATTGAAACAGGTAACTGTGGTATAAGATTTTCATGAAGAATATCGGGATTACGGGCACTTTCCAATAATTCGATTTATTGTCTTTTTTTGTAACCGGGCTTTTTTACCGTTCTATTCTCTCTTCCTTGGCAAGCAAATTTGTGCGGCACAACACCATTCTTAAGTTTTTTTTAGTTCACCCATCATTTTAAACTTTTAATAGTTTTCCATATCCGTTTACACCTGAAAATTAAAACAAAATGTATTATCTTAAAATAAGATGAAAAAGCAAAGGTCCTAAACACTTAGTACGGCCATGAATATTTAGAGTAGGTAAGACTTTATGAAACAAAACAGATTTCGAGCTTAATCATGAAGTAGAATAAGTAAGTCCCAAACAATGAGTTAGGCCCTGGATTACTAGGAATAGTATTTTTAGGTATTTATGAATTATATCAGCACACACTTACACGCACACGGCTACAATACATTAGTGTTATTGCGTGATAGCGATAGTCTATCGATAATATCGTGATACTATCGTGACCTCGAAAATCAGTTATCCTATCGAAAGTTCTATCGAAACTATCTACTCGTGACGATACTATCGATAGTATCGATTGATAAAAATAAGTAATAGTATTACTAAAGATCAATAATATCGATACTATCGATAGTATCAGTGAAAAACTATCGATAGTTTCGATAGTATGTGTGGCGATAGTATCGATAGTTTTGCCCTATCGATAGTCGAACATTTTACGATACTATTGCAAGTTTATAAAAGGTTTAGTTTTATTTCCAGACTATAGTATCGATAATACCTCGATAGTTACTAAAGCAAAACTATCGATAGTATCGATAGGCTTCGATGCTATCGATAGTATCGACTTTAATGGCGCGATACTATAGTATTGAAGGTCAATAGTATCACTTAATTCTCACTATCGATACTATCGTCACGGGTCGATAGTTTCGATAGGACTATCGATAGTATGACTGATTTTCAAGGTCAACTATCGCTATCGAAACTATCGCTATCGCAACGACACTACAATAAATGTACACCAAAACACATGCAGTTTTGCCGGCCGGCATCGCAGCAGGAAGCGGGAAGCTTGCTTATTTTTATTGATTAATTTTATACCTACTCGTACTGGCCTAGTAACGATTTAGTAATCTGTGTTACTGGTTGATAAATAGGTAGGTAGGTGCTAAAATAAATTATTTTTAAAGATTTTTTTATAGAGGTAGAATAATATGTATGTAGGTATAATCGGTATAATACTTACGTCGAAATGATCTTCACAGCAGTATAAAGTACTTTTAATTAGTTAAAGGGGGGCGTGGGTCGTCTCTCCTCATTAAACTACACCACTTCTTTTTATTTTTTGGGTCTTTTGGAACACAAAAAAACAATTTGTCCGGCGTAGCAACACTTGTGTTTTCGCATCGTGGCACAATACAATATTTGGGCGTTTTCCAAAAAAGTTGTCGGTAACGTAAAGGAATTCCTCAAAAATAATTATTGTCATTTAGTTTCGAAATGTAAAGGAGTTGATGAAATAAAGTATAAAATGTATAGAAATGGTAATTTTTTTACTAAAAATATATGGATTTTGGAAATAATTATGATTTCATTTTGTGTATCTTCATTAGAAGTTCCAATACGTCACTAGATTTAAGAGAGATTAAAATAAAACTAAAGGAGGTTAGGAATCATCTTAATATATTAATTAAACAAAAACAAAGCAGTCTTCCCAAAAATATCTATTCCCAAGTTCAATTTAACAAAATAACCAAGTTGTTCAACAAAAACATTCCTTCACGCTACTTTTGATAACTTTGCACTATAATTTTTTTTCATAAATCAACAAATGAGTCTTATTAATTATAAACGCCTATCGAGAGAATATAACTAACTAACTAAAATATATTGTACAAAATATTAAACAAATATGTTTGAGATCTGTATTTTTTATCTTAAAAATTAAATCACAGCAATAACGGGACAGTGACGTATGAAGAAACTAAAAATCACGTTGAGGAACTGTACAACATTATATTGATCTGCCCCACTAAGTGCAAAAGCGGCATCTTAAAAAAAACCCTCAAAGATGATACGATGCCATAAAATCAAAATTTTTGAGTTTTTATTAGATAGGCACTTCTTTTGCCCTTAATGGGACAATACGAATTACCTACTACGAATCAGTCATAAATACTTATAAAATTATTTGAATTAACCTACCTACTAGTATGCACACAAATAGATTTAAAAGTACTTGTTACAGGTCTATTTAAATAAAGATATTTTTTGTTTGTTTGTTTGTTTGAGTGTCGTTAGTGTCATGAGTTGCTACAGCCTGTACTTCGCATGGTTGTATAGGCTGACTCTGCTGACTGTTCTTTTTTCTTTCTTTTTGTTTTCGTTTTTGTTCCCTCCAGTGTTTTCTTCTTGCCTGTTTTTCGTCTTCAGTTAGTTCTTTAGTTTTTTTTTTGGTGTTTTTTGTCTTTGTAATTCCTTTCTTTTAAATGTTTCATATTTTTCTGGGTTGGTTTTAGTTTTTTCGCGATACCGCTTCGACTTTTCTGCAGCCGTTAACGGCATATTTATACCTAAAATGAAAAATAGTTCCACTAAGTAGGTAAGTGAATGTGTTATACATTTAGTTTTTAACCTCTTTACAAGTTAAACACTTTTATACATACATACATTACACGTGTAGTTGTTAAGCTCTTTTCAGGATAAAAACTTTATACATACATATAACACGTGTAGGTTGTTAGGCTCTTTTCAGTTCAAAAATATTCATACATACATACATAACACATCTAGTTTTTAAGCTCTTTTCAGGTTAAAAACAATCATACATACATAACCATCTAGTTGTTAAGCTCTTTTTCAGGTTAAAAAGATTCATTCATACATACATAACACATTATCTAGTTTTTAAGCCTTTTTTTAGATGTTAATCTAAAAAAAGGCTTAAAAACATCACATGCACTTAACAAGTATTTTTTGAGTACAGGAGTAAAACAAATGGCATATTTTTTTTTATGATGTGTCCATAAATAAAAAGAAGTCTTGACTAACTGATTAACTGAATGAATGAATGAATGAATGAAATATGTATTTCTTCTTCACAATAGGACCTTAAATATAGCACTTAGGTATATTATTACGTGTGTTTTGTATATAACAAAATTAAATGTAGGTATATAACAAATAGAAAGAATAATCCTAAGGTGTGAGAGGCTGGTGCCTGAAATAGGTTTAAACAAAACCTGTGTTACAGGTCACCAGGCCTACCCCCGCAGTAGGATGTACTTAAAGAAACTTAAGAAAATGTGTATTTAAAGAAGAACTGACTAAGTACTTAACCCTTGTAGCGTAAAGCTTGGATCTAGAAATCTGAAAAATTAACCCGGTTTATTTTTAAAATGTCCATACTCGTTTTTACGTTTTTAAATTTATGTACTTATACGTATAATTTGATACCGTACTTCACGGTACAAACTTACTTAAATCTTTCTGTTTCCCATTTGGTTGACCAGCATGTAAGTTAAACACGTTGTGAAATCATCTTTAGGATTCCATTACGTTACTTTTTGGTTCCATTCACGCTAAAGTAGCGTAATAGAAGTGACGTATCTAATCCAGATAAACTTCAGTAATAAATTACTCATCACTGTTAAACTTAAGAGTCATTTAAACTTAAGATCTAAAATATACATAAAAAAACACGTTATACACAATAAAAATTCAAAAACAAAGCAATACATTACCTAATGAAAAGCAGACTCGTTTGTGGATTTTTTTTTGTGAACCAGTTTGAGATGACACCTTCTATGACGTTTACTGATGAACTGCAGTGTCATTTTTACAAAATGGCGACTACTATAAACCAATAATGTTGCCACAATTCGAAAATTATGTCCAAATTAGTCAGTATTTTGATAGAAGTCATAGAAAAATCGGTCGCGTAGGCGGAAATCCCACCATACGTAATTTTGCAGGACAACACTAAACCGGCTTTATTTAATAAATGTGAACGTTATTTGTAAGACGACATTATTGATTTGCGTGTGTTAGATATGAATATATAGATGTTTACTTAACGATATGACGACATTATTTATCTAGATTAAAACATAAGTCTAAATTATGAAAACAATTAGACAGCAAATGTAACTAAAGTTTATTTACTAAATTGAGAAAGTGAAATGACATACCTAATGTTTATTATAAATTTTAAATGGTTTGAATGTTGGACTACTTGAAAGTCAAAAAACGTTATTATTAATTTGAAAGAATAAGGGCGGTAATGTTAACGTAACTTCCTGCAGCTTTATTAAGCAAATATTAGAACATAAAATAATAAAGTAATTAAGTATTAACGTTGTATAGAAAGACATTTTAAATCACTGCGTGACGTCACCGCATACAGCCAACGCACACTCACGCGCCTAATACGGCGCGCTCGCCGCGCCTCCCCGCGCGCTTATATAAGTCGAGGCATCGCTGACAAGAATTCATCCAGACCGATCTATCGTCCACGCCGGCGTGGACGTTCTAAAAAGCAGAAAGCTTCCGCCGCACCCCCGAACAAGAGGCAGCCGGCTCCTACCGAGTCGCCCACCTCCCCCTCCCCGCTCCCCCCAACCCAAGCCACCAACAAGACTGCGCCTCTCTGACTCTGACTGACCTCTCCCTCTAGAGCGCATCCAACCCGCCCCCGTGGCAAAGCCCATCTCGGCCTCCGGCTCCGGCTCTGACCCCTCCTCACAGAGGAAAGAGCCGTCCCCGCCCCCACTCATAATTCAGGACAATTCGCTGTGGGTAGCAATATCCAGGCGGTGTGCTGAACAAAAGCTGAACTATGTCTCAGCAAAGACCCAGCGCGATGGGATCCAAGTAAAGGTGCAAACCTCGAACGATCACCGTCGTATGACGCGTCTTCTGAAGGACATGAAAGTGTCCTTCCACACCTACGCGCTACCCGAGGAGCATCAACTCCGAGTGGTAATAAAGCGTGTCCCCACAGAGCTTTCCAGCTCAGATGTCCTGGCCGAACTAAAGGCCCAGTCACTCCCCGCCATCGAAGTGCACCGCATGCACCGCGGCCGATCCCACGCCCCTTATGACATGGTACTTGTCATTCTCGAGCATTCGCTCGCCGGCAAGGCCATATTCAACATAGAATCAATATGCCAACTCTCCGGCATTATTGTAGAACCCCCAAACAGGAAGGGGTTCATAAGCCAGTGTCACCGCTGCCAGTTATACGGGCACTCCGCCCGTAATTGTTACGCCACACCCAGCGTAAAGTGCCTGGATGACCACGCCACCATGAACTGTCCTAGACCCAAGGACCGCACCCAGTGCACGGAGCCTCCAAGCTGTGTGCTCTGCGGGGAATTGGGCCATCCCGCCAACAACCACGGGTGCCCCAAGGCTCCCAAAACCAGGCACTCGAGCCGCCCCGTCACAAGTCCAGCGAATCCTCCCAGGGCCTCGGCTCCCCAGCCAAAGCCACAACCACCGCCCAACATATCTCCGGACAACTTCCCCGCCATTAAGCGTAACCCCACCACCACCACCAGTAAGGAAATTCCTCCTCTTCTGGACGTGCCATGGGTGCGTAAGCCTCAGCAGACTCCACCTGCTGCTCCCCCAAAACCGATAACCTTCGATATGGGTTTGGCACAATGGCTTGCTTTACAAGCTATACAAACTAGGAGTACCCGATCGTCTTGTGCTCATCATTCGAGACTTTCTCTCCGATGGACGGAGCCCTGTCCCGCCCGCACACCATCAAAGCCGGAGTCCCTCAAGGCTCCGTGCTCTCCCCTCACCTGTTTACGCTAGCACCAGCGATCTCCCCGTCCTTCTGCCAAAGCCGTTAACGGTCAGGATAGCCCTATTTGCCGACGATACAGCGCTATTCTGTACGTCTCGCGCTATAGACTCTATCACCAAGTCTCTCCAGTACGCTGCCAACACCATCGGAGCGTGGTTTAGGAAATGGAGAATAGAAGTTAACCCTGACGAAAGCGCTGCCATCCTCTTCCAGAGGGGTAAACGCTCCCGCAACCTCCCTCCCGTCACTATGTTCGGACAATCTATCCCTTGGGTAAAGAAAGTCCGTTACCTAGGCCTCCACCATGATTGTGGTTTGACCTTTCGGCCCACATCAAAATAGTAAGAGATCGCGCCGCCTTTGTGTTAGGCCGTCTCCACTATCTCATTAACAAGCGTAGTAAGTTGACCCTAAGAAATAAGGTGAGACTCTACACGTCTTGCATCCGCCCCATTATGACCGTTTTTTTTTTCTCATGGATACCTCGTCGCTCGGGGGAACGACGAGGTTATGTCGGACTTCTACCGACTAAAACCCCACGGTACTCGACCTCAACACTTCAGCGGCGAGGCGGGGTCCCTAAAAAGTTTCACAACGCACCGCCGCCAGTGTTTCCCCGTATTGGGGCCCCCTCCAGCCGACCCCCCAATGAAGGGGGGAGGCCACGGAAGTACCTGGAGCACGCAAGTACTTCCGCCGTCGGGGTGAAAGCCGTGCATTGCGGGCAAAAGCACCCCCGTACTCAAGCCCGCTGGCTCCCACCGTACGCGGACCCTACTAGGTCCGCAACCACTGCCACATCTGGCGGTGCGGCCCCGCCGAGCCGCAGTGCACAGGGGGGGCCAGCCGCGGATCACTGACCCCCTCCAAACGGTTGTGCACCGCGGCTCCCACCTCGCGCCCTGAGGCGCTGCGCCCGTGGGCGCCCCTTTGGGCGGGCAGTGGTAGCACCATACCACCACCACGCCCGGTGGCAGGCAATGGGTGGGTGGGAAGTCCACCGCATTGCCATGCCTGAGCCCTCTTAGCTTCCCAGTGGTTCCACCTACCACCAGTACTAAGCCCCCCCGCCACGACAAGGCGAAGGCTCATGGGCCCCATTATGACCTACGCTAGCCCCGTCTTTGCCCATGTCAACAAACAAGTAATCCATAGGTTACAGGCCCTGCAGAACAGGTTCATGCGAAAAGCTACGGGCGCCCCCTGGTTTTTACGCAATGAAAATCTCCACATTGACTTAGGTCTGCCGACCATCTCGCAGCACCTAAAGCAATTGTCCCAAACATGTTTCGACTCTACTCAGACCCACCTCAATCCCTTGGTAGTGGAGGCTGGTAACACACGCCCGACCCCAACACCATTCGTAAGGCGCGCCGCCCTAGGCACGCACTTACCGAACCGGACGATGTTATCACGCTAGCCATTGCCACCGCCAGACAACTCGCGCAGAACCAACACTCCACCAGACCGATCTATCGTCCACGTCGGCGTGGACGCGCGCCGCGACCCCAGTCATATTTAGATTTGCGTAACCGGCACGTGCCGGGTCGTTTCTCTCCTCAAATCTACGTCCGTTTGTCATCTCCCAGTAACGCCCTAAGCCGAGGTTCGTGTCCCCCCTTGGGGCGCCCTTAGGCACGTTACTTAAATATAAGGGTTCAGAGCCGGCTAACAATGCATGCAATGTAGAAAAAAAAAAAAAAAAAAAACAAGAATTCTTTCGCTCGCTAAACGGCTCCGAGTACGATTGCTCCCGTAGTCTGCTCAGAGTCTAGTGCTTTGCTTGATCGATATTGGATTGGCTTCGCACTTGACCGAGCTCGGACTTCCTCTTGATTTCGGCAAAGCGGACTCCCGTGGGAACCGTTGTTCTTTCCCGGCCTCCCACCAGCGGGTCTCACCGGGAAGGGCAGTGGCGAAAGCGGCGGAATCTGCTGCGCCAAAAAGTCGCTCCAAGTGCGATCCTTTCTGAGACTGATTCGAATTCCTGCGAATTCAAATCAACCAAACGCTCTTTCAGACCACATACTGACAGCGGCCACACATTTTGCTCTAACAGTGTTGGCCGCCGCCAGTCTATCGGCGTCTCGCTCTAGCGCCGTCCTGCTCTAACGCGGATAACCACAAATACCCACGTAAAATTTCACATTTTTCGTGCGGTATCTCGCTCCCCCGGACCTCTCGCTCTAACGAGGTCCAGCTACCCACCGTAACATTTGTTTTTATTTGGAAACAAATAAACACAGGTGTTACGGTGCTTTAAAGGGTCTGCTTGCGTTCCTACGTAATGCGTTAACCGCATTGCTGAGTAACACAGGCAGTCCCAAGGTGGTTGGCAGCAATGCCGAGGAGGCCGCCCGACCCGCCAGCCGGCAGGAAACATACCCGGCCTAAGATCTTCACCAGGAAAACCAAAGACTCCAAGTATGGCATGGAAGCCTCTATCTCGAGAGATCTCACCCGGAGGCTATACCTTGGCTTACCCCAAGCCGGGAAGAGCCCATGCAGCAACGGGCCATAAACCCCAGACGGGGCGGGAGAGACGTTCTTCCCGCACCTGGCGCCCGCGACCCGCCCTGTGCCTACGCCTGCCGTACAGGCAGCACATAGCTCACGTGACCCGCGCATACGGGGAACAGGAACAATGGTCGCTGCCACAAGTGACCCGGTTGTTATGTTCCCGGCGCCGATATCGACGCAACCCCAGATACAAGCGCCGCAAGGCGCTAGAATAAGATTACCGGCGCGCTACTCGCCGCTGACGAACCTGCCAACTCCTTTCGCCACTATAGCGGCGAAACGGCAGCATGGCTCCTTATCGCCGCAAAGCGACCAGCCACAGCAGTCGATGCCGCGTCTGGATCTGTCCCCAATGGACACAGCAACGCCGGCAGTGACATCCCCGCCGCCAACCCCGCCGCCGAGTACAGCCGCTCCATCAGTAGCGAGGCAGAAATACCCGCCACTGGTAGTCGAAGTGTTGCAGGATTGGGCCAGACACTTTAAGGCTCTTAGAGCGAGGAGCGGCCGGCGGGGCTGCATTTTCTTCGCTGAGCTGCGGCGTACAGCCAATACAGCGGCTATTTATGATACCTCCGAGCTGTTGGACATGCCGGGGGTGAAGATCGAGGCCTGGAGGGGCAGAAAGGGGCCGGCACAATGTCACCGATGCCAGAACTTCCGGCACTCCTCCCACAACTGCCACCGAGTGCAGGCATGTGTGCGATGCGGCGAGGAACACGCCGCCCGCGACTGCCCGCGCCCACTAGAGGAACCGCCCACCTGCGCAAACTGCTGGGGGGAACATACGGCGAACAATACCAGCTGCCCTGTATTCCGAAAAGAATGCAGGAACAAAACGGCTGGCACAGTGGTCCGCACAGAGAACGCCAAGATTCTGGAACAAGAAGCCGACGCCCCCAACGGCCTTATGGCGGCAGCCAACAACGGCCCGCCACCGCCGAAAAGGACAAAGAAGCGCCGCCAAAGCAGGCGCAGGAGGCGCCAAGAAAAGCCAGAAGCCGCACCCCCGCAATCGCAACCTGCGATTACAAATACAGAACCGAGATCTGCGATCGCGCTGGTACCAGTTCTCGCCCACGCGCCTGTAAAAGGGACGAAGGTAGGGCTGGATGGGGCGAACTTGCAGACAGAGCGAGAGAAGGCGATTGCGGAGTGCATAAAAACACTCCAAGTCGTATTAGAGGCAGTACAATCGGGAAAGAATCCTGTCCCGATTATTCTCAGAGGGCTGGCAGACCTCTACTCCGATGGTTAGTTCTCTGAGAATAATGTACTGGAACGCGGACGGCCTCACCCCGCTGAAAGCCGGCCTATTCAGAAACCTGCTGGCGGAGCACAAGGTGTACGTAGCACTGCTGCAGGAGACCCACCTGCGCGCCACAGAACACCGCAGGTTTCCCGGCTATCAAATATATCGGAAGGATGAAGTATCTCCCCTAGGATACGCATACAGGGGCTTGGCTGTCCTAGTGCGGAGAAACATAGTCCATCAGCCGACACCACCTCTCATCAAGCTCCGCTCCGCGTACGCTTTAGGCGTGGAGCTATGCCTAGACGCTGGCCCGTGTCGTGTGTTTGCTTTCTACAAGCCGCCAGAGAGCAAGCTCGCCACAGCAGACATCCACGATCTGCTTGATACCACCATGGCCACCATTATAGCAGGCGACTTCAACTGCAAGCACACGGCATGGAACTCAATGACGGATTGCATAAGCGGTAGAGGCCTCCTGGACGACGCTGAGCGGAGAGGATACGATGTCCTCGGCCCCGAAGTGCCCACCCACTCCCCTTATAATGTAGCCCACACGCCGGACGTGATAGACCTGATGGTGATCCAGGGACTCGCCAACACACCGACGCTTGAAGTCCTGGACGATCACCTCATCTCTGACCACCAACCCGTCCTGGCGGTGTACAACACGCACCCGGCACGCGCGTCATACCCGCAGCGTGTGCGATACAACTGGCCTGCATTTGTCGCACACATGAAAGAAAACTCGCCGTCCTTCCCTGCAACAAACGCAGGTGAAGTCGACCGACTCGCCGAGGAGTTCGCCAACTGTGCGGCAAACGCCATGAATGCAGCCAAGAGCACGATGACAAAAACCAGAACCACGGGAAACGCCGCGAACTGCCCATGGCTATTAGCCAGGCATTAGCCGAGAAACGCAGGCTACGGCGAGCCTGGCAAAGAACCCGATGCCCGACCATGAAGACGCAGCTGAACAACCTAGCCAAGAAAATTTCTGCAGCCCTGGCAGCAGAGGCAGAGAATTCTTGGCAGGTCGAATTGGACTCAGCTAGCGATGACTGGAACAGCATCCACCGCCTATGTCGCCGCCTCAAAAATGAAAAGCCGCCAATCCGCCCGCTGAAAGCTCAAGACGGGACCCCACGCTACCGCGCCGAGGACCGAGCTGAAATTTTCGCTGACCACCTGGAGGCACAGTTTCGCCCAAACGAAACCAGAAACCACCAGCACAGCGACATGATCACCGAGTATCTGTCGGAATACTTCGGAGCACCAATAGAGGCCACAGAAAACCCCATTGTCTTCTCCCCTGGACAAGTGCAGAAAGCACTAGGACGCACCCCGCTGAAGAAGGCCCCTGCCCGGATTGCATCACCAACGAGGCGCTGCGTCGCCTTCCTCCGCGCTCCGTCGCGACGCTGACGCGGCTCTTTAATGGAGTCCTGCGAACCGGTCACTTTCCAAGCCCATGGAAGCTAGGGCGCGTCATAATGCTGCCAAAACCAGGGAAGAATGTGACCAAGGCTGAAAGCTATCGGCCTATCACGCTCCTGCCAACCGTGTCGAAGGTGTTTAAGAAGATGCTACTACCGCACATGACACCGCACATCCAGCCACGCGAGGAACCGTTTGGCTTTCGTGCTGAACACTCTACCACGCACCAGCTGGCCCGAGTCCTGCATCACGCGGCGGCCGCTTACAACCGGAAGGAACACACAGTAGCTGTGTTCCTAGACATGGAGAAGGCGTTCGACGGCGTCTGGCATCCTGGCCTTCTCTATAAGCTGGCCACGTCTACTATGCCCCGTCGCATAGTCAAGACTGTGGCCGCCTTTCTGGAAGAAAGGCACTTCCAAGTGGCAGTGGAAGATGCCCTATCCACAGAGAGGCCAATCCTCGCAGGCGTACCGCAAGGTAGCTGCCTCTCACCTGCGTGCTACGCACGCTACACAGATGATATCCCTACTGACGCCGACTCAACACTTGCCCTGTACGCTGACGACGCAGCCTTCCTCGCCACGTCACGCCACGCGATGCTGGTTCTGGCTGCAGTATCAATATGTGCGTAGCCTTTTTCCCCTTTAATGCTGACCTCAATAGTCGGGATCTTAGTTGAGGTCTGCAGAGTGCAGTGGGCAGCATAGAAGGCAACCGGCTTCGGCGGCGTCTCTTTATTTTTGCACGTGGAACAGTTGCTACGGTAGACTCCTGGTGCTTCACAGCTATAACATTTTTTTATGTTTTCCGTACGCTCAGAAGGTGGTCCGTTTTTTCCTGAGTCAGCCTTAAACTTCCTGCATTCTTCTTAGAGGTGGCCTCGCTTTCCGCAATATGTGCATCGTTTTGTTTTTATAGCTTCGGCTTTGGGTGGTACGGCAGGTTCCACTTCTCTTTGAATGTTTTCAAAGTGTCGGCCTTTCTCAAGTAATTCCGCGAATGTTTTTACTCCCGTTCGCGGAACGTTTCTTCGCACATTAATGTACAATAGGCCATAAATGAGGTCAATTTGTTCCTCTCCTTTGTGTCTTTTTGCAGGTAGCTGGGCCAGCAGTGCGGGTTTCTCGCAAAAAAATGCGTCGATCGGCTCGTGGTAACTTTGTTTGCTTGCAAACAGCTCTAAATAAATTTCGTGAGGAGGTTTTTTTTGGCGCAAACGCTTGGCGCAATAATTTCAATGCCGCTTCCCAAATTTTTACTTCGGCTTGTACTTCTTGCCACCAAGTAGCAGCCGTGCCAGTAAAGAGGAGGGTTAATCCATTAATGGCGTCGGTATTCGAGATATCCTCAATTGTTTTGTAGGTGGTTATTGCTGTTATAAATTCTTCCACTTTTCCGTAACTGCGCTGGCCATTGAAGCGGTAGGTACAGTTAGCGAAGCTTGATTTTGCAGTTTCAGTGTTATGCAATATAGCAGATGCAATACTAGATACAAGTCTTTCCAAATGCTCGTCGTTTGTACTAAGCGATGTTGCTGCGATAGATTGTATCAAGCGACTGAACTGGTCTTCACTCATAACGATGTTATAGCCATTTTGTATAAGTACCCCCTTTTTGTGTGATATTTTTTTTTTATTCTTGAAAATGAGGGTATATTGATTTGAGTTGGGCGCCAACACCCTATGTTACATCATACATAACCTGAATTATTGTGAAATAATTGTATTGGATTTAATTTACAGACTAATTAAATGTAAGCTTGACTTCCGCAACTTTAGAATTACTAATGTAAGTAAAATCATTATTAAATGTGATATAAATATTTTAGATAGTAAAATAGGCTTTTGATAATAATTAGGAATTTCGTACTTATGTGTTACTTATTATAAAGTTATATTTTATCCTTTTCTTGAAAGAAAAGGTAGACTTCCTGTTCCTGTCGAAAGAAAAGTCAATAATAAAAACTTGTTAATTAAATTTACAAGTAGCTGTGTTATTCTTTAAAAATATTAACAAATTTAAATTATTGTATTCACAGTTCATAAGTATTTAAAATCAATTTGAATTGTCAACTTCCGGTTGGCAGGCTCTTCTGATTGTTTATTCTATTGACCGATCAGAGCGGGCCATTGGCAGGAAAAAAAAGTTGTTAATAAAAATGTTGGTTTTTAAAAAGTGTGACACTTTAGTCTTGGACGCTGAGCAGATAACAAAGTTAAGTATTTTTCTGTGTAACTTCTAATAATTCTGTGTCTTTGTGGTAGAAGCAATACTCTACGCTTTTGTGTTAATTTTTCCATAGTGTCTTATTTTTGCTGTACGGAATGTTTACTTAACTGTATGTAAAGCTTTAAAGTTAGTGCACAAATAATAAGTCTAGCCTGCTTAAAACAATAACTGCTTAATTATTTCACTATTGTAGATGAGAAATGTATCAGATAGCCTGCTGAGTTTCATGCCGGTTCTTCTCAGCAGAATCTAGGTTCCGAACCTGTGGTAGATTCATAATAATTTAAATAATCCAATATTACGATATAATAATCATTTAAATCATTGCTGTTGTCCTTATTTTCTCCCACAAAAGTATTTTCCTAATTAAGTAGGAAGGTACAAATTTTTGAGCAAGTTCTGATGATCCTTTGGTTGCTTTTATAATTTGATAAGTTTAAACAATAGTAATACCAGTAAATCAATCAGTATATATCTTTATATTTACCTTTACATAAATCTTGTTAGATATGAAGTATCTATATATCCTTATATACCTATACATAGAATCTAACAAGAAACTTTCATTATATTTGTTGTCTAATTGTTTTCAGTGTCTAGTCAGTTAGAGTTAGCTATGAAAGCCAGTTAGATGTTTGTGCAGAGCACCTCTGCTGGCAACTAAAATACTACCTGCATTTAGCATACAGATATTGAGAAAACATTCGCGCCATAGCTTCTAATGCAGTCGGAAGTGACTGTATAAGCCGTTTTATGATCATTTCTCTTCTTGATATCCTTTCACCCATTATCACCCACACCTTGAATCATTCTCTTTCCTCGGGTATCTTTCCATCTGTATGGAAATATGCTCAAGTTACTTCACTTCCCAAAAAATCTACTCCTGCAACATACTCCGATTACCGTCCTATAAGCATTTTATCATTCCTTTCCAAAGTCCTTGAACGTGTTGTTCATCAACAGCTCAGTTATTTCCTTACCAAAAACCAGCTCCTTAACAGATTCCAATCCGGATTTCGTCCTGGTCATAGCACGGCTACTGCACTCGTCAAGAGCACCGATAATATCCGACTTGGTATGGACAGCAAAAGTCTAACTGTATTGGCGCTATTGGATTTTAGCAACGCTTTTAACACGGTTGGTATTCTGCTCGGCGTACTGCGTTCACTCAATATATCTCCAACAGTAATTGATTGGTTCCATAGTTACTTGCATGGGCGCCGGCAACGCATTCGTGTAGAGGATTCTTTCTCCTCATGGTGCAATATTGATGCCGGTGTTCCGCAAGGTGGCGTTCTGTCTCCTCTCCTCTTTGCTATTTTTATTAACTCTATTACTCTTAATATTTCTTCTTCATATCACCTATATGCAGACGATCTTCAAATATATTCTCAGGGTAGCCTAAGTGACCTTACCAGTGTCGTTCAAGTTGTTAACGCAGATTTGAACCGTATTTTAAACTGGAGTAGGTCGTTTGGCCTTATGGTTAACCCTGCAAAAATACAAGCAATAAATGTCGGCAGTTCGTGGATAATTTCCAGAGTTGATTGGAGGGAACTGCCATCAATTATATCTGTCGGTGTTTAAATACCTTTCAGTAAGGTTGTCAAAAATCTAGGCATTCATATTGATAATTCTCTAACTTGGGCAACGCAGGTTGACGAGGTCAGCAGAAGAATGTTTGCATCAGCAAGCTGTTTGAGCAGACTTCGTGATTTCTTGCCGATACCCACCAAAATTGCGCTAGTACAGGCATTGCTTTTGCCTTTACTTGATTATGCAGACTGCTGTTACTTGGATTTAAATATGAATCTCCTGAATAAGCTTGAGTGACTTCAGAACTTCTGCATTCGCATCATTTTCGGTCTACGAAAGTATGTCCATATCTCCGAGTACCGAGCTCAGCTTAACTGGCTCCCTATACGTCTTCGTCGCAATTTAGATGTCCTATCTCTTCTCTACACCATCTTGTTTAACCCATTATCCCCGCCCTACCTCAAAGAGCGCTTTGAGTTTCTACCTCAAAGAGCGCTTTGAGTTTCTGCAACCGACCCGGGATCATGCTACTCGTATGATGCGATCAAACAGAAAACTTCATCTTAAATTTCCTCCTCATTCCTCTCACACCTATACATACTCCTTTAATGTGCAATTCATGCGTTTATGGAACTCCTTACCTTTGTCCATCAGACAGTCACAGTCCTTTCCTGTCTTTAAAACTAGAGTGAAAGCACATTTTCTTAAACTTACTTAAATTATCTCTTCGTCTTCTTGTTTCTTTCTTTTTTCCTCTTTTTGTTAGTTCTATCCTGTGTCTACTTTGGGTATTTTGTTGTTATTATTACAATGTCCTGTCCTGTATTATTATGTATATATTTTAAGGTGATATAATTTTTTGTATTTATTATATATTATAAAATTATGTAAGAATTTATTTATTCGTTAATTTTTTTTAAATCCTTTTTTATATCTCTGCACTTGCTGACCCTTTCTGTCATCTTTCCTCTACCTGTAGTAGGTTGTCTGAAAAAGATTGCTTTCAGCAATAAGACCGCCTAAATTGTCATCACATCAACTTTCTTTGTAATTCTTGATTTTTCCTGTTTTTGTGCAATAAAGAGTATCTTATCTTATAGAGAACGTCAATAAACGTTTGTTTTTTCTGAAAGAGATTGCTTTTTAGCAATATGCCGCCTATTTGTTTCATTATAATTTTGTAATACCAACCTGTAATATGGTTTTTGATGTGCAATAAAGAATACCTACTTATCTCATCTTATCTCTTAATGATTTAAAGAAATATGCATTTTTATGCTACAAACTGCACTTTAATAAATTTAAAAACACTAAGAAAATCGAGTATTTTTGAGAGATAATGAAGCAACATTACTAGCAAATTATATGAACAAATCAAATATTACTTCTTTCTGTAATAATAGGGGTTAAAGTATAAGATTTTCAGTACAAATACTGAAAATCAAAATTGTTTATTTATTCATTTTTAACAAATTTATTTAATCAAAATAGTTACCATTATTATCTATACATTGCTGCCATCTAATAGGAAGGTCATTTATGCCTTTGCGATAGAACTCTGAGGATCTAGACTGCACAAACTGTGTGAAAGCATTTCGTACTGCCTCTTGGGAAGAAAACTTCCTGTCACGTAGATAATTGTCCAAATCACGAAAAAAATGGTAGTCCGTTGGAGCAAGGTCTGGCGAATACATAGGATAACGAATGGTTTCTAACTGCAGTTCCTGAAAGGTCAAAACGGTTTTTCGTGCTGTATGAGGTCTCGCGTTGTCATGGAGCAATAATGGTGAAGATCGATTCATGAGTCGGGGCTGTTTTACTGCTAGTTTTGCCAACATTGTTCGGAGTTCGGCACAATAGACATCTGCCGTTATTGCTTGACCAGATCGGAGAAAACTATAAATATAAATATAAATAAATATGCGACAGACAACACACCACTTGTCATGGTCTCGAAGTAAGGATAAATATCCTTGTGTTACGAGGTACCAGACAGGGAAATAAGCCAGGGACGTCTCCCAGCACACCCAGACCCGAGCCAATTTAGAAAAAGTCATTTTTCTGAATTGACCCGACCGGGAATCGAACCCGGGACACCACGGAAGCCAGGGCGAGAAACCGTGCTACAGCACACTGCGCCAATCGTGTCGTCTATAGTGAATAACACCATGCTGAGACCACCAAACAGTTACCATTACCTTTTTATTGGTAAGTTTTGCTTTAGGACACTGTTGTGGCGTTTGACCTGGGGTCAGCCATTGCATTTTTCTTTTACGGTTATCATAAAGAATCCACTTTTCATCACATGTCACAATTCGATCCAATATTCCTTCATTTCTGTACCGATTTAACAAGGCAACACAAGTTTCAACACGCGTTTCTTTCTGCAGATCAGTCAAATCATGAGGCACCCATTTTTTTTTTTTATTGATTTGACGCAAATGAGTCAATATTGTGGGTAAGGTAACGTTAAACCATGCCGCTAATTCCTGGGTAGTTTGACTAGGATCGGCTTCCACCATTTCTCTTAATTTATCGTTATTCACCTGTGTGGGCGGTCTTCCTCGTGGCTCGTTCTTTAAGTCGAAGTTTCCATCACGAAACCAAAATCGCACGGTGCGTTCATTAGCAGACCCCTCTCCAAACGCAATATGCATGCATCGCTCTTTAATTTCATGTTCATAATATATACATTATTAACATTAAATTAAAGAGCGATGCTCTTATCGGTGGAGCAACTGCCATATCTGTTTGGATTTCACCAGCATTTTCAGCAGCTCTTTAATCGACATTAACGTTGACTTTACCTCGTATTTACTTAGTTGTTTCATATAATTCCGCCTTAGCCACATTTTCCTAACAGGGGTCTTATTATTACAATCCGAGTAATTTTGTAATTACATTAAATTTACATGAAAGATCACAATTTACGAAATTGCTTGCCTTATTACATTCAACCCCATAAAACTTCTCGAGTTCATTCCCTAAAGAGAGCGTCTCCTTAGAGAATGAACTTGACAAGTTTTAAGGGATTGAATTGAATAAGGCCCCAGACCTTAAGTCTCTACTGGGTGATTTCAAATAACTTGTGATGTCGAAACTATTGAGTGAAAATGAATTTTATTTAACTAACTTTCATTTCAAGGTCACCATAGAAATAACTCTAACGGTCAGTATTTTTTGTATGGAAACGATAAAAAAAAATTATTTTAGAAAAAAAAATCGCATAGCCAGACATCACTTACTGTCTTACTAAGCAGATATGCAGCATATTGTTTTAGTAAGTTTTTTGCGCATCACCGGTATGATGTCAAATAATGTAGCCCATCAATCTCTCTGGTAGGTATGTTGCATAGCTTTAACGTTGCTTATCATAGTTCAAAGATAATGCACGAAAAAATTGCTCTTGATTTGATGCACTGCTACATTATGCAACGCAACAAGAGACCATTCCTAAATTTGATATTGGCTTTGGTTTCTTGACGCCATCTATCGTCGAAACTAAAGTACAATAGAAGCACGACGCACGACGTTTCAGTAGTTTCAAAAGAGTTTCAACTATGTAAATAACGCTAGTTAATATACTATCCTCTTTGGTTTCTACTTTTAAAATTTGGTCCGTCCGTCCAAGATACGATGCGTGTTGACTTGCAGCATTGATTTATAACAAATATTGACAATTAATATATTTTTGTGAAGATTTTTGTATTCTATACTATCCTATAAATATTATTCATACACATCGAGAGTAAAGTAAAAAGCTTGGGCATTCGAAGTAAACATTGTATCTGGATTTAAAAACCACACAATGGCCTACAATAATTCAGTTTTGGTGGGAAATTGGAGTGAAGAACGGTTAAAAAATGAGGTATGTTAATAGGTACGGAATCATACTCTGGGGCAATTCGGTGGATTTTGAAAGGGCCTTCAAAATTCAGAAAAGGTGCATTAGAGCGTTAGGTAATGCGTGGTATCTTGATAGCTGTGAATCACTTTTTAAAGAGTTTAATATACTACCGCTACCCTGCATTTATATCAGAGAAATTTGTTTATTTGTGAAGTCATTCTCAAGGTAAGTATTATAAAAAACGCGAGGAAGTTAAGACAGCAGCACAGAAACTTAATATATCAGCCTCCTTGTCACAAGGATATTTGTAAACGAAATGCGTTTAAGATGTGGCCTGAGGGGGGGGGGGGCAGAGGGGCTTGTACTTCTTTCCTGATCACGCTTGAAAGAGCTCAGAGAGCTGTCTTAAAAACGGCTCTATTTAAACCTTTTTTGTATCCCACCAGCAAACTGTTCGAAGAGGCCCAGGTCCTAAGAGTTAGAAAGCTTTTCTTGCTACGGGTCGGAGTTTCTGTCCACAGACGGGTACTCAACTCGAGTTCTTATGATGCCATGCTAAAGAGAAGCATTTTCAAGGTTCAAACCTCTACCCTGAAAAGGGCATTTGCTAAACGTTTCGGCGCCTTCTTATTTCCTCACTTGTATAACATATTGGTTTCCAGACTTAAATTTAAACTGAACTCAGTAAGAGAGGCTAAATCCATGATCTGCAAAGCTTTGCTTCTTTGGTCATACTTGTAAGTCGAGACCTTTATTAAATTTTTAAAATGAATGTATAGATACACACTCCAACATACACCCACTGTCGCACACTCAAACACAACACACTAACACTTCCACACATAAGGTACTTGATACAAATAAGGCCTCAAATGTTTATATTTCAATGAATATTAAGGTTAAGAAATACAAACAAGTTTAATCAACTTCTCTCATTCTTTAATTTTGGGAATCTAATAAAAAATAACACAATTTTAACTATAATTCTAATCAAAATAATAATATTTCGTAACCACCTATTTTGGCTTTAATTAATCGCCTACACGTATTAAGGCCTATATGATTCAAAGGCCTCTAGGCTTTAAAATTAAGGTTATATGAAACAAAATGCAGTCTCATAACATTCAGCACGTCGATTCTTTGCGTTATCAAAAGTTTTACATACACATTATACAAAAATATATTGTAAATCTTTAGCCAAACCTGAATTCCACTTATTAAGAATTACACATGAATTATCAATAAAATTTAATATTCATAGTAACAAAGTTACGATTGTTTACATATTTTTTCAAAAAAATAATCAAAAACAAACAATATTATTTTTTTGTATGGGCCCTATTAAAACACTATGTTCGAATAAGGCCTTCACAAAAAACGTTAAAAATAATCAGTTTAGGAACTTAAATTCAGTCTTCTTTTGTTATAAACTAAATGAGATCTCAATTTTCGTTACGACCGGGGAATAAAATGGTTTCTGTATCATCTTTGGTTATTCCTACGCAATCTTCATGATACCACCTAAAGCAGTCTCTGCATGGTCGCTTATCATGACAGTGCCCCAGCTTTCATTCTCTTCCTCTTCCTTTAGAATTAAAACATTTTATGGTTTCTTTATTAGTAGTATTTTTAGTTTTTTTATTGGTTTTGTTTTTTGTTCCTTTTTTACAGGTTTTGTTATTCTTTTCGACACAGTTTTCTTTTTCTTTCCTGTGCTGTTAGTAACATTCTTAATAAATAAGTCTTTTTTTACCCTTTCACCCATATAGTTTAAGGCTTATCTTCGTGGTCGAGTTTTAATTTATCCGTGATCAGGTGTTGGCATGAGTTTCTAAAAAGGAAAACATATACTCTAAACTAGCACAGTTCGTACATTTTAAGAAATAAAATACAAACTACCTACGTTTACGAATAATGTAGGTGAAATGCTAAAGTAGACTTTAAGTAACTTTAATTGAAGGATTTTTTACGAATAAATAACATAACATAACAGTAATTAAGTAGTTACCAATATAAGTAAGTTTCTTGATTCTCATTAAAGCCTACGGCCACTAATATCGCCTACCGTGCTGAAAAAAGGCCTAGGCCTTGTTCGATTTCACGCTCAAATTGTCTTTGAAAATGTACAAATAATGAATCTATAGCCAGTAGTACAAATTAAGGTATTTAATAGCAAATAATAAATATTTATAAACGATTAATAAGAAAAGCTTTATCTAAAACAGCGTTATTTTAAACGAAAACTTACCACGAAATCGCCCGATTTTTATAAGGGGGCACGAAATCACCCACCACTTTTGAAGGACGCGTGCCAACCGGCACATGGATCCCGGAGCGGGACGCTCTTGAACTCGACCAGGTTATAGGGCGTGTGTGTACGTATGCTTGAAGTATTTTCCCGGTTGGATTTATTTATCTGTGTTTTCTAATGCATAGGCCGTATAAGAACGTAGGCCTTATTTTTACCAAGTACCTTACACACACACACACACAAGACACACATTATTAATCTGATTATGTTCACTTTTTACTTTTTTTCGCATTTTTGTTAGTTATCTCTTACTTGTAATGTACTGTACCGAACTACATGTTGTAAATCGTAATTTGTCCTCCACAGGAAAGGCAATGCAAATGGTTTATGTTATGTGAAATATTTTGGTAGTAAAACATTTTTTTATTTTATTCTTTTGCATAGTAATTTATAATTTGCTCCCAAAAGGCTTAAAATATTAAAAAGTAGATTTTTTAGAAGTGAACTGACGAAATGGCTCATGGATAAGCATTTTTATAGTCTTATGGAATATTTTAATTGGAAATCGTCAAAATTTAATATAATTTAATGTAATTCTTAATTTAATGTGATTCTTAATTTGATGTTATTCTAATTTTGTTCATTTTTAATTAGTATTCATTGACTTTGTTTAATCTTTATTATTATACTGCTCTTTTAAATTGTTTTTTGCACGTCTGCGGGCAGGCTAAACACACTGGACTTACATTATTATTTGACCATTTTATGTACTGTGTTTGTAGCAAATAAATATCTATTTCTATTTTGGATGAAATATATTATTTAGTTTTAATAAAACCCTTATAAGTTTTTTTGCCAGGATAATATGGGCAATGGTTATGTAGACATATAACCCAATCAATAAGCTATGCATAAAATGACTCTTGATCAGGGTAGATACTAAAAGGTGCTTGCAGATTTGAGGTTAAAGGAAGGGTTTTACACCACAACACACGGTATGAAAACTACAAGAAGAATCCCGGTTGCGGCGTTCCGTGGTTGTGGCCGATAGCCCTTGTGCGTCGACCCTTATGTGACTACCAGTGTAGAGATCGTTTCTAAAATAAGAAAAGAACAGAACAGTTCTGGCGGGTAATTTCCACTCTAGTGCAGGAGTTTATCAGGGATGCATAAGTCTAAAGTCAGGGTCAAAATATTTTAAGTACTATGAACATTCTAAAATAATACAAAATATGATATAATGTAAATTTACCACCGGAGTCGGAAAGGTGACAGAAGACCCGGCGGAAGAAACTCAGCAGTTACCTACTCTTCTTCTTGACCAAACTAACTGCAATGCGATCTCTATAAAAAAATCTTGACGCAGCACTATAAGTACGAGTAGTATAAGGGAGTGAAGCCATTTTAGGATATTGTTGTTATTATTCTGCTGGTAATTACACAGTTGGACCGCACATAATTACCCGTGCACCCGGTTTGGGAAGTACAGTAAAAATTGTACTGGGATGACACATGACAAAAAAATGTTTTTTACAATGTATCTTAGTACTTTGCTAAAAATTCTGTTGGCATTGCAACTAAGTCATAGTGTTTCAGTAATGCACTAATTCTACCGTTGCGAAGATGGTTATGAGAATTGTTCTTGAAGACGGATGGTATTGTAAAATTGCTTAGTTTATTTTATATTGTAAAGAGGAAAGACTTGATTGTTTGTTTGCATTGAATAGGCTCCGTATTTACTAGGCGAGGGCTTTAAAACACCCGAGATCGGGGAATCGCACTTTCTCTCGAGTGATACATAGTGCTTTATACTACACCTACGAGGAAAATAAAAAACTAAATCTTTACTAATTGAAATTTATATTGAAATTGTTGCAGTTAGTGATTAAGCTTCACTAACTAACACTTTTTCTTTCTTTACTATTTTTGCTGTTTCCTTCAACTGCGGCGGAGTTAAAAAATCTTCATCATCACTATCACTACTTATCATTTTGATAGTTTTATTTTACTTTCTACGAAAACTGAATCCTCAAACAACACACAAATTGAAAATGGCGCCAATGGCGTCTGCAATTTTCACATGTTCTTTTTTCAAATTGTTTATCCTGCCGCCGCAGGGTCGCACTGCCAGCCCGACACCATCCGACACACAGCTAGTGGCCAGTGTCATTTTGCGAACTTGGAGATAAAAACTCACTGTAAAAACTTTTTGGCTTTTGATATTTAGGTTACCGGCGCATAGTCTTACCCAAAATTAAAAAATAAAAACCACGTAAGAAATGGATTTTCATACACATTTTTCTCTCCCGCTCAGATGCGTTTTCTCCCCGCATATTTGTTCGATATGCAATGACGTACTTTCTACCGTAAATTTGATAAAGTATCATGGTACTTTCCGAGCAGGTGTAGTATAAAATATATTTTACCTTTAGAATCGTACTTCAACACTGATGAACATAGGCGATAGTTTTTTTTGGGTTTCTGTAAAGTGCTCGTGCAAAGCCGGGACGGGCCACTAGTGTATAAATTAAAATGAATCGTGGAAATGTATGTACGCCCATAACATTACTTCTGAGCGACTGCACCAATTTGGGGAATATTTTATTTCATAATTATAGATACGAGTAATAATCATAATCAGAAATAAATCGATCAGAACTTTTAAGACGTGGACGCATGCGAAGCTGGGTCGCTATAATGATAAATATTAAGTTATTACTAATGAAAATACCGTTCTTTCCAGTACGAGTTTAAACTATTCCTGCGAAAACGTGACAGGCGTGAGCTGTTGCTGCAAAGATCCAGGAACCTGTTCAGTAACTTGCTGAAAGAGGTAGGTATACAAAATGATATTATTTTACTGAGACAGCTATAGGGCTACTTTAAACACTGTTGTTATTTTTTAAATTATTGTAGATATATTATTATAGATTTAAATTAGAGCAGCTATTTGCCTTCAACTTGATAGCTGTTCTAACTGAAAAGGCCTTCAAAATTACCTAACGCACGTGATACCAACGTACAATGGTTTGGTTTCCCTGTAGGTAGAATAGGCACTAATTTGCTGCTCTCTATTACTGACGTTCATTATTACATTTTAGAGGCCCCTCGCAATAAGCGGCACCTTTGTGTTGTACGGATTCAATGTGCAATTAGTAGCTTCTGACATGCCAGGTACTTACTAACAACTATTACTATTGTACGAGTATTGTATTCCTATAGTGAACAGCTAAGACTGATACAAACATCACATAGACATAAATCATTCCCAATTTTACAAATTTTGAGCGCGCTGTGGCCTAGTTGCCTAGTGGTTTAAGCAGTGCAACTCGGATCGCGGATCGTGTGGTCCCGAGTTCAAATCTGGCCAGAACTAAAATCTTTGTGTTCATTGTTTAATTTCCGACTAACTCTCCGGTGATGGAAAACATAGATAAAAATTAAATCAATCTGGATAGCGTCGAAAGGCTCACCACTTACCACGTTGGGTTCTAATACCATTGGTGAAAAGTGGGATTCTGAATGTTCCATTTACCATGACGGCAACAGTCACTTGCCTTTGACTACCCTGTTTGGGATAAAGTCGTGATAGTATGTATGTATACAAATTTTAACAATCTTGTAAGTAATTAAAATAAGTAACAAGTAGTTATCTTAGTGTTTTGTTGTCAGAACGGCTTTTCGATTTTAGATCGTGGATCATTCAGGTATATTGCACTATCTGCGCAGTTATTCTGCACGATTTGGTAAGATAGCTACAATTTACCCATGGGTTCAGTTAAGCAACGACTGCCATGATAAATTGGATCTGATTTAGGATAACGTCTGAAAAGGTTAGTTGGAAGTAGACCTTGCTAATCCAACTAAGTTTCTGGGGGATATAGTAATTGGCAGAATTCCAGGGTTATTCTACTCGATTGTTTTCAGAACAACAAAGGTTGTAGATGTAGAATTCTAGATATTCTATTCTAAAGCTGATGTTAGCTAGTAAATCATACATTTACATCGAAGTTTCTTTTTTTAGAGCAACGCTTGCCACTGCAGCTTCGGCTAGTTGGTCGGCTTTGCCGGCCAGCTTCAGCAACGGTGGCTTGCTCACATCCACCTCCTCATCCCGCGGGCTCACTCTCCTATAACACTAGGGGTTAGGCAAACAAGACAACGTGGAGTCGGTTTTACGGCGATTCGTTTCTTCGTTGTAGTCTAATTTTTATCAAGTGTTTTTAGGTTTAACAATTTCTAAGTTCATATTAGGCCATACAACACTTAGGGCATAATGCTTTCATGTCATAAAAATTAGGACAACCAGTAAATATTATAGCACGTGAAGATAAGATTTCGGACAAAACATGATTAGGTGAAACAACATTTCGAATATTCAAATATTATGGCAGGTGAAGATAAGAAATGTGTTATGATGAGTTATGATATTCGGAGGAACAATTTTAAGGAGCTGTGAAGGAGTATCATGTAGCAAATACCAGCAAATGTCTACAAAATTTATCGTAATATGTTATCGTGTTGTTGAATTTTGGTCCACAGAATGTAACCTGGTGTGGATGGAACATGATAATTAATAGTTTTAAAATGACTAATTTAGGCTTTGCGTCAATACTATTAAGCCAGTCCATTAATTATTTCTTGTAACAGCAATATAGAACTTTGTAGCCGCAAAAAGCAGTTAAGTTTGATAGTGACCTTTGGGAATTCTAGGCATAGTAATGTCATAAATCTTTTAGCTTAATTATGTGAAGTTTTTATGAGCTTAAGAAGAAAATTTGAGCATAACTTTCAGTACAGTAGGTTAGGTAGTACGTATTAACTCCTTCAGGGTTAGAGACAAGAAGTAAGAATGTGTATTTGTTACAGTAAAAACCTTAGCTGGAGGTAAAACTCAGTACGGTCTCGCGTTATCAAGCTTAGTGAGCGAGCGGCAAGTGGACTTCATGCAAAACATCAATGATGGATGTCTGATGACTCTTTCTCCCATCACGACGCCTTGTTGCCGGAACACTTTCGTTATTTTGAGGTAAGATGAACCTAGAGGAAGTTTTCACTTTTAGATAAATATAGGTTTTGGTTCGCAATGAAATATCCATAAAGATGCTTGGCTGAGGCGAATGGGTGGCCAGGCCTGTGTTGAATGTGAGTCAGGTCTAGTAATTAACGATCCAAATGCCTACTAATTTAAAGAACGAAACGTAAAACTCTACCCTTTTTTATTTAGAAGGTTTGGATTAGAATAGCACTGAATTATAAACTGTGATGATGGTGCTACCGTAAAGGTAAAAAGTACCTAGGTAGGTAGGTACTTATAATTGTATTCTCCTCCTGAAATGCAGTCCCACTGTTTTAGTACAATTAAAATGTGATAGCGATAAGTACCTTAATGGCTGCTCAATTGAGTAAGTACTTAAAGATTTTCCTTGCTCTAATAGTCCCGAGTCTTCAAGCAGGGCGTGTCAGTACATTTTTGCAGGCCTTCAAGTTGAGGTTGGCCCAATGGATGCTTTGCATTACTGTGCTTGTCAGGCTCATAAGTGGATCTGACGGCCACTTTCCATCAGGTAGAGAGAGGTCATCTTGGCAGGCAATATGAAAAAAAAACCAAAGTTGAGCACCTTTCAAACGAATCCTGTCCTCTTAAAAGGCTACGAGGAAGAGCAAGTACTTACCCTTACTTATTCTGTGGTCAGGGTGGGTGAGGGAATGTAAATTATCATCGTCATACAATTAATGGAGAGTAGATATCCCCCTCAAATGCCCATTTCTCCTTTGCTCTTATAACGTCTTAAATTCCAGATTATTTTACGGCTAAAAGTATAAATTGCCCATTTCAGTGCAAAAGACATAAGCATCCACGGGGAAAAAATGAATTACGGCGACGAATTTTTCTTAAGAGCTGAGAATTATGGCGAACCAGATGTGAGTATAATAATGTGGGGCATTCCAATTTCCCCGTATGTACTCATGGGAAACATTAATAAATCCGTTGTTACGAAGATAATTTGTAGTGGACGTCCAACGAGTTATCGAGTTTCGAGTAGCCTAGGGCTTCGTGGGGTGGTTCCGGCCTTGTTTGAGCTAGATTTTAATTTTGTAGGTGAAATTAAATGTAATAAAAAACTAATATTTTTATATTTAATTCCTACTTATTTTTGTCATGCATTTACTTTAAACAAAAACTCAATGTTAATCTACGTTGTTCCAAAATTTGAATTACATTCAGGCGGCCCCCCTATACGTCCGCTACACTCCGGAGTCG
The DNA here is from genome assembly GCA_947369235.1 of Udea olivalis. Lineage (NCBI taxonomy): Eukaryota > Metazoa > Arthropoda > Insecta > Lepidoptera > Crambidae > Udea > Udea olivalis. Next base: position 13,348,130 of record OX376341.1, on the reverse strand, counting down.
GTGCCCGGGCCAGCAGACCGCATGCCTATTCGCCTGAGCGCCACCCTGGACAGCAACTGTCGGTGGACCACCATGCCACTGATGCCGGCCGAACGCCTTGAGGGTTTAGGTAGTCCTGTGAAGGTTGGTATGTTTGTATTAACAAGTCACACCTTTCGTTACTACGAGAGGGTAAGATGATCTTACATAAGATGATCTTACGTAAGAGCAGAATTGGAAAATTTCAAGGACTAATTCCTTGTTCTATCGAAACAAAAGCACAATTTGTAATATTGCAGAAACTGTAATTGTACTCTTGTTCTACCAAAGGTGCAAATTTATGCATATTTTGAAATTTGTAGGACATCCTTAAGTCAAGAGTCGCATTTCACATCCGTTTGATTTTCACTGGAATAGTCACTGGACACTGAGCAACTAATAACCTAAGAAACCTCATTTTGAAGGATGATGTTTACTTGTAGCTGAATCAACTCGACTAGTTATTTCAGTTTCTGTTTTATACGATCACGTTTATCGCCAGAACGGCTAAATTAAAGTCCTAATTTTAGTTAGCTTTTGCATTTAAATGCAAAATACCTATTTTGTATTTTGCATTTAAATGCCTTTTATTAAAAAACATGTTGTATTTTATTTGAAATACTTTTCGGGATGTGTTTTGCATTTTTTTAATTTTTTTAATGCGAAAATACTTTGTAGTTAACTTTAGCCAACATTACCAGTCTAACCGAATTAAATGAACGAATGATGCTGGTATTGACCAATTTGACGGCTAGACGCGCTTACGCGCCTAACGTCTGTCTAGTAAGTGACAACGACGAACATTATCTTTATCTATGGAACGTCGTGACGCCGACGCGTCATGACAAGTATCGAAGTAAATTTTTCAGACTCCTCAGCAACCAGTGAGGGTGGTTGTGCCTATACTACAGTAGATCTGGAAACCCTTCAATATATAAAAGTACATAAAAATAAAGAGAATTGAATTGGACAAAAGGTATTTGTCTATTTTGCATTTAGCATATAAAAAACAAAACGCAAAATTATTTGGTACTTTGCATTTTAAATAGTAAAGTAAAGTAAAGTAGCAGTAAAGAGCAAAGGCCTCCATCATTGAAATCAAGTCATCGCTATAATTGATGGGTATTGGCTTTATCACCCACGCTTGCCAAATGCGGGTTGATATATACTATGTTCCGAAAAATCCGAAAATACACTTTGCCCGACCTGGGAATTGAACCCGGGACCTCCGGGTTTCGGGCCGAGCTCTGAAACCACTCGGCCACGCATTTGAAATAGTAAATAGAATAAGTACTTGCATTTTGTATTTAAATACATTTCTTAAACTATTTTGCATCTCTGGTACTTACCTATATTGCACTCTAATCGCTACTGAAGGAAATATTGCAAAATTGATTAAGCTTTAGTTTACAACCTATTGCTGCGGCACGCTTGGCCACTAGTTGTAGCCACTGTATGCGGCGACTAGTAGTTGAACTGTGATTGAGCACTAGACGCTGGTGTAATTAGAAATGACGCGCCACACTACTTGTCCTGTTGATTTAGATGTGCCAACTGTACTTTTAGTCGTTCGAGTTTAACCGTCTACTTAACGACCAATCACAGTATCATACTCGTAACTAATATGTTTATATAAATTGCGTCTTTAATGTATATTCGTGCGTGAATGCGTTGGGAGGGCGCGCCATTCCAGCTTAGACAAGCTCTACAGCCGTAGCTTGTGGCTCGGACGCGGCGATTTGAACGTTGCCGATGCCGTACTATGCCGATATATCTCGTTGCCGAAAAATTTTGGACTCATTATTCTTTACAAAAAATGTGTTATTGGATTTCAGACAGGAGCGAAGTTAATCGTGAACAATTGTATTGCAGACAAGAGTTTATGCGTTATGAATCAAAATTGGATGCAAACTTTCTTTGGCCCTGTAAGTAAAATCCGTCGTCTGTCGATGCACCGGCCGACGGTAAATTGTATTGTTAATCTATTGTGTCTAGCACATGCGAGATACTAGGGGAAAGTTAAGTTTTATAAAGTGAAGAACTTAAGAAACCAGGCAAACTGTTATCTAGCAAGGGAGAAGTGAATTTAGTCAATTCATCTTTATTCAAGGTTGTATAAAGTCAGGTCATAGATAGGCCCGCACGGGTTTTGGCAAAGCTCTTGTAAGAAGCAACAGCTAAACCAGAGCTTACTACAAATGGTACACGTCCAGCAACATATAAAACCTCGCAGAGAAAAGTTGTCAATCGACCGACGAACGTCAGCCATATTTATATTTATTGCAGAAGAAAATGCGTTTCGATATTTCAGTTTTCAACATATGTACTTATAAAAAATCTACTTGTCGTTTATATTCACGTTTCAAATGTTTTATTGTTTCGATATTGTTTTGCTACATTAATTCATGCATGCATCCATGCATCGGTGGAGTTCAAATAATTTTGAGAAGCTGGTCTGATATATGTACTAGTAAAATTCACTATCAGTCAAAAGTATTAGTAAGATTAAAGATTAAAAAAAATAGGAGCTGTCTGAGCACTTTAACTAAGTACTAACCTGTCAAAAAGTACTTCTAACTGATGACATCTAAAAGTACCTGTGACTGATGAATTTAAATCATCAGTTACAACAGGTTACTACTTTAGACAGTTAAAGTTCTCAGACAGCTCTTAATTTTTTTCAAGTTAAAATTAAAAGAAAAAGCTCGTTCAAAGTTACATCTATCTTTAACCTGTCAATACAAATTATATTTATTGGTTGTTAAAATCATTAAACTAGAATTATTTTCAAGTAAATTTTACAGTAAGTTTAGGTATTTTATTTTATCTATGGTACAACTCACTCGATTGAATATGTTTTAGGAATGCGGTGTGACTTGTCGCAACTATATTGACATCCACAAGAGATATACGGCGGAGAACATCTTCACGCTAGTCAGCGACGTCGAAACCAAGACCAAAGATTAGTTGACATTGCGTGTTTATCATAATACCTACTTAAATGTTCGCGTCAATAACTGTTCAATTGTTTTCATGTTAGAATTTTTATAATAAATTTACAGTATTTGGTTTTATTTTGGCTTGATTTATTTCGTCTGAGCAAAGTGAGTACACTATATAGTGCAGGAGTATCTTACTAATTTCAATATTCAGTTGGCTCTGTTAGTGGTGGCTGGTGATCCTGTCTTATTGATCGCAGATACAAGATTTGATACACACTATGAACATTTGTTTTGTGTCCGAGGAGAATAAGAGATTGTATCTAAAGGTGCGCTTATGTCAGCAGACGTTCTCAGCAAACCGGGACTTGGATGTTTATTGAATTGTGATAGAAGTAAACTTAGTTAATAAAATAATAATAAAAATACGAAACACAATCAACACAAATCTGAAAAGATTAAATAAATAAATAAATACCTGGGACAATTCACACCAAGATCATCTGACCCCAAACTAAGCAGAGCTTGTAATATGGGCGTCAGAGACTGATAAACATACTTAAATATTTCTGAAAGCATACTTAAATAGATAATAACACCCAGACACACAACAAATACAAATGTTCGTCACACAAATATTTGTCATGGGTGGGGATCGAACCCACGACCTCCGGCGCTAGAGGCAGGATCGCTGCCATTGCGCCAACAGGCCAGTCAGATTGCCTGCCCCCTGCTTAAAAGCCGTTGAAAAATGGACTAAGTAGAGTCTCTTCTCGAGCCTAAAACAGCTAAGCCACATGAAATGTTAATTTTTGATCTTTTCTAGTAAGTTAACTGGCCTGTTGGTGCAATGGCAGCGATCCTGCCTTCAGCACCGGAGGTCGTGGGTTCGATTCCCACCCATGACACACATTCATGTGACGAACATTTGTATTTGTTGTGTGTCTGGGTGTTATTATCTATTTAAGTATGTATTTAAAAATATTTAAGTATGTTCATCAGTCTCTGACACCCATAATACAAGCTCTGCTTAGTTTGGGGTCAGATGATCTTGGTATAAGAGTCCCAGATATTTATTTATTTAAGTAGCTCGGCTGGCTTCGTTTAAACATCAGGTCAAAACATTGTTTCCATAAAAATAGGTAAAGTTGTAGGTAACGTACCTATAGCAAAATCATTAATTAAATAAATGTAGAATCTTTGAATAGTTCTCAACAATCGCTACTTACAGATTGCTGGACCGAAGACAAAATTCTTAGAGACCTCTCCCCCAACAAAGGCATGTCAAAGGGTTTCGGACATAGCTCGTTAGCGGTCTAGTATCATTGAGGGTTCGCCACAACATTCCAAGTTACAGCCTGATAAATCCTCCCAACCTTTGAAACGAATGTGTAGGTAGGTAGTACTTACAAATTTGAGCAGATGTAGAGTTTAGTCTGCACGGTCTGTAACTGAAAGTAGTGCAGCATCGTTTTCAGTTCAACTGAAATAGTGTTATGTGCTGTATGTAAAATTATTTTGGTGTAACACAACATTACCATACCATTACGACTATATCTTGCACGGGGTAGTCAGAGACAAGTGACTGTTGCCGTCTTGGTGAACTGCACTCAGAAGCCCACTTTTCACCAATGGTATAAGGGTGCGTTTCCATCAGAGATGTGCACGGATGCGTTGCGAATCGCTTAATTTACGTAGGTCTGGTGGAAACGGTTAGCGGGACGAGGTTTTTGTACGTACACAAATCAAGCGAGGGATGTGTGCGAGAGATGTGTGCGAGAGATGTGTCTGAGAGATGTGTGCGAGGGATGCTTGCTATGGATGGAGGCCAGTGAGAAACTGCTAGCGCCGCTTATCTGACGACACGATTGGCGTAGTGCGCTGAAGCACGGTTTCTCGCCTCGATTTCCGTAGTGTCCCCGGTTCGATTCCCTGTCGGGTCAATTCAGGAAACGATCTTTTCAGAACTGACTCGGGTCTGGGTGTGCTGCGAGACGCCCCTGGCTTAATTCCTTGTCTGGTACCTCGTAATACTGGGATATTAATCCCTACTTCGAGACCCTGACAAGTGGTGTGTTGTCTGGCGCATATTTATTTATTTATTCTGAGCACCGTTTCTCAGCTTCGCTACACATCTTCGCACCGCTTATTTTCCTCACACATCTTGAGAACAAATAGAATTGTTTCATTCCACCTAGCTTTGTGATTCTATTGGTTCTTAACGCACACATTCCTCGCAACGCATTCCCGCACATCTCTGGTGGAAACGCACCCTTAGAACCCAATGTGGACGATGTTTTCCATCACCGCAGAGTTAGTTGGCACAAACATACTTCTGGTCAGATTTGAGCTCGGGACCATTCAATACACGATCAAAGTTGGGGTGCATAACCCCTATGCCACGACCGCGAGGCTCAACTGTTAGCGTGGCGCACCAATAAAGTGACCCAACCCAGAATTTTTCAGAAATTTGTAAAAAAAAATACTCGAAAACTACAAATAATCGCAAACATACTCATACGAGTAGATGTGACATTCTAAAATACTACTAATTATGAGCAATTTACAAAATAAAATTGACTGTTTGGACCACACTATGTACGAGACTGACTGTATACGAGACTAACTGTATACGAGACTGACTGTATACGAAGTATTACGAAGGAAAACATTAAAGTTATAAGAATTCGAGTGATGTATTAACATACTCGATGTTTGTAACAGCTGTACATGTTTATTCCAGAAAACTTCTGGATGGGTTTTATCTGAATTTTGATAACAAAAAGTTTGATTTGAATATAGGGTGACTTCATATTTATTACAGGTAGCAAAGTTAAAAAAACCATGTCGACGCAGACGAAAGCCAGCGACTTTTCAGCGCTAGTTCCTAATAAAACCCTTATGGGTTACGAAAGAATATACATTTTTTCGTCGTTCTAAAACTGTTTAAGCAGGTACTCACAGATTTTTTTTTACCTTTAAAGGGGATAAATGTAGCAAAATATATTCTTAGAGGGACTTCTTAGAGGTTATCTATGATACTATGTTACATTTTTGATTTATAAAAGTGACAGATTCCGCCATGCGTGACAGTTACCTGCCGTCTATGTTACAGCTATAGAAAACATTATTGTGAACGTAAACTTGAAGTTGTTTTAATTTTTATAAGGTCTTTATATTGGTTTTTAAAATGTCGAAGTTAGACGAAGACAAAGGAATCGTTTATTGCAATCGAGTGCGTATTGGCAACTGGTATGAGGCAACTAAATTGGAAGAGGTAAGCCACCTCAGGAAAATGTCGTTATTTTTAGGCCACTTGTCCTAATATTTGTCCTGCAGCTCCTAAAAGTTTGAAAGAGCGAATAAACCGGGAAGAGCTTTTCCTGCTGCCGGGATACTGCTTCTTTGAACACATCTCATTTTGCTTTGCGATTTATATATGCTTGATGATTTTAGCTGCTTATGTTTTCAGTATAAATTAAATAATTTCCTGGAACAAATGAAGAAAGGAAACCTTATGTTGGCGAGGTTTCGTAAAATGGGGGAGAACCTCAATAAGCCTACAGTTCTTACGCAAGCTTCTGGGAGTATCGGGTTTGGTGCTAGAATATCTTTACTCGCACCGCATGTTCCAGGTACTTACAAGAAAAAACAAAAAATAAGTTATTTTAGGCACATTAAGTGATTTTGACTTTGAAAGAACATCTGTAATATTTTTTTAGAGGCAGTCCTACCTAGCGAAGTTACTACCTAACAGTTGGAAATGGGAACAATTTTTTTATTTTTTTTACTATTTTTCATAAATTATTTTTACTATTTTAAGCCACTAATTTGAAAATTTTGTTGATCTAGTCGGTAGTAAACTTTTAATATTTTTTTAAACATTGCGAACTCATGACGCCACAAATTTTCTTAGTGTTCCCACATGTGTTTTTTACCCGATTCGTGGTAAATAAATAATGAGGAGAAAATTATTGATTTATTGCACTTACGGCTGACACAGAGCCCGCCGTTCATCATGTAGCATCTCACGAGAATGTGAGAAGTGAATTCAGATATTCAATTCATTTTGCCAAGTTCTGAAACCAAGCACTACCTGAAAAGGTTGGGATTATAGCGAATGGCTATTTTAAGTCCTACCTACCCGTCTGGGCCATGACCGTAAATTAATGTACGTATTATTAAAAATAACTTTGTGTTTAAACTATTTTAACCTGAGGGAATTTTAAATCTGCTATCTGGAAACTTAACTTAAGAAAAGAGAGAGTAGAATCCCCTAACTAAAAATCTCACGTATGATACTGATCGCGACATTCGATTGGATAATGGATAGATTATCAACCAATCACGTGAAAGGACGTTTATACGACCCAATAGGTTTCAATTGTGAGATGTCAATTTGATTACCGTCAAGAGTCCAATAGAACCTTAATGTACTCTTTGCAGACGTTAGCCATCTGGGGTCATTCAACCCCAGATTGCCAACTTATTCAATTAAAAATATCCTAGATCATTTTCCTTTCAAAATGGTAAATATTTAAATAATAAGGTATAAAATACAAACACCTCGAAATGGTTTTCGATTTTTTTTTATTATTTATGGTTCACCAACGCTTATGTACACTGAAACAAACATACACATAAAAATAACTAAGTGTAATAAACAATTTTAGGTAAACACCTCATGCAAAAAAAAATTAGTCTAAATACTATTTATTAATACCTACTTCTAAACAATAAAACCAGAATTACTTATCCAGTGTAAAAGAAAACAAAAAGAATAACAATAGGTAACAATCAACCTGGCAGAGTCGACATATTTTGCGTGAAGCATCTAGGTGTGTCTTTGAAATTACTCGGCAGATCCGTCCTGCCACTCACGAGACAGCAGTGACCTGAGCCTGGCAAATTGATTTAGGACATGTTTGATTTTTGTTACCATACCCAATTAATAACTCTATTAAATGATACCTCTGTATTTTTGAAGCGTTTAAACTACTAACGAATTTTGATTTATTTGAAGGTGGCCTGGAAGACATTGCTTTCAGTCAAGAGACCGGCGCCTACCTACATTAACACAAAAATACCTGTTAATTTTTTCGGCTTTGTGGATAATTGGAAAGATCATTTTCATTTCTTCCACATTCCACATAACCAGATACACGAACCATCAAATCTTCAAATAGTAAGGCCGAAAATAGTTCATGATAATATTTTAAATTTTAATTTTGCATGGACCAGTGACGTCCTTCCTCACATCTCGTGGTTACCACAGAAAACCAGCGTCATGGCGCCGCCATGACATAGCAGCTGAGTGGTAACCATTTTGGTAACATTGTCACACATGTTTTATTTGCAGTTATTATTATTTTTTGTTTTTGTCTTTTGCCTATTGTTATTTTGTTGTGTTCTTTTGTTTATTTTGATTAATGTGTGATGGTTTACCAAATAAATGCTTGTTCTATTCTTTTATTCTATTTCTAACATGTTATTATTACACAAAACGTCAATTTACAGCGTCAGACCCACCTGTAGAAGGTAAGCTTGGATTGCTTCTTAGTGGAAGAATTTCCTCGAACGATATCAGTTACTCCCAAGAATTGGAGGATGGGTGTGCATTAATGGGCTTCCCTGACCTAATACCAGCAGAGAAGAGTACGTTCGTGATAACCAGCGCAGACTATTGCAATCGTGATGATGAACAACTCAAGTACAATCAGGAGTTTCTGCTCACACTTTCATCATCGCTTGATAAAAAAGTTTGTACCCATAATACCAGCAACCTTTTAATCTTTTTTAGTCATAGATAATAATATAGTATAGGTATTCATATAACTATGAATAAATTTGAGATATCATCACATAAAATTGTCTTAGTGCCAAGGTAAAGTTAAATAAATAAATAAAATATGCGCCAGACAACACACCACACGCCATGGTCTCGAAGTAGGGATAAATATCCCTGTATTACGAGGTACCAGACATGGAATTAAGCCAGGGACGTCTCCCAGCATACCCAGACCCGAGTAAATTCAGAAAAGATTGTTTCCTTTTATTCCATTCAAAAAAATTGACCTGACCGGGAATCGAACCTATTGTCATCATATTTAGAAAGAAACGAAAGGAAAAGTTGGAGGTGAGGTGAGGTGGTGGAGGTGGAGGTGCCCGTGGCTAAGTGACGGCAGCGGATCGGCAACGATCCGATGTTAAGCAACGCCAGTCAGGTCAGGTTATGGATGGGTGACCATCCCGACTGAAATTAAGTGGTGTGTTTTTCGGGCATCTCCGTGCTTCGGAAGGCACGTTAAACCGTTGGTCCCGGCTGACGTCGCAAGATATCAGTCGTAAAGCCTAGTCATAGGCCCAAAAAAGGGGCTTGATAACATCTGACGGTAAGGTTTATCACTGGCCTTACATTCACCTCTCCAACAATCCGCACTGAGCCCGCGTGTTGGAGTATGACTCGTACCACCTCGTAGTTTAGGTGAGGCCTGTGCCCAGCAGTAGCACGTATAAGGCTGTATTTGAAAGGAAAAGAAAAATTTAATTTAATTGGAGAGTGGAATTTTTGAAGCTCCATTTTGCACTACAATAATACATTGTTTATCGCATGGTACCTATGTCGTATGCCGCCGGGCGGTACATCGACAGAAGACCAGATATAAAATAAATAATAATCACGAACAAAAGTAGATACATTTTCATTAAAAAACGAGTGTTGGGATAAAACCCGCGGCGAACCTTTACCTACATACCAGCTTTAGCTTTAAACGAATCATCAAATCAACATTTCCAGTTACGTATTCAAATACCTAAGTACCTCATTTTCAATCCATTTGTACCTAATTATTTTGTCCATTTTAATAACTCTAAGAGATTAAAACATCAAATTCAATTTACTCATTGATTATAAGATAAGGTTGGAAAGAGGAAAGGGTTTCAGAAAATTCTATATAGGTAAATAATCATACTTTTTGTAAGGGACGAAAGTTCCATTCATGGCTATAAGCTTCGTCCCTTTTACGTGGCGCATATTATTGCGCATATCCGGACGTATTGGCACATTATATCAGTGCAGTGGTGAAAGGTGGGTTGTATTTCAGCCGCTTTACATAAGGTACGATCCGAATCCGATCCCGGGCTTGTGCGGGTTTTATCCGCTGTACCTGAGTGAGCATGCTGTGACCAACACGCGCTGGCGAGTATTGCCGGTGCAAAGGAACGATATTACTAGATTTGAGCAAGAAGGCCAACCTATAAATGTGAGTTTTGTTGCTGTCTTTGTCTTTCCCTATTCTCTCCCAGCTTTGGATTTCTGTTCTTTCTCCCAATTAACTATTCTTAAGGCTAAATTCAAAGTTCGAAAATTTCAGGAAGAGAAGGACTGCTTTGGGTATGATTTATCATTTCAGTATTAAGTTATTAGAACAATTATGTCATTGTACCCGCTACTAGCTTTTTCTTACTACACAACAAGGCAAAGTTTGTGGGAACGCAATAAAATTAATGTAACATTAATCCCTTGTTTTACAAATTAACATTCTCCATGTTTTTGCGTAGGAATACAGCTTTGATGTTCAAATGAAAACAATTATCTTCATAATAAAGAGCACGGAAAACATGAAATTCGCCGAGATCGTGTATTTGAGTTATAACTCAGAATATATTCTGTCGGAATTTAATTAAGGAGCGTCTTTATTTTCAGGTTAACACAGATGTCATTATAAACCATTGTGCGACTAATGTAAATTTGGGCTTTAATATTGGATGTTGGGCGATGGGATTTTATGGAAAAGTTAGTAGATATCTGGTTTATAAATTATAAAATTAACAAATTAAAGTGCATATTCACTATTTCATAGTACCTTACTACCCAAATAGTTCTCTAAGTGTTGGTATCTTAATTCCTTTAAAGTTTTCTATTGAAAGCATATCGAAAAGAAAACGTGAAATGAAATAACGATGATCTCTTGAGATCTTTGAAACACATAAATTTTACATTGTTTTTCCTTTCATGTAGACCGTAAACAATTCCTTACGTTTATGTTTAGTTATAGGTATTCCTTATAAATGAAAAATTAAACCAATTATTTGCCCCTTTCCAGATTTGTGCGCCCCTAATGAAGACCTGTTTGGATGTTTACGGCAAAGAGACGCCCAATAATATTTGGCAGATCTATACACCGATTGCGAGTTAATTAGAAATTTGGCTGTGAAATGTTTTGAATTTCGTTCAATAAATCGGGAAGTAATTATTTACTGGTAAACGGACTTTAATTTAGCCCTTAGAATAATTTGAGTTGTGAATTTATCAATAGTCGAACGTCTACGGCAACGTTCGTTATTGTCTCGTTTATTATACGATGGAGGCTTGAGTCTTACTTATGGCGTCTACCTTTCAAATGAATAAGTCATAACCTTCGTTACAAGAATAGCTCTGAAACAGTAGGTACCTACAGGAAGGAGAGCTTGGGGGAGGTGGTTCGGATTCACTTGTTATTGTACATGTAGCGAGGACTGAAACGTTCACCCCCTGACTCTGAAAGATCGATCAAATATTATCCAATGGTCAAATGCATGCATTTGACTTCTCATGAGGAGCGAAGTGATTGGTTGTTATTTTTTACAGTCACGTTCAGTAGACATGATCTTTAACAATTGCTCCTTATCTGATAAGACATTCCGGTCAAAACTCAGTGTTTTCACTCAAGGATATCTTACTGGATAAAATAACTCTGATCAACAATATTACAGCGGCTCCTGAAGCAGAAAAGTATTAAATTTTTCATCACTTGCAATAAAGTTGAACAAACAATTTTTATTAAAATCTATAGTTGCAAGACTTGCAAGACAATGGTTGTATATATTTATTTTTTAAGACTCAATTTCATGATAGGAATAGGATGCACGGACAAGATCAATTTGGAAACCATTTAGTCGTATCTGAGAGGCTGTCTGACGAAGTCGCACTTGAAAAACTCAAAACTGCACGAAAGGTAATCTGCTATCTGCTAATTAAACGGTGGTCCTTTACCTATTAAAGATTATAGTCTACTTAGTTAAAAAAGTTATGGAAAAAAAACTATTGTATGAACAAACTGATTGTTGTATCGTAACAGGTAACGTCAACTGTTAAGATGTAGGCACGGTAATGTGTTTCACATAAGGGCATACAACACGACCTAATTGCTTGTACTGTTACAAAGGAACACGATAACAAGATTTGCTATTTAGCATGCGTAAACTTAGACAAAGACGGAAGACAGACTAATTCAATTTTCATAACCCTCGGAGCACTGTGCTTGAGTTACTGAATGAAGTCGCACATGACAAGAGCTCTGCCTGAACTACGGCATGGCGGCCTTTGCGACGGATTATTATACGGAATCGCCACCCGAGTACCTCATGAGCTAATTAAAACTTCAGCTTAATACAGTACCCGACATTGGTTTACACCAGGTTTTGGAAACCGGTTTATTTGTCAAACCAGTTTCGTCCAAAATGCCTAAGAACGTATTGGTTTTGTTTCCGTTCGGACGGGAAAATAATGAAAAACGATTTACAAGAACAACGAAATGTAAATCGTTTTCGCTTAATATGCCGGCTTTAACCATTTTTAAACGGTTTTTTTGTATTAAATAGAATCATTATGAAACTAGGAATAATAATTCACTGCCACGCTTCTTTGTCACGGGTCGTGTCGTTAAAGTTTGAACTAAAGAACATTGATGCAATAATAAGGGAATATTTTTTTGGTCTGCAACGTTCATATTTTGTCATCAACTTGTATCATCTAACGAATAGACCTATCACCATGAATTATTTTAATTCTAAGATAAATAAAAAGTGCACGCCACGAGCCTCTGTTCATTGTGGGATAAACCGGTTTTATACGTTCTCCTAAAATGTTTCTATTTCGTTCGCGTTCCGAACAAAATACTTGCAAGGAACCGTTCGGAACGTTTTAAATAATTAAGAAGTTTTATATTAAGAACTGCACATTACTTGTTTGAATAAAAACCAGAAGCACCGACCATGAATCATATAATTGTAAAACAAAATGCTTCATGCTTAAAATGAAAATTAAAGACACTATTCTAGTATTCCATTTTTACAGTTCCTGCGAATTGTCAAATATTTTTTTACTTTAACCGTTTTAGACTTAAGAATATGAATACGATCTATACGTACTGAATATACAACAACCGGCCGCTGTGCCGGACTGCTGTTTCTTCTGAGAAAAACCGGCAAGGAACTCAGTAGTAACTTTAGCTTGGAGTTCTGTGAGACCCAACTAATATTTGGACCACGCCAAGGTTTATTAAAAAAAACCTCTTTGGATTATACTGTATGTTGTTAAACTGTATTGCATGAAGTTTTGCGCTAGCGAAATTATAACGCAAACAACTAAACAGCACAACTTGTTGCATGCACAATGCACGTGTAAATATGCATCTCCATGCATTAATTAATTATAACTTGTGCGAAAGTTAAGGAGCACGGAGGGTTTATACATTTCATATTTATTAATCACTTACCTATCGCACTTAAAGATTATTTGATAGTATTTTTTAAAGGTTTATTCAAAACAAATGTAATGCACTCTTCCCCTTTTTACTATTAGCGCAGTGAAAATGATGACGGTAGTAAAATAGAACAGCATTTCTTATCTAAACTGAAACGTAACGATCATTTTCAATTTCTATCGCTATGCTCATAAAACAGATTGGCTATTTGAGCAGTAAGTCACGTCGTATAATCCGTAGTTACAACTTCGATCAACGCCGCTCTGCTGAATATGAAGCAGCTAGGCTCCGATTTCATATCCATCGATCGGGGTGAGAGTACCTACTTCCATTTGCTACCAGATGCGGACTAACCGCGTTTGGCTGATTAAAGAAACTCAAGACCAGACAAACAAGTCTCGAGACGAAGATGGATTCAATTGGAGCATGGTAACAAAATATTATAATAATATATGTTATTTAAATTTACATTTGACTATTATTGTGCACATACTTACCCTTTTTTTTTTAACATTTTCCTCTACTTGGGTTGTCTGGAAGAGATTGCTTTTTAGCAATAAGACCGCCTAATTGTGTCATCTTACAATTTCGTGTAATACAAACCTTCATTGTTATTTTTTGATGTGCAATAAAGAATATTTATTATTATTATTATTATTATTACCCCACCTAATTAGCAACTTACTGGCTAAGATTTGCTTCTTTAGCTTTGCCGTGAACAGTTTATGAATAAGTAGGTATGTGCGATATCTCGGAAATTTACTCGGTTTTGTTCCTTTAGATTGGTTGGTTTATCATGTGATTCTTAGGTATTTGTTAAAAATTGCACTTTGAATATATTTACTGACCACTGACCAGGGTCCACAAAAAACAACTGTACATTTTTGAAGCCATACTTATTTTGGATCATAAAACTTCTAACAAAGTAAGTACGAGCATTATTAGCGCCGGGCAAAACGAGTTACATACAAAATTTGGCAGTCATTGTCACTGGACGCCCCACCACCCTGCACCGCGTAAATCCTTGGGTCAACTAATTTCATTAGCCTATAACTATGCCTATAATTAGCTCTACGTTGTTAAATTTGTTTAAAGGTGATCATTGATTATTTTACAAAGTTTTCTGTTGGTTCAAAGTTACCCTTAGCAGTTTTCGTTTTGAACTTATACATTTTGGAAAGTAAAAGGTTAAATATAATACCATAGAATTTACCAGTAAAAATGCCATTAGTTAAAAACTTTAGGCTAATCCTCAGCCAGTTTGAAAAACAGCACCAACATCCTCCGCTGGAGCAAAATTGAATTTGCAAAGGGGAGACCGCTAGTTTCTAATAGGATTGCTCATTCTTGACTAGCCGCAAAGTTCCGGACGCCGATACTTATCTGAAGCCATGAAAAGGCAAAGGGAGCGGAGAAACTAATCTCTTTTAGAGCGGCGACGTCCGACAGGTCGGCTGGTCTGTAGGATGCCGGGCACGTCTCGACGACACCCGGCGACTGGCCGCGCACTCTCGATAGCCTGTTTGCTAGTACACATTGTGCCCACTTTGTGAATCTCCCCGGAGGACGCCGCACAATACTGGATTCCTGTTAATGGTATTAGCTTCACACTGTAAATGCTGCTACTACATACTGACACATCCAGCTGTAACTTACGAAAATCTCTGAAAGTTTTTAAGGTTTAGAAGTTATTTATTTCGTTAGTTTTAATGTAAACTGGTTCGGTAATGCACTAATTTTTACAAAGAGCCTGTTTATATATGGGATGGGCACAATTCTACAGCACTCAAGCGGGTGCATTGTCTAAACCCCTCAGAGATAAAATGAAACTCAGTTCATCCTCACATTTTTCAAATGACACAATGGTGTAACCAACAACAACATGCAACTTACAGAATTGTCTCCATTTTACTGTAATATTGTTATGTCCTATGGTGTATGGTTATAAAAAAAATTACTGCCGGCTACGCATTTTTTTAAGGGTACGTACTGCTTGCGCTAGGGGCATTATAATGACACACCTTGCTTAATATTAATCAACTTACATTTCATGTAATCAGGTAACTCGCCTAACATCAAAAGTTGTTTATTATAGCCGCTACAAATGCGTGCAACATGTGGTTGAAGACCATTCTTAAGTTGTAGCGAATAGTTTAGCAAATGTTTTAGAAATACCAACCCAAACACAAAACCTTTTAAAAAGAATACCTCTATCAGATTAAGATGCAGGTCTCGGCGCATGTCTTGGCGACACTCTCGCTCCTCGTGCACTGCCGGCGGAGCCAGGGGGCCTACTCCAGTGCAACATTTACGAAGTTTCGTAAAACTTTCAAAGGCTTAATGCCAATCCAAAATAACGTGATGAATAACCAGTTTTATGTATTTGGTAAATACAAATGTGATACTCAGACTACCAAAAAATCAAGATCGCATCGTTAGTAAGTTGTTTAACGACATTGACGATATTTCGTTTTTGAACAAAAGTAGGCCTCCAGTCCACTCGTACATATTGTGTCCGCTTTGTGAGCCTTACAACAAATCACGGGGGAGTATCATCAAAACGATGTCTGTTGTTCGCTTCCTGCAAATGGTATTAACTTGGTGCATTGTGAATAATGGATGGCATGAGTATATCCAGGAAAATAAACTTTTCAAATAAATTAATGCGGCTAAAACGTTAACTGCAGAAAATACTTTCAAGTTCTTAATATAATTTTGTTATGTTCATAATAATTTAATATTTATTATGCCTTGATTGGGGTTGGATAATTTTGGTGGAGGCTTACTCTATCAGTCTATCTAGGAGATCATTATATCTAGGTATTTATTTAAAGTGCACACTAATCAAATTACACAATTTTTTACATCTGCCTAAACCTATAAATAGTGACTAAAGTACCTAAGAACTAAGTTACAACACAAATACGAGTACAATTGACTTGATACATAATGTTAATGCCATTCCTAAAAGAGTCGGCCAACAACGATTTGCTACGAAACTCGCAAAGGCACGTTGTGTACACCTTCTAAGGCCTTATCTTTTCTTAATACAAGTACGTAATAACACAAAATGAGGGTTACTCTTTAACCCACTTCACATTTATACAAGCAAGAGGGCCTGCGCTCGGCCCTTGTGTATATTTACCGGAGGAAGTTATCTGCCCTCCGAGTGAGATATCGTGCCTACAATGGCTACAACGAGCCCATTCTCAATGCGGCAGAGTTTACACTTTATTGTACGTACCGTTGCATCCACCTTTAGCAACCTTTTTATTACAGGGTGGTCCAAACATACACGTCAATAAAAAATTTTTCAGCTTCATTATACTTAGGGATATCCGAAAATACCCTATGTGTTACCCGATTTTTTGTAGTTTTCGAGTTATGAATTTTTTAAAGAATTTTTGAAAATTTCTGGGGTGAGTCATTTTTTCGGTCACTGTAGCGCGATCTGTTTGCACCACCATGTTCGCGAATGGTATGTTTGGACCAGCCTATATAAAAGATACCTACTTACCTTATTATCTTCGTTTGCCAACGTTCGGATTTAGATTTTAAACAGCAAAAATGCTGTGCACTAAGTGTCCCGAATATAGGACCCCATACTAAGCAGAGCTTGTACTATGGGTGTCAGAGACTGATAAACATACTTAAATATTTCTAAATACATACTCAAATAGATAATAATACCCAGACACACAACAAGCACAAATGCTTGTCATGGGTGGGGATCGAACTCACAACCTCCGGTGCTGAAGGCAGGTTCGCTGACTTGCACCAACCGCCAGGTCATGTGATCAGTAGGTGTTGCTGTTTATAAATTGTCTCAATTTCAGAAGTTTTCTGAACTATAGCCGTCTCCATAGGTGGCAAAAAAAATTAAGTTAAAATAATTCATTGGTATAAACAGCTTTCTAAGAATACTTTTGCTATATTTAATAAAATTAAGTAAATTTTTATCTACGCCCAGGTAAGTTAATGAAAAGAAAAACTCCGTATCAGCTTTGAAAAGAAAGTTTCTAGGAAAATCCGTCATTATAATGTTATATCAAAAGAGTTTTCAATACAAGCAAATATATACATTCTCGTAAGCCTTGAGCTTCGACATTGTGTCGTTTGCTCGACAACATTTTTATTTAATTATCGTCAATTTTCACACCCGCACCGCCATTCATTTATCTGTGCTCAGGGGGCCACTTCCCGTGAAACGTCGTTCATTAAAGTTCACAATAGAATGGATAACAATCCTAAAAACTCGTCACTGGCAGAACAAAGGTTTATCATTGCGACTGAGAGCGGTACTTGATGCTCGGATCGCTGGCGACTACAGTATTACAGTAACAGTTGTGCGCGAACTCGCTTAGAGAACGTATTTATTTTGTTCGGTGACAAAGTCAAATATGTTTAACTATATAAAACCACAAATATTTGTTTAAGTAGTCTAAACTAATCAATCGGTATTATAAATTAAAAATAGATAGTATCCTTAATAAGGACATAATGAGTCGTACACAAGATACTGTCTTTCAATTGTCTTGACATAAAACCTGCAGACATAGGTTAACACGAACATATTTGCGGATTATGTTACGAACCATTATATTAATTAACCAACTGTATCTTTATGTGAAAAAGACTATTTTTTATTTAGAAGCATTTATTTTTTATAATAGTGACTCGTAGAGCATAAGCAACATATATTTTTTGTGAATTTTGACATTTCATAAGTGCTTCTTTGTAAAAGCTTAAGTGAATAAATGATTTTTTACTTTACTTTACTTTACAACGGCTGCTAAGCTTTGCGCGGGGTCACGGACAGGAATAATTTAACCAAACCCAATCTTAATAAGATATCATTGTAACGCCATCGTGGTCGAGTGGTATGAGCGGTCGGCCCAACGTCCTTAGGTACCTAAGGACGTTGGGCCGACCGCAAATCTGGGCTGGGTGCAAATTCCAGGTCAGATAACGTGTTTTTTTTAAAGTTTTTTAGTACATTGGCCCAGGATCGTGGTTACCAACCCGCATTAGGCAAGGGGTGATTTAGCCAATGCCCATGAATTGTAGCAATTACTTGATTCGAATCATGAAGGCCTTTGCCTAGCTATGGGCCAGTAAGCATCAAGGATAATAAAATTAATAATCTTAACATCAGATAAAAAAATTCACAATCTTGATATTGATAAGGTTTCAACAAAGGCTCTTGAATGTTGTTTACAGAACATCAAATTATTGTTTCAAACATAAAACTGCAAAGTTTTCGTTACGAGTTGTCGGTTGTTACAGTTGGCCGTAGTCTGCAACCTTTCCCACGTGAATAATTCATAGCTCCAGTTTCACAATAACGTTCATTTGTAAGTATCATGAAAACGATTGACAATAGATTGTCGAAACTTTGTACACTTATAGTATAACAGTCGGATTAATATATCTAACAGATTTAAAAACTTTTAAAAGCTAAGTCCACGTCTAAGACAAAATCGCCGGCAACAGATCAATATTAAAACAATTTGGATCATGTATGTACGTACCTATATAGCTAGGTACATCCTGTTATTCTGGATATTACAAACATGCTGAAAAGGAAACTATTTACGGTAATATAATGCTTAATCTTTTCTATTTAGCGATAACTGCCAACCCGTAATAAGATTCAATATACCATAAAACAAATGTTATATTCGTTCTGAGCTGACGAGTCACAAATGCGTAGAAAACTTTGGTACTCATTACACAGGAGTAAAGTACAATGTTACACCGTGTGACCTGCATTAATGCTCAACATTTACATATAACTAATAACTTAATAGCGGCTGAGGTAACTTTTTCATAATATTAAGGGTTAGTCTTAGAATAATTACATATAGTAACCAAGTCAGCGCGCCCATTTAGAAGCACCTTTATTGGAGCCATACGGGGCGGTTGTATGAAGACTATCCTTCTATACGTTATTATTTTAAGGGGGAGGTCAAAAAGTTCGCGGAATGGAGAGTTAAGAGTAAGAAATTAAACTTAAAATATTTTTCTCTTATTAATATATTCTTCTGAAACTCTAATTTATTTGTTAAATCTATAAATCGATTTGA
Source organism: Udea olivalis (assembly GCA_947369235.1). Lineage (NCBI taxonomy): Eukaryota > Metazoa > Arthropoda > Insecta > Lepidoptera > Crambidae > Udea > Udea olivalis. The sequence goes on along the minus strand of OX376341.1, from coordinate 13,328,561 downwards.
GCTTACGCTCGAAAAATTTGTCTTTGTCCTCCAAATAGGCTTTACCTCTTCATCGCTGGAAAATTACTTCTATCGAAGCTCTTTTTTCTTTTTTTAAAAGCGAAAATAGTTCCTTGGGAATTATTCTAGCCTAAAGGTAGGAAGTTCTAAAATTTCGAAGCCCACTCATTTTACAGCAGCCATCGCAATTTGTACCTTGTGCAGGTGTGCATTGTCATGCAGAAGGAGCACACCTTTGGTCAATTTTCTTCATCATTTCTCGCATACAGGATCTTTGAGACGTTTTAGTAGCGTAGCGTAGTATGTTCCAGTTAAAATGACACCCTTTTTAAGCAGTGAGGACTTTTTCTGAATCATAGAAAACAGTGGGCAAGTTTTCCAGCCGATGTACACACTGTGAATTTCTTTTGTGGTGTGTTACCCTCTTTGTGCCCTTGCATGGAGTTCTGTTTGGGCCATGGTCAAAATAATGAACTCAAGTTTTATTTTCAATCACATCATCATCATCGTCATCCGTGCGGTCTATCCCGGTTGTGAACCCACACTGGTGTGTGGGGTCCCAGGGTCCGCCTTTCTTATTTTCTTGGCCCACTTCGCGCGGTCTTGTGCATCCTCAGTGGTGAGTCTGTTGGCACGCATGTCACCCTTAACGACGTCGAGCCACCGCTTCTTGGGTCGACCTCTTCTACCGGTACCTGGCGGGGGCGGCATAGCCAGACATTTGTTGCCCACGTAGTTTGCCGATCTCCGTGAGACATGACCATACCAACGAAGGCGGCACTCCTGCAGCTTGTCTGCGATGTCACGAACACGAAGGCTGCCGCGGATGTGGGTGTTACGCACACGATCTTTGCGTGAGACTCCACACATCCACCGCAACATCTTCATTTCCGTGACGCGCAGCTCCTGCTTGTGTCGCTCTAGTAACGGCCATGTTTCACTTCCATATAAAAGGACAGGCCTAATGATGGTTTTATAGACCTGCCCTTTCAGCTTGATCGGCATTTTGGGGTCACAAATGACACCAGCCACCTCACGCCATTTAGCCCAAGCCGCGGAAATTCGGGCTCTGACGTCGCGGACGATGTCCCCGGACGCGCTTAACACAGATCCCAGGTATTACAATTATCATTTTCAATCACAATCTGGTCTAAAACTTCGTTTATATTTTCACCACAGAGAGCCAAATAATCGCGCCAACTGAATATTGAAACTCAATATCATCTATGGTGAAATTTGTCCTCCAGATTGACTGGTTTAATGACCTAATGATGAGATTATCACCTGATTTTAATGAAACTTCGTATTTATACCTTTAATGAATGCCCCAACTAGTGTAGCTAGAAAAAAGTGACCTCTCCCGCCACCATGCCCCCGTTCCGCGAACTTTTTGACCTCCCCTCGTAGATAGAGACGATTACGCACCATGTTACCGAGTATAACCATATCACCATGTAATATAGTTTCCTTCTCACCATTTTCGTACGGGACCTGTGGAGTTTACTGTCAGTTATTCTACGTTGTATACCGGTTGTTTATAAAAATACCTATATCAAAACGATATGAAAGTTAATTAAGAAATGTGATTTTCAATCAGATAGTTTTCTACATCACTTACTGAATATTCCTTCTCGTTTTTGTAAGTCATTCGATAAACACTTCTTACGTAGGTAGGTACTTTCCTTGTTTTTGGTTACGTGTCTTTCTATGCATATTTAATCAATACTTATTAATATAATAAGTATTGATTCGGTCCATTATACAATCATTCAAGTTTTTTGCCTTTTTCAACTTCTTTGCTACCCACCTTCTTTGGAGTACTGGCTAATGAAAGTCGCATTAATAAATGTATTTACTTATATTTATTTACACTTCAACGTGCTGTCGTCTTGTTACTTCGAAAAGGCGAAGCTTTAAAAACACAAAATTAATTTATCCCGAAGCAAAGAAACATTTCAACTTCCTTTTTCCTTTAAGAATTTTGAGTGCCTCCGTAGTAAGGAATTTAGGAAAAAAATACTTTAGCATTAAGTACCTTTATTCGGTTACTTACCGAACAGATAATTTGCTAACAGGTGATTAAACACTAAAAAAGCATAAATGCGAAAAATTATCATATTTAGATTTGATTGTAAAATAATTTTGTGCTCTGACCCAAATTCAATTTAGAAATATATAATTACGAAACATTATATTTATTAATCATTCCTCCGGCGGGGATAAATGTACATTTTCCAAGAGAACCGTTTTGAGTAATCTCGTCAGTCTCATCATGTCCTTTTTCTACTTGACAATATTTTCCGCTGTTAATAAAGGGAGGGCATTACTCAGACAGGTAATTTTTGCTCTCTTGACGACGCGCAAAGCCGCTACGGCTGTAATATGCCCTTTCGGTCACAAGTGGATTCGGGGTCAGACTTGCATTTATCTACATAAGTAATCGAAAGAATGCTTTTGTAAGAGTAAATAGCAACAACGCTAAACAAATGCAAATTGTGTTCTTAGTCAATGTTATTCATAGAATAAGGGGAACTTCATTTATATTCAACGGAATTCGGCAGCGTTACGCAACACGGCTGCAAAATTAGACGGAGTAACGTTTATCACGACTAACACACAGGCTTCCTCGTTTCCGACGGGACTGAGGAATGCGTTTACTCTCCTATGTCAAGCTTTACAAAGATAGCTCAGACTCAGAATTCAATGCAGAGAACCTTCGTAACACTCTCAAAGGCTTTATTGGAAATAGAGTATCTACATTTTATGGCAGCAATTTTTCGACTACAGCACGTGGTAATGCTTTTATAGGCTAAGCTTGTAGCTATTTTGACTAATATCCAATATTAGGTGTTAACAGTAAGACAAAAAAACAAATACTTAAACAATTTATTGATAAATGAAATAATTCATCATATCTGTGGTTTTTGCAGGGGTCCACATACACGTTTCTATTAATTAAGTTAATAGAAACGTGTATGTGGTAGAATGCTATTTGAAACAGTTATTATCGTTCATTAAAAAGTTATTATTTCAAAGTCTAGAGTAGGACTCCGGATTGAGTGGCCGTGTGTTTCTTTCCTGGGATTCGCAGACATTTCCATGAGACTTTAACCGATAGGCTGCCATAAACTCAAACTCAAATATCTTTATTTAAATCGACTTCAAGCAGTACTTTTAAATAGTCAAATAACATATACAAAATAATAGACATAAATACCTACTTTAGTAATATGAATAAATCAATAAACAGTACACAAACATAATGCGAATCTACCACCGCGTCGGAGTTGCTTCTTACTGAGAAGTCCCGGTGAGAAACTCAGTAGTAACTCTTTTCAACTCGTGGTTTTACAATGCGAGTTAGTAGAGTAAAACTTGTTTGTTGAAAAAAAAATGCTAAAGTTCCAATATTAGTAAACAGAACAACCTAATAAGTATATCTAAGCTATAGAATTTAAACAACAGGATGTACCAAAATAGGTCAATAAATGGAAAAGCCACTGGCACGAACTCCCATAGCACAGAAGTTTTTTACGGATGTCACATATTTGAGGTCAATTATAAAAGAAAATGTTAATTCATAAGTGTTTAGTGAAAAATCTATGTCTATTTTAATATTATTGTAGTGAAAATCTTCATATTTCGTAAATTATAATGCAAAAGGTAATCATGTTGGTCATAACGGACGCCTTAGGGGGTCGGAAGGAAAGGCGGCGTCATAACACAACGGGATACAGATCTTAATAAATTTACTGCCCCAACCCTTTCTATAGGGGTAAAAAATAGTACCTAATATCTCTATGAAAATATTAAGTAGATAACGTACAAGGTGCTTGATAGGTGTGATGATAGAATTACGTGTTACAATATTACATAATTTGATTTACTTATTAACCTTGAAAAAGGTCGTGGACTAAGATTGTAGCCCTTGTTATCAAAAACTTAATCCTTTTCGAAACTAAAACTCACTTTCCGTTAACTATAAGATTTGAGGCTTGCTCTCCGGTGATGGAAAACACTGTTATAAGCCTTACCAAATGCCGGCTAGGTTGCCAAGGTATCTTTATTTGTTTTGAATTCTGCTAAGTACGGCAGAAATAAGTCGTATGTTACGTTTTTTCTTAACTCTGTAATAAAATTAAATCTTCCATCATGATTATTGTGTACACTAGATATTTCAAAGTGAAAATGCGAAAAAACAACGGCAGATAAGTTCGACACAGAGGAGATTGAAAAATTATCTCTCAGCTGGATTGTTTCCTATCATTGTGCGGTTATTTCCCCTGAGATGTTTAGCTAACGTGGTTCAGGTACTATTCGATGCATGACTTCGCCAATCCTGCGTTACCTGACGATTCACGAAGGATATTGCATGTTTTATTAATTTTCGACGGTTTTCCAAATATTGCCAATGATGTATGTACCTACTGCTGAGTATGTTGATCAGATCTGTTTGATGCAAAATATTTGTATTAGACGAAAGGCAGCAGTCTAGGCAAACATTGAATTACGGCAAGAATATAAGGTTGTCAGTTGCTTTATATCGTTCGTTCGAAGTCAACGTAAAGCATTTATTATCATGTAGGGTAGGCTAGTTCTATGACTATATATCATGAGTTTTTTGTTTCACCCAGCCAAATAAGCATCAATTATGAACTCATATGCAAGCAAATTTACACTTATTAGAACCAATATTATTACGTTACAAATAAGATTGAATGACACCCACAAATACGAATAGGTTCACCCAATCGTTAATGGGTTTTAGTAGTTAATATACACACAACAACATGGTTTACGGATACGTGGTTTTTTAAATAACTTAAAAAGTACTGGCCTTACAAAAAAACTATTAATGACAGAATATAAAAATATTATTAAGTTCCTTTTTTAAATTCAAATTTGTATATAAAAGGTTTTGTTTTAATATGAAATTCGCGTTAATTGAATTTCTTCCAAAGAAGTAAATCTTCACGAACTTCTAACTTGATTAAAACTCCATAAATCTTTGTCAAACGCATCTCCGCTGTTCATTTAATCATGCCACGTAGACACTTGACCAAGAACGAAATGTTAAGAGCAGTGGGCATGATTCAAGCTGGCGCTACCCAAATTGCGGTTTCTGAAGCCATGAGGACCAGTCAGAGCGTTATATCCAGGCTTTGGTCACGTTATCGTGTCACGGGGGAAGTGGTAGAACGGCACCGAGGACCTTAACGCATTACAACACATGTACAGGACCGATTCATAGTAAATGCTGCACGAAGTCAACCAAATGTAACGGCGATGCAATTGGTTCAAAGGCTACAGAGAGAGTATGGTTTGCTGGTAAGCGGTCAAACTTTGAGAAGACGACTGCATGAAGTCAACCTACGTGCTCGTAGGCCACTTCGGGTTCCAGCGCTAAGGAGAGGCAATCGAGGAAGAAGATTACAATGGGCTATTGCACACGAGAACTGGAACCATTCTCAATGGTCACTTGTGCTTTTCACTGATGAATCCAAGTTTGGATTTCATCCTGATTCGCGAAGAATACGCGTTTGGAGAGATCCTGGACATTGGAATCGACTGCAGCACCCACAACAAGTTCATGCATATCAAAGTGGCACGATTATGGTTTGGGCAGGAATTCGTCTCGGCGGTAGAACCAAACGAGGCAAAATGACTGCTCTAAAATACCGAGATGAGGTGCTAGAGCTTGTAATCTTGTCCCACAGACGCTAATGGGACAAAATTACCAGCTAATGGACGACAATGCCCGTCCACATACGGCGCGTATCGTTACAAGTTGGTTACAACAGCATGATATCCAAGCTTTAGACTGGCCTGCACAATCCCCTGACTTAAATCCTATTGAGCATGCCTGGGATATGCTTCAGACAAGAGCTCTTAGGAATTTCCCTGAAGATATTGTGCATGAAAACCAGCTTTTCTTGCATCTTAGCAGAACTTGGGACATTATTCCACAACAGGATATTGACACCCTTGTTTTGAGTATGCAGAACCGCTGCAGATGTGTCAGGAGAGTCTTAGGTGGATCCACGGCTTATTAATTTTAAGTTTTCAACAATTTTTAAGAAAAAAATAGTTGTTTTGTTTAGGTTTTGATGTTTCAAAAATAAAGTTAAGATTGAAATTTTGTCTGAGTTTTTCCTTTTCTTTTTTTTTAAATTTAACTATATCTAAAAGTTTATTTATCAGAAATATGGGCTAATAAACAAGATTTATTTTAATGTGTAGGTGGGTTGAGAAAAAGCTAATAGCATTTTAGTTATTTAGGTTTAATTGAAATATCCCTAGACCATGTTGATGTGTGTAGTAGAATAAACATTTTCATGGCAACTTTTTAGAATTAACTCCCTGAACGAGTGAAAATATCTATTTACGTTTCCATGTTCTTTTTAGAGCTATAAACGGCAACTCGCGTCATAGTTTTGAACTTATCAAGTCACATCCGAATCCTCGAAACTTATAGGCACGCTACTAAAAAACGAACGATTTTCTAACTATTCCATTTTATAGGCTCATTCAAATAAAGAGTCATAGCTTTTTTTTCCCAGACAACACATCCTTTGTAATGGTCTCGAAGTAGGGATTAATATCCTTGTGTTACGAGGTACCACACAAGGAAATAAGCCAGGGGTGTCTCCTAGCACACCCAGACCCGAGTCAATTCAGAAATCGGAAACGGACACTATGGAAATCGAGGCGAGAAACCTTACTTATGAGTTCAACCAAAAGCTGATTGCCAAACTACTCGTTTGGCAATTATTATTTTATATCAATGAATGATGGTTTATTTATAGCAATGAAAAATCAGTTGTTGTCGCCATTAGCCGAGCGTGAGTAACATAAAAAAGTATTCTTTACATCAGTTTTATTGTCCTGCCATTGGGTTAATTCTCGTGGCATTGGTGGAATGGGTGAACGTCTATTTAACTTCCAAAGAACTAATGATATTCTAATCTTCAGTTAATTACGTTGATTTGACAACCCTAGCGGTCTCGTGCAAATATCGAACGTCTTGGTGAGGTTATTAGCTCGGGTAAGATCCAACGCAGCTCAAAAGTCTCCGCCAAGTTTCCCAATACCGACGATATTATTTGTTCCTGCGCCATTTATGCAAATTAGTTTAGGCACAAGAAGTGTGTGTTAGGAATAAATATTTTTGAGAACGACGATGAATTTGTATCAGGGAGCCCAGACACAGACAAACAGACATACAGACAAAGGGACAATCAACCAAAATTTTAAAAATCATTATTGTGGGATATATTGGGTTTTCTTAGTTATTTCCTGCCGTCGCGCCAACTCATAGTAGGTAGGCGCGTAATGGCGCTTCATTCGGTTCTGTAAAGTTTCATTCAAATCCGTTCGGTAGTTTTTGCGTGAAAGAGTAACAAACATCCATACATCCTCACAAACTTTCGCATTTAAAATATAAATATAAATATGCGCCAGACAACACACCACTTGTCATGATCTAATAATACGAACGAGCGTAGCGAGCGTGCCGCGGCAGCGGCCGGCGAGTGCCAAAACCAAATTGTCGGCAAAGTAAAGTAAAGTATACTGCTAAAAAAAAAAGTTTAATAAAATAAAATAGATTGCGGATTAGTAAGTAAGAAGTAAGATTAGTAGGATGCTCCAGTAGTGAAAAACATATTTTAAACATCACAACCGCTTGCCATCAGCTGGAGTGAGGACATGTTTAAGGGCAAAATAAAAAAAAAACAAAAAACATATTTCATAACCATTGCTATGAAACAAGAATTTTACTGGATTAAGGTGGTTTTACTTTGAAACAAAGCGACGGTATAGCAATAAAAATAATTCTAGGAGACCATTATGTAGAACATGGATGAAAATATTGTAATAGAGGTAAACTGCAATAAATAATTTCCAGTCGACAAACAAGCCCGAGGGTGCGGTACATTAAATAATATCGACATATCCGAGCCAATTCCGTAGTTCTCGCTAAGCTTATTTCAGACTTCCCCAAGCAAATATTTTTCCATACGCGAACAGATTCAATTTACATTAAGGGTTATAAGACGGGCGATATAACGCGTTTCCATTTTCGTTTATACGAAACAGTAAAGTTTTTTTTTAAAAGTGTTGACTTTTTAAATATCAATTTATTTCGAATGTGCAATCAAGTTTTCATTTTCAAATCGTGAAAATGTACGTAGGCACTTTCGAGGATTACAGACTGTATACTCTATTCTGTTATAAAACTATAAATGAATTGTACTCAAATTTAAAATAGGTACAAATTTTACTTCATACACATATATGCTTTATGACGACATAAATACACACATCAAAAGTGTCTAGGGATCAAGCATTTTTATGCGGATTTCTTGAGATTGAGATGTGGCTTTGTAATAAATTTATGATTTTATAAATTTATATGGATCCTTGTTGGTGCATTTCATAATTTGAAACAGGAACTGTCAATCAAATTCAAGTAAAAGATGAAAATCAGCTGTCAATATTTTCCCTATAAAAACATACAACGCATTGAAGACATTATTAGTGCTACTGTTTCCCTACTGATTAAAACCAACGTTATTATGGAGCGGCGACGTCATTTAAGCAGGGAAGAAATGCTCAGAGCCGTGGGAATGATAGAAGCTGGTTCCCGGCAACGTACTGTGGCTTTAGCTCTGAATACAAGTCAGAGTGTTATCAGTCGACTTTGGACACGTTACCGAAGCACTGGTACCGTGGCTGAGCGCCATGGAGGACGGTATCGCTGCACCACACGGAGACAAGACCGATACATTCAAATCACAACTCGAAGAGCTCCAACAATAACCGCCATGATGTTAGCCGTGAGGCTTCATCACTCTTCAGGGAACTTAATTAGCGACCAAACAGTCAGAAACCGCTTGCATGAAGTGAACCTTCATTCCCGAAGACCGCTAAGGGTACCACCTATAGCAATGCACAATCGTAGGATTCGATATCAATGGGCTCAAACACAGAAATTGAGCAGAAGAACAATGGCGTTTCGTGTGCTTTTCTGATGAGTCTCGTTTTGGTATGAGACCGGATACAAGACGTATACGACACTGGAGAACCCCTGGACGCCAACAGCGATTAAAATCCTGCCAGGAAGTCCATCCTTATAGTGGTGGAACCATCATGGTATGGGCGGGTATTTGGATCGGCGGAAGAACTGAGTTGATTTGGATCAGAGGCAACCTCAACGCTCAAATTTATGCTGAGACGATTGTATCAGACGTCATCGTTCCTCTACAAGTGCAAATCGTTCCCTTATTTCAGTTAATGCATGATAATGCACGACCGCACACCGCAAGAGTTGTAAGACAGACTCTCGCCGCAGCTAACATCAATGTCCTGCCCTGGCCTGCTCAGTCGCCAGACTTGAACCCGATTGAGCATGCATGGGATATGCTACAGAGAAGAGCTCTGCCGAATATGGAGGGTATCCAGTCGCAAGAAGACCTTTTTTTGTTGTTGCAACGAACATGGGCGGCCATTCCACAGCGTGATTTGGATGAACTCATTTTGAGTATGCCAAACCGATGTTCTTGTGTTGTTAGTGTTCGCGGTAGAAACACGGATTATTAATTGTTTAAGTTACCCAATAAAATTTTAAAGAAAACTGTTATTTCAGTCTTTTTTTCGAACTTTAATGTTAGTGGTTCAAATGTCAAAAATCCCTTTATTAGGAAAATGGCAAATTTCTTTATTAATGCAAAGGTGACTTGGTTTATCGTTACTGTAGACAAACGAAAACACTTTATTTGATGAATCCTTAGAGAAAATTTTAATTAATATCAATCAGGAGAAAAGTGATTGCAAAAATATATGTTGATCCCTAGACACTTTTGATGTGTGTATTATAAAAGTAACTTTCGCTCACCGAACGCAAAAAAAGTATTTATTCGTGAAAAACATGAGTAACGATGCAAATTTAAAACACACGGAATGAAGAATTGGAGAGTGAATCGATGAAATTTAAATAAACAAATAGGTACGAGTACCTACGTGTCGAGTTTGCCGCGATTTGCGCACGGCCGCGTGACGAATGCGCGCCATGATGGATGTGCACCCTAGTCGCTCCCGCGCTGTTTCAGTTTGTATTGTGCGCGTGTTATACACAATGATATGCTTTAATATTAAAAAGGCAAGCTCGATTTAACTGACCCCATAAAACAAGGGTCTGAAGTCCTAATGCTTTTGGAAGTTTCACCATTTTAATGAGAAAGAGTAATCTGTTTTGGAAACCGTGAAGTTAATAAGCTCTCTAAAATCCTGACTTAAAAATAAGGTAGGTTGTTTAGTACCAAAATATGTTTCCCAATACAAAACAACACTACTTTGTAAGGTTTGGCAAAAGTTAGAGTAGTTTTTGTAAAAGTAATGGCCTTCCCTTGGGGTTACACTGCTAATGGCTGGGTTCGAGTAATAAATGAAAGCTAAAGTAAGAGTATTTCGAACCTTACCGCGGCCGTGCGTTAAACAAACATTTAGTTGTACTTTTTTAATAAGTGAAAGTGATGCCATTTGTTAGACTCAATGTAATTGACAAAAACTGTAAGAAATTAAAAACCCACCCTACTCTATTTCCATGGGCTGACTACCTAAATAGAAATACACTAGGGCTTTACATCACGATCAAAATAATTTATTCTTAGTCTCAAATCGAAGGCTGATGGTTTTTTGCACTTTTAAAGGTTAAACTTTTTGTAGAAATCTAAATGTATGCGCTTGGACCCAAAGTTTTTCTTGCGATTCCTACCATGCATGGCAGAAAAAGCTACCTGACCTTGAAGCACGCTGAGCTTTGGGCGCTAATTAATATTAATAAATAAATATGCATCACGCCAATCGTGTCGTCAAACCTTTTACTTTTCGAGGTCCTGGGCACTCATGCTCACAAACACAAATAATCTCATAAACTCAAATATTGTGATTTAAATAGACTTAAGCTGTACTTATAAATAGTCAAAAAATTACTGAATAATAGAGATAAATTCTAAAATAATAATAATATGAACACTACAAACAGAATACAAAAATAATGCGACTCTACCACCGCGTCGGAGTCGCGTCAGAGCTCTCTCCCGACATCCTTGTGCTTTCTCTAGTATGAGGCCATCTGCATGTAAGTACTAAACAAAATTTTACAGTATTTCATTCTGCCGTTTGCATTATGTTATGTTATGAAAACATGGTACAATTTATAGATCTTAAAATTAAAAATGTTTAACACATGTTTTATCGATCTGTCGATATGCAAATAGTGTCGTCATGCCTTTTTAATTCGCAATAATAATTCTCAATTCTAATTAAAACAATATTACAAAAAAAAACATCTGAATACAATAATAATAAATCCCAATGTCAACATCCAAACTCATTTCAAATCACAAAATCAATCAATTACAAACATTTAAATATGATACATATATAATATACAAAACGTATAGCCCGCTTCCACCAGACTATCGCTTGCTTCCTTCATTTATTTAAGCTGCATTGCAACTTCGCATGTTGTATATAATTACGATTGATTATTACTAGCTATTCTGTGGTTACCTGTCGGTTGTTCATCTCCCAGAACAATATACGAGGATTTAGACTAAAAGAATGAGACCTCATATGTAAAACTCACATAACTTTTTTCTCCAGAATTCTAAAGTACCTTCTTACCTATGTAGAGCAAAAACGTCCGCTCGATTATTCACGAATTTCCGTGGATTTATTGCGGAATGGAAAGATATGGCGTGATTTTTGTTGATGGAGGTAATTTGACAAATACAGCGATTCCGGCGGATGTACGGTCGAAGTTTTCTCATAACGACCGTTGCATTGGATAGATATTTCTCCTAATATAATTGGTTAATGAACGGGTTTGCAATGTATATTAAAGTGGTATTTGTATATATTTGTATAGTATTTGTGTAATAAAGTAATGTCAAAAAAATCCAATAATTTTGATTGGAATAATCATTGATCATAATATTAGGAACTATGACTTTAATGTGTCATGTGACCAAAAATAGTTTGTCCATATCGAAAAACATAAACTGGAAATGACCCAAAATGAGTAGCATAGAATTGAAAGTTATCTAAATAAGTCTATCATAATTATCTATATAGTTATGATAGGCTTTAGTTTTTGTGTAATCAGCAGTTACCGGTTATAGGCAGGGGCTGCGCACTCGTTACACTTTGGATAAGTGTTATTGATACTCGTTACCGTTAGCCCCAGTGCCATTCACCGCAGGGTAGTTGTGGCTGAACAGCACGCTGTCAGGAACAGACTACGTTAAATCATATTACGGTAGCTTACGAGCTGCTACGATCTACGCCGTAGTATACCTCGTAGACGTTCGTAGTCTCTGGCATTATTAATTTGATTTATTACTTGTTTCAGTTATGGGTCAGTTCTCATGCCGCTCACACCAAGCTCGTAGAGGAATAATAACTTGTCCGTGCTACAAAACCTCTCTCAAGTATGGATACAAAACGTTACTTATATTTAGCTGCTGCATTTCTACAATACTACAATTATTTGAGCTCAGACCGGGTTGTCCAATCGGTATCATGATTGTTTTCCTCTTCAAAATATTATCAGTTAAATATTTGCAATTTAGTTTGTTTCTATCTACAGTTTTAAAATTCACACCTGTCACCGATTTGCTATAGTTTCAGTTATGTCTTCGCAGCTGGAAGGAGCGTCAATTTTAAACTTTATAGGAGCTCATCTTTCCTTTGAGACTTCACGCCACACTCTCCGTTTGAATTATTCATATTGGCGGTAAATGTCTATGAAATTGAACATCACGCCTGATAGGAACGGAATATACGCTCGCACCTACTAGACAAAATGTGTTTTATTCTTTCAGTGGAAACAAAAAACATTCTAAAATAAGTTACTATAAATAGAGGGGAAAAAAGGTTAAAATTTATAGACATACCTATAAATTCAATAGAGTCTAAGTAAATATTGTATTACAGATAATTGCTGTCTGCCCGCCCGCACACGCTAGAGTGCAGCGTAGGATTAATCAGCCTATAAACTGTCTCAGTTCTGGGCAGAGATCTCCATCATTAAAACTTCGGGGAAATGGTCTTCATCAATGAAATCAAGTATTGCGGCTTAATCACCACGCATGCCAAACACATTGGTAACACATAACACAAAGCCGGGCTATGTTTCTAAAATCCGAGAACACTTTACCCGACCAGTGATTTGAACCCGTATTTCGGATTTACGAATTTCGGGTCAAAGGCGGTAACAATCGTTCACACACAGGTGTGAACAGGAAGAAAGGATAATAAAGTTAACTTGTTGCATCATTTACTATTAAATGAAAGATAATTTAATGATGATGAAACAAGTTAACTTCATTACCCTTGCTTTTTAGACTTGACTTTTGTTAAATTAAATAGAGTAAGGTATTATATAGAGACGAGGTACTTAATGAGGATTGTAAAACTTAAACAATACTGACAACAAAGGCTTGGACGGCTGAGAACGGCCGTGCGAGCGCCAATGGCTGAAAGAACCATCAATCTTGAGGGACGACACGGGGGTCCTCGGTGAAGACTCTTTCCACTTACTAAACTTTTGTAACAAGCAAGTGATAAATAGTCCGAAGGGTTAAAGGTACTTAATAAACTTCTATTCAGGGTTAATTAAAAAAATAACATTCCTACTGAAATACGACAATTACCCACTGTGATTGAAAACGGTTTTTATGACCTTGATGAATACTGTGACAATGATTTGTTATACATATAATAGTATTCTTGTTTTTTATCTGTTTCTTTGACATATTATTCTGTGACTTATATGTGACATAATATTGTTTCCGTAAAATTGATTCTTCAGCAATGTAACTTTCATAAAAATAGAATAATTTTGTGTCATCTTAATTTATTAATATTTTTTTAAGTTATAGTTTTTGCATGTCTAAAACTGGACAAAATACGCTTGACCATAATTTAATGTATATTTAAGATCTTATTTGTTTACCGTGTTTTATCGCAAATAAACAATTTTAATTTCAAAAGAAAACAAATTAACGCAAGATTTTTTATAGTCAATGAATTATAAATGATTATCTCGATGCGTATTTTTAATGTGATGTTAATAAAATACTTAGATTTTTACAGTGATTTCCTTAGAGCTCCAATAAAGCTCATACATGAGAATCAGGTTGAGTTTCTATTGTTGAAGTCCTTTTTGTTAGTTTTCCATAAAAAATCATATTTAGGAACTGAATATAATATACACTAGGAAATGCTATGGTTGCTTTAAAGGGTTTATTACTATTCACGCAAGTTTCCAAAGCCGCAGTGCAGGAAGCATGGTATCCTTAAATTATTAAATTTGGTGATAGAGACATGGTAAAGAGGAGCTTATTATTTTCAAGGGGTCCCTTAATAATTCAACAGTTTAATTTCCTTTGCGGCTGATTGGGTGCCTCGGGGGCGCCGGCTCTTCTGAACACCCGGGAAAATTGGATCCTCGATCTACCTCAAAGTGAACTTTAAGTATATTTCACCTAACACTTATAAATCATTTAAGTCTATTTCGTTACATAATGATAACTCTAAAGGTAACATTAAATTTCGTATAAACTATTCTATTACTCGCATAGCCTGAATAAATTCGAAGTATTTTTCCAGTTTGTACTCAGTTGTTTTAGCATAGTAAGGGCGGATCGCTACAAGAATAATGATTAAGATAGGAAAAACGTTTGTCCTTTTCTAATTTTTTGGGGTTTACATATGCACATAAATAGTCATAATACTATATTTTTTATTCTTATTTATAGATAAACAATATACTTATTATTTCTTTTAAAAGTTTAATCATGTTTTGTTTGGTACTTGGTAGTAGGACAGTATCAAATACGAGTTTCCAGTTAAAAGATCAAAAGTACCAAGCCTGTATTACTTTGGTGTGGTAAAATTTCCATTTGCTTAATCCCGAGGAATTATTCTTTCAGAAGATATTGCACCCGTTACAAGGAAACTGGGTAATTTAAATTTGGGGTTTCTAACACGCGGTCTTCTGCCATGCATTTAGATGAGCCTTATAAAAAGTCGAAAGGCGTGAGACGTTTGTGAAGGGATTGCGTAAGAGGTCTTGTCCTACGGATTATCTTCAAATGAAGTGTCCTATTATCCTTGCATTTTAATTAATATGTTAGAATGAGGAAAGTAATGCTTATGAAGAAGTCGACGCAATGCAGAATAATGCAGATAGGATACGTTTACGTCAATTTACATAATTTATTAATTAATCAGCTTTGCTTATATCTCACAATGTTGAAATTGGTAATTTTTAAACACGAGAAATCTCAGATAAAATAAACAAGGATATGAAAGTTACATAATTACACTCTGTTCTTCTTCAATAAAAGTGAATTAATTGCGCGGTACTATATTAAACATCCTGCATATGCTAAAAAAGTTTAAAAACTTTATTCCCCGTTATTTATTCATCTCCCGACTGTATCGCATTTCGATTTAAAAAAAAACACAATCTACATTGTCGATCTAACGTAAATAGGGAGCGGGGAATTTATCGGGTGCGATGTGAAAGGAAATCGAGCCACTACAGCTACACTACACTACAGGCTCCGGTTGTAAATCGCCGGCGATCGGTCACCGATGTCTCTTTAGTGAACGGGGATTAAAGTTTGTAAACACACGGGTACTTGTTGATAGGTCACGTTCCTGATTTATTTTCTGAGGTGGAGCGGCGGATAGGGTTGATAAATAGTGGCGCCA
The DNA here is from genome assembly GCA_947369235.1 of Udea olivalis. Lineage (NCBI taxonomy): Eukaryota > Metazoa > Arthropoda > Insecta > Lepidoptera > Crambidae > Udea > Udea olivalis. The sequence continues at coordinate 13,312,775 of OX376341.1, read as the reverse complement.
TTGTTTTTTTTGTGTTTGAAGATAGATACAATAGACCGTTAATTCATGGCAAATGCAATAACAAGATAAGAACATCGTTGACGTATTCGTACGTACTTCGTATATATAAAAAAACTAGAAGAAAAAGTGAAAAAAAAACAATGAAACCATTTTATCACTAAAAAGCTTAGTTTTGCAAGAAAAATGATACTCATTTTTCCACAAAAACAATCCTTTTATTTCAGTTTACGATCGTGTTTAGATATTTGTCAGCCTCACCAGATTTATGGCTTTAGTGCAAAGTTTAATCCAACATCAAGCGCTGGAAACGCTGGAACAAATGGAATCGTCACAAGTGTTGGTGTAATAAGCAGTTAGAGCATCTGCAGTGGAGGCGGCAATCAGCGGGGATAACTCTAACACTGACATGGAATTCCCTGTCTAGACTGCCGGCATTAGTGTTTGAAGTTTAGGAGATTTTAATGACACAGTATATTAAATTTATTTTCGGCACTGTAAAATTAAGATATTTGATTACTATATTACAGTACGTCTACCACGAGTTGCCACTTCTAATTTACATTATCGTTCGCGTAATAAAATAGTATTGGGTTTTGACATGACATGACATGACAACGTCAAATCCCAATGCAATTTTATACGCGAACGATAATGTAAATTTAACCTCTCGCAACTCGTGGTAGGTAGACGTACTGATTACCGTTAGGGTAAGCGTGTTCCAGAGCGGAGACCGCGTATCGGCAAACGTGTGTAGTACGCCTTCCGGCCAGGTGGGGTGATGATTTGCGAAAGGTTGCTGGCAGAAACTGGATGGGTCAAGCTGAGGATAGGGCGCGATGGCGCGCATTAAGGGAGGCCTATTTCCAGCAGCGGACTATGATAGGCTGATGATGATGATATTTTATGCAATATCAGCGAATGTTATTCTCAGGTCTATCTGCTTTGGGCTTATTTAATTAGCTTTCATATTAGGTTGGGGAAAAAGTCTTTTCGCATATAGTATGTATGAACTTGTAATACATTCTCTTTGGCTATACTATTTGAATCTGGCTGGTTTTGGTATCATTAAAAGTTTAAATTTTAAAAAAGATAATTTCAAATTCAAATTAGGAAAATGTGTGATTTTCACTTGTTTTTCTTACTGTCAAGATGAGTGAATCTAATGAAGAAATTCGATAGATTTTAAAATTTTACTACAAAAAAGGTGCAACGCAAGCCGCGAAAAAAAATTGCAATGTTTATGAACCTAGTGCAGTGTCTGTGAAAGTAGCACAAATTTGGTTTAAGCGTTTTCAATCCGGAAATTTTGATGACAAAGATGCACGTCGCTCTGGTCGCCCTATCACGGATAAAATGGATGCCATTTTTGAAAAAGTGGAGCTAGATCGGCATATCAGTAGTTACGACGTAGCTGAAGAACTGGAAATTGACCACATAACAGTTTTGGCGCATTTGAAAAAAACTGGGCACACAAAAAAGCTCGATATTTGGGTACCTCACGAGCTCACTGAAAGAAACCTAATGAACCGTGTACTCATTTGTGATTCTTTATTACGACGTAATAAAACCGAACCATTTTTGAAAAAGCTGATAACTGGTGATGAAAAGTAGATCACGTACGACTAGAACGTACGAAAAAGGTCGTGGTCAAAGGCCGGTCAGGCTTTACAGACTGTGGCGAAACCCGGGTTAACTCGCAACAAGGTGATGCTGTGTGTGTGGTGGGATTGGAGGGGCATTATTCATTATGAGCTGTTACCACCAGGCAGGACCATCGATTCTGAACTCTACTGCGAACAACTGATGAGATTAAAGCAAGAAGTTAAGATAAAGCGGCCGGAATTAATCAACAGAAAGGGTGTGGTTTTTCATCATGATAACGCTAGGCCACTCGGCAAAAACTGAGACAGTTTGGCTGAGAGGTGTTAATGCATCCGCCGTATAGTCCTGACCTTGCACCTTCAGATTTTTACCTGTTTCGGTCTCTTCAGAATTTTTTAGACAGTGTCAGGTTAATTTCACGAGAGGACTGCCAAAACCACTTGTCGCGGTATTCTGATCAGAAGCCTCAAAATTCCTAGAGCAATGGAATCATGTCCATAACTACAAGATGGCAAAAAGTAATCGAACAAAATGGCACCTACATACTTTAGTTAAATGTAAATAAACTACATTAAAAAATGTTTTGAATTTTCTTAAAAAAATGCGAAGAAACTTTTTCCCCAACCTATTATGAGTCTACTTATCATCGTCTGCTGAAAGTGACCGACGTAGCCTTGCGATGCCGCTTTTGAAATTTATGAGGGAAAGTCTGTATTCAGCAGTAGATGTCTCATGGCTGCGAATGATGTTTATATACATTATCTGTCTTAATCTGTATCAAACGCGAAATTAGGTATCATAATGCAATTGCATTGTGTGGCACTAGAAGTCAAGCGGGGCTCAAAGGTGGGGATGCCTTTGCATATTCTGCAAAGCTTTACCCATACACATTTGTGTGAGTGTTTCATTACAGCTCCAACCTATACCATGCTTTAAAAAATTTAACCTATAATCTGATGATGGTTAATCTGCAGCAGTTTTTAATCACCAAAGATAATTTAATGGTTCTCTTTGTTTAAAGCAAAATGGTGAAGGAGAATGGTATATCAGCCTCAGAAATTAAAAGAAGTTACATACCTGCTCTTCTCTGAGTTAGAATTCAGATGCCCTGGTGCCGATGTGTAACTACAATGAAGGCTTGTATTTTCCAAGACGTAATTCCTGCGCAGACGACGTATTATCCGCGGCGTACTTGTTTCTCAGTCAAAATATGTATGTCTGAAAAATACCAATTATTTTCATAGTTTAAATAAAACTATCATCACGCTTGGCAAATAATTACTCTGAACTTTAACAATATCTTAATACCTACACCATCGCCCTTTTAGATACAACAAACTCTTTCATCAACTTTTGCGAGTAGGTAGAACAGAACAATAACTAAAGTTGAGTTCAAGTACTAATTTATTTAGGTAAATGCGTGTGTCGCTTGCCGTGCTGTAAGACATAAGAACGGGTACTATTTATCTACTATTGTTCCTTAATTATTCCTAATTAGCAGTTAGCGCATCTGCAAGTTGCAGCCGCATTGTTCGAGACAACAATCACCGACTATAACTCTCGTGCCGGAATTTGGCTCCCAGACTACCACTTTTAGTAGCATTTTGCGGGGCTTACGCTCTCATTACACTGAGCTTCATAGCACGGCAGTCTAATATCACCCAAACGGCTCTTGCCTGTGCTAGCAATCTAGGAGACACATATATAGGTACTTTAACAGTTTTTTCTATCTTCAAGAGAGCTCATACCAGGTTGTATGTTGTTGTCCAGTCCTCAAATTCATACTCATATATTTCTTACTACCTACACAGGCAACCCATATTTAACAAACCTTAAACCCATAAAATTGTAGCGATGACTTGAAATCAAATGATGGAAGCCTTCGCTTGGCATTGCGACACCTTAAAAAAATTTACAACATAAAATAAAGTTAATTTTTCTGTTTATTCAAAATTATAGAACATCATTTTTGTAGATCTTTATCGCTAACTTAGTATTATTACAGGGAATAAATTTATTCTGGGATGATTTAATAAAGTCTGACTGAATTTCAAAGCGGAGAGGATTGGTATCCTGTTGCTAGGCTGAGACATAAGATCCGTTCAAATTGTTCCGTTTCGTAATTGGAAAACTTAAACCGCAGAAAATCTGATGATACTGAAATTATTCTTGTAATAAGGTGTTTGTATTTTATTGTATGTTTAATGAAATTGTTGTACAAAATAACAGTCAGCTCAGTATTTCTTGCGTGTTTCTGTTAATATGACAAACGGAGAGAATAGGAAGTATAATAAAAAAGCATTAAAAAGGTTTTTCGCCCATTCGTTTTTATAGCACTACCTTTTTGTGGCGGGGTCTACGAGTATATCTTACGTCATAAAAGCCTTACGATTTGTTGTCCTAATGTCCACCTTGTATCTTTGTGCGATGCACCCGATCCGCCCATTTGTTTGTTTGAGCATATTTTTTATCATTGCTTTAAGTTTCCTTTTGTTGTTATGAATGTTTCATAAACTGTAGCAAAATCAAGTCTAGATGATCAATTTGACTGTAGTAGGTAAAAAACAGGTTTAAAAAGAGGTTAATGAGTATTTTTTAATTTGATTTTTGGCATTTTTTCAAGCGAAACACCACTGACCGAGCTGGTATGAACCGGTTTTCGTAAGCGACGAGGCCGCCAGTGGTATCACCGGTGTCTCTGTTTCGTTTATACTCGTACTCATGTTCGCCGTATCATCAATGGCTGACGTAAAGAGTCGCAGGTTCAATTACTGCGTCTGCAAATTTCTGTTTATGAAACAGATATTTATGTTGAATCTGTTTGTTTGTGATACCTTCGTCGTTTCTGGTTTCCGTAACACACGGGAAAACCTAACTTTGAAATTAATGTATCCGATGTTGTCTTAATTAACATATTAATTTGTTATTTAATACTTTTTTGTGGTATTGACTCTTTTATAAACAAAAAATATTCATGACTGAAAATGTCAATAGCTAAAATTTTCACAACAAATTACGACTGCGACGTTTTCAACTGCTTTAATTCTAAAGCTTCATCATACTCTTATTATTAGGAAGACCATAATGAAAGTACACTAAATCATTTCTATTAAAAAAATACCCTCAAAAGAATATCCCAAGAATCTTCTTTTTTATCTTTTTGTGATGCGTAAATGCCGAAGTCGAGGAACATGTCGGTCATGCCAAGTAAGTTTCACTCAGCAAATCATGCACTTAATAAGCTGTGGTCCTATAAGACCATATTGTGTAACAAACACACAGCCGCCGTCGAAAATTATACAACACGATAAAAAAGATCCTTCATTTAACAACGTTGAACTCGCCCGTTTTTATCTGCACTCATGTCTATTTACAGTCCATCGAAGTGCAGTGCAGCGTGAAAATAAAATTAACAATGCGGAGTATTTACAGTCGGGCAGCCGAATACGGCAAATCGGGTGGCTGAAGGGCCAACTTCGGGCAGCTGACTGCGCGCCTATTAGCCGGCACTAATTAACGCGTTGCCCAAATCCGCGTTCGCTGCCCGCTGTTGGGTGGGCTTTAGTTTTTGTCAATAGCCCTCGTCGATATTAAATACCCACGAAGCCTGCTACACACTCTCTTTTATTAAGGCCCCCAGTGTTTATTTGGGCTGCACCTTTTTTGGATAGGTACTTTCACGGGTAAGTGATTAAAATTATGTGTTTGACTGAATAATATTTTAAATTAAAAACGACCCTTTCATTATTGAAAACTCTTTAGTACACTGCGTAGGCGTGTAAGAAAAACAATAATTCAAAAGCAAGTGTTGCATACGAACTTGTATACTCGTAATTTGAGCAGCGTAACTGGATTGGTTCAGTATTTGAAAAAAAAGGTTGACCTTTTTTTGTCATTAAAAAACAAAATTGTAATAAAAAGTTAAATGTTTTTCTCATCCCTAAGTTAAGCGTTTAATATTGTAGGTACCACCACAACAACAAAACAGTTGGAAAACAGACTGGTGCCATCATCATCTACATAAACGGTAGATGTTGCTCGCTGCATTGATCACGTATCATTACATACGTAAGCCTATATTACAGGAACACAAAGTAATACATATTGTGCCAGGAGTTCTCATCAGCCGCACACAGGGCGAGAGAGACGTCACATGCGATACCGAGATAACTTTAATTAGTCCGATTCGCGTCGCGTTTCTATTATAATCGTATTGTGCAATCAGCAAGCTGTATGGAATGTAATGAATTCATTCGTGAAACCAGCTTAATCCAACACGTACAGAATACCTACTATGCAATTCTGAATTTAGTGATGTGCGAAAGTTTTGAAATAAATGAAACCTGAAATAAGCTTTTGTAGAAAGTCCAATTGTTATTGAAATTGGCAGGGACGGACGTGCTTACTACAAAGTTCAAAGTTCAAAGTCTTTATTGCACTATGTTGTTACAAAGATGTTAAAAAATATATTTGGACACAAACATGACCCTGCAAGGGCACAGCAAATACTTATAATCTATTTATAATTAATAATGGTTAGTAGTTAAATTTTATTATTGATTTCACATAAGTCATTATTTTATATTAATTAGATTTATTTTATATTACCTAACTAAAACATTGAGCGTAATACCAATACATTATCATTTTATCCATCTAAAAACTTCTTTAATACATTTTGAAATTTATTTATTTTACTCTCATCCTTAATTATCTCAAGTAATTTATTGTAAATCTTCACACACAACGAGAAAGGACCTCTACGAAACATTTCCAAACTGCAGGTTGGTTGGGCTAATTTAATTTTTGGCCTAAGGTTTTGGGGACACTGGTGACATGGAAAGAAACTACATTATATGTGCTAGAGTACAAACACGTAGTTCATTGCTTCTTTAGATGACTGGTATATAATTAGCGATTAAAGAAGACTTGTAGGCTTTGCGTCTTGTTATTCCTTTAAATTTTCCTTTTGTGATTCTCAGTGAGACGCAATCCAACAGGTTTAGCGCCACTGATGGCAGACTTATTGCATTAGACTGTGGATCACAAAGCCCGGCTTAGCTGTGTGCACTTCAAGGATTCGCTGTGACAATACATTTGAATTTCATTCGGTACAGTGAACTATCACTGGCTTCTCATCTTAGCTCGGAAAATTAACAAAGACATCAACGAATAGGCAGCTTATCAAATGTGGCTTGATATACGTGAAAATAATACGTTGCTTTCCATTTTATAAGTGAAAAATGTGCACACTTGTTAATTTTGGCTATAAAGGAATGATCACTGTCATCGGCTCAACTCCAATAGTGTGTTTTTATACGGGACCGATCGTTGTATGTACCAACAGGGCTGGATTATTAAGTAACCAAAATATAATTCCATAGGTGGAGTGAGGTCATCTTGACGGCCAATATATAAAAAAAAAACTTTACTTAGTAATCCTCAAACATTTTAGAATACTTTGTAAGCAAAGCAGCTATCACTAGATAGCAGTCGTAAAACCACAACGGAACCCTGAATGAGCAGCTTGGTAAACTTAGTCTAATGTTGTTGTACCTTAGTAGTTAATCACACGAACTGAAAGATAAAAACCCTGAATAGATCATTAACTAAATACTGCAATTTTCTGTCTTTCTCTACAATGACAATACGTGTTGTGCGTTGCATCAAATAGAGGTCTCAACAATAATGCGCGGGATAATATCCTATCAGTGCAATGAATGCATGCAAATGGCATTTACGCGGTACGAATATTGCATCTTCGCCCGCGGCGGGGCGTTGGGCGCAGCTTGCACCGCGGGCGGGATCACAGTAGGGGCCGCACACATGCATCGAAATAGATAACGCACGTACCTCTGTACGTATGAACACCATGCTACTATTGGGCACTTGCTGTGACGTCACGATCTCGCTTTAATGGTAAGTGTGATAATGTGCTAATATGTATTTATAAAATGAAATTGAAAGATAAAAAGACAAAAAAATATTCTAGAAAATAATTACAACACAGAATGGAAAAATAATTATTCGTTTTTCAACCATGACGAGTAGCACATTGATGCTTGGATATTTTTGTTGCTCAGCCTGTTTCTTTTTCTTGTAATTAACTTACCAGACTTCGAAATACTTGTTAACTAGGAACGCTAGTCGCTAGTATAGAAAAAATAAAACTTGGAATGCTATTTGAGCCAAGGTTGGCAGAGACAATTCTTTTGGACCTTACCACCACATTAATACATTTGTGTGTTCAGGCTCAAATCTCAGTAGGCATATTTATGTATGTTTCCACTTCATCTGAGATATCTACGCCTTTCGTTTCCTCTATAGCAGGAGGTACAAAATTGTAATAAAAATATTTAATTAAGTAGTCACGTTAGCGTGTAAATAAAAATACATTATTTTAATAACATATTTATTAGATTTATTTTGGAGATAATGCTGTGCTGTGAGCCTTTAAAACAGAGCTCGAGTCGCGACTCTTGCTTTGGAACTAGGGTTCGAGTCTGGGCTTGAGCCTTCGAAATAAGGTTCGAGGCTGAAGCTCGAGCCTTATTCTTGTGTTATGATTGTATTCGGGCCAAAGAAAAAATAATTTGATGATAGTTGGAAATTCACTTTGTGAATTCACTTGATTTTGATATCACAACGGTAGTTATGACAACGGATCTCTCTCGTTTGCATGCATAAACTCGCGTCACCTATTTTGATGTAGGTATGTCCGTGGGGCTGTGGGGGTTTTAATTCACGCGTGCAGAACACAATTTTCCTGATGAACCTTCGACATCGTATGTCCGTAACTTTCCATTCAAACTAGGGATTGGGTTTTTGGCGACGCTTTGAGGTTTAAAAATGTTTTACCTGAATATTACTGTGGCAGTGACTTGTTTTCATGTGATGGAGACCTTTGCTCTGTAGTGGTACTTTATTTGTTGATTACACTAATAGTATTGACTGGCCTTTTGGCGCTATGGTTGCGATCTTGCCTTCAGCGCCGGAGATCGTGGGTTCGATCGCCACCCATGATAAACATTCATGTGACGAACGATTGTGTTTGTTCTGTGCCTGGGTGTTGTTATGTGTTTTAGTGTGTAAAGAAATATTGAAATATGTTTTTGATCACGGACATCTATAAGTAAAGATGTGCTTCGTTTGGGGTGAGATGATCTTGGTTTTATTTGTACCAGATGTTTATTTATTTACAACCCCCTTAATTCTTAAAATGAAAATATTTTATACTTAATAGACTTCGCGTAAGATATATTTTATCATGAGCCACAGTTGGCGTAGTAGCACTGTTTCTCGCCTCGATTTCCGTAGACGTTCAACAAGTAAGTTCTCTTCTGCCAAATAAGTTTTCAAAACAATCTGCTTATTTCCATCACCGCCAAGGTGGTCTACTTATAGCCTGCGAATTGTGCGCCCCTGGAATAGGTATAAAATGAATGTCGTGTACCTATACGACATAAATTTTATACCCTATTCCGTTTACCAAGCCTCGCGACGTCCCACGGGAGCGCTGATAATTTTTCCTCAGAAAATCTTCTGTAAACCGAACTAACCCCAAATCCTTAACAAATCAGGACTTAAGTCTTGTTATTAGAAACTTATTTTGATAATTAGGTTATAAAATGACACATTAATTAGTACGTACAGAAACAGCATAGGTGAATGTAAATGAACCAATCTAGAAAAAGGGTAAGTACTTAGAATAATTACATATAGAAAGCAAGTCCGCAATGATCAATGTCAAAGCGCGCCGTACGTAAGCAAGTAATAGTCACGCATGTGTGGATTGGATTAGTGCTTCATTTTCGACTGGGCGGTTGTATGAAGACTATCCTTCTATACAGTATTATTTGTAAGGGTAAGTAGATATTTCAATTTATTGTTAGTCAAAAAACAAACAAGCGTTGACCATTTAAAGACACTTTTTGTTTCAGTTAAGTATTTATATCTAATAATAGTAGTACAATCTTTTCTATTAAAGGCCCTAAATAGTAAATTGTTAACTAAGGCTTTGAAAAATGTTTTTTTTTACTGGGTTATTGTCAGTCGGCGTTCGCGTCGGGCCGGTCTAATCAAACTGTTGCAGCGACGTACTTTCAGTACCAAAAACATTGATTCGGGATGCCTGTGGGACGCACTTAAAACACGTTGTACGTGTTCACTTTATTTTCTGTTCGAATGCACAGGTGATAATTTTTTACCTAAGTGAAGATATACATAATAATCCTTTCGTACTTAGCTTTGTTATTTTGTGGATATTGTGATTTAGTTAAGAAATTTATTTTAAAATCCGGTTATGAATAAAAATGCTGATTAAAAAAACGAGTAGGTAGAATTATTATCTCCTGATTTAACTCATAGTTAGTTATTAAAAATCGTCTTAAAATATGGACCACACGCCCGCATCCAGAAGCACTTCTCAAATTGATGCTGGCTTGTTACATATCAGTAGATGTGAAGGGACAGGTGTAAGTTTAAAGTTTGCCCAACTTTGATTGTTGTTTTTGGATTCGGGCGGAGTATTTAATTCATTTTAAATATACCAATATTTAATAACGTTTAATATCAGTCCAAATGGTTATTACAACTTAATTGAACTAATATCCTGCTAGATAGTTAGTTTGCCAGTAGTGAAATCGGCTGTGACACGCAGACGAATGGGCACCTAAAGATTGAACGAGCACTCTGTTAGTGGATTTCTCTAACGATTCTACTTTCTTTATGTCCAAATCTTTTCGTATCCACTATGGTTGAAAAGTGGGAACTGAGATAAGATTTGTTACAACGAGAGAAAAATGGAGTGAGCAATGCAGTGCAGTGCATTTGTGCGATATGTTTTCCTAAATAAAACTCTGCTACCTGGAGATCAATGTAAAGTTAACAATATTATTTTCTCTAAATACCCTGGTACAATTGTTCAATTTTAATAAGTCACTGTATTTTTAATGTACGTATTCGTGGTATTCTATCAATTAGTTTCTCTTAATTTGCTAAATATGCTGTATTTGCAGCCCATTGTCATGCCATTGCATCTTGGCCACCAAGACCATGTCAGATCTTTGAAAAAGATATTCAGTCCACTTTGCAATGCAGTACGCTGTTGCTTTGCGACCCAGATTAGATATTTCTTTCATGCATTTTTTTTTTTAATTTGAAACATTTATTAGAAAGGCATGCAACGAAGTCAACCGGAAGGGGTAGGCACACAGGAAGCCCAGGAAGGGCGCGCTCACGCCCTCGTGTGGAATTGAAAATGAAACCCGTGTCGTGTTCCTGCACCGCACCTGTCGTCCTAAACTTTATTGCGTGCGTCTTCATTAAGTCAAGTTTCTTTGAAAGCGTCCCACCTTCACCTATACTTTGACAATCTGGCACTGTTATTATTCCGAGACTTTTAATTATGCAATTCATCTGTGAACACCTAATTTAAATAGATATATCTAGGACATTCCACACTATAACCTCCTGACCAGTAAAAATAATGTTAATTACTTGTGCTTTAATTTAGACATTAAATGGTAATAGGTAAACTGACTCCTACATTCACTTGCAGTGTTGACGACGTAAAACAAGGCACTTGAAACCGAATCACGGGTAATCCGACTGCAAAACTAGGTTTCTTAACCTACAAAGTAAACGGCAATATTTATTGAAATATTTTTAAAGTCGGTGAACATGAAATAACTAAAACTGTCAACACTTAAATATTCATTGCAGATTACATTCCATAATACGTATATCCAAAACCAACTTCAAAATAAGCGAACCATTCCAAATGTTAAGGGTGTTCTAAATTTTATTCAGAGCTCCATGAAATTTTACAGTCTACCAAACCTGGATTTCGGCATTTTGTCTTTACTTTAATGCTAAGCATAATGTTGTGAGGTTATGAGTCCGTTCCTATTAATGTTAAGTGGAAATTTCCATTAACTTTGCGCGTGTTCGCCGGCGTCTTATCCGCGCGAACGCGAATTCTGTGATCCGCTTACGCCGCGGCCGTCACGAGCTTAGCTAATGGACTAGATGTTTCAATGAAGTATACGTTTTTATAAGTATAAATATTACTTTGAAAAAAAATTGCTTTGATTTATGACACGAGACACGTTTTACTCTACGAGTATTTTCAATTGATCTCTAACAGCACTCCTATTTTTAATTCCTCATTGGTGCAAGTCAAGACTCCCTTGTAAAAGTAGGGCATCACAACTGTGGACTCTATTTAAACTTTTACCACATTAGAATAGTTATTAGTTACGGAATTTTTATAACAATTCACCCCACCCGCAAGATCTTCAGTTACTCCGTGATCATGGCACTTGCAACAGTGCTGAAATATCGAAAACTCTGAAACAGAAAACATGGTAGAAATCCCTTAACTAATAACGATTCTAATGTTAGTGACCATAAGAATTTCATCATCATCATCATCATTTCAGCCGAACGACGCCCACTGCTGGGCATAGGCCTCCGCCAAGCATAAGAATTTAAAACAATATATTTTACCACATTTTTTTGGGTCGGTTGATAGCTTACTTACCTGAATGTTGCGGTTTAAAGCCACAAAATTCAGCTTCGCAGGGTTGGCAAATATTCATCTGAAGGAATTTTTGTGATTGCTCTACGCTTCGATCATAATAAAATTGTTGGGGTAAGGTCAAAGGTTTAAGGTTCTAGTTACTTCTCGCGGTTACATTCTAGTCGTATTTTAGTAAAGTGTCAAAATCTTAACCTCATAGTGAAAGTTATGCTTACTGTGGGTCAAACTCATGTCCAGAGATATTTATTATTTTTACTACTATTTTCCTATTATAAACCATGTAGAATTATGATTTCTTTCTCACATTTCCAACCGGTGATATTAAAACGCTATCGAAGGGTATTTTAATAACGATACGTATTTTCCTGTAGTACAGAGCGGCAAGCCTGGATTTAATAATCGATAAGTTCGATTTTAATTAAAGTAAAATATGGCCGCGCTATCGCAAAATTGTTGAAATATGCATCAAAGGAGACTGGGAAATTGAACGCATAGCGCGCGAACTTGTCACAGCCAATGGACTGTGAATCACTCTCATGTTTATGATCATAACATTTAATAGGGTAGTTGATTTTTTTTGTTGAGGTGCTATCGAAAGACCTCTCAATAATAGAAACATTAGTGAAATAATTATTTCGAAAACACGAAAAATCTAAAAATCATATTTTTGGATTTGGCCAAAACGCTTCTTACAAACTGTCGCAAGATGTATGATATTGTACGTCCGAAATGGGCAAGCTGTTAATTCTATCATGACATTTATAAGAACCATTGTACATAGTTTAACAATAAATAAATATCTTCTATCTTATCTGATCTAAGATAATGACGTCACAAGTCGCCTATTTCTATGCGTTCTGCAAGACACTTGTTCGGCAGCTATATTAAATTTTGTGTTAATGATTATGGTTTCTTATCAAAGGTTACTATAAATTGTGTGGATTGTCGAATGGTATACTTATTTTTATTTATTTTAAACTATTAAAATTTGACTTGCCCACCCAAGTTCGAACATAATATATAATTAATTATACATAAGTACACGAACTAAAATTTTACATATTCCCCCTTTTTAGTGTCTTTTTCGATGATGTTGTCAACTACCTAATTATTGAATTTACTATCTACAAGTAGGTTGTTTAGTCCTTGTTGAACTGTTATTTGTTGTAAAACAACATAAACAAACATATTTTATATACGTTTATTATTATTATTATTTCTAAATACCTTTTTTTGACATGTCATAAGTGCTTTGTACAAGCTTAAATGAATAAATGTTTTTTTTACTTTAATATTTTTTTTATACACCACTTGTCGTGGTCTCGAAGTAAGGATAAATTTCCTTGTGTTACGAGGTACCAGACAGGGAATTAAGCCAGGGGCGTCTCCCAGCACACCCAGACCCGAGTCAATTTTGACCCGACCGGGAATCGAACCCAGGACACCACGCAAATCAAGGCGTAAAACCGTGCCACAGCGCACTGCGCCACCGTGTCGTCAACTCTACTTTACTTGCCTGGCTAAGATGCGCAACATAAGGTAATTTCTCGTTTCTCGTCTCTGAGAGTCGACAAAAGAGGTAGACAAGACAAGTTTCCTCGGATGACAAAGGGGTGTAGACATGTTTAACACAGACTTATTAATATTATAATCGATATTATCAATAGTACTGATTTGAAGACACGATACTATCGATATAAACAATCGATACAAAGAATCGAAATGATCAATTGAACTAGTCGATTCAACTAATCGATTTAACAAATCGATTCAACTAATGTATTCAACTAATCGATCAACTAATCGATTCGAAAAAAAATTCAGTGTTTTAACGGACCGCAACGCCGTTTTCATGCTATTTTAATGTATAATTGGTTTGTCGTCCACAAAAATGACCGACGAGTTCACACACGAGATATCTCTTCTAAACGACGACAAAAATAAGGCGCCATATTAGGATCTGTCGACAAAATTATTTCAATTCTCATACAAAATATTAAGTCACGACAATTGCTGCCATGTTAGGAACGGTAGACAAAATAGAGAAATCGAGAAATGGCGAAATTTGATTGGCGGGTTTTTTGTCAACTCTTCACGTAGGGCGCATCTTAGCCCCGTTGGACATGAAAATAGTAGATTACCTATACACCAAGGGGATAAAGCACTGTTTTATGTCACGGGCGCTACATTGAATCCTGAACGTAACGAAGGACTCCAAATTTAACTCCCGAGCGCAGCGAGGGTGTTATAAGTTAATTCCCGAGCAAAGCGAGGGAATTAAGATTGAGTCCTGAGTGCAGTGAGGGATTCAAGCGCCCAAGAAAAAAACAGTTTTATCCCGGTGTTGTATACTCTACTTTTCTCACTTTATGCGAGACAATAAAAAACCAGGCTTAGTAGATAGTGTTTATTACAGCATATTAAAAGTACAAATTGATATTGGAGACATTAGTCCAATTATGGAAAGATAACGTTATATTTTTATTTGGTACGTTTATCGAGGTTGAGCTAGAGTTTATTTGAGTTGTGTTCAAGGCTTCGGACACTTGTGTCTGAGGGTCGAGTTGTTCCGTAAAGGTTGGAGAAGGTCGTCTCTGATGCAGTGGGCTTGATGTAAATGTGACGTGTTTTGAGGAAGATGACTGTGGTGGCAGAGGCGTCCAGGGATCATCAATTGTAGACAATGTTTTCATATTTATCTTTTCACCAATACGATAGCTCGTTCTTTCTTTATTTTTTTATAGAATTTTCAATGTAGCCCTCTGCCACTGCATCGGACTTCCAGCCACCGTGTCGTTTTATTTGGGCCATGTCTGCTCCTGAATCTGCCAACAGACTCGCAGATGTTCGTCTAAAGCAATGGCCTGTGTAAAGCTCGGGATTTTCCAATTTCAGGTATTTAGCAATCTCTCTTGGCATGGCACTAATTTTATTTTTGCCAATGACCTTGCACATTTCCCATTGTTGTAGCCTACAAAAAATCTGTTGGTGTTTATATTAGAAGGGCGTAAGGTTTGGTACTTTTCGACTATTGTGGTATGGTTTTCACGAATTACAAATGACCGTTCTCTATTTGTTTTTGTGTCCGGCAATTTTATTAGTAATAACTGAATGTTTTTCGACATTATTGACTTTTATATTCACGAGTTCATTTCCACGACAAGCACCATTCACTCCAAAAATCAACGCCACCTTAAACAATTTTTTTTTTCATATTATGATTGTATATTTTCAGTTGTTAACGAGTATATATTTATTAATAACAATATTTGCGGTCAAATATTTACATTGAAAACTAAAACATAAATAATTTTTGAACTGTGTGACATAAAATGAGAAATAGATAGTGTATAAACTCAATCAATAAGTAGGTTCATAGGTTGTTCTCACTTTTATGGCAAGAAAACTGTGGTCGGGAGCTTCATTCAAAAAAGTTTCCACGTTTTGTGTTGTAAGTATCTTTAACTTCTTTGCTCGATGTCCTGCCGATTCCCTTTTTAAAAATGACAATAACTTGGTATATGTATTAATTTGAATATCATGTTTGACGCTTATTGTTGCCTTGAGCATCGAATAGATACACCACAGGCTGCTTGACTCCTTTGTAGCTGATAAATATTCAAAATAGACCAGAAGCACTGATTCAGACACAGACTTTGCGCCTTTTGCAGTTTTCCATGTGTCAAAATCTTTATTTTCAGGTATTTTTCCTTTGACTTTTCTGGGAGTAGATTATTGACAATGCCTATGGCATCTAATTTTATAGCTTCTGGAGTCAAAATACTTTCATCACTCGACATTTTTTATTTTTTCTTTGAAATATTTGTAGAATCTTCTAAAGCTAGTAGTACTACTAGCTACGGCTATAGCAACTTCTTTCAGCTGGCGTGGCCTACTCGATTTGACAAACAAATGAAGTTGGTCTCAGTGCGAATCTAGTGGGCCACGGCCTCGGTCTTCGAAAATCGAGTTGGCCGCGCCCGCTGAGGACACATTCTGTTTAGTGAAATTAGACTTTATGGATATATCAATAAGAATTATGAAAGTGAAAATCACATTATTGACCAGCGGGTTATAATAGAACATTATAACCCGGCTAAAGCCAAGAGATATAATGTCTTGCTTTCGGTAAGGTTTACATGACATATAATTCGGCATTGTCGAGCATGTGGTGTGAAAAAAATATTAACAGGTACATTTAAATGAATTTCAACATCTCACTATTCGTTGCCAGAACATATCCACTGCTGAACATAATTCTGCTTCATGAAGCGATATAATACACCAGCGGTCTGCATCCGACAAGGTACTGAGTGCACTAGATCCCGTGGTGATACAAAAGATACGTTTACGTATGAATGGTCTTCTTAACCTCAGATGGACAGTAATGATGATATCCGAATTGAGGACGGTTTTTCAATAGTACTTATTAGCTCAAAATGAGTAGCAGATCTTTTTCAACCGACATTAGTCCAAAATATTTTTTGAACTAAGGCGGTACCAAAAAAAACATTAAATTACCAAATGTAACAGTACAAACATTTTTACTCCATTTCTTTTGATGAATTTTGATGTTTAATCACTTAGTAATAATGATGTATCTCTCAGAGGGTACATGGGTTACGGGCTACATAATAGTCAGATAGCTCGGCCGTGGGGCTCGTTGTCGTGGATATCATAATAACAACGAAATTGAGTTCAATTATTATCAGATTGAGAGCGATATGACCAGGGGTTTTGTCGAGGTAAGTACCTAATAATATTATTGTATTTGTTCCTCTATTATTCGTGTCTCCGCATCTGTGAATCTTGTTATTTGAGTCTGTGCGAATGGTGTTGGGCGGTACTTACTAGAAGATACTATCTTTATATCGCTTATTATTTAGGATATCTTAACCAAAAAACAGACATTTGGCATAAATATCCTAAACGCCACGAGAGCCAAAGTTCACAAGCGTGACGCAAGCAATCTTAATACGAGCGGGTACTCTTAAATAGGAACGCAACACATATACTTAACATGCCATTGTAATTGGTCGTTCACTACCCATTAAGACTCAACCTAGGAGCACGCGTCGTGTGTTCGCAAGAGTATAATCTAAATCAACTTAAAAAAATAGTAGGGAGCGTCAATTCAAATTAGCTAAGATCTGCCTAGGTTTGAAAAGTAAGATTTAAAGAAAATAATATGACATAAATAAAATTATTAGGAATGCAAGTAGGTACGAGTAAGTATAAAATCCGCGAACTAATACTGAAAAGATTACCCCATACTTGAGCTAACCATACACCCTCGGGGTAAGTGAGTATGGGTTTCTTATCTTAGATGTTTTGGAAATAAACCCATTTTACGAGCGTGATAAAAAACTATTTGATCGGTTATACGGAATTTTTCATCCTGTGTTCAGAATGAAATGCTTTTTTACTACTACTTATGCTCAGTAAGTCGTGAAAATATCCAGGTACTGTCAAAATCGATGAGTCCAATTTTTTATTTTTATTTTTCATTATTTAAACGTATGTTTGTGGCGTTACGAGTTTGAATTCCCCCAATTCCTTGTCCAAGTGTATTATATCCATCAGAATACCTATATGTTTGTTTATTTGTTTGATCTTATCGAAGCACGTATGCGTACAAATGTCATAGTTTGGTAGGTAATTGATGGCTATTACATGAGTATTTTTGGAGAACACCTAATCAAATGCGGGATCACGGGCGGCCGTATCGTCCTGTTTAGCGGATATCGGCGCCATCCCGGCAAATAGGCCGAAGTCGGAGCCCGCCTGCCGGGGAACTTTCTTTATTGCAAATATCCCAAATAGGACGACTTCGGTTATGATAGCGCCGGCCATTTCGAGATTTAGAAACGCTTGCCTTTTTATTCTATGTCTTATGAAATCCGCTGTTATGCTATCTCGAGGAATGCTTACGCATACATCGCGTAAATCTTGCATGAAAATAATGATAAAAATAAGTTCGAAATGCATTCATTGATTTTAGAGAATGATAAATCACAAGAGCGAACTATTCGCTACGAACGTATCTCTGTTCGGTAAAAGAGTTCTTAAAAAAAACTTACTATTAAAATGTCTGAATGTATTAATTGTAACTGTTGCTAACCATTGCAGAGCTCAAATGATAAAATTATTATATTTTACTTATTTATTTTAAGAGCTTGCGCTACTGTTACATTTTCTCTAAATAAACCTGTAGGTCTACCACGAGTTGCCAAATTAAATTTAGGTTATCGTTCGCGTAAAAAAATTGTATTGGGATGACACATGACATGACATGACAATGTCAAATCTAGTGATGTACACAATTAAGGCTCGAGGCTTCCGAGTCCTTTTATCTAGAGCTCGGTGTCGTTTACAGGGCTCGCCTCGTTTGTATGAAGCTCTACGACTCGGCAGTCTTTTCCAGAACTCGAGCATTCTTGAGAGCTCGATCGATCTCGAGGCTTTTTCAGGGCTCGATCAATCTCGAGTCTTTTTCAGGGCTCGATCGATCTCGAGGCTTTTATAGGGCTCGAGTATTTTTAAGCACTCGAGTCGTTTTTTACGTGGCGAGTCGCGTTCAAGTTAGTTTCCATTTGGAGTCTACCTTTTCTAAGCAGGTGAAAAAATATGTGTTTGTGGGATACAATATATGTGGCCAGAAGGGTATTTTGAAAATAGAGGTTTTTAAAGACATTTTAATCGTTATGAAAAATATTATTGTGAAAAGGTTTAAGCAGACTCGAGCTCTTTTAGGACTCGAGTAATTTTGATGACTCGAGCTCTTTTCAACCCTCGAGGCGCGGCTCAGGCAGCTCGCGTCTCGGCTGGGCTCGGGACTACGAGCCTTCCGAGCTCACTGAGTTAGCCTCGAAGCTTCAAAAGTAGAGCTCGACGCCTCGAGGTTTGTACATCACTAGTCAAATCCCAATACATTTTCTTACGCGAACTTTAACCAAAATTTAAAGTGCAATTTAAAGTTCCACTTATATTAAATAAATAATAAATAATAAATAAATATCCCTGGACATTATTCCACACAGCGCCATCTAGCCCCAAAGTAAGCTAATTAAAGCTTGTGTTATGGGATACTAGACAACGGATAAACATACTTAAATACATTTTGTTTTGTAAATACATACTTATTATACATAGGAGACACCCAGACCAGTACAAACAGACATGTTCATGCACACAAATGTTTGTACTGTGCGGGGATCGAACCCGCGACCTCTGGTGTAGTAGCCAACTTCTTAACCATTACACCAAGTCGGTGTAATGGTTAAGAAGTTGTTCACTTATAAAGACTGAGACTTTGGACCAACTGGTCAATAAGAAAAGTATCCAAAAATTTTGCGTTTTTATTGAATGACACTTTGTTTTCTATATAATGGTTTGAAAACAGTTATTGATTTTGAGTATCAACAATTATATTCAAATAAGTGAATTGTGTTTCGAGTTAAAATCTGACCAGAACCATCTTCGTGTTCGTTGTTAATTTTCCGACTAACTCTCTGGTGATGGAAAACATCTATTAATAACCAAAGTAACCCGTATAACGGCGGAAGGCCTACGTTGAGTTTTTATACCATTGGTAAAAGTGGGCTTCTAAATGTTCCGTTCGCCATGACCGCAACAGTCACTTGCCTCTGGCACTCTGCCTACCCCGTTTGTGATATAGTCGTGGTATAAGTTTCGAAAGGAGTTATTCAAGTACCTATCGACGCGTTCGTTACCGACACATGTGCACAAAGTGTAAGCAAGCACAAGGTATGTTTTTAACGCTTCCAAATGCTACGAAGCGCGCGCCGCTGGACTCCCAGTTCACTTTTGAGTTCCACAAATTCTTAAATCTCCGTACGCCCAGCGCGTGTGCTACCACTTAGGGTTGTCGGATGACTGGTGTTTTGCCGTTTTTTTAAGAAAAAATGAGTTATAGGATATTAGATGATTTTTTAGTCTGAATAAATAAATGATATACCAAATACTTTTGACAATTTACCACTCGGATAATTTTAACTTAAATGACACATAGATGGCTAAACTATGAATTTAACGTGGTTCTAACGGATTATCAGAATATTATGACAACAAAATGAATTCTAGGTGAATTCAAAAGTATTATCATTATGCTGTGGCTATAAGCATCTACTATGAATTGAATAGGACACCTTAACTATTGATCAAATTTCTATTAGGAAAAGAAAACATATTAAGATTGAAACAAAATTACACACTGAAACCAAATAATGTGTCTATTTGATAAAAGCCGTTTTGTCATTTTATTTTTGATTCAGATCTGGCAACCCTACATCCCAGTTCATGTCCAAATTTCAACTTCAGACTCGGCTCGCTGATAGAAACGTCACGTTCTCAGCTTATAAGCTAAGTATTTTGCAATTCAAAGAAGTTTCATGTAGCCAACTTTGTATCCGTATCTTACCTGCCAAAGTTTTAATTGGAATATATTGTGTGGAGAGTGAGAAAACTAATTATGAAGTGAGTTTTTTACGCTAAAATTAAGTTTGCTTGTTAAATGTAAATGTTGGTTTGCTTATGACAAAATCGGTGTATAAATAGGAGGGTGGGTCGAATAGGCATCGTTTCGGAGCACAAAGATTTGGGGCTTAGGCGATCTTTTTGTGGCTCGCAGAGATAGTGCCGGGGAATTGAATGCTGCCCGTTTGCGGGCTTATCCCCGTGTAACAGATACTTTGTTATTTTTTATTCTCGTTCTCGGCGAACCGGATCAGTGATAAGGCTATTTTCCTTAATACAACCCCTTGTGCCCCATAACACGTCACTGTATAAATCACATTACTTTTCTTTTTGCTAACGAAAGGAATGTTTGTGGAGGATTACAATGGGTTAGGAAAAGTAGAGACGTCGCATTAAAAGTCTTTGTTACTATTTAAAGAATTTCTTGATATCTTAAAAAGCCTTTGTTTGTATGTACGTATTTATTATATTCCTCATAATGATTCTGAGATACATTACAATATCAATCTCGTGAACTAACATTTTCATAATGCCTAATATTACGAGAATTATTTCTAAACATAATTTAAAACGGCTAAAAAAGGTGAATGCAAAAACTACAAAAATAGGAAACTACAAAATCAAGCCTCATTCAAAATAAGAAGCCTTTAAACTGAGCCTGTCCTGTAATTCATAAGAACTTAAAATCTTTGATGAATGTTAATATACATTTTTATAAGTAAGCACTTACATCACGTATATGCGCCGGAAACACTTGCTTTGGTAAATGGTGAACGGACACGCTCCTACGAACGTGGGACTACACGAGCGGAAAAATAACAACCTGCACCGCTCTGCCAGCCCACCAGACACCCAACTGGTCGGAGTTTCAGTTTTACTGACAACTATTTTGTAAAATGCGATTTTTTATCACTGTAACTACTTGAAAGTTTGGTTAATTTGGATTTTTATTTTGCTTTCACTTAACCGATACTTAATGTCATGATTTGGTCAGAAAAACAAGGCGCTCAGGTGACTTAATCTATTGTAAAATTGATCATGTACACAAAATTTGGCTTTGACGAGCTCTTCAAAAATAATGAAAACGAACTGCAGTGAACTCAAAAAGACGTAAAATATGAAAACAACTAACCTTCGCCACATCAGCTGTGGTATTATACGAGACACGCTGGTATATTTTCAAAAGGTCATTCAAAGGGGTTCGAACATTTTTGTATGGAGGCTAGCATAGCTACGTATAAGCCGCCATTTTGGTATTATGAAATTGGTATGAAAGAGGACACATAAACAAACCAAAAATGTCTTTGGATATAGTACTCTAAAGTGCCACGTTTCCGAGTAATTTGAAGGTAAAGATCGATGAAAAAGGTGATATTAATTAAAAATTAACTAATTATGTGGCTTTTCGTTTCATATTGTCAACAATTACACGAATGTATAAAAAGGTTTTATTTTTATATGTACCTACTCGTAAGGACAATACGGTACGTATACCACGAGTTGCCACTTGAAATTTACATAATCGTTCGCGTAAAAAATTGTATTGAGATTTGACATCGTAATATCATGTCATGTCAAATTTCAATACAACTTTTTACGAGAACGATAACGTAAATTTAAAGTGGCAACTCGTAGTAGACATACAGTTCACAAAAAGCTCTTGGTTAAGAGTTGATTTCATTAAAACGTGAATAATAAATTCACGCCTTCGAAAAGGATAATTTACGCTTTATATTATTTTTTATTTCAATGAAATATTTCCTGAACGGTAAATCGTTCTCGGCAAAGAGGGCAAGTATAACGGCATCCACTCCCGCTACTACAAGAGCCGCAAAGAGAGCGCCGTGTGGTGCTACGCGGGCGGAAAAATAACAACCTACGGCTGTTTGCTACGGCGAGACACCGCTCGCGCTCGGGTAGACAACTGACCTTAGCACGAACTAGTGTGTTGGAGCCTTAATTTACATTTATAATGAATTAGCTGCCTCGACAGACTTCGTTCTATCAAAAGTAATTGCACGTCGCGGCGTCGGTACACCAGCACATCACGCCCGCGTTTCTACGACTTGATCTACTTAAACTTTTCTTTTGACTGAATGTTTTGTTCAATTATAATAAAACATCGCCTATGTCACTCTCTGATAACGTAGCTTCATATTGGAGGAATTTTCCAAACCGGTCTAATAGTTTCCGATCCTATTCAAAACAAACAAACAATCAAATCTTTCCTCTTTATAACATTGGTACCTATTTATAATAATAGACTTGCTTCGCCCGCGTACTGTCCCTAATGAAAAAAAATATAGCCTACGTCACTTTCTGATGATGTAGCTTTATTGGTGAAAGAATTTTTAAAATCGGTCCAGGAGATTCGTAGCGTATTCATACACAAACAAACAAATAAAAAAACAAACAAACAAATCTTTCCTCTTTTTAATAAGTATTAGAATGGATAAAAATATTATGTTTTCTTCACAAAAAGCATTACATAAACACATTAAGTGCAATTTTATTCAAAAGTCGTTTTACACTTTTATATGAGACTGGTGCTTGAAATGGTGAACCTTTGTTTCACAGACAGAATTTCGTTACGCAGAAAATGTTTCATAGAATATTCAGTCCTGCATATCTTCATTTCGAATCTTATTGTTTCATCGACTATTTACTTCATAGAATATTCAGTCCATATATTTTCATGTCGAATATTATAGTTTCAACGACTATTTACTTCATCGAAACATATTTCACAGTAAACCTATTTAATTGGTTAGGTTAGAATTGTGACCACATCGAACCACAAGAACCGAATGTCGGCGAATGAACCTAAGTGGCAAAAAAATGTATTGATATAATATCATATATACAATGTTATTATAAATTGTCCTTTGATAAAAAACTTTTCTTGATAATAAGTTTTATATTAACTAGACATTATGAGCAACAATATCATTTGATTTGTTATTCTATGATATGAATATTCTATGATATAACTACATTTTATTTGTAACAAAAGTCTGTGAATTTAATTTCTTTTGAAAACCTATTGTGTGTATTGATAATTTTATGAAATTATAATATGAGTAACAATTTCTGTGAAACGAAATTCTATTTAACCATTTTCTATAAAACAACGTACAACCGCTTATAGTGTTAACCAATATTTGTAGTCCTAATTTCTATTACATTAAAGTAAGTGTTGCTCTGTAGTCGCGTGTTCTATGCCCGCAACCTTAAAAATGGCAGTGAGATGGCTCAACATTTCTCGATGATATATTTATATCTAGTCTAAAATGACTTACTGACTTATTATTTTTACACGTATTAATAACGTGAGAAGATTGAAAGTGTTTTTTAGTAAAGTTTCACGAAGAGAGTGTGTTCTATAAACACAATTTATAGATAAACAATAACACAACAGAAAAAAGACGACTTTCTAAAGGCTACTGCTATAAGAACATCAAGAAGAAAGAGAATCTTTAAAATGCAGAAACGATGCATAAGAGCAATGTTTGGACTAAAACCAACTGATAGTTGCAAACCATTCTTCCAAAAACATAAAGTTCTTACACTTCCGTCCTTGTACATTTTGGAAATAGCATTATTTGTAAAAGCCAATCCGTCATTTTTCCCTCGTTTGGCAGATGCTGTTAGTCGAAACCGACGCGACGACACAAGATTACGTTTGCCCCCATCAAAGACAGCTCTAAAGAGTAAAAGCATTTTAGGTATGGCACCTAAAATTTTCAATAAAATTCCAATGACATTAAAAAACTTAGATTTCAATGAATTTAAAATGAAATTCAAGAATTTATTAATTGAAAAATGCTATTATAATACGCCGGACTTCTTAAATGACAAATTTTGATATAATTACGGATTGACTTTATATTTTTATTAATTTGACATGTACCTACTTATTGTTGTATTTTTTTTTCTAGAATGCCTTAGATTTGACATTTTTTTTTTAAATAGTAGTAACTTATATTAATTTGTATGCCGCAGAGGCACGACATGTTGAAACCTAATGTTCATGTATTTATTATCCTATTTGCACACATGTTTCGAACAAATAAATGCATCTTTATCTTTATCTTTAAGAAAAACAATTTAACAGAATTTCAAATAGAATATAATTAAACGGCGCCACCTGCGAAAACAGTTTTTGCTTTATTTTCTCATTTCCGCTCTTAATTAATTTTAAAGTGACTGTTATTATTTCAGGGCAGCCTTATAGGCAATTTCAATTTCTTAATGACGATGTCCGCCGTGTTCTTAATAATTCTCCAAGCACCTTCGAGTTGATTGACCGTAGCATATTACAGGGGCTTAAATGGCTTTCAGCGATTTCAGTCCACCGTTGCAAGCCTCCTGGGACACTGGAATTATGAAGGCAACGGAGGCGAGCCCTGCTTATTTGTACAACAAGCCGACAATGCGGCCGAGATCAAAGACTGCGCCGGAATTAATTTGCGAGTGCTATCATCCCCCCTCCAACCCGGCAGACCCCGTGAAAATATTTCCCTTTTTTTCAGTATTAAGCTGAATGCGATTGAAGTTTAATGAGAAACACACGTTGACGCGGAACGCATGTTTGGACGCATTTACATGATACGCGTTTGATGGAAAATAAATAGGTATGTTTGCTTCAATTAATTCTGTAACCGCATTCGTGTTTGACTGCCTCTATAATTCGGCAGGTCAGACCAATCGCACTATTGAAATGCAACGTTCTGCTTGTCCGTTGCAAATAACAAAAACGCCATTTAGAAATTGAAGCGTGTATTTTGCTAAATGAAAACGCAATCTCATTTACTTTGCAAATGTATTTGGGTTTCAAATCAAGTTGATAGTGATACCGCAAATAGTGGTCTATTTTTCAAACTAATTAATTGGTAACCATTTTACAATCACACTTTAATTTAAAAAGAGATTTAGTTTTTTGAAACTCTGGGTCTAACCAAGAGTAATACTGGTTATATCTCTTATTAATGATTAAATCGTTGATAAATACATTAAGACAAAACTTTTTACCAAATTAAACAATTTTCTAATCAGATCATATTAATTTTGAATAATTCTGTTTTGGGACACTCATTATGTTGTTAGTGTACTGAACCGTTTATAATTAGCGTGAAACAAGCTTCGCTGAATATTTTACATGAAAATGGTCCCCCACCAAGAATCTAATTACAACAAGCAGGGGAAGATAAACCAAAACACGGTCACAATTCATAAGTAAATTGCTCTTGTTAAAACATGGAATTCCTTTCTTCTTAACTGTGTTCTACGTTTTTTTATACCACGTCGGTGACGATCAAGCATGCGGACCACCTGATGGTAAGCGTTTACCGCAGCCTATGCACACGTGCAACACCAGGGGTATCACTCGCGCGTTGTCAACCCTGCAAAAACCTTTTCTAAGTGTTTATTACATATTAACTGTGCGCTATGTCTGATATTTGTAATAGTTAGCTTTTATGTATTATTAAAAGCGCAACGTCTTGCAAATATTTGAAAAAAATCTTAGATGAGTCACTTCATAAAAAAAATACTATGATTCTGTAAGCAGTTTTTATTTAAGCAGAATAAAGTACAGAAAGCTTTCAGGACACTCAACGAATCATTTCCAATTGTCTTCAGCGATCTCGTATTTGTTTATGCGAATAAGCGGAGGCCACTCGGAGTCCACGACGCGGATTGAGGCAATATGTTGAGGTAATGGAGGGGCGAGTGCACTTGATTAAGTCGAGACCTGATGGGCCTATCAAGCGGACGGTCAAGATTTACAGAAGTCGCCATTGCTTTTACGAGAGTAGACGTATTAAAACCCGTGAGGTATATTTTCGAACACGAGTGTCATGACAAGCTAGACACGTTTTTTTTTAATTTACTGACACATTCTGTTACGTAATTTGCTAAAAAATCTGATAAAAACTAGGTCACAAATGAATCTATTATGATGCACTGGCAATCTTATTTACTGCAACAAAAATCGATGATTTACAAATGAAACTACTTATCACTTCACGCGACTTTGAGGTGAAAACTCAAGCCAAAATCTAAAATTCCGTCGTGGTCAAATGCCTACTTCTACTATACGGATAAGCAAAAAAAAATTATGATAAACATAAACATGTTATCTTTATTTTGTAAGATAGAAATTGTCGTAGCATAGGAATTATTATAATAAAAAATCTTGAAAAAGGGTCTTTGTTAAACTTCAAGTTGCTAAGGCTCCTAAACTATTAGTGTGGTCTTTATAGTTTTTACAAGAAATTATAGCTTTCCTTTATTCTATTAGTTGGGTTTTCAAAAATACCTCCTATGCTCCAATAAAATAAAAAAAATAGTGTATTTTTGCGAGTGTCCTCGCGCGCGGGTGTTTGTGGGAGCGACAGGCGACAGGTACCGCGCTCAGAGAGAAACAAAAAATCGACATACTCATGGGCCTTAAATTTAAGGATTTTTTGCGATACCATACACTGAGATCATCTCATCAAACTAAGCAGAACTTCTAAGTCCCCAAAACAATTTTAGTATACATAAAGGAATGAATTTAGTGTAACAATATATTTTAATGATTAGAATACGTAAACGAGTTCCAGTAAGAAGTCTATTTTCCTTCTACTTTAAAAATCCCCAACCATTGTAATGAAAAAACCGTTCATTAGAATAGCCAATTCTATGGTAGTAATATCTTAAATGGTACCAAACATTAAGCTTCGAATGGCATCCTGCTTGAGAGCGGTGCGCATTGATAGCGCCGAGTGTTCTTCATTAGGCCGATATCCGAGGGCGTTCGCCCGCGAAATGTGCTCAAACAAAGATTTGCTCTCAAGACTTCGTAACCCTAGTTGCACTTTCTTCACCCGAGTGCAACAGTATTACGACACATTGTTAGCCGGCACAGTTGAATTACACACGAGTTTACAGCTTTTGACTTTTGTGCTGCATTTCTGTTGGTCGATTTCGTGTTTTCATTTACACTTCCGGGAAGCTTTTGCTGCACTTTAGTTTTGAAATAATAATTGTCTCATTCTGAGAATAGCTGAAATGGCAACTGATATGCTGCCTTTCTTGTAGTATTTATAAATAGGTATTAGGAAAGCAGTAATGTTTATTTTTACGCACTAAGTTAATAATAATAATAATACAGATGCGTTTGGTTATGGCCCATACTCTTTAATTAATACCTCGCAAGAGAGTTTTAGTTTAAAATATAATGATAATAAAAAAGTGAAGAATTGTTTGTTAAAAAAATGTGATTGTTAATTTTGTTTGTTTTTATTTTTGAATAGTCTTCGCATGTTCAGACTACCTACCTTTAGTAGGTAGATGGCATATTCATATTTAAAGTAGAAAGGTCTACCCAAAATTCAAATGCCCCTTAAATATTCTTGCTCTTTTTTATACGCTGTGTTGTGTATATCCAAGCTATTAACTACAAACCATGTAGAAACTCTTGGGGAATGAATGTTTGACAGGTAAACAGGTAAGCTCCGTAGGCTTCACTCTGCCGCTGCGCTAAAAGCCAGATATTTAAGTAGATTTTCTTAAGCCATAGCCAGTATTTTTACTATTATTTGTAGTGTGTTTGTTTTATCTAAAAATAACTAATTGAAAATTACGATGAAAAGGTATAGTTGTATCGTAGATTTACTCCTATTTAAAAAAGAGATCATATTACGAGTAATATGGGTTTGCATTCAAAAGTCATATTTTATATTCAAGCCAGAAATCAGATCCCTGTAGACAGAGAACTTTGATAAATCCATAGGACTTTGAATAATTATTTGAGCTTTGGTTTTAAGACATAACAGTGACAAAACTCACTAAACATACTTAACATGTGCAATGACTATTACAAATAGGAATTAGGTCAGTCCGGACCCTCTGAGACGCGCTGACCGGGGACCGAGATCCCTGCCTCAGTACGATTGATTTAGCTTTATTGCTGCCCATAAATTTTCCCCTCGTTTACTAAAGACTGGTATTTTATATGCAAGTTAAAGTCTATTGGTTTATATTATTAGTCCGAGCAAGAATTAAGATATTAAGTCTGC
Source organism: Udea olivalis (assembly GCA_947369235.1). Taxonomy (NCBI): domain Eukaryota; kingdom Metazoa; phylum Arthropoda; class Insecta; order Lepidoptera; family Crambidae; genus Udea; species Udea olivalis. The sequence continues at coordinate 13,284,071 of OX376341.1, read as the reverse complement.
AAGAAAAAACAAAAAAAACGAAGTAATATTTAGTCCTAAAAATGAATATAACACTTCAGCACTGTTTAGCTAGATAAAAAGAAAATATACTTGAAAATATCGATTTAAGGAGAACGAAGTACGAGTAAGTCGGATCATCCTGGAGGTTTGTTTACGACTGTTAGCATAACGTATTTTTAGTTTCTGACAAGTTTATGTTTTGGGTTCGAATAATTAGACATGGTGGAGACATGAAACAAGGTAATTACCAAATACACAGGAAAAATAAACAGAGGGAAGGACGTGCGCCTGTCCTCTTTAATTAATCGTTTTGCTGCGCTTTCTTCTTTACGATAACAGGCTGCGGAGCAAATACTTGGACTGGGATGTGATTGTTAGAAATTGTGTACCCTTACCTTAAACACTTACCCCTTTATTAATAAAAAACAAAACTCTTACAAACACTGTCTTGACTAAAATAATGTAGCCTCAAAGCACTATTTAAGTCTTTAGGAATCAGAGGGTTTGCATGGTTAATCACAACTACGTTTGCGTATAAATCACAATTTGGCGGCAATTATCGCATTTGATGACAAATTGGCTATCAAGCTTTCAAATAGCCAGCGCCTAGCAATTTAGTTGCAGTTTGATGATTCAGAGGCTTGATTAGCAGAGGTGATCATAATTTAGTCTGCATTCGAGCAAAAAAAAGTCTCTATGCTGCGATACTACAGAGAGAAACAAGGAGAAAACGTATGTGTGCATGATCTTATGGATACCACAAAACGAATGATCAGTACCTTATTTTTGAAATATTATAACAATATCGTAATAATTTGAGAAATGAATAAGTGACGTGGGACAAATTGTTCTTGTGCAAAAAACTCACTAATTGTAACGATTCGTTTTAAAATATATATATAACCTTGTAAACTTATTCAAGTTTTTTTTAAATAAAAATAAGCCAAAATATAGCAAAAAAATAAGAGGGTTTGAGAATATCTATCTAATTCGTTTATGTGTAATCGTCTTTACAGTAAAGTCTTACTGCGAGAGTGTGGACAGCCGATATACTGTTGCTCCTTCGTACTTTGTCGCTGTAAACACTTTTACGACCACTTTCAAGCTAAAGTAAAATGCTACTTTATTGCTAGCATAATTCCCTAAAAGTAAATAACTTTTTAGTACAGTGAGGTGATCGTATGAGACGAAGGCGGTGCCCTGATAAAAATATGGGGATTTTAGCTTGAAATAGATTTTAACGTTTGCCAGCTGAAGCTGAAGAAACTATGTAACATCAAGCCTATTATTTTGTTCCTGTTTCCGTAATAAATGTAAATTATATTTGTAGGGCGTAACTGTCCGCGGGCGTCTACAAAGTTGTTGGAGAACAAAGGGCGCAAAGACGGAGAGTAAACAAGTTGCAATAAGTTTCCCGGCGAGTCTGACATCTACTCACTCCGTACCTCTGCCTCGCCTCGCCTCTCTAAATGCCATTATTACTGTCTATCCAGCCTGTGGGACGCAGATGAGTTTTTAATTTACCTTTTTAATCTTGCCGCTTTTATTGTTGCGGCTTTTCTCTCCCTTTTAACTTGCAAAGGTTAATCGATTCGTCGGCGTTTATATGTTAATGCTGGCAAACTGTTATTTAACACTTTTCTTTTTCACGTTTGTCCACTAAGTGAATGCCATCCAATTTCAAGTTATTTAGGGATTTTTTCCTAATAGATTTATTCAAATCACACCATTGCTGTTATATAATTATTTGATTCTGTTCATTTTATGATCAATCTATTCAACTTCTAATATTCTTAGTTATAATTATCCTATGGTTCTTGTCGTATGCTATGATGAAATATTGTTATGAAGCATGCATAGCATAACATAATAATATTATGTTTATATTCTTTTATGTTTGTTTTTTTTCCATTGTTTTATATTCATCAGATTAGTCACCCAGTAGGTTTGTTTTGTATCAAAATGACACATTGTACTTTACTTACGCCTGTTGTAAACCCAAAATAAGTTTAAAAGAGTAACTGCTGAGTTTCTCGCCGGGTCTTCTCAGCAAGAAACAACTCCGACGCGGTAGTAGAGTCGCATTATGTCTGTATACTGTGTATTTATATATCTATAATATTATAGTATTCATGTATATTATTTAGTATACCTCACACACCATTGTGAGTTCACAACCGGGATAGACCGCATGGATGATGATGCTTTAGTATGTCTAGCTTTAAATTTAACGATTTAAAAGTACTTGCCGTGAAAGTCTATTTGAATAAAGTTATTTGAGTTTGAGTTTTGAGTTTGACATACTCGTATCTACCTGCTGCTCTATTTTCAGGAGATTTAATGGAAAAGTATGTTTTGTGGTAATTTTAAGAAGGTAAGTACGGGTACTTTATTCTTAGTAACGAATTAATGAATTCTATTGTTCAAAAGGGCTTAGATAGGGAAAATACCTAGCAAAATAAATAACTATAATCAATCTGTTAGGGATCCAAAGGCGAAGTCCACCCTGAATTCTTTTGTATTGCAACACAAAACACTTTAGCGTTGCCTACCAACCCTTTGAATGCGATATAAATAAAACAGGAAGTATTTAGGGAACGTGACTGAAAATTGTATAGGTGTTTACGGTTGGCGGGAGCGAGGGTCCAGCTCCGCCAGCCGGTGAGATTAGCGGCTTGGTAGAGGTTACAATTCAATTTTCCGGCAGGGCGCAGGGGCGCAGGGCGCATGGCGTCCCTGCCGACTGCCCTGACCCGATGCATAAGTGATTTTTTGTTCGGGTAGTGAACATAGTGTTGAGGTTCAGTTTGCACAATACCCTTGGATAAATAATAAATTACAGTTTTAGAAGAAAAAACAGAGGAATTAGTCTTGTTTTGTGGTTACACAAAAAGATTTATTAGTAAAATTTATGAAGAATTATTTTCTAGGTAGAAACAATTAACTGTACTTAAATAGACGAAAATTATTATGATAGATACAAAAAAAACATAAGGTGATGTTATGGCTAGGAATTTTTATATTCAAAACACATAGTTCTCATGAGTAGTTATTTATAGCCATTAACGAGAATATGATTATTTCGCAAAACGTAATTAGAGACCATTATACAAATTATGTTTTGCGTCGGCACAGCGCTTGCACGAGTCACATGTTCAACACAATGCTGTTCATCACGATATTAATCGTTTTGTTATCATAGTTTGATGTATTGCTTACGATTTTGCAACGCTGAAATTAAAATGAAAAACTAAGGGAATTATACCAACACAACTATTTTGTTTCAATTCAACTGTACAATGATCTTTACCTTAGCCAACAAAAGCAGAGCTTTAATTATTTTGAACTCACAAACAATGCACGAACAATATTTTCAAAGACACACTAGGGAATTGGTTTGACATAAGAAATTGAGATTTTTTCCAAAGAAAGATTCAATTTCTTATTATTTATTACACCACAAAAAGCTTCAACATTGTTATTTGAAACTACTTAAAACACACAACGACTAACCGTTCGATAGGCAAGGAACTGGGTAGGAATTAAATCCTTATGTGCAGGCCGTTACATAGTTCTGTCTGATTTTATTGCAGCAGTGTTCCCGAATTGTTCTGCCCAGTAACCTGTGAAATGAGATTAAGGTGGAACTATCGGTGTGGCGAAACAAAGGCTTCTAAGCTGCGTCCCTACTCGTAGCGAGTTTGTGCAGTATTGTTCTAGCGGTGAAACCATGCTCCGTACGGGTATATCTATCTGAAAACTGTCTAAAGTTGTAGAACAGTTCTTATTGGTTATGAAAATCTATTTATTGAAGGAACTTTTTACTTAGTTTATTCATAAGATGGATTTGCCGTTATTTTCCTCCAACAGACTCGTAAAAAGCAAAACTCTGAGATTGCAATAACTTATAAGAAAATAAAAATTAGATAAGGAATACTTCAGTCACGGATTAATGACAGAAATAGAGCACACTTTTGAGAACTTAGCACATAAAGTGCAAATCAAAGTGAGCGATATGGCCAGACATTTGTTGCCCTCGTAGTTTACCCATCTCCGTGAGACATGACCATACCAACGAAGGCGGCACTCCTGCAGCTTGTCTGCGATGTCACGAACATGAAGGCTGCCGCGGATGTGGGTGTTCCGCACGCGATCTTTGCGTGACACTCCAGACATCCACCGCAGCATCTTCATTTCCGTGACGCGCAGCTCCTGCTTGTGTCGCCCTAGTAACGGCCATATTTCACTGCAATAAAAAGGACAGGTCTAATGATGGATTTATAGGTAGACCTGCCTCTTCAGCTTAATCGGCATTTTGGGGTCACAAATGACTCCAGTCACCTCACGCCATTTGACCCAAGCCGCGGAAATTCGGGCTATGACGCTGCTGCCGATGTTCCCGGACGCGCTTAAGACAGATCCCAGGTATTTGACGCAGTCCGTGCGCTCGACCATGTCATCACCTATGCGGACGGACTGGGGATCTGTGGTGTTGCAGGTCATGTACTACGTCTTCGCCACATTTATTTTCAGACCGCCGTTTTCAAGTGAATTCCTCCACTTATTCACCCGTTGTACCAGCTGTCCCCTGTCCGAAGCTGCTAGCGCAATATCATCAGCATACATGAGCAACCAGGGTGGCTGCTCGTGGTGGTCTCGGATGCTGTTTGACAGAACGTCTAATATTACGCTGATTAGAAACGGGCTAAGCACGGAGCCTTGGTGTACTCCAACGGTGATAGGGAAGGGAAGCGTGTCACCAACCACAGTCATAACTTTGGAACTGGAATCGTGGTACATGTCCCGGATAATGTCAATAAAGACCTCGGGAACGGCCCTGGACCGCAGCGCCCAGCCGATCATCTCACGAGGGACACAGTCGAAGGCCTTCTGCATGTCTAAGAAAAGGAGATGCAGAGGTGTATTCTTCAGTCTGTATCCCTCCATAAGCGTTCTCAAGGCAAATACTGGGTCCATGGTCCCGCAACCCGGTCGAAACCCATACTGACACTCCGAGATTGTACACTCCTGTCGAATCCGAGAGTCCACAATCCACAATGCGCTCGAGGAGCTTCATGGTGTGGGACATCACCTTTATGCTGCGATAATTGCGGCACTCCTGCACCAAGCCCTTGCCCTTGAAGACCGGCGTGGTAATGCTCAGTCTCCAATGGACAGATATCTTCCCGGTCAGGGGAATGCGGTTGAAAAGGTGGGTAAGTGTGCCCACACCACGAGAGCCTATCGATTTCCACGCTTAGGGATAGGGACTCCATCGGGTCCGACGGCTTTCTGGTTCTTCATGCGGTGAAGAGCCGACTGGACTCCATCAGGCGTTACCGGGGGCACTAGTCCCTGATTCGGAGGGTGTTCAGGTGGCTGCACCTCTTTGTGCTGCTTGTTGAGCAGCTCGTGGAAGTAAGAGCGCCATCTCTCCTTCTCCGCGCGGTCCTCGCATAGCATCGTTAATTTGTAACGAGCAGGGTTCTACTACTACGGTACAAATTAACAATGATTCGTGAAAGGACAGTGCCCAAGTTGGCCTATGAACCAACAAACATTTGACATTTGTCATAATTCTGGCCATGATTTAAGACATAATTATCACTTATTAGATTGTCACGGACACTTCTGATTTTTGATATCAAAATTAAAAATACTGAAAAGATTTATCATACGAAAAATTTTTTTTAATACCATTTAAGTTGCGGTCGTCTGTGCCCTCTGTTGTTTAGCCATCGCAACAATATTTTAATTTACTTTGTATTGACAAAAGAAACCTTGTAGGTGCAAGAAAATGTAGTTGTGAACTTACTAATGGCTCTTAAAAATGAGTAACAATACATTACTGTCAATGCGATAGATGTAATCAACTTTTTATTTTAAATTTGGCTTAAATCAGCTTTTCAAAAAAAAAAGAAGATAATAACGTTTGGTTGACTTGACACTTCAGCGCAAAAAAAAAAATACCGGCCGGCATCTGTCTGTCTTATAATATTTTTCGCTTTCAATCTGCAATGCTGTGTTATTGTTTTTATATTAATAATTTTATTCTTACGATTCGGCTTAAAAAACGGATGTTGATGGCTCTCTGTAGTGACCTACCTCCTTTTAGATTTAACCGTTTAAATACTTTGTAACCTGCACATAGCTAACTCAGCGATATTTACGGATTTACGATCATCGCAATGGAATCAACATTTTGTGTGAATTGAGGCTCAGCTAGTGGTTCCATGGTACTGGCAGAAGTGGCAGATCAACAAAATATGTGCTTGAAGAACATTAGCCCTACTCACGTAAATAAAACTTCGCATTATATTATTAAATATAACCTCAAAAACCTTTTTAGTTTTTTGATATTTTACGAGTTCAAAGAAGTGTCCGTCCATAAACTACGTTCTGACACTAAAGTGTATATTTGTATTTAAGAACCCTAAGAGGTATTTTGCATGACTGTTGGTTCATAGGCGGCAATGTATGGGCGAATGTACACTATCCTTTGGAAACGAAGTTTGTTATGAATAAGTTTTATGTATTTTGTACATTAAAAAATGGTTATTAGAATACCAAAAGATCAACATCAATTTGGAACAGTAAGTATGTTCCCTTAACGACTGAAATTTCACGTGACTACGTGTTTGATGAACGGGAGTAGGCTCCTAGGAGCCGTATTACAATCTTTTGCCACTGTCGCGGCGTGGTTACGGTACTAAGACGCTCACTTTGTATAGACTTAAACGTGAAGTGAGCCTTTTAGTACCCTAGACAGTCGCGCTGCCAGGGGGCGGGGGATTGTAATACGGCCCCTGGGTTCCTACTCGCGTTCGTCGAACGGTCACGTGAATTTCCTTTTGTTAAAAAAGCAAACTTATAGTAAGAAACTAGTATTGTTCCTTAGTAATAAACTAGAACCACCTTTTGTTGGTATATTAAGAGATAAGTAACAACCTTCTACAACGGTGGCTAAAACATATCGATTCATGTCTCTAATACACACGATCTACACGTAGATACTTACATAAATACAGTTTTTTGGTAGCCAAGTCACTAGTGGTCGTAAAGTTGTAATAAAGAATGATATAAATCTGGGCCCACCACAAAAACGAGCAATACGTTAAACTTACCAACCCTCGTCGGACACGCTATAGTGGATTAACTCCGCAAATGGCCAAGGCACAAGCAATTTAACTTGACTCTTAAAGTTAGGCATAGGTACATAGTCGTTAGATTTCTAACAGCATTGCTAGAAAGCGGGGGAATAGTTATTAGACGATAATTCTACTTTTATCCTATTTTTGTGATCCTGCTTTTGCTTATATTTAATTGTTTTTTCCTATAAGCTGTAATTGCCTGACATCATTCCAGGTTCAGCCACCTTAAGTCTAGCTATTGTTTTATGTAATTGAAATATTGCGGTTTATCATCAATTTAAGGACTTCAAAACTTTATGGCCCAAGCACTGATCTGTACTTGAGTGGAGATCTTATAACGTCAGTTCATACAAAAACGTCACTCAGATCTCAGATCAATCGTCAAGTACAGATTTTGTTTTAGAATACGGACCTAAGTGACTTTACAGACTGAGGTAAGACTCGCAACTTGCAAGATTTGTTTCTTTTATCTCTTAGCACTTATCATTATTTTCAAATTATATCAGTCACAATAATCCTAGACTGATAATTATATTTGTCTGTCATGGGCTATCTAATACTAGAAGTGGGCATATAAAGAAATAAATTAATTTCACAATGGTGCTACATAATGTACACATAACTTTATCATAATATTAAATTATTTTCGTTGCGTAATTGTTAATTAAAGGTACCACAGTTAATTTGGGCTCACCTGCCCGATGTGTCGTCGTATAAAATTACAATTTGAGTTTGGTAATTAAATGTTAGAGTAATATTAAAGAACCTCTTATTAGGTTGGGTAGAAAGTCTTTTCTCATATAGTATGTAATATCATATAATAATAATAAAATAAAATCTCTTTAGCTATACTATTTGTATCTGGCTAGTTTTGGTATCATTAAAAGTTTAAATTTTAAAGAATATCTTCTTTATACCAAATTCAAATTAGGAAAATGTGTGATTTTCATTTGTTTTTCTTACTGTCAAGATAAATGAATCTATATAATGAAGAAATTCGATACATTTTATAATTTTACTACAAAAAAGGTAAAATCGAAAAAATCGCAAAAAAAAATTGCGGTGTTTATGGACCTAGTGCAGTGTCTGTGGGACAAATTTGGTTTAAGCGTTTTCATTGCGGAAATTTTGATGTTAAAGATGCACGTCGCTCTGGTCGCCCTATCACGGATAAAATGGATGCCATTTTCAAAAAGTGGAGCGAGATCGGCATATCAGTAGTTACGACGTAGCGGAAGAACTGGGAATTGACCACATAACAGTTTTGGCGCATTTGAAAAAAACTGGGTACACAAAAAAGCTCGATATTTGGGTACCTCACAAGCCCACTGAAAGAAACCTAATGAACCGTGTAATCATTTGTGATTCTTTATTACGACGTAATGAAACCGAACTCTTTTTGAAGAAGCTGATAACTGGTGATGAAAAGTGGATTACGTACGACAAGAACGTGAGAAAACGGTCGTGGTCAAAGGCCGGTCCGGCTTCACAGACTGTAGCGAAACCCGGGTTAACTGGCAACAAGGCGATGCTGTGTGAGTGGTGGGATTGGAAGGGCATTATTTATTATGAGCTATTACCACCAAGCAGGACCATCGATTCTGAACTCTATAAATAAAATAAATAAATATCCCTGGACATTATTCCACACAGCGCCATCTAGCCCCAAAGTAAGCTAATTAAAGCTTGTGTTATGGGATACTAGACAACGGATAAACATACTTAAATACATTTTCTTTTGTAAATACATACTTATTATACATAGGAGACACACAGACCAGTACAAACAGACATGTTCATGCACACAAATGTTTGTACTGTGCGGGGATCGAACCCGCGACCTCTGGTGTAGTAGCCAACTTCTTAACCATTACACCAAGTCGGTCGTCTATTGCGAACAACTGATGAGATTAAAGCAAGAAGTTGAGAGAAAGCGGCCGAAATTTATCAATAGAAGGGTGTGGTTTTTTTACCTCACCCATCTTAAGCCACTCAGCAAAAATTCAGAGAGTTTGGCTGGGAGGTGTTAATGCATCCGCCGTATAGTACTGAGTGTCCTGACCTTGCACTTTCATATTTCTACCTGTTTCGGTCTCTTCAGAAATCTTGAGGCAGTGTCAGGTTAACATCACGAGAGGACTGCCAAAACCACTTGTCGCGGTATTTTGATCAGAAACCTCAACATTCCTATAGCAATGGTATCATGTCCCTAACTACAAGATGGCAAAAAGTAATCGAACAAAATGGCACCTACATACTTTAGTTAAATGTAAATAAACTATATTAAAAATGTTTTCCCCAACCTATTATAATAAACTTAGTTTCAAAAACTGTTTTAGGTCTCTGGATTTTTGCCTGCTATTTGCGAACCAACCGCTGTGCGAGGTGGGGTGGTGGTCGTAGTCGAATTTGATGTAGCATAAGTCTTTGAACACTGATGCCAAAAAAGCATAAGTCTTTGAACGCAAGTGCCGGCTTGGACAAGCTGATATTTAACTGATTTAAACACACAATTCTGTGTTGATCGAAAACTTCCAGTCAACCATTCGACTCAACATTGAAAAAAATATGGTTTATCAACCCTACACTAATTTTAGTAACACAATCTTCAATACTTCCATATACTATGTCCTATCCTTATGATATTAATTTCCAATAAATGCCCCTTAAAAAGTAAATACAGCTGCATACAATTCAGTTGTTTATAGATTTATTCAACATCAAAGAATGGGTCGTCCAATATTTTAATAACCACTCTGTTCAAATTTCCTGGCGAGTGGTCGGAAGAAAATCAATTATGTCCACTATGCGCTGTTGACTTTGTCTAATTGAAATCAAACTGCAGCAGACTAATGAATTGGTCGGGGTTTCACTTACGTCTAACTATGCTAAAGTTCCATTATCTACGTATAGAAGCTTCAGTCGTCTACGGCACATAAATTACTTTGTTTTTGACATTCTGATCCATTCTGACTTTGTTATTAGCCATTTGAACTTTCATTGCTTCTTTGATAGCCTTATCTTAGCTTGTCGATTGGGTATACATCTTACATCTTCTTTGATAAATGCCTATTATGTCGTGATAGTCAATTTTCATAAATATAACCAGAAAAACACTCTTATTTGAGTGGACCTTCATTGTTTGCGGGATAATCCATACTTACTTTGTAATATAAATGCGAAAGCAACTCTGTCTGTCTGTCTAGCTTTCACGCCAAAACTACTGAACCGATTTAAATGAAATTTAGTACACAGATAGTCTAGACTCTAGAGCCTGAAAAAGAACATAGGCTACTTTTTAATTGGAAGAAAGTGTTGTAAAGGGTTGAAAAGGGGGTTGAAAGGTTGTATTTTTTTTTCATTTTCAGAACTATGTCACTATACAGATTTTAGGCTACACTAATAAGGGGTGGTAATTTGGAAAAAAGAGATGTTGAACTACTGTTCATTAAATAAAAGTTTATTTCTTTAACTCCGAGTTAAATTAGCACTACTAACTTTAAGTACAAAGATCCTAATGGAGCCGTCTAGATTCAGCAGTCTTTGGGTTTGGATGACGAGAGGTACTGAGCGTTTGCCTAGGTTATTTTTAATTCTAATAATCTTCAGAAAAAGTGTAATTGCATTTTGTCCGATGCGATTGAATCGAATCAGAAAATAAACAGAATTGGAAAGACTCCAAATATAGGGGAAGGAAATCGGTCTTTGTGAATTTCTACGTGATAACTAGAAGCATAAAACTTATATTTTAGGCTGTTTATTAGATATAAATAAATATGGCATTCAAAGTTTGTAAAAATGTTACCCTTAAAAAAATTGCAAGAATTCGACCTCTAAGGGGTTGTTTTTGGTGTCGATAGTTTGTTTGTATGAAACTTCGTTACTTTGAGTGCTAGGAGAAATTTGCATAGGGGTTCTTTTTAGGTCGTAGGCAGTAGTCGTTAGCAACTAAGACGGGATTTTGTGACTAACAAGTATCGTAAGTTTGAAAAAATCCCATATGTCATGAAAATAAAAAGCTCACGCGGGCAAAGCCGCGGGCGGAAAGCTAGTTATTACTGAGTTTAGATAAGCCACTACTTATGGTCTCCTTAAAAATGTGTCTTAAGTTCTGTAGATTAATGATTCATTCCTGCTTTGCTCTTTTTTGTTTCGTTATTTTATTAGACTTGATTTGTTTTTGCTAGTATTATTTTTGCTTCTACAGAGTAACTCAAAGCTTATAACATTTAAAAATGAGAAATAACACAAAGTTTGATGCTTACATTCAGGAATACAACCCACATGTAACCGCGGTAGTTCGCATAGCATGGCGTAATCGCGTTAGTTTCGTATAGACAACCAGAGTGCATCGGGGCATGAATAAACTTTAGATAGGTAATCTCTGCTAAACTCCCGAGTGTTGAACGTGACTCCATAAAACTATTTCCAACATTTAAGTATATGATGGAAATAGTTTTATCTAATAAGCTACATTAACAGGGATTGACTTAGCAATATTTTTTTTTAATTTGGGCTATATTTTGACGGAAAAGACAATCTACGCGGGCGATGCCGCTGGCGGACAGCTCTATGTTAATATTTATCTATTTACTAGTTAACACTGTTCTGTGACCTTTATTTTTGAGAACTAAGTAGATCTCGTTGGTGTACTTATTATGTTTTGTATATTAATGATTTTTCGATGTAAAAAACTACCCTCCTAAAGCTAAAGTAAAGGGAAAAATGGTGAGATTCACATTCAGTTACAGTACGCAATTTAATTGAATTTAATGAAACCTAAACCATCAATTGATTATAACATGTAATTAAATTACTGTCCATAATTGAAAAGACGCGTAACTATCAACACTAGACAATTACCATAATGTAAAAAATACTAGTTACCGTAATTCACGCATTCGTTGAAGTTAACTTTCTGTTTTTTTTTTGAGGTTAGCTTTAGCTTTCCCTAATGCTTGTTGGAGTTGGAGCATGATATCAGCAAGATACGTAAACCAACACTACTGGCTACCGTTGAAATCTTTATACTTAATAAAATATTAGACGGTGTAAATATTTACAATTTATAGCACAAAAATTAGAAATATTGGTAGAATTTCTGTCAACGTTTGTTTTACATCACATGGATGGGTTTTATTGAAACTTTGTACAATAATACTATAAAAGCTCGAACTCAAACATATACAGGGAAAAAGTTTCATGGGTTAAAGTTAACTGGCAACAGCTAGTTTTTCAATAAAAAACGTATGTAAAGTCACGACCCCTGTCTGCTGTCTGTGCAATTACCGCAATTTGCGATTAATTACGAGGGTGACCGCTTCATGGCCGCGCGCACACACATATACTCGTATGTGCAACACTGTCCGATATTAATAAAAACGTCGCACTGATTTATGGTTCAGCCGCTACGACGTAATTATTGCCATTACCTTACTCGACACCTCTATTTATTTGCAATTAATTATGTGTGACACAATAATTATTGTTTTTCGAGGGATCGGGAATTATGGTTTTCCTTGGGAGAGGCATGTGTCTCTAGGTTCAGCAGTGGACCACGACAAGCAAAGACAAAATATAGAGTTTTATGCAGCGAAGTTTTCCAATTAGTGAAATCATCGCTACAATTGATGGGTTTTTCATTGGTATTAAAAAATCCGAGCTACATTTCAGTATTGTCAGTTAAGATTAGCGTGTCGATATAAAAGAAAATGCAAATCAAAACAAGCCTAACTAAAAACCAATTTGTTTGCGTAACTATTTGATCCCAAATGGATAGAGGTCAGGTTAAGTGGTTACGCTAACCACTCGGGGTGCAGATAGGTCGGGCGGGTGAGACGGTGGTGAGAACAAGTGGCAATGTATCTAGTGTCTCCAAACCCAGTTAACGCTCGCCAAGTTATTCGGCCTCGGAAGTCATTAGCAATTCAAATACCTAACCACCGCATGGTTATCCCCCCCCCCCCCCCCCCCCCCCCCCGAAGAGGGGACTCTTTCACATGACCGGGTTTGTAAATTATTTATTGCTGTTTGGCCAGTTCCTAAGTCCGCTTTGTTTCCATGGAAATGGCGAGAGGAATGGAAATAACTTATAAGTTGGTGCGATTTTGTGTAATACAAATAAAATATTAATTTTACTGAATATTTGATTTTGATAAATGAAATCTGAATTTTTCATACATAACATAGGAACACAATACTTGTGTCAGCCTATGTTTGATAGGAGCATTTTTCATTTGGGATTTAATATTTTTTTCATGAATACGTTCTGCATCATAAACGATAGAATCGATATGTTACGGGCCACTTGATAAGTCCGGGCACTATTAATAATGGCCGGTCTGTGTGGATAATGCTGTTGTTGAATGGGCACTGTGAGTAAAACTGCCTGATTTATCACTTTTCCCGGTCTATATGGATGATGACCACCTTGTCTTTGGCAAAATAATAAAACGAATTGATCTGTGATTTGTTAATTTTGATTCAAATAATATTTTGTTGTTGCACGTGTTTATTTTGACTTTTATTGAATTATTTTTATTTTGTAATAATTTTGACATTCTTATTTAATTGTTTATTATATTTTTGTTTTATTAGATGATTTTATCGTAATATTCAACAAAATGTATTTTGTTTATGAATAAATGCATTGAATTGAATTTGATATTTTTGTTTATTACATCGTTTAACATCAAATTAAGGGCAAAAGTGAAGTAAAAAGTAAAAAATATCTTAATTCATATAGACTTATAAAAAGTACTTATGACAAATCATATAAAAAAAAAATTGTAGCAAAAATACTAAATAAAAAAATAAACTTACATAAAATAATACTATGATAGTTAATATCATAATTAAACATAATGTGACTCTACCACCGATTCGGATGTTGTTTCCGATCGAGAAGACTCCGGCAAGAAACTCGATGGTTACTCTTTTCGATCTTGTTTTATACACAGAAATTGAATTAACAGAGTAAAGTTATAACAAAAAAGTGTGCAGAGGAGCAGATTATACCTAAGATGACCACAAATTCTTATCATTTAAGAAATCCTATCCTATCCTATGACGATACGATTGGCATAGTGCGCTGTAGCACGGTTTCTCGCCTCGATTTTCGTAGTGTCCCGGGTTCGATTCCCGGTCGGGTACATTCAGGAAACGATCTTTTTTGAATTGACTCGGGTCTGGGTGTGCTGGGAGACGCCCCTAGTTTATTTCCTTGTGTGGTACCTCGTAACACAGGGATACTAATCCCTATTCCGAGACCATCACAAGAGGTGTGTTGTCTGGCGCATGTTTATTATTATTATTATTATTATCCTCCACACTATAATAACCTCGCTTCACTTAGCTTTAATTTGTGACTTAAATTGGTGAAGAGGCAGTTCAACAAGAGTTTGCGGAATCTTATTAAAATATTTTACACATTGACCAACAAATGATTTCCCTACCTTATGCAGTCTTAGACTGGGAGTTATTTTTTTTTATATATATTGCCCGTCAAGATGACCACACTCCACCTGATGGAAAGCGGTCGTGAGGTCTAGATATGAGGTTGACAAGCCCAGTCATTCAAACGAATCACTGGGGTGGCCATCCTCACCTTGAAGGCCTGCAGAAATGCCTTTTCACGCCCCGCTTGAAGAACCCAGGAAAGAAACACATGTGCTGGAAGAGCGTTCCACGTCTGGATGGTACGACAAAGTTACTAGCTTATTTTTATTTCTGGTATTGAGTTTATGAACATCACTGTTTTTCTTGAAGAGATGCAGGTTTTTACAGACATAATATACGAGTACTACATTATCATAAATAAATTGAGAGTACAGGCAACGTATACAATGCCGGATGCGTTTAGGCAATGTATAAAATCCCTAGGGATTGTATAGAATACCGAGTGGCCGGCTATGTCTGAAATAAATAGCCTTAAATTATCAAGTTTTATTGTTTTTTGACAAAATGCATTGCTGGGTTTAACTAGTTCTGTTTAAAATTACTTACAAAAACCTTTTTAATCAGAAGGTGTTCTGCTCTGTAGGAAGTGGGTTTTTAAGGTTGAGAGGAGCGAAGCGACGGGCACAGCGGCAGCTGCCGGCGAGTACCAGAAACGAACTGGCCCTATTTTTAAATATATGCCAAATGACGACTCTGACAGTGAAATATTTATAATGCCCGGTCATAGTGATAAATTCGAGCTATCTAAACGTTGATTTATTAAACTGCCCACGAGTAGTCAGTCATTATGAATATAGACCGGCCAAAGTAATAAAGGACATCGCTCGTTCCCCATACATTGAATGCCCTGGAACGCACAGCAATGAGAAAATACTATCTTTGTGGAGAAAACACTAGTTGTGTTCGGAATCATTCATAAATTTTCATCAGGCACGTGCTGAAATACGGACAAATTTAGGAACCGTGGCCTACTATTACTTTTACTATTCGATTCTGAGGTTATACTTAATCGTAGATTAGATATATTGTTTACCTCTATTTAAGAACTTAAGTGATATGAATTAAATGAACATCAAATACAATTATTTATTACAAATTCAAATAAAAAAAACATTATTGCTCATATTCATTTTGTTATTAGAGTGTTGGCAGATGGCACCTTTATTATACATTTACTAATGAAATAACAACAAGCGGGCCTCACGAATTTAAGTTCTTATATGCTTGAGATGAAACACAATTATAGCGCGATTTAAAGGAGTTTACCTCCATTACTTAAACTAATTGGTCATCACTTTTGACAAACCGTCCACCAATCATATCCACCACCAACCATATCAAATTGTGAAGTAGTTACAGAACTTTTTATTTTTCGTTTCTAACCACATAATGTCCGTTTACTATGAATTTTATAATGAAAGACATTCGTTTGTGCATGCTAGGGCCGACTTCGACGGTGTCCTTTATCACATTGACCGATGCACTCGGTCATTATTCAAAAGGGCCGGTCCGTAATACTGCCCAGATAATCAAGTAGCCCGTAAAAGATGTATACACAAGCATTCTGAATTCTTGCCATTCATGTCGTTTTGGTATGGGTATCAGAGGCAAACTTAGCATTGTCGTAACGACATTTAACTCAAAGGTCAACTCAGATCACAAACTTACCGACGTGAGTTGCCAGGGGCTTTTTATTGTTGTTTTCCATTACCGGAGACAATCACCAATTGTGCAATAAACGGAAACTAGGTGTTGCCAGGAATAAACCCTGAACAGGACACTAAACACATAAAAGAAATTTGTTAATTTACGCTTTAGTAAAACTTACTGCATTACTCTTATTATTTATACATGCATCGTCTCCAAAAAAACCACTGATGATAAAGAAAGAAAGATAAAAATCGTTAGAAGTTCTTTATTGAGTCTAGACTACTCGGCGATCGGGTCTAAATTGAACATTTTATTTGTTCCCCAAGCTTACATTTAACAATTACACTGCAAGGCGAGGGATTGGCTATCAGTAACTAAAAGGTTCATACAAAATGCAACCTAAGATACAGAAACTTGCAATTAAGTAATTTATATTACGGCGATTGTTTAGAGAGCGTCGTGCCTTACGCACTCCACCTTACACTGTGCAGTCCAAATTCTACAGACGATTACTATAAGCTTTCGTTGACCGGGCAGGGCGATTACAATATTTATAAAAACCAACTTCAATAAAAACTATTCCAAAACAAAACACTAAGCCAAGAAAACACTACAATATACCTAGCAATATACCTATTTTTTACATCTCACGTTCACGTACGTATGTAGGTATTTACAAAACTATATTGGCTGACACCGACTCCAACAATAACAATAATTGTACCTACATTATATAATTGTATAAGTTTTAGAAGAATACGCAATTATTTCTTTACTTTTTAGTGTTTGTTTTGGAATAGTTTTGTTTTTGTTAAATTTTTTGTTAATTTTGCTCCTAAGATTTGAAGAGTTCCTTTACTTTGTCATGGATCCCATAATCAAAACCTAATAAAACTCTCATGAACTACCCTTGAGGTATATCCTTTCCAATAAAAAAAGAAGAATCGAAATCGGCGTGAAATTGAGTTATTCCTCCATTTTTCGCGCATATTTATAGTTTAGATTTAAGACTTATATGGCTTTCCCATGCAGAATGCCACTGTCAGTACTGGACCAAATTAAAATGGGACCACACGGGAGACACCATCTTTCAAATAAAAAAGATTGATCAAAATCGGTTCACCTAGTCGAAAGTTATGAGGTAACAAACATAAAAAAAACATACAGTCGAATTGAGAACCTCCTCCTTTTTTTTGAAGACGGTTAAAAAGGACTACACAATCTATGAAATAAAAGGTTCAAATTGTTTTGTAGGTGTTTGTTTGTTAGGTACTACGTGTGTGATTAGGGAGGCCTACCTATGTCCAGCAGTAACCAGCAGACTTCAATAGGCTGTTGATGATAATGATGGGGGTGATTGCAAACCAGTTTTTCACACTAAAACCATTAATCTCAAATAAACTGCAGCTTGAAGCATATTTGAAAAGTGAGAAAATTCTTATAATTCCATCAGATCCGAATTTGCTTAGGGACTGTGCACTGTTTTGTAAGCTGATATTTTAAAAATAAAACAGGAAAAAGACAATATGATTTTAGCCAAATAATACTCGTATCTATTAACGTGTAACGCCGCGTCACGTCACTCGCGGAGGAGCGGCAAGAATTTCAATCACTGCGCGGAGCGAGACAAATTGCAGACGACTTTGTTAGCCGCGACGTGACGCTTCAGCCCGCAACCGAGCGCGCCAGCCACGATATACTATAACTATTCGCTCGAATGGCTATGATTTCGGAGACACTATCATTGGACTATACTATGGTATTGGTAAAACAGATAGATCTTGCTGGATGTATCATGTATTGTTTTATTGTATTTTACGGTTCTTTTCTTTTTCCTCGGAAAGACAGAAGTAGTCGTATTGTCATTATTTAAGTTCCTAATTATGGTAAGACAGGAAAGCGCCTAGCCAAATATTACTCGCTTTTATTAACAAGTATCACCGCGTCACGTCCATCTCAATCACTGCGCGGAGCGAGACAAATTGCAGACGACTTTGTTAGCCGCGGCGGGACGCTTCAGCCCGCAACCGCGCGCGCCAGCCACGATATACTATAACTATTCGCTAAATGGCTATGATTTCGGTGACACTGGCTCCGTATTTACTATTAAAGTAACTTTAGTAGGAAATAATTATGTATTTTTGCAAAGGAGTAGATAATTTTCAATTTGTCAAATCGAGTAGGCCACGCCAGCTGAAAGAAGTTGCTATAGCCGTAGCTAGTAGTACTACTAGCTTTAGAAGATTCTTTAATATGCTGTAGTAAACACTATCTATCTACTAAGCCTGGTTTTCTCGCATAAAGTGAGAAAAGTAGAGTATACACCACCGGGATAAAACTGTTTTTTTCTTGGGCGCTTGAATCCCTCACTGCACTCAGGACTCGATCTCAATTACCTCGCTTTGCTCGGGAATTAACTTATAACACCCTCGCTGCGCTCGGGAGTTAAATTTGGAGTCCTTCGTTACGTTCAGGATTCAATGTAGCGCCCGTGACATAAAACAGTGCTTTATCCCCTTGGTGTATAATCTACTATATTCATTTGGCAATTTTTTTTTTTTTTATTAATTTATTATTTATTGCAAAGTAAAAGTACAATTGGCGGATTTAATGCCTGAATTTATTATTTTTATAAGTTTTTAAGTTTAAGAAATGTCACAAAATCCAAAAAGCAAGATATGTATTATGTCAACTTTTACAATGTTTATCTACAATACAAACACACTACAAACATACATCGTGAATTTGGTAATTAGATACTATGGTAATATTTTTCTGTACCCAACCGTCCTAATTACACTGGTATCATGGTCTAAGACCTATAACAACGCTCACCCAGTACGCCTGCATGGGGCAGTCTAATCTAGCAGCAACAGTGGTCAGGATGGTGTTGCCACTGCTCCGCAGGCGATGTAGGATTGAAGCAGTTTTTTTTCTTATGATAGCCTGAAAGCCATCGGTTCGCGCGTCCGTAAATATACCAGATGTGCTACAATGCCGCGGTAGTCGCAGCAGCATGAACACATTGTCATATTGAATCCGCAAGGCGTTGTAGGCCCGTCGCGAGAAATTTACCCACAAGCCACTCGAGTAGAAGGATTGACAATAGGCCTTAAAAAGCGTTATCCTAACTTGATCAGTGCATCGAGCGAACCTGAGCTGCGGGGCATCATATTGCCCCTGACCGCCAACGCCCAGCGTTGCCTCTCCATATCCTCGTCATCCTTGAGAGCACCTGTCACGATATGCCCCTAATACTTGTATTTGTCTACCATTTTTAAAGGAATACCGTTGAGCGTAACGGATGGCACATAGGTGGGCTGATATTTAGCTGCTTTGAATGTAAGCAATTCGCTTTTACTAGTGTTATATTTTAAGCCATGGACCATCGCGTACTCCTCACAGATCCCCAACAATACCCTCAAGCCATTTATCGAGAGACTCAGCAGACATAAAAATCCACCTGGTTTTTTACAAGTCATTCATTATGGGTTCATATCCAGAGTAGGGCATTTTTTTGAAAAAATCTGTTTTATTAAGCTCATAGAATTACCTATTATAAGTAGTTCTTGTAAGTTTAAAGACATTTACCACTCACCTACTTAACTTGATATTTACTTGAAGTTAACAAGCTAAATCTAAAAAGTAAACACATTTACATACATAATAAAAACAACACTTCCGCATTATGCATCGTGAACTTTTAGGGATCTTTGCTGTTAATAGGAAAAGTTCTTTGGGCCATGATAATGAAATTTTACCGCAAGGTTGTTTTGTTTGCGCTGGCGGGAATATAAAATATATGTTTATTAGCCTCATGGAAGGAGGGTGGTAGGTGGAATGTGGATAGATACCTAACATGCTGAAACAACATGCCATTATTAAGTACTATATATTTTTTAGAAGTATAATTTAATGAAATATGAATATATCTATGGTGAGTAAAACAAGTTATAGTTTAAAGTAGCTTCCATATAGCTTATAAAATAATGAAAATATGAGATAGCAAAATCATAGTAATTAAGCTTCAGTATTATTAATGCACCATCTTGAACTACTTCATCTGGGGCTTCTTCTATCTTCAAAAGACATCCGCATGAGTTAGAAACTCACTAGGCCGCCCAAATTGTACATCCATTGACATTGTAAGAATGGTAAATTGATAATAATTTTGTTTATTCGACGATGACGATCTTAAACAATATGTGCATTTCTAGTTACAACAGCTTGCCTAACGAATTGAAAATATTCAAACCTAATGTATTTAGGACAAAATTAACGATATGGCTATTAGAAAAATGTTTTTATAGTGTTAAGGAATATACAGAGTTTTGTAAATGATGTAAAAACCAGCCAGTTTATTAAACATTTACACGTCACGTTGCAGACCGAATACAATGAACAGTATATTCTATATTTTAAGACCTTTTTGACATGTATTCTCGTAAATAAATATTTTGACTTTGACATAACAAATACATAGCAGCACTTACTCACCAGTAGCAAAACTAAACTGTCGAAGTCATATTGATGGCTATGGTTTTCCGTAAGGTGAAGGTTTATGCATACAGACTAATAATTACAGGTAGCTTATTTACAGGCTGAAAAATCTGTTCTTCGTAATTCAAATTCGATCTTCTCTTCAAACAGTTCTACATCAATGATCCTAGACTCTTGTTTAGGTTATGTTAATCTGTATTTCATCAATTACCACATCAATTACATCCCATTGAGCGTAGGGGCATACATAAACTAAAAGCTTTGTTTATTGGGCGGGCGACGAAATAATCCAGAGCCGTATAAGGGCATTAATAACAAAACAGATACCTATTAGGCACGGATCGGGCTCCGCTCGTTATACCCGAAACAAGGAAATCGTAATAAAGTTACAGGATGCTCCCGTTGCCCGGTAATATTGTTAAGGAAAATCGAGGTACCGGGACGAGATTCGTCGCCGTGACAAGGTCGGCCCTGTCACAAACCTATTTCATTACGGCCGCAATTATCCACTGTTATAATTTAGTTAACTAGTACCTTCAGCTTAAGAGGTTGTAAAAAAACGAATTAAGTATAAGACTCATTTAGTTGGTTCACTGAGAGATTTTATCGCAAAGCTAGTTCATAAATGGGCACAATTCTTATTTAACCTGTAATCGGAGAATGTAGAGCTGAAGTGTTAGATATTGCGTGTTTGAGGTAGATTCATAACTAGCGCGGATAAAGTATCCTGCAGTCAGCTTTTTAGGCATGACACTCCTGGCTTTAATTCTTGTCGGGAACCTCGTACCACAACAACCAAATATCTTTATGTGACGAGACTATCAAAATTGGAGTGTTTAATAAAAGGTGACCGCTCCCGGTGACCCTTAATTTGAAAGTTCACATACTGAACAAAGGCAACTTTCGATCAACCACCTTAATAGTCGAGATGTGTTCGTCGCTTAGGATCCTTAATTTTAATTTGTTCAGTGACGTCAGATTCAAAAAATCTGTCGTCTAGCAGGGGGCCATTGATACATACATTTACCAATTAGGTCACAGTCCCTAGAGCTTTGTAAACCAATGAATCACAGAGTGCTCATTTGATGGCTGCTATTTAGTTTGGTTATGACTTGGTGCTTCTTTGTCTACGAAAGAAAATTAATCTAGGTTAAGCCACTTACAATTCTTCAGTAGCGATAATCAGGGTCCATGTGGATTATGTATTATATTATTCCAGGATATATGTCCATATTAAATGTTTTGGACACCTATCAGAATTATCTTAAAATATTTTCATTTGTGTCCTTTGTCCTGAATATAAGCCTCAAGAACGGTTTTACAGGTTCGTTGGTAGCCTACATCTAAGAAAATATGAAAATTAGTCCAATGTTTATTATAATGTAGAGAATCTGGAATAGATTGTTATTAGCGATAAGGCCACCTAAAATGTGCATGGTTTTAAATGTAATACTTAGCTTTAAGTTTCTTTGTTTTTTTACAAAAAGGAACATATTTATCTATCTTTTATGAGTCCAGTGTAAATATATTAATTATAAAGTACAAGTTTTAATTCTTATTTCAAATCCAAGGTAATAGTATTACGGATAGTATTTTTTTTTTTAAAATCAGTATTTGTAAAGACTTGTTATCAAGCGTGGGTGTAAGTAGGGTGTGGCAGCTTGTCTGAAATTATGATCAATGTCGATGTATGCCAGAGTCGGACAAATCAAAGAGTGAAACACACAGATCGCAATGCAAATGCAACGTACCTTTTATTCCACAACATATACAGGGAACAGATAACTTTAGATAGAGGATCCTCTATCTATATTGTAGTGAGTGAGGCTGCGTGGTTGATGACGTCACTTAAATATTTCACGTCGATGAAGTGTAGCACCACAAAACTGTTGATTGGACCGAAATTGTAACTGATGGATGATACACAGAGACACACTATACAATCCCGCGCAGAACGGCCGCATTTCCGATCACAAGATATACCACCTGGTCTGATAAAAGAGAGCACTGTACTGTTCATAAGTTGCTGAATGAATATAATATCAAAAGACACAAACGTAAAAATTGCGGCTGGATTGGTTTGCGATCCGGGGCGTTCCCTCATCTATTTATCACTTATTTAGTTAAAATAGTCATTATTTGTATCTTTTCCTTAAAACGTATTTTTAATACGTTAATACTTAATGTACCTATTCTGAATCCAGGTATATCTCAAAAGGCACCGTATCAAGTTCACCCGCCTTCACCTGCAATTTGAGAGGGCAGTAATAACTTACATGGCGGTGTATAGAATGTCGCCACAAAGCTAAATCAAACGTCATTCCCAGTGAAGCCCTTAATCACCCGCAGCCTTTGACAAACTGAGCTTGTTACTGAGGTGAACGCGCTTAATACGTAATGTAGGTAGTGGAGTTGGAACACAGTCACAACATTAATCAACTGTCGAAGTACTCGATCAGGGCATCTACATCGGCTACATACTTAATTTAAAATTAAAATAATATAATTAAATAAAAAACCAATCATAATACCTGACTGTGTTTTAAAGAGAATTAATGTTGTTCTTAATTAAACTTCGTTGATTTTGATGACAGTCAGTTAAATACTTTTAAAATGGCAGCGACTTGAAAATGTTGTGAAGAAACTTTTATAATGTCGATATTGTTCATCCAGAGAAGCCAGGGCTAGTAGTGCCATGTACGTGAATATTTCGTTACTCAATGAAAACCGTTAGACGGATATGGTCAAAGAGATAGGATGAGGAGAAGATGGCGAGATAACTACTCCTAAGAATGGAAAGATTTTACTCCAAAAAGAGATCGCTACATGGATTGACGGGAGGCCTTTGCCAAGCAGTGGGACAGTACAGACTAAGTAAAGTACATCGTTTAACGTATGTTTAACCTATTTGTAATATTACCCATTCACAAATTTTACTGGCCCAGCTAGACTTAAGGGTTCAACCTTAAATAGGGTTGCAACAAAAATAAAACCTATAATGAAAAACATATCGTGTTAACACAGGTTCTGATAGGAAAACAATATTTTTCAAAGCCTAAGCCGACACAGATGGCATACCTAGGTAATATGAGGCCAGGTTTTTATCAACCTACATCGGTAGGAGAAGACAAAGTAGCAGCGCACAGAATCAGAGCGCGCGTCGCATTGTTTCATGGAGAGAGCCACGTGCGCTTTTGTATGCCCTCAGATTAAAGCGCACTAGACATTATTATAACACAAATTAATTGCTTTCGTTAAAATCATGTATATTTTTTATTACAATGAACTGTTTCAGACATAGGTAGGTATGTTCTTGCGATTTAACACGCGTTTGTTTGAAATGAAACGCTGCAATTCACGCAAACGCGTGTAAAATCGCTTATCGTTTTTGGAAGCGCTTGTAGGCGTGTACAGGCGCGCCTTTTGCCACACTCGAAACTTACGCGCGATGTCGCGCGTAACAGTAATCCATATATAGGTAGATACTGATTTGAATGAACACGCCGCAATAAGCCCGTGCGTGCGTGTGAGCGTGTCCCGAAGCATGAAATGTAGCGCGCGTGTGAGCGCGTATGCCAAAGCAACTGTAGGTACCTATACGCGTGAAAAAATGACTTTTTTTCTGAAATGAAGTAACTTAGAGCAATTATTTTTACTTTTTTGGATAGCACACGGTTGTAGATCTTACTTAAATGAAGCATTTACGGAATTAGCAAGGCTTTTTTAAATATTTTAATTGGGATTTTTGTTGAAAATTACACAAAATCACAATAGGTTTTCTAAAACTTTTGCTTTTATTTCCTTATGGATAAAGAATAACACGTTTTTTTTAATGTGCATTATATACCAATATCGTAGCTCTCTAAATAGTAGGTTGGATACAAAGTTTATTTGCATTAAAAAAAAATCAAAACATTTTTTAATATAGTTTATTTACATTTAACTAAAGTGGGTGCCATTTTGTTCCATTACTTTTTGTCCTCTTGTAGGTAGGGATATGATCCCATTGCTATAGGAATTTTGAGGCTCCTGATCAAAATACCGCGATAAGTGGTTTTGGCAGTCCTCTCGTGATGTTAACCTGTCACTGCCTAAAGAATTCAGGTCAGGACTATACCACAGATACATTAACACCTCCTAGCCAAACTCTCTTAATTTTTGCGTTATCATTATGAAAAACCACACCCTTTCTGTAGTTAATTCCAGCCGCTTTCTCTCAACTTCTTGCTTTAATCTCATCAGTTGTTCGCAGTAGAGTTCAGAATCGATGGTCCTGCCTGGTGGTAACAGCTCATAATGAATAATGCCCTTCCAATTTGACCATACGAATGGCGTAGTGCGCTGTAGCACGGTTTCTCGCCTTTATTTCCGCAGTGTCCCAGGTTCGATCCCCGGTCAGGTCGATTTAGGAAATGTTCTTTTCTGAACTGGCCTGGGTCTGGGTGTGCTGGGAGACGCCCCTGGCTTAATTCCTTGTCGGGTACCTCGTAACACAGGGATATTTATCTTTACTTCGAGACCATGACAAGAGGTGTGTTGTCTGGCGCATATTTATATTTATTTATAATCCCACTACACACACAGCATCACCTTGTTGCGAGTTAATCCGGATTTCGCCACAGTCTTTGAAGCCTGACCGGCCTTTGACCATGACCTTTTTCGCACCTTCTTGTCGTACATGCATCCATTCATCAACAGTTATCAGCTCCTTCAAAAATGGTTCGGTTTCATTACGTCGTAATAATGATTTACAAATGAGTCCACGGTTCATTAGGGTTCTTTCAGTGAGCTCGTGAGGAACCCAACTATCGAGCTTTTATGTGTACCCAGTTTTTTTTAAATGCGCCAAAACTGTTTTGTGGTCAATTCCCAGTTCTTCAGCTACGTCGTAACTACTGATATGCTGATCTTGCTCCACTTTTTCAAAAATGGCATCCATTTTATTCGTAATAGGGCGACCAGAGCGACGTGCATCTTTGACATCAAAATTTCCGGATTGAAAACGCTTAAACCAAATTTGTGCTACTGTCACAGACACTGCACTAGGTCCATAAACATCGCAAATTTCTTTCGCGGCTTGCGTTGCATTTTTACCCTTTTTGTAGTAAAAATTTAAAATGTATCAAAAAACAAATGAAAATCACACATTTTCCTAATTTGAATTTGGCATTTTCTATCTTCTTCAAAATTTCACCTCTTAAATGATACCAAAACCAGCCAGATACAAATAATATAGCCAGAGATATTATTACAAGTTCATACATACTATATGCGAAAAGACTTTTTCCCCAACCTGATACTTCAAAAAAATTAATTCGAATTACTAGGTTTTTCTTAATAAATTTTTCAATCAATGAATTATTCAAAAATATTTTTTATTTTAAAATTTCTTGAAAATGGTTCACTTTTGCATTACACTATTTGGGTCAATATTGTTGCAAAAGACTTCCCCCAACACTCCATAAAAGATTCCGGTTTAATTTTTAATAACCTTGTCTTTTGCCTCTATAACCTCTATAACACCTTCATTTTGTTTATTTGAGATTGTAAGTAAAGAGACTAATTCTCACAGACTTCGTTTTGGGTTCGAAAAAAAGCTCAATAAATGTATTACAAAACATTTTCAGTGACTTTTCTTCATAGGGCAAGTGGTTTTGCCAATATTTCGGGAAATACGTGAGTAGAACCTAAAAATTTAAATTTGAATTTTGAAAACTGGAGAGCAAATAATGAAAAAAGTTCCAAAATTACGAAGATTTTCTCGATTTTCTCAATTTCCACAAGTTTTTCGAAGTTGCAAATTGGAATTCAACTTACTCTAGACCCATTATACCACATACCAAAAATGCAGAACTACATCATGCTTTGTTAATTTAATGTCTTAATCCAACGGGCTAATGAAGATGTCCTAAAAAAAATAACCTATGAGGTATTGAACTAATACCAGTAATTTTTTCGTTTTTGTAGCTGCAAATGCAATTCTGCTTATCGCAACTAGGACAACAAAGAGACAATAAAAGACAACGATTTTCTATATTTATGAAACAAATGATATGTGCAATATATTTTAAACATAAAATTAGAGGAAAAACGATAACAAAGTTCCTACATTTTCGCTACAGACCACTCTGAAATTAAGTGGCTTGAAAGTTATAAAAAAAAGGAAATTTCCTGCTAAGAATTCTTATGCTTTCATTGAGATTTTCTTGTAAAATCCTTAAATATTCCGTGAAAACAATGTACACTGATAAACCCTTAAGAAAGGGATGAATCTATTGTTATATTAATTTTGACGGGAAAATATTTCCAAGGGAAGGGCCCGTGCTAATTGGATTAAAATTGTAACCTTTGTGGCTGAAGTTATGCCATTGATTTTCTGATTCATCCGTTAAAATGTTTGTGTTATTTATTTTATTCGGCATTTAGCTCTGTAATATTGTCTCAATGAGTAATTGAATACTTTATTCAGCCTTTTTTGAAAATTCTCGATAAATAAACTATTAATCAAAAACCGTTTTGTAGTTACTTTGAAGGGTACTACGAGTAGGTACCCTTTGAATATATGTATGTGTATGTACTTAACAGATAGCAGGTACTACAACAAATTAATAACTACACCTATTTATATTCCATGATTCAAGAAATTCAAAGATTCCAAATCAATTTCGGAAATGAACCAAACCGGATATAAAGGATTGCAATAGGGCCCCAGATCAGATATTAAACTTCAACGTGTCGACCCTGCACAAAGGTACTGTGTAGAACCTCTTGTAGTACCTACATGCCTGTGTCGTAGGCTACGTTCCGGTGAACTGAACGGCTATTGTGGCCGCCCGTGATTGGACAACTTTGTTCAGGTGCGTTTGACCGCACTTTATGTTTCGATGTTTCGGGGACCCCAAACATTATTTTATATAGAGGTTATAATTATAAGCTGAACACACGGAGCAGATGTCAGCATTTTGTAGTCATTATCTTTATGAGTAAATTGAAACATCTTATTGATAATAAGAGATTTATTGCAATAATTAAATACCTTGTAAATCAAGTTAGGTAAGATCGTGATTTGTGACATACTCGTATCTAAGTGATATTATTCTAAGAAGACGCCACAAAAGTTGCTTAAAAACACATTAATCTCTTTGTCTAATTTATTTCTTATTTCTTAGTTCATATTATGTATGGTGAACAGTGGGCTTCTGCGTGTTCCGTTCACCAGAACGGCAACAGTTAACTTGCCCCTGACTACCTGTTTACCTGTTGGTTGAATAGTCGGGAGCGTATGCATGTAATTTATTTGGTAACTTAAATTCCAGCCACCAAGTCAGAATTATTACTTATCTCCGTGGATATAAAGTCTGTGAGTTGGTGGCTGAACGAAATGATTCCAATAAAATTTATGTCGTCTTTACGACGACCTGCCAAATGTACGACTTTGCCATAATATTTTGTATTGTCTACACTTGAACATGTTTATTTGTTTTCTCAAAGACGCAATTTTGTTTACTGATATAATATGACTTATTCATGTAGAGGGTGTTGGTTTAGTTAAAAGAAAAGTAATTCACAAACAGAACCAGCAAAATTTCCTGTGTTCCGCGCTCTCTTTACCCCGGCAAAGGTGATTTATTGATGCAACACTAAAGCAGCGCGGAAATGCAACGTTTGAGGTATACTTACAACACAATATAGTGGGTACCTTACCACTGCTGGATGTAAATAGGTTTAACTTCCGTCTGCACTATTAACAAGTGACATGGCTCTTGATACGGACGCTGCAGCGCTGGTTTCGTTACGCCATGTGTCCTATTTGCACACGTTTTGAATGTCATTGTCAACGGGCTAATTGGTGAAGAGACGAGCGCGGCCCGACGTAAGTTCATACCACGCGCGACTATACATCCACACCTATATTGAGATTTGTTTTTGCAAGTGCATAAAGTTTAAACATAGTCTGTAGCATAATACCGATCACTTTGATTATTGAATTCTGCCGAAAAATAGACAAAATGTAGTACAACTTGTTCAAGGATTGAT
The DNA here is from genome assembly GCA_947369235.1 of Udea olivalis. Taxonomy (NCBI): domain Eukaryota; kingdom Metazoa; phylum Arthropoda; class Insecta; order Lepidoptera; family Crambidae; genus Udea; species Udea olivalis. Next base: position 13,255,275 of record OX376341.1, on the reverse strand, counting down.
AAATTAGATAGATATGGTCTATTTAATTTATCAAAAAACAGTTTCATCCAAGACTATTCAATGAATCTTATGGCTATACCTATTTGTTTTTAGTTCTAAGCTTGAAGTCTGCACTGTGCGTTAGCAAATGCAGAATAAGCCGGTACTTACCTTTATAGGTATATTATTTGCCTATTTTGTTCATTTCTGAAGAGCAAATATGATCCTGGAAAGAGAAGGCAGGAGCTCAGTTTCCTTAGCAGAGGGCGTCCTCGTCGTCGGTTTCGAATTAATTTTTCCACACAGTTGAGTCCGAATGCGCTACCGGCTCGAGTTGCTTCAACTCGAAAGCAAACTTTTCGTGCTTACATTACTTTAAATCCTTTTACCTCTCAGCTTTGCTTTGCGATACTTTCTATACTATCATTTTTGTTATGTAGGTATATCTGCTATTTCGTAGGGGAAACTTTCTTGTTCAACCACGTGGAAAAGCCCTCGCAAATGGATAGGTACTTCTATTTTAATTACAATTTAAAAGTACTCTCATCTTTATACCCAACTCTTAATAACAGTACCTACCAGAATAGTTAAGTAGAAAATTATATTAAAAATACGCAAATCTGTGAATCTTCCACTTGCTAATTAAAAACAGAATAAGGAGGGGCGAAATGTAAATTGTCCTACAAAACGCCGCTACCGACTTCAATTTAATCAAGACAATGTTATACGAATTTGAAGTGGTTACATTTAAGTATTCACCCGTTCTTCTTTGTGCTGGTATGGGGCGCTGTACGTAAAACTCATATATAAACAGGTCGTTGCTTTTCAAATAAACCTAAATGATAGAAACATAGTCTGTTGGAGTGCATTGACAATTCTCACAAAGTAAACCCCATTTCCGTTTCGATATTGGTTGACTAAATTGCCTCAACAGTGGAAACGCCAGGGCGAATATGATTTGGCCACGGCTGTATCGAAGGCTAATTGCTCAATAAGCGGACGTGATACATTTGGATACGAGGATGTTAAAATAGAACTCGTGAAGAGACACAATATGTTGATACGTCGTATTTGCTCGTCTATAGGTAAATATATTTGTGTCGTTCGTTGACAACTATTTTGTTAGTGTAGGGTGTAGGTAATTTTATTGTACATGTGTATATAGGTAAATTATTATTCTTTACTTTATCCTACTGTTTGTGTATGATTAGCATCAATCTTTGCGGGTGACATAAAGTAGAGTATAATGTTTGCAATTTAAATTAGTTTGTCCACCAACTAAAACCGATATCTACTTTGGAAACATGGTAATTTAGATTCAGCTAAACGTACTTATAGGTACTTACTTTAAAGTGCTCATTTTATCATAGGTATTAGTAACGTATGTATGTACGAGTAACACGCAGTCATAGATTTAATGAAATATCCTTTCTGTGACGCAGTCTAACGCGGTTTTTGACAATAACTCGGATAGCGCAGAATAGAAACTAAATATCTTAATCTATAGTAGTAACCCGCCTAAAAATTGTAAGTATTTAACAATATTAAAAAAAATATATAATCAAGAATAAACTGTCCTAATCTGGATAGCTGAAATAAGCAATCTATCTATTTGTGAGCCTATAGAGTAAACTTAAATAGAGGTCCACATTATACAGAAATGTACAATTTAATACATTGACTTAAACAGGTAAATTTGTATGTCACTATAATTTTGATAAAAAAAGTGATGCTTGGAAATCTGCGTTCATTTCAAGATTTCTGGTAATGTTTTGAATACGCGGGTAAACCCTGCTCGCTCTGAGCTTAATATATGGCGACAAGCACTCAGCGTGATTACAGCTGTATCTATTACATTTTTACTATGTAGCTGTACGACCATTTTTGTGACATAATAGTGCCTAGAGCTGTTTTGAAATAGCACTAAACCTAGTTTTAAATATACAAATAGAGCTGCATACTGAAACATCTTTCATATAAGTCTGTGCTTGGTATAATTACATTTAATTTATTCATTTGTTACAGTTGCTATGCCCTAGTAAACCTACTAGGGCATAGCAACTGTAACAAATGATTAAGCCAGGACCAATATCATGAACCCATGATATTGGTCCTGGCTTATTATTTTCACCACCTCTGTAATAACATGATTGCAATAAACACTTTGACTTTGTAAATAAAATACTAGAATCTGGCCTAAATATTGATCCTGATGAGTGCCTGTAGACTATGTTGTACATTAAAAAACTTGTCCTCATTGGAGCACTCGTAGCAGCCCGTCGAAGCGACGATCAGGTGCCCCGGTGCGTTGTCGCTTGTCGCCCAATTTCACTTTCAATTTACTAGGTAGCTTTGTCTCGTCGCCCTCTGATTTTCCGCCTTTCAATTAACCAGTAATCATACACGCCCCGGGAACCCTTTCATCAAACACTGGTAATGAGTTTTCACCCCGTCGAATAGTGGACATCCGAGCACTGATGGACTGGCAGGCGTCCACCTTGTTTTGGTCTCTACCTACGTGCAGCTCGGCTGGCGCTTCGACTCAATTAAGTGGATGAATTAGGCGCCTGGACGTTGATTAATTTGCTTAGTACTTGGGTGGGCACCTACATTTATGTGGATAACTACGGTTCAACATTCAGTTTCTGTTGTTTCTAAAAAAATAACTAGTTAAGTAACTATGCTCCCAATAGCTAGATGACACGGCATAAAGTGAGGTTTATTAATTTTTTTAAAACATTTAAATTCCGAATGAGAAAATCTCGAAATAACATCCGCGCTGTACTTTACAAACATCTGAGACTAGTTCAGATGAAATTTCTCTCCGTTCTAGTTGTCAAAAGAGCACAGTTAAAAGCAGTTAGTTACACGCACCGATAATATTTAAAGGCAAAAGCAGTGTCGGCGAGTGCTCCAGCTCCCAACCATCCTCATTAGTGTTAATGGCGGTCGGCCGCCGCTGATATCTGAGCCAAAGCGGCTTAATTAATACCGAAGACAGCCTCTTTGTCTGATAATCAATACAGTAGAACTCTGATAATCAAAATTTCAGATAATGAACATTTTAAAGTTGTTCAAGTCGCGCTACAAGCTCGAAGCTTTCAGCATGTGCAGGAGTGTATATACTCCTACACTTCTGCACCGTAGTATTATCATGTAATCATTGGTACTGCGCGTATATTTTATTAATAGTACATAGGGTAAGTACTAGTTAGGATCTAACTAGTACTTACCCTATGTACTAGGATCGTAAACTAAACATTAGCTATTGATGCTTTACTGCCGTAGTCAATAAATGACCTACTTTTTTCTAGAGGAGGTTTAGTACTTTAATATTGAAATCACATAAATGAACGAAATTAATTTTCCCGCTTTTGTATAACAGTAGATGATAAGTCCTACTTTGTAAGAAAAACTAAAGGGAGTGCTGTAAAATAATACTCGGTTTTTTGAATTGTATACTTTAATGCGAACAATGGAAACAATTTAGAAAAAATACATACTTATAAATTGTCATTGGATACCTACAAATTTTGAGTGTGAAATTCAGAACTGGGTTTTAATACTCGCAAATATCCTCAGTCTTGCCACAGTACATAAAAATTGACCATCTATTTTTTATTTACTCGTGATATTTACATACTTAGAGCATACAATTTTGTCAAAATAATACAGTAATACAAACTTCTGATCTTGAAATTGGAGAAAGAATTGTCACTTCCTTTTGTCCATTTTATAAGCAAATTGTACTATTACCACACTATCACGTAACAGTTAATGGTTTTATATAACTAGTACGAAATTACCAAAATTTTATTTACAATTGAGATTATTATGTAAACGAGGAACGACTTCGGCTTTGCGCAGTTATTATTGTTTAATTTGTTATTAGTATTTGTTTCCTTACTATATATATTATAAAATGATTATTGTTATCAATGTAATTTCAACGCCTTATATTGCACAATTTGCCAATGCTTATTAATAAAGAGAGTAGGTATGTTACAGTAATTTAATAATGCAATTTCTCCCATCAACGATTGAGATAAACACTTACTAGCGTTTTTAAGAACTCTGTCATTCGAGAACCCACAGAGAAGTCCTGAACACTAAGCTACATAACAACTGTACAACGCCCTTCCACGAGAGGGTGGTTACTAGTATGAAATTGAAATGAAAATGATACCTAAATAAATACAATAATACCCGTCGATGACCATGTAAAAAAGAGCTAAATCAGAGCTTCATGCTAACGTACGAATTTGTTGATTTGTTTATCCGATTAATTTGGGCACGCGGCAGGTCGTGCTAGGTAGTTGAAACCGTGTCATCACCGAAGAAATAATATGTAGGAAATCACCGACCGTGCGTATGAATGTATATTCGACCACAGCGCAGCGAAATCTTGGAGGACTTTGTAGGGTTCAAAGCGATAAGAGCTTAGCTTTTGCCAGCTGTGTTCTCTAGCTGGGTATGACTGTGCAGCGGAGTCATCTCAAAACACATTTCATAAAAATCAAACATTTACGAGCATGTTTAGAGAGTTGTCTTATACGAAGTCAGTAATTTGAATATAGAGCAAACATTAGATATTCGTTTCTATTTCAAATTCAAGAATTCAGAATTGTAACTAACGTATTTGAGAAATCATATTCATCCGTGCGGTCTATCCCGGTTGTGAACCCACACTGGTGCGTGGAGTCCCAGGGTCCGCTTTTCTTATTTTCTTGGCCCAGTTTGCGCGGTCTTGTGCATCCTGTGGTGAGTCTGTTGGCACACATGACGACGACGTCGAGCCACCGCTTCTTGGGTCGACCTCTCCTGCCGGAACCCGACGGAGGCGGCATGGCCAGACATTTGTTACCCGCTTAGTTAGCCGATCTCCGTGAGACATGACCATACCAACGAAGGGGGCATTGCTGCAGCTTGTCTGCGATGTCACGAACACGAAGGCTACCGCGGATGTGGGTGTTCCGCACGTGATCTTTGCGTGAGACTTCACACATCCACCGCAACATCTTCATTTCCGTGACACGCAGCTCCTGCTTGTGTCGCTCCAGTATAGCGGCCATGTTTCACTGCCATATAGGTATAGGTATCTTCCCGGTGAGGAGAATGCGGTTACGAAGGTGGGTAAGTATACCAATACCACGAGAGCCCATCAATTTCCACGCTTCGTTGGGGAGACCCCACAGGTCCCACAGCCCTCTGGTTCTTCATGCGGCGAAGAGCCGACTGGACTTCATCAGGCGTTTTCAGGGGCGCCAGTCCTTGATTAGGAGGAAGTTCAGGTGGCTGCACCTCTTTGTGCTGCTTGTTGAGCAACTCGTGGAAATAAGATGGGTGGAATAGACTCCGTCAAGGTTACTAATTTTGTAGTAAATGCGGCAGTTTAGGTCAAACTTTAAGTTACCCTAAGTAACTTTACTAGAAAAAAAATCCAGATTGTCAGTTAAGCAGGTACATTAAAATAATAACTGGTAGTATTCTTGCTGTGAAAGATTAATGTATCGTTATAAAAATTGCTAATAAAATAAAAATGTGCTTCTAAAACAATACAAAACCTCTTTGGTACAATAACAATTATTAAGAGAGAGCTAAACAAAGTTTGCAATTTATCTATTCTATTAGGATAATGTTTATATGATATTTGATCAAATGTTAATAATATGTATGTACAAAAACAAATATTTACAAACATACGGCTTACATACTAAATGTGCTTCCTCGAGACCAAAGATTACGGCAATATTCCGTTTCCACGTAAATCTCCCCTTTAATATTTCCCCGCCTTTCATGAAAGATACACCATAATACACCCTTCTGCTTACGTTTTCTTATAAGATTATTTTCTGTAAGTCTCGATGATTCGTTCCAGGTGATACGACTATTATATGAAAAACGTATTTTGCTTACAACCCTATTAAATATAAACGAGATTACACTATTAACTTAACATGAGTTTATGTACAAAATAATGAAAATATCTTTACATCTGCTTGAAATAATATCTTTAAAAGTTAATAATCTCCATGAATAAAAATAAATTATAATTTAGGCGTAAGTTTGTATGTCGGGCTGGTCACAGTTCGGTGCTCATCTCGGCGCCGGGGGCCTTGTTAGTGCCGCCCGAGGAGCCGAAGGCGCCCGCGTCACCAGCTGTTGCCTCTCCGAATGGGTTCAATTGCTCTGTAGCCTGTTTGTGAGCAAAAGTTGGGTAAATACTTTGATCTCCAAAAACAAACAACATCTACGATATCGCATTATTTTAATTAAAAAATCACACATAAGTTAAGTTTTAATCACAAAACATTGTGCAACATAAAAATCATCACAATTAGAAACAAAAAGTAATCAGAAACAGTTAAATACACATCGTTAGTGGATTAGTGTTAGTCTACGTAACTTAAACCTCTAACCCAACCGCATGCAAAACAAACATAACAAACAAACGAATAATCCTCGACGTTGGACACGAATAAACCAAGGGTGCGTGCAGCTACGCATTCAGCATTCCGCTAGTGGTTGCGACACATACAGTGGGGGTTGCCAACTCTACGTCGAACTCAACGGGGTTTATAATTTCTCATAGTATTTTACAATTTACGATTTAAATTAAAATGCTTCCAAAGAAAAACACCTTATTTTGAATGGACTACCTGAAAAGTATATTTTCCTGTCTTGAATATTTTTACAGGAATGATAATGTAAGTATTTTTGCCGAAAATATTTAAAATACTATAGATGGATATATGAAGTGGCTAAGGTAAGGTAAGGTTGGCAACCCGTTGGGTCCTGTGCGGGCCTTACTTACTGCGTGCTTTCTATGAGAGGTTTTAGGATAATGTCGAGCGTGTTGTCGTGGCGCGGGTGCACTTGATGCGCGTGCCCGAGACGAGAGTGCGCGCGCGCGACGTTGGCGTTGTGGTCTCGCGCGTCTCGCGTGTCTCGCGGGTCGCGCGTCTCCCGCGACGGCCGCGCGTACCGCCGCGCCAGCGACCCGCTCTCGCCCACCATTATGTTGTTGTTGCTAGCATGTCTCTGCGTATCCCAATAATCAAACGCGAGTCAAACTACCGGTGCACACCACATTATATACACACATACATAAATATCAGAATCGTATAAATCAAGCTCGGAAACAGAAGTACGAGTACCGCTACGATTGAAGTAACGATTAGCTGCGGATGTACTAAAGTGGTAATATAGGTAAAGATATCCAATTAGGTATATTGGCATAAACTAAATTTATCTGACAATTTATCCAACAACTATTACTTAGCCGTTGTCATGTGGTGGTCTACAGTCGAATTGTATAATTTTGTATAACCACTATAGCACTTCAAGTCCCTAATTAAGCCCCTTAAGCAAAGGCAGAAACAATAGATTAAAGTAGGTATTCAAGATATACGAGTAATATTATCTAGCTCTAAATATCGTCAGTGAATTAGACTAGCAAATATGGCTAATTGTAAATAGACGTTGAAAATCAGTTACAATAGTTATATCTCTTTGAGTTCGCTCAAAAGACGTTAATCCCGTGGAAATGGTAAATGTTGAACGTTGTCAGCAGCCTGTACACGGTTAGCTTTATCAGCGCCAGAAACAGGAGCTGCGGATTATTCCCGACGGCCCCGTAAGCTTATTTAATTCCGAAAACATTTTTCACTTTTTGTAACGAGTCTCCTTAGGGATTCAGGTAGAATAAATGTAAGTACGTATGTGAAACGCATTTCATTTGAATTCCCTTTTAAAACAAACACTTTCGGAATTTCATAATAATTTACTTAGCTATTGGAAAAGAGTATTACTCATGAATATATTACTGATAGACCCTAGACGGGTATAAAACTGTTTTATACATGAGTAGAATTTGCTTCGATTTAATTTTCTACTTGAGATTTTCTTATCAATTTTTTACTTGTTGGAAGAGCAGTCATTAAGTAGCCCAACCATGGAAATTGGGACATGGTTTTAATTACAATAGAAATGGAAAAACTGGGCCTAGCAATGTATGTTCAAAAATAGGGAACTAGAATTACTGTGGCAAGTACTATAATGTAGCATTATACATTCTAGTTTAAGCTAAGAGACAATTATTTGTGAACAATTTAAGAAAAATCATATGATTTTAAACTTCAGAAAGTAAGAGTATTTTGGACATGTCCGAACTGTCTCCCCATTTTTTTTGTGTTGCTTGTCAAGATGACGTCATGGCTGATGAAAAGTGGCCGTGAGATTCAGTTAAAACTTAACGTTTTTTGGTTGAATGTCCACGGCCGGGCAAATCGGGGGCCGTCGGTCTGCGGAAGTATGTTAATAAGCGAAGCGCCCACTCACGAAGAGAGAAAAGCCTTCATCGGGCGGGGCGGGTCGCGCGGGGCGGTCGCGGCGTCGCGAGGCGGCGCTGTCGGACGCGACCGACAGCAGCGAGCGCTGCGAGCCCGAGACCGCGCGCGCGCGACCAGGCGCAAGGGGCGGCCTCCGCGCGGTCCCCAGCGCCCCCGCGCCCGCGCGCCCGCCCGCGCCCCACGCGCCGCCCGTCGCGCCGCACCACTGCCTACTCACAGGCGCCGTTGCGCTGGACCCGTTCGCGCCGCACTTGGCGCTGTCGCTCGACCTGCAGGACAAGGTGGCCGCATTAGCACCGCTGGCGCAGCGCTGGAGCTTGCTGAAAAACAGCGTCACAGTCCTAACTGATGGTTTTGGTGAGACGAAGGTCGCTTTTCCTGTCGGCATCATGATAGTGCTTCTTGTACAGAAAATACCGTCTATTAATATGAACTCGTGTTCTTTAGTTTGTCATGAATTCTTTTTTATGGGACCTTCCAATGTGCAATACTGCCCCAGTAGTGTTGCGTCGTCGCAGCGTCAACGATAAACCATTTTTCTTATTTTTTTTTAGATATGCCCTATTCTCTTTTCACTATTGCGTTCAAGATATGCCAAGATTACAGGTATACAATACGAAGATCCGTAGCGAGGACGCAGAGCAACGCACTAATGGGGCATCACTCTTAAAGTCATGTTAGTTTTCTTCATTGTCCAAGAATTGCCGAAAGTTTCACTAGAAAACTTATTCAAAAATGTATTGCAAACTGTTAAAAAACTTTATTTTACTACTTAGTCAACAAGATCAACACGAGAGTATGAAGAAGATTTGAATTCTTTTAATGGAATATTAATAAAACCAAATAATCAATCCTCTTTAAAAAGATACCTCTCGGAAGAATACGCGTAGTCCTGGTCAGCCCCAAGTCCGGAGTCTGTATGCTCGTGCGAGACCCTGGCGCTGCCGATCAGCTCACCGCTGGAGCTGTTGCTGTTGCTGTTGGTCACGGGGCTGTAAGGGTTGTTGTTGCTGTTCAGGACGGGCGTCACCGTGCCCTTGTACCCGTTGTTCGTGAGGAAGTTGTCCCCATTCCGGTTTATGGGTTCGTCGAACGTTGGGTAGATTCGCCTAAAAACGTTCTAATCTTTACAAAAACAATATATAGTTTCCCGAAGTCCTTTTGTTTAAACAAACGCTATTTATTTTATTTTATTACAAACACCTATATGAAGTTCCAATGTATAGAGACACCGGCACGTGAGCGATTGGGGAAATGAGACCTAGAAAGCTACGAGAATGCAGAATGTTACGTACCTGCCGTGTTTTTCAGTAGTCCTATGGGTGCTTAGTGTGCTTGAGCTTGATCTCAAAGATCCCTGATGATGATGATTGTCATGGACATTTTTATGGGAAGAGGAACTTTTATCTCGTCTAGCTAATGATCCATGTTCTGTCCTAGGTAGCAGAAAATACAATATTACTCGTATATTTCAAAACAACTGAAATTGCAGTCTCTATCAGTTATATCCTCTTTCACAAGTTTAAAACAAGGCTCGATACATAAGTCCACTGAAAATATCGTCCTCTGATTTACGTTTGCATGCGACTCTCCAGGTATTGCGTGGAATTATGAATGGAGTAAATTTACGACTCTTAATAGAGGCGTGAACTGTGAACGTGTTTTGAATTTCTGGCTTTACTACTGATTAAGGTAGGGACAAGTATTATTACAATCAACCGGACCTATGCGGTAAATATCTCAAGTTTTAAAAATGCTATTTTTGAGTTTAAATGGAATTAGGATATGTACGAATGATACGAGATAGTGTGGTGCGTGTTCAGGATACACTGATTACGTTTTCATTTACGTGTGGAATAATGTCTATAGCTTACTGTCTGTGCTTAGACGAAGTCCGTAGCTTAGTCTGTCGCGCATGGCTAGTTTGCACCACCGTGTAAGGTATCTCCTTCAGCTGCTCCTCAGTCATGCCCGTCGTGTCCACTAATGAGAACTCTAAATGTTGCTTCAGCTCAGTTGGCAGCCATTTTTTGTCATTTGGAGATCCCGACCGCGATCTGATAAGCCACGTTTTAAGTTAATAAAAATACTATTATAATATATATATATACTATAATACGATAATAAAAAACCACATCTAAAGGTACTTAAGATCGACAAGTTTGCTGATCTACTAATCTACTAATATTATTATACCAACCGGTGTTTCCTATGTCTTCTGTGCCTATGAGAGGACCGATGTGTACCGGTCTCTGGTTCCATTTGTGAGCGTCGAACGTTTGCAACCTGCACAAATAAGATTCTAGTTCTAAGCGGCACCTTAAGGTTTAAAAAGGTGATTTAAACTATCCACGCATGTCACTTGAGACTCAGCATAATATTATGATGCCGAAACTTTTGCAGTTCAACTTCTTGGTGCACATTTTGTATGAACTCGAAAAGAAAGACCATCCTAAGAGTCTTTTGAAAACCTTCTATTAAGCCATGATGTACGTAGATGAATCTCCTTTCAGCCAGGCTTACTCGGCGCCTAAGTCAGTTTAAGGACCCACTTTTTCTAAAAGTACATACACATCTATCTGCTTTTAGGTCATTTAGAAATGACACAGCCCCAACAACTTGTGCAGACTCTGACTCACAGAATCCTCTCTAGTTACCAACGAATACGACAAGCAACAGATAGCGTGGCTTCTTATGTCTGATTCCATTCGGCTCGTTCGTCTGGCATTATGTTTTTTGTTAAATAATAAATAAATAAATAAATAAATACCTGAGACAATGCACACCAAGATCATCTGACCCCAAATAATGATTACCTAATTGCTCTTCAGAAGCTGATTTAAAATATATTACAGTCTCTTACTTATAAACGTACCTGGACACTACTAGCAGCATTCGTTTGCCTTAGCACTTCTTTCCATTGTGACTCAGACTCTACTAGCTCGTATTCTCTGAAATGGAATACAATGATCAAAAACTAAATCATTCACTACATAAGTAGTAATAGTGTGCATAGTCGACCACTCAAGTTTAAAAAAAATTAAGTAAGACTCAGCTTAAGAATGTCTATTCCACAACATCACACACACAGTTCCTTTCGAACCACAAAACTATGATAATATGCGTATAAACGACGCCTGTCACACAGATTTTGCTTAAACAACAGACTAATATTCGACATTATCAACTCTCAGAACAGACTTCAGTAACTGAAAGTAGCATACTTGGCGTCCGGCTGCGACTCGTCCCGTTCGGAGCCCGACTCATGCTTGTGCCGCGAGCGGTGCCGCCGGTGCCGCCGGCCCGAGCGCCCCGAGCCGCGCGACAACTCGCTCTCCGCGTCAGACTGCTGCCGCCGGGACCGGTGTTTGTGTCTGTAGAATGTCATGTAGTAAGCAGGAATTGTATTTTATGTCACTTGTTACGACCTCATTGTTGTTAAACAGCGATAAAGCGTTAAACTGTTCTTATGAAGAATGGAATAATTTAAAGGTACACTAACGTACATTTTGCCAGTTCAGTTTGAAAAAAAGTTTACGTTGGTCATCATTAATCAATGCTTTATACTCAAGGCCCGCTATTCAAGCAGTGTTTTGCATACGCGTCATGAGTTTCCGCCGACGATAGTCGCTAGCGTCTGGTAGAGTATTTGTATGGGATTTCGGTACAGCTGCTCTAGTGAATAGAAATGTAACTTATAATGGAATTTTCGTAGTTCACGTGAGGTAAACTTATTGTGTGTAATGAAGATCCATCGATCTTCATTAGAGATTTGCCAGCGTCATTTCATAAGACGACACTCAGATCTTATTACAAATTACACCTAAGTTTGGTTCTGGAGTTCCACTAAGAAATACAATAAATTAGGACCAACCGCTTCTTTAATGAAATAGAAAATAATGTCCGCGTAATTGCAATTCGTCTTCCAGCAGGTAGTTGACATTATTGAAGTCTCATTCGGGGCAAGTACAAAGGCTTATTGTGCGAAGTTCAGTCGCTAATAAAGTGCACTAAGAAGTTCCGAAGTTCTCGTTAAGCTTTACCTGCTCAGAGTGCACTTTGCTCCCCCGGGGCTCACGTCCAGTCTGTTGCTTAAACACTGTTAAACAGCTGCATCTATTTTGTGTTACTTAAGTTTGAAATTAATTTAAGAGTGAACTCGAAACTACGGTTTCTTTAACAATATCAGTTTTGAACTGTAGTGTTTTTTTTTGGATTATTAGGTAAATTTTAGTAGACTTTCAGACATTTATAGTTCGTAAATTGATTAAAAAAGCAACGAGACGAAAATGAAGAGAGAATGCCATAAATGATTTTGAACTTAACGAGATGCTTAAATAAACTTTGAAACATTTTTCGTGTTGAACAAAATTCAACAGTATCTTTATGGGGTCGAGAACACGATTTGTTGGAAGTGATTAAAACTTTGTAAGTCGAACGAAGTTCGCGACCAGACACTTCGGCGCTAATTCTGTATTTTTTCGAAAATAAATGACTACTGGACCGAAAGCTGTTCAACTTGCAGAGTTTAACAAAGTCAGAAATGTTTAAACGCACGGCAACTCATCTAGAAAATGGGATGATTTTTAGACTTTGATCGATTATTTCTGATTTATAACACATGAGTACTCAAAATCACAACGTAAACCTAATATGTAAGGATCACAAATGACGTAAAGGAATATTAACTCCCAAGATGATAACGGTAGGTACGCGTCGTTCAGTTCGGTGTGACTTCACATTCTAATAACCGAACGTATAAAGCTGGCGATTGACCTCCTTCTTTTGAGATAAACCCACAATTTGCAGCATTTGATGTAGGTAATTACTGAAAGTCTGCAGGAATAATTCCGAAGATGATATCACACAAAATGTCAGGAACCCTTGAAATGCACCGACAATAAAATAATGACGATTTTAAATACCTGTAGCAATTTACAATTATATAAAGTTAACACAGAGAGCTCAATTGAAACTATTTAAAAAAATCAACGCAGTGATACAATGTTTCGAATAAGTAAATATATAAACTACATTGATACTGTCATTACGAATAAATTAACAAAAAATCCAAGCTATGCACCTACACTGAAAATAATACTGGAATTTCTGTACAGACTGAACTTTGCGCTTTGCCTAAACCATAATTTAACTATTTGTCCAATTAATGTCATACTCCGACGTAATTACACAGCTGCCTTTTTGATCATCGGAATAGGATTTCATATCTTCAAATACAAATGAAAGCATACCTTATTAGGTAATTGTCAAATACAGTAATTTGATAGTCCACTAATAAACTTTGGATTAGGTTTCAATCACCTTGGGCAAACAGTATGGATGATTTATGATGGAAAATATTGGGTGAAGCGTATTCAACTATACGATTCAGCCTCCAGCACTCTGTGCTACCAGAAAAGCTAAAAACGTGAAGAGGCGTAGACGTTCACTTTTCAAAATAGTAAAAGTTTTTGTTTTCTTCATGTGATAGTAAAAAAGGTTTATTTGAAAATTATTTTCAAGTATAATTAAAAACTTCTAGGACCATCTCTCAGTATTTTGTAACTGCTACGTCAAATTGCATCCTTTAGTATTTAGGGTTGATTAATGATGCTGCAGAAAAATTGCTATAAATCAGCCTCTGATTATATTCGTGTAGTGTTTTGCACAAGCTTTGTTTTTTGTTCGGCTTTGTTTTTTCTTTGTTTTTAAATATTAATTAAAGTGTCAGTAAACACGATGACATAATTGTATTCTCCTAAAGAACCTACTTTAAATTAAGAAACTTTTGTTGGGGTTGAGGGTTGACAACCTGAGATTCAGGATTCTTCCTAGTAAAGTCCTTTTCCCACGAGTTGCCACTTTAAATTTACGTTATCGTTCGCGTAAAAAAATTGTATTGGGATTTGACATGATAGAACACTATTTTATGGTGGGTTGATACCTACCATTTAATTAATTCAAATGATGTATTGTTTTTTATCATTTTATCGTAAGTTAACTTAAATGTCCAAGACTTGCTCAGAAAAGGTCAGGTCAGGAGTACCCATAATCGACGAGCATGTATGAAAGGATTAATGAGAGTGGAAGAAGCGCAAGAGGTGTATCAGGACCGTAGCAAGTGGAAAGATGTGGTATCTGCCTACCCCGTTGGGAAAAAGGCGTGATGGTATGTGTGTATGTAACTTGTGTTACTATCTCAAAAATAAAGTTATATTATATTAAATTATATCAATATAAAATAAATTGTTATTATTAGCTTAAACTAATGCAATCAGCTAGTTTAGCCCAAGGTCGTTGCTGAAGGCGTGTGAAGCTCGCGCTGTGCTGTGCCCAACAGCGGCAGCTAGGATCGTACCTATTAACTCTCAGTACTCACTTGCGATTAGATCTCGAGTCATTGGAGCTCTGCGAGTCTACAGAAGCAGAGCGGTGACGCGGCGCGGGCGGCGGCCGCGTGGCGGTGGGCGACGCCGCGTACAGCCCGCGCCGCGTCGGCGCCGAGCGCGTCGAGCGCGGCGACCCGCCTGGACCGTGGGTAGGCCCGTTCACTTCTCCACTGATTCTAGGATTCAGGTTAATGGAATTAGGACACTGTGAATTAACATCGCCGCTGCACCTATGCATGTTTTGCAATTGATTATACGAGTAATGCATGGACACTCACACATAAAATCTTTTGCACAAAACTTAACGATTTTTAAGTCTAGATCATGACTGGAGGATACAAAAGTTTCCTTTTGAAAAGTTAGGTATCATTCAGGTGAAATAAATAAAGGCTTTTTTTTATAATACCTACATGAAATTCAATTTGGCAAAGGGTTATAGGTAACGTTGGCGTCATTTTCGAAACTTCGCAGCCACTCAGCGAACTTTATTATTATGAAAGAACATATCAAGAGGAACAAACTTTCTAGGGAGCACATATAGCTTAATTATAATAGGGCTAAAGTATATTAGAGCTGAAATATTCGGTATGTTATTTCTAACTAACTACTTAATCAAACTTGATCCATATTGGTTATTTAAACATGCGACGCAATTAGGATTTAAGAAGGCTATTTTTTAATGGCCATGTGCAATCCATTATTGTTCTTGTATTTCGGGTAAAAAGACTTTTAGGTGTTTTTCACATGTTACGAGTATGTCTCATATTTCGACGGTTAAGAACCAAACCTCCTGTTTAATATTATTGACTATTAGAAAATGTCTTTTTAATGTCAGTGAGGTTAAGGTCGTTTATCGTGACAGCTTGTGTATCGTTGTTCCGCTTCCTAATGCCAAATACTTAACATCTACTGCTTTGTAGACAATATTATCATTATGGATATCTAACTTGATGTATTGCAGGATATACTTTTATAGGAAAAATATACCCAACAGATATATCTTCAAAAGAAAACCTTCTTCTTCTATTTCTGCATCCTTTTTAAGAATGTTAGGTGGGATAAGCTCCATTCAGTAACATTCCAGAAATATTATTTTAGTGGAATTAAGGCAAAAAGTTATACTTTTTGAAATCATATCTCGGCTCCGATATCACTTAGAACACTTAGATATGTTTCTTTATTAGGGTGCTATAACAGTGATTAAATTATTTCTGGCCGCTAATAAAAAAAATGACGCCAAGCATCCATACAAAGTTATTCAAACCCCTAACTTTATGTTTTGTAACTGTGAATTAAATTTACCAAATGAGAATTGACTATTTATAGTTTTGCGAGCTGAATGCACTGAGGCATTTTATTGATAATGGCTTCATATACTACACAATACATAGGTTCACAATTAACAATGAAAACATATGCGTGAAGTATTTTGTGTAGCTTTGTTCAGTCTTTAAACAAAGGTGTGGCTTATGTATTAGGGAGATATTCTAACCCATCTGACCTTTGTTAATTTCAAAAATATATTTTGGAGAATCTAAAAAATCAGGCTGCATAAAGATATCGCAAATGCAATAATAGTATCTGTTATACCTTAAAAATTATTAATGTGCACGTTTGAGAACTGTGTTGACTTACGAATTAGGCCGATGAACTGAGGTAGGTTGTTTCATCTCGGGAAGGCAGTCTTTTATTCTCAAGTCTTCTAGTTTTGGCACTGTAAAGATAAAATATGTTACCACCACAAAAAAACAATAAAACTTGTAGGTATAATTGAGTTTCAGTATTATTTATAACTAGTAACTACATTGCTCTATGTTTACTTGCAAATCGTTTTGAGGACCCTCTAAAAATATAGTATGAAGGTGGTCAGTTTTATGACACACAGTGAGTGTATACTTTCTTTTTAACGTGTATGTACAAACCATCGTGTAGCGAGTGGTGCGAGGCGTGCGGGGGCCGCGCGTTGCGGCGCGAGGGCGTGCGTGTAAAGGCGGGCGGGGGCCGCGGCCGCCCTGGACGCGCGCTGTGAACAAGATTCGAGTTAACATTTTTGACCTATTCTTCAAAAACAAAAATCTTGAACGGACCTTACATTTCTTCAAAATTACAAACATGGAAACCTACGATAAAAATAGTTTAAATTCGGAAATAGGTATTCAACTTTATGAGCTTTTTTTTATCCTACGTTGCAATCGTTATAGTTTACTTCAAATTCGGAAGTCATCTCCTGCAAAATGCAGCCTTAAATTAATAAGTGAATAAAATTGACATCATTAAGGTGAAGTCTATTTTTTTCCTGGCATACATGCAACAATGTAACATTTATTAATTTCGTTTTTATAACTACTTACTAGTGTATTACTGAACACAATAGGTACTCGTAAGATAAGATAATAGCAACAGAAAACACAATCAAATTGCAGTCAGTCAATTGAACCGAAAGAACGGAAATTATGGCTTCGAATTAACCTGATTTCCCGCTAAACTGTAGGCACTCTGCTAAACAATAACTTGATCAAAGGATATTTTCGATAAAACTTGAGAATCCGCCTAAATTTTGAACAACTAGAGCAGTAGTACTAGTGCAATAGGCACTAACATTGGACGACACGAATGGCGTAGTGCGCTGTAGCACGGTTTCTCGCCTTCGTAGTGTCCCGGGTTCGATCCCCGGTCAGGTCAATTCAGGAAATGATCTTTTCTAAATTGGCCTGGGTCTGGGTGTGCTGAGAGACGCCCTTGGCTTAATTACTTGTCTGGTACCTCGTAACACAGGGATATTTATCCCTACTTCGAGACCATGACAAGAGGTGTGTTATCTGGCGCATAAAAAAAAACATCAAAAAAAACTATTCCAAAACAAAACATTAAAAAGTAAAAAAAATATTGCGTAGTCTTCTGAAACTTATACGATAATATAAAGTAGGTACAATTATTGTTATTGTTGGAGTCGGTGTCAGCCAAGGAAATACTACAATATAGCTAGGAATATATATTTTTTTACATCTTACGTTTAAGTACCTAGGTATGTAGGTAAATACATACTTGTATGTAGGTACATACATACTTGTAGATATGTAGGTACATACATACTTGTATGGAGGTACATACATACTTAAACGTGAGATGTCAAAAATTGATATATTGCTAGCTATATTGTAGTATTTCTTTGGCTGACACCGACTCTAACAATAACAATAATTGTTGTAACAATAATTGTTGAAGTAACTAGGTAGTTACAAACCTACATTGGCTGACATCGACTCCAACAATAACAATAATTGTACCTACATTATAAAATGAAAAAAATGCTTGTGAATCAAGAAGACCTAGTATTCAGCTAACGATAAAAAAAAAGGATGTACCTCAACTATTTGCGCCACAGTAACCAAAAAGCACCACAACCCAGAAATTATCGAAAATTCCTTAACAATATCATGACTCAAAAATTACCAAAAATCGCGGAACATACATTGGGGGACCCCAATTGGGGTCCTCATACTACAGAACTTCGCT
The DNA here is from genome assembly GCA_947369235.1 of Udea olivalis. Lineage (NCBI taxonomy): Eukaryota > Metazoa > Arthropoda > Insecta > Lepidoptera > Crambidae > Udea > Udea olivalis. The sequence continues at coordinate 13,237,040 of OX376341.1, read as the reverse complement.
GGTACAGGTTTCCCGGGACACCCTGTATATTGTATTTTCATTAGTGACCCCATATTATTACTAGATATTAGATAGCATTGGCGTGGGTAACATTCATTGTAGGTTGTAACATTCATTTTTTCGACTACAATCAATTTGTTAGTTAAAGTTTGTTGTTTGTTTTTTTTTCAAAGGCTTGTACTAATGATATTCCTTAATTTCATAACTAAGTTTTTGTTAAAAAAAAATAAAAAATAAACCACATCATTGCACTTAGTCGTCTATAACGAAGCGTTTTGTTTTGTCGTGAATTATCCACTGGGCTATACGACTTTCTTTATTAACCTAAAATCTAGGTTAAGGTGTTCTCGAGCCATAAACGCCACTTGTAATACCTCAGTAAGTAGGAATTGCTGGGGAGCGTATTGTTTTCCTTTGAATCCGTAGTTGAAATGCGTAGTCTTGGAATGATAAGTAACAGCGTATAACTCAAAAAAAAAATTGTTATTTCACCTGCACGCCAGTCTGTGGATTAAAAAATGTGCAGGCTATATACCTACTTCAAAAAACACCATTTCGGTGTTTCATAGTTTCAATAAAAACAATGTTAAAAGTACAGCCCGTATCCTATCCCCCTGCAGGGCAAAAGCCTCTCATCATTCAAATCAACTCTTGGCTACATTGGGTGGATATCGGTTTAATCACCACGCTTCACGCTTGCCAGATGCAGGTTGGTTATCATAAAAACCTGGCCTATGTTCCGAAAAATCCAAAAACACATCCTGTTCCAGCTGGGATTTGAATTCAGAACCTCTGGATTTTGGTGCAGCTATTTGCATGGTTTAACCCTTCACTGCCGAATAAAAAGACAATAGGAAATCGATTGTTATATTGCACCGGTGCGTGGTGTGGCAGCGAACGTGTTAAAACTGGCAGGATGAATAAAAGTTGAAGTACATAGTTCTGCCACAGGTGCCGACATAACGTGCTCGTCTGGTATCAACGTTGATGATGTGTTAAAGTATATATCTACCTGTTTCTTAGCCTGGAGCCAAGGGCAAAAATGTCCGCGGAGGCAGGTGCAGTCTGCTGCAGTCGGAAGAACGCGTGGTGGTCGGAGCAGCAGCGCCACAGGTGCCTGCACGCCGAGCGCGTTGGTGACTCGAACCCGTAAGTTGACGTGTCGTTCTGAAACAAAACAATAAATTAAAATATTAACATGATGATATAAAGTTTTCTTTTTTTCTTAGTATGAGGCATACAAATAAACACCTGAAATAGTTCAATTCATTTAATAACATGACTCGTCAGAATCATCTTTTCATCAATTTTGTACTAGATTCGTCCGATAAGGAGTCATCCGTAGGTACGTCTACCAGGAGTTGCTACTTTAAATTTACGTTATCGTTCGCGTAAAAATTGTATTGCGAGTTGGGGCGTCGTGGCCTAGTGGTTCAGCACTCGAACTCAGATCGTGGATCGTGTGGTCCCGAGTTCAAATCTGGCCAAAAACCAAAATCTTTGTGTTCATTGTTAAATATCCGTCTTACTCTCCGGTGATGGAAAACATCGATAAAAAACCAAATCAACCCGGATAACGGCTGAAGGCTCACCACCTACCATGTTGGGTGCTAATACCATTGGTGAAAAGTGGGTTTCTGAGTGTTTCGTTAACGATGACGACACAGTCACTTGCCTCTGACTACCCCGTTTTGGGATAAAGTCGTGATGGTATGTTTGACACGACAAGACATTGTAAATTTGAAGTGGCAACTCCTGGTAGACGTACAGTTATATTTTTGACTAGCTTCTTCCCGCGATTTCGTCCGCGTGGAATAGTTACTTTGGGCTAACGCTGTTTAAAAAAACACCTACACAAATAATGCATTATTTTAGAACAAATTTTGTTAGCATAAAAAAGGTTATAGTGAGCTAACTTTGAAGGAGAGACAGATGCTGTCGCGGACTTTTTTTATTTTTTTTAAAGTGGAACAATTCTGTCATACATGATTTTTGCGAAACTTTAACCGTTTACGTAGCGCACGCAGCGGAAGCTCTCAAAAGGAAAAAAAACTCTCCGATTTTGAAACATTATTCATTGGTGCTCCGTTCCTATTAATCTAACCGTGATGATATATTATATTCTATAGCCTTCCTCGATAAATGGGCTATCTAACACTAAAATATTTTTTCAAATCGGAATAGAAGTTCCTAAGATTAGCGCGTTCAAGAAAACAACCAAAAGCTTCAGCTTTATTATATTATGTTTATTTTACACCCTTAAGGGTAACATTTTTACAAACTTTGAATGCCATATTTATTTATATCTAATCAACAGCCCAAAATATAAGTTTTATGCTTCTAGTTCTAAAATGACAATACTTTCGTACAACCTTTCATCCCCATTTACAACACTTTTTTGCAATTAAACAGTAGCCTATGTCCTTTCTCAGGCTATAGACTATCTGTGAACCAAATTTTATTTAAATTGGTTCAGTAATTATGGCGTGAAAGCGATATAGACAAACAGTTACTTTCGCATTTATAATATTATTGTAGCGACATCTATCTCGCCACATACTAAGAACCGACGTATCCTACATCGCGATATTAAAGTTATCCGAGCGATTGAACATAGACAGAAGAACCCGACAACAACCGTCGGGCAGTAGCCCACCAGACACCACACCCGTCTGGTCGGAGGATCCTCCCTTTTCAATGGTGGATGAGGAACTTAACACCCTGTTCCTCATTCCCCCAAATTATAATATATATATAATAAATGTAATATATATATAAATAGTATGGAAGTATGGGTTAGTTCTTGTACGCATAAATTATCAAAGGCAATGTCACGGTCCCAATCGCACATTATGACCCTCTTCTCTTAGTTCTCTCCACCACATTTGCCCATTTCTCGGCCGTCACGTGGGTGCAAGCGATTTTGAGTAATTGCAACATTTTATTTGCTGTGAATGGGGGGTTTGTATTGCTTCTTCCTGTTCTTTTACTCGTGCCCATATAAGTTCTATGGCGTTGTATTGGCAGTGATACGGAGGAATCCTAAGGACGATACCGTTTTGGTTTCTTTTTGGTTTTCAATATTTTTAACAATTCTATTTTTAACATGGAATCGTCCACATTTTCTCCATTTTCGCGTAGCCAATTAATAATTTCATGTTTTTTATAGGCTTGCGTTGGCAATTTATCAATTTGGCAAGAGTGATATCAATAAAAAATATCGATGGTTCCAATTCCAATGATAAAAGCATGATCTTGAACCACTCTACATACACCTAATCGTTGGTTTTTGTTACACTGTAAGCAGCTTTAGAAACGTAAGCTCTGTTTGTAATTGTTAATAAACAAATAAATAATTCATTTCCTCGTGGTAATCGCCAGATTTCTTTCATTTAAATGCCAGAATTACGTCTTGTACAAAACCTTTTACTGTACTTGCGTGGCAAATGATTAGGCGTTCGCCTTTTCTCACTGGCACTGCGTAGGTGGAAGCAGCAGTATCGTCAGTCCAGGATTGAGGTACGGTGTGGTTAGCATTGAGCCGTAAAGACAATATTTGTCCAATCTTGATTTATTTTTGTCACTTAAAAAGTCACATCGTGCCAAAGCAATATCAGTGCGTTCCATTAATATTTTTCTTTTATCTGATTTTTTATATGAAAAGCCAATTATTTTCAATACTTTGTCCAAAGAAGATTTTTGACCACGAAATAGACCACTTATTTTCAAAGAAACAATAATAAAATAAAAATAGTCAGATCAATTATTTTGTTTACATTCGATTAATCATAATAGTACAATCGGAATGGTATCACATTTGAAATACTTGGGGACATCACTACCTTGTCAATCGTCGAGCTGTCAAAAAACCATTAGTAAAATGGACAGAGTACCTACGTAAAGTTGGTTTTATTTTCAGAAAATAATGTTTCTCTTTTGTTTAGAATATAAAGTCAAACTGGCATTAACCGTTTGAAATGCCAACAATCCACCAAAAAAAAATCCAGCGTCAATTAGACAAATTGAAAATTGGTTGGCAGATTATATGGCTGCTTACACAAAGGAAATATAATGCAAAGCAGTATCACAAATACCTACATTGAAAACCATGAAAACATTCAATATGCATCCAATTAACGAATCCTGTGGCTGTAGCTGTTTTGATAAACATTGACCTACCGCCCGTTCGCGTATTTGAATGATTTCCGTTCGGCTGCCGCTTTTGTATACGGTATATAATACGGTAATAATTGGTTCCGATAGAAATGCAAGACTCAACCTTGTTAATTGAAATGAAACGTATAAAACAATATAATTATAGGTTTTTAATGCATATAGGAATACATACATCCACATCCTCACGACTATATCCCAAACAGGGTAGTCAGAGGCATGTTACTGTTGCTGTCACGGTGAACGGAACACTCAGAAGCCTACTATTCACCAATTTATTAGAACCCAACGTGGTAGGTAGTGAGCTTTCCGCCGTTATCTGGGTTGATTTGGTTTTTTGTAGATGTTTTCCATCACCGGAGAGTTAGTCGGTTTAATAATGAACGCAAAGATTTTGGTTTTGGCCAAATTTGAACTCGGTAGCACACGATCCATGATCCGAGTTGTAGTGCTTAACCCCGTACAACGCTCTCATATAGGTGATATAGAAATACAATGGAAAGTAAGAACACATTATATCAAAATTCAACAAATAAAGTAGGTGTGTTAATACAGTAATCATACACTTGAACAACGTCACGTAAGTGAATTTTTATTTTCAGCATTTTTAACAATGCATTTTTTTCAACTCAAGCAGGATACCCTATACAATAAGCATTTGAGTCCCTAGGATCAGGTCGATTTTTCTTAGTTTCTATATTTGTGTACAAAACGTCACATACGATCCTGGTAGGGATGATAAAGAAACGAAACTCCATGACATTACATTGAGTGTGACCAAAAAATTGACCCTGACGTCTTAACCGGCGCATCTATAAACAGTACTCTAGTACTCAGTACTACTATGAGTGTACCTCTAGTAAACTACGATCGATAACTACAGCAACTTGTATTTCATTCTTAGTTACAATACTATTCATTGAAGGATGTACCAAGTCCCCATACTGTAACTTGACAACAGTAGACACTTGCAACTGTCATCACGTCACTCATGGTACTCGTATGGGTACGGCTCATCTCAGTTATTAACATAACACAGTGGGATAGTTTAATAAAAAGGCGCCCCAAATATTGTGCATGCTTTCCTTGACAATACAGCGCACTGACGGTACATCCATATTCAGCCAGAACGGATAAATATTTGTGTCATCAAACGGAATCGGTTTCTATAAGTAATATAATATATATTTAGTATTGTAAAGTTATTTATTAGTTATTGTCACTATCAGACAATTCATTCGATCAAGCTTGATTGATTGATTTGATTTGTGGTTGTATTCAATTTTAGTTAGCAATATTTCATTATTGGTAATTGATGGGAGTTGCTATTACTTAGTCTACCTTATGTGAATCTGAAGTTTAACAACTTCATAATGTCAGCTAAGTTCCATCACCCATTATGCCGTTGTAGCACTATTTTGGCAGGTATTTCAGTGGCCTGCAACATAAATGTCCCCCACTCTGCTTCATAATAGAACTAAATATCCCTAATTCCCAAATAAAAGACAAAATAAATATATGTGGGTGGTTAAACAAAATATAATCCTGGCTTTCAAAGCGTTGTTATTCAAATAGACCCGTAAACTTTGTGTCTCGCAAATCCTTTTAGAAAGTTATATTGCAGTATAATTTTCTCAACATACGCGTTGGTAGTTAAATGGAAGGGTATTACAAATGTCTTAATTTGGAAAGACCATTGTTGTGTTCTTAGAAAACGAAGATTTGAGAGCATACATACAATGGCATGAAGACAATGAGCCCTTCCTGTGAAATTTATTTTAGTACGAGTAAAACACCAGCTAAAGTACAAAAACAGTAGGTGATGAACAATGCTTTAAACCTCGATCGTTTAAAAAGTCTGTGAAGGAAAATTCATGAAATAGTTTCCAAATTATTTTCAGTTTCTAGCATAATAGGTTGGGCAAAAAGTCTGTGAAGCCTGACCGGCTTTTGACCACAACCTTTTTCGCACGTGCCTGTCGTACGTGATTCACTTTTCATCACCAGTTATCAGCTTCTTCAAAAATGGTTCGGTTTCGTTACGTCGTAATAAATAATCACAAATGAGTACACAGTTCATTAGGTTTCTTTCAGTGAGCTCGTGAGATACCCAAATATCGAGCTTTTTTGTGTACCCAGTTTTTTTTCAAATGCTACAAAACTGTGTTGTGGTCAATTCCCAGTTCTTCAGCTACGGCGTAACCACTGATATGCCGATCTTGCTCCACTTTTTCAAAATGGCATCAATTTTATCCGTAATGGGCGACCAGAGCGAGACGTGCATCTTTGACATCAAAACGTCCGGATTGAAAACGCTTAAACCAAATTTGTGCTACTTTCACAGACACTGCACTAGGTCCATAAACATCGCAAATTTTTTTCGCGGCTTCCGTTGCATTTTTACCTTTTTTGTAGAAAAATTTTCAAATATTCAATCATCTCACTCAGTAAGACAAACGAATGAAAATCACACATTTTTCTAATTTGAATTTGGAATTATCTTCTTCAAAATTTAAACTTTTAATGATACTAAAACCAGCTAGATACAAATAATAAAGCCAAAGAGATTTTATTACAAGTTCATACATATTATATGTGAAAAGACTTTTTCCCCAACCTAATACAAGTAAGACGTCAAAAAGTGAAAACTATTTGGAAACATTAATGATAAATCATGATAACGTACGTGGCGTAAATGCGCTGAGCTTCGAAAAATTGACTTTCTTCGCCAGCTTCTAAGAAGACTTTTTTTTAAATAAAAATAAATGAAATTGAATAGCTAAGGTGGTGCAAACTCAGTATATAGAATCATAACGTAGGTAGTGTTCCTGAAGCCAGTTAAATAATAAATAACAAGCTAGGCGTCTCTTGGGCTGCGGCGTTATCGCGCTCGCCCACAGCCTTGTAAATACTGCGCTCAGTTCTCCCGACTTATCTGTAATTGCCTGCCTGCGAATGTCTTTCAAGGAAGCGCGCAAGGTGGACTCCATCTTGCAGCACCATTCACGGTGCGCTATCAGCGGTAGTGATCCGGGAACCAGGTCAAGTGGACCCGATTTTGATGTTTATTTATTTGCGATTCAGAACGGATTCGCTGTGGGTTTCCTTTGGAATAGTTTTTGATCTCGTCAATGCGTTTGCACTTTATTTGTGATGCAGAAGGTTGTTTTACTATAAAATTATTTGGTTCAGAAATCGAGGTTCTGAACGGTGAAATGTTTTCCCTCCATTGAAATCGGTTCGGAATTGACAATTCATTTACCGATTCCACTTTCTACATTTAAAAAACCAGAAGCACTAATTTACTTCATCGCTTTATTCTTCTAAATGTATACGTTCGAAGCGTTTTGTTTTCTAACATGTGTCCCGCTACGGCGTGGAAAGCTTAACCGCGATGTCTGTGTTTCCCGATAGTAACAGTTCTTCAAATCACGAATGAATGGGTGGAGGCAAACATTCTCCGTTACCTGCATCGACGTGGATCCATTAGGTGATCACTGATCACACACAGTCATAATATTATAATAATATTAGAACTAAAAAAAGTAAACAAAACAAATACTCACTTGATTAATTTCGGTTTGCAAGAGTAAGTATAGGAGATGCAATTAGTACTCACATTTTTGTCGGCCACCCGCAGCATGAAGTAGCGTCCCTTATAGTAGAGCTTGGAGACGCGCGGCCAGTAGTAGTTGGCGACGGTGTGCTTCCCGCGCAGCAGCAGCAGCCCGCTCGGGGCCAGCCCAAGGAAGTACTCCACGCTGTCTTCTCCCTACCAGAATGAACGCAACAATGTTAGCACAGCTTTCAAGTATGTTGGCAAGGTTTAAAACGTTTAGGTACCGTTTTTGGGGGTATTCCTAGAGATGACTCTGCTGACAATCAAACTAGGCCATCTGCATAGGTCGTTACGGGATTAGCAGAAAAACGTTCCATTAAAACCTAAACTAACCGCAATAGTTGTCACATTTTTAACAAAATAAGGTACGAAGGAGGACAGTTTAGGACATCATAAGCATTAGGTGCCCTAATTTCACAAGTTCAAGTCTACAATTAAAACAAAGTTGATAAAACAAGGTTATTATAATGTGGAGGATTACTTGAATGACAAGAATTTGCGGTCATAGTAGGAATAATCTGCTCCTCTGCTCCAATAATGTATTTTTATTGTTCTTTTGACTGTACTCTGAATTTACTTGTTGTAAAACAAAACAAAGTTCAAAAGAGTAACTATCAAGTTTCTTGTCGGAGTCTTGTCGATAAGAAGCAACGTCCGAACCGGTGGTAGATTCGCATCATGTTTATTTAGAATATGTACTATTATTGCATTATTTTATTTACGCCTATTAACGTTTATATTTTTTTTTGTGAATTTTGACATTTCATAAGTGCTTCTTTGTAAAAGCTTAAATGAATAAATGATTTTTAACTTTTTTTACTTTTACTTTGAATGTAAAGCTTGACGTGATCTCGTGTGTACAGTCTGCATCAAAACTGTAAAATTGTTGGTAAGTTTCTCAGTCAGGTGATGTTAAATGGTGTTGAATGTCAAGAAAATCAAATGCTATTTAAAATTCGTTCAACAGGGCTAACATGCGCTCCGCAATAAAATTATAACACGGTTTTTCTGGCGCCCAGTGCATCAAATTGCACGAGCTAACGAGAAAGAAAATTGTATTAACCATCATAAATTGTTATGATTAGTTAATAACGTACAAAAATTAAGTCTATGTCTGTGAATCAGCTGCAAGGATAAGTTAAGGATTCTCGTATCGTAACTAAAAATGTTTGTTCAATCACATTGCTTTACCAAATAATAACAATGTTATTCGCGCGCGACGAGCGCCAAAGTGCTCGAACACAATCGAGGTTAGATTGAGATCATTTATTTTGTCTCCCCACACCTTACCTCCTTGTACATTTTCAAGTGTTTTGTATTCTTTCAGTCATCGCAAACAACAGGTCAACAAGTTCTGACGTAATCATTTATGAAATAAACATGATTTATTCTAAGTTAGCAAGTCATCATCAGGTAATTTCTGTAGAATTAAAATACAGCACAAGACCGTATGTGCCATTCCATTAGACTTGCTTTTTAAATAGTGTTTTCCACTTTTGTTTCGGTTAAATCATTTAACGTTACGTCCAAAAATGTTTTGCTGAAGCTTTGCATGTTGGCCGGAATGACACGGGGAAACGAAAAAAAGCCAGCGGCTCTGCCTGAGAGGTTAATCTTTTGTATGGAGATAGTGAGTGACTTAAAGGGGTTTGAGTAACTTTGTATGGACCCTTGTTCCGTCCCTGTAATTCTTTTTAATAGCGGCCAGCAATAATTTTATCACTGTTTGATAACACCCTAATAAAGAATCATATCTGAGTGGTCAGAATTGTTCTAAGTGATAACGGAGCCGAGATATGATTTCTTGAAGTATAATTTTTTGTCCTAGTTCCACTAAAATAATAGTTCTGAAATGTTACTTTATGGAACTAATCTCACCACCTAGCAGCTGTTAAAAAAGATGCAGAAATAGGAAAGGATGGTTTTCTTTTTAAGATGTACCTGTTTGGTATATTTTTCTAATAAAAGTAATACATTATCAAGTTAAATATCCATAGTGATAATATTGTTTACGAAGCAGTAGATGTAAAGTATTTGGCATTAGGAAGTGGAATCATAAAAAACGACCTTAACCTCAATGACATTAAAAATACATTTTTTAATAGTTAAATAGGAGGTATTGATTCATAACTGTCCATGTTAGAGACATTACATGGGAAAAACACCTGACCCACAGTACAAGAACAATAATAGCCTAATATTGCACCTGGCCATTGAAAACTAGCTATCTGAAATCCTTATTACGTCGCGTGTTTATAACCAGTATTAAGGATTATAAATAATGCCGCTTTTTTACCTTCTCCCTGGTATGGATTAAGTTCAATTGAGTGGTTAGTTAAAAATACAATACCTGATATCTCAGCTCCGATATGCTTAAGCTATAGTTATGTGATATGTTCCCCTCGATATGTTCTTTCATAATAAAAAGGTTTGGTGAGTGGCTGCGAGATTTCAAAAATGACGCCAACATTACCCATACCCCTTTGGATAAATAAAATAACTACTTATTAATAGTCAGGTAGTGTGATAACAATTTGTCATCTTCCTATTAAACTAGCCCCTTGAGTGCCAGCCGAACGCACGAGTGTTCGTAAGAAAACCCTATGAAAAAAATGGCAAACAATGACTCACAATGCAAAAACCTGAACAATAGAAACACGGGACGAGCTAGTAAGCAGATTGTAAAGTGTAAACTCATACCAACCTTAGCATTAGCAAATAATGAATACAGACTTAAGTAATTTTAAATAAACACTCTTAAATAAACAATACCAAACCCCGACGTAAATCAGCAGCCCGTGAATGTGCCGGGATAACATATGTTCAGAGCTGTATCATACATCATCAATCACACGTGAGCATATGAAGCTTTGTAGCGCACTAAATAAAATATTTACCAAAACGGGATGCAGATCGACGCCATACATGTCGAGCCATTTCACTTTGTCCAGGTAACTCAATTCAGCCTGCGCCGGAGATATCCCACTGCAACAATGAATTAAACGTTATAACAGTTTAAAGCTCGTCTATTAATTTGTTAGCTTCGATAAACAGAGAGGCAAGAAGCCGGAGTGACAGTGAATAATCACGTAGTTTCAGGAGTGGCCTGATCGCGGCTCACTTGGTGTTAAGTAGGTACACATAATTTGCATGTAATTGCGGCTTTGTGAGCAGCCAGCGGCCGCAGTCTGCATCTTTGCACAGTTAAAAATTCATTCAATTAAGCGAGAAAGGCGGCGAAGTTTAATTTCCGGAGCGCGTAGCGACGCTGACGCTCCGTGAAACTGCTACATTTGAGAGCTTAATTTCTGGGATCTTGCTTTCTTCAGACCGGCTTGTGAGCTATTGTGCATAAGTACTAAGATGTTTGTTTCAAGAGCCCAAGCGTGATTTATTACTTTCCAGACCTTCTACTTTAAGTTTACGATATTATGATAAAAAGTTTACAATAAAATATTTATTTTCTTAGTTATCTTGTAATAACCTTTTCTTTGTAGTTCTGCTTGTTAACAGAAACGAGCAAATCCTTAGTACTGTTACTAAAAGTTTTTATTACCAAACCACATCTGCTCATAGTCCAGGCGAGCTGCTCAAACGGATAAAATATTCCATGAGAACGTTTTAGTTAAGTACATAATATTTTAATTTAAGGTCAATAAACCCATTTACAGATGTAGTTAGATCATTGCTGGAATTTGCCCTCCACTATCTTGAGAATATTAATATCTGTCCATTAAAATTGGCTACATTACTCGTGCCAATTCTGGATTAACTCTCAAGGAGAGGTCGGCCGGGTATTCGCACCAAGTACATTTGTCTGGTCTGTATAGTGTGTTATGTACAGTCATAGCGGTTCGTACCTACTTGAAACTACGACACCCAGCGCGTTGAGAATCGTATGTAGTAAGTTGCAGTTTCAAAGTCCTTTTGAATCTCGGAGTACTCATGTGGAGCAGTACCTACGAGTACATCGGACGACAGACTCCACTCAAAACTCCGACACACGGCCTTCGAACGCTAGTGCGATCGTTGTCTTTGAGAATATAACCTTTCGCACGAAAGCATGTGCAGAGTGAGACAGTTTTTATTTAATAAGTTCACAAAATCTTTTACGTGTAGAAGTTGACTGACTAGATAATTCTGAAATCTGGACAGCTTCCTTTTGGTTTGCCATATTTGTTTATTGCATTACCAATACAAAACGGACTAGATAAACACTTTTAGTATTTATAAGCATTAGGGCATTAGGCTAAGCAATTTACTTTCCGTTTTCTTTTCCATTTCTGCCACATACAATAGAGTAGGTATCTTACTAAAGACTGTTATTGTAATAAAGAAAAATATAGTCCATCACAGTTGAATAGATAGAACGTGTCACACTCGTTTGTTTGAGTAATTACAGTGACACCTTGAATCGAGCACCAGCCGTCCCGGCTCGTGGATTTTAAGTCCTTTACGATCGCAGTGTAACGAGGCGTAGGACATACGGAGGCCGCTCCACTTGATACTTGTCTCGCAGATTAAAGGACACACCACTTAGTCTTATTTATTTGCTCTGTGATTATTTTCCAGGTAAGCTTGTACGAGTATAAGCCTGACTTGACATCGGTTTGAGTTACTTATCTCTCTTTTTCATTTGTGTCCGTGGCGTGGGCACCACGTCCTCCAATTAGTGTGGCTGTTATGTGTAGAGCGTCGTGGCCTAGTGGTTAAGCACTCTAACTCGGATCGCTGATCGTGTGGTCCCAAGTTCAAATCTGGCCAGAACCAAAATCTTTGTGTTCATAGTTTAATTTCCGACTAACTCTCCGGTGATGGAAAAATAAATAAATAAATATGCGCCAGACAACACACCTCTTGTAATGGTCTCGAAGTAGGGATTCATATCCCTGTGTTACTCCCAGCACACCCAGACCCGAGTCAATTCAGAAAACATCGTTTCCTGAATTGAGCCGACCGGGAATCGAACCCGGGACACTAAGGAAATCGAGGCGAGAAACCGTGCTACAGTGCACAACGCCAATCGTGTCGTCAAAAAAACATCGATAAAAAAAACAAATCAACCCGGATAGCGGCGGAATTCTCACCACCTACCACGTTGGGTTCTAATACTATTGGTGAAAAGTGGGCTTTTGAGTGTTCCGTTCACCATGACGGCAACAGTCACTTGCCTTTGACTACCCCGTTTGGGATAAAGTCGTGATGGTATGTTATGTTATGTGTACCAGGCATAGATTCGGTTTTAACCTGTCCTATTTAATTTTATTGACTTGTTTAGTATACCTGATATGCATTCTCTTCCTCCCATCTTTAAGAAGAATTTCGGACTTTGAAGATCCCGCTCGATATCTTCAAGGTCCGAATTTCAATTTCTTCTAGTTTTTCATCTTCAGTTACTTCGAAAATTCGTTGCTCGTCCGAAATTATAAGCAAGTCAAAATTGATTTTCCTTAGATTAACTATACAAGGTTGATTCTAGAACGGTCTCGCTGTCATTACACCTCGGTAAAATAAATTCACTTTTACTGTGCTCTGCATGCCCTGCTAGTTGCACATATGAGGACCTCATGAGTGCCAGCAACAATGCCGTGCAAGTGGCGGAATTCTGGTCGCAATGTTGTGTTGCCACTTGGCACGATAAGAAGAAAAAGAAGAAGAATCCACGACAAAATAATTTCGAATATTATGTGAACCACTTACGTGAGTGTCCGATGTATTTCTGCAGCGCGAGCCTCCAGCTCAGGGGTCTGGTGCGCCAGCAAGCGGAACTCGGACACGTAGCCTGGTGCGTGCCGTCGGGGGTCGTAGTCACCCAACTCCGCTGCATATGACAAGTAAACATATCAGTTGCTTCGTTTTGGATGGTAAACCGTTAGGTGGGGGGGTGTGCTGCGGGACTATTCTGAAAAACCGTTTAGATATGGCACACGTAATCCGCTGGAGGATTCTACTTTCATATGCTTGAGGCCTTTCTAGCAAACGGGTATTGAAATACTAATAAATTTAAGTGTTCGGTTACCTGAGGGATTTCGAGTTTGCATTTTCTTAAAATACTAACCAGAGTTAGATCTCAATAGGCAGATAGCGAGAACTGTAACGCTGACCCTAATATAATTTAAAAATTGTTTGCAATAGTTTATAATAATAATACAATTTGGTATAAAACAATGAGACAGACCACCCTCATATTATAATTCAATATTAAAAGTCATTTAAAATAAACATTTAACACTAAAGTAGATACAAATACTGGTAAATTGACACTTTAGGATTAATTCGCGTGTCTGAGTACAGCAGTACATTAAGGATCCAAATTATCCTACCATTTACATGTAAATTGATACCTACCGGCTGTTGAGTAAACGCAGTAAGACCTAAAAATAACATACACAACAAAGTGTCATGGTGAACTCATTTAGCCGAAGCGGTAGTTCAAACAGTAGATTGAAATAACCCGGGAGAGCGGGCGACGATCCGTATTTGGAACAAACACCTTGTTTAGACGCGTGTAGCCAACCGAGAATAGATATCTTTAACAACCAACAAAATACCCATGCGACGCACCCCTATTATGATGCGGTCCGCAATTTAACAATAGCAATTAATTTGCTAAAGACAGGGGACACGTGTCCTAAACAAATATGCAGCGTAAACTCAAGGTAAGTAACACAATCTAAGGCTACGAAAGGCGAGACAGCCACGTAATCTAATTAATTATACGTACGTAAATGTGCATATTATGGAATATGGTCACCCTACATAATGTATTTTCTTTATAAAGTTAAATATAAGTGCTCTAATCAAAATTAACAGTTAAAGTTAATAATGAAAAAAACACACTTTTGGATACAATGTCAGGCTGCCGACGATGTATATTCAAGTTGGTAGGGGTCGAAGTTAGGAGCACTCACCCGGCCATACTGAAGGAAAAAGTAAAGGTTAATTTCTCCCATCAGCTTAAACATTTTGTGACACTTATTGTTTTACAAATTCACTCATTAGGTAACTCATATTACACAACAAAAACAATACGTATTTATTAACTATAAAGTAATGATTTTGAGGAGAACTCCTATAGCCCATGTGTGGTGGAAGTGCTCCAAATTAACCGTAATAACTTTGGACCGGGACGTGCAAGTAGATTCCAAAAATTTTTAGTACCTTTTCACAATTTTTTACAGTTTTTCGACTTTGAAATAAAAAGAGCAGAAGCTATATATTTTGAGATATTCATTACGACGTTTTCCCAACGGGCGTGGTGTGAGTGCTCCACTTTATTGACCATATCATTTTTATCTGAGGTTTTTACTTGGCCGTTATGTTTTTACAGTTTTTTACGAAGTCTTCCTCGCTTTTTGTTGTGATTGAAGAGAGGATCTCTCAACCCACATGCACATCGTATGAAATGATCAAAAATGATGAAGATAAATTACTGTCAAACATTTCACGAGATCTTCTTTGTAAAATATAGATTTGATAATTATCATTTCTAAAGGGTGTTGGCTAAAAGTAATATATGACAGCAACGTTTAAAGAATTGGTAGTTACCATTGTGCTGTCTTCATAAAAGTCTCAAGTCGACCACTCTGTCCGACAAATCTGCCTAGTCTCACCATATAAATAAATAAAAAGTGTTTGGGGCGCTTCTAAAAAACATACGCCCAGAGCGACACGAAAAGGATCCGACACCTCTGAAAAACTATGAATCGAGCGAGTCTGACAGTCATTTCCCGTCGTATATCTTTTTTTTGTCCTCGGAAATCGCACCATCTGGCTTGGCGCGAGAACACGCGTACTCTTATCGTAAAGAACCTAGGACCTTTCGTACGTTACGTTCACGCGTGTCTGGAGAGCAAAGTTGTCGTTCGGAATATTCACGCTGTCGGAGACCTGATATTGCCAAGAAAAATCGTAGCGCAAATAGCGCTGAGACGAATTTCATATGTATAGTAATTCACCTGAGTGATAATAATGCACTAAACACATGCTCACTTTTAAAAATTTGCTTAGTTTAATAAGATTTAAAAAGCATCCAAGTTTAAAGTTATTCCTTCCAATGGTAAAAAATATAATTTTTAATATCTAAGAGGAAATATTAAAAAGTTATAAAACAGAGCGCCATAAAATTAATAGTCCTATTGAAGTACACGAAAATAACATTAGAGGTGTTTATGATTTTTGACACGTACGTTTACATCCCTTTTTATATTTATTAGTGTCATTTAGTTCCCAATAATAATAGCTGAGGACACTCATATATCTGATATTTTTAAATCCCTCCCGTGACATTTTACGAGCTCCGAGAAATTACTTTTCATTTAAGTAGTCCTTACAGTAAAAAACAGCGATGCTTTCATTTTAGTTTTTGATGATAAATAAGAGCTGCACGGCAATAAAACTCGTACCTTGATAGGTAGGAATATCGCAAGGAAGACATAAGTAATCAACTTTAAACAGAATTCGACTCGACGTTATTACTTATTTCAGAACATCAAAGAATTTCATCGGCTGATGGTTCCCATCAAATATGTACCCATTCCGTGTGTGGATTCGAGTCAGAGACAGAATCTGTTTCGCGTTAGATGTGAATGATCTGAGGCAACATCGATCACGCGGTGGAAGAGGCAAGCCGCCTTGACATCGACTCGCATCACGTCGCGTGCGCTAGACGAATGGTGCGGCTGCTTTTCCACTAAACGTGTAGGTATTTGAAGTCTGCACATATAATATAAATGAATCCGGCTATTCTTGAATCAAAGAACTGTGTTTAGCTACTTATATACCCTATTTGCATACAATAGTAATTATTAAAGGGATCAATTAATGTTGTAATGGTGTAAACAACACCGTTACGTATTGAGTGACTTCAGAAGTGCACCAGCAAAAGTATGGGCATAATTTACAACCGGTACAGTTTGATGTTCCGTG
The DNA here is from genome assembly GCA_947369235.1 of Udea olivalis. Classification (NCBI taxonomy): domain Eukaryota; kingdom Metazoa; phylum Arthropoda; class Insecta; order Lepidoptera; family Crambidae; genus Udea; species Udea olivalis. Next base: position 13,220,320 of record OX376341.1, on the reverse strand, counting down.
TTAGATTTGCATTAAAGTACTCTATTCTAAGAATACTTTTAAATCTCTGAAGAAATATGAGTTACTTAAACGGTTAAGGTTTGCTTTTTCCCATTGATAAAATTGGAACAGTAAAAAGCAGGTTGTCGCCCTGCTTGGCATCTCTAAATTTTGCTCGGTCTCGGGAATCGAAGAAATAACATCTCTCCAACATTCTAACTAATGGCTTGTAGGTACTATGTGTGCTTAGAAACCATTAAACTTGTACAAACTTGGACAGTTAAAACATATGTATACTTGTATAGCATTAAAAATTAAACACGAGGCCTGAAATTAATTCACGAGTAATAGTCATAAAGTTTCAATGAAACGTAGGTATTGCTGATTTATAATAAGGAAATTATTATAGTTTTGTGCTGAAACTTCAAGTACACATTTGCTCGGAACGCCAGTCGACATTTGTTCTAGATACAGATATTCACTTTGGGTCCAGAACCATTAATTTATATTTTAAGTACGAAAAGCAAAGCGAAAACTGTTAGCAATAGGTACATTAATCAGGGTTTCGTCTTCACGCAGACAACACGTGATTAATGCAAGGAGTGGTAATCTACTGCTAACTAGTTGAGGAAGTAAAACGACGCACCGTCCGCGCTTCAAACCTCAATCAACCACACTGCCCACCTGGGACCTACTAAAACTAAGCAGGGCGATGTTAAAAATTAATTGTCTTTCACCGTTCTTTGAAAGCATTTTAACCTAATTTTCTGACAAATGATGTACTTACTTTCCTGAAAAAAAAATAGTGGCTAAAAATATTCCCAGAAGCTATTTAAATGACTGCTCAAGTCAAGACATTGGGCGTTTGTCATTTCAAACGAAGTGGTTCTAACCCTGCTGACAACTGTAAACTGTTAATCAAGCAGGTACAGCGGCAACCTTACGGTACATTTTACAACGAAAGCCGACTCATAAGAAGATATTTGAATAAAAATGCTCCAAGCCCAAACAAATTAGGAGTTTTTCATTTAAACCGAAGTGGTTCTAAACCTGCTGAAAACTGTAAACTGTATACGCTAAGGATCATGCAGGTAAAGCGGCGACCTTACGGTAAATTATTACAACGAAAGCACAACTCATAAAAAGGTAATGGCAGGATCATTTTACTGTAAAAAGACGGAAAATGTGAATATTTTATGTTGAAGCTCTACGTAAACGAGCGTTCGAAACGCTGGTCTATTTTCGTGCCTCAGCTTATTAGATTTTATCTACTTTAATCATATAAAATAATAATAAACTGATTACATGATGGCTTATACTTTTTTCACCGGCAAATATAAGGTCTAATAATTAACTGTTTTGATTTTTCAACTTAGACTTTACAATTAAAAAAAAATTTTTTTGATAACGGCGCGCAGACTGACGAACATTCCATCCAGTTCTGTCTATATCATGATATCATGCTACCTTTTCGAACTGATAATATTTTAGTATGGATTCTATTTAAACACTGAATTTCTTCTTTTGTAAACCCTGTTATTTGATAGATTATAGCATTAAACGTTTGTATTTGCATTGTTCAATAATTATTTCGTCTTTAAGTTTATTATTAAAAACAAAGAAGTTATTTATTTTGTATTTACGTATAGTAATGAACAAACAGCACAGTCATCTTTTGACTTTTACTTTAAATTATGTAATGTATATATTTTACACTTTAAAATGCCTTTTTTTCATCTCAAGTTTACAGTAGATCACCGGTCAAATCTTGCTTAAGTAATTTTTTTCTAGATTCCTAACTATATTTTAAAATAACACTATTTAAGGATACCTACAGCTGGGAGGAATTGTTAAAATATGTCTTTTGAATTAAAAGAACACCTGACACTTAAATGTTTGCACTATAAACATTATATATATTATAATGAATATCGAAATTGTCATTTATTTGTCGTTAATTAAGCTAATTTGTATCCAAAGCCATTAAAGGAGCGTTGGAGCGCTTTCAGCTGCTGCGCGCGGTTGAAACGCCAGCGTCCCCGGGGACCACGCGAGGGCCGCTGATGCGGACGAGATTAGATGCAAACGACGCCCCGCTGATGGCTCATTTACCTCCTGAATAACGCATCGATATTAGACCTCGTGGCCCTCCTTGCCACACCACTTACACCCTCCGTAACCTCCAGATAATACGTAAACTTTTTTGTTGATTGCAGCCGCAGGTTTTACATAACATCGTAAACGTAAATTCTTTGAGCATAAAAATTAAGTAACTTTTGTTAAAATTGTTTGTTTTTATTATGGTTGTTGGTACTAGGAATTTCTCAACGTGCTATAATACATCAAAGGTGAGCAATCAAATAATGGAGAATTAGTTTTCCTAATAGTTCTTAGGTCTAAGCGATATGTGCGTACACCCAAAAAAAAGTAGAGTAGTGCGATGTGTGATGTGACTATCAAAATAGCTGTGAATAAGATAAAAACAGGTTCAACACTATTTTTAATACTACTACATTGTTTTAAATTATCTTCAATAATGTCAACGTAAAAGACGTCAGCAGAAGTTCCAATAGTTCGGTTATGCAAAAATACACAGTGAAATACGCGATAATTTGGCTGCATTTGCGGCGTCTCGCTATCTCGCCATCGCAGCATCCCGAAGAGTACCTCTAACTATTGCTACCGAGCTGAATGGGACGCGACTCACAGCATTCGCCCGACTATTTATTGAGCCAATTGACTGAATTAGAAAATACGAGAAATGTCATAGCAAACCGATATTACTTGAACGTTCTTATTTTCGCAGAGCAGCTCCGATAGTTCAATATTGATAATGTACTTTTTCTACATACTTTTTGCCAAATCTGCAAACATTGTAAGTGAAAAGTCATCATGAATTCTATCCTACACGCTAGCTTTACATTTTCCACTTTTTATGTTATATTGAATAGAATAAATTGATTTTAACATTCAGCACAGTTGACTACATTTTGCAGTTTTCTTTGTGACATATTGTAAATGTATTATGTACGTGCTGTGTAAGCCAATTCTATTTTATTATTAGATTAGTGCGCATTCTGCATGAGTATTTTCAATGTAGTATTTTCCTTTGCGCCTAGTTAAAAGCTTTTCTAAATACCGCTTATCTCTCTCTACCCGTTACCTGTCATGTTACATTACAGTCGGTAGGAAACGAACACAGTCTGTATTTTGATAGTTACACAACTTTGATCTTGTCTCCGCGTGCTTACAAGTGGTATCATTACAACACCAAAGTAATGATAGTTCTCACTGAAGAATCATTATGTGTCCTACAATTTTGTTTTTTGTCGTCCCGATCCATCACGATTCACGCCAGATGATTTCGTAAATTACGCAAAACAACCTCTGACAAATAGATAAATTATTCAAGCATCATTATGCGTGAAAATAAAACCACAGAATGACGTTTTTCAACATATTTTTTTGCAGAATAGTCACTTTTATGCGATACAGCATACTTGTACTACCGTCGTAATCTGCTCGTTCGTGGTATGGTTTCGACTAACCAGCGCGGAGAAAAGAAATGTCATATGACACTTAAACTGTGATTTAACCCTTTCCTTGTCAACAACTGAAACATCAGACAGCGCATTTCCGTGCCCACCACGCCAGCGACTGATATATCAGACAAAAAAATACTGGAAACAAGTATTTTGAGTGCCTGATGCTGATATACATATTCCTGAGCGCGTTGCACGATACTAGCCAGTCAACAAGAAATGCAAAGAACAATCGGCCTTACCGTGCTCACGTGGCGTAGTCCTGGACCGTACAACGGTACCAGCAAAAGAGTAGCTCGTATTCCGGGAAACGTTTCACAATCGTGCTAGTAAATAGCTTTGCTATTACTCGAAACGTTGGAGTGGGTGTCGACTGTCGGCGTACCAGGGGCGCCGGGCCTCGTGCAAGCCGGGTGAGTGGCCGCAGCCGCTCTGTACGCCGGGCACGGTTGCCGCACGCGGATTTTGCCGCCATTATGGTACGAAGCAACTTTAATCCTTGACGCGCTTGTTTACCAAGTACCGGTATATTTTGATTGCGGTTTAGTTACGCCTTTGTGCTAAATGAGCTTAATGCTACAAGCTACGTGTTATGCGATTTAGTTACTTAAATATTCTCCTTTAAATTTACATTATCGTTCGCGTAAAAAAATGTATTGGGATTTGACATTGTCATGTCATGTGTCATCCGAATACATTTTTTCTACGCGCACGATAACGTAAATTTAAACTGGCATCTCGTGGTAGACGTACTGGTTTCAAAATCCATTGGATAGATTATAATGAACTAAAAATATTATTGATTCATGCTTCTCCTTTGCTGTATTGTGTTTTACGGTATTAAAAAGATGTAATATTTTTTTAACTAGTCAAGATATCCAATTTAAAATAGAGTAAAATGATACCTTCTAATAGAAATTCCGGAATCCTCCCAAAGTATTTTATAAATGAACAACAATGCCTATGCAAGGCTTGATTGACGACTGTCCTGTAACATTTATTTTTAAAAAAACGGCTTTAGGAGTAATTACATATAAACTGTTGTCATAAACTTTAAGAATTCGGGAATATGGGCTAAACTTTTCTTACAATAAAGATCATTATGAAGTTACAATAAAGATCATTATGAAGTCACTAGTTCAGGAATTCTTAAGTTAATCTAACACTTCACCGGAATTATTAAATGTAAGACCATAAAGGTAAAGTTCTTGTTGGAACGAACTTCTTCAAAGAATATTAATATTTTACAGAGAAAATGGGAACCAATTAATCCTGTAATAACAGTCTGTCGGGTAATTTTGATTGACCTGGCGAACTACGAGCGGTAAGTTCAAGAACTAATTTATTATCTCTTTGTTTTGTGCTAAGATAAACCAATGAGACGAACATTTCAAGTCAATGCTTGGTGTTGGGAATAGTCCCCGGTTTCAAAAGCAATAGTTAAATTATCACATAAATACTGCAGAAATAAGATTGATCCATTTAACATCTTTATTCACCATGCTAACGTAAGATACAGATACTAATAAAGAATTTAAGATAATACTATAAAATTTTTGTATGTGTTTATGTATGGAAAAATAAATCAATAAAATATTAAATAAATAACTCCTACCCACCAAAATTGCGCGTGTACAAGCCTTACTCTTTCCCAATTTAGACTTTGCCGACTGCTGCTATGTAAACCTTAATGAGAACCTCCTAAACAAACTTGCGCGCCTACAAAGTTTATACATTCAAATAATTTTTGCACTTCGCAAGTACGACCATGTTTCTGAGTACCGAGTCCAGCTTAACTGGCTTCCCATCCGTCTTCGCCGTCATTCTCATGTTTTATTTCCCTTGTATCATTCTATTGAACCAATGTCACCCCGTTACCTTAAAGAGCGGTTCCAATTTCTGCAACCTATCCAGGGACAGGAAATGCGTTCATCCACGAAACTCCGTCTTAAAATACCTCCTCATACTTATCACTCCTACACACAGTCCTTCACTGTCAAATCCATTCGCCTGTAGGACTCCTTACCCCTATCGATCAGAGTCTCAATCCTTACCCATCTTTAAGTCAAGGGTCAGAGCGCATTTCCTTGCACTTTGACACAACTCCTTCTCATTTGTTTTCCCTTTTCTCTTATTCTTTTTCCTATTTATATCCCGGTCATTTTTGGTTATAAGTAACTGAGTTGTTTGCTATGTACGTAGATGACGTATTTTTAATGTGTCAAATATTATTTACCACCTTTCTTTTATGCACTCTTGATAATTTTCCTATTGCCTGTGGATTGCTTAGAAGAGATCGCTTTTTAGCGATAAAACCGCTTAAATTGTACAGTGTATATATGTTTTTTTCTCTGTAAATCTATATCATCAGTGTGCAATAAAGAGTATTTACTTACTTACTCCTTTAGTAGTTTTATGTTTAAATAAAGACATAGCATTGTGAATGCAAATGACAAACTCTTACAAATCCTTGTAACCCTGGACCATTGCTTCAAATTATGGTGCATTTATCCTTGTTATTTGCCAAATTTGGAAAAAAGTAGTATGTTTCCACTTCGGTGTATCTTGCAATTACACATTGGACATTTATTTAGCACACGCACAAGATGGCAAGAAGTCAATATCTACTATCTACTCGTAATAACAATAACTTACATTGTAAAACGTAGGCAGCGAGCTCTGCGGCCAGGTCGAAGCCGACGGGCAGGCGACCGCGGAGCACATCTTGCTTCAGCTGCAGGAACAACTGGTACCTAAACATACAAATAACATAATAAACACAGCACAAAAAGCTCTACGTCTCATTAAGGTTGGAGTTCTGGTATCTTTCCTCAAACAAATGGATGCGGCTTGGTGCCTCAATTAAATAGAATCGCATCACTTGCGTGTATGCGGAAGAAGCCGAGGGAGGAAAGTTTGAATAAAATATGTTTCAAACGATGTTTAAAGAGACAAAGACAATAGGGAGTCGTCTAGACTATCTTGGGCCTCAAGGAGTTTCTATGAAAGGATATCCCTTTTAGCAAGGTATGGAATGCTTTATGAGAGATGGATCTCGTTTATTTAGCTCATTTTATCTAAAGTTGAAGACAGCTAAGTAAAATCACTGTAGTGACTGCCCTTAAGAGGAAATTAAATATTAAAAAACCATCACAACAAAGGTTTTCAAAGAGTTTACGAGTATTAAACTGTGGCTCTTAGCAAGGGAAGACGTACCTCCTGACAGAAAGGCGCAGCGGGCGCCGGCCCCGTCAACACCGTAATAATAAAATTTTAATAAAACATCTCCGTGTTTTCCCCTGGCGTGCCTTTCCTCAATGGAATAGGAAAAAATGAAAACTTTTCAAACATTCTACTAAACTGGCTTCGATTGTGGCTTTTGTTGTAAGTTTTAAAACCGGGTAAAAGTTTCTAACGGGAAATAAGGTAAAATTAACGGACGGTGTCTGGGTGGGTTGTAAATGGCAGAATGAATAAGGCTATTTAATGAAGAGTATCCAATTAAAACGTTTTACAAAAGGAAATTTCCTAGGAAGGTTTTTATTCAGGCATTGACAGCTTAACGTTGCATGGCGCGGCTGGCCCCATTCATTTCAGCGGTACGTGCGTCAGTTTACGAGCTCACCGGTTTACTGCGAGAGCACTAGACCTTCTTTTGTTCCTTCACAACTTAACTTCTTTTTATGGTCATGGAAATTTAAGTTTGTAATAAAGCTGAAAAGACATTACTGGTAGTACCAGGTAGAGCCGGCGACGACGTAATAAACCCTCTTCTCAAAAGTTTGATTGCATTCGAAAGGTTTTATATAACTTATGACAAATAGCTATTTACTTCTCATATTTCTAATTACCTTTTTTTAACTGTACTTCACTTCATAGTTTTCTTAAAATAATAAAAAGCGTAAATAAAATCTGTCTAACTTAACTACACAATTTCTGAGCTTATTGCGTTTTAATGATTTCAACATAGACACTAACTTGATTAAGTTTATAAATATCCTTCAACAGAGCAAATAAATAAGTCGTCCATAAGTATGTCGAATGTGTTCAGAACTTGAGACACACACGGACTGCGGTACCGAGTAATGACGTAACTGTTTATTATTGTTACGCGAGTGATCGCCGCCGGTGTCGGTTCCCATGACATAACGCTTCTTGCCAGCCACTCGTCACTGCCTTTCATGTGTGAACGTTCTATTTGGCAGCTTTATCTCGCCTCCAGTGGGAACGTAATGAACTTCAAGAGCACTTCGGTTGGAATGCAAACGATGATACGTGATTAACATGAGCTTTGCCACATTAGCTTAAGTCAGCACTTCAGGTTATATGTTTACTAACTCATAAATTACACCCTGTGCAAGCACAGTCAACAGCAAAAGTAAATGATTGAACAAACTTCCAATTTGTTTTTATGAATGAAAAATACGTAAAAAAAAATTATCAGAAGCAGCATTTATCCATTATAATGAATGAAATGTCTCATTTATATTCTTAGTAATTCAATAATCTTTATAGTTTTTGTAAGATCATCAATTTTGGCACGTTAAATTATCACTTACTTCTGCTGTTGACTGTACACTAAATACATAATAAATATCTGAGAAAACTTACACTCAGATCACGTGACTCCAAACGTAACAAAGCGGAGCTTGGACTTAATGCGATAATTGAATTAACTAAACAAACATAAATATTCGTCACTTGAATGTTTGAGCTTTATAATGAACAGTGATTGACCACCAAGTCTTTGTAGAGCTATGTAAATATATGATGTACTTCACCCATAAAACACCATATTGGTTCATTGTACAAGCAAGTACGTACATTGCTCACATCAGCATTATTTCGACCTAGTTTCGTAAACGCGCTTTAGTTATTTTACCAAATGTTCAAGTCAGTTCGTTCGTATCCGCCAATCAATTAAGTCGCGCGTTCTCACCTTACCATCAAAATCCATCTAGCTTAAACAAATTCATAATACAAGTTTATCTTATTTTACAAACAATTTCTGTCATTTTACATCAACCTTATCATATAGTTGCGGCATCCCCGTACATGGTCCTTCGAGCCGGATTCATAATGCAGTATTATTTACGAGTAAGTAATAATGGTCATGTTCTACACGTCTCGTTATAGTATCATAATATTGTTATAAAATACCAAGAGCATTGTGGGGACTCGTATAATAAAGGCTTTATTACCGCACTTTGTCATGAAAGGCTCTGCTAGACAGCAAGAACCAGATGCCAGAAACTACTTGGGAATGAATTATGGCTCATGTCCAGTTAACGAAATATTACAAGTAATCTGATGCATGTTTTCTGTCTCCATTTTGTGATGTGAAGCAAAAAGGAAATCAACTTTTCATGACCATCGATTAATGGTAGTGACGCAAAATCGAGGAGATCAAATACTATACTCAATAATTCAAATGTCTCAATGCTGCAATGAAAAACATTATTTTTTAAAATGCTCGTAAATTTAAAATTAGGCGGCAATTGGACGGGCTAGGGGATTACAGGTAGTAATATTTTTTTAAATTTTCGTCACAAGAATACAATTGCTTTAGGAGAACATTTAAGGAATATTCTCTATTATTCTAGAACAGATAACATATGTGGCACAAAAAGTCATGAAATATTCAAGTGGGGATCGAATAAGTGTCAAGTATAGGGGACAGAATTGAAATCGACGGGGTAACGACGGAGCCGTCGAAGTGCTGAGTGTCGCTCCGCGCTTGTAGCACAGATGTGTTTTATCGGCACATATACACTGCGCTGAATCATATTAATGTATCCCGCGATTGATGTTACGGACGCATCAGGCGCTTCACCAGAACTTACTCCACCGCCGTTAACGCGTTACATCTCGCGCTTTGATGGAAACCACAGTCATAAATAATGTTGGAAATCATTTTAAATGGTAATATCCTACTATTAATTTAATCTCCACATGCAGTTAGCGGTTAAGCTCCGATTTATTATAATAACAAATACGGATTACGAACAGCCGACTGAACTGAACATGCAGGACGAGAAATCTTGAAATCAAGTTTTAAGTTTTGGGTTAAAAGTCTAACGGTACCAATGGAAATAATGTCAGGCGTGTTCAAATATAGGTACAATACTGTACACAGTGATATACTGTTAATTCATATTTTAGCACGAGAGAAAATTCAATATAACCGGAGAGCCAAGTAGCTACGTGCATCTAAAAAATGTAATTAAGTTTATTACGCACATTTTTGCTGACTTACTGGTATGTGTGAATGAACTAGACACTAGAGTATTCATTATTTTGTTTTTTAAAACAAAAATACATACAGTGGAACATAGAACCTCCTCCTTTTTTGAAGTCGGTTAATAAAAGTAAAACGTGCGCTGTGCTATATTTTACAAAACAGACGACTAAGTAAGTGTACTTACACATCAAAGGAAAAATATGAGATCTTCTGGAGCGATTCCTAGGAAAATATTTATTATGTATGTGTTTGCGTACCTACATTACATTTTCATAATTAATAGCGGCTCTGTGTACAAAAAGAGAGCAATAAATTGGTTCAGTGAAAAAGCAATGCATACAAAATGTAATACGTTACGGAAGATTCCTAAAATATGGTCGCTCTGGCAAAGAAACATTTTGTTAATAGATATTACGTATTGTTTGTCAAATCACTTGTACGATAAATTCATAATTTTATTTTTAATTTAAGCTCGGAGTATACTTGCGAATTCGTATTAGTATTTCCCATACAATTCGGACATATTTGATAAACATACTTTGTACATTCGAACATCATTTTTAAATTACTTATTCCAACACAGGCTGCTTAGTTAAAAGCTACCAAAATAAAACCGCGATACGCTCAAATAATCCAAACATGATGTGCTCAAATGAAAATATAAATATCTCACCTCGTGATTTCTTCGAGTAGTTTGCAAGGGTCAGCTGCGTAGAACTTGACGCCGAAGTAGAAGGTGTGGGGATCTGACCCCCTCAGCTGCCGGCGCAGCCTCTTGCCAGCATCCAGCCAATGCTTCGGATAAAATAAGTAGATTAGCTACCAATTTTCCGAACAACATCAACTAAATTTGATATTTAATTCATAAGCAACTGTATCCTAATTCTCACCTTCTCATTAACAAGAACTTTGTAGAAAAAATGTGTAAAATAAGTTTTTGAAGGCAATCCTATTCTCTTTTAAATTCGAGACAGAATTCCCACTTTGGTATATTCGCGTAGTTAGGGGTATACTAGGAAAGAAATGAAAAATACCCTGTAGGGGAGATAGGGGAGCATTGGGCAGTCGGGAGGTTCGGGCACCACCTTGTAAGTCGGGTCATATGAAAGGTACTTAATTTTGTATACTGTGGTAGTTTAGCTTACTAACTGGCAACACCGCTCAGGCTAATGTCATCTGCCATTTTGATTAGTTGTCAGTGTCACATGGTGTCGACCGTTTCGTGCGTGCAAAAGTAAATATTTTGATGTGATTTCGAAGGAAATAACAACGTGATCTGCGTAAAGCCGTAAGTTTCCGTATTGTCATTTAATTATGTGTTTACGAAAGCTAATATTAACGTATAAATTAAGGTAAAACATTAGACTACAAAAAACATATTTGAATTTATTTGTGAAATGAAGGGGAGGTTTGGGCATGCCCAATGCTCCCGCCACTATTGTTTGTTTCGGCAATCGCTGTAAAAAGTAAGTTCTGTTAAAAGAAAATTATTTCGACGGGTTTAAATTGCGTGTAAATATTTAATTTGAATACTAAATACTTTTGATGTTTTATTATTGTTTATGTTACTAATTATTATATTATTTTTTCTAGAAAAATGCCGTTTCAATTTAAAAAGAAAAATAAGCGACGCGAAATCCCTAAAGAAATAATATTACGTGCCATAGAAGAAATTACAAAGGGAGCAAAAATTAAAGCGACTGCGAATAAATACGACATACCTAGATCAAATCTCCAAAGATATTTAAAACAAGGCACTGTAAAAGATGTTTCTTCTAAATTCATATCTTGCCAAATATTCGCTGAAGATGAAGAAGCAAAACTGTCAGAGTACCTCATAACATCTTCTAAATTGAATTATGGACTTTCAAAAGTGCAAACGCGTCAAATGGCTTATGACTATGCATGTGCAATAAATAAAAAAATACCAGAAAATTGGACTAAAAATAAAAAGCATCAAAAGATTGGTTATGAGGGTTTCTTAAACGACACCCACGGCTATCAGTACGGACACCGGAAGCTACCAGTCTCTCAAGAGCCACCAGCTTCAACAGAAAAAATGTTGGAGATTTCTTCGGAAATCTCAGATCCGTGTATGAGCGTTATCACTTTGGGCCAGAAGCTATTTACAATATAGACGAAACATAATCCACTGTTCAGCGAATTCAAAAAGTAGTAAGTATTCGCTTCTAAAGGAACCAAACAAGTTGGACAAGCAACTTCTGCTGAAAGAGGGACGCTTGTCATGGTTTGCTGTGGAATAAATGCTATAGAAAACTCTATACCGCCCTTCTTCATATTTCCACGGGTGCACTTCAAACTATTTATGCTTCACGATGCTCCTATTGGATCAGATGGATCAGCACACACTTCAGGATGGATGACAGCAACAAACTTTTTAAAGTTTATGCACCATTTTGCAAAACACGCCAAACCTACACCTACCTCGCCAGTTCTTCTGCTGCTGGATAATCACGAAAGCCATATTTCTGTGCCAGTTCTCGATTTCTGTAAAGAATCTGGTATAGTTTTACTAACATTTCCTCCACACTGCAGCCATAAGCTGCAACCCCTTGACTTGACTGTCTATGGGCCGTTAAAAAAATATTATAATACGGCTATAACAGACTGGTTGGTATGCAATCCAGGCAAAACGGTTTCAATTTATGAAATCCCCAAGCTCGCTGCTGTGGCTATTCCGCTTGCATTCAAGTCACCGAATATTCAAAAGGGATTTGAAAAACCTGGCATATGGCCTTTTAACTCCAACATTTTCACAGATGAAGATTTCCTTTGTTCTTCTGTCACTGATCGCTGTTTGACCGATACAGACAACGTTCCTGCAGAACAACCAACAGCAAACGAAGTCCCCGTAGACCAACCAACACCAAACCAAGTCCCCGCAGAACAAACGACACCAGACAGAGTCCGCGCAGCACCTTTGATAAATCAAAATCAAGTGGATCTCACGAACGAAATGGCAGTTCCCGGGCCTTCACGATCTAAGACTCCGATTCAGACCGTGACTAATGAAGCTATGGTAATAACTCCCGATTCCGTGAGACCATATCCGAAAGCTGGCCCCAGGAAACTGGTTGGCATGAAGAGAAAGACAGAAAAAACAAGAATATTACCAGACACGCCCGAGAAGAGATTAATAGAAATAGGAGAACAAGAACGACAAAAAAAGAACAAAGAAAAAGAAGACAAAAAAAATAAAAATACAGGGAAGAAAGCAATACCTAAACTTGATAAATCTTTAACATCGAAACAGAAGAAACAAAGGAAAATAAACAGTGACGAGGAAATTGAAAATGAATGTTTGGAGGAAGAAAATTCGTTTGATGAAGATGATGTGGTTGTATTAGATAGAAATTTTAAGGTCAAAGATTATATGCTAGTGAAATTTGACACTAAGAAAACTGTCTATCACTATGTTGGCCAAATTGAAGAAGTTCGTCACTCGATGGCAACTATTAAATTTATGCGTATGAGTAAGATACGTAATACATTTATGTATCCAGAGATTGAAGATATATCAAGTGTCCCATTGAAAGACATCAAAACCAAATTGCCAAACCCAAAGATATGGGTCAAGCGTGGCAGCTCTAAGTATACTTTTGATAAGCCCATCTGGGTTATACCGAATCTTAGATAAATTTTATTACTGAAGTAAGATTACTGAGTATTGAGTACTAAATCTTTAGTATTTTTTTGTTTTGAGTACTTATAGTTTAAAACAGTTGATTGTTTGTTGATTTTATTGCAAGTTTTTATGATTAAAATGTTTAATATTCAAGTAATTTACCATTAAGTGGCCTATTTAATACAGTGCTCAAACCTCTTATTGAGGTGTCCAAACCTCCCGACCATTGGGAGGTTTGGGCACTTTTGACAGTATTCAGAAAATCTCTTGCAATTTTGAGACTGATTATAATTATATAAGTGTTCTTCGTTATAATTGAAGCCAAATAAATTTGCTACTAATATAAGGAGTAAAAAGTTGATTTTGTTAAAAAATTGCATTTTTATTAAGGCTTAAGTAAAGAAGTGCCCAATGCTCTCCTATCTCCCCTACCTATCTCATGAAAATACCAGTTTTAAAGGACATTTTAAGTCAACTTCACACGATGCGAACATTGTCATTTCTACAATATCTTTCTCTACATCCTGTGAATTTTTCAACACCGGGTTTGTTAGTAGCAAATTTAAAATGAAGACGTGCCTTATAAACAGGATTTAATCCACACGGGTTAACTAAGAGGAGATTAAAGGTAATGGTATATTTAATATGTAAATATTTTATAGAGATCTCCGTGCTGATTATTATCGAGAACATTTGGGTTTTGTTAATTAATTAACCAGCAAATGAAAGTTAGATGCCTTACAAAATATATGTTAAAATATGTAGATGAAACGAAGATTGCCTAATTAATTAGCTTCTAAACCATAATAGATTTGTTACTCAAAATATTTCACATGAAAACCAATTCAAGTATATATATAGCGCCAGACAACACACATATTGTCATGATTTAGTAGGGATAAATATCCCTGTGTTATCTGGTACCAGACAAGGAATTGAGCCAGGGGCGTCTACCAGCATACCCAGACCCAGGCCAATTTAAAAAATCTTTCCCTGAATTGACCTGACCAGGGATCGAACCCAAGACACTACGAAATTAAAGGCGAGAAACCGTGCTACAGCGTACTATGCCAATCGTGTCGTCATTCAAAGTCAAATCAAAGCAAAGAAAATGTATCAGTTTAGTTAAATTAGTAAAACAGTTGTATGCGGAATTCTTTTTCAAACTTAAATGATGCTATTGCATATTCCTGAAAGTGCTACAGATATATTATTACTAACCGTCTGACTGTCCTGGTCTACATAGCGCAGACCGAAGTAGGCCGTCTCCAGAAGGTCGAGGTGTTTGAACACCACGTCTAGAAGCGCCTGGCCGGTGTTGTTGTCCTGGAAATGCAATCTATGATCATTTCTGCCACTAAATAATTCAGACAAAAAGATAACGATCTTTAACATCATAAGTAGGTAGGTAAGTATATCAGTAGCTAACAAATAATACTAAGAGCCTTTATAGTCATAAATTATGGTTCGTCTTTGTTAAAGTAGGCAAACTGCACCTTTTGTGATTCGATTTCGATGAAGATAAAACGGCTTGCTCACATAAAAATAACCTGTCTACAGAAATTATTTTAAGTTAGTCGAAGAAGAGTGTTATGTTAGCGTTTGCAATGAAAGTATTTAAATGTAGCATATAGATATGTTGAAAGTACCAGTTACCTATATGGCAAGAATTACAGGTAATGGTATGGTCTTCAAATGGAATTAAAGAACAATGACGGGGCATTATCTAAAATAGCATATCAATCTATTAATATTGGTACATTTCTAAATTGGAAAGCAACAAAATACGAGTAACCGATCGGAACCGAAAAGGCCAGATCTCCAATTAGCATTTCTGTATAAGCGACTTTCCTCGATTAGGTTAATTCGCACGCAATATCCGAGGAGTGGCAAGCCCAGTAGTCGGTAGTGATATGGTGTGGCACTATAATGAGCGGTTCGGGCTGCGACCGCAGCTCTCACGCGCATCGCGAGAGCTTGCGTGCGCGTCTGCGTCCGCGTGACGCGATAAATGCAGTCTAGAAATTTAACTTCTTTAAAATAACCGAGCCGAAGTCAATTTCGCGAATAATTGACTCAAGTCACTTTCATTTTATTGTAGTATAGTAATTTATGTTCTCATGAGGTTTGAGGACCATTTTGATAACTTCAACAACTTACATACCTTTTTGAGTACGTAGCACACACTGGACCCGTTGAAATATTTTTAATAACTCGGATTGATTTTTTTTATATTTTTTTATTTGTAAATACTCGTAACTTCCGCGGGCAAGTCCCGTTTTCCAAAGAAAACTTTTTTGTAAGCGGCACTTAAAGATTACACGGCTCATGCAGTTTTTTTATAAATTAATTTGTCGATTGTTAAATAATATGCAAAGTTGGATTCAATAAATAAAGTTTTCCAACCAAATGAAAATCGCCTAAGCCTATTTCTGGTACATCATGTTACAAACCAATAACAGTTAATTAAAATGGTTTTCGCCCTTACGAGCTACCTCCAGCTCGTGGGAAAATTTCAAAACAGTTCGCTGGGCTGAATAATAAATGATTTAATAACAGAGCCCGTTTGCTTCCAGCGTACGTTCAGCTCGAAAAATAACAAACGATTTCAAAATCTGGCAGCAGTTGATGTAGTACCTATAGGTAGATACGAGGATAGGAAGCGGGGAGCACACGCACACGCCCGCGGGCACCCTGAACCCGATACGACTGAAATGTTTGTTTATCCTTCAACATATTGCAATTTATTACCTACAATGCTTGTAAATCAATCTTCTGTTGCGATTTTTTTTACCAACGGTTGAGTGGAAAGATAAATCGTTGTCAAAAAGAACCCTTTGTTTGACTATTTAATTAGACGAGGCGAAAATAACGTAGCTTCATTCCTTTTATTTACGTTCGGTTAAACATCCTGTACGTCTACCACGAGTTGCCACTTTAAATTTACGTCATCGTTCGCGTAAAAAAATTGTATAGGTATTTGACATGACATATCAAATCCCAATAACTATTTTTTACGCGAACGATAACGTAAATTTAAAGTGACAACTTATGGTAGACGTACTTACTGTAAATAAAATCACACATGTTCTTTTTCCAAAAAAATAATAACTTACAATATGCGGATATCAGAGTTAAATCTCTCCAACTCTTAAAAGAGTCTTTAAATTCTCAGCATAGCAAGTTAAACTACTTTAAAACTAATCTAATTGCCAATTACATTACAGTCTGTTTGTAATTGGCCACAATGGAATCCAGCCCGGATGGGCACAATGAAGACGCCATCAATAAAGCAGGAAGGGGCTCTAGATGGCACTAGGTGCACTTACGCAGTAGACCGTGAAATGCTGCCGAGTCAATTTGCCGCCGCGACAACACAATGACCTCCTCTGACGCCGACACTAGGCTCGTTCCATAAATTGCTCTGCAGTTCCTTGCCTTTCCCATTCTCTCCAGTATTTGAGCCAAATAAAATAGTGCCGAAGCGTCTGACAATTCACGACAAAACAAAACCTTTTGTTACCATTCAACACCTACGAGTAAATTGCAATCCTGACTCGGAATTCTCCTTGGCTTTTCGTGTCATAAAATAGAAGTTTATTCATTTCAAAGGAAGTACAATAAAGTTCAATGGTTTTGTTTAATGGCGAAGCGTTTGATATCTATCTAATACCTACTTGGGATGTTCATTAATAATATGAAACCTCTACAAGTAACTGACTTCATATTTACTTTACCTAAACACACATAAATACTTAATCACGTATCACACCAAACAGAAAACAAATCCTAATAGAATGTTACATCAGTTGTTTTTCTGCGCTGTCTGCTTTGGTACGCCAAAATGGCCCGTGATTGCGGTGTCTCATTGATCGGACGGATCTATAATCTTCTGTAATAAACGTAATAAGATCACGAGCTCCACCGATTACCGACTGCGCACCATTCCTCAGAACTGTACTTCACCTATAATCTGAGTTCGGGTGAGGAATCATCACTAAGAGCATCTTACAAAACCACTATTAAGAATTTTGCTGGAACTTCATCCTCCTCCTTATTTTTTGCTTATATTCAGATCACTGTAAGCTGTTAGTTAAAATAATAATATAAAGAAACAATATAGATTTAAGGGAAACGATACTTTCGTATTCTAATTATTAATCTTCATGCTTTAGTAATTTAAAACAAAAAGTTATCAGTTGATTCATTGAAGTCAAATGCTTTTATGATATGACTGTAAGGGGACAACAGCAATTTATCTAAAATATACCAAAAACTTCCCTAGAGAAGAACTCTTAACTCTCATTACTTCCACTTTAGCCAAATTGGATGATTCTAGCCCAATATATCTCGGAAATTTGTTTGACGAACAAGTTGCGGGTCCTCGTATAGGCCCAAACAAAAGCATTTTTGGGATAAATTCCTCCGTTGTTTACGGTTATGACAGAGACTTATGTAAGTATTATCTGAATAACTGCGGAATTCGTTCGAAGACGGAGGTCTTATGTGTTTTCAAGTTTGCGAGAGTTTCAGAGATAATAGAGATTGCGTGTGAGGTCGGCGACGGAGCGCCATTACACGGTGGGGAGCGACGCTGTAACTAAATCTTACTGCGATGGCTCTTTAAATAACTTTTTTCACTCTGCGTTTCCGCAGAAAATGGGTTGTATTTTGCATTTACCCGAAAACTTTTCCAGATTACGGCTGACTTTCATTGCAAATCGACGGCGTTTTTCAAGAAATCTACAGTTTTACTCCCTTCTGCATTCCAGAAAGTATTGTTTTGTTGATTATTTTAGCAAAAGCTTAGCCAACTAAGGGCGCGGCAAGCATAAGAATTATTAAATAAATTCATTTTACAGTAAAAACAGTGTACAGCAAATATGTATTCAATTATATAAAATTTACTTAGTAAGTTTTGGCTTTTGTTAGGGTTGTGTTATATTTTAAAGAGATCAAAATTACATAATTTTACTTAGTGAAGGGCAAGGGCGAGAAGAGTTCGCGAATGATCGCAACGCGTCGAGTCGGCCCGCGAGCCACTCTCACATTCACCGCGCGGCGACAATGTCAGCCAAATAGAATTTAATATTCATAGAGACGACGTACGATTCACTGAATTCATCCGCACCTTGGACCCGAGCCTCGCATTTAAAAGACCTTCCTGGAGCCCCAGGGTGTACTTGAAATAATTCGTTTCAGAATAGCCACACTTCGAATGTGAGGGACGAGACGGAGAAAAAGTCCCGTTGTTTCATAGATATACGTGAAAATTGAAAATTGCTACCGTCGCGTCCGCTGGGACGGCCGCGCGCGCCACGGCTCCGAGTTGATTTCAGAAATAATCCCTCGGCAATCTCAGCCGCAAGTAAGGTACGGAAAAACTTGATTGAGAAAAATGAGAACATAAATATTAACAAATTAAACAATGAACAAATTATAAGTGTTTGTTATTATGAGAGTTTTTCTGAAACTTTTAGTATATTCCTATCAATTTAATAAGATTCAACGATTTGAGAGGTTAGTTTCGCCGTAAATAAGGATATATCAACTTTTTCCGGGGTCTGATCGATATAATCACGTTATCCGTAAAACCAGCTGTTTCTTTGTCAAGATATCAAGCAGTAAATTGGCCTTCGTCTTAGTAGGTCGTATCAAACATGAAAGATATTATTGTTTATTACTAAACCATCCAGAAGAAGTTACCCAAAATTCTAAAAAGTTATCTTTTGCACTACTTTAAGATAAATTAAATTTCTTAAAGAAGAAATACTTTTTATACTTAGTATTTAATATATTTCAAAAGATAAACAACAAAGCCATCTCCGACTTGCCTTCAACTAAGTTACGAAGATTTATTAAAATACTTTCGTTTTCTTTTGAAAAGTCTTACTCCCGGCTGATGCAAAGTTATACCAGTTACACTGAACTTTCAGCAACTATGCGAAACGATATCTACGCGGTATTGCATTGGTTTTGCAATGCAACACACGTGCCTAGTACTTAAGTATTGCGTTGTCTGTGTCGCTAATAAATCACTCGACCGCTGCTATTTGTCTGTTGCTAGTGCCTGATAAAAGTTTTACAGTGCCTTAGTGTAGGTAAATGGTTTAAGTGCCAACAGTATCTGCATCAATATCTTTTTATCGTAGTGCAACAGCTCTCGCTTGCCAAACACCAAGTCGATCTGGGCCCGATCTCGCCCTGGCAACACAGTCACGACACAAAGTGTCCGACAGCAATCTACCCGTCAGTACCTGTATTTCGTGTAGCAGTTCACGAATGTCGAGTAGCACGACGCGGCAGGTGAGCGTGCGCGGCGCCGGGCACAGGCACTTCATCATCTTGTAAACTCCACCACGTCACACAATGTCTCAGACAGCTGTCTACTGGTCAGTACCTGTATTTCGTGTAGCAGTTCCCGCTCGTCGAGCAGCACGACGCGGCAGGCGAGCGTGCGCGATACCGGACACAGGCATTCCATCATCTTGTGAACTCAACCATGTCACACAAAGTGTCAGACAGCAGTCTAGTTGTCAGTACCTGTTTTTCGTGTAGCAGTTCCCGCTCGTCGAGCAGCACGACGCGGCAAGCGAGCGTCCGCGGTACCAGACACAGGAACTCCATCATCTTGTAAACTTCACCACGTCACACAAAGTGTCAGACAGCAGTATACTTGGCAGTACCTGTATTTCGTGTAGCAGATCCCGCTCGTCGAGCAGCACGACGCGGCAGGCGAGCGTGCGCGGTGCCGTACACAGGCATTCCATCATCTTGCAGGCGGCAACTCCAACACCCGCTTATACTCCTGAAAAAAATAGTATGGTTAAGCAAGAGACGTAATAATTGTAACTACATGAGATATTTGAGAGCATTGATTGGGTAAAGGTCAAACCTATGGCATTGAATATCGTGAGCGAAGGCTCGTGAGCCCACCCAAAAAAAAACATTATTAAGACACCTATTACACTGTGTCTGTTTCGGTTGCTTTAAAATAATAGTTACTTAGATTTTTAGTTTTATGGTTGATTTTCCCTCGAATTTTATTTTTGTTGTGCAACAATTTTTCTTTCTTTCTTACTAATTGCGCTCGTCCCGTGTCTGGATATTTGCGGTTTCTAAAAGGGTTGGCAGTATTTTTAGTAGTTATCCCTTAGCTTCAAAGCATACAAAAACTCCGCACCGAAATATTTATAGTTATCTATAGCTAAGTTTTTATATCGGCTGCTTTCAATCTCATATCTATCTGAAATCTAAGAAGTCTAGTAGTAGTAGACGCAGTAGACGCTACCAACCGCAGTAGTTCTCTGCGGAGATGAGATGAGAACACCTGGATGTATTGTTATTAGGCATAAAAATACAATGAGAACTGTTTCCACGGAAGAAAATAACGGTATCGTTTTATCGGAAGCAATAAAGTTCACTTGGAACATTCACCGTTATACTCTTATATTTTTTCTAAACAGAAATATGTTTGATAATTATGACATTTCCAAATGCATTTTTATGATTCTGTTCCTAAGAAGGAAATGACAAATCTTAATTCATAGGATCACTTCATTTTCTGTCTGTTTGCCTGTCTGCTTCTCTCTGATTTTTAAGAATTTGCGCCTTTTAACTTTTATTATATTTCACTTCATCTTTTCGTTTTGTATTTACATGGAAATCCCAGAGTGTGAGCACCACACCATCTTTTGAAGGTACAGAATAATGATAAATAACCTAACATATAATATTATACTAATGTGAGTAGTCATGAGACCATAAATACCATAGGGTGTCAGAGGCAATTGAGTATTGTTGTCAACATTCAGAAAGCCCGTATTTCGCCCGCGGAATTGAGAACCTCACTACCTACTTAATTAGTAAGATTTCTCAAGAATAGTAGAAATGCTCGCTGCCCCCACTGAGATTCCCTGATGGACCGTTGGCTCATCAGCCGCAAGAGAAAGCCGATTTACTGGCTAACCTCTTTGTCGCGAACTCTTGCATCGATGACTGCGGTGCTGCGCCGCCTGAAATTCCACATTGCGGCTCCACAATGCCTGATATTCGTATCAGGCAGTGTGACGTTCGTGCCGAACTGCAGTCACTCGATGTCAGCAAAGCCAGTGGCCCTGATGGAATTCCAGCTGTGGTGCAGTAGAAATATGTACAGCGGAGTTGTTTCCAGTGTGCACTAGCCTGTATCGCCTCTCCTACAATTCGGGTCTTGTGCCGCTGTCTTGAAAGGAGGCGAACGTTCAAGCAGTACCCAAAAAAAGGACCGGTCTGACCCTGCCAATTACCGTCCAATAGCCGTAACCTCAGTTTATGCTTAAGTGTTTGAGCGGATCATAAACACGCAGCTCATCCGCTACCTAGAGGATCACTCTCTCATTCACGATCGTCAGTACGGCTTCCGACCAAAACGGTCTACGAGTGATCTTCTAGCGGACGTAACACACATCTGGGGGGAGGCTATGGACAAGCATGGGGAATCTTTGGCCGTCAGACTTGACATTGCCAAGGCTGACGGCCAAAGATTCCCCGTGTATGGCATCGTTCGCTTCTTTCGCTTCCGGCATATGGTCTGCCACCTCGCCTATGAGACTGGGTCGCCGGATTTCTGGAGGGACGTAGAATTCGTGTCCTTTGCGATGGTCGAAAATCACGCTTTCTCCAGATTAATGCCGGAGTGTATTGTCGCCGACGTTGTTTCTTCTGCATATCAATGACATGTTATCTCTTGGTAATATTAATTGCTATGCGGATGATAGCACGGTCCACGCGCGTTATTTCGAGCGCCCTGGGGCAAAGCAGACTGACATCGAGGAGAAGAGGCCAAGTCTTGTTGTTGAGCTTGACGGAGTGTTGGACCGCATTTCAGAATGGGGTGCATGCAATCTTGTCGAGTTCAATGCCAAGAAAACGCAGGTGTGTGCATTCATAGCAAAGGCGTCGCCGTTCCTTTCTCATCCCACTCTTCAGAGCACCGATTAAGGATAGCCTAAACATCCTTGGCATGGATGTTCGTAGCAACCTAACCAGCGGGACTACATTGAGAGCGTCATTAGAACTGCATCCCGTAAACTCGGAGTCCTGAACAGAGTGAGACGATTCTTCACGCCTGGGCAGCTCTGTCTCTTGTATAAGACACAAGTTCGCTCGTGTGTGGAATACTGCTCTCATCTCTGGGACGGTTCCGCCAAGTACCTACTCGAAGCTCTTGACAGGTTGCAGCGGCGTGCTATCCGTATTATTGAAAACCCAGAGGCAACTTTGACCCTTGAGCCTCTCCAATTGCGTAGAGACATTGCCAGGCTAAGTGTTCTCTATCGCTTCTACAATGGGGAATGCTCTGACGAGTTATTCCAGCTTATTCCACCCTCACCTTTCCACTCCCGTACCACGCGTGCTGGACTACGGCTTCACCCACACACAATTCAACAGTTGTTGGCCCGAACTAAAAGGTTCGGTGACTCGTTTGTTTGTCGTACCATCCAGACGTGGAACGCTCTTCCAGCACTTGTGTTTTCTTCCTCGTATAGTCCCGGGTTCTTCAAGCAGGGCGTGAAAAGGCATTTCTGCAGGCCTTCAAGGTGAGGATGGCCAGCCCAGTGATTCGTTTGAATGACTGAGCTTGTCAATCTCAAGCGGTTGTGAGGTCCAGATACGCCACGATATTGGCGTATCTGGACCTCACGACCGCTTTCCATCAGGTGGAGTGAGGTCATCTTGACGGGCAATATAAAAATATGCATTTATAATTTTCATTTAGAGCTAAAAAGACAAAGTTCAGAGAATATTTCAACACAAACAAGAAAATATAAGCACACAATGTAATGTAGTGGAAAATATACCCCGTCAAATAATTACCAATTGTATCTTTAGTCTGGAACTAAGTAGACTTCAAATCCGTCGTAATATATTTTTAATTTTTTTGTCCATCGTCAAACGAGGCCCGATCCACGCATACATTTCAAAACTCCTAATAAGTAAACAAACTTGCACGCGTATGTTACCTTTGGTATTCTACCCACAAAGCCTGAAGTTGTTTGAAGTCAATTACGAAGTTATTTGCAGTCAGACTCAATAGTAAAATCACCAAAGGGTTAGTCGAAACCAAATATATCCTCGTTAAAAGTTAGTCCGGAGAGATTCAGCGAGCGAACATTGAGGGGCGGTTTTAACAATTTTATTTTAATTAGTAACAGCGCCCTCAATAGGCGGATTTGATTCGCTGCCTTTTTGCTTACAAACGTATGCCGAAAGACTTTTTGTGGCTATTACGAGGCAAACTTTCGACAACAGAAACGATTTTCGTCCGGAACTGTACTAACTAATGAGTATTAAATTTTCACTGTTTGTAAATAAGAGCGCGTACTGTGAATGTTCCGTACGCCGTACCATATGCATAATGAACACTCCCGGTTACTGTTATGCATGTAGGTAGACATTTATTGTCACTAAACGAAATTAAGGCATGATTTACCGTTGTTAAGTAAGTTTTAGTAACAAAATAAGTATGTAAGCCCATATTTCAATATGGACATATATTTAGTTACGAGGCTGTAAAAGCTACTTTGAAAGTTCTGAATTCAATCTCCAGTAATTATACGACTTTATTTTTGTTTTTAGTTGTAGGAGTTACTTTTGCCGTTTCAGAAAACGGTGACACCCTTCAAACTTTCGTACTCGTATGGCTGTAAAATAACGTGTTTTAATAAAACAAATAGTATAAAGACATGTATCACGGTTACAAATGCCTATCAATGCATATCATGGCGTATTGTGACCGAAAATAGGAAATTTTTATATGTTTCACATTTTAAAACTAACGGCAAGAGTCTTGCCAAAATATTCCAAAAGCTAGCAGTAAGTTAGTAGGATCAATTGTATAGATTTATGGCTTCTTACTGTTTGTTACGAAGCTAGCAAAACAAATCTACAAAACGCCGAAACAAAGAAAACGCATCGCAACACCACAAATGTAGCGCATCAAGAAACTTCTAACAAGTAGACAAACTTAGAACTTTATGGAAACAAACAACAGACACGGCAATACGAGCCATTAATCCGAGCGATCCCGGCAGAGATTAGTGCTCCCGCTATTGACCCCACACCCACTACCGACCTCCCTACACGTAGAAAACATTTTCCCGTCATTGTCTGAGCAGGAAGCAAAAAGAGGAATCGCGAATGACATCGTAGCTGCGCGACGAGCGGCGCTCCGCGGCGGTCCCTCGAATCTCACTCGTTACGGTTTTTCCCTTTGTTTGTTCGAGAGGATGCACGCTAGATAGCTATCTACAATTAGAAACATAGCGCCCTCACTCGCGCCCCGTACCCACGATAACGTCGTTCCGCAGTAATCACTCATATTCTCACGTGTGTCACTTCCCATATGCACGGTAACGAACCAGTAACAGAAACAAAGTTCACCTTTTTACGCTTCTTACTTCTCGTATAAAGCGAACGCATGCATTCAAGCAGACTGTTTCCAAAGAAGTTTGCATTGCTGCTGCGTGCATAACAAACGATTTATAAGAAACGGAATGCAGCACACATGTGAACTGATTTTAGAATTCTAAAATAAATCCTCGATATGCTTGACACTACGATTTCCAGAAATACTTCTTTTTTTTTCAACGACTATTTAAAACATTTTAAAGAATAAAAAGATGCATGAGATGAATAGCTCTCATGCAATGTAATGGGGTATTTTGTCGCTCGCTATAGTAAGTTTCATATTCTGGGAAAATGAATAACATTTTATTGTAGTTAACTGTTTCGTGGAAAAGCTGACGTGTCGGCAATTATCGTGTTGTTAGTGAGACTAGCCGCTGCCGGTTGTTACATTCGAATCCTGCCATCCATTTTGTGGTTTTGGGTCGGCTTTTTGAAACTACAGTGATTAGTCTATGGTTTTTTTATTTTTGCCTTTAGACTTCGAGTAAGAAGTGTAAAAAATAATTACTCGTATGTAAACTATCAAACACTCAAAGATCTGTATAACCAATTAATACGACTTGTACGTCTACTCGTTATAAAAGCTTAATCCAGTCTCCCCGTCCTGTCCAAGTTCCCCATACACAATCGTGTATTCTAATTAAAGAAACTCTTACTCAGCTAATTACAAAGGTAATGCTAGAACCTAAACACAGGATGCTATTACTTTAATGTGCTTGAACTAAACAAGGCGGCTGAATAAGGGTATGGAGTAACACAACGCGTTATTGTCACTCATATCAGAACGTCTAAACGCTGATGCCCAGCTAAAGACAAGGTGGCCTTTGTTCCTTAACTCGCCGTCGGTACACGAGGCTCCGATTGCTAACACGTACTATTTGGATTTTAGATTTTTACTTATGGTGCACCCTTACCTAGAGCATTTTCCTGTAATGCAACGTTACAGAGTCGAGCATTACATCGGTGAGGGAGGAGACCCACGCATTACAGTGCCTTCCTAAACACGAAGATGTTCAAAAAAACTCATCACATACTACCGTAATCACTGCTTATATAAAATAAATAAATAAAATAATGTATGCAATTGTTCGGAGTAATTAACTAAATCAGCTCTAC
Source organism: Udea olivalis (assembly GCA_947369235.1). Lineage (NCBI taxonomy): Eukaryota > Metazoa > Arthropoda > Insecta > Lepidoptera > Crambidae > Udea > Udea olivalis. Next base: position 13,194,345 of record OX376341.1, on the reverse strand, counting down.
TGTTATGATTTTGGACCGTGGCCTAGAGTATAAGCTCAAATCCCATATGGTACCGGTCTCAAACCAAGCTGGAACATCTTCTTTGTGTTTTTTTGTTAAAATTGGCAATTAATTCTCCGCTGTAAACACCTTCAAAACCCAAGTCGGAAACAGTCAACTGGCCTCCGACTGACACCCAATTTGGGATACAACAAGTTTTCTAAAACACCCAATAGAAGATATTTGTTGGTAGTCGGCGCTGCCAGCGGACGCGCGCGCATGCCTGCACGCGGCGCCGGCGCATACTAATGGCGGCGACTCGCTCGCACCGCGCCTCACTATGCTTTGTTGTTCTTGACAGTCTTTTATTCATGAAATTAGAAACTGTGTTATCTTGATTGGAACAAATCCGCATAATTTTTAATAATCCAAACATTCTCTAATAGACCCTTGTTTGTTATTATCAAAACACCTATTTTCCTCTGCTTTTGATGGTTGGATACAGGATATTGTGTGGCTTAAGAATTTTGAAGCTTCACTTGAAGTCATCGTTAAAGAGCCATGCCCTTGTTGGCTGAGACACCTTTATTAGTAGTTAGCCTTTAGTTTGTTTATTTCCCGTTATTTTTGTTGTTGTTTTTCACTACTTTTAGATTACTCATTATGTGCTTTTAGTGCCAAATAAACATACTTATATCTTTCTATAACATCTTCTGGTACCTATATTGCTTGACACATAGCACAAAATGGGTTACTTTTGGTAAATGATTTATTCATTTAGAGATTAACATATTTTGTAAGATACCTTATCAGAAATATCACTGCAAATTGATGCAAAGCGCTCAATATATAATGGCATGTTTCAACAAATGAATACAATAATATCATTGAAAGCGCCAGTGTTAAATGTTTCACGCATTGCTAAATACTGTCCATTAAACAACAGATTTTTCTATTAAGTGAAATGACCCAACGCGAATTTTATGTGTCCATATCTCGCACGCACGCCCGTAGGTTGCATAAAGGCATGCTCGTGCGATGTAAAAGGCTAGGCATAAATTGATCAGAGAGGCCATATCTCGGCGGACGGACGTCGTGAAGTTTGCACAACACAGGCCGCACTTTTCGCGCTTCAAGCGATAAACCGCTGCCGTGCAGTGCAGCGTCGCCGCGGCGCCGAGACCCAACAGCTGCCTTGATAAAGTCAGCCGTAACCGCCAGAAAACCCCAACTAAATAAGTACCTCGTCAGATTGCGGAAATGATATCTTGCGGTTTCACGATCAAATCCGTTTCTTCTTCTGTTAAAGAATCTCCCACCGCTGACAAAACAAAACAATAACGCAATTCCATCACCCCATACACTGCTAACTTTTTCAATTCTCAAACATGAAGTAAAATGTTTTTTATAGCTCTAAAATAAAGTTAACAGATGACTTGGATCCGAGTGGTTGCTTGGAGTCGGGCCAAAAAGCAGAGTTGCGAATTGCTTGCGAATGACATATTATCGCCGATATACGGGTACACATACGTTCAACACTGCTAAACTGTGTAAAGTGCTCAGAATTTTAAGAAGTAAGATTATTATTGAGTTCACGTGAAAATGTTAGACGGCAGTACGAGCAGTGTTATAATAAATCGATGCTGAGTCAGAGATAATCTGTTGGAACTTCGAAGCCCTCGTCCGGTTCACCGAAGAAGTTAAGTTTCATGTTTTTTTCCGAAATTAGTAGGTACATTTATTATTATGAGTAATTTCACGAGTCTCAAATTACGGCAGGTAGCCCGCGGGCCCGCTCGCGGCCGCCATCAGCGCTCCGTGAAGGCTCACCTCCGTACACTCGACCCGCCCACAGTTTAACATTTTTCAACTCGCCTGGGAATTAATACTAGTTCGTTGTATTGTTTATTATAGATCACAATAATTATCCCGTCATTATTATTTTCGAATTAACCGAGCTCGTTTTTGGGTTCTATTGTTATTCAAGCCACGTTATGAGAAAGGGTCAATGACATACTGCGTAACAATGAAGACATCTTTATTATCTAGGAGTATTTTCGTTTGTCTTTAAGGGAATAAGCGTTACTTTATAAAAGGCAAAAAAAAATACGAGCCAAGAAAAATAATATGGTATTTGATGCCAAGTAAATATAACATAGAGTGAGTGGTGCTGTTACTAGTAAGGTAAGGTTGAGAGGCTTCTTAGTGATTTACTAATTGGGTGTTAACAGGATTTCCTTTTCAGATTACTTGTAGTGCTTACGTATAGAATTTCATAAAATTTACATTCAGATTATCAACTAGAAGTGCCCGCACTGGTCCCCTTTAATGAAAGCGATTTAATCACGTTTCGTTAAGGTTTGCTTGCACATGATAAGGTAAATCCATCATCATTATAATTGTTAATTAATAAATGCTACTATAAAATTCAACAGTTTCTAAATGATAAAGTTAACTCTACTGTAAATGACTATTTGTTTTTTTTAATTTATTTTGTATGTGTACCTGCATGATTTATTCTTATAAATAAGAACAACATTAATTTTTGCATGCCTTAGATAGGGAGAATATAGCAATGTACTTTATCACTACTCTAATTACCAGTGTCACCTGTATTTTGTGCAATAAAATATATTCTATTCTATTCTATTATATATATTTTTGACTAGACAGCCATTTGAAAGCAATGGCACCTGGTGGTAAGCGACGATGCGATGATGGAACATGTCTGCCTAGTAAATGCCTATTCACTCTTGCCTTGAAGAGACCCAGATTGTATTAGTTCGGATTGTATTAAAAAACCAGCCGAGTGAATTTGAGTGCAATCTTAACTCCCGTTGTTTTAGTTTCCTTTTTTTAAGAATCATACTCTTAAATCTCTATCAACAGATTTTTTTTAGAATTCTGACATAGTAAATTTAAGTCAATATTTTCTTTTGCAATTATTTAAAGTTAAACGTAACCGTAAGCATCTTGAAGTCTCTAAACACTTAAGAAATCGTAGTTTATCTTATTGTTTTAGTAATTTTACACCAAGAAAAACTTAAAAATACAAAATGCTTCGTTATTCTCAAATATTATCAATTTATGTAAACCATGTTATGTTAACCAAAAAATAGGTTTATCGTACCCGGACGGCTTCGCGGCAGCGCGACTAGGCGCCACTAAATGGAATTTTAATAACGCCCTAGTCCTGGAGGTGGAGGCGCATTCAGATATGAACGCTGCAACCCTCGCATCACTTCACTTCTCACTTCACATCCCTCGGCGACTAAACGTCGTAGATAACGTAGACACTGAATTATTAGGCGCACATTAAGCCCAAGTAAGCTTCACCGTCATGAACGTTTGTCTTCATTGGGTAATCTAGCTATTAGATAGCGTTCTAGAATTCTGATTTGGATAATTTTATGCTAAACATGACCTAAACAAGACAGGTGAAAAAAGTGAAAGTTGTCATGCATGTGTTATGTATGAAGAAAGACGCAATTTAAAACCTTTCTATTGACTAGAAAAAAGTGACTAAACTGCGCTATTATTGTATTGTCTACCTAGGGCAAACCGTCCAATCAGGAAGATCCAACTTCGAGAAGGAGGTCACTCGGCGAAGCCAACTCGTCTGGGCAGCGTTCGGGAAGTTACGCAGCGTCTTTACGTCCAATTACCTCAGCGTCTGAAGACAAAAGTCTCTGAACAGTGCGTGTTGCCAGTGATGACCTACGGTGCCGAGACGTGGTCTCTAACTGTGAGCCCCCTACATAGGCTCAGAGTCACTCAGAGAGCTATGGAAAGAGCTATGCTTGGTGTTTCTCTGCGAGATCGAATCAGAAATGAGGGGATCCGTAGAAGAACTAAGGTAACCGACATAGCCAAACGGGTTAGCAAGCTGAAGTGGAGCAATGTGTCCTGTCAGTGGGCATTGCTCGGAGGACTGATGGCCGGTGGGGCAGAAAACTGCTCGAGTGGAGACCGCGTATCGGCAAGCGCAGCGTAGGACGGCCCCTCGTGAGATGGATGGACGATCTGGTCAAGTCCGCGGGGAATCGCTGGATGCAGGCCGTTTCTAATAGGGATAGGTGGAAATCATTGGGGGAGGCCTGTGTTCAGCAGTGGGCGTCAAATGGCTGATGATGATTGTATTGTCTTATTAATAAAACCATAGTTTTAAAATATCTGCCTATTTCAAAGTCCATACTATATGGCCTCAAAAGCTTGAATGCTTTATTCGTCAGGTTAAGTATACCCGTATTAGCTATATTACTGACAAAATGAATAAAATAACTTTAGATTATATTTATTTGACTTTGGGAAAAATAATTATCTTTAAGCAAAGTTCTGACAAATAACATACAAATCAGAGTTACATTTGTGCTGCACAATAACTTGGCTACTAGAAAGTTTTGAAAGGGGACATGTACAACAGGCTGAACTTGCTACCATTTGCCTGTTTATAGAAGCAGTAAGAGGAAAGTTGATACAAGCCGTCCTGATAACAAGCAAGTTCCTATTTGTCTCTATAGAGCTAGAAAAAGCGCAAATGACTGAGCGAAACGAAGGCTGGCTAATAAGTCTCATCCGTAGAAGGCTGTTTAGCCTCGGGGTTTAGTCCGCTTAACTTAACATTCATTTTTTATGCACTATGCTATACAATACAACATTAAAGCGGTTTTATTCACAATTACAAGATGCAATAGGCCAGTCGTTCGTGGTTCAGCTTTTTTCATTTGTTTTAAATTTGAACTTTATTGACTTACATCAAATGTAGTAATTTTTACTACCAATGCTATAATATAATAGGCATTAGAATTGGTAGCGACGAAAACACACCCAAGGTTATCGAAAATCACAAAAAAAAAACTAAGGAAACCGGTTCATTGCTGTACGCGCAGCAAAGCGTTGGGTACCTATCTAGAGTACTCCGTTTACCAAGACGACTACATACTTAGCTTCCGATATGACTACTACTAACCATCAGAGATACAGTCGTGAATGCTTGTTCTGTGATGTATGTTTTTGTTTTTGCGTATTCAGATTGAGTATTTCAGCATAGTTAGGAAATGGGTACGCTACTCTATCAGTGCATCGTTGCAATTTTTTAAAAGTTTTGCGCATTTTTATAGTAATTGTTCAATATTTGCTTCATTAACTATCCAATGTGGCAAATCAGTTCCGATTTCTTTTACCGCGAGATCAACTTACATTAAACCTTTCTACGTTACTCGTTCTGCCCTGATTTCTCCGTTTGTAGCCGACTCTCCTTCCTTTATCGACTTATTAACTATCCGAACTAATAAAGTTTCCCAGTCCTCGTCTTTCTCTTCTAAAGCGTCAGTTCTCCAGATGAGAGGATGTAGTACAAGTATGTAATCACAATTAACATATTCACCGCGTTCCGGCGCTCCACCTGCGAGTGAGCAACTAACGAAGAACCCCTCAGAAACTTTGTTTTACGTTAGCGCCGCACTCGCTTTGTGAATTAAAAGCGGTGCTCCTTTCGTACTAAAACGGCCCTTAATGAAACGCGATCGTCGCAAATTCGTCTAAATTTCCGCAACAATGAGCAGTTCGCCCGTCGTTTCGCAGACTGCGCGTTACTCATCCGCCCGCATAACGAGATGTTAAATTAAATAACAACCAAACTTTGAGAATCCCCAGAGTCTGCCTGGGGAGTGCTGTAGCGTGAAGCGCCGGGGCTATATTAGTTCGATTCCTATTGGAACTTCCTGACCGCAAACTGTTCCTGACGGGCTATCCAATCTGTACACTCCTTAAACATTGCCAGTTTAACGAGCCAATGCAAAATCATCAAGTCTTACTTCCGATACACAACGCAGAACTTCTAAATTGCTCTTGAACCATAGTTTCACACAGATTCTCAGATTTAATTGAATTTTTATTGTTTAACACACAAAATACCAACTCAGTCGACATAACGTACAAGTTGTGAATAGTTCATAAATCATAACAATACGAGTATTAGACGAATCGTATTTATTTTCATAATAGTTTACTTTTTAGAATTTTATGCCTACTCCTTTTCATTAAACCCGATTCAAATCCACTGTTACGCATCACCGACACCACTTTGGCGCTGTCTATTCCAGCAGCCTATGAAAATATGAACCAAACCGGTCGTTCGTACGCTTTGACTAGCTCATGTTAGGTTTTGGAGCACGACAATAGCGTCATACAAAAATGACGTCCATTCCGCACCGGCGATTATTGGAACGGGAGCGCTTTGACGGACACGATTCAATCTGGTAATCGGAAATGGGCATTGTGCAACAAAGGCTCTATTGTCCTCTCTCCCGCGCCCGCGCCTGACGCCCGCCGCCCGCAAATATTCATGATCATTCGTGATCATGATGGCACACGCATATGTAGATTAGTTTAAACACATAGACAGCACAATCATCTATTAAGGTTATGTATTGTAGCTAAAGTAAAGCCAGGATTCAATGTGACGTTCATTAATTACCTGCCTACCAGTAACTCGTTAGTACTCGTAATCTGAATAGGCGCTTCAGAATGATATGCTGCGTATTTGGTATTTGTACTCAGTAGGCATATTAATTTATTAGAAAGTCACCATACAATTTATAGATAATGTAACTATCAATACTGGGAAAATTCATCGTGATTGAATTCCGTTGAAGAATTTTAAAGCTGAATTATAGAATACTTATATAAAACTAGTAAGATAAGATAAGATGCTCTTTATTGCACAAAAACAGAGGAAATCAAGGATTACAAAGAAAGTTGATGTACAATTTAGGTGATAATTTAGGCTAGTAATAAGAGGACAATAATCACTATTCGTAAATATCTAGGACGTATTCCATCAAGATCACCATTTACGCCAAAGTAAGCACGTAGGTATGTAAAGTAGGTAGGCTAAGGTTTCAGAGACATAAATTCCCATTTTTGAACAACCCATATAACGTCTACCACCATATTGTACATGGAGTAGTCAGAAGCAAGTTGACTGAAATAATAAACGTCTTGTGTATGTGTTGTGACAAATGGCCATACACAAAAGTTCATTGTGAATGTTAGTTTTGGGTGGGAACTGAAACAACTCTGGCAGTGTGGGTTCTACAGACCACGATCCTTTATAACCCGCAAGTGTAAAATATACATTTACCTAACCATATCCACTGTTCAACTTACTCTGGCATAATAAAAATAACCCCACTGTTACAGTACTACGTATTTCAAAATTTAAAATTGATGATTCCTATACATATGCTTTGATTACTACATATTACTTATACTAAAAAAATATCCATCATGGGGCTTATACAATCAATAAAACCACAATTATTAAGAAGTTTCAAAATTTAGAAGAAAAGGTTGTTTCTGTATTTCGATGATGCTAGTGTAAAGTAAATAAATTACGTTTAAAAAAAAACTCCATTAATTGATAGAAATAGCGATAAAGGCTTTAAATACCGCCATGATCTCAGGACAAAAGAAGTACATGGAAGCATTTGAAGTAGGTGGTCCCGTGAGTGGACCGAGATTCACAAATCTTAATCGAGGACAAGAGGACACTTGACCCTTTGCGGCCGTATCGCTCCCGACCCCCACTTTCTAATCAGAATCCCCGATTTGAGGTATGTCAAGTCTCTACTTATTTCTTACTTTGAAAAGATGCTTGAATTTTGCGATAAAATAAAATGAGCCACAAAATTGGTCGGAAACTCTAACAATAAGTAATCCCCGAAATGATTGACAAAAAAATATCCATTTTCAAGCAAAAGCTAATAAATGAGATCGGCCTCGTTATCACTGACAGTGCCAGATCGAAAGGAAGAAAGATGGCACTCCCTAGAGACTGTCTCCTGAGGAGAAACTTATAGGATTCTTATTCGGGAGGAGAAAACTTTTCGTGTAGGCACTTATGGTTTTGTATGAAGATAATTTGAGCAGTGAGAATAGACTGGTATTTGCGTAATTATTTTGAGTTATTAGACAAGTTATCATAATCATATCAATCTTCTCTGAAATTCATCGCATCGCATTGATTCTTCCGAAGAAGCAGTCCTTGACTTTTCAGAGACCCTAGGCAAGAGCAACTATCATTTTGAAGTGTCAAATTTTAAAATGTATCGGGGTAGCGTAGACCGTGGACCCGTCTGATCAACGTAACATTAATTTAACTTGGCTGCGCCCGATGAATGTTAAAAGTATAGGGTATAACTACTATTGAGTGGAAGAACGATACTGCTGAAGCTGATATAGCTGCCAAAAGTTATATTGTAACGTCATAAACATACAAATTAAGAAAAATATATTTATATTTTACTGACAACTGACAATTAGCCTGTATGAGGGTTTTTATAAGGAAAATCTAACCTGCTGAAGCTTTGGGAAAACTTAACTCCGAACTCACAAATTGCAAAATTCCGAATTTTATAATTCCGATTGATTCAGAATTCCGAATATCAAAATTACGATTTATCGTATATGCGATTATTAAAAATCTGAAATTTCCAAACTCCGCAAGTTTATAAGTACGAAAGTCAGAATGCCAAATTCCACAATTCCGAATCATCAATAATCAGAAACTTCATGAATACGAAGAAAGCAAATAATGTTAAATATATTTGTCGACACGATTGGCGTAGTCCGGTGAAGCACGGTTTCACGCCTCGATTGCCGTACTGTCCCGGGTTCGATTCCCGGACGGGTCAATTCATGAAATCAATCTTTACTGAATTGACTCGGGTCTGGGTGTGCTGGGAGACGCCCCTGGCTTATTTCCTTGTGAGGTACCTCGTAACACAGGGATATTAATCCCTACTTCGAGACCATTACAGGAGCTTTGTCTGGCGCATTTTTTTTTTATTTTTTTATTTATCGTCGAGAGCGTCGTGGCCTAGTGGTTGATCACCCCAACTCGGATCGTGGATCGTGTGGTCTCGAGTTCAAATCTGGCCAGAACCAAAATCTTTGTGTTCATTGTTATATATTCGATTAACTCTCAGGTGATGGAAAACATCAATAAAAAACCAAATCAACCCGGATAACGGCGGAAGGCTCGCCACCTACCACGTTGGGTTTTAATAACATTGGTGAAAAGTGGGTTTCTGAGTGTTCCGTTCACCATGACGGCAAAAGAAACTTGCTTCCGACTACCCCGTTTGGGATAAAGTTGTGATGGTATGATATTTATTTATTTATGTACTCTTAAAATGTTGTATAAATTATTAAGCATGACTGCTTTCTGGCACGGTTCGTTTTGGTCACATTTCTAACCGAACCTAGTCATTTACTCCTGTTATTAAAGTTATTCAGCTTAATTTATACATTTATGATATTTTTGATAAAAACGTTTTTCTTTTATTTTACCAATAATTTTTATTTTACTAACTGATGAAACTCGGAATTTTAAAAATTCGGATTTGTGACTTTCGGAAATTCAGATTTTTGAAAATCGGAATATTCAAATTCGGAATGACGTGTTTCGGAATTTCTGGGTGTTCACCCTATTAAAAAATGTACCTTTCAACCTGATAAATCTTGTCCCTGCGGCGCAAAAGTATTCAAGAAATCTATGCCATCGATAATAATTCGCACCTACTTATAGCTTCACATTCATATTCCACCTGCACACATAGAACGTACCTACTCACCTACCGTCCATCGCAAAAAGCTCACATCAAGCTATAAACCTGCGCACGTATTATTACTCTAATCACCTCACTATCGACGGCCCGCCCTAAATTCAGGTAGACCGTCACCGTTAAGCATTAACTTCGAAGCAGGTTTAAACAATGCAAAGAGCGATATTAGTTTATTGCCAAGGTGAGCGCGACGAGCGATCGGCTACAGGCGCGCGCGCAGGCCGTTCAACTCGCGGCCTCGCGACGGCGGACCCCCTACTTGCTACTAAGCTGCTGTTCAAACATATTCATGGTCCAATAAATCTTATAACTAACTTCATTTATGGTTTACGAGTGCTTCTGAGTGCACCGTTCACCAAGACAGCAACAGTGACTTTCTCATTTGGGATAGTTCTAGGTATGTCAATTTATAAAAAAAAATACAAATGTCAGCTTTATCATTGAAGTCTGTGTCTTACAACTCAACTGTAAGGTTTCAGAACTTTAAGAAAACCCATTCAATTTAGTGATGGAGTTGTACATAATTTTAACATGTTGAAAACAGTTTACGGCGTTTTCAAAAACCTCAATCGACTTCTTATTGCAATAACAACTCCAAAAATCTTTACACGTTTCCCTACGAGAACGGTAAATAAAACGTGTACTTTGCAAAATGCTTCCAATAACAAGCCAGATGAATACAAGTGGGAGCAGTCCTAACGCTTCACATAACACATACAATTTACATTACTTCCTACTTGTTCCTTATCAAAACAAATCAAGTCAAACCACAAAAGAAATGTCTGAACTTACAAATAAAACGGCGGACGTAATTCAGCTGCGCCTCACAAGAGAAATCCATGCGGGATTTGTGTACATCGTCAATTAACTAAAACAATTTGCACTTAAATCGTACTTGACAACATTACCAAGCCGGTATGACCACTTCACTACACTTTAGTTCACATTTTACGAGTTAGAATCAGTTTGGGGAACTTGTGTTCTATGAATGAAAGTGGACGTCGAAGACAACAAGTGTTATAAACAATGGGGTGTTTCGCGAGCGCAAGTTGAATGCAGGGGCGGCGTGCACCTGTTACCGCGGCGAACACGTCTCGACTGCCGGCGAGCGAGCGACAGCCGGCCGCCACCGCCGGTCCTACGTTCACAACACCAGCTTACCAATAACAGCCTACGCACTTCTGATCATTTGTATCAAATCTCTTCCAATGCCCTTCGTAAACGTCTGTAAGTCTTACTCTCCATACAAAACACGCATTGAGAAGCGAACTTTCGATTGAGGAACTTTGTACAAGCTAAGGCATTCTCCGCTCTGCGCGTATGAAAAAAGCTAACTTAAACCGAGCTCGTAGCGTTATGAAGTGTAGCTACGCCACCGCTATGCTGATTGGTGAAAACTTAACGAACATGTTCAACGCCATCTGGTAGACGAAGCTAAAATTAAGTTCGTAGGAAAATTAGAGTTCAACGCGTGGCAACTGTGCTACAAGCAGTGCTACGAAACGTTCTACGTCGAAAAAACAGATCGCGCTCTACGAGGAACAACTTGTTTAACATCAGCTTTAACACTTCACAATGTTTTTAAACGGACAGTAAGTATTGTATCAAATACTTGTCAAAGACATATCTTTGAAAGCACAAGTTTAAAGTAGGACCGGCGCGCAAACTAAAAAGGTGCAATCGGGCAAGAAATTCGAATGCAATGTATAGCTATGTTTTATTGGACAGGGCTTAAAAGAAATGTACGGTCAGTCAATTATAATGATTTCATAAACAAAAAGTTCCTTCCTATGAGTCATCTTATTATATTAAGCTCTATAACTCCCATTTGTTTTCAATACAAACCCGTGAGTCATGTGGAGAGTATGTACTCGTAATGACACCTTATTTGTATTCAATCAGCACGCCCTAAGCCCATAGCGCTCGCCACATGAACCTACTGAGTCACTGAAAAACTTATCACCGTGATTATCATTCTTTGAAGTGTCTTGGTGATGTAATATGAGTTCCTTGTATTTTCAAACATAGATACAAAATACCTGTCAAGATGCCGATTTAATTGTTATTTTCCTTTGAAAAATATTGAACTAGCTGTCCGTTAAGCTATAAATATAGTTCCAAAAGCTGTTATATCTCCCTTTTAAATATAGCTTGTAATAATAATATTTTATCTGTGAGCAAAATTGTTACATTAGGTTTAGGAAAAAGTCTTTTCGCATATTGTATGTATGAACTTGTAATAAAATCTCTTTGGCTATACTATTTGTATCTGGCTGGTTTTGGTCCATTAAAAATTTAAATTTTAAAGAAGATAGTTCCAAATTGAAATTAGGAAAATGTGTGATTTTCATTTGTTTTTCTTATTGTTAAGATGAGTGAAGAAATTCGATACATTTTTAAATTTTACTACAAAAAAGGTGAAAATGCAACGAAAAAAATTGCGATGTTTAAAGACCTAGTGCAGTGTTTGTGAGAGTAGCACAAATTTGGTTTAGGCGTTTGCAATCCGGAAATTTGGATGTCAAAGATGCACGTTGCTCTGGTCGCCTTATTACGGATGAAATGGATGCCATTTTTGAAAAAGTGGAGTAAGATCGGCATATCAGTATTTACGACGTAGCTGAAGAACTTTGAATTTACCACAAAACAGTTTTGGCGCATTTGAAAAAAACTGGGTACACAAAAAGCTCGATATTTGGGTACCTCACGAGCTCACTGAAAGATACCTAATTTACCGTGTACTCATTTGTGATTCTTCGTTACGACGTAATGAAACCGAACCATTTTTGAAGAAGCTGATAACTGGGGATGAAAAGTGGATCACGTAAGACAAGAACGTGCGAAAAAGGTCGTGGTCAAAGGCCGGTGAGGCTTCACGAAACCCGGGTTACCACGGAACAAGGTGCTGCTGTGTGTGTGGTGGGATTGGAAGAGCATTATTCATTATGAGCTGTTACCACCAGGCAGGACCATCGATTCTGAACTCTACTGCGAACAACTGATGAGATTCATGCAAGAATTTGAGAGAAAGTGGCCGGAATTAATCAACAGAAAGGGTGAGGTTTTTAATCATGATAACGTTAGACCTCACACATCTTTAGCCACTCAGCAAAAATTAAGAGAGTTGGGCTGGGAGGTGCTCATGCATCCGCCTTATAGTCCTGACTTTTCACCTTCAGATTTCCACCTGTTTTGGGCTCTTCAGAACTATTTAGGCAGTGTCAGGTTAACATCACGAGAGGACTGCCAAAACCATTTGTCGCTGTATTTTGATCAGAAGCCTCAAAAATCCTATAGCAATGGGATCATGTCCCTAACTACAAGATGGCAAAAAGTAATCGAACATAATGGCACCTACATACTTTAGTAAAATGTAATTAAACTATATTAAAAAATGATTTGTTTTTTTTTTAAATGCGAAGAAACTTTTTCCCCAACCTATTATTTATTCGGTAAAAAAAAATGGTCCAGCTTTTTTGAGTTCAGCCATTTCAAATAAACAAAAAAATCAAATCATTAATCCTAATATTATTAGTGTAGATTTACAAGTAATATTATCTACGTAGAAGGAAAAGAGAGCTCAGATTAAGTTGGGGCGGTGCGACGTAGTTCTTTCTACTGAGATCAATCCAAACATGAATACAGGGTTCTAGAAGAATAAACTCACAATGATATTTTCTAAATGGGTTAAGTGTGCCCTTAAATAAAGATCAACACTACTTAATAAATAAAGATCAACACTACTTAATTGTTGCATATTAGCCAGCCATTTATGTAACTTCCGAAGACGAAAGCCAGAACAATACGTTACACATCCTTTCTGGTCCAGAAACTGCGTCCGCCCTAGATGTGCGTGCGCAGGCTAATAGTGAAAGTCGGCCTTTGTTGTAGTCGCAGGCCTCTAATAGCCTGCAATGTGTAACAATACTAATGTCCATTCCGTAAATTGACGAGACAATAAAGAGGAGATATGAAACATCTGTGTAACCCGGCCGTTTGTGTTTAGTCTCAACGGCTATCTTGCTGCGGATGATGGCATCATTATGGCCGTAAAAAACTTTTCTGAGTAAGCCATCTCTATCTCCTAGCTATTAATTATTTCAACATCTCGTCGGAAACTATGTAGCAAAATTAAGATTGTAAAAACCTGTGTTCTCTTATGATAGGGCTTGAAAAAACGATAATATATTTATTTTCCACATTTCTAATAGTGTCGAAAGATTTGGTTTCGGTGTATACAGACGTAATCGTGGAATAAATAAAGTCCCCTTTAGCCTAGCGACGGGTATATAATTTGTTAGAAAAACCGCGGTGTAAGGAACAAGGTGGGCAGAGCTGATAAAAGTCGCAAGATTTTCATCAGGTAGATTTATTTTTAGTTAAAGGCGTTGTTGAGTTTAATTGAAGACTTTTGCTTGTCAACTAATTATATTTGAAATAATTCTATTAAAAAGTAATATAAAAAATACAGAGGCAAAAGTACAAAAGAGGTTGGCATTGCTAGTCGCCAACAGGCGTATTATGGATGGATAATAATGATGCTTTTAATGGCATATAAAGAACTAGCAATATTTATAACCAATAGGTAGATAGCAAGTAGTTACTGTTATAAAGATAGAACAGACAAAGTGCATCATAAGGGTTTTTCACTTTTCAATTCGATTTAACATGAATACACAGTATTGTTAACATTTAAATATGCTACTTTTTTATTTAAATATGGAAACAAATCCAACTCGCACTATGAGTAATAAGACTCACTTATCACATTAACTATAGCCAAGCCCAAAGTTGGTTTAATTCGTACATTAACGCCAATTTCCCATGAGATAAGTGTGATGTTTTATATATATTTTAAATTTCAATTAGAACTTACAATCTATTTAAATCAAAACAATTGGGACTTTATTGAACTAAAAAAAATCACATGGTAGGTACTCGTAGAAACTTACGTTTTGCATGAATATCTGTAACTGTTAAACTGCTAAATAATTAGTGGAAACTGTATTCAAATAATCCCTACCCATATGTTAGAAGACAGAATTACCCACACTTAAGTATTTATGATGAAGGAAGGGTGCGGCTTAGCTCATCAGGTACTACGCCTGACAATAACGTCAGATAATATTTGTGGCAATTAGTGGTCTATGAACTGGGAAAATGAATGAAATCCTAAATTTTGCTTATTGAAAACAGAGACTCAGGTAAAAACTATACTATCATTTAGCACGGTTTTGGGACAAACACCATTTGAATTAATAATTAAAACCTTTTTTACGTCGGCCAACGTAAGTTTAATTTGCAGTCAAGTTCATCTTTATTTGGCAATTGTTTGGCCTGAACCAGTAGTGGATTTTTAATATGCTTTATCGTATTAAAACTAAATAGTTTAATAATGTTTGTTTTTTTTTTGGTTTCTCAAAAACAATGGATGCTTTTGGAGTAGGCTCCCTGACGCGGTATATGGCTGCTACCAGTCGTTAAAAACCGGTAGAAACCAACGGTTTTACGTATGCGATAGGTATGTGTAACAATCTAACATATTTCAATTAGGAAGTAACTAATTAGTTTAGTAAAGTGCGTCAAGCTGTCTTTTCACTTGATACGTTATCACCAGTATACCTCACGCATAAGTACTTGTTTAAATATAGTATCATTGCCACCGCTGAAAACAAGCAGACTTGCGTATACGAGTGGTGTTCAATAAAAAGTAATAATGGCATATAAACTCCTTGAACCACAAAAAAGTAAATACTGGCAGGTAAAGCCCAGACATTTGATGAAATAAAAAAAAAAAAATTATTGATTTTCTTTTCTCATTTTAATAATAGAAGTCATTTGTTTTCATCGTGTCGGAGCGTAGTACGCAAAATGGATAAAATTGAAATTCGCGTCGTAATAAAATATCTCTGCCTGAACAAAATACTACTGAATCTAGACTTGAAAGGAACATTAAGTGTTATTGCTCCTCCGTGTTCTACGGTTGCGCGGTGGTGTGCCGAGTTTAAGAGAGGAAAAACTTTAACTAAAGACGACCCGCGCTCGGAACGCCTTACGACGGCAGTTACCTACAGAATAAATATAATTAAAAGAAGTTGGAAAAAATGTTCTGGCAGATCGTCGTGTTATTGTTCGTTTTGTAGCTAAAGAACTTAGAATTATTACACCTAGAAGGATAGTTCCATACAAAAAGGCGCGCCATTTGTGATGCCAAAATCAACTGTCAAAATAACAATTAGTTACACATGTAGATAATCATAATTTTAAGTATTTAACATGTATGAAAACTACTTGTGCTTCTCTGTTATATTGTTGCAACCATTTACTGCACAAATAAACATTTTAAAGAATCTCTTACCTCGAGAAATTAACATCGGTAAGTTCAGATACAGACGTGAGGTCCTGATATTTGTGGCTCCAAAACGAGTGCCCCGACCCCCCTTTATGCGTAATTATTATAAGCTGGAGAAATAAGGATTTCGATAGGAACATGAACATTTGGGCATGAAAAAAGTATCCTAAGTGCCTAGAATGCTTATAGACGAGCTTACTGCGGATTTCTCAAATCAAATCAAATTTGGAATTGTTACAACAAGATCCTGACCGATTATTAGCTCGCTTTGTAACTATGGATGAAACATGGCTCGACCATTATGATCCTGAAACGAATAAACAGTCCATGACTTGAAGAGGCCGTCATCTCTAACGCCTTAGAAGTTTAAGGCAATTCCATCCGCCGGTAAGATTATGGGCTCACTTTTCTGGGACAGCCAGTGGGTGATAATGATTGAATACCTCAATCGTGGAGCCACTATTACAGGGCTCTTATGCGCAGAACAAATATAAAAACTGCGTCAGGAAATACGCGAAAATTGCCGCGGCAAACGTGCTAAAGTTGTGTTGTTTCGCCCAGATAAAAAGCTGCGATGACTGCTAACCAAGATGCTGGATTTGAATTGATGGAACATCCTCCATACTCACCTGACCTTGCACTTTGTGGTTTCTACCTGTTCCCGCGATTAAAAGAACAACTGAAAGGTCATAAATGTGGCAATGATGAGGAAGTGATTGCCGGCCGCCGTACATGATTTTTTAAGCGATAAGATGAAGATTTTTTCTAGAAGGGAATCTTAGGATTAGAAAAGCGATATACCAAGTGTATAAAACCTCAAAGGTGATTAAGTCGAAAAATAAAATAATAAAAATTCATACTAATATACTAATAATATAATAAATGCGAAAGTAACTCTTGTCTGTCTTGTATGTATGTGCGCAAAAACTTGCATAAGTTCCAAAAACACAGTGATACTCATACACACAATACTAGAAATAAAAACAAACTTATTACTCCAAGTCTTAGGCTACATAAGGTAGGAAATTCCTTTGTGGGTCAATCTGTAAAATACTTTAACAAAATACCTCAAAGTCTTGTTGATCTACCTCTTCACAAGTTCAAGTCTACAATTAAAGCAAAGTTGATAAAACAAGGTTATTATAATGTGGAGGATTACTTGAACGACAAGAATTTGTGGTCATAGTAGGAACAATCTGCTCCTCTGCTCAAATAATGTATTCTTATTGTTCTTTTGACTGTACTCTGAATGTATTTGTTGTAAAACAAAACAAATTTCAAAAGAGTAACTATCGAGTTTCAATCGCGAGTGTGCCGTAGCTGTTGAACAAAAACAGGCGGCGTACCGTGCTTGGTCTAGGGCCCAGGCACCCAATGATCATTCTAACCTGGCCTTCTTGAAAGCAGCCTTTAATAAAGCCACCAAGGCTACGAAGAGGGCTTACATTAGAGCAGACGCCCAGCGAATTGCACGTGTTGGCCAAGAACTCATCACGCACCCTACGGGTAGCCGCTCCTACTGGCGACTGGCTAAACACGTGCAATCTAACTTCTGCGTGCCTTCACTGCCCCCACTGAGATTCCCTGATGAATCGTTGGCTCATCAGCCGCAAGAGAAAGCCGATTTACTGGCTAACCTCTTTGCCGCGAACTCTTGCATCGATGACTGCGGTGCTGCGCCGCCTGAAATTCCTCATTGCGGCTCCACAATGCCTGATATTCGTATCAGGCAGTGTGATGTTCGTGCCGAGCTGCAGTCACTCGATGTCAGGAAAGCCAGTGGCCCTGTTGGAATTCCAGCTGTGGTGCATAAGAAATGTGCAGCGGAGTTGTCTCCAGTGTTCACTAGCCTGTATCGCCTCTCCTACAATTCGGGTCTTGTGCCGCTGTTTTGGAAGGAGGCGAACGTTCAACCAGTTCCCAAAAAAGGGGACCGGTCTGACCCTGCCAATTACCGTCCAATAGCCGTAACCTAAAGTCCCCGTCAGCTAAAGTGTTTGAGCGGATCATAAACACGCAGCTCATTCGCTACCTAGAGGATCACTCTCTCATTCACGACCGTCAGTATGGCTTCCGACCAAAACGGTCTACGGGTGATCTCCTAGCGTACGTAACACACATCTGGGCTATGGACAAGCATGGGGAATCTTTGACGTCAGCCTTGACATTGCCAAAGCTTTCGACCGTGTATGGCATCGCTCGCTTCTTTCCAAGCTTCCGGCATATGGTCTGCCACCTCGCCTATGCGACTGGGTCACCGGATTTCTGGAGGGACGTAGAATTCTTGTCCTTTGCGATGGTCGAAAATCACGCTTTTTCCAGATTAATGCCGGAGTGCCGCAGGGTTCCGTATTGTCGCCGACGTTGTTTCTTCTGCATATCAATGACATGTTATCTCTTGGTAATATTCATTGCTATGCGGATGATAGCACGGTCCACGCGCGTTATTTCGAGCGCCCTGGGGCAAAGCAGACTGACATCGAGGAGAAGAGGCCAAGTCTTGTTGTTGAGCTTGACGGAGTGTTGGACCGCATTTATTTATTTATTTATTTATTAAATTGCATTACATTTCAGAATGGGGTGCATGCAATCTTGTCGAGTTCAATGCCAAGAAAACGCAGGTGTGTGCATTCACAGCAAAGGCGTCGCCGTTCCTTTCCCATCTCACTCTTCAGAAGCACCCCGCTACCGATTAAGGATAGCCTAAACATCCTTGGCATGGATGTTCGTAGCAACCTAAACCAGCGGGACTACATTGAGAGCATCATTAGAACTGCATCCCGTAAACTCGGAATCCTGAACAGAGTGAGACGATTCTTAACGCCTGGGCAGCTCTGTCTCTTGTATAAGACACAAGTTCGCTCGCGTGTGGAATACTGCTCTCATCTCTGGGACGGTTCCGCCAAGTACCTACTCGAAGCTCTTGACAGGTTGCAGCGGCGTGCTATCCGTATTATTGGAAACCCAGAGGCAACTTTGACCCTTGAGCCTCTCCAATTGTGTAGAGACATTGCCAGGCTAAGTGTTCTCTATCGCTTCTACAATGGGGAATGCTCTGACGCGTTATTCCAGCTTATTCCACCCTCACCTATCCACTTCCGTACCACGCGTGCTGGACTACGGCGTCACCCACACACAATTCAGCATTTGTTGGCCCGAACTAAAGGTTTCAGTGACTCGTTTCTTTGTCGTACCATCCAGACGTGGAACGCTCTTCCAGCACATGTGTTTACTTCCTCGTATAGTCCCGGGTTCTTCAAGCAGGGCGTGAAAAGGCATTTCTGCAGGCCTTCAAGGTGAGGATGCCCAGCCCAGTGATTCGTTTGAATGACTGGGCTTGTCAACCTCATATCTGGACCTCACGACCGCTTTCCATCAGGTGGAGTGAGGTCATCTTGACGGGCAGTATAAAAAAAAACTTCTATATACTTATTATTCGTAAAATGATAATTGTAAACACCTAAATTTTGTCTCAAGCTCAAGCCACAGCTTCATTGTAATGGTAAGACAACTGATACGATTGTTTTTGCCATTTTCAACTAATTTAGGTGATATCATAATAACTTAAGTATTCATTCATCATAACTACTAATTTAAATCTTTGCTGAACTTGTGGTCTGAAAAATAGCGAAAATAGATATTCATTCAGTATTAAACTGATCTTGGTGGATTGTGCTATGTCTGCGCCCCTTTTGGCGCTCTGCGCTTCTTTTACAGATCTATATTTTGCTCTTAATTTGCCTTTTTGCAAATTTTCTCCATCAAGAGCGACCTTTTTTCTCGCTATACCATAGATCCGTAACTTAGTAATATTCCCTAGGCCAATTTAAAATTTATTTGGTGCGCATGAAAGGAATTTGAACCAGTTTAGGTAATTATTCTAACCTAGTCTTACTCGTATGTCCAAGTTTTCTATAAAAACAGAGTTTCCATGAGCAGTAAGCATTAAGGAATATCTGTTCTAGGGTTCAGCGGGCGACTGTTTATGGAGAATAAATTCCAACGGTGACTAAGTGTGTGCTAGGGAAGAAGTTGTAATTGTCAATCACACATTGTTGAGCTATCTCACGTTGTGTTGTGTAACGGTCACAACTTATCGACGAGTTCGCCCGGCGGAGCGGAACCGCCGCGTTCCCATACTGAAACCGTATATTGTTGTCGAGGCTGATTGACGATTGCGTCTCGTCTTATTGTGACTATTTTATACTTCCTATGCTCTTTAAACTATTCGAAATATATTGACATTGGGTGCTGCATTATTGATTTTACCGATGTACGTTAATTAATACTTTTAACATCGTGGTTTTTACGTGGTGATCCTTAATCCCTAACCTTACGTTTCAGATTCAATTTTGAGCATTACATTACAGTACTGCCTCCCTGAAATGACGAACATTTGCCTGTAATGTACATTTTAGATTCGATTCTGAGCATTACATTACATAACTGCCTTACAAAACTTCAGGGAAGTTTTATCAAAATATTATTCATCGTATCAACAATTTGCGCACTAATGCTCGAATCTGTAACATTACAGTTTATGCACTGTAATGCTCGGTTCTCCTCTCTCACTGATGTAATGCTCGACTCTGTATCGGTACATTACAGGCAAATGCTCCAAGTGAGGGAGCACCTTTATGGACTGCGCACTTCGCCTACTGGGGATGTTTGAAAAGATGATAATTTGGACCCCTTGCGAACCCAGAAGGGTTTCACAACGCCCCGTTGCCATGCTTTCCACTTACTTGAAATTTCAGCCGGCCATAAACACCTCTATTGTGCAGGCCTTGAGCGGTCTTCGTCCTCTAGAAAACATTCTTGCCCCGATGGCCACCAGTTTTTCGCGCTGTATGCCCTGCCCACAGCCAGTTCAACTTACCTTCTGAAGTCCGTCAGTTAATTTGTTTGTTCCACGACTTGCCCTACCTAGACCTAATCTTCTATTTTAAGAAAGTCCGCAGTGTTAGCAACCTTAGAGCTTCTTCGTTTCACACGTTTTCAAATATCGCTGCGATGAGAACGTCCCATAAAAACACGTCATGCTATGGATGTTGCCCTCTTTCACACGAAACGGTTCAGCATATCCGCCGTGCACGCCACCTGTAATGGAAAACTCTTGTCTTGGTATAACAAAGAAAATTACTTTAGCATTTTAACAAGTACTCTTAAACTCGTAACAAGCGAGTGGTGACATCATTGTTATTTTAAATATGAATAACGTGGCCATTTTTCAAACATGTGTCTTAGATTTGTGATGAATTTGTTACCCGAGGCTACTTTTTAACGCATTGTTAAAAGAACATTGCTGTAATTTCAATTCGTTATCGTACTTTTGACTGTGTGTACAATTTTATTACGCGAACGATAATGTAAATTTAAAGTGGCATCTCGTGGTAGACGTACAGTTTGTAAACAACCTGCATTTGATAAGCTTACGGATTAATCTACCCATGAATTTGATTGTATTGACTTGATTAGGATGTCAGCCTGTGCCCACCAGTGAGACGGTATATAGGCAATTGTTTTTTAAAAGTTATGAGCTTGATAACAAAAACAGTTTACAATAGTTTATTAGTGGTATTCCCGCGAAAAATAAAATTTAATTTAGTCATTTGCCATTAATATGTATCAAGCACATTAAATTAGTTTTGAGCAAACAAGAACGTCCAATTACTGGTTTTTAATCTATAACTAAAACTAATCATCTACCTACTGAAATGCTACGTGGGTTGCCGAAAATGTCAAACGGAAATATCTACCTATTGATTTTATTACCAACACTACCTAGAAAAGGAAAAAGATTAAAACAGACAACTCTAAATTGGTATAATTGCATAATCAACGCTAAAGTGTATTTAATCCTTACTAACTAATAGGTACTCGTATCTTTACAATTTGAAAGTATATCTGTCTGTAAGTCCGTTATTACTCTTTCACGCCTTAAAAACTAAACCAATTCTGCTGGTTTTGGTACAGGGATAGATCAGAGCTTGAGAAAGGACATAGGCTACCTTTTATCGCGATTTTGACTTGAAGGCGCTGAAAGTTTGTATGGAAGTTAACCTTTATATTTAAGCACTTGATAAGAATAATCATCAATCAATATCCACAAATTGAAGAACGTATGCAAATGCATATAAATCAAGTAAACCCAGTATTAATATAGCAGAAAAAAATTAGGCATTTACTTTCGTACATTCGTTGTAGCAGAGTATCGAGTATCTACTATTCGCGCCACAGTGACCGAAAAAGTGACTCAACCTAGAAGTTTCAGAAAAAACTACTAAAAATTGCGAAACCGTGAGGGTTATTCGGATTGCCCTAGTAATGTTCTACCACTGGGCTTTCGCTTGACACTAGTTTTTAACTAAAAAAGTCAAATACTGATCAAAACACCACAGCAGCTAAAATTTTGTAGATAAGGAGAGCGAAGCCGCGGGCGGAAAGCTAGTATAGTTAGAAGCCACACCCCAGCCATGTATGAGTTTACCCATAAAAAACGGTTACATTCAAATGTTTGCTAAAAAAGAGCAACAGTTGCTAGGTATATTTGGCGCCTCAGACACGGCGACCCGGATCAAAAGCTATGATATCATTCAAATAGGTAGATCTGTAGATTGTGGTTCAAAGTAACCGTGAGACTGCCTGCCTTTTGGTTGAAAGATATGAACGAGTTTCGTACAGAAAACAGCTGTTATTAATAAGAGCCATTCATTTGCATACTAATTGATGAATTTAATTAAAAGCTGTAATTAAATTAAGTTGCAAGTCGTAACGTATAACACTTATTTTGATAAAACGTCTTTGCTATATACCGAATTAGTACAGTTTGCGGTTAATTTAGTTTCCAACATAACATAAGAACGTTGTTGTAGCATTGACAACAGGTCCTTGAACTTTATTTAGTGCAATAATGACTGGCAATATCGGGTATATATTGTCAGTTACATTTCAGTTCATATTTTTTGCTCATATTACTGAGAAAGCTCATGTTAAGACCACAAGAACAGCAATGCAGTTTGCGATGTATATATAGCAGGTCACTGTCGTTTTGAAATGGGTAAATTGTAGTATCTAGAAGATTATTATTATTAGTTAAGATTTAGACATTAGACAAGTTTCCAAGTGTTGGAAAACTATCGAAGAACCAAAAAAAATATGCATATGATTTAAACAATGGTCTCCTATTTATTAAAGAAAATATAGTAATTAACTTCAAACTACTAAACAAAATTCGAAAAGCTAGATATATGTAACGTAGGTAGTCTATAACGTGTTAAAAGTCTTAAATGAGTTGAAGTAATACGAATTTGTGGTAATATGCTAGTTCAATCCGTATACTGAGACGCAGTCACAATTTTTAGTCAAAATTATCTAACGTCGTCTGGCGTTGAGCTTCGTATCTTCCAATGTTCTTAGAAAGTACCCATCCCACTACACTAACTCCCACTGAGACAGGAGTCATTGTATCCCTAAGCAAAGCCTACAGGTAATTTTGTCTAGAGGTCATACAACAATGTACAGCCTTGAGTTGAGTAACGCCGCACCTCTCTGTCTGCATGGTACGGTGCACATCATTGTGGTTAATGCGTCGTGAGTTAATTAAATACCTCTGTTAATCTGCCTACATTAGCATCTACTCAATTTACTACTTCAGCCACTTAACTTTACAATCAACTGAAGCATGCTTACAATAACATTTTTTAAAGATTGTATTTTGTATTGAGAGCGTCGTGGCCTAGAGGTTCAGCTCCCGAACTCAGATCGTGGATCGTGTGGTCCCGAGTTCAAATCTGGCCAGAACTAAAAATATTTGTGTTCAGTGTTAAATATCCGACTTAATCTCCGGTGATGGAAAACATCGATGATAAGCCAAATCATCCCGGATAACGACGGAAGGCTCACCACCTACCACGTTGGGTTCTAATACTATTGGTGAAAACTGGGCTTCTGGGTGTTTCGTTCACCATGACACAGTCACTTGCCTCTGACTACCCCGTTTGAGATAAAGTTTTGATGGTATGTGTATTTTGTATTTTATATAAGATTGTACTCTTCTGGGACCTCTTTAAATATTTTATTCCTGTGTGCTGTGTGTAGTTGAATGAGCTGCATTACGTTTTGCAAATCAATAAATGAAGAAGAACCAGACAACACACCATTGTCATGGTCTCGAAGTAAGGATGATACTTGTGTTACGAGTTACATGACAAGGAATAAAACCAGGGGCTTCGCCCAGCACACCCAGACCCAAGCGAAATTAGAAAAGATAATTTCCTGAATTGACCCGACCGGGAATCTAACCCGGGACACCACGAAAATCGAGGCAAAAAAACCGTGCTACAGCGCACTACGCCAGTTGTGTCGTGTTTTATTGTTAGTCAGCTAGTCCCTAGTCTCTCGTCCATTCTTTGGACTAGTAGATATTTTGTCGTTCAAAGACATGTCTATTTCTGCGGCCCTGCTGGTGTTACTTTATGAAATTTGACATTTGATAAATTAAACAGCTGTAATGGCAGAGATCCTGCCTTTAGTGCCGAAACTCGTAGGCCCGATCGTGGGATCGACAAATATCTAGTTCAAAAATGAACGAGAGACAAGGAATCACTAGGACATTGGACAAGCATTCGTGTCATAGACATTTGTGTTTGTTCTGTGTTAAGGTCTTCTAATCTATTGAAATGTGTATTTTGAAATATTAAGGATGAAGCTCGGTTGAGTTTGGGGTCAGATGATCTTGGTGAGAAAAGTCGGTTATAGCCGATAATAACATTGCAAAAAGATCACTGACACCTGTTGAAAAACTGCTCGTCCCATGATGCCTCATTCCGTATTGTCAAATTGTATAAAATACTTCCCTAACGGCAATGCCTTCTACAGAAGGCCATCCGAGGGCAATGACAAGGTGTTAAGTACATTTTCAGAAACTAAAAACCGTTCTACAACTAAACGTGTTAGTTCGGGGCAAATTACACGGTTAGTTATTTAACACAGGCATTCACTTATATAAGTAACAAAGCACAGATTTTGAATTTATTTTGCAATAAACTAATATTTTGTATGTTTTTGAACTCCTACGAGTACATGAACTTATTCATAAATAAATAAATTATTTATTAATAATCAGATCATCGTACAAAAGTGTTTCGTTGCAGATATTTTTGACAATATCTCAGTTTTTTCACTAGTGATTGTTAACGACACTACTCGTAGTATTTTTAAAATATTAGTGGGCGTGTGCTTCCTTCCTAGAATTTCCCTGAGATGTTTACGAGATGTACCTATCCTTTGTTCACCACTAAAAACGACAGCCGTGGGTGTTCGAGTGATAAAAAGAGTTGAAGCCATACTGTTCATGTCTTGCTGTTTGCAGAAAGCTTGAACAACATAAAGGAATCTTTTGAAGTGCACGCTCGCTTTCCTGTAGCTAATTTTAATGGTAATTTTTACCTGAAATAGACGCACCATGATATTGCAAAGAAATAAACTAAGTAATTCTATGACAATGTTTTGATGTACCTACATTATTGATAGCATTTCGTAGTGCCTAGAACTTACCGTCGCGCGTCGATATTATCTTATTTAGATTTGCATGCTTAATCCTACTTTATATAGCCTGAAACAACTTAAAAGCTGCTCTTTTTCGACTATCGCTGACAGTGTCCTTTAATCCAAATTTCAGTAGATCAAAGGCGGAATCTAGTTATTTTATAAAAATATTTGTTTGTACTCGTAAATGAGTCAGTGAGCTCATTCTCGAATAGGCACGACGTGGCTTCCGCGCACCCGCCCGGAACCATAACAACCGCCGTGAATTAAAACAAAGCAGGGGCAACACGATGCAACACTTCGAGATCGTTGCCCCGTCATGTAAAATAACTACCGCTACACAACACAATGCTCTTGGACCTTGCTCTTGATGCTTGCCAATAGATTTTGAATATTATCCTGAACGTAATGAAATATTACCCGTTTTCGTAAAGTCATTTATGTTAATATTTTTATGTTTAGGTTTATACTTATTTTAGAAGTGGGTATAGTTAAAGAACTGTTTTATCTGGTGATTTCAATATTATCCATATATAAATATACCTGAATATGGATTCAACAAGACACTTTTCATATCCACAAACGCAGTCACAAATACCATTCTCATGTTTTCATATCTAGAGATAGAAAACTAGAAAAAACTTGATGATCTCGAGCGGGAATCGAACCCGAAATTTCGCAATGCCACCCACATTGCGAAAGATGCGGGTGGCATCGTGAAAGCTCTAAACAGTGAGGTACCAAAACCCCTAAGGACCGAACGAATCTTTCTATTATACATAGGTCACACTAAAAGTTTTTCGTAACTTAAAAAAATAACATGATAAAACCAAAATATTATGTTTATTGCTTTTCAAAATACTCTCCTTTACATTTTAAATATTTTTTCATGCGATCGAACCATTTTTGAAAACAGGAGGACCAGAGATCTGAAGGCATGTTTTCTACCTGCTGATTGAACGCTATCACTGCCTCTTCGGAGTTGGTAAAAGTGAAACCTCTCATCAAATCTTTGATTTTGGGGAAAATACAGAAATGGGTGCTATGCGCAAGATGGGTGACGAGTTGTACTTTTTTGGAAGCTAAAAATGACTTTGTTTTGTTGGTCGTGTGTGAAGAAGCGTTGTCATGATGTAGGAGAACGCGGCTTTTGGGTCGCC
This sequence comes from Udea olivalis, assembly GCA_947369235.1. Classification (NCBI taxonomy): domain Eukaryota; kingdom Metazoa; phylum Arthropoda; class Insecta; order Lepidoptera; family Crambidae; genus Udea; species Udea olivalis. The sequence goes on along the minus strand of OX376341.1, from coordinate 13,167,676 downwards.
TTTCGCGAACTTTTTCTAACACCCTGGGTACACAAATGGTAGAATACCACTCGGCATTAACACTCTTTTGATTTTCAAGTGGAATTGTGCAGATGGGACCCGTAGCTGAGAAAAAAAACGCGATCATTTTTTTACCAACGTTTCTCGCCTGCCATTCAAACACCCATTCACAAGATTGCTGTTTTTTTTCGGGTTTAAAACAATAAATCCACGTTTCGTCTCCTGTGACAATGTCATAAACAGCATTAGAATGTCCGTGGTCGTACTTCAGTAGCATCCGTGAGTACCATTCCACGCGAGCCCGCTTCTGCTCCGCTGTCAGTTCATGAGGTATCCAACGACAACAAAGTTTCCGAACTTATAATTTTTCGTGTAAAATTTTCTGAATTTTGCTCATACCAATCCTATTGGGGATTTTTTTTTTTTCCTCGAATTGTCTCATACGTAATCCGCGGGCTTTCTTCAATTAGCCGCTTGAAATAGGCCGCCCTTCACGAAATTCGTCATGTAAAGAAACTCGACCTCTCTCAAATTCAGCAAACCATCGCCTCACGGTGCTCAAACAAGGTGCTTCTCTCCCAAAAGCATTTTGAAGACGAGCGGCACAGTCTTGCGGAGAGAGAAAACTTTTAAAATCATTAAAAATCATCGCTCTAAAATCTTTTCGATTTAATTCCATTTTCATTGCATAGTAGAACTTTGATGTATGATAAAAACAATTGACAAATGATATCCCGCCAAATGTGTTTTTTTATTACTAAGAAGGTTGCAACGTTTAAAAAATATAACATTCGAAATTCAAATAGTTCCGATTAGCTAGAAGTGCAAAACTTTTAGTGTGCCCCATGTATATGCTTACATTGCAAGTAGTATTGGCTTGGGCTTTGGCGGTCATTCAGATTGTGAAAGAAGCGGGTTCGATTCCCGCTCGGGATCATCAAGGTCCGAAATTCGTTTTTTTCTGGTTTTCTATTTTTATATATGAAAACAAGCACAAACAGCATTGTAAAATGCTAAAGTAATCACAGTAATAATCATACCCATGTTAGGTACTTGGCCTTTCAACTATTGAACAAATCGTTTGCACAAGCTTTCCCTCTATCGCTGGAAGTGTTTTATATGCTTATAATTAACATAACTAGCACCAGAGTAAACGTTATAAAGCAACACATACTGTGCTTGTTTGGGCCTTGGCGCCTTCACCACAGTATAAAAGGGTTCAAACAAAACAAACTGCCTGCCATGTACGCCCACCAATCGTGCCGCTAAACCACAACATCATACAGGGTGATAAAATCTCATCGTCATCACGACTTCGTTACGCCCGTACGGCAACACTGACTCTTATATAATTAGTATGTGCTTTACATTACTTTTGTTTCCAGGCTTTCATAATACGAGTATTTAAACCATACAATGTTTTAATAACGTAAGATCCCAGCTCACATATACATATGTGTTTAAAACAGTGTTATGAAAAATAATAACCAAACTGCTTTAGATGTCTAATTATAGCCATAAGCAATAAGTTATGATTCATTCAAACTGAATCATCCCCTACAAGTATGTAGAGCTTTAAAATTCTTCTTTTTTTTACAAAACGGCATCAGCTAATTTTTTAACTTTTTGGAAATTCAGTGAGCGTGAACCATGGTCCACCGCCTTCCATAGTCAACTTTTCCACACAAATATTAAGAATACAAAAAATGTGCAGGTATTTGCTTATCCACAGACCAGACAAGTTACAGTTAGGATAGGACGTAAAGAAACATAACGTTCTATAAATGAGTCCCGATCCGACGACGCAAGTACCTAGTTGCGTCGGAATTCTGTGCGTGCTGCGTGTGCGCGTGCCCCTTCAGACGTGTGGACTAGGGTTGGCATGCGACACCTTTGTTTTTTCAGGCCTTAAAAACAGAACACTATGATTACATGATCGAAATCTTTGCCTTAAACTGGTGTCCCACTGCCTAAATATGTAACATCAAATGGTTTTATACAAATTTCACTGCAATTGGGTATGAGAACATTTTTTTTTTATTTTTTTAAAATACTTTTGTACTTTTTTTAGCAACTAATTTGAATATGTGGTTGATCTAGCCGGTAGTAATATTTTTATAAATTTTTAAACATTGCGAACTCCTGACGTCCTATATTCGCTTAGTGTTCCCACATGTGCTTTTCCGCGATTCGTGGTAAATAAATAATGAGGAGTAAATTACTGATTTACTGCACTTACCGCTGAATCAGAGCTCGCCGTTCATCGTGTAGCATCTCACGAGAATGTGAGAAGACTAGACTACAGATACAATTTATTTTGCCAAGTTCTGAAACCGAGCCCTACCTGAAACGGTTGGGATTATAGCAAATGGCTATTTAAAGTCCTACCTACCCGTCTGGGCAATGGGCGTTAATTAATGTACGTATCATTAAAAATAACTCTATGGCAAAATATTTTTCACCTTGGGGAATTTAAAATTCGCTCTCTGGAAACACCATGCAGTAGAATCACCTAGCTGAACTTATGATACGGATCGCGTCATTTGCTTGGCTGATGGATAGATTATCAACCAATCACGTTAAAGGACGTTTATACGACCCAAAAGGTTTCAATTGTGAGATGTCAATTTGACTACCGTCAAGAGTCCAATAAAAACCTTAATGGACTCTGTACATTAAGGTTTTAATTATATTTAATTAAAAATATCCCAGATCCTTTGCCTTAGTACTTTTTATAAGTCTATATGAATAAAGATATTTTTTTGTAAAAATGTTAAATATTTAAATAAGGTATAAAATACAAATACCTCGAAAGGGTTTCGATATAGGACATGTTTGTTTTTTTTCCCATACCTAATTACACCCGCACTTGCATTGCAATGAACATCACCTCGTATTATTTAAAACAAACTTGCGCAATTTTCCAAATATTATAGATTTTGATTGCATATTTATTAAGGCAATTCTTTGTCAATTGGTTCTAGGCAGACTTCAAATCAAAATCTTATGTTTTGTCCTTTCGCTGTTTTTGGTTTTCACAACACAAGACAAAAAAATGTATTTTATTTATTGCTTATAACATATAAGTATTCTTCTATTCCGATTTTTCTGAGCAGTAAACAGCCCTATCGCAGACGTGCAGACGGTTGGTCGGTGCGTACGCGCAGGAAACACGCGCCGCTAATCGAGCCACGAATACCAGCCCCAACCTTTACGGCTTGACGAATACACAGATCATGTAGTTCAAGGCGAGTGTGTTTGTTCAGTTTTACATCAATAAGAAATGTCACGATAATTAAGCACTAAGAGTATTCATGCTGTAAAATTCTTAGTACCTACTTAGTTTTGATGGCGCCAGGGTCTAATCTTAATGTTTTGGTAATGTTATATACAACTTGATGGTGAGCCTATCGTCAGATTTGTAGAGAAGCAAAACGCCAGTGATTTACGAGCACGCAGGGCGTTTGGTCTACGCGAGTTGTTGCAGAATCCGGCGCCGGGACGCGAGTATCTCGCGCGTTTCATAAGGAGTTTAGTGGGTAGAACCTCAAGTGAGTGACTATTTACCACAAGGTAAGTAGTTTTCGCAGGAATATCAGAATTACCTTGAATATTTTCTACAGCTGATCATTTTGAAATTATTATTTCAAACACTAGGTGTATTTCTGAGCATCGATCATAGGCGGTAGAGTAGCCTTGCAGACGTCACACTCAGACCTAGGCGTAGGCGAACTCTCCCACTCTCCAAAAGACCTTCGTTTGACTTATCTAAAACAAACTTTAAACAATAGCAAGCATGACAAAGTAGGTAACATGTATTTATACCACGACTACTAAAAATAGTGCATCATATTTACTTGATCAACATGAATTAAATCAAGAAACATTTTGGAGATAAGCAAAGTTTATGTTTTAGAAAAGTTTTAGTTTCAATTTAAAAAATTCGAACATACCCTTACCCTTGTCCTTTAATACTTTCTTCTTCTCCCTTGTGTTAAATTATTTCATCAACAGACCTCAACTCGTCATAATAAGTGAACGGGTCTTATTCGTATTGCAGAAAACTTTCACTGACAAATATTTCTCAAAAAGATACATGTACAAGTAAGAACAACAACCATTACGAACGTAGTCCTCAATAAACGGTTAAGAGTCGTATAACCGTACACATAATCACTTAAACAATATGTGCACACACACGCATGCCAAGTATCATCTGCTCTGATTTATAAATTGCACTAATCAAGGCGAATGGCCATTGCAGCATGAAGCGGAGAATCTGTTGGAAATTGAAGTAATGCGGCCTATTGCTGTCCCGCCTGGGCTGGACAAAGGGCCTCTCATTGAGGTTCATTAGAGTAAGAGGTTGTTAAGTGACGCGACGCCGCAAGTGGTGATTATAAACGTGAGATAGGCATTAGTTTACACAAGGAACCCAGACGGGCGAATGCTAATTGAAGAGATGACAGTCGAGAGTACTTGGAATCGGCGTGTGAGAACGTTCTAGGGCCGCTTGTAAAACACTGATTGCACTGTCTGCATAAAGAATACCTGAACTAAGTGTATTCGCAATCGCCAGGAATAAACATTGTCTTTTCAGGAACAATGTTAACAGAAAATTTGTCAGCGATATAAATGGTTGGGTTTTGACTTCATAAAATTATATATTTGATGTAACAACATGATGTTAAACTTCGTACTGTGACTAATTCCCTAAAACCAGATTACTTGTTTCATTTCGCTTTGCTAAATATCATACACCTAGGTAAGAACTGATGATGAAATATCTTAAAATACTCTTGTGCTTAATGAATCCATAACCACCTAGAACAATACAAAGAGACTAACCGCAAACAATACAGGACAAGCCTATGACAAAAGCGTTTATAAATCGTGAACAAAAGGAAGAACAATATTAAAAGCCACTAGACATTGACAGTGAAGTGGTGAGAATTCAAAGCAGGTTTTTGTTGGCGGCTGTTTAAAATCATTCATTCTTCACGCTTCAATGGTTTGTATGGAATGGGAGAAGATCCCCGGGGAGACGTTGCGCAGGTACACAAACGAATCCCAGTATTTTTTCTACTTGTCCTCATGTGACATTGGAATGCTTAAACTCTATTGTGTACCTACTTGTTCAATAACCGTTAAAGATGTAAGTTTCATGAATGTTGTTGCGCAAATAAATGTTATTTTAAGTAAACATTCTAATCAGAGCGATAAGGAAGTTCTTTTGAAGTGTTACTAATTCGCAGCCCGCGGGTAACCGAATGCTCTTATCAAATTAGGAGCGTTCATTATGTGGAACGTCGATATTGCGTTGAAGTTGGCACCTCAAAAATTCAAACAATTTCCACTATTTCTAAAGTTATCTAGCCGTCGGAACCTAAATACAAGATAAGTTAGTCAATAAAACTAGTTTTTTTTGTTTGTAACGTCTGTTGACGCCCCGCAGTCCGCCACAACGAGGAACTCCGCCAGCTTTGTAGAGCCCCACAAACACCTTTGACGCTACTCTGTCCTTGTCGCTCGCACAGTTTTTGATTTTACTGTCCTGTTCACAACTGAACCCCATTTACTGCACAGACAGCATAAACAATTTCTTGAGCGGAGCGCGCGCATTTTTGAGGTTATGTTAGTATTAATTCGACATTCGCTAGGGCCGAACGTGCGCCTCTACAGCTCGCAGCCGCGATCGAGTGTGCATTCGCTACTTCGCGATCGATAACTTGTGAACTAAGTGCAGTCGGTGTTTGTGCGTGCATTTTAGTGAAAGGATAATTGCCAAAACTGACATGCTCGTGACTTTTGAACTAAAGTGCCAGCCGATTGCATATCAGTAGGATGCACTAATCTACGACTTAATAGGTACTTTGTTATTTTTACCTTTTAAAAGTAACATTAATTATAAAATAATTCTAAGTGGTCTTGGTTAATGAGGTATAACATTATTTACGGTTTGGATTTAATTATATCTAAAAAAGTTTTTTTTTAATTTAATAATAATTTATTAAAAGACTATCTCTGTTATTCCTGATAGTGTAGTTAATTAAAAAGAGAACTTGATTAAAACAATAGTTTTTCTTAACCAAGATGCCTGTGTAATGGGGTGCTATACTCTGAACAAAAATCTAAAGTACATACTTAGACACGGATAGCGAACCTAACGTGTGATCTCATTAGGATGCAAAATTTTAAATAATACTTTCTGCGGTTAGTCAGCTGGAAAGGTGATAAGTAAATGTTGAAAAAAGCGCCGTTTGCAACGTTGCATGGCGCTGAGGGTTCATTTCCCCTCGGCCTGCACCCTCGCTCCTCGCCACACTCCGGCAGACTGATGCACCAAATCGAAATACACATTCTGATAACTCTACTACTATTGTAATAAGGCGCTTATTTACGTGCTTCTTGTCGTAGATAAGTTTGCAGACATTGGCACCGCCGTACATTCATCCTACACCCTTGCTTTATTACCTATACAGTATGCATACCACGGTTGTTACTTGCATCATCCATTAGACGATTAATCCGATTCATTGTTATGATGATACACATTGTTGTTACGCAGATCATAAAAAAACAAGATAAATTACGTTTATCGTATGCCTAATAAAATAAATCAAACAAACATAAAAACATGTAAAAACTTCAAGTTTTTTTATTAAGTCATATATTTTTCTTAGAAGGAGATTTGGGTTGCCCCTTGAGGCTCCTAAAAAGGCAGCCTAAGGTCATTATCAAAGACACAGATACAATACATTTTACAAACATGGAGAAGTGTGGGCTTTGGCTATAGATTTGAAGCAACACCTTAAAAAGCTTGATAGGTAGGTATATCTGATCGAACGAATGGCCGTTAAATTTGAATAGCAAACAGGAATATCAACAATACGCGTACTTTTATGAGCCCACTTATACAGTTATGTTTATTTAAAGTTTTCGCTGTCTTAACAAAGTGATTGGTTGTTAAGATGTACTCATATCAAATGATAAAACGATAACAATAGTATTCCGATCATTGTGTTAATGCTTAGCACTAAACGTTTCTGTCGTCACGGTGAGTTTACTTCTGATCTATCATGCATATGTTATATTGTTAAGTTGATATGAAAATATGTAATTTTATAAAAACATTCGAAAATCAATATTACCAATGTATCAACCAACATCCATAGTTTGAGTATCGATGGTTGACTTGTATCGAATATCCATATAAAATAAGCCTTTTGGAGCCTGATATAAAAAGCAAATACAATAGCACGGAATTGTTTTATTTTCAACCGACTTCAAAAAAGGAGGAGGTTCTCAATTCGACTGTATGTTCTTTTTTTTATGTTTGTTACCTCATAACTTTTGACTGGGTGAACCGATTTTGATCATTCTTTATTTATTTGAAAGCTGGTGCTTTCTGAATGGTCCCATTTTAATTTGGTCTAGTTCTGACAGTGGCATCCATGAGAAATACATATAAGTCTTAAATCTAGATAGACAAAATGCGCGACAAATGGACGGCAAATGGACGAATAACTCAGTATTACGACAACCGATTTTGATATTTCTTTATTTATTTGAAATCTGATGGTGCCCGTGTGGTCCTATTTTAATTTGGTCCAGTTTTGACAGTGGCATCCATGGGAAATCCATATAAGTCTTAAATCTAGATAGACAAAATGCGCGACAAATGGACGGGTAACTCAATATTACGCCAACCGATTTTGATAATTCTTTTTTTGTTTGAAAGCTGATGCTGCCCGTGTGATTCCATTTTATTTTGGTCCAGTTCTGACAGTGGCATCCATGGGAAATCCATATAAGTCTTAAATCTAGATAAACAAATGGACGAATAACTCATTATCACGCCAACCGATTTCAATGTTTCTTTTTTATTGGAAAGGATATACTTCAAAGGTAGTTTGATGAGTGTTAGGTTCTGATTATGGGATCCATGACAAAGTAACGGAACTCTTCAATGCTAAGAAGCAATTGAACGATACTTTTTCGATAAAGAAGAACTATTCACTGAAAATCAAGAAATAAACAAAAATTTTAACAAAAGAAAACCAACTTCAAAAAAAACTATTCCAAAACAAAGAACTAAAAAGTAAAAAAAATAGTCGGTGTCAGCCAATGTACGTTTGTAACTACCTCCAACAATAACAATAACTGAACCTACATTATACTATCGTATAAGGTTTAGAAGAATACGCAATTATTTTTTTACTTTTTAGTTCTATGTTTTGGAATAGTTTTTTTTGAAGTTGGTTTTTTTTTGTTAAAATTTTTGTTTTGTGTTGATATATTCATTTATACAGTTTAAAATAATTCTTCTTTTTTATTTAAACATTTGGTTCTTCATATTGAGATTTGTGTGGACTGACTTAAAAAAAACATAACTTTATAAAATAACAGCATAGTTTTATAAATTAAAAATGGTTGAAAGATATTGTATTTTTAAGCTGACTTACAAACAATTGTATTCGTTAGTAAATTGTTATACAGCATAAATAAACTTAATACCTGTTGTCTGATGATGTTGAAAGTTGTGATTAAAGCTATGTTGTGAATTGTGGGTCAAATAGGTACTCACTGCGTTCGCATAAGACTAGGCTTCCCATGATTTCAGAGAGTCGTCGCTAGAAAGTAGGTAGTCTGAATATTGAACGGAGACAGCTCCGCGCATGGCTCGGGTCTCATCCATTAACCCGTGAACTGCATTTGCTATTCTCGTCTTTCTAATTACTCATCATTGTTTAGTAAGCGTCTCTCCGTCGATGTTCATGGCTGTAAGATATCACAATTTTACTTTTCTCTAGCTATACGCCGGCAGGCACGCAGGCAAGACTGTACATTTTTATGTCAATTCCCAAACCAACCCATGTTTACATTTACAATAGTAAATGTACTGTAACATTTACCAGGATTTGCCTTGATCTATTCAATTCGAAGTACTCAGCAGGCTTCGGATTAATTTCGAGAGCCAGCTTTCAACCTTCCACGATTGTGTTTGTTAAAGCTAGAGTTTTACTCGTCGTTATTAAATACACGTAGGTACATACGCTTGCACACTTTTAACATCAGTAACAGTGATTCATAGGTATCAATCGTATATTTTAGCATTATATTTTATATTTTTTGTCCGTATGGAAATCGCAGTAGAAATGCTTATGAACTTGTTAGCAATGCGATTGTCACAAAAAACTCAGCAGACATTATCCGTCAGAGAGTCATTGCAGTTTAACTGATAGTATAAAATATACTTACTTACCGATTAAATATAGGCTTTTTATAATTTGTGTCTTCTAATAATGAATTTAATAATTTAAGATGTTGATACATTTAGAAGTTATTAACACTTTAATATTTTTTCTAATGAAATGAACGAATGATATTAAGTAAATTAAAACTGAGTCATAGATTCGTTGTAAGGACTTTGTTGTACGATTTACTAGATCTGCCTACATACTTGTAACTAAGGTAAATAGTGAAGCTTGAGTATAATAAATTCAATGAGGCTTGGCTGCAGCAAAGATAAGGATGGTAGGTACTTCACCAGGTTAGACAATCTGGGTCCTTGTACTGACTCTTAATCGCTTGACCACTTCTTATCTGGCCTAGTTATGATGTGGCATTTCTAATAATATACAGGGTGGCCGGGGAGTTGACGTTCAAAGATTAAATTTAGATGCCTCACATCAAGGTGTATCCAAATCACCCCCATGTATGTTCTACGATTTTGCTTAGGAGATTATAATGAATTATTTTTATTATTTTTACCGTACTTTTTTCTTTTACTGGCGAGCACTTGTAGTTAGTTTTTTTGGTCATAACTATTAACAACACTTAAAAGTACCACCTTAACCTAAACTACTATGTATAGTATTGCGGATGATAATAATAAATAAATAATCCTGGGACGAAAGGCACTTTCTTTGGTTGTAATTTGTGATACTGACTTTTGCGTCAATTTTGATAATGGAGGCCTTTGCTCAGTAGTTGGACAGTAAATAAGCTCATTACTACTACAATGTTTTTTATGTGAAAGAGATATAACGGCCAATAATTTGATTGGTAGTATAGGTACCTACTGTTACTTTTATGAAATGATCGTAAAACTGGTCAAACCATATGTTTCCAAAGACTTTCCTTGGAAGCATGAACAATTTTTATTACGTACTTTTACTCTTGTGAAACCTTGAATGTTGTCCCAGTTAAGACATCGCGTGGTGATACTTGGTATAGTCAATCATCCGTCAGCTCAACCCACTATCTTATTTGCGGTCTTTAATGACGTCGTTACTGCGAAATTACCTACTAACAGTTGTATTAGCAGTTAAATACTAGGTTAGCTCATGATAATTCAATCTGCTACGTAAGTGAGGAAATATGAGCAAATGATACAGAATACAGATTATGGAGAGGTTCAGTAAATTATTATTATAGTTTTAAAAATAGAGAAGGGTGTCAAGTCAAATTATGCGATTTTGTTACTCTTTGGCGCACAATAATGTGACTCAAAAGAGAACAAAAAGCGAATACCGGTAAATCATTATTTACCAGTCAACCAACGGGCTGAACATAAAAGTAGTCTCCTAACGAAAACATTTAAAAGAAATTAACATGGTTATCTTTAATAAATTTGCGTGTTTAAACATTTGAAACATTTTTCCTTAAGAAAATACAGAAGTGCCGTTTTCTCATACAAACATAGACCCCTGTTTCCTACCTGGATATTGCTAGAAGAGAAATAATTTTTACCCAAAAAATCTATTGCCACTATTGGCATGTCCCTATGTTTTTCTTTGTTTAATAAATTAATTACTAAAAGAGATATAAACCTTCAAAAATCGAAAAAAATGGCCAGATTTTCAGCATTGTTCAAAAATCCAGAAAACTAATTTGACTGTTTTATTTTAAAAAAAGAAAAACATTGGAACACGGCCACAGTCTTTCTTTAATTTTAAATGAAAAGAGTAACTAATTCGGTAAATTTTTAGAAAAGAGATTGGGGCACTAAGGAACGTCGATTTTGTGTACTTTTGATAGGTAGTTTCGGTCGGCGCTCGAGGTTTGCAAAAGACAGCAATAGATTTCACCAAAACCTATTTTTCAATTCCCTCGAACGTGCTGTGTCCTCATAACGCGCCAGACGCTTAGCACAACCTGTGTATCTCAACTACGAGTATAACCTCAATAAATTAAGTAAATGGTGATTCGTTAAGGCGCATTGCAGTATCAGTAGTTATTTATATTTCTCATAAATCCTACTACAATATCATAATGGTGTATGTATGTACGTATACAGGTTCGGCTGAGTCACTTCATTAAGAATAACGACTGCTGCTGGTGGTGATTACGTCAGATTTAGTATTTAGGTGTTTTCACACGACCGGTTAAACCTATTGTTCCCTTTATCGTTTCGATACCTAAGTACCTATGCTCATATTCTCTAATAAAAGAAGTAGTTATGATTTTGTTAATTATATTGGCCAGTGGCAACCAACTCAGCGTACTTATTGTATATTAATAAGAGGTAAACATTCAAAAATAAAAGCTTTATTCTTCAAAACGAATGAATCGTGCCTTTGCCTTTTCTTTGACGTTTTTACCCCGCTAAATTGAATTTAAATTCTAAAGCATCTATTGCTTAACAATTCATTGATAATTCGTTGGTGGTGAAATCATTTCCATATTTCCATAGAGAGCCCCTTGACTCTCTAACCAAAATACTGTTATCTCACTACTGTTATCAACTACAAACTAGATGAACTGAGTAAGAAATAAAATTAAAATAAAGATTCGAATGATGGTGTGAGGAAGAGATTTCTCAGAATCATTCGATTAGCTAAGATCTAGGACTTGAACTAATTGTAATTGTACGGCAAACAGCATTATGAACCGCTGAGATCTGCTGTGACGGCTGCGCTGGTGTACCGTACTGGCCTACTTGCTAAACGAAAGTAGAAATAACATTGGCCATCCAAATTGTTTACAACTAAACAATGGACACTGCGTACCGTACAATACTAACCAATGGAGAACAATTTTCACAGTTGCTTTTTTTTCGCAATTTCTATTTATGTAGCGCCTCGCTATGAGTGGTAAAAGCGTCCGGCCCGAAATCAAGGACACCTTTGTTCAATTCCCAGGCCGGTGAGAATATGTTTGACCTTTTTCAGGTGATATCACCATATTTGGCAGATATGGTGATGGTGAAAAAACTGCCTATTAACCGTAGCGAAAACATGATTCAAAATGTTCAAAAGTTAAGCTATTTCTCTAAAGACTTTATTTGTTATTGAATTGAAGTGATTGTCAAAGTGTTTAGTTTAACGTTGACTCGATGGTAGAGCATATTGCGAAATAGGGAAGTAATTCCTAAGTAAGTACATATATTTTACAAAGTGTAGGTGGCTCCACAATAACAAAACTGTTTCAAGCTTTACATGTAGATAAATTATATTCCTAGCCTAAACGTAAACATCTACTTAATGGTTAATATTTTACTCTTTACATTAGCGAATGTACACTCTATTGCACTGACAAACTAAATCAAAGAAATAATCAAAAATTGACAAAACGTTTGGATAGCGAAATCGCTTCATCTTCATCGCTTTAGGTTAGGTATTTGAAAATTAGTAAATTCGATTACCTTTCAATGAATATATGCCAGTATGTCTTTTCCCATTATAGTTTAAAAACAAACGAAGAAGAGCTAGTACTGTAGAACTGTATAAGTACAAAGGTTACACTCACGAATTCTCAAACGCAAGTTTTACCCAAAAACTCCTCATATTTAATTGACAGGAAAGTGTCTTTACACGAAAAGTTAACACTACTACACTACACCTTTAAAGTGATGCAAAATGGCAACCATGTTTACTTGCAAGAGCTGCTAAACTTTAATTGACATTCAATATATACTAATCCTTGAATACAAACCTAAGGAAAAATAACGCACAGCCACAAAACAAATACAATCTATTTTGGACCTAAGATAAATGCCATCGGCATTTTAAGTCCTAATAGGGTTAAATGTACATTAGCAAAACAATTTTAAGCTGCAGTCTTGTATGTCAGCTGCATACAGTTCAAGGTACTAGACAAACATAATATAGGAACGAGACGTGGGTCACATTCCGAAGGGCCTATTGTGCCACTATCGCTCGCGCAGTTACGCATAAATCTCAGTTTCGTTAATAAGTGTGGGCGCGACATGGGCACGAACCCGTTATAATTCACTCCATAAATTCTTTGACAATACACTCTGTCTTGACTATGGTTGCTAAGGATGCGGCCGGCTGCTTGCTGACCGCATGTTGTGGTGACTAGCATTACACAATCAGGCGGTCCATTTGCTTACAGTCTGGGCGCATTATGGTTTAATAGCAACTTCCTTTTTCATTAAAAAAACCGGCCTAGTGCGAATGGGAATCGCGCACAGAGGGTTTCGTACAAACCTGTAGGTATATTCATTAAAAATATTTTTATTATATGATGTAACCTAAAATTTACGGTTATCGCAATTTTGTGTGTGAAAGCGCCGTTTATGCCGCAAATTTCCGCAAATTTTCGACACATGCAAGGGAATCAAAACCTACAGGGTACTTCCCGTGAACTCAGAATCTTGAAATTTGGTAAGAAACAACGTCTTATAGCACAGATAAAGGAAAAATTGCGAAAACCGTAAATTTTAGGTTACATCATATAATAAAAATATTTTTAATAAATATACCAACAGGTTTGTACGAAACCCTCTGTGCGCGAGTCCGATTCGCACTAGGCCAGTTTTTTTAATGAAAAAAGAAGTTGCTATTAAACCATAATGCGCTCAGACTATGAGCAAAGACGACTGAAAAAACCGAAGCAAAAAGAGACCCTTGAAATGGGTCCTTGCCGATACAGAAAAAGTTACGACTTACCTAGTGTTTCACTTTTTTAATAGAATTATGTAACAAATTAAATGAATGAATAGCCTATAAGCTGTCCAGTTGCTGGGCCTTTGAAATTTATTATTCCCAGGGTTGATGAGTATTGCTAAATATATTACTTAACTGCACTTGCCAAATGCGGTGATCAAAAAGCGTAGTCACGAAAAAGTGAAACCTAGGTAAATGGACTTTAAGATGAGCACTCTTAACCCTCTTTCGAATTAACATTATATTGTTATTTTATTTGTAATCAGACGCAATTAAACCGAGCCAGACTAACTGAAAACCTAAAGGCTATTCTAGATAGGGAATCCACAACACCCGACATCCGGGAAACGCTTTCACACAGCATGGTTCCCCAGTGAACTCTAAGTGTCTCCTTCATGATGCGTCTAATTGGCCTATCACTAACGGATACGGTGAATTTTTTGCCACTTCACGTCCTTTTATTCTGCCGAAGCTCTTGAATTTCCATGAAAAGGGCCACTAATGGTATTAGGCCTGAGTCCTAATGAAACTAATAGGTTCCAATAACAGTTCTGTCCTAATGCACATAAGGTTGAAATTGTAGGGGATTTGTTTGTTCAACAAATATGGTTGGTCATACAAGCGATCGGTGGCCACTTGAGCTCGAAGGCGGTGAGTACAATCAATGCACCCTCCTCAAATGCTGATTCGGCTCTTGATATTATCGCAACTTATTGGGAACTGAAGAACATATGCCACAGCGCTGCAACAAAAAAATATTTGCATGACTGGTGTATTTCAACAAATTAAAACAAAGCATAATGCATTATTCATACATTACAAATTTGGAAATGTCGTAAGCTTAACAAACTATGGGATCTTTAATTTCACTGCATTTCCGTCCCTATCAAAACATGACATTAATTAAATTAAATTTTCTAACCCACTTTTCAAGCAGCTAATGCGTGGGAGTGACTTGTCACATTCACTGTGCGCTTTCCAATACACAGAAACAAAAAAAAAATGTTTCACCTTGATATTGGCGACAAAAAATTGAGCTCATATCATGGAACAGAAGTCTTCTTTTGTGTATGAAAACAAGAAGATAATTACTTGTAAAAGGATAATGAAGTGAAAATATGATTGAACAATACGCCTTATGTTTTACTTTTTCGCCAGTTTTGTTTGTAGCAAATTGCAAACAATCTTAAAAGATAAGATTATGCTTATAAGCTTATTTAGGGTACGTTCAGCCAAGTTTCTAAACACTGTAGTAGGTATTATGTTACACTAACTTTCTAGATACTATGACACCAAGCGGATATTGCCCTGATCAAATCTACCCACGTGTATCAGAGAGTACCTTTGCAGTCAAACAATGGACTACACTGTTCTCACAAAAACCCGAGCAGGTTGCAAATAAAACAAAAAATGACATTACAATAGACAATCTGCCGAAACGCCGGCTATTTCCCTAGACCGTGGCGACACCGGCCACCGGAAGAGCAGTGACCAGCGCTGCCGCCGAATTCGGACGCAACGGGACTGCCGCTGAAAATTAATGTTGCCATGCGATTTAACAGCTAGATGAGCTACTCTTACTTCCCGCGTCCATGCGATGTCTGCGCGTACGAACGTGTACAAAACAAAATGCACATTGCCTAGACTTGAGGCGTCCAGTTCGATGGCTACAAAATTTTAGATATACCTATGATACGAGCTAATTGGCGCACAGCGTCTACATAAGGTAATATTAGTGACTAATAAATTCTCAAATGATACATAATCTTACATAATAATAATAATAAAATATCCCTGGACATTATTCCACACAGCGCCATCTAGCCCCAAAGTAAGCTAATTAAAGCTTGTGTTATGGGATACTAGACAACGGATAAACATACTTAAATACATTATCTTTTGTAAATACATACTTATTATACATAGGAGACACCCAGACCAGTACAAACAGACATGTTCATGCACACAAATGTTTGTACTGTGCGGGGATCGAACCCGCGACCTCTGGTGTAGTAGCCAACTTCTTAACCATTACACCAAGTCGGTCGTCAAAGAAACTAAGCACTGGTACATATTGTTAACGATTGCAGCGCAAAGCAAACTTGTGTTATGTTTAAATAACTTTTTCAGCACATTAAACGAATCTGATTAACAAAGGAAGGCTGGCGTTCTCGTTTATATTTAATTCTGTGGTTCTAGTCTAGGAACCATTATTTTTTCACACAGTAATTTGGTACTTCCTGCCATAACAATAACTAAAGTCCATAAAAAATCCTTTCCAATGATATATCGCATGTTGTTATTGGTTCCTAGGCTGGCTATAATATAATAATATGTTTTTGCCCGTCCTCCTTTGAATGATATGTATGTACATATGTACTATATAATACGAGTATAACTCATTTTGCGGGGGCATAATGAGGAAAATCGATAACGAGTCCATAAAACTGGCAAAATAATCCACAAAAAATTAAATTATTGAATAAATTATAATTTAAACGTTCCAGAAACAAATACTAGTCCAAATCAAGAATATCTTCTAATTCACCAGCCATGAACCCTACGCTTAGTTAATTGGTATTAGGCATCTAAAAAAGTTGGCGCCTCGGTCGGCTGATTAAACATCATTGCTTTGCAGAGTTTTTCTAGGTTGTAAAAACTAAGCTTAAACTCATCTGTAAGAATGAAGACTATAATTGTAAATTATAAGCATATACAATTCATTGCTTTTTTCAAGTTCAGTTTCAAACTTGAAAATTTGCGCCGATCCCCGTCGCTAGCGGGTTTTTTTCTGGAAATTCGGTACAGCGCCTCTATTGAATGGTAATGTAACTAAAAATAGCATACAAGTTGGCAGTTAACTATTGTAGTTTACTTGAGACGAAGTCATGGAAGCTTTACAGAAGCAGCGTTCTTGAATGTCAGTCAACCATGGCATTTTCTTTTATGGCATTTTCAAAATTCGGTCGGAATATCACAATTTTTTTTTTGTGACAATTGATTGTGAGCCAATTTTATATGTCATCTTGCAAAATTACACTCATTTCTTAAATTTGGTCATTCTATGCATTTGTTGATGCTCCCTTATCAAAATGTAACCTAAAGTACTCTCCAGTAGATTCAGCAATTATAGGCAAACAAAATGTGTGCATGTCCCCGGAGCACGGTCCTCTATCGGCAATAAAGATCGCCCTCCGAATAGGCTCTCGGAATTTAATTACTGCTCGTGTCCGCGCGCTGCGGCCCCCCGGAGATTAATGCCGCCGCGCTCCCGATCAAATTAATAACCATCCATTACCACCATTGCCTCACGTCGTTACCGGATAACCAGCTTATGGCGTTTCGTGTCAAGACCGCAAGCTATGCATCTAGACACGAGGCATGGGACTAGAACTATTAAAAAACAATTCCATGCTGACTACACCGCATAAGCACGCGAGCGTTACTTAGTTTTTACGACCCGTAAAAAATGCTGATAAGAGGTAGGTACAGAGTTAATTTTAGTCATCGTAAGGTACTTGGTATGGGCGATACGAATCAGACGCTTGAGCGGATATCCGCAACGGTACCCAACTCAGACGGCTGCTCATGCGCCGATGCCGTTGCAACCACTTCACGCAGTGTTCTTTTGTTTCCATAAACATACACCATATAGACCTTTTATTATATGTAAAATATTAATTCAATCCAGTTGTTATTAATTCATTTCACTAGTTACCTCAGACAAAATACTTTAAAAAATTACTTAGTCGTTCCTATTTAAATGGGTCGATAAGTACCTACGAGTATCTACTGTTAGATTTAGCCATAAAGTAAGTACCTAATATACCTAACTCGTGCTCCTTCGCGTGTTAGGAAAAAACAAAGATGTTCCCAAGCAGGAATAAATAGTATTCTATTGCTACTTATCAACTGACCTTGCCTTTTAATTCGCATGATTATGACCGAGCAATTAATTAGCGAATAACAAAACTTGTAAATTATCTAAAGAAGCAATATAAGGACACATTTAACCTGATATAGTAGCGAGGTGTTTAAAGTTATGCATTTAAGCCCTTTGATCACCGGACGTCGCCTATTTGCCGACCTAAGCCCACGCCGAGTGGGAGTAGCGTGGTCAATGTTTGTACCTACTCTGTGTACTCTAAACATGGATTTATTAACGTCTTAAGAACTTACCTACTTTTAAATATGTACACAACGGTATTCAAACCACTTAGGTAGTAACATACTCGAAGCTACTCATTAAGTTCAGAAGTAATGAAGCTCGTTTCTTAAAATAACATCAAACTTTTATATAACAAGTGGCTCCTGTGCAGTCATTTTGTGATAAATTGAGTTTTAAAGACTTAATAGTCTACTTGATGTTTTGCTTATTATAAATTTAGTTGAAGCATACAAAATTATTATACGATTGCTCTTAGTTATTTAAAGCTTTTGGGTTGTGTAGGCGACTTAGTAGGTACCTACCATTAGTTATTTAAAAAAGATGATCACTTCACCAAATACTTAGGTATACTTTCCACTCTCCTACTTGTAAATGGTTATTCCCCCTCATGCTCACCCTATTTCAAAACACTGTACCTACGAGTACATCCTGTGGCACACTTATTATTTTTGGTCTATGGCTAAGGGGTTTACAGAAAATATTTTTTCTTACAATTTAAATAATTGCGTATAATTACGAGGTATCTATAAAGTTAAACATGTTTAATAAATCGATTAAGTAAGTTTTTTCAAATAATTACATAGTGAATAAATTAATTTACTCGAAGGATACGTAAATTAATTTGATTGCGCAATGTTGACGCATATATGTATCAAAAGAAGCCAACCGGCTCACATTTCTGTTTCTGGATTTTAACAGTCGTTTAGTATACCGGGGCACGCCAAGTACGGTTAAAAGATGGGTTTTTAAAATTAGTTTGCGGTTAGCCTCAGTCTTGCCTGGTGGTAAGCGATGACGATGCCGATGGTGGTACATACACGCTTACCCAGTAAATGCCTATTTACTCTGGCCTTGAAGATACCAAAGCTATAAGTATCCGGAAAGCGCTGCGGACCAGAAAAGACGCAGCAAACCGTTGAGTGCGGATTGCTGGAAGTCTACCACATGAGGGTGGAAGCCCTCCCGGCGTCTAGTGGTCCGGTGGTAGAAAGTCGAGGGTGGTATGAGGTTGTGTAGATGGTGACCAATTAATGATGGAATTTTGCGGTATTTCCGGGAATCCTCATGCTTCTGATGTCACTAGTTAGATGCCATTTGGTACCGAACCGAAGGTCTTGGTGTGGGTTGTCAACCTCTGTCAGGGAGGATGTCCACTAGCCCTACGCGTCTGCTTGTTGAAGTACGGCTCATACCCCTGCACTGGGAATTGTAAGGCTGTTTTATATGTATATTTATTGTTTCTAGTTCCAGTGGCAGTTATGGGCGCCCCTGCTTGGGGCTCTCGCGGCGGAGGCGACCGGCCGCGCCTGCTGCGGATGACGCCGCTGCGGCATAGCTTCGCAGCACCTGCTTCGCCGCCCGCGCAGCCGCCCGCCCGCACACACGACTACGCCTCAGACGCGGACACTAACAAGAAAGGTAATGATCAAGACTGGTACCTTAACTGTAACCCTATTATATCACACGGAGGCAACTGAGCACAAATACTAGCTATTTGGGCTCAGATGCCTCGGTGTGATATAATAGGGTACCCACTAGGTGCCCAAATCTGATAGGCAAGACTTTCTGTATCTCGTATTTACCATACCTTATAGTAGGTAAAATTTTAACAAATTTATACAGTAAGGTTTTCGCCTTTTAAGAAAGCTATAAAGTATTTTTACTGTTTCAGAGGACAGCTGGAATGCCAACTTATCACAACGGTGGCGAAAACTTCGGCGCCGGTGTTCCAGGTTACGACCGGGATCTGGCCAACGGGAACCTAGCCCCGTTCGTTGCTCCCCATCACCACCGCGAGCGCCTCCTCACTGCTCCCCCGCCCCGCCCTCGAAGCTGTCCTTCAGGCACAGAGGCAAAGTATACACAACGGCGTCGCTACGTGTCACCAGTGGTGCTCCCGACTTGCTAAGAGCACTAGGGAAACTCGGTGGAGGACTTCGAAGAAGAGCGTTGTCAGCCCACGACGTTCTAGCACCGCCTCCACAACAACCGGCCACTTTCTACGTTCCTAGCCCCACAGCTGTCCGGCAACAATCATCGCCCTCCCCAACTCGACAATCAACACTTCGCCGGCGGTGTAGCTCACCAAACGTTTACCGAGCCAACAAAAATTCACCTGCACCGCGAGATCGAGCTCCATTAATAAGTCAAGAAGACGAAAGCAGAGATGTTGTTGACTTCAACTATATTCCAGAAAGAAGGAAGAATAGTAGCGAGGCTCGAAATCGTCGGCCTTACAGTGAAAATGTAGAATTAGATGTACCAGTGTACAGGAATGGTTACAATAGGCTCACATCGGATGAATCGCAGAGGCTGTGGGAGGAGCCTTACCGGCTGCCGCGCGCACAAGCGAGACAGGAGCCGATGCAACAGTTGCGCAATTGCGTCGCGGAACTGCGCGTGAGTGCGACTCCTAGATCGGCGCGTCCGCCGGTGGTGGGTACCACGGGACACCAGAATAAACGACCACCTGCACCCGAGCCAAGAGATACTCACACGTTCGAGGTAACAAGCAAGCCTTACATTACCATTATACTAATGTTGTCTGGCGCATATTTATAATTAACTTCGTTGTACTTAATTTTCAAAATAAAAACCCTTACCTTAGTTAGAATGAATAACAGTCTACGTGTTATTTTGTCCTATAAAATAATGTTTCTTTTTTCATTCTTATTTCAGGTTCGATTCACGAAATCGGCTGGAGGCAAAGGACTTGGGTTCAGTATAGTAGGCGGGAAAGATTCTCCAAGAGGCGATATGGGCATCTTCGTGAAAACGATTTTTAACAATGGGCAAGCAGCTGAGTCGGGATTGTTAAGAGAAGGTTGGTATGAATCATCATATTCATTTCTACGAGTATGAAACAGGTAACCAATAATACCGCTGAAATTGACGGAAAATAGTTACTGACTTCAGCCCGCAGCTAGCTAAGTTCAGGAGATTTCTTTATAAATAAATAAATATCTCTCACAGTAGTACCTGCCTGTTAGACTGGATCATCCGTAGTCAATAATAGTAAACTGCAATTTTAAAAATATGTCTAATTATTTGTGTGGGTTAAACAACTGGTTTACTACGAACAAACTAATACCACAGTGTTAAAAACTTATATAATACTGTGCTAATACTATGGCATAGATATCGAACGGTTGAACTAGAGACTATCATAATAACAGAAAGGTGCAGAGAAATTCCTTAAGGACGGTTATTACTTGGAATTTAAGACAGCTGCATGAGCTACGGCCTCTCGCACCTTGCGTGGAGGTATAAATACGGCAAAGGTTAAAATATTATGTCACATTCGCTACTGGAAGTAATTGACGAAAGCAGTTTCCGACACAGGTAAATGTTACATAAATTAGTTCGCAAGACGCTTTTTAATTAGTAAGGAATGGCCTTCTGCCCGAGCGAAACCCAAATCGGTCGCACATTTTGTTATAGATTCTCTCCTACTTTTTAGTTTTATTTTTTCTTTCAGTTGTCCATGTCTTTGTTAAGAGATTTAAAAAGTAATTTTCGGAATTTTGACGGACGGAGTTACCACGAGTTGGAATTTGCAATTTAGCTGCAGATAGTTTTGTCGACGTTAGAGCTCCTTCCCTCTGCGCTGCTCAGATAATTATTCGCTTTGTTTGAAAATGTTCCTTTTTATTTTTATTTCTAAATATATATTTTGTAACGTTAATGTATGATAATATAGCATAGAGCTCTTTCTTTAATAAGGGTTTTATCACACGTGCTTATAGGTTGCGGGAACCTATCGGAATCAGACCGCATGCTTGTTGGCCATCGACAATTTATAATTATGGTATCCCTCATCCATTCCAGGAGACGAGGTAATGTCAGTGAACGGGCGCGGCACAGCGGGTCTGACGCATGGGGAAGCCATCAGGCTGTTCAAGGACGTACGCGCCGGTCCGGTGCTGCTGCGCGTGACGCGGCGCTCGCCCGCGCGCTGACTGCCCTGCGCCTGCTGCGGACACCCTCCCGCGCAGGCGCCGTATTACTCCACCTTGTGAGCTGGCTGCTAAACTGGCTGGAACCATTGAACTGTTCAAGGACCTCACGCTGTTGCGATGACGTGCCCCTCGTCAATGAGCTAACTGCCCTGCTGTCGCATTCATACTTACTCGCTGGTGCCGTACTACTCTACCTTGTGAGCTGGACGGACAATGTGTATGTACCAGAAAACATAAACTCATGCCAGCGGGAATGGCTTGGCCTTAGGCCATCAGACTGTGCAAATATTAGCGCGGGCCCCTTGGTGGTTATGTGACACTTGCCCGAACGCTGAGTATCCTGCATTTGTTGCCGATAGCTATACGCCCTAGCGTAGCAAAATTTTGTTAATACAGAAGACAACGACTGAAGCCAAGAACCAGTAGTGCTCGCACGCTGGCTTCTCTGCTTTTGGTGATCCCATTCAAGAGTGTACTGTTCCACTTCAGCTGACCACTGCTTAAACGGAACAAGAGCTCAAGCAAAAGGGCGTGGTTCGGAAAATCAGGCTGTTCAATGTGGTGCGCACTAATAAGTGCTTACACGTGCCGGCAACATATCACTCCACCTTGTGATTCGAGAACGGTTGTACACTTTTAGGAACACAGGCCTGACTATTCTTTGAAAAAACCTCTTTAAGGTATATCGTGAAGGGCATAAATTTCGGTCGGTCGGGTTATTTTTCGGTGCAAGAAAAGTTTCGCGAGAAAAGATTTACAAATAGATAATGGATAAGTAACAAGTACTTTTTGAAAATATTAAATCCCTAACTACATATGTTTAAGAATACGAGTATGCAACTAGTGTTTTTGGAAGTTTGTAATCATCAGACACAGAAACAAACAACCTTTTTGTCTAGGATGGTTTATAGTAGGGCAGTATTTTTATGCGAATTAAACACTATCCGTAAAAAATTGTCTGTGATAAAAGATTCAAAGCTAAAAATTAATGATGGTTAACTTTTGATAAAACATACATTTTAAGTGTCATCTAAATTATTTTTATATTGTAATATCTAATCTATCTAATCTAATATCTCTACAAATTCATAAGATTTGCTTTGAAAAACATTTAAAAATGTACATTAGATTATGGTTTTCTAATGGAAACAGTTGCCATAATGATAGGTATTGTGTAAAATTTTGCATTGTGAATCCGGTCAAATTAGACATCAAAATAGTACTCAATTAACAAAAACTCCAACAGTGAACTTCAGTATAGACCAAAAGCGCCACAAGACCCTATATGTAGATCCCATGTGTGCTTACAACGTATATACTTGGCATTTCTTATATATCATATAGAATGTTACGCCTACAACTGTTAAAACGGCGATATTTCAGAAAGTGTAGTTCTTAGCAAAGGGGCTAAATAATCTACAGTTCTTGCTTTCAAGACGAATCTAAAAAAACTGAAAACTTTGACGTTTGATCTGGAGTAACTTTCTTAGCACACATGGCATATATGAGGCCTGTTGATACTTTATTCCTACTGATATACTCAAGGTCTCTACCAAAATTCAGCTTTGTCGGAGTTTTTGTTAGTTGTAATGTCTTATTTGACTGACCCTGTACCTACTGTATGACATAGTAATATCGAAGTTAA
This sequence comes from Udea olivalis, assembly GCA_947369235.1. Taxonomy (NCBI): domain Eukaryota; kingdom Metazoa; phylum Arthropoda; class Insecta; order Lepidoptera; family Crambidae; genus Udea; species Udea olivalis. The sequence goes on along the minus strand of OX376341.1, from coordinate 13,143,988 downwards.
TATTTTTTGAACACATTGTGCGTACTAACAGTAGGTGATATAATTATTTGATGTAGGTGTTAGTTTAAATAGCTTGTAGAAATCATTATACAAGTGAGTAAATGAATATAAGTGTTTTAACGAAAGGGGCATCGCGGCCAATAAAACCTTTACACTCTTCATCTTTTTACTTTGCTCTTAGAAACAGGACTTTGTATGGGTACAAAATATCCGAGAAGTTTCTAACTTGGCAATTCTCATGGATAGGAAGTAAGGGAGCTTTGCTTCCTATCCATGAGAATTGATTTATTTGTGTTCAGGTGTACAACTTGTATATTATTACTCGTACCTTTACAAAAGTCACAACCGTGCCCATTGTTTCAAATAAAGTTTAATCTCCATCTAAACAAATCTATTGTATAACTTTCTCTGTAGTATATTTTATTTTGAAAAATAAATATTTTTGCATTTGTAATAATAATTTAATTCCTAGTAAGTATTTATATTTTTGAATAACGCTGTGTAAAATAGCTGTAAGTAATAAACATATCCATGATTTAAAACATGTTTTTATTCCTTAACCATTTGAAAATTTTGCATCTATAAAGTACTCGCAAGGGATTAGGCTTAGGTATTAGTTATTTTTTAGTGGTAACGTGTCTCCAAAACCAATAGCTCTATTTTTGTAATACTACGTTCTCTGTCCTTAATTACTGATAATCGTAACGTTAAGTAATTCGCGTATGAGTACTACTTAGCATTAGTACTACCTATAAAACCACTGTACGTTTTACAATCACAAATTATCTTGTTTATTAATTATATTTATCTCGTATTTTATTAATATATTTCTGAAATTAACATGATTAACAAAGTTCAAATTATCTAATCCAAAATTGTCGCCCTGTCAGGAAAACAAATAACTATAGTTCCTTAATAAAAGCATCATTCCATAATTTCCTTGGATATCATAGTTTAGGCAAGTAGAATAAAACAAACAAAACATTAAATCAGATTTTGAATCGGATGACTGTCTTAGGTTCCGCCCACCGCCCGTGGTAGTTGTGCATAAGTGGTAGGGTGGGGGGTAAAAGTGTATCCCAGAAGCTTTATTTTTGCGGTTTTATGGTTAATTCTCGTAAGGGAGCTTAATTATCGAAAAGTGTTTTTCACAAAAGTTGCAGGGCATTTCATTTTGAATATGAGACCGTACTCATGCTAATGCTTATCAAGGTTAGACGTATTTTAGATATTTGTGAAAAACCACCTGCTCGTTGCCACAGCCCTTGAGGTGTCACAGGGCTATGAGAAGGTTGTAGTAGTTGGTGAGGATACGGACCTCCATAATATGCTTAATGGTTCAGCCACACCAGCAAACATGTTTAACTCAAAACCTGAAAAAAAACGGCCCCATAAAAAGTATTTGGTCACAACAACTGCCCTACCTCCGTAGAGAGTTGTCAAAAATCGTAGGCAAGCTTCGGCAACTTTCATTTCTGACCAATAGCTTGGCCACCTTCTTCTTGCCCTGCCCGTAGAGTTCACACCAAGATCATCTGACCCCAAACTAAGCAGAGCTTGTATTATGGGTGTCAGAGACTGATAAACATACTTAAATATTTCTAAATACATACTTAAATAGATAATAACACCCAGACACACAACAAACACAAATGTTCATCACATAAATGTTTGTCATGGGTGGGGATCGAACCCACGACCTCCGGCGTCAAAGGCAGGATCGCTGCCATTGCGCCAACAGGCCAGTCATAAAAAAAAATCTACTTAGCAGACGTCTTTGGCCAAGCCTCCAGAGACTTGTGGTTACAAGCTGGCAAAGTTATTGGGACCAGAGCTCTATATTAAAAGGTCGTCACTACAGAAGCCTGCAACCTTTAATCCCAGTCAAGCCTTGGTTTTCTAAATTGAAATCTACTAACAAATTATCTACCTCTGTTATCTGCCGCTTACGTCTCGGCCATGCCTGTACTCCAGTATTTCTCAACAAAATTCATACAAGAGATAGCTCATTGTGTGAATGTGGTTTGGACGAGGGCTCACCGGAGCACTTATTTTTAAATTGTCAAAAGTACCCTATTTCTATATATGACACTCTCCCTTCTAAAGTTCCTCGCCCGATTAACCTAAACTTTCTCCTCTGTTCTCCCCATTATTTTAAATATTTGTGTAACTATATAAATATGTATAACTTTTTTGTTTGGGTGGTGCCGTCCTAAAAGAGCTCAATGTGGTGGATTTAGTTTCTTAGTTCCTCTTACACCGACCACTATCCATCGTGTATCTTTGATCATGTTCTGGGCGGAAGAAATATAAGCCTAAAATTCCAACCAATCCTCTTTAAGGCTTCTTACATCCTTACTCGACATTGGCAGAATATGTGTGAAAGGAAAACACACAAAAGAGCCAGAGAAAAAAAAATGCCAATCTGACGTTGTCTGCCAGATTAAAGCTGTTTGGACCAAATACTTTCGATGAGGCTGCTCCTTTTCCAAGTTTTGAGAAGTACATGTTTGACTGGGGCATTGAGTATAATGAGGAGGTCCGTATCCTCATCAACTACCACAACCTTCACAAGCCCCTGTGACACCTCAAGGGCTGTCGCAAAAATCAGGTAGTTTTTATCAAATATGTAAAAAACGTCCAACTTTGAAGAGAATCAGCATAAAGCTGCGATTCCACCAGAGATGTGTGAGGATGCGTTGCGAGGGATGTGTTCGTAAGCACCAATAGAATCAAGCTAAGTGTATTCATTTGAAGTGACTCTGGTTATTAACAAACACATCCTTCGCAACGCATCCTCGCACATCTCTGGTGGAAACGCAGCCTAAGAACGGGTAGTCTCAATCTAAGATAGTCATATCGTATATATTTCATAGGCAAGAAATAAAGCCATTAAAACAATAAAATCTTTTGTAGAATCTAAATTCAATTTGAAATCTAATCCTTCTGGCCTAAGTTTGCTTTCACCCCTGAGAAATTACTGCGTGCTGACTGTACTCTGCTTCTTGGTACCCCGCAATGATACTAGATGTCGCTAAAGGAAACGTGTCAAAATTGTTAAATGGCGCTGTAACATTCAACGAAATAGAGGATTGTGTTTCTTAACCGGCGGCGCGCCTCGTTTGCACAGAATTCGCACCGTTTGAGAATTATTTATCAATAAATATGGATGCATGTTATTTGATACTATCAGGTTCTTTGTAATATGTGTAAGCGTAAGAATGCAGAAAAGTTCGTGACAGTTGTTTTTGCGGATTATTTTACATTCGTAATGCAAACATTCAGAGTCGAATTATTCAATGCCATGTGGCCACAGCCTATTGATACAAAATTAGATTATGAACAAAACAGCATCATAATTAAATAATTAAAAAAGCTTTTTTGCTTTGCTTAGATCTGCCCCCCGATTCAGAACGAAGTTATCGACCGATTCGGTTAATTTGTTTTTAAGCCGCTAAGCTGTAGCATTCAATATTTTTATATGTAAAAGCCAAAGGCCTTTAGTTTTTGTGTGACAAATAATACAGACAAACCCATACTAAAAATTTAATTTAAAAGTAAAAGAAAACCACCGAATCGGTCGATAACTTTATTCTGAATCGGGGGGCAGAGTGTTCCGTTCACCATGGCGGCAACAGTCGCTTGCCTCAAAACCTACTACTAGTGACAACCCCGTTTGGGATTTAGTCGTGTTAGTTATGTTAATAAGATGTCATATCAATGAAGTCGATAAAAGGTTACAAAATCGGAGACTGCGCCTCAATAGAAGATCCACCTTTTTTAAAAGTAGATTAGGCCACAATTCTGCGGATTTTTCTCTGAAAGTTCTAGACGAGGAACTGCTCTCAAATAACTGAATACATTGTAAAGGAAACCTTTTCCAAAGATACTACCCATCCAATAAAGCACCTTGTGAGATAAGGTATTATTTATTACCCTCATCTATTAGATTAGTACACAAGAGCGTAAATAATCAAACTGCACACAAGCTTTCGAGTGGCGCAATGCGCTTAAAGTTCGAGTTGAGTTACATTTTCGTAGTACATACATGTTTCCAACCGAACTCTAAAAATTATTAGATAAATTAATACTCGTATACCTACGACAAAACTGTGTTGTTTCACTATTCCGTGGAATAACGTCGTATCCTAAAATGTTTCAAATAATGTGTATCAAGATTAACGTCGTTTTTTTAGGAAGTGATCTGGAAAGTACAAGATACTAAGGCTTTATTGAGTCGACACATCTACCTTCACATCCATACATCTACCTTCGGCAGTCGACGCAGAAACCTGGAGGCATTGGTCGGAGACAAGAATCGAGTGAGCGCTGATTAACACGATTCTTGTAAAATATTGACAAGCCGCCGGCAGAAGAACTTGAGAGGCAAGCAATGCTTCAGTGACGCCTATAGTGTTGCAGTAGTCCATTGGCAGAGGTGATCACTTTCCACCAGTTGACTCTCAAGCTCGTACGCACACTCTTTGTTTAATATAGGCCGAGATCCATAGTCGTTACTTCGCTAAGCACAGACTTATCGCAATAATTACTATCCTGCTTATTGAGTATTTCTGATATAGAGACCAACATATATATATGACCAAGATATAGATACAACTGTTTAAGTCTAAGATAAGATTATGTAACGGCACCTTTATTGAATGGGAAGGGAACTAAAAAAATCATAAAAGTTTCAATAGTAGTCGTAGTTTACCTGTATTTAACAAGCCAAACTCATGGTAAATGCATATTTACCGGATACATCAAAAGTTACAAGTATCAGAAGAACCTTACGTTAATTTAAAATAATTATAATTTTTGATAATAATACATTTCATATTCATAACGTAACCAAATTAAAGTATAAATTATTATGTGGTATAATATTATTGCTACTACCAACCTGCTACCAACTGAATGCATAAATAATGTTCACAGATTTGTGTTGAGATTCCTCATGTGTGTATACTATATTTAATAATGAATAAAACTTTGTACAGTTACGAGTATAAACCAAGCCTAAGGGCTTATAATCGTTAGTGCTAAGTTCCTCAAGAAGGTAAAAAAATGTTTTTTTTGTAAAATTACGGTCGCTTTCAAAATAAAACATCGGTTAATCAGGTATTCACAAAGATTATACTATATTTCCTTTAGGAATACAGGAATACAATTTAAGATAGGTTGTCTATAACAAGTTCGTTGATGTTCTCGTTGTTAATTAGATACACAACTTACATCTATGACAAGAATTAGTATAAAATTATTTATAAAAACAAATATTTACATTCTAAAACTTATATTATTTACTTGGCATCTACATAGTATTAAGTTATGGTAAGATACGGCTTTTCGCATAGAATAATAATGGTTTATTAAATATGTTTGCATAATGTGAGCTTTCCCATCAACAGGCAAGTAAAACGACGCATTAAATTGCATAAATAAATCCTTCCTTATTTTGTTTATAATAAGTAAGGCAGTGCTTACTTCGTTTGTTTGTATTTATTTAGTAAACCTACTGATTTCAATCATTTATTTTTTATTTTATTTTTTTCAAGGTTCTATAAAAAAAGGTGAAAATAAAAAAAATACTTTCGTAGATGCAGAAATGGTTTTGTGAAATCACCAATACAGACTTAATAAAACCATCAATCTCCATAATTGAAAATATTAGTCATGTACAATTGTACATGCCTGTCTAAAGAGTTTAATGAGTATCTCTGCTGTAAAATAACAGGGATGTCTTACCACTTGGTCATCTAACTCCAAACTGACTGCATTTTTAAAAGTCAGCGCCAAATATACAAAAACAAAAAGTCATGTAAGCATGTATGATGATATCTTTTATATACTTAATCAAACCTGATTAAGTATATAAAATATATCATCACACATCCTGCCTATCAGTAAGAACGTTCGTAATACTGGGTCACTGATGAAAGTTCTAAGGATTTCGGTTGACGAAGGCTGCCTGTTACAACCGTCTTTTCCCGAAGTACATAGGTATTTAATGCCTGTAAGTACATGCAAAATGATGGTGCCCAAATGTTCGTACGTTTCCACGTCTTGACCTCACTCTACCTCTCTCATACTACTTCCTTGTCTATCGTAGGGATTGCGTTGATATTGTATGCTTGGTGGTGATTATTACTGAAGCATCCACAAATGCCTTTACAAATATACTTACAAATCTAAAATTAAGTTTACGGAAATATCTGCAGGCAGGGATTTTAAACCTTTTATTATTATTGTTGAAATAATCATTCAAACGATTGTTATACAATTATGTACCTAAGACGACAATAAATATGTATTTAAAATATTATGCAAATGTGGAATATATTATAAATAATATTACAAATAGCACGTTATATATTAGACATCCGGGGAATGTAAAATACTTTGATTAAAGTCATATTTCATTAATATTTTTATTTCAAAGTTCAGTAAATGTAGTTCGAGGCAATGAAATGGAATAACTGTAAATTCCTGAATAGATCTGATATAAATTTTATCTCGTAAAGATGGCACTCATAACAATATCGAAAAACTTGTTTTTGAAACTCTCCGTACTTTAAGTACTAATCACCTCTTAATTTTACGCGAACGGACTGTAAAATGATCTACTGTCCAAGACTAGTTTTAACTCTAATAATTTCATAAATAACTCAACAACAGGATTAGACGCAGTCTTAAAAGTCTCAAAGTCTATATTTTTACATTCAAGGCAACTGTATAAACTACTTTTACCCAGTGCCTATCGACTAACGAAGTGAGACTGAAGGTATAATTTACGGGATCGAGGCCGCCTCACTTGCACTTTGCCAAATTGAACGTTGTCTGCAATCAGCATTTTTTATTCGTCGACAAACGTTCGCAGACAAATGACTCTTGTTAGGCTGAGCTCTAACCGAATTCTGAAAGATGTTCACGTGTCACCGAACTAATTCAGCCGTGGGTAGCGCTGCGGGGTAGGCCACGCATTTTCAATGATTGGAAAAGCTGTAACGAACCTTCTCGTTTATGAGACAGTTTGTTTGGTGGTTAGGTCGTTGGGTTCCTAAGTACGAGGGTAACTGGTCCGACTGGCAGCGCTTTAAGGGCGGCCCACGCCTGCGTGCGCGTAAACCCTTCCATGGACTGTCCCCCTGCAGACACCAGCTCAGCGCCCACCAGAATGCGGCCACTTTGAGCAGCAGCGCCTCCTGAAAAACAAAGAAATAAATTAGTATACTTTATTTTGTTGATCTCAGGAAGAATGATGGACGTCTTACGGGTACGAATGATGATGATAGTCTCTCGAGATCGATTATCAGGCTAGTAAATTAAACACAAAAGGATTTTACATGTAAAAAGGATGTAAAATGAAATAAATAGAAGAACAAACCAACAAATCATGGCCAAAATTAGAAAAAATGTAGTTATTTTACCTAAATAATCTCTTCTGAGATATCAAAATGCAGCATGAAACAAAATAAAGGCCGTCGTTAGAAACACATAAACGACAAATGCATAATACCTGTCAACGTCAGTTGTAAATTACAAGATAGATTCATAGTAACTTGAGGTCACCAACATTATTTGAGGGGGAAAAGATTTTTACTTCTCTTTGTCTGGTAATACCAAGCTTTGGATGTGTTGATTTGTATATATTTACTCTTAAATAGTGATGGTAAGTTGCAGACCATCTCAGCAAGGTATTGTTCTAAAAAGCCTCTTTAACGAGCAAAATAATTAAAACGATATAGAAATATATTTATTCAGATGCAATAATCAAAGCTAATATTTGTAGGTAATATTTTTACACATTATCTGATTTTGTGGGAAATCAATACAAAAACTCTTCTAAAATATATAACATTGGGGACATACTCGTAAATGGCTTATTTCAATCTATCCTTGAGAGCCTCATTTCACGGGTATAAGGCTCTCTGGTAATGAAAGTATTTTGCCTCTGCAGGACTCGCGCAAGCGAGGTCGGGTCACCCTACGCTTCTAATACAGTAAAGTATTTTGGGAAATGCAACGTATTGGATAAACTTTGAGCATTATTTCTACGAGCGTATCCTTGGATGGCATATGGCACTTATTGAAATAACTTATGTATAAGGAAACTTTAACATAAGTATTACAGAATTGCTCACGAAACGGTTATACAATATTGAATAAAATACATAAAAACTATAGCACCCGTGAAACCTGCAAATCGAATACTATATTGGACCACATATGTACTAATATAGGCAACCAGTCTTTTAGTGTATCCATAATCGAATCATCGCTATCTGATCACAAACAGATTTTCCTCGAAGTGTGTGCATTGCAACATAAAATGAACAGAAAAGTACACTACAACGCAATCGACTTTGAAGAACTGCGCGCAAACGTTTCACAGTCAACTCATATTAATGAGGGCCACGATTACGACTACTTTGAACGATTTGTCTGTCAGCTGGTGGAAAAGAGTAAGAGCGAGAGGATTAAGTACCAAAACCCCTTGCAAAAAGACTGGATAAATAAGGACATTGTGAATTTAATAAATATACGGAACCACCTATGGCAGCAATCAAAAGCAGATCCTGAGGATGAAAGTATCCTAAAAGCATATCACGAACAGAAAGAAAAGACTAGAGAAATGATCATGACTCGCACAAGAAACTACTTTTATTCTCTGTTTCAGAATAACAGCAATCAACCGAAGAAAATTTGGGAAGTAATAAACAACTTATAAAGTAAAGGAAAACTGTGCTCCTCCTAACCTTAAATTGGACTCAGGGCTGACTGTTACAGATGGTGAGGGAATTTGCGAATCATTTAATGTATTTTTTTGATCTGTTGGCGCCGAATTAGCTAAAAAGATACCTAGCTTATACCATACGAATACGGGTAATACATTGATGTACTCGCATACTCACATACACAGCACCACACTTAACTACATCACATCAGATACTTCATATGAAATTTCAGAAATCATTGACGGGTAAGAGAGTAATACTAGTACCGGAATTGACGAAATTAGCGCAAAGGCAGTAAAATGTCTCAAGAATACTATCGTCGAAAAACTGACTCACTGCATTAATATCGATAACGACAGGTATTTTTCCAGATACACTAAAGGTAGCCAAGGTCAGTCCTATTTATAGATCGGGAGACAGATCTAATCCTAGTAATTATAGACCAGTGTCAGTTTTGCCTATTTTAATAGAAATTAATAGAAAAATATTGCTTGCTTTATAAACGACTTTATTCATATTTAATTGAGAAGAAATTTTTAATCGACCAACAGTATGGATTTCGGCCTAAATCTAGCACTCTGACAGCCGCAATAGATTTAGTTACGAAAATAAAAAGTAACATAGATAAAAAAAACATTGCTCTCGGGATTTTTATGGACTTGAAAAAATGCTTTGATACCGTGAGTCACGAAAAATTACTGCTAAAACTAAATAATATAGGTATCACGGGCACGGCCCTAAACATATTCACGTCATACCTACAAAATAGACGACAGGTGGTCAAAATAGGTAACTTCGCTAGCTCTGCACAAAATATTACCTATGGGATTCCTCAAGGCTCAATCATTGGCTCTTTAATGTTTTTAATTTATGTTAATAATATTAACCAAATAGGTCTAACAGGTCAACTAACATTATACGCAGATGACACATGCTTGTTTTACTTTGACAAATCGATTCACGACATTATAACGACTGCACAAAGGTATCTCGATATACTCCGCGAATGGCCTAACTTTAACTTACTCACAATAAATACCTCAAAGACATCATACATGATTTTCTCAGCCAAAAATAAAAATATACCTACCGAATTTCCGACCTCTTACCATTTAAATACCAAATTGCAACGCTCAAGTAAAGAAAAATATCTGGGACTGTGGGTCGATGACAAACTGACATGGAAGTACCACATTGACCATGTCCGAACCAAATTACTACCATTACTGGGTGCGCTCCGTAAAGTTTCTAATTGTATACCTAAAAATGTACGCACCATAATCTACAACTCTTTGGTCAAATCACATCTTAATTACTTGATTAAAATTTGGGGATCAGCAGCAAAGAACCACATAAACAGCTTGCAAAGAACACAAAATAAAATCATAAAAGCGATATTTCACTATCACTATCTTACTTCTACTAAAATTTATCAAAACACTAATATCCTGAATCTCACACAACTATACACATACTGCACTTGCATATGAAATATGAATAAAAAATATAACTATCAACTCTGTTCAGTCAAATATTCGCATTAGTAAAAAATATACACTCATAACTTGCGAAATAAACATAAACTACTAGTGGCCAATGCGCGTACTATGTATGGGAAAAAAACTATTTTATCGGAAGGAGTACAGCTATACAACAACCTGCCAAACGACTTATAAGAATGTGACAATATATCCATGTATAAAAGCAAAATATAATAATGTTATTTTTATTTTTTAAATTGTATGTATCTCATTTTAAGCGAACTCTGTTGAAGATGAGAAATAAAAAATCTTTAAACCTAAAGTACAAAGACAAAAAAAAAAAAAACCGGACTTTTAGTCAGTTGGGTACAAAATGTTGAAAAGAGGTAGGTATTTTACGTTCACCGCGTATCAACTCGCAAGACCAGTGAAGACGATTGCCGGTGCATTTAATGTGAGGAAGATGGTGAAATAATACTTGCTTCCCCTACAAAAACATAGGTTGGATTTGTCAGGTGACATGGAAGTCACAAATTCGTAAGATCAGGTGGCTCATTTTGTGAATTTTCCAGGAGGTAAAGTACCTACATAACAGATGATAGGTACAAGTCTGAAGGTGTTTGAAGTCCTCGAATATTCTACAAGGCCTTAAAGGCACGTTGCATTACAGGCGTTGTACAATATGTAAGCGTTTCATGCACCTAATTTGAAACCTCCAATTTCGACAATGCCTGCTATGAAAAATGAAGTTAGGGTTTTCAGCTGGAATGATGTTTGCATAACTAGACTGAGTGCTTATTCCGTGAGCATGGTTATTTTGCATTAATTAAGAAAGAGTTCATACAGTCTTCTTCAAATTGAACAACTTTGTATGTACCTGCAAACAGTTTCTTGATAGTGAGTGGCTTATCACCATTGGGCGAGTCTCGGCCACCGTCTAGCCCAAACCCAAGGCCGGCGCCGCCGCCCGCCTTCTCCACCACCACCGACACCAAGGCTGAGCTCGAGCTTGAGTTTGAGCTCTGCTCAGCTACCTCCTCGCGACGGACCTTCGACTCCGCTGTAAATCAAAAAAAGCGTCACTGATTTTTAAAAGTTCTTAATATAATTCGTTATCAGAGAATTGTGATTAAAAAAGAATTAAGAAACCGCGTACAATATTGAATCATGGTCAAGTTAACAATTATACATTTATTTTTACCATTTTCAGAGCCGCATCCAACTCCTCTGGCATTTGCTTGAGATTCGTTTTCAATTTCGATAATCACCTCCGATCGTTGTTCCTGCAATGTGAAAACGAAAACATTGAAGTACGTACGAAGTCACGTAAAATTCATATTTAAAAAATAAATCCTCTCGTAGGTATAATAAAATAAGTTATGTTTAAAAGTGTGTAAAACAATGTTAGTAATATAAACTATTTTATAAATAAAAGACATTAAAAATGACAATGAAAGAACTTTGAATCAGTACCTTAAGTATAGTAACAGATTGAGCATGCGTTATTCCAGTCATTGTGTAGCCATTGATGCTTCGGACTTTGGCACCTCGTTTCAGCCCCGCTCTCGCTGCCACACTGTCCGATAATACTCTATGTACCTTCAGTAAAACACATTAATTATGTTACCATACTTTAAACGTGACCTACACTTTAACGATTTCAAATTATAATATACATACCGTAACATATTTAGCTTCACAGTCGATTCCTCCGGCCAAGATCAGGCCCACACCTGTTCCAGCACCTCTTTTTAGTCGGATTGTTTGTGTCGGCACTTTTGCATCTTCAGTCGGGCTGCCGTCGATTTTGTCAACAGAAACGTCTTTTTTTTTCGCTTCTATTTTCATTTTATTCTGACGAACGTTATTGTCTGGTTTTGTGCTAAGAATTTCTTTGACCATCAGATCCTTAGCATCTAATTTCAAGTCAAGGACAATTTCTTTTTTAGGCTTTTCATCCTTAGTAACTGATGAGCTTTGCATAATTACAGAGTCGTTCATAATTTTATCTGTTGACTTAGATATCCTATTATGATTAAAGTTATCCAGTCCTGCTTTTTTAATCTCTTTAATAATTTTTTCCGATATATATTTCGGTGCATCTTCTATTTTCGACGTCTCTACAATACTATCATTCGTTTTGGTTTTATTTGCTGAACTAGAGTTCCGCTTTAGTCTTGTATTTTTAAATTCAGTCTTTCTCTGCCGAACGTTCATATCACAATCACTATCCGAATCCGATTCGGCTACTACTTTGTTGCGTCGTCTGTTCTCGCCTTTGTTAGATATGGCACTCACTGATGATGTGAGCGTAGAAAGGCGATCAGACACTTTATCGGTTGGACTCGGAGACCTGTCATAAGACTCGTGAGAGAATTTAGTTTCAAAAACAGGAGACTTGAGCTTCGCATCTCTTCCGCTTCGACATTTAGCTGAGGCTAAAATATTTCTTCTATTTATTGTATCTACGTTATAAGTTTTTGAAACTCTTCTCTTTTCGGAGTCAGGTACAGAACTTTCAAGGGAACTGCAACTCGCTTGAGAGCCAGACGTAGCTGCTGAACCTGCTGATGAGCTTAGTGAAACATTTGTGTCGGATGACACTGAGCGACATACTTTTCGTTTCGTATATTCCTCACCACTCTTCTCTATGACCGAAGATTTAGTAGGAATGTCGGTTTTTACAAGCGAATACGTTGTGTAATGCGATATTCTCGGTGAAAGACGTGAACTATCGGATTCTATAGTATCCAAATTATGCATTGGTGATGAAGCAGAAGATCTATAACTAGACTGCGTCGAACTCATTGCTGAATCGTTGTCGCTGTCTACGATGTCCGTCGCAGTACATATTTTTATTTCCACATTTTTGTAATCTCGTACATAATTCATAATGTCCTTGTATTCTTTTTTTGGCAGATTATTTGAGTTATGTAACGTAGATTTAGATGTCAATAAAGATGTAGGCACTCTTCTAGCATCACCATTTATGTCGAATGAAGACCTCAGAGTTTTTGAATCGTAAGAATTACCACTGAATTTATTTCCTGGCTCAGCTTTTTCGTACAGTTTTCTTTCAGGAGTAGACTCTTTTGATAACGTAGAGGGAGTGTATACTTGCAAAGATTTCCGTTTAAAAGCAGGAGAATATTTTGGAATGTTGTTCGGTAAGAGATTCGTTTTCCATTTGATTTCGTTCAAAGTGAAAGGTTTTACGGTATTCGTTTTGTTATCAATATTTTTAACATTATTTGGTTGAGACTTTGTAAGAAATGATTTTGTATACGTATCTTGAACTTTTATTTCAGGTAAATCAATTATCGGAGTTTGTACTTCAGGTATCACTAAATCTTTTAGTTTTGACATGCATTTCTTCCTCTGTTCAATTAAGTACTCTAAGTTTGATTTATGTATTGGAGCCTTTGTGTTGGTGGTATCATCACTAATACTTCTGGCATGGTAAATCGGTTGAGAAAATGATGTATCCATAGTCGATGATAGCGTAGTTGTGCTTCCGTAAAAGAAAGGCTTGCTCTCAGTGTGTAAAGTGCTAGTTTTTCTACCCGTAGCTAATGTTCCGGCCAGTGTGTTTTCGATAGCACCTAAAACTTCTGGTCTATCTGTATGTTTTTTATATGACCGAGGTGCTTCATCGAGATTGTCTTGGGATTTAGTCAGTCGTCGGTCCAAAGAAGAAACTTCTGTGTAACTGCTTATGTACGGGGCTGCACATTTGCGTGCAGTAGAAGTTGATCGAGCAGGAAGAGTGCCACATTTGTCCAAGCGATCGGAAGATGTGGCGCGATCGTTTGAAAACATTGCAATTTTGTCCTTAACACTAGCTTCACTTCTCGCATCTTGTGATCTCAATGAGTAAGAGTAGCGTGATCGAGTGGTGGTAGGCCACCCGGTGGGCAATCTGGGTGGCAATCGGCTCGGAGGCTCCGGTATTTTCTCAACAGCATCAGATGGAGTCTCCACTCCATCTGGTGGCTGCCGTGGACACGAAGGTAATGGTGTCTCATCATTAGAAAGGCTTTTGTCTTCGGCGTCACTTTTATTGACACGATCTGAAAAAGAAAACATACAAATGATATTTTCTATCTATTTACTCGTAATCTACATCGAACAAATTACTATAATTCTCAAAGGGTATTCCTCGAGGCGCAGCTTCCATGTTTTAGCTATTATCAGCACGCATACGCGTCTGCGCGGTGTCTGCTGAATCAGCTGATTTTAATAGCGACTGCCATGTTATTAACTTATTCAACAGATTTCATCCAAAACGTGATTTAGCACATAATTCAAAAAGTGACATAAAATACTCAATCGTCTCCTTGAAGTCATATCCACACACAAAGGTTGCATAGAAATATCAAACAAAGAGGCTGAGATAATATGAATCATTGGCTTCGTGTCCTATTACAGTTGACCAATATGTAATGTTAGCTATAGGGGTGCGTCATCTATTCCATCATTCGCGATCAATTACGTTCAATAGAAGGCTGTTAAGCAGTAAACACGCAATTATAGGTCCATCTAGTAGTAGGTAAAGATCTATTCGCAAAATATAAGACAGTAAACCGATGCACATACAAGTTTATTCCGTAGTTATGTGTCTTTTAATCCTATTATTCATTAAACGTAAAAGGAGGAAAACTAGTTTCAGCTATTGTTTAAGCATAAAAAAGAACAACCTTCCTTTTCTTCTTTTATAGGGTGCAAACAATGAGAATGTCTTATTTTCACAATACTGTACGATTGAGTGTCACACACTATTAAGTTCTTTGAATACATCACTGATCAAAATGTTTGAAAAATAATTAATGCTTACTTGAAGCAACTTCGATCACAACTGCTGTTTTTCTCAAAGGTACATACATTATGTATTTAAAATTCACAACAAGTATTTTCCGACATGGCACGCTTCGTCTTATTTACACAGGTGGACTGAAACTTAGCCTTAAGTGTGACCATGGACAGTATACGAGTATGTAGGTACTCATGTAAGGTTTCCAGCAAATGAGTTAAATAATGTACAAAGTTGTAAGAAAGTCATTTATATCGTATTGTTCATAATTACTTCAAGAAATGAACCACACGTATAACGAAAATAATATATAAATTTTAATTTTAAGATATAATCGATAACCTCAAAAGATACTCTACCGGAAACAAAAGGTAACTGAGTAATGTAGTTTCGTCATTTTCGATCCGATTTCAATCAACAATAAAGTTTACAACTACGAGTATATCATGCAATGCACTTTCTGAAAAAAGACGTAAATGTGTTGGTTATGAATTTACTTTGAATCTAAATGTAAATCCAACATATGCACCAAACAAATAAAGCAATATTGGACTTTAGTTAATGTTGTGTGATCATCATCTGTGTATGTGATGGTCATTTCCAGTGTTGTGATAAACCAAATCAACTAAGATAGAAACTAGAAAAAGTGACCTGGGGTCCCGCTTGAGTCCCAGGATCAGGTCAAAGGTCCGACCCGGTTCAAAACTGTTTTTGTACAAAAACGAAAATGGTGGTAAATAATGCAAGCATAACCCACTTTTCATTATATGTAAAAAGAAAAAAATAATTCTATGGAGAAATCTTGCAGCAGACCAATAAAAAATGGATAATAATTAGCGGTTTCGCCTGTCTGTAAATTATTTTATCCATGGAAACATGTCACTTGGGTAAAAAGTATACTATGTCCGACTCCAAATCAAATAATATATCTATACACGGAATTTAATCAAAATCGGTTCAGTGGTTTAGACTTGAAAATGAAACAAACAAACTAATTTTGCCATTGTTTTCTTGGACAATGTTTTAGACATTGATGGGGCTGAATAAACATTTTAAAAAAAAGTATTTTATTTTCTCCTCCCTAAAACCACAAGTTAAAAGTTAAGTTTTCATACTAGGTAGATTACATTTTTTTATTATTATTCTTTCATGATTCCCATGAGCCACAGCAATGCGCCACTTATCATTGAAAAGTATAATCATTTGTCTTTCATTCCCGCCATATTTTATTTCTGTACGCCGTGGGTATATTTTTCACCCTAAATGGGCCATTACCTTTATCTAGTTTCTATCTTTGTGTAGAAAATAGAGCATTGTTTAATGCTAAAAATTAAAATACACTCATCCTATAGCCAGTTTCATCTTAATCAAAAGTCAAATATTTGCAAAAATATTTCTTTCGGGTGTTAAAGCTTGCCTACAACATTGCTGAAACAACGTTGGCTTACAACGTAAAATACACTATATAAATTCGCCAGGTCTGTTAACGGCCTCGGTAGCTCAGTTGGAAGAGCAGACACCCGGATTGTGAAAGGTCGTGGGTTCGAATCCCGCTTGAGTCACAGGATCAGGTCAAATTTTTCCAGTTTCTATCTTTGTGTAGAAAATAGAGCATTGCATAATGCTAAAAATAAAAATTCACTTGAATTAACTAAATCATGACAGCACAGTAATGCCCGTTTCATTTCTAGTAAGTTAGATCAGCTTCTCACATTGCCTAAACGAGTTCCGAATATTACTCTATCAAATAGTATTACCATTATAAACAGTATTTTTTATTTATTCTAGCGACAGCTGGCATCCGTACCTACATATTGATAGAAAGTTCTGATATTATTTCTGATTTTTGATCCCACGAACCATAATTAATAAATGAATGAAATGGTATTTAATTTTTGAATGATTTGATAATTTTATCATTCTTTCTTTCTATAGTGCAAAATTTTATCATTTTGGAAAATTTAACTTCCGAGATTCAAAAACTGTTTTCAAAAAAGAATTATTGACAATCTGTTTCAGAACATGGAAATGAACCTATTTATTTTCACATAACCTTTGTAGGGTGCGTTTTCACCAGAGATGTGCGAGGATGCGTTGCGAGGAATGTGATTGTTAAGAAGAACCAATAGAATCGCGAAGCTAGGTGAATGAAACAATTCTATTGGTTCTTAACACACACATTCCTCGCAACGCATCCTCGCACATTTCTGGTGGAAACGCAACCCTACTCTTGGCTTGATTTGATATATCCAATATAAAAATCTTTAGCTTTTTTGCCTTTTTTTCCAAGTCCTTTCATATTTCTTTATTCTTTATTTGAATAGCAGCTGTACTGACTGACAGACGAACGAACATCTAAAGTTACGCCGTAGGGCCCCTAGGGCGCCCTAGGGTTTCGTTTTTGCCATCTAAGTACGCCACAGAAGGAGCAACACAAACCTACTCGCTAAGGATTCCAGAGGTAATTAAAAGATATTACCCAGAGTCAGAAGTACTCGTAGTTATAGCTATACCCAAAAATAAATAGTTTAGGTAACTTTATTTCAATTATGAATGCGCGTCATGCTATTGCGTTGGTCCTTGTTGCAGAATAACAGTCGCAAAAACAACACATTTGTAATTGGATTTGTAAAACTCTCGACATCAGTGCAACAGCGGTGAAGTGAACTGAGAGCAATATCCTCACGATCATCATTTGCAACTATGAGACGTCCACTGCTGAACATTGACCTCCCGTATTGATTTGTGAAATGTTCAGTTTCTGACACCGTCATCTATCGAAATCCTGCTACTTTATCAGATCGCCCGTCTATCTTGTGGGTGACCGTCCTACGCTGCTCTCGCTATGGCTACCATTCTCAAAGACTATTCTGCTGCCTACATGGCTATCAGCTCTTCGCGTAGTGTGCCTGCCCTCCCTCTGCCATTTCAGTTTACTTAGATTGCTGTTAACTTATTTCAAATGAGTGCCACCAACTTAAATTAATGCTGTGTCATGTCATGTATTGCGACTGTAGTAGTAGAGTAAGCATGAAATCAGATACTAATGGGCCCCATACCTCTATGTATCATTTATCAGATCATTCCAGAATTAGAACTTTTTTTAAATAATTATTCCTAATATGGACTACTAATAAGGCTACGAAGTATTCAAAGCTGTTGCGCGCTTTGTGCTGTTCATGTTATTCGGTTTTCATTGCAACAAAGCCAATAATTACATGTTTTTCACCTCATTAAATCGCAAGTAAGATTTTGCATATTAAATGTTTTCAATAATTAAATCAATAACAATATTTTTAAATTCCACCATAAAATAAGGTAACTTGCTGGTTGCTTGCTTGGTTGCTTTGCTGAAGTCCAAATCATCATCGGTTAGAATGATGAGACATTTAACTTCTTTTTAAATATATTTCTAAATATAATCGAATCTCATTAATGTCACAAACCGTGAAGAGACATTGATCGCCTGGGTATCTTCCTCATCTCCAACATGATGAAAATCTAACGCAACTTCACCTGTAGATATAGTTATGTATTAGACCCATTTTTTATCACTTCACATTGAACTACTTAGCGAAACAGTTTTGGTTTCCATTCATGAAAAGTCATATTTCACCAAACCGTTTGCAAAAAGTAACAAAACCAAGTCAACATCTCACAAGAAACAAAAGGCTATCCACTTTGTTTACTCAGCTGAAAGAATTTAGCGTTTCTCCCGAGCCGCGAAAAGAGGATCGAGTTAAGAATGCGGAACGTGTACATTAACGACCGAAATAACAGTTATTTAACATAGGGATGTGCGTGCGACGTGCGCGTGCGCCGATGTGCGAGCGGAGCAGAAATCGAGCGCGAGCGCGGAGCCGCCGCGGCGGGGCGCGATGCACTGAGTCGCGGTGGACTTGCAGAAATTTGCAGCGTCGCCGCCCTTGACGGGGGCGTTGCTCCGAGCCAGGGACGGACACCGCGCTGCGCACGCGACGCTCCCCCGCATCCCACTGCCGAGTAGGTACTAGCGCTCGGCCGGGCGCCGAACACTCACCCATTTCGAACGCTTCATCGACTAAGCCTTCGGTCTCATCTATCGCCTCCGCTCTTTTTCCAGTTCTTCTGTGTCCGGCACGTAATCCTAAAATAACCAAATACAACAGGAATGTAAGTACTTTGGGTTTGAACTTAAACGCAAGCACTCTTATTTCAGTGCTGGTGCTCAAGTTTGTAAGCATCGATTGGTAAATCTTAGGTTATTTTTAGCTCAAAGGCGTCGGGGGCGGCGACCGTGCGCTCGCGCAGAGCAGACGGTGCGCGCACCACAGATGTCAGGGTCGCGCCCGAGCCCTGCTCATTGCGCCCTACTTCCGATGAAGAGAAAGCCACTTTTGTCCTTCCAAAGCTGAGATCCGGGAGCCGTGGGCGTATTTTTGAGTGAATTTTCTTTCGAGTGTTGCATTAAACGTGTGGCATCGCGGAATGCACCTCGCTACATGTAGGTAGATGGGGAGTGACGTCGCTGCGGACACGAGAGGCTGGAATGTTGCTCGTGCCCTCCGCCGTCGCCCCTTGCAATCCGGACGCGGCCTTTAAACTGCTCCGACGTGTTTGCAGAGTTGTTTGCACATTTTTTTACATTCCCGTCCTTTTATAAAACTCTCATATGCAACCTATAGTAACGACGCTGAACGCAACTAGAATATACCGGTATGCAAGCTAGGCCTTTCATAGATTTTAAACCCAGATGTACAATGTTGCAATACTCGTAGGTGCATTGTTATTGAGTATTTTCGTTTAATTGATGAAGTACCAATTAAACACTTTGTTCTCTGCCAAGAGGCGAATAATTGACAGACACCTATCGGGGTTCTTTTGAATAATCGATGGTACCAATAGCCAAAAGTATGAAATGGATAGGTAATATAAGTAAAAGAAAGTGCAATCGATTTCACTTTCAAAACTAAATTAACTTTCTCCAGTGACATGTCTTACATAATATGAACAAGACAGTCATAACCGCAACATTTGTATCTCGTAAAGGTCGTCGGGCAGCTTTTATTAATTCAAATCGTTTCAATGTTTTGTTACGTGATCATCTTACCGATTTCAACCAAAACAATTTGAGTGTTAGGGCATCACGTCATGCAGAGCTCTTCGAAAAAGTACCTTCACCAACTTATCATTACTTTTATCGCGGACCATCAACGTTTAACGAGTATTCACAGTCGCTTGATAGGATAGCAATACTTCTTTGTTTTTCTTCAACATCATGATTCATACCATTATCTCCTTCGGTAAGACCAAGAAAGAAGGAAGCTCATCAAAGAGGTTAAATCCTAAAAGGATTTAGACAATTACATAAATGACCCAAGTAATAGGCTTATTTGTTTATGGGCTGCTGCAAAAAATCATCCAGTATCGAAATTATGTGATCGCTACAATAATAGTTATAAACCATGCTTGCTAAATGCGGGACAATGATCCAAAAACTTACGAGTACTTAATCCGATTTGGTTGGACCCAATACCTCTAGAATTCGAACCGAGTGCTATCTCTTGGCCACCGATGCTTTATATTACTAGCTGCCTGTTAACATCGAAATAAAAATTCACACATAAAATTATATTACCATAACGGAAACTATGAAGACTGAATTTTAATAACGAATCCTGAGAAAGAATTCGTGCGAATGACCGGTTCATTCACGAACAGAATATAATTCACGAGCATAAAATACGATCAAGAAGTGAACGAGATGTCGCTTTATGCATCAATAAAACTTGTAACCATTAACAGAAAAAGGGACTCGTTTGTAAGGTGACTTTTTGTTTCGATACTTTCGTACAGTGAATGGTGTGTATGTATCGTCCTTAAATTATATAAATATTTAACGAATAAAATGCCATTGTGGTGGTATGCCCGCTACATTCACCCTGGAATCTGCCAAAGGACTTGTTTTGTAAAGAGATTTTAAAATCACCTTTATTTCAGAAACGTTTAGAGCGTCCGTCTTTTCAATATCTTCAAAAGTTTTTGTTACATTCGCAAAGGACATTCCAAGCCTTGCCATTTTAAATGGCCGCTAAATAAGTTTAAAAGATCGTCACATCGCATTTTGACATCAAGACGCCATAATGCCGACATTGCTAACGTTTTTGCCTTTAGTCTGCAACTCTCAACTGAGGAAATATCAGTGCAAAATGCATATGAAATTCATGTTTTACACTTAAGGCACCGCTTACGCCATTTTCTTTATATAAATCAAGATAGTGGAATCACACAAAGTTGAAAGTAATATTTTTTGACAATTCGAAATAACTATTTGCAAATGTTTTATTTGAACCAAGATTTATTGAGCTAGATTGAGAAAAATTAAGGATTCGAAATAACTGTTTGCAAACACACAACTACAATTACTCGTTTTTTATGTACATTGTTATTTTTTTGCCTTTTTATTAGTAAAAATTATGTAAGTTGTTAAAAGAAAGTAAGTCAACTTTACGTTTTAAAATACATAAAGATGAGACTCATACCCGGATCATAAAAGCGTCTGAAGCTAATGACGCGAAGTAACTACTGAAAGTATGAACGAAAGCCGTTGCACAAAATCGTAAAACGACTTCGATTCATAAAGTGAGTGTTTGAAATTGATGCCATGGCATTCAAAGCGGTGGGCGAACAATGAAAGCTGACAGACAGGTCGCGGTCGCTTTATGACGACCGGGATTCCAGCCTGCGTACTTTCCTCGCGGGAATTCATTTGAAAGCACACTTTATGATTGCAATATTTTGTTTTAGGCGAGACAAACGAATTTTAACATTGGCTTGTCATTAAACTGTTGTTATTTGGCACAATCAAGTATTTATTAAGTGCTGATAAATAAGAATCACATTCGTATAAGGCTCTTTGCTGCGAATTCCGTGTTTTTACTAACGTAGCAGGAAGTGAATGCTCACGAGTACCTATTAAAGTCATTGCTTATCTTATTGGCACTGGAAACGTATATTTAATAACTCAAAAGTAGGATGATTATTATAGAGGACCTTTTTAAATTTTTCATTGGCACACAACAAAAGATGGATCAAAGTAAGAAAACATTTCAAGAAGTATTCATTAATTCTAAAATGCAATCGCAAGAAAAGATATTAAAGAATCGGCGCAATCAAGCATGACCACTTGAGGTTAGTCCTACGGCATCCTTGCAATGCGGTCCAAGCCTTGCACCGAAACTGCATTACGCCATGTGCAAAGAATGGCAGGTGCGACCAGCGCGCAAGGTGCGCTTTCACAACGACCGAAGGATTTCAACACAACTATACATAATATGGAAATCGTAGGAATGCGTTAAATATCCAATTTCTCTATGGGTTCAACAGTACGACGCTATTAAGAAATTTACATAAACACAATTTTGCAACGATTATGTTATTCTAATAATGTTCGCGAAACGGGTTTGGGCAGGGGCGTGTCCTGTAATCTTACGTCTCGGTTTCGACATTCGCTAAAAATGGTTATCCAAAAGCTTTTTTAGTGGAATAGTGAGGAGCGAATAGTCTATAGGAGCGACACTGGAGCACATAATATGCAAAGTGATTCCACTTGATTCAAAAGTTAGGTTTTTAAAAATTTATCAAAGTATGTTTACTAGTCTCTGATACCTATATTACAAACTCTGTTCAGTGAGAAGTCAGTTGATTTTGTCTGTCCTAGATATTTTTTTACTCATTTCACGGAAAAAAAAATTACCTTTGAATTTTTCTGGACATATCATAAGAGGAGTGTTAGAACAAAACGCTGGGGTGCTCCTCAACGGACTTTACAAGGTGATAGGCTATGCCGATAACCTAACAGTAATGAGGCAAACCAAAAGAGACGTGGAACAAGCGGTAACAACTTTGACCTCAGATGCGGCTGAGATTGGACCCAGAATTAACCAGGATAAGACAGAATATCTCGACATGAGACGCTACAAAAACACCAGAGTAATGCGTGAAGATCTGGTTGCTGGAAATATTCGATACACAAGCGTCGCAACTTTCCGGTACTTGAAGTGCACTATAACGGAAACAAACACCAGGCAAGAGGAAATTAACAACAGTGTTGCCAGTGAAGACCTACGGTACTAAGACGTGGTCCTTGACAGTTGGCCTTTTGAATAAGCTCAGGGTTGCTCAGCGTTCTATGGCGAGAACTATGCTTGGCGTCTCTTTGCGCGATACGACCCGCAAAAGATCAAAAGTTACCGACATAGCTCATCGCATAGCCAAGCTGAAGTGGCAATGGGCTGGCCACATCGCTTGTAGAACTGAGGACCCCTGGGGAGTTAAGGTTCTTGAGTGGCGACCACGAACTGGGAGACGCAGCGTGAGCAGGCCTCCTACCCGGTAGACCGAAGACCTGGTGCAGGTTGCGGGAAGCTGTTGGATGTGTACGGCCCAAAGCCGCTCGTTGTGGTGTTCGATGGGGGTGGCCTATGTCCAGCAGTGGACTTCCAAAGGATGATGATGATGATGATTGGAAATTTTAATAATAATATTTAATTTAAATGAATAATAGGTCCAAGGACCTCTTCAAGTTCGGACAAATTGCCGCATACGTTTATTTGAAAGAGGTAACTCATCCGAGGATCAGTCTTAGCCCGGACGAATCGCCCCAAAACCCGAATTCGCATAACTACAACGCGCGGATGAAACGAATTAGTAAGTTGTTATTGACTTTAGCATGAATGATTTTATCCGGAATACCTAAAACCTATTAAGTTTTTTTACCTTTGTGCATTGAAAGTTAAGTTTTTGCATGACATCTCTTTACAGTGTTCAATATAATTATACATATATTGACCATTTAAGTCTTTTCTCATAAATCAGTCAAATTCTCTACACTTAACTGTCGATTAATGTAAGCATACTTCATAAATAATGTACATATTTATTAGTATTCGATCTCCATAAGGATTATTACACATGCGTTAGTGGTTAGATCGGCGCGTGCGCACCATTATACACGACTATCAGCGCACTGCATCGGCACTCATAACAAGGCATTTGCAAGTATAATATGTGATTGACCTTAAACCTAATTAATTGTCAGACTTATTAAAACATTTAACAGTTGACTGTTACTTTCATAAAACGTGTTTTCTGCCTATCAGTCAAAATCGTCTTACAGTATTTGAAGATAGACAATATCTCAGTAAGAGGTAACTAATTGTAGATAATTCATTAGCATAGTGTAACGCGATTAATGTGATTCTGTATAAAATAACTATAAACTATAGTAAGCTTACTCACCTTCCCAAAAGTTCCTTTCGTAGGTTTTTCGTTCTTTCGTTTCGTTCTCTATTATGACTGGTTTCCTGGAACAAGTAATTATAAAAATAAATACAAAAAATGGTAGTTAACACCTAAGTAATAAAAGTGTGAGTACAAAACAAATAAAGGTACTATCATATTATTTCAAGGTTCTCCTTCAACTAGAATATTTAGCGTATCAGTTGTGACTTCTCAAGTCAGGAGGAGGTAAATATGCTATTGGTGGTAATCACAAAGCTGGGTGTTTTTTATCTTCGGTGTCTTGTTGGCAACCATTAAAATCAAAGAAAATCAAGAGACTTCACCCTACTGTAGCACAACTTGCGTTTGAAAATATTTTTATTTGAAAGCAACAAACGTTGGTTTATATTTCAGATAAGTGTTGAAGTCCGTTGTTCAACCTGTTATACCTATTCACGATTACTATAAATTAATCTGCAAACGAAATATCACTGCCTTGCCTCTGATTTTGAAGGGGCACCATCGTTGGTAATATAATAATTAAAACGCAGCAATTTAATGATAATTGAAATAGCAAGCCAATCCTAAAAAGATAAGTAATTAATTTTCTGCCTTGATTAATGAAGATCGTGAGTATTTCGAACTGTACGTACAGTTACGACGTGAATGATTAATTGTTTGACTCGAGTACCCTTTGTCTACGTCCTACAGGATAGTTATAGTCGGGTTTTCAATACATAAATGCATTTATTACTTATGTACAAAGAGAACGCGGGGCACAACCACCATCTCTTAGAGCAGCAGTCAATATAACTTATACAACGTGTTAATGAAAAAAGCGCAAAACCTGAAATTAGTTTGATTAGAATCGAGAGTAGAATCTGTTCCACTAATAAAAATAGGGAAAAAAAATACCAAAAAAAAAATTTTTAAGTACGCCGTGTTTAATCATTACTTAACTCTATTATTGCGGCGGCACGCGAACCTGCAACGTCGCACTAGATCGCGCGTAACTACCATAGACTTATTAATTTTGCAACAAAGATTGCTAATATGTTCGTATTTCGTCCGCGAGAATTAAATTTAATAATTTACATAATTCTTTAATAATAAAAATAAGTTTTGGTGTCTGAGGTTTTGCGCTTTTTAATTAACACGTTGTATAGTCATACATCAAAGTCTTACTGATATAAAGTTAAGGTTATCATATAAATTCAGAGTAAGATACTCGTTGCTGTAATAATAATTTATTACTTATGATGTTTTGGTCCTTCCTTCAGCACGTTGAAAAGCTTATTTTCTTTCAGAAAAAGAACGATATTGTGCTGTAACATAACATACCTTCTCGACTGTATATCACTAACGGGGTATTTAGAGGTAAGTGACTGTGGCCGTCATGGTGAACGGAATACACAGAAGCCCACTTTTCACCAATGGTTTTAGAAACCAACGCGATAGGTGGTGGGCCTTCCGCCGTTAAACTGGTTGATTTGGTTTTTGTACCGAGGTTTTTCATTACCGAAGAGTTGGCCTAAAATTTAACAACACAAGGATTGGTTCTGGCCAGATTTTTACTTTCTGTATTGTTTGCTGTTAAGTCAGCTCTCCCCTGAGTTCCATTTGTGACTGAATAAAGCAAAAAGTCTTGGAAATCTTACATGACGGTATAAAACAATAACGTATCCACTCAATGTAAAATAAACTATTTTCAAATGTTTAAAGTTTTTTCAACATCTAAAAAGAGGAAGCAATCACTATAACTAATAGTTGGTTACTTTTAATATATCACTTTCCAGCTAAACCATTTTGTGTTAACATTGCGTGTAGAACTACCTTACAATAGACTATTTGTATTCAACAGGTATATTAACTAAACAAATCCTATATCGAAAACCTCAATGACATAATGAGTAGAATTACCGTCGCTTGTATTACGGGGCGGTCGGGCGCTAAGTCAGTAATAGCGTCCCGTCAGCGACGCGAGCTTCGCCTGGGTTGTTATTTTGTTCTGGGAAGGACATAAATCAGAATAGATAATGATATGTTGGAAAGCGTCTTAGCTTAGGGGTTGAGCACCTCAACTCGGACCGTGTATCGTGTGATCCCGAGTTTAAATCTGGCCAAAACCATTTATATGTCATCAATATACTACTAACTCTCCGGTGGTGGAAAACATCGATAAAAAACCAAATTAACCCGGATAACAGCGGAAGGCTCACCTCCTACCACTTTTGGTTCTAATACCATTGGTTAAAAAGGGGCTTCTGAGTGTTCCGTTCAGCATGACGGTAACAGTCACTTACTTATGAGTACCCTGTTTGGAATATAGTCTTGCTGGTATGTATGTATGCTAATCCCTCCGCATGTTTGAAAATCAAGCATGCCATTTTTTGATGTCGCAATAACGCTTCAATAATAAAAAATCCCATTTTTTGAAACGATATGCACAGACATGCGACAGTGATAAAATAAAACATACTTGATTTGCACATACAAAAAGCGCGGACTAAATCAGAGTCAAAAGAAGAGCTTTGCGCTAATATTTACATGCGAAGTAAATAATTTTACGTCATCTATTCCGATTTACATCTGTGAATCTGTGGCTGGGCCAGTGATTTATTCGCGCGCCACTAAGTGACCAATTTCTATAATAACGACAATTAGCGAAGCGCCACCCGCCGCCCGCACCGCCTACTACAAGTACCCGTAATATTATGTTTGTATGTACGCATAGCTGTATGATACTATACTACTTTTATGTCTGCCAACACAAAATATACTGGTAACAAGTGAAAAACCACGTGGTCTCGTTACTGCTTAAATTATGTTAAGTTATCAAAACTTCATAAATGGGTACAAATAAACGTATTAATGCCAGATAACTGATGTGTTAGGGCATGCATACAAAATTAGTGGTCAAGTGGCCATCTCCTATTCTGCAATACTGCCACAAGAACACAACCCTCAGTGCAACATATAAAATGTCCGTACCTATTTACTAAATTTTAGTAATCAGTCGTTATTATGGTCGTAAAATGGCAAAACCGATTAAAAAAATACAAAGAAAAAAACTTTTGCATTAGTAGTGAAATCAGGTCAGCGCTAAAACGTTCATACCAGGTTTAATAGCGAGCTGCTCTCTTTTAGACGGTTACGTTGCAAAGCGGTATTTGATGACAATTAAAATGTGCAGTATAATTGCCAACCTACATACACACACAGTTTATAAGATAGTCTGTCTCACCATTTATCTCCAGTTATAAAACCTGGGGTTAATAGCTGAGATAGAGAAATTAACTTTATGTACATGAGCTCATTAAAAATATCCAGGCCAAGCTACTAAGTTATTATGATAGGTTGGTTCAGTGTTCTATTATAATTGACAACGTAGTTGACAGTTTAGTCTGCACTGTGGGATCGGGTAAATGCGGGGAAATTTTGGAATATCATGTCATTATATCAATTTAAATTAAAAAAGCGTAGTAAAGTTTACGACTGGATATCCAGAAGACACAAACAGCATTTCTAATCTTTAGATGACGAGACGTTTCTTTTGCCATTTTTTTGTCATTTTTCACTTAGCTCTTCTAGACTCTGTATATGTATAATTCGTCGTGTCGTAAATGTATTATCTCTTCAATTTAAGTTACTTTTAAGCTCTTGTTCGCATGGTTCTCCTTAACTTTTCTTAGAAGCAGCTTTCCGAAACATTTAAATTTAAAATTAATTAACATTGGGCATAAGAATTAGAATCTATCGCTGAAATGTCTTAAGTTTATTTAAAATACATAAATTCCTGGCAACTTGTTTGTTACTAAAAGCTCCTACACGACTAAAAGTCCCGAAGTACCCGTAGTATCGCATTTCTCTGTCACTAATCCCTTGTCAACCACATTGTTACCATCGAAAAACAACCTCATATGGATGGCCTTTGAACCAGTAATAGTGATACTAAAATAGAACACTTTATATGTTGTATATCTTGCAAAGCCGTTGCCAATAAATCAAAACATAGGCATGTAGAACTAAGCATCCACCTATATAATTTCTGCTATGGAATTTATTCCAAAACATTTTACAGCAAATGACGCAGGTCATCGCCGTCGAAATGTCAGGGTCCCCCAATCGCATTATGAATGTCAACCAGCTTCACCAAATCTTGATGCATAACCAGTTTACAACCATCTTGATTTAAAATATCGCATCAAGTTTGTAAATCGGAAGCAATAAGTACGTGTTTTAATTTTGCTATCTGAATGTTTTAACTTTCAGGTTTAGGTAATTCGAATATGAGTCGTCTGTTTATTAACATAGTGGGTTTACATTCGACTAAAGCCGATCACATTCGAGCGTTTATAGACTTGCTCGATGGCAAAAAAAAACAAAGCGAGACGCGAAAGGCAAGTTGTAGCGAGGCCTAACCTAGGCCGGGCGGAGCGGTCGTGCCCCCCCGCGCCCGCGCCGCTTTCCTCGGCGCCAGCGCAGTGCGGACCCGCGCCTGCGCCCGTCACTCTCCGGAAAACCTTCACGTCGCTATTCAGTTACATCGAGCTACCAGATCACCTAAACCTTTAGCAAAACCGGTATTCGCAATCCAGCAAATGCAACCTTCCCTTTTGTTCCAATAGTTTTGAGGCCGCGAAAGGCAATGCATGCTTCGATAGATTTCTCCTCACCGATTACGAGTAATTGATTTCACCTTCAATTAATCAACGAGTATTGATTTCGTGGGCTCATTTAAATACGCGTAGTTAAGATCTGACTAGCTGAAGGAACATAATTATTGCGACCTATTAGCATGAACTGATGATAACAATTAAACTAAGTATGATCCCTAAAAAATTGACTCTAATTCTTATATTTAAACAACGTATTCCTTTTGAAGACCCAAATTTTGTTTGTAATAAACACCATTTAAAAGACACAAAAATTATCTTTATAATTATTTAAGTACATAATAGAAAATACTGTATCAGATGCGCCAGAACCGGGCCTTTCTGGTTCTATTTATATCAACACAAACATAGAACAAAAACTCCGTGAATTATTTCCCACAGTCTGGGCAGTTTTGTCGTCTGGATCACAAAAAAGATTGACACAAACAACCTTAACAATGTACCTGTTTCCAGTAATTAATTTGTGATTATTCTGACTATAAGATAGCCTCAGTAGCGCAACTTTTTATTAATATCTGTCATCTTTCGCTTAACGATGACTGCCCCGTAGCTGACATCTTATTAACCTACAAAATATATTTTTTATGTGACGTATGTTGCCCGTAGACGACAGTAATTAAATATTACTAAGTGGTTATCGTAAATGATCATTGATCTAGACTAATCTAGAGTCACGTGATATCATCAAAAATAATGTGATAATAAATATGTGGGTGTCTCGTGTCGTAGGGGGTTGCGGGTGAGTGGGGGTTGAAGCGAGCGGTCCCGTTATGTTGGCGCGCGACACTTCGCGGAATCGCTGCTGCCTGCCTGCTGCACCAGTATTCATTATCTGCAGCCTGTCGGTACACATATGGCCTCACATAACGTAAGCCCGATACTTAACGAACGAGCTGTATTTGTATGCAAGGCAGAGATTAATCTCAATATCGGAGTTCCGTTACAAAATGGTCAATAAGAAAGCCTTATTTTATTTTGTGGCCTTATGGTGCAACTCTGTAAGACTATCTCAACTGCTTATATATAAATAACTAGTTATGTTGATGTATCTTTTTCTACGAATCAGATCTTCGCACTTAACCTAATGTATGTAGGAAGTATATAGTGTATTTATTTATTCATTCTTTATTGCACATTTATAAAAATAGGTACAATTGGCGGACTTACTGCCTAGAAGCATTCTCTACCAGTCAACCGCAAGGTTTAACAGAGAACATACGAATTTTGGGCTGTGCAACGTATGGAAATTGGTGCAAGAAAATACAAACAACGAATTTGTTACTTAACTAAAACTTGAAAACCTACTAATACCCAAACTAAAAAATACCTAATACAATTTTTAAACTTAAATAAATCATATATAGATGTATGTAGCAAGTAGAGTTCATACGTCAAGACAGCTATTTAGTGCGACTGGAGTCAAGTCACGATATCCGCTCTGAACCTTCCCGCCTGCAGGATGCCTTATCACCACTCCTCGTTGCAAAGACCTATGCTCATTTGAATTGTAGTTCACCAAGTGGCCATTGCACAGTTATAATGTCAGCTTTTGTACTCGTACTGTGCTACTGCTGCCTGCCTACTGCCTGCCGCAGGAGACCCACTCACAATGTGTAAATAACTAAATATCCCTCTTATAAACAGGGCAGTGAACAAGTCGATAACTGAGAGGGGACGAGCGTGCGAACAAGGCCGAACGTGCTATTGTCACAACAACATCACACTCCGATATTTCCTATAACGTCGAATAATGGACGTGTTGCCGATGGCTGTAGAATACAGGTTGGTCTATAATGGAGCTGAAATATTACAGATTGTTGGCTGCGTCAGTTTTGTATTTGAAAAGGTTTTCACGAAGTAACTTGTCTGTAGCAGGATTTGCTGTGATCCTCTGTAATGAATTACTCAAATGTTATTCATAGAAATATATATTGATAAAAAAGTACTTCTCGTTCCGGCTTCAGAGTGTTCTCTGGCTGTGCCTCCTCAAATTTAAAATAATTGCGATACACTTCCAACAAAGTCACAAAAAACAAAATATGGAAGGTATAGGTACATACATACTCTCTCCTTCGTATGACAAATATGAAACAGTTAATCTTGTTTTAGAAGTTACTAGTCGTAGGATGGTCTAGCTGGAGAGTTATTCTCTGCGGCAAGTCAATTTCGTAATATTATAGCCTATAGGTATATGCTCCGTATTCATCCATAGCGCTATCCAATTGACTATATACTTTAGGTAGGGCTAAATATCCATACCAAAAGTTCAACTTTTTTACTTTTTGGTGAGTTTGAACCTGAACAAGTAAACTGTCCACATCGCAGACACAATAAATATAACAATAGATTGTATCATATGTGACTCATGGGACAGGGAAGTGGTTAAAGTTTTTCTTTTGTTTTTGAACAGTTAATTTAATCGTTTTTTTCTGTTTGAAACAATTGATTTAAAATTACAATTTGTAGCAATCACGCACGCGCATACGTACTAGTAGCAAATATAACGGCTACAAAATATTAATAAAATTGGATTCCTTTGACTTTTGCTTCGTGTATAGTTGTAGTCTTGATAATGTTTCCGCACATACCCAATTATGCAGAAAACGTTACGCAATTACGAAATGCCACAAATTCGAAGAATGTTTATATTGTGACATTCTCGTTGCCATCCAAAGACACGGAATGCCCGTAGTTGAACAAGATCAAGGCGCCCTCGCCGCTTCCGCCCTGCGCAGGAATGTCATACATTGTAAAAACATCGATCGTGGTTAATTAAACGACTGTGCAAGTACACTTCGTTATTTATAGCCGCATTTTTGCAACAACGCTATCTTTCCCCTTGCGCCATTACCATAACTCCTTTGGATGATTTCAAGAGAGATCGTTACTTTAAGTTCTCTGCTGAATACAATATCTTAAAACATATCTGATAATTTATATCCTTCCGCTGAATTAATGTTTCAAGTATTAACTGCATCCTTCCAATTAAAATTATCTGCATTTGAGATAAATTGATACGGCCGTCATAAGATTGAAATACCAAAAACGGGAAAATCAAAAATGCGGTGCTGGGTTTGAGAACTCCATATCTTTACACTTGCGTTTAGCTACTCGAATAGCGATTTAGTTGTAATAATCATAGGTATTTTACCTTTAAATTATGTGCAAAGACTATCGGCGATGCCGCTGTGATTATCACTAATATCATCCACCAGTGAAGGTTTGAAGATAAAGACATATTTAATAACAGTATTAGATGTATTGAATTGCAGAGACACCGACCGAGAGTTGCAGGGCCAATCGTTGCGGCCGAAATACCGTTAGCCGTCGCACTCGCCGTGTGTTTGCTGTCCATACACATGCGAAGATCAAACCATTCAACCTACTTATGAGATGAACTACCAATAACTAAAGATAACGTTTAAAAGCATCAGATTAAACTAAACTAAACACGTAACTTGTTTACCTGGTTAAGTAGGGTCATATTTCGACGTCTTCAATAGACTCAAATGTCAAGTGATTGTGATGACACATTTTGCAACAAATCTGAAACGGTTCTGCAAATTTAAGCGTAATTAAACGAAGTTTTCTTTTACGAAATCACCGTCAGCATTTCAGATGGTTTGGCAATCGATTAAAATACGTTAATCGCCTGTGAATACATTCCTTGGCCGTCAATGGCGACTAATAAGCATTTCGAGTACGTGTTCGCTCGCCGAATGCCACTAAAACTGAGAAGATGGCCCGTTACAGAGCACACATGAATGTGTGACCTCGAACATGGCTTCGTCGCCTTGTCCGCACTGACTTGCACATTAGCAAGAAACAAAACCGCACTGTAATAGGCTAAATGCGATTGCCACGCCCAGCCGCATTCTAGCACAAAACAATATTAAGTATACTTAACGATCAATCACTTTAAATTACACGTATTATGTTTTATCAAACGATCGATTGAAAACACTGAAAGTTCGTATTGCCGTTGTCCCGCATTCGTTAATGATCGTGTTTTCTCTTTCAAATGCCATTAAGTGGGTCATTTCGTGAACATTACTGGCAGATTATGTTCGAAAAGAAGTTGTGGTTATGATCAATGCAAAACCGAACCGAATCAGTCGGCAACGCTTGTTAAAGATGATTCGTAGATTCTTCGAATTGTGATATAATCGAGTCCATATCTAATGATAGGTTCGTATTATTAACAAATATACCCAAAGTAACCTTTGACATCAGTTTTTCGCGAGTCATTTATCGAATAACATTAACATCTATAAAGCCAAATGAAATCGGTCAATTGCGTAGTGAAATACAAAAAGTTCTCGTTGTTTCACAATGAATGTCGAACCGAATGATCCTAAAT
Organism: Udea olivalis; assembly: GCA_947369235.1. NCBI lineage: Eukaryota > Metazoa > Arthropoda > Insecta > Lepidoptera > Crambidae > Udea > Udea olivalis. The sequence goes on along the minus strand of OX376341.1, from coordinate 13,110,662 downwards.
GATTCACATAATAAGCAGACAGGTTATAAACAATTCTTCATTGTTTTGTTATACCTTAACTAATATAGTTATTTCATTAAGTACTTGAAAGAAAGCTCAATATTTGTAATGGTTACAAAATTGCTATGCGTTAGTATATTTTTCATAGAATCTCCGAAAAGCCGATCCATTTGTGTAATGTTTAGACTCTAATAATAAAAAATAATAATAATTTCTGCCTGAAAATTCCATTTAAAGTAGAAATTTTACCTTTGCAGACAATTTTAAGGACATAATTATTTTCGATATTGTAAATATTATTTTAAATAGAGTTAGTTGAATTAATTTTAATAACGTTTTTTTACATTCTGCATTAACTTAATGAAAACAAGAGATTAATTTAAAACAACGACCTAAATAATGACGGCATGCTGAAATATTTTAAACTTTTAGGTCCATTGGACAACGCTCATAACTTGCCAAGTTCATTCTCTGAACAGAGCTTAGCAAGCGATTTCATAATATGAATTATATCTTGGGACTTCATTCTCGAGATTAGAGAACAATTGTAGTTTCACGTAGCGATCCGCGCTAATCATACACTATAGTTTAAATATCATTAGAAAAAAATGTTAATTAACACAGAAAAAAACCACATATGTTTGACTGACGCTGAAAGAAATACCATAATATCAGAATTCATTAAATTAAGCTATCTGCAGCGTTGCTCTATTCGTCATGTCGCTCGTGTAGTCTGTTTTCTGCTTGCCCCGGTGGTATAGCTGGCTTTATACAAAGCAACTAGAAGGATGCAAATATCCTGCTCTTTTAGGTTCTAGTAATTATACTCGTATGAGAATACCAACATATTTACAAGATGACATTAGTTGGTGGATAAATTCAATAAAAACTTCAATAAATCCATTATGAGAAGACTTTTACAACTTGGATTATTTTTCCGATGCCAGCAAAACTGGATGGTGGGTAATAAGTGATGGTAAGACTGCTTATAGAAGGTCAAGTGTGGAAGAATCAGCTGAACACATGAATCGTTAGCTGCATATTTTTGTTTAAAAATACTTGCAACAGAATGTATTAACTGAAATTTTGTGAAGCAAGAAATATACCTATTCCTATATGCTTCATAAATAAGCTCTCAGGACAATAAAATAGCAGATGCAGAATCTAGACTATTACACCCTTAAACAGAATGGGAACTTAGCGACTCAGCATATAGAAAGAAAGGAATAAAGAAAAAAAACATTTATTGACCCATAAGGTGTTAAAGCACAATAAAATAAAATAATAAAAGCAACAAAAAGTAAAAGTATTACATCAAAATTAAAACGGGCCAGTCAGGACTCTGCCTCAGCACGTGTCGCTGCAGTACGAGACTGCAGAGACGCTGGTATGCTGGCAGGGCCTGTTGTTGAGTGTGCGTCGTGTGGTTCTTGTTTTGTACAGTGTATGTGTGTGTGAATACATTCAAAAATGTGTAAGTATGAAGTAAGTTTCTTAAGTACTAAAGTGGCAGAAAAAAAAGGAAAAAACGGACATGAGTGTGGAGTGTGCCTACGGTAATTATTTATAATAACAAACCGTATAGTCAATACATTTGGCAACCCAGAAATATATTTATTCGCATTTATTCGTTAAATTCAAAATGCCCTAGGTATGTATCCTGGCAAAGAGACTCGGGAGCCTTCGCTGTCAATGCTTTGACCATTGAGTGGAATGAGTTAAATTTTTATGCATTTTCTTCTTTTTTGGTTATAGCTAAAGTTTAGAGAAAAATCATAACTGTAGCCCCATATTGGCATTCTCAAGCTTGGTTCCCACATTTTAACAGGCTACTTTTGTCAGATCGTATTACTTTGACCATTCTGATGACACATCGAGAAAAAGCTTTCCGGCAAATTCCTCAGACGTAACTTGTACATCCAGACAATTCTATTAAGCAATATAGCTAGACATTGATTTAATTTCTGTGATTCTAATAATGTAGATGATGTATTACGAAGCGCCAATTCCAAACATTCCACATTTTGGGACGAATGTTTTATATTCAGTACGTCGTCTACCACGAGTTGCCACTTTAAATTTACGTTATCTTTCGCGTAAAAATTTGTATTGGGATTTGACATGACATGACATGACATGACAATGTAATGGAACGCTCAATAGTTTTCGGTTGGCCTTATTTCTCGTGATAGGCTCCAGAATATCTTCTAATGATCGAGTCAATAGGCTGTTCAAAGGCTTTTACAAACTTCGACCATCCTTGTCTAAATATGAGATCATCTGGGATAAATCAATTGTACTTGATTACCTTGCCAATTTATATCCTACTATTGAGCTTCCGCTAAATCAATAAGCTAAGAAATCACTGACCTTTCTAGCTCTTACTACAGTGCAGACATACAGTTTGTATTAAAATAACCGATATGATTAAAACCTCTAGGTGCTTACCATCCATACCTCAGCATACCGTTTTACACGGTAAAGCCCGAAATATGTCCCGTAAAGACCTTATTAAGCTACTATAAGAAGTGACTAAGTCATTGCGGGGTAGTAACGACCATGTTTTCATCAGTGCAAGAAAACCTTAGAAATCGGTAACTAGTCAAACCCTAAGTAAATGGATAAAGTGTACCCTACACAGGAATTATGGAATTATTTCTTAAAAAGTATATAAATTATTTCATCACCACTCTTACCAATATTCTGTACACTCTGTTACGAAATATTGTTTTATTACAAAGAACTTGTAAGACACGTTCGTTACAACAAGGAACTGTCATTCACAGTTCATTGCTGTAATCAGTCTTAATTTCTGTTACTTTAAACTAAATAAGGCTTGAAGTAATGGCCGGTAGATCGGAGCGTTGGGGTTGCCACGTACAGAGGAGTAAAATGAAAAAAAAAATTCATTTTTTTTTTTATGTTATTTAGACTATAGGGTATGATTAGCCGATCGCTACGTGAAACTACAATTGTTCTCTAATCTCTTTGAATGAAGTCCCCGCATAATTTATGATCGAACTTCACTAAGGTAAGTGCGTTTAATCACTAATGATCTTTCATTTCCAGAGTCAGTGGTTACCTGGCAGTCTTGGCACTAACGTATTTTCTAGACTGGATAATTACTGACGAAATTGCTCGCTAGTCTCAGCTTAGGGAATTAACTTGATTGGATATAAGCGATTGTAATACGGTCCCATGCGTGGTAAAAACGGAACTAGTTTTAAGGCTTGCTATTCTAGATAAGTCACTGTTGGTATGGAATGGAATGTTGCTGCTACCTGATGAAGACATCACTAAGTTGGCTTTTTTCGGACCGCTGCTATTTTATTATGGATAAAGTAATATCTTTACACGCTTGAATTTAATAGCTTTGAGCACCATTTTTCAATGTACGAAATTAACTTGATACTCTGTATATTCCTTAACACTATAAAAACATTTTTTTAATAGCCATATCGTTAATTCTTTCTTAAATACATTAGGTTAGGTAGGCAAGCTGTTGTATAGAAATGCACATATTGTATATATTCTTTTTATATATGTATTTGTGACATGTTGTGTTAATTGTGACATAGTTGAATGAACGTAAACTGGTGATATTCTAAGCCTGATATGCTGACTACAATGCTGATACAAGATAGTGATTACTGGCGCATCTGCAATATTACGGAGTATAAGCGCTTACATCAAGTAAGCCTTCCGTTAATCTGGTGTAAACGATGAACATACTCAAGGTGGGGTTAATTTGGGCATCTGCTTAATCAATCTTTAAGTGCTACATACAATAGCCGGTCCTACAGGGACCACCTAAATCTGGCTAACGACCGGCGCATTGCGGCAATTTAATGCAACCGCATTTGCTAGAACGTCTTTCTATTATAATCAATTGCCAGTGCACACACTATGTACTTATATATGCTCTTCTTTTTACCTACTACAACTGACGATGCACTTTAATTTGACCTATTTGTCAAATTTTACATGCAATAGTAAACAATTAAATTTATGGAATGCGATTTTGAACCTCATCTGGTTCTTCGCATTTTTTGATTAGTTAGCAAAGTAAACGATGCGTTTTAATGAATAACATACATGCCTCACACATACATACATACATAAATGCCTCTAGGCATTAAGTCCAGCAATTGTACTTTACTTGTTTGTGAAATGAAGAATAAATAAATAATTAAATACATATCATCACAACTTTATCCCAAACGGGGTAGCCAGAGGCAAGTGACTGTTGCCGTCATGGTGCACGGAACACTCAGAAGCCCACTTTTCACCAACGGTATAACTCAACGTGGTAGGTGGTGAACCTTCCGCCGCTATCCGGGTTGATTTGGTTTTTTATCGATGTTTACCATCACCGGAGGGTTAGTCGGAAATTAAACAAAGAACACAAAGATTTTAGGTCTGGCCAGATTTGAACTCGGGACCACACGATTCGCGATCCGAGTTGGAGTGCTTAACCACGCTCTCATAATTAAATTTTAATGAATAAAATAGAGTTCTCAAATTACGATTGAACTTCTATCATAATCTAGTGTCGTGAGTGTCAAGACCTAAATGAAATAAAAAATTGAATGTTACTACTAGGAAATGAAAACAATTACGCCAAATGAAATCGGCTAAGACCTGTGTAACGTGGGAGCAATTAGAAATATCGGATTCCTCATGTTGTCGTTAAATACTCGCACGTATTCACACGGGCACTGCGAGCTAACGAGTTTAAGCAAACTGCAGCTAACGAATTAACCGTGAAGTTACTAGAACTGTAACACAGAAACTAGTATCGATAAACCTATATGTTACGTTCAAACCCGTATGCTTTTACCATAATTACGATCATTCTTCGAGAAAGCGCTGTAATTGCTATTGCGCTTTTTTGTTTAGTGATAAATACCCCGACTACAGATGACCCCTTCGGTGAATGGCTGTGCGATTGAGTCTATTACCATTTAAAAATCTTTAGGTCTTATGTTTTTGATCCTAAATGACATCGTAACCAACTGTGTCGCAATGCAGTTATATTGCCAAATCCCTGATTAATCCACTGAGTTTGACTCGTGATGCACAAAACGTACATAGGTATGGCCGTAATTTTTATATTGATATAAGTATAGTACTCGTATGGTTCGCAAAGGGCTCAAAATAACGAAAAGAAAATGTTTAAAACAAACAACTGAGCAACCTCATCCATTGAAATCCTATGGCATAGACAGTCGTTACTTGATGATCACGTTTGCCAAGTTAAGTTCATAAAAAGCAACACTGCCAAAATTAATTAGTTTTTTGGGCTAAAAAGTAGAAACAGTGTCAAGACAAATGAATGTCCTGCTGCATGTCGGAAATAATCAAACTTAATGTGTCTGCCATCTTATCTGTAAACCAACTAAGCAACTTTACATTTTCTATTTGTCTTTCCAAATGAGAGTTGACCTAGAATGATGGAACTTTGCACCAATTTGCAGACTCGCAACCTACTATTTCAGAGCAAAATAAGTTAGGTTATTAATACTTTCCAGTTTTCCAGAGAACGAACTCCCTGAATGAATGAGTTATGAGATTTTAATCTGCTTTCACCTGAATTGAATTTATCATGTCACTGCGATACTGAATAAAAAAGGAACTTATTTTATCAGCGGCAATTTACTAAATACTTGCAATACGGGTTTAATATTTATTTAGATATAATATTATTTACTCCATGTAAACATTAAATAAGATACATGATTTTAAAACAGTTTTAGAATGTTAAAAATCAAAATACTTTTTTATAAATGCACCTCATTGAAGTTATTAATGTTATTTTTTTAGTGACAACATTAGTCGTTAATTAAAATACCTACTCATTAAAGTTTGTCCAATTTAGGATGATAATTTAAGCTCTCAATAGTTAGTTAGGGTAGTTTATAATCGTTAGTGAATCGATTCGATTATCGATTCATTATTTCATAGAACTTGGAGTCGTCAGTTTATTTTAATGTGCAATAAACAGATAAAGAATTAAATAAATATACCATGACTATAAAACCCCTCAAGTGAATCAAATAAGGTAGTATTAGGATTTAAAGTTATATTACTAATATAATGGTGCAAACCCTAAATCACTTTCATAATCATCGTCGTCATACATCAACAAAAGAACTGTCCCTTGAGTTTATTATCAATTCTTGTTCACAAAAGATGTTCACTTTTATATTTAAGATTAAAGATTAATTTTGTTTCACAACCGATTTTATATTGTCTTCTGTTATTCGTTTACAAGGCACTTCACTAAGTGGGCGGTACCCGTCAATAAAGTAGGATATTATCTGCAGTACACTTGACCAAAATAAAACGCAATACTTCATAGGCGTGAACTATCAAAATTATCATCCTAAATTGGACAAACTATAGATTCAGATTCATGATTCATTAATTCATAGATGAGGATGCCTGTAACGGACGGACAGCAAGACGTCCAAAACCACATATATGCATTGTCCGACTGTCCGTGTTACATATTCCTACATGTTAATGTTATACCGTAAAGAAAACAGAATTAATTCACTTCGGGGTTATTGATACAAACCGTATTACACCCAATAATTTAAAACTATGCAATGTAGGATGAATCGGCCATGATAGCAATTTATTGCCATAATCTGTCATTTTTGGGTTGATGATGTTTATTGATAGGTTTTATAGAAAACGTTCGAACATGTAAGGTTAATAAATAGCACCGCCACGAAAAAATTTAAGCAGACGCATCAATCACCCGTGACACTTGACGCGTGAGTTAGGACTGATATTAAATATTTTGGAGCCATGGATTTACCAATCGGTACGTCTACCACGAGTTGCCACTTCTAATTTACGTTATCGTTGGCGTAAAAATTTGTATTGGGATTATACATGACATGACATGGCATGACAATGTCAAATCCCACTAAAAATTCTTACGCGAACGATAACTTAAATTTAAAGTGGCATCTCGTGGTATATAGACGTACAGGTCATAAAATTTGGTGGCTGTATATTATGTTGCTATTAAACGACTACACAGACATATCGATATTGCCGATTGACAGACGCAAGCATGTCAGAGAGTGATTGCAGCTGACTTTCTATTTCATGTTCTGATTCCGTGACTATTTTCTGTTCTGATGAATATTCTTTTGCAATACATAATCGTTCAGATCGTGCAGTTTAAGCACTTGTTACGCGTAAAAGGTCAATAACTTCTGTTTGATACTTTGAAATTAAAATAATAGCATGTTTGCTTTAAATTGAAGCGGCATAATTGTGTAGGAGGCATACGAGTGTGTCTGCTATCTTCTAGTTTCTTACATGTAAGAAGTAATCACGTAGGTTTTGTTATGGGGTTTCCAGTGCCGAATTACGAACAATGATTTTCACTAACGATGCATAGCTTCGCACAGATACACATAGCTATAGTTACAAAAGTAGGGGTGTCAGCTGGTGAAAATGCAGTGGTTGATAGGGATATTTTAATAGGATCGACAGGGGTTCATAGTTATTTTTATTTGTGTAACCAGTACTATAATCATTATTTACGAACTGGGAAGAGTGGTGTAGCCTATTTATCTTGTTTACTTGCTTCTCAAAGTTTTTTATTAACCTTAATATATATATTTTTAAATATTTAGTAATTGACTAGAAATTTACTACTTACTACTAAATTATTTTGTTTTTTACATCAGTTTTAAATGCTTAAATCGTTAAGTTTTTCCTAAAATCAATACGTTAAAACAATCGTGTTTTAACGTATTGATTTTAGGAAAAACTTCAAACAGTTTTTTTGAGTAGACTTCAAAGCAGAGTGCGTTGAATTCATATCCTGACATAAAGTGATTTAATGCAATTTTAACGTAGCTACGTTACTAGTGTCAGACTCTGTGAAGTCACCTAAAGGCCTTAAAAACTACTAGGTATTCAAACAGACAAACTGTAATAGTCACTAAGTATTTGATTTACAGAAACACTTTTGTTTTTCCCCCATCAAGAGGCAGTGTTCTAGACTTTCCGAACTTCCGATCGGCCAAGGCCCTCCAGTTAAACTCCAACATCGAACTCTTTCCCAGTGGTGACACAAAAAAGGCCATTCACATCTGAAGTATACTTTGTGTGAAACAACCCTAGCAGCTGCATTTTCAGTGAGCTACGAGGGCGGCGCAGATGGCAGCCGGCGGCCCCCCCCCCCCCCCCCCCCCCCGCACCGACGCGCCATTGTTGCAGCTAGTTTGTATGAAAATAGAGAAAACTCTCCATGTGTGTCACTGCTCCGAATAAAATATTCTTTCCTTTGTTTATACTCGTTGTTCCTGTGCAAATGGTAAAAGTATTGTTTCCCGAGAAAACAATGAAGATGTTTTGATCATTAGTTGTTAGAGTGCAAAACTTGAAAACTCATTTGTTTTGTACAGACACCAGCAAAAGTAAATGTTGATTGAACAAACTTCCAATTCGTTTTAATGAATGAAAAATACACAAAAAGATGATCACAAGCCGCATATATCCATTATAACGAATGAAATGTCTCATTTATATTCTTAGTAGTTTATAAACCTTCATAGTTCTTGTAAAATCATCAATTTTGGCACGTTAAATTATCACTTACTTCTGCTGTTGCTGTACCATTGCTCAGTTTTTTATGTTTATTGACTTTACGAGATGCGATTGAATTTACCACTTTTTTTTATTGAAGGTACACTTGCCCTCCATACAAATCAGAGCATATCTATATTACAGACAAATGAACATACATATTATTCATGGATATGAACTCCCCTTTCAACTTCACTTTATAGAATGTACATACAACAACACATTAAGTTACCAGAGGCTTTATTACAATCGCTTATATCCAGTTAGGTTAATTAATTCCCTAAACTGAGGGACGCGAGTAATTTCGTTGGTAAATATCCAGCCTGGAAAATGCGTTAGTGCCTAGTAACCGCTGACTGGCTGGAAAAGAAAGATCATTTAAAATTGCTCGCTACGCTTAAAGCATGAACTTGACAAATTATAGGGGATTGTTATAGGGCCCATGAAACTGAATCTTATATTAGTATATTAATTCATTTAACAGGTCAGGAAAAGGTCTGGTCAGGTGAAGGTCTGGTCAGGTAAAGGTCTGGTCAGGTAAAGGTCTGGTCAGGTAAAGGTCTGGTCAGGTAAAGGTGGTTTCACTTTTTTACCCGGGTTTATAATCTCATAACAGCACTTGACAAGGGTGGGTAATTAAGTCAGCACCGATTACTTGTAGCGATGGGCACTTATCTACGAGTATGAGCCTTTTCCCAGTCTGTAAGCTTCCCCAGGGCTTATGCAATTTTTCCAAACACGAGAAACAAAATTCATAAAGTAATAGAGTCAAAAATACAGTTCAAAACTTACTTGCGCTGCATTGTAGTTCATTTCATTTAGTTCAGTTCATTTTAATGAATGAAATACAGAAATGACACTAAAGTCCATCTAGTAACATATTTGTTTAATAATTTGATTTCCTAAGTTCACACCAATAGAGTGTCCAGCTTAAAAAGCCACTCATGTTTTATTGAATGTGTTTATGACATCAGATTCTTCTAGGTGCATGCTCGTTATATTATACTAGCTTGCACGCAATACGATTATGATACTTTACCGTTTATAAACAACTTAGCCAAACACAATACATACTCCTATGTATGTACCTATATAGCATCGTGTAGCTAAATATTTTATTTTGACCTCATAAGGAAGCTACTGCTTATTGACAGGAATGCTAGGTGATATCAACTTGTCTCATCCACTGGGATGTTTCTGATCATATTCTTTTAGCAAATGTTTATTTACAATATTTGCCCGACTATTACTTCCCGTTAGGTGAAAATACACTTTCCTTTATTAATGAAGGCCTTGCGGCATTTAAAGTATTTTCTTGCCAGGCTAACGTTTTAATTGATGAAATCGTTTTCAATGCCCTGATTAACACAGCTTGCTTGCATAATAATTTGATTGAATTTTTATTTTTCATATTTTGGCTTTCAAGAAGTATTTGGGGTGAATGTGAAGTGAATAGCTAATCATGTCAATGTTTCCCTTACTTAAAACGAAATTTCTTTTCTTTTTTCGTCTTTTTACTAACATAGTAAGTAAGTCAACTGTTACTAACCATTTGTGGGCAAAGGAATGTAATATTATTATTTTTTTCTATCAACCCATAGAACTCCCGAAACCTGTACGTCGTGTAACATTCTACACATAACATATTCAAAGAGGCTTTTGTGTCCTGTTTACGACAAGCATATCACATGTCGTTTTCTTTATGGCTACGTAGAAGATCCGACGCCACACTAAAGTTTGTAGAAGGAGCTTTTTATGCTTTATGAGAGATGGTCGTTTGCGAAGACGGATAGTCAGCTTACGTCTGCTTCGTCTGAGTGGCGCGGATTTATTTTAGCAAGTAAACGGACACGATGACGAACACACCGGAGCAAATCTGTTGACGGCACAGATTTGTCGCGCTTACGTTGTTCATTTTTCAACACAATACTAAAGAATTTCATTTACGGACTGTAATTTTAGTAAACGTTAACATGAAGTCATTTTTGGCGCATGACTACATATTTCTCTCATATTTGCAATATAGGAACTATTATGTTAAATAAGAGTACTTACACATTATCAGTAACGTCGATGGATTCATCCAACTCGCCGATAGTGTCCAGGGAGGCCCCAGAGCCGTCCTCGCGAGTCTCCACCGGCAGCGTCGGAGCTGGCGGCGGCGGTGGAGGCGCCATCTTCGGCCGCGACAATGGGACCTCATTTCCTTCTCTCTCCTTGAATTGAGGTTTGGGAACAAAATCTATTAGCCTAGGTAAGGCTTCCGGAATAGCGTTTTCTTCAACTTTTTCAACAGTTTTGTTGTTATTCATTTCAGCTTCAGAACGTTGCAACCACGTTTCTATACAGTTCTTTTTGGTCGGTGTTAATAAGGGCTCTGGTAGTGGGGGTGGTGGAGTTTCTGGCATCGGAATTGGTCTTGGTTTCTTTTCATTAACTGGTCGGTCTACTTTTGCGTTTCTGGGCATAGGTTTAGGCTTTTCAACGACAGGATCAGGTTTGGTTTCAGTATTATTTTTTATTTGACAAGTTTGTTTGATTTCTACGTGGTTTTTGAAAATGGTGTTGTTATTGTTTTTATCGTTCAATGGTATTTTTTTTGAAGATGATATTATTTCGTCTGGAGTTGCGGACGTTTGATTTAAATTTTCGTCTTTACCATGTCCATTATAAGTAGCTGTTTTTTCTACAACTGATGATTCTTTTTTTGTGTCCATTTGTTTCCCCAAAAACTTTTTACTGGTCATGTCTTTTAAAATGTTAGAGTCAATATTTTCGATACAGTTGAGTACTTGTTGTATGTCAATAGTTTTGGGTTGCATTATAGGAGTGGAAGGTATACTGTTTTCTACAGAGCTTGTGATTGAACCTAACCGATCGACCACAGTTGATATGGAGCTGCCGGTATCATCTGATTCGGCATCTGCAAGCAGAAGGCAGCGCTCCCACTCTGTCGATAATAAATCGATATAAACTTCAGCCTCCGGTGGCATTGCTTTGCCATCGGATAGCCGCCGCACTAACCGTCTGACTTCTTCGGGAGAACCTTTTTTAAGACATGCTATACCACCTTCCTTAGTTTGACGATGCAAATGGCTATCAAATGAAGACTTCCGAGATAATTTTGTCAAAGTGGACATTCCATTGTGTTGGCCGTTCATGCTAATGTCTTTCTCACAAATTATTTGTTGATGCACATCGTTAATAACAGTGTTTTGTTCTCCCACGGTTTGAAGTGTTGGTTTGTCCTTGAACGAGTTTTTCTTACCAAGTTTTCTTGGAGGGACCGGCGGCGGCAATGTTGTCGGTCTCACAATTTCCGTAATAATTGGTTTTTTATTCGTCGTAGAATCTGAAACGTCTTCACGTTTCTTTTCACTATTTGATGAAGTATCAAAATGTCTTACTAAAAGTGATAATGACTCATCAGAATCTTTCAAACGTCGTACGCAATCTATTCTCGTCAACTCAGAAACAGACACGCTATCTATAGCCAAAATTTCATCCCCTGGTATTAATTTGCCCCAAGGTGTAGTAGCGTTTGCAGCAGGACTATCTTCAGCACACGACTGAACCAGAAGTCTCCTCACTTTCTCAGCGGCTGCAGATCCACCTTCAAATTTTAGCCCTAGTCCTAGTCGTTCTCCTCGTGATCTCCGCACTACTACTTCGGCAGCTCCAGCCGCCGCCCCCACAGTGAGCACTGTCACAAAAGTGTTTTCTCGGACCGCTGGCCGCCCTTCTCCCACCGGCACTATGGTGATGAAGTCCTCAGCCGCCACTTCAGTCGCCATCCCGTGAGAAACGCGCAGACGCGCGTTTCAACTGACTTCAACCCGTTTTAGGCTCGCTATCTGCAGACAAAAAATATTCATGAGCTTGCGTAATAAAAATGCAATAATAGTTAGAGTTGCGCGCGCGATGGACGGCACGCGAGGACTGCGCACGGCCTCTCTCTTTCACCGTTGCACTGCACTTGAACGTTTCGAGATGAGCCAATATCGGAAACGACGGCCGCCGTTATACTGGGACAGTCGTAGACTGCCAAATATGGCCTCACGTCTACAAAAATAGCTCGGATAATTCGACCATAATGTAATCAATTTTCGAAAACTAATGTAAAATCAGCACAAATATAGAACGATGACCGTCCTTTGCTGCTTTTGGTAGAGAATCTATTCGCACTGTAATAAAGCTAACAATGATGACTATCATTTTGGTGGTTATTGGCCGTACGCCTACATTCTGCTTACGGTCATTGAGAACTTTCGTCGATCGATTTGAAAGTATAACAAGCGTGTTTGGGAGCGCGTTGACCACAAACAGTCGCATCACGGCGTGCGCGAGATGTGGGTTAGTGGCACCGGAGGCGGCTTCGGCGCGGCCGCGGCGTCTCGCCAGCGTTCGCGGAGCCGCATTAGCATATTGCCCGGGGCTGCGGCCCGGCCCGTTACTCCCGGGTCCCGTTCCAAAGGGCCACTCATTCTCACGGCTCTCAACAATTTTCACCTTAAGTGCTTACCGACTGAATTCGCGGAACCTGACGCCGCATCATAGATGACATAAACGCTTAACTGTATATAATAAATTGGCATCTGGTTGTTTATATTTGTCGTATCCTACGCGGTGAATCTGATTGTCACCAGTTGGTGACCCGTGTATGCAGATTTTTTGTGCCTAACAATTTTAAGCGTAGTCGTCGGCACAACTTACTGGCGGTGCCAACTACCCGAACTCTGGCTTGCCGTTTCTCACCTTTAATACAAGGACTCATCGATCTGAACCTCCTTCTGGCAACGGTACCATGTGATGTATTTGCTGACGAGCCCCACGTTATTGTCAATGTGTGCCTCAAATTTTGTGAGGGCCGTTATATTCATATTCATATTCATATTCTTTATTGCACTCCATAAGTTACAAAGTTGGTAAAAAACATAATACAGGACATTATGGACCCTGTCGGGCACGGCAAAGATAAGAGAGGGGAGGAGTCACCCTACGCTCGTATTTACAAGAACTATTATTAATTATGATGTTAGTTTTTAAATATATATTATTTTATTGTACTTGTATAAGTATGTTATTTAAAATATCAATAAATCCTATGTGTGTAAGTAGATACTTACAGAAAAAGTTATGAATGTTATGATACTTATTAATTCTCAAATATTATATATTATTATTATTATATGTTTTGAATATTGTACATGTATATTTTATTTAATGTCGTGACCGTAGTTACATATTATTTAAATCTATCCTCCAAAAATTCCTGTAAGGAGTAATAATTTTTGTTATTTAATAATGTTTTTACTTGATTTGCAAAAGGTTTTTCTATATTGATATTTTTTATTGAGTCTGGTAATTTATTGTATATTTTTATGGACATTACTAGAGGGCCTGATGCGTGAAGTTTGAGATTTGAGGTTGGAATTTATTCTTATGGCGTAGTGTATATTTTAATTGCAATTCTTCTCTTTTTTTATAAAATTCAGGGTATTTTTTGACAAATTTGCATATTTCCAGGATATATATACAAGGCAAAGGTAGTATTTTATATTTTTCAAAAAGTGGTTTACAACTTTCTGTATTTTCGATATTAAATAATATACGGATCAGGTTTTTTTGCATAGTGAAAAGGTGATGGCGTTTGTGCTGTTTCCCCACATGATGACCCCATAGCTGAGCCACGAGTGTGCATATGCGTAATAAGTAGCTAGGGCCGCTTCTATCGATGTGGTTTTTTTCACCTCACGGAGTGCGTATGCAAAGGAAGATAGCCGAGTTTTTATTTAGTAAGTTTTAGTTTTTTTTTCTTATAAGTTATAACTATTGTTAACTGTGTAAATTATTATAATTGTATAACTGTTTTTATTTAAATTGTACAATGCCCTAATATTGCTGTTATGTTGTGCAATTTTTTACTTTAATAAATAAATAATTTTGATTCGCGTAGACGCATATCTCGTTCTCTGCTCGCTAGTACCTACTTGTTAACCACAAGATCGCATTGGAACCGCTATCCAAAATATGCCACTAATTTTGCCCTAGATAAATGTCGTGCGTCTACATTTCAAAATAATAACGCAGAGGAAACCGTCAAGGTGGGTATGCTGATTCCTGACAGAAGAAGTAAACAATGAGAAGTTGCCGCATCACCGACGTCGCAGTCGGTATTGTTCGGCGATATCTTATAATTGAATCTTTACACCGTAACCTACTAAAATGCGGGAGGTCATATTTATTGAACACACATTCCTAATTACACGTGAATAATCAGCTCAGAAGATATTCCGAGGTTTGCTGTGATGATGAGCTATAACTCTATACATCCGTGGGCGTTTAAGTACATACCCACCTTAATTCTATTTAAGATAAATCAATGTTTAAGACAATAATTCTTGATCGCTGACTTGTGGAATAAAATATTTTTCTCGTCATTAAATAGTTTTTATTAAGCAAATCGTCACCGTCCCCAGCAGTTGTAGCAGTGGCTATTATTATAGTTGTAGTATTGTTAATACATTTTGAATTTATGAAATGAAAACGACAGGTAGATTACAAAAATTCGGAGTAAGTTCTTGTTTTTGATAGTAATAGTCATTCCTGTCCTTGTCATTGGTTTTTTTTCTAGTACCTAAATTGTCACCGTCCATCATCGAATTTACCTTTTAGTTGATATATTTAGTGCCCATAAGAGCCGCAAAGAATGAACAAGAAAAATCTTCAAAATACGTGGTCTTGATATACCTACTAATTATGGTAACAGAAAAGAGCACACATTAACGGGATACCTAAACTAATACGAATACCTACTTATTAAATCATTTCCAAAATATTGTAAAGAGCATATTCATTAAAAACGCCGTTACTCATGATCATTGGATATATCATAAATATGGTCCATTCATAACGTCATAGTAACGGTACATGAATATTCAATGCTTGCCCGCTGTAATCCGCGTAAGTGTGTTATTAAACTTAAGACTTAGAGAAAAAGCAATTACTCAGTTTGTGCACATCTGGGTGAAGTGTAATATCCACCTTTTGTTTTGACATTTGTAGCTACAGTTATATGTATACGCAATAATGTTTATTTCTACACCGGTAAAACAAACAAATTCTTTAGCAAACAAATACAATACCTCATCTCATCACGAACTGTTATCTAAAACAATCCTTCCTTAAAAACGTGAAATAGAGTTTTACTTTAATGGCCTGTGTGTCAATCTTTTATCAAATGATAATTGGCGAATCAATGATTGCTTCATGAAAATAGCATTGTGTTCAATGCTTTACAGCGTTTCTTGCCGGCGCTGACTCAAAATAACATAACATATTAGGATTTAAATCTAGGGTCAAAACGTGCGGGCGCCCCTAACATTGCTGCTGGTACAGCCTTCTAGGCAACTGCATTTTTGGCACTGACATCTACGAACATTTAAAACGGTGATGGCTTAAATAAATCAGTAAATAAAGTAACTAACAAATCTAAAAACCTTTGATGCTAATTTTACTTTAAAATATTTCAAAGTTCATACCTATGTGACCTGCTTCCGTTCCATTCTCAGATTTTCTAACATTGCATTTAATTTTTACCGCTAAGCATATTAGTGAAAGAAATGTTATTTATAACTATAGACACTTATTTCCCTATATCATTCAATTGAAACCACTTATTTCATTAGAAACTCTACCTTGAACAGACTGAGCCCAGTTTAGCACTAACTGGCATCACCAATAAAAACAGTATTTTGACAAAATGGTATCTATTTTAGGAGCACTTGGATTATCACTTATCGGTTACGCAAACAATGCTATCATCAAAGTGCAGTGTTCTTATTATAATATCTCTAATCAAGGTGAGAAAACTAATTAAGTAAATAGTGAGATGGAATAGTTTTATTTTTTTTTCTAGTCTCGCCAAAAACTATTCGAATCCTGGAGATAAATTTTTTATTTTATTTATTTTGCTAAATTAAAATGATACCTAAAAAAAATTCAAACTATGGTGTTTTTTCTGCAGTCGATGAGTTTAGTTTTGTTTTAGCCTACAAACAATTCAATTCAATTCAATTCAATTCTTTATTTGCTTACTAAGTGTTAAATTAATTAATTTTTGGATATATTTAAAACTAGCTGTCCGTCAGCGGCTTCGCCCGTGCAGACTGTCTCTCCCGTCAAAATATAGCCTAAAGTAAAAAAAAATATAGCCTATGTCACTCCCTGATAATGTAGCTTTATATTGGTGTAAGAATTTTTAAAATCGGTCCGGTAGTTTCGGAGCCTATTCAATACAAACAAATAAATATTTTCTCTTTATAATATTAGTATTGATAGTAATAAAATAAATGCACACGTTGAAACCTTATGACGATATTAAGTACATTCTTAGGTGTAACAGGTCAGCGACATCAATTTAAAAAAATAGTAACTCTTAATCTATTTTTTCATTGACAGTATGTTTGCAGTACTTATCTATTTGTCGAAATACATTTTATAATCAAATTCATTATAAAAACGAAGTTTAATTAAACGACACCTACTCGTATGGTGACAAAGTTGGTTTTGATTTTGATCTACTAGGTCTTGGTATTTTCTTACCAATCAAACAGCACATGAAAGTGCAATCGTACACTTGTTAATTGTTCCTTCTGCAATTATAATCACGAGCTTTTACTATTCCAAAGTTATGCAACTGATAAATAACTAAGTACGTAATGTTTTTAATAACATCGATAAACAACTTTCTATCGCTTTACCTATGACCGGTTGGCGCGCGAAGATTTCAACCTGCGCTGCAGTGGTCACTGCGTATCATAATAAAGCCAAGTTGTGTGTGCAACAATGTGATATTTTGTAGTTACAGTAGCCAATCGCATTGGGGCATCTAATTAGACGATTGCCGCTTGTGCAAGCGACCCGTGCACGGTATGGTAACTCAGTAACAGGCCGTGGAACGCGCCGCCAACTGATTGCTCTGCCTTATTTATTGTTCCACTACATGTTAAATACGCAGCAATGCCAGGCAACAACTCCGTTTGTTTCGTATCAACAACGCTCGTTTTCGTGGCCGATTTTAGAACTTGAGCGAACAAATAAGTATACGTTTCTGTAGGATAAGGCAAGCATTGCACTTTGTACATTCTAGGTGGGATTACGGAATTTAGGTAGCAGATAAGTCTACTTCGTAACGTGAATACCTGTTTGGTTGGCCATATTGGAAATCTAAGATGACAATGACATCCGTTGCCAGAAGCCAATGAACTATCGTTTCAATAACAAATGTATTCTATTCTATTTTTAAAGATTACGAAAATGCTTTCCGTGTTCCGTTATCCGTATTATGTAAAAATCTTTTCTACACAATTTTGCAATTTATATGTATTGACTTTCGAACCTATGACTCCATCGGCACGCGACATTTACATAGCAGCCCGGCGACTCGACGCGTCACAGACAGTCGCCGGCGAGCGGCATTACCTCTAGCGGTTATCACGAGCGTTCCTTCAAAGTTATCGCACAACAAATTGAAATAAGTTGGATAAAATCTTCTCTCTAGCTGAAGAGTCCGCCACAAAAGGCGAGTGTTCCAGACGCTATCTAGATGTGTGTCGCCGAAAACAGCGCGTAGCGAGGCGCACCAAACGATAGACGCAGATCGCGACCCTCGATAGCCAAAATGAGCTTGAAAATGAGGTTTATTTCGTTTTAGAATGTGCAATGATTCTAAGGTAAGGAAATGGTCAATTCTTATTTGAAGAAAACCCGAAACATGTATTATGGCGGCAACATTCTTGTTTCATAGCCAAACGTCTACAAGGCTGATTAATTGGATTGACTACCTCAAATAACAATAGCATGGTTACTTTTATAGGCATAATAGCAAACATTGCAAGTACAATTAAAAGACGAGTTCAAACGGTGTTTTATAAACTAAGAATGATAATATAACAGTGAAACAGCTAGTATAACTAGATATTCTGCTTTGGTCAGATAGGTGCGAAACGAAAACTTAATAAGCCGGTCTCCCGCAGGGCACCGCCTACGCTCGTTGCGAAGTATACTATATTAAAGTAATGTTTATAAAAACATCAAACACCGGCTATATTAAGTCTATAAACGTCAGGTTGGATCCCGAGAGTTACCAGGATTGGTAATCATGGAAAGTAGGAAAAATAAGTTTTTAGAAGTATGACGGATACAAACTCGATTATTGTGTGCTATATTATGCATGGTAAATTTGAGAACCTTCAGCGTTCTCATGATAAACGACACTTGAATTATTTAATGAAACTTCTGAATATTTCGGGGTTACGTATATTTAATAGTAACCCGCACCACTACCTTTCCTGGGCGTTTAGCTAATTGTTGCTTTTAGCTCTTGTAAATAAAGCGTAAATGCTAGCTATTGTAAAAATATTTTTACAGTCCGTAAAATGTAGCTTGATTATAATGACAGGTGTCAAATTGATGTTACTAGGCCTGGGAAAGTATTTGTGAAAACGATATCATATTGACACATCGACTGCATACTTATATTTTTACGAAAAGTAATGAACATTTCTCGATCTCACTTTACTTTATGAATACGTAGGAGGTTCTTACAAACCCTACAAAATTTTTTTTTTACAAAATACTTCTAAACGAAACAATAGTGTGCCCGATTATATTGTCATAAAATGTAATACAAACAATAGCTAAAATATATAGTTTACCCCAGTGTTGAAGTGTTGAAATCACATTACGAATTGTAATAAAATGTAAAAAACGATAATAAATGTTATTATTTCAGATAGTGGTCAAAAACCTTTTGTTAAACGTTTTGTAATTGCAGTTTGCAAGCACCTAAAGGGAATACCTTTGTCATGAATTTGTAGGTATATAATCTTGATTGATTGAAGTAGGTATATATTTATATATATTTTTATTTTTCTCATAAATTTATTTTCACTCCACACAAAGCTCAAGCTTTGAAAAGTTCCTTTACCCAAAGGTTGCCTGGAAGAAAATGCTGGTTTTATGTAATACAACTGTTTTTATTCCTATTTGGTGCAATAAAGTATATATATCTATCTATCTATCTATCTATCTATGAATAATACCAAACAAATAAATTATAGATTTATTCCATCGATGAGCAACTATCGACATTATCACGTCACTTTTTTTGATTCACGACAGATTAAAAATCTATGTGTCATTTTAATCATCCTATTTTTCACAAACTATTTTGTTTCATCAGTTCTTAAAACATATCATATTAATTAATATTCTTCATTACACACTAGAAAGTAACGATAACAAACAAAAAGCCACGTATCGTGGGTTAGACATGGCAAACATACTCGTAAATGTGATGAATAATTGTATTTATTATTCATCAGTACGTCTACCACGAGTTGCCACTTTAAATTTACGTTATAGTTCGCGTAAAAAATTGTTTTAGGATTTGACATTGTCATGTGATGTCATGTCATACAATTTTTAACTCGTGGTAGATGTTGGTTTACTAAATATTTAAATCTGATAGTTAGGCGGTAACTATTTCTGCTTGTTTGCTACCGTCGACGTCGCATAAAAAGGAAAAGAAAACCTGGCTTGCATTAGCATGAATAAAAACACCTAGACTTCCGCTTTTGCGAAAGGCTGCTGCCAGGAAGTGTGCGTCAAGGTGAAGATAAGGTGCGATGGCGCGCATTGAAGGGGGTTTCTATATCCAGCAAATTTTAAATAGACTGATGGAGAGTGGGTAAACGTTGTGCGCAACATTTAGCGGAATACAATTTTAAAGTGAAATTAGTAATGTTTGGGATTGTACTCGGTAGTCGTGCCGTATAAATGATTAAAAAAAATTTAAAATGAAATCATTCGCTTTAGTATTTTCATTGTTAACCTTTAAGAATTCCCATTAAACCGCAATATCCATCACTACAACCTGAAATAACATTGCTACTTATATGAGAAAAAAGGCAGTTTTTTTTTATAAATAAATATGTGCCAGACAACACACCTCTTGTCATGGTCTCGAAGTAGGGATAAATATCCCTGTGTTACGAGGTACCAGACAAGGAATAAAGCCAGGGGCGTCTCCCAGCACACCCAGACCCAAGCCAATTTAGAAGAGATCGTTTCCTGAATTGACCTGACCGGGGATCGAACCCGGGACACAACGGAATTCAAGGCGAGAAGCCGTGCTACAGCGCACTACGCCAATCGTGTCGTCAAAGCTAAAGTTAACAAAGCTGTAGAATATTGTTTTCGTTGTTCCATTTTATTGCATTATAATGCTAACGCAAATGAGCTCATTCGCATCCGATATGAAGAAGATCACTAAAATGTAAATGGTCATTACTATCGGAGTGTTGTGGGCGGTGACATCGTTAGCATGACATCAGACGTCCGCCGCACTCCTCGAGAGGTGAACATCCCACGATTGTCTGTGTATAACGAACGTGCTCACAATCAAAACCAGCCAATATCAAAGCCTGTTTGGGCAGACGGTTGTAACCCAACAATTTCGGATCAGCAGCGAACCTGTCCAGAGTTAATGACTCTAGTGCCGAACATGAATGGCTTTGGTATCCTTATTTTTGTTATAATTATTCAGGTTAAAATAAAATTGGCCTTTTTATTATTATTGCAACAATCATCTGTTGTATTAAAATAAACAGGATTCCTAGTTGGAAAACTTATTAAAAAAAGTATTTATTTGTGCCAATGTTAATTTATTAATTAATGCTATAGTAGTGAATTATCAATGTTAATTCAAGAATTTATTAATCCTGCCAATAAGTATCAAATTATATAAATTACTATTCCTCTCTTAAAACATTTTTGTGACAGTTACATCTGATTGAGACAGTAAACGATTACTTTACCTGATCTAATGCTTTCAATAAGTCAGTATAAGTTTAACCCATCTACACTAATTTTTGTGAGTTTTTATGTCTCAAAAACTACAGGGATCCGTAGGAGAACTTGGATATATAACCCAACCAACGTGTGAGAAAAATTATTCCACGCGGGCGAAGCCGCGGGCTGAAAGCTAGTCTCCTATATAAACAACATACATAACATTCCATGGGGCAACGAATATTACTATTTTTTTCTTGAGAACCGAAATAAATCTAGCAAATTAAGCTAGCATATTACATGGCAGATATGATTAACTTTTCTTTGATAAACTAGAAAACGTACTTTACAATACAACTTGGGTTCTCAATCAAGCATGTTTTTATTATAACAATAACTAGGTGCTAAGACATCTCCATTTAGGGTCAGAATAGAGATGTCTTAGCACCTGCAGATCAAAATCAAGGTTTTGTAAATATTAACCCAATTCGAAGCCAGTAAAAACAAAATTGATTACCTAATCTCGCGACCTTCATTTTTGTTTTATCTTCGAAAAGTAAATTGCAGAGAAAGTAGGTACAAACTTTTATAGCACATAAACGTTTGTCAATCAACAAACGACTGGATATGAAAGTTTCTTGGGTCCGAATTCAATGATTATCTCATTTAAATTGACTAATTACGGCAACAAAAGCATACCCAGGTCGCCTCGGTTAGTGGGATCAATGCTTTCACTTCACTCGGAGAGGCGCGATCGGCCACTAGATAATGTTTGTTGTGGGAAATGTCAACGAGATGAGAGCGCTGCACTAGTCATGATAATTGAATATAACGAAGTACGACGAGTAAACAACGCACGCAGTGAGAATGAGTCGAGAAGCGCGGGTGACTTCATTGTTGAAGTTTGCATTACTAGACAACAATTAGTAATCAGCAAAGGTACGAGTATCAGGCAAACTTCTTTAGCGATGCTTTAACTGTGATGTCATTTTATCAGCTATGCCATCATTATTTTGTAATTTTTAAATGATTTACTAAGTAATCAATAACATAGACCCTTATTTTTGGACAAAATAAGAAAGTGGTTTTATTTATCAAGCTGTTCTTCTGTAATGAATAAACAGCTGAAGAGATAACGCAAAATTTATTTCAATATATATACTTAATTGTCCAATACCTACAGTTAAATACCTTAAGCAATAATATTTGCAATAAATAACAGAATTATTACAAGTACAATTTATAGTGATAAGAATAGGTATTTCTAAAATTAACTGATACCTTTTGAATCATCAATCCAACCCGAACTCGTAATATTATATTATAATATGTTTACTATTGAATTCAACCCTCCAGCTCATAATTTTGAATAAGCTGTATGTATTTTTCTGAATGTAACTTTAATGTAAGTGTATTCATTTTTGATAAATATAATAAACAAAGTTTTTACGCAAAATAATAAAAAATAAAAAAAAACAAATCATTAATCTAACGGTGTATTGTCATAGCGCGTAAACACTAAAGGCCGTCAAGTTGCAGTGCAAGGCGGGCGGGAAAACGGGAAAAGAGGTCGGGTGAGTCGACGCGAGGGGCGCGGGCGGAATCGGGAGAGCGCGCGCTACCCTGCCGCTGGCGACGGCACTACCCGCATTATCACCTTACCCGTACAATGTTCACTCAACACGATAAATCTCGAAAAAAAGCTTAAATACCACACTCACCGAGATTCCGAGCAGTAAAACGTGAAACTTATTCAAGAACACCACTACATTTAGGTCCGGCACTATTTCAAAGCATACTGTCTGGTCCTTCACACGGATAGTCTTCGCGATGTTTCGTCAACAAAAAGCGATTGCAACGCTCGAGTGTATACAGCGCAGAGGAGCGCGGGCGCGAGCGTCGCGACGTCGGCGGCACAGAACGGATTGTGCGCGCGCGCAGCGGTGGGGCCGACCGGTCGCAACCGGGCCGCGCTCTCACCGCGCCGCCGACCGCCCTGCCACTATGTTACCTATAAACGCTCTTGACACCGTACCGCATTCGAACTACAAGAAAGTTTCACATTTCTATGTCGGTGGCACTAGAAAAATCTGCAATGCCTATGTCCGAAACCTTTTCCCGACTGCCTACGTGCGGACGCGACTGGCTGTTCAGCTCGGATCGAAGCCAGCGCAGCAATACTAATTGAATTAGGTGATTCCGTAATACTATAATACCTATCTGGTACTTCGGGAAGGCTTCGTCGAGGCACACCTAGAAGGTGCGGGCTGAGAACTTTCCATAAAGATTAACTGATCTATTAGAAGCTAAAGTTTGCTTCACTCACAAGTAAATTGATGAACGGGGCAATAATAAAAACTTGCCTTTACCTTTGAATATTTTAAAATGACTTCTGAGGGTATTTACTCATACACTTCATCGCCTCTAAGTCTTGATAAGTAATATTACTTACAAAGTATTTAAAAACCAAATGATATTAGTCATAATAGTAATATTATCATCATTGACTTTTTAGGTCTTATCTTTTCTTAATTTTTGACATGGTCACATGTGACCAAATTACGCAACAACAATAAATAAAAACAAACTCATCCTTAGAAAAATTTAAAATAATAGTTGAATAGGTAATTACTCTTTATTCATGAAAAAGTACCTAAAAATCCTTGAATTCTATGTTTATTAGACAGCTCTCTCAAGATCACAGGCAAATAAAAAATGTGATGGTTAAAACAGTGTATTTAATGGTAAGATACTTAACACTAACCACCAGACACAAAACAAACTCAATGTTTGTCCCAGGTAGAGATCGACCCCGCGACCCGTGACGTGAAAGGCAGAATTGCTGCTAACCCAGCCACTCAAAACAGTACTGCTCACAACCTGACAGACGTGACAACTTTTCTTATGAACTCTTCAAATAAGCGCGAAATCCTATCTCTGTAGAACATTGGCGTCGATGGGGATCGAACCGTGGAGCCCTGGATTATGGGTCCGTTATCTTATCTTGTCGCCATCTCTTCCTTTTTACTGACATTTTCTGCCAGGCTAAGCTTAATCTACACGTATTAGTTGACACTGTAGGAATACAGTTTTGAAATATACCTACATAGAAAATAGCAATATTAAACTATACTTTTCAGCACTTAGCCAAAACTACTTATACTAGGCCATACCTACAAGATTTAATTTCTAGTTATCAAAACGGCATTCAGCGAGCATTCTATAATATGTTTATTATGAAACTACGCGTATCACTAAAAACTTCTCATAGATATTAAGTAGTAAAACAAATTAAAGTCCTACAGCTGGACACACGCCTCACCTCAGCTATGAGGTTAGTACCTACGAGCCTAGGCTCAGTGCGGATTTTTGGTAGTAAGCCTGATGGAGAATAGCACACAGGCATAAAAGTGTTTTCAGTGTATTTATGTACCTTCTCTAGTCATAGAGCAGTCGCATTTGATTTTTGGCAATGACAATATAAAACCGTCTGAAATTGCTGTACTTTTGTACTCCAGGTTTTCTACTGATTAATATGAGTGATTAGAAAATAAACTATACGTTGATTGTAAACTTGCAACCTGCTTTATAAAAAACATAAAATTGGTCATCCTTGATTCGACCGTAGATACCACGATAATCCCTTTTTTGACAGACACTGTTTGTTCCATTCATTCTGTACCTATATTGTATAGTCTACAATATAGGTAGAAGTTTTCATAACTAAGCACCACCCACTACTATCAAGGACCGAGGTGTTGACGAGCTGAAAGACAGTGAAAGTGCACTGCCAATTCCCAGCGCGCAGATAACACGAACGATAAAGTTTGACGCCACTTTCCTTCTTGTCATAGATAGTCGACAATCGACTGTTAATTCAATTATACAACATAGTATGTAAGTGTGAATTCTTGTGTTACGACTAAAATACAATCACGAGTTGTCTATCATTCAATATCTGCTCCAGGCAACCACAACCAATCGGTAATGTAACAATGTTGATTATTTATTTGTAAGCGAATTAAAATAACAACGTTCAAATTGATTTTAACAAAGAAAAATGACAAATCGCTTTTAAAACTTAGTAAAGATTGCTATCGATGTTTGTTCGACCTATTCGGTACTGAATGTTTCAGTAAAAATATTTTTTTTACCAATTTAGCAGTCAAAGATTTCTTGATTATAGAGTTAATTAAACCTGCCTGATAATGGGCGATAGGCACAATTAGGAAAGTGTGAAGTTAGACACAAAATATGAATTAAACCCTAATGTAATTACCAAGCATACTCGTACATTTCAAGAAATAATGTCAATGAATATTCATAAAACAGCTCCTCTACATTCAGTAGGTACCAACCCGGAAAATTCTTTTCACTAATCAAACATGAAATATGCTTGTACTATGCGATATGATATGTTCGACACTGTTCGCGAGCAACTCGCCGCCATCGGCGCAGCGCGGCCGAACGCGCCGAAGCTGCATTTTTCTCATTTCAGGTTAATGAAAATCGCCAGCTGCCATACCGGGCGCGAGAGCCTCACCCACTTACCCTGGTAAGGCTACGACAAGCTTTATGTACTCTCTACGGGCGTAAGTTTTGCCACATACTCACTGGAAACAACACTTACGGACTTTAAATTGCAACATATCATGTCCCTTTAGGTCCCACATTTTCTTTCGTTTGGAAACAGAATAAATACAATGGTCCTGTTATATTTCTTGTTAATTATTCGAGGTACGGTGTCGGCACAATAATGCAGCTGAAACAATGTATAGTATATTTCTGTACATGCGAATAGTAACGTGGTATTACAGCATTATTTGCGATGATTTGAAATGTTTACGATTTAGCTGTTAGGTTACGACACTTATGAAATTCATCAAAATCTGTATTAACACATTGTTCTGATATGGTTATAAAAAGTGATTTAGAAGCACGTTCACGCTTTCAACGTTGTAATTAGATACCAAGGTTCATAATAATTTAATTTAGAGAGAAGTAAAAAACGCATGAAAAAATTAGTTAAGTAAAATTGACATCTACATGTTATTGAAATAAATATTCGTCATTCATCACATCATCCATCCATTCAAATGTTTTGATCACAAGGGGTTGTCTTTGATAGCTAGACGTCGTCTTTCTGAAGGCAACTCAAAAGCTGTAAAGCTTAGTCGTAAAGTTCTTAACAGCTCCAATTTCTTACTAGGGACATTTATGTTGGTACGAGTATTAACTTAAGTTAATTTGCCTTTAACTTTCCTCTCCCTGTGCTGCTTCGTTATTTTGAAATCGCTTTCATTGAGTGGTTTTAATTCTAGGTTGGTTCCTATCTGATCTAATAATATGATATGAGGGAAAAGATTTGATTTTTATTATATGTTTTGTAATGGGAAATCTTAAAAACCACTATTTTAATTTTTAGTATTATTTCACCGATATTTTTGGCTTTCATTACCAGCAAATACCATGGGCTATTTAATTTTCAATTAGAGAAAAATGTATCCGAAACTAGTTTTCAAACATTCCTTACAAATCAAATTTCACTGGTGTGAAGCGGGGGCGGGTCAGCTGGTCATCAATATCTGTAAAACGAATACTATTTTAAAGACAGGTGGTTTTCTTAAAAAGTTATATTGAAAATCCAAAACGAAATTACCTCACAATTTTTTTTATGTGGTAATATTTTTTGCTGAAAACTTATTCAAGCATGACTCTACAACTTCCTTCATAAACCTTGTATAGGAAGCTAATAGTTTATTTCATAAGAAAGTTTATTGACTGGATGCGGCTGTTAAGCCAACTTTTAAATTAATTTCGGTAAATTGATGTCTTAATTTAAATGTTTTCGTGTTTGCTGCCTAGAAGAGGCCAGTCCCTGTCAAATATAATATGAGCATTGAGAGTGACCTACTAATATTGCCTCAGTAAACAGCACAAATTAAAAAAACTGTTGAATAATTATGTATAAAACAGGGTAGTAAAACTTTCACTTATAATTTTGGTAAATGAATTTGCTAAAATTCTTGCGACCGTATCAACAATAAAACGATTACTTACCTATCTTGAGTATTGCCAAGCGAAAGTTTTCGACAATGACACATCGCCAAACGAGATAACCTATAAAATTGAATCTCTAATCGGTCACGATCACTAAAGATTGACTAGATCACACTTCATAAAAAAGTTATGATAAATTTTGACTCGGCTAATTAACTCACAGCCGTAGTTGGCCAAATAACCTCGATCAGGGGGACCTAAAAATAGGTATTCCATTATAATTGCATCAGTTTGAGCGAAATCATTAAATAGTTTAAATATAATTTTCTAATAAATATTTTTAAAATTTAATCAAATAATATGATGCGCAAATAATACGACATCGGACGACTTCCACTAGACATCGAACAAGACCTGAGTGTACCTTCTCGTAACTTGGTAAATTTATACATTGCGTAATTTACATTGGCAAACTTTTCACAATTTACAATTTTCGTTTTTCCCATCGCGTAGACCGCTATGCTTTTGTTATTATCAGTATTATGTTGTTATATTATTTATGAACGAGTAGGTAGGTACCGAAATAACCGATGCACCAAATTTTCATAATCAATTTTATGGATTGATTTTTCACTTCACAAGATAATTGTATCAATTTAGGCGATATCCCAAGATAAAACAAAAAAAAAGAAATGATTACAATAATATGATGGAAAAAGGCTTAAAAATATGTATTTCATAATTTAATTCATTTGGGTCCAAATTTATCACCGGTCGAAGCTTGGCCGACCCGCAGTCATCAATATGTAATCAGTGTGACCCTTACGACCTATATTGCCGCCAAAGCAAAGCGTAGGCCATATTTTTGGCAATGCAATATTGATTACGACGAAGCCTTTCACATTCTAGGAAAAGGTCCATAGCGGACTTGGACTACCTACAAGTACACAACAAAATACTCTAGTATATTTTTTTAACTATACTTACATAAATGTAAAGGATATATTTATTTAAACCAACTCGACTTTTATCTATGAAAACTTCCGTCGTCGCGTTGTTACGTCGTGTTTTCAGCAAAAGTAATATTTTGTAATGGAATTCCATAAACCTGCGTGCGGTTGTACTACTTAAAAATAATCAGTTTGTTGAGTAAAGGCAAATTACCAATAATTACATTTTGCTTCATAGCATAGAACACTAGAGATTTAAATCTATCAAAGTAGGTCAGTGAACCACCTGTTGCAAACTTTTTACAATAAGTAATAAAGTGTAATCGATTCGACAGAAAGATAGGAATCTTGGAGTAATTTCACAGGAATATAAAAAACTGTTACATTTTGTATGGTCGGTTCGATATGAAGTAATCTACGGGAATGCATTAATGGCCGCCCGAGCGCAGCGTGTAATGCGCAATTTGCAGCCGCGTCGAGTGCTCACGCGACGCCGCGCGACACCTTAACACTGTTTGCCATCGTGATAATACAAAAAAAACAATAAACAAGGCGGGCTTCATTATGAAGTTTTGCACCGATCTTGAACGTATTTACGCCCAACGGGACATATTTGGGTGACCTCATTTTCGAGAGTGATCGTTTACTCACCTACCTACTTACCTGCAGGATACGAGCTCAATATAAAAGCATTGGAATAATTCAGACTTGGAATTACATCGATTTAGGTATTACTCAAATATGTAAACCACTTAAATCATGCTGTACCTGTATCCGCTACAGGTATAATTTTTTGGAAAAGCATCAAAAGCTTCGAGACAACGAGAAAGTTTACGACGCAAGGTGTTTATTACTGCGTTAAATTGAACTGCAGTCAATGAACACATTAGCATTTTAACCGACATATGATGTTGCATTTAGGCAGTCTAGTCAGTGAAGTGGCTAGGAGAGTGTTACCATATAGCAGTACAAATACGGTGGGTACTCTCAACGTCATATTGAAGCCGCGCCCGTGCACTCGTAACTTTTAACCTTTACTTTTGACATTTCACTCTGGCATAGGACGTTCATTATTTCGCCTAGTTTCTAGCAAATGAACCGCTTTTGTTCTTGGTGCTCTATTCAACTGCGCTCCTTGGGCGCTTTCTCCAAGTTTCGCAAACTTCCCAGTTCAG
This sequence comes from Udea olivalis, assembly GCA_947369235.1. Taxonomy (NCBI): domain Eukaryota; kingdom Metazoa; phylum Arthropoda; class Insecta; order Lepidoptera; family Crambidae; genus Udea; species Udea olivalis. The sequence goes on along the minus strand of OX376341.1, from coordinate 13,081,066 downwards.
AACACATTTGCCATTTACCAAACACATCCAGAGCCTAATACAGACAGAACTGGAGCGTGGTCTCCGAGAACAGTATTGTTCCCTCCATTACTGTGGTTTAATTAATGATTTAGCTTGAACGCAAGTCGCCTATACCGTTAAAGAGCGCATTTGGTACCTAACTTCGTCAATTTTTATTAAACGGAAAATGAGTTATGGTTGTCATTCACACGTGTACCTTTTGGGCTGTCTAGTTGGAAAAGTTTTATTAGAAGCCAGAGTGTCAGGTCAAGAAAGCATTCAATCAATTTCGACAGTATCCTTTTTATGAAAAATATCCATCCGCATCTGCGACCCCGTCGGCGGAGCTGTCGAAGTATTGCAATTATGATAAAGAAACTTAAAGGTTGAATCGTTGAATACTATAGTTATGTATCGGATAATGTTTAGGTATGTTTATCAGTCTCTGGCACCCATAGTAATAGCTCTGTTTAGTTCAGAATCAGATGAACTCGGTGCGAGTTTTTTTTTTTAAATTTAAAATGGGTTTGCGTTTGGCCTTAGTGTGGTAACCGATGACGAGGCCGATGGTAGTATACGCTTACCCAGAAAATGCCTTTTTACTCTAGCTTTGAAGACACCAAGGGTGTAAGTATGTCCCAAATATTTGAATTTATAAAAGAAAACTGGCTGCCTTTTGTCTTATTAAAAGTACATAATTACCCGTAGTAATTACTGTGATCATAATCAGGTGCGGAAAGCGCGAACAGAAATGATGGGCTGACTCCCTTATTAGCAGTTCTGGAACATTAGGTACGGCCACGGCCGGCCGGCGCGTGATTGATTATGGGAACCCAACTGGAGCCTATCAACGCTTGTTACCCACCATTTTCTCTATTGACTTCTTACTAATTTAACGCTTTTTTAGACCGATGTTCGCTACCATTTGGATCTTACTTTTGGGCTAAGACTAAGTCTATGGCTCTTGAAATAGTGAATCTAAAATAAACCTATATTGACAATTACTTGTTTTATTTTAACATTTTATAATGCTTGTTTATCATTGATATAAAAACTAGAAAATATCAAATTTCACCCACAGAGATTTCAGGTTAGAGCAGCCAGACTGTACACCCAGACTGTAAAAGACGCGGGTTCGAATCCTGCCTGATTTCTTTAAGGTCCAAAACAAAACTCGATTTTTTCTAGTTTTTCTATCTTTAGATATAAAAAACAAGAATTGTAAAATGCTGAAAATAAAAAAAGTAATAATCAAATAGCATCTTCTCAACCGAAAGTTTAAATATTAGTAAAAATATTTCTTTCAGTTGTTTGAAGGTAAGTGAAGTAAGTAGAGAACTTACTGAAGTAAGTAAGAAATACGTGTAAGTAAGTAGTACTTACCTTAGAACATTGATGCGTAACCATATACTAGAAAGATTCGTTCGGTCCAGGTCTATCTCTACATATATTGACGAGTTTTGGTTTAGACGCAAAGATCGTGGTTTCGATTCCCGCACCAGCATAATGTTTGTCGGTTGATGATACAGATATTTGGTTTTGGGTAAAAACCTACTTTCGGGCCGGGATAATGTATGTGTTGTCTTGATTGATAATAATATATTTACTAAGAATGGTTTGCTTGATAATGAGAATCGAGCCCAAGACTTTGTATGACTGCGTAATTAACCCCCAATTCTGTGACGTACCTCAAGGTCGAGAACCCTTAAATCTAAAAAATCTAAATCGTAAAAGCGCAGGTGTGGTCAGTTGTATGTACCATATAAAGCTGCTTAACTTTTTAACTTCGAAATTTAGACTTCAACCTGTAAAAAAAAATCCATAGCTATAGAACACCATTAAAATTGGCACTAAGACGTCAAAACAACCATACTTATCTGGTCTACTATTCTGGGATACTTTTATGTTTTTCACTTAGGATAAGTTACATAACATATTTTGCCTTCAGTAGGTAAGTACTCAATTACTCATGAAGTTTCCTTCTATGAAAATATGCCAAGTGATCGGAACAGAAAACTACTGAGTAATAAAGTCGTACGTGTCCAATATCGTAACGCCATAACGAGCATATTCACTTCCAAGGACTAGTAGTGAAATAAGAAATAGTAGATTAGGCTAAATTGGCGTCTTCGATAAGATGCCTAGCTCTTACCAAGGGGTATCTATCGAATGTTTTGTGGTCGGTTGTCTCGTTCGTTGCTGTTAGGGGTCGAGGATCGAGTTCGAAAATCCGTAGGTGTCTGGTACGTGGATGGTGGGTCGGTGTAAGGTGGGGGGAGGGGGGGTGCCCTCATTGATCGTCGGCGCGCAGCATCCCCGCGCTGGTCGCCGCCGCATCCCCGCAGCCTCCGCCGAACAACCACAATACTTGAGCCCCTAATCGCTAGATTTCGAAAACCCATCACGGTCCTCGACCTACAAAATGGAAGCAGTAATATGAACAGTGTAAAGCCTCACGACTTCGTGAGCAAACACACTCGTAAAATGTGCACAGAAATAGTGCGCCGAATACTAAATTGCGTTCAACTCTTCTGACTTTATTGGGAAATTCTCAAGTAACACGAGGAGCTTATATCGAATAACTTAATACATCACACTGGTAAATTGCATGACTTATTCAATTCAACTTGATTTTCTCGAAGTTATTTTATCTTTCTGAAAGAAAAGCAATCGATTGCAGTATTAATTACACTACAGAATATGAATTATAATGATGTTTTTGTGAAATAAGTCTTTCATGTGGATGGTTGCTAAGGCTATTGATTACTTACTCGTTAATCTACTAAACAAACGAAACGTAACCGTACCTACAAATATGTCTCATAATTAAAGGTAATTCGCAATGCCCGTTAAGATAAAACTGTTATAAACGGTTTAGAGGAAAGTGAAAAATGAGAGGCAGGCAAATTTTGAAAAGGGCCAAATAATTAGCATAATAATAGGCGGTGGCGGAGTTCGGCGGGCGGGTGTGTGAGGTAGCGGAGCCGCGGGAAATGCAGGGTAGTCGGGGGGTACGGGGGGTACAGGTTCGGTGCGGGCGCGAGGACCGCGTGCAGGGCTGCGAGGGAGACGAAGGTCGGCGAGAGGAGCGTGCGCCGGGCGAGGGCGCGGGCGGCGGGCGCGGGCGGGCGGGCGGCGCTTGAATGGGCGGCGGCGCGGCTGCGCGCCCGCGGCGCCTCCGCCAGTCCGCACACCGGCGGCTCCGCTGCCCCACGGTCGGCCGCACTCCGCTGAACAACAATGCTCAAAAACGCGCCGTAACTCGCACCACGTACCCGCGGGCGGCGATGCTCGAGCTCCGGACGGCACGCGTGGCCGTCGGCGAGCGGTCGTAAACAAAGTTCGATATATGAAAACCGTAGCAGAATTGAATTTTAAAACGATCGTATTCGATAGATCCGAATAGGCGGGAGTGCGGCGTTCGGGAGGCGGGGGTCGGTGTCGCTCGGTCGGCGGGTGATGGCGCGGCGCGGCGGGGCGGCGGCGGCGGCGGCGGCGGCGCGCGGCGCGGCCACCTCGCGGCGCTGACATGGGGTGGCGGGCGCGCCGCTCGCTGTTGGCGGCGCCCGCGGGCCTGCTGCTGCTGCTGGGCCTGCTCTGGCCGAGGGGTAAGACCATTCCCTCTCCCCCCAGAACCCTCAGCAAAAGTTAAACCTGCGTCGGCTAGCTCGTTGGCGCCTGAACCGCATCCTACCTGTTATGCCCTAGGTTGCGGCTTCTAAACCCATTGCACGCAGGGCTAAACCATTGCTTGTGGTTGTTTTGTGTCTGTTTGTATGTTGGTATCTATTTTAATATTTATATCAATCTCTAACTTTCAATTTGGATACAAATGATCTATTACAATGTCAAATTGATGTCCATTTATTTTTTATTGAATGCCTAGAAGCATTCTCTACCAGTCAACTGCAAGGATTTACAGAGAACTTCAGAAATTGGGGCTGTGCAACGTATGGAAGTTGGTTGATGTATATCAAACTTATCTACACCTAGACTAGCTGACTTAGAGAAATTGTATTTAGGAGTACACCTCAGATGAAATTAATAGTAAGCACAAGTCATTTCCTGATGGAAGGATGGCCGTCATAGCTCACCAACGCAATAAATGCAAGCTTAGCGTACAAACTCGCAATACATTATCTGAAACAAAAAATACCTTCTACGAACCGATACGGTATTATTGTAAGCTCTCAGAAGCTCTAATTAAAACTCACCATTAGTGGATTTTACGACTCTTCATATCTAATTATTATAATAATATTCATTTATTCAGATAACAATGATCTATTGCTTTTTGTAGAAGACCAACTTAATCCTAAGTTATTTTATGGGATTCTTTTGATTTTGTCCCGTCACACTTTTCTCCGTTGTATTGCTCTTCAGATTCTATAACGTAGAACAAAGAAATCCGTAGCGTCTGCTGTTCCCATAAACTAGAAATTGCAACTAAAAACATCCCGATTACTGTAGCTCGTTCACGTTCTCATCAGCAGTATTTCAGCTTTCTCCCGGAGCATTGACACGTACAGACTTTCAAGCATTTTCCTAATCAATGCTTAGTCACGCACGAAACATCAAAGAGTTTCAGGCAGCTACAAGCCCGGGGCTCGTCCCCCTCGACAGACTTCAAGTGCCTCTCGAACCACCATAAAAATGTTCATTTTATGAGACAAACTGCGATGTTAAAACGCTCAAGTATGTTTTATGGGAAATGCGAGGTTTTGGCCTCAAATTTTCGGAAAATTTAAGTGGAAAGCTTGTGGCGATGGTTTAATTACTAACGTAGAATCGAATTCATAATGTCAGCTCAGCAAAAAAATACTTAAAAAGGTAAATACAATTAGTTTTAATAGCAGGTTTACTATTTGTCTTATTAATACCAAACCAACACCCGTCCTTCGATATTAGGCAGGAGAGCAATAATAACGGTCTATGAAACTATTGTTAATAAATAAAATATATAAATGTATCTGAGGCTGCTTTACACGTTGCCATCTAACTTTATATTATACTTTATAGATATTCACACCCAGATACAAATTTATTTTAGTCATTCGGATTATTGATTGAATGCCGCCTGATAATCTTAAAATCAATCAAGTGTTGGCTCAAGTAGGTGCATGCGCTCTCCAGGGGCAACTTAATCTCCGGCTAGTAGGAGAAAGGGCAACGCTTCTCATTGTTAGATGTTCCTAGCTCACTAGCCCCTGCTGAATATTAAAAGGACATAGGAACTAATCTTAGAGCAGTTTGATGCTCTAAGATTTGATTAGTTATCAAAAATAACCATTATTACTTATAAATTAAAACTGTAACCGAATAAAAACAGTTTTACTGTTTTTTTGCGATCTACGATTAAAATATGAACGATACCTGACCTGAATACGAAACATAATTTCTGAGATTTTTTTTTGAACGCGTACGTTTTAACATCCCGTGGAACTACTATGTAGATGCATTTCAATTATTTTTTTACACTTATAAGTAAGTAACACATAAATTCATAAACAGGCTGAAAAGGTTCAAAAGCTGAATCACTGGTCATTTTTGATTTGAAACTACCATCTTACGCGACATATCTACTAGTAAGAGTTGCAATTTAATCGTGAGTTGAAGATAATATCTTGCACAAGTACGCTACTATGAGCTTTTAAAAGCACAGCTAAAAGTTTCCAACTCAAAATGACCCAGATTGCCTATTTGATTGTAATCTAATCTACTACTATTTGGAAATGTAATTTATCACTGCCAGCCATAACAAATGATCGAGCAAGAAGGGAAAATACTAACTACTTACTAACTAAAGTTAATGTACTGTTATCGGGCGTTGCTACTGTTTAAGATAGTGAATCATGATGCTATGTGAATCTGTGAGTCATAAGCATAGGTCAGACGTATTGTACGGGGATTGGTAGGTCCCTATTAACTTTTTCTAACTTACATCACAGAGATAACAGTGTATCTAATAATTTGTTTGTGCTAGTTAGCTAGTAACTAAGTTAATACGATCGGTCATCAAATATAAATGAATAAATATGAGCCAGGCAACACACCTCTAGTAATGGTCTCGAAGTAGGGATTAATATCCCTGTGTTACGAGGTACTACATTAGGAAATCAGCCAAGGGGGTTCCCAAGCACACCCAGACCCAAGTCAATTCAGAAAAGATCGTTTTCTGAATTGACCCGACCGGGAATCGAACCCGGGACACTGCGGAAATCGAGGCGAGAAACTGTGCTACAGCGCACTACGCCAATCGTGTCATCACTTAGTGACATTAGTCACATTGGTGATTAATATGATCTTAATGCCATTGTAGCAGTAAATGAAATTTTAAGAATATATAAGGAATTTAAACCTGGTTTACACGTTGGGTGAACATTGTCCTGTACATCTTAGAATTTTTGGTTTCGCGTTGTGACTTAAATCTCGAAACCCTGTAATCTATCTTTTTTTTTTCTCAAAATCAAAAATCATTTATTTGCAATAAACGGGTAACTATAAAAACACATGGACAAACTAAGTCTACTAAAATAGGTGCACCGTTTATGGAGGCAGTTTCAGTGTTATATTTGGCCGTGGCTCCCACACTAGACATAGTCTGTGTCGCAGGCGCCGGGAGAAGTTAATAATTAATCTATATCTATATATTCATTAAAAAATCAATTGCTGTTCGTTAGTCTCCCGAAATAATGAGTCAGAGAATGAGAAGAATCTACTAGAGAATGGCTTAACCGATAAGGCAAATTTTTATATTGAAATATTTGTGGAGGTTCAGGGAAGGTTTAAACGGTGAGAAACATAAATAATAAGTGACGGAAAATACAAAAAACGACGATTCAAATGTTCCTATACTTCATTCATTATAACATTAGAAATAAGAAGCAGGGGGGCTAAAAAGAATGGCAATTTGCATTTGATGTTGCCATGACGATAACATACCTGAGTATAACCCTTTTCGCCACAACGTATGAAGGGATTATGTAACATTTTAGATTTGGTAGAGTTATAGTGACAGTAAAAATGAAAACCCCTGCCTGTTTTAGGTTTTTACATCGACAATATAGTTTGATGCAAGACAAAATAATTTATTTAAGCAAAAGCCTCATATATTCTGAAGTTCCTTTACTTCAGATGAGAACAATTAAGTGTGGCAGCTGCTATATAAGTAATTTTAATAAATTCGGCATAAATGTTAAAAGTAATGATGTTTATTGTACTTTGACCACAAAGTGTACCTTAAAAAGAACCTTTTTTACTTCTGTCTAATGCTAAAATGAATGGAGTATAGCTGTGAAACATTTGACGTCTTTTGTCACATGGTTGTTCGTCACACACTATATAAATATTTACAGGTACGTTCGGAAATTATGTAGGTGATACGAAGTTCACCGCGTCATCTGTATAATATTATATTAATACATCTGCAATAAATATAAACATGAATGAAATAAACGTAAAATAAAATAAACATATGTATGAAAGGACTAATGAGAGTGGAAGAAGCGCAAGAGGTGTGTCAGGACCGTAGCAAGTGGAAAGATGTGGTCTCTGCCTACCCCGTTGGGAAAAAGGCGTCATGGTATGTATGTATGTATGTATGTATGCAAAGACAACTGAAAATCACCAGGCAGAAATACCTATAGACGTAAAAAGAGAGGAATGCGGAACAATCATTTATTTCTAGATTGATCGAGTTCTAATTTATTTTGTTTCTTAAAATGATTGGATAACGTCTTTTATTTGACACTACGTAATACTTTATTTTGATCCTTATCACTGAGTAAGAAAACTTATAGCATTTTAATAAGAGTCATAGAATTTCTTAAGCATAACTATAACATTTTATATGGTTGGTAATCAGAGGCTCGCGGCGGTTTGCACGAAAAGAGGTTGCTGCACCACCTGCTGGACCACTACAACGTGCTGGAGCGGCCCGTGGTCAACGAGAGCGACCCGCTGCAACTCTCCTTCGGCCTCACGCTCATGCAGATCATCGACGTGGTAACTACACTTCACTAACACTCCCATGAGACACCCGCCTCACCTGCTGGACCACACAACGTGCTGAAGCGGCCCACGGTCATCGAGAGCGACCCGGTGCGGCTCTCCTTCGGCCTCACGCTCATGCAGATCATCGACGTGGTAACTACACTTCACTAACACTCCCATGAGACACCCGCCTCACCTGCTGGACCACACAACGTGCTGGAGCGGCCCGTGGTCAATGAGAGTGACCCGCTGCGGCTCTCCTTCGGCCCCACGCTCATGCAGATTATCGACATGGTAACTACACTTCACTAACACTCCCATGAGACACCCGCCTCACCTGCTAGACCACACAACGTGCTGGAGCGGCCCGTGGTCAATGAGAGCGACCCGCTGCGGCTCTCCTTCGGCCCCACGCTCATGCAGATTATCGACGTGGTAACTACACTTCACTAACACTCCCATGAGACACCCGCCTCGCCTGCTGGACCACGCAACGTGCTGGAGCAGCCCGTGGTCAATGAGAGCGACCCGCTGCGGCTCTCCTTCGGCCCCACGCTCGTGCAGATCATCGACGTGGTAACCACACTTCACCAACACTCCCATGAGACACCCGCCTCACCTGCTGGACCACACAACGTGCTGGAGCGGCCCGTGGTCAATGAGAGCGTCCCGCTGCGGCTCTCATTCGGCCTCACGCTCATGCAGATCATCGACGTCGTAACTCTTCAACACTTCCACGAAACACATGTTTGGAGAGAGCTCCAATTTCCCTTTTATAAAATGTCAACAAGCTCTTCAAGATTCAATTCAGTTTAGGGTTTTGGAATACATGTACATAATAAATGTGAACCTCGTGAAAGCGCACTCTACCCACAGCATCAACGTAAATCAGACTTTATTGTATTTAGTTACTTTCTGAGGTTTTGCTTCATTATATTATGCTCGAAAACGAGCATGTCATCAATAACTACTTACGTAGAGGAGTTTTGTTAGAGAAAAGTTCTTATGTAACTCATATTACAAGTGACTTCAGGCTGCAGAAAAACCGTTTACCAAAAAAAGCAGTACATTTACTTTTTTCCCGCCACTGGAAAAATACTATGATGTATGACCATCACGACAACCACAAGACTAATTGGGTTCGTGTTAATGTAATCAAAGTTAATAACAAAGATACAGTTAGAAAATGAACCTCTCAACAACGCCGCACAACAAAGTATTCTTTTTGAATTGTGTATTTTTACAATATAATGTGTAGTATATTTACATTGCTTAGTCACTTTAAGCGAAAACAAGAAATAAAATATGAACTATTCAAAATTGTCTCCTGAAAAGAAAATCTAAGGATGAATGAAAATTACGAAGTACATCATGTTTAATGATTGGCAGAATAGGCAGGTCACACTATTGTTAACCTCCCTAGATGGTGATAGTTTTAGCTTCAGTAGATAAAAATACATCGTACTAGGTACTTTGTAAAAAAACAAATATACTGCGTTTGCAATAAAAACAATCTTTGTTCGACAGGACGAGAAGAACCAGCTATTAATAACAAACATCTGGCTTAAACTCGTGAGTATATACCTATTGATACAATATTTGGTCAAGTATTCAACGTGCACCTTATCCATTAGCCTTGTTTGCACTAGATCATTTTTCGTCTTTAACCGAAAATTGTTTGATAATTACTTTGCGAATTATACCGTTCTTAAGTTCATTGTACTAAAATGCTTGCCAACGTAATTTGATGCATCTCATGTCAGTCAAATAACTTAAATCGCTGAGAAAATATTAGTTCTGCTAGTTGTTTGTTGTCAAAACATCATAAAAGTGACTTTGCTGCAGGAATGGAATGATATGAACTTGAGATGGAACACTTCGGATTTTGGCGGAGTGAAGGATTTGCGAGTACCACCCCACAGGCTATGGAAACCAGACGTTTTGATGTACAACAGGTAATTGACTTTGATGATATTTAGTGACTCAACAACTAAGTAACATTTCAGCGATGAACGTGACATTGTAATGGTGGTATATTTATATTCAATTGGATTTCCGTTACTATCTACTTCCCCAGATAAGAAATATCTTTTTTCCAGTGCGGACGAAGGCTTTGACAGTACATACCCGACGAACGTGGTGGTACGGAACAACGGATCATGTTTGTATGTGCCTCCCGGTATCTTCAAGAGCACCTGTAAGATTGACATCACCTGGTTTCCATTTGACGACCAACGTTGCGAGATGAAATTTGGCAGTTGGACCTACGACGGATATCAAGTAAATACTACGTTTCTTAAGATTGTAATATTTGACAGTAAGATAGAGTTGATATTTAAGTTGAATAGAGTTTTATTAACAGATTAAGAGTTATATATATATTGCGAGGATTACTACAACATTACTGTTTTACAGCTGGACCTTCAATTACAAGACGAAGGGGGTGGAGATATAAGCAGTTTTGTCACGAATGGCGAATGGGAACTCATAGGTACAGACAGAATTGAAATATTAATATGAAGTTCTGCATATGAAATTCATTCTAACAATGACATGATTTATTTATGTGTCCAGGTGTACCAGGCAAGCGCAACGAAATTTACTATAACTGTTGCCCAGAGCCGTACATTGACATCACATTCGCGGTGGTGATCCGGCGGAAGACACTCTATTACTTCTTCAATCTTATAGTACCTTGCGTGCTTATCGCCTCCATGGCCCTCCTAGGATTCACCTTACCACCTGACTCCGGTGAAAAACTGTCACTAGGTATGTCAATGTTTAATCCTTACGATAGTTGGAAAAATAGTTTCCAGAAATTAGAGAATAAAACATTTTTTACTTGACAGGTGTTACGATTCTGCTGTCGCTGACTGTGTTTTTGAATATGGTGGCTGAGACAATGCCGGCGACGTCCGATGCAGTGCCGCTTCTGGGCACGTACTTCAACTGCATCATGTTCATGGTGGCCTCCTCTGTCGTCTCCACAATACTTATTCTTAACTACCATCACCGACACGCGGACACGCACGAAATGAGCGACTGGGTTCGTATAGCACATCTGTATTACCTTATATAGGCTTAGTATAGCACTTGGCAGTGAACCTTAAATAATATATAGTATATGTATATATTACAAGTCGTGTGGACGTTTTAATGATCTTGCTTATTTGAAATTGTTGTTGCTAGATAACACGATCGGTTGGCGAAACATGCCAGTACGTCACGGTGATGAAGTCACTCCTCATCTGGCTTGGAGTGCACTAAAGAGGCAGAGTGTTATACGAACTGACGTTGTTCAAGTTAATTTGACCCATAGATTCGCTGCGTATTCCTGTACTGGCTGCCGTGGGTGCTGCGCATGTCGCGGCCGGGCCCGGCGACCACGCCCCCGCCGCGCGCGCCCCCGCCGCCCGACCTGGAGCTGCGGGAGCGCTCCTCCAAGTCACTGTTAGCGAACGTGCTTGACATCGACGACGACTTCCGGCACGCCCAAGCGCAGCAGCCGCCTTGCTGCCGATACTACAGGTCCCTCGACGATCTACACGAACACTACTCACCGTAAATAGCACGGTTACGATACTAAACCCCCGCCTCGATCGATCCGCAGTAACCCGACCCTAAGCTTTTAGGAGGATCATTCGACGATTCATTCGATAGTATTCGAAGTAGAATTCGATCATGCAAGAATAATTCATACTATCAGTCTAAAGTTACATTTTCACTTCTCTGTAGTATCTTCTCTGGGTCTGGTCTGATCTTGTATTAATCTCTGAGACATTAACAGCATTACTCCTGTAGCGCCCTTCGTTCCTCGGCTCTACCCGTAGTATAGGATTACCGTTTGATCAGTCGCTACAGAGCCGTGCCTGTTGCAGGGGGGGCGAGGAGAACGGTGCTGGGCTGGCTGCGCATAGCTGTTTCGGTGTCGACTACGAGCTCTCGCTCATTCTTAAAGAAATAAGAGTCATCACAGATCAGGTATTTGTCAAATCATACAAGGTATTTTAAAAGATGAGCCAGTTTTTGAGAGAAGTTCAGACTTACAGCAAATGTTCTAGACTTTTGTGTGTGTTGATGTTTTCAGCACACTAAATTAAAAAAAAATGCAATCTTACATTCCTAATTGAATATGATGATGAGTGCATTTGTATATACCTCTCCTGAATTTTTGGCGCACTTTAGGCTGAAATCAAGTTTTTTACACATGGCTAATCAAACTACGGCCACTTCCAAAGAACCTTCCTAACTGATTAATCATTTCCAGATGCGCAAGGATGATGAAGATGCGGACATTTCGCGCGACTGGAAATTCGCCGCCATGGTCGTGGACAGACTGTGCCTTATTATCTTTACCCTGTTCACAATCATCGCCACGCTAGCCGTGCTGCTGTCCGCGCCACACATCATGGTGTCGTAGCGACCCGCCCGCCTGCGTCTGCGCATGCGAAACGTTCTGTGATACCGCGAATACTTGTTAAGTTGTGATGTGCGAAGCGGCGCGGGCGCCGATGTCGCGGCGCCGGAGTTGCCGCCGCCTGCCTCGCCGCCCGCGCCCCCCTGTAGATGTAAGTTACCGCTGACTGCCATCCCTGTGCGCTCAACCGAAAACTGCCAATCCGACTAATGTCCTATGAACCTCTGAGTTGGTCCTAAGCGACTCGTACTACTTCTTCCAATACTAAAATGACGAAAGGTCGTCACACTCAAGGGATACTAATACTGATAGCATAATTCCAGTTCTCTTGAACTGCGACAAGTGGTTTTGAGCAGTAGTTCCGATCCTGGAACAAGCCCGAAGCAATACGCGAGCAGTCGAGGACTGCCCCGCGGCCGCCACCGCCGGCGCACGCGCACGCTGGCCTTGTTGAAGAGGTCCACGCTAGAGTAGTCACCGTTCCAAATGGCCGTAAGATTCGAACGTGGACGAACATGAAATTTTAGCACAAAAACGTCTTCCTTCAAACCGTTGAACGACCTGATTCGCATTTAAAAATTTAAACTTTGTTAGAACTTTCTCGATTCTTAAAATCTATTGTACAGTTTAGGGTTTGGGCAGAAACGCAAAGGCCCTTTGTTTCCTTCTTGTTCGATTCCGTGAATCGTGGTTATGATCCCTAACTTTATTTTCGGATGTATTTGTGTCATTAGCTAGTATAGATCTTTACAAACAATGTTGATTCAATTGGTACAGGTTGTGATATGCCTCGTTGTGAACGGGTCGATATTGTTATAAATGGTAAAATATCCATGGCTATAGCTTAATAAAAACGTTCGTTAAAAGTTGTAGGTTATCAAAGTATTATTTTGTAAAAGTCATACTGGGTCTATCGGAACGACTTGTACAAATAAATAATTTACATTTTAATAATCAAGTTTGTACTTCTTTCCATACGATGATTCATAACGCTGAAATAACTTTCATGCAAGTTTTCTCCTTTAAACAATCTTAATTGAGGCTAAAAACATTCTTTCAGGTGTACATAAATTCCCAATAATGTAAACTGTCATGAAAATTTATAATTTTACACCAAATGATATTTACGTACGGACAATCAAAAAAAGCGCGCAGACGTACTAATTCAACATCCGCACACAAATTAAACAAAACTGCCGCGCACGCGTATTGTTATCAAATTTATCCCACTTCCGTTAAATCTTACCGGACAAAATCTCCTTACCTCCTATCATTTTCGCGAAGATTTTTTAACTACAAAATTTGTTTTATGAAAGCATCTTAAATCTCCCTGGAGGAAAACGTCACATCGTCGATAGCAATGCGCGGGTACAAACACGGAAAATGTACCCTCGCAGAGCTTTCACCATGTTTTCCCTCTTTGAGGTGACAATGAGAATAATTGTAGACGGTCCTTTGGAAGTTGCGGAGCGACTATGATTATGTGCCGATGTTTTCAGTCATTAATGTTCATTTGTTTTTGTTGTGTCTCATCAACCACAAGATAGCGGTTGCGTGACGACCCGGGCGAGGGATGCCGCGCATAGTACAGCAATCATACCAAACACGTATCAAATGTTCTTATCGATAACGTTTCAATGCGTGGCGTCTTTTCGTCGAAAATAGAAAGACCTATTGTCTCCACGATTTGTTCAATTGTTAGGGTTAATACTCTGAATTGCGTTTTGTTTATTAAATATAAACGAATGAAACAAATTTATTTGGTGTATTATTTACAATATTTTCCTTTATTTTAAGTATCTTCTAAAAGCAAAAGTGCGTAGCTTTCAAAAGCTCTTCAGCGTAATCATGAAACGAAAAAATATGAAGAATTGCTTGAATGCGAAATAGGAAGTCCCTGACCTATATAATTCGTTAGAGTTTGGAAGGGAACCGAACAGTTGAAGACAATCGATGCTATCCCATGGGATAACCGCACATGCGCAGTCTCGTCGGGAACCAGACTCCGGTAACGCAGCCAGCTTTGTGATGCAAATTAAGAATATATAACATTCGCCCGCACTCACATTTTAAACTTGAAAGTACTTTTAATAGAGTAAATTATGACTCTCTTTAATATGAAAAGTATCATAAATAAAAGTTGGATCACGAGCACAAAAGGCTTTTCGTAGTAGAAATGCAATATTTATAGCAAACATAAAAGGATACTTAGACGCTTTAGTTACTGGAGAATGGTAAACGTGTAGAATTTAGGTAGAAACAGGTCGCCTATAATGGTAATAAGAGGATCATGATCAGTATTTAACTTGTCAGGACTCCTAATGATGATGATGATGATAAAATGAGACTAACATCAGCAGGAAAATATACATCCAGCGAATAGAATATACCCATCTACTAGGGCTACCTCCTACGCTTATATGCCAGAAGTAATCATTATTATTCGTATCATTCTAAAAAAAACTTACGAAGCCTTAAGAAATAACGCAATATACCTACTAGTTTAACCACTACCTAAACAGATAATAGATTTGTATGTCAAAGTTTAAGAAAGGGCTCATTATCATTCCAGTATCAGGTGTGCCAACTTTGCATATCAGGTTCGTGCACGATTTAACAGTTCGTGCACTTCGCTCTATAATGGGTGAGGGTGGGCGTACTGTGCGGTACGGCTGCAGGTGAGTGCAGGTAAGGAAATGCAAAGGCGCATGGCTGAATCGCTCGACTACATTTTAGTTTACTATATCGAACGATTTGAGACAACGTCAGTTTTAAGAAAACGAGTAACGTTTTTATTTCTAAGAAAAGTGCGGCAAGCAAGACAATTTTTAAGTTACATACAACTTGCTCTTGCCAAAAATACTGAAACAAAGAAAAAAATATTTTTCTATTGCAAATAACATTTATTACTTTTACAGTGTGTTAGTTTAATACATAAATATAAAAAAATATATATATTAAAAGCTTATTCGAAGTGGTCTCCATTGGCTGCAATACAGTCCTTTAAACGTTGAGGCCAGTTATCAATAGAAGCACGCACTCTTTCCATGGGAAAATTCCTCACTGCCAATCGTACTGACTACAAATTATCATGGCGTTTAGAGCAAGCCGCACTCTCTAAAACAGACCATAAATCATAATCCAGCGGGTTAAGATCAGGACTAGACGACGGCCAGTCTTCAGCTCTGATGAAGTCCGAAACGTTCATTTCCAACCAAGACTGCGTAGACCGAGCTTTATGAACCAGCGCTGAGTCTTGCTGGAAGGACCAATCTTGGTTATTGAACATGGTGTTGGTAAGGGGTTTCACTACCTTCTCAAGAATGGTATCTTGATACACTTGTGCCAATGTTTTGATACCTTTTTCACAAAAGTATGGCTCAGTCACCTCTTCATAGCTAATACTCCACCAAACCATCACTGAAGTCGGATAGTGCCCACGTTGCACTCTGTCGACTAATTGGGAAGCTTTATTAGAGCTTTGGGCATAAATGCGGTCATTTTGTTTGTTAAAATGTTGCTCAATTGTAAAAAGTTTCTCATCCGTAAACAAAAAATTTCTGTGACCGCTTTAGCCGCGTACCGTTTCAGTAATTGTTTCGATTTAACCACCCTATTCTTTTTTAAATTATCAGTTAAGAAATGACCAGTACGTCTCTTGTAGGCTGCAAGTCCTAAGTCATCTTTTAAAATACGTGACATGGTTCTAGGTGCTATCTTCATCTCCCGAGATAAAATCTTTTGCTTTCGGAAAGGATTTCTTCGAATTCTTTCCCTTACTGCTTTGACCACCTTTTTCGTACGAACACTACGTGGACGGCCAGATCTTTTTCCGTCACAAACAGAGGTCTCATTGCACCTATTAATAGCCCGGTATACAAACATTTTACTTATACCAAGCGTATGGAGAGTTTTAAAAATTGCATTTGGCTTCATACCTAAATATTGTACAATGTATTGGCGCCAAAATGAGAAAACTCAATGAACAATCATATAAAAATGACAGATTCTAAATTCAAATAATTTTGTTTATTTTTAATTGTAACAGTATTTATGGCCAGACTAAGTAGAGCACACGTCACTTAAAAACCAAAAGAAATTAGCTAGTCATTGACCAGAACTTTGCTCAACGTTACCTACCTACCTAATATCTAATAGGCAATGGTGTTCACCAAACAAATCCCGATGAACAGTAATTCTAAATAAACATTTCACTTCATTAACCTCATATTTAACGCCCTTAACCTGGCAAACGATACTACACAATGAATCAAAAATGCACATGGGGCCACAATGTAGGTATGCATTTGCCTTGCCTCATAGTTAAAAACGAAGAAGATATGAATGTATTCGTTTATTTAGGGCAAGGCAATATGAGGACGTAACCTGCATTATTATCAGTCATGATCTCATCCTAAGACGCAAAATATAGTATGCCACACATAATTTAAAGTGGCCATTATTAAAATTCACTTTGCCACGACTGCAAACAAGTGCATCCTTTAAAAAATCAGAATTTGCTAACAATAATAAATGATTTAAAACTAATATATATAAATAATATATATAATAAATATATAAATAAATATATTATAAATAAATATGCGCCAGACAACACACCTCTTGTAATGGTCTCGAAGTAGGGATTAATATGTTACGAGGTACCACACAAGGAAATAAGCCACGGGCGTCTCCCAGCACACCCAGACCCGAGTCGATTCAGAAAAGATCGTTTCCTAAATTGACTTATTGTTAAGTATTAACACTTTGACAACAACCAATTTTCTATTTTGTATGTTTTCAGCAGTTTAAGGGTACAAAAAATGTTAAAAGTACTATTCAAAAATAGAACACTATAGAATTTAATCGTTTTAAGGTTTTATGATTAGGTTATCATTTTCTACTTCAATTGTTCATGTTCATCTCAAAAGAAATCTAACCAGAACCAGTAGATGTAATGTCGTGCGGTTCCTAGATAGTAAATCTGGGGCGGCGGCGCGCCGGGCGGGCGGCTGCGTGCGGCAGTTCGCGCCGCCATGCTGGGCGGGTCGCGTGCCTGCCTGCTGCTCGCAGCGCTTCTGACCGTGCTCTACTCAGGTACTCATTATCCTAACTCATGTATCACAACTTAGGTATACTGCACACTCACCTATTTAAACAATGCCAAAAGTTAATACACAAATCTTTAAAAAGTATTTTTCAGTTATAATTTGCGAATACAGGTTTTGTTTAAAAACAAAACATTAATCATTGATAACTTATGTTGTTGTCTATACAAGATAAGTTTAATTAAACATTTCCGTTTTAGGCCAAAATAGTAAACATTAAATGTCTGCAGATTTATTGCCGGCTTTAATGGCCGCTTGGTAATAGAGAGAGAAAGGTGTATTTTCTTTAAAATTTGATAAGAAGTTATAAAGATTAGTGATTAATGTTTATTAATTATCAGTGCTTAAGCATCACCGAAGCTATGATTGTAGCTACTGAAAGAAACTGAAGATTCATTTATCTCATGGTCGGTACTATATTGATCTGTCGTCACCGCAGCATCCCGAGTTCACAAGTAAAGGCAATCGCCTTTAAACACATGAGAACATAATGCGGTTCGGTTAATGGTTTTTCATCAAACAAGGTTCAATTTCAAAGATAAAATATACCAACTAATAAGAAAAACGGAAGGGATCATTCTTCAGGGAAATACTGGAACAAAAATCTTTTCGCTGTACATACATTCCTGTTATTTTCCAGACAAACGAGTCAATGTTAATAAGTAAACGAAATATCTATTGAAATTCTGTCACTGTGCAACGGGCATCTAGTCAAGATACTATTCGTATTGTATCTATTACATCGTAGCAGCGAGGACGAGACATCGATAAAAACCATCGTTTAATTTGCAGGATGGTGTTCGGAGGACGAGGAGCGGCTGGTCCGCGACCTTTTCCGCGGGTACAACAAGCTGATCCGGCCCGTGCAGAACATGACCCAGAAGGTGGACGTGCGGTTCGGCCTGGCCTTCGTGCAGCTCATCAACGTGGTAAGTAGCTACTGGTTTGCGCTGGATGATGATGTCGAGCAGGAGGAACCTCTTCTGCTGTTACAATAACCTCATTCGGCCTTGAAAGATACTGCTGACCAGATGACTGTCGTGCACTCCTCCATCAGTGTTGTAAACTATCAATCAATTAACAAACTACTTTTTAGAAAATATGTTTTGAATAAATGTTATAGTTGATTTGAATTTAGTTATCAATCTCCTAACAATACAAGCGAGAAATAATTTGCCCGCAGAATGAGAAGAATCAGATTATGAAATCAAATGTATGGCTACGTTTGGTATGGATGGACTACCAGTTAATGTGGGATGAGGCGGACTACGGAGGCATAGGCGTTCTGCGGCTGCCGCCTGATAAAGTTTGGAAACCGGATATCGTATTGTTCAACAAGTGAGCATAAGTATATATTTAAATGATTATTAAGAGTTTTGGATAAAAACAAGAAAAAACACATTTCTAATTATTATTAAAACTGTAAAATTACGAGTTCTTTTTTTTCCAGCGCTGATGGTAACTATGAAGTACGGTACAAATCCAACGTTCTCATTTACCCGAACGGCGAGGTACTATGGGTCCCTCCAGCTATTTATCAGGTACATTTTAGGTTCTATGAATTTAGTAGGTCTACTCATAAATATTTCTTGCTATGGTTAATAACTGAATTTCATTTTTAATTTCAGAGTTCATGTACCATCGATGTAACATATTTCCCGTTCGACCAGCAGACTTGCATTATGAAATTTGGTTCGTGGACATTCAATGGCGATCAAGTGTCGCTCGCTTTATACAACAACAAGAATTTCGTCGATCTATCTGATTACTGGAAGTCTGGAACATGGGACATCATCGAAGTACCAGCATATTTGAACATTTACGAAGGGAACCATCCGACGGAAACGGATATTACATTTTACATTATCATCAGAAGGAAAACTCTATTCTATACGGTGAACTTGATCTTGCCTACAGTTTTGATTTCATTCCTCTGCGTCCTGGTCTTTTATCTACCAGCTGAGGCCGGTGAAAAGGTACTTACTCATTCCGTTATTGATCTTAAACTATGACTTAGAAGCAATGCACTTCATTAGGCTAAATGAGTTATGCCTTTCTCTTTCAGGTAACTTTGGGCATTAGTATTTTGCTGTCACTGGTTGTGTTTCTGCTACTGGTGTCGAAGATTCTTCCTCCGACCTCGCTTGTGCTGCCGCTTATAGCCAAGTATCTGCTCTTCACATTCATCATGAATACTGTCAGTATCCTCGTGACGGTTATAATCATCAACTGGAACTTCCGAGGCCCGAGAACACACAGGTAAACTATGACCACCATCTACTATTAGGTAGGTACAGTGACTTGATAGAGTCGACAATGCGCACCTAGAAATACTCCTAAATTATAACCTGCATTTCATATCCACTAGCCTACCTACAGCCAATTTTCAGGCGAAAAACGAGGTGCATCATGCATGATTTCCCTATTAATTAATATTGGTCTAGGTGTATTTACTTTGGAAATAATTGACTTACCTACAGGATGCCGCTGTGGATTCGAAGTGTGTTCTTGCACTACTTGCCCGCAGCACTTCTGATGCGGCGTCCGCGCAAGACGCGGCTTCGTTGGATGATGGAGATGCCTGGCATGGGCGCGCCTCCGCACGCTGCTGCCCCTCATGACCTGCCAAAGCACATAAGGTCGGTCAACTATTGAGTATTTTTACAAAAATATGATTTATTTCATAATTTCGTAGAGGTTGCCAAGAAAAGTAGCTACAATTATGAAAGTCGTGCGAAAGTTAACTAACCACTAACAGCTTTATTGTATCTGTTTACTAAGTTTACTGTTTACTACTTAACTTTGATTAGCTACTTACCGTCATTCTGTCGTTAAAATCAACAGTGCTATCGGCGCGAAACAAAGCAAGATGGAAGCAATGGAGCTGTCGGACCTACACCACCCGAACTGCAAGATCAACCGAGCAGCAGGAGGGGGCGGTGAGGTAGGGGCGCTCGGGGGCCTTGGCGCACTTGGCGGGTTAGGCCTCGGCGGCGAGAGGCGGGAGTCAGAGAGCTCTGACTCGCTTCTTCTGTCTCCAGAAGCCGCCAAAGCAACAGAGGCTGTCGAATTCATCGCGGAGCATCTGCGGAACGAAGACCTTTACATTCAGGTAGATATAGCTAGTTTACCTCTTTATCTAACTCTGCTGGAGCTATTAGCAAGCTCTGTATATACTGAATAATATTGTGGCCCAAAATCCTTGGCTCATCTTTTCAGACCTACCTAGTTTCGACAAAACCCCATTTTAGTGTTATCACAAGTGGTGATCACCATAATGTGTGGTTGATTATTACCGGCTTCGACATCTTCTTTAATAATGATACCTTTAACAAAAAAACATCTTGTTGGCAGACCCGTGAGGACTGGAAGTACGTGGCGATGGTGATTGACAGGCTCCAGTTGTATATTTTCTTCATCGTGACCACGGCGGGAACGGTTGGCATTCTGATGGACGCTCCTCACATCTTTGAGTACGTCGACCAGGATCGTATTATTGAAATTTATCGTGGAAAATAAGTGTTTTCCTTGAATATATCGAAACTAGGCTTCCATACCAGTTTAATTTTTGTTAGAATATAAATATCGTTACTGTAGGTTTTGTTATTATTTCACACACCTAATAAAGCTGCAAAATAGTAATCTAAGATAGCATAGGCTCAAAATCCTAGAGCTTATCTTGAGAATTCAATACCCTAAGAATAGGCCTAATAAATATGTCACTATGAAGGAGAATCTTTCTTTACTATCGCTCACAATAAATGAAGTATTTGAAGCTAAGCATTAACTCAACTCCTATCCAAAAGTTTTTAGTCAGCTAAACATAATACTCCAACTTATTTTGCAACATGTCACTTATTTTACACAAAATTATGTCTTTATGTAATTAGGGTACATTAGATAACTTGGTAGATAATCTTGAATGGTAACGTATGAAAACTAAAATGGCTGTGTTCGGAAAATATAAAGCACAATAGTTACGATTTAATAGATTTATGTAAGCTCGTACGAAACAATTGTAATCAAATAAGTAGATAAGTGTGAATGTAAATAGTCTAGGTAAATTTAGGTGAATATATTTTAAATCGGTTTTGATTTGGAATTATACGAATCATAATTTAAAATAAATTTATCTTATGCAAGCTCATCCTAAAATAGTTCAGAATTATGACATTCTAAATGAAATTAGTATCTACGCACTCCAGCAGGAACTTATCTTCCACAATTTACACCAACTTGTTTACATTTTCAAAAGCGTTTTGTATCGAACTGTACTATTACTTATAACTTTTAGATCAGATTTCATAATAAATTGATTTCCATAATTGATTTACGTATTTTATTTCCATTGAAGCAAACACATCCATAAGTTTTTAACTAGGAATATTTTAATTACCCCCCCTTGACATGTAAATCTAAAAGTTGTATGGTCTTGGTCTCTTGATCGTAACGCACAACGCTGCGGTATGCAGCATGCGGTGCCGTGCCGAACACATATCGTAAGAAAAACGTCTAGAAAGATATCTTGTCCTAGTATGAAAAAACGCATGCCGCATACCGCAGAGTTGTACCGGTTGTACGTTACGATTAAAAGATCATAGATCTTTGTATCAGTCAAAAGTCGTAAAAAGTGCGTTTTAAATTACATTTCTACGAGAACTATGTAGACTAAAGGTATAATGTGAGGACATCTCGAAATTAAATTGTCTTGAGTGACGGTGTTGTTTCAAGATTACTTTCAGAAACACTAGCTTGCTTTAATGGGACCGTTTGAAAAAAACAAATAATACCATTTCATAGAATTTATTTTTCAGTTCTTAGTCTAGATACAAAGAGATTCGGGCGTCACGTGACAGGTCAGACAGAAAATGTAATGGCAAAATATGACCTCCTAGTACGAGATGTTGTAGACGCCTTCACCCACCAGTGGGACATTTAAAGCTAAATAATTATAACAAAATAATCGTATTATAAGTCCTTTTAAAGACACGATCTTCATTTTCTTGGCTTCAAATATAGTAACATTACAGTCATCAAAATTTGAGGCTCCGAGTGAGGGATTACTTTATAATAATGCCCGTACTTACTCCCTAATTCTGAATCGTTACTACAAGATTACTTAACTTTAAAAGTAACGTTTAAGAAGATGGGGAATGAGTTTTAATACAGATAGCTTTGTAAGTAATTGTACTTACCTAGAAGGATGTTTATTTATTTTTTTATTTTATTTCCCATGAAAGCTTAAATTTATGCTAGGTGTACAATAATTATTATAATGATATTTTTTCAACCATTCTACTAAAACCATATTCATAAATAAACTTGCATGTCTTTCGAGAATATTAATCTATTTATAGTCATAATATCCCTACGATAGATAGAAAAGATTGAAATACTTAATGACTGAAATACCACCTTAATACAAAAAAACACAAAAGGATTATGATTCTAATCTTACAGACATCAGTTAACCAGAAGGATAACGAAACACGAAAAACTGCGTATAGTATTCAAGTCATCAGTAATTATAAACCTAACGCCTAATTTTGGTATTTCTTAAGTATTCTAAGTGCAAACGACAACACCGTAATTCACAATCATAATAAAATAAAGTTATTTACTTTTCGGTCTGAATATAATAAATATTTTACACAAAATCTATTGTGTTTTGGTAAACATTCACCATAACTTAACTAGCTCTACTTTTGTTATAACAGTTTACAATAATCATAAAAGCTGTGGTCACATCGCAAAGACAAGATGCACTCAAATGGATCCAATGATAATTGATTGTAACAACCCCCCTCTTACCAACTCTCTCACCAACTTCACATCTTGAACATATTTTCACAGTTTAAAGAACCCAAATCAATATGAATAAACAAATCGATATAATTTTTCAATTATTAAAATGTTCAATACAACAGCCTTCCTTTCATTCATCTCGCGGGTGGTGGTAAAATTACACTTACAAGAAGCCGTGGTCACATTAGGCGACCACTAACTTACCTACACGCTACCTAAGTTATTCGCACATCGATGCGACCACACACTCATTACTACAAGGGGTTTCCTCGAAAATAATGTATCACTTGAAAACAAACACAGGAAAAAAAACACTAATACCTATAGTATTTACGCATATTTACTTGCCTAACTCTAATACGATTAATTTTAAATATCCTATAATACTGGAATACAGAATAAATCACGAAAACTAAACACTACACGACAATAAATTATTTGTTCATTTTTCTTTGATCCGCATAAAATTGTTAATATTATAATAAAAATACAAATTTCAATGTACTTATTGCAATACGAAAAATGATATGGTTGAGGCGGACAATATAAAAAATAAGGTTTCTTATCTTCGCCTTCGTCGTAAGCAGGTAAAATAGGAATATGACGGAGAATTGGGTGAATACGGTGTGGGTCCGCTGGACGAGGGGGAAAACGCGGGCGAGAACGGCGAATAGTTCGGCGAAGTCGGCGTGTACGTCTGCGCCGTCGGCGAGTACTTAGTAGAAGAAGGCGAGTAGCCAGGCGAGGATGGGGAGTAGTTGGGCGATGACGGCGAGTAGTTCGGCGAAGAATAACCTTTATCCAAAATTTCGTAATACAGAAAAACAAGAAAGGGTTATGATTCTAATCTTAGACATCAGTAAACCAGAAGGATACAAAACACGAACAACTGCGTTTAGTATTAAAGACATCACTAATTATAAACCTTAAGCCTAATTTTGGTATTTCTTGAGTATTTTAAGTGCAAAGCACAACAACGTAATTCACAATCTTATTAGATAATATAAAGTTATTTACTTTTCGGTCTGATATAATAAATAATTTGGACAAAATCTATTGTTTTCGTAATAAACATTCACCATAAATTAACTAGCTGTACTTTTTTGTTACAACAGTCTACAATGAATCATAAAAGCTGTGGTCACATCGCAAAGAAGAAGACATCGCAAATGAAGCACGCAAATAGATCCAATGATAATTGTAATTGTACAATACAACAGCCTTCCTTTCATTCATCTCGCGGGTGGGGGTAAAATTACACTTACAAGAAGCCGTGGTCACATTAGGCGACCACTAACTTACCTACACGCTACCTAAGTTATTCGCACATCGATGCGACCACACACTCATTACTACAAGGGGTTTCCTCGAAAATAATGTATCACTTGAAAACAAACACAGGACAAAAAACACTAATACCTATAGTATTTACGCATATTTACTTGCCTAACTCTAATACGATTAATTTAAAATATCCTATAATACCTGTATACAGAATAAATCACGAAAACTAAACACTACACGACAATAAATTATTTGTTCATTTTTCTTTGATCTGCATAAAATTGTTAATATTATAATAAAATACAAATTTCAATGTACTTATTGCAATACGAAAAATGATATGGTTGAGGCGGACAATATAAAAAATAAGGTATCTAATCTTCGCCTTCGTCGTAAGCGGGTGAAGTAGGTGAATATGACGGAGAATTGGGTGAATACGGTGTGGGTCCGCCGGACGAGGGCGAATACGCAGGCGAGGACGGCGAGTAGTTCGGCGAAGTCGGCGTGTACGTCTGCGCCGTCGGCGAGTACTTAGTAGAAGAAGGCGAGTAGCCAGGCGAGGATGGGGAGTAGTTGGGCGATGACGGCGAGTAGTTCGGCGAAGATGGAGAGTAGCGCGTGCTCGCCGGGTGTTGCGGTGACGGCGGCGAGTACGCGGGACTAGTCGGCGAGTACTGGGAATTAGTAGGAGAATACTGGGGACTCGTCGGGGCGTAGTTGGGACTGCCGCCGGACATCGACGGAGACGTGGGAGAATAATTCGGCGACGTGGGAGAGTACTTCGGAGATGAGGGCGAGTAGCTGTGCGTCGTCGGAGAGTACGTAGGCGATGTCGGCGAATAGGAGGGACTAGTCGGCGAGTACGCCGGGGAAGTAGGCGTATAGTTCGGGGAAGATGGGGAATAGCTGCGGGATTGTGGACTGTAAACCGGACTGGTCGGAGAGTAGCTAGGAGACGAAGGCGAGTATCCCGGCGAAGCGGGAGAGTATGATGGACTAGTCGGCGAGTAAGATGGACTAGTCGGCGAGTACGACGGACTCGTAGGCGAGTAGCTGGGCGAAGTCGGCGAGTAACTGGGAGAAGTCGGCGAGTATGCTGGACTAGTGGGAGAGTAGCTAGGCGAAGTGGGCGAGTAACTCGGCGACGTAGGTGAATACGACGGCGACGTCGGAGAATAGCCGGGAGAGGTCGGTGAATAGCTGGGTGAGGTTGGTGAATAGATCGGCGAAGTCGGGGAGTAGTTCGGCGACGTCGGGGAGTACGAAGGGCTGGTGGGGGAGTAGTGCGGCGAGGTGGGGGTCAGGCTCGGCGAGGCGGGCGCGTAGACGGGGCTGGTGGGGGAGTAGGACGGGGAGGCGCCGGCGGGGGAGGCGTAGGGGGACAGCGGCGGGCCGGGGGAGCCGGGGGAGCCGGGCTGCGGGGACCAGGCGCTGTAGGCGGGGGAGAGCCCCGACGCGTCCGAGGCGCCCGACGGCGAGAACGACGGGCCGCCCGGCGTCATGCTGCTGCCCACTGCAACAAAACAGACAAATAAGTTATGAAATAATTTTGAATAAATGAATAAATATCTGGGGCACCTTAATGACATCATCTGAACCAAACTAAACAGTTTGTACTATGGGTGACAGAGAATTGGATACTTACATCCAGACACAGAATACACACAAATCTTCGTCACATTAATGTCAGTAATTACGGGGCGGTAGGGATTCGGTAATTTAAAATTGTGAATCTATTGATTTAATAGATAAGAAAATTTATAATAATAATCTACACTAATATTATAAAAAGGTAAGCATTTGTGAGTTTGTTTTTTTGTGGTAAGCGATACAGAGGCCGATGGTGGTGCACGCTTACCCAGTACCCAGTTGGTATGTTTGAGGTAGGTAATCTCCGAAATTACTAAACCAATTTCAAAAATACTTTTACTTTCAAATAGCCACATTATCCCTGATTGCTATAGGAATATATTACCTCAACAACTTTGATATGTAACCCAACGTGTGAGAAAAAATTGTCCACTCGGGCGAAACCACGGGGGGAATGCTAGTGCTTGATATTTATGCATTTGCATTGGTTTCTGTGTTCAAAATGGTTAGGTGTCGGACGAAACGCAGGAGATGTGGCCTTAATTTTTTAACTACATCGATACATAAGATACATTGTATCGATAATATTAATTATTTTATATTATTACAAATATTGTTTTTTGATAAGAAAATTACATTCAGTAAGTAGCCCACAAAAAGTTTCTTACCTTGACCCGGAGACCAAACGCTGCTGCCATATCCAGGAGTATTCTGGGTAGACCAAGGTGTCATCAATGGTGTCATGGACGGCGTTCCAACACCGAAATACATGCCGCCTCCGACGCCCATTCCAACCCCCAGACCTCCCATTTCCATTCCATGTTTACACTTCTCAGCGTCGAGCAGCAAATCGAAACAACCTAAAAAAATTGTCAAACAATATAAGTCACATTTTATTCAAGTTAACTAAATCATATTGAATTTTATTTACGTAAGATTCTTACCAGTTCCCATCCGCGGCAACTGTCCCATAATGATATTCTCCGACACACCTCTCATGGGGTCGACCTCCGCGTGACTGGCAGCATCCAAAAGCACGTCGACAGTTTCTTCAAACGAACATCTCATCAACGCACCAGTGTCTTGTCTGTTGATGCCGTGACGGGTGATAGCCATCAAATGACCTTTAGCAGTCATCACGTCACAAAGCAAGGCCAGGTGACGGTAGTTTACATACAGACCGTAGAACTGCAACACGGCATTCATTTCTTTCTCAACTGATTTTCGGACAGCCTCTATGCCTAATACTTGGAATATCTCGCAGATATCGTTACTGAAGGTTCTGACCGGGTCGACATCACGCTCCGACAGTACCTTCATCAGAGAAGTACCGTCAGTTTCTAACAACCATTCAGCTATGGCTTTGAATTCACCCTGCTCAGTTATAATAATTCGCTTTTTAGCCTCTGTTTGCGGCAAATGCATGTATACTTTTGCAATAGCCTCAATTCCCTGTAGCGTCATATCGGATAACATGTTGGCTTCAATGCATCTAAGGAACATATCATCCTCCATCTTATCTACAGTCTCCTCATCATTATCTTGGAATTTGCTCTCTTCATTATTCATGATCCTAATTCGCAAAACCAGTTTCTCAGCATTATCATCATTGAAGATGCAGTTCAGATCATCGCCGAATCCAGCATTTATTTTTTCTGCTATCTGCTCCATAGTAAGCTTTTTATCTGTCATTCTCTTGCGGTCTAATTCGATACGTAGAAGCCATGGCGATATTTTAGTAGGGTCAAAGTCAGGCATTTCATAGTAAACATTAACAAATTCTTGATCTTCAGCTATAACAGTGTTTTGTGGATCAGGGTCGTAGTAGATAGCTGTGTTTGCTGTGACTTTGCGCAATGTTGTATGTTCAAGTCGACACAGAACATTTTTAGCTTTCTCAG
This sequence comes from Udea olivalis, assembly GCA_947369235.1. NCBI lineage: Eukaryota > Metazoa > Arthropoda > Insecta > Lepidoptera > Crambidae > Udea > Udea olivalis. The sequence goes on along the minus strand of OX376341.1, from coordinate 13,052,969 downwards.
CATCCCTAGCAGCACCACCAGTCAAAAATACAGTAAGGGATGGAGCTTTCGGTTTTTTCGAAATGTTGATGATTTCCTTCAAACGCGGCACACCAAGGGTTACATTTTTGGACGATACACCAGCAAAGTGAAAAGTGTTTAGGGTCATCTGAGTTGCAGGTTCTCCAAGAGACTGAGCAGCCAAGGCACCCACCATTTCACCGGGATTTACTTGAGCTTGTTGGAATCGGGTTTCGATTTCTCCAATCAACCATTCAAATGCTTCAGTTGAAAGTCGGTATTCCTCAGAAACAAATTTGGAGCAAAGAGTAGACCTAACCAGACATTGGAAAAGCAATGTGGCATTCTCATTGGCTTGTTTAGAGAGGCGATCGTCTCCCGCCACAATCACGCATTTCTTTAGCAGATCTTTAACTCCTTGTATGACTTTAATCGGACTCAAATCAGTAGACAGTCTCAAATTAATATGGAAAATCTTTTGAACATTCCATATCATTCTCTTGAAGTTGCATGGTAATACTACTTTAGATTCGCCACTGGGGAAAATCTGTCGCAAAACCTCACGATCTTTGCACAATTGCTCCCATTCACTTTCCAGATCAGCGATAACATAACCTGATTCAGTGAGCTCTTTGATGATTTCTTCATTAAAGATCCTCTTCAAATACCTCTCATTGGATGGATCAAACTTAAATTTCTTTTCGAAGGCTTTGTTTGACAATTTGATAGTGGGTAGATTTTGAAACTCTACTGTCTCGCCAGCAAGACCATCTTCTCCATATCTCAGTTGAATAAGTTGACCAACTGAGTTACGAACTGTACCGTCATAATGAACCATTACAGACTCCATAGCCTTTATGAGACGACGTTGAATATATCCTGTCTCAGCAGTCTTCACGGCGGTATCGATCAAACCCTCACGACCTCCCATGGCGTGAAAGTAGAATTCGGAGGGCGTCAATCCGGCAAGGTAGGAGTTTTCTACGAACCCTCTCGACTCAGGACCATAGTCATCTTTGATAAAGTGTGGCAATGTTCTCTTTCGAAAACCAAATGGAATTCGTTTACCTTCAACGTTTTGTTGCCCTACACAGGCAATAACCTGAGAAATATTAATATTGGATCCTTTGGAACCAGCCACCACCATAGCCTTCAGATTGTTGTACTCAGTCAGAGATTTCTTAGCAGAACCGCCAGTTTTATCACGAGCGTCGTTCAGAATACGATTTACTTGATTTTCAAATGTTTGTCTTAAAGTATTACCAGGAGTAGGCTCTAATTCCATATTATGGGCCTTCTGAATTACTTCTATTACATCATCTTTGGCTTTTATAATTGCCCGCTGGATCTCTAAATATGTTTGAGGATCGGCAATCGTGTCGCCGATACCGATTGAATGGCCCTCTAAGAGGAGCCAGTTGTTTATCACTGTCTGAATGTTACCATAGAAGCGACCAGCAGTTTCATGGCCTAATTCCAACATACAAATGTGAAGCAAGGAACCAGCAGATGCACCAAGTGATTTCTTACACAATATTCCCATGAGGAGTTCTCCATGCTCTACCACAACTTTAGTGTCTCCAGGTGAAATCCACTTATAGGGCCCATCATCTTCTTCATCAGGATGTGTAGAATGAGTTCTAATCATGTTAACGTTTCCAGGTATAATCAGAGTAAATATCTGTTTTCCAGTCCAAAGTGCCTGTGGTTTTAAAATGCAAGGCTGTGGAATTTTACCATCCCATGTTGGTAAGAACATTAGAAGATTCATGACTTGTTCCTTTGTAAGAAAGACATCTCTTTTGGTCATTTTTCTCACAGCAGTCAAAGTATCCTGTACAATCCCCATGACTGGTTTATTGGCTTGTGGTGTTATAATTTGCCTTGGGGTTATGTGAATGTTCTCCACTTCCGCTCGAGTTTCCATAGACTGTGGTACATGTAAATTCATTTCATCGCCGTCAAAATCGGCATTGTATGGAGAAGTGCAACTCAAGTTCATCCGAAATGTGGACCATGGCAATACTTTAACTCTGTGACCCATCATACTCATTTTATGAAGTGTGGGCTGTCGGTTGAAAATAACGAGGTCATCATCCCTCAAATGTCGTTCTACTTTATATCCATATTGCAAATGTAGATCTGATGGCTTAGGGTGAAATCGCAAATCAATTCTTTCCCCATTGTCTCGTACGATGTATTTTGCGCCAGGATACTGAGCGTTGCCTCTGCGCACAAGTTCTTGCATTCTGTCGATATTGAAAGGGGTCACTAACTCAGGAAATGTTAGATTTTGTGCAATAGACCTAGGCACGCCGACTTGATCGATACGCAAGTTCGGATCAGGCGTGATGACCGTGCGTGCCGAGAAATCAACCCGTTTTCCCATTAGGTTTCCTCTGATTCTACCTTCTTTTCCTTTTAAACGTGCTTTGACTGCCTTTAATGGTTTTCCGGATTTTTGCATGGCTCTGAAACATAAAAAATATATATAAAAAAATATATAACATACTTACTCTATAAATTAATGACTTTGAATTTTGTCTTATTAACTTACCTTGGCATACCAGGCATATCATTGTCAACAAAGGTAGCAACATGAAACTGTAACAATCTTACATTTTCAGCTAGAACATGAGCTGCTGCTCCGGACAGTTCATTTCTCATCAATTCATTGTTTGCTTTAATGATGTCAGCAAGTTTGTGAGTTAAATCATCCTGATTCTTGGCAGTGCCAAACATCACTACTGCTGGTCTTACTGATAGTGGAGGGACAGGCATAACTGTCACTATCATCCAATCAGGCCTTGCAAACTTGGGATCCATGCCCAAAATGAATGACTCTTCGTCTAAATGAAAGAATAAAAGAAGTTTTATGAAAATTCACAAATACATCTTTTAAGCCTTTTATCTAAAAACATAAATTAATAGTGAACCAAAAATACATAGATACTTAATATTTATAAAACTAAAGTAACAGCAAGTAAATTGAAACCAGCTTATATCAGCCTTATAACAAAGTCAAATTTTAAATATCAAGAACATGAATCCAGAAGATAGATAGCATGACAGATGAAGGAAAAAGCCTTCTTCGACTTTTTTGAGTTTAACAGGTAACAATAAGCCCATTGTAAATAAAAGAACATCATTTAATTATACAAATTCATTGATTTTTTTTTTTTTATATATTTTGTATTGAATACATACCTGTGATGTGTTTTAATATTTCCCAAACTCGCTCAGCAGTGATAACTATTTTCTTTTCTTGTGTATCTTCATTGGCATGCTTCCACTCTGCAGTGAGGTCCAGACCCTGCCTCCTGATAGAAGGCTGATAGTGACCACAGCCGCCATGACCAGAGCCTTTTTTGCTGTCATCACCCTCTTTTCCAATGTCCATGTCTTCACCACCCTCACATATATTTTTCCCTTTGCACAAGTCATACACATATGTTAATCTTTTGCGAGGTTGGCCCTTTGATTTGACTATTACTTCCTTGATTTTTGGGTTTGTCTGGAAATAAATTATAGCTTAATGAAATATTTTATGTAGTAGACAGTACTATTACCGATTCTGCGGTAGAAGAAATTGCAAAATGAATAAATAACTAATATACCAATATCTGTAACACCTTACATCACACACATCTGGATCCAAACTAAGCAGAGCTTGTTTTAAAAGCCCAGACACAGAACTAACACAAATGTTTGCCACATGAAGTGGGTGGGACCCACAATTGTTCTGAGACTGGATATTAATAAAAAAATTGGTATGTTTTTCTGTTTCTGATTCCCATACAATAAGCTTTAGGCAATTTATATTGTTAGATGTGAAAAGATTTGTTAATCAGTGTCTGCTTCCTGATATAATTATATATTTTATCTCAATTTAACATACTTACTGGGCTTACAAGCAGTTTTGAACAGTAGAAACATACGCATCTTAATACTTTTATTGTTTTAGTTAAAAATCCAACATGGAAAACTGGCTTAGCCAAATCAATGTGTCCAAAATGACCAGGACATTCGGTCATATTTCCAGCACAAGTCTGGCATCTGGAACTCCTATCAATGACCCCTTGTCTCGGATCCATAAGTCCACCAAGCTTTGGCCTTCCACCTTCCATAGTTTCGGGATAGCGGATGCCCCCCTCAGTAACCGACATACGTCGCTGGAATAAAATAAAAAGTTGCATACCATTTCGCAATATTGCGCCACAAGTATCGCGTGAAACAAAAAATGCTTTTTCATGTGACCTCTTGAATTAGATGTCTCGATGATACGAAAATTTCTCCATTCTTGTTAGGATTTCAGTAATTTGGGTTGGTGAAGCAAAGGGTGTGCAACAGGTTTCCAGATAATCACTTTTATCTTATATTCTAAGCATTGAAAGTGGTAAAATTTATTTATTTATAACTTTATAAAACTTTGGCGGCATAATATTGCATCAGATCGATCCAACGCGAAGCAACTGCGCGTCATTAAATGAATGGCCTTTATCACCATTTTCAGATTAAAATAATATTTAATCAGATAATAACCGTTGTAAATAAACAACTTACAATTTCATCGGGTGCTAATATACCAAACTGCACTCGTTTTACTTGGCGCACAGGCGCCTTCGAATCATTTGTTGCAGCCATTTTGTGGCTTTCTGTGAGCAAATAAAATATGACGCTTTATTTATAGGCAATATTGTTTTTGGAAATAAAATTGCCATATCTCACATCACCAAACCTACTATGGTGTCAACCTTAGACAAGATAGGGCGGCTTTACACCTGCCAATTTGGATCCTTACCATACAAAGAAGAGACAGTACTCCGTTCCACGTTACGATGGTTAAAAGTGGCTATTATTTACTTCTGGGTACCTACTCAAGTTCTGGGAGCTCAAGGCAAGTGTCTGAGTTTAATCGACGAACGAGAGAATCAGGTGAGAGTTGGCGCAGTGTAGGTTCGTTCGAATCCTTCCAAGCCTCTTACTAAAATCTTTTATAAAAAAATGGTTTATCTGCAGCTGCGTACGGACAGTGCGTACATTGGTACGCGTAGTCAGTTACGCGTGTCCTGGAGGGGTCTATATTTACTCGCTTAAAAACTTTTGTCATATTTTATTCAGGCTTAGTGTTTTTAGGCATAATTATATTTTGGCATAACAACTATACGCATAATTTTATTTGTATATTTTTTGAAAGCATATTCAAAAATGGCATAAAGATAGAGAACTTAGCATAGCATTCTAAAGCATAAAATGAAAAACATATATAATTAATGAGTAAAATCATCAAAATTTAGTATAAAGGTTTATTGGCCCCATGCACTCGCCTGCCGCCGACGCCGCCTTTGCTCACTCGGCTTCGTGCGATAGGTTCATGGACACCTAACACGCTTGTCGCTTCGCTCCTCGCACCTATTAACTCATACTTGTTATCCTACACAAAATACAAATGGCCAAAGACGTTTTATTTATATTATGCGTCTCCTCAATAGCCCAACAGATCGTTATGTTTAAAACTCATTATGCCAAAGATTCAATATGACAGTGAAAATTATGCAACATCCACTAAACCTAAGTAAATTAGTCAAAAAAAATTATGGGAGTAAAATGTATCCCGTCCTAAAATGTATCCCTACTCAAGAACGAAATGTCCGAAGTTTCGGTCAAACTTTGACACCGACTGGCAACAATAACAATAATTGTACCTACATCATGTTAAGTTATCGTATAAGTTTTAGAAGAATACGCAATTATTTCTTTAATTTTTAGTGCTTTGTTTTGGAATTGTTTTTTTTGAAGTTGGTTTTTTTGGTTAAAATTTTTGTTTATTTCTTGATTCTCAGTAAAAGTTCTTATTTTTTTTAAACATCGAAAAAGTATCGTCCAATTGCTCCTAAGAATTGAAAAGTTCCGTTACTTTGTCGTGGATCCCATAATCAGAAACTAACTTACCCTTGAAGTATATCCTTGCCAATAAAAAAAAGAAGCATCGAAATCGGTTGGCGTGAAATTGAGTTATTCGTCCATTTGTCGCGCGGTTTATCTAGATTTAAGACTTATATGGATTTCCCATGGATGCCACTGTCAGAACTGGACCAAATTAAAATGGAACTACAAGGGCAGCATCAGCTTTCAAATAAAAAAAGAGTTATCAAAATCGGTTAGCGTAATATTGAGTTCTTCATCCATTTGTCGCGCATTTTGTATATCTAGATTTAAGATTTATATGATTTTCTCATGGATGCCACTGTCAGAACTATACCAAATTAAAATGGGACTATTCGGAAAGCACCAGCTTTCAAATAAAAAAAGAATGATCAAAATTGGTTAACCCAGTCGAAAGTTATGAGGTAACAAACATAAAAAAAAACTTTAAAATAAACAGTCGAATTGAGAACCTCCTCCTTTTTTTGAAGTCGGTTAAAAATACACGACTTTTGTTAGGAGAAAACACGTATGGACAGCGATGGATTATTTCGAGTGATTAGTAACCTACGTCGTGAAGTAATTAGAAGCGTTACCTAGCCATAATATTAAATGATTGCGTTGATAAAGGAGTGTTTCCAGACTAAGTTAAGTTGTACCTCTTTTCAAAGCAGGCAACAAAAAAGACCGAGACAACTTTAGGCATATATCAATCCTTCCAGCCTTAAGTAAAATATTTGATAAAATTATACAAGAACAACTGTTAGGCCACTTTTGTGAGAACAGACTTTTACACAGTGAACAATACGGATTCACTAGACGCCGTTCTACTACTGATGCTGGTATTGCGCTCCTGAAACATGTTTTTCGGGCTTGGGAGAATTCACAGAACGCTCTTCACGTGACTCTTACACGTAAGCTTAATATGGTGTGAAGGATACTGCGTTGGATCTTATTTTTTTCATATTTGAGCTCTAGAACGCAAAAAGTAATGTTAATGGTGTGTTATCTTCTGGATCACAAGTTATAATGAGGGTTACACAGGGATCTGTTCTGGGTCCTTTCCTATTTCTAGTTTATATTAATGATTTGCCTTTCTACGTGAAAGATATTTGTGATGTTGTTTTATTCGCAGATGATACGTCTTTAATTCTTAATATTGATAGAAATAAAAACCTTTTTGACGACGTAAATGACGCGCTCATAAAGGTACTACGATGGTTTACAGTCAATAATCTAAAGCTCATTGCAAAAAAGACTAAATGCATTAATTTTAAATTGCCTAATGGTAAAGATAACCAAATTGATTTGAAAATAGATAATGATGCTATGGAGTTAGTAGACACCACTGTTTTTCTTGGAGTTACACTATACTCGAAATTGCAATGGAACCCTCATAAAAATGCCCTTTCGGCCAAGTTCAGTTGGCTGCATTCGCTGTCAGTAAAATAAGGTTATTAACAGATGTTGATACTGCTCGTTCTGTTTATTTCAGCTATTTCCACAGTGTAATGTCTTACGACATTGTACTTTGGGGTAAGGCGGCAGATATACAAACCATCTTTATCCTGCAAAAGCTAACGATCAGATCTATCTATAAGCTCCGTGCACGGGCCTCACTCAGAGAGCTTAAGGAAATTGGGATTCTCACAGTGGCTTCCCAATTTATTTACAACTGTATTGTCTTGGTGAAAAAGAATATCAGTCTTTTCACAAAACACTGCGATATACACGCCAAAAATACTAGGATTTTCTAGGAGTTTAGATTACAAAAAGTTTTGGTATCCTGTAAGGGGCAAGGTGTACACTACTACAACAAAGTTCCTCAGGCAATTTTTATGTTACCGCTGCACAGATTCAAAAACCACATAAAATCTTGTTTTATTAAAAAAGGGGTATTAAACTCCCAATGATTACCTACCACCTACTTACCAGGGATTAAAGCTCTCTGCTCGATGCGGGCTCAGTTCCCTCTTGTAATACTTATTAAATAAATGCCGGACATAAGTGTATTAATGACTAACAATTTATTTTTTTTTGGAATTGTACAAATGACTTTGTACAGCCTATTGTTTTTTAATATGTAGCTTTGCTGTACTTGTTAAGTTGTTCTGTTTGTTTTTGAATGTTGGAATTTAAGCATTTTTTTATCAACAAACAAATTGTACTCTACTAACTCGCATTGTAAAACCACAACAAGTTTAAAAGAGTAACTACCTACTGAGTTTCTTGCCGGGTCTTCTCCGTAAGAATCAACTTCTCCGACGCGGTGGTAGAGTCGCATTATGTTTGTATACTGTTTATTTATTCATATTATTAAAGTATATGTCTATTATTTAGTATATTTTTTGACTATTTAAAAGTACTGATTAAGTCTATTTAAATAAAGATATTTGAGTTTGAGTTTGCGTGTTCTATTCCATCGCACTAATCGCCTGCACTCGCACTGCTCAAAGTGAATATAGGCCAATAAGCTATTAATACAAGTAGGCAATACCAGCTTTTGCCCGCAACTTTGTCCGCGTGGAATAGTTCTGTTACTTGATCAGTATTTATTACCTATCAAATATAAAGTTTCATGGCTTTACCTTCAACAACGACAAACTTCCATACAAACTTTCTTGTTCTATTTCAAGTCATTTTAACGAAAATAACTTTACATTGGTCCTTCTCCAAGTTTTAGTCATCAAATTTCATTGTGTGAAAGCATGACTGAGAGATGGACAGTTACTTTCACACTAAGTTATGACTTTGGATACTTAGATTCGACGCAAGAAACAAAACACCGATCAAATTATAATAATTATTAATTATAATTAATATATTAAATAAATAAATATGCGCCAGACAACACACCTCTTGTAATGGTCTCGAAGTAGGGATTAATATATCCCTGTGTTAAGAGTTACCACACAAGGAAATAAGCCAGGGGCGTCTCCCAGTACACCCAGAACCCAAGTCAATTCAGAAAAGATCGTTTCCTGACTTGACCTGACCGGGGATCGAACCCGGGACACTACGGAATTCAAGGCGAGAAAACGTGCTACAGCGCCCTACGCCAATCGTGTCGTCATATTACGCCTTCCATCATCACTTATCACTTGTTATTGGCCAAATCAATATACTGTACAAGCAGTTTGTTGTTAAGGCCATGACACAAAAAAATATATATGAGCTGGGATGGGAAACAACAACAAACATTAGTTGATATTATTCTATATTTTATTGCAAATTCAATGTTAATAAATATACTTTGGCAGAACAAAAAATCTAGCTTTCACAAGTACATTACACAACATGCTAAGTGATGTTGATTTTTTCGGTTATAAATGCGGTTTGAGGATTTTCTTAACATACTGTACTGCTACTGGAAGCAACATTGGTATTTAATTCTAGAAAATCTTTAAGCAGAGTTGTACGTCTCTTTTCTGCAATATCCATTTGATTTTCTAAGTCCCCTCGATCAGTGGTCTCTGCTCTTTCTACTTTCCATGATAGGTTTTCTATTTCTGCTTCTAATTGAGCCTGGAAAAGCAAATAATTTATTAGTTATATTATTTATTAAAGTTCTTAAATGCAATAGTGCAGTCTGATGCAATGAATATAGAGGAAAGATTTGATTGTTTGTTTGTTTGCATTTAATAGGCTCCGAAAGTTCAAAAATTCGCATGCATGCTTGCTTGTTCGCACGCATGCATGCATGCTTTCATGCATGCTTATTGGTATGCTTGCCTGAACGACTAGCGACTGTTTGAATAGTAAATTAGCGCTTGTGAATAATAGGGATCGAATTGTTCGGCCTAATGACGAATTCGGGAAGTGATCATACGGCGAAAAAACTTTAGGCGAAATGAAATAGGTCAAACTTGTTTAGGCCATAATGTGATGATTGTGCGAAAAAATTTTGGGCCAATAGTTTGTCTGCCAATGACAATTACGGATACAAAAAATTTGGCGTTCCATTAAAGACCCATTTAACTCACTTAATTTATTTTATTATAAAAGAATTCTACTAAAGCAAATTTATTGTGAAATGTAATAAAGAAGGAGGGTAGACCAGTGTCTGCCAATAGCAGCTCAACCACAAGATCTTTAGTCCCTCTGTGATCATGACGCTTGCAACAGTGCCAAATTTTAGGAAACTCATAATGAATGAGGTACATGGTAGCAATCTTGTTTTGAACTTTTCTAATGTGATAAAAAATAACAAAATACTATCAACTCACCTGTTGATATTCAAATAATTCTTTTCTAGGACCAACTTCCATATAATATGCATAGGGGTAAGTGTACTGAAGGGTATACCGACAACGCTTTAACAGCCTTGCTGCATCCCACAGATACTGCCAGTCAATCCAAGTTCCCTCTCCTGCCATAACCTAGAGATAACAAAATTTCAAGAAAATACAAAATTTATATGACATTGGTCCTTTTACGTGTTAATGAAAAAGCGCAAAACCTGAAATTAGTTTGTTCAGAACCGAGAGTAGAAGAGATTCCACTAATAAAAAATCGGGGTAAAATTTTAACCAAAAAAATATTTTAATCACGCCGTGTTTAATCATTGCTTAAACTCTATTATTGCGGCGGCACGCGAAGCGCGTCATTACCATAGACTTCTTAATTTTCCAACAAAGACAAGAAAACAAAAAAAGCGAATATCTTTGTAAATAATCCACGAAAATTAAATTTAATAATTTACATAATTATTTTATAATAAAAATAAGTTGGGGTGGCAGAGGTTTTGCGCTTTTTAATTAACACGTTGTTTAAGTGCTATTCAAAAGGGACTGAGAAAAGCCATGGTTTACTTCAAATTTTAAATCAAGTTTTTTATTATTATTGACCTATGAAAATATATATTTTTTAATAAATTAAAGAGTAAGTAAATGTAAAAAATTAAAAATGTGTTTATTGTTTTCAACACAAACAAATACAGTCAAAAGAAACATTAGTTGAGATAATTAATGTTGTGTCCCTATAATATAAAGTGCAACAATGTCATTTTCAATGCTAGGTTTCACAATCAAAAAATTTTTATTTGAAGAAACTACAGCAGTAGAATGTTGTTTATTAGTTGCTAATTCTCTATACAGGGTGGTCCAGACCAGACGGATATAAAAAAAATTCTAGGAAGTTTGATTAGGGACCTATTAGATAGTGCCAGGAAAAAAATCGCTACCCATCCGATTACGAGTTACGATTTTTTATTTGAAAATTAGGAAATATCAATATTTTAGTGGGTTTTCATTTTTTTTTCTAATGATAATTTTAGGTTTTATTTAATAACTGGTGCTTAGTTAAACACTGTACACTCTCCAGAAAAAAATTCAGCCTGATACTCAAAGTGTGAGTACATTTAAATTTAATTTGATTCTGGTAACGTGACTTGGTCCAAACCTTACGATTTTTTTAAAATGCAATTTAAAAAAAAAACAGGGATCCTCGGCGTCCAAGATTTTATAAAAACTGTAGTAACCTGTGCTCTTTGACTTTCGATTGACATCAAAAAAATCAGATGTTAACGTGCCAGAAAAAAGTTATGGTTTTTCAAAAATGTGGTCAGGTAGGTTAAAAAATAAACCAATCATTTTCAAATAATTTTGTTTGTTGTTTATTGTTTGGGTATAACCCAGTTACTTTTCAATGTAAACTGAGAATGCACACACAATTCTAGGTTACGTCAGTGTGGTAGATAAGACGTGTTTTTTACCTGCTACACCCATGTGCCGTGCGTTGTGATTGGCTGATTTGAACAATAAAATGAAGTCTGTTCCAGCCGTCGCTTGCTGTTGTTTTTGAGTTAGTTGCACGCCAACTCTTGCGTTCGCTGCTACTTTTATCGATTCGTGGTTACGAATACCATCGTGGTATTTCGCTTGTTGAACGGTTTTGAACTGCGTTTTGATTTGGATTTTGACTAACGACGTTTTGCTAACGACTTGGATATTTAGACTGTGATTTAGTGAAAAGCCTGTGTTTTGTGCCCATTATCATGCCATACACGGCGCGCGAGTATTGCGAAATGCATTATTACTATGGATATGCCAGGGGTAATGCAACCGAGGCTGCTCGATTGTATCGGAAAGCCTTGATACGACGTGGTGAACCGCAGCCAGATGTCTATCCGGACTATCGGGTAATTCTTCGGACCCATAATGCTTATTCGGAAGGTCGGACACCTGGGCAATCCAACAGGGAAGGATTTCCAACAGCCGATCCCGATCGCATCGATGCAGTCCTCGAACAGGATCAACAAGATCCAGGAACGAGGTCGAGGTGAATCTGTCGCGCTACGGAAATACCGCGTACAAGGTGTGCTGCGAATTTTAAAAACTGAGGTATATCATGCCTATCATGTGCAAAAAGTACAATCATTACATCCTAATGATTATCAACCAAGAGTGCAATTTTGTCAAAGAATGATTAATGAGTCTACAGAGAACCCAAATTTTTTTGACAACATTTTATGGACCAATGAGTCCAGGTTCGTAAGAACGGGTGTTTTGAATTTACATAATTACCACGAATGGGCCATTGAAAATCCTCACGCAACTGGAGAATCTAACTTTCAAGTAAGATTCTCCGTGAACATGTGGTCAGGCATTATCAATCGACAGCTCTTATTATTTGAGCTGCCACAAAGGCTAACGGGACAAGAATTTCTTTCCTTTTTGGAAAATGACCTACCTGGCCTACTTGGGGACATACCACTTGAAGTCCGTCGCCAGATGTGGTTTCATAATAATGATGCGCCGTGCCATTTCTACAGACCTGTACGACGTCATCTTACAGAAAGATTTCATCGCAGATGGATTGGTCGGCAAGGACCAATCGAATGGCATCCACTTGAACTCTATCGTTTTTTTTGGTGTGGGGTTACTTCAAAGAGCTTGTGTATGCTCGAGAATGTAATACAGTACATGAGCTCAGGGAACGACTACGCCAGGTTCAAATACACCTGGAAAATAATGTTGAACTCTTTAGAAATTTAAGAAATAATTTTTTGAAACAATGCAGAGCCTGCATCCTAACCAACGGCAGACATTTTGAGCATTTACTCTAGTTTTTAAGTACTTAAAAGGATCAATACAAAATTGTTTGATTTGAGTTTTTTTTTTATTGCATTTTAAAAAAATCGTAAAGTTCGGACAAGTCACGTTACCAGAATCAATTTGAGATAAATCAAAACCACTTTGAGTATCAGGCTGAATTTTTTTCTGGAGAGTGTAGTGTTTAACTAAGAGCCAGTTATTAAATAAAACCTAAAATTATCATTAGAAAAAAAAAAATGAAAAACCACAATAACAGTGATATTTCCTAATTTTGAAATAATAAATCGTAACTCGTAATCGGTCGGATGGGAAGCAATTTTTTTCCTGACACGATCTGATAGGTCCCTAATCAAACTTCCTAGATTTTTTTTTATATCCGTCTAGTCTGGACCACCCTGTATTTTCTTGAATCAGCATTACCTAAAAATGGTCTAATGTAAAAACACATTATTAGTTAAACAACTTATTTATATTTTTTCAAACTAACCTTTTGGTTAATACGACTTTTTTGAGTCGCTAGAGTTTGTTCTTCCAACTTAAGAGATCTAGCATGATTTTCCCATCTTTCATAATAATGTAAATATTTTTTCAATGCTTCCCTTGCCTGAAAAAATGAATTCTTTTAAAAATGTAACAAGAGTTACTACCGGTATCAGAAAATTTAACTTGTTATTGAATGTACTTACTTGAGCATGTTGACCATCATTAGCCAAATTGGGGTCCTCTTTATAACGACTGCACTCGTAATATTCAGAGCCATGTGCTTTCCAGTCACCCAGGCATACCCAACAGAAATCATGTCTACATGCTCCACACTGCATATGATTACAACCCCCATTTTTTTCTATACATATTTGACATTTAGGACAATCCTAAAACAAAAAATAGATTCAATAATAAATCCAATGAAAATCTGGAGAGAACCAAATCCTTTATAGTTAAACAATAACCTTAGTATGGGCACTGATATAATTAGCAGTCTCAGAATCATCAGCACACTTGGTCAACCAGCGTCTGATAGTGGCACAGTCAGTCGGGGCGTGGTGAGGTGCGCCACATGAAAAACAGGTAAGTAGTTCACAGCCGCGGCATTCCACACGTCGAGCACCTTCACGCAGCCAAGCTTGAAATAACCACTGTAAAATATTCTTGGCTAATTAGTTTATCAACCCTTCTAAGTAAACAACATTGAAATTGGTGCTAATACCAACTGTGCTATGAATGCCTTACCTGACAGTTGGGTCCTGGGCAAAATCTTAACTGAGGATGGGATTTAACATGGTCCTTGAACATAAATTGTTGATAGCGCTCCCGAAGTGTAGGTTTAGGTACATGTGACAAAATAAAGTCTTCAGGAGCTCTTACTTCACAGTCTTGTGCCATACATTGAATAGTATTAGACACACCTATAAAATGATGAAACAATATAAAACTCTTATAAAAATGAACTCATCGTAGACACTATAATGAGGTCCAAGAGCCACCATTGCTTCATGTTTCAAGAACTAAGGCTTACCTTGCATAATTTGTACTTCAAAGTGCATAGCCCAACAGTCATTGCAAAAGTAATGACCACAAGCCAGGGCACTGTATTTATGGATGGCAGGAGTGCTCGCGCATACGGCACACACGGCGCGGCTCGTGCTCGCCTGGACCAGCGACGGCACCCGGGGCTTCACACGACTATAAACCAACACCTCGTTCGCATTTTCCTTATATTTATCTATTATCTCTTGAGCATTCCATTCATACGCATGTAACATTACCTGCAACATGTAAAAGCCTTCGATAAAATAGTCAAGTCAGCCTAATTGGATACATCAGACTAAAGAACACAACGAACAAACCTTGGCGAGTGAAGGCGTAACCTGAAGGCTATTGCTAAGCAATTCAATCGATTCATTCAACAGTTTCTCTACTTCTTCTACTTTCAGACAGGAAAATATAAAATACTCTGGATCTGATTTACTACGATCCACTGTTTCCATATCACAATCGTCTTGTTCACCGTAGTAGTCGTAGTCATCGCCATCGTTATCCGAATATTCCATATCAGATTCAGCAGACATTTTGTTTGGTTATAAGAAATGCAAAATGATAATGTTACTGTACACTAGAACACAAATAAATTTATGAAAAAAATTAATAAGCACCAAGCATTGTAAACATTATTCTAAGTATAAATTAAATCACGATAAATAGGTACATACTTGTTTTGTAAATAATAAAACGCTGTCTGTTGTATGTATGTATGTGTTTGCGATGCAACTTATTTACTAATTTTCTACCACAAATTTCTACCAGAAACGATTAAAGATTGTTAAAAAAATATCTTCAAGGCTCTATTGTCTATGACAAGTGGCATGGCGCGGCACTCTGCAAATGGGAAATAACGTAATGGCCTACTCTTTCGACATTAAATCTACAGTCGACAGTAGTCGACAGTTTCGCAAATGAAGGTACGAGTTAAATGTTATTTGCATGGACATTGTCTGAAGTGAATTACTTATTTTATTTTTATGTTTGTTTATGAAATCTGACTGATCTGTGCTTGAGTAGTGATTTCAAAATGTCTTAGCTCTTAGGTCCGTATTCTAAAACAAAACCTGCACTTATGTATGGATCTGCGTTACGTTTTGAAATCTCTGTTCGAGAACAGATCAGTGCTTGAGTACGATTCTAGAAAATGGGCCTGAGTGCTTTATGAATCTGAGTTTATTAGTACAATGAACCTTAATGTTACTTCATCAAAAAGTTGGTTTTGACTAAAGGTCATCACTAGAAAGCGTGTGTGCTTTCGAAAGTTCATATCTCTTTTAGTAATTGATTAATAGTAAAAAGGAAAACATAGGGGCATCCTAATAGTGGCAATAGATTTTTTGGAAAAAAAATTTTCCTCTACAACAATATCCAGGGAGGAAACAAGGGACTACGTTTGTATGAAAAAACGGCGCTTCTGCATCCTCTTAAGAGTGTGTTCATTACACGATGAATTTCGTATCTAGGCAGAGAAATAAACAGATTAATTAAATCAAAATTGTAGCAACTATAATTAATTGTACACAAGTAATTGGGTATGGGAACGATAATCCAACATGTCCTAAATCGAAAACCATTTCGAGGAATTTGTATTTTACACCTTATTCATATATTAAACATTTTTAAAAGCAAAGGATCGAGGATATTTCAAATTAAATACGTTGGCAAACTGGGGTCAAATGAATGACCCCAGTTTGCCAACGTCCGCAAAGAGTATATTTTGGTTCTTATTGAGCTCTTGACGGTAATCAAATTGACACCTCACAATTGAAATGACGTGATTGGTTTACAATCTATCCATCAACCAATCAAATGACGCGATCTGTATCATACATAAGACTTTTAGCTAGGTGATTCTACTGCATAGTACTGGTGCTTCCAGATAGCGGATTTAAAATTCCCCCAGGTGAAATATATTTTTCTACAAAGTTATTTTTAATAATACGTTAATTAATCTACGCCTATTGCTCAGCCCAGACGGTTAGGTAGGACTTAAAATAACCATTCGCTATAATCCCAACCCTTTCAGGTAGGGCTTGGTTTCAGAACTTGGCAAAATAAATTGTATCTGAAGTCTACTTCTCACATTCTCGTAAGATTGTACACGATGAATGGCGAGCTCTGTTTCAGTCGTAAGTGCAGTTAATCAGTATTTTTCTCCTCATAATTTATTTATCATGAATCCGGGAAAAAACACATGTGGGAACACTAAGTGAATTTGTGACGCCATGAGTTCGCAATGTTTAAAAATTAATAAAAAATTAACTACCGGCTAGATCTACGAAATATTCAAATTGTTTGCTTTAAAATAGTACAATGTATTTAAAAAATATATATGAAAAAAAAAATGTTCACATCCCAATTGTGAGAAGTCAATTTGATTACCGTCAAGAGTCTATTATGAACCTTAATGTATTCGTTGCGTACGTTGGCAATCTGAGGTCGAATGAGTGACCCCAGATTGCCAACGTATTTAACTAAAAATATTCTAAATATTAATATTCAGGCGAGACTGAGGCCAAACGCAAACCCATTTAAAAAAAAAACTAGATTCTTTGCCTTTAAAAATGTTAAATATTTAAATAAGGTATAAAATACAAATACCTCGAAATGGTTTTCGATTTAGGACATGTTTGTTTTTTTTCCCATACCCAATTGGTAAAAAAATTCTACGTCTTTTTAAATTTTCGACCACTACATTTTCCTAAGGCTTCTTCGTAATGAACTCCTACCTACGGTGTAAAATTTGTATTTTTCTTCTAAATATAATGAAAACAGCAATATTTATTATCATCAGTCGAGATCGTACATTAGTACTTAGACAATACAGGATCATGGTAATAATGACGATTGTTTACAGGTAAATGTTGGTGGTAAGACTTGTAAGAGGCTAATGGTTATTAAAAAATTTAAACTCTTTATCCAACGAAGGGCTCAAATAACCTTCACTCCATGCATTTGGGAGTTTTAAAAAAAAAAGCTAATGTCAGGTTGATTAGCTGTCACTAGTGTCATTGAAAGGTCACCTTGGTGAAGTTCACGATAGTTCAAAATTTGAGTTAAAGTATTTTGGTGCGTATTTAGGGAGTATTTATTCCTTACTAATTGATATACATATTCTAGAATAGTATGTCTGAATTAATGCCTTTTTCGTCAAGCCTCGTTCTGTAAAAACAGTAATATATTAAAAAGTATAACAGTGATAAATTTTTTAGGTGTTGAGGTGTATAGCAGTCCTCAACCATGGACCCGACCAGCACCCAGAAGTTTATTGAGCGGGGCTCACATAAGGGAAAAGGCTTAGCTGTGTTAACAAGTGGAGGAGACTCCCAGGGCATGAATGCTGCCGTACGGTCTGTTGTGCGGATGGGTATTTACTTAGGATGCAAAGTATACTTTATACGTGAAGGTTATCAAGGTATGGTAGATGGTGGAGACAATATTGAAGAGGCTAACTGGTCCTCCGTCAGCTCTATCATTCATAAAGGTGGTACTATCATTGGATCAGCTCGCTGCATGGATTTCATGTAAGTTTTCAACAACATTCTATTTAAAATATGAAAACAATAAATATTGCAATTTTTCTGTACTAAAAATAAAAGAAAGTATCCTAGTCATTTTGTATGTTGCACAAGAATTACACTAAATCCATTAAACTCTTGGGTTACTGTCTTTCTCTTCTTTTTCTTATTTCAGATCTCTGATTTAGCTGGCACAGTCCACAAACTGTTGTCTTTTAATTGTTCTCAATATAATATGTGGCACTTGAAGGATTATTGTGGCAAATAATTGTTGCTCTATTTACTTTAACTTTAATTTGTTTAATCTTACAGGACCAAGGAGGGTCGCTTGAAGTCGGCCTACAATCTTGTGACTCGTGGCATTACCAACTTGGTAGTTATTGGGGGTGATGGCTCCCTTACTGGAGCAAACCTTTTCCGCCAGGAGTGGTCAGTCCTGCTGGATGATTTGCTGGCTAACAATAAGATCACAAAGGATCAAAGGGAAAAGTACAAGCATTTGCACATTGCTGGAATGGTACATATTTTGGCTACTATACTATTTTCTTAACAAATCTCATACTTAAAGTTACAAATCTCAAACAGTCAATAGAAGATATTTGACCAATGTGACATGTTTTTAGGTAGGCTCCATTGACAATGACTTTTGTGGTACAGACATGACAATAGGCACGGATTCTGCCCTGCAT
Source organism: Udea olivalis (assembly GCA_947369235.1). Taxonomy (NCBI): domain Eukaryota; kingdom Metazoa; phylum Arthropoda; class Insecta; order Lepidoptera; family Crambidae; genus Udea; species Udea olivalis. The sequence goes on along the minus strand of OX376341.1, from coordinate 13,034,240 downwards.
CGTATCATTGAGGCTATTGATGCCATAGTGAGCACTGCATACTCCCACCAAAGGACATTCATAATGGAGGTCATGGGTAGACATTGTGGGTAAGTTGTGATGAAGGATATTTTGCAGATTTTTTTACACCACTTATCATAATATGTTTAATAATGACACATATTGCCAATACTGTCAAGTTAAACTTAGTTTTTACAAATGATGTTTTGATTAATATTTAATACTTAAAATATTTTAAAATGCCAGCATTTTGTACACAATGTGAAAGTGCTCTACAGTACACCCTGTCTAAAGTTTTGAGGCTCTTCTTTGGTAGACCTTGTTGTAAGATCTAGATTTTAATGAAAGTTTGTTCATTTAGATATCTTGCTGTGGTCACGGCCTTGTCATCTGAAGCAGATTTTGTATTTATACCTGAATCGCCACCTTCAGTTGACTGGAGAGATAAACTTTGTGATAAGTTAGAACAGGCAAGCGTAAATTCCATAAGCACCTTGCCCATTTTCATGAGTTGATGTTTTTAATCCTGAGAAAGTGTTTTCTTCCCTAACTTAAATATCCTTTTAGTTTTCTTGCAGTTTACACCACCCTATGTACGGATGCTACTTATAGTTTTATTTGCGAAGACCCAGCGCCTCTCAATTGGGAACAAAAAATGTGTGCAAAAATTGCAGAGGCAAGAAATTTGTTCATTAACCTGGGAGCAGGATCAATTTAAATGTCATTTCACTGTCAGATTGATACTTTCCATTTACACTATACTACACCTTAAATGTATTTATGGCAATATGTTTTGCACAAAAAATTTTCATTGCCGCTTTGAAAATGGGTTTGACATGCATGATCCATTATCAGCGGGAACTGCTTGTTGCAGTTATCTGGCATTAGTAGCCGCTCTGGCGAGCGAAGCGGACCAAGTTTTCATTCCTGAGGACCCTGTTCCCAATAATTGGGTTGAAAAGCTTTGCAAACGATTGCAACAGGTACGCAGGCTTAATTGAGTGGCACTGAAACTAAACACACAATCTTGACATAATTTAAGAGACATTTTCAATTAATTATTCAACAAACGGGCCATTTGCTTCAGCAAGATCAATATTAACAGATATGATTGTTTTATTACTGCAGATATTTATATCTGGGAATAATTAACACTGCTTTCATTTACTATTTGAAGTATTATTGCTTTATTGTGTGTTTCAAGCTATTTATTTCAGCTGAATTATGTATATTTTTATCCAAGCACATGAAATCTAAAAACAAGGGGTAAATAGAACTGAACATAATATTTAACGAGAAGTACCTAAAAAGTAATCATGACTTGCACTTTGTCCTTTTTTGTGGTTTCTATGGTCCTACTTGTGCTCTTAAAAAATTACATAAGGAGCTATGTACATTTTTTGTCGATTCAAAAGGGCTAAGATTCACTTTTGTCACGCGTTATCTCGTGTGATTTGTATGGTCTGTCTAAAAACAGGGGTGTGATCATTTGTGGCGGTCAGCTTGTTAGCCCTGCTGTACTTCTGGTGTTTGCTATTGCATGTGCGTGGGGATGGTTTGAATTTTTTTAAGCAATACTTAACATGAAATATTCTGCGTGCGTAAAATTAGTTCCGATGCTTTGATTTTTGGTTTGAAATATTTATTAAAGACAATTTGAACAAAAATGGCAATTCAATAATAGATGTCTTATAATGCAACTAGGAAAGGAAGTCCGGCCAGCGTCTGAACATTATCATCGTGGCGGAGGGCGCGATCGACCGCGAAGGTAAGCCGATCACCGCGGAGCTGGTCAAAAAGGTGGTGGTCGACAACCTGCAGCAAGACACGCGTATCACTGTTCTGGGACACGTCCAGCGCGGAGGGTCGCCGTCCGCCTTCGACAGGATTCTGGTAAGCCATCGTGTCATAGCATTTTCAATCTGTATAAAATACAGGGGATATATGCACTCAATTGTAAGAACACAAAATACATAAGACACAGACGCGCACATATATCCCCGTGCATACCCCTGCGGCCATGAGTTACGCCGATCGATGATAGTCGCTAGCTATTAGCGTCTGTAAAGTATTTGTATGGGATTTCGAGACATGGCCTCTTTTGTATAGAAATGGAATTAAAAACGGTATAGAAATGGCTGTAGTAACACTAAGTTAGTAACCATCTTGAGTTTGACGTTAACTTATGGTACAGTCAACAGCAGAAGTGAATGATAATTTAACGCGCGAAAATTTATGATTTTACAAAAACCATTAAGTTAATTAAAATACTAAGAATGTAAATGAGACATTTCATTCATTTTAATGGATAGACATATGCTGCTAGTGATAATTTTTGTCCGTATTTTTCATTCATAAAAATAATTTGAAAGTTTGTTCAATCTTCATTTACTTTTGCTGTTGACTGTACGAGTAGAAGCACTGATCAAGACAACAAATACTTTGTGAGCCTATGCTAGATCCTAGAACCGCTTCATTAACTTTATTTCCATTTCGGTTTTGTGTTTAAGTTCAACTGCAATTGCCTGCGTATTTCCTTGTCAGTGAGTGCCCCACAATACATTTTATTTAATTCATCTTAATCTTAGATTAAATCAAACAGCGGAATATACGGCACGTCCCTAAAATTGTCAACTGAAAACGGGGATGATGCACAACTACATGCACGCACCCTCACATCGCTGTGATTCTATGGGACAGAGACAAACCTATTTGTTTTGGCTATAGCATAAGCGAGACAGGCGTGCGTCAGAGTAAAGTTCTGTTAATCGTATATTGCGACTGAGTGAAATTATATAGGCGACGGGGGCCTAATTTAAGCGGTCCACGCGCTAGAGGCGAGTCACCTATCTTCCATTTTTATTTAATCCAAGATTTTATTACATTAATTCAATTAGCGAAAGTAAAAGTTAAGACCATAGTATCCATTTTCAGAAACTGAAGGAACTAAAACCACTAGTACTTTTTTGTAGCGGCTCATCTAACATGTACATCGCATGGTCCCTATAGTGAAATATTTACTTTCGTGGTAGTACATGATTCATGGAGCTTCAATATAAAGTGATCTTAAATCAAAAGGGTTGCCGCATGGGAGCCGAAGCAGTGATGGCGCTGATGGAAGCAACCCCTGAGACAGAGCCTTGCGTGGTGACTCTGGACGGCAACCAGGCTGTGCGTTTACCGCTTATGGAGTGTGTGCGACGCACCAAGGCTGTAGCACAGGTAAGTAAGTTTCTTATACAACCGAATGATAAAACTGATACCTGAACACAAGCTCTTAAAATAATATTAATAAGTACATTCTTATTGAAATGAAGGTCGTAATATTGACGTTAGCCTAAAACCATTACTTTTTACGTATGGTGATAACAATAACCTTCTTTTCTCTAAATAGGAAAAAAAACAAAAGTGTCTGTTATTTGAGGATGGAAAGGAAAACTTAGTGTTATTCCGTGCCAAGCTAGTTTGTTATTAAGATAATTAGAATAAGAAAGGAACATGACGATAATCAACAGATCTACTTCTTGGTAAATGTATTTCACAACTTCCTTCCACTTTAGGCTATGGCTGACAAGAATTGGGATCTGGCAGTGCAACTGCGCGGGCGCAGCTTTGCCCGCAACCTCGAGACATACAAAATGTTGACCCGGCTCAAGCCGCCCAAGGAAGCTTTCGACGCAAGTGGGAACCCTTCGGTGAGATGTAGATCATCTCGCTGATAGTAGTATAATAAGTATTTAGTAAATTTTAGTATATTGTATTTTTTTTATGTAATGTGTGCGTTAAATTAAATTATGGCATATCTTTCGTAAGAAAAAATTGATTAGCGTACATACTGGCTAACAACTTCAAACAGTATTTTATTGTTGACTTCAAAACCAGTTCTTTATTATGCGCAAAGTAATTATAAACTAACTGCTTATAATTTTATCTTACAATAATCTATTGATGTTTATTAGTTGATAAAGTTTTCATAATTTCATAAAAGACACACGTTTTCTGTCATAGTTTCGAAACGGGCCTCGAGCAGCTAAGACGATTGTATCATGCTAGTTTTCTTTATCATTTCTAAGCACACACACATAATTTAGGCTTCTCATATTTAATTTTAAGTCCACGATTTTTTTTAAAGGCTGCACATCTTAGTTTATACTATATTGCCATGACCCCACACGTCCTGTCCCGTGCCGTATAATGCCCCCTAAAACTTTTATCTAAGCTAAATAATAAAGCGCAGCTTCCCATTAGGAAGGTTACACACTAGCCGTGATGCACGTGGGCGCGCCGGCGTGCGGCATGAACGCGGCCGTGCGCTCGTTCGTGCGGAACTGCATCTACCGCGGCGACACCGTGCTGGGCATACACGACGGTATGGAGGGGCTGATCAGCGGAAACATCGTGAAGATGGACTGGTGAGATGTTATTTTGGAAACTGCAGAACAAATTAGTAAAAATAAAAAAAAGTCAAAAACATGAGTCAGTTCAGTTGTAAAAATGCTAAAAGTCAGACAATATTTTATTCTATTGAGTCTTTTAGCTTTGATCCTACTTATTAAATATGATTTCCACCAGTTAACAGCTTTGCTTAAAAATCGCATATTTCGCTGTTTGACATCTGAAATTAAATTAATGATTAATTCCAACCTAACAGGTCAGATGTGACCGGTTGGGTGGGCCAGGGCGGAGCCTTTTTGGGCACGAAGCGTACTCTGCCAGGAGACAAGAAGGCTGACATCGCAGCTCGTATCAAGCAGTTCAAAATACAGGGACTGCTCATCATTGGAGGATTTGAGGTAAAGATCCCTTCAGGCAACCCTCGTTCCAGGAATTCACATAAATAAAAAAGAGTAGTATCAATAAATAAACGCCAATTTTGTTATGCATAGCAAACGTTTTTTTTTGCACTTCCGATAGCAAAATAGCTGAGTTTTTTTTTTTCACTTTGCAGTTATTTTCACTTTTTGTGTTTATTTGTAAATAGTACTAATATTATAAAGAGGAAAGATTTGATTGTAAAAAAAACGTATACCTACTCGTAATAGTAATTTTTGTATAATGTGTCTATTTGGTATACTCTCTGCCAAGTCCTAAAAAAGAGTAGCCTATGTATTCCCCTGTTCTTATTAAATCCAAGACTTAAATTCAGCAGAATCGATTTAGATTCAGACCCATCGTCCAACCAAACCGCAAGATTTGTGCGATTTTTGATCACTCTCCCTCGTAGGCGTACCAAGCGGGCCTAGAGCTATACGAGTCCCGGTCCCAATTCCCCGAGTTCTGCTTACCGCTGGTGGTGATCCCGTCCACCATCAGCAACAACGTGCCCGGCACCGACTTCTCGCTCGGCGCCGACACCGCGCTCAACGAGATCACCGAGATCTGTGACCGCATCCGCCAGTCCGCGCAGGTGAGGATACAAGTTTTGTTATTTATTTTAAATATGAAATCGTCCATTCGTTTAGTTTTTGAACGAAACAAATTTCTACGTGTGACCTATATATTTGTGCCATGGCCAGTTAAAGTTCGATCTATGCTAAGCAATAAGGTGCGGTGCACCTTTTCATTAGGAGCATTCATTCGATTCTTCTTATTCAATTAATTACTTTTGCGGAATTTTAGTACCTTTAATAAAATTAAACGATTAGCACTAAAATACGCCAATTACTGTTTAAAGCAATTACTGTTTAAAAAAATGTATTTAAAATTAGGAATTAATAAATATTATGGTAAGGAAACAATAAATTATCACATCATAAATAGGTGACGTAAAAAATACATACCTTCAACAAATGATACAGGGTTACTTTGTGAACACCATCCAAATTGAAATATGAGGATCTATGGCGAAAATGGCAAAATACGTATTTTTCTGTTTGATAACCTTCAGTACTAAAATGTTGAGTTATTATAACTACCAAAGGTTAGGCTAAAGGTATAAAATAATCACTAGTTTCGTTGACACTGCGTGACGTGTGTGACGGCGGGCTCGCAGCCTCTCAACTCCCTACCCGCACTTTATCCAAAAGTTGAAATTTAATTTTGACTTAGTAACCACGCCGCACGAATAATCCGTTCGAAAAAAATATTGTAATGTGAAAGTTAAAGACTTAAAAAAAGCTGTCTTCGATTGATGCCTTATTTTGGATCGTGTTCAAAATATGACCCTGTATACAAGATTCAGAGATTTCAGATCTGTATAACACGGCTTGTTTAATAGCTTTTTCCATTTTGAAATTTTTAATTAGCTTAGTTATTTTCTCTTAGGGAACCAAACGTCGTGTGTTCGTCATTGAAACTATGGGAGGTTACTGCGGTTATTTATCAACATTGGCAGGTAAGAAAATGTCAGAATTATATTTTTTATGTTATTTATTTATTCATAAAAAACAATATCTTTACATTTAACATTCACAATGCCACATAAACGAATTTTGGTTTACCGAACACTGGTTATAGTAGGCACATTAAAAAGCATTTCATATTGAATCTACAGAATTCCGAATAATCATAATTAACCTCCTAACTCCAGCCCAAAGCGATAGATAATTTGTATTTCTTTAGGGTTGGCCGGCGGAGCCGACGCGGCCTACATCTACGAAGAGAAGTTCTCCATCAAGGACCTACAGCAAGACGTGTACCACATGGCGTCCAAGATGACCGGCGGAATCCAGCGCGGACTTATCCTGCGGAACGAGAAAGCCAACGATAACTACAACACGGAGTTCATTTACCGCCTTTACTCTGAGGAAGGCAAAGGGCTGTTCACTGCTAGGATGAATGTGCTGGGTGAGATATTATTTCGTTTCGGGTTTTGCTTATTTTCCTAGGCACGATTATATTTTCAGTAAACTAAATGAAACCTTTTTTTTTTTTAAATATGCTGATACTCATGTAGCACGTGTGGTCAAGTGAAACTATTTACAAATTCTTTTAATATCGTAAACTGTTAGAAGGTTGAAAATTACGTATAGTTTCGTGAAGCTTTGGATCTATAAATTAATACTAGGAATAGGTTTAATGTATTTTGTAGAATAAAATATAAATATAAGTAATAAGCAATATGCACTTGAATGAAACAGATAAGGGTAATTTTTTGTTGGGTTCTATTTTGAATCCTCATTACGTATCTATCAATATTTCCTAATTTTATTTCTTTCAGATGTGAAAATAATTATTAAAAGTGCAAAAAAAAATGTGAGAAATTCAAAGCGGTTGAAACGGAGCGTTGTTGGTCAGACGATTTGACCAATGGCGTCAGTCGAGTGTGACGTCAAAGTCTATGTGTATATCACTGTCAAAAGCGCTTGTTCTGTTCGTAACGACTGAAGTTCTGAAATTGTATTTATTATCATTGTTGATTGATGGTGATTGCAAAATCCTAGCAAAATCAACTGAACAAGAATTCAACATTTTGTAGGATACATTTGTTGTTAAGTTTTCATAGACTTTGACGTCACGCGCCAAGCGCGCCATAAAGGCGGGCGTTTAAAACGCCTGAAAAAGTTTGAAATTCAAAAAAAATATATATACATATATGTACTTACTACAATTTACATTTTTGGTGCTGAATATTATTTAACAAAAATAAAACGATATAAGCTATGATAAAAAAATACAAAAAGAATCAGTGCATATTCCCTATTATGGAATACCAAAAAATCAGCATTAATTTCGAAGTCTATCATTATTTAAAGCAAGCAGCACATTTATGCTACTACGTGATCGGAACTTCGGACGAAGGGCAGTAGGCCCCCTGGTGGGAACAGTATTCCTGGTACGACAGTCTAGTTGATGTTACGTCATTGGAAAATGTATTTATTTATTTATTCTTTATTGCACATAGTCTATGTTACAAAGGGCGGACTTAATACCTAGAGGCGTTCTCTACCAGTCAACCACACAGTCAGACAGATATTACAGGCAGTGCTAGGGATAATAGTTTTAAATTCCAATAATTAACCGATTTCTACCACCTGATATATTTTTTTATCTACACACGCCATAGCCTGTCAAGCCAAGTTCAAGCTAGCAGCACCGTGTGTAATAACAAAACTACAGTTTGTAGTATATAGTGACTCAACGGCGTGTAATTCAACGGCTCTTTCCAGGTCACATGCAGCAAGGCGGCTCGCCGACGCCGTTCGACCGCAACATGGGCACCAAGATGGCGGCCAAGTGCCTGCACTGGCTGGTGGAGACGCTGCAGCGCGGGCAGGCCACCGGCGCCGACTCCGCGTGCTTGCTGGGCGTCGTCAAGCGCCAGTACAAGTTCACGCCGCTGGAGGACCTGAAGTGCCAGACTAATTTCGCGTGAGTTTTTATTTAGATCGATTTTTTCAGCTCTTCAAGATGGAAAGCGGTCGTGCGTGAGCCAGATACGAGACCGATAGCACAGCATCGTAATGCAAAGTATACATTAGGCTGGTCCACCTCACCTTGAAGGCAAAGATGCCTTTTCAAGCCCTGCCTGGAGACTCCGGGGCTATAAGAGAAGAACACATGCGCTGGAAGAGCGTTCCTTTGAAGAAGATAATTCCAAATTCAAATTAGGATGTGTGATTTTCAATTGTTTTTCTCTCTGTCAAGATGAGTAAATCTAATGATGATGAGATACGTTTTAAAATTTTACTACAAGTAAAATTTTAACCAAAAAAAAACCAACTTCAAAAAAAACTTCCAAAACAAAGCACTAAAAAGTAAAGAAATAATTGCGTATTCTTCTTAAACTTATACGATAATATAATGTAGGTACAATAATTGTTACTGTCGGAGTCGGTGTCAACCAAGGAAACACTACAATATACCTAGTAATATACTTATTTCTTACATATCACATTTACGTATGTATGTAGGTAGTAACAAACCTACGTTGGCTGACACCGACTCCAACAATAACAATAATTGTACCTACATTATATTATCGTATAAGTTTAAGAAGAATACGCAATTATTTCTTTACTCTTTAGTGCTTTGTTTTGGAAGTTTTTTTTGAAGTTTTTTTTTTGTTAATTTTTTTATTATTTCTTGATTTTTAGTGAATACTTAGTTCTTATTTATTTTATACATCGAAGAAGTATCGTCCGATTGCTCCTAGGAATTAAAGAGTTCCGTTACTTTGTCATGGATCCCATAATCAGAACCTAGCCAAACTCATCAAATTACCCTTGAAGTATATCCTTTCTAATAATTAAACGGTTATGGAGTTTAAACCTTCCATCATCAGTTTACTTAAATAACCTGAAAGTATATGATTGTCGGTCTTGACGTACCTATAATATTTAAAGAATTATCCTTCAACTACTAACCGTTAAGGAGTTGTACCTTCCATCACCAGCTCATCAACATGAGATGATGACTTAAAAAAAAGATAATTGCTTAGCTCCCATATTAAAACTATGATATTGCAACCCGAAAAATATTTAGTATTGGGTAGTTCCGGTGGCCATCAGTGGTCTTCGTCAGCAGTTCCACTTCACCAAATGGTACTTTTCGAAAGCAATGAGTTACTATCAAAAATACCTAAATCGTTATAGGTGTGCCTATAATATTTGAAGAGTTCCCTCGATTTTTCCTGGATCCCATCATCCGATCCTGATATGCTGACGATGGGACCACCTCAGGAATATACCCTTTCGAATAAAAAAATAATTTTGAAAATCGGTCCACAATTGACAGAGATATCGGTAAACATACATAAAAAAAAATACATACAGTGGAACATAGAACCTCCTCCTTTTTTGAAGTAGGTTAAAGAAGGTAAAAATGCAACGCAAGCCGCGAAAAAAATTTGCGATGTTTATGGACCTAGTGCAGTGTCTGTGAGAGTAGCACAAATTTGGTTTAAGCGTGTTCAATCCGGAAATTTTGATGTCAAAGACGCACGTCGCCCTATTAAGGATAAAATGGATGCCATTTTTGAAAAAGTGTATCAAGATCGGCATCAGTAGTTACGACGTAGCTGCAGAACTGGGAATTTACCAGAAAACAGTTTTGGCGCATTTGAAAAAAACTGGCTACACAAAAAAGCTCGATATTTGGGTACCTCACGAGCTCACTGAAAGAAACTTAATGAACCGTGTACTCATTTGTGATTCTTTATTACGACGTAAAGAAACCGAACCATTTTTGAAGAAGCTGATATCCGGTGATGAAAGTGGAAGTGGACGTACGACAAGAACGTCCGAAAAAGGTCGTGGTCAAAGGCCGGTCAGGCTTCACAGACTGTGGCGAAACCCGGGTTAACTCGCAACAAGGTGATGCTGTGTGTGTGGTGGGATTGCAAGGCATTATTCATTATGAGCTGTTACCACCAGGCAGGACCATCGATTCTGAACTCTACTGTGAACAACTGATGAGATTAAAGCAAGAAGTTGAGAGAAAGCCGCTGGAATTAATCAACAGAAAGGATATCATGATGAAAAACCACACGTTTTTCATCATGATAACAGCAAAAATTAAGAGAAATTGGCTGGGAGGTGTTAATGCAGCCGCCGTATAGTCCTGACCTTGCACCATTTCCACCTGTTTCGGTCTCTTCAAAAATCTTAAGGCAGTATCAGGTTAACATCACGAGAGGAATTAAAGAATTCCTCTCGTCTCGCCTAAAGAGGCAGTATCAGGTTAACATCACGAGAGCTCGTGCAACATCGCTTATACAATGGGGAATGCTCTGACGAGTTATTCCACCCTCACCTTTCCACTCCTGTACCACGCGTGCTGGACTACGGCGTCACCACTGTGTGTGCATTCAGTATTTGTTGGCCCGAACTAAAAGGTTCGGTGACTCTTCTTTTTCGTACTATCCAGACGTGGAACGCCCTTCCAGCACATGTGATTCCTCTTATAGTCCCGGGGTCCCGGGTTCTTCAAGCGGGGCGTGAAAAGGCATTTCTGCAGGCCTTCAAGGTGAGGATGGCCAGCCCAGGGATTCGTTTGAATGACTGGGCTTGACAGCCTCATATCTGGACCTCACGACCGCTTTCCATCAGGTGGAGTTTTCCCCAACCTATTATTTAGTGCGGGCAAACTGATGCTGAATTGTGGGTGAATGACGCCGTAGTCCAGCACGCATGATACGGGAATGGAAAACTGAGGATGGAACTGCTAGAGGAACTGAAGTGCCAGACTAATTTCGCGTGAGTTTTTATTGAGATCGGTTTTTTTAAGATTGCCTACCAAGATGACCTCATTCTACCTGATGAAAAGCGGCCATGAGGTCCAGCTATATATGAGGCTGACAGGACAGCTTAGTAATTTTAGGCTGGTCAACTTCACCTTGAAGGCCTGCACAGATCCCTTTTCACGGCCCGTTCGAAGACTCCTATTCAGAGTAATTAACTGGCAGCGCGTTCCTTATCATGATACGACAAAGAAACGGGTCACCGATTTTTTAAGTGCAGGCCAATAAATGCCAGGTTATGTATGGATGACGATGTAGTCCAGTAATAATGCTCATCTACCCCATTTGATCGCAACATGGGAACCAAGATGGCGGCCAAGTACCTGCACTGAGACTCTCCACCAGCCAGTGCTACAGGCACTTGGCGCGGGCCGGCCACTGGCGTCCACTCCGCGTGCTTGTTGGGATGAGACCCTTTTTGCAATGGTTTTGTAAAGGTGGATGTGAACGCCTCTATATGACTAAGAAACGAGTCACCAAGGATTTTAGTGCGGACCATCTAATGATGGAATGTGTGTTGATAACGCCGTAGTCCAGCAAGCGAGTATTTGTCTGCTAGATCGTAAATAATGCTGTCCGAAACCGAACGCAGTCTCAACGTGAAGTTTTTCGGAGTTACGTCACAGATTACAGTAACAGATAAATCACACCAATAGAAAATTTACAATTATGTCATTTTTAAATGCCTGCTGTCATGTATCAGGCATATATTGGCTGGGCTATCTCTTTCGATATAGATGTTAGTCAGTGGTGGTGGGGCCTGACTCTTGAACAGAATTACATTGGACGAAAGCATTGCAGAAATGTCAAACAAGAAATTTATGAACCCTATTCTAAAAAAGTTAAGGTTCTGAAATTTTTTTGGTGACAGTAATGTAATGCCAATCCGGCGAAATTTGGTTCGGGAGTTCGCGTTTCGCGTACGAATGCTCTACGCGGCTGTTGACAAACAACTGCCAAATGAGTCTTCCAAGACCCGGCGACGGGTAGGTGAATAACCCGCACACGTACATATATGTAGTGACAGAGGCCTGGTTACGTCGCGTTTCTTTGAGTTTATTTATGGATTAACGAAATGACACATAATACAAATGTACAATTAAGGTACTTGAGATTGAGACTTGTTCAGGGGAAAAGCCGGGTTTCACTGCCATCAGACAATACTGTTTAACAAGGAATAATATTAATTAAAAATACATTATGTATGGTTATTGTGATAACAAGACTCCCTTAGAAACACTGTATGGAATTCTAGATCCTATTCCCAGTCTTTCGATAATACTATTTTAAATAAAACATGTTTTTTAAAAAAAGTAAAAAATATCTTTATTCTTCATATAGACTTATAAAAAGTACTTATGACATGTCATGTACAAAAAAAAATTGTAGCAAAAATATACTGAATAAAAATAAACTTACATAAAATAATACTATGATAGTTCATATCATAATTAAATATAATGTGACTCTACCACCGGTTCGGAGGTTGTTTCCGATCGAGAAGACTCTGGCAAGAAACTCGATGGTTACTCTTTTCAATCTATACATTTCATAATACACAAAAATTGAATTGACAGAGTCATAACAAAAAAGTGTGCAGAGTAGCAGATTATACCTAAGATGACCACAAATTCTTATCATTTAAGAAATCCTCAACACTATAATAACCCCGCTTTATTAACATAGCTTTAATTTGTGACTTAAACTTGTGAAGAGGCAGTTCAACAAGAGTTTGCGGAATCTTATTAAAATATTTTACACATTGACCAACAAATGATTTCACGGACAAGTTTTTACGGACATATACTACATTATCATAAATAAATAAATTGTTTCAGAAATCACTTCTAGCTCGTTTCTACGAGCTAAAAAAAAGTAGTCTGTAGTCCTTCTGGACTACAGAATTTTATAAGGACAACTTATCTCAGATTAAACTTGAGTGAGTATTCAAAATGTGTAGTGTGTCGTCTAGCCATATCGAATATACAAATTATCTTTTTATAACGATAATAAACAGTTCAGTCACATACTTTATCTAATCCCCTGTGGCGCGCGATTGACGTTATCACAAAAATAGTAAGCCTCTACACACGAAAGCATTAATCTTCCATTAACATTGTTGTCTTTGGACAATGAATTGCTTTTAAGTGCGATCAAGGTTTACGTGATTGATGAATGAAGCTCTATCAACCACATTGTCGGCACGATTGGTGTAGTGTCCCGGGTTGGATTCCCGGTCAGGTCCATTCAGGAAACGGTCTTTTCTAAATTGACTCTGCCTGGGTGTGCTGGGAGCTGGGAGACGCCCCTGGCTTAATTCCATGTCTGGTAACTCGTAATACAGGGATATTTATCCCTTCTTCGAGACTATGACGAGAGGTGTGTTGTCTGGCGCATTTATAGATAGAGCCACCACGCACAAGTACGCTGATCCTTGGTCTAACCATAGCGCTCATCGCTGATTCTTGGTCTAGCCATAGTGCTCATCGCTGATTCTTGGTCTAACCATAGCGTTCATCGCTGATTCTTGGTCTAACCATTTTATTTATTTTACTCGTAGTATGTAAACTTTTGACGAGCGTATGGCGCCTTGCAAAAGCGAAAGGAAATAAGATTAAGGTTTTAACCTTAAACTTAGCGAATTATGAACGCAGACATTGTGGTATCTATGTTTTCAAGAATAATAAACAATTGATTTTACCATCCTGGCGCGAAACCTTACGTTTCTTGGGAATCGTAATTTATGTTATTCTTTACACCTGTTGTTTGATTTTACGACACCAACTGAGAGGTGGTGTCTTTTCTATTACGTAACACTTAACTTGTGCATTGTTAGATGTGCATTCAATTTTCATCTAAAACTGTGTTAATTTTTTTTTATAATTGTCTTACATTTTGATTTTTTTTTCAGACAAAGAATACCGAAGCAGCAGTGGTGGATGAAGCTGCGGCCCCTGCTGCGTATCTTGGCCAAGCACGACTCCACCTACGAAGAGGAGGGCATGTACATGACAGTCGAGCAAGGCGAGATTGACTCCGAAAGCGTCATATAAACTTGTCATAAACATACTATAGTGTTGCTATGATCATCTTTTTAATAAGGGGTTTATTTCACGCATCTTGCAAAGTCGACTCAGGCAACAGATGTAGATTACTTATCCGGCCAATCTGTGAGGGGAATCCAGAGAGGATTCTACAGGTGCTGAATAAGTTTTTCAGTTATTATTTTTGTCATAATGTCTATTTATATTGCATATTTTATATGATACCCAAAGCAAAACATCGTTGTAGTGAGTAAGAATGGCATTTTAGGAAATTGCATGTAGATGTAGTGTTTGACTATAATACATATGTGATGGAATGTTTATTACAAAGTTCAATATATTTACTTTAGATTAGTATAATAATGCACTAGAACGTGTGTAAAAAATAATGTAACTATGAAGATACTCATAAACTAAGTGTATGTTTGCCATCCACCAGTAACCACAGACCAATGTTTAGTAATGTATTTGTTTTAATTTATTTTGTAAACAATTTTATTGAAGATAGTGAATGAAACTTAGTGGCTGTGGCTTGACTGTGTACTTTTTACGTTTGTTCATCAAATCAACTTATTTATTAATGATAACTAATATTTTTTGAGACAGTTTATTTATGAATCACTTGTTGTTGATATAATTATAAAGGAATGTTACTCACTCCCACAAAAATTCAATATTGTTCCTTTATTAATTCGCTTATGCCTGTGCTATAAAATATAGTGAATAGGCCGTGACCTAAATTTAGATTATATTTTATAAAATAAGCTACTAACAGTATTTATATGAAATCAATGTAACGAGGAAATTATATAGAAATTATTAACTGAATTTTATTGATGAAATTGTTATATTGTATGTGTTTACTTAATAAAGTGAATGCACTTCGCTTCTGCATTTTGTTTCTTACTAAAAACTTTTAACTATCTTAGGAACTTGAATAGGCGTTTTTTCGGTACGAAGGTACCGTACACCATGTAGTTAAAGGTTGACATTGAACTCTCTTCTCTAAACTTAAGCCCAAGAATGTGCCGTCCTTAACCTATTAAAGGCCTTAGGCACTTTAGGGTGATGAGGCCCTTTTGTTTAAATAATTAAAATTATATTTAACTTTATTTTCATGCCTTCCGGCACAAACATAAATGATTTACATGCACCGCAGTTACTGGAAAATGGCGGTAACGACAGCACTGACTAACATCAAAGTTGTTTTCCCATAATCAAAACTTTTTTTTTATATTGCCCGTCAAGATGACCTCACTCCACCTGATGGAAAGCGGTCGTGAGGTCCAAATATGAGGTTGACAAGCCCAGTCATTCAACGAATCACTGGGCTGGCCATCCTCACCTTGAAGGCCTGCAGAAATGCCTTTGATTTACTTTTTAGTCCGTTTTCTTCTACTTCTCTTCAGCCTATAGCAGTCCACCGCTGGACATAAGCCCAGGGCGCGCCTCAAAACCCGATTTCTCGTCGTTTTCGCCATCCAGTCACTACTAGCTACTTTCTTTAGGTCGTCGGTCCAACGTGCCGGTGGACGTTCAACACTACGCTTTCCAAGTCGTGGTCGCAATTCGAGAACCCTGGACACCAACCTTTGGATCTGCGACAGATGTGACCAGCCCACTGCCACTTCAGTTTGCTACACTTCTGGACTACCCTTCCGTAAATACTAGTCCGTTTTATTAAATATACAAATTCTTTGGAGCAATATTGATAAAAATCATCTAGGTTACCTTGTTTTACATTTCAATACTGGCACCGCCCTCAGGTTTACGGGGCCCTGGGGTCGTGCCCAAAGTGCCTACAGAGAAAGGGGTACATTTTATAGGTACCTACCTACTAATAGTATGGAAAATCTTGTCCACAGTTTGTGGTGCCATAAATACACAATGACCTTGTAGACACAAAAAATGTTGGCGGTAGAGATCAAACATGATTCTAAATCTAAGCTAGCTTAAGGCTCAAGGCATGCACACAGGAAAGCCGCCCTGGCCGGTGGCTTTTCCCGGCGAATTAGGTCTCACTCTTAACTCAAGGCTAGTTTTCTATAATCGCGCTGGCGCTACTATCGCATTTCGCAAAATAAGCCCGGCGGCCTATCTTTGCTAGGAGCTAGCGGTTCAGGGGCCATATTACCATCACTTATAACCAGTCAAGTTAATTTCCTAAACAGAGCGTAGTGAGCGATTTCCTGATACGATGTTTCTTTTTCAGCCAGTCAGCGGTTACCTGTCAATAATGCATCCTAGGCCAGATATTTACTGATGAAGTTGCTCGCCACCCACAGCTTATGAAATTAACTTGACAGGCTTTATGAGATGGTAATACGGCCCCATGTAGAGAGCTTAACCAATTCATTGCCAGAGGTCGGGGTCAGGTAATCCATAGAACAGGGAAACCTAGTTTGGAGTGCCAGTCTCCTACAAAGATAGAAAAGAAAGAAAGAAAAATAATTTATTGACCCATACAGTGACAGAATTACAATACAAATGGTACAAAAACATTAAAACAAAACACAGAACCTTCATGATTAACAAAAAATAGTGGGCCAACCAGGACCCTGCCTCAGCACGTGCCCCTGCCGTGCAGACAGGCACGGCAGAGACGCTGGTATTCTGGCAGGGCCTGCTGAGGTGGTTGTCCATTCTTTTATTAGTAGTCCAAGATAGTATTTTTTTAAAAGAAACTGTCTTGCAACATAAATACTGTACCCATAGCAATAATGGCAGCCTTCTGCATGGTCATGTAGGTACTTTCTGGTAAATTAATGGTTCTTAGAGGTAAGGAGGTGTTTTGGAATGACTCCAGTTACCAGAGAGCACCAGTTTCATGATATATTTTGACGACACGATTGGCGTAGTGCGCTGTAGCACGGTTTTTCGCCTCGATTTCCGTAGTGTCCCGGGTTCGATTCCCGGTCCGGTCAATTCAGGACACGATCTTTTCTGAATTGACTCGGGTCTGGGTGTGCTGGGAGACGCCCCTGGCTTATTTCCTTGTGTGGTAACTCGTAACACAGGGATATCAATCCCTACTTCGAGACCATTACAAGAGGTGTGTTGTCTGGCGCATATATTTATATATAGACTTTATCCATTTGCCAGATTCTAGGAATTTCTTGTTTCAAATCAGTGTATTTGTTAATTTTTTCTGTGATTGTTTTGTTGTATTCGGAACTGTTACGTCTTTTAAGTGTACTGTTTTACTGTTTTTGATAATAACCATGATGTCTGGTCGGTTGTAGTGAACAAAGAGGATATAATAACTAGCGTTGTATTGGATTGTTCGTTCAGTCAGTATAGCTCTGTCGAATATTATTATTACCTATATGGCGCGTCATTGATTTTTTTTCATAAATAATTCCTCTGAATCTCTGTAGAATAACTATTTATTGAGTTCTAATTATCAGAACTACCATTATTTGTCCCGTAGGTTAGGCCTTTATACATCGTTTCAGGAAATCGCGTGTTTTTAAAAATTCAGGGGTTACAAACCTTTTGCAAAGCTTTGCAAAGCACTTGATGTCATAAATAATTAGCGAGTTCAGCGACGCGAATAACTAAGCTAAAAGCAATATCGCGGGCAATAATCGCGATTATAGCGAGCGCGCTTAATACGAGTATTCGGACGCGTTTAGGCCTATTATGGAACAACGATGTGAAAGTTTATCTGTAAGTACTTGAAAACCTTTGCCCAATTGGGTATCTATGAGAACAATTTTTTTAATATTTTGTTTATATTTTTTATAAATACCTTGGCTTTTACTATTTAAGTAACTAATTTGAATAATTCGTTAATCTAGCCGGTAGTTAATTTTTCAATAATTTTTAAATATTTCGAACTCATGACGTCAGAAATTCACTTAGTGTTCCCAATGTGTTTTTACCCCGATTCATGGTAAATAAATAATGAGGAGAAAATACTGATTTACAGCACTTACGGCTGAAACAGAGCTCGGCGTTCATCATGTAGCATCTGAGGAGAATGTGAGAAGTAAACTTCAGATACAATTTATTTTGCCAAGTTCTAAAACCAAGCCCTACCTGAAAGGGTTGGGATTAAAGCGAATGGTTATTTTAAGTCCTACCTACCCGTCTGGGCAATGGGTGTAAAGTAATGTACGTATTATTAAAAAAAAATTGTGGAAAATAGTTTCCATCTGGGGGAAACCACGCAGTAGAATCACCTCACGTATGAAACAGATCGCGTCATTTGATTGGTTGATGGATAGATTATCAACCAATCACGTGAAAGGACGTTTAAACGACCCAATAGATTTCAATTGTGAGATGTCAATTTGATAATTGTCAAGAGTCCATTATGAACCTTAATATACTCTGTGCGTACGTTGGCAATCTGGGGTCAAATGAATGACCCCAGTTTGCCAACGTATTTGTTTAAAAATATTCTAGATCCTTTGCCTTTAAAGATGATAAATATTTAAATCATCATCATCATCATCATCCGTGCGGTCTATCCCTGTTGTGAACCCACACTGGTGTGTGGGGTCCCAGGGTCCGCCTTTCTTATTTTCTTGGCCCACTTCGCGCGGTCTTGTGCAATGCATGTTAAATACTTAAATAAGGTATAAAATACAAATACCTCGAAATGGTTTTCGATTTAGGAGATGTTTGATTTTTTTGAGGCCGTGGATACACTCATGCGAATTTTGGCTCAAAAAGTTAGGGTACCAAGTTGTCATGAACTAAATTGAAAAACAGCTATTGTCTATAGTATTATTTTTCCGGTCAACTAGGTTGTTATTTATATAAAAAAAATATATTTTCGGCAAAAAAACAAGAAATTTCATGTTTTTTTAAAAAAATATTTTTCTCTTACAAGTTTATATATCAATTTTTTCTTTATAGCCGTTGCGGTTGTCAAATAGTTTATAGACATAGTTCACTGATACTTCCGCCTGCCAACACAACAACAAACTAGAGCTTCCCACTTGTCTATGGAGTTGACGTTTCACCGCGTAGCAAGTGAAAGTGTCACGTCGGTATAATTTCTATATTTTCTGTCAGAAATATTTTTGTTGAGCTAGAAAATCTCATTGCTTGATTTAATCGGTAGGTAAACTTAGCTATTTTTGCAATAAAATCTATGTGTACTTAGTGATTAGTTGATAGAAAAGCAATTACAGTGACAGTTATTTTGGAAAATTGTGTATTATTTCAGATTTAGGTTAACGCCGGGAAAGATGGTTGTAAAACCTGTAATTGGAAGGAAATCTAACAAGAACCCACCTATTTTCAGTCATGAATTCGTAATTCAAAACCATGCAGATATTGTATCATGTGTGGTCATGGTTTTCCTTGTTGGATTGATGGTACAGGTGAGCTAGCGAAACTTGCCACGTATACTGTTTTTTGAGGCTTTTAGAGTATATTCGTGGTTAATATCGGTATCATTTGTTATTTACGTTCTTGTTTTTGCAGTCAACAAGCCCAATAGCAAGTTTGTTCATCAGTTTGCACCACAATGTGAGTGGAGTTGAGCCATCTAGAGAATCGCTCAAAGGAGAGCCATTCTTATACGAACCTGGCTGGAAAGATGGCTGTGCTGTATTTTTCTACTCCCTCGTCTGTATTGTTATGCATGCCATTCTTCAAGAGTACTTCTTAGATGTGAGTATATTTTCTTGGTAGTATCAAACAGCTGACATTAAAATTTCACCTTCCCATTCGTTTTGCGACTCACCATTGGTCTTAACATGAATGTGGAGAAACTGTAATATTTTTGAACTTGGTCATGTAGTAGACAAACATTCCATGTTTCAGAAAATATCAAAGAAGTTCCATCTTTCCAAGTCAAGATTGAGTGCTCTCAATGAATCTGGACAGTTAGTTGTGTTCCACCTAGTAACTCTTTTCTGGGGAGGAGATGCCATCCTCCGTGAAGGATTCCTTGTCAACATATCAAAGCTGTGGGATGGTAAGATATTTTTGCTACTAAATTTGGATGCAAATTTAGGCACATTCATTTCTGACCCCAATTTCTGCCCGTGTATATCAAACATTTCAAAAACAGTAGCATTGATTTGATGAGACAATCATTTATTTACTCCATAATTAAAAATAATAAATTACATTGCATGCATAATCCAGATGTTAAAACCTTTTTTATGAAAGTGAAACCAATATGAAAAAGAAACTCATTCAACAGTTTATTTCCAGTACATACTTATTATATTTCCTCCTTGTGCTTTCCTCTAGGCTACCCTGACCACCCAATGAGTTTCCTTTTGAAGCTCTGGTGGATTGTCCAAGCTGCATACTGGATCCACACCATTCCTGAATTATACTTCCAACGCATCAAGAAGGATGAATGGGCCGTTCGCATAAGACATGCCACAGCTGCTTTCATTATTGTAGCTCTATCTTATGGATTCAGGTAGGAGTCTTATGCTTAAATAATAAGTTAGCATTTGCAAGTTTAAGCTATTTTCGATATATTTATATTTGCTGACAATTAAAATAATAAGCTAATTTAAATGCAGGTTCCAGCGTGTTGGAGTGAGCCTAGTGGTGCTCCACTCCCTGGCTGAGTTTGTCGCCCACAGCTACCGTCTTAACTCCATCCTCAGAGGAGAGCGGGAAGATTTCTTAGATAAGTGTAAGTCTCATACATTAGATATGCAACCACTCAATTTATTTCTAAGTTACACAAGCAAAATGTTATACCAAGTGCGTTATCTTTGCATGTTTATCACTTACTTACACTTACATTTTAAAAAGTTGAATTTGTAATCAAGTCATTACAACTTATTTTTCAGCTGTTTATTTTTTGATGAATAATGTGATTATTCAATGTTTAATGATAATAAATATAATTAACCTACTTGCTTCCTGGCTTGGTTCCTCCTAGTGAAAATATCTACATGCCACAGATCAAGTTTGTGATGAATGTTTATGTTTGTTTGTGCTGAGTTTATATTTAAGTATACCTACACTATACACAACAAATGTCTGACGCAATACGAAATAATGTCCCAGACATATTTATTCTGTTGTTTATACTGATGAACATGATTACTTATGTAATGTCATATAGATAATCTGGTATGAAAATAATTTCCCATCTGCAAGAGCATATCCAGATTTTCCATGTACTGTCATGGAACTTCTAACCCAGGTATTAGTTCCTTGGCATGTGTCATAGTGGATATTATTTGGTGCAGCATTGGACCCTTTTAATATGTCCATAAATTTGGAAGCCAATGTCTAGTTTCCTTCGCATTTGTCATAGTGGAGATTGTTTGACGCAGTGATGGGCCTCCTGAACGGGTCGGTGTTCGTGGCGGTGCGCCTGTGCTCGCTGGTGCTGGGCGTGCTCACGTTCTACTTCGGGCTGTCGGGCGCCGCGCCGCTCGTGCTGAGGGTCTCTGCGCTCTCTCTGCTCGTCACATTCCAGGTAACTTGTGACTGTTTATTGGCAAATTAAGAAAAATGCAGTCTTCTAGTCTCTGATGGGGTTTTAGCGGGTTAATATTGTAAATGGGCCTTTTTACTTAAGATTTAGGGTGCATATCCACCAGAGATGTGCGAGGATGCGTTTGTTATGAACCAATAGAATCGCAAAGCTAGGTAAATGAAAGCAATTCTATTGGTTCTTTACAAACACATCCCTTGCAACGCATCCTCGCACATCTCTAGTGGAAACGCACTTTTAATACATACAATAACAGTGAAACTTGAGGATACAATCTTGAATTATGGCCTAATAATTGTCTCTACCTTAACGATAAAAAGTAAAATGAAATGGGTCTTTTTTTCAGGTGTACTTGATGTACAATTTCATCTCTGAGACCATCAAGCAGAGGCAGGAGTCGCGCCAGCTGGCGGCGAGCAGGCCCAAGAAAGAGAAGAAGGAAAAACCCAAAAAAGAAAAGGGTAAGACTAGTCCACCACATGTCACTTTATATCAGTTCATTTGTTAAGTTTAATTAAAATTTTATTGTGTTATTTTCTTAATAATTGTTCAACCATAAAGTCAAAAACAAGCGTACATCAAAAACATCCGCATGCCTCCAATATGAAATCAGACAATCACTACAAGGATATTGGCTTTATCGCCACAATTTTTGGCCTACAAAACTGTTTTGAAGAATCCTAAAGCAAACTTCCAACATCGAAATTGCACATCAGGTTGAGCGTTTCGACCTATGAAGCTCTTTGGTATATGTTTTAAATTACTAATGATATTCCTTTGTTAACAGTAAAGAAGGCCCCCGTCGAAGAGTCTGACCTGCCCGAGGTGGACCAGAACACGAACAAGACGCTCCGCCAGCGCGCCGCCGCCGCCGCGCCGCGCGCCAAGTGAGCGCCGCCGCGCCGCACTGGTGCCGCTGACAACTACTGCGAACCTCTATAAGCGACTCTTAATTTATCTTTTAATTAATAAGTAATTCCAACAAACAACATACAATTCGCCTGAAGTTTCCTTTCAGGTTCCGTAATGAGTATTTACTTTTAACACTAGATAATTCACTGTTTTGTAAATTTGACTTTTAATAGAGAACAATAGTTGGATGATTGAAACAGTGTCATAGTACTGAGTTTTTACGTCATAAGTCATGTGTTTTATGAAACAGTGGAAGCTACTGAAGAGTTGACCACGCCGGGCGTATGCTTCTAACTTGTCATTGTAAAATCAATCATAATACACACGATTCAGACTCAATTTTAATAACACGTTGTCAGTGGTACCGAAGCCAAGCGTTACGAGCTATGACGTCACTCTTCCCCGTCGTACTGAGTAGTTCCACTACACTTCATTTTCTTCCTTCAGTCTTCGTGTACCTTACTTCACTGTTGATGTCCCCGCACAAATCCAGATCCGTACACGGAATGTCAGACAGCATTCTTAGTTAGCGAGTTTTAGCGTCCACCTTCGATGTTAATGGATATTTTTGAACGTCTCTCTGTGTACAAGACAATGTTGTCGACAATGTTTATCATAGCTTAAATAAATGTAAAATAGATGATTGTGATGTCAATATCTTTTAAAGCCGACATTCGTTTAGACTGCGTAACTATTGTCATTAAAAGTATAATAGTGGATACAGGGTTGTAAAAATATCTCCTAAAGTGTAAAAATAAAGTCTAGGTTAAAATGTTGATATGAATATTGTGTAAGAATTATGGAGTACTGTGTGTTCATACACATTAAATGATGAGAATTCCATTTTTATTTTGCATTTTGATTTTAAATAGTGTTTTTTCTTCTTAATGGATTCCAGTAACAATTAAAAAATAAATTATTTTTATTTTATTTTTATATGGCTGCTGTATTTTTATTGCATAAAAGTGTCTATATTTTTAACTCTTATAATTATTTTCTTACCTGACAATCTTTTGGTGCTCTTCAATTTTATTATCTATACTTACATTAAAATTAAAACTCTTCTGATTGGATGGAGCTAAGTAAGTGTTTGTGTTACATCATGAGATTCGATCCATGTTTGTTGTTACACTCTTACGAGAGATGATACACAATGAAATTATTCTTCCTATTGTAAAATTGTGCTCATAAATTATTATATAATTTTCATGAGATATGTCAATTTTAAAAGCTTGATGTTATTTTTATTTCGGAATAAATTTTGTAAGGATACATATTGTTTCTTAATTAATATTTATGACTCCTCAAAAAATATGACCTTGATTAAGGTTACTTTATTTTACAATTCGCGTCTCAACGGCTTACTATGAACAGATGTTCATGGTAGTAGTGATTTTCGTAGTAGTACTACCTGGGTTTTAATAAGATTATTTAGATAGTACTACTACGGCCGTAAGGTTGACTAATCTAGGGTTAGTATTTACTGTTGGTACATGAAGAAAATACAATCCTTACGCGGCAATGAGACTCACTAACTCATTCACAATTCGCACGAGATGCTTCCACAGAAGAAATGTGTTTCTGTACTTTTAGCTCCTCAGAATTATGATGCGGTTTTTCTGCACTCTTCTAGTTGAATAAGTTGTCTGGATATCTTTACTCTCTATACACTGGCGATCAGAACCACTTACAAATACTTGATTTTTTAAATTAAAATTTGAATTAATTTAGTCGACATTCAGGCGCTAGATAGAAGTAGATATGCCCAGATATTTGCGTGGGGACTTAGGGATAGGTACTGATTTTCGCAAAACCCATAAAAAATAATATTTAAAATGTCAGTAATCTTTTAACAGATGAATTAAGACTAAAATCAGCGTCATGGCTCTGCCGTGAGCCTGTGACATAGCAGCTGACCGGACATAGCGTAACCTGTTTGGTAGCTGGGTATGTCACCATTGTATTATTTTTAGTTAATATTTTTGTTTATTTGTTATTTTTGTGTTTTTTGTATGTTGGTTTTATTTCTGTGTGTTATATATAACACACAGAAATAAAACCAAATAGTTTACCAAATAAATGTTTATTCTACATTGGAGTTTTTTATCGTCTCATCTAAGAATTCTGACATCTGACATTATGAATATTATCTTTATTTTGGTTTTGCGAAAATGAGTATCCCTAAAAAGTAAATCTCAATGATTTTTGTATGGAAAACGAACCACCTTATTGCTTAAACAGATAATCACCTTAAAGGCCTCTACCCATCAAACCCGCCGGCCCGCCGGCTTTCGCAAAACATAGCCCGGCGGGTTTAACACTGAAAACAGACACTAATATTTCCTCAATGGGGATCGAACCCAGATTGAGTGGCTAATAAGGGGTTTAACACTGAAAACAGACACTAATATTTCCTCAATGGGGATCGAACCCAGATTGAGTGGCTAATAAGCTGATCTAGGGCCTTATTACCATCTCTTAGGTATAGCCGGTCAAGTAGGTAAATTTCCTAAACTGAGCGTAGCGATCAATATCGTAACATGATCTTTCACTTTCAGCCAGTCAGCGGTTACCTGTCAATAATGCATCCTCTAGGCCAGATATTTACTGACGAAATTGATCGCCACCCTCAGTTCAGGAAATTAACTTGACTGGCTATAATAATAGGCCCCAGGTAACTAAGCCTAAGAGCCAGTCAATAGGCACAAACATGTGAATGAATGACATGTTGAAAAACTTTTCTTGACAACCCTTTGTTTATTCAAAGAGTTAAACAAATTTTCGTTACAGCGGGAATGATCCTACTGGTCCCTCATAAAGAACCTCGTTGAGTGATTCAGTTCATTATAATTTTTGTAAATCATTCATTCATACCCGTTTTATACTAAAAGTAAGTTCAGCGGGTTTGTTTAACTCCTGCGGGGCTGCGTGTGAAGTTGACCACCGTCAGGTTTTAGCGGGTAGGGGGGCATTCCCAAGGCCCTGGAAAACAGAGCCTTGGGAATGCCTTAATGCATTTCCTGACGCAAAAAAAAGGGAGGAGGAAACACAAAATAGTTATGAATCTCAGCGTAAAGTGTTTATTAAAACGATTTACTCAAAAAAGAGATGTTTCTACTATGTAGGTGAAAATTTTATTAATTCTATTGATTTGAATTTTTCATACTTTTCATACAAAAAATAGTGCCTGTTGAACTGATTTCTATAGTAACCTTGAAATGAAAGTTTAGATAGTTACCTACCTTAAGTTGTATGAAAATTTTACAACATACAAACAGACACACAACTTTTTTTTCGTATTCAGTGTTGTTCATGTTATGAAATACGTAAGCTGTGTAATACGTCAGCGGCTGTGACTGCGACTGTTTCTCATGTTCAAATTAAGCCTAAAAGAAATATAGCCTATGTCACTCGCTGATAATGCGCCTTTATATAAGTGAAGGATTTTTAAAATCGGCCCAGAAGTTTCGCAGCCTATCAATACAAACAAACAAAAAATCAAATCTATTTTCTTTAAGATATTAGTTTAAATTGATTGTACAGTTTCAAGTTAGTTAGCAGTTTATACAATTATGAATTACGGTTATAATTTCCATCTACTAGCAAACTGGATATTGGACTGGACTGCTATTCATCACTCTTAAGGACTGTGTCCTTATGAGTGATAAATAGCATATAATTACGATATTAAGTATTTTACCTATACTTGCAAAAGTGTCTTACTGAGATCATAAAACCTCGAGTGTAATAAACTAAGGTACATAATGTGTTTCCTGATTTATGTCGAACTATTCATGTATTTTTATCATCTTTCCTAGCATACAGGATGCCCCTAAATTGTTAATCCTGTTCAAATACGAGTATCCGGTTTAACACGAGTACGAGTTTAACGTACGACCGAAATTATTCGCCGGGACTTTAAGAAAAAAATTGAGATTAACTAAAAAGTAGTCTTGAACTGTACTTTAAACAACGTGCTTGAAAATTTAAGTACACCCGTACTAGGTAAATACCTACCTACTGAATTGGTGAACTTAAAGTAAGAGAATAGATATATATATGTAAATAAAGACATTTGATAGATTTTAATCTCGTTGATGTCTTTTGTAGCCCACATTAATGTTACTTGTGCTTGCAAGCTCTTCTGTTCTGTACTGCAGTACAGAATACTTAATGAGTAACTCACCTGCAGTTGGTTTGATCGGGAACTGTATTCTGTATAATTAGAAAAATATCTAAAAGGTTGTATTTACCTGTTCCTATAACCACATTCGCTATTATTATAGTTACCTAACATCGCTAACTGCTGCTACTATTCTGTAGCAGATAAAATGTTTCGCAACTCCCTGTTTGTCCTGCAGTTATCTCACATGAAATTAATTTTGATATATAGGTACTTGTCGCGTAAGTCACACACATTGTCTTCACAAAGGACAATAAAACCTAGGACTCTATAGGTACTATCATTAAAATTGTCAAGGTCAGATAAATATTTTTGTGATATTTATTTATCTTTAAACGATTTGAGTAGCTATCAGTATAGCAAAATATGTAATATATTATATCGTTAATTAATGAAAAGAGCAAACTTAAAGTTTTTATAATATTCTGGTTGTTCAAGTGTAAAACCACGTCAACGTGCTTATGGTATGAAACCAAATTCATGTTGGTGTACGTTTGATTACGATCATGCATGATTCATATTTAGAAGCGGACCTACATAAGTTTTTCAAATTTTGACCTCTAGAATTTTAAAGAGTCCAAATCAGGCAAACTAACTAGCTCTTGGCTTGGTTTTTTCAAGCGGCAAATTGCCAATTTTTGGGTGCTATTCAAATGATAGGTTTTTGCAGCGACAACCGTTATGGGAGCGTATGATGCGCGCGGGCGCAGCGTCTCGACACCGCATATAAAGGTGTGGGCGGGCGCGGAGAAGCCAGTTTGTTGTGAGCGCCAGACGAGACCGCCGTCGGAATGCAGCGTGCTACTTTCCTCCTCCTCGCGCTGGCGGCCGTGGCCGTGGTGGCCGCAGGTTAGTGCCCCGCGCTTTTTGCCGCCCTTCGCGCCTATTTACACTTTGTGTTTTCCTTTTCGAGCAATCCCAAAGCAATTTCCGATCGGTTCCGATGAAAGCTTCTGCTGCATCAGCCGTTTTTTGTGTGCGACATGACGTCATGAAGGTTAAACATGAGGCAAGGTTCTGTATGCACTTTGTTATAAAGTATACTCAATTGGTAACTGGTTATTTATTAAAGATACTGCGTTTTTGGAATACCAATAGCTATATAAGTGCACTTGGCAGGTAACCACACGAATATTTTTTTTTTCAAAAAAGGAATAAGGCATAAAGCACCTTATGTGCGACATCTAAGAGTACAACCATGTCCACTTTGGTTTTAAAATACAAATAAATGTCTACGTTATTCAAAAAAATATTATTATATTGTTCTTGCTATACATGAATTTATTAGTATTTATCTGTTCTCATGTGGTTCGAATATCGACCCGTGATTTGGAAGTCTGCGCAGTTCTTTCCCCAGGTCGGGTCAAACGGTGATTTTATTTGAGATTTCATTTATAGAACATCGTGGAGCTTTGTGATAAGTAACAGACCTTCATAAGTAACGTAGGTAGTATATGTTCTTGCCTTTATTATATAAACAAGCAGTATCTAGAGTTATTGCTTAGTGCATATAATATACTAGCTGTCCGTCAGCGTCTTCAAACTCAAATAACTTTATTCAAATAGACTTTCACAGTAAGTACTTTCAAATCGTTAAATTCAAAGCAGAGATCTTCGCCCGCGTAGATTGTGTTCCCGTCAAAATATAGCCTAAATAAAAAAAATGAGGCCTTTTATTGGTAAAAGAATTCTTAAAATCGGTCTAGTAGTTTCGGAGCCTATTTAATACAAACAAACAAATCTTTCCTCTTTATAATATTAGTATTGACATAAAATAAATAAAGTACCTATACACGGAACTATCGTTTACGCCGTGCTTCAGCGGATGAGCCAAGCAATCATAATCACGATCACGACTGCTTGAGGTCAATCGCTATTCGGAGCCGATCATCGAAAACACCATATCTTAAACCACACTCGTTTCCGTGACGATGATACTGCGGATGATCTCAACTCATTCTTGCTAATCAGGGTTTTTATAAGTTGGAATTCATTGTAACTACTAAGTATGAAGTCATCCTTGAATAGTTGAACTCTACATTGTGTCCGTTGCCTGATAATTGTGCAAGTCTATGTACAAGTCTTTA
Source organism: Udea olivalis (assembly GCA_947369235.1). Classification (NCBI taxonomy): domain Eukaryota; kingdom Metazoa; phylum Arthropoda; class Insecta; order Lepidoptera; family Crambidae; genus Udea; species Udea olivalis. Next base: position 13,005,403 of record OX376341.1, on the reverse strand, counting down.
TTCGATTCCTAAAGGTAATAACATTGTTCGTGCTTATTTTTTAAAATTCTAACAACTTTTGGCTGGTCTGCTGGCATGCCAGCCAAACCAAAAATGTCGCAGTAGTCTGTTCAGAATAAGCATAGAAAGAAGCCCAAATCAGCCATTTCTATAGAAGTTGGGTTAAACCTTACAGGGGCCTTATTACAATCTCTCATAACTTGTCCAGTTCAACTGAGCGTAGCGAGTAATTTCACATTTTAATCTTTTATTTATTTCCAGCCAGTCAGGGATTACCTGGCACTAACTCATCCTCTTGGCTGCATATTTACTGACGAAATTGCTCGCTACACTCATTTTATGCAATACACTTGACTGGATTTAAGTGATTGTAATTAAATTGTAAAGCCTGTTCAGATCTTATTTGAAAGTTCAATAACTAAAAAGAAATTAGGAAAAAAAGATAACAATGAATTTCAACAGAACAAGGTGCTTAAGAAGTCTATGCCGAAAATGTGTTAAATTGAAGACTGTTTTCGTAGTTAAAATTATATGTTAATTTGTAAGTATGACGCTAATAACGCATCGGTTAAAGATTAGTTTCGTAGCCTAACTGTGACATTGTTTTTGAATCGTTCTTAGAATTGTTGTCGAATAGTCATTAGTGTTTTGCAGATAAATAAACTAGAAATTGAAATGTTTTTTGAAAAGTCTGATCACCCTTTTTATGTATTCCAGAGGGCCAATTCTATGTGCCCCGCGCATATTACACGATCGACGCCGAAGGTCACGCGTCACCGCCGGTGTCGTTGCGCCGCCTGCGCCGCTCGCTCAACCCTTACCCCTACGCTAATGCTGATGCCAACGCCAATGCTAACGCCGAAGCCAACTCCTGTAAGTGTTACCTTATGCTAGACCTGAAATACAGTGTTTTGTTTTTGTCTTTAGGTGGCTAATGCTTAAAAACCGAAGAGGCTTTACAGAATAAACCTCACCATGGGACTACGAAAATGTATTTTTCGTTGAATCGTATTTATTTATTATTTTTTATGCATCAACAAATCATTTTTATCGACTGAGACACAATAAATTACCTCTATAATAAACACGGTGTTAGCATGAACGTGAAGAGAGTTATAATAAGCTTCGTTCTATTGTTTCCCGGCTTGAACGATAACGTAAATTTAAAGTGGCAACTCGTGGTAGACGTACAGAACACAATTGGCGAGGAAAACAGTCGATGGTATTTGACGACACGATTGGCGTAGTGCGCTGTGGCACGGTTTCTCGTCTCGATTTCCGTAGTGTCCCGGGTTCGATTCCCGGTCGGGTAAAATCAGGAAGCGATGTTTTCTGAATTGACTGGGGTCTGGGTGTGCTGGGAGACGCACCTGGCTTGATTCCTTGTCTGGTACCTTGTAACACAGGGATATATAAATATCCCTGTGTTACGAGGGATAACCTTACTTCGAGACCATGACAAGTTGTGTGTTGTCTGGCGCATATTTATTTACATTCATACATTTTAAAGAGCTTTATGTAAGTTCTTTAAACACAATGACCCATGCACACCTACGATCTTGATGTTAAACCGCTCCTTTCAGTGAATACGCACTTACTCACGAAAGTAACTACTGCTTTGTTTGTTAGCTACCATTCACAAACACAATCGCCATACATTCAATTGTACTGAGACTAAACAGAGTACATACCCCCAGTCATGTAAATAGCTGCTTTCAATTCGTTCATTATTCTTGAATAGATACTGAATAAATGACTAGTTCTCTTCGATTCGTTCTAAGATGTAATAAAAAATTACTTTTCTTGGTTAGTTTAAACAGAAAAACCATTTGTACCTGTCGTTATAGAGCTACGCCACGACATACCTTGATGATTTGATTAAGTAACTATATCTGAATAAGTAACTGCGTTCGACGATTTTATGTGTGGCTAATGAATATAAAATCTTAAATTTTAATTTCTAAAAAAATAACAACCACATAAGTACATGCTGTATTGAGTGGCCACTAAATTTCAATGCACCGCGTGACGTGACATCAACATTATTAAATCCATTGACGAACACAATCCTTGAATTAGGTAGTTTTATATACTTAGTCACTGTTATATTAGCACTATTGCTGTAACGTGAGTGAATAGTATCTATCGATTATAATCAGCTGACGTAATACAAAACATTATCTACTTAAAATGTAACGATTGACTTTTTAATGCCATGCAATAAAAACCCTGAAAATCTGCGAATTCCTCGATATTCGAGACAACAGCCGAATAATCGAATAACAGCCTTCAAATTGCATCAACCAATGAAAAATATTCTATAGTAACATTAAAGTAGTAACGTAGATTCATCCATTAAATAAAAACATTTTGCAAATACAAAAGACGGCAGTTTAATTGCTCAAAAAAAAAACTCACGAGTTTGTACAATTTTGATGGTCTGAATCTGCAGTCCTTAGTGAAATACTTAGATTGCTTTTAATATCACTTAGACAAGCGTTTTATTTATTAAGCTTACATATAGCTTTTATTAGCAATGGAGTTTTAACTACTTTAATAATATACTTTACCAACGATTTAAATAAACTGAGCTCCGTTCAATGAACTGCATGTTTGCATTTCGTTAAAATTCATGGAATGGCGCTTGTTTAAAGAAAGGTCTCACACCTCCTAAGAAAAATGCAATTGTGCATACAAATGCATTTAAAGTACACATTGGTATGCGTAAACTGAGCTTGTTGTATGTAGATCACCGTAACAGTAGCGCGAACGTGTCTGCCGCGTAGGTTCGACGTTGGAGTCCGTTCTCCTAACGGTTCGTGCTCTGAGTACGTATACTTACAAAAAATGATCGATAGACCCACTTTCGTGAACACATTACAAGTTAAGAAGCCCGGTGCCCGGTTAAATGATAACATCTAAAATAACTTCCGACACCGTTATTTCTGAGACCAAGCTTTTACTTTTGGCTCATTTCTAGAGCTCGTATGCTTAAGTAAAGTATTTTCACGGGTATTCTGTTTTGTGTTTGAAAGTCTCTAGCTTATTAACAGTAGACGCCGTGTTGGCATTAAGCCTACATACTTACCATATCCTAAAACGGTACTAAGGAATGCCTTGTCTATCTTGCCTTGTTAGTCTTGCTTGAGGTGTATCGAGTTGGTATGGAGTAGTTGATTTAAAAAGCTCAACCAATGTAAGCACTATCGTTATCTTATTGTACATTATGAACAACAGTTTGAATGACTAAGCCTGAATCCTTTTTCGGCGATAAACACATATAGTTATGAGCACTAACTTTATCTTATAGTTGATATTTTAATAGAATTGCAAATAAACACTCTCTCAAATATTACCAGTCGTTAGCCGACACGCGAAGTTATGGCTTGATCGGGTGATCCACAATCTGTCATCATCACTAACTGTTACCTACTCGTACACGTATTTTTTTTTCAAAGTAACAGACACAGAAGTGGGAACTCAGTCATGTCTTCTCTACTAAAATACAATACAGTAAATGTCAATATCATTAGTAACTTACACTTCAATTTTCGAATAATAACTGAATTGATTCTGAAATAAATTAACTTCTCTTTACCGAAATAGAAGCCAACAATTTCGAAGAGTACAGCTGATATTACAGTAGGTACAAAGCATATGTACCTAGTAATTTCAGACCGTTTATTTTATGGAACTATTGGAGCAATTCGAACAGCTTCCGTTGGATACGAGTATGTACCAATACTCAAATAACGACTGTTTGTGTGATTATTCCAGGGGGTGGTGGTACAGCGAACGCAAACGCCAACGCCAACGCGTACGCTGGTGGCCGCGGCGGCGGAGGCTGGGGCGCGCCCTTGGGCAGAGTGTACGGAGCCTCTAACCCAAACGCATTAAGGTACAAGTTAATTTTATTAAATTTTCAGTGCACGTTATGATATAGACAAAGAAAAGCTCATGCTTGAAATGACACTTTCGACAGCTACCTAAATAAGCAATGCCTTAATCATTATCAAGCGAATGAATTTGGATAGATAAATATCTGAGACAGCTTGTACGGAACGAACACCTGACCCCAGACTAAGCGGGGTGCCATATCTAAATGCCAGAGCCAGAGTCTACTTCATACAGATGTCAAGGATTGATTAAGCTAATTTAAAAAAAAAAACATATTTGAATTGATAGTGTCTGGATATTGACCATGGAAACTTCTTCTCTCACTATGGAATTAGTGCGGTTGGTTCTTGGTTGGTTGCTTAATCAAGACATTTTTTTGAAAACACATTAGCAGTCCATTTAAGTAATAAATAATAACAAAAGTTCATAAATTTTAACAACAAAGCTTAAGGTGTTTAGTTTTTCAAAAATCGACATTCACGCGCTAAATAAATAGGGGGACTTATTTATGCTTAATAACAGTAATCTGAATAAACTCTAAAACTAAACTCCATAGGAGTTTTTTTTATCGTCTTATATAAAATTACTGACATTATAAATATTATTTTTTATTGGTTTTGCGAAAATAAGTGAAATAAGTACCCACACAAATATCAAGGCATATATCTACTACTATTTAGAGCGGGAATATCGATTGATTTTTGTATAGAGACGAACCACCTTAACGCATTTTCCTTAATTTCACTTTCACTCTGGTTCCAGCGTCGTCATTTTCTAATCTAGTGGATAGCGTGCTAGATAACCTATCACGTTGGGTTCTGATACCATTTGGTGAAAAGTGGGCTTCTGAGTGTTGCGTTCACCATAACGCGATGACGGCACCAGTCACTTGCCTCTGACTACCACGTCTAGGATATAGTCGTGATGGTATGAAGATAACGTCTTGAAATATCAAATTATTTAAAAAAGAGGTTTTCTACTTTATCCTAGATAGGACACAATTGAACACATCAAAATATTATTTTTTATAGTTTAGAAAATTACGATTTACATGAGTGAAGACTTATTTTTGCTTCTCCCATTTCATGACCATAGTCTAATTGTAAAAACTAACTGTGTGTTTGTATGTCCTAGGTCTGGGCACTAACGGCAGCTGCGACGTAACCTAGACTAACTCCATGGTGTCGGCTCATCCAACCAGAACGCGCCTTTTCCACCAGTTGCGCGCCGCGCCTGCGCCCGCGCACCACGTGCAACTGCCGGAAGACCACTTATATTTATTGTAACTAATATTTTAGGATATTAAACATGTTGTTTTAATTCACATTACTTTATTGCCGATATCTGGCGTCGTTAAGTGTGTTAGAATGACTTCTCTTAAGCTATCATAGTGAATAATATCTACTTCTGGCCTTTCAAGCTATATTTTGTTTAAAATTAATTTAGAAACAACTTTCAGTTACTCAGCAGGCTGCAAACTGGACGACCGCGCCCGCGGTTGTCCAGTTTAAGCCTGACGTTGAATCAATAGCTTTGATCAACTGCTTTTTATCACATTAAATAAACAAAAACTTTTTACATTTAAATACTAGAAATGGTCAAGGAATTGCGCCGTTATAGAACCTGCATCTTCCAAAATCTGGGTACTCTTGCGGAAGATGCAGGTTCGGTTCCGACCTGGATTCCTTGATCGTAAAATTGTTCTAGTATTCCTATATTTAGATGAAAAGATTGCTTTGTGATTGCAAAATAGCAAAAAGTCTGAAAAAATATCTTAACTCCAATAGAGACCTTAGAGGTACGAGTATTTTTGAGATATTGTAATAAATGAGCGAAATTCATACTGCCAACTTCTCAGATGGTTTGTGATGGGTACACACCATAATCTAATGACCGGTATAAAAATGTGTGCTTACTACCCAATGAGATTCGATTCTTGCTAAGCGGCTACTCTGAAGCACGAGTTATATAATAACGTCATACACTGACTTACTCACCCTACCAAATGTTTCAGTCATAAAATGTCTAAAAATCCTATATCTTCCTTATTAGCCATTGTTTATCTTACATCAGGGGGAGATCACTTCAAATGTTGCGAAAATAGATGAACAGTTTGCGGATCCCATTGTTGTGTGTATTCGGTAACGATACGAGCTCATAGGCCGTATTACCATCTCTTATAGCCAGTCAAATGAATTTCCTAAACTGAGCGTAGCGAGCGATTTCCTAATATGATCTTTCATTTTCAGCCAGTCAGCGATTACCTGTCAATAATGCATCCTCTAGGCCAGATATTTACTGACGAAATTGCTCGCAACCCTCAGTTTAGGAAATTAACTTGACTGGTTGTAAGATGGTAATAAGGCCATAAGGGCATCTGTGCTTTTTCGCGATTTTTCGAGAAGGAGACATAGTAAGAAGCAACAATTTCATAGAAAAAAATCAGGACGGCTGTAAGTAACATTTAGATAAAAAAACCATCGCTTCTTCATGGCTAAACTAATCACTCTTAAATTGTCCAGCCATTATTGCCACAAAAAAACTTTGAATTGCTGAGCCAGAAAAATAAAAGTCAGTGATTAAGGATAGTTTGGTAATGAAGTATAGCCATAGGTCTACTCGTGCTATACTCGTATGTGCTATACTTACTCATAGTTTAGCGGTAAAACAAACCAAGTGAATCTGCATCTGTACATGCCACATACAACAAACAGGGTATTTTTTTTAAAAAAAATTACCCTGTATGTTGTATGTGGCTTTTAACAAAGTCTACAAGTTTTTTCGTTTTGGTTCAAGATTGATTGGACCTTGGAATAGGACATAAGATACCTCATGTTACGAAAATAAAATTAGAAAGAGTTCCCTCAACTATCACGGTGGCACACGGAGGGCTCATTTGAGGTTGCACCTTAAAGAGAAATACGAGTATGTGCTCTTCGAATTATTCATTCCAAGCTGACGAAGTCGTGGAAACTACTTCAATCAATGAATCAATCAAACGCTTTATTTGTTAAAAATAGGTTACTGTGGATGGTCAGAAAAACAAAATGGTCGCTATATTTTGCCTAGCCTAGGCGTACACAATAAAAATAAAATAACAACAATATTTCAAATGTCATGCATACAAATATTTGAAAATAATTAAAATTGGATACTTAATGGGACATTAATTTTATAATAATTAAAATTTCATATTTCTAATTTAAATGCTAAACTAATTTGTCACGTAAAAAATCATCCATAGTGTAATAACATTCCAATAACATTTTAAACAGTTCCTTTTTAAATTCGCTAGTTCTAGAGATTTCAGTGAAGGAGGCAGTTTGTTGTAAATCTTAGGTGCCATGCCAAGGAAAGATTTTAGCAGCAAATACTCTATTTTTTAAAATTTAAACTATTCCAGCTGTAGTAAACAGGCTTGTGTTGGTTTTAATGAAAATTACCAGTTCATATATATAAATACATGGGAAAGTCATCAATCTCATAGACCGGAAAATAGGCCTACAGCTTGCTTGTTTGTACTGTAGTTTCTCTGGCGGATGAGTTACCCAGAATATGACTCCATAGCGTAAACAGGGTGCCACAAAACCATGATAGGTTGTAAGCACTGAATCCAAGTTCACTTCCTTTGATAACTTATACAGAGCATACGAATGTTTACCTAATTTTTTCTAATATCCTCTGTTTGCGTTTGCCATTTCATATTTTTATCAATATTTATTCCTAAAAATTTAGAATTGTCAACTGTTTAATAATATTATTTTTATATTTAATGTCAAGTACTGGATTAGATAATTTTTGAGAATAGACATTGATTTCGTTTTATTCAGATTAATTAATAAGTTATTGCAATTTAGCCAATCAATTACTGTTTGCAAACAAATATAGTACATAGAAAAAAAGAACAGAAAGCAAAAGACGCAATCATCTGAATCTTGAGATGCTAAGGATCGCGGGTTCGATTCCCGTGTCAGGAATGTCTGTCGAAACACCCAGTACCAGCATAAATATCTGTGTGCTGATTTTTCTGGTTTACACATCAAAGTCAAAAATCTTCCAAAGTTAGGTAAGCTAGGAGAATGTATCATTTGGGGGAGGCCCCATGTGTTTTTGTAAGTGAGTATTTGGTACGTCCACGTTCGTCTCCCCTGGCTCCAGTAGGTAACTGTAACGAAGCCTAGGCCGGTGACCAAATCCTCGGGGGGGGGGGGATACCAAAACTCGGGGCATATCTTGCGGTTCTCTCTATTAGTTACCCCAGCTCTCTGGCCGTCGAGGTGTCTCCGGTTTCAGGTTGAGCAGGGCCAATAGTGCTTCTCGTGAGGATATTTTCATTGAGGATTTTTCAACGGCTTTTGGCTAGTTTGTACTGGATTTTGTTAATGGCATACATCTGACTTTGGCTTTTTTACTGACTGATATCAATTCTGTGAATTTTGACTTGGCTTTCTTTTGGATTTTGTGACTCGTATGGACAATATGTCAATACGCAGAGGCACGAGGCTGTACGAGGACAACCTTGTGTCGGAGGAGGTTTTCACCGACGCAAAGGGTGTTCTGCCGAAGCGCCGTGCGGTGACCGCTGTATTTGACTCCGGCGAAGAGTCAGAAATGGACGACGCACAACCGAAGACGTCTGAAACGGTGCCCACTCGGGCGGCGGCCTCCAAGAGGGGCAAATTGAAGAACCCGGGGCATGCCTCAGGCCTGGCCCGGGCGAAGTTAACCCTCCGTCGCTACCGAAAGAATTTACCGGTGGTGGAAGAGGAGCCGCCAATACGGTTGACCTCACCGAGCCAGACCCAGTGGGTCTCGATCTCGAAGAGATGCGAGCAGCTGCCGAGAAAGGAGCTGCACGCATCTGTGAGTTGGCGGTGAAGTCGGGCGACCTTAAAGGTACCTTCATAAGGGAAGTTAAGGAAAACGCCCGACTTCTCGGGAAAATTGTTAATGTGGCACTAGACCGCTCAACATCGGAGGAGTGTCGTCGACTCCGCGTCGAAAAGAATAACCTGCGGCGCGAAGTCGATGACCTCAAGGTCGAGGTGAAGGCCCTTCGGGGGGACTATTCCACCCGGAGGGAGACCGACCAAGTGGTGGCTCAGCCAGTTTTGCCGCCATTCGACCCGGAGGCCTTCAAGAAGGACCTCCTGGTGACGCTAGGCGAAATGGTCAGCGCCCGTATCGCTGGGGCGCTGATCCCAGACACCCGCCCGCCTTTGGCAGCGGACAGGAAGAGGGCAGCGGTGGCCGCCTCAGTTCTTCAACTGTAACCCCCCTCCCACCAAGAGGACGGCCAACATGACCCAGGCCACCGGAGGTAGGCGCGCGTCGCGCCGGAGGAAGTTACAATGCAGGAATGAGTCAGGTCCTCCATAGAAACTTCCTCCAGACGAACTTGAACCACTGCGCCGCGGCACAGGACTTGCTGATGCAGTCCATGGTGCAGTGGGGAATTGACCTGGCGGTGGCCGCAGAGCCATATTTCGTGTCTGCTCAGCCTCATTGGGCTGGGGCCACCGATGACTCTGTGGCCATCATAGCGGCTACGGGTTCCGACTCGCGGCCACTTAATGTGAGGGAAACGGGGCTCGGTTTTGTATCCGCCATATGGGGAGACATTGCTGTTGTAGGCGTATATGTCTCCCCCAACACAGGCTTCTCTAGCTTGGAGGTGTATCTCCGGGATCTCGGTCCGATAGTGCAAAGGTTGGCACCTCTCCCAGTCTTGGTAATGGGCGACCTCAATTCGTGGTCGACCTTCTGGGGGAGTGTGTCAACGAATGTCAGGGGTTTGGCGGTGGAGGACTAGGCGGTCAGTTCTGGGATGTCCCTACTTAACCGGGGGACGTCATTTACGTGCGTACGCAGGGCAGGGGGGTCCGTGGTGGACCTTTCGTTAGCCACCGAAACCGAACGAAAGATTCGGAGCTGGCGGGTGCTGAGTGAGGTGGAAACTATCTCCGACCATAAATATATTAGGTTCGAGATTTCCACCTCCAACGACTCGACACCCCTCAGACGACAAGGCCCTCACCAGGCTGGACCGAGAACTTGCGGAGGAGGCAGCCATAGTGGCTGCCTGGGGCGCGACCCCCACAACATCGGGGGTTGATGAGGCAGCAAGTGAGTTCCGGGACACCGTCTCGCGCATTTGTGATGCTGCCATGCCCAAAGTACGGGGACCAGCTCCAAGGCGCCACCAAGTCTATTGGTAGTGCGATGAAGTTGCCCTCCTGCAAGAGAGCAATGTTCTCAATCAAGGAGGGCATACACGAGAGCCACACGTCGCCGCCAACGCGACGCGCAGATGGAGGGCTAGTTGTATGCCGTCTACAACGCCGGGAAAAAGGCATTACAACTGGCCATAAGCCAGGCAAAGAGCAGGGCCCGGGAGGAGATGCTGGAGGATCTCAACCGTGATCCATGGGGGAGACCGTACCGCGCAGCGCGCGACAAGCTGCGCCACCAAGGTCCCTCGGTCATAGAGTCCCTCCAGCCATAGGTGTTGGAGAGGGTAGTGCGGGAACTTTTTCCGGATCCCCCAGCGCACACCTCTCCCTCGATGTCTCCTCCCGTGAGGAAAATTGAGGATGAGCCGATCCCACTTGTCACCGCTGAGGAGATGGAGACAATGGTCGATCGGCTCAGGGCGAAAAAGAAGGCCCCAGGGCCAGATGGGGTGCCGGGCAGAGTGCTAGCCCTTGCCCTGAAACACCTGGGGGACCAGCTTCGGGACATTTTCAACGCCGCTTTTTCATCCGCGCGTTTCCCGAAGCTGTGGAAGGAAGGCCGCCTGTGCCTAATCCAGAAGGCGGGTAGACTCTCAGGAGAAGCCGGCGCCTACCGGCCAATCCTGCTGTTGGACGAGGCGGGCAAGCCCTTCGAGTGGATAATCGCGTTCCGTCTCGTCCAGCACTTGAATGAGGTGGGGCCCAATCTGTCGCCGGTGCAGTTTGGGTTTAGGGCGGGGCATTCCACCATCGATGCCCTGGCACTCCTGAAGGAGGAAACTGCAGCGACATCTTCCCGCGGAGACAGGTCGTTGGCGATAAGTCTGGATATCGCCAACGCCTTTAACAGCCTGCCGTTCGGCGTGATACGAGAGGCACTCCATTACTTCGGAGTGCCCCCGTATCTCAGCAGGCTGTTGGAGGGGTACCTGCGGGGCAGGGAGATCCTCTTTGAGGGCAGAGACGGGGTCCTCATCCGTCATCCCATGAGGTGTGGCGTTCCCCAGGGGTCCGTCCTAGGGCCCCTGTTGTGGAACATAGGCTACGACTGGGTACTCCGCGGCGCGCTACTGCCCAGGATGCGCGTCATTTGTTACGCGCATACCCTAGTCGTAGCGAGGGGACACACCTTTCCGGAGGTTCAGAGGCTGACGGAGGTCGGCGCCAGGCTCGTGATTGGACGCATTGAGGCGCTGGGCCTAAAGGTTGGTTTACACAAAACCGAGGCCCTCCTCTTCCACGGGACTCGGCAGGGACCACCACCTGGTGCCTCGGTCTCCCTCAATGGGGCGACGGTGCGGGTCATGGTCCAGATCAAATATCTGGGCCTCTTTTAGGATGGGCGGTGGCGATTCGAGGAAGATTTCTCCCGCCTCGCGCCCCGCCTTATCCGTTCCGCGGGGGCACTGGGCCGTTTGCTTCCGAATGAGCGCGGCCCGGATCAATCATGCCGGCGGCTTTGTGCTGGCGTTATCCGCAGTATGGAGCTCTACGGAGCGCCAATTTGGGCGGATGCTCTCACCGCCCACAACATCTCCCTCTTGCGAGCTCCGCAAAGGGTCTTGGCGGTGAGAGCCATCCGAGGGTATCGCACAATCTCGGCGGGGGCAGCCTGCGTTCTCGCGGGTATGCCTCCGTGGGAGTTGGGGCTCGGAGGAGAGCGCAGGAGGCGCTCCTACAGAGGTGGGCGGAGGACCTGGCTGACCCGCTCTATGGCCGGGATACCATAAACGCAATACGGCCGGTCCTCAACCAGTGGTTACGTCAGGAGTGGCCTCTGACGTACCGGCTGACGCAGATACTTTCCGGGTATGGGTGCTTCGGGAAGTATCTGCACAAGATCGCCCAGCGGGAGCCCACCCCGCGGTGCCACGAGTGCGGCGCTGCTGAAGACACGGCCCTTCACACACTGCAAGTGTGCACAGCATGGGCCGAGCAGCGCCGTACCCTCGTGGCCGCTATTGGAAGGGACCTCTCACTCCCGGCCGTAGTTCAGGCCATGTTGCGGAGTGAGGAGGCCTGGATGGCAATGGTCTCCTTCTGCGAGGAGGTGATGACGCAGAAGGAGACTGCGGAGAGGGCCCGAGAGGATGATCCTCTGGCGGCCCCTCTCCGACGCAGACGGCGGGGAGCAAGAACACGCCGGTTCGCCCGTCTTCCTCCTGCTCCCTAAAAGTAGCACCGGGGTGTAAGGCTTACACCCTATTCCAAGGTGCACCCGTCTGTCCCAGTATACCGGGATGCCCCCGTAGCGTGAGGAGGCCCAGCGCATAGGCTGGGCCGACCGCAGGGGCGACGTGGTAATCCTTTAGGCTCCATGTCTCCCTATTTCATAGCGGCGAGGTATACCCGGGTGTTTTTTAGAGGGTATGCCGCCGGCTTCACCGGCGGAGAGTCCTACACTCCCCCACTGCCCGACCCAGGCAGTTGGATAGTGCGTAATGCATTTCTCACCCGGATAACAAAAAAAAAAGGAGAATGTATCATTTGATCATCTATTATGCTTTTGTTTGTGTACCAATAAGCGAAAGTAACATAATATCAACTTTGAAATGCACAATAGAAACACTGATTCGGTCACTTTGTTTGAATTGTAAATACTAACATATTTTATACTGGGCACCAGACCGTAAACGAATAAATTCCCGAAAGTAACTTAAAAGGTTTGGTTCACGTCATAAATAATTCCCAGAGCTAAAAAACCGACGATTTCTTTGAGTTACACTTAAGTTATAATATATTTTTAACTATATAAACGTCCTGACGTTTATGTGCTTACAACAGGCATAATGTAATTTAAGGCGCACAAGTTCAAAAATACATTATTGAATGTATTTTTTTTTTACATACCTATTTTTCTTTACATACCTAAACACCCTTATTAAAAACGCACCAGCACTTTATATGGGGTTTCCACCCATATAAGGAGTGGCGTGTTGTGTTAGTGCTCACTGCTCGTGCACCTTTGTGGGTTAGCAAGACCTAGCCTTAGGTTATTTTTGTAAGTTGCCTGTTAATTCGCATTGTTATACCAAAACTCCTTAACAGATTCCTTGCTATTGTTTAAATTATTAAGTATTTAATAAAATTTGAAACTTGACATGCATTATTCAAAAACTGGCACCTAAGTAAAATTCCTACAAAATAGGAATGAATGAAATATACTCGTATAATTTTAAACGTTAGGACCTTAGGCAGGCCAAGTTCATTGACGACTCGGTCCGAGGCCTTCGTGTGTGTTTTGAGTAAAAAATCAGAGGTAGTTTTTTTGCTCTTTTTTGTCGATTCATACTACGATGCGAGTTGACCATACTCACTTATACTCCATTCAATATAACATTTGAATTAAGAGGCTCATAGAAGCAGCTCACACAATTAAGTGTGACAGATTTAAATAAATTCGGCATACATCTTAAAAGTATGGAATAATGTTTATTTACCACAAAGTATACAGTGAAAATAACCTTTTCTACTTGTGTCCAATGCTTTGAATGGAGTATAGGGTTAATTGCAGGAAAACATCAGCACTGAGTTTGTCGTATCACCTATACTCCATTCCATATAGCATTAGACAAGTAAAAAAGGTTATTTTTACTTGTCTAATGCTATATGGAATGGAGTCCACATTGTTGTAAAAGTACAATAAACATTATTACTTTTATGATTTATGCCGTATTTATTAAAATCTACTTATATAGCAGCTGCCACACTTTAGTGTTCTCATTAAAGTAAAGTAACTTCAGAATTTATGAGACTTTTGGTTAAATAAATTATTTTTTGTTACATTAAACTATATTATCGATGTAAAAACCTAACAGAACCAGGGGTTTTTATCCGAACACATTTTTACTGTCACTATAACTCTACCAAATTTAAAATGTTACATAATAAGGGCGGAAGGGGTTTTCAATTTTGCCAGGTTATACTCAGGTATATCATCGTCATGGCAACGTCAAATGCAAATCGTCATTCATTTTAGCACCCCTGCTTCTCATTTCTAATATAATGAATATATAATGAATGAAGCAATGATAAGTGATGCGACAAACTGAGTGCTGATGATAAGCAGGTGCTTATAATTACATTAATGAGTAGACGCGTGTTTCACACATAACATTTTTTAGTCGCGTGACCGTCATTTGAGGGTCGTTTAGCCGTGCTAAATGAAGTATGAATTATGAAGAGTTACAAAAGCGTACATTTATATTATCTTCAAATAAAAAGATATTTTTAAAATCTTTATAATCAAATAGACATTATCATAAAATATGTCAACATAAGTGAAAACATTTCCCTATAGTACATAACTAATCCCTATTTTACGAGAAAAGATTCTGTGAACCTGGCTGGGATGTTTTGGAATTCGGTAGTAAGTAGCTAGCACGATTCGGTAGCCAATTTATTGATGTTGTAAAGTACTTAGAAAACGTTTCCTTAATCCGCGTCTAATCTGTGTCTGGGATAAAAAAACCTTATTATTAAATTTTGACTATAAATGAATTTGTATCTAATATGAATTCCAACAAAAAATAAAATTATGTAACGAGGAAACGATTTACTAACATAATCGATCACTCCACTTAGATTACGTTAAAAGCATTGTTGTTGCTGCCTCAATCATTAACGACGTATATTTGTACATAAATGAAGTTTTATCACACTAATGATCTATTTCGATTCGAATAATATTAAGAAAAAAGATTTGATTGTTCGCTTGTTTATTATTGAATAAGCTTCGAAACTACTAGACCGGTTTTAAAAAACATTTCACCAATATAATATAAAGCTACATTATCTGCGAGTGACATAATTTGGCTAAATTGTATAAGCTAAAAGTATGTTGACGTAAGAAATAGTCTACGCAGGCGAACTGCAACGGACTTAGCTAGCTTAAAATAAATATTAGTTTCTGTTTTTTAATTATTTATCCAAGCTCTGGTAAAGTGAATTTTAGTACTTCCCCGTTCTACTTTGAGAAACTTGAAATTTAAGGCAAAGAAGTACATTCAAAGGCAATATAATATTTGTATTAAAAGTCACAACATATTTGTAAATCGCTCAAGAGGTTTTTCACGTTGTGGATTTTTTTCATGATTTCGGAAGTTTATTCAGGTTGATTGGATCTAAATCAATATTTTAAAACTCCATTTCTAGAATCATCATCATCTTTCGCAGCCAAAAGATGATAGTCGTGCTAGAAGTGTTTCTTACTCATTATCTAATACAATTTTCTAACGCAATTTTTCGACAGTAAAAAAAGAACATGTTCAAATTTGACTGGCCAGTTGGCGCAATAGTAGCAATCTTGCTTTTAGCGCCAAAGATCGTGGGTACGATCACCACCCAGGATGAACAAACACGTGATGAACTTTGTGTTTGTTCTGTCTGGGTGATGGTTTCGATTTATGTGTGTATTGAAAATTATTAAAGTATGTGGGTCAGTCTCTGACAAGCGTTGCTTAATAAGGGCTCGTCCTTGGAGTAAGATGTCTCAGTCATTTATTCATTTATTTAATTTCAGTTCTGGCCAAACCCGCCGGCAGGCAGGGCCTTTGGTCGGGGCGCGAGGGGTTCTAGCCAGCTCCTCGGTCGGTGTTGACTCCTCTGGCCAGGGGTACTACGATCAGTACACATCGGTGACCAATTAAACCTACACTTTTGACCAAGATATATCGTTTGATGAAAGTAGTTACGAAGGTGATTTATTTATTGTATAACAAATAGATAAATAATAACTAGTAAAATAATATTAAGAAATATTATAATTTAATGGCAAATCAGGTTGGATGATAAATAAAAAATAATTAATTTTATTCGTTTTATTTATTATCTAAGTATAAAGTGTAACAACTCTTTGGGAAATACAACACTCGAATCATGCTAAAGAATTGGTAATAAATAAATGTATTTATTAGAAACCGAAATTGGTACTATGCTCCACCAAGAGCATAGGTGGTAGAAGAGCCTGTATGTAAGTGAGTCGTAAAGTTATCACAAATCTTTCGTTATTTCTAATAATACCCGTGTTGAAATGTTTGTAAAGAATAATAATACTCACTAAGTGGTTGGTTTCTACTTCACAAAATTTGGCACTCATGTCTCTTAAGTCTCTCTATTTGTGAGGCAAGTCCAGCCGGAGTTGGGGTTTGTTGTATTGGTACCCAGAAGGCTCTGGCAAGGGGACAGGTGCGGGCGCAGGTGCGGGTTGCGGGAACACTGGCACCTGAGGTGGGGTGATGATGACGGCGTCGTCAGTCAGGCCCACATCGCGGCTTGAGGGATAAAATTGAGGCGACTGCTGGAACTGCGGCGGCGCCTGGTAGAACTGCGGCTGGATCCTCGCCGGCACTCCGTACTGCGTCTGGACAGCTTGGTTAGGCACACCATATTGCGTAGACAGGGTTTGACTAGGAACACCAAATTGAGGGGACACTTCATATCGACCAAACATAGTTCCTAAGATCGGGAACTTGTTAGTGATTGTGGCCCACCATCCTTGTCCTCCGACTTGGTTGCTGCCCTGTCCGTTGCCAAAGAACAGTCTTTGGGAAGGTTCCTGAAGATAATAAGGGCTCACTTCAACCGGATAGGGGTCATTCGGCCCCACGTTGTAAGGTGCTTGTCTCTGCACATAGTACCCTACGGTACTACCTACGAACGAAACATGTATAAGTTAATAAAACATTATTATAAAAAAAACTCCCAAACAATAAGTACTCGTTAATTCCTAAGTTACATGAAAACCTCTTAATTAAATTAGGTGTAAATAACTTTATACAACGTTTATATATTTTTGCTAACAATTATTGATTCAGTATTATTGATCAATACAACAGTAAGTCACAAATCACTTCACATACCCACAACACTGCACAACAAAAAGATGATTGCGGGATTCATTGTCGCTTGAGTTTGCGAACGTCAACTGCCTTCCATTGTTGTTCGTCTTTGCATTTATACCATCTCTATTTGTTCCCAAAAGAGGACCTTGAAGTAAAATTCTCGTAACCCAATATTGGTCGTGTGAGGTAATGGTAGGGGCTCACCCAGCGGCGGCCAGTCGCGTGGACAATGGGCGCGACAACTAGGTGACTCGTGCGCCACACAGGCTGTTTCTGCATGTGTAAATTCAGAACAGCCAACTCGGAACACTCGTGTAGTGAATTTACAAAGGAAAGCAAGAATTACGTATACCTATTGTCAGAGGAACAAAGAAATTGATTTATGTATCTGGGTAAAAGCAGCTAGAAAAGTCGTTTTTTGTACTGTTCGCGTTTCGGTGATTCCTTGCCGAGTTTCAGACCTCTGCTGCCCTGTTCGTTTG
Organism: Udea olivalis; assembly: GCA_947369235.1. Taxonomy (NCBI): domain Eukaryota; kingdom Metazoa; phylum Arthropoda; class Insecta; order Lepidoptera; family Crambidae; genus Udea; species Udea olivalis. The sequence continues at coordinate 12,987,949 of OX376341.1, read as the reverse complement.
TTATTGAAGTCTAACATTCTAACAATTTGTATGATTTAATATAGATACCAAATATTTTTTTTTTAATATGTTCAGTGCTTTCTCTATTTAAGTCTTCCTTAAAACTGTCTCTACACTTTTATGCTTTGTTTATTTTCACAACAAAACAACAACAAGTTATTTTTTGTCCTTAATCTTGTTCTGTACCTTAGTGAAGATTAATAATAATTTATAACATGGCTTTCATTAGTTCCTTTGCCACCTGTTATCCATACTAATATTATGGAGTTTGTATTTTTGGATGTTTGTAACGATAGATACTTAGCTACATGATATGCGAATACAAAGGTTATATTTTAAAGCCATATTTCAACGGGAGTGCACGCGGGCGAAGCCGCTAACGAAAAGCTAGTTGTTATAATATTTAAGCAAAATTAGCAGTTTTCCCGCCTAAAAAGCTACACGCTGTGAATGAACGGTTTTGTGAAAAATGCAGTGAACGCGTGCGTAAGTATTTACCTAGCATAATCGGCATTATTCATAAGATAACAAGTATTTGTCTTTGCGGTTGTCACGGTGTTGTCGCCGCGGCAGCGCTTAGTGAAACGTTGCTCAATTCATCACAAGTGCAAACTATAGTCATAGACTTCAAATAAGATAAGATAGTAAACGAGGTAACCGAAGAAAACAGGTTAATTGAAAATTGCTCTAGTTTGCGGTTTTAGTTAGACTAACTAAGTACTCTCTTTACTTTCCTCAGAACCATTGTTCAGTATCAGCCTTCAATGTTTGTACAATACCGACTAGACAGCGAGCGTTGCAGAGACTGGGGAGCCTAAAAAACAGTCTCAAATCACCCTTTTTTTTAGTCACACTGCTGAACAAAGGCCTGAATGAAATGAAATTATCGCTACAATCAATGGCCTGGCTTGCTAATGTTTATTGGTGATCATCAATTATGGGGTTGTTACGAAAAATCAGTTGATTTGTCACAGTCAATCGTCAAACATTTTGCCACTTAATGGACACCGCAAGGAAGACGGTTTGACCTGATAAAGGTCTCAGTATGTCAGAAGTTGCAGTTCAGCAGTGGCGATCCTACGGCTGATCATGCTGATCATGGACATTTTGACTATTACTACTCAGCAAAGGTGAGAATTTAATGATCCCTTACTTCTAACTAAAACTAACTTCCAGGTTAAAATTATATACGCGTGTTGGTAAAACTGTGAATAAACACAAAAGATTTTGTGCTAATATTGCAAGATCAAACTTAAAAACTTGACATGCGTGCATGAAATGCTATTAAATTCATTTATTTCAGGCATAGCCCTTATAAGTGTAACAATAATCTTAAAACTAAAGTCAGTAAAAAACAAATTAACAAAAGAAAATACGATCAACATCATAAATAAATAAATAAAATAAAATAACTTTGTTACTCAATATCGACATTTAAAGTATTGAGACACCCCAGAGAGTAATCCAATACTCGTGTTGGGGTTGACTCGCTCTCCTATTTTAAAACAGTTTTACTTGAGTAGAATAGTGACATTATTAGTTCAAAGCCCGCCTATGTTACCAAGTGTATGTGTGTGCAAGTGTTTGTGTGTTTGTGTTTGTGTGTGTGTATATATGTGTGAGTGTGTTTGTGTTTGTATGCGTGTGTGTCAATTTAAGTTATTCTTGCCAAAGGATTTCTGTTGTTTCGTAATCTAATGTTTTGAGCCAGTCCCAGTGTGTCATTCGTATGTTGTTATGCCATAGATGTTTAATTTTTTGTTTACTGTATTATATAGTGTTAAAGAACGTACATTAACAAGTGTGAACCCTAAGCCACCCCTGTAGCAGTGGCAAGTCCCACCTATCAATGAACACCTTTAGCATACTGTGAGAGCAGTTACGTAAGCGAGTCAGCGCAGAAGCACACCTTTTCATCACCCACTGCGGTAAAGCATTGCTATTTGTACACGAGTTCTGGTATTTTTTAAGCTTCTTGTTATTTTCACAAGATCAGTCATTTAAACATTTAATGCCATAATCTGATAACGTAAACAAAAGTAATGTCAGCCTTATAGAAAGCTGTTAACAAGGGTCAAGTCCCTCGTTGAGTTCCTTTTTAAGATATTGACATAGATTAATAGCTTCTGCGACTACGTAACTCTTATTAAGCATGCATGGTGTTTTAAATAAAAAGTAGTTTATTGCAGGCCCTTTTAAGCAACATTTCTTAATTTCCCCTCATCGTAAGTTATGATGACAGTATTTTGACTTTTTATTCAATATATTGCGGTTGTAAAGTACCATGGGGTTAACCATAATTAACGAGCTTAATGAAATAAATAAAATAATAAATAAATATCCCTGGACATAACGAAACAACATGAGTAAGTACATATGTACATCTATAAAAATTAAACAAACTTTGTGTTCAGAGTTAAATAATTGAACTCGATGCCATTCACTTATTTCATGTATGATTACGCTTTAAACCTATTATTGAAAAAAAAACTTATGCTTCTACTAATTTCACTTATGATTTTTGCAAATCATTTAATACAGCTCCATTCGCTAAAAATGGGCACAGTTGACTTGAAAACAAACAAAAGTTGAGAATCGGATACTCAACCCTATTGAAAGCAAGACCAAATTTTTAAATGTATCATTTTAAATATAATAGCAAAATCGCTAGGAAATATTTCCAGCCATTTGTACTTACAGGGTTACTTACCTTTAAGGGTTTACAAACTATAGTAGTAACTCGTTAAACAATTTTATCATCATAATTAACATTTTTTTATGAAGAAAATGACATTTTCGGCTCAAATTACCCAAGTGACATTAACGAAAAAATCTTTTGACCTTTTAAAAACGCATCTTTAATGCAGACCATTGACCACTAAAGCCTATGGAAGTATAACAACTCGTAAGTATTTTGCAACATACTAATTTCCTGAATATTTAACCTTTCATCAAAGTTAAGTAGCTTTAAACAACTATAAAAAGAATAAAAAAGAACCATGTTTGGTCATTAGCACTGAAATATACCTATGGTATCACTTAATGAAAAGATATCGAGGACAACATTACGAAGATCATCTGACCCCAAACTAAGCAGAGCTTTTTCCTTAGGAAAATCGTTGCTGAATTTACGGTTCAGGTCGAGGATTTTTTATTTAACAACCCTTACAATCTTTTGCCACTATCGCAGCGTGACCGTTTACGGTTTTAAAATGCTCACTTTGTATAGACTAAAACTAAAAGTGAGCATTTTAGTACCGTAAACGGTCTCCTTGCGATAATAGCAAAATATTGTAATACGGCCTCAGTGTCAAGGACAATGCAGTCGTGCGTGTGAGGTTATCAATTTATCGGATTCTTTTACAAAAAAAATATAAGTGTTTCGCATACATTCTTCTTTTTGACTCCATGCCCGTTAATGCTGGCGTTCCACAAGGCTGTCCGACCCTGTTTATCCTTCACATAAATGATGTGTTGCAAACCAGCAACATTCATTGTTACGCGGATGCCAGCACTGGGGACGCACTGTACTTTGGCCAACGCAATCTCTTCAAGACCGCAATTGACGAGAACCGAATCTCTTCTTCTTCGCTTGTGTCTGTAGTCGATGCATCCCTTGAACAGGTCGCACAATGGAGTCAAAATAACATCGTATGTTTCATCCCGGTAAGACACAACTCTGCGCATTTACCGCAAAAAAAGCCCCGTTTGTCGCATGTCCTAGGTTTGAGAGCACTCCCTTAAGTATCAGGCCTAGCATCGGAATCCTTAGCGTTGACATTTCGAGTGATGTATAGTTCCGCAGTCATCTGGAGAGTAAAGCCAAATTTAAAATAGTTTATTATAAATAATAATATGTATGAATGTATATACGAGTACAGTATAGAGAGTAAGTTGTATTTTTTAAATAATAGTTTAAAAAATTAGTAGCCGTTGGTATTATCCCGAGTTATTTGTGTGATCATGTCGGGTCACTTGTATAGAGATATTACGTGGCCAGCATATTAAATTTTAATTGAATTGAATTTATTCACATTATAATGGAACCGACCTCAAAAAAGTGGTAGACCCTCAAAATTATTTGCTAATTTTGAGTGTTTTTCAGGCTGTCCCAAAAAGTAGTAATAAGCGGAAGCCCAGTGATAGAGCATCACTAGGGCTACCCGAATTACCCAAATATATGTTCAGCGATTTTTGGTAGTATTGGAGTTATGATTTTAATTCACGAATTTTCGAAATATCTGGGTTGTTACGTTTTTGGTCACTGTGGCACGAATAATCAAGATACATGTCCTATTTTTTTCATCGTTAGCTGACTATCAGGCCTACTTTATCCCTAATTTCACTGATATATTACCTTGAAATTTATGTAATAAATAGTTGACATAATAGGCAAGTTTTTGAAAAACATTTGAATAAAAAAGGTTTGATACCTTTTTTTTTTTTAAATGGCCTTCAAAACTTTTGGAAATAGCAGTAATTTCCACATTTTTAGCCCTGGTGATGTTCTGCAATGGGCTTCCGCTTATCACTACTTCTTGGTACACGCTGTAAAGCCACTACAGTGACTGGCACTGATATTTATATTACAATTGTACGTGACAGCTTTACGAAACTTCTTTAGCTTAGTAAAATATAAGGATTCGATGTTTAGACATAAGGACCAATATGCTGTAACAGAAAAAATAGTGCCTATGACTCATAGCACACGCAACGCGTACGCAATATGGATTAAGACTTGTTTTGGTTTCAAGTAGATAATCGTGTAATAAGCAGATTAGCTAAAGATGTAGGCGAATGTGACGGAAGGCCTATTCCCAATAAAGCACGCAGTAGTAGTAACGTTATTTAAAACCGTTAAAAATTTACTTGTGGTGTGAAATTGCTAATATTTTGGTATCATAAATATCATTTTTAAAGGTCTGTAATGCCTCGTCATTTTTTTCCTCAGTAAAGCATCACAGCAGTGTCGTCAGAAAAACCTATTCCACCATTTGATGATATACGTATCTAACCAAATAATTGTTAGGAGGTCAAACTCTATCAATGTTCGCTTGTATTTCGTATGATAAGGTTCTATTGTATAACTCTAAAATAAAATGTGCTATTATGAGTTTTTGGTGTTTATTCAGTTTATTGTAGATTTAGAAATAAATAATTTTTCATTACATTCCCAAAACCAGCCATAGCTGGCTGTTCTTGGGATTGTAATGAAAAATTTAGAATTCAAAATATTTAATATATTAGAGGTCATCAAATAATAAGTATTTACCTGCACGGTTCAATAACATCTTTAATAAGCAATAATGTTTTTGAGCAATCCATACATGAGGTTTTTGTGCAACTGTTGTGTGTACTTTATATCGATAGACGCGGTGACGACTAAGGTTTCTTTTCTGATCACGCGGCATGCCTTCAGAGGTAGAGAACCCATGTTTATGCTAAAAGTGGTTTACATTTGTTAAGAAAAATATTATTGCTTCCACGTTAGGTCTTTCAACCTGGAGCTGCAAGTCTATAAAGGTGGGCGCTTTATTTTATTTTTCAGTAGGTTACTGAAAAATAAAATAAAACAAAAAAACTACTAAATCGGTCGATAATTCTCTGTTCTGAATCGGGGACAGGAGTTTGAAAATGCAGTCGGCAGCACTCATAGCGAAAATAACTACCTGATAAAAGTTGAGGAAGAAAAGTTCTTGAACGGAGACCATTCAATAGCAAATCCAGCGTGTATCCAAATCCAAAAGGTATCGCAACCAGTAAAGATGACAGGATTCTGGTCGATGCAGGTCACTCATTACCACCGCCCACTGTGACAATCAGTAAAGGAAGGCCTATAATATGTTTAGCAGTCAACATCATAAACCTGAGATTGATGATGCTTATGATACGTTCGAAGGGACTAACCTGCCTGGTGGGGTATTTTTCCAACGTGACAATGCACCGGTTTCTTATCTATATAAGTCAGCTAGCTAACTAGGTATTATCTCAATAATTCAGTTACTTAATAAAATGTTTTGTGATTCATTATTGTTAGTTCAAGATAAGTAAAGGTTACCTAGAAAGATAATATCACTATAGCCAGGTACGAAAACAATTTAACACTATTCATAATATCCACAAAGGCTGGTCAGGATATTGTGTGGGTGGAGTCGGTAAGATAAATAATTGTTGGATATTACTTAAACAATGGCTATTAAAGCCATAACTGGCTATAGAGGTAATTATTAAATTACCTGATGTGTGAGTTCGAAAATTATGTTCGTTTTTTCTTTGATGAATAATAACTTCTTAAATTCCAGTCCAAATATCAGTTCACGCGTATACGCGTTACGGCATTTATATTAAAGAAGACATTCCGAAGAAGGCATGATACCTTCAGTTAAAGCATTAAGAGCGTTTGCTGGGGGTAGATTTCAAACGTCGCATGTTTTGTAGATTTTCGTGATAATATAGCTGAATTCAAATTTAAGTTTAAATTATCTCTATCATCATCTCTATTATTGTCTGCACCTTTTTATTTTATAATTATAACTTTAACTATGCACAGTGAATTTTTACGTTTGTTACCAATTAATAAAAAAATGATTTTTAATTTTAATTTAGCAAATAATTGGCGACTGCCTAATATGCGCGATTCAGTGTGATTTTATATAGTACTATACAAACAACAATACCTGAAGCAAAAATTAAGTTTTATTTCAATTCACTAAAATAATCACGTAAATCTTACAAAAATGCAACGTTTTCGATTCACCCCCAGCAAACGCTCTAAAGTGTAATCAAGCAATAAAATGTTTAAGTAAATTTCGTATTTGGCACACAGTACCTAATCTCACAGTATCGTTAATATACGATATGCTTATATCATTGATTGATTGAACAGGTTACTGAAATCCTTTAAACTATTGAGTATTACGTAGTCAGCAGACACTACTTAATCTACACAACTTGTAAGCAGTGCGTATAACTTATAGTTCTAATATAAAATAATTAAATCGTTGATAATCATGATATGATTTTTGACACAATACTAATGAGTTTTATGACCTATTCGTACAAAAGATATCAACGAGATAACGAGATTTTTGCTCCGTATTCAAGAATTTTGAAAGCCATGATTACAGCAGCTACTGTACGTCTACCACGAGTTGCCACTTTAAATTTACGTTATCGTTCACGTTAAAAGTTGTATTGGGATTTGATATGACATGACATGAAAATGTAACATCTAACTGTTACTCAAGAACTCAAGAACTCAATAGAATTCTACACAAAGATATTTATTGAAGATATTGATAAACATATAGAAGTAAGGTTCTGTAATCAATATTGGTTTTTGCTTCCTAGTTATATTCCATCATTCTATGCCACAGAAGGTTGTCAAGGATTTTTTGTACCTATTGGTTAATTCTGCTATTACAAGACCACCAAACAACATTTCATTTTGAACTATGATAACCAAAGTTAATAAGATTAGAGCGGTTTGGTTTCATGTCGTAATTCAACCTAAATAGATCTTCAGTTTAAAAACCACTTCCGTTCAACTAGAGAACCACGCTTTAGCCGAATAAATACTTTGAGGTTTTTTGGCAACTAGACGTTTTTTATCCGCAATTTACCATCACCCATACGCCGTTCGACCAAACTGAAAACAATCCCACATACATATTCATGCTATGGTAAGTTCTCTCTTTTGACCCGATTAATGCGTAACCGCGACCCCTCTTGTTTTGCAGGTTGAGAAATCATATTTTTAATTTTCTAGTACTTAAGCGGCTGCCGGGAAGGTTTCGGTTCCATTACACCAAGTAATGGTAGTGGTTGCGAGTCCGTATATCACTCTGCTACGAGTATTACAAGCAAGCAGTTTATTTGAATGGAATTCTCTTTGAATTAAAGATGCTTAAGATGGTTTGAAGGTCAGATAATTCAATAAAATTAAGTTTATAGCGACAAATTTTACTTCTGCAGTCAGTACGTTTGGTAGATTTTGCCTGTTTTGAATTGATGTGTCTGCATGGCACACTTAAATAAACATTAGACGTCTAGACGTAATAAAGATTTCGTAGGACTTGAAGATAAACAATTTGGGTGGTTATTGCAAAAAAATTACTTAAAGGCAACCTACGAAAATAACAATTCTTAACTAAAGTACAGACAAGCACGTCGAACATATCATTTAATTATATCCTTATAATAAATAACTGACGAAAACTCAAACAGCCAATTAAGTACCGTTTTTTGTACACTATTAGCCGCAGAACATTTTTGATGGTAACATTTAATTTTCATATTTTTTAATGGCTAAATTCCAATTAAGTGAAATCATTATAGCAAAAAGCTTATCAAAGATCGCCACAGTCGTGTGTAGGTGATCAAGTAGTTGATATTACTGTCACGACCACTGATAAGTGACAATAGTTTAGCAGTAGTTTTATAATAGTGGCTTTCATTTGATGGGGATCTGGTCATTAATTAATTTAAGATTGTACGAACAACTACACTCTCGACTCATTTTGCCTAAAAATAATTGGTTTAACTGAATGGCTAAATTAGTTGACTTTTTTAGCGTATTATGTATCAACTATAATTTCAACGTCTCCAATACTCGTAGTAGGTAATGACGTATAAGTCATTGGTATTGTAGATTAAAAACTTACATCTTTCTATTGTTATTGTTACTTTAGTTATGCCTTTAACGGTACGTGTATACCTTGTTATTTACATTGATGTAAAATCTCTAAATTCTAGAACTAAGCACACAAATTAAATACTGTATCACAAACTACTCATACGAACTAACGAGAACATATTTGTTAAGTCCATATCGGAATTAACTGGCCCGTTCAATAACCGGCAAAGCTCTCTACTACGTTGACGTTTTTGTGCCTCTAAGTACGAATCAATGTATTATGTTGTTACCGAGTCATTAAATTTTAATAACATTAAACGAAATATTAATACTGAGTAAGTGCGAATGTGAAGTAGGTATGAGTCAACAAGTATTGGTGTATGAATTATTTATTTTTGCCTACATCCGCAAGCTCCAGAGGTCGTGAACAATGGATGAGTGGATGATTGTATCAGCGAATGTATGAGTCTAGTCTAGTGATTTACGATTCTCGCGGGAGATGATCTGCCTTCTTATGTCCTTAAAAGGTTAGCTCGTTATGAACGACAAGTGTCGGTAAACATGACGACCGCTTTGTTGCACGATAATGCCTATAATCAAACGATAATTTATATACTTACCTACTCTGCCAGCATCTGGGTTTATTTATTACTCGTAATAATAACAAAATTTAATGTTATTTGTAAACAACATTTTCACATATACCTTGACATAGCCTACAAAATTCATGCTCTTGTCTATACTAATATTTTGTTCGTTTGTATTTAATAGGCTTCGAAACAACTGGACCGATTTTAAAAATTCTTTCACTAATATAAAGCTAATACTAATATCAGGTAGTGACATAGGCTATATAGTTTTTAATTTAGGCTCTATTTTAACGGAAAAGACGCGGGCGAAGCCGCTGACGAACAGCTAGTTAGAAATAAGTTCGGCGGTATTATTTTTATTCAGTTGTCTTTACTAATTTCATGTTGTGTAGGGGCTGTTAGAAGAAAAAAATGGATACATTTCCGCGGAATGTCCGCATTTTTTTGTTGTCAGTCTTGTAAAATCTCGTAAAATATTTAGTTTCCAAATTAGTTCTTTTAAAGTTTGTTCATATTTGCAGTTATTGCCTACACTATTTCCGTTCAAACTTAGTCGACGTTCTCTGTACAAATTGGGAAGACCAAAAACCAAAACTTCAAATGTATGTTACTAACATTTATTTAGAAAAGTACAAGTATAAATAAATAGTAAAGTAATCTAACGACTGCTGTTTATATTAGCTACTTATTTATCTAAAATTTTAATTAAAGACCTTTGACCATAAGGATTGGCATTCTGCTCCTACAACTAACTATGAATGACAAGTATTTAAAGTTGTCGTGATTAAAGTTATTTGACTATACAATAACGTATGTATTTATCACATTATTCGTATTCGTCATTAAGCGACTTTCGTTAATCTTCTTAATATATTCGCCAACAAAACATCAGATGTCATAAATCTTGATCCCATATTATCTTCGACCATAATATCCTGAAACAAAATAAAAACTGTTAGGTGTTAAATATTAAAACGTTAATGTAACCAGTACACATAAGTATATTCGCTAGCCGCGTTGTCACGATATTGCAAACCCGCTTTACCACTACTAGCGACTATCGTTGGTGTAAACACATAGTAGAGATACCGAAATTATTTACTTTGTTGCTCTGCTGTACATGCTTTGTTCTCTGTTTGTCATAATATTCAATTCCATATTGTATGATAAAATAACTCTCTTTAATTTGTTATAAATAAGCTAGGCTATTCCAAGAAATTTTAGTCAAGAATTAAATTATATAAAAGGCAACAATATTTCACCTCCTTTTACAGCTGCTCCGGATGAAGCATGGGCACTCGCGTAGTTCCCTCCAAAGCTCGCAGCACCAGCTTTAGCGGCTGCGGCCGCACCACTGACTGCATCATGTGAGCCGCCGTAGCCTGCTTTCGAATGACCCAGACCAGAGTTAAGGTCTAAGTGGCGTCCTGTGCCGTGCGATCCACTTTCACCGCATCCACCTCCACAGCCTCCCGGCGCTCCATGGCTATAAGGGGAGCCACTGATTGCTCCCGCGCTTGCCCCGGCCACTGCGATAGCTTGGGCACCAGCACCAGTCTGGGCCGCACCATTAAGTCCTTGATTGTAATTCGAATGACCTCCATTTGTTGGAGACTGATGATTGCCGATTCCTACATTCTTGCCACCAAAACCAGGAGCCAATCCATTGCTAGATTTGCCATCATCAAAAGGTGTGAGCAAACCTGGTGGACCTCCAAAACCTCCAGTGTATGCGCCTGCACTAGCAACCGCAATGGCACTGGCATGACCGCCGTTTACGTTGAATGTCGAGCTCTGTCCGTTCTGATTGCCACAATTGCCTGTTCTACAAGGCGCGGTGTTTTGGGCTCCTAATTGGGGTCCGAGAGTGTTACCTGGTACGTTGTGATTGTGACCTTGGTGAGGTTGATTAGCTCCTGGTTTGCAGTTGTCCGTTACGCATTGAGCGGGTTGTGATCCACCCGTTGTTGTTGAAGGCTTGTAAGCCGCAGGTAAATTACTTGGGACGTCATTTTCATTCGGTTTCAAGAACCCTGATGCTCCTCCAAAACCACCAAGATAAGGTTTTTCAGCATTTTTGTCATAGGCACTGCTATCAGGTGTTACTTGACTTGAGCCTCCTTGATAGTTAGTTCCGGCTGATGCAAACTGACCTGAATTATAATTTCCTCCAGGGCGGATGGGTACTGCATTTTGGCCGTAATTAGGGTGTGATGATGGTGCTACAGGACAGGAATTTCCAGCACAGTTCGGCGAGCTTGAAGGATTTAATGGAACAAAAGGAGGAACGGAACCATCCTCATAGGGACTATTATTGGGTTGTTCAGCTGTAGGTGCTGTCGGCAGAGTGGAAGAATAATTAGGCTTAATTGGCCGCGTACTTTCAGGGTGGGAGTTAGAAACGTCATTTTGAGATGTTGGCTGGATTGTTGGATAGCTTAATCCTGATGTTGAAGGATTAACACTAGGGTTATATGTTTGAGAGAAAGTTGAGGGGCTTACTGGTGAAGGCAGTCCCTGGTAGTGGTTTTGGGAATTGTAGTTTGAGACGCTACCAGATGCTGTTGTTTGGGAAGGTAAGCTTTGCGTAGGTTGGTAGAATGCTACTTGAGAAAAACTCGGCTTACAGTTGGGAGAAGCACATTTAGATTCGGAAGGTTTATAATAAGTATTTGGATAATTTGGCAGTGGAGTTACTAAATTGCTACCAGGCGTTGGGTATTGATTCTTTTGACAATTTCCACCAGTGCATGTAGGATTTTTATCAGATGGGTAACTAGATGGGTCACTAGGATATGCCCCAGGGGCTGGAGGTATGGAGCCCGATGGATATTTACCAGGCGTACCAAGATTTGAACCCGAAGATTGGCACTGAGGTGACGTGCACGGTGGTTCATGTTTGGGGGTTGTTAAGTACGTTACTGGTTTACTATAAGCAGGAGCTGATGCGCTTCCAGCGGCAGAAGCATAATGATTATGAACCTCGTTGTTACAATTCGGAGAGTTACATTTTGGAGTATCTATATTTTTGTTAGAATAACTGGGCGTAGGATATGCAGAAATTGTAGAACCTAATTGATAAGTTGGTGTAGGATTCGACGATGAAAACGTTCCGCTAGATGTACTGGAAGATTTATCATAAGATGGAGAATTAGAACCGCTAGGGAAGTTTACAGGAATGTCATCTGTGCTAGTAGAAGGCAAGCCTTGGTGATTTGGATTGCATTGCCCGGATGTACATTTACTGGATCCATAACCAGGATATGTTGAGTCTTTTGCTGGCGTTGAACTACACAGTCCTGATGTACATTTGTAGTCAGGGCTATCTGTCCGAGTATTACTGTTATATCCATGTGATGGTAGTGCGTTATATCCAGTGTTACCTGAAGAAGTTTCACATTGACCTGATATACATTTATCAGAGCCGTACCCAGGAGATGAAATATCCTCTGCTGGTGTAGAGGTGGGTGTAGGGGCACACTGGCCCGATGTGCATTTTCTGTTTGAACTATCTGGGTTTCCACCGTATTCGAACTCGGAAGGTACCACATCGCTGGCAGTTACACCATTTGTTGTAGTGTGACTTGGAACAGGTGACGTTGAACCACAATTTCCAGAAGTGCATTTCTTATTATATGTATTACCAGTATTAACATCAATATTGTCATTAGTATAACCCGTAGGTTGCGCGCTTGATGCTGCTCCAGATCCACATTGACCGAATTCACATTTTTTATTTGGTTCATTATTGATATCTGATGGTCTCGCCGATGTTGAAACTGGCTCACAATTGCCCGATTCACATTTGTTTTCAGGCATTGAAAAATCGTTGCAACTTGTTCCTTGGCAGGCTGATCCCTTTTTATTAGGACAATTGTTTCCCGAACAAGGAGAACCATTTATATCCCCGGGAGAAATTTGAGAACCACCGAATGCTCCTGCTTGTGCACCAGCGAGACCGTTGGCGCCATTATAAAAACCATTGGAGTTGCCATTTGGAGAATATTGTCCATTTATATTACTGGCTTGGCCACCTGGGCAAATGCCAGAGGTGCATCCTGCGCCGTTTGCTGGTACACCCGAACCAGAAAAGCTGAAGGAGCTAGCACTGGCGCTAGCGCTGGATGCGGCAAAGCTGGAAGACGATGACTTGGAGAAGCTGCCTGAGAAGCCTGCACCGGGAGGCAGGCCGATCGGCAACGCGCCGGCGCCCGCACCAGCGAAAGCACCCACCGCGGCCGCTGCTTGAGCTACAAAAAACACGAAGAATTAAATTTTTGTTTCCTGAGCTGGTAGCTACGAGTATTATATCTGTCCTGACAAATAAACTAGGTTCTAGTTTTAAAATTGAAATTTTAAAACCTAGTTACACATGATTAGATGAGCGGCAGTTTTTGTAAAATACATTATTGTATTAGGTTGGGGAAAAAGTCTTTTCGCATATAGTATGAATGAACTTGTAATAAAATCTTTTTGGCTACACTATTTGTATCTGGCTGGTTTTGGTATCATTAAAAGGTTAAATTTTAAAGAAGATAATCCCAAATTCAAATTAGGAAAATGTGAGATTTTCATTTGTTTTTCTTACTGTCAAGATGAGTCTAATGAAGAAATTCGATACATTTTAAAAAATTTACTACGAATAAGGAAAAAAATGCGCGAAAAAAATTTGCGATGTTTATGGACCTAGTGCAGTGTCTATGCGAGTAGCACAAATTTAGTTTAAGCGTTTTCAATCCTGAAATTTTGATGTCAAAGATGCACGTCGCTCTGATCGCCCTATTACGGATAAAATGGATGCCATTTTTGAAAAAGTGGAGCAAGATAGGCATATTAGTAGGTAAGACGTAGCCAAAGAACTGGGAATTGACACACACCCACATGACAGTTATGGCGCATTTGAAAAAAACTCGGTATACAAAAAAGCTCGATATTTGGGTACCTCACGAGCTCACTGAAAGAAAACTTAAGAACCGTGTACTCATTTGTGATTCTTTATTACGACGTAATGAAAACGAACTATTTTGAAGAAGATGATGACTGCTGATGAAAAGTGGATCACGTACGACAAGAACGTGCAAAAAGGTCGTGGTCAAAGGCCGGTCAGGCTTCACAGACTGTGGCGAAACCCGGGTTGACTCGCAACAAGGTGATGCTGTGTGTGTGGTGGGATTGGAAGGGCATTATTCATTATGAGCTGTTACCACCACGCATGACCATCGATTCTGAACTCTACTGCGAATAACTGATGAGATTAAAGCAAGAAGTTGAGAGAAAGCGGCCGGAATTAATCAACAGAAAGGGTGTGGTTTTTGATCATGATAACATCTTTAGCCACTCAACAAAAATTAAGAGAGTTTGAGTGGGAGGTGTTGATGCATCCGCCGTATAGTCCTGACCATGCACCTTCAGATTTCCACCTGTTTCGGTCGCTTCAGAATTATTTAGGCAGTGTCAGGTTAACATCACGAGAGGACTGCCAAAACCACTTGTCGCGGTGTTTTGATCAGAAGCCTAAAAATTCCTATAGCAATGGAATCATGTCCTTACCTACAAGATGGCAAAAAGTAATCGAACAAAATGGCGCCTACATACCTTAGGTAAATGTAAACTAAACTATATTAAAAAATGATTTGAATTTTCTTAAAAAATGCGAAGAAACTTTTTCCCTAACCTATTTTGCTGGATAGATAGCTAGATTAGGTACATTTAAAATGTAAAAAATATAAAATAAAACTCGTACATTCAATTTATTTCATTGTATATAACCTTATTTGTTTGTATAAAAGGTTCTTTGTTTAATAGTATTTAGAAATTATATAAATAGGTAATCAAGTGAAATGTATAAACAGATTTAGACTACTTTACACAATACTATCTAACTCTAGATGTAAGTAGTAGGTAGCTACTATATGGAGATCAGACCTCAAAGCCAGCCAATAAACAGCCTTAATGTTCATCGCATTATAGTTAGTAATGTGTTTACAATTTGCAGCTTAGTGCATAGAATCACTATCACTTCACTTTTTTTATTTTTTTTATTCGTACTTATAAAAAGTACTTATGACAAGTCATATACAAAAAAAAATGTAGCAAAAATATACTGAATAAAAATAAACTAACATAAAATAATTCTATGATAGTTAATAAGTATCATAATTAAATATAATGTGACTCTACCACCGGTTCGGAGGTTGTTTCCGATCGAGAAGACTCCGGCAAGAAACTCGATGGTTACTCTTTTCAATCTTGTTTTTATCTACAAAAATTTAATTGACAGAGTAAAGTCATAACAAAAAAGTGTGCAGAGGAGCAGATTATACCTAAGATGACCACAAATTCTTATCATTTAAGAAATCCTCAACACTATAATAACCTCGCTTCATTAACTTAGCTTTAATTTGTGACTTAAACTTGTGAAGAGGCAGTTCAACAAGAGTTTGCGGAATCTTATGAAAATATTTTACACATTGACCAACAAATGATTTTCCTACCTTATGTCTTAGACTGGGAGTTACGAGCTTATTTTTATTTCTGGTATTGAGTTTATGAACATCACTGTTTTTCTTGAAGAGATGCAAGTTTTTACGGACATATACACTAAACACTTGTATAAAATATTAGTAGGTACGGCGAGTAGTTTACCTATCTAGAAAATCGAACCTAGGCTTGCAATGACTTGCGAAGCATTTAAGCCCTTTGAGAGACATCAGGAAATAAAATTATACAATAACAGCATTTTTACCAAACACGGTCTATAAATTGCTTAAGAGAACAAAAAACTTATGCGCAAGGATGGAACCAGTAGCGTCACCGTTTTTTAAGGCATATAAGTAAGATGAGTAGTTAGCCACTACCCGTCCCTGAGCTGCGTTAAGGCCTCGTTCATTGAGATCAAGTCATCGCTAGAATGCATATCGGCCTTATCACCACGTTTTGTCTGATGCGAAATACTACGGCACTTGAACTTTCGAATTAAATTTAATGTAGGTAGGTACTTACCCTTTCCCGCTGCGCCCTTCACGCCATAGCCACCGTATCCGTGCGGGGTAGCCGTCACAAACTTCGAAGTCGCAATCATAAACACAATCGCACACGCCCGCGTGAGCTCCATATTTGCGAAGCTCCCGAATCACAATGCTGTTATGATACTGCCCGCCGACTTTATAAAGCGATACACAAATAAGCACTGACTGTAATATAATAGGCACAACAAAAAACCTGCCAGCGTTTACCGCGAACAGGCTGAGCGTGTAGGTGCCTTATTTCCACTATCAACAGATCTAATAAATTGTCTATGTAAGTTTGTTCGTAAGTGAATATTAAGAACGGAAAACTGCGCTATTAATTACAACAATTCATGTTCATATTGCTGTTCAATCTAAATATTAAGGGAAACTCTCATGGAGCTTTCCACAATGAAACTCATCCCCAAATTCAGTAGACTATTTTTTTTTTATACTACGTCGGTGACAATCAAGCACGCGGACCGCCTGATGGTAAGCGGTTATCGCGGCTTATGGACGCGTGCAACACCAGTATCAAAGTTATCAAAGTTGACAACCCTTCAAATAGATGTATTACTACCGAATGCCAGTAAATATGGAAGCTTGGCATTCAAGGGTAGTTGAACTTTGATTGCTGTTTCAAGATTCAGGGGTTAGATATTCCTAGTAGGTAGAGGTCCGTCTTTTATTTATTTTACGATTTTTTTCAATTGATGTGGCTCTACATTATTTAAATCCTTGCTTTGATCTATATAATACCTGTATGTAGGATTGTAGGTAGTTTATTTTATTAATCAATAGCCTTTTCATTGAAGCAGTACGTCTACTAAGAGTTGCTGTAAATTTACGTTATCGTTGGCGTAAACAAAAAATATTTGACATGGCATGACATGACAATGTCGAATCCCAATAATTTTTTTAAATTTTTCTGTAGATGTTTTTACCTTTACAGAATTTTAAAATTTCAATATTCCCATGGACCTCTTCTAAATGGCATTGTAGAATAAGAAAATTTAAATCGTGTGCACGAAGTCGCGAGCAAAAGCTAGTCAAATTATATGGTCATTAAAGTGATGTAAGTTGTAACTGTAATACACAACGAGCTTCTAAATTTTATAACTGCGCACTACGTCGAAGTGCTACCATCGCATCCTGGGGCACGGATCGTAGCCGTCACCAAATAATAGGTAATGTACTCCGTACGTCACGTAGTTACTGTGTGGGGAAAAACGCTGAGCCGGCAAGTTCGATGTCTCCGAATATGGAAGTTTTAGTTTATTTCCCTGTTCTGGAGGCAGAGAAATATCCCTAATAACTATGTGTGTACAGATAGTTACTTATAGCTGTTAGGTTGTGTTTAATGGCGGCCTTTAGGAATTTGATTTAAGACATAATGAGGATGAACATAACGTCAAAATTCATAAATATAGGCGTGTTCGGAGTAGGTACGCGTACGAGTATTTCTACAGTGCTGTGTAACAGTCTTCAGACGATACGAAGTTCTCGGAGTTACACTTGGGCTGTGGTCGACTTTACTCGCTGTTTAACAATGTTCATCTAAGGTGTTTCAATCATGCATTGTTAATAATCGTCTTCTTCTTTTCCGGTGATTAACCTACCTGACCCATAATGGCCTCCCGTCATTTCAAGTGATATCCAACCAAAGCCATTTTACAAAGAAACAAAACTACCAAATAAGCGTGGTCTCCACATAGTCTTTAAGTATACAATTTATTTGACTACTTAAATGTAGTTGCTCCGGCTGAGTCAGCGACCGAGGTAAATCGAATGCTACAAAATTATTCGCTGGAATTCGTTGAAGGTTCATTTTGATACTAGGTACGCAGACGGAACTACTTAGCTAAGGTTAAATAATAATATGATTTGTTTGCTTTACAAAGTAATAACCTGTAAGTTATACCTAGGGATAGTGTTAGTGTTGTAATTAAGTCATGACTACAAATTCATAGGTACCACGCTTTGCGAAAAGCGGATTGATAACAGATCCGGGTAATCTAAAAATCCAAAACACCTTTCGCCCGGACACGGACTTTAACATAGACCCCCTGCAAAAATTTCGTGCCAAACGCTCTTTGATCACTAGATCGGCCACCAACAGGTAACCCAGTTTTATAACTTAATTGCTCGTAAAGGGTCTCTTATTTTACCAATTTTAATATCGTATTGTATCTCATTACGCACTTGTGCGTTATTGTAATGTAAAACGCACGAGTTTTATTTTATTTAAGGTAAAACGCACAGTTTAAAAAGATGCTCCGTCTAAAACGAACGGTATTTTTTTTAAATCCAAGCAAAGAGTTTTTATGTCAGAAAAGAGGTCAACATTTTATGAATAAAATTAACTTTGGGAGACAAAAATAATCAATAAACATTTTATTTTATTCTTTAATTTAATAATTTTGACGATATATTACAACCATTTCATCTGTAACAAAAACACAAAAATATTAATTTACTTACATAATTCATTTATTCGATGCTTCATATGGTAAGTTACAGGTCTTAAATAAAAATATAGTACATAGGTACACATGAACCCTGCTAGGGCACTGCCAGATATTATTGAAATAATTAGGTAAGTTATTTACAAACTTACTTATGTTTTCATGCACATTTTAACATTTATGATCAATTTAAACACTTTCAAAATACTTCTGCATAGAATAAAAATAGTTTGATAGAAAAAACCTTTTGACATCAGAACTAAATAAGGACAAACTATATCCCCTTTATTAAAAGAGGTAATTTATTAATTATCTTTATTAGTAATACTGGCTGTTTTTTATCCCTTTGCCCTAAAAAAGCGCTGATGCGCGCGCATCGCTCATTTGTGAACAAGTAAAAACATTTATAACTGTTTTAACAAGTGATTAAAGATTTATTCCATTAAGAAAGTCCGAGTTTTATTTATTTCCTCGCAAATATGTTATTAAACGTCGTATGTCATACGTGCGCTTTGATAATTACAGCCTCTGCTTTCTTGTAGCAATATCGCCTCGACTGTAATTTTCAACTTACCGCATATAACATAATGTACTATTATTTATTGCAATCAAAATTGAGTGATTTAAAAACGGAGCAATTCTTTTAATTATAACACAAGCGACCCGCCCCAACTTCGCACGTAATGGGTGTAAAACCATGGCATAAAAATTCTGTTCGTTTTGTTTTTCTCAACCTTGTCTTTCCAATAAAATAAATAACGAACACGAATAAGAAGAATTCTTCAATCTAGTGCAGTCGTTTAGAAGTTGCGTGTACCTACATATATTACATTTTCACGATTTATTTTTATTTAAATAGAAAACAGTGTTTCGTGTCTCTATCTTTCTATGTAATAGTTTATGTTAGGGGTTCATTTTTAAACTAAATCCCAGGCACCCCCCGCCTGAGGTTAATTTTAGGCATTGAAGAATTGTTTTACTTACTAGAACCGAACAATATCTGTGCACCACGTGCAGCGGTGCAGGGCGCGCAGGGCGCGGCAATTGTTTCATAGATGTGAGATAACTACACAGAGGCGACACTTTGTTTATATTCTGCCTAATGAATTACTCTAAAGAAACGTAGTAAAATAAATTGCAAATGCAACTGTTTTAATTACAATATTTATTGTACTTGACACCTATAGAAGGAAAAATAAAAAATTGGTACAACAGACTGCAAAACAATATTTAATTTCCCTTGAATAGTATCAGTTTTGTTAGTTTCTGCCGTTTAGTAAAGTGATCTATAGTTTGATCAGTTCTTGTGTCGTGATGTAATCGTATTTTCGTGTACTGCTCTGAAATGATAAAATTACATGACACCTCCATTTCGGTTTGCATATTCGGACAAAGTATGCATTGCAATGGTTAAATAAAATATTTTATCGTGATTAAGTATATTAGTATAATTTATTTATTTGTCTGATATTTTTATAGCATTAGAACAACTAAAATGTATAGTGATTGATTATATTATTATTACTCTATTTGTTACCTACAACATCAATAGTGTCACGTAGAACATTTCAAAGTTACCCTATGAAATTTACCGAAACATGGCCGCTAGCGCGGTGACGTGCCGCCTCGAGTAAAATTGATGAATATTAAGTGTGTTTTACCAGTAATACCTGCAGTGAACTTATGTGTGAAAACTCACTCCTTTGTCTTTGCTTGTTTCTATTGAATGGTTCACAAAATATCTCAGTGCCCATAAAGGCATATTTTTAGGGCTTCAAATTGAACACTCACGACGTCACGATGCGGCAAACGCTTGTCACTCTTTTGTCACAGACAGACTAAGAAAGGTTAAGCCCGTGGACTCTAACGCATGTAGCAAACAGCCAAGGCGCGACGTTTCTTCTAGTACGCTAGTACATAATATTTCAATGATTTTAGGGTGGGTTTTTTGTATCTTTGCGTGTTCATAGTAACTAAGGCGACTGGTGGTAGATATTATGTAAAAATAGTTGAATGTTCATGTGAGCCAGACATAGGGCATCATAATACCAGTGAGATCTACCTTTTTACCTAATGATTCGTCTCCTGCACCCGAGACAAACGGAGTGCGTTTGTCTCAATGGAAGTTCATGCCCGCCCTAGCCTTCGTGCCTCGCGAACCTCGTTCAGACTGGAGCGAGACTTGGCGAGATTATTCGAAAAGGGGTTGTACAGCTACCATAACAACTTTTCTTCTTAACATAAATAATTTTTTGCCTCTGTATCCCTAAACTGATAAATACGCCAATTTAGTTTTTAAACTATACTCGAGTCATATCACCAATAAAATCATATGAGCCGGATACATACCTTAGGTAAAAATAAACGAGAATCGTTTTAAATATAAGTGTGAATAACAATGAAACGTGACAAGGAGACGAGCAGCGCAGGCGCTGGCGACCGCAGCCGCGTGCAGCGTGAGCGCACTTGTAGAGCAGGGCTGCCGATTTGTAAATGAATATCGATAACAATTCGTTACTTATCGATAGTCAGGACGACTTTTGATAGTGTTCAATCTTTTAACTGTTTAGGAAATAGTACCTGGAATTTGAAACTATACGACCACTAACTCGAATTCCTATATATAAATCCGCTGCATTTACTAAGTAGGTATATGTACTAATATTAATAAGAGGAAATTATTGATAGTGTGTTTTTCTTAAACAATTTGTACTGCTTTTGGCGTAAATCTAGTAATACATTACAAGACTCCATTACAAGTCTTCAGTAGTTTTGTTCTTATATTACACAAGTGATCCCCTTTTCTACCGATATTAGAATCGAGTAGTTTGGCAACGCTAGTCCCATATCCGGGTGACGCGCGCTGGAGTCCCAAGTACTCTCCACCTCTTAGACATACCGCGCTATACGAGTGCAACTCATACATATGTTATTAGCCTGGCATTGAAGACATTCCGAGAGCCTAACGTGGTGAACCTAACATTTTAATCTAGATCTAAGCTATATTGGAAATGATAATTGAATCTATTATGTAAGTGCATTACTTATCCTGACCAATGAGGCTCTAGGCCCGTAAGAAATTGAGCAAGCATGACTATGAACCAAGCACAATGGATGCACAGTAATTTCAGATGTCAAGGTTTCCCGTCATCGTAGTCACAAGGCAAACGACATTATTTATGTGATGATTTAACGACGCATTATTCACCACTTTATGTTTGCTATTACTTACTATATCTTGCGTGGACTAATTTTGGACCTTACTAGGTCAAGTACAACGTTACTAGAATAAATTAGCTCATAGGAAAAGAGCATTCGTCTATATTCTAAAAATCTTTCCTCCCTTCGTACACAGAATTCTTAAAGGTTGATTTTGCGGTCAGAATATTCACGACTACATTTGAAATTCTAAACATTAACTATATTAAAAGGATGTTTTAGCAAAGTTTTATTCTCGACTGCTTTATAAAAAATAGCAAAAGAACGTTCGTCGGATCGAAAGATTTTTAGAATAGTTTAGTTTTAGTTTAGTTTAGTTTTATTTATCTCATAATACAAAATTACAATATATATTACATTCGATGTCACATATAAGAATTTGCATTATGATTGTCAAAATTATTATACAAATTACAATTAATAAAATAAAGAGAATGTCAAAAACTAAGATAAATACAATAAATGAACAATTAAATACAAAAAAAAAAAAAAATTCACATGTCAACAAGAAATAATACAATTCAGTCAAAAATAACAATAAAATAGTTAACAAGTCATCCAAAGTCGCAATTCAAATAATCTTTAACACTATAAAGGGATTTTTCTAACAAAAGGTTTCTCAGCCGACGTCGGAATGTTTCGTCAGATTGTACGTCTTTTAGCGCTGGAGGTAGATGATTGTAGTAGGTGGGGCCGATGACTCGCGGGTTCTTCTCTGCAAGAGCCATGCGACGAGGGACCGCGTTAAGGCGACCTACCAGATGCTTGCGCTTACTGCTTTTCATACATTGAAAATCCCTTATGTTGCATCTTACAAATGTTAATAGCTCATATAAATAGACCGAGTAGTGCGTATATACCGTAATATACCTATCTAAAAATCTTTCCTCCCTTCTTACACAGGATTCTTAAAGGTTGATTTTGCGGTCAGAATATTGCAGAAGACTGCATTTGAAATTATAAACATTATAGTAAAATGATATTTTGGCAAAGTTTTATCCTCGACTTTTAATATAGGTATACAAAAAAATCGTGGGCTCACTTCATGTTGTATGCGGTAGTTGTTTGCAATTTAATTTTATTCTGTCCCTATCGTCGGCATATGGATGTTGAATTAATAAATTTTTCGCGTTGTTTTACCAAACGATTGTATATTGAGCGAAATAAAGTTTACATGTAAAAAAATACGAATTCAAACACTATTTGCTGTTATTTTAAGGACTCGTTCTAATAATTGTTTTATTGAATTGTTTTTCTGTGAAGATTGTCATTATTTTTGAAAATATTACGTACCCAATGTTTGTCGTCTACGATTGACAGAAGCAACATGCTAGTCATGATGACTTGCCTCCCTCCACTCACTTGGGCCACAGTACTAAAAAGCACCTAAGAGTACTCCGACTCCTTTGTTGATAAACGCATGCCGCTACTGCGTAGGTCGAGGTATACGCACAAGGGTCAGGGTGTCACAACAAAAACTACTCAAATATTTTATATAAAATTTTGAATTTGTAATAACGAAAGTATAAAAATAGCCTTTTCAAGAATAACATCGTAACAGACATAAAACAGCAAACACGAAACCGCAGTTTTTTTTTTCGCGATTTCAAATTTTGTCCCATAGTAAAAGTTGTTCAGTTTGATGGTCCCTATCAACCATATTCGGCTTTAGGGGTTTTTTTGTAACACGTTGTATAACCTAAAACCTAGTATTTTTATCGTAAGCGACCTAGTATATTGCTGAGTAAATATAGGTACTAAATTATTACCTAAAAATACATCGTAAAATAGGTATAGGTAGTCAACGGGACTCTGGGCTACCACGATAGGGTAATCAAATTCAATCAATTTTACACTTAAATTCGAAGACATTAAGGTTAAAATAAATTGCAGATGTTTGACAGCTTTGTTTAAACATGACGTAGGTAGGTACCTACTGCTGCCTGTACATGTAAAACACTAAACGAAACATGCGAAAAATTCATCAGAACTGTGGAACTTTCTATATTTTATTGAAAAATCAGTGGCCGTAACGTATGAAAAATACATGTAGGTAGACTAGGGTGGGTGGGTAAGTAGGTAGGAGGTATATGTAGTTAGGTAGGTAGAAGGTACTCGTAAGTGTCATTTTCAACGCTAATCTGAACTATACTACTTTCGCCGTATGATGATATCCCTGACAGTTCATAATTGTCAATTATAGTGATGTAACGAATGTAATTTAATCGAGTTGGCAAAGGAAATGGAATCGGATTTACCGATTTTTAATTTTTAAATAAATTATTAATAAACGGGTTATGGCTAATAAGTTATAGAATAAAACGCGGTATCTCGAAAATATATGTTAAAAAATAGCACACAAGGCAGACGCACTGGTACTGATGCGAATGACGTGATTACAAATTACAAAACGGTCGCTCCTATATTCATCGATTTTTGTCGATTCAATAGTATCAATACACTATTGAATGGCGTTCGTTTTCACGCATCAGGCGCTGTAAAGATATATTAATGTAATTTTAAATACTTCATTTATTAACGGTTAATAATAATAACAATAATTTACTTGATAAGATTCGAAAGAACAATAGCTTTTTTAATAGTTTATAACATTTTCTTTTGCCAGTTTCTTTTCAATTAGTTTGAAATAGTTTGCGTGACACGGAAAAATAAGAGCTGTCAGGCATATCATTTTACAGTTAAAATAGTATAGGTTTATTGATGTAGGTACTAGAAGGTATGTGCGTGAAATTGCGAATAACTCATCTAACATCAATTTTAAAAGCAACTCGCCGGCCGCTGCTTGCTACGTTCGCTCGGCTCGTGCGTTGTGGTCACAATTCTAATCTAACCTAACCTAACCAATAGCTTGTTCTGTGAAATATGTTTCTATGAAGTAAATAGTTGTTGAAACAATAATAAGTATTCGATTTGAAAATCCACGGGAATATTCTATGAAGTAAATAGTCGATGAAACAATAATATTCGAAATGAAATGTAAATGGATAATATTCTTTAGAATATGGTAATATTCTATGAAACATTTTCTGCGTAATTTTATGAAAGTTCTGTCGGTGAAACAAGAGATCACCCTTATTGCAACCAAATATTTTTTTGTAAGTTGATGTTATAAGAAGTATGTATTTGTATAAGTTATCCATTCATATATGCATTTTCCAGGTGATACCTTTTGAGCTGACTGAAATTTTATCAAAAATCACTCAACAAAATAAATTTTCACTTTGAATGTTTATATTATAGCCAGAAAACATAAATGAGGTTCAATTTACTTTCGGGGATAAAAGATAAGGTCCCTGCATTTTTAAATAATAGAAAGAGTTGTAGTTACTACCGGAAATATCTAAGCAGTGAAAAACTTTTATAAATATAATGTCAATATATTTCAAACTAAGGTTTACCTAAACCATTGTGACAGTATTAACTTAATATCTAATATAAATCAGCGATGCTATCATGTGGATGACATTACTATTTACAAGTATTGTAGTGCGGTCTACGAGTACAGCAGCGAGATATTTAAATTTAGTAAACAATTTTGTGTCCTTTGGCGCATCGCTGATGCAGCGTTAAATGAACTCGTCGGGTTCTCGCGGGGCGTCCAAGTCCCGGTAGTGTATGACCGGGCGGAACTCGGCACCACCGCCCCCCCTTTAACAATTAACACCAAAGTTAATACCAACTGCCTACGTCTATCACAAACAAACAAAACCACTCGCACTACTTTCTACAGCTTCGATCGCTATTCTATTACTGACCCTAACATTTTGTCAAAATCTCAGCTTCCCGGCGTGTTAACTTCCGAGAACACAGGTTAGACACAGGACCAAGCAGGGTTAAGGAAGTAAAGAGATGGTACATACAATTTATGGACAATTTATTGGAACTTTTACAATGTAAAGTTTAATTAAGAGATATTTAAATGATGAAACACATAGTATCATTTAGAATTTGACACACATTCTATACACATATAAATTTAGTCTTTAAGACACACGCTTATAAATATTTATGCTGATAAATTTAACTGTTCAAACTTCACGATGAATGCAAAGGAATTTAATTACATAACTAATTATTCTGTACTTTCAAACTATTTTTAATATACATTGTGCTTAGGCTAGCTTTGAATCGCGTGAAATTATGAATATGAAAGTACATGAGAGGTTATGGTGTATTAAGCTTCAAGAAACATAAATTAAAGTGTTAATTATTATAAACATATCTATAAGAACAAGTATGCCTTTTAACTAAGTCACTATCATTTTATTAAATACAGGGATGTTTAAATAATTCTTACATTACCATAACTTAGTGGTGTACTTAGGTTCTTAGCAAGTTATCTGGGCTAAAAGATTTTTTATATCATTTTAAACTAAGTCTAGAAGAATCTCAGTAAATTGTCAAAAACTGTAAAATCATAATTTAGGCACGATTATTTATAACAGTTATAATAACATAAACGACGGAATGTTTTACAAAAAAAACTGCTAAAAATATTTATACCTATGTTTCTATACATTAAGAATATGGGTTGAATTGTTAAAATATGTCACCACTCTCCGGGAAGTCAAGATCGTTGTACGCAATAATAGGCCGGGAGCGATCCACATTTTCCCTGGAAATTATCCCTTTCATTCAAAAACACGTTCTCAAAAGACGTAAACATATTCTTATGATGGAAAAAGTGAAAATGTTTAAAGCCAGATTGACAGTAGCACTTCCTATTGATTTTGAATGTTTTTTTTGTCGTTTTTGGTCATGTTTTGAACTGGGCACAGAAAGCGGACCAACTTCAAAACTTCTATGCCCTTAAAATTAAAGTTAGATAAGCGTTATTTAACAGGAATAATGTCAATCTGACTTTTTTTGGTTTTGAAAGATATCGGGTCGTTCCGGCTTTACAAAATGTCAAGGTCATGCAAAAAGCGAATGAGTAGGTACAATGTAAAAGCGTGCAAATAGGTAGGTCACACGAGTGCTTCAAGCTGTAAAATAACATGCGCTGTTTCTTTCCGGTAGGTTATTTTCTGCGTTGAAAAATCATGTGCTCAAGTTTTTCGTTGTGACACTAAAAACTTGCAAACATGCATGAATTAATACAAATAATGGCAATGAAAAACACTTAAAAGATTTGCCATCAAATAAAAGACACTTATGTCAAAGGTTAGTATTATGCTATGCTAATGCGTTTGTTGTGCTTCATGGAGTAAATGTAATGAGAACCTAGAAATAAGGGCTATTCAAATGATGGAATGTTTAAAAACAATTATAATATACTTTTATGTTGGTCATATAAGTGTTGCAGTAGGTAAATTTAACGTTTAAAGATTATAACTGCCATTCAATTTAGTGAAATCTTCAATGATACCTAAGTTGAAGTATTGTAAGTCAATAAAAAAGAATGATCACTACTAGATAAATCGTTAAGTTTCTTAAAATAAGTTTTATAGTATCGCGACAGTCTACTATTCGCAAGTGATTTCGATTTAATTCTGCAGATACCTATAATTTAAGAACTTTACGGGTTTACCGTCCGCCAGCTTCATCCCCTTATTTCTAAGTACATCGTTGCACGAGTGGGCCCCTTAGTAGTGGTCTCACCTGGGTCGCGAGAAGCGCGGGTGGCGCGGCGCGTACGCGGGCGGGGCCCAGCCGCCCCAGCCCCAGCCGCGCGACGCCGCGGCCGGCCCTGCCGAGGGGCCTCCTCCGCCGTACCTGTACAGGAACTAATCATTACCGAAGGCCGTAACTACTATCGTTTCTGAAAGTGAAAATTATGAGAGCGACATTAGCACTTGTCAGATCAAAATGTCATTTTATGTGGATACATTGCTGCTACGGCTACGGCCTCTGTTCAGAGCAAAGGTCCCGATTGAGCGCGAATGTCGCGAGTTCGTTTCTTCGTCGCTGTCTGTTCATAAAACAGCTATTCGAGTTGGGTCTGGATGTCTGTTGTATCTCCGTTGTTTACGGTTTAAATAGCATAACGTAAATTTTACTTTAAGATCATATAATCCTCTATACTTCATTCATTATAACTATAGGAACCAGAAGCAGGGGTGCTAAAATGCATGACAATTGACATTTAACGTTGCCATGACGATGACATACCTGGGTATAACCTGGCAAAATTTAAAACCCCTTCCGCCACACGAATTATGTAACATTTTCGATTTGGTAGAGTTATAGTGACAGTAAAAATGTGTTCGGATAAAAATCCGTGCTTCTTTTAGGTTTTTACATCGACAATTAGTTTGATGGAAGACAAAATAATTTATTTAAGCAAGCCTCATAAATTCTGAAGTACTTCACTTTAAATGAGAACAATTAAGTGTAACAGCTGCTATATAAGTAGATTTTAATAAATTCGGCATAAATCTTAAAAGTAATAATGTTTATACTCAAACTCAAATAACTTTATTCAAATAGACTTTCACAGTAAGTACTTTCAAATCGTCAAATTTAAAGCAAGATATACTAAATAATAGACATAATTACTATAATAACATAGATATATAAATACACAGTATACAGACATAATGCGACTCCACCACCGCGTCGGAGTTGTTTCTTGCTGAGAAGACGAAACTCAGCAGTTACTCTTTTAAACTTGTGGGTTTACAACAGGCGGTTAGTAAAGTACAATGTGACATTTTGATACAAATAAACCTACTGAGTGTCTAATCTAAAGAATATAAAACAATAGAAAAAAAATCAAACATAAAATAATATAACCTTAAGGCCATTTAAACAAAACTTAGTATTAACTAGGTATTACAATAAAATATCTGTTACAATAGAGTTATCTAATCCCATCATCATCGAGCAGAAAGCTCACACCCAGGCATTTTTATCTTTATGGTGGTCTTTTGTAGTATAATAGCCCTTTTTCAATAAAGCTGCTTTGATGTGATTTTTTAATCTATGTAGTGGTAACTCACAATTGGCTTTTGGGATCTTGTTGTAATAATGTATACCTTGCCCTATAAAGGATCCTAAAACTTTTTGTAGCCTAAAGAGTGGAAGCGCAATTTTATCCTTATTCCTAGTATTTTTGCACTGGCGAAAAGCGGCCCACGGAGAGCCGCTTCGCTATGTTGAATGTAAGGGGTGGAATGAATGACAAAATTGATGAAGTATGTCACATGATGGATGAAAGGCATATTGATGTTCTTTGTGTGAATGAGACTAAGCGGAAAGGATGTGACATGTCTAGGCATGGACCCTATACGGCTTACTGGTCCGGAGTTTCTGCCAACAGCGAGGGTCTCAAGGAGTTGGCCTTATTGTCTCCGAGCGAATGGCCGAATGTGTAAATGAGTATGAGTGTGTAAGCCCGAGACTCCTCTGGGTGCGGCTAAAAGTTGGGTTGACTCGTATCTTTGTTCTTGGCGTGTATGCACCCACAGATACGGGTCCCAACGCCACTGTAAAAGCCCAAAAAGAAAGGGAGGAGTTTTGGGATAGTGTGAGAGAGACGTTACGAAAATGTTCGCAAAATGAGAGACTGATTATGTTAGGAGACTTTAATGGGTGGGTAGGTAGAAAGCGAGATGGGTATGAAAAGGTTCTTGGTGTACATGGTGACATGCATGGAATGGAATTTGTGTGTGATGAATACCATGTTTGAGCATAAAAAGATTCACATGTACACAAGAGAAGAAGGGGTGTCGAGGAGCATGATTGACTATGTGATTGTGGATGAACTATTGAGGAGAAATGTTCTGGACACCCGGGTGTATCGCGGGGCTGGCGTCGACACAGACCACTTCCTGGTGCTAGCACGAATGAGTGGTCTCTTTGATTAGTGGCGTCATAGAGCTCCAGTGAGTACGGGGGTTCTGGAACGTGTAAAGGTGGAGAAGCTGCAAGAGAAAGGTGTGGAAGACGAGTATGTGAATGGGTTACTAGAGCGATTTGAAGGTTCGGAAAAGCTGCAAGAGATTGAAGATTTGTGGGATTGTGTTAAAGATGGATTAGTGAGTACGGCTGTGAGTATTTGTGAAACTACGAGAAGAAGGAAAGGTGGTAAGATAAAGAGTAGGTGGATGGACAACAGGTGGCAGTAGATGAAAATAAGAAAGCGTGGTTGGATTGGATTGGAAAGGATGCAAAAGGCGACAGATGGAGATGTGGTTGAAGCGAAAAAGGAGTATAAAAGATTCAAAGGAATTGTGAAGAATGTAGTGAACAAACGTAAGGAAGAACAAAAGGATAAGTTTGATAAGAGGCTTACTGAAGACTTTCGGACAAATGACAATTTTTTCTGGAAGTCAGTACGTTCTGCTAGGGGAGCATCTACCGTAGCAGAGCTTACAAAAATCAGAGGCGATGATGGAAGGATTTTAAAAGAGGAAGAGTGTATCTTAGGGAGTGGAAAGAGTACTTTGAAAGTTTGTTTGAAAGAGATGATGCTTTGGCAGAAATAGCTGAGCCATACATGGAAGAATATGGAGGTGAGGGTGAGATTAGTATGGATGAGATAGTGACAGCGTTAAAAAGTATGAAAGCTGGCAAGGCTGCAGGGTATGATAGTGTCTGTTGAGATGCTGAGGGCCGGGCGAGGCATAGCTGCTAGTCAGTTGTACCGCCTTTTTAATTTGTGTTGGAGGGCCGGCCGGGTACCAGAAGATGGGTGCAAGGCTGCAATCGTGATGCTTTTCAAAGGGAAAGGTTCACAACAGCAGCCTTCTCAGTGTTGTCGGCAAACTGTATGCTAAGGTGTTGATTAATAGGGTTGTTAAAGAGACGGAAGAAAAGATTTGGGATGCGCAAGCGGAATTCAGAAAGGGAATGGGATGTACGGATCAGGTTTTCTCCTTGCGTTCCGTAGCGGAATTTTTTTTGGCCAAAAACCAAAAAGTCTGTTGCATTTTCTTGGACCTGGAAGAAGCCTATGATCGGGTGAAAAGGAATGAGTTGTGGTTGTCTTTATCCGCGCATGGGGTGAGCAGCTGTCTGATACGAGCGCTGAAATCTCTCTATGAGTATTCCAGTGCTTGCGTCAGAATAAACGGGGCGTACACTGACTGGTTTGACATCCATAAAGGGGTTAGACAGGGTTGTGTAGCGTCCCCATGGCTGTTCAACCTATTCATGGATGAATGTTGTTGTTTGACAGATCTGAAAGACAGTGATTATGGACTTAGAATGGATAGGTTGCTTATTAAATGCCTTCTCTACGCTGGAGACCAAGTCATACGGGCGTCGTCGGCCGACGAGTTGCAGGTAATGGTAACATTAATGAATGCGTCGTTAGCAGCGAGAGGTATGAAGGTAAGGTAAGATAAGTAAGACAAAAACCATGGTTTTTGAAAGAGATGAGGATATGACAGAATGTGATGTTATAATTGGAGGTGAAAAGGTAGAACAAGTAAAAGAATTTGTGTATCTGGGGACTAGGTTCACGAGGGATGGAAGGCATGAGGGTGATATTGATAGAAGAGAGAATGCAGGTCATATGTTAAATGTACGGAAGTGAGAGTTGGGTATGGCAAAAGAAGGATAAAAGTAGGATAAATGCAGTGGAACTGAAAGTACTTACTGGAACTGAGACAGCATTGCGAAGTTTGGCAGGAGTGACATTGAGTGATAAAGTAAGGAATAGCATAATAAGAGAGTGATGTGGTGTGAAAGAGGATGTTGTCACAAAAATTGAGATGGGAATGCTAAGATGGTTTGGGCATATGGAATGGATGGATGAAAAGCGATTAACGGAACAAATTTACAAGGCGAGGGTGGATGGAGCTGTTGAAAGGGGAAGGCCTAGACGGACGTACTTAGGACAAGTCTAAGACGTGCTCAGAAAAGGTCAGGTCAGGAGTACCCATAACCGACGAGCATATATATAAAGGATTAATGAGAGTGGAAGAAGCGCAAGAGGTGTCAGGACCGTAGCAAGTGGAAAGATGTGGTCTCTGCCTACCCCGTTAGGAAAAAGGCGTGATAGTATGTATGTATGTATACGAGGTGCATTCAATAAGTACCTAGCCTCATCGCCAGAGGGCGCTGTAGTTTCAAAAGAGTTTTACCACAGTGTAGCACATTCTTTTTTCAAATTTTTCATTCCAATCCCTTCATTTGTTTAAATTTGACAACTTATGGAAGCGAACGTGTCGATCGGTTTTACAAAAATGGAAAAAGAGCAATATCGTTCGGTGATTCGATTCCTATTTTTGGAAGGGAAAACGCGCATCGAAATCAAAGAGCGCTTGGATGCTGTGTACGGTGACTCTTCTCCATCGATGGCCACCGTCAAGAATTGGTTTAACGAGTTTGCTTCGGTTTTTGATGAACCACGTCCAGTAGCACCGAGAACAGCTGCTACGGAGGAAAACATTAAAAAAATCCATGATCTCGTATTGGCAGATCGCCGATTGAAGGTTCGGGAGCTAGCTGAGACTGTAGCCATTTCAGAAGGAACAGTGCATCATATTCTTCACGAGGAACTCGGCATGAGAAAGCTGTCGGCGCGATGGGTGCCGCGTTTACTCACACCGGAAAACAAGCGCAACCGTGAGACCACATCGGAGACGTGTTTGGCGCTGTTTAAGCGGAATCCAGCGGAGTTTTTGCGTCGTTTTGTGACCGTCGATGAAACCTGGATCCACTGGTACACACCAGAGACCAAGGAGCAATCAAAACAATGGATCCAG
Organism: Udea olivalis; assembly: GCA_947369235.1. NCBI lineage: Eukaryota > Metazoa > Arthropoda > Insecta > Lepidoptera > Crambidae > Udea > Udea olivalis. Next base: position 12,955,357 of record OX376341.1, on the reverse strand, counting down.
ACCGGGGAACGTGCTCCAAAAAAGGCGAAAACTGTAAAATCGGCCGGAAAAGTTATGGCCACCGTTTTCTGGGATTCACAAGGTGTGATCTACATCGATTACCTCGAGAAGGGTAATACAATTACAGGGCTTTACTATGCCGATTTATTGGGCCGATTCGACGCCGAATTAAAGAAAAAACGACCCCATCTGGCGAAGAAAAAAGTGCTGTTTCACCACGACAACGCACCGGTTCACACGTCTGCCGTTGCCATGGCTAAATTGGTCGAATTACGCTACGAATTGCTGCCCCATCCACCGTATTCTCCAGATTTGGCCCCTTGTGACTTCTTTCTGTTTCCTAATCTGAAAAAATCACTCGCCGGGAATAGATATGGATCAAATGAGGAGGTCATCGCCGCCACGGAGGCCTATTTTGCAGAGTTTGACAAAAACTATTTTTCGGACGGGTTAAAAAAGTTGGAGCATCGCTGGGCTAAGTGTATCGAACTAAAAGGAGACTATGTTGAAAAATAAATTGCCACTATTCCAAAATTGTCGTTTACTTTTTGTAGGCTAAGTATTTATTGTATGACCCTCGTATCACTGTGTTTAGTATAGATACCAATATTTTTTCTCACCAAAACAATGCAGTTGTAAATATATTGTGAAGCTACAGTAAGGATACCAATTTCCTTAAAAAGCTTTTTAAGTGAAGCCCGTGCACGAAGCTTATAGATGCGATCTGATCGCTCGCTTCTGGAGTACAAAGATGGTTTGTATATCCGCGGCTTTACCCCAACGTACAATGCCGTAAGACATTACACTGTGGAAATAACTAAAATAAACCGAACGAGCAGTGTAAACATCTGTTAATAACCTTATTTTGCTCACTGCAAATGCAGCCGAACTTAGTCTGTCCGAGAGGGCTGTTATATGAGGGTTCCATTGGAGTTTTGAATCTAATGTGATTCCAAGAAAAACTGTAGAATCAACCAGCTTCATAGTATGCTGTCTATTTTTAGGTCAATAACATTAGGCAACTTAAAATTAATACATTTTAGTCTTTTTTGCATTAAGCTGTAGATTATTTACTGTGAAAAATTGTAAAACCTTTGAAAGTGCGTCATTTACATCATCAAAAAGGTTTTTATTTCTGTCAGTTTTAAAAACTAAAGACGTATCGCCTGCAAACAATACGACATCACAAATATCCTTTAAGGTAAAAAGGTAAATTATTTATATATTTCAGAAATAGGAATGGACCCAGAATAGGTCCTTGTTGTACCCCCATTTTAACTTGTGATCCCTATTGTACTTTTATCAGAAAGTGTACCCAAAAAGAACCTTTTTTACTTTTGTCTAATGCTATAATGAATGAAGTATACGTGCGAAATCAAAAAAGAAGTAATAAGTCTGTTTTCTAATGTTCCACTCAGCATAATCTCGTGGTTCGTTTATGCAGTTCGACGGCGCTGGTTGTTAGTGGTCGCCTGATGATAAGGAAGGAGAGGATTTGTGATGGCGCTTCTGCAAGTATCCTGCACGCTGAGTGTAGAGTGCGTATGTATGTCCGCGCGTGTGTGTGTGCGTGTGTACGTACGCTGAGGGCGGCGGCTGGTGCGCGGCGGGCTGGTTGCGCGAGGGCGGCTCGGGCTGCTGCGGGCGCCGCACGTCGCGCACGTACGCGTTGAAGTACGACACCTCGCGGCGGACCTCGTCAACCTGAACCGAACATTGGTATCACTAGGAGGTAAAAGGCAAAAACCTGGCCAGGGCTAACTGCGACACAACATTTCTGAATTACTTAGTCAAACACTTGTCCAAGTAAATTATAAACCGTCAAGCTAGCATGACTGTTACGTCAAGATTTCTAACAGATTCGTATAGATCCATCAATTAGAATAGAAATACCACTTTAAAAAAATGACCTTTAAATATGAAAGAAAATATTTGGTATTTTTAAAAGCGCGTTAGGAAGAACAAAAACAAAGTTAACAAATTATACAATAAAGGTCAACTGTTGAAAGTATACTCATGGGTAGAATAATTCTAACTGAACCAGATTTATTTTCCTGCTGCATCAAATGTACCTGAAAGCAAACATTTCACTATTGTGCTTACCTTTTCACCATGTTTGTTGAATATGTGTTTTCTGATAAAGTCCGGACCCTTGAACTTTTTGCCACTCAATGGACAAAGCCACTTGTCTTTTGATAGCTCTTGGGTGTTAGATTGAATGAATTTTTCAACTTCGACATCCGGGTCCTAAAAAAGGAATCATTATTAGTGGGAATCACATTTCAATTCTTAAATGCATTACAGAGACATACTTAAAGTTAGATTAAAACGAATTATTACCTTAATCCCTAGTTTCTGTAGCTCCTCATCTGAAAGAGGTTTTACATCTTGTAAGAACGCAGACATCTTGCCTTCGAATGCTTTGATGTAGTCTTGTACTTCTTGCTGTGATGGCTGCGACAAATAAACAGATAAATAAAATCATAATAATTGCAAAACTTCAAACTTTATCTAGTGTTTCCTAGACGAAGTTATAATCGTTAACGTTAAGGTTTACAGATTGGGTTATCTTTCCTTCATTTTCGGTCAAGATGTTATTAAAACCTAAAATCATGAAAAACACTGTTCAATAAAATAAATAAATAAAAAAAAACATTTATTTCAGACTTAATCCATAGTTTTATTAGTGTGTTAGTAACAATTTATCTTACAGTATGTTAATCATAAATAGTGTGAACAAAATTACATTTCTATCTAAAGTTATTTTAATTGGCCAGTGATTATTTCAATGAAATATATTTTTTTATGGGATATCTGGCACAGATAACCATGTACGTATTCAAGTAAATAAATATGAAATTAAGTAATGGACACTGAAAATCGAACGAAGAATTAGAATCGCTAAATCACCTTGTTTTAATTGGCCAGTGATTATTTCAATGAAATACATTTATTTTTGGGATATCTTTCACAGATAACCATATACATATTCAAGTTACATAAATATGAAATTTAGTAATCGAACGAAGAATTAGAATCGCTGAAACCTTGTTAGCGGGCGGGCCGCTCCTCGCGTGCATGATCCCGCAGCGGTTGGGCATCTCGTCCTCGTAGGGGTACTCGCAGTGGTTGTAGTAGTCGACGGAGTGCACCACGCGCAGGTACAGCACGAGCCGGTCCAGCACGCGCGCCAGCTCCGGCTCCGGCGGCTCCGGGGCCGGCTCCGCCGTCGCCTCCAGGCCGAGAAGTTCCTCCTCTTCGGTGGACGCTTCCTCGATTAAGTGCTCCGTGATCTTGTGGAGGACTGGGTTCTTGGAGTTTAGACTGAAGTTCTGTAAGGGAATCTGTTTTAGAGTTCGGTCCCGTAGAATCAAATGGATTACTGCTAACAAATTTGAGCTTTTGTTATTTTAGCTCAATGCAACCAAAAATACGACTATTTAGTATGCTATTATATTATTACTCACATAGTTTTGTAAGATTTTTGTAAACAACCAATTATGCATAATATTTCTGAAAATAATACTTTATTATTATTTATGCTGTTACCAATCAAGCAAACCCCATTAAAACAGAATGATATTTTTTTCTAAGAACGTGTTGCAGCCCAATGCAAGAAAAAATTCGAAGATTGGTAATTCGTAGTTAATGAGGCTGACTAAAGTTTTTTTCTATAAATGTCATTGTATTGAGGAAAAAATTACGAAAAAAACTCTGGTTTTACTTTTTTTCTATCTTTAAAAACGGCTGAGAAAATTGAGATCAAAGTGCGCCATTTCATTTAAAAACACGTTAGGCCCTCGAACGTACTATGACGTCACGAGTCGAGAGGCGCCGGCCGGTACCGCCGCAACCGCGATGTCCCTGCATTTTAAATCTGTAATATCTTCGAAAATATTCATTTAAATTACATGCTATAAATTGCCATATTGATCTATATTAAATGCACAATGTATTTAAGGTACTTAATTGGATAAGGATTGGTGCTGCATTGCTTAAAATCGCTTCGTAAATAAGCCATATTTCTCGTAAAACATAAAAGATAAAAAATGGTTATTGTGGGTTATCCCTAAGAGATAGACATATACAACCGCGGTCTTTTTTGTAGACTTTTTTAAGGTGTATAATACTGTAGTACATTATGTAGATCCATCTCGTAGGGTTCAGCCAAAGTTTGCAATGTAAGCGCAAAAAAATGTGTTTATTTACGACATCCATCACATTAGAAATCTCTAAAATTATCAGTGTTTCTCTACTATATTATGTATGCCCCCCGGCGGCGCGTTCCTATAAATAGCGCGTTTATTACATTATGTAAAATCGAATTATAGGTAATGTATGTATGTCACCGGCAATCTGTATAATTCAGGTATTGTATACAATGCCTAGGCAATGTATCCCTAGGGGTTGTACAGTGTACATACATGTATTTGTACAGAATGCATTTATTGGTAATTAGTTTTGTTCGAGAAGGGGGTTTATTAGGTTGCGAGGAGCGAGCGAAGCGAGTGTGCCGCGGCATTATAACTAAAGTAAAGATATTTTGATAAAGAAATCATACGAATCGATTTTATTTTTTCCCACCCTAAATATATGCAAAACGACGATTCTGACAGTGAAATTATTCATAATGCCCGGTAAAATTCATAAATTCAAGCTATCTCAAACTTTGATTGATTAAACTGCCCACGAGTAGTCTGTCATTATTCATATGGTCCGGCCAAGGTAATTACTGTATCTAATTGACCAATGCACTTGGTCATTATTCATTAGGACCGGCCCGTATTAATACTGCCCAGTTAATCAAGTAGCCCCGTGACGTATAATATGTTTACATTCTGTAGTATATTTAGTATCAGCATTGCAATCGTGTGGAGCCGGAGCGAGTCGCTTTTTTTTTTTGTAAATTACTGAGCCACCATCAAGCTATCAACTTTTGGCAGATTGTCCGACTGGCCATTCTGAAATCCTTCTTCCATCGCGTTTATCTTATAGGATTTAATGATTTTTTACAATATTACTAAAAAAGGATAGCTACCTAATGTTAAAGATTTATAAATTAACCCATTTCTGCAAAAGAATCACAACTCACACAGTGCGCGCACGTAGTTTTACTCGAGTTTCAATAGGGCGGCGGGCGGCCCGGACGGTACCACTGGACTAGTGTCGTCGCGCACGAAGCGCGCGACATCTCGGAGATTAAAAACTGGTCTAAACTTCTCACAGCGATAACTTCGGTAATACTGCATCGATTTAGATGAAATAAAAACTAAGGTAACCTACGTCGTCTATACTTTGATGTTATTTATATTTTAGAGCAACATTTTAACCCTTTTGTCACCCCCATTGTCTCGAATTCTTTGACAGAACTTATCTTTTTAAAGCAATTTTCAGTATTATATGCAAGTGGGTGTTTTAAAAGTTGAAATCAGTAAGTCTACCACGAGTTACCACTTTAAATTGACGTTATCGTTCGCGTAAAAAATTGTATTGGGATTTGACATTGTCATATCATGTCATGTCAAATCCCAATAAGTACAATTTTTTTCCGCGAACGACAACGAAAATTTTAAGTGGCAACTCGTGGTAGACATACAGAGTAATACTGTAGTAGTACTTACCTTCAAAAAGTACTAGTACCAGCGACTTCATAAGTTACCAGAATGGCAGGTCAATATATTTTTTTTTCCATCAAATGGATGATTGACCGAAACTGTAGCTACAACATAACTAACCTCAAACGACTGCGCCTTGTCCCCATTAGTCTGCTTCTCCTCGTTCTCTTCGTGCCACAGCTTCGTGCGCGTGTCGAGCAAATGCGCGAGCCGCGCCGCAAGCCGAGCGTCGGCGCGCAACACGGGCCGCTCGAGCGTTACGCCCGAGACGGCGCGGATGCGGCGCTGCAGGTCGCGGTTCACTATCGCGCCTAGTTCACACTCGCGAAGCTGGAAGCGTGTAAGTTAAATAGTGAAATAGGTCTAGACTTAGGGCTCTATATTCTTAGTGTAACACAGTAATAACGAATGTGGCGGTAATACTACGGTAGTGTAGAATTTCTGTGAACATGAATATTTCTGTTGGTGGTGAATTTTACTGATTTGTAATGTAATGATAAAAAAAAATGAGAGAGTATCGTCCGCGCAAAGAAGACTACCATGGTTTTAGTTATTATCTAAAGATAGAAAACATTAAAAATACAAAAAAAAGACTAGCATTATGTTCCCTTGAAACACAAGTGAGATCATATAGCAAAACGTAAATTGGTCTTGCTTACCCGAATATTGTTCAGGTTCCAGCAAATGTCTTTGATGTTGACCTCGCGGCGGAAGGTGACCCATCCGCGGCGGAACCAACGCCGCTCGGGCAAAGGGTCCGCCAACGCCACGCGGAGAAAACCGCCGTAACGTTTGCACATCTAATAAATGAAAGGAATAGATGTTACATCATGATTTTGCAGACTGGATATAATTTCATTTTATCATTGCAACAATGACCCCCATTGCTAAGGCTGCAAGTGCTGCAGCGTCAGCAAAACGTGCCTGCCGTGACTTTGGTGCCGAGACATGTCGTTCCTTGTTAGATGTATTTAGAACATCAATTAAAAAACAATAAAGAGTACTCACAGCTTCAACTTCCGCTTTAGTTATCGTAGGGGCCAAGTTCCTCAAAAATATGGATGTGGTTTTATGAAGTGCTCGTGATTCTTTCTTTTCAACAGTCACATCAGTCACGGATTCCGCCTTCTCATCGCCACTCTTCTCCTTCTCTTTCTCCTTTTCTGGTTCTTTTTCTGTGGGTTCTATTTCTGCGGGTTCTTCTACTTTTTCTACGCTTGGCGACTTCTCTTTCCTTTTTGGAGATTTTTCAGGGGTTTTTGACTTTGATTTTGATTTCCGTCGGGTTGTCGCTTCACCTTCATCTTCTGAACTAGATGAAGATGAACTCGAAGATGAAGAGCTGGAGGAAGAACCTGGTGGCGCTAAAAAAGAAATTAATTATTAAATTTTGATAACTCCAAATTGACAAAAATGCTACTATGGTAAGTTATAATGGTAAGTTTACAGTGATTCCACTTATCAACAACAACACAACATCATAAAATACAAGAAGGTATCACAAAAACTAAGAATGACAAAATAATAATATTTCATAAGGTTACCAAGGTTTCCAAAAGCTGCTGCATGTTCTTCTATTTCAATAACATTTACTCACTAAAATAAATTGTATTTTCATAGCGGCTCTTGATCCCAAGCAGTGATAATATGACTAAAATCCTTACGTGGTTCTTTTTCTTCCGGCTCCGGCTGCGGGTCGGTAGTTGAGTTGAAACGCGAAAACATCTTGGCTTGTTCCTGCAATTGACGCAGATGGGGATCTATCTCCATAGTCAAAGGCGCGGTAGGTTTTGGTGATTCCGCTTTCTTATCCTGGCAATTAAGTTGCTTACAAGTAAAATAATAAACTGCAAGTACCCTGCTTAACAACTTCTTTTGGCTCTGTTAGTCTCTTTTCAACGCCAACAAAATATTTGTTTATAAAATTAACTTACATTTTGAGCTATGCTTAGAAGTATCAGGCAACCCTTTTTGTTAGTGTGCTTTGAAAGATTTATTTACAATTCCAAGAAGTAGGTATTGAACATGAAATGGATAGTGAAGGATAATTGCTAAGCTACCATCATAAAACCTTATTGTATACTCAATTCAAACAAAAAAAGCAAACCTTACTTACTGCCTCTTTTTTTTCTTCTTCCTTTTCATCCTTTACCTTGACGTCATCAACGTCAATAATCACGGGTTTATCCGTTTCTGCTTTATCTAAATAATCAGAAGAAGATAAGTATATACCTTATTAGATTATTTCTTCAGTCTACAATTAGTAATATTAAGGCAAACTACCTGACTTCTCAGTGGAATTTTTGGTAGTTTCTGAAGCCAGAGGTTCATCAAGAGCCTTTAAATCTTCTTCAGTGCCTCCTTCTAGCTTGATCACCACAGTGTCGAGAAGACGAATTAATTTTTCTGATTTATCAACATCCACTGAAACTTTATCAAGTTCCCCTTGTTCTAACAACTCCAGAAAGACATTTAAGCGGCTCTGAAAGTTTATATCACCAATTAGGGTAACAATTGCAATGGAAATATAAGATTAGTTATTTTTATGAATGATGAGATGGAAAGATCTAGTTACTGTACCTTCAAAGCACCCAATTGCTCTTCTTTCCGTTTGACTGATTCTTCAGGGTGATATTTAATCTTGAACCTAAGAAATAAGTGAGAAATAATAATTATTAAGTCCCAATTGGCCGGCCAGTGAATTTATCACTAATATTTGCTAGTCTTCAAAATTCGAACTAAAATCCCTTTGATTTGACTATCATAAAATACACACAACATTAAAATGACTACATACTCCCCTAATACCAAATTTTCCCTAATTGATCTGACTTTTCTTTCTATGAATAGATATTATCTCTGCATTGTCTCAAACAATGGGACATTAAAATATCATGGTAATGCATTGTATTGGTGCATATTTACTTTACAATATTATTAAGAAATAAGTGCTCCTATTATATAACACATCAATATGTAATAAACCATTTGTTTATTATACAAAAATACAGATAGCTGAACTTTACTTATAAGAAACTAAATGGCTTAGTAAATATTTAAAAAATCTTCAGTCTCACCTGTTCCACACTTGCGAATGTGGAATGTCATAGCCCTACCCCTAACAAAAACGAAACCTGTAGCATTGCGCGCTACCGGTCAACGCGAAATCAACTAGCTACACACACGTTATTGTTTGTATAAAGTTTGAATTAAGGTTTCTCAATGTTGTCCAGCAAAACGATCCATGTGAATACGCTGTAGACTGTAGGGAAAAAATGTTACGTTAAGATTTGCATAGGATGCTTAAAAAATTCTAAGCATAAAATGTGGGTTACTGAGTTCAATAATAATAGTTAATGTATTAAACTTCTAAATAATATAATATATTTTTTAGAAGTTATGCTTAGAACTTTTTAGAAACCAGCAAACTAATGAATCAATAGCAATTGTCTTCAAAGAAAAAAAGGTAAATTCTCAAGTACTCATGACTTTACAAATGTACAAAATGATAGTTAAAATTGGGAAGCTACTGTTTTCCTTGTTACTAAAATATTACGTGAATGAATAAAACAAACCATTCTTCATCTTTATGAGCAACGAAAAACTCATTAAGCTGTTGCCTTCTGTACTCCAACTTGTATTCATTGTACTTCAGGATGGCATCATCCACTGTGATGGAGTCGTCTTGAGCCGCTAAGAAAGCCTTGAATGACATCATGGATCCTGGACCATCAGTTGGCCCCATAGTTACCACAGCATCCCTGATAGGACAAAATATTTGCTAAATTATTTCAATTCACAGAACATAAGTAAATTTTCCTATGTGAAAATAACAAGAATGAAAATATGAGCAACTAACAAGAGCTAGCCCGCCCTACGCGGGCGTTCGGCCTCCGGCCTAAATGTTTTTTTGGTGGAAGAAATTAGAATTAAATGTCACAACATTATGAAAAACTCATACTTACCTAATTGTTTGACGTCTATCACGAGTTGCCAATTTCAATTTACGTTATCATTCGCTTAAAAAATGTATTGGGTTGACACATGACATGACATTCAAATTAAGGTTGCTATTTGTGTCATACTAGCTAATTGTAAAATAGAAGATAATTTATTTTGTTCCCAAGACATGTAATATTTTGAAACATATTTAAGTGATTTTTAATTATGGATTATTTGTATAGAAAAAAAAAACATTTTGAAATAACTTCAGATTATTACCTCGCAGGAACTGGTGGCATAGGTTGCCCATACCCCTGATGGGCCGGATGAGGACCAAAGTGGTCATGGGCCCATCCATACGAGCCGTATGAGTCATGTGGCATGCCACCATATCTTCTGTCTTCAAGTGGCCAGTCAGGACGAATGCGCTTGGTAGGAGGGCCCTCTCCTCTCACTGGTGAATAGCCCCGGCTGGCACTAGCTCCCCCTCGATAATCCCTGTAGTCAGGGCCAGAACGACCTCCTCGAGATCTGTCCACCCAAGAATGGTCATTAAATGTATTGATTTGATACCCATGATTTATGAACTACTAAGTACAACCTATAGATACAACATAATTCTACATTGAAAGGCACTGAACTAAATAAATCTAACAACAGAAATGATGCATTGCATAAATACTTAACATATTTTTTTAATATAATAATGTAACATTTGATGCTTATTGGGTTGAAGTGATACTAACTGACAAGGTATTATGTATGCCTAAATTATGCTCATAGTAGTTTCTGACTGTCATTATTACATATTCATGCAATTGTTTTTTTACCAATAAAGTATTTCTATCTATATATGTTAGGGCTGGGTTTTGGCTGACCCTGTACCATACTTTCTCTACAGGGAGTACGTTATAATTAAGGACCTACTGCTTGAGGATTCCTCTGCTAAAGATACACCTAATACAAAAAAAATCAGATGTGTAAGGATATGTCATAGAATGCATAATCAGGGACCTATTACAAAAAAAAGAAGGCACAAACAATAAATAAGTTCAGATACCTGACAATGATAGCTAAAGGACGCTTCATGGGTTTGGAAACTTGGAATGGGATTTTTTTGTGTTCAATGGATTTAGGTTGGGATCTGCAAGCAAAGCGTATTCTATGAAAAAACTTTCACATCAAATCGCAAATAACGACGTTTAGAAAACGCGCGAAGTATCACCTCTCTGACCACTCATCACGACCTCTGCTCCTTTCTTCGCGGCGGTCGCTGCTTCGGTAGCTGCTGCCTTCCGCGGCACCCCTTTCACCGCGAAATTTATCGCGGCGCTTACGATCGTACTCGTCATCACTGTCTGCCATGGTAAATATTAATAATTAACTAATTCACAATCTTGTTTTTATCAATCTTTAGATCGACGCTCGTCCGTTCTTTATTTTACAGATGACGCGTGAGCAGCAACGACAAGAGTCAAGAAACGACAAATAAAAAAGTGTCAAACTGACAGCAAGATGGCCAGCCGTTAGTGATGTGGGTGATGTTTGTTAGTGGTAAAATCATTTTACTAAAATCTGCGTGCAATTTTCCGACAATTACGACTTAATTTGTTGACTATTCAGTTAAAGTAAGCTAGTCAGCAGATTGTAATACCATCACTTAGCAAAAGATAAGCGATTATTAAGAAAAGACAGTTCATAGCGATATGTGATTAAGATCCGATCCCCATTACGAAGAGACGTGATTAAAATCACGTCAGTAGGGAATTTTGTTTAACTATGTTTTAGAGCTTGTCTAAACAGAAATGATGCGCCCAACAATTTTTTTAATGCGTCCTTTTTTTTTGTGGAGCCAATATCCGTGCATTGTAGCGATGACTTAATTTTAATAATGGAGGCATTTGCTGAACAGTTGGACAGTATCTAAGCTAATTACTTTACTTTTCTTTACTTTTTCTGTGCGTGAATGCGGTTGATGCATTAGACAAGCTCACGGCTAGACCTGCTGTTAAAGTAATGTTTTACTCATAATAATCTACTCAATTCACATTGATGCCAAAGCATCAAGGCATTAGCGCTGTATGAGTATTCGCGATTTCACAGCCCCTCTCCCCCCTATGAATCGTCACAATCCACACCAAATTATTCTCGTGTATATAATTTGCCTTTAAATGAGCTTAACAGTTTAGCCCCCCGATTCAGAACGAAGTTATCGACCGATTCGGTAAATTTGTTTAAATTAGTACATGATCCGCTAAGCGGTAGCAATCGATATTTTGATATGTTAAAGCCAAAGGCCCTAAGTTTTCATAAACCAAATTACAAAAAATCTACACAACTTGAAAAAAATATTGAAAATAAAAGAAAATAACCGAATCGGTCGATAACTTTGTTTTGAATCGAGGGGCAGGTTGTGTATTGTAAGTAATACACCCGGTAAGTGTGTCTGTACACCCTAATCCAGTCTAGCCAGACTAATCTGTGCACCATAATATTTTAACTAACCAGAGCAGTGTGCAATTATTTTATTCGTGAACTTTGTTGTTGCTGTTTGGTCATCTAAATGAAAATTTTGAAAAAGTTATAACTCGTTATTGATTGCAATTCCTTCCATTGCCTGAGCTAGGTACCTAGTATGTTTAGGTTATTCTCAACTACACACATCAAAAGTGTCTAGGGATCAACATATATTTTTGCAATAACTTTTCTCCTGATTGATATTAATTAAAATTTTCTTTAAGGATTCATCAAATAAAGTGTTTTCGTTTGTCTACAGTAACGATAAACCAAGTCACCTTTGCATTAATAAAGCAATTTGCCATTTTCCTAATAAAGGGATTTTTGACATTTGAACCACTAACATTAAAGTTCGAAAAAAAGACTGAAATAACAGTTTTCTTTAAAATTTTATTGGGTAACTTAAACAATTAATAATCCGTGTTTCTACCGCGAACACTAACAACACAAGAACATCGGTTTGGCATACTCAAAATGAGTTCATCCAAATCACGCTGTGGAATGGCCGCTCATGTTCGTTGCAACAACAAAAAAGGTCTTCTTGCGACTGGATACCCTCCATATTCGGCAGAGCTCTTCTCTGTAGCATATCCCATGCATGCTCAATCGGGTTCAAGTCTGGCGACTGAGCAGGCCAGGGCAGGACATTGATGTTAGCTGCGGCGAGAGTCTGTCTTACAACACTTGCGGTGTGCGGTCGTGCATTATCATGCATTAACTGAAATAAGGGACCGATTTGCACTTGTAGAGGAACGATGACGTCTGATACAATCGTCTCAGCATAAATTTGAGCGTTGAGGTTGCCTCTGATCCAAATCAACTCAGTTCTTCCGCCGATCCAAATACCCGCCCATACCATGATGGTTCCACCACTATAAGGATGGACTTCCTGGCAGGATTTTAATCGCTGTTGGCGTCCAGGGGTTCTCCAGTGTCGTATACGTCTTGTATCCGGTCTCATACCAAAACGAGACTCATCAGAAAAGCACACGAAACGCCATTGTTCTTCTGCCCAATTTCTGTGTTCAAGAGCCCATTGATATCGAATCCTACGATTGTGCATTGCTATAGGTGGTACCCTTAGCGGTCTTCGGGAATGAAGGTTCACTTCATGCAAGCGGTTTCTGACTGTTTGGTCGCTAATTAAGTTCCCTGAAGAGTGATGAAGCCTTACGGCTAACATCATGGCGGTTATTGTTGGAGCTCTTCGAGTTGTGATTTGAATGTATCGGTCTTGTCTCCGTGTGGTGCAGCGATACCGTCCTCCATAGCGCTCAGCCACGGTACCAGTGCTTCGGTAACGTGTCCAAAGTCGACTGATAACACTCTGACTTGTATTCAGAGCTAAAGCCACAGTACGTTGCCGGGAACCAGCTTCTATCATTCCCACGGCTCTGAGCATTTCTTCCCTGCTTAAATGACGTAGCCGCTCCATAATAACGTTGGTTTTAATCAGTAGTAGGGAAACAGTAGCACTAATAATGTCTTCAATGCGTTGTATGTTTTTATAGGGAAAATATTGACAGCTGATTTTCATCTTTTACTCGAATTTGATTGACAGTTCCTGTTTCAAATTATGAAATGCACCAAAAAGGATCCATATAAATTTATAAAATCATAAATTTATTACAAAGCCACATCTCAATCTCAAGAAATCCGCATAAAAATGCTTGATCCCTAGACACTTTTGATGTGTGTAGTAAAGCAAGTTGATTACGATATCAATTCAATATCAATTGAATAACAGACTAATGGTCGATAACATTGTCACACACACACCGTGGCACATCCTTATTTTACATAGATTTTATAGGCTGCGGTCCGATTTACGCTGAAAGTACTTTTAGCGCCCCCTAGTCTGTGGCGCCCCCAGTCCCCACGCACAGTGAGCGCCTCAAAAAGCACGGTAATAATTATCTATCCGTATTGTAACATTTGTAACTCGGCCCTATCTTTGAAATAAATGCCTACAGCCGTGTGGTACGTAAACACGCGATAGGGCTGCCCACCAACAGTATTTTTAATTACATCTGCCTACTTTGAGTTTCAATCTAGTTTTGTGAATGTATTTTGTGATTGTCCAAATTATATTGTATATTTATACAAATGGAATACGAATTATATAATGAATCACGTCACCAACTCCGCCATCTTGCACTTACGGTGACTCTGCTCCTCGATGTCAAACATAAAAATTATATATATATTTTTTAATAAGTCTCAGTAATCCTCATAATAAACTTGTAAGTGACCAAAATCTCCTTCGTCATTGATTGATAATAAGATTACACTTCATTCATTAAAGTTAAAATATCTTGCGAAATACTTTATGTAGGTAAGTAACTGATCCTTAAATTTTGAGGTTAGGTGACGATAATTTTGCGGTCCGATTTGATTTCATCGCTGACAGCAACGTTAGCGCTTTTGTGTATACTCTATGGTTAGAAGTACTTTCGGCGTAAATTTGCAAGACCTTACACATTAATTTCTCTACTCTACATTTAAAACATATACAATATAATTTTCGTAAGACATCGATGCAATACGGATCCGATTGTCGCATTGCGAAAACATCAAATAATTTAAAAAGGCAGACAGATAAGTACCTACGTTATGAAAAAAGCGAGCCAACTAGAGCGAGTTTTTATATTAAAAAATTAATAAATCCATTTGTTTTCAATTTGTAGCGTAAAGGATTGTGAAAAGTTGTCTTGCGCAAATTATTTATTTTCTCTGTACAAGTAACCTGACGTAAACACAACTAGAGATCTATCCAGTTCTTGCCCTCCATGACTCCAGGATCCTATCATCAAATCCTGACTTGATGACCAATAACCATAGTAGGTACCTACAATCTGGTCAGTATGTAGGTATACCCTTTCAAACAGAAATTATTTCGATCCAGGCGTCTTCAAGTAGATATACGGGAAACAGCATAAAAAGAAAAGATGATTCTGATTTTCGGCGAACTTCCTCCTTCTTTGATGCCAGGTCTTCTATGGAAAAAAGCTCAAAAAAAAGAACCAAACAAAAATTTAAAAACTGGAAATAATCGATTTCGGACCTTGATGATCTCGAGCGGGATTCGAACCCGCGTCTTTCACAATCCGGGTGACTGCTCTAAACCACTGTGCTACCGAAACCTCAGAGGGACGAACGAACCTTTCCAGCACATGCTTACGTTGCAAGCCAATGTTATTCCATCAATGCTTCAAGGCAAGTACCTTTATACATCCGAATGAAATATTTTTACAAATATTTAAACTTTCGGATAAGATGAAATACGCTATTTGATAATTACACACATCAACATGGTCTGAGGATATTTAAATTAAACCTAAATAACTAAAATTTTATTAACTTTTGGTTAAGACACCTATACATTAAAATAAACCTTGTTTAATAGCCTATCTAATCTGATAATAAACTTTTAGATAAAGTAAGACTTAAAAAAAAACTTAGAAGAAGAGGAAAAACTCAGACAAAATTTCAATCTTAACTTTATTTTTGAAACATCAAAACCTAAACAAATAACTATTTTTTTTATAAAAATTGTTGAAAACTTAAAATTAATAATCCGTGGATCCACCTTAGACTCTCCTGACACATCTGCAGCGGTTCTGCATACTCAAAACAAGGGTGTCAATATCCTGTTGTGGAATACTGTCCCAAGTCCTGCTAAGATGCAAGAAAAGCTGGTTGTCATGAACAATATCTTCAGGGAAATTCCTAAGAGCTCTTCTCTGAAGCATATCCCAGGCATGCTTAATAGGATTTAAGTCAGGGGATTGTGCAGGCCAGTCTAAAGCTTGGATATCATGCTGTTGTAACCAACTTGTAACGATACGCGCCGTATGTGGACGGGCATTGTCGTGCATTAGCTGGAAATTTTGTCTCATTTGCTGTCTGTGGGGCAAGATTACAGGCTCTAGCACCTCATCTCGGTATTTTAGAGCAGTCATATTGCCTTGTATCCAAACGAGGTCCGTTCTACCGCCGAGACGAATTCCTTCCCAAACCATAATCGTGCCACCTTGATATTCATGAACTTGTTGTGGGTGCTGCAGTCGATTCCAACGTCCAGGTTCACTTCAAACGCATACTCTTCGCGAATCAGGATGAAATCCAAACCTGGATTCATCAGTGAAAAGCACAAGTGACCATTGAGAATGGTTTCAGTTTTCGTGTGCTATAACCCATTGTAATCTTCTTCCTCCATTGCCTCTCCTTAGTGCTGGTACCCGAAGTGGCCTACGAGCACGTAGGTTGACTTCATGCAGTCGTCTTCTCAAAGTTTGACCGCTTACCAGCAAACCATACTCTGCCTTTGAACCAATTGCATCACCGTTACATTTGGTTGACTTCGTGCAGCATTTACTATGAATCGGTCCTGTACATGTGTTGTAATGCGTTGAGGTCCTCGGCGCCGTTCCACCTTTTCCCCCGTGACACGATAACGTGACCAAAGCCTGGATATAGCGCTCTGACTGGTCCTCATGGCTCCTGAAACCGCAATTTGGGTAGCGCCAGCTTGAATCATTCCCACTGCTCTTAACATTTCGTTCCTGGTCAAGTGTCTATGTGGCATGATTAAATGAACACCGGAAATGCGTTTGACAATGATTTATAGAAATTTATGGAGTTTTAATCAAGTTAGAAGTTCGTGAAGATTTACTTCTTTGGAAGAAATTCAATGAATGCGAATTTCATCTTAAAACAAAACCTTTTATATACAAATTTGAATTTAAAAAAGGAACTTAATAATGTTTTTATAATAAATCTGTCATTAATAGTTTTTTTGTAAGGCCAGTACTTTATAAGTAATTTAAAAAGTGTTATATATCCCTAGACCATGTTGTTGTGTGTACTTTGATTATTTTTGCATTTTACAATGCTTGTTCTTTTCATATCTAAAGATAGAGTAATTGGAAAAATTCTATTTCGGACCTTGATGATCTTGAGCGGGAATCGAACCGCGTCTTTCACAATCCGGGTTGTGAGTCACCCGGAAAAATGCAAAAATAATCAAAGTAATTCATCCATTCAATCTGACTCCTACTTTCCTAAATGCACCGATACCGATAACCAACCACCTCGAGCTCCTAGGTATGGAACTCTCGTCTAACCTCAACTTTGGTAGCTCTATTGAGTCGAAAGCGAAAACCGCTGCCAAAAAAGTTGGTATCATCTTTAAGGTTCGGCGATACTTCATACCGGAACAGCTGCTCCACTTGTATCAAGCACAAATTCGGTCGTGTATGGAGTACTGCTGTCACCTGTGGGATGGCTCTGCCAAGTACCAGTTGGATGCAATGAACTCAGTGGACTGAAGGGCTAGGAGACTCATAGGCGACGATGCGCTCGTTGGGACCAAACTTCAGAGTTTGGAGCAGAGGCGTGAAGTCGCCCTATCGGTTTTTCATAAGGTGTATTTTGGAGAGTGTGCGCAGGAACTACACAACCTGATACCACCCTCTACTTTCTACCACCGGACCACTAGACGCCGGGAGGGCTTCCACCCCCATGTGGTTGACTTTCCAACAATCCGTACCCAACGGTTTGCTGCGTCTTTTCTGGTACGCACCGCTAGAGAGTGGAACGCTCTCCCTGCGTCTTTGTTTCCGGGTACTT
Organism: Udea olivalis; assembly: GCA_947369235.1. Classification (NCBI taxonomy): domain Eukaryota; kingdom Metazoa; phylum Arthropoda; class Insecta; order Lepidoptera; family Crambidae; genus Udea; species Udea olivalis. The sequence continues at coordinate 12,937,652 of OX376341.1, read as the reverse complement.
ACAACCTTAGTATCTTCAAGGCCAGAGTGAATAGGCATTTTCTGGGTAAGCGTGTACCACCATCGGCCTCGTCATCGCTTACCACCAGGCGAGACTGAGGCCAAACGCAAACCCATTTTAAATAAAATAATAATAATCAAATAGCATATTTAATTTTCATCTTAACTGGAAGTTTAAATATTTGTAAAAATATTTCTTTCGGAGGTTCATAGGTACTTGCCTTAAAGCATTGATGGAATAACATTGGCTTGCTACGTATACATATGCTGGAAAGGTTCGTTCGCCCCTCTGAAGTTTCGGTAGCACAGTGGTTTAGAGCAGTCACCCGGATTGTGAAAGACGCGGGTTCGATTCCTGTTCAAGATCATCAAGGTCCGAAATCGATTTTTTCCAGTTTTTCTATCTTTAGATATGGTAAACACAAGCTTTGTATAATGCACAAATAATCAAAGTAATAATCAAACAAAAATCCTTCATAAATAATAAATATCCCTTTATTCGTCGCGAAAATGATAAATTAGGTACCTACCTACAAATAAATTTGAAACAGCTGATCTATGTATAAAAGCTAAACAAGCTGAATGTCAGCCTCAGAAACAGCTCTGTCTTTTTACTACGGACAGGATATATAATAAAAGGTTGTAAGCTAAGCAGTGACTCACCTTCACATCAGTTACTAAGTACTTACTTACCTATACTTTTGTTCAAGCCTCTTTTCGCCCACAGCTACAGACCATTATATGTTGATAGAGTAGGTATTACCCGTGATCGGCCGAGATTCGGTCAAGTCTCCATTTCATTTCTACTGGTGTGGACCCCAGACAGGCCCGTGAGATTCCCACCTCTGCCCTCCGATCCAGATGGAAGCTATGCCATATCGTTTTCCTAAGTCTTATAAAAATCACCCGGTATACGCAACCCTTACTAAAAAATATAAACTAATGTATATTACAAAGAGGAAATATTTGATTATTTGTTTGTTTGAATTGACTCCAAAACTTCTGTAGATACCGATTCACCAATATAAAGCTTCATTAACAGCGAGTAACATAGAGTTTTTTTTAGGTTATGTTCTACCGGGAGAAATAGTCTACGCGGGCGAAGCCGCTGACGGACAGTTAGTTTAAAAATAAAATCAATTTACCAAATCAGTCGATAACTTCTTCAGGGGGCGAAAACTGCCACTCTGGGCATTCTACCTCTCGTGTTTCTATTGTTCTGGTTTTTGCATTGTGTGCCATTGTTTGCCATTTTTTTCTTAGGAACACCCGTGTGTTCCGCTGACACTCAAGGGGTTAATGCTGGGATTTAGCGCGCCTTCCGATAGAGCATTCGATAGGCCACTGATTAGGTAGTTTTGCGCGAACGGAATAACGCCGTGGCTTCCATCTGTTTTCGTGTAAATAATTTATTATGAAATGACATTAGACAAATTAAAAAGTAGTTAAAGTTGTCGACCTAGAACATGCAAAGACCTATCTATATTTATATTCTTAAGCGTTAAATTTTAATAATGAATATTTGAGAGTAAAACAAAAAAATCGTCGACGTACTTCTTTGTGATTATTTTTTAACGGTGAAATTATGCTATATCGTGTTTTGGAAAAGTTGTCGCCTTAGTTAAAGACACTGACCTACTCGTACAATTTTTTATTTGCTAAAATATATTTTAATTTAGTAGTTATCTTCATACAAAGTCAATCAAATATTGTCAATCTTGGGAAAGCATAGCCTTAACATCCAGGTCCAGAGTGGGGCGTGAGATCAGGATCAGAACCCCTCTAGTATACTGGTAGATCCCCAGTAGTATACCATGAGTTTTCGCCGATGATAGTCGCTATCGTCTGCTGTCAAGTATTTGTATGAGATTTCGGTACGGCGGCGTCTCTAAAGAGAACCATCGGACGAGGCATTTGGACGCCATTTTATTCCACAGTGAAATTCTCGAAAAAGGATTTCACTGTAGCATAAAACGACATTTGATATTGTTTGTAAATTGTTTATTTGAACTTTTATAGTTTGTGTAACTTTACTTGACATTGTTTATTTTTCTTTTGACTTGTTACTGACGATCCTATTTTATAAATTCTATTTTGTGATTGCCTTGACATTTTATTTATTTTGGGACTTAGTGTATTTAATTTGAATTTTAATGTTAGCTTTCTATTATATTTCATTGCATTTTATTATCTTCGACAATGAACAAATCTAATTTAATGTGTATTTTTGTACTATGAAATAAATGATCTATCTTGTGAATTAAAAAAAAAAGTTATGCAACTAAAATGCCATTAAGGGTTCCCTATAAAATCTTACGATTTTTCTATATCCAAAACAGGGAGTGTTCAACATTGTGTTTATTAAAAATATCCCATGCCATATGATGCAACTGCTGTATATACACTGCAAATTATGGATGATCTTGTCATATAACCTAAATTTACAGTCGCAACATTAGTAAGTGGCGACTTTAAATTTAGTTAGTGTTTATGCAAAATTTTCCATCCCATATGATGCATCTGCTGTATAAACACTGCAAACTTAGAATAATAATAACGTATAGAAGGAGTCTTCATACAGCCGCCCCGTCAGAAATGAAGCACTAATCCGATCCACACATGCGTGACTATTACTTGCTTACGTGCGGCACGTTTTGACATTGAAAATTGCGGAGCTGTAATGAACACTGCAAAGCGGTCTATTTGGAGCCATTTACGGCTCCAATTAAGGTGCTTCAAAATGGGCGCGCGGACTTGGTTTCTATATGTAATTATTCTAAGACTGCAAACGATTAGGCGATGATCTTGTCATGTAACCTAAATCGAAAGTCGCAACATTAAAAGACAAATAATCTAATTTTATTTAATGAGGTGGTAATTTCACAATAATTATGAAGGTGGGGAATTGATTCTGGCGAATTGATGTGAATCGCTTTACTGATTGTTTTACAGGACGCACACAGGTCCTGCAGGAGATTAACAGTGGGATGTGTATAATGGGTTCTATAAACAGTGAAGTTCGTCGCTGGCGTCGCCGCATTGGTCGAGCCCGTCACAACGCGCCGCTTGCGGCACGCAGCGACGGTTGTCGCACCGCATCTCGTGCGCGCCGCACGCTCCGTCGCAGCCCTGAGGCTCGTCGCTGCCGTCGCCGCAATCTGCCAAACTATCGCAGAATCTCGAAGACATTATACATTCCCCATCTGTACACGTAAATTGATCATGCGGACATTCTGAAAAGATAGATAACAAATAATATCAGTACAAGGCAAATAAAATCAGTGCCAAGGTACAGTTAATTCGTGCAGTATCGGAAAACTCGGTAGTAAGTAAGTATATCAATGTCAGATTGTGTTAGCATGCATTATTTTATTGTTTTTTTCATACGCACGCAAGCGTCAAACACTTGAACATCTTGAATTCTTGAGGGATAGATATTACCAACCTTTATGTTTTAAAACTTCATACATAATGCATAGGTCTGAAACTACGTATCGAAGTAAATGTACAATGGAAAATATAAGGTTTGTTAAAGTGGTTTTCCAATAAAGAGGAAGTGGGTATAGGAAGCCCCGTTAGGTCTGAGTGAGCACATTCATAACCCAGTTTCGTGAGCTGCTGAACGGTATACGTGCGATTTACATTCCATTATAACTTTGTGTGTCAATCGTTAAATATAATATAACAATAGATTATACAATTGTACCTGCAGTGCAGTTTAGCTCATCTAATCCATCCCAGCAGTCAATGATTCCGTCACATAGTTTTGTATTTGGGAAACATGATATTGAATGGCCACATCTAAACTGCTTGGTCAAGTCGCATTCTAAAAACGACCAGATTTTAAACATAACTTATTATTAATTATTAATATAAAAAACCAAAACTGTATTTTTATGAATTAATTTTATTTTACATTTGACTCGGTAGGGACTTTGGTAATAGAGTTGATCTTAAAATTCATGGGATTGTAAACGAATCTAACCTACTTAACTTTATTTTAAAATAGATTCTTACCACAATGCATTTCATCTGACCGGTCGTAGCACTGGATAGAGCCATCGCAGCGGTGTTCTGCTTTTACGCAGAGTCCATTCCGACAGCGCCATTCAAGCGGCGAGCAGGTGACCAGTGATAAAAGCCTGCAGACACGCACTCCGCGCGCCCTGTCCACCAATTGGCAGGCTTCCGTCTCCAAGGCACATAGGCCGCCACAACCTGAAAAAGTATTTCTGTTTAACTTCCTTCCGCTTACATATTTTCCTATGCTTACAACACATTCAAATATAGGTATGTATTTACCTGTCGGATCTTCAATATCTAATGCTTTACGACAAATTGATGTCCCGCTATTTTCTTCCAGCATACAAACTTCATCTGTTTGGCACGAACAAAACCTTTGCGATAAATCTCTGTTGTTGATATTAAGCTTTGGCTTAAGACCCTCTTTCTTTGTATCCTTTGGGAAAGTCCGAACATTCTTACGGATTTTCGATATAATACTAGTTATAATTGAAGTATTTTCAGTGGTTGCTATTGACTCTTCAGTTGTAATCGTGGCTTCAACTTTTACATCAGTGAGAACAGTTGCGTTTAAATAATTGTTAGTTACAGCTGATGATGTTTCATTGAAATTTATTATATTAAGAGTTGGCACTACGATTGTACTTGCTACGGCGGTTGCACGAGTAAAATTAGGATTTGTAAAATTTACCAAAACAAAACTAATTACTACAATTGCTACAATCATCACACTTATTGAGCACGCCTGTATTTGAGTTCGTTTTTTCACAGGGCTATCATTCAATGCTAAATTTACAATACACCCAATGCCTTTGAGGCTTTTTCTCAGTCTGTGTTGGTTAATTTCATTAGGACGCATTTCATAGGAAGTATATTTTTGGCGGAAACTGGAATCAATTTGACGAGATATAGTTGGAATGCAATGATTAATTTCTACATCAGTAGAAGATATGTCTTTAAGACTGCTCGATGAAAAATCTCGAGAGTTGGCGTTATTTAAGATCACATCATTAAAATCGGAATTGTTGCTCCTGTTTTCCGTCCTCTCGTTCGGAGTAGAATGATTATCTGGAACGAAGCCTTCTTTGGGAGACTTAATTTCATATTTTCTTATCTTTCCTCTACAAGTGTAACAATATTTTATATCTTTATTCTTAGTTGGTGTTTTTAAAACTGCTCTTCTTAAATTACTATCTTTCCATAAATGTGAACAGTACAATGAGTCCCAGTTAGAACCATCTGTTATGTCAGTCTTCGTTGCCAAATGTTCATCGATATCATTCGACAAAGTCATTGTGTTGGATTAGTCCAAGCATAGTTACTTATAGATTATTGAACCTGAAACAAAACAAAAGTGTGTTACAAGCTTTTAGGCTTCACTTTTAGGTATTCTTTCAGAATTATTTAGGAAATTAGGGGGTAAGAAGGTGTTGCATTACTTAAAAGAATCGCGCCGATGTTCGATTGCCGATTAATTACCTGTCAAAGGTATTAAAACCCTTCGCCCTCGTAAATTAAACACGCTGCAGGTATCACTTTACTTATCATTAGCCTGAACACGAATTAGTAATTGATACGGCGACATTACCTATAGATACAATCAGCGTAGGTACGTAGAAAATAAAAAACAGGTATCGGTAGATGCGAAAAAAAAAGTTTGGTATTGATTGTAGAGCGTAAGTTAAACATATTTTTTCACAAAAAAAACTGTTCTCTCTGTCAAGAGGATTACTGTGAACAACAGCGATGGCTATTGAATTTGATTCTAAATCCTACTCAAAAAGTCTATGATTATAGCACTGCATTAAAAAAGATACAATTTCTGCTTACAGCGACCCTCGGTCGCTGCTTTCAATTCAACTAATCTGCGTGGAACGCGCAGTACTAAGGTCTGGGGGCCTACTACGTAAGATTAAGATTCGTGAAACTTTGGAAGGATAAAAAGGACATACAAAACGTATTATGTTATGAACGTACTGTTTTATGTATTTTGTACAAATACAAACATTATATTTGCTATTAATTAGAAATAAACAAACAAATCTTTCCTCTTTATAATTACAATAAAATATAAATATTAGAACACCAAAAAATCAACATCGATTTCGAACGGTAAGTATGTTTTTTTAACGACTGAAAAAACACGTAATTACGTGTTCGACGAACGGGAGTAGGTCCCCTGGTCTTATGTGACGACTTGAAAACGTCAGCTCATATAAGAATGTCACCCCGATACTCAAGTACTTACTTTATATAATGTTTCATGAATTCATACATGCCTAACTAAGTCGGCAAGTGAAACTCTATTATAATTGAAACCTGCTTTATGTTAATGGCGTCGATGCCGTGCCGCTGTCGTGCTGTTATCTACAGTCGAGGACATGCTACTCAATATAAGTACGATTCATATTAAACCGCACGCCGTAATATTTTTTTTTTTAGGTAAACCGAAGCGCAAGAAAAGTTTGGATTTATTCTACATGGTAGAGCGGAAACCGTGCGCAGTCAAACGCTTCATTTTTATTTACCGAATTACGAAATGGTTTCTATTCCTAACCTACTTTAATTATCAGGTACTTGAAAAAATATTTAAAAAAAACCTTACTTAAAGCAACCCTACCTTAATTAAAGCATGCCTTTAGTTTTGTTAAAATTAGATCCTCTCTACTACCTCGTTATTCGTATGACTATTATTTGTATGACATTGGTAATGTGTTTGTTTATGTTATATTTATTGATAATAATTAAATAACAAGTAGGTAAAACACGTTATACCTACTGAAAAGATTTTCTTATGCGATTGTTTAGGTCTTGTTTGACATTTGATCGACTGTAGAGATGGCTGCTAGAGCCAATGTTTGCAGACAGAAAATAAATTACTATTATTTATAAACATTTTGTTTTTAACAGATGACTTATCAAGAAGATTGACTTTCCTATGACTGCCACTGTATATTACCCATTAAATTACTAAAACCCCAGTTTAAATTCAACTAACAATTAGGATTTAGAAGGTTTTAAAAAGTAGAGATAGGCAAAAAGTAGCACTAAAACTAAAATAACTCTACTCTTGAAGTCCGTTCAGCAACATTCTAGGTCATAGAAATATTACAGAACTAAACGAAAACAGAGTGATATGCTAAAATACCTAAAGAAGTCTCACAAGTACAAAAATATGATAACTTACATGTCGTTATCAGGCTGCTGGTTATTGTTTTTATCAACACTGGCTGAACAATATCGAAAAATTAAAATAAAACTGTATTGTCGAATGGAAGCTTCCGAACACGTCTGGTTGGTTTGTAGCCGCGTGCTTTGTATCGTACTACCGTTGCCGTTGACAACGTCTAAACAACTTTAGCACGAGACCCTGAATAGCGTTTCTTCGAGCGAAAAGGATGGGATATACAGAAGCCAACGCGATAGGGAGGGAAAAGCATATGGGGTTGGTAGCGTATGGTACACCAGCGGCCAAGGCCCGTGCTCAACCAACAGTGACCGTTTTTACGATGGCAACCGTGCGAACATCTGTTCCTTACAGCCCCCTTATGCACTAGAATCCAATCAAGTAGACATAATATTATAGGACTTCATTAGCTTAGGGGTCAAATGCTTGCACAACACGCGTGGTCCAGGGTTTAATCCCGCGTCTAATTGAGTTAGCTATATAAGGTACCCTCAGAGATATAACATCTGACAGATAAGGAATGCCCGAGGAGATTTAGTACGCTGTTCTCAATGAGAACTTTCCTCTAGTTTAATTTACCGAAAAAGCTATGAAGAACAAAGCGTGAATTAGAAATTGCTTTATGTCTGGTAATGGTATGAGCATGATTATTGTATGTACAACATGGTATGAGTTTCAATCTTACCCGGTCTGCTGATATTGAGAACTCCTTAGTCCAAGTAGGTACAAAACAGATATAATTTGAATCATAAAGATCGGTGTGCTCATAGTACGAATATGAGATGAACTTCTTTGTCATCTCGTGTTCTTTTCCATTATAATAATATGGTTAATCGATAGTTGCCTTAGTTAACATGGTACTTTATTAACAAAACTGCTTTTCACGAAACGTTATAGGCCAATTCGATGACTTTACAGCATGTATTTGAGAAAGCACATATAAAGTGTATGTGAACTTGACCTATTATGAATGCCTGTACGCGTTGTGTTGCTAAAATAAGCAATATACAGTTTGAGAAAAAATGAAATAGAACGCGATAAATTTTTATCTCGACTTAGTAAAATATATTTTGTATAAATATTTGTATATTTGGTAGGTACCTAAGAGCTTTTGGCGATAGTTATGAACGCAGCTATATCGTAAAAAACTTTCTTCAGTTAACGACTACAGTCTGCGTGTTAAGCTTTAATATTCCTTGAGTTATTTATGCTATCTACCTACCAAGATCATAAGCTTTTCATAACACGTGGTCGTTGACCGTTGGTGAAGCTTGCAATAGTCGGTACCGGTAGCACTTTCGTCTGCACGTAGCGCTAATGCGACAACGGGTCGTGCGGGTGCGCGGCGCGAGTGCGTCGGCTCGGACCGCGATCGCTTCCGACGCCTGGCGACGAGAGTGCATGTGCAAGGTGCAGCATCTCGCGGATTCAGCCGTGGTCTCCGCGGCCTGCGTCAGTTACGCGGCAGTCGGCAGCCGACGAGGCACCAGACACAACTCTCACTGCGCGCGCTGCGGCGGCTGTGGTCACTCGCCCACCTCCTCGCCTCATTCGCTCGGACGTGTCGCGGCTTACGACTCGCACCGAGCACACACCTCAGTGTTCTGGCACACAGCGATCTGTATGCTCGTAGAAACGTACAACGCGCAGTTTCTCTCGAAAATAATTAGTATGTGAATGCGACGTTTTTGTTTGGTCTGCACGAAAACGAGTGAAATGTTATTGTTCGCACACTGATCGACGCGCGTTCTCTTCGCCTTTGGATAGACTTCATGAGGAACTGGTCACTTCGGATTTGTTGAGGTGAGAATATGTGATAAGTGTCATTAAAACAATAACTTTTCTTTCAGTTTATCTATAGAGGAGTGGACGAAATGGTATTTTAAAGACATTTTACTTCTTTTATCATAAATGTACGATTTATAAATTATTAAGTAATTTGACAACGTTGACGTGAAAACTTGTAGGTCAGAAAGTCAGGTGTCCCACTTCTCATCGAAACGACATCGAATCGCCAAGTGACGAACTGTTAGTTCTGCTACTTTACTTGTTGCAATTTTACTAACAATTTCTTTGGCAATGTTTACATTGCATTCACGCACCCGTTTGATAGTATGAAAAATACTAGTACAACGTTTATTATGGTCAAGGAAAACATGTGGAGTACAGCGATGATGCAGCAGAACTAAATTATACAACGTATCCATTAAAAAGTTATGAAAACAAAGTTACTTTTGCGTTGTCTAAAACTGATTAAGAATCTGTCTCCGTACTGTATCTCTGTATGTGTAAGATACACATATTAAGAAAGCAATATGCAATTGAAGATTGATATCTGGTTGATATTACCATCTACATCTCGTAGCATAGCACTAACCTAAACATTAGAAATAATTGAACCTCTCTTAAAAATATCAGATAAGCTTAATTAGTTAAGTAATTGAAGCCCCCGTTTGAAATTAGTCAATTGTAAAGGTATTAAACAAACACACGTGGTCATTATTTATCCGGCTTTTTACTAGTCTAAACGGGCTTTTGAAATTGTTCTACGCTAAGATAAGCATGTCAATTGGATAAAACCGCATCCAAGAGATACTGTTTTAAGGCGTAGTTTTAAGAAAGTTATGCTCCTAGTTGTTATTCAAACCAGTTTTCAAAATTTTATTTTCTAATAGGCGTCAACTAGACTCAAAGTGTATCGTTAAAAATACTTGACAAATATGTTAAAAGGTAAGTAAATAATTGAATAATTGAAAACTGAAAGAAAAATAAAGTGAAAACTGTTTGTGATTGTTAGTTCTAGTCGTGTGTCCCACGAAAAAGATTGCAAGATGTAATTAAGACATCGCAAAACCTCTTGGGAGACGAGTAAGTTTATGAATGTACGGAACTTTTACTATGGCGCCATCTTTGTCATCAAAAAACAGCTGATTTAAGAATAACCGTACTTAGTGTTTTATTTAAAGATTTTTTTAAGAACGCGTTTAAATTGTTTTGTTTCAAATACATTTCGCATCTACTGTGTGTACATACACAGGCGCATGTGCAGTAGCAGTGACTGGGTTACTGTCCAGTTACTTCTCCTTAACACCAGGTGATGCGTTCGGTTCCACTCAAACTTTCTCACCAAAACGATTGAGTCAGTTTTTAGAAATCATTATGAATGGATAATTTGCAAACAAATTTACAATTTTATTCTAAGATATGAATGTGCTGTAAGGTTAATTAGCATAAGTGTGTCCTAATGTGTGAATCCCGCGTGCCAGAATTAGAAACTAACTAACTAAGTAAATAGATTTATATTTCAATTGAAACCTTTGGTAAGCTTCTTAAATATGTTTTTCGATGAAAACGATGCGACGAACGCATAAAAATAGGCTTAAGTAACTTGCATTTACATTTGTTCATAATGATTGTAAAAATGATTGAATGATGCCAATGTAAACGAAAGCAAAATTTGTTGCAATGTAATCTATGGGTACCTACATTTTATCTATGTCTATAACTTAATATTATAAAGAGGAAAGATTTGTTTGTTTGTATTGAATAGGCTCCGAAACTACTGGACCGACTTTAAAAAATATTTCACCAGTATAAAGCTACATTATTAGGGAGTGACATAGGCTATATTTTTTATAGTTTAGGCTATATTTTAAAGGGAAAGACAGCCTACGCGGGCGAAGCCACTGACGGACAGCTAGTATGAAAGATATATAATGGCTATCTGTAACGATTCATTTGAAATAACAAGAAATATCCAGCTAATCCTTAAAATCAGGCGCTCCTGTTGGATGATGGATGATTTATTTATTTGATTGGGTATCCCTAGGGGGAAGCAGGGCAACATTTAAGTGTATAATTTATCTTCTAGTGGGGGAATTGGCTGCGTAGTGATTTTTAATGTTATATAAATTAAACCTTGAAATAGTCGTCATTGTCTCTTCTGGTATCTGTCCACGTCTGCCTTTATTGTCAACGGCTACTTTCTTATGGCACCCAAATGAGGTTAACGGCCAGATTCGATGTGAACAGAATCCATAATTGATTTGATTTCATGTGTTATCTGTACCAGGATCGCATATCAATACGGTATTCTAGTTTCTGTAACACGATTGTTTTTACTCTTTGCTGGATTTCTTAGTTTTTTTTTATTCACCACCTATTATCCGGAAAGTTGCCAATATTGGTTTCTTCAAAAACTATGTATTCCGTGCTGTGGTGCAAATAAAATTATGTAGCAAACATAGCTCTATCACTGCAGTAGTTATTTCAGTAACATATTTGAACATCTATCTATTTTTATCCATCTTGTCCTTTTTAGGCCAATAGAAATAAGCAAAAAAGTCATTGAAATCGCATTTAAATCCTACAGAAGATTTTCTTGTTTTAATGGCTTCATTTGTTGCCCAATATGACTATACTAGGTTTGTGTTGGAGTCGTGTATAAGTTGTGGGGGGCAAACGTGTACTCCAAAATGATGACGACACGATTGGCGTAGTGTGCTGTAGCACGGTTTCTCGCCTCGATTTCCGTAGTGTCCCGGGTTCGATTCCCGGTCGGGTCAATTCAGGAAACGATCTTTTCTGAATTGACTCGGGTCTGGGTGTGCTGGGAGACGCCCCTAGCTTATTTCCTTGTGTGGTACCTCGTAACACAGGGATTTAATAAACCCTACTTCGAGACCATTACAAGAGGTGTGTTGTCTGGCGCATATTTATTTATTTATATTTTATATTATAAAATCGGTATTTTTGCGGTTTTACGTTTGTATCTCGTAAAGGACTAAAATTACCGGCAAGTGTTTTTTCTAAAAATAGTAGACCGTTTATTTTGCATAGAATGAGACCAGATTTATACTATTTAGACTTCTCTTTTTCATGCTGATGCTACTCAAAGTTGTACGTATTTTAGAATTTTGTGTAAAACCATCCGCTTCTTCCCACAGCCCTTGAAGTGTCATAGGGGCATGAGAAGGCTGTGGTAGTCAGTGAAGATAAGGACCTCCACAATATGCTTAATGGCCCAGCCCCACATCAGCTGCTCCACTTGTTTCAAGCACTACCTGTCCGTCAGCGGCTTCTCCGCGTAGACTATTTGTCCCGTCAAAATTAAAAAATATATATTGGGCAACAAATGAAGCCATTAAAGCAATTAAACCTTTTTTAGGACTTAAATCCGATTTAAAATCTAATCCTACTGGCCTATTTTCCTTTTACTGTGGTACGATTTAATTTAACATTTACAAAATCATTGCAAAATGGGTCTCATGGCAGCAGCAAAAGGCGCCCCTATGTAAAGCTTGACCTGAATGCGTGCGATCCGCGCCGCCGGGTCAGTAAAAATTCCGACCTCACCTCACCTCTGAGCCTCTGAGCCTCTCTGATTAGGAAGAAGGAGACGTCCTCAACTTCTGAAAGAAACGTAAAAATACATACCCATGGCTGGCTGGGTTAGCGCGATCTCTACTGGCTATCCCAGCCACAAGTACACCTAGTGAAAGAGTATTCTCTGTGGCTGGGCAAGTTTTAACTGCTAAACGATCGTGCTTGAATCCGAGCAAGATGAATAAAATTATTTATTTATTTATTTTATTAGTTTGTACAGAGGCGGTCACATCAATCTTTACATATCTATTACATATCTATATCTTATGCTGCTGACATAAAACCCATTTGAATGGTTTTGTGAAGGTTGATGTGAACACCTCTGCACACAAATTACAGTTAATTATATTCATATCATACACGACAATTATAATTTTAAAATTGTTTTATTCAAGAAAATTAAGGGTGCTTTACTTTTTTTGGTGCGTCCACCTTTCCTATTTTCTCGGCCCAGTTCGTGTGGTCTTGTGCATCCTCATTCTTCAGTGGTGAGTCTGTCTGTTGACACGCATGTCACCCTTGATGACGTCGAGCCACCGCTTCTTGGGTCGACCTCTCCTGCCGGTATCCGGCGGTATTTTATTACTCAAATCTACTTATAACATTCTCAATGATTTTTTAAAAATGGCCAGCAAGGGTGGGTCAGTTCATTTTCACAAAATTGTTGGATGTATCATAACTACTAGAAAACAGTTAACAAATCTGATTCTCGTTTAGGTCACGCTATCCATGAAAGAAAGACAGAAAGGGAAATAGGCACCTATTGTTGTTATGTAAGTGGATCACATCAGCAGACGCTTTAGCACTATGGCTTCTCAAGAAGAGCCGGCGTTACGTCACAAGTGGGCGAAATGAAAGCGTGCCGTCTGTTGTGGGTCAAGAACTAAGCAGCTGATGCCCAATGCCGATGGGCGACTACATAGCGCGTCATTAATTCGTGCTGTAATGCAAATCAGAACAATGGGACATTTGACTACGTGAATAATTTTCAGGAAATTCGATTTTGGATAGATTTTGGTTGCAACATAGAAGACATAATCACACAGATGAAAAGTAAAGTGAAGTTAAACAAGGTGAAAAAAAATATGCACTTATACACATAAGAACTATGTGCAGGCTGAAAAAGTGTTTTCAATTGATGCTTTTTTTGTACCGATTATATTTTTTAAAATGGAGCTCAGTGGCACACTCAACCTGGATACTACTGACAACTTTTTATACCTGGGCTCCAATATTACCAACAACGGCTCTTGCGAACCTGAGGTGCGCAGAAGAATTGGGATGGCAAAGGGGGCCATGGCACAGTTGGACAGGATATGGAAGGACAGGAGCATTTCCACTAACACCAAGAGTAGCCTCGTCAGAACCCTGGTGTTCTCCATATTCTTATATGGCGCAGAAACATGGACACTAAAAAAGGCTGACCACGATCGCATAAACGCCTTTGAGATGTGGTGCTGGAGGAAGATGCTGGACATACATTGGACAGCACACCGCACCAACGTGTCAATATTGGATGAGCTTAAGATAAAAACGCGACTCTCCACCATCTGCACACGTAGGATCCTCGAATACTTTGGTCACATTGCCAGGAAAGACAGCGACAACTTAGAAAAACTGATATTCACTGGCAAAATCGGCGGAAAACGACCAAGAGGCAGATGCCTGACACGGTGGACCGACCAAGTCCGCTCCACACTCAACACCACAGTATACGATGCCATACATATAGCCGCAGACAGGAACAACTGGCGTCGCATCGTGCGACAAGGATTGCTCCGATCGAATGACCACGACCCTCAGTGATGAGGATACCGATGCAAGGAGGAGCAGGATATTTTTTAAACCTTTTTTAAAATTTTAGTTGTCACGATTATTATTTTTATTTTGTTACTGCGCCAAAGAATAAATAAATATATAAATGTCTGTCATTTTGGTCTTAAACGTTTTCTTGACCAAAGTCATAATTTTCCTGTGTTTGAAAATAAATTGTTTTTATCCCAAAAAAACATCCAATGAGAGCTTTGATGCTTTGAGCTTTGATTGTTACGCGATATTGCTGTCGGAGGTTCTATCGCCCTGACAACATAAGAATTCGTATGACAAACATTTTAGCAGACTTATTTGACACCCAAAGTACTTGTACACACCGACCGGACCTGTTAGTTTGAGGTTAAATGATCTCAGTGTATGATGATGTCGCAGATCTGTTTCAGATGGTTATTCATTATTATTCTATTTCAATCTACTGATTTACCTTATTTATATTCTAAGGGATAAAAAATATATGGGAGTGGAGACTATCTAAGTAACAATTCTGATTTTTGAATCAATTTTTTTGAGCTTCTAAGTTCTCATCCAAAATCGGATGGAATTTAGTATTTCTTTGAGTACAAAGCTGCCCTGCCCTGATAACGGACCTGTACCTATTGTTTTCATTGGAATAAATAAGTCTGTCGATAAAAGCTTAAGAAATAGCTAATTAGATAAAAAACATTTTTTAATCGGTCAACCTTCAGGCACTACAAAGAAGCAACCTTCAATCGGACGTAGACCAGCAGATAAAATTGACCCAGGTACATACAACGCATAAATCTGTTAATTGTACGTTCGTGACAATTTTGCTCTATTGACACAAATAAATGGACGACAGAGGCCGTCTAATGGGTCCCGTTGAAAGATAGTAAGTAGTTAGGCAGGAATGATTGCATTTTGCAGTACAATGGGAAAATTATAAGCCAGACAATACGCTCTCGAAATGTATGTAACCTTCTAGTTTCAAACAAAGCTAATAGTGGTAATTTTGCTGTACAGTCTGAGATCTCGTTTTAGAAAAGTACATGCAGATGGTATCAGTGTTAGGCTCGATTCGTGTCGTATGTCGTCAGTGTTACGCTCGAATCGTGGTACTAAGTGAGTGTATACAGTCACCACGCAAGCCACACGCGCTCCAAGCCTAAGCTGCTCTCTACGCCGCTCTAGCTCATAATCCGCTCAAGTTCATTATGTAGATATATTCGAAATAAAAGGAACGTTTTCTTAATTGTTCAGTTAGATAACAGGCATTATACCCGCGTTCTACAGGCGATAGACGCGAGAATAAAATCCGCTGTATAGTTACAGAGCGCACCGCAGTTATATCCTACAACAAAATAAAATCAGAAAAAAAACTTATCACTTATTGTCATTGTTGTACAAAGTTGCCACACAAGGCTTTGAGTGCACTATTACTAGACAAAAAAAAAGATTTTTATACGACTATTTAGCTTTTGCGTAAGTAAACATTATCCTATTATCTTACAGTCAAATTAAAAAGTAGCTACCTAGCCCATGGGTTATTTATAAAGTATTATGATGTCAATAGCAATCAAAGTCTTAGTCATTTAGAAAACCCTAAAGGTATAAATAAACAATCATCAATACATCCGAACATATATTTTTTTAAATTACTTATGTAGGAGTTAATTCATTAAAACTCAAAATAATTGTATTATCCCTTCTAATTGAATTATCTTGTGTAATATAATAATATCTTTGTCTAAACACAAGTCTGTGAACTTTGCAGCTGTTATTGTCCTTAGCCTATGACAGTGTATCGTACGATAAATAATACGCTCAACACAATCCTTGATAACAATTGCGTGTACTCGTAAGTCCGTAGCTCAGGGGCCTTATTACAATCGCTTATATCCAGTGAACTTAATTACCTAAACTGAGGTTAGCGAGCAAATTAGTCAGTCAATCCAGCCCAGAAAATCCGTTAGTGCCAGATAGCCGCTAACTGGTTGGAGATTTTTAATTTATCATATTACGAAATTGCTTGCTACTCCCAGTTTAGGGAATTAACTTGACAAGTTATTAGAGATTGTAATAAGGCTTCTGGTTTTTCAGTGATATGATGAATTACAACTGTTTTTCTGCCACATGCAATGTGGTGATTTCTTAGGTATGGTATAACCAAACCACGCACCCTGTATTTCGGGCTAAAGAAAATTCACTGACCTAAATCCTACTCTTGTTCACAGATTCAGATCTGTCCTAAAGAATGAAATTACTGGTATAACTGTTGTATATTACCTCTTGTTTTTTTGCTTTTTGTTGTCAATATATTTAAGAAGAACTTATTGTAGTTATTTTAAGTTTGTGTTTATGTAAGATGTAAATAGTTTTAACTTTTTTGTGTAGTAGGAATGAACTTGTAATAATAATAATGTAAACTCTAAAAAAAAGAACTTAAGGGAACCGTGTTTTAGCTGGATATGTTTTTTATGTACAAGAAAGATTATATACCCAGATGGGCGCTTTGTGTGTTCGCTTCTAAAAATGAGCTAGGTTACTTCTTATTTACGATTTCTAGTAGACATTTTTATTTAGTGCTTAAAAAACTATCGCTTCAACACACTAGCTAGATTCCTTATTTTAACAACCAATAACGACAGCAAATGAAACCTTTTAACGTAAAAGTATTTTCGTGAATTCAGAGGATTTTTACGGGTTGGTGGTTGGTTCAACATATTCATGCGAGCCTGAAACGCCCGTATATGCTGAATATAGCTAGGGATAGATGAATATAAACTAAGGTAACAGTAAGTAAGATAATTGCACCAACGATAAAATGCATCGACCAACAACACGTTACCACAAAATAAAGAGTTTACGGAAGGACCGCTCTCGTCTTTTTTCCTAAACTTGCCTAATCGCCTAGGGTTGCTACTATATTCGCCCGATAAGCCCGATCTGACAGAACGGGAAAAAATATGTTCTGACAGAACATTCCTAACGGGTAACAGATAATCTAGCGACGTCTTTAAACTTATGAACCTTTGCGCTAGATCATAAGAAGGCGTCCGCTAAATAAACCGGGCTCCCGGTGCAACTTGCTAGCTTATTGGGCTTCATCATCAGTCCTTATACCTAGTAGGCAAGTAGCGTGCCCCGAAAAAATAATATACCTTAAATACTGGTGTTTTACCAATGCATGATGAGATAAGTTACGGAAACCTACTCACTTGTAAAAGTTAATTGAGTTTTACTTTCCTTTCTTCATCATTTGGTAACGAAAAAAACGTGTAATTACAATTTTGTGTGGTGTTCAAAGTTCAAACAGCTAAATACACGGCAACACAAATTATATTTTTATTTTTGACCATTAAACTATAAATCTGACGTACAAATAATATCTCAATGTTTTTGACAGTGCAACTGACCACGTGACTGAAACCACAAATTAGACATGCGCGGCGCTCTGACAGATAGCCCGCTTAAAACAACACGCCATTTTTGACACACGCACACAGAGACGAGAGTTTACAGGCAAAGTCAGTGAGTTTCAGTGTCGCGATCAGTTGCACTGTCAAAAACATTGAGATATTATTTGTACGTCGTCACATACCTTACATTAAAGTTCAATGGTCAAAAATGGTTTCGCGCAGATATTTCTGTTGTAGTGTATTTGGCTGTATGAACACCACACAAAGTTGTGATTATACGTTTTTTAAGTTACCAAATTATGTTGAAAGGCAAGTAGAACTCAGAATACGTTTTCAAGTTAGTAGTACTATGTACGAGTATTATAAGTATATAGGTAGGTAAACCATTACTTATATTTCGTGACACATTCAAGTCCAGTATAAATGGGCTTTTACTTTTCCCGTAACTTATCTCATCATGCATTGGTAAAATACCAGTATTTTTGGTACATTCTTTTATTGGCACGCGCGGCTACTGCATCCGCGCCGCGCCGCCGACAGGTGACCGCCGAAGCGGTGGCTCATGGTGTTATCTACAGCCTACTAGGTAGGTAGGTAGGTAGGACTGTATGATCAAGCCATTAGGCTAGCAGGTTGCACCTGTACCCCGGTATATGACTTCTTATAATATAATACTTTTATACGTATTCACCCATCTCAACTCCTTTTAATCTAACTGGACCCCTTTTGTATATCTTTGTTTTTGTCGAGGTGCAATTTTCCACTTGATGTATTTTATTTTACGCGGTATCGTTCAAATCGCGCTTATCTGGCGAATATAGTAGCGAGTAGTAACCCTAGGCGATCAGGCAAGTTGAAAAAGGCGAGAGCGGTCCTTCTGTAAACTCTTTATTTTGTGCTGAAACTGTCTGACTTGGCCTGTAAACTCACGTCTCTGTGTGCGTAAAAATGGCGTGGTTGTTCTTTGCGGGCTATCTGTCAGAGCGCCGCGCATGCCTAATTTGTGACGTTACTCATCATAGTTGAGTGACATAACAACGTCGTCTACGGAAGAGGTAATTCACATTCGACATGATCTCTTGTCGTTTAACCATACTTCATACAACATTATACTTCACTCCCTATATCATTAGAAATAAGAAGCCATGACGATAACATACCTGATGATAACCTGGCAAAATTGAAAACCCCTTTCGCTACAACGTATGAAGGGATTATGTCACATTTAAGATTTGGTAGAGTTATAGTGACAGTAAAATAAATTAATAAATTGCGCCAGACATGAAGAGGTGTGTTACCTCTTCTCATGGTCTCGAAGTAGGGATAAATATCCCTGTATTACGAGGTACCAGACAAGGAATTAAGCCAGGGGCGTCTTCCAGCACACCCAGACCCGATTCAATTTAGAAAAGATCGTTTCTTGAATTGACCCAACCGGAATCGAACCCGGGACACTACAGAATTCAAGGAGAGAAACCGTGCTACAGCGCACTACGCCAATGTCAAAATGTGTTCGCATAAAAACCCCTGCTTTTTTAGGTTTTTACATCGACAATACATCGGTGTAATGGTCGTTGATTTTCGTATTATTGGTAGACTGCGCAGTGGTGAATCATGAGGATGTACAACCGGCAGGTTCAAATCCCACGGTAGCGGTCGTTACGCAGAGTTAAGTGGGTATCTGCATTCTGCAGCCAGCGCCACGACCACAACTGCATACAAAATGAAATAACCGCAAATTGAAACCACACGGTTTCACTTGCTGTTCGTGGGTTTTCAAGTCAATGATATTATAAGTTAAAATTTAATGGTTGAGAAGAATTGAAGCAAAGAGACTATACAGGTTTTCCCCAAGAGCCGTGAACTTGTCGTGACTAAATAAAGTTCGACCCAATGGTCGAAATAGTATCTTAGTAGGAGCAGTGCAATCAACTAAATGAAATGAAATGAATGAAATGAATAACATATTGCTACTATTAAGAATCCGACTAAAAAACTTTTACGAGATTATAAGTTACTTCTGAAACCTAGATTTCGTTGAGGAAAGAAAATATAGCATTATGTGAACAAGGAGTAATTAGTTGTGTTGAACCAGAGCGGAGGCACTATTTTTCTCCGTTACAGCCTTATTGTATTTCACTGTCTGTGTTGTAGAGCTTCAGTTCTCATACTCAAGCTAGTAGGAAGTACTAATGTTGAGTACAAGTCATTTACCCTAATTTAGCGAGCCTTACTACATCACCCCATATTCCCCCGTTATACGTCACAACGCATAGATTGCATATGAAGTACATAATAAAGTCGTACGTACCTACTCTTATTTATCGCAGCACGCCGACCGACCCAGGTCAATTGAAGTTTGATTTTATTAGTGTCGCCAGTGCTCGTTGTGAGTGTTTTTTTATTTCATTATGTTTTTAGTAACCTACATAACACATGTATGATTTTTGTGATGACCCGAGATATGATTTTTTATTTATTTTATTACGAAGACAATTTATATTTAATTTAAAACATCAGTGATAGTATTTCGAGGTAGTATTTGGTTCATAAATATTTTGATAGGAGACCGTTGTGGGTTATTTACTTTATAGGTAGGTATTAAGTTCATCACGACTATTAGTATTTGATCCAATGTGTTGTAAATTATATCTACTGATGATAATGGAACTAATGAACGGCGACTATGATTATCTAAATAGAAAAAAAACAAAACAATTTACCACAACATAAAAATTACTCATATACGTACATATGACATTGAGTGATAAAACTGCTTAAACAACAAATGAAAAAAAAAAAACCCAACATAGGTAGATACTTACTGTTAAAAATAGGTACTTGCGATAACAGTGAAAAGTAATGTAAGTGATTGTGCGAATTACATTCAGTTGGCAGAAACAAACAGTAGTGGGAATGCGGCAGCGGTTTTGTCTTGTCGTACGAAATCTTGCTCTAGAACAATAGCTACTACCTACTCTTTGTAGGTACACGTTTGTAAAACCACTACCATTGAAAACACGGAAACGTTACGTTACTGTTCCTTACCTTATACTGTGTGTGAAAATTTTCCTCAGATAATTGCACTGTTTATTTACTAC
Organism: Udea olivalis; assembly: GCA_947369235.1. Lineage (NCBI taxonomy): Eukaryota > Metazoa > Arthropoda > Insecta > Lepidoptera > Crambidae > Udea > Udea olivalis. The sequence goes on along the minus strand of OX376341.1, from coordinate 12,916,747 downwards.
TTCTAGTAGTTTGATTTACATGGTTAGGCCGGTACACGCTTTCCCGGCGTACAGGCCAACCCACACTATTTATATTCCACTATAGATAGATCGCGCAGTGCGACTCGGACACTGAATAGCAAATGAGAAAAATCTTCGCACATTGAGTGACCAGCTTCACGTGAACATAATTAAGATTAGACGCATTAAATTAGTATATTACTGAATCAATCACGATCGGTTGTTCTAACTATTTTATGTTTATGGAACTAATGTATTTATATTTCTGCTCCAATATTAAAATATCTTGAGCAGTCATTAGGACAAGTGGATAATATTATTATTATTGTCGGTGTATAATTTATGTGAGACGCAAACTTATTAGTTGTATGTTTTGTCTTACAAGTTTGTATTATTTTAACTTGAGTTGTGTCTTGTATCTCAAAACAAAACTTCATTGTTCTCTGGTCGTAAATAATCGAAGATTGAAAGTAAATTCTCAGCTGAACTCTATCTGTGCGTTGCGTGTTGCAAACCTGCTAACGCATTTCACCAAAGAAATGGTTCTAAGCATTTCTCTAAACAAAGTTTCATTTACGTTTAAAAGGAAAAGTTTTTGTTATTTATTGCTTTGAAGAATTTAAACAATTAATCAAATTACATTTATTCCTATTATTTCGCATTATGTGAGCAGGTTATATTTCTTTACCACCAAGAATATTTGCATATATCATTATGATATTAACGCTTAAATATTTGCATTGCAGTAACAGTCTTTATTTGTCATATTAATGATAACTGAATACTGTTGCCTGCAAACTCATTAACTATTATAGTATAATCGACACTTTTATTAGTCACGCTAATTGCTTGTCACTGGTCAATAATACTACTTCCTTCTTTTATACTTAGTGAACGCATAAGTTTGAATGTTGTTAAGATATTGAATGTTAGTTGCATAATAGAACGTAACTGCCGTTCAGATTACGCCGCAGAATAAAATCAATAACGATATATTTTAATAGACGTAACACACCCATCACCATCATAAACACAAAATGTTTATCATAGAGCTTTATACATGCTTTACATGACCATGCCATGCATGCATTTAAGCAGTCATTTGTTTTACAACAAAATAGCTTTTAAAAATAATAGATGCTAAATAGAAGACACTTATTCTATAGGTACTAATATAATAAAGAGGAAAGATTTGATTGTTTGTTGTATTGAATAGGCTCCGAAACTACTGATCCGATCGTGAAAATTCTTTTACTAACAGAAAGCTAAATTATTCAGGAGTAATATAGGCTATAACTAATTATGATTAAACAAAAATATCAGTGAAAAATAATAGTATAATTATGTAAATCAAGTCGAAGAAAAGCGGGCAAGATGTGCTAGTGGACACCAGCTGTCACATTTCACAGAACGAAGTCTGTCGGGACAGCTCGTGTAAAATAAGATTGATACTAAGGCTTCAGGGATGTAAACAAACAAAAACTCAAATAATAAAAACTACAAAGTTTCAGACAACCTCTGAACCTCTGGAACAATGCAAGTGAAATTTAACAGATTTGTTTTGCATTATGATGTAAATGAAACAATGAGCAACGATCAGATCGATAGATGAGGCGTAGATAAATAGTTGTGAGTCTTCTTTTATTGTATGTAAGTAGATAAGTAGATAGATACGTTTACTTATGTGGGACATTATGAAATACGACGGGAGCGCATTCCGAAGAGAGCACGGGCACAATGGAGGAGAAAGTAAGTTCGATGAACCAAATGAAAGTATGTGTTAAGGGTGTCTGGATGCGGGCGTGGACCCTCAGAAAGTAAAAGGCAAAGTCTACTAAGTTCATTCATCATTTTGTGAATGGGCATTCTGGTCATAGTCCATTTTGAGACGTTTTGTGCATCTGTATCTCGTGAATGGTAGTGACTTAACCAGTCACGATTTACAATTCCATAGAAATATAGACCTATGATCGTGAATCTGTTATATCAATAACAAACAAAGATAGGTAATTACCTGTGGCCCTATTGTCTTCATTGCGTTAGTTGGCTGCTGCACCCATTGCGGAATAATGCTCTCAATAAAGACTTTACGAAATAACTACAATTACAGCACGAAATTCTTTAAAATCTATCAAAAAGGCTTTTACAATGGTAGGAAAATTCCGATAAAAGAACAGGGGCCGTGTTACCATCTCTTATAGCCAGTCAAGTTAATTTCCTAAACTGAGGGTAGCGAGCAATTTCGTCGGTAAATATCTGGCTAGAGGATGCACTATTGACAGGTAACCGCTGACTGGCTGAAAATGAAAGATCTTAATAGGAAATCGCTCGCTGACTGGCTGAAAATAAAAGATCATATTAGGAAATCGCTCGCTACGCTCAATTTGGAAAATTAACTTCACTGGCTATAAGAGATGGTAATACGGACCCAGAGCAGATTGTAGCGTTCCTACTGAAAAATAAATGCCTGGAGCGTTGCATGTGTTGTGGTAACCGCTTCAGTCAGAAATGGTTGCTATTGAAAAAAATTCTATAAAACATAAATAACAATTAAATTAGTTTATCAATTCTTTAATTCTTACAAAGAATTTTTTTTTTTTCTAAATGACGGCCGTGTAAAGACAAAACTACGAGTATTGTTATTATGCAATCATCTGTAGACGTATGTTTAAGCAGTTTAATACAAGCAGCAATTATACTCGTAAGTAAAAGCCTACTTAAGAAAATACGCCAGCAATTGTGATTCATTAAAACTACAGCTATTAGTCATTCAATGAACTTGATCAGCAGCAGCGCTTGGTTTTCTTTACTTGCAAGTTGTAAAGAAATATTATCAGTTGGCTAAAAGGTAAAGGTAGGTATTATGTATAAGTGATGCCTTATAACTTCTGATATTTGGAAGCTACAAGGCCTGGCTGTAAAGCAGCGATATCGTGATGTGACAACATCAGAAATTCCTCACTAACAATGCTAAAAAGGATTTCGTTTTTACATTACCAGCCAACCAGCGATGCAATGTGTGTCCTTTGCGCAAGCGCTTTGTATACGTTGAGCGTACTCGCAGTTTTTCTCCATATCAGCTACCAGTAGTTGGAAACTAGTTTTGCCACATTTGTCGTTCCCTGCTAGAAATCTTGTCATGGTGCGCAGGAAATGGAAAATACACGATAAGTGTCGGTATACATATAGTTCGATATTTGAACCTAATCGACTATCGGCACCGAGAAATTCCCATAATTGAAAAATTCTTAATAAGCCTATTGCCAGGGGCTGAATAAATAAATGTAGGTAACAAAAGAAATATCAGAATTTCTTTTTAAATAACTTCTGAACTATAGATTATTTACGGATTCTACAAGATTATAAGATGTTATGTTATAATAAAAACAATTTGGAATTTGTGTGATCAAGTATGACTGCAGACCATGCTGTTACGTAGTCGAGGATCGAGCATCGGATTGGCAATATAAAAAGTAATGAATTGTGAGTCTGTGATGTTATTTTATTTCAAGCAGTAATGTTCTCGTAAATGACTAGAGACAAAGTACTCCACATTTTACTAACTACTCTACTCGTGTCAGATATGACATGGCCATGGGGTTCAAGACAATTTTAACTAAAAGAGAAAGGAAATGCTTTTAGAAAATTAAAAGAGGGTACGGGAAGATCACTGTCGGTGTACAAACTCAGTGAAAGTGGATGAGGCATATCCAAAGGCACTCGGATGAAAGTCACGCGAACGCGTAATCCTTCGAGCTCTGACGTCGGTGCCAGCACGTGGTGGGACTTATCTCCTTTATGACCATGAGAACTTAAATTAAAGCTGCGTACTACTATACTTCTTATTTCGTCATTTATATCTGAAGTTCTGAACACAATCGAATTATTTAAAAAAATACTCTAAATGCACAAGCAGCTATTTTGTATACACTCCTAATTCTTTATTTTTTTGTTGTAAAAAGTAAAGTAAAGTAAAGTAAAAAATATCTTTAAGTGTTTTTTTTTTAGCATTGAACAATGCTCTGTTCCCAGCCCCCGCTTGAGTCCCAGGACCAGGTTGAATTTTTCTAGTTTCTAAAATATCTTTATTCATATAGACTTATAAAAAGTACTTATGACAAGTCATATACAAAAAAAAATGTTGCAGAAATATACTGAATAAAAATAAACTTACATAAAATAATACTATGATAGAATGATTTCCCTACCTTATGCAGTCTTAGAGTTTGAGTTACGAGCTTATTTTTATTTCTGATATTGAGTTTATGAACATCACTGTTTTTCTTGAAGATTTGCAAGTCTCTTAGTAATCTTAGGTATAATCTACTCCTCTGCACATTTTTTATTATGACTTTACTCTGTCAATTCAATTTTTGTGTATAAAAACAAGATTGAAAAGTGTAACCATCGAGTTTCTTGCCGGAGGCTTCTCGATCGGAAACAAACTCAGAACCGATGGTGGAATCACATTTTGTTTAATTATGATATTTACTATCATAGTATTATTTTATGTAAGTTTATTTTTATTAGGTATATTTTTGCTATATATTTTTTGTATTTGACTTATCCTAGGTACTTTTTATAAGTCTATATAAATAAAGATATTTTTTACTAATGAAACAGTAACCAATGTTAAACTGTAGTAAGAGTATCTTTTGGGGATGTAATATGAACGTTATGAATACGAAAATCATATTTATTTATTTAAAAGTTAAGTAAGGAAGTGGGTGAGCCGTGAGGTCCATTTGAGCGAATTGGCTAGAAACAGTTGGTAAAATATGTATATGGATGTGTATTGGATCTCGTACACCTACTTATAAAAATATTATCTGTATAATTCGGCCTGAAATATTAACTGAAACAAATCGAGAGATTCAAACTCACAAATTGTGCGCATACGAAAAGTTAAAAAGATTATTGTTTACAGAAACTGTCTTCCCCTCCTTGACATAATTTCGGTCGACATCTTCATCTTGATTGTTATATCCAACCAACTAAGTCTTTTTTCTATAGTATTATACTATGTCATTGGAGATCACGCGTACAGAACATCGGATATAGCGCCCATACGAGTATCATAGCGTCTATAAACACATGCTAAAACAGAATAAGGTGTCTTACTCGTATTTTCTTATTTCTATCGATATTGTCTACCCGTGTCATACCAAAACTCTTTCGAAGAACCTTGGATAAGTAACTTATTACTCACAACACTGATAAAACGTTTTAGTACATTAAGCTTTGAATAATAGCGTTTTATTATTAAAACAAACACTAAAACATCGGCAAAACAAATTCCATAGTACGTTTTGGAACATTTAGCTTGCAGCATTGTTAGAGTTGGTGATTGCTCGATGTGTGACTACCTATGTAACTACAATATGATATTAAATATATTAAACATACTTCAGATGATCGAAAGTGATAGTTAAGCAACATTACTTTTTATACGCATAAATATGCATATTCCAAAGTACTTGTACAGCTCTATTTGAATAAAGATGTTTTGAGTTATTTTCCGTGAATCAATACATTTGTAGAGGTATATAGGAAAGTATATTATCGATTGGTTTAATGAAATATAATAGGAAGAACCCATGCTTTTTAGCTAAGTAAAATAAAAATTTATATAGGCATTCAAACAAAAATAAGAACGATAATAAGAAGTAAGAATGTTAACGTGAATTGAGAAGGTAAAAGACGTTGTTATCTACCAAATTTAACGATGCTGCTGTAAGGGAATCCGATAAGGCCTTTTCGGGAAAATCTAGGCAGTAAGAAAGGTTCGCGCTTTTCAAATCGGTATATCCTGACTGCAAGTGCTTGTATGGATTGGCCGAGGAATGGTTTAGTTACGGATTATAACACGGGCAAGTAGCAACAGCAGCGTTTGGCTGTAGTGCAGTTACATCGTGCGCCGTGTGCGATACACCACCGTCACTTTCCAGCAAAGTCAATGAAGCGCGGAGAAAGTGCCAACTACTGCCGACCCCACGTCCGCGTACTACGGCGCGGTAAAATCCGCTGACTCATATATCACGGTTTCATCATGATACACATATTATGTCGGATGCGATCAGAATGACCATCATGTTCGCAAGGTTGGAATAATGACTGACCGAGCGGCTTGTAGTTTTAAAGCTTCTTTGAATCATCAAAAACTTTCACGGTTTTACGAAATGTGAAAAGAATTTTACGAGTACGTTCGAGTGGATGTATGGATTTACTTTAACTTTTTGTTAGATTAGGTTTAGTTCTCTTATGCTATTTAATGGATTTGTTTAATGCAGTTTCACAACTTTTTGGTTAATTTTCTTCGCTTTCAATAGATTTTCTGGTAATAAATAACAATAATCATAAACAGATTAATAGAACAGTCAATGTAAGAATCTGGTGTGTGTTACTGCCATTTATAAAATTTCGGATTTGATGATCGGATTTAAAAAAAGATAAGTAAAGACACAAAGTCTTTGAAAAGTGGAATGAATACGGACGTGAACAATACCGAACCAACCATGAGTAGGTATTTTCCTTACATAATTAAAACGAGCGCGTAAAAGTGGTTTCAAATTAAGATGAGCGAGCTAGCAAAGTTACATCCTAGAAATTTTAAAAGTATACCTATAGCAGGCTAGCGCACTCTCGGTATGCAGCACTTGTTACAAATTCAGTTCAAATCAAATTAAATCGTTCATTCAGATCGAATAACAGCAATTAGAATATCAAAAAGATTTAATTTGAACAAATGTGTTACTACATAGTATTTCCTAGTTATTAAAGAACCTATATACTTTCAAGAAAAAGAAAAGGGCCGAGGTTATAGTTGCTCATTTTTTATACTTTCTATCAACCATATTTTAATCCTAATTTAGAGAAAATATTTTTTTTAATTTCAACTGGATTTAATGATATTTTACACGTGCTCTGGACCATAAAAAATATTGTCACATTTAAAATTATGAGTGCCATAAAGTTAGTAGTAGTTATAATAGGTCGTGCATCCACCATAATCCATAATAACCTACTTTCACTGTAAATTTATGTTAGTAGGTACTTTTGAATAAGCTTTACCGAAATTGGAAAGTTTCATAGAAAATTAACAAAAAATTTACGGCATGCTCACTACGATGGGATGGATTAAGCGAGCATTTATGGATTTCTTGATGGAGGTCAATTTATTATGAGAACAAGTGTCGTTTATATAGATTTACTAACGTAAGGATAGTTAACAACTTTCTCGTAATAAATTTTAAATATGAGCTTTGGTAATGAAATTAAAAAATTACATTCGCTTCAGCGTTTAGCGTGCATTTTATAAATGCAATGGCTTTCTTTATATCAATTTGGGTGCAAAACAGTAAAATGACAAACTCTAAAAAATTCTATCCAATTTAAACTCTATCCTACACTAAAAAACTATAAAATACCAAATGTAATAATGACAAAGAGATATATAATCATCAACAGTTTAGCTAGTCATGTATACTAGAGTAGTAGAATTGTTTGTGTAACTATAAAGCTAATATTATTCTGTTAATATTATAAAACAAGGAAAGAAGTTATCAAGAACAGTGTTATTATTGTGTAAACTAAAGGTCAAACAAATGTCATTTGCGTTAATGTGTTCCACTTTGATAACGTTCATTAACAAAGTTTTGGTTGTTTATTGCATTCAGAATTATTGAAGTAAGTTTATCAGTCCCTAACACCTAGAACAAACTCTGCCAGTTTGGCATCAGTTGATCTTGTTGTTAGTTGTTTCAGATATTTATTTATTGTCTGCTTGTTTCAGATATTTCCTTCTTCATAGTTATGATTATAAGATTATCATGGCTTCTGCAACTTATAGCTGTTACTACAATTACGATGACATTAGGTAAGCTTCACTGTTAACATCTTTTTTTTGGTCGGGAAACTTATTTTTCATTTTGTTTGTGAACCCAAAACAAGTTTAAAAGAGTAACTGCCGAGTTTCTCGCTGGGTCTTCTCAGCAAGAAACAACTCCGACTCCGTGGTAGAGTCGCATTATGTCTGTACACTGTTTATTTATATATCCATATTATTATGGTATTTATGTCTATTATTTAGTATATTTTGCTGTAAATGTGACGATTTGAAAGTACTGATAGCAGGTGTGGCAAGCTACTTTTCGAAAATCTGTGAATGCAGTTCTGTTTCTTTTGAAAAATAAAGGAATGTTTCCTTTGAGTAAAATTGTCTATCTCCAGTATGTACAGTACTTTCCCTCCAGGTGGCGTTGAAAAATTCCATCCTGTATATTATGTTGATAACTGAAATTATTTTACAGGTAACCCAATTTTTTTACAACAAGGCAGAAGTCATAGGCCGGTAGTGAAATGGAAACCACCCCGAGACAATTGGGATTGGACCAGCAAACACATAGGAGAGGAGCCTTTTTTCACACCTTTCAACTTTACACACAAACTACCTCCCACGGCAAACGAAACAGCGCTGCTGTCTCATATGACCACTCTGAAAAGGAATTACTCCCGATTACTTTGGGATAGTGATAAGAGTACTAACCTACCACTTTTTGTGGAAAAAGCTTTAAAACTACTTAATTTAAAACAAGTGTATTACGAGGTAGAGCACTCGGTCATGTCGAAGGTCTCATGCACGGCTTGTAAGGCTGGTGCTGGGCTATTACAGCACTACATTCAACTCGGCAAGAGTAAAGACGAAATCACCAAAATGATCTACCAATTCTGTGTGTCACTAAACATCCAGTCTACAAGAGTTTGCGAAGGAGTAACAAGATTGTTTGGAGTAAGTTTGTCATGGCTACCATTTTCTAGTTACGTGATAGTTTGGTATCGTTTGATTTCATAACCGAACAGTGTTTTATTAATATTCCAGAGCGAAGTGGTGTATGTTTTAAAACGGATATCTATAGGACCCAATGAGATATGCAGTTTCGTAATAGGAGATGCTTGCGGTGACGTCTACAACCCTTACCATGAATGGGAAGTGGCCTTCCCACCGGTGCCGAAACCTGCTCTAATGGCGATGGAGGTACCAGTGAACACGGAGCAAACATTTAAAGTTCTTCAGATATCCGACACACATTTTGACCCATACTACGCAGAAGGTATGATTTAAAAATAAGAACAATAAAGGACTTCGGGCATGCAAAAATTAAATTACAGGGACTAATCTTTTCCCTTTCAGGTGCCAATGCCGAATGTAACGAGCCTCTTTGTTGTCGAGCGTCGAGTGGACCTGTGTTGACGCCGAGCAGCGGGGCCGGACGGTGGGGCGACTACCGCAAATGCGACACGCCGAAGCGAACCATTGATCACATGTTGAAACACATCGCCGACACTCATACCGTCAGTATTTACTGCCTAACTTCCGTCAACAATTGCATATTGTGTAACATAATTACAACTAAAATCATAAAAGGAACGAGCACTAGCTGATTCGAAATAAGCACCGATAGTTACAGGCATCATTAACTACGAGTATTATCATGAATTTGAGTCTTTAGTGATCCATTGGTACAGTCAGACGGCAGCATAGTTTGTGCCAGCCATTTTATGCTCTAGCTGTGTTCGTTAAACGCAAATGCTTAGAAACTCATGTTGCAAGATATATTTCTACAATTATGGCTTTGTCAATTTCAGGATATAGATTACATTCTCTGGACGGGAGACTTGCCACCTCACGATGTTTGGAACCAAACGAAGGAAGAAAATCTCAAAGTTTTACAAGAAACAGTAGCACAGATGTCTGATATGTTTCCAGGAGTACCTATCTTCCCTGCTTTGGGAAACCACGAGTCATCTCCAGTGAACAGGTGACCCATTTGCATTTATAATTACAATACTTTTTATACATCCACATATCAGTAACATGTTCCTAATTGCTTACATCCGTGCACCACGAACAACTGACAATACATACCATGCCATAATTACAAAAACATTGTAAGTAGGTACCATACCTACCATCGGGCCACTATTGGAAAAAAAATGTTTAGTCACTAGGCTGACTCTAGACACCGACTGTTCCATTAAGTTTTATTAAGTCTGAAAACAGAAGGTTTCCGGCATCAATAACTCACATCTAGTTTGCAGCCAAAAGAAGCTCATCTATGTCGAATGGCTCAGAGAATTGACTTTAAGCGGAACGATTCAGATGTTAAGTGCGCGCGTGAAATGCTCTAAAAAAGAAGTACTTACCTATACAAAATAAAGGAAAAGCCTAGTAGTGAGCCCTCTGATATGAGACAACGCAGTCATCTTTAATTTAGTTTACCCAATTTCCAAACCATGTTTGAACTGCTTGGTCTTGTCATACCATTACACAAACTCCATTGCAGCAAATAGTGTGGAAACCCACAGCTAATTCTGAATTATCTAACCTGCTTTTTGTCATATTTCCAGTTTTCCCCCGCCGTACATCTCATCATCGGAGCTCAACATCGCTTGGCTGTATGACGAGCTCGACGCGCAATGGCGGCGCTGGCTGCCAGCCGGCGTGTCCCAGACTGTGCGGAGAGGAGCTTTCTATTCGGTGCTGGTGCGCCCTGGCTTCCGCATCATCTCCCTCAACATGAACTACTGTAATAACAAAAATTGGTAAGGTATTAGGACTTTTACCAGCGCATTATTAAAGTTTCCATCGTAAAAGTTCTAATCATATAATCAGCTGGATTGCAGCAGACAACCCAGAGATGAATGGATTAGCTTAATGGATTTATTTACAAAAAAACATCACAATAAGTTTTTAAAATGGCGATTTTCTAGTTAATAATCTAATAATAAAAAAAAATCAGGCATTTATCTCAACAGATCGCGCCACAGTGATCGAAAAAGTGACTCTACCTAGGAAATTTCCAAATATTCGTAAAAACAATCATACATAACTCGAAAACTACAAAAAATCAGGTACGAATATGGGATATTTTTGATCTACCCACATAAAGTCAAATTCGCGCATAATAATCCGACTGCAAACGAATCCCATCATGTGCTGTTAAGTGCTCATACGAGTATGAATGAATCATGTTTGTTTATTTTGGCAATATTTTATATTTTCCAGGTGGTTACTAATGAACAGCACTGATCCAGCAACCGAGTTACAATGGCTGATCTATGAACTTCAAACTGCTGAGTTCAGCGGTGAGAAGGTTCATATCATCGGCCACATACCCCCAGGCCACTCCGACTGTCTGAAAGTGTGGAGCAGGAATTACTATGCCATCATAAACCGGTACGAGGCCACGATCACTGCGCAGTTCTTCGGACACACGCACAATGATGAATTTGAAGTGTTCTACGATCCAAACGATCTTGGTAAGTACCTAATCACTAATTAATGATTCATACCCTTTATTGCGTTAGGTCGCATTTGTGTAAACAAGTGCTCCCTTTGTTTACCTGCTCGAAGTCCAATCCAACGATGCACATCCATTGTCTAGAATTATTTTCTGGTAAATATGTAGATTCTCACGGAAGTTCGCATTGCAAATTTTATTGGTTTAAATTTATATCAACAAAATGCAAGCGCACTGATATGAAATCTATCAGGCAACTGTTACTTGCATATCATGCGGGGGTCGCATACAAGGATTGAAAGTATTTTTGGAAGAGTCATGGTTAATATCACTGTTGCATTGTTGTCGTCGTTACGACATTAGCCAGGAACTAGTTTGAGATCATAATCATGTTTGTAAAGTGCAAGAGAAACCCATTTAGATCAGACTTCACATAACTTGGTAGCTTGAACTAAAATATTGTAATTATTTTTTACAGGGCGAGCAACAAGCATTGCTTATGTTGGACCTTCTGTATCCCCATATTACGATTTGAATTTAGGGTATCGAATATACTACGTTGACGGTGACCATACTGCCACTACAAGGGTAAGTAAACTTAAGCAAAAAATAAATTATTATAAAGGTGGTCCCTCACCTAGAGCATTTTCTTGTAAAGGTGCTACCTCACCTAGAGCATTTTCCTATAATGCAACGTTACAGAGTCCCGTATTACATCGGTGTGGGAGGAGAACCGCGCATTACAATGCGCAAGCTGTAATGTTGCAAATTCGAGCATTACATCAGTGAGGGAGGAGAACCATGCATTACAGTGCGCAATTTGTTGTTACAATGTGTAATATTTTGATACAATTTCCCTGTAGTTTTGTAAGGCTGAATTGTTACATTACAGGAAAATGCTCCAGGTGAGGGACCACCTTAATGGAAAATTTCAGATTCGATTTTGAGAATTACATTACAGAATTGCCTCCCTGACAGGTCGAATTTTCGCCTGTAATTTACATATCAGATTCGATTTTGAGCATTACATTACAATACTGCCTTACAAAACTTCAGGGAAGTTGTATCAAAATAATATATTACACATTGTATCATCAATTACTATCAAGTTGCGCACTGTAAGGCTCGGTGCTTTTCCCTCACCAACGTAATGCCCTAATTTGTAACATTACAGTTTGCGCACTGTAATGCTCGATTCTCCTCCCTCACTCATGTAATGCTCGACTCTGTAATTAATACTGTGAGGGAGCCCCTTAATGGTACCATACATTTTTCTTTCTCTGATATTATAGTTCGAAACAGCCGAACATTTATAACTTTATGTGACGTCTTAATAACGCAGTATCACAATTATATGTGCCTTATTTCTATTACAGCAAGTGATAGACCACGAAACATGGATCATGAACCTGAAGGAGGCTAACCAGTTCGGCTATCCGATCTGGTACAAGCTATACTCTGCGCGCGCAGCCTACAGGATGGATGCGCTGCGTCCGCAAGACTGGGACCGGTTTATCGACAACATGACGTCCAACGATGAAATCTTCAACATGTATTACAAGTACGAAAAAATCTTTTTTTTTACATTCTAGTAAATACCATTACTGATGAGGTGGTAATACGCGTGAGGAATAATCTGGTATAGAACATACCTACTATCAACACACTTAATCGGGTAGTAGTAGGGGTAGCCTGTAAAAGTAGTTATAACGATATCTACTAACAGAATGGGACATGTATGGTTCACTAACCGCATAACCGGAAAGATCCGAGCGCATACTTTTATTCGAAAGACGCTGATTTTCATACTTTATAAATTTATTATAAGGCGCAACGGGACGTCGCCGCAGCACTAACCCTATTGTTATTCCTATAAATCCACAAGTCCACGCTCGAAATGTTGCACAAGGCCAACAAGATGCACGCCACAAAAAAAATTGTCACGCGTTATCTCATGCAGTTTCAATGGAGGACGCAGTAAAAAGTTTGAGATAATTTTGTCGCATCTTAGCCCAGCAGGATCAAATCCCGTTCGAGCTTATTATTTTTCTTCTTGAAGACATTTAATTTATTAAATTTATTGCGCCAGACAACACACCACCTGTCATGGTCTCGAAGTAGGCATTAATATGTACGATAGATATGTATTACGAGGTACCAGACAAAGAATTGAGCCAGGGGCGTCTCCCAGCACACCCAGACCCGAGTCAATTCAGAGAAGATCGTTTCCTGAATTGACCCGACCGCGAATCGATCCCGGGACACTACGGAAATCGAGGCGAGAAACGAGTGTCGTATACCCTATAGTGGACTCTACTTACCTGTTCTCTCAATCCTGTATCGCAGACATTACTGGAAGAACAGCCCGCGCCGCGGCACCTGCAACAGCGAGTGCCGCAAGCGGCTGGTGTGCGACGCGCGCTCGGGCCGCTCGCATGACCGGCGCGCGCTCTGCGGACACATCGAGGCGCGCATCGACGGATCTGCGCCCGCGCCGCAGACGTGGCGCGCGTGGTTCTACAACGGTCTATCCGTCTCGTGAGTACCTGGACTCATTGGAGCTTTGTACAAAGGCATGTAAATAATAGTTGCTAAGTACTTTAGGGCATCTTCAAATTAGGTAATCTTTATACAATATTTTGTCGCATGTCACTGTCGTGCGTGACACCGTGAAACGTACACGTCCTCATTTCTATTGTATGAAAAATAGCTACCGCAGCGCAACGCTTCTTCACGCTGCTAAAGAAGCCCTTAGTTCTTGCCCTTATAGCTAAATTGACAGCTTCTTTCACATTTATTATTTCAAAAAAAGCACGTAAAAAATGAGTAGTGAAATATAAGACGCATACGCATTCGATATAATGGAATGGACCAATAAACGAAATGCCGAATTGAGAGCAACAGGTATAGTTTTTACTTAGGTTTTAAAGGGAACGAACGCGGAACGTTGTCATGCTAGGTTTGGTTTAAAGTAACCTCCGAAGAGACACCTTATCAAGTAGGGATTGAGTAACTGATAGTATTCACATGTCGCTTAGATCGAACAAATTTCGCACATGCTTAATTTTAAATCCTGTAACTTACCATTTTTTTAGTGCTAAGTACCTACTTGTATTATATTGTGGATTAGCTTTGCACAGAGTAGATGTAAATACATATTCACTTTGAATCTTTTTTCATAAAAGAGAAACGAAAAATCTGATGAGCAGTTACCTAAAAACATAACAGCATGCTAGCTGCAAGAACAGGGAGGCAGATAAACATAAAGCAGTACAGTCAATTCAGCAAATAAAGTAGCTGAACGTTCGGATATTACCACGCCTGTTTGACATAGGTACCTGTAACTGAGCTGCTTCGACAGCTCGTTTGATTTCGATTCGACGCTTATTATGATACACGGACTGAACTGTTTAGCTTCTTATTATGTTGGTGACTGTACCTGCTTTGCATTAAATACCATTAATTTTTAACTTACCTATTAGCCTTCTTACTTCTTCTTTAGTGGTGATTAGGTTTCTGTTTCTAATGTACATTTTTTTCTATACAGAGATAGTTTTCCTTCTGTAACGCAAGTATAAACGGTGATGGCTCTAACTGTTAGGTCTGCACAGAACTGTAACTTAAGGTTGGTATTATTTAGTTAACTTATGTTGTACATATAAATGCATAATAACTTTAAACAGGACTTATGGAGCATCTCCTTTTGCCTGAGGCCGAGATCTATAGAGCGTGCTTAGCTTGAACTTAAGACTTAGAACAGTTGTATCTCTCAACTAAACTCTCTTTAATAGTTACGCTATTTTTGTCTTAGTTAGTTTAACATCAACTTAAGCATTCTTTAGTAATAATTATATTTAACAATCATCACTCAGTAAGTCTGTGCTTATCGAAGTAACGACTATAGACCTCGGCCAGAGACGGATCAGTTTTAAGAAAACTAAAACATCTATCACGGCTGGAGTATTTACCAACACTGATTAATAATATTTAGTTTTCAAATTTAAGTCTTCCATTACTTACTGAGTGACTGACAGACAGCGCACAGGTAAAATAACTAAAATCGCATTAAAGTTAACTCAATTCTGGGCGTAGCCAAGCATTTTGATATGATTGGCATCCTTTTAAAATAAGAACTACTCATGATATGCAGTACTTTTCCCAAGTATGAGGCTATTTCATAGGTACAAATATTTTTAAACCTCATAAACATCATGTTTAATACTTAGCAGTTAACCACTAATAGTAAAGTAAAAGTGAAGTAATTAGCCTATATATTGTCCCACTGCTGGGCAAACGCCTCCGTCATTGAAAGCAAGTCATTGCTTCAATGGATGGGTATTGGCTTAATCACCACGCTTGCCAAATGCGGGTTGGTGATCACAAAACCGGGCTATGTTCCGAAAAGGACACTAATACAAAATAAAATAAATACACGATAATAGTTCAATAAAAAACTACTTGCTTAAAAATATATATTATCATGAGTAGGTAGGTTCTTATTTTAAAAGGATGCCAATGATATCAAAGTCAGCCTGTATTTGTATACCCACACTTAATTACAGGTATAGTGTCTCAATACTGTACAGTCCTTGTCTCGATCGTCTCAGTAATATTTCGCTCTAGGTGCACTAATTATAAACTTCACTTAGCCAGCAATTAGCATATGTGTTTTACAGCATTTTTTAAAAACATACCTACATACACTTCTTCTTATAATATTTCTATTTATGTTTCTTCCAGAATGTCAATGATAATGCAATTACCCCAAGTGGCCTACCAAATACCAAAGTTCGTGATGGGGCTTGGCTGAAAGAAGTTAATCGAAGAATATGGGAAAGTCAGCAACTCTACGCCACCGGACCAGCCATTGTCCTACTCGTACAACCCCTGATACTTCAATGTCAATTATTTTTAATGATTAGTCAAACTTTGATAAGGAGAGAGGAATAGTTTTCCACAAATTTGAAATGAAATTGCTATGCAACGATTAATATTATCAGTAAAAAAACCTATAAATAGTTCATTCTTTGGTGATACATTTTAGCAATACTTACTTATTGTTGAATTTGTTTCAGTAGACCCCCCTTATTCATAAAAACTAACTCTGTTGAAATATTGTGTTTTGCTAAATGGCTCTTGTCAGTATGCCAAAGAACAGAGACGAGCAGTCATTTAGCAAAAACAAGATAAAGGATCGATTTAGTTTTCATAAATAAGGGGGTACCTCTCTTTTGTAAATAAATTTGTAAAATTATAAAAAAAAAACATTTCAAAGCAATCACATCCCTAATTCCCTACCCAAAACTTACTACTAGAAATAAAAGTACAAGCCAAATGATTAAATTAGGTTTTATTACAATCTAGTTAAAATTTACAAGAGAGCTTTTCAAGCGTTTAAGTTAAATAAAATTAACTTTAAATCATACAACACAAACGTTCATTAAGATATTCCGAAATAGGAAATTAATACTGTCCTATTTGACAAAAAGTAGATGTATAATTTATATGAATTATTTTTATCATCATTATTCAGACATTTATTTAATTACACATGTTAATAAAAATTGGTCCCGTATTTTTCCAACAGCAACAATTGGTTGCTATAATATTTTTCAATTGTTCGCCCAAAAGATATGCAATGCATTAGCGCCATAACTAGTGACCATTTACCACATCTTTTAAACACACAAACTTCCTAACCCACCCAACCACATTCGCTACGAAAACTACTTCATGGCAGAATTAACATTACACCTCACAGTAAATTCAGATTTCGGTGGTTTACCACGATGTTCGAGTTTATTTTGTTTTGGAAGAATTTTTTATTTGAGAACTTCAGTACTAAGGAAACTTGAATGCAAGGGTAGCTACACACATAAGCGGGCCGGCAAATTCGGTTCGGCAGTGACTGTCGTACAACAAAGCAGACTCGAAGTAATTACTGCACTTGTTCGGCTTCATTCGGCATGTGCCGATTGGGTAGCACGTTCGGGTCGACACATCATTCGATTTGGCAGTACTTGTGGAACGAAAAAGCCGGCCTGAAGCAACTAATACTGTATTGTATACCTTCAGCTCCAACACGTCGTCTTCGTCCCACATTATTAGGTGAACTAAAATTTAAGCCTAGCGGGTTGTGATTTCCATAAATTCAACTATAATATATTCGGTTTTACCGCCCGGGGCGGCTGTGCCGAATAATGCCGGCCCGATTATGTGTGTATTCTACCCTAACAAAAAACTTCTTACAAGAACAGTAGCGTAGAGATGCTTGAGCTATCATTGATTTTAATAGATATAATATGATCCCTTTCAGTTACATGAATTAGGAAAACAAAGATTTTCTGACATCGAATTGTTTCTGGGTAAGGCTGAGTTAGAGAGTTAAATGCGATTATTTGATAGGGTTCAATCAGCTTGAGTACACATAAAATTAAGACTGCCATAACTCCATAACAATTTAAAATGATGAGATATTTCATGAAATCTTTTTAGTATAAGCAACCACCTTCAACTTATTATAACATACAAGATGAAATTTATAAAACAAAGATTTTAAATATTTTTAAAGAAAAGTTTAAAAGCAATTTAACTGTAAAACTCTGTACCAACCACATTTGGTTAAATAGGTAAAAGGTGGGAATTTCAATTTACATTATCTTTATGAGTACTGTTTCAACAATTTGTTTCTTTAAAATATTAAAATTAATTAAAAAGTTAAAATAATTTAATCACATTTATGGAAATTCTTATTTGAGTTCTCGAAATGTAATTCAAATAAGGAATACAATGTTTTTTTTATTTACTAAATCGACTAGTTAAAGAAAAATGTTTTTTTTATTTTGAATCATTTTTTTAAACTGTGTACAATTCTGATCAAATCAATTAAAAAATTATGATATTTTTTACTAATGTTACTTTGTGAAGATTTAACGTACAACAAAACAGATGGGTAGAACTTTAGTTGATTGTCTTAAATATCTAAAGAAGGCGGGGCCTTTGAAAGCCAATTACTAAAGCCGCTATTAACACTTCAGGTTAGATAGTGTCTAAGACTTTGCCTTTCCATTTAGTGTAATCCATCACCGTTCCCGGCTGCTCGGTTAAAAATAGTAAGGGTGGTGCATTCGGGGAGGGCAAGCAGGATTGTGTTTATTAGTTTGTTTGAACTAACCACATCGATATCCATTTGTAAATAGGACATCGCATAGACTGCGCTGGTCGCTGGCCTCAGGACAGGTACACTAAGGGTCAATTCACACCGAACCGCGACGCGACGCGACGACGCCGCTGCGCGCACATTTTCATAGAACTACTCAAAATTTAACCTTATTTACGAGATGCCTCGCGGCGTAGTGCTGCGTGGTGCAATGTATTCTGAATTTTCACAGTGAAATATGTATCTTTTCGTGTAGTAAATAAGTTAAATTTTGAATAGTTCTATTAAAAAGTGTGCGCAGCGTCGCGTCGCGTCTCGGAGTGAATTGACCCTAACGCGTTCATGCGTGGGCACTAACCGGATAGAAACCGGTATAAATCGGCTTGGTCAGTGATCTAGCTTAGTGCTGACACACCCGCGCGTAATTTTAATTAATTTTATTGTGAGAGGCGTGGGAGCTGGTGGTGCCATCGTTGTATTTGATTTCCAAAATACCAAAAAATAACTGTAGGACCAGGGCAAGTATGTTCTTTTAGAATTTCTAGAGCAACCGTCGTCCAATTTCGCGAAGAGCTGTTGACTGGGAATAGAACAGAGGTCTTATGAATGTAGCGTAATGAGGATCTACCTATAGCTAATTCTATTCCTGATAACCTCTTTCAGTTTCACAATTCACTGTGTAGTATATTAGTAGCTTTAGGACAAAACATATCTGGCTATGAGGTAGGTAATTAAAATAGTACTAGTTTAGTGATGTTTAAAATAACAGTCTTTTACATGTTAACAGGAAGTACCTATACGTTTTATGACTAATCAATCACAATAATTTAACCAGTGCAAATCAAATCATTAAATCAAACTTACATCATTACATCAAACATACTAGACAAGAGTCTCAGGAGATTCGACATTTCAAGTTTGACTATTGTTGTTTTTGAACAAAAAATAGAAATAAACTTACAAAGCAGAAAGTGCACATGATAACAGTTAAAGTGATGACAAATGTACTTTACTAAAACCAATGAAGTTATTCAAAGCAGTAGGCTTTCTTAAGCTTAGGAAAGAAAACTGTCTGCAGCAGCTTGGTGTGACCAGGCCCTTGACTCTTGAATCTAATTTCGCCGGATTGGCATTAGATTACTATCACCTAAAAATTTTTTGAACCCTAACGCTTTAGAATGAGGTTCAAAAATTTTGTTTGACATTTCTGCAATGTTTGTCCAATAAAATTCTGTTCAAGAGTCAGGCCCCTGATCCGTTTTCTGGGGACTGTCATAATCGTGTAGTAAGTATAACAGACCAGGGCATGTGGTTTATCTAACATCAAAAACAAAGAATTTCCGTATAAACTGCGTTCCAGTTCACGATAACGTAACTACAATTTTATTGTCCTTCTTAAATCTAGTAGGGAAGTTTGCAAACTTTGTTACTTTCATATCAAGAGCGGAAAATAGTCTAGAAAAAAACATGGTCAACTAGAAATCGCACAGAGGAAAATAGCGTCATTGCGAACTGAACCTACTTTAAAAAGCTATTATCGTCAAATGAAACAAATGATAATCGAGATCAGATATAGTATTACTTATACTATATACATGAGTAAATAAACATAACAGAGACACAGCTTCAACACCGTAACAAGTAAAATTAATGCACGTGTGCGCGTGGGCACTGGCAGTCTCGTCGCGTACACAGAGAAACCGGCATATACCAGCTCAGCCAGTGGTCAAGCTAGGGCTAACAAACACACAAGTAGTAGTGTACCTGTCACAGTGTCATCTTTATGTTGCTTTGTATCTGTTCTGTTTATAGAACCATGTAGTATTAGTATTGTAGAATGTCAATGTTTAAAACATACATCTAATTTGGAATGTAAAAATTAAAAATAATTCACTGGAAACTAAAATATAAACACACTAACACACACAAAAACACAACATTGAAATAAAACTAAGATATATTTATGACAAAATATATACAAAGGTAGACACTATACTAATAGATCAGTACCAATGCTATGAAAAGAAAGAAAAATACAAGTGCTTGTGTATGGTAGTCTTTTTTTTGTTTACTTCTTTTCTCTTTTGAACATTCATACTGATTTCAGTAGAGGTCTGAACTTCCACAATTTTGCAAAACAAAGATCGCAGATCTCGATTTTACAGCCGGTATTCAATGTAACCCGGACACAAAATAAATGTACTAGCTAAGGAGTATTTACAGAAAACATCCTGATATTAAAATTAACTATACATGGCATTAAAACATCAGTCTGAAAGTTACAATTTTAATTCAAAAATGGCACTACCCCAGCTTAGAGCATAAACTAGCACGAAAATCTAATATTTTTAGTTTGTCTCCTATGCCACTCTAAGCTTCTCTACCCCTGATAATCTCAATGAAGCAAACAATTTTTACTGTTATTGTTTCTTCTAAAATAATAACTAGGCGACAGTCAGCCACAGGCCAAGCGTAACATTTCAACCACTGGTATTAAATTAAAACAATACAAATGCAATAAAGGAAAACAGATATGTTGCACCTGTCATGTGATTGACTGTATTAACCTAAATTTAAATTTAAAATATCACTGGTCACAACTAACTAAACACTAGCATGTTGCACTTAAAACAGTAGCCTTTTCAATTTTTGTTTACTCTTGCTAGAGCTGACAGAGCATGTGCTCTTCTTTCTCTTAGATGGACTCGGTCCATCAAGATCATATTTCAAACAAACCTTACCTGGGTGTCTTTCGTATTTACATAGTCTGCAAAACTGCTGAGCACATGTAGAGCTGGTGCATTCACCCCATTCTTCACCAGAAGTTTCAACAGTCACTTTTGCAGGATGCCGGCACTTAATGCAGAACATCTGACTGCGGCTGTCAAGGGATGCCGCCTATAAAGCAGACAATGAGGATTTAATAAATGTGTTATTTTCTCAATTAAAATACCAAATATGATTAAGTAAATAGCATGTTGAAAAAAAAATAAAGGCAGTATACCTATTTATATTATTCAAAATAGTAAATGATTTATTATAAAACAAAAGGCCTCCTGTTAAAATTATGTTGCTTGTTAAATGTAAGTAGAAATGAACAGCTATACATGTGAGAGCTAGTCATCTTTGATTATCATTTCAGGATTTGGGTGTTAAGCCCCCCTAATCTGTAAACTACATATTCATTATAATATAAAGAAAACATAATTACCTTGGTGAATTTGTTAAACCTTGTTGTTCTTGGGCTTCGAGTAGGACTACGAGGAATACTTTGAAGCAAATTAACATTTTGTATGTCTTTTAATGGTTTGATTTGGCTATCTAAAGCCAGTTTAGGAGTTTCAATCTTATACCGATTCTCAAAATTGCTTTTTAGTGTAGTAAAGAAATTTCTGTAAGTTTGTTTTGTGTTCACATTTTTGAAAATGTTGCACCATTGTTGGCTAACCAGTGTAAAGTTATAGATATCCTCCCGAGACAAATATCCCAATATATTTTTGATTGAAGTACTGCAGTAGTCCTCATGGCTGTACAGCATCTTAATTATGTCAAGTTTCTGGTTTGGTTTGTATCCAAACCTATTAGTAGCTAAGTCACTAGCAGGTGGTTTACAATGAACTATTTGTTTCTCACATGATAAAGAATGTATGGCAAAATCTACTTTTCTTGGAGATCTTTTGCGATTAAATGGACTCAGACTGCAGTTAGTCTTACAAATCTTTTTAATAGGAGTAGAAGGATGCATTGATGAAGTCTCAAAGTAGTCTCTGCTGTAAACATCACTTACATAGGTATCTACAAGACCTGAATCAAATGAAGTTGCTCTGATTACTTTGCCCTCATTCACTTTCAACTTTTGCACTTCATTTGCTATTGCACTGGTTGGTGTTGCAACTGTCTCATAAATGGCTTCATTTGGACAAGTTCCTCCTTCTTCATAACGCCGTTTTACACCACGTCTGGCAAGTGGGGTAACTTCGAAACTTGAGTTAGTATTTGCCGAATTGAAACTATTATATTGGTGATGCAGCGATTGCACTTCTGACCCTGGGGTAATGGGATAACAGTCCACTTTTATCTTACAAATACTCGTTACTAGAAGTGACGGATCTTGATTCTCGTTCGGCGTGCTTGAGCATTCTAACGACGGTGTAGCAAATGATGTATGATATCCACTGTCTTCAGACTTATAATAACTTATGTTTTTGTAGGATAATGGTGTTGTAATCTCTCGCGAATTAGATTGAATATCCATGATGAGTACTTGTTGACCTTATCCAATGAAGATCAGTATTTCATTAAAAACTAAGTTACATTAGAAAACACACGCACTCCATGATTCGACGTCCTGTGAAGTCGTACGTTTCGATCACTATTTATTAATGTTTTAAATGCGTAAATTTTAGTTGGGCAAGAGTATTCGACATAATAATGTTAACTCGATCGATATAACATTTATCAGACACAAATTAAAAAACGATCACAAACGACACAAACAACACACTACAACAGCTAAATTGTTTGACGTTTGACGGTTTTTTGACGATGGCGGTCGGAACTCGGAATGGCAGTGGCACTATTTTAACGTTCAAATAGCCTTCTGTCTTTTAAAGGACATTTACACCTTTTCGCTTTGAATTATGTTCATATAATTCTTGTTTGACATTTCTGCAATGCTGCTTGTCCAATGAAATATTTCATCAAACTAGTTTACGAACCTTGTTTAATTTTTTTTTGTGTATAATGTAATGCCAATCTGGCAAAATTCTGTTTAAGAGTCAGGCCCCTGGTGCTTTAACCTAAGGATGGCTGTGCCTGTTCCATGAACCTATACTTTAAATCCGTGGCCTGTTCCCCGGATT
Organism: Udea olivalis; assembly: GCA_947369235.1. NCBI lineage: Eukaryota > Metazoa > Arthropoda > Insecta > Lepidoptera > Crambidae > Udea > Udea olivalis. The sequence continues at coordinate 12,893,426 of OX376341.1, read as the reverse complement.
ACGAAGACTACACACAGACGCACGCACGGGTACATCCATCAGATTTATGAGATGGCAGACGGGTTGCCTGCCTGCCAGGCAAAACTGTACGCGTGTGGAGAAAAAATCTCACAACACATTAACGTCACCAAAAAAATTTTTTGAACCTTTTGTCCTAACGTTCAATAATGTATTGTTCGATATTATGGGTCAGGCCCCTGGCCCCTAACTCCCGAACCAAATTTCGCCGGATTGGCATTACATTTGTCTAAATTTTTTTTTAACCTTAACGCTTTTGAATAAGGTTTATACATTTATTTTCATTTGAAATGTCCAATGAAATTCTGTTCAGGGCAATCCGTCGGGTAAATTGAGCGGGTACCTGATTGATTTACCCATGCGTGTGGGGTGGTTCGTAGAATAGGGGCGGGTGAAAAAAAGTACTTACCAAGCCCCCTTAAGTCCTCTTCGCCCGTAGGCGGCTTCGGGCATTGAGCCATCGCTCATGGCCTGGGCATCTTCTCATGGGTGCCACGCCCCCATGATTTATTTAAAAAAATAATAATTTTCATTTTGGTTGTCTTGTAAGTAGCTCCCTTGGCACACATGGCACCGCGCCCTCAGCGTAGTCAAGCCCACCGGGTAAGACACTGTTGACTGAGTGAGGCCCAGTGAACGACCAGCGAGCAGGCGGTGGCTAACACGGTAATCGGTAAACAAGGGAGCTAGGCGTCATCCAGGTGTTTGTTTGGTCTCAGGCGAGGTCGCGATGCAGTATTCGATGTCAAATAGCAAAAATCGTGGTCAAAATCGCGATTTTCATGCGATTGAAGTTAGTGAATGGGCCAGCAGCGGAGTGCTTTTGTCTTAAGTCGGACCGCAGCCAACTGCTGAGCTGTTTCTGAACGAAATGCCAAATTTTGACATTTCGTTCAGAAACAGCCAAACAGTTTGACTTTGACTTGACAAGCAAAGCAGGCAGAAAGCCAGTCAATTAGTTTAGTCAAGGAAAAGATTTTTAATTTGTTTTTCCTAGCATAACTTAGGACTAACCATAATTAAAAATATGATTTATGTAAAAAAATGGCGTAAAATATAGGTGATAATATAGGAGCACATTTTAAGCAGAGTGTATGTAACAATTCTATTGTTACACTCATCAAGGGACTGCGAAAATGGAAAGCAACATAAAAGATTTATGCAGGCTGTGTGCTAAAAAAGACGATTTTACGAAAGAATTATTCGATGAGAATAATAAAAATGCTTTAAAATTAGTTAAAGATCTGGTACAAATAGCAGTAAGTACCTCAGTAATGTTAACATATTCTCTGACACCTAAAAACGCCTTAGAGTTGAAGTTGTCCTCAAGATGGTTCAAGTTTCTCACATAAAATTTGGATTGTTTCAGATAAAAGAGAATGACAACCTTCCTACTAAGATATGTTTAAATTGTGAAGAAAAGATGGTATCTTTCCAACTGTTTGTCTTGGAGTGTTATAAAGCTCAGGATATCTTAAACATAATGCACACAGAGGCATCAACTATCAGGGTTAAAATGGAGTCTGCTGTAGAGTTTGGAGTTCCTCTTGTCAAGTCAGAGGTATGGTTTATCATAATAATATCATAGTTACTTACACAGGATTAATTTTGTGCTGTGTATAAGTAGAAATGTTTTGAGTAGAATACAGTTTAAAATGAAAGCTATGTGATATCTGATGGAGCGATCACAAGAATAGATAAATCCTAATCTTGATTTCCCATCCAAAAGAAATAAATGAGCTCTACATAAAATAGTGGGCCTTATATTGTTACTTCAGTAGTCCTTACTCTATATCTATTTCTGAGTTAACTATGTAGTTGATTGGTGCCACCATTAGTTCCTTTGCAAAAAAAATAGAAAAAGTCCCTGCAGATGGGCTCATAATACCTTGTATCACAAGGCCATACTTTTTTATTATTATTATTATTTCGACTGGGGACGCTGGCAGTGGGCCGGGTGATCGGTCCGCTAGTTATGGGCCATTTCACCCATTTCCCCGGGCCCCCTAGCAGGGGGTCTAGGTAAAAGGCCATACTTACAAACTATAGTTATGTTATGATTGGTTTTGCTAGCTTGAAAATATTCAAATCTTATTTGCACACCCTGCAAACAAAGTGTTATCTTTTCTCGTTATAGGCAAATCAATTGGTCTTAAATTGGTTTTGACGACCGACTTGGTGTAATGGTTAAGAAGTTGGCTACTACACCAGAGGTCGCGGGTTCGATCCCCGCACAGTACAAACATTTGTGTGCATGAACATGTCTGTTTGTACTGGTCTGGGTGTCTCCTATGTATAATAAGTATGTATTTACAAAAGAAAATGTATTTAAGTATGTTTATCCGTTGTCTAGTATCCCATAACACAAGCTTTAATTAGCTTACTTTGGGGCTAGATGGCGCTGTGTGGAATAATGTCCAGGGATATTTATAAATACTGTTTTTTTTCGTCCTTCAATTATGCCACCCTTAGGGTAGGGTGCTTTCAATTTAGACGTTTCGTGACGGACCGCTGCAGTGCCAAAGCAGTGCGTTTGTCGTATTCTGCACGGAACGACATTAGACAGCAAATACCGCGCGCTTTGTATGAAAACAAACGACCATCCATGTGCAATAGGACAAACGCACTGCTTCGGCACCGCAGAGGTCGGATATGAAACATCTAAATTAAAAGCACCCTTATGGAAATTATATTTTTGGTCAGCCCTTTTCTCAAGCTGATTTCATGTATGGTGAAGGGAAAGGGTTAGATGAATTCTTTTCAATTACAATTCTGTATGCATATTTGTCATGTTTGGTGCTGGTCAATAATTTCTACAATTTTTCCAGGTAAAGGATGAACTCTTGGCTGAAGACATAGTTCTATGTAAGTGTTAAATATTATTGTTTTAATTGGCTTAATCTAAAAAAAAAACTCTGTGATAACATTGACCCACAATTTGAATTGTGAGAAAATATCTCCCAAACTCAAACTCAAACTCGAATAACTTTATTCAAATAGACTTCCACAGTAAGTACTTTTATATCGTCAAATTTAAAGCAAAATATACTAAATAATAGACATAAATACTAAAATAATATAGATATTTAAATATACAGTATACAGACATAATAAAAGACTCCAAAAAGATTCACCTAAAAATCCTCTTCTGCAATTACATGTCTATACTATTCTATCATCATTAGGGTACCAGCTACATTATAAGGAAAAACTGAATTATTATTAATTTCATTAAGGCTAAGAGACACCCCAAACTAGCGTAATTTGGACGTTGCGTCGTCCCAGCGCCCGCGTAGTGTTGGCGCGGCGCTTGGTCGGCGCCGACGCTGCGCTTGCGCTGGGCGTCCTATGCACGCCGCGTTCGAGCGTCGCGCCGAGCATACGCCCTATACAGTCAGTGTGAAAATGGATTCCGAAGATTATTTCTAAAATCACTCATACAGTTTCTTTAACCTAAAGAAGTACTATTTTTTGGTTTCTAGGTGTGAGAAAACTTACCTTTATTATTTATTAGGGAATTAGAAGAGTTTTACTCAATTTAAAAAACCTTCGAGTCACGATTAGGTACTTGTTCTTATCATCATTATTTGAGAATTAGAGATATTTTTTACATGACTTTAGATGTTAAGTTCAAAAAGTATGTAAAATAGTAAAATCACACATTCTCACATCAGAGGCTAAAAAGGTACGTAAAGTGTGTAAAATGTACGCAATGGCAACGCTTGGCAATTGCGTTGTTCATCGTACTGTCGACAAAAAAATCTCTGCACAAGCGTCGTGCCGACGGGACGCCTGCGCAGCGCAATCCCGACGTTCGGCGCTCGGCAAGCGCCCCGCGCCCGAGTTAAACCGCTCCGCTGCGCGAGCGTTGGGTCGCGTCGGCGCCGACGCCCAAAGAACGCTAGTGTGGGGGCACACTAAGCAATGTATTTTTCGTTTTAATGACCATAAAAATTAAGGAGCCACTTCGAGATATGAAAGGAAAAATACACTCTTAGTTTACAATTATCATTTTTTGTAACATCTGTTATGTTTATTTCTTATTTTGAATGACCAATTCCAGAGTTAATAGTAGAATATATCAGAGTGATTTAAGTATGTGGTTGGCTCCACAATCCAAACATCACGACATGAATTTCTATGGTATGAGCTGTTACTAATAGGTATAATATTATAGTTTATTTTGTTTTGTTGAAGGTTCAATTAGTGCTGAAAACCCTGAAGCTGTATACGACAAAAGTGAAGATTTCCATGATTTCTCTTTGCAAGATGATTGCATCGATGATGACGATGATGATGATGATTTTATGGATAATGTGACACTAGCTTCTCTTAAAAAAGAGAAACTTAATGATAATGCAGAAGCTCCTGTTGCACTGGAGGAAAGACCTGTTAAACGTCATAGAACTTATAAAACATATAAAAAGAAACCAATAAGTGACTCAGCTGAGGTTGATAAAGTTTTTCAAAGAGCAGACTGGAAAGTAAGAGATTTTGTTAAGTAAGTATGACTTAAAAATTTAAGATGCTGGAATACTTTAGAAGGCCATCCAAATAAGAGAGAGTTGAATCTCTGCACTGCCTCATTTAGTCTGCCACTGCTTTGTTTCAGTGACATTAGCTAAACATTTAAAATGATTTATTTCAGACTGCAATGTGATATTTGTGATCTAAAAATGAAGTCGTGGAGTGATTTGCGCTCACATTATTATAAGACGCATAGGTGTAAACCTATGGTTAATTGTGTCTGCGGTTTCGTCGTCCGATCAAAAAGTGTTCTTTACAAGCATGTGTCAGATCACAAAATAAGAAACCAGAAAGTAAGTGGTGCTGAAAAGGACACAAATGAAGGAGAATCAAAATACTCCAGCCTTAAAATCAATGACTTTGTCTCGTAAGTAGCATTATGATTGAACACTCGCCAAAAGTGTAGATTCTCATTTTAAGCCTTTTATTATTCTTATCATTATTATTCTCTTCTCTACATTTGTTGACATATTTTAAAATCTCGATTTAAAAAATAGAGTGAGAATCTCAGGGGACTGAGCTTTTATTTTTGTTATGACAAGTTTTTTTGTTGGAATAAAATAACGAGTTAGTCCAATTACAATAAATTACATTATTTTTTGTGTAATTACAATGAAATATGTTCTGTATGCGGTAGCACTGCGATTGTTTGTTTGTGCAATAATGTAGATAAATATTAGAAGTTTTTGTTTTATTTTGTGAATTTACAATTTTTGTTAAATACATCATTTCTATTTGACAGGTTTAATTGTACTATTTGTCATAAAAAATGCTCAAGCTGGTACAGTTTGCGATCTCATACTGAAAAGGCTCACAAAATAGCACCAGTTGTTCAATGCATCTGCGGAATTACACTTAGATCCAAGTCGGTTCTTTACAAACACATTCAAGATCACAAGAATCCCAACATGCTATGGTACGTGTTTATTCTAAGCAATGTTAAATTGATAGTTAATTAAAAATATTAATTGAAGCCTTTTCAATAAAATTGCTTATGTTAGTTGTTCACTATAATTAATAACATGTCTTTTACGTGTTTTAGCTGCGACAAGTGTCCAAGAATAACAAAAACAATAGAAGCTCTCAACAAACATAAGATGAGACATGTACCGAAATCGGAAAGAAAATTCTGTTGTGATAATTGCGATAAAATATTTGTTACGAAAGATGCGTTAAAATCCCATGAAAGATCACATATTCCCATTGAAGATAGAAAAATATATCATTGCGGAGTGTGTGACTTGAAGTGAGTATGGATTTAATTTACTATCAATTAATGTTATGTATTTTAAATGCAACCTTTTTGTGATCAGTAAAAAATTTTAGTATTTTCATGTTAAGTGATTTTGTTGTTACATTAATATTGAGTTTGGTCGCAAAAAAACTAAAGCCTACTAATAAAATGAAGAGAAACAAGCCAAAACGACTAGTCGAACAAGATTGTTGGTGCAATGTAAAGTAGTATTAATAGCAGGCCGCGTCCCTTTCATAAAAAAGAAACAGTGCCGACGAAGTATTGTTTTCGTTCTAATTTTCACTATGGTTCATCACTACAGTAATTATCTTCATAAATGTGCATATGCCAAAAGTTTAAGGATTGGACATTGAAGTGTTCCATAAATAATCCCCGAATGAATATTACCATTGCCAAACCGACATTCCTGGTTCAATTGTCAGATTCACGACGCGCTCGTCGGCCGCGTCGCACAAGCGCGTGGTGCACGACAAGATCAAGAGCTACGTGTGCGACCTGTGCGGGTACGCGTGCGGCACCAACGGCGAGCTGCGCCAGCACCGCGCCATACACAGCGACGACAAGCCCTTCGTCTGCAAGACCTGCTCCAAGCCGTGAGTATTAAAAATAGCGTTAGATATAGGAAACCAGGTGGAGCGACGACTTGCTGGTAAGAAGTGTGTGCACACTGAGCTAAGCCGCTTAGCTCAGTTTGCTTACGCTGTCGCTGCTGCGCTGTATCCCAGTAAGCGTGAATTTTCAAAAATGTTTGGGTTTCTTTATAATAAAATGCGCTTTTTCAAAGTCTATTTTTCCCATGTGTGACCGTCTTTTTAAAAAAAATATATTGTTTGTTCTAACCTATCAACTTGTTAGCGTTTTCCATTGAGAATAAAAATAGATATTTGATGATTCGAAATGTAGCCGAAATACTTGTTCAAAAGGCAATAGATTCTGTTGACGTCCTGTGTTTTGTCGTATTCAGCTTACAGTTTCTTTCACAGGTTCAAGACCCACTCAAACCTCAAGACCCACATGGACACTCACGAGGACACATCATACCAGTGCTACGTGTGCCCGCGCGTGCTGAACAGCCGCCGCACGCTCCGCAAGCATCTGCTCGTGCACGAAGAAAAGTGCCGCCACATCTGCTCCTACTGCCACAAGGCTTTCAAGAGACGGCAGACGCTCAAGGTAACTAGAGACGTTGTAACTAATATCCACATCATACCAGTGCTACGTGCGCACGCGCGTGCTGAACAGCCGCCGCACGCTCCGCAAGCATCTGCTCGTGCACGAAGAGAAGTGCCGCCACATCTGCTCCTACTGCCACAAGGCTGTCAAGAGATGGCAGACGCTCAAGGTAACTAGAGACATTGTAACTAATATCCACATAATACCAGTGCTACGTGCGCCCGCTCGTGCTGAACCGCCGCCGCACGCTTCGCAAGCATCTGCTCGTGCACGAAGAGAAGTGCCGCCACATCTGCTCCTACTGCCACAAGGCTTTCAAGAGACGGCAGACGCTCAAGGTAACTAATGACTTTGTAACTAATATCCACATTATACCAGTGCTACGCGTGCCCGCGCGTGCTGAGCAGCCGCCGCACGCTCCGCAAGCATCTGCTCGTGCACGAAGAGAAGTGCCGCCACATCTGCTCCTACTGCCACAAGGCTTTCAAGAGACGGCAGACGCTCAAGGTAACTAGTGACGTTGTAACTAATATCCACATCATACCAGTGCTACTTAAACAGTGCTTCAAGAACACTTTACCATGGTGAAAAAAGTACCATGAGACTATTTTTATGAATGAGGGGTTAATGTTTTATTTCCATACACATTGATCGGTGTGTAGATTACCTAGATGCGTGCTGTATGTACTTCTCACTGGCTCACTCTCACACCAAGTGTATTCACAATGCACTACGTCCGCCACGATCAGGGTCTCTCAGACGACTGACTATGCCACCGCTGGACAGTGACGTTGACAGGTGAGTGACACTGACAGGTGTCAGAGTCACCTCACTGCTACACTTGTGCGCGTGAGACAGTGTATTATATCTAGTACTTAGATACAAACACTACATCTCTCCCTTGTAAATAAAATTTGACTATTTGATTGAAACTAACTTTTAATCAACTTTCAACTTTAAATATGCATTTAACTTTACTAATTATTCATATCATCACTAGTGTTTCCGTTCAGCTCAGGTTCCTTGCCATCTGCAACTGACTCCCATACCCCTCCAATTTTCTTCAAATGAATTATATTTCTACGTAACTGTTGTCCAGTCTCTTCATTCCGTACAGTTATGTCTCCGCCAATTGCATTTTCAACCACATGTGGCGTAGGGTTAAAGTTGGTGGAAAGCTTATTTCTTTCAATTTCTTTTACGTAAACCTTGTTTCCTTTCTCTAAACCTGGACTTCTAGCTCGTCTTTTCCTATCTGCGTATTCCTTTCCTTTTTCTTTTTGCACTCTGTCTCGGTCTCTTACTTCTGAATCATCTTCTTTAAGTTCAATATCCCTCACCATAGGGATTTTATCTTTACATTGCCTTTTGAAAAAAAGCTCCGTTGGTGTCTTTCCCGTGACTGAATAAAAACTCCAATGGTTTGTGATCCGTTATGAGATCGAACTCTTTAGCAAACAGAAATGTGTTGAAGTGTTCAATTGCCCAGACAAGCGCAAGGGCCTCCTTTTCTGTCTGACTATATTTTCTTTCACACTCCGTCAGTGTTCGATTACCATACGCTACCAACCTTGGTCCGTTTTTATCAATTTGTATGAGAACAGCTCCTAGGCCAACAGGGCTTGCGTCTGCTATTACCTGTGTTTTGTCGTTGACATCGTAATATCCCAAGGTTCCAATACTCTTCATAACTTCTTTTAATTTTTTGAATGTGTCTTCTTGTCTTACTGTCCAAAAATCCTTTATGTTTGCTTTTCTTCCTAATTTTTCCCTCAAAATTTGTTTAAGTGGTTCAGTCAAAGTGGCTAAGTTAGGAATCCACTTGTTAAGATAGTTCACCAAGCCGAGAAAACTCTGCAAATCCTCTGTTGTGCGTGGTGCTTCAAATTCGGAAATGCTTTCAATGTATTTAGGTAAAGGTTTAACTCCTTCCGGCGACAGCTCGTGCCCCAAGAAATTCACTTTATCTTTTTTGTAAATACATTTCCTTTCATTTAATAAAACACCATTTTCTTCTAAAGTTTTAAGTACATTTGAGAGCCGGATGTCATGCTCTTCTTCGTTACTGCCGTAAATCAAAATGTCATCAATAAAATTGATTACACCTGCGCATTTTATTAACATCCGTTCCAAGATTTTTTGGAATAGTTCTGGGGCACACGAAATGCCAAACATCAATCTTTTGTACCTGTAAAGGCCGCTAGACGATATGAACGTCGTCAAACTCCTGGAATCGGGATGTAATTCGATCTGATGAAAAGCATTTTTTATATCTAGCTTCGAAAAATATCTAGCTTTTCTTATTTTAGGAAGTAAGTGTTCCATGCTGGGTAATGGGTGATTTTCTCGAAGTATGGCAGTGTTAGCGCGTCTCATATCAACGCACAGCCGCACTTCGCCAGTATCTTTCAGTATAGGAACAATCGGCGATATCCAGGGCGACGGTCCGTGCACTTCTTCTATAATGTCCAAGTCTAGTAACTCTTGAATTTTCTCATTTATGTTACCCTCAACCGGTATCTTCTGTAGGGTTGTGTTACCGGCTTCACATTTTTATCAATAGGTATGTGCACTTGTACATCTTGAAATTTTGGAAAAGGCGCTTTTGTATCCTGGACTTGATTGATGTCTAACCCTACTTTCAGAACGCCCAGACTTATCGCTGTTTCTTTGCCAAGGAGATCCCTGAATCCATTTTTAACGACGTATATTGTAGCTCGAACAGATCTACCATTGAGTTTTACTTCCGCTTCAAATGAACCCATTACATCCAATGGTATTTTACTCCCATAAGCAAGTAGAGTCTTATTTGGCTCTTTTGTTTGCTTAAAGCACGTAATTTTGTTGTTCCGCAAGTGTTCCCAGCTCTTTGAAGTTATAAGATTCAGCTTACAACCCGAATCAATCAACATTTCCAGCTTCACGTTTCCTATTGTACATTCTACCGTTGCATCATTATCCACATTGAATATATATTGTATGTCTTCACCGTCTAGGTTGTTTACCCCTGATTCTTTCCTTGATCTTTTGTAAGTATTTTTCACATTCTCTTGTTCATTTTTCCTTTTTTGTAAATTTTGTTTTGATTTGCAGCATATTTGGTAGTGTCCTAGCTTTCCACATGCGTGACATTTCTTTCCTTTTGCAGGACAGTCTGAATCTTGAGCGTTGTGCATAGAACTCCTACATCTACTGCATTTATCTGTTCGACTGGTTTGGTCTGATCTTTTACTCCTGGGTTCCCATCTTGATTCGCGGTTATTCCTTCTTTGAACTGAGTTTACTTCATTTGCTTTGGTCTTATCTTTCTGCTCGTAACTTTCTAACTGATGGTTCACAACTTCTAAAGTATTGGCTTCCACGATAACTTTATCTAAGGTGACACCTTCTCCCATAATCAAAATTTTCTTCCTTAGTTCTGAAGATGTGCATCTTTCTATAATCTGGTCAATAATGTGGTCGTCAGGTTTTTCAAATTTACATTTTGCAGCTTGATCTCTTAATCTTATCAAAAAGTTTTCAAAGTTTTCTCCTTCATTTTGCTTGAGTAGGCGAAAAATATGTCTTTCATAGGTCTTGTTTTGCTTCGGCAAGAAATGATCATCTAGTTTACTAATGGCTATTTCAAAAACATCTACTCCATCATTTTCCTCGGCACTTGCTCCAGGTAAATTATAGAAGATTTCTTGCAGACCAACGCCTCCTAACAATAACAGTATTGCTCTCTTCTTTGTTGAGGACGTGATATCAGAAGCTTCGAAATAAATTTTTAATGATCGTTTCCATTTCTCCCACCGTAATCCCACAGATGCGCTGTCTCCTTCAAGATCCAATTTATCAGGTGGTGGTAGCAAATTTGACATGGTAAGTTGATTGGGGCGACCTGAAAGGAATATTTTCATTTTACTTGGGGTAAAGGCCTTACCTCCAGTTAATGAGTGAAATCACGGTACGTCCAATCAAATGAATGTCTCAGATAATCTTCCAATTGAATGAAAGCTAATAGCACGTCCAATTTAATGGAAGTCTCAGGATTTTTTCCAAATGAATGAACGGTAACAGCACGTCCAATTTAATGGAAGTCTCAGAAAATCTTTCAATTGAATGAAAGCGAACAGTACGTCCAATTTAATGGAAGTCAAATGGAGATCTCCAATTCAATGGAAACCCCAAATACTTCTGAAAAGAAGTTTCAAAATGTGTTCAATTTAATGAAGTCCAAGGTAATGTCACAACCAAGTCTTTGTCCAATTTAATGGAAAACACAAAAGCACAATAAAAGAAGGTTCTCTTAATATTATGTTCAATGTCCAATTCAATGGATTCCATACTAGAAGGAACAAGAAATCATGTTTTCGAAACGCAACAGCGCTCTGTGTTTCTTCTCCTTATCTACCTGTAGGTAGGTCGACCCTAAATTATTGAAATTATAATCAAAATAAAAATACAGACAGGTAGCAGATATTACATTCAATTGATATCAAAATAAAATTTAACACTTAGTCAATGAGCCAGATTCGGTGTATTGTTGTGTGATTGTATTTTTTATTTTATTTATAACCACAAATATGAATAAGCTTAAGCATGATTTTACTTAGGGCTGAATATATTCTAAAATTCCATTTACAATACACGCAATCATACCATTATTGCAGCCAGGTAGGTAGGAACCTACTATTTATGTAGGCACATAATAACATGATAGTAAAGTAATACAATATTATGAAATGCCCAGTTTAATTGTTTAATGCCGACTATGAATAATATGACACCTTATTCTTTATAAGGCTGGTTTGTTTACATTCACGGGAACCTTTTGATCACCGTGAATTAACCGTTCTAGCGAAGGTAGGTAGTAATTTATATTGCATTCGCGTTTTTTAATACTTCGCTTGATATTTGCTACTAAGCAAACTTTAATCAAGCTTGTTTTGCCAACTGCACCCTACGAATAGTGATATTCATTTTTACTTTGTTAGAAGTAAACTTGTTTTGGTCAAATCACACCTTCGTTAAATATGCACGTAGATACAATGTACTGCTAAAATATAAAATATTTTACTGACCTTTTGCCTCGTCGCCACTTGTAGATTACCTAGATGCGTGCTGTATGCACTTCTCACTGGCTCACTCTCACACCAAGTGTATTCACAATGCACTACGTCCGCCACGGTCAGGGTCTCTCAGACGACTGACTATGCCACCGCTGGACAGTGACGTTGACAGGTGAGTGACACTGACAGGTGTCAGAGTCACCTCACTGCTACACTTGTGCGCGTGAGACAGTGTATTATATCTAGTACTTAGATACAAACACTACACGGTGCATGCCATATTATTCTGTGATCAGGGTTTTAGACATTTCAGGTAATTTATAATTATTTTATAGTTCGTTATGGTACTTACTAAATTTCGAAGAAAAAAAGAGGAGGTTTTCAATTCCGTTGTATTTTTAGGTATATTCAATAAATGACTGTTTTCCAGGTGCACCTATACACGCACACGGGCGACAAGCCCCTCACGTGCAAGTGGTGCGACGAGCGCTTCGCGTACGCGTCCACGCTGCGCTCGCACCGGCTGCGCTGCCACCCCGACAAGATGGCGGCGCAGGCGTCCAACTCCTACCAGGCGTACGCGCACGCGCATAACCACGTCGTCCAAATACCGGTGTCTGCACAGGAGGTAAATATTACTACAGAATACTTCTGTAAAGCGAGACTAATTGATGTGATAAAAATATAGTACAAGTTTGTATATTCATCAGATTTTAAAGTATTTTCATACAGCCCTCAAATGTATCTTCGTCTTGCGAAAACGTCTTGCAATGCGACCTGAAAAACCTATCCCAGGTTGTTCCCACAAATTGAACGTTTTACGTAACAAGGAGTTATTACAAAACATATACAATACAATCTACCCCACCCCTCCCGCGTTGCAAAAGTTTTGTTGATGCTATCATACCGACTGTTTTTTTTTGAAGCAAGTTCTTACATTAAACATATTTTATTATTTTCAGGATTACATTAAAAACGACGTATCTGCTGCTGCGGTTGCTGTGAATATTGCTAAAAATGAAGCAGAGGCTATGTAGGCATAGTACTAGGGTTTGGTATAGTTATTCTGTATCTAAAATTTGATTCGGACTTTTTACACTGTAGTATACCTAGTTGTATTGACGTGTATCACATAGTTATTTAAATAATAGAGAATCAACCTAAACTATTGTTGTTTTTGTTTCCTAGTTAGTTGCTTATATTCAAAACACAGAAATAAAATTTTGCTATGGCTGTTATTGAGTCCGGTCGTCGTATCAGTCTATAAAACGACGATTGATGTGGCTTTTGTATAGCGGCTTAGAATATGGAATATACTAGGTTCACAGTTTTTTTGGCCTTCAGGCGTGCCCCCTTTTAAAAGTCTGTACCCCGCCTCTGAAACAGCATACACCTTCTTCTTCTTGCAGTGCCTTTCCACTACTGGAGTTCCGCTGGAGCCGTCAGCTCCGCGAATCTCTTCCTATCTCTCGCTAGCCGAAACAGCTCTTCCACGCTGGCAATTTCAGTCCACTCTCTGATATTTCTCAGCCACGACTTTTTTCTTCTTCCAACTCGTCTTTTCCCCTCAATTTTTCCCATCATTATTGTTTGAAGAAGATGATAGCGCACATGTCTTAACACATGCCCGAGATATGCTACCTTTCTTCTTTTGATGTTTTTCATGAGTTCTCGGGATTTCTTGACGCGGCGGAGTACTTCGTTGTTCCTGACTTTTTGGACCCAGCTTATTCGGAGCATACGACGGTAAAACCTAATTTCAAGGGCGTCCAGTTTTTGGCGTATGTGTTCCTTGACGGTCCACGCCTCGCAACCCTAGAAAACTATAGGCCAGATATAGCATTGCAGCATTCGCACCCTGAGACTTACGTCGAGTTGTTTGTTGCAAAGAACCTTTTTCATTTTGTAGAAGGACGCACGGGCTATTTCAATCCGGGCCTTGATCTCGTTGTCCGATTCCCATGCTTCATTAACCCATGCACCCAGGTACTTGTATCGCCGGACCCTTTCAATAGGTGTTCCTGCAACTGTAATGTTGGGTATGAGGGTTGGATCCCGCGATATAACCATGAATTTGGTCTTTGCGATGTTCATAGAGAGACCCGCTCTCACTGCTTACATTAACGGCATTCACGATATATTGTAGATCTTCTGGACTGGAAGCAATTAGAGCCGTGTCATCGGCGTATCTAAGATTGTTTACAATTTGGCCATTGATTATGATTCCCCATTCTCGCCGTTCCAGAGCCTCAGAGATAATAGCTTCAGAATACACATTAAAGAGGAGCGGCGACAGTATATCAGTTTCTTCACCTTGGACTCTTACTGTTCCAGTCTGATGCCAATAGAGATTTTGTATTATTCGCACATCCTTGCCATCAAGACCGACATCCAACAAGCGTTGCAGAAGTATGTCGTGCCAAACACGGTCGAACGCTTTCTCATAATCTATGAAGCATTTAAAAATATCCGTTTGCATATCTCTACATTTCTGGACAAGGACGTTCATTGCCAATAGAGCTTCTCTCGTACCTACTCCTGATCTGAAGCCAAATTGGTTTTCGCTTAATTGTTCATCACACTTCACTCTGATTCTTTCGTGGATAATAGAAAGGAACAATTTTAAAACGTGACTCATGAGGCTCATGGTTCGGTATTCTAAGCATTTTTTGGCAGTAGGTTTCTTTGGAAAAGTCACAAAGGTTGATTGGAGCCATTCCTTTGGAAGGTCTCCCGAGTTATATCTGCGGTTAAATAAATTGGTTAATGAGTCTACTAGATCTTCTTCAATGAGTTTTAGAATCTCCACCTGAATATTGTCTGGTCCAGGAGATTTTCCAGTTTTCGCTTTTTTGAGAGCCTGAATTACCTCCGACCTTATCATTGGAGGTCCAGTATTGTCGCTAGGGGGATTAATTAATCCCCTGTTAACAGCCTCGAACAGATTTTTTATGTAGGTATTCCACAACCCCTTGAGTGATTCTACATCTGTGACAAGCTTTCCACTATCGTCAAATAGTGTGTTCAGTTTCGGTCGCTTAAGCATTTCAGTCATATCCTTAATTTCTTTATGAAGGTTAAAGTTGTCAAATTTCTGATGCAGTTCTCCCATCCTTTGACATTTGGCTTTATAGAATCTTGTACGAGTCTCCCGAATTTTTCTCCGAATCTCTTTATGAATCCTTTTACTCTTCGGAATCAATATGTTTCTGAAATCGGCGCTTATCCATAAGATCCATTATGCTATCTGTCATCCAAGCCTCCTTCTTTAAAGCGTTTTCAGGCCCTAGAATTTTCTTGTTGATGGTTGCGACTGTATTGTTAAGATTGAACTGATCGTTCAACAGATATTGACTCCGTATTACATTGAGCCCACTCGTTTATTGCGTTATACACCTTTGGTCGTATTAACGGATTGTGGATCTTACGAATGCCAATCCTGGCTCTTACGTTACGTTTTATTTTCTTAAGCTGGCCTCCAATCCTGATTACTACCGGGTTGTGATCTGAGTGCACATCTGCACCAGGGTATGTTTAGGCAGATTTCGCGCAGTTGCGAAACTTTTGGTTCACAGTAATGTAGTCAATCTGGTCGCGGACTACGTGACCTGATTGTGAGCTGTATGTTGTGGCGACGTCCATGTATATAAGCGCCTAGGATGGTGTTTAAAGAGTGTGTTGGTAATCACAAATTCTTTTTCCCGGCAGAAATCTAGAAGCATCTGCCCTCGATCCTTTCTTACCCCAAGTCCGAAAGAACCTGTGACTCCCGGAGTCTCCTCTGAACCAACTTTGGCATTAAAATCGCCCATTATGATATTGATATCATGTCTATGGGTGTACTGCAACAGTGTCTCTACCTCCGCATACAGCTCTTCTATTTGCTCATGTGGCTTGTCGGCTGTCGGGGCGTATATCTGTATGATGTTCACACTTTGGGGTTTGCTTTCGAGACTTAGTTGCATGCTCCGGCCGGAAAGTGGAACAAATGCTTTCACAGCTTTGTCAGTTTCCGCATTAAGTAATACAGGGACTCCATAGCGTTCAGCTCCAGCATCGTTACCAGAGTGGTAAAGGACGCTACCGTCTGCAGTTACTATTTTATTCTTATCTGGCCACTTTGTGTCGCTTAATCCCACGATACCAATGCTCAAACGCCTCATCTCCCTCACGTTGTCTAGTTTGCCGTGTTGCTTTAAGCTTCTAACATTCCACGTTGCAACCTTCAATTGGTTTTGTTTGTGTTTGCCTCTGGTGATTCTTAGCACCCCTGTCCCATATAAAGGACGCGGGGCTTGGGGCAATTTCCTTTGTTGTGCAATCCCATGGCTATGATGTGATCAGCAGAGCTGACCGACTAGGGAAGATACTCTGTGGTAGTATCCCGTTGCTTTCCACCGGCAAACATTTTTGAGGCCATTTAAACCCCAAGGCTGTGTAGCCCCATCCGTCTAGTTTCCCGGATGGTTATACCGCCATTGACTCGGTCGCCAGGTCCTCGTCCGTTATCTATCAGGGAGCACCCGATAACCTCTTAGTTATCGTCGCCAAAGCGCGTGCAGGTGAGGTTGACATTTGGGCCGGATATGATGGTAGTTCCGTTCTCCCCTTACTCCCCATGGCATACACCACAATCTTCTAAATTGCCAAAATCCAATGACACACCTACACAGGGGTCTAAATACAATCACTTATCAAGTTCAATCCTTAAACTGAGCGTAGCGAGCAATTTCGTAATATGATCATTTCCAGCCAGTCAGCGGTTACCTGGCACTAACGCATCTTCCAGGCTGGATATTTACTGACGAATTGCTAGCTACCCCCAGTTTACGAAACTAAGTTTACAGCAATGGACATAGCCTATAATAAAAAAAAATATGCAATCTGCCAAAATACTAAGGGTTGAGTTTATGGTGTCCCTTGTTCACCACGATCCCGTACAGAGAGACAAAAACTCTGTTTCTGAGCTTTTTCACGACTTTCACGACGACTACTTCAGAAAACATTAGCCCCCTTATTTATAAAAAAATTAAACAGTCTTTTAACACTTGTTTTCTCTATGGTAAAGTCGTCTTGTAGAACTCTTAAGTTTTTATGAATGCAGGCCTGTGCAGTCGAAGGACTTTTGTCCGTGAAGAAAAAGAAAGTCCGCTCTGTGACTTACAACGCATACGGGTACGATCATTGTTGTCCAGAAATTTAGTGAAGCGCACGTTAGACAGGCAAATATGTAATTAACATGAAGTTTAGGAAATAGAGAAGACTTTTTAAAAGAGAAGACTGGGTCCATCCTCAACGCAGACTAAAGTCCGCTGTGTGCGCTGCTGCTCATAGTTCGTTAGTTCTATTTTTTTCGCGGACTCCACCGTACTGTTGTCCGCTCCGGTCCGTCGGTGTTCGCGGTGATTCGGCGGCTCTATTTGTACCGCGCACTTTTAGTCCTCCGTGAACGTTGTTGGGTACAGTTTGTAAGGGATCTACGAGGGGCATGCCAAAAGAAGTTAGATACTTATTACTCATTTGATTGACACTGGCATATTATACACGATCTTATAGGCTGGTTGTTCATTGATATATTTTAAAATAGAACACACATATTTTATTTATTTTTATTTGAATGAGCATCATTTTTCTGAGAATCTGGCTGGAATTCGCTTGCAGCAATGAAGCTCACTCGACGTGATTTTTGCGCTATGATTTATTATGACTATAAAAAAGGTTTAAAGCCTCAAGAATGTTTTGAACTTTTGGCTACTACTTTTGGTGAGTCTGCTTGTTCACGAGCAACAGTATTGAATTGGTTTGCTGAATTCAAAAGAGGACGGGGATGTCTCGAAGATAAAGCGAAGACAGGTCGGCCGCCAACCGCGGTCACACAAGAAGACGTTCGTGCAGTCGAAAAACTTATTCGCGAAAACCGACGAATTACGTACGTAGAGCTGGAGCGAGAACTGGGAATTGGATCAGCAGCAATGCAAACCATAATTCACGACCACCTTTCTTTCCGTAAACGTTGTTCGAGATAGGCGCCAAACAAACTTACCGATGAGCAGAAAGACAGTCGTGTGGATTGGTGCCTATTCATGATAGATAAATTCAACGGTGGCAAGAAAAAAAACGTGTATGATAAACTGACTGGTGACGAAACGTGGCTATATAACTATGATCCCGAAACAAAGCGACAGTCCACTGTATGGTGTTTTGAAGATGAACCAACTCCAACCAAATGTCGCCGTGCACGAAGCACATAGAAACAAATGCGGCGCCGCACACGTCCATATTCCCCTGACCTATCGCCTTGTGGTTTTTACCTGTTTCTAAAAATTTAGGAAAAACTAAAGACGAAGAGGTTTGAAAGCAAAGAAGATGCACTGGCTGCATATATTTTCGAGATTTCTGAGGTGTCTAAAGAAGAGTGGCCAGTTCAGTCCGTTCGGTCAGTTTTCCAATTGGTTCAAACGTATGGAAAAGTGTATACCAACGTGCTCAGGGTGAATACTTCGAAAAGATCGATACTTGTAATAAAGAATAAATTGTATATTTTTTGAGTATCTAATTTCTTTTGGCATGCCCCTCGTATATTAATTGACGGACAAAAAAGTAAGTCCCTCGTCTGCGCAGGCCTTATGAGGGTAGTTCATGACTACTACCATAGTAAAAGGAGAGATCTATCCTTTTACTATGCTACTATACTCTTAACAAAATAAAAGGCCCGTTTTGACATTTGTCTTCATGACGTTACTCACGATAACTCGATTCAAGGGTGCATGAGTACCGATCGATTTGACTATGTATTGTAAAGTGCATTGGATTAAAGTTCTGATTAGAAAATTTACTTTATCTTTGATATTATAGTATTTTGAAATGATATAATGTTAAGAAAAGTCAATTTTCTTTCACTCAGTATTTTTGTTACAACCATTCACTCAATCACAAAAAAAAACAAAAACAAGTGAATCATTAGTCAATCATTTTCTTCAGATGATGAGCCAAAATCTGTACTTGAGTATATATCTGAGTAAAGTTTTTGTATGAAAAGACGTGAAGTTTTGAAATCTCTACTCTAGCACAGATCAGTGCTTGAGTAGGTATGTACGAGAATAGGAGTATGTAGAATACGGGCCTTATCTGCTGACGAATCAGGTTATCAATTCAATATATCAGAAAACATCACTCACCACGTCCACGAGTTTTCGCTCATTTTTTTTGCTAGTAAGCTCTGTATTTTTATTTTTCGCAACTCCCATGCTGAACTATGCACATATATTCAGTAGACTGTAGTATAAAGTATCTTTTTCTCTTCATCCAATAGTTCTATAGATATTAGCATGTAGCGTCGTGAAAATTGCATTGTGTAATTATTTATTTAGGCACAAAATGTCAAAGCAGTCGCGCTTGATATAAAAGACAACAGTTAATATAATTTATGCCGTTTATGACGTAGCCTAATGAACCCTCTTTCCATGCGTAATCTTTTCACATTCACTCGGCAGGTAAAAAAGGTGAAAGGTTATATTTCTGAAATATTTTTTTGGATTCTATTTGAAGAATTTATTCCTAATGCTTTTGTATAAAATTTGCTTTTTGCTGCCCCTGTCGGTGACCTGAGCATCGCAGCGGATAGTGACGAGTCCGGGCAACAGCTCTGGGATAGGTGTCAGGCAGCTATCACCAAGGCGGCGAGGGTGATGTTGAGTGTGGTTAGGGGTGGACGTAGGCTGGACAAGGAGTCCTGCTGGTGGAACGAAGCAGTCCAGAAGGTGATCAGATTGCAGTTCCATAGTTAGGACTGCGGTTGGTGACACGCTTACCTTCCCTATCACCGTTGGAGTACACCAAGGCTCCGTGCTTAGCCCGTTTCTGTTCAGCGTGATATCAGACGTTCTGTCAAACAGCATCCGAGACCACCATGAGCAACCACATGGTTGCTCATGTATGCTGATGATATTGCGCTAGCAGATTCGGACAGGGGACGGCTGGTACAAAAGGTGAATTAGTGGAAGAATTCACTTGAAAACGGCGGTCTGAAACTTAATGTGGCGAAGACGGAGTACATGGCCTGCAACACCACAAATCCTCAGTCCGTCCGCATAGGCGTTGACGTGGTCGAGCGCACGGCCGTGTTAAATACCTCGGATCTGTGTTAAGCGTGTCCGAGGACATCGACAGCGACGTCAGAACCCGAATTTCCACGGCTTGGGCCAAATGGCGTGAGGTGACTGGTGTCATTTGTGACCCCAAAATGCCGATCAAACTGAAGGGGCAGGTCAATCAAACCATCATTGGCCAATCCTGTCCATTTTTATGGCAGTGAAACGTGGCCGTTACTAGAGCAACACAATAGGAGCTGCGTGTCACGGAAATGAAGATGTTGCGGTGGATGTGAGGGGTCTCACGCAAAGATCGCGTGCGGAACACCCACATCTGCGGCAGCCTTCGTGTTCATGACATCGCAGATAAGCTGCAGGGCTGCCGCTTTCGTTGTGACGGTAAGTCTCACGGAGATCGGCAAACTACGTGGGCAACAAATACTCGTATCTGGCCATGTCGCCCCCGCCAGGTACCGGTAGAAGAGGTCGACACAAGAAGCGATGGCTCGAAGTAGTTAAGGGTGACATGCGTTCCAACAGACTCACCTTTGGGGATGCACAAGACGAAGTGAGCGAAGAACATAAGAAAGGCGGAGCCTAAGAACCCACACACTAGTGTGGGTTCACAACCGGGATAAACGCACGAATGATGAAAACGATGATGCTTTTGTATAAAATTCGACCTTATATAGAAAAACTGTTTTTTTTGCCAATAAAAAACTTGCAAAAGCGGATTTCTGAGTTGTCAAAGTAATGTAAATATTTATTTAAACCATTTATTTTATCAGTAGGCAACAAATAATCTATACTACCGACTAGTTACGCATTAAGATTATTGTGCCTGCATCCTTTGATGGCACTCTCGCCGTGAGTAATCGGCGTCAATACCGGAACGATCGGAGTAAATTGCGGAAAACCTTTCTATTTATAACCTCCGCGGAACACGAGCCGAACAATTTCTTTCCGTCCCTATCCCCACCAACCAATAGACGAAGCGAATTAAATTTACGCGGGCTCCGCTTTTTGAATATATTATCTAGGTTTCTGTTCAATCTCGGTATAGATGATTGGGTGTCGGTAAAAATGGAAATGTGACGTGGATATCTTGTATACCGTCGTTCCTTAAAGGGTTCCCTATTACAGATTCGCTCGTATAACATTTGCTGACTAGGTACATAAATTTAGTTACGTTGGTAGGATGGGTAAAATTAACTCTGATGTTAATCGGCTATTAGTCTTGGGCCGTATTACCACTATCGCAGTGTGACCGTAAACGGTCACGCTGCAATAGTGGCAAAAGATTGTATTTAGGGCCCCTGGAAGGGTTTGGAAACAGGTTAATTTCGAAAGTAGTAGTCAAGTATTTGTGGTAGTAGATGATCTCCGAATTTTCCACCTCTTCTGGCTTCTAATAGGAAGATTTTTTTCCGGTTTAATTAAGTCCTAAGTCAAGTTCATCAATATCTTTTATTAAATTTCGTCTTCTTAATTTCAGTAAGTTTTCTTAATATTTTTGGTAGAGGTAAAACAAAACTTAATAAAAAAGAATCCGGGAAGGACTTCCTTTCAGAAACTAATCACGGACGTGCCCACTTATATAGTTTCCGCAAAAAATAGGAAAATACAAAGTTATCGCGACTTATTCATCTATTGGGAGTCTGCCGACCTTTTGCGGTGTCAACTCCCACGCGTTGTAAATGCGTGCTAATCCCCAATCAAACTTTCGTAGGAAGGCATTATTTCTTATAAGTCCAGTATCATTTTGGGAGTATTAAGGAGTTAACTTTCCAATACAAATATTTCATTTATTTTCAGATTTCGGTTTGAACTTTTTAAAATGTTTTCTCATATTTTATGTGAAAATAGAAATAAATGTCGTTCAAAGTCCATTATCTCGCTGGAGCCATCGAGCGCATTGTCGGCACGGGGCCGAGCGCTTTATGCGAAGCCACTAAAAGTGAAGCTAGGCAGTATTGGCGGCGGATCGCGGTAGATAAGGGTCGTCACACGTCAGCAGGCTGGCGCGCCGCCAAGCGCTAGTGGCCGAGTGGACGTGCCCCTCGCAAGACTAGCTGGGGCCGCACTCAAAACGCTTACACACCCACTAGCTACTACTTAACACTGGTTTCTTCGCAACCTCGCTACTAAGATAATCGTGATTTATGACAGAAACTTTAAATCAACCGGCTGGGGCATAGTAAGCGTGCTGGCACACTAGACCATTTCCATATAACCAGGTTGACCAAGTTAACTAGTTACTGCGTTTTGACACTATTTGCTTAGCTCTACAGTTTTATCGGGACGATAAATGTGTTATGCATATGCATGTTGTTTTTAGCAGCATTGTTCACATTAGAGCTACCCGATAGGCTGTTACCAACGACCCAGTGAACACGCAGTGAGCTGAATAAAAAAATCTCATAATATTCGACATAGGTAGGTAGATGAAGGCGGTTCCTCAAAATACCAGGAACACATACTGCGGAGTACAACAATCAGCAGCGCGGCGCTTCAGTGATTGGTACGTGAGTAACATAACAAATCGTTATATTCATTACCAACTACCTACGTCAGATCACGAGAACCCAATTAGTAATGCGCAATATCAATCAACATAAAAGCTCCTAAGACGACCAGAATAACAATCTCTACTGTTAATAGTCTTTTATTCATAGAAATTGTAATAATCTAGGTACAAGAAAAACAGAAAAATCCTACAAAACCATCTTTGTTTCCTGAAATTTCAGGTCAAGTCTTTTAAAATTTTCGAGACTCTAACGTTACTATCTCTAGTTAAAAATGTTTTGGAAAAGCTAAATCTAGCCACATATAGTTTTCTATCCTTCTGCATTCTGTAATGCTTAAAAAATATCAAAATAATAATTATTTACTTGAAGTCTGCAAAAATCTCATCTAAAACAAAATTAATTTTGTAAGCAGGACATTTCGTTAGAGACAATAGCGTATGATAAGTGCAGTGAGGCGCGTAGCGTAGGTTACTTAACTAACTAACGCTACCAGATAATGTTATAAGCGAATAGTGTATAGGCTCTACAATCCCTATTGTACCCAGATTTAGCAATAGCGCAATTTATAAGGCGACCTAGTTCTTTTATATCTTACGAAATATAGGCAGAAACTTAAATAAATATGAATGGGCGATACATAATAACTCTTATTTTATTTGTTTTAAGGTAAGTAAACTTTTTCTTTCGTGATGAATACTAGAAATAATAAAGGTTTGAAAAACAAAAGAGCTAATGCTTTAAGTTGAAGCGTGCCCCTTTAGGGCTTCATCAGATTTAGCTGCTGCAAATGAAGGTTCGTCAAGTATCAACGACCTACTGGTAACAAAACATACCATCACGACTTTATCTCAAACGGGGTAGTCAGAGGCAAGTGACTGTAGCCGTCATGGTGATCAGAACACTCACAAGCCCACTTTTCAGCAATGGTATTAGAACCCAACGTGTTAGGTGGTGAGCCTTCCGCCGCTATCCGGGTTGATCTGGTTTTTTTTATCGATGTATTCCATCAGCGGAGAGTTAGTCGGAAATTAAACAATGAACACAAAGATTTTGGTTCTGGCCAGATTTGAACACGGGACCACACGATCCGCGATCCGAGTTGGAGTGCCTAACCACTAGGCCACGACGCTCTCAATAAATCTACTTGTAAATCATCAGAAAGCTCTCAACTCATCGGAGAGATTTAAATTTTGATTGTAGTTAGTTGCTTTGTCAGTAATTTTATTAAAAAAAAGCTTTTAAACCAGAAAATGATTATAAAGGGATTGCTAGAAAATAACACCCTATTGACTTTTTGTTTAGTGCGGTACATTGTACAATGTACAATTCTTACCACATGCAAACGAAAGAGCATTTAATCGCTACGTTCAAACCTTGGCCTTTTTGAACCAGACATTTTTGTTTCATAGTTTTTATTTATTGCACCTATTAAATCTCAATCACTGGATCAAGATTTTTTATGACAAGGGGTCATAAAAAATACAGGCATAATTCGATGCCATAGAAAACTATTCTCAGTAGGTTGAAAATATACGAAGGTACAACTGTAGATGAAACGACGTTTCACGTTAGAATGCGGTTAGACATCGACATGAAATATTACTACTGAAAAGAAAATATTTCACACACAAAATACATTCGTCTTTCATGATTTGTGGTAGGATGCCGCATTTTTCAACTCTCTTTTATCGTCAAGAGTGAGTGCGATAATGTAATGGCTATATCTAAGAATACTGTTTGAGGTACAAACGTTCTAAAAATACGAGTATTAAAAAAATGCTGTTTATTACAAAAACATAAACATTAATTGGTAAGATCCCGTGAAAACTTCGGATCTGAGCTGATGTGATAAACTTAGAACATTTTACAAAAAATGGATGCAAAGCTGCTTCATAAACGTAAAAACGGACTATGGTGTATCTAATAAGTGAATTAATTCAATTTGTTCTACCACGCAGAGGGTTCTAAAAGTAGATAAAATGTAACCACTGGAATATCTCAGAGTTTATAGCCGTTTCATCTCGATTGCGGAGCGGTACACGATATAGCTGTTACTGGCATTAAATATGTATGTTTATAGGTAAATCTTTAGGCACGTATCAGAAATTCTGATTGCTCGCTCGGATATCTTGTCTCGCTTAACTACGACGTTGCGGAAGATGGAGTCGTTTACTTGCGATATCCTTTAATTCCTATCGCTTCCCGCCGCCTTTACGCTCAGATCCTTCAAAGTAAGCAACTGATTTAAATGCGGTTTTCATCAAAAGGAGAGTGATTCAAGAAGAAAGTTATAAGAACACATAAGTACCTACATTGTACCCGTGCGAAGCCTGGTCGGGTGGCTAGTGTGATGCACATTGGATACAGTAACATTTTCTTGTTAGACCCTTTAAGCGCCACATTGATGGTGAACAAATAAATAAAGGCGAGTCGCTTGAACAAATTCCAAGTTGTTTAATCCATTTTTAGTTCAATTGTCTTATACAAAAGTTATATAATACTGTCAGAAAAGAGATGTAGTATTTAGAAATAAATGAGTGAGAAATGAGAGAACTAAAGCGACCATTTAATGAAGGTTTAAATTATTAAATTCCATATCGGAATTCGTATGCCGCTTCTGACGCGGCGCCTGTTAATATTCCCTAGGGCTTGTTTCAGGGATTCAGCGATAGCGAAGCCGCAGGCAAAGCTTGGTTAAATATACAAATTTGGTAAAATTAAAATATAAATGAAAAGCCCTTTGTTAACGCAGAGATAGGAAATATGAAACGTTTCCAGCATGTAACTAGTTAATTTAGGCGAGTCAGTACTTGCCTGTTAAATAACATTAACTGTATAGTAATGTTGGTTACGATCAGCAACAGAAGTCAGTAAGTGGTACTTTATCATAATTATTCCCATTCTAACTGTCACATGTAATTTCCCTTATAATTGCTATGATAATTTCAACAAAGTTTATGTAATCATTACATTCACATTACTCTACTAACTCTTAATTTTTCCTAGAAAAGCGGCTAAGTTATACAAACCTCTCCGAAAATCACAATACGGCACCTAAAAACTATATTTTAATTTTTCCTAGAAAAGCGGCTAAGCTTTAACTTAGTCGCTTTTCTGGGAAAAATTTAGAGTTAGTAGATTAA
The DNA here is from genome assembly GCA_947369235.1 of Udea olivalis. Classification (NCBI taxonomy): domain Eukaryota; kingdom Metazoa; phylum Arthropoda; class Insecta; order Lepidoptera; family Crambidae; genus Udea; species Udea olivalis. Next base: position 12,867,638 of record OX376341.1, on the reverse strand, counting down.
TGTAGAAAAATAGAAAAGTGAACCTTCGTCCTCACGTTTGAGCGGACCTCAAAATCACTCTGCCAACTAATTAGCTACCGAGGCCATTAGCGGACCCAAAGAAAATGCTAAAAATATTTTCAATAATGTAGATGTACCTGATCGATGTACAAGCTCTGCTTAGTTTGAGGTCAGATGATCGTGGTGGAAATTGTCACAAATATTCATTATTATTTGTTTTAAACTATATTTTAAATTACTATAGGCGTCAGAGACTGATAAACATACTTAAATATTTCTAAATACATACTTAAACAGATAATAACACCCAGACACATAACAAACCCAAATGTTCGTCACACAAATGTTTGTCATGGGTAGGGATCGAACCCACGACCTCCAGCGCTAAAGGCAGGATCGCTGCCATTGCGCTAACAGGCCAGTCAAGTTTTGAGTTAGGTATCAACTTCCTTAGTTTTTAACAATCGAGAAACCTACGTTACGTTACGTTACATAACCACGTACGGCCTTATAAAAAAAATAGCGTTTCAGAGATGGTAAGATACAAATTCAATAATTTTATTGTATTATGGTTTATTAAAGTGATATGTGTTTATCCTCATAACCGTATAATAAAAAGCAATCTCTAGATAACATTTAAATGCACTCAATATAAAATGCTACCAAAACACGCCAGCAATATGAGATTCTCGTAATATTATTTTTGGTAAAGCAAAAATATTTTCGAGTTTGCCATTATATTGGAGAGCGTTCGAGAGTCATGCGGAATGGAATGTAACGTAATAAATAGCAAGGAGCAGGTCGGGTCAGGCGGGCTGGCGAGGGCGGCATCGGGCATGTTTACAATCGGACATGCCGACACCACCCCAGGGACTGAAGCTCGTTTATAACCCACCGTCCCACCGACTGCTCACGGAAATCTGCTTAACATATCAAAGATTAATAAACGTTAATACGTGCGTGCCAGAGTTGACTTTGAACATGTTACTGGCAATCGGTTTAGTAAGTGACTTTTGCTTGACTAAAGAAAAGTAAACAAATATGCTTATGAATGAAAGCCACAATTCATTAAGGTTCAGGTAACTCATACATTATACTCGTATTTGGCATGACTTAGAGCAATGACAGTTGGGCGTCTTTCATTCTTCTTATCTAAATGATTAAACAGTCTAAAGCTTCGTATCCGATAAGCAACAATTGACGCGCAACACGTTACATTGCATAAGAACGCGCGACGTTGCCAACTGGCGCGCAACATTGCGTGAACTGACAACGTCGCATTGCTAAAAAATTTCGGCGTTGCTGTTCAACAACGTTGATCAACAATGTTGTGCGGCATGACGCGTAACATGTCGGGCTTCAAATGTTGCCTAATGGAAACGAGGCTTTATTTAGTCCAAAAATATTATTTTCTCGAGTAGGTACGAGTACAATCGCATTAGTAACGTTGCGCTAGCCTACCTACATAAAGACTGATATTTTCAAATTGAAGTTAAATTATCAAATACTACGGCGGTCATGCATGAGCCACATTATGTTGCATGTTGTATCTTTAACTTAAGTACATTGTATAAATCAAAAAGGCAGTGATACTTAATAAGCGAGAGCATAAAACTTTTTAACTGACACAATCATTCACAGAAGCGCTATAATATAATAAATTTTGTCAAGGCTGAAAACGTATTTCAGCAATGTTTTGTTCCTGCTGAACGGTTTTAAATATTGCTAGCCGATGTTTAAAAATTGCTACGTAATAAAAACAGGTTTTTTATTTCAGTTTGTATAAACTTATAGGTAATACAAACTCGTAAACTGCATTTTTATGACGTAAAATTTTAAAAAGGTCGTCATCAGACCCCGAACTCCTTTACCCTGGCTGCTCTTCATAGTTTTCTTCGGGAGCAACACAGGGTTAATCGCAGGCAGCACTCCGCCCTGCGAAATGGTCACTCCAGACAGCATTCTGTTCAGTTCTTCGTCGTTCCTGATCGCAAATAGAATGTGTCGTGGCACCACTCGACTCTTCTTATTGTCTCTTGCTGCTTCGGCAGCCAATTCCAAGATTTCTGCTGCTAAATACTCCAACGCTGCTGCTAGGTACACCGGGGCTCCGCCTCCTATTCTTGGAGCGTAGTTTCCTTGATGGAGGATCTTGTGGATTCTTCCAACGGGGAACTGGAGGCCAGCTCTGGCAGATCTTGTTTTGTTTTTCTTGACTGGAGAAGACATTTTGATGTTTTAAGAGTGACTTAAATATATTTATTTCTAGGTTATTTAATCAAAAGTACCTACAAATGGCGTTTAGTTTACTTATAGTACTGGGAAGATTAAACAAATTCTATTACCAACCTAACACTGTGTTTTGGAGATTATTATAAGCAATATCCTCTTTCACGTAAGCAATTGACCTTTAAGAAATTATTTTCATGTTTTTGTATACTAATGACTGCGCCTGCGTCATAATAATGTATGTCAACATTTCTTCATTTTATGTGATAACAAACCTGGTTAATGAACTGTGGAAATATCCGTTACTCAAAGAATGTCATTAGACAACCCTTACATTTTGCACTCAAAATTAAATTAGAACTAATAACATTGTGCACTTTAATATGCTTCATACCAATGTAATAAAATAAACGTGAACTTAAGCAAATTGCTCATCCAAAAAATCTTGGCGCACTTATTCCATAATACAAACCTGCAAAATGAAGATTTTCATTTAAATGTCTGGCGAGTAAAATATAGCCCGTTGGAAGTAGTCTGCGGTTCACGTCCCGTCACGTTACGGAACCGGCGGCGTTTCAGGCGTGGAGTAAAATTAAGTAAAGACACAAGCGTAAGGCAGTGCCTGTACAGCGGCGTGCAGGCACAAAATAAAGAGTTTACAGAAGGACCGGTCGTGCCCTTTTTCCTAAACTTGACTGACCGCCTAGGATTACTACTACACACATCAAAAGTGTCTAGGGATCAACATAATAATATATTTTTGCAATAACTTTTCTCCTGATTGATATTAATTAAAATTTTCTTTAAGGATTCATCAAATAAAGTGTTTTCGTTTGTCTACAGTAAAGAAATTTGCCATTTTCCTAATAAAGGGATTTTTGACATTTGAACCACTAACATTAAAGTTCGAAAAAAAGACTGAAATAACAGTTTTTTTTTAAATTTTATTGGGTAACTTAAACAATTAATAATCCGTGTTTCTACCGCGAACACTAACAACACAAGAACATCGGTTTGGCATACTCAAAATGAGTTGATCCAAATCACGCTGTGGAATGGCCGCCCATGTTCGTTGCAACAACAAAAAAAGGTCTTCTTGCGACTAGATACCCTCCATATTCGGCAGAGCTCTTCTCTGTAGCATATCCCATGCATGCTCAATCGGGTTCAAGTCTGGCGACTGAGCAGGCCAGGGCAGGACATTGATGTTAGCTGCGGCGAGAGTCTGTCTTACAACTCTTGCGGTGTGCGGTCGCGCATTATCATGCATTAACTGAAATAAGGGACCGATTTGCACTTGTAGAGGAACGATGACGTCTGATACAATCGTCTCAGCATAAATTTGAGCGTTGAGGTTGCCTCTGATCCAAATCAACTCAGTTCTTCCGCCGATCCAAATACCCGCCCATACCATGATGGTTCCACCACTATAAGGATGGACTTCCTGGCAGGATTTTAATCGCTGTTAGCGTCCAGGGGTTCTCCAGTGTCGTATACGTCTTGTATCCGGTCTCATACCAAAACGAGACTCATCAGAAAAGCACACGAAACGCCATTGTTCTTCTGCCCAATTTCTGTGTTCAAGAGCCCATTGATATCGAATCCTACGATTGTGCATTGCTATAGGTGGTACCCTTAGCGGTCTTCGGGAATGAAGGTTCACTTCATGCAAGCGGTTTCTGACTGTTTGGTCGCAAATTAAGTTCCCTGAAGAGTGATGAAGCCTCACGGCTAACATCATGGCGGTTATTGTTGGAGCTCTTCGAGTTGTGATTTGAATGTATCGGTCTTGTCTCCGTGTGGTGCAGCGATACCGTCCTCCATGGCGCTCAGCCACGGTACCAGTGCTTCGGTAACGTGTCCAAAGTCGACTGATAACACTCTGACTTGTATTCAGAGCTAAAGCCACAGTACGTTGCCGGGAACCAGCTTCTATCATTCCCACGGCTCTGAGCATTTCTTCCCTGCTTAAATGACGTCGCCGCTCCATAATAACGTTGGTTTTAATCAGTAGTAGGGAAACAGTAGCACTAATAATGTCTTCAATGCGTTGTATGTTTTTATAGGGAAAATATTGACAGCTGATTTTCATTTTTTACTCGAATTTGATTGACAGTTCCTGTTTCAAATTATGAAATGCACCAAAAAGGATCCATATAAATTTATAAAATCATAAATTTATTACAAAGCCACATCTCAATCTCAAGAAATCCGCATAAAAATGCTTGATCCCTAGACACTTTTGATGTGTGTATATAAGCTCTGAATTTTTAAAATGAAGTAGGTAGGTTAAACCTACTTGACAGAACCGGCCAAAAAACAAAATTCATCATGAGAAAAATTACACCAAGTTCGACAAAAACAAAAACACACGCGATAGTGCGACTCGCCGCGTAACGTGACCGATTCTCACCGGTATCGCCTGTAAACTCACTTTGTCTGTGTGCGTGATCAAAATAGCGGTTTGTTCTAAGCGGACTATCTGTCCGGGCCGCCGCGCCGTATGCGTAATTTGTGTTGCGGGGCCACGCGCACTGACTGATGAAAAGTTCCGTGATAATTTAATACAATGATGTAAGTTGTACATGCTTTACTTATGCGCATCGATACATTTGTTGCCAAACTTGCGGCCGTAGCTTCTTTGAGTATGAGAGTTCATTATTTTCACGTGAGTATTCAGGGTTCTAAGTTCAAATAAAGCTCGACATGTTCATCTTGTAGTAAATAAATGCCGCATTAAACACCTCGTCAGTCTATGCAACAGATGCGGTATATTGTATTGTTGTTTCTATTGTGTCTACTATATCGACTGACGACGTCTTATAGGTACTCGTAAGTCATTACAAGCACCACTGATCTTCACAAGGCTTTCGATCAAAAATCAAAGCAGCCTTAACTGTAGGAGACAGCCACGGAGTTACTGATTTGGTTAAAGTAAGAGCATACAGAAAACTTCACGCTTTTCGCCAAGCACAGCCTAGGGTGCGCGCGGGCGGCGGGTGAGAGCGGCGCGCGGGGCGGCCGCCTGCCCTCAGTGTCACGGAGGCTGCGGCCGATCACGCCGCCCGCCCTACGTCGCGCTGCCGCCCTGCCAAAACATTACTCAATCTAACACAAATAAATAATCTTTCGCTCGTTCCGACCTCTCGCTAATTTTAAAAACATACTTAACAACCATTGTTGCGTGTTTTATAACTAACCGAAGATATTGCAATAAGAAAAAGTAAAGACAAATTATTTTTCGTTTTAGCGGTCGTGTCAGATGAACCACGACCTTATCATTCTGGTGGATTAATTATGTAGAGTTTTTCAGTTTTCTTCTTTCGGGAAGAAGTCGTCATGATAATAGGATTTATCTGCAGAGATACTTACGTAAGTAGACGCAGTTTTTGCAGTACCCACTAAAGTAAATTTTAGCTTTATTGTTGTTGCAGCATTTATTTTTAGTTTTTTGTTTTGCTCTCAGTTGCAGTGATTACTTACTATAATAACACTTTATTTAACTTTTTTTGGAAAATGTAGTTGTACTGAAATAAAATGCAAATAAGGCGAATAAAGTTTATCCGAGGTGTGCGCTCGTGATTGAAGAGGGTCAGCTCTCCAGGCGAGGGCCCTACAGCCTGTCCAATTATAGATGTTTTCAACAAGAGGTGTCCGCCCCTTACATCATTGGCAATAAGAGGTTTGGGACTCTTTCTTTGCGGCTACCTTTATGCGGACCCTCCTTTGATATTGCTTTCCATGTTCAGGTACGGTGTGATAGGTACTCATATATTACCGGGTCATTATAAGAATATATGGGAAGAATTTCTACTTTCTGTAAAAGATTAAGCAATGAACAAATTTACTTCATTGAGCCATCCGATCCGTATTTAAAAAATGAGTGAACAGAAACAAACGTCCTAACTAGTCCAGGAGTCATTGCCGTCTGCTAAAACGATTCCAAGTTCGACCTCTGAAGTTGGTGTTATACAGGGCGTTTGGTCATGAGAAAACCTTAGGCCGAGATCTAGAGTCGTCACTTAGCTAAGCACAGACCTATCAAATTAATTTTCTTGTTCTTCGTGTCGATGATCTTATCGTTAATACTAAATAACAGCAGCCCAGTGCTCCACCATCGCCACCCCGGGGGGGCTCCTAGAGATCTTTAATTGAGCAGACGGTAGGGCACTGGGGGCAAACCAGCAGGTGCTATATTGTTTGGTCCGAGGTTCCGCAGCCACCCTGTTGAGTATTGTTATAATTATTACTAACAAATACCTAAGTTGATATTTAACAAAGACAAAAAAGATTTAATAGCTATAAGAAATAACTGATATAGAATAGATACAGCTGTTCAAAGTCTAAACTAAGTCTAAGTTTAAGCTAAGCACGCTCTATAGATTTCGGCCCTAGAGTAGAACTCGCCACAGTAATATCATATTGCATAAAGTAGTTGTTGGTTCGATTATTTTTATACGCTGTCAGCTATATTTATGAATGTCGAATTAATGTGATGCAATTAAAGTAAATAAAGTTCATAACATTGGGTTTTTGTTTGTTGGCAGGACCTTTCATCTTTCCTTAGTCATTGAACTTGTGCCAAAAGTATAAGGCACGTATTGAATGACAATAAACAGCCTTGAGAGAAAAAAGCCATGAGTCGTACTGCAAGAAACACGATCGCTAGTCTAAGGACATCACGCTTTTTGCTAATGGCAATGGCGCTAATACTCTCATTAGCCGGCGCCTGTTTCTGCGAATTCACTTTAGCCGCTAAGGATGAGATTAAAGCCAGCTCCAGTTTCGAAGCTCCGACGACTACGGCTTTTATACACGAGACAAAGTCGAGTGTGAAACCATTAGAACTCACCGTAGCACCGACTCTAACTTCAACTACAAACGAAACCACTAAAATAACAAAGGCGTTCGCTTCGAGCGAGCGCCCGACGACCGTTTCGCATTCAACCACTAAAGTATACACGAGCACAAAAGGCGTAGTGAAAAGTGCAAGGAAGCAAAAGTTAAACACTAGCTCTAGTGGCTTTGGGAGTGCGGTGCATTCAGCAGCGCGGCCTCAAGAGCGCCTGGGGGCGGTGGATTGCGATCTGCCCGTGCTGCCGCGCGAGTCGCGGCTGTGGCGCGGTAACGAGACGCATGAACTGAATCTGCCAGTCACGGTAACACATTTAACATTGATTTTTCTTCTAGTTACTAATGGGATTTCAACAACGTTTTAATTAAAATTGAACATTTGAAATCAGGGTACGTTTAATTTAAGGCTGCGATTTAGCGCGCCGTCCGATAGAGCATTCGGTGGGCCACTGATTAGTTCTGCGCGGACAGAATAACGCCGAGGCTTCCTTCTGTTTTAGTGTAATGAATTTATTATGAAATAACATTAGACAATATTTTTCAAGTGCAGCATGATAATGAATATTTGAGAGTTAAACAAAAAAAACCGTCGACGTACTTCTTTGTGATTATTTTTATCGGTGAAATAATGCTATATCGTGTTTTGGAAAAGTTGTCGCCTTAGTTAAAGACACTGACCTCCTCGAACAATTTTGTTTGCTAAAATAGGTATTAATTAATTAATGAATTTATTTATTGCTTTCTCGTATGTAATACAAAGGTCTTAAAAGTAATAATAGTAACAATACGGACCCTGTCGGCCACAGCAAATGTAGGTGAGAGAAGGACTTACAAATATTATAAATGAGCCATCATCTACAAACATGAGGAGAAGCTATTCTGCAATATTTTAATAGGTAATAATTTAGTAGGTACTCGTATCTTCAAACAAAGTTTATCAAATATTGGCAATCTTGGGAAAGTATAGCCTTAAGTTCATGGCCTAGAATTAAGCATTCCAGCTTGAGCCCGTGTGGCAAATATCGAATTAAACTAGGCCACCGGCTAACTTTCCGAAAATACCGTGAAAAAAAACCTGATAACGGCGGCCCTAGGCTCGTCACCTACGAGTCCCACACTGGGTACAAATACTACTTCTAAGTGTCCAAACACTCTATGCGGAAGGTACGCGACCGAAGTTCCGCGGCTGATTTTACGTTCCGACGTATTCGGCTGATGTGACACACCATAAGTGCCGAACTTACCCGGCAGAAATTCAGTTGCTCAACTTTATGTGTGTATTCAGAATTTCAGAGTCTATATTGTGTGCTCTACAAAATAAGTTGACGCTGAACTTACGCCTGACCGAAATTACGCTGTACACTTTATCGCAACGTAATTTCGGCTAGTGTGTCATTAGTAATTCAAATAGCATTGCAGACGTAATCATGCGGAACTGTGATCGCGTAACTTCGGCATAGTGTGTTTACACTAAGTGTCATGTTAGGACCCAGTACCCAGTTTAGGATCCAGTCGTGAATGAAGTTCATGTTTTTTTAAATAATAATAGAACTTATAATGAAACCTTAGAGCTTACGGCATTGCATACAATAAGCAAGCAACGCAGGTAATCGTAGATACAGTGACTTGTATCTTTGTTTGATTGCAATTGGTTCAAAAAAAGTCGATAAGTTATTTCGACAATATTTTCAAGGTATGATAAATGACAAATGATAGGTAAAATATGGGCAATAAGACGTTTAGACTATTTCCGAGTGAACATTTTATTATAGAGGTAACCGTTATCCCGATCATAAAAATATACTTTCACAAAAGTTATACGATGACAGTAGCAGCGAACGTGGCGAGGTCGAATACATAAGCCATAAATCGTCTTAGAAGAAAGAAGGGGAAAGCTTCCTTGCTTGAGCGGTTGAACTCTGTTCATTATTTCTTTTAAGGAAACTGCTAGCCCTTATTTATATAGGGCGAATGTGGCGGCTCGGAGATTATGGAGCTATGAGAACTTTCCTTTCTTATTCATCCGCAGTCGGAGCGGCTAGGGACTTGTATCTACAGTTTATATGGATTTCAGACGCTTATGAAGCAGAGGCGAAGTTACGAGTGTATGTCTGAATATACGAGTGTTTTACTTCTTTTACTACTTTCGACGTTCTGCAAAAGTGGGTGAATGCAATGTTAACTTGAGCAGCACTGTAACTCGAAGGATAACTATACTTTTACAGAGTAATCAAAATACAGTTTCACTGTTTCATAGCAATAAACGCATTTTAATTACTTACTTAAAAACAATATGTAAATGATATTATTTTGGTAATGTGTGCAAAATGCAACTCTTAATAGATTTGCATAGTCGGTACTTAATATAGTCGCAAATTACGCATGCGGCGCGGCGGTATAGTGATGATAACCAACCTGTGGTTGGACTGGATTGCAATCAAAAATGTAATTTAGTCCTAAATTGGCTACGAACAGTCGGGTAAACCTGAAACTGATACGCTTCTGACTGACTGAGTAATGGGTTGCAATCTGCGAAGTAGCTGTGCTTTTTAATTATTTACCGAGCTTCACTTCTTTATCTATTCAGAGTTCTTATTGAGTCATTAGATCAGCTAACTTTGAAATGGGATAAGCGAAGTTTTCCACTTGAAAATAATAAATACTTACAGAGGTTGCAAAGATAGCTTCGTTCCTTAGCACCTACCTACTACGATAACGTTACCCTTTAATCATAATAACCATGAAAAAGGAAACTTAGTGTTTACTAGGAGGATATTCATTGTGTGTTTTATAAACAGCGCGAAAACTAAAATTAGTTTGTTCAGAATTAATAGTAGAATCGATTCCAATAATATAAATCTGGGTCGGGACTACTATTATTAGTCAAAAAATATTTATTGATTGTAAATTTGGAATGATGTTTTCCATTGAAAGGTCTTGAGAAAATACCATGGAACGCTTTCAGCAATAAGCAGTAAAGTATCTTTTGCTTAGGGTTTTTCCCTTCGTTGGACTTCTGTGATTTCTATAATATGAAAAGCATGCTAGACGCCAGTGGTGCCACCACACCCCGATCATTAAAACTGTCCATCAGTCATCTGCGGTGGGCGTCATAGAAATTCCTCGCTCCCTGTTCAATTGAATGCGTGATATTAAATGTATGATAAAGGTTTAGAATAAAAAGCAAATTCCAATAACACGGCTCCTCTTGTTTTTCCTAATAACTCCCTTGTAACAATATAAGCTGTGATATTGGTTTCCAAAAAAACTTAATTTCTTTCAGCTCATTGAAATTCCATAATTTCCGATTCCTATCAAGTATCTTTTAATTTTAAATCTTTAATAAACAAATATTTGTGGTGAAAATTACTTCAAAGTAATACTTTTTATTTTTGAACCACGCTTGCAATTAAAAGTTTTAAGATTTAATGAGGCAGACTTGGATATTATTGGTAAACTGCTTATATCTGAGACCTAAGCCCGAATTCTTAGCTAAGTCAATTGTATTGAAACGGTTAATAATGCAGGTCCTTTATATTAGCATTCGCATAGGTTGACTTTATAATTAATGAATGTGTGACGTTTGCGTTGCGGATGGCGGAGGAGTGCGCGGGAGGGGGTGAAGAGGAGTGTCCCCCGGTCATCGTGTCGTGGGAAGGCGCAGCTGACATTCAGATCGGAGACATCCTTATCGTCCGCATCTCTGACTCCTTGCTGCTCGACTCCTTTGGTCAGCAACTCGAAGCTAAGAACACTACTTTGGCTGCAAATGCTTCATATGCCGATAGAGAAAGGTAAGTTCTTCATAATTATGATTTACTTCTACGACGGCACTTAGTGAAACTTCATAGGTCATAGCAATTTGGTATCTATTATGCTCTGTCAACGATGTTTTAAAAAAAGCACATAAGAGAGTTGACGCACCAACCCAAAGTATTATTCCATACAACTTCGTACAACATATACACAAAATTAGCCAAAATAAATTCAGTTTTATCTTGAAAGCCGTCGAATGTGTTTTTATTCAACCGCTGCATGCCTGGGATTCAAAACTCTCTGACTAGACTAGCAATCAGATTGTAAAAAAAAAAAGTTATTCTTACTTGGTACCCTGAGGCAAATATTTTAAACCGTTTTTATTCACCTCCTGCATGACTTAGCCAATATCTAAAGGCTCAATGTGACTACCGCTATTAATACTTTCAAAGCAGAATTTAAAAAAACAACCACTCACGTTGGGTGCTAATACTTCTAATACGCTTGGTAAAAAGTAGGCTTCTGAGTGTTCCGTTCACCATGACGGCCACAGTCAATTTGCCTCTGGCCACCCTGTTATGGATATACTGAGAGTATGTATCTAAAACAACAAAATTTGCTCGTAGGAACTACACAGTACAAACATATTAAAACACATATACACAGTAGGTATACAAAGAATTAAAAAGCTAATCCGTGATAATAGCCTTAGTAAATTAATTATACAAGGCAATTTCAAGTAAGTCTGCTTGTTGTTTAAACCCTTTTATGCGTTTTTTTTCACCCCAAATAAATTTATCGTTTGATCACTTAAATACTTCTGAAAACTACTCAATATTTAAAATCTTATGTTAGCAGAATCAAGGTGCCCCTATGTAAAGCCTGACGTGAACACGCGTGTTTATGCAACGAGATGTACTGACTCTTTTTATTGTGATTAGTAGTATTTACTAAGACAACAGACTTAATAATTAGGTGCTAAACTTATTTGCATAAAGTTGAAGAAAAAAGCTAGTAATAAAATTTGCTTAAAATAGTTTAAATTAAATATGATGGCGTCCGTGGCGGCTGCCAGTGTCGGAGCGTGCACGCGACAGTTGAATAAAACATTTCTTTATACACTCCAAGTGAATTCAAGGCAACAACTTATTTCAAAAATAACCTCGGACCAACTTAAAAAGCTCCCATTCAATTCTATTATTAGCTAGTGTTTGTTTTACTTTTCATCTCTTCAGATAGTATTATCACTATCGAGTAATATAATGCAGATTTTACTGAACGGGACACCCCGTACAGGTGGCAGGTGAAATGAAATTTAAAGATACATAGGTACAATTACATAATTTTCGGCCAACGAGCACTTATTGTAGCAAATGAGCTGCGCTGATGGTCTGCACCGCATCTCACTATGTATTGATGTGCATGTAGAAAATTCATTGTGGCACAACATTTAATAAACGATTGGACTACCGCAATAATTTGCCAATTGGGCCACAAAATCAGCAATATCCATACAAAAAGCTTCCGTATTCCTTACTACACAAATCATATCGATGCTACCTTTCCCGCTGCGGGCATTTAGTCTGAACTTTTTTGTGAAACACTGGTTTATCTCGTTCCGACAGAACATATTTTGGCCCAAAACATAAATTATTTTTTCAGCCGGACAATGCTACGTTACTCGTTATTTTAGCTAGCTTTTATGCTTTTATCTCAAACAGCTATAAACTGAAACTGCTAGTAAACTGGTTTCTGATAACTATACCCTACGACGAAATTCAAACCTCTGTAATCAAACTCTTAGTAAGGTAAATGGCTAACTTTGGTCCATACATGATGTAATTTCTGAACATCGACGGGAAAGTTCAAATAGGTTTGGTAACTATTAGCGTAGGGACTTCATATACCGCAAGTACCGCAATCCTATTCATAGTTTCATAAACGAGTAGTATTGCGTTACGTTTAAACTTGGTACATTATTGTTTGATATACTGAATAAGTAAACATTGAGGACTGAAAGCGTGATCAAATATACGATGATTTTGTTTCTTCAGCTTATTTGTTTTTTCACAGGCGTCACTCGGTTCTCCAGCCAGCAGTTTATCAGGTGACGCGCCAGGGTCACGAGCACTGCGACGTGTCCGACGGCATGCTGCTCGACATAACGCCCTTGGACGAGGGCAGATCGAAACTCTTCACTCTATATGACAAAGACCTAGCTGAAGGTGTCAACTTGCTAATAGGTATGCTCTTATGGACGTGTTTAAACTAGTTTAATGTGTCGTGGTTCAGGACTTCATGTCTCAGTTGTTCACGAGTAGTCTCTGCCAAGCTCATCACCGGTACGAAAAGAAGACACATGATCCACCTTTTATGAATTAATTGTGTTTGTGTTGTTCACTCGCAAATAACAAGGGACCATTAGCGCTAATGGCACTCTTCAGGATCGGGATCGTCCCTAAATCGAACTCGAAAAAAGTTAACAAAATGCGGGACGGCAGCTTAAATTTCTATGACGTAACGCAACCAGAAAATACGCAAATAGCCCGATCGAGCCGCAATATTCGGCGGTATACTGTATAGTGCAATTGTGGAAGCTTAATCCAGCCGCTTTTTCATCAAGTTGATTGAGAGGTTGAAAGTTACGAGCGAAGCTTTTATAGAAGAATTTGAGAACGTGCTTTCAACGTTCAACTACCTATACTATGATGTGAAAATGGTAACAGTTTGTTAGTTGTTGAGGTTGGAAATCGGATTATTTTAGTGAAATGAAATCCAGAACATACCTTCTCTTAAACAGTGAAAAAAGAACAGTAGTTACTGCCTATTCTACCTGCAATAGATTCCTGATAGAGAAATTTCCGATCAAAGTGCATAATATATATTTACGTGATTCGATTTATGACACTGTAATTTCACGCGACCGTTCTATTGCGTTTACGATAGTGTGGCACGAAACAATTTTACAAAACCTTTTCTAATGGAATATTTGTTTACAGTCGTATCCGAGAACTGGGGCTCGAAATGTGTGCGATTAAAAGTGACTGTCAAGTTAGACAACTGCGGGGATTCCCAGGACTGCTCCGGAAAGGGCGTTTGTTACACCAACGTCTCGATGGTATGTTGATAAATGGGCTGAAGAGTTGAGCGATTAGCGCGGCAGAAAGCTAGTGTTAGTCAGTGTTGCAGCTCAATAGTTAACTATCGATAGACTATCAATACCCTCGAAAATTACAATAGTGCCGATGCTATTGGAGATTGTTTAATCATTGTTATTCATCCCTGAAAACTATCAATAAATATCAACATAACTTACTGTGGTCTTTTTACATTTCTTAACTATATAATGTATCGATCCTATTAATAATGTAATTGCTTTAATGGTCGATACCATCGATAGTTTGCTGCTAATACCGAGTGATTATCAAAAGACTTACGAAAACGATCAGTGAGTGATATAGTAACTATGTAAGTGAACATTTGCTTTTTTCAATTGACCTAAATTTAAGGTGTTCATACAAAAAAACCGACTGTTCGACTGATTTTATAGTGACCTTGAAATTAAAACTAATTATATTTCATTTTCACTTAGATAGTTTCTACATCAATTACTCAGTATGCCATATCACCCGGTATATTACCAATCGATAGTGTAACTCAATTTCAATGTCTACTATCGTTAGTCGGGCCACACTAGTGAGATGTGAGTAATTGAAGTGTGCTTGTAGGAAGGCTACGAGTGCCAGTGCTGCCCCGGGTCGGCGGGCCCGCACTGCGAGGAGCGTGACGCCTGCCATCCATCACCCTGTTTGAATAACGGCGTGTGTGTCGAACTTACGCAGCCTGTCGATGGCATATATTACTCTTGCACCTGTCCATATGGTACCTGCTTTTTAAATTTTAGTGTCTGCCGCACGCTGAGCCACTGGTCGTGGCAGCAGGTGGCAGCCACTAGTTGTGGACAAGATTTTTCATACAATTAGTATGGCACCGGCATAAACTGGGTGCGTGTAGTCGCCTAGCTGAACTACTAGTCACTAAGTTCCAGTGTAGACCACCAAGGGCCCAGTGTGCGGCAGCAGGAAATCGAACTATTTTGCTTGGTTGTTAGTGAGTAGCTAACTTTAAAATCTTAAACTTAACACAGTTATTTTGAATTGAATCACATAAGTAAGTATTGATGTCGTTCTTATCGTGTCGTTTTTTCAAAACACAAAAACCATTTGTAACCTTTTTTTTCATTTTCTTTACTTTTATTTTTCATAACAATAAAAAACAAATATTGAAACTCAAATCAAATCAATAAAACTTTATTCAAGTAGACCAGTTACAGTTCTTTCGAATCGTCAAAACAATTAACTTTAGCTAAAAATATTATAGATATACATTTTATTAATACGATCTATATACCAAATACACGGTGTCCCGGGTAACTTGTACAAGTGAGAGCTTACTTTCAATTAAGTTTTATTTGCAACCATAACATCTTAAATTTGACTCTTCTGACATTTTGTATGAAAATTTAAGTCTGATGCCCTTTAAGTATCTCTTTGAAATTTATGTGTTGAATAGTTGATAAATAGCGTAAAAAAACATAACTAGAAAACTATCAAAGTTGCGGAACATACATTGGGTCCTATCGATAGGTTTTGGGGTCCCCACACCACAGACCTTCGCTGGTACTGGTTACCTGGGACACCCTGCATAATACATCCATATAATGGGACTCTACCACCGGCGTCGGAAGGCTGATTCCACTGAGAAGACCCGGCTAGAAACTCAGTAGTTACTCTTTTAAAAAAGAGGTGGAGGTGGAGCTATACAATTCAGAATGGTCACTTACATTTTTTCAATTGTAACCAGAGTCATACAGTAAGAGCAATCATAGCATAACTCAACGCGCTGAAAGGCATTGCATATTTTATCCTGGTAACCGTTTTTAAATTAATCAATCTATACATTCTAATACACGACCACCATATCACGTAGAGGATGTATTACGGAGAGATACTTTTAATCAGTCCGTAAGGTAATGGTTTGAATTATCTACATGATTCAATCCACGTTTCGTACGCTCAGGAAAGCAATCCTGATTTTCCGATCAATTAAACCCGGCGAGCTTGTCCGTTGTTACGTAATTCCTAAGCTTTTATTTCAGTGAGATCGAAAAATAACTTGCAAAAGCTTTTATCACTTGATTTTAACACTTGTTAAGGATTCTAAGTCAATTTTACCTATATTATTATATTAAGTTTGCTGATTTTATTATTTATCCACATTCGTGAAACTTTAAAATCAAACTGTTTTCTAAATACATTCACTTA
This sequence comes from Udea olivalis, assembly GCA_947369235.1. NCBI lineage: Eukaryota > Metazoa > Arthropoda > Insecta > Lepidoptera > Crambidae > Udea > Udea olivalis. The sequence continues at coordinate 12,851,475 of OX376341.1, read as the reverse complement.
GTTAGGTAGATTTATAAAGAAAACTTCAGTAACATGAAGTACCTTCTTAACAGATTTATTTGTACAGGTTTTTCTGGGAGAAGGTGTGAAAAAGACCCTTGTTCCACGGCACCGTGCCTCAACGGTGGTTCTTGCATGACGATGGCCATGAACGGATCTACCATCTTCCACTGCGCGTGCGCAGACGGATGGGCCGGCGCTCGCTGCGAGCTGTCAGTCGCCGGTGGCGCCTGCGCATCCAACCCTTGCGTTAAGGGTATCTGCATCGAGCAGACGGAGAACGTCATCGATGGCCAGGCATATCGCTGCTTCTGTCAACCTGGTAAGTTTTATTTTAGAATTTAAAAGAGTCAAGAGTCGAGCCCAAGCTCGCTTCTGCCTGCTGTAGATTATTTTAGTAAACTGACATGGTACAGTAAGCAGATGGATAAAAACACAGGTTTTGTTCATCCAATACCCATCCCAATCATCGTACTGATCTTCAGAACTGCCTTTGTTACTGCGCTACCGAGGTGATGGTCGTCGTGTATTTTCATGGTGCAAAAGTAATTGATTATTGAAGAAACTTTTATATGGGTATATTAATTATTATTATGATTGAAAACTGCATACAAAATTCATCATAAGTGAAACGAGTCATTTTAAATAATGCATAATCATATTTATCCCGTCTCGTGTTTCTATTGTTCAGGTTTTTGCATTGTGTGCCATTGTTTGCCATTTTTTTCTTAGGGTTTTCTTAGGAACGCCCGTGTTTTCCGCTGACACTCAAGGGGTATTATTCGTAATCGAATATAATAAACATATAATTCGTAAATTTTCTGTGAAGTCATCAGCTTTGACACCTTAAATTTATCATTTCGTTTGCTGTACTGGCTGTCATAAAAAATACTAACTCTTGTTACATAATACAAACAAGGAAAAACTAAATACCTATATTTTTTTCCTCATCACCCAATTAGTAGTAAATCAAAAAAAAAGCTCTAAGCTAAGGGCACGGATAGCTGAATGCGGGAGTTATATTAATTTGGGACTTAGCGGAGAAAAGACTGTGATTGATTGCTGCTAACGGACCCTATTCAGAAAAAGGTGATGGGTAAGCAAGGACTCGCTTAGTGAAAGCTGAGTTGGGAAACTGTCGCGTTATACAGGCTTTTACTTATTAACGTGGGATCGGGAAAGGTTTTTTAAACGATGCCAAATACCATAAGTTAACATTTCAATATTGGTAAGTAAATTTTATCTTCTACACAAAGATAGAAACTAGAAAAAATCGTTCCGATCCTAGGGTCTCAAGCGGGATTCGAACCCGCGACCTTCCACAATCTGGGTGGCTTGCTCTTCCTACTGAGTTACCGAGGCCGTTAACAGACCTGGCGAATTTATCTAGTGTATTTTACGTTTTGTAAGCCAACGTTTGTTTTCATCAATTTTTAAGGCAAGTGCCTTTATAAAACCCGAAAGAAATATTTTTGCAAATATTAGACTTCCGATTTTTCTAGTCAGTAGTATCTTTGTGAAGAAAAATAGTGCATTGTTAAATGCTAAAAATCATAATTTACTTAAATTTTATCTGTCATGTATACGGGGTACCTACCCGTTCCTTCTACCAGAAAGAATCACTGAAAATAAAAACTACACTACTCTTCGCCCCCCCAGACCCTTGCGGGGGGGCTCCGCCCATATACACTAAATAAACTTGAAAATGGAATATGTTACGCCGGTGCTGTTGAGTTATTAGCGCCTATCAAAGTTAGAAATTAAGGGTTTTAGAATTTTGATACTTTCTACCTACTAGCCGCAAGATAGTGTATTCGCCTAGTAAATGAGTATGAATTAACACTTAAAAAAGATCATTCTGTTACGTTGACGTACCCAAACTGCCAATGTAAAGAAAAATCCTTAAAAAAACGATGAGAACTGATAATTTCTGGATTATGAGGATTTCTACACTGTTTTATGTAAATAAATATTTATATTTTCTGTTTCTGACCTTCTTCCTCCTAAACCAATCTGCAGTTACTGCAGCCAGGGGCGCCTTCTAAAAAAATATTCCCGTGTATCGTGCATCGTGCCTGCTACCTGTACCTATAAACAATTCACTTTATACAATTCGCTGAGACTTATTATTGTGTAATAACAATCCCAAATTTGACAGCGAGCTTTTTATTAAGCAAAAAAAGTCTTTTGGGCACTGTCACACTAATGTAATTCTCTTTTTCTAGCCGAAATTATTCTCGGTGTTTGAACAACTATTTAGAAGTCCAGCGGCAAAACTATCGTTTGAAGAACTAATCGAACGACTGCCTATGCAACCTGGTGTTTTTAGGTTTTCATTTTAATCCGAAGCAAAAATAAATTTAAGTACATTGTGTTGTTGTTTGACGACACGATTGGCGCAGTGTGCTGTAGCACGGTTTCTCGCCTTGGCTTCCGTGGTGTCCCGGGTTCGATTCCCGGTCGGGTCAATTCAGAAAAAAATACTTTTTCTAAATTGGCTCGGGTCTGGGTGTGCTGGGAGACGCCCCTGGCTTATTTCCCTGTCTGGTACCTCGTAACACAAGGATATTTATCCTTACTTCGAGACCATGGCAAGTGGTGTGTTGTCTGGCGCATATTTATATTTATTTATTTATTTATTGTATACTTTTATTTAAATTTGAATTACAAAAATTACGGTGCCATAATAAAACGTTCGTTTGGCGTAGTGGAACTTATTATCATAACGGTATAATATGCCTGTTTTCATAATGGACTGAGACGCTTGCCTAACCCAGCGCCCTCATTATACGCCCTTGGTCAATCTATTCAGGCTTCCCTGTCACCCCGACGCACTCTCATGCCATTAACTTTTACACCTACATTACTCCATTTTAACCCGCAAACTAACGACCGGTAATGGCTCAAAATAAACATTAACCAACACAAAATGACTAGCTTACCTTCGAATAGGAAAAGGAAAAGTTTTCCGCGGAAACGGAGGTAAAACTGAGGAAACTTTGTCACATGTACGACAAATTCCGAGTGTAATTATCTCGGAAGTTAATCTGTACCTCGACCATAAGTTACTTCACGTATACGACGATAGTTAGCTACAGACGGTATTATCCTATTTTAGTTCCATTAATAATCACCAGAGACATTGTACCGAAATGCCAAACTATAACTTGACTACAAAAGCTAGTGACTATATAGCCGGTGTTAGCGACTAAATCGCCTCATAACATAACATACCATCACGACTTTATCCCAAACGGGGGAGTCAGAGGCAAGTGATTATGTCGTCATGGTGAACGAAACACTGAGAAGCCAATAGGTCTTTGCCAAAGACCTATGTGGAATTGTTTTATTTGCACGTTTTTTTTGATACTTCTCTGATTTTTAACGTAGATAGAAGTAAAAAAGCACTTGACGACGTAAATGGTTCACGAGTACCGATTTACCGCTTAATGCTAAAAAGACTACATGTATCAAATTTTTTATGGCAAATGTAAGACAGGTCGATACCATTATAAGCATGAATAACGATCAATTAGAGATTGCGAATTCGACTGTATTTTTAGAAATTACTCTCGGGACCAGGTTACAGCGGGTCCGCATATTTCGGCCCTGACAGGAAGACTTAGTTCGGCGGCTTATGCTGTTAGAAAAATAAGGCTCCTGACTGATATCGTAACAGCAAGATTAGTGTACTTTAGTTATTTTCACAGTGTTTTTTCGTATGGTCTACAGTTGTGGGGCTAGGCAACGGATCTCAACCAACACCATCTTTGTTCTTCAAAAAAGAGCCATCCACTCTATTTACAACCTTAGACCGCGCGACTCGCTTCGTGAAGTATTCAAAGAGATTGATATTTTAACTGTGTGTCTTAATTTATTTATGATAATGTAGTATATGTCCGTAAAAACTTGCGTCTCTTCAAGAAAAACAGTGATGTTCATAAATTCAATACTAGAAATAAAAATAAGCTCGTAACTCCCAGTCTAAGTCTGCATAAGGTAGGTAAATCATTTGTTGGTCAATGTGTAAAATATTTTAATAGGATTCCGCAAACTCTTGTTGAACTTCCTTTTCACAAGTTTAAGTCACAAATTAAAGCTAAGTTAATGAAGCGAGGTTATTATAGTGTAGAGGATTTCTTAAATAATAATAATTTGTGGTCATCTTGGGTATAATCTGCTCCTCTGCACATTTTCTGTTATGACTTTACTTACTCTGTCCATTCAATTTTAATTTATAAACCAAAAATGAAAATCGTAACCATCGAGTTTCTTGCCGGAGTCTTCTCGGTCGGAAACAACCTCCGAACCGGTGGTAGAGTCACATTATGCTTAATTATGATATGTACTATCATAGTATTATTTTTACTAAGTATATTTCTGCTATATATTTTTATGTATTTGACTTGTCATAAATTATAATATTTGTTACTTTACTTACTTACTTAAGCCCACTTTTCACCAATGGTATTAGAGCCCAACGTGGTAGGTGGTAAACCTTCCGCCGTTATCCGGGTTGATTTGGTTTTTCATCGATGTTTTCCATCACTGGAGAGTAAGTCGGATACTTAACAATGAATACAAAGATTTTGGTTCTGGCCAGATTTGAACTCGGGACCACACGATCCACGATCTGAGTTTGGGTGCTGAATCACTAGGCCACGACGCTCTATTATTAACTCATTACTAACTATTTATTAATTATATTTAAAAGTTTCAGTTCAGTGTGATATGAAATGATCGAATGACCAAATAAAATGAGTCGTAAACATTTTATTGATATTGTTCGTTTATCATTTCATGCTAAGTTTCGAAAGAAAGATTTTTGTGTATAGAAAACCAAGCTAAGTTATTTAGTCTGACGAGAGCGATGCCGACATTAATACCGACGTTACTTAACCTAATTAGTAGGAGCTATAGGTTACTTCAGCTCGCCAGAGTGCATTGTTTCGATCGTGTAACTATAGCAGTATTTATATTATCAGCAATATCTTTGCACCTAGTACTTCGATCGTGCTGCGCCATAATTATTTATTAAAAACCTGCCTTTATGGTATTTTAATAGGTAAGTAGATATTTTTTGATAATATCTGCTATTTAATCAGCTGGTTTCTATTTCAAACTATGGGATGCACGTTCCGCAGGCTTAAATGAAAAATGTACTCAAATGACAAAATAAACAATATTTTGCATTCAAATAAATCACGACTGGCCAATATCCATCCCAGAAGATGGGGAAGTAGGAGAAAACCGCTCGCTGTTTGACTAATTACAAAATACAGTACAAAATTGCAAAGCAACATAAATTCGGGAAAGAACAGTCTGAAAATAAGATACATAAGTTTTGCCCCAGAGGACATAAAATAACTAAAACCCAAACAGTGTTCAAAACCTATTATCATTTCATTTTAGTTAAAGGGGCTTTGGGTGCTGTAGCTTCCTGAGAGGTAGTGGAAGGATGGAATTGTGTACATCATGTTATTTCTATATAATGTATTATTTGGTCATACCTAGTTCCGAACCCCAGGCTTTAGGGGCACTTTTCATACGGCTTTCCTGCTATACAAGTACCCTATATTTCAGGCCACGCTTTTATATTTTTCATATTTTTCATTAGTTTGTTTGGATCTCAAAGTCGGGTTGTATGAAATAAAATAAGAACATAAAGTAATTCCATAGGACTTATAGGACTGGATATTCCTAAATTCAGGAGTAGTTACAATAATAAATGGTTTTGAACTTAGTCAATTTAATAATGTTTAATCTTGTTTGCGAATGCTGGGCGAGCGAATGGTGAGGGTGATTTATTTGGAGCGGAGTTGGAAGGTTGCCCGCATCCCGTCCTCAGGCAGGGCGCGGACGCCTCGTCGGCCCGCCCGCCCGTCCGCCTGTCCGCCCGTCCACTCGCCTGTCCTTGTACGCCTTTTTGGGTCTATTCTACTGAAACCTTTACATGTTCTAGCCGAAATGAAATTCACAGTGTCGAGAAAGTAGTCTCCACATTATGTAAGCTAATAAACCCAAATTAATTGTTCATGTTGGGTACTATGAATAGATGGAGTCAAGGCGGGAATCGTAATCCGAGTGTAATTAATTTTATTGGCAGTCATATTAACGTAATCCTACTTTCCTCTTGCCGAGGCTCGTATTCTGGAATGTTACGCAATAATTGATCTGCAGTTGAGTAGAGATTTGAAAACGGCACTTCGTTCAAGAAGCTGCTCATTAATAGTTATTTACTGAAGTACAGGTTTGGGTTGATGTTTACTTTTCTAGAATACTTAGGTACGAGTATGGGTAGGACCAAGGTACACCCTTCAAATATTTACTTGAATGTGTATTCGAAATTCGAATTCGTCTATAATATGTGCTTTGCTTATTATAACGTTCATAATGCTTGAATCTGTATACTTAAATGATATAGGTACTCGTACCTTCTAGATTAAAAACAAACCAAATATTGAGGCTCTGATTACTGACATTTCCACCGCGTCTGGTACGTTACTTGTATAACGCTTAAGTACTTACTGTGAAATGCTATTCACTTACATACATACCATCACGACTGTATCCCAGGCGAGGTATTCAGAGGCAAGTTAGTGGCTGTTTCCGTCATGATGAACGGAACACTCTGAAGCCCACTTCTCACCATTGGTATTACTCGAACCCAATTTAGTTGGCAGTGAGCCTTCCGTTGTTATCCGGGTTGATTTGGTTTTTATCGATGTTTTCCATCACCGGAGAGTTAGTCGATGATAACTGGCCTATTGCAATACGATGGCAGCGATCCTCCCTTTAGCACCGGAGGTCGTGGGTTCGATCCCCACCCATGACAAACATTCATGTGACGAACATTTGTGTTTCATGTGTCTCTGTATTGTCTATTTAATTATGTATTTAAAAACATTGATGTATGTTTATCACTCTGTCACTCTCTGACACCCATAGTACAAGCTCGGCTTAATTTGGGGTCAGATGATCTTGGTAGAATGTCCCAGATATTTATATTTATTCATTATTTAATAATAAACACAAATATGGTTCTGGCCAGAGTTGATGTTCAACTAAGAAGTATAATTTTATATCGATCAGAAGTAACAGATATAGATAGATCCTGCTGTTCAAAGTCTAAGATAAGTCTAAGTTCAAGCCTAAGCACGCTGTATAGATCCCGGCCTAAGTCTTCACTTTCTGCCGTCATAAGTGAAAATAACCTGGCTAAAAAGGCTATTTTAATATCGCAACTATTTTATTGGGCTGCAAATTTTGAATTGACTGCAATGGTGACAACTCCCCGATCCACCATTGCGCGCGAAAGTATCATTTTTTTAGCATTACACCATATTTTCAGTGAACTCTTTCATGATTTAAAATATTAAGTTAGTGATAAGTGTTTAGTACTTAATATTCAAAATGGTTTTTGGAATAAATGTATCCATGATGCCAAATCGGTAGTATATGCCAAATTTATTTTGGTTTTTTCATTTTCTTTCCCTTGTTAACAAAAGTAAGTTTGTAAAAACCATAATTTTTTTTTCAATTTCATTAAAATTATGCATAAACAAAATCCATACTGAGTGTTCTTTAGTGTTACATTCAGAAATTTTGACTACGATGACACCGCTCACCTATGGTTAGAATTAAAATTCGAAACAAAAATTATGAATATATATCATGGCCAAATTACATTAAATCTTTATAAATTGTAGCCTATGTGTTATTCCGATGTATACGCTGTATTGCTGTAAAGTTTAATTTAAATCCGCTCAGTCGTTTTGTGTGAAAGAGTAACAAACATACACACACACATACATACATACATACATCCTCACAAACTTCAGCACTTATAATATATTAGTTACATTTGTAAGATTTTGTGGTTACTAGTGGTAAACCACACGAAAAAAGGAAAAGCCTAAGTAAAAAGGATTTGATTAACTAACCCTGTCACAATGCCTATACTTATCATGATCTCCCGCGCCCATAATGAAAACAAATCTACGTAAATGGTCGCAGGCAACATGAAAAAGGTTTTGCGTTGCTCGCGTGTATAAATCGTGACGAATTAATCAAGGTGCTTGTTTTCCCGACACCGTAGGAAATTCGGGATGAATGTAAACAAACACTCCTCAGGGAAGGATTGTCTTTCGGCAAAAGGAATAGGAAACTTCTCCAGTGTAGCATTTGTTAGTGTAGTAGGTACTGTTGTTGTTGTTGTAAAACATATCAATGTTTTGGTGTAGTACACAAGAGTCATCAAAATATCTTCTATAGGGACAACACAAAAAACAAATGAAAATACTAATTGGGTATCTTTACCTACTAACTTAAATTTTCGTTGGAGTTTAAATTGAATCTGTTTGTTTGTAAACAAGTTTTGAGAAAAGTTTTGATTCATAAGTCCTAAAGTTGGCTTCGTTCTTGCTCTGCGTTCTCGCTCGCTGACGCTTGTCATTTTGCTATAAGTATTATTAAAGCTGTTATGAAAGAAAAGCCACAAACATTGTTGATTTATTCATACTTTTACCGTAAATTATAAAGCTTTGATTTAACACTAGCATTCGCCCTTTTCTGCAACAAAAGGGAGCCTATGTCAGTAGCTAAAGTTGTGATAGTTGTCTAATAACTTTGCACTAAAACGAGAACTCGCAACGTTAAAAACTGGAAACTCTTCCTACTTTCAACTCCGATACATTAGGTTCAAGTAAACAGAATGAAAATGTTGAGACGTTCCGCAAAACGGAAGCAAGTCTAAGTTTTAGCAATTAAGAACTAAAGTTTCAACGAGTACGGAACCCTGAAACTACATAATGTCTCGCAGTTGCTGGCAATCAAAATATAAACACACTTGATTATCATGTGAAAAAAAAACTATGCAATAAAGCGTAGCTTAGGCAGAGTAAGTAAACACAAAAATTGTTCGATGCCAAAAGGAGATAGATGAACTCGCAAGATAAGAACCTTAAGTAAACACAGTGCCTCAAGTAAAGTTTGTTCAAAATTGTCGGAACATAAAATTAAATCACTTAGTTGTATGCTAACATGCTGCAATAAATAATTATCTTTCGAGTAATACATAACGTTAAAAACCAACCAAATAACGATTCATGACAACCTTTTTTGTGTACCTAAATAAATAAAACGTAGAATTGTATGGTCTTCCGATTTAGTAGTTCTGTTACTTACTGGGATGGATATTGAGAATAATATTCATCCGTTTGATTTTGGACATATATGATGAAGATGTTATTTACTGTTGAGACGAGTTGTGAGAATGAGAACTCACTAGAACCTAATTATCATCATTATTCGTAATTTGTAGTTGAACACAAAAACCACTAATGGTTCAATTTCTACATTTTCTACCAGAATCTACATTATAAGAAGAAGCTTATATTTAAACACACAACATAACTAAACAAGTACCTATTATATGCTTTATAATAGTAAATAGAAGATCATTAATTTTTTCAAGCGTTTGCACAGTAAATATGCCTTCAAATATATCGGGTAAGATCAAGGAAATTGCGAAATTGCTATCGTTATCCTGGTACGGGTGCCTTCATCGAAACACTCGGTTGCCCAATGTTTGGTTTAAGACTCATAAACCCAAGAAGGGTTGACAAGGGTGATATTGCCTCTTTGATATAAAGTAAACATTTGGGTGTATTTTATGTTTGATAGAAACAGTAAATTCAACAAATCGAAAATAATAACAAAGCCCACCCCACCACCCTCTCATCAGTATAGGTACTACTCGTACTACCGCTCTCGCTCTATCTATACTTACAAGGTGAACCAAAAAAGTAGTATCTTACACAAATCACGATATGAGCTAAGTGTACCTACCTAAAATTATCTATTTAATGTGTGATGGATGATTTATATGGTGGTTATTGGAACAAAACGTTTTCCTTAATCTTTACTAGTTTGAACATTATCGTATCTAAGAAGTATGAGTAAAAATATTAATATTTTTTACGCTTGGTAATTTAGTTTTCTGATTATGGGACTTTTAGTTGTTTACGAAAATGGTCATGCTTCGCTGTGTTTTTGAACGTAGTGACGTCAGAAAATAAAGACCTTGGCCATTGATTAGTTCACATCAGTAAAATAAATCACTAAAAGTTGATTAATGGCCTATTTTAAATACTTTTAAGATGTTTGTTCATCAGGAAATTGTTTTGATACCTCGTCATGGATCATATGTTTTGATACAGGATACACTGGCGAACAATGCGAGTTCGAGTACAACGAGTGTGAATCGTCTCCGTGCGCGAACGGCGGCTCATGCGTGGACCGTGTGGCCGGCTTCTCGTGCGTGTGTGGCCGCGGCTACACCGGCCGCCTTTGCCAGCTGAAGGTTTGTATATTGTTCGAATTCTGTAAAAAAATATAATTTTAACTTATATGTATAGGTAATATCGGTTGTAGGTACTCGTTTAACTGACCAACCTTCACAGTGTAACTCTATGGCCACTGCACATGCAACGCATGCTGTCATTCTCAATTTTGCCTGCAACATTTGAACAAATTGTACTTGCTTCTTTTGCCATAAGGTCATGTTTACGCTAACTTCTTATCGCGATAAAATTTCGAGGTTAAAGTGAATTGAAAAGATTTATTATGCGTGACTATTGCAATTAAGTTCTATTTCTCTCCCAAAACTCTCGCCGAGACACTGCGTAAGTGTACGCCATTAATAAAGGAAGGAGGACTTCGTAATTGCTATAAAACACGCAGAAAAAACAGACAATGCCATATCGATTTATTCACGTTACTAAGGTTAGTAGAATAGAGTATGGTATTGTCCTTGATGTGATGAATATTTAATGACATAAACTGCAGGTGGTGCCGTCGTTATGTATATATTATGTTTTGCAAGGCCTGTGGGAATTATGTTGTAATATAATATTAGGCTGGGAAAAAGTCTTTTTGCATATAGTATGTATGAACTTGTAATAAAATCACTTTGGCTATAAAGACCAATATCACTGGCCACAATAACAGCTAAAATGCTTGACGGTCTCCTTGACCAACAGCTGGGTAAATATATTCAATTACATGATGCTCAATTCGGGTTAAGGGCTGGCTTGTTGGCAGGGCGATTTTCGCCCTGAAAGAGACTGTCAAGTACTATGCCCGAAGAAAGACTCATGTATACGGATGTTTCCTAGACTTAACAAAGGCCTTTGATATGATCTCCTATCGCATCCTGTGGGATAAGTTGGCTGCTACAGGAATGCCTAGGGAGCTTGTGAACATCTTTAAGTATTAGCATAAAAATCAGGACAACTATGTAAAATGGGCGAGGGAAGTATCTGATGTGTACCGTTTGGAGTGTGGGGTTAGGCAGGGAGGTTTGACATCCCCTAAGCTTTTCTCTCTTTACATTAATGAACTGATCGTCGAACTCAGTGGTATGCATGCGGGATGTTCTGTAGACGGTCAAATGATGAACAACATCAGTTACGCTGATGATATGGCGCTGCTGAGTCCGTCGGTCGGAGCGTTGGGGAAGTTGTTGCGCGTCTGCGTACAGTACGTCAGTAAGCATAGTTTAAAGTACAACTGCAAAAAAAGTGCAGTCGTGGTGTTCAAGGCGCGCGGCTCTTCCTCTAACCATGTACCAATAATTCGGCTGAACGGTGAGCAGCTAAACATAGCTCCTATGTTTAAGTATTTAGGTCATGTGCTCACCAACGACATGAAAGATGATTGTGATATAGGGAGAGAGCGCAGGGCGTTGGCAGTTCGAGAAAATATACTAGTCCGCAGATTTGCCGGTTGTACTAGTGAGGTGAAACTGACATTATTTAAAGCATACTGCCAATCCTTGTACACAAGCGGTCTGTGGGTTAGTTACACACAAAAATCCTTTAACGCGTTGCGTGTCCTGTATAATAAAATGTTCTGGGTGTTGTTGGGACTGCCGAGATTCTGCAGTGCGTCTGGCATGTTCGCTTATGCTTACGAGTACGTAGACGGCGTCCACGCGTTATTAAGGAAAAAGATTTTGTCCATCAAGAACAGAATGCTTGGCAGTCCAAATAACATTCTCCAGGTTATAACAGCAAGGTGGGACAGTGCACTATTGAAGCACTGGATTACCGCCCTTATAAACCCACACGGGACATTTTCATTATGTTAGTTAAGTAATCGTGAACCATTGTATACTAACATAGTTGTAAGAATATTGTTACTAACAAATGGATCAATGTGTCTGAATAAATAAAAATATTATTATCATTATTGTACTATTTGTATCTGACTGGTTTTGGTAGAATTAAAAGTTTAAATTTTAAAAAAGATAATTCCAAATTTAAATTAGGAAAATTTATGGACCTAGTGCAGAGTCTGTGAGAGTAGTACAAATTTAATTCAAGCGTTTTCAATCCGGAAATTTTGCTGTCAAAGATGCACGTCGCTCTGGTCGCCCTATAACAGATAAAATGGATGCCATTTTTGAAAAGGTGGAGCACAATCGGCATATCAGTAGTTACGACGTAGCTGAAGAACTAGGAATTGACCACAAAACAGTTTTGGTGCATCATTTGAAAAAAACTGGGTACAAAAAAAAGCTTACCTCACGAGCTCACTGAAAGAAACCTAATGATCCGTGTACTCATTTGTGATTCTTTATTACGACGTAATGAAATCGAACCATTTTTGAAGAAGCTGATAACTGGTGATGAAAAGTGGATCAAGTACGACAAGAACGTGCGAAAAAGGTCGTGGTCCAAGGCCGGTCAGGCTTCACAGGGTTAACTCGCAACAAGGTGATGCTGTGTGTGTAGTGGGATTGGAAGGGCCTGATTCATTATGACCTGTTACCACCAGGCAGGACCATCGATTTTGAACTCTACTGCGAACAACTGATGAGATTAAAGCAAGGAATTTAGAGAAAGCGGCCATTAATCAACAGAAACGGTGCGATTTTTCATCATGGTAACGAGGTCTGAGGTCTAGCCTCACACATATTTAGCCACTCAGCGAAAATTAAGAGAGTTTGGCTGGGAGGTGTAAATGCATCCGCCGTATAGTCCTGGCCTTGCACCTTCAGATTTTCATCTTTTTCGGTCTCTTCAGAATTCTTTAGGCAGTGTCAGGTTAACATCACGAGAGCACTGCCAAAACCACTTGTCGCGGTATTTTGATCAGAAGCCTCAAAATTCCTATAGCAATGGGATCATGTCCCTACCTACAAGATGGCAAAGTAATCGTTTAGTTAAATGTAAATCATCATCATCCGTGCGGTCTATTCCGGTTGTGAACCCACACTGGTGTGTAGGTGTAGGTCCCCGGGTCCGCCTTTCTTATTTTCTTGGCCCACTTCGCGCGGTCTTGTGCATCCTCAGTGGTGAGTCTGTTGGCACGTATGTCACCCTTAACGACGTCGAGCCACCGCTTCTTGGGTCGACCTCTTCTACCCATACCTGGCGGCGGCGGCATGGCCAGACATTTGTTGCCCACGTAGTTTGCCGAACTCCGCGAGACATGACCATACCAACGAAGGCGGCACTCCTGCAGTTTGTCTGCGATGTCACGAACACGAAGGTTCCCGCTGATGCGGGTATGACGCACGCGATCTTTGTGTGAGACTCCACACATCCACCGCAGCATCTTCGTTTCCGTGACGCGCAGCTCCTGCTTGTGTGACTCTAGTAACGGCCATGTTTCACAGCCATATAAAAGGACAGGCCTAATGATGGTTTTATAGACCTGCCCCTTCACGCCATTTGGCGTGAGGTGACTGGTATCTTTTTTTCTTTGGCTCTGACGTCGCGGTCGATGTCCCCGGACGCGCTTAACACAGATCCCAGGTATTTGACACGGTCCATGCTCTCGACCACGTCAACGCCTCTACGGACGGACTGGGGATCTGTGATGTTGCAGGCCATGTACTCCGTCTTCGCCACAGTAAGTTTCAGACCGCCGTTTTCAAGTGAATTTTTCCACTTATTCCCCGTTGTAGCAACCGTCCCCTGTCCGAGTCTGCTAGCGCAATATCATACATGAGCAACCAGGGTGGTTAATCGTGGTGGTCTAGGATGCTGTTTGACAGAACGTCCAATATTAAGCTGAACAGAAACGGGCTAAGCACGGAGCCTTGGTGTACTCCAACGGTGATAGGGAAGGGAAGCGTGTCACCAACCGCAGTCCTAACTGTGGATCTGGAATCGTGGTACATTTCCCGGATAATGTCAATAAAGACTTCGGGAACGGCCCTGGACCGTAGCGCCCAGCCGATCGTCTTACTAGGGACACAGTCGAAGGCCTTCTGCATGTCTAAGAAAAGGAGATGCAGAGGTGTATTCTTCAGACTGTATCGCTCCATGAGCGTTCTCAAGGTAAATACGGGGTCCATAGTCCCGCAACCCGGTCGAAACCCATGTCAAGCCCACGTCCACCCCGAGACACACCCAACGCCACCCTCGCCGCCCCAGTGATAGCTGCCTGACAACTATCCCTGTTGCGCGGACTCACTCGCAGGTCCTTCACAAGTAGACGATGTTGAGCAGTAAGACTCTCTCCGGGTATGACCTTACAGTCGGCTACCTTGCTGATCCAGGCTCTCCTGGTGAGAAAATAATCGACTGGGTAGCGCTCCTACCGCTCTTGTAGGTGATCAAATGCTCGGGACTCTTTTTCAAGAACGTGTTCACGACAGCCAAGTTGGCAGTCATACACGTCCGAAGAATCTTTTCGCCTTCAGCGTTACGACTGCCAAAACCACCGTGAACACGCCCGTATTCCTCACACTGTTCACCCACATGACCGTTCAGATCGCCACCCAGAACGACGCCTTGGGCCAATGTTATAGTGCATAGGAGCTGGTCGATTTGCTCCCAAAACAGTGCCTTATCTGAATCGCTACAACCGACCTGCGGTGCGTAGGCACTTATCAAATTCGTCGTGACCCCTTCGATAAGCACCCTCACGACCACAAGGCGGTCACTAACACGATTTACTTCCAAGACACTATTCTGGAATTCCTCGGACAGCACCACCCCCACTCCATTGGCCCCACCAGGAGAACCCGCGTAGATCAGCTTGTAGCCGTGCCCGATGTTCCGGGACCTGTTGCCTCTCAAATCAAATCAAATCAAATCAAATCATGCTTTATTGTGGAACACAGGTATATACAGATTACAGATGTTAACAAAAGTGTCTTAATTGTTCAACTGTGACCTACCTCTATGGGCGTACAATAATTATTCAACAGAGTTGAAGGTATTTGATGCAAACATGCTACACACACACTAAAGTAAGTAAAATAAGGTTTGTTTGAGAGAAGTGGTCAAATATAATTCACAATCTCACACCGACATTTTATCTGTTAAAAATTCATTTGTGGAGTAATAACACTTTACCATAAGGAATTCTGTAAGCTTACTCTTGAAAATCTTTACATCATTGATGTCCCGAATGGCCTCCGGAATACGATTATAAATGCGAGGAGCATTGCAAAATATAGACTTACTTAGCAAAGTGGTATTACTAAAAACTGAGCACATTTTTTTCTTTTGTCTTTCACGAATTCTAAATTGAAATTTTTCCAAGTTATTTTTAACAAATACCGCACTTTCCACGATATAGATGCAGGGAAGTGTTAAGATTTTATGTCTTTTAAAATATGGTTTACACGTGTCGTCTGATTTTAATCGAAACATTGATCGGATGCATCGTTTTTGGGCTCTGAACACACGTATTATTTCTTTGTCATAGCAATTACCCCAGAAAATAACTCCGTATCTGAGAGTGGATCCTACGTAACCGTGGTAGGCTGTAAGAACAGCAGCCTCGGTAACAGTTTTCTGTAATTTGTATAGAGCAAATGAAAACTGGCTCAATCTTTTGCAAACAACTTCAATATGAGACGTCCATTTAAGTTTATTATCAATATTTAATCCCAAAAACTTTGTTACACAAGTTTTGTCAATGTTTATTCCGTCATAATTTATGTCCAATTTAAAATCATCATCTTTTTGAGAAAATGACATCATTTTTGTTTTGCTTAGATTCACTTTAAGGTTATTAGATTCAAGCCAGGTTATAACTGATTTTAAAGATTGATTTATGTCATTTTCAAGAATGGATATATTTTTATTTGTGAATAGAATGGTACTGTCGTCAGCAAATAATGTCATATTACTATGTAGATCTGATGCAGATGGCAAGTCATTAATATAAACTAGAAACAAAAGAGGTCCTAGAACGCTACCTTGAGGCACACCCCATTTCATTGTCCTAAATTTAGATTGATAACAAGTCTCGATATTAGTCTTCGAATCAATCGTATCGACTTGTGTTGTTTGCTGTCTCTCTGAGAGGTATGATTCTATCAATTTGTTTATATTACCCCTTATTCCATGTGCATGCAACTTATCCAATAGTATCTTATGATCCACGTGATCGAATGCTTTAGTCATATCCATATATAATGCAATTGTTGGTACTCTTTTATCCACATTCGTGTAGACCTGTGCTAGAAAGTCATAAATTGCCATATTTATAGACTTATTCTGTCTGAACCCGTATTGCTGACAAACAAAAAGATTGTTGCTTTCAAGAAAATTGTAGAGGCTTTTGTATATAATCTTCTCTAAGATTTTAGCAAATATTGGTATTAAAGCAACTGGTCTATAGTTACTAATGATAGTTTTATCGTCTTTCTTAAACAAGGGTTTAACAACTGATATTTTGAGTTTGTCCGGAAAAACGCCAGTCTCTCCAGCGAGTCTCCTGCAGGAACGCCACGGCCACCCTCCGCCTGGCGAGCACATCGGCCAGCTCGCTCCCGTCAGCGTGCCAACGTTCCACGATGCGAAGCGGACCTTCTTCTGGACTAATGTCTTTAACCGGGCTCTCCCATGCCCGGTAGACCTTACCCACTTAACACACGAGTAGGGCGATCCCCCTGCGCGTCGTTTTCCGGTGACGCCCTATTCAAGTCGGGTACTCTTGGCTGACTTTCCATTTTGTGTGTGGCTTGAGTTGGCTTTACAGGAGCGACTGCCATCTGACCTCCCGACCCATACAGGGGAGCCGTCGCCAGAGCCTTCTTCGATGATCAGCAGGGTGCACCAGCTTGCAGGCGAGGTTGGCTTGGGGCCCTAAGATGTTGGAGGACCCCCTTACACCCAAAACTATATTAAAAAATGAATAGAATTTTCTTAAATAATGCAAAGAAACTTTTTCCCCAACCTATTATGTTTATTATTACCATTTACCATTTAGGTCCTATCTATTCTGGTTTAGTGTGCTTAATTTTATATATTTAAATTATTACATGGCAGTATGAGCTGTTGGTATTCTTTTTTAATATTATGAGTTTGTTAAACATACTTCTACGTTATATTACATGTGTGCCGGATGGTCACGTAGTAAGATTAGGCACACACAGTGTACGTGTATGAGTTCATATATAAGCTTTAGTAGAATTATAATAAACCAGACTATTGCCTACTGTTGTCTCATTTCACTGCCATTCCGTCTGTGGTTATATAGTAATTCTTAAGGTCCAACTGTGTCTTATTGCGTCTCCTCGACAGCACTGCAACAGTGGTGGACCCCGACGTGATGTCACGTCGGGGTCCGCAACAACATGCATACATTATGAGCATTTTGGGATAACAAATCTGCATCGGTCGCGATTGGATACGTCCTTTAGATATTACTGCAAAATGATTCTTCCCAAATAAAAAAAAATGGGTTGGGTGAAAAATGATTGAGACTACCTACAACGTGGAATGATAAGGAACCTTTATTAAAATTTCTCAAAATCCAAAGAATACTAGGTATTAACGGCGATGGTGTTGTAACTAAAAGAAGCACGCGATGTATTTCAGGTGGACTTATGTGCGCCGAATCCCTGCCCTCCTCGGCGTTACTGCATGGACCGCGGCAACAACTACGTGTGCGAGTGCCCGCGCGGGTACGTCGGCGATGAGTGTCACATACCTACTAGATCGGTACGTACCTACTTTTAAAGGAACACGTTTTTTGGGAACATACACTACAGAGACTCACTCAGACCGAGATCTTTAGTCATTACTTAGCTAAGCACAGACTTATTACATTAATTATTATACTAATCTCAACCGATTACGGCTACGGCGACCACTTCGACCCTTTCCTGGCGCCTTTCATGGGCTCCAACGTGGCTTTGAAGCACGGCGGCGTTCCGAGTTGGTTGCTTCATGTGATGAGCTGAAAGCCGACCACCAGCAGCAATCAGCTACAATTATGTTAATGGTTCTCTAACGTGTCTGAAACATTTTACAACATAGCAAATCTTACTCTTATTATCTGCATTTATTCCAGGCTTGTGACAACAATCCTTGTGCCCACGGCGGCACTTGCTGGAGCGGCGTCGACTCCTTTTACTGCTCTTGCCGTCCTGGATACACCGGCAAACTTTGTGAAGGTAAAGTAAATTAATACTTACTTGTCAGTATGGTAGAGCAGGTGAACTGAGTAGGTGTTAAGTTTCACTTGCCTCTAACTTATATCATAATTTATTTTAAAATAAATTGAATTTAAAGTTTTATCCATAGTACTTGTATTTATTACTAATCAGCTTGTATCATTTCTTTGAAAAAACCATGATGGCAGTCGGTTGAATCCAAAAAACATAATCCATGGACTTTCTGTTGAGATGATTAACAAGGTCACGAATCAATAAATGACTGAAAATTATATAGAAAAACTGAAAAAAATCGATTTCGGACCTTGATGATCTCGAGCGGGAATCGAACCCGCGTCTTTCACAATCCGGGTGTTTGTCAGTTTTTTTATCTTTAGATATGAAAACCAAGCATTGTAAAATGCTAAAATAATCAAAGTAATAATGAAAATTATATTTTTACAGTTCACATTGAAAAATATTTGCACTATGCACTTTTTAAGGAACTGCTTACAATCATCGTCATGATGAAGAGGCCCATTATGACGATGATTGTAAGCAGTTCCTAAACTTTAATGGTGTCTTTAAAATATTTTAAAAGTATCTGCCATTGTGTAGGCTTAAAAATGTAACATTTCTATCAATAATGTTTTTTATCTATTATTATACAGAGGATTTCATTCTGGAGTCAGTGGTGAGCGATGAGACTAGCATGGGCGGCGAGTCACGTGGCGGTGGCTCAGTGCGCGAAGTGCGGCTGCCGCTCGGCCTGTACCACGACAGGCTGCACAACGTCTACATCGCTGCTGGGACCCTTGGGGCAGCCATAGCTATTGTTGGAGTGGTCGTAAGTAGCCTAATCAGTAACAAATAATACAAGTTTAGCTGCTAATGCTAATGTTTGTCATGCTGGCCACAAATCCTGTTTTTTATATGTGACAATTGCAAACTACTCAAGATCCCGTCTATTTTCCAAGCACTCAGAACCAATGTATGAAAAATGCAGAGGTTACGTATGGGTGTGTGTATTCACGTTATGTCAAGTCTTTTCTGGATATTAAAAATAGCAATTTTTCGCTGTTTTTAGGATATCCAACAGGATATATAGGTGATGTGGCGATTTTTCAGTTTAAAAAATGCTCACCAAGTGTAGGTATTTCCTTTGCGGTGCACTTTATTTGTATTGCTTTTCAGTCACGTAGTGCCTTTGATTGATGATTGAATGGACTGTATAGGATTTTGGGTTCATAAAAATGCAACCTAAGTAAATCAATTGTAACCACTTAATGCGTGAGGAAAAAGGTGGGCAGCTGTTTTGGAACTGGACCAGGACGACGAAGAACAGCTGTCCAGAAGGTTTATGAGGGAAACCATGCACACTTACTTGAGGAAATGATCCAGGAAGTCCACGTCCTCGTGCCTGCACCACAACCACTTGCCAAAGCTCGATGGCTATACCAATTTATGAAAGCGCTTGTCTTTTGACACACACACTGAGTATAAAGACGATTTATAGTTATATTTCGTAGAAATTACACAGTTTTTCAAGGTTTTAAATAGATTTCTATCATGAGAGCACACGCGCACAGCTTAGTCTCGATCCGTTGCAAGTTCAAGAGGAAGAAAATAAAGCGTTTCAAGCAGCCGCTAGATGGCGCGGCGATGGGCGTAGACGTCACACGATGGTGCGACAGAGAAGAGACGATCTACACGTGTGCATGGGTGAAAGGAAGGGAGATAGGGATGTTTTTAAGTGGTTACAATATTTATTCTTAATAATTAAGGAATAAACTAACAATGAAACCCAACAATAGGTTTCAAATAATAGATAACGATTGACAGCATACGAGTACATAGGTTTCAAATAGTAGATAATGATTTCGTTTAAAATTGCCGTCGATTGAATTATACAAATAGGCAGACAGATAGTGAGGAAAATAATGCTGTATCTTTATAAAAACTATTCACTAACATTTACGTTCAATCATTAATATCAAACAATTTTTCAGGTAACTGCTTGCCACTGTCGCGTGAATAAGACGTACTCGCGGCTGCTCTCCCGCCTCTCCCGGGCGACCGAGACCGGCCCCCCGCACCACTGGCTGCAGGACAAGCGCGCCCCCCCGCCCGCGCCCTTCCTGCCTCCGCCCAACGCGCTGGACACCACTGACATGTACTACACCCTCGATTTCAGCGACAGCCAGAGCTCGCCGCTCATACAATAGCAATCACTGCAGAACTGCCCCGACGGGGAACGGTTCAAAATACAAATATAATAGGATAGAAATCAGAGCAAAGAGTAAGCTTCGCGGCCCGGCAAGTACATTTCATGCCTTAAGTCTAACGTAAGGACAGGCTCTGCACTCGTCACCTTGGGTGCAGCTGCTTAGCCCTTCATGTATGTCTGCTCTGGACCACGTTCTTTGATTTTGATTTAAAAGCGGGCCATACACGTACTAGCATATCCTTAGTAGGTATGCTTGTCGGATCTGCCTGAACGGTTGCCTGGCGGGCAGATCTGTGTTGGTAAATAGAGCATAAATCCTTATTTCGCGCTATAAAAGCGCGGAAATATGACCGTACATGTATGACCCACTAAAGTCTATGAAATCCACTTAACTGAGAGTCACATAATGACCAGTTGGTTACTTGTCTACAGCGTTGGGTTCTTTAAATCCTCGCATATCTCTTGTAACTGGACTAAAGGGGAAAGGGTCAAAAATATTGTTGTAAGTCGTAACTAACACACTGGCAGTCGTCAAAAAGTATGATATGCGTAACTATGGCGTATTGTTTAGATGCCATCTACATCTACAGCCTGCCAAGCATTTTAAGATGTTTATGGCTCTTATTCAAGAAGCTAATGCTGTAGTACTAAGAAGCTAGTACTGGGCACTTATTACAATCTCGTATAGCCAGTTAAGTTAATTTTCTAAACTGAGGGTAGCGAACAATGTCGTCAGTAGAAAAATGTCCAGCCTAGAAAGTGTGTTAGTGCCAGGTAACCACTGATTAGCTGGAAATGGAAGATCATTAACGAAATTGCCAGCGTCGATTTAGGTAATGAACTTGAGAAGTTATTAGGGATTGTAGTAGGGCCCCTGGTCGCTATGCTCAAGTGCTTGAGTAGGTAGACTTAGTGTGACGTTATACAAAAACGTCACTGAGACCCCTACTCAAGTGCTGATTACAACTAAGTTGAGTTTTATAATACGGACCTTAATTACCACATTAATTTCGGTACTATAATTTTGTTTACCATCACACGTTTTTTCATGATATGAAAACAGTAAATATATATTTTCTCTTATTGAAGTGTCAGATAATTGCTTTATTCAAAATTGCATAAAAAACTACCCCAGACTCAAATACTCGTGATTGAATGGTAGTTTGTTAGCCATTACAGTAACATGACATGTCATAATGACACTCGTCTAAATAACCATCTAATAAAAATGTATTTAATTAAAAACTGAATGAGTACGACCACTATAAACTTCTCTTCATAATATTATTGAAAAATTCGGTGGTTGACACGGTGGTGTTAAAAATAACGTTGCATGGTGATGCAACGTTATTTTTTATATTTGAATAAGAAAATCTTATTAAAGTAATTCAGCTTATGTACATGCTCGTTATAAACTATTGTGTTTTCGTAGAAGATTGCGTTTTGTCAGCATGCAATATCACCACACAGCAGCACCACAGGAACAGGGATTGGCTCGCTCTGCATGGAAAGCCTCATTTCAAACCTCTACTTGAATAAGTTTAAAAAAAGGGTTATTTTTCCCTTTTTTGTGTTTATTTTAGTTATGTAGTATTAATTTGTTTATAGATGTTTAATTAAAAAAATATTACTAGCTGTTGTTGATGGTTGATGTTATATTTTTATGTACATTACTTCTTTTTTTTAATCTTGGCTCAACAGAAAATGATCCCATCCCATCTAACAAAATACCTAATACTTATTACGGAAATACAAATGGCAGCATAAAATGTAAATGTAGACATAGGTAGGTAGAGGTTAGATGAATAAAAATGAGCCCGTGGACGTAATAGCCATCATAGCGTAGATATTTATAGCTTTGTTTTTATAATACATATATATTTTCGTGAACATTGCATTATAAGCTAGGTAATGAATTTGGGATATCAGATAATTAACATATTTTATAATAGTGTTGATGTGACTTCAGTGATTCATAGACTTATTTAGCATGGAAATATATTTGTTGTATTTTTTATGTAAACGTTGTTAGTAAATTATTAAATAAGTAGACATTTGTCGGTTGTTAATCTTGAAATGCCAAAACAATACCTACTGTAGCCTATGTACATTTAATTCTCAATCTCGTTGTTGTGTTAAGTTTTAAATTAGACATTAGTTGTTCTTGTATTCAATGTGTACTTCAGAATATGGACAAGGTTAGAAGTAGAAAAATATTGAACTATTGTATCGTTCATTTAGCAAGAATAGTTTGAGTTTAAACACTAAGTGCCTGTTGATAAATGCTGGAAAAATATCATTTTATACGATCCATATTGATTTTGGCCATCATTAGATAGATATATGAATTAAATCTGCTATTCATTACTGAGATACCTTTTAACATAAAAAAAAGCCTTTTTGACTGATCTTCAAGTTAGATGTTTCTTCAACTTCCCTCTAGCTTGCTTTTCAATGTCTGTCTGTATAAAATGGATACCTAGTAGTTTTACCTCAACTATTGCCTGTTAAAGCACTAAAAAATATTACATGAGATTTTTTACAAAAAATAATAAAATCTATCTTTGTCTTACGCTTTCGGTAAATACGATTATCAGCGCTTCTAGGTGTGTAAATATGTGAACATTCATTTTAATGTAAGATCTCATTAAATAAATTAACGACAGTTCATTAGTTTGGTTTTTTGTAGCTAAATAAAGCATGATTTTTAATCCTATCGATCTAGTACCATCGACTGGGCCAAACTAATTATCAACTACCTAGGATTGCACATAAGTATACCAACTTAATTGAGTGTAACTAAGTTAAAGTCTCGCACAAAAACTATATCTTTACTTCTCTTTTTTGAAACCATTTTTTGTAATGGTTCGATTTGCCTTTTAGTTTTATAAACATTAATTGATTCATCATCTTTGCAGATACATTATAATAGAAAGAGAGCGTAGACATGGTAGATGAAATAAAATACTCGTAGCCTTCACTTTTTTCTGCTAACTTGTTTTTGTTTGCCAGATTTGCGTTGTTCACATATCAATTTGTGTTTTAACTCTCAAAGTAGCAAAACAATGGGATAGGACAATTGGCCTAAATCTTTACAAGGGAGAAAATATCCTTGTCGTCCTAAACAACAATTATTCAGTCGTTTTTTTCTTTTAAATCAAAACAAGTTTTTCTTTTAGGAATACTACAGGTTGGTTGTCGAGTCCCAATTTCACAGCCTCGTTTATTATCTAAGAAAAACTTGTGTACACTGAAAAGTTATTGTAAATAAAATGATAGACTAGTAGATAGTACGTACTTACTGAGTCAAGTGTTGCCCTATTAGTTATTTAAATGAAATATTGTGAGAACCAGTAATTAGGATTAACAACTATAAAAACGAACATTCTTGATTGAATTAAATTATCAGATTAAGATAAATGTGCATTGCTGCAACAATATTTACATGAGATAGGAATTTAATGTTATGATGAATAGGTTATGTGAGGCGTATGGGCACTTCTTGCTTCGTGACTATGCAAAGGTCGTCTTACAAAAACAACCTGAGAGTATTCACTAAACAATATACATGAGCTTAATCTTGATTTAGTTTCGTTTAATTAATGTAGAGTTTTTGCTTGTGTTTTTATTACGTTGACCTGATGAGGAACAGGAAACATACAATCAAAACAAAAAAACTAAATTGACGTTTTGAAGAAAAACATTTTTATTTAGATTATAAACTTTGATAAAAATAATTATATTAATAATATTTTATGACAACTTACAAATATTCATATAAAAGAATAACGTAACATCTATTCAATTTAAACTTAGTACTGTTGATTCTAATAACGTAAAAGTGCTACCACTTTCTGAATGTGTTTAACTAGTGTGACTATACCTCAGCGGACCTGCGGCCGCGCCGCGTCGCCCCCGCCCCGCCTCGCTCCCACCCCCGTTGCATCGAACCTCTGCTCCTCAGGTCGAAGACACGCATGCCTGTAGTGCATCAAGTAACTACTACGATTGACTGAAGCAGATGGACACGGGCATACAGTAGGTCAAACCAACGGTCCCGGATAGAGGCCAACATTTTTATTAAAAAAAGGTTTACTAAGCTTTTTTTTCGCAGCTGACAATATAACACGATATGAACTAAAAGCATGCGTGTTTTGTTCCCTACACAAACCTTTTAAATGCATTAGCGTAATTCAAAGTAATAAAAAAAGTAAAGAAGTTTGAAACAAAATATTAAGTGATTCAACAAGACAGCAAACTATTCGATATTGTTTGGAGACAGAGGAGGCTTCACAGAGTTTTTATTGTGATTGGTACGCTAATGCATCAAAACGCTGTGATTCATAATCTCAACTACATCACTAAATCTGTAACATTGCACTATATGAGCGCCCCGCGGCGCGACGCGACGGGCCCGCCGCCATTATCTAGCTACTATCTGCTTTACTTTTATTGCTACTGACATTTGTGACTTATGACGAGATTCAGAATCACGATCTAACATCATTTTAAGTAAAAATTAAAGCTGCACAATTTAATAATTATATTAAAATAAGTAAGTACATAAATAAATATTGTTGTGAATAAGTAGTTAAATTGATAACAATGTTGTTACGTTCCGCGCGACAAACTGGCGTGGACGTTGAGCAAACATGGAATTTTCATATAATTTATAAAGACATTTTTAATACAATACTTATAAGTAGTGGCGAGACATTAACGAGTGTAAGCCAATTGGAAGAAATAATCGACTGTTGCGAAACAGTATTTAATCGCAGCTTAAACAAAACAATACATTTCCATAATATATATGTAATATATCAATAACGTTATCCTAATTAAAAATTCGCTGTCTACCTGCAGGCTGCAAGTCATGGGACACAGAAAACGAACTACAGTTACAACTATATCTAAACTCATTAAGTAATCTAAATTATGTCATAATATGGCAGTTAATCGAACCGTCCGCACTAGGCACATCTCGTAACGTATCATTATCATGGGCGACTTCCTCTGCGATTACACTCTTGAAGGGACAGAAACTTGATCAGAATTTAGAAAATAAATCGGTGGAGAAAAACTTATTACACTTCGTTGCATAAAACTGCAATAAACATAAAGTAGATATTTGTACAGCCCAATGTTCACTTTACTTTGGCTAAACATTCTTCAATTTCATTTTGGGTTAGTTAAATTTCAAAATCAGCAACAAATTAAGTAAAAAGTTTTTTCAATTTATATACAAATAAAACACACTTTCCTATTTATTCCAATCATATGCATCAAAGCTTTTTAAAATCCTTTCAGAATAGGTAAAAATAAAATCAGATTTCTACACGTCTATTTAGCATGATACCTTATAACATAAATAAGTCTTGGACACAAATACTTTCATAAACTTAATCGTTGTCATGGCCCGATAACTAAACGTATCGATATTCAATTATAATAACAAAATGTATAAATCTATTTATCTTAAAATTAGGTATACACAAACCACTCCCATCGATGATAATGTTAATGTTGTTCCAATGGACGACTTTTGTGACTACGTTTAAATGACTATTATTTATCATACATTATGCAAAACTGCGACTCTGTCTCATTTGAAATTATAATTTTTCGTCCGTTGCTTCCATTTGATGGTAGTAAAACAATATTTATGTGTCGTTGCTAGTGGCCTGAAGGTGAACGGTGCACCGTAGCGGCCTGAAGATGAACGGTGCACCGTAGCGGCCCGAAGGTGAACGGTGCACCGTAGCGGCCTGAAGGTGAACGGTGCACCGTTCTGGTGTGCACAGTGGTCTGACACAGCTAGAGCTGGGAACTGAGAAGCAACGGCACTGTAACCTACAACTAGAACTTTACTACGTGAATGAATTGAGCGAGCTTACACCAAACTTACGTAAATAAAACTTAACAAAGTGGATGGCATGTAAATTGACTTAACTCACT
Source organism: Udea olivalis (assembly GCA_947369235.1). Classification (NCBI taxonomy): domain Eukaryota; kingdom Metazoa; phylum Arthropoda; class Insecta; order Lepidoptera; family Crambidae; genus Udea; species Udea olivalis. The sequence goes on along the minus strand of OX376341.1, from coordinate 12,824,884 downwards.
TAAAATAGAGATAACATTAAAATGATGAAGGCACGATTTAGCATGTAGACAAATATCATCTACAGAATATGTTTTGTGACAAGAATTTCTTACTTTATCATCATGGCAAGATTTAAAGGTACCTGTTGAAAACGATAACTACATACAACTAGTACGATAACCGAGTGAATGGCACACGCGTTCATATTCAGCAACATTATCCATTTACATAAGACACCAACGATACTCTCGTTACCAAAAATAGAAATAACATCGCCATCACAATACAGATCGTCGCATCACCAACACTCTGTAATTTCATAAGGCACTTAATTAGATATATACAACAATGATCTTTAACGTCGTTATTCTGGCGATCAGCGAATTTGTGACGTACAGTTTCATCGAGGCTATGTTATGTGATGAATCGCTTAAAAGTAATTTCAATCTGAGATCGACATATTTAGAGACGTTATTTTATCTCGTTTATAAATTAATATACATATATATTTTTAATGAGTGTATAGAGGGAATGTTTGAACGACTGTCCGAAAGTTTTAAAACGCCACATGTCGATAGTCCATCACAAGATAGAGGAGCGCAGTGAGTTACACAAAACACCAGCTAGCAGTAGCAGCTGAGAACACGCCGAGGGTGGCACTCACGAATGTTTCATTCACTTTCATAGATTGTTTTAATGCGCCACATGAGATTTCTGTTTTGCATTTGACCTTGTGCAGCACGCGAGCAGCGAGCGGCCCACAGTGCAGTTGCTCCTGGCCCTGTAAACGCTGTAACTGGACTACTGTCCCCTAAGTGTGCTTTCTGTTCGCACGCGGCTCGCGGCACTAGTGGTCCACCGACAGCTCCACAAAGGTGATGTCATAGAGCGGCTCGTCCTCGCTCACGCCCGCCGGCCGCACTTCTAGTAGGAAAAGATCCTCGTTGCAGTAGTACGCCAACATCTCATCGTCAATTTTGGCCGTAATCCTGTAAGCAAATTCTAATGTTAACATTTTAAATCATATAATCAAGCTAACTGGGAATCAATCTGCGCAATCAATGACGCTATTTAACCATTCTGAGATACAAGTGTTACACATTAAATTTTTCTTATAATCAGCTCGTAAATTCTCTAGTTGTAGATTACATGATGTTGCTTTAAAGTGCACAATATTATACCATAGTGCCAGGTCAATATGCAAATTAAGTTTGTGGGTATTGATTAAGTGTCAGGTTTAGGAGGGGTGATTAAATGATACGTTTAGCGTAGTTAAGTCATTAAGGTCATTACTGAGTCATCGGGGGTATAGTTGTAAACATAAGCGTTGCGAAGTTAGTGGCGCGCCCTCAGGACAAGCTGTTCTTGATTAACGCGAGGCGGCCGGCATTTACACTAACAACAGTTTGAGGCCAATGAAAACCACTTACCCTTTCTTGTTCTTTCGATAAAGATTATTAATTGCCGAACTTGAAATTTTGTACTTATTCTCAATCTGAAAATAAGCAGAAAATAAAAAAATTACAATGGGCGTTTACTTTTTTAACGAGACGTCTCGTCTACGGAACGTAACCGGTGTAGTGGTTTCGCAAGGACAAAATTTGTATCGCGCGCGGTCGAGAGGTCGGTGCAGCGGCGGCCGCGGGGTTAATTACGACATGCTGTTATGATGATCATGTGTATTGTATTAGACGGGTTATGAAGCGCCACGCATCGGTTACAATCGGACGAAGCGTCTCGATTCCTTTACTTATTAAGCCCAGAACACATTTAGCTTGACTGCAGGTACAATTTTGCTTCACAAATATTGTCTCATTAGAAGTTATTAGAGTGCATCAGCATGGTCAGTTTTGAAACTTATTGCTTTCAAAATAAGCAATGTGAATCAAAATCATAAATGTGTCTTGGGCCTTAAATCGGTAAAACATCGATAATATTATTGACGGCTGAACGAGAGGGTTACTTCGCTTGGCCGTCCTTTGCGGTTAAACACCACCATAGTTATCCTCGGGTGCTCTTCATACGTTACTTTGACTGGGTGCTGTTACCCGTCGTCAATGTGACGTATCAAGTGTACCGTTGTTTGGTTAATACTTTTTACTTAGTAACCTTACCATATTGAATGAGTGCCTAAACTAAAATGATCACAACACTTAAAAGTGATTGATGCTTATATGAAACTTAATACTGATATATTATAATATGTGTGTGTATATTCTAACATGGGTCATATTGAATGAGTGATTAAACTATTTTTTTGACATCTATTGTGTGTAACTACTGCAAATAATTAATTGCACTAATAACTTTATCCTTGTGCATACCTAAAACTACAACATTTTGTTTGTTTCTGTATAATGAAGCATAAATAGCGCCTCGATCCTTTAAGACACGTTACCTGAATCTACCAATGGGCTTTGAGAGCGCATGTAGGCTATAATTTCCCGGCTGAATCCTACGTCACAAATATCCACTTCAACCCTAAAATTCCCGTTTGTGTAGGTAATCGACAATGGTATGCGTATGTGTGTAGTACTTACAGCATGCAGCAGTCCCTGCGTGGTGGGCGGCGCGACGTGCAGCGGCGTGTATACCTCGTCGGTATCCTGGCGCACGTAGAGCATGACGCGCTCGCTCAGCGGCGGCGTGCACGTGCGCGGGCGCTTGCCCAGTACGCCCTCCAGCTCGAGCGAGTCCTTGCGGTCGCTGTACGGGGACAGGCTGCCTACGTCCGGTCGGTACCTACAACGTTAACTCGTGGTAACTCACGTGCTACGACTGCGAGCTACGAACGACTACGATACTACGATTGCTTTTTGTTTCTAACCTATTCATTGAAATCGATTTGAAAATATTCAGACATCCAATAATTATGGTATAATTACCACCTAACTTTGCGGTAACGTGCAATAAATAAACCTTTAACTTTTGACTGATCGCTAACTGTAAATAAGAATTTCTTGCAATATTTCCTGCATGTAATTAATTAGGAAGGCAGTGTGAATGAACAATTAAAGATATGATCGTACGCTTAGCTATCTTGCTACTTTGCATATCCTAACTGTTACAGCTCGAATATAAAGGAAATAACAAAGTTGTTGTTCCGCTTAAGAATTACGCTGAATATTTTTAGTTAGGATGACTTTGGTAAAAACTTACGCTGGCGCGTCCGGTGGGAAGTGGTTGTGGAACTTGAGCGCCGGAGCCTGAGGCTTGGCGGCGTGCAGTAAGAAGGGCGACGCGCCTTTCAAATGCGCCTCAGCCAGCGCCGACTCGTCGTGCCCGTAGAAGCCCTGGATGTCCATCCCGGCTAGCTTGTCGATATCCTCCGCCGGGCTGAACAGCACCGGAGGCTTGGCCAGATCCGCCATTGTGTAGAACTCGCTCCGCTCCGTCACAGGATGGTATATCTCGTCCAGCTTTTTCCTATTCGTTGCCGACATTTTCCGTTTCGCTGCCCTTCTCTCTTCGTCCCTAGTCTTTCTTTCGGCACCCTTCAATAGAACGAATAAACAGTCGATTTAAATCTTTATCTTTAGCTATGATAATTAGAAAAGATTTAGGAATTGGTTGTTATTAAGGTAACTAAAATAGATAAGTACCTTGTCACAAAACACTTTGATTTGACAGTAGCCTCGGTGATAAACTTGGGTATCTCGAGGGTCTTCGAATGTGTCGATCTGAATATGAAGTGGTAATCCCTGGAACAAATGAAAGGTCTTGGTTATTTAGTGCTTGCTCAAAGAAATAGGTAAGTTTAATATGATTGATAGATTACTTAAAACTGATGTTAATTATATTATTGAACGAACGCAAAAGCGTGCTAAACTCAGCAGTCTAAGGTAAAATCATTGAAAAAGAGAGACATTGGTCATCCTTAGCAATTTTGCGAATTCGCGTGTCCCTTGTATAAATCGCCATATGCATAGTCAATATATACAAATCAAATTATTTTTGACTTAAGCAATTTCACGCTTGAGTTCTACGCTTGTCTAGGAATTATGACAAAAACGTTTTTAATAAACGTCCATAAGGGATAATTGCGATAAATTTGCGAATAAGGAAAAATATGCACGTGTCTGAATCGAATCGCGTTAAAACGTCTTAATTGCGTCGGTTCGAGGTCGGGCTGCGCGAGCGCGGCGTCACCGCGATGGGTAATTGAGAGGCTGATAGCGGACTGGTTCCGTATCAAACGCAACAAGCGTGCCCCGAGTCAAAACCCGCAGCGGTTAATACCATAAATTTGAAACATAGTCCCGACAAAAGCTTCCTTTATTCAAATGTGAAAACTGAAAAGAAGTAACTTCGGTTGGCCTACGATAATCGTGAGAGGTGTGTCACACCTCGTATGATAGAATTAAAAACCTCCCTATTTGAATTAAGAACACAAACCACATGGATTGGGTGGTTGAAATCAATTCGTAACACGAAAGTAAAATATTTTCTAACATTCATTGTCCAGGTCAGCCATCTCAAATCGGGTCAAAATACAGATCAAATCAAGAGAACCTAAAACACATCTCTATCACTCAAAAACGTTGGTCGATTTCAAACAATTTCTATACGATTTGAAATGTTCGTTCAATAATAGTAAGATTAGTGTCAAATGATAATCATGCAGCAGTAATTTGAGCAAAAGATATATTAGAAGCTTTTGTGACGGGTTCAAATGTCACATCATCTATAAATAGTTCCAGCAGGTCGTCACCGCGGCGCGCCGGTTACTTGCGCGCCGCGAGCGCCTGCGCGGTTATCGAGGTGTCTCCGGCGACAACGCGGTTACCGACCCCATGCCTGACGTCCACGCATCGTAACATTCATTTACATACTTTCAGTGTGGTAAACTTAATTAACGTTTCGCAGTACAAAATAAACTTAATGACACCCATAGATTGGAACTACTCCGCTTCCATTTCCCACACTCATTAAAAATCCTATTAAAATTGCGAGGCTTGTTGTTCTTATTTAATCATGTTCGAATACTACATATCTTAATTATAATTTAATTGAGGTGCAATGAAGCACAATGTTAAAATACTTATGTAAATGATTGTCATCGACGTTTTCCTTATCATGTTTTAACAGAACATTGGCATATATCTTGTTTATAAAATTGCAATAACACGATATTGCATACACCTGCGCAATTATTTCGATATGAGTATGCATTTTCTTTATTAACGAACCTTTACGCCCTTTTGACTGCTGAAATCCGTACTCAGGCACTGCACGGCAATATTAATCTGAAAAAGAAAAGAAACAGTTGATAAGTTATAAAATTTACGTTGAGGCATTTTCCATTATGCCTTCCTATTAGCTACCTGAATGGAGACAATTTATAAAACTAGCCATGGAAATTGCAAAGCTATTACTGTACTAATATTCGCGTATGTCGTAGTGAGCACACATCCTGACCGCTGGGACAGGCGCCAGGGTTGTCGGGAACATGGAAAGACACGTTGCGGCTAGCTGGTGTGCGACTGAAGTAATGAAGCTCTAAGCGACTTAGTGATTTTCATTGAATATCTAGTCACAAGTGTATAATCGAGTAGGGTGATTTTAGAGAAGCAGAGTCGGTAGGGCGGCGGCTCGGCGACCGCCCGCTCATTACCGCGGTCTATGCAAATGACCCCCTCGCGTTTTTACTCGCCGCCGACACCGCCACCGATCACTGTCTGAACGCATATTATCTGTCGCAAACAACTCGCATCCGCTACGGTTTTGCTGTCCAACAATAAATAATTATGGATATCGATAACTGACTCGCCACCACTAAGTAATTTGCAGTAATAAAAGAAACCTAGGGAAAACACACATTGTAGAGACACTTAATGATGCGTGATTTCCATTTCAGGCACTAAAATGGATTTCAACCATTTCTAAGTCGGAGCTTAAGGTTCTGACACGATCAGATACAGAAGTCATTAAACGCTTATTACTACCTCCTTCGGTGCCTATTAGCATATTGCAATATAATAGACGTGACTTGAGGCGGGCTATTAATTGTTTGATGAATATTAAAAAGGCTTTATTTTCCGTACATAATATTGTAAATGAATTCGAGGGACATCAGGGTAGGGAGGGTATATGTGGTTCTATGTAAACAATTTTAAAGGCGTACTTTTGTTATTATTCAGTAATGAGCTTACGCATCGCGGTGGCTGCGGAACCGCGTGCAGGCGGTTGCAGCAAGTTTTTGTGCTTCATTTGCCAAAGTAGCTTGACCAAATAAGGGTCTAGAAGTCTATTTAATTACACAGTAATAAGTGTAATAAAATCATGCCTCGAGTTTTAATTCTGTTAATAATGAGGATGATGGGTGGTTACAAATTATTCTATATAAATATGCACATATCTTTGCATTTCTGTAGTCATTCGCACGGTCAACTTGAAGTACGATCGTATTTGCGACTCTGGTTTGTAAATATAAGGTATTTCATTATTCATTTGCGCACTTTAAGCATAACTTTGCTGTTATTTCTTCCCAGAGACATGTTATTATCATGAGCCAGGACCACACATACGCGGCCCACGGATAAATCATTTTAAGCGAGACAATAAACTTTAAGCACCTGCCACACTTAATTAAATCATAATTTTGGTAAACATTGTCCGTTTCTTATTCATTAACTACTTCAAACTAATTATTAGACGTCCATATTTAATTTGGTATCAATATATCACATGTTACAGCAGGGTCAATCCATCAACCACTATAGAGCCACCACTACAGTGCGCAGGCCTGTCTTTGATTTAAGGACATTATCTAAATAATGTGTTAAAAAAAAGTCAAGATGTTGAGCCCACCAGTAGTACCCGAATCCCGGACATACCTAATGGTTCACATACGAAGGTGGTTGAAATATAAGTTTTAGGTTTAAACAAATCATAAATTATAATAATGTTAGCTGCCATCTTAACATTTTCCTAAACATATATAGATCGCAACTTACTAAATTATTAGGCATCATAAGAATTTTATATAAACGGTGGCACTGTCCTTCATTACTTTTTAAACTGTTTTTCACACTTGTATCAAGCTTCTGAAGGGTCTCTAAAAATGGGTATAATTCAGGTGATACTTTTTTAAATTAACTCTGAAAGAAATGCGGTACAAACCTTGGCGGCACTCTCAAGGGGGTTCCAGTAGACGGCGATGGCGTTGTGGGATACCTCCTCGATGCAGCCGGCCAGTCCGATGCTGTTCTTCGTGTCTGCAACAAAACGACACATTGTCATTAATCTTGTCTTCGAGTAACTGTGCAGTAATGGCGTCGGAGATTTCGATTAAGATATCAACGCACAATACGTCATCGGTGACGGAAATTTATTTGCAGGGCGTGAATAATCACGTGATAGTATCGATTTATCAACGATTGCAGTGTTTCCACTTCTTACTCTATGAGCCTCTGCAATTAGTGCCTATTCAAACCGGGAGTCTGAATAGCCATTTTGCGTGAATGCTTTGAATAGCACTCTCACATGACAGAACTTTTTAGTTTTGTTTTTATTGATGTCCAGTAGTAAAACTTAAATATGCAATTACATTTTGAAATAATTGATCTATCTATCAAATAAGTAAATTAGCCTCGCATGCAGTGGTCAATTTGTTAAGATGTTAAATAAATATTATTTATTTATGCGATCTGCGTGACATAATGTGCATTTAGCTGCTCGAATTTATAAAAAAAAGCCTAATTTGTCATTTGAGCACTAGGTTCATGTAGATTAGTAGGCGTAGGTGTCACAGTTATAAATAATTCAGTGTTTATTTCGTTACAGTTGTTTATTGCGTTCGGCAAGGGGCTGCATTAGCGACAGGCGCGGGAGGAGTGAGTAATCGCCGCACGCTGCGTGGGCGCCGCGTATCAGCCTGTGATGCAGGGATACCAGATTCAGACGAATTTTGACTCCGAACAATTGTTTACTTTGTAAAATTGAACTAATTTAACATGGTAGGTGATGACATTTTTAGAAATTGAGCAGTTTTCAGTTACAATTAGGCAGGCAGTATAAAAATAACACACATTTATGACTGGCAGATACCCCAACTACTACTACCAGGTAACGAATTGCACGTTTGATCATCTACCAAAAAAGTACTGTTAATTGACATTGATATTAACAATATTATTATGTGTCTGCAATCGTCGCAGATGTATGTTTTGAAAACGTAATTACTTGGGGTTTTCGATTCCAAATTTCCAATTTTTTCAGCTGCTGCAGCTTAAACGGATTTTCCGATTAATAGTTCTGCTATATGCGTGCATGCTTAATCCTCCTTCACCCCTAAATCTGGTAACCCTGCATATCAGTCCGCCCGCAATCTGTGCGGGCGCGGGCACAGCGACGTGTTTATGGGGCGCGGAGGACGCCGCCCGCCCTCGCCCAGCGATTGTTTTAACAGCCTGCGGCGATTTACGGCTCACTTCCTTTTGCTTGTCGCGTGCTATCTTGATGCCTCGATGAACTAGCCCATTCATAAAATTTTTAAATCTACGAAGCGATAGGTAAATTACAATTACAAGTAAAGTTGGAATTAGAATTAGAATTAGAATATTTATTTGCAGAAATATGGTGGATTACATGATGTTCTTAAAGATATTTGTACACACATTTTATCTATTTATGAAGACGTGCAAACATAAAAATTATAAAAGATTAAACAATTACTAATTTCATTTTAAAAAATAACACAAAAAAACAAAATTAAATAACATATAAATAAATTGATTCATCATTAGTAATACAAATTAACAGATAACACTAGAAACATAAAATTCATTCAAATTGTTAGTTTTTGGTTCAAGTACTCAGACACAGAATAATAGCACCTCCGCGCAAAGAAACCTAAAAAAACACCCATAGAAAACTTCTAATTAACTCCCAAATTATCTAGGACACTAGATTTTACTTGCTACTACTTTGCAAAGGAATAAATATGTGGAATTTACTACGATAATATACCTTTTTCGTAAAACATTATAAATCCCTTAGCTATGAATCCATGCTCAGACGGATGAACGCTGTTTTCGTTAGTGTTTTCACTGCAGTAATAGAACTGTTTTTGTCAAGACCCACACTCTACCTTAGGTAAAATAGTCAAGCAATTAAGGGTGTTTTTATGTATAAGAAAGTGAATGATCACTAAAAACGTTTTAAATTTTTGTTAAATGTCTAACCTGATTGCGAGAATTTTATTTGCTAACAAATTAAGTTAACACATATCAAAACGACAATCTAAATACAGAATGTAATGTCAGTACGGATTTGTTGCGATCCAAACAAAGACTTACAGTAGATTAATCCGACGAATCGGTGATGCGTGGTAATAAGCGAAAACTGTCAAAAGGAATAAGCGTGGAGGCAGAGAGGCTTTGGTACAGCGGCCACGCGATGCAAGAAGACACGGAGTAACCGGAGAAGCCTTTGTGCGGGCGCGCAGGGCGTTGCGGGGCCCGCGCCCAGTCCCGCGCCCCGCGCCCCGCCGCGCTTTCACACGCCTGCGCACAGGTGTCCGGTGTCGCCCTTGACGCTCCCAAGTTCGTATGCATTTGAGTATCAAGTACGACATCTATCAAAACCTAAGCGTTGACCATCGATTTATCTCAACTCTCCGATATTGCGTTCTCCTACACCGCTACAATCTTCGAACTTTTAAAGACAATTAAGACAGATATTTGTAAGGGTGAAAACACCAACGGCGACAAGCAGTAATATAATAAATAAAATTAGCCGCAAGCAACTTTTCAAATATATTTTTCCGATTTGCTCGTTGCTGTAAGATTTACAGTGGTCTTAAGTCTTGAACTAAAAAATCACTGTAGTGAAATTTATATTAAAATATCACACGTTTGCCTGCCACAGTTGACTAAAAAGCTGCTTGTGTTTGTCCTTCGAGGTTAAAAAATAATTGTACTAATTTAATCGTAATGAGGTAGGAAATGGTGGGAAAACTTGCACGAGGGCACAATTAAGAAAATACCTACTCAACGTCGACGACCTCCTCACAACAATTTTCTCTAAATTAATCGGTTTCTAAATACTGATTGTTACCTACGCATCTCAAATTAATCATTTCTATAAACAGAATATGGAAGTTTATAATTATTTAATTCTGTGATTTTAGCCCATACAGGATATTCCTGGAAGTAAGGATCAAATCGAGATAGCGCATAGCTGGAGTCTATTAAAAAACATGTATCAAAGGTACAAACTTATTTTTTTTGCCAAAAGATTAGCAGGTAATTTAGCATGTCAATTTAAAGAGTCAAAATAATGCTAGAAGAAATCTTAATAAAAAAAATGGCTTGAAGCAGATGTAGTAAAAACAAAATGTACTAAGGAAAGTTGTCAAAGTATTTAAAAAAGTTGCTCATGTATTACAAATTCTTTAAGGGTTATAAATTGCGGAACAATTCCAATAATTACTAAAGTTGTGAGTATTTTGAATCAGATTGTCGTGTTTTTTGGAGTTTGTAATTCAAACCTATTTATCTTTTTTCACAAAAATCCATTTGATGTTACTTTCTGACAAATGAAGGACGGTTGTAAGCTTAATACCATTAAATTTATAAAAAAAAGAAAGCAAAAATTATTTTCTTGAAAATTTAATTTAATAATTTCACGTAATTTCATTTACGATGTCGCGTTTTTTTGCAACTGCGATATTACTTTGGACTTTTTAACTAATTAGAAAATCAGAAGCTACTAATAGTCAAAAAGTAAAATTATTAATTTTCATTAGTTGGAAAAATATTATTTTTTAATTGATTTTGAATTTTTTTTATTGGTGTTATTGATACACACAAACAGCAAAGGATAATGATTTACAACTAACTTTCATACTACAGAAAATGATCATAAATAAATTTTCGTGGAGTTATCAAATTTCATCTTGAAGAAAATAATTTTTAAATTTTTGCTTTTGTTTTTTTTACTAAATTTATAGTATCAAGCTTTTAATAACCGTCCTTGATTTGTCAGAAAGTTACATTTAGGATTTTCGTGAAAAAAATATAAATTGGTTTAAAATACAATCTCCAAAAAACTCTTATTCAAAATACTATAGAAATTATTGAAATATTTCTGCAATACCTCAAAAGAATTTTTAATAAATGAGGCACTATTTCAAATACTTCGACAACTTTCCGTAGTACATTCTTTTTTCACAACGTCTGCTTGATAATGAAGTAATTTTTTTGATTAAGATTTTTTCTTGCTATATTTCAACTTTTTAAATTGACATGGGTATTCTAGCTCAACAAAATAACTATTTAAAGTAACATAAAATTGCTAATCTGTTGGAAAATAAAATAAGTTGGTACCTTTGATACCCTTTTTTTATAATTATTTTTGTGTGGATTTACAGGATTTTCTGAAAAAAAACCCACCGTACCATAAATATAAAACTAAAATTTTTAACGGTTGGAAATCGGACCAATATTGGTAGGATTAATAAGGTCAGAAATTACCCCAAATTTGTGCTATTTCGATTTGATCCTTATTATTTCATGAAGAAAAACCACGATACGTTCCAAAAATTCGAAGCATTTTTGCCTAATCTTCCAGACTACCCGTGTTTTGTTTTTAAATCAAATTCCTTTATTGATTTTATCTAAGAGACACAAGTATAGGCCATGAAATGATCTTTTTCCTCAATAATTAATTTTTGTTGATTTATTATATTTCCGTATACATTTTGGCCGTATACGTATTTACAGAAAACTTTTAAGCGTTAAGTTTTTATACTATAAAACGACAAAATTCCTCGTGTGTTAGACGTTAGTTCATTTTGAATAATAGCGCTAACAAAAAAAATAAACTAACATCAAGATAAGCTAAAAAACCTTGACATTAAACTTGGCCCGCGCGCGAATTAATGGCTTCCATGTTTTTATTTTCCTTGAGATTTAATTTATAGGCAATGCTCGTGGCCGCGGCGTCACTCATTACAAATGCTACAGCCCTCGGTTAAGTAATGTTAGAATGTGTAAAGTGTCATATATCAGCGGTGTTTACTCCGAGCCAGCCAATTAATAAGCGGGCGTTCCGGCGATGACGCAAACCACATTCGGTCGAAACCTCTGTCCTACTATAAAAACTATTTTTCACCGACTTATAACGTTTAATAACTTACATTTCAATAAATAACAGGTGTTAGAGCTATTAAAACTAAATAACGCAGTCAATCATGAGAAATCATGTGGAAGTGACGCGTTTATGTTTAATTAATTTGGTAACAAACTACGTCCCTGATCCCATTAAATCTGTAAGTTATATGATCGCTTAATGAAAAACACATTTCAAGACGTTTTACGTGACTCAAAGATAAGAGTACGTTATAAAACTCTGCAGAATTATCGAAAATAATATTTTCCTAAGGTTTGTTGCTGAGATGCGGCGTTGCGCGGGCGCACGTCGAGGCTCATCGCGCAATTAACATGCTAATGAGCGCGCTGCCCGATATCATCGCGGTAATTATGTCCGTACGCGACTATATTGTACCATTGCTTATATCTGCTCTGCGCCTTTTAGACAAGTCGACACGCATGCAAGCGTCCCTCCGCCGACTCCAATTTATGCGCAACCTCAGCGCACATCGCCCCTGCAGGTGTTTTGACTCCGGTACTAGGACGGAGATTTCTCACGAATTTTAACGATTTCCTGTTACTCAACAGAGTTCATAGAGCTCATCTCGTCAGATATCTCTATAATGGTTTTATTTAGCCTCGTCTCTCGGAAACGCTGCGTACTTACTGCGTTATTTCTTTAATCAGTTTTCCGACGGAATGTGTCATTATGAGTGACCATGTGTAATGTAAGCCAGGAGCGGTGGCCGGTGAAGTGTCTCTAGCCGGGCGGCGCCATAGATGTTTTATTTTTAGCCTGCTCGATTGATAGGTAAGACGGTCAGTGTGGGCCAAGGCGCATTATTTATGCAAATGTCCTAACGAGATATAATGGTGGGCAGCGGGGTACGCGGGAGCATCTTCGCGGCTATCTGCCCGCAGCACGGTAATTAGGTCCTGCGTGCCGGTGCCCGCCCTCCCCTCCCCTGCTCTCCCCCCGGCACGCAGCTCCTCCGTGTTACTGTGTCGCCTCGAGCACGACTATGTTTTTATGCAGTAAATATCGTGTTTCAAACGTTTGTAACTGCTACCGACTGATCGCCGCTCCCGTGCAAAAAGCAACTAGTCATTGTGATTACCCATCTTAACTTACTTATAATTACGAAATCACGCAACGATGTATAGTACATACTCCTAATACCAAACAACACGTCAAAATAATGTTTTCTTTTATACCGAAATAGTTGTAATCAGTGACTTACCGGCGTCTAATATCCTTTGTTTTACTGAGTGTTGTCTCCCGTGCCAGAATTGCCACGCTTTAATTTCATCTTCTGGAGATTTTTCTTCTCGGAACATAAGCATTACCACGCTCTGCAACAAAATTACAACGATTAAATATATGTTCAATCTTATAGTATTTGTAAAAATTCAATCAAGGGTAGGCTTAGGAGAAAGTAAATGATATCTCTCATCAAGTGATATCTGTTACATAGGCATATAGGGTGGTCGTTAGAAACTAGCTCCACGGACTACGTCATGTTATTTATTGCTAACTTTTAATGGGGAAAGTACCAACGAGTGCCTTAAGCATTTCGCGAATAAGCAAAACGCGATTACCGACGCGCGTTTCTCAGCTATTACGCTAAACGAGCGCGATTACGTCGTTACGGCGGGCATCTTAATATCCGACGCGTTTAAAAGTTTTGAAAAAAACCCGTGAAATCTTTTGACGGTTTCCGTTCAGTTGAAAAAGTAAAATATGCTGTTAGGACGATTTCTATAGACGAGTTAGAAAATGAAGTGAAAAAGAAGTGGCTTGTGCGAGGCGTGGTGGCAGCGCGGCCTTATATGGCTAACGACGAGAAAGCACCTCCGATCGTCGCCTTGGATTGATGGATCGACGCGACGCGTACGCGCCGCGGCCGCGCTGCGAGCACACCGCGCCCGCCGCGCCCAGCCTCGCGCCTGTCGCTAATCGTTGCGATGCAATACTTTTAAATCAGATGCAAATACACGTCGTATTGGACTTAGATGTCATTATAAAGTCATGAATATGCAGAAATAGCTATAAGCTGAACGGGATGAAGTATTCAGCGAGCAATTAAGCTTGTACTGTAATAAGATACTGCAAGGATTCTTGCTTACAAAGTTAGCTGGTGAATATCTTTACATTTTCAGTTTATGAGCTTTCATTTATTTTGATAATTTAATATCTGTGTACAATAACCACGGACTTTCCCAATATGGGGAAGTGAACTCAACGGGAACACGCATACTAATAGGCGACCAGAGTATAAAATTGTAACGGTGCACTCCTACTAACTGTCCATCGCATCGCTAATAATAAATAAATAAAAACGTATACTGCTTTATTAGAATTCCTCTAAATGTAGGAATTTGACGAAACACATACATAATACATGCGTAACTGTAAATTGGAATTGGTATATTATCGCAGCTTCGGCATTCAAATTAGAGACAAGCTGGTAGGAATTAAATTAAGGTTTATTGGATGCTGATATTTTTATTATCTGTGTTTAAAGCCATTACCATTATTTACTTAGATAATAACATAAGCCTTTGTAGATACTCTACTTTTGTTTACTGTATTGAAATTAATGATTCATAAACACTTGCCAGCCAATTTATTGTCTAACTACTACCTAATGGTTTACGTAATTTAGTGCCCATTTTGAACTCGCAATTGAACAGAACAATCTTGACTATTGTTGCAAGACAAAGACACATTGTAAGAACTGCTATCTTAAATGTTTAGATTGCACAATTCATCATAAATGAGCTTTATTATGACTACCTACATTAAAAGTTTTATCAGTTCATTATAGATAAAGGCAACAAAGTGAATGAGTAGATTCTGCAATCAAATGTCACTTTGTACCTGTATCAAACATGCATAATATACATTTATGGAGCCTAATTTAGTTTTACAGCTCGTTTTAAGCACACCTAATTTTGCAATCTGTTTGATTCAATTATGTTAATGAAGTTCGTATTCAAACATTTATTTTCTTTGGAGGTTATTGTAAATGGTGGTTGCCAGAAACATTGTCACCTACGTAAAGCGACGAAAACTTTTTCTAGAACCTTCTAACGAATATGTTGTCAAAACTTGCTTCGTCCCCTTGTTGACGTATCAAAGTAAATTTGCGCATCTGCAAAGTGTTACTGCATTTGCATATATATATTAAATATGCAAGTAGATAGGCAGTGCTTACTTTATGAATTATTGACGGATTGGCAGGTGATTACTATGTAAATAAATGCAATAAATATTCACACCGTCGTTGCAGCGAGAAGTGGACAGTATTTTAAAGTAAGTAATTTTTCTATATTTATTCTTTTAGGTGTCACTATTTCATAATAATTGGTTTAATTTAATGGTTACTGTAAATAATTCACGGGTACAATAATTACGCCTTCTACAGAAAGCTGTCGAAGTGGGTACTAAAAGTACGCGCTTATTTTTTGATATAGTTAAATGGAAAGGTTCATTTTTTGTGCTCTTATTTAATCGTCGCATTTCACAAGAATGCCTTCACATAGTTTTACTTGTGGGCCAAATTGGATCTACGTTTTCGGACCGTCAATTAATTAATCGAGTGTATCGACATTCGACCCGATTTCAGGAGCGCGGTTGACAATCTCAGTTATCTGATTAAGCACGCTTTCTCTCGCGCGTGTGACAAGCGGCTCTGTTGTGCCCGCGTGTCGCCCGGCGATTACACTTTGACAGTCGCTCCACATTAATTTCGTCACTCTATTTGAATAAATAAGCAATTGCATACATTTCACATAGAACTGCGCAATCAGATGATCTGAATCTTGTGTTCATGTGTGACAGTTCGCGACCATTAATCTATCCATTTGTCCGATGCTTTGTTTACCCACTTTACGTAATGCTTTGTTCACATTTTATTTATTACGCGTTACTAAACTGTTAACTTTATCATCTGTAGGTATATTGCACTTAATAAACCATTTTAGGTTAGAACGCTCAGCAACTTCGGTTAAGTTCTTAGAAAAGTAAGTTATAAAACAAACATACGCTCTCGCTCAACTATATCTCAGATGGGATAGTCGGAGATAATTTAAGCAGGTTCTGTCGTATCGTGATGTTTAACGGAACACTCAAGGTGATGTGATTATTGAAAACAACCGTGGCAAGTTATTCTACATATGCTTATAAATATATCTTATGTTCATTTATTAATTCACTTTACGGCCAGAGAGTTATGAGGACTCGAATTTGTGTAAAAATAATCACCTGGCTGTCAATCAAATACAACGGCAAAGTATAAATTAACCTAACTACGTAATCATATCCATGGTGCACAAAAGACACAAAAAGCGAGCCTGTGTTTTATAATCCTATAAAATAATGTGTATTTTTCTTTGCTCGTGGCGGCAGATATGCGTCGGATGCGTGATAAATGGTCTAATTAAGAATGGTGCCTGAACGTGTACCCACTTTATTCCTATATCGAAGTATATTTCTCATCAATGCTGTTGTTGTCTAAGAGAATACGAGAAGATACTCGCAGAGTTACCACGCACCTGTCTTATTGTTACCCATAAATCGTAAGTTAATGACGTCGTTAACGTATCAGCGAAACAATTACTTTAGATATTATCTCAGCGTTACGCTTTTGTGGATCTTTATGTAAGCAGTGTATGGTGCTGAGTGGCGTACTGTAGCGCGTTACGGAGTGAGGCTCATCATCATACATCATCTGTTTACGCGCAGACAATGCGTGCAATAGTTAGATAACGTCGCGTGAATGCAGCGCGCACCGACTGCGCTGCACGCTGCGTCGCGTCGCAGGTTTTTGTCCGTAGCCCGCGAGTTTCCTAGTTATTCGCAGGCCAGGCGCGGCTCATCCATCAGCCCCTATCTGTTTTATGACAATTATTTATGTTCACTGCGTGGCAAAACTATTTCGCTTACCGTTGAGCTTTATCGATAGAGCAGAAGTAATGTTCTGCAGTCTCGATACGCTGTATCTGATACGGATACGTCTGTTTGTTAAGTGCACTAGTTGTCTGTGCTAGTTGTTTTAACGCCTAGGTTATTTGCTGCGAGTGTTCTACGCAGTGAATGTCGGTTTCGACATAAATTCTGAACGGAACTGTGGGTGTAACTGCCGAGCCGTTGCCTACGATCTGCGTGTTTGTATTTATTTCAGATCAAGTGTAATATATCAATGACATTTTTTACTAAGTAAACTAGGCTTTACTTTGTAGCGTTGTAGTTCTAGCTAGAAGCGGTGTTTTAGAGCTGAAGTAAATATATTTATTACGCAAACAGTGTGCGTGGCTAGCTGCGCGGGCGCTCGCGGGCGCACCTCGCCGCGAGGCGCGGGAGATCGCTAGAGATGTGCAGCTTCCGTTCGCACCGGACAAATTGCCCAGCGTTCCATACACATCCGCCGATACAACCACCGCCCCTTAATTGAATAAGTGCATGCTCTATAATAACATTCTAAAAAACACATTTCTATTAACATTTTTATATTCAGAAAGAGAATAAATGACACTGTTACCGATTGAATCGTAGCTAATATTTTTTTTCAAATACATCTAAGAATGTCTAAATTTGAAAACCGAAATTGTAATTTTTAACGTGTTATTGCATGCTTTTCGTTTGTTCCCAGTAACCGCTAAAACTCGATTAAATCAGAGTAATTCCCGCAATCCTTCGAGCGTCGGATTAACATCAGAAGTCGCACCGTAACACTAATCTGCTTAAATGTCGAAAGGAAATGTCAGATTGTAAAGTGCAGGGTTCTGGACGAGCGTGATGCGGCTTACCCACCGCTTAAAGAGTAGCCTTCAATCACGCTTTGCTCAAACACAGACCCACGTGACACTGACATTATACTTCCACTATTCGTTGGACATCACTAAATAGACCTTACTGATTCAATAGTTAAACTGTGGTTAAAGGACTGATGTTATCAACTTATCTATTTTTGTCTCGAATTATAATGTTATACGTACCTGCAATTTGTGCTTATTCTAAATAGGTATAACTTCCAAGAATGCGTATACATTTTGATGACTTTTCAATGATAATTTTATGTGTAAACAAGCAGATGCGTAGAGGTGATTCCACAGTAGATAATGGTTTCATCCCATAGTTGGATGGCAAGATACCAAAAAAAGACCGTTAAGCTTAAACATACCAAGAAATTACTTACACCAAATATAGATGTATAGCTTATTAGGCTGATGAAATGATACTAGCATTAACGAAACAACGGTTATGTGTCTCGTAGCTCGTAGGGGTTGCATAATTGTGAAGTGAATCGGCTAATGTCGCTGATTACAGGCGCCTGTCGGAGAGCTGAGGCGCAGGCGCGGGCCGATAGTATCGCGAGTGACGCTAAATACGCGCGCGCCGTGACAGCTCCAATATCGAGACAATGACGCACCGTTACGCAACGCGTTTGCGTCCGAGCCTTGTCACATCGGGAATTAAAACTATTGGTGAAAGTTGTTTTGTGATTCATTATAATTATTTTTGCCTATAATGCAAGTAATTCACCTTAATGATTACGCAACTCAAAATTCATATAAAACATCTCAAAACAATCAAAGATACGATTTAATGATGCCATTCTTAAATTCACGCAATGAAACTTTAACTCCAATGAACGACACATTTCGCATTCGTGATCGTTGTAAGGCATTACGGGATAATTAATTACAGACAGTTACGCAGTTTCAGGAGTTACGTGAATATTATCGAATAATACGTAATATTTCGAAAGTGTAACAGTTATCGAGTGGCGTTATGCGAACCTGAAACCGAACGTGGAAAATTCACGCTCGGTCGAGCGGCGCGCGCGCACCCACCGTGCTGAACTAAGCGCAATAAAACTCCTTTAATTTTTTTCTAGCCTCGAAGTATCCTACATCATTCTATAAACAGCAACACTTGTTTCGCATAATTACTACTTTTGGTCTTGTTTTGTCTACACTCTGAAGCTCAATAAATAAATTAAGCACTAAAAAAGGCGCTAAAGTATTGGCGACATAATTTAATTTTCATCGCTAACGGTACTGAACATTGGCTCCAAGGTAATCGTCGTTTTTTCGATCTCAGGAAGGAATCGCCAGAAATAATATTTGGTCGAAGAACAAAAAGCTCAAAAAAGCCATTAGGTACATTAAAATCACATAAATTACTCCTTTGAAAAATAAGGAAAGCTATAAAAAGTACATTAAATTAAGGCGAGACCGTGGTTGATAAATATCCTATAGAGATCGTCAGTTAAGAACGATATATGCCGTGAGGCGTAATAACAATAAAAAACAGTTTTATACGGAATACTTTGGGAATTTTGCAGACAGTATTTTAAAGGTGTCCTGAAAACGAAATTATATGCAACCCTAATAACATTACTGAGGGATCTTAGGAATAACATGTCAAAATTAAAGTTTTTAATATGTACACAAAAGTATGATATTAAAATAAAGCCCCCACGAAATAGTTACTTAAACATTTATGATTATGAAATTTATGATATTAAATGATGCGCTACCAACCAACCGAACCAACGTTTACGATAGCGATGTTCATGATGTAAATGTAAATCCACTTATAACTTACCAATTTTGAAGAAATAGTGTGTGAACCTTGTGTAATTTATCAATTTGGTCTTTTCCATTCATACAATGCTGGAACTGGGGCTCAAATAGCGGTGCAAGCACAGGGGTGCAACTCAGATTGAGACATCTCAGCGCGTGATTGATCGACCATGATTGGCAACTTACAAAATGTAAAACGAGCGCATGCAAATTATGGCAACCATTTTTTGCACCGTACATTATCTTTTTTGGAGGTCTTGAACGAAAATTTCATTACACACCAGTGCCCTATGTGAGAAATATTCGATCTGTCTCATATGACAGCCCTTCACTCGCGGCGCGCATAAAGGTGCGCGCCGCCGTAGGAGCAGAATGCAACCGTCATAATCCCTCATCAAGCGTAACATGTTGGGTGTAAGAAGCATCATTAACGATCACCTTAAAAAGGCAAACGGGAGCAATCATTAAAATCGTAAAATATTATAAAAAGAAAAGAAATACAACAAAGTGTCTCGTTACGCGAGTTTCCGTTGCTACGAAAGTGAACACAATGATGTCAGTGTTGCGATAAAAACTCGAGTAAAAAATGCTCTGAATGAGTAGGTGCACTTCGTACACGCGAGATACGGTTTAATCGAAGCCAAGAATAAGTACATTAAGCGGAAGTTTATCAGCGCCGCTTAAATGGTAATAAATGGCATTGGTATTTAAATTACACCATTACCTATGTACATTCTTACTACATTAAATTTAATTATGGGTATATTTATGAAGTAATCTAATTTTGAATTTCCGATGGCCATAAAATTGTAGTTGGACTTCGAGTTGTACCAAATTTATTTTTCTAGCAAAAGCTTCCTTGTTTTTTACTATAAACTTACTCACATGTATCATTACAACGTAATGGTAAAATAGAGGATAAGTATATGTATATTTCGATTCGTTATAACCTAAATCTGAAGTGATTACATGTAGAATTAGACAATACAAAATTTACAGAAAGTACCTAAACATAGATTAATGGGTATAGTGAGGATTAATTGAAAACATTCTACGAACTTTTAAGTACTTGACTGAGATTTTTTGTCTGGAGGAAAATATTGTCCAGTGTCAGCAAAGAGACCATGACATCTTTATTGGCAACGGCGACATTTATTAATGCGTTTATTAATGCATACCGCTGGAGTTGTGATTAATGAAGAGTACTGCTGTTAGTAAAAAAACCTCTACCTTTCATTATGTAGTGCGACCTGCAACCCTTAACTGTTGCGGAATATCAAACAAGGTGACGCTTGCTATTGAGATGATTAATTGCCCTGCCCTATGTGATTGATCGATCTCATTTTAACAATATGTTTCATACAAAAAGTACGCAATGACACTACTTAATGTGTTTAACTTTCCTAACGTTTCTTTAGATAACATTTTAAAATGTTATTTGTCACTCGGCATGTAATATGCAAATAAGTATTTTTGTAGCGTGCGAACGTCGGTAACGACAATGAGAAATTGAGTCGATTCTGTATTTGGAACACGGCAGCGGTGTTTAATTAATTGCGAAATCTCGAATTCGGTTTATATGTTGGTCGGAGGCTGCAGGAGAGATGGTATCGCCGCAAAGCTCCGCCGAAACAAGGGCGGGCCGCGCGGTAATTACAATCCCGCCACGCACACCCCGCGCACCAACCAAATCTCTGTGTTTACTATAATTTCTTATATCTTTTAACCGCTTTTTGACACGCGAAACGCATTCGCATCGCGTGTGAATTTAAAATTTTCTGCCACGTTTGATAAGGCTAAATCGTTTGTGAATGTTTTCGAGTGGTTAGCAATTATTTGCACTTTTATAAACAAATGCAATTAATTGGTTGAATACAACAACGATTTCAACATATTCTTTACTTTCTCAAGAAATAGATCGTGAGACCATGAAACACTTGAGCACCTGATTTAAGAAGAGGTACCTTCCTACATGGTATTCTTTATTTTTAGATGTATTTGTATATCAGGATCCGAACCTTATTGGTTGCTCCGGAGACAAAAATGCTCATTAAAACGCGTTGTTTGGCGCATTGAAATTATTTTATCATAATGCAGAATGGTTATTGTTTAAAAGCAGCGATATTATCCGGTCGGTGCGCAGACTCCCGGGGCGGTCATTGTATTCCTATATGGCGAATGTCAAAAGCGTCGTCTTAATTATCGGGCGCGGCTATACAATGCGGACTCGATTGCGGCGAGATAAGCCCTATACCTAACCGAGCTGACTGCGATAGCCGTCCCGCGCCGCGCACACCGGTCCACTTACTACTTTAATAATAACTTCAAACGTATGTCGCATTATATCTCCGATTATTACGATGTAAGCCCATGGAATGGAAATAAAAAGTGTTTTGAATATGTTTATTTGTTCTAAAAGAAAAGGAAATTTACTTCTAAGAGTAATCCATATAACTATACGACCGCAATTATGACTCAAAGTTTTAAAATTCTTCTAATGATACTTAGGTGGAACAACATTACAGTAGATATAATTTAGAGCATTTTATGGGTTTAATAATGCGAAATTGATTTCCTACGAGGTCTTCCATTATGTGGATATTCTGGTTTATCAAGAAAATCCAGTGCATTGTAAAAAATAAAGCACTTTAATTGTATAGGCATTGTCACGTTAGCCCATGGTTAATTGTCATGTGGTTTTCCAAGGAAGTATGGGAAACAATAATGCTAGGGGATTTCCGATTTCCACGCTACACGTGGATCCCACCTCGGCATTATCTGACCTGGGATAAAATTTCCCAAGAGTAAATAGTCAATCCGAGTCACGCTATAATGTATCATTTATGATTCGCTAATTGCTTTCACGGTTCCTATCGACTCTAAATATCAAGAGTTTCAATATAGTTATGTTCTATGTTTATTAATTGAATAAAGTTCCACAATTTACTATATATCAGCACACACAAGTTGTCACAAGGATATTTATAAACGAAATGCGTATAACATGAGGATAGTAATTTATAATTTGCTCCCAGAAGACTTAAGAATGTTAAGGGGTAGAGTTTTTAAAAGTAAACTGTCGTAATGGCTTATGGATAAGCATTTTTATAGTCTTAAGGAATATTTTTTTTTTCATATTGCCCGTCAAGATGACCTCACTCCACATGATGGAATGCGGTCGTGAGGTTCAGATATGAGGTTGACAAGCCCAGTCATTCAAACGAATCACTGGGCTGGCCATCTTCACCTTGAAGGCTTGCAGAAATGCCTTTTCACGCCCCGCTTGAAGAACCCGGGACTATACGAGGAAGGAAACACATGTGCTGGAAGAGCGTTCCACGTCTGGATGGTACGACAAAGAAACGAGTCACCGAACCTTTTAGTTCGGGCCAACAAATGTTGAATTGTGTGTGGGTGACGCCGTAGTCCAGCACGCGTGGTACGGAAGTGGAAAGGTGAGGGTGGGATAAGCTGGAATAACTCGTCAGAGCATTCCACATTGTAGAAGCGATAGAGAACACTTAGCCTGGCAATGTCACTACGCAATTGGAGAGGCTCAAGGGTCAAAGTTGCCTCTGGGTTTCCAATAATACTGATAGCACGCCGCTGCAACCTGTCAAGAGCTTCGAGTAGGTACTTAATTGGAAATCGACATAATTTAATATAATATAATGTAATTCTTAATTTAATGTGATTCTTAATTTGATTTTGTTCTAATTTTGTCCATATTTCATTGGTATTTATTGACATCGTTTGGTCTATAAAATTGTACTGCTATTTTTATTTTTTTTTGCACGTCCGCGGGCAGGCTAAACACACTGCACTTACATTATTATTTCACCATTTTATGTACTGTGTTTGTAGCAAATAAATATTTCTCATTTCTGATTTCACTGCAGTAAACGTAATTTGGCCTTGTTTTTGCAGGAATAAGTTATATTCTACATTGACAACTCTGTTAAGGTATTAAGTTTCCATAAGTAAATGTCAGATAAGTTACCTACACCTACTGATTAGAAGCCGTGCTATTTACTACAAGTCTTTGATAATAAACTTTACTGTTTACAATTTGTTTCTGACTAAATACCTACCTTTACTTGATTTCTAGGATAATTTGGACATTCAACAAAGGATAAGGCAAGGTATGTTTAGGCACAGTGTAGAATTATTAATTATCTTCGACACGGTAACCTACAAGCATTTTCGAATAACCTTTTGAAGCGAGAAGAAATGTAAAAATAAATAACAAACATGATAAAAAGAAAACAAATTAATGTGAAAGTGAATATGCTTCAGTGAACCCGAAACATTGGCCGGGAGCAAGGTAAGCTGACCGCAAAGCTTGTGGTTGAATTTGCCGAGCAACCAAAGGATACTCAGTTAAAAAAAATACGACTGCGTGATGGGACGCACGACCACGATACGACGCTCAGAGGGCGCGACACATGCACGGCATTATACAGGTATCATGGCACCATCACAACAGGGGCGCCCGTGAACCACTCCATAAAATTATACGCGTTACATTCAGCTCGTAAATATTGAACAAACATCGATTACACTTCCGCACAGAAGCAATGATTTTGATCGTATTATTCTTACGATTGCGGCTAGTTATAAATTGAGATGTTCGAAGAGAGACTGTCTCACGATCGTGTTTTACGATTGCTTTAAGGTTTACTTTTGTTGCCGTCCCGCAGAACAATATCGATTTAACAAAATATCTACTCCCAGGTGAACTTTATTACTGGTTAAAAGAAACCTATATTACAAATGACATCATAATACTGAGTGGGTTGTTACTATTAAATATGGTAAGTTCAATTGTAATTGTGTTTTTAAATATTTTCTATTTTATAACACTTAGCTTCATTAAGTGGTTTGGTCAGCACTTTACTAACTTTACTTCTTCAATATTAGCCTAAGTAAGATACACATTTTAACGATTGACTTTAAACAATCGAGTATAAAACAATTTTCTGACGATAAATCGAGTATCCGGTATATTTTTTTAATATCAAGTCCGTTTCACCATGCGATTAAATACGTATTTGTTTGAAGCGAAACGATTTAGGTAAAATATTTTTAAAATCCTTTTAGGTAATTTTCATACACCTACCTACTATTAAAATTTTATGAAAATGAATAAGCAATAAAACTTATTAGTAAATTAAAAGTGTGATGGCGACTTCAAGAAAACGTTTTTATTGCTTTAAACTTATGAAAAAGTCTTAATTAGTACGTTATCGTATATTTAATTATTTAACAAACTTATGTTAATAACAATCGTAAAATTTTACGATGTGTAGCTCTCGTTGGTACGGTCAACCTCGAAAAAGATGAAACTTTTGTCTTTTTGCCAATGCAGTGGTCTCACTTCATACTTTTTAGAGGAATTGTAATCCAAGGAAGAATTGCTACTTTTTTTATTATATCTTCTAATAAGTAAAATTGTTTTTAAAAATATAGGTAGCAATTAGTAAAACTACGAGTACAGTTTAATTTAAACACTTAACATTTTAATTGAGATACAATTATGTAAGTAAGTCTATGTCAGGTCGGATTCGCTAACAAGATTCCAATAAAACCATCATTATGACCGAGCAGTGTGTTTGTGTGCATGAGTAGGTAGTGTTATTGATACCTAACTATAACTTTTTACCTACCTTAACAAAGCAGCAATATAAAATTCAAGTTGTTCACCACACAGTTACTGAAACGAGCTAGATGAAAGATTCCCGCCAATATAACCAAAAAAAGACACAATATGAAACCAATTACCGATTCGCGAAACGAATTTATAGTTTTCTTAATATAGAAGATATTAACAAAAAAAAAATATTAAAGTTTTCTTAATATAGAAGATATTAAGAAAACTTAAAATTCGTTTCGCTACTCATTGCGCTGCAAAATGCGGCTTGCAGGTACCTACGTTGAAAATTGATTTTATCGACGCATCTCATCGCGTCGTCGTGTAAGCGCATCGAGGTTTTTATGTCAATCGCCTCTAGGGTCATAGTGCCAGAAGAGATTGTAATTATTTACTTGGCTACTATGTTACTTATGTTTATTCATGCCATCTGCGTGCGTTCCGTTCAGCTGACCATTTTGACCACGCTTTGTAAGCTAATGGCTATAAACACTATAGCATATTTCAAATCAAATCGTGGAACACAAAAATAAAGCCTAAGTTTAAAACACAGATTTAAGGATATGCAAACTTAAGAGAACCAATTACGAATCAAATCTCACTGATTGATTTCAGACACAAACTGAACATTTAACGATTTACTGTTTTTAGATAAATATTTAAAAGATTGAAATGTAAATAAACAAGAGATGTTCCCATGAAGTGAGTGTATAAAATGCAAGCACACCGTCGTGTTTAATAGACGTTACACTGTAGCGAATGGCTGTCTGAATGTACAATCCCGTGTCAGATTAATTTCACATTAAACTTAACACGGACACGCAAATACCTGTTCACGTCGGTGTATTTATGTCATTGGGCATAAGGATTGCAATTAAAAAAAGTTATTTATAAAAATGTTCCCGACTAGCTAGTTAACAACGGTACAAATTATAAATATGTACTTTTGTACCTGTTAATTTAATCTCATAGATGCGATTGCAATCAGATGAGTTATACTGTAGGTCCCTGATTATAAAGATGAAACTTACCTTTACAGTTTGATTCTTAAGGGGTTTGTCCGGGTCGTGTACGTATTCCAGGGTGATGCCGTAGAACTGGCCCTTGTTGATGTACGTGATGCGGTCGTCCTCGCGCCGCTGCGAGCTGCTGCTCGCCGTCTCCAGGTGATACTTGAACCCGTACGAGGAAAACCTACAAAACAAAAAACATAAATAACATCATCTTTATACATCTTCAAGAACAAACGGGCGAGCATGACTTGCCGAACACCTTCCCAGTGTGCTCACGATTAAGATAAACATCCAAAAAGTTGCGTACTACGGAGTAGCGCAGTAGGCGAGTCTCGTAAATGACCGTTGTAAAATAAAATGCACAATAAAAGCTGGTTTCTGAAACCTTTAGAAAAAGTGCGATTTCTTCTTTGAGATACTTATCTACGAATACACGTTCTCCACAATAAAGTTTCCATGAAGTAAAGTAATAAAAGTGTGCAAAAAGTGGAAATCTTAATTGCTCTGCCAGTAAAGCTTGTCAGCGGCGTCGTTACATAAAGGCGTGGAAATCCAGTTCGCAGTGCGCATTGAAAAACTATGTTTTCTCGCGATTTCCTGCGAGCGGGACCAGCGGAAGGAAAACCCTGCTAAATTAGCGGCGATCGCGTGCCGAAGCTCGTTAGCTAGGCTGCGCCCGCGCCGTTCGTGAGCCGCGCGTCGGGCGGGCCGCGCTGTCGCCGCGATCTCGCGCGGCCCACGCCGCCGCTCTAGGAAGGGCCGATGTCATTATCAGCCGACTCTATTGTACCCTGCTCTAACTTATGTAACACGATAAAAAGCTATAAATCGTTATGAAATATTTTAATCCGCTAATGAAACCTCTCTGGGATTATTTAGGTACGCCGGCTTGCGTAGGTACCTTTAGACGTCGGCGCGGCGGTTACACCATTACTTAAGCTTTATTGGAAACAATTTGGTGAACAGCCCCGCTGATGTTTGCGATTTAAACCGAGCTTGTTCAGATAAATGCCGTGTAATGCAAACGCAGGCCGACATTGACGGATCGGCCGCTGCGGCGCTCGGCTATCTGATGTTCTCTAAGTGATTCCAGGCGCAATTTACATTTGCGACGTTGCTCTCCACTGTCATTTCGACTATCCTTTGTTTGCTAAGATGATCTATCTAGATATATTAGCATTGTACAACTTTCCTTCAATTCGAAACGACCGTAAGATCTGTTCAAGCCGTATGCCGTCTTAGTTACGAGTAGGCACGCAAAGCACGTTTAACAATGTCTTGACCGACATGATTATTTTTTACCTTATACAAAAATTGAAATAAATGTACATTGGCATAACTTCACGTCTTCAATGTACATAATAAGTACTAACCGAGAACACAATCCCTTGTTATTCAGAAATAAATAACACATTGTTTTCGAATGAGCTTCATTACAAATTTCAGCGTCGATGCAGCCGAAAAAAGGCACTTCCTGCGTGAGGACGAGAGGCTTTCATGAATAAATCAATCGACGAGGCGAGGAAATTGATGTGTGCGCAAAAAGTCTCAGAACGCAGCGACAACAAAGTGCTTGCAATAAAAACGCATGCCGCGATAAGAGCGCCGAGCGCGGGCGGCGCGGGCGCAGGCCAGCGGGAATCGACCCAAATTAGATGCGCATAAATCCGGCTTTGTTTAACTTTGCTATGAGCACAGCATGAAACTTCAGATAGACTAAGTCAAATAAATAGGACCTAGAAAGTACAGTTGAATTCATCTAGGTAAACACGAAGTTTTAACACCCTAGCCAAAGCAATCTGTTGCTTAAGGTCAATCATAACGATCCATTATTTTATTCCTCTATTTAACAATAGGAGAACAAAAAGGTGCGTAAAAGTTTTTTCATGTAGGTATTTTTGGAATAGGTCATTTAGGAAATTTTTTTTTGGTTGCTTGAACAAAATAACGTAAAATATCCTAAAATATACATACGAGTAGCTGATAAAACTACCAAACAAACGCACATTTTCTACCGTATAACTTCGCTGATGGAAATTGCACGCCATTGTGTGTCAGAGACGAATCTCCTGAGTGACACTATGCACCCAACGTATATTTCCTTTGTTTATTTCAACGTCTGAATATAAGGCAGGGTTGCAACTATAAATGATTGGCAAGTTGCACGTGCAAAACGAAGCTCCATAGTAAACTTGTCTCTAGTCATTAGACATGTTTTAAAAAATAGTAATTTTTCAATGGTGAAAAATAATCATTCCGTATAAAATTAAATCATCGTCTTCGAAAGGAAAGCTTATCTTCCATAATTAACGCAAACCGAAAATGTACCTACTGAGAATTCCTTTCATTTCATTCAAATTGAAAGATACTCGTATTATCTGTTAATACATATGGGATGCTCTGATAGTATGTTGGAGGAAGGCAAGCAAGCGGCCGCGGTGGTTAATGAGAACGCTTAGCCAGCGTAATGGCGGCGTGCAGATTGCCGGGTGCGCCCGCGCATCGCGGCCAACACGCAGCGTCACAACCTCATCCTTGCCACACTGTAATTACTCACTGCTACCATCCTAGTAAACGATCGAAGAAAATCGCCGGAGACCACCGGATAGATAGAGTAACTACATTAGGGTTAAACGCCTCAACGCGTGGAACGTGAAAAGAATTAGAACGTTATCATAACACCCGCTTTCTGAGAAATTGATGAGCAAATGCAATTATACGAAATTACTGGGGAGATCCGATGTATTTTATTAATGCATTGAAAACTGTAAAACTTCTTGAAAGTGTACTACAAAACAAATACTTAAATAATGTTATATTCATTTTGACGTCCAGAAATATATTTAATCAATAGGTAACGCATTTCGCGCAGATTTCATCACAATAATTGAATATTTATTCATGACATTACTCTGAATGATCGAAAATTATTAACAAAAATACTACTACTACTTAAAAAAGCAAATCCAATTTGATTAAAAATTACAAAGTGAAAATCCTAAACGCACAAATGGGTCTAATAAGTTCATAAGTGGTAATATTATAGGCATACATTAGTTGATTAAGTTACTACCTCTTAAAAGCTTATTCCAAAGTTGAGTATTCGACAAGCAAATAAAGTGGGTTGAGTGGGCATTGGATGCACCGAGGGCTCTTTGAGTGCCTAACAGGCTGGTAAGTAATAGTCCAAACATTCGTAGGGGCTCCAAAACGACTCCGTAGGTACCTTCGAGGGCTGGTAATCGGCCGGGAAACGAGCCCGTATCAACATCGAGGTAATTTAAGACGGTAGAAGCGGCCGAGCTATTTGGGCCAAATGCAAGCAAGTAATTATCGAGATAATAATGCTAATGCACTTATCATATCGACGACTGCTTCCGCCGCGTCGCGCGCGCCGTTTCTTTGACGATTTGTTAGTCAGTTTTAGTACCTAACCTACCTACCTACTTATCTTCTTTGGCTTAGCAGAGCATGGAGTATGGATGAGGCGCACTTTTATTACTTCATGCGGAATGACTCACAACTAATAAAATAATGATTAAAATCTTACTTTTAATATAAGTTTTAAAACATCATATTGAGGTAAAGTTACAACACAAAACACGAAAGGGGTAATTAATCAATCATGGAAATAATTTATACTTACTAATTTCCATTTCCCGAGAGGTGGCATGAAAATTAATTGAATAGTATTAAGTATTCAATGATTACTTTTTTTTGCTTAAATTAGATTAGATTAATGTATTTCTCATTATTACATTACACGTATATTACAATAATGTCATATTACTAACATAACTTTTTAAATTACTTCGCTCAAACCCACAATATATGGTCGAAACTATGCCCTTTTAATTTGAGTTTGGTTTAAACTTGCCGGTGCGTTGATGAATTTGATCGATCAGATTGTGACTGCGAAATCTGATTCATTTTGCTAATGTTTAGAGAAACTGTTTTTTATACACTATTTTGACTTACTCACCAAAATATTATGTAAGTACACTTTCTGACTTAGACATATATTTTCGTGATATTCTTAGGTATTTAATTAAACTAACTAAGAGTAACTAGGTATTCAGCGTAAGCGTTTTGGACCGCACTTATTTGGTAGCTTTTAGAAAGAAAATTATTTAACATAATAAAATAATTAAGACGTCCTAAACTATACTTAATAATTCAAAGATTCCTTTCTAAAGCTTTTAAAAAAGCAAAACAGGAAACTAAAGAAAGTTTACTGACGTGACGTTCAAAGACTTAGAAAATTATTACTTGTTAAGTACTCATTAGTAAATTATCATGTTAATTCGAATTTAATGTAACAGTTAGTGAATCACAGTTCACTCGCAATAATTTAGCGTTGCCTGAGTCAGTTATTGAGCATTTTTTAATTAGCTCTGCCGTGTGAAATGTTATTTTTGTAACAGTAATTTACTACTTATTCCTTTTACGTGTCGGACAATATCAATTATTGTTAAAACCTTGTTAATTTAATCTTTCGTGTAAGAATAAAAAACCACTGTTAAATTTGACTAATTTGACATGCTAAATCTAACAATCAAGTGCGAAAAACATTGACGTAGAAAACGACTCTATAAGCTGACAACACGTCTTCACTAGCAGCTAATAGATTTATTTAGCTTTCATCAACGAGAGAAATTAAGGAAATGTTCAATTTACACACCCTTTTACTGTTGTATTCAACGCTCACGAAACACAGTTTAGCACATTTGGAAAAGTATCCGCTAGAGTACAAACACATACACAAACGCGTAACGCGTAGTTTTTGTGTTTGAAATAACTCGTTCTAATATGTTTCAGTTTTTAGTTAATATTTGCAGCTAAAATTTGATTTGAAGTGTTTCTTCTGTGACAAAAATAACCTACTATTCAAATCTCATTTTTCTAGCATAAATAGTTTATCTTATGCAATGACTGATCAGTCAATCAATCAGGATGTCTTTCTTTTTTTTTATGTTGCCCGTTAAGATGACCTCAAAAAATGCAAAGCATTCTCTGAGCTGGCCATCCTCATCTTGAAGGCCTGCAAAAATTCCTCTTCACGCCCCGTTGAAGACCCCGGGACTATAAGAGGAAGGAAACACATGCGCTGGGAGAGTGTTCCTTGTATGGGTGGTACGACAAAGAAACGAGTCATCGAACCTTTTCGTGCGGGCCAACAAATGCTGGATTGTGTGTGGATGACAGCGTAATCCAGCACGCATGGTACGGGAGTGGAAGGGTAAAGATGGAACAAGTTCGAATAACTCGTGAGAGCATTCCCCGTTGTAGAAGCGATAGAGAAAACTCAACCTGGTCATGTCTCTACGCAATTGGAGTGGCTCAAGGGTCAAATATGCCTCAGGGTTACGATAATACGGATAGCACGCCGCTGTCGCGAGCCTCAAGCAAGTACTTGGCAAAATTTTACGTCCGTTGTATAGTATTACAATGGTAATAAGGCCCCTGGTTAATATACCAATTAAGTATACTTATGAATATAAACTAAGGGTAGCCAGTAATTTCGTTAGTAAATATCATTCGTAGAAGATGCGTTAGTGGCAGGTAGCCGCTGATTGGCTAGAAATGAAAGACCATATAAGGAATTACTACACTCAGTTTAGGGAATGAACTTGACAAGTTATAAGGGATTGTAATAAGGCCTTTAGGAGTAGGCAGATAATGATGCATGAGGTGCCCGTAGCTGAGTGACGGCAGCGGATCGGCAACGATCCGATGTTAAGCAACGCCAGTCAGGTCGTTTAGTGAATGGGTGACCATCCCGACCGAAATTAAGTGATGTGTTTTTTGGGCATCTCCGTGCTTCGGAAGGCACGTTAAACAGTTGGTCCTGGCTGACGTCGCAAGATATCAGTCGTGAAGCCTATTCAGAGGCCTAAAAAGGCGGCTTGATAACATCTGACGTTAAGGTTTATCACTGGCCTTACATTCAACTCTCCAACAATCCGCACTGAGCCCGCGTGTTGGAGTATGGCTCATACCACCTCATAGTTGAGGTGTTCTTGTAATTGTATTGTGATTTAGAAGGAATCGATTTTCTGTTTAAATAAGATACTAATTCACTTTAAGTTTTTAACTGTGACGAATGGGTGTGTGCGTACCCGGAATGTATTTTTCCTTAGAAAAAGGGCTACAATATAACGCACGGCGAGGTGCGAAGTGGTCGGTCAATAGTTGCTGGCCTATTGAACATGCTTGCCTAGCCTACTCACACTCACAAATTGCATCGATGCCTACTTTTAGTTCGACATACATACAGAAACGTCTCAATAAAACCGTTTTCGTTCTCAACGTTTGTTTAAGCATTTGAGGAAACATAGTGCGTTTTTGTTTTTAATGCTCTAAAGAAAATATTTTTTTGTATAACACTGAATTTCATTAAGTTTTTACTAGGAATAAGAAACACAGATACAACTAAAGGCCAGACAAAAAAATATTAATGCAAATTACGCCTTAGTTTCATATTCGCGTTAGATTTACCGCTAGTAAAATAATGTTATTGAAATAATTACTACTAAATGCCGATTTACAATGTTGTTACTACACCTACGAGTATCAACCTACAATATTAATAGTATTAAAATATGCTTATAGACACTATTATTATTTCCGCATAGCATTACAAGGGATAATCAATGGAATGGAGGACAACTTAATAACTTTGAGATTAATCACATAATCGGCACGAACGGAGTATAGTAACAATTAAAACAAATTGAACCGGAAACACTTTTAGCGGAATTCAAAGACTACTTCAAGAGATTTAGTTTTAGTGTAATGTAACGGACAACGGATTCAATACATAAATATTCGTAAAATAATGTCTAAGTATTCCATAAGTGTCCATAGTTTTTTCTTTCATTCAGTGAACCTAAAATTACAAAGATTCAATTTTTTTATGGCACTGTGTTATATATACCTTTATTATCATATTATATACCTTTTTTTTTTTTTTTATATTGCCCGTCAAGATGACCTCACTCCACCTGATGGAAAGCGGTCGTGAGGTCCAGATATGAGGTTGACAAGCCCAGTCATTCAAACGAATCACTGGGCTGGCCATCCTCACCTTGAAGGCCTGCAGAAATGCCTTTTCACGCCCCGCTTGAAGAACCCGGGACTATACGAGGAAGGAAACACATGTGCCGGAAGAGCGTTCCACGTCTGGATGGTACGACAAAGAAACGAGTCACCGAACCTTTTAGTTCGGGCCAACAAATGTTGAATTGTGTGTGGGTGACGCCGTAGTCCAGCACGCGTGGTACGGGAGTGGAAAGGTGAGGGTGGGATAAGCTGGAATAACTCGTCAGAGCATTCCCCATTGTAGAAGCGATACATTTAACACTTTAATGAAAATTATTTTCATTCTTGGTCTGTCTTTCCATGCTGGCTAGGCTGTCGAGTCTTAGCTGAACGTCTTATCAAATCATCTGGGTTTATAGCTTCTGTGAGAAAAAAGGAGACATGAGCTTTCATTATCAGAAATACTTACAGTTTGGCGATTTGTATCTTGTCTGCATCATTTTGCCTGCCGAAGTCGTGCCAAGGGCGGGTGCGCGGCTGCTGCGCGGGCGAGTGGTGCGCCGACGGCGTGCCGCGCCCGTCCTCCACGCCGGGCTGCTGGCAGATTACCGTGTAGTCGAACGACTGCGCGGACAATAACCAAGCTTTACTCTCAACCCCCAATTTTAAAAGAAAAATTCAAAACTATTGCCGTCTGACACCGAACTAGGCACGGCCTCTGCGTATAGTTCCCGTCATCTAAAAAGAACGCTGACAGATCCTTCGCCGAATTTAGAGCCAAATTAGTAGTATGAAACCCCCTCTGATAATGCGCCCGTGCGAGAACCACCCCTCCACTCTGATGTCTAGCGTTCTTTTTACTTGGCGGGATCCATATATGAAAAACTGATAGAATAATCGTTTGAGAACTCATTTATGGGGTTACACAAGATCATGCATTAAATTCAGAACCACACTTTCGAACGTTCTGCAAATTAATTTTTATTTTGATGCTGCATTTAGTTTCAGCAGCATTATTTTGTTATTTTTTTAATTTGCTGCCGCATAAATCACTTGTGTGTTCCACACTAAAACTTACACCAACATTCAAAGAACTGGTGAAAAGGTTCTGACTCTGGGGCTGTCATCGCTTTCATTGAAAAAACAGGTTATGATGATGTACTGCTGGATTCCAAAAGTGTTTTGAATAAAAATGGGTCGA
Organism: Udea olivalis; assembly: GCA_947369235.1. NCBI lineage: Eukaryota > Metazoa > Arthropoda > Insecta > Lepidoptera > Crambidae > Udea > Udea olivalis. Next base: position 12,790,311 of record OX376341.1, on the reverse strand, counting down.
TTTGAATAGAAGAAAGTTAACTAACTTTCAATTTAGTATTTGTTTAGCCTTATTTTAGGTGTTTATTAATTTTTGACCAATCATATTTTCTTCAAATGTGTTTTTCTCTACCTAAGACTAACATTTGCCCCGACTCCAACTCCAAAGCTTGTTTATAAACTTGTTCAAAAATATAATTCACTCTATTTAAAGAAGCTAATTTTTTAGAATTAAATTTGGATAACTTAGCTGGCAGGGGGATGAACTGTAGTGTTAAATATTTTTTACAAAAAGAAATACTTAAAAAAAACTTTTTATAATAAGGTTCACGAAGAAGCAACATAACGTAACTGACATTTATTTCTATTGATACTCGTATTTGAATGACTTATCAAATACAATTTGTTTAAAGTCACAACATCAAACATGCTCGAATTTTAATATGTAAAGGCTACTTAGCCAAAACATTGGCACTCTTTAAAACGAACGTAAATCAGTTAATTTGTTTTAGAAAGTTCATTGCAGATTGGAATCTAATAAGAAAAATTACCTACTATGAATAACATCTAACTAAATCTCAAATACATAAAATCCCTAATATTTAGTCACAGTTCTTTGACCTGTTTTTTAAGCATCGACTATTAAAGCTTAGGTAAAAAATATAATAAATAGATATTGCAGGAACAGCTCTTCCTACCACTAACAACTAAACTATTCAAATCCAAATAGAGCAGAGCTTTTATACTCGTACTATGGATGTCAGAGTCTTATTTGTCATGTCAATGTTAGATATTTATAAATAATAGGCATCAGTAATACAAACACCAAGGCAGACGACAATAAACTCAAATAATTTTTACATAAAATTAAACTCAAAACCCTCGGCGTAACATCAGCAGCCCTAACAACCAAAAGAACAAGGCACTCAAATTGATGTAGGATTCCTGTATTCGTGTAAGTGTTAATGTAGCAAAAAATATATTCATTTTGCACATAACGTTCATCGTTCAAGTACGAGTTTTAATGGAGACCGAATGAAATATGTTAACCTAAAATATAAGGCATGAACCCGTACTAAACATAGAGTTAACATAAAACATACATTGGCAGAATAAGGACAGAAACGCCACAAGAAGTTTATTCAGTGTGATAAATGCCATGCATGATGAACAAAATACACATTTGTGTTGGCGCAACAATAACTTCGCGAACACCTTTCTTACGTATTGTTTATGTTAAATTTGTATTATTAAATCACCTCGTCTCTGTTCACTGGCTGTAGTTTTTACGCTAGTCATTGAATAATAACGATTCGTAAGCGGTGAATCAATAGTTTGTATACCTATCTTAGTTGCAAGTTACGAAACATGATTAATTATAATTATTTTTTTTAATGTTACCGATATATTTTATGCTACCTGTGTGACGAGCACATGCATTAAAGGCGATTGAAATGTGCTTTGACCCTTGATTAGTGTGTCAGAATAGGTAACTACTTACATATGAAGTAAGAGAATAAGAATTGGAAAATTTATACTGGATTAGTATACATTTTCCAATTCTTATTCAAGAATTCAGGTATTGAATTAACTTCAATGAATTCAGGTCAAGAGACAAAGAATGATAAAAATATTATTTCAATGAAATACTCAAATGAAGCAAGATCTAGATCACAGAACTCAGTTCAGTGGGTACTAACAGGTTGTTCTAATCCCGCATTTGGCGAGTAGGTGATCAAGAAAGAATGGAAGTATAGACTTATAGAGCCTGTAATCGAACACAAACATTGAAGCTGTATTTATACGAGTTTTGACATTTATTGCAGTGTTATGGTTTTTTAGAGGAAGATAACATTTGACTGTTGAAGTTAATGTTGTGAAGAGACGGTAGGTGCAAGGGTAGCGACCAAATTCAAAAACAATATTACACGACGTGATTTTTAATGACACAATTTTACATAAATTAAAACTAATTAGTTCTAATTTATTGTAATGGTTTCACATTAAAATAACATTGCTAATACGTAATCTTAATGGATATCCGCAATAATGTGACTTATTGCACAAAAAAACATTTATTCGTTTGGATGTAGGAACGAGAAAAACCTTTCCATTAGTGAGGACATTTCTTGGTGTTTTACAAGTTATAGTATTATTTATGGTTTTTTGAGTAGAAAATAAAATAGTGGCATATCTAGATAGCGCGAGCGCTAAGAAATATATTTGTGTCAATTATTTAGATTGACTAGGTACGTCATGTTACAAAAGGCTAATTTAATAAATGCTCAATCTAGATTACTGCGGTGAATTGGTCGTGATTGCCACACCTTGGCGCTGCTGTGTCCTTCAGAACCACTTATCTGCAGCCCGACTACAGTCATGACAATTTGTTATTTTAATGTGTAAACACATAAATTCCCACTCAAAGCGGGGTGTTGCGGCTGTTTCTGTTTGAAGGCCTCGCGTGGCGCGCAGTCTATTGTCTGTGCATCAACGAAGCTATAATTAGTGCTCGGTAATTGTTATGCTTATTCTCGAACCTACTATAGTTTATAAGATACAATTCTAATAAGATTCGTCGCCATGTATGTCTTATGCTCAAACTCTGAATAGGGTCTTATCTGAACGAAAGTACAGTAGCGTAAAAACATGTAAGCACATCTAATTAGCTAAGTAAACATACTAAAACATTTAACTGAGCGCGGGTGGGCTTCAGCGTTAGTGAAAATCTCGTAATAAATAAGCGAGACTATCAACATGCACGCTCAAAACATTGTTATGTAGAAGGTATATTTGTTCGTATAGTTTGTTCTAGATATCGTACAGAGTAATGGTAAATAGAACAGTTTAAGCAAGTATAATGTGTCCGCAATTGAAAACTTTTATTGGTGTTGAAGTGTGTGTTGATATGTAAGTGGTGTGTGAAAAGCCCGCCCGCCCGCGCCCAACTCTCGTAGCACCGACCTGCTGCACGGCGGTGTGGTCCCGGGGGGTGACGGCGTCTGCGCCAATGCCGCTATCCGGGGAGGGCAGGTCCACAGTCAGGCCAGCTGCTGCGATCACGCTTTTGCTGTGGTAGCGAGGTGCTGCGTATCGCTCCCCGAATGCGGAAGCCGGCACCGACTCAGTGTCCGCGTAGGGCGGGGCCGCCCTCTGCTGATAGCTGTCACTGACGAAGTAATCCCTAGTATAGTAGGGCTCCCCCGCGAAGGTCGTCGGCTGGCGAGGATACTGCTCGCCGTAGGGGGTGGGACTGGGGGTGCCTGGCGGCGCGAACATCTGTGCGGCGTACATCGTGGCGTCCGGCAGCAAGGAGCCGGCCGAGGAAGCTCGCGATGGCACCGGCGAAGGCGACGCCGCTTCGCCTGGCTCGCCGACCGCCACCTGCGGACACACGCGCCTATTACACGCGTTCTCCCACGACAACTGTCCGCTCCGTAACGTCGACGCGTACATGCCGCGTCGAAACACAGTTCACAGGTTCACGTACACTAGTCGAATCTCTAACAACACGTTCACGTAAATGAATGCTCAAAATCCCAGATAGTCCTTAGGGGTCGGCAGCAGTGGTGGCCAGGGTGGCCGGGCGGGCAGCACTGGCCGGCCGGTTCGGGGCGCGGGCGGGCGCGGCTAGTGCGTCGCGAGCGCTCTGCTCGGCGCATCGTACGCTAACCGCGATAAATAATACATGAGTGACCGGTAAGGAAAGTGTGTGAGTGCGTGCGCGCGCGACGGCGGCGTGCGGACGTGTGACGCACCTTATGTCGCGGCGGCTTGAGCGCGTGCGGCTCGGGCTCCTCGACCACCTTGCGGCTGAGGTCCTCGGGCTCGCGCTTCACGAGTCCCGCGTGCAGCAGGCCCGAGAGCTCGCTCAGCTCCGCCCCGTGCGTGCCATTGGCTGCCTTCAGCGCGGTGCCGGCCCTGCGGAGGGGAGACAGGCGTGATTGGCGACAATGCGCGCGCGCAACTATTTCTACGCCCGATCTCGATGTGCGCGCGCAAAAGTCGCCACACTATCATTCATACTTTACCTGTCATGCACTATTTTATTTAGCAATCATAATAATAACGGCAATGTTTTTTAAATTTCTAAATATTAGTAAGAGACAACTTAGTTTTTCCTAGCAGTTGGTTCACTAGTTAAGTATTGTTAAAACTATCTTATGGATTGGACCAACCTTATTTAAAATAAAATAGTTAATACTACAAATCGTTAATATGAATGTATGAATCAAAATATTTGTAAACTTAATTCAGTTTTTTTTGTAAACAATGGCCTTAACATTACCGTCTGTTAGCTGTTATTTCATGATTCACATTTTTTTGTCAGAATCAACACGTACCAATTACCATTCATTAAAATGTCAAATAACCAATTTTTTTATTACTTCCTTTTGTGTTATTTATCACAAAATTAACTGTATTGATTTGTAAACCACGTAGCTATGTTTTAATTGCTATGATAAAAAAGTCAAGTAATACAACAAAAATCCAACACAACATACAATAAAAACAGCATATAAGTTACCTTAACTTTGTTAAATTATACTTAATTTAACAAAATAAATTATTAACAACACTAAGAAGTTTTGTCAACCTTGACCTAGTTGGTAAAATACACATTGTTTATAAAAAATATTAGTATGTACTACGTACATCGTAGCACGCAGCCAATTTGACAGACGCATAGGTACATATTCTATAACAAATGTCTTATTAGGAGGGTCTATTGCATCGGTTGCTAAATTTATCTATCGCTCTGTTTCAGATCTACCTTCCTATGTCACTATACGTAAATAATAACCAAAATTATTGAAACTGTACGTCTACCACGAGATGCCACTTTACATTTACGTTATCGTTCGCGTAAAAATTTGTGTCGGGATTTGACATGACATGACAATGTCAAATCCCAATACATTTTTTTACGCCAACGATAATGTACTTTTAAAGTGGTAAGTAACTCGTGGTAGACGTACTGTTCCCTATTTATCAAATAACCAAATTTTCGTTCACTAACAAATGCACTTCAAGTAACCACGAACTGTCTTTCTCAATCAACATTAAACCTTAACCTTTTTTTCATAAAGTTCAAAATCTACGAGTATTATGGATGAATGACAGTTTCTAGTAACCTAATGTGCTACTGTCTGTACGTATAGTTCTGCTACGAATTACTGATTCGTAGTATAAGATATTTGCCGAACGTTAATTTCAACAATAAGACAATAGATACTTAATACTTAAATCATCTTAAAGTGTAAACTTATAGTTGAACAAATAATATAATCGCTTATTTTTAATCAACATTTCGTGAGGTATTTCGCTAAATCCTATATTACTCTTAACAAAATCAAAGCACATAACCAGCCCAGGAATTCAAATAGGTTGACTTTTAGAGTCAAGCCATGGCTAATTTCCTTTAGAAATACAGACACACTGTTTTTAGTCAACTCACGCTCATATTTCATTCTCGGTTTCAAGATTTCATGAAATTAAACCAGAATAAAATATTGACTACGTAAAAACTAACAATAACTGTAGATAGAAGCTAGAGAAAATCAATTTGGTTCCCAGAACCAAACTAGAAAAATTGCCTGGACTGGGTTAGGTTTCAGGGAAAATCTAGTTTTTATTTCCAGATGAAAAATGTGGCGATGTAAAATGATAAGCATCATCACTTAACTAATTGGATATAAACATGCAAGTAAGTACAGCCAACCGCAGTTAGATCGAAAACTGATAGCACAACCATGAGGGTCTACTCCTGTACAAATTTATGAAGTTTCATAAAACTTTGTAGGGGTTTAAAAAAAGGATACAAAACGTAGTATTTTATGAATAGGTTTCATATTTTTGTACAATAAAATATGTTTATTAATATATTATTATTGCAACTTCAAATTTACATAATCGTCATGTGTCATCCCAATACAATTTTTCATTACGCGAACGATAACGTAAATTTAAAGTGGAAACTCGTGGTATCGTAAAGCTGTCAAACATTCAAATTTGACAGAACGAAGTCTGTTACAATATAAACAAATCAAAGAGCCCATTAGGTTACTACTACTAAATGATTTATTTCAATCTTGCATAGACCTCATCAGTTTCAAATACTTTTATGGGTCAAAATTGATACTATATTTTATCAGGGTGTGAAAACCCAATGTTTTGTCGTTTGTACCAACCAGGCAGCTTGCTATTAGAAAAAATATTTTAGATGCCTTTTATTTGCTTTCAATTCAAACTCCTACACAGGCAAAAAAACATTTAAAAAATATTACCAATTGCCAGCTTGTTTATAGGCAATTTCGGTTTCGAAAAAATCTACATCTTGCGTCATTGTATAAAAAATATGACTTCCTTTTACCGAGCTCAGATATTTATTAGGTCAATTTTGCAATATTTTGATAAAACTTAGCTGATCATTTGTGGTAGGTAGTGAGTGAAGGCGTGTAAGTGAGCACATTAAAGCCATTTGATTTGTTTGCATGTGAATGCGCGCTGCCTCCGCGCGAGGCGGCAGCGCGGGGCGCGGCTTTCGTCGGCCGTTGTCAGTGCAAGCCGATTTATGATAATTGAAGACGTGTTTCATTGGCGCTCAGATGTTTATTTTAGATAAGCGAATCGCGCGGCACTATTTCATGCGTCCGAATTGGCCGGACGCGCGACCTCCCGCGAGCTGGACGCTCCACCGCCGTGTCCGATTGCAATTCCCGCTCCGTTCATTATTTGCGATTTATGCATGCGATTTGTAAAAGAAACACGGCAAGTGTGAAATTGTCCATCCGATAAGATGTTCAGTCGAATGAAATATTTGGGATGCCTGAGTTTTCCGTTAGCGAAGACTCTGACGTTGCATCTCTGAGTTGTGACATCTCGAAGGGTTGCGATCGATGCTTTTTGCTAGCATGTAAATTGAATTCGTGCTAATCCGGGCGCGGTGTGCCGGCGGCGAGCGGCTTCGTTATTCATGTAGCGCTGCACAATGGCGTGTTTGCTTGTCGCTCATTGTTGGCGCCTACAAAAACGCGAGACAAAGAGCCCCATGCTGACAGCTGAGTGCGCGCTAGTCGGCTCGCGGCTAGGCGGCTCCTTCCACTGCTAGGTCTCCGCTCACCGGCTTAGGTGTATAATTTAGTAAGACCGATAGCAATCTCTAAATTCATAAATAGCGTCAGCGTCGTTACCATTATGTAGATAACATGCAATCAACTAAAATCGTAATCATTTTCAATTCGAGTCGTAACAATAATCTAAAAAATGTGATATTAAATTACGTTAGGAAATAGTCTAGATTCTATTAATCTAACATATTTTTTTACTTTATTTTACCAAACTTGCGCAAAAATTATTCAACTATACAGAATCAGAATTCTAGATGCGCAATCGCATGTTTTTATTCCGTAAATCGAAGTAAAATTGATTTATATTATTATTAGATAAGTATGGCGGGAAAGGTTCCTAAAATAAGCAAAAATATATAGTATGCTTAGTGATAACAAAACTCATATGAAATAGTAAAGACGAATAAAAAGAGTCATTTTCAAATCTGTTTCACAAAACTTTATGTATGTTTTTATAAATAATAATTATAAATAAATATCTGGGACAATTTACACCAAGATCATCTGACCCCAAACTAAGCAGAGCTTGTACTACGGGTGTCAGAGACTGATAAACATACTTGAATATTTCTAAATACATACACAAATAGATAATAACACCCAGACACACAACGAACACAAATGTTCGTCACATAAATGTTTGTCATGGATGGGGATCGAACCCACGACCTCCGGTGCTAAAGGCAGGATCGCTGCCATTGCACCAACAGGCCAGTCATTGACCTGCAGATCCTTGTATTACTGAACTCCGAAAAGATCTCATGGTATATCTTGCATTAGATCATAAGTACACGTATGAGGTTCAATGTATTGTAGGAGATAATAAATAATCGCAGGTAGTCCATTTTGGATTCCCAAACCTTTAATCTGATATCAGTGTCATGTTGCGAGCAGATTACCATAACAGTCGCGCAGCAATAAAGGAGGCGAATGAGCACCTTATCTAACGACTCAGCGCCACATTTTGCATGCAAATATACATTTTCTTATCAAAGCGAGATCGGAGAGGCAGTCGGATGCAATTGCTATTATAATTATTTGCAATGTTTACTTAACACCCTTTCACACATGACGAGATCTCGACAATACGATGCTTAGGGTGCAGCCGTCCCCTGCGCTACCTACTCGAGCATTTGACGAAATACCTCGTATGAATTACAAAGAACATCATTAAAATAGATACATTTTGATATTTGATCTGTATTCTAAAGATTTTTTTTAATTCACATATATCATAAGAGCCGAACGTCACTCCAAAAAGTAGAATAACTCTAATCATAGAAACATAGTTGTAGCTGAGATACTGAGGTGCAATACCAGACAAATGACTTTACACATCATTTTGAATTCACAAGGTGGTCAAATCCAATTTTAAGAGATCATTACAAGTTTGATGTAAAATAATCACTCTGATTCGACTAATTTATCTATACTAACATTATAAAAAGGTAAGCGTTTGTGAGTTTGTATGTTTGAGGCAGGTATTCTCCGAAACTACCAAACCGATTTAAAGAATTCTTTCATTGTTAAAAAGTTACATTATCCCTTGTTGCTATAGGCATATATTTGTTCTGAAATAATTAGTTTTCATGTCATAAAAATGAAGCTCACGCGGGCGAAGCCGCGGGCGGAAAGCTAGTAATTGATATTTGCCTAAATTTTTTTTTTAAATTATTCTTTAAAACAAAATATTGTAATATCAATAGGAATGAATTGAAAAACTAAAGAAATGCATTATTTAATCTGGGAATTAAATCTCATGGTCGTTAACTTTTAATTTGCCAACGCATGCTCTCAACAAGTGTCTTGCATATACAATGTTTGGTAATCATTTAGGTTAATAATAATAATAATAATAATAAATAATCTTTATTGCACAAACAAATACTTACAGCAGGTAAAAACAAAAAAGTAAATATTTAGTACAATTTAGGCGGTCTTATCGCTACAGAGCGATCTCTTCCAGACAACCTTCGGCAGAGAGATTTAAAACAGAGGACGAGTTAGGCTGCGCAAAAGCTATGGAAAAAAAAAATAGTAATTACATTTGAATATTATGCTAATATAAAAATAAATAAATAAATACATCTATGTATACACACATATATTGTTTTAGATTACCTAGCACCAGTTTCCTTGAGTAACGAACTAAATTAGGAGAGAAACATATGTAAAAGGAACGTAAACAAAGAAAAAAAAAAAAACACGAAGTCAGAGAGAGAGGAAGTACGACTTTACCTGAGATTTGAAAATAGGTAAGGATTGAGATTGACGAATGGTTAAAGGCAAGGAATTCCACAGACGAATTGAGCGAACAACAAAGGATTGAGAATAATAGCTAGAAGAGTGCGGAGGGACTGTCAGGTGGAGTTTCCGGCAAGACCGCATGCCTTCACTTTTGGTAGGCTGCATGAATTGAAACAGCGTCTTAAGGTAAGGAGGCGAACGGGGATTAAACAAAGTAGTATACAATAGGGCCAAAATATGAAGATCACGGCGATGTCGTATGGTTAGCCAGTTTAACTGAGCGCGGAATTAAATTAAGTGATTTATTTGTCATCATCATCATCATCCGTGTGGTCTATCCCGGTTGTGAACCCACACTGGTGTGTGGGGTCCCAGGGTCCGCCTTTCTTATTCTCTTGGCCCACTTCGCTCGGTCTTGTGCATCCTCAGTGGTGAGTCTGTTGAGGATGCACAAGATTTATTTGTAAAGCCATTTATTGTATCAGTATAATAAGGACTGGAGCTACTATTAATGAATTCACTGTTTTTGTGTTAGCCTTGTAATAAATCCAACCTATCAATAAAGCATAGCTGGATAAATATTATCGCAATCAAAATCCAAGGCGACGACAGTTTATCCATCGCTTGACGAACAGATTAGAATCAACCGGCGATAACGTGAGACGAGGGAGGCGCTTGCAGCGGATGCGACCAACGTAATTCCATTCTATTTGAATATATCATTCGACTAAATGTAGGTTTATTGCTACTTTTCTCACGGAACTAATACATTATCAAAAACTTTAATTGAAAAAGATTTCGCCATTTGTCTATGTCATTAAAATGAACGTTCGATTACGTATACTGCCTATCTGTAGGTAAGCAATTAATTTCCCGTTAGAGTTTTCCTGAGCCCAATTAAGCTAAAGTTTGTGAGTTAGTGCGGGAATGTAATAATAACTGTCAAGCAGCTAAGAGGTAATAATAGTATATGCACAGCGATTATTGAATTTCTTTAGAGCCGTTTCTAATTCGCATGAAAAGGGATGGCAGTAATGAATGGTCAAGCCCCGATTTGATTTCCCTTCGCGATGACCATCGCGGGGACATAACGATGTTACTATGTTTTTTATTTATTATCTCCGTAAGAGGGTTCGGCATTAGAGGGTATTGAATGGCATTAACTGCTTTGCCTCTAACAAAGCGCCGTATCTTCATGAAGAAACCGGTTCTGGCTTTAAATGGGTCACACGGTTCTAGCTCCCTGAAGGTCTTTGTTAAGACACCGCGGCACTGTTGTACGCACCACCAAAGCTTGCTAAATATTTTTTTAATTATTAGGATGGGAATAAAAACTAATCTGTTGTCGATTCTTATACATATGTTTATATATTCTTACAATCAAATACTTTTTGTTTCTTTAAATTTCTATTTTTCCCTTCATTTTTATAGACAAGATTTGATAGGTTCTTATTGTTTAGGTGATTTTTATGTGCGAGTATTGTTACTTGTTTACATGAACAACATTGTCACCTGGTATTGTAATTACCATTCTCTTTTAAATTTCTTAGGTAGTTCTCTATTTGTGCAGAAAATTTCCCCAGATCCTATGATGAATACGACCATAAAAGGCGATGCTATTTATTACGTGTGTTGTTCCTAATTAATTATGCACCTTTATACGTATTTTCTATCATCGAATCGTAGTATCACTTAAGTGCAGTGAAAACGATTTCCCGTTAGTACTGCAAGTGCGAACAGTGACAGGGTCAAGAGGGCGAGCCCCTCCCCGAGGCTTCCCGCGGCGCGTTCCTATGCTAATCTCGGCGTTTGCATTCGACAGCCTCCGACAACTATTAATGATTATAGCCGCCATTTCCACTTAATACCGCAATATCCGAAGTCCTAGAGGACTGCGCCCGCGCACTCCGCGTTTGCTTACGCAACGCCTCACGCCTACGGATCTGAAAGGGACCTATACAAGCGGAACTAGTTCATTTCTACATCTATCGAGCATTCAATTCAAATAATACGAGCGATTTAGACAACAAATACTGTGCTCGAAACCTGACGATGCACTGGCGCTGAACGATTAGCATACAAACGCATTTGGAGACACAGCGCACCGATGGGTGCGGGCGACTCGCGAGTTCGTTATAATTTTGAATGTATGAATGAGCAATAGCGGCGCGTTGAACCGGCGCGCGTGGGCCGCGTGCCGACAATGAGACAAGTCCTGGGCGTCCTTGTCAATGTGAGCCGCTTCCAGCCACATCCGTCTATTGTCATTATTTGTATTTAAGCACTCCCGTAAGCGATGACTAGGATGACAGATTGAATACGTCTGGCCCGCATTCCGGGACGAGTGCGAGGTGGAGCCTGCGAGCGCCGCCGGGTCGGTCGCCGCGAACGACGTGTGCGGCGTTACGTAGGAGGACTATATTTACCACTTCGCTTGTTATCTAAATAGGTGACGCATAGCGCCCACCCTACGCTACAGTTTCTATTATAAAAACCATTTAGATATGTGCCTGCATCTCAACAATAAATATTCATATATAACACCCATTCACAAAATTACCATTTTCATGGATTTAAACGACTTTTTCTTTTATGAAGTCAATGTTTATGGAATATAATAAAAGTTTTATAAAAGTTTAAATGGTTTGTATGGGGTCAAGTTAACATTATGCACTACTTGTATAAGAATGTCACACGGCGTTTGCTCATTTCTGCGCCGCTATTCAACGGATGCTGTTAACAACCTCTTTCAAAGAGCGAGCATAATTTGATCGGGGTCGCATTTCTATAGGAAGACTTATTCTCTGAGTCCCTGCCACTTTTTATTTATTCATTGAAATAGTTTTATCATGGTTTTTAATATGTAGGTTAGGCCCCGGGGATATTTGAAAGATAAACATAATAATTTCAAATAAGATGTCAATTTAAACCGACGAAACCTGCATTTTTTTCAAGAAGATTCGTAAAAAATGTTGAACTCCATGCATCCAACACATTTGTTTATCATTTACATAATAAAATAATTACAACATTCATTTCAAACTAAATATATAAAAAACTGCAAGTTATCAAATATCAAAAATATAACGACAAGATTCAAATGGCACATACAGGCAGGTACGCGCGAGGGGATCCGCACAGTTGCGAACTCTTATTTCGTTAATCCCGCCATAGGTATTCAAATGAGCTCCTATGATTTATTGAGTGGAACATTAACATTTTTATTATTTGTTATTCTTACACCTTTCGTTGGGGCCGGAAGCCACGCGGCGTCTTGTCTCAGTGTACTCGTCCGTGAGACTCACCGACACATACGACCCCGGCTACAATTTAACACACACAAAAAGTATCATGCAAAAAAAATTGCATATTATCATAGTTTACATATAAATTTTACGCGAATTCATTCCGTATTCACCGCGCCTCGAAATTCGGCGATTATAATGATAATTGCTCTGATACACGAACGTTCGATTTGATCTACGGCCGTGAGAATCGAAGATCGATTTTTCCGCGATCGATCCCTTATTCACCTCGATTGTTGTCGATAACTCGAGACTTGATTTGCATATTAAAATGTGTTTAAAATAAAGTCAGCTAAATGTTCACTCATAATATTATCATTTTGTCATTAATAATGCTTACTGTCTGTCTCTACCTACCAAGGATATCAGATTCTTCAAAGTCACCCAATATTACAATAATACGGATTTAGTCATTATCTCATCTCATTAAAAATCTTAAGAGTTTTGTTTACTGCGGATAAATGGTAATACCAAAGATACTCGTATAGTGACTCAGTAATATAAATTAATCAAATCTAAGAATTATAAATTTTAAAAAACACAGAATGAGTTGTCAACTTAATATTTTAAAAATCTTACAGCACTTACTTAATTCATTTGATTGTCTTATTTATAATTAGTTCTACGATCAACAAAAAAGTTCGGGTTAGGTTATAGGTAGAGCTGCCAAGATTGAACCGTTTGTAGAAAAACAGTGGCCCAATTTTCGCACATCCGATGCAGCATGCATAAATTATGCAAATTTTAAACAGAATACTTTAGCCAATAAGTTCTTACTCATTTCATGTGATGATGTATCGGATGCACAAAGTTCAAGCCCCAGTATCTACCAGTTCTATTTTTTAATGATAGTTATACATATACTCTAATTTTGAGGAGGACCCAGGAGTCGTTTTTACGGATTAGTAATATGCTAAAAAAACAGATAATCTATTTTCTTTTTGATATCAAACAGATGAGAATCTTCTCATAATATGTGTTTTCAGCTTGTGTTCGCCTGGGGGCCTACTCCCATTCAAAATATTGGTGGCAGAAATCTCAAGGCGTAAAACATACTTTCAGTAAGTAATTGATATTTTGCTTTTCTGGTAATCTAATCAATAAGGTATGATTACCTTATTATACTAAAGTTATGAAACCTATTTTGTGAACCTATTTTATATTTAATATTATAATTTAAATTTGTCACGAAACACGAAACTTCGTATTTTTTTCTGTACGTAAAAGTTAACAAAAATTAGGTGCCAATAAAATATTACAGCTACGAGTATAATTTGAAGTTACAACTGACACTATTACATTACAGATTCTAACTTTTTAAATACCGAAACATGCTGCAGAACATTATTGATATTTTATGGGTATTAAATAAGAAATGGTATTTGACTGATCCTATACTCATGTTACAGAGGCGTTAACATCAACCTTTACATAGACATTTTCTGACAGAAGACGTTTGTAAAGGTTGGTGTGAAGGCCTCTGTATACGTACGAGTATGTGAATTGTATCACAATCAACTTGACTTCCTGTTAACTTACTGCCAGACATCTACGAGCTTGCCATCCTTATGCAAGTTGAGATGCGTGTCCTGTCCCAGCGGCGGCAAGCGGTAGTACTCCAGCGCCTGAGGCTGCTGGTCGTCAGCCACGTCCAGCACCGCCGAGGTGGCCGCGTTCAGCGGGTGCTCCGCGCCGCTCGGGTAGTAGGCGCGCCACTGCTCGCCGCCCACTTCCATAACCTCTTTGCGTCTCCTGTTAACAAACAGATAATATTTTCATCAGTTATCTCCTCGTGGAAAAATAAAAAAGTTTAACTCAACAGCAGCTGCAGTGAGTTAGAGGAAAATTTGAAGATTTTGTTGCAAACGGCATAGAACGCCAATACAGGTAATTGCATATAAATTAAGACGGAATTTCCGTCAAGTGTAGCCCTGGCCTAAAATAATACCGTCACAGTTGCATAGTTCCTTTTTTGCAATAATCTCTTAAAACACAGACCTGGCAAACGCAAATCACTAAAAAACACTAGTATATAGATGTGTTTTGTAAACATTAGTCTCGGAAGCTAAAAGATCCAGAGCGTAACAATAAATAAACTATCTAGATCGGTTACCTAATAATACCTGTAGCTTGCACTGGTCACGTCTCGATGGTTTGATAACATTTCATAAACCCGTATGCTTCCATATCATATAGAGATGGAAAGAGCTCGTTAAATTCCATGACCCAAAATATTATTACGTCTCGCAGCCTATCAAGATAAATCTGTGTTAGACAAACAGCTCGAAGCACCGCAAATAGATGCAAGATCATTTTCATTCACTCTATCGAATCAATCGAGTAAACATAACGTAAAATACTGGTATCCCAAGCCTGTAGTTTTACGACTGGGTCGACTACAACTTACGAACCAGTTATTAGGCGTGACCATTTTGGTACGGATACTGACCTTTGATGGTACCGAGCGGTCGTCGACGCATAATGCGACGCTACGTTTGCTAATCGTTGCGCATACAGTGGCATGAGTCAGCAGAGCCAGTGGCCGGTTCGAGAGTGAATTGAGGAGTATCGGCGTGAAGTGGCATAGGCGCGGGGGCGGGCGTCTGGACCGCTCTAATTCGGGTAGTTCGCGAGTATGCGCGGCCATACGTCACGCCGCCGGGTCGACCGGCACCGGCAACCTGATGTAGAACAGGTCCGAACCACTCGCAGAACCGGAAGGATACGAGGCAAATCCCTGCTCCCTCGCTAACCAGTTTAGGTCGTCTGACGTCACGCCCAGCGGTATCCGACGATGCAGACAAATAAATAAAAAATGTTGGAAGCACGCGTCGGACGGGTTTGACCGGATCGTAGTTCTACCTGATTCCTGTTCCTGGTGGTGTGTTGATATCTGGGGAGGTCATTATTTCCATTGTAAAAATGCATGGAGAACACATATGTAAGTAGGCGACGTTGACAGACACCAGTTTTCTCCAACAGCTTTTTTCGCTGACAAGTTTATCGTTCCAATCAGTCTTCAGTCCAAGAAAGTAAAATAACTTCTTAAGTTACATACATTTTCTTAATTTACATTATGGGTTTTTGGGAGATAATGAAAATCATGTGAGAATAAGTTTGCATCATACATCAAACGAGATGTGAGATTCCAATTTGCTTACCAAATGCAAAACCTGAGATGGTCCATTCATGCCGTGATTAGAAAATATCCCTACCATAACATGCAGGTCAACTAAAAATCGATATCTTTTTCAAGATAAAATCTGATTTTGTTTGAATGTGAAAAATTGCCTATCTTCAATCTTATCTCTTCGCCTTACAAGCTATGTATCAGGTGCAGGAGATCACCTGAAACGTGTTCCAATAACGTAATCCTTCACCTAGAGCAGTTGGCAGAATGTCGTGTTAGTATCAAGCAAGAACACAAAGTGCGAATTGGATCGAGAACTGGAAAAGCGAGCTTCTGGCGTTTAACCAGCCGAAGCGTGAGTCATGTGACGAGTAAACTGGCAGCGGCGCAGGCGCAGGGGCCGGCCGCGCGGGTGCACCACGTGAATGAGATTCCGGTAGGTGCGCACGTAAAAATCGTGCAACGAATCTAACAGGTTTGCTGGGTCCTTGCGAGGCCACCGGGACTGGTCTAACCTGCCCTGCGCAGCTGAACCTCGAAATTCCGCCCGTTTCCTATCACGTTTGCCTTCGACACAGGTAAACACACATTGCAAATATTTAATTCATCGTAGCAGTAGTATTTGAGAATAACATTTTTAACAAGGTGAAACTTTTATAACTTTTGGCGCTAAGTACGACATAATATTTTATTGCTCTATCGTACTGAAACGTTGTTACTGCTTACAACTGGCATAAAAAAACATGTCGACTAGCGATTTCTTGCAAAGCGCGTAAATCTTATTTCGTGATTTCAAAAATGTTATTTTTGGAATCACATCATCAGGATTTCAATATCTAAGCCAATTATTAAAACTTTTATAAAAAGTCCCGTTAGTTAAACATTTCACGCACCTGCAAATTAGTCTTATTAATGTGTCGTAATCAATGACATTTACGTTTTATTGTTAGTCTCAGTACATGCACAAAAGATTTAATGACGCGAAATACTTGGCTTTCATTTAATGTAATTCAATTTTTCTTTCAAAGTTAATCCTATAATAAGGAAACATTATGTCATATATATAATAATACGGAAAAGATCTTACTTAAAAGTTTTAAATTAAGATACCTACTAACTAAAATATTTATATCGGTATTCCATCAAGCCATAAGATATGCAACTGGAGCATCGGTTACGCAATGAAATTGACAAAGCTTTTGTTGAGTGGCACCTCGATAAATAATTAATTGATTACTCTTTTCTTTGCTGTCAATTGTTCGAGGCATTCAAAGTTTCGCAAGTTACTCCTTGTCTGTTTGTTTGGCGTTGTCTATTGAATGGAGCGATTAGAAAGTAACGCGCACAGCTGTCACGACTAGACGCGACGTGACGTATGCTAGAGCGGAACGGATGGCTCCGAGCAAAGGGTTGAAGAAGTCCTCGCTACACAAACAAAGCATTCGACACGGCCATTCAGTGCACGACCGTTTCTCAGACAACTTACGTGCGCATAAACCCTTGCATAAATGCCACTACAAACCGATGATACTGATAGCAATGAGAGAGAAACTGTTTTCGTCCACAGGAGAGAGGCAAATTTGAGTGAATGTTTTACGTCCTCGCAATTAATGTCACAGGTTTGGAATAAACGAATTTTTATCTCACAAAATGCCAAAACCTTCAAAGGAATTTCAACCGACATTTTGAAGCTTTTATTTACGTTTAAAGCGATTGAACATATTTCTGAGAACGATGTTATGTGGTGTAATTGTGTATCAAAAAATGTATTCCGAATACAGTGTATCTGCTGATAAGTGAATATATGTTTAAAGCTACTTAACATGTAACGAGAATGAGTTTTAAGGTCGATTGATGATGGGGTCAATTTATCGGAGGTCCAAAGCGATACATAAGGCGGCGAGTTTCGAAAGGCGACGCGTCCACGTCTACGTCCGGTGACGCGTCCAACTATCGATCATTCGGTTCGTTAATAAATAACACGTTGGCGTCGCTCGCTGCTTATCTGCTGCTCGGGCATGTGGAAAAATTTGGTGTAGGTGTCGTAACGGAGCGACACGCATGTCTCGTAGGGCTGCGTGCGCCCGCCGCGGCGCGCCATCCGCGCGGTCGTTGCCGCCTTTCCTGACTAGTTATTAATCTCTCAGTTAAAACCCAAATTAGCTCAATAGATAAAATTACATCACTTTTATTTTTCAACACAATTAAATTAATTTAACACATGCAAATGGTATGGGTTTGAAGTCTAAGTACCGTACGTTTATATTTTGACGTGTAAGGAAAACTTTCTCGTGAGCCTATTTAACCCGTCTCGTATGCAATAACCTCACGTACAGGTACATATCCATAAACGTTAGCCGGACTGCAGAATATATTGAATCACGCGTTAGCAACGGAACAGGCTGGGCAGCTTCACCTCTCTCACCCGGCAGGTGCAGTGCCTACCGCGGGGGAAAGTGCAGGGTGTGGCTTAAATCTACGCATGTTTTATCATCGGTGATAAGAGAAACTAGTATCGATCGCAACTAGCGGCTCATTACGCCCTGTATAGCGAAACTAACATGTGTGCCTTAAAGTCTATTATTGCTGGGCAGCTTGTCACATATCTTAAGAACGTAGATAAGTATATGTTATAAAACGGTGTCATAAAAACGCGTGTATTATATGCCATGCATATAATTAAGACCAATGTACTATTACAAAGTTAGTCAACTACTTTCTTAGCCTTTCACTTGGTCAGTTTTTGCGTATGAATTATATCATTGAATCCTTAAAGTTGTTTTTCTGGTTTAATAGTGAATGTATCACTCATTAGTATTTAGCATTAAACAATTACAATTTAGCTTACAATAAGCAAATGGCATTTATTATTTTGCAACAGTGAAAATATGTCATTATTAATCCATTTCGTATTCCCACATTAAAGCTAACGATCCGAGAGGGAATGTGGTGTTGCTACATTTCGTCAATTAAAGAATTCACTGTCTTGGTTTGTAGCAGCGCAGGACGCACGCTGTTATGGGGCCACAAAAACGGTACATACTTCATACATTCCTCATACCATAAATAAATAAGGGATGAGTACAGACAAGGGCCAGAGGCACCGAGCGCGCACTGAGCACTCTAAACGAGACGCATTTTCGACAAACCTCTTTTTGCAGACAGACGAGGAACGCATATGCGATGATTCATTTACGGACTTCTTCGCCATACAAGTATGGCTAACATTATTACTTCTGTTTTCTTGGCAGCATTATGTACGGTCAACAAGAAATGTTTTCTCAGAAATATGCGCCCACGCAGATTAAAGATGGAAACGCAACATGGGCACTAAATAAGTCATGTCTCCTGTCTGCGTAACTAGTAGCGCTCGAGTAATCTGAAAATTTAATGGCTGCAAATAATTATACGACGAAGGTTTCAATTATTCACACTAAACGAGTGTCGATGAACCGTAATAAGTAATAACTTTGTACCTACACACCGATACGGTAACAAAATTGTAAGGCCTTACTATTTAGAGCTTGCAACTACATCCCGCAACCGTATATTTAACAATGTTTTTTTCGAATCGCTTACCGTTCATAAATAAAAGGGGTGTTATTGATACTTGTTCGTTCGATTACGCGCCTCTTTGAAGCATTCACCTTTATTATCTTTAACACTTTAAGCTATAAACATTGCAGTGCTTTTTTATTCACGGATCGTAAAAATGCCGTCTTTAAACAATAACGCTTAACGGTCATTGTTCTGCTGCGGGAACAGTTGAACATTATGCATTGAGTTAATAAAATCGATAATGTTGACTTTCAAAAGATTGCCTAATTTTGATTGACACGGTGTTCACCGCACATGGACTCGTTTGGCTAACTGTATTCTTAAAATTGACATTTGACATGGATGTAAAATCTGATAAAAGGAGCAAAGAATCCCATTTAACTTTTTTTTCTAATAAAACCGTTGGCTGACCGTTGAGTGACATCACACACCAAGGTTGACACAGACTCATTGAATATGTTAAACGTGTGCTCGTGTATGAAGAGCTCTCGGTATTGTGTTTGCTTCTTTGGGTGCGATGATGTCTGCTCCACTTTGAAATCCTACGGCGTTTGTTCCTCAAATTGATAATAATATTTCGGTATTATCTACCGTTTCTGTTAAGTTTGAAACAGGACAAGTCCTTTAAAACACATTGAAATTAGAGATTTTTAAATCCCTATAATTAATATACTTTACTAACCGCTGCTGCTTTATAATTTTTTTGCTGCTATTCACTTGGCCGAAGGACAATGGTCAAGTTGGCCTATATATGAACCAACAAACATTTGACATTTCTCATAATTCTAGGCATGATTTTAGACATAATTATCACATATTGGAATGTCACGGACACTTCTGATTTTTGATATGAAAATTAAAAATACTTAAAAGATTTGTCATACGAAAACATATTTTAAATACTATTATGTTGCTTCGTCTGTGCCCTCTGTTGTTTAGCCATCAAAACAAAATTTAAATTAGTCATTGACAAAAGAAACCCTGTATGTGCATGAAAATGTAATTGTAACCTTACTGAAGGCTCTTAAAAATGAGTAACAATACATTACTGTCAATGCGATAGATGTTTAATCGACTTCTTTATTTCAAGTTGGCTTATACATTGGCTTCAATCAGCATTGTGCGAAGCCAAAAAAAAAAAAGAGTGTTATTAACGTTTGGTTGACATTGAAACTTAAAAAAAATACACTGGCATCACTTGTATTTTTCGCGTTAAAATTGCAACGCTGTGTGTGTTATATTTTTCAATTTACATTGATATTCTCACGACTCGGCTTAAAAAAATGAACATTGATAAGCTCTATGTAGTGACCTACCTGGATAGATTTACGCACTTTGTAACCTGCACATACGCACGCTAACTCGGCAATAATTACGGATTTACTATCATCGCAATGGAATCATCATTTTGTGTGAATTGTGGCTCTGCTAGTGGTTACATGGTATTGGATGATCAACAAAATATGTGCTTGAAGAACATTTACCCACGTAAATAAAACCTCACAATATATTAATGAAACCTAACCTAACCTCAAAATTATTCCGTTTTTTTGATAATTAACGAGTTCTCAGAAGTGTCCGTCCCTAAATTACGTTTTGACACTAAAGTGTATGTATTCATGAACCCTGAGAGGTATTTTTCATCATTGTTGGTTCTTAGGCGGCAATGCCATACATTGCATTGAATGTACACTATCCAAATCACAAAAAATTTCGCTATGTCAAATGAAAAATCTTAAAAGGTGCGTTTAACTAGTTATTACAATAAATCTTAATTCATGGTAGTGCTTATAATTAATTAAGGATTTCCTGGTGTACCCTCAAAACTACTTTCGAATTATTTTTTGAATAGCAAAGTTATGTATGGACAGAGAACATGCAGCCGTGAAAATAATAAACTTAAATATGTTCTTTATGGTAATCGTTCCACTGTAAGTCAATATTTTTTATTTAGTGCGATCATTTAATTTAGTGCGATCGTAAATATATAGGTAATACTGTAAAAGTGATTGTTAAGGTTAAATGGGCCAATTTAGCATAAAAGACGTGAAAGAACAAATTATTTTTGTTCAATAATATGTTTTTGTAAAGCGCCGTGAGTGGAAGCGCGGAAATGGAGACGGCCATTGAAGGTCGAATCGTCTGCGTCGGCCTGAGAGCCTGAGAGCCGCCTGCGCCCGCGCAACGGCGCATACAAACGCTCGCCCCGCCGCTCGAACACGACAAAAAACAACCGAACAATTATCATTGATCATTTTAAAACAAATTATCTTCATCTACCGTTTAAACACAATAAATGAATACCCGCCTTAAACTTATAAGGACCTTTATATGCTGCAAGATATAAACTTCCAACGTTACATTATCTTGGGTTCGTCGTAATTTAGAACGCTTTGAATAGTAAACAAATCCACAAAAATTATTACACTAATCGTCTTAACGGGCGAAACTCGAAACCGACAACTGTTTCGGCCTGACCACAAATCAAAATGATATATTTAATCGAAGTTGCACGCATTAAGCTCTAGTTAAGCTCGCGTAAAGTGTCTTATTAGAAGAGTTACGAGCTTAGAAAGAAGGAACGCCCGCGGCGCCTGCTACACACTAAAACCATAATAAATGCATCATTTCCGTTTCGTCGGACTTTTCTAATTCTAAAGCCCGTGTGTGGTCCATGTTCGCCGCGAAGGCGTTACCTAATAACTCCCATCCTTAGTATAAATCAATACTGTAGTGAATTACAACAGTTAACTAGTAACTTATTAAAAAACCAAAACGACCAATCTATGATTTTATACTATGCAAACTGAGTGAAGTAAACACAAAGATATAATTTAAAAATTATCGACGATAAAACAAAAAGGATTTATAAGAGTTTATTTATACTGCGACTATGAATGAACTTTTAGAATTAGCTTAGAACAGTCAAAAAACAGGTAAGTACTCGTACGAGTATTCAGACCTTCTGTTAATTCGTTAGGAACAAGTTATAATTGCACTATTTAATTTTGTAAGTTGTACGCTGTTATTTTTGTGTTCCAGTTCACCATTACCAGAAAAAGCATCATAAAATACGCACGCAATTGAATCGATGAGACGAATGGTGGAGATCTTCAAAGTCAAGTCTTAGTACGTGATCCCAACAAAATATGATTAATCAAGCAGTCGAATAGGGAACCATCAATATTTCTGAAATCGGTGTAATGAAACATGTTGCATATTATTTTATTGTAAAGCCTTGTTACTTTGTTTTCAAACTAAAGGATTTCTAGTTGCTGAATTTAAGGCGTGCAACATCGTCAACGGGCAGCGTTCTAGTGGTCGCGACCGAGTGACTCGCTCGGCCCATGCAGCCGCCTAAAGGACGCGCACTCAATGGAAATGTTAATGTTCTCGATTGTGTGCTAAACTGGAATCGTACTTATATATAAACCAAGATCGAACAAAGAGACGATACCCTATAAATCTCATACAACTCAAATAAAATACTCCTGGACTAAATGATACCATAAATGAATTTGCAATTCTTTTCAGCGAGAATAGTAAAAAGTTTGATACGTTACAATTTTGGTCGTATTCGGCGGCTGTGTGTAAATAAGCATGAAGGTATAAATTAGGAGCGATGTCGCCCGCGCACAATGCGCCGCGCCGCCATTGTGCCGTGCGAATTGAAACAGGTTGCGCCTGGCAGGTATCTATATATTATGATTTATGCCCGATTATGTTATAACCCACAACTATAATTAAATCGCGAAGCCATTATACCCCAAAGATCTGCGACACTGCCCACGGACAATCTGTTGATATAATGCGGTCAGCTATATCACATTGTCTAATCAAAGTACTCATTTGATAGACCGACGAGTCATAACTCTATTGAATCAAGACACCTAGGAATCTATTAGTAATTTGCTAAAGGAACGTTTCAGGCCACTCGAATCACGAGTTTGAACGGTTTAATTACACATTCCATACACCGGAATGCTTTTACCGCTATGCAAACAACATCATTCGCAAGTAATATGAAAAAACCGTTTTGGTCAAAATGTACAAAGCGATTAAGGAATACCTATACGAGATAGACGAGTCAATAAGCTTTGTTAACATGTAAATATTTGTCGTATTATGATAATTTATCTGCAATCGTGTTAAAGAAATAACCGCAACAGATAAAAAAGAATTTCGTTTGCAAACAAGTGCATAAGTGCTGTTATGTGGACGGACGTCGGCGCCTCGCAACAACGCATTTTTGAAAAAAAACGCGTACAGCTCGTCAGCGGTCTGACAATTGTGAGAACCCGATCAATTATCGTGTGCAAATAGTAATTGTCAACATCAAATAAAGTACCTACATATTAAAATGTTGCAGGAACGTTTTCATTATCGGTCCTCGGTTGGAATAGCACGTCAATCATTTTGCGGAGCAATCACCGAGGGCGCGATGGCAGGGCGCAAGATAAGCTTTTAATTACCTCCGACGCCTATTTACATATTGCAGGAGATACTCGCGGATATATCGCAATTATGGGCGTATGCCTCTTCCTTTTACGTCCCAGCGTACTTGCACTGAATACCATCTCTTTGATGAAAAGATTATCTCACATCAGCTGTAGGATATTTACAATTAGTGACACTCATTTTCAACATTGCATTTGTAAGTAATTATTGAATTACTCTAATAAAAAAGAAAAAACAATAGATTAAAATAAATATTATTCCACTAATATATTAAAAGATTGCTGCAAAATATTCATGCACCTACAAACTAAACGACATTAGTAAAACGAGCCAAAGCATCGTTTCGCTGATTTAACTTTATGTGGTCAGAACTGAACGCGATAACGACAGTAAGTATTGGCTGCGGTGGACACTCGTTGGGCAGCCGAAGGTAACACATAATGCGCCAAATCGGCGCCGCTAATTGCCGAGGTGTGTAATTTACGACGGACTATGAATAACTGCGCAGCCTTCCGTTGCCTGCGTAACCGCCCTACGCGAATTGCTATGTCATAACCTAGACAGACTGCGGGCTTGAGCCTAATGTACTACTAAACGTTCACATCTAGATCATTACGTCAAATGAAGCTAAGTATATTAGGCTCGTGTTGGTCATGGCTGTCGTTTTACGACCTAAGGAAGAAATAACCGGTTTTTTGGAAGAGATCAAAATTCTTGCTTAAATCTTTAAATTTGAATTTAAAGGACTATACTATTTCTACTGAGCACTTCCGTTATTTGAAAAATAATTGAATTGAATAATTGAAAAATCATAAATAAAGTAACGGAAATTTAAAATGGAATATTTCAAAGATATGGATTGTTAAGAATGGGCATAAGAATAGTTGAGTACATCTGGAAAAGCCAGTCACACAAATAAAACGGAGTTGCTGTAAACAAAGATCCAAATCGTACAGATCTACACAACCATCATTACTACTGACATATCTGATACCTTCGTATGAAATCAGAAAACCCATTACCATGAAAATAACGAAATTATCATATTAAAATCAGCTCTTGTAGTTGATACATCATGTTATTATTACTGAACTAATCAAATCGTTTTATCGGTAAGATGTTCGTAATTTTTCTTTGGAAAACATGGAGACACAGGATGATTGGACGATTAAATCTCTCGTTATTGGGATTGGTCGGATCGTTTTTTTTGCACACACATAATTTTATAGTTAATTTACGTGCGATAGAGTAAAGCGGCGGTCGGTTCGTCCCGCCCGCCGTCTCCGGCGCTATCTAAATGCAAATCGGATAGGTTCGGTGGATGTCCGCGATAAATCAGCCTCTTGGCCACGACCGTTACGTGCGCCCGCGCCGCGCCGCGCCCGCGGCAACGCTCCATACGCGCCACGACCAGCATACTTACACCACCACACCATACAATACAACAACGAAAACTATTCATTTAATATTTGATGTGTAAATAAATCAATGAATACATGGGACAATTGACTAATTAAATGAGCAGAAGTACCCAAAGACCGTATCAGATACTAATAAAACGAACCCATATATTCCTAAATACATACTAAAATAGACACAAATGATAGAGGACGCGTGAATGTTTGTCATCGGTGGGGATCAAACCCACGACTTTCGGCGCTATAAGCAGTATCGTTACCATTGCGCCAACAGTACGTCAGCCACGAGTTGCCACTTTAAATTTACATTATCGTTCGCGTAAAAAATTGTATTGGGATTTAACATTGTCATAGGCCATGCGAATGCCTACTTCTTATCATTCGTAACATTTGCCAACAAAGATATACAAACGAAACTAGATGGAGATGTTTATTTATGCCTGAAGCTATCCGTTATTAGCTTAAGTAATGGCGACAATGAATTATGTGCATTCAGTCGAACCTTGAAGTGAACCTAAATGCAAAAGGCATTTAAGGAAATGCAATTCCTGGAATCATTTATCATCTAGAGTACTACAAGCTCTACCTAGCTGGGCACTAGAATCGAAGTACATAAATACACATTACTGTAACCACACAAAATCATAAATGTGAAGGATAACCATATTTGTGTATGATTAAAATTGAATGCCTAAGGAGACAGTTGGGGTTGTAATTTTACAGTTACAACCAAATAAAAGTGTGTGCTTGAGTTACTTACTAGATTATTTACAAACTTTTATTCTTATAGGGATTTATTATTTGCTAATTAGTTTCCATTAGTCATCAATAGTTGTTGGAATAGTAATAAAGTAGGAAGTGAGTAACATTAAACCAATTTAGCATTTAGAGCCGAAATAAAATCAACATCAATAACTTTGTTGTGGGCGGGCCAAGGCCACAGGCGAAATACAATGAAATTGAACGTTTCTGGTGTCTGTTCATAATTAGGATAATATTTTCTTCGAATATGTTGTGATGAAGCTTTACTTTCATGCACCAATTAAAGCCAATAGCGCGTAATAAGGTGTTTAGAGTTGCATATTAGGCACGCAGCCGCTTTCGAGTAGAAATAATAAAAGCTGGGTTGGCACGGTAGCAATCAGATAGCCCCGCGTAATTGTCGCCAGATCGCTGAGTTCGTTCCAACTTCATAACAGTTTTTATGAACTAGTCTTACGAGTCGGAATCTAATTGGATTAGTGGTGCTTAAGACTTTATTTTAAAAATATCTTGATTCCAACGGAAATGTCTGTGTAATAAAATGACTTTCTGTTACACTTTTTTCTATCTTACGTTCGTTTAGTAACTGTTGATTTATTTGTAGTACTGAATTCATTTTTAATCATTTCAAAGATGTAAAACGGTACTGTGAGACCAGAAAAAAATATGTTGGTAGATATATAATTATATAAAAAGATAAGGAAGGATTAGAATAGATTACCCGCCTCAAGAACCTTACTTATACTTTGCTAATTAAAGCGACAATATTCAGATTTGATGTATTTAATAAAATTAAAGACACGATCAAAATACGAATAAAATTACGCTTCTGCACTTCTGCGCAAAACAGACTGAGTGTTCGTTAATGGGTCTATACATTTATTTACATCTCAATCCAGAACATTATAAATATTCATTGGTAACTTTATCATTGTGCCAATAACGGTGTAATCGATATGCATTTCAAGCAGAATTACTTTTAAATGAAACCATTTACAAGTACCACATCTTTCGCCTAAAATATGCAACTTTTTGTTTGGAAAAAACGCTGACTGGACTAGATTAGCCTACATAAACTACAATTCTAACCTGTGTTCAGGTGTTTCAATAAAAAATAAAACTTAATGGATGTGCTGAATGATTTCCGATAATTGAATATAAGTAATTAAGTCACAAAATGATATGTTGGAAAAAATTGTCTCAAGCTTTTTCATCTCGGTTAAATATAAAGGAGTCATGAAAAAGACGCAATTTCATGTAGATACAGACACTTAGTAGGCACAATTATGCAAATACGGGCAGCGACGATTATTGCTTAGTAACCACTGAGTGGTTACGAGAATTTATGGCTTTGGTGTATCCACCGACCACTAGGAACTTCACAGGACCTGCTATTTGCTTGCTTAGTTTTTATACAAAAACGAATTAAAATTTAATAATCACCGTATTTTCATCTATCTTTAATTAGCAAGAAAATAACTTTGAACTCTACTGGTCGCTAACTGTATTGCTCAAACATCTTCATGGCCATATATTTGACGACACGATTGGCGCAGTGCGCTGTAGCACGGTTTCTAGCTTGATTTCCGTAGTGTCCCGGGTTCGATTCCCGGTCGGTTCAATTAAGGAAACGATCTTTTCTGAATTGACTCGGGTTTGGGTGTGCTGGGAGACGCCCCTGGCTTATTTTCTTGTGTGGTACCTCGTAACACAGGGATTTTAATCCATACTTCGAGACCATTACAAGAGGTGTATATTTATTTATATTTTTATAAAATATTCTTTATCACGCTTGTTCAACGGTTGCTGATCGACTAATATTTGATAAAGACATTTACATATTCGCGTAAAATTTAAGAGGTTGCTAGTGTTGCTACTGACAAAGGCATAAAACCAAGTGCCGGTCTGAATCACGCATTAATACTTTGCACATAAAAGTTCTATGACTTTGTTGAAACATAAAACAATATAGTACTTAACTGTATTCCGAGCAACGGACGTGGTCTAGTAGAGCTTAGACAAAACAGATTATAATGGAAAATCCAACGGCCTTATTACATGAGTAAACCGATTTGTAGACAATACATTGATAAGGAGTCTCTTAATGAAAAAATGGCTTGTGTAAATTTCAGATCTATGTATAATTTGCAGTGTTGAATCAGTGGGCTCGTAACACTTGATTTTACTTTGATTTTCCGTCAACGTCTAATTCAAGCCAAAATATAGGAGGTCTTCAAAACCTTAAACCTACAAAAAAATAACCCCATTTGGTCATACCAAGAGTGCACTAAACGTTTCCTTCCCCTCGGCCCGTGAGAGCACACCGTAAGACCATATACATGATAATTTTTCACCAAAAGTCTTTGTATAAGCAATTATAAGTGCATTTTGTCGGTGTGTCTGTCATTAACTTAAACGTACGATGTTATTTTAAGGACCGTAATCGCCGTTCGAGCGAGCCTCTGCGCTTTTTTGCAAACGCTCACGGAAAGCTATGCATTTAAACGCTTGAATTATGAAATTATGGTATTGAGTGTAAACAAGAGAAGTTGGAAGGCGAAGTTTGCCTGCAAAAAATTTAAATCGCATACGATAATGTCCCTATAATATTATGAGTAAGCCAAAGTCGGGTTTCAATTACTAGCAAATAAAATGCATTTTAAAAATATATTTAAGGCGATGCGCTTGACGTAGACTATGGATCATTTTGGAATGGCAAACCAAATTAAAATTATCATATTTGGATATTTATTTGACTGGGCTTTCAACTAGTAAAATTAAAAAAGAAACACATTACTACTATAATGACCATTATACAATAACCCTCTATATTAGGAGTTTTGATTTAAATAAAAGTATCCTCTTACTAGCCACCGTTAACGGTTACATCATAATAATTTACATATACTCAACACCTAGAAACAAAGGTAGAGTAAAGGAGAAATCACTATATCGATTCACAATGCGTAAATTCATTCTGTTATGACAGGCGAGCATAAATTCAACGCAGGACCCTCGGATGCTGCGAAACAATAGCTATCTCCCTAGCGGCCGATTGTCAAAACTGTGAGACATTATTTTAGCTTCTCTCAGAACACACGGACACACCAAAGAAAGGGGTGAACATAACAATAGGTGGCTTGCAATTTTTAGTCTAATGATAGGGAGACAATGGTCAGTGCATCGCTCACCGTGTGAAATCATCGTCGAGGTCGATATAGACGCGCGGCCGTTTTACGAGGCGAGGGGAAATTACGACGTCAATTTCTTATGCGAGATGCCTCTACTTAGAGTTAATAAATAACGGTGTTCAATTCTTGTAGCTTCTAAATTAATCTACGACGGTTAGCATTGCGCACTGCGTAATCGAATCACTGTATACTACAACATAATATGTTAAGCACTGGTTCATCGCCCTAATGTAATAAACACCTGCAAGTTTAACCGCAAAATTATAGTCTCCCGGTCCCAGCGGGCTAGCGCTACGTGCAGCACAATAGCTCTGGAGCTGGGCGTACAGACTTGATTGCCAAATTACAGGTTAAAGTGTCATAAGTACCGGTTGTGGACGGCGCCATGGAGAATGTTTATTATTCATTATTGTCGTTTACCGCACCAAAGCGATATCTAACGCAAAGAAAAACATGACGTGAGAACGCGAAAGATCGCAAACAGCGATAATTACTTACTACACCATTTTATATGCAATAGCTTGTACAATGTTTATCTAACATTATTGGTTTATTATTTTGGTAAAAGGATTTAGGACCATTCCTAAATAACTATTGTAGAGCCTACATTAGTTATATTTTCTAAATTCCTGAATTCAGTAACTTATGTTTAAATTGAGCACCCTTCAAACTGCTGCCGTCTCGTAAGTAACATGTCAGGCGAAATAAAAGGATCAGCTATATCAGAGCTGCTCAACTTGGTGTGACATTCCTTAACACCTGTGCTATTGGTAAATTATTAAAATAAAATCGGTTATTTGGTGAAAAATTTCACATTACTTAATCCCAAATGTGGATAAATAACCTTTTATACTATTTTTTATTTGAAAAATTACTGTAACTGTAGCAACAAACCTATCGCATTTTTAATTAATGACAACATAATATGACACAAAAAGCCCCAAAGCGTTACGAACCCTAATAAAGGGTAGCATTATAAGAAAGCAGCAAAAAAATTAGGAATCGCCCCGATGAACCATTATCTTTGAATGTTAAAAATAATATGGTCATAGGGTAATGTACATTCATGCGAGCCACGTCCAGGAGCGCATTTGAATATCCATTGTGGAGCGCACCTCACCCCCTGCCTGCGCCGGACTTCACACGCTCCTGAGCCCGGCAGGTACCGCGCGACCCTGTAACCACCCTTCGGCCATCATTTGATTTCAACAATAAAGATAGAGCGAATGGTACGTTTTGATACTATGACAATTTAAGCCAAATGTATGGAATAGCTAACTAACATTTTCCTTTGTATGTTCATTTATCAACTGGTTCCTAATTTTTGTGTACAATATTGATAAGCACGAAGACAGCCTTATTTATTCGTTAGTTCACAAATTTATTTCATTGATACCTGTATTACAAAACTGATTAGTCCAATACCCTGAAAAACAATTTATTTTGAAATAGTACGTTAACGTTTTGTTTTGTTAAGGATGTTAAAACCATAGAGTATATATCGGGTGATTATTTATACTCTCAGGAAAATGGTATGGCATACTCAGTAAGTTATGCTAAAGCTTCCTACGATAAAATTTGACTATTTAAATAATCTTCAATCTTAAGGTTTTCATACGAAAAATACTCCACACCCGACACACATCCGACTGGCTTTGTTTGAAATTCTCTAAATGAAAGTAAATTTAAAAAAACCTTTTTTTAACTTAAATAATATCTACAGCACTGATCGAATATGCCACTAAATTTTTCTGAAAGTATAAACAATCACGCGCCCGATAGGCCAAGTCTATTTTATCTTCTTTTTATTATCTTTCTATTTAAAAAAACCTTATCCAACAGTTACCTGTTCATGAATATATCTTAATAACTATGTTTGTAAAAGTAATACAAAAAAGGTTTTTTGAGCTATTGTTTCACATTCGCTTAAAAAAGTATCAATAATGTGTAACTGACTAGAAGATAGACGCACAATATTGTTCGCAGAATGTACGAGTAATTGCTAATAATACGATTATTAATAGTAAGAACCATTGTAAAGTGAAATTTAAAAATTTAAATTCATTTTGCGATAGTGACATAATAGTCTCTGATTGTAATATGTGAATTTAAAGCTTTTTGTTACCTATAAAACACATAGGTACTCACATCTCTTTATATCAATTTGATTGGCAGTCTTAATAATTTAATTACGGAAATTTAAGTTTAGTTACTTACATAAGCGAGGTTTATTTATTACTTCTTACACAAAAAATACATTACAAGGGCCAACATTTCAGAACTCAAAAGTACAGGTTAACTTATCTCTAAAAAGAGATTCCATCCAGCAGACCAAGTTACAGGATAAAACAAAAAAGTGTAACAAAAGAAGACAGACAGCTGTGCACACATAATTAAATAGAAATTTTTTTTTTTTAATCATAAGCCTATCCTTACTTACAAAGCTTTTTCAATAAATAGGGATTTATTATTATCACGAATTATAGTTTATTATTATTATTATAAAAAACTATTAATACTAACTGCCTAATTTATTAACTGTCTATCAATGCATTGTCTGATCTTAATTACCACAGGCAATTCAATAATGCTAGAGTGGTCATACGGAAAATCAGAGCATGATAAAACTTTTATACAGCGTTTACGTTGGGTAAATGTTTAGTGGCTTTGCTTTGAAGCCGACATGTCGTGTTTTCAAATTGAAAGTCATTTAGAAAAGAACGCAATAAATTTTACATTCCGATTCGTTACACAAGACGTTTCATCTACGATTAAGATTAGAATTATCTGTAGCTTCAAAATAAAACTGTCTAAGTAATAGTTCAATAAAAGCAAAACAAGTGAGGTGTTTAGAAGTCATATTCTTAATCACTTTTAATTATCACGTTATGGCTTTACAATTGCGAGCTAAACAGGTTATAAATCAATAGAATATGACAAAGGTACCTACCTAAAATAGTTATATTAGCGATCAATTATAATCATTTACTTGGGTCAATATGTCTAATTTGCATAAAATAGTAGTAAATTGCATTAATGCCCATGATTTCACCATCCACTAATGTCGAAACAAATTAATGTTTATTTTGCTGGTCATAGTTGTGCATGATTCTACATTCAGATACTGTCGACGATTCGGAGACTTAATAAAATGTGTAGTTGGCGCGTAACATTGCGTGTCAGTTGACATTCGTGGGCATTCAGCTTTAGCGTCGCAGGCGCAGCGCTTTAGAAAGCGCGCTCACCAATAAATACTCGTCCGATTATGATCTACGGCGCGTAGCCCGTAGCTACAGTGCATTGAGCTGCATACCAGCCGTCGCGTATTACCATCGGTACATCCTTACCGTGCAAATCCAACATAACGTACGATTATATGAATTTATGCTGGAAAGTTGCTTCATACTCACACATTTGTCTTTTGCATTTTTTTTTTTACTAAGTCTATCCCCGTCTTGTGGAACTCGAACGAGAGACAGCGGAGAGCCGTAGGCCGCATTCCGAACTGCACTCATGCTTCGTACCTAGAAAAACTTACAAGGCGTGCGTGGGATTCTCGGGGGGATGCTTAGAAAATGAAAAAATGTCGTTCTACGTTAGGATACAATGAACACCCAACATAATTACAACTGCTCGGTTTTCCTATCCTTTGGAAAAATAAATGTTTACGATAATTACAACAAGCAATTTGTTCAACTTCTAGGAATGTATGGCCACTTTGGCGATGTTTTTACTGCAAAGTTAGTTTGAATAAAATTTTGCACGGGTTCAGCAGTTCTGCTTTAAATAGGTATGTACAGATAATAACAAAAGCTCACCATGTGACGGCGCGCGGACGCGCCCAATCGGCAGTTGCCCGCGGCTCCTATTACTTAGTATACTCCAGGGCTATCGGTCTATGATATTTTTTTCCGAAAAATTCAGCAGTTTAGTTTCTTAACTTCCTACTTAGGTGCAATAAAAATACTCTAGACCTTTCATTATAATTTTACGAAAAACTAGGTTTAAGCGTCTGATAAGTTGAAATATTCAATTATAAACCGACAAATAAAAATAATGAGCCGTTAGGATAGAGAAGAAAATGTTTTGTAACAGTAAACTTTCAAATAAACTTTTCTTTAATTTGTACTATGTTTTGAGGATGTGTATAAGAACGCTGAATTTTTATTCTATCCGTCCAGGATGTTATTATACGTATATGGAGAGAAATGTACAGAGGCGTTCACATCAACCTTTACATAGGGGCACCTTATGCTGCTGACATAAGACCCATTTTGCAATGGCTTTGTAAAGGCTGATGTGGACCCCTATGTACATTATCATACTTAGTAAACTTATAATAAACTTATAATTAAGCTTGATTCCTATACGTTGTAGAGAGAAAATAGAAGGAGAATAATGAATTAAGAATATAAAACACAAATAAATCTTTTATAGTTGATAATAAGTCGGCAACCCTGCTCTCATAAATCGCCACTTCGTTCCGTAGGGGCCGTATTCAAATCTTACGTATGCCAATTTCGATATGTCGTCCATTATGCGTAGGAGGTTCTATCGCAAAATGTTTCCTATGTAGGTCAACTGAGTATCAGTCCAGTTTCGAATAATTGAACGGAGGTAATTGCACACCTATGAAGCGCTTATGTGCTGCCACACCCTATGATTATGATACCCTGTTCATGATTTATTCTTTATTAGCTGTAATTCAGAACGGTAAATGTTCTTAGTGAATTACTTTGATGAAATGCCCGCTATATATTTTTAAACCGTCTCTACCTCAGCAAGGGAAAATACAGAAAGTGGTAAAATATTTTGTACAACATACTGGGAGCGCTGCGTAAAATTTCAAATTGCATTCCGAAAAAAGTAAGCACTATTATCTACAATTCACTAGTGAAGACTCATTTAGAATATTTAGTCGAAATATGGGGCACAGCTGCTCCAAGTAACCTTAATCCTTGCAAATAATCCAAAATAAGATAGTCAAAGTGCTATTTCATTATCCCTACCTTACACCAACCAAAGAATTGTATGAGAAAACCGGTTTATTAAATATTCAACAACTGTACGCTTTTGGCACCTGTATTTTAGTCAAGGAAATGGTTCCATCCAGACTAGTATAAAATTACCTAAAAAAGTAAACAATCATGGCGTTGGAAATAGAAAAAAACTAAGTTTAATTAGCCCGCGCACTAACTACGGCAAAAGAACGATATTGTTCGATGGACTACCCAGCTACATAAAGGAATGTGATAGTATACATACGTACAAAGATAGACTTAAGAAACATGTAAAATGTAATTTTCCAGGGGCAAACAATAATATATGATAATGTAATAATAATATTTATATAAATTGACATTCATTGTTATAATATTATCTCATTGTAAGTGAACTATTTAGTTTTTATGAGAAATAAATTTCTTTAAACCAAAAAAAACATAACTTTTTCGCGGTACGGTTAACCATCGCTAAAGTGTAACGCTTTTCTGGTGCCATTGGCGCATAGAGCTCAAAAACTCAAAAATGTATTCATTTAACAAAACTGTGAAATTACACCGTTACTAAAATCAGAAACAAAGTAAGGAGGTTACGCTTATTGAATAAGCTGTGTGGTGGTAACGCCTGTGTTCAGTACATAAATTGGCCGTTAACATTACCCAGGTTCGCAATAAAAATCAGGAAGTGCTCAATAATTTCTGTTTTGAAATTTTCTAATGTCTTCTATAACGAGTTGCAAAATATGTGAACCTGGTCAAGTTGCGATGTCTATTAGCGAGCAGCGCCCCGGCCGGTCGTCCACATGTGCTCCACTCCACGTCCTCTACTTTCACGTGCGACGGGCGCGCCCATATTAATTGCTCCCGTTCTTCGGCGAAGCTTTATTTATTGCCCTCGTCGGTGATTGTGAAAAGCTCTGAGTGTACATTAGTTTTAATGTTATCTGGTATATTTGATCTGACGGGTGACACTCGAGCGAGCGCGGCGCGCGGTCGCGTCCACCTCTCGGCTCGCAACGTTACATTCAATAGCTTTTTCGTAAGAAAAGTGTAACGGACGGCCGCGGCGACTCGCGATCCGCGTTCCGTGAGAAATATGTCCCTAGCACTATTTGCCGTTGTCTCCGCACAGACACAGAGGAGCAAATAAAAAATCAATCATTGGCTTAACGAAAATGTGAGCGCTCGCGCGCCGATGTTTTAGAGAAATAAACATAAATTGTGTGCACAACGACCGCCGCCAAAACCAATATTTGATATTCGAAAATACTATTCTAATGTATGTCGTGGTACATGGGTACCACTCGAAGCATCTGGCACTTTAGCGGCTCTTTTGGTCTCTGTCCATATTACGTGACATCTAAACGTTATTAGGATTTAGAAACTATGCTTTTTTCAAGATACCTATTATGTACTTAATAACCGTTAGGTAAACTGGTAACAATTTATCGCATAAATTAATTTGTAATTGCGCACCATTAAAAAGCAATACACCTTTTATTAATGATTAGGTATGTCAGCACAGGATATAATCTCATTTTACTACTAATACAGGCTTGTAAAATCGATGTCAACAGATTAAGAACGTTGAAAATACATAAATAGTTATTAACTTCTCGATTATCGACCATAACACAGGAATCATAATTACGTGACTGCCACAACTGACTGTCACGACTATATAGAGTACGATAGTGTTTCTCCAAACCAACGACCCAATTCGTATGCTCTCCGCAAGTTACCTATTAATTAATAAGCTTGTCTTAAATAATTAGTTAGATTGAGGTCTGCTGATACGAATAAGCAAATAGATATATCTATACATATTCATTAACGTAGCTAATAGACGCCTGTATTTATGTATTATGCTCGCAGTTTTGACAGGTCACCCGCGTCTGAGATAAGCTTCGGTTGTTTAAATTTTCATAAACAACACATTAGACAAAAAATGGCCACGCTTCAGGTCTCACGGTCAAACCCGCAATAAAATCTGTTGACGCGCTGCCTCCGCCGCGCCATGCGGAAGCGCTCGCCACACCACACCACACGTATTACCATCCAATTATCAACTCTTAATACAATGTTTCACTACTACCTACGATCTATATGTTTATTGATATGGATGTTCTAGTGCTTTTAACTTTCTGGACATATGTTATATTCATTTTAATTGGCTAGTGCCAAATGGGCATATATTTTTATTTCAGAATTTACAATTAATAAATTCGTACTTAGGTATACGAAAAACCAATTCTCTCAATTGTTCCTGGTTGAGCGAAACATTTTGTTGTCTCCTACCTACTTCCAAGGTTCTAAATATTTTTCATACTGACCGAAATTCCAATAGTAACAAATAATATACATTTGTTGACCTGGTTCGTAACTACAATCTTTCCCAAAGAATTTAACTACAACAAACATAACAAAACACCAACAACTAACTTGTTGTATACAGTATCCTCGACATAAGATAAGATAAGATATTCTTTATTGCTCAAATATAACAATAACAAAAATAAAGTTGACATAACTTATAAGTACAATTTAGGCGGCCTTATCGCTAGAAGCGATCTCTTCCAGGCAACCTTCGGGTAGAGAAACAAAAAAGAGTAAACAGTTGAGGTGTTGCAAGATGAGCAGTTAATTAATAAATAAATAAAAATATTGACTAAAACAATAGACATACATATTATTAACATAGCAATAAATAAACTTACATAAAGATACTTAAATTAATCAACATAAAGTTTTGTATGGATTATTCAGCCTACCTGATATACCTATATGTGATATATTATTAATAATATAAATACACTTAGCTTGAGTCTTGACTAACTGGTTTAAGAAATAAAGCAATGATCTGAGTAACTACTAATTTGTGCTCGTCAGTGTAATTATTAATTGTGTTGCTTAATTGTTTCTTTTAATAAGCTTTATTGTTTCTTTTTACACGCATCATCGTTAATGTCATTAACGTTTTTCAATATATTTTCGGGTGCGGTCAAGAACAGGTCATGTGAATAATCGGAATACCTGCAGAACGGGTCGAGAATCAAGAAGTGACCGCGGAGGGTATAGCTGGGCAACCCCGCACCAGCGACCGAGGGTGTTGCATGACGCGCCGGTGCCGGTCAGTCTTCGGTCGTGTCCGGCAGGGGTCACTCGCGCACAAAGTGATGTCCGGTGCAGCGTGTCCGGCGCCGGTGGGGTGGGTCCGAGCGTCCAGCGGCGTCGTCACTCGTCAGTGCGCGGTCGGTGACGGTGCGGTTCGGATGCGGCGTCGCTCGCTACTGCTGAGCCGTGGCCGCCCCACACGCTGGCGAGCTCTCTCTCGGCCACGGAGAAGGGTGACATCGCGCTCTTCCTCATTGTTCACGACCATAAGGGTTGCCGACGGTTAAATGCAGGGAGCCATTGTCCTACCTTTTATTTCTCATATCATAAGCACAGGTGGCGCATATTCAAATTGTCTTGGTCGTAATAGGGGTCTGCATTTTCAGATTGATCGTTACTTTAAAGTAATATAATGAATAAACACACACCTTATCAGAAGCATATCTGACTAACCGTTCGATATAATATTAGAATTGGCGTTACTGACTAAGCAAACAGACTCCAAACTTATCAAAACTAATATGCGTGTTCAATACCGATACACAAACGTTGAGTTTTGTTAGATATACTAGTGTTTATATAAATAAATACAAAAAAACAAGAGTATTTTGCTGAAAGATAAACGAAATAACGACTCCCGCTCAGTTATAGTATAGAATATCTCATCATTTATAATCCGGCTATCTTTGGATAAACTTTTCAAAGTACAAAAATATTTAAGTAATTGTAATGTAAGTTTGATACACGCAGTTTCCAATTAAACTAAAATGATAATTGTAACCGTTTTCTTATGATTTTTAACTGCAATGTGTCATAGTTGCAGTTATTTTTCAATCAGTGGCAGACAAGTGAAATGGTTTGAACATAAATAAAATATAAATAGGAAGTACTCGTAGATACAGTCATCCACAACTCGAGTGTAACACCTGGGACTTCATACGGCCTGCGCGTAGTAGGACACTTCGTAGTAATGAGAGCTCGGCCTAAGCCGGCAGCATTATGCTCTTGGTATAGTTGACTCTACTGGTAAGCAGTACGTCTTCTAGGTACCACGAGTTGCCACTTTAAGTTTACGTTATCGTTCGCGTAAAAAAAATGAATTTTTCGTACAGCGCCTCTGTTGAGTCGAAGTGGGATTACAAAACGGTTACAAAATGCTCTTCTTACGCTATGGTAGCGTTTTTGAAATCCCAATTCAAATATTTTACGCGAACGATAACGTAAATTTAAATTGGCAACTCATGGTAGACGTACAGGTAGTAAATAAATATCCAGCAAGAAATAGCTTAAGCAGATAATGGCCAAGACAAAGCCATGATTATTGCACTTATCATAATTGGAACAGCTAGCCACTATACCGATACGATATTAACCGTATCATGTCCTTGAAACAATATCTATGTAATTAAAATTCCATTAGTATCTGGGCTTAAAGCTACATACAAAGCCTTTATTTCACTTTATCTAAATCAAGTTAATAGTTCGTTTCGAACATCGACAAATAAGGTTTAATGCTTTCGTTGTTTATTCAATAAATGTACGTTAGGAGTAATAAGAACGAATTTTACAATACCTAATCACGGTAGAGCGTGAGAAAAGCTTGCGCTTGCTTAGAATTAATTAAAATAATAGCCTAAGGAAACATAAATGTTGGCAGTCAGTGGTGAGGTAGGTAATTAGAAGTCGAATTCGAGTGAGCCGCCGAGGCGCGCAGCGGGACGACCACAGCCTTCATCAATACCTCCGATTACTGTGCAGCTCTTGCTAGTAGTTATATTTTTTTACTTTTCACAATTTGATTGCTTGAATTACTTCAGACACAAATAACTTAAAAAATATTACTTTAAATAAGTACCAACAATTCTTTCTTAACAGTCCGCAAATCCAAATCAAAGTAACATACGATCGTAAACTTTTTACGGCCAGCGTATTAGTGATTGAAACGATCTTGATTAATATTATCCGAGCAAAATTTCCTTAACAATCCTTGCCAAAGTACCTAAACATCTATGTAACGTTTTATTTCGTCTAGGTTTAATTGATTAATAAAAGTAGAACACTTACGTCAATTGATTGGAACCAAAACAGCTTTAAACATTTGCCGTCTCCGAGTTTTATTATAACAGCTATTAATTTATATTGCGTTACAGATAGCAAACGATTTAGATTTGGTTTTTTTACCGTTTTACATAATTACAAAATTATGCCTTATATTTACGAGTACGTATACCGGTCGCCGCGCCCACTCACAGCGGCTAATAAGAGAATTATTAGAGGAGCGCACTCGACCGAGATGGATTGCTAAAGATAATGTGTCATGTTCGTTTTTTAAGTAGCCGAAAGCTAACTAGTCAAGCGAATCGCTAATGGGCCGTCCGATATGACTCTTAATAGTTTCAATTCTAACTACAACAGCACAAACAATTTTGCAAACACATCTCGTTAGTTTTATCATGCGCTGATGAGTGAGTGTGAGCTTTCGAACTGGGTGATACCCATTAGATACCATAACACTGTTATTATAACAACATATTTGGACCATAAACTAGGAGTTTATGACGATGAGTCACTTTATACCATCACCGTCCGTACAGTGAAGGTATTTCTTGATGTCTGTTATCAATAAATATTCTTCGATAATGTCGTCATTTCCGAGAGATAAAAGCACGAAATTAACCGTTTGAGAGGCAAAGCTGCATCCACCATGTAGGTAGGTATGTGCCCGCCGCAGGTAGGTCGCAGTATATGATTGGCGTAACGAGCACAGGTACCGATTTTGGTCAATAATCGCTATAAGTATAGTGAGTACTTTCGCGTACCGAATGCAATAATAATTGGAGGGTCCGATTTATCACATTTCTGTTCTCCGAAACGGCTGAACAGTTCTTGTGCAAGCCCTTCACGTCGTGCACACGAAAATATCTCGGGGAGTTCATGCCGAGTGAGCGTAATTATAGGTAGAAAAATACATGCATGGGAAGGTTGCCCGAGAATATTTTTATTTTATTTTACCTAACCGTAAGCTGCGCAAAAAATAAACAATCACAGCGCCGAATTTCCGTTTTTCGGTTCGAACTGACCCTTTCTTTTGAAAATATGAAAGATAGCCTTTAGCGACACAATGAAGGGGTCAAGCTCACACAAAGATACAACGGCGCTTCCCACACTGGTCACTCGTGGGGACTGGTCAGCACTAGCTGCCCGATGCTTTGTTTAGATGTTTTCTTCTTTTAGAAATAACAACCCTTTTCACTTTTGTGTTTGAAAGACATCATTTAGGTGGACACCCTTCAAATGAACATGCTATTCATCGTCTACGCTCTGTTATAAAAAGCACTAAATAAACGTATGCACAAGTGATGCAATATCTATTCATAGTTAAAATAATCCTATCTTTTATTTTAAGTTCAATAAGCGGTTGATGCATTGTTTAATAATATATTTTAATTTAAACTAAATTTGGAAATGATATATTGGTAGGTATTATCATCTTTTTCTCACTCCGTGGGGTGTAGTGTAGCTACCAACTGTGCGTGGCGAGTGTGTAAAGATAGCTACGCGGCCGGTCGGTAGGTAGATTGACACTGGAGAAAGTCGACGTGATCATGATAAGCCGCTGGCCGACGATAAATTTATGCGCCCTTTGTTTCTTTTAGCAATTTATCAAAAAAACTCTTTGTTCGCGTGGTAATATGAGCGGAGACTGGGTACAGTCGCGCGGTCATGCCACAATACAGTTATAGTTTAGCTATCTATTTGCCCGGCTGTTACATATAGTCGTAATATACCGTTAAAATCATATCGGCAGCTTACAATTGTTTATAAATGCAGCGTTTTGGCCAAGAATATACCATTATCTGTATACCCATAACTATAAACTTATCACACCAATCTTTCTGTTTTTTCTTAACTGTATCTGTTTACCTGGTAAAAGTTGGATAAAGTCATCTGACACCGAACAAAAACGTTATTTACAAACAAGTTACACGATAGCCAATAGATAAATTCATTGAAAGAATAAATTGTATCGTTGATACACAGGACAATCCTCTTTGTAAAAACGTAGCGCTACACATATATGCAGCATAGCGGGCACGAGACGGCGACCCGCACTGTTATTACTGCGAGAAACCCGCTGTAACAAGATAAGCAACAGAGTAGAATAATAATAAAAACCGTAATGTATCGAGTGCCGTAAATTGCTTGTTTTGTTCACATAGGCCGCGGGCGGGTCAATTTGACCCTTATCGAGAAAATAACCGACGAAAGCGCAGTCCTATTAACCGCACCGAGAAAAAATTAATTGTTTGTGATTATGGATTGTGGATAATTGATTGTCGGCAAAGACGGGATGTGTCGCGTCCTACCCTTGTGAATTGCATCAAGGGCCTACTCCCATCCCATACTAGTATATGTGCCAGCAACATACATGTACATGTTGCTGATCCTCGCTAATGCATGGAAGGTGTCAATTTACCGAGTAGGCGCCATTAATACCGCTTGTTAGTTGCATTCAAAATTGCTAAAACTAAATAAATAAATTCTGCGTTTACTTTAAAAGGGAACTTGGTAATGATGACTAACGAGTTAAATATACAGACATAGGAAAACATGATGAATCAGAGAAATGCTTAAGGTATGCAATAAAATCACATGGATAACAGTAAATGATTACAGTGCAGTGTGTAATATTTTATGTTAGACGGTATATTCATAAGCACATTATATCTAGTTAGTTTACATTTGCAATTAATAAATAAAAAAATTGTGATCGCAATAACGTCGTGTTATCTTTCCTATTTAACACCGTCCTCGTGCAAAACATTTTATACCAAAGTTTTTCAGTTGTTATAAGTTGAAATTTTCAAATTATTTATAATATACCTAATGTTAATAGTCTTAATTTACTAACTTAATTATTTCAGGCATGCTCTTGTGCCATTTCAACTAGCAAAGTAGATTGGCTATACCTGTGGCAGCCTAGGTTGGACTTTTTTATGCAAGACTTGCGTAAATTTCGAAACGCATCGGCAATAGATAAAATCACGCTACTTTAGGGGAACTGAATCCGGCTGATATTAATGCCTCCGTTGAAGCTTTCAAAAAGCGACTGGTACAGCACAATACACAAAGAACATGAATCATTCGCTGTGGGTTAAACTCATGAATCTGCTAAATATTACAACTTTGTAATTCTGATTTACTAATTATTACACTTTTTTTCATAAATACAACTTTACCGTACCTACTACTTAGTAATAGTGTCAACGATATGTGATAACATTTGATTGCTATTTCACATGAACACTACTAATGCCTTAATACATAGCTAAGTAGGCGCTTATGCAGTATTAAAGGCGACGACTGTAATCGAAAGAGTAATATCATTCTCATAAACAATATAAGTTATTTAATCGATGATGTCCTCGATATTAAGAGAAATCCTAAATGTAATCCTACACTAATAGTGTCAGGTATACTTAACTAGGTATATTCCTAACGGGGAACGTAAATGAACACG
Organism: Udea olivalis; assembly: GCA_947369235.1. Lineage (NCBI taxonomy): Eukaryota > Metazoa > Arthropoda > Insecta > Lepidoptera > Crambidae > Udea > Udea olivalis. The sequence goes on along the minus strand of OX376341.1, from coordinate 12,747,499 downwards.
TATGCATTTATGACAAAGTAATCGAAGTACGATTGTTAATTGCGTACGTCGCATGAATTTAAAAATGCATGGCATTTAAATGCCAACTCGGTCGCCATTTTAGTTTGACTCGAGAGTATCACCTTGAACACGACTTAAATCTGACAGCCTCGAATGGCACTCTCGCTCAAACCAATTAAATTAAAATTAAAGTATCGATGTTTTTGTCTTGATCATAGTCATTTGCGTCGAACATTTTTTGTTCTTGTTACTGTTTTTACACGGGGCTAGCGCCAAGTCCACCCAATTTGGATGGATATGTAAGTATGCATATAGACAGAGTACAAATATAATACAGAGATGTAGCACAAAAACGAGCAGAGGGTATTGCATTCAACTTAAATGTTACGTGTTGCGAAAGTTTTATGTGCCAAGAACAAGGCGGGCAGTTTTGAAAAATGCGTTCATAACATACTGTTACCGACATCATACGTGATTAAGAGATAAGTTTCCAGAACACCTTAACCAGAAAAAATGTGTGACGGGGCACTAACACTGCTTCATTCATCTGAAGATAGCCATCGTTTCTTTCTCAGTACCGCTAAATTACATTTCTAGTAGCTGTGTAGCGCGTTTACGAGGTACTTTGAAGATGCTACGGTGTGTCCGTAATGGCTATCGCAATATTATACGGTCAGATGCCCGAGTGATATCAACATTATTCTCTACTATATAATTTTTGTCCATGTTAGATAGTGTGTGCGTCCAGGGTCAAAGAAAATTGTAGGGGTACACAGCATGATGCCTAACGACTGCAGCCTATCAGATTTTAGAGCTTTCTTAGAACACGGACGGGCCGCCGTTTTCACGAAATAAACACTACCATGTTGTGAAAAACACTTTATATTATAACTAACTGTTGCCATGGCGTCTTTGTTCGCGTGAACTCGTCTCTTTTTTACCCTTTAAGTATTTCTATTGTGCACCATATTTTAATCCATCTTTTATAAGGGTTTAATACGAGTGTAAAGGTTTTTTTAGTTCATCAGTAGTGCTAAAATATATTACCGAGATGATAGAACATACATACCGACTTAAAATCATTTTTTTTTGTGTCGAGTATCGTTCTTAGATTATTATACTCGATATTGAGTTTCCTAATAAAAAAAATACTTTACAATATTTACGCTCTATTAATTATCTTATAGATTACAGCAATAAACAATTATTTTGATAACTCCATCTTATAAAAAATCCACAGATACCACAGTTTCATTCTGCAACTAGTACTTCAAACAACTTAGTTACAAAGTTTATAACAATTATTTTGACCTCTTTAACATTTTAAACACATTGTAATGAACGATTTCGAGTTAGCCTTTATTTGCCTTAAATATTGCAGGGGCTTTAGTCTTTAAAAATAATATAAAATAGTGCATCAAGTCTGCGAAAATTTCACTTGTGCTATTTCAACAACACCCGCATTTCTACAACTAGTACGTTTTATTTCAAATTTTGGGCTATATGTGTATTAGTAAACGAGCAATTGTTTTTTTACCCCAGGCAATTCGTTTTCAAAGAAACTGAGTTAATGAACGTAAAGCAATTTTACGTGTATAGCACTTGCCTTTTAAGTCGAAAAATCATAGATAAAAACATTCATACTAACATATAACTTTCACCAAAAAATCTCAAATCAGCAAACGCAGTCTTCGTTGGCCGAGTGTACTTGTCTTGCCATGGGCATTGGGCACGTACAAATTATGCTAACAAAAGCATCACCTTTGAGGGAGCAGAACTGAATAGCATACCTTCTAACACAAACAATTCAAAACATATTATAACAGCTTTAAGTCCAAACTGTCTTATTATATAATTGAAAATTACGATCTTTATACTTAAATATTTCATGTTCAGAGTTTTATATAAGTACTACTAATATTTAAGGCTTGGTGGTGGAGTATGGAAAAGTTAACTTTTGTATTTTTTGTTTTCATGCAAGTGACTCATGTAAGTCTTTTTTGAAAATAAAGTCTTAAAACCTAAACCTATTTTCAATATTGAGGATTTTTTCCCTTCCCTAGAAATAAATGCGTTGCAGTCGTGTCTTCCTCCGGAATCAACGTCTGTGGTTTATATTGACTCCGGAGGCAGGAACAAGTGTAACGCCTTCAATGTGGACACAAGAGAGCGTACCCGCTAAGCGCGTTTCTCTCCCTTTCCCGGCCTATCGCTACACCAACGTATTTTTCAGATGGTTATCTTAGGTTTGAGTCCAATTATTTACGACTTACCCACTCGTACCACTCGTACGACAGTTGCATTATGGAAGTTAAAAAACGACCAATAAGTACTCCTGTTGCTTATCTAAATTAATCTGATATAGTTGCGAACGAACAGTAGCATTGTAAGTGTGCTCAAACGTGACCAGTGATAGTGGCAGAATAGTATGAATTAAATTACATCATATTTTAACACGAATGTTTGGCGTGTAATTTGTATCCTTGATAGATCAGTGAGTGACTTCCATAAGATTACTTCATGTGAGTGACATTCATAAAAAATAAGATGCCCACTTAAAATAAAAACCATAAATAAGCTTATAACCTTAGATAGAGCTCAAAAATGGATTTAAAGTTGTCTCACAAGACCTGTTAAGCAAATATTATTAAACGCTAATCCTACTAACGACATGTGTGCTTTACTGATGTCCTAAACTGACACCCTTAAAACTTAGTCATTGACTGTAAAAATCCGTTAATTTCAAACAAAAATATTATTTGCTTACCTGTATGTTTGGCCTAGATCTAGTTGTCTATCTATAGTAAATAAATAAATATGCGCCAAACAATACACCACTTGTCATGGTCTCGAACTCAGGATGAATATCCTTGTGTTGCGAGGTACCAGGCAGATATTTAAGCCAGATGCGTGTCCCAACACATCTAGACCTGAGCCAATTTAGAAAAAAAAAAAACTGTATTGACCCGACCTAATACCTATCTATATGTTGCTTTTAATTGCTACAGTTGCTTTGTGATGATATTTACTCTATTTTATTATTCTGTGGTTTCCGTTTAACCACATAGACATTTTGCTCTGGACTATATACTACTTTACCTTAGACTGCAGGTAAATAACCATAATAAAGGGTTCCCTACTCACTTATATAAAAACTACACATAAAATCCGTTGGACCTGTGGAAAAAACGAGATTAACCATAACAGGAAATCTAATAGGTAAAACTGTTCACCACAATTATTAAAAGCTTTCTACGTAGTAACAGTCCCGCATTTATAATTATAATGGCTATAAATTCGTTCTTAATTTCGAGACACTCATGAATTAATACGCGACAGTCGTAGAATGTATATCCAAATAAAGAGTGTTTTGCAATCATAAAAATAAGTGCGGAAGCGATCAACTTGGGATCGGTGATTAATCAATCATAGATGTTGTCGTAAAGTTTTAATCCGAAATGAGCCGGCGGCGGCGGTCCGAGCCACCGCGCCTGCGCGCCACGCTACAACTCTACCTTGCTATAAAATTTATAGAGGGACTATTTTTAAAGCTAATTAAAAATGGTGATGGCCGTTAGAAAAGTTCGACCGTGAGAGAGTGATAAAACTTCCAGAGATGGTAATTTAGGTAGCATGTATTTATACTATAATTAGCATTTAGCTTTACCTTCTCAAAATCTTTCAATTTAATTTACAAACGTTATTTATTATCCACAAATTATTCAGTAGTGCAGCCAGTAATTTTTCTACTATCGGTAACACAACCTACTACATTCACCGCCACCACGATTGTCTTGAAGTTCATCGAAATGATGTACAAATCTGCGGACACGCAAGGCGTGTTCGCGGCATTACGATTTGGAAAAACAGTGAACACGCCGCGCGTGTCCATGGCACTAACTAAAGGTAAAATTCTCTGAACGGTTTTTTTTTGTTTTAACTATGTTTGCCGGTTAGTATTTCTTGTAATGTGCGAGAATAAAGGTGTCCACAATAGTGTCGTGAGTTTTGGTACTTGGAATTATGGCGGAAAATAGATTTTATGGTAAGTAAATGTATTATAATGTAATATATGGGTTCTCAAACTTGTTTTACCTAAACCCCCATGCATCAATGAATAAAGCTGTGTTTTTATATTGCCCGTCAAGATGACCTCACTCCACCTGATGGAAAGCGGTCGTGAGGTCCAGATATGAGGTTGACAAGCCCAGTCATTCAAACGAATCACTCGGCTGGCCATCCTCACCTTGAAGGCCTGCAGAAATGCCTTTTCACGCCCCGCTTGAAGAACCCGGGACTATAGAGGAAGGAAACGCATGTGCTGGAAAAGCGTTCCACGTCTGGATGGTACGACAAAGAAACGAGTCACCGAACCTTTTAGTTCGGGCCAACAAATGTTGAATTGTGTGTAGATGACGCCATAGTCCAGCACGCGTGGTACGGGAGTGGAAAGGTGAGGGTGGAATAAGCTGGAATAACTCATCAGAGCATTCCCCATTGTAGAAGCGATAGAGAATACTCAGCCTGGCAATGTCTCTACGCAATTGGAGAGGCTCAAGGGTCAAAGTTGCCTCTGGGTTTCCAATAATACAGATAGCACGCCGCTGCAACCTGTCAAGAGCTTCGAGTAGATACTTGGCGGAACCGCCCCAGAGATGAGAGCAGTATTCCACACACGAGCGAACTTGTGTCTTATATAAAAGACAGAGGTGCCCTGGCGTGAAAAATCATCTCACTTTGTTCACGATTCCGAGTTTACGGGATGCAGTTCTAATGACGCTCTCAATGTAGTGCCGCTGGTTTTGGTTGCTTCGAACACCCACGCCAAGGATGTTTAGGCTATCCTTAATCGGTAGCGGGGTGCTCTGAAGAGTGGGATGGGAAAAGAACGGCGACGCCTTTGCTGTGAAGGCACACACCTGCGTTTTCTTGGCATTGAACTTGACAAGATTGCATGCACCCCATTCTGAAATGCGGTCCAACACTCCGTCAAGCTCAACAACAAGACTTCGCCTCTCCTCCTCGATGTCAGTCTGCTTTGCCCCAGGGCGCTCGAAATAACGCGCGTGGACCGTGCTATCATCCGCATAGCAATGAATATTACCAAGAGATAACATGTCATTGATATGCAGAAGAAACAACTTCGGCGACAAGCTTGCGGTTATTGTGAATTGTAATAACATTGGAACTGTTTATTGTGCAAGTATATCCGTTTTATTAATATATTAAGTGATAATCCTTTTTAAAACGTATTAGTCGTATATGAGTGAATTCATACAAAATTATTTAACCGATAAAAACCTTTGGACTGCAGAAAGTATGTTTACGTTATTTATCTCGTATTATCGAAATGTTGGTTGGTTGGCCTTACCTAACCACATACGTATGAAATGGGAGCGGAGGCTCGATTTCGTGGCTTGCTAAATCTCCTGAGTTATTTTTTACTTGCGATGGGAGGGTGAAAAGACTCGTGAACGTTGAGGAGGCACAAAGATATCCGGATACTTACAACCTTGGTGTCTTCAAGGCCAGAGTGAATAGGCATTTTCTGGGTAAGCGTGTACTACCATCGGCCTAGTCATCGCTTACCACCAGGCGAGACTGAGGTCAAACGCTAACCCATTTTAAATAATAAAAAAAATACATGATGATCTCAGATGATAAATACCAAATAAGACACTTTTTTGTTTGACAAATCGTTTAAGGAAGCGCGCGATTTTGTGTTTTGAGATATGTATTTTTCAGCTTATCACTACGATCGTTTTGATGTATGGCTTATCGTACGCGAATACTGTGATAACGTGAGCGTTGCCAAGTATTGAGTATGGATATTTCAATTTACATGCCATATAAAACTATAATAAATAAAAGAAATCGTTAAATCTCGATATGGGTCTTTAAATATTTATTTTGAAATTTGGTGCGCCCATTCCAGGTCACCCTGTATTTAAACCTGAGAAATTGATAACTTTCCGCTTTTTGAAGTCAGTTCACAATAACGTATCGCAAGCTTTTAACGTCAAAATTAGCGAAGCGTTCAATCGAATAAAAAGTTTGGGAACCTAAGGGTAGCTTCAGTAAGTGAACACGCCGAGCGTGTTCTCGGCACTACAAAACACCTATTTCTCGTCAAAAAATGTAACTGTTTTTTTAAAGTGGCCGCTTCAAAATGCCATAGCCTGTCCCTTCAAAATGATGTACAAAAAATTTGAACAGAAAATCTGGCCTAGTTTGAGAAATATTACCGAAACATTGAAAACACGCGTGGCGTGTTCTTGTTGTAAAGACGTAGATCATTAAGGTGCCTACGCATTTTAGTATTCAAAGGTTTGAATTTGACGTTGAAGTTTATAGCCGATATAATACAAATATTTGCCAAAACACTACAAAACTCAAACAAACTTTTTTTCAAACACACACAAACCGAGTGTTTAAACTTGGAGTCAAACTTAAAAGCTTCATGGGGGCTTAATAGCTCAGTTTCTATGAAGTTCCGCCATCTGCATCGCGTCTTCATAGAAAATATTATAATGTTTTTGTACATTCCATATTTAAGTCATTAGATTGTTTGTAACTATCATTATAGGTGTAATAAGTCTAAAAGTAATTGATAATAAAGTACCAAAACTAAAGGAAGAGTCACGAGTTGAATAATTCCCTAATTGGTTTTGACAAGCAATCAATACTTATCGCTACCAACAAGGAATAAAATTAATATGCGCAAACGAACAACTTGTTCCATTGTTAATTCTATGTCTCATCTATTTTGATTCAAACCTTCATTAATCCTTGCTAAAATGGCTTTATACGCAAATACCCTAGCTGTTCTATATAAAAAAATCGTTTAGTAAACATTAACTGAAGTTGAACCTCAACAAACAGCATTTTATTACAGCACAATCGAAGTGTTAATTTAGCTAAAATATTAAATTATTGCAACACTAAAATTTACACCAAGAAATTGTGCGTAGCGACCCCAAACGAATTGGTTTCTAATATATATCGTCTCATTAATTACAAAGCCGCCTCGACGCGAATGAATTGCGAACCCGATACAGTACACGTCTCGGAACTTAGTCACGCTATTGATGCGGGCGGGCTGCAACCATCCAGCGAGGATAGGCTATCCCTATTTCTTCAAGCAAAATAATTTGCATATAATCAATAAATGCCTACTGACGTCTTGTCCGTGCACTTTCGATTTACTGTAAACATGTAACACGATGTTAATTAATCAAAAATTGTCCTGCGTACAAAATTGCAAACGTATCGAATCGCTATCGAATGGACTGAATTTATTTAATGAGCCATCTAAGTGGTTCGTTTAGTGCTTTGTGATAACCAAATCACGTTCGTTTTTGAGTTCGGGGCCGCGCGACGTGACGAATGGGACAGGGCAGCTTGCACGCTGGCTTCTCGGAGATTAATGCGCTGACTGAGTTATCGCGAAGGGCGGAACGAGGATTGAGCAAAACGCGAGACGAGTAGGTACTTGCATGCAACACCTGACAAATTGACATATTTTTGGACACATCAATAGTTACATATGGAAATTTTAAGATCTTCAAGACAAGAAGGAGTAAATTAACGGTTGCAGTCTCTATAAATGCAGTGTATGACAAGCCTAAGACACCGCATAAATAGCTTATTTAAAACGTTTCTCAGTTAGCTCCAACTTGACCCCGTAGGGCGAAAACATTACCGAAACCAGACCGTGTGAACTATGCACCGAGACTTGATACCCTTAGGCAACGCCAAATAGATAGGATGAAAAGGGGTGACCGTTGTTTACTTCAAAAACTTCTTTAGAACAGAATGACAAAAAAAGCACCAGAGCAGTCGCGTGCCTAGGGTATGCTATCTCTACAGCATCGCACAACGCGGGCGCGTGCTCCCAGTGCTCGACATCACGAGTGCAGCCTCCCACGGCGCGCACTATGCACTGAGCAGCGCACGATGCCAATCAGCTTTCTACTTACACGCCGATGCTCACATGAAATTATTATTTGTCTGCAATATAAATACTACCACTAATATTACTACCACATCCCACTAGTGAGTTCTCTAAAGTCACTTAAAGTCAAGCGATCTTTAAAAATTTGACTGTGTTGCCGAAATGTGATCGGGCGAATTTTTTAGACGACGTAAATGACGCGCTCATAAAGGTACTACGATGGTTCACAGTCAATAATCTAAAGCTCAATGCAAAAAAGACTAAATGCATTAATTTTAAATTGCCAAATGTAAAATGATAACCAAATTGATTTGAAAATAGAAAATAATGCTATGGAGTTAGCAGACTCCACTGTTTTTCTTGGAGTTACACTAGACTCGAAATTGCAATGGAACCCTCATATAAATGCCCTTTCGGCCAAACTTAGTTCGGCAGCATTCGCTGTCAGTAAAATAAGGTTATTAACTGCTCGTTCTGTTTATTTCAGCTATTTCCACAGTGTAATGTCTTACGGCATTGTACTTTGGGGTAAGGCGACGGATATACAACCCATCTTTATCCTGCAGAAGCGAGCGATCAGATCTATCTATAAGCTTCGTGCACGGGCCTCACTCAGAGAGCTTTTTAAAGAAATTGGGATTCTTACAGTGCCTTCCCAATTTATTTACGACTGTATTGTCTTGGTGAAAAAGAATATCAGTCTTTTCACAAAACACTGCGATATACACGCCAAAAATACTAGGAATAAGGATAAAATTGTGCTTCCATTGTTTAGGTTACAAAAAGTTTTGGGATCCTTTATGGGGCAAGGTGTACACTACTACAACAAAGTTCCTCAGGCAATTTGTATGTTACCGCACAGATTCAAAAACCACATAAAATCTGTTTTATTAAAAAAGGAGTATTATACTACCAATGATTACCTTTTAGATAAAAAAGCCTGGAATTAAAGCTTTCTGCTCGGAGCGGGATCAGTTCCCTTTTGTAATACTTATTAATTAAATACCGGACTTAAGTGTATTAATGAATAACAATTTTTATTTTTGGAATTGTATACATGACTTGGTACAGCCTATTGTTTTATAATATGTAGCTTTGCTGTACTTGTTAAGTTGTTATGTTTATTTTTGAATGTTAGAATTTAAGCATTTTTTTATCAACAAACAAATTGTACTCTACTAACTCGCATTGTAAAACCACAACAAGTTTAAAAGAGTAACTACTGAGTTTCTCGCCGGGTCTTCTCAGTAAGAATCAACTTCTCCGACGCGGTGGTAGAGTCGCATTATGTTTGTATACTGTTTATTTATTCATATTATTATAGTATTTATGTCTATTATTAAGAATATTTTTTGACTATTTAAAAATACTGATTAAATCTATTTAAATAAAGATGTTTGAGTTTGGGCCTACCTGTAACACCGAAGGTCGTGGGTCCGATTTCCTTCCAGGACAAACATTTATGTGGTGAACATTAATTGTTTGGTTTGGATCTGAGTGTTATTATCTATTTAAGTAAGTATATATTTAACGCATGTTTGTCAGCATCGAACACTCATAGCACAAAGCTCTGCTTATTCTAGGGTCAGATGATCTTGGTGTAAAATGTTCCTGATATTTAAAAAAAATATTTTTCTGGTAATAATTAGCTATCGTTGAAAACGTTTGAGTAACGTACGCCGGAAATAGCGACGGAAAACTGTTAAGCTACAATTTAAATACATGTTTACTTTTGATACGTGAACTGTCACTAGCTTAAGCCATGATACACGAAAGTAGTAAACAATATGATATTTTATATGTTTTTCGACCTTTAACTTCGGTGATTCAGATTTATCTGCAAGAATAGACACCAGGAGTATTTTTTATGAAGGGCACTGATATTAAAACAAAAACCTGGTTTTGTAAAACCAGTAGCTTTGGCAAAAATGATAGGTAGTAAATTCAAGTACAGTATACCTATTAAGTCAAAGTAATGAAAATAGGTTAAGGGTGTGGTGACTGCAAGAACATAATATGGCTTCTCTTTCATCAGTGCAAAGTAAAAGCTGGTAGTTTTTTGCTATCCAAAGATGCCGATAAGAACCCGTTATTATTAAAATTAGTTAAAATGCAACAATAAAGTTTAAAATGTTATGTATATTTCTAATTCCAGAAAGTAGAAAAAAATTGAAATACTTTTACACAAAGTTAAAACTAAGCATTCTACTTAGAGCAAAACACTGTTCTGGAAACCATAAAAGTAATGCCCAGTAAGTATCTACTAAACTTACTTCTTCAGTATGGGTAAGATTATGGACATAAAGATAATCGCTATAACTGTACTCACCTATGAACTAAAGATGAAAATAAGATTAAATAATTATTGCTGTTTAATGACTATTAAACATTACTACCCATTGGCAAGGTAGTCAATTGTAGGTTAAATGTCATTAACTGTTAATCCGAATGAACATTAAGCGTTGTACGGTCAACCACGTCGTGAGATTTTAGTAAAAAACTGATCATTTGCCTGTATTGTACCATTCGTATAAACTTTACATTACAATGTTATGGTCTAGCAAAAGCTCACACTCAGGCACCAAACAAATGTTTGGTGTTCTTCTTGTTTTCATATTATTTAATATTAAGGTCAGTTTAATGGCAGTGTTTTACAAGCCGTCCACTCACGTCTCAGATACTCGGATGGTTGGTTATCCCAGACCTTGTCACGTTATTAGCAATAGTAGCCAACGCTAGAGTAGTGTTTTTTTTAATTGTAGTCTTCAATACCTACAAAATCACTGTTGGCTGATTGCCTCGTAACTATCCTTAGTTTTATTAATGTTAATATATAAACAAATTAAGCAAAGTGTCAGTTAACATAGGTACAAGTACTACTAAAATATGTATAAAATACCGAAAACCAGTTACCCATCCAAGAAAAAAAATTATTTATAAATAAAAAAATAAATATTTTTTTATTTGAACACACAAAACAAGTTTAACAAAAACTGTTTCAGAGTTAACATCTGTATTAGTCAAAGACGGTGTCGCAGTTATTAGCGCCCACCTCACACAGATAGGCATTTCAGACTAGCTCGTCAAAGACAATTTTCACCCAAGATAATTGAAATTGATAAGAAAGTTTCAGAGGACAATTTTCAAGCTTGATTTGGTTTAAAATATCACCTGTAATTTTGGTATCTGTTTTTTATATCAGCACCAATATAATATCATGATCGGACTTAACAAATAATATATGACGTTGAAGTCTTTTGGATGAATGTATGAAGAAACTATCGACGCACCATAAAAAAATTCCAAACTCTTCATAATTTATCTTAATACATTTGATGCAACTGACGTTCATAATCTAAACATTGAGTGACATACTCAATGTTAAGCAGCCCTCAATGTATGGCTGTAGGTTTCATTAAAAGTATACCTATATTTTGTGAACTGCATGTTGAAACGCATCCTAAATTTGAAAGATGTTTACAAATGTGGGGATAAGGGCTTCTTCTTCTTTCTTCTTTTAAGAGGTAGTTTTAATAACTAAAAGGACACAAATAATGCTATCTATGTGGAAATTATAACTTAAAAGTTAATTGATGAGATGATGCAGTATGAAAAAAAGGTTATTAGTTTTGAGAATTTATAAAAATATACACACGTTTATTATAATAATAATTGGATATTCCTACCGCAAGCACTAACTGTCCTCTTAATTACAAATTATCCGTATAATGACTGCGAGGTAACCCTATTAAAATGCATAGAGAGTTATTTTATGAGTGCTAATTAGGCTTCTTGTTTCGCGAGCCCATTCCCGATCCTGAAACTAATTATTAGTTCTCTGTGAACTTTTTATCTACCGCCCAAGAACAATGGAAACGTGACTGCACTGGCGATCTCGCTGCCTCTGTTATTGCATTTTGTCTTCGCCTCGAGAGCTTTTGCCTTTCGCGCATTCGTGGAGAAAAATCGCACAAAGCGATAAGGAAACTCCAAATCACTTTTGTGTTTTAATTACTTTCGATTGGCCTGTTGACGAAAAACACAATTAAAAATAAAATAAAAAAAATCTATTAAAGTACGTTCTGTTTACACATAAATCTCAGACAACCTTTGGTTATTTAGGGGTCCACTCGTCTTAATTTATTAAGTCCCGGATTTTCATTCCTGTCTGATGTTGATTAAATTCCCCTTATTAAGTATACTTAAAATCCGTTGCCCGAAATCTACAACTGCTCACAAAACAAAACAAACAATAGTATGCGGTATCTCCGCTACAGTTGTAATTACTTCGGCGCCGATTGTATTTCGAAATACTCCAATAACACTTCGTTATCTCCTCAAAATGCAGATTTACTCGCAATTGTAACAAGAATGATTACGGCACAGTATGGGAGTGGTTTAGGTCTCAATTTGAGTTGGCCAGATCTAAGTGCCGACAAAAGAGTTTTTATATCAATGTCATTAATTTAATCACTGCAAGAGTTGCGAGGAAAGTTTAAACGTGCGTAAATTAAAGTAAGATGTGACGCAATGGTTTTGGTTTTATATTTTTTAAATTTTATTAAGGAATTTGGTTGTACGATACGAACGATATTGCAAATTTGTGTACGAGAGCAAAATACATGCAGCAATAAAAACCGTCTTATCCACGGGTTCAAATAACGACTGCTAATAAAACGTTTATGGTAGTGTGTACTGAATGACCATAAATTGTAAAGATTAAGGTCAATAACGCGATGAATATGATAACTGCTAAGACGTACCGGAGCTAACACATTACGTCTAACATCTACTAGTAGAAATTTATATTACTGCCAATTTATTTCATCTAGGAAATTTCTATCTTGCAGGCTGCCAAAAATAGATAACAAATATTATTTCTAATTGTTAATACACAAATTACACAATTTATGCATCAGTTAAGAAATATGTGTAGTTTTTTTTATATTATCTAATAATCAAAATATATACAAATACTCATTCACTTCATACAAGAAATTTTTAATCAAGTAGTTAACTTAAATCTATATTTCCAACGAATAGTAAATAATCCAAAAGGATTTTAATGAATCCTACTCTAAGTAGTAATAAATAACTTACGACGTTTACGACTAACTATAATCACTTTATACAGACCAACTCTATACTTTAGCATGAATACATAATTGTACGAATCTAGCGTTTATTAATTTGATGTCTGTCTGACTCTGAGCAGAATATACTCGTAGCGGCATCTTATGGTAGTTAGTGAAACTACGACAGCGTTTGTCAAACTAAGGCAGCGCCATCTAGCTACTACACAAAGAAACTGTTGCGTCCAAAACAATAAATCTAGATTAGTGTATTATCGAAATATAAAAGAAAAAGTTATTAAATAGTTTAAACAATTATTTTATATAGAATAAAATTTAGTTTGGGTTGACCATAAAACTGCGCATATCAGTCATCGTAAATCAGTCCCAAAGAAACGAAGTAAAAACAATGGTGAGTAAAATAAGGCTTTTAAGAATTTATAGAGCACCATTGATTGGCAGGAGACGGGCGTGTCGCCGCGAGCCGCCGCTGCATTCAGCGCACGTCCACTATTGTTTTAAATAAAATTCGATGCGTTTTTAAACAGTTTTGTGAAATTGTTCGGCTACTACTTTGCTGTATTATCAGAGTGGCTTTAATATAATGATCTTCTTCTGAAAAGGTTTTCATACGTAAACGTCACGACGGCTTTGCTTTTTCCCCTCCTACTTTTTATCTCTTGTTCCATGCCACATTGCTACTCATGAAAAGATTGTCCTGACGTAGGTACTGTCCACTGTCCATTAATATATTTCCTTTCAGTTTACTGAAGTTATGATTTAGAGGCAAGATTCTAGATTTGCAAGATTAGAACCATTAAAATAAAAGATTAGAAATAAGTATTTTTAACACAGTAGCAAAATTATACTTTAAGTAGTTCCATAAAAATTCAAATAAGATTCAATTATGTCTTATTAGCCTGATCTTGATGTTCATTTTCTGAATATAATATGATATCAACACAGTTCGATTAATAATATTTTTGTGGGCTATTAATCAAGTTTTTGAACAGGGGCTTTAAGTTGTTTTTATAACACGCGCCAAAAATAAATAAATTGGCTGGAGGAAGTTTATTTCATATACGTACTTAGGCTTACAGTATTTTTTTGTGAAAGGCTCATTACTTGAAGGTGACTTAATAAGTTTAATGAAGCCCCATACATTATTAATGGATGCCAAAGCTGTAGCCATACGAGCCGATAAAAGCCACTATTAAGATGGTCAAGAGCTCCTTAACTTCTAGAGCATAAACTGGCGCTCTTGACACAAGTCCCGGGTAAATTGTGATTACACAGCTATCCAGGTTCTAAATCTGTAATAATGAGTTTAAATAAATATCAATTACCACATCTGTGAAATCTTTCCATATTTTAATTTATGAGAAAACGACTTTAGCATTTTAGATAATGTAATGCACTAATCATTGCTTTAGAAACTTGTAAACGAAATTTGATATCAATTAATGCACTGAGTATTAGATATACATATTACTGTCTTTTGACGAATGATCGTCCACTAATTTTATAAGTGAGCAGTATTTGGAAATAGAAACGAATATATATCTAAGTAATGTTCTAGTACCACAAGATTTAGGTGAGTTCTATAGCAAAGCTCAGTCAATTCAGTCATAAATATCAAAATAATTTATAATTATGTTCTTAAGATTGACAAATCTCTAGCCAATACTCATAGATTGCAACAAAAGCAAATGGCAATTTACATATTAGAGCATTATTATTTATTGAGAAAGTATAAAGCAGATTGATGTTGCCCATCACACAAACACGTAAAGATGTAAGCCTTAAAACTGAGATTAAGTTCTTTTCAGTGGATTTCACTGCGCGTTCATTAACTTAAGTTACCGCGCTGGTGAAAAATGTGTCCATAGATGGAGCTTATTTATTGGCGAGGTCGCGAGGGCTCCGGATGCTGATGGGAGCCGAGAAATGTGTGACGCAACCCGCGGCCGTATCATTCGATTACTATTGCCTCGCTTGATAAATATGTTAACGTTTCGAAATTCTTGTAGGAAAGACAGTGTAAAAGATTCCAAACATTTTTGTTAAGCCAGTTAAAATCATATTGAATGTAAGAAAACATTCATGAGTCATTACATCGTAAACATAAGACATTTTGATTAAGCATCACCCATTAAAACTGAGTTAAAGCTTTTATAAAATGCGATTCTTCACTTAAAAGGAAATGTCGAGCACTTTTTGTCTCATTTAACCAAGCAGCATGAATTTTTGTGAAAGTTTAATCGTCCTTATTTTATAAAGAGCAAATTAAAATCGGAACCTAGTTACTCATTTTTCCAATTTCCAATTCTTAACGGTTGAAGAAACATTCACACACACTCATCCGGAAAAATACAATAACAACATTTAAGTTAATCGTATAATGTACACCTCATGTATCGTAATTACATACTGTTTCAAAACTTCTGTCTCAGGGAGTTAAACATTCTGAGTACGCGTGCGTTGCAAAACTCGCCTATTATATGTAATTATGCGGCCGCATAAACCGAGCACTTTGCTGCTCAAGCCCCAATTACACTTAGCGGGCCTCTTAATATTGTTCATTATGCTAAGGAAATGACAAGATTTTGCTAGAATCCATTATCCTTATAAAGTTGTGAGCCATCATATACGCGCCTCGCCTGATCAAAGTGACAAGAACACACTCTATCAGTATTCCCATATTCGTAGAATCGAGTCCCTATTCGAAAAGCACACGCTGGTTCCTACATTCGTGTTTAAATTTGATATTATTACTGGTCATCAAATTCCAACAGAAATACTCGTAGATAAGCAAATATGATTTGATTATTATAAATCCGGAAATTGACTATTATTAAGTGTATTTCGTGTCCAGACACGAAATACACAAAGAGAACAGGAGCAAAGAGGAGAAACGTAACTTGATTAAACATTATTCGTTATTAAGCCTTAGAAGATAATATTCCTTTATAGTTAAAGCAATGACATGACATGAACTTATTCTGGGGCCCTGGCCAAAAGCAACACGCTGCTCTCGTGTCGACATGTCAAATGTGAAAAATGTACGGGGATGACATAAGCACTCGTCTAATCGAGGTGACATTTGTTGTCAGTTCCATAGATTTTTAAATTTGACATGTCAAAACGAAATTAGCGTGTTGCTCTTAGCTAGCCTCACTGAAATCTAAAAAGTAAAAAGTGAAACCAGTGACGAACAAAAAACGTCAACATCATTTTTGCATCTCAAGATTTTCTCAAAGTGTTTTTCAATTTCCTGATTGATGTGTGCTCCTATTAGTCCCAAAACTGTTAATTATCATTATCGATAGGGTGTGATGGATTGATAAGTGTAACATTCGAAGCCTACGTACGTACGAGCTGACATATTTGGTGGACAGAGTTTAATGAACAAGATCGTTACCGTCAGCCGCACTCATGTTGGTTTTAATGAACCAGTGCACACGTTAACGGTAAACATCACGTCCATTGAGTAATGCGATATATCAAAATCGTATATAGTATATAGTTTCGTATACATTCATGAAAGTTACATCCGTTACAAATTCTTCTTGTAACAGGCTACACATTGACATAATATATTTGTAGGGCAACAAAATGAAAATATTTTTTTGCAATCGGAAACAACATGCACTGATTTAAATTATTCGATAATACTTCCTTCAAAATTAGACATGTTGAAATATGAAAATACTAAACCAGAATGAAACAGCGAAGTGCGTGTTAAAAAGTTTGCTTTGCATTAAAAACATTCAAATTATTAACAATAACGTAAATATATTGACTCAGTGACCAAAAGGGTTAGTTTCCCTATACATAGGGAAGGAGGCCCATAGACTTGATTTCTAGACCGAACATTTATGTGACGAGCATACTCGTAGTTGCTTGCTCTGTTAATGATTCTTATATTTATTCATTTGATTTGAGTTTTCTTTCTTAGTGTTCGAAATTTACTGTGGAAATAAGATTATGTTGAGACTAATTTTATATTGAATAAACACTAGCATACTTATCTAATATTGTACTGCACAGAAAAAGAACTGTGTTTTGGAATAAAATTATAAGTTGACATTCCTGTTCACATGTTGATGGAACCTGTTCTACGACCGGATACGGTGTCCAAGAGCAGAAGTGCATCTACACTGGAAAAATTTGCAACTTTATTACACTGATCGCCTAGAAACTTGTTTAAATAACTACTAGATTATGAGTTTAATAAGCACCTAACTGAACCGCAACATGGAACTTCTGACTCTGATACAGAAACAGTATAATCTTACTCTGATCTTTTTCTATAATATTACGTGTCATTACTGAAATTGGAATGTCTAATCACATTTTAAGTTTATTTAAAAATGCCATGCGGTGGCATAGTACTGTTAACAGTTCGCATTAAAAAGATAGGTAAGTCCTTAATAACTTACTACCAAACCTAATAACCATTTTAAGGTTTGGCCAGTCCTTAGGTTATGGGTAGTCGCGTTACCGAATACGATTTATGTATTGCTGGCTAGGTTAAGATCGTATCATCACTAAAAGTAGACTCAAAAACACTTATTAAAATTACGACTTATAAGATAAATTCCTTATCATAAGTATTATTTAATCGTTACGTTCTTATTTTTATGTACATAAATGAAGTTGTAGGTGTTGCAACCACGGAAACTGTATTCGTTTTATTTTGTAGCGAAAATGAAAACAATCGTGAATTTAGCCATGATACTGGTTAATAAAAAACTGTAGTCTCGGTGTAGTTATACGTGGTGCAGGTACAAATTGCTGCAGCAGCGGCTAATGAGCAGTATTAGCGCGCGACGCCCGCGCCATCTCTGGCGCTCGTTACTACGGCTGCTTCGGCCCAAGTACGGCTGTAACGGTGACTCTCTGTCTTCATAACTTACTTTTCATTTGCAAAATGTCCTCAAGTGACTGTTAACATATTCGCTAAGTTGTTAAGCTTTTTCAGTTTATATCAATTTATTTATCGACTAGGTAACTTCTGCCCCCATTTCCCGTAAGAATTTCGGAAAAACCTCTGTTAGTGCTCTTCTACACTCCAAGGATCTTAAATGCCCAGCTTTAAACGCCAAGTAGATTCGGCTATACATTGTCTGTCAGTGACTCAAAACACTCACTAAAAGCAGCGGTCTATAGATCGTGCTTAGATTTAACTTAAACTTGTCTTAGGCCCGTATTCTAGAATCGTACTCAAGCACAGATCTGTACTTAAGTAGAGGTTACAAAACGTCAGTTCGTACAAAAACGTCACTTAGATCTATACTCAAGTACAGATTTCGTTTTAGAATACGGGCCTTAGACTTTGAACAGCTGTATCTACCTGTATCAGCTACATCTTATCGATATCAAATTATTTTGCCTTAGTTAAATATCAACTTAGATATTTGTTAGTAATAATTACAACAATACTCAATCTGTAAGAAAATTATTAATGTGATATCTGTGCTCACCTAAGTAACGACTATGAATCACGGCCTGAGTGAGAAACAGAAGAGTTTTATACTCGTATTTATCGATAAATAACGCCTCGAAATTATAATACATACGAGTACTAATACTAAATCTTACATGGGTTTCCAACATCGAATTACAGGGGGCCTATCCTCGTTCGTTCAAACACGTGGTCCTTAGCGCGTCATTGAATCATATCTTAAGCTTATAAACTATATACATTTAATTAAATGGAGCCTAATAATATGAGAGCTGTCCGTAGGCTGTCGAAGTTTCACGCAAGATCTTCTATATAAAATAGCTACAGGTTGTATTCATTGTTTTCTACTTGATCACAATGTTAAAACCAAAACTCAGAAAATATGATATTTATGGGATGAAAACGATGGTAATTTCTAATATCTATAGAATAATCAATAACTTTTTGTTAGATGATTAACGTGATAATAATGCATAATTAGAATTTTAAATTACTTGGTGTTTCATAAAAATTAAGAAACTTCTTGCACGAGAAGGCAAGAAGTTTTTTCTAATACAAACATTAGAAAATGTAAAATAAAAGTGACAATATAAATAACGAAAAATATTTCAATACGGATATGTATTATTAAAAGTTCAAGGTTCAATAGAGGCAATTTTTAAATTTTATAACCTCATAGATCACGGGACATTAATTATATAGAATTTGATTAATTATCTAAAAAAATAAACATTTTAAATGATTTATCCACCTTGGTATAAAACCAATAAACGTCATGTTTACTATTTTCAGCGTGCACATTTTCTTAGAAGAACATTTGCTGTTCCAATAAATTTATTTTCTAAACAATCTGTCACGGAAACTACGATAGTTGATTTTAGAGCACGTCTGAAAAATGAAAAATGTATTGGGATTTGACATTGTCATGGCATGTGTCATCCCAACACAATTTTTTTACGCGAACGATAACGTAAATTTAAAGTGGCAACTCGTGCACAAATAAGCCATGCGCGGCGCTCTGACAGATAGCCCGCTTATAACAACACGACATTTTTGACACACGCCCACAAAGACGTGAGTTTACAGGCGAAGTCAGTGAGCTTCAGTGTCGCGGTCAGTCGCACTGTCAAAAACATTGAGATATTATTAGTACGTCGTCAGATACTTACATTATAGTTCAATGGTCAAGAATGGTTTCGCGCAGATATTTCTGTTGCAGTGTATTTGGCTGTATGAACACCACACGAAATTGTGATGATAAGTTTTTTAAGTTACCAAATGATGTTGAAAGGTAAGTAAAACTCAGATAACGTTTGCTACTAAGCTAGCAAGTTGCACCGGGAGCTCGGTTTATTTAGCGGACGCCATCTGTAGGTAAATGACTTCTTATAATCTTGCGCAAAGGTTAATGAATTTAAAGACGTCGCTAGATTATCCTTTACCCTTTAGGAATGTTCAGTCAGAACAATATTCTTTTCCCGTGCTGTCAGATCGGGCTTATCGGGCGAATATAGTAGCAACCCTAGGCGATCAGGCAAGTTTAGGAAAAAGGACGAGAGAGGTCCTTCTGTAAACTCTTTATTTTGTGAGTCGTGGTAGACGTACAAAAAATCGTATGTCATTTTTGGTTCCATTTATAAGAACTAGGGCGCGCTGTCCCGAAATCCCATACAATAACGTCAACGCAGACGCTCACGGCTGTTATTGGTGTTAACTCATCCTATCTCGCCTATCAAAGATGAAAAAGCAAAAGAAACCTTCACTTATATTTTCTGTGGTATTGCTTAAATATCTCCGAATCAGTCTGTTCGCTCGTTAATTGGTGTGAAGTTTTCATTATCTTATAGAAAATGCTCTTCAAGTGGTTTTGGAAATAGTAGTATGTCAATGTCAGTGACAGACGTATCATACCAGTTCTTTTTTATCCTCATGAACTGATTTAGAAACACTACACATTCATTTATATTCATTCACACTCACATCCCACTTGTTTTATGATCACACTAAATACTATATTTTCTCTGCAAACAGACAATTTGTTTTTTTTCTGTATGGAAGTAAGACTTCATTGCGTGTATGCTATTAGACATGTAAACGACGAACACACCACAGGCCCTGTCAGAATACCAACGTCTCTGCAGTCTTGGACTGCAGCGGCATGTGCTGAGGCAGAGGCCTTGTTGGTCCGTCTCTGTTTTTTTATTTATTCTCCTTGTTATCTTTGTCATGTAACTGCTTACTTTATATGTTTTTCCCGTGCATTGTGGTGACATTTTTCCTTTCTCTTCTTTCAAAATTGTAAAAAACGAACAATTATTCGTAACAATTTGACTGACCCTTTGGTGCAATGGCAGAGATCCTGCCTTTAACGCCTATATAGTGTTCGATAATTTGTGTTTATTTAGTGACTAGGTTTTATCACATCTTAATTACTAGCCTATATGTTATTCTGATGTGTAAGCATGCATTACAGTAAAGTTTCATGTAAATCCGTTAAGTAGTTTTTGCGTAAAGAGTATCAAACATACACACATACGTATACATCCTCACAAACTTTCGCATTCATAATATTAGTAAGAAAGTAAGATGTAAGATGTATGAAGGAATATTCAAGTAGGTATATTTATTAATATTAAGGTATCAGTCCCTGACACCCAAGGTACAGTTTCGTACACCTACCATGAGTTAACGCCAGTGACAGGTGCTAGCGTCCGCAGCGATGTTTTTGTATGATGTTTCGGCACAGCAGCGTCTATTGATTAGAAATGGGTCTTAAAATGGCATACTAATTGCTGAACTCAACTATAGCTGTTTACGTGACGAAAACTCATGGTAGACCGCTCATTTTTGGGTTAGAAGATCTAGGCGTATTAAGGTAAGGTGTCCCAGATATTTGTTTAATGAATGAATATCTTGATCTAAAGTCTTGAGTTGAAGGTTGAAGTCCAAATATACACATTTAAAAAGGTTTATGGAATTATTTGGATATGCACGTTAGTATAAGATGGATCTCATTAATAACGTAGGCACGTTCGGCGAACAGTCACAAACTTAGAATTTGTCCGGTGAATATTTTATAGTTATTTCCTTAGTCAATGAACACAGACAAACTTGTTACCCGATTTATAGTCAATTCTATAAATCCCGCTGTTTCACAATTACACAGCCGCTAATTTCCAGATTATTGATAGCAAAATTGTATCGAACAGACCAAAAATCGTTCAAAATTCTAGTTCGCTTGCGCTTGTTATACAGTTTTTTAAGCAAACCAACTACGAATAAGTATACTTTGTTATGTGTTCATGTGCAATGTCAAATAAAGAAATAAATAATATTTGAAACAAGATAATTTCCACTACTTCCTAGATTTATTGCAATGATATAAAAACCTTAAAGCAACAGATACGAGTATAATTCGCAGATTTAATGCACAGAGATCAAAACAACATCATCAAAAAGGTACATACTAACAAAATTAATTATAGATAACAATAAAAAAAATTAAACCAGTTTGCAATATTTCATGCCCTATAGTAAGTAGTGAAGTAGCTTCACGCAGATAGTTTCGCGTTTTACAAAGCAGACACAACGATTTTCTTGAGTTCCTTTACCAATTTTAAAAGTCATTCGGTATTTCTATGGTCATCAAAAAAAAATTGCCCTCTACTAAGATTGCACATAGTTATTTAATTAGCCTAATATACAGTACCCATGCCGTTTAACTGTTATTGAAACCAACTTAATTGATTTAATCATACCGCTCGCCAAATACAAGTTGGTGATCACAAACTGGGGCTAATGTTGTAAAAATCTGAAGCACACATGATAGAGACGAGGCCTCCTTTTGTAAAAGTATTTTAATATGATATTATATTAATAACATTATGCCACTTTTGACTTCAAGAAATGTAAAAAGTCTATCTAAATGGCAGCCCTAGTGGCAGCAGGCGAGACTGCGAGAGCCACCAGTAGAGAAAGCCAATAACGCCCTGTTATGGTGGCATTTCTCATTCCTTTAAGCCTTTTCTCCTCTATTATCCATGTAAATCTGTCTCTTTGCCTTTATAAGCACAGCCGCTATTATTCATTTCATAACTGAATTGTTAACGATATTCCGTAGAAACAAACGGTAATTGAAATAAAAAAAACAGTACGTCTACCACGAGTTGCCACTTTAAATTTAGTGTATCGTTCGCGTAAGAATTAGTCGTTGTCATGTCATGTCAAATCCCAATAAAAAAATTACGCGAAAGCTAATGTCAATTTAAAGTGGCAACTCGTGGTAGACGTACAGATATTATCTAACTTCAGTACTCAACCGTGGTGAGTAAAATAGGTCTTTGTAAAAAGAAATCATGTCCATTTACTGCCAAAATTTTGTATACAACAATTTATTCGTGCTCAAACTGAAATTATTGTGGTGAATTATTTAACTGAAAATAATGTACTGATCCCTGTTTCTACTCGTTGTTAAGTTCCTAGCACTTCAAGTATAAAAGTCAGTGTTTCTATTATAACTTCATGTAGAATTAAAACAATTAAATTTTAATTAGCTATTCAGGGATTTATCACTTGTTTCTGGAAGTCACTTAAAACTACAAGTTATGTGGCATAGGTACATTAAAATGACGCTAACCAACTTAGGATACGTTCCAACCCTGTGGCTGGGGCGGTCGCTCGTGGAAAGCGCGGCGTGGTGCGCTCGCGCATCAACACAAGAGTGTGACCTCTGGCGGCGCGCGCGCGGCAAGGTCACGAACGCGCGTGCGCGTCAGTCGTGACCCGCTCGGCTCCGCCAACCGAGGCACACCGCCATATTCACACTACACACCATACACCTAAAGTTCCATATCATTTGTACCTCCTATTTTGCCATTCTGTCTCACTATATCTAATAACGGCGACCGCGGCGGTATTCAAGACCGCGGCTAGAACATAACTGGCTTGATTTGATGCTAGACAAATATTTGTCAGACAAATAATGTTTTAACGACCAAAACAGACGATTCGGAAGGTTACAGTAACTTTGAATCACAAAGCGCCTATTTTCTACGTGTTTAAACGATACAAGCCAAAGCTCGTTTGCAGTTCATTTTGCTGGATCAAAAATGAGTCATTTCAGAAATAGATATAATCGCCAACACCGAATAGCGACACGCTGAGATCATTGGTTAGTTTGCAACAGCACTACAATTTAATAACTGAGCCTTTTAAGCGTACGAATAAGTAACATCGATTCCATTGGGCACTTGAACCGAGAGACATTAATTTATAAACGACATTTAATCTGTGCCTGGCATAATTAGATTTCCATTTATGTATTAATTCCACAGTAACATAATTTTAAACGTGATCGATGTTAACTGTGCTTAGTGCCCTGCGTTCAAATACGTCTCGTTGTCGCTAAATGATTCATAGGAGTATTGATAGTAAAATAATTAAGTAATAAGTATAACGTATTCTTATTTATTATTGAGCTGTTTATAATGTAAGATAACAAACGTAGAGCCACGGCGAAAGACAGCGTTAATCGAAAGAGAATTTATGCTTGAAATAAACCTTCTCACATATTCAGCCACCAATATGGCAAGAATTATGTACTAAACTAACGTAAGGTCCAATTATATACTGAGAAACAAAAAACAACTATTTATGAAGGCATATGACAATTGATATGACTTCCCCAGAAAAATTAGCTGATAATGTAGCGTTATATTGGTGAAATATTTTTTTAAACCGGTCTAGTAGTTTCGGAGCCCATTAATTAAAAACAAGCAATCAAATCTGTCCTCTTTTTAATATTAGTATTTTTTTCTCTTTATGACATTAGCCACCCTATAAATACACATGTCGTGTAAAAGATTTGATAATTTGAGGATTTCGTTACAAAGTTATATAGTTGGGAGCAGTTAGAAGTAACGGTTGATTGTCGTGTGCCTTATATGCTGGAGGAGGAGAGAGCCGAGAATGGGATACATTATTCAAGGGGATCATTTACATCGCAGCGCGGCGGACGTGCGGTGCCGTCTCCTTCTACGTACTGCAGTATGCAGCCGCGCTCGGCACTCTGCTCCACGCAAAAAACCAACCATATTGCTCCTTGGAAGCTTCATTTTTTTAATCCACTCGAGGAATTCACTTAATGATCGAACACAACATACATAGATTGTATTGAATTGAATTAAAAAGATAAGCAATTTAAACTTATAGTTACAACGTGGTTACAACAAAAAGAATGCGCCGGTGACCGCTTATGCTACTGGTGACGCGAAATAAAAAAGTCCGCTACAAATTGTTGAGTGAATAATACAATCACTAAAGTCAATTAAGCAGAGTCTTCAATAGTTGAGATAGCTAAATGGGCGTAATAATTAGTGATCTACATGCCTCTGAATCATGTTCACGATAAAGGTTAATGCTAATGAAGAAGTAAAAAGCAATACTACGAAAATATAAACGGCAGGTACTATAGTAATTCCAGTAGCTACGAATAGTATCAATTATGTGGAGTAATTATATTGGCATCTGAAAGCAATGGTGAGGCAAGTGAGAGGCGCGCCCTTGTACCGGGTCCTTGCCACAATGTCGTCCAAGTCCGACCCTGTCCGCGCGGCGCCCGCACCCGCGCACCCTGTACGACACGCTTTGTAAGTGAGAGAATGTATAACCTTTATGGCGCTTAATATTGTTTACATCGAATAGATATAAATAAAATAATAGTTCAGAATTATTTTAAAACTGGTACTTTTTTTGATCCCAAAAAATGCTTTAGGATTTCTCCCTGTCGTCCACGATACAACGTGTTAGCAATATTAATTATTAAATGTTAAAAGCATCTTTAAGGCATGTTCATTTCTCGATTGTATTAATATAACGGTATTATTAATTTTGGCTTGGTACCTACGTATTATAAGTTCATAGCAAGTTGGAAGGTCCACCGTTTCTTTGAAGGAACGTTTTGCAGAACGATGATAGCATTAAGTTGCTTTCTAATGGTGCATGCTCACTGAAGTAATATTTTCCGTAGCAACATCATCTAACAGTACTTGGTGACTTAGTTAGCAATATCATTACTTATGTGATATAGGTATTTTCTGCTAACGACCTTATAGAATCGCTTTATTGTGAATGTTTGGCTTACGCTCATGATTTAAAGGTTTTTAAATAAATACAGTCCATTGATGACTGTGAGGCTCTTCAATCGGATATTGATATATTGGAGTGCTCGTGGGAAACGAATAATATGTCCCTAAATATAAAGAAATGTCAATCCATAACGTTTAGTAAGATGATCAACTACATCGCCTTTGAATACATGATCCACAACGTCCCATTAGAAAACGATAATATTGTGCGCGATCTGGGAGTTTGGTTTGACTCAATGCTATCATCAGAGTTCACTATGATGCTGTCGTCTTAAAAGCGAGGAGAACTATGGAATTTATATACCGCATAACGAAGCATTTCCGCAAAAGAAAAAGCATTCTGATTTTGTATACTCCACTAGTCAGGAGTATTCTCGAATATTGTAGTGTAGTATGGTCACCTTACTACGATAACCATATAAACAGGTTAGAATGGTTTCAAAAACGGTTTATTCACGGCTTGTGTTCTCGGATGGGTCTCAGAAAGACTTTGACAACGTACAACGATAGACTTGTGTGGTTTGAGCTGGACTTGCTGCCAACTCGACGGCATATATTGGTGACTTTTTGGTTTTGTATAAGATAGTCAACTCAAAACTTGACTCAAATGTTTTGTGCCATGTTTCACTGAAAATACCTGTAAAGTCAAACCACAGACACGCATTTGCAGAAATTATTATTTGTTGTGCAATTATCTAAACATATTTCATCAGAGTCCTACTCATCCTCTCATTTGAGAAATTTGAATTGTTTAGGCATTCTCGCAAAATAAAGTAAGATTTTTAATCTTAAAATCTATTAAAATGTTGAGGCAAGATATTTACTGACGAAATTGCTCGCTACCCTTTAAGAAATTAACTTGACTGGTGGTAAGAAATTGTAATACGGGCCGTAGCCCCTGGGAGCCTGAAATGCTGATTTACACGAAACTCCACTAAGGTTATTTATTTATTTTGTATAAGTCGCGAAATAGCGCTATCTTTGGCAATGGTCTTTAACTTTAATATTACAGTGTTTGTGTGATCCCCAGTTCAAATCTGGCCAGAACCATCTGTGTTCATTGTTAAATTGTTGACTAGTTCTCCGGCGATGGAAAACATCGATAAAAAGCTAAGTCAACCCGGATGATGGCGGAAGCCTCATCACCTACCACGTTGGGTTCTAAAACCATTGGTGAAAAATGGGTTTCTTAGTGTTCCGTTCACCATGGACGGCAACATTCACTTGTATGTAACGTAACGTTACGTATGTTTCGTTTATGTCGATTATTTGTTAGTAGTTAATAACAATCTAAAAATATTGTTTTGAATAGTCTGTGGTGTTTACCGCTAAGAAGGTTTGGTTTTCCAAATGTCGCCCATCAGAGTTTCGTTATTTCATCACAACCTTTCAATAATTCAAACTTTAGTTTACTTTTTTAGGCACTTCTAGAGGATCCGAAATCTTGAGATTTATCAAACATAGGGCTTAGATGAAGACAAAGATGGAAATAATACTACCATGAAATGTTTAGCTTCTCCAAAATTTTATAGCAGACACCAATTTGCTTGGACAACGTCAAATGGATATCATGCCTGAATAATTCTAAAAGATCAACACATATGGTATATAATTAGTAAGCAACTTTTATTATTTCTCAATAACAAACAACCAAACATCTTAGGAAGCCTTATCGGAGCTTTTCCCTCTTTAAATAAGGGTTGTTAGGAACGGACTTATGGTTGGTCTTGTCTTCTTGTTGAAGTAGCAAAAATATGTAACTTCCCTAATTTGTTAATTATCACAAAAAACATGCAAAGCATTCAAGTCAAGGTGGACTTTATGTAAGATTTCTGCATCTTTATTGTAACGACCACTTCATTTACATAGTCCTGAAATAATTTGTCTTGCTTACCGAATCAAAAATAATATACCTATGACTTAATGGATTTTGAAAAAAACAGCTCCTCATAATTGGAATGGTCGAAGGGTAGTAACTAATCATTAACACATGTGTTCATTTCCTTAAACTTTACTTTGGTTACTCTTTATTGATTGGCAGGTTAAGGCAGGATTAGCAGCTTATTGAAAGGCCCATCTTACTAGGGAGGCCCTTTTTTTTTGCAGGGGAAAAAAAACATTACGCACTATCCCGCTACCTGGGGGGGGCAGCGGGGGAGTGTGGGACTCTCCATCACAGAAGGTGACGGCATACCCACTATAAAGACCCCCGGTATACCTCATCGCCTTGACGGTACGACATGGTGCCTGGCTCGGATTACCGTGCCGTCCCTGGCAGATGGCCCAGTCTTAACGCCGGGCCTCCTCACGCTGCGGGGTATCCCGGTATACGGGGATACCCCCAGACAGGAGCACCGTGCAATAGGTGAAAGCCAAACTAGTGAGGCCCTGAGCCCTAATTCTTTTTCTGCATTATTCTTTTTTTTTCTGAAAAATTTTTTTGCAACCCTTACGACTTGTTCGAGTAAGTATTTGTAAATTACCACACACATCCACATTTTCTTCAGCGAAATATGATTCATAGCAGGATCAAACTCTGTTTACTATAGTTTCCTAAATAAACACTTCTAAAATGTAGGCCAGCATCACCGTATTATCTTCATATTTCTTGAATGCCAACGAAAAATGTTGTTATTATAACAGCCTTGGCTGTGCAAGAGGTTTCAGAACTTACTTGGCAGCGGAAACGTCAAACTGACCATGATTCTGATGTGTTGGACTTCTACATGAATCGAACTTAAAGGAAATAAAGTACATTGAATAAGAGCTACAAAATCAAACATAAAAGCAGTGTATAGTCTAGTTAACTCAGAGCAACACGTTTTCTGAAATAATGATACGGTGACTCTTAGTCCACGTTTTTCTTTCTTTAAAACCTTGTATCTCAGTGTTATCACAAAATTGGTCTGAATTGTGATCAAATGTACCCATATATTATTATAATGGCGGGCCGTATAACGAATCGAGTTAATAAAAACGTACATTCATATACTTATATGGTAAAGCTAGCCTTGTTGATGTTTACTCCTCTCGCTCACACAGGTATGCTTGGCATTTTCCTTCCCGGTCGCACTAATAAGCGAGAGATAGTTGCGGGCGTGTGCGTGCACCCAGACGGACGCAGAACGCACACGTGTGCGCTCGATGTCAATGTGATGTGATGTGATGAATAAACAGTTTCTCCGATTTTACGATTCAATGATCATAGATACCTATCTATGCAAAGTTCGGAAATGATTTTGAAACTTCTAAGTGGTCTTGTGAAATGATTAAGTGAAATAATAACAAATGTTGTACCTTTTTAAATCATGGTGAAAGA
This sequence comes from Udea olivalis, assembly GCA_947369235.1. Taxonomy (NCBI): domain Eukaryota; kingdom Metazoa; phylum Arthropoda; class Insecta; order Lepidoptera; family Crambidae; genus Udea; species Udea olivalis. Next base: position 12,718,542 of record OX376341.1, on the reverse strand, counting down.
GAAGAGAGAACTTTTGGTCAAACTAATGAAACGAATATGATGCAAATACAACTAGTAAGTTATATCAATGTTGAAGTTTGTAGGCAGAGAATTAAGAATCATGGCCATTTTCATTAGTCTTACTTACTACCTTCAATGATGTGTACTAAGACCATAAATCTCTATAAATATGGTATTTAGTTAAGATCTGTGGATCACTTGGGGTGAATAAGGATCAGATTATAACGTGAAGTTGTATCAGGTTCCTAATTTTGCCACAATGGGCAACGACTAACTTTGCGCATTTCATGATGAATTTACTTAACCGTTGGAAGGGAATTTACTTTAAGAGGTACCCGTATTGAAGTTATATTTCCCAAGGATAGGGAAAAACCTTTTTGGTAGTCATTAGGGTACCGTCCATCTACATATATGTAGGACGCCAACTGGTATTGAAATTGGAACACAAAAATCTATGGTCAATACAATCTCTGCCTACAAAATACGTATTTTTTTAGCAAAACTTCTGAGGGGACTGTTTAATTTACTATTTTGTCCAGTAAAAAATAAGGCCATCACTTAGCCATCTGCAATTTCATTTAAATCCAAGCAATGCGGAAGCTTAGATTTTGTGTGTAGTCAAAATATACATTGTATTTTTAGGATACTGTATTCATATGCTATAATGTGTTTCAATAAGACATAGATAAATTAAACACGATTAGAAAATTTATAATATTGAAGGACCCATCAACAGCTCAGGGGTCGTATTACGAGTCCATCTCTTATAGCCAGTCAAGTCAATTTCCTAAACTGAGCGTAGCGAGCGATTTCCTAATATGATCTTTCATTTCCAGCCAGTCAGCGGTTACCTGTCAATAATGCATCCTCTAGGCCAGATATTTACTAACGAAATTGCACGCTACCCTCAGTTTAGGAAATTTCAGGAAATTAACTTGACTGGCTATTAGCGATGGTAGTACAGTCCCAGGTGGCTTGTCCATAATTTCTGAATGAATTATGTGTCGGACTCGGAACCACCTGAGCTGAGCTATCAATATAAATTTAACTGAAGGGTACTGAATGGTCCATTGATAGAGATGATGCTTGTCCTAGCAATAAACAAAGACTGTAAGTTCAATATTTATGTTAGAAACATCAGTGTTTCGTTTGTGAGCATAAATATTCATATAAGTATGTAAAGCAGTAATAAGCCTACATTATGTGGATAAGTAATAGAGTTACTTTTGCATTTATAATACTAGTATGCAAGTATAGTATGAATGGTGATATTTCACCTGGCGTCTAAATTTGATCCAGTTAGACATCTTATACACCTAAAATAGCGCTCAGTTTAACCATTACCTATTTTGAATTGACTACATTTTATTATAGTATTTTTAACGATGCCCCTTGTAGTAACTTAATAGAACTCTAACTAACCGTTCCGTATAGAGACATCGCAAATTGTGGCTATTAACGTTCATTAACGTCCGACGGCGGCTAAACTGCAAAGCATGTCTAACAACTGAAAATTGGTTGAGTACAAGTACAAAAATGTATTACGTTTTTCAAAACACTTATTTTTGTGGAGGTATGAATATATTCTAATATGTTATGCCCCCTGCACTCGATTTAAGATTCATATTATTCAAAAACTTTAGTAGGTTTATATAGCTACCAGTTTGAATTTCTGTGACTAGAATTTTATTTTGTTGACTAAGAAGAAAGGCAGCATCAAATATAAAACAATGTTTCTACAAAAATAAAAATTATTTTGTAAGTAGCAAATTTACAATTGTGTAATATCGCCTAATTTATAAGTCTATAGAAAGTAATATAAAAGTTTAATAACTGATAAAAATAAACATTTACCGGTTAAGACTATTAATATCATTACGGAGCTAGAACTGCTGGAACTACTATAAAAGGTTTAACTCATACACAATTTAATGTACCCTCCACTTATGTACGTACGATTAAATGTGAGTACACAGTGTTTATATGCCATTTAATCAAGATAATTGTTAATTACTAGCTTGACCACAAACAAAGGGCAAACAACGGGACTCGAATCCATCTTAAAAAGATTTTGACCGCAATGGACTTGCATGAAAAACAAAACAGCTCTGGAGTACATTGTACATAACTTCCTTGTGCCGAGAAACTTTACTTTCAATTTCACTCGTATTCCTGATCAAATAGAAATTGTTTTCAATTGATCGGGCGACGACGCTACGATAAATGCCGATGCCTTACGTTTTCGAGCCTTAATGTAAGACAATAAAAGTCTACAATACGTTTAACTCTCTTAACGCTGAGCCATAAAAAAGAACTAAAGATATACCAACTTCTGGTTGTGGTTATGACCTTTTTTCGTTATAAAATTCACCTTTCAAGGTATATGAATTAACAAGTAAGATTAACCTTAATGCTGTCATGGTATTCATCTGCGTTTTTTATTTGCCAGTTTTATCTAAAACGCTACGCATCACAAACCAATTATTAAACTCTACATTATGTGTGTTTTAATGAAAAATAACTTTAATGCTAATTAATATTTTAACCTTTATGGTAACGATTTCATCTTTGTAATATTATAAATTAGTCAGGCTATGCGATGTAAATTAAACGATGAAAGCTCATTGAAACCTTCGAAATACCGCAAGGAGCCAATCTGAGTAATTATAGTCCTGCTAGTTTCTCTAGCCAATATGTGGCTGAATAAAAGCATTTATGTTATGTTAACATAGAACTCACCAACAGCAATAAGGTCAATTTTCATGTTCTTTTTTCTTTTAGGGGTATGGAACCAAAACCTATAGATAATAATACCTAACTTTATAATGTTCCATTTGTACCGTAACCCAGGATCTAAACAATAATAATAAATGAATGTTTATCAAAGAGATCACCCGACCAACCAAATAAGAGACACTGATCGAAAGAAACTCTATACCCCGCAGAGATTTTGAACCACGATGGCCAAAGTGGTGCGATGGCGGGGCGCGGTGTGCTGCTGCGCCCGCGCCTACCTCGCGCGATGGGAAGTGAACCCTTTACGCAGGGAAACCGTTTTTTATTTGCACTCGGACAGCAGCGTCAGGTAGAAAGGATGATCGTTAATTTTTAGAGGACACACTGAACTCCGTGTTTTTACCAGCGCACACTATTGACTTTTTGACATCTAACCGCGATCTTTTGAAACTCGTACTAAACATTTTCTTCGTTAATATCATCACGTATTCCAAAATACAGAAACGAATACATATTCCGCACGATTAATGATTCTCTCCACCAGTTAGCTCATAAATAATTTGAATATTAGCGAAGGAATGTGCATATAATAAATGACGTCACCAACGGATTATAACTCCCACGGCGCGGCGCGCTACGGGAGTAGCCGAGAGCCCGTTGATGTCTTCTCCTAAGGGCTTTAATGCCTCCGCTTTCATGGGTTTATTGAACCCCTCTAATGTATTTCACAATATCTTAATAAATATTTTTAGATGAAATACACAAGTTAAATTATAGACATAATTAAATAACACGCTCATTCATTATTACTTCGATGCAGCTAAAAAAAAATTCACGATATTATTACATTCTTGTACAAAACCAAAACAAGATACGCAAATGATACGACACGCCACAAAGAATCCAGTAAAGTTGGTGCCGACCAATAAAAAGTGAACGAAACTGTTATGATTTCCAAAAAAAGCACTTTACCGGCCAAATAATTACATTAAATAATTATTGGGGCGAGAACCGAAGCGATATGGTAAGCTCATCTCGAGGGCTCGCAGCGAGCGCGAGGCAATAAAATAAGGCTGCGGGGCGCGGGTGGCGGGGGCAGCGCAAGAGGGCGCGGGGCGCTGGGGCGCGGGCGCGGGCGCGGCGCTGGCCCTGGGGGACGGACGGCAGCGAGTGACCCCGCCACTATCAATATTAATAATTTAACCGTATGACCGCAGCGCTATAGCTATACATTTGAATTTAGTGCCAAATAAGATCTTCATAGCTAAACATCACTTAGTCGTAGATATTGCATATGGCAAATTCCCAATATCTTAATATCGGGCACAAAGGATATGGATCAGTTTGCTCCAGTAAAGTTAATCTTGCTTGAACCACTACTGCGGATTACTTGATTTAGCCCGGACTTTGTAAGTAAAATGTTTTGAGGATTTGATGTTAATTAGCCCACACCTGTTCACAAACATACCCGCTGTTAAGCAAACAGAAAAACAGCCCACCTATGTATTTTGATTATAATGTAAACTTTCAGTAATCACTGATGTGATACTGATTTGTTGGTTCAGTTAAGGTTGTCTTATTAAATATTCTGATCTTATGCATTGTGTTTTTTAGTATCCACGTCAATAATTGATTTAGGTCCAGCCCAATAGTTAGTAACATACCATGGAGCATATTTATGAGAAATTGATAGTGTGCAACTAACTGCCAAAGTTTGTACCCAATCTTAGCTGTGAATGACCGGACTAAACATTACCTATACACGAGTTTATAGGTTCTCGTGAAGCGACCCCAAACCTCAGCACGATAAAGATCTCGACGGGCCGTCGAAGCGAAGCCAATCATGCGAAAACTACATCATTATGATTTATCTTTCAAACTGTTTATAAAAATATGATCACTTATTTTAGAATTTTTGACTTCAATATTTGAATTGTTTGGTATTCAATTACTGGCCGTAATACTACTGAAAAAAATTGTTAAATCATTATTTTATAGTTTTAACCACTGGATACATCCATAGTCTTGGTCATGGCGCGATGACGGGCTGACTTACTTCATGACATTGAATCTTTTTTAGTCATGACGTTGGCAGATTTAGAGACACGCCGTGAAAGAAGCAAATGAAATTGAATTGATTGTCGAACACTGAAATATTAAATAAATGCTTGTAATATAACTGTGAATAATTATTATTTTAGTAATTTCTTGTAGTCTTCTTTGGGACACTTCTGATGAAACCTTAGTTACGAGCAAATAGCCTGAACAGTCCAGGCTATTTGCTCGTAAATAAGGTTTCATCAGAAGTAGTCCCCTGTACGTATATCTTTCTTCTTAATAAAAATAATGTTACTGAAATAAATTCATGTCATTTGATACACAGACAATGATTACGCAGATAATTTAGGATGTGGGTATTGTAAATAGACTACTTATTGGGAGAACAAATTCAAATGGTCTAGTCACTAACTCTTGCATTCATTTTGTTAACGAGAAGAATCATAGACCTATCCTAATTACGTAACAGTACAGTAATTGAGAGCTGGTTGTTGTGGTGTGGAACTAAAGTTCACATAGCATCAGTTTCGGGCAATGTATAATAATTCATCTGGTGTTGATTTTGATGTCGCCGTCGGCCTATGACTCGCCCCACCGAGTCAGAAAAACTGATCATTAAAGTGGTGGAGACGCGGCGGGCGAGACCGCGGCCGCGCAGCCACCGCGCGCCTTCTAAACGATCCACCTGAGTTTTTATCTCACACGATCAGCCGTTTTATAGATTAAATTTCACCGTGGACTGCCAAGAAACCATTGATAGTAAACATATGTATTTGTGATTTGAAAATCTCTATAAAACAACAATAACTTCAAGAAGAAAAAGAATATGTAACAACATCAAACCTGACTTTTTACATTTTTATAATCATCTTTACATGTAAGCTCTGTATGTATTATAACAGCTATGTTTGAATTCCTTTAAACCTTCAAAATGTTCAGTTATGTCTAAAGATGGTAAAACTTTATTTCCTAGCATATTATTTTGAATATTTACCTCTCCTCCTTCTATATTGAAGGACTAAAGAAATACTACACCAACACAGGAAAGTTACGATCATAATCAAAACGACATTTTTATGCGAGATATCTCTAAGAATTGAACCTGTGTTCATTTTAAATGAACTCTTTTAATAAATTCTAAAACTGGTTTTTGAACGAAGATAACATACCTATAATTTATAGATTAGCCAGCGGATAGCACACATTACAGCAAGTGGTTCCACAGTTAGTCAAAAGTTCAAATCAGTCGTCAAAAGAATTTATTTCAATGTATACTATGTTATGTAAATCAGAAACCAATCGAGAAAAACATAATGAAACTTAAACTAAGCTAAGAAGCCAGTCATTATTTTTTATTCACACAGTCATTGTTCTACACGTTAAAGGCACGTTACTAATGATGTATTTAGATTCTAAAATCAAATTACATCTCACTATTTAAGTACAGTTCATTACAAATGTAACAATAATGAATGAATGAGCGGAGTGCACGTCAAGCTGAACGCAAGCTACTCGCAGAACTCGTCTGGGCCGGTAAACAGACGTAACTAATTTTACTACACTCTACGTAGACGTAGAACATCAGCGTCATGCTATTTGAATGACATGCACGTGGCCAGTTTTTGCGACACAGTGTATTTACTAGCTCGCATATAGCAGCGTGGAAACTGTAATCGACACGGCCTTATACATTACAAGCAGTATTAAGTATTCTCTCCAACGCTTTTCCCTAAGTCTTAAATTATAAATGGAGGTATTAATCTCTCAGAGGACCAAACGAGAAAGCCGACAGTGACCGCACGACCCCAAGCCAACATTGTGTTTCAACAATGTGCCTATACGTTGGTTATAAGCGCATTATTCTAAAATGCGCAAGAATTTATACTTTATAACCTATATTAGACACTGGCCCGATTTTTTCTCACAGTAGTTACAGTAATGAATATTTATGATCACATTTTTATAAAATTGCTTATTACCTATAACTATTATAGCAAAACAGGATGATTTATTATAACAATACGAATCAAAATAATCTATATATATTATCTGACGGCGGTTCACGACATATAAGCTTCGATAATGTAATCGGATGATGCGTGAGGTGACCGGCACGGACATAGTGTTACCAGGCGAAACAACATCTTTTAAGGTTAAGTCTTAAAAATATAAGTATATGTAAGTTTTTCTGTAGTTATGTTAACACTATCAAACTATATTTTCATCTTTTACAAGAAGTAATACCCAAGTTTGCTTGCCTAGCCTCTTTGTTTTGTGTTAAGCAGTGGACTTCATAAAAACAATTTGATTGACTCGTCTCGGTTGGTGCTTGGCGCTCACCATTAACACTTTGTCGTAGTAATGTTTTTTTTGTTTTAATCGTTGTTATAATGCTGGGGTCTTTTTGACTGGCAACCTTACGTGGAGCGTCTGTGCGCAACTCTCGCGGCAAGTTCAAGGTGAGCGCGTCGCTCCGCCCACGCGCCCGCGCCGCTCCCAACACAACCGTTACACTACTGGACCCAACTACAACACCTCATTCCTCAAACTACATGAGCACACAACACTTGCTAGCGCAAACAATGCCTTGTTACCACTCAACTATACGAAGTTCCAAACCGCAGACGTATTAATTCGAAGTGATTATATAACTAGATAAGCTTGTTATACAATTAATTTTGGTTGAGTTTCTAAAAACCAGACTAATTAAGTCAAATTTCATCGCGTAATATTACAAAAGTGATTTTGCAGATACAAAAAGGTGTAAATTTAAGAAAAAAAATTAAAACTTATCATATTAAGCTAATTTAGAAAGTGTTAATAGCCACAAACATGGCTATACAGGTAACTACTGTTGGCAATACTAATATCAAATTTAGCATGTAAGAAATCAAAATAAAAGCCGGAGTCACTATACCTAATACAATAAGAATATGATACGAAACTTTGTATTTTAACATAAATTTAATAAAGCTTGTGCTTTATTCTCATAACCAAGATGGAATTTCCCACCTATAAATTCGGAGACACCTGGCAACGGAATAATTTAAAATTTATCCTCCTAAATAACAAACCAATAAAAATCGATACCTAACATGACATTCATTTCGTCTAGCTATAAAAGTAAAAAAGTATCTTTAAAAGTAATTCGAATACCGCAGAAAATCATAATTAGTAAATACGTTTCTATTTTTGGTCATATTTTGCAAACCAATCATTAAAATACACAAAAACACGTTTTCTAGAAAAATATTTTACCTGGGTATAGCGATGACTTGGCCGAGCTCATCGACCATGTGGTCGGCGATGACAAGAACCGTCTGCCCCTGACCTGGAGGGCCAACCACCACGGAGACCCCGCCGTCCACCAGCTGCCCGCTTCCGCTCACAAGTTGACCGTCGTCCAGCTGCCCGCTGATCATTTCTACTCGTTTCTGGTCAGGCATCGTGGTGTATATCACAGTCTGTTTGTCGTCTTCGTATATGAGATCAATCGGAGTCTTCTCGTCCATCGACTCCATGCCCTGATCGTAGACGTCAGGTTGAACTTGGACTTTGTTGTCTGGCGCGTACGCCGCGAGCTCGTGAGGGGAGTGCCGGTAGGAGTGAGCTTCAGGTGGATAGCCGTCGTCGGAGTCGATCTCGACTTTGTAGGGGTTGTAGTCGTGCGCGGGCTGGACGGGGGTCATTGTGGCCAGGACGGCGTGTGCCGGAGCGGGTGACCGCTGACCGGACGACGGCGACGCGCCGGCTCGCGGCGTGCACGCGCGCTCGTCGCACGGCGCCGGTGGTGGTGACGCAGACATGACGCCGTATCGGGGCGCTATGGGCGACGTGATTGTGCGGGCGGAGGCTCCGTTGAGGAGCACCCCGCTCAACACTCGATTCCCTTGAATAAGAATATCTGAAAAAACGAAAAATATACATGAAAATAATGCTACTCAAATCGCTCATTTACAAAATGACGTGTTTACTGGCTCAAAAACTAACACGAGCAACATTTAAATTGTTTTGATTAGCCTAAATAACTCACTGACGAAGCCTAAGTAACTGCTTGCCTAACAAATAAGCGTAGATACAATTATTCTTCCCTCCTAAAAAAATATCTGCTCTATAGTTCTCATTTTTTTCCTTAGACTACGAATTTTCGGTTTGTGCGTACTATTAGTTCTGTTACGGATCTTATCCCCTCGATGAATGACCTAGAACCTATATGCAGCCTGCCTACCTACCTACTTTTGTATTTTTTATTAATAACTATATAACGAGAATACTTCTTGTATCTGTAGGCCCGTAGAATATCTATAAAATACTAGGATTACTAGAGCACTGAGCTTTTTTTGAAAACAGAGCTTTTTTTGAAAACAGCGCTATCCTCAGATATTTTCTGAGACGTTATGAGCTTTAACAATACATTGGTGACGAAAGTCAACTGCGATTTCCGTCTTTGCGTTGTTATTTTGTAGTTGTTCAACCAAAGAGCTTTGAGTAACTTTCTATGGACCCGTGGCGTCATCTCTGTATTTTGTATTAAACAATAATTTAGTATTTTGTATTAAACAATAATTAATAATTTGGTTTAAACAATAATTTAGTAGAATCAAATATCCCAATACTACCTCGCGGTCGGACATAACTGAGAGTGGCTGGCGAATATGGAGCACGGAGTTAAAACGAACATGTTACGCCGATTTTAAGACACAGCGTACATGCTCGCTGCAAATGTTTACATTACGCCGCGCCGCGTAACGTCGGTCAGTACCCACCTTAAGTAAGAAAAGTACATCCAGCAATACATCAAGTTAGATATCCATAAAGCTGGGTACTGACCAACGTTACGCGGCGTAATGTAACATGTTACACAGCGAGCATTCATCAAGTCAGGACGGGTTATTCGCTACTGACTTGACGAATGCTCGCTGTGTAACATGTTCCATTACGCCGCGTAACGTTGGTCAGTACCCAGCTTTATGATAATATTGTCCACAAAGCAGTATATGTTAAGTATTTGGAAGTGAAACACAAGCTATAACGAAAAACGACCATAACGTCAATGACATCCAAAATACATTTTCTAACAGTCAGTCTGTAAATGGGAGGTATCTCTCTCGGTCTTAACCGTCGATTTTAGAGACATTACATTGTAAAAACACCTGAAGGTCTTTTTACCCACAATACAAGAACAAAAATGGCCTTATACTGCACCTGGCCATTGAAAACTAGCCTTCTCAAATCCTAATTGCGTCGCATGTTTATAACCAGTATTAAAGTTTATAAATAATGCCGCTTTCTACCTTTTCCTTGGTATGGATAAAGTTAAATTTGAGTAGTTGGTTAAAAATAAAATACCTAATATCTCAGCTCCGATATACTTTAGCGATATGTGCTCCGTAATAAAGTTTGTTGCTCTTGATATGTTTTTTCATAGTAATGGGGTTTGGTAAGTGGCTGCGAAATTTTAAAAATGACGCCAACATTACCCATACCCCTTTCGTACATAGGTTTATGTTTTTGATATCTTTGGTTATCAGCACCAAGTTGAGTTAAGTTAGCTTTAGAGCCTCGATATGAGAGGTTTGGCAATCGAGATTATTTACCAATCTCATTGTTAGTCCTTCCCTTGACGTTAAATTGCCATCCTTCAGTTTAAAAGTACGTCTACCACGAGTTGCTACTTTAAATATACATTATCGCTCGCGTATTTTTTTCATTGGGATTTGACATTGTCATGTGTCATCCCAATACAACTTTTTTGCGCGAACGATAACAAAAAAAGGCTATAGAAACAAACTCACTCAATGTATTGACAACAGGAGAACCGGCTCACTGGCTTTCCGACCCTAATAAAATTCCGGACCTTATTGACTTCTTTATAACCAGCCGAATGTCAAGAGTGTACACTAAAGTAGAATCATGCCTAGATGGCTGCTCTGATCACACACCAGTTACATACCACCAGGTTTAAGACATTTATTTTCAAAAAAAAATTACAATTCACTTAAATGAGAAAAGTACAACAACTGTCATTTCGAAAAAGCCTGGTGAAAAACTCTACAATGCAAAAACTGACTGGGTCAGTCAGTTTCCTTTAGGAAAATACGAACCTGCACATACGCCTTAAAACAGAAGAAGATATAGAGAATGCTGCCTTATATGTAACCAATCTAATTCAAACAGCTGCTTGGCTGTCCACTCCGCACTTTGATAACACAAAAAAATTCCCACAAAATAGTAACTACACGATAAGCATGGCAAACACAGAAATTTTTTTGATAAAATAACTTTCAATAAAGCACAAAAACAGTTGAAACTAATGCTTGAAGAAAATGAAAGTAAAACCTTTCAGGACCAGTTAAAAACCCTATCACCCTACCACGCCGATGATTACTCACTCTTGAAAATGACAAAATCGCTTAAGAGGCCAAAAGAACACACGCCGCCATTAAAACAGGCTAACAGTAACTGGTCAAGGAAACCGGCGGAGAAAGCAGATTCATTTGCTAAGTTCAGGCCAAATGAATCAGATAACATGTTCCCAGAGGAAGAAATCGACGTCATTCCAAATAGCGACCAGCAGATGTCCCTACCGCCACGACTATGTACTTACTTCTTCCGAAGTCAGAAAGAATATTTGTCACATGAAGAAGAAAAAAGCACCGGAATTTCACGTAATAACATCGGAGGTCCTAAGTCACCTGCCCAAAAAAGGAATCGTCCTCTTAACCATCCTCTTTAATTCGGTCCTAAGATTACATTATTTTCCGCTTACGTGGAAAGTCTCGCTCATAAATATGATTGCCAAGCCAGGAAAACCTTCTACTGAATTAAGTTCTTATATACCGATCAGCCGCCTACCTGCTATATCTAAATTGTTTGGGAAGCTATTTCTACAACGCTTGCTTCCCATTCTCGAAGAACAAAAAACGATCCCAAATCATCAATTCGGATTCCGAGCGCATAATGGAAAAATAGAACAAATTAACAGGGTAGCACACACAATCCGACAATCTTTGGAAAAAAAAAAATACTGCTCAGCTGTCTTCCTTGATGTGCAGCAAGCATTCGTCCGAGTATGGCACAAGGGCCTACTGTGTATGCTGAAGAAATGTTTGCCACACACTGCTTACATGCTCCTTAACTCCTACTTGCAGCACCGATTTTTCCAAGTTAGGACTGGGGACTGTTTGTCTTCTTTCTTCCAGATAGAGGCCGGTGTGCCTCAGGGCTCCGTTCTGGGTCCTGTTTTGTACACGGTCTATACTGCAGACTCACCCACAACAGACGAAGTGATAACCGCAACTTAAGCAGACAACTCCGCAGTCCTATCTTGCGCTTGGTGTCATATAACAGCATCCTCCAAACACTAATCACAATTGGATGAAATCGAAAAATGGTTAAAAAAGTGGAGAATCAAGGCTAGTACTTCAAAATCGGTTCATATTACTTTCACACTGAGGAAAAATGACTGCCCACCAGTAACAATTAACGGCAACGTTCTACCGCAGCAAACAACTGTGAAATACCTTGAAATGCACCTGGACAGAAGACTTACCTGGCGTAATCATATAAAGAGTAAAAGAGAACAGGCAAACAGAAAGCTCAAAGACATAGATAATGTTCACTAAGTCTGGAAAACAAGCTCGTTATCTATAAATGTATCTGGAAACCAGTATGGACATACGGTATTGAGCCCTGGGGGTCGGCAAGCCACTCAAACATAGAGATTCTGCAACGGTCTCAAAATAAAGCATTGAAGACACTGAGCTGTGCGCCTTGGTTCACGAAGAACACTGAAGTACACGAGTACCTAAATTCCAACTATTAAGGAGGACGTAGAAAGGTTTTGTGGGACCTACAAAAAAGACTTTAGCGACACAAAAACCAACTCGCTGTCACGTTATTAGACGTCAGCGCGTCGACATCAGGGCTAAAGGAAACGAATAGCCTCAATCTGACCGACCAAAACCGACATTGTATACAGAATGCATGGGATGGCACATCATTGGATGTGAACAATCTCCAACTGACCCAATAGATCGACCTGATTAAAGCTGACTGGCTGATTGCAGATAGAAAAACAACAAAAGGAAAAAAAAAAAACGATAAAGTAAATTTAAAGTGGCAACGCGTGGTAGACGTACTGGTTGACAATTCAAAAAACTATAACACTCGTTATTCAACTGTTACACACCACATATTATGATTCATTCGTCTACAAGTAAATCTATTCAACTATGGACTAATATCTTGCAAACAGTTAGTTTGAAGTCTTATGTTTAATGCGATCGTCTTTGTAGTTAAACCAAGTGTTTAATGTCATCAGAGTCATCAGAGTCTGCACTGCTAGAGATTGAGTTTTAATCAGGAGGTCGAGGAGTACGTCGTTAGCTTTTAGGGTCTACTTTAATGACCAGGAGACCAACATCTAAAATATAATAAGACCAGGTATGCCGTGGTCACAGTTTTGTTCAATCTTGTCCACTTACACGAAGTTAAGGAAATAGGAAATTATTTTCAGTTAGATCGTCATAGTTATATCTGCTCATAAGCAAGGATAATTGATGGAAAGCACTATATGTGCCAAGTGACGTATGAAAGGGCATTTCCAAGTTAGAAGACGCAGATTTAGTATAGCAAATACAGAAAAAAACTTTTACTGATTGTTGTCAACATTTTCAATAAATTACATGTTTAAAAAAATTGTATAAGCAATCAGTTGCACAACACAAGAAATAAGGAAAGTTAGCCGAGTACACAAAACACAATCCAAAATCAGGGTGAATTTCAGGATTATTTGATTATCAAATAACTCAATAGAGATGGCAATGAAAACGTTCTTAGAGCAAGGATCGTAAGTCTGCATAAATGCTGTTTACAAAAATCCGCAAAACAGCGCCTTTCCATTGTGCCACCAACTCCTTATGCCGTAATTTATATGAGTAAAGACCTAGATATATGCAATATAAAAGCCAAGGACGTCGAACTAACAGCTGATTTAAATCCAGTTAGAAAAGAACAAGTATCGAGTGGCACCTGATCGGCGAAGCGCCCGAACTTGTTCAGAAGCCACCCTGTGCCGGCGCACGGAGTGCCCCGCTCAGAAACTGGTACCAGCGGCCCACGTGTCTACCAAACTTGTCGCAAAACCATAATATCATAACAGGACTACATATACTATTGCTCAATTTGTACACAACGCGCACAACTTGACTAAATCGGTCCAACCTAAACACAAACAACTTTGTCACATGGAAAAATTACACGATTTAATTTATCCCATTAACAAATTCTCATTAATCGCTGGTTCGTAACACTAATTAGAAACCACGATCGCCCGATAGCTATCAAAATCAAAATGTTATTTTCTTCAGATGCTTAAATGCAACCCGAGCAACCGTTCTCATTTCATAAAAAAACAAAATGAACTTGCATTATTGCTTCAGAAGCCCTACTGAGAGACTGCCTTCGGTGCTTTGCTGTGGAGGCTGTGGTTCACGCGATCGTGTGACAAGGACAGAAATATCGCAATGGGTGTAGTGTGAGCGAGAGGTATATCGGTTTCTCGACACCAGTATTAATCCTGTGTATCCAGGAATTTCACGATTTAAAAATCCTCTTTGTCTGCATTGAAGTTAACAAAATATGGAAATATTGTAGATTACATTGGTTTATCTTGAAATATTCAACTTAAGGCCATTTGAAGACCTCACCGAAAGATCTGCGTTTATTACATTGTTAATAAGTTTTTATAATGTACTTGTATTACGAGTACACCTACTAAAAAACTGTTGGTAAAAAGTTAATATAATATGTTTAACCTTGTTTTTAAGAAGGACCCAAAATAAACATGCATATTGTCATTGTTGACATTATGAATTAGATCTGTCGCTAAAACCACATTCTAAACAGAATCCAATTCGATTTAAAAAATACTGATGACGTCTTTGTTGATTCGAAGCCTGTAGCACCATTCCCTCACAGCAAGAGGAAAAACAAAATTACAAAAAGGCTTCACCGCTGAGCCTGCCCGTTACTGTGTGCGTTCGGGCCGCACACATCCACACATCAAGCTCGCCGAACACATGCACACGGGACAAGCACACGCGATGAACTTGTCAATGTGAGCCGCCGTCCATGCGTCCGGATAAAGCCTCACACACCTTTACTATCACATATTGGAATGGAGCCTTTTCTCATTTTTACTTTAGGAACCGCATTGGTTACACCTTCTTTGGAACATAACGTATGAAGTTCAAAAGCTAAATGAAAACAAAGGAACCATTAGAAGAATCAAAACAATAATATAAACAGACATGACTTAACCTAAAAAATGTATTTGTGCTATAATATTCACATTCTAATTAACTTCCTACTGTTTAAGAACAAACAAACAGGTCATTTCACTTAACACTAAGGTCGGGGGCGGCTACGGCGCTCTGTGTCCTGGTGCAAACCGTCACGCTCGCGCGTCAAACTAGTCTCATGACGTCACGGCCCACCCGGCGAAATTACAAAACCGGCCGGGCGCACAACCGAGCTCGCCAGCAAGCGGCGCGGCGCAGTGGCGGACGCACTGCCGGCCGACCCCGACGCGCCAGTGGCGTTTGACATACCGTGGGCGGCGTCGCGACGCGGTGACGATGGTGCGCGGGAGCGCGGGCGCGGGTTCTCGGGCGCGCGACGAGCGGCGAGCGGCGCTACGGAGCGCGGGCGCAGGTGCTCTGAGCGCAGCAGCCTCCGCGCGCCGGCGCCGCCGCCCGCCGCGCCCCCCGCGCTCTTGCCCGCCGCGCTCTCGCACGCACCAAAACGACGAATTTATCTTCCGTGCATGCTGGCCCTCCTCTCCGAGGACGTTGCCCAGGGTGCCTTAGCCTCTCGTCGTTATTGGAAAACTTTCGATTTGTTGTAAACACAACGTCTGAGATATACCTAGCTGTTTCGAGAGAACTTTAAGCCCGATTAACGAATCACGTATATGTTTGGTATCATGTGTCATTTATTAATGATATACATTCTGTAATAAAAGTAATCATTTACCTGGTCGTTTATTGCTGATAACCATTCTTATTTTGACTATCTTTTTATCTTTTTAGATTTTTTATCCTCGTTGTAAAGTTGAGCAGAGTCACATAAAAAGCAGGCACGCAGGGGCCGGCAGCGACGCCCGAGGCGGTTGGCGAGTCTCCGGTGCGCCTGCGATGGCGAGACGTGTCGTTTCGAACAGCTGTTACAAAATCTGCGACCTGCGACGCGGGAATTGCCCAACTTTACGCAACTTCCCTTATTGGACTTTCATGCAACAAGATATCAGCTTAATATTATAATATTATATGGACAAGCAATAAGCAACGACTCAACCTTATTGCGCTTTCATTGAATCATGTGTCGACAACGAACTTCTTCGAAATACAATTGGGACATTAACATCATAAAAAAACAGAGAAATGTACCATAACATCGTGTTTGCCATCTTTTCACATATGTGGTTCTAAGATTAAGAGTTTCATCACTATTGACTACTCCAATATCTCATAAAAATATCTTGTTTTTTCTCACTAGAAATGTTGTCAGAAGCAATTACTCTAATCAAGGACCGCTTAACTTCTCAGATTATGATAAACTAAAACCTTCTCTAGTAGACCAGCATTTACATTTACAATGAAAAAAAAAAGATGGTCCCTTGTTTCACAGACTGCATTTTCATAGAATTTCAGTTCACAGAAAATGTTTCATAGAATATTCGGTTCAAATATTTTCATTTCGAATATTAATGTTTCAACGACTATTTACTTCATAGAATATTCAGTCCACATGTTTTTTTGTCAAATATTATTATGTCAACGACTATTTACTTCATAGAAACATACTTCACAGAAATTTAATTAATTTAGTTACAGACATTTAAAAAGCCTCTGTTGGTTAGGTTAGAACTGTGACCACTTCGCCAGAACGAATTTTCGGCGGATAACATAAGTGACCAAAAAAATTTCTTTTGACCATACTTATTATAAAAGCCAAACATTATGAGCAAAAATGATACTTGATTTCATATTCTATGATATAAATATTCTAAGAAATGAATTTTATTTGTAACAAAAACCTCTGATTCAAATTTCTCTGAAGTGATCATTATGCGTATTGATTATTCGATGAAATGATAATATGAGAACAAATTTATGTGCACCGAAATTCTATGAATCGATTTTCTGTAACAACCGAAAAAAACTGACCTGCACCAGCTTCCCCCGAACATCCCGCGTCAGCCCTTCCCATCCATCAGTACTTGAATATGTTGCTCCAGACACCATTCCCTACAACTGTGCCCAAAATCACTTTTACACGAATTATTTCCCCTATTTTTCCTTCGTTGAGAGGGCTAGTACGTAGGTATGCACTTCGTAACGATACTTGCACACTGACGCGTTGATGTCGTTACTATGGCTGAACGGGCTGACGGACGACTATGAAAGTTTTCAATCAGACTGTCCGCCTATTCTACTACACCTGTTTGTTATAAATTATTGTGGAAGCTTGTAGAAGCTACAAGCAAAGAAACTATGGCAGTAAAGAACGAAAGCAGTAGTAGGAAAGTAAAGGCGAAAAACAAAAAAAGTAAGTAACTAGATATAAAAATAATATTTTTAGTGACACTTCGAAACCCAAAACGTTTATTGCCTTATATATTTCAATTGACATACATCATTTGGCATATAAATAAAAAAGCATAATAGATTTTAGTTATACACAATAGGTTTTAATAACGCAGAATTGTTAAAAGGCATAATCATCAAAATCCATATTATTGTTTGTCATCATTTTATGAAGCATACCTTAAACCGCATAATTGAATTATTCATAATTTTGTTTGACATACTCTTACAAAGCACAATTTATTAATTACAAAGTATAACTGAAAATTTTCATACGCTAAAAAGCATAGTTTTTTCGTCATTTTTTTATTTATTTCGACTTAAGTAATGAAGTATTTCCAACCCTAAAAAGCGTGTTCGTGATATATTTATTTTAGCATTTAACAGGAAGAAAAACAAATTGGTTATATCGTTTATTTATTTATTTATTGGTTGGTTAGGTTAGGTTAGAATGCGATCAAACAACACGCGAGCGAGCGAAGCGAGCGTGCCGCACTAGCAGCCGCAGTACCAACTAGGGCTTCCAAATACCGGATATTTTCAATACCGGTATCAATACCGGATTTTTTTTCGAATCCGGTATTAATACCGGTATTACGGTATTGAGGTGAAAATTTATAATTATTATTCTAAAATGGGTTTTTTGAAAAATTAAGCTAAAATAGTAATAGGTTTCATTGAAAATGAACGTTTATAAATATATAAAGCATAATTATATCGATTTCAGTGATTTGTTTTATGCGTTTATGATTTTTACAAGTTAAAAAGTAGGTAAATTTAAAAATTAAAACTATGTTACCTTTTTAAAATTGTCACTGAACTATTAGTTTTTTTTTAATGTGCAAGCTCTTTTTAAGAAACTGACACCGGAATCACCAAATATTGTAAGGGATAAACTCGCACAACATCTAATATTTACATCTGCTTGCTATCGTAATTGCAAACCCCTTACGGTAACCAACTCAATTTAGTTTTGCTTTAGACTACTACAATTTTAATACTAAAACTGAAAAAAATATCGTAAGTATCATGAAGGTATATGAAATAATCTGACATGTTATGGTGTTATTGTAAACGACACTTAAAAAACGCGTATGAACTCAAACAACTTTATTCAAATAGACTTTCACAGAAAGTACTTTCAAATCGTCAAATTTAAAGCAAGATATACTAAATAATAGACATAATTATATATAAATACACAGTATACAGACATAATGCGATTTTACCACCGCGTCGGAGTTGTTTCTTGCTGAGAAGACCAGGCGAGAAACTCAGCAGTTACTCTTTTAAACTTGTTTTGGGTTGATGATTTTACCAGTGCAAACAAATAGTATTTAGAACCGTATTCCTATAATATATTTTTGTTCATGATAATGTACCTTAAGTGAAAGCAATTACTAATAGCTTTATTTTATTCTACTGCACAAAGTTTAACAGCTGAATTGATAACATTACCCTCCAATTTTCTATGAAAAATTTAAAACAAAAGTAGTACTTTCACCTATCAAAATGTTTACTACTAACCAAAACACTATCAAAAATCAGAGTCATTATTTTTTTTTCCTTACTTATTGTTGGGGCAAAAAAACCATTTTTGAAAATTTGGTTGATTGTCAGATTTTTCAGCCGCACGACTCAAAATAAATCATTAGTTTTAAACCTTAATATATCAATTAAGGTTTATAATTATGATCGAGTATGGCCTATTCATTAAAAGGACAAATTCCACAAACAACGCATCTATACTAATATTATAAAGAGGAAAGATTTAACTGTTTGTAACAAATAGGCTCTGAAAGTACTATTTTAAATATTCATTCACCAATATAAAGCTACATTATCAACCAGTGACATACGCTATTTTTTTATTTAGGCTTCATTTTGACGGGAGAAACAGCCAAAGGGCTAAAACCGTGGACAAATAGCTAGTTATAAAATAAAGTAAGATACAATTTTGTCGAATTTTAGTCGACTGTGAGGGTGGAAGAAACGCAATACCTGCGACTTTATTCATTTATTTCAGTAGATAAGGTAATCCCGTCCGTTAAACAACTATTTTTGGTAAAAAGTGTGCAGATTGGCCAAAAATAAGGGACATTTTGCAGTTTATTCGTGAGAATTCCAAGCATCGACACTTACGGTATTAAAACCGGTATTGGATTTCAATACCGGTATTGAGAAAAGGCCAAAAAATCGCCTAATACCGGTATTGAGCAATACCGGGATCCCGGTATTGGAAGCCCTAGTACCAACCCAAACAGTCCTAACACCGGCGAGTGCAGGGGTGCACAGTTAGGTTTGGACATAGAGAAAAGTAATATATGGGTTTGGACCTGTAACCTTAGCAAAGCAGACCTCAAGCTAGCGATTCTGCGACTGTGGCACCGCTTTAGCTTGAATATCTGATATCTTACGTTTTTACCCTAAGGAAAATTAGTTTTGATTTTATTTGAAATTTTAAGTGCAAATCGAGCTTACATCATGTATTCTATTAATTTTAAATAAATTATACCTACTACCGCTGGAGTGAGGTACGTTTGGATTTGGTTACAAACCTAACTTTCGCGCGTTGCCGATCCCGTAAAAACCTCTATCATACTAATTTTCGAGCAAACCATTAAAAATATATATATATCAATTACACCTTTTTAGAAAGGGCATAAAACCAGGTAGTTTTTTTAAATTTTTCACGCTTGCTTTCTAACATTTTATTTCGAGTAATTGATGTAGTTTATAAGTAGAAATTATGAAATTTAGTAAGTGTCGCCATGTAATACCGTTTATTTCTGAATCTATTAAGATTTCAGGCCTGACTGAAATTAAAACATTTGCTAGCTAATGAAATATTTTCAGTGTTTTAAAATCACTCTAAAGTGTATTTGTATTGGTGAAGTTAATAGGTATGCAGCCCACTATATTTTTAGAGCATGCATTGTAATAAAAAACTCACAAAATACTAAATTTCAAACAAAGACAACACCAGCTGATTGAAAAATCGCCATTTTGTTACGTTGGCGTCAAGGGGCCGGCGTTCGCTAACTATCGTAGCGTTGAAACGCTCATGGGGCGTAGTCACTTGTCAAAAAGTGCGCTGTATTTAGCAAACGACTAATGTTTCGTTTTAACTATTAGAAAAAATTATACACTTGGCTACCAATCTATGATTCGTTACGATTAAGTCACGTGACATGTCG
This sequence comes from Udea olivalis, assembly GCA_947369235.1. Taxonomy (NCBI): domain Eukaryota; kingdom Metazoa; phylum Arthropoda; class Insecta; order Lepidoptera; family Crambidae; genus Udea; species Udea olivalis. Next base: position 12,697,901 of record OX376341.1, on the reverse strand, counting down.
ATCGACGATTATTTTCCATACAAATCTTTGAGCGTTTTCGTTCAACGTTTGACACTTGGCTAGACCAGCAGGTCTGTGGTTGAAAACGAGGACACATGTGACACCGTGCTCAAGACTTTATCCGACCGCTCGCAGTTGCCGCTCACAAGTGAGTCATTCGGCCGCTGTCAGCGGATGGGCCAGCCTTACCAGGCAAAGCCAAGGCCAGTGTTGGTGAAGTTTTTCCAAGTTGTAGACAGGGATAAACCTTGGTTCGCTATGTCTGCATTTAAAGGTTCCGGTGTCACCATTTCGGAGTTTCTGACCAAGGCTCGGCACTTCACGTTTATTGAAGCACGGACACGTATTGGAGTCACTAAGTGCTTGACCAGGAACGGGGTAATTGTTGTGACGCTGACACTGGATAGAAAGCAGCACAGATTAACGATGCTTCAGGAGCTGAACAGCATCTGTGGCCCCACTTCGAAGAAGGCCCAAATCGGCGAAGACAGGTGAAGGATATCGAGGAGGGGACATTATCATATTACGCCAGCATCCTTAATCGATATCTCTCTCCCTCTCTCAATGGCGTCGTTGAGCGTCTCTTCACAGCCTATTGAAGCGATTCTGGAGAGATTTATATTTGTTTCGATTTTGAGCAGACGGATGCAGTTTAAATTTTGTTTTAGCTCAGTTCTTCTAATCTTTGAGAGCCCTCATCTCCTCTGCGCTAGGGTGCAGGAAAATGTTTGATCTTGACTGGGCGTACAAGAGCGTGCTTGTCGTAGAGCTAGACAACGAGCGAATTAAAGAGATGAATCATTTTCAGCACTATCAACTTCGGACCAGTCAACATTCAAAGCATTCATGTCGTAGAAGTTTAGTGTTCATCCCACCAAAATTACGTTGCAGCAGGATTTTCGCCTTGAAAGATTTGTATGGAAAATAATCGTCGATTGACATGTCACGTGACTTAATCGTAACGAATCATAGATTGGTAGCCAAGTGTATAATTTTTTCTAATAGTTAAAACGAAACATTAGTCGTTCGCTAAATACAGCGCACTTTTTGACAAGCGACTACGCCCCATGAGCGTTTCAACGCTACGATAGTTAGCGAACGCCGGCCCCTTGACGCCAACGTAACAAAATGGCGATTTTTCAATCAGCTGGTGTTGTCTTTGTTTGAAATTGAGTATTTTGTGAGTTTTTTATTACAATGCATGCTCTATAAATATAGTGGGCTGCATACCTATTAACTTCACCAATACAAATACACTTTATAGTGATTTTAAAACACTGAAAATATTTCAATAACAACAACTTCAAACATACGTCATGTCACGTCAAACTCTTCGACTTTGACATGGCGTCGTGCGAAACCATAGACAAAATTCTTATTTTTAACGAAAGTTAGAAGAGAACTTGCGTTCGCCGCGTTCCGTTCATCTTGGCTAACAATCTATTAGCGTTTGCGACAAAGCGTTAGCGAAGGCGAAGTTCGATTCGTTTCCGAGCGTTTGCCACTTGGCTAGGGGTGCTGTATTGTGCTAGACAACGTCTGATCGCCTAAGGTTGCTACTTGCTACTATATTCGCCAGATAAGCGCGATTTGACAGATACCGCCAAAAATAAAATACATCAAGTGAAAAATTGCACCTAGTTCGACAAAAACAAAAATATACAAAAGGGGTCCAGTTAGATTAAAAGGAGTTAAGATGGGTGAATACGTATGAAAGTATTATATTAAGAAGTCGTTTATCGGGGTCCAGAGTGCCGAGTGCGAGTTGCAGTGAGAGAAGTGAATAACTTCACCATCTCGTTTGTGAGAAAAAGAACGCGAATTTGTATGGCAACGAGTGAGCGCCATCTAGCGGCCTTAATGTTGCACGAATTCGCCGCTAGATGGCGCTGACTCGATTCCATACTAATTGACATTTACGTGTTCGCAAAACGCGATGGTGAAGTCATTTACTTCTCTCACTGCAACTCGCACTCGGCACTCTGTACAAATGGGCTTTTACTTTTTCCGTAACTTATCTTATCATGCATAGGTAAATCACCAGTATTTTTGGTATATTTTTCTATATGTCAGAGCGCCGCGCATGTTTATTTTGTGCTGTTACGTCAAAATGGCGTTTTAGTGAAGGCGATGCTTATTATTCAAAAGAGATGCTATTGAAAAAGGCGTTGCATGTAGACCCATGGTCAATAAATGTAATTTTTTCGTCAAATAATGCAAATAGTGTTGTAGACTGCAAAATATTGGGTTTCGACTCTAATCGATTTTCACAACAGAATATTATAAAAAAAAATATATATATATTTATATTTGTAATTTTAATTTTAAACTTTTTAAATTATTTTTGAAAACCTTTTTTGGAGCTGAATCCGAAATCTTTTATATTTTTGTTGGGTGCCTGTCGTTAATCCGTCATTAAAAAAAATAATTTCAACAGATTTTATATAACTAACATTTAAATTACATTCTTACTTTAAATTTATTTATTGAGTTCTCACTTAATTTGTATGAACTACTAGCTTTCCGGCCGTGGCTTCGCCCGCGTTTCGTCGTGTATCAAGGCAAAATTACATAAAATCTATTTAAATTGTAGCTTAAGTGTTATGCTGCTGTATAAGCTGTATAACTGTGAAGTTTCATCCAAATCCGTTCAGTAGTTTTTGCGGGAAAGAGTCCTAACAAACATACACACACACTTACATCCCCACGAACTTTCGCATTTATAATAATATACACACAACAACATGGTCTAGGGATATAAAAAACTTTTTTAAATAACTTAAAAAGTACTGGCCTTACAAAAAAACTATTAAGGCAGATTATAAAAACATTATTAAGTTCCTTTTTTAAATTCAAATTTGTATAAAAAAGGTTTTGTTTTAAGATGACATTCGCATTCTTTGTTTTCCTACAAAGAAGTAAATCTTCACGAACTTTTAACTTGATTGAAACTCCATATATTTCTATAAATCTTTGTCAAACGCATCTCCGGTGTTCATTTAATCATGCCACGTAGACACTTGACCAGGAACGAAATGTTAAGAGCAGTGGGCATGATTTAAGCTGGCGCTACCCAAATTGCGGTTTCTGAAGGTCAGAGCGTTATATCCAGGCTTTGGTCACGTTATCGTGTCACGGGGGAAGTGGTGGAACGGCACCGAGGACCTCAACGCATTACAACACGAAGTCAACCAAATGTAACGGCGATGCAATTGGTTCAAAGGCTACAGAGAGAGTATGGTTTGCTGGTAAGCGGTCAAACTTTAAGAAGACGACTGCATGAAGTCAACCTACGTGCTCGTAGGCCACTTCGGGTACCAGCGCTAAGGAGAGGCAATCGAGGAAGAAGATTACAATGGGCTATTACACACGAAAACTGGAACGATTCTCAATGGTCACTTGTGCTTTTCACTGATGAACCCAGGTTCGGATTTCATCCTGATTCGCGAAGAGTACTCGTTCGGAGAGAACCTGGACGTTGGAATCGACTGCAGCACCCACAACAAGTTCATGCATATCAAGGCACGATTATGGTTTGGGTTCGTCTCGGCGGTAGAACGGAAATCGTTTGGATACTAGGCAATATGACTGCTCTAAAATACCAAGATGAGGTGCTAGAGCCTGTAATCTTGCCCCACAGACAGCAAATGGGACAAAATTTCCAGCTAATGCACCACAATGCCCGTCCACATACGGCGCGTATCGTTACAACAGCATGATATCCAAGCTTTAGACTGACCTGCACAATCCCCTGACTTAAATCCTATTGAGCATACCTGGGATATGCTTCAGAGAAGAGCTCTCAGGAATTTCCCTGAAGATATTGTGCATGAAAACCTGCTTTTCTTGCATCTTAGCAGGACTTGGGACAGTATTCCACAACAGGATCTTGACGCCCTTGTTTTGAGTATGCAGAACCGCTGCAGATGTGTCAGGAGAGTCTTAGGTGGATCCACGGATTCCTAATTTTAAGTTTTTAACAATTTTTATAAAAAAATAGTTATTTTGTTTAGGTTTTGATGTTTCAAAAATAAAGTTAAGATTGAAATTTTGTCTGAGTTTTTCCTCTTCTTCTAAGTTTTTGTTAAATTTAACTTTATCTAAAAGTTTATTTATCAGATTAGATAGGCTATTAAACAAGGTTTATTTTAATATGTAGGTGTCTCAACAAAAAGTTAATAGAATTTTAGTTATTTAGGTTTGATTGAAATATCCCTAGACCATGTTGATGTGTCTATATTACTTGACTCATATACCGCCTTTTCATCGTTTTCGAGCAGTTAAGGAAAATAAAAAAATGCCTTTTGATACTTTATTATCGAAAAGTGACTAACAAAGTATTTCTTTTTTAAGCCTATTTATAATTTAAGCAATGGCTAGTCGACATTGTGGACGTCGATGTTACGAGATATTGGTAATTCGGACGCTCGAGCTAATGACTTCGGCCAATCAGCTATCGGGCACATGACATTCGAACTGTAAACCCCGCCACGCCGCGCTGTGTTGTCTGTCCGGGGTTGTTCGGGCCACCAGCGATGCGTGTGCCTGCGAGCTGGCAGCCGGAGCTGGACCACCCCTAGCCAAGTGGCAAACGCTCGGAAACGAATCGAACTTCGCCTTCGCTAACGCTTTGGTGCTAAGGCTAATAGATTGGTAGCCAAGATGAACGGAACGCGGCGAACGCTAGTTCTCTTCTAACTTTCGTTAAAAATAAGAATTTTGTCTATGGTTTCGCACGACGCCAGCTAACGAGGGGCCTTGAGTAGTGTCCGGAGTGTAAGCGCCTGTTGCGCGTCCTGCAGCCTGTTCTTGTTACAGTCCGCAACGAGCGCAAACCAGGCTGGGGCTGCGTATGTGATGTGAGTCGGCTGCGGATATATGTTTTGTAGATCTACTCTCAACGATGGGTTGCACCATAGAACAGGGCGTGCAGCTACGCCCCGAGCGGGTCTTGATAATGATTTCTCTCACGTGTGGGGCCATTGTCAGACGGCAGTCTAAGGTGACGCCCAGGTAATTGGCCGTGGGGGAACACTCGATCTCCTGGCCTTAGAGGGTTAGTCTTGGCGGCTTCTTCGTTGCCGCGCTTATAAGCACGGCCTCTGTCTTCTTTACATTGACAGCGAGTCTCTAGTCATCCAGCCACGAAAGGAACTGTTCACGGGAGGACACCTGCATCTTTTTTGCGGCATGATGGGCTTTGATTGACGTGGTGAGGAAAGGCTGCGTTGTCAGCGTAGAGGGCGTAGCACGCGGGTGAGAGGCAGCTGCTCTGCGGTACGCCTGCGAGTATTGACTTCTCTGAGGACAGGGCATCTTCCACCATCACCTTTCTTCAACAGTCTTAACTATGCGACGGGGCATAGTAGACGTGGCCAGCTTGTAGATAAGGCCAGGATGCCGGACGCGGTCGAACTCCTCTTCCATGTCTAGTACACAGCAACTGTTTGTTCCTTCCGGTTGAAGGCGGACGCCGCGTGGTTTTGACTCGTGTCAGATGGTGTGTGCCAAACTGCTCCTCGCCTGGCAGAATATGTGGCGTCATGTAGGGCATCAACAGCTTTTCGAATACTTTTGAGATGGTCGGAAGAAGGGTGATAGGCCGATAGCTTTTAGCTTTAGTCACGTTTTTTCCTTGTTTGGACAGCATTACGACGCACCCTAGCTTCCATGGGCGTGGGAAGTGGTCGGTTCGCAGAACTCCGTTGAAGAGCGTCGCTGGGCGCGGAGGTAAGCGACGCAGCGCCTCGTTGGTGACGCGAACCGGGCCAGGGGTCTTCTTCAGCAGGGTGCTCTATTCTAGAAGAATACACGTTGATTTCGATAAATAAACGTTCTTTTATGACGTATGTTAAATATTTCTTTTAAATTTCATGGTCACTAACGTTAGGATAGTTCAAAACAGGATTGCTACCATGTCGATAAGATTCCAACGTATACCTATTTATTTATTCTTATACGACTGTAATTGTCTCTACGCGTAATCACCCATTTATCGATATCGATAAGTAGGCACTCTGGATTTTTCAAGCGCTATTGTCAAAACGTGTGGCAGTTGCTTGTCTAATGTTGGTACTACTATTTTTAAGGTTGGCACAAAGTACGTTCTTAATTCGGCTTAATGGCTTGTAGAGAAGTGTCAACTCTTAAAACGTAGTGATTATTTTCTCTATGGCGTGCGTCAGAGTAAAGTCCTGTCAATCGTAAATTGCGACGAGTGAAATTAGGCGACGGGGGCCTGATTAAGGGTGCGTTTCCACCTGAGATGTGCGAGGATGCGTTGCGAGGAATGTGTGTTATTTATTTATTTATTTATTCTTCATTGCACAAAATTAATGATACAATTGGCGGACTTAATGCCAAAGGGCATTCTCTACCAGTCAACCACACGAATAAACAGATAAATTAAACACGGTGCACGAGATTAAACTAAATAAATTACTTTTGAAAACAACAACAGATGCTAATTATTATAAAATAACAAAACAACAAAATAAATAATATATAAATTCAATATAAATCGATGAAAATAAACATACATAAATAGAAGATAAAAAAGATCATAATATAAATAGAACCAACCAAACCAAGAATTGCTTGCCACAATAAAAAAAAACATAATAATAGCCATGTAAACCCCTCAGAATAACCTCGTATTAACTTTGAACCACATTCACCTAACAGTGACTCAAGGACCCATCCCTAATGCGTGACCACCGATCCGTAATGCTTTCGAACAGCCAGCCACTTTAAACCTGCATTTACTAATAGATTTTCTTATTGGAACAGGAAGTTTGTTCCAAAGACGAATCGCAGATACAGCGAAAGAACTAGACATGAAACCGGAAGAATGAGAAAATATTAATGAATATGAATGAGAAATAGGGATTTGATGGATTGATACTATTAGTCTTAATAGTAGATAGAAGATAGAAAAATGTTTATTCGGTACCAAAAATTTACAAGAACAAAAAAAACAAACAAAGGTACCAAAATGATCTCTGCTCAGTATAAAAGCCGTAACGAGTAACGAGATAGCACGTCACGGCCACTATTATTCTGCGGATGCCAATAAAATAGACACGTATCCCAGCAGTAAACAGGCCAAATGGTGTAGTCACATTAGTTATAAAAAAATATATAATAAAAGATCATAATATAGTTATGGCATAATACAATTAAATAGTACGAACAATATAGGCTGTTAAGGCGGCAGAATACTGGTCAGATGGGATTTAATAAAATGTTGCTGACGTTGCTGTCGACACGACAAGAAGAAGATTAATTAATCCTAATAAAAAAACAATAAAAATTAAATGACTTAATATCACGATAATCATGGAGTTATCAAATTCTTCTTCTTAGTCGTTATTTCATAACAGAGTAGTCGTGGTCATACAATATTAGTCGATTCTTGTGCCATCCCTGATTTCGCGATGCTTCGCCACGCAGCTCGCTGTTTGCGAAGTGGGGCGTCACCGTCTTGATAAGGTCTGTCCACCGTGTTGGAGAGCGCCCGCGAGATCTTTTCCCTTCGACTTGCCCTTGCACTACCAAGTCAGTTCCCAAAAAAGGGGACCGGTCTGACCCTACCAATTACCGTCCAATAGCCGTAACCTCAGTGTTAGCTTAAGTGTTTGCACGGATCGTAAACGCACAGCTCATCCGATACCAATAGGATCACTCTCTGATTCACGACCGTCAGTATGGCTTACGTCCAAAACGGTCCACGGGTGATCTTCTAGCGTACGTAACACACATCTGGGGGGAGGCTATTGACAAGCATGGCGAATCTTTGGCCGTCAGCCATGACATTGCCAACGTTTTCGACCGTGTCTGGCATCGTTCGCTTCTTTCCAAGCTTCCGGCATATGGTCTGCCACCTCGCTTTTGCTACTGGATCGCTGGATTTTTGGAGGGACGCAGAATTCGTGTCCTTTGCGATGGACATGAATCACGCTTCCTCCAGATAAACGCCAGAGTGCCGCTGGGCTCCGTCTTGTCGCCGACGTTGTTTCTTCTGCACATCAATGACATGTTATCACTTGGTAATATTCATTGCTACGCAGATGATAGCACGATCCATGCGCGTTATTTCGAGCGCCCTGAAGCAAAGCAGACAAAAATCGAGGAGGAGAGGCGAAGTCTTGTAGTTGAGCTCGACGGAGTATTAGACCGCATTTCAGAATGGGGTGCATGCAACCTCGTCGAGTTCAACGCCAAGATAACGCAGTTGTGTGCTTTCACGGCCAAGGCGTCACCATTCCTTCCCCATCCCACTCTTCAGGGCACCTCACTACCTGTAAAGGATAGCCTAAACATCCTTGGCATGAATGTTTGTAGCAACCTCAGCCAACGGGACTGCATTGAGAGCGTCATCAAAACTGCATCCCGTAAACTCGGAATCCTGAACAGAGTGAGACGATTCTTTACGCCTGAGCAGCTCTGTCTTTAGTACGAGACTCAAGTTCGCTCGTGTGTGGAATACTGCTCACATCTCTGGGACGGTTCCGCCAAGTACTTGCTCGAAGCTCTCGACAGGTTGCAGCGGCGTGCTATCCGTATTATCGGAAACCCAGAGGCATCTATGGCCTTTGAGCCTCTCCAATTGCGTAGAGACCTTGCCAGGTTGAGTGTTCTCTATCGTTTCTACAATGGGGTATGCCTCACCCTTTCACTACCGTACGCGTGCTGGATTGCTGTCATCCACACACAGTCCAGCATTTGTTTCCACGCACAAAAAGATTCGGTAACTCCTTTCTTTGTCGAACCATCGAGACATGACACGCTCTCCCAGTGCATGCGTTTCCTTCCTGTTAGTCCCGGGGTCTTCAAGCGGGGCGTGAAAAGGCATTCTTGCGGGCCTTCAAGATGAGTATGACTAGCTCAGTGATTACTTCGCTTGTCAGCTTCATATCTATAACTCACGACCGCTTCCCATCAGGTGAAGTGAGGTCATCTTGACGGGCACTATAAAAACAAACAAAAACAAAAACGCTCCATGTAGTCCTCGTTACGGGTTATGTGCCCAAAGAACTTGAGGATTCGTATCTGCACAGACTGCACAGTGGACGATAATCTCTCTTCGATCTTGTGTTACTTTAGGATTGAAACGTTGGTCGCGTGGTCCATGGGATTCTGAGCAAGCGTCTCCAACACCACATTTCCAGGGCGTCAATCTTGCGGCGGTCCTGTACAATCAGCGTCCAAGTCTCAGCTCCATATAGGAAGATTGGAATGACCAGACTCCTCATTAGTCGAAACTTTGTGTTCCTGGTTCTTCTGCGGTCTTTCCAAATCTTTGCAAGCCTCTCCACTGTGGACCTGGTCACGGCGCAAGGTCTTCGAATCTTTTCTTTGCAACCTCCAGTGTTGGTAATAGTGGAACCCAGATATACAGGGTGGTCCAAACATAGACGTCAATTATTATTTTTTACTTCCCCACACTCAGGGGTATCTGAAAATAACCCATGTATGTTACCCGATTTTTTGGAGTTTTCGAGTTAAAAAAAATTATACGAATTTTTAAAATTTCTGTGTTGAGTCACTTTTTTGGTCGCTGTAACGCGTTAAGTTGTGATAAATGCCTATTTTTTTTTCAATATTAGATGAATAATAGCGCTAGATGATTCTGAAGAATTCACATCCGTAACGCATATCAGAAATCTAAAAAAAATATATGATATTAAAAAGTTAGAAGTGCTGTTATTTCCCTAAACTTTGAAGGCCGTTTTAAAAAAAACGTTACCTTAACATTTTTCATTCTTATCTTTTTTAAACACTTTACTACAACTACTTATCATGCAAAGTTCAATTAGTTACCTACTTCAACGGCATCATACTTAAATTTTCATTCAAAATGTCAGAAGTGTAAAATTCGAGTAATCTGTGTATCAACTAAAAATGGATTAAATAATAAGTTAACTAAAACATCAATGAAAAAAACCCTTAAAACGCTTTCAAAATAACCATTTTATTGCTCAATACAGTTGATACATCATCAAAAAAAAGGCTATAAATGCGTCTAATTAGACGACTTTTTTTGGGATAAAATAGTTTTTTAAACAACATCAAATCTATGTGAAACTAAAAAGTCACCGTTTTGAATACTTATTGTGACGTTTTTTTATAAATAAATCGTGTAAGTCAACTTGTAATCAAGTTTTAGTTAGTACACAAATTACTTGAATTTTACACTTCTGACACTTTGAATGAAAATTTAGGTATGATGCCGTTGAAGTTACTCATTGAAATTTACATGGTAAATAGTCAAGAGTATAGCTAAGTTTTTAAAAAAGATTTGGATGAAAAAAAGATTAAAAACGGCCTTCAAAGTTCAGGGAAAAAAAAGCATTTCTAACTTTTCCAATTTCATGATTTTTTTAGAGTTATGATAAGCGTTAAGGATGTAAATTCTTCAGAATCATCTAGCACTATTATTCATCTAATAATGAAAAAAAACAGTAAGTAACCGAAAAAGTGACTCAACCCAGAAATTTTCAAAAATCCGAAAAAAAAACATTACTCGAAAACTACAAAAGATCCGGTAACATACATGGGGTATCTACTATCTACGGATACCGCTGAGTGTACGGAAGCTAAAAAAAAATTGACGTGTATGTTTGGACCATCCTGTATACAGTAATGTAGCTTTTGACTACCTCACATCCCGCTATACGAGTATTTCGGACGTCCAGGTGGTAGTTGTTGGCACGATTATTAGATCTCTAGTTATACTCTAGTTAAATTACATAATTAATGATAAAAAATATTTTTGATGAGATCAGAAAGTGATCTCAAATGGATTTTCATGGGAAAAAAGACACATGTAGGTTTAAATTACAAAATACTAATAATACGCCTTATTTGTTTAAAATAATCTAAGGTCAGAAATGACCCCAGCTATGCGCTATTTCATGCATATTCGGCTTCTCTGTCGTGCCGCAAAAACTGAAACGTCGACGAAGTTATAAGAAGTCTGTCCGCCCTTCATCTGGCAAGCCAGAATCGGTTTGAGGCGTGAAACGCAACCTGCCCCCCGATTCAGAACAAAAATATCGACCGATTCGGTAAATTTGTTTTAATTATAGTAAATGATCCGCATAACCGTAGCAATGAATATTTTTATATGTGAAAGCCAAAGGCCTTCAGTTTTCACAAACTTAATTACATAATTACTACCCTACTTAAAGAAAATAATTAATAGTAGATTATACACCAAGGGGATAGCGCAGCGAGGGTGTTATAAGTTAATTCCCGAGCAAAGCGAGGGAATTAAGATTGAGTCCTGAGTGCAGTGAGGGATTCAAGCGCCCAAGAAAAAAACAGTTTCATCCCGGTGGTGTATACTCTACTTTTCTCACTTTATGCGAGACAATAAAAAACCAGGCTTAGTAGATAGTGTTTATTACAGCATATTAAAGAATCTTCTAAAGCTAGTAGTACTACTAGCTACGGCTATAGCAACTTCTTTCAGCTGGCGTGGCCTACTCGATTTGACAAACAAATGAAGTTCGTCTCAGTGCGAATCTAGTGGGTCACGGCCTCGGTCTTCGAAAATCGAGTTGGCCGCGCCCGCTGAGGACACATTCTGTTTTGTGAAATTAGACTTTATGGACATAGCAATAAGAATTATGAAAGTGAAAATCACATTATTGACCAGCGGGTTATAATAGAACATTATAACCCGGCTAAAGCCAAGAGATATAATGTCTTGCTTTCGGTAAGGTTTACATGACATATAATTCGGCATTGTCGAGCATGTGGTGTGAAAAAATAAAAGTTATTAACCGAATCGGTCGATAACTTTGTTCTGAATCGGGGGGCTGGTGCTACGTTCGTTGCATCTTCGGAAAGTCTTCCTCCTGGCCATGATTTGACGCTGCCGACCTGAAAAACCTTGAACAGACCGAGGACCCGGTTCGGTCGCAGTGAGGACAATCTTCTCAGATGGGGATACATCGAGGGTAAAAAAATGTGTGCAAACGTGATGCATCTCCCCAGACTATGGACTATGGATCACCTTTTGGCATGCCCCTCGTATCCGAACAACTGCTCACACGATGACCTTTTAATGTGCTAATGCTGAGCCTATTATGGTGGCAGAATACTGGTCAAATGAAAGGAGATGTCCCATTTCTGGCCAAGTCTATGTACACCTATATAAAAATGTAGAAAAATCTACTGATTCCAGTAAAAATACAAAAATACGAATGATTACTTCATTTTCTGGTTCTTCAATAAAAATGATTTCAAGTCCTATTTTAGTAAACATTCAGAGCGAACTGTCACTGTCACTTATTTAGGGTTTCGATTCTGCAATTTGCCATAAAATTTGTCTCAGCTCAGCTTTTGTTTTGAGAACTTAGAACTTCAAATGCTATTCAGGTCACAATAACCACGAAAGTTGTTGTAACAACTAACCTCCATGTTGTTGAAGTAGTCTTGTCAAATTGACACCGCGTAATCTGAGTTGACACATTTCCGCCATGATGTTTTTCGTTGTTGTTGCAATTCTATTAATAGAAATATTGTTTGAATCAAGTAAATATACCTTTTTAAAAATTACAGAAACTGTTCCACGTGTTTTTTCCTATTTTTGGTATGGTGTACATAGACCTGGCCAAGACTCCATACATTTAGGGATATCTCTTATAGTGTAGCTATACTTGCTATCGACACGAAAGAAGAAGAAGATCTTTACTTTCGAGGACACCCTGTAATAAACACAATTTTGGTTAATAACTATCATACATTTGTATGAAATATATAATTAAATGACCGATGATGCAGTGGCGACTGGTGTTGACCACTTATCACACAAGCAGCTTGCTTACGCCTACTTTACGTTAAAAAATGTTTGATCTTTTCACTGTACCTAAACTCCTAACAAACCAAACTTTTTTCTGGATTGCAACACCGTCTGTCGTCGTGGAGTTGTCGTGGAATACTTTTTGTCTCTATTCCTCTTATTCGAAAAACCGTCGAAAAGTGCGGTTCGTGGTGAAGAAAACTTAAAACTTTTTTTTCTCTAATTGTCTCCATTTTGGGTCTCTATTTCTCATTTTATCATATCACTGATTTAGTTGGTAAGTTTTTATTTAATTATTTTAGGGATTATCCATTTTTTTACGTGAAATACATTTTCTAACCTATAAACAACAAGTTTTAATGTTTTTTTTAAGTTCTTTTAATTTTTTAACTTACTATACCTACTTATAAATTGATCTTGAGCGAACTGAATTATGTTTTAAATGCAAACCTTTTACATATTTACCCCCCTATCGAGAGCCTTGCTGCTGACCATGAAAAATAACTTGGTTCTATTTTTGTTTGCATGAACTTTTCAAGCCTATTATAAGAGAACGTCGTATTAATCGTTTCAGATAATGTCTGCATTAGCCCATGAGAAAGTTTGGTTCGACAAGACCATCTACAATGATGCTGAGAGGGATTACTATGAGTCACTGTCAAAGGTTAGAAGTAATTGATAAAGTACATACTAATATTTTTATTCATTCAGTTATATAACCAGCTGGTTTTTTGTTAAATAAAACTACATAATTAAGTGATAAGTTGTCTTAAACATTATCCTGTTGGGTTTTTGTTTAATAGCTTTACTTTCTTTTGTTGTGAAAATGTTAAAATGTACTTAGAATGTAGAAATTATTTTATTTGACATTTTAAACTAAATTTAACCAATGTTGTAGGTTCGAGTTACCCCACTTGCGTTAACTCAGTCTTCTTTGGCTAATGAAGTTGCAAAGGCAAGACAGCACATCAAAAATTCTTTAGAATGTGTGAGTAATGCATTTTTCAATCTCACACCCCATACATTTATCTAGTTGCTACTTTAAACCAGGTACCATCATAAATTTGAATTTGATGTGCTTGTAGATATCTATTGTCATTTCAGATGGATGGTGTGGCTGTCTTAGCTGGAGTACCAAATACAGAATTAACAAACAAAGTTAGCAATCTAGAAAAAGAGAACTCTGATCTCAAGAAAGCTATTGATGATTTACGCAACCTGGTGGTCAGTCTGCAAGCAAGAGTAGATTCCCTGGAATCAAATACTAGCTCTAAGCCACCCAAAGTAAGTTACTTTATATTTATTCACTTACCTGGCCCATACAACTGGCCTGTTGGTGCAATGCCAGCGATCCCGCCTTTAGCACCGGAGGTCGTGGGTTCAATCCCTACCCATGACAAACATTCATGTGACCAACATTTGTGTTTGTTGTGTGTCTGGGTGTTATTATCTATTTAAGTTATGTATTTAGAAATATTTAGGTGTGTTTATCAGTCTGGCACCCATAGTACAAGCTCTGCTTGGTTTGGGGTCAGATGATCTTGGTGTAATTTGTTCCAGATATTTATTTATTTATACCTATAGGCCTTTGCCCAGCAATGGGACAGTATATAGGCTAATTACTTCTACTTAATTCACTATACTTTTCTAATTCTATGCTTTGAGTTGAAGTTTGAAAACTTGAAATGCAACCAATGAATAATTTCTTTTAGCCTGTATCAGCTGCACCTGCACCAGCTGTTGATACTCAAGATTCTGATGATGGAGTAGACCTCTTCGGTTCAGATGATGAAGAAGAAAGTGCAGAAGCTGCAAAGATTAGAGAAGAGCGCTTAGCTGCATATAATGCAAAGAAATCAAAGAGTGAGTTTATTCTTTATTTTATTGGACTGACCAACAATGTTAACCTTAAATGAACAATAGTTGATTGTAAATAGTGATATGTTCACCTATCACTGGTAGGCGCTAATAACTGCTAATGATGCGTCGCACGTCGCCGATGTACCATATGTGTGTGAATTAAATATTGTGTTATATGTATGTTAGTTTTAAGGTATTTATATCTATGTTGTTTTTTTATCTATGGGCCGATTATGTTTAGTTAAGATCTTTAAATGTAATTTGTTGCCTGAAAATAAATAAATGATTATTATTATTATTATAACTGCTCATCAAGTTACCAGTTACCACAAACCTTCACATTTTTACTTTCTTTAATAAACCTTTTTTGTCACCATCTTAAAATGCAAATATTTGTTAGTTGGTGTAAAAGAAGTAAAATAAAATTGACTGCTCTACAAATTGATTAGCATAATCACCACACTTGCAAAATGCTGGTTTGTGATCTATCACAAACCTGGGCTATGTATGAAAAATCCATCCATCTTAATAACAAAACATATGACTAGTTTTATATGATTTGTTTTTTTACAGAACCAGTTCTCATTGCAAAATCCAACATTATCTTGGATGTCAAGCCTTGGGATGATGAAACTGATATGGCTGCTATGGAGAAAGCTGTAAGAGCCATAAACACTGATGGCCTCTTGTGGGGAGCAGCTAAACTTGTTCCATTAGCTTATGGTATCCACAAGCTGCAAATATCTTGTGTCGTTGAGGATGACAAAGTTTCTGTAGACTGGTTAACTGAAGAATTAGAGAAAATTGAAGACTATGTAAGTTTATTACTTTTTTTGTCCTACTGATAAATTATTATAAAATCTTTATCTCATTAAAACAATACATTAATCTTATTTTCATATGACTTACTAATTTAGGTCTTTAGTGCTAGTAACCTATGACCACACCCGCCGCAAATATAGCAACGTAGCTATGTTATGAAACCAATGCCATAAATATGCCTGTTAGACACTCCCCTACTCCACTGTATCACTACAAAATGATTTTTAACTTGTTTCAGGTCCAGAGTGTTGACATTGCTGCCTTCAATAAAGTTTAATTTTTTTTTCATCAATATTCTTTGAAATAAAAGTACTCTTTGAAAAAAACATTTCATTTATCTGCCTACATTCAAGCCTTAGGCATCACGGAACTAGTCTTGAGTGTCTCTCTTCAGGTAATTTCCAATTCTTCTTGAGATTTTTCCGCCGCGGGACCGCGACGACTTCCTCCTCCTTTTTATTTATTTATTTATTCTTTATTGCACAAATAAAAAGTACAATTGGCGGACTTAATGCCTAATGGCATTCTCTACCAGTCAACCACTGGGCGAAGCAGAAATCGTGTTGGCGGTGTCTCATAAAACCGGAAATAAAATATACTATTAATACAAAAAACATACTTATACCAAAATTATACATATTACACATACATAATCATAATACATAAATTTAAAGATACATACACTAAATATCGTACCTAAATCTTAAAATATTGCCTTGAAAGGAGAGAGGTTTGGTTAAATGAGTTAAGGTTTATCTATGAAGAAGTTATGGATTGCTCTTTTGAAGGAAAACCTACTGGTTGACAATTTAATTTTATTAGGCAGCGAGTTCCATAGCCTAATGGCAGCTAATGTGAAAGAATTCGACATATGGGAAGACGTATGAAGAGGAGTATGAAGCAGCAAAAGGCTATGCGAGCGCTGGTTGCGCGTGCTGCACTCGCGCCTATACTTAAAATTACATTTCAGATATCTAGGGGAATTGGGATTACTAAGAATATTAAAAAGTAAACAGAGCGTTCGAGAATTCCTACGGTGACGAATTTTAAGCCATTTTAATTGAGAACGAAAGGGAGAAATGTGGTCGTATTTTCGTACACCATAGATAAACCTAATGCAACTGTTTACCAGACGTTCAAGTTTATCAAGGAGACCTTGGGACAGATTAGAAGTGCAAACGTCTGCATAGTCAATGAGGGGCATAAGGAGTGCTTGTACTAAGATAATTTTAGTGCCGAGAGGAAGAAAGTTTTTGAATTTATATAAGGAGCGTAAGGACGCAATGTCTTTTCTGCTCGTTTCAATAATGTGCTTATCCCAACTCAGAGTATTGTCCATAAACAGGCCAAGGTTCTTGACGTGAGGACTGTAAGGTATAACAGTGCCGTTATAGGTTAACACCGGCCAATCAGTCCCAAGGCTACCCAGCTGCCGCGGGGTGCCTACCACAATTGCCTGACACTTAGTTGGATTTACCGATATTCCGAAGCTGATAGACCAGTCAAGTAAACGTTTGAGATCATCATTCAACTGGAAAATAGCCTCATCAAACCCCTTCACGTCAGTCTGTACGTACAGCTGAAGATCATCAGCATACAGATGGTAAGAGCTGCAGAGAACATGGGTTACAAAGTTAATAAATATAGAAAATAAGAGAGGGGACAATATTCCTCCTTGTGGGACTCCAGAATCGAGGTCACACCACTGAGAAAAAGTTTGGTCAATGCGCACTGCCTGTTTCCGGTTACGGAGATATGAGGAAAACCAATCCAATGCCTGTGGAGTGATGTGCAGATGAGAGAGCATGGCAAGAAGAATGTCATGGTCAACGACGTTAAAGGCATTAGAGAAATCTATTAAAACGAGAACAGTTATTTTGGAAGCCTCCAGGCCAGCTCTGATATCCTCAGTAACCTTCAAGAGAGCAGTGGTCGTACTGTGGCCTGGCCTAAAGCCTGATTGGTATTCACTGACGAGGTTATGGGTGAAGACGAAATGGGAGAGCTGTTTATGAACGACGGCTTCAAGTGCTTTAGAGAGGAATGGGAGAATTGAAATAGGGCGGTAATGACTGAGCAGACTAGGGCTAGAAATTTTCGGGAGAGGTCGGATGATAGCATTGCGCCAGATAGAGGGGAAAGTCCCAGAAAGAAGAGAAAAGTTAATAATATGCGTTATAGTTGGCAGAATACAATCAAGGATGGGCAGCAAAAGGCTTCTGCTTTTTTTTGGTTTTGTTGAAAAGAGTTTAGTTGGGTGACTATTTATAACAAAGACTCGCTGCGAGAGCGCCCCGTTCGCGTATGGCACTTAAAGTCGGCGGATTGGGACGGTCTGCGTGGGTTCTACGCATCTAATGAGTTTTTATTGCGGGCTGTCCCATGACTGGTATTTTCCAATGACTACAACTTTACCCTAAAGGTACGGAGTACAGAGATCTGTCGTATGTGTCCTTAACAATGAATATCTACATTATATTTCTTAATTTTTAAATTTCAAATCTCGATTAATAAATGCGCGGGCCATGACACACGATGTCACGATACACCAACACGGACAGGTCAGGTATTTATCGTTGAAATTGTGACCAATAAATGCTGCCATTGGTGCCGATAAGCAGACAATTGTTGCCATCACATTTAAGATGAAACAAAACATTTAATGCCGCTAGCCGTAGTGACTCATCATCATCTGTGCGGTCTATCCCGGTCGTGAACCCACAGTGCTGTGTGAGATCCCAGGGTCCGCCTTTCTTATTTTCTTAGCCCACTTGTGCGGTCTTGTGCATCCTCAGTGGTGAGTTTGTTAGCACGCATGTCACCCTTAACGACGTCGAGCCACCGCTTCTTAGGTCGACCTCTTCTACTGGTACCTGGCGGGGGCAGCATGGCTAGACATCTTCGTGAGACATGACCATACCAACGAGGGCGGCACTCCTGCAGCTTGTCTGCGATGTCACGAACACGAAGGCTACCGCGGATGTGGGTGTGTTGCGCACGCGATCTTTGCGTGAGACTCCACACATCCACCGCAGCATCTTCATTTCCGTGACGCGCAGCTCCTGCTTGTGTTACTACAGGCCTAATGATGGTTTTATAGACCTGCCCCTACTGCTTGATCGGCATTTTGGGGTCACAAATGACACCAGTCACCTCACGCCATTTGTCCCGAGCCGCGTAAATTCGGGTTCTGGCGTCGCGGTCGATGTCCCCGGACGCGCTTAACACAGATCCCAGGTATTTGACACGGTCCGTGCGCTCGACCACGTTAACGCCTATGCGGTCGGACTGGGGATTTGTGGTGTTGCAGGCCATGTACTCCGTCTCCGCCACATTAAGTTTCAGACCGCCGTTTTCAAGTGAATTTTTCCACTTATTCACCCGTTGTACCAACCGTCCCCTGTCCGAATCTGCTAGCGCAATATCATCAGCATACATGAGAGCAACCAGGGCGGTTGCTCGTGGTGGTCTCGGATGCTGTTTGACAACGTCTAATATTACGCTGAACCGAAACGGGCTAAGCACGGAGCCTTGGTGTACTCCAACGGTGATAGGGAAAGGAAGCGTGTCACCAACCGCAGTCCTAACTATGGAACTGGGATCGTGGTACATATCCCGGATAATGTCAATAAAGACTTCGGGAACGGCCCTGGACCGCAGCGCCCAGCCGATCATTTCACGAGGGACACAGTCGAAGGCCTCCTGCATGTCTAAGAAAAGGAGATGCAGAGGTGTATTCTTCAGTCTGTATCCCTCCATGAGCGTTCTCAAGGCAAATACGGGGTCCATGGTCCTGCAACCCGGTCGAAACCCATACTGAAACTTCGAGATAGAACACTCCTGTCGAATCCGAGAGTCCACAATGCGCTCGAGGAGCTTCATGGTGTGGGACATAACTTTTATGCCGCGATAATTGCTGCACTCCTGCACCGAGCCCTTGCCCTTGAAGACCGGCTTGATAATGCTCAGTCTCCATTGGTCAGGTATCTTCCCGGTGAGGAGAATGCGGTTGAAAAGGTGGGTAAGTATGCCCACACCACGAGAGTCTATCGATTTCCACGCTTCGATAGGAACTCCATCGGGTCCGACAGCTTTCCGGTTCTTCATGCGGTGAAGAGCCGCTTGGACTTCATCAGGCGTTACCGGGGGCACTAGTCCTTGATTTGGAGGGAGTTCAGGTGGATGCACCTCTTTGTGCTGCTTGTTGAGCAGCTCGTGGAAATGAGAGCGCCATCTCTCCTTCACCGCGCGATCCTCGCATAGCAGGTTACCGAGAGTGTCATTTACACAGCGGCACATGGAAATATTCTGGGCCGCTTTGACTCTCGAACGTGCCAACTTGTAAACGAGCTTCTGCCCCTCAGACGACTCCAACTTATCATACAAAGGACGTAAGTGGACACGTCTGGCTCTGGCTACAGCTCGTTTAGTGGCACGTTTGCCATCCCTGTACGCGGCGCGATCTTCAGGAGATTTGGACGCTTGCCACTCTTTGAAGAGGGCTTTCTTTACCCTGATCTCCTTCTGGAATGCTTCGATCCCCACCTAGCTAGCCATAGTGACTAATGTACATAAAATCACTGCATTTTTCATCGACCAGACATTGGTGTCCATTTGATGCCGTAGAACTTTAAAAAATCCGCTCCTGTAGCTATCACAGAAATACCAATATCATCGATCAAGTTTATTAGCGCCTGACAGAATTTAACGAGCATGTCTCGAAATTGCTGACAATATGCTCAGGCGCTATAAAGAGAGATCAGATCATTTTCTACCCAGAAAATTGCTAATTGAGTCATATAAGCATATTATCATATCCACCCTCATACTGCTGTTAGCATAACTTGCAGTTTGATAGCATTATTAATGTTAGCGACACGGTAATCTATCGTCTTCTATAATTTCATGTTACAAACTGATCACCGGCCATAATAATATTCATTAGTACTATTTTCATTTATTCTGACTACGCATGCCATAACTATTAGTTTTTTTCTATAATTTTAGGTTCCATAATTTCAAATAATCTGTGTCACATTTATTCAATAGTTTAATAATTATTATTTACTTTAATTTTTAATTACATAGACATAAAGACATTTGGTGTTAACTTCAATCTTAGTAACACGAAAAAACTTAATAGTAGGGTGGCAACACTGGCCAACTCACCCTTGTTATTTTAGTCTACATAATCAGAAAACAGAGTATAAATTAAGTTTAGTAAAATAATCAGCCTGATGGCAGAGAAAAAAATAAAAACAAAAGACGCACTTTCTGCACCAGGGGGCCTAGCCAAGAGCAACACGTCAAACTGTCGACTCAAACAAACTTTCGCGCGTTCACGTTTAAAATTCGTAGCCAAAATACAATTTGCTCTAAAACGCACTGCCGACTATTGTGGTCGTTAAAAAGTAATTTTAGTCTATGGTCATTCGTTCTTTTGGGCGTTCGCGCGGGTCGGAATTATTTTTTCTGTAATCTGTGGTCGGAAATTCGGAATTGTCAAACTTTCAATGAACTCTGGAAGTTTGTTGCTAAATGATAAAAACAGTGATTATTAAAAGAATAATGATATTTATAAGCTTTAAAAACTAACACAAGTTAGTTTTTCAATTACTATAAGTGTTACAAGTTCCACTAAAGCATGATCTTTAAGAGTTATAGTGCTAAATATCGCAAACTGAAATGTACCTTAGGGACGCTTACAAATATTACTAGTGTTCGATTCATTTATAAATGGCAATCACCTGAGTAGGGCTCAGCCTCGGTGCTGAGGCGCGTCAGATAGCAGGCCGTCTGTGGCGGTCCCTAAACAGCATTGGCAATTTGGAAGTCGAGTTAGCCGGAGGAAGTTACAGGTGAGTTACTATGAGTAAAATGTTCACTTGTATTAAGATTCATCTAAGTATCTATCTGTTAAACAGTCTTACAAAGTCATTGAGGTTATGTCACATAAATAATAGGACATTTATAAATACATGTAACCTTTATTGTTTAGTATACCTAATCCTTCCAATTGGATGTGTGTAATCCAACCCCTAATCAAACTTCACTTTGAACATTTACTCAGTCACAGTTTTGTCATAAGTTTCACTCTTGTGCGCTTTTCAAATTAACTCTGCTTGTTGCTCTTCATTCAGGTCTGGACAGATTTAAAGACTAAAATCAAGAAATAGGCCTTAACACAACAGCTTGCCTATATTACTAATTTGTGGTCCACCTTATTACCAAACGCTGACAGTGTTGGAAGGAAGGCTGCTATTTATAATGGGCCCCATTGCTGTTCAAGGGATGGTAATTTAATGTAAGTACCTACTGCAATTTATCAGCAATTAGTAAATTTTGTGAAAGCTTTGTCAATAGGTTATAAGAGAATGCCTTTTGGCATCAAGTCTGCCAATTGTAAATTTTAGTAAATTTAAAAAAGAATAAATTAGAAATTTCTCCTAAAAATGATCTAAAACTACAAACTGAAATTGGTTTATTATTTAATACTTGATTATTAGTTAACATAACAGTTAAATTATGTTGTTGGTATCAACTAGTGTATTTATTTGTACTTTTTCTGTAATAATGTTTCGGGTAATAAAAGCCTTGTTGTATAAGTAAAATAGAAATTTGGTGGTAACAAGCATTCATGATTTATATTTAGTTTTAAGAGGCTACCATAGCCAATAAATGAAGTAGAATATGATAAGGCAAAACTAAGTTTTGAGATTGTAGATGTGTTATTATTAAATGTGACATTAACAGGAAATTTCTATTATATTGCTAGTGATAAGTAAATAAACTTCTTATTATTCATTTAATTATAAGCAATTTAAGACTAGCTATCTGGTAGGATTTTACCATCTTTAGAAAGCATTGTGAATGCTAAATAATAAAATACTATTAATTGGACCTACAGTTGGCCAATAGTGTACCGAGAAATACTTCCTTCTGAACTAGTCAGGACAAACCTAGGCTCTTGGACTGCTTGAAACAGCAAATATTTAATACACATTGAATAACTTTTTGCAGAAATATCACCTTCTTCACCTACTCTTCGGACCCTTCCTGAACCATCACCATCAAGAAACTGGATTGCACTCAGACTTCTGGTTCTTGGGCCTTCAGCTCGGCCTGCACGCTCCACACCTCTTTTGATAACTTAGTGAAACCATTTCTAACCATTCAGCAATATTGCTTGGGTTGTAAACACCTTAATATAAAATGTATAAAGACATCATTTTGTTTTCTTTCTAAGTAAATAAGTACATCATTTTCATATTTATGAAAATTGAAGCATTTACAATACTATACTTATACCTAAAAATAGCAAGTTACACCCTTACTTTATTTTTGTTATTTAAATTGGATGACCAAAGCTAGGGGAAAAAATTTAAAACCACTTTTGAATTCCTAATTTTTAGGTGATTTCAAGACACACTTATTTAATATGAATCCTGTGCTGTTATTGTATTAGATAATTGATACTTAAACTGTTATATTTAAATAATCCAACTTTAAAAGTTTAAAATATACTAAGAATTTTTATAACTTATAACTTGAATATTATTGAAGAACTTGCTTAGGAAACACCTGAAGTTAGTTTTATTAGGGATACAGTGTGAAAAATGAAATGACAAGTCAATATTTTAACAATAAGCTATTTATTGTAAAAGGTACAAATAAAGTAAAGCCAGAAGTAATTGATCCTCGCTTGACTGCTGATGACTTCAGGTTTATACTTGGCATCCACAGCCAGGGTCGTTGAGGATAACCAGAACACCTGAAACAGTATAGTGAAGTATTCCTTGAAACAACTACCTTTTCTAACTTACCCTATTGATAGGACCAAAGGTCATGGGTTCAATTCCCACCCAGGTCAAACATTTATGTTTGTTTTGTTTCATCATGATGTGAAATTGTCTATCTAAATACTATGTATACTATGTATTTAGGTATGTTTATCAGTCTCTGTCTCTGACAACACTCAAAAGCTTTGCTTAGTTAGGGCTTCGATATTATGTCCAAGATATTTAGGTGAGGTTGGAGTTTTTCAGATTAAATTTTGATAAAGTCACTTCATTGTATTTGTACAGTGTTGTGTGTGTAAAAGCATATGATTTTTTTGCAAATAATTTTTCAAAAAGTTAAAAGTAATAACTTGCACAGGTAAAATACCTTTTAGCTTTGCTTGATGGGGCGTCATGCAAAGATGTTATCATGTGCTTAATGAACTGATGTAAACTACCATTTTGCATACCTACATTATTGAAAGTTAAAATTTTAATTGTGTTTATGTGGGTGATAAGTGCTAACACTTCTTTTACATTTTACCTGGATTTATATTAAGGGCGTTTGCCGGTGGTGAAGTAAAGTAGCTTGCTGTCTGCTAGTGCAAGGTTTAGTTAGAAACACTCACATTCCTCTGGTAGTTACGAACCAGTCGCTAAAAAACTTACAGCGAACCTAGAAATAACAATCTAAATAAGAACTAATTCATTTACGTAAGTTTATGGCAGGCCATGCGAATATTGTAAGTGTATTTACATTGTGTGCATTACATTAATATAGTATTAAATCAATTTGATGCATGCTTGTGTTACCTATTACAATTTGTTAGACAAAATGCACAGGTAAGGTACTCATGATTTTGCCTCAAGAGAAATTACCTTAGATCCTCTTAAATTATGGTGTGTGCACGTAGGTAATGCTTGGCACGACAATGCTTCACATATAACTTTGATAAGACGGTCATTTGCTTTATGTAAACAAACCAGAATTTCATTGATAGTTCCACTCTCACAGGCACGAAAACGTTCTTGGTTCAGGCTTCGGCAGCCTGATTGTTTCATTGTTGGTGGCTTAAATTAAACTATTCACCCTAAATTGTATAAATTAACTCATAGTTTTTTCCAAGACTGACTACCACTACACTTTGACGGACAAAATTACTAAACTGTTCGAACGACAAAGATTTCCCACTCAAAGTCAAAAGAAAAGTGCCGCTAAAACGTAACCCTGCCATCAGCTGTTTAGCAAACCGCCATTTTGAATTCGTCGCTTACTACAACCCCGAGGTTGACGCTAAACTGTCGACTGCTCGAAACGCCAAAAGTTGCTCTTGGCTACGGATTTATGTCATTTTGTATAGGAATCCAAAAGACCGGTCGTCCATCTTTCGACAAAGTTTGGTATAAACGCAGGAGACGTCAGTTTTTGCATTTTGGCTACGAATCATAAGTTTCGTTTTTGAGCAAACGACCGCTTATGTCATCCCCATACATTTGAACGATTTCTATTGTAGAAATCGTCGTGGCGCGTTGCTCTTGGCTAGGCCCCCTGTACTCTACCTACCTAAATCTTTCAACGGCCGGGACAATCGAAAGTGAATCTTATGTCTAAGCCGCCACGAGCGCTCTCCGCTCGCTTTCACGAACGACCGTGACGTAACCCGGCTGCGTGTCGCTCATAGGATTGCAAATACTGGAATATGAAGCGCTTGCGTGTGCCACGTAGGTACCTTTATATACTTTAAACAAATACGCTTTTTCGTGGTTTGTTTGATAATCACTCACTATATAGTATATAACAAAGTCGCTTTTAGTCTGTCTGTCCCTATGTATGCTTAGATCTTCAAAACTACGCAACAAATTTTGATGCGAGTTTTTTTTTAATAGATAGTGATTCAAGAGGAAGATTTATATGTATATAACATACATAAGATGGTAGAGAAACACTGATCATTTTAGAGGTTTCTAATGTCCTGTCGTAAATAAACACATTTTTTGCGCTTACATTGCAAACGCTGGCTGAACCCTACGAGATAGATCAAAGAATGTACTGCAGTATTGTACACCTTAAAAAGGTCTACAAAAAGTCCGCGATGGGATACATCTATCTCTTACGGATAACTCACAATAACTATTTTTTTATCCTTTACTTTTACGTGAAATATGGCTTATTTACGAAGTGATTTTGAGCAATACAGCATCGATACCTATGTAATTAAGTACCTTAAACACCTTGTGCATATAATATAGAGCAATATGACCCTTTGTACCATGTTATTTAAATGAATATTTTCGAAGATATTACAGATTTAAACTTGCGAAAATAAACTGCCTGGAAAATAAACTACTGCGTTCGTGACACTTGACTTAATTGTCCACACGGGTGGACCGAGCGTGTAGGTGAATAAGAAAACCGAATTACGTTGTGACACAGGCCTGCTGATGGTCTTATCTCGTTAAGAACTTAAAAACCTGTATGTAACACCATTGTACCACTTAGTTTGCATTAAATACTTTGACTTTGACTTTAACTTAATACACCCTCGGTTTCATTGACTTCCTCGCACGCTCGGGAGTCAAACCACCTATAAGGCTTCGTTTAGTCCCTCGATGTAAAATATACTATTTGCACTTTACTGTTAATTTTGTCATTTCATTCTAGTTATGACATTCAATGATGGAATACTTGAAATATAACCTTATTGTAGTAATGGGACATTTTGTACATTATTGAATTCATTGTATGTTTTTTTTCTTGTAACATTTGCATGCTAATTCTAGTAGCCTTACATGAGATTCAAAATGTAACGAAGATCTATTTATACCATGATGGATGCAAATAAAGAATTATGATTATTATTATAGTACATTCATGTGTTTTTCTACTTAATATTACCTGTTGTTTGAGGGGGTGTAAGGGGTTCCTCCAACATCTTCGGGCCCCAAGCCAACCTCGCCTGCAAGCTGGTGCACCCTGCTGATTAACGAAAACGACGCGCAGGGGGATCGCCCTACTATCCTGTGTTAAGTGGGTTAGGGCTACCGGGCCAAGGGCGGGCCCGGTTAAAGACATTAGTCCAAAGGAAGGTCCGCTTCGCATCGTGGAACGTTGGCACGCTGACGGGACGCGCTCGCGAGCTGGCCGATGTGCTCGCCAGGCGGAAGGTGGCCGTAGCGTTCCTGCAGGAGACTCGCTGGAGAGGCAACAGGTCCCGGAACATCGGGGTCGGCTACAAGCTGATCTACGCGGGCTCTCCTAGTGGGGCCAATGGAGTGGGGGTGGTGCTGTCCGAGGAATTCCAGAATAGTGTCTTGGAAGTAAATCGCGTTAGCGACCGCCTTGTGGTCGTGAGGGTGCTTATCGAAGGGGTCACGACCAATTTGATAAGTGCCTACGCACCGCAGGTCGGTTGTAGCGATTCGGATAAGGCACTGTTTTGGGAGCAAATCGACCAGCTCCTATGCACTATTCCACTGTCCCAAGGCGTCGTTCTGGGTGGCGATTTGAACGGTCATGTGGGTGAACAGTGTGAGGAATACGGGCGTGTTGACAGTGGTTTTGGTTTTGGCAGACGTAACGCTGAAGGCGAAGAGATTCTCCGGACGTGTATGGCTGCCGACTTGGCCGTCGTGAACACGTTCTTCAAAAAGAGTCCCGAGCATCTGATCACCTACAAGAGCGGTAGGAGCGCAACCCAGATCGACTACTTTCTCACCAGGAGAGCCCAGATCGGCAAGGTAGCTAACTGCCAGGTCATCCCCGGAGAGAGTCTTACTGCCCAACACCGTCTACTTGTGATGGACCTGCGAGTGAAGCCTCGAGGCAAATGCCAGGAGCGCTGCCCGCCCCGAACCAGGTGGAGGCTGCTTGAAGGAGCCAGATCCCAAGACTTTGCTGCCGCTGTCAGTGACCTGTGCATCGTAGCGGATAGTGAGTCCGGGCAACAGCTCTGGGATAGGTGCCAGGCAGCTATCGCCGGGGCGGCGAGAGTGGCGTTAGGTGTGTCTCGGGGTGGACGTGGGCTTGGCAAGGAGACCTGGTGGTGGAACGAAGCAGTCCAGAAGGAGATCAGGGTAATGAAAGCCCTCTTCAAGGCGTGGCAAGCGTCCAAATCTCCTGAAAATCGCGCCGTGTACAGGGATGCCAAACGTGCCTCTAAACGAGCTGTAACCAGAGCCAGACGTGACCACTTACGTCCTTTGTACGATAAGTTGGAGTCCTCTGAGCGGCAGAAGCTCGTTTACAAGTTGGCACGTTCGAGAGTCAGCGGCCCAGGATATTTCCATGTGCCGCTGTGTGAATGACACTCTTGGTAACCTGCTATGCGAGGACCGCGCGGTGAAGGAGAGATGGCGCTCTTATTTCCACGAGCTGCTCAACAAGCAGCACAAAGAGGTCAAAGAGGTGCAGCCACCTGAACTCCCTCCAAGTCAGGGACTAGTGCTTCCGGTAACGCCTGACGAAGTCCAGTCGGCTCTTCGCCGCATGAAGAACCGGAAAGCTGTCGGACCCGATGGAGTCTATCGAAGCGTGGAAATCGATGGGCTCTCGTGGTGTGGGCATACTTACCCACCTTTTCAACCGCATTCTCCTCACCGGGAAGATACCTGAGCAATGGAGACTGAGCATTATCACGCCAGTCTTCAAGGGCAAGGGCTCGGTGCAGGAGTGCAGCAATTATCGCGGCATAAAGGTTATGTCCCACACCATGAAGCTCCTCGAGCGCATTGTAGACTCTCGGATCCGACGGGAGTGTACAATCTCGGAGTGTCAGTATTGGTTCCGACCGGGTTGCGGGACCATGGACCCCGTATTTGCCTTGAGAACGCTCATGGAGGGATACAGACTGAAGAATACACCTCTGCATCTACTTTTCTTAGACATGCAGAAGGCCTTCGACTGTGTCCCTCGTGAGATGATCGGCTGGGCGCTGCGGTCCAGGGCCGTTCCCGAAGTCTTTATTGACATTATCCGGGACATGTACCACGATTCCAGTTCCATAGTTAGGACTGCGGTTGGTGACACGCTTCCTTTCCCTATCACCGTTGGAGTACACCAAGGCTCCGTGCTTAGCCCGTTTCGGTTCAGCGTAATATTAGACGTTCTGTCAAACAGCATCCTAGACCACCAAGAGCAACCACCCTGGTTGCTTATGTATGCTGATGATATAGCGCTAGCAGATTCGGACAGGGGACAGCTGGTACAACGGGTGATTAGGTGGAAAAATTTACACGAAATGAAAACGGCGGTCTGAAACTTAATGTGGCGAAGACGGAGTACATGGCCTGCAACACCACAGATACCCAGTCCGTCCGCATAGGCGTTGACGTGGTCGAGCGCACGGACCGTGTCAATTACCTGGGATCTGTGTTAGGCGCGTCCGGGGACATCGACCGCGACGTCAGAGCCCGAATTTCCGCGGCTTGGGCCAAATGGCGTGAGGTGACTGGTGTCATTTGTGACCCCAAAATGCCGATCAAGCAGACGGGGCAGGTCTATAAAACCATCATTAGGCCTGTCCTTTTATATGGCAGTAAAACATGGCCGTTACTAGAGCGACACAAGCAGGAGCTGCGCGTCACGGAAATGAAGATGCTGCGGTGGATGTGTAGAGTCTCACGCAAAGATCGCGTGCGTAACACCCACATGCGCGGCAGCCTTCGTGTTCGTGACATCGCAGACAAGCTGCAGGAGTGCCGCCTTCGTTGGTATGGTCATGTCTCACGGAGATCGGCAAACTACGTGGGCAGCAAATGTCTGGCCATGCCGCCCCCGCCAGGTACCGGTAGAAGAGGTCGACCCAAGAAGCGGTGGCTCGACGTCGTTAAGGGTGACATGCGTGCCAACAGACTCACCACTGAGGATGCACAAGATCGCGCGAAGTGGGCCAAGAAAATAAGAAAGGTGGACCGTGGG
Organism: Udea olivalis; assembly: GCA_947369235.1. Classification (NCBI taxonomy): domain Eukaryota; kingdom Metazoa; phylum Arthropoda; class Insecta; order Lepidoptera; family Crambidae; genus Udea; species Udea olivalis. The sequence goes on along the minus strand of OX376341.1, from coordinate 12,668,713 downwards.
AGCCCCCACACCAGTGTGGGTTCACAACCGGGATAGACCGCACGGATGATGATGATGATTACCTGTTGTTTCAGTTTGTTCCTGAAATAAAGTTTGTTTGTTTTTATTAAAAATCTTCTAGTTTTTTTATATAAATAGTTCATTAGGTGCAAGAGTGTTCATTTGAAAATGCTCAAAATAATGTTAATATGGATTTCACCAGTTTTTAGCATAGGGTAGGCGAATAGTGACCTTATAGCTCGGACCAATTTCTTCAAGACGACCTTAGGATGTGGGAATATTGCGGAAGAAGGGAATAGACTATCCAGATGTCCTGAAATCTGTTTTATTTTAACAAAATAAATCGAAAAAGCTCATCGAAAGTAGATTTTAAATTATCATCACCTTTTTCATAACGATCTTAACCTTCGAATAACTCAGGAACGTGACACTTTATGGTACAAAATATTCCAAGACATTTTTTCTTTGTTTACGTGTCCTCTTTCTATCTATACGAGTTTAGGCGAGCAATAAACCGTATTTGCTGCAGCTATAAAGATACTCCTTTTTAAGATTCATGCACATTCGACGACGCGTGGTGTTCCGTGTTCGATTCTCGGTCGGTCGGTTGAGTCGGCTCTGGGTGTGCTGGCTAGGAGACCCCCTAGCTTAATTTCATGTCTGTTACCTCGTAACAGAGAGATAATAAATTGTGCTAAATAAAATATATTAATAGCATATGAACAACAAAAAAGAAAAAACTGGCTGGTGAAGCCCAGACATTTAATAAAATAAAAATTATTGATTTTCTTTTCTCATTTAAAAAATTAGAAGTTATTTGTTTTCGTCGTGTTGGAGCGTGGTACCAAGTTATTACCTATATCCTTTTTGCGTGGTACGCAAAATGGACAAGAATTGAAATTCGCGTCGTAATAAAATATCTCTGCCTGAAAAAAATTACTACTGAGCAAGTAAATCTAGATTTGAAAGGAACATCAGGGATTTTGCTCCTCCGTTTTCTACGGTTGCGCGGTGGTGTGCAGAGTTGAAGAGAGGAAGAACTTTAACTAAAGCCGACCCGCGCTCGGGACGCTCTACGGCGGCCGCGGCAGTTACCGAACAAATGATAAAAAAAGTAAAAAAATTGTTCTGGCAGATCGTCGTGTTACTGTTCGTTTTGTAGCTGAAGGACTAAAATTTCGGTAGGAAGTATCCATACATGAAAAAAGTATCAGCGCGCTGGGTGCCTAGAATGCTTACTCAAATATTTGGAATTGTTACAACAAGATACTGACCGATTTTTGGCTCGCTTCGTAACTATGGATGAAACATGGCTCCACCATTATGATCCTGAAACGAAACAGGAAAAATGGAGCCACTATTACGGGGCCCTTATACGCAGAACAAATAAAATCTGCGTCAGGAAATACGCGAAAATCCCCGCGGCTAACTTGCTAAAGCTGTGTTGTTTCACCATGATAACGCCCCCGCACACAAGTCCTGAGTTGCGATGACTGCTATCCAAGATGCTGGATTTTAATTGATGGAACATCCTCCCTCCTCCCTCACCTGACCTTGCGCCTAGTGATTTCTACCTGTTCCCGCGGTTAAAAGAACAACTGAAATGTCACAAATATGGCAATGATGAGGAAGTGATTGCCGCCCATGATTTTTTAAGCGAGCAAGATGATGATTTTACACTCCGTGGGCGTCCGCGGTGTTTCGGCGGACTTTTGGTTCGGCGTACTTTTAGTCGTCCGTTTGCGTTGCTCGATCGATATGTAAGGGATCTATTTTGACGAAGAAGAAAGAACGCCTCGGATAATCCCTCGTCTGCGCAGGCCTTTAATGTACTTTAATATTTTTCCATACCAATGAATAATTATTAGAATTGGATGATGTTGTTTTATCGAATTTATTTTGTACACTGAAAGAATTCGATCGGTTCGATTTGTTTTGTACACTGAAATAAATTTTAGCACTCCTAATGGCACTTTTTGATTTGTACGTACTGATACAGTCTATTTTAATATATGAAGTTATTTGAGTTTGAGTCTTGAGTTCTTTTCAATTTGGACCGGATGGAAAGTGATTTCAGAGTTTTTAACAAATAGCTGCGGTCTGATCCCAAATCGGACCGCAGGACTCCTTGACCGTGCTGAAGTGACTTTCCCTAGTTAGTCTGTGCCATAGAGCTTAATAATAGATAGTTTGTGCATTTACATGTCTGCACGGCTGGTAATGTCGCCTTCAAAAATACTAGACGTGGGGGAAAATGATACATGACTTTTACCTCCCCTCCCGCTTCCCTGTCGATTCAACGCCAACTTGGTTAATTTTTTAAAGATTTATTTATGGCTTGGTACCTAGTTTTTCAAGCGAAAGCTACCTTATTCACAGAACTTTTGATGTTGCAAGTGCTTCAGCCATACAAACTATAACAAAAAAAACTTTTGACGTTTAGGATTTAACGTCGGTCGGTTTAGTCCCGCCCGGCCCCGCTGTTTCCGCTATTTTGCTGTTTATTTGTTGACTTGACATCGAATTTTTGCTTTGATTCACTTTGACTAGTTTGATTTATTTCCGTGTTTCGTCATGTTCTGGTATTAACTTCAGGTTATCCTTCACGATGTATGTATACAGTGAAGTATTCCAAGTGCTGTGTGCCGGGTTGCAAAGTATAGTTTATGACACGAAGATATTTACAAAATCCCCAGAAAACACTCCAGATGTAATTGATTTTTATATAAAGAGACTTTCTTCGACGTTTAAGTGCAGAAGAAGCTTTCCATGTTGATGGCCACTTACATCGATGTACATTTTAGACCAGGGAAGATAAAAAGAATCAAGGTAATTTTTATGATAACCATGTACCTACGACTATACTGTTAGCGTTGTAACGATGCCGTTTCGTTTCAGTCTCGTAAACGTTAGAACCTCCACGATGGCAGGAAACTTCATAGTTTAACTTACTGGCCATCAATCGTATTCTGTACCTGTCCTTTCAAAATTTAATATACTATCTATACTTTTACCCTATTCAATTAACAAGTCACTGGATCGGCTGATCTTTTATTCATTATTCCACAACTACATCTACTCCTAAATATTGTGTGACGAATCCCGACGCTCCGGCTCCTGTATTGCTAGCCTGCAACTAGGATTTCGCCACAGCGTAACGGGTGGTGGCTCTGTCTACAAAACTGAGGGTCATTGGTTCAGGTAGTCAATATTAAAAAAGAATATAAGAAATTAATTCTAACTGTATGCATAATAGGACAGTTAAATCATCTTTCATATTGTAAAATAGCCTAAAATACACAGTATTTGTTTTATTTACAGGTTCAAAACCATCAACAAGTTTTTATTAAGACTGGCTTAGGACTGGTCTTATACTGCTGCATTTTGTAAGTATATCTAGTTGTTTTTCGTGTATCATTTATTGTTTTGTTAATTGTTACGCCAACCACAGTACATTTTTTTTACTACTAATTCTTCGGTGGAGTGCAATATCAGTTTTAAGAATTAAATTCACTTACATGAGAACATTACATACATTATTAACCTAACAATATACAATTGTTGGGCAACCTAATTATGCTGTAGTTAAATCAAAATATCGTGACAAACACTCACTTTGGAACCATACAACAACAAAAAGTATTGGCCGTACTTAGTAAAAGTCTTAGAGCTTTAAGTTTTTGTTTTATCAAATAAGAAATTTGTAAATATGATTTTAATTCAATTAATATAATTTTAATGCAATTAACTTATTCATAGGGTTTCAATTTAATTTAGACTTATAATTTCAATCATAGTATTTAACATTATCAATTATTATTTTTATTGCATAATTGGTGTTTATTTGTTTAATTAATTGAGTTTTATAAATTGTCAAAAAATATGGATTTTATTATATGAAATATATGTATCGAAACTTATGTGCTAATTATGTGATGTTTTAATAGTTTTTTAAAAGATACAAAAGATTTGGATGGCTTAATATATTCAGGCAGCTGGTTATACATTTTGAATCCTTCATACATCATATTCCTTCTACCGTAATTTGTATGTAGTGTGTATAATTGTATGTCATCGCAACACCTGATTTCCTTTTTATGTGTTTGAGGTTTTTTTGTGAAACTTGTACTTAAATGTATTTGTTTATTCAATATTTTACGAACTAGTATGCAGGTACAGTACTTGTAGATTTGAGCTATATTCAATAAATTGATTTCTGTATAAAGTTTACTAGTTGGTGTCAAGTAATCAAAGTTAAAAAGTATTTTCAGTAGTTTGTAATATGGATAGATTTGTCTTAGCTGCTGTGCCCCATAGTTCTAGTAGGTAATCGAAGTGTGGTTTCACTAATGAATTCTAAATTGTATAACGGACACACCGCAGTAATGATTTAACAATTCAACGTACCTGTTCCGGACGGCTTAGAATTAGCTTAAAATATTGAAATTCATATCAATAGTTTGTTAATTTGTTTGTTTGATTACTTATGAAAAATTTGATATTTGATACAGTCCACCTAGCATAGATAGTAATAGTTTGTTAATGTTTTATAGTTTATAGCTAAGATTTTATGTTTTTAAGATTACTTTACATCAATAAAGATCAGCAGCTTAATTATTCATAGGTACACACCCTCAAAAGAGGACTTAGACAGTTAGAATTAGAAAGTTACTGTGGCCTTGATTCTATCTCTGTCACTCACATAGGCTTCTTTGTCTGATTAGACCTTGGGAAAAAACTTAGAAGCATTTGATAGGATGTTCCCGGTTTCTTGCTCTCATAAAACACTTACCGATTGGGAGCTGAAAATGGTAATATCAATAGGCCTATCCCGGGGTCAATTTGTAGTCAATGGGAAGCCTCCATAGAAGAAACACCTTAAGTAAACAGTGAAAAATAGTAGTGCAGTGTTCTTATACCTAGACTAGGGAAAGTAAAGTCAGAAAAGGTTGTACAGTGCTAGTGCCAACATACAGTTAGTACAGTATACTTATACCTAGATTAGGAAAAGTAAAGTTGAGAATAGAATAGGTTATTGCAGTGCTAGTGCCACGACCTGGACAGAACAAGTGTTTGAACTAGAACAGTTTGCAAAATAATAGTGATCTTTAGTAAGCGGATAGTTAGTGCAGTACTCTTATACCTAGTGTCACAACATAAACAGTGCAAGTGTATTGAACTCAAATATATATAGGAACTAGCTGCCAGTATAGTATAATTACGGTGCTTTCATTCGGCCACCCATCCGACCCGTGCTTGATGACCTTAACATTACCAAAATAGAAGTCGCTACGGGTACTACGAGCTGCTACGATCTTGCTGCGACGCGTCAGCTGTTCCTGTATTCTTTTCTGCTCTCGCCCTTGAACTTGTTTCGCTCGTCTTTGTACTTTCGCCAGCTCTCTTCGTCACCCTTTTTGAGGGCCACCCTGAGAGCACGTCAGGTCCTCTTTCTGGACTTCTCTAGTGACTTGGTCCACCACGGTTGTCCCTTGCCTAGTTTGATTTCTCTGAGCGGACATGCTTTATGATAGGCTTCCCTGAGGGCCTCATCTAGTCTTGTCGCCTCTTTTTCTATCTCCATTTCGTGCTTGTGTAAGTCGTGACTTCCAGGTGTCCACTGTTTGATGTAGTTTTCGAAAGTAGACCAGTCTGTCTTTTTTGCGTTTCTCACTCGGATCCTGTCTATGCTGAAGGTTATACGTCTGTGATCTGACATGGATTCATTCTCGTCTACCTTCCAGTTTCTAAGCCAACAAGGCTGATCGTTTCTGATGCGATGGTGATGTCCAGCACCTCACTTCTCACTCTGTTGACTAACGTTGGTGTGTTACCTACGTTTAATAACTCCAGACCGGATGCGCTAATGTACTCTAGGAGTGCTTTCCCCTTCCTGTTACAGTCCGTGCTGCCCCATACCACGTGATGTGCGTTGGCGTCGCACCCTAGAATAACAGGAATGTTCTTTTCTTGGTACTTCTTGATGGTATCTTCCATTTCTCTTGTTGGCGGCTCAAACTCACTCTCGCTGGGAAGATATGCAGAGACGAGGAGCACCCTTGCTTTGTTCTTGTTTAGGCTCGTTATTGTTAGTTCAACGCTTGCCAGATCTCTGTAACAGTCTGCCTTGATTAGTCCTAGTGTGCTTACTCTACTGCTCGTGAAGATCCATGCTCTCGGGTTGGACTCACCATCATTGTGGGAGATGAGGTCTCCACCCAGGGAGCCAAGCCCGGCCACCCGTCTGTTTATGACGTATGGCTCTTGCAGTAGAGCGATATCTATGCTCTCCTCCACCACGTATCGGCACAGCTCCGACATGGCTTCCCGGCAGTGGTGCAGGTTGAGTTGAACTATTTTTATCTTTTGTTTGTGTTTTTGTGTTGTGTTACTGTGTGTGTTCATAATTATGTGTGGTGAGTGTGTGTGTCGTGTGTGTGTGTGTATTTGGTGTGTTAGTGGCCCCCTCTTGACTACTCCGTTTCAGTCTTCGGGTCCCCGTACCAAGGCGGTTGCAGAAGCGGTGTCGTGAGGGGGATGGGTGTGGTGTGGTGTGTGGGAGGTTCGGGGCTGGCTATTCGGCTGGGTGTGCGGTAGTCTAGGGGTCCTTCTGCAGGGTTCCCGATCTGACTACTGCTCTCCCCGCCGGCAAGCACCCTATGGCACGTGGCATTTCACCTTGCCCGCTAAGGTCGCAGCCGAGCAGCCAGTTGCACGCCTTCTCGGTGCTGGGTGTCACAAGGAAAAATCCCTCTGCCACCAACCCCGAGGCCTCGAACGACAGGCACCGCCCCCCGACCTTAGCCCGCACGGCGCTGGGCATGATGGCCACTAGCCTCTTCCGAACCGCCACTGCTGTCGCCTCGTCCATCCTGCCGCCATCCACCCGCTCGATAATGATGGAGAGATCCGTCTGGCCCACATGGGGTCGCGACGATCCCTGCGGCGCGGGTGTTCTGCCTTTTAGGTGGGCGTTGCTGTGTCGGCTCTTCTGGGTCTGTCCCCTGTCTCTTGAGCTTAGGAGCCCGAGAGCCTGCCCCCCCTCTCGATGGTGTTTGAGGTGTCTGGGTGTGGTTCTGCTCCGCCAGCTCTCTTTTCTTCTTAGCCTTCAGACGCTTGTACTTACTTTTTGAGAGCCATTCTTTAAATTCTTCGGTACTGTGCGTCTGTCTGTCTGTCTGTGTGTCTGTTATTCTGTCTCAAGGCTATACGTGACAGATCGTCCCCGAGAGTCTCAGAAATAGACCTACCGGGACGCACCTGTGTAGCCGTGGGTGTTGTTGGAGTCACAATTGGAGTCGTCGTACCAATGTGATGCGCAAATTTGCCCCCCCCCCCCCCAGAGTACGAGTGGCAGCCCGAACCTGACGGTCCGGGGAGGGGTTCTCCGGCCTTGCCGGTACCCTCCTGGGGTATCAACTCTTTATTTGCACTCATTGTTTTTTTTTGTTCACCGGGACTGCCGGAATGGGTTGGGGGATAGGAAAGGATGTGAGGGAAGGATGCCGACTTAATGCCCGCTTTACTTAGGCTCCCCATAAGGGCGCCGGGGCAACGGGCATATAGTAGCGGGGATGAGGAGGGGTGGGGTGGGGTGTGGGGGTACGGCCTGAGTTTTCAGTTACGTCTGTTTCATAAGGAATCAGACCAATAACAGGGGGCACCTCGAGAAGGATATTACTCAGGCCTTGCCTTGGGGATCTACGCGACCTGCGCTCTCCCCCAAGACCGTTCGCCATTCTCAGCACCGGACGGGTTTTGAAAATGAGGGTACGTCTGATCGTTTGTCATGTCGCCCCAGAGGGTTCCCGAAGGAGGCTCTCATGCACACGTCTCAGACTTACCCCCCCCCCCCCCCCCAAATGATCTAACTAAACGAGCAAATGCCCCACCCTTCACATTCTCTTTGTGTAAACATAGACATAGCATTCTTTTGTTGTTTTATCTTTGTTCCCAGAGATCCTAAGGTACGATTCAGAATGCTTGTTCTGGATTCCTAGTTCTTGTTCGTTAGAATTCTTTTGGTGTGTGAATGAAATAAATAATTATTTAATTACACTAAAAGATCATAAAAGAACACAATTGTTCTAACTCTATGTTCGTTTGGCCTCAACTCACCCTAAGCCGATCAAACAAAATAAAGGAGGCTCACTAGGGCTCTCATGCACACGTCTCAGACTTACCCCCCCCCCCCAAATGATCTAACTAAACGAGCAAATGCCCCACCCTTCACATTCTCTTTGTGTAAACATAGACATAGCATTCTTTTGTTTTTTTATCTTTGTTCCCAGAGATCCTAAGGTACGAGCCAGAATGCTTGTTCTGGATTCCTAGTTCTTGTTCGTTAGAATTCTTTTGGTGTGTGAATGAAATAAATAATTATTTAATTACAATAAAAGATCATAAAAGAACACAATTGTTCTAACTCTATGTTCGTTTGGCCTCAACTCACCCTAAGCCGATCAAACAAAATAAACTGACCCAACAGAATGTTCTGTCTGTTACTTTGGCACTATTGTTCAGTAATCTAACAAATGTTTAGTAAGAAATGCTTTTGCAGAAGATATTGGCGTTGAGATAGATTATAATATGTTTATTTGCTTTAAATGTGCTACATTTTTGATGTTATTTCTATATTCAGCTACACAACACAGCACATTTAGCTAATTTACTTAGAAAATTGACTGACATGTTGGTGCAATGGCAGCGATCCTGCCTTTAGCACCGGAGGTCGTGGGTTCGATCCCCACCCATAACAAACATTTATGCGACAAACATTTGTGCTTGTTGTGTGTCTGGGTGTTATTATTTGTTTAAGTATGTATTTAGAAATTTTCAAGTTTGTTTATCAGTCTCTGACACCCATAGTACAAGCTCTGCTTAGTTTGGGGTCAGATGATCTCTGTGTAATTTGTCCTGGATATTTATTTATTATTTATTTAAACAAAATTATAAGTGAAATATTATTAAGACAGTTTAACACAAACATGTCAACATTATTTTATTATAAACTAAAATTGGCAAGCAGCATAATTCGAGAATTAACAAAATAAGATTATAATTATGTAATTACAAGGCAAGTTAATTTACATAAAGAGATGATAAATAAATAAATATCTGGGACAATTTACACCAAGATCATCTAACCCCAAACTAAGCAGAGCTTGTACTATGGGTGTCGGAGTCTGATAAACATACTTAAATATTTTTAAATACATACTTTAGTCATTAGTGGATAATAACACCCAAAAACACAACAAAGAAATTTTCGTCACATAAATGTTATTCATGGGTGGGGATCGAACCCACGACCCCCCGAACGAAGATAACATGTCAAGATAATCTACATTCTCTAAGATACTAGTCATATTATCAGCTCTGATATCTAACTAATTATATTTTTTGTCTTAGAGCCACTTGGTATGGCATTGTAATTTTTATACACATTGCGCAGCATTGTCTCTTACACATTTGTCTGCAACAAAGTATCGATAACTGCGATAAAAAATAATCTCCAGTATAATTGTAAATTCATGAGAGGAGTCAAATTCATTAATGTTAAATGCAAGTAGCTTTTATTTTATGTACCCCACTTAATAACCTGATAACACTCAATTGAGTCTTAACTTGCCCCGCATAAAAAAAGCTTTAAATGAATTTCGTTTAAGAAATGTTTAGACAAAAATGAATAAGAATTCATCTTAAGTTATTGTGTTTTTTATCTTTTCTAAAAACACCTTCTTTAAATTGATTCAAAAAATTATAAGGAATCAATTTAAGGAAAATTTATGGTTCTAGACATCCTAACCCTTCAACTTTTTAAAAACTTAAATGCCTTATTAGGTGTGAGTGTGTTCCATTTTGGCTGCAAATGGAGAACATCTTTGCCTGGCATTTGCCTTCAAGGAAAAAAAAGTAAAACGTCGTGTATCATTTTCACCCAGCCAATCAGCGATGATCCTCTACGTCTAGTCCAATTTGTATGAGAGATTGCCGTCTGAACTTGTTCCCTAGTGAACTTGTTCCCTAGTTAACTTGTTCCCTAGTTAGTCTGTGCGTGTCTGCTACGCTCAGCCATTATAATCACACGTTCGCCCTCGACCAATAGCCGAACGGATCCCACTTGAGTTTTATCTGTGGTTTTTTTATAATACAAAACTCGCTTCGCACGCTTTGTTCGACGACTTCGTTTCGTTTGCTATTTCGTTTGGTCAACCAAAATCCTTTGAATAAGGGTTTTCGATACTTTTTCTGCCCCTATTCGGCGCTGCCGTTGCGTCGGTGCAAACAGGTGTCAGATCCCATAGATTCGTACCAAAAAATAATTGCTTTTTGAAATTCTATTAATTTGGACGTGTTATTTTAATATGGATGATAACGGCCAGAAACAAATCGCTGAACCGAAGATTGAGCTCAAAAATAAAGGCGCAAAAGCCACTGGTACTAAGGAAAAGTATTTGTTTACACAATTTGATTTGGTTTTTTAGCTTCTAAATGTGTGTTTCATTGAGTTGTAGTTGATTAATGTATGTTAATAAAGCAAAATAAACCATGCTTTATTCATGTACAATAATCAACTACAACTCACAAAAAACGTAAAATAATTAGGCATAATAAACCATGTTTTACTAACTTAAATTAATCAACGAGAGTATTTTTTATTGGTATAAATTTGTCACTGCGAATGGCTACAAGCCACTGTTTAATCGGTATTTATCTCCCGTAGGAAACTCATGCCCTCCTGATTTATTTGCACACATAAGCACTGCACAACACTATGGCCTTTAAGAAAACAATATTCCTATAGTAATGTTGATAAGAATAAATAAACCAAAAAAATGATCGAAAAATACAAATAATGTATGTATCTGACAGTTAATATGCCCAAAAGCTACAGTGCTGCCATCTCACGCAGGCCATTTCAGACAACCCTCATTCATTCAGTAAGTAGGTAGGTATTTGATTTTTCCGTTTCCATGATGGCATATTATCGCTAGAAAAGGATTTATTAGTAATTTTTTGGCGTTAACTTTGGTAGATTTTTTCCGAGAGTGTTTGAGTACTAGATGTTTGATTTTTCCCGTTTCCATGAAGGCATATTATAAGATTTAAGAGAAACATTGCACCCTGATAAAATTGATGTCCTCCAACTTCAACAAGGCACAAAGAAACATGACTCTCATTTAGATCCAAGCCGTAAAATCAATATAAAAAACATCAGTCAGAAAAAAAAGATGTCGGATCGAATTGTTTTTTGTAAAAATTATAAACGATTTAAAATAAAATAGATTGTGTAAATCTTGCTTGCATAATAATATTTTGATTACCGTTGATGACGGAGCTTTAATTAAGAATTAAGTCCTCGCTCCTCATTATATTCGTCGTGCTTTCTGTGACTTGGTATTGGACCTTCAGCATGTTCAGGAAAGTTATTTTTAAGTGGGAAGTAGACGCGTAATATGTTAAAAACACGCGTCTATATGGTATTTGGTGCTCAAAAATGCCAGTGATATGGATTATCTGCAAGTTTTCGACGAGAAATTGACCGGTCAGAAATATAACCTTTAACCATTACCTATTGTAAATAAACCGTTAAAGTTCGTGTGGTATATTTTTTGTTATTATTGAAAGGTCGAACAGTGCTGGACGAAGCCAGCAGCAGTATTCTTGAATTTTTCAGTTTTAAGGTTAATTTTATTTGTCTTTTCTAATAATCATTAGCTTGCAACTGACATTGAACCGTAAATCCCTAAGCAGAAGGGTTATAGCTGCTTGCTGGCATTGTGTAGTATCGTTTGGACTCTTACTACTTCCCCCACCTACTATTATATTCGACCAATGAGAGGACAGTCAAGTGAAGTATGCAAGTCTATGTTTGAGAGCGTGAGTATATGTGTGTGCGTGTGTTCCCACAGGCTCAATTGAATTCAGAGACGTCATTTCATTTGGTTTAGGCGTTGAAGGCGCTGTTTCGCATCTGTCTTCTATAATCTGTGGCTACGCTCAGTTAAAGCGTCAAATTTACTTCACGAAATGTCATTTTTTCACCTTCAAATTCAAACATTTCTTCGGAATCCGAATTGGTGTGGTGTTCACTCAGATGATCAGATCCGGACTTTCGCTTCCCATGTGCTCAATTATTCATTTGAATTAGAATAAATTAGTTCTTCATTTTATTGAAAATTGCAGGAGACACATTATTTTTTAATGGTTTATGTACATACGCCACGCTACGCGGTGTACTAGGCATAACCTTCCTTTTCCGTAATCTGTGCATATAATATACTCTATAACTTGTGCCCTAGTTAGTCTGTGTTAGCTTAGTGGTTAGTGCATCTTGTTCCATAAAACTTGTTCCCTAGTTAGTCTGTGTTCCATATTTAGTCTGTGCCAACTGAAAAAAATAAAAACTGCCAATTTAACCTGTTCTATAACTAGTCTGTGGTCTGTGCTCATGCATGCATGATTTTAACTAATTTCTAAAATAAAATACGTGCTACAAACGGGGCTTTCTACGTTATCTAGTTTAATCTACACATTACAATAAAAGGGATCTGGGCCAATACCTATGCTGAGCTAGAGGAACAAAACTTTTATAGATTTAATTATTATTATTGTAGGTTGGCTTAGTTTGAATAAGTTTATATTTGAAGTATGTACCTACTACTTGTGTTCCAAAATGTCTAATTGTAAAAAGTGTGAAAAAAAAGCCAGCGTTCTTCTACGAAAAAAAGATTTTTACTGTAGAGACTGTTTTATTATTAATACAAGTCATAAATTTCGTGCATGTATTGGTAAAAACAAAACTATACCAGCCAATAAAAATGTTCTAATATGTCTCTCTGGAGGGCCGGGGTCCACAGTTTTACTAGATTTAATTCACAAAGCTGTGTCCCTCAACAATCATAAGAAGTTATGGATAACTCCAATATTTTTTCATTTGATGGGTGAGTCTTCTTTACTGCTTTAATACTAAGTTCCAGGTTGTTAGTCTAACAACAAAATCCTACAATACACATGTGTATTTACTAATTTGGTTTTTTCAGGTATGAGCAATGAAGCTAACGATTTGCTGTCTGTAAAAGCTGTGAAAGAGCAATGCAACCAGTACAATGTCAATATTTACATAGGTCATATTGCAGAATATGTGTCACTGAGTAATAATCTCCCAGTACCAAATACTGTACCAGAAGTCAACTCTGTTATGCATGAACAATTTGATAGTTTGATAAATAGTATGTCAGTTACAACTAAAAATGATTTTTTACTGAAAATAGCAAGAGATTTGTACATAAGATATGCTAAAATGTTGCAATGCAATTTTATATTCAGTGCTGAAACTTCAGGAACTTTAGCAATCAACTTGCTTTCAAATTTGGTAAATGGACGTGGATCCCAAGTGCAGTATGACATTGTAAGTAGGTTATAGAAAGCTCTGTTTTTTGTATTTTTCTTTCACATTAATATTTGTTCAGGGACCCAATTTCAATTAACAGTAATGGCTTTTACAGGGGTTTTGTGATGGCAGAGACGAAATAAAAATTATCCGACCAATGAGAGATATTAGCCAAGAAGAAGTTCAATATTACATTAACATCAACCATCTAGCAACTCGGAGCAGTAACAACTCAAACCATGAAAACAGTCTACAATCAGTGATAACACAATTTGTAGCTGATTTGCAAGATAACTTTCAATCAACAATATCAACTGTTTGCAAAACTGCTGACAAGATTGGTGTTCAAGATTTAACTGATCATTACAAGAAGTGTGCACTTTGTGAGGTAACTTATTGATAACTTGGCTATGATGTTTAACCATGATAATTAATGTGGCAAGAATTTTAAGCCACTTGTACTGACAATCTATTATAACTAAAGTATTTTCACTTTTCAGAGTGCTATTAGAGCAAAACATAAGAAGCTTACAGCATTGGAAGCCACTAACCATTCTAGAAGTCTTTCAACTGGTCAGAGTGGTCACTATACTTCTGGAGAATCCAATGATGCACTTTCAAATTTATCTATGTTTCCCCACATCAATGAATACCTTTGCTATACTTGTAGTAGAAATTATTCTGAAATGGATAGCACCAAACTTCCACTACATGTAAGACAAATGTTACATTCAAATAATAAATAAATAGAAGAAATTCCAACCAAACTACCTCATATCATTCTTAAAAATGCGTTTGGTAAAATCTATAGCAATCACTCGACATCTTTTTTATGAATGCTCGAGTCACGCCATGCCCGCCGGCGCCGGCGTGAAGGGACGCGACGGAAAGGGGACGTGATCGCGCCCCGCCACGTTTACTTGTCCGTGTATTAAAAACTGTTCTTATTCCTACTGCTTAGGGCCCAAATCGTTAAAACATATGTACGTGAGTGAGCACGAACACATACAATTAGTTTTTCCACATCCTTATTTGATGGGATGCGATGCGATACTGCATGCAGGTCATGGGCGCGTGCAACACCAGCGGTGGCATCACTCGCCCAGCGCCCTGTAAAAACGTTTTGCTAACTCCGAATACTCCGATTATCCTTGCCCCGCCCCTTCACCCTTGATGCGTCACAAAGCAATTACATTTTTTGAAACAATACATATCTGGCTAAAATAAAGAATGGTGATAAAATTTCGTTAGAAGATACCGGCTTGACAGCATATATTATGGGATTCAAATGTTATTACTACCATGTACCTCGTTCCCCAAAAAAAGTAAAGGCCTGCCCAGACGACGGACTTTCTCCGCAGCGGAGAAAAAGTCCGCCGTGGACTCAACGCACGATGTGCGATCATTTGTTGCACCAGTTTAATTTAGTGAAGCGCATGATATGGAAGCAAATTATTATTTTGTGAGATTAAGTACGTTGTGCCTCAATTTACACAAGTTTAAGAAAAGAGAAGACGTTTCATCAAAGAGAATACTAGGTCCATCCCTTTATTTCGAATCTTCGCGCAACGCGGACTAAAGCCGCTGTGTGCGTTGCTGCTCATAGCTCGTTCGTTCTATTTTTCCGCGGACACCCGCGTAATCCGCTACGCTCCGTGGGCGTCCGTGGTTATTCGGCAGACTTTGTTCAGCGTACCTGACCGACGTTCCTTGGCTGATTTCACGTTCAACCACTTCCGCGACAGAAATTCAGTTGCTCAACTTTGTGTGTGCATTCAGAGTCTTAGGGCCTGCGCAGACGACGTACGCGGAGAAAAAAGTATGCTCCGCGAATAAAAAACCCCCGCGGACTCAACGACACGGTGTGTGATCGTTTGTTGTCCGAGAGTATTCAAATATTCTGAGATTACGTTGTGCTGTAATTTACATAAAGTTTAAGCAAAAGATTTATTCGAATCGATTTAACGTGTCCGCCGAGGTGTTTCGGCGGATTTTTGGTTCGGTGTACTTTTAGTCGTTCGTGTGCGTTGCTCGATACAGTTTGAAAGGGATCTATTTTGAAGGAGAAAAAAGTACGCCGCGAATAATCTCTCTTCTGCGCAGGCCTTTAGTCGTCCGTGTGCGTTGTTCGATACAGTTTATAAGGGATCTATTTTGACGGATAAAAAAGTACGCCGCAGATAATCCGTCGTCTGCGCAGGCCTTAACTGCAGAGCTATGTCGACGACGCACTACAATATGGGTAGGTAGTCAGTAATTTTACGGCGAGAGCTCGCTACAAACACGAAGTGAGTACCTACGTGTTTGTAGCGAGCTCTTGCACGGCACAGTACCCACACATTGTACTCATGTTTACCATGAGTTTCCGTCACGTAATCGGGGATCGTTACGCTCAGAAATTTGTATGTTTCATTTTTAACCACTAGGGGCGCTGAACCTAAACACCAATAAAAACGTCAACACGGTTTACGCGGACGCTAGCGCCTGTTATTAGTATAAACTCTAATGGTAGAAAATTGATTCTGTGTCAAAAAATAGAACTAACGAACTATGAGCAGCAACGCACTCAGCGGACTTTAGTCTTGTGTTGAGGATGGACCCAGCCCAGTACTCTTTTGAAACATCTTCGCTTATTCTTGAACTTCATGTAAATAACAAGATTACAACACAACGTGATCTCACAATATTTACCTTCCTACCGTGCTTCACTTAATTTCTAGACCGTGTGCCGTTGAGTCCGTGGCAAGTCCTCGGCGAAATTGTTTTCGTGGATCGGACATTTTTCTCCTCCGCGGACAAAAGTCCTTCGTCTGCGCAGGGCTTAGGCTACCTGTTCACCGAAGCGGAGCGGAGTTTTGGCAATTTGTAACCAATAGAATTGAAGGCTGGCTGCCTGTCCACCGAAGCGGAGCGGAGTTATGGCAACTTTCAACCAATAGGATTGGTTAAAGGCAGGCCTGCCCACAATCCTACGTTGAAAATTGCCAAAACTCCGCTTAACTGCCTCGACCCGCTTCGGTGGACAGGCAGCCTTAGGCTGGATTTAGTACCACACGGAGGACTGTCGTCCGGAGCTATCGTATAGAAAATCAACTGTTGCGTTTAGTGGGACACGGACCGCGGAGCGTCCGTCCATCCATTCAGAGGAAAACCATCCGTCGAGCGCGTACGTACACCGGAGCTCTATATCAGGACGCGCTACATTTTATTTTCTGCGCGACATACTAGTCCGAGCCGTACGTTAGTCCGTGGACCTCTAAACGGCGAGCGGATGCTCCGTTACGGGCGGTCCGTTAGTTCTAGCGGCACACCCCGAAATTCAGTCAAAACCTGCAAATGGTGTTAAAAGGCATGAAAATCGGAACGATTGATCTTTAGGCCATACGAATCAACTTGTCCCATCCTCACCCTTCCACTTCCGTACCACGCGTGCTGGATTGCGGCGTCATCCACACACAGTCCAGCATTTGTTCCCACGCACAAAAAGATTCGGTGACTCCTTTCTTTGTCAAACCATAGAGACGTTGAACGCTCTCCCAGCGCACGTGATTCCTTCCTTTTATAGTCCCGGCGTCTTCAAGCGGGGCATGAAAAGGCATTTTTTGCAGGCCTTCAAGATGAGTATGACCAGCTCAGTGATTGTTTTGCATAACTGTGCTTCTCAGCATCATGTCTGGACACTGGACCTCACGACTGCTTTCCATCAGGTGGAGTGAGGACATCTTGACGGGCACTATAAAAAAAAGCTTTTGCTCATAAACCTATCAGGTCTATACAGGTTTGTACGGAACCCTCGGTGCGCGAGTTGGACTCTCACTTGGCTGGTTTTTATAGTTTTGAGTTTGAGTCGAAATTGAGCTATTGTTACCTACTGTTGTGAAATAATCATTAATGCATTACTCGAAGAATGGCAGAGGTTGCTCCAAGAAATCATTGATAGCATCATCCGCAGCATGCCCAGACGGATGAAAACCTTGATCAAAACACGGGGGGGAAACACTCTATAATAAACAGTCATTTAATTAATTTGTGATCGTCACAAAATCCTATATTATCAACTGTTTCTGTCATTACGAAATCTAAGAAAAATGCATTTTGTTTAGTTGAACTTTGAGTGTGGACAAGGACGGTTACAAAAAACATGTTTGTTTGTAAACAACTATTGTCTCTTAAATCATTTCATTAAGATGATCACTGTGTCAGTTGTCTGTGTCACGGGAAAATGAACTCTTATTCAATGAAAATTATGCATCCATAAAAAATCAATTCCCCGTGACACCGACAGTACGCAGGAATAAAACGTAGTAAAAATACGTAACCAATCGGGGGCAAGTGGAGCTGATGCCCGGTGCGATGCGCTCACAGTAACATTATTTCAAAGTGGTAAGGCGTGAGAGACCTCGACCACAAATTAGACATGCGCGGCGCGCGGCGCTCTGACAGATAGCCCGCTTAGAACAACACGCCATTTTTGACGCACGCTCACAGAGAAATGAGCAAGAAGGCTAGAAACTAAGGAGAGATAACTCCCGAAGTGGGGGTAAGCTTTCGAGGGCCGAAAGTCGTATACTCTGTGCCGGGCAAAACGCTGTATTGCGCATGTGCAGCGGCAGCTATTTGTCATTTCATGGTCACATGGTTTTGTTTTGAACGGTGTCACGTGCGACAGTTGTTGTTTTTCGAGGTTGTGTTGACCAATTTTGACACTTCGCGAGGATCGCGGCAAAGAAGCGTAATGCGCATGCGTCACTGTGGGATACGGATTTAGTCCAACCCTTTCCAGGGAGTTATCTCTCCTTAGTCTCTAGCCTTCTTGGAAATGAGTTTACAAGCGAAGTCAGTGAGCTTCGGTGAGACGGAAAGTCGCACTGTCGCCAGTGTTTTTGTTTTTGTCGAACTTGGTGCAATTTTTCACATGATGGATTTTGTTTTTGGCCGGTTCTGTCAAGTAGGTATAACTTACCTATTCATTGTAAAAATTCAGAGCGAATATAGTACCTAGTAACCCTGGGCGGTTCAGGCAAGTTTTGGAAAAGGTGCGAGCGGTCCTTCTGTAAACTCTTTATTTTGTGCCTGGACAGTACCTACTAAGCATAGTGACGAAACGAAATAATTTACGTAAAGTGACGAGCTGTCAACGGAACCGAGATTATAAAGATTAAACGAAACAAATATTTTCCCCAGAGGGGTGCAGCAGTACAACGCAAAGCCCTCCTCGCGTATGCAGGGTTTGACTGTAGTAATATAAAAGGTTAAGGAAAAAGATTTTTCGCATTTTTTAAGAAAATTCAAAATATTTTTTAATAAACCTAGTTTATTACATTTAACTAAAGTATGTAGGTGCCATTTTCTTCGATTACTTTTTGCCATCTTGTAGGTAGGGACATGATCCCATTGCTATAGGAATTTTGAGGCTTCTGATCAAAATACCGCGACAAGTGGTTTTGGCAGTCCTCTCGTAATGTCAACACACTGCCTAAAGAATTCTGAAGAGACCGAAACAGGTGGATACCTGAAGGTGCAAAGTCAGGACTATACGGCGGATGCATTAACACCTCCTTTGCTGAGTGGCTAAAGATGTGAGAGGTATCATGATGAAAACCACACCCTTTCTGTTGATTAATTCCGGCCGCTTTCTCTCAACTTCTTGCTTTAATCTCATCAGTTGTTCGCAGTACAATTCAGAATCGATAGTCCTGCCTGGTGGTGGTAACAGCTCATAATGCCAATGCCCTTCCAATCCCACCACACACACACAGCATCACCTTGTTGCGAGTTAACCCGGGTCGAAACCCAAAACTAAACTAAAAAAAAATTAAAATGTATCGAATTTCTTCATTAGATTCACTCATCTTGACAGTAAGAAAAACAAATTAAAAACACATTTTCTTAATTTAACTTGGAATTATCTTCTTTAAAATTTAAACTTTTGATGATACCAAAACCAGCCAGATACAAAACCAAAGAGATTTTATTACAAGTTCATACATACTATATGCGAAAAGACTTTTTCCCCAACCTAATATTTTCTCTTTAACTTTACTAGGACATCTTTTTTAAATCACGGACTAAATAGGACATTTGGGGACAATTTTTCTGCCAAATTTGGTTAAAATTGCTTTTGTGGCGTGGCCAGTAAGTGAACCCAAGAATCATTTATACATTTTTCAATGTTACGATAAGATTTTGGCAGTATTTCTAATATTAATAGCACAGAATATTATCGGACATTTTTTTAATAATAAATGAGTTTAAATTATTCCCCTTTCACTACCGTTTTCGAGGTGGGCGTAGCGACCAAGTCACTTCCCAGCCACGCCACTAATAACGTTCAATTTCTCTTAAATTTCTAAACTACAATTTTTTTTTAACCATAGCTGCCAAATTTGGTTAAAATTGCTTTTGTGGCGTGGCCAAAAAGTACAACACAAAATATAGCCTAACTAAAATAAAATAGGCTACTTATATTTTGACGGGAAAGGGGAAAGACAGTCTACGTGGGCGATGCCTCTGACGGACAGCTAGTCTAATAATCAATTTTAATAAAACTCAGCTTCCTGTACCGTCAACTCCTGAAAGGGTTGAGCTACATCTGGCATGCGACCGGGTGCGACAGCATGCAACCGTGAGCGGTCGCATTTTAAATGCTGCGGAATTAAAGTTGCTGTTTAAGAAGAAGCGCGCGATTGACGGCGAAAGCACCTGTCGCGCGCGACATCATTCGCGCGATCGCATCTTGTCCGTGTTGCCAAGCGCCTCGCCCGGTTCCGCCGCGTGCGGTCGCCTTCTGTTCTCTTTCTCGCTCTATTATATGACAGTTCTGAGTGATGGAAAAGGATATAAGCATAGGAAAGTGCAATGCGGTGCGGCCAAATGTAGCTCAACCCTACTTAACTTCGCCTGATTTTGAAATGAATTTTGCATATTTTTAAATGTTCCCTCTGAATGAGGATAGTCTGACACATCGGCACACTATCAACCTGGCCAATCAGATGGTGGTCTTTTCAAGTGTGTGTGACACGGATCGGTATTATGCAGTGTACGTTTGTTAACTGTGTTTTCAAAATGAAGTAAAGGAATTTCATCTAATTTCGCATGGCTGTTGTTTCTCCATGAATTCAAACTAAATTTCGCAACCTAAGCATTAGAATGAAATAAAACAATTAAACAGTCGATAAAGGTAGGCGAAGAACTTCAACGACTGTTTATTTGTTTTTTTCTGGCTTTTCTCGATACTAGGAACAAACAATAGGGTTGCAACAAGCTTCACATTGATTTTTTTTTGGGAATATTTTGACAGTTTAACATACAGTCGAATTGAGAAGAACCTCCTCCTTTTTTTGAAGTCGGTTAAAAAGAAGAATGCGTTCTAGGGCCAGTTCTGGCATTTAAGTATTTTCAGTACGTCTACCACGAGTTGCCATTTTAAATTTAAAAGGAAAAAAATTGTATTAGAATGACACATGCATGACTTGACATGACAATGTCAAATCCCAATACATTGTTACGCGTACGATAATGTAAATTTAAAGTGACAACTCGTGGTAGACGAGACGTACAGCAGGATGTTTCACGGTATAATATGACCTTTTGCATCTTGAACCAGAAAAGTTTTGCTGCATTTTGTAAAATAAATCGTGCCATCATTACATAACGTTCATCGCTCTTGAAATTGTGTTGTATTGTTGTTTTATGTTCAAACTCAATCACATTTAATATAGAACTACTATAGAATACCAAATTATTATTATTCTTGTTTAATTTTATAAAAGCGCTAACCCTAAGGCTGCTCGCACACGTCCGATAATCGGTGACCGATTTTTTGTAGGAGAAAAATAGAACGTACTGATAGCAATGGAGCAAAGCACACGTCCGACAAAAAGTAGGTCAGAAATAATATGAAATACAAAATCGGCCCGATTATCGGTCCGACAAAAAGTCTGACGTGGGTGTGCACCCTAATGGTAGGCGAAGTATGGGAGGAGACTGTTGAAGATTCCCCTTCTAACATTGCCTGTCACGATATTACTGTTCAATTCAAAGACATCCTTAATTTATATTAGCGCAACGGATAGCCCATCATATGAGTAGTAGGTAACTCATAAAAAGATATCAGATAAGGATATCAGAACTTTACCTTTAGTAGTTTCCTGGCTACGTGTAACTTTTCTGGGGTTTGCGAAAAAATTACATGCACCTCGCGCCACGTTTTGACTCATTGCCTAGCTAGATGGTGGCTTAAATTTGGCAAATGAGGTACCATTGTTGCAACAGTTAATTAAATAAGTGAATTAACCAATGAACACAAATAAATTTTACCAGTACAATAAAAAAGTTATGATCGTTCAAACATTTTAGGCGAAGTATGCTACAAAAGGCGAAATAACAGGAGTTGACGGTACTGGTTTAAAAACGTATGGTAACAAGTTATGTATGACGTAAGGTATTTCAGTACTTATTTCTCAAGAAGTACAAATAAGCGAAAAATGTCCAGGCAAAAGTTAGTATTGTTTATTAAGAAAATTTTGATGCAACAACTTCAAGTTATTACACTAAAATAAATTATAATCAATGAGGCTCACGTTCGAATCGAATAACCGACAACGTTCAAATTGGGACTTGCGACTTAATTTTATATACACATATAAAACTAAGTCGAAGTACTTGTATAGAACAGCTAACGTAACTTACTAAAATATACTAATAGAAACAATAATGCGACATTGTCTAATAATTAAAAGTTACTGGTCTTCTTCATAAAATACCTAAGTAATTAAAGAAAACGATTAATTTATCAAGTTAAAATTTTGTATTTATATCACACATATCTACATTTTACTTCTATTACATAAATACAAAATTTTAAATACAGTACCAACGAAAAGCCGCTAACCAGTACTCGCAAATGGTATGCAGATGTTATCAATATTATATTATACAAGTAATTACAATATCAATACCATAGGTTAATAAATGCAAAAGATCAAGTGCAATCAAACTCGAAATGTTTTCTTTATCTCAATAATAAATATTATTGATTTTCATGTAAAAAAAGGTGATTTTGTATCACTTTAACAATTTTAAACCCACCCACCCACCACAGGATACTCTCAAAGTAACATCTTGAATACATGATCAATCACTTTCATGGACGCGTTTAAACAGCTCATACCAGAGATAAACACTTTTAAAACAATGAATAACCAGATTTACTAATATTAAACACTAAATTATATTGTCTTTCCAAATAATATTTCCATTTATCAAACATTGGAATTACATTAGGAGTTGTTGGTTGAACAGAGATGACATCTTCACTGTTTTCCTAGTGTAGATATTTACACTGCCAGTGGTCTCTTTGTTGGTGTTTCTTAGTCAGTGACTTCATTTGGAATCTTGTACAAGTATATATTCAATACATTAGCATTAAAAAGAGTTTACTGACTCTTTATTAATTTACTCTGCTGCATTTATTGGTCCTTGCAATGCATTAGGAGTTGGAGAATTAGAAGACACCATTCGCCCCTGTTCCTTCACAATTGGATCTGAAACATCATAAAAATATGCATTTTTACTCATGTTTATTTTTTGAGGTGACAATACATTTCTGAACAAAACCAAATGCTCAGTTTAGGTGTTTGTGGGATATAGAAAATGTGATGTGTAAAGTAAATTTTTAAGTGTCATCCATTTAAAAAAAATAGGTTTTCATTTGATTTGGCAATTAGTTGGCGACTAACTTATTTTAGATGATTCAATGTGTTTTAAAATAAAATAGTATTATGCACACAATAATAGAGCAAAAATTTAAGTTTAATTTCAAGTCAATGAAATAATCACGAAAATGTCCTGTTGTCTATATCTTCTTTGCTAGTGGTGTTTATAACAGGAAAAAGAACTCATTTAAATCTGACTTATTAATATCTGCTAATAGTTGGTTAATTTCTGCTAGATACCAATTTTTAATACTCAATTTTGTAGTACAACCTACTTATTTTTGGTATGTATCTACAAGTCACAGTAATGGATTTAGTCTGCCATAGTTCAAGCTGTTAGAATTACTATATCCAATTAAGATCATGACCTAAATTGCTATGCCACCAAATGCTTGGATGCGGAATTTACTAATGAATGAACTTCAGAATGTGATGTCTCATGTGTACAAAAAATACATACACAAACATTTAGTAAACCACAGCTACATTTTCACCAGTCTGAGCCTTGCTATGTACGAACAAATTTGTTAACTGTATTGTTGATATTAAGATATTGTTTTGTATAACTCCACATACATAGATAAACATCTTTTATTTTTATACCACCAATGATCCCTTTACAAAGTAATTGATTGCTGGGCAAACAGCATTCCTCAGCCCAGTGCCCCAATGGTAAAGGCTTTTACTAGGCTGCTGACCCTTAAATCATTCATTTATTTCCACAATGTAAATAAAAATATATATTGAAACTTACAGAAATAAGGATGATCCATTGCTTCACGAGCAGTGTAGCGTTCATAGTGATCATAACGCAGTAGACGATCAAGGAAATCTAGAGCTTCCGGTGATACCAAGTGCTGGTTTTCTGAATGGACAAATCGTTCCCACCGTTTACGGGAATGCCTGTAATTATAAAACTGCTATAAGAATACTTATTCTGCCTTATTTCTACTAATCAAACAATGTAATGTAAAACAATAAACTTGCCTTCCAAGGATATCATTAAACCGGGGATCCAGTTCTATATGATATTTGTCCAAATATTCAAACAGCTCTTCAGTGCCCAGCACTTTCGCAATCCGTACCAGCTGGTCATAGTTATCATGACCATGGAAGAATGGCTCCTTGCGGAAAATCATAGATGCCAACATGCATCCTAATGACCACATGTCCAATGAGTAATCATACATTTGATAATCCACCAGCAACTCAGGGCCCTGAAATATAGATAACACTAATATTATTTTTATACAGTTAATTTCACACACTTGACCGTCCACCAAAAGACTTGATTTTGACGATTTTTTTTTACAGTCCACCAACAGACTTGATTTTGACGATTTTTTTTACAGAAGGAGTTAAAATAGCATGGTTAGGGAATTCTTATGCCTTTCTACTAATAATGGGTTTGACAGTAGTAGCGTGAGATTTGAAATCTAAAAGAAAACATAAGTATGCGCTTTTTATATTCGTTTAGCATTAGGATGTCAGCAGAGCGATTGACCACTGTGACCAGGATTGACATTTTATATCAATAATATATATATTATTTAAAAACTTCCTTAAACCTGTTGAGTTGTACAGAGGCGTTCACATCAACCTTCACAAAACCATTGCAAAACGGGTCTTATGACAGCCGCATATGGTGCCCCTAAATAAAGGTGGATGTGAACGCCTCTGTACAACATCCACAAAAACATACCTTAATCAATGCATTAGCTAGAGGTAGGAACTACTTTGTCAGTTTGAACAGCACAATTGCAACAAAAGCAATTAGTGCTAAAGGCATTCTAATACTCTCGAAAACATACAAACTTTTATTCTGAATACCCATGGTATAATCACTTCAAACTAACCTTAAAGTATCTAGATGCAACGCGAACATTGTACTCTTGACCTGGGTGGTAGAACTCTGCTAATCCCCAGTCAATTAGACGCAACTTTCTATTATCATGATCAATCATTACATTGTGAGGTTTCACATCTCTATGCATGATACCCATACTGTGGCAGTAATCTAATGCCTTCAGAAGTTCATACAAATAATACCTGGAAATAAAAGTCAATGAGTCACAAATCAAATTTAAATATTGTCTACTCAATAATGCTTTTATGAAACAGCACAATACCTTATATCATAATCTGATAGAGTTTGATACAGTTGTTTAAAATCAGTGTTGTTCACGTGTTCAAATATAAGCGCTGGAGTACGAGATACAGGGTCTTTGACTACTGCTTGTAAGGTAATAATATTTGTGCCTCCTCTTAAGTTTTCTAATATTTTTATTTCTCTTTTTATCTTCTTCTTTTTAACTGGCTGAAATGAGAATATCACCTTAGAAATGCATCATGAAACTACGTAATAACTGCAATTAAATAAATAAATATAACTTACTTTCAATATTTTTACTACACACTTCTCATTATTTGTGATATTTATTGCCTCAAATACTTCACTATATTTTCCGCGCCCAAGCTTTCGGACTAACTGGTAATCTTCTTGATTTCCCCAGTCAACTACATAGCTTTCATAGTCCCAATATTCTCTTGGCTTCTGTGAGTTGACATCGGCATATACCCTCGCTCTACTAGGTACTGCCATCGTATTATACCTCTGCCAACCTAGGGTTTTATCAGCGATACTCTTTCCGGAAATCGCATAAGTCTTGAGTAATGATACTGTGAATAAAAATATTTCCACGTCACATTCCGACATTTACATTAGGCATACTTATTTCCTATGGTTATGCCTAATCATTACACTTGTCACACTGCTCCCTTTAACATTTATGATTACGAGTGTTCAATTAGGAGTATTGTGCTATATAACCTAAAAAAGACATCCAGCTCAGTAGTTCCTCACTACGACTGCTAAAGGGGCTGCCTGATCAGCATTCCTTTTATTACTTCTTCAACACAATGATATAACACAAGCACATACTGCAACTATTCATAGGATCTGACGACATAAAATAAAATTTGAAAGTGTCTTCCGAGAGAAAAACGCACGCCATTACTCGTCAAATGATCGAATATTGCAGCACAAATTCATACCTAGCACATTGCTGTAGTTATTCCTAGTCTAAATGAAAAATATTTTCAGCATACATGAAACTTCTTGAAAACTAACAAATAATGCGAAGTCAAAGCTACAAAATTCACTTTTATCACAACTAAACCGGCTCAAATCCAACAAAATTCAAGATGGACGCCCACCCTTTTACTACTAATTCATTCCATTCGATTAGTATATCGATTAGATGTCAAATTCGCTGGAACTCGATTCATCGATGCTAAGGATTTTTCTACTACTTTTTAGTAAGTTTTTAGAAAATAATGTAAATGTTTGTTTGTACTAGGTAACTAAATCGAAATAAACAGTAAATATTTTTAAAGCATTTTTGACTTTCGCATGTTCCGTTTCTTTCTACTACTCTCTGAGTGTTTGGCTCGCGGCGCGAGAGTTTGAAAGTTGGAATAGCAACTCAAGTGTACGGCCTGTACGCCCATGTTTTTAGTGATTCAATGTCAGATCCAATAGGTATATTAAATTACATTATAATATAAACCCATGCTCAGGCCAGGTGCCCTCAAAACATCATAGGTTTGTTGAGAGATGGCGTGTTAATTTAAGAACTAATTTCATAACGTGTTATCTCGGGCAGTTCGCATGGTTTTTGCAAAAATATGCATAGCAATATTAACATAAAAAAAGTCGTGCACTTATTGAAATGCCATGTCCCCCAACCCCAAACGTGTTTCTAACTAGTTATTTAAAACTTTTGACTGGCAACATTTTAAATGTTTTTTTTTTCTATCGATATCGTAACTTTTGTATGAAAGAAAGAGATAGTTGTGTCTGTCAGTGTCACTCTTGCTTGCCCACAGATAACGGACGAAAAACTCAAGTGGCAACAAAAAATGGCACGTGAACTTTCTTCCGTCATAAATTTGGAAAGCTTCCGTCCGGCCGCGGCCGTCTGAGCTTCTGCGAGCGAGACATATGGATAATCAACACAACAACAGCACAGAGGCCGCCTCCCGTATTACCATCTCATAGAGCCAGTTAAGTTAATTTCTTAAACTGAGGGTAGCGAGCAATTTCGTCAGTAAATATTTGTCCTAGTAGAGGATGCATTATTGACAGGTAACCGCTGACTGGCTGAAAATTAAAGATCTTATTAGGAGATCGCTCGCTACGCACGCTCAGTTTAGAAAATTAACTTGACTGGCTATTAGAGATGGTAATTCGGCCCAAGCTCTTAGGAATCCACTGCTAGACATTGGCCTCCCCCAAAGAAGAGTTTCCCTTTGGGCCATTTGCTTATAACGCAACTTTCTTACCCTTCGCAGCTGGGCCTACTGAAATTCAGCACTTGAGCCTTTGATGTCTTGAGTCTATCGGTATTAGCCTTAAGGTATTCGTTATTAGCTGGCTGAGTTAGGTCCTCTTTATTCTTGGGAATCAGGACTTCGCTGCTGTAATATTTTTGTCTTTGTGTGGCATTATTTTTGCCGGTATCACCCTTGTTTGTTTTCACTTTTTTACAATGTAACTATGCACACAGATTACGTTAGTAGACCGCGTCGAAGATGGACAGAGGATGCAGCGCAGACAGACAGTATTAATCCATCTTGCGTACGTTACTAAAAATTATAGCGCTGCAAAATGCGCAGATGCTTCTTTAAGCGTGATGGACTGTTTTGAAATACTCAATCTTCAGAGGCTTACCAAGCTCGTTACAGACGGTTTTGAAGCTGACAACCATATACTAATATATATATATATTTAACGGGTACTGACAACTCTCAATCGCCGCCACGACCGTTAGATTTAAATAATTATTGTATTTTCCAAAAGTAAACTAAATTAATTAGCCTATAACGGGTGATTTTTAAATAAATTCCGAAAACGATATGACGTACTCAGTAAGTGATGTAATAACTATTTAAGCGAAAATTTATTTTTTTCAATTAACTTTAATTTAAAGATTTCATACGATAAATACTGACCGTTAGAGTGATTTTTATGGTGACCTTGAAATTCAAGTTAGTTAAATGAATTTCATTTTCGCTTAGATAGTTTCTACATCAATTGGTGAGTTTGCCATATCGTTTTCGGAAGTTATTTGTTAATCACTCGGTATATAGTTCTGCTACAATTGGATAATTGACAACATTAATCGGAATTTGAGAATGATTTAGTTTTTATTAAAAAAAGCATTTTATCGGCAATAAAAAAACTTTTAGTTAATTTACTTTTGTATAATTTTTAGTCCAGGTGATGTGTATGTTACGCTTGAGTCTAGGAGTCAAGACTCTTGACCAAAGATGACTGCACATACATTAATAAATTTTTTCGTTTTAAAGGGTTCAATGAATTAAGTGATGAATGGCTAATATAAAATAGTTTCACGCTTACCCAAAAGTATACACAATTTTACGCTTCTTGGTGTCAACCACGTCATGTTTTTTCAACGTGAAATCTAAAATACAATTTTAAAATACTTGTACTCTTAGGTAAGTTAGCTATCTCTACAGAATAAAACCGTGTTTATTGCATGGTTAAATTTGGAACTAACGATCACGGCGATTCTTCTTGGCCAATTTTTTTATGTTTCTATAGTTGCGATGACCTCTAACACAATTAAAAATAGTTGTTTCGCCTTGTTGAAATGCCGGTCACGTTAAAAACGTCTTTAGTGCACTGCACATAAAGACATTCTTAGTAAAATGATTAGTTAAATACACAGAAAAAAATTAAGAATCACCTTTTGAATCCCTGAAAAATCATTTCATTCTCCTAAATTTGAAATACTATTTGTAAAATTACATTGTTCAGCAAAGTCTGATTAGTATCAAGGAAAGAAAATAAAAGGAACGGTAATATGTTGCGTTAAAGTATATTTTTACAGGGTAATAAATAACAAACGTAAGGGTACAATGTTCAATAAAATAACTATAACTTAATTTTATTGCAAATGGGAAATAGCTAGGCATGCCTCGACAGAATTGAATTCTTTCTTAAGAAATAATACATCAATACAATACACCAGCTGTGGAATAATACTCGTATTTATGGAGTAATTCTTAAATGTTCACAATATTGTTAATATGTTGGTTGGTATTCCCAACTCAAGTTGGCTTTAGTTGCTTTTGACGACCCGCTAAGCGCAATGGTCCATGTGCCGGTTAAGCTGCATAGGGTCACCGGTTTGATCCCGCCCAGCTCCATCAGAAGTGTCGAAGCTGATGGTTTTTCGCTGGTCCATGGTATTTGTGGTATTTTGTTGTTTCTGGTATTCATAACACGAGGCTCAACCTTGTTTTGTCTTAATTTTTTGCTGTGCTTTTAGTATTCCTAGAGATGGGCATCAGGGCATTCACTTTATTATGATCACAAATAAAAAGCCCAATACCTGCACCAAGTAACAGAAAAAAGTGTGCTAAACGTTGTTCTATTTTTGTATAAGCACACTTATTCCTTAGTTATAATGTTTTTCTACTCCTTTTACTCATACATGTCAGAAAGAGAGGAGAAAAGAGATGATGATGGGAGTGTAGCTCCGGACATCATAATTTAGGCGCCCGCTTGCTGTACTACTAATAGCGAGGTGTTATTAGAAGCGCGCGAGGAAGGGGGGCTCGCGGGGAGGGTGAAGGCCCCGCCCAGTAGGTAGGAACCAGGAGGTGCGACTAAGGGTGCGTTTCCACCAGAGACATGCGAGGAATGTGTTTGTTAAGAACCAATAGAATCGCGAAGCTAGGTGAATGAAACACATTCCTCGCACTTCTCTTGTGGAAACGCATCCTGAAGCGCGTAAACCCAGGCGGTGCGCCGAGTGTCACTGCAAGCTGAAGCTCACTCTGCTCTTTTCGCGAGTCATTGTCGCCTTCTCTAAGCCTGGCTTTGTTAACGATTGAATTGGAAAACTTTTTATTTTATTTTCACACATGCTACTTAAACTAGGCACATTGACAAAGAGGTTTGCTATCGCAGACTTCATTATACTTTAGGCAGCTGCTTGCTGCACCACCAGCAGCGAGGTGTTGCTGGAGGCGGGCGCGGGGGCGGGCGCGGGGGGGGCGGGCAGCACGACGGCGCCGCCGAGCAGGTAGGAGCCGGGCGCGGCGAGCAGCGCGCGCGCACGCAGGCGGCGCGCCGAGTGCCGCGGCAGGCTGACGCGCACGCCGGCTTGCGGCGCCGTGCGAGCCGCCTCCTCGCTGCCAGCTTCGAGAATGCTCAGTGCGCCCGCCCAGCCTAATTCGCTGTAGAAAAAAAAAAATTGCACTCAGACATTTATGTGACGCCCATTTGTGTTTGTTGTGTGTCTGGGTGTTATTATCTATCTATACTTCATTCTTTATAACATTAGAAATAAAAAGCAGGGGGCCACAACGTATGAAGGGATAATGTAACATTTTAGATTTGGTAGAGTTATAGTGGCAGTAAAAATGTGTTCGGATAAAAACCCCTGCTTGTTTTTTGGGTTTTTACATCGACAATATAGTTTGGTGCAAGACAAAATAATTTATTTAGGCCAAAGCGTCTTAAATTCTGAAGTCTCTTTACTTGAAATGAAAACAATTAAGTGTGACAGCTGCTATTTAAGTAGATTTTAATAAATTCGGCATAAATTTAAGTAATAATGTTTATTATACCTTTACCACAAAGCGTACCCTAAAAATAACCTTTTTTACTTTTGTCTAATGCTATTGAATGTAGTATAAGCATGTGTTTAGAAATATTTAAGTATGTTTACCAGTCTCTGAGACCCATAGTACAAGCTCTGCT
This sequence comes from Udea olivalis, assembly GCA_947369235.1. NCBI lineage: Eukaryota > Metazoa > Arthropoda > Insecta > Lepidoptera > Crambidae > Udea > Udea olivalis. The sequence continues at coordinate 12,637,806 of OX376341.1, read as the reverse complement.
TAATTTGGGGTCAGATGATCCAAAATATTTATTTATTTTGGATTGTCCCAGATATCTATTTAATTTATTTATTAATTAATTGGTGACGAATGCGAAACATCAAATTACATCTACAAAAATAAATAGGGGACTGACTGCCTGAGCTATGAGCGCGTAGCCTTAACAGACAATACAGGAGCTAGGAGTATGAAATATGCACGGATTTTTCTTTAGAACGTAAATGTGCACTAAGTACGGATTTAACATGTTCAACCCTTGAAAGCGTAAGAAGGCAGAAAAAGTTTTGTACCGAAACTCGAAAACCACTAAGGTTTATAGGCAAAAGGCATTGTTTAAGTTGAGACATGTTCAATCATAGACCACAAAATCACTCATCACCCAGCGATAGTGCTATCAAATGACTGCTTGGTTCCAAATAAATAACAATAAACAACGCCAAAGCATTTACGCATTAATAATTTAATGAACCAAAATCATCTTACCTATTTTGTTTAGTCATATCTATGAACACGTCGACAGGAACTCCGTAACAGTTTACAATATTTATGGTTATCGGCACTAAGCAAAGTTTTCGCTGTTTAAAATCGTGCTTGACTATGTTTTCATGTTCTAATCGGAAAATCACATTGTCTTTTTTACCTATCTGTTTCGGATCTTTTAAGTCCGCTTTGCTGTCATTGTCATCGAGTTGCAACGTGGGCACGTCTGGCGATGCTAATTCTTTATTCCGTGAAACAACTTTGGTAAAGCCGTCTAACCACAAACAGTGCTGTCCAAACGTAGATTTGCCCGTCGTTTTATTATTAGCTCTCCATCTTAAAACAAACATGGATTGAATCAGTCCCTGTTTCTTTGATGCATCTGGGCTGACTACTTCGGGGTTATCAATGAAGGAAGGTTTGAAATCTGAGACGCAGTTGTAGTATGGAGCAAGATTCGTATCATCAAAACTTTTAGTAACTTTTAGACTCGTATGCTCTACTTTTTCTTCAGCGAGTGTTTCGGTTATTCTGCGCGCGTTGAATATCAGGTGAAGTCTTTCGTGTGCGGCTAAAGGGTCTATTCTAACCGCCATCGATGTTAGGCCTGTAAGTTTCCATTGCCTGCTAAGTAAAGACGCTTCAAGAACTTCTATTGCGATTTCCTCATCTTTTTCACAGGTTATGTTTTTAACTTCAACCGCCATTACCATATTTTCACGGACTTCGCCTTCGTCCGCTTTCAAGCTTCGACGTGGCGTCACAGCCACCTCCACGGCTTCCTGTAAAACAATAAAAGAGAATTGTAACAACCTGAATATTTGAAGACATCCATCGATGAAGGTGGAATATACGCGCGTTACTAGATTCACTCGTTGTCAAGTTTTACTAGATAACACAGTATTAGTAGGGAGCAAGATAGGATATTGAACCAATAAAATATTCCAGACGAATTCAGAGCAGCCAGGTAGGCCAATGTACGGGGCAAACAAGGAACATGTTCATTTACTGTGGATGCGTCTCGCTTTAGCGTTTTAATATTTTCTGTACTCTAGACTCTAGGCAACCGCAAATATTTCGCTTCAGCGTTACTGCGGGTGAGCATCTCACTGTCAGGTTTTGTGAGAGCTAAACGGATACCCAATTAGAGGCTTTAGAGGCTGAGGCACCTGATGCACGGCAATGCATTGTACCCATGATTAGCCATAGCAGTGTTTTAGCTCTCACTTGTAAATATTGACAGTGCTTAAAACGAAAGAGACAAAACAGTGCATCAGTTAGAATACTGTTTAAAGCTTTTATTGCGAGTGCGCGTACGCAGTGCGGTAGTACGCCAGCAGTCGCAGTGCGGGACCGGGGCAGTACTCACAGCGACGGTGAAGCGGAATACGTGGCGTGTGACGCGGTGCGAGTGCGCGAGCCCACTGCGGTGGTACGCCAGCAGTCGCAGTGCGGGACCGGGGCAGTACTCACAGCGACGGTGAAGCGGAATACGTGGCGTGTGACGCGGTGCGAGTGCGCGAGCCCACTGCGGTGGTACGCCAGCAGTCGCAGTGCGGGACCGGGGCAGTACTCACAGCGACGGTGAAGCGGAATACGTGGCTTTTGACTCGGTGCGTTTGCGCGAGCCCGCTGCGGTGGTACGCCAGCAGTCGCAGTGCGGGACCGGGGCAGTACTCACAGCGACGGTGAAGCGGAATACGTGGCGTGTGACGCGGTGCGAGTGCGCGAGCCCACTGCGGTGGTACGCCAGCAGTCGCAGTGCGGGACCGGGGCAGTACTCACAGCGACGGTGAAGCGGAATACGTGGCGTTTGACTCGGTGCGTTTGCGCGAGCCCGCTGCGGTGGTACGCCAGCAGTCGCAGTGCGGGACCGGGGCAGTACTCACAGCGACGGTGAAGCGGAATACGTGGCGTTTGCGCGAGCCCGCTGCGGTGGTACGCCAGCAGTCGCAGTGCGGGACCGGGGCAGTACTCACAGCGACGGTGAAGCGGAATACGTGGCTTTTGACTCGGTGCGTTTGCACGAGCCCGCTGCGGTGGTACGCCAGCAGTCGCAGTGCGGGACCGGGGCAGTACTCACAGCGACGGTGAAGCGGAATACGTGGCGTTTGCGCGAGCCCGCTGCGGTGGTACGCCAGCAGTCGCAGTGCGGGACCGGGGCAGTACTCACAGCGACGGTGAAGCGGAATACGTGGCTTTTGACTCGGTGCGTTTGCACGAGCCCGCTGCGGTGGTACGCCAGCAGTCGCAGTGCGGGACCGGGGCAGTACTCACAGCGACGGTGAAGCGGAATACGTGGCGTTTGACTCGGTGCGTTTGCGCGAGCCCGCTGCGGTGGTACGCCAGCAGTCGCAGTGCGGGACCGGGGCAGTACTCACAGCGACGGTGAAGCGGAATACGTGGCGTTTGACTCTGTGCGTTTGCGCGAGCCCGCTGCGGTGGTACGCTAGCAGTCGCAGTGCGGGACCGGGGCAGTACTCACAGCGACGGTGAAGCGGAATACGTGGCGTTTGACTCTGTGCGTTTGCGCGAGCCCGCTGCGGTGGTACGCCAGCAGTCGCAGTGCGGGACCGGGGCAGTACTCACAGCGACGGTGAAGCGGAATACGTGGCGTTTGACTCTGTGCGTTTGCGCGAGCCCGCTGCGGTGGTACGCCAGCAGTCGCAGTGCGGGACCGGGGCAGTACTCACAGCGACGGTGAAGCGGAATACGTGGCGTTTGACTCGGTGCGTTTGCGCGAGCCCGCTGCGGTGGTACGCCAGCAGTCGCAGTGCGGGACCGGGGCAGTACTCACAGCGACGGTGAAGCGGAATACGTGGCGTTTGACTCTGTGCGTTTGCGCGAGCCCGCTGCGGTGGTACGCCAGCAATCGCAGTGCGGGACCGGGGCAGTACTCACAGCGACGGTGAAGCGGAATACGTGGCGTTTGACTCTGTGCGTTTGCGCGAGCCCGCTGCGGTGGTACGCCAGCAGTCGCAGTGCGGGACCGGGGCAGTACTCACAGCGACGGTGAAGCGGAATACGTGGCGTTTGACTCGGTGCGTTTGCGCGAGCCCGCTGCGGTGGTACGCCAGCAGTCGCAGTGCGGGACCGGGGCAGTACTCACAGCGACGGTGAAGCGGAATACGTGGCGTTTGACTCGGTGCGTTTGCGCGAGCCCGCTGCGGTGGTACGCCAGCAGTCGCAGTGCGGGACCGGGGCAGTACTCACAGCGACGGTGAAGCGGAATACGTGGCGTTTGACTCGGTGCGTTTGCGCGAGCCCGCTGCGGTGGTACGCCAGCAGTCGCAGGGCGGGACCGGGGCAGTACTCACAGCGACGGTGAAGCGGAATACGTGGCGTTTGACTCGGTGCGTTTGCGCGAGCCCGCTGCGGTGGTACGCCAGCAGTCGCAGTGCGGGACCGGGGCAGTACTCACAGCGACGGTGAAGCGGAATACGTGGCGTTTGACTCGGTGCGTTTGCGCGAGCCCGCTGCGGTGGTACGCCAGCAGTCGCAGTGCGGGACCGGGGCAGTACTCACAGCGACGGTGAAGCGGAATACGTGGCGTTTGACTCGGTGCGTTTGCGCGAGCCCGCTGCGGTGGTACGCCAGCAGTCGCAGCGCGGGCGCGGCGGCGTGCGGACGCAGCAACAGCCGCGTGCGCACGCACTGGCCACGCGGGACGCCGCTCGCCGCCAGGAACACGTGCCGGCTGCAGGTGGCGCGCCAGCTTGCGGCACGCGCGGCGCGCTCGTCTGATTAAAATATTGATAAATGAATATCTGTGACACCCTGATTATCTGACTTAGAGCTAAACAGAATGTGTCTCACTCAATACATCCTTCAATGTGCGGTAGGCGCGGACACCGAGAAAAGTGTCTGTTTCCGGCAGGCTTTGTATGGGGTGTCTCACGACTCTGTCTCCGGTCTAGGCTGCGAGCTGGCCCATACAAAGCCACAAGTAGTGGCTCGTCTCGGTCACGCCACCGTTTTAAGTCCACTGCTAGTGACACGCATTACCTCAAACATGACGTGGTACGTGATACCTCAACCATTCGCACATGAAATACGCAAGCTTAGTGCGGATTACTAGAGTGATGCATGTAATTGTATAGCTTTGATAAACATTACTGTCAAATGTTTTGCAGTCGTCAAAAAGGCTTATGACTAAGTTCCTGAAAGTGACTAACTGCTTAAAAGGTCTTTAGAATCTCCAATAAATAACACCATTAAATTAAGTCAGATCGTTTATTTCTCTATGAGTTTACAATGATTTTATTTTTTGCCTTAATTTCAAACTCTCTACGTTACTCATTCAGTGTCTGACAGCCACCCAAAACTACTGGGCGTAAAAAGCTGAAATGTGGCACGTAGGTTCCTTGGTGAGTGAAGGAGAGCAATAAGAGAGGATTTGCAGTAATAGCTTCAGGAACGGGAAAAAAGTCGCGGGCAAATACGAATAACATATATACCCTAAATTGTACTTTTATTTAACGTGTTGTATTTCTTTGTGCAATAAAGATTATTTATCTTATCTTATCGTACCCTTTGAAAAACAAGACATACCTGAGTATGGCGGCGATTCCCTGTATTTCTCATCGAAGACATTTTTGAATTCGTCCCCCGCGCCTTCGGGCACCAGCGATACGCAGTCGGGGTGCGACACGGCCACCCACACGCCGCCCATGTCCACCGGGCCCACGTTGCGCAGCTCCATCTCCACGGTGCGCACTTCGTTGCTTATTGCGTGAGGGGAGGTTTCGGTGAAAGTCATCTAAAAAGTTGCAAGATAAATCTTACTTCTTACTTGTTGATATTATGAATGCGAAAGTTTGTGAGGATATATGTATGGATGTGTGTGTGGATGTTTGTTACTCTTTCACGCAAAAACTGCCAAACGGATTTAGATGAAAACTTTACTGTAAAAAAAAAAACAAATCCTCCCCCCTTTTTAACCCGTCCCCCGCCACAATAGAACCGGTTTTACGTTGCGCGCTATACGTTTTAGATGTACACTCGTTTGTAGTGTACGTCAGACACTCAATGGGTATCAGTATACAGTATGAATCTCTATGAAGTGCACATTTTGAAAAATAGGAAAACAAGGTCAGTTTTATCGACGGAAAAATGATAAATAAATTCCAGCATTTTATTTTTTATTTTTACTGGACATTTTAAAAAAAGCATTTGTAGTTGGATACTTTAAGCAGAAATAATGTTATAACTTTTAAACTAACTTCCTTATCGCAATGAAACAAAATTGCTGATGGTCACTTATATAATAACAGGTCATGCGCATAAAAAAAATACCATAGATTGTAAATAAATGTTTTTTGTAGAAAATTTGTATTATTTTACGTATTTTTCATCAATAATCATAAAACTTCTAAATATTTACCCCATAATTAACGTCGTATGAGCTTTCATATGGTATGATATAAATACCATGTTCGCAACCTAATTGCAACATTTTAAATCAGCGCTTAAAGAAGACCCTTGCGCGCAGTTTGCCACAGTTGATAAACGGGAATTTTTTCCGAGAACAATTTCTTTTGTTCTTCCGCTTCACCTGCCTCCCCTTGCACCATGAGCTGCTCCCGTTATTAATACCATATGAAAGCTAATACGACGTAAAGGGTTTAGAACATTTTTGTATGGAGGCTGCATAGCCACTTGCCGCCATTTGGTATTTTTTTTCAAAGTTTCCGCGCACGATGAAAGTGGTCTCAATAGATAGAGGACACAAACACACGGGTGAAATATTATGATTTTTCATAATTATTGTCAAAAAATACAGAAAATTATAATGATTTTCTGCAAAAATCATTTTTAAAATCTATGGTATTCATTTTTACCTCAGTTATTTTATTTTATGTGCATGGCTTGTCATTAGTGATCATCAGTAATTTGGTTTCATTGCGATAAGGCAGTTAGTTTAAAAGTTATAACATTATTTCTGCTTTTAGTATCCAACTACAAATGCTTTGTCTTAAAATGTCCATTAAAAATAAAAATCTGGAACAATTAAAATAATTTTTTCGTCTATAAAATTGACTAGTTTCCTAATTTTCAATATGTGCACCTTATAGAGACTCACACTGTAGATACGCAATGTATGCCACTGGAAGAAATAAAGCGAAAGCTTTTACCAAATCCCAAATATGACAAGACGTCAGCGGTTTCGCCTGCGTGGACTTTTTCTTCCGTTAAAATATTATAGCCTTATTACAAGCTGATAAAGTAGCCTTATCATAGTAAAAATATTTATTATACTACACCTACCTGCTCGGAAAGTACCTTGATACTTTATCAAATTTACGGTAGAAAGTACGTCATTGCATATCGAACAAATATGCGGGGAGAAAACGCATCTGAGCGGGAGAGAAAAGTGTATGAAAATCCATTTCTTACGTGGTTTTTCTTTTTTAATTTTGGGTAAGACTATGCGCCGGTAACCTAAATATCAAAAGCCAAAAAGTTTTTACAGTGAGTTTTTATCTCCAAGTTCGCAAAATGACACTGGCCACTAGCTGTGTGTCGGATGGTGTCGGGCTGGCAGTGCGACCCTGCGGCGGCAGGATAAACCATTTGAAAAAAGGAACATGTGAAAATTGCAGACGCCATTGGCGCCATTTTCAATTTGTGTGTTGTTTGAGGATTCAGTTTTGCAACAATTTCAATATAAATTTCAATTAGTAAAGATTTAGTTTTTTATTTTCCTCGTAGGTGTAGTATAAAGCACTATGTATCACTCGAGAGAAAGTGCGATTCCCGATCTCGGGTGTTTTAAAGCCCTCGCCTACGGCTCGGGCTTCAAACGACACCCTCGACGGTAATCGGTCTCTTTCTCCTCTCGGTGAACAATGTACTATTTCTAGTCCAATAGTTTTTGCGTTCATTTGTTACAAAGATCCAAATCTTTCCTGTTTATAATACCGATGTAATAATATTTAAATATGTATATTTACTTGTAAACATGGTGCTTCTGGGATGACTTTTATTTGCAAACGCTTATCAGCGTTGTTAGACGAGAGGTTAATTTTTCCTGAAATCATAGTGCTATGTCCTTTTTCATTTCCCCCTTCGCCGGCGTTAATTAACCTGAAATATGTATTTTAGTTACAATAGTAAAATTGAAAACATTTAACAAATATATTAGGCTCACTACAATACCAATGTAATGTAATTAACAATAAAAAATTAAAATTGCTTTATAATGTATAAGATGTAAGAACCAGAACCACGAAGCATGTAACATGTTGGACCTTTCTGCAGTTTTCCAACATCTTTGCATCACTTTAAAGATTCTGATAATAATCCTTGAACAAGACCATATTTGATATTTATACTCACTTGTAAGCTAGACCTTTGATGTTCAACTGGCCAATACGCAAAGGTGTAAGCAGGAATGTCAAAACTTTACTGCAATCTCCCTCTAGAAGGACCGACTTGATTCTCTGTCCCACTATGACATTGCTTTCTAAAGCAATACCGGCCGCGACTATTGGCTCGTTGTTTAAAACTTCCTGATCTATTGGCTCATTTTCTGGACTTGGAATGAACTCCCATAGCAATTCTACGTCTTTTAGAATTAGAGTAATTTTAAGTGGATTTTTTAAAGTTATTGCAATCTGGATGGGCTCTGAAATAAAATAATTATTTCATTACTCATACACGGAAAGTACGCTTGAAGTAGCCTGAGCATAGGGTTGAAAGCTTCACATTCAGCCCTAGGGCTGAAAGTAAATAACTGTCAAATGTCACCTTCTATTTTGACATTCCTTTTGCGGCAAGTCGATGTATTCTATTCAGCCACAGCTGTATTTGAAATTTCTTTATCTTGATTTCAAATGAACATTTAAACAATCGAAGCAGGAATATACTAATTAATGTATGTTTCACTTCATTAGTATTTAATTGAATAAATTTGAGCTAAGAATTTACGATAGAAATGAAAAAAATATAATTTTCTTTTAATAAAATAAGGCAGGGGAATTATATCATCATTGTCTAAGAATGCTTTTTTACAAATATTAAAAAAAATGATTGAATTCCACAGACAAAAAAAGGCGGGATTGCAACTATTCGAACTTCATTCAGTTGTTTCGTAAATCGAGTGAGAAGTTTATTTGGTTGAACTCATGTATCTGGTTTTTATTTACTTTCCTTATATTCGTAATGAAAAGCAGAGTGTTTACCTCGGAAGAAAGACCTTTTCAATGCCCTCGAACTATTAGCGCTCTCGCTACGCTCGCGCGCCAAACCATCTCGTGCATTGAAAAGGTAACTTTCTCTCCTTGTGTAACAATCTACTATTTAATCACTTGAGACTTTTTTCACAATGTAATCTTAAATGGTAATTTTTATAAAAAAAACACCTAAGGATTATACTTGTAAAATGGTTCACGAAAGTGCTAAAAAGATTACCTACTACAAATTCACTGGTAATAGTATGGTATTTAGAATTGACTATTGAGGGGTAAAATGGTTCAATAACACTGTTAGCTCTTATATAAGAATATGTTTCAATCCACATATCTTACCTCCTTGTGGAACCACGGGGTTCACGTCTGTGCCCTCCACATACAAGTCAACAGTGGGTTTGAATATCATGGGCACGCTCCCTTCTGCGACCTGCAGTAGCATCTCCTCCATCTTGTGCCAGTAACGATCGTCTGGTTCAATCTAGTAGATAAAATTTAAACAATTAGGTACAAAAGAAATATTTCGTTCTATAGTATTATTTCCACGCACGGCCTCGTTATTGAATTATTTTTAAAGAGATTTAGCCATTCTAATTTTTATATAACTGGACAGTCTTATTCAATGATTGTTAAAGGCTTTCATTGGCAAATTGCCTAACCGTAAAGTTCAGCATTCTAACATTTCAAAGAAAACTATTTTCTTTCTAAAAATCTTGATACACATTATTCAGTTTAAAACTTTAAACCCAAAATTGAGATAAGTTTAAATCGGTCCTGCGATCCCCAGGTTTTTACTTCTTTATTTCCTATTCTTTACAATTATTTAGCTATCCACGCCCATATTGTAATTTATGTCCAGCGGCAGCGCGGGCAGGCAGCCCTTCAGCTGCAAGTGCTGCTCTATCCGTCGTCAACACGAGTAGCTAGCACTAAGGCCGAGATCTATAGAGCGTGCTTAGCTTAATCTTAGACTTATCTTACCGAAATTAAATTTATAGTCGAGATTGCAGCTCTGTCTTAGCTCACGCTAAGCAAAATCCAAGCCTGCAAGATCGGCGACTTACCAAATACTTAAAATATTAACCGTACAAAAATAGTAGGCTGTTAAAAGCCTTCCAAAATCGGAAGTTTGGAAGCGATTTTGACAGTTCACAGATGTCATCACTTGGTTTGCGTTCTATTTCACTTGAGAAGGAAATAAAGAACAATATAAAAGCTTTCCGTTTCAATTGGGTGGACAAAATCGTTAGTTCATGATTTTTGCTAAAAGTTTGAACATAATTGAATAATATTTTTTGATAATTTACCAATATTAAACATTCATATTTTTTATATTTGGAGAACGAAAGAAAAGTTTCCACTTGTATCGGAACGTTCTGAGGTTCATTTGCTAAGCTTGTGCTCAGCCTAAACTTTGCATGGTACGAATATAAATTTCAAATCCAAGTTTTTGCTAAGCTCACACAAAGGTAAGTTCGCCATGATTTCTGGCTGAGCAAAGCGTAAGTCGTTATAGATCTCGGCCTAAGTGTAACCTTGTCGGCGTCGTGCAGACTGATGGAGGTGGCGGGCGCGCGGCCGGGCGACGACAGCGGCGCGGGGCCCACGCACAGCAGCGCCGTCGCCGCCGGCTGCAGCAGCGGCAGCGGCAGCGCGGGCAGGCAGCCCTTCAGCTCACTGTGCTGCTCTATCCATTGCTGCAACAACACATTCCATCACATAACATATCAGTAAACTGACCCTCCTAGACAGCACAGCGCATAGAGGTGATAGCCGCTGTGGCAAAGAAGTTCTGAAATGGAGATCATTATGATGGCAATGTGTGCAGATAATTATAATATAACTTGAAAACTAGAACTTCGCTGCTCTCATGAAAGTATGTGTTGCGAGGAAAGAAAACCAAATTTTGTATACATAATCATCAGGGTCATATTATCACTCTTCTGTGTCGTGAATTCATTAAAAAATGTCAGTCAAGCAACATGTTTTTGCAATGATAAGATCGTAGCCGTATTCCTTTTGTCAGTATCAACCTTTTATAACTGAAACTGGGCAAATACATGCCGTGTTGTATCCCACTCTTCCTATGCTACGCTCATACCCAATGTGATCAGAAGTAGTACCATCAGCTCACCTGATGCGCCAGTATGTACTCGCGCAAGAACGCGTCCTGCTGCTGCGGCGGCTGGTGGCTGGCGGGCGCGAGCGGCGCGGCGAGCCAGCGCACGGCGTCGCCCGTCAGCTTCAGCGCGCCCGCCAGCCGGCCCAGCGCGAACTGCACGTGGTCCGTTGACAGACGCCACCCGCTTTCTTGGTAAACCTGTGGAAAATTAATTACAATCGTTCACCTGCTGTCCTCTATTTCACATAGAGGACCGCGGGTGAACCTTTACAAAGCCATTGTGAAATGAGTTTCACGTTGGCAGCTTGAGGTTTGGCTTGTTGAGGTGTGGTGTATAGTCAAAAGTCTCTTATAGAGTGAGTTCATAATGCAAGGCTTTTAATCTGAAATTAATCACATTATACATGAGTATGTTATTCATATTTTTTTTGCTCTAGTCAAATTGCAGTAATTTATACCTTTTATATTCACTATTATTCATTAGAATTTAACTATGAATAAGTAGGTAACAGTACTCAAAAAGGGACAAGTCAAGAGTAAAAATTAATAATATGAAAGGATCAATGGGAGTAAAAGAAGCGCAAGATGTGGCAAACCGTTGCCTCTGCCTATCCTGTGAAGAAAATGTGCATACATGTTATGTATTAGGAATACCCAAGTCCAAGACATGCTCAGAAAAGGTCAGGTCAGAAGTACCCATAATCGACGAGCATGTATGAAAGGATTAATGAAAGTGGAAGAAGCGCAAGAGGTGTGTCAGGACCCTAGCAAGTGGAAAGATGTGGTCTCTGCCTACCCCGTTGGGTATGTATGTATGTATTAGGAATACCATTGAAAACAACCTATCATACCTGATAAGCCTGCTTATAGCATCTATAAGCGTGTTTCTTTTGACCAGCCTTTGAGAACCTGTGGCCAGCCAACACCATGTGAAAAGCATACTTTCTGCACATTGCTTTAGAGCCAGGTCCTGACAGAAAACATAAAGCTGCCTGCTCGAGCAACATAGCGCTGCGGAGATCGCTGTCTTCCGATGTCATGCGTATTAGTTGTTTTGCAGCCTCGCCTGGCAGGCCTGCGCCACTCAGACAAAGTACTGATAACAACGTAGCTCTGACTGCATATTGAACCATCCTTGAAAAAGGATAGAAACATTAAATTAATTAACAACACACAGGTCCAACCTTACCAATACAGAATCTATACCAGTTGGTTACATACCTGCAAGTATTGAGATAGGTCAAAATACTCTCTTCCATGTAGCCATGTGTTTTACGATTTGTATCTCCTGCCATAAAAGCACTAATGGCGGCCATCTCAAGAGCTCCAGCATAACACAGCCAAGCGCTATCAGCATAAAATTCTCTTTTTGCAGTGTGGTATGTATCAAATGCACGAGACCACTGACCACACATAAACCACAGATCGCCTAACCGGCGTAACTGAAGCTCTGGACAGTCATTTGAATATCTGAAAACGTGTTACATTTCTAGAAACGAGAACTCATTAGGTTAAAGTAAACCAAGTTAAATATGTTTTAATGCTTGCTTACATCACGGTATTATTTCCTGTAGTATTTCCTGTTTTACCGGTGCCGAACCACCTTTTAGTAGCAGAGAGTAAAGATCGACTGACTCCTTTTCTGTTGGCTACCTATAATTAATTACACACGTCATAAATTAATAAATATTTCATTATTAGGTATATTATATATATATTGATCAAGGAAGCAGTAAAAAGATGATATTAAAAAAGATTTTTGAAATAGTTAGCTTTCAATGGCCTGTTGGCGCAATGGCAGCGATCCTGCCTTTAGCGCCAGAGGTCGTGGGTTCGATCCCCACCCATGACAAATATTTGTGTGACGAACATTTGTATTTGTTGTGTGTCTGGGTGTTATTATCTATTTAAGTATGTATTTAGAAATATTTAAGTATGTTTATCAGTCTCTGACGCCCATATTACAAGCTCTGCTTAATTTGGGGTCAGATGATCTTGGTGTGCATTGTCCCAGGTAATTATTTATTTTAATTCATTATTTATATAAAATGATAACGCTTTCTTACTTACGACTTCAGAGAGCTGTGAGATTTGCTTCTCTAAATAAGGAAGCAATGCCTTTGATGCATATTCTAGTAGGAATTTTTTTATGGAATCAATGTCACTCGAGTTTAGGACGGCTCCATGAACTTCAGTCGAATAATCCAAGCCTCTCCCCGCGACGTTCATGCTTTCTGAACTCCCAGAAAAAGAATGAGTCTGGAATATATTTTTTTGTTGTTATTTGAAGCAAAAGGATTGTTGAATTTTTTTTTGTTGAGGTGTTATAAAAAGACCTCCCAATAATAGAAACATTGGTAAAAGAAATATTTCAAAAACACGAAAACTCCCCGACATGGCAATTTTAAAAATCGTATTTTTGAACTGGGTCAAAACGCTCCCTACAAACTAATGCAAGATGGTGACGTCACAGAACGCCTATTTCTATGCGTTCTGCAAGACACTTTTACGGCAGCTTTATTACATTTTGCGTTTATGAATATCGTTTCTTAACAAAAGTTACTATAAATTGAGTGAATAATCCAATGGTATACTTATTTTTATTTATTTTACACTTTAAAAAATAGTCGTGCCCACCCGAGTTTGAAGAGCCATAAAATTAATTATACCAAAGTAAACGAACTAAAAGTTTTGATATGCCCCTTTTTTATTGTATTTTATGCTTACTTTATGTAGTTTTTAGAATTCGATTATGTTGTCACCTACCTTATTCTGAAATTACCCAGCCAGGTAATACAGTTGGTTAAAAAAATATACAGAACATTTGAAAAGCGGTATGTTTGTTTATTTATGTGTTAAGCAAGAAAATATATTGTTTTTTTAAATTCTTTTCATAAGAGATGAGCAAACGAGTTTGATGGTGACCCAGTAGAAAGTGATTATCTCTGCCCAAGGCAGACTGCTTAACTGTTAATAGTAACTGTAGTCTGTTAATAGATTTATTTCATTTAAGATACAACTTAAAACTCACAGGACAAAACACATTCGGTTGCCTATGTCTAAAACACGTTTGGTTAGTATGCTCTGATAGTCTCTGTAGTTATGACTGACTAGATATTACAATAAAAAAATACCTGTAGACTGTTTGCATTGTCGTAAATATCAGTTTCTGTTAAAGGGTGTACTGTTTCTTGGTTTGATGACGATATAAGCTGGTTACTCTCTTCAACTAGGAACAAACAGTTATTGTTAAATTTAAGTACCTACTACAAAGTCAAATGAAATATTTTGGAATATCTAATAGTCTAAGGCTGGATTTAGTGCTACACGGACGGAAGACAGACGGAAAAGACGTGCTAAAACGCAACCTTGTGGCATGCAATATACCAACCGATACCTGGGAGGATCGTGCACGTCTTAGACCGGAATGGCGACAAACCGGAGATACATAAGAGTGTAGATGATTTTCAAATGAAGCGTCTCGAAGAACTTGATGCAAAACGCCAAACACGGAAGACCAAGCCAAAGGCCTCCTACACTTACAATTCGGTTTTTGTTTTCTCACCGGGTCTTCTCATTGCAGCAAGAAACAACTCCGACGCGGTGGTAGAGCCGCATTATGTCTGTATTCTGTGTATTTATATAGTAATTATATCTATTATTTAGTAGATCTTGCTTTAAATTTGACGATTTGAAAGTACTTACTGTGAAAGTCTATTTGAATTAAGTTATTTGAGTTTGAGTTGGCCAGTTATACTGCGCGTCTTGTAGCCGAGTCTTCGGAACAAAGTTCGGTTTTGCTAGCCACATCAGAGCTCACCGTAATAGAGAACCAACTTAAAAAAACTAACAGGAGTCGCCGTCGCCGGAAACGGTGTGGATGACATGATGATGATGATGACACGGACGGTCCGTACGAAGGTCCGTCGCCCGAAGCTAACGTATAGAAAATTAACGCTCCGCGGGTCGTGTTCCACTAAACGCAATAGTTGATTTTCTATATGATTGCCCCGGACGACGGTCCTCCTTACGGACCGTCCGTGTAGCACTAAATCCAGCCTAAGATCCGAATTAGAAACGACCGTCCCCCATCGATTAAATTGATGAAAATCATTTTATATCCACTATTTAGTGTATTAAAAAATAAATCGCGATTGGGCGAAGTTTCTGGCCAAAAAAACAGAGATGGGTAAAGGTCAAGATTGTTACATTGTGGAAAGGCTATAAAAAGATTAATAAATAAGGTCGTTTCTAATCCGGATCTTCTATCATAAGTACTGAAGTTGTCTAACAAAACCAATCAACATAATGTATAATACATTGGAAATATAGTAGTAACTGTATACATAACAAATCTACAATACAATCGCCATATAACTTTAGCACATACATATTATCTAAACAAATCAAACAAATAAGAGTTGTCTTTGTAAGAGAGTAATGTAAGAGTATGAAAACCTTAAATTAAATGAAAATAAGGAATTCTAATTTTAGCTCAGATAGTTTTACCATCACCTACTGGGTGAGCCATACCATTATCCTTACAGTATAAATAATCACCCGGAATAAGGAATAAGCATGAATAATTTACATTTATTACTATTTCACATCATACTTGTAAAGCTTGCAATCTTACTTTTAATAAATTCAAAATACGTATGAGACTTACCGAAAGTAATTGCTACTGCAGACTGCGGTATTGGGGCTTGTGGTTCCACTGGTGTTGTTGCTACATTGGGCATGGAAGATGTCATTTCATTCTGAAATAAATGTTAATAATAATCACAGATTAGAGATATATAATAATCAAAACATCCATTAAAACCTTTAAAACTCATTGGTTTTAAGAAGAGACAAAAAACAGCTCATTAGTTATAACGGTGTTCAGTGTTTTTATGCAGTGAATTTCAAAGTTTAAAATAATTATTAAGCATAAGACTTGGTTTTTGTCATGATTAAGGAGGTAATCTTTTACTTCTAACTCCGCTATGCTTTAAATATTTAGATATTAAATAACAACACTGTAAACTAAACTATTAAGTTTTCCTTTAGTAATTATATCTATTCAAGTCTTCAAAATGGGTCTGCATTTGTCACTTTCTGCAAAATGCTTTATGATATTCAAATACTTGAGTTTAAAAACCATAACTTTAACATTCATAATGTTAATAAACACAACAATTGAAAAGCATTCAATTATTATTACCCAAAGTGTTTAAATTTGCTAACTCAAACCCATTAGATACTTTAGTATGTTTATTCTGAATATCCATACAACTAAACTAAAAAAACCCACTGATTTCACTAAGCAGTTAACTGCATTGGAACTTGGAGGTAAGACATCTATTTTTAAGCATCTATTTCATCTCCTACTCAGTAGATGCATCTTTATACAGTAGATTCTACCGTGTAACAAAATATCCCCCTCCTGGTTACCATTAACTAAGGTTACTTACATTGTCAGATGTTCTATTTATGAACGGCGCCCAGTAGTCATTAGCTAAGTTGGTATCAACATTGCTTTTAGAATTAATAGACAACATGAAGCAGTTGTTGGCACCAAATGTTTGCTTTACAGTTTCAAATATTGAGTCAGCCCTGTAATAAGAAAATAGGTAACTAACATTTTTACTGGTTAAAATAAAAACAAATTGAATATTATTTTGGTTTTATTGCATACTTCTCCTTATTTGTAGTTGACACATCATGTAAAAGCAGGTACGATTTTAGAACTCCATTATTAAACCATTTGGGTAATTTAGGTGGAGTCACATTTTGTAATTGAGCATACTGTTGATTTAGAGAATTAAAACAATCTATTATATTCTCATCATTTGTCGTCCCAACAATAATACAGGACAAAAAATGTTTTGTGAACTCATGATCAGAGGGGAACTGCACTTCAAGGTAAGTTTGTCTCCACGCATCAAACCAAGGAGTGCTTTGAGAAATATCAAATTTTCTCCCATCTGTAAGAAAATGGTTTTATATTGTAATAATTATATGAAGTTATATGTTCAACATTTAGTACAGTACCTATTTCATAAGAACTTATAAGACCTTATTATGATCTTTTTGAATACACATATTTTGACCCAACTTGAATACAAGTAAATTTTAAACTATTTTTGCAGTGTTTTGGTGTTTATATCATAATCATTTGTGTCTATATCTTACTAATCTTATAAATGCAAAAGTTTGTGAGGATGTTTGTTACTTTTTCACACAAAAATTACTAAACAGGTTTGGACAAAACTTTACAGTAATACAGCATATACATTAGAATAACACATGGGCTACAATTTATATAGATTCTATGTAATTTGGTCATAATATATAACGAAACGCGGGCGAAGCCGCAGGCGGAGAGCTAGTGTAGGTATAAGTCAGCAGGGTGTCCTGAAACACCACACTTTTCATAACATGATCTGAAACAATCATCCTATTTATTGCAGTTATTAATCCAGCAATTAAGATGATTGATTTAGGTAGTAAAACATAGTGAATTTTCCACAAGTTGAGGCTACAAACAAGTAAATTTGAAAGTTGACCCATTCAGTAGAAATTACCAGTATGGCGTCAGATGATGTTGATGTTGGATATTTTTTTATTAGCAGACGCAATATAAATAATATAATGATTGACAATGCTTACCAATGTCAAGGGTAACTGTTTTATCATTGTAGTTATGCAAAACAGCATTGTTTAATTGTCTCCTTGCTTCAGTTGGCTGTAATGGCTTCCAGTTTACATCTCGAATTATAAGCTTCCATGATTTTAAAGCACAAATATTTCCTCCTGGATCCCGAAATTGTCCTAAAGTAGATTAATTTTATTTAGTGATTAACTGGAAACTAGATGAAGAAACACAGTTACATTAATTGGTCTAAAGTGTGTCTAGCTCATAGTAAACTCTTGAAGCATATGGCAGGTCTGTAACAGGAAGCTTATCCCCGAAATCAAGTCCTGTATTGGCCACTCTGGAGGAATTTGAACTTTGGATACTGCTAATTTGTTGACCATCATGATGAATAAACTTATCCCACGTGAAGTGTAACTCCGATTTACAACAAAGAATTACCTTCCCATTCCACGGTGGAAAATGGTTGTAACAGTTCAGTGAACGACAGATTATTCTTTAAAACAATGTTTTCCACTTTCTGGCTGCAGAGAACCGCAACAGTTGGAGAAAAAGAACTCTGTATGAATTCTTGGGCAGTTTTTCCTGTTCTCGCCATGGCAATTCACTAAACACTTCAAGACCAGTTAATACTAACAAGACATTCCTAAATCTCTAAAAAATAAGAACGGAGACGAATAACTTCGAAAACCCAAAATCATTCATCAAAAAGTCGACTGATGATGTTAAATGTGAATTGTGATGAACTGAAATATTATTGACAAATAAATAACACTGTCTTTGGCTGATGGCCTAGTCGCCAATGCCACAATAAATTAAAAAAAATATATATCACTGTCAAGTTGACAATTTCGTTTTTTTTGCGGGTACACAAAGGGGATTTCTACACACCTGACTTCGATTTCAAGAAAATCGTGATTTCAAAAAAGAAACTTAGCAATTTATTTTATTCTGTGCCTAAAGGCCTGCCCAGACGAGGGATTATCCGCGGCGCACTTTTTGTCTATCAAAACAGATTCCTTAAAAACTGTATCGAGCAACGCACACACGCACACGGATGACTAAAGGCCTGCGCAGACAACGGACTTTTCTCCGCAGCGGAGAAAAAAGTACGCCCGCGAATAAAATGCGCGTATTTACCGCGGACTCAACGCACACGGTGTGCTTGTTGTCCGAGAATATTCAAATATTCTGAGATTACGTTACGTCGTTACGATGTGTAATCAAAAGAGAAGACGTTTTTAGATAATACTGGGTCCAACCCTTTATTTCGAATCGATTTTTAACGCGGACTGAAATCCGCTGTGTGTGTTGACTGCTCATAGTTCGTTCGTTGTAAACCCATTTTAGAGAATTAAAAATATTACCACTTCCTGCTATGTACATTTATGAAATGGCGATATTCATAAGGGCGTATCTTCACTTGTATGAAAACCTGAAATCTATACGACATGCTGAGAAAATGAGTCATAGTTCATATAAATAAGACCCCAAGAATCTATAATAAATTGCCTCATATTATTAAGCAAATAGATAGTTTAATGCAATACAAACTGAGCTTACAGAACATGCTATTAGACAGATCCTACTACAGCGTTACCGACTTCTTATATGATAAACTTCAGTGGCTCTAATTTGACAGGGCCTTATCTTGTTTTGAAATTGAATATGAACTGTTATGGTTGTGTTATGTGTTTTGTTTTTTAATTTGTAATTTATCTAATTTAATATGATTTAACCTAAATAACAAATGTTTTTTAATGTGAATTTTGTACGCCATAGAGCAGAACGCAGTGAAACAAAACGATGTATAACTTTAAGATCTGTACTACCTGTGATTCACAAATAAATGATTTGATTGATTGATTGTATTTTTTTCGCAGATGCCCACGTACTTTAATCCACTACGCTCCGTGGGCGCCCGCGGTGTTTCGGCCGATTTTTGGTTTTCTTTCATAACGTCTTCTCTTTTTCTTAAACTTCACAGAAATTAAAGAGCAACGTAATCTCAGAATATTAAAATACACTTGGAAAACAAATGATCGCACACCGTGTGCGTTAAGTCCGTGGCACCAGGAACATAAACAGCAAGCACAAATTACGGAAGTAAGATCAGCATGCATGGCTTCCGTGACGGATCACGGCTCCGGCGCGCGGTGCCACACGCGCTTATTGTCGCAGCGCAGATGGTTGCCACTCAACACCGCAGGCTTTTGCTCGCTGTCTAGTCAGTCGCGGTGGCGAGCGTTACAACTTCCGTAAAATATTAGTGCCTTATATCGTAAAGTTTAAAATCGTTAAGTTAACCAAGCTGATACCAGGAGACACACCCCCCAAAGAGGATGTAACGTTTTACGTACCCCCCTCGAGGGTGACAAAAGGGTTAAAATGTTACTCTAAAATATAAATAACATCAAAGTATAGACGACGTAGGTTATGTACCTTACTTTTTATTTCATCTAAATCGATGCAGTATTAGCGAAGTTATCGCTGCGAGAAGTTTAGATCAGTTTTTAAATCTCCGAGATTTTGCGCGCTTCGTGCGCGACGTCACAAGTCCACTGGTACCGTCCGCGCCGCCCACCGCCCTATTGAAACTCGAGTAAAACTACTTGCGTGCACTGTTTGAGTTGTGATTCTTTTGCCGAAATAGGTTAATTAATAAATTCTTAACATTAGGTACTTAGCTATCCTTTTTTAGTAATATTGTATGCCATCCTATAAGTTAAACGCCATGGAAGAAGGATGTCAGAAAGGCCAGTCGGACAATCTGACGAAAGTGGATAGCTTGATGGTGGCTCAATATTATATTAAAAAAACTAGCGACTTGCCCCGGCTCCGCACGGGTGCAATGCTGATACTAAATATACTACAGAATGTCTTTGTATACATATTATGTTACGGGCTACTTGATTAACTGGGCCGTAGGAATAATGACCAAGTGCATTGGTTAATTAGATAAATTAGTTACCTTGGCCGGACCATATGAATAATTACAGACTACTCGTGGGCGGTTTAATAAATCAAAGTTTGAAATAGCTTGAATTTATTACTTTCACGGGGCATTATGAATAATTTCACTGTCAGATAAGATAAGATAAGATATTATTTATTGCACAAATATAACAATTACAAAAATGAAGTTTACATAACCCGTCAGAATCGTCTTTTGGCATATATTTTGGGTAGAAAAAAATAAAATCGATTCGTATGATTTCTTTATTAAAATATATTTACTTTAGTTATAATATCAAAGTATAAAACGTCATAAAGAAAATGAGGCCAGTTCGTCTCTGGCACTCGCCGGCCGTTGCCGCGGCACTCGGCTCCTGCAACTTGTTCATGTTAACCTAACATGCTCGTCGCTTCGCTCCTCGCAACCTGATAAACCCCCTTCTTACAGAGCGGAACACCTTTTCTTTGAAATAGTTTTTTTGTGAGTTAAATTGAACAAAACTAATTACCAATAATTGCATTCTGTACAAATACATGTATGTACACTGTACAACCCCTAAGGATACATTGCCTAGGCATTGCATACAATACCTGAATTATATAGATTGCCGGTGACATACTATACATACATTGCCTATAAGTTGATTTTATATAATTTAATAAACAAAAACATCAAAGATTAATTTGTTTTATTATTTTGCCCAAGACAAGGTTGTCATTATTCAAAATGATCGGGAAAAGTGTGACATCAGGCCGTTTTACTCACTTTGCCCAAATCACATTGAGACCGGACTTATCAAGTGAACATTTACAACGTTAACAGCTTTTTTGTCATTAGAAAATACAAACATGTTGTCTTTATAGGTTACTCTTGTAAGAGCTATATATATTTGGCCATATTAAAAACACTCAATTTCGACGCGCTATTTATAGGCACGCACCGCCGGGAGGCGATCTTTACTATATTATTCATAATATATTAGAGAAACACTGATAATTTTAGAGGTTTCTAATGTGATGTCGTAAATAAACACATTTTTTTGCAAACTTTGACTGAACCCTACGAGATAGATCTAAATAATGTACGACAGTACTGTACTGTACACCTTAAAAAGGTCTACAAGAAAGACCGCCATTGTATATGTCTATCTCTTAAGGATAACCCACAATAACTATTTTTTATCCTTTATTTTTTACGAGAAATAAAGGCTTATAAAGCTTCAACGTAAGTTTGGAAGATTTCAAAATAGATTATTGACAGAAAAACTGGGGAGGAACTTAATTTTTATGTAATACTGGATTTTTTCCGACCTACGGTACTCGTTATTCACAAAATCCCGCCTTCGTTAGCACCTACGACCTAAAAAGAACCCCTATGTAAAATTTGAGACACCCAGTCCCACTACTTGAAGTACTTAAACGAAGTTTTATACGAACAAACCGTGCCGTGTGGCGCCGGCAGAGTAGAATAGCACTACCCCATTTCTTCCCGTGGGTATCGTAGAAGGCGATTATCGGATCATCCGGGAGGCGGGCAGCAGCGCCTCTTGTGACGACAACATAGTCCATGTAAGAACACTGCGGTCACCATCAACCCGCCTGCCCAGCATGGTAACTACGGGAAAAAAACCCTATGGAAAGTCCCCAAAATAATCGGCTCCCAGTTCCCAGCCGCCCTGCTATTCCAGGTCACGGCAGCGGCCTCGGTCACGGTAGGGTAGGGGGTGCTAGGAATCCCCGGGATACAGACGGCAGTTAATTTTGTTCGGGACCGCATAGCTATGGGCGCAGGAACCATAGCGGCCACATGCTGGTTACCTTTCTCATCATGCAGGAGTTGTTCTGTATGAACATCTTCTACCAGAAAAAACCCCAACGGAAGTGGACCTGGAAGAGCGCCGACGGTAAAACGAAAAACGAGAATAACTTCATCATAGCCGACAAGGAGAATATATTTAGGGATGTATCAGTGATCAACAGGTTTAAAACCGGTAATGATCTTCGGCTAGTAAGAGGCACCCTAAATATTAATTTCAAGCTCGCACGCAGTCACATGGAGAGGTCTGTTCTTCGTCCAACTGAGCCCGAAGTTGGACATGATGCGTTATAACTGGAATTGCAGAACATATTCGCCGCACTGGAGACCCCGGCAAATGTGGGCGAGGACCTAGACGGCATAGTTGGGGTTGTACGCGAAGTGAGAATGAGGCATTATCGGAAAAGGCGAACAGACAAGAAGTCCAAACTTTCAAGCGAGACCTTGGATCTTATGCGTTTTAGACGTGAGACACCAGAGGAAGCTTTTTCAGATCCCCAGTCACTCCACAAAAAGATTAGGAGCATGGTAAGACGCGACCTTCGCAGCTGGAGCACCCGCCTCATACAGGAGGCAATTGAGCGAACTCGAGGGTCGAAAGTCTTTACCAAGACACTGGGAAGGAGTCATCTGACAAAGTTAACTGCCTCGAATGGTGAAACCGTCACATCAGCCCGGGGATACTCGCAGAAATTGAAGACTTCTACGGACATCTGTATCCCTCGCATGCACAGAAACCTCCACCTGACGCGAGCGACCGCAGAGCCCCACTGACCTGCCTCTTCACGGACGATCTCCCAGACATAGATGTCATCACACCCAGTTGCTCAGAGGAGTAAGACAGGGTGACGTTATATCCCCGAAACTCTTCACCAACGCACTGGAGGATGTCTTCAAGACACTGCAATGGGATGGACTCGGCCTTATCATCAATGGTAAATATCTCACACACCTGCGCTTTGCTGACGACATAGTGATAATGGCAGAATCACTGCAGGACCTGCAGAAAATGCTGTCCAGTCTCAATGCGGCCTAAAGACGCGTTAGGTTTGGAATGAATTTGGATAAGACTAAGATCATGTTCAACGTACACATCGTCCCTGAACCCGTTTCCGTCGAAGGTGTAGCCCTGGTAGTTGTCCAGGAGCTCATATACCTAGGTCATAAAGTACAGCTTGGTAGAGAGAGAGACTTTTGAGGGTGAAGTCACAGAAGAGTTCAGCTTGGGTGCCCACTGCTACAACTGCTGTACAATGCTGCCCAGCATTTGCAAAGTTGCGTCACATCTTCAAGTCACCCTTGCCACAATGCCTGAAGACCAAGGTGTTTAATCAGTGCGTCTGACCGGTCATGACATACGGACCCGAGACGTGGAACCTGATAGTAGAAACCGTGGAAAGTAGCTCGCCGATTGCACGTCACTCAGAGAGCTATGGAAGGAAAGGTGCATGCTAGGAATTTCGTTAAGGGACAAGGTCCAGAACGAGACAATCCGGCTAAGAATCAAAGTGGTTGACGTAGTTCAGAAGTGTAGCAAACTGAAGTGGCAGTAGGCTGGTCACATCTGTCGCAGAACCGATGGTCGGTGGAGTAGACGGGTTCTCGAGTGGAGACTACGACTCAGCAAGCGTAGTGTTGGACGTCCACCGGCACGTTGGACCTACGACCTAAGAAAGTAGCTATTAGGCAAGATGCAAACAAACTATCACCCCCAAAAACAACCTCTTGAGGTCGAATTTCCCAAAAACCCGTCTTAATGAGCACCTACGTCCTAAAAAGAACCTCCATGCAAAATTTGAAACTCCTAGCACTTGTAGTTTCTGAAATTTCGTGATGAGTGACCATTCGCTTTTATAAATTTTAATCATTTTGCGTGCGTATTCTTTCAATTTACGATATATCAGAATCTATTAATCCAGTTAATGTGTTGTCATCATCATCATCATCCGTGCGGTCTATCCTGGTTGTGAACTCACACTGGTGTATGGGGTCCCAGGGTCCGCCTTGCTTATTTTCTTGGCCCACTTCGCGCGGTCTTGTGCATCCTCAGTGGTGAGTCTGTTGGCACGCATGTCACCCTTGACAACGTCGAGCCAGCGCTTCTTGGGTCGACCTCTTCAACGAGTACCTGGCGGGGGCGGCATGGCCAGACATTTTGTTGCCCACGTAGTTTGCCGATCTCCGTGAGACATGACCATACCAACGAAGGCGGCACTCCTGCAGCTTGTCTGCGATGTCACGAATACAAAGGCTGCCGCGGATGTACAGGGCCTTAACAGGGCCCGATGTTGACCTCTCCGCATCGGTGAACTGGCTACGTTTCGGGGACTTCTTTGGGGAAACCGAAGGTTTTGTCTATGCAATTGCTGATGAAGTTATCAAGGTGAATAACTACCGGAAATACATCATGAAGGACGGTACGGTCGACATTTGTCGAGCATGCCGCCGTCCTGGCGAGTCTATTCGCCATGTTATTTCCGGTTGTTCTCACCTTGCTAACGGAGAGTACTTGCACAGGCACATAACCTAGTAGCCAGGATCATTCGCCAGCAACTTGCTCTTCGATATGGCCTTGTCGAATCGGAGGTACCGTACTTTAGGTACGCACCGGTACCAGTTCTCGAGAATAGTCGTGCATTGCTCTATTGAGATCGCTCTATCATCACGGACAGGACTATTGTAGCCAATAAGCCTACTATCGTGCTGGTAGACCGATCCCAACGCCGGGCAGTGCTTTTCGACATCACCATTCCGCATGACGATAACCTCGTAAAAGCCGAGAAGCCAAACTCAGCAAGTACCTTGACTTGGCTCACGTGGTGACCGCCATGTGGAATGTTGATTCGACGATCATTGTCCCGATAGTCGTATCGGCGAACGGCTTAATAGCGAAGAGCCTCGACCAACACCTCGAGAGGCTCTCGCTCATCGGTTGGGTCAAGGGTCAGATGCAGAAGGCTGTGCTCCTGGACACGGCTCGCATTGTCAGGAGGTTCCTCTCCCTGCAGCCCTAACCACCGGTATTCTGGGTCTTGCCTGCCCTGCTGCCGGCGGTACCCTAGGTTAAGGTTTATAAGGTTTTATAGTATTTTTATAACTCATTGTATTTGTAACTTTAAGCTTAGGTCGTAGGTATTTAGTTTTTTTAATTATTAAGAATTATAATTGTTTTTATTGCTATAAATCTTTGTTTTTATAGGAATACTGTACAAATTTAAGTTTTATGTTAAATAAAGATAATAAGAAAAAAAGCTATATTTTATGCGTGCTTCCAAACGAAAAGTCGACAACACACAGAGGTGGGAGCCTTGTTGTAAACCAGTGTGGCTGCAAACACCAACCGTGCGCTCCAAGAGCTTTCCACCAAGGTGGAAGCTTGTTTGCCACAGTGTGGCCCAGCTTTTAGGTAATTTTTCTTCAGTGGGGATCGAACCCACGATTTTCGGCGCTCTAAGCAGGATCTCTTTCAAAATAAAACCTGTTAAAATTTTCCAGCAATGCGGTGATGATAAAAAAAACGCATAATATGTTTTGACACATTTAATCACGAAAGCAGTACAATCATTGAATGATTATTTTCCCTTGTTGTGCAATCAGTTTGTGCATAGAAAATGAAGGGAAATGTTCACAATTATTGCAAAAATGTTCAAAATTTAAATCAGAATTAAAATTATAGATGAAAAACATAATGTTGATTTAGTGAAAATACCTATTACATGAGGTGCAAACTATTATTAGAACCACAGTCACTTATCTAATCTTCATTTTAGATTTATCATTAGCGATCTGAGACATTCGTAACAAAAATAACTCAAATGGTGAATCTGCTCTCTCTCTCTGTTGTTTGTACTGCGCATGACGTTTTGCGCACCCGTCTTGCCAGCTGTTGCAAACTGTTGCCGGCTGCATGAGGCAAAGGTCAAGGTTCAAAGGCAAAGGTCGTGTGATAAACAAAAAGGTTTGACCCTTGCTAAACCTTACCATTTTATTTAATCCCTAGCTTTCATCATTACCTATTCAAAAATGGTATTTTCAGTTTGTAGACGTTTAAAACTTTTTCACGAAAAATTTTTTTTGTGTAAAATTCAATAAATAAAATAAAATAAATATCTGGGACACCTTACACCAAGATAATCTGACCCCAAACTAAGCAGAGCTTGTGCTATGAGTATCAAAGACTGATAAACATAATTAAATATTTCTAAATACATATCTTATCCTTTATTTATTTATTTATTTATTCTTCATTGCACAAAATTAATGATACAATTGGCGGACTTAATGCCAAAGGGCATTCTCTACCAGTCAACCACACGATCAAACAGATAAATTAAACACGGTGCGTGAGATTAAACTAAATAAATTACTTTTGAAAACAACAACAGATGCTAATTATTATAAAATAACAAAACAACAAAGTAAATAACATATAAATTCAATATAAATCGATAAAAATAAACATACATAAATAGAAGTCATAATATAAATAGAACCAACCAAACCAAGAATTGCTTGCCACAAAAAAAAAAAACATAATAATAGCCATTTAAACCCCTCAGAATAACCTCGTATTAACTTTGAACCACATTCACCTAACAGTGACTCAAGGAACCATCCCTAATGCGTGACCACCGATCTGTAATGCTTTCGAACAGCCACCTTAAACCTGTATTTACTAATAGATTTTCTTATTGGAACAGGAAGTTTGTTCCAAGGCGAATCGCAGATACAGCGAAAGAACTAGACATGAAACCGGAAGAATGATAGGGCGTAAGAAGGGAAAGAGTATCTTCAGAACGCAACTGACGACAATGTGAAGAATGAAGAAATTGAAATTTATCCATAATATCCTTACATAAAACATTATATATATGGCTTATTTCCTTGTGTGGTAACTCGTAACACAGGGATATTAATCCCTACTTCGAGACCATTACAACAGGTGTGGTTTCTGGCGCATATTTATTATTTATTTATTATACTTAAATGCGAACGTTTGTGAGGATGTTGTTTACTCTTTCACGCAAAAACTACTTAACGTATTTGGATGAAACTTTACAGTAATACAGCTTATACATTCTGATTCTTGAATAACACATGGACTACAATTTATATAGATTTTATGTAATTTGGCCATAATATAATATGATGAAACGCGGGCGAAGCCGAGAGCAGAAAGCTAGTAACTTAAATAGATAATAACTCCCAGACACACAACAAACACAAATGTTAGTCACATGAATGTTTGTCATAGTTGGGGCTCGAACCCCCGACCTCCAGAGCTAAAGGCTCGCTGTCAAAAAATAAATATAAAGTATGCAATAATTTCTTAAGCACGGCCTAATTTATAACTAGCTTTAGTAATTAGGATTTTGCTGTATTTTGTCCTTGTGCTTGGGATGCAATAAAATGCATAAAATGAGACCCTACCTTGTTTATTCACAGGAGAGTCTCGCCCTTTTTTTACAGAAGGTTTCTTATATACTTTATGTTTATGCATTTAAAGTAGCATTATAGATTGATTCTTTACATTTGTAAATCATGTTTTAACTTCTTTCGAAATTTTAATTCTTCATTCGTGCTCAAGGCCTCCACAGGAAATTATTAAGGAGTGGCCCTCATCAACTGACCCTAGCGATTTAATGATAGAGCAGAACATTATAATATCGAGATAGCCTGACCAAATGTTATTTAGATCAACCACTCCGTGTGCCACGTTTTATAAATTTCACACTTTCTAACTCATACAAACTAAGTACGATCGGGCACACAATTTAAATTTCACTAAAACGAAAACGATCTGAGAGAAGCATGCATTAAGGTTGATATCAGGTAAAATAATAGCGAATTCTCTAGTAAGGAGGAGAGAACAAGGCAGGAAAAGGTGTACTTCAAGGAGCGATGACCGTTTTTTACAACTTTTAGTTCGTCGGAACACGAGTCTAACGCGGCGGTGCAGGCCCGAAATGTACCTATTGGAGGAGCTTCGAGGAGTAAGAGTGAGTGAGCGGACAGTTCGCAGAAGATTCGAAGAAGTCGGTATAGGCTCATATTATGTTCCCGTCGAAGCACCAAAGTTTGAGAGATACCCCCGCTCATACCGACTATACTTTGCTCGTGAACATCGTCATTGGGACTTTGACGAGTGGGAACATGTTCTCTTTACTGATGAATGCAGGATTCTGCTAAATCAGATTAATGGAAGGCAGCGAGTATGGAGTCGCAAAAGAGGGCGTTATATCCAGTCTAATTTTGAAAATACAGTGGCATATGGCGGCGGCTCAATTATGGTCTGGGGAGGGATATGTTTTGGAGCTCGCACAGAGTTGGTAGTAGTCGACGGCGGCAATCTGACTGCTGATCGGTATATCAGGGAGATTTTAGAAGAACATGTTGTACCATTTGCTGTCTTTATTGGCAACGACTTCATTCTAATGCAGGATAATAATGCTCAGGCTCACAGTGCTCGCACAGTTCAGGCATACCTAAACCATGTTGGTGTAACGGTAGTGGAGTGGCCAGCACGGTCCCCGGATGTGAATCCTATTGAACACGTTTGGGACTTGCTGAACAGGGGTGTCAAGTCAAGAATGCCACCTCCTAATAATCTGGGCAAGTTGCGAAACCCATTACTCGAAGAATGGCAGAGGTTGCCCCAATAAATCATTGACAGCATCATCCGCAGCATGGCCAGACGAATGGAAACCGTGATCAGAGCACGGGGAAGCATACTTTATATTAAACAGTAATTTAATATTTTTTTTATAATTAGTCACAAAATCTTAAATTATCAACTGTTTCTCTGCATTAAGAAATCTAAGAAAATTAATTTTGTTTAGGTAGTTTTGGTTTCATTAAACATTGAGTGTGGTGTTGCAATGCAAATTAATGTCAAAACATGTTAATTTGCTTGTTGTTTCATGTTTCATTATTATTTGTTTAGAAATAAAATGAACTACCTATTTAATATTCTACCTTTTTTATTAATATTGGCAATTGGTGTACATACGTAAGTAAAATATAAATATGGGATTGATTATCATTACTACTTAATGTAGTATGAAAACAAAGTTGCTTCCCGATGTCTGTCTGTCCCTATGTGTGCTTAGATCTTTTAAACTACGCAACGAATTTTGATGCGGTGTTTTTAATAGATAGAGTGATTCAAGAGGAAGGTTTATATGTATGATACATGCATAATATAGTAGAGAAACACTGATAATTTTAGAGAGGTTTCTATGGTTATGTCGCAAATAAACACATTTTTTTGAACTCAAACTCAAATAACTTTATTCAAATAGACTTTCACAGTAAGTACTTTCAAACCCTGGCTTACATTGCAAAAGCTGGCTGAACGCTACGAGATGGATCAAAATAATGTACTACAGTATTGCATACCTTAAAAATGTCTACAAAAAAGTCCGCATTGGTATATGTCTATCGCTTAGGGAAAACCCACAATAACCATTTTTTATCTTTTACTTTTTACAAGAAATAATAGCTTATTTACGAAACGATTTTAAGCAATACAGCATCAAATCCTTATCCAATGAAGTAAGTACCTTAAATACATTAAGCATTTAATATAGATCAATATAGCTCTTAGCAGCATGTAATTTAAATGAATATTTTTTAAAATATTACAGATTCAAAATGCAGGGACATAGTGGTTGCATATTTTTCAAAATAAATAGGGGAGAGTGGGTAGGATTCGTACACCGGGAGCATTCGTACAGTGGTGATATCCCCGCTATTGAATACAGTGGCGTGTTCACGTTTGTGTGGGTAACTCCCACTCATACGCATACGCTACCCGCGGGGCGGCGCAACAGTGCGGCCGCCAGCTTCGACACGACAGGTTAATTCATGTTTTCGCTCCAGGTAAGTTTATTTTGTATTCACCTTGAAACACGTTTAAATCTTATAAGTTTTGCTCTAATTAGATAAAGTGATTAATATAGTTTATGATTTGATATCGAGGTTTTATATGTAAACAACCATTTTGGGATAACTACAACGGTTATTTTTATTTCAAATTTATTTGTTAATTTGTTGGGTTGGGTTACCTTCGTACAGTTGTCAGTGGGGTAGATTCGTACTGTACGAATGCTCCCCACTCTGAACTGCGTAAGTAAAAAGATCTTATTCCATGAATATTGTTATTATTATTTCAGAACCATTATGCCGCGAGTATATGTAAAAAAAGGGACAAGATCGGGGGATGTAAATGAAGACGCAATGAAGTCAGCGATAGAAGAAGTTTTTAATAAAACACTGTCTATTAGAAAATCTGCGCAAAAATATGGCGTCCAACCAACAACGCTTGAAAGTCGCTTGGCAAAGTTTCATAAGCAGGCGGCTGCTGAAGAAGAAGATAATACGGTACGTGTTTTCAGTTCCAAGTACTCTTCAAACCAAGTGTTTACAGCCGAAGAAGAGACTCATCTTAATACGTACATAATGAACTGCTCCAAATTGCATTATGGAATGACGATCGTTCAAGTCAGGGAACTGGCGTACGAGTTTGCAAAAGCCAAGCAACTACGTTATCCTCATAATTGGGATCATAATAAAATGGCAGGAAAGGATTGGGTAGACAGTTTTCGCAGACGATGTACAAATTTAAGTCTTCGGAAACCAGAAAACACCAGTGCGGCCAGATGTTTTGCTTTCAACAAGACTGCCGTAAATGATTTCTTCGGAAACCTTGAAAAAGTATATACAAAGTACCTATAACTTTACTGCTGACCGGATTTACAATTTTGACGAGTCAGGGATATCCACTGTGTTGAATACCCCTAGGGTTTTAGCTGAAAAGAACCAGAAACAAATAGGGCAACTTGTATCGGCAGAGAGGGGAGAACTCGTTACATT
This sequence comes from Udea olivalis, assembly GCA_947369235.1. NCBI lineage: Eukaryota > Metazoa > Arthropoda > Insecta > Lepidoptera > Crambidae > Udea > Udea olivalis. The sequence continues at coordinate 12,606,731 of OX376341.1, read as the reverse complement.
CGGAGGAATAATTTCAGCTAGTGGTAATACAATTCCCCCTCTATTTATCTTCCCCAGGGTTCATTTTAAGGACCATTTCATGACTGGTGCTCCGGAAGGTAGCCTAGGGATTGCTACAAAGAGTGGTTGGATAAATGCTAGTATATTTTTAGAGGTTCTCAAACATATCCAGAAGAAATCGTTATGCTCCAAAGATAACCCTATTTTGCTGCTGGTTGATAACCATGAAAGCCACGTCACAATAGAAGCTGTAGACTATGCTCGTGATAATGGCATTGTTTACCTGTCGTTTCCACCTCACACAACACACCGTCTCCAACCTTTAGACGTCGGAATATTTGGGCCTTTTAAGGCCAAATTGAAGACAGCGTTCAATGATTGGCATGTGAATAACCCAGGCAAAACCCTAAACATATACAATTTACCGCAACTTGCCAAACTGGCATATTTTGAATCATTCAATGGGAAAAATATAACAAGTGCCTTTCAGAAGACTGGAATTTGGCCATTTAATAAGCTAGCCTTCGGTGACGATGACTTTGCAGCTGTCAGCGTATACCATTCGGGTTCTACATCAGGTGCAGATGTTAGCGTCGTACAAACTAATACTGAAGACATAGAACAACAAGATCTACCTCCCGAATTAGCTCATACATCAACTTCTTTACCGCCACTGCCATTAGAACCCGCACAAGGTGGCCAATCAAGTTCTGCGGCTGATCAAGACCAAGGTCTCCCACGGAGCTCAGTGCCTGTATCACCTTCTTTGCCTACATCTACAACTCCGCCTGCGACTTTGCCAACTATAGGATTAATAACTCCAGAAGTAATGCGGCCCTACCCCAAAGTGGACAGAAACGCGTCGAAAAAGTCGAATAAAGGAAGACAGCCAGGAAAATCGAGAATATATACAGAAACTCCGGAAAAAACAAGGCTAGAAGAAATAGAGAAAGCAAAACAGTTGAAAAAGCAAGAACTAGAAAAGAAACAAAAGGCCAAGGAGATAAAACAAGCATTATTTTCTCTATCAACCAAACAAAAAAGACTGAAGAAAACTGTAAATACAACTAAATCAAAGAGGCAAAAGAAAACTGTAAAGCCTGACAGTGAAAATGAGACTGATTCTGAGGATGACGCTAATGTAAGTTTAAGAGAAAGTTCTTGCTCTCCCACAGAAGAGTCTGAGGAATCGGATTTTCAAGATGAAACTCCAGTTATATCAGTTAACATCAAAGAAGGATGTTTTTTCCTTGTAAAATTCGCGAAAAAAAGGTCTGTTCTATATTATGTTGGGCAGGTGCTTAAAAAATACAGTCCCACTGAATACAAGGTTTCATTTTTGAGGAAGAAGCCTGGTACCTCGAAATTTGTTTTTCCCACCACCAAAGATGAGGGCACAGTTTACATATCAGATGTAGTACACACACTGTCGCCATCAAAATCTGCTTCAACAGCGAGAACAGCCCACATCTTTAGTTTCGGAAAAGACTTATCTAAATATGATGTTGGATAATACATCTATTATTACCTAAAACTAAGACTCGTTACTGTAACGGTATAATTTATAATGTTGATTAATTATTTATCCTATTAATAAGAGAAGAATTATCACAAGTTTTTTGTTACTACAAATAAGAAGTTATTATTAGTATTCAAGTACAAAAAAAAGAATAATCGTTAATTGTTACTACATAAAGGCTGATTTAGTGTTATCTGTGATCTCAATAAATGATAATATTACATTGAATAAATGGTTTTTACTTTGATTGTACGAAGGTTCCCCACTATGTACGAATGTACCCTACGGTATGTAAGAAACTACCCCACGTGTGGGGTAGTTTCGTACGTTTCCCATTTTTGAGAAAAATCACTGTAGCATCGCCATGCTGCTTAGTATCCAAAAGACACTTAATTAATATTAAAGCCAGATAAGTGAGGTATACAGCAGCATTGAATTTATTATAACATTGTTAACAGTTATTTTTTTATGTGGCTTACAAAAAAATGTGTACGAATCCTACCCACTCTCCCCTACCTATCTACTTACTGTTGGCCTGTGATTAAAATAAAAATAAATAAAATAAATATAATTAAAACTAAAGAGAATATAATTCACAACTTCCAAGCGTGAAATAGTTAGGTCAATTTTCCTTGTTTTTTTCGACATTTGAATTATTCCCAAAGTTTTTTAATACCTCGGAAGTATTCGACGGGAATGATGGAACGAATATAGATGCTGACGGAATTTTTCCCGCCAGCTTCTATATTCGTGATGCAATATTTTTTTTGTGTACTGATTTATTATGGCTCTTTTAACTAACAACCAATTATTATTATTTTAATATTTCGTGTCATTAGAAACTTACGGTAACACATTTAAGAGAAAAAAATTAAAATAAAAAAAAGGTGTTTTGCCCCGTCTTGCCCCATGGTGCTGGTAAGATGGGGTACCCCCCTGAGGTAAGGTGGGTTGATGAGAATGATCACAGAGAAAGATGATTATTCTGCCAGCGCAGAACTCGTAAACATGGTGGCTTCGTCATCATCATCATCTATTCCTACGCAGCCATTATGAGCCCATCTTCTACATAATGAGCATGATATTCACCCTTCAATGGAAGCGGAATATGCTTCCTCACAATACATACAAGGTGTGTCCTCCAATTCTTAACTTTCATCTCCAGGTGATGAGACTCTTCGTCGTTTTGCTGTTTTCGCTGATCGGCTATTCTTCTTTGATTTTTTATTTTGAGCTTTTGTAGTAGCAAGTTTTCATCTGTTTTTTTAATTCATCTTTTCTCTTTTTTGTTTCTATTTTCTTTGGTTTCATCTGTTCAGCATCTTTTTTTTTCTGGGCGATGACTTCTAATTCTTGTCTGTAGGGAGACGACGTGATAATGGCTGTTTTCCACGCTTTTTAGCAACACGAGAGGATTTTTACCCCTTTTTCCATCCAAAACCGCTTGAACTGCTTCCCGCATGGATTCTTCGGACCACGACCCTCTGTCAGTCGTGCGTTTGTAGTTACGAACCAGTTTAAAAAGGCAAACTATAATAAGCTCACAACAAACTCATTTTCACGGAAAACAAACAAGAACAAAATTATTCTCATTGGGGGCAAGATGGGGTACCCCGTTACCCCATCTCGCCTGCGGAGCCATTTTATAAACAAAAACCTTTTTAAAAAAACCGCCAACAATCTTAAGGAAACACAATGCCAACCTTAATATAGGTTAGTTTAAGCGTCAATCACAGCAACACCTCACCAGCTAACGTTATTTAACAAACCAGAAGAAAATATGATAAGCAATTTGCAGTAAAACACTTTTTTTCAATTTTTTTCGACACAGTGTACTTGTGGACCACTTACCACCGGGCGACTGACAAGTATCATGGCGGCGCGTCGAACGATGAATGAACGAGCGTGATTGCTCAATTTGAACTGTGAATTTCGCTGGGTACCCCGTCTTCTTACCCGCTACCCCGTCTTACCACCTTCTCCATGGCTGATTAAGTGAATGTTGACTTAAATTCACAAATACTTTTTTAAGAGAAATGTTTAAGAGTGTTTACTGTACATAATTGTATTTTGAAGAAAGATATTTTTACCCACTTTGCAGTAGTATTACTCTCTTTGTTACCTACAACATCAATAGTGTCACATCTGCGTAGACCATTTCAAAGTTACTCTATGAAAATTTACCGAAACATGGCCGCCAGCGCGGTGACGTGCCGCCACAAGTAAAATTTATGAAAATTACGTATGTTTTACCAGTAATACAGTGAACTTACGTGTGAAAAGTCACTCCTTTGTCTTTGCTTGTTTTTATGGAATGGTTTACATAATACCTCAGTGCACATGAAGTCAAATTTTTAGGGTTTCGAATTAAACACTCAAAGACGACACTTTGCGGCAAGCGCTGGTCACAGACTAAGAAAGGTTGAGCCCGTGGACTCTAACGCGTGTAGCAAACAGCCAAAGCGCGACGTCTCTTCTAGTACGCTAGTACATAATACTTCAATGGAGTCGAACTATTTATTATTAACTTCGATCAACCATTGATCGAAGATTATCAACCATCTCTAACTATACTCACACACCACAACAACTTTATTGGCAGTGCAATGGCCTGCTGCTGGCTGGATAGGTTCATCATCATCATCATCATTTCAGCCGAACGACGCCCACTGCTGGGTATAGGCCTCCCCCAAAGATCTCCACAACGATCGGTCCTGCGCTGTCCGCATCCAGCGGCTTCCCGCGACCTTGACCAGATCGTCGGTCCACCTTGTAGAGGGCCTGCCCACGGAACGTCGTCCGGTACGCGGTCGCCATTCGAGAACCTTTCCGCCCCAACGGCCATCGGTTCTCCGCGCTATGTGTCCCGCCCACTGCCACTTCAGCGATGCAATCCTTTGAGCGATGTCGGTTGTTTTTGTTCTCCTGCGGATCTCATCATTTCTGATTCGATCGAGCAGGGAAATACCAAGCATCGCTCTCTCCATTGCTCGCTGGGTGATCTTGAGCCTTCTTATGAGACCCATAGTAAGGGACCACGTCTCACTCCCATAGGTCATTACTGGCAACACACACTGGTCAAAGACTTTTGTCTTGAGACACTGAGGTATTTCGGACGCAAATATATGCCGGAGCTTCCCGAACGCTGCCCATCCGAGCTGGATTCGACGAGAGATCTCTTTCTCGAAGTTGGACTTACCTAGCTGGACTGTCTGTGCCAGGTAAACATAGTGGTCAACAACTTCGAGTGTAATGTTCCCAACGTTAACTGGAGCGGGTGCAATATGGGCATTCAACATGATTTTTGTTTTGTCCATATTCATCTTAAGACCCACTCTTTGAGAAGCATTACCTAGATCTTCGAGCATTATGTTCAGGTCTTCCAAGGTCTCAGCCATAAGAACTACATCATCAGCAAATCGCAGGTGTGTTAGGTACTCGCCATTGATGTTGATGCCGCGTCCTTTCCAGTCCAGAAGCTTGAAAATATCCTCCAACGCAGCCGTGAACAGTTTCGGAGAAATAACGTCTCCTTGTCTCACGCCTCGCTGTAGTTGGATCGGATTAAAGCTCTGGTTCTGTAATCGGACCGACATGGTGGCGTTCTGGTATAAGTGCCTTAGCACCTCAATGTACCTGTAGTCTATTTGGCACCTTTGGAGAGACTGCAGTACTGCCCAGGTCTTAATCGAATCAAAGGCTTTCTCGTAGTCCACGAACGCTAAGCCAAGTGGCAAGTTATACTCTTCGGTCTTCTGTATAACTTGCCGCAGCGTATGAATGTGGTCTACGGTACTATAGCCTTTTCGGAACCCTGCTTGTTCGGGAGGTTGGAAGTCGTCAAACCTGCGAGCGAGACGATTCGTAATGACTCTCGAAAACAGCTTATAGTTAAGGCTCAGAAGCGAGATGGGTCTGTAGTTCTTCAAGAGAGTTTTGTCACCCTTCTTGAAGAACAGCATCACATCGCCTCTGCCCCATGCCTTTGGCGTTTTTCCCTCGAGGATGACAGAACTGAAGAGCGTCTGGAGGACCTTAAGTATCGGCTTACCGCCCGCTCTCAGGAGCTCGGTTGTGATTCCGTCACCACCCGCCGCCTTGTTGTTTTTAAGCTGCTTGAGAGCCATCCTAATCTCGTACAGGCTGACGTCCGGGATATCTTCGGTATAGTGTCGGGTAAGCTTGGCTCTAGGATCTTTAGCCTTGCTTTCAACAGGTGTTTGCGTGGAATATAACTGTCCATAGAAACTCTCAATCTCCCTCAGGATTTCAGGTGTTGACGAAATGATGCTACCTGCCTCAGTTTTCAGCCTCGTCAATTGGCTTTGCCCAATAGACAGATCTCTGGCGAACACTTTGGAGCCTTTATTCCGCTCAATTGCCTCTTTAATACGCTGGGTATTAAATTGGCGAAGGTCGCTCGTCAAAGACTTAGATATCTGTCTATTGAGTTGCCGATAACGATGGGCATCCGCTGAGTTCTGTAGCCTCATTTCGTTTCTCTGATCCATGAGTAGGAGAGTCTGACTGGAGAGTTTCTTTGATTTGGGACGGCGGGTTTTAAAGTGCTTGGACCCTACCGTACGGACAGTATCCACCACCATGTTGTACAGATCGTCCACATCGATGCTGTTCTCAAGGGCTTCGAAGCGGTTTTGAAGCTCGAGCTGAAAGCACTCGGGGTTTTGAATTTGAGCCGGTATTGGTCGGAGCGTGGATTTTATCAGTCGCGCTCTCTCAAGCTTTAGGTCGATATTCAATGTGCCTCTGACCATGCGGTGATCGCTTCCTGTCTTAACAGCGTTGATCACAGTGACATCATTGAATATATGCTTCTTCGTCGACATGATAAAATCGATCTCGTTTTTGACTCTACCGTCCGGACTGATCCAGGTCCATTTGCGGCTTACGGGCTTCTTGAAGAAGGAGTTCATCATAAAGAGGTTCTCCCTCTCCATGAAGTCTGCCAGCATCTGGCCCCTGTTGTTCCGTTGCCCAAATCCAAATTGCCCCACTCTCAACTCATCACCGCAACGTTGCCCCAACTTTGCATTAAAATCCCCCATCACAACCGTGTAGTGGGTTTTATAGCTATGCATGGCTTTAGAGATCTCCTCATACATAGCCTCCACTTCGACATCGTCGTGCTTTGAGGTCGGAGCGTAGACCTGAATGACATTCAGCGAATATCGTTTCGATATTCTGAGTATCAGGTACGCTACCCTGCTCGAAACACTTCCGATAGTAATCATGTTGTTGACAAGGGATTTGTGGACGATGAACCCGACACCACCTAGGGACTGTTGGTCGCCCTCCCGGTGGTATAGTAAGTTACCGGATTGCAGGATTATCGAGTCCTCCCCCTCTCTTCGGACTTCAGATAACCCAATGATATCCCAATGTAACTTACTAATTACCTCTTCCAACTCTATGAGCTTCGCGTCGAGCCTCAGTGTGCGCGTGTTATATGTTGCCAGGTCGAGTCGTCGTTGCTGGCAGCCGGATCTCAGATTATACACCAAGGGGATAAAGCACTGTTTTATGTCACGGGCGCTACATTGAATCCTGAACGTAACGAAGGACTCCAAATTTAACTCCCGAGCGCAGCGAGGGTGTTATAAGTTAATTCCCGAGCAAAGCGAGGGAATTAAGATTGAGTCTTGAGTGCAGTGCGGGATTCAAGCGCCCAAGAAAAAATAGTTTTATCCCGGTGGTGTATACTCTACTTTTCTCACTTTACGCGAGACAATAAAAAACCAGGCTTAGTAGATAGTGTTTATTACAGCATATTAAAAGTGCAAATTGATATTGGAGACATTAGTCCAATTATGGAAAGATAACGTTTTCAGGTGTTTGCCTTTGACTTTTCTGGGAGTAGATTATTGACAATGCCTATGGCATCTAATTTAATAGCTTCTGGAGTCAAAATACTTTCATCACTCGACATTTTTTATTTTTTCTTTGAAATATTTATAGAATCTTCTAAAGCTAGTAGTAGTTACTACTAGCTACGGCTATAGCCACTTCTTTCAGCTGGCGTGGCCTACTCGATTTGACAAACAAATGAAGTTCGTCTCTGTGCGAATCTAGTGGGCCACGGCCTCGGTCTTCGAAAATCAAGTTGGCCGCGCCCGCTGAGGACACATTCTGTATAGTGAAATTAGACTTTATGGACATAGCAATAAGAATTATGAAAGTGAAAATCACATTATTGACCAGCAGGTTATAATAGAACATTATAACCCGGCTAAAGCCAAGATATATAATGTCTTGCTTTCGGTAAGGTTTACATGACATATAATTCGGTATTGTCGAGCATGTGGTGTGAAAAATATCATTATCAACTTAAAACTAAACACCATAATTATTGACCATCAAAAATTCTACAAAATTTAAGTTCAGAAATGTCAATAATCTCCCCTTATTTTGTCAAAGACCTTTGTGGGATTATATTATTTGCTGATGACACTTTTCTGATTCTTAACGTAAATAGAAGTAACAAAGCACTTGACGACGTAAATAATACTCTCTCTAAGGTACTGCATTGGTTCACGAATAACAATTTGCTAAGAAGACTAAATGTATCAAATTTTCTATGCCCAATGTATCATTATAAACATGATTAACGAGCCATTAGAGATTACGAATTCCAGGTCAATGTGTAATATTACATTATGATATAAGTTCGGCAAGTTGAAAATTACAGCCGGGGCGACATTGCTAGCCCGAGCCGTAGGCGAGGGCTACAAGAAAGCAGAGGCTGTAATTATCAAAGCGCACATAATATGTCATACGACGTGTTGTAAAACATATTTGCGAGGAAATAAATAAAACTCGAACTTTCTTAAACAAATAAATCTTTAATCACTTGCTAGAGCAGTTGCAAGGCAGAAGCATAAAAAACAGCCACTATTACTAATAAAATAAATTAATATTTTTGTGTTTTTGTTACAGATAAATGGTTGTAATTTATTGTCAAAATTAATTAAATTAAAGAATCAAATGTTTATTTAATAATATTATCTCCCAAGTTAATTTTATTCATGAAAGGTTGATCTCTTTTCTGACTTGAAAACTCTTTGCTAAAATTTAAAAAAGAACCGTTCTTTTTAGACGGAGCATCTTGATAAACCGTGCGTTTCACATTACAATAACGCACAAGTGCGTAATGAGATACAATACGATATTGAAATTGGTGAAATAAGAGACCCTTTACGAGCAAATATGTTATAATAGTACATTATGATATAAGTGCGGTAAGTTGAAAATTACAGCCGATATTGCTAGACAAGAAAGCAGAGGCTGTAATTATCAAAGCGCACGTATGTCATACGACGTTTTATAACATATTTGCGAAGAAATAAATAAAACTCGGACTTTCTTTAACGAATAAATCTTTAATCACTTGTTAAAGCAGTTTTTTATTTGTTCACAAATTAGCGATGCGCGCGCATCAGCGCTTTTTTGAAGGCAAAGGCATAAAAAACAGCCAGTATTACTATTAGTAAATTAATATTTTTGTTACAGATAAATAGTTGAAATTTACTGTCAAAATTAATTAAATTAAAGAATTAAATGTTCATTTATTATATTTTATCTTCCAAAGTTAATTTTATTCATAAAATGTTGACCTCTTTTCTGACATAAAACTCTTTGCTAAGATTTTAAAAAGTAAGTACCGTTCGTTTTAGACGGAGCATCTTGATAAACCGTGCGTTTTGCCATAATAGGAAAAAACTCGTGCGTAATACAATAAAGCACAAGTACCTACGTAATGAGATAACGTATTTGCTCGTTAAGGATCTCTTATTTCACCAATTTCAATATCGTATTGTATCTCATTACGCACTTGTGCGTTAAGGTAATGTAAAACGCACGAGTTTTTTTTAATAAGGTAAAACGCACGGTTTACCAAGATGCTCAGACTAAAACCAACGGTACTTTTTTAAATTTTAGCAAAGAGTTTTGATGTCAGAAAAGAGGTCAACCATTTTAAAATGAACATTGGGAGATAAAATATAATAAATAAACATTTAAATATTTGATTTAATTAATTTTGACAATAAATTACAAACATTTATCTGAAACAAAAACACAAAAATATTATTTTACTTTAATAATAATACTGGCTGTTTTTTATGCCTTTGCCTTAAAAAAAAGCGCTGATACGCGCGCATCGCTAATTTGTGAACAAATAAAAAACTGCTTTATCAAGTGATTAAAGATTTATTTGTTTATGAAAGTCCGAGTTTTATTTATTTCCTTACAAATATGTTTTAAAACGTCGTATGACATACGTGCGCTTTGATAATTACAGCCTCTGCTTTCTTGTAGCCCTCGCCTACGGTTCGGGCAGGCAATATCGTCTCGGCTGTAATTTTCAACTTACCGCACTTATATCATAATGTACTATTAATAAGATTCCGTAAACTCTTGTTGAACTGCCTCTTCACAAGTTCAAGTCACAAATTAAAGATAAGTTAATGAAGCGAGGTTATTGTATAAGAATTTGTGGTCATCTTAGATAATCTGCTCCTCTGCACATTTTTTGTTATGAATTTACTCTGTCAATTTAATTTTTGTGCTTAATAACAAGATTGAAAAGAGTAACCATCGAGTTTCTTGCCGGAGTCTTCTCGATCGGAAACAACCTCCGAACCGGTACATAGTAGAGTCACATTATGTTTAATTATGATATTTATTATCATAGTACTTACTTATTTTATGTAAGTTTATTTTTATTTAGTATATTTTTGCTACTACACTACTACTTTACACTTTTTAAAGAAAATTCTGTCTTGCAACATTATTTGGTTACTTCTGCCATGACACATTTTTGACGTTCGGTTGTGCCTTCAAGTTTGGCGCGTATTTTTGTAATGGAACTATCCTTCTATTGGCCCATTCGAAATCGCTTTTCGCAGAGTGATTTTCACCCTCGTCGAATAGAGAGAGAAAAAACGAGCAAAACCTTCGTCGGACATCGGGCTCCAGGCACTGGTAGAATTCGTACTTCTCACAGTGATAAACGTCACTCTAACCCGTTCCGAAACAACTAGGAGACTGTCAGGTGACAGCTCGGTCAACCTCGGTTTCACTCTGGTTCAGCCTTTTAGGCCGCGTTAAAAACCGAGTGGAAATTACACTCTGAGGAGTGAACATCACTCAAACCCGTTCCAAATTCACCCTGAGTGAAATCGGGTATGACCGAGCTGTCACCTGACAGTTTCCCAGTATCCCAGTTGTTTCGGGAACGGGTTCCGGTGACGTTTATCACTCTGACAAGTGCGAATACTACCGGTGTCTGGAGCCCATGGAAGTAATAAGTACTTACGTAGAACTGGAATGTGCACTGCTACTAAAAAACGGTCCTAGTGAGACAGTAGGTACGAGGTCAGTTTTTCTCACTCTATTATGGTGACCATAATGTATGAAAAGAAAAAATAATTATATTTTACTTGTTTTAGTTAAATTAAACTAACTTATAAATGCGATGGAGCGACCAGATTCGCATCACGCTTGAAACCACCTTGCACAATGCCCTTCACTCTGCTTTGGTGAGAGGCAGATGGCGACAAATAATTCGCGACAAGATACTCCTTATGGATGATCACGACCCTCAGCATTGAGACCGACGCGAGGAGTAGGATAAATGCGGAAGTGTTTGTTAGTTTTGATGAAAAGTTATTCAGGGATAGATGGCCCTAAGTTTGAACCTAGGCAATTATATAAAAAATCGATGGCATTGGAATATTCACCTACATGACACGAATGTATAAAATAACAAACTAGAAAAAAATAGCAAGATGATCATGTTCGCGGTTTAACTCTCTTAAGATTCCTTAGTAGGATCTGCTGGGGATGCCAGCAAGTAGGTGGCGGTAAATAAATAAGATAAATGATTAAAATACTTTTTTTTATTATTACGCAGATCTTACAGAAACTAATATAGGTAACTATTTTACAAAACAGGATTACACATTACTAAATAAGATCGTCTTGTGCAATTTATGGCGCATACAAACACGGTTTCCTAAACAAGCCATAGACTTTAACTTTGCGTGATGAAATATTCGCAAGGTGGAATACGAATCAGACACTAATTTTCCAAGAAGAATTTCATGTGAATGTTCAATATATCATTAATAAAAATCTTACTTTTTTGTGACTGACAGTTTTGTGACCTTCTGAGTTGGAAAACCATAAGGTTTCTCAACATTTTGTAGATTCCAATGAAAGGGAAAAAATGAATATCAAGAATTTGTGTAATTGTCATAAAATTATATCTTAACTGTGAAAAGAAATATTGCAACCAGCAAATGTTTAATTTCCGCAGCTCATAACACAACAACTTTTCACCATTTTGCTAGAAAACACCTAAATTAGCAAATATTTCAGCCGACGCACGCGTTCTTGAAGAAGGAAGACGCCATGTCGCCATTACAGTATTGTTGCAACTATAAAACTCTGAATTCTAACATTATATTTTGACATATCAAACTAAGCTGTGAAAGCCTTGATTTTAATACATTTTTATACATAATAAATTAATCTAACGTTTTTGTCTAAAAACAAAGCGGTAATTTTACTTTATTTTAATTCAGTAACAAACGTGTTGTACTATTAAATCTAATGTTTTTAACGAGCGCTGGCAATGTTAAGGAAAGGGACACCCTCACCTTGTATCCGCTATCTCAGTTGGCCCGCTGACCTTATCATTTGAAATATAAACCTTCTCCCTAGACCATAAAATGTATTTTTGTATACCCAGTAGGTAATACAGATTGCACATTCCAGTTGTACTTAGGTACTTTTTACTTCTATGCTGGAGCCCGATGAAATTCACCTGACAGCTGTCAGAAAAGATCTAAAGGAGTCTAACTCCATCTGTTGGTATTATTTGAAACTAATTTGTCATCACTTTTGACAAACCGTCCACCAATCATATCAAATTGTGTGTGGTAGAACTTTTTTTAATTGGTTGGTAAAAAAGTTTCTTCGCATTTTTTGAGAAAATTTAAACCCTTTTTTAAAATAGTTTTTTTTACATTTAACTAAAGTATGATGTTGGGACCATTTTGTTCGATTACTGTTTGCCATCTTGTAGGTAGGGACATGATCCCATTGTTATAGGAATTTTGAGGCTTCTGATCAAAATTCCGCGACAAGTGATTTTGGCAGTCCTCTCGTGATGTTAACCTGACACTGCCTAAAGAATTCTAAAGAGACCGAAACAGGTGGAAATCTGAAGGTGCAAGGTCAGGACTATACGGCGGATGCATTAACACCTCCTAGCCAAACTCTCTTAATTTTTGCTGAGTGGCTAAAGATGTGGGAGGTCTAACGTTATCATAATGAAAAACCACACCCTTTCTGTTGATTAATTCCGGCCGCTTTCTCTTCTCTCAACTTCTTGCTTTAATCTCATCAGTTGTTCGCAGTAGAGTTCAGAATCGATGGTCCTGCCTGTTGATAACAGCTCTTAATGAATAATGCCCTTCCAATCCCACCACACACACAGCATCACCTTGTTGCGAGTTAACCCAGGTTTCGCCAGTCTCCCCCTTACGTACCGGCTGGTGCAGGTACTTTCCGGACACGGCTGTTTCGGGAAGTCCCTGCATAATATCGCCCGGAGGGAGCCCACACGGAGGTGCCACCAGTGCGACGCCGAGGAGGACACCGCCCAGCACACCCTTGAGGTGTGCCCTGCTTGGGCGGTGCAGCGTCGCACACTAGTGGATGTGGTCGGCACCGACCTCTCGCTCCCGGCCCTGATACGGGCCATGCTGGCGAGCGAGAGTGGATGGGAGGCGATGGTATCCTTTTGCGAAGAGGTGATGTCGCAGAAGGCCCGGGAGGAAGATCCTCAGGCGGGCCCTCTCCGACGCAGACGGCGGGGAGTGAGGAGACGGCGGTTTGCACGCCTTCTTCCCGCTACCTAAAAGCAGCACCGGGGTTAAAGTCGGGGGGCTTCCACCCCATTGCACGGTGCTCCTGTCTGGGGGTGTCCCCGTATACCGGGACGCCCCTGCTGCGTGAGGAGGCCCGGCGTGAAGGCTGGGCCGTCCGCCAGGGACGGCATGGTAATCCGAACTAGGCACCATGTCGTCCCGTCAAGGCGATGAGGTATACCGGGGGTCTTTTTAGTGGGTATGCCGTCACCTTCAGTGACGGAGAGTCCCACACTCCCCCGCTGCCCCACCCAGGCAGCGGGATAGTGCGTAATGCATTTTTTCCCCCGCAAAAAAAAAAAAAAAAGGTTTCGCCAGTCTGTGAAGCCTGTCCGGCCTTCGACCACGACCTTTTTCGCACGTTCTTGTCGTACGTGACAAGAACGTGCGTCCACTTTTCAGTCACAGCAGCTTCTTCAAAAATGGTTCGGTTTCATTACGTCGTAATAAAGAATCGCAAATGAGTACGCGGTTCATTAGGTTTCTATTAGTGAGCTCGTGAGGTACCCAAATATCGAGCTTTTTAGTGTACCCAGTTTTGTTCAAATGCGCCAGAACTGTTTTGTGGTCCATTCCCAGTTCTGCAGCTACGTCGTAACTACTGATATGCCAATCTTGCTCCACTTTTTCAAAAATGGCATCCACTTTATCTGTAATAGAGCGACCATAGCGACGTGCATCCTAGCATCAAAATTTAAGGATTGAAATGGCTTATACCAAATTTGTGCTACTCTCAAACACCGCACTAGGTCCGCAATTTTTTTAGCGGCTTGCGTTGCATGTTTACCTTTTTTGTGGTAAAATTTCAAAATGTATCGAATTTCTTCATTAGATTCACTCATCTTGACAGTAATAAAAACATGAAAATCACACATTTTCCTAATTGAAATTTGGAATTATCTTCTTTAAAATTTAAACTTTTAGTGATACCAAAACCAGCCCGATACAATAGTATAGCCAGAGAGATTTTATTACAAGTTCATACATACTATACGCGAGAAGACTTTTTCCCCAACCTAATAAATCTACTTTACTTAAAAAGTAACTTACTTAAAATAAATTTAGGGGTAAGGGCGGAGCGTCATTTCTTGCACACAAAAATGTTTTGAATAAAAAACAGTTTTGTGTACTTCATGTTTATTGGAAAATTCATTTTACAAAATCCAGATACACCTACAATGAACTAATTACTTGCAAATTATAATATTAAAAGATACTTTAATGCAATACTTACATAAAAGTATAATATCATACTAAAGCAATTGTTTTAAGTAAATAAAATTATTAACTAAATTTAAAACACAATACAAATAACACTTTCTAATTTGGAAGATAACAGAGTTGATTGGATTAGCTGTTGCCACAGAAATTAATCAGGATATTATATTGTTCAGCCCTGTAGTACAAATTAATCAACTCTGCTAGCGCACATCAGCTTAATAAAATTATGCTCTTAAGGTCCAGTATGTTATGAGTTTAATTTGCAACAATTAGAAGAAGAATATTTTTCGGCAATAATCTATTCTTCATTCAAACATTTTTTAACGGTAATCCAAGCTAGATACTTTCAATTTTACAATGGACACGTCATTCGAAAACTGCTTCAACATTGTCCACTAAATTCGGTCGGATTGTCTCTACAAGAAGTCTTACGTCAGACTTCTTGTAGAGACAGAAGGGGCGTAGCCTACAGAAGATAAAAAATAACTTGATTCATCAGAAAGTGTTAATTATATTACTGTAAGTACAATATTTCATTCATTTAACCTTGGCAAAGATGACCACAGGCTAGATAGTAATAGACGACGCTACGCAAGTAACTTTGATATTAATGTAATTACCTATTTAATGTTTTGTAACAAGTGATTACAGCAAAGGGATAATAAACCTTCTGTACCTTCTTCTTTAATTCTACCCAACATACCTATTTCGATAAGGTTTAACACAAGATTAGAAGGACGGCACGATTGGCGTAGTGTGCTGTAGCACGGTTTCTCGCCTCGATTTCCGTAGTGTCCCGGGTTCGATTCCCGGTCGGGTCAATTCAGGAAACGATCTTTTCTGAATTGATTCGGGTCTGGGTGTGTTGGGAGATGCCCCTAGCTTATTTCCTTGTGTGGTACCTCGTAACACAGGGATTTAATAATCCCTACTTCGAGACCATTACAAGAGGTGTGTTGTCTAGCGCATATAAAAAAAAAAAGATAAAGAACCATGAATTAGATGATTTTGCAGAAGTGTATGCATCAGCGTAATCTACAATAGCCAGCATGTTTATATATATTTTACATTGCGTATTATCAAAGGATTTCCTTCGCGTTACAAAAAAAAGACCGTGAGCTTAAACTGTTACAGCCATGATAATTTATGGTGCAGTGTACGTACACGCAGCTACCATAATTGAACACACTTCGTTAACACAGCGAAGGCGAAGCTTGTATCGTCTATTACTATCTAGGTCAATGATGATGCCAGAAATAGCTAACTATAAAGACTTAATTAGCACCAAAAATAAAGTATCATGATTTAGCCACAAGTTATTCAAATGAGTTGCTCTGTGCTTGTATTCACATATTCTCCATAATATAATAATGTATATTTAAAAATAATACAACCAACGTAAATATAAAACAATCACATGAAAGTATGTATAAAAAAATATTGCTATTACTGCGAGATATGCTATATCCGTTGTCGAATTGGCAGTCGGGTCTTTTTACAGATAAATCCCTCATTCATAGATAAATACTGCAAAATTAAGATTTTTGGTAAAAAATATCTATTTACAAGTGATAAACTTTTGAGTATAGAAAGATCGTCTGAATAAGCCTGAACCGAAGCGAGAAAAGTTGCCATCTTCCCAGGCCAACAAACGGTTGACGCTATGTAAAAAAACAATATTTAACAGTAATACCAAACTATCTATTTTAATTTAAACTATCTTATCTAATACTGAAACTTAAGTAAATAAACCAACATTTAAAAATAAAGCATACATCATTCTCATATTTTATAATATTACTGTAAATCTTACCTCAACTAAAAAATTGATAATATTCACGAACAGAAATTATCAAACAGCTTAACTAAAGAATAATAATATTTTTTAAGATTGGTACAAAGAAATACATATAACTATTCCTTCACTTATCTAGAATAAAATAGGCTGGGCTGATGGAAACTCTTCACAAGCTATTTCGAACCCATTACAATATATCTTCTTTACCAAAATTATCTATTCAACCCAGTTAATCTAGCTTACCGATAAGTATAATGTAGGTGTCTTAGTTTCGTAGAGATTCGGATCTCACCTCAGCGGTTCACGCGTCCGCTCCGGGGTGGATCGACAAAGATCGCGCAGCAGTCTATCGTGATTCATGGTCGTCCTCGTTTTATACATAATGTACACAATGATTTTATTCAAAGTTCGAGTTGAACATGTTGATGTTGAGGTCCTCGAAGGTGGTGGCGCCGCCCTGGTCGAGGATCTGCAGCATGTCGGAGAGCTCGTGCGGCGCGTGCCCGCCCTCCGGCGCCGCGCCGCCCGCCCCCCCCGCGCCCACCGCGCCGCCCTGCCACGCCCACATGCCTGCAGGGCGCATTACAAGACTCTTTACAACATTATACATCGTTGTGGCGGCAGTTCCAAAAAATTTAATTGGGTCTGGAAAATAGCTCCTGATCTTGAACTAAGCAGATCTTTTACCATGGTGCTAACACCATACAATACATACCTTATTCTCAGATTAAAATACATACACATCATCCAATTAATACCGAGACACAGTAGAAACCCAAATGTTTCTAGGATAATTTATTGATGTCTTGATCTTGGGGATCAAACCCTCCATACCCCGTGTAGAATGCAGAGCGAGATTCAACAATTTGAGATTGATCAACATTCTCAAACGTTTCAAAAACATACTTTTATAGGAAAGAAACACCCAGATCAAAAAATGTACATCATATGAATGTTTGTCCCGGATAGGGATTATACTTTAGGGAGTTAAGGGCAGGACTCGCATCATTTTCTAGCCGGCGACTCTCCATGAATACCTATTAGTAATGTTAACGTTGACTCACCGTGAGTGGGGTGCGTGGGATGCGTGGGGTGCGTCGGGTGCGTGGGATGCGGATGGTGGTTGTGGTGGTGGTAGTGCGCGGGCGGCAGGTACGCGGGCGCGGGCGGCGAGCGCGCGGGGCTGCCCTCCGCCGCCGCGCCCGCCGCCGCGTCGCCGCTGTACGCGTACGTCTCGCCGCCGGCGCCGCCGCCGCTCTGAACAACGATCATATTGGTTAGCAAAGCAAACTTTATTTGAAAGTAGAGATACTAGCAAAATCATGGTTCTAACTAACCAATAACTAAACCGTTATTGGTTAGAGCCTTTTCTTTCACACTACGCGAGGTTTCTCAACGAGGCGAAATCGCATCAATGAGAAATAACGGCAATACACCTAGACTCAATAATCTTGATCTCGCCGGGAAACCCCGTGGACAAAATGGTCGCGTGGGAGCGCTCAGTACGTCTACTACGAGTTGCCACTTTAAATTTAAGCTACAGTTCGCGAAAAAAAATTGGATTGAAATTTGACATGACACGACATGACAATGTCAAATCCCAATACATTTTTTTACGCAAAGGATAAGGTAGATTTAAAGTGGCAACTGTGGTAGACGTACAGTTCGAAATTTCAAGTAGGGTAAAGTATTTTGTTTTTCCCTAACACACCCCGGATGTTTTTTTATTTTTGAAAATGGGTTCACGTTTGGCCTCAGTCTCGCCTTGTCATCGTCAATCAACACCTATATTCCGAAGCCCATTGTTAGCAATGACTGAAGGAATTTGCTTAGAAAAGGGACATTACACCTATACGTTAATAATAGGTTGGGGAAAAAGTTTCTTTGCATTTTTAAAGAAAATTCAAAACATTTTTTAATATAGTTTATTTACATTTAACTAAAATAAGTAGGTGCCATTTTGTTCGATAACTTTTTGCCATCTTGTAGGTAGGGACATGATCCCATTGCTATAGGGATTTTGAGGCTTCTGATCATGATACCGCAGACAAGTGGTTTTGGCAGACCTCTGGTGATGTCAACCTGACACTGCCTAAAGAATTCTGAAGAGATCGAAACAGGTGGAAATCTGAAGGTGCTAGGTCAGGACTATATACGGCGGATGCATTATAACCTCCTAATACCTTTTCCTAATTTGGATTTGGAATTATCTTCTTTGAAATTTAAACTTTAAATGACAGCAAAACCAGCCAGATACAAATAGTATAGCCAAAGAGTTTTTATAACAAGTTCATACATACTATATGCGAAAAGACTTTTTCCCCAACCTCATATTCAGTAGTCACTCACCGGGCGCAGCGTGGTCCACGTAGTATGCGGCGGCGTGTTGGCGGGGCGGTGCGGCGAGTAGTCGGGCGCGTAATGCGGCGCGTACGGCGGCGCCGGCCCCCCCGCCTCCCCCGGCGAGCGCGTGCCCACGCCGCCGCCGGCGCCTGCAACCACTAGCGCAACGTTAAGGCCCGTATTCACTTTGCTTAGTAGTTAGTGCAGGTGCTTAGTGTTAGGAGAAAACACTTGTTGACAGCGATGGATTAGTAACCTGCGTCGTGAAGTGATTAGAAGCGTGTTCTATTCAATCGCTGTCCACACGTGTTTTCTCGTAATCACTAGGCACCTGCACTAATCACCTGCACCTACTACTGATCAAAGTGAATACGGGCCTTTATGACTAGTTCGGACTGGGCTAGCGATCCGGCTAAATAACTTGTCTTGTTCTAACCGAAAGCCGCTCGTTGTCTGCGTTTACTACATTGTAAGATGACGTCGCAGGCTGGATGCAGTGTTTGTGATAGCTAATGACTAGTCTTAAACTAGTAATATAAAGTCGCAATCGAATAACAACGAGCAGCTTTAAAACAATACAGCAACTGATTTAAAAAGGAATAAACTACAATATGTAAAATGTTGAACTTAAAATTTTAATTAACTAAATTAATGAAATATAAGCAAAGTAATAAGAATTTGAAGTAATTAGTGAAGGAAGAAAAGGGATCATAAAAAATGATTGCGGGCAACGGCAACTGCAATTCCTGTCAGTATATGGCAAAGATCTCCGGCCTGTTGGTACTATGATTAGAAGGGGGTTAATTTTCAGAATGAATAGTTTGAAGTTTTTGAAATGAATAAATAATAAATAAATAATAAATAAATATCCCTGGACATTATTCCACACAGCGCCATCTAGCCCCAAAGTAAGCTAATTAAAGCTTGTGTTATGGGATTGATTGTCTCTGTCGTTTCTAGAAAGGTTTCAGAACGCTTTGAGCAGAATAAGTGCGCTTTCACATTTAGGCGACTTTTCGCGTTGCTGAACTTGCTGATAATTTCATACTATAAACGATAGCGCGGCAGCGGCACGTGGCCCAGCGCCGCTGTCGCTTTATTCAGTAGGCGCCGAGCTAAGTAGTATTGTAAGCGCACGTTTTTGTTGACAGACAGCATATTAAGCGAATTCGACACCAAATAGTATATTTTACATCGAGGGACTAAACAAAGCCATAATATACGAGGGTATATTAAGTTGGCGTTTATAGTCTCGAGGTGCAAACTGTACTTTTCACTTCGAGTGCGAGAAAAATAGTCAATTTAGTACAAAAACATTTAAAACCGAACTTTACACTTGGTTTTTTCTTCTGAACTGAACCACAGATTAACAATTTAAAACACATGGCGCCACCTTCTTTGCGGACAAACCATGGAACTAAAAAACTCTCAACATTTTCCCAATGAAGATGGTCCACACTCCACAGATAATAGTATATTTTTACTGGCTGTTTGAGTTTGTCTTTGTCACTTGAAGGAAATTAAAAAAATCTAATTACTTTTTACTTTCACACTTCGTAGGGCTATATTGGCGTATTTTTAGAGCATGAGAAGTGAAAAGATTTATTATTGTGTGGATTGAACCGCATTAATAAAGTGCCGTGGCGCGGCGGCAGCGCCGCTTTTTTATGTAAAGGCATCGGCTGCTGTAAAAGCAGTCCTTACACTCTCAGCTCAAATCGGACCGCAGCCAGGTGTCTGTCACTGCATGTACCTGCGCGCGATAAATACCTACCAGCCGCCAGGTATTCCATGGCTACTTTAGTAGTGAGTTGCCAATAGCCGCGTAGAGCATTTTTACGCGAATTTCCCGGTTGAACTGACGCGAGTACGTACTGTAAGTACTGACTACTGACATCTTTATCGAAAGAGGTGGCCCTGGCATTATATGTCTGTCACTGCAGCACGCATTTATATTGTTCCAAGGATGTGATTTATGTTTCGTAGTAACTATTAAGTAATCTGTGCCGCAGCCCTCAAAGCGCTGAATAGTTACCTGGCGGCGCGTGGTGCTGCTGGTGCAGCGCGGCGGGCGCGCTCTGGAACACGTCGCGGTGGCGCAGGTGGTAGTCGTAGTTCTCCTCCGCCGGCGGCTCGCCCGCGGCGCTGCCGAGCGACCGGCTGGAACAACACCCTCCGTCAGCAAACAAATAGCGCGTCAACTTCATAACCAAGGGCCGGAATCGAAAATAACTCAGACTAGTAGTACTATCGTTCAGAAGGATCACTCATGAACAAATGTCAAGTTTAGGTATTGAAAAAATCCACTTTATACATTGCACTTGAAATTCGAAACTTATCGTTTGACGCCGCATCGCTGACTTGAAACTGGTTTAGCTCTCAGAGCCCAGAGGCGCTCGCAACTCGGAAAATGAATCAGAAACAAATCACTATACGTGCCCACTGTGTCGGGCACGCCAATAGCGTGCCCGACACAGTGGGTGTGCGAGCCCATCGGCAACCTAATGAATGACATTAGCACCTCGGTGGGGTGAGCGGCAGAGCACACCTAAGCTGCGGAGTGAAACATGCCTGGTGATGGAATTCTGTACGTAGAAGGAAATGCTGATAGTAACTTGGAAATTAATGTAATTTTTTGAGTAAACAATCCTAGGAACCGTAATTTATGGCCAATAGTGTATATTTTACCTGTCTTTAACCTTAATATTTTTAAGATGATTTAAAAATAACATTAAATACCTGCTGAACAAACAAATGACATAATGCAATGCCCTGTTATTAACATAAAACAAATGAGATACTTACTTCGCCAGCGTATTTGTGCAAACGATATACTCTACATCATCATTGTATGGGTTTAAGAAGGCAAAAGCGGACGTTCTTAACCAGATAAATTCTCTGCTCTTTGCACGAAATCTATACATAAGTGATATGATCTGCCCCTTCAACTTCAGAACTGAAACAAAAATGTTTTTTGTTGAATCATCACCAATAGATCCGTTTCTTTCACTTTTTAATTCATAGATATGTACAGACCTTGATCGAAATTATCTCTCATGTGTTGTTGGTCCTCAGGATGATAGAATTCGTAGCAGAGTTTGCCTAACAAATCCGCCGGCGCGTACCCTATGACCTGCGTGGCGCGCTGGTCCGCGAACGTGAAGCGCCCGTCCACGGAGTGCCGGGACACGAACTCCACGCCGCTGCTGCACAGGCTGCCTTCAGAATTGTTCGGAGTAGACGTCACCTAAAATTATATTGTTGATTACATAAAAAATATCAAAAAACAAGAAAAATTCTATTGATCTCCATGATTGACAGTACTTGCCTGTAAGCGACCAATAGCGACTAAACAACAATGTGACGCATGGAGTTCATCTTCAGCCGGGCGATCCATCTGCATACCTGGAAACAAATCTAATGTCCGGAAATACTTTATGATATGTGTTCACGGACTTGAGAAAGTGCACGAACTATTTACTAACAATTTGACCAAACAAGAATCTTATATTAGATACAATACCTGTAGGTGGCCAATTCTTAATGTATCCGGTGCAATGCACGACCGCGTAGTTGTGCCCGTCGTGCGACGGCCCCAGCGAGTTGCGCGCGCGCAGGCGGCCGAGGTGCGCGCCCTCCGCCGACCCGCCCACGCGCAAGCGGCAGATGAACCCGCGCCGCGAGCCCATCACTTGCCGCATTGATGCTGAGCAAGCAAAAATAAAAATGATTTAAAATACACTGAACTGTTACTCTTTAAATTAAACGAAAGGATTCACTAGATCACAGATTTGGCTAGTCACAATAGCTCTTAGAAACTGTGATCATCAGGTATCCAATTATGAACGTGAAACTTTTTTAACGATTGTAACACAAACGTGGCTAAACATTGGAGTACATAGTTGATAAATATGTTGCTAAATAACAGACTCTCAGCTTAGCGCAGATGAATAGAAACTTTACTACATATTTACTCATGCTGTCTACTTACATTGATGACCTTCCTTCTTCACAGTACCAGTCTTTAAGTCCAAAATACGTCCAGTATTTTGTGGTTCTTGTGTACTCAACTGTTCCCGGACTTTTTCAACATCGTCTGGATGAACTTGATCATATAAACACGATGAGTACCAATCACCCTAAAAGTATAGTTATTTTATTATCATGACCGGTTGGACAAAATGTAAGATAGAGATTCATAAAAAAAGTCTTTACCTGAGAATAATTTAAAACTGGCGCTATACTGTCACTAACATAAATAATACGTCCTGAATCACAGCTAACCACAAATAAAAACCCATCAGCTGCTTCCAATATTAAATGTTTCAGCTCTTGATCTGTTAAAAATGATGGTTTGTATGTGCCATCTGTGGATGTATTTCCAGTACCTAGAACCATAGTATAAATTAAAGATATTGTATTCATCTGTTATACACAAAGACCGATCCAATGCCCACCTCGGGTTGACTCAAAAACATAATATGTCTTCGCTAGCTTAATAAGGTTAGGTAATACTGAATTTGAACAATTTGATTTTACTAAGTACCTATGCATTAGTAATATTTATAAACATATTAGTACACAAGGCTTTTGGAAATGGTGGAGCATCGGCCTTCGTATATATATCGACAAGTTTAAATTCAAAGGAAAGACATTTTCCTTTAAGTGTTATCCATAGTTTCTTGTAAGGATGTATTTAAGTGAATATTGCTAACCCCTCAAAGCTTTCATGTGCGCTACCGCCATGCGCAAAATCGTAAGTTTGTCGGGTTTCCGGGCGAGGGCGGAACATGTTGGAACCATGTCAGATAGTTCCGTTATGTATGCCGTCATCTTGTTTCTTCTGCGTCGCTCAATCTCACAATGATTCTCTCGGCTGAAAAAAACACGTATTATATAAGTGTATACTTGCCGCTCCTTAATCATTTATTATAAATCAACCATCAACGAGATCCAAGAAGACAGTTTAACTAGGTAATAAGCAATATCAAACATTTTAAAGTTAAAGACGGTGCGCGTGTCGCGTGATAAGACACGTTTTCTATCATCACACGGTAACTTAACAATAGACGTTGTTATGGGAATTCGGGATGAAGCTCGCGTAAAAATTAACAATGGTGGAATAAAGGTTATCAAAACTGACATGCAATGTGGTAATTTTTTAAACATCTTTCGATTTGAATGTTAGTGAACCTTATTTTTCCACAAATTCTTAACCCATATTGTATACTTTTGAAACAAACTAAATAAAAACTGTTCAATTTATCTAAAAGTTTAAGTTAGCCCTAAAAATATCAAGTTGTTAAGAATCTAATGTTTACAGTTTATGAACTAATGGATAAACCGCAGAATGTGTGCAGGATCGTGGCAAGTGGAAGGATGTGATGGTCTCGGCCGTGGGAGAAAGGTGTGATATGCATATAAAGTGCCATTGCTGTGCAACATACCTATTTAATCAATAAATAATAAATTTTGCAGCAAATGTGAACCCCCAAACGTTGAAGATATCGGGATCACTCTTAAAAAAGACAACAAGCTAGTCCATATGATTACAATTTATTTATTTAAAAAATGCCACCAATTAAAATGGTTTTTTCCACCTACGTTGAACCTGTCTGTAGAGAAATCTATGCACTAACCTTGCAAATCTTTCTTTGTCTTGAATGTTGTCCTCCTCCATCCTAGTGTATTTGCCACCACTTGCGTCGTCTTCATCGGATCTACAAACAATATTTTTTAAAACCCAAATCTAGCTATTGTGAAACTTATCATTTTTATGTACCTACATCACACATGATTGATGTTTTTAATCTTACATATTTTTGAATAAGGAGTAGAGATGTGCTGCGATAATTTTAGCAATAAAAATATTTATTTGAGAAAAGTGAGTGGCCGGCGATTTAGGAGTTCATGGCGCGGTGGCTCAGCAGAGCAGCCCGTGTGTTAATTTATGTCGTACGCAGTAACGATGCCTATTGAAGCAGCGGTGAACACGCGCAAGTAAAAACAAAGGTATGACGAAGTATCATTATCACCTCGTATAGTAATTAGGCTTATACTGTCCCCCTGCTGGGTAAGAGTCTCAATCATTAAAATGTCGTCATCGCTACAATACAGAATTGCCATATTATGTGGTTTGGGATTTATTCCCAGGACCTCAGAACTCCAGACCGACCGCTCTACTCGACCACGGAAGTGATACGGCCAAGAAAGATTGAGACAGAAAACCAGAGCAGAGGGGAGCCGCAGCTTGTACATACCAAAGGATACTAATATTTTGTTTACCAAAATAAGTTTTGTGAACCAAAGACGTTCACCCTTAAAATTATAAGTTACACCAAAAAGGAAAGTGATCCAAAAAAAGAATAGTGTACCAAATATTGAATATCTAAAATAGTAAATTCGCATCACAAATAAGATGTAACTTTTATCTGAAAAAGTGATGCGTCAACAGTAAAATGTAATCGTAAGCCAAAATTAGTAAATGTTCACCAAACTTGACTTTACCAATTTACGCAGCAACACTACCCAAATAAAGTACAACGCTTGCATTAGAATGTTTGTTTTGGAGCCAATTAAGGTTATCCCCGCGGCTGATTTTGAGTTACAACTTTTTTAGGTATATATTGGTGCGAAATATACAAAAGTACCAACTAAGTAAGTATAGCAGGACTTATCGGGAGTAGGTAATTACCATGAGGATCCATATTGTTAGACCATAATATGTTTATTGTATCGCAAAGCTTTTTATTAACAATATATTTGTCAGTCAATTAAATAATAAAAGCTATTTCAAGTATGGGCAACCTTTACTTTTTTAGAGAAAAGCAAACTTTTTTGGATGCTGATATTTTATAAAACTAACAAATTTTTTAATAACAAATTTCAAAAAATGGGAGTTAACATTTTGATAAACATCAACTAAATATGGGTTATAGATATCTATTTACCGGTAAATTGCTTTATTTGGCCAACATTAACTTAAGTAAATGAGTATGTTTTAGTATTTAATAGGATAAAAAAAATTGGCGAACATTTATCGTACCAATAACTTTGGGTGAAACTATATTTTAATGGAGGACTTTTAATTCAATTTGGTAAACAATGAAACATAAGCCCATATCAAACGGCCCACTTTCTTCACTCCATACTGGAGAAATATTTTAAATTGATAATTGTTATGACTATTGATATAATGGGAATGTAACAGATTTTTATTTTTTTCCATTCACATTTATAAACTGAAGGATAACTGTTAACTATTTCTGTCTGAGATTTCATGGAATTTCGTTTGACAGAAAATGTTTCATATTATATTTGGTTAATTGTACCTATTTTCATGTTGAATATTATTGTTTCAACAACTATTTACTTACTTGAATGAAACATATTTCAAAGAAATACAATTTCAATGAGTTTCATGATGATTTTTTCATTTAACAATCACATGTTTAATTTTACTCAAGTATTTTCCCAGTAAAGTTCAGTTTAAAAAGCTGCTATTGGTAAGGTTAAGTTAGAACTGTGACGACACTGACCTGAACAAAATTGTCGGCAAATGAACATAAGTAGCAAAAAAATGTTTGTATGTATGAATTATAAATTATTATTATATGAATAATAATAACTTTGCTTAATCAAATATACAATGTAATAATAAATTGTCTGTGGATCAAATATTTTTCTTGGTAATAAGTTTCATATTAACTGAACACTAAGAGCATAAATAATATTAGATTTGTTATTCTACATGAATAACCATACATATTTCTTAAAATTGTGTATCCTACTATATTTTGAACAATAGCAAGTAACTGAGAACTTGAAAATTTAAAAACGGCAAAATAAAATATTTTTCATAATCTGACTGCTGACTTTGTAAAATACTGTCAATAGATTTATAATCTGTAAGATATGCGCCAGATGTGTTTAAATTACTTATAATAATTTTATTGAAATTATAGTAACACATGCCAGAGTAGAAACCAATGGATTCCCCTATGCACAGATTGAGATAAGAATGCACCTTTCATAAAAGTAAGAAGTGGTTTTATGTGAAAAACGATTTCCATTCACAGGTTTATACTTTGCTCAAAAATAGGTAAATACATGAGTAACACTAAAGCCATGTGGAATTTGCATGATGGACAAATAATTCATTAATAAGATTGTAACTCACCCAACACTGCCAGCACGGCGCTTTTGTAAATCCTTTGCTGGGTCAGCCCCTATAAAATTCACTTCTATTAATTGCTACTTCTATGTAATATTAAGAAACATATTATCAAATTAAATACTTATTGAAAAAAACACATCAACATTTTAACCTTTACTTCTAGTCAAAAAACAAGGTCAAATTGTTACTTCTAAAAGAAAGTTGAATTTAATATCTCAAAACACGGGACTAAAAATCTTCTGAACCATAAAAATGGGTAAATGTAATTCAGATCATTACTATTCCTGGTAAGCACTTTAGCACTAGGAAGGATATTATACAGCTCCTAAAATTCTTAGTTCTATCAAAGGTGCAACTTAACATTTCTTCACATAAAAATGGACAGTTAACTTACATGTAATTTGGAAAACTTCTTTACAATAGAAAATATATTAGCTGCAAAAAAACTTGCGTCGTCTAACAACGCGTCACACAGAGCAACGTCAAATGAAAAATAGGTCGAATTGTGTTGCTAACTTTATGGAAGCAACACAGCAAAAAACATTAATTAGAAACATTTGCATCAATTTCCTCTTTCAAAAAATCATTGTGACTATGAATTACTGGGTAAATGAAGTCAGAAAGGCCATTTTTGTGTGGAAATGCTAACTAACCGGGGATAGTGGGTGCCACGGCAGACATCGGTCAACAAACTCATTAGTCCTCGTTTTGATGTCACTAACTAATTCTACAAAAAATGAATATTACTTATTGAAATTTACATGCACGAAACACAAAAACACAAAGTGTGTTTATCTTGAGCTCTCTAGCCACAACACAAACGCCATTTTTCATTTCGGGGAAATGTTGCCTGCACACAGTTTCATGACTGCCTGCCATTTCAAACAAGAATGTTGCCAAGTTAAAAGTAATTTTTATAACTATTTCTACTACTAAAGACAGACTTAGCTGCACGATCTTTTTCGTTTTAATGCTTGGTTGGTTCATTGGTTGGTAGTGCAATGTAACTTATGGTCATTTTAAAAAAATCTTATAGTCTGAACGCACTCCATTGTGCGGTCGAAATATAGATTTTTTTCTATCTACGTGTATGCAAAAAATAAAATTCAGTGATATATAAAACAAAGAGATATATTTCACAATCACCGGAGCCATCTTTTATTCTCACGCCAAGTGACCTAATACAAACATATTATTTGGTTTTAACAATTCTCATGTCTATGAATTTAGTCAACCAAAAAGCCTATATTCTACATCCTCCCTTAATTTTACTATGCATTTTCTGAAATCAATGCTAAAATTACTTCCACTGAAATATAAGTCAGCGCTTTTATCTTAAATTACAAAATACGAACTTTCGGTACTTTAACTATGTAGTCCCTAAAATTATACATCATTAATCTTTTAAGAAAATAAACTTCTAACTTTCTATAGTACCACAACCGGTATCTAAATAACCATATACAACATTAAGTTTCTTAAAAAAACTTATAACTTTCTATACTACAACCAGCGCCTAAAATTAACAACATTAAGTTTTTTAAGAAGGTAAACCTGTTTTTCATTGGTAAAACTTTTAGTAAAGATGTCAGCAACATTTTCATTTGTTGGAACATAATCTACTGATATTAACTTCTTTTACTGTTATCTGAGTTCAAAATTAAATGTATGGCACTCTGGTTATCGATCAACAGCCGAGTCTGTATCTCCAAGTGTGTCAGGTCAAACAACATTCTTTTTAAATAAATTAACTCGCATGCAGACTGCGCTGCAGCTACGTATTCGGCTTCAGCAGTTGATAACGCCACTGACGATTGTTTCTTTGACATCCAATGAATTAAGTTTCCATGGACGCCATTGGGAGACGCCCCTAGCTTATTTCCTTGTGTGGTACCTCGTAACACAGGGATTAAATAATCCCTACTTCGAGACCATTACAAGAGGTGTGTTGTCTGGCGCATATTTATTTATTTATTGTAGGAAACTGTACAACCTGTGGTACTTTTTCTATCTCCTCTCGTAATTTCGAATCCTAAATACTCTCTCATTTCACCCAATTCCTTAATTTTGAATTCCTTTTTAATTCGGTTATTATTTCTTCGTTTCCAATTAACATTATATCGTCGACATAAATTAAAATCCAAGTGTTTGCTTTTTGCTAACAAAAATCTTGTTTTGACGACCGACTTGGTGTAATGGTTAAGAAGTTGGCTACTACACCAGAGGTCGCGGGTTCGATCCCCGCACAGTACAAATATTTGTGTGCATGAACATGTCTGTTTGTACTGGTCTGGGTGTCTCCTATGTATAATAAGTATGTATTTACAAAAGAAAATGTATTTAAGTATGTTTATCCGTTGTCTAGTATCCCATAACACAAGCTTTAATTAGCTTACTTTGGGGCTAGATGGCGCTGTGTGGAATAATGTCCAGGGATATTTATTTATTTATTTATTTATTTATTTATTTATTTATTGTACAAAACCATTTTTTGACATTACGTTAAGAAATCTCTCATTCCAACATCTTGGCGCTTGCATAAGTGCGTATAAAGCCTTCCTAAGCTTAAATACTTAACCTTGTTGATATTTCACCCCTTTCGGGCATTTAATAAAAACTTCTTCTTCTAATGAACCATTTAAAAACGCAGTTGGTACATCAAATTGTTTCACGGCCAATCCTTCCTGAACTGCATGACTTAAAAATACACGATTAATAGACAATCTCGCTACTGGTGAATAATATCCATATCCTTGTAACTCTTGCTGAAATCCTTTAGCAACAAGTCTTGCTCACTAGGAACTAGGATATTTCGAGTAAAGCAAGGAAGTCCCATCTTGCTTTACTCGAAATATCCACTTTGTATCTATTGCTTTTGCATTTACTGGTAATGTCTGCGATTCTAGTTCCTTTCTTAAAGCTTCCTTCCATTCATCATGTTGTGCTTTTTCTTAAATTCATAGCTCAGGGGTTCTCCAGAACATAAACAATATGCTATGTTCCAATCATAGTCTTCACTCAGATAATTTGGCCTCTTTACTTCTCTTCCTGATCTTGTTAAGTATGTATTTTGATTATTTTCGTTAACATTATTTTCTTCTATAGTCTGTTCATCACAATCTTCGTAATCTATCTTCAATGTCTCCATTTCTATTCTCCGTAACTTCATTATCTTCTTCACAAGCTCCTTCTTTGCTTCTGTTAGTGCTAATTTTATTTATTTCTCTATCATCTTTTTCTTTATACTTATAATCAGTCTCATCAGAAATCAAATCTCTTGAACTAACAATTTTATCATTTTCTGGGTCCCACAGTCTATATCCACCAATATGGTAACCAACAAAACTCATTTCTGTACCCCTTTTATCAAATTATCCTTCTCTGGGTACTACAGTCACCCAAGCTTTCGAACCAAACACTCTCAATCTTGATAGATCTAATTTTCCATACATTAACTCAGCTGGAACTTTGAAATTGATCGCCGATGAAGGACATCTATTTATTTGGTACACTGCACAGTATACTATACTGCTCCTTTCCATAAATGCTTTGGCGAGTGATTTTCAATCATTAATGTTCTTGCTTTATTGTAGATGGTCCGGTTCATTAAATATGTATTAGAAACTTACATTTTAGTAAAAAATAATGTAGACTGGTTTCCACAACATTCCCGTCCTGAAAACTTGAGGCCGAAAAAAAAACTAGCCAAAACATATTCTAAATTGCAAATAGTAAACACTGGTCCTTATTCAATGTCGATTAAAATATTTAATTCCCTTCCGGAATCTTTAAAAAATGTACTGGAAGCCAAAGTATTTAAAAAAGAACTTACTAAATACCTGGCTCAGAATTGTTTTTACTCACTGCAGGAGTTCTTTGATAGGGACAATTAGTTAGAAATCAGGCAATATTTATTTATTCTAATTTGTATGGCAGTGGCAGGATTAAAAATAATATTGTTATTAATTTAATGTTAATTTATTAAGGTATATTTTAATTTAATGCTAAGTAATAAAATAAAATTGAAGTGTAAAAATAAAATGTATAATTATATTTGTGGTGCCCTTGCAGGGTTCTTGTTTGAAACTACATATTCGTCTTTAAGATCTTTGTACAACAAAAAGATCAAATAAATGTTTATGATTTATGATTTATGATTCAATCTTTCTGAAACTCCATTTGATTGCGGTAAGTAGAGATGTGTATACTCAATTATAATACCATTTCGCTTACTGTACCTGAAAACATTTTCATTTTTAAATTCATCACCATTATCACATCTTATCCTTCTTACCTTGTTACCTGTTTGCCTTTCAATTTTTTCAATATATTCTATTATGTTATCAGTAGCTTCACTCTTCTGTTTCAAGAAATAGACAAAACAGAAGTGAGAATAATCGTCTATAATTGTTTGAAAGTAAACTTCTCCATCTGATGAAGGTGTCCTTATCGGTCCTGATAAATCTGTATGCAAAAGTTCACCGACATACCCGGACTTACGCCCAACCGTTGATCGAAAAGGCAACCTAGTAGCTTTACCTTCAAGACATGGTCCAGTTTACAGAAAATGGTAAACGCAAAATGGACAAATGTTTTCTATTTGCATGACCTAGCCGTCTATGCCATAAATTACTGTCATTTGTTCTTACAGAGTTACATTTTTCTAAATTTAAGCTTACATCTAGTCCGTATAAGTTATCAAACATCTTTCCATCTATAGTCTTTGCATTATTATTTGTAATAATTACAGAATTTCCCTTTTCTAATAGTTTTTTAACAGATAAGAGATTATGAGATAAACCTTTCACAATTAAAGCCTCAATTGTTATTGTTGTTATTGTACAATACTCTCAAGTTACCCTCTTTCTTTGCTATTAAATATTGACTATTTGCTACATGAATTTTTATTGCTGTGTCTAAATATTGTACGTTTTCCATAAATTTTTCATAATTCTCCTTAATTAAATTTTGTGTTGCACCAGAATCTATAATAATCCGAATACTATGTATTTTAATCTCACTAACCAACATATTTTCATCAGTTGCTTCAAAATCAAACTCATTAGTTGCACCATAAGTATGATCTACTTCTGTCCTTGATGACTGAAATCCTCTTCCTCTCCATCTAAGTTGTCCTTGTCCCTGTCTTTTTGGATATCCACCACGACCACGTGACGTTGGCCCTCTGCAATCATAGGCCTTATGGCCAGGTTTTCCGCAATTGTAGCACGTTAAGAAAGCTGCTCGCGTGAATGGCTGATCTGGGGTAGAAGTTGAAGACGTTTCTTTCACTTCCGCATCAAGTAGCCGTACCTTGACAAAATCTAAGCTGATCGTGTCCGACATTGTTTCTATCGCTGTAATAACGTTTGCGTATTGTGGCGGCATGGCAGTCAATAAATGGCATACTTTATCTAATTCTTCTATCGTACACCCTGAGGCTGAGAGTTCGCTTATTAATGTATCAAATTTCAAGAAAAAATCTTGTAATCTTTCATTGCATCGCAACGACATCAACCTTCTTTTTAAATGTAACCTGTTTAACACGCTTTTTCTTTGAAATGTGTTTTCTAGTTGAATAATATCTCCCTTGCAGTTTTGCATTTCTTCACTAATTCTAAATATTTATCTGGCAAACATTGTACTATGATATTTTTAGCTCGTATATCCTTCTTTTTAAATTCTTCACCCGATAAACTTACCCTCAGCTTGACCCATCCAGTTTCTGCCAGCAACCTTTCGCAAGTCATCACCCCAGCAGGAGGGCGTCCTACACTACGTTTGCCGATACGTGTACCGCCGTGCCGGATGTTACGTATGTACCGTCAACTCCTGTAACTTCGCCTTTTGTAGCATACTTCGCCAAAAATGTTAGACGATCATAACTTTTCATGCAACCTCATTTGTCAAAATCAAAGCCACCATCTAGCAGGTTTTATATTTATATGACTCTTTGCGCAGTGTGAGTCAAAACTTGGCGCGAAGTGCATGTGATTTTTTCGGAAACCCCAGAAAAGTTACACGTAGGTAGCCTGGAAACTACTAAAGGTAAAGTTCTAATATCCTTACAGTAAAAGGTGATGATGGGCTATCCGTTGCGCTAATATACGAGTAAATAAAGGATGAATTGAACAGAAATATCGTGACAGGCAATGTTAGGAAGGGCATCTTCAACAGTCTCCTCTCATACTTCGCCTACCATTAGGGTTGGCGCTTTTAGAAAATCAAACAAGAAGAAAAATAATAGTACATACAATTTGATATGGTTGCTTACGCGATTTTGTGTAATTGTGATTCAGTTTGAAAATAAAAAATAATATCAAGAGCGATGAATGTTATGTAATGATGTTACATCCTATCCTATACTATTAAACCGGCAGAATTTGTTTTATATTTGTTCTCGAATTAACGATTTCGATGAATTTTTCAAATTGGGTGCGAAAAACTGATCTACTTAGGTAGGTCTCATTTCCGGGAAAAGTGGTTTTCTCTGAGCGCTTGCCAAGGTACTTATATTAAACGAGCAATATTTGTTAGTACGTTAAGATATTTATCTATGTATTTGTAATCGCGTTCTCGAAAACGTCTCGAACGATTATGATGAAATTTAAAACATAGCTAGGGGTTTTGGTAGGCGAAAAATCGATCTAGATAGGTCCCATTCAGGCACTGAGCAGAACTCGGTCTGGCGACTCGGCGTATTTATTATTGATAATTATTTATTACCCACAGGGACCAGCAAAACTCTTCTGGTTCAAAATGCGAAATATCATATACCGTGAAACATAGTCCTGACCTGAAATGCTAGAACTGGTGTAACTGTGCATTCTTTAATGTCTAATTATTATTCCCAAAAAAAAAATGCCAAGCTTGTTGCAACCCTTGTTTGTTCCTAGTATCGAAAAAAGCCAGCCTAACTTCGCCTACCCATTTATTTATTTACAAATAACGACTGTTAATTTTTTTTATTTCATTCCAACTGGTGAAGACCTTATATTGAATATAATGAATGCTGAGGCTGGGCATTTAGTTTGAATTTATAGAGAAACCACAGCCAGGCGAATGATCAAATTACCTTACTTTGCCTTTATTTTGAAAACACAGATATCAAACGTACACTGCTTAGTACCGATCCGTGTCACACACACTTGAAAAGACCCCATCTGATTGGTCAGGTTGATAGTGTGCCGATGTGTAAGACTATCTTCATTCAGCGGGAACATTTGAAGATAGTATGTTAAATTTATGTCGGAATCAGGCGACGTTACAGGAGTTGAATTGACGGTACTATTTTTGGGGCATATTTTGCAAAAAAATATTCAACTGTATATTGTATCATGTCCGGAGGAGCCCAAACTTGGTATGTTTTGAAAAATTACTTAAAATTACTTATTTTATATTAAAATAAGTGACTGAAATGTAATGATGTAATATACACGGTGTCGGGTTTCATATGGTCCAAACGAAAACCATCGATAGAGGGGTCCAGGGGCTACTCTAAGGACCCCCCCCATGTATGTTCCGCGAAAATTTATAGTTTTCGAGAAAACAGCATTTTTATAAATTTTTTCTTAGTACCCAAAATGACGCATTTTTTTAATGATTTCTCCTAAAGTATTATTACTAGAACCTCGATTTTTTTGTGAATGTGAACAATTAATAGGCCTTTCATTACACCACTACAGTTCTAACTCAAGCTAATTATTTTCTGCAAAAAAAAAACAGTGAACTTTTTTTATTTGGATGATTTTTTACTTCTTTCTTTAGGGTGGTGTAACTCCAAAAAAGCACATAACATAAAACTTCAGGACCCATTTCAAACACTTGCCTACTATGTGGACCCACTACTTGTAAAATTTCAATCAGCTACTGCAAGGGCTTAAGTCCCAAATGACCTTCAATAATTGATAGATTAATTACAGAAAATTAGAGGATAACATGAAATAAAGTAGAAACATATCAACGATTTTACAAAAATACTTCATTATGTATTTTTTACTATTATAAATGTTCAAAGTGACGTCCACCTTCAGCTATGCACATACGACAACGTTTAATAAACTGTCTTCTTAGACGTCGAAAGGAGTCGTCTTTTTGTCTAATTGTCTCTTGTGCTTCTCTTA
This sequence comes from Udea olivalis, assembly GCA_947369235.1. NCBI lineage: Eukaryota > Metazoa > Arthropoda > Insecta > Lepidoptera > Crambidae > Udea > Udea olivalis. The sequence continues at coordinate 12,571,597 of OX376341.1, read as the reverse complement.
GTTTAGTGTTTAATTCTTCGATAGTATTGTATTCTTTGTAATACACTAACTCTTTGTCGATTTTTTTATCTGGGTCCCCACCTTGGGGGCCAGGCGATGGGTCCACCGCGTCCGATCCATCTGTCTGGGTATGTTTGGTCCAAATGATTTCTAACTACTCTAGCGAAATGGCACGGAGCTCCATCATTTTGGAAAAATACTCGCTGGCGCAACTCCAAATTAACATCGAGCAGAGCATCCAGCATAAGGTCGGGCAGATTCTAACTCAAAAAACTGAGGTATGTGGCACCATTTAATCTTTCTGGTAGAACAAATGGGCCGATTAGTGGTCGGTAATAAACTCCAGTCCACAAATTAATAGAATATTGGTGCTGGAAGCTGTGGCGGCGCACCAGCCTTGGATTTGTTCGCGACCATACGTGAGTGTTATGCATGTTAAAAACACCACTCCTAGTGAATTTTGATTCGTCAGTCCACAAAATCGAGTCAAAAAAACCTGGATCATTGCTGTCTCTCCTAATCATCCCTTGACAGAAAGCCACACGTCGGTCATAGTCTGTAGGTAGCAAGTCTTGGACTTTTCGTAGGTGGAATGGATGGTAGCTTTCCTTGCGCAAAATTCTGTGAACTCTTTGATGGGGAACACCGAGACGCCGACCGATTGACCGCGTACTATCTGCAGGTTCCCTAGCAATTTCTTCCAAAACGTTTTCCACCAAATAGGGATCTTCTCTTAAAACACCTTCATTATACGGTGCTCCTGGACGGCGGCCTTCAATGAATGCATTATGCACACGGATGAAAACACGATGATCTGGATATGTTTCAGGTTGTGGTCCACCTCGTTGTGACAGCCACTGTTGATACAGACGTGCCGCAATTCGAGCGTTTCCTCTGGCATATTCATAATAATAATGCATCATCATCATCATCATCATCCGTGCGGTCTATCCCAGTTGTGAACCCACACTGGTGTGTGGGGTCCCAGGGTCCGCCTTTCTTATTTTCTTGGCCCACTTCGCGCGGTCTTGTGCATCCTCAGTGGTGAGTCTGTTGGCACGCATGTCACCCTTAACGACGTCGAGCCACCGCTTCTTGGGTCGACCTCTTCTACCGGTTCCTGGCGGGGGCGGCATAGCCAGACATTTGTTGCCCACGTAGTTGGCCGATCTCCGTGAGACATGACCATACCAACGAAGGCGGCACTCCTGCAGCTTGTCTGCGATGTCACGAACACGAAGGCTGCCGCGGATGTGGGTGTTACGCATACGATCTTTGCGTGAGACTCCACACATCCACCGCAGCATCTTCATTTCCGTGACGCGCAGCTCCTGCTTGTGCCACTCTAATAAAGGCCATGTTTCACTGCCATATAAAAGGACAGGCCTAATGATGGTTTTATAGACCTGCTCTTTCAGCTTGATCGGCATTTTGGGGTCACAAATGACACCAGTCACCTCACGCCATTTAGCCCAAGCCGCGGAAATTCGGGCTCTGACGTCGCAGTCGATGTCACCGGACGCGCTTAACACAGATCCCAGGTATTTAACACGGTCCGTGCGCTCGACCACGTCAACGCCTATGCGGACGGACTGGGTATCTGTGGTGTTGCAGGCCATGTACTCCGTCTTCGCCACATTAAGTTTCAGACCGCCGTTTTCAAGTGAATTTTTCCACTTATTCACCCGTTGTACCAGCCGTCCCCTGTCCGAATCTGCTAGCGCTATATCATCAACATACATAAGCAACCAGGGTGGTTGCTCATGGTGATCTAGGATGCTGATTGACATAACGTCTAATATTACGCTGAACAGAAACGGGCTAAGCACGGAGCCTTGGTGTACTCCAACGGTAATAGGGAAAGGAAGCTTGTCACCAACCGCAGTCCTAACTATGGAACTGGAATCGTGGTACATATCCCGGATAATGTCAATAAAGACTTCGGGAACGGCCCTGGACCGCAGCGCCCAGCCGATCATCTCACGAGGGACACAGTCGAAGGCCTTCTGCATGTCTAAGAAAAGTAGATGCAGAGGTGTATTCTTCAGTCTGTATACCTCCATGAGCGTTCTCAAGGCAAATATGGGGTCCATGGTCCCGCAATACAAACATACACGGGGTCCTTAGAGTAGCCCCTGGACCCCTCTATCGACGGTTTTCGTTTGGACCACATGAAGCCCGACACCGTGCATATATTTTAAGAATTGACTCAGGAAGCCCTTTCCTTAGAAACCATACACGATAGGTTACAGACCCATTTTTTTTTTCCAATACAAAAAAAAGAAAGCGTCATAACTCCGCTGTTCCTTTTTTCTTTTTTCCGTGCTACGGGTCAAGTCGATTGGTATAGCCTAAAGATCAATCATTTCGATTTTCTCGCCTTTAACACCATTTGCTGGTTAATTTGGCGTACCGCTTAGCACTAGGTCGGAAAAGTTTACTGTCACTTCACGTTTTATATGAATGGTTTCATACCACCCTGACCCTTTTGACCCTGAGTTCTTTTACTGCGCACTTCCTGGCAAGCGTTCTTTTAACATGGCGGTAGTTTCGTTTAAATAAATTGATTATTGCAACCGTGTTTTCCCGCACCTAATTGGAGCCCAACGGAAAAAAATGAATTATCCTTCTACACTTTATAAGTATTTACTTACTTCCCTTACTGCGCTGGCTCAGCGACCCGAAGTGGATCTTGGCACAGTATACATGGCCTCCGACACGAGGTTTTGCCACTCTGCTCTAACTTTTTATTAGTAGATGCCATTATTTATTTTTTGCCTTAACGTGACGACGAAGGTAGCAAGCACTAAATAGAAAACAGAAAAGGTTGTGTGCAAGGTGGTGATACTCGTAACGTAACGTAATGCGAGCCACTCTGGTTGGCCAACAAAGGCAAGCGGTGGTAGAGGGAAGGCTCTGAGGAATTCACGGAGGGGTGTCCGCAAGTAGTGTCTATCGCTGTAACATAACCTAACAAACTGCTCAAGGAAGGCCTGAGACCACAGGCTAAGACAGTTAACACCGGGCGGGGGAAACCAGCCCCCTGATTCAGAACAAAGTGTTCGACCGATTCGGTTATTTTTTTTTATTTTATTGGGTGGTTTTTATATGATTTAGTTTATAATAACTGAAGACTTTAATGATATATGAAATGAAAATATTTAGATTACTCCCGCTAAGCGGGTCATTTACTATACCTAATTAAAACAAACTTACCGAATCAGTCGATAACTTCGTTCTGAATCGGGGGACAGAAGACTGGAAATAAAAGCCAGCTGATAATTAGAAAGAGACTTATAATTTGATACTTTTCTATAAATATGTTAAATAAATGTTAAAATATAAGTAATCGATATATCCTATTTCTCGCTTGGAAGCATATTTTTCCTATTTAATTGTACTCTCGGGCGGGATACAGGCACAACACGGTGGCGTCAAAGGTTTAGTTTTAATTTAGTTCATTTATTTTAAAAATAAAACGATTTTGACACAAGTCTTTTAGGTATTGACTTTCTTTACGTAACAATAAAAATGTTTTCATAAATCAGTGAATTCAAAATTATATTTCCCGTGTGATACAGAATAAACATTTACCAATACTAAAGAATTAAAGATAACATGGACGGAGAACCAGAAGCGTTATCCGATACTGCTACAAACTGTAATTTGGCATCTGCTTCTGAAACCGTATCGGATGTAAATCAAGCTAAACTTGATTCATTAGAAAAAAAAGCCGTTCATTTAAGGTTTGTTTAAATTATTTGAAGTAAGTTTGTAATTTTTCCAATCAAAAGATAGAAACTAGAAAAAAAACAATCTTGGTCTTAGGGATCGAGCGGGACTTGATCAGTAAAATGACTAAATAGCCAGTTAGCTTATCCTTTAATGTAGTCGTTCATTCATAAGCTAAGCTTCAGGGCCGACCGAGAATTGGATCCTCGATAAACAGACTGAATTTCCTAGTTTCTATCTGGTTTCTTTCTAGTTTCTATCTAGTTTCTATCTAGTTAGATATTAGATATAATACCTATAATATAATGCAGCATTGGAAAATGCTGAAAATAAAAATTCAATGAAGATTTTCCACATATTAATTAATCTATGCCTGCTAAATTAATTTCACAAAGAACTTTATTTCGGTAATAACTATGGTTACCTGGTTTCAACCTTAGAACAAAGTTATTAGGGATGAGGTATGTTCCAGACTTGTATTGGAAAAAGACTTTAAGGCTGCGGATGTCAAATGGAGTTTATTCGTCGCAGCGGCTTTCAGTTTTCGATATGAAAGTTGCCTTCGACCCTTTCCTCCAGCTTTCATGAAAAATGGTATCAAGGACATGGATGAACTGGTATGTATAAAAAGATGAGTGAAGTATTCTTGATATAAAGGTAAAGGCGTTAAGGGCAAAATACGAAATTCCCTAAGCTAAAAGTTTGATAGATACTTGTTTTGATTCCCAGCAGATCTGTTTCATCAGCAGACAATATACATGCTAGGTTGCTACCTAGCATATTGTCTGCTATTGTATGGTGGTGGTGGGTCTCGTGATTTCGCCAGTATTTCTGGTTTCCATAACGTATGAAAAACTTTGGGGCCAGGGCAGCTACATATACGGGGTTATTGAAAGAACATCAACAACCTCGTAACACTAGGTAGCTACCATCATACACAACAACATTTGTTTTACGAGTTTCATCATAACTCCATACATTAATTAAAAATGTTTTTCCTAACTTTTTATTGTATTGTCGTAACATTTGTAAGTCCTCCATTCACATACTTACAAAAAAGAGACTCGCGCGAGATCGTCTTTTACTGTGACTCAGAATCTATGATTGAGTTTGAAGTTTTTTGCTGTTACACTGAGTTACTGCTGTGTGAACTTTACTCTGAACTAAACACAATAGCCTATCGTTTTATTCGCGCGCGATTCTGCTGATAGTAGGCCTAATTTCACAGAATAAATAATAGTACTACGTACTATTATGAAGTACATCTAGTAAGTGATTCGTAATTCACACCCCGTGATTCGGGGGAGTTTGTTTACTTTATTTTGCGATGCCAAGCGCACAGAGCTAAGAACATTCAGACGTAACATTAAATCGATATTTATTTTTGTATGAAAGTAAAATGTGTCAAATTATCAAAAGTCGTAGAAGGTTGTCCTAGTCCTCCGAGGTTGTTGATGTTTTTTCAATAACCCGTATACCTATCCTTTATAAAATTTACGTTGTTTCAGCTTAGCGTGATAACGGACGTCCCAGCTTTGGATCTAGTATTGCAACAATTGGATAATTTAGACAACTTGGCTAACATAAGCGACATTATTGATCTTTTGTTTTATGTGCTTGTGAGACTAAAAGAGCCTTCGTTAAAGACTATACCATTGGAAGTGGTACGTATGTGAAAACAATACGAGTAAATACGAACACACGCATCGAGCTCGTAAATTAGAAGTTTTTAAACTCGTACTAGTTACTCTCATGCCGGAGCAATTATGTATGTTATGTATGTTAGTCTTCTTTTTCAATTCCAGCACGATTCTGTTTTATCTAACACACTTCCAATTCCTGCAACCACACCTAAGCCGCAGTATGTTTTCCAAGTATGTAGCTCAACAAAATCCACTGCAGAAGCCAAATGGAAGGAATTAGCAAGAAATCATCAAACATTTTACGCATACCATGGGAATCGCTTAGAAAACTTCTACACTATTATGAATTTTGGACTCCAGCAGCATTTAAACAAGGTGGGCATAAAATATCAAAGTAACCTACTTTGTTCGATAAAAATAGTAAGAACCTATACAGTCTCCATAAACTTGTCTCATTTAAAGTACCTACATAGCTTAAAATTAATAACTGATTCGATTCGCGTCTGAACACTCATCTTCGTAAGTATATGGGCCCTTGGGTCGCGATGCAGTCGCGCGACTGTACGACGCGCGTTTGTATCGCTGCAAAAAGTCGCAACGTGTAAGACGCTAGTCCCTGACTCAGTCAGTATGATGTAGAAATAGGTGACACTAAAATTATGTATTTATTGTACCTACCTTATTCGTTTTATTAGTCCAGCTTTATATTGTACCTACCTGAATTTGGTGTTCAGATAGAGAACAAAAGAATATTAACGAAACACTAACATCCCTTTATATTTATCTACAGAATACGTTATTAGGTAACGGAGTCTATTTATCAACTGACCTAAATGTAAGCCTTCCCTATAGCCACGGAGGCTTTGGATGGGGTGCAAGCTGTATTGGTGGCCATTTGTCCTGTATAGCGATGTGTGAAGTTATTGATGCTCCTGAAGGAATTAATTATCATAAACCTGTTTCCAACGAAGGTACCGCCTCTGAATGAAACTTGAGATAAAGAATAAAACCTCTATTCTTACTTACTAATTAACTTCATTCATACCAAGCCGAGACCCATGGTGTTTATGACAAGTTGCGGGGTTGCGGTAATGCGCAGGCGGGGCATGGGGGGAGGGGCAATCCCGCGTGCGTAATAAAACACGCACCTTAGCTCCAATCCAATTTACAAAAAGCTTTGACTCCAGATTTTGATAATGGGCTCTTTTCATAAACCTGTTTTATGTGCTATTGGCTTAAAACTGTTCATGTCTTAGGTGACGGTGTTTATGACGACGAAAAGAGTAAGATTCTCGCAGGAACGAGTCTGGAGGGACAAAATCTTTCACAATACATCGTGACGAATTGCGACTTAGTGAGACTCAGATATCTACTGGTTTATGCAAAGCAGCCAGCTTCTATGAGATTTCCTACATCAAGTGTTAACGGACGCAATGGTGATAAACAAAATTTAAAAAATTATGTACCTAGTTTTTTCTACACGCAACACAATGTCCGGTCAGCTCAATAGTAAAAAATTATACAGTAATTTAAGTAGGTCCTTACTTACCTAAAAACAAATTTATTGGCAAACACACACTGAGGCACAAAACAAAGAAAAAAAACCTATGACTAAGAAAAAATAATTAGGTAGATAAGTACTTACACAATTTAAAAGATGTGGTGAAAAAAGAAAAGATTCATTATTTCAGACAACAAGGTCCCGTCTCAGCACAGCATGTGCCGCTGCAGCAGCGCTGGTATTCTGACGGGGATAAATAGATAAAAGCCTTCCTGTCTATGAAATATTATTAAGATTGGATTTGATAAGATGCAACATTTATTTTACAATTTACTAAATAATGCAATAAATGTTAACTGTAAAATAATACTCAACTGACCGGACATTATGTTAGGCATTAAGTTATCATGAATGTTGAATAGTTCCATTAATTATTAGAATTTTCTGACTGATGAAAATAGGATAAATTTGTTTAAGTGAACAAAACAAATGTAAACAAATGAAAACATATATTTACATAGTAATTGGTTTCATTGTTGTTTCAGTTGGGGGTCTCCGACAATGGCTATCTCGTCACAAACTATTTTCAATACTGCTGGGCTATGGTTTAATGTTGGCTACAATTGGCTTTGCAAATAACCAACCGATAAACTATTATTATAAACTTCTCTTAAAAAAAATTGACCTTGCTTACAGTAGTGTAAAAGTTTAATCTGTAGAAATATTTTTTTATATAACACTTATGTAATTGTGATCATACTTGCAATGTTTAACTGTTTGTTTAGTAATAAACCAAATGTTGTGTATAGATAGACAAAAAGTTTAATTTGAAGTAAAAGTATCATTCATTCACATATTTTTTTTGTTTCGAAACTGTTACGAAGCGCAGTGTTGGTCGATTTAGAACAATGAAATCCGCCCGTTACGGTGTCCTCGTCATGGACTAGAGCGTAATCATTGTACGATCTAATTTTCATTGTGTCGAATGTGATGCTGATGACCAACAGACATAGTTCACAACATCCAGTACTGTCACATGCGGCTCCTGGATCGGAACTTGCATTTACTTTGTCACTATTGCTCGTATTCCAACCATTTACAAAGCATTCCAAGTAACTAAAAGATATTAAAATGTGTACTATAAAAAACTATATAGTGTGGTTTATCTTCAAAAATATGATTTCTCTGATATTTTTCATACTGTCATTCGTATTCGCACAAGATCCTATCGTCAATATACCTCAAGGACGGATTGTTGGTGTAAGTACCTAAGCCTAAGTAATGACACTAATGACCCTAGGTTTCGCTAAAGTTTTCTATTTACGTAAAGAAAGAGAACGTAGGTAACGTTGTATGTAGGGTTTGCAATCCTTATATCCGTCATGTTGTATTAACCGGATATCCGTACTTAATTACTTATTTAGAAGGATAATAAAAAAACATCATAACCTCTATTCGCTATTAGCGATAAGGCCGCCTAAATTGTGCATTGTTGTTCAATGTAATACATACCTACTTAGCTTTAAGTGACTTCGTTTTGTACAATAAATAATATTATCTATCTATCTTACTGGACAGGACTTAATCCGTTTTTTACTATGTCGTGTTGTCTCCAAAAACGCGTCTAAGCAGATTTACGAAGCGTTCTGGTATTGCGCCGTACCACAGACGATCACAACACTCAAATTCAAATGTTTATTGCATTTCTATGTTGTACATAATTACATGGTGGTGGTATTTGTTTATGTTTCAAACATAGACCCTGATAGGGCACAGCAAAATAAAAATAACTTACATAGATATTAATGTTAAAAGTAAGAAAATCACATCTTTTCTTAAACATGCTTAATATTACAATTAATTTATGTTATTAAATTTATAAATTGCAAGTAATTATATTACTTATTATATATATAACGTTTGCAATACCATAGCGGTAACTAAGTTTTAAGTACTATTTTGTTATTAAACACCTATTTGTAACACTTAGTAAGCAAATAAAGAATTGAATTGAATTGAATTGAATATCATAATTATATCATCAATTAAATAAAAAGACCACTGCCCACTTAATGAAACCAATCGATTTTGAAATGTTTAAAAAGCAAATGTATAAGGCTTGTATTCTAAGGCTTTTTCTATTATTTGCTGTACGTTAGAGATTTTACCTCGAGCTACTTTACCCTTCACGAAGCTAGCTTATTTTTTAAAGCAATATGATGATTAGACAAAAAGCTATGAGACGTTGATGTAAGAAAATATGCATCATTATTCCTGCGTGAGTTATCAAAGCATTGTATTGCACATCTTAGTGGAACCTTTTGGAGTAAAAGGGATAAACAAAATACATTGTAAAGTTAATGATTTGTGCATTTTATGAATTTTCATTTTAGCGTTACAGTCATATTTTTTGTTGATTCAAAACGTTTAAATAGACATAATTAAGTATTCCGATTTCTGGATAATACAACACAATTATCTGGATTTAAAAACTAAACGGATATCCGGATTGCAAACCCTAATCGCTACTGCATCGCAAATTTGCGATGTAGGTATGCTGCAACTGTAAAAGGAGTTACAAGTCCTTAACTTAACCCCAAATTCAACGAATTGTCGACGTAACTATTATTAGTGCAACGCACAATGCTGGTTAGAACATTATATACGGTTATTCGTTTTCTATTATTTCAGACAAAAGTATACTCAGAAAATTCAATTATCCCAATTGAAATTTACTATGGTGTCCCATACGCAACTTCGCCCACTGGAAGATACAGATTTTCCGTGAGTAGTTTCAAAGCACAACGAACTAATTTTGTTAGTATGAGTATGGTGTTTAAATAATTTAATTAATATTTAATTTTATTGACTGGGCTGGTGGTGCAATGGCTGCAAACCTGCCTTTAGCGCCGAAGGTCGTGGGTTCGGTCCCACCCATCACAAACATTCATGTGACGAACATTTATGTTTTTTGCGTGGATGGGTGTTATTATCTATAGTACCTATGATTATCAGTCTATGACACCCACAAGCTCTGCTTTGTTCGGAGTCAGATGACCTTGGTGTAAGTCCCGGATATTTATTAATTTATTGACTAAGTATATTTCAATTAAGCCGTAAAGTAATTATTTTGTAGGCCCCAGAAAGGCCTCCCAGTTGGAGAAAAACATATTCAGCACATCGTATGCATCCTCGTTGCCCACAAGTAAACGATGACAATATGGACGAAAATTACAATGAGGATTGTCTGTTCTTAAATATATGGACATCACGGGTTTGTATTTTTTTAAGTAATATTTAAGTATTCAAGTAATTTGGCTAACTTTTTGTTTTTATTTAATAGGTTTTGTGGATCGCATTTGACTACCTACATATTATTAAGTTGGAATGGGAAGCATTAAATCACATTGAATATTTAAGTCTTACCTACTTAACTTGAAGGAAATTTTGCGAAATAGTAGCAGAATACTTCTTACATCGCCGTGTCAATTATAGCTTGGCAACGTTGTCAAAAGTACTCAGCCAAGTCATATGTTTCAGGTAGCGAGCCGATGGAAAATCAATGCCTGTAGTAGTGATATTGTATAGTGAGACATGGGATCGCGCGGGATCCTCATTGCCCTGCGAGGAACTCTCTGCGGAAGGCCTCGTGGTGGTCACTGTTACGTTCCGCTTAAGCGTGCTATCATTTTTCACATTACGATCAATAGCGGCTAGAGGCAATCTTGCCTTGCTGGATCAGTATATGGCCTTACTTTGGGTACGTGACAATATATCAGCATTCGGCGGTGATCCTTCTGCTGTTACTCTAATTGGACATTCTGCTGGGGCTGATAGTATTCTTTATCACTTAGTATCGCCGCGTGCAGCAGGTGAGTCAAGTGTTTTCCTAAAATTTGTAACTAAGTTTTTTCTGTTCTTGGCCAAGTAATTGGAACATCCATGGCAAAGAACTACATCTAGTTTTTAATAATATTTGTAACTTTGACAAAATCAATGGTTTGTTCTCAGGACTATTTCAAAGAGCTATATTGATGTCACCACGAGATATTTGGAAAGCCGTGGACGACGCAAAAGTAGTAAATGCTACTGAGATTGAGAATATTTCTCGTAAAATATCCCGATCACTTGGATGCGTTGGCGAACTGGATGCAGAAATATTACATTGTATGCAGGACAGACCTCTATCCGATCTTATGACTGCATACTCGGTAAATGAAACAAAATCCCTAAAAACTAATATATTTGCTGCACAAACAACAGTTTTAGAATTCTTCCGACGTACTTTCAGCCGAGCGTTGCTTAAGTACTGGATCTGTGCATGGAGCCATTGTTTGTATCGTTAAAATCTTATGTTACGAGTATAACTCACCATAGATCCAAACATATTAAAATTATACTACAGCATATTGAAGAAATCGTTTTGAAACATTTTTTTCTGTTTTATTTGCAGCGTTTAAACATAACCAACAACCTTCAACCAGTACCTGATGATTTCTTACCAGTTGGAGAACGTTATCTACCTATTTCATTAGCCACAGCTCTCTCAGCTACTAAGCAACCTATTATGCAACTGGATCTACTTTTAGGTACCACCGACCTCGAAGACGTAAACCATTATGGTTAGTATGGCAATTCAATTTATTTTCACAGTATTGGGAATATTTTGATCTTAACTATGTTGGCATTATACAGTGACGTCGCGTAACTAGAGTTTCGGAGTCATTAGGAACAAAATCAAAGTTTGTAATCCAGAAAGCTCGGTGTGCATAACTTAGTGAAGCAGAAATTCATTTAATAGCGAAAACTGCTGCTGTCACTTTAAGCGCAAGTCAGCATAAACGTACCAAAAGTAAAAACATGCGACCAGGATTTTCGCAAGAAGGGACCCTGTACATCATGTAAAGCTTATATGTACAATAACGGGTATTCGATATGATGCGCGAGGTCTTCTTTCTTCCACCGCACCGCTCGCCATCGCTTGGGGATTCATCCTCCACACTTTGGGTCCGCCATTTTCATAAAATTCTGATGTAGGTATACGTACGCAGATCTAACTACATAGAACTACATCCGCGTCCTTATACGCGCATCATTCCGCGTCTTCACGCGGAACGGAATTGCGCGGATTGAGGAGTGAGCTCTCTGCCGAAATCCCAATGAGCATGGAGTTCTTCAAGAGCGGTTTGCAAAAGTTTTTACGAGAATGGCAACGCGCGTACGTGATATGCCCATAAAGTTGCGTTTGCGGCGGCCATCAGGTGACCCGCGTGCTTTTTTCCAACGGACGTAGTTAGTATAAAATTGTATTTCCCACTTAAATTAGTGAAAATGTTAATACAGGTACTAATGATTTCACAGATGTTTTCTATCGGGATCTGCTTAATCAAAGCCCATCATATATATATGACTATGCAAACACAAAAAAAATTCCTGAAATATTGAAAATGTTCTCAATTCACCAATCTGACGGTACATTGTCGGTAAGTTAATGATATTATCAGAGCTACCTTTTCTAATCTGTAATATTTGTGAGTTATACATAAAAAGTTTCAAATAAAGTTTTATGTAGGTAGTTACATAAAACCTAGGTGACAAATAATATTGTAGGTATTCAGTGCAACACTAACGAACAAATGTAAAACAATTTTCATACAATAACCTTGTGATGCAATTTCAAACAATTAAATTGTTCTACTGTTTACTTATGAATGGGTAGCAAGTTGAACAAATCAAATTAAATTCAAAGAAAATTAAATACCTGGATTAAGTATAACTGATATAAGGTTAGTATGTACTTATGTAGGTAGCTACACACTTTGTTTACAGTTGTCGCAAGCAGTACGATGGGAATACTGGAACGTTAAAACAAGCAAAGATCATGGAAAAGAGACACTCGAGGCAGTAGAAGGTTTGGCTCGAATGGAGTCTTCAGCAAAGTGGAGTGTGGGGAGCGCGTTGCTAGCGGCTAGGTTAGCTCGTAAGATATCCCGTTTGTACGTGTACCGCTATTTACAACCTAGTGTGACGGACCTTCGTGGACATCCGCTAAATTTTACAGGTATTGACTTTTTTTAATTTTGATCACTTATCCTTTAATTTAATTATTTAACTGGGTATATATTATTCCCGAGTCAAATGCAAACAATTTAATTGGGATGAAGCCAGCCTCCAGAGCAAGATGGGTTTCGAGAAGGCTTATGAACAATAGATTACATCCGCCACTTCTTATTGACTAGGTATTTTGTGGACTATGGACTAAGCCTTTGACTCCATCGAGCATCAAGCCTTCGAGATATGCTTACTTGGCAACTCTGCAGCGATGCCAAGTAGACTATCGCTATCGTTGTATCGTAGTGTTAAAATGCGTTTTAGACGCCGCTACCATGAGGGTCCAAGTACACAGGAGTCTGATCCCATGCTACTGCGAAGAGGTGAGACGAGGGATGTTATACCTACCTAGTCTATCCCCGAAAACCAATGCCATGCCATGGAGTTTATGTTCAAGACGCTAAACCGGCAAAGTATGAGCATAAACATAACCGGCGAGGTCATCTCACACTTACGATAAGCAAACTGCTGGTGGCAGAGCCGAGCATTGACTTACGACAGCTTACTGGCATAAACTGGATACGTCAAACTGAGGCTCAAAAAATAGTATGTTTATCCAAAGAGCAAATAATTTGTTTGTCTATGGCTGAGGATAGAGTGTTAAGCCTTTGTCCAGCAGTGGACTATGCTATGATAGGTTGATGATCATGATGACGACAGTCAACCACAGCGAGCCTTTGGTTCTGATTGCACAAGCTTTTGTAGGTGCAGTACACGGTGCGGATCTGCTAGCCTTACTAGGTGATGCACTGATGTTGCAAATTGCTCGCCGACATTCGACACCGGAAGAAAGAAGAACATCAATGCTGTTTCGACAATACGTCGTGAACTTTATAAAGTTTGGGTAAGGAAGTAATTAATTTTTCACTTCTCATGCTCTAAAAGTACGCCAATATAGCCCTACGAAGCGGGCCTAAAGTGACTACTTCAGCCCTTGGAGTAAAAAGTAATTAGTTTTTTAATTTCCTTCATGTGACAAAAACAAACTCAAACATTCAGTAAAAAAAATATACTATTAGCTGTGGAGTGTGACCATCGTCTCTAATGCGAAATTGTTAAGAGTTTTAGTTCCATGGTTTGTCCGCAAAGAAAGTGGTGCCATGTGATTTAAATTGTTAATCTGTGGTTCAGTTCAGAAGAAAAAACTGACTACGAAAGTTTCAGAACTTTTGTCAAGTGTACATATTGTAAATGTTTTTGTACTAAATTGACAATTTTTTTCGCATTCAAAGTGAAAAGTACAGTTTGCACCACGAGACTAAACGCCAACTTAATATATGTACTTACCCTCGGTTTCATTGATATTTTGTGATTTTTTTTAACCAATGTAGCTCTCCTGGCGTTGAAGGCGTTTGGCCGCGCTACAAGGTGGGAGACGCATATGTTCACGGGATATACGACGAAAGAAATGGGCTATCTGCAAGAAGTATCAGCCGGGATACAGCATTCTGGCTCCAGTACTTACCGCAAATGCATAGTCTTTTAACTTCTTCGGGACATACTGAACAACTTTTATCGCACCAAGGTAGGTCTACTTATCCTGTCTTTTAAGTCGTATTCGGGACAAACTTAATTAGATTAGGTCAGGGAGGTACGTTGCGACTAAGTAGTTAACACATTTACAAATCGTATTTTTTACCAAATATATTAGAGGAAAGGAAGGTCATTTGGAATACTGCTGGTAATTTGGAACAACAACATATTACTTAAACTACTCACAACATCTCTTATTGGCGACCGTTAAACATTAAAAGCATGTGTCACGTGCATATATACTCACCTTGGTCGTCGGCAATATTTTTAAGATGGCGACCAGAGGCGAATTTGTGCAGAGGTGTAAAAAACATAACATTTTGTGGTAAGTACGTGTTTAATTCGTTGTCATCACTGTTTTTGCAAACGATTAAAATGTTTAGGGTGTAGAGTTCTGCTAAACAAATAATACATTTTGCATATTGACTTTGATTTGAACAGTTTTGTGTTTTTTTGTGAGAAAAATTAAGTGAGTTAATTATGTCCGAGCACGCCTTGTTGCTACTTTGGAATGCCTGGGCTGATGATAATTTGGAATACCTTTTCCAAATTACCTTCATATTGCTATTTCAATTATGCCACCTAAGAAACATAAAAAGAGGCAATTATACGCAATGGAAGATATGAAGGCAAATTAAATCACCGTTAATTTCAAACCTTAACAATTACGCCCTATAACAAGAATGAAGGTAATTTGGAACACCAATATTGTATTCAAAACTACCTTCAATGAAGTCATGCACCGATTTTTGAGGGTTGCTCTTTTTGACTTAATTGGCAATATTATGACTTAAATTTTCTTAATTAACAATCGCGAATAATACTCGTAACTTGCATAACCAAGAAAAGCAGGGTTCATGATATATTTTGTCTTCCCTCTATTCCAAATTACCTGCACCCCAAGTGTAAAACCGAGTTGTGTCATTTTGAATAAAAAAAATAGTTTTGACCTTTAAGGATGGTTAATTTTTTTTGCTAGAATGCAAATTAATAGTGAGGTAATATAGCTTCAATTTGATGCAGGATTTATTTCTTAATACCTTACACAAGCAAAGTAGCATGCCTAAAACAAAATCGTATGCCAAATTACCTTCCCTTCCTCTATTAAAGTGGGGATAGGCTTTAACATTTTCAGATCATTGTTCTGAACCTTTATGCGAAAAACAACATAGGTACATAGTTAGGCTGCAAACAGGACGACCGCGGGCGGGCACGGTGGCGACCGCGGTAGAATAGCTACGCTCCGAGCGCGGTTTGTATGTGAGCGCGCCAGTCACAGTACAGAGGCGTTCATGTCAACCTTGACATAGAAGCACCTTATGCTGCTGATATAAGACCCATTATGTAATGGTTTTGTAAGGGTTGATGTGAACGCCTCTGAACCTACGCTCATGGGGGGTGCGCCAAGTCACCTAAGATTTCAAAATTTTCTTCCTAACATTTTTCATCCTTACAATCACAATTCCTAACTACTCTGTTTCTAATGTTCAAAATCCGAGTGATCACTCTGCCTAAAATTGTTTTTCCCAAAGTTTTTTATTCATACAATTTGTAGTAGGTACTCGGTAGTTGCCGACGATGTTCATAGCACTCATGTTTCCGACAATTGGAATTAATAATATCACTAATGTTTGTTCATAACGGGTCCGTTTTGGCTCACCTAAAGTTCTTTAGCCGAAATTGTTCTTCCTACCGATTTGTAAATCCAAACACATACTAACTCAACAACTTAGCGTTTATGTCAACCTTACCCGCTCTTCGCTAGACAAAGCGAGTGCCAGAAGCGACTTTCAAATAAACTCGCTTAGGTAAGCGAGCTTAGCTTAGCGAAGCGACGAGCGGGTTAGGTTTACACAAACACATCGCACGAGCCGAGCGAGCGAAGCGAGCGTGCTGCGGCAGCGGCGGGTGAGTGCCAGAAGCGACTTTAGGGCGTTTATCACATTAATATACCTCACTTTACTTTCCCAATACGAGTAAAAGGATGATTCTAGTAAACTTGCTTCTTTTGTGTAACGCCGCAATATTTGATATATTACTAACATTTCAATAGTGAATTGGTTGTCAAAAGGTAGACGCATTAATATTATATCGAGGCATCTTAAATGAAAGTGCATAAGTGTTCATTTAATTTGAGAAAATCTCCCTCGGAGGCTAGAAACGTGGAGATTTTGCCTGTTTTGGACGTGTCACACGCACCTCTGCTGCGGTGTCATCGTCTATATTTTCCTTCACATACGTAAGTAAATGTTTTCAAGAGTAAAGAACTAATATATTATTGAATTGCCAACAAAATTTTGTTTTTTGTAAAAGTTTCGAAAACGATATTGTTACATAATTATAAAAACATCGTTTTTCAATCGCAAAGAAGTTTACATTTGAAAAATAAATATCTGGAATTACGATGGCTTTACTTTGTTTGTTTTTTATTTTTTTGTGTAGTTTATTGTGATACAATCCATTTCGTGGGCTCCTAAATCAATTTCATGGCTTTTCAATATTTTTTTGTGAGTGATCTAGTAATCCTAGACAAGTGCCATACAGGATTCTAAAGTAGTTTTAGAAACGTTTACATTTTACGATTTTACATTTTACCTTCGCTGAAAAAAAATTCCATGGAAATGATGCCTCGAACACTTTTTTTCTAAAATCACCCAAAAATATTATGGAAAGTGTTTATGGATAAAAAATATAAATTTCAATTTTCGGAAACATGAGTGTTATGAATGAACATCGTCGGTAAAGTAATACAAATACACACATCAAAAGTGTCTAGGGATCAACATATATTTTTGCAATAACTTTTCTCCTGATTGATATTAATTAAAATTTTCTTTAAGGATTCATCAAATAAAGTGTTTTCGTTTGTCTACAGTAAAGATAAACCAAGTCACCTTTGCATTAATAAAGAAATTTGCCATTTTCCTAATAAAGGGATGTTTGACATTTGAACCACTAACATAAAGTAACATAACTAAAGTTCGAAAAAAAGACTGAAATAACAGTTTTCTTTAAAATTTTATTGGGTAACTTAAACAATTAATAATCCGTGTTTCTACCGCGAACACTAACAACACAAGAACATCGGTTTGGCATACTCAAAATGAGTTCATCCAAATCACGCTGTGGAATGGCCGCCCATGTTCGTTGCAACAACAAAAAAAGGTCTTCTTGCGACTGGATACCCTCCATATTCGGCAGAGCTCTTCTCTGTAGCATATCCCATGCATGCTCAATCGGGTTCAAGTCTGGCGACTGAGCAGGCCAGGGCAGGACATTGATGTTAGCTGCGGCGAGAGCCTGTCTTACAACTCTTGCGGTGTGCGGTCGTGCATTATCATGCATTAACTGAAATAAGGGACCGATTTGCACTTGTAGAGGAACGATGACGTCTGATACAATCGTCTCAGCATAAATTTGAGCGTTGAGGTTGCCTCTGATCCAAATCAAAGATTATTACAAAGCCACATCTCAATCTCAAGAAATCCGCATAAAAATGCTTGATCCCTAGACACTTTTGATGTGTGTAGTATGAATGAAAACTTATTTTTTTAGGAAGAGTGATCATTCGGATTATAAACCGGTAGGAAGAACAATTTTGGGTTAAGAACTTTAATTTACTTAAATCAATTGGTGGCGCTATTAGTTGGCGGCCAAAATCGCCTTAACATGAAATCCAATAGAATCGCGAAGCAAGGTGCATGAAACAAATTCTATTGGTTCTTAACATCACATTCCTCGCACATCTCTGGTGGAAACGCACCCTTAAGGGCCCGTTCCAGATAACTCTTCACAGAGTGATTTTCACCCTCGGCGGATAGAAAGAGACAAGAAGAACAAAAACTTTGTCTGACAGATGTCAGGTGAATTTCATCGGGTTCCAGAATTCGCACTTTTCAGTTTTAAACGTTACCCGAACCCGTGCCGAAACAACTAGGAAGCTCGCGGTGACAGCTCGGTCATCCTCGATTTCACTCGGGGTCAATTTGGAATGGGTTCGAGTGATTTTCAGTCCTCAGATTGAAATTCCACCGGCTTCACAGTACGGCTCCGCCTTCACGTCGCCCATGCCGGACTCTTTATGAGCGCACTTTACCATTCATTTCTAAAGAAAACCTAGTTCAGTTCGACAAGGATCTGAGGTTCCAACGATATACCTGATTGCTCAACCAATTGGAAACGAGTATTTTCCCGCTAACTGTAATTATTGGCTGTGACGCGCGCGCGGCTCCACCGCGTCAGTTGCTTCAATGACACCGTCTGGACTGCACGTGCGCCATATAACGATTACACTGTCGAGCAATATTCCTGTCTGCTTTGTTCTTTAGTTTTGTGGACTGATTAGTTAGTGTTTGTAGCAAAACATTGTGTGTGTGTGTAAAAACAATGACCTCTCTTAAACCTGGAAGACCTTATAATAGTCAAGTGCGAGAAGTGATTTATAATGTATATAAGTTTATGACAGAAGAAGCATTGAAATCAAAAAATAAGATTTTTGGTAAAGATCATTTCCAATCTGTTCAAGAACGGACCGCTCCGGCAACAGGCATCTCTCGAAAAACAATAAGAAAAGTTATCGCTGAAAGAGATAATGCTACTGCATCTACCAGGCCGGCTAGTCCACATAAATTCCATAGTCCCAAAAAAGGAAAGCGTACTAAAGAACGACGGCTAAGCCTTGACGATTTCGACTACCAAGTTATACGGCGTAAAGTTCATGATTTCTATAAAGTTGAAAAACGACTACCAACGATAAAAGGGATATTGCGAAAATTAGAAGAAGAAGAATTTTAAAGGTAGTAGGGAAACGAGTATTTTCCCGCTAACTGTAATTATTGGCTGTGACGCGCGCGCGGCTCCACCGCGTCAGTTGCTTCAATGACACCGTCTGGACTGCACGTGCGCCATATAACGATTACACTGTCGAGCAATATTCCTGTCTGCTTTGTTCTTTAGTTTTGTGGACTGATTAGTTAGTGTTTGTAGCAAAACATTGTGTGTGTGTGTAAAAACAATGACCTCTCTTAAACCTGGAAGACCTTATAATAGTCAAGTGCGAGAAGTGATTTATAATGTATATAAGTTTATGACAGAAGAAGCATTGAAATCAAAAAATAAGATTTTTGGTAAAGATCATTTCCAATCTGTTCAAGAACGGACCGCTCCGGCAACAGGCATCTCTCGAAAAACAATAAGAAAAGTTATCGCTGAAAGAGATAATGCTACTGCATCTACCAGGCCGGCTAGTCCACATAAATTCCATAGTCCCAAAAAAGGAAAGCGTACTAAAGAACGACGGCTAAGCCTTGACGATTTCGACTACCAAGTTATACGGCGTAAAGTTCATGATTTCTATAAAGTTGAAAAACGACTACCAACGATAAAAGGGATATTGCGAAAATTAGAAGAAGAAGAATTTTAAAGGTAGTAGGGAATCGCTGCGAAATTTTTTACATGAACTTGGTTTCAAATTTAAAAGAATAGAAAACAATAGAAAGCTTTTAGCTGAAAAAGATGAAGTGAGACTACGTCGAATAAAATATCTGCGAGAAATTAAAAAATTCCGGGATGAAGGTCGCGATATTGTATATGCTGATGAAACATACATTCATACTACTCACACAAAGGAAAGAACATGGTCTGACGGAAGTTCAAAGGGCCCAAAGAAACCTATATCGAAAGGAGAACGGCTAATAATAGTTCATGGTGGCGGTGAAAGGGGTTTTGTGCCTGGAGCTCTGTTAATATACAAATCATCTCAAACAACGGGCGACTATCATCGTGAGATGAATCGAGAAAATTACGAAAAATGGTTAAGGGAACATTTAATACCTAATCTTCAACCTAACTCTGTTTTGGTGGTAGATAACGCCTCGTACCATAATACTTTACTCGAGAGACCACCAAACTCAAATACGAGAAAGAGTGAAATGCAAGCTTGGCTTACAAGTAAGAAAATATCATTTGATGCACACATGCTAAAGCCAGAATTATATAACATCATAAAACGACACAAGGCTGAACATACAAATTATTCAATTGATCAAATAATGACAGAGCACGGCCATACGGTATTAAGGCTTCCTCCATGTCATCCCGATTTTAACCCAATCGAAAACATTTGAGCGCAGGTAAAAGGTTATGTGGCTGAAAGAAATATCGAAATGAACCTTACTAGAGTCAAGCAATTTCTTCTAGAAGAATTTAATTCAATCGGACAAGAAGAGTGGGCTCGAGTAGTAGCACATGCTAAAAAGTGTAAAGGAGAGTTTTTAAGTCATGAAAACACCATTGACGCAAATTTAGATCAGTTTGTAATAAATACCAATGACTCATCCGATAGTGACGACTCCTCTGTCAGTGGTCCTCATCAGGACGTTGACATGGAGGGCATTTTTCCACTGCCGCAGTGATTAATATTGAAGATTTTATGCCAATTTTTTGTTTTACCTATAATAATAACTACAATTAAACCCCACTACAGCATATTCGTGTTTTAATTATCCGTACCTACAACTTTGCATGTCTTTGTTACGTAAAAATATTTATTTATTTACAACTAGCTGTCCCGGCGAACTTCGTAACGTATGTGCAATGAATGACGTGGCAATGGCGGAGTTCCGAACCTATTTTTTTTTATACCACAAGGTGGCAAACAAGCTTACGGCCCGCCTGATGGTAAGCAGTTACCGAAGCCGAACACCAGAGGCATTACGTGCGGGTTGCCGATCATTTAGGAGATACATATTAACTCTCCTCTTAATGGACCCCATACTGTATTCCCCCGGGAAACCCTCGGCTCGGCAGGGAGTTCATTCCACAATCGGAGTTTTCGGAAGAAATTCCTCTGAAACCGCACTGTGCGCGACCATTGGGGCTCCAATGTGTGAGTATGAACACCCAGTCGATGGCGGGCGGTGCGATTGTAAAAAGTTACTGTGGGCATCATTTCAAACAGTACCTCTGAATCTCTAATTTGTTTAAAAATATTTTTCTGTATATATTTTTTTCCGTCGGTGGTTGTTTCCAATATTTTAATAGTTATTTTGCTATTCAGGGCGGAGACAAATCTAAAAATTAAAAACCATAAAATTCGGTCCAGCAGAACTTGAGTTAAAAGTGTTGTAACAAATACGACTTTTGTTTTATTATACATACAGAGAACTGTTTATAATTATAAATCACATATTTTGCACCAATCTATAAGGAAATATTTAATTCACTCCAGAAACATCTTTCAATGCTACGGATGGTACAATTTATTGCTCAAAAATTACGTACTTATCCTTAAGGCTTAATGAGACTATCAGCCAAAGTCCATATTTTTAAACTCTTACTTTATGTTTTCACATAATATAATCTCGTAGGTTCGAATTCAGCCAAAGTATCACAATAAAAGTGACACAATAATTTTGCACTGATGTGTAACAAATCAGTGAACACAAAAAGTCGAACGCGTTGTTCAAGCAATTATTTACTTTAATAATTTCTGGTAAAGTAGCTTTTCACTTTCTATTAATTTGCACATTCGTGAAAATGAAGTAACATTTCATTCGGCAACCTTCGGTTGAAGCGATCGTAGCCGATGGAACCTCAGATCCTTGTCGAACTGTTGCGGCGCGTGCCGCTCCTAGCTGCGCCCGCGTGCTTTGACTTTTGCTTAAATATGCGCGACGGGCCTTAGGATCTGACCTTCTTAGTGCATCTCAAGTAAATAAACGCTTGTCTCTGAAAAGCACTGTACCTAAATCTAATTGCCAAGAATTGTCATTTACAAGTACCTACGATAGAAAGTTTGCTAGAAGAGACGACCCTGTAAGAAAATAATTAAATCTAGTTTAGCGAGTTTAGCGAGTTATCCAAAAAGACAGCAAGAAATTTTTTCAACTATGCTAATGCTATTCCAATTTATATTCTTTACCATCAGGTGACAGCAGACTTCGTGGGGGTGTCATAGCAATGTGCGGTGTATCTGCAATGCTACTTCTGCTTCTGTGTATTGGTGCAATACTTTTATACAAAGAACGTACCTATCGCTCCTCCGCCTCCATTACCGAAGAAATAAATCGCTAGTTAATAATTTATTCATATCATAATAAAGAGTGAATTCACAAATGCGTGGACGAGTTTGTTTTGTAACAATCATGAGTAGGTACCTATTTGTGTTGTAAGCGGAATTGCACCATCTCACTTTGAAATTAATTTTTACTGGATTGTTTTTTTGTTGGATGGTGCATGTCAAAATGTAGGCTTAATAACCAAGAGTTCTAAGATAGGAATGTTCCGAAGTTTACTTCTGAAAGAAGTACCGTCAACTCCTGTTACTTCCCCTTTTGTAGCATACTTCCCCTAAAATGTTTAAACGGTTATAACTTTTCATTATTGCTTCGTGTTCATTGGTAACTATAGCAGTGTTTTTCATTCTTTTTGATTTCGCGACCCCTTTACAGGTTGAAAAATTATAACGACCTACTTGTGCCATAAACAGACAAAGAAATTATATGAAAGAGTAAATCAATTATTTTCTTCATTTTGGTTGCGCAAAGTGTCAAAGTATTTTGGATAAAAAGAAAACGAGGATTTCCAGAGCTGGCAACGAAAGCTTTAAAATTATTAGAGCTATTTGACACTTTATACTTGTGTGGACTGACATCATCTGTCTGGTATGGAGGACATTAAAACTAATAAAAAGAGAAATAGATTTCAATTAGAAAATTATTTGATTATTAACATTTCAAAAATAGCATCACGATTTGTCAAATTTTTGAAAATTAATTAAGCCTTCTTCAGAAAAAAAAGTTTTTTACTGTAGTGAAGAACCTTACATTTTCCTCTTTGCCGTCGACCCCCTGAGTAAGCTTTCGCGATCCCCCTAGGGCTCAACACCCACAGATTTAAAAAATATGAACTACAATGCAACCTCTCATTTGTCAAAATCAAAGCCGCTATCTTGGCAGTGTGAGTCAAAGTTCGAAACGTGGCGCGAGGTGCATGTGATTTTTTTCGCCAACCCCACAAGAGTTTTTTTTTTTTTATATTGCCCGTCAAGATGACCTCACTCCACCTGATGGAAAGCGGTCGTGAGGTCCAGATATGAGGTTGACAAGCCCAGTCATTCAAGCGAATCACTGGGCTGGCCATCCTCACCTTGAAGAAATGCCTTTTCACGCCCCGCTTGAAGAACCCGGGACTATACGAGGAAGGAAACACATGTGCTGGAAGAGCGTTCCACGTCTGGATGGCACGACAAAGAAACGAGTCACCGAACCTTTTAGTTCGGACCAATAAATGTTGAATTGTGTGTGGGTGACGCCGTAGTCCAGCACGCGTGGTACGGGAGTGGAAAGGTGAGGGTGGGATGAGCTGGAATAACTCGTCAGAGCATTCCCCATTGTAGAAGCGATAGAGAACACTTAGCCTGGCAATGTCTCTACGCAATTGGAGAGGCTCAAGGGGCAAAGTTGTCTCTGGGTTTCCAATAATACGGATAGCACGCCGCTGCAACCTGTCAAGAGCTTGAGTAGGTACTCAGCGGAACCGTCCCAGAAATGAGAGCAGTATTCCACACACGAGCGAACTTGTGTCTTATACAAGAGACAGAGCTGCTCAGGCGTGAAGAATCGTCTCACTCTGTTCAGGACTCCGAGTTTACGGGATGCAATTCTAATGACGCTCTCAATGTAGTCCCGCTGGTTTAGGTTGCTACGAACATCCACGCCAAGGATGTTTAGGCTGTCTATAATCGGTAGCGGGGTGCTCTGAAGAGTGGGATGGGAAAGGAACGGCGACGCCTTTGCTGTGAATGCACACACCTGCGTTTTCTTGGCATTGAACTCGACAAGATTGCATGCACCCCATTCTGAAATGCGGTCCAACACTCGGTCAAGCTCAACAATAAGACTTCGCCTCTTCTCGATGTCAGTCTGCTTTGCCCCAGAGCGCTCGAAATAACGCGCGTGGATCGTCATTCATCCGCATAGCAATGAATCCTACCAAGAGATAACATGTCATTGATATGCAGAAGAAACAACGTCGGCGACAAGTCGGAGCCCTGCGGCACTCCGGCATTAATCTGGAGAAAGCGTGATTTTCGACCATCGCAAAGGACACGAATTCTACGTCCCTCCAGAAATCCGGCGACCCAGTCGCATAGGCGAGGTGGCAGACCATATGCCGGAAGCTTGGAAAGAAGCGAACGATGCCATACACGGTCGAAAGCTTTGGCAATGTCAAGGCTGACGGCCAAAGATTCCCCATGCTTGTCCATAGCCTCCCCCCAGATGTGTGTTACGTACGCTAGAAGATCACCCGTAGACCGTTTTGGTCGGAAGCCGTACTGACGGTCGTGAATGAGAGAGTGATCCTCTAGGTAGCGGATGAGCTGCGTGTTTATGATCCGCTCAAACACTTAAGCTAAAACTGAGGTTACGGCTATTGGATGGTAATTGGCAGGGTCAGACCGGTCCCCTTTTTTGGGAACTGGTTGAACGTTCGCCTCCCTCCAAGACAGCGGTACAAGACCCGAATTGTAGGAGAGGCGATACAGGCTAGTGAACACTGGAGACAACTCCGCTGCACATTTCTTCAGCACCACAGCTGGAATTCCATCAGGGCCACTGGCTTTCCTGACATCGAGTGACTGCAGTTCGGCACGAACATCACACTGCCTGATACGAATATCAGGCATTGTGGAGCCGCAATGTGGAATATCAGGCGGCGCAGCACCGCAGTCATCGATGCAAGAGTTTGCGGCAAAGAGGTTAGCCAGTAAATCGGCTTTCTCTTGCGGCTGAGGAGCCAACGATCCATCAGAGTATCTCAGTGGGGGCAGCGAAGGCACGCAGAAGTTAGATTGCACGTGTTTAGCCAGTCGCCAGTAGGAGCCGTAGGGTGCGTGATGAGTTCTTGGCCAACACGTGCAATTCGCTGGGCGTCTGCTCTAATGTAAGCCCTCTTCATGGCCTTGGTAGCTTTATTAAAGGCTGCTTTCAGGGAGGTAAGGTTTGAATGATCATTGAGTGCCTGGGCCCTAGACCAAGCACGGTACGCCGCCTGTTTTCGTTCAACAGCTGCGGCACACTCGCGATTGAACCAGGGACCAGTTTTGCTAGCACTGACGACATCAGTAAAAGGAATGTAGTATTCCATTCCGGTACTGATCTCGTCAGCGATAGCAGATGCACTCTCTGAAGCATCCCTTTCTCCAAAGCAGCACTGCCGTCAAGGGACAGAGGCAAAATACTCTCGCAATCCGTCCCAATCTGCCGACGAGTAGTGCCATAACCGCCGCGTCACCTCCACAGGTTGTGGGGGAGCTGCACAAGGCACTGTAGCGCCAACCAGACAGTGATCGGAGGAGCTCAATGGAGCACTAACCGACACTTTATACCCGGCTGGGTGACTCGTCAGCAGAAGGTCCAATAAGGAGGGTGTATGACCGACAATATCTGGTACCCGGGTGGGCTGGTGTACCAGTTGCGTCAGGTCTTGCGTGAGAGCAAACGCATGGGCAGTTCGGCCTGCATGGTCTGTTTTTGATGAGCCTAACCAGGACTCATGGTGGGCATTGAAGTCTCCCAAAAACACCATTTCGGCATTTGGGAACTGCGCCTGAGCGTTGTCTGCGGCCTGACTCAGATGCTCGAAGAGTCGAGTTGTCTCGGCGTCGCCTTTGTGGGAGCGGTATATGCACGCATAGACACGGCTTGTGGAGCCCAGGTCAACGTGCACCCAGAGGGTGGAGACGGATGGGTCTTCTAGGCAGTGGAGACGGCTACAGCAGACGTCCGCCCTGACGAATAGACATACACCGGCTTTAGGTTGGAAGGACTCTTCCAGCACATAGCCGGGGTAGTGCAGGTATGACGTATCGGCAGGGCGGCCTATCTGTGTTTCCGTCAAAAAGAGCATCGCAGGCCTCGCCGTCTCAAGGTGTTGATGGACCGCGTTGAGGTTTGCATGGAGTCCGCGGATGTTAGCGAACTCCACCTCAAACAGCGTGTTGGTGGGGGATGGGGATGCCGCTGTAGGCCGTTTTTTCGTGCTTCTGACTGCCTTAAAAGTTAGAGGATGGGAGGGGCGGGAAAGGACGACTGTGATCGAGGCAATGAAAGACAAAGCGTGGTGCCCTGCATTGGTATTAATCGCGTGGAATAGTGTAGGCTGGTCCGCCGGACGGAAGGGCCCCCGTACCCCCTCGGGTGTGGTCGCCGGGCCCCACCGGAACCGGGCACCACCCGGCACGACGAGCCACCCCGAGATTATGCGCGACCTGGTGGTGCAGCCTCCAGAGGTGGTTAACCCCTTTTGGGCCCCTGTACTATGCCGCGGGCGGCCAGCGGCACCACCGTTTCTACGGGTCTCCCTGGCCGGCGGGCCGATACACACTACACACACAATACCGCCGCTAAGGCTCCCACTGGTCCAACAATTGCCACGATCACAGTCCCCCTGGCACCGGTTAGTGCAGTGCTGATCCCGGAACGCGACCTGACCGAGATAGGTCAGAATCACTTGGCGGGTTTTACACAACTGCATGGTGGTAACAACAACCGGCCGACATAAGTCTCCCACCTGAAGAGCAGATGGTCTGCTGGAAGAAACCCTTAGTCGCCTCTTACGACCCCTATGGGAAGATATGGGGCTGTGGAAAGTATTATTTTAAAGTGCCGCCACCAGCACGGCACAATGTTTACTCGTGTCATGGGGTGTAAGGGGGTCCTCCAACATCTTCGGGCCCCAAGCCAACCTCGTCTGCAAGCTGGTGCACCCTGCTGATCAACGAAGGAGGCTCTGGCGACGCCTCCCCTTTATGGGTTGGGAGGTCAGATGGCAGTCGCTCCCGTAAAGCCAACTCAAGCCAACAAAGATGGACAGTTAGCTAAAAGTACCCGACTTGGCTATCCCCCTGCGCCGATCGCCCTACTCCTGTGTAAAGGGGGTTAGGGCTACCGGGCCATGGGCGGGCCCCGTTAAAGACATCAAGTCCAAAGGAAGGTCCGCTTTGCATCGTGGAACGTTGGCACGCTGACGGGACGCGCTCGCGAGCTGGCTGATGTGCTGGCCGAGGGTGGCCGTGGCTTTCCTGCAGGAGACTCACTAGAGAGGTAACAGGTCCCGAAACATCGGGCACGGCTACAAGCTGATCTACGCAGGTGCTCCTGGTGGGGCCAAATGGAGTGGGGGTGGTGCTGTCCGAGGAATTCCAGAATAGTGTCTTGGAAGTAAATCGCGTTAGCGACCGCCTTGTGGTCGGAAGGGTGCTTATTGAAGGGCTCACGACCAATTTGATACGTGCCTACGCACCGCAGGTCGGTTGTAGCGATTCGGATAAGTCACTGTTTGGGAGCAAATTGACCAGCTTCTATGCACTATTCCATTGTCCCAAGGCGTCGTTTTGGGTGGCGATCTGAACATGTGGGCGAACAGTGTGAGGAATACGGGCGTGTTCACTGTGGTTTTGGTTTGGCAGGCGAAGAGATTCTCCGGACGTGTATGGCCGACCTGGCCGTCGTGAACACGTTCTTCAAAAATAATCCCGAGCATCTGGTCACCTACAAGAGCGGTAGAAGCGCAACCCAGATTGACTACTTTCTCACCAGGAGAGCCCAGATCGGCAAGGTAGCTAACTGTAAGGTCATGGAGAGAGTCTTACTGCCCAACACCGTCTACTTGTGATGGACCTGCGAGTGAAACCTCGAGGCAAATGCCGGAAGCGCTGCCAGCCCCGAACCAGGTGGTGGCTGCTTGAAGGAGCCAGATCCCATGACTTTGCTGCCGCTGTAGGTGACCTGTGCATCGCAGCGGATTGTGAGTCCGGGCAAAAGCTCTGGGATAGGTGTCAGGCAGCTATCGCCGGGGCGGCGAGGGTGGCGTTGGGTGTGTCTCGGGGTGGACGTAGGGTTGACAAGGAGACCTGGTGGTGGAACGAAGCAGTCCAGAAGGAGATCAGGGTAAAGAAAGCTCTCTACAAAGCGTGGCAAGCGTCCAAATCTCCTGAAAATCGCGCCGCGTACAGTGATGCCAAACGTTCCTCTAAACGAGCTGTAGTCAGAGCCAGACGTAACTAGTTACGTCCTTTGTACGATAAGTTGGGAGTCATCTGAGGGGCAGAACTCGTTTAGAAGTTGGCACGTTCGAGAGTCAAAGCGGCCCAGGATATTTCCATGTGCCGCTGTGTAAATGACACTCTCGGTAACCTGCTATGCGAGGACCGCGCGGTGAAGGAGAGATGGCGCTATTATTTCTACGAGCTGCTCAACAAGCAGCACAAAGAGGTGCAGCCACCTGAACTCCCTTCGAATCAGGGACTAGTGCCCCCCGTAACGCCAGATGAAGTCCAGTCGGCTCTTCGCCGCATGAAGAACCGGAAAGCTGTCTGACCCGATGGAGTCCCTATCGAAGCGTGGAAATCGATGGGCTCTGGTGGTGTGGGCATACTTACCCACCTTTTCAACCACATTCTCCTCACCGGGAAGATAACTGACCAATAGAGGCTTGAGCATTATCACGCCGGTCTACAAGGGCAAGGGCTCGGTGCAGGAGTGCAGCAATTATCGCGGCATAAAGGTTAAGTCACACACCATGAAGCTCCTCGAGCGCATTGTGGACTCTCGAATTCGACAGGATTTTACAATCTCTGAGTGTCAGTATGGGTTTCGGGCGGGTTGCGGGACCATAAACCCCGTATTTGCCTTAAGAACGCTCATGGAGGGATACAGACTGAATACTGATAGGGATACAGACTGAAGAATACACCTCTGCATCTCCTTTTCTTAGACATGCCTTCGACTGTG
The DNA here is from genome assembly GCA_947369235.1 of Udea olivalis. Classification (NCBI taxonomy): domain Eukaryota; kingdom Metazoa; phylum Arthropoda; class Insecta; order Lepidoptera; family Crambidae; genus Udea; species Udea olivalis. The sequence goes on along the minus strand of OX376341.1, from coordinate 12,542,282 downwards.
TCCCTCGCGAGATGATCGGCTGGGCGCTGCAATCCAGGGCCGTTCCCGAAGTCTTTATTGACATTATCCGGGACATGTACCACGATTCCAGTTCCATAGTTAGGACTGCGGTTGGTGACACGATTCCCTTCCCTATCACCGTTGGGGTACACCAAGGCTCCGTGCTTAGCTCGTTTCTGTTCAGCGTAATATTAGACGTTCTGTCAAACAGCATCCGAGACCACCACGAGCAACCAGCAACCACCCTGGTTGCTCATGTATGCTGATGATATTGCGCTAGCAGATTCGGACAGGGTACGGCTGGTACAACGGGTGAATAAGTGGAAAAAATCACTTGAAAACGGCGGTTTGGAACTTAATGTGGCGAAGACGGAGTACTTGGCCTGCAACACCACAAATCCCCAGTTCGTCCGCATAGGTGTTGACGTGGTCAAGCGCACGGACCGTGTCAAATACCTGGGATCTGTGTTAAGTGCGTCCGGGGACATCGACCGCGACGTCAGAACCCGAATTTCCGCGGCTTGGGCCAAATGGCGTGAGGTGATTGGTGTCATTTGTGACCCCAAAATGCCGATCATGCTGAAGGGGCAGATCTATAAAACCATCATTAGGCCTGTCCTTTTATATGGCAGTGGAACATGGCCGTTACTAGAGCGACACAAGCAGGAGCTGCGCGTCACGGAAATGAAGATGCTGCTGTGGATGTTTGGAGTCTCACGCAAAGATCGCGTGCGTAACACCCACATCCGCGGCAGCCTTCGTGTTCGTGACATCGCAGACAAGCTGCAGGAGTGCCGCCTTCGTTGGTATGGTCATGTCTCACGGAGATCGGCAAACTACGTGGGCAACAAATATCTGGCCATGCCGCCCCCGCCAGGTACCGATAGAAGAGGTCGACCCAAGAAGCGGTGGCTCGACGTAGTTAAGGGTGACATGCGTGCCAACAAACTCACCACTGAGGATGCACAAGACCGCGTAAAGTGGACCAAGAAAATAAGAAAGGCGGACGCTGTGACCTCACACACCAGTGTGGGTTCACAACCGGGATAGACCGCATGGATGATGGTGATGATGATGAGATTAGTTTCTCATATGATGGGCTATCCATTGCGCTAATAGAATAGGATGTCTTTAAATTGAACAGAAATATCGTGATAAACAACGTTAGGATAGGAAGGAAGGAGACTGCTGAATATACTTCAGCATTCTCCTCCCATACTTCGGTAACATATGAGAAAATCAAAACTTCATTAAGCAAATTTCAAAAGAAATAGGAAGGGTAAACTTCTAGTCACTGAACAATACCAGTCATTGGACAGCACGCAATAAAAAAAACTAACTATTATGGTTACTTTAAAACTTTGAGATACCTTCCAAACTCTGCTTCATGAAAATACCATTAAGGGTTACCAGAAATTCGTTACATTCCCTTGGAGGGGTAAAAGTAGAGCTCATTTGCAATAGATTTTGTCACTAATACCCTAGCCTATAGTAATTAGTTTTTCAGATATTCAAGTTTTTGTGCTTTTTTTTAAATACCGATTTTAGGTTAAAAAAATGCTCCTAAGTGAAAGTCCAATTTTGATCCAATTTTTGTGCATGATCTCATACTTATCATCTCGGCACTTACTCCAAATAACAATAAGCTGTAGTAATACAAAACTTAACTTCATGTTATGAACGTAAACTTGCTAGAGATCATAAAAAAAACCTTTTTAATGACACTTCATAGTGAATTTGCATAAAAAATGTTGAATCGTGTCGTAGAAATTACTAAAATAATTGCTCTACTTCATTAGCTATCCAAAATAGTATACATTTTTATCTGCATTGACAATAACAACAATACCACTTCAAAGTGAACTAGGTCATTTGTTAATTTTCCTAGAAATTAGGTAATTAGCGTACAGCTGCGGGTTACGCTTTTGTTAGGGTTTTTTTACCTCACATTCACATTCGTTGACACACTCCCCCAGAGGGTCGACCACGAATTGAGGTCGCCCATTACCAAAACTGGGATAGGTGCAAACTTTTGCACTACCGGACCGAGATCCCGGAGAAACACTTCCACGCTAGAGAAGACAGTGTTGGGGGAGACACATACGCCTACAACAGCAAAGTTTCCCCATATGGCGGACACAAACCCGGGCCCCCCTTCCCTCACATTAAGTGGCCGCGAGTCGGAACCTGTGGCCGCTATGATGGCCACAGAGTCATCGGTGGCCCCAGCCCAATGAGGCTAACGAGACACGAAATATGGCGCTGCGGCCACCGCCAGGTCAATTCCCCACTGCGCCATGGACTGCATCAGCAAGTCCTGTGCCGCGGTGCAGTAGTTCAAGTTCGTCTGGAGGAAGTTGCTATGCCTGACTCATTCCTGCATTGCAACTTCCCAACCAGCAGGAATCAGGCCACGGGTCCTGTTGGCCGTCCTCTTGTGGGATGGGGGTTACAGTTACGCCCCCCCCCCATTGTGTGGCCGGAAGGCCGCCCCACTTCTGAACCACATTGACCTAAAAATAGATAGTAATACTATGAAGCTTGTTGATTCTACAGTTTTTTTAGGAATTACATTAGATTCTAAACTGCAATGGAACCCTCATACCGACCATCATGTCGACCGACTTGGTGTAATGGTTAAGAAGTTGGCTACTACACCAGAGGTCGCGGGTTCGATCCCCGCACAGTACAAACATTTGTGTGCATGAACATGTCTGTTTGTACTGGTCTGGGTGTCTCCTATGTATAATAAGTATGTATTTACAAAAAGAAAATGTATTTAAGTATGTTTATCCGTTGTCTAGTATCCCATAACACAAGCTTTAATTAGCTTACTTTGGGGCTAGATGGCGCTGTGTGGAATAATGTCCAGGGATATTTATTATTATTATTATTATTATTATATAACAACTCTCTCCGGCAGACTTAGTTCGGCTGCATTTGCAGTAAGAAAAATAAGGTTACTAACAGATATTGCTAGCTCGGTTTATTTTAGTTATTTCCACAGTGTATCTAATGTCTTACGGTATTCTACTTTGGGGTAAACCCGCGGATATATAAACCATCTTTGTCATACAATATACAAATCATCATCCTCCAGAAGCGAGCGATCAGATCCATCTATAGATAAGATTCGTGTACGGGCTTCACCTAAAGAGCTCTTTAAGGAAATTGGTATCCCTAATGTAGCTTCACAATATATTTACAACTGCATTGTTTTAGTGAGAAAAAATATTGGTCTCTATATTTAAACACAGTGATATAATATACATTGGAAAAATACTAGGAATAAGGATAAAATTGCGCTTCAACTCTTTAGGTTACAAAAAGTTTTAGGATCCTTTATGGCCATGGGGCAAGGTATACATTATTACAACAAGATCCTAATAGCCATTTGTGAGTCTATGTGGTAGATTCAAAAATCACATCCAAGCAGCTTTATTGAAAAAGGGCTATTAAACTACAATATACTCGTACTACCTTAAAGATAAAAATGCCTGGGTGTGAGCTCTCTGCTCGATGCGAGATTAGATGACTCTATTGTCACAGATATTTTGGTTCTGGTTATTACTTAGTTTGTACTAGAGATGAAAGAAACTCGACTCGTTACGACGACTTATGATAGTTCACAACTCGATCAAGTCTTTGAACCCTGAGTCCTGAGCCTTTTAGGAGTCTTCGACTATGACTCGAGTTTTATTTTTAGACTTAGTCAATTTAAAAAGACTCGATATGTTTAAACGACTCAGTCGTGACGAACAGACTCCAACATTTTAAAAAGACTCGACTCGTTGGAGTCGTAAGTCTTAAGCCGCGCTCATACGCTGTACACTCAATAATTAATACAAGGTAACTATAGAGGCATTATGTATCTAGTTTTTTTTTGATGATTGGTTGAAATGTAATAAATTTAAGTTCATAATAATTTGGTTAATTTATTAATTGTTTTAAATTTAGGGTTGTTACATGAAGTACATTTTTAGGGTCCCGTAGCCAAATGGTAAAAATACTCGTATTATCTTCTATTATCTATTATATTCTATTAAATTATCTATTATTTGATAAAAAAAATATTATTTTATTTTAAACAGCTCAGCGTATGCTAAACGACTCGAGTTCTTTATTAAAAAACTCGCGACTATGTTGTGAGTCTTTTTATAAAGAACTCGGAGTCGATTTATTTCCGAGTCGTATTATAATGACTGGAGTCCCCTCAATTTAATAAAAACTTGAATCGTATTTTTGGAGTCGAGTCTTGAAAATCGAGTCTAGTCCTAACTTAAAGGCCTTAAAAGACTCAAGTCCTTTCATCTCTAGTTTGTACTGACTAACAATTTTTCTTTTTTAATTGTTTAAATGACCCTATGTATACAGGCCACAAGGTTACTTTATAAACACCATCCAAAATTTTCCCAGACATAAGGGATCAATGGAAGACTGTTCTTTTAAAAAAAGGGTAGGTCTTTCTAACTTTACATTGTTATATTTTTTTCAAACAGATTATTTGTGCTTCGTGGTAACTTATTCAAAATTAAATTTCAACTTCTGAATAAAGCGCGGGCGAGGAGTTGAAGAGGCTGCGAGCCCGCTACCACTCACGTCGCGCAGTATCAACCAAACTAGTGATATTTTTATACCTTTGAGTAGTTATAAAAACATTAATAACTCAACATTTTAGTACTGAAGGTTGTCAAACAGAAAAATACGTAAATTCCATTTTGTCCTTAGATCCTCATATTTCAATTTGGATGGTGTTTATAAAGTAGCCCTGTATTTTTTTTTCCATTGTTTTATATTCTTTAGATTAGACACTCAGTAGGTTTATTTGTACCAAAATGACACATTGTACTTTATTAACGCCTGTTGTAAACCCAAAACAAGTTTAAAAGAGTAACTGCTGAGTTTCTTGCCGGGTCTTCTCAGCAAGAAATAAATCCGACGAGGTGGTAGAGTCGCATTATGTCTGTATACTGTGTATGTATTTATATATATATATTATCATAGTATTTATGTCTAATATTTATTATATTTTGCTTTAAATTCGACTATTCAAAAGTACTTCTGAAAGTCTATTTGAATAAAGTTATTTGAGTTTGAGTTTTGTAATTAAATGATTTTTGCAGAAAATTATTATTATTTTCCGTATTTTTTTACAATAATTATAAAATTTCTAAATATTTGCCACCACTGCCCTATTTTTTTAATTTAAGTAAATTTAGTCGTAGGTATCAGCTTTCTTATGGTATAAATATCATGTATTTTAATTCAGCGCTCAAAGAAGACTTGCTCGTAGTTACGCGCAGTTGGGTATGGGAACAATTTTTTAGGTATTTTGTTATATTTTTATTTGCGAGAACTTTCGATCATGCATGACTCTCTTTGGTTTGGAATTTTTTATCGCCGATCGTCAGATATATTTGACTAACTTTAGATCTAGCCGGTAGACTTTTTTTTTAATTTTTAAACAATGCGAACTCTTTATGATGTCACAAATTCGCTGAGTGTTCCCACATGTGTGTTTGTTCCCGGTTCGTGGTAAATAAATGATAAGAAGGAAATTACTGAATTATTACACTTACTCATCTTACGAAAATGTAATACAATTTATTTTGCCAAGGGTTGGGGGGTTTTTTGGAAAGGGTTGGGATTATAGCGAATGGCTATTTTAAGTCCTACCTACCCGTCTGGACAATGGGTGTAAATTAATGTACGTATTATTAAAAATAACTTTGCGGAAAAATATTTTACACTTGGGGGAATTTAAAATCCACTATCTGACGACACCATTAATATTTAAAAATTTCCCTTGGTTGGTTGATGGATACATTATCAACCAATCACGTGAAAGGACGTTTACACGACCCAATAGGTTTCAATTGGGTATGGGAACAAAAATCAAACATGTCCTAAATCGAAAACCATTTCGAGGTATTTGTATTCTATACCATAATCAAATATTTAACATTTTTAAAGGCAAAGGATCTAGGATATTTTTAATTAAATACGTTAGCAATCTGGGCAATTTGACCCCAGTTTTCCAACGTCCGCAAAGAGTACAGGTTCTTAATGGGCTCTTGACGGTAATCAAATTGACATCTCAAATAAAAAAATGTCGTCTAAATAAACACATTTATCGCATTATTTTTTTTGTTCTGACTATGTATTAAGTTATCTGTATTGAGCAATAAAATGGTCATTTCGAAAGCGTTTTTATGACTTTTTTTCATTAAGATGTTTTTAGTTTACCTAAAATCAAGTTTAAGATAAACACAGATTACTTAAATTTTATACTTCTGTAAATTTGAATGAAAATTTAAGTATGATGCCATAAAAGAACCTCATTGAAATTTACATGGTGATTAGTTAAGAGTGTAGTCAAGTTTTTAAAAATTCTTTGGATGAAAAAGTTTTGGTAGGTAACTTATTTTTTAAAACGCCCTTTATAGTTTAAGGAAAAAGCAGCGTTTCTAACTTTTCCAACTTCATATATATTTTTTAAAGTTATTAAATGCGTTATGGATGTAAACTTGTCAGAATCATTTAGCGCTGTTATTCTTCTAATACCGAAAAAAACATTTCATTTATCTCAACAGATAGCGCCACAGTAACCAAAAAAGTGACTCAACCCAGAAATTTTCAAAAATACGTAAAAAAAAAAATAACTCGAAAACTACAAAAAATCGGGTAACATACATGAGGTATTTTCGGATACACCTGAGTGTGTGAAAGCTTAAATAAATTTATTGACGCGTATGTTTGGACCATCCTGTATGTGCACTTTATAGAGACTCACATTGCATACATACATATTTTGCGAACACCAAATCACTTTTCGAGGAACAGTGAAATACCGAAAGGGGGCCGAATCTGTGATGTCCATTATTTGATGTCCATCACAAAAGACCCAAGCCGTAAAGTAATTAGTAACCTGCGTAGTCAAGTGATTAGAAGCGTGTTTTATTTTTTGCGAGTGGACTGCAAGTGGCCTCGTCCCGCGCGCCTCCCATTAACCTCACTCGCAGCGTGCCTGCCACTAAAGTCTGAACAACAGGTGTTAGTGTTTAGTGTTAAGCGTTTTGCAAAACTTGCAAAAAAATGGGGAAGTAGACGGAAGATTTACCATAAAAATGTTTGAGGAGAATATAAAAATGAATGTCATTAACTAATCTGTGGATCTGTGGAGCTTAACGCTAGTTTCTTTTTTCTGTTAACCTGTGTGTTAAATTTTAATCTGTGTTTGTGACAGATTGTGTTTTGTGTGGAGTAGATAATAAAAGGTTGTCCCAAGAAGGCTAGAGACTAAGGAGAGATAACTCCCTGGAAAGGGTTGGACTAAATCCGTATCCCACAGTGACGCATGCGCATTACGCTTCTTTGCCGCGATCCTCGCGAAGTGTCAAAATTGGTCAACACAACCTCGAAAAACAACAACTGTCGCACGTGACACCGTTCAAAACAAAACCATGTGACCATGAAATGACAAATAGCTGCCGCTGCACATGCGCAATACAGCGTTTTGCCCGGCACAGAGTATACGACTTTCGGCCCTCGAAAGCTTACCCCCACTTCGGGAGTTATCTCTCCTTAGTTTCTAGCCTTCTTGGGTTGTCCAATCAATTTAAGATGATAATTTTGACAGTTCAAGCCTCTAAAGTATTGCGTTTTATTTTGGTTAGGAAGTGTACTACAGATAATATCCTACTTTATTGACGGGTACCGCCCACTTAGTGGCCCACTTAGTTCGTTAGCCTTGATAACGAATAACAGAAGACAATAAAAAATCGGTTGTGTACAAAATTAATCTTTAATATAAAATATAAAAGTGAACATCTTTTGTGAACAAGAATTGATAATAAACTCAAGGGACAGTAAAGTTCTTCTATTGATCTTGACGACGATGATTAAAAAAGTGATTTAGGGTGTGCACAATCATATTATAAATATAATATAACTTTAAATCCTAATACCTACCTTACATGATTCACTTGAGGGCTTATAAAGTCGTGATATATTTAATTCATTTTCTCTTTATTGCACATTAAAATAAACAGACGATTCCAAGTGTACTATGAAATAATGAATCGATAATCAAATCAATTCACTATTATGTAACGATTTAAAACTACCTCATCCCTATTGAGAGCTGTCAAAATTGATTGTCATCATGAATTGGACAAACTATTGTGATCTGTGGTGTGGAGCCTGGGGGTGCGTGCCGTGCGTTTGATTTGTAGAAACTTGTGAGATAATATTGTTTACAGTTCTGTTGTAGATAGAAATCTTAAAAAAAGAAAAACATACTAAAGCCCGCAAATCAGATAATTGTGAATCTTCATTCATAGTTAGAAAAAACTGCTGGATATCACTACACAAACAAATTTGATTTTCTTTTGCTAACCAGAATGGCATTAGCTCTCCAGAGACGTGCAAATGTATGTTTATATTAATAACTTTTATCTTTCATTTGGTAATTATAATTAGTGAGCCCAATTCCATACACATTTGTTATAGGTGCGTCTACCACCAGAAGTGAATAGAATTCTTTATATCCGGAACCTACCATACAAAATTTCTGCAGAAGAAATGTACGATATATTTGGGAAATACGGAGCTATTAGACAAATACGGACGTGAGTATAATTTTTAATCAGTTCATCTTTTAATAGTAAACCCTTTATTATTATTATTATTTCGACTGGGGACGCTGGCAGTGGGCCGGGTGATCGGTCCGCTGGTTATGGGCCATTTCACCCATTTCCCCGGGCCCCCTAGCAGGGGGTCTTTAGGTTGTCCCATTTTCACGGCGTCCCGTCGAATCTTCCTGTTGCTTTGCTGAATCTTACTATCTGGTCCACCGTCAGTTCTTTCAGATTTCCTTTATCTAACGAGTCTGACCCCATGAGCTCCCACCGTATGTGTGAGTACATCGGGCATTCGGCGAGTAGGTGGAAACTCGTTTCCTCGCTGTCCATGCACTCCATGCATGTGGGGTTGTCTTTGATGCCTATTACTGTTAGGTGCCTGTTTAGTCTAGAGTGTCCTGTGGCGATTTCTGTGACCATACGTACACTGTTCCTTGACAGCTTCAGTAGATGACCTGTCTTCTTCGTGTCCATTCCGTTTATGAACATTTTAGACTGTCGCATGCCTGTTGCAGCCTTCCATCGTCTGTTTGTTGCTGCTGTGGTTAACCTTTTGATTACTGCCTTGGTGATGTTGTGTGCTATTGGCAGCCTGGGTTCCGGACCCACTAAGCCTTCGGCCGCACCACCCCTGGCTAGTTCGTCTGCTAACTCGTTGCCGACATTTCCCTCGTGTCCAGGAACCCATGCAATCACTAAACCCCTCACATTTACAGTCATTAAATCATGTGGTTACTCACACAAGTTGTTTTAGTTTATTCTGAAACTTCTAACCTATCATTTTCATGCTACGGTAAATTTACCCAGATTTTTTCAACTTTTGTTCATTTTCCAGATTAAAGGGTGCGTTTCCACCAGAGATGTGCAAGGATGCGTTGCAACGAATGTGTTGGTTAAGAACCAATATAATTGCGAAGCTAGATGAATGAAACAAATTTGTTGGTTCATAACACACATTCCTCACAACGCATCCTCGCACATCTCTGGTGGACCATATTATTACACAACATAACAAAAGTAAAATTGTAAAGAAAGAAGCTGAGTATAATTTTAGTATTTGTTATTAATTATTCACCATTAATACTGATTTGAGATTGGTAGTTACAGGTAGACTGCTTAACTGTTGTATTGTTAAAAAACAACATTTTATAGAAATGCTATAAGTATATGTTCTTGCTAGGTTTTGAAAGATAACTATAACTTAATTCCTTAATTTTAATTTGTTCATATTTTGCATGTGTTGTTTTAGGGGCAATACACCAGAGACTCGAGGAACAGCTTTTGTAGTTTATGAAGACATATTTGATGCCAAAAATGCCTGTGACCACCTATCAGGTTTTAATGTCTGTAATAGGTATTTAGTTGTGTTATACTACAGATCGAATAAGGCTTTCAAAGGCATGGATATTGAAAAGAAACAAGAAGAAATTGATGCACTTAAAAAGAAATATGGGATATCTACTGAAGAACTGAGGAAATAAGAATAAAAACATGTTTCTGAATCATTTCAATAAAATTATCCAGCTAATTATATTATCTAGTTTGTCTTCCCATGGTATGAGTTGTCCCTATTGCTATATCAATTTTTATCCATATGGAAAATTAACAGACAGCATACCTTAGTATGTTAAAGTATATATTTCATACATTCAAACAATCTGAATGTCCGTATAATTACTCCAAATAAATTTTATTTCTTTTCAGAATAAAAGTAGATCGCGACGATTTTCCTGAAATAACTGATCATATTTTAATTTTAATGAAACCTAGTTAACTTTGTACCGGAGTAGGCCCCCAGATAAATGTTTAATAACTAAATGTTTCATAGACTGATAAATCATATTTAAATATTTCTATATAATTACTAAAACGATTGATAGATAGAACACCTACACTCAAATCAAACATAAATCTTGGATTAGGATCGAACCTACGACCTTCGGTGCTATAGTTATGTTATACATTTAAAACCCGTTTTTCGTTAGAAAGCATTTTCTCTAGTTAAAACTAGTTTTTACTTAATGCCTTTGTTAAAACTAGAAATACCTAGTTAAAACTAGAAATACCTAGTTAAAACTAGAAATACCTAGTTAAAACTAGAAATACCTAGTTAAAACTAGTTACCTAGTTAAAGCTAGAAATACCTAGTTAAAAATAGAAATACCTAGTTAAAACTAGAAATACCTAGTTAGAACTAGAATTTACCGCTGATATATATATTTGGATTTCAGATAGAACTAATTGTCACATCGAGCTTTAGATAAAACTAGCACTAGAGAAACTAATTTTGGATTGAAAACAAGATATTGTTCTAAAAATTTTTATTCAAAAGAACTGAGACACGTGGACCAAATAATAATCCTATACTGAAGGGCCATTTTAGGGAACGCGTCGCTATTAAGTAGTTTGGCAACTATGACAACATTTATTGAAAGTAAATAAAATAATCAAATAAGTCAACATAACAACCTTAAAATTTAAAAAAGAAACATTGTTCCAATTTGATCTATACAAGAGTTAAGTCTTGTGGGATTAGTAAGCGGTTTAAAGTTATAGTTTAGAAAACTCAGTTAACAAACGTACTGCTTATTACCGATTACTACCTATCGGTGTCACACACACTTAAAAAGACCCCATCTGATTGGTGAGGTTGATAGTGTGCCAATGTGTCAGACTATCTTCATACAGTATTTAAACAGGAGTTGACGGTACCTAATTTATTATTGCTTTACATATTGAAGGGTTAACAAATGGGTACACCAACCATAGTCTTATTATTTTATTCTTGTATTATTTCTCAGCACAAATGCTGGTTTTAGAAGAGTTACGGGTACAAGTGATTCAGAAGCTCTGGCTACTGAAGTGCTTGAGTTTCTAATCGTGTCTTTCAAACAAAAATTTAAATGCCTATTTGCAATTATTTTATCAATAAAACCTCAGCTAATGTCCAAGCACAATTAATTCTGACTGTCGTAAGAATCTTACATGATATAAATATTAATGTGCGATCTTTGACTTGTGATGGCAGATACTATTACAAATCGTAAAACATTTGAAATTTAAGGTTGCAATTTTCACCTTCCAAATATGGTATCAAGTTTCAAACACCCGTTGCAGGACACTTAGATACATGGTATATTTGTCCCACCCCACATGATTAAATTGGCTAGAAATATTTTTGCTTAAACAGAATTAACTTCAGAGGTTGGAAAAAAATATTTTAATTTTGTTAAACAATTACACAATTTGCAAGAAAACGAAGGTTTGCGACTGGGGAACATGATTTGTAACGCCCACATTAATTATTTTGGTAAAAAAAATGAATGTGAAATTAGCGACGAAACTAATAGTGCATCTGTAGCAGATTCCGTAGACTTTTTGAGACTAAGTGGCAGTCCAATTTTTCAAAACAGCGAAGCTACTGTGGAATACATTCGATGGCAAGACAGGTTATTTGATTTATTAAACATATCAAAGAAAATGTTGTTAGGTATTTATTCTACAACTTAATGATCTATTTGAACATCCAGCGCAAATCACATGAAATTCTTTTTGGAAAATTAGTGTCTGATTCGTATTTCACCTTGGGAATATTTCATCACGCAAAATTGAAATCTATGGCTTGTTTAGGAAACCGTGTTGATGTGCGCCATAAATTGCACAAGACGATCTTATTTAGTAATGTGAAATCCTGTTTTGTAAAATAGGTACCTATATTAGTTTCTGTAAGATCTGCGTAATAATAAAACAAAGTATTGTAATAATTTATCTTCTTTATTTACCGCCACCTACTTTCTGGCATCCCCAGTAGATCCTATTAAGGACGCCTATACGTTTCAGACGTTTCGATTTCTGTCAAAAAGAAGCCTAACGCACACACGCGCGGCTCACACACACAGTGAAACTGTCGTTAGGGCAAAAAAACAGACGTAATTATAATCTTGATACTTGTTGTAATTATAGCAGACAAATTATACAATTTATTTTTATTTGCTTGTTTATAAAATAAAAAATGAAATATTTGTATTATTAAGTACTTACCAACCAACTTGTACATTGGTTAATAGACACAATACTGGAAATCTCTGTGTGTCATGGCTGACCTGATAATGGACTCCGGAGACACCCCATGAAACTTTGAAACTGTTAGAGGTAGGTTTCCAAACATGGGGCTCTTAGTTTAGGTCTTTGTGAGTTCTTAAATGCTGGATGACTTGACTGACCGGATGATGGACTCCGGAGACACCCCGTGGAACTCCGAAACTGTCAGAGGTAAGTGTCGCGAGTTTGGGCTCGTTTTATAGGTCTTTGTGAGTACTTACATGCTGGATGACTTGGCTGACCTGATGATGGACTCCGGAGAAACCCCTTGGAACTCCGAAACTGTCAGAGGTAAGTGTCCCGAGTTTGGGCTCGTTTTGTAGGTCTTTGTGAGTACGTACATGTTGGATGACTTGGCTGACCTGATGATGGACCCCTGAGACACCCCAAGGAACTCGGAAACTGTCAGAGTTAGGTATGTATGTCTCTTTTAAATAGGGTGACTAAAAGATCTTTGCTATGTGGGACACCGCACGTTTCATCTTTTTTTTGATTAATTTCACAGGAAAACGTATAGTTATTATTGGTTTCAGTTATTTGGTAGATTTAAAGCCAAAAATCAAGTTTTTATACTATGTATGTAGGTAGGTATCTACTGCTTGGTAGTCCATATGAACACATTGGTATTGAACTTTTAAAATTTTTAGCAATAGACGATTACTAAGGGATGTATGGGTTGATTACGAAATGTATAATACAAACAATACACAAAAAAAAACATTTTTTATTATTGGCTGACAGCAATTTATACAGTGCAAATAATTTTTAACCGACTTTAAAAGGAGGAGGTTTCTTCTCAATCCGAATACGCTGGCCTTAAATAAAACTGTAAAAGTATTAAAATACTGCTTTAAAAACACCACAACGCGATGACACCAACACGTATCAAAACGCCAAACACATGAAATCTTACATTTCAGTCGCAAACTCGCAAAACAACAAAAATCGAAGCAAATTATTACGATTTTCAATCAGTGATTATAAAAAAAGTACAAGTTTCCGAGATCTAATATTTAGTGAATATGTGTAAAAAAATATTATCTTTCTAATGGTAAACATCTCAACTCGAAAATCGTGGGCCCATAATCCGAAGGTGAGCCAGTACGACCTTCCTCGTCCTCACAATGCAAGAATTCATGGACAACATAGTTGTTAGATTTATGATTATGTTATTTTTAGCTTGCCTGTGAAAATAAATTTTGCTACCACCATATGATTCACTGGGGCAAGCATAAACGCAACACTTTTTTAACCATTTTAAACGTTAGAAAGTAATCTCGTAAAATTGATAATTATCGAATACAAACTGTCCAATCTATCACTCACTATGACATTTTTAAGAGTTACCAGTAGAAAATAAGCAAAATATAGATTTGATAAAAATTAATATTTTATTTGTATAATATCAAAATAAATAACGTGATACATATACAGTGACTTAAATTGATTGCAATGCCATTTAAAAACAAGTGTTTCAACAAAGATTACTAAGTCTAAATTTTCAATCAACAATATTTTTTTAGGTCTGACAAGATGAAAGAGCGAGACACACGGCATCTGATAATGCTGTGTAAGTCGGCTCGGTTTAGCTTCTGTAAAAGGCGTAATCAAAAATATACTTTAAAAGCAAACAATACAGTTCATTTTTGTTAATACACTTTTTCAGAGTTATCAATCCTGTTAAGTATTCCTAAATCCATGTCACAGCCACAGCAAAGTCATTCGGCTGTCATACCATAGATATTTTGTTTTTTAATTTATTACTTATTTGCAGCTTTAGGCACGCACGCTTCACTTGCTTACGTTATATTAGGACACTATTACACTCGCAATTCATACTTTTTCCACTTAACTTATCGCATACACTTACCCATACATAAATCACGAATGACGACAGGCCCTGCCAGAATACCAGCATCGGTTTTGTGCTGCAGAGACACATGCTGAAGCAGTGGCCTGATTAACCTATTACTATTTTGTAAAAACGTTTTTTGTGTCGCCTACTTGTCTATTGTTTAGCTTTACCGTTTCATTGTTTGCATTTGTAGGGTTAATAAATATTTTTTCTTTCTTTTCTTTCTTTCTTTTCTTACCTACCTCTGACAGGTTCGGAGTTCAATGGGGCGTCTCCGGAGTCCATTATAAGGTCAGCCAAATCATTCAGCATGTAAGTACTAACGAATCCTAACAAAATGAGCCCAAACTCGGCATACCTACTTCTGATAGTTTCGGAGTTCCATGGCCTGTCTTCGGAGTCCATCATCAGGTAAGCCAAGTCATCCAGCATGTAACTACTCACAAAGACCTACAAAACAAGCCCAAACTCGGGATACCTAGTCTGACAGTTTCCGAGTTCCATGGGGTGTCTCCGGAGTCTTTCATCAAGTCAGCCAAGTCATCCAGCATGTAACTACTCACAAAGACCTACAAAACGAGCCCAAACTCGGGATACCTAACTCTGGCAGTATCCGAATTCCGTGGGGTGTCTTCGGAGTCCATCATCAGGTCAGCCAAGTCATCCAGGACTCACGAAAACCAACAAAATGAGCAGGTCAGCCAAGTCAAAATATGAAATAGATCTCTTGACTATAATGTACTTTACTAGTTACTTGTATTGCTTATTGTACCTCATTTTTCGCAAGTATCAAATGCTCTTAGAGGAATATTTTGTATCCGAATAGATCGAGTCGATCGTGAACAAAGTCCAGACAGAGCGACGCACGTCCAACCTCGAAGGCGCTCCGGCGCAGACTGAGATAGGTGTTCGAAAACGCAAACCTAATACAGCGAGCGATTTTGACCCTCGTTCCATTGTAATAAGGCTAATATAAATTGAGTTTTTTACCATAATTATTTTATTTTTTTCACGACTTTTAAGGCCTTTTTTGTAATATTTTGCAAACACAAATTAAAATAGACTATGTAGGCCGTCCATAAATATTTTTATTGATTCTTCAAATTATATAATCAACCAGATTAACTTACCGAAACTGACAGTATTTTAGCCGTTTACGCAAAAATGCTTTTGGTAAATCAATCACAGAGAAGAGGGCATAACATTTTTTTATTTTTTTATTCCCATGAACTGTAGATAAAGGATCTAATAACCCCTTAAAATTTAAAACTTGCTTTTATTAGTGCCAAATAACCCAATAAATGAACCGCAAGACCGTGGTTTTTCTTACAGAACGTATAGGCGTCCTTAAGGAATCTTACGCGAGTGAAACCGCGAACATGATCATCTTGCTATTTTTTTCTAGTCTGTTATTTTATACATTCGTGTATGTAGGTGAATATTCCAATGCCATCGATTTTTTTATATAATTTCTAGGTTCAAACTTAGGGCCAGCTATCCCTGAATCACTTTTCATCAAAACTAACAAAGGCTTCCGCGTTTATCCTCCTCCTCGCGTCGATCTCAATGCTGAGGGTCGTAATCATCCATATGGAGTATCTTGTCGCCATCTGCCTCTGTCCGAAGCAGAGTCAAGGGCATCGTGCAAGATGGTTTCAAGCGTGATGCGAATCTGGTCGCTCCATCGCACTTATAAGTTGGTTTAATTTAAGTAATAATAAAACAAGAAAAATATTTTTTCTTTTCATACATTATGGTCACCATATTAGAGTGAGATGACCTCGTACCTACTGTCTCACTAGGACCGTGTTTTAGTAGCAGTGCACATTCCAGTTGTACGTAAGTACATAATACTTCCATGAATGCTACCATTTCACAAAAAAAAGGAATGGACAGGTTAAATAGGTACGGCTTCTTATTTATTTGTCTCTGGAAAAGTTTAACAGGCAATATTCACCTCTATTCATAATAAAGATTCGTTTCAAAATCCCGTGCTTCATGTGGGCCGGCCCCCATGGATCGTCCTGAAGGTGATTTTATTATTAGTACATATTCACAAAATAGTGTAAATGGCAACAAGTTTTTTTTTTCTAATTATCTTAGTAATTAATACATTCACACGAATTATACAGCAGCTAAGTAAACCAAAACCAGCCAATACACTAAATTGAATCAAACCGTTTCAATTTAGTTACGACCGTACTTACACCAATTCGACCTGAGTTCTCCCAAAAAATACCATGTAAATTTAGTGTAACTATCAAAAGAACAATAAAACTTCAGTGTAACTGAAATTTATTCCCCTAACTAAGACGTATTGGATCATTCCTTATATTCTGCCTGAAACTTTGATGAATTCTAAGCATTTCTGTGAAAACAGATTCAAAAAAGGTTAAATAGGAAACAAGTTATGTTTAATTTATGACAAAAAAAGACTATAAACTGCTACTGAAAAAACGTGTTTTGTCAGTTACCCTAAAATAAATGATCCTGCAGGTGACGAAAAAAAGTAGTTGTTTGTAAAAAAAAATAGATAGGCGAAGTTGAGCTGGCTTTTTACGATACTAGGAACAAACAATAGGGTTGCAACAAGCTTCACATTGATTTTTTTTCGGGTATAATAATTTTACATTAAAACATACAGTCGTATTGAGAACCTCCTCCTTTTTTGAAGTCGGTTAAAAAGAAGAATGCACTCTAAGGTCAGTTCTAGCATTTCAGGACTATATGTCACGGTATATGACCTTTTGCATCTTGAACTAAAAGAGCTTTGCTGCATTTTTTTTTTAATTCATCGTGCCATCATTACAATACGTTCATCGCACCTGAAATTGTTTTGTATTATTGTTTTAATTTCAAACTGAATCACATTTATCATAGAACCAACATAAAAATCGCGTAGGAAACCATACCATATTATTATTACTATTATTTTTCTTCATTTTTGAACAAACCCACAGCAAAGCGCTAGTTCAGATGGTCAATGGTCGAATAAATAATACGTCAAAGTAGTTTCAAAGAGCGACATTTATTCATTTTTTTTTTGTATGGACGCCGCTGCTTGGCCTCGTCGGCCTTAGCAGCTTCACCGATCTGTAGGGTGAGCGCAGAAGGCTCTCAACCCTAATATTTAAAGTAACACTCTAAGGGCCCCCTTGTGGGGTAGAACCTCGACTCAGAGCGTTACTTGAATCTAATCTGACATTTTGGGGAGAGAATCTACCCGGCACGTGCCGGTATCTAGAAAAGGAATTCAAAGGAAAACGCGACGCGGGCCCGCGCCGGCGCGGACGGAAGCTCGGTTGTATGTGTGTGGAATGCGCGGTCAATCTATGGTGATTGGCGATGGCCAGGGTAATAGGGTCGTCCGGGTCGTATAAAACGTCCCGCGGACGACGCCGTCCCCCTGAGACACTATTTGTGTCTGGCAAATATCTTGCCGCCTCGACTACTAAGGGGTTGGGGTGGGTCTGAGCAGATACAAAAAATTGGGTTGACAATTGCTTAAGGTACTGCGAAATAGTCGGCAGTCCTAAGTCAATATGAAGATTTTCATTACGTAAATACCACGGGACTCCCGTCGCTTTACGCATGAACCTATTCTGAATCACTTGTAACCTATGGATATGGGTTTTAGCGGATTGTGCAAACACAGGGCTTGCGTATGTCATATGGGTCTGATGCAAGCCAAGTAAAGTCTCACCTTATGTCTAAGGGACTTCACTGCGCTTGTTTATAAGAAAGTAGAGGCGACCCAGCACGAAGGCTGCGCGGTCGCGTACTACTTTGACATGGTCTTTGAAGGTCAGACCGCAATCAAGGTGGACCCCTAGGTAACAGACTTTCCTTTCGAAAGGAATGGATCGTCCGAACATAGTAATCGGTGGAATGTGACGGTAAGAATTGCGCTTAGCGCGATTCTTGAAAATAATGGAGGCGCTCTTGGCCGGGTTGACTTCTAACATTTATTCAAAGTTCTAAAATACTCATAAATAACCGGAGAAAAATCCTAACACCGCGATTTAGGAATATTAAATAGCTTATCAACACAACGCCATCTATTGGCACAAGAAAAACTTAATTTATGCATAAATGGACTATACATAGTCGCCCACCAAGGACAAACTGTATTTGTCCTTAACCAAACAGTTACGCAAACCAATCGCCCACCGAGGCACAAAGAGAGCAAAAAATACATAGGTACATAAAATAATTCAATTAAGAGCCATATAAAACAGGCAATATGACAAAACAATTACTGAACATTGACATTACTGAAATTCATTCAGTATCATCTACTTACCACATAACATTAAAACAACACAAAACAAGAAATTAAAATCTATCGCCCACCGTGGCACAACATAAGCAAAAATAGCAAAAAAAACATTAAACATTTAGAAACAATTAAATTATGTAAGAGAACAATTCTTTGATTTTACCTACAAAGATTCTGCGCAGGATGTATATAAAATTTACAAGATACGAGTTTCTTCAGAATTATTAACAAAATATACAATCATCTGTTTAATCAATTATTCTTCAACACTCTTGAAAGGTTCGCAACTACTTTAACACCAAAAAATATCAATACCTATTCCTAAAATAATGCCAATTAGAAAATACTATTGAACAATAATTGCTCATATGATTTCAACTTGATGATTACTTAATTAAACATATCCTTTGCATCATGAAACAACTACCAGATGTATTGGTAGGCAGACAAAACAATTATAGTCTTGGAATCACTTGCATCATAAAATATTTACTATTTCAGATTTACATTTTTAAAAGTTATATGTGAACCGATTGCAGCGACAAGATCTTCGTAAACTAGGCGTATAGCTAATGTTACTACGGTTCCAGGTTTGTCCTACAATAATTGAGTCAGTTTTAATGCAGGCAGACTTTACCAACCCTGTATTGTTAGAACTGTTATTCCTCAACAAGTCCCGGTTACTCAATATGTTATTACTGGAGGTTTTATCTACAGCACCTGACAAAATCCAACCTAAAGAGGTGTATTGTGCCAGCAGTAAGCCATTAGGGCTCCTTTTAACTCCTGTTTTTATAATTTGATTATACACTTCTGATCCCAGCAACAAATCAATACGATTGGAAGTGTAATAGCCTGGATCCGCGAGATTCATCTTATTGGGCATCCATTGCTCTGGTTTAATCAGGTTGGTAGATGGTAGCGTGGCAATAGATTGTAAAACATACGCTTTAACATTTATGACTGTATTTTTGTCAAAGCGTGATGAAATTTCTAAGTTCACCATAGCCTTGGATCTTAAACTATAATCTCCACCAATTCCTACAATATTTCGTTTTACATATATTTTCTTTAAGCCCAAGTGTTGAACCATTGATTCAGTCACAAACGAAGACTCAGATCCTTGGTCTAATAACGCACGACTTTTATTTATCTGACCATTTCTTGACATGGTATTGACCACCGCGGTAGCATGTAAGACCCGATTTTGTTTTACCTTTTTGGTCGAAATACAAGAAATTACCGGATCAAGTACAGCGTTCTCAACATCGGAATCTGCACTTGAATCTGATACCTCACTCTGTTTTGACGTAACCTTCCCACTATGGGATACTTGACCATCAGTAACAACTTTACTCATGGGGTGCAAGAGAGCATGGTGCTTTCTCTTGCATATACGGCACTTTATGTTATTCTGGCAGTTTTTGGCAGAATGACCACTTCCTAGACAACAAAAACATATGTTGTTTTTAGCGACAAAGTTACGCCGCGACTCTACAGGTTCACTGTAAAATTGTTTACAATGATTAAGCTTATGCTCCTCTGAACAATATGTACAAGTTACATTTGATATATGCAAAGCATTTATTCTATTTGATGAAGATTGAACAAAATTATTATTATTTACATTCCTTCTGGTGTCTAGGAATTCAATAGCACGATAGCGGTTCTTCAAAAAATCTTGAAATTGCTTATAAGTAGGCAATTTGTCAGAACTGCAATCAGCTGCGCTAAATTCCCACTGTCTCCTAGACTCCGGATCTAACTTTGAAGTTAAAATATGTACAATAATTACATCCCATGTATGTACATTAATTCCGATGTTAGAAAGCACAGACAAGCAATCATTTGTTGTGTCCAATAACTCCTTCAAACTAGAAGCCGATTCATTACTTATACCTTTCTGCCCTAATAATATTTTTAAAATCTGGTGACAAATATATTTTTTGTTATTATAACGCTCCTCCAGTAATTTCCAGCATCGATCGTAATTACTATCAGAAATCGGTATATTACTTATTAGTTGCTCTGCTCCACCTTGTAAATAACCCTTCAAATATAGCATCCTTTGAGCGTTACCCAAATTATTGTTAGTGTGAATAAGAGAGTAAAACAGGTCCCGAAATGTATTCCACTCAGAGTATTTACCTGAGAAATACGGAATGTTGACTTTTGGTAATTTTACATGACAGCCTTTAAAATCTAAGCTCATACTTCGATTTGCTTCCCTAATCACAAATTTGGATGAAGCTGTTCTCAATAAAAGCTTATATTCAAAATAAGCTTCTTCGCCTTTAAAGTAAACATCATCTTTTACGTAATCTGTCTCATCAAGCCTTTCCGGAGGAATTGCTGTGCGCATTAATTCTTTATGGCCCGCGGAAAACTCTAACCACATTTGTTCTAAAAGTTCTAATTTGCCCTCTACACACTCCTTAGTAATGCGGTCTTTGGAACACATTTCATAATTTGACATAGCCTGAAGACAAGTATACAAATTTACTTGAAAATTAATTAAAGATTCCATTGTAAGTAATAAAAGTTACACAAACAAAATCAACAAATAAAAATATTTACACCCTAGCTACATTCAAATGTGAGCCCTTTTCACAAAATAAAGCTAAACAAATAAATTAAAACCTAACAAATATTTATAAATGCCAAATAATACGGCAACACAAAAGACAGACTAATTTACAAGGAATCAATGCACCAAATACACATCAAATTAGCGCAATTAAAAAAAAAAGCGCCTGTTTACTGCACTAAATAAGTGCCCAAAGCGGATTCAATTATCCAGCTCCAGAAGGACCATGAACAAACCCACAGCAAAGCGCTAGTTCAGATGGTCAATGGTCGAATAAATAATACGTCAAAGTAGTTTCAAAGAGCGACATTTATTCAATTTTTTTTTTTTTGTATGGACGCCGCTGCTTGGCCTCGACGGCCTTAGCAGCTTCACCGGTCTGTAGGGTGAGCGCAGAAGGCTCTCAACCCTAATATTTAAAGTAGCACTCTAAGGGCCCCCTTGTGGGGTAGAACCTCGACTCAGAGCGTTACTTGAGTCTAATCTGACATTTTGGGGAGAGAATCTACCCGGCACGTGCCGGTATCTAGAAAAGGAAATTTATTCAAAGTTCTAAAATACTCTTATATAACCGGAGAAAAATCCTAACACCGCGATTTAGGAATATTAAATAGCTTCTCAACACAACGCCATCTATTGGCACAAGAAAAACTTAATTTATGCATAAATGGACTATACAATTTTGATTTTCTAAAAGTGACAACCTTAATGGTAGGCGAAGTATGGGAGAAGACTGTTGAAGATACCCTTCCTAACATTGCCTGTCACGATATTTCTGTTCAATTCAAGGACATCCTTAATTAATATTACTTTCCCATCATATGAGTTATGAGTTCTTATATCCTTACAGTAGTAAGGATATAAGAACTTTACCCTATAGTAGTTTCCCGGCTACGTGTAACTTAACTGCGGTTCGCGAAAAAATCACATGCACCTCGCGTCACGTTCTGACTCACACTGCCTAGGATGGTGGCTTTACTGGCTTTGATTTTGACAAATGAGGTTTGATTTTGACAAATGAGGTTGCATTGTTGCAATAGTTAAATTAGTGAATTAATCAATGAACTCAAAGCAATTTTACCAGTACAATAAAAAAGTTATGACCGTTTAAACATTTTAGGCGAAGTATGCTACATAAGGCGAAGTAACAAGAGTTGACGGTAGGTATTTAAAAATTTCTTGTTTGATGTGTTTTCGAAAGAGCTCACAACAATAGAAACATTGTTAAAAAAGATTCCGATAACACTAAAACTACCCGATAAATTGCAATTACAAAAATCATATTTTTATTATCATACTAGCTTTCCGCCAGCGGCTCCCCGCGTGTACTTAATTTTTTCCGACCTACGATACCTTATCGTTATACCGGGTGATTATCAAAAGACTCACAAAAACGATATGGCCGATAGTCCGTCAGTTATATTATACTAAAATTCTGAACACGTATTTTTTCTTTTTTCTCGTAAACGAAAAATGACGACGATACAGTGCGTTGAAAATATATAAATTCACTTAAAGAATGCCATTTTTTTAACGTGGTCGACATGCCTATTACTAAGTCAGTGATGTAGATACTGTGTAAGTGAAAATTAAATTAATAACCGGCAGCTGACCACCCGCACGACCTCGACCGTCTGCCCACTGGCCGACAGCGCCGGCGCGCTACACTACAGCGCCGACCTGCCCCCCGATTCAGAACGAAGATATCGACCGATTCGGTTTTTTGCTTTTATTTTTAATTCATTTTTTAAGTATGGGTTGTTTTAATAAAATTGAGTTTATGAAAACTATACGCCTTTGTCTTCAACATATAAAAATATTGATTGCTTACGTTAAGCGGGTCATTTACTATAATTTAAACAAAATTACCGAATCGGCCAATAACTTCGTTTTGAATCGGGGGGCTGACCTGACCACCACCACGCAGTACAGCAGCTGGTCAATGAGTACCTCTCGGCCCCACCACACCGCCGCTCCGGGGGGATATGTTTATCTCCCCGTCTGAGCTGCGGAAGGCGGCCCTCCGCCTTCCTAAGCGAAAGGCCCCAGGGCCGGACAACATACCGACTGCTGCTATCCGCATGCTACCGAAGAAAGGCCTGGTGGCTATGCAATGCCGCGCTGCGCACTCGCCACTTCCCTGAGTGCTGGAAGACCAGGAAGGTATTCGTCCTTCCAACCAGGCAAAGATAGGAAGCTGCCATCAAGCTACCGACTGACGCTGCTGTCGCACCTGCGGAAACTGTTTGAGCGCCTGCTGCTGTGGAGACTGAAACCGTTTCTCACACCGAGAGACGAATAGTTCGGTTTCCGCAGCGGCCACTCAACAAACGCTCCAGCTTACGCGCATCCTCCATATCCTCACCGAAGCCAGAAACCGGGGCCACTACATTGTTGGGGTCTTACTCGAAATCGAGAAGGCCTTCGACCGGGTGTGGCACCCCAGCCACCTCAACAAGCTCATGGCTACGGAGATGCCGTCAGCCCTCATCGCCACGATAACAGCGTTTCTTCACGGTCGCAGCTTCTTTGTTACGGTCGAGGAGGAGGCCTCTTCACTGCACCCGGTACGCGCGGGCGTACCGCAAGGTAGCGTCCTATCGCCGGTGTTGTACACGCTGTACACCGATGACATCCTCACTCTTGAAAGCCAGCTGAAGGATCGGAAACAAGATGTTACCCTTGCGCTATTCGCTGATGATAGCGCCTTCTTTACCACCTCCAAAAAGTCCGAAATAGCCACTGCACGCATGCAGCGGTTATAACATTTCCTGCCCGCCTGGCTTGATAAGTAGCGCATGGCAGTGAATGTCAACAAGACGACCGCCCGGCTGACCGGGCAGAAGAAGAAGGCTCCGCGTTGCCGCTACGAGAAGAGGCCATACAATGGCAGCCCAGCGTTACATACCTGGGTTGCATCATCGACCGTCGGCTACAGATGGTGCCTCAGGTGGACCGCGCCGTCAACCAGGCCAAGATGGCGCAGGTCATGCTGAGGCCCGTCCACACATCCAGACTTCCGCTGCGGGCGAAAGTTGGCGTCTTTAAGATGTACAATCGCCCGCGGTTGACCTACGCCGCATGGTATGCCCTCTGCTCTCAATCGCAGAGGAAGCGCCTGCAGGTGATGCAAAACATTGGCCCTTAAGGCCCGTAAGGCTCTTACGTCAGAAATGACGTCTTCGCCCGTGACGTCAGCGTGCCCTCCATCGAGGCGTTCGTGGTCCGGTTGGCGCGTAGTATGTTCGACCGCGCTGACCACGGGCCGCACCGCCACTTGAACGCCCGACCACCCGACGACAACGAGCGCCTGCTCCCGCGAGCGTTTGTACAATCGCCCGCCGCGCCAAAGGCGCCAGAGCGCGCCCGCACCGCCACCCGCCCCGAATCCTCGTTTCCGCCTAGTCTCAGGTTTGTAGGGGCGACCACGGGGCAATTGTGGTCTCGACCCCGCCTGAGACCAAACAAACACCCGGATATGACGCCTAGCTCCCTTGTTTACCGATTACGGTGTAAGCCGCCGCCTGCTCGCTGGTCATTCACTGGTCACTGGGCCTCACTCAACAGTGTCTCGCCCGGTGCCCCGGTGGGCTTGGCCACGCTGAGGGCGGCGCTATGTGTACCAAGGGACCTATACTTACAAGACAACCAGAATGTAAATTAATTTTTGAAATAAATTTACTTAGAATACCGTGGGGGCGTGGCCCCCATGAGAAGATGCCTGGGTCATGAGCGATAGTTCGGTGCCCGAAGCCGCCTCCGGGCGAAGAGAACTTGCTACGATGATACGATATACTACGCTGAGACACAAAATAAAAAGTTTACAGAAGGACCGCTCTCGCCTTTTTCTCTCAACTTGCCTGATCGCCAAGGGTTGCTACTATATTCGCCAGATAAGCGCCATTTGACAGATAAAATAAAATACACCGAGTGAAAAATTGTACCAAGTTCGACAAAAACAAAAATATAAAAAGGGGTCGAGTAGGATAAAAAGAGTTAAGATGGGTGTATACGTATAAAAGTATTACATTTTAAGAAGTCATTTACCTACAAAAGGCATCCGCTAATTAAACCGGGGTCCAGGTGCAACCTGCTAGCATAATGGGCTTGATCATACAGTCCTTAAACCTAGTAGGCTGTAGATAACACTATAAGCCACCGCTTCGGCGGTCACCTCTCGGCGGTGACGGCTTAAATACTGGTGTTTTACCAATGCAAGATAGAGACAAGTTACAGAAAAAGTAAAAGCCTATTAAAGATAAGTTACAGAAAAAGTAAAAGCCTATTCTACTGGATTTTAATATGTTACGAAATATAATTTTTATCTAACACCTACTAACTTGTAAAAGTGATCAGAGTTTTACTAAGTTTTACTTACCTTTCAACATCATTTGGTAACTTAAAAACGTGTAATAACAATTCCGTGTGGTGTTCATACAGCCAAATACACTGCAACAGTGATATCTGCGCGAAACCATTTTTGACCTTTGTCATATATGGATAATATCTGAATGATTTTGACAGTGCGACTGACCGCGACACTGAAACTCACTGACTTCGCCTGTAAAATCACGTCTCTGTCGTGTGTCAAAAATGGCGTGTTGTTCTAAGCGGGCTATCTGTCAGAGCGCCGCGCATGTCTAATTTGTGGCTGAGACCTTGAAGGGTGTGAGCGGAATAGTGAAGAACTTAGCGGGCGGGTGAAATTCAATGCTGCTAACCTAACGATTTTGACAACTCGAGGTGTCGAGGTGCAGTTATAAAAATCGGGTTTTAAGTATTAATGCACAGTTCCATCTAAACCCTTTAGGGCTGTGTTTCAAAACGGGTGGGATTTCACACTGAGGAGTGAAAATCACTAAAAACGAACCACCTAAGTAAGAAAGCAATTCCAAACAGACGCAAGGTAAAGACGTCAAGTCTTCAGTTCATTACTATGCATTTTGCAAAACATTTTGTTTGGCAGCTATATTAAATTTTGCATTCATAAAAATGGTTTCATAACAAAACGAAAAAGTGACTAAACCCAGAAATCTTCAAAAACTCGAAAAAAACAACTCTAAAACTACAAAATAATAGCCTAACATACATGGGGGTTAAATAGATCGGTAAGGTACTCGGCTATCCCCCGCTTCGGCTTGACAGTCTTGACACCTCAAAAGAAACACCCTATATGAACATGCTGGATGGTAATTACAATAAAACAGGCGGAATAGATATTTTTTGTTTATTTGCACGTGCACTGAGTGTGTACAGTCACTAAATGATCATAGCACTTTAAATAATGTAAAATATCAATTGAATGATAGTTATACATAGAAATATACCTACTAAAAACGAATCATTTTTAATTAGGTTTACATGAGTATTTTAAATTTCATGTTTAATAATAACTGAAGATGACAAAAATTATAATTTGGAAAGTCATCAGCAATCAACTGGCATAAATAGTGCAGAGGGCGGAAGATAAAATCAATTAAAAATGTTACGTGTTCTATGATTTATGATCATAAATGTTCGACTGATTAGAAATTGGTTATGCCTTCAGATCAACGTTATCGAATTTCTAACATGTTCCAATAGAATATTATTTTAATATAATTTTAGAAAATAAAAAATCTTCGGAAATAAACTCTCGTCGACTACCTGTCCACGTCCACTGGATACATAATATACCTACTATCGAAGGACTTAATATGTTCCTAACATGAGTGCATACGCAAAATTCTCATTGGTCTCACATCAAAAGAATATTTAATAAAAAAAAACAACCTCTAGCGTTTTCTAAGTTTTTTTATCTTACTATGATAAGTATGCTTACCGCATTGGAATGACACAGTATATTTATTGATAAACATAAACTATACATAAATTGTGTACAAATGAGAATTTAACAAAAAGCCCTCTTTTCTTGAAAAGAAGAGTACCTACTGTGTTTTATACATTATTAAGCATGCATGTAAAAGTCAATATTTCCATTACTTGGAAACATTTCTTTACTGTTTTAACCCAAACAAAACCCTAGCAAATTGTCGAAAGATTACGACTATTTTACTCGAAGGCATTAATTAGCAAGACCCATCAATGTGTGTACCCTTTCCTAATTTTCAAAGGTAAGTTTCGAAGCATATCTGAATTTTAAAAAATACGTAACCAAAAAAAAAACCAGTGAAGAGTCTTATTAGGTCCAAGTAGAATATATGTCTTAAGTCGGCAAGTTTCACACAAGATTTACAGCTGTTCATGTCCTATCTTTTATTAAAACCCCTTTGACATGAAACCAGACTAAACGAGTGCCGAGTGCGAGTTGCAGTGCAAGAAGTGAAGTGAAGTGAAAATACTTTAACAAAATACCTCAGTGTTGTTGATCTACCTCTTCACAAGTTCAAGTCTGCAATTAAAGCAAAGTAATACAACAAGGTTATTATAATGTGGAGGATTACTTGAAAGACAAGAGTTTGTGGTCATATTAGCAATAATCTGCTCCTCTGCTCAAACAATGTATTTTTATTGTTTTTTTGACTGTACTCTAAATTTATTTGTTTGAAAACAAAACAAAGTTCAAAAGAGTATCTATCGAGCCTCTTGCCGGAGTCTTCTTGATGAGAAGCAACGTCCGAACCGGTGGTAGATTAGCATTGTGTTTATTTACGATATGTACTATTTTATTCACGTCTTTATTTATTTATTTACGTCTATTATTGTTTATATATTTTTTTTGTAAATTTTGAAATTTCTTAAGTGCTTCAATAAATGATTTTTTCTTTACTTTACTTCACCATCGCGTTTTACGAGAAAAAAAACGCGAATTTGTATAACATCAAGTCAGCGCCATCTAGCGGCCTCAATGTTGTCAGAATTCGCCGTTAGGTGGCACTGACTTGATTCTATGCTAATTGACATTTACGTGCTCGCGAAACGCGATGGTGAAGTCATTAACTTCTCGCACTGCAACTCGCACTCAGCACTCTGGTAAGCATATTTTCAGTCTTAACACTAGTTAAAAAAAGCAAACATAATAAACGTAACAGAAAACATTTAACTTAATACACTTTTTTTTTCTTTTTTGTTTTGAATAGCTTATAACAATCAAAAGCAAATTAGAAAAAAATGACTGACAAATTACGCAGTAGAAGCAGATGCGAGACGTGCTCTACTTTCAGCAACTAATTGCTTACTAAGATAAATATCTTCATCAGTAGAAGTATCGATTAGGTCGAGAGTTAGAAGTGGCTCAGTGGGATTCAATGGATCCTTCCCAACATCTTTGCAAATACCGACGAACTGCTGCTCGACGCACAATTCTTGAAATCGAATACAGTCTTCCACCGTCCAGTCTTGATGAAGTGGCCACACATCTGTCACAAAACAAACGAAATTCATTGATAATATTGCTGCTCTACTTTCAAAATCATATTATACTGAAAAAGACATTGATAAACCAAAAAAGGTGTTTTATTAAGAGCCGGCTTCCATTTTGAGCGCATGATTCAACATTTCAAGCACCTAATTTGAACATCGGAAAAAAAAATCTAAAACATTCTTGCCCAATTTGCAATATTATTTGGTTACTGGGTTGCGTATTTGCCTCAGGAATGTATGTATAATAAAAATAATAAAAAAAAAAACTTGGCCAAAGTCAGCATAGCTACAGGAATGTGACAGTTTTGTATGAAAAATTAGCGACAGTTTTTTTGTGAACGAAATTTGGGACAAATGGGGTCAATGCGCTCTATTGCACGTTTATCTGGCACGAACTATAGTAACTGATCTTAAACATAAGTCTGAACATCAAAGTTAAGTTAAGTTACTATTACGCTAAATATAGCGTAGCTGTGCCATGATTTGCATAAAAAAAAAGGGGCACCTTATGCTGATGACAAATTTTGTAAAGGTTGATGTGAATTATTACTGTACCACTAAAATCTGTTACTTTCCTTGTGACAACTTTTTTTTTATATACCACTTCGGTGACAATCAAGCATGCGGACGACCTGATGGTAAGCGGTTACCACAGCCTATGGACACGTGCAACACCAGGAGTATCACTCGCGCGTTGTCGACCTTTTCAAACCCCTCTTGAAGAACTCCATACTATAACTCATCGGGAAAACCTCGGCAGGGAGAGTTCATTCCACAATTTAAGCGTCCTTGGAAGGAAACATCTCTGAAACCGAACTGTACGAGACCATTGCAGATTCAGAGTGTGAGGATGAACGCCCTGTCGGTGGCGAGCGGTGCGCTGGTAAAAAGTAGCCGTGGGCATCATATCGAACAGTTCTTCAGAACAAAACCCGTTGTACAAGCGGTAGAACACGCATAGGGAGGCAAAGTCTCTCCTCAGACTTAACGGCTCTAAACCGCTCTTCAGTTAGGGTTCATCGACAATCCGTGTCGCACGCCTCTGGACTGAGTCAAAAGGACTGAGTTGATATCCAGGCGCTCCTGCCCAAAGGTGACAATAGTATTCCACGTGTGGCCTGACTTGCGCTTTATACAGCAGCAGTCTTTGCCTAGAAGTGAAGTACTGCTTCGCCCTGTTTAGCACACCGAGCTTTTTGGAAGCCAACTTCGCCTTTTGTTCCAAATGACTCCGAAACTGTACGTCACTAGATATGTCAACACCAAGGATCCCAATACTATTTGTTAAGGTAAGGGTAGCGTTCTGGAACTGAGGAGCTAGTGAATGGAGTTTTCTTAGCGGTAAACGCGCAAACTTGTGTCTTACGGGGTAAAACTGGACCAAATTGTTCCGACCCCAATCGGAGACCCAAGCTAGGGTATTCTCTAGACAGACACAAGTTTAGTTCGACTTTCCTCCACAAAGGTACGAGGGATATTTGCTCGGCCTGTGTAAAAGGCATTCAGTGCTATCATCCGCATAGCAATGAATACCATCATTAGAGAGCATATCATTGATATGCAAGAGGAATAGCGTAGGAGATAGCACAGAGCCTTGTGGGACGCCAGAATTGATGTCCAAGCTATCGGAGCAACTACCGTCTACAACGGCTTTAATGCGTCTGCTGGACAAGAAACTGGCAATCCATTCGCATAAACCCTCGGGCAGTCCGTAAGATCGAAGCTTTGATAGAAGACCTAGATACCAGACCCGCTCGAATGTCTTAGCTATATCTAGGCTAACAGCCAAAGCCTCACCTTGACTTTCAATGGCCTGAGCCCAGCGGTGTGTGAGATACACCCGAAGATCGCCAGTCGACCGACTATTACGGAAACCGTATTGGTAGTCGCTTATTAAATCGTGATCCTCTAGGTACCTCAGGAGCTTGGCATTTAACACACGCTCCAAAACCTTTGAAAGGAGGGAGGTAATAGCAACTTGTAAATTCCAGTTTTGTAACTTGGAGAGCATAAATTAGTAGTCGAGCTTGTAATTGTTCCAGTTTATTCGATGTTGCTCCATATTCTTCATGTCTCTCTCAGTACAAAGTGGCTATTTTATGGAGAAACATTGATATAAATGGCTAGATGTGGACAAGTGTCGTAGTAAATTGCTAGATGTGGTTGTGAACTTATGACGTGAAAATTGATTTAATTGCCTAGAATGTAGCTATTTTAGTTTCCCGTGTAAGCGCACCTTTAGCTAGCGTACGAGTATGGAGCCCGTCCTGTAAAAAGAACGTCAGGCGACAGCAAAGGGGATGGTTCATCGGATGGGTCCAGTGTGAAGGGGGGACCGAGGTTTCATACCACCAATTAGCCCTAAATTCGTTCACAGCGCAGGGTTCCAGGCCAGCGTTGCTTTAGAGGACGGAAGTAATAGACCAGGTGCCTCAATACTACACAGCAGAAGCCTTGTTTGCAGCGGGCAAAAGCTTGCCCCCTGGGACATCATCAACATCAGGAAAATAATTCAGTTCATGATGGCTGTAGGCCTGGAGAGTTATCTTTGATGGGATGACGACCACAATAGATCAACCCTGGGCGTGATCAATCGCTTCGCCGACATCCTAACGCTTAGGAGGACACAGCACGGTCGAGAGAATTAAAAAACAGGTATTTGTAAAATCTATTGCTGTCCTTTGCAAACCTAGCAGAGTGCGATAGAGACAGCTCCAAATCGGACCGAAATTACCAAAATCGACGTTTCGTAGTCCCGTAGTCCGTAGATCCCTTTGTGAAAAGTTGACCGATTTAGTTACTTAATTCACTAAAAATTAAAGAATGACTGTTGTCGTGTTCCTATTTTTTTCTTTTTTTATATAAACTAGTCAAATTAGTTTTCTGGATGTTTGAACACAGCGGAAAATCTGGCCAATGTTTTCGTTTATGAAGGTTCATATCAATTGAATGATTAGGTTATATTAAAAAGGAAAACGTAGGGACATGCTAATAAAAGCATAGATTTTTTGGAAAAAAAAATCTTCAACTAGCAATATCCAGGGAGGTAACAGGGGACTACGATTGTATGGCAAAACGGCGCTTCTGTATCCTCCTAACGAATAACAAATACAGACTGGGTGTACAAACTGGCGACTCACCGTAGAGGCGCGCCTTGATGGCTTGCGGCGGCAGCGCGCGCGCCAGCGGGGCGGCGGCGGGCGCGCGCCGCAGCGCCGCGTTCGGGAACAGCGCCATGTCTCCGTAATCGCAGAAATAAACGGAAACCATCTCTTCAGACACCACTCCAGCCACGATTATTCTGATCAACAAAATTCATTTCTAAAGATAGGAAAACCAGAAATTTTTCTACATTTCTACACAAAGATAGGAACTAGAAAAATTCGACCTAATCCTGAACCTCAAGCGGGATTCGAACCCGCGACCTTTCACGATCCGGGTGATTTCGGCGGGTCTGTTAACGGCCTCGGTTACTCAGTTGGAAGAGCAGTCACCCGGATTGTGAAAGGTCGCGAGTCGATGAAAATAGACCATTGTTTAATGCTAAAAAATAAAAATTCACTTTTTCTCCATTTTTTATTTCCATTCATGAAATTTGCACTGTAAAATGCTTGAAAAGACACATTCATGCATTTTTTTACTCATCCAAATCCAAATTATGCATGCAGTAGCATTAAAAACTGCTTTGAGATAAGGCGTCTTAGCAGCGAGGTTATCTTCTCGAGTAGCGTTACAACACCGGTACGTGAAGGCTATCGAATTGCTACACTGTACATGTAAAGGTTGCTTATAGTGTAAAATCTACAGTAAGACGTAAGTGTTGAGGCACACTGGAATATTAATAAACAATACCATACCTGTACCAAGTAGAATCTTTGTCATAAAACACGGTATACAACTCTCCTTTAGCAGGATTAGTGGGGGCATCCGCTTCAGTCAACTTCGGGCATTCTTCTTGCAAAGAGGACATCATGCTCAGAAGCGTGTGTCGCGTACCGTTAGGTTGTACCTGAAAAAAAAAACTAACACCATGAAGAGTATTCAATCTGAGCGCTATATTGAACGATAAAAAAGTGAGTTTGAGAATAACATCTTCAAGGACCGTGAACGCCTAAAATATATTTGCAAACTAGAGATGGTCCGAATAGTCGCCGACTAGTCGGGATAGCCAACTATTCAGCAGCGTTTGTAGTCGGCGACTATTCGGAAAAATATGCCGATTATAGCACTTAACGATTAATTAAATAAAAACGAAAAATGGGTATTTTTAATTATTAATGTCTACTTAGATTAGGTATCTAAAGTTAGTCTTTACATTTTCATAGGAACCGCTTAATCGGTTAGTAATTGTAATTAAGCTAACTTAACATCATTAATCAACATAACATGGCATTGGTAAGATTGGTAACTATAAGAACAGAAGTGTTAACAACTAAATAAATAAATATGGTGTGTAACCACTTGTCATGGTCTCGAAGTAAGAATAAATATCCTTGTGTTACGAGGTACCAGACAGGGAACTAAGCCAGGGTCTTTCTAGCACACCCAGACCCGAGTCAATTCAGAAAAGATCATTTCCTGAATTGACCCGACCGGGAATCGAACCCGGGACACCACGCAAATCAAGGCGTAAATCCGTGCCACTGCGCACTGCGCCAACCGTGTCGTAACAAAATAACATGGCAATGGTAAGTAAGTATTTATTTAGAAACATGTTTTTGTTTGGCGTTAAAAAAGCCTTTTAACATTATTATTTTTAATAAATTTGAATTTTTAATAGAAGGCCGCGTGATGACTATGAAGAGTGATGACGGAAAAAGCCCGAACACCTCCGACAAGTAGGTATTGGAATGATCAGCATTGGCGATTAGTCAGCTAGATAGTCTGCCCATTTTGCAAACATCACTTTGTCTTAATAAAATAGGTAGAATATGACTCGCACCAGCTGTGTCCTGTAGTTGTTGGATGTATAAAGTACAAAATAGAATTAAATATACCATAGCGGTTCAAATTGCAATAATAAACCAAAAACTGCAATTTCTTAGAACTCAATTCAAATTGATAAAAAATGGAGAATTCGAATCAAAAAAGCGCTATCGTGCATGACGTCATAAAAGTGGCGTCGATTCATGTCTGTGCTCACACAGAATATACTTTGCTTCCGACACAATAAGAAGTTATAATCTGTGAGTACTCACGACAAAGTTCCACGGGTTAGCCGCCATAGCGATGTAGACGTCAAAGCATTTCCCGGGCGCCGGCAGCAGCGGCGGCGGCAGCGCGGCGCGCGCGGGCGCTGGCGCCGACGCGTCGCCCGGCGGCGCGCTGGGCGACGCGTTACACGAGCGGCTGCGGAAGATGCGCTCCTTCTTCTTGGCGAGCTCTTCTACGTGGTTCGTCACGTCTTCCTTCTCGTCTTTGGCTTTGCCGCTGAGGAGATACAAATAGAAATGTTGACGTTGATAATCAATTCAAGTAGCAATTACTAAATAAAATATTGGTATCGTACCATTTTTCATCAGATAAATGTTGCTCCTAGGTGAGGATCGAACACACGACGTCAGCGGTCCATTGGGCGGCACTGTTGCTTCACCTTACTGGCTATGAGTAGTTTCGTAAAGAAAGACACTCACTCATCGTCAAACTCGAACAGGATAGCGTTGTTCACAGAGGCGAGTATGTTCTTCAAGCCGAAGCGCACGAACAGCTCGACATTGGGCGCGCCAGGGGCGCCAGGGGCCGCGGGCGCATCGGGCGCGGGCAAGGCGCGGCACAGCACGCGCGCGCCCAGCAGCAGCTCGCGCAGGCGCTCCGCCTTGCCGGCCGCCGCGCGGTCCGCGCTGCCGAGGCGCACTTGCATCGCCTTGGGGGACAAACAAATTATTTCATTATTCTGAACGGCTAACGACCTCGTCCGCGTTGAGATAGCTTTTAACTTTCGACCTAGTGTGAATAAAAAAAGTATCCTGTGTATTTTGCTAGCTCCAAAAATAAAAGTGTGGAAAGGTTATTTCGTATTTATTTTCAAAAAATTGTAGCTTTAAAACCAATCAGATATCCAAAGAAAGGAAAGGCAGCTTGCTTTCTTTAGTGGTCATATAAACAGTCAAATTAGCATTTACAATTTATTGCAAATTAACATTATTTGTTAAAAATACTGATGTAGCTGCTTTATTAGTAGGAAGGAATGAATATTTTATTAGCAACCTAATTAGTGAATAAGAGCGAGGCCACACGATGCGGTAACGACGCAGTGCGGCGCGGCACCGCAATACAACGTACAACATGCCGCCCCTCCCCGCAAGTCACAAATCAGGCGCACTCGCGGTGCGACGCCGCGCGGCGGCGCAACGCGTCGTGTGACATGGTATAGTAATATGCATGTAGGATGACGATGCGGCACCGATCCGGCGCCGCAAGTAAAAATGTGTAACTCACTTGGGGCGGATAGGCTTCGAGCGCGGGCGAGAAGGCCTGCAGCGGCACGAGCGACGTCAGCGGCGCGCGCAGGATCAGCCCGCTGTCTATCAGCTGCGTGCGCACCGTGCCCTCCCCGTCTAGGCCGCTTATGATCGTGCATCGTACCCTGGTGGTCGAAAATATGCGTTAGTGTCCATAAATATACACAATATACATTTGCTAAAAAACAAAAGCCCCTAGCTAGTGTCCGCTATCGCAATGCTGAAATAGAACAGTAAGAATATGGCTGTTGATCCTATCTTCTTTAGGAAATTGATATCTTAGGATTTGATTCATCAGAATGCACCAAGTAGTCCACTGCTAGAGATGGGCCTCTTCTTGAGTGCAAAACTACCGGTTCAACTTCTTATGCATTGATAAAATTGCGCTAATTTTTGAGGTCCTTGGTCTATGTGTCTAGAATAGGCTCCCTACGCTGCAGACCTAAGGTTTCGAGGTATATCAAAATGTGTGGAAGAACAAAATGTTAACACAGAATTTAACTTCACAACTATATGTACATAGTAAGTAAGTGTTATGAAAGAGCGGGGTTACCTGCCACAAGTATATAACTAATAATAGCTTAATAGGTAACCTCAAATATGACTGTGACAGTACATGATGTGTTTTATAAGGAAATAAATATTTTAGTTTTTTTTTTGATATTCACACGCGGCCTTCCTCGCTCACGGACACAATGAGCGCTTCGGCTAGAGCCAGTACTGACCAGTCTCCGGCCAGCGTGCGCACGATGTACAGCGTCTGCGCATTGGGCGAGGGCGCCTTCGGCGCGGCGGGCAGCGGCCGGCGGTAGGGGCCCGCCGTGATCAGCGCCAGCGCGTCGCGCACCAGATCTGCGCCGCCTGCGCGCGATATCCACACGCGGCCTTCCTCGCTCACGCAACCTACTTCCACTTCGCACAGTTTCTGTTCATGACACACGAAAATAAGCATCGGGGTAAACTGCAGGCTAGTGGTTCCGAGTTCATACTACATAATAATATGTGGATAACACAGAATTCTCGTTTATATCAAGCATAAAAGCGTTCCGATATTACTGATTTTTTTTTTCACTTGAAAGTCTTACGACGATGTGCAAATGCGTTGTAAGCAAATTGTCGGTATAGAGATAATATACCTAACATGTTAAAATTGACACTAGTTCAAAAATGCAAAATAATGCAGAATTTTCATTTTTTAAGCATAATATCGCATCCTTTTTTTTGACTTTAAAGTATAACAAAAACTTACAAATAATTATAGAAAAAGTGCAAATTTACCCCATAATTTAACCATAATTTGGCATGTACAAAATTAAAATTGACACAAGTTCAAAATGCGGAAATCAAATAGCCTACCTGAGTGAGATTGAACGCGCCGGCCATGCAGAAGTCGTGCACAATCTCCTTGTTCAGGTTGAGGTCCCTCTGCGTGGAGGTGTCGTAGAGCACGACGACGACGGTGGGGTCGGCGGGGTCGGCGCGCGGGCCCGGCGCCGCCACCAGCACCTCGCCCGGCAGCCGGCGCTGCACCTGCGCCGCGACCGCGCCGCTCGCCGCGAGCTCCTCCGCGCCGTCCAGCCGACACAGGATTGCCTGCACAGACCGGCCCGTATTGAACCTCCAGTTACGTTTATCCTAAGTTATGGCGCAAATGTAGTCTAAAACCAGAATTAACTCAATTGACACAATCTGTTGGCCACATCTGCGGCATGGCAAAATTAACAGATAAAGGAGTAACAAAATACAGCCAGAGCGGAAATACGCAGATAAATAGCCCATTCCATATCCGAGCGTCGACAAAATTGATAAGCACATCAGAACTTTATCTACTACAACTATCGCGGGCCCGGCGCTGCTAGCCGCCAGCTGCCCCGTATTAAACCCCCACTCCACTTACCTGCGTTTATGGCGCAGATGTAACCAACACAGAATTGAACACACTAAAGTATAAAACCAGCTACAACAACAATCTCTTGACCACACCTGCGAAATATCGAAATGAACAGTGGAGGAGTAACAGGTGAACGTACGCTGCTAAGTAGCCCTTCCACTGTCTCAGCGTGGACATAATAGATAAATGATTAGTTCGACGCCTTCTGGCCTCGAGTGGCTTGGGCCATGTTGTGTTTCTGCTGGTGAGTGTAGCAGACAAAGCGCATCGGGGAACTTTGTATATTACAAGTATCGCGGGCCGTTCGTCGCTTCACTAGCGACACGCGTGCGTTGCGAGCTCTCCGGTGCGTCCGGGCGGCACGGGGTCTCTTGCACATAACGCGCGAAACCCGCAGCTAAATAACCCTTCGCATGTCCGAGCGTAGACATATCATCCGTGGCTTGGGCCATGACTGTGTTACTACTGGTGAACACAAAAGAGAAAACAAGATGTTCGGCAGATTATACAGA
The DNA here is from genome assembly GCA_947369235.1 of Udea olivalis. Lineage (NCBI taxonomy): Eukaryota > Metazoa > Arthropoda > Insecta > Lepidoptera > Crambidae > Udea > Udea olivalis. The sequence goes on along the minus strand of OX376341.1, from coordinate 12,504,592 downwards.
TGGCCTGTAAGAAATTAAACTTACTTGAGCTGGTATTTTTCTGAACTCAGGATCTAAAATTTTGATTTTATTAATATTGACAAAATCGTCGTCTCCGTGGTCGCCGAGAAACACGGTTGCTGTGTCATCCTCAAATTCTAAAATTTTAGCTCGCTGCCATCCACCGTCATCTAAGTTTACGGCATACCTGAGGATTTATTTTTAAGTTAACTACAAAAATAAGAAGTAAGATAGGAGATAAGGGTAAATTAACAGATTTAAAAAAATCTTACTTACCACGCGTTTTTTATGAGCATTGATTTGTCAACAGTTGTACCAGAATGCTCATAATACACTGCCATATCAGCTAGGAGAGATTCAAACGCATCCTTAAAAAACACAAAAAATTAGTAGTAGTAAAGTTGGTGGCAAAATCGAACAGGCTAGGCCAGTGAGCTCGCTGCATCTTAGACCACATTTCCTCTTTCGGGATAGATTGTGGTCAAGACCCCATTGCATATAAAGCAGGTGTCATTTAATTGAAAAGCTAAATATGAACATAATTTTAGAACAGCTGTAAGATCGAACAATCTGGTAATATTTCTTATTTCTACAGATTTTGTTCTACCATAGGTGCACATATGTTTGTTTGGCCCTATAACAGCAAGGTGGGTTTGATATTATCTTTTTGTATAAATTTTCAACCTTCAACAACCGTCATTGTACAAGCTCTGTTTAGTTTGGGGTCAGATGATCTAGGTTTAAGCTATTTTTTTTATTATATATTGTATGGGAGTAAAATGAAGAAGTGATTTTGAATAAAAACACATCCCTTAAGTATGCTAGTATAGGGTTTTCAAATATTATAACTCGTAATACACGTTTATACGTACACGGGAAATCAAACAAAACTTTTTATAAAACAACTTACACTATACTGTGGTCCTATAATTCTAAACCAGATTTCTATGGTAGAATTGGCAACAGTGACAAATACACTCCAACAGTCGTCATCAGGAAATTGCAATGGTGGTAGGTCACTATCAATCGTATCATCGACAAAACCAGTTATTAGTTGCGTATCATCAACTTCCTAGAAAGCAAATCAATTAATAATTATTTTTCGTATTATTAGAATGGTTTTTACTACTACAATTTTCTCCTTATAAAAGATTGTTTTCACAAACCTCGTTATTAGGAAGAAGCACTAATAGTCCATTAACAACTCTGTCTTTTATAATTCGAGGGCAATTTTCCACCAGCTCTTGCCAGTTACTCGGTAAATTCTCACCATACTTTTCTCTAAAACCAAATAGAATTTTACATCAGCATCCGTTAAGATACAACTAATACAAATTCAACATAGTCAGATATTTTACATCCGAAATCGGAGACTTTTTCTTAAATGTTTAAAATAACCCAAATCCAAGAAGATAGTCGTGGGCAGAACTTCGTCAACATTCATCATACGTACGAGTATACTCTAGCTAGAAGATAGCGACAAAAAATACTTTGAAGGTGCTGATAGATTAGATTTACTTGTAACAGAACATCGAGCATTCGTCGTTATTAAATTAACTCGAACCACATTGGGAACATGATGTTCGATGTTTTGTTACTACTTGATTTTGAAACCAACGAGCGTTTTGGTGTAACTTTTATCGAGCAAATGTACGAACGCGGCGGACGGCGTAATTAAGAAATTTTAATCAAAAATAAACCACAGTTTGAGCAATATTTTAATAGTACATTGTTACCCTAGGGGTGAAAGTAACTTATTTAGTCCCGAGACGGGGTTTGGCGCCCGGAACAAAGTGAGGGCGCCAATAGTTCGAGGGACTAAATAAGTCTTTAACCCGAGGTAAACACTGTGCTTTTCATTACAAATACAAGGAAAGTAAAAATAAAAACATGAATTAGCTAAAGAAAAAATGAGTAAATTTTATTTTCCACTACCGCTTTAGCCTCTTCTCTTGTAAAATCAGGCGTGGAACATGGTTCAATAGATATGTGAAAAAGAACTAGTTTATTTTTAAATAATTTGACAGCTGTCAGTTGAAAGTGATTCTCCTTAGGGATGAAAAGTATTACTTTCATCCCGCTCCTCAGGCAACTTCAGACCTACTTTTAGAGTATGAGTAATGAAAAGTTTATTTTAACATAATAATTACTGAAATTCTTTCGTGACCTTACATATTTAAGTTGTTAATAATATATCAAGAACTATCCAGTTTTTGAGTGACACTTATGCTTCAGTTCGTTGAATACTATGATTACTCCAAATAAAAATGGGCTAGCTAAATAAGATTAAAGCGCCATTTTGTTCAAAACGTACCAAAGGAAATCATTTTTGGGCCTTTTATCAAAGTACCAGCAAAAAAAGTGGTACGTATAGTTAGAACTAGTCATACAGATACAGAGCAATAGTCGTACTCAGTAGTCGTAGGGATGAGTAATTTTCATACATTTATAAATTTTTAAAAGTTCTAGGAAACATAAGACAATGATAGAGATTTCTAGAAGTAATAATTAAAAAACCGCAATTTTCACAATTCACCAAAATAGTACATTGTTCACCGAGAGGAGAAAGAGACCGATTACCGTCGAGAGTGGCTTTAAAAATTTTAACAAAAAAAAAACAACTTCAAAAAAAACTATTCCAAAACAAAGCACTAAAAAGTAAAGAAATAATTGCGTATTCTTCTAAAACTTATACGATAATATAATGTAGGTACAGTTATTGTTATTGTTGGAGTCGGTGTCAGCCAAGGAAACACTAAAATATACCTAGCAATATACCTATTTCTTACATATCACGTTTACGTATGTATGTAGGTAGTTACAAACCTACATTGGCTGACACCGACTCCAACAATAACAATAACTGTACCTACATTATATTATCGTATAAGTTTTAGAAGAATACGCAATTATTTCTTTACTTTTTAGTGCTTTGTTTTGGAATAGTTTTTTTTGAAGTTGGTTTTTTTTTTGTTAAAATTTTTGTTTATTTCTTGATTTTCAGTGAATAGTTCTTATTTATTTTATACATCGAAAAAGTATCGTTCAATTGCTCCTAAGAATTCAAGAGTTCCGTTACTTTGTCATGGATCCCATAATCAGAACCTAACACTCATCAAACTACCCTTGAAGTATATCCTTTCCAATAAAAAAATAAGCATTCAAATCGGTTGGCGTGATAATGAGTTATTCGTCCATTTGTCGCGCATATGGTTTATCTAGATTTAAGACTTATATGGATTTCCCATAGATGCCACTGTCAGAACTTGACCAAATTAAAATGGGACCACACGGGCAGCATCAGTTTTCAAATAAAAAAGAATTATCAAAATCGGTTGGCGTAATATTGAGTTACCCGTCCATTTGTCGCGCATTTTGTCTATCTAGATTTAAGACTTATATGGTTTTCTCATGGATGCCAATGTCAGAACTAGACCAAAGTAAAATGGGACCATTCGGGAAGCAACAGCTTTCAAATAAAAAAAGAACGATCAAAATCGGTTCACCCAGTCGAAAGTTATGAGGTAACAAACATTTAAAAAAAAAACAGTCGAATTGAGAACCTCCTCCTTTTTTGAAGTCGGTTGAAAACACCCGAGATCGGAAATCGCACTTTCTCTCGAGTGATACATAGTGCTTTATACTACACCTACGAGGAAAATAAAAAACTAAATCTTTACTAATTGAAATTTATATTGAAATTGTTGCAGTTAGTGAAGCTTAATGTAACACTTTTCCATTAATGTTTGTTTCAACTGCGGCGGAGTTAAAAAATCTTCATCATCACTATCACTACTTATCATTTTGATAGTTTTATTTTACTTTCTACGAAAACTGAATCCTCAAACAACACACAAATTGAAAATGGCGCCAATGGCGTCTGCAATTTTCACATGTTCTTTTTTCAAATTGTTTATCCTGCCGCCGCAGGGTCGCACTGCCAGCCCGACACCATCCGACACACAGCTAGTGGTCAGTGTCATTTTGCGAACTTGGAGATAAAAACTCACTGTAAAAACTTTTTGGCTTTTGATAATTAGGTTACCGGCGCATAGTCTTACCCAAAATTAAAAAAGAAAAACCACGTAAGAAATGGATTTTCATACACTTTTCTCTCCCGCTCAGATGCGTTTTCTCCCCGCATATTTGTTCGATATGCAATGACGTACTTTCTACCGTAAATTTGATAAAGTATCAAGGTACTTTCCGAGCAGGTGTAATATAAATAACATATCCTGTGTAATTATAAATTTATAAACGATTTTATTTCTGAAAGTGCCCGCTAATTAAAAAATTGTTCGTATCGTTAGAACTAGTCATACGGAGCAATAAATATTGTGACGTAAAAGTCGTGAGTTACCGTCAAGTTAAACGAATTCAAAGAGACTTCATTTTCGTACTTACATAAAATTAAACTAAAGTGAAAATGATTCAGATCAGGACTTCAAGCATATTTTTTTTTAAATGTGAAAAATACTGTTTTTTCCGAAAGTTTTGAAAGATAGTTAAATGTTTTTCAAAAACTTGCCTATTATGTCAACTATTTATTACATTATTCTCAAAGGAATAGTTCAACGGCATTATACTTAAATTTACATTCAATGTACCAGAAGTGTAAAATTCAGGATCTTATGGTAGCAAGCAAAAATTAATTTATCAGCAAACCAAATGCATTTTCACAAAAATCATCACAAATAGTTTTTAAAATGGCCATTTTCTCGAGTAGTGAAGATTCTAGATTATAAAAAAGGACCATAATACCGTTTACATGGATGATTTTTTAAAATATCGATTTTTATTTATAGGTATAAATTAGTTAAGCTGTACCTGTACAGATGTGGAACCATGTTTGCCCAGAGACCTGCTTCGTGTTCAGCGACGAGGTCTGCGAGACATGATATGGCGTGACTGCTGGAAGACGTGGGGTTCCCGCCGGCTTCTGAACTCTCAATCACAGTCAATATCTTCACTGCGGCCACTTCCTTTGCCAGATCTTCCGATGGAGATGTATTCGGGTACGACGAAACCGAGTATATGGCGCCCACCTTATTTATAATAGAGCATTGGTTATTTTTTTTATTCCAATTTAGAAAAAAAAGAAAACAAAAAAGAGGAAAAGAAATAAAAACGTTTATTCATTCAAGATTGAACGCCTCTGGTTCCCATCACTTTTACACAACCATTGCAAAATGGGTCTTATTATGTCAGCAGCATAAGATGCCACATATGTGAGGGTTGCCGTGAACGCCCCTGTACAAAGCACTTGGCATGTCAACAAAGTATATATAAATAACAATAGATGTAAATAATATAATACTATTGTACATATCTATACTAATATTATAAATAGGAAAGGATTGATTGTTTGTATTCTACTCAGCTCCGAAACTATTGGACCGATTTTAAAAATTCTTTCATCATTAAGAAGCTACTTTATCAGGGAGATATAGGCTATATTTTACTATGATTGAACAGAACATCCATTAAAAAATAATAGTATATGTAAATCAAGTCGGAGAAACGTGGGCGAGATGTGCTGCTTTACCGACGCCGCGACGTGCAATTCAATTACTTTTGACAGAACAAATTCTGTCATAAATAAACTTAAGGGGAATCTATTACCAGTCAGCTTATCAGGTGAAAAGGGACCCTGCAAAGGAGATCATTTTGGCTCCATACATTTCTTGGCCTTTTCTGAAAGTGCCGGCAAACGAAAAATAATGGTACGTATAGTAAGAACTGGCACAAAATCCACTTTTTAAATTGACATGGATTTTCTAGCTCAATAAAATAACCATTTAAAGTAAGATAAATCACCTGCTAATCTTTTGGCAAAGAAAATAAGTTTCTAACTTATTTTTTTAAATAATTATTTTTGTACGGACTTGGGGGTTTTCTGAAAAAAACTAAAATTGATCATAAGTTTTTAACGGTTGGAAATCGGACCAATATTGATGTGGTTAGAAAAGACCCAAGCTATGCGCTATTTCGATTTGATCCTTACTTCCTGTATAACAACAGTCTTTGCTCCGATGTGAAGTACCACTTCGCTCTATTTAGCACACAAGGAGCTAGCTCCTTGGATGCCAGCTTGACCTTATCATTCAGATGACTTCGGAATTGCACATCACCGGAGATGTCAACACCGAAGATCCCAATACTCTTAGAGATGGTAAGTGGTGTGTTGAGGAACTGTGGTGTAACAGGGAATGGGTTTTTATGGTTTTCTTAGCAGTGAACGCACAAACTTATGTCTTGGTAGGGTTAAATTGGACTAAGTTATCCCGGCCCCAATCGGACACTTTGGACAGTAATCTCGATTTTAGACACAAGTTGTTCGCGACTTTCTTCCACTACGGAATGATAGTTGTTTGCACGGTCCGTGTAAAAGGCATCTCCTGTGCTGTCATCTGCATAGCAAGGAATACTATCAAATGAAAGCATGTCATTAACATGCAGCAGAAACAGCGTTGGAGATAGCACGGATCCTTGTGGGACGCCAGCGTCTATGGCCATGGTTTCGGAGCAACTGCCGTCTACTACGGCTCTTATGCTACGGCCGGACAAGAAGCTAGCAACCCATTTGCAGCAGACCCTCGGGTAGTCCGTAAACTGGTAACTTCCATAGAAGACCCCGGTGCCAGACCCGATCGAATGCCGTCCCAGGCTTACTGCCAATGCCTCACCTTGACTCTCGATAGCCGTAGCCCACCGGTGTGTGAGATACACTAGAAGAACACCAGTCGAGCGACAGTGGCGAAAGCCGTATTGACGGTCACTCAACAAATCGTGTTCCTATAGGTATCTAAGGAGTTTCGTGTTGATTACAAGCTCCATCAGCTTGGGGAGAAGGGAAGTTTCAGCGGTAGGCCTGTAATTCGATGGGTCTGATTTATCGCCCTTTTTGGGCACTAGATGCTCATGAGCAGTCTTCCACGAAGACTGAACTTCCTTTTTCAGGTAGAAAGTGTAAAAAGTCGCGTAATACAGGAGCACACTGTTTGAGCACCACTGCGGGTATGCCGTCTGGACCACTCGACTTATGATTATGGAGACAGAGCAGCTCCCGCCGGACATCTCTTTGTGAAATATTGATTTCCGGCATGGAGTATCCGCACCACGGGATGGTTGGCCCCGGTTGGCGGTACGGTATGACAATCGTTGTTCAAAGTTGAGCTAGAGGCGAAGAGATTATCCAATAGATCAGCTTTCTCTTTAGCGCTGTAGGCCAGACTGTCATCAGCATTTTGCAATGGTGGTAAGGAAGACTAACAAAAGTTTTCCTCGGCAGCTTTGGCGAGCGACCAAAAGGTACAGCTTCCAGAGGTTTTATCGGCCGGCAAAGTCATGGCATCGGTTTTTTGGGATGCAAAGTTCTGGTAAATCATTTAAAAAAGGGTGAAGCAATAAACTCCGATTACTATGGCAACCTGCTGCGTCGTTTGAGAGAAGAAATATAAAAAAACGTCCAGGTTTATTAAGAAGAAATATCTTGTTCCATCAGGACAATGCGCGCGTTCACACTTCTGTGCAATTTATGGCAGAAATCCATCAGTGTGGCTCCGAATTGTTACTTAATCCCCCATATTCACCGGATTTAGCACCGTCCGACTTTTATCTGTTCCCTAGCTGACAGAAATTTTTCTGACATTATTTTGAGGAGTTCGTGAAGATTTTTTTAAAACGGGTATCGAAGCCTTACCTGGTCGATGGAAATCGTGTTTTGAGCTCGCGGGAGAGTATGTTGAAAAAATAAAAAATAGAATAAAAATCATGTGGTTTCATTAAGTATGTTAGGCTAACAATTTTTCAAATGACCCTCGTATTTTCTAAAAATGCCGGCCAATGAATAAAAAATATTTGAATAGTAGAATACATAGCAATATTATAATGGCATAAAATAAAAGTCGTAGGGATGCCCCAAGCCAAGTTATACGAGTTCAAAGATTCGTAATTTATACAAATAAAAACTAAAGTAAAAAATTTTTTTTAAGATCATTACTTCTAGCTTATTTATAATTACTTTATTTATTTATTTATTTATTTATTCATTTATTTATTCATTATATAAAGTGGTAAGTACATAAAGATCTTAAAATTATTTTGGAGCGCACATGAACCCTGTAGGGCACTATAATATAAACATATAATTATTATTTTTACGTCTGTACAATAATTTGTAAATTAATTAATTATGTTGGACATCGCTCAATTTGTGTATTTAATGTTTGACTATTTGCTTGTGGTGTTTGTTGTTTGTAATTGATTGATTTTGTGATTGTTTTCATATTGACATTGGGATTTATTATTATTGTATTTCGTTGTTTTTTTTTGTAATATTGTTTTAATTAGAATTAAGAATTAAAAAAGCATGACAGTCTGTCTTCTGAATTGTCTATTTGCATATCGACAGATCGATAAAACATGTGTTGAACATTTTTAATTTTAAGATCTATAATAATTATTGTACCATGTTTTTAGCACATAAATAAATATTCTATTCTATGTTGGAGAGCGTCGTAGCCTAGGGGTTAAGTACTCCGACTCGGATCGTGGATCGTGTGCTGGCCAAAACCAAAATCTTTGTGTTCATTGTTCAATTTCCGACAACTCTCCGGTGATGGAAATCATCGATAAAAAGCCAAATCAACCCGGATAACGGCGGAAGGCTCACCACCTACCACGTTGGCCTCTGAAAATATTGGTGAAAAGTGGGCTTCTGAGTGTTCCGTTCACCATGACGGCAACAGTCACTTGCCTCTGACTATCCCGTTTGGGATATAGTTGTGATGGTATGTATGTATGTTTATGTTTCCCAGCATTTAAAAAATCAATAATGTATGAAAATGACTAATCTTTGAACTCGTATAACTTGGTCTGTGGCAACCCTACTACGACTTTCATGCAGGAAAAATTATTGCTCTGTATGACTATTCTAACTAAAGGTACATTTTTTTTCATTAGCCGGCACTTTTAGAAAAGAAATCGACTATAATTATTAATTATCCAAAGCATAGATAAAATAAACAATCATAGATTGCTCATCCCGAACAAAAAATGAAACCACCCGAAAACCCGTCTCTTCGCCGGTACCTCCTGATTTTACTTTTTATCTCAAGGTGGGCGCTGTCATGCTTGTGATATGCCAGTAAATTTTCCATAGATGTCATCGCTACGGAGCCATTCGACCGCCATACAGGAATTATTCTATAACCGTAACGACAAATAAAAACAGAATTAAAATTAATTCACAAAGTTGACAAAAGATGTTTCGCCCGTGTAGTTCACGCCTATACTAATTCTGTTTTTACTTATTGCTTTTAACCATCAACAAATATACTAAGCTGACAAGGTCATCACTTAGGTGAGCATTTCATCTAATGGTGCTGTCTGCAGTTTGATCTTAGCGAATGTGAACTCGAATTCAAAATAAGTTACTTCAAAATGTCGAAATAATATAGGTAATTATTATCTTTAAAAACAGCAAAAAAATATTATGTTTGTTATAAAAAATATTTGTCCTGTCTGTATGGGAGCCCTCTTGAATATTTATAAGAGGGCTCCCATACAGACAGGACAAATATCTGTTTTTCAGTATTTGTTGTTTGAGCGGCAACATAAATACATCACCTGTGAATCTTTCAACTGTCTAACTATCACGGTTCATGAGATACAGCCTGTGGGGCGAAGATGCGCGCCCTACAAGAAGGCATTAAAATAACATGAAAACATCGCATCGCGACGCGGTACGTCTAAATGCTGGCTTTTTTTTTAAGTGCATTAACAAAGCGATGCATTTATGAGCAGATGCCATTTTAGCTATTTATGAGTGTAAATTTTACATGAAAAAATATTTTCTCTTTTTGCAAAAAACTTATTTACTTAGGTATTACTTCCAAAAAAACAAGTATAAATAGTTTGGGGTGTCAATAGTATCGATAAAACTATTTATATCGATCATTGGTATCTATTAAATCGATTATTAGTATCGAATAATCGACTATTCGTATCACTAAATTGATTGTTATTTATTAATTAATCAGTTATTTATTTAACGATTAATATTTTAAATCGATTGATTGTATCGTTTGGTTGAATCGATTAGTTGAATCAATTAGTTTAATCGATGAGTTTAATAGATTCATTATTACTATCTATATATAGGGCTAATGCTTCATCGGTAGTATAAGGCCGTGGTTCATTCCGAATAACATTTGCAATTTTTGTTGACGATTTTGGACTTTCGGGGCAGGAATGGATAACATATTCCTTAGCTGATTTTTCATTAGATAAGTCGTTAGCTGATTTTTTATTAAGTTTCTCTCCTTTTGCCTCTACTATATGACTATATTTGATACCCTGATTATTTTAGTAGGAGGTTCATTTTCAAGAACATTTTTAAGTGTTGTGCACTCTGCGTTTTTGCCTTCCACTAAGATCTTCGTAATTCGAAGTAGAATGTGATTCGAAAACAGTTGAAGAACACATTAGGTTCCCTACTACTCGGACCGACCTCTGCTTCGGTGTCAGGCACCAAAAACGCAGCACGATTAGGACATCTTTCCGTGTTAGGATCTGAACCTAAAAACATTTTGAAGTCTATTCCAATATCTTCACTGAGCCATGTCTTGTGCTTATTTATAAAGTAAGGCTTAATATATTTGCACTGTTTATAAAGTGTTTCACACTAAGATGTGAAATTTTTAACTACATCTTTGACGACTTTGGCAACTTGAAGATCGGTCACGTCTACACCAAGTAATCTTTGAACAAAGCTGGACCTTTGTTCTGTAAGTAAGATCCATTGGACGACACTTTTTTCCAGATTCTTTGGCCAGCGAAACACGTTTTTTATATATCTCGAGTCTGTTCATGTCAACTCCTTGCCTATTTGCGAATGTCGCCGGAAGATGAAGAACACCGCCTGTCTAAAGAAAGTGGAGGCTGTGAATCTAGCTCCGCGACCATCTAATGTCCGGGAATTTAAACGCTTCATGGGCATGGTAAACTATTATCGGAAAGTCATTCCCAACGCGTCTTCTATCATGAGTCCGTTAAACGAACTTCTGCGCCACGAATCCACCTGGGAATGGGGTGATAGGCAACAACAGGCCTTTGATCGCATAAAGAAGGAGCTGTCGTCGCCTCGAGTGCTGGCACATTACTCGCCGGAAGCACGATTGGTGCTGACGGTGGACGCGGGCCCGGCGGCCTATGCTCGGTGCTGTCGCAGGGCCCAGATGGGCAAGAACGCCCTATCGCCTTTGCTTTTAAGTCGCTCTCGACTAGCGAGAGAAACTATAGCCAGATACATAAAGAGGCAACTGCAATTATTTTTGGCGTTAAAATACTTTCACCAGTATTTGTATGGCCGTGGAGAACCGTTTGTATCGAAAACGGACCATAAACCTTTTCTAGCAATTTTCGGTAAAAAAAAATGGAATTTCCGTTATGGGCGCATTGCGTCTACAACGTTATGCAATTTATTTGGCAGCGTATAACTACGTCATACAATATACACCGAGTGAAAAAATGTGATAGCCGATTATTTTTCTCGATCCCCAATAACTTCACTAGATACAGAAAACCACTACTGCCATGACGCTAGAATATCCTTAATCAATTACCTGGATGACAATACGTTACCGGTGTCATTCGCTGATATTAAAAAAACAACAAAGAGCGATTCTTGATTAAATGTATTCTAGATGAAACTAAATTAAGTAACATTGACGAAGCGTTATTACAATATTTATTTCAATATAGAAATAGCATTCACACTTCAACGGGAGTGACACCGGCGAAACTGATGTATGGACGAGATTTGCATTGTAGGTTAGATTTGATATGCCCGCCGAACCGACTGTGCATTGATAATAGTGACCGCACAATCAAAGGATGTAGGTATTTTAATATAGGCGATATGGTTCGGCTGCGTTGGTATGTAGCTAGAAGACCTCAATGGATTGTTGATTATGTGACTAAAACAATTGATAACAGACTATATTTAGTATCAGTAAACGGAGAGATCGTTAAAAGGCATATTGATCAACTAATATAATGTACTCCTATTGGTAATTATAACGAAAAGGGCCTAGGTGCGAGCGGGACGGTGCCGGTGCGCTCCGTGCTGGCTCCCGCTCTCGCGCGGCATGCCTACTGTCCCGCGACCGCGACGTCACCCAGCAGCCACACGTCTCAAAGCCTTGTTCACACTGACGATACTACCAGTCCTCTAATCACTGTAGATGCACCGCGGAATAAGACCGATAACGAGGAGCTGTTTGTGGACGCCTGTGATGGCGCGGAGGGAGATGAGGCCGCGTCAGCAAGCGAGCGGTCAAATGATTTGGCCACCGAAAATAATCAGAATTTGGCCCAAATAGTAAATTCGGATTTGACACCCGCTTCGGATAACCGTTATAATTTAAGACTACGTAAACATATCTGTTATAAGGAGTGATTTTATGGCTAAGTTAGGATATTTTATATTACTTGTAATCTATGTAATTTATGAAATGTTTTTTTCTGTCTGTCTCCAGATATCCAAATTAAGGAGGAAGGAATGATGTATATGTGGGTAACATACTTCTTATGAATATCGAGGGTAATCTGTAAATCTCGTTATGTGACGCATTAATAAACCAACGGTCTTCCAGTTAACTTGGGTTTAAATAATCTCCATACATATCAGGTTCACTCGCCTCTCGTGTACCAACATGAGGGTTGGCGCCCACATGCCATCCTTGCATTAAGTCAGCCGGTTGGAGTTCGGACAGACATCCCTCAACAGGCCGGGTAAGTTCCTGTTGAGACAAAGTGGTACCATGGCTCTTTTGCGGCTTCATGGTGCCTCACCCCCGTTTCTCTGGGCAATATGTATTGGTACAAGGTATCAGCATAAGCATAACGAGGGCGGACCCCTTCCCTATACCACATGACAGTCACAACTATCGAATGAACAATACCGTACCAACATCCAGAGCTTGTCAGTAAATGTTTTTCAGCAGGAAGATTTATTGTAGAGGCGGTACCAAAACGAAAACGTACCTAACGGTCAGTCACCATCTCTCAATTTACGAACGAAAAGATTAAAATCGTATTTTTTAATGAAACGAATACTCACATTTATACACACATGCTAAACTGGCACAATCTCTCTATTTACAAACAAAAAGACAAAATAACATTAATTCAGCCAGATCCGTACCTGCTTGCACGAGTAGATAGGATCAGATTGATCTATAGGTCTCGCACCTTAACCATTGCACCAATTGGTAGTTACAATTGAGGGTGAAAATGTAAACCTATATAAGCCAATGGCTGACATACACAAATGATCCTTAATGCCTAGCAATAAGGTTTACTTTACCTTAAATTACGCATAACAACCGACCTTACCTAATACCTGGGCCTCTAATATTATTTCTTGTATTGGGTTCACTTATTTTGAAATCGATTTAATTGAAAACTAGTAATTCAATCAGAATTTACTCACTTTACTTATTAAATTTACTTACTTACATTCTCAATTGTAAAATGTGAACCACATTTACTATTTTTTGTTATGGGCTAACTGATTTTCAACCAAGCATAAACAATATTTGAAAAGTACATGAAAAGCACGCACGCTAACGCCATCTCATGCCACCTAATGCGAAACTTACTGTTTTTAGCATGCTAAAAAGCAATGCTTGTAGTTTTTGTCTAGAATCAGCTTAAAATATTTCAACTTTAAAATGATGTTTTCTGCAGAAATTAATATTAAAATATAATATATTAATCATAAATTTAACAATACTAACAGAAAATAAATGTTTAACATCGTTTTCTTTAGGTTTTCAACCGATGTATGAAGTCAATGTATCAAGTTTGGACTAGGAGCGCCATCTATTGAATTTAATTATCCCTATTTTTAAAATCTATCGGATTGTCTCTCTATGTATGAATACTCTTTGTCCAAAGTAAGGTTTTTTTATAATTGTTTCCGAGCACTTTCAAAAATCAATAAATGTATGAAAATTTTGAATTTTTGAACTTGTATAACTTGGCTTGTGGAAACCCTACGACTTTTGTGCCATAATTATAACTATTGCTCTGTACTTGACCACTTTTTTTTTTGGCCGGCACTCAAAAAAGGCCCAATAAAATGATCTCCTTTCAGCAATTGCTAAAGCTGTCGAACTTTGCACAGCTATGTAGCAATAATGATTGAACACATGTAGCAAATGCAAGCAATTTTGATACTTTCAGAGCCGCTCGGCAAAAGCAACAAGCCAATCTAACGACAACATGTGAATTGAGATAGACTACGTGCCACTAACTCGTCTTGCTTCCTCTGACATCCTTAGGAACGTTAACACGAACGTGGCGATCTATGAAGCCAACTTTAAAATAAAATAACATTATCCATTTTTATAATTTTAACTAAAGCTTTATTTTTGAATTGAGTTTCATTTTATACCTAAATCGGTTGAAAATCATGCAAAGAACACATGCATACAGGCAAAGATGGACTTAAAAATACATACTTTAACAGTGCATGCGTAATTGACAGGGCCTTTTGCAGGCCCCACCTCGAGTACATTATACACAGGTTGAGGCAGTCCCAGTTTCCGACATGTCCACTCCAATTTCACTGCTGATGATGTAGACTCTGGGGGCGGGTCTAAAGTGTGAGCAGTTGTTACGCTCGTTACTGGTCCACTACTTTCCTGCAAATATTTGTGTTTTATTTCAACTGTCTTTAAAGCGCAACTATCCGTTACTGCCAGATTTTTACCTAGCTCTTGATACACCATTCAACTCTAACAATTACTCTACGTAACGTAAGAGTAATTGTTAGAGTTGATGGTTAATGACTACAATAGATATAACATAAAACGTATCAGGCATTTATCAAATTATTAGCGGTCCTAATAAACTTAAACTTGACGATAATTCGAAGTTAGATGAACCAACTAACTCTGTGTGGCTACTATGTATCCTAGCAAGTAAGTCAAGTAACTGATGTCACCATGACACCGCCTGTCAGTGCGGACTTAGCCTGAGGGTTTCGTCTTAAGCTGCTTTGGTCGCAACTGATTACTTCACACTATAAAATTATAATAGCTGTAGCTTCGCCAGAAGAGAGGCCCTTCTTTGAGATGATTAAATACAGTAACTCTTTCTTTTTCTCTCCCTGGAGTATCTTAAGCAGTTTTGTCCGTGGTCATGATTATCGTGTGAAAGCACTATCGTTTATTACGCTTGTCTTGTCTGGTAAATGAGATTCCAGTAATAAATTCTACTTTTACTTACCAAACATTCATTTTTAGCAGCTGGTAAGTCTAAGGGAATCAGATCCACTGTACTTAGACGATCCCGGAAATTTGCCAGTCTTTGTGATGCTGATATTTTACTACTACTATTTTTAGTATCTTTATCACTTTCAGTACGTACGGCATATTTAAACTGTGAATAAACAAGTTTTTATTAATAAACTACAGGGTGACATTGATATCATTGGCATGCTTTTAAATAAGAACTTACTTATGATATACAGTACTTTTCCCAAGTATGGAGCCTATTTCATAGGTACAAAATTGCAAAATTTTAAACCTTATAAACATCATGTTTAATACTTAGCAATTGACAATACAAAATAAAATAAATACAAGAAATAAATTATTAAATTATTTTTTTATTCAAGTAGTTTTTTGTTGAAAGTTTTCCGTTTTAAGAGCTATCAATTTGTGTATAACTCTTTAGAAGGTAAAAAATATGTTAACCTGTCAATCATTCTTGAGAGGCTTATACCGTGACTACGATTGCTGTGCGGCTTAATGAGAGGAAGAAAATCTTAAACATTGAATGGACATTTTTATTATAACTAATGTGTGGGGCTAATTACCATGTCCTGCATCATACCACAGCTTTGCCACCACCTACATACCCGATAAGACGCACACCGTATGTAGTCAAGCTACAGTTAACATACTTTTGATGAAAATGAAGTTCTTAGTACATAAAAGCAAAAAAATCAAACCTCGTCGGAGAGTATATTTACTTCACGCACACCCGGAGTCGTATAAGTCTTCGTTAGTGTCGGTCCAGTTTTTTCGGAATGATTACTTACTGCTCTTGTCAGTGGTTTCACATTTTGCGTTATAGGCTTCGGTTCATTCGGCTTCTTAAACGTATGTTTATTATTATACTTAAAAAGAAAGAACTTTATTTTACAAACATTTTTCTTAAGTTCTCGAACAAAAACAGTTGAGTATCTAGGTTGAAAACAGTTAAATAAATAAAAATATTTCCATAGATATCTTATCACATTATAAAATTTAGCGGAAAGAATACAGAACATCATTCACCTTGTTGTTATAGTTGTTGTTATTAAAAGTGCCTTTGTAATATTGATTCGAATATTGATTATGGTAATTGTAATTTACTGCAGTGTAATTAGGTGACGATGTGTACGGTTTACGCCAAGATCCTTGCTTTCTCGGAAATCGATTCTGAAAAAACAGTTCATGTTAAATAACAAGACAACATAGAAAAAACATCCTTTAATACAATTAAGGTTTCTTTATTATGACCAAGATGAGCAAAATAGGTATATTCAGAGAAATAATGAGAGAATCCACTGCCAAATATTTTATGATGATCCATTGATCAAACTTGCGTTAAGATACGAGACCACAAAATTTTGTAAATAAGAAAAGCACTTTTAATAATATAGACTTTATTTCTCACGTCTCTGGGCGCAAATAAGTAATAACGAGTATGCAAAAATTATGCACTCTAGAAAAACTTAATGTACAGTGATTGTCTTCCTTACCTGTTGAGTTTTTTTTATTTTATTAATTTACTTAAATTTAGTTTGTAATTGTGAAGATACAATGGGGCTGGCAATATCGCTGTGATAAAAGCCCCAAACCAAATAATGAGAAAAAAAAATGTTATGAGGAATGAATCGAATTTTTCGTGCCAACCAATATTTCACTGGACAAGGAATGTCTTTTATCTTTAGGAGATAAGCTATGAAGTCTGTCAATACGTGTAGCAGACATAGTATAACTAAATCACTGAGACAGCTAAGACAATGACCTGACTATACGTTAGGGAATATCTCTTCAAAAATATAAAGATCATCTAACCCTGGCCTGTTGGCGCAATGGCAGCGATCCTGCCTTTAGCGCCGGAGGTAGTGGGTTCGATGCCCACCCATGACAAACATTTATGTGGTGAACATTTGTGTTTGTTGTGTGTCTGGGTGTTATTAGCTATTTAAGTATGTTTATCAGTCTCTGACGCCCATAGTACAAGCTCTGCTTAGTTTGGGGTCAGATGATCTTGATGTAAATTGTCCCAGATATTTATTGTATTTTTATTTTTTATCCCCTATTAGAGTAGAATATAAACTTTTGATTTTATACGCAGACGAGGTAATGGTGTACAAAAATACTTACGGGATAATTTAACTTTATGTTCGATTTTTTACTAGGTTTTTGTCTGGCAACCATAGCAGCAATGTGCTGTGTTTCTTGACTGGCTACGGCATCAACATACCATTCCCCATTAATTTGTGTGACTTTAAAACCGGGAACATCCAGGAATAATTTTTCAAGGGTTGGATACCCTAATTTTTTGAACGGAATCGGTTCCCCTTGAAGTTCTCGATAATCTCCTGAAAAAGAAACTTCGAATTGAAAAAAAACACATACAATAAAAATTAAAACATTATTTTGTGAATACTCGTACTTTAGGTACGAGTGTTCAAGAAGACAACATGGGTCACCTTGATTTGGAATCAATCCGTCCCTTTAACATAGTAACTATGGAAAATTGGCTGATCATAGAGACGGTGTATCAGCCACCTTTATAAGAAGTGTTAATTTACAAGGGATTTCATTTTTTTTAAAATAGGTTAAGTAGTCATAATCAGAGGGGCCAAGAGCAACACGCTACTTTCGACATATCAAATTTAAAAAAATATGCAAATTAAGCACCGCCATTTTTAAGCCCCATTTGATAATAATAATAATAATATAACCTCGTGAAGGCCGAGAAGGACAAGCTCAGCAAGTACCTTGAATTGGCTCATGAGGTGACCGCCATGTGGGGGGATGTAGATTCTACGATCATTGTTCCGATAGTCGTTTCGGCAAACGGCTTAATAGCCAAGAGCCTCGACCTACACCTCGAGAGGCTCTCGCTTAGCGGCTGGATCAAGGGTTAGATACAGAAGGCGGTACTCTTGGACACGGCACGTATTGTCAGGAGGTTCCTCTCTCTGCAGCCCTAACCACCGGTAGTCTAGGCCTCGTCTGCCCCGCTGCCGGCGGCCCCCTGGGTTAAGATTTTTATAAATCAGTATTTTTATAACATTAATCTTAAGTCATTGTACCGATAGTCGTATCGGCAAACGGCCTAATAGCGAAGAGCCTCGACCAACACCTTGAAAGGCTCTCGCTCAGCGGTTGGGTCAAGAGTCAGATGCAGAATAGAATAGAATATCATTTATTTCAGGCAACAAATTACATTTAAAGATCTGAACTAAACATAATCGGCCCATAGATAAATACCTTAAAAACTAACATACATATTACATAATATAATTAACTTATTTACTAACACACGTAAGGTCTATCGGTGACGTGCGACGTATCATGGTGTCCGGTAACCGACCTTGAAAGCGCCGGTTAATGACACCTTTTGGCCAAAACTCCTCTTTCATGTAGGTCGATAGATGTTCAGTCGGCACCCTCACCACAAATGAATTAAAATTCACATTATGGCGGGATACCAACCGCTCGACCCTCAGAGGGAAGTTAGCTTTGGCGGTGACCTTTATGTACTCTGCGATTTCCTCAGCCTTCGTAGAGTAATGGAGGCGAGAAACGTACATCAGCGTCGTGGGTATTGCAGCACGCAGCTTCGGTCCAGGCGGCGCAACACCACAAAGATTGCGGCGAACGGGCTTCTTCTTCTTTCTTTGCACTTTTTGGAAGCCTTCATCGTCGCAAAGATGTGCTTGTGTTGCGACAAGTGCAGGACCTCAATAACTTCCTGCCGTTTTTCCTTCTTCTCCTGAGGCGGCCGCCGCTCGGGCCGTAGAGACTGGGTGGCGGGTCGGTTTGCGGCTGCAGTGGCGTAGGCACGCTTGGGTGTTGACGTGCAGGCGCGTGACACCTTAGGCGAGGCGGAGGGGTAGGCGGCGGGGAGCGAAGCATCGCGCGTGTCGATGGCCGGTGACGAAACATGCGCCGACTCGACACTGCTGTCGGATGCATTTTACGCCCCGCGACGAGTGTTGACATTAGAGGCCTCTGGTGACCTACTTACCAAAACAGTGTTACTTAACAACACTACCTGGGCACGCAGTTCACGGGTAGTGGTTTCCGAGACCTCTACCTTGCTTACAACTTCAGCCAGGCTCGCTTTCAGGAAGTTGATGACCTTCGTAACGTCAACGTGGTCGAACGTGACGGGGGGAAGCTTGTGCAGCTCCTTCGCCAATGAAGGCACGTCATCCGGATCGGTTTCCTTCAGCAGGGTGATAACATCCTGCACACTCTTCTCCGTCCCATCTCTTCGGCGGGATGGCATTTGGTCGACCTTCCCGAGAGTTTGGAAAAGCAGCGCCTTGCCTCTGCAAATCTCGTCCTCCTTGAAGTTGGACTTGCAGATCTGCAAGATGCGGACCTCGTCCATGGTGTCTATAGCGTGTTGGATAAACGCTAACAGCTCGTTTACTATGAGTTGGGAACTCATAATTGCCTAAACGCGCGAACGGCTGTTGCCGTGCGGATCGCGAATTCTAAATTCTCACTGCGCAGTGCTGCACGTCCGTCTACGAGCGCGCATCGCACTGCACAAAGGCGGTGCTCATGGACACGGCTCGCATAGTCAGGAGGTTCCTCTCTCTGCAGCCTTAACCACCGGTAGTCTGGGCCTCGCCTGCCCTGCTGCCGGCGGCACCCTTGGTTAAGGTTTTTATAGTATTTTTATAAATCATTGTTTTTATAACTTTAATTTAGCTTAGGTTTTTATAATTGTAAATATGTATTTTGTTTCTATAATTATAATTCATTAGTTGTTTTATTGTTATAAATCTTTAGTTTTATAGAAATACTGAACAAATTTTATACTTAAGTTATATAATTAATAAAGATAATAATAATAAAATTTATTTATTTAAAACATATAACATTTTTACATAAAACAGTTAAAGCGTTAATGTCTGCAGTAGTCGATGACTGTGTCGCATTCATTAGCGCCCGTCTCCGAGACAGGCGTTTCAGACTTTAGCATATACATTAGGTTTTAAATAACTTAACTAAAACTTAACTAACTAAACTAAAAAATAACGCGTGCGCGCGTGTCTGTGTGTGTGTTTGTGTGTGAGATAGAGTGTGAGTGTGTTTGTGTGTGAGATAGAGCGTGAGTGTGTTTGTGTGTGAGATAGAGCGTGAGTGTGTGTGTAGTGTGAGTATAGCATTAAAAGATATAAATTAAAATAAACATTTAAAGATTATTAACACAAATAGTTCGAAGTATGTATATTATACTTAATTAAAGATTCTACCACATCGTAATTAACCTTAATTAAGCCACTCGGTTAAAAGGGTCTTACATTGATATAGGTTCCGAGGATAAATATTTATTTCTTTATTTATTTTATTCTAAAGCAGCGGTGCTTTATAATTGTAGTGATGTTTGACTAATTCAATTCTACACTTACCCGGCTGACATACTTTATCTTGCCTTCTTTTGTTCTTGAATAAATCTAGGCAATAGTGAGTACCTAGTTACATGTCTGCGCACAATAACACAAATGAGTGCACATGTCATTTCCGTACATTTTTTACATTTATTTTAACATGTCGACACGAAAGTAGCGTGTTGCTGGGTTAGGTCCCCAGGTCCACTTTCTGCTGCCCGCTTGAATTCTAGGACACGTAGGTAGTGTACGCAAAAAAAACCCCACTAGTAAGTAAAAGTAGTGTTATCTGTCCCATTTATCTTCCAATCCCTTGCATAATAATAATCTGTCTAAAGACAGAAAACTACAAAAATCGTATCGTCTCGGAATCGAGCGAGACCTGCGTCTTCCACAATCCGGGTTTTATGTAGGATCTCGCTCAGTGGTTAGGGCAGCGACCCGGATCGTGGGAGACGCTAGTTTGAAGCCCGCTCGATACCTTATTTTTTTTTTGATTTTTATTTTTAGATATGAGAACAAGCATTGTAAAATGCTAAAAAATCAAAGTAATAATAATCTGATAGTGTTTTAAAATATTATAGTATTACTCACGGTTGCATTGTTTCACAGTCAATGCGCCCTTAACAGAAATGAGAGTAGCTCGAAGTGCCTGAATAACTTGATCTTTATCAGCCATTGTAGGTTCCTAAAACAAAGATATTCGATTTTAGCTTTATACAAATTGACGTCGAGAGAACCAGCCTATACAATATACCTTATCCTGAAACCTGCGCATGACCAATATTATTTTTGAAAGATTTAGGTTTATAGGATTCGTGGACTGGCATATAACTGATATTTTTCTATAGTGTCCTGAAACTTTACTAGGCGAGTACGCAGTAGGTATGCTTTTGTTTACCATAATATTATTTGTGACAGATCCTAGGGAATTATATTCGTTTGCAATACTGTTAGGTCTACATGAACCAGAACGAAATGTGCCTATTCTAAGTCAAATGTATAGCAAACAATACACGAGAGCTGGTATTTATGTATCCGGAACTAGCCAGTTACAGAACAATATTAAAAAAGTAATTATAACATTTTAAAATGGAACTATTTGGCTGAAGAATACAATTTTGTTTCATGTAGTATGTATGTCTTCATCACCATGGATTTAAGTCAGGAAAATTTTCGTCCTATTATTTATTACGATTTTCGGCGAGGGCTAACTCAAAAACAGTGCATCGATCAACTCACTTCGAAAACCTGTGTATCACTAGTTTAGTGAGTTTAAGGCTGCTCGCCCACGTCCGATAATCGGTGACCGATTTTTTGTAGGAGAAAAATAGAACGTACTGATAGCAATGGAGCAACGCACACGTCTGACAAAAAGTAGGTCAGAAATAAAGTGAAATACAAAATCGGCCCGATTATCGGTCCCACAAAAAGTCTGACGTGGGTGTGCACCCTAATCGTGGGGGCGGCGGTCTGTGCTCACGGACGAAGTCAACGAAGGTCGACCTAAATCGGTTGTTGTACCTCAAAATATTGATGCTGTGCGGGGCAAGATCGTCAGGTTACATATCGCGAGATAGAGGCGTCTCTGGGCATAATAAGTATGCCGAGTATATATAAAATACTAGCTTCTGCCCGCGACTTCGTCCGCGTGGAATGATGATATTTATAGCCTTCCTCGTTATATGGGCTATATTTTTTAAATCGGACCAGTAGTTCCTGAGATTAGCGCGTTTGAGCAAACAAGTATCCTTGAGTATCAGGCCTAGCATCGGAATTCTTGGCGTTGACGTTTCGAGTGATGTACAATTCCGAAGTCATCTGGAGGGTAAAGCCAAATTGGCCTCCAAAAAAACTGGAGTGTTAAACAAAGCAAAGCGGTATTTCTTGCTGTATCAGCGCCTTCAACTTTACAAGGCACAAGTAAGGCCTCACATGGAGTACTGCTGCCATCTTTGGGCTGGAGCACCTCTGTATCTTCTCCATCCTCTTGACCGTATACAGCGGAGAGCCGCTCGAATTGTCAACGACCCTGTGATTTCCGACCGTTTAGATCCTTTGGCCCTACGGAGAGACTTTGCATCTCTCTGCGTTTTCTACCGTCTTTACAATGGGGAGTGCTCAGAAGAATTGCATGATCTTATACCTGCCGCTGAATCATCGCATCATCACGTCGAAATCGAAATTCCATGCTCATCACCTGGATGGCTGGCGCTCAACAACCGTACGGTTTTCGCGTCAACTTCTTCCGCGTACATCCAAGATATGAAATGATCTTCCTGCGTCGGGATTTCCAAGTCGGTATCAATATGACATCGAATAGCCTTTAAGAAGAAGTCGGCTCCACCTTATGGTTTGAGAGGTCAGATGGCAGTTGCTCCCGTAAAGCCAACTCAAGCCAAACAAACATGGAAAGTCAGCAGAGAGTACCCGACTTGGATAGGGCGTCGCCGGAAAAGGACACGCAGGGGGATCGCCCTAATCCTGTGTTAAGTGGGTTAGGGCTACCGGGCCATGAGCGGGCCCAGTAAAAGACATTAGTCCAGAAGAAGGTCCGCTTCGCATCGTGGAACGTTGGCACGCTGACGGGACGCGCTCGCGAGCTGGCCGATGTGCTCGCCAGGCGGAGGGTGGCCGTGGCGTTCCTGCAGGAGACCCGCTGGAGAGGCAACAGGTCCTGGAACATCGGGCACGGCTACAAGCTGATCTACGCGGGTTCTCCTGGTGGGGCCAATGGAGTAGGGGTGGTGCTGTCCGAGGAATTCCAGAATAGTGTCTTGGAAGTAAATCACGTTAGCGACCGCCTTGTGGTCGTGAGGGTGCTCATTAAAGGGGTCACGATCAATTTGATAAGTTCCTACGCACCGCAGGTCAGTTCTAGCGATTCGGATATGGCACTGCTTTGGGAGCAAATCGAGCAGCTCCTATGCACTATTCCATTGTCCCAAGGCGTCGTTCTGGGTGGCGATCTGAACGGTCATGTGGGTGAACAGTGTGAGTAATACAGGCGTGTTCACGGTGGTTTTGGTTTTGGCAGTCGTAACGCTGAAGGCGAAGAGATTCTCCGGACGTGTAAGGCTGCCGACTTCGCCGTCGTGCACACGTTCTTCAAAAAGAGTCCCGAGCATCTGGTCACCTACAAGAGCGGTAGAAGCGCAACCCAGATCGACTACTTTCTCACCAGGAGAGCCCAGATCGGCAAGGTAGGTAACTGTAAGGTCATACCCGGAGAGAGTCTTACTGCCCAACACCGTCTACTTGTGATGGACCTGCGAGTGAAGCCTCGAGGCAAATGCCGGGAGCGCTGCCCGTCCCGAACCAGGTGGTGGCTGCTTGAAGGAGCCAGATCCCATGACTTTGCTGCCGCTGTCGGTGACCTGTGCATCGCAGCGGATAGTGAGTCCGGGCAACAGCTCTGGGATAGGTATCAGGCAGCTATCACCGGGGCAGCGAGGGTGGCGTTGGGTGTGTCTCGGGGTGGACGTAGGCTTGACAAGGAGACCTGGTGGTGGAACGAAGCAGTCCAGAAGGAGATCAGGGTTAAGAAAGCCCTCTTCAAAGCGTGGCAAGCGTCCAAATCTCCTGAAGATCGCGCCGCGTACAGGGATGCCAAACGTGCCTCGAAACAAGCTGTAGCCAGAGCCAGGCGTGACCACTTACGTCCTTTGTACGATAAGTTGAAGTCGTCTGAGGGGCAGAAGCTCATTTACAAGTTGGCACGTTCGAGAGTCAAAGCGGCCCAGGATATTTCCATGTGCCGTTGTGTAAATGACCCCCTCGGTAACCTTCTATGCGAGGACCGCGCGGTGAAGGAGAGATGGCGCTCTTATGCAAGTGTGTACTCATAGATCATAATGAACGGGCTTATCAAAGGCCCTCCCCAGGCACCCATTGCGCAGCAAACAAAAATGGGATGGATTCTGTCAGGGAATGTAAACATTTAATTGTCATGTTGTGCTTAACAATGTGCAAGATTTATCAAAATACTGGAACATTGAAGATATTAGTGACACCCCAGCCTTATCAGCAGATGATCAATATTGTGAAGACCTGCTTCAGTTTACTACGAAATGCCTGGAAAATGGAAAATATCAAGTGGCTCTCCCAATGAAGCCAGACTATGAACAACATTTGGGACTATCACGGCCAAAAGCGATAGTCCAGTTCATAAAAGTTGAACAAAAGCTTGAAAAACAACCATCACTATCAGAAGCATATCATAACTTTATGACCGAGTACGAAAAACTTGGACATATGCGCCCAGCATGTGACGTCACCAGCCCAGCATGCTATCTGCTACATCATGGCGTTCTATAAATTGGACTCGAAGACAACGTCACTGTGAGTAGTCTTTAACGCATCATCCAATACGACGTCAGGCCACACAGCCCTAATGATCTAATGCTTCGCGGACCCAACCTGCAGAAAGATATACTTACCTTGATTTTAAAATAGAGGCAGCATAAATATTTTATCACTGCGGACATTGAGAAAATGTTCAGAGCCATACTTATTAGAGAAAATGATGAACATTTATAAACAATCATATGGAGGAAATCACCGTTCGAGTTGCTAAGCGAATATCATCTTACAATTACTGTGACGTATGGCACGAAGGCGGCCCCCTTTTTAGCCATGCGTACCTTAAAGCAAATAGCAAAGGATTGCGCCCAAAATTATCCATTAGCAGCATCCGCCCTGGAAACATCATTCTTTATGGATGATCTGATGACTGGAAACGACGAGATAGAAACTGTGAGAGAAATGCAACATCAGCTAATCTGCGCGCTAAGAGAAGCAGGCTTGAGAAAATGGGCTGCAAATGACCCAGTACTAATCAAGGATTTATCAGCCGATCTACTTGACATACCTCGTGACTTTAGATGCTCGGAATCTAGAAAAACACTAGGTTTGAGATGGGTTCCGTCAGCGGACAGTTTCACCTTCACAAACAAAATAGAGCAAAGAAGCAAGCCTATTACAAAACGCCAGATTCTGTCGGACATTTCGAAGCTTTTTGACCCTCTCGGCTGGTTATCGCCGCTAGCTATAAAAGCATAACTACTTTTTCAACGAGTTTGGACATCACGAATATCATGGAATGAAGAATTATTATCAGGGGGGCTAGCCAAGATCAACACGCCGCGACGATTTCTACAATATAAATCGTTCAAATGTATGGGGATGACATAAGCTGTCACTGTCGCTTATTTCATTCCCATACATTTGAACGATTTCTATTGTAGAAATTGTCGCGGCGTGTTGCTCTTGGCTAGCCCCCCCGACATACAAAACGAATGGCGTCAAATGACAAACGATTTAGAGCAAATAGAAAATTACTCAATACCGAGATATTTGGGTGAAATGAAACATTTCGAGCTACATGCATTTTGCGACGCGTCCGAGAAAGCTTACGCGTCGGTTATCTACTTACTATCATACGGAGATAAGGGCGAGCGAGCGCACATCTGAGCTTGTGGTAGCAAAAACAAAGGTGGCACCGTGCAGTAAGAAAATCTCACTATCAAGATTGGAGCTACTGGGTCCACAACTTCTATCAAAACTTATCAAGAAGGTTATGGAAACCATATCAGCTGAGCACATTCGGATATATGCCTGGACAGACTCCATGGTTGTCCTGGGATGGCTTCATGGAGATATCGGACGATGGAAGCCTTTTGTCGCTAACAGAGTGCGACAAATAACCGACATCATACCATCAGCGTCGTGGAACCATGTCCAATTAGAAGATAACCCTGCTGATTGCGCTACATCATCAAAGTTGGTGGAAAGGGCCACGATGGCTAACCACTTTTCAAGCTATTAAACTGCCAACTAATAATTATCAAAATCCACATATCGAAGAAAATAAGGTTATCGTGAGCGCAGCCTCACATCAAAATAATTCACCATTCATAAATGAATTGGGTATGGGATTTTTTTTTATATTTTTTAAATACCTTTTACTATTTTAAGTAACTAATTTGAATATTTCGTTGATCTAGCCGGTAGTTATTTTTTTATTCATTTTTAAACATTGCGAACTCATGACGTCACACATTCACTTAGTGTTCCCACATGTGTTTTTTCCCGGATTCGTGGTAAATAAATTACTGATCTACTGCACTTACGACTGAAACAGAGCTCCCCGTTCATCATGTACAATCTCACGAGAATGTGAGAAGTAGACTTCAGATACAATTCATTTTGCAGAGTTCTGAAACCAAGCCCTACCTGAAACGGTTGGGATTATAGCGAATGGCTATTTTAAGTTCTACCTACCCGTCTGAGCAATGGGCGTAAATTAATGTACGTATTATTAAAAATAACTTTGTGGAAAAATATAATTCACCTGGGGGAATTTTAAATCTGCTATATGGAAACCCCATTAATACCATGCAGTAGAATCACCTAGCTAAAAGTCTTACGTATAGGTTGATAGATAGATTATAAACCAATCACGTGAAAGGACGTTTATACGACCTAATAGGTTTCAATTGTGAGATGTCAATTTGATTACCGTCAAGAGTCCATTATGAACCATAATATACTCATTGCGGTGATTAAAAATATATATATATATATTTTTTTTTATATTTGGTTTACAAAACTGGATTTACAATTTTTGCCATCCGTAAAACGTTTAACTAAAATAGATACACGTAATTGTAATTCCTTCTAGATGTAAACACAGCATGCATTTTTGAAAAATTAACACTGCGATTAATCAAAAGAAAAAAGAAAAAGAAAAAACTATGTCCTTAACAATTAAAAAGAAAGGAAAAACAATTTCTTAAAAGACAATGATCAAACAGCCGTTTGCTGTTTACATAACAATGATTTCAAATTACATTTAATTGAGGCATTAGAACCAGAAAACAAGTCAATATTAGCGCGGACAGTGTTACAACTAGCTGCCATGCGATAGAGTGGTGAATGCTGTCCAAGGTTTGTCTTGCACCCAGGCAAGGAGAAAGTCTTTCTGTTGTCTAGGCGGCTGCTCATACGTGGCACACAAAAAGAAAATCTTTCAAGGATATTCGATGAATCCATCAGACCGTGCAGCAACTTAAAGGCAAAAACAATATCCAACACTTTTCTACGGGTATGAAGTGGTTCCATTTTGTAATGTGAGAGACGCTCATTATAGGAATTCAGAGCTCGGCATTTGTTGTCGGAGAAAGCCAGATGGTACAAAAAGCGTTTTTGGACACATTCAATTCTATCGGAGTGTACTTGATATGAGGGATTCCAAATAACACTGCAGTACTCCAGAATGCTGCGAATCATGGTGTTGTATATTTTTACATTCAAATAAGGTTGCCTAAACAGTTTCATCTGACGGTTAAATATTCTCGATCCTTTGCTTTTAAAATGTCAAATATTTAATTAAGGTATAAAATACAAATACCTCGAAATGGTTTTCGATTTAGGACATGTTTGCTTTTTGTTCCCATACCCAATTATCACAAAATAAAAGCAATATCGCTCAAGTAATAAGAACGTCAGCATGGGTGTTACGTTTCATCGCGCGCATGCGTAAACAACATAATATGTCATATGTGGGTCCGTTGCCATACACCTTCTATTTATATCATCAAGACAGTGCAATCACAAGAATTTGCTACTGATATTGATTACATTAAATCGAGGGGACACGTCCAAAGGAGCAGCAAATTGGCAAGTTTGAATCCCTTCATCGACAAGCAAGGAATCCTACGTGTTGGAGATCGACTTGCAAAAGCTGACGTCACGTACTCTTCAAAGCATCCTGCGTTACTTTCATCTGGCAGTCAACTTATCGTACTTCTAATACATCAATCAAGCGCATTTAACGACGTTTCACGGTGGTCCGAAACTCACTCTGAACCTCCTAAGAGAAATGTTCTGGATTATAAGTGGCATTCGAACCGTGAAAAAGCAGCTCAGACTTTGCGTCAAGTGTCGTCGCTATAGTCACGATAAGCAATAACAGATCATGGCAAATTTACCACAACCAAGGGTAACACCATCTCGCCCATTCACCAACACCGGCGTGGATTTCACTGGCCACGTCGAGATAAAAGCAAATGAGGGTCGAGGAATCAAGACCACCAAGGGCTATGTAGCAGTCTTTGTGTGCTTATCAACCAAGGCTATACACTTGGGATTGGGGTATAACATGAGCACAGCATCATTTTTATCAGCACAACATAGAATGTGTGCCCGGACACCGCAGCATATGTATAGCGACAATGTGACAAACTTAATTGGCGCTTCCCGGACCCTGAAAGAAGAGTATAAAGAAAATATCAACCCAACCATCGCCGACCAAACAGCTGACATAGAAATCAATTGGCATTTCAACGCCCCGGCAATGCCGACCGCCGGCGGGCTATGGGAAGCAGCCGTGAAAAGCTTCAAATATCACCTGGAACGAATATTGAGCGAACAGAAACTAACATTTGAGGAGTTTACTACCTTTCTTTGCCAAATAGAAGCCTGCTTAAACTCCCGTCCTCTGTGTCAGTTAACTGAAGATTTGGAAGGTGTCAGTTAACTGAAGATTTGGAAGGTGCCTGCCTAACTCCTGGACATTTTTTTATCGGTGGTCCTATGTTATCTAGGCCACAAACAGAATCCGAAAATATCACATTACAAACACGGTGGCAAATGATAGAAGACATGAACAAACAGTTTTGGAAGAAGTGGTCCAAGGAGTACTTGCAGCAGTTGCAATACTTGCTAGTCAAAGTGTACTACTCCCGAAAGAATCTGCAAATTGATGATTTGGTGTTAATCAAAGAAGACAATCTGCCTCCTGGCAAGTGGGCACTGGGTCGAGTTCATGAGCTGCATCCAGGACAGGATGGCCATGTACGAGTAGTTTCGTTAAAAACTAAAAGCAATTTGATCAAACGGCCTATAAGCAAACTCATCACATTACCAGTACAAGATGACGCAATGCAAAATACAGCAAAGGAGACAAGCAAAAACAAACCAAATCAAAACCGAAAGGCAGGAACAAAATGTCATTTTAATTTACTAACTGTCATCTCAACAGTTATGTATTTCTTTACATTGAGAACTACTGGATTATGTTTCAACGCACCAATCGATGAAAATCCAGGACTTTATTTGGACCCTATAGCAGATCTACAACTTAGCAGAAATCAATGGAAAATCATCGTCTTACGACATGGATCCATACTACTGGGACGCTATATCAACATACCAAAAATACGGCAATACCTAAAGAAAACGTGTACAAGCGTACGTCATGAAACCCACTGTGACGTCATACTCATGCAGTTGAATCATGAATTCACGGAGATAGCGTACTACAACGCAATTCTGAAGAATCAGCATTTAGATGTGCGTAGTAGAAAGAAACGTGGTCTTATCGACGGTGTCGGATACCTAGCAAATAGTTTTTTTGGCGTCCTTGACGACCGTTTTGCCAAAAAGTATGAAAGAGACATCGGGCTGCTACGAGAAAACCGAAAGCATCTGTCACTTCTGTGGAAAAATCAAACGTCGATCCTAGAAGCACAAAATAAATAACATCATAAAAAGAGCGGAATCTACAATTCAGCGTCAATACAAGAGTTTTAACAAGCATGTCAATAACCTGGAAAAGGCCCAAAATACCCTGAAACAAGAAATAATACAGACAGACCATATTAACGAATTTATATTATCAACTATATCAGCCAATAACATGACTACACAGATCAAAAATATTCAAGAGATGTTATTGGACACCGTGACTGATATCTACCACGAAAGGTTCAACGTTCACATTGTTACGCCACAACAATTAGGACTTTAACTAGGAATTATTTCGGGCCAGCTGTCAAAGGATTTAACATTGCCTGTTGAGAATATTCACGATGAGGTCACCAAGTTATATAACTTGATGAGAATTAAAACAAGAATGACCGATCAATACATGATTTTTGAAATCAAACTTCTGCTTGTAAGTAGAGACAACTTCAAGCTTTGTGTGGTCATACCTGTGCCACATGAAATGGGAGACAAGATGGTCAGCATGATTCCAGCGTCAGAATACGTTGGAATCAACCTACAAAAAGACTCTTATTTACAAATTACGCAACGAGACATAGAACAATACGTGACTCATCCTTGTAGCTGTGCAATCTTCAAAAAGCTATTAACAAAATGAAATCAGACAAGGACCTCTGCATCAGAAACGTAAACATGTGTTGTTTAAGACGGACATAGATAGTCACATGCCAAAACAAGTGGATTGGCCTAAGTGAACTTAATAATTACTTTTATTTTTGTTGCGGACATTGCTACCTGAGAATTATCTGCAGTGATCAAGTTATTACCGCGCAACAATTTGAATTTTACAGTGTTTGCCTACTCGGAATCTGAGAGTTCAATGAACGTCCGAAACCAGAAATTCCTCAGATAAATAAGATATTAAATATCAATTTTGCGTCGGAGCAAAATGTTAGTGATAACGAAACAACAGCTGTGAAGGAGCAGAGCAGTCAACTGGATGTTATCGCAGAACAAATAAGAATAATGAAGGAAAATAGTGGTCTATCAGAAGGAATATCAAATAATGATATTCACCACAACACCGTATCCTACATCCTGCTGGGAGGAGCTATAATAGCTGGAGTCATCATAGCCGGGCGAAGATGGCGACGTTCAAGGACGGCGACACTACAGCAGCCGGCAGAGACAGCAGACATTAGCTTACGCAACCTTAGCATTAAGCACGAATGTATGGACAAGGTCAATCGGGCAACTTCTCCTATCATATCGCGGCCAGTTCAATTTGAATTACCCGTGTAACTGTTTATTTTAATCTTTAGTTTAATTGTAATTAGTTATTTCTTCTTGTAGTCCCCAGCATGTACGGGTAAACCCGCAGAAAAGCATAGTTAATCATTTTAACGTTGTCAGCAGAGAACTCGCAGCCCGTTTGGCCTCGTTTGCAGTTTACGTATAAGCATTGTTTATTATCATTTTCAGTTCTAATTAAAGACTCATCATATCAACACAATTTTATCATTTATCAACTTATCAGTATCAATCAATTATCAGTATCATAGTAAATGTAGAGTTACGCCCTGCATTTCTTGGACCTTCGAGCGAAAAGCGGAGACCATTTCTTGGTCCTTCGAGCAAACAGCGGTTGTTTATTACAGAACCGAGATATTGGAACTGAACTACGGGGTCGTATTCACTAAGAGTGCCTGTATCCTGCATTGTTCCAGAACGGTTCAGTCATCAGTTTGGTCTTCTGCTTGTTAATAGAGAGACTAAATCTTCGCTGCACTCCTTCAGGCGCCTCAACAGGTTTGCCATTTCGGTCTCAGTGAAAGCCAATAGTGTGGTGTCGTCGGCATACCGGAGGTTTGAGATGTTGGCGCCTCCGATCTTGATCCCTCCTTCCCATCCCTCAAGGGTTCTTCGCATAATGTACTTGCCTTAGATGTTAAAGAGAATGGGAGATATGACGCACCCCTGTCCGACGCCTTTTTAAAAAAGAAAGCGGTCTGATGTGTGACGATAGAGAGAGTCCCATATCCCTTTTCATAAAGGTTTCGTATGAGTACAACGAGGTGCTTCGGAACGCCAGTCTCCACAAGGACTTGCCATAGATGACGCTACCTCACACAGTCGAAGGCCTTCTGGTAATCAACGAAGAACATAATTACTACTATATTTGCCAATCTAGGAAGGCTCTATATACATCTATAAAACACACATGTGTATCTTGCTGGCATGTGAGATGAGGGCAATCGTTCTGTAGTTATTACAGTTTCGAGCAGGGCCCTTTTTATGCAATGGCAATATGCTTGAATGCACCCAGTCCTGGGGCCATTCGCAGGTCTTCCATATGGAATTGCAGATGATTTACAGTGTTTCTTATTTATCTATGGGGACCCAAGGATTTCAGTGCTTTCGCTGTGATGCTGTCAGGCCCCGGAGCTTTGTTGGTTTTAAGTTTTCTCAACTTCAAAAAGAAGTATGTCGGGTTTCGGTTCAATGTCCACTAGTAGGCCACCTAGTACGTACTGGTGTAGCTCATTCTGATACAGCTCGGTGCAGTACTCCCTCCATCTCTTAGCGATTTTGCTCAAGTCATATATTGGTTTCCCGGATTTGTCATCAATTACCCAAGAGGACGGTTAGAAATTGTGAGTAATTTGCTTGATTTTGTTGAAAAGATCAGCTGTTTGGTACTTTTTTGAGTGGACCTCTATTTCTGCACAGATCTCCTCAAGGTGGCAGTTCTTATCCCATCTGCATAGCCTCTGAACCTGTCGAAACCTGTCTTTACTTTTACATAACTCTGAAATGTGACGCTGTACCTCATCATATTTTAAAAAATTGTTGAGGTACCTGTATCATACACAAGCAATACGGGGTATGAATCAAAAAGAAATAAAAAAGCCTTTTATTTCAAGTTTCCGGTTGTAACATTTTGGTTTTTCTGCATTGGTTAGTATGTTCCTTAAAGTATTTAGTTAGTGTTATGTTTTGGTATTTACTAATTATTTATTTAATTTGGACCCCTCTACGGGTGTAGGCCTCCTCCAACTCTCTCCATTTTTGCCTGTCTTCCGCTTTGTTAAGCCAGTCTGTCCCTGCAGTTTCATTTATATCATATAGCCATCGCTTGTATGGCTTTCCCACTTTCCTTTTGCCAATAGGGCCTCTTCATTTCGTTGCCAATATTGTCCATCTTTTGTCTTTATACCGCGCGATATGTCCTGCCCATCGCCATTTTAATTTGAGGGCTTGAGTTAGTGCGTCTTGTAACTCTTGTATCTTTGTTTTTTCTCTTATAGACATACTCTTTATTTTGAGTATCTTTTATATGTTGAGCGTGCTCCTTTCCATGGCTCTTTGGGTGGTTCTTATCTTTCTCTTTATTTTATCTTTAAAAGTCCATGTTTGACACCCACATGACCATACCAACGAAGGCGGCACTCCTGCAGCTTATCGGCGATGTCACGAACCCGAAGACTGCCGCGGATGTGGGTGCTCGATCTTTGCGTGAGACTCCACACATCCACCGCAGCAACTCCATTTCGGTGACGCGCAGCTCTTGCTTGTGTCGCTCTAGTAACGGCCATGTTTCACTGCCATATAAAAGGACAGGCCTAATGATGGTTTTATAGACCTGCCCCTTCAGCTTGATCGGCATTTTGGGGTCACAAATGACACCAGTCACCTCACGCCATTTGGCCCAAGCCGCGAAAATTCGGGCTCTGACATCGCTGTCGATGTCCCCGGACGCGCTTACCATAGATCCCAGGTATTTGACACGGTCCGTGCGTTCGACCACGTCATCGCCTACGCGGATGGGCTGGGGATCTGTCGTGTTGCAGGCCATGTACTTGGGTGGTAAATTAATCTCCTTGTTGGACCCCCCTCTCTATCCGTATTTGTTCTCCTCTTGTCTCCAGCTTGACTCGGCTAGTGCTTTTCGCGTTAATATTCTTTATAATATTAATGTATTTTTGGTCCACATTAAGCTGTTTCAATGCATTCCAGATTGCGCTGTGATTAATGCTATCAAATGCTTTGCTATAATCTATAAAGGCGACATATAGGTTTCTGTTGAACTCTTTATTCTTCTTTATTATCTGTTCTAGTGCTTGTATGTGGTCAGTGGTGCTGAAAACTGCCCTGAAGCCAGCC
Organism: Udea olivalis; assembly: GCA_947369235.1. Classification (NCBI taxonomy): domain Eukaryota; kingdom Metazoa; phylum Arthropoda; class Insecta; order Lepidoptera; family Crambidae; genus Udea; species Udea olivalis. The sequence goes on along the minus strand of OX376341.1, from coordinate 12,470,214 downwards.
TGTTCTCTTGGTTGTGAGTCGTCAATTGTCTTGGATAGTCGCCTTAACATTATTGAGGAGAACAGTTTGTAGATGCTCGCCAGTAAGCTGATTGGCCTATAGTTACCGATGTCTAAGGAATTGCCTTTCTTGTACAGCTATATTATGTTGGATGTACACCATTGCTCTGGTACGGTTTCGGAATTAAGTACCATATTGAACAGATGTGTTAAATGTTGTAGCAGAATTGGAGCACCATGTTTTAGAGCTTCGTTTGTTATTCCATCTGGACCAGGGCTTTTTTCGGTTTTCAGCTGTTTTATTTATTTATTTATTCTTCATTGCACAAAGAAAAAGTATAATTGGCGGACTTAATGCCTAATGGCATTCTCTACCAGTCAACTACTGGGCAAAGCAGAAATCGTGTTGGCGGTGTCTCATAAAACTTTATGTGCTCATACACTTCTTTTTCTTTGATCTGCTTCACTGACAAGTTTACATTATTCGCAATGTTTCCTCTTGTATGTGGTTGTAGTCTTCCATTCTGTAGAGTTCTTCATAAAAGTGTGTGGCATGTTTTATTACGTCTTGCCTTGTTTTTGTTTCTTCTGTGTCTTGTATAAGTTTTTGTATCCAAGATTTGTTTAGATTAAGTTCTTTTAAAGCTCTTTTTGTACTTCTATATTTTTTTGGTTCCTTGTTATTACTTCCTTCCTGTGATCCCTGTAGTCTTTTCTTATAGATTTCTTTGTTTACTTGAACAGGCGGGTAAGTTCTTTCTTCATGTCTTGATCTTTGTCTTTCTTAAAGATTAGTTTTGTGCGTTGTTTTATTACTTGTTTTGTATTGTCGCTAAAGATATTGTTCATTCTTGTGTGGTCAGTCTTAGTCTTCTGTGTTGTGCTGTCTATTATTGACTTTTCTATTTTATTGTAGTAATCTTGAACACATGTGTATTCTTTTTTGTTTCCTAGTTTATTCTCTAAGCATCTGATATAGTTATGTATTTCCTCTTCTGTCTTAAGGCCTTTAATCGAGGAATGGAAGTTTTTTCGACTCTTTTTCGGAAGTTTCAATTTAAATGTTGCTCTCAGAAGTCGGTGGTCTGATGGAAATGGTACATTATTCAGGACTTCGAAATTAGTGATGTGTGTTGGTCGGTTTGTCATTATGAAATCTATTTCATTCCTAGTGTTTTGGCCAGGTGATATCCAGGTCCATCTTCTGCTCGATCTTTTGTTATAAAAGGTATTCATTATAAAGAGTTTATTTCCTAGTGCATAGTCTATGAGTCTTCCTCCTCGTTTGTTTCGGTCCCCGTAGCCATACTTGCCCATAATTAGATGTTCTTCCTTCTTGGGGTAGCCTATTTTTGCGTTAAAATCTCCCATGACGATTATTTTGTCGATGTCGCCGGCTAGAGCTTTGTCTATTTCATTGTAGAATTTTTCGATTTCATCGTCGCTTGATTTATCTGTTTGCGCGTATGTATGAGAGTCCTATGAAATTGGTGATTTGGTTTTTCAGATTCTTTTTAATTAGAAACTCCACTCCGTTCAATCCTTTGATTTCTCCATAGTAGCAGAAGATGTAGTTTTCGTACTCTTCTATACTGCTGCCCATTCTCCTGACTTCACTTAATCCTACTATGTCATGGTTTATTTTACCGAGTGCGTTGTTTAACTCTATATATCTTTCTATTGATGCTGGAGATCGTACATTGTAGGCGCAAATTTTCAACGTTTTCTCTGTTTTAGTGTCATGTTGTGCTGTTCTTCTGTTTACAGGCTCTTCATTTGTTTTGAAATTGTTTCTATGTTTGAGGTTCTGTTGTGTGGTTTTTTGTTGTTTTGTTTCGCTGGGTTTAATGGTTATTGGATTTTGTTGTATATGACTTGTTTGATTTTTTCGTTGGAGGGTTGCGGTCATAATTCCCCACGATGACCGCTATTCGTCTTGGGAAATAATAGTTTATGTTGGTTGTTTGATCTTCTGTGGTGTGTTTCTGGGGGTCCGTCGTTCGTTGCTATTGTTTGCTCGTGCTCTGGTGCGAATTTGCCCTTGTGCTGTTTTTGAAATCGAAAGTATTTGTTTTAATTATTTTATTTGGTGCCTTCTGTGGCAGTTCTTCATAGGAGTCTTTTTTTGTTGGTGATACGGGGTATACCCATTATATTTATTCTGTATTTTGTTAATGTACCCAAATTTGTTTATCTTGGGAATGGTGGGTTAAGGCCGGTATTCACTTTGCTTAGTGCAAGGGCAGGTGATTAGTAGGAGCGAGCGATTAGTGCAGGTGTGTAGTGCAACTAGTGTCCAATTCTGTTTAGTGGATGTGTTTAGTTGCTATGTTTAGTTTATTTCGGACACCTTTAATTTTGTACCTAACGTCCTTACAATTTAAAAGACATTCATATTTTACATACTCCTGCACACATTTTTATGAATAGAATATAATAGAAAAAGGTTTATTCAGTACCAAAAATATACCAGAAACAAAAAAAAAACATACATTCGACAGCAAAACAAAAATACACTCTGAATCTTAAAGGTATACGGTATATCTTATGGTATCTCATATGGTATATCTTCCGTCTACTTCGCCATTTTTCGCAAGTTTTGCAAAACGCTAAACACTAACAACTGCTGTCCAGACGTGTTTAGTGACAGGCACGCTGAGAATGTGAGGCAAGGGAGGCGCGCGGGACGAGGCACTCGCTGTGCACTCGCAAAAAAAGATTATAGAGAGACCGACAGCTCCTCCTGGGTGACCAAATATACAAGTCAATTGAATTATACCTAATATTAATGACGTATGAGCCAAAAGTGATCAAGGTGCAAGATCGATTTAATAACAATACCAAAGAGAAGAGGAGTAGAGGAGACCAGGCACAAACTTGCGTTACACCAGCACTAAGGTCGCATCATGACGAGAATACATTAAGCATAGATACCAGATTTTTTCTTAACTGTACTTTTGATGTGTGACTTTATCCGAAGTGTGTATCGACATAAATAAAATAAAAAGGAACCTGCCTGCTCGTGCTGGTAGCGAAAATAATTCAGCTTCACCCGCAGGCTTCTAAGTTGATATTTTCGCCACTATTTACATGACGGAGTGTGATGAATCATAAAACCAGCGTAATTCCCCTGAAAATTAATTGTGACGCGTAAGCAAGAGAAATCAGTTTTAAACACGAACAATTACACGAGTATTACTTAAAATCACTTTCTCCAATAATATTTTTACGTGTAGTTAAGTACCTAGAACTTTAGATTTTCATGAACAATTTCTAACCAATGAGTAACGAAAGTTAAATTTGAGATCTCTATATTATCGCAAAATTTACCAAATCCTGGCAAATCGGCGAAAATTTATAAAAATTAAACACTTTACCTACCTACCGACACACCGTTCCTTTCACACACACACTGTCACTCAAATCATAGACTACTTTTAAAAAAATTGCTAAAAGCACAGATGTATGAATAGAATTTGCCCTATGGTACGATCTTGGAGCATCTATGGGTATAATTCTACACAATGGTACGATCATTTTAAAAAAATGTAAGATGAGATTGCATTGCATTGGGAAAGTATTGCAATGCGTTTCGTTAATTTTATTTTAAAATGCAATGGGCCACAACACGCATAGTTTAAGTTAATCTTTGCCTACCAGGGAAAAACGTTGTGGGAAAAAATAACTGAGATGAGTTTAATACCTTTACGATACGAACGAAGTAATTGCGTTTATAAAGGCCCGTATTCACTTTGATAAATAATCAATAGTGTCTATTTCATAGCTTACGTGGTAAAAAATCTAAAAGCATATTATTCTGATTTCTGACCCACAATTTTCATGATAAATCTTATTTAAAACAGTAATTGTAAACCTAATATTTTTTTTTGTATACGTTATGTGGTATAATAAAAGGGTTAATTTAAAAAAACATAACTGTTATAGCATCATCATCATCTGTGCGGTCTACCCGGTTGTAAACTCACACTGGTGTGTCCCAGGGTCCACCTTTTTATTTTCTAGGCCCACTTCACGCCGCCTTGTGCATCCTCAGTGGTGAGTCTGCTGGCACGCATGTCACCCTTGACAACATCGAGCCAGCGCTGCTTGGGTCGACCTCTTCTACCAGTAGGTACCTGGCGGGAGCGGCATTGGCAGACATTTGTTGCCCACGTAGTTTGCCGATCTCCGTGAGACCATACCAACGAAGGCGGCACTCCTGCAGCTTATCGGCGATGTCACGAACCCGAAGACTGCCGCGGATGTGGGTGCTCGATCTTTGCGTGAGACTCCACACATCCACCGCAGCAACTCCATTTCGGTGACGCGCAGCTCCTGCTTGTGTCGCTCTAGTAACGGCCATGTTTCACTGCCATATAAAAGGACAGGCCTAATGATGGTTTTATAGACCTGCCCCTTCAGCTTGATCGGCATTTTGGGGTCACAAATGACACCAGTCACCTCACGCCATTTGGCCCAAACCGCGAAAATTCGGGCTCTGACATCCCTGTCGATGTCCCCGGACGCGCTTACCATAGATCCCAGGTATTTGACACGGTCCGTGCGTTCGACCACGTCATCGCCTACGCGGATGGGCTGGGGATCTGTGGTGTTGCAGGCCATGTACTCCGTCTTCGCCACATTAAGTTTCAGACCGCCGGTTTCAAGTGAATTCCTCCACTTATTCACCCACTCTAGTACCAGCCGTTCTCTGTCCAAATCTGCTAGTGCAATATCATCAGCATGCATGAGCAACCAGGGTGGCTGCTCGTAGTGGTCTTGGATGCTGTTTGACAGAACGTTTAATATTACGCTGAATAGAAATGGGCTAAGCCTTGATGTAGTCCAACGGTGATAGGGAAGGGAAGCGTGTCACCAACCGCAGTCCTAATTAAGGAACTGGAATCGTGGTACATATCCCAGATAGTGTCAATAAAGACGTCGGGAACGGCCCTGGACCGCAGCACCCAGCTAATAATCTCACGAGGGACACAGTCGAAGGCCTTCTGCATGTCTAAGATAAGTATATGCAGAGGTGTATTCTTCAGTCTGTATCCCTCCATAAGCGTTCTCAAGGCAAATACGGGGTCCATGGTCCCGCAACCCGGTCGAAACTCATACTGACACTCCGCGATTGTAAACTCCTGTCGAATCCGAGGGTCTACAAAGCGCTCGAAGAGATTAATTGCTGCACTCCTGCACCGAGCACTTGCCCTTGAAGACTGGCGTAATAATGCTCGGTCTCCATTGGTCAGGTATCTTTCCGGTGAGGAGAATGCGGTTGGAAAGGTGGGTAAGTATGCCCACACCACGAGAGCCCATCGATTTCCACGCTTCGATAGGGACTCCATCGGGTCCGACAGCTTTCCGGTTCTTCATCCGGCGAAGAGCCGACTGGACTTCATCAGGCGTTACGGGGGCACTAGTCCCTAATTCGGAGGAAGTTCAGGTGGCTGCACCTCTTTGTGCTGCTTGTTGGGCAGCTCGAAGAAATAGGAGCGCCATCTCTCCTTCACCGCAGGTTACCGAGAGTGTCATTTAGACAGCGGCACATGGAAATATCCTGGGCTGCTTTGACTCTCGAACGTGCCAACTTGTAAACGAGCTTCTGCCCCTCAGACGACTCCAACTTATCGTACAAAGGACGTAAGTGGTCACATCTGGCTCTGGCTACAGCTCATTTAGAGCCACGTTTGGCATCCCTGTACGCGATGCGATCTTCAGGTGATTTGGGCGCTTGCCACGCTTTGAAGAGGGCTTTCTTTACCCTGATCTCACTCTGGACTGCTCCGTTCCGCCACCAGGTCTCCTTGTCAAGCCTACGTCCACCCCAAGACACACCCAACACCACCCTCGCCGCCTTGGTGATAGCTGCCTGACACCTACCCCAGAGCTGTTGCCCGGACTCACTATCAGCTGCGATGCATAGGTCACCGATAGTGGCAGCAAAGTCATGGGATCTGGCTCCTTCAAGCAGCCACCACCTGGTTCGGGACGTGCAGCGCTTCCGGCATTTGCCTCGAGGCTTCACTCGCAGGTCCATCACAAGTAGCCGGTGTTGGGCAGTAAGACTCTAGCTACCTTGCCGATCTGGGCTCTCCTGATGAGAAAGTAGTCGATCTGGGTTGCGCTCGTAGGCTCTTGTAGGTGATCAGATGCTCGGGACTCTTTTTGAAGACTTGTTCACATTGGCCAAGTTGGCAGCCACATTCGTCCGGAGAATATTTTGCCTTCAGCGTTACGACTGCCAAAACCAAAACCACCGTGAAACCGCCTGTATTCCTCACACTGTAAACCCACATGACCGTTCAGATCGCCACCCAAAACGAAGCTTTGGGACAATGGAATAGTGCTGGTCGATTTGCTCCCAAAACAGTGCCTTATCCGAATCGCTACAGCCGACCTGCGGTGCGTAAGCAGTTATCAAATTGGTCGTGACCCCTTCGATAAGCACTCTCCTCTCACGACCACAAGGTGGTCGCTAACACGATTGACCTCCAAGACACTATTTTGGAATTCCTCGGACAGCACCACCCCCACTCCAATGGCCCCACCAGTAGAACCCGCGTAGATGAGCCTGTAGCCGTGCCCGATGTTCCGGGACCTGTTGCCTCTCCAGCGAGTCTCCAGCAGGAATGCCACGACCACCCTCGGCCTGGCGATCACATCGGCCTGCTCGCGAGCGCGTCCCGTCAGTGTGCCAACATTCCACGACGCGAAGTTGATCTTCCTTTGGACTAATGTCTTTAACCAGGCCCGCCCATGGCCCGGTAGCCCTAACCCACTTACCACAGGAGTAGGGCGATTCCCATGCGCTTCGTTTTTTGGCGACGCCCTATGCCTATGGCCGGATACTCTTTTCTTGCTGACCATAACTGTTTGACGTGTGTTGGCTTTACGGGAGGGACGGCCACCTGACCTCCCAACCCATAAAGGGGAGCCGTCGCCAGAGCCTCCTTCATTGATCAGCAGGGTGCACCAGCTTGCAGGTGAGGTTGGCTTGAGGCCCGAAGATGTTGGTGAGCCCCCCCTTACACTACTAACTGTTATAGTATGATTTATAATAAGAGTTATGCTTTGTTATTTTGTATGTTATTATTTTATTTTATTCTTGCCCTGACATGTTTATGTTACGGGCTGCTTGATTAACTGGGCAGTATTAATACGGGGTCCTTTTGAATAATGACCAAGTGTTTCATTACTTTGGCCAGTCCATATTAAAAATGAATGACTGACTACTCGTGGGCAGTTTAATAAATCAACGTTTGAGGTAGCTTGAATTTATCACTTTGACCGGGTATTCGTAATTACGTCACTGTCAGATTCGTCCTTTGGCATATATTTTAAACATGGCCAGTTTGAAGGTGTACTGCTCTGTAAAAAGTGGGTTTATTTATTAGGAGCGAAGCGACGAGCATGTTAGGTTGACATGAAGTCATGAACCAGCCACACGAGCCGAGCGAGCAAAGCGAGCGTGCCGCGGCAGTGGCTGGCTAGTGCCAGAAACAAACTGGCCTCATTTCATTTAAATGCCAAAGGAAATAAAAAAAGAAAAACATTTATTAACTTTTAGGCTTTTTATAAATGGTAATGTACTCGTACATTGTTAGGTACATTACCATTTATAAAATAAACATAAAAGAAGTCGGCATTAACAACAAAACAGAAAAAAAGACCATACCGTCAGACAGCGGTGTCCCGATGCCCAAAAAGTCAAATGGACCTCACTCAGCATATAGCCTGGGCTTTATGGGCCCAGACTGAGATGACGCATGGACATTTGCAGCGGACATACATGTGTTCATATACATATAAGTATCATAATTACTATACTCGTATATGTATATATAAAAATAAATGTTGAGTGATTCATTCAATATATTGTGTAGTGTAATAATTGTAATACAATAGATAGACAATAGATACGGTGCCGAATGTGTAGCGTGATTGTGTCTGAGTGTGTGTGCATGCGTGTGTGCGTGTGTGTGTTGGTACAGCACAATACAGGTGGTGCTGCAACTCGAACATTTATAATAATCTGCCGCAGGTGGGTAGTTTAACTGTTCAGCGGACGATACCGACATTGTAATTTTTTGTAATACCCGGTCAAGGTAATAAATTCAAGCTATCTTAGGACGCTTTCAATTTAGACGTTTCGTGTCGGACCGCTGCGGTGCCGAACCGGTGCGTTTGTCGTATTGCGCACGGACGTTCGTTTTTTTTCATAAAAAGCACGCGATGCGGCAACAGTGAGGCGTCGGTACCGCAAACGCTCGACAGCAAATACCGCGTGCTTTGTATGAAAATAAACGACCGTCCGTGCGCAACACGACAAACGCACCGCTTCGTCACCGTAGCGGTCCGACACGAAACGTCTAAATTGAAAGCGCCCTAAAACGTTGATTTATTAAAATGCCCACGAGTAGTCAGAAAAGGACTGGCCAAAGTAATAAATTTGTCAAATTGACCGATGCACTTGGTCATTCATTATTCAAAAGGACCGGTCCTTATTATTACTGCCCAGTTTTTCCCACCCAAAATAAAAGGACGATTTTAACAGTGAAATTATTCATTAAGCCCGGTTAAGTGATAAATTCAAGCTAACTTTGATTTATTAAACTGCCCACGAGTAGTCTGTCATGATTCGTATGAACCGGCCAAAGTAATAAATATATCAAATTGACCGATACACTTGGTCATTATTCAAAAGGACCTGTCCGTAATAATACTGCCCAGTTACTATGTTCTAAAAATTGTTTTTTTAGTTAAACTAGCCGAGTAATAACCAAACGCGTCAGAGCTTCGCTTCGCCGGGCTTCGACGCCATTTTGCTTTTTTCCCTTCTCAAACGTCACCTTTTCCTTTGGTGAGCAAGGTGTGTTCACGTGAGGTTGTGTGTTCCCTCGAAAATAGGTCACACAATCCTCATAATTTCGTGAAATATTCTTCTAAAATATAAAAAAAAAACATAAAATTAACAAAAATCCAAAAAAATAGTAAAATATTAAAAATTTAACGGGAATCACTCGATTTTAAGTTAGTGTACGTAAGCGTGCAACGTGGTCTAAGGAATGCGATAGTCATTATAAAGAGAAAGTGAAGTTGTTCTTTTCTTGTGACCAACAATAATTATTCGAATTTTGAAACGGTAACAGTGAAATTATAATCATGAATCCTGGACCGCCGAATTATCCGATGGCCTCTCTTTATGTCGGAGACTTGCACTCCGATATTACTGAAGCCATGCTTTTTGAAAAATTTTCGACCGCTGGTCCGGTTCTATCCATTCGAGTTTGTCGCGATATGATCACTCGTAGATCCCTAGGCTACGCTTATGTTAATTTTCAGCAGCCTGCTGATGGTAAGTTCCATGATTTTATATTTTTCAAGGTCGAAATATTTTACACCTAGTAGTTTTCTGCCTGCATGCATTTTGCTTTTGTCCATGTAATCTACCAATGTATCTGTATCGTTTTGTGTTGTATCGTCGTAATTATTACATTTCTAATTCAAAAATGAAAATATTTTTCCCCATTTCACATTATTTTGCAATAAACGTAAAATTCATAAGGTCATTAATCGCTTCATCACCTGTAGAACTTTAAGCAGTTCAACCTCAATCTAAAACTCAACTTGATATCTGCGATCCATATGGTTACAAGTTTTCTGCCTTTTTTGATTACTTTTTAAAATTTATCAATTATTTTCAATTCACTGCTAGTTTCTTAAATAATTAACCACTTGCACACCATATTATTATTGAGCAGATAAAGATATACTTATGTAATTTTCCCTTTACTTGTGCCTGGTTTGATATCCAAAAACATCATTACCTTTTAAATTTGAAATTCTTTCCCCCTTACTAATAGATAATAATTAAAAGTTAAGCACACCTCAACTTGGTTGTGCCCTGTCACATGTCAATAAAAATTAAATGGACAGCTTTGTGGACTGCTCAACGTTGATTAACATTTCTAGATAGATTTGGGTGTTACCTGGCAACACTAATTTCTGCCCATGTCACACTAAATGAACGCTATAAACCTTATTTTTGTAGAATACTAAAATGAAGAATCTGTAAACAATGAAGTGGCCATTTTGATCACTTTTTGTGATGGTTCCTTTTAAAATAAAGTTATATTTGGAACTGTTTAACACTTCCAAATTTCCAAAAATTGAAAACTAAAGTGGGATTCTCTTAAAGTTTTTCCTAAGTTTTAATCCAATTTGTTCTTTTATTTCTTATTAACTTAAGTTAAATTTGGACTATATTTTGATGGGAGGAGTCATGGCTTCAGCCAGGCTCATTGTATTGAGTATTGTTAGATGTATGTGTTGAAAGGGAAATATTATAAACATGCATTTCTGTTAAAAAATTGTTCTTAAAAAAAAGTACACTTCTATTACCTATTCATTCTTAAGAGACTGAGACATGACTGTTGACTGTGTGTACTTTTGAACATAGCAAAACTTGAAACTATATTGTGGTGCTGATGTGAGGAGATTCAATCACCTCCGACCATTTTTTTGTGAGAAGTAGACCATTCCATAATTTTGTCCTCGCCTTTATCCTATTAAAAATATTTTTTATCCTTTCACATCCCTCTTCCTACTTAGATCCCTATTGTAGTATAGTAATTGTTTTTGAATTACATTTATGTATACAGATCATTATCTATAACGGCATCATTCGCCATAATATAGGAGTTTGAACTAATTACTTTTATTATGTATCTAAAAACACAATACCTATAAACACAAACTTTCCTTATCCATTTTCAAAATTACCGGTTATTTTTCTCCTCTATCGTTTTCTTACCTTCTTTACTCCGTCGTCACAGAACAGGTAATAGTACTCCGTACAGAAGGTTCTCTCAAGAAACGCAGACAAGTAAAAAAGTCTTCTTTTATCTTACAAATTCGTGACTTTTTAATTGGTCCGTGTTACAAAAAAGTTTCTAAATTAAAATCAAATAAACTTTTTTGCAAAGGAAAAATACTATTTGAAAGTAAAGTAGCATAGGATAGGCAAATAATGACCTTATCGCTTTGAGCGATTTCTTCTAGATGGCTTTGGGATGTGAGGAGATTCCGGAAGCAAGATAACAGACTGTTGAAATGACCTAAAATCGGTTAACAAAATAACACGAAAAGCCTTATAATGAGTAGATTTTTTAAGATCACGTTTCATATCTACCTTAACCTACTACTAACTCGGAAACATGACACTTTAGGGTAACATATTAGCAAACATTTCTTGTTTGCTTCACTGTCTTCTTTCCATAAAACACTTTCATTGTGCGCGGAAACATCGAGAAATAAACAAAATGGCGGCTGACTGGCTATGCCACAAAGGTTCAAACCCCTTTGATACTGGCATTTTTGATATCCCAACAATAACAAAAATCTTAAACATATTTTGATGTCACTACTAGCGGCCCCCGACGAACTTCGTTCTGTCAAAAGTTATTGGCAAATGCTTGACAGCTGTGGACATTTAGTATGGAAAAATGTTGCTGTTTTTATTTGTTTTTTCGTCTATTTCCCAATGTTTCTAAATACTTTATACTATTCCCAATGTAGATAAATCCAAAAACACAAAAATCGGTCCACCCGTTCTTGAGTTATTTTATTTTATGTGGTGTGTAACTAACACGACTTGCTTTTATAAAAATAGATTCATAATATAATATTTCATTCTGAAATACAATCAAGTACAGTATTTCTAGAAATAACAAAGCCGGATTTTGATCATTAACAAATAACTGAAATTCATTCGCTGGTATCTAAATGAATCATTTTATAAAATATGGTTGCACTGCACGCGAATGCTGAAATCGTTCACAAATACCTCGTATTGGTGTGGTTACATATCAGAAAATCAAAACTTTACTAAGCAAATTTCAAAATAACAACAAACGAAATACCTAGGTACCATTAAAGATATGTCGTCAACTGGACGACACATTTATTTAAACATTTGGACGACTGACCAAAAGTTGATAGATGTAAATTTAAAATGCCAAATTGTTCCTGATCAAATTTTATAATCGCAAATGATTTCTTATTCAGTGGTTTGTTTTTTTGTTTACCTCAGTTAAATAGTTAGTTAGATTCTTGATTCAGAGATCGCGGGTTCCATCCCCACGGGACAACCACTTTGTGTGTTATTCAAAACAATTAACAGTAGGTACAATAGGGTATGAAATGAAATAGAATAGTTTTTTTGTTACAAATAAAATTTATATCAGATAATATTATTTCTCATAATGTTTATTGAATATAAAACTGAGTACTAATACAAATAACCTATGAATGGACAATCTATACACAGTATACCCTCCGACTATACTTAATATCAAAATATTTTTTTGCCACTTATGTTCATTCGCCGACAATTCGGTTCTGGCCGGTGGTCACAGTTCTAAGTTGGAACAATAATATTCGACAAGATAATTTATGGACTGAATATTCTATGAAGTAATGTAAAGTACCTACCTGAAGTAATTAATTTATTAAAAACATATTTACCTTTGAACGATTTGGCCAAAAGTGTAATAGATAATTTAAACGTTAATATTCCAGACTTTGGTCAGTTGAACTTAATCAAATGACCTTGTTATTTCAAAATTTGTTGATTTGTTCGTTGTTATTTTGAAATTTGCTTAATTATTGTCTGATTTTCTTATATGTAACCATTGGCGATAAGTACATTATTTTAATGTGAACTAGCTTTCCGCCCGCCGTTTCGTCCGCGTGAACTTCATTTCTGTAACATTTATAAATAAAATCGATATACATTGTAGCCTATGTGTTATTCTGACGTATAAGCTGTATTTCTGTAAAGTTTTATCTAAATTCGTTTAGTATTTTTCAATGTTGCAAAATCTCCGAACGAGTTTTCACAAATGCACTAAAAGCTCATTTTTCGGTTCTTTAAAAATGACTGGTAAACAAACTGGTTTATCGATTACTTATTGCTCTTGAAAAAGACTGTGTTCTAAATTCGCATTAAATTAAAATTTCGCGCGGCCATAGCGCGCGTGTGTGGGTGATTTATTGCGAATAGTTATTGTGATAAAATTATGCTTATTCTGGTTTATTATGTGTCAACAAAATTATATTTCTGACGGTTTGGTCGTTTTTTCAGTAACTATAGTTTGTCCAATTTAGGATGATAATTTTGACAGTTCACGCCTAAGAAGTATTACATTTTTTTCGGCAAAAGTGTACTACAGATAATATCGTACTTTATTGACGGGTACCGCCGACTTAGTGAAGTGCCATGCAAACGAATAGCAATAGAAAATATAAAATTGGCTGTGTAACGAAATTAACATTTAAATTTAAGATTAAGGGCGTGTAGCACAACATTTTATTTCAATACAGTTTCATTTTGATTAGTTATTAAAGTTATTTTGAAATTAAATATTATTTGATGTTAATATGATTAGTTCTTCTAGTGATAATGACGATGATAATTATGAAAGTGGTTTAGGGTGTGAACCATATAAATGATAAATAAGTTCAAATCCTAAAACCTACTACCTTATTTAATTCAACGATTCCAAGTTCTATGAAATAATAAATCGAAAATCAAATAGATTCACTAACGATTATGAACTACCCCATCCCTATTGAAAGCTATCAAAATTATCATCCTAAATTGGACAAACTACAACTTTAATTGGGAACATTACACTCGAAGTTGTTGACCACTTTGTTTACCTGGGACAGACTAGGGACAGCTAGGTAAGTCCAACTTCGAGAAAGAGATCTCTCGTCGAATCCAGCTCGGATGGGCAGCGTTCGGGAAGCTCCGGCATATATTTGCGTCCGAAATACCTCAGTGTCTCAAGACAAAAGTCTTTGACCAGTGTGTGTTGCCAGTAATGACCTATGGGAGTGAGACGTGGTCCCTTACTATGGGTCTCATAAGAAGGCTCAAGATCACCCAGCGAGCAATGGAGAGAGCGATGCTTGGTATTTCCCTGCTCGATCGAATCAGAAATGATGAGATCCGCAGGAGAACAAAAACAACCGACATCGCTCGAAGGATTGCATCGCTGAAGTGGCAGTGGGCGGGACACATAGCGCGGAGAACCGATGGCCGTTGGGGCGGAAAGGTTCTCGAATGGCGACCGCGTACCGGACGACGTTCCGTGGGCAGGCCCTCTACAAGGTGGACCGACGATCTGGTCAAGGTCGCGGGAAGCCGCTGGATGCGCACAGCGCAGGACCGATCGTTGTGGAGATCCTTGGGGGAGGCCTATGCCCAGCAGTGGGCGTCGTTCGGCTGAAATGATGATGATGATGATAACTTTAATGGCTTTAACTTGAAGTTGACACTTCAATTGATCATTTTAAAAAAGAAAAAGATTTTATTCACAAATGAATGTGTCAAAACGAAAGGTTGGACTATGTTTTGCATGTATTGAACAGTCAATTTTTTTTCCTTAGGTCGTAAATTAGGCGTTTGAAAAGTTGGATCATGCGCTCAAATTACGAAAGGCCTCTTAAATAAACTAATTTTATTGAGATTTTTACAATCAATGTTTTCGTAAATATGTGTTTAAGCCTGTGACAGTTCGAAATTGTTCAGATGGCTCTACAGGTTAACATGAACGAGAAAACTAGGACTAGGACTGTTAACAGTTTGAGAGTTAACACAGGCATTCATTAAGCGTTCGTTCACCATTGTTTTACCAGAAAACTTTACACAATTTTTCACTTAACAAACTACCAATGTTTCACTTTAGTAACAAATGTTTTTCGCCAAAAAATCACTTTACAAACATCCATTCTTTTGACAGATGTTTTGTATTATATTCGATTATTTTATATAATTTTAAATCAATAATATTTCCTCTTTTTGGCAATTTATTTGATATAGCGATTTACAATGGCAGGCAATTATGTTCTACCTATATAGTTAGTTCCTGGGTAACCTAGGATAAAATAGTTATTTGCTACAGAAAGTAGGTTTGCTCACAGTTTCAACCTAACCTAACCATTTTTTTGTGAGTGAAATCAAATAACCTTATCTTATCAGTTCAGTTTCTAGAAGCCAAAAAAGGTAGTTTTAGGCTTCCTATTATTTGTTAAACTTTTTATTGTAAAGGACATTGTTGATTGTTTTCTTTTGAAGTTAGGAGGTAAAGGATAATGAAATGACCAAAATTTAGACACGAGGCCCTAGCCGATAGCAAAACGCATACCATCGCTTGTACAAAGGTAATTCTTTTAAATACTTTACTAAACGGATCCTCTGGTTGATAATTTTTCTAGTGTTGCTCTTTGGCTACAGCCACACATTAAGTATATTTAGTAATGTACCCAACAGTGATCGGTTTCTTGGCAAAGTCGCAGGCAAAAGCTGTTAGGCAAAACTAGCCGATTGAATTGCTTTAAACCTACTCGAGCATGTCGTACTACGCAAGCATGAATCCGAAATTTCTGAGCGTTGTCTACGTTTATCTGTAATGCTACAGGCAATTCGTTTCGAATGTGTTGCAACACATTCGAAATGCATTGCAATGCAAACCTAGTCTGGTTTTATAGAAACATACCTGGTGGTTGAATTTTGAATGAAAATAAATTTCTATACAAGACATTAAAAATATGCTAATCATTTGAATTTATTCATTTAGATAGAAAATAGAAGAATCTGACCTGATTCTAGGGCTCAAACGGGACTGTGAAGTGTTTAACCTAACTCCAAATAAATTGTGTTTTTACTTAGCATCAAAAACACAAATGTATCTAATACCGAACTATATGCCAGAAGACCCTCCAATTCTTATTCTAAGTTAAAATGGCACGGGTTTTGACATTGTTAAAATTACGGTACAAAAAAGTTAGGTAGCTTGCGCGACGTACGGTCTCACAGACCGTGGTTGAACTTTAGATCTAATTTTCTTCGACAATTACTCTCACCGATGTAACTACTACCCGCTAGTGCGTCAGCGCGACCAAAGTCGAAGGTACTGAGACGCTCGCTCGGTAGTCTCGGGACACAGGAGTGAGTTTTCTAGCCACTGTTTTCAAGTTCCTAATCGTAGAGTTTTGACTATGCGTTAATTGATCATGCGGCCAGATTATAGTTATCCGACAGGATGTTCCGGGAACCTAAGATGAGATCATAAAAGCGCTTAGCAGAGATCATGTCATATCCTGTCTTTTCAACTCTATAAACATTAGTTGGATTCGTAAAAATTATCGAGTTTTGATCAATTCCATTTTTTTTTTTTCATAAGAAGGCTAAAATATTAACCAAAAAAATACTTCAGAAATGTATTAAAGTTACCTTTTTTGTTATTACCTATTCTGTGCTTTATTTCGTTATTTTACTGAGCTAAATAAATAGCACTTAGATTTATCAAAAATACAAATGGTGAAACTAAAATTTATTGGTATTTTCGCTAAATTGATTTGATCCTGACTTTTTAAACCAGTCTTTTTGTATGTGCTAGTAATGTTTCAAGCTGACGATAAGAAATTATAGGCATGCTTATTGCATACATACATACATACATAGCTAGTTTAGTGTTACGAAAGAAGTGTTTACAAGATCAGAATGTAAAATGTAAATAAATTACCTTAAAATTTCAAATTATATATTTTTTATTTATATCTGTACCTACCTACTTACTTGTATCTGACATTTATGCCTTTATTTCCAATCAAGAATGATGAGCCAGAAGGCTCATCTACTTAAGATAGAAACTAGAAAAATTCAATTAGACCAGGTTGAATTCTTTTAGTTAATATATTTAGATGTAAAATATGGCATTATTAATATATTTTACGTTGAACATTACATGTATCATCAATTCATCATAACTATTTCCTGTAAGCAATACATTAATGTATTTTCTTGTTTTAGCTGAAAGAGCACTGGACACTATGAATTTTGACATGATTAAAGGACGACCTATTAGAATCATGTGGTCCCAACGAGATCCCTCCCTCCGCAAATCTGGAGTAGGAAATGTTTTCATTAAAAACCTTGATAAGACAATAGACAATAAGGCGATGTACGATACTTTCTCGGCCTTTGGCAATATTTTGAGTTGCAAGGTAGCTCAGGACGAGACCGGCGCTTCTAAAGGATATGGATTTGTTCATTTTGAAACTGAAGAAGCCGCAAATAAATCAATTGAAAAAGTAAATGGCATGCTTTTGAATGGCAAAAAGGTTTACGTAGGCCGATTCATTCCTCGTAAGGAACGTGAAAAGGAACTCGGAGAGAAGGCGAAATTGTTCACCAATGTTTACGTTAAAAACTTTGGAGAAGATTTTTCAGATGAAATGTTACGGGATATGTTCGAAAAATATGGAAGAATTACAAGTCATAAAGTAATGTACAAGGATGACGGCGCGTCCCGTGGATTTGGTTTTGTGGCATTTGAAGATCCTGATGCAGCTGAACGAGCTTGTATGGAACTGAATGGTAAAGAACTTGTTGAGGGCAAGCCACTATATGTTGGGCGCGCTCAAAAGAAAGCCGAACGTCAGAAGGAACTGAAACGTAAATTTGAACAGTTAAAATCAGAGCGCCTGACTCGTTACCAAGGCGTAAATTTGTACGTCAAAAATTTGGACGATACAATTGATGACGAAAGACTTCGTAAAGAATTCGCTCCTTTCGGCACGATTACATCAGCTAAGGTACGTATTTTTTTAACAATTTTTTTAGACATTGTCATTTTCCTAATTTTCTAACTTATTAAATCTCTTTTTAGGTCATGTTGGAAGATGGTCGTAGCAAAGGTTTTGGATTTGTATGTTTCTCATCCCCAGAGGAGGCTACAAAGGCCGTTACTGAAATGAATGGCCGTATTGTAGGGACAAAACCATTGTATGTTGCATTAGCGCAACGTAAAGAAGATCGCAAAGCACATTTAACATCTCAATACATGCAACGTATGGCTAGCATGCGAATGCAGCAAATGGGGCAAATATTCCAACCAGGTGGAGCTGGTGGCTATTTCGTTCCTACTATTCCGCCAGCTCAACGCTTTTATGGCCCTGCTCAAATGACGCAGATCAGACCATCGCCAAGATGGACTGCACAGCCTCCTGTCAGACCCAGCACACAAACTGCTGCATCAGGTTATCCTAACATGCAAGCTCCTTTCCGCCCTGCACCTAGGGGACCCACTCAAGCCGCACTTCGAACATCTCTTGGAGCTAGACCAATTACGGGTCAGCAAGGTGTTGCTACAGCCGCATCTATTAGAGCACCACTTGTTACTCAAAGTGGCCGTCCTGCAGGTTACAAATACACTGCCAATATGCGTAATCCTCCTGCTCCTCAGCCAGCAGTGCATATTCAAGGACAAGAACCTTTAACTGCCACTATGTTGGCTGCAGCCCCACTGCAGGAACAAAAACAAATGCTGGGTGAACGTTTGTTCCCATTAATTCAACGAATGCATCCTGATTTGGCTGGGAAAATAACTGGAATGCTTCTGGAGATTGACAATTCAGAACTTCTTCATATGTTAGAGCATGGGGAATCTTTGAAGGCCAAAGTAGATGAGGCAGTTGCTGTGTTACAAGCTCACCAAGCTAAGCAGCAAGCTACTAAGAAGGAGTAGTAGTATTTTGTATCCTATCTGGCTAATATGTTAATTTTGCCAGATATAATAAACAAGAACCGATGTTATAATGGTGTTCTTGGTCATTTTTAGGCTTTTAATAATATCTTACACAAAATTATTATTAACTGTCCCGATATATAAAAACATAAAAATAAAAATTGAAAAAAGTAAAAGTGGATCACATCCTCCCAAACCAATAATGTAACTAATCATATTTGGGAGTGTTTATCCACAAACAAAAATATTTATGCAACTGTCAAGATTTCTATGTTTGGAAGAAGGAGTACTTTAACTTACTGGACTCTTTGACTTTTTACATTGACTAGAGGAGGTTTTGGTTAAGTTATACTAAATAATATAGATTATTATTTTTCTTTTTTTCATATCTTGGAAAGTGGAGTTGGCTTATGTTCTTGCAAGTATATCTTTCTTTATTTTCATGTCAGTTTACATTGGACTTTTACCTTGTATTGTAAGCATGGTCACCAGTGTTACTGACTGAATATTCCTTTGTAATTTGTTACGTATGCAATATATTCTTTGGAATATTCACATTAATGTACGTGTTTTATTTTAGCCCTATTCAATTGTTAAATCATCTTCACCATACATTCTCAGGTCCGTATTCTGAAAGGACGCTCAAGCATGAATCTTGACTTGAAACTCGATTTAAGCAGAGATCTTATTCTAGAACCGCCCCTGAGTACAGATTCATTGATCACAGTTAGGATTTATTCCGAAACGTCACTCAGGTGCGAATCGGCGTGCCGAGATTTGATCTGTGATCACGCAAGTGACCTGACCACGCTTGAGTAGAGATTTGCTTGTCAAAAACGATGGATTCAAGAAAAGATCCTTAAATATTTTTGCCAGGTCCTTTGGCTCACCTAAAGTTGTTAACCCGAAATTGGTTTTCCTACCGATTTGTAATCCGAATGATCACTCTTCCTAAAGTTTGCATTCATACAATTTGTCTACCGACGATGTTCATAACACTCAAGATTCCGATAATTTTAATCGATCGCCGATCGCTTTTTATCCATAAACATAATTTCCATAATATTTATACTCATATTCAGAAAGTAAATTTATTTTTAATATGGTGAGAAACGCCCTAAATTCGCTACTGGCACTCGCCGGCCGCTGCCACGGCACGCTCGCTCGGCTAGTGCGCTGTGCGCTGTGTTTATGTCAACCTAACCCGCTCGTCGCTTCGCTCCTCGCTAACCTAAGTAAATTTATTTTAAACTCTTGGCACTAGCTTTGGCTAGCGTGGAGCGAAACGACGAGCGGGTTAGGTTGACATAAACGCTAAGTTGATAGTATGTTGAAGGGCAGAGAGAAACCTATTTGTTTTGAGCATAGCGTAAGCGAGACAGGCGTGCGTCAGAGTAAAGTACAATTTTCGGTAACAGGAGTGATAACTTCGTCGGTAGTACTACAAATGTATGAATGAAAACATAAGAAAGAATTTTTTTAGGAAGAGTGATCATTCGGATTATGAACATTAGAAACAGAGTAGGTAGTTAGGACTTGTGATCGTTAGGATGAAAAATGTTGGGAAAATAATTTTCGGAGTTCCGATTAACTAAGTTGAAATTTTTTAGGTGAACTTTTGGCGCACCCATTTTTGACGACCTCAATAAAATTCATTTTCTCATTCCTGGATTAACTACAATTTGTAATTAACCATAATTAGTAAGATATTCAGTAGGTACCTACCTATAAAAAAACAAAGTGGGTGGCATGCAAATATACTACTCTGTGTAAAAAGTATCGGGAACACAGACTAATTAGGGAACAAATCGGGAATATGTCATTAAAGACCCGCGTAAAAGAGGTCGTTCTAATTTTTTTACTGCATGTTGGTAGCACTACTGATTAAGCGCGCAAAATTTGAGCGGGATCTGTCATTTAATTTGTTTTAAACTACACTTTTTGTTGGTGATAGTTTTGAGTCCTCGGCGATTTTTACAATGGAAAATATTGTTGAACAAAGAGTGTGCCTTAAATTTTGTGTTTCGAATGATATTTCATGTGCTGAATCACTAAAAATGTTGCGAAATACCTACGGCGAATCGTGTATATCGAAAACAAGGGCTTATGAATGGTATAAGGCTTTTAAAGAAGGCCGAGAAGTAGTAGTAGACTTGCCTCGTTCTGGTAGACCTTCAACTGCTACGACCAAAGAAAACATCGACAGAATCAAGAAGCTAGTGCTCGAAAATCGACGTATGAGTCTGAGAGAGTTGGCTAGTGAGGTGAACATATCTTTTAAGTCCGTCCACAACATTCTCATTGACATTTTAGGCATGAAACGCGTCGCCGCTCGACTAATTCCAAAAGAGCTTAATTTTGTTCAAAAAGCGCAGCGAAAGCATGTCGCTGAAGACATGGTTTCCCGAGCTTCTACGGATCCGACCTTTATGAAACGTATAATAGCTGGTGACGAGACATGGGTTTATGAGTACGACATGCAAACAAGCCAACAGTCTTCAGAATGGCGTCTCGAAAACGAGCCGAAACCCAAAAAACCGCGGCAAAGTCGCTCCAAAATCAAGGTGATGCTGACAGTTTTTTTTGACTACCGTGGTGTGATTCACTCCGAATTAGTGTTCCCGAGGCCTATAGGCTTTTAGGCTTTTTTTAAGCCTAGCCTATGAATTAAGGGGCTAGAGGGGGCTAAAAGCCTAAAAAGGCTTTTAGGCCTTTAGGCTAGGCCTTTTTCATAGGCTTTTTTTGTCTACCCGAGGACTATAGGCTTTTAGCCTTTTTGTAGGCTAGGCGCATAATTAAATGGCTTAAAAGGCTAAAAGCCTATGAAGATTTTTAGTCCTCTAGGCTAGGTCTATTTTATAAATTTATTGTTCGAGTTTAAAAATGATCAACTAAATTTTATGATTTTAAATATTCTTTCAAACTGCAGGAATGTTTTTTATTTCATTACTATTATTTAAAGTTTATTCCACACATTATCTACCAGTCATATAGAATATAAATATTAAATAAAATATTCAATGTGTCATCATGGCTAAATGTTTTCAAATGATTCGTTTTCCTTAAATTTGTATATAAATAAAAATAAATACAATACAAAAATAAATCGTGTTTAATTCATACTAAGTCAGAATCTCAAAAATGGCTATAAATAAGCATATAGCCTTAAAATAAGCCTACTATTTGAAGAAGACTTTAGTCGTAAAAAAGCCTAAAAGGCTATTTAGGCCTATAGGCTTTTTTAAAACCTATAGGCTTTTTTAAAACCTATAGGCTTTTTTAAAACCTATAGGCTTTTTTAAAACCTATAGGCTTTTTAAAGTGAGTAGCCTTTTAAAGGCCTACTATACAACCATAGCCCTCAAAAAGGACCAATAGGCTTAAATTTAGGCCTAAAAGCCTATAGGCCCCGGGAACACTACTCCGAATTCCTTCCAGAGGGAGAAACAGTGAATAAAGAATATTATTTAGGCGTCATGAAGCGTTTGCGTGATAGTATCCGCCGAAAACGTCCAGATTTGTGGCAACACAACTCATGGATGCTGCACCATGATAATGCACCATCACACACAGCCATTATAGTGAAAGAGTTTTTAGCGAAAAATTCAACAAAAGTTCTCGACCAAGCACCGTATTCACCTGGTATGGCTCCGTCTGACTTTTTTTTATTTCCCAAGTTAAAATTACCACTTCGAGGAAAACGTTTTGAGTCGATAGAAGCCTTAAAAGAAAATTCGCTGAAAGAGCTAAAGGCCATACCGCAAATAGCCTATAAAAATGTATGGAAGACTGGGTGAAGCGGTGGAGATGTTGTATTGCAAGCGATGGGGCCTACTTTGAAGGCGATAAAATAAATTTAGATGAATAATTTGTATTTTTTGTTTTATTGACAAATTTCCGATACTTAGTACACAGAATGTATATGTAGGGGTAGGTATAGTAAACCATACACACCGAGCACAGATTATATCGAGTGCCTCCCTTGTCAGGTTACAATTACGTTCCGTTACAGATAGTAGCTTAGAAGTTAAGACCAGTTTTTAAATCTCCGAGATTTTGCGCGCTTCGTGCACGACGTCACAAGTCCAGTGGTACCGTCTGCGCCGCCTGCCGCCCTATTGAAACTCGAGTAAAACTACTTGCGCGCACTGTGTGAGTTCTGATTCTTTGGGCGAAATAGGTTAATTTATAAATTTTTAACATTAGGTAGCTATCCTTTTTTAGTAATATTGTATAAAATCGGAAAATCCTAAAGAGAAAAACGCCATGGAAGAAGGATTTTAGAAAAACCAGTCGGGTAATCTGCCAAAAGTGGATAGCTCAATATTTTATAAAAAACTAGCGACTCGCCCCGGCTCCGCACGGGTGCAATGCTGATACTAAATATACTACAGAATGTCTTTATATACATATTATGTTACGGGCTACTTGATTAACTGGGCAGTATTAATACGGGCCGGTCCTAATGAATAATGACCAACTGCATTGATAAATTAGATAAATTAGTTACCTTGGCCGGCCTATGAATAATGACAGACTACTCGTGGGCAGTTTAATAAATCAAAGTTTGAAATAGCTTGAATTTATCACTTTTACCGGGCATTATGAATAATTTCACTGTCTGAATCGTCCTTTGGCATATATTTTGGGTAGGAATAAATAAAATCGATTCGTACGATTTCTTTATTAAAATATATTTACTTTAGTTATAATAGCAAAGTATTAACCGGCATAAAGAAAATGAGGCCAGTTCGTCTCTGGCACTCGCCGGCTGCTCCCACGGCACGCTCGCTTCGCTCGCTTGGCTCCTGCAGCTTGTTCATGTTAAGCTAACATGTTTGTCGCTTTGCTCCTCGGAACCTAATAAACCCCCTCCTTACAGAGCGGAACACCTTCTCTTTAAAATAGTTTTTTGTGAGTTAAATTGAACAAAACTAATTACCAATAAATGCATTCTGTACAAATAACTCAACTTCGACGCGCTACATATAGGCACGCGCCGCCGGGGAGCAATCTCTACTATATTATGCATAATATAGTAGAGAAACACTGATAATTTTAGAGGTTTCTAATGTGATGTCGTGTAAGAATCACGATATTTTTTAGTAATTTTAAGGAATATTTACAAATTATTATTAGATTATGTTTGTTATTGATTAATTATTTAAAATTGGTAAAGCATAATTGAAATTTATTATTGGAATCGATTAATTGTTGAATTGGCAACATCGTATGATTGGTAATACTCGGCAGGTTTGGCAGTACGTGACGGATTGTAGTAGTGAACGGTTTTAAAGGGAACTAAAAATTGAAATGCGGTGGAAGTGAATAAATGAGCATAGTCCAAGAGCATCGTTTTATTCAAGTATCTTACAGTCTTAAATAAACACGTTTTTTTGCGCTTACATTGCAAACTTTGGCTGAACCCTACGAGATAGATCTAATTAATGAACTACAGTATTGTGCACCTTAAAAAAGTCTACAAAAAAGTCCGCGATTGTATATGTCTATCTTTTAGGGATAACCCACAATAACCATTTTTTATCCTTTGTTTTTTACGATAAATAATGGCTTATTTACGAAGTGATTTTAAGCAATACAGCACCAATCCTTAAACAATTAATAAAATTATTATTTATTTATTTATTTATTACTTCGTACACAAAGAGACAAATTACAAAGAAAACATTAAGGAGTACAAAAGTACAGGTTAGCTTATCTCTAGAAAGAGATTTCTTCTATAGGACCATGGCGACAGGAAAAACTCATTTAAAATTGTTATGGATAGACAATCGTGTACAAATGGAAATGTAAATGAGAGTTACATATTCAAAAATCGTAACAAACTAAAAACCCCTAAGTACATGTTTTATTTACAAACAAGTAAAATAATATTCTACAATAAATACATAAACAAATAGATAAACATAATAATACATACAATAAATAAAATAAAAATAAATATATGTATACATGTAAACATAATGATCCAATGTAATTTCGGTAAAACTCAAAAGATGTTCTTATAAGAACCTACAGTGCCGTATTCGCGAAGGGATACAGGCAACTTGTTCCACAGTTGAACAGCATGAACAGTAAAAGATTCACCATACATGCATGTGTTACAGGGAGGAGTAGTTAAATGAAAGTTATAGGCTGAGCGATGAGCTCGGCCAGAAGACGAAAGATATGTAAAACGTTCACGGAGATAGCTTGGAGAAGCGGGATTAAACAGTACATTGAAGAGGATGACCAGTATATGATAATTCCGCCGCAAACGTATAGGAAGCCATTTCAATTGTTTTCTGTACTCAGATATATGATCATACTTACGTACATGAAGCGAATGCAAACATTTTGTAGACGTTCGAGTCTATTTAAAAGTTCCTCCGTAGCGTCAAGATTACAACTATCAGCATAATCAATAATAGGAAGCATAAGTGATTGAGCTAGTGTTATCCTGGTTCGAATGGGGAGGAAACTCTGAAGACGCTTCAGTGAGTGGAAAGCTGCAAAAACTTTTCGGCCTACCTGATTGACATGGTGGTCCCATGCAAGGTAACAGTCAAAAAAGACTCCCAGTTCAAAACGTGATAGCTCGTGTTCCACTTTCTAATGCCAAATACTTAACATCTATAACATCAGTAAACAATATTATCAATGGATATCTAACTTGATGTAAGTAACTAATGCTAAATGTACTTTTATCAAAAAAATATAACGGAAACAGCGTAATCAATTATTGTCCTCTTGTACACCAACGGTAACAGGGGTGATGCACAGGCCTTTTTGTGCATAGCTTTACTACCAATGATAATGGCCTGAGATTTGACAGGATTGACAAAAAGGTCATAAGATTCAGCCCAAGTGCAAATCCGATCTAGACTTATATTCATATCAGATATGGCCAGTTCAACATCGTCAGGTTTGAAGTGGATGTAGAGTTGCAGGTCGTCAGCATATAGGTGATAGTGAGCGGACAATTCAGAAGTAATGGCATTAATGAAGATGGAAAAAATAAGAAGAGAAAGGACACCACCCTGAGGAACGCCAGAAATAAGTTCACACCAGCTCGATGAAACATCGTCAGCACGAACACACTGTACGCGGCCTCTAAGATAAGAGTTAAACCATTCAATTGCATATGGTGATACGTTAAGCGACTGGAGGATAGCTAGGAGCACGTCAAAGTCAACCGAGTTAAATGCACTGCTGAAGTCTAATAGGGTAAGTAGTGTGTGTTGCATAAGCTCCATTGCATATCTAATGTCATCGGTAACGTTCAGCAATGCAGTAACAGTACTGTGTCCAGAACGAAACCCAGACTGGTAAGGGCTTAACAAATTGTTTCAGTTCAAGAACGCAGTCAGTTGACCATGGCTAATGCTTTCTAGGACTTTGGAAAGGACCGGTAAAATGGAAATAGGGCGATACTGGGCGGGAGAGGCAGGGTGTAAAGTTTTCGGTAAAGTAATAACTAGTGCTTTCTTCCAAGATGAAGGAAAGACATTAGTTGTGATGGGAAAATTTAGGATATGGGTAATGATAGGCAGCACAGAGTCAAGAGTAAGCTTGATCATCTTTAGACAGATCGCATCATTATCCACGGCATTTGAGGATATGGAAAGTATAGCCTTTTTAACATTTATACCTTTTAACATGAATACCTTAACAAGTTTACTGCCCACACCGCAGACACAGTAAAAATAACAATAGTTTGAGTCATATCGCACACCTAGATAAAGACTCATGCAACTCGAAATAATTCTAAACTGACTTATCATCACGGGATTCTGAGTTCAAAAAAAACTAAAAATAAAAACTACTTGAAATCAAATGAAGATGGCACTATAAGTTAGTATTACTGACTCGCTTGGCCCACATCCCCCGCCAACAACTAAAGCATTTTCTGTTGCGACATGTTAGCTGGAGAGGTGGGTGCTGCTGTTACAGGTAAAGACCGGATTATTTCGTTTGGGCGTGTATTTGTGGTTATCCATGTTATACATAAATTATTTTTAGTTACACTGGTCCTCGTGGTTTACCTGTTGATGAACTAAGTCGGATTCTTAAACTATTTTGAGTACCTAGTTAGAGTTTTTGTTTACAAATGTAAGTATTTTTTTTTACTAACTGGAAATGGTTTATTATTGTTGAAATTATTTCATAATGTTTGAGTTAGTCGAGTATTGCTGGTTAAATGAAAATCGCCCTTATTATTGTAACAATAGCTGCAACGGTTTTCTTGAATATGTGAATATTTTGTATTGTAGTTAGTTGTATTTGTCCCAGTGATTCAAAAAATATTATAAAGAAGCGGGTTTTGGGTGTTTGTAGGAGTTAGTGTAGTCTTTGTGGCTAAATCGATTTAATGATTTATTTTTCAGATGATGAAGGGTCGTGGTCTACTTTTGCTAGAAAAGGCTATGGCAGCTCGTTCAAATGAATCTGAGTGCAATTGTGTAGAGTCGGAGCCTCAAGAATGCACACCATCGCCTTTAACGAGCACCCCAGTAATAAAAATAGCCAAAGCAAGTGAACCAGTGGGCAATAATAACGAGCTGGAGCTTCACGAGAACACACCGAGTTTAGAGACACCTTCAACGAGCCCCTCGATCATGAGAGAAATTTTGCTAAATGAACCAGAGGGCACTGATATGGAAATACACAAATAAACACTAAAGTAATTGAATAAATCTTAGCGAATCACGATGGAGGGTTCGGAGAAACTCAAAATCGCCACAATTAGCGTCAGCTAGATTTCAGGTGAGACCATCATACTTTATTTTACCTGTTAGCAGCGAGGGTTGCGATTTTGATGACTCAGATAAGGATTCGCATTACACTTTAACTACCAAGAAGGGAACTCACCGTCCTCCTCGAAATGGGGAGGCAACTTTCAAGGAAAAGATCTCGCTCTTCTACTTCTAGTTAGTCTAGTTCTAGCTCATCATCAGACAGTTCTAGCAGCTCCAAGAGCAGTAATAAAGAAACAGGTAATAACTCTGTGCCCTCTGCAGTATCGGATACTAACCTTTCACGCAACGATAATCTTGAAGCTTCCACTACTCAGCCGATCAATACACCACCTGCTGCAACTGACAACGCTCGAAAATGTAAGAAAAGAGTAAGAAACCCTGCAGCTTGGGCCACAAATGTTAAGTAAGCTTTACAAAACACAGGTATGGCCTATGAAAGTTCAATCAGAAAGAAAGCTAAACGAGCGATAAAGCCTCCATGTAACGATAAATGCAAATTATAATGCAAGGATAAAATAAGTGACATTTTACGCACAACTTTTTTAGATTGTTAGGGGGATCTTCAAAAGCAGAGAGAGTTTATCATACGACAAACTGAATGTATCAAGCCTAAATATAGATACAGCAGTACTCAAAATCTTAGAGCACTTAATTCTGCATTTTTCTTTGAAGTTGACGGCATTCGTGTTAGAGTCTGCAAGACATTCTTTAAAGCTACTCTTAGTACATCAATCCAAATGAAGAAGCAAAACATAACCTACGGATGGCTTAAGAGCAACATTTGAAAGAAAAGTATTGTCTAGGTCAGAAAAGGATCCTGACAAGGAAAGGACAGATGTGCTAGTTGCTAAAAAAAACAAATTTGAAACAAGCGTATCTGCAAAAAATACCGTTGGGTGCTAGTAAGAAGCGGGACATGCAAGAATTAATTAATATGAAAATCATTCCCTCGATTCTTATTACAAAAAATATTCTACAGCAAGAGCATAATAATTTTCCAGAACAGAGTTTAAGTATTATCTCGAATTATTACACTGTGATTTATCAAGTACTGATTATTAGGTATGGTAGGAATAAAGTCTGATTATTTTTTAAAATTCTGCTAGCAGGAGATTTAAGTGATTATGTTAATCGTATTCTGTGATTCATTAGATGTTGTAATTAGAAAATTGGGATATTTTATGCCGTTCAACATAAAAGCCAGATTATATTGATAGTAGATAGATAGCATAAACGATCTAATAGAAAACTGTTTTATAGATTAAGTACCAAAGACAAAGCCTGGTTATTGTTAAATGCTTTTGATAGACGTGCCAATTGGGTATGGAAACCAAAATCAAACATGTCCTAAATCGAAAACCATTTCGAGGTATTTGTATTTTATACCTTATTTGAATATTTAACATGTTTAAAAGCAAAGGATCGAGGATATTTTTAATTAAATACGTTGGTAAAGAGTATATTATGGTTCTTATTGGACTCTTGACGGTAATCAAATTGACATCTCACAATTGAAACCTATTGGGTCGTATAAACGTCCTTCCACGTGATTGGTTCATAATCTATCCACCAACCAATCAAATGACGCGATCTGTATCATACGTAAGACTTTTGGCTAGGTGATTCTACTGCATGGTATCAATGGGGTTTCCAGATAGCAGATTTAAAATTCCCCCAGGTGAAATATATTTTTCCACGAAGTTATTTTTAATAATAAGTAAATTAATTTACGCCCATTGCCCAGACGGGTAGGTAGGGCTTAAAATAGCCATTCGCTATAATCGCAACCCTTCAGGTAGGGCATGGTTTCAGAGCTTGGCAAAATGAATTGAATCTAAAGTCTACTTCTCACATTCTCGTGAGATTGTACATGATGAACGGCGAGGCGTTTCAGTCGTAAGTGCAAATCAGTAATTTTCTCCTCATAATTTATTTACCACGAATCCAGGAACACACATGTGGGAACACTAAGTGAATTTGTGACGTCATGAGTTCGCAATGTTTAAAAATGAATAAAAAATAACTACCGGCAAGATCAACGAAATATTCAAATTAGTTACTTAAAATAGTAAAAGGTATTTAAAAAAAATAAAAAAATTGTGTTCCCATACCCAATTCAAGGTTGTTTATTTTTTATTTTTAAGAAAAACAGTTCTTGTACTGATTTAAAAGATAATGAGCAATCCAAGCAAAGTCTATAATATTATCTTTGACATTCCTTAAACATGTTGTTAAAAGGAATACCGTATTTGTTCAAATATATCTATTTTGATACAATTAATGTTATGTGTATGTTATGTTGTTTTATCAAACCTATTCGTAGGTTTGTAAGATTTTTCTAGAGGTTTTTAAACTTTTTTGTTTAGTTTTCTTTATTTCTTTGTGACCTAAATAAAGGTTCTTTTTTAAGATATTTGTTTTATTATGATAATCATACAGCTGAGTAATACAGAGTAATATGAGCTTAATTTGATTTAGTAAGAAAATTTAATAATTATTTTGTCATGAATACCAACCTATCTCAAAAAACTGAAATATTAAGGAATTACTGTGAGCTAAATGGAAAACCCTTATCACAATAAATATCTAAGTAAAATTATATACATAAGCCTATAAGAATGTTTTTAATATACTAAATAGAAATGAAGTAATCGTTTTTTTCGATTCCTGAAAAAGAGATATTTTGAGTTGGGCTAGTCTTTATCTA
The DNA here is from genome assembly GCA_947369235.1 of Udea olivalis. Classification (NCBI taxonomy): domain Eukaryota; kingdom Metazoa; phylum Arthropoda; class Insecta; order Lepidoptera; family Crambidae; genus Udea; species Udea olivalis. The sequence continues at coordinate 12,440,147 of OX376341.1, read as the reverse complement.
GGTGTGCGATATTTTACTACGACTTTGTAAGAAGTATTTCTTATTTTGTGAAACTGAGTCTATTTCTCAAAAAAAAAATACGCAATGAAAATGTAGTAACGAAATAGTATTAAGTGGTAACTAAATAATTGTTATACAATGGCAAAATATTGTGAAGGCTTATGATCAATCAGGTTGTAACTGTTTACACTCAGCTTTATGTTCTACTTTTTTTCGTATCAATATATAATCATAAAAAAACGTTACGAAAATAGTTTGATAAAATTATTGACTTCTTATTACGATAGATAGATAAAAAGTCAATGGTTTGATAACTAAGAGAGGCTTTGCTTGAAAAAAGTTTTCATTTAATTAATTGATGATTGATTGAAAATATACAGGATGGAATAAGCCATATTTTGGATCTACACCAATCCACCGAACAGGCTGACTTCCACACCAATTTTGGTCATTTCTGTATTTTGTCTACCGTCCCTAAAATGAAAACTGTGATAAAAACAAACTTCATTCTATTGTTCGTTATAAGTAACAGCTAAACAGTCGGTAATAAAAGCTTTAACTTTGCTTTTGATTTTCCTGGATGATAAAATTATAATAGTAACTCAACTCTACTGCGGAATGCAACTTGAAGCTGACACTGTGGTTTTTTTTTAATGTCTGTCTGTCTGTGTAGATATGCCAGCGTCCAACGAATTTCATCTAATCCAATTAATCTTTAGGATTAAGAAGAATAATCTCTATAATCGTAATTACCAAATATTTATATTGTGAATTAGTGAATTTACTTTTTATGCAAAAATTCATTTGCCACTCTACGAATGCCTTTTAATGGGTCTACTCTTTCGTAACAGGATATATTAATATATTATACATGCCAAAAAACGATCCTGACAGTGAACTTTCTTTTAAGTGAACTCTTTTACACACAATGCCGGTTGCGCATCCGGCATTGCATGCAATACCTACGTAGGCAAATTACAAAATGAATAATATTTCATACATTGCCTGAACGTTTTAGGCATTGTCTACAATTATTTAGTTGCCACTGAATACTATTTCGTTACTACATTTTCGTTACGTACATTTGTTTTGAGAAATAGACTCATAGTTTCACAAAATAAAAAATACTTCTTACAAAGTCGTAGTAAAACATGATAGCGTATGATTTGACACACTTAAATGTTTGATTACTCAATTTGATTCGAATCTGGTTAAATTCTGTGAATTAAACCAAAATTTATTCTCTGTGCTGTAGGCACAATTGATGCACATTTATTTGACATACTCAGTACCTTCACACTATTGATATTTTATTAGATCTGGCTGTGGTCGGTCCAGGAACCGTGGTCCCAGCCCGACCACAGTCGTACTCTTATTACTCGAAAAGTGTTAGAGACAAATTCGTGGGACAAGTAGCACAAAGAGGTGCAGTCACCTTTACCCCCTTCAAATCAAGGACTAGTGCCCCTGGTAACGCCTGATGAAGTCCAGTCAGCTCCTCGCCGCATGAAGAACCGGAAAGCTGTCGGACCCGATGGACTCCCTATCGAAGCGTGGAAATCGATGGGCTTTTGTGGTGTGGGCATACTTACCCACCTTTTCAACCGCATTCTCCTCACCGGGAAGATACCTGACCAATGGAGACTGAGCATTATGACGCCGGTCTTCAAAGGCAAGGGCTCGCTGCAGGAGTGCAGCAATTGTCGCGGCATAAAGGTGATGTCCCACACCATGAAGCTCCTCGAGTGCATTATGGACTCTCGGATTCGACAGCAGTGTACAATCTCGGAGTGTCAGTATGGGTTTCGACCGGGTTGCGGGACCATGGACCCCGTATTTGCCTTGAGGACGCTTATGAAGGGATACAGACTGAAGAATACACCTCTGCATCTACTTTTCTTAGACATGCGGAAGGCCTTCGACAGTGTCCCTCATGAGATGATCGGCTGGGCGCTGCGGTCCAGGGCCGTTCTCGAAGTCTTTATTGACATTATCCGGGACATGTACCACGATTCCAGTTCCATAGTTAGGACTGCGGTTGGTGACACGCTTCCTTTCCCTATCACCGTTGGAGTACACTAAGGCTCCGTGCTTAGCCCGTTTCTGGTCAGCGTAATATTAGACGTTCAGTCAAACAGCATCCGAGACCGCCACGAGCAACCACCCTGGTTGCTCATGTATGCTGATGATATTGCGCTAGCAAATTTGGACAGGGGACGGCTGGTACAACGGATGAATAAGTGGAAAAATTCACTTGAAAACGGCGGTCTGTAACTTAATGTGGCGAAGACGGTGTACATGGCCTGCAACACCACAAAACCCCAGTCCATCCGCATAGGCGTTGACGTGGTCGAGCGCATGGACCCTGTCAAATACCTGGGATCTGTGTTAAGCGCGTCCGGGGACATCGACCGCGACGTCAGAGCCCGAATTTCCGCGGCTTGGGCCAAATGGCGAAGGTGACTGTTGTCATTTGTGACCCCAAAATGCCGATCGAGCTGAAGGGGCAGGTCTATAAAACCTAATGATAGGCCTGTCTTTTTATATGGCAGTGAAACATGGCCGTTACTAGAGCGACACAAGCAGGAGCTGCGCGTCACGGAAATGAAGATGCTGCGGTGGATGTGTGGAGTCTCACGCAAAATTGCGTGCGTAACACCCACATCCGCGGCAGCCTTCGTGTTTGTGACATCGCAGACAAGCTGCAGGAATGCCGCCTTCGTTGATATGGTCATGATGATGATCAGCAAACTACGTGGGCAACAAATTTCTCCCGTTAACGACGTCGAGCTACCGCTTCTTGGGTGAGTTTGTTGGCACACATGCACGGCGGCGGCCACCTCTATTCGCAATCCCACCTGCGCGAACTAATATTTTAAGAAAGGCACCGTTTACCCGAGCTTTAGGGACACTCAACGAGGTGTCTAATGCCGTAGACATATTCTGTTGCTCCGTGACTGAATTCACAAAGGTTACGTTGTTTGTTTTGTGTTATGTTTAGTTTATAATAGGTATTGATAATGTTTTGTAAATTTTAAAGTTTAATTATGTATATAATATCGCATTAGGAAAACCTGTAATGGTAATGTATGACAATGAATTGAAAAAAAAATTGAAAAAAAAATGTGTGCCAAGCCAACAAACTCACCACTGAGGATGCACAAGACCGCGCGAAGTGGGCCAAGAAAATAAGAAAGGCGGACTCTAGGACCCCTAATGGGAAATGCAAACCTTTCTAATCACAATAGTATTGAATGTCAAAATTACAGTGGACAATAGTATCGAATCGAACAGTCAAAAAGTTATGTCCGAATAGCGCGGACACGACAAAGTTATCCAATTCGATTAACCTGAAATGCGAGCAACCAGCAATCGATTCGAGTTGTGGAAAAGAGAAGAAGCGGGAGTCGACCGGAGTCACGACGCTGTGACGTCACGGGCCGTCCGTGTTTCGTGTGTCATTAAAATCATTAATAATGCACGCACATTTAAAAATGGAATTTAGTTTAAAAAAATAATATTAAGAACGTTTTTTTTTTGAAAATATATCCAACATAGTTAATGTTAACCTATGAGCTACACAGTGCAACACTTATAATCTTTTATTTTCAGTACAGATAAATATCGAATTATTTCACTAAAATTTTTGAGAAGGTATAATTGATTCTTTTAGTTTTGGATAGCGCTTTGCCCAGACAGCCTAAGAAATAGTGTCCCTAAATCGAGTGAACAGTGGCGTTCCGTGACGTAGTTTTCCCACCTTTTCTCTCTAACCTCAGACGCAACTCGATTGCTGGTCACTCTCATTTCTTCTACTATTTAGCTAGTCTAGATTAAGAGTCACAATCTAAGTGTAGAATGACTCCAAGCTATACGTACTAACGTGTTAGATCCCTATAAGTGAGGATTCTTGAATCTGTTTTGAATTGGTAGTTGGCGTTTCTGGGAAATGGGAATGCTGGGAAAGAATTGAAAGGATACTGAATACTTTTCTGGCTCCTGACTCCCGAATCAAATTTTGCCGGATTGGCATTACATTACTGTCATCAAATATTTTTTTGAGCCTTAACGCTTAAAGTTCTTGTTTAAAATTTCTGTAAAGCTTGTCCCATGAATTTCTGTTCAAGAGTCAGGCCCCTGTTATGGTTAGCACCAAGGCCGTGGATTTTTTTTAAAACCTTTCCTGAGTAAATGTTCTGTGGTGTAAAGTAGAAGAGGTGTCAGGTTCTTCCCTCTCGTGGTGCTAATGAAAAAGAAGCGCGGGAACCTTCAGAGTGAAAGAGGGGATGTAAAACTTTTGCAACAAATGGATTTTCAATGGATTTGGTTTTGGGCGCCTTTTACTCTAAAGGTTCCCGCGCTTTTTTTCTGTCATTTTCCTTAGTGAAATAATTATGACATCCTGGAAAAAGGACGAAAGGATTGACGATTTACCAGGATTGACTTGAAAAAAAAAAGAAAAAACGGAATTTCGATATTTTATGATGCATTAAGTGAATGAAACTGATGAATTTAACATGGATTTTACATATTTACTGAAGAAGTTAACTGATATATTTCACAAGGAAAAAAGAAACTGTTGACAAAGCAGCATGGTCTCAGAATGCTCTATGGTCTCAGACCTTAGCCAGTTCCAAGCGGAACGAAAAAAAAAAGAAGAGGTGTCACTGTGACATTGAGGAGGGATTGCAAAAAATTCAACTCATTGCCTCATTGTGGATCCATCGTGCTAGCACGTTCAAAATTATTTTAATGGAGGACGGCAAGACGAACCAGTCTAATGATCATCAAAAAGATAATGATGATAAACATCAAAAAAAAAGAAACAAAAGCAAGAAAAAACGAAGCGGTGGGGATGGAGACCACGGAGTTCCTCCAACACCAGCCGATAATAGCTTGGTAGCAGTACCAAATACAGGCGATGTACATCAGAACATCTCACTGAAAGATCTAAAAATGGCAATGGAAGTTCTAAACTTACAACAGAAGCCTGCTAAAACTACGGAGGAAGCATTACACAAATCTTATCAGTTTTGGTCAACACAACCTGTGCCAAAAATGGATGAAAAAATTGTTTCTAATGAACCTATCGAACCCCCTAAATTAGTTGAGGACTTGAGATCGGAACCATATACTTTACCTGACGGTTTTCAGTGGGACACATTGAATTTGAATGAACCACTAGTACTGAAGGAACTTTATACATTGCTGAATGAAAATTATGTTGAGGATGATGACTGTATGTTCCGCTTTGACTACCAGACAGAGTTTTTGAAATGGGCTTTACAACCACCTGGTTGGAAAATGGACTGGCATTGTGGAGTGAGAGTTGTTAAATCAGGCAGATTAGTGGGTTTCATTTCTGCGATCCCAGCAGATTTACGCATGTATGATCATACCCAAACTGTTGTTGAAATTAACTTTTTGTGTGTACACAAAAAACTGAGAGCTAAAAGGGTTGCTCCTGTCCTAATCAGGGAAATTACACGTAGAGTAAATTTAACTGGAATTTTTCAAGGTGTTTACACTGCTGGGATTGTACTGCCCAAACCGATTGCTACATGTCGTTATTGGCATAGGTCATTGAATCCAAAGAAGTTAATTGATATAAAATTTAGCCATTTATCAAGAAACATGACTATGCAACGAACGCTTAAGTTGTTTAAACTCCCAGATGCACCTAAAACTCCTGGATTTCGTAAGATGGAGCCTCAAGACTGTGAGAGAGTTGTCAAATTACTGAACAATTATTTGAAAAAATTTGATTTGGCCCCAATTTTTTCTGAAGAGGATTTCAAACATTGGTTCGTGCCTCAAGTTGGTATTGTTGATGGCTTTGTTGTTGAGTCTGGTGGTACTATTACTGATTTTGTGAGTTACTACACTTTGCCTTCTACTGTAGTGTACCATCCTGTACACAAAACTTTAAAAGCTGCCTATTCATTTTATAATGTGTCAACTAAGACTCCATGGACAGACCTGATGCTTGATGCATTGATTACTGCTAAGAATTCTGGGTTTGATGTTTTTAATGCCCTGGATATTATGGAAAATAAAGAATTTTTGGAGCCCTTGAAATTTGGAATTGGTGATGGTAACTTACAATACTATTTGTATAATTGGAGATGTCCAACTATGACACCAAATAAAATTGGTTTAGTTTTGCAATAATGAACATTTGATTTGATTCATGTTTTTTAAAAGCTAGCCAGTGGATTTCTTGCACTTTGTAAAGTGTTTTATTAAAATATAGCCATAGCACATTTATTGTGTTTTTTATCTATTTTAATCCTGCTCCATTTCAGACATCACCTCCACAAATAAACAGATTTCACCAAACTCATCTACTCCTTATTATTATTTATTTATTTATATTGATAAAAAGTGGTTAAAGGGCAATTGCTGCACTAATGACTGCCTAATAGAGTCAACAAGCAGCTGACTGCGAGATGTAGGTTAGTTTAATAAATAACAAAGGGCCCTGCTGGAAAGAAAAACTTTCCTGCTGAATTTAGTTTTAAAAAAAAATGATTTAAACCTAAGCGAGGGGTTCATTAAAACAAATGCGATCAGAGCCCTGCTAGAAAGATCAGCCGATTTATCGCAATTTCTATCGAAATGGTCGACATACATTAGACCCTGTTGATAAATTCTTGAGGTACATTGAACAAATGAAGCATTGCCACTAGTTAGATGAGTCGCTTTCGGGGAAGGATGTGTTCCTCCACGCTATGAAGAAACACCATAGACTTATATAAGTCCATGAGAAGGTTCTATATTTTGTATCATAAAATTTTTAATCGTAATTTTAACATCTCTTAAAGTTTTTTACCATAATCATCATTTCTCCGAATAATAACTTGCCCGAACTTAACATGCTTTATCACGTCTCCGAAAATTTAAATCTCTAAATACGATAAAGGCCCGAAAATTGTTTGTCATAAATATTGCAATCCTTAACATTTGCAAGTCATAAAACTTTTTCTCTTAATAGTCTTATGTCCTAAATTAAATCAAAATAATTCTTTTTCCTTTTAAAATGTTGAAACTTTGTCCCAGAATTTTTTTGTATTTATTTTATTGGCATTTTCAGTAAAACGTGCACGTGTTCTTTTAGGCTGTCCCACGTTTTTGAAGTCGTTTTGAAAATTCTTAAGAATACATATATTTATTTTTTTACACATCGTATCTAGACATTAAATTTGTGCTTTATTAAGAATTCTTGTGTAAATAAACTTAATTGATTAAATTACGGGCAATTAAAGTTCTAAAAGTATCTGTTTTTGGGCTGTCCCAGTGCTTACCAGCTTTGTATACATCGAATCGAATTACCGGAAATATTTTCTATGCATTACAGGTACGTTTTGTTTTACTTTTGCAGTAGAATATTTCTTCTGTCACATTAAATCATTATTGTAATTAAACCTCTCTTGATAAAAGCGTGAGATAGAATTTTAGAAAATACTGAAATCTGGAGCCTGCCTGACATGTCAGAGAGTGACGGCCTTAAGGGTATGTACGCATTATGCGGTTAGCCGGAATGCGGCCAGCCGTCCGGTTAGCCGCAACTGCGGTTAACCCATGTATTACTATCCTCTATGGGTTAACCGGACGGCTGGCCGCATTCCGGCTACCCGCATAATGCGTATAGGACGGTGCGGTTCATCGAACCATTTCGAAGATGGACGCTGAAGAAGTCGCAGCTATTTATTATATTTACTTGCGATATATAAAGAAGAAAAACAAAGAAAAAGGTACTGGGTTCATCCTTTTTTGCAAACTCGAGATGAAAGTAAACATTTTGAAATATTTTTCGGAGAGTTCAAAAAGTATGAAGAAAAGCTTTTTCGATACACTAGAATGAGTCTAAAATCATTTGAAGAACTTTTAAGCATTTTGAGAACCTCTATAACAAAGCATGATACACGGTTTCGGAAGCGTTAAGCCAAAATTAAAGTTAACGATAGTGCTAAGGTAAGTGAAATAAAAAAAATTATATAAGCCCTTGCAAAACTCCATGACGCGTTTGAATAATCACAGAACTGCTGTGCATTCTTTATTACTTTTAAAATATCTAACTTTGTCTGCATTTGCATGTGTTATTATTGTATTTACTTGTGGTAAATCCTTCACTAATGATAAAAAAAATAGGCGATCGTCGTCATCATCTAATTTCTTTCTTTCTAAATTTTTGCTTAAACTAACTGTGCACCGACTTCATTATCATCGTTGTTTATCTTTCTTCTTTTTGGCGGCAATGAAGACATTGACGGAACATTGTCTTCATTCTGTAAACTCGTGTTTTCATCGTCATTTACTGTATTACTGTGTATCTTTTATAAATAAAAGATTATCATAGAATACATATAGGACCTTCTTTTTTGCTGCAGACCCACTCTTGCTTTCTTTTGCTTTATGGGCCTTTACAAAAGCGTCGCGAATGTTTCTCTACCTTTTTTGAAGATCCAGACCTGTAATAAAACAATTCTTTTCAGATATTTAGCAACAGGATGCTCATTCGCCGAATTGCAATATTTCTTTAGAATTAGAATGAGCACTGTCGCCGAAATAGTTCGAGAAGTATGTGCCGCTATATGGATTTGTTTGAAAGAGATGTGCCTACCAGAACCGACAAAAGAAAAGTGGTTTCAAATTGAAAACGGTTTTTCGAAGAGAGCTCATTTCCCCCACTGTATCGGTGCTTGCGATAGTAAACATATTAGAATGGTAGCACCCAATAAAAGTGGATCAATGTGTTTTAATTACAAAGCTTTTTTTCCCCTTATTTTAATGGCAATTTGTGACAGCAGCTTCAAGTTCGTATTCATTGATGTTGGAGCCTATGGTAGATTCGGTGACTCGGCAGTATTTCAAAATTCTAGCTTTTACAAAAAAATACAACAGAATCGCCTGAACATTCCTGAACCAGCGCCAATTTCAGAATCCAACAGCACTGCTTTTCCCTATGTCTTTGTAGGAGATGAGGCTTTTGCCTTAAGTGCAACTATGATGCGCCCATATCCAAGACGTGATTTAAATGTTACCAAAAGAACATTTAACTATAGACTTTGTGTGGCTAGACGTTACATTGAATGTACTTTTGGGATACTTGCGAATAAATGGCGCATTTTCCATAGACCCATTAATGTTAACATCGAATTAATTAAGGATATTATAAAGTCGGCGTGCATTTTACACAACTTCGTTAGAGATAGAGATGGGTATTCTTTTGAAGACTCGCTAAATAATCCACTGACTGAAACAATTGCACGAGATAGTGTACACAGAAACAATATAACTGCATTGAGATATCGAGAATTACACACATCAAAAGTGTCTAGGGATCAAGCATTTTTATGCGGATTTCTTGAAATTGAGATGTGGCTTTGTAATAAATTTATGATTTTATAAATTTATATGGATCCTTTTTGGTGCATTTCATAATTTGAAACAGGAACTGTCAATCAAATTCGAGTAAAAGATGAAAATCAGCTGTCAATATTTTCCCTATAAAAACATACAACGCATTGAAGACATTATTAGTGCTACTGTTTCCCTGCTACTGATTAAAACCAACGTTATTATGGAGCGGCGACGTCATTTAAGCAGGGAAGAAATGCTCAGAGCCGTGGGAATGATAGAAGCTGGTTCCCGGCAACGTACTGTGGCTTTAGCTCTGAATACAAGTCAGAGTGTTATCAGTCGACTTTGGACACGTTACCGAAGCACTGGTACCGTGGCTGAGCGCCATGGAGGACGGTATCGCTGCACCACACGGAGACAAGACCGATACATTCAAATCACAACTCGAAGAGCTCCAACAATAACCGCCATGATGTTAGCCGTGAGGCTTCATCACTCTTCAGGGAACTCAATTAGGGACCAAACAGTCAGAAACCGCTTGCATGAAGTGAACCTTCATTCCCGAAGACCGCTAAGGGTACCACCTATAGCAATGCACAATCGTAGGATTCGATATCAATGGGCTCTTGAACACAGAAATTGGGCAGAAGAACAATGGCGTTTCGTGTGCTTTTCTGATGAGTCTCGTTTTGGTATGAGACCGGATACAAGACGTATACGACACTGGAGAACCCCTGGACGCCAACAGCGATTAAAATCCTGCCAGGAAGTCCATCCTTATAGTGGTGGAACCATCATGGTATGGGCGGGTATTTGAATCGGCGGAAGAACTGAGTTGATTTGGATCAGAGGCAACCTCAACGCTCAAATTTATGCTGAGACGATTGTATCAGACGTCATCGTTCCTCTACAAGTGCAAATCGGTCCCTTATTTCAGTTAATGCATGATATTGCACGACCGCACACCGCAAGAGTTGTAAGACAGACTCTCGCCGCAGCTAACATCAATGTCCTGCCCTGGCCTGCTCAGTCGCCAGACTTGAACCCGATTGAGCATGCATGGGATATGCTACAGAGAAGAGCTCTGCCGAATATGGAGGGTATCCAGTCGCAAGAAGACCTTTTTTTGTTGTTGCGACGAACATGGGCGGCCATTCCACAGCGTGATTTGGATGAACTCATTTTGAGTATGCCAAACCGATGTTCTTGTGTTGTTAGTGTTCGCGGTAGAAACACGGATTATTAATTGTTTAAGTTACCCAATAAAATTTTAAAGAAAACTGTTATTTCAGTCTTTTTTTCGAACTTTAATGTTAGTGGTTCAAATGTCAAAAATCCCTTTATTAGGAAAATGGCAAATTTCTTTATTAATGCAAAGGTGACTTGGTTTATCGTTACTGTAGACAAACGAAAACACTTTATTTGATGAATCCTTAAAGAAAATTTTAATTAATATCAATCAGGAGAAAAGTTATTGCAAAAATATATGTTGATCCCTAGACACTTTTGATGTGTGTATTTGCTGATTATTCCATGAACGAAGGGAGGGTAAGCTGGCAGGATAATTACATTTAAACAAGCTCATATGCTTGAAACATGAACATGAAACAACATTGTTAATTAATATATGTTTAAATAAATAAATAATTTTATAGGTACATATCAAGTTGATTTTTTTTATCCTGTGGCAAATCAGTTCCATAGATTTCCACCAATTCTTCCCAAGCTTTTTGCCGTGAGTTTCTCTCAGAGTGTTCCGTAGATTTTGAATTCCATATTGCCGGTCTATTCTGTATTTCAATTATAAACTTTTCTGTATCGAAATTCATTGCGTCCGGTTTTAGCGCGTCAGTAGGTAGGTACACACGTGCGTCGTCAGTGGTGTGCGGTCGACCGCATACTAAACCGCGTAGTGAGTATAGCAACCGTCCGGATGACCGTCAGTCGGGCCGCAGCGCTGCCAGCGACCGCAACGGTTGAGCGGCAGCTGCATGACAGTGCGCATAAATACTAATTTTTCATACATTTTTTTGACTGCGGCTAACTGGACGGCTGGCCGCCTTCCGGCTAACCGCATAGTGCGTACATAGCCTAATGAAAAGGATTTTCTACTAAAACTGTTTTGTTTATTAATAATGGCAATATTATCTGCAAAGGATCGTAGCTCTGCCATTTTGAAATCGGTCATTTGTCGAAATTCGTGACGATAGGAGGATGTTTTGCTGTTGTCGGCGGTGTCCACAGTTCTTATGTCAGGTTTGAAGCCTTTTTTTACCTACTATATGTTTACCTCTCAATCTTAAACTACACACAACAACATGGTCTAGGGATATAAGTATAAAACTTTTTTAAATAACATTATAAGTACTGGCCTTACAAAAAAACGATTAATGACATTATAAAAACATTTTAAGGTTCCTTTTTTAAATTCAAAGGTTTTGATTTAAGATGAAATTCGCATTCATTGAATTTCTTCCAAAGAAGTCAATCTTCACGAACTTCTAACTTGATTAAAACTCTATAAATTTCTATAAATCTTTTTTAAACGCATCTCCGGTGTTCATTTAATCATGCCACGTAGACACTTGACCAGGAACGAAATGTTAAGAGCAGTAGGCATGATTCAAGCTGGCGCTACCCAAATTGCGGTTTCTGAAGCCATGAGGACCAGTCAGAGCGTTATATCCAGGCTTTGGTCACGTTATCGTGTCACGGTGAAAGTGGTGGAACGGCACCGAGGACCTCAACGCATTACAACACATGTACAGGACCGATTCATAGTAAATGCTGCACGAAGTCAACCTAATGTAACGGCGATGCAATTGGTTCAAAGGCTACAGAGAGAGTATGGTTTGCTGGTAAGCGGTCAAACTTTGAGAAGACGACTGCATGAAGTCAACATACGTGCTTGTAGGCCACTTCGGGTACCAGCGCTAAGGAGAGGCAATCGAGGAAGAAGATTACAATGGGCTATTGCACACGAAAACTGGAACCATTCTCAATGGTCACTTGTGCTTTTCATTGATGAATCCAGGTTTGGATTGCATCCTGATTCGCGAAGAGTACGCGTTTGGAGAGAATCTGGACGTTGGAATCGACTGCAGCACTCACAACAAGTTCATGCATATCAAGGTGGCACGATTATGGTTTGGGCAGGAATTCGTCTCGGCGGTAGAACGCACCTCGTTTGGATACAAGGCTATTGCTCTAAAATACCGAGATTAGGTGCTAGAGCCTGTAAACTTGCCCCACGGACAGCAAATGGGACAAAATTTCCAGCTAATGCACGACAATGCCCGTCCACATACGGCGCGTATCGTTACAAATTGGTTACAACAGCATGATATTCAAGCTATAGACTGGCCTGCACAATCCCCTGACTTAAATCCTATTGAGCATGCCTGGGATATGCTTCAGAGAAGAGCTCTTAGGAATTTCCCTGAAGATTTATTTTAATGTGTAGGTGTGTCATAACAAAAAGTTAATAGAAATTTAGTTATTTAGGTTTAATTGAAATATCCCTAGACCATGTTGATGTGTGTATTTTTAATCGATTGATACGTCATTATAAAAAGTTTTTATCTGTGTAATTCAGAGAAATATCAGTATATTTTGCTAAAATGCATTTTTCTTTAATTTCGCCCTGATACATGTGACGTCAGTTCAGTGACATTTTATTCCGTCACATATAGGCCGGACTACCAAAGTCACCAAATTCTTCGCGAATAAGGCTAGGGCTACATAGGACGATATTACATTATCTTTTTTTTTCTTTTAAAGTAAAGTAAAAAATGTCTTTATTCATATTATAACTATAAATAGACTTATGACAAGTCAAGAAAAATATATCACTAGCAAAAATATACTTAATAAAAATAAACGTAATTAAATAATACTATGATAGTGAATATCGTAAATTTATAAACATAATGACCACCGGTTCGGAGTTTGTTTCGGATCGAGAAGAACCCGGCAAGAAACTCGATCTTATTTATTTATTGTGATAGTCTAATACTCTAATACCAGTCATACAAAGGAATCTGAACTTTATTGTGCCTCTTTTTAACGCGACACTATCACGTACTTATTTTCAGGTAGTTTGATCAAACAAAACCAACCATGCCACTCAGTGGTGCTGAAAGAACAAAAAGATACCGAGAAAAACTTAAGTAAAATCGGCCAGAACAATTTGAAAGACAAAGAACACAAAATTTGGTTAAAATAAGTCAAATGAAAAAAAAATCGCGACGAATTACAGAAGAAGCAGAAAAAAGAAGAAAAAGATGGAAAAATGAAAAAAGAAACAGTAGGCGTAAACAAAAAGCCGAAGCCAAAGGACAGATCGTTACCCAAGACAAGAATTCAGAAGAAGAGAACTTAAAACCTAATGTAGAAAAATTCATACAAAGATTCAGAAAAAGAAACAAAGTCCTGGCATTTGAATGCAGAAACCACACAAGAAACATCCCCATTCCCTTTATTCGCATCTTCGCTCAACGCAGACTAAATTCTGCCGTGTCCGTTGCTGCTCAGAGTACGGAGTGTGCCGACCAGCACACAGGCCGCCTTGTAGGAAATTGTGCGGTAGCCCCGTATGATCCTGACTGCCATCGCCCGCTGCGGACTTCGCAGTTCGACGATACACCGGCTTGTCGGGGTGTCGGCCCAGACAGGTGAGCCTTACAGAGCCATGGACCACACGACTCCCACGTAGAGCCTCCGGCATGAAGCCTTCGGCCCCGCGATGTTGGGCAGCAGACTACACTACGCAGCCGCCGTTCGTACCGGTTTAGGCGCCAGGCGCCTAAATTTAGCATGGAAGTTCCAGTGACTGTCGAGGACCAATCTCAGGTACTTCATGGTCGACTCGAAACTGATCTGGACTCCACCCACCTGGATACACGAACCAGCTGGAGGTCCTCTCCGAGGTCTGTAAAAACAGGTCGCCTCGGATTTGGCCACGTGTAGCCCTAGGCGTCGGATCCTGCCGACGACTTCCGCCACGCCTGCTGTGGCAAGGACGGCTGCATCCCGGAAGTTGTTCCCTCTCGCCGTTACCAGGGTATCGTCGGCGTAAAAAGTTACGTTAACGCCCTGGAGGTTGACTGCGCGCAACACCTAGTCATAACCAATATTCCACAGGAGCGGTAAATGAACATTCAATTCTCCTATACTTACACAAACTGCCAGCACTGCACCAGCTTGTCCCCCAAGCACTGGGGAAAATAATATTATATTGCGAAAGTAAAAGTCTTCAAGCTCTCACGTTACCACCTCAGTCACCGATGATGACTCAAGCGTTTTGGGAAATACTATTGTTGACCAGAGCCCTGTAATCCAAGCGGAAGTGCATCTCGGTTCGCTAACCTTTAACCAATTGGATCAACTTTAGATAATAAACTGGAAAAGAACAAACAGTCTTTACTGTTGGAATTAAAGAGTATGCTACTGGAAGAAATAACAATTAAAATCACTAACCAAATAAAACCAACCATAGAAATAATGTCTGTCTACAGAACAGCAATTTCTGAAAAATAAATTGAACACAATTACATCACATATTGAACAACTACAGTCTGAAAATATAAGATTTAAATCAGAAATAGAAAATTTGCCTAAACGCCGCCTGCCGAACAATGACTAAAAGGATTTCTCAAACAGTTTTGAAAACAGTAAAAAAAATGTTTTATACGACATAATACAAAATACGAATTATTCGAAAAAGTCACGTACCTATTTCAAGATTTATTAAACATTAATTTAAAAGACTACATCGAAAACATACATAGAGTGGGGAAAAAAGGATACACACGGCCTTTGGTTATTGAGTTACTGCGCAAGAAAATGGTTAGAGAAATACTGCTGAAGAGTTCTTTAAAAACACAGGCTTAGCAATATCGGAATTTTTGGATGAAAATCAGCGGCAGATTCGATTACATTTAAGAAAACAGTTAAGAGAAGCTCGGAATTACGGAAATCATGCGGTACTTAGAAACAATAGGCTGATCATAAACGGCAAAGTGTATATACCACCAACATAATTTTGCCCAAGTAAGAATAAAACCATCCACAATCTTCCTCCAGACGTGGAACAGTATTTAACACCTAGACTACAAAACAACGCCGAAAATGTAAGTTCAAACAGAGAGAATACATTTCGGAACACATCTCGGAAAAATACAAACTGTTAATATTTTATTTCAAAACATGCGGAGCCTTTTCAATAAAAGAGATATTCTCGAAGCCTTTCTGGAAAAACATGAAGAGTATCCAATACTTTGTATTTCGGAGACTTGGCTTACATCAGCCAATGCAGACATTATTTCTTTGAAAAGTTTTTATCTGGCTACATGTTTTAATCGGGAAAATTATAACGGTGAGGGTGTGTGTATAATTAGAAAATATATTAAAGAATACCTCGAACAAAAAGAAATTAAATAAATGTCAATAGAATATATTATAGAAGTATGTGCAGTTGTGTTGTTAAAATTAGATATTTTGTTACTGGAATGGTAGAGAGACAGATATTTTTTATCAGCAACTTAAAACTATATTAGAATACATATCAATAAAATATAGCATGAAAAAAGTAATCATAGGTGGTGATTTCAATTTAAATGTTTTAATAAATTCGAAAAAATCTAGGTTTTTTTTTATTATCCAAATCACAAACTTTACAATTTTTTTATTATCAACCTGCCTACTGTAATCCCATACAATAGGGTTATGTGTAGGCGGTTTGAGTCTTAACGCACTAACTAGATATAAATATACAATGTAGGTATAAATAATACATGTAATTTTTTTTTAGGTATTTACATTTTTATAGTGATTATTTAGTAAATTTTTACATTGTTTAACACTTTTCTGTGTCATTAATTTCTGAACTAGTTCTTTAGGACTATTATTAAGAATGTACGGTAACATATATTGCCTTGTTCTTTGTCTATATACATTATTATATGTGGGTAGTTTGTATATAGGAAAGTATGTTAAGTTACGCAGGTTACATGGTCTCGAATTTTTAGGCAAACTACATAAATTGTTAAATTTTTCACATATTATTAGTAGTTTCAGTTTTATCAAATACATTAGTTATTTTACAATATCCAAAAGTCTACTTTAATCGTTGTAGTGATTATTTTTTATAGTGGAAGGTACAATGGTCTATAATATCGAAAGTTACAACCTATAAATATCTTCTAAATAGGTTTTGTAACTACGCCCGTAGCTACTTAAGGTCGCTAATAGATGTTATGTTCGAATACAATTTTAAACAAAATATTTTAAAACCTACTCGTGTTACAAAAAATAGCTCAACATGCTTAGATTTGGTGTTTACAAATTTTGCTAATAATAAAATCTCATCTAAAGAGGACTTTGGATTTTCGGACCTCAACCAAAAATTTGTGTTATTATTTGTATTCATTGCATTTTTTGAGGCGATTATGGGGGATGCCCCCCAATGAATACAAATAATAACACAAATTTTTGGTTTATTAGGAAAAGAACTTTTACAAATGAAAATATTATCATTTTCAAGCAACATTTGCAGAGCATAAATTGGTAAGTATAATATAATATTGTTTCTGAAAATAAAAAATGATATTGAAAACTGTGACATATTTAATAATGCTTTACACAAAACATTAGATATTCATATCCCAAAAATAAAAATAAAGATGAGTAGGTACTTACAACTAATAAAAAGCCATGGCTTACATGCGGAATTAAAATATCTTGTAAAAATAAGAGATTATTAAAAATTCATGCAACTTATTCTAACAATATTTTTTTTATAAAATACTAAGAACTTATGAGAAAATCCTTAAAAAAGTAAAAAGCAAAAAACTTGAATCCATAAAAAGAATTAGTAAATCTTCAAACAGAGTTTAATGCATGTGGCAAGTTATAAGGGAACGTTGAATTATCTATAAATAATAAACTAACGTCCAAGTATCCAACCCCGAACTAGTCGCAAATACATTTAACGAATTGTTCGTGATTCGTGACGGCCAGGAAGGCGACCGGGGCGGGCGGCACACGCCCTACGCCACGAGGCCGCCTAGTGCTTAATCCTACCAAAAACTCCATAATGTTCGCCCCGTTGACGAGCTTGAGTCGTTATCATTAATACGTTCACTTAAGAGCAAAAGTAGCTTTGGAGTTCACGAACTACCAGCTAAACTTATTAAGGAATGTGCTCAAGAGCTTACACTCCCGCTTACTATCCTAACAAATCAGTCTTTTACGCAAGGGATTCCGGATAAATTGAAAGCCGCGGTTATAAAGTCAGTCTATAAAAATAACTCTAAGACAAACAACTAAGGTCAATGTGGGGAAGTCCGGCATACTCTAATTACATTTGCATTGAAGACGGTTTTCAGATGAGATGAAGAAGTAGTCTTTTG
Source organism: Udea olivalis (assembly GCA_947369235.1). Classification (NCBI taxonomy): domain Eukaryota; kingdom Metazoa; phylum Arthropoda; class Insecta; order Lepidoptera; family Crambidae; genus Udea; species Udea olivalis. The sequence continues at coordinate 12,422,373 of OX376341.1, read as the reverse complement.
CAAATACAATGAAGGGGTCAAATGTCCGCAAATATTTAGTTAGTCGCAATTAAAGAAGTTTTTTTAAAAAAAACGTCTTAAAGACGGACTTCACTGGTCATTGAGGCAAGCCCGTCTAGAGGCAACATTTGACATAACATGTACTCATAACGGACTGAAAACCTTAGAGCATTTAGACTGGAGGCGGAGACACCACTGGCAGGCATTCCCCTCTGTCAACCGCACATGACCGCCGTTCATGCTGGTTATATAAAACTAGTTGTAGCGCGATCGCAAGTCATTCTGCATGTCACGCTACACACGGTACCTACGCCAAGAGTGAAAAATGCCGATTTGCAGCTTGTTTTCTCGCAAAAAGAGATCATGATCCAGTGTACAAAAGGATGGCGTTTCTTTCCATATTATAGTATAATTTCGTCTAAATATTATCAAATATTTATCAAAATTTAGAAAAAAAAACACAAAAAAGCCAATCAGCCGCTTTAAGTGAGCACAAAACTGCCGGATAATCTGTTTTCTCCCTTGAACGTTTGCCTGACCAGGAGTTTAAGTGTAATAGATGGAAGACCCAATATACAGAGGTTATGATCTGTTATTTTCGTATGAGCTATTATGCCTTCTGCGGAGTAGTTATTTTTTATTAAAAATGTGATCCAAACAAGAATTTCATCTTGTTCGCTTCGTTATGGCGGGTAGTAATTGGTGCTCTGCCAGCAAACATAGGTATTCTGAACATTGTTCAGATAATGGGTTACTACAAATGTCAATATTCAGATCACCAGCTAAGATAATAAGTACACCGTTTATGGCTAACAGTTTTCAAAGTTTGATCCAAAGTACATAGGAAATTAGTGAGAGAGTTAAACGATGGTGAGCGGTAGATTCCAAATATCGAAATCTGAGAGCACAAGTTTATTTCCAGGCAGTTACAGTCCTCCATTGAGGGTTCCGATACAGTAGGGTTCTATGAGTTACTCAAGTATACAACTACTCCGCCACTCTTATTGATGTAGTTGCTGGTACGGTAGGAATTGTAACCCATCAATGAAGGAATGATTGCGTCTTTGCTCAACCAGCACTCAGTTAAAATGATGGCATCAAACTCGATTTTAAGTCGGGTTAAAGCTATCTCAAAACTATCCATGTTCTTAGAAATAAAAACTTAATAGATAATTATTTATTTTTGTTTTTTTCTCCATCTATTGTTGTGAAGAAAAAACCTGCATTCAGATATCTCAAAAATCTCCTGCCTGAAATGAAATTGGAACCAGTTAAATGTACATAACAGAACATCCTGTTCTATTATTTTTATGGCGTTCCTATAGTTACCTACATAAAAAGACTGATGTGAATTGTTGAAACTTCAAATGAAATGTTATTGGATCTCTACTAGTTTTTAGGTTAGTCAGCCACCCGGCGGGAGCCAGACACGAGGTGTCACCACTGCGACGCTGATAATGACACCGTCCAGCACACACTGGAGGTATGCGTTGCTTGGGCGGATCAGCGCCGCGAGTTAGTGGCCAGAGTTGGCGTCGACCTTTCGCTCCCGGCCCTCATACCGGCTATGTTAGGGAGCCAGGAGGCTTGGGAGGCAACGGTCTCCTTCTGCGAAGACGTGATGATGCAGAAGGAGACAGCAGAGAGGGCCCGAGAGGACGGTCCTCGGGCTGCTCCTCTCCGACGCAGACGGCGTGGAGTGCGAAGACGGTGGTTCGCCCGTCCTCCTCCTGCTCCCTAAAAGTACCACCGGGGTGATTGCCGGGGGGCTTTCACCCCATTGCACGGTGTTCCCGTCTGGGGGTGTCCCAGTATACCGGGATACCCCTGTATCGTGAGGAGGCCCGGCACGTAGGCTGGGCAGACCGCATGGGACGATGTGGTAATCCTTTTTGGCTCCATGTCGCCCCTTCCAAAGCGGTGAGGTATACCCCGGTCGTTTTAGTGCGATATCCCGTCGGCTACCCGGCGGGGAGTCCAACACTTCCCCACTGGCTACCCCTCGGGCAGTGGGATAGTCCATAAAGGATTTTTTCCTGAAGATAAAAAAAAACGGTTAGTCAGCCAAGTATTTTTTCACATGATCCGGTAATAGAAATTTAGTTTTTGACTTAAACCAAATAAATATTCGTAAATTTTCCTGAATAAATGTATCATGTGTTATTGTCATGTGTAATTCGCCACATGGGTGAGGCCGCCATTTTTTGCTGATATGGCGCAGAAGTATTGTGATGGTAGCGTAGAACTTCTACGCGTCGGTGGCGTTGAGTGGCGTATAATAGTGACGAATAAAATTAAGGTTCGCATACACATGACAATTTTTTTTATGAATCTTGTATAAATATAAAGTAGAAAGTTTGCATAAATGCACAAGGAAACCCACTGAATTAATAAAATCAACTTTAATTACTTCTTAGTTTCATGTAATGGCGGATCTTGCTCTGCTTTTTTCTTTCGAAATCGCATATTTTTCCAGGTTGCTTTTAAATCGTTTCCTGTATCTTTTAGATTTTTCTGCTGTCGTCAAAGGCATCTGTAATAAAATATTACGTAAGGATCCACCTAAATATAAAAAAAAAGAAACTGACTATGTGAGTGACTGGCTAACTGAAATAATACCGCATACCCCAAACCTCTCAGTCTAGAGATTTCAAATTTGGTAAATAGTGTTCTTATAAAGTCTAGGGACGTACTAAGTAAGGTTTTTACTAAATTCACAACCTAAGGGGGCGAAACGTGGGTCCACAGGAAAATAGGAAACAACGCGGGCGTAGCTGCTGCGGGCGACGGCTTTATAAGACAAACTAAAAGGGTTTATAATTATAAGTAGTTATTATTACAATTAATAGCATGATAATCATGCCTACTGATATGATTTACTTACTTAGTAATATTTTTGTTGTCACAGTATTTTTTATAAAATATATTGTCTATTACATTTAGTGTTAAAAACGAGTATATAAACACCTTAATTTGGTGGCGTAGAGGAGGTGACGAATATCTGCGCTACTGTGGCGTTGAAGTTTCAAAATAGTAGCGAATGTTTACTTCTACGCTATCGTCGCGTTGATAAAACCACTTATATCTCTGTGAATAACGTACTTTTGAGTTGCATTATTGCTCCAAACATGGCTTTCACTTCTAATTACATGGTGCACTAATAGTTTTTAATGAAACAGTAAAACTTACTTTTTTATACGCAAAAGTTATCTCTCGAAAAAATTGTGTTCACAATCCGGATCCGACGTTCAGATCTCAACTGCCAAAAAAATGGCCGTTGGCAAGCAGCTGTCCATAGATTATAGAAACTCAGTGTTGCCACCTCCCGATTTAAGCCTCCCTGAACCCAAACTTTAATAGACATGGCAAATATCGGTGGCGTTGACAAAGTGGCGTAGAATTATAGTTTTTGTCGACATAACTGATTTAGAAGTTTTTTCAAAGAAAGTCTTAGGATATACGTTGTGAAATTAAAAGCATAGATAGCCATTTAAATAAGTATTCCTATAATATTAACCGTGTCTTAATAACTCTCATACCTTTTGCTACCCCAGTGATCAAAATGCACCTCTACCTCAGCGGATAGTAGTTTTTGTGGAATTTTCCTACCTTTTTTCAAGTTTTATTCAAAATATCTTTTTGGTTGATTATCTGAAGTGAAAGAATCATAATGCCCACGTGAGCCGCTTTCTTGCTTAATCCAATGCCGTTATCAGAAATTTGATAAATATCATACTTTTCAAAATATTGACCACGGAGAAAAAAGTTTGCAAAATCAGCAAAAAATGGCGGCCTCACCCACATTTTAAAGCATTGACTTTTTATTTTTTTATTACATAGACTCGGCAATTCCATTTTTGTATGTTCCTCATGTGGAGCAGACACAAGGCTGCAACGGCACAAGCTTTGACGTTGAACCTCTGAATAGGTAATAGTAATTCGTAGTTGAACGGTTATCGCTGTCGGTAACCGAAAAGTGACTGATTGCAGTGATTATTGCCTTAGAGAGCATTCAGACTCGTGAGTTATTTGGCTGAAAGCACCCCGCTCCCGCGTCCCGCGACCCATCAGGAGGGTCGAATTTATAGCGGTCAAGCTATAAATTATTCATAAGGAGTGATTTATGCTATATTTTATTATGATTGATCAAAAAATTCAGTAAAAAAAATAGTGAAGGTAAATCAAGTCTCAGAAAAGCGGGCAAAATGGATACCAGCTGTCAAACATTTGACAGAACGAAGTTTGTTTGGGCAGCTCGTTTATTAAAAAACACCTGTGAAATGAATTGCAATATAAGTAATCGACAACATTTATCGAAAGCGTCAAGCACTATGTTGTTCATTTCAATCTGACAAAAGATTCGTGCATGTACAGGTTGCAACAGTATGAGAATGTATTTGTGTAGTCTTGTTCATGCCAGTGTTAAATATTTTCATAGTGTGCGTGTGTAGCGACGTCTCTGAAAAATGCATCTGTGTTGACTCTGACGCACACACGACGTTACCTCTTCCCCTAAAAAATGGCGGACTTTTTTGCATAGAAATAAGTTCGCGTGACGTCTCCGGTCTAAATGCTCTAAGCTGAAAATTAATCAGTAATATGCAAAACTAGGTAGTGTTGAAAGTAAAAGGTTACTGCTATGAACTTAAAGCCTAATTTGGTTGTATTTATTAAATTAAACATTTAGGGTCAGGCCGGCATATCTTTGGGTGCAGGGTATAACACATTTTGATTACGCTAGTCAAACAAAAAATGTGTGATTATTATTTTGTTTATTAATCAAATTTTACTAATAGACATGTAGATACTTTTTACGCTTCGAAGACAAAAATAGTTTTAAAAGAAAGCTAGAAATTCTGTTACTTGCTATTCCCTCTAAATAAATTATATTCCTAAAACATTGGTGTTAGTTGAAATGAAGCGTAAGCTAAACCAAAGCCATCAATCAGTATTTTGATTTCTCATTTTGAATGGTTTCGAGACAAGTTTATTGAATTCAAAATTGAAGTACAAGCCGATAAAGGTTGGTGATATATGCTTTAGGGTAAGACCGGCTTATTGGTGGACTTACCCTAAACCAACTAGACGGTCTTTTCAAACACTGCGTTTTGATGTTATTTATTTTTGATGTTCAGTAATTTCGAATACAAACTGTAATTTATTTTTACAAACATACAAATATACTGAGCGGTTAATAAACTGCTTACCCCATTTGTTTGTAAATGAAATTCGTAGCAATTTATTATTTTCTTGAATTGATTTTGCGACACGTTGCTATGACGAACCGACTGCAAACACACATAAAAAATAATGTCATTTTTCTTGACCAATACAGTTTATCTATGCCCACATTGACCTTACCGCCCGATTTCACTGCTGCCACTTAAATCGAAAATCGAAATTCGTAGCAATTTAGTAGTTTCTTGAATTGTTTTTGCGACACGTTGCTATGACGAACCGGCTGCTAACACACATAAAAAATTTAATGCCATTTTTCTTGACCAATACAGTTTATCTATGCCCACATTGACCTTACCGCCTGATTTCACTGCTGTCAGTTAAATCGAAAACTTATGAAAAGGCTGTGTTCAAACGTCAATACTCCTTTTGAGAGAATAATAATGTATTTGATGACTCTCAAAATGGGTTTCGTAAAAACAGGTCAACATTGTTAGCTGCATACAAACATGTTAAATTTTTAATATTTTAAATGATAGGAAGTATGCTGTTGGTCTATTATTTGACATGACAAAAGCCTATGAAAGAGTTTCATTTAGTATTTTATTAAATGAATTATATAGCATAGTAGTAAGAGGAATAGCTCACCGTTAGTTTAAATCATTTTTTCATCCCTCCACCTCGGAAATTGTATTTGGCTATTCGATATCAAGCCTTACGCCCGCCCGCCTAACACTCCAATCGATCGATTTTTTCTACAATATCGCAACGGAAAGTGTGTCAGACAGCATATGGGTACTAATAAAATTGGCAGTATCCTGCGAGAAATAGCAGCTTTTCTTGAACTTCCAGAACCCCAGTTGTATACGGGTCACTGTTTCCGACGAACATCGGCCACACTTTTGGCCGATTCAGGAGCTAATCTCCTGTCCCTTATGCGCCATGGAGGCTGAAAATCCAATGCAGTTGTGGAGGGATACATAGAGGATTCCATCCATAATAAGTCCAAAATACACACATCAAAAGTGTCTAGGGATCAACATATATTTTTGCAATAACTTTTCTCCTGATTGATATTAATTAAAATTTTCTTTAAGGATTCATCAAATAAAGTGTTTTCGTTTGTCTACAGTAACGATAAACCAAGTCACCTTTGCATTAATAAAGAAATTTGCCATTTTCCTAATAAAGGGATTTTTGACATTTGAACCACTAACATTAAAGTTCGAAAAAAAGACTGAAATAACAGTTTTCTTTAAAATTTTATTGGGTAACTTAAACAATTAATAATCCGTGTTTCTACCGCGAACACTAACAACACAAGAACATCGGTTTGGCATACTCAAAATGAGTTCATCCAAATCACGCTGTGGAATGGCCGCCCATGTTCGTCGCAACAACAAAAAAAGGTCTTCTTGCGACTGGATACCCTCCATATTCGGCAGAGCTCTTCTCTGTAGCATATCCCATGCATGCTCAATCGGGTTCAAGTCTGGCGACTGAGCAGGCCAGGGCAGGACATTGATGTTAGCTGCGGCGAGAGTCTGTCTTACAACTCTTGCGGTGTGCGGTCGTGCAATATCATGCATTAACTGAAATAAGGGACCGATTTGCACTTGTAGAGGAACGATGACGTCTGATACAATCGTCTCAGCATAAATTTGAGCGTTGAGGTTGCCTCTGATCCAAATCAACTCAGTTCTTCCGCCGATCCAAATACCCGCCCATACCATGATGGTTCCACCACTATAAGGATGGACTTCCTGGCAGGATTTTAATCGCTGTTGGCGTCCAGGGGTTCTCCAGTGTCGTATACGTCTTGTATCCGGTCTCATACCAAAACGAGACTCATCAGAAAAGCACACGAAACGCCATTGTTCTTCTGCCCAATTTCTGTGTTCAAGAGCCCATTGATATCGAATCCTACGATTGTGCATTGCTATAGGTGGTACCCTTAGCGGTCTTCGGGAATGAAGGTTCACTTCATGCAAGCGGTTTCTGACTGTTTGGTCCCTAATTGAGTTCCCTGAAGAGTGATGAAGCCTCACGGCTAACATCATGGCGGTTATTGTTGGAGCTCTTCGAGTTGTGATTTGAATGTATCGGTCTTGTCTCCGTGTGGTGCAGCGATACCGTCCTCCATGGCGCTCAGCCAGGGTACCAGTGCTTCGGTAAAGTGTCCAAAGTCGACTGATAACAATCTGACTTGTATTCAGAGCTAAAGCCACAGTACGTTGCCGGGAACCAGCTTCTATCATTCCCACGGCTCTGAGCATTTCTTCCCTGCTTAAATGACGTCGCCGCTCCATAATAACGTTGGTTTTAATCAGTAGTAGGGAAACAGTAGCACCATTATTGTCTTCAATGCGTTGTATGTTTTTTTAGGGAAAATATTGACAGCTGATTTTCATCTTTTACTCGAATTTGATTGACAGTTCCTGTTTCAAATTATGAAATGCACCAAAAAGGATCCATATAAATTTATAAAATCATAAATTTATTACAAAGCCACATCTCAATCTCAAGAAATCCGCATAAAAATGCTTGATCCCTAGACACTTTTGATGTGTGTATGTAAAGGCATCGTAGGAGCCATTACACTGAAAGAGCCCTAGTCAGATCCCTGGACTGGCCCTTCCACATCAAAAATAAGCCGATAAGAAACAACCAACCATCGCCAACATTTACGCCAAGGGAATCCGCTGAATCGGAACAACTATTAAGTATGACAGATAGTTTACCAAAAAACGTTTCGTTTTACCGAAAGTAAAGTGCCTTACAAAAATATTACACTCAACTTGAGTAACTGTAGCAACGTTACTTTCAATTTTTCTTAAGTTTATGTAGGTACCTTACCTAAGTATTATTTCATAAACATAATATAAATATTTTTCTGTAATACTTACCTATCATAATGTTGTATTAAATATGTACCTAAACTGAAATAAAAGTATCTTTGCACTTTTAAACAGTAATAAAACATTTATTTTTAGTCATTTCCTCCGTTGTTTTTTCACCTTGTGCTCTTTTGATTCCCTCGCTAACGCTCAGGATTCTAATTTTTGAATCACTCGCTGCGCTTGTGATTCCATTTTAGAGTCCTTCGCTTGCTCGGTTATCAAAGTTGAGCACGCGGTTAAAATAGTACATTGTTCACCGAGAGGAGAAAGAGACCGATTACCGTCGAGAGTGTCGTTTGAAGCCCGAGCCGTAGGCGAGGGCTTTAAAACACCCGAGATCGGGAATCGCATTTTCTCTCGAGTGATACATAGTGCTTTATACTACACCTATGAGGAAAATAAAAAACTAAATCTTTACTAATTGAAATTTATATTGAAATTGTTGCAGTTAGTGGAGCTTAATGTAACACTTTCTCCATTAATGTTTGTTTCAACTGCGGCGGAGTTAAAAAATCTTCATCATCAATCACTACTTATCATTTTGATAGTTTTATTTTACTTTCTACGAAAACTGAATCCTCAAACAACACACAAATTGAAAATGGCGCCAATGGCGTCTGCAATTTTCACATGTTCTTTTTTCAAATTGTTTATCCTGCCGCCGCAGGGTCGCACTGCCAGCCCGACACCATCCGACACACAGCTAGTGGCCAGTGTCATTTTGCGAACTTGGAGATAAAAACTCACTGTAAAAACTTTTTGGCTTTTGATATTTAGGTTACCGGCGCATAGTCATACCCAAAATTAAAAAAAGAAAAACCACGTAATAAATGGATTTTCATACACTTTTCTCTCCCGCTCAAATGCGTTTTCTCCCCGCATATTTGTTCGATATGCAATGACGTACCTTCTACCGTAAATTTGATAAAGTATCAAGGTACTTTCCGAGCAGGTGTAGTATAAAACAACTTTTCATTACTCATACTCTGAAAGTAGGTCTGAAGTTGCCTGAGGAGCGGGATGAAAGTAATACTTTTCATCCCTAGGGAGAATCACTTTCAACTGACAGCTGTCAAAATATTTTAAAAAAACTAGTTATTTTTCACATTGAAATAACTTAAAGTTAAGTATTGATTAAAGAATATATATTTTTTAAATAACTTTATTATAATTTAGTTTCAACAATTTCTTTAAAATAACTTAGATTTGGGCAAAATATTTACCATTTTTCCCATGATGAAAATAAAAAATAATGGCTGATTATCTGGTCGGCCATAGATAAAAAAACAAACAAAATAGGCGGGAAAGCGGCAATTCGATCTTCATTTATTTTTTCGATTTGAAGACTTTTGTTTATACGTATATCAGAGATTTGTACCTATAAAATGAGTTCATCTGATTCTGATATGAATTTAACGCCTGATTTTATAAGAGAAGAGGCTAAAGCGGTAGTGGAAAATAAAATTTACTAATTTTTTCTTTAGCTAATTCATGTTTTTATTTTTACTTTCCTTGTATTTGTAATGAAAAGCAGTGTTTACCTCGGGTTAAAGACTTATTTAGTCCCTCGAACTATTGGCGCCCTCACTTCGTTCCGGGCGGCAAACCGTCTCGGGACAAAATAAGTTACTTTCACCCCTAGGGTAACAATGTACTATTGCACTCTTGTAGATATAACAAATAACTATTAAACAACCGGAAACAATATGTACAGATTGAAAATGTGAATTCAAAATCACGAGAAAAAAAAAACTTCAAAAAAAACTATTCTAAAACAAAGCACTAAAAAGTAAAGAAATAATTGCGTATTCTTCTAAAACTTATACGATAATATAATGTAGGTACAATTATTGTTATTGTTGGATTCGGTGTCAGCCAAGGAAACACTACAATATACCTAGCAATATACCTATTTCTTACATATTACGTTTACGTATGTAGGTAGGCGAGAAATAAATGTAACATTACATGCTGTGATACGTTGGCTGACATAAAAAAAAATACATAAAAATAAATAAAATAAGATTTATTTTCCACACATAAAATCATAACTTAGGGAGTACATCTAGGATCTAGAGAGTTACAATTATTTTACGTGTGCACTGGAGCCTAAACTAGGGTGGCCCTGTATTTCAGGACTCGGTCTCACCGTCTCGATGGACGAGTGTGGACACTAGCATGTTGTGCAGTGTGTGCGTGATGTGCAGCGTGTGGTGAGTGATGTGCAGTGTGAAGTGTGGTGTGAGGTGCACGATGTGTGGAGGGTGGCGAGTGGAGCATGGTGTGTGGTGCATGGTGTGACGTGTGTGGTGAGTGAAGCGTGGTATGTGGTGTGTGGTGCTTGATCTGATGTGTGTGGTGAATGATATGAGGTGTGTGGTGAATGAAGGGGTATCTGGTGCGAGTGCAATTACTGAGTGTCCTGCGTGTATGGTGGGTGAGGATGTTACTTGTTTCTGCGAGTGTGACTTTTAAAGCATAGTACGTGTTAAGGATTCTGTGTCAGTATAATTCATTTTTAGGAGCCATTTTTGAATAAGTGACTTACATTCATATCGTGTTCTAGGGTAGATATTTAATACCCTATTAATTTTATTATATAAATAAGGTGCGAGAAAATGTAAATGTCTTTTAAGGAAAGCAGTGTGATGATTTACGGGCTGACATACTCTGTAGGATCTACGCTTTGATAGTGTGGCAATGGGGTCGTATTTGAGCTCCGAGTGCTTGTGAAGATTAAGAAGACATTAAATAATTAAAAAAATAATCTTATCAAAACAAATGTTATGACATTTAGAAAACGAATTAATGAAATTATTGACGTTGAAGTTAATTACCTAGGTCAAAAAATCGAAAATGTTGATAGGACAAAATTTCTTGGATTGACTATCGACCATAATCTGAACTGGAAATTGCACGTGGAGAGTTTGTGTTCACGATTGAACCAATTCTCGTATGCTCTATACATGTTGACTAAATCAGTAGATACCAGTGGTCATTACAGCATATCATGGATATGTGGCTTCCATTTTAAAGTACGGGATTATATTTTGGGGCAATTCCACTGAAATGGAAGCGGTATTTAAGGGGCAGAAAAGACGATCTATATTTAGGTTACATCAAACTACTAGCTGTAAATCTTATTTTAAAGAGTGGAGAATGCTTACTTTACCCTGTATATATATTTATGAAATCGTATTATTTGTTAAAAAGAATCTGGATAAATTTCAAAAACACCAAAGCAAAAGGCATGATTTCAAATTACGCATTCCACCCACAAAACGACACTTTTTGACAAGTATTTTTTGCATGGCGCAGAGACTTCATAATCATTTACCAAGATCAGAATGCTTACTTTACCCTGTATATATATTTATGAAATCGTATTATTTGTTAAAAAGAATCTGGATAAATTTCAAAAACACCAAAGCAAAAGGCATAATTTCAAATTACGCATTCCACCCCACAAAACGACACTTTTTGACAAGTATTTTTCGCATGGCGCAGACTTCATAATCATTTACCAAGATCCATTTTGAATGTAACAGAAATTGTATCTTTTAAACATCAGGTAAAAATGTTTCTACTGCGACATGCCTATTATAGTATAAATGAATACTTTTAGGGACAAAATAATGTAACATTGCATGAACTTGACTAGTTATTGGTATTGTTATTTTTAATTTGATTTTATTTTGAACTTGTGACTAATTTTGTAATATGGTAACTGAATGAAATATGAATTTGAATCTAATTGTAATACATTTTCATTGTAACATTTGTAACTAATTAAATTATGTGTACATTTGCTTGCCGAATCAGGCTGAATATGGTGACACTATTTATTTTTTTATTTTGACATCTGTATAAAATACACCCATGTTTCTTGCAAATAAATAATTTGGAATTTGGCAGTTACAAACCAACATTGGCTGACATCGACTCCAACAATAACAATATTTGTACCTACATTATATTATCGTATAAGTTTTAGAAGAATTCGCAATTATTTCTTTACTTTTAGTGCTTTGTTTTAGAATAGTTTTTTTCGAAGTTGGTTTTTTTTTGTTAAAATTTTTGTTTATTTCTTGATTTTCAGTGAATAGTTCTTATTTATTTTATACATCGAAAAAGTATCGTCCAATTGCTCCTAAGAATTGAAGAGTTCCGTTACTTTTTCATGGATCCCAAAATCAGAACCTAACCAAACTCTCATCAAACTACCCTTGAAGTATATCCTTTCCAATAAAAAAAGTAGCATCGAAATCGGTTGGCGTGAAAATGAATTATTCGTCCATTTGTCGCGCATTTGGTTTATCTAGATTTTTAAGACTTATATGGATTTCCCATGGATTCTACTGTCAGAACTGGACCAAATTGAAATGGGACCACACGGACAGCATCAGCTTTCAAATAAAAAAAGAATTATCAAATTCGGCTGGCGTAATATTGAGTTATTCGTCCATTTGTCGCGCATTTTGTCTATCTAGATTTAAGACTTATATGGATTTCCAATAGATGCCACTGTCAGAACTAGATTAAATTTCCATGGGACCACACGGGCAGCATCAGCTTTCAAATAAAAAAAGAACTATAAAAATCAGTTGGCGGAATATTGAGTTATTCGTCCATTTGTCGCGCATTTTGTCTATCTAGATTTAAGACTTATATGGTTTTCTCATGGAAACCACTGTCAGAACTAGACCAAATTAAAATAGGACCATTTAAAAAAAGTAATGATCAAAATCGGATCACCCAGTCGAAAGTTATGAGGTAACAAACATAAAAAAAAACATACAGTCGAATTGAGAACCTCCTTCTTTTTCAACCGACTTCAAAATATTACGCTGCTACAATGTACTACGCTTACGATTATGCCTGGCTCAGTTACGGTGTAATACTCTGGGGCAATAGTACCAAAGCTCAGGATCTACTAATAATACAAAAAAAGTGTATTCGAATACTGACTATTATAGAGCAGACTGATAGTTGTAGACCTCATTTCATTAATTTAAAGATATTAACTCAGCCATGTCTGCCAAAAATCCCGAATTTTATTGTAAAGTACGTCCCCCGCAATCATACACCCCGTAATAAGAGTAATTTAATTCAGGTGAACTCAAAATTAACATTACACAGCTCTTGGCCCCACCCCATGTCAATTAAAGTATTTAGTAAGCTTCCTAACTTATTGAAAAACGCATGCAATAATAGCATGTTTATAAAAATTCTCAAAGAACTTCTTTTAAAAAAATCTTATTATTCAGTAAAAGAATACTTAGAGGATAAGCTGTGATTATTAATATTTTTAAGAAATTTACATAAATAAATTTATAGCATAGGTAATAAGTAAGATTAAGAAATATCTGCCCCTCATATCCACTTTGCAATGCCTTACAAGGCACAATGTTTGTGTAGGTACTAAAAATAAGTTTTGTTTTTAGTATTAAGCTGCTTAATGTATCGCAAATTTTATAAATAAATAAATAAACCGAACCCTGTGGGACACCGCACGACATGGGATGACGCTTGCAGTCATCGCGCCTCGAGAACTCGACATACCTCTCTGCCAGGTAGTCTTCTAGTATGAACCGTAAATAAAGGGGCACACCGTGGTGCCATAATGCCTCCTTTATGCAGGTCCACGGCAGGGTGTTGAAAGCGTTGGCTATATCAAGAGATACCTCCAACACCACTTAACCCTGCGATATCGCCTCCTTGGCTATGTCCTTCACGCGGAGGATCGCGTGAACCGTGGACCGACGACGCCTAAAGCCGTACTTTTGTTTTTCATCGGCGCGGAAAACGTCCCTGCAACAGACAGGCCGAATACAGACTCTGCAGTCTCGGTCCCAGCCACTCGAGGAACAGAACCCAAGCGTGGCTGGGTATGCCTTCTAGACCAGGAGCTGTACTCCTGGCCCGAAGCCACGAGACTGCCGCATCAAACTCAACGTCGGACACGGCAGGGACTTCGTCTACACCTACTACTGTACCTGTGGGTGGCGCCATCACTGGCGGAGGGTGCTCTCCTCGGGTCGGGAACATAGCCTGGACGACGTCGTGAAGCAAGGGAGGAGAGAGACTCTGCGTAACCGGGGGTGCCCAGGGTCGGAGCTTACTCAACGCCAACCCATGGATCCGCATTAAGAGTCTCAAGAAACTCCTCTCTTGCCCTGGACCTGGCTTTGTTGATAGCGACCTTGAGTGCCTTTTTAGCCTCTCTATAGGCGTCATGAAGGCGGGCCTCATCGTCCACAATCCGGGTGCGTCTGCGACGGTACCGGGAATAAAAGCGTCTTGCTCTCGCACGCAAAGCGCAAGCTCGCTCGCCCTGCCGTTTAGGAGGACATTTTTTTGTGGGCCTGATGTTTTTCGAAAGCGTTTTTCTCTTCCTCAGTAGGAAATTGGTTGTTCCTAAAAAAGGTTTATGGAATGCGAGGTTGAATTCCGAGTTTACAATATCACGATATTGACGTTTGTTTGCTTTTGTCGTAAGTATATGCTTTTGGATCAAGCCATTCAGCGTACAAATTATAGGTACATCCGAGATGTACTTTTTATATTATTTAAGTACAGCTTATTTAAATCCTTTCGAGTGTAATGTGACTCTGTGCGATCTAAAGAATTCTCTAAATGGTCTCGAACACTTCGCAACATGTCATCATTTAAAACGGGGCCTTTATGGTCATATTGACCCCTTTTGTCGACTTTCCATTGCCGTATCGCCATCATATCTTTTCTAGGCAGTTTTAACTATACGTTCTCCTGAAGATATGTCTATCTCTTGTTTGGTTTTTACTTTATGTTGGAAGAACAATACACAAACGTATTCTGTCGATGATATTTGACAGTTTTGGTGGTTTGACGGCGCCTTAGCATCTTTTTCGTTTAACGACATACTCCCACTGCTTCTGACGATTACCTAGACTCCTAAACTTGTCGAATATGGTTTGACGTTGATCTGTTGGAAGATTTTTAGTACCCTTAAAGCGGCATTTAGGTTCACAAGGTTGTCCTAATCTTTGTTCTGCAACATGTTTTTCCTATCTGATTTACAAATGCTTTGCCTTCATTTTTCATCTTCTTTCTTAGGGTAACGAACGACCCAATGTTCTTTGTGACGCAATCGCTTCTTGCCTCGTTCCTGTTTGTACGTTTTTGTGCGAGAGTAGGTGTCTCACACCTCTCAATAAGTACCATATAATTGGGGACGGTAAAAAAAAAAAAATTTTTTTTTAATACCTTTTACTATTTTAAGTAACTAATTTGAATATTTCGTTGATCTAGCCGCTAGTTAATTTTTAACCATTGCGAACTCATGACGTCACAAATTCAAGGGTTGGGATTATAGCGAATGGCTATTTTAAGTCCTACCTACCCGTCTGGGCAATGGGCGTAAATTAATGTACGTATTACCTATTAAAAATAACTTCGTGAAAAATATTTTTCACCTGGGGGAATTTTCAATCTGCTATTAGGAAACACCAATAATACCATCATGCAGTAGAATCACCTAGCTAAAAATCTCACGTAATAGCATAAATCCAATTTCGATATTTTTTGAGATTTTGGTATAAAAAAAAAGTTAAAAAAGGATTGAATCAATTTTATCAGTTGTGTATAAATCCGCATGGTTATTTAGAAATAAATCGTTAAAATCATAATATTTTTTTTCCAAAGTCAGATAGATCCCCGCAAAAAGTAATGTAATTATTGGGGAATCCACGAGACATTTTTTTTCAAATGTAGATAAGTCCATGAGAGCCAATCAGCGCCCAGCATTTATTCAACATGGCCGTCAGTCGACGTAAAGTCTGCGACTGTCTGTAGCACACTAAACTCCCGCGTTTTATTGTTTTATTTTTGTATTTAGAGAGTTCAGAGAATCAGAGGGTGAAAATAGTTTCACCAAGCTAAGCCCGCCTACGGCCTAATATAAAAGTTCGCCATAAGAAAGAGTAAAGGGCGAAGATTATTTATTTATTTAAATGATAAGTCTCTAACATTTTATTACAAGTTTTATTATGGGCAAAATTAAATAATCTCACTGAGTTACATCTGTCTAAAAACTGTTTTTCGCACCACCATTAGCTCCTAGCATTGAATCAGTGTTTTCTCATTTAGATAAGCTTATTTTACTTTTGTTCGCATTATTTTGAAAATGTGACGGCGACCATTTCACGAAGAAGAAAATGAAGATATCGAAGAGGAAATTTTGAATTTTGTTTAAAATCATTAAATTAGAAAAAAAATTAGTTTTTTTTTTTCGTTTGTTTTATTTATAAAGCTACCAAAAACTTGATTGTCGATAGCATACAGTAAATTCGTCACTACCACATCCCTAGAGCCAAGCGTTTTTTTGAAATCCAGATCTATTAAATCAAAATTGTATGAATCCTTACAGAGTTTTTTCAAAGATAGATAAATTTTATCCAATTATATCGAATGTAGGTAAATCCAATCTTATATGTAATTACCTCGGTTTTTTTTCTGTTACTCTTTTGTGTTTTGCTTTCACACAAATTCTGCCAATATCAAGTAAGGCTGAAAGAAGCCTAAAGGTGCTTCAAAATGGGCGCGCGGACTTGGTTTCTATATGTTTATTATTCTAAAAGTGTACCCATTAAAGGCATTGCTGAAATCTAGCAACGCTAAAACAGTCTAGACACTGGTCACTGGTCATCCAGTTTTTAAAGTAAAACTGTACAAAGTTTCATAGAGACCTTCACATGATACAGATAATAATAAATAAAATATGCGCCAGACAACCCACCTCATGTTGGTCTCGAAGTAGGGATTAATATCCCTGTGTTACGAGGTACCACACAAGGAAATAAGCCAGGGGCGTCTCCCAGCACACCCAGACCAGAGTCAATTCAGAAAAGATCGTTTCCTGAATTGACCCAACCGGTAATCGAACCCGGGACACTAGGGAAATCGAGGCGAGAAACCGTGCTACAGCGCACTACGCCAATCGTGTCGTCAACAACAGATGCAACATACAAACAGACAAGTTATATATTATATAATGGAAACGATTATAAGGGAAATAATTAAAACATTGGCATAGTTTATCAGAATGTTTATTGGGTTAAACTACTTTTTAGCCTTAACTTCCTTTACAGCAGTTGGGGCCTTAGTCACGTCATCTGGATTTTCAGCAGCGTCCTTCAGTCTCTTGGCGCGGATGCCGACAAGCTTGGCAAGGGAACGTGCCTGAAAAGAGTTTTACAGCAAGTTAGAATCATCTTAGTTAAATTATTAAAATCTCAAGTCATAACCTCAGCAGTCTTATCCCAAATACAAAATCGATAGAACATCAAACACAAGCTGTCCAGTATAATGTGATTACGGCTGGATTGACCATTTATCCTATAGTTGACTCTCATCCATAGGTAACATCGTTAGTAACGTCCATCGATTATTTATTTAATTCAAGCTTACATTTATTAGTATTACAGGCGGGCCCAATACAAAAGAAGAGTTACACACAATCTTACAACAAACACATTGAAAAGAAAATTATTTTTCGTAACATAGAATGTATTACGTTAATATTGTGAATTCACACGAGAACAGTGAAATACGTCGATCTTCTGAGCTATTATATTTAAAATTTTCAACTGAGTTCATTGTTATTTTTTAAGAAATAAAAGAATATTACAAAATATGATATTATAAGTTCTTATGTTTCAATTTATAGATAATATGAAAGCTAATGATATCTTATTTTTTTAAGGCTTGTTAAACTGGTTGGGCCGACCACAACGGCTGTGTTGCGGCTAGTTCCAACAAAATCGCGTCCCCTGGTTTGCCGGTTTGACCGGATCAGGCTTACAACCTGGCTGGGTGTGGTGCACAATCATCATCATCATCATCATGTGATGAAAAAGAGTTTTAGAGTGTTATTATAATCACAAACTTTTTACCACAACTTTAGACAGCTAAAAAAGCTAAGGTTGTTTTTCTTGTCAGTCTCCTCCAAAAAAAACACCAACTTCAAAAAAACCTAGACAGAATGAATCTAATCATCACTCAACGAATTTACTCATCCTAATAAATTATCGATTTTAAGATAAGATAAGAAACTATTGCACATCAATCAAAGTAGTTACAGATAAGTGACACGACTTAAATCCTAATGTACATTTTAGGCGGTGTTATTGCTTGAAGCAATCTATTCCAGACAACCTACAGAAGATGATAGAAAGGGTAAGCAAGTGCATAAATACTAAAGGAATAAAAGTGGTCTCTACTAGATAAATTTTTGTGTTTTGTCAAAAACAGCTGTTAGCCTCATTGAAATATTATGTACTAGCGTACTAGAAGAGACGCCGCGCCTTGGCTGCTTGCTACACGCGTAAAGCTCAAGACAGACAGCCGACGGGGCGCGGCGGGACGGGACGGCGGCGGGACGGGACGGCGGCGGGACGCTGGCGTGGCGGCAGTGGTCACACTGGGGGGGTGCGATCACGTCCTCTTTCCGTCGCGCCCCGTCACGCCGACCGTGGCGCGACTCGAGCATTTTCAAAAAGATGTCGAGTGATTCCATCCATTTTTGTAAATAAATACAAAATTGCATCGACGCTCCGTCCCGCCCGACGCGACGTGATCACCTCCCGCCGGCAGTGTGACTACTACTTACGTAGTTACGTAATCCAAACAACACAAAGCTTCGCGTCCCGTCGCGCCCTGCCCCGCCGCATGTGGGTTGTATTCCCGCTCGGCGCGACGGTGGCGTAGCGCGACGGTTTAACGTCGCGCCGGGCGGGACGGCTCTGTTTGGCGGCTTCCGTAATGTCTAGTATATTACAACTGGTCAGCGTCACGTCGCCGTCCCGTCACGCCGCGCCCCGTCGGCTGTCTGTCTTGAGCTTTAGAGACCACGGGCTCAACCTTTCTTAGTCTGTGACAAGCTCTTGCAGCAACGTGACGTCTTTGGGTGTTCGATTCGAACCCCAAAAGTATGCCTTCATTTGCACTGAGGTATTGTGTAAACCATTCAAGAAAAACAAGCAATGACAGGAGTGAATTTTCACACAAATGTTCACTGTATTACCTAGTAAAACACGTAATATTCATCAATTTTACTCGTGGCGACACGTCACCGCGCTGGCGGTCATGTTTCGGTAAATTTCATAAAGTAACTTTTGAAATGTTTTACGCAGATATGACACTATTGTGTAGGTAACAGAGTTAGTAATAATATAATCAATCACCATACATTTTAGTTGTTCTAATGCTATTTAAATTTCAGACAAATAAATTAATTTTACTAATATAATCACCATAAAATATTTTATTTAACCATTGCAAATTTGCAATGCATACTTTTCCTGACTATACAAATTGAAATGGAGGTGTCGTGTAATTTTATAATTTTTGAGCCTAGTCGTGCACAGCTATTCTTATTTTTGTTTAATAATAGGTTGGGGAAAATTTTCTTTGCATTTTTTAAGAAAATTAAAATCATTTTTTAGTATAGTTTATTTACATTTAACTAAAGTATGTAGATGCCATTTTGTTCGATTATTTTTTGCCATCTTATAGGTAGGGATATGATCCCATTGCTATAGGAATTTTGAGGCTTCTGATCATTCACAAATTCACAAGTGGTTTTGGCAGTCCTCTCATGATGTTAACCTGACACTGCCTAAAGTCTAAAGAATTCTGAAGAGACCGAAACAGGTGAAAATCTGAAGGTGGAAGGTCAGGTGGACTATACGGCGGATGCATTAACACCTCCCAGCCAAACTCTTAATTTTTGCTGAGTGGCTAAAGATGTGCGAGGTCTAGCGTTATCATGATGAAAAACCACACCCTTTCTGTTGATTAATTCCGGCCGCTTTCTCCAACTTCTTGCTTTAATCTCATCAGTTGTTCGAGAGTTCAGAATTGATGGTTCTGCCTGATGCAATGCTTTGGAAGCCACGTTAAGCAGTTGGTCCCAACTGCTGTCGGTGCCTAGTCGGCGCGGCAACAGCTCATAATGAATAATGCCCTTCCAATCCCACCACATACACAGCATCACCTTGTTGCGAGTTAACCCGATTTCGCCAGTCTGTGAAGCCTGACCGGTCTTCGACCCTACAAAACGGATGTGACGAATGAACGGAGCATTATCGATTTACCTGATAACGACACCAAACTTTATTTGACGACACGATTGGCGTAGTGCGCTCTAGCACGGTTTCTTGCCTCGGTTTTCATAGTGTCGGTCATCTTAGCCCCGCGGAACAATACCGTACCAAGTACGGACATCGCGGCGCTCAGAAAAACAATATCTTAGTAGCGGATTTATTTGAACTTTTGAATAAATAAATATGCGCCAGACAACACACCTCTTGTAATGGTCTCGAAGTAGGGATTAATATCCCTGTGTTACGAGCTACCACACAAAAAAATAAGCCAGGGGCGTCTCCCAGCACACCCAGACCCAGTCAATTCAGAAAAGATCGTTTCCTGAATTGACCCGACCGGGAATCGGACCCGGGACACTACGGAAATCGGGGCGAGAAACCGTGCTACAGCGCACTGCGCCAATCGTGTCGTCAAATGCAAATTGTCATTCATTTCAGCACCCTTCTTATTTCTAATGTTATGATGAATGAAGTATATATGTAGAAAATTACTGTTTACACCACCTAGATATCTGTATAGAAGTGGCAAAAACAGTAATTTTCTGATCCCGCCTTTCTTAGCACTCAAACTGAATATGATAATACTGAACTAAACTAATCACTAAACTTAATATGCCTTTATCTATTTTTTTAGCTCACATGGTAGTTAATGCACCTAGGTAGTTGATGAGTTATACTTGAAGCGTTTTGCTTAGACTTGTTTATTGTTACACTGGTGTTTGCATAATAATTATGCCTTGCTAGTGATTTTATTACTACTGCATGGCATTGGTTAGGAGTCGATTGTAGGCAAGTTCAACAGTCTGGATCCCTCATGAATCTTTACACACTTTGATCATTGAAAAGGTTCATGAGGCATTTTTAAGATATTTGTACAAAAAAATCTATGCTTATTTACCCATTTCTATATCAGACTAGTTTCTTGTTGGGTACTAGAAACTAGTCTAGACCTCAGTCTCTTGCGCCTTACCAGTCTAAGAGCTGAAATTGTTTGCACATACCGTGTTGCCGCTCACTTTAAGCCGCGCCCTTGATGTTTCGAGTCAAGCAGCGCATTTATCACGGTTTGGCAACGTCAGATATAAGTTAGTAGGAAGAAATGACAGACTGACCCAAGGACGGTTACAAAAAAATCATGATTGTTTGTAAACAACTATTGTCTCTAAAATCAAATGAACTCATATTCAATGAAAATACGGTCCTTTGTTCCCCAATTCCCCGTGAGACATATAATTCGCAGGAATATAATTGGTTAAAGTAAAACTTATTAAAAATACGTAACCAATCAGGGGCAGGTGGAGCTAATGCCTGGTGCGATGCGCTCACAGGAACATTACTACAAAGTGATAAGGCTCGAGAGACCTCGATAGTACACTGGGTTTTAACTCTTTGCAAGTACGACGTAACTTTCATTCAATTGTTTTTATCTGTCGATGCCTACGTGATGAATCTGACTGTCCCCAGTTTGTAACATGTTTATGTAGATTTTTAGTGCCCAACAATTATACGTGTAATCGGCGGCACAACCTTGCTGGCGGTACCCCCAACTAGAACTCAGGCTTGCCGTTTCTCGCCGTTAGTGCGTGGGTTTACTGACCTGAACATACTTCTGGCATCAGTATCGTGCGACTTATTTCCTGACAAACCCCGCGATATTTTCAAAGAACAAACGTTTTGTGAACGTAATTATAAATATGTGTATGTACATAAACTAAATTGTACAATGCCTTTGTGTTTATTTACTGTTATGTTGTGCGATTTTCTTTTTATAAATAAATGAATCACTAAACAAACATTTTTGTTTAGGCAGATATGGTGAATACTTACTCCTCTTAAGTATTGGTAGGCTTTGAAGTTCTTTTCTTCCTCAGTTATAGCTCTGGCAATAGACTTAGGAGCAGGCTGTTGCACTGGCATCAGTGGACCTTGCAGTTGAGTGGCCAACTTGCGCTCTTCTTCAGTGGCTTCACCCTTCAGCACCTGACAAACAATACAATGTTATAATCAATAATTTAAATCAGGGAAATATACTACATGGTAGACATAAAAACTACAGCAGTATTTTTAATTTGCAATGAATGGAATTTCTTTATATATCACCATACTTATTTAATATAAACAACACTATGTCAGGGGGGCTAGCGAAGAGCAACACGCCATGACAATATAAATTGTAGAAATTGTTCAAATGTATGGGGATGCTAGTCAATGCCATCTCGTTCTCGCGAGATCTCGGCCTAAAAATGGGCGAGATTGATCTCTGCCGAAAAATGGGCGAGATTGATCTCTGCCGAAAAATGGGCGAGATTGATCTCGGCCGAAAAATGAGCGAGATTGATCTCGGCCGAAAAATGGGCGAGATTGATCTCGGCCGAAAAATGGGCGAGATCTCTCCAGTTTAACGAGATTGCACTTGAGCATAAAAAAACGTCTAAGTGCGGAAGTGCGTGTTGCAAGAAGAATTACAGGAAACATTGACTGCGTTCAAAGAACCTAGAGAAAGAAGACCAACTACAAATTTCTAGGAGTTATTCGTAAATGGCGTGTGAGGTGAGCTTTAAATTTAATTGGTTTATTTATTTTGTTAATTAATCTCTTATTTCTACATTCGTAAACTCGCGAGATCTCGCCTGAGCCCGAATCTCGCGAGATTGCATTCCCTAGGGATGACATAAGCGGTTGCTGGCGCTTCTGTCATCCCCACACATTCGAATAATTTCTACAATAGAAATTGTCGTGGCGTGTTGCTCTTGGCTAGCCCCCTTGGAATGCCACTGACAGGCAGTCCCCAGGCAAAACAACAACTAATAAAATTCAGCAGGGTTTTTGAAATTGTTTTACAAAGTATAAAGTTTATAGGCTAAGATGAAGTAGATTCAAGCTATCATAATCAAAAATAATATCATATGATTCCAGTTGTCTGTATTACCTTCTTGCCCTTAGGGAACAGAATAAGGCGTGCTCTGTATTCCTTCAACCTCTGGACATTAGTTTGCAGGGACTCTACAGATTTGTTGCGCCTGCGTGGGTCCACAGCAATGCCAATAGTTCTGGCAAAAGCAGGGTTTAATCCGGAAGCCTAAAAGTTGATAAAAAAAGGGAATATTATAACTTTATTATGATTTCCATCCACATAATTTAACCAGGGCAATAAACACTGAGCAAGGCAGCAATTTTCTAAAAAAACAAAAACCAGTCATGTTGATATAATGGGCCAAGGCAATTACTGTCTCAGTACTACACATTTTAATTTAGATGTTAACAACTAAGGCATTGAACTAAGGAACTGCAAATTAATTGAATCTGTGTGTAATACTATTATTATAAAGAGAAAATATTCTTAATTTGTTTCAAACAAACACAAAAACATCCAATTTTTTTTTCATTAATACACAGAGGTAGCCACATAATTAGAGACACCAGTTGATTTTCATATAAAAGAAGTAACTTTGAAGCATTGATTCTCTGCCAAGGATTGACTGAGCTGTGATCTGATGATAGCCATCTAGGGAGTGAATGGAGGAGATTGCCATACACAGTCAACAGATCTGGTCAGCATTATATTCCAAAAGATACAAGGGTCAGAGTTCTCTGTTTTAGGATTTCCATACATTTTGATGCTATTTACACATTTTTTAAACATATCCTATCAAAATACTGATCAGATCTGAAGGTGTGTATGGCAATCAGAATCTCCTTCATTCACTCCATGGATGGCTATCACCAGATCACAGCTCAGTCAATCCTTGGCAGAGAATCAAGGCTTCAAAGTTATGTCTTTTGTATGAAAACTGACTGGCATCCCTAATTATGTGGCCGCCACTGTATTTTTGAACTACAACTCAAGTTTGTTTATTCACTTTAAATTTGGGGTTGAATTAACAAAACCACTCATCAGCTACACAAGAATGGTTAAAACAAATGTCATAGGAACAAAATACAGAAAATAATGGACAAAAGAATGAAAAAAATTCCATTATTTCGAAAACAGTTGAGTGTGGTAGGTTGTTTCATAGTCAAATTAGTCAATTATTATTATGATGTCAACTAACCCAGGATTTACGTCGACTTAACCAGTAACCCTGTTTAGCAAAGCTACATAGCCCAGTAGCGAAGGGAATCAGTTTACTCTGCGCACACAGGTACAGTATCAACAGGGAGTTACCAAGTAACGGGAATTTGTACATAGTTGACATATATTGCTAGTTGCTAAAAAGCAAACCTTTACCAGGCAAACCAATGGCCGCTGACACGGCAACAATATTAAATGACAACATTTTCGACATTACTCACTCTGATTTCGCGCAGCGTGAATCCACGACCGGCGCGAACCTTGGTATGATAGCGAACTGTCGGACAGCGGACTACCGGCCGCAGAGGCCCAGCAGCAGGACGAGGGGCAACTGCTTTGGCTTTCTTGATGCGGTTTTGCTTTCTGCGATGTCTTCTGGCGGGCTGGTTAAACCAAGTTTTCACAAATCGTTGCCAATCTTTGTGAAAGTGCCCATTAGGGATCATATTATTTCCCTTCCCCATGTTTGGATAACCACAACTTTTCTAAAACAAATGAGCAAAACGTAAAAATAACGTCAGAATAACAAAGCACAGGCACCACGTTAACAAAATTTACAAAGAACGATTGATTATCACATAAAAATCTCAAGATCTAAACAGATTTTTAGAAACACTAACCCACTGCGGCTACGAACAATTTAAAAAAGGTTGCCTGTTGTCACTGTCACCGTTGACTTGACAGTACTTGACGGCAGCCCAATTTTTTTACAAGATTTTGCGGCTCGAGCTATAGTTTACTTTTTTTAATCATGCTTTGTGGTTCAGGATCAAGATTTTTCCAAAGAAAAACTATTTCACGTGGGGTGTACATACACGGGTGCTACACGGCCAGAAACAAACCAACGACAGAGGTCACCTTCGTTGGCTTCGTTATTCGTTTAGCATTAGGATGTCGGCGAAGCGATTGCCCACTGGATTGATCTATTGTGGTAATCATACCATCAAAGATCACTCTCCAGGCGCCACTCGCTGGGCCAACTGAAAATCAGCGTCTGGGCCTATCAGGCACCGGCATTAGCTGAGCGCGGTCCAATTTATTTTTTGGACATCGTGACTCCGCTGCCTGTTGGTATTGATTATCATGTCTTCTTTTAATATTTTTTTCCTTTATCCATGTCCTTTTTCATGTTGCTTTGTCCATGAAATCAATAAATGTTTTTCTTTCTTTCTTATTCTTCACAGGGATTTGAATATCGGCGGCCTCAAGGTAAATAAGCAACGATCTTTTCCAGCGCTCCCAACGAATGCCAACAGCAGAGGGATCGCCATCTATATCGAGTTTGTCCGGCCCAGGCATAAACTTCGCCATTACGTTTCTTCACTTCCTGGCTTGGTGGGACGATCTGAATTTACCGAATTATGGTATTACCCTAATGGTTTTTTTTGACGACCGTCTTTGGCAAAACCTGCCAATTAAATAGCAGCATATTAACCTACCAATTTAATGGAAGCATAATATAACCTACCAATTTAACGGCAGCATAACGTAACCGGCCAATTCAATGGCAACATAACATAACCTACCAATTTGATGGCAACATCACATAACCTACCGATTTAATGGAAACATAACATAACCTACCAATTTAATGGCAGCATAACGTAGCCTGCCAATTCAATGGCAACATAGCAGAACCTACCAATTTGATGGCAACATCACATAACCTACCAATTTAATGGCAACATAAAATAACCTACCAATTTAATGGAAACATAACATAACCTACCAATTTAATGGCAGCATAACGTAGCCTGCCAATTCAATGGTAACATAACATAACCTACCAATTTGATGGCAACATCACATAACCTACCAATTTGATGGCAACATCACATAACCTACCAATTTAATGGCAACATAAAATAACCTACCAATTTAATGGAAACATAACATAACCTACCAATTCAATGGCAACATAACATAACCTACCAATTTAATGGCAGCATAACGTAGCCTGCCAATTCAATGGCAACTTAACATAACCTACCAATTTAATGGCAGCATAACGTAGCCTGCCAATTCAATGGCAACATAACATAACCTACCAATTTAATGGCAACATAACATAACCTACCAATTTAATGGCAACATAACATAACCTACCAATTAAATGGCAACATGTCCTATTTAATCTAATCGCCAGAAACCTTCGTGGTATACCAGTAAGTAACTACTTATTACGATTATAAAACATCTTATACAAGAATTAGATAATGTATCTTTCTATTAAATTTCTCTGGTAAAGATAGACAAACTTGGAAAAGCAACTCAACCGGTCCTCGAGCATCGAACCAGCGACCTACACATTAAATGCTTTAAACAAAAAGTAATTAATGCAAATTTTGCCTATAAATAATAAATAACACAACAAATGCAAACTGGGAATTTCCACAACCCTTTATCCGGATACATACTAAAAGTATGAATACCCCAAACTCTACTCGAACCCGCGACCCTGCGTATCGAAGTCGTCAATATCCAACCATCATTGTATTTTTATGGTGTTGGCACTCTTACGTTAATGAGTATTGAGTTTAGCAAAGGTGAATAATTTTATTACAGTCAGCACCCCATTATATTCACAACATAGGTACTATGTTATATACTGATAAGTATTACATTACCTTACATTATTTATGGTTTAAGACATTTATTTCTCAAAAGATTACAAATAATCACTTACAGAATAAATAAAAAATATGTTATAGGGTAGGGTAGGTAAGCGCAAACGGTCGGGCGCAAGAGAATACATTTCAAATCTGTGAGACACAAGTACCCACTGTTATGACTTTTATGTAGTGACTTGCGCTTCAATACCAGCGCTAAGGGGCCGCGGACATAGTAAATTATTGCTAAATATTTTGGGTTGACAAATAAGTCAGTTAATCAATGAATGATCCTTTAATTTAATATATGGTCCTATAACAGCTTTTTAAATGTTGATTGGGATTTAGCATCTTTGATGTTTTTCGGAAGTTGATTGTAAAACTGTGCACCTTGAAACATTACGTTATTTTTGCCATTGTTCGTTCTGGGAGTTTTCAAATAGATATTATACGCTCGACGAGTTTTACATTTGTGATGCTGGGATATTTTCGGAAAAACTATTTGCGTGTGAAAATCTTTGTTTAATATTTTTCTAATCAGAAGGTAAGTGTTAAACATAAACATTTGAGCAATATTCATTATTTTTGTTTCCATATATATATTTTTTTGTTGGTGTAAGATAATCATATCGGAATAAAGTTTTGATAATTCTGTTCTGTAGGCTTTGTAACTTTATTAAGTTCGTTCTAGCTGCAGATCCCCACACTTCGATAAGGTACTTTAGATGGGACTTAACCAAGGAGTTGTAAATGGTATATTGCACCTGTTTAGGAAGGCTGCGCACAATTCCTCGAAGTGCACCCCTCAGCTGAGTCAGCTTTAATCACAATTTCTCAAGGTGTTGCTTCCGACTAAGGTGTGCATCGATTATTAATCCGAGATACTTTTCCTCTTTTACTTTATTTATTGTTATGCCGTTAATCATTAGTGGTATATTTCAAAATTACGAAATCATAAAAATGAATTTATTTGTTTATTTCTAAAATATACTACCTACTGTACCTAATGTCGGAATTAATAAATTAGTGTATTCAATATTCCTTGTATGATCTATACTTTGCTTGCACTTGTCTAATAAATTGTTACATTTTTATAAGCAGGCAGACTGGATTGAACAAACCTCTAATACAACACCTATAGTTTTAATTCACAACATGCCATCTAACTTATCTCTGCTTATTCCTTCTATTATGTCAACAACCCGTTTCGTGGAACTTTTCTGTGTCCGAGGATTTCTGTTTCAAACAAGGATTTACGAAACAGCTAAGAACATATTAACGATTTGATTTGACGGTATTCATGGACAAAATTAATGCTAACGAAACTTGTATACCCGTTGATTTTTAAATCAGTTTATCTTTAATTTTGTCAAATCTGCAAGTAAGCTAACACTAGAAGACACGTTTCCGTAACCTACCCTATAAAATTCCAACAATTGTTTTCTTATAATTTCTCCCATTTTTCAACAAATTACCTTTTTACTCGTCGCCACTTGTAAAGCCTGTCCAATGGTATAACTCACAGGCTCGCACGCGCACTAAATGGACAGACTACCAACACGTCTACTCTCGCCGATGGCTCTCGTATAACTGACGTGACGTTTTTATCCACTGCATGCAAGTACTTTGCTCTCCAAGCTGAAACTTCATTACGCTCCCTAAGAACCTTCCGATTGGATTGAGATTTTTTAAAACGAAATCTCATTTTATCAAGTAGCTTTCGCAGACTTTCTCGCTGTCCTGTGTAATTTATTTCTGTCTTTAAGACCTCTAGAAGATTTTTAACAGTAGGCACCTCGTTTTTAGCAGAATAAAATTCATGTACTTTCTTCCGTATAACTCCCATGTCAAAATCATCAACATGTACAAATCCACTTTTACGTTTTCTCTCCTTGCCTGGTGTCCGAATTTTTGTACCAGTTTCTTCTGCTGCGTGCCCTTCCTTAACTAGGTATTTTTGAAATGAGTCCTTGACTCACACCTGAAATATAAGATTTAAAAAAAATAGTTCGCAATTTAAAATCTGGCAGGTTAGTTGGCTCACCCACTGAGCAGGTTACCTAGATGTGCGTTACCGTTACGTTAACCTACAGCAAGAATATAAAAAAATATTCCGTGGCCTTAAATATTTGGTCAAGTATCGGGTAATTTATAAAAAGAAAGTTGACAACACTAACCTGTAGCAGCCGAAATTCGTTTGTATATTTTGGTAAATGGAATAATCGGAGACCCCGCCCGAGCTTCTTCTTCAAAAAAGGTTTTAACCTTTAGAATAATGTTTCGAGCATATTTAACTTTATCAATTCAGAAATATCACATTACACAACCAGAGTACCTACCCGAAAGTAGTAGACACTGACAATCGAATGACATTTCAACATGGCGGCCGTAGTTCCAATTTTCGCCATTTCAAGTTGGTAGATCTGTACGTTCGTTGGCAATCTGGGGTCACTTTATTATGACCCTAGATTGCCAACATACCTATTTAATTAAACATATCCTAGATCCTTCGCCTTTAAAAATGTTAAATTTTTAAATAAGGATTAAATACAAATACTTCGAAATGGTTTTCGATTAAGGACATGTTTGATTTTTTACCATACCCAATTCACAATAACCGCAAACTTTATTCATTGATGCATATGAGTTATAGTAAAACAAGTTTGAGAATCAAATATTACATTAATACATTTACTTACCATAAAATCTATTTTCCGCCATAATTCTAAGTACCAAACTCACGACACTATTGAAGACACCTTATTCTCGCACAGATACAAGATATACTAACCGGCAAACATAGTATAACTAACCAAAAAATAGCCGTTCAAAGAATTTAACCTTTTGTCAGTGCCAAGAACACGCGCGGCGTGTTCACTGTTTTTTCCAAATCGCAATGCCGCGAACACGCCTAGCGTGTCCGCAGTTTTGTACGGCGGAATCTCGATGAACTTCGAGCAAACAGAGGTGGCAGTGAATGTGTTTAATAAAAGGTTGCAGGAAATATTTTAAGCACAAGAGTATTCTTATAATTTTTATTCTGTAAGTTACATACCTACTCATTACTTACCTAACGTCTTGACAATTATTGCAGATTCCGTCCACTAAGGAGGTCATAAACAGTTAATACAATAGATTATTATCGCAAAACATTATATTTAGATGAGACACTACATTGTCATAATATTAAGATATAAGAAAAAAAACTAAGCAGTAGCTTTCACTTCGACATTGTTTTTGTCATTAGTATTTTCTGTAACATTAGCGTCATTGTCTTCTTCGCCAACATCTTTCGGCTTCTTGTCACTTTTTCTGAACTTGTCATACCTGTAGTCAAGAAACAATTCATTAACATTCACATACCCAACAAAAAAAAAAAAAAAACTACAAATAAAATAGCTAGGTACCTATCCAGATCATCGTCGTCATCACTGCCTTCGTTGCCCTGCGGGTCAACTTCTCGTAGCAGCTCACCTATGTCTTTGTCAACATCTGCCCAAAGTTTGTCTTCATTTCCTGCGAAGATAAAAATAATATAATTGGAACGATTCATTAAATTCGGGTCTGTTTACCTGATTATAAGTAAATGATGGTTATTTCAAATACCAAATATTCGTTTTAAAATGTCTATTGGCTAAACATATTTTGAATTTGAATTTGAATTTTATTTTATTATTTTATTTATCACTTCTATCTAATTAGAAAGCTATTGATAGCTATTGACGTCCAGACCAACTGGTCTACTAACTATCAACTGATATAGTGAACAATCAATCTAATGAGGGTTTGATGTAATGAACAATTTTATTGATCTAATAAAGCATCAATGTAAAGTGTTTGATATAAGCTTCCATGTAGTGTAATTCGATGTTATGTCCGGACCCGTTAATAATACCACATGCCTTACGCATACCCGTCCACCGGAGGGCGGACGGGTTATGTCGGACTCTCCACTGGGGGGGACTTCCTATTAAAGGAAACCGCCCAGTGGCCTACCGACTAAAAACCCTACTACTCCCTCTCATCGTCCATAGTGGGGGAGCACGGTAAGTAGCACGAAGCCTTCTACGCGTTCCCCCGGACGGGGCCCGCCTACACGGCGGGCCGGAAGCGACCCCCCCTTCTAGAGGAGGGGTCGATAGGGACAGCAGAGGGTGTCGAGCCGTCCCTACCAGGCGATGGTGGAGGCCTGTGCAATGCCGGCGCGGGGACCCCCGTACCGCGCACCAGCTGGCCTCCTCCACGGAGAGGTTGGAGGCGACGAACAGGTGGTCGCCGTCTCCCCCCCCTCCTTGCTATTATCAATTATTGTACGAAGTGACCTAGTTCCGCAACAACTCTTTTTGATATATTATGCCTATTATTATGGAACATAAGTCAGTACTAGGTACCAGTCATATCTTTTTTAGCTGATGGCGTTGCAGCCCTAATGCCAGAATTAAAAAAAAACATATGCCAAAGATGTCTGAAACTCACCTGAAACATTAGTGGCGTCTCCGCCATTCTCGATTTTTTTCGTCTCTTCGGCTGATTCTGTTTTCTCTACTTTGACTTTCTCTTCACTATCATCAGCGTTAGCAGTATCCTTTTCTTCTTCTGTTAGAAAGTAACAATGATTAAGGTATTAGTACATAGTAGTATATTTACATTTCTATCATCATTTCAGAAGATTTTTTTTTGCATTGATGTTTCTAAAGTAGACATATTATTCATGGACTAGTCTGACACCAGCAGGGCTATCATGCGCAACAATGCTTGCTTTCATATCTAAAGATAGAAAACTAAAAAAAAAAAACAAAGTTAAGAAACAATAGTATCGATATGAACATTCGATTCTACAACTTATCAATTCAAATAATCGGTCAAATCGATGCTACTCAACGATATCTAATCGATTCAACTAACTGATCCAAATAATTGACATATTCGATACAAATAATCGAAATAATCATCACAAATAATCGATAAAAAATAATCGGTTTGACGATTCTATTGATACACAAAAATTTTTGCAACACTCAGGGTTGATTTAATGATTTTTCACTTCTCATGCTCTTAAAATACGCCAATAAAG
Source organism: Udea olivalis (assembly GCA_947369235.1). NCBI lineage: Eukaryota > Metazoa > Arthropoda > Insecta > Lepidoptera > Crambidae > Udea > Udea olivalis. The sequence goes on along the minus strand of OX376341.1, from coordinate 12,390,397 downwards.
TGACCACTTCAGTCCCTAGGAAAGTAATTAGTTTATTCATTTCCTTCATGTGACAAAGACAAACCTAAACAGCCAGTAAAAATATACTATTATCTGTGGAGTGTGGACCGTCTTCATTGCGAAAATGTTGAGTTTTAGTTCCATGGTTTGTCCGCAAAGAAGGTGGCGCAATGTGTTTTAAATTGTTAATCTGTGGTCAGTTCAGAAAAAAAACTGACCACGAAAATTTCAGAACTTTTGTCAAGTGTAAAGACAAATTGACAATTTTTCTTGCACTCAACGTGAAAAGTACAGTTTGCACTTCAAGACTAAACGCCAACTTAATATACCCTCGGTTTCATTGCCTTGCACGCTCGGGAGTCAAACCACCTCTGGTATATTATGGCTTAGTTTAGTCCCTCGATATAAAATATAGGTACTATTAATCAGTGATTTAAATCAAATGATTTTTTTATAAAAATCAATAAGTACTTCTTTAATGAGACCAAAATGTGTCAAGGGACTTCCCCCGACATAAATTACGGTGCGCACTCACGCACCTACTGTTACTTCCACCGTTCGGGAATTCCCCTGCCACTGGGGTCGAAATAATATTTTCGGCATTCAATTTGGTGCACAGCAAAATAAGAAATAGATCAGGCAACGAAAAGGCAGCCAAATTAGTCTTCCTGTTAAAAAACTATTTTAAAACAAATTAATTTGCACTAAAAAGTAAATGCCTATTCTTCAAAAACTTATCGATACTATAATGTAGGTACAATTATTGTTATTGTAGGAGTCGATGTCAGCCAAGGAAACATTACAGTATACATTTTTTTTACATCTCACATTCAAGTATGTATGTAGGTACGTAGTTACAAACCTACATTGGCTGATAATCAGTAATTTTATTGCTGCCATATTAAGGACGATAGACAAAATAGAGAAATAACAAAATTTGTATGAAGAATTTTTTGTCTGCTGTCTACTGTTAGGCGGCGAGATGAAGGGATTAAAATAAATAATACGAGGGCTGCTATTTATGTATCCGGAACTGGCCAGTTACAGAACAATATTAAAAAAGTAATCATAACATTAAAAAATTGAAGTCTTTGGCTTCAGCCAAAACAAAACAAATTGCATTCTTCAGAATACAATTTGTTTCATGTAGCAGTCATTTGTTTATCATCCGTGAGTACAGACAAATCGGTTGTTGTACCTCAAAATATTGATGCTGTGTGGGACCTAATAATGATGCAAGATCGTCATGATGTTACATATCGCGAGATAGAGGCGCCTCGCGGCGTAAGTATGAAGAGTATAGGTTGGGGAAAAAGCTTCTTTGAATTTTTCAAGAAAATTCAAAACATTTTTTAATAAAGTTTATTTACATTTAACTAAAGGATGTAGGTGCTATTTTTGGATGTAGGGACATGATCCCATTGCTATAGGAATTTTGGGGCGCCTGATCAGAATACCGCGACAAGTGTGTGGTTTGGCAGTCCTGTCGTGATGTTAACCTGACACTGCCTAAAGAATTCTGAAGAGACCAAAACTGCTTGCGCTAAGGTGTGCCCTGGTGCAGTATAACTAGCGTCCTCGGTGCGTACCTCGCTGCTGGTGCAGCTGGCGGTGGATGCGCTCGGCGTGCTTGCGCAGCGTGCGCGTGTCGCGGTGCTGCACGTAGCGGCCCAGGTGAATGCGCAGGCGGCAGTGCTTGCGCTAAGGTGTGCCCTGGTGCAGTATAACTAGCGTCCTCGGTGCGTACCTCGCTGCTGGTGCAGCTGGCGGTGGATGCGCTCGGCGTGCTTGCGCAGCGTGCGCGTGTCGCGGTGCTGCACGTAGCGGCCCAGGTGAATGCGCAGGCGGCAGTGCTTGCGCTAAGGTGTGCCCTGGTGCAGTATAACTAGCGTCCTCGGTGCGTACCTCACTGCTGGTGCAGCTGGCGGTGGATGCGCTCGGCGTGCTTGCGCAGGTGAATGCGCAGGCGGCAGTGCTTGCGCTAAGGTGTGCCCTGGTGCAGTATAACTAGCGTCCTCGGTGCGTACCTCGCTGCTGGTGCAGCTGGCGGTGGATGCGCTCGGCGTGCTTGCGCAGCGTGCGCGTGTCGCGGTGCTGCACGTAGCGGCCCAGGTGAATGCGCAGGCGGCAGTGCTTGCGCTAAGGTGTGCCCTGGTGCAGTATAACTAGCGTCCTCGGTGCGTACCTCGCTGCTGGTGCAGCTGGCGGTGGATGCGCTCGGCGTGCTTGCGCAGCGTGCGCGTGTCGCGGTGCTGCACGTAGCGGCCCAGGTGAATGCGCAGGCGGCAGTGCTTGCGCTAAGGTGTGCCCTGGTGCAGTATAACAAGCGTCCTCGGTGCGTACCTCGCTGCTGGTGCAGTTGGCGGTGGATGCGCTCGGCGTGCTTGCGCAGGGTGCGCGTGTCGCGGTGCTGCACGTAGCGGCCCAGGTGAATGCGCAGGCGGCAGTGCTTGCGCTAAGGTGTGCCCTGGTGCAGTATAACTAGCGTCCTCGGTGCGTACCTCGCTGCTGGTGCAGCTGGCGGTGGATGCGCTCGGCGTGCTTGCGCAGCGTGCGCGTGTCGCGGTGCTGCACGTAGCGGCCCAGGTGAATGCGCAGGCGGCAGTGCTTGCGCTAAGGTGTGCCCTGGTGCAGTATAACTAGCGTCCTCGGTGCGTTCCTCGCTGCTGGTGCAGCTGGCGGTGGATGCGCTCGGCGTGCTTGCGCAGCGTGCGCGTGTCGCGGTGCTGCACGTAGCGGCCCAGGTGAATGCGCAGGCGGCAGTGCTTGCGCTAAGGTGTGCCCTGGTGCAGTATAACTAGAGTCCTCGGTGCGTACCTCGCTGCTGGTGCAGCTGGCGGTGGAGGCGCTCGGCGTGCTTGCGCAGCGTGCGCGTGTCGCGGTGCTGCACGTAGCGGCCCAGGTGAATGCGCAGGCGGCAGTGCTTGCGCTAAGGTGTGCCCTGGTGCAGTATAACTAGCGTCCTCGGTGCGTACCTCACTGCTGGTGCAGCTGGCGGTGGATGCGCTCGGCGTGCTTGCGCAGCGTGCGCGTGTCGCGGTGCTGCACGTAGCGGCCCAGGTGAATGCGCAGGCGGCAGTGCTTGCGCTAAGGTGTGCCCTGGTGCAGTATAACTAGCGTCCTCGGTGCGTACCTCGCTGCTGGTGCAGCTGGCGGTGGATGCGCTCGGCGTGCTTGCGCAGCGTGCGCGTGTCGCGGTGCTGCACGTAGCGGCCCAGGTGAATGCGCAGGCGGCAGTGCTTGCGCTAAGGTGTGCCCTGGTGCAGTATAACTAGCGTCCTCGGTGCGTACCTCGCTGCTGGTGCAGCTGGCGGTGGATGCGCTCGGCGTGCTTGCGCAGCGTGCGCGTGTCGCGGTGCTGCACGTAGCGGCCCAGGTGAATGCGCAGGCGGCAGTGCTTGCGCAGCGCCTCGGCCTCTTCGGCGCTGCCGGCCTCGCAGCGCGGCAGGTACACGCGGCAAAGCTCGCACCAAGAAACCTGGACATCGCACGACATGTTTAGTTGTCCATTTGCTACTAACATTGGAGACAGCAATGTATTTGAATAACGAATAACTGAGAAGTCCACCATCAGCACATTTGTTCTAGCTTTTGCACTGTGCAAAAGCTAGAACCCTGTATGAACCCTTTCACCAAAATCATCTAAATGCACTAAGCAGAGCTTGTACTCATACTATTCTAATATTTTTATTTTTGGATTTTTGTTATAATTCAATCGCTACTTTCATCTTTCGTCACTTACCTCCATTTTCTTGATGTGTTCGCTGCCTATATTTATTTCCACTTTAGGCTTCTTGGGTGTAGATTCTTCCTTCTTTTCACCACCAGAGTCATCATCTTCGACCTCTGAAATACCAACAAATATTAAATGAGGATCCAAAAACTCGCAGCATGTTGTCATCAAGTGTTCAACTCACCGTCGACGTCACCGACAGAATCTAAAGTCATGAAGTTGTCCAAGTCGACGTCCATTCCCTCATCTCCGCTGCCCTCGGCCTTGGGACTGGCTTGACGCGCCGACTGATTCGCCTTCCGCTACACAATAGTTAATCATTATAGAAAGCCACTCATGTATTAAAAGGTCGATCATTATTCTGATACACTTAACATAGCAAGCCAGATTATACAAAATGTTAAACTCATCTTTTACCTTCAAGTGGTCCAAAGAGCAGACGTGATGCTCGTATATCATCGGCGAGCGGAAGGTCAGGCGGCAAACGCGGCAGAAGGGCATAAGGAAGCGTTTCATGGCGCGGTGCGTGTCCGACAGGTTGTGTGCGTGCCTGATGGTTTACATCATTTGTTATTTTATATGCCTACCTTAAGTATTTGTTACACCTAATCTGAATATTAAATTATTAAAAATGTATTTACCTGTGTAAAAAAACCGCATAACTAAATATTATAATGAGTTGCTTTTGGCTACTCCCTTGAAAGTCAAAATTTTTAAGGATATGCATTGTACCCCTTAAGGTATTAAGATTAAATCGTGACATTAGGCGGTAGATTGAAGTGGCAACAAAGAACTAATGACTCTTGGGGCGGAAAGGTTCTATACTTGTGACCTTTCAAGGCAAACGAAAGACAGTGGTAAAAGTAGGATTTCCTATGGTTGCAGACCGCCAACTACCGGTCGCTTTGGAAATTTATGAAGTATGATTCAGAAGTAGAAGTCTCAAGGCTGCGAACGATGATAAGGCGTAGCTTACCTGGTGGTGCGGTGGTTGAGCCGGCACACGAGGCAGAAAGTGGTCCTGGCCGCGAGGTGCGCGCCGGCCGACGCCTCCAGCTCCCGCTGCGCGCCGCGCTGCGCCACGCGCATGCGCAGCAGCGCCGCCTTGTGCCGCCGCGCCACGGAGTTCATGGCGGCGCGGTGCTTGCCCGACACTAGGTGCTTAGCGTAGCCCTGTATCACCATCATTTTGTACGGCTTTATGTAGGTATAGTTTAATACAGACCACGATTTTGGTTTGTATAATAGTTAGAATTGATTTACAGATTATATTTTCTCAAGTGATTTGGTCTAAGGTGTTACAAACCAGCATAATGCTCGGGATGCCCATTCACTCTCTTATTAAAGAGGGCTGAGAGAATATGTTATCTGTCTGGTCGGTTTTCATTTGCATTTAAAACATCACCTTTTAAAAACACATTAGTGTAGGTAGACTATCTGTATTAATTTAAAGATGTAAGTGTTCGGAAAATTCAAAACTAGTCAGACATAATTGACCATAAGTTAAATACCTCAAGTCATCTATCCAAATATTATAAAATAGAAAGATTTGATTATTATATCCGAAACTACTGGACCGATCTTAAAAGTTCTTTCACCAATACATATAAATATACATTATCACTATTATCAGTGAGTGACATGGTTATATTTTTTCTTTATCCTACTTTGACGGGAATAACAGTGCACGCGTGCGAAGCCGCTGACGGATAATTACATTAACCCACTAATTGGAAGCTCACAGAATAGACGTACCGCAGCACATGGTAATTTCCTTCAGGTATATCAGCTATCAGGTAAGTAATCTTTTTTTACCAATGACCTAGTTAAAATAGAAGTATCAGTTACTTACCGCGAAAGTAGCGCTCTTCTCCTTGCAATGCACACAGGCGAGGTGCACGTAGGGGCGCGCGCGCGGCGCAGCGGCCGCCTCGGACGCCGTGTCGGGCTCCTTGTCCGTCTCCTCGCCGCCTTCCTCTTCGCCGGGTTCCGCTTCGTCAGACACTTCAGGTTCAGGCTGCATAACATCATGTTTTGTTTATTGTACCAGTATGAAGTAGCGAAAACATATTTTTGTTTTTTGAATATATTAAATGGGTAACTTGTTATCTTTTTGAACTCTTTAGATAGGTACTATTTACTGTCATTCTTTAAAGTTCTTTAAGTGGTTGTATGTTGTAAGAGTATTAAGCTGAGCTATGGATTATATAAATGCATGTTGATCTACATCTTTGTGATTATTTATTTATTCAATGATTTCGTACCAGAGACAATTGCATTGAAAATATTAAGGACTACAAAAGTACAGGTTAGCTTATCTCTATAGAGATTTCTTCCAGCAGACCATGAGCGCCAGCGTGACAGGAAAGCTCATGATTTACCTTTGGAGATTTGATCTTGATTTCTTTTTTTTCCTCAGTAGGTTCTTCCTTCTCATCAGCATCCCAATCTTCTTCAGTAGAAGAAGCTTCATCTTCCTTAGATTTCACAGAGCTGTTTTTAAAACGAAAACACATTAATAAGTTTCATTTATTATACGCTTAAAATATAAAATATGTGGTTATTACTTTTATTTTAGTATTTTACAATGCTTATCCAAAGATGAAAAAACTGGCGTCTGCTTTACTGCTCTAGAGCAGTCACCCGGATCGTAAAGTCACCGGTTCGATTCCCGCTCGAGATCAAGATCCAGAATCGGATTTATCCAGTTTTTTTATCTTTATAAAATATTTTTATTCAAAGTTTTCTTTTGTTTATATTTTTGCCTAAGAACCAATAATTAGCCTAAGATAAAAACTTTATAAATAAAAATAAGCTTATATAAAATATTAAACACAGTTTTTAACATACACTTTTGAAGATGTGGCATGCAATAAATAATATTAGGTTATTATTAGTTATTATTACCTAATTATTGATGTTGGAGTTCATTTTTATACCCAAGGTCTTCCTCCTTCTTTATATTGTTCAAATAATGTTTATTACTCATTTGCGCAATGAAGACCATAAAATTGTTGAACTGTTAGTCTATTGTGTTTCTTTTTAAAAGGTCGCAGTATTTGAGTAAAATTCGGAAAAAATACCTCATAATTGCGTTACATCTTTTACGAAAATTCAACTTGTTTTTTTGCTTCATTCATCTCATGGAAACTTTAAAATGTAATGTATCAATATGGCGGTCGGTAGCTTTAATAATCCATTATTTTCTTGATTACATTTTTTTTTAATTACTTATTCAAAAGTGTCTGTTAAATTCGAACAAATATGATAATGGTGAACAATCAGCTAATACACATGCTTAATTTTTGTAGGTTCTTAGGCCAGTTTTACCAATCTTCCTCTATTTTACATACATACAAATAAATAGCTCATGAATGTTACATTCCAGAAACAAATTCCTTTTTCGTTTATCTTCAATTCATCACATACAAACCAATGTCACACTTTCAGTGTTACCTTACTGTGTGTTAGCATCTGTTGCTCTTTAGTTAAAAAAAACATATTTGTCCTTTTAATGTTCTAACATGTTCTAACACACACATTTGATAATAGACACCAGAAGCTGTTCCTTTACCGCTCAGGTTCTCTTTATTGCATCTCAACAGTTCAACTGTAATCATCAAAAGAAACTTATTTAAGTATTATGTTCAATAGTCATAGTCAATTACCTTCTCCCTTTGATCGATCTGAACGCCCGGGTGTAACCGAGCGCCCGATCATTGAATCGCCTAGAGGTAAATGTGCCTCGCGATCTTGGTGCACCTCGGAACGTGGCGCGAGAGCGCATGGTGCGGCCGCGGAACGAGCGGCGCGTCGCGCGCGGGCGCAGGGACGAGCGAGGCGGCTCTCGGGGTGGGCCCATGCCACTTGGCTTGCGGTATGCTTCACGGTTTGGCGAACGTCTTCTGTCTTCACCGCCAAATGACCTTCTATCGCTGCTGTAACTCTCTTGTCTACCGCCGTATGATCCGCCATAATGACCGCCGCCATCATGGCTACGTCTATCGCTCGAGGAACCCTGTACACAATTCTCTTTGGTTCTTCCAATAGGTATTGCAAATCAATTAGCATTAAAATTAATATAACAATATCTCCCTCTGTTGAATGCATCATAATTACTCGAATGGCCAAAGTGGTTTTATCTAATATATTTAATGGTTGATACAAGAACTACAAGTAGGAGCTGTAATTTTCTAAATCAGGTATCAAAACTCATCATCCAATATTTGCCTGATATCACACTGATAGGAAAAGAGCATTCATATCATTAATGTGAAAAAATAACAACCTGACAGGCTTCTTCATAACAAATAATGATGGTCTAATGCAGCCCCATTTTGTATGTCATGGCATTTTTCTGTTTCCATAGAATCATCAACCAGGTATTGGGTATGATTGATCAGAATATATTCTTTATAGCCTTTCCCAACTTTTAACCCTCTTTCATCATTTCTAGACTATTGGGAATTGGACAACCTTCCTTAGTACACATAATAGACTGGTATTACAAATATAATGTTCATTATAATAGTGTTTACATCTTGATCCTACAGCATAAGTATGTAGTATAAATCACAAAGCTTGTATTCCTTTAAATTGGTATTTTTTTCCTTCAGTTCTGTATGCCAGAGGGTTTGTTAATCTTTTTGTTCAAGAAAGATTCTTTTTGGATTCAAGGAGGTTCATTTGCAAAATAACAATCTTTTCAGTCTGTAAAAGGGATTAAATATGCCATAAATTCAGATTATGACATAGAACAGAAGAGCCACACCATTATAAAAGTTGAACTAGTAATCTGTAGGAGTCCAGCTTTTCATGTTTTGTCTACTCTAATGTCACCAGATTCTGAAGTCAATGATGCTCATGTGTTATTGTTCAAGATCCTGCAGTTTTAAAATAAAATTAACTTACTTCCATTCTCATTCTCTTACGATCAGGTGATCCTGATCTGCCGCCATAGTCTCGATTTGAATAACTAGCAGAGCCCTCCTAGAAAACACAGAGCAGATATAGCCCAAGAGCATTGGCTCTTGAGTATGAGTATGTCTTCACATCGGCCTGTGTGAAGACATACTCATCTCAACTGTAGCAAAATGACTTGACGATGGCAGCATCTGCCCAGCACACAGGCTTAATACTTTACTTCATGAGAAAGCCTTCTAAGCACTATAAAATTTATTACTAAGTATAGCCAGCTACATCTTAACCCTTTCCGACCGGCGTGTAATTTATTCAGAGATTTTTTAATTTTTCAACTATGAATTAAGTTGAAATATTTTATATTATGTGCCTTTGAGTCACAAATATAATGTGACAATTTCAACCCTTTCTGAGTCGAGTAGTGTTGTCATTTTAAGTCTTTACTTACCGTCCTATAACTTTTTTTAGAATATGATTCTTCCATTCTATCCCGGTTGCCTGTATATCTGTTAGCACTACTGTTATTGTAGCGGTTGTCATTGTTGTAGGAAGAGTAGCCACCGCCGCGTCCACCGCGGCTCTCGTAGGATCCGCGATTGCTGCTGCCGCGGTACGATCCTCTGTAGGTGCTTCCCCGTCCATTGTAGCTGCCTCTGCCATTATAGCCTCCGTAGCCCCGACCTCGAGAAGACATCTAGCCACATATTTTGATAAATTAGAACCATTGTATATCATTCAGGTCGCAGGATTTGAGAGGATGCGCAGGCCACTTACAGAAAGCCAACCGCTTAATCAATACGAGAGGGCTGTACTCTGTACTTTACCCCGCTGCAGACAGATAATGGCTACTACGGATACACAATACACATGATGAAGATTAAAAGTGAGCAAACCATGACGCTTACCATTGGAGTTTTTAGAAATACTGCAAGTAAAATGCTCTTGAATGTACGTAAATAACCTACAAACGTAAGCCGGGCTACTAGCAAAATGGCGTCGCTTCGTTCGTTTAGTGTAGGTTTGACAACGAAGAATTAAGTTGAGTACCTACCTATACATTTCATGCATTAAAATTAAGTACCTACATGATTAGATTTTTTTATCAATCTTACCGTAACACAGTGTTAACCAAATTTGATCAAAGGAGCAGAAACGAACAATCACACAAAATGCGAAAAGGACACGACCAACTCAAACTGGACTTGACCACAGATTGCACAGATTGATTAGATTAGAACAGAAAAAAGGACCAGTGTTGCCGCAACTGATCTCCAAAAATACACAACCAGCGCTAAAAATGTACATCTTTGGGGAAAAGAGGTAGAAAAGCATTTTTTTTAACTAAACTCACCCATGCAGCTTCTCTCGCCAAAAGAAGTGCTATGTTATCGGTTCTCGGCGTGCGAAAACTTACCTATTTTATTAATTAGGGCATTTAAAAAAAAAAAAGTTCAACAAACCTTCAAGTCACTCTTCAACACGCAATTACTTGTATACTTATATCATTTTTTTTTGAGAATTTGAAATATTTTTGAGACAATAGAATTTTTCAAAAAGTACGTAAAATGGTAAAATTACACATTCGCACATGGGAGGCTAAAAAGGTACGTAAAATGTGTAAAATGTACGCTGGTGGCAACGCTGAAAAGGACTTGTTTGTTGACCAAAGAGGATATATTAACTAGACCTAGACTTGACTTTAAAATTAACTATAGATGCCATGGAGTAAAGCACAGCAGCTTGAGCAGACGGAAGAAAGAACGAACGACCACACATGGACTTATTATACAAACAGGACTGAAAACTCTGAAAAATTTCATTTACGAAAATGAACTGTGTTGCTTGCTGTCAAGGTGTATATTTTGATTACGCTTTTTACAGATGTTTATCCGACCCGAGTGTTCGTGGATGAGTGATGATGATGACCGCACTGGGTGAACTGAACTGTATGAACTGATGTAAATAAAAGCACTGTACTTGTTGAACTGTTCTTGCACTGGTTTGAACTGATTTATTGGTAAATCTCAATCATATATAAATAAAGGTAGAAAAATAATATTTGCGCGATCTAAAAACATTTAACTCCATCTAGTGATAAAAATTGTGAAAAGAAAATTTGACATGACATATTGACATATGAAGGGTCGTAAACATGCCGCCCCCCTAAGACACTTATTGCAGAAATGTCCTACAAACAAAAATGTACAATTAACACTGAAAAACTAAACATTTCATTATCTTGAACTAAATTACAATAATTATCTTGAACGCAAAATACATTCTCTTGAACTAAAAATAAATTTTCTTGAACTAAAATTACTTCTAATACATAATAATAATACAACAAAGTTAAACAGAAATTGGCAATATACAAAGTTTAGAGGTAGGTCTTTTGATAGTCGACGATTTTGTGCGCAAGGTGACTACACGGGTCATATTATCCGAGCCAGAGTGCTTTTCAACAACTCTACCCAAAAGCCAACGACTCGGAGGTAAATCGTCCTCCTTAATTAAAACAATTTGACCTATTTTTGGCTCAGGGACAGAAGAAGTCCACTTGTAACGATTGACCATTGTAGCTAAATACTCTTGGGACCATCGCCTCCAAAAGTTCTGTAAATTTCTTTGAATAACTTGCCATCTACTTAAACTGCTCACAGTTGAACTCTCATAATTTGGTTCGGGAACAGTCATCAATGATTCTCCAATTAAAAAATGTCCTGGGGTCAAAGGAAGGACTTCATTTGGATCGTCACTGTGTATTGTACTGATAGGCCTAGAATTTAAACATGCTTCCACTTGACATAGAAGTGTGCTCATTTCTTCAAATGTGAGAGTTTGTTCGCCAATAACTCTCTTGAGATGAAATTTTGTAGATTTCACACCGGCTTCCCAAAGACCACCGAAGTTTGGTGCGTGAGGAGGTATGAAGTGCCACTCCGTACCGTTCACCTCAAGATGTTGAACTAAAGACAGTTGTATAGATGTCAACTGATCTAACTCCTTGCATGCTCCGACAAACGTTGTGCCATTGTCACTCCATATATGGGCGCAATGTCCACGTCGACCAACAAAACGCCTAAATGCTGCCAGGAACCCTTGAGTAGTCATATCGCTCACTAGTTCTAAATGAATCGCGCGCGTACTCATGCACACGAACAATGCAATGTAGCCCTTGTAGGAACGATGACCTCTTCCCTTAGATGTTCTAATGTTGATGGGGCCTGCATAATCTACACCACTATGGAGAAATGGTCTAGCTGGAGTACATCGGACAGACGGCAAGGATCCCATGAACTGTGTTTTGATATCGGCTCTTTGTCTGATGCACACTATACAACCACGAACATGTCGCTTAATAGAGTTTCTTCCCGATATAATCCAATAAGCTGATCTTAAATAATTTGTCATTAGCTGTGGACCACCATGCAAAGTTTTATCATGTGCATCAGTGATTATCAACTTTGTAAGGTGATGTTTACCTGATAAAACTATCGGGTGTTTAAAATTTTCTTCTCCTTGTACTTTCTGCAGTCTACCACCTACTCTCATTATGTTGTTCTTGTCTAAAAAGGGGCAAAGAGCCTTCAATGGACCAGACTTTATTTTTAAGCCCATATTACCTAGTAGCTGAGCGTATTCTGCAGGAAACGATTCCCTTTGGGCTTGTCTTAGACAGCATAGCAGAGTTTCATCAATCTCAGTCTTTCTTAGAAACGAGGAGTAGCCTTCTTCCTTTTTGAAAAATCTCCTGCAGTATGCTATGACTCTTAAAAGCCTCGGTAATGAAGAGAATCTTTCTAAAATTGACTCATCCTCCGTACTTGTGAAATGTGCTTTAACTGATATTTCTAAGTTACTCCTTAAATCAGTTGGTTTTTCGTACTTAATATTTCGTTTTCGAATCATTTCAGGACCAGAAAACCATAAGCTGCTTTCAGCCAGAGGGGATGGTAAAACTCCTCTCGAAGCTAAATCTGCAGGATTGTTCTTTGTTGGAACATGAGACCATTGTGAAGAATTCATGTTCGTTAAAATTTCAGATGTCCTGTTAGCTACAAAAGTTTTCCATCTACTGGGATGGCTGTTTAACCATGCTAACACGATAGTTGAATCAGTCCATGCTCTAATCTTGTCCTTTGAAATGCTAAGGGCAGTAGCAGTATCCGTTAACAACCTCATCACTAATACTGCTCCACAAAGTTCCAATCTAGGGATGCTTACTTGCTTTATCGGTGCTACTCTGGTTTTAGCGTTGAGAAGAGTAACGTGTATGCAACCGTTGGCATCTATTGTTCTTATATAAATCACTGCAGAGTAAGCGAATTTAGAAGCATCGCAAAACCCATGAAGCTCTACATCAATGTCATCTGGTTTTGTGCCCATCCATCGAGGTATTTTGATTTTGGTGAGTTCAACTAATGTTTGACGGTAAGTACTCCATTCTGCTATCAGTTCTGTAGATAGCTTTTCATCCCAACCTACGCCTGCTAACCATAATCGCTGAATAAAAATCTTTGGTATTATTATCGTAGGAGCTATCCATCCTAATGGATCGAATAACCGTCCTATATCAGATATAATTGCTCTTTTTGTTTCAGGTGCAGATTCCAGGGGAAGATTCACAGTGTACTGGAACAAATCTTCGTCGCGGTTCCAGGTGAGTCCCAATATTTTTATTGTGCTGTCTAGTTTTATTTCCATCTCTGTCTTTTCCTTGTCTAGTGAACTATTGTCTATTAAGTTATCATTGATTCGTTCTACCACATTTTGTGTCACATCTTGTGTATTTTCCATCTTCATTATATTTTTTAGCAATTTTGGGTTGTTGCTGTTCCATTTTTGTAATTTAAATCCTCCATTTCCTAATAAGACCTTTATATCTGTATACAGCTGTATTCCTTCTTCAACGGTGGAGCAGCCGGTCATAAGGTCATCCATATAAAAGCAGTTAAGGATCTTATTAGCCGCCAAAGGATACTTCTCACCATCATCTAAGGCGACTTGTTGCATTGCTTTAACTGCCAGATATGGTGCCGCTGCTGTTCCGAATGTGACCGTCATTAACTCGTACTCTTTTATTTCCCTTCCAGGGTCATCACGCCACAGTATTCGCTGATATTTCGCATCATCTTCCGCTATTTGAACTTGTCGATACATCTTGACGATATCTGATACAAGTGAAATAGGGTGAACTCTCCATCTTAATATCGTGTGACGCAAATCAGCCTGTAAGGTAGGACCAACCATTAGCGTATCATTTAGGGAAACACCTCTTCTATTCTTTTCAGAGGCATTGAACACAACTCGGACCTTGGTTGTAGTTCTTTCATTTTTAATGACTGCGTGATGTGGTAAGTATACCCCTTCTGACCTATTTTTTACTTCTCTCATGTGCCCCAGTGTAAAATATTCATTAATTACTTCTGTGTACTTTTCTTTCAGATCCTTATTCTTTTCAAATCTTCTTTCTAACGACTTAAATCTTGATTCAGCAATTTCTCGCGACCCAAAATTTGTGCACTGTGGATGTTCATCCTTAAATGGCAGCTTAACAACATAGCGGCCATCAGGTGATCTTGTTGTAGTTTTAGTGAAAAACTCTTCACAACGTTGTTCTTCTTCAGTTAGAATTCTCTCCGAAGTTGGTGATTGTTCTTCTATTTCCCAGAATTTCTTGAGGATATCATCTTCGTGTGCATGTTGAACTGTTACATGCAAACATTCTTTGTTTTTATCTTTTGAACTTGTGCTTCCTACTGCACCGGAAATGATCCAACCCAAAGCTGTGTTCTGAGCGACCAAAGATTCAGATAGATGTCTTTTTATGCCTTCCTTCAAAATATGGCTGTAAACTTCAGCCCCTAATAAAATATCTACTTTGTTTGGCTGGTAGAAGCTAGGATCAGCCAATTGTACATCCTTTAGTTCTATCCAATCTATCGATCCTGTATATCTCGCTGGTAAGTAGGAAGTGATGCTGCTTAAAACGTAAGCTCTCATGGGTATTTTTACGTTTGCATCTACCCTAGACTGGATCACCAGATCGACTACTCCCTTGGAAATTGACTTGCTCTCACCTAACCCGGAAATTACTCCTTGAACTGATCTTTTCTTTAATCTTAAGAGCTGCACAGTTGCTTCCGTAATGAAGCTAGCCTGTGAGCCTTGATCTAGTAATGCTCGTACGACTTGAAACTCTCCAGTTTTGGACTCGGCATTTATAAGCGCGGTGGCTAATAAAACCTGTTTTGGCCTTGCTGATTTACCAGTAGACAAACAAGTAACGACTGGAGAACCCTGAGTTTGTGCTGAAGAACTTGTACTCGGTGTGTCTTTATTGGCTGACAATCGAACCTTGTTATCTGAAGCAGGGGGATAGTGTAGCAAAGAATGATGTCGCTTCTTGCAAATTTTGCAGGAAGTGAGTTTTTTGCAATCGTAGGAAGAATGGTTGCCACCAAGGCAGTTAAAGCACATCTTATTCTTCACTACAAAATCCCGACGCTTTTCATAACACAAACTAGCAAATGCTTTGCAAAAACAAAGTTTGTGACCTTCGGAGCACAATTCACATTTGAACCCGCTAGGAGAATTATTGGTGACAACTAAAGCCTTAGTATTTTGAATGAACGGCTTTTTGTAGTCAAAGCATTCAAATGCTCTAAATCTATTTTCAAGAAAGATATTGAACTGTTCAAGAGTTGGCAAGTCATTACTGTAGCTGTTTGAAACATTCAACTCCCAGTTTTTGCGAGTTTCAGGGTCGAGCTTAAATGTAATTATGTGTATTATTATGATGTCCCATGTACTCACGTTCACACCTAAATTCTTGAGTGCATTTAAACAATCAGATCCGGCTCGAAGGACCTGCTACTCCTCGTTTCTAAGAAAGACTGAGATTGATGAAACTCTGCTATGCTGTCTAAGACAAGCCCAAAGGGAATCGTTTCCTGCAGAATACGCTCAGCTACTAGGTAATATGGGCTTAAAAATAAAGTCTGGTCCATTGAAGGCTCTTTGCCCCTTTTTAGACAAGAACAACATAATGAGAGTAGGTGGTAGACTGCAGAAAGTACAAGGAGAAGAAAATTTTGAACACCCGATAGTTTTATCAGGTAAACATCACCTTACAAAGTTGATAATCACTGATGCACATGATAAAACTTTGCATGGTGGTCCACAGCTAATGACAAATTATTTAAGATCAGCTTATTGGATTATATCGGGAAGAAACTCTATTAAGCGACATGTTCGTGGTTGTATAGTGTGCATCAGACAAAGAGCCGATATCAAAACACAGTTCATGGGATCCTTGCCGTCTGTCCGATGTACTCCAGCTAGACCATTTCTCCATAGTGGTGTAGATTATGATGTCCCGTGTACTCACGTTCACACCTAAATTCTTGAGTGCATTTAAACAATCAGATGTTGTGTCCAACAGTTCCTTTATTCCAGCAGCCGATTCGATATTGAGCTTTCTTTGGCCGAAAAGTCTTTTCAAGATGCAGTTTGACAGATAACGTGTATTGTTGTACCTTTTATCTAAGAGGTTCCAACACTGCTTGTAGTTGTCACCGGTGACTCCCATCACCATGTGCCTTAATAACTGCTCTGCCTCCCCGGTGAGATGACTCTTAAGATAGTGTAATTTCTGAACATCATCAAGTGTTTTGTTACTGTCGACAAGTGAAATGAACAGATCCCTAAAGGTTGGCCATTCTAAATACTGACCGGAAAACACTGGAATTGAAATCTGCGGCAATTTTACAAAGGAACTGTTGAACTCGGTATCCTTAACACCTTTCGCACTTGACTTATTGCTAGAGACCTGTGACAAAAGCTTATTCAGTGTAGTTTTCATACAAGTCTTATACTCAATATAAGCGTCCTCCGTACCATCGTACATTTCGCTACTGATATAAGAACTAGCTTCTATGTCCTCAGATGAATAAAATTCATACAATTTTGTGTTATTTGTCCTAAATAAAATCCAATCTTGCTCTAAATTATCTAATCTGGTCTCAATATACTCTATACTGATTCTTTCCTTCGGACTTTTTCTAAAGTTTATAAATCCTTTTTCTATAGCTCTTTGAAGTTCTTTTTGTACATTGATAATAGAATCCATTTTTGCGAATAAAATAATTTCTCTTTTCAACTGTAAACAAAGACTTTAAATTTTGAATTGTACAAAGAAAAGTGAAAAGAAAAAATCCGAAAAAATTATAAGTGTTTTAAACTCGTAGACGTAACTAAATTTGAGCGTGGGATCCCCGTATCTTTGTTTTTTCATAAATTATTCTAAGTCCTAAAATAGCTAATTTTTTTTCTATTAATTTAATAAAATTTCTATGTTTATAACTCTAAGTAGATAAAGTCCAAATTGCCGTTAAATTTCGTGCATTTTGTACTAATTTTCTGTTTTAAATCTTCCGTAGTAATAGGGTTCAAAGTACTTACAATTTTTGCACTTCACTTTGCACTCACACACTCAAAGGTTGACCTAGTGACGTGACGATGGCCAAAAGTATCCGGGTCTCCAAGGACCTTGTTCGTGGATGAGTGATGATGATGACCGCACTGGGTGAACTGAACTGTATGAACTGATGTAAATAAAAGCACTGTACTTGTTGAACTGTTCTTGCACTGGTTTGAACTGATTTATTGGTAAATCTCAATCATATATAAATAAAGGTAGAAAAATAATATTTGCGCGATCTAAAAACATTTAACTCCATCTAGTGATAAAAATTGTGAAAAGAAAATTTGACATGACATATTGACATATGAAGGGTCGTAAACACCGAGAGAGATAGCAACCACAGAGGCTGTGTGTCTCGTACTTTAAACTTGCCAGACTAAAAAAATGTTGTTGATTAAAAAATTTGACTCCATAATCTTCGCTGAAACACTTGTGTTTGAATGGCATTTTATTAAATTTAAATTACTATATTTTAATCACGTTAATTTTGTTATTATTTTTATATCATTCGAATGAAATATTTATTTTGATCAAAACTATTTTTTGCTTAATTTTCTACTGGTAACCTCTTGATTCCCGTCGAGACTTACTGGACTTATGTTTAGGGTCACCGGGTAAACGGTGGGTCAGTTGGGTACAGTGGGTCAGGCACGTATTGACGAAACCGCTATTGGTACCGCCGCCGCTTGTCCGCTCAAGGGAGCTTCCCCGCACGCGATACACTCTCGCCCAGTTCCCGTGCCGCTGCGTTCATCGTAAGACGTTTGGCGCTTGATTTTGCTGAGACACGACTAAAAGTTTTTAAAATGTGAGTTGGTATTTTGTTTATAATTCCTAACTTATTATGGATATCGATAAAATTGTACTATCGCACCAATGCCTTGTTAGTATGCTATAGTATAGCACAATTAAAATTAACTAGCTCTTCGTTCTTAGCATGTTATTTCTTTTTTGTATTAAAAATGGTCCTATGGTCAAGAGTGGGTCTGATTCACTGTGTACATAGTGGGTCGCGAATCACTGTGTACTTTTTGTTGAGGCGATGTGCATGGTTCTGCTAATAAATGATAACATTTGTTTATTGTTATTGTTTGGTTAAACCATAATAAAAGGATAGAAGTAAGCCAAGTTTTCGCCCCTACCGTGCGATAGTTTCCTAAACACGTAGGGCTCTTGCATGTAGTTTATACAATCGTCAAAAATGCAGCGTTAATATAATTTCCTTTATCAAAATTAAACTTGCTGAATCCAGGTAAATCATAAAACACACTATTTTTTTGTTTATTTTTCTCGTTACACACTGAATTGCTTAGATTGCTATAGCCTGCCAGCTTATTCCGATTTGTTAAATGCCCACACGTAACATAACTGCCCTTTTTAGTTATTTCACTGCTTATTCAATGATCCCTTTCAATTTATTTATGACCAATTTTTAACATACCAAAACTACTACCTATATACAACTGCTAAGTTTAATCATAGCCTTTAGTTTAGTTCAAAAAAATTTTTTAACCCTAATTTTAATGGTAGGGGGCGTAGTGAGTTGTGATCTGACCTACAAATCGTATCCGATTACACATAATGTAATGTGAAGAAATCATAGGAAAATAAAAGACAATTCTGGATGAGTTCTTAATAAGACATCCATATTCAATCACTGAAATATTTACGCATACTATTTGTAGCAATTTTTGAGCTTGAATATAGGACGTACTTGTACAGGCACACTAAAAAAAAAATTACGCACGGCGCAGCCACGACTGTCGCCCCACGAGCTACCCTAGACTTTGTTAGTGTGTGCGTGCGACACGCGTAGGTACGGACATAGAACAGGCGCACTCGCATACAAAAAACCGCGCTCGAAGCGTCTTATATAAACAACGACAATCAACTAATACGTCGAACTTAAACTATGTAGCATTGTTAAAATTGTAATACGTGATAATCTATATATTCGCAATTTCATTTTATTTTTAATGTTTTATGAGAAGTGCAGATCCTTAACAAAAAAATAATAATTTCATGCTAGTGAAAACTAAATAAAACATTATCTGTACAAGTTTTAAGATTCATGGTGCCTAAAGCATAATGCCGATTTAGTTTTTTTATTAAATATATAATTTACTAGTCAAACCCCTAGACCCATTGTGTACCAGGGGGTGATTCATTGTTCACCACCCGGTGTACACAGTGAGTCAATTCTGCCTTTTCAAGAAAACCCTGATTACTCTACTGTCCCCTATTGGAGAACAATGATTTAGGCATATTCTGAAAGTTAATGAAATACACAATCCATCAAACTTAATTTCAAGCCAATCTGAATGGTAGGTTGAGAGATGTGAGTGTTCAAAAAAAAGTGACCCACCGTTTACCCGGTGACCCTACTGCATGATATTCTCCGTAATAACCTGGACGTGCCTAACCTTATTGCACAAATTGGTTTTTGTGCACCGAGGATCCGCACGAGGCATACTCCTTTGTTTAAGGTTCCCAAATACCGTACTAATTATTCAAAAAATTCTGTTATGACAAGGTTGCCTAGAACCTACAACGAAAAATTTAAGCACATTGACATTTTTAGTACAGGAAAACGAGCCATGAAAATGAAAGCATTTGAAGAGACCTTTAGTAATCGTTAGATAACGGGAAATCAAATGAATATACTTTAAATATACCTTAAATTAAATGAATAAAAAAATAAAAAGAATAAAATGAAAATAATATAAAACTAAATGGAATACTCACTCCTTACCTTTATTCTAAGACTTACTTAATATACCTTAAAATAAATGAAGAAAGAATAAAAAGAATGAAATGGAAATAATATAAAACTAAATGCAATACTCACTACTACCTTTATTGTAAGACTTACTTGTATTGTATTGGCCTGGTCTGGCTTGTGGTCCTCATTTAATCTAAAATTTAAATTAACAAACTAACCGGACTTGTTAACCTAACAAATTAACTTTAACCTTAACTTAGACACTTTGGGAGAGTAATGGAGAATTTATATTAAATTTATATTAATTATTAAACGTGTCACCTATTCAGAAGTGTTACCAGACGTCTTTGCTGTATTAAGTTGTTGTTTGCCAATGTCTGATAACAAGACTTGTCAGTACTTGTCAGTATTCTGATGTTCTATTGTGCTTAGTTATAAGTGAATTAAGTTAGTGGTGGAACTCTGTAATTGGCTTTAGTAATTTTATATAAGTGTTTTAAATGTTTTTGTAAAAAAAGCTGTTGAGTTCCCAAATAAATAAAATAAAAAATAAAAATAAAAATAAAAATAAAACCCTTAAGAATGTCATGGCAGCATGGCAGTTTAGTCTGTGATGGCAGTGATAGATTGGACAGTTTGTATTCGTCAAATATCATTTTTACTTTCTTTCGCTTATCAGTTTCTATTGGAAAAAAAGTGTTGCGATTATGAATCCCCAAGTGAATAATATAGTAGTTGCAAGGGAATGTATCTTTTCAAAAATAACATTATTATAAATCTAACGTCCATGAGTTCTTGTGGTGGAGGAAGGTCCTATTAACTGTACGGTATTAATAATTACAGTCTTCCGAACGATGAAGAAATGCGAAACAAATGGCTGAGCAGTATACACAAAGTAAAATAGTATAGCAGAAAATTACAAAGATTGCTTTTGAGGTAGGTGTAGCGAACAGGGGCCTGATTCTGCTATCTAAAAGCCAATGGAATCGTAGTGGATTGGCATGATTTTGTTAGTTTTAGGACCAAACGTCAAAATCATGCAATTCAATTACGATTCCATTGGCTTTTAAATAGTAGAATCGGGCCCCTGTTGTTTGCATCTGAATTAGCAAGAAGAGACATAAAATAAAATAAGGGTTTTGAACACACAAGCAAAAACGTTATTTTGTCAATGTTAAAGCAACTGTTTCTGACTAAATTGAAGCATTTGTTTTATCCGCCCCATCCTGTACAATGGACAAATGATGAAGCGCCACACGAACTACAATTGGTCAAAGCGTTGTATAAATGTGCTATGTATCTAATTTTAAGACCTTTATTATACTTATGGAGTGCAATAAACTGATTGAATTGAATTAATTCCTATTTGAATTTAAAAATATTTCATCAAACTAAATTAAATTCGTTGCGAAATTGCGACCGTAAATTGAACTTAAACAGAAACTTCCACAATCTTGTTTAATCATGTTTAATATTTAAGTTATAAATTAATGTACACTCACGTTATTTGTACTGTCAGCTTTTACAAATAAACTATGTTATGAATAACATAAACGCCGATGTTAAAGAATGATTTTTTTGTGTACTGCTTGTATTATTTATTTCGTAATCAACCCATACATCCCCCAGTAATCGTCTATTGCTAACTATTAAAAAACTTTAATTCCAATGTTTCCTTAAAAAGATATGGACTACCTTAAATTAAGCAGAGCAGATACCTACCTAAATAAATATGAAAAAATGTTTTTTAGCTGAAAATCGACCATGCGATGTCCCACATAGCAAAGATCTTTTTGTCACCCAAATAAAAAGAGACGTACAGCCTTCCTACTACATATCTCGTTCGGTCCGTTTTCAGCTGCAAGTGCTTAGTCCTGTTTGTACAATAAGTCCATGCCACACACAAACACACACGAGCACACGACCGTGTGTCACACAGTCTGTGGTCCACAGAGAAGAGAAGACGGACATTGAAGTCTTACGACCACAGATTACGAAAAATTAAAAAAGTGGGCGGATTAAAGCGCGGAAAACGTGAACTGTGGCGGGAGTAATTTCAGCTCTTAACCTTTATTTTATTTAATATTTTTAGTGATCAGTTGAGTTTATTTTATCTGTTTGTATTTGTATTTATTGTATCGTAGTTTTGCGTAAAATTTATGAGTTTTATGTAGAAAGATTGTTTATTGGACGAGCCATCCGACCCGGGGGAATTTTTTTCCCCGGATCCTGTGTTAACAGTTCCAATAAAGTTCCATACAAAAAGTCGCGCCATTTGTGATGCCAAAATCAACTGTCAAAAATATTCGAAATAACAATTCGTTACACATGTAATCACAATTTTAAGTATTTTAACATGTATGAATACTACTTTTGCTTGTATGTTATGTTGTTGCAACCATTTACTGCACAAATAAACATTTTGAAGAAGCTTTTACCTCGAGAAATTAACATCGGTAATTTCAGATCCAGACGTGACGTCCTGCTATTTGTGGCATCAAAACGGATGCCCCGACTCTCCTACTATGCGTCATTATTCTAAGGTTAAAATGTAGAAATTAATTCGAATGACAATGACGATAGTACAGAGACTGAGATAACAGACGTTTCCGCACAAATATATTGATTCTGGTCCGGAGCCAATAGATATAAATAGTATTGTTAGAGGTTGAATCTCTTAAAGCACGAATAACTATGGCGCTTGTCTTGATTAGGTGTCCCATCGGAGTACGCGTACCATGAATGCTATACAAACCACCTGCTCAACCCTATAACATTGTTGAAAAGCAACCTGCATGCTGTATTGACATTGATCGCAATACTTGGGGTATTCGACCATCGACTCTGCTTTCATATATTTTGGTTAAAAAAACAGCTCTTTTATTTTAGTACATTTTTATTTTACATAACATTTAAGTACTTATTACAATAGGTACTTAAGTGCTTAATAATAAAATGAATAAATAAATATGCGCCAGACAACACACCTCTTGTCATGGTCTCGAAGTAGGGATAAATATCCCTGTATTACGAGCTACCAGACAAGGAATTAAGCCAGGGGCGTCTCCCAGCACACCCACACCCGAGGCAATTTATAACAGATCGTTTCCTGAATTGATCTGACCGGGAATCGAACCCGGGGCACTGCGGGATTCGAGGCGAGAAATCGTGCTACTGCGCACTACGCCAATGGTGCCGTCAAAAAAACTAAACATCGTCAATAATTTCATTGTTCAAAAAATCATATCCTAGATACCATGTTATTGTAATGATATGCGCACAGGAGTCCACAGTGCGCCGACCTGTCAAGCGTGTACATACAATAATGTTGAATAATTGTATCATTATTTGAGTTAATTATTAAATAGGAAAAGTATTGCTTTGCCCTTACGTGTCGAGACTGAATGCGGCCTATCAAAAGCCATGTATACTCGTATTCTTCTATACTATATTCTTTTTTGTCATTTCTCAAGGCACCTTTCCTATATGTTGCGATAGATAGACTCCATTATGTAAGTGCTCGCTGCAATCCGATTTTACCAGTTTGAGCTGATAAGTTCCTATAAAGGACAGTAATATGACATCTTAGCTTAATCGCGAAAATCCTTCGACATCATGAGCTTCTATTCTTTGCAAATCAGCTCTCTTGTGATTTAGTCGTTTAGCTTCTTTGTAGTTATATAAAATGTTAGGCGTGTGCCTTTTTTGGTGCTTTAGCTCAATAAAACCTGCATATTGATTGTCCGTGATTGGAATGTGGTGGTGGTTTGTTATGGCAGCTGCTATTTTAAGTCACAGAACATGTCAAGCCTTAGACACCAGTTATCTTAGTTAACATTACACAGTACATACTCGTATTTAATGGTTTTTGCGTACTATCCGAGATAATAACTTTATAAGCCGATATCTCGAACCGGACAACAAATCCAGGTGTACCCGATACCAACTTTTTTTTTTCTCTTGAATAGTAGACCTATCCACCGATTCAAGTCCATTGGTATTAGGGACCAAAATGCCCGAACCCCTTCAAAACGCAAACGAATCGTGACGTGACAAAGGTAGTAGAAGGAGGAAATCGGATTACTAATGTTTGGCAACAAAACATTTCCTAAAACAATTTTTCACAAATTTTTACTTAGCAGATCTCTCTTCTGGCAAATTGTTGTAACATAACAAATAATTCTTTGGTCACGTTTCATTTTTCCAAATATTATTTAACATACTCTTCCCTAAATGTTGTAAGGTTCCTGACTGATATCGCAACAGCAAGATTAGTGTACTTCAGTTATTTTCAGTGTTATGTCGTATGGTCTACCTCAGCAGCGGATCTCAACACCATCTCTTCAAAAAAGAGCCATCCGCTCCATTTACAACCTTACACCACGGATAGATATTTTAACTGTGTACTCTCAATTTATTTATGATAATGTAGTATATGTCCGTAAAAACTTGCATCTCTTCAAGAAAAACAGTGATGTTCATAAACTCAATACCAGAAATAAAAATAAGCTCGTAACTCCCAGTCTAAGACTGCATATGGTAGGGAAATCATTTGTTGTTCAATGTGTAAAATATTTAAATAAGATTCCGCAAAATCTTGTTGAACTGCCTCTTCACCAGTTTAAGTCACAAATTAAAGCTAATTTAATGAAGCGAGGTTATTATAGTGTTGGGGATTTCTTAAATAATAAATAAATAAATAAATATCTGGGACAATTCACACCAAGATCATCTGACCCCAAACTAAGCAGAGCTTGCACTATGGGCGTCAGAGACTGATTAACACACTTAAATGTTTCTAAATACATACTTAAATAGATAATAACACCCAGACACACAACAAATACAAATGTTCGTCACACAAATATTTGTCATGGGTGGGTAATTGGGTATCGAACCCACGACCTCCCGCGCTAAAAGCAGGATCGCTGCCATTGCGCCAACAGGCCAGTCGAATGATAAGAATTTGTGGTCATCTTAGGTATAATCTGCTCCTCTGCACACTTTTTTGTTATGACTTTACTCTGTCAAATCAATGTTTGTGTATAAAAACAAGATTGAAAAGAGTTACCATTGAGTTTCTTGCCGGAGTCTTCTCGAACGGAAACAACCTCCGAACTGGTTGTAGTCACATTATGTTTAATTATGTTATTAACTACACACATCAAAAGTGTCTAGGGATCAACATATATTTTTGCAATAACTTTTCTCCTGATTGATATTAATTAAAATTTTCTTTAAGGATTCATCAAATTAAGTGTTTTCGTTTGTCTACAGTAACGATAAACCAAGTCACCTTTGCATTAATAAAGAAATTTGCCATTGTCCTAATAAAGGGATTTTTGACATTTGAACCACTAACATTAAGGTTCGAAAAAAAGACTGAAATAACAGTTTTCTTTAAAATTTTATTGGGTAACTGAAACAATGAATAATCCGTGTTTCTACCGCGAACACTAACAACACAAGAACATCGGTTTGGCATACTCAAAATGAGTTCATCCAAATCACGCTGTGGAATGGCCGCCCATGTTCGTTGCAACAACAAAAAAAGGTCTTTTTGCGACTGGATACCCTCCATATTCGGCAGAGCTCTTCTCTGTAGCATATCCCATGCATGCTCAATCGGGTTCAAGTCTGGCGACTGAGCAGGCCAGGGCAGGACATTGATGTTAGCTGCGGCGAGAGTCTGTCTTACAACTCTTGCGGTGTGCAGTCGTGCATTATCATGCATTAACTGAAATAAGGGACCGATTTGCACTTGTAGAGGAACGATGACGTCTGATACAATCGTCTCAGCATAAATTTGAGCGTTGAGGTTGCCTCTGATCCAAATCAACTCAGTTCTTCCGCCGATCCAAATACCCGCCCATACCATGATGGTTCCACCACTATAAGGATGGACTTCCTGGCAGGATTTTAATCGCTGTTGGCGTCCAGGGGTTCTCCAGTGTCGTATACGTCTTGTATCCGGTCTCATACCAAAACGAGACTCATCAGAAAAGCACACGAAACGCCATTGTTCTTCTGCCCAATTTCTGTGTTCAAGAGCCCATTGATATCGAATCCTACGATTGTGCATTGCTATAGGTGGTACCCTTAGCGGTCTTCGGGAACGTCATCGTTCCTCTACAAGTGCAAATCGGTCCCTTATTTCAGTTAATGCATGATTATGCACGACCGCACACCGCAAGAGTTGTAAGACAGACTCTCGCCGCAGCTAACATCAATGTCCTGCCCTGGCCTGCTCAGTCGCCAGACTTGAACCCGATTGAGCATGCATGGGATAAGCTACAGAGAAGAGCTCTGCCGAATATGGAGGGTATCCAGTCGCAAGAAGACCTTTTTTTGTTGTTGCAACGAACATGGGCGGTCATTCCACAGCGTGATTTGGATGAACTCATTTTGAGCATGCCAAACCGATGTTCTTGTGTTGTTAGTGTTCGCGGTAGAAACACGGATTATTAATTGTTTCAGTTACCCAATGAAATTTTAAAGAAAACTGTTATTTCAGTCTTTTTTTCGAACTTTAATGTTAGTGGTTCAAATGTCAAAAATCCCTTTATTAGGAAAATGGCAAATTTATTTATTAATGCAAAGGTGACTTGGTTTATCGTTACTGTAGACAAACGAAAACACTTTATTTGATGAATCCTTAAAGAAAATTTTAATAAATATCAATCAGGAGAAAAGTTATTGCAAAAATATATGTTGATCCCTAGACACTTTTGATGTGTGTATCATAGTATTATTTTATGTAAGTTTATTTTTATTCAGTATATTTTTGCTACAATTTTTTTTTGTATATATGACTTGTCATAAGTACTTTTTGTAAGTCTATATGATTAAAGATATTTTTTACTTTTTTTAACTTTTTTTTTATGGCATACGATTTAATCAACCAAATTGTTTGCATACCAATTTGCGTGGTGTATAAAATAAAAGCAGTTTATGTTAATGTTCATTTTCATAATATCATGTTCCATATATCTATCTGATTTTCCTAATCGTTACGAGCCTTAATATTGTGTGGCATATTTTCAGATATCCTAATATAGTGTGGGCTAAAATTGTTTGGCATAAATATTAAAACGTATATACTCGAAGGGCAGAATAACTATAATGCATAATGTCTCAAAGCATAATAATCAAAACGAATAAAAACTAAACGCATATTTTTTAAAAGCATAATAATTAAAACAAATAATAAGTTGACATTATATTATGATAATGAACATTATGCTTAGAAAAAAATTTGGTTCAATTAACATACTCTAACTTTGTAACTAACCAAGTATAATAAGTTAAGTTTGGCTCAGGCGATAGGGTCGTAGTTCTAACTTAACCTAGCTATTTCGGTCGGATTGACCTACCCTAACAAACCAAGTGAAATTGGTATTAGGGATTTTACTAATTATGCCATCTTAAATTATGCTTTAAAATATTACGAGTAGGTAGGATTAAATATTATGCCAAAAGTATTAAGGGCTTTCACTACCATGCTATGTAATAATATGTATTTAGACTGTTATGCTATGTAATAATATGTATTTGGACTATTATGCTACATAAAAGTTATGCCAAGCATAAATTATGAGAAGTTAATGTTATGCTTTTTGATGTTATGCCCAATGAGTTATGCCAAGCGTCTTTAGGATAATCGACGGTATGCGAAAAGTTAGTCCCCCTCACTTAGAGACCTATGAAAAGGTGCATGCTAGGACTCTCATCAAGGGACAAGGTCCGAAAGATAATCCGGCTAAGAACCAAAGTGACTGACGTAGTTCGGAAGTGTAGCAAACTGGAGTGGCAGTGGGCTGGTCACTTCTGTCGCCGAACCGATAGTTGGTGGAGTAGACGGGTGGGTCTTCGAGTGGAGACCACGACTCGGCAAGCGTAACCCATGGCATCACGTCTTGGGGGGCACCAGAACAGCACATGAATGGCAAGGCTGTTTGAAAATCCGCGCTTTGTAATTGACGTCTAACTAAAGCTCGATTCTTTATAAATATTAACCTCACTTAACAGGATGGACCTGTTTCAGTGGTCCAAACATTTCTTAGAGCGATTTCTCCAAATGATGACTGGAAAATATCGCAAATTTTCCATCGAGTTACTTTGTGTGATGTTATTTTTGAAAGTTACTTATCAGCAGTTTTTGTCCAGAGAATAAACATGTTAAGGCAGTTTTTGGAGCTGAATCATAGATAAAATCTAATCTAAGATTAAATCTTGCATACGACATTTATTTAACCACAGTGATTTTTAAATACTGTTCGAAATTTTACAAAAAGTAACAAAAAAAATGAAATAACTGTCTTGGTATTCCTTGAAAATGCAAACAAGTGTGCATTATTATACGATAGCTAAGTACATGACTACACTACCTCTATGCCAAAATTTAAATAGATTATTGTATAATTGTTTTCATGGACAGATTAGAGAAAAAAACAACTTTTTTAAAGAAACAACTTAAAACTGCGAACTAGATTTTCGGGAAATATTTTTTGTTCAAATGGCTTGTTAATCTTTTAATGATGTTATAAGAGAACACCGCACGGTCGAGAGAATTGCAAATAGGTAAAAAACGATTGCAAACTTGGAATTATCAAAGAATAAAGACATCATGCATGAAGCTAAAATGTGTATGTGTAACACACAAATTATATGTTGCAAACCAGCAACATTCATTGTTATGCGGATGACAGCACTGGGGACGCACTGTACGTTGGCCAACGCAATCTCTCCAAGACCGCAGTTGACGAAAACCGAAGACAGCTTGTGTCTGTAGTTGAGGCATCCCTCGAACAAGTCTCACAATGGGGTCAAAACAACATCGTCAGTTTTAACCCCGGTAAGACACAACTCTGCGCATTTACCGCGAAAAAAGCTCCATTTGTCTCATGTCCTACGTTTGAGAGCACTTCCTTGAGTATCGGGCCTAGCATCGGAATCCTTGGCGTTGACATTTCGAGTGATGTACAGTTCCGCAGTCATCTGGAGGGTAAAGCCAAATTGGCTTCAAAAAAAACTGGTGTGCTAAACAGGGCAAAGCAGTATTTCTTGCCGTCTCAGCGCCTTCAACTCTACAAGGCGCAAGTAAGGCCTCACATGGAGTACTGCTGCCATCTTTGGGCGGGAGCATCCCAGTATCTTCTCCTTCCTCTTGACCGTATACAGCGGAGAGCCGCTCGAATTGTCGACGACCCTGTGATCTCCGAACGCTTGGATCCCTTGGCCCTACGGAGAGACGTTGCATCACTCTGCGTGTTCTACCGTCTTTACAATGGGGAGTGTTCAGACGAACTGCATAATCTTATACCTGCCGCTGAATTTCATCACCGCACGACACGCCATAAGTTGAAATTCCATGCTCATCACCTGGATGGCTGGCGCTCAACAACCGTGCGTTTTTCGCGCCAATTTCTTCCACGTACAGCCACGATATGGAATGATCTTCCTGCGGCGGTGTTCCCAAAGGGATATGACATCGGGGCTTTCAAGAAGAGAGCGTATTCCCATCTAAAAGGCAAGCAACGCATCGGTGACACCTCTGGTGTTGCAGTTGTCCATGGGCGGAGGTGATCACTTTCCATCAGGTGACCTTCTTGCTCGTTTGCTCCCTATTACATAAAAAAAAAAAAAAATGTGTGTTGCTGTCTTTTGCAAACCTCGAGCCCAACGCAGAGTGCGATAGAGACAGATGCAAATCGGACCGAAATTACCCACGAAAAGTACACAAAATCGACGTTTCGTAGTCCCCTGATCCCTTTTGCGAAAAGATGACCGATAAAGTTACTTTTTTCATTAAAAATCAAAGAGGGAACCTGGCCGTGTTCCTATGTTTTTTTATATAAACTACTTATAATTGTTTTCGATATTTAAAGGTTCATATCTCTTTTAATGATTCATTTATATTAAAAAGGAAAACGTAGGGACATCCTAATAGGTAGTAACAATGTTTCTAAATATCCAGGAAGAAAACAGGAGACTACGTTTGTATGGAAAAACAGCGCTTCTGTATCCTCTTATTAACAGTTTCAGACGAGCGTTTTCGTTCGCGCGTATACGGTTGCTTCGGCATACGCGCTTACACGTACGCTACATTTCACTGATCAGAAAAACAAACGCGCGTTCACGGGCGTAATGCGGCGTGTTCGCTCAAACCGATAGTGGTGAAACCGCATCTATATGGATAATACGAGCTTATAAGCGCGTCAATGTTCGTACGAGTTCCGCGTTTAGCAAAAGGCGCGCCTGTATGCACCTACAAGAGCTACTAAAACTAAAACGAGCCTATTCGCGCGTAGAAAACGCCAGTCTTAAACCGATCTTAAGCTGCAAAAAACTTTGGACCACTGAAACTGGTCCGCTCAGATGAGTCAAATATGCTAAAAACAACTATTTTTCGCGAATTTAATGCCCGAAAAGTGGCTCCTTCATACATATTTTATGAATAAATAAATAAAATGAATAAATAAATATTCTTTAAGGATAATTACCGTTATATTACTTAAACACTTAGTTTTTTAGACTTTACTACTTATGGATAGAGGGGCCCACAGCCGTGGACTGCTTAGAGGGCATCAAGTAGTCTTAATCCGGTACTAAGTGTTGGACGTCCGACGGCACGTTGGACAGATGCCCTAAAGAAAGTGGCTGGTAGTGACTGGATGGCGAAAACGGGAGATAGTGCTTCGTGGCGTATCTACCTTGGGGGAGGCTCATGTCCAGCAGTGGGATGCTATAGGCTGATTATGATGAAAGTCATAATTCGATTCTCGCTCAAAAGCTCGGGAACCGGTTGATTTTTTCAAGTTAAATTAGCTTTACCATTAGAATTCCACTATCATCGAAAGAGCCAAGGCACGCTTCTCGGAATTCGATAATTAATTAATAATTAAACACAAAAGATTCTGTCTGTGATTTCTGTGTGTGTGTCTGATTCCTAAATTGGTAATATAATTAATAAAAGATACGGAAAGCTAGGTAATCTCCGAAACTACCGAACCGATTTCAAAAATTCTTTCACTGTTAAAACGTTTAATTATCCCTGATTGTTATAGGCATATATTTGTTTCAAAATAATTAGTTTTCATGTCATAAAAATGAAGTTCACGCGGGCGAACAGCAAGTATGGAATATGGTCGTACAGAGGCGTTCACATCAACCTTTACAAAACCATTGCAAAATAAGTCTTATGTCAGCAGCAGAAGGTGCCCCTATTTTAAGGTTGATGCGAACGCCTCTGTACAACAGTTAGTAGAGCTCAATGTCAAGTTTTAGCGGTATGAGCTCCTACAAAATGTTTTTTTGTGTAGAAAATGGTTTTAAAATATAGAAAAGGAAAAATAGTGTTAATTTTTCGTTTCGGAACCGTGTCACGACGGGATGACATTTTTGGGAGGAATAGGTAGGAATGCTTTCGTCCCCGAAAAGGATTTCTATATAGTAATGTAAAGAAACCTGTGCAAGACGTTTCTTTTTCTTTAAGAACAACACCGCACCGCAAAGGTACAATATATTAAATACTTTATTCTAGGTTGCATATTTACAGTCTCTTATTTATTTTAACAATTTAAAACGTTACGTTATTTTTTCTTGGATGACTTTTTCCCTCCGAATATTTCATCCTTATATCCTCTTAAATTTGTCCAGGAATCCTGCAACAAACAAAAAATAAATTACATTGGCGTAACATTATAAATGACTGAGTTGGCAGTTGAGTTAGCTAAGTTTTTGTTTCGTTAACTTACTTTTTTGGCTTCGCGCCATTCCAGATCCCGAAGTCTGGCGAGTCCTTTTAAGTTTCGGTCTAGAATCTTGAGGAACTCCTGTCTGGATATCTTTGGTGGCTCTGTCGTGTCGCTATTGGGGTCCGGTGGCTTCGTTGCGGCCTGCACAGTAAGTATTCGAATTATTCACGCTTGTTTAAGATCAATATCACGCAGCCGGCTTCAGATGGTAGCATAGCATGTGACAGCTAGTAGGTCATATTTCAAAGTTTACCTGGTGTTTATTTTATACGAAGTACCTGCACTAAAGCTACAAAAGAAAAAGGCTAATTAAATAATGTTGTCATAAATGCAACACATGGTTGGAGATCAAAGCAGCCGGGCGCATTAAAGCTGCGCGCAATTAGTGTCGTTTCTAGTACAGCGAAGGTTGAGTTAGATATTCCCTCAGATATTTCATATGGCGTGTCTTATAAATACAATTTGTAAAATTTGTGCTTTGCTTGAGAGATACGAACGAGAAGGATATATCGTGTTTAAGGAAGTCCTTAAAATATCACTTATTCCCAGAAACGAAAATTTAACATTGAAGGTTGTCATGACATCATTTTATCAAAAAGGGAAGTCACTCCTTAAGTTCGTAGGTAGTTATTTTTGTATTTTTCCTATATCAAGAATAACCATCTGCAAACAAATCCATGTCTATGAACAAGCTCGACGGGCGCTACTGCCTCACTACTCACCGGGCTTGCTCTTCACTACTACTTCAAAGGAACAGCAGACCATTCCTATAATTATAGTCCTTTTTTTTGACAATCAAGAGACCAAAGCTTAAGTGGTACCTACCTCCTTGGGTTGTTTGGTAGGTAGTCGTGATAGACCTTTGTTCGTATATTGTGCATTGCATTGCATACTTATTTTGGTATTTTTACCAGGAAGTTTAAGTTTTAAACCTACTTATGCTGTTTTTTTTGCTGATTACTGGTATAGTTTTTTGTACCATCTATATAAATCGAAATAACTATGATTATAATATTAAATTAGGAATATTCTTCTTACTTACATTATCATCAACAAACTGATTTGTAATCTGGTCGGAAATTTGACTGTACGCACTTTTTGTGTCATTTATTTGCTGAAAACAAAAATAAAACATGTTCAGTACACCAGTCAATTGGAAGAAAAGAAACCATATCAATACCAGTGATTTTGAGTTCGTAAAGTAGTACTAGACACTCCTTGTCAAATAGATTCATGTTATTAGATTTACAACGTAAATAACTCTCAAAGTTCTTAAATGCATCATTTATTTGAAACCAATAAAAAAAAAATACATTTTTAAAATTTAAAGATTGGATTGGAATCATTTGGACTCAGCGTTGCATTGAAGATTCATCAGAACTTTATGGCGAAATCATTAAAATATTGAGGGACTCAAATGATGATAGTTAATTAATAGTGTAGCTTAATTAATAACACACAGAAGTCCTCTTCTTTCATATTACACAATGCGCATATACCGTGTTATTAAAGACTTACAATTAACGAAAGTTAATTATATAAATTTCATAATTCAAGGTCTCCATATACATCAGACTATCTATCAGTATTTTTTCCATGAATAAAAACAAATTTCCACTGAACTACATAAACACATCAAAAGTGTCTAGGGATCAACATATATTTTTGCAATAACTTTTCTCCTGATTGATATTAATTAAAATTTTCTTTAAGGATTCATCAAATAAAGTGTTTTCGTTTGTCTACAGTAACGATAAACCAAGTCACCTTTGCATTAATAAAGAAATTTGCCATTTTTCTAATAAAGGGATTTTTGACATTTGAACCACTAACATTAAAGTTCGAAAAAAAGACTGAAATAACAGTTTTCTTTAAAATTTTATTGGGTAACTTAAACAATTAATAATCCGTGTTTCTACCGCGAACACTAACAACACAAGAACATCGGTTTGGCATACTCAAAATGAGTTCATCCAAATCACGCTGTGTAATGGCCGCCCATGTTCGTTGTAACAACAAAAAAAGGTCTTCTTGCGACTGGATACCCTCCATATTCGGCAGAGCTCTTCTCTGTAGCATATCCCATGCATGCTCAATCGGGTTCAAGTCTGGCGACTGAGCAGGCCAGGGCAGGACATTGATGTTAGCTGCAGCGAGAGTCTGTCTTACAACTCTTGCGGTGTGGGGTCGTGCATTATCATGCATTAACTGAAATAAGGGACCGATTTGCACTTGTAGAGGAACGATGACGTCTGATACAATCGTCTTAGCATAAATTTGAGCGTTGAGGTTGCCTCGTGATCCAAATCAACTCAGTTCTTCCGCCGATCCAAATACCCGCCCATACCATGATGGTTCCACCACTATAAGGATGGACTTCCTGGCAGGATTTAAATCGCTGTTGGCGTCCAGGGGTTCTCCAGTGTCGTATACGTCTTGTATCCGGTCTCATACCAAAACGAGACTCATCAGAAAAGCACACGAAACGCCATTGTTCTTCTGCCCAATTTCTGTGTTCAAGAGCCCATTGATATCGAATCCTACGATTGTGCATTGCTATAGGTGGTACCCTTAGCGGTCTTTGGGAATGAAGGTTCACTTCATGCAAGCGGTTTCTGACTGTTTGGTCGCTAATTAAGTTCCCTGAAGAGTAATGAAGCCTCACGGCTAACATCATGGCGGTTATTGTTGGAGCTCTTCGAGTTGTGATCTGAATGTATCGGTCTTGTCTCCGTGTGGTGCAGCGATACCGTCCTCCATGGCTCTCAGCCACGGTACCAGTGCTTCGGTAACGTGTCCAAAGTCGACTGATAACACTCTGACTTTTATTCAGAGCCAAAGCCACAGTACGTTGCCGGGAACCAGCTTCTATCATTCCCACGGCTCTGAGCATTTCTTCCCTGCTTAAATGACGTCGCCGCTCCATAATAACGTTGGTTTTAATCAGTAGTAGGGAAACAGTAGCACTAATAATGTCTTCAATGCGTTGTATGTTTTTATAGGGAAAATATTGACAGCTGATTTTCATCTTTTACTCGAATTTGATTGACAGTTCCTGTTTCAAATTATGAAATGCACCAAAAAGGATCCATATAAATTTATAAAATCATAAATTTATTACAAAGCCACATCTCAATCTCAAGAAATCCGCTTAAAAATGCTTGATCCCTAGACACTTTTGATGTGTGTAGTTTACTACATGACTAGCTGTCACTGAGTATGCCGTATCTTTTTGTAAGTCTTTGTGACAATCACAATATTTAATTCATAATAAACAAATATAACACATTTAATTGATGACTACACACAACGCTTGAAGAAGATATTTTGCCAATAAAAGTAAAAAAGGCATCAGAATCCATAGTAAGAAGAACTAATCCCGACTAAACCCGAACAACGCGTTGATGTCTTTTACTCCCATGACTTGTAAACCTACAATCAACAATCAATTCAGGCATCCATCCAATCCAGCTAATTTTGTATCCAAGCCGCAAGGCAACTTTGCCGATGCCTCGAGATTGGGTGAAATAATTTTGAAAACTAACATATTTATTTAAATCTAAAATGTAAAAACTGCTCATAAACTTATTCAAGATTATTAGAACGATGTTGATTTTTTGCCCGTCTGCATGGTTATTTGTAGTTAATGGTAAGTAACAAACCAAATATAAACCCACATTTTCATTTTCTTAGTGCAAATTCAAATGTTTTCATTTGATATACATATTTACCTCTAAAATAAGGTGGAATATGGTGCCGAAGAACCCCCACTTAGGCGTAGCGGGCACCCGCTTGCCGGACTTCACGGCAGCTTGCCGCTGCGCGCGATCTTTGTCGATTGACTTCTCTGCACTCGGCTGAATAATAATATTAAGGTTAATACTTTAAGTAAGTCTATGTAATTTTTGGGCTAGTAGTTCCCTGCACAGTAGCGCTCTACTGATAATCTTGCAATCAAATAACTTCTTGGGCTCGACGAGTTTAATTAGTTCGGTTTTATGAATGCTAGTTTTTTTATATTAATAATGGAGGTCTATTTCGCAGCTACGCTCTGCAACAGAAAAGTTTATAGAATTACCTATACCTATAAATAAATAAATAAATATCTGGGACAATTCACACCAAGATCATCTAACCCCAAACTAAGCAGAGCTTGTACTATGGCCATCAGAGAATGATAAACATACTTAAATATTTCTAAATACATACTTAAGTAGATAATAACACCCAGCCACACAACAAATATAAATGCTCGTCACACAAATATTTGTCATGGGTGGGGATCGAACCCACGACCTCCAGCGCTAAAGGCAGGATCGCTGCCATTGCGCCAACAGGCCAGTCAAACTAACTATAACCAAAAGCAACTAAGTCCACCCTGGACAAATCATTAATAAACTGAATATTATTGTAGTAAGTACTAAACTGCCTCACCGTACTGTAGTAATTTTCATCACTTATTCTCAAGTTAATCCCTTAGGTACTCGTAGGTAGGTACATACTGTATAGTCGTAGGTTACTTACTTGCAAAAATATTTATTATTGTAACTGCGTCATTTTTACATTGTGATTGCAATAACGATAGCGAGATTACAACACCAAAATATATGAATACCATTACTAAGTTAGTAATTTAATTGCCCTTCATTTAGGATACTTATTGAAAGTGACTGCGTCATAATAACGTTTTCATTTTAATATTTAAGCTATTAACTAAGTAAAAATTAGGGAGAGAGCTAATTTAAACGACTCTATTGTACGTAAAAAGAAACCGTTTATTAGAAGTAGTACCTTTTGTACCGACAATATTTAAGTATTTAGTTTTATTTTTAACTCAAACGAATGGGCTCATAAAACATTTATATTTTTAATTCCTGGAGGATCTAAATTGCTACTACTTTTGGCGCCATTGGGATGGCAAGTCAATAATTTGAAGTTAAATGACCTCGTTCTTGTTTCTGCTTTTTGTGTGGTTATTAACCACAAGTGTCAGAGTTATTGCAAGCCACCTAGGCTGCTTTGACGTCTATATAGCTATTTACGACTACAATCGGGCCACCAGCAACCGGGACCTCAGTCGAAATTGGCACAGGCCCAAATTATTAAATGTCAATTTCTATATATATTATTTACGTAATGGCATACATACCTATTTGTGACATGGTAAAATCAACTATTCGCGCGAGTATATTTGCACTCATTCCTCGTCCACTGACTAATTAATAACATATGTTAATCAAAGTATTGTGTTAGTAAATAAGTTAATTATGTTATGTAATATGTATGTTAGTTTTTAAGGTATTTATCTATGGGCCGATTATGTTTAGTTAAGATCTTTAAATGTAATTTGTTGACTGAAATAAATGATATTCTATTCTTCTATTATATTGCATTCAAGATATTCGTGCCCAGCAACTTTTAAATTAAAATTTAAACATAAGCATAACAAACTCGTCTCTCACCTCACAGACAGGTAACTACTGCAAACACTGAAAACCCTAGGTAACTTAGTTAACAGAAAAGAGTTTATTCACAAGTAACCGAGACACATTGTTTACTTACTCACATAATGAAGAAAACTACTGAGCCTGTACATAATACAAACAAGACAAAACCAAGCAAACTAGGTTTTTGACTTCCCTCCTACATGCAGGCAGAGGTACTTATATGAACCTATAATTATTATGTATTGATCCTAAGACTGATTTGTATGTGAATGGTAAGTGATCCTGCCTAAAGTCATAAGTTTGACTCCCTGAGCGTGAGCTCAACTCTGTTAGGAGAAATTAAAAAAACAGATTACCTATAGATATACAGACTGATCATGTAACCCCACACTAATTAAAGTGTGTAATTCAGTGCGCAATCACAAGTAGAACTACTTGATTGTTGTGTTAATATTGTAACCTGTACTATTATACTAACTGGTTGCGCAGTGAAGAGCGGCACCAGCACCGCGACGAGCAGCAGCGCCAGCGCTAGCCTCCGAACGCCTTGCGCCATCTCCCTCGCCGGCCTTCTCGCACCTGAACACGTAACAGAGTAGGTATCTTTTAGAGGAAATAACTTGAAAGGCTCTTAGCTATCCATCATCAAAGAACTACTATCATCTTATCCGTCGATTTGATATTGTTACCTATTTACCTTTAGGTATTGCATTTTTGAAAGCGGTGGCCGTTTCATGAGATAACGTACAACGTGTTGAACGAGGAAACCTTTTGATACCCTAATAGTAGTATTCAGAAGCTTTCAAGTTAATTAATGGATATTTATTCAAAGATAGTATCTGCCTATTCTTAGACATCAAAGTAGTAGATTGGTGTAAAGTATTTAAAATTCAGTTTAGTAGTTTCGGAGCCTATTTGTAACGACAAACAAACAAACATATCTTTCTTCTTTATAATATGTACATATAAGTTTAGATATAGATAACAGTACTAATACTATATAGTCTTTTAAAACATGGAGAAATGTTTTTAATAAATAGAAGAACCCAAAGCATGGTCAAATAAATTGTGAATTAGAAATGCTTCCTCACGCAATTGCAAAATGAACAACATTGGTCGAGCTATGTAGAGCCACAGATTGAGCCGTCTTTTTTTGCAAGACTTTTTTGACTATTCCGTAACACCTACGGTATGTTCAGCACAAGCGTTAGCTTCCTTCCTTTAAACGTAGTATGACGAGAGATCAGTATAAAAACTCGCAACGTAAGCTTCCGTAATGCTAGGAAACTCTGAAGCACTATAAGATGTCATCAGAAGTAAGGTGGAAATGCGCTACTGCATAATATGCAACACTGTTGTGGTATTACTACTATCATAATGCCTCCTGGAGGCAGCAAACATAGATTTGTAACTATGTTTTTACAGAGATTTTCTGTAGATATTATTTTTCGTATTTTTTTGCCAAAATTATAAAATATCCAAAAAATTGCACTTTCACCTTATTATTTTTTTATTTTAAGTAATCGTATCAGTTTTTTAACAATATAAATACCATGTTCGTAACCCAATTACAATTTTTTTACGGCGCTTAAAGCGCTTTGCACGTAGTTTCGCATAAACTGATATTTTTTTCAGCAGCAATTTGTTTCACAAGACAAAGATAGAAACTAGTAAAAATGGACCTGATCCTTGGGACTCAAGCGGAGCTTGGAGCTTTTCCAACTGAGCTATCGAGTTGTTGGAAGAGTAGCCACCCGGATTGTCGAAGGTCGCGGGTTCGAATCCCGCCTAAGTCCCAAGGATCTTTCTAGTTTCTATCTTTGTGTATAAAATAGTGCCAATGCAATAATAACAATAGTAACAATTTAAATGATAAAAATCAATAATTCACTTATTCTTAGGACAATTTATTTCTGTAAATATACATATAGTCTAATAATATATAGTATGTAATATATGTGTAACGTAATAATGAGAAATAAATTAATCTAATCTAATCTACAAGGTGAAGGAAAAATTATTGTTACGTAGTAATGGCAGGCAGGTCATAACTACTTCGTTTATCTATGGACATACGATGAGGACATTTTCTTTCACCATGTCGCGTCGCAACAGAGGAAGGGGGCGGCCAAGGTAGCACTTTACAGACAGGTTTTTAAGACCTTTACTTGAAAAGGGGTCCGAACAATTTAAGAAAAAATTCACGATGAGATGTTTTTTTTTATTTACACCATTAAAACTATACCTATAGTTTTCTACTGGCTACCTACTTAACTAAGGGTCCTTAGACTAACTGGGAAGTTGAAAATCTCGTTGCATTATTCAGATAGTTAGTAGATAAGTATTCGGAAGTTCCTTAAACGAATACCCGTAACTTGAACTAAACTGGTTTGTGGTCGCGGATTTCCTCATGAGCTTGGGCGAGGACTTATTTAATTTAAGCTTACCTTTCACACAATTCTCTGTACTAA
Organism: Udea olivalis; assembly: GCA_947369235.1. NCBI lineage: Eukaryota > Metazoa > Arthropoda > Insecta > Lepidoptera > Crambidae > Udea > Udea olivalis. The sequence continues at coordinate 12,350,863 of OX376341.1, read as the reverse complement.
AAGCGTTATTAATGTGCTTTGCCGATTCCTAGTAGGTTCCGATGGTACCTACTGTAAAGTAAAGTTCATGACGCAATGCGATTAATATCTAATATTCTAATTATGTTTTGGTGTTCTTGCTCAACCCCGAATCGCATAAAGATTTCTCACTGACCGATGGATTATAGTGTTGAACTGAACTTAAAGAAACGATTATTTATCAATGTAGGTAAGCTTACCTAACGGGTAGCTACCCGTGATATATCAACAGTAAACTAAGTGCCCAGTTGAATGAAAACCAAAATAAGGTAGTGGGGTATTAATTACCTCCTTCAGTGCATGGCTTCAGATGCTGCGTCCTCTACTTTATACCTAAGTACCTATGTTATGAGAAATATGCCAAGGCTGGAGTAACTACTTGAAAATATTACCTGTGAAGAAAACTCAAAGGCTTTAATGTGAGATCGGGCAGGTCAACTAAGTGGTTTAAAATAACCAAAATCAACACGTAATGTGCGCTCATGTCATAATATGTAAAAAAAGCCAATGCCATGCGGTGAGAACCACCTTGAACTGCGAGTGTTTGCTCAAAAGTTAGACATTGCAGGATACTGAACAGTATAGACCTCGATTCAACTGTCAAATTATTCAATAAAACAGTTCTATATGTGTATTGTGTACATGCATTTCAAATTCAAACTATTAAAGCCGAAAACATTACGCAAACCAGTTATCTAAATGAGCCATATTTTAAAACATATCCCTAAAGAGTAAATTTTGACACAGGTTCTAATGCGCTTGGTGAAAACTGGGCTTCAGAGTATTTTTTTTACCAAGACGGCAACAGTCAACTCGCCTCTGATCTGACTATCCCGTTTAGAATAGTAGTGTCGTGAGCGATGTATCTAACATAATACAGTATTGTGGTTACCTGAATTTAACCAAGTACAAAAATCATAAAATCCATTTAATCCGAGATTTAAACCAAGAAAAGCTCACTGCACTTAAAGTGTGACCGTAGTTAATTGAATCTCGTCCCGGTGACTTGTTAAGTACTTACCTGAAATACTATTCTAGCTTGATATTATTCTGGCGCTGGACAGGCCGGCACTACACAGATAAAATAAGGATTAACAATGTAGATAATTAGTTAGGTTTAATTATACAAAAGGAATAATATGTTCACTTTGCGAAATTATAGAGCACTTGCACTTAATTCCATTAGGACCTGTATGAGGTACTATGACTCTTAAAAACGTTCACTTCAAATCAATATAGCCTTGCCTTCTTTATTGCAAAGCCTACAAGAACCCAGATAAAAGTTTACAAACAACTTATTAAGTAGCCATTTAACACTGAAAAGTTTTGCTAAAACTTTTGAATGTAGAAACTACTGTATTGTAAATGATATGTGATTAATAACAGGCACGGGAAGTAGATCTTCATGACATCACGTGTTAAAAGAGCCTAAAGCGCATTTACCTAGGGATGGGTGGGCAGTAACACGTGAGAGGCGCAGGGGCGCACCGGTTGAGCGCGCGGAGTCGACTGCACTGAGCATGCACAGCGCACGCCGTGGGCCGGCAGCGCGCGTGCCCGAGCCGGCATCACCATCGGGGCCAAGGCCGTTACTGAACTTGATTGCGAAGTATTAGTTATGTCAGCTTGCGTTCTACTTATGCAATGCTTACAAATCCAATGCAGTTGAACGAACCGGGCTGGTAGCATCGATTTGTAATTATGTTCCCGATCCTCAACGGGATAAAATATTTTGAATAGGCCTAGCACCTAAGTGTGGTGCTACGTATAGAGTTACTTCCTAGAGTAGTCATGCTAGACTAAACTTCTTATACTCATTGTAGTTGGCATATTCCTTAGAAAATGGAAACCTGCGAAACAGTCCTGTTTGATGCGACGGTCGAGTCTGTGCTGTGGGCCTTATTTTGATGGCTTGAAATACCAAATCTACGCGGTCATGCGCTTTGGTGTCATGTAATGGTGGTATAGTAGCTTGCGAGTCATCCAAATATCCAAAATATCGTAGGTTAGGATGTATATTGGACCATACGGAGGTAGTAAGTTTGTATTGCGCGGTTCTGCTTATCTGCAGTGAGACATCTTGGGTAGATATATACCACATTTACTTTTAGCTAGGAACCTGGTCTATCGGAGAGCCATTGGACTGCCCCGATGCCGGTTCGGTATTTCTAAGTATACCGAGGTTTGCTGAAACAAAAATATCGTTTTAATCTCAGCCACACTTGAAGGACATCAATTTAAGAAGAAACTTAAGACATAAATAAATAAATATAAAAAATAAATAATTATCTGGGAAAATTCACACCAAGATCATCTGACCCCAAACTAAGCAGAGCTGGTATTATGGTTTCCTGGTTTCCTATCAGGCACTATGGGTCAAGCTTCGGAGTACGGGTATGCCGGTTGAACTCGTGAATGTCTTGTGAAACGCGCACCAGAAGAACAGTATACGCTGGGCGGGTCGGTTCTCGGCCGTGTATGGGCTGGAGTGCGGTGTGAGACAGAGGGGCTTAACCTCACCCAAGCTCTTTAGCTTATACATGGACGAGCTGATTGTCGGGCTCAGCAACATGCAAGCGGGATGTTCGATAGATGGCCAAATGGTTAACAACATTAGCTACGCGGACGATATGGTGTTGCTGAGCCCGTCGGTCAGTGCTCTAAGGGGATTGCTGCTTGCTTGTGAAACCTACGCCGAAAAGCATGGACTAAAATATAATGTGGGAAAGAGCGAGGTTATGGTTTTCCCAGCGGGTAGCACTCTGCCTGTAAGCATGCCACCAATTAGGTTGTACGGTGCTAATTTCAACAGAGTGGCTAAGTTGAAATATCTTGGACACATAGTTACCGAAGATTTAAAGGATGACTGTGATATTGAAAGAGAACGTCGGGCATTAGCAGTAAGAGGCAACATGTTAGCCCGCAGGTTTGCGCGGAGCACGGACAGCGTGAAAATCACGCTTTTCACATCCTATTGCCAATCTTTTTATACCAGTGGCCTGTGGGTTAATTATAGTGTGAAAGCGTATAATGCCCTACGCGTTAAATATAATAATATTTTTAGAGTGATATTAGGACTTCCTAGGTATTGTAGCGCATCTGGTATGTTTGCGGACGCAAACAGCGATTTCCATGCGCTAATGCGCAAACGATGGCGTCCGTCAGAAGTCGAATGCTGGGGAGTTCCAATGTCATTCTGAAGGTATTGTCTCATAAAGCCGAGTCTCTGTCTCTGCAGCTCTGGGCGGTAGCTCTTAGAGGCGTCAATGTGTGCAAATTTTAATTGTATTTTATTAATGCTTAATTTAATTTAATTCAATTTGATTCAATTTGACTTAATTCAGTTCAATATAATTTAATTTGGTTCAATTTAACTCAATTTAATTTAATTAACTTTCTTTTATTCAATCTGATGGACACATCGCAACCTGATGACATTTACTTTTATTTATTCATGAAAATAGATAGTTTTTTAAATTATTATCTTTTACTAACATTAGGTTATGTTATTGTGTAATACTAATAATAATATGACCTTAGTCGGTTGAAATTAATGATTTTAATTTTAATTTAATTTAATTATGGGCGTCAGAGACTGATAAACATATTTAAATATTTCTAAATACATACTTAAATAGATAATAACACCCAGACACTGCACAACAAACACAAATGTTCGTCTCATAAATACATGTTATGGGTGGGGATCGAACCCACGACCTCCGGCGCTAAAGGCAGGATCGCTGCCATTGCGCCAACAGGCCAGTCATTTGACATGGATAATTGATAGATAGTTTTAAAGTATACAGGAATATTTTATTTCGTAATATTTTTTTTAATGTTAATATTATCGAATTTTAAAGTATTGTGTTAAATAATTTCTGAGTTTATTATTTTATTTAGTTTAGGGGTATAGTATAGTTCAGGGATCCATTCTAGGTCCATTACTATTTCTGAAATATATATAAATGATTTACCTTTTTACTTAAAAGATATTTGTGATGTTGTATTGTTTGCAGACGATACATCTTTAGTTTTTAAAACTGACAAAAATAAAACCTTTTTGATGATGTAAATGACGCACTTTCAAAGGTTTTACAATGGTTCACAGTAAATAATCTACAGCGTAATGCAAAAAAGACTAAATGTATTAATTTTAAGTTGCCTAATGTTAAAGATATTTAAACCCCCCCCTTAAACTAAATAATGGATGGTAATACTATGAAGCTTGTAGATACAACAGTTTTTCTTGGAATCACATTAGATTCAAAACTGAAATGGAACCCTCATATAACAGCTCTCTCAGGCAGACTTAGTTCGGCTGCATTTGCAGAGAGAAAAATTAGGTTATTAACAGATGTTGATACTGCTCGTTCAGTTTATTTTAGTTATTTCCAGTGTAATGTCTTACGGTATTGTACTTTAGGGTCAAGCGGCGGATATACAAACCATCTTTATCCTCCAGAAGCAAGCGATCAGATCCATCTATAAGCTTCGTGAACGGGCTTCATTCAGGGAGATGTTTAAGGAAACCGGTATCCTCACTGTAGCGTCACAATACATTTACAATTGCATTGTTTTGGTGAGAAAAAATATTGGTCTTTATACTAAACACAGTGACATACATTGCAAAAATACTAGGAATAAGGATATTTTTTTTTTATATTGGACTAGACAGTCATTTGATCGCAATCGCACCTGATGGTAAGTGACGATGCGATCTATGATGGTAGGTACATGTCTGCCTAGTAAATGCCTATTCACTCTTGTCTTGAAGTGACCCAGATTGTATGGGTCGGAAACACATGCGCGGGCAGCGAGTTCCACTGCTTTGCTGTTCGCATTATGAAGGAGTCCGCAAAAGTCCGTTGTGCGAATGGCTGGAATATCCACAACGTGCGGGTGGTAGGCTAATGTGCGGTCTTTTGCTCCGATGGTGAAAAGGAGTTGGCGGAACCAACTCATGCAGTTCGCTTTTACATAGCAGAATCGGGCCCCTGAAGTAATAGCTTATAATGTCCGTTCAATTTGTGTATAATTAAGGGGAATTTCACTTTTTTAAAGTTTCCCTGTTCAAACCCATTAAAAAAAACCTAATTTACCTACCTCCTGGTCTTCAAACTCATCATCGGTCACAAATTTTTCCACATCTTTCTCGCAACCTTCTAAAATCGTAATTAATCTTCTGCAGTCGACATTTTGCGATTCATTCACAGCCACAATACCCAATAAAGTAAATTAGATACCCACTAATTCACTAATATTTTTTGACAAATAAAACACATGTACCCCTCACTATTATCATTATGACTACGCTTGTGACGTCACAAGCGGTTGCTTATGTGCAACTCCGGCGCTGGACTCCTTTGATAACATTAAGAGTGCTAGGGTTGTTACTAAAATTCAATTTAATAAAAACCGTCTATCAAATTGTAATATGAATCTACCTTAAATCATGTCAAGTTTTGAATGATATAATTAGAAATAGGATTAAAAAGCAACAATCATTGAATTACTTCCCAATTCTTAATGGCACTAATGAGTTATGAATAAGCGTATGTGGTACATCACTGCTGTTGTATTCATACAACTGTGGCGGTTCAGGTTGAGTTAAAACCTGCATTGTGCGATGAGTTTTATTCATTTTTTACCTTTAATTTGGCGCTTTGCATAAGTGATTTTAGGAAAAAGGATGGAAATCCGTTAATCGCAATGGTGGTATTCATTATTATCATCAAAATCACTGCTACTTATATGAAAATAAATTGGAAAATCACTTCGTAGACTTTAGTTGCGAATTTACAACTGCGGCGCCCAGGGGCTCAAAAATGAAACGTTGCTAAATTAAAACTGCGGCGGTTAATGGGTTAATGTCTTCACCGTACATGTTCCAATGTGATATGTGGAAAAGAAGGAAGCGTGAAGCTGGTTACACCCATAATCAACAAATTATTCAATTTTTTAATCTAAGATAAACTATACTATAAAAACACTTGACTTTTTAAAATCCATTCGATTAAAACATTAAAGAAAAACCATCACATAGGTATCATTAAAAACAAAATAAATAAGTTACGCAGTTAGCATAGGTGCCTCTCAGCATGTGTTGGGTGTGGCAACGCTTTGAAGATGATAGGTACTTATGTTGTAATTCAAATATTTCCACATACTACAGCAATATCCAGGTTGCCTGATTTCAATAAAGCCATCCGAAGGTTACAAATTTAAAAATATTGTATGAAAACGAGATCAGGGCCTTATACCAATCCTTTCAAATATCTTTTAAAGTTCATTTCCGAAACTGAGCGTAACAAGCAACTTCATAATATGCTCTTTCATTTCCAGCCAGTCAGCGATTACCTGGCTGGCACTAACGCATCTTCTAGGCTGGATATTTACCTACTGCAGAAATTGCTTGCTACCCTCAGTTTAGGGAATAGACTAGATATACGCTATTGTATGAAGGTACCAGGTTTAACTTCAACACTAAAAGCCAATTTCAAGCAAATAATATTTATTGCAAAATAACATACGTAAATACATAAAACATGTACAAACATAAACAATTTCCTAACTTAAGTTTGAAGTAATATCTTAGGATTAATATTTGGTTTTCAACAACTACCATTTCAAACATAAAATGTAAGTATTTTAATCTTTATTTATTGCAGGTAAATAATATTATTTTCAAGCAGTGTAATTGTTACAGATGAAGTCTATATCTGATCGAGTTGATGAAATTGGTAAAGAGATTGTCGATAAAGTGAAGTTAGTGAAGCTTTGTCGTAATATTACTAAACTTTCATATTTGCCTAAAAGAAAAAAATAGTTGTGTAGGTATAAGGCCCGCCAAACACGGATAGCTCGAAGCAGCTAGCAAGTATCAACAGCTTTAAACTGCGACTGCACAGGAACTACAGTATGCTACGTACGCACATACACGGAACCGCTTGAGCAGTTGTGACTGCTTCGGGCGGTTGGCAGCACAAGCAGTCGCCAGGCATACACTGACTGCTCGAGCTGTCGACTGCACGCGCTTCCCGCCCGTACGTCTTGTTTTGACGCCAGTGTATGCCTGGCGACTGCTTGACCACAATGCCTGGCGACTGCTTGACCACAATGCCTGGCGACTGCTTGACCACAATGCCTGGCGACTGCTTGACCACAATGCCTGGCGACTGCTTGACCACAATGCCTGGCGACTGCTTGACCACAATGCCTGGCGACTGCTTGACCACAATGCCTGGCGACTGCTTGACCACAATGCCTGGCGACTGCTTGACCACAATGCCTGGCGACTGCTTGACCACAATGCCTGGCGACTGCTTGACCACAATGCCTGGCGACTGCTTGACCACAATGCCTGGCGACTGCTTGACCACAATGCCTGGCGACTGCTTGACCACAATGCCTGGCGACTGCTTGACCACAATGCCTGGCGACTGCTTGACCACAATGCCTGGCGACTGCTTGACCACAATGCCTGGCGACTGCTTGACCACAATGCCTGGCGACTGCTTGACCACAATGCCTGGCGACTGCTTGACCACAATGCCTGGCGACTGCTTGACCACAATGCCTGGCGACTGCTTGACCACAATGCCTGGCGACTGCTTGACCACACGATGAAATTTCCCCGTACTGCCAACCGCCCAAAGCAGTCACAACTGCTCGAGCGGTTCCGTGTATGTGTGTACGTAGACTGTAGTTCACTATGCAGCCGCAGCTTGAAGCTGTCGATACTAGCTGCTTTAAGCTGTCCGTGTTGCGGGCCTAAGTTTAATATTATTTTCGACACATATTAGCGTTTATCTGTTTCTTCTGCGAGGGACATCAAAATATCAAATGAACCGTGACGTAATCAAACCAAACAAAAAACCAAACGATCGAATGTTCATTCTATTCCTTCTCTATATAAACAGAGACAGACTACTATTGCACAAAGATAAATAGATAGAGTGGGTATAGAATGAGCATTCGCTCGTTTGGTCTAAACTCACCTCTACATGGTGTTCTGTGAAATAAATAATAAATAAATAAATAAAATAATAAATAAATATGCGCCAGACAACACACCTCTTGTAATGGTCTCGAAGTAGGGATTAATATCCCTGTGTTACGAGGTACCACACAAGGAAATGAGCTAGGGGCGTCTCCCAGCACACCCAGACCCGAGTCAATTCAGAAAAGAGCGTTTCCTAAATTGACCCGACCGGGAATCGAACCCGGGACACTACGGAAACCGAGGCGAGAAACCGTGCTACAGCGCACTACGCCAACCGTGTCGTCAAAAAAAAAATGATAAATGTCAAATGATAAATGTCTGCGTAGAAAAATGTCTATTCACATGTTTTGTAACGCTAAAGCGGAGAAACACCAGCAACAGCAACATGTCGAAGGTTTTTTATTGATTACTAATATTATTATGTACCTATAAGTTTAATTGATGAAATTCAGTCTTTGAAATTAAATATAAATTAAATGCATATAAGCGGCCCATCATGACGTTAGCCAGTTCTGAATATAGTCTAGTCTAGTAGTAGTAGTGAGTCTTTTCGAATTGATACTTGTAAGTTTTACCCCTCAAGCCCGAACATCACATTTGCGATTCTTAAAGCACGCCATTTGATTAACGTTCGATTGGTGCAGTAAGAATTAGAAATATGTAGAGAATAAAGGATTTATGCCATTTTTGAATTATATTAATACGTAACACTAAAACGTTTACGCACGTTTGAATAAAATTATTGCTACAAAAGTAGCAAAGATTTGATTGTTACACGGATCATGAGTATCATGTCATGCGTCATGGGACGAATACGTATACGATTACGAAGTGACTAACTCCATTTTCCTGTACTTCTTCCTAAGAGTGGACACAGGGTCTTTGAACAGTATGGGGTCCAGACGAAGCACAGAACGCATGAGTGGCATGTAGCCCCAAGCCGTCGCGAAAGTGTTCAAACACGACTGCCGCTGCACGAAATGCTCAGGGTCGCTCCATGAGGATCTGAAAAGCAGAGATACATTAGGAAATGCTAAATAACACTTTGAACTTTCTTGTTGCATTTTAACTCATTCTAATAAAAGCGGGTTTTTGTAACGAAAATTGTCGCCGAAACGTCGAGAAAAATAGGTAAAACAATTTACCGTAATTTTGTTTCGTTGCAAAAACCCGTTTTTATTAGAATTAGGAAATGCTATTTTGGTCGTGGTCCGATTTGAGTTAAGGGATTGGAACACGTCCCGAAATGAGAGCAGTTCACGACAGACGCCGCGACGTCACTACTTGCAGCGCCATCTTTTGTATACGAAAAAATATCTTGCGGGAAATCGCTTAGTGCATAATATCACATTTATAAACGAATCATCAAGTAGTCGTTTTGTGCAAAAGTATTACTGGAGTTAAACTTCAGAACAAACCTGTAAGCGTATAAATCTGCTGAGTTAACGGTTTTCATAAACGACAGTAACCATAAAGGGTGTAAAAATACCCTAAACGAAGCCATTTTTTCTTTCTAGACCATACCTGGGAACTCAATAGTTACCAAGTTATTGAAGGCCAAAGTCAGAAAAAAACTTAAGACTTTGATGAAAACAAACTCTAATCATTATTAATTAATTTTTGTCCTAAGAAACATCATCAAAATTTCAAGTATTTCCTAACAAAAAATTGCTTCCAAACGTTCAACTCGCAATGTACATCGTGCATACCCCTTGATAGTACGTGCAGCGGGGCGGGTGTACATAGACACGGCGCGGCACTCACTTGTAGCGGTGGTGCGCGGTCTTGTACCGCCGGCGCTGCGCCAGCTTGAGCGGCGGGCGGCGCGTGAGGTGCGCCACGAGGCAGTTGAGCAGGATGTCCTCGCAGTTGTGTGCGCGGCGCACGGCGAGGCGCGAGGCAGTTGTGCAGCGGGGCGGGTGTACATAGACACGGCGCGGCACTCACTTGTAGCGGTGGTGCGCGGTCTTGTACCGCCGGCGCTGCGCCAGCTTGAGCGGCGGGCGGCGCGTGAGGTGCGCCACGAGGCAGTTGAGCAGGATGTCCTCGCAGTTGTGTGCGCGGCGCACGGCGAGGCGCGAGGCAGTTGTGCAGCGGGGCGGGTGTACATAGACACGGCGCGGCACTCACTTGTAGCGGTGGTGCGCGGTCTTGTACCGCCGGCGCTGCGCCAGCTTGAGCGGCGGGCGGCGCGTGAGGTGCGCCACGAGGCAGTTGAGCAGGATGTCCTCGCAGTTGTGTGCGCGGCGCACGGCGAGGCGCGAGGCAGTTGTGCAGCGGGGCGGGTGTACATAGACACGGCGCGGCACTCACTTGTAGCGGTGGTGCGCGGTCTTGTACCGCCGGCGCTGCGCCAGCTTGAGCGGCGGGCGGCGCGTGAGGTGCGCCACGAGGCAGTTGAGCAGGATGTCCTCGCAGTTGTGTGCGCGGCGCACGGCGAGGCGCGAGGCAGTTGTGCAGCGGGGCGGGTGTACATAGACACGGCGCGGCACTCACTTGTAGCGGTGGTGCGCGGTCTTGTACCGCCGGCGCTGCGCCAGCTTGAGCGGCGGGCGGCGCGTGAGGTGCGCCACGAGGCAGTTGAGCAGGATGTCCTCGCAGTTGTGTGCGCGGCGCACGGCGAGGCGCGAGGCAGTTGTGCAGCGGGGCGGGTGTACATAGACACGGCGCGGCACTCACTTGTAGCGGTGGTGCGCGGTCTTGTACCGCCGGCGCTGCGCCAGCTTGAGCGGCGGGCGGCGCGTGAGGTGCGCCACGAGGCAGTTGAGCAGGATGTCCTCGCAGTTGTGTGCGCGGCGCACGGCGAGGCGCGAGGCAGTTGTGCAGCGGGGCGGGTGTACATAGACACGGCGCGGCACTCACTTGTAGCGGTGGTGCGCGGTCTTGTACCGCCGGCGCTGCGCCAGCTTGAGCGGCGGGCGGCGCGTGAGGTGCGCCACGAGGCAGTTGAGCAGGATGTCCTCGCAGTTGTGTGCGCGGCGCACGGCGAGGCGCGAGGCAGTTGTGCAGCGGGGCGGGTGTACATAGACACGGCGCGGCACTCACTTGTAGCGGTGGTGCGCGGTCTTGTACCGCCGGCGCTGCGCCAGCTTGAGCGGCGGGCGGCGCGTGAGGTGCGCCACGAGGCAGTTGAGCAGGATGTCCTCGCAGTTGTGTGCGCGGCGCACGGCGAGGCGCGAGGCAGTTGTGCAGCGGGGCGGGTGTACATAGACACGGCGCGGCACTCACTTGTAGCGGTGGTGCGCGGTCTTGTACCGCCGGCGCTGCGCCAGCTTGAGCGGCGGGCGGCGCGTGAGGTGCGCCACGAGGCAGTTGAGCAGGATGTCCTCGCAGTTGTGTGCGCGGCGCACGGCGAGGCGCGAGGCAGTTGTGCAGCGGGGCGGGTGTACATAGACACGGCGCGGCACTCACTTGTAGCGGTGGTGCGCGGTCTTGTACCGCCGGCGCTGCGCCAGCTTGAGCGGCGGGCGGCGCGTGAGGTGCGCCACGAGGCAGTTGAGCAGGATGTCCTCGCAGTTGTGTGCGCGGCGCACGGCGAGGCGCGAGGCAGTTGTGCAGCGGGGCGGGTGTACATAGACACGGCGCGGCACTCACTTGTAGCGGTGGTGCGCGGTCTTGTACCGCCGGCGCTGCGCCAGCTTGAGCGGCGGGCGGCGCGTGAGGTGCGCCACGAGGCAGTTGAGCAGGATGTCCTCGCAGTTGTGTGCGCGGCGCACGGCGAGGCGCGAGGCAGTTGTGCAGCGGGGCGGGTGTACATAGACACGGCGCGGCACTCACTTGTAGCGGTGGTGCGCGGTCTTGTACCGCCGGCGCTGCGCCAGCTTGAGCGGCGGGCGGCGCGTGAGGTGCGCCACGAGGCAGTTGAGCAGGATGTCCTCGCAGTTGTGTGCGCGGCGCACGGCGAGGCGCGAGGCAGTTGTGCAGCGGGGCGGGTGTACATAGACACGGCGCGGCACTCACTTGTAGCGGTGGTGCGCGGTCTTGTACCGCCGGCGCTGCGCCAGCTTGAGCGGCGGGCGGCGCGTGAGGTGCGCCACGAGGCAGTTGAGCAGGATGTCCTCGCAGTTGTGTGCGCGGCGCACGGCGAGGCGCGAGGCAGTTGTGCAGCGGGGCGGGTGTACATAGACACGGCGCGGCACTCACTTGTAGCGGTGGTGCGCGGTCTTGTACCGCCGGCGCTGCGCCAGCTTGAGCGGCGGGCGGCGCGTGAGGTGCGCCACGAGGCAGTTGAGCAGGATGTCCTCGCAGTTGTGTGCGCGGCGCACGGCGAGGCGCGAGGCAGTTGTGCAGCGGGGCGGGTGTACATAGACACGGCGCGGCACTCACTTGTAGCGGTGGTGCGCGGTCTTGTACCGCCGGCGCTGCGCCAGCTTGAGCGGCGGGCGGCGCGTGAGGTGCGCCACGAGGCAGTTGAGCAGGATGTCCTCGCAGTTGTGTGCGCGGCGCACGGCGAGGCGCGAGGCAGTTGTGCAGCGGGGCGGGTGTACATAGACACGGCGCGGCACTCACTTGTAGCGGTGGTGCGCGGTCTTGTACCGCCGGCGCTGCGCCAGCTTGAGCGGCGGGCGGCGCGTGAGGTGCGCCACGAGGCAGTTGAGCAGGATGTCCTCGCAGTTGTGTGCGCGGCGCACGGCGAGGCGCGAGGCGGGCGCGGCGGCCGCGTACAGAGCGAGCGTCGCGCGGTGGACGAGCGCCGCGTTCGGGAGAACCATTGAGTACGCGCCGCCCCATTTGCTGCTGTAGCCCCAGACGCCCTGAACACGAAACAACCATCACTTTTTTAATTTGAGGACTAATAAAAAACTTTATTGCTATTGATAGATTAATTTAAACAAACAAAAGACAATGACCACCGCATTCACAATTTTGTAACGCAGAACAGTTCCACGGCTACAATGCACCAGCCATTGACAGGGGTTCCTCCTAGATTCGTATTAAATGGAAAGATTAGTGAGACGCTTTCTTTTTAGGACGCCTAAATAGTGGAATCAACTCGCGACCGAGGGTTTCCTGGTGAACTAATGTTTGGAATATTTTATGGTTCGACAACGTGCTAGTGATTAGTCTTTTCGCAAAGGCACCGATGGCCAACAACAGTTCATGCTCATTTACCACAGTTGTAAGTATAAGAGTTAAAAAAAACTAACGAATAATATGATACTAACACGCCCAGGAAAATTGTATGCGTAACCTAAACATTTATTACCTTAGCTTCATCCCAGTAGTGACTTCTCGCTGGGTAGCCGACTATTCGCTCCGGGAAATGCCGCCACACGCCGAACGCGAAGTCCAACTCCTCGGCCAAGAGAGGCGCGTCTCCGTCCAGGGAGAACACTGCAGCGGTCGGCACCGCCCAGAGGGGTTTCCAACGAGCCGATACTCCTTCCCTGAAAGATATAGTTCACGATTTTGGAGCAAAGGCAGTTAGTTACTTAACTAATATATGCAAACGCTGTGCCCAATAGAAAATATAGAGTTGTAAAAGAGAGACCTAATAATTTTCGTTCATGGGATGAATAAGAGTTTTGGAAAAGATTTGGCCTCAAAAAACATGAAGCAAACATACTCTTTGCAACAACTTTAGACAACAAAAAAAGTTAAGGTTATTTTTCTTATACGTTAAAGTCAATTTGTCAAGCATCAACTTTTGTCTTGTTTCGTTCTAACATTGCATTGATTGCAGGTATAGGTGCATCTCGCTTGTGGATAATCAGTGTGAAGTTAGCGATATAAGTACATAGACAACCGATCGATAGCTATCCTTTGGATAAAAGACGATTGAAAAATTAAAAATATCTATTCGTTTGATAAACAGCCAGTTAATTTTATACTTCAGCTAGCTATCTAAGAAATAAACTAAGAATTGAAAAATCGGGTTTAAAAGAATTTGACAGGCTTTCCATAGTTCAGTCGCCTGGTTAGCGAAAGGCGATGAGTTCCGACTGATACGGAGTACTATTAATCTTTTCTGTGCTGATACCTTTTTTTTTATATTGCCCGTCAAGATGACCTCACTCCACCTGATGGAAAGCGGTCGTGAGGTCCAGATATGAGTTTGACAAGCCCAGTCATTCAAACGAATCACTGGGCTGGCCATCCTCACCTTGAAGGCCTGCAGAAATGCCTTTTCACGCCCCGCTTGAAGAACCCGGGACTATAAGAGGAAGGAAACACATGTGCTGGAAGAGCGTTCCACGTCTGGATGGTACGACAAAGAAACGAGTCACCGAACCTTTTAGTTCGGGCCAACAAATGTTGAATTGTGTGTGGGTGACGCCGTAGTCCAGCACGCGTGGTACGGGAGTGGAAAGGTGAGGGTGGGATAAGCTGGAATAACTCGTCAGAGCATTCCCCATTGTAGAAGCCCATACCTGTTCAAGTAATATGTTTTTATATTTTATTCTTCGCTGAATGTTTGTTTGCAACATGTCAACTTACCCTGGGTAATGCGTGGTGGCGTCTATGACCAGCACGGGCAGCGGGTCGCGCTCGTCGCCCGCGGCGCGCGCCAGCGACTTCAGCGACGGCGCGGCGCGCTCGCTGTCCCAGACCAGGACCACCTGGAAGCGGTTACTGTGTAAACAAAATGCCATATACGAGGTGCATTCAATAAGTACCTAGCCTCATCGCCAGAGGGCGCTGTAGTTTCAAAAGAGTTTTACCACAGTGTAGCACATTCTTTTATAATTCTTTTTTCAAATTTTCATTCCAATCCCTTCATTTGTTTTAATTTGACAACTTATGGAAGCGAACGTGTCGATCGGTTTTACAAAAATGGAAAAAGAGCAATATCGTTCGGTGATTCGATTCCTATTTTTGGAAGGGAAAACGCGCATCGAAATCAAAGAGCGCTTGGATGCTGTGTACGGTGACTCTTCTCCATCGATGGCCACCGTCAAGAATTGGTTCAACGAGTTTGCACGTGGCCGTACGTCGGTTTTTGATGAACCACGTCCAGGTGCACCGAAAACAGCTGCTACGGAGGAAAACATTAAAAAAATCCATGATCTCGTATTGGCAGATCGCCGATTGAAGGTTCGGGAGCTAGCTGAGACTGTAGCCATTTCAGAAGGAACAGTGCATCATATTCTTCACGAGGAACTCGGCATGAGAAAGCTGTCGGTGCGATGGGTGCCGCGTTTACTCACACCGGAAAACAAGCGCAACCGTGAGAACACATCGGAGACGTGTTTGGCGCTGTTTAAGCGGAATCCAGCGGAGTTTTTGCGTCGTTTTGTGACCGTGGATGAAACTTGGATCCACTGGTACACACCAGAGACCAAGAAGCAATCAAAACAATGGATCCAGACCGGGGAACGTGCTCCAAAGAAGGCGAAAACTGTAAAATCGGCCGGAAAAGTTATGGCCACCGTTTTCTGGGATTCACAAGGTGTGATCTACATCGATTACCTCGAGAAGGGTAAAACAATTACAGGGCTTTACTATGCCGATTTATTAGGCCGATTCGACGCCGAATTAAAGAAAAAACGACCCCATCTGGGGAAGAAAAAAGTGCTGTTTCACCACGACAACGCACCGGTTCACACGTCTGCCGTTGCCATGGCCAAATTGGTCGAATTACGCTACGAATTGCTGCCCCATCCACCGTTTTCTCCAGATTTGGCCCCTTGTGACTTCTTTCTGTTTCCTAATCTGAAAAAATCACTCGCCGGGAATAGATATGGATCAAATGAGGAGGTCATCGCCGCCACGGAGGCCTATTTTGCAGTTTGACAAAAACTATTTTTCGGACGGGTTAAAAAAAGTTGGAGCATCGCTGGGCTAAGTGTATCGAACTAAGAGGAGACTATGTTGAAAAATAAATTGCCACTATTCCAAAATTTTCGTTTACTTTTTGTAGGCTAAGTATTTATTGAATGACCCTCGTAGGTGTACCTAGTACCTACACAAAAGGTGAAAATGTGACGGGACGAGGCCAGCAAGCGTCGCGTGGGCGACTTTAATGTACGGTGCAGCCATGATGCTGCTTTTCTACCAGAGATGTGCAAAGCTGTGTAGTTAAGGATGTGTAATGTGTGTATGGTATCCACCATTCAAGATCGTTTATTTAGCTATGAAAATATCCGATCCTCATTGCTGGATATCATACACATCGGTAGCTTATTCAGCTATACGGCAAGTACATCTTTGGTGGAAAAGCAGCCAAGGGCGGACAAACTTCTGAAACAGGCTTGTTGTGGCATAAGACTACTATTTTCAAAGCATAATGTAAGTCGAAAAGTCTTGAATGGACTTACATTATTGTAATACTTTATATACGATTGGTAAAAAGTGGGCTTCTGACTTAGAAGTTCTGAGTGTTCCGTTCACCATGACGGCAACAGTCACTTGCCTCCGACTACCCCGTTTGGGATAAAGTCGTGATGGTATGTTGTGTTATGTTAATAATACCTACTCGTATTATTATACTTTGATGTGATTAAATTTTCTTAAAATGGAATTGCTGCAAAAAAATTGTTGGTATCGACCACCCACTGTTTTACGAATTCCGACTAGAATAATACTTTTTTAAAATAAAAATAGTGCATTTAAAACTAAATTACCTTTTCACAGAACTCGCTAGACGCTATATTAGCGAGCAGCTTGTGCAGCGCGGGCGACGTGGCCTGCACGTACATCAGCGCCGTGTAGGTGTCGCCGGGCGTGGGCGGCGGCGCGGCGCCGGGCACGGCGGGCGCGGGCAGCGGCGCGGGGGGCGGCGGCGGCGCGGCGGGCGCGGCGGGCGCGGGGGGCGCGGCCGCGCCCAGCGGCAGGTGCGCGCGCGAGTCGCCGTACGACGCGAGCGTGCCCAGCGCGCCCGGGGACGCGTTCCATATCAGTGCCTCACGCTGACGCGACGTTCGGTGCGCCGATATTCGCTCCAGTATTATCTGGGAGAATGATGGCTTTTATTTGAATCGATAAGCTATACTCAGAGTCGTCATCGTTGTTGTCAGATGCAGAAAGCGCGGCTGAAAATAGGCTGCCTCCGAAGCTTTCTTCAGTTGGCGGTCGTGAAAAGCCAGCACCAACTCATGATGCTACTATATTCATCATATCTTTCATAAACTGTCGACCAACTCGTGTGGTGGTAGACATTGCGTTTCCGATTTAATGGTATCTCTTTAGAACATTTCTGCCCCGGTCTGCTTGAAGTAGGGTAATATTATGAAATGCCTACACTAAATCCTTGCAAAAACTAGCACATGTTTAGAGATAAACTGTCATATTGCCGAAATTACTTGAGCTAAACTCTTCACAAAATAAAAGGCCCGTTTTGACAGTTCACGCCCATGAAGTTCTCTATTTTTACCGATCAAAATGTTCTTAAGATAATTTCATTTTTCATTGATGGGTACCGCTCACTCGGCTAAGTGCTGTGCATAACACGCAGCACTTAGCGCAATGGACGCAAATAATTTATTTGCGTCCATTAATCGGGGAGGTTTGTTAACAAGTTAGTAAACCTCCCCGAACAGTGCATAATCATTATGGACAATGCATCTTATCATTCGGTTCAAATAGATAAAGCACCTACTCAAGCAAACAAAAAGGATGATATAGTGGGATGGCTACAAAAACAAGTCGTTGAAGCTGACACGAAATTGTTAAAAGCTGAATTGCTGCAACTGGTAAAAGAAAATAAACCTGCGAAACTAACATATAAAATTGATGAATTGGCACTTCAGCATGGACACAAAGTGATAAGAACGACGCCGTACCATTATCAGTACCATGCTATGGAGTTGATTTGGGCTCAAGTGAAAGGATACGCAGCTCGCCACAATACAAAGCCGCCATTCTCCACTAAGAAAAGATGACATTCCTGAATGAAGCTTGTGCCAAAATTACTAAAGAAGACTGGGCAAAAGTGGTAGAAAAAACTCGAAAAATGTAAAGGAAGACTATGACAGAGACGTCAATATTCACAATATAATTGAAAATGAAATAGTTATAAATACGGGTGACGATTTTGGCTCATCATCTGAAGAAAATGATCGACTGAGGATTCACTTTTTTTCCATTTTTTTTGGTGATTGGGTGAATGGTGTTCACTGTTTTACTTACTGGTGTTCTACATTTAAGATCTTGTAAACCTACATGGAGCAATAAATGTTATAACTATGACTATGACTATGACTAATGATTGTAACAAAAATATTGAATGAAAGAATATTGACCTTTCATAACATAGTATCATTTCAAAATACCTACAATATCAAAGTAAAAGTAAATTTTCTAATCAGAACTTTAATCTAATGCACTTTACAATACATATTCAAATCGATCAAATACTCATGCAAACTTAAATCGATTCAACGTGAGTACCGAGGCGTATAGGTACATCACTAGTTACGTCGTGAAGACAAATGTCAAAACGGGCCTTTTATTTTTTGAAGAGTTTAAAGCAATTTCGAAAGTCGCACATGCTGTAATTAATTGTAACGATACCAAACAAACACAAAATACCTGATCAAATAAGCTACAGGTAATCTGTAGGAAGTAATGTTAATTACCAGGTAAGTACATACCATATTGCATAGCTTGGTAATAAATAAAGTATATGTTTAAAATATAACAAGTGCTTACCTCAATCGTAGTGAAAACAATTTTTTCGATGGATGAAAAATACTGCTCCCATAAAAGCTGCGTCTGTTGTCGTAAAGCTAGAACTCGCTCAGGAGGAACTGAGCGTACGAGCTCTGGCACCTAAAAGTATTTCACAATTGCAAATATTTTTTTCTTGATGTAAATGATTCACATACATATTATACCGGGTGATGATTTATAGAAGAAATAAAATGAATAGAATAAACATTTATTTGGTAAACTCATTACACATCAATAAAAATACACAAAAGAACACAACAAAATAAGAATAGACAAAAACAAAAAATAATAACCACAAATCATTCATGTGTGACAATGTTACCAAACTGGTTAGTCTCAGCTGCTATCTCATGGTGGAGCCATGACGCTGGTTTTCTGTGGTAACCACAAGGTGTGAGGACGTCCGGTCCATCCTAAATAAAAGTTAGATATTACGTGATTAATTTTCGGCCTAGCATATTAAGAAGGTTTGATGGTTCCTGTAGGAATGTGTATTTGTGTGTATCTGGATATATGTAAATGAATGTTTGCAAGCTAGTGTGGTGGATGAAAGTATATAATATGCAGGTACATAGGTACAGTATGTAAAAGGTACACGAACAGTACATACATAATAATATACACGTTATACAGTGTGAGTCTTTATAAGTGCACATACTAAAAAATAGGAAAATATAGTAATTTTTACCGACGGAAAAATGATCAAAAGAAATTCTAAATTTTAAAAAAAAATCAATGGGCAATTTGAATATAGCATTTTCAGTGGGGTACTCTATGCAGAAATAATGTTATAAACTTTTAAACTAAATGCCTTATCGCAATGAAACAAAATTGCTGATGATTACTAATAACAAGAAAAAACATCATAAAATGAAAAAAAAATAATCAAAAACATAGTTTCGTAATTAAATTGCCGAAAATCATTTTTATTTACCGTATTTTTTACAATTATTATAAATTTCTAAATAAAAAGTAAAAAGTAAAGTAAAAGTAACGTCATATTAGCTTTCATATGGTATTAATGCCATGTTACCCCAATTACAGTTAAATTCAGCACTCAAAGAATGACTCTTGCGCGTATTTTCGCACAAAACAAAAAATAGAGATTTTTCTATTTCCAGTGTGAGTCTCTATAAAGTGCACATATTAAAAAAGGACAATAATCAGGCCTTTGGCTATCGATCAGATATTATCTAAGATGTAGTTTAAATGTGGCTGCAAATTTTGAATTTCTGACCGGTGGTAGAAGATTGTTTTTTAGCATAGCGAAAGCTGCCCCGAAAGGCAGGCGTACTGCTCTTTCGGTACATCATAAATAATCACCCGGTATAGGTATAGATAGATAAATGACCTGTAAAAGTAGTCGTTCATCAGCCCAAATGACAGCACGGCGCCAATCGATCCGTTCGTCGAAGGGCAGGCGCCAGCCGTTGCTCAGCAGGACTGGCACGCAGCCTGCAGCCAGCGCCTCCAGGAAGCGGTACGAGCCCAGCCGCCGCCCGCGTGCCACCAGGCAAAATGTTGAGTTTGCCAATAGTTGCTCATAATCAAATCTAAAAATAATTTAACTTTATGGCATTAAAAAAAATGAAATTACAGATGGTTTAGGAACACCGTTCATATTATATTTAGAACGGTTTCAGACCAGCGTTTTTCTTCGCGCGTATGCGGTCGCTTCAGCATACGCGCTCAATCGCGCGTTATGTTTCATGCTTACAAACGCGCGTACACGGGCTTACTTAATGCGGCGTGTTCGCCCAAACCGGTGATGGTGAGTCCAGCACCCATATAGATTATGCAAGCTTATAAGCGCGTCAACGCTCATACGGGTTATGCGTGGTGTATGGCAAAAGGCGCGCCTGTATGTGCCTACATGGGCTTTCAAAAACGCTACGCGCTAACGCTAATCTAAAACCACACTTATATAAAGCCGAAAGCTTAGGTACTTTACTTACTGAAACTTACTTATCATATTCGCGGTTGTCTTCGTCACACCTTTCATCCCGTAAATCTTTCCACGATTTTCCATGACGACAAGTCGTTACTAGGATAAGATTATTGCCATCATGTAAATGCCACAATGAATTCCTTGTTTCACTACCGATTCCATGCACGTATCTTTTCCCTTTGAAAGCAAGTAGATGTCGTCGGGGAGCAGGGAATGGATTCGCTGTTGCTGCTGGAGGCACTCCTCCTCGTTCTGGGTGTTCTTTGTGGAACAATGGCAAAGAGACATCGAAACCATCGCGAAACACTGTTTCTGATGCACTCGCCCGAGCTAATATTGCGTCTCCTGGGTCGAAACCGAGAGCTCCTTCGGCGTAATCAGGCCACGTGCCAGAGTACAAATTGAATATAAGATGATTGCGACCATTCTTCCAATATGGCAATCGAGTCAGTCGAGTGGCGACGTCGGGAACATGTTCTGGAGATAGAGGATCGGCATCTAATGTATCCACAGCCGGTAGGAATAAACACGCTTCAGTGGGATCTCTCGTCGCATAGCGAGACTCTCGAATAACTGATAATACTTTACGGTATGATGGGCTCACCGGACCTTCAGTAGGATATACATAAATTTTTGGCTCATCCCCGCATTTCGTGAAATCAAAGCATGTCTCCATCCGACAGGGTTTTGCTGTCGAGCGTGGTTGTCTTTGCAGCAGTGACGGTACTTCTGATAAATCCTCAAATGAAGCGTATGTCGGCAAAAGGTCACGACGACTACTTTGCACTAATTCAGACTTAAAAGCATAGCCGCTATAACATCCATAAATAATTACAGCGCAACTAATGAACAGTAATATATATCGCTTCTTTGCCTGCATCGTGTCCGTCAAAACTGACTTCTCAATTAATGTATAAGTACGTATTAATCATAATTGAGATTACTGGATTTGCTTTCACAGGTAGGTACCGAATGTGAAGATTATGCTTGAACTGACCTGAAAAATGTTTGTAACTATCATAAAATTATTCATTATTTATTATTATTGGACTAAAGAGATATTAGTATCGTAATAATAACATATGATTAATGATGTGATACGAATGTGGGAAAGTATTTTGCGTTACTCTCTTCCTCTGCTGGTTTGCCTCCAGTGCCTTGCCAGCTGCTCACTTAGGGATCAATATGTGGCCTCCTCCCCCGGGTGACGGTCGCGGAGAACTAGGCTGCTGTCATTTCTCGTATCAACGAAAAGATCATCGACATAAAGATCTCATAAATCAAAATCTCTACATTCATGTATCATCTTAAATTTTTTGACCCTACCATTCCCCTCCACTTGCTCTACTTGCGGGTGGTATGGCAGAGATTGCTCTTTAGCTATAAGACCGCCTAATTGTGTCATCGTGTTATCTTTTAAGTGCTAAGATGTTATTTAATGTTATTTCTGGTATACAATTAATAATATTTATGATATGTTATGATCTCATGGGCAACCTGGCGGCTATCAAGCAGTTTGTGTGATGCTTAAGAGCTCTTACACACGGACGGTAGTTTGCCGACGACGCGCGACGTATGTACCTACCTACAGCATGCACATGCAATGCAAGTGATAACGACACATACTGAAAAACCTCCCTCTCCCTCCTGCGTCATATTATCTTCCACTGACCAGACCCCACCATAATTTCAAATGACGTTATAGTATATGGACGAGTCCTTGTAAGCACTAACAAATATATTTAATTAAATCACACTGTTTTTATTGTCTATTTTTTAACACTAGTGTGGATATTCTAGCCATTTTGTAGCGTACGTGCGTACCACATTATTAGGAAAATATAAAACATAATCACCTATTAAAATTTAATATAATGAATTGAAGTCAAAAATATTGATAAGATAAAACATAGCTTATTTCCAACATTAATGGTCATTTCATTGTGTACACTAAAATAATAACATAGCTTTAGCCATAATTATTGTGCATTCATTAAACTTGACTTTAATAATAAATCTAAATCTGTAGCTGCGAGTGATGGTGATGATGATGATATTGATTTGCCAACAGACATATTTTGATTCATCTCTGTGGAATTGTCAATCAATTTGAGAGATGTTCAAATTGTTATAACTATCTACTTAGAGGAGATAGGGGAGAGGTAACATAATTTTGTAGACCACAGTCTTCGCAATCGAATAGGCCCGTTTTGACACCTGTCATCGTGGTTTAACCAGGGATGTGAGTGAACCCCACCATAGATAGCCTGATTATCCGTTCCCGGACAGGCTGCTGTAGATTTCTGTCCTAAGGACTTATTATACAAAAAAAAAATGCTTTATGGACTACAATAAAATTCCAAAAAAGTACAAGATAAGACCCATGCACATAATGATGTGTAACCTGCGTGAATGGTTGGTGGATTGTTGTATCTATAGTGTTAATGATTTTTTAAACTCACATTTTGAATGATGTTAATAATTAAGCAGAATAGTTGGTGTTTATAAAGTCAAATTATGTTTTTGTTTGGGATAGTAGGATACCTCCTACTATTTGCGAATGGTACTATTTGAGCCAACACTCTCCGGATTATGGTTAAATACATAACAAATAAATAAGGCACAAATTAAAATATATTTTCTCTTCATCAATGTTTGACAGAGCATGACTGCAACTGGTTTACTGTGTTATATTTTAAAATTAAGATATGACCTGGGCAAAAAATTACTTAAATTAAAAATCATAGTTTACCCTTCAGTCATTTAATAATATAGTATGCTGCCTAAATTCTTGTTGAAATTTAATGTATTGCTTGCTGTCTTCTGAGACTTTTTCATTAATTTATTACATACACTAAAGCTAAAATATTGTGTTAGGTTTGTAAATTGTAAAAACTTACTTTACATCATTGTAATAACGACCATGGCAAAACGCAAACGTTATTCCCGTTTTATTGACTTGACTTGAGCCAACTTGAGCCTTCTCTCCTCGGCACCATCAGTAAAAACAAAATAACACTGACTGGCTGGCTGACTGACTGACTCTTCTCTTTTTTCTGTAATCTGTGTGACTGACGGACGGACTGGTCACTAGGGATGTGAAAAAATATAGATTAAAAATCGTTTTTTTACAATAAATAACGATTTAAATATTGCATAAAATCTATTGTTTTAAATCGATTTTTCGTTCACCACACTCCGACATTTAAGTCTGGCCAGCTAAATCACTATTGAGTACATTAACGCCCCTAAGCATTGTCCACCGTCAACAAGTTCGGCCGTTGATGATGTCGATAACGATGACATTTGAGAAACTCATAACAAATTGTTTGTAGAGACTATGAGAACCTGTCAAAGTCACAGTCACACGTCTGAATTGAGTTTGTACATAGCTGCACCTCTAATAGGATTAAAAGAAGACTCTTTAGAATCCTAGGGAAGCTATGAGGGAGCTTATCCCAAACTAACACAGTTGTAGTTGTTGTAGCACTTTTTGGTACCGGCTTCTTCGGCTCCAGCAGAGAGATTGTTCCTCAAAAGCTGGCGCCATATTAACTAAGGCCAGTAGCCAAATATTATCCAAACGCTTACCTAAGCTTTTATTCCTAAACTTTGCCTACGGATTTCTAGTTTTTTTATTATTAGAATAGTTTAGTTTGATGTTATTTTAATTATAATTCTAAAACTCTAATTTGTGTTGATTATTTAAAACTTATTTTTTTGTTGTTTATTTTTAATTAATAAAACTGTGATTAATACAACATTTAAGCGTTTATTTTGAAATTATTTAAAAGAATTAAGAAAAATCTATTATTTTAAATAAATCGATTATTTTTTAAAGAAAAATTTGTTAATGGTACATCGATTCTTCATGCTAAAAAAACAATCGATTCATTAATAATCGGTTTTTCACATCCCTAGTGGTCACCACTTCTTTTTTGGATATCCTTTTTACGACCACGGACAGTGTCCATTTCAGCCATTCTTGGTATTAGTAATTTTTCTATGTTCTTGATTATTCAATAATTTATGATAGTAGGTAATTTGCTTCCGTTTCTGTAATTCTGTTTTCAAATTCCTTCTATTGTAGACACTAATATTCAAAGATGTATTTGTATGTGTTTGTATTTTGCATTAAAGATGGCAGACAGAAGGCGGGGTTTTTCTTCAGTATTTTTGTATAACTTGATGAAGCTATCTATATGTACTAATGTTTATAAAGAGAAAGCTGGGCAGTGTAAAACCAAACTGGCCCCTGACTTTTGAATCTAATACTGGAGTCAGGGGCCAGGCCACAGGTCACTACAAAGAGAATTTGAGAGCTTTCCACTCACCCAGTTGTCCGGTGAAATTGTGAAAGCCATCAGCGACCAGCGGCTAACAAAGCATGCCACGTAGAAAAAGAAAAAAGCTTCCGCTGTCAATCCGTCACACAGATTAGCGACTCATGCGCGCGGCATGCGGCACGTCTCGGGTAACCCAACCGCTTGTGCGCAGGATTTTTTATCGCCGCGGGTTGGGTGACGCGCCCCCCGCAAAAACATTATTTACGAGCTATTGGAGAACTTCTAAGAACAACGAGGAACTGATTTAGATAAATGAATAACTGCAGCAGCGTCCTAAAATATTTGACTAGGTATAAATAAGTTACAACAAATTACAAAAAAATGTGAAATATGTTAAACTGCGTAAATCTGGCTTAATTTTACAAAAAAGTATTTTTAGTAATTAATTGAACGCGATGACCTACTTATTTTTTTAATTGATTCTTAAATAGACTTCATTTTGGTTCGAATGGTACTAAACATGTCTAAATCCATGAACTAAAACTCTATAAACAGATAATTAACGTGTTTGTGTAAATTAACTGTCGACTCGGAAGATAAGAATCAAACCTAATGTTATAATAATCTAGAACACCTGGATCAAAAAAGGAACAAATCTTCGAAAGCTTCATTCTTAAACTAACTAACAAAAAAAAACACGTACATATTACATCTCAAAACAATTATTCATAAAAAATATTGTAAAGTGATTGTCCAAAAATGAATTAAATTAATGTTTGTTTTTGTTTGCTGCCAGATTTTGAAGATACATGTTCGACTTTCCGAGATATCTGTATGGTACTGATTAGCACACAAAACAAGGATTTTTTCAAGCAAATTACTTACGGCATTTTTAGATTCACAATCACTTTTCAAAATGAAAATATAAAACTTGAGATTACAGATTACACAAAAAGAATATTCATAGACTACCAATACCACTTGTCAAACGTCTTTTTCACCCCGTAATGTTGCTAGCTACCAATATAATAGGCCATACAGCCAAGAGTGCGACAAACTAAAATACATAAATAAAAAATGTAGCGCACGGCAGCCCTGCAACTCTGGTGGCGCGCGCACATGTCCGTCGAAAAAAATGCGCAACTGTAGTGGCGTCGCGCAGATCAGTCAGAAAGAAGAACTCCTACGTCAACAACTCTTCTGACAGCCAGCAACGATTGCTGTCGCTGTCAAGCAAAAAGCCGGCCGTTGCTCGCCTTCGCCTCACATGGGACCTACTTACTAAACACAATGTCTGTAGTTTCGGGAAAACTAAAATGGTCTTTTTATGTATAAAAACTAATATAATTTGAACAATTATCATCTATTTTTGTACTCTTTACCTCTTTGCTCATAAGATACTCAGTTCACCATTATACGAATAAATATTCAAGTATATCATGGCTGCGGTCCGATTTAGGAAAAAAGTAATTTTAGCACCTTTAGGCCCGTATTCTGAAACGACGCTCAAGCGCACTTTGAACTGTGATTACCTGATCTACTCTTGAGTTTAGAATCTGTTCTTGAGTACGTTGCTTATTATGAAACGAATATCAAACGGATCTCAGTTGAATCGAGTTTCAAACTAGATTTGAGTAGAGTTTGCTTTTTGTAGCACTTTTGCCCGGTCCAAATTGAAAAGCGCGCTAAAAGCGCTAGCGTTCCTATCAGCATTGAATTAATTATTTATAGTCTCGAAGGTATTGTCACTATTCTGAATGAAAATTTATTTGATTATTCACGCTGAAAAATATTTTGCCTCTTACAAGCTTATTCTGAGTTGAACAAACCCACAGCAAAGCGCTAGTTCAGATGGTCAATGGTCGAATAAATAATACGTCAAAGTAGTTTCATAGAGCGACATTTATTCAAAGTTCTAAAATACTCATAAATAACCGGAGAAAAATCCTAACACCGCGATTTAGGAATATTAAATAGCTTATCAACACAACGCCATCTATTGGCACAAGAAAAACTTAATTTATGCATAAATGGACTATACATAGTCGCCCACCAAGGACAAACTGTATTTGTCCTTAATCAAACAGTTACGCAAACCAATCGCCCACCGTGGCACAAAGAGCAAAAGTACATAGGTACATAAAATAACAGATAACCTATTTCAATTAAGAGCCATAAAAAACAGGCAAAATGACAAAACAATTACTGAACATTGACATTACTGAAATTCATTTAATATCATTAAAAACAGTTAAAACACACACAAAATTAAATTAAACATCAAGAAACAATAAACTAAAACATCACATCATATAAAAGCCATGTTTCTTGAGATATATTTACACAAGATACAATCTTCAGTTCTATTAATTAACAACAAAAATGTATCATTAATCGTAAATGAACAGATGAAATTGTATTGTGCAAGTTAATATTAAGCTTTTAAGTTTTAACACACCTTATTCATCTAGAAACATATCTTACACATATAACAAGCCCTACTAAACAAGCAAACAACCAGATTTACATATAGAAAGTCAACAATTATTACTCTTTGCAATTAATTTATCACAAAATATTCAGAACTTTTATATACATTTACATTTTAACAGTTCGAGTGAACCAGTTGCACCGACTAGTGCTTCTTATACTAGGCGTATGATTAACATCACCTCTACCGTTCCAAGTTTGTCCTAGATTCATTGATTCCTTTTTAAAGCTAGCAGGTTTCACTATCCCTGTATTGCTATTTATTTTATTCCGCAATAAATCTCGATTCTGGAATGTTTTACTACTGCAGGCTTCATCCACAGTACCTGATAAGATCCACCCTAATGAGGTGCATTGCGCCAGAACTAAGCCATTAGGGCTCCTTTTAACTCCATTTTGTAAAATTTGGCTATACACTTCCGAACCCAGCAATGAATCAATGTGATTTGAAGTATGATAGCCTGGGTCGGCGAGAGAAATTTCATTAGGCATCCAGTGCTCCGGTTTTATCAGGTTGGTAGATGAAAGCGTGGCAATAGATTCTATAACATGCGCCTTAACATTTATGACTGTACTTTGGTCAAAGCGTGATGAAATTTCTAAGTTCACCATAGCCTTGATCTTAAACTGTAATCTCCACCGATTCCTACAATGTTTCTTTTTACATGTATTTTCTTCAAGCCCAAGTGTTGAACCATCGATTCAGTCACAAACGAAGACTCAGATCCTTGGTCTAATAACGCACGACTTTTATTTATCTGACCATTTCTTGACATGGTATTGACCACCGCGGTAGCAAGTAAGACCCGATTTTGTTTTACCTTTTTGGTCGAAATACAAGAAATTACCGGATCAAGTACAGCGTTCTCAACATCGGAATCTGCACTTGAATCTGAAACCTCCTGATGCTTGACCATCAGTAGCAACTTTACTCATGGGGTGCAAGAGAGCATGGTGCTTTCTCTTGCATATACGGCACTTTATGTTATTCTGGCAGTTTTTGGCAGAATGACCACTTCCTAGACAACAAAAACATATGTTGTTTTTAGCGACAAAGTTACGCCGCGACTCTACAGGTTCACTGTAAAATTGTTTACAATGATTAAGCTTATGCTCCTCTGAACAATATGTACAAGTTACATTTGATATATGCAAAGCATTTATTCTATTTGATGAACATTGAACAAAATTATTATTATTTACAATCCTTCCGGTGTCTAGGAATCCAATAGCACGATAGCGGTTCTTCAAAAAATTTTGAAATTGCTTATAAGTAGGCATTTTGTCAGAACTGCAATCAGCTGCGCTAAATTCCCACTGTCTCCTAGACTCCGGATCTAACTTTGAAGTTAAAATATTATGTACAATAATTACATCCCATGTATGTACATTAATTCCGATGTTAGAAAGCGCAGACAAGCAATCATTTGTTGTGTCCAATAACTCCTTCAAACTAGAAGCCGATTCATTACTTATACCTTTCTGCCCTAATAATATTTTTAAAATCTGGTGAGAAATATATTTTTTGTTATTATAACGCTCCTCCAGTAATTTCCAGCATCGATCGTAATTACTATCAGAAATCGGTATATTACTTATTAGTTGCTCTGCTTCACCTTGTAAATAACCCTTCAATCATCATCTTTTGAGCGTTACCCAAATTATTGTTAGTGTGAATAAGAGAGTAAAACAGGTCCCGAAATGTATTCCACTCAGAGTATTTACCTGAGAAATACGGAATGTTGACTTTTGGTAATTTTACATGACAGCCTTTAAAATCTGAGCTCATACTTCGATTTGATTCCCTAATCACAAATTTGGATGAAGCTGTTCTCAATAAAAGCTTATATTCAAAATAAGCTTCTTCGCCTTTAAAGTAAACATCATCTTTTACGTAATCTGTCTCATCAAGCCTTTCCGGAGGAATTGCTGTGCGCATTAATTCTTTATGACCCGCGGAAAACTCTAACCACATTTGTTCTAAAAGTTCTAATTTGCCCTCTACATACTCCTTAGTAATGCGGTTTTTGGAACACTTTTCATAATTTGACATAGCCTGATTAAGACGAGTATACAAATTCACTTGAAAATTAATTAAAGATTCCATTGTAAGTAATAAAAGTTACACAAACAAAATCAACAAATAATAGTACATTATGATATAAGTGCGGTAAGTTGAAAATTACAGCCGAGGCGATATTGCTAGCTCGAGCCGTAGGCGAGGGCTACAAGAAAGCAGAGGCTGTAATTATCAAAGCGCACGTATGTCATACGACGTTTTATAACATATTTGAGAGGAAATAAATAAAAATCGGACTTTCTAAAACAAATAAAATCTTTAATCACTTGCTAGAGCAGTTAGAAAATGTTTACTTGTTCACAAAATAAGCGATGCGCGCGCATCAGCGCTTTTTTTAAGGCAAAAGGCATTAAAAACAGCCAGTATTACTAATAAAGTAAATTAATATTTCTGTGTTTTTGTTACAGATGGTTGTAATTTATTGTCAAAATTAAATAAATTAAAGAATTAAATGTTTATTTATTATATTTCATCTCCCAAAGTTAATTTTATTCATAAAATGTTGACCTCTTTTCTGACATAAAAACTCTTTGCTAAAATTTAAAAAAGTACCGTT
The DNA here is from genome assembly GCA_947369235.1 of Udea olivalis. NCBI lineage: Eukaryota > Metazoa > Arthropoda > Insecta > Lepidoptera > Crambidae > Udea > Udea olivalis. The sequence goes on along the minus strand of OX376341.1, from coordinate 12,320,869 downwards.
CGTTTTAGACGGAGCATCTTGCTAAACCGTACGTTTTACCATAATAAAAAAAACTCGTGCGTTTTACATTACATTACCGCACAAGTGCGTAATGAGATACATTACGTTATTGAAATTGGTGAAATAAGAGACCCTTTACGAGCAAATATGTTATAAAAATATTTACACCCTAGAGCTACATTCAAATGTGAGCCCTTTTTACAAAATAAAGCTAAACAAATAAATTAAAACCTAACAAATATTTATAAATGCCAAATACTACGGCAGCACAAAAGACAGACTAATTTACAAGGAATCAATGCACCAAATACACATCAAATTAGCGCAATTAACAAATAGATATAATTTTTACACCTAAACTACCTGGGTAAGAGAGCCGCTATCATCATACACATTAAAATTAAACTTTACAAATAAATTGAAACTCAACAAAATATAAATTTGGCCCACTAATAAGGCAGCAAAGAAAAACTTAAATTTTCTAAGTGTTTGAAAACATAAAACCCTGGAGAAAATTTGGCATAGGTTCCCCGTACCTTTGTTTTTAAAGAACTATTCTGAGTCCCAAACTTCATACAACTAAAATTACAATTTTTTTAAAGTTTAAGTCCGCTAACATTTAAAGTTCAATTTTCTTTACTTCTTGTCCCAACTTGTCAAACTTGAGAGTTTGAGAACACAAGTTAATTAACACAAAGAAATAAGGTTGAAATTAAAAGTACTCACAGGTATAAGTAATCCGTTTCACTTACACACGCACGCACACAAACACTAGATTTTCCGTAATCTTCAAGTTTACTTCAACTTCCACCAAGTAGCGCCACTGCACCTCCGGGCTCTGCCTTTTCCTGACCGTGTACTACTGCAGTCTGACTGAAATACAGCCTTACGTCCTGTTTGCGACAGCGATCCACTGCCCAGAACGTTTAATCCGAACAAAAAGCGCCTGTTTCCTGCACTAAATATGTGCCCAAAGCGGATTCAATTATCCAGCTCCAGAAGGACCATGAACAAACCCACAGCAAAGCGCTAGTTCAGATGGTCAATGGTCGAATAAATAATACGTCAAAGTAATTTCAAAGAGCGACATTTATTCATTTTTTTTTTTTTTGTATGGACGCCGCTGCTTGGCCTCGACGGCCTTAGCAGCTTCACCGGTCTGTAGGGTGAGCGCAGAAGGCTCTCAACCCTAAAAGTTCTAAAGTACTCATAAATAACCGGAGAAAAATCCTAACACCGCGATTTAGGAATATTAAATAGCTTATCAACACAACGCCATCTATTGGCACAAGAAAAACTTAATTTATGCATAAATGGACTATACAGAGTATTACAGAGACTGATCAAAAAAAATATTTTTACGTATTGTTTGTGTTAAACGTTTCTTCTATGATTCAGATTCATTTATTTCACCAATGCAACAGAAACATTACAAAATGGTACGTCAATTACAGAAGAATACACCAAATATAAATTCGTGATAAATTACATAGTATTCTGATGGCTTAAAATATAAAACAATAAACAATAATTTCCGATAACTTAAATGAAAATTCACAAATTATTACAATAGTCAAATTAATCCATTTATGACTGAAACTATAATTAAGAAAATAAATACTTAAGACCGCCTAAATTGTACATTAAGATTTACGTGTGTTACTAATTTTGTTAATTCTTTGTTTGATGTGCAATAAACAATTTCTTATCTTATGTTATATTATGCCGCCGTCTTCAGTTTCATGTCTGAAAATTCATTGATAGAGTAAAATGGGTGTTCGGAGAGAAAACTTTTAATCTTATTTTTAAATTCGAAATGTGGCAACTTATTTAATTCTTGGGGCAATTTGTTGTACAGTTTGTTAATGTTATGTCTAGTCTGCTTTTCTGTAATATTAATTTATGTTTGTGTCTAGTGCTATATTTATGAACGTCAGAGTGTGTTTGTGTTGAGCGCTCGCCGCTCGCTTTCACGAACGACCGTGACGTAATCCGGCTGCGTGTCGCTCATAGGGTTGTAAATACTGGAATATGAAGCGCTTGCGTGTGCCACGTAATAAATAAATAAATAGAAATACTGTAAACAAATAATAATAATATATATAAATAATAATAATACAAATAATATATATAAATTTTAATATTTTTCGTAGTTCGTTTGTTAATCACTACATATTATTATTATAAAACCAAGTCGCTTTCAGTCTGTCTGTCCCTATGTATGCTTAGATCTTCAAAACTACGGGACTAATTTTCATTCACACTAATTCAAGAGGAAGGTTTAAGTATATAACATACATAATATGGTAGAGAAACACTGATAATTTTAGAGGTTTCTAATGTGATGTCGTAAAATATCACTTTTTTTCGCGCTTACAATGCAAACGCGGGCTGAACCCCCTACGAGACATCAAAAAATGTACTGCAGTATTGTACACCTTAGAAAGGCCTTGCCGAAACCAAAGAGCATATAATTTCACCGAAACTACTGACGTTTCGTTCACGAGTAGGCCCGCAATCACTGTGTGCTTAGAATAATTACATAAAGAAACCGAGCCCGCGCGCCTATTTCGTAGCACCATAATTGGAGTCATAAATGGAAGATGGCGCCACTGCCAATGTAAACAATAGCTCCGTCCATAATTTTCTTTAAAAATAGTAAGAATTTAATATTCAGTGAATAGTGGTACAAATCATTATCAGTGCGGCATAAATTAGAAGTGATAGGTAGCGTTTGTGAACTGAAATACATAAACGTTTTCGTGTAATTTGAAAAACTAAAATATGAGTGCTGCAAGAATTCATTAGCCATTGCATAGACTAGAACAGTGTATAAACAATAGTAACAATCCAACTGACTGATTCTATTTGATTTTACCACTTTTTGTATAATTCCGAAGTGATAAAAATATTTTTTTAGTCAAAACCAAAGTTAGCGCCCTTTGTTTGAATTTGAAACTTTAAACGATTTCCCGCAAGAACAAACAAGCGACCTATGACATTTTCTATACGCCCTTTCTCTGTAAAGCGGGTGCTAGAACGGCAACGACACGGCCCGAGATCGCCATCAACAGAGTGTATACATTTTGTTCCATCTTGATGATAAGTGATTTCATTTATTTTATTTTCGGGCCAATAAAGAAGACGATAAGAATGGCACTGCAATGTAACAAGTGTAAGGAAGAAATAATAAAAGAAGACTCTAAAATATGCGCAAATTGCCAACATTACTATCACCTGGATTGTATCAGTATCAGTGAGAAATTGTATTATCTCAGGGCACCTGAAAATCCCTCGCAGGTTTGACGACTTCCAACCTCCCGAACAAGCAGGGTTCCGAAAAGGCTATAGTACCGTAGACCACATTCATACGCTGCGGCAAGTTATACAGAAGACCGAAGAGTATAACTTGCCACTTTGCTTAGCGTTCGTGGACTACGAGAAAGCCTTTGATTCGATTGAGACCTGGGCAGTACTGCAGTCTCTCCAAAGGTGCCAAATAGACTACAGGTACATTGAGGTGCTAAGGTACTTATACCAGAACGCCACCATGTCGGTCCGATTACAGAACCAGAGCTCTAATCCGATCCAACTACAGCGAGGCGTGAGACAAGGAGACGTTATTTCTCCGAAACTGTTCACGGCTGCGTTGGAGGATATTTTCAGGCTTCTGGACTGGAAATGACGCGGCATCAACATCAATGGCGAGTACCTAACACACCTGCGATTTGCCGATGATGTAGTTCTTATGGCTGAGACCTTGGAAGACCTGAACATAATGCTCGAAGATTTCGGTAATGCTTCTCAAAGAGTGGGTCTTAAGATGAACATGGACAAAACAAAAATCATGTTAAATGCCCATATTGCACCCGCTCCAGTTAACGTTGGGAACATTACACTCGAAGTTGTTGACCACTATGTTTACCTGGGACAGACAGTCCAGCTAGGTAAGTCCAACTTCGAGAAAGAGATCTCTCGTCGAATCCAGCTCGGATGGGCAGCGTTCGGGAAGCTCCGGCATATATTTGCGTCCGAAATACCTCAGTGTCTCAAGACAAAAGTCTTTGACCAGTGTGTGTTGCCAGTAATGACCTATGGGAGTGAGACGTGGTCCCTTACTATGGGTCTCATAAGAAGGCTCAATATCACACAGCGAGCAATGGAGAGAGCGATGCTTGGTATTTCCCTGCTCGATCGAATCAGAAATGATGAGATCCGCAGGAGAACAAAAACAACCGACATCGCTCGAAGGATTGCATCGCTGAAGTGGCAGTGGGCGGGACACATAGCGCGGAGAACCGATGGCCGTTGGGGTGGAAAGGCTCTCGAATGGCGACCGCGTACCGGACGACGTTCCGTGGGCAGGCCCTCTACAAGGTGGACCGACGATCTGGTCAAGGTCGCGGGAAGCCGCTGGATGCGGACAGCGCAGGACCGATCGTTGTGGAGATCCTTGGGGGAGGCCTATGCCCAGCAGTGGGCGTCGTTCGGCTGAAATGATGACCTGAAAATAGGAAAATGTGACAAAATGTGACATTTCTACACGGGTCCCACCCGTGTAGAAATTGCCCCCAATTGGGTATGGGAAAAAAAAACAAACATGGCCTAAATCGAAAACCATTTCGAGGTATTTGTATTTTATACCTTATTTAAATATTTAACATTTTTAAAGGCAAAGGATCTAGAATAGTTTTATTTAATTACGTTAGCAATCAGGGGTCATTCATTTGACCCCAGTTTGCCAACGTACGAAAAGAGTACAATAGGGTTCTTAAAGGACATTTGACGGTAATCAAGTTGACATCTCACAATTGAAACCCATTGGGTCGTTTATTTACCCTTTCACGTGATTGGTTGATATTCTTTCCATCAACCAATAAAATGACGCGATCTGTTTCATAAGTGAGATTTTCAGCTAGGTGATTCTACTGCATGGTATTACTGGTGTTGTCAGATAGCAGATTTTAAATTCCCCCAAGTGAAAAATATTTTTCCACAAAGTTATTTTTAATAATACGTACATTAATTTACAACCATTGTCCAGACGGGCAGGTAGGACTTAAAATAGCCATTCGCTATAATCCCAACCCTTTCAGGTAGGGTTTGGTTTCAGAACTTGGAAAATAATGAATACGATGAACGGCGAACTCTGTTTCAGCCGTAAGTGCTGTAAATCAGTAGTTTTCTTCTCATTAATTATTTACCACGAATAAAAAAACACATGTAAGAACGCTAAGTGAATTTGTGACGTCATCGTCATGAGTTCGCAACATTTAAGAATTAATAAAAAAATAACTACCGGCTAGCTAGATCAACGAAATATTCAAATAATACTTAAAACAGTAAAAGGTATTCTAAAAAATAAATGTTCCCATACCCAATTTATACCCTTAAGTCCCATAACCCACCAAGTTAATATCCCAACGCAAAATTCCTTTAAGATATTGCTTGATAAAAAAAAAATAAGTACTCATGAAGACGGATTTGTCACACTACTAGGCGATAACAAGCAGACTTCATTGCTTGTTAAAACGGAATCTTTTTTATCTACGAATGAAAATCATACAATAAGCCTCAACAAGAGCTTTCAATTTATTAAACCCGGAGATAAACCTGAGCAGGCGTTAATTAGAAGTGAAATCAGACAGGAAATTAAAAAATAACAGGAAAATCTAAAAATTGCTGAAAACAAAATTGATGATTTATTATAAAAATCAAACTGTTATAGGAGACTGAAGTCCAAGATACAATTATAAACTTTTATTAAACAATGAGCACTGGAAACCACTATAACGAGAAATATAAGACACCATGTAAATATACCCCTCTATGTAGTAGTCAGAAAAACAAGTCAAGCAATAATACTAACATAGAGAAAAATTATTAGTTCTTCAAGTGAAAACCCAACTGAAATTAAACCGATTGCAGCGCCACCAATTAACGAAAGCGATCTTACTCTAAAATACTCTAAATGATTCAAGTACACTTGAAATCATTAAACCAAAATTGTGCATAATTAGCAGCATTAATCGTGAGAGCTCCTCAAACATATAAAGAAGACGCTTTAAACAATTTAATATTTGCCATTATTGTAAGCCAGGAGGTGATATACACGAACTAATTACTAAGCGGGCTCCAAGGAAAACTCCCTAACTTTACTTTGAATGATTATTGTGTTATATTATTTGGAGAAACAGATTTCGAACAATCTTATAACTACGGATATTCAATCAATAAAATAAGGAAAACACTGTTAGATGTACAACACACTAATATTATATTATGTGCATCAACTTTTAAGTAGGTATAACTATTTTGCTAGCATTTATAATTCTCGCATTGAACCAGTATCGGCCGCTGTAGTGCAAGCACTACAGCGGCCGATACTGGTATTCTGGCAGGGCTTGTATAAAATACCAATAATGCTTATTTTAGATTCGAATAAAAATGTACATTATCCATTTGAGATGTTTTCTAAATATATTTCTAACGATATTATTGAGCAAATAATTTTCATCAACAACTATTCGAATGATTTAGAAAAATTTGACTCTGATGATCCTAAACAGCAGGTTTTTGTAAAACCCTGAGCCCTGAAACTTGCCAATCGTTTTTTCGTGCCCACAACGAATAATAATTCTAATATAACATTTTAATCTCCAACTGAACACTACAACTACTCTTGGTTTCATAAAAGTGCTATTACTGGTGTAAAGGTTAAGCGACGATTCTAAAGTTATAAAATGTCTTATGTAATTTTGGAAACACAATTATAGCGCGATTTAATCGACAGGCTGCGCCATCTCTTCATAACAAATCTAAATACTATGTGTATGACGCAGCACTGACAATTACAAGTTTTAACATTATAATGTCATCGCAACTACAAACATTAAAATTACTTATTATACTAAATACCACGAACATTCCGCCCGCTAAGGACATATTGCAGAATGTCCTTTTATTTACATTAAAAGAAAAAATCCATATTATAAATTACACATCACACACACATTATTAGGTAAGTACATCGATCTTAGGTAACATCAAATAAACTATAAAACAATGAATCATATCAGAGTAACAGAAAAAACCAAATCAACAACAAACAAATAATTAACTTAAAATAAAACTTAGTTTTCCATTTTAAACTCAGTCTACCTACTTAAAACTATTCATATAAAATCGGGAGAATACACACTTTGGAAATAGGTCTCTTTATCAATGATTTTTTTGTGTGAATGGTAACTACTCTGGTAATTTGATCAGGACCAGGGTGCTTCTGCTCAATTTGACCCAACAACCATCTGCCAGGAGGCATGTCATCCTCTTTTATCAAAACAACACTACTTACCAACATTTGGTTCAGGAGTCTGATAGGCCCACTTGTGACGTTGTAAAAACTGATTCAAATAATCCTGCGCCCAACGTCGCCTAAAGTCTTGCATCATTCGCTGGGTTAATTGCCAGCGTTTCAGCGAAGTTATGTTGAAATTGCTAAAATCAGCATCTGGCACTATAACCAGAGGCTCTCCCACAAGAAAATGACTCGACTCGTCGTGCTCTTCGGTGTATGATAATGGCAAGCCTCGATTTGAGTTAGCACAGTGGCCATCTCTTCGTATGTCAATGTCGAGTTACCAATAATTCTTCTGAGATGATGTTTGGTCGATTTTATACCTGCTTCCCAAAGCCCACCGAAGTTCAGTGCGTGTGGAGGAATAAACTTCCACTGAGTGCCATTGTTCGCTAGATACTCAGCCAGCTCAGGTATAAAATTTGATTTTTGTTCGGTGAACCACTTAACCAGTTCTAGAGCGGCTCAAACAAAATTAGTGCCATTGTCACTATGAAGCTCAGTACAACGACCTCGCCTGGCAACAAATCTCTTAAATGCAGCTAAGAATCCTTGCGACGTCATGTCACTGACTGCTTCCAAATGTATTGCGCGTGTTGACAAACCAATAAATAGAGCGATATAGCCTTTATAGGATTTATTGCCACGACCCATTGGACACGCGAATATCAATTGGACCCGCATAATCAACACCGGTACGAAGAAAAGGTTTACTTGGTGTTACTCGTGGGGATGGAAGTTGGCCCATCAGCTGTGTTTGTGTCTTCCCCGCGTACCTTGTGCACACAACACACTTTCACTCCCAACTTAACGCCAATGATCCAATATTTGGTTCTTAAATACGCTATCATCGCTTGTGGACCCCCGTGCAATGTTTTAGCGTGAGCATCTACAAATAACAGGTCAGTAAGAAAGGAATTTTTAGCGAGTAGTATGGGATGCTTCTGATCATATTTCAGTGATGACATCTCCAGTCTCCCCCTGCTCTAATAATTCCTTTTGAGTCTAAAAATATATTTAAACTCTTTAGTTTCTTTTTCCTTGTGTCTAACTGTCCTTTCTGTTTCAGGTCTTCTAACTCTTCTGAAAAATCTTCACCTTGTGCCTTTTTGATGCAAATGGTTAACGCTTCATCAATTTCTTCAGTGGTCAAGTAAGCAGAGCAGTTTCTTTGTATCCTAAGATTCAGAAATCTCCTGCAATATGCTACAACTCGAACTAACTTATTTAGTGACGAATATTTTTTCTAGATGGGATCCTCCAGCGTGCAGGTATGTGTTTTGACTTGTTCTAATTCTGTTACTGGTTTTTTAGGTTTTTTGTATTCGACTGTGGACTGTATTAAAAATTCTGGACCATGAAACCAGATGTCAGTATTAGATAGGTCTGAAGGAGGTACTCCACGAGATGCACAATCTGCAGGATTTTGTTTGGACGACACGTGAAACCAATGCTTTGTCTCCAACTTGCTTAATATTTCAGAAACCCTGTTTGCGACAAACGTCTTCCATCCGGATCGAAGGACCATGAACACTATTCTTCAGAAGGTTCGCGAGTGACACGGCAAATGAAACTACTCTTGGTTTCATAAAGGGTCTATTACTGGTGTAAAGGCTAAGCGACGATTCTAAAGTTATAAAATGTCTTATGTAATTTTGGAAACACAATTATAGTGCGATTTAATCGACAGGCTGCGCCATCTCTTCATAACAAATCCAAATACTATGTGTATGACGCAGCACTGACAATTACAAGTTTTAAAATTATAATGTCATCGCAACTACAAACATTAAAATTACTTATTATACTAAATACCACGAACACCAACACAAAACAATAAATTGCCAGCTAACAATAAGGAATTCACTATAATTTGGTAAAATATCCAAAGCATAGGAAATAAAATAAATTTACTAGAACACTTTCTACTGGATTGAAATGTGGACATACTCTCACTAGCTTCTAGCTAGCTTTGGAGATTTTTTTTTTTAATACCTTGCAGTTTTTTGGATATACTCGAAAAATAGCTTCTATCTTTTGTCGAGAAAACTTTAGAGGAGGTGTATGTATAATAATCAAGAATCCTTTGAATTATATTAAAAGAAAGGATATTGTTAATTTTTCTGAAGAATATGTTATTAGATTTAGTGCCGTAGTAATACCTAAATTGAATTGCATTAAAATATCAATATATATTTCTGATCGTGAAATTGATGTATTCTACGAACGAATGAATAAAGTATTAAAAAAATTGCTGGTAAAGATAAAGATTAAAAAAACATTATTATTGGAGATTTCAATATGAATACGTTAGTTAAAAATAGATCCACTTAAAAATTACTTGACCTAATGCGTTCTATTAACTTTTCCCCTTCAATAAATGAAGCAACACGTGTGACAAAGACAACCGCAACATGCATTGATTTAGCTTTTTCACCAATGATACTTCTTACATACAAAAATGAGGTCTTTCTGACCATACAGCTTTATCAAAAATCGAAATCAAATGAAAATAAAGGTTGGTATAATGAAAAGATATTATTTACTGCTAATAATATAACAAAATTTAGAAACTCCATAAAAACAATCAACTGGGAGAATATAATAAATACTTAATAGCAAAAATATTAATGAAAATTAAAATTCATTTTTACTAATGGTCAAAAAAAACTAGATGAGTTTATACTCATCACTTAAGTTAAAATTAAAAATAATAACACGAAAAGCTGGCTAACAACTGGACTCAAAAAATCATGATTGCACAAAAGAGCATTAATAATAATGATAAATCAAACAAAAAACGAGGCCATTAAGAAATATTACAGCATTTTTAGTCAGGTAGGTACTATAGTACGACCGTCTAAATCAGTCTTCGCCTGCGCGGTACAGGGGTGAGGGGGTAGGACGACAACGGGGATCGAGAGAGGTGCGGGGGCGGGCGCGCGAAGCGTTACGCACGTGAGGTGAAATGCGTAATAGACAGTTCTTAAGATTTATGTGACGTCATAGTGGATTTTTATATATTTTTTAAAGCAGGGACGGCAAATTTGAATGAAACAACTAATTTAATATTTAGGTAACAAACTATTATATTGTTTATTACAAGAATCATCAAAACCAAAAATCAAATCATCGAAATCAATCACATATGTCCATATCAATATCACTTGAACTTGATTCTTCACTTTCGGAGCAGCCATCCTCAGAATCATCAGAATCGTTCTACACATTAATAATAAAATCGACAGCATCATCTACAATACCATCATGTTTGCAGTATTCGTCCTCAATTTTAATTACGTAGTTAACGCAATGCTCCCACTTTTCTGCAGAATATTCAGCAAATAATCCCTCTAATATACTTTTTTTTTGGTCCAAATTAGAGTCGACACTTTTTTGAGCTAATTGTCCTTTAACATCACCCCAGACTAGCTCAATGGGGTTCAGGTCTGGATGGCAAGGGGGCAAACGAAGCACTTCATGTCCGTTTCTTTTTAATAACTCGTCAATTTTATAAATGTCTTCTGTGAAATGCCTTTTAATTAATTTATATAACTCACCCTTCCTTAGTTTATCATCAAATGGCACGTCATGTCGTCGTAGCCACGCTTGCATAGCTGGCTTAGTAGAAGCCATACTCGGCTTTTTCTCCTCTCGAACCGAATGATAAGCAGCGTTATCCATCACTATGACAGAATTTGGTGGTATATTCGGCATCAGCTTTTCATTTATCCATTTCATGAAATTCACAAAATTAATCACCTGTTTTACACTTGGATTTGAATATTACAAGTAGCCCGTCTACAAATCCAGTTTGGCCTCCACAATGAACAATGATCAAACGGTCCCCTATACCGATATTAGACAGCACGCCGTGTTCATCCTTTGATTGCCAACACTTTGATACGTTTTTCGCATTGACATAAGTTTCGTCAAGATATATAATATTTCTTCCTTCCCTACGATGTTTTTTTATAGACTGTAGGTATTTCCACCTCCATGATGTTACGAGTATATTTGGCTGTTCGATAAGAAGTTTCCTTTTGGATCCGCATTTCTTAAATTTGAAACCAAGATCATGTAATAATAGCCTTAAATATTCCCTTCCGCAGTGTAATATATTCTCTTCTCCAAGTATAACATTCAAAGTTTTTAGAGTTGGTATTTTTTTATGAATTGTATAAAATTGAGAGACTTTTCTTCTTAATACTCCTTTTGCAAAATCGTCTATTTCAACTCTTTTTCTGCGCACTTGTTTTGGTTTTTTTGGTGATTTAAATATTTCGTTATCTTTCGATAGTCTCCTTTGTTGTACAATTCTAGATACAGATTTATCCGATAGTCCAGTAACCTCTGCTACGGTTTTGTTCAAATTTATATCTTGCAGATATTCAGTGGAATTTGGATCCAGTTTCTTTTTTCTAAAATATTCATATACGTTAAAAGCCATTTGCTTGCACTGGCTATTAATTTTATGTCCGAAGATATTTCGACTCATCTTGAGAATGTAAACTCATGTATAACTGTCGTAAAGCGTCCAGAACTATCAGCACGAGTGATCGCTAACCGGGTAGCGAGCGTACTGAGTTGTTACAAAAATGCACCTGCCGCCCGCACCTCTCTCGGTCCCCGTTGTCGCCCTACCCCCGCACACCTGTACCGCGCAGGCGAAGACTGATTTAGACGGTCGTACTATAAGACAGAGTGTTTAAATTGCGAAAAAAAATGAGTACGTAAGGCAAATAAACAACTCTGATAATAAATATAAAAACTATGTGGAGAATAATAAATCAGAAGACCGGAAAAACAAAGCAAAGAGAGAACAAGAATTTCAAAATCAAAGTAAATAACGACAATATAGATTGCCCCAAGACTATATCTAACATTTTCAATGAAAACTTTTCAACAGTCGGAGGATAATAACAACCCAGGACGACCAGTCATAAACCCACCTACCTGTTCTATGTACTTACGTCCAGTCATTCAAAGCGAAATACTCTAAATTATAAACTCCAATAAAAACAAACACAGTTGTGGAATTGACTAAATTCCACCCATCTTAATAAAACAATGCGCAGAGGAAATATCCGTGCCGTTAACATACACTCATCAACATGGTCTAGGGATATTTTTAATTAAACCAAATAACTAAAATTCTATTAACTTTTTGTTAAGACACCTACACATTAAAATAAACCTTGTTTAATAGCCTATCTAATCTGATAAATGAACTTTTAGATAGAGTTAAATTTAAAAAAAACTTGGAAGAAGAGAAAAAACTCAGACAAAATTTCAACCTTAACTTTATTTTTGAAACATCAAAACCTAAGCAAAACAACTATTTTTTTTATAAAAAATGTTGAAAACTTAAAATTAATAATCCGTGGATCCACCTAAGACTCTCCTGACACAACTGCAGCGGTTCTGCATACTCAAAACAAGGGTGTCAATATCCTGTTGTGGAATACTGTCCCAAGTCCTGCTAAGATGCAAGAAAAGCTGGTTTTCATGCACAATATCTTCAGGGAAATTCCTAAGAGCTCTTCTCTGAAGCATATGCCAGGCATGCTCAATAGGATTTGAGTCAGGGGATTGTGCAGGCCAGTCTAAAGCTTGGATATCATGCTATTGTAACCAACTTGTAACGATACGCGCCGTATGTGGACGGGCATTGTCGTGCATTAGCTGGAAATTTTGTTCCATTTGCTGTCTGTGGGGCAAGATTACAGGCTCTAGCACCTCATCTCGGTATTTTAGAGCAGTCATATTGCCTCGTATCCAAACGAGGTCCGTTCTACCGCCGAGACGATTTCCTGCCCAAACCATAATCGTGCCACCTTGATGTGCATGAACTTGTTGTGGGTGCTGCAGTCGATTCCAACGTCCAGGTTCTCTCGAAACGCGTACTCTTCGCGAATCAGGATGAAATCCAAACCTGGATTTATCAGTGAAAAGCACAAGTGACCATTGAGAATGGTTCCAGTTTTCGTGTGCAATAGCCAATTGTAATACTCTTCCTCGATTGCCTCTCCTTAGCGCTGGTACCCGAAGTGGCCTACGAGCACGTAGGTTGACTTCATGCAGTCGTCTCCTCAAAGTTTGACCTCTTACCAGCAAACCATACTCTCTCTGTAGCCTTTGAACCAATTGCAGCGCCGTTACATTTGGCTGACTTCGTGCAGCATTTACTATGAATCGGTCCTGTACATGTGTTGTAATGCGTTGAGGTCCTCGGTGCCGTCCCACCACTTTCAACGTGACACGATAACGTGACCAAAGCCTGGATATAACGCTCTGACTGGTCCTCATGGCTTCAGAAACCGCAATTTGGGTAGCGCCAGCTTGAATCATGCCCACTGCTCTTAACATTTCGTTCCTGGTCAAGTACTACTACGTGGCATGATTAAATGAACACCGGAGATGCATTCGAAAAAGATTTATAGAAATTTATGAAGTTTTAATCAATTTAGACGTTCGCGAAGATTAACTTTTTTGGAAGAAATTCAATGAATGCGAATTTCATCTTAAAACAAAGCCTTTTTTATACAAATTTGAATTTAAAAAAGGAACTTATGAATGTTTTTATAATCTGTCAGTAATAGTGCAAGTTTTACAAAACAATAAAACTTGTATTATTAAGCAGAGACGATGCACAGCATCTAGTGAGAGTGCGTCTACTTCCGGTTTATGGTTCTACCAATCATGTTGATACATTTGACGTTTATTAAGTTGCTAATTTGACTTACTTCCTGTTGGCGCCATTTTTAGTCACCTGGGGGCGAGTGAGCTCGACGTTACCTCATAGTAGACTCTCACCAGGAGGCCTTCATGGGATGCTGTGCATCGTCTCTGCTTAATAATACAAGTTTTATTGTTTTGTAAAACTTGCACTATTATTTGGCATGTGACGATGCACAGCATCTAGTGAGAGAGGTGTTTATTAACTCCTGGTGACTGCCCAACGACGCTATGTGATGAAGTAGTTTCCTGTGTAGTTAGGTAATTTCTGAAACATAATGAAGTGTTATGCTTTTTGCTGTGACGGTTGGACATCTGAGTGTTTCTATTAGTGTTACTACACATACTTATGAGTGTTATGTTTGGGTTCTCAGAAATTAAAAAGTTCAGTGAGTAAAGTGTTTCTTTATTTGATTGATTTGGTTTCAAATTAAATAACAGAGAAGAGTTGTTTTAACAAACTAATCAGTTTATATAAATAGGTTAATATAATAATCAATCAGTATTGGTAGACTTATATATTCTGGTAAGTACCTACTTAGTGCACTATTATTTAGTTCATGTAGGTTGAAAGCTATTGTACAGCGGGTTACTCGGGGCTTCAGCTGTGTTTCGGTTTTTAATCTGTTTGCAGTAAAATTTGGCAAAGGTGTTTTCTGTGCGCCAGTTTCCCCTCGAAAGAATTTCGTCAATTGGTAGGTTATCAAGCCAATTTAAGGATGCTACGGCGGATCGAAAACTACCCGGAGATGCCAGCATCCTTAAGCACTGTTTTTATCCAGTTAGCTATTAAAGCTCTAGTGGCAGCTTTCTCCGCGCCTATAATAGAAATGAATAGGGCATTATCACAAGCCCCTGTTCGCCTTTGTTCACCGATTTCGATCACTTTGCGGAGCCACATAACAGGACAAATATCATCATTAGGATTTTTCATAAGCTTCCAGCCTGATTGTCTGTATGTAGCTGTATCGGTTTTTGATCCGAATTTAGGCCATAAGATAACATGATCGCCATTATCTTGTAAATGATTTAACGACACCCTTAAAAGCGTAAGATCATGCACTCGCCGACCAGATGCAAGAAGCAAAATACAAGCTAGTCTGCGGGAGGCCTCGTATAGATTCATTCTGGCAGGAGGGTTAGCACTTAGCCATGAAATGAGATCAGAAGGATCCCAGATGGGGGATTTTTCTGACTTTGGGGTTTTTAGGGAGATAGCTTTCAGTATATGTTTGATCAGAAAATTAGAACCCAAATCCTTTTGTGGATGTCCTAGAGTTAGGATTACTGACTTGTGTACTAAGATGGTAGAGTAAGACATGTTTTCTTTTAAGTGGAGATGTGCTAAGTATTTAGCTACTAAGCCGTCGCTAGGGCGTTTATAATTGACATTAGCCTGTTTACACCATTTTACCCAGCGCAGCCAGGCTGGTTTGTAGGTTTTTAATGTGGACTCTCGCCAGCCAAGCCTGAGCAGAGACTTCTCTGCTTCTGTCCAGTCCGCGATGGCATCTGACCACCCCCAATTTTCCATACTAAAAGCTTCATGTTCTCCAATTGAGGCGGAGGCAGACCCGTCGCTAGGTCTATAAGAACATGATGGAGATTCCTCACTCTCAGGGGTCGGCTCAGGGCTCTTCGGCGCAGGTCTGGCAGCCAGTAAGCTCGCTTCCAGAGTGGTGCGACAAGGAGGAACGTTCCCTTTGCGTTGTTCAAGTGGTTCAGGACTCGGGGTATCAGAGACGGTGGGGGGAAAAGCCAGGCTAGATTGTGAATCCACTTTCTGCTGAAGGCATTGCAGTAAGCTGCTGATGTATCCCTGGAATCCTTCGAGACATAAGTTTCCGTTACCCTGGCATTTTCCGAGGCAAATAGGTCTATTTCTGGTGTACCGAACTTCCGAAATATTGCTTCCAAGGCTGGACTCTGAAGGTGCCATTCGGAGTGCTTCTTGCCTCGAGACAGGCTGTCGGCTATTTGATTGTATCGGCCTGGTAGATATTCCGCTGATAAGGTGATTTTCCATTTGTGTGTCATATGGAACAGCTGATGAGTCAGTTTCAGTAATAGTTCTGAACGCGTTCCCCCTTCGTTCCGAATGTAGGCAACAACGGTGCGGTTGTCTGATTGGAGGATCACGTGACTGCCCTTCAGAAAACTGTAGAATTTTTTTCACCGCGCTTATGATTGCGAACATCTCTTTGCAATTGCAATGCCATTTCGACTGATGGTGTTTCCATTTGCCCGATGTTGTGTAATCGTCTAGGTGAGCTCCCCAACCGTAGTCTGCGGCATCGGTTGTCAAGAAGTGCTGAATCGGAGGCTCGTGAAGATTGCTACTCGTTAGAGCACGCGTAGCCTTTGACAGCCACCACTGGAGATCCGATTTTGCTGACGATGGTAGAGGGACTCTTCGATTTGGGTAGTGACGTAGTGTTCGGCATAGTCTCTGGAGTTGACGGCAGTGAAGTCTGCCTCCTAGAGTCACAAAGCTGGCAAAGTTCAGGGTGCCCAGTAACTGTTGACACAATTTTAAAGTTATGCTTCCGGTCTTTACGAATTGCTCTGATAGTACCGTGATCAGATCTGAGCTTCTCTGAGGAAGTGTCTTCGTATTGTTCGCAGTGTTCCACTGGATTCCTAGATATTCCAGTTCTTGTGTAGGCGTCATCACAGATTTTTCGCGATTGACTACCCAACCCAGATATTCCAAAAACTGAATGGTGGTGAATATGTCCTGGTCCAGTTGACATCTCGATTGATTGGCCAGCAGGAAGTCGTCGAGATATACGACTATCCTTATTCCTTTCTTCCGTAAAGTGTGGGACACCCAATTTGTAATTGTGGCGAAATTCTTCGGTGCACATGACAGGCCGAATGGGAGGCAGGTCATTTGCAGTACTTTTCCTTGATATACCAAGCGTAAAAATCTCCGATGAGACTCTGCAATTGGGACGTGAAAGTACGCTGATGATAGGTCTATTTTGGCCATCCAGTCCAAGCTTTGCAGGAATTTTGGTATTTGGAAGTGAGAAATTAGCATAAACTTCTTGGGGATTATGTCTTGATTGAGGCGTTTGAGATTCAGGATGGGCCTGTTGGAGCCGTCCTTTTTCCCACGGAGGAACATGGTTGAGAAAAAGCTCATACCTATTATGCCCTGGTTGGGAGCTTCTAGCACATGCTGGTTCACCAAAAGTTTGATTTGTTCGGTCATTTCTGGGGATTCTTGGGTTTGGAACCGATGAAAGTTGCTCGGTGTTGGTGGGACAAGCACCGGCTTGGAGGTGAATGGCAGACGCATCCCTGTGATCATGTTCAGGATGGCCTTCGGAGCCTGACACGCCTGCCACTGTCTCCGATGCGCTCGGAGACAGCCCCCGTAAAAAATTGTTTGTGGAATTGGGTGTTTCACTTGAACTTCTTCTTTTCAGTTGGCTGACTTTCTTTGCGGTTGAATTTTCGAAATTTCTGCGTATTGGTTGTTTTAGTTCCTGCAGGAGTAGAGTCTGGTTTTGGTGTTCTTTGCCCCTGATCGCGGCGAAAGTTCTGATTCGGAGCTTCACGAGATGGCCCTGGCCTTGGGTTTACTTTTGATGACAAGGTCTTTTTGGTTTCCTTGTCACTAGAAAACCAGGGCCGGATCCATTTGTCAATTCCGCCAGTGTTAATTATGTACGTATGCAGGGCAGTTTTCTCGAACAGATTTTCAGCACTCGGAGGGATTTTACGCACTCCTTCACGAAGTATTTTATTTGGTATTTCTGCCAAGATACGCTCTCGACGTGTTTCAATACACTCTGCACGTTTTCCACAAACAATTTGCATGATGTCCTCACTTGTTTTATGGAACTTAGACTTTATGCTGAAGAGCTCCGATATTTTATCAAAAACCGCGGAAGGTGTTAGCTCAGTAGTCGGGGCGGCGGCCCAATCTACGAATTGTTGCAACTGTTGCTTAAGAAGGTCATTCTGTGATAGCAATGCATTTGATATAGCTGCTAGGGACCGCTCAATGGGGGCGGTATAGTCCCTTCCTTTCACAAATTGTCGAAGTTCATCATTAACACTCAACTCTATAAAGCCAGGCTGAGCGCTGTAGGCTTTAAGAACTTCGGAGTAACGTACCTCTTTCCAATTAACATCATTGAACTTCTGTAATTCTTCTAATCTTTTTACGCGCAAGGGATCAGAAGTAGGCACTTTAGGATCTTTCATTGTGGTATGTACTGTTCCAAGATCTAATTTGAGATCATTCCGTACTAACGCAGCAGGGCGCTGTAGGAAAGAGGTGGTGTCTGACTGCTGGGGTGCGGAGAACTCAGTTGCATTGGCAGAAGGCACGTTATTCAAATTATTCATAAACAGATTTGTTAGTATGCTCATTTGGTTCAAAAGAGTATCGAATGTTTCGGTATTCAGCGTACCTTGTTTACTCCTTTTTGCCTCGTGGTCGTCGTGAGGCCCGTCATCGCCCGCTCTGCGTTTCCTCTGGTTCTGCCGCTCGGCGCTCTGCTCGCGATCGTCAGCAACCAATGGTTCGCGTTCCTCGTTAACCACCATGACGTATAGATCGTTGTCACTTGATTCACGTTCACTCATTATTATAATAGTTCAAAAAATTATAATTTAAGAACGAAATATTATATTAAAACTTAGTGTTAAAAACTTTTCTAGTAGAAACCGAGCAGAATTTCTGCTAACGATGTTGCTCGTACGAAAGTTAACGACGCTATGAGGTAACGTCGAGCTCACTCGCCCCCAGGTGACTAAAAATGGCGCCAACAGGAAGTAAGTCAAATTAGCAACTTAATAAACGTCAAATGTATCAACATGATTGGTAGAACCATAAACCGGAAGTAGACGCACTCTCACTAGATGCTGTGCATCGTCACATGCCAAATAATAGTTTTTTTTATTTATTCCTGTCATCATATCAATAAGTACTAATTTAAAGCTTGTAAATTGTTAGTTAATTAGATTTCCAATTTTTATCGTTAATCTCTGTTCAAATTCATTTTGCATTTCCTGGATATCGCCTACAATGGTATGTCGTAATCCATCTAGGAATGTATTATTTACTTCACTTGGTCTCGAAACCCGCGCAGAACGTCCCGTGCGGACGGTTACATTATCCGGACTACTCATTGATATATCAGCCAAACAATCAATAGGGATAGTAATATCATGCATAAGTTTTTGTCGAACCGGCGTATGAGTATTGTCCCCTTTGGGCATTTTACTACGGCATTCCATACAAATCCAGTTGCTTTTTATCACTGCAGTAAGCGTAGCGTACCCTTCCTCAGCAATATTCGCACACAGCAATTCAAAAAACTGTTTACATTTGACACAATTCATAAACGGATTACCTACGAATATCACCGCGCGGCAGCCCGCACAATTAACTGCTCTAGGCGCCATTGTAATACAGGCGATAGTCAAACGGCAGCTCCTCGTAGTTCGGTGTTTCGATGATTAACCGCAGCGAGCTGCGCCCGGGTTGTCGTAGGTCAAGACGAACACCACAGTTACACCAATATTTTTGAATTGTTTTTGCTTATAACTTGTACACAAATTCACTTATTTTTAATTCTTATTACGCCACTAAATAACTGGTTTAATAATCTCCCAGGTCGATATACATTCAACCTTAAGTGTTCACTTTTTCCAGCTGTTTTGATATAATTATTACGGAGACTCGACACATTTATGTTTACCGCTACAACGCTCGCGCGCAACTTTTATATATCCCTAGACCATGTTGTTGTGTGTATTTTTAAACTCGTATAACTTGGCTTGTGCCCACCCTACGACTTTCGTGCCATAATATTGCACCGTATGACTAGTTCCAACTAAACTTACCACTATTTTTTGTTGGCCAGCACTTTCAGAAAAGGCGCAAAAAAAGATCTCTTCAAAAACTAAAAAAAAGTATTAATAACTAAATCATAGTTGTATTCCATCGATAAGCAACTGTCGATGTGTCACATCTCTAAATCATTGGTAGTATGACCTAACCTTGAAAGGACGTCGTAGTTCTATTGGTTAACAATAACTGCATCTGCGAGGACTTATGTCTTGAATCTCTTCACTCATAATATAGTCTAGGTGAAAAAGTTTCATTTAAATCTATTGTCATGTGATGAAGAACACACAAACAGACAAATAGCGGTTTATAATATTATGATCTTTGATATTATACATAGCCATTGATTTCTGTAAAAAATATTGCATGTACCGTTTTAAATCAGTTACTGTCGTAATAAATAGGTACATCATATGCATGCCTATTAATTTGTATGTTTTTGTAAAGCCCATGAATTGTGTATAAAAAGTGCAACTTTTAGCTCTGGTTTTATCAAATAAGCTTACTTTAATAATGCACCAAATAACTATACACGACAAATTGTATTGATTATTCGCCTTTGAATATTACAACAAGTGTAGTCGCTCATTTGCCGTCGGTAAAAAGTTATCACGTCACTTTTTTTGATTCACGACAGATTATTTTATGTGTCAATCTAATCATCCTATTTTTACGAGAAAAACTTTTGCTACAAGCATTCCACTGCAATCATTTTTTTTTAAATATGTTAACTAACATAGGTAATATGTTTGGAAGAGCGGTGCCTCCTGACACAAGCAATTCTACGCGTAAAAGGAGACTCCAGCCACAGTTAATGCTAATGTAGGTTTGAAATAAAGAATTTATTATTTATTATTATTATTACATTACTGACACCGAATTTTTTTTTTAACCTTAATAAGTTGGAATGAGGTTCATAAATTTCTTATTTGACATTTCTGCAATGCTTGTCCAATGAAATTCTGTTTAGGAGTAAGGCCCCTGGAATTACCATTTGACAACAGCACGCATTTAGGATTATTATTGTCATTTTCTATTGATGTGATTTATCTGTTCTGTTACGTTCTTAGATTAAATCCAAATAGGAAGATAGGTGGTGACTCCCCACCTATCTTCCTAAATCAGGGCCCTGTCGCCTAATTTCACTGGGTCGCAATATACGATTGACAGTTATACTTCACTCTGACGCACGCTTGTCTCGCTTACGCTAAGGTTAAAACAAATAGGTTTGTCTCTCTGCTTCACATCGCACAAAGATTATCTAGTTATGCATCATCCCCGTTTTGATGAGGGTTAACCAAGAAGGCTAGAGACTAAGGAGAGATAACTCCCGAAGTGGGGGTAAGCTTTCGAGGGCCGAAAGTCGTATACTCTGTGCCGGGCAAAACGCTGTATTGCGCATGTGCAGCGGCAGCTATTTGTCATTTCATGGTCACATGGTTTTGTTTTGAACGGTGTCACGTGCGACAGTTGTTGTTTTTTGTGGGTTGTGTTGACCAATTTTGACACTTCGCGAGGATCGCGGCAAAGAAGCGTAATGCGCATGCGTCACTGTGGGATACGGATTTAGTCCAACCCTTTCCAGGGAGTTATCTCTCCTTAGTTTCTAGCCTTCTTGGGGTTAACCTTAGATTGAATCAAATGTATGTAGTTGTATGTAAAATGATTAAGTAAAATTATACTGTTAGTATGAACGATAGCTGTTTTTGCTTCTAACCCTCTATTTTAAGGACGTGCCGTATCTTCCGCTATTTGATTTAATCTAAGGTTACGTTAGTAACTATTAAGTAATCTGTGGTATTATCTCGTTAGGGATGCAGAGACCTATAAGCGGGCTCAAAGCTAGCATAAATCACTCTAGTAGCCCTACATATTGGACCGTAGCTCTAGTTTGAAAACTTTTGTTATAAATAAAAAGAAACAAAGCACTCAATATTTTATATTAAACTTTTGGTAGGCTTAACTTTTCAAGTTCATCACTGTCTTTTCTTATTTTTAGTTTTCTATTTGTAAATATGTATAATATCGCTCGGCAGCCAGGATACAACTCAAATTTGGTATTATAAATGCCAGCTTTAATGCGTTTTGCTATTGATTCTTCACTGGTCATCATTCTTAGAGCACTTTCCGAATTTAATTTTTCAAGATCAGTTGCTTTTATCTTGAGATCACATCTGTCAGCTCCATCCACCTGAAAAATATAGTCTTATGTTTAACTGTTCACCAAATTTTGTTACCCTATTTAATACTAAAACGTAGGTACTCATTTATTTAAGTTAACGTTTGGCCAAATAAAGTAACTGACACCTAAATAGATATATTTATGACACATATTGGTAGGTATAGTGCAGTCGCCAAGCAAAAGGAATTTCGTACATTGACCTCTTCACTTACTGCCAGTGGTAACATACATTTTTGTATTATGTACCAGTTTTTTATATGAAATATAATGTGGAAGAGAAAAATTAACTAAAACATGCAAATTGAATTTTTAGGCTTTAAAAGTCTACTTGATATCCTTATAGATTCGCCATGGTCTTCTCCGATTTAGTTAAGTGCGACATTTTTCTTTTCTCCCGCGGAGAAATAAACTCCATAAATGGGCGCGAGGTAGATGGCCCTGAATCCATTTTAAAACAGTGTAGTAATCAACAGGTAACAATATAACAAATAACATAACAATTTAACAAAAACAACTTTAGAACTGATTTCTTTTTCTCCGAAAACTGAGCGATCACTTTATCCGTAAAATATAGCTTGATTAGAATGACAGGTGTCAAATTACGGATTGCAATAAAATCTAAAAAAAGTTAGTAAATATCATTATGTCAGATAATGGTCGTGAACTTTTTTTAAGCGTTTTATAATTTACATTGTGAAGGCACCTAAAGGGAACCTTTTTCATGAATATTAAGAAACAAATAACTCGTAGTTATATTCCATCGATGAGCCACTATCGATGAGTCCCATCTCTAAAATGTTAGCAACCTTATGTAATCTTTGAATGATGTCGTAGTTTATTAGACGAATAGTTTGCTATTGGTTTACAATAACTGCATCCGCGCGTACTTAACTCTTGAATCTGTTCAATATGTATTTGAATCTTAAGTACATTGTATTTTAATCCAGCTTTGACAGTTTAAGTGGAAAGTTTCATTTAAATCCATTCTCATGTGATGAAGAAGAACATACAAACATAAAAAACAGAGGTTTTTTAATGTTGTTTCATGATCGGTAAAATTATACATAGCCATTTGATTTCTGTAAAAAATATTAATTTTGTTATTTTGAAAAATAACGAATGACATTCCATTTTCAAAAATGTCAAGGAAAGCGCGAGGGTAAGAACAGACATTACTTTCGCGGTAAAATGTTTACAATCCCTTAGACGGCGGGCTTTGAACCGTGCGAGCGTGACGCGAGAGAGACAGAGACAGGTGATAATAGGTCAGTGTACGAAATTGGGTATGGGAACAAAAATCAAACATGTCCTAAATCGAAAACCATTTCGAGGTATTTGTATTTTATACCTTCTTTCAATATTTAAAAGCAAAGGATCGAGAATATTTTTAATTAAATTAGTGAAGGGGTTGATGTTACAGAACGTACAGCGCAGGGGTCAGTGCTTGGCCCATTGCACTATTTAACGTATGGCAATAGCCTCAACAAGGAAATCAAGTTGTGCAAGGTCTACCAATTCGCAGACGACACTTGTCTGGTTGCAGCTGACAAAGATCTCTTGGTGGCGCAAAACCTTATTCAAGAACTTAACTAATAGAAAACAAAAAGTCTAACTACTTAACTAATAGAAAACAAAAAGTCAAACTGGGAAAATATGTAAGTGAAGATACAGAAGTATCGTGTGGTGTCCCCCCAGGGAAGCGTTCTAGGCCCAACCCTGTTCATCATTTATATAAATGACTTATGCAATATGTCACTAAATGGTGCTAGGATAATCTCCTATGCTGATGACACAGCAATAGTGTTTACTGCTAGTAGTTGGACTTATGTAAAGGAAAACGCTGAACAGGGTTTAAGCAGGGTAGCTCTTTGGCTAAAAAATAACCTCCTGACTCTTAATGCTGACAAAACCAGTTACATATGTTTCGGTATTTATAACAACTCGCAACCTGGTCATGAACTGGACATAAAAATACACACTTGTTCTATGAGTCATAACAACTGTAAATGTCCTCAAATAAACAAGGTGCATAGCGTGAGATATCTTGGAGTTGTGTTAGACCAAAGGCTTTCGTGGTATCCCCAGCTCGAACAAATAATAGCGAGAATACGCAAATTCAACTGGATCTTCAAACAACTGAGATACATTGCTCCAAAAGATATTATTGATGGAACCACTACTTCTAAAAACCTGCTGAATCAAGTTTACGACTCACTGGTGCAGTCTGTACTAAGTTATTGTATCCCAATTTGGGGAGGTGCTCTAAAGACACGCTTTCTAGATGTAGAAAGGGCACAGCGCACTCTTCTTAAAATAATGTATTTTAAAAGAAATTTTTCTCCAACTCAAGACCTTTATCAACTATGTAATTTATTATCAGTACGTAAACTTTATATATTACACATAATATTAAATAAACACAAAAACCTAACATTGAAAAAAACCATTGAGGGCAGAAGAATAAAAAATGTGATCGATGTACCTTACAGAAAGACAAAATTTGCATTCGTGCAATTTGAAACACGCTCGGCTGTCTTGTAATAATAAAGTTAATAAGGAGGTACATATTTACAATAAAAAATTATATGAGTGTAAATCTACTGTTACGGGCTGGTTAAAACAACTTAATTACAACGAAACTGAGACTCTGCTGGAATAAATACATATATTAAAATGTGTATGTGTATGTGGGTTTCAAAAATATATAATATTAAAATGTGTACACAAGTTATGTAAATTGTGGACAAGAATTTGTAAAAAAAAATAATTATTAATTCTGTTGCCTTGTACGTATATAGATTTAAGCGAATGTCGTTCTCTAAATTTGTTTTTTCTTAAACTTTTGTTATTAAAAGGGTTGCATAAACTGTTTCTAAGAAGGAGCGGAGTCTCCTGGCACAGGCATTGTTATGCTTAAAAGGAGGCTCCAGCTACTGAAAAGCCATATAAATGTATTTGTACCCAATAAACAATTTTGAATTAAAAAAAAAAAAAAAAGAAGACTTCATTGCGATAAGCAAGTGGTCGCATGATTCAGGACTAGTGCTTAACGCTAGCAAAACTAAGTTGGTTCACGTACGCTCGTAGCGTAATCATGATTGTTTCCACGCAATGCAATGTTCTAGCAGATGTTCGGAACTTGAACAGGTGACTGATCATACATACTTGGGAGTGGCGATAGATGATAGATTTAATTGGGCGAAGCATATCGATAAAGTGTGTGACAAACTTAGAGCCATCGTGGTTAAATTTCATATGATTATATATAAATATAAAATATAAATATGCGCCAGACAACACACCTCTTGTAATGGTCTCGAAGTAGGGATTATTATATCCCTGTGTTACGAGGTACCACACAAGGAAATAAGCTAGGGGCGTCTCCTAGCACACCCAGACCCGAGTCAATTCAGAAAACATCGTTTCCTGAATTGACCCGGCCGGGAATCGAACCCGGGACACTACGGAAGTCGAGGCGAGAAACCGTGCAACAGCACACTACGCCAATCGTGTCGTCATATAAAGTACCTTATGATATTCTACTAACAATGTACAAGACAACACACTACGCGTAACTTATAATGCTATCTACAGGACGCTTGTAGATAGCATTATAAGTTACGGCTTGAGTAGCTGTGGCCGTACTTTTAAGACGTATTTGGATCAGATTTACAATATTCATTATAGACTTCTTAAAATATTAGTTCCTTCGAGAATAAAAAATCAGTATTCAGAAGACCCAGGAGGTCTCTTCATGTACTGTGGTGTGTTACCCATTCATAAAAAAGAGCAATATGATTTGCTTCTTGAAAAATACTTTGAAACAGAAATTCAAATCCCTGTAAACCACAGATTTTGCAATAGACGTACATCTAATAAAAAGCTGTTTGTATCGAAAATTTATAATGAATATGGTAAAAGGATGGAAGGAATTTAAGTATCAAATACCGCACACCTTCTTAACAAAATGCCAAGCGAAATAAAAGATAATATAAATAAAAAAATATAAAAAAATCTTAAAACATATTTTCTAACTTCCTAATGTTGTTTACTGTTATTGGACGGATGTAAATTGGAGCATCCTATGTAGGCAGGCGCGCGTGCACACATGGCGAATTGGCGAATGGCAAACTGTGTCCTGAACTACCGTCACTACCAAGTGCCGGCCGCCCGTTGTTATTACGCACTAACACCAGTATGCACCGGCTACCGGTTTCTTTTGTTTTTGCCTAGGATGGCGAGTGTCTCTGTGTGTGTGCGCGCTTGCTCAAACAAACTTGTTATTAAAATGTAGGTTTCTTTTTTAAGGTTAGATTATAATTTTAAAGAACCTAGTATTTAGATAAACCTAACATAGGATTTAAGATACTACTAACCCAATATTTGTAAGTTTTGATACATGGAAATAAATAAATAAATAAAATTCCCACACGTGAAATATATTTTTTCCACAAAGTTATTTTTAACAATACGTACATTAATTTACGCCCATTGCCTAGACTGGTAGGTAGGACTTGAAATAGCCATTCGCTATAATCCCAACTCTTTTCAGGTAGGGCTTGGTTTCAGAACTTGGCAAAATTAATTGTATCTAAAGTCTACTTCTCACATTCTCGTGAGATTGTAGGTACATGATGAACGGCGAGCTCTGTTTCAGTCGTAAGTGCAGTAAATTAGTAATTTTCTCTTCATAATTTATTTACCACGAATCCGGGAAAAAACACATGTGGGAACACTAAGTGAATTTGTGACGTCATGAGTTCGCAATGTTTAAAAATTAATAAAAAAATAACTATCGGCTGGATCAACGAAATATTCAAATTAGTTACTTAAAATAGTAAAACGGTATATAAACAAACAGTAAAAAAAAAAGTTTGTTTCCATACCCAATTCTTTCTGCTTGGCGACCGCACTTTAGTTGATGTTTAACAAAATGTTATTTTTTTTTAAATATGTTAGGTACCTACCTAAATATGACCATTTTTAGGCTTATATAATATCAGCATCCAAAAATGTTTGCTTTTCTCTAAAAAAGTAAAGGTTGCCCTTAATTAAATAGCTTTTATTATTTATTTGATTGTCAAAAATATTATCATACAGGGTTCCGATTTAAAGCTTCGTGGTACAATAAACATATGGCCTAATAATATGGAGCCTCCTGCAAATTACTGCCGATAAGGCCTGCTACATTTACGAGTTGAAAACTCAGATTTTGCCGATTATGAAATAACCCTGTAAAATTCTTATCGACCTCTTTAACCATTTATGAAATCCATGAAAAGAAATAACCATATTTGGCTAGAAAATAAACATTTTAATGCAAGCGTTATACTTGGGTAGCGTTGCCGCGTAAATTGGGTACTTCTGGGTAATTTAAATAAGGTTCAGTTAAATTTGGTAAACATTTTGTACTAATTTTGGGCTTCGGTTACATTTTACAGTTGACACATCACTTTTTTAGATACAGGTTACATCTTATTTGTGATGAGAATTTATTATTTTAGATAATCTAGGTTTTCAATATTTGGTAGACTATTTTTTTTTTTTTTGGATCACTGTCTTTTTTTGGTGTAACTTATAAATATAATTTTAAGGGTAAACTTAATAAGTTTACCAAACTTATTTTGGTAAATAATCAAAATATTTCTACCCAAAAATATTTATCGAGATTGTAAGGTGGCAAAGAAGTCCTCTGATGTCTGTAAGGATTTAAAGGGATCCTTAATGAAGGTCCTTAAAAGAGTTTGAGTCGTTATCGTTGAAAATTTACCTTGCAAAGAAATGACAATTTGTAATGATCGTCCACTCTTGGCCATTGTTGATCTAATAGTTTCTTTTCCCAATTGATTATTTTTAAACCAACTCTATTTGGTGCTGAAATGAATCCTGACCACAACTCTGAACAAAAATGTGGTGTCACTGGTGCTAACATAGTTATCAAAGCAGCTAAAGCTAATTCGAATTCTTGACTTTGAGCTATTACTTCTGGTGGTATATTATTCTGAAATTAAAGCAAGACGACACATTAGCTTAAGATAAGGTTTTATTCACATTGAAAAAACATAAGAAATTAGAAGTCTTAATTACCTGGTAAACAATCAAATTATTTGTAAAACATGCCTTCAAACAAAATTATGTAAATAAGTACAGCGCATGCGCTAAACAACTTCTGAGGGGACCAGAAGTTTGACGCGAACTATAAGTAGGTACGTAGTTTTTACAAACACGTCAAATATAACCGTAGACCAGCAAAAATGTTTGACAAACACGTAAGTTTGGCAGACAATTTGATCGTTCACCGGGTACTTTAAACATTATCTACGGACAAATATATCAACAGCTATTTATACGTCAAGTAGCGGTGCTCGCACAAGCAAGACCTGCATTTATCCTGATTCAGAACTACGAGTGCCTGGTTATTTACATATGATTCAGTAAATTTCCTTTCATTTAATAAAGATATTCATTTTTATTTGTACATTATTTCATCGCAAGGTATGTTTGTACCATGGTAGCAGATTTGCCTATAGCACCAAAAGGTCGTGGGTTCAATTCTGTAACTTACCAACATGTTTTTTCTATTATTTATTAAAGTTTATTTATCTGTCCCTGACTCTTAGTACAGAATAGGTAATGTATTTTACACTTTGCTAAGTTTGGGGACAGATTATGGGATGTCTCAGATATTTATATTTATTATAATTTATGCTTAGCTTAGTCAGCGTATAACTGTAATACGCTTATAAAAACTAAGCACCTGTGACATTCAGGCAACACATGCTTGCTGAAAAGGTATTTTAAGTACCTACTTATGAAAACTGAATCGGTTGATAGCGATACATTGTTTTGATTCAAGGGTTAAGCTTTTTTTCACCCTAAACTAGGTGAACCTTATACTTACTACTACTTAATACTCGAATGAAACATTTAAAGGCACTTACTCTCAATACATTTGTCAAACCTTGCAATCTTGATATTCCAACACTAAGTTTGTGTGTATGTTTGAAATGAAAACTAGTAGTTGCTATGAAATAATTTCGCGCCTCCCAAATTTTGTATTCATACTTTTTGAATTCTTCATGATTTAAATCTTTATATTCCGACACCGTAGATTTATGTTTCAAAAAATCTCTGATGGTCAACCAAAGTCGATGTTGAAAATTTAATACTCCGGGTAAGGCTAAAACAGAATTAAAATACACACTATAATCGATGCGAAATTTCGAACACAAGAATCAAAATATTAAAATTTTAAATTAGGCTCGTCACACTCGATATTGCAATATAGATATTATATTAATAAGAGCCTGCAATGTCCCACTTCAGGACACTTCCGATGCCTCCATAAGCTTTAAAGCAGTATCAATAATTTACATAGTAGGCCTATTATATACTATTTCCCACTACTAACTGTTGTCTTATTATAAGTTATCCGTTCCTAAAAGTCACAATCACACCTTTACGAAACTCTAGTTACTACACCGTACGATAAGTAAACTTTACTGCTGAGTTAAATATACTGTTATGGTCCCATTCACTATATCGTTTTCGATAACCCATCTACACTTTATCGGAACGCATTCATTTTAAGTTGTTGTCAGAGATCAACACTACAATAAGCTCCTTCCCCTTTAAGTGAGAGAAAAAGGGGCATTAAAGGTAGGCTATGAATGAACAGCTTTCTGTTCTTAAAAAAATACCTGCACTTCAATACTAATGAAGTTGTAAAAACTGTCGATAGTATTGATTAAAAACTATCGATAGTATTATAATTAAATATTAAAGAGTTATTTTCTGGTCAATTGTATTGCGATGCAATCTATTGGCTATCGATTCGATCAATAGGCCAGGCCTATCGATATAGTAACTATTTTTCAAGGTAAACTTTTAAGGTATTTCTATTGATAGTTCTGTAACTATAATCTTAACGTCTGTCTGGCCATTTTTATCATGGTTCTTAATTATTAAATATTTAATAAAATTATGCCTGTGTCGAAAGAAAACATTCTATTTTTTAAACTTTGTACCAATTTAGAATAGTTGTCAGTAACGGGATTTTGACTATATTTTAAGTTATTGAGTTTTCGATTTTACGGTAAGTGATCATGGCACTTACAACAGTGCCGAATTATCGGAAACTCGAAAACAAAAAACTTGGTAAAAATCCCGTAACTAATAACTATTCTGTTATGTTAGTAACCATGAAAGTTTAAAACAATACTTTGTACCAAAACAATTTTATTGTTCCTTTTCTTTCTTTATTAAAATTATGATTCTTACTTGCATCCGACCATCGCCTACTTGTCGCAGGAGGAACATCAGCCAGCATAAGAAGTCTCGTTGTGTCACATCCATACAGTGATAATAACCTTTCGGGATTTTCACCATTAAATTTAGATTTACTCATTTTTTCCCACTGTACTAAAACTGGTTCTCCAGATTCTCGTTCAATAAATTCTTTTCCAACTTTCTGTACACTATCTGGGTGTAGGTATTTACCGGAAGATTTGAGTTTGTAAGATTGACCCATTACCATTCCTTGCACAACAAGCTTTTTGAATGGTTCTTCATTTGGTGTCCATCCCAATGAATGCAAAAAATAACTCATAAATCGTGCATAATATAAATGTAAGACTGCATGTTCTTTACCACCAATATAAATATTAACAGGAGTTTTTCCGATGATATTATTTTTATCAAATGGCTTTTTATTGTTATGGGGGTCTAAAAACCGGTAATAATACCAAGACGAATCAACAAACGTATCCATAGTATCAGTTTCTCGTTTAGCATCAGATTGGCATGTCGGGCATTTACAGTTTGACCACTCTTGTAACTTTTCTAAGGTTTGGGTACCAGTTTCTAAATAGTCCACTTTTGGTAATTTGATTGGTAAATCTTCATAGGGTACAGGGACCTGTCCACAAACCTTGCAATGAATTATAGGTATTGGCGTGCCCCAATACCTTTGTCTTGATATAAGCCAATCTTTGAGCTTAGAACTTACGGAGTGACCACCAACTTTTTTGCTTTTCGCTATGTTAATAGCATGTTGATTTTCCTCTTCAATGTTGATAACATTCAAACTTTTTTTAGTAGGTACATTTAAAGCTAAGGCTAATTTAAGATCTTCATCATCAGTTGCTGGTGACGCTATGTACACATCTTTTTCTGGAGCATAAGTAACATTGTCAGATATGTAAACTGGGATCTCACAATTTGTAATTGGGTTAAAACACTTCAAATCTTTGCCATCTGCACAATTCAGTTCTTGTAAAATAATATGATTACTACGTATTGTCAAAAATTCTCCATGTATAAATTTGTATGGATCAGAAGTCCACACATCAATTGATTTTGACAGACTCTCCATTTTTAATTCAAATGTTGCTACAACTCCATTGCATTCACCAAGCCAATGACGTTGTAAGTTAATAATGTCTTTCCAGTCCTCTAAATTTTCACTTTCCAAGCCATCATATAATTTTTTGGCATATTGTGTTGTTTTTATGAACCACTGTGTAAGAATTTTAGATTCCACTTTAGCACCAGATCTCCAAGAACAACCTGTTTCGTCAACTTGTTCATCAGCTAACACGGTTTTGTCTACGGGATCCCAATTAACTTTTGCCTGTAACATTAAGCGAAAAATCTTAGTCTATATTAAAATACTTAACTTCAAATTCCTAAAGTTAAGTGTTAAGTAAGTGCGCAAGTTGTAGTAGGCCTACTACAACTTGCGCACTTGCCCGTTAAGCGCACTTTGCCACCATCACTGTATATTGAAAACACCTAATGCTTAAAATGGCTCACTAATTCTAAGCATAATGATCATCGTCAAAATATCATGTTCCATAGTTCTGATTTTCCTAATCGTCACGAGCCATAATATTGTGCGGCATATTTTCAGAAATCCTAATAAAGTGTGAGCTAACACTGTTTGGCATAAGTATTAAAACACATAAACTCGAAGGGCAGAAATTTAAAATGCATAATGTTACAAAGCATAATAATCTAAAATAATTATAACTAAACGCATATTTTTATGTTATGGATCTTCAAATTAGGATTATACATTTCATGAAATATGGTGGACACCCAAAAAATATGTAACATAATAAGTTTTTCATAAATTATCTTTAATTGATGTAAAAGTCTCCAAAATTTGTATACTTAATGTGTTATTGTTATTATTCTTGCATTTATAAAATTACTAATCTTTTACATTCGTAGCAATTCATTTTAAATATTACTCTAATATAAAATCTAGTTAATGTGATGAGATTAATTTATGAAGGAGAATGAGCACTTTTGGGCGGTCGACGGCAATTAAAGAAAGTAGTGTCCAATGAATGCAGTGGTAACTATAGTCCGTAAAATATAGCTTGATCAGAATGCATACCTACTTATATTTACATCAACTGCATACTTATATATTTACGAAAAGTAATAAATATTTTTCATTCTCACATTCAACTTTATAAATACGTAGGAGGTTCGCTCAAGCCCTACAGAACCGAATTTTATTTGAACGAAAAACTCCTTTATGAAACAATGGTGTGCCCGAAAACGCTGTCATAAAATCGAATATAGTATTTGACAGCAACAAAATATCGTTTTCCTCAGTGTGGAAGTGTTGAAATTGCATTACAAATTACAATAAAATCTAAAAAAGTAAATTTTTGTCATTTTGTCAGATAACGGTCAAAAATCTTTTTTTAAACTTATTACAATTGCAGTGCAAAAGCACCTATAGGGAATACTTGTTTCATTAACAATAACAAACAAAGGAGAACATTCTGGCTCCATACATTTATGGGCCTTTTCTGAAAGTCCCGGCCAACAAAAGAAAGTGGTACGTATAGTTAGAACTATACTTAATTCATTAAAACATTATAATAATAAGCAGGGGTGCTAAAATTAATGACCATTTGCATCTGGCGTTTCCATGACGATGCCATACCTACCTGAGATGATAACCTGGCAAAATTGAAAACCCCTTCCGTATGAAGGGATTATGTAATATTTTAGATTTGGTATAACTCTACCAAATCTAAAATATTACATAATCCCTGTGACAGTAAATTTTTACAACATTTGTGTTCGAATAAAAACCCCTGCTTCATTTAGGTTTTTACATCGACAATTCAGTTTGATGCTAGACAAAATAATGTATTTAAGCAAAAGCCTCGTAAATTCTGAAGTTACTTTACTTTAAACACGTTGAACGCCGTGGCAGTCACCGGTGACCGCCGAACAAGAAATTTTCTATTATGTCTGGTTTTGTGGCAGTCAAAGACCTAAATGAGAACAGTTAAGTGTGACAGCTGCTATATAAGTAGCTTTTAATAAATTCGGCATAAATCTTAAAAGTAATAATGTTTATTTGTACTTTTACCACAAACTGGACCCTAAAAAGAACCTTTTTTTTACTTCTGTATAAAGCTATAATGAATGGAGTATAGTCGTACGGAGAAATAGTTATTTTAGCACAAAAGTAGTAGGGTTGTCAAAAGCTAATATTAGCAAGCTAAATTCGTAATTGTCGTACATTTATTGATTTTCGAAAGTGCGTAGAAACATAAAATAATGATAGGAATTGCTGGAAGTAATGATCTGAAGCATTTTTATCTTAGAAGAAAATATGTCAGTTAATTAGAAAACCGTTATTTCCACAATTAAACATAAAACACCTTAATCTGCATAAATTACTGTTCAAATAGTTAAAACTAGCAATAAAACATACGTAGCAATAATGATTTTTGCACAGAAGTCGTAGGGTTGCCACAAGCCAAGTTATACGAGTTTTAAAATTCGTCAATTTCATACATATGTACAAGTAAAAAATAAAGGAAAAATGCTTAAGGTCATTACTTCTACCGAAATCTATCATCATTATATGTATCTCAGCACTTTCAAAAATAAATAAATGTATTAAAATGACAAATATTTGAACTCGTATAACTTAAATTGTGGCAGCCCTACGACTTTTGTGCCATAATAACAATTGGGTATGGAAAAAAAATCAAACATGTCCTAAATCAAAAACCATTTCGAGGTATGCAGTAGAATCACGTAGCTAAAAGTCTCACGTATGATACAGAATCGCGTCATTTGATTGGTTGATGGATAGTTTATCAACCAATCACGTGAAAGGACGTTTATACGATCCAATAGGTTTCGATTGTTTCTTGATTACCGACAAAAGTCGATTAAGAACCTTAATGTACTCTTTGCGTACGTCGCTTTTCTGGGGTCTAATGATGGTTAAGCTTGTTTAATTAAAAACATCCTAGATCCTTTGCCTTTAAAAATGTTAAATATTTAAATAACCACTTAAGTGCTTTCTGCAACCACGGTTGCATGAAAACAGACGTTCAAAGTGCTTTAAGCACCAAAGCACGGTTGCACGGCGGCAAGTGGGTCGCTTCGCATAAAGTAAAGTAAAGTAAAAAGTAAAAGTAAAAAAATCATTTATTCATTTAAGCTTGTACAAAGCACTTATGACATGTCAAAAAAAAGTATATAGAAATAATAATAAAAAACGTAAATAAAATAGTACAATATTAGTACATATCGTGAATATAAATAATGTGAATCTACCACCGGTTCGAACGTTTCTTCTTATCGAGAAGACTCCGGCAAGAAACTCAATAGTTACTCTTTTGAACTTTGTTTGTTTTACAAAAAATAAATTCAGAGTACAGTCAATGAGAGTAGAAAAAAGAACACAACATTGAGCAGAGGAGCAGATTATTCCTAAACTTTTGTCGTTCAAGTAATCCTCTACATTATAATAACCTTGTTTCATTACAACTTCGCTTTAATTGCTGACTTAAACTTATGAAGAGGTAGATCAACAAGACTTTGAGGTATTTTGTTAAAGTATTTCACAGATTGACCCACAAATGAGTTTCCCACCTTGTGTAGCCTAAGACTGGGAGTTTTCAATTTGTTTTTATTTCTGGTATTGTGTTTATGAGTATCACTGTTTTTTTGAACAGATGCAAGTTTTTTCGCACATACATTATGTTATCTAAAATATACTGAGCATGCACAGTTAAAATATCGATCTTCTTAAATACTTCCCTAAGCGAGTCGCGTGGTCAAACTTTGTAAATGGAACGGATGGCTCTTTTTTGAAGTACAAAAATGGTGTTCAAGTCTGCAGCTGAACCCCACAACAGTAGACCACACGACATAACACTATGAAAGTAGCTGAAATATACTAGTCTTGCTGTTTCAATATCAGTCAAGAGTCTTATTTTTCTAACAGCACATGCAGCGGAACTGAGTCTCCCTGCCAGGGCCGTTATATGCGGACCCCATTGTAACTTAGAATCTTAAGTTATTCCTAAAAATATAGTAGAATTTGTTAATTCTAATGGCTCGTCATTCATAGTAACAATAGTATCAACCTGTCTCACATTGGGCATAGAGAATTTGATGCACTTTGTTTTTTTTGCATTAAGTAATAAATTATTACTAGTGAACCACCATAGTACTTTTGAGAGAGTATTATTTACATCGTCAAATGCTTGCTTACCTCTATCGACTTTAAAAATCAACGAGGTATCGTCAGCAAATAATACTATCTCACAAATATCTTTGACATAGGTAGGAAGATCATTTATATAAATAAGAAAAAGCAAAGGTCCCAATATAGATCCCTGGGGCACTCCCATACGTATGGTGGCACCGGAAGATGCAGTTCCGTTGATCCTAACTTTTTGAGTTCTATCTGTAAGATAGGATTGTATGAATTAAGATGAGATACATGAAACACCATAATGTCTTAGCTTAATCAGTATTATTTCATGATCCACGAATCAAATGCTTTTGAAAGATCACAAAATATTCCTACTGCATCTTGCTTGTTTTCCCAAGCATCAAATGTGTTTGATAAGTGCTACACCTGCATCAGTTGTGCTCTTATGTTTAGTAAAACCAAATTGTTTCTCATGTAGTATATTATTTTAATCAAAGTGTGAAAGCAGCTGGTTCAATATAATTTTTTCAAAGATTTTACTGAAATCTGGTAGTATAGAAATGGGTCTATAATTAGATGGGTCACTTTTGCTACCAGATTTAAAAAGCGGGATGACCTTACTAAATTTTATTAAGTTGGGAAACTGACCTTGGTCTATGCAATTATTAAAAAGTTTAGCTAAGTGGGGTGATATCGTATTAATGATTGATTTGAGTAGATTAATCGAAATACCCCACAAATCTTCGGTATTTTTCATATTAGGTTCCTTAAATACCTTGAGGATGTCATGAGAATCAACATGATCAAAGCAGAACTGATTTGTGCACCCATCAACACTAGATGTTAGCAGGGACTCAGCTTCATGTGGACTAGAATTTAACGTGCTTGTAGTTACAATAGGTATATTAGAAAAAAAAGTTTCAAATGTACGAGGTGCATTCAATAAGTACCTAGCCTCATCGCCAGAGGGCGCTGTAGTTTCAAAAGAGTTTTACCACAGTGTAGCACATTCTTTTTTAATTCTTTTTTCAAATTTTCATTACAATCCCTTCATTTGTTTTAATTTGACAGCTTATGGAAGCGAACGTGTCGATCGGTTTTGCAAAAATGGAAAAAGAGCAATATCGTTCGGTGATTCGATTCCTATTTTTGGAAGGGAAAACGCGCATTGAAATCAAAGAGCGCTTGGATGCTGTGTACGGTGACTCTTCTCCATCGATGGCCACCGTCAAGAATTGGTTCAACGAGTTTGCACGTGGCCGTACGTCGGTTTTTGATGAACCACGTCCAGGTGCACCGAAAACAGCTGCTACGGAGGAAAACATTAAAAAAAATCCATGATCTCGTATTGGCAGATCGCCGATTAAAGGTTCGGGAGCTAGCTGAGACTGTAGCCATTTCAGAAGGAACAGTGCATCATAATCTTCACGAGGAACTCGGCATGCGAAAGCTGTCGGCGCCATGGGTGCCGCGTTTACTCACACCGGAAAACAAGCGAAACCGTGAGACCACATTTTAAGCGGAATCCAGCGGAGTTTTTGCGTCGTTTTGTGACCGTCGATGAAACCTAGATCCACTGGTACACACCAGAGACCAAGGAGCAATCAAAACAATGGATCCAGACCGGGGAACGTGCTCCAAAGAAGGCGAAAACTGTAAAATCGGCCGGAAAAGTTATGGCCACCGTTTTCTGGGATTCACAAGGTGTGATCTACATCGATTACCTCGAGAAGGGTAAAACAATTACAGGGCTTTACTATGCCGATTTATTGGGCCGATTCGACGCCGAATTAAAGAAAAAACGACCCCACCTGGCGAAGAAAAAAGTGCTGTTTCACCACGACAACGCACCGGTTCACACGTCTGCCGTTGCCATGGCCAAATTGGTCGAATTACGCTACGAATTGCTGCCCCATCCACCGTATTCTCCAGATTTGGCCCCTTGTGACTTCTTTCTGTTTCCTAATCTGAAAAAATCACTCGCCGGGAATAGATATGGATCAAATGAGGAGGTCATCGCCGCCACGGAGGCCTATTTTGCAGAGTTTGACAAAAACTATTTTTCGGACGGGTTAAAAAAGTTGGAGCATCGCTGGGCTAAGTGTATCGAACTAAAAGGAGACTATGTTGAAAAATAAATTGCCACTATTCCAAAATTTTCGTTTACTTTTTGAAGGCTAAGTATTTATTGAATGACCCTCGTACTTGGACATTCCAGCACGAGAAAGATCCAAAGTATAATGCACAATCTGAAAAGGAATTCCTCCAATTACAATTTGTTGCTATATTGGAGTGGCCAGCTAACAACCCTGATTGGAAATCAATGAAACATCTTCGGGGCGAAATCAAGAAAAGGGTATCAAAACGACAGTGTGGCAATTTAAGAGAGCTGTTCGACGTTTTCATACAGGAATCGAACTTGATTTATTTTGCAAAATGCCGAAAGTGTATAAAGTCCATGCCGCGCCGGTGTAAGGTAGTAATCCAGAGCCATGGACATCTACTCGTACTAACTGTCAATCTTAGTTTAAATGAATTCATTTGCCTTTTTTAATGTATTTATTTTCCATATGTTTATTTCTTCCACTCTATGTTTCTCTATGGAGGAGCCCGAGGATGGAGTTGTATGCGTCCGTAGGAAGATTGCCCTTTGTTACCCTACACATGTCCCCTGGGTGGCGCCAAACAACAACAACGCCGAGCAACAGGCGGCGGTTAATTAACCTGTCTATGGTCACCACGGGCCATGAGGCACTAAAATGGTTCTAAAAATATGGCAGTGGAGCCTTGAGAAAGATCCATTAGATTGCTTCTATCTCTTTTAAAAAATAGGTAAGGTCTGATAAACGAACGCGATTTGTCATGCGCTCCGGCTGACCCCCGGCGCTCCCTGGTTCCCG
The DNA here is from genome assembly GCA_947369235.1 of Udea olivalis. Lineage (NCBI taxonomy): Eukaryota > Metazoa > Arthropoda > Insecta > Lepidoptera > Crambidae > Udea > Udea olivalis. The sequence continues at coordinate 12,282,334 of OX376341.1, read as the reverse complement.
GGCTAATGCCCAATCATCAATTTGGGTTCAAGCAACGTCACTCAACGATAGAACAGGTCCACTGGGTAACAGATACAATAAGAGGAGCTCTTAAAAGAAAAGAGCATTGTTAAAATGCATTTTTGGACATAGGTACAGCAAGCCTTTGATAAAGTGTGGCACAAGGTTCTAGCTCACGCTAAGGTTAAGGGTGTTCTTCGTCATAGCTACAATGAAGTCATCAGATCCTACTTAAAGGAAAGGCTATTCCAAGTCAAAGAGTCAGGTGAAACATCTACCTTGAAATTCAGGCAGGGGTTCCACAAGGGTCTCTTCTGGGTCCCGTACTGCACACACGGCTACCTTTGCTGACGACACCTCGATAATCGCCTGTAATAGAGATGCAGCGGCAGCTTCCCACAATCTGCAGAGGGGACTTCATGAGATAGGCAAATGGCTAAAAAATTGAAGATAAAGGCAAGCGCAACAAAATCAGTGCATATTACATTCACTCTTAATAGAGGAGCCCCCAGTCCCCAGTACGTCTCGGAGATGACATTCTGCCCCACACTGATAGTGTAAAATATTTGGGCATGCCCCAATATTTTACACCTTACCTTGATCGCAGGCTTACATGAAAGAACCATATTAAGGCGAAAAGAGAGGAACTCAATTTTAAATATAAGCCGTTGCTCTGGATCCTGGGACGCAACAGTAAACTCTCCATGGACAACAAGTTCCTTATTTATAAGTCAATACTGAAACCTGTTTGGATGTATGGCATACAACTGTGGGGTAGTGCCAGCACCTCAAACTTATCCATGAAACAGATACTACAAAATACAATTCTGCGTACCATTTCTAGTGTGCCATGGTTTGTTACAAACGCTGAAATCTATGAGGCCTTACAAATGAACACAGTGATAGAAGAGGTGCGGGCTTCTGCAGAGAACTACCAACGTCGACTTGCGAGTTGCGTTTCATCCTAACGAATTGGCGACCCAATTGACTATACGGAGCTACTTCAAGCGCCTCAAGTATTATCAGTATATATAAGTAGTGTTCTCGCTGGAGAACACACTTAACAGGAAAATGCCCTGAACCCATCCGCTTAAGAGTCGTGAAACTGATTGCAAATAAAATCAAAACTCTGTTTCATCTAAAACAAATCGAACAGTAAATTAATCGTTCTTTATAATTATTTGTCTAGCTCAATTTGTATGTTAATTTGCAACTATCCAAAATCAATGCGCTTTTGTAAAAAAAAGATGATTATTTTGATATCAATATTCCTTATTTAGTTTACTGTACACATGGGGGTTATTTCACAACACAACATAATACTTCTGAGCGGTTACACAAAAAAAAATTGACATGATTTATTAAAAAATATCTGAAATTACGAATCGTTCTTATTTATTTTATATGACCACCACGGTATGTGTATGACCACCACTGTATTTATACTGTACAATATAAACCAGTACTAAAAAATATTTTAAAGGGATAAGAAACAATGAATTGTTTACACAAAGACTCAAGCGGGGTTCGAACCCGCAACTTGAGTCCCAGGATCAGGTCAAATTTTTCTAGTCTCTATCTTTGTGTAGAAAATAGAGCATTTTTTACTGCTAAAAATAATTGTTTACTGCTAAATTCAATTAATTGCTTGTTTGTAATGAATTGGATCCGAAACCACTGAACCATTTTTGAAAATTCTTTTACCATTATATAACGGTACATTATCAGAGAGTGACATAAGAGTGCCCCCACACTAGCGTTATTTGACCGTCAGCGCCGCCTCGGCACTGACGCTACGCCAGCGCGGCGCTGGGGCGACGCCAACGCAACGCTAGCGCAGCAGCGTGGTTCAACTCGGGCGCTTGGCGGTTGCCGCGTGCCGAACGTCGGGATTGCGTTGCGCAGGCGTCGCGTTGTTGACGCGACGCTTGCGGAGAGTTTTTCTGTCAACAGTACAATGAACAACACAACTACTTAGCTTTGCCGTTAGCGTACTTTTACAAATTTTACTTACCTTTCTAGCCTCATGTGCGAACGTGTAATTGTACCATTTTACGTAAGCTTTTTGAACCTAACATTTAAAATTACGTAGGTAAAAATTTTTAGAACACGACGCAAAAAAATCTCAAATTATTATGTACAAAAACTTTAATTTTATGTACAATAACGTAATTAAGGGCATTTTTAAACTATAACCGTCATCAAAAGATGACGGTTATAGTTTCGTTTTCGTTTCAGCAGCAATGCTATCAGTGGTGTTTCTTCGTCGGAAACCATGTTCTCAATGACTGTATAAGACGTCTGCGAGGCACGACGCGACGCTCGGCGCGCAGAGGACGCCCAGCCAGCACCCGCGCAGCGCCAACGCAGCGTCGGCGCTGACCTGACGCTCAAAGAACGCTAGTGTGGGGTGTCTATAAGCTATATTTTTTTTAATTCATGTTACATATTGACGGGAGAAATAGTTTGCGCGGGCAAAGCCACTGACGGACAGCTAGTCTTTAATAATAACAAAACATATTTTGTTATACCAAAACTAACTATTATTTATAAATTAAAACAAAAACTTTGGGTTAGTTAAGCTAAAATAATTTGAACTAGCTAATTAGTCAAATGTCATCACAGTATCATTTCACAAATGATTTTTATATTGTTTTAGTATTTTATGTATTAGGTTCGGTTTGAGAAAAAACTAATGATTAGTTTTTTCTCAAACCAAACCATGACAAAGTCAGTTTCAAAAAATAGGGAATATTTGCTTGTGATGGTACCCCAGGGGTCACAGTTTTATGAGGATAAAACTAGGCTTACCTTGCATTGATAAGCTAGGCCTTTTTCAAAAAGTTTTAAAAAAATGTATTGTGTCCATTTATAATAATTTGGATCACATGTTGAAAGTTCCCTGTCCCAGTCAAAGTTGAACCGCAGTTTGGATAATTGTTCCTTCATGGATTGTATATTTGCTTGAGTCCAAAGGTGAGGTGGAATGTTATGTTCAATTGCAGCATTCTCTGCAGGTAGTCCAAATGCATCCCACCCAATTGGGTGTACAACATTCTTTCCATCTAACTTGCAAAATCTTGCTATTGTATCAGATATTGAATAAACTCGAACATGGCCCATGTGTAAGTTACCAGATGGATAAGGAAACATTGGTAGAACATAATATGTTTCTGCATTTTTCTTTACATCTGGGGCGGATGCTACATCTTCAGACCAATGCTTTTCTATATCTAATTTAATTTTTGTAGAGATATCTTCATGCTAGTAAAGTAAAATAGTGGTCTATATGAAGGATAGAGTTGTACAGGTAGGTACACTACTTTCACTAAGTAAGTATTCAATATCATATTAATTTAGGAGACTCATAAACTCACTTCACTGTCCCACAGCTAGCAAGGGCCTCCATCAATAAAATCAAGTCATTGCTACAATAAATTTGATCAACACGTTTGCCAGCCAGAAGCTTGCCCTAATGGGTTGGTGAAAACTCCGAAAACACAATTTGCCTGTTCGGGGATTTGAACCCAGGACCTTGGTTTTCTGGCCGTGCTCTGTGTACATACAGCCGCAGAGGAAAACTTTTAATAATTGGATAATTTTACTCATAATTTTTTTTGAATTATTTACATTTGAAAAATACTGTAATAATTTGTTTAACACTCACCCAAAGCCCCAAGCTACTTTTATTTTTATTCGTAATTCTTGAATACTTCAAGAGCTGTCGGTGACCGAGAATCAGTTTTTGATACTTATTACTTGAAATCATTCTTGTATTTCAATTTTTGTTTTACTTTTTTACTCTTGCGGTTTAATCAGCTACTTAGCATTGTGTCACTAACTCACAGACTGTGCAGTGTGACTGAACTGACAGTGACACTGATGTCTGTCAGCTGCTGTTTTAAGCACAGCACACACATGGCAAGTCATGTTTAGGTAAAAGCAAGAAGCTTCTAATTAAACAATACTGGAGATTGCACGTCGGAATAAATCATGAAGATAAGTTCATTGACCCATAGTATGTTTTCTATCTCTTTCTCACATGAACGTAAAACTACCATTAGAGATTCAACAAGTCCCTCAATGAACTTATGGTGTAACAAAATTTGCAATGTTAAGCTTTTTTAATTATTTAATTATTTTATAAAATAATTCATTTAATCAATGGTAGATGTTTCTTTTTTGTGATTTTGTTCGAGAAACAACGGAGAATACAAAATATTATCTGCTTTTCACTCCTATTTATTAAGTAAAACGCTACGTAATTTTGACAAAAACCATTAAGAGAGTAAGTAATGGCTGCTTATTGTCTAAATTTATTAAAAAACAAAATGTGACAAGTTAAATGCAACAATGGTAAAATCAATAAATCACAACAGATGCTCGAATTGCTTCCCTTGTGCCCTAATACACGCTCGGCATCTTTTTAAGGACGGCCTTTTCAGACTTCGAAGGCAATTTCTCTCGCTACAGTGGTAACTTGCTCTTAGTTCTTGTCCATTCTGGATTGGACTGAAAAGCTCGTTCTTAAAAAGACTTATCAATGAGTAGAGTACTATTCACGAATAATTTGATGTAAAAAAATACTGTACATATAATTTTTCCCTGTGATATGCTAAAAAAACTGTTTCAAGGTAAAGTTTTTTTGATATTTCGAAAAATTTCGTATAACCTTGAAACCATTTAATTTTGCTGAACAATTGAGTTATTATTTGGCATGTGACGATGCACAGCATCTAGTGAGAGTGCGTCTACTTCCGGTTTATGGTTCTACCAATCATGTTGCTACATTTGACGTTTATTAAGTTGCTAATTTGACTTACTTCCTGTTGGCGCCATTTTTAGTCACCTGGGGGCGAGTGAGCTCGACGTTACCTCATAGCGTCGTTAACTTTCGTACGAGCAACATCGTTAGCAGAAATTCTGCTCGGTTTCTACTAGAAAAGTTTTTAACACTAAGTTTTAATATAATATTTCGTTCTTATATTATAATTTTTTGAACTATTATAATAATGAGTGAACGTGAATCAAGTGACAACGATCTATACGTCATGGTGGTTAACGAGGAACGCGAACCCTTGGTTGCTGACGATCGCGAGCAGAGCGCCGAGCGGCAGAACCAGAGGAAACGCAGAGCGGGCGATGACGGGCCTCACGACGACCACGAGGCAAAAAGGAGTAAACAAGGTACGCTGAATACCGAAACATTCGATACTCTTTTGAACCAAATGAGCATACTAACAAATCTGTTTATGAATAATTTGAATAACGCGCCTTCTGCCAATGCAACTGAGTTCTCCGCACCCCAGCAGTCAGACACCACCTCTTTCCTACAGCGCCCTGCTGCGTTAGTACGGAATGATCTCAAATTAGATCTTGGAACAGTACATACCACAATGAAAGATCCTAAAGTGCCTACTTCTGATCCCTTGCGCGTAAAAAGATTAGAAGAATTACAGAAGTTCAATGATGTTAATTGGAAAGAGGTACGTTACTCTGAAGTTCTTAAAGCCTGCAGCGCTCAGCCTGGCTTTATAGAGTTGAGTGTTAATGATGAACTTCGACAATTTGTGAAAGGAAGGGACTATACCGCCCCCATTGAGCGGTCCCTAGCAGCTATATCAAATGCATTGCTATCACAGAATGACCTTCTTAAGCAACAGTTGCAACAATTCGTAGATTGGGCCGCCGCCCCGACTACTGAGCTAACACCTTCCGCGGTTTTTGATAAAATATCGGAGCTCTTCAGCATAAAGTCTAAGTTCCATAAAACAAGTGAGGACATCATGCAAATTGTTTGTGGAAAACGTGCAGAGTGTATTGAAACACGTCGAGAGCGTATCTTGGCAGAAATACCAAATAAAATACTTCGTGAAGGAGTGCGTAAAATCCCTCCGAGTGCTGAAAATCTGTTCGAGAAAACTGCCCTGCATACGTACATAATTAACACTGGCGGAATTGACAAATGGATCCGGCCCTGGTTTTCTAGTGACAAGGAAACCAAAAAGACCTTGTCATCAAAAGTAAACCCAAGGCCAGGGCCATCTCGTGAAGCTCCGAATCAGAACTTTCGCCGCGATCAGGGGCAAAGAACACCAAAATCAGACTCTACTCCTGCAGGAACTAAAACAACCAATACGCAGAAATTTCGAAAATTCAACCGCAAAGAAAGTCAGCCAACTGAAAAGAAGAAGTTCAAGTGACTATTTAGCTCCACAAACAATTTTTTACGGGGGCTGTCTCCGAGCGCATCGGAGACAGTGGCAGGCGTGTCAGGCTCCGAAGGCCATCCTGAACATGATCACAGGGATGCGTCTGCCATTCACCTCCAAGCCGGTGCTTGTCCCACCAACACCGAGCAACTTTCATCGGTTCCAAACCAAGAATCCCCAGAAATGACCGAACAAATCAAACTTTTGGTGAACCAGCATGTGCTAGAAGCTCCCAACCAGGGCATAATAGGTATGAGTTTTTTCTCAACCATGTTCCTCCGTGGGAAAAAGGACGGCTCCAACAGGCCCATCCTGAATCTCAAACGCCTCAATCAAGACATAATCCCCAAGAAGTTTATGCTAATTTCTCACTTCCAAATACCAAAATTCCTGCAAAGCTTGGACTGGATGGCCAAAATAGACCTATCATCAGCGTACTTTCACGTCCCAATTGCAGAGTCTCATCGGAGATTTTTACTCTTGGTATATCAAGGAAAAGTACTGCAAATGACCTGCCTCCCATTCGGCCTGTCATGTGCACCGAAGAATTTCGCCACAATTACAAATTGGGTGTCCCACACTTTACGGAAGAAAGGAATAAGGATAGTCGTATATCTCGACGACTTCCTGCTGGCCAATCAATCGAGATGTCAACTGGACCAGGACATATTCACCACCATTCAGTTTTTGGAATATCTGGGTTGGGTAGTCAATCGCGAAAAATCTGTGATGACGCCTACACAAGAACTGGAATATCTAGGAATCCAGTGGAACACTGCGAACAATACGAAGACACTTCCTCAGAGAAGCTCAGATCTGATCACGGTACTATCAGAGCAATTCGTGAAGACCGGAAGCATAACTTTAAAATTGTGTCAACAGTTACTGGGCACCCTGAACTTTGCCAGCTTTGTGACTCTAGGAGGCAGACTTCACTGCCGTCAACTCCAGAGACTATGCCGAACACTACGTCACTACCCAAATCGAAGATTCCCTCTACCATCGTCAGCAAAATCGGATCTCCAGTGGTGGCTGTCAAAGGCTACGCGTGCTCTAACGAGGAGCAATCTTCACGAGCCTCCGATTCAGCACTTCTTGACAACCGATGCCGCAGACTACGGTTGGGGAGCTCACCTAGACGATTACACAACATCGGGCAAATGGAAACACCATCAGTCGAAATGGCATTGCAATTGCAAAGAGATGTTCGCAATCATAAGCTCGGTGAAAAAATTCTACAGTTTTCTGAAGGGCAGTCACGTGATCCTCCAATCAGACAACCGCACCGTTGTTGCCTACATTCGGAACGAAGGGGGAACGCGTTCAGAACTATTACTGAAACTGACTCATCAGCTGTTCCATATGACACACAAATGGAAAATCACCTTATCAGCGGAATATCTACCAGGCCGATACAATCAAATAGCCGACAGCCTGTCTCGAGGCAAGAAGCACTCCGAATGGCACCTTCAGAGTCCAGCCTGGGAAGCAATATTTCGGAAGTTCGGTACACCAGAAATAGACCTATTTGCCTCGGAAAATGCCAGGGTAACGGAAACTTATGTCTCGAAGGATTCCAGGGATACATCAGCAGCTTACTGCAATGCCTTCAGCAGAAAGTGGATTCACAATCTAGCCTGGCTTTTCCCCCCACCGTCTCTGATACCCCGAGTCCTGAACCACTTGAACAACGCAAAGGGAACGTTCCTCCTTGTCGCACCACTCTGGAAGCGAGCTTACTGGCTGCCAGACCTGCGCCGAAGAGCCCTGAGCCGACCCCTGAGAGTGAGGAATCTCCATCATGTTCTTATAGACCTAGCGACGGGTCTGCCTCCGCCTCAATTGGAGAACATGAAGCTTTTAGTATGGAAAATTGGGGATGGTCAGATGCCATCGCGGACTGGACAGAAGCAGAGATGTCTCTGCTCAGGCTTGGCTGGCGAGAGTCCACATTAAAAACCTACAAACCAGCCTGGCTGCGCTGGGTAAAATGGTGTAAACAGGCTAATGTCAATTATAAACGCCCTAGCGACGGCTTAGTAGCTAAATACTTAGCACATCTCCACTTAAAAGAAAACATGTCTTACTCTACCATCTTAGTACACAAGTCAGTAATCCTAACTCTAGGACATCCACAAAAGGATTTGGGTTCTAATTTTCTGATCAAACATATACTGAAAGCTATCTCCCTAAAAACCCCAAAGTCAGAAAAATCCCCCATCTGGGATCCTTCTGATCTCATTTCATGGCTAAGTGCTAACCCTCCTGCCAGAATGAATCTATACGAGGCCTCCCGCAGACTAGCTTGTATTTTGCTTCTTGCATCTGGTCGGCGAGTGCATGATCTTACGCTTTTAAGGGTGTCGTTAAATCATTTACAAGATAATGGCGATCATGTTATCTTATGGCCTAAATTCGGATCAAAAACCGATACAGCTACATACAGACAATCAGGCTGGAAGCTTATGAAAAATCCTAATGATGATATTTGTCCTGTTATATGGCTCCGCAAAGTGATCGAAATCGGTGAACAAAGGCGAACAGGGGCTTGTGATAATGCCCTATTCATTTCTATTATAGGCGCGGAGAAAGCTGCCACTAGAGCTTTAATAGCTAACTGGATAAAAACAGTGCTTAAGGATGCTGGTATTAGGGCATCTCCGGGTAGTTTTCGATCCGCCGTAGCATCCTTAAATTGGCTTGATAACCTACCAATTGACGAAATTCTTTCGAGGGGAAACTGGCGCACAGAAAACACCTTTGCCAAATTTTACTGCAAACAGATTAAAAACCGAAACACAGCTGAAGCCCCGAGTAACCCGCTGTACAATAGCTTTCAACCTACATGAACTAAATAAAAGTGCACTAAGTAGGTACTTACCAGAATATATAAGTCTACCAATACTGATTGATTATTATATTAACCTATTTATATAAACTGATTAGTTTGTTAAAACAACTCTTCTCTGTTATTTAATTTGTAACCAAATCAATCAAATAAAGAAACACTTTACTCACTGAACTTTTTAATTTCTGAGAACCCAAACATAACACTCATAAGTATGTGTAGTAACACTAATAGAAACACTCAGATGTCCAACCGTCACAGCAAAAAGCATAACACTTCATTATGTTTCAGAAATTACCTAACTACACAGGAAACTACTTCATCACATAGCGTCGTTGGGCAGTCACCAGGAGTTAATAAACACGTCTCTCACTAGATGCTGTGCATCGTCACATGCCAAATAATAGTGCAAGTTTTACAAAACAATAAAACTTGTATTATTAAGCAGAGACGATGCACAGCATCCCATGAAGGCCTCCTGGTGAGAGTCTACTATGAGGTAACGTCGAGCTCACTCGCCCCCAGGTGACTAAAAATGGCGCCAACAGGAAGTAAGTCAAATTAGCAACTTAATAAACGTCAAATGTATCAACATGATTGGTAGAACCATAAACCGGAAGTAGACGCACTCTCACTAGATGCTGTGCATCGTCTCTGCTTAATAATACAAGTTTTATTGTTTTGTAAAACTTGCACTATTTTGGTAGGTATTGATCCCAGCTATCACTCCCTGCAGTATGTCATACTATTTCCTAGACAACCCTGTATATGTAATGAGGCTGACAAAAGTTTTTTTCTATAAATGTCATTGTACTGAGGAAAGAATTACAAAAAAAACTGTGTTTTTACTTTTTATATATCTTTAAAAACGGCTGAGGAAATTAGGATCAAAGTGCGCCATTTCATTATACACGCTCAGCCCTCGATCGTGCTATGACGTCACGATTCGAGAGGTGCCGGCGGGTACCGTCGGTCGCATCCGATATGTCCCTGCATTTTAAATCTGTGATATCTTCGAAAATATTCATATAAATTACATGCTGTAAATTGCCATATTGATCTATATTAAATGCACAATGTATCTAAGATACTTAATTGGATAAGGATTGGTGTTGTATTGCTTAAAATCGCTTCGTAAACAAGCCATTACTTCTCGTAAATAGTACATTATTTAGATCTATTTCGTAGGGTTCAGTCAAAGTTAGCAATGTAAGCGCAAAAAATGTGTTTATTTACGATATCACATTAGAAACCTCTAAAATTATCAGTGTTTCTCTACTATATTATGCATAATGCAGTAGAGATCGCCTCCCGCCGGCGCGTGCCTATAAATAGCGCGTCGAAATTGAGTATTTTTAACATGGCCAATTACACTCAGCGTCAAAAAAATCGCACCTCTGAGAAAATCTCTTTCAAATGTCATTAATTCCTGATATAAACATGTAGCCGCACCAGTGATGATTTTATTTTAAAGTTTATTAAATTAACTTACTTTTCATTAAAACAAAACCTTATGCCACAAACAAAGTGTCATAAAAATTTTATGCAATTTTTGCTTCCCGTAAGGGTCGCTATTTGCGCGTTCTTTGTGGGTATAAAATAAATATCCCTGGACAAATAAATATCCCTGGACATTATTCCACACAGCGCCATCTAGCCCCAAAGTAAGCTAATTAAAGCTTGTGTTAAGGGATACTAGACAACGGATAAACATACTTAAATACATTTTCTTTTGTAAATACATACTTATTATACATAGGAGACACCCAGACCAGTACAAACAGACATGTTCATGCACACAAATGTTTGTACTGTGCGGGGATCGAACCCGCGACCTCTGGTGTAGTAGCCAACTTCTTAACCATTACACCAAGTCGGTCGTCAATAAAAGGGTCAACACGGGGTCAATGTGGGTCATTCGCTAATTAACTCTTTAACAGATTTACCAGCAGAAAAAACACTCGAAGATGGATACCACAGCTGATGAAGCCGCCCAAGTGGTAGCACTACTGCAATCAGGGATGCGGCAGCGTGATGTCGCCCGGCAAATGAACTTGAGCCGTTTTTCGGTTCTAAGAGTGTACCAGCGCTTCATAGAGACCGGTGGCTACATCCGGAGACATGGGTCCGGTAGACGTCGCTGCACTTCTGAAAGAGACGACCGGTTCATTGTGTCGAATTCTTTGAGAAATCGTTTCTCCAATGCTGTTGAATTGCAACAGCAGCTCCAGGCAGTGCGCAGACGCACCGTGAGCGTCTCTATGGTTAGAAGAAGACTAAATTAGAAGAAGATAGCGGCCCACAGAGCTGCTACGGGTCCTAAATTGACTGCAGCGCATCGGCGAGCCCGCTTACAGTTTTCTCGTGACCACGTCGATTAGACCCTTGAGCAGTGTAGTGCAGTTCTCTTCTCAGACGAAATGAGAGTGTGTCTCTTCTGCAACGACCGACGCAGAAGAGTATACCGAAGACAGGGCGAACGTTTCGCCCAAGCCTACATCCAGGAGACGGTGGAATATGGGGGCGGATCCTGCATGTTCTGGAGTGGCATGTCGGCGGCCTGCAAAACCGACCTTGTCTGCGTCTCCCGGACTGGAGGTGCTCGCGGACAAGGGTAGCTGGCTGCTCGCCGCTATGAAACAGAGATAAGTGCATGTGATCCCTTTTGCCGATTCTTTTGGCGAGTGGTTCACATTAATGCACGACAACGCTCTCGCTCACACTGCAGCCATCGTGGGCGACTTTCCGCAGAGGTCCCAAATCTCTGTGATGCAGTGGCCAGTGAGAAGTCCGGACCAGAATCCGATAAAGCACCTCTCGGACCATCTTAAGCGGAAGGTCCGATCTCGGGATCCTGCTCCTTCGACTCTTCAGGAGCTCCAAGGCGCGGTGATTGAAGAATGGGAGCTTATCCCTCAAGAAGAGCTCCTGAAATTGGTGAGGTCCATGAGGAAGCGTATGGAAGCCGTCATCAGGGCAAGGGGGGGGGGGGGTAACACTAGATTTTAAGTTAATTTTAAGCCACTTTTTGTGTAATTTTTTATGTAGGTAAAATTATCTGTTGTTAATTAGAACTTTATTAACGATTTTTGTTATTTTTTAAATTTTAATGTTTTTTCTGTGATAACAATTAAACAAAAGTCAAATTCAATCGTTTTTTGATACTCCTTTTTGTTACCTTTCTGATGATACCCAACACTATCCTCTAAATAAGATTCAAGAACAACAAGGACCGGACACACAACTCAACACGTTATACTCGTAAATCGAAAGTAAGCGGAGACTGCTTTTTAGATTAAGAGGGCGCGGAAGATTCCCAAAATACCAAGAAGAAAGAGGGTGGATGAAAATCACGTAACCTACTCCCGAGGATCCCGAATTCCCGATGCTGATCTACAACCTTCACATTAAATACATAGGGCTGCCTATTGTCCCTTCTGTGCTCGCAAATGCCCTCTATCTACCGAGGTCTGTGCCCAACCATGGCTATACTCAAGCTCATAACAGACAGTTTAAGTTAAGAGCCTTACTCACTGCTAGTTGGCCCAATTTAGCCTGAGTGCTTTATTTATTTTTTTATTTTCCTTTGAGTGCCAGAGACGAACTGGCCTCATTTTCTTTATGCTATTTTATACTTTGATATTATAACTAAAGTAATGATATTTTGATAAAGAAATCGTACGAATCGATTTAATTTTTTTCTACCCAAAATATATGCCAAAGGTCGACTCTGACAGTGAAAGTGCAATCATTTAGGAACTAATTTTAAGCGTGAGTTAGTCGATATTGAGTTATTACACCAGCGGGCCCAAGCGCCGCTCTGAACAGTCAAACTACCCACCTGCGGCAGATTATTATTATTAATTTCCAGTTGCAGCACCACCTGTATTGTGCTGTACCAACACAAACACGCACATACACACACAGTCACACTACACATTCGGTACCGTATCTATTGTCTATGTATTGTATTACAATTATTACACTACACAATATATTGAATCACTCACCATTTATTTTTATCTATACTATAGTATTTATGATACTTATATGTATATGCACACACGTATGTCCGCCACAAATGTCCATGCGTCATCTCAGTCTGAGCCTACTGAAAATCAGCGCCTGGGCCCATGAAGCCCAGGCTATAATTATGCTGAGTGAGGTCCATTTGTCTTTTTGGGCATCGGGACACCGCTGTCTGATAGTATGATCTTTTTTTTCCTGTTACCTTTATGTTTTGTTGTTAATGCCTACTTCTTTTGTGTTTACTTTATAAATGTAACGTTGCCCGTAAAGGTAATAAATGCTTTCCTATTTCTATTTATATTTCAAATTAGTCTTAATGCCCGGTAAAAGTGATAAATTCAAACTATTTCATACATTGATTTATTAAACTGCCCACAAGTAGTCTTGTCATTATTCATATGGTCCGGTCAAGGTAACTAATTTATCTAATTGACCAATGCACTTGGTCATTATTCATTAGGACCGGCCCGTATTAGTACTGCCCAGTTAATCAAATAGCCCGTAATATAATATGTATATAGACATTCTGTACTATATTCAGTATCAGCATTGCACTCGTGCGGAGCCGGGGCGAGTCACTAGTTTTTTTTTATAAATTATTGACCCACCATCAAGCTATCCACTTTTGGCAGATTGTCCGACTGGCCTTTCTGAAATCCTTCTTCCATGGCGTTTATCATAGGATTTTATGATTTTATACAATATTACTAAAAAAGGATGGCTACTTAATGTTAAAAAATTATAAATTAACCTATTTAGGCAATTCTTTTCACAACTCACACAGTGCGTGCAAGTAGTTTTACTCGAGTTTCAATAGGGCGGCGGGCGGCGCGGACAGTACCACTGGACTTGTGACGTCGCGCGCGCGCGAAATCTCGGAGATTTAAAAACTGGTCTCAACTTCTCGCAGCGATAACTTCGCTAATTCTGCATCGATTTATATGAAATAAAAACTAAGGTAACCTACGTCTTCTATACTTTGATGTTACTTATATTTTATAGCAACTTTGTAACCCTTTTGTCACCCTCATTGTTTTAAATAAAAATCACAAAAAAATCTGTGTTTTTACTTGTTTTCTATATTTAAAAACGGTTGAGAAAATTAGGAATAAAGTGCTCCATGGCATTCAAAAATATTTAAAAACACGCTTGGTCTTAGATTATGGTATAACGTCATAAGTTAAAAGGCCCTGGCAGGTTCCGCCGCAACCGCTATGTCCCTGCATTTGAAATCTGTGATATCTCCGAAAATCTTCATTTAAATTACATGCTGTAAAGTGCCACATTGATCTATATTAAATGCACAATGTATTCAAGGTACCTACTTGATTGGTTAAGGATTAATGCTGTACAAGGGGTGTTCAATAAAAAGTAATAATGGCATATAAACTTCTTGAACAACAAAAAAGTAAAAGCTGGCAGGTAAAGCCCAGACATTTGATAAAAAAAATGATTTCATTACTTATTTTAAAAATAGAAGTCATTTGTTTTCGTCGTCTCGAAGCGTTGTACGCAAAATAAATAAAATTGAAATTTGCGCCGTAATAAAATATCTCTACCTGAAAAAATTTACTGCTGAGCAAGTAAATCCAGACTTGAAAGGAACCTTGAAAGGGCTTAATGCTCCTCCTATTAATGGACTTTAAGGCTTAATGTATTCTACGGTTGCATGGTGGTGTGCGGAGTTTAAGAGAGAAATAACTTTAACTAAAGATGACCCGCTCTCGGGACGAACTACGTCTGTAGTTACCGAAAATGATAAAAAAATGGTTGCCTGTAAAGTCGGTTTTACGGGCGAAGATTTTACGTGACAACGTCTTTTTCTCGGTAGAATATTTATTGATATGAATATAATTAAATTGCACAATAGGAACAAGGAATTGAATGAAAATAAGAATTGCGGCAGACCGATCATAGTTGAGTGGGAGAGAGACGCAAGGCATTCGGCGGGCCTCTCTCTCGTTCGGTGACTCATCGTAACGTTACCGAGCGTTACACTTTTTCATAAGTGACTCCCAGCCGCAACCTAATTTAAGACGTTGTCACGTCAAAAAGTTGAAAAAATTGTTTTGGCAGATCGTCGTGTTCCTGTTTGTTTTGTAGCTGAAGAACTAAAGATTTCGATAGGAAGTAGCCATAGTATTATACTTGACAATTGGGCATGAAAGAAGTATCAGCGCGCTGGGTGCCTAGAATGCTTACAGACGAGCATAAACGTACAAGATTGCGGATTTCTCAAATCAATTTGGAATTGTTACAACAAGATCCTAAGCAATTTCTGGTTCGCTCCGTAACTATGGGTGAAACATGGCCCTACCATTATGATACCGAAACGAATCAACAGTCCAAGCCTTGTAAGAGGCCATCATCTTCAACGCCTAAGAAGTTTAAGGCAATTCCATCTGCCGGTTAGATTATGGGATCTCGTTTCTGGGACAGCCAGGGGGTGATAATGATGGAATACCTCAATCATGGGGCCACTATTACGGGGCCCTTTTACGCAGAACAAATAAAAAAACTGCGTCAGGAAATACGCAAAAATCGTCGCGGCAAACTTGCTAAAGTGGTGATGTTTCACTGATATAACGCCCCCGCACACAAGTCCCGAGTTGCGATGACTGCTATCCAAAAAGCTGGATTTGAATTGATGGAACATCAGCCATACTCACTTGACCTTGCGCCTAGTGATATTTACCTGTTTCCGCGGTTAAAAGAACAACTGAGAGGTCACAAATATGGCAATGATGAGGAAGTGATTGCCGCCGTACATGGTTTTTTAAGCTATTAACATGAAGATTTTTTTAAGAAGGGAATTTTAGCATAAGAAAAACGATATATTAATACCAAGTGTAAGAAACCTCAAAGGTGATTATGACAATAAACAATATATATCTGCTTCAAACTCATTATCACTTTTTATTAAACACTCCTAGTATTGCTTAAAATCGTTTCTTATAAAAGCCATTATTTCTGAAGCCCCTGGGTTCGGGACACCTAGGATATGTGGGACTCGGAACTGCTGGGAACACAGAGACCCCTACCCACTGAAACCTGACCTGTAGTCATCTTCGGCGCAAAATGGAAGGGACCCGGGATCCTCAACACGGGAGAGACTCCTCGCAGGTCTTTTCGGCGCGCAAGGCCGCCTGGCAGCCAGCCTCGGGACGAGCAAGCTCAACTCCAGTGCACGATAACACAGACCACACATTTCATCGAACTCCAGACACCGGTAGAATTCGCACTTTTCAGAGTGATAAACGTCACCCGAACCCGTTCCGAAACAACTGGGAAACTGTCAGGGGACAGCTCGGTCATCTTCGATTTCACTCGGGGTCAATTTGGAACGGATTCGAGTGATTTTCACTCCTCTGAGTGAAATTCCACTTGATTTGGAACGCAGTCATAATACCAATCTTTAGGCTCTACTAAAGACTCCTTCCTTCCTTTTGCAACTGTCTACATATACGGAAGGGTCCCCCTGCCCTGTTTCAATTTACGCATCAAGTAAATTAGTTTCTGGTTATCTTTAAGCTTCAATAAAAACGTAAACTTCATAGCAGTTTTTAATTTGTGTACTTTAGTAACATAAAATAGTAGTCTAGTATTTTTATGTCATTAAATTTTCTAAGCTGGCTGCTATTAGTTGTTTCGAATACAACGTCATAAAGTAATATTTATATTACAACGTGCGTGAAATTAAAGTTCTACAAATGTCACATGAATCTTTTTCTGTAATCTGTGCTGTGATAAAAAAGTCAGAGAATTTTATCGCAGCTGTAAACTGTAAAGTAAATCGTTAAATTTGTTTTGGTTGGAATATCTTCTTCGATATTAAAAACAATGGCGAAGCCTAAAACAGGAGATCCAGCAGCTGAAGACGCCAAGAAAATCGTCGACGACGCTAAAAATTTCATAGAGAAGGCTATTGCTGATATAGGAAAGACTTCCGCAACAAAGCAGCTAATTTTAGGTACTGCGTCAGGATGGTGAGTATTTGTTTCATCATCGTCTGTAATGGAAACAAAGGCGGTTTTCGCCCAGTGCAGCAGCTATATTTTATGCACTTTTTTTCTCTAGGGCCGGTTTCTGGCCGTTTTAATTATGTAATTGTGTAAACAAATAAGTCCGCGGGGCTCAGCTATTGATTAATAACCCACTATTCTCAATTTTAGATGATTACCATTCGAAAGTTTTTATTTTTAACACATATTTACTAATTAATTAATAGATCTCGGAAACTTATAGCTTTTTTTGTAATCATTTATTGAAAATCGTTCAAACATTTCGCATTTTACGTGTAAAATAGGTGCATTCGGGTAATTCCGAATTATTTTGATATTTAACATGATGTTTGCATTTTAACTGACCAGTCAAAATCGGTAGACCTAATTCTACAAAGTAATGTTTTTTCCTCAACCCTCAACTCAAATATATAGGCTAGAACAGTACATCGAAAACTATCGTAAATATCATTATGGCTTTGGAAATAAGAGTGATTTGAAAATACTTTTTTTTCCTGATGCAAACTAGTTCGAGTAATTGCGATATAGGTACTCCTAAAAGTAGGTTTGATTGACATGTGGTTTAGGGTAAAACCAAGAAAAACATCTTGAATGTGGTTATAAATTGCCGAAACTCATTTTGTCAAAAAAAATATTTCGGAATTACCTGACAGAAAATGTGTGATTCTCAAACTTTAATTTGCTATACGAGTACTGAGTACTTTATAGATAAGGTTTCGAATTAGAACTGGTCTGCATACATTGGTTTAATGGATAACAACAACAACAAATACAGCCTTATACGTCCCACTGCTGGGCACAGGCCTCACCTCAACTATGAGGTGGTACGAGCCATACTCCAACACGCGGGCTCAGTGCGGATTGTTGGAGAGGTGAATGTAAGGCCAGTGATAAACCTTACCGTCAGATGTTATCATGCCGCCTTTTTAGGCCTCTGACTAGGCTTTACGACTGATATCTTGCGACGTCAGCCGGGACCAACTGTTTAACGTGCCTTCCGAAGCACGGAGATGCCCGAAAAAACGCATCACTTAATTTCGGTCGGGATGGTCACCCATCCATAACCCGACCTGACTGGCGTTGCTGAACATCGGATCGTTGCCGATCCGCTGTCGTCACTTAGCCACGGGCACCTCAATTTAATGGATAAAAGTATTTTATGTGAAAGTGTTTAAAATAACAAAAAAGCCTAGCAAGACCTATTTATAGTTATATAGTTAATTAAAAATTCAGATTTCGTTTTTGAAAGAGTGCACTCATTATTTAAAGAGGCCCGTCCCTGGGGCGTATTTCCATATTGTAGCCGCTTATTTTTTTTTTTTATTGAAATGCTATTAAATTCCCTCCGACTTTCGGCAACAGAATGGAGAATGGAAAGGGGCTAGGCTGGCGTATATGCGTATAGTACGCTTAAGTTTAGTCTAGTGTTAGCATATCTGTGTTTAATCAAACAGTCAGAGAACGATCAACGAGAACGAAGGATCACCTCGCTGATCGTTCCTTTACCTTTTGACTTAAAAAACTGATTTAAAAAAATATCTCTGGACTTACATATTTAATTTAACAATAGATAGAGAACCACTATGGAATTACCACAGCGGGTAATTCCGATTAAATTTTTAGTTTGTGTTTGCCCTCTTCGGTTCCAAAAAAAACAAAAACCTTGAGATATCATGTTCTGAAGCTATTTATGGATGTACTTGCACGATAATTAGTTCCAATGTTACAATTCACAATAACTGCAAACATTATTCAGTGATGCATGGGGGTTTTGGTAAAACAAGTTTGAGGACCAAATATTACATTATAATAGGTACATTTACTTACCATAAAGTCTATTTTCCGCCATAATTCCAAGTATGTACCAAAACTCACGACACTATTGTAGACACCTTTATTCTCGCACAGTACAAGAAATACTAACCGGCAAACATAGTTTAAAATCGAAAAATAGCCGTTTAAAGAATTTTACCTTTATTCAGTGCCAAGAACACGCGAGGCGTGTTCACTGTGTTTCGAAATCGCAATGCCGCGAACACGCCTAACGTGTCCGCAGTTTTTTAAGGCGGCATCTCGAGACATAACGACGTAAGCAAATTACTAGTGGACCACTAGTAATTTGCTCACGTCGTTATGTCTCAAGTGACTCCAGCAGTGGATCAAGGAATACAGGTTAAAACATAGCAGCACCACTACGGTGCTATGTTTCGGTCTAAATCCGTGCTGCTCTTCTGAAAGCTGAGCCTTTACCTGGGTCAGGATGGTTTTCTGCAATGCTGACTGAATTTTAGCTGGAGTTGACAACACCGCCACTGGTCTATATCCCGAAACATCAGAACCCCTTTTACCTTTGGGAACAGGGATGACCCTTGTAGTCTTCCAACAGTCAGGGAACCGTGCCAATTTCAAACTTACGTTGAATAGATGAAGTGGTCGGCTCAGAACATCTCGACAATCCTTGAAAATATAAGTTGGGATGCCATCCGGCCCAGCCGATCTTTTAGGTTTCATCCGCGCTAGTGCTTCTTCGACCTCTGAAAGCTGAGAACTCGCTACGTGGACTCGTGCCGCTGCGTTCGCATCTCCCGCTGTGGAAATCGCTGCATTAACATCTAGCTGCGCCCTCTGGGTGCTGTATATGGAATAAAAATACCCAGCGAACTCCTCCGCACATTCAAGGTCATTTAGTTCTTTTTCATTTTTAACAATGTGCATTGTGCATTCCGTCGCTCTTTTATAGGTCTCACGAAACTCCAGAACGATTTCGGATCCCTGATCAGGTTATCCTGAACGCGACCGCTGTACTGTTGGTTGGCTGATTTCATATTTTTTTTGGTAGCAGCCCTGCACTCTGGAAAAATTAACATAGTCTTTGTCCGACTTTGTCAACTTGTACTGTTTGTGTAATCTGCCCTTAACCCTCAGCTGATGAATTATCTCAGCCGTATACCACTGAGGGTAAGTAACTGTTTGTTCGTTACTTTTATTACGTTTTTTAAGGACCCAGTTATCGAAGACGTTATTTCGCGTGTCATAAAAAAAGTTAACGCCATCTCCTAGATCGTCTATGTCATACAGCTGTGTCCAGTCAATAGAAGCTAACGCAGAATACAACATCGGAAAATCGGCCTTATTAAAATTCCATTGCCGATTAGTCTGGCTAGGTGGGATAGGCTGGCCAGTGTGCCGTGAGTCCGAAAAACATATTTCGTAAACAAACTTTTGCACAGACCAACTCACAAACACAGTCATCGATGATACGTCACGCGGTAGTCGCACTTGTTGTAGCTCATATCGCGGTGTGGCCACGAGAAGCGCGCCGCCATGTTTCCGCCCGTCGTTTCTATCACAACGACTGACATGCCTCTTGGGATTAATTCTGCATCATGAATGGATGCGTTACAACCCGTCTCTGTGATTGCGAACAAGTCGGTATTAGGTGCCAATATATTCACAATAAAATCGAGTAATTTTATACGTAATCCTCTTGCATTTTGGTAAAAAATACCCACCGTTTTTTATACGATCTTGATTTTGTTTGCCTCCGAAACCACACCCATTCGCTAAATTCGGCATTTATTGGCCAGATTTCGGGTTGTGACAACGTATCATACGCCAATGACATGATGCATAATCGGTCCGTCTTATGTTTTATCTTATCTATTTTAACTGGCACTTGCGGTCCGCATATATTCTTCACATAGGTTTCCATAATTTCCACTATCGTGTCTTTCTTAAGGCGCCAAACGTGTAAATGTCTTTTGCGCTCTGTAGCTTGGATATCTTTTACACTTTGACTTCCACCTTTCTTTACTTCCTTAAACGGAAATTTGGCTTTTTTTATTCTGGACTGTTGTCCACTTTTCCTTGTGTTCCCTTAAGTTTTCTACTTTTCCATCATTCATATTACTTACCATGTTTGGATTTGCGCTTACTTTAGTCTGCTTCGTCGCTTCTACCGCCGGTTTCGTGGCCCCACTTGCACTAACAACGTTAGCGGACGTAGTCCGAGCCTCGGCAATCGTCTCCAATAGTGTACTAGTACCCTCTTTATTTTTGTTGTGCTGTGTAATTTTTGCATAAGTAAGCGATTGGCTTTGTAGACTATTTATGTTACTATCTGTGTTCCTAGCCGTGTTTAACGACTCCGTGGACCTACGAAGATAAGTTTCTAAATGCTCATTCTTATTTATCAATGTCTTTAATTGGTCTTCTAGTACATCTACTTTGTTTGCCTTCTCTTGAACAATCTTCATGCTATCACGTAAGTTTTGTAACTCTATTTCTGTGCTATGCAATATATTTAGAATTTTACAGTTATCGTTCGCCTGTTGATCTAGCCGGGATAACATCTCTGTCTTAAAACTGCGTTACTCTTCTACTATCAGTCTGTCTTCGCAGTCTGTCATCTTCCGGGCAAATCCAATTTTCTTTCTCTTCCTTCAAAAAAGAATCAAATCTTTCTTGTTTTATTCCCAGACACTTTAAATCAAATATCTTCTTACATTTCTCGTTTGAGCACTCCATAAACATAATATTAAATATAATGGCCTCACAGCCACTGCACTTAGTTGCCATTACGTTTCACTGATAATAATATGATTTACCATAATACCGTATCAACTAAATCAGTTACGCCGAGTTAATTTAAATTCACTGTAAAAATATTACGAGCAATCAAAAAAAAAACACGTCCGCTCTGCAACGCGTTGCGCAGCGAATAGTAAAGTAACTTGGAGATGCCTCGATAGTTACGTATGTCATGTTTATCACCACCCTTATGTATGGGGACCACAAATGATTGCTTCCATTGATCAGGCATAACCCCACAAGACATAGATAAATTGAATATAAGCGCAATGGGGTATGCCAATTTGCTTGCACTTGGCTAAATGTCTTGTATCCCAGCGCCGACTTTTCCGAATTCCAACTCCGACCACTCATAAGTTCTTTCATCCAACGTCTTCCTATCTTCCTGCTACCACACCTCTATAACGAAGCCTGCCGCCTGTTTAAAAACATGAAGTCCCTACCATGTAGTAAAGTTAGACACGTAATCACGAAATGGCTACTAAATATATCGTACGAAGACTATGAAAAACGAATAACTACCTTGCGTTGACCTTAATAAATAACCACACACACACACACACACACACACAATCACAAACAAACACACACAACACACACACTCACGCACCTACATAATGCATATTTTTTATTTAGTTTTTTGTTAATTTAAATTTCATTTTATTTTGCTTTTTTTGTCTTTTTTACATGCGTTATTGACGGTGAACCGGTGTCTCAGTAACAGATTTTTTAAGTAAACAATTTGGTTTACTGCGACACAAGCCTCGAGCTTAGTGCAGAAACCACTGATAATAATGTATGGCTGTAATTGTTACTTTTTGGTCAATAATTTTTTATTATGATTCTCTTTATTAAACGTATATCTTAGATCTAAAATTTGTACAGTATCCTTACAAAACACAGATTTATAATAGTTAAAACAACTTATGAATTATAATTATAAAAATAGGAATAACTACAATTATAAACCTTAAGCTAAAAGTTATAAAAACAGTGATTTATAAAAACCTTAACCTAGGGTGCCGCCGGCAGCGGGGCAGGCAAGGCCCAAACTACCGGTGGTTAGGGCTGCAGGTTAGGTTATTATTATAGTAGTTTTTATTCAGCGTTCGGGTCTCTTTCGTCGTCGTACGAATTTCTAAGCTCCTTTGTAGATATTGTAAATTATATTTCTATTGTGAATTATATGTGAAATAAATTAATATTGCAAAAATTAAAGCAGAAAAACAAATTAAATTTCTAGGTATAATTTTATTATAGACAGACCTCGGGCAGAAAAATATAATAAAAGTGTCTTAGTACTGTGCGTTAAGATGTTGAACACCCTGAGACTATAAAAAACAGGATGCTAATTTATTTTCCAAGGCATTTTACAAATGGATTAGAAATAATGATTTTTACGGCATTGATGATATTTACAAAAAGAAATCTGCTAATTTAGTTTAATTCCATTGCCATTTTAATTTGTTCCCATGTTAATTTATTTTAATTTAATTTATGTCCTTTTCATTACTTTTGATTATTTGCATGCAATTTATTAGAGCAAAATTTGTGCGCTTTAATTTATATTTAACATTGTATGTGATATTTCATGTTGAATCTGTAACATGTTTATACCATGTTAAAAGCAAATAAATAAATAAATCTGAATCTCTCCTGTCAAGAAACAACAGACGCCAAGGGCCCATCCACGGGGTCCCGTCCTCTGTAGCTGTAGCTCCGGTTATCTCGATGACCGGCACTCCGCGATCGGCTGCGAATGTGACGAGGAGTCCTTAATCGACTGATACTCACGCGTAACGTGGCTCGACGTAGCATCATCCATTTTGTACGTCGGACAAATAACTGAACAAGTGTAATATTTTCTGAAGATTAGAAAACCCTTTTTTTAGTCAATGATTATGCAAAAATAATGCTATATAGAAGTCTCCAAATAAATGTTTTGAATGAACTGACAGGCTACCGTTACATATTCATTGCAAATTGTTTTAATATTAACGGATGACAAATATAAACTAAGGCCAATCAACGGCATGGAATGAATGTACTGTAAAATCAGTGAAAATAACTTCATGTATAAATATATAATTATCTCACTATCTCACACTACCTTACCTATTTTCTCTTTTTAATCTTGTCATTTCGTCTACCTGCAGGTTGTCTGGAAGAGATCGCTTCCTAGCGATAAGACCGCCTACATTGTACAATCTAAGATTATGGAATGCTTATGTTAAGCATGATTTGTTGTACAATAAAGTATATTTATCTTATCTTATCTTATCTCAGCGCTTTTTTTCTTTGAATATTTTTTAAAATATTTAATACAAAAAATATGAGTTGTAGGATGTAGCTTAGTCATAATTTAAGCAGCTCCTATTTCTATTTTTGATTATTTCCAGCCGATCGAATATATTTAAGCGGAGACAAAATAAAATTTGAGATACCAATGCGCTTACCATAATTTTGTTAAAACAGAACAATGCTAAAAACATTCACAAATATCTTATATGAGCTAGTGTCTGAGCTGTATTTTACTGGGATTTGGCTGCCTATACACTGGATTGTGCATAGAAAAAGGGACTTCAAATTTCCACGGCAAACAATAATTTCAATTTGTGAACCGTTATTACGGCTTCTTCGATTACTGTGTGCTAAAATATTCATTTGGGCACATATTTAGCTCGCCTATTAACTATATTTCAAGCATATTTCAACCATTGCATGCTGGATTGCACTAATAAAATGAGATTATGAACTTATTTCACAAAACACTGAACTTTGAAGGCCATTATTTTCAAGTAAAATAAGGACTTACCTACCGTATCGCACTTCTGAGATGTAAGATACTTGAATAAAAAAAAACGATGCTCTTCGACTATGCTCATTTATTCACTTCCATCGCACTTTAATATTAATTTTCCTTTTGGGACCGTTCACTACCACTATCCGTCACAAACTGCCACCAAACTTGCCGAGTGTTACCAATCATACGATGTTGCCAATTCAACGATTTATCGATACCAATTCCGAATTTCAATTCTGCTTTACCAATTTCAAATAATTAATCAATAACAAACATGATCTAATATTAATTTGTGAATATTCCTTTAAATTACTAAAAAATATCGTGATTCTTACAATAGAAAACATAGAATTAAATAGGAATAAAATATGAAATTGCTAGAAAACCCAGTAAAACACATACGAGGGTCATTCAATAAATACTTAGCCTACAAAAAGTAAACGAAAATTTTGGAATAGTGGCAATTTATATTTCAACATAGTCTCCTTTTAGTTCGATACACTTAGCCCAGCGATGCTCCAACTTTTTTAACCCGTCCGAAAAATAGTTTTTGTCAAACTCTGCAAAATAGGCCTCCGTGGCGGCGATGACCTCCTCATTTGATCCATATCTATTCCCGGCGAGTGATTTTTTCAGATTAGGAAACAGAAAGAAGTCACAAGCGTAATTCGACCAATTTGGCCATGGCAACGGCAGACGTGTGAACCGGTGCGTTGTCGTGGTAAAACAGCAATTTTTTCTTCGCCAGATGGGGTCGTTTTTTCTTTAATTCGGCGTCGAATCGGCCCAATAAATCGGCATAGTAAAGCCCTGTAATTGTTTTACCCTTCTCGAGGTAATCGATGTAGATCACACCTTGTGAATCCCAGAAAACGGTGGCCATAACTTTTCCGGCCGATTTTACAGAATTCGCCTTCTTTGGAGCACGTTCCCCGGTCTGGATCCATTGTTTTGATTGCTCCTTGGTCTCTGGTGTGTACCAGTGGATCCAGGTTTCATCGACGGTCACAAAACGACGCAAAAACTCCGCTGGATTCCGCTTAAACAGCGCCAAACACGTCTCCGATGTGGTCTCACGGTTTCGCTTGTTTTCCGGTGTGAGTAAACGCGGCACCCATCGCGCCGACAGCTTTCTCATGCCGAGTTCCTCGTGAAGAATATGATGCACTGTTCCTTCTGAAATGGCTACAGTCTCAGCTAGCTCCCGAACCTTCAATCGGCGATCTGCCAATACGAGATCATGGATTTTTTTAATGTTTTCCTCCCTCCGTAGCAGCTGTTTTCGGTGCACCTGGACGTGCTTCATCAAAAACCGACGTACGGCCACGTGCAAACTCGTTGAACCAATTCTTGACGGTGGCCATCGATGGAGAAGAGTCACCGTACACAGCATCCAAGCGCTCTTTGATTTCGATGCGCGTTTTCCCTTCCAAAAATAGGAATCGAATCACCGAACGATATTGCTCTTTTTCCATTTTTGTAAAACCGATCGACACGTTCGCTTCCATAAGTTGTCAAATTAAAACAAATGAAGGGATTGGAATGAAAATTTGAAAAAAGAATTAAAAAAGAATGTGCTACACTGTGGTAAAACTCTTTTGAAACTACAGCGCCCTCTGGCGATGAGGCTAGGTACTTATTGAATGCACCTCTTATAAGATATTAGGAAAATAAGTTGAAAATAAGACTTAGAAATAAGAATCGAAGATAAACTTCATCTAAAAATAGAATAAATAGTAAGTACTTACTAACAATATGTAATTGTAGAACGAAGAGATAAATAAATAGAGAAAATAGGAAAATCCAAAAATAAAGTAGAAGTATCGAGAAAGAAGTCACTGGTCCCCCATGCTAGTAGGAAAAAGAATAAAAAAAATACGTTGCCGCATTTGTCATGCTCATGACTTATATTTTGTATCTGAAATTCAATTTTGACGACAAATCCTAACATGGCGCCTTAATTTTGTCGTGGTTTAGCAGAGATGTCGCGATCGTTGCGAGAAATAGCTCGTCGGTCATTTTTGTGGACGACAAACCAATAATGCATTAAAATAACATTAAAACAGGCGTCGCGGTTCGTGCAAATGCAGATTTTTTTTTTGAGTGCAAAGCGATGCATTTTAGAGCCGTCGCTATTTTAGCTATGTATTAATGAATGTTTTACATAAAAATATTAATTCCAAATAAAGCGGACAAGTTATTTATTTATCTTTTTGCGAAAAAACTTAAATAGATATTATTTCCAAAAAAAAAAGTGTTGCAAAAATAGTTTGGGGTATCAATCGTATCGATTCAATCGATTATTGGTATCGTTTAATATTTGCATCGTTTATTCGTATCGATTAATTGTTTATATTTTATCGAATATCTGTATCAATTCATCGATTTTTTAACAAGTATTTGTATCAAGTTATCGATTATTTATATCGATTATAAAAATTATTTGTATCGTTTAGTTGCATCAAATATCTTTATTATTTGAATCGAATACAAATAATCAATTTGTATCTATTGTTCATATCGATACTTCGTTTCTTCAGGTCAGTACTATTGAATAAATCTATTATTCATCTATGCTAAACATGGCTACACCACTTTGTCATGCGAGGAAACTTGTCATGCCTACCTCTTTTGTCGACTCTCATGACGAGAAACTCGATGTTGCGCCTCTTAGCCCTGTTGGTCGTGCACTAACTTGTCAGGATGGGCCTCTACAATCAAACATGTTCTAAATCGAAAACCATTTCGAGGTATTTGTATTTTATACCTTTTTTTAAATATTTAACATTGTTATAGTCAAAGGATCTAGGATATTTTTAATTAATTACGGTGGCTTTCTGGAGTCAAGTGAATGACCCTAGAAAACCAACCCACGCAAAGAGTACGTTAAGGTTCTTAAGGACTCTTGACGGAAATCAAATTGACATCTCACAATTGAAACCTATTGGGTTGTATAAACGTCCTTTCACGTGACTGGTTGATTATCTATCCATCAACCAATCAAACGACGCGATCTGTATCATACCGTATATAAAAAATATAAAAATCTCACGTATGAATCGCATTTTTAGCGAAAGTAGAATTATTTTGTCCGTTCAGTTGCGGTCATAAATCATCGAGAGTATTTCGCTCTCTCTCCCACTGACGGGCCTTATGGGCGAGCATAGTGATGCACATTATTGTTGTCGATAAGCGTTATCGATTGTGTATTTAGTTTTGTCATTATGTGGGTTAGTGATAAAAATAAAAGAAAAAAATAGATAAAACAACGTATTTATTAAAATAGAATAATAATGATTTAAGATAAATTATTTATTCGGTATCTTTGTATTAAAAAAACTATAAGTACAAAAGTTTATAATGAAACAAGTTATATTGAAAATAAATATAAATACTAATACCTAAGTTTACAATGAACAGAAAATAAAGATTATAACTTATATCTAAAACTATTTGACTGGCCTGTTGGCGCAATGGCAGCGATCCTGCCTTAAGCGCTGGAGGTCGTGGGTTCGATCCCCACCCATGACAAACATTTATGTGACGAACATTTGTGTTTGTTGAGTGTCTGGGTGTTATTATCTATTTAAGTATTTTTATCAGTCTCTGACGCCCATAGTACAAGCTCTGCTTAGTTAGGGGTCAGATGATCTTGGTGTGGATTGTCCCAGAAATTTATTATTATTATTTACATTAAAATTCTACATCAGAACCATCAGAGTCATCGTCATCCACATGAATTACTAATTCTTCTGCCAGATGAGATTTCTTCAACTCTTCCTCTTGGAGTTTAAATAAATTGTGGCGATTTGGTACAAAACAAAGGAGTAGCCATTATGTCACTAAAGAAATTCAGAGAGCGAATGCCAAAAACAAATTTCTCTTCGATACATGTACTAAATTAGCATTGCACTAATTTGCAGGTATTAGGCGGGGGTAATAATGGAAAACAAATGACTCATAACATAACAATGTCGCACCACCCTTTGTATACCGCACCGCCGCCGTGTACCTGCCTTCTATGACTCATTTGTTTTTATCGAACATGCTCACCGCGCTAGCCGGGCTGAGGCCGAGCGATATGATTTATGATTATGACCCCAACTGCACGGACAAAATAATTCTAGTATAGCTGATATATGATTTTTTACTATATGGTATTAATAGTGTTTTCAGATAGCAGATTTTAAATTCCTCCAGATGAAAAATATTTTTCCACAAGGTTATTTTAATAAAACGTACATTGCCCAGACGGGTAGGCCGGATTTAAAATAGCCATTCGCTATAATCCCAACCCTTTCAGGCAGGGCTTGGTATCAGAACTTGGCAAAATAAATTGTATCTGAAGTCTACTTCTCACATTCTCGTGAGATGCTACATGATGAACGGCAAGCTCTGTTTCAGCCGTAAGTGCTGTACCTAAATGAGTAATTTTCTCCTCATTATTTATTTACCACGAATCGGGGAAAAAACCCATGTGTGAACACTTAGCAAATTTGTGACGTTATGAGTTCGCAATGTTTGAAATTTAATAAAAGAATAACTACCGGCTAGATTTTAAAAATATTCAAATTAGTTTCTTAAAATAGGAAAAGGTATTGAATAAATAAAAAAAATAATTGTTCCCACACCCAATTATAGTATATATAGTAAGGCCAGCGAAACGCGATAAAGAAAGTAAACCAACTTTCAGGGGTTCAAAACATTTTAATTTGAAAGTATTCTCCTATTTTTAATAATGAAATTTTAATTTCAGGATAACTGGTTTTATGACTATGAAAATCGGAAAAGTGGCTGCAGTTGGTCTTGGTGGTGGTGTAATATTACTGCATATAGCCAGCCAGAAAGGTTACATTGACATCAACTGGGAAAAAATAAACAAGAGAGTTGATAAAATCAGTGACAAAATTGAAAAAGAAACAACAGGCAAATCACCAGATTGGTTTGAAAAAGTAAGTTAAATACTACAAAATATAGCTTAATATCAGTTCAAGCTACGTTTCAAGAGCGCTGGCTGGCGCGTACCCGCTCAGTGAGCAAATTAAGGGCCAAATTGGTAGAAACAATGCACCCTTGAGAGTATAGTAGTAGTGAGGGAGTTAGGGTGCGTTTCCACCAGAGATGTGCGAGGATGCGTTGCGAGGATGTGTTTGTTAATAACCAATAGAATTGTTTCATTCACGTAGCGATTCTATTGGTTCCCTTCAGTCCACTGAGTTCAAAGCATCCACCTGGTTCTTGGCTGAGCCATCCCGCAGGTGGCAGCAGTACGTAACTCCATACACGACCGAACTTGTGCTTGATACAAGTGAAGCAGCTGGTCCGGTGTGAAGTATCGCCGAACCTTAAAGAGGATACCAAGTTCTTTGGCAGCGATTTTCGCTTTAGACTCAATAGAACTACCGAAGTTGAGGTTAGAAGAGAGATCCATAATCTATACCTAGGAGCTCGAGGTAGTTGGTTATCAGTATTGGTGCATTCAGGAAAGTAGGAGTCAGATCGAATGGACTCCGTTTGGCGGAGAACAGACAAGCCTGGGTCTATGTACTTTTTTTTTTGCGTCAGGAAATGCATTAAGGCATTCCTAAGGCCCTGGGTTCGGGACACCTGGGATATGTGGGACTCGGAACTCCTGGGGAAACAGAGATCACTACCCACTAAAACCTGACGGTGGTCATCTTCGGCGCAGAATGGAAGGGACCCGGGATCCCCAACGAGGGAGACTCCTCGCAAGACCCTTCGGCGCGCATTTTACGACATGTGTTTATTTACCACACAATTGTTTAATTCACGTAGCTTTGAGATTCTATTGGTTCTTAACAAACACATTCCTCGCAACGCATCCTTGCACATCTCTGGTGGAAACGCAACCTAACTCCCTCACTGTCGCTCAGTGTTCTTTTTACGTGACGGGAATTTGATTTTACATGATTTATGTGAGTCTTCTGGCTAATTAAAGTACATTTTATTTGATAATAGCTGCTCGGACTTCAAGTTAGTTGCACTAAACCTTAAACTATCAAATTAATCATTATATATATATATTTTAATTCATTATTAAAACCTTATTTTGTTCCAGGTATTCTTATTTGTCAAAGATAATTCATATTATTCGGCAGGGTTTACGGGAGGATTCTTATTTGGTATTGCCTCTTCCTGAATATTTGACTAAAAGGAGTTATATAATATGTAAATTAGGTACTTACTATAAAATATTTTTCATTGACCCGAAATATTGGCAGTTCTACTGACTAGACGAACAAATAGAAATAATAATAGTTAGAATTCAAGTTCTATTATTTATAGTCCAAAAATATTTAACAAAAGGGCATTGGTTATAATAATATGCTACCAAATACCAACTAACGGGTGGTTTGTAAATAACTTTTAAGCGGATAATGTTGGTCATTGAAATATCTGTATTGTATACAAACAAACAGTTAGATACAGCTAGTAGCTGCTACCCAACAGTTCCTCACCGGAGTTTTAACGGCTACGAAGCCCTTTGCTAAAATACCCTACTGTCGATAGGTGACTCTTCGTATTCAGAGTATTAAAAATGACGCTAGGCTGACCATGTTTAAATAGTTAAACGGATATTCGATTTTTTTTTCGTAAGCTTACTTTCACCAATTTTATTCAGCTAAACCTCCTGCTAAGTCTGTATGCCATTTGTCCTACAGTATGGAAACATCCGGTACCCATATTCGTTTTGTTAACGCATAATACCTTTGTGGCTGAGTGGTTTAAGAGCTCGGCCCGAAACCTGGAGGTCCCGGCTCCAATTCCCAGGTCGCCAAAGTGTGTTTTCGGATTGTTCGATACATAGCCCGTGTTTGTAATCACCAACCCGCATTGGCAAGCGTGGTGATTATTAAGCCAATACCCATTAATTGTAGCGATCGATGGCTTGATTTCAATGATGGAGGCCTTTGCCCAGCAGTGGAACATGTATATAGGCTAACTACTTTACTAATCACTTATTACTTAATATATTCACCATTTCGGCATTTAACCCTAAATTTTGATATAGGCAAGAAACAGAAGACTCGTAGGCAAAGCACATGTCGTAAAATGTAAAGTTGATACTAATGTTAGGATAGGTACATAGACCCAGGCTTGTCTGTTCTCCACCAAACGGAGTCCATTCAATCTGACTCCTACTTTCCTGAATGCACCGATACCGATAACCAACCACCTCGAGCTCCTAGGTATTATGGATCTCTCTTCTAACCTCAACTTCGGTGGCTGTATTGAGTCTAAAGCGAAAATCGCTGCCAAAGAACTTGGTATCCTCTTTAAGGTTCGGCTATACTTCACACCGTAACAGCTGCTTCACTTGTACCAAGCACAAGTTCGGTCGTGTATAGAGTACTGCTGCCACCTGTGGGATGGCTCAGCCAAGAACCAGGTGGATGCTTTGAACTCAGTGGACTGAAGGGAGACTCATAGGCGACGGATGCGCTCGTTGGATCAAACTTCAGAGTTTGGAGCATCGGCGTAAAGTCGCCTGTCTATTGGTTTTTATAAGGTGTATTTCGGAAGGTGCGCAGGAACTACACAACCTGATACCACCCTCTAAACTACTACTACTAGCGGACCACTAGACATGTGGCTGACTTCCCAGCAATCCGCACTTAACGGTTTGCTGCGTCTTTTCTGGTCCACACCCCCAAGGAGTGGAACGCTCTCCCTGCTTCTATGTTTCCGTATACTTACAACCTTGGTAATATCTTCTAGGCCCGAGTGAATAGGCATTGGGTAAGCGTTTACCACCGTCGGCCTCATCATCGCCCACCACCAGGCGAGACTGAGGCCAAAATATGCAAAACCATTATTAATAATAATTTAAAAAAAGATATGTGCACTTAATTATACCGGGTGATTATCAAAAGACCTTACAAAAACGATAGGTATGTCATACTCAGTATAAGATTTAAAAACTGTCTTATGTGAAAATTAAATTTATTTAATTAACTTTAATTGCAAGATCACTACAAATCAGTCGAAGTCTGT
The DNA here is from genome assembly GCA_947369235.1 of Udea olivalis. Lineage (NCBI taxonomy): Eukaryota > Metazoa > Arthropoda > Insecta > Lepidoptera > Crambidae > Udea > Udea olivalis. Next base: position 12,249,814 of record OX376341.1, on the reverse strand, counting down.
ACTTTTTGTATAATAACCTTAAAATAAAGTCAATTCAAGAAAGAAAGAAATCTGTAAGTAGGTACATGAGTTACTATCACTTAGGTACTGAAACAGTCATATCGTTTTTGTAGTCTTTTGGAAATCATCCGGTATGTAAAATAGATATTAGATATTATGCAACACTGAGGAGACGCCGGGATACCCTTTCCAACAATTTAATAAATAGTAGAAAACACAATAGGAACTGTTCTCATTGGAAGACTATCTGCTGGATGAGTTTGTTACGTAGCGCAAACATATAAGGCTCTAATAAGACACTTTCTAGTGGCACTTTTATTATTATGGTGCGATGCGAATACAATCAACGTGTGACTTCTAGAAGGCTACGCTTGTGCATAGTACTTATTGATTTTTGTATTATTTATAAGCCTTACAAAGCATAGGTAGGTTAATTAGGAAGAGGTTTCGTTCGCCCAGCATACTCACTCACCTGCTTCGTTTAGAGAAAACCGATGAAGCTACGAGTTAAACAGCCCCGGTTATGACGAAATATGTACAAAAGTTGTAAAATTTGTTGCTGATATAATTGCTTCAGTAATGGCACACATTGTAAACATTTGTATAGACAGTGGTGTTTATCCAGACTGTCTTAAACTCACAATCACTAAACCCATTTAAAATAAAGACAATAAGGAAGATCCATTCCCTCATTCCAGTTTTTTCAAAAATTATTGAAATAGTTATTTACAGAGCATCAAACGACTATTTTGAAAATAAAAACTTATTTACTGATGAGCAAAGAGGATTTCGAAAGAATAACACTATGAATATACTCGAGATATAATTACTTGCGTAGATTCAGGAATACCAGTCACAGCTCTTTACATGGATATGACTAAAGCTTTTGATTTTGTAGACCATGCGATTCTCATCGAGAAACTATAGATACGGAGTTAGAGGAAATGTTCTGGACCTATAGTTGGTCCAATTTTGGATGATAATGGCAATGCCAACATAATTTGTAACAAAGTACTAAAATAAATTGTAAAAAGAGAAACTGCTGAGTTTCTTCCGCCGGGTCTTCTCAGTCAAGAAGCAACACCTTTCCGACTCCAGTGCTTGACATTTAATATGTTCGTATTATTATTGTATGTAAAGGACACCGTCGAAATCGGCCCTAGCATTCACAAACGAATGTCCTTCATTGTAATTCGTCTATTTTATTTTATTAGCAATTATTCAAAGTTATCGGACATTCTGTGGTTAGAAACGAAATATAAAAAGTTCTGTAACTACTACACAATTTGATATGGTTGGTGGTGGATAAGATTGGTGGACGGTTTGTCAAAAGTGATGACCATTTAGTTTCAAGTAATACCAACAGATGGAGTTATACTCCTTTAGATCGCGCTATAATTGTGTTTCGTCTTAAGCATATAAGAACTTTCTTTACGCCTGCTTTTTGTTGCTACTTTAAATATTAGGGTTGAGAGCCTTCTGCGCTCACCCTACAGACCGGTGAAGCTGCTAAGCCGTCGAGGCCTAGCAGCGGCGTCCTTACAAAAAAAAAAACCTGCTCTTTGTTATTTGCAAAGTATTTTTTCTCCTTTTTTTAAGTCAACACTATTACAAAATGAATATGAGCATTATTGATTTTTTGATTTGAATTTGTAATAAATGATTGTATTTTATGTTCATTCAATTCATATCACTTAAATTCTTACATAGAGGTATACAATTTATCTATCAGAACATAACAAAAAGTGTACGTTGTTCAAAATCTAATACATTCTGTAGTAGGCCACGGTTCCTAAAGTGGTCCGTGTTTCAGCAAATGCCTGATGAGAATTTGTAAATGATTCCGAACACAACTAGTATTTTCTCATTGCTGTGCGTTCCAGGAAATTAAATGTATGGGGAACGAGCGATGTCCTTTATTTATTTATTTATTTATTTACTTGCGTTCCAAAATGTTACATGAAGATGGTATATTTTAAATTATTGATACAATTTTGGACCCTGTTGGGCACAGCAATTTGGTGGAGAGGATGACGCCATTCATTCATGAGACATGAATTTAATTTTACCATTAATGCTTTATTTTGAAATTAATATTTCCTTATCAGTTGAATATAACTTAATTACATTTAACATTTTGTATTTAAAATTTTATTAATAAAATCATTTATATACTAGGTTATTTGATTAGACGATTCGAAAGTACTCATATTATGTGGTCTATTTGAATAAAAATATTTTTGACTTTGAATTTCATGACTAGCTGTAGTGTTGCCGAACTCTTAGAAATATCGAATAATATTTAAGTTCAAAATCTTCATTTTATTTAATCAATGTTTTTTAAGAATAATCGTATGATAGATAATTGGAAATAACTTTAATACTTATCAAAATTAAACTGTATTGAAATAAAATGTTGTGCGTAAATTCAAGATTAAGGGCGGCCAGCCATTTAAATGATAGATTAATTTTATTTCACAACTGATTTTATATTTTCTATTGCTATTCGCTTGCAAGGCACTTTTGACAGTTCACGCCCAAGGTGGGTGGTACCAGTCAATAAGGTACGATATTATCTGTGGTACACTTTACCGCAAAATAATGCAATACTTCATAGGCGTGAACTGTCAAACTTAAATTGGATAAACTATAGTAGAATCCTATTTTAGCAATAAAAAACAACTAACTCAAATCAAGGGACTGCTGCCAGACTAAATTCGAGACCCTGTATTCTTCTGAAATAAGGGTAATTCGATATGGTGTACCACAGGGAAGTGTTCTTGTTCCACTGTTATTTAATATATATATATAAATGACCTGCCAAAGTGTATCAAACATTCTATGGTACCTAATGTTTGCAGTAATTTTCAAGTGTAACAACAGTAATTTGTTTGAAAATGAAATAAACAATTATTTGCAATCTTTGGATAAGTGGTTGGAATGCAATAATTTAATTATAGTTTTAGAAAAGACAAAAATTATGACATTTAGGCACAAGCAAAAAAAAATGTTATTAATTTAGACATACATTATTTAGGGAAATCAATAGAAGAATCAAATGTAACAAAGTTTCTTGGACTGAATATTGAAAGTAACATGACATGACATGACATGGCAAACGCAGGTTGACTTCATCAAACGACTAGACCAATTTTCATACGCATTTTATATGCTTACCAAAACTGCTGACAGGCAGCTGTCGTTACAGCATATCACGGATATGTTCCATCCACTTTAAGGTACGGTTTTATTTTTTGGGGTAATGCTTCTGATAAAGACAAGATTTTCAAAGCTCGAAAAAGTGTATATGTGCCATATGCAGACTAAGATCTGATGAATCATGCCAATCTCATTTTAGAGAACTAAAAATATTAACACTTCCGGCGATGTACATTTATGAAATGGCGATTTTCATAAGGGCGAATCTTCCCTTGTATGAAAACCTTAAATCTAGACGACATGCTGAGAAAATAAGTCATAGGTCATAGAAGACCACTATCCATCTATAGCCAAAGTGTATTAGGTATGGCCCCAAGAATCTATAACAAATTGCTATAAGGCAAATATTAAGCAAATTGATAATTTAATGCAATACAAACTGAGCAAAGAACATGCTATATCAGACAGATCCTACTACAGTGTTACCGTCTTCTTATGGATTCAGCAAATAAATCTAAAATGATTTGTTTGTTACAGAAGCATTCTTTACTAAATATTAATGTACCTACTTGTCGGCACTAATGCAGGTTGTCGCTGTCTTATGGTCTAGGACCAAAAATACAATGATATTCGCATTCCTTTTATAAAATTTAGTAGCATTGTCAATATTTCTTCCAGTTCATATCTTAAATTAATTAATTGGTAATTCATGTATTTGTTGTTGTAGGTTGAACGATTTGTAGACCGTAAATTGGATAAAGCCGAAGATGTATTAAAGAAAAAAGAAAAGAAAGCTAAACGGTGGTATAATAATTTCACTGGAGAGGAGCAATACCGTGCCACTGAAACTCACGTTTTCATGGCATCCTTTGTTGCTGGAATGGCCCTTGGACTTATTTGTGGAAAGTAAAATGATAAACTTGTTATTTCATCATAATTAGCGTTAGTTTATAGGCTTAAATTATTATTTACTTATTAATCAAACATCTCAAAACAAATGTAAGATAGGTAGGCTATTACATGTTTTCTTTGGTTCTTGAAGTTTTATATTGCTTTCGTAATTCGTTCCTTTAAAGCCTTTTTAAGCGGTACTAGAACTGTATTTTTCCTTTGAAATCCGTAAGCAAGATTACAATAACGAAGTAATAAGTGAAAATATTGACTTTCTCTCCTATTTATAAGAGACTAAAATAGTTAGCAATAGTGAAGACATATAGTACTATTAGTACTAGAAGACCGAACTAGTTCCTTCGTTCGATTGTACCGGTTAGGAGCGTTCCTTTCAGTGTCCGATTAAGAACAAGACTATCGGCGACCCCCCTACACTAACGTTTGTCAGCGCCGGGACGACGCAACGCCCAAAAACGCTAATGTGTAATTGACAACAGCTATGTATCTTCTACCCTTCTCCCTTTTTATGATCGTCATAAAGTTTGTGATAGTGTGTGTGTATGCGATTTAAATATATTATCTAATAATTTACCCATTCGCATTTGATTTCTAAATATAGGTACCCCTACCCTAAATATTACCTTGTCGAGGGATAAATATCATTGTGTTATGGTACCAGACAGGGCTTAAGTCCGGAACATACCCCAGTACACCCATACCCGAAACAATTTATTAGTTTTCCTGAATTTACCCGACTGAGAATTGAACCCGGGACACCACGCAAGTCGAGGCGAGAAACTTGAACTAATAAATTAACGTTTAAGGATCTTGCCTCCGCAAGTGGGCTCTAATGTGACTGGCAAGAAATTTGGTTTTAAATACTCTACCGCAGAGATTACAGTAGGGTTGGGCCTTTTAAGTTCTATTGTAGGTGTAATTGGGTATGGGAACAATATTATTTTTAAAATACCTTTAACTAGTTTAAGTAACTAATTTGAATATTTCGTTGATTTAGCCGGGAGTTTAATTTTTGAACATTGACTCTCATCACAAATTCGCTTAATGTTCCCACATTTGTGTTTTTTTCCCCGTTTCGTGATAAATTAATTATGATGAGAAAATTACTGATTTACTGCACTTTCGGCTTAAACAGAGCTCGCCGTTCATCATGTAGAATCTCACGAGAATATTTTGCAAAGTTCTGATACCAAGCCCCTACCTGAAAAGGTTGGGATTATAGCGAATGGCTATTTTGAGTCCTACCTACCCATTGGGCAATAGGCGTAATTTAGTGTACGTAGCATAAAAATAACTTTGTGGAAAAATATTTTTCACTTGGGGGAATTTTAAATCTGCTATTTGGAAACACCATGCAGTAGAATCACCTAGCTAAAAATCTCACGTATAATACAGATCGCATCATTTGATTGGTTGATGAATAGATTATCAACCAATCACGTAAAAAGACGTATGAACCACCCAAATTCACCCAATAGGTTTCAATTGTGAGATGTCAATTTGATTACCGTCAAGAGTCCATTAAGAACCTTAATGTACCTACTCATTGCGTACGTTGGCTTACAGGGGTCATTCCATTCATTTGAGCCCAGATAGCCTACGTATTTAACTAAAAATATCCTAAAACCTTTGCCATTAAAAATGTTAAATATTTAAATAAGGTATAAAATACAAATACCTCTGAATGGTTTTCGATTTAGGTCATGTTTAATTTCTTTCCCATACCCAATTATAAGAGCGCTTAGGACCTAAGCCTTAGGTTGTTCTTAACTAGCGTTTTAGGGCGTCAAGACGCAACGCCCAAAAACACTAGTCGGGGTCACTGGCACGACGCTGACGCTCTGAGAACGCTAGTGTGGGGTCTCTTTTCCATGCCCACCATTTTGGATTGACGCAGTACCTCAAAATGATAATGAGAATTGAGTTTCTATCTTAGATGAAAGCAATAGAGGAGGATACAATATGTTATAAAAAAAACATTATAGGTACTCTTTTTTTGACACGCTATCTACGAACCTACACTCTCTTCATTCACTTCGAATCATGCCTGTGGTTGCTATTCCCTGCAATGTGTGATTGATTCTCTGGGGCCGCCGAGAAGTACATTTAATCATTGATGAGACCCTAATAGGTATCAAATTCAATCACTAAAATAAAGTCAGTAGTTCACTCACTCAAAATATTTATTATAATGATTAAAAAGTTCTCTGGAGGGCAAGCTTTCTAAATATGTTTTATATTTCTTTATATACTCGGCTTTTAATAAAAGAACAGCTCGCCTATAACGACTTTTTTGAACACTTGACAATGCAACCCAAGTTTCACTGTTTTCTCTGTTAGCTGAAGACTTCAACAGTTCAAATAAATCTCTTGCAGTTCTGAAACCAATGAAGCAATTTATTAGAATCTGGTTTGTAGAGCCCTCGAATTCTAAAATGTGTCACTCAAATCAAAAGTTAAGAAAGCCCCAAATTATTGCTGTCTCGCAATAAAATTGTCAGTAAGTTGTATTTATCCATCCTTCAAGTGCTGCTTTACTTTGAGTAACCTTTGAGATTCCGTAAGTTAGTCCCGAACTCAAAATCGAAGGTAACTCAAAGCTGAGCACTTGCAAATAGGGTAGGTACTATTACTATTTTTTTCGTTGAGGTGTGTTCAAAAGACCTCATCTCAATAATATCAACATACTAAAATAATATCAACTTAATAGGTAAAATAAATATTTCGAACACACGGTAACTCCCTGAGACATGGCAATTTTAAAAATTGTATTTTTGGACTTGCCCAAAACACTCCCTACGCCTATTTCTAAGCGTTCTGCCAAGACACTTGTTCGGCAGCTATATTAAATTTTGCGTTTATGAATATGGTTTCATAACAAAAGATACTTTACATTGTGTGGAATAACGAATGGTGTACTTATTTTTATTTAACTCTTTTAAAAATAGACTTGCCCATCGAGTTTGAAGAGCCATAAAATTAATAGGTAAACAAACTAAACAATTTACAATCCCCCTTTTTATTGTATTTCTTGATTATTTTAAATATGTTTTAGAATTCGATGATGTAGTCAAAGAAACTAAAGGGACATTTGAGGGCTTCTGTTAGGTATTTGTTTCCCATAGATTAAGTATTTTAGGTATGGAGTAATTCATAACAATATAGTCCGTAGTCTGAAACTACGAGTATGAAAGAGAAGTATAGGTATTTTGCACTGGAGTCTGGAACAATTTGTGGATACACTGGTAAGAAATGGTGTGATAATTACCTTACACTCGGACAAGCCGGTTCAGGAAGAGAAGGTTCAAAATGTTTTTCTGTCACCGAATCTCTTCTCTCTTCTATATGGGATTCTGATTTCAATTGTAAGTTTGAAGAAGACATTTCGACGTCGGGTGCCGTATTACTGACCACAATATTTTCATAGCACCTGTCCAAGCGATCTTCAGTTTCATCGTAATTGTCATGAGTTTCAACATTTTGTAATGTTGTTTCTGTATCCCTTTCCAAGTCATTATCAGGCTCCGTTTTAGTTTCATTATCGGCAAAATGACTGGAACCACAATAAAATTTTAAATAAAGTGCTATGAACATATCAAATAAAGATATTTTTTAAATGGTTTATTATGATTTATGATTGAACCCATTCAAATCAACCATAAAATGAGGATGTCCGCAGCTACAGCCAAATTTCACAATGAGCAGGGGGCTGATTATGTTATTTTATGATTCAAGTGTTCAGAGGTCAAAACAAAGTAATTTCAGTACCTTCTGATTTCTTTCTTTTTCATAAAAGGGTGTGCCTTCTTCAAACAATTGGCTAACTTAATTTTGTAATTATCTTGACATTCTTTATATTTTTTATAAAACTGCTGCTTTTCTATTTTATTTAGTGTGATCCAAGACTTTATTCCCTCCATCATTTTGTGCTGCAAAATAGAAAAAAGTCATTTTTGTCAATTTGTTTTGTTTTTTTTTGTGCACCAAATAAACATTGGAGGATGAGGGCATACTGAACTAGTATTCAATAAATTATTATATTTCTAAAACTGTGAATTTCTGCCACATGAAAGTTAAGGATAGGAATGAAAATACCCAGGTCTAATCAATTAACTTTACAATAAACTTTTTAAGTTAATTTAAAACTTCACATTTATTATCGAGTAACTTAACATTGGTGACAATCAAGCATGCAAACCGCCTGATGGTAAGCGGTTACCGCAGCCTATGGACGCGTGCGACACCAGGGGTATCATTCGAGGGTGGTCGACCCTGCAATTAAGCCTTTTCAAAACCCTCTTTATGCTATTTTGTTATTTCTAAGACTATTTTGTAACGAGACAAACAGCACACGCGGGCGCAGCCGCTGTCAGAAAGCTAATTTTATGCTTTTTTATGTAAATAAATAAAATCATACTTATGTCATTGAAATATTTTGCGTAAACATAATGGTTGATCAATGTCGATTTTTTTACCTTACTATCGGTTCTTCTTTTGCAATATAACTTTAGATACAAAGCCAAAACTGATTTTGGTTGCAGTTTCCTTTCTCTTAAAAGAGCCATTTAGTTGAGTTTCACTGTACTCTAAATCACAAATATCTTTGCTGATACCGTAATCTGCGACTCTGTTTTCTTTCTTTCGTAATCTCAATCTGTGCACATTCCTCTACTCCATTTACCGCTAAAAAATATTGATAAACAAACAGAACGAGCGAAAACTATCAGAATCAAAGACAGAGAATATTTTAATCACAGATCGGAAAGATTTTACTATCGAGAGATAAATTTATCGATTTAAACTAGTTTATATAGTAATATATAAATAGTATATAAAAATTAGTTAGTATACTACAGTATACTATCACTTGTCAGAGTAACCACAGACTAGAGTAATAAACGTCACCGAACCTGCGCCTGACAGCTCTTAATGTTTTTTTTTTCTATTGGCATTGCACGATTTGTGCATCAGCCATGTGCAGATTTAGGCTGATTTTCCACTCACGCTGATCGTCGGCGCCGACGGTCGGCGCGGAGCTCGTCAGCGCTGATCAGTCAGCTCCGGATCGTTTAACGTTTTAGTCTCGCGCTGATCACCGTGAAGTACAGACGCGAATAATGTCGATGTTAGTGAAAATTGTTGGCGCGTACTTCATCCATTAATCGAGCAGAGAATATTCGCAGGTGAATTCGTTGTATTATACGGCCAGTTGAGAGAGGACGAAGACAAGTTTTTCAACTACGAGTATTTCCGTATGTCAACTAGTAGTTTTGACGAATTACTAGCAAAGCTCCAAAATAGATTGGTCATTGCAGCTTATGTCGTGTTCCTATACAGCCGATTGAACGCTTGATGGTTACTAAGAAAAAACAAATTAGACTGAAATATTTATTTATTAATTATACAACAAACAAATTAGACATGTTCATATTCTCGGATGAATGGTCATTGTCGGCATAAAAAGTGCTAGCTGTTTGATACCCCGGATGTCTTGTTGTTGCCTCATAGTCATAATTATGGTGTCGGTGGCTCATATTGTGGTGGTGACGTCATCTCCGGGGAAGTTACATTTACCATGGAATTTGAGCTACATGGTCTATGATGCATATTTTTTACAGCTGTGACGACATTCAGGACTCTTGAGCGAAACTTTTGTTCAAGGTCAAATGTTTTTAAAATTGGTCCCAAAGAGGAAAAAAAAGACAAATCATCACTTGCTATATCTGGCGTTTGACTTGCAAGAAGAGTTAATGATCCTTTTTCAAATTCAGAATTTTCCTGACTGGATTGGCGAGGTCGGTTTTTTCTTTTTTTAGTCCATGAATTTTCCGATGTTGCTGTACTAGATTTGCCTTGTAGGTCTTGTGAAACATTTGAAGAAGATGGGATTACATCATTATCAACAGATACAGATATATTGTTATTAGATTCGGTATTTTGAGAATTTTCCTGGGGTGATAATACTGATTCACTTAGTGATTCATCTACTTCATTTTGGTTTAACGGGATCAAAAAAGTTAATTCATCAAAAAAACATATTTTTTAGCCTTTTTTGCAGAACTGCCAGATGGTGTGTTTTTCATAATTGATTTTGATCTAAAGAAAGCATCCCTGGCTGTCTTCCATCGTTGTTGAATTCTTTTTCCTGAAAAAAATTAAAAATATTGTTACTTTTACAGATTTTTGGCTACAGGTCGGACATATACAGATCTGCAGTATTCATTTATAATCTGTAAAAAATATGCATCATAGACCATGTAGCTCAAATTCCATGGTAAATGTAACATCCCCGGAGATGACGTCACCACCACAATATGAGCCACCGACACCATAATTATGACTATGAGGCAACAACAAGACATCCGGGGTATCAAACAGCTAGCACTTTTTATGCCGACAATGACCATTCATCACTCTAACAACAAACACTCTGACAAACTCTAAATTCTGGGCAGAACTTCTGCCAAGTTTTTCACCAGTTTTTTTTATTCACAACCACCGTAGAAAGAACTTTAACAATTTTGGAGGGTGGTTCGTCTTGCAGAATTTTTTCTAAATTTTTACGAGCCCGTCTCTTTTGACGATCGCTTTGCGCATCATAGGTAGGTGAAGTTAATAGGTTGTCAGTGGAAGTTGATGGGATATCAGTAGAAGTTTTTTCTTGTTTCATAGTAGTTGAAAACGCCGGTTCTTGACTAGAAAGTGGATTCTGTGAAATTGATGGGATATCAGATGAAGTTGAAAGGATATCGGAAGAAACGTTTTCTTGTTGCATAGTAGTTGAACATTCAGGTTCTTGAATAGAAAGTGCATTCTGTATTTCTATGCTTGGCCCTTTGATATCAAAAATAGTGTCAAGCCATGTCTTATTTTTTTTACAGAAGTACTGAAAGTTTCTTTTGCAGTCTTTATAACGTTTTTCACAGTTACTCAAAAATTTTGTAATATCTTCCTTAAAATATGACCTATGTATATTAACATTGAGAGGTACACCATTTGGATATAATGCATTAAATACAATATCTGTCCGCTCTTCGATGTCAATATCCAAAGGCCTGTTTTTTGGTCCATATGAGTTCGTTTTGAAAATATATATAACATATCCAGTTTCGTGAGGTTAATCGGAGCCGTAGTCGTACTAGAGTCGTCGTTTATCCCAAATGCCACTCGCTGACCAGCGTGAGGGTTGGCGCCCTCATGCCCCCCTTGCATTAAGTCCTCTGGTCGGGGCTCAGAAGGACATCCCCCAGCAGAACGGGTCAGTTCCTGCTGAGGCAAAGTAGTGCCATGGGTCTTTACCGGCTCCATGACACCTCACCCCCGCTTCTCCAGTAATTGTGTATAGGTATTGAGTTTTAGCCATTGGCTCACGAGGGCGGACCCCTTCTCAATACCACACAATAACCTTCATCGAAGAAAAAATACCTTTTTAAATCAAACTTGTTTTTTTTTTCCTGCCCACAGAACATATGCCACATTAACAGTACACATACAATTAATACAGAGTTATTATTACCAAAAACCTACTACTGACAGCAGCGCCTATTTATAAAAAAGAGCAATTATTCATTTTATAAAATTTGCTAGTTGAAATTTATTAGGCATCATCGAGTTGACAACCCTAATCAAAAATTTAAAAATTCATATTTCCCAAGTCCTGCGGTTGTAGCATCTGATTTTTTTTGTGGGAATAGTTATAAATATAATTAAAAAAAAATGCTAATATGGAATGATGCCTTAATAAATAAATAAAATTCAAAATCGTAAAATTTTAATTTTACTCAAAACTTTGAAAGTTTTTCAACCATTTTTTTTGGTCATACGGTACCTTTACGATAACCCTTTCAATCTACAATCAGTTTTATGAATTACTAGCTTTCCGCCCGCGGCTTCGCCCGCGTGAAATTCATTTTTCTTTCCCGCTTTTCTGTTGAAATTTTTCCTGAATTTTCTTTGCTATAAACCTCACGGAGCCCGAGACCTTTCCAACGAATGCAAAACCGTGGAAATCGGTTCATGCGTTCTGGAGTTATAGCGTCAGGAAAGAAAACCCGAAGTATTTTTATATAATAGATAAATACGTAGAGAAAATATAATTAGTTTTTCTGGTTTCTATAGATTTTTCCTAATTTTCTTAATATTTCAAAAACTATGGATCAAAGAGTGATGAGAGTTTTATTCTTATGTCTATTTTAATGAGATCTATATATTAAACCGATAAACTGACGATGGCCGCTACTAAGGTCAAATAACACACTGCGCGCGGGTCGGAATTATTTTTTCTGTAATCTGTGGTCGGAAATTCGGAATTGTCAAACTTTCAATGAACTGTGGAAGTTTGTTGATAAATGATAAAAACAGTCAATATTATGAGAATAATGATGTTAATAAGCTTCTAAAACTAACACAAGTTAGTTTTTCAATTACTTTAAGTGTTACCAATTCCACTAAAGCATGATCTCTGTGAGATATAGTGCTTAATATCGCAAACTAAAATGTACCTAAGCGTGCTTCGGAGTTAGCACGCTGTCGGATGGCTGAATGTTGTGATTTTGTGTATTTTAATGTTTTAAGTATGTTTCAGAATAAATTTACCAAATCACTTTATTTTTAAGCTACGGGTACTTAATCAGATTATATCAAATAGTAATTTCTTTAAGTTGTTATATTATTTACACCAGCTACGGGTACTTAATCATATTATATCAAATAGTAATTTCTTTAAGTTGTTATATTATTTACACCAAAATTAAGTAAAGGACATAAATTGAATAATTAATTGTTAATTTAAAAGTTTTAAATTATTATTAAAATAGTTTCCAATTAATGTTTTATAAGCAGTTTATTTTTAAGTTAAAAAACTCTGATTTGATGTCGTAGTTTGTTAATGTTTCCGATTGGCCGTTCGGTGTGCGCCGATTGGCTGCTCTCGGTTCTGCAACGTGGCGGGAAAACCGTCACGTGCCACGACGGGGAGCAGTGGGGTGGGTGGGACTCCAAGGACGGCATTCGGGATCCATCCATTCGGTGGTGGTGAATCGTTGAACTGTAAAGTTGTGGAAAGTAAATAAAGTTAAGTACTATCAAGACCCTGTTTCATTCTTTCACACTATTGGCATCTTGAATAAACACAAAATACTTGGCAAATAAATCACTGAATTCGTCGTTAGTTTTACTAGCTTTTAAACACTTAAACCAAACAAGTTTCACAGAAACAGTTTTTTTTTTCTTTTGCTTGGCACGGCTTGTGCATTTGCCACAACAAAGGTTGGGAAACGTATACAAATAAGTATAGGAACAATTAGGATTTTTTGAAAGGATCAGTAGGGTAGGTACGGTGAGTAGGATATTAAGTGTATATTCCAAATTTAATTGGTTAGAGTAAATGAATACAAAACAGTTTAAATTTTAATATCATTATTAAATAAAAATATAGATAAAAGTTTGTAAATATCGAAATCATTAGTAGATAAAAGATAAGCTATAGATACAGGGAAAGGTATACGGAGGGACAGGAGTGAGGAAATTAAGAAGGAACGATCATAATTCTGACACGAAAATATGATGTGATTAAGATCTCCTACATCAACACCACATTCAGACATTACTTTCAATTATACGTAATCTACTTAAGTGTTCAGGAGTACACACACGACCTAGGCGCATGCGAAAAAGAGGTGGCTCTCTTGTCAAGCCTCATCTTCGAAAACCATGCTTAACTAGGAATATTCGGTTGAATCTGTTTATAATAGCGCCCTTTGAGTAGCCTAGTTTCATTCCAGTATTCCTCCCAAAATTTTAAGAGAAAACTCTTGGTAAGATTACTTAGATCATGGCAGTAATTGTTATATGGATAAATATCCCCACAAATCACTGCATCGTTGGCAAGTTTATCCGCCTTTTCATTTCCGGATATTTTACAATGGCTTGGAATCCAGGCAAATGTGACATTAATTTCTTTCAAAGAGCAAATTAAACAATAGCTTTTTACATTCCATCAGTATAGGATAACAAGTGTTTGATTTGAAGGGAAATTTTCTAAGGCTTGTAGTGCGCTTTTCGAGTCACAGAAAATTATAGTATTTTTCAATTTCATTATATGAATATATTCTAAGCATTTGAAAAGTCCATAACATTCTCCCGTAAAAACGGACGTCTCAGGAGGCAATTTACCATTTGATTTATTTTATATTGACTATGAAACACACCCACATGACTGTCCACTAAATGTTTCGAAGCATCGCAGTACAAATGATCCCAACCATGAAAACTTTCTTCTAGAATTCTATTAAAAGTCATTCTTTCAGTCAGTCTGTCAGTATTTCAGTCAGTCTTCGAATCCTTGATTTTGTCAGCAAAAATACACTACGATCTAGGTATTTTTAAAAGCGACATATGTGCCTTGTCAATAGTTTCCGAAAGTTTTGTTCTATTCAAGCCCCTGCTTGAATAGAACAAAATGTTACCGCCGACTTATGTGACCAATATGGAGAAGTATTTACCAAATCTGATAACTCTTGTGATTTGTTAAAAAGAGGTTGATTAGAAAATTGAAGGGAACGAAACAGAAACCTGTCGCACAAGTACTTACGACGAAGTATTAGTGGAGGATCAACACATTCAGTTTGCAAAGCATTGTTAGGACTTGATCGCATAGCACCAGTAACAATACGTAAAGCTTTCGTTTGGATAACATCTATCTTTCGGAGGCCAACTGCACTACACGGTTCTAAAATGTATGTGCCATAGTCTAGAGTACTCCTGATAAGCGCATTGTATAAAAGTTTAAGGCAAAAAGGGTGAGACCCCCACCAAACTCCTGCTAAGCATCTTAGAATATTTTAATGGGATTCACATTTAGCTGTCACATAATATAAATAAGGAAGACCTGTTAATTTGGCGTCCAAAATAATGCCTAAAAATTTTGCTTCATCTTTGACAGGAATAACAGAATTGTTAAAATATACAAAAACTGGAGGCGGACAACGTTTTCTAAGGAATAAAACGACCGTACTCTTGGGTACCGATAAACTCAGATTATTTTTATTTAACCACTGGTGTAAATTTTGTAATGATGAAGTTAGAGTAATGCTCAACTGATTAATGTCGCTTCCAGATATATATATTAATAAGTCATCTGCACATTGTAATACAATAACATCGTTCTGGAGAGTTGATTCCAAATCATGAGAGTATATGTTGAAGAGTAATGGACTTAAAACTGATCCCTGTGGAAGCCCTTGCCACAACAATCTAGTTTTTGTTATACCATTTTGTATTACGTTAATAGAACGCCCACACAAGATGTTTATAATAAAATTATTTAATAACGTAGGAACTTGAAGTTTTATTAATTTATCTTTTAGAATAGTCAACAAAACATTATCATACGCAGCAGTTATGTCCAAGAAAGCGGCAAGAAGTGAATGATTATAGGAAAAAGCTAGTCGAATATCAGTCGTGAATATGCCAATACTTTCCATGGTACTCATGCCCTTTCTCAAACCATATTGACTATTACTCAACAAACCTTTACTTTCTATGAACCATTCCAGTCTATTTTTAATTAAATGCTCGACGATCTTAATTAAAACAGATAAAGGGCTATGGGACGGTATGCATTGTGATCATTTATGGGTTTTTTAGGTTTTAATAACACAATTACCTCTTGTGACTTCCATTGTTCAGGAACATAACCAGTGCGCATGATAATATTGATGAGAGACAAATAATACATCAGACCAGAATCACTTAAATGAGTTATGAAAGAATATGGAATTCCATCATTATCAGGAGCGGAGTCTTTTACATATGAAAGAATACCTTTAAGTTCACTAAGAGTAAATGAATTATTAAGGTATCAGCATAAGACATGGAGACTGGTGGGTGTAGTTTTGATGCTTCCGCATAAGTAATACAACTTTTAACCATTGTTTCCTTAATATTTTTCTGTCTAAAATATTCAGGACATTGTCTGCTTGTAGCTAAATGAGGGCCAGAGCAGAGGCAACATTTAAAATATTCCTCATCTACTGGACAGATTTCACCTGAGTGGGCTTGACCACATTTAAAACACCTAGGGGTGGATCGACACTGACTTTTTATATGTCCGTACCTGCAGCAATTAAAGCATTGTATGGTGGGATATATGTATAGACTAACTGGAAGTGAATTTTAACACAAAAAGATTCTGGGTGGAAGAAGTTGACCGTCAAAAGTGAGTACTACTGTTTCTATTGGCACGTATTCTGTTTTTCCCTTTGTAATGTTTTTCCTATTTAGACGTCTAGCCTTGAGAACTTTACCATATTCTAAAGGTAACGACACATTCTCTACTATTTCATCCTCAGTCCAATCAGTGGGAACCCTCCTGATAACACCCTGTCGGGTAATATTGATGGCTGGTATAAATGCTTTGTAATTATTTACCTTTAAAGAGTGGTTATTTAAAAAAGTATTGGCATCTTCAAATTTCAAAAAAGTAATTGATAAACGGTCTCTGGATACCTTTTTTAAGCTGCCATTGATGATATTCTTAACATTATTCTTTTTATGAAAACGGTCAAATGAGATAGAGTGAATAGAACGATTTTCAGTGGGTGTTGATATTTCTCTTTGTATGTGTATTACATAGGGTCCGGAATCAGAGGCTTGATAAGAAATTCTCCCCACAGGAGTACGACTTTCTTGAGTTTGTGAAGGATTTGGTGCAGTTGTAGTGACATAATCAGTGATGTCTGTTGATTTAGGTGAATAATTGTTGTTGCAACTATATCACATTTGCAATCAAACTTGTCAGCTGGGCCGAACAAAGAATAAGTGCTATGATTTCTCCTTTTCCTTTTACAATGTTTACAACCTTTTTTTGTAGTTTTTCTACGTTGAACCTGGTTGGCATGACTTTCCGAACCGTCCGTGGCATCATGATGAGAACTTTCAGTCTCTAAACCTAACCCGATGTCGTTCGGTTGATCATTATCTAACTGAATGGTAACGAAACATGACGCCTGGGGGATTACTCCCCCAGGGTCTTCAGGCTCGTTCATAAATTACAATGAAAATGTTTTTGACTTACCCAATAGTGAGAAAATAACACTAACTAATAATATATATACAAAGAAATACTTAAATATGTACACCAAACTACTTAACTGATCCTATATTATTAATTACAAAATAAATTTTAACAAAAGCCAAAAATGTCAACCAGACAGTTCGACGTTTCCCGCGCTTTTTTAGAAACATGCCATGGTTTGAGAGAAACACGATTCCGCAAAACGTTACCCCAGCAGGATACGCAATATTTCGAAAACCTGAAGCCCCACATATTATATTTTTGGCGCACATGTTTCCCCAGAAGTAAGCTATCTGCCAATGTACAACATTTTTCTCTTCGATCATTCGTTTAGAATTTTCCTGCTAGAAAAACGTTACTGCAGCAGGAATCGTTTTTTTCATTTCTTTGCAAAACCACAACGCCCACTAATTTTTTATGCCGCGCACATCCACAGCATATATCTCACTAATTTTACGTTCCATTCAAATCACTCTAGAAGCTACTTTCCTGCTGAAGCAACGCACTCCAAACCTACAGAAAGGAAAAGGGAAAAAACAAATTGTCAAATTGCAAGACCTAGTGGGGCGGTGACGTATAACACGGCTAAAGAAGAGAGTCCGCAACGTCTACGCAATCATGTAGGTTTGGTCGTAGTCGTAACTTAGACGGGTTATACCACCATAAAAAATTCCATGTGTTTCATACAAATCATGCAGTTTATTTTTCCTGTTGAGCTTCGCCAGACTGAAACTATAGTGCACGCACGCACGCACACCCAAACTGAAAGAAATCGCTCGCTCGCACTCTACACTACTACTTCCATACATTCTTAAAACAAATGTGTTAACAAATAATTCGAAAACTGTGACTTGTGGCGACTGTGAGTCTATAGAAATGAGCAGTAAGAAGAAGTAAGTATTCACACACATACAATTTGTTGTAAATTACTGTTTTTTTTTCATCCAATAAATGAACCTGCATGATGATAGATTTGTTTATAACTGTTCCACTTATTAAGATGCTATATGCAGAATACATACAGCAAATTTAACACAATAAATTTAAACCTGTGAGAGCTTGTTTGTGCATTATTGTATTTTAATCCTAAGTGCTGTTAGTAACACTGATGCAATCTTTTTCTAGATATGGTCTTGTTATGCCTGAGAAAGCTGTACTGCCTGTATTTCAAGCCACTAGAAATGTGTTTGGAGATGATTCAGATTCTGATGAAGAACCCAACAAAAAAACAGTGTCATTGAAACCTAGTCACAATATCAACAGACAGGTAAGTGCCAGTGCCACACTACGGTCCTGGCTAAAAGTATTTGAAAAAATGAATATACAGTCGAAACCGGATATAACAACTCGACTTGCCTGTTGGTGCATTTACAGCGATCCTGCCTTTAGCACCGCGGAGGTGTCTGGGTGTTATTATCTTTTAAGTATGTATTTAGAAATATTTAAGTATGTTTATATTAAAAGTTTAGAGCTTGTACTATGGGTGTTAGTCTCTGACACCCATAATACAAGCTCTGCTTTGTTTGGGGTCAGATGATCTTGGTGTAAATTGTCCCAGATATATTTTTATTCACTTTGAGTAGTATACGGTCCCAATACTTCGGAAGTTAGGTCCGATAGTTATTATAAGCTATTACACACGAGATATATTAATAGTCATTGCATGTATGTAGTATGGGTTCAGGACAGGTTATGTATATGAACTTGTTTTCAAAGAAAATCAATATGAACCATTTTTTTAAAATCAACCTGTCATTCACACTGTCAACTATCGCACCTAAAGATGTGAAACATGCAAGGTCAAATGGAAAAAAGAGCGGAAGAGGTTCAGGTGGGAGTAGTATTGCAAAAAAAATATTTTACTGGATCATGTTTTTTTTCAAGAGTATGAAATCCAAAACTGTTAAGGCTGTTACTGTTGAAGATTAATATTAAAGAGAACATAATTTTATTAGGTTGGGGAAAAAGTCTTTTCGCTTATAGTATGTACGAACTTGTATTTAAATCTCTTTGGCTATACTATTTGTAACTGGCTGGTTTTGGTATCATTAAAAGTTTAAATTTTAAAGAAATTCAAATTAGGAAAATGTGTGATTTTCATTTGTTTTTCTTACTGTCAAGATGAGTGATTTTAACGAAGAAATTCGATACATTTGAAATTTTATTGCAAGTAATGAAACTGAACCACTTTTAAAGAAGCTGATAACTGATGAAAGTGGATCACGTATGACAAAGAACGTGCGAAAGAGGTTGTGGTCAAAGGCCGGTCAGGCTTCACAGACCGTGGCGAAACACGGGTTAACTCTCAACAAGGTGATGCTGTGTGTGTGGTGGGATTGGAAGGGCATTATTCATTATGAGCTGTTACCACCAGGCAGGACCATCAATTCTGAACTCTACTGTGAATAACTGATGAGATTAAAGCAAGAAGTTGAGAGAAAGCGGTTGTAATCAATCAACCTTTCTGTTGATTAATTCCAAAGGTGTATTATGCGAGACCTCATACATCTTCAGCCACTTAGCAAAAATTAAGAGTTTGGCTGGGAGGTGGTAATGCAACCGCCGCATAGTCTTGACCTTGCACCTTCAGATTTCCACCTGTTTCGGTCTCTTCAGAATTCTTTAAGCAGTGTCAGGTTAACATCACGAGTTGACTGCCGAAACCACTTGTCGCGGTATTTTGATCAGAAGCCTCAAAATTCCTATAGCAATGGGATCATGTCCCTACCTACAACATGGCAAAAAGTAATCAAACAAAATGGCACCTACATTCTTTAGTTGAATATAAATAAACTATATTAAAAATTGTTTTGAATTTTCTTAAAAAATCCTAAGAAACTTTTTCCCCAACTTTAATTTTATTTTTTATTATAATTTTAGGTTTATTCTTGAACCTATACTGTACTTTTCCGGTTAGATAGTACCAAGATTTCATCAATATTTGGCAACATTCATTGATATTTACATCAACCAAAGGGAAATCCTCAAATCAATAATATTATAAATGACGAGGCTAGCAAAATACTGTATATTGCTCATAATTTGAGATTGAAATCTCAACAAAGTACAAAAGAAGAACATAAAGAAGCAGAGTGCGTTACTCCAGCAAGTGTCTTTAATCAACATTCTAGTTCATCATATAATTAGTTCGCCAGCTCCTGTAAATGTTTAAGTAGATTTTTAAATTTGTTACTTAATAATTTCTGAGATATTTGAAAAAAAAAGTTTCTGCAGCAAAATGTTTTGTTCTTTAATGGGTATATTGATATAAGCATTAGTTACATAATTATTAGTTGTCTGGACGAGGTAAATGTTTCTTGTTAATTTGGATTTGTTTTATGGTTGCTAAGATATTCAAGTTTTTTCTGCGGTAACATTTGCGTGTTTGCTAGATCTCTGAAACGGTTAGGCGTGTTTTTATAGTATTTATCCAGAACTTTGTGTTAATTAGTTTAAATTAGTTCACGAATAAAAAAGTGAAAGTAATGCACCGTTTGGAAGTTGTTTAAGTTGATATAAATATCCTTTCACAGGCCCTAACTAATTAAACATGTACTTCAGAGACTTATTTAAAACGTTATTTTGAAGGTTATAACTACCTACAGATATGTGTGAATTGAATCCAATCCCCAGTCACCCTGTATATTTTCTTGTGTTTTATATGAAGAGCCGGGCGCGTTTGCCACCGCCCTCTCTCTGCCCGGGCGCAATCGCAAACGTTAATATTTAATTTCTCAAATGCGTATTTATTTCATCTTTGAATTAATATCCGTTACGAAAGGCATATTTCATACCACAAAATTATAATGGCCTTATTAGGTCACAGCCTTAGCATGTGTCGCTCCAGTACAAGCCTGCAGAGACGCTGCTGGTATGCTAGGGCAGGGCCTGTCGAAACTACAAATGAGTCAATTGTGCAAATGCAAATTAATATTTGTTACTTAGGCTTTTGTTTGTTGTCGATTTCATAAAAAGTATGTTATTTAGCATACATTGACATTTATTTAAAAGTTTAACATCGTCAGCACGAACACACTGTTAGCGACACCTCAAAGATAAGAGCTAAACCATTATATTGCAAGTGGAGATATATTATAAGACTGAAGGATACTTAGAAGCACGTCAAAGTCAACCAAGTTGAATGCACTGCTGAAGTCTAGCAAAGAGAGAAGGTTAAGTTGTTTATGTTCCATGCATGACATGTCTAATGTCATTTATACGCCCTGAAATACGCACAAAATAATTTGCCAACGACTCCTGAACATTCAGGCATACTAGGGAACGAACTTGTAGACACTTGCAATATCCTCAGATATTTTGAATATTTGTAACCTTAAAGTTCCTTTTTCTGATTTAAATAGCTTTATTAAAAATAATATGTTTAAGCGTTGGGTTATCTGTCTCACTAACTCCTGGGTTATTAAAGGTAAATGGTTGGAACAAATTGTTGCTAAGCCTTCCACAACTGCATGGTTTGAAAAAGGCCCGAAATTTGTAGGTAGATC
Source organism: Udea olivalis (assembly GCA_947369235.1). Lineage (NCBI taxonomy): Eukaryota > Metazoa > Arthropoda > Insecta > Lepidoptera > Crambidae > Udea > Udea olivalis. The sequence goes on along the minus strand of OX376341.1, from coordinate 12,228,166 downwards.
GTTCTCTACTACGATCAGCCGTTTGAGAATCGCTCATAGTAAAATTCCATCACATCATCGTCTTAACCTTTTAGAAAGTCCTTCCTTTCCACATAGCACCTTCGATTTCAGTGATCTTGAACATTTAATATTTGTATGCCCTCAATTTGGCCTTCAACGTTTACTTTTAATAGCTCAAGCCCTAAAAATTGTAAATGGAGATTTCCCTAAAAATACACAACAATTACTTTGTAACACTGAGCTGTATCATATTGTATATACTTTTATTATTCACACAATGGAAATATTTAACCTATGTAATGTATTATAATTTTCTACTAATTACTTTCTACTAAAATTTTTGTAAATAGTTATAAGGGTATCCTTTTTGGCTGATGGCCTAGTCGCCAATGCCACAATAAATAAAAAAAAAAGTCTAATGTCATCCCCGAATGAAAACCAGATTGGAATGGGCTAAGAAGATTGAAGTAGAATTTACTTTTAAAAAATTATTTGAAAAAAGTTGTTACACAAAGCAGTGTTCTTAATTAAATTTTATTTAGTATTTATTAACATTTCTATAAAAAGCAGAAGTTTATTCGATATACATTTTATTTAACGTGACTGTTAAAAGTAATCTTTTTTATTTTGTCAATAAATAATTGGTACACAAAGTAGTGTTTCTTACATTTACAAAAACTCAGTAAAAATTCGCAAATTAAGTTACATTAATGTTCAATTAAAATCTTTTTAAAAAAAATTTCAACATCCTCCCAGAGCGTGTCCTTCCTAACAAAAATCGCATCGCTGGTTTGCCGGTTTGACCGGATCGGGCTTAACCCTGGCTGGGTGTGGTATATTTTATAATAGTTCAAGCTAATCAACCTAATGTTCGGCCGAATACGAACATTCGGTTAACATACCGAATGTTCGTATTCGTATTTAATTATTAATAAATAAGTTGATTTATTATAGAAATTGGATGTATAATTGAATTAAATGTAAGGTAGAAAAAAACCCCATAGTAGGTACCCCAACCTGAGCCAATTTAGAAAAGTTTGTTTTAAATATAATAGTTGTGCCTTATTTCCAGGTTAAAATTGCTCATGATAAAGCAGTTGTGGAAGACCCCACCGTTTTTCAATATGATGAAGTTTATGATTCTATTAAAAGTGAAAAGAAAGTTACTAAAGATAAAAGCAAAGAAATTAAAAAACCCAGATATATTGAAAACCTCATGAAGTCAGCAAACAAAAGGAAAATTGAAAATGAGAGACGTGTAGAAAGACAGGTAATTCCTAAAAAGCTTATTAAGATGTTTAACTCAGGCTCTTATTCATTATGAAAATATATTTAAGATAACCTAATAACCTATTAAATTGCAATAAATTTACAGATACAGAAAGAAAGAGAACTAGAAGGTGATGAATTTGCTGATAAAGAAGTATTTCTTACCTCAGCTTACAAAAAGAAGTTAGAAGAAATGAGTTTAGAAGAAGAAAAAGAGAAAAGGGAAGAATATTTAGAGAGTATTGGAGATGTAACAAAACAAGATGGTTTAGGTACGTTAACTTTAAAAATAGGGTGTTTGACAACATCAAGATTCTGAAAATAATTTAATATAAGTAATAAAATAAAAACTTTAAGTTTGTTTATGTATGTACAGTTCATTTTATGGCACTTCATACTGGGGTGGGAAAATCCATTTTTAAAAGTGTAAAGTAAATAAAAATCATAACCACTAAATTTAATATATCTGCAGAACAAATTTTTCGCAGAACGCAAAGAAACAGACAACAATTGACGTCATTTAAAGGCGGCAGTTTGTAGGGAGCGTTTTGGGCAAGTCCAAAAATAAAAAAAATAAATTTCTTACTATATCTCGGGGTGTTTTGGCGCCATGGAAATCCAATATTTTTATGAAGTCTTTAATATAAACACCGTAACAAAAAAAATGTCAAATACCCTTTTGAAGTAACCACTCAACTGTAAAAACTGTTTGAAATTAATAAAAAGGTAAGTAACTAATTAATGTTTTTGTTTAGGTGGCTTTTATCGTCATTTGTATGAACAAAAATTGGGAACAGCAAAAGATGTTGATGCTCAAGACACATCTAATATTGTAAAGGAAAATAATGATAGCGAATTAAAAAGCAATACTAAAAGCGACAAAATGTTGGAATCAACTAAAAAGAGAAATTATAGGAAAAGAACATCATCATCAGAAATAGGTAACAGACAACTTTCTGAAGGAGAAGTTGAAGATTCAGATGATGAAGAAATAAATAGACTTAATCTTGATGATATTAAGTTAGCAAAGAAGTATAAACAAACCAAGGATAATTTAGATGCAGATTCAGACTTTTCAATTGATGAATCAAGTGATGATGAGGCTAAGACGGTGAGTGGTGTTGTTGAAGCCATTGAGGAAACATTCATAAAACCTAAGGATAAACAATTCGATGACAAAGAAAGCAGCATAAATAATGACAAGAAGGCTCACAAAAACACATTAGAAGTAAAAAGTGTTACAGAAAGTAAACCAAAAATTGATATTTGGAAGAAAAGAACAGTTGGTGAAATTTTTGAGCAAGCTTTGCAAAGATATTATGAGAGGAAAGCTGCCAGAAGTTTATAATGAGTTTAGCTCATTGCTATATAAGGTTTTTGCCATGTGGCATTAAATAATAGTTGAATTAAATCTTACAATAGAAAACTGACGTGATTTAATTTAATTTTCACTTCTCATGCTCTAAAAGTACGCCAATATAGCCCCACGAGTAAAAAGCCAGGGACTAAAAAGTAATTCGTTTTTTAATTTCCTTCATGTGACATAAATAAATAAAAATAAAATCATTTATAAATCAGACAAGATCCAGAGTGTTAGTTACAATAGCTTATATCCTATGTTAGTACAGTTCAAAAATTAAAGTAGGTTACAAGCGACTTAATCCTATCAATAAGTTTACCATAGACTTTTACATAGACCAACTCAAACAGTCAGTAAATATACTATTATCTGTGGAGTGTGGACGGGCCATCTTCAATGCGAAAATATTAAGAGTTTTAGTTTCATGGTTTGTCCGCAAAGAAGGTAGCGCCATGTGTTTTAAATTGTTAATCTGTGACTGGTTTAAAAGAAAAAACTGACCGTGTAAATTTCAGAATTTTTGTGGAGTGTAAATTTGTTCGGCTTTAAAGTTGAAAGTTTAATCAAAAAACTTTAATCAGCACTTTATCATCCATAAAATGTCTGTAGGTGAAATAAGTTTATTAGTTTGGTCTCCTGGGTGTTACACCCAACACTATAGGTTAACCGCCGTAAAGTCGACCCTCCTGATGGTCCACGAAACTGGAGCGGGCGGGTGGTAGCACGGGTACACACGGCATTACCACGGTAATAATAAGTATCAGTATTGTAACACGGCCCTATCTTTGAAATACATGCATCTACACCCGCGCGGTACGTAATCACGCGATAGGGCTGCCCACTTACAGTATTTTTAATTACATCGGCCTACTTTGAGTTTCAATCTAGTTTTGTGAATGTATTTTGTGATTGTAAATATATTATATTTTTTAGATAAACATGTAAAATGTTTTGTTTTTCTGTTGTGAATGAAATAGGAAATGTTCAATAAAATGCATGTTGTTTTTTTTGACTAGTGTAGATTTAATTAAAGACTATGGTTATAATTTGTTTGATTTAAGACTTATAAATAGATCAGTTTTATAAATTTTCGACCGAAAAATATTTACGCCTGACTGAATATGTACGAAATGATTTATTATTAAATTTAATGGTATGAAACTTTTATCATTATCTCTATTATTATCTACTATTATCTCTCTAATTCTACCTGATTACGTATTTCCAAATGATTTTTCGTTTAATTCAATGTTTCTAAAAACCTACAACTCGGAGGTTTGAACATTAGCGTACCTACCGTATCATGAACCTTGACGACCGACTTGGTGTAATGGTTAAGAAGTTGGCTACTACACCAGAGGTGGCGGGTTCGATCCCCGCACAGTACAAACATTTGTGTGCATGAACATGTCTGTTTGTACTGGTCTGGGTGTCTCCTATGTATAATAAGTATGTATTTACAAAAGAAAATGTATTTAAGTATGTTTATCCGTTGTCTAGTATCCCATAACACAAGCTTTAATTAGCTTACTTTGGGGCTAGATGGCGCTGTGTGGAATAATGTCCAGGGATATTTATTTATTTATGAACCGCCTGTAACTAATATACCTAGTTCACTCTTAAATCTACGACGGAACAAGAGAGTCAAGAGACCATTCTTGACGTTTTTCATAATATTTCTGGCACCGCATGCCGCATACCGCAGCGCTGTGCTTTACGATCGCGAGACTTGAGCATAACGAGGAATGTATTTGATGTTCTCTTAATTGATTACTAATTTATCACGTCTTTTAGACTAATGGGTAGTGTTGTTTTGTTGTTGTTCCTCTGAAACTGAAAGGATAAAAAGAAAAGTACCTACAGTTTCTGAACAAATATTTTATTAGATTTTTTACTTACCTACTAACTTACTACTTTATACTTAATTAAACAACCACGTAATGAGCCTTGCAGTGCACTGAAAAGTAAAAAAAGCATTAGTTATTTTTGTTTCTTATTATAACCTGGATCAAGTCAAAGAACTTATCTGCATTATCTGCTAAACAACCAGATAGAATTCGCCATTTGACTGTGATGAAAATAGAACATGAAAAGTGTTGCATAGTGTAGCTCATAGGTAAACAATAACTATGTTGGATATATTTGACGATACGATTGGCGTTGTGCGCTGCCTGTAGCACGGTTTCTTGCCTAGATTTCCGTAGTTTCCCGGGTTCGATCCCCGGTCGGATCAATTCAGGACACTATATTTTATGAATTGACTCGGGTCTCGGTGTGCTGGGAGACGGCCTTGGCTTAATTCCTTGTCTATTATTTAAATTTATTTTGAAGTAAAAAAGTTCATTATTTTTAATTTTTAACAGACTTAAAAAAAGGAGGAGGTTCTCAATTCGACTGTTTTTTTTATGTTTGTTACCTTCTAACTTTCGACTGGGTGAACCGATTTTGATCATTTTTTTATTTGAAAGCTGGTGCTTCTCGTGTGGTTCCATTTTAATTTGCTCTAGTTTTAAAATCGGCATCCATGAGAAAACCATAAAGTCTTAAATCTATACAGGGTGGCCAGAAAAGTGACGTCCAAAAATTTTTTTTAAGTGCCTCGTGTTGAGAGGTATCTGAATCACCCCTATGTATGTTCTGCGATTTTTTTGTAGATTTCAAGTAACGAATTTTTTTTTGAATTTTTCCAAAATTGCGACAAGATCCGTTTGAAAAATTTCTAAAAAAAAAGAGGAGGAGACAAATATTATCTTTCTTGCGGCTAAATCTCTATGAACTGTGCATTTATGCATAAATTAACCAGCCTCATAACGTTTATGAAAGTTACTACAAAATTTACCTAAAGTTGAGAATTTATGTTAAGTATAAAAACATTTAAATTTTCAACTTGGAATTAAAAATCTAAACTGATAATTTCTTAGTTTCTAAATAGCTTCAGAAAATGCGCTAGAATCTAAGCTTTCATAACAATGATAAAAAAGTAGTACTTCATAGGGTATTTTTCGCTGAAATCAGCCATCAAAGCCGAAGCGAGGTAGACATTTTTTGAATTTTATTAATAATAAAGTCAAAAATTAATGATTGAAAATACTGGAAAATAGCTTATCAGGTTTGGTACATTGGATGGATTGATTTAATAAAACAAAGATGATTGTAATAAAATTAAATTCAATTACAATAGGTTTTCAAAATGCCCCCCTCCCACAGAAATGCACAAACGACACCTGCGTAAGAAATTATCCTTTAAATGTCTGAAAGCTTCACGATTTGTTCTAACCACTCTTTCGGCTTCTTCAATCTTCCCTCTAAGCTCTTCTTCGCTCGAGCATTCTCGGGCGTATGTGATTTATTTGTAGTAGCCCCAGATGAAATAATCAATGGGATTGAGGTCAGGAGAGCGTGGTGGCCATCTGATTGATCCGTTGCGTCCGATCCATCTGTTAGGGTACGTTTCGTTAAGATAACGTCGGACTTGCGTTGCGTAATGACATGGGGCACCGTCATTCTGAAACACCATGGTTAGCCTGAGTTCCAAATTGACGTCTCCGAGCAACAATGGCAGATCGTTTTTTAAGAAATTTTTGTACGTTTCTCCATTAAGTCTCGACGCCAGTTCAAACGGACCAATTATTTCACTATTGAGGATCCCAGACCACATGTTTACACTGAAACGATGTTGGAATGTGGAAGCTCTCGCATCGTGTAGATTTTCGGTTTGCACACGTGGCAAATTATGAATATTGAAGATTCCAACACGTTCAAACCGTGACTCATCAGTCCACAAGATTTTATTAAAAAATCCAGGATCCTCTTGCTCTCTCCTTAACATTGTTTGACAAAAATCAACCCGCAATTAGTGATCTGCTGGCAGTAAAGATTGGACTCGTTGAATGTGGCACGCGTGGTATCCTTCTTCGTGAAGTATATTTTGAATAGACGCCCGTGGAATATCCAAAGTCCAAGCCAAACTTCTCGTACTTGTGGATGGATTTTGTTGAATTTCTTCAAGTACCATTTCTCTGCGATCCGGATCAACTCTAGGGACTCCTCCACGTGGTCCATCTCTACCAGGAATGCGACCTGCCATTAGGGTGTTGTGCGTATTAATAAAAACACGATGGTCAGGATATCGCTCCGGTTGTGGTCTAGATCGGCGTCGAAGTTGGTCACAAAACAGTCGCGCTGCGGCATGGCCGTTTCCTTGTGCAACTCCATAAAAATGGCTGATTTCAGCGAAAAATACCCTATGAAGTACTTACTAATTTTTTATTATTACACACATCAAAAGTGTCTAGAGATCAAGCATTTTTATGCGGATTTCTTGAGATTGAGATGTGGCTTTGTAATAAATTTATGATTTTATAAATTTATATGGATCCTTTTTGGTGCATTTCATAATTTGAAACAGGAACTGTCAATCAAATTCGAGTAAAAGATGAAAATCAGCTGTCAATATTTTCCCTATAAAAACATACAACGCATTGAAGACATTATTTGTGCTACTGTTTCCCTACTACTGATTAGAACCAACGTTATTATAGAGCGGCGACGTCATTTAAGCAGGGAAGAAATGCTCAGAGCCGTGGGTATGATAGAAGCTAGTTCCCGGCAACGTACTGTGGCTTTAGCTCTGAATACAAGTCAGAGTGTTATCAGTCGACTTTGGACACGTTACCGAAGCACTGGTACCGTGGCTGAGCGCCATGGAGGACGGTATCGCTGCACCACACGGAGACAAGACCGATACATTCAAATCACAACTCGAAGAGCTCCAACAATAACCGCCATGATGTTAGCCGTGAGGCTTCATCACTCTTCAGGGAACTTAATTAGCGACCAAACAGTCAGAAACCGCTTGCATGAAGTGAACCTTCATTCCCGAAGACCGCTAAGGGTACCACCTATAGCAATGCACAATCGTAGGATTCGATATCAATGGGCTCTTGAACACAGAAATTGGGCAGAAGAACAATGGCGTTTCGTGTGCTTTTCTGATGAGTCTCGTTTTGGTATGAGACCGGATACAAGACGTATACGACACTGGAGAACCCCTGGACGCCAACAGCGATTAAAATCCTGCCAGGAAGTCCATCCTTATAGTGGTGGAACCATCATGGTATGGGCGGGTATTTGGATCGGCGGAAGAACTGAGTTAATTTGGATCAGAGGCAACCTCAACGCTCAAATTTATGCTGAGACGATTGTATCAGACGTCATCGTTCCTCTACAAGTGCAAATCGGTCCCTTATTTCAGTTAATGCATGATAATGCACGACCGCACACCGCAAGAGTTGTAAGACAGACTCTCGCCGCAGCTAACATCAATGTCCTGCCCTGACCTGCTCAGTCGCCAGACTTGAACCCGATTGAGCATGCATGGGATATGCTACAGAGAAGAGCTCTGCCGAATATGGAGGGTATCCAGTCGCAAGAAGACCTTTTTTTGTTGTTGCAACGAACATGGGCGGCCATTCCACAGCGTGATTTGGATGAACTCATTTTGAGTATGCCAAACCGATGTTCTTGTGTTGTTAGTGTTCGCGGTAGAAACACGGATTATTAATTGTTTAAGTTACCCAATAAAATTTTAAAGAACTGTTATTTCAGTCTTTTTATCGAACTTTAATGTTAGTGGTTCAAATGTCAAAAATCCCTTTATTAGGAAAATGGCAAATTTCTTTATTAATGCAAAGGTGACTTGGTTTATCGTTACTGTAGACAAACGAAAACACTTTATTTGATGAATCCTTAAAGAAAATTTTAATTAATATCAATCAGGAGAAAAGTTATTGCAAAAATATATGTTGATCCCTAGACACTTTTGATGTGTGTTTTATGAAAGCTTAGATTCTAGCGCATTTTCTGAAGCTACAAGAAATTATCAGTTTAGATTTTTAATTTTAAGTTGAAAATTTAAATGATAACTCACTTAACATAAATTCTCAACTTTTGGTAAATTTTGTAGTAACTTTCAGTAACGTTATGAGGCTGGTTATTTTATGCATAAATGCACAGTTCATAGAGATTTAGCTGCAAGAAAAAAAATGGAGGTTCCTTCCATTTTTTTTCTTGCAGCTTCTTCCATTTTGGAAAAATTCATAAAAAAATTCGTAACTCGGAAAACTACAAAAAATCGCAAAACATACATAGGGGTGATTCAGATACCTCTCAACACGAGGCACTTAAATTGGACGATACTTTTTCGATGTATAAAAAAATAAGAACTATCCACTGAAAATCAAGAAATAAACAAACATTTAAAAAAAAAAAACTATTCCAAAACAAAACACTGAAAAGTGAATAAAAAATTGCGTTTTCTTCTAAAACCTATACGATAATTTAATGTAGGTACAATTATTGTTATTGTTGGAGTCGGTGTAAGCCAATGTAGGTTTGTAACTACCTACATACATACATAAACGTGAGATGTAAAAAATAGGTATTTTGCTAGGGTATATTGTAGTGTTTTCTTGGCTGACACCGACTTCAACAATAACAGTAATTGTACCTACATTATATTATCGTATAAGTTTTAGAAGAAAACGCAAAATTATTTCTTTACTTTTTAGTGTTTTGTTTTGGAATGGTTTTTTTTAAGTTGTTTTCTTTTTACAATACAAATCTCCATTTTTTAATTTGCGGGCAATGACACACGAAACACGAGCGGCCGTGCCGTGACGTCAGAACTCATATGACATACGTTGCGACTTCGATGATTTTGTTTATAAGGCATTTATTATTGCATTCTCATCTCTTTGTTTTACATGTTAAAATATTGAAAATTTTAAAAAGCAACAAACTGAAATTTGGACAAGACTAGTTTAAACTCATTTTATTAATTTATAATTAAATTCAATGAAAGTAATACATTTCTATACGTGGGAAGGAACGTCTTTAAAAGTAGTGACATGACGTAAAAGTCACGAGCACGGACGTAGTAGCTTTGACAAGGGGTCCCAAAGTAAAAAAGAGAGCTCTAAACGCCAATAAAATATATCAATTGGAAATACCATAAACACACCCGTGACTATATACATTATACATAAGTATAGTCGCGGCGCGGGTAATCTATAATATACAGTGTGTCCCAAAAATTTGTAATAAGCGGAAGCCCAGTGGTAAAGCATCACTACGGCTAATCACCCCCATGTATGTACTTTCCGCGATTTTTGGTAGTTTTCGAGATTATTTTTACGAATTTTCGATAAATTTTGGGTTGTGTCTATAGATGCTTAGTCGGTTATTAACGATTTTAACCAAGCGGTTAAAAATGATTTTTTTCGGTATTATCGGTTAATTAACCGCATTTTATGCTTGTTACGGGTAAATACCACCGCTAGATGGCGCTGGCAGCCCTATTATTGACTGTTTCCTAAGGAAGTCGGATATCCAGTCACACAGTGCGATGAGAATTCCGTAAGAAGGAAGCTTCACCTAGGAGTTGACAACACAATAAAAAGACAGATATTTTACAGAACTTCAAGATAAATAATGGGCATCGGAAAACATTTGAATTTCGGAAACAATCGTAAAACATTACAAAAACCATTTTAAAAAAGTAATTATTAAAAAAAAAACTTCTAATATCAACTTTTTCGCAAACAAATAAATGTTAAAGTCATAGCCGTCTCGCTACTCTACTATAGCGCTGTCACCCAGTTGCCTAGTTTTGGTCAGCCATCTTCGGGAACACGAAGTGAGTCGATGCCCATTATTTACCTTGAAGAACTGTGCTCTTTTTCTCGGTTGCAGTAGGATAATGAACCGTTAATAACCGCATTTTATCGGTAGTTAACCATATATTTGGTTAAGTAACGGTAGCTAACGGGTTTTTGCAACATATATATAGTTGCGTCACTTGGTACACATCATTTTTTTTTTCTTTGTGGGTAAAATAATATGTCTACTGATTCAGACATTTACATTTATAGAACTGAATAATGATTGAGAAAATAAATATGAAACTAAAAACTGGTAATGCAAAACTTAGGGAAAAAACCGTATATTCCACTTTTTCAGATTCATATCTTTTTTAAGCAGAATCACTCCGCTTTCTCCATGGTTGCAGAACATAACCCACATAAGAACCATAGACGAGGACGCGGGAACAAATTGTGTGTACTTGAACATAAAACTACACTCTTTAGCAACAGTTTCTTTGGTATGACTACATTTTTTTTAAATAAAATCCCAAATGAGATCAAAAACCTACCAATTAATGTCTTCAAAAAAAAGCTAGTGAAATTGCTAACTGACAAAGCCTATTATACTAATGCAGACTTTCTTACCGATACTTCGATAAATAAGTTTTTGACATTGTAATTATTATAGCACAATTTAAATAATAATATTTTCTGACAATGTGATAGTTTTAATGCTGTCATTTTTATTATGTTTGGACATGGGATGGGTGTCTTGCCTAGGTATATGACTTATAATTTATCTTTAATTTTAATTTTTTATTCCTTAATTATTTAATTCTATATTTTGCCATGACTCTCATTTCATTTATTTTATAAAAATTGACATTGACATTTTTTTTTGTTTTCATTCAGTAATCTGTAATTTGAATTGTACCCACATTTTAATTTCATAATTAATTATTGTAGACCTTGTAAAAGGTGGGAATGTAGTGAGACCTTTAAACCTAACACCAACCTATGTACCTACATTTCACAATAAAGATATATGTATTTGTACGCAACGTAGAGAGTGCCAACTATTTATTAGAAAAGAAACTCATGAACCATTATTATATTTTACTTTTCACGATTTCTGTTTAAAATGGGACAATGTGCAGCTTTTTATAGTAAAGACATAGGTTTATTATTATCTATGCACGTTTTTCTGTAGGGGATTATTTGTCTCTGGTCGGAAGCTGCATACTTCGGTGTTTGCTTGATTTACGATCTTACAATATTCTACTTTGTTGGTTAATCTTAAAAAAGTATGCTGGACTCTGAATAAGCAGATCATTTATACGAGTAGTCAGAACTCAGAATATCCAGATCGATAGGACCAAGGCCCGAAAAAAACAGCTATTAGATTATCTATGGACGCGCAGTTCTTTTCGGTAGGCTATTTAAGCGTATGCGTCGTGGCCTAGTGGTTCAGCACCCGAACTCAGATCGTGGATCGTGTGGTCACGAGTTCAAATCTGGCCAGAACCAAAAAATCTTTGTGTTAATTGTTAATTATCAGACTAACTCTCTGGTGACGGAATACATCGATAACAAACCAAATCAACCCGGATAACGGTGGAGGGCTCACCACCTACCACGTTGGGTTCTAATACCATTAGTGAAAAGTGGGCTTCTGAGTGTTTCGTTCACCATGACGGCACAGTCACTTGCCTCTGACTACCCCGCTTGGGATAAAGTCGTGATGGTATGTTATGTTATTTTTTGTTTTTCATAAAAAAATGTGACTACCACTGGTGGAGGACAGTTCTTCCTGTATAGCTTACCTAAACAGTTAGTTTTAATAAGATTCTTTACTTTTTTAGGGTGAAGCCCTGACTGTTTCCTGATGATAATAATCCATGCCTACAGTTTAAAAACATTTCCAGAGATCAAATCAGAACAATACAATTACTTTTTAGCAATAGAAACATAATCTTATACTTTGATTATTTTAGCATTTTACAATGCTTCTTTTTCATATCTAAATATAGAAAAAAATATAAATTCCCGCTCGCGATCCGAAGCTCCGAAATATATTTTTTCAGTTTTTCTATCTTTAGATATAAACTTATACATTGCGTATTCGGTTTCAATTTATTCTTACGTATACAGAAAACTTCTAATTGATTACCATTCCCCAGGAATTTAAATCGATATCTCAATCGCAAATTTTTGGTACCGATTCTTTTGACCACATGCCTAGTCCAATCAGTATGACATCTGTCAAATCGTATATCTTAGAATAGTTGGACTGTAAACTACACATTTTTTTATGAAAATCTTTTTTGAGGGGCATTATTAACATCTTTTACGAACATCATACTTAAACTTTTCGAGAAACAGTCAAATAGCGAATTGCCATAGCAGATCAAGGATCTTACCTATGAATTCAGAAACGGGATCATTCTCTCCCTCTGCTCTCATGGTGCCAGTAATTTCTTCATTTTCAACCATAGGCAATACAAGTTGCACAAATTCAGGTGTATAAGGAGGTGCTATTGCATCCAGAACCTGAAACATTAAAAAATAATGCAAAGCCCAAACCTGCACTGTATGACGTGAGTCGCAGATGCACGCGTCTTGACCTCGCGGTGCCGATAGCTTCAAGGCGCGGTTGCCCTCTTTACTTATATCGTACTACCTTTTGCCCGCGACTAAGCGGAATAGTTATTTAGAGGCAGATTTTATCTTCAGCAATGACGAATTCTCTTATAAACTTTCATCCCCTATTCCCCTTTAAGTTTTTTTTTCAAGATTAAAAGTATCCTCGACTGCAAATTCGGTTAACACTAAAAAGCCTTTTATATTTAGGGGATAATACAAAGATTATGTCCACCCTTAAATTCCTTCTAAAAGTTAGTCTTTTTTCATCAACTAAGTAGTAAGCAGATTACCTCTTACATCCAAACTTATTAACTTTACTTCTTTATAATAAAAGTTTTTTTCTTAAATCGGATAAGAAGTTACGCAGATGATCTCTTACATCCAAACTTATTAACTTTAACTCTTTTAATATCTCAAGTTAATTCGTTTTGTTTTCGTGTGTCGTCTAGTGCCTGGTAGTTTGTGGGCAAGTTCTCAAGATGAGGATTACGAGCTCAGTGGTTTCTTGCTTTGTATTACTGTGCTCGTCGATCTTATATCTCTGCTTTCCATCACGTGGAGTAAGCTCACCTTGAAGGGAAATAAATAAAATATAGTTAATTATACCATTACCTCTGTAATAAAATATCGGATCAGGGAAATGTCGGTATCGCCGCGCTGCCAACACTGTTTAATATAGCGAAGTACGGGAACCACGCAACCACGGCTCAGCAGATTAACCATCCGATCTAGCAGCATTTTTTTTAATTCCAGCTGAAATTACAATCACATGGTAATTAGCCTAATACACAGTCACAGTGCTGAACAAAGGCCTACATCATTGAAATCAAGATATCGCTACAATTGATGGACATTGGCGGTTATTATCACAAAGCCGGCCTGACCAAACACTGCTCGAACGGGATTTGAACTCAGGAGCCTAGAGTTCTCAGCCCGAAATGCCGAGGATTTTGGGCAGAGAACCTAAGGGATCTAGGTTTAATCAAATTTATCTTCATTCCATAACAGAGATAAAAGTGTTTAATATTAGAACTCCACAATTTTAGATAATTATATGGACAATCTATCTATATTGTCGGAGGCCAGAACAGCATGCACCGGTTGATTTTTTAATACCGTGAGGTAAATACTCAACATGGCTTAGGTACTCAACTAACTAGGTGAACTAAAGTTTCATTTGTGAATCAGATTTTTTGTGGTCACCTAATAAACGCGTGCTAGCCTTTTTTATTACTCTGAATAGAAAGGAGCCTTATTTCGTGGTGCGCGTAAAAAAGGGGTGCATAGTTAGTTATATGTACATAAATATCATTTAATTTTTTAGTTCATACTGACCTGGACCAATATTTCTAATTCGTCTTGCGGTGATTCAAATAACTGGACAAGTAGTCGTAGTAGTCGATGGTGAAGTAAATGATGGCATGATGCAACTTCGTCAAGAAGTGCGAGATGAACTGGGCAGTGTTCAGTACAAAGTTTAAAATAAGAGGGCTCGGTTACGACACATTCCACCCAAACAAGGACACCCATACCAACGACGGGAAATCTAAAAAGAAAATAATATACATCAAATCACTCCCAGGGCACTCGATCTCGGCGGCGAAGCAAGGTTCCCTCTTAAAGTTGCAGACGCCTCGCTTTCAGTACTGGCCCGTTAACGGGGCCCCTCAAGCGAACCCCCTAAAAAAGGGCGAAAGCACCGGTACTTCCGCCATTCTGGTGGGACTATGTGTTAGTTTTGGGTCTGGGTGTATGTATTTTTTAAGCATATATCTTAAAATTATTTCTTTGATAATCTTAATCTACAAAGTCAAGATAAGTGATAGTTAGGGTTGAGCTATATTTGGCCGCACCGCATCGCACTTTCCCATGCCTCTATCCTTTTCTATCACTTAGAACTGTCATTTAGGGCCCGTTCCAAATCGCTTTTCGCAGAGTGATTTTCACCCTCGTCGAATAGAGAGAGACAAAACGAGCAAAACCTTCGTCTGACAGCTGTCAGGTGAATTTCATCGGGCTCCAGACACCGGTAGAATTCGCACTTGTCAGAGTGATAAAAGTCACCCAAACCCGTTCCGAAACAACTAGGAAACTGTCAGCCCGGTCATCTTCGATTTCACTCGGGGTCAATTTGCAACGGGTTCGAGTGATTTTCACTCCTCAGAGTGTAATTTCCACTCGATTTGGAATGCTGCCTTACTAGAGCGAGAAAGAGAACAAGCTTTGAGCGCCTCGTCGGTTCCGCCGCGTTCTGTTCTCTTTCTCGCTCTAGTAAGTGATAGAAAAGGATAGAAGCATAGGAAAGTGCGATGCGGTGCGGCCAAATGTAGCTCAACCCTAAAGAGTCTTATGACGTATTTTACCTGATACAGTGGTACAAAGTAGGAAGTTCCGCGATTAGTTCGCTGGAACTAGCAGAACTACTGCAGACGGCATGAACTTTTTCTATTGCCTGTACTGTTGCTTTCAACTCATCCTTGACCGGACGCCCCGGCGACGGCCCCTCACAGACACTTGCAGCGTAAGCCAAAAGGTACATGTATTTAGACTTGTGTTCTGGATTCAACTTGCTGCCTAATTTAAATAGGGCATCAACAAGGAGCTCTAAAATAAAATACAAACATGTATGACTAAAAATTTAAAAGAAATTATACATTTCACTTTTTTAGGTATTATTAAAACTTCAAAGATTTGTATCTACCAAGACATATTAGATAAGTAAATAAAAAAACCTTTAAAAATAAATACCTATCCGCGATTAATACACTGGTTTTGATTTGAATAGTTTCTTTTTAATAATATTAGACACACAACACAAACCTTTTGTTTCATTCATAAGCTAATGCCTACCTAAAAACTGAGGTATCCTTAGCAAGTGAACTGGCGGAGGTTCTGGCTGTGTGTATGCTCTGAATAGCACCGAGATATCAGCCGGATTCAGGGCGCCACGTGACAACATAGCTGCGAGGGCAGTTCGAGCGTTTTGCCATGACTCGCCAGCAGTCAGTGCTAGCGTTATTGGAGTGACATCATGACCACTGTCAAAGGAACAAAAAGTTACCTGTGTATGTGCTTTTTAGGTGTAAAATGCAGGTTGTATGAAAAATATTGGTGAGGAGAACCTTTGTTGGGCACACCGAGTTATTTCTTGTCCAAGTCTCTTCATTATAGCACCACCTCTTGGTTCTTGTGATAGTATATGCACAATAACTTGGCTATAAACATATGTATGTGCCCCATGGCAAACCATTTTCTGAAAATATAATATCTTATATATTTACTGTTTTTTTTTTGTATAAATGTTAAGCTAGTCTTTTTACCAGAGATTAGATATTAGGTAGTTAGGTACTACTTCGGTACATACAAAGAAAATCAAGCATTATTATCCGCATTTTTTTTTTGTAGTTATAAATAAAAATAATATTAGAATGCTTACTGCACATTCATTGACACTATTCTGCCAATCATCTGAACTTTGAAGAAACCCAACAATAGCCGATTTAAGAACCCTGGAAAACACTTCGATTTGTTGAGCAGCTGTAGATATACTGGTAATTTCACCTTGGAATCCAGCATCAGAAATAAGCTGCAAAAATCACACGGTAGTTTATTGCTGAACAACGGATTTTTTATTATGACAATAATAAAAAGTAAAGTCTTCTTACTTTAATAGTAAAGTTAAGCATAAGACAGTCAGGATACTCTTCTGCCAATCTGTATATAAGCGAACGCCAAGTTGGATGTTCAATCATTTCAGTTAACCAGGCTGGTGTCTATAAATAAATATACCAATTATTAGTTTAAGTAACAAACAGTTTACATCTTAAGATATAGACAGCACCTAAACCACAGAATAAAAAAAAACCTAAACGTTGTAATGTTGGCAGTACCTACTTGTAATAAATTTGTAGTTAAGCTACCGTTCTCCTGTACGTTTTCAAAACAAACAAAATGTTTATTTTTATGTTCTCATGTTAGTGAATTGTTAATAACTCTGAGTGAGAAAAAATGTCTTAAAACCTAAGACCTAATTGTTTAATTATGTACATTAATTTAACAATTATTTATTATAATCAAACTTTATTATACTTACTTCTCCTTCTTCAGTAAAAATTGTATCTGCTTTCTTAGGATCAAATGTTTTCAAAATCATGTCTTTCAAATGGTTTTCTACCATTGCCTGAACTTCTGTTACTTTAACACCTGTTGGATAATGTTCAATTAAACATATTAAAATTAACCAGGTTTATACTCTCATACTAATTGATGTGCAGTATTGGAAATGAAATATTAAGATGGTAATATTCAAAATTATTTATTAAATTACACATTATATTGTTTTGACTTTACTCCTGTGTGCATACTCTAATGTGTGTGAAAAATTAAATTTAAAAGAGTAACTTTAGAATTTCTTGACAGATTCTTTTTGATGGAAACAACAGCCTTCAAACCATTGGTCTTCACGTTTTGCTTACTAACACAGTTTGATTTAATTTACCTTTATTTCTATGTATATATATTTATATATATATCTCTGATTTTTAAGCTTGTTCTTTCACTTTTAATAAATAAGTGCTTTGTTAAAATAGTAAGTTTCTTTTACTTTACTTCAAAATATTTAACTGATGTTTTTGGATGTAAGTAGTTATCTATGAATTTTTCTTAGGATTAAAAATCACCTGTTAAACTTAACTATACCTACTAGACAAACTCAAACTAGTCTCAAATAAATAATTATTACATTAATTACTTAATTTAGAGTAAGGCATATTATACCTCCAAGAATAAGCCACTCTGCCAATAAATTCGCCATTTGTGCCACGGCACTGTAGTTGATTGATAATTGTTCAATAACTTGTTCGGGATTGCCCCCTGCTTGAAAATATCGTTTAAGTTGACCAAATATTCCAGGTTCCATGATATAGTCTGGGGTTTTGAATTTCTCCAAACATTCTTGTAACACCTCTTCTGGATTCTCAATAATATCATCACCACCTTCATCCTAAAAATTATAAAAATGTAGGAAGGTAAACAGATTTTGAATTAATCTAAAATAGTGCATCATTCACATTGGTAGCATACTTCGTATTGGTTGTGATGATTAGATGAGTCCCAAACTCTTTCATCTTCATATTGGCTAGGCATTTTAACTACCACAGCTTACTATGATTATTTAAACAAAAACAAAGGCCATTGAGCGACGACAACAAAATAAATCGACAGCACAAATTACGGAAGATCGACAGCAACCCAACAACCAAAGGCAACAACAATTTATTAAACAAAACAGAAACTGCACTTCTTTCTTGACCAGCCAGCAAGCGAGATTCAGATTGATTGACTTGACCACAGATTAACACTGACACTGACGCACACACGACAGATGACAGCTAGACATTTTTTTTTATTGTCGCTTTGGCGACTAGGTTAAAAACTGACGACAGAAAGGTTTTGGTCAAAGATTGCGCTATGGTATTTGCAATCTGTGGACACGATGACTTAAATCGATTGTTTTTTTAAAATGTATATTTTTACAGCACTGGGTGAAACTGTAGGCAGAAAGCAGATAAGCTAATTGCTAATTAATATCAACAGGCGCATCAAGCGTTGAATACCTCTTTGTGGATTCAGTTTGATCAAGCTGAGAATACACCGGCCATTCTGATATCAGGCTATTCAAGCTGTCCCGGGAAACCTGTACCAGCGAAGGTCAGATTGGACCCCAATGTATGTTCCGCGATTTTTGGTAGTTTCGTGTTTTGACAGCGGCTTCGCTCGTTTACTATTCCCCCCGGAAAAATATAGCCTTATTAAAAATAAATATAGCCTATGTTACTCCCTGATAACGTAGCCTTATAGTGGTGAAAGGATTTTTAAAATCAGTTCAGTAGTTTCGGAGCCAATTCAATACAAATAAAGAAGCAAATCTTTCTTCTGTCTAATATTAGGTACTAGTTGTCCGTCAGCGGCTTCTCAGTTCGCTCGCATAGATGTCTCTCCCGCCAAAAAATAGTCTAAAAAAATTATTATGGCCTATGTCACTCCCTGATAATGTAGCTTTATATTGGTGAAATAATTTTTAAAATCGGTTCCGTAGTTTCGGAAACAAACAAACAAAAAAAAACGCAAACAATTACCTATCTATAGATTATTATTATTTTCACTTCTCATGCTCTAAAAGTAGGTACGTTAATATAGCCTTACGAAGCGGGACTAAAGTGACCACTTTAGTCTTTAAGGAGTAAAAAGTAATTCGTTTTCTAATTTACTTCATGTGACATAGACAAACTAAAACAACCTGTAAAAATATACTATTATCTGTGGAGTGTGGACCATTTTCATTGCGTTGCGAAAATGTTGAGAGTTTTAGTTCCATGGTTTGTCCGCAAAGAAGGTGGCGCCATGTTTTTTTAATTGTTAATGTATAACTTTGGTCGATTGTAAATTTGTTCGGTTTTAAAAGTTTTTGTACTAAATTGATTATTTTTTTCGCACTCGAAAGTGAAAAGTACAGTTTGCACCTCGAGACTAAACGCCAACTCAATATACCCTCGGTTTCATGGACTCCCTCGCACGCTCGGGAGTCAAACCACCTCTGGTATTTTATGGCTTTGTTTAGTCCCTCGGTAAAAAATATACTGTTGTAGGTACTTAAGTTCACGGGCCCGGTCTTATAAGGCTTGCGTAGGTAGGGGCGTAACACGAAGAGGCCGTTTTGGTACCATTTTAATCTAATGAGGGGTACTCACGCCGAGTTTTGTCTCTTGATAAATATTGAAAATGTACCCAAAGCCTTTCAAAGGTGTTATTTATTTATTTATTTATTTATAGCAAACCATAATGTAGGTAGGTACCTACACAAGATAGTATTGAAGATAAGTATCAATTATGAACCCTGTAGGGCGCTGCAAATGTAGGAAACAGAGAGAAGTTGCCTGAGGAGCGGGATGAAAGTAATAGTTTTCATCCCTAGGGAGAATCACTTTTAACTGACAGCTGTCAATTTTTTTAAAAAAAAACTAGTTCTTTTTCCCTTAACTATTGAACCATGTTCCAACTTTATAAACAGCCACGATGTAAAAATTGAAATAACTTAAAGTTAAGTATTGATTAAAGAATATATATTTTTTAAATAACTTTATTATAATTTAGTTTCAACAATTTCTTTAAAATAACTTAGATTTGGGCAAAATATTTACCATTTTTCCAATGATGAAAATAAAAAATAATGGCTGAATAGCTGGCCCGCCACAGAAAAAAAACAAACAAAATAGGCGAGAAAGCGGCAATTCGATCTTCATTTATTTTTTCGATTTGACGACTTTTGTTTCTACGTATAGCAGAGATTTGTACCTATAAAATGAGTTCATCTGATTCTGATATGCATTTAACGCCTGATTTTATAAGAGAAGAGACTAAAGCGGTAGTGGAAAATAAAATTTACTCATTTTTTCTTTAGCTGATTCATGTTTTTATTTTTACTTTCCTTGTATTTGTAATGAAAAGCACAGTGTTTACCTCGGGTTAAAACTTATTTAGTCCCTCGAATTATTGGCGCCCTCACTTCGTTCCGGGCGCCAAACCCCGTCTCGGGACTAAATAAGTTACTTTCACCCCTAAGGTAACAATGTACTATATAAACTGGGCCATTGATGAGAAATTTTATTTGGGCTGGGCAATGGGTTATTGCCGGAGACAACAGACGTCTGCCATGCAAAATGTCTAACAAATTTTATATCTCCTAGCAGACGGTGACTAGCACTTTAAGGCTTAAGTGTGAGTCTTACTGAATGGTTGTTTTTGTTAAACATTCTCAAATATCCTAAGTCCCTGTTAGTTCTCATGACCATAAATTAAACTAATAAAAATTAAAATATGTGACTGTTTATTTCAATAAATTGTTCCAAAATGTTTATTTTGCTGAAACGTCAAACGATAAGGTCTAGTAGTTGGTGTAAAGAAATCTGTTTAAAAAACTGGCCAATTAGTGAGACAGCGACTAACTGAGGGTTCCATACCACAAATGTAGTTATTAAAATATATTGGTTCTAGATTTATCCTTTTAGTTGTTCTGTGAGACTTTGCCTTTTCTTAATTACAAATTTTATCTCAAGAAAAGTTATTTAAAGGGTTTGATTCTCTTAAAAGTTTCAGAATATTATGTGACTTACATTGCGGTGTCCTTTCATTGTGATTTAGATTATAGTTTACTTTAGAAACTTTAGTTTGATATTAATTTAAGTTTAATTCTTTCAGGCGTTTCTATGAGGGGGAGGGTTTTGACAGTCAAATAGATGGACACAAGAATATTATTTTGTCGTGGTTCTCATCTCATCCACTTCTCACTCATCTTCTCGCCCAGGAGCATGTACGGTGCAACCGCACATATCACCCAGTCAGCAATCTTGCATCATTTACTTATTTTAAAATATTGTCAAATCAGTTCACATATTATCGCCGCACCGCGCGTTCGTGTACTCATTATTGGCATCTAGCAGTTTTGAATATTTTCATTTTCCTCAAGTAGCATCTGTTATTTATCATTTCAGCAGCAGCATCACAGGTGTAATATACATACCACGTCTACTTCCTGCCGTAAATTATGGTCTAGTTGGTAGATAGCTA
Source organism: Udea olivalis (assembly GCA_947369235.1). Classification (NCBI taxonomy): domain Eukaryota; kingdom Metazoa; phylum Arthropoda; class Insecta; order Lepidoptera; family Crambidae; genus Udea; species Udea olivalis. The sequence goes on along the minus strand of OX376341.1, from coordinate 12,206,626 downwards.
GTTGAATGGAACATTGTGTACTTACGAAATAAAATAAACAGGCTGTCAAATAGTTTATTTAATTTTACTTCAAATTTATAACAACTTAAGAAATCGCTTAGGTAAAATAATTAACAACATAATATTATTCCGATAGGTACTCATTGGTGTGTAGGTACATGTCTTACGGTATAAAGTATGCGTAGCGTAAATAGAGTTATTGGATTGTAGTTATTACGCATTCGCACACACATGATACGTAGGTAGTACCTACCATGTTCGTATACACATACATACATAATAAATTAGATTCACTTAGGTAGGTTATTTAATGCCCTCAGGCAGGTAGACGAGCAGCAAAGGTTTTTGCCTACGAAATATGGCGGTCAATCCACATTATTTCAGTGTCTCTATTCAAGTCAGATTTTGCATTGCACTTTCGCACTATTCTTTTTACTGATTTAGAAACATACAAATCGACTTCAAGCACCACCTCGTCAACTAACACAGGAAAAATATTTAATGAATGATGAAAGCATCAAAAATGGTGCAGTAAAAATATTGTTGGTAAATCAAATAAAAACCGTTTAGTGGAATAAGATAAATGTTCTTCAGGGCAACATAACAAGTTGGTGCCTATTAACCATTGGGCGGTCTTATTGCTAAAAAGAAATCTCTTCTAGGCAACCCAATTTTGTTCTCGTCGAATTCAAGAAAAAGTAACAGTTTCGAACTACCTACTTAATTGGCATTTATTCAGATACGTATTTTATAACAGCACCTCGTCGACTGTCTCTCTCTGTCGGGCCGTATTAAGCTAGGGTGCGCTTCGGATGGCCTAAAATGATAAGGCAAACCTTATTGGCCTAAACTTGTTACGCAGAATTATTGATTCGCCTCATCGATGTTTTCGAAAATCGAAAGCCCTAATTTCATAAATTCTAATATACAATGTCCTAAACTGTATTTGCATACGTTTCTTCTGGCATAACAATATTAGTTTTGGTTAGTTACGAGTATATCCAAAACGAATGAGATTCTATTATATTTCATTTATCTACATTTTTGATGGGGACCTATGAGTATAATGACGGTTATGTATAAAATAGCCGTGGTCCTTCGCCGTGATACTAGTCTGCTCTACACTAGAGTGTAATTTAAGAGCCATAGTGCAGAGCCCTTTCACCCTTGCGTAGTAAATCACTGTCACCCAAACCCGTTTTCGCAGCTTCGGCTTGCTGGTCGCCTCGCGACCAGCAGCAACAGCAGCTGCAGCACGCCCGGTTGCCTGAGATTCACTACAGCGGGCGAGGGCTGCACTTCCCGCAGCGCCGAAGAAGAGGCAAACGGAATGCATGCTTGCATGTGCTTGCTTGCTTGCATGCATGCTTGCTTGTTTGCATGCATGCTTGCTTGTTTGCTTGCATGCATGCATACATGCTTGCTTGCTTTCATGCATGCTCATTGGTATGCTTGCCTGAACGACGGTCGGAATTATAATTTAGAATTTATGAATATCAGTGATTATGCATCGTTCGGCTTAATAACGAATTGGGGAAGTAATAATACGGCGATACAACTTTCATCATCATTTAACTCAGGAGCCATGCTGTTGTTGGTGAAGCAACCGCCACTCTTCCCTGGACTCTCTATACGACATGACGTTTACTTTCTTTTTACTTGTTCCACGTAGTTTCGTCTTGGTCCTCCTCTACCTCTCCTCCCTTCTACTTTTCCTTCTATAATTGTTGTTGAAAGTTCGTCATGTCGTATAATGTGGCCCATCATTTTCCCAGGAGAAGAAGGAAAAACGGCAGGAAGTTATTGAGCGTCCTGCACTTGTCGCAACACAAGCACATTTTTGCGACGGTGAGGCCTTCCAAAAAGTGGAAAGAAAGAAGAAGAAGCCCGTTCGCCGCAATCTTTGTGGTGTTGCGCTGGCTGGACCGAAGCTGCTATTGCGTGCTGCAACACCCACGACGCTGATGTACGTTTCCCGCCTCCACTACTCTACGAAGGCTGAGGAAGTCGCAGAGTACATAAAGGTCACCACCAAAGCTAACTTCACTCTGAGGGTCGAGCGGCTGGGATCCCGCCATAATGTCAATTTTAATTCATTTGTGGTGAGGGTGCCGACTGAACATCTATCGACCTACATGAAAGAGGAGTTTTGGCCGAAAGGTGTCATTTACCGGCGCTTTCGAGGTCGGTTACCGGACACCATGGTGCGTCGTACGTCGCCGATAGACCTTACGTGGGTTAGTCAATAAGTGAATTATATTATGTAATATGTATGTTCGTTTTTAAGGTATTTATCTATGGGCCGATTATGTTTAGCTAAGATCTTTAAATGTAATTTGTTGCCTCAAATAAATTATATTCTATTCTATTCTATTGTGATATGGTTCGGTTTTTGATGAAATGAGTGTTTTAGAGGGTAAATATTAGGGGTGAGAGTGGACATCCTTGTCTCACAAATTGTCTTATTTTTGCGTTACCCTTATCCTCTCCTATTTCAATGATCGTTTCCTGTTCCTTGTAGAGTGAGTATATTATCCTTCTGTCTCTGTAATCTATCCCAATCTTAGTCAAACTCATAGTTTTTTTCCAGTCTACCTTATCAAACACCTTCTCCAGATCTATGAATGCGATTTGGGTATCGAGTCCCAGATCAATTTTTCGGCCTATAATGAGTCTCAGTGCCAAAATAGCCTGCCATGTACCTCTGTTTTGACGGAATCCATATTGGTCAGATCCAAGGTACCCTTACGCTATTGGTTTGATTCTGTTTTTTACAATTTTAAGTAAAATTTTTGGACGCTTGAGAAATAATAGACAGGGTTCTATGTTCTTCGCATTTAAATGTATTGGCCTTTTCTGGTATGGTAACTATTTTACTGATTTGAAAGTCTTTAGGTAAAATGCCAGTTGTATACGAGTATGTATACAAAAAATAAAAATAATGTAGGAAAATTTCAATTTAACCAAACATATGTATGTTTGGTTAAATTGAAAATTTCCTCTATAATTGGCTCACACACTGCATATTTCAACATTTCTACTTAAATACAATCTTCTCCAGCTGCTTTTCCATTTTAAATACATTCAAAGCTTTGTCAAATTATTTCCTTAAAATGCATGGTCCTGGCTCATTGCGATCTACCTGATCCTCTCTCTCAATATCGTTTTCGTCAAAACCTTGACCCTCATACAAGCCTTCTATATTTCTAATCCATCGTTTCATTATATCTTTGTTGTTAACTGAGAGTTTCTCTTTTCGTCAAATATAACTGCACCTTTAGTTTTATTTTTCCGGCTTAAGCTTCTTATAGTATTGTAAGCTTTATCCATCTGTCCTTTAGTCATGAAACGTTAAATACTTTTACAAATTGTGTCCATTTCTTTCTCTTTAGTTATCTTTACTTAAGTGTTATTTTGTTAGTAAGTCTTTTACACTCTCTTAAGCTATCTTCATCTGTCTTGTTTCTAAACTGTCTTCAGGCAACCATTACGTCTTTTATTATGTTGTTAAACTTTAGGCGAAATGAAGTCGGCTAAACTTGTTTAGGACATGTAATGATTGTGCGAAAAAAGTTTAAGCCAATAGTTTATGTGCCAATGACAAATAAGGATACAAAAAATTAGGCGTTCCAATATAAACCCTTCGAAAACCATTCGAAAAGGACCTCTTGCTATGTTTACTTTTGTTTTTTGATGTTTATTTGTTTTCTGAGTATTAGATAACCGATAACCGATTTACCAACGTTCACTTGTTAAGCTACTTACAAAAAATATTTGTAGCTCACAATCGGTTATAAATTTTAATCGTTGCATAACTAAATGTTAAAAAATACTAGATTAGAATTGTCTAGAGCTATTGAAAAGCTAGAAAATATTCTCTACTAATACAGGACAAAAGCTATTTTTATAAAACCCTCCAGCACAGGAAAATCAATAGTACTCCGTCTCTACTGAGTTTCGTATTAGTATATACAGAGGATGTTTTTTGTACCTTGCTTGTAGCTAGAAATATCAAATAACTCTTCATTATCTGCTTTTGTAACCACCATGAGTAACAATGCGATAGATAACTAAAAAACTATCAAGTGAAAATAAGATTCTTAAATACTAATAAATTTATATAATTATGTTCACAAACAAAAATATTTGTCACATCACATGAAAATAGGCAGTGGTGGGCACAGTTAATTTGAAAGTTAAGTTTGTTACCTAATCCATTACTCAAAACGACACTTTATCCGTTAAAGTATAAACACCTACAAGTGTAGTATGTGTAAATTTTTATATAAACGACAATCAATATTACACCAAAACAAATTTAACCGAATTATGTTAACGGAATTACAACTTGACGGAAGTTAAGCAGTCCGTTAAACTTTATTAGCCTAACCCAAAACTTAAACCGTTAAGTTAAATGTTAACTTTGTTAATTAACGGATAAACAGCTTTCAGCCCAAGACCTGCCATGAAAAATGTGTTTATTGGTAAATCAGAGATTAAAACGCAGCTTGTCGATTATATTATGTAGGTATAAGTATGGTTACCTATTGAATCGCATAACGTTTTTTGCCTTAAACTAACAATGCGTACTGTTCACTGCTATAATAGTAATTTTCCATAAGCCTTTATAGCATAACTTCATAACGCATATCATCAAATGGTCGAAATTTGTTAAGCATAATTATCATAGAATGGCATTATTTCGATAAGCATAATTTTTATTTGCCATAATATAAAAAAAAGCAAACATGAAATAAGCATACCCAACTTAAAAAAAAAACCCTAACTCTTATAACACCTATATAATAAATTTTAAAAAAATACTGAAAAAACTATGCTTTTATTATGAATAGTAAAATGATGCGTTTTAAGGTATGCTTAAATAAAATTATGACAAACAATATGGATTTTGATGATCTATGGTTTTTATGATTGTGCCTCATAACAATTCTGCGTTATGTTTATGCGTAATGAAAAATTTGCTAAAATCCATTATGCTTTTTGATTTGTATGCCAAATGTTGTATGTCAATTGAAATTATGGCAATAAACGTAATGCGTTTCAAAGTGTCACCATAAGTATAATATATTATGTGGCCATGTCCTTTGGTTAGAGATCCCAAAATCGTCCGTAAGTTTGAATCATACCTTGGCCACAATATAGTCAGATACTTTACTCTGTTATACTGAATGCTTGGCATTTGTTGTCAGTGCTCAATGCAAGGGTTTGTTTTTTCATACAGATGTTAGAGAGAAAATCAAATCACTTAAATGTACCTAGGTACAGTAAAATCAAGCATACTTAGGTACATTGAAAAGATTTAAGGCTATAGTAAATACCAACCTACCTAAATGTATCTAGTTACACTTGCAAGCATTTATATATTGTTCCTAATTAAATAACCACGAACTTATACAAAATGCGTAGTGACATCTTCATTGATAAATAACCATAATTACCTTAGGTATCTACGCGAGGTGATTGAAAAGCCATCTTACAGTCTTTCTAACAACGGTTTATTAGAGTTAGGAGCTTTATTTATACTGTAATGAATGAATGACCTACACATTAACTACAAAAGCAATGCCCACTTTGAAATTTCAAAGCATGAATATGACCTAAGTACTCGCAGGATAATAGGAAAAATGCTGAATAGGAATATACCTAGCTTTTATGATTATGACAGTACGTGCACAAAGTTTAGAAAGCTGATTGGATGATACAGACCACACAATCAGCCCTCTGAGGTGAGTGCTTTTCGCGATTTTCCTAAAACGAGCTGAAATATCATGATCCTGAAAAAAAATATATAACCATCATATTTTCCGGTATTCACGATAGTCCTACGCAATGATTAGGTTTTCCTATTATCTTACGACAAATACTTTTTTATGTTGGATGTAAAGCGATGTACCTATTGCCTTTTTAGTAGAAATACTTACACGTAGATATTTCTAGTAGGTACCTAACCTAATTGGTTCTATTAAATGGGTTTGGTGGCTGAAGTGTTAAAAAAGTCTTAATTGACTAAACATCGTACTTTGTAAATTCTTAATGCACAATGATAATAAAAAATCTAATAGGCAACAGTAGGTCCCATTGTATGTAGGTTTTATTATTTTATTGAATTGGCTAAGGCCGCACTAAACCAAATCATATTAAGGCCAAAAATTGGTTCCATGTATTGAAAATACGCTCGTAGAATGAACATATAATTACTGCAGTAGGTACTACAGTTCTATATAATTTTTAGCTTATACGTGTTGTCACGATATTAGTGTCAAGAGGAAGACTAGGGGGGCTAGCCAAGAGCAACACGCCACGACGATTTCTACAATAGAAATCGTTCAAATGTATGGGGACGACGTCATATGCGCAAGTGACAGCTTAGGTCATCCCCATACTTTTGAACGATTTCTATTGTAGAAATCGTCGTGGCGTGTTGCTCTTGGCTAGTCTCCCAGAGATATAATTTGAAAAGTAATTATTGTTTTTGTTTTGAGTGATGGAATTAACTATCTACTAGTCGGGGTACTCGCCAATAGACATTCTACTGCCACCCAAAAAATACCCATACTCAATCAGCAAGGACTAATTATTTCTAGTTATTAAAATAAGCTGAAATTATCTTCAGTAATAAGTTTGTGACAATTAGTGAAATTCGGATAGCTCTACCTCTGGACACTTCTTTCTGGACAGCCTGCATAAGTATTTCAACCATTTTCTTTTTACTGCAGAGAGCTTCAATGGTTTTTGGTACAAAGTAGGTGAATATTTGCTGGCATGGCCTATTCTGTTCATTTTACCTCTAATACAGATAATATATATTTATTTATTATGATTGTCAGGCAATTATTTACCCTGCTTTTAATCGGAAACATATCGATAAAATTGGTTCAATAGGAGCTTCCTAAGTAAGTAAATAGATTTCTGTTAATATAAAGTTTTCATTCTCTTTAGTAAAGAGCGTTAGCTGGGGGTGGATTGAAAAAGTTGCATTTTTGTAAGATTTTCGTGATTATTTTAATGAATTAAAATAAAACTTAGGTTTTTGCTTTATCATTGTGTGCATAATACTATACAGGGTGGTCCAAACATACACGTTAATAAATATTTTTAGCTCCTTCATACTCAGGGGTATCCAAAATACCCCATGTATGTTACCCGATTTTACGTAGTTATCGAGCTATGAACTCTTTTTTAAGAATTTTTGAAATTTTTTGGGTCGGGTCACTTTTTCGGTCACTGTAGCGTGATCTGTTGAGATAAATGCCTGATTATTTAATAGCGCGAGATGATTCTGAAGCGTTACATCCATAAAGCTTATAATAACTCTAAAAAAAATTATGAAATTGAAAAAGTGAGAAATGCTATTTTTCCCTGTACTTTGACGGCCGTTTAAAAAAAAAGTTACCTAAAATGTTTTATCCAAATCTTTTTCAAAAACTTTACCACACTCTTAACTATTTACCATGTAAATTTCAATGAGTTACTTTAACGGCATCATACTTAAATTTTCATTCAGACCACCCTGTATAAAAACACAATGAAACGTCCGAAATTAGGTAGATGCCAATTATTTGTTAAATTCAATAAAAAATGCTTTTTATTAATAATTGTTATGGAACGTAAAAAATCACAATAAAAAATTAAAGTTATAATTATAAATAATAGAGAAATAATTTATACTTAAATTTGAATTCAGCTAAATAATCACGAAAATCCTTAAAAAAACGCGACGTTTACGATCTACCCCCAGTAAACGCTCTTATTAGATAAGTTTAAGTACTTCCAAAAGACATTATATATTTTATAAATTTGATGCGAATAACTAAACGTAATCAAATTTCTTATCACAGGTTTTTCGAAATAGTTTCACAGCTAAAAAATTAAAAGATATCGAAGAAGATTTTAACTGCTTATCTAGAGTTACTTTTGATGTAACTTTTTTGGTATTGATCGTGTTTAAAGTGGTAATATCTCTTATTTATGTACAATCTACTTACTTATTTCAAAGGATAGGTTTTAATAATTAAGTAGCACTAAACGTAATAGGTATCTATATATTACGACTGAAACAAGTGTATCCATGCGGTTTCACGAATTATCAGTTATGAATTGGAACTGGGGACCTTTTTCATGGTTACTTTATGAATTCATATCAATTAAATGATGTGCAAATTAACCGTCAAATATTGATATACGTAATTGACGATTCGTTACTAATAATTTACTCACATGCTATTGATATAGTTCTTTAAAACAAGCAGTTTTAGGAATACACTTATTTTTCATCGCATTCGCATGTTACCAAATAGAACAAATAAATTACTTACTTAAAAATATTTACAACTTTATTTCCAGTAAAATTTTAAGGTTTTATCAACAGTAGTGGCCTAATTGATCAACAAAACATTCGATTTATCTGACAACAAAGATATGTATTTGGGATTCATACTCAAACATTCATCATTCACATAAAAGTAACGACACACCTGTATTACAGGATATAGGTATATATTTTTGAATCTGTACTAAGCCTTTTTTGACTTAGGTACTACTGACTATTTATTACGATCAGCTAAGTAGGTATGTCCCAACCGCCTGTTCGGGACAGCGGGAGAAGATTAGAATGAATGAAATGAACAATTGCTGGGCAGATATACAGACAGATCAAAACCGTCAACCTTCAAGTGAAATGGCCTTGCAACAACTTGTTCTTAATATGGTATGACCTTCATGAGTTATTTTGTTTTCCGTTTTGAAAAACGGAAGGTTTATTTTGTTTATCGAATATCTTGTGTATCATTAGACATTCTTTATTTACAGTGGTATATAACTGTAAGCAAAAGGGGAATTCTCATAGCAACATTTACTACTAATTACTTCTAACTATTTAGATATTATATATCTATTAGGTATCTATTAAAATACTTTTATATAGATAATTTTAATGACCGTTGACGAGAAATACCCTTTTGAATTGTACAAAGCAATATTCAAAGCATAAAAAGCGTATCTATATTATGTAATAATTTTAACTATCTACCTACCCCGTAATACTTATTTTCGAGTCTTTGGTCTTTAGTACATAATATAAAACGATTGGAATTGATGATACTTACTTAGTTTACGTAACCACATTATTTGTTACTCGTTGATATAGCTATTTATTGGAGTAGCACAAAACATTACGTCCTCAAACATTAAGTAGACCTATTCAATCATTCTAAACTAATGATTGCTTTTTCAAATTATTTAAGCACCTATCTAATTACATCAAAACGAAGGTATTGAGATAACTTGTACAGGCTTTATTTAGCTTAGTGTGGGTATAGGGTTTTAAACACGGAAGGGGCACTCATAAATTAGGCGGGCGGCGCGGCGCGGCGTAGCGTTGTCTCACATTCTGATTCAATTTTATTTACGTCGCAAGAGCAGTTATGATTCTTAAACACCAGATGTAGCGAGAGGGCCCTGAATCCGATAAAATACTACATCAGATGAAACCATCTGAACTGTCAAAGTGCATTCGAATATTTTCAGTGAGTAAGTTGGATAGTAGGTACCTACATACGCTTTCTTTAGAAAACAAGCGGTTGCATAGATACTCGTAGTACCTCCTTACTTTTTATACGAGTTTATGGAAATTTGAACTTGGTAGGAACTTTCAAAGTGCTGATCTTGATCTAATTTTATGTGTAATAATATCGAATACCAGTCGTCTGGTTTTTTCCAGGATTACCATTCAATAGCAATATAGAATGGCCGTCAAAGAGCGAGCGGCCTCTATGAGAAAAGGCCCTATCTAGAGGTTTACAAACTTTTAAAATGTGGTAATGCCTGACGTTAGTTTAATTTTTTCAACCAAACTTACGGACTGAAAGGTACTAAAATACATTACATTTAAAATACCTTGCCTATTTTTGACTTGGATACAATTGATAACAAAGTATATACTTCCATACTCCTATTTAACTATTTAAAATCTGTTCAGCGTTTATAGGTACTTGTAATTCCACATTAGCTTATTGGAACTCGGCAGGAGGTTACCCGAGCTCATACCATCAACAGAAGAAACAAATAATAGTGTTTGAAGGAATTTATAACCTAAACCGGTATAAGCAACCTAAACCTAATCTTGTTACTGGACCTGAACCACCGAATTAGTAATTTGTCTATTCTTGTGCAAAATAAATAGAGCAAGACAAGTAAATTACCTAACTAAAATATTAAAAAAATTAAAGCCTGAAATTTTCATATCTTCGTTGCTTTTGTGGAATCAAAAAGAGCATCCACCTTATCGCAAAAGTAAATGAAATTGTTACCATCTATAAAATTCACAGGGGTATTATAAAAACCCTTGCGTTAAATAGGCCACGATTCAATCAAATCCGAACAAAAGTTTATGCATAGTCGTTGCATTTCAGTCGACTTGTGCGCAAAATACAATTTTGTACATATTATACAGCATCTATTAGAAACGTATCGTTGTAAAATGAGTTCACATTGCGCTTACGCACATTACCTAAATCTATATATTCTCACTAATAGCTAGGATCGTGAGGGAGCCCTGGTGCCATTCGAGCGTTTTACTCTTGGATTCACATTTTGTTTACTTACAACAATTTTAATAAAAAGATAGACTAAGCTTAGTAAGGAGTCGTTCATGTTAATAATCTGTAATTCAAGGGATAACGCTCGTTTGGCAGTGCCGCATGCGCAGATTTCACGCGTCCGGATGCAGTAGGTGGAGATCGACGGCGACGTCGCGCCGCTGCGCGCGCATGATGCGGTGCGGGTGCGGGTGCGCGGCGTCGCCCAGCAGCGCGGCGTCCTCCGCGAGCGAGTCGCCGTCGCCGGAGCCGTAGCCGCGCTCCTCGCCCGCCTCGCCCTCGCACCACGACGCCGAGCCCGTGCTGCCCGACCGGGAGCCGACGCCTTCTGCTTCAGTCTCCACTTCCACGGAACAGCTGGCGCACACTTCTGAAATATCACAGGTCTGTCATGAAAATGGCGACGCAGCACACTTAGTAAAATAATAATCAATCTGCGGCAGAACCTATCTATAAAAACCTAGAGAATTCTTGAGTTTAGGAGAATACACCTCTATTCCTTGAGAATTATGACTAGAAAAACTTGAAAAAATATTTTTAAACCCATTATTTACTTTATTAACATTAGTGAAATATGTAAATCTAACATTGTGAACAGACATAGATCACGCATTGTTATTAATTACCTTTTTTATGTAAGAGGCCTCTAAAAATATCTTTTAAATTTCTATCAAATTTACTTATTTTTAGGTAACTGATTGCATTTTACTGCTTCCTGACAATTGAATATTCCTACCTGATAAACAAATTCGTATTTACTTGCATAAATTTATATTTAACAAAAACAGCATAATTAATTACTAACTTACAACAGAAGTAATATGTACAATGCTGCATTATTTGTATTTATTTTCCAGTAATGTAATGTTTGTCATAGACGTGAAAATATACCTACAGTTTAAGATTAACTTTGTCAAACAATTGAAACGTTTAAAAACATACCTATGTATTATTATGACTCGTCCTTCCTATAGGCGTAGGCGAAAATCATTAAAACAAGACATAAAATACTGTACTTATGTATATTTTTTATATTATTATGTATGAATCTACGTCATTAAACTCTACACAAAACATGCGGCTAGTGAAAAACGTTGACAAATAGAGGAAACGGTTGCCTTATCAAATTATGTAGGAATACTTAATGTAGACTTGTGTCAGTAAGTAAGTTCTTTGGTGAGCGATTTATGTAATTAGTTAAAGAATAAAAAGTGTTATTGTCATTTATAATGTAAGTTTTTAAATAAAGATTTATTATTGCATAATTTGTAGCATGTTTGTAATTATTTTCCATTGACATATCTTTATTTAAATAGAGTTTTTATATTATAAGTACTTCTAAGATAAGTAATTGCATTTGCATATGACTAGGGCACGTAAAATCATGTGCAAATTATACATTATGTGTAGGTATTTAATTTACTGTAAGTAATCTGATAAATCTACCTGTAAGTTGTTTTTGTTGGAGATGAATGAGAATATTGAATGTTATATTGAGAAACTAAAATGTTACTCAGTCGACGTTTCATTTATTTATTTCAAATAACCTACGGAAGTGAGTTTCTTTTTATTTTTGTCTGTGTACTGTGTAGTTTTTGCATTTGGTATGGGCTTAGCAGCGGTACGGTCCAAAGAGCGACATTTACTCATATTTCCGTGAGGGGCATTTATAAACACTTTAAACACTTGGCATGATTACAATAAATCTGTTATTTAAGGTTGCAAAAATAAATAAAAATACATGGACTTCTGGTTGCATCGTGGTTGTCGCCACATACCGCTGCTACAGTCAATGTTGTAAGTAATCAATAACGATTAAGTAACAATTAGGTAAGTGACTAATCGTTATTGAAATAGCTAACTAAAAACATTGATTTAAGGTTTAAAATCATAACGACTAACTTAATTAAAATACCGTGTAAATAGAATGCATGGTAAGTAAGTGTTGTTGTTATATTGTTCATTTCCACATTACAAATACGAGATATACCAAAAATAAAGAGGCATACAGTAAAGACAAAATGAAGATGAGGTAAAACTAAATACAACATCTTATTTGGGTACATTCAAGAGGCAGTGATAAAGTGGGATCGGGATAGGGTACAAAGAGACACTATAATACACATTCCACACATCGATATGGGAAGGAGTAGGACTCACGCAGCCTGCGGCGGCCGATAAGAATGGGGCTCTCCCAAGTTGGCGGTCAGAGAGAGGTCGACGACGAATAGTCTTCATAAGATGCTGCAATTTTGTAATATTCGCATATTTATACCTATGGCAACGACGTGCAATTGGTTAACTATCGAATATTCACAGATACGCATTAGAATAGATGATGAAATTGTATTTTGAACGTTGTGTTCGTCTACATTATACATGAATTTCGTGCATGAATCTTTTTTTAATTTCAATTAAGCAAAGTGTTAACTTATATTAATGTCGGCAAGTAAAAACGTTCTGAAAAGTGCTTAAATTCTACAACAAGGAATCCATTTTTTATGCGATGAGGAAGATTTGACAAGAAGCTTTCTGAAGACCGGAGGTTTTTTAAAGTTAATTCAATTAATATAATATGCAACAAAGACAGGCTACAGGCTGATCCATTTTCAGTTGTCTAAAAGTTTTAGCTATATTATATAACATCGTTACTTACCATATAGAAAAAATATTAATTCACTGAAATAATTGGCTTCAGAAGTATTTCTGTGTGTTCTGGATTCTGTGTTAATCCGAATTTTCGGATGTCTTTAAAAACCGCTTTGGTTTGTTGGACTTTAAACTAAAGGTTTTCGTTGAATTATTGATTTTCTGAACGATGAAAAACGATGTATATGACATACTTAAAAAAATAGGCCAATGAAAATGGGTCAGACTGTATGAAATATAAAGAATGTTAATTATAAAACCAAATGGTTTTTGGTTTAAAATAGAGAAAATGTGATATGTTATTAGGGCCACAAATAATTTCAATAAAAGAAAATTATAAGATACCATCGCAATATCATAAAATACTAATTTGTCACTTTTTTAACGGATGGACGAACAACAGTTGATGAAAACTATGAAAAATCGGAGAAATGTTCGCCTCTAAGAAGGTGATAATTTGGCCTGTGAATGATTGATTGAATATTGATTATACATAGCATAGGTTGATCTACGAATGATATACTCGTATGTAGTTGCGCATACTACATGGAGTATGTGTACTCCTTTCATGTTCTGTAACTATTGTGAACAAGAGATTCCTAAAAAATATTGTTTTAATTTTGATAAAAAGAAGATAATACACAGTGACGAACCTACAAATCATCATCTGCGAGGTATAATTCATACTCCAGGTGATTATCTACTTGAATAAAGTGTATACCCACTCGCGTGAGACTACCGTACCATGAAGATGAGAGCGACCTTGAAGCCATATTACGTGTGAATGGAGTGCGTTTCTGTTTATTTCTGGGGTGATATTGTTTTAGAAACATGATGCATAATGATGTGGATTTGAGATTATTGAATAGTTAGATGGCAATTGATGCAAACCTGAGCTGTCAGTGGCGAGCCGATTCGGCGTGTCCTCACGGTCCATCGGCACCACTATTACCACTTCGTCGTCTCGTGGAGACTCGCAATTGCGACTGGATGATGTTCTGAAAATGTATATTATTAACATCTAAGGGAAGCCACTAATTCAATATTTTTTGTTACTTTGAGCTGTTTAATGTAACCATAAGTTAGGTAATTTACCTGAGTGTTAAGTGATAGCATAGTAAGTAGGTATCTACTAAAATATGACGAATGGCGTTGATTTAATTTTTGAGTCTTTTTTGAATCTTATCATCGTGAGGAATCGGCATTTTGAGTTCGGTGCTGCAGCATTTGTTAAACCAGGATGAAGGTAAGTTGGGGATCGTGCGACCCCGCTGTAGTCATTAAATGTACGATAGCAGATAAAAGAAACAGAAGTTTAACTCTGTTTATTTTGATGTTTTGCTTTTAGCTTCGTCATTAATTATGTTATTGCGTTGGTAGCTTCTCTCTGGTTTTTTCACAATGATACCTCATTACTTTATTCAATGAAGAATAAAAAAGGAAACAAAAACGAGTTAGCGCTTTTCGGTAACTCTCCAGACGACATAATTTTTTTAAGCGTTATACCAAAATTTTAAAACTTTTCTAATTAAATAACCGGTAATTTATTTTCAAGTGCCCAATAAAAATTTAAGTTTCAATAATCGATATGTTAATTCTACTAAATTTGGTATAAATATCTATCCTTAAAAGGTTAATGTGAAAAAAGCGACATGTTAATTACACCGATTGAAGAATGACCGTATTAAGGTAGTAAATAAATATAAAAAATACATATACTTACTTAACTATAACTTTTTTACGCATGAATCTCGTGCCAAGATCCGAGTAGCCCCTGTTCATGGGTCTCTTGTGGAGCACGGGCTGCGCGATTGTGTGCGTGGGCGGTTCGAAGGTGCGCGAGACGGGCGAGTTGGGCTCGGAGCACTGCTTGTCGGCCAGCGCCGCGCATTTGCGCATACGCAGCGCCAGCGTGCTGGCGTCGCCGGCGTCGCCGCTGCCGCTAGCGCCGGCGCTACCTCCACCGTCATTGCTATTCACCGCTATCCTTCTTGATGTTCTTCTATCCTCTTCATATAATTCTAACAAATGATCCAACTTACTCTCTATATCATCTACCTAAAACAAACAGGTTCACTTGAGTACAAAAAATGTGCCCATTTAAGTGTTATGCAACAACGAAACTTTTAAATTTCATACTCACTTGTCTTTCAATTTTAACTACTCTGGAAGCTAGGCTGATTTTGGATGCATATACGTCTTTCGCTTTCGATCCTTGCTTACCAAGTATTTGGTCTAACCTGTTGGCATTGTAAAAGTTCGGTCAGGTACATGATCATTATCCTCTCAATGATTATGTTCTGGATAGTAAGTAAGTACAAATAAACTCGTCAAATTGAAGAAGTAAATAATACTTTGAGGTTTTTGTAAATGTATTACTTACTACTTTTATTAACTTTTACTTGAAAATGTTACCAACCTCTATATTAATAGTACCTACTAAATGTTTATTTGAAATACTCAAATAACATAGAAGCATTTCGGAACGCTATGGCTAAACACGTAAACAATTCTTAACAAACTTCAATATTTGTCGGTTTGTGGAAACTACTTACCTAGATAGTCTGCAAGTGAAATGTTCTAGCGAACTGAAATTATATTGTCATTTCAAGGTTATTAATCAACCGCTAAAATACTGTTCAATTTCTCAAAAAGTACAATTTAGATACAATTGTTTTACCTTCGCAGGGTCACAATCTTTTTACTATTTCAAGAACGACGTACTCGGGTATGTACGGAATGGGTCTACCGGAAGATTTTTTACACCGTGAAGATAATGATATTACATACCTACTCGTACTCTTTAGGTGACTGCAAAAGTGAATAACAGATTATTCTTTCGAATTATGTTTTAATAGAAATAAGGATTTCATCATAGTGGTCATGGCAGAATCACTGGAAAAGCTCGACAAAATGCTCGAGAACATTAATCGTGTTTCCCAACAAGTGGGCCTAAAAGTTAACATGGACAAGACGAAGGTCATGTCAAACCCTCGTGTTACGCCCACTCCGATATCCGTAGGGAACTCGAGCACGAAGTTGTCGATCACTGCGTCTACCCAGAACAAGACTGATCCAACTAGGTAACCAGGTCCAACTTCGAGAAAGAGATAAACCGCCGAATCCAACTCGATTGGGCAGCGTTGGGGAAATTGCGCTACATTTTCTCGTCCAACATAAACCTCAGTGCCTCAAAACAAAACTTCACAATCCGTGTGTGTTTTAGTTTTAAATCCGTAAGCAGTAGCTTACGGAGTTAAAACTTAGTCTTTGACTATGGGCCTCATAAGAAAGCTCAAATAAAGCCACCAATGAGCTATGGAGGGGGCTATGCTCGGTGTTTCACTACGTGATCGAATCAGAAATCAGGTAGGTAATCTAAAAAGAACTAAAGTGACTGACGTAGCCCAGCGGGTAAGTGAGTTAAAGTGGCAGTGGGCAGGGCACATAGCGCGCAGAACTGACGGCCGTTATAGCTGGAAAGTTCTGGACTGGACACCGTTTTAAAGTAAGCGCGTGGGCCGCCCCGCCGGCAAGGTGGACGTACGACCTGGTAAAAGTGGCACGATTCTGGTGGATACATGTTTTTGGAAAAATAAGGGACAAGTCTATTTTCAGCAGTGGACGTCTTGTGGCTGCGAATGATGATGATGATAAAGGGTTTTATACAAAAAATATGATTGTTTGTCTGAATTTCTATAAAACTTAAAAAAGTTAAATAACGCAAATTTTCACTTACGATTGTTTTTAGATTAGCTATGTAATACCTAAGTATGCCATATCATTTTCATCAGTGTTAACTATCACCTGTTTTAAGTCTGTAGCTATAGTTAAACAGATTATAATTATAACTAGGTAAATAATTTCCAATCAGAGTCTTAGCTTAGTTATAAGGTTATCTATTTAAAATGACAAAAGCAGGTGAGAAAAGCATAAATCGCATTAAATAAATAAACTAATCATTTACTTCAAGAGATTAGATATACATATGCAGACTACGTAAAGACGGCTCCAAAAGTCGTAGACCATTTTAGTACTGAAGCATAGCTGATGTTTTGACAGAACTTGATAATTCTAAAGCATAACATCCACGAAGTAAAACTTGTTACTAAAATATTAGGCGACTTCTGTTACTGTGTATACACCTACCATGAGTTTACACCAATCAGTTGCTAACGTCAGTTTTTTTGTATGGGATTTAAGTACAGCGCCTCTAGTGCAAATGGAACTTAAAATGGCATACAAATGTATGTAGTCCACTATCGTAGTTTACGATGGAAACTCATGGCGGACTTCTACTGTTCATATTCAATTTAGTACTACAGTATAGTTAGCGACATCAAACTTTACTAATTATTAGGAACTACTGTTTAGGATCTTCGCTTGGCAATAGTTCTGCGAATTATATGAGTTTATTAACATTTTTAATTACTAAGCAATGATTTTGGAAGACCAACAAGTTGAGCCAACGACGAATTAAGTTAACACCGCTTAGGTTAAAGTTTAGACGGATGAGAAAATTATAAGTACTCGTAATTGCTTGTCCAGTGTAACATAATTTATAGCTGATAATTTATCTATAGTTAAAGCAACATTCAGATCAAAAGTTTTAGAATTTTTGAAAACGTGGTTTAAGTATTTTCAAGTAACTTGCATGCCATGCACTTCTGGGACAAAATATTTTCCGAATTACATCTTTTGCACTCGAATATTCAACAAGTTTCAAGCTTACGTAAAATGTGTAACGAACACCACTTGGTGGTGTGTGTTTTTTCATGTCGTTTGTTCGAGTTTTTTTTTAATAAATACAATATAATGTTGGGACATGAACCAGATCGTAACATTTCTATAAAAATACTTCGCCCATATTGGCAGAGCGTGAGCCACCCGGGAAACTTTTGTGACTTGCACTTGCCGCCTTGTATTCAAACTGTTGGTTCTGTCAATTGGCCAAACCAAGTTCTTCTTTACACAAATGTAAGCTTTCTTGTGAGTTGTTGCATAGCAAAGTTTAAATGAATGCAAATCAATTCCAAACTTGTTGGTAATCTTGGTGAAGGTAGGCATCTATCATATTTTTGAAAGTTTATACGAAAACGGTTCTGTAACTACCTGTTTTCTAAACATTTTAAACCACTTTTCCAAATAATAAATTAGTACCTTAAAACTTCCAAAATTAAAGCTTTTTGATGGATGGTTTGTGGATAATAAACGTCCATGTGCAATATGAGATGATAAAACAAGCTAATCATATGCCTTAGATAAGTATTAGAAAATACAATGCGAAAAAGGGTATCCTTTGGTAAAGCTAAATGTAAACATTATAAGCTAAAGTTGAAAAAGCTAGTGGAGAATGATTCTAAGAATGATTCTAAAGGAGAAAAATGCAATCTGCGAAGGCCTTTATTATGTGGTATTGTTATCAACTCATTACGATGTTTAGAAGTATTCTATAACAACAAGCAGGTTGACACAGAGCACATTGAATACAAAGCAAGCTCAGGGGTCCCGAAGTCGGTGTCATTTGTAAAAGACAAGTTTGTATTGATGAAGTTAATGTCCTGTTTATCACCAAGGATAGTAGTATTCGTTCGTAATTCGTACCACTCTGCGCTATTTTTTTTATTCGTCAATTCAACCGTATTCTATGGGTATTGGGTATCTAAAAGGTAATGGAATCTTACTTGTTGAATAAAATAAAAAAAAACACGAGATTCCATACCAACCATAAATAACTATTTTCTGACTTTAGTGAAATAAACTCAAAATATTTTTCAGTAAATATGAAGTAAATGGCTCGCGAAAAATCATCTGATATGTTGAAAAAATAGCGGTAGAGCGCAATTCGTAAAATTCCTAACTCTAAATTTTTAAAGTCGTAGTATTTTTATTAAATTATAGTACGGGGAAAATCTTGGAGAGCTTTCTGACGGCTATTCTACCTTCAAATTCTACAATTTATGTAAATACGACACATAAACACTAATTAAGTATTAAGGAAACGTCTACATACGGTAGAACACCTAAACACACACACACTGATCGTTTTCTATATTATTTCTTAATGACATTAATTGCCACCTGTTGCTGCCACTGAACCGGACTTTATTAATAATTGTTATGTTAGTGAATGGCACTTGATAATAAGGCTGATGGTGTTGGTCTGTCAGGCGTGGTAGTGGCTTCCACAATGGCGAGCTGATGTGTGAAGAAGCAATTCGCGGCGGAAGGGGTCGCGGGGCGGGCCCCTGCCTCACCTGTACTGCAGGTTCTTGGTTCGGTTTAGCAGATCAGCGTGCCCCGAGGAGTATTGCTCTATCACGTCTTTCACGTCGTAAGGTTTCAACGCTTCTCTAAATCTCTTGCGTGCCACAAAATACTTGAGCTACACGGAAACAATAAGGGTGGTTCATCAAGGCTACACCAATTTGTTCTGGATATCTAATTCAGTTAACATGACACCTATTGATTCATAGTAATAGCCAAATCGCAAAACACTTATTGCCAAACAAGATAAAGGAAGATGTTTACCGAGAGGATTACGCAATTTAATATCGTTTACTGGCACAAGTTTATCATCGAATAGGCAACCATGCATACTTAAGAGGTATCCAATCTTACAATATATTTATGGTATAATTTATAACGCTTTTAGAATATTATGATATGATTAATGACTGCAAATTTCACCCGAAATAGCGCTGACCATATAAATAGCGTACTTACATGAAGGTAACAAAACAATGACAGCATCAAAGCCAAAACGACTCTATTTTAGTGACGGTGCATTTCAAGTGAAATTTCCAGTGCTTATGTTATAGGAATAGCATTGCACACACACTAGCTACTAAGAAGGTAATATTAGGTTTGATGCCAAGTCGTCTACAGATCACATTGCAAGACAGGTAGTAGGTACAATCCAGACCACAGGAGAGTAAAGAGCGCATAATGGTGCAGTGATGAAGGGTTCTGCGGCAGTACTACCTAGTCTGGACGTTTTTCACTCGACCCAGCAGGTCCACATGGCCCGCGGAATATTGCTCTATGACGTCCTTTACGTCGTATGGCTTTAGGGCTTCTTTAAACTTACGACGAGCCACAAAATACTTCATCTGTTAGAATTCCAACACAATTATGTACTTAGTTCTAATAAATCTTCACATCTTATGGGGATCCTAAAATGTTAAGTCAGTTAATTACTACAGAACAAACATTATTACATGTTGTTGCAATATAGTTTTTCTATTTATATACAATACTCACAATCAGTATTTTTACACAGATAGTGAAATTTCAATTAATAAGACACTAGTATGTTATTATCCTAATTCAGAAAACTTGTGATAGAATAATTTATCAAATCATGAGTCTTGTCGTTATCTATTTATTCAGAATTTAGTAATATGGGCATTATCATAAAACTTTTACAAAGAAATATTGTCGTTGTGTATAAGTGAGGAAATTTTAAAACTTAATAGGTATTATTGTAAGAGCAGTAGACACTAGACATCGCCGCCTCTCCATTTCAAAAGTTATCTCACGGTCAAACAAAGGTTAAAGTTTCAGCAGACTTGAACATTGCAAACACAATTAAAAATGTAGGCTGCTGGGATGACTACCTTTTTCACCTTGTAATCAATTATGCAACAAGGAAACTGCTGAGCGATACGTACCTGGATTTGATGAAATACATATTACAAAAAGCTCATATTACTAAAATTCGTGAAATGGAAAACTATCTGCATAATTCTTGTTATTATTTGACGTCTATAGTGATGTCCTTTTTCCATTCCATATTGCAATAGTGAAAAGCGGAAGAAGAGTGAAAACCCATCGGCACGTTACCAAATAGCCACTGTTACCGAAACAATATTAACACACTATTAAATGTGTTTCATAGGGTGGCCGAAAAGGAGAAAAACTGCAGCTCCAAGCGCAACAAGTGTACCTGGTTCTTAGTCTTCTAAGACTTTTGAAAGTACCTATATACTCGTACTCAAAAATCATTTTGCTTTCCATGTCTCATTAATTGTCTTTTAACTTTGCAAGTTAATATTAAGTAGGTACCGATATCTATCATGCTTCGAGGATGGAAACTTAAGTTTTTTGATTAAATTAAGACAATGTAAATGTTTCATTACTCATTCAAGTTTTCTTCTTTTCTTCCTAGTTAACAAAACGGATTGGTGCAGGTTGTTGTATTTATGCGAGATAAAATCCAAGTATATTGTTTAACGTTTGTGTCACGAACATGTGTTTTATTTGAAACCTGAATAATAACCCAAGCACACTTTTTATATTAAACTAGTACAGTAGCTGGCAATATCGCGGCTGCGACAAATGGAGTAATTCCTCGGGCGGATTTTTACCTCGGTCATCTGCACCGCTGCCTCGCTTTGCTCGAGTCTAGCCGAATAATAGCACACAGTTGAGTAAATACGTCACAGATGACTGACTACTCGATGCAACACCAACATGTAGTAACATTCAGTAAGGTCGTAAAAGATGTGCTTAGGTGTATTCAATAATTTTGAGAGCGGTGAGTTTTACATGAATGACTCATTACCCTCACAACTTGGCCTCAGTGTTAAGTAAATAATTTAGAATTTTACAAAACAAATTTGCTGTTAGATTCAGCTCATTATCATAAGCGATTTAATCATCAGTATCATTTGTTTCCGAATCATAATAATGGAACTAATTTTAAATGCTTACATTCACCATCTTTTAGATAGTCAATATTTTATGAGCTCCGAATCTTAATTCACGATTGGTTAATTAGAATAGCATGTTAGGAACTACTTATCTTATGACTTATATTAAAATTAATTACGTACCTTTCTTATAAATCGAATGGCGGCTTTGTGTCGCGACGTGAGCGTCACACAGCGCGGCTCCTCGTCTTCGTCTGCACAGAAAAATGCAATCGGAATAGTATTGCAGAACAAAATATCAGCGCCTAAGTCGTAAAGTGAAGTCGTACTCTGAAGCTTGTGTACATTAGTGGCTGTTGAAGGTTTCCAGTAAATATTACTGCGAAAAATTGAGTTTCACATTGTTATTAAAATGAGGGACGTACCTACGTGAACATAGATTTTTATCTGCAAATACTTTAAGTTTCGTTGATATTCGTCCTTGGATTTGGGATTTTATTTGCAAGTTATAAGAGCAACTTTTCCTTTTACTTCTATTCAAACAAAAGTTTTGCTATGACGAACGAATTAATAGGAACATCAACATTGTTTCGTATGTAAAAACTTTTTACAGTAGCTCACCTACTATTTGTATTTCTTCATCATAGTTTTATCCCCATATACCCATTTTGTATAGATAATTTACGTTATACCTATGGTTATATTAAAAGAATACAGAACTTATTGCGATTTTAATTTTAAAAGCAATTAAAGTGTACGCGGCGAGGTTCGCGGGCATTACTTTCAACATGGCCCATATTTCTCCGTTAGTCCGTCTATACATGACATGCCTATCTACAAACCACGGTTTTAATTAATTTTACAGCAATGCACGCCTGGCACGTTAGCAGAGCGCGCTATAAGCTGATAGCCGCGTCGCGTTTGTTATACTAAAGGAAAACAACTGACAGGGACACCTTAAACATGGTTATGACGTAGGTTTAAGACAAAAGCCTGCCTACTCCAATTATCTCACTATAATAAATACTCGAAGATTAGATTATTATTAGATAGCTGTGGTTTCATTTCTCTTTAGAATTATTCTGGATTACATCCTACACATCGTATTACCATGTTCTTTGGTTGGATAACGTTATAGTTCCATGGATATTATGACGTTGTGTAGACACAACAATAGGCCTCTTACATTACGGATAAAATAGATATTTTATCTGAATTGTTGTGTTTGCTTTGTGTTCATGATTCCTATTTTGCTTTTTCACTCCACCCGTCTGTCATGAAACTTATGAAACAAAAAACTTGCTGAACGGGTTACATTCGTAGCAGCTGTTCAGAGATGGATAGTCATCGGAATATAAAAGTTGGCTTACAACTAAAGTGGGCGACATCAATTTATTTTATCGGAAACGAGTTCTGTGCTCTACCTTACTAAAGCTCTGTAAAAGGTTTTCTTCAATTTTCGTCCACGTAATTTAACTCTACGCAACATTGTACATAAATTAATTTAATACAACATCATCTATAAACTATGTATGGTATTTAATATGTATCTACAATAATTAGCTAGATTCAGCTGTCATAAAAACAAAGCCAGATACGTGTACCTTTAATTTCCAATCTGTGTATCTAAATAGTCAAACTTTAACTATCGTTAGCTGTAGGGTATATTCGTAAGTGAGCAAACATGTTTACATTGTGTTGGTTTATAATTTGATTTTATGAGTCAGTTTATCAAAGTTTGTGCAGGTTCTACTCGTATTATTACTTTACTAACTTTGTGTAATGTAAATAGATAACTCTCGAATAAATAGTTCATTAAAATAATCCCAGTTCTTGTTATTATACCTTTAGAAGGCACTCCTACATAAAGCAAGTTTAGTAAAGGCCTTACTAGTTACAGTGTTATAAGAGTAGGTATCATCAAAGTTTCACAAACTTTCCCGCTTATGATTTTGTTACGCGTCTGATTCCTGATGTGTAGACTAACTTGTAATGATAAACCAATGATGTTTGGAAAGTCTCAACTTAAGTTTTAAAAGTGCCTCAGAACTTTTACTTGTAATTTTCATTTCTTTAACGTGTACGTTATCAAATGGTGAGTTTCACACACATTTTTGAAGTTTTAAACTTTTGCGTAAAGATAGTATATTGGTAGTACTTAGATTTTTAATAGTTATCAGACCTTACGGAGTAGGATGGGTAAATTGTGAAATATTTGGCAAGAAACAGACGAAAATAGAAATTAATTGTTGTGTGTGTAAGAAGTGTTGTTAGAGCACTGCTGATGTGTTGTGAGCGTCATAGAAGGTCAAACCTCAACGAACAAACTTAGTAAAAGTATGAAAGATATACCTTTGCTTTAAAGTCAAACAAGCCAGAGTTGACGTGGTATCCCTTCTGTTTCTGTCTACGGTTATTTTCAATTATCCCTTTGCCACAGAACCCCAATCTTCATCATACAAACTACGATGATGTTAAGTTACGCGAAATATGTTAGCAGTTAACCGACTAAACTAATTAAACTACTCTGACATCAAACAAATAACGATTAACTGAAAAATCATTAATTATCTACTTCATGGTTTTATGTAAGTGCACAAGGTTCACAATGATGGGGAATACGTTTCACTTTTTTAAATAAATGTTGTCATGCGTTTCTAGAAGCATGACGTGTAATTCTGTAGGAACGCAATATGTAAGTAGAAGTGTTAAAATAATCATGATGGATTAGGTATATAGTATGCTTAGCAAAGTCTGAACGATATCGGAATGGTAATTATAAACTATTTAGTAAAGTAATGAATTTAGAACAGACAATTAGAAGAATAGATGACGTGCCACATATAATTTCTAAACAATCCACACTATGTTTAAAACAAGTATAAACGTGTACGTAGAGTTACAAGAGACTACTCAGAAGCGACAGGAAGAGCCATACGAACAGGACAGATTGTCTAGGACGATAATTGTAGAAGTGGCAAGAGGCGCCTTGAAGGCGTCTTTGCTTCTTACCGTCGGAGTTTTTCTTGGAGAGCGCCGTCTCGGCCACAGAGTCTTCGCTGTGCGCGGGGTTGACGGGCCGCGGCCGCGCACAGCGCCCGGGCCTCGCGCCTGTCAACCCACACATACGCTCACTTCAACACCGCACTCAACATGGGCCTCGACCACAGCCCGACATTTGCATGCTCTTATAGACAAAAATCAAACCTACAAAGGCTTACTCAGCAATTATGTCAAGGTGTATCAATAACTGTGGTAAGGCAAATTAAGTGTTTAGCAGAAATTGATTCAAATTTTAGGTTTTGATTCAATGGTACCTATTGATTGATAAATTGTGAAAACACGGTGTGGTGTGTTGCTTAAGTGTCAGAAAATCCAAGCTGTAGTGTTGTGATTCACAGGCATATTGTACACTTATCCGATTTAGGAAGCTATAAACCCTCTTCCTGAACAGATTTCAACAGGTAATTATAACTATGCTACTGTATTCAAAAATCACTATTTAATGAGATTAGGTTCTTAATAAAATCGATGTTTTCACAAGTACAATATTCTCAAGTAATACGATTGAAGCTCTTTATTTTACCTACTCAGATAAGGAGGATGTCCTCAATACGTCTGAATATTATTTTAATGTATTTTAACTTTTTTGTTTGTTACCGATGGGACTGCCCATTTAAATTTAAAGAAAAAATAATACCCCTAAATGTACACAAATAGGAGTAAAACTTTTTATGTACTTTCATCTGTTTAGGAGCTAATGGCCTATCCTACCTTGAAATTTAGTCACAAAAATAAATAGAGATATAACATGACATTAAAAAAACCGACCGAAAAACACTCAAAATTATAAAATATTCATATTTTTGTTTGTGTTTTTCGGTCGGTTTTTTTATTGTTTGTTTTAATCCTTAAGGACACATAGTTTTGCTCAAAATTATTATTATAACATTTATTATATTACTTAATTACATGAAAGTCTATCAGCTTTTGTCTACGTCTGTCTATTTTATTCTATGACACATTCCAGACCTAAAGCTGGCTATTTTTGAACACGTAAACACTTTAAATAGGGCTCGCTAATGCTTCAAATCGCCTGTCTTAGATCAAGACGCAGAGTCCTTCAGATAAATATAAAATGTTTGATATACCTACTAGTTAACAAACCCAAAATTAAATATGACGTGTCTGATTTATTGATCCCGATGATTTACCTTTTGTTTGTTTAAGAGAACAAATAGAATAAATAATATATATATAAAAGATCTGAAAAATATATATTATTGAGGAACACGACACAAACAAAAAAATTTAAAATATTTATCATCAGTGTGCATCCCATACTAGGGAATTTAAGGTTGCATTAATCCTTCTTAAATTTTCAAGATCTACATAACATAAAAAATGGTAATTAGGTTTCGAATAATTGACAAGAACAATAAAAGCAAACAAAAACGAGATTTTTAAAAATCATTATGAAAACACCCAATTTTTATTTATTTTAATAATTAACTTACTGCTAACAATAAATGGGTTAGCTTACTCATGTAGGCTAAATCAAAAAGTGACAAAAACATCCGTTGTAAGCGTATTCGGAGGTATTTGCATTTTTATTGTCTAACGGCACTCCGCTCATTAACTTCGTCTAAAGTATTGAAAGAACCAAATATAGTTTAAAGTTATGAAGAAAAACCTTATTTGAATAATTCATTAAGTAACCTACATAAATATGGAAGTATTCGATTTTCAACCTTGTACTCGTCCAAAACCTCCTCTAGTCTGCACTTCAGTAATATAAATTCAATTAATTTTATTTTCATACCATACCATATTTGCATACTGAAAATAAGATTTGGTCTCCAATTTTCTGTTTGTAACATACCACCCAAACCGGTAAACGTACAACTCTCCTGTGACTAGCTATCAGAAAATACATGATGTGCTGAAAGATATGTGTACATATTTAAAACGTTCAACTTCAGCCTTCACCCCAATCATAAGTATGAATCCGCCTGTCTGCCTGTCAGTCACTTTTTTTTGTGATGTTAATATGCGTGAAGCTGAGTTCAGTGGGGACGATGGAAGATGGTACTTTACTATTTTGTAAATGGATTTTCTATTTCTGTGTGTTTTTTTTTATTTAATTCAATTTGTATTATTTAAGACTGTTTGTTTGCGTGGTGCTACGAGTATATGCCGACTTTTTAAGGCATCAGCAGAAAACCAGCGTCGTGGTATCCTTCCTCCGGCCATATGCTGAGCGGAGACCTATTTGGTACTAAAATGTAAAATATGTTGTCATGTCTTGTAAGTACAAGTATAACTAATTGTTAAGTATCAAGTAAACCTTTTTCTATTCTATTATATTTTTAAAATATGCCCAGGAATATCCGAAACATTCAACAACAATTCAACGCAGATTATGTGATTAGTCTCTTTTTGAGATGTCACATAATGCAAAATGGGTTTGAATAATAAATGCGCCAGATGAAATTTATAAGCGAAATTCGTCTTTCATGTTGTTTCATATTACAGTTTTAAGAAAACAGGATATAGGTTTTAAACATAGGTGAATACATTTAGAAAAAATCCTTTTATATCATAAAAGTTATTGTAAATAAATACACTATTTCTTATAATTAGTAGATAGGTGGATTTAGCTAATTGTCTACTTCTTATTATAGACTAAGCAGTAATTTGATCACAATCGCACCTGGCGGTAAGTCGATGTGTATATATTTTCTTGCAGAGACGCAGGTTTTATAGTTTCGGAAGAATATTTGAGGGCAGCGTGTTCCTATCTTTTGCTTTTTGCATTATAAAAGAATCAGCGAAACGCTTCGTGCGGATAGCTAGAATATCCACAATGTGGATATTCTAGCGTGGAGGGTGGAACGCCAATGTGCGTCTAGTGCTCCGATGGTGAAAAGGTGTCGGAGCAACCAACTCGTGCAGTTCGTTCGCACACTACCCGAAATGGATTTTATAGAAAACCGACATGATGGCAGGCAACTTTGGGCTCAGGATCCTGCGGCCCGCCAGTGAGCAGTTAGCTCTTACTTAGTTGTAACTATATTCAAGGTGAGTAGCCTTCAGTATTCGCTTATCGTATAAAGGGTAATTGAAAGAGAAATTAAGTCCAGTCTCGTACGGAATAAAATTGAAATCTATACAAAATTGAATAGGCTGTTAAGTCCAAAAGTCCACAATAGTTTGAATTTCAGCATCTTTAGGATCTAGTATTTTGTTCTGATCATCTCATTTAGTAAAACGTCCCTCTGTTTTATTACTCTGCTTTGGTTGCACTGACGGAACACCTAAATAAGGAGGTCAATGCAGTGGTTGCCATTAAATGTCTCGACAAATTATCGATCGGTTTGTTATCTCTTTCTTGCTTAGGTGTACGCGCTCTCCAGCTGTTTTCATTAGAGTACAACTTGATAACAAAGTTATTAACTCGCTCATAATTAACTGTTATAACTTCTCGACTGATGAATACAAATAAGTTAAGAGAGAGATGGTCAGGTGAACATTGTTCGTTTAGAAACCTACTGAAATTACGCAATTATATATCCACATTGTACTAAAGAAAACAGTTCTTCAAATCATTTTGAGGATTATAATACTGATTTTAAATGTTGTACTTCTAGTTGTTGCAACCTTTCTTGTCGCTACATGAAAAAATAGGACTAAACGTAAATTCGAGTTTTTGCATAAAATATGATTTTAAATCAATCTTTTAGTTTTCTAAAGTGTAGCAAAACAGGGACGACAATGTGTAACAATATTTTATGTGGACCTTCTCACAAACCCGTGGTTTCATTCTTCTTTCGACGTAAATGGAAATTGATTTCAGTTTCAATACAACATGGCCATACGAGTATGTTTACTACAGGAAGATTGATTCCGATTTAATTGTTCTTTCCAACAATCTACTTCCATGAGTAGCTGCAACGGTTAAATCTGCATCTTGGCTCCTATTCTATATTTCGGGTTTGAAAGCGAACACATATCTGGTTGGAATTTGATTGATGATGTAAAGATAAAGTCAAAGGCCAAAAAAAAAGTGGTATTGGAGGCTATAAGTTTAATAAGGTTCTTTGGGAATGTTTGATGTTGAATGTTGTTTATTGTAATAAATGAATATACGATATAGGGCGAAACTGGCTGTGTTTTTATGACAGCAAAAGTTGTTTGCTCAGAAAACATTTCCCTTTTGTTGTTTTTGTGGAGACGAGCGTCACTCGGGCGGTCTAACTTTTATTAGCTACAAATTATGTTATATCTAAAACATTTTTATGTGAAATAATAAGTCACTACTACGTATTATTAACTTGTAGCCTTAAGTAGACAAGCCGAAGAATATGAAAACAGTGAGTGTAGACAATAATGTTAGTTAAAATCACTTAACACTGTGACTGTTGGCTTGTGACTGGGTGTTAACTAGGATTAAATTAATCGACAAAAACATTAAATAAGTGTCCGCAACGTACCGTTGTAAATTTACAGGGGATTGGAAATTTTTCAAAATATCTTCCTTCAATATGTTCAATCAACAATTTTGTAATTCTATACTTAACCATGATTTTATTGAAGACCTACGAGTATGTTGCTCTGTAATGAACTTTGATTTGAAAATATAGCGGCCAACAACGTCTTCTTCATATGAGATAAAGGAAATATTTTTGCCATATTTACTAGAAATAATAGAGATTATTTATATTTTTAAAATTCGATTCGATTTGATTCTGGTGAATTTTTCCTCCACGGAGATGCACTAAGTAAACCAAATTTGTGTTGTTTAGTGGTTGCTGCTGTTTTTAGGGTAAACTCAAATTAGTTTGTAGTATGACATAATTGAAAAAAAAAGATTAGAGAACAATACTGCGGAAGAAAATTGTTTAGGGTGTTTTTTTGGAGGTCTTTACGTATGTTTATAGTGAAGCTACAAGTCTATAATTTTCTCATGATTTGTTACATTAAATCAAATAAAAAACTGCATATTCTTGGGTAACTACGAGTTTTTTTAAATCTCAAATGAATTAGTCGTTAGTAGCTACTTTATTATTAGACGACGGATTATACGCGGCGTACTTTTTTGTCCGTCAAACTAGATCCCTAACAAACTGTATCGAGCAACGCACACGAACGACTAAAAGTACCTACGCCGAACCAAAAATCCGTCGAAACACCGCGGACGCGGTAGCGGAGCGGATTAACGTACGCGTGTATCCGTGAAAAATATAGAATGAACGAACTATGAACAGTGAACGCACACGGCGGATTTTAGTCCGCGTTAAAAATCGATTCGAAATAAAGGGATGAACCCAGTTAGCTCTTTTAAAAGTCTTCTCTTTTGCCTAATCATCATGTAAATTACAGCACAACGTAATCTCAGAATATTTAAATACTCTCGGACAAAAAATTATTGCACACCATGCGTGCGTTGTGTCCGCGGTAAATCCGCGGCAGACTTTTTATTCGCGGAGCGTACTTTTTTCTCCGCCGAGGAGAAAAGTCTGTCGTCTGCGCAGACCTTTAAATTCAAATAATATGGTACCTACCTATGCTCAAAGGTGGTGTAGATCTATCGAAGTAAGTTCCAACATGTATTTCATTTAGTATGTTTGGAAAAGGAACGGTTTCATAAGGATTCGAAAGAAATTTTACTCATGGTTATGGTGACCATGAGTAAGATATTCGTTTGTTCTCCCACACGCGGCCTATATTACTATGAATGGAAAAGAGCTGCTGCTTAGCAAGCGCAGCCACAGTAGGAATACCTAGGCAGTCCACGAAGGCTTCCCGCCACCAGGACTTTCGAGTAGCTTTATATTTCTCATTTAAAAATGATCTTTGTAAAAGTAAAATTGTGTGCACGATTTATTTTTTCAAAAACCATGTATGCCATTTTATTTTCCCTGCGATGTAAAAATATCACCTCGTATTAGTAGTGAAATGTTCACGTTGACTTTTAAATATACGGCAGTTGGCAGCAGCACTGCAGGTACAGGCCCCCTTTCAGAGCATAACACTGATGCTTGGCACGTCCTTTTCGTTCTATCAACTAGCTAGAACTATGCTGCCCACTTATATTACAAAGCGATGCGCTTCCTGCAATTTTTTTTTTCGTAAGTTAAAATCCTGAAAATGGAGCTCTGAACCCACAATATTTCCCAACCCGTATATAAAATACTTCGCAGGTCAATGGTACCTATCACTAAATGAAATCGTCTAGACTCGTTATGCGGCCATCTGAGTTGCTACTCTCGAAGCTGGAGCGTAGTGGCGATAAAGTACGTAATTGCGTTCGACGTAGAGAGAGTTGAGAACAAAATCTCACGGCTTTAGGGAATCTTTTATGAATAATTTCATTGTGAATAAATTGGTTCGTAGAGCGTGTTTCGTCAGAAACTGAAATAAAATTGATTTATATCTCAGCATCTGTTCTACTATGAACACTAATAGATGGGTAGAAAGATAGAAACTAGAAAAATTCTACATGATCCTGGGACTCAAGCGGGATTCAAACCGGCGACCTTTCACAATCCGGGTGATTGCTCTTGCAACTGAGCTACCGAGGCCGTTAACAGACCTGGCGAATTATTCTAGTGTATTTTACGTTGTAAGCCAACGTTGTTTCACCAATGTATGTATAGGCAAGCGCATTCAACACCGTAAAGAAATATTCTTGCAAATATTTGACTTTCGATTAAGATTAAACTATCTATATAATAGGATAATATAGGCTAATAGATGGGTTTTTAAAATCAAGAAAAACACATTAATTAAAAATCAACGTAGAGTTTCCTGTCTACGTAAGTAGTTATATTGTAAAACAAAATTTGTCAAACTGTAGGTATATCACTTTTTTCAATCAATTAAATAATTTCGACTATGTTTCAATTACGTATTACTTAAAGGATAACTAATAACTGTCGATATTTAAAACCGTTCAATTGGAATTGAGATAGTATCAAAATAGTAGTTTGATAGCTTATGATAGAACTGTATCAGTGCTCTCTGACGATTTATATTCAGGGCTGAAGAAATCACACGGAGGGCTCTAAACAGCGCTAGCCTCTAGCTGGTTGTAGTCGTCTCAGTTAGATGCAAGTAATCATTTATTTTTTTGCACCCTGACAGATTTCCGACGGTTTCCGACGGTGACCAAGTGTTCATGTATATATGAGTGAGGTAGTGATGAGAATGCAGTTTTCAATATTTCAACAACTTTAATTTTGATGTCTGCCGAAGTAACTTATAGAGGATATTTAATATGTATGTATTATATATAATAAACAACCAGTGCGTCCCATTTTGTTTTTCGAAACTTGGCTCGTTTAACTGCCGTGTGTCTGTCCGTCTACCAAGCACGAGTTGCCACATTAAATTTACGTGATCGATCGCGTAGCAAAAATGTATTGTGATGACACATCACATGACATGACAATATCAAATTTCAATACATTGTTTTACGCTACCGAAAATGTAAACTTAAAGTGGCAACTCGTGGTAGACGTAATGTTGCATTCGCCACTCGATGTTCGCGAGTCACGACCCATCTTAGATAGACAAAGCGAAGACAGGCGGACAGCGACACTCCTTTACCTACTTTACAATTGCTTGTGGACATAGTAATTCAATCATATTATAATGTAATTGAATAACTAAAACTGCTGTTTCCTACATTTACTGATGGAAATCGATAATTTACAAGATTCCTATTAGCTATCTGGCATGCATAATAAAAGAATGCAAAGCAGTGAAATTACTTATCCTTTATTTCAGTTTAACCGAACTTAAAATACAAGCCTTGAATGAAGCCATTCCAGTAACTTTAAGTACGCAAAGTTTTTTGTATTACTCTGGAAATTGATTGGGTAAACCGCACTCTATACTAAATGAACGCAACTGTTGCAATCTCTGAAAACATATTTCAATTCCATGTTCTACCTTAGCATTTATAATACGCGAAAGCGATCATCATTTTAGAAGCCACTTTGTCAAATGTACGTGAAGCTTCTGATTGCAATACTTATAGTAATATTATTTTGAAGCGGAATCTTATCTACGCGGGTGCATTTTATTCCAAAAAGTGAAAAAATAGAAAGAAGTAGAAGTTAGGTAGAATGTCAGCAATCGTGTCTCGAGCTAAGAAACGTAGCCATCGGCGCCGGGAAGCAAACCCGTTCCGGACTCAATGGCGCTACGTCATCAACATACTCGTCTTTCGTGTATTCACATATTTCTGGAAGTTTTTACTAAAAAGAATTAATAAGAAACTCAGCAGAAGTTTATCGACTGTAATTGGTCATGCCATAGTGCCGTCTAAAAGATGAAGAATAGAACCTTTAAAGCAGCTTTTCCAACAATGGAGTAGACAACACGCACGGTCCCCGCTCGAAGTGCGATTATCTACGAAACAGGGCAATAAATGACATCACACTCCGTTCTGCACAGGTACATAATATATACCAGTAAATACACTGATCAACATTGTAACGTACGTGTTCGATAGCGAGTGCGCTGTATGTGATGTGATTGATGATGGTAATATTCTCGACTACGGTCGTTTATCTGTATTCAATTCCAATAGCCATCTTTAAAAAAATGAGTCAATTTCTTTGTCATCTCGTTCTCTGCTCCTTTCCTTTTTCAGAATATTGATGGACTGCCATGTTTGCCGAGGAGTCCTTAATTCGACTCGGGTCTTCATTCTTGTTTCTGTGTTGTGTATTTTTGATATTCTAAAGCCAATTCGAATTTCGTTCGTCGAAGCATTGTTAGTCATATTTTGATTGTATTGGTTTAAATAAAATAATGGGTACAAAATCATTTTGCTTGACAAAGTGTTCAGTATTTTGGTAATAGCAAATGTTTAATTTCGATAATATTACTTACCAGGTTTGTAGCATGCAATTTTAATGTTCCAATTGGTTTTTTTAATCGCGTTTTTGTTTTTAATAGGAAGTGAATGCATATATTGGTCAAAATAAAACAGAACGAGGACAACACGTAACCTACGATTGCACACTAATACGTATAAAAGTGGGTGTGGATAATGTGTGCAAACTGTGGAAGATGGTTAGTGGATAGCGGCTTACCGAGATTTTCCGCGCTGGCGTTGACGTCGTAGCGGTGCGCGGCTGGCTTGGAGTGCGGCGCGGGAGAGTGTAGGGAGGTGCTCTTGTGCCGGCGGATCGTCGGCAGCCGCGACACAAAGGACGCATTGTTCTTGAACGACGCACTCATCACCCTGCTGTCAATATACACACACTCATCACTCATCGCTGCTGTTAAGGCTTTTGGCAAACATCCCCGGGATGTGAGTTTGTGTTGTGTGTACTAGACGTTTCTGCACGCTAGACTTTGCCCGTTGTTTCAACCATCAGTCATACTAGACGATAATTAATTGCACGAGCTCGGGGATTAGTAGCTTAATTCTGATGACAATTTCTTTAAAAAAATTATGTTTTGGCTTAACAGCTTTGACTACGTAATTCATATATTATTTTAATACTGTCCCTAATTTTTACAAACGGTTCTTTTTGTCGATCTCCTGTATTCATTTATTGTTATTATCATTACTTATTGTTGTCAAGTACAATCATTCATTGTAAAATAAATGTCACCAGCGAGCAATAGGTGCACATTATTAAGTGACGAGGGACGTGGAGCATGATACATTAAGATGCTGTCTATGTGTGAAGGATCGTGAAATGCTCGTAAGAATATTCACGATTCCTATTTTTAAGATGCCAAGTAGAACATTTAGTCAATAATATGAATAAACTAATGTTAAATAATCACCTGGTTTGTGGACTTGGAAGGGGCACTTGATGTATTTTCCAAGTAGCTATGCTCATAGAGTGTTCATCTGCTGCGTAGCACCGCCACAGCGCTTGGATCAGCGTCGCTGCTGGCTGTCGTCTTCTTATCATATGCTTTTGCCGTTGTTGTTGCTGTACTTTTAAAGCAAATCCCGAGCCTAGTATTCCCTAGAAAGAATAACCATACATTTTACCAATGACTTCCTGGTGAAAAGAATGGAAAAAGACGAATGAATGGTTCTTACAGCAGGAAGGGCGAAGAACGATATTCCGAGTAACGCGCAGAAAGAGGCGATGAATTTTCCCTGCCAGGTCTGTGGTACCATGTCGCCGTACCCGACGGTACATAGCGTGATCTAAAATACACCACTTGTATACTGAGTGAATTTTAATGCACGGTTGTATTAGGGTCTTAATGTAAAGTGAAAATAAGAAAACACCTTAAAATATAATTATTAGTTAAATTGCATGTAACTAAACTTACAACTCCCCACCACAACGCTTCCGCGAAGTTTTTAAACTTTGTGTCGGCGACATCTTTTTCAGCTAGGTAAACTAAGAATGATGCAAATATTAACCCGAGGAATCCTATGTACAATGTCGTTATTAATTCCTGAAAAAGAAAATGATGGTTAATTAAATCGAACATATAAGTATACTTAGATTATTAAACTTTAGTTTATTTATTTATTCTTCATTGCACAAAAAATACACAGTACAATAGGCGGACTTAATGCCAAAAGGCATTCTCTACCAGTCAACCACACAATTAAACAGATAAATTTACAGACGGTGCAAGAGATAACATTTTACTACTACTTAAAACTAACTGAAGCAAAACATTAAAAAAAAAGAACCAAAAACAACAAAATATACTTACACATATATAATTATCTATATATATACATAGACTTAAATAAATACAAGATAATACATACGTCTCATAGCTATAAAAAAAACTACACAAAAATCTAAGCACACACAATAACAAAAAAAACATGTAAAAACCAATATGATATTTTTAAAAAGAACCATTAAAAAAAAGTAAATTGCTAAATCATATAAATGCCACAGATTAACCTGGCAGTATTTGAGCCACAAACATTGACCTTCCCAGCATCTCAAGGACCATAGTCCAAGTTCGAGATCAATGCCCTGTAATGGTTCCTAACAGCCACTTTAAAACCATATTTGCCAAGAGACTTTCTTATTGGGACAGGAAGTTTGTTCCAGAGACGTATCGCAGAAACCGTGAAAGAACTCGACCTAAAGCCCGAAGAATGAAAAGGAGTAAGAAGAGAAAGAGTATTTTCAGAACGCAGCTAACGACTGTGTAAGGAATGAAGAAACTGAAATTTACTTCTTAAATAAGACGGGGATTGCAAAAAGAATACAAAAAAGAACATTTAAAATTGGAATGGATCTACGCTGCCGAATAGGCAACCAGTTAAGTTTTGAGCGGTACATAGAAACATGATCATATTAGCGCAGTCCGAAAATGAAACGTATACAATTTTTGAGAAGTCGATCCATTTTATTCAACACGACACGTTACTGAGGCAGACATCGCCATAATCAATCAATGGCAAAAGATTTTTCACACAGGGAGAGAAAAGAACAACAATACCATCCATAAGAACAGGTGTAACTGCACTCATATCAATCTTCACCAATTGACGCGAGCTACCGATAATTATGGCCTGACATTTGCTTGGATTCACCTTGACGCCAAATCTGGCAGACCAATCAGAGACGTACTCAAGGTCTCGGTTGACTCGAAAAATAACACTGTTAATATCAACAGCATTTCCTACAACATTTCCTAGTTTACAGACCATGAAATCATTTTTATGTGTAAATATTATCTATGATGCGTAAGATTGTTTGCGTATGTCAATTCAGCGATCCTAGCAACAAGTATGTGCCATACCTTTTGCTAGCAAAAAATTATAGCTAAGCTAAGCCTTAAAAGCCCAAGCTCCTTCGAGACCATGACTATCAATTTGAATTCATTTAAGGTCACAGCACATTTCACACCGCGGCAACGGCACCGCTCCAAACTGTTATAGCCTCGTATTAAAAAGCGGACAGCGGGCTTTTTTAATACGAGGCGAAGCCGGGATTGAGCGGTCCCGTTGCCGCGCAGCGATTTTGTGCTATGACCTTAGACATTAATAAATCCCAGAGAAAAACTGAATAGAACCTTTTTTTATAGAAAATTTTATGTAGATTACCTACTTGAGTAAAACATTTCTTTTTGCTAAGACCCACCGTTTACGATTTGTTTAAGAAAAACTTTAAAAAGTACCTTTACACCCTCCCCCTACCCGTTAGCTCCACCACCATCCATGTACTTTAAGTATGTTGCTTCAGACTCCATTCCCTACATTTGTGCCAAAATTCGCTTTTACATGAATTATTTCCGCCATTTTTCCTTCGAAGAGTGGGCTACATCATATCATTTATTTTCAGGCATCTAAATTAAATTTTAAGATCTTACAAAACATAATTAACCCAAAACCTTTGAGACTAACATACATAATATTTATCATACAACTGAACACTTATTTTACACTCGCCAAGTTAATCGGCGGCGTGTGACGCACCATGGTGTCCGGTAGCCGGCCTTGTTACCGCCGGTAAACAACACCCTTCGGCCAAAACTCTACTTCCATGAAGGTCGACAGACGTTCAGTTGGAACCCTCACCACAAATGAATTGAAATTGACATCGTTGCGGCTCTCTAACCGTTCGACCCTCACGGTGAACTTGGTATTCAGTCCAACATACTGCACAATACCCTCAGACTTCGTGGTGAAATGTAGTCGGGACACGTACAGCAGCGTTGATGGTACAGCTGGACACAGAAGATGGTTTTGTCCAGTCGGGGCGGTACCACGAAGATTACGGCTCACGGGCTTTCCCTTCTTCTTTCCTACTGGAATGAAGCCGTCCTCGTCGCAATCATGGTCTCGTGGTGCCAAAGGTGTAGCAGGGATGACTACCCTGCTAGCTCCTTTCCTTGCGTGTATTGGCCGCTCAAGTTGCGAAGCAATGGTGGCAGGTCGGCTGGTGGCAGCAGCAGCGTAAGCACGTTGAGGAATTGACGTGCAGATGCGGGACGTCTCCGGCGTGGCGGAGGGTAAAACAGCAGTTAGCGGGGCATCGCATGAGGTGTCGACGATCGGTGATGCACTCACATGCGCCGACGTAAAACTGCCAACGGATGCATTTTGCGCCCCGCGACGAGTGTTCACTTTACAAGCCTATGGTGACCTACATAACGAAATAGTGTTACTTGATACCAACACCTGGGCACGCAACTCACCGATGGTGTTATCTGAGGCTTCCATCTTTTTCATGACATCAGCCAAACTTGCTTTGAGGGAGTTCATATCCTTCAGCAGCCTGGTAGCGTCGACGTGGTTGAACTTGACTGGAGGGAGCTTATGCAGCTCCTTCACCACGAATGAGGGGACATCGTCCGGATCCATCTCCTTCAACAGGGTGATGATGTGCTGCAGTCTTCTCCGTTCCATCTCTCCGGCGAGATGGCATCTGGTCAGCCTTGCCGACGGTTCGGAACAGCAGCACCTTGGCACTGCGAATCTCGTCCTCCTTGAAGCTGGATTTACAGATCTGCAAGATGCTGATCTCGTCCATGGGGTCGATGGCATTTTGAACAAACGCCAACAGCTCATTAACCACAAGTCGTTGGGAACCCATAGTTTAAGACGGGGCTACAGCTGTTGCCGCGCAAATCGCGAATAATGAATTCTCACTGCGCAGTGGCGCACGTCCGTTTTCGAGCGCGTATCGCACTGCACTCCAACTCATAAGCTGCTATAAGGTCTCAACAGCAGTTAGAGCCACAGATTTGTATTGAACTGATGACGTGAGTTTAGTAGTTCCCCTGTAAAACAGCGGAGAAATTAGCCGTTATAAACGCTGCTTAGCGTCCTCGTCTATGGCTATTGGCAGCGGCTGTGAACCGAATTCAGAAAAAAAACAATTTGTGTTGTATTGTATTGATCTGTTGAAACTCGTTTATAAATGTAAGCCAAGATAATGAGAACGTTTACTTTCATCAGAAAATAACTTTGTTCTCAAATTGTGGAATTTGTCCTAAAATAGTTGATCACTCGTCCTAGGTAGACGTAGTGATCGACAATTTCGAGCATCGAGTTCCCTACTTATATTGGAGTCGGCGTAACATGGCATCTCAAATTGTTGATTGTTTATATATATTATTTTCTATTTATTGTGGTTTTACTATGAAAAAGTACTAACTTAGTGTGAACTATTTCTGCTACACAGTTGTATAACCAGTTTCTAAAAACACGCAATGAAAATGAAACGGTCGATAGTTTTACTCGTCGCTCAGCGTCGTGTTACGGTCACTTATGTCATCTTATGTCGGGTCCTCCAACATCTTCGGGCCCCAAGCCACCCTCACCTACAAACTGGTGTACCCTGCTGATCAACGAAGGCTCTGGGTTCCGGCTCCCATTTATGGGTTGGGAGGTCAGATGACAGTCGCTCCCGTGAAGCCAACTCAAGCCAAACATAAAATGGACAGTCAGCAAAAAGTACCGGACTTGGATAGGGCGTCGCCGAAAAACGACGCGCAGGGGGATCGCCCTACTCCTGTGTTAAGTGGGTTAGAGCTACCGGGCCAAGGGCGGGCCCAGTTAAAGACATTAGTGCAAACGAAGGTCCGCTTCGCATCGTGGAACGTTGGCACGCTGACGGGACGTGTTTACGAGCTGGCCGATGTACTCGCCAGACGGAGGGTGGCCATGGTGTTCCTGCAGGAGACTCGCTGAAAAGCAACAGGTCCCGGAACATCAGGTACGGCTACAAGCTGATCAACGCGGGTTCTGGTAGGGCCAAAGGAGTGGGGGTGGTGCTGTCCAAGGAATTCCAAAATAGTGTCTTGGAAGTAAATCGCGTCAGCGACCGCCTTGTGGTCGTGAGGGTGCTTATCGAAGGGGTCACGACCAATTTGATAAGTGCCTACACACCGCAGGTCGGTTGTAGCGATTCGGATAAGGCACTGTTTTGGGAGCAAATCGACCAGCTCCTAAGCACAATTCACTGTCCCAAGGCGTCGCTCTGGGTGGCGATCTGAACGGTCATGTGGGTGAACAGTGTGAGGAATACAAACGTGTTCACGGTGGTTTTGGTTTTGACAGTCGTAACGCTGAATGCGAAGAGATTTTCCGGACGTGTGTGGCTGCCGTTGTGAACACGTTCTTCAAGAA
Source organism: Udea olivalis (assembly GCA_947369235.1). Classification (NCBI taxonomy): domain Eukaryota; kingdom Metazoa; phylum Arthropoda; class Insecta; order Lepidoptera; family Crambidae; genus Udea; species Udea olivalis. The sequence continues at coordinate 12,166,610 of OX376341.1, read as the reverse complement.
GAGTCCCGAGCATCTGGTCACCTACAAGAGCAGCAGGAGCGCAACCCAGATCGACTACTTTTTCACCAGGAGAGCCCAGATACCTGTAAGGTCATACCCGGAGAGAGTCTTACTGCCCAAGACCGTCTACTTGTGATGGACCTGCGAGTGAAGCCTCGAGGAAAATGTCGGGAGCGCTGCCCGCCCCGAACCAGGTGGTGGCTACTTGAAGGAGCCAGATCCCATGACTTTGCTGCCGCTGTCGGTGACCTGTGCATCGCAGCGGATAGTGAGTCCGGGCAACAGCTCTGGGATAAGTGTCAGGCAGCTATCACCAATGCGGCGAGGGTGGCGTTGGGTGTGTCTCGGGGTGGACGTAGGCTTTACAAGGAGACCTGGTGGTGGAATGAAGCAGTCCAGAAGGAGATCTGGGTTAAGAAGAAAGCCCTCTTCAAAGCGTGGCAAGCGTCCAAATCACCTGAAGATCGCGCCGCGTTTAGGGATGCCAAACGAGCCTCTAAACGAGCTGTAACCAGAGTCAGACGTGACCACTTACATCCTTTTTACGATAAGTTGGAGTCGTCTGAGGGGCAGAAGCTCGTTTACAAGTTGGCACGTTTGAGAGTCAAAGCAGCCCAGGATATTTCCATGTGCCGCTGTGTAAATGATTCTCTCGGCAACCTGCTGTGCGAGGACCGCGCGGTGAAGGAGAGATTGCGCTCTTTTTTCCACGAGCTGCTCAACAAGCAGCACAAAGAAGTGCAGCCACCTGAACTCCCTCCGAATCAGGGACTAGTGCCTCCGGTAACGCCTGATGAAGTCCAGTCGGCTCTCCGCCGCATGAAGAACCGGGAAGCTGTTGGACCCGATGGAGTCCCTATCGAAGCGTGGAAATCGATGAGCTCTCGTGGTGAGGGCATACTTGCCCACCTTTTCAACCGCATTCTCCTCACCGGGAAGATACCTGACAAATGGAGACTGAGCATTATCACGCCGGTCTTCAAAGGCAAGGGCTCGGTGCAGGAGTGCAGCAATTATCGCGGCATAAAGGTGATGTCCCCAAATCACTTGAAAACGGCGGTCTGAAACTTAATGTGGCGAAGACGGAGTACATGACCTGCAACACCACAAATCCCCAGTCAGTCCGCATAGGCGTTGACGTGGTCGAGTGCTCGAACCGTGTCAAATACCTGGGATCTGTGTTAAGCGCGTCCGGGGACATCGACAGTGACGTCAAAACCCGAATTTCCGCGGCTTGGGCCAAATGGCGTGAGGTGACTGCTGTCATTTGTGACCCCAAAATCTCGATCAAGCTGAAGGGGCAGGTCTATAAAACCATCATTGTCCTTTTATATGGCAGTGAAACATGGCACTACTAGAGCGACACAAGCAGGAGCTGCGCGTCACGGGAATGAAGATGCTGCGGTAGATGTGTGGAGTCTCACGCAAAGATCTTGTTCGGAACACCCACATACGCGGCAGCCTTCGTGTTCGTGACATCGCAGACAAGCTGAAAGAGTGCCGCCTTCGTTGGTCCATACCTTGTGGTATTGTCTCACGGAGAAACTACGTGGGCAACAAATGTCTGGCCATACCGCCTCCACCAGGTATTGGTAGAAGAGGGCGACCGAAGAAGCGATGGCTCGACGTCATTCAGGGTGACATGCGTGCCAACAGACTCACCACTGAGGATGCACAAGACCGCGCGAAGTGGGCCAAGAAAATGAGAAAGGCGGACCCTGGGACCGCACACACCAGTGTGGGTTCACAACTGGGATTTATTGAAACAATAATGGGCATTCAATCAAAGAACAAGTGTAAATTTATTTTGTGTTCATTCCCATACTCAAGTACCTCAAGTACTTCAAGTCAGAACAAGGTCATCCAAGACCTTAATTTAACTTTGTTTAATCTGACATGTCGTCATAGTGACATTGACTTTTTTGATACAAATCTGTTTGTACCATACTTTAGGTTAACTGAAGATACTATGTATCTTCCCATTAGGACTAAGCAGAAACTAGCTACTTTTTTAGCAAATAACATTAACAATGCCGCTATTGGCAGTATTTTCTATTCTGACATTAGTACTAGTACTAATTTATCTATTTCATGTGATGCTTCTTCAGCGTCTTGTTTAAACTAGGACCTAGGACAACAGCCAAGCCCAGATACTTGAATTTATTCCACCAAAATATTCAAAGCTTGACGGGCAAAGATTTAGAAATAGAACTATTGCTGGAAAACCAAAATATTGATATTTTATGTTTTACTGAACATTGGCTGACTGATGAAAACTATCAGTCTTTTGTCCTTAATAATTTTAGATTATCAAGCGCGTTCTTTAGAAAAACCACTATTCATGGTGGTTCATTAATTTTTACTGCAAATAGTTTGAAATGTAAAGATCGCACTGACATTGTAGGCCTGTCCATAGAGCGTATTGTCGAATTGTCTTGTGTGGAGTTAGAGGGCCCAAAAACTAACTTAGATAGATTTGAGACAGTTATGGAGGAAGCTTTGGGTAGGTTAAGTGCTAAGTCTAAACCCATTATTGTGTGTGGTGATTTCAATATAGATTTGCTAGTAAACTCATCTGAAAGCAATAGGTTATTGTCGCTATTTAAATCCTTTGGTCTGGATTATCAATTCCATGAACCCACGAGGATAACAGCCACAACATCTACTTGTCTGGATAATGTATTTTGCAACTGTGTACCCATTCAAAAGGCAATAGTAACTGAATTAAAGTCTGATCATTGTGGGCAGAAGATAACATTTTTAGATTTAACTAACAATAGCGTTAATTACAGGAAAATAACATGTAGACCGAAGACGGGTAATCGCATTAATAGTTTTAAAACTAATTTAAAGCATAAAGTATCTTCCATTCCTTACAAGCAGGGTGACCCTGATGCAGTCTACAAAAGACTGTTTGATTGTGTTAAAAATGAATTTGATGCTTGTTTTCTCACCAAACAAGTTACTTGCAGAGTTCAATCTAAGTTGTGTGAATGGGCCACTCCTGGAATTTACAGGAGCAGACGTAAGATGTATGAGTTGTACGGCATGAAAAAATACAATTTCGATCCACTTTTTGTTGAGTATGTCAGGAACTACTCCAAAATATTCAGAAAAGCCTGCACTACAGCTAAGGCATTGCATATTCGTGATAAAATATCAAAGTCCACTAACAAAATAAAAACCACTTGGGACGACATAAATCACGAAACAGGTAAAGCTAAACAGCGCGATACCTCATACACTCCTAATATTAACAATAACATCTTACAATCAGAAGCATCTGTTGCTGAAGCATTTGATAAGTATTTCAGTAATATACCTATAATCACTACAGCTTCATTAAATTCCTCACCAACTAGAGCGGAACATTAGTTGAAAGATAATGTATCTTGTTGCAGTGTATTCCTTAAATTTAAACATGTTGAGTCACTAGATATAATAAAAGCATTCAGATTAATTAATTCAAAAGATACCGCTGATCTTTGGGGTATATCAGTCAAAATTGTTAGCCACATAATTGACGTGATTGCCCCTTATTTAGCCGTAATATTCAATGATTGTGTTGATGAAGGTGTTTTTCCAAACTTAATGAAACACGGTAGGGTTGTACCACTTTTTAAATCAGGCAACAAACAAGACCCAGGTAGTTTTAGGCCTGTTTCAATCCTACCAGCTCTAAGTAAGATCTTTGAAAAAATCATTCAAGAACAACTATTAAGCCCTTTTTATGAGAACAATCTCTTACGCAGTGAACAATATGGATTCACGAGAGGCCGTTCTACTACTGATGCTGGCATCGCACTTCTAAAACACATCTTTAGGGCTTGGGAGAATTCACAGAACGCTCTTGGCGTCTTCTGTGACTTGTCCAAGGCCTTTGATTGCGTTGATCACGATACACTTATTCGCAAGCTTGATTTTTACGGGGTTAGGGATAATGCTTCAAATTTGGTAATTTCGTACCTTAGTTTAAGAACTCAAAAAGTTGATGTTAACAGTGTACTCTCTACAGGATCACAAGTTAAAATGGGGGTCCCTCAAGGATCCATTCTAGGTCCATTACTATTTCTGATATATATAAATGATTTACCTTTTTACTTAAAAGATATTTGTGATGTTGTATTGTTTGCAGACGATACATCTTTAGTTTTTAAAACTGACAGAAATAAAAACCTTTTTAATGATGTTAATGACGCACTTTCAAAGGTTTTACAATGGTTCACAGTAAATAATCTACAGCCTAATGCAAAAAAGACTAAATGTGTTAATTTTAAGTTGCCTGGTGTTAAAGATAACCCCATTAGTCTAAAAATTGATGGTAATACTATGAAGCTTGTAGATACAACAGTTTTTTTTGGAATCACATTAGATTCAAAACTGCAATGGAACCCTCATATAACAGCTCTCTCAGGCAGACTTAGTTCAGCTGCATTTGCAGTGAGAAAAATTAGGTTATTAACAGATGTTGATACTGCTCGTTCAGTTTATTTTAATTATTTCCATAGTGTAATGTCTTACGGCATTGTACTTTGGGGTCAAGCGGCGGATATACAAACCATCTTTATCCTCCAGAAGCGAGCTATCAGATCCATCTGTAAGCTTCGTGCACGGGCTTCACTTAGGGAGATTTTTAAGGAAATTGGTATCCTCACTGTAGCGTCACAATACGTTTACGATTGCATTGTTTTGGTGAGAAAAAAGATTGGTCTCTATGCTAAACACAGTGACATACATTGCAGAAATACTAGGAATAAGGATAAAATTGTACTTCCACTCTTTAGGTTACAAAAAGTTTTAGGATCCTTTATGGGGCAAGGTATACATTATTACAACAAAATTCCAAAAACAATTTGTGAGTTACCTTTACATAGATTCAAAAATCACATCAAAACGGCTTTATTAAAAAAGGGCTATTATACTACAAAAGACTACCTTATAGATAAAAATGCCTGGGTATAAGCGCTCTGCTCGATGCGGGATTAAATAGCTCTATTGTAACAGATGTTTCATTGTAAGAGTTAATAGGTACCTAGTATGTATGTACTGACTAACAATTTTTGTTTTTGAATTGTTTAAATGAATTCTTGTTATTATATTCTTTTATGGTTGGTTTTTTCTCTTTGTTTTATATTCTTTTAGGTTTATTTGTATCAAAATGACACACTGCTTGTACTTTACTAACGCCTGTTGTAAACCCAAAACAAGTTTAAAAGAGTAACTGCTGAGTTTCTCGCCGGGTCTTCTCAGCAAGAAACAACTCCGACGCGGTGGTAGAGTCGCATTATGTCTGTATACTGTTTATTTACATATCCATATTATTATGGTATATTTATGTATATTTTGCTGTAAATTTGACGATTTGAAAGTACTGATACAGTCTATTTGCATAAAGTTATTTGAGTTTGAGTTTGAGTTTGGATAGACCGCACGGATGATGATGATGTAATTTTTTTGTCAAATAAAGCAAATACTCGGTGTTCAGGACTACAAAACATTGGGTTTTGATTTTTATCGATTTCACAATGATGTGAGTGAGTGAGGCAAAAGGCGTGAGTTATTCATCGTGGTTTAATATTTTTCGAGATTAAGAAGACTAAGAAGCTAGAAGCTCATAGTTCATCATTATCATCATCATATCAGCCATGGACGTCCACTGCTGAACATAGGCCTCCCCCAATGATTCCCACCTATCCCAATTAGAAGCTTATAGTTATGTTCAGAATATTTTGTTTCGCAAATCCCGACAAGTTTAATGTATTTTGGTGAGTTCCGTTGCGTAAACTTCCTTAGGAAGCCATAATCGAGCTAAAACCCGGTCGTGAACATAGGAAAAGTTCCTACCAAAGCACTTAAAGCAAAGGTACCTTTAACGATTCCTAAAATTGTCGCAATAAATACATAAACAAGAGTTTTGTGTTGGGAACGTTCACTTATAAGTTTTGATTCAAATTTCATTAAATACAAGACAATCAAATTTTTATAAACCTAATTGATGTCACACTATTTTCTTACATACTCTCATTCAAATTATCAAAGCAAAATATATAACTTATTAATATAATCTATATACGCAGTTTTTGTTATTCAAGCTTTATTTAAAGTTTCATTTCGGTAAATTAGGCATATTCTGTGCATTAAAAGGAGCAACGTTAAAAAATGCGCCGCCTGCTACTACGACTCGTAGCGTCATAGCCGTAGCCTCGTAGCGAAGGACAAGCTCCGAACAATGGGTGGGCTGATTTTAGATAATAATGTTTTACAAGCACGACGACGCGGAATAAGGACAACACTGACGGACGGACACAACGACAGACACTCTCCGTAATGGTGTTGAGGACGACAATCGATTTTCAGCGTTTCCTTCCAAGCAACGCTGACATATAATTGCTCTTGACAGAACGATTCGGGAAACTCGACCGTGTTTAAACGAATACAGAAGTACGTACTTAATTTTAGTGCTTTTTATTAAAGTAACAGCTCACCGCAAAGATGATAATTTTATTTGATTAGTTAAAAGGTATGGGTAGCAAGGGCACTAAATCCCATTTAGTACTCTTTTTTTGATTGAGTGTTCATTTAAGCAAGATTAATGAAAAACCATCCATCCAAATTTTTTTGGTTGAAATTTAGTATTCCCGACAGTTTGTAATTGAAATCGACGCAAACAATGCCGTTTCATTTTCGTCTCTAAAGGAATTTCCGGTTGTCTACCCCCTCTGCAAAGTGAATAAGCCTTGCGTAACTAATAAGACGTTTTGTCAATGTCGAACAAATTGAAATATCCAATTCACGGGAAAAATTTAAGTCTTTTGCCGTCGTACAATATTAATAAGAGACCTATCGTCGATGGTGCAGAGAGAGAGAGCCCGAGAATGCGGCAGCGGGTCTCGGTTTATTTGTTCTGCGATCATGCAACTTTAACGTGGTCAGATTGTGAGTAGATATCGAATCTACTTGCGTTGTGTTTATGCCTACATTGTCGGGAGGAAATTGCGGCTCGCTTTGCTTACTCAGCAACTCAGAGTGTTATGCAACAATCAAACTTTGCGCCAACGAGCGGACAATGAAGAGGCGGGAGGCACGCCCGTCAAGCCACCTCTATTATCACAACTAATAGTTCGGAGTTAACCTAATATAGAACATCAAAGATAAAATTGCCATCAGCAAAGTTATTGCACACTGAAAGGTATTTATTTATTGAAAAGGCATACCAACAGTACATACATAAACACATTTTAAAACAACAGTAAAAATAAATTTTTCTAATTAAGTACCTATTATAAAACACTTTACCCATACCTAAATAATTTAATAGGTTAAAAGTAGAGAAGCCGACTAGACGGCCATTTTTGTAATCGACGACTAGTCGGCTAAATCCGCCGACTAGTCGGCCCGCTTCTCACTCATGTTAATATGCTTAAAAAAATAGAGAGGGTGATTGAAATTAAATTGTATATATTCTTTATTTCATTAAAAACCAATAAAACGCCGGTTTTTATGTTTAGAAATAATGAATGACGTAGAATGAACGACGCAATGTCAACAAAAACATGTCCTGACAGGTCCGCGTGGGCGCCGGCCGCGCGCCGATTCTGCGAGCCGAGAGCGCGCTCACGAACATTTTCGACGTCACCCGGATTTTACCGAAAGTAATGATCGGCCTAGCCGACTAGTCGGCCATTTTCCTGCTGACTAGTCGGCTAGTCGTCTAGTCGGCCAAAGTCATAGTCGGCACATCTCTAGTTAAAAGTAATATATCATTATCATTTTAGATGAAAATTTAAATTTATGAAAAGCGACCAATCAGCTAATTCAACGAGGGTCTAACAGTTCCTACTAGACTAAGTAGTTGGGAAATTTGTAACAAATGTTGGTACTCCTAGTTTACATAATATTGGCCTTGTTATTTTCGTCAATGAATTGAGATAAGATAAGATAAACTTTATTGCACAAACAAAGTATTACAGATTCAGTTAATTCAATTAGGTGTACAATCTAGGCGGCCTTATCGCTAGTAGCGATCCCTTCCTGGTAAAGAGTCAAAAGAAAATTAAGTGGTGACATTGTTAAAATTAGGCGACATAAACTTAATGATTTCGTATCAAACATAATATTTACGCACTAGGGTCTGCGTGTGGATGATGATGTATATTGCCAACGGAAAATATCGAAAACAAATGGTGAAAATTATTTTAATATTACTCATGTACTATTATGTTACTCAGGTATGCATAGATGTGAAGTTAGTTACTAACATTTCTAGCCTACCGGCTAGAAACGGCTTATTTGGCTTGTTATCATTTCTAACTAGCGGCTGTAAATGGCTGCTTGTATTCATTGATACAACGTGTTAATTATAAAGCGCAAAACCTCAGACACCCCAACTTATTTTTATTATAAAAGAATAATGTAAATTATTAAATTAAATTTTCGCGTACTATTTACGAAGATATTCGCTTTTTTTTGTTTCTTGTCTTTGTTGAAAAATTAAAAAGTCTATGGTAATAGCGCGCGAGCTAGTGCGACGTTCCCGCTTCGCGTGCCGCCGCAGTAATAGAGTTAAGTAATGATTAAACACGGCGTAATGAAAATATTTTTTTGGTTAAAATTGTACCCCTATTTTTTATTAGTGGAATCGATTCTACTCTCGATTCTGAACAAACTAATTTCAGGTTTTGCGCTTTTTCATTAACACGTTGTATATTATGATAATATTGATAATTCATGATTTAGTTTTTTGTCTTTGTTGTTTCTCTTCTAATTTTCATAGGATACATTAAATATGAAAAGACATTAACAATGACATTTGCATCGGTACTAAGTGCTAATAACTCAAAATTCCCATACAAAATGTGACACAGTAGTATAGTAGGTATAAAGGGTGTCTTCCATGTTTATTAAAAAGAAAAAGAAAGTCGATCATAAAGTGCCACTGTATAATAAAAATAAGAGTTTAACAATAAAAATCAATTGTTTTTCGATGCTCAAGTCGGGTATCTACCCGGTAGCAAGCGGCTGGTTATTCGTTTCTAGCTACTGATTTGGGTATTGTGATTGGTTTTTTTATTAAGATTTTTTAGTTCACTTTTAAACAAGTTTTATTTATTACTGATTACTGGAATTTTACACTTTTGACATTTTCAATGAAAATTGTAGTATGATGCCGTTAAAGTAACTCATTGAAATTTAAATGATAGATACTTAGTTCAGAAAATAGTCAAGTTTAAAAAAAAAAATTGGATTAAAAAGTTTATGCAATTTTTTTTGAAACTTAGAGAAAATACATAATTTCTAACTTTTCCATTACATTTCTTTTTCTAGAGTTTTGATTAGCGCTAAGGATGTAAATGCTTATAAATCCACTTAACCTAGTATTCACCTAAAAGTAACCACCATTACTCTATTTACACAAGAAAAAAAGATTACAAAAAGCTAGCTATCGATAACTACGAGTTTTCGTAGTGGCTTCGGGCGTAATAGGTACGTTACGTTCCTATATACATAATTAATCAACACCAATCACATAGGCAATCTCCAATACTTAAACTCTTTAATCACTTGGTTTCAAAAGTAAACAGCATAGTTTCAGGTACAAATTAATCAGTTTAATCGATAAATCAGTTAACACCAAACATCTGCTTCACTTATAGGATGCCTATGTAGGTTGATTGTAGTGTAAACAATTGTAGCTGATTATTGATTGGTTTTTAAGAAAACGTTCGAGAATTTCTTACCTTTCGTTATCTCACCCTCTTGTTATCTTCGTCTCAGCAGGTGAGAAAATTTCAGAGCAAAACGTTGGTATTGATTTTGACAGAGATTGTTTCTTTATTCAATAAACAGAAAAACTGGGTTTTGCGAATTTTGATCGTTCTGGTTTGAGCATATATTATTATGATTCGAGCTACAATTGAATTCACAGGATGTATTTATGGGTCCAGTGGCGTTGGGGAAAAAGTCTTTTTGCATTTAGTATGTATAAACTTGTAATGAAATCTCTTTGGCTATACTATTTGTTTCTGGCTAGTTTTGGTATCATAAAAGTTTAAATTTTAAAGAAGATAATTCCAAATTCAAATTAGGAATATGTGTGATTTTCATTTATTTTTCTCACTGTCAAGATGAGTGAATCTATTTAAAATTTCACTACATAAAAGGTAAAAATGCAACGCAAGCCGCGAAAAAAATTTGCGATGTTTATTGACCTAGTGCAGTGTCTGTGAGAGTACCACAAATTTGGTTTAAGCGTTTTCAATCCGGAAATTTTTATGTCAAAGATGCACGTCGCTCTAGTCGCCCTATTACGGATAAAATGGATGCCATTTTTGAAAAAGTGGAGCAAGATCGGCATATGAGTAGTTACGATGTAGCTGAAGAACTGGGAATTGACCACAAAACAGTTTTGGCGCATTTGAAAAAAACTGGGTACACAAAAAAGCTCGATATTTGGGTACCTCACGAGCTCACTGAAAGAAACCTAATGAACTGTGTACTCATTTGTGATTCTTTATTACGACGTAATGAAACCAAACCAATTTTGAAGAAGCTGATAACCGGTGATAAAAAGTGGATCACGTGAAGAACGTGCGAAAAAGGTCGTGGTCAAAGGCCGGCCAGGCTTCACAGATTTTGGCAAAACCCGGGTTAACTCGCAACCAGGTGATGCTGAGTGTGTGGTGGGATTGAAAGGGCATCATTCATTATGAGCTGTTACCACCAGGCAGGACCATTGATTCTGAACTCTACTGCGAACAACTGATGAGATTGAAGCAAGAAGTTGAGAGAAAGCGGCTGGAATTAATCAACAGAAAGGGTGTGGCTTTTCATCATGATAACGTTAGACCTCACACATCTTTAGCCACTCACCAAAAATTAAGAGAGTTTGGCTGGGAGGTGTTAATGCATCTGCCGTATAGTCATGACCTTGCACCTTCAGATTTCCACCTGTTTAGGTCTCTTCAGAATTCTTTATGCAGTGTCAGGTTAACATCACGAGTAGACTGTCAAAACCACTTTTAACGGTATTTTGATCAGAAGCCTTAAAATTCCTATAGCAATGGGATCGTGTCCTTACCTACTAGATGGCAAAAAGTAATCGAATAAAATGGCACCTACATACTTTAGTTAAATGTAAATAAACTATATTAAAAAAGTGTTTTGCGAAAAATGCGAAGAAACTTTTCCCCAACCTATTATTTTACACAAGTGGGAACTGTCTTTGCACCAACTATTTTTTTATACATTATCGTGCATATTCTTCGTCTAAGGACCAATCGTACTGTTTTTACCTTATATAAATAGTGCTTAAAGATGTTGACTTTTCAAAATGAAATAACGATTAGATTGCTTTTAGCAATAAGACCGCCTAAATTTACATCAACTTACTTTTACTGTTTGTGCAATAAAGAGTATCATAAAATGATCTTTATTACCTCAAAAGACAGGAACGAACCGCCAGTGCAATGGCTTTATAAATAACTGATAAACAGGTTCAATTAGAAATCAGCGGTTGACAAATTCACAAACAAATAAATAAAGGAAGTGATAGATCCAAGTCCAAAAATCATTTGTTTGCTCCCTGGTATAAAAGCACAAACACAATCAACTTGGAATTTTTCACATAGCGATGCCAAGACAACCCTTCCCCTTTATGGCATAGTTGGATAGCGGGAACGACGTATAACAACAATTGTATGGGACACTTTTCCAAATATCCATGTTTGTTTGAAAACAATGTAAAGAAATGGTTGGTTTTAATGTTAATTGGTGCAGGCAATTACCTCGACTTCAATTGGTCATGTTTATTAAATAAAATAAATGTAAATATGCGCTAGACAACACACCTCTTGTAATGGTCTCGAAGTAGGGATTATTATCCCTGTGTTACGAGGTACCACACAAGGAAATAAGCCAGAGGCGTCTCCCAGTACACCTAGACTCGAGTCAATTCAGGAAAGATCGTTTCCTGAATAATTTACCCAATCGGGAATCGAACCCGGGACACTACGGAAATCGAGGCGAGACACACACGATACAGCGAACTACGCCAATCGTTTCGTTAAAAAAATGTATGCCCTTTAAGATGATTTAACTACCTTAAAATTGGCATTATTAACCAATAGCATTGCGCTTGTTGAATGTGATGTGCGTGTTTATTACATACATACATACCATCACGTCTTTTTCCCAACGGGGTAGGCAGAGACCACATCTTTCCACTTGCTACGGTCCTGACACACCTCTAATTACAGTTGAAGTAAAATTGCGTTCTAGATGAGACGACGTTTATGCGGTATACAAAAGGTATTATCAAACAAGCAGCCATCAAGGAAAGTATCTCACCGACATTTATTGTAATTTTATACTTCTATAGAACTATAAACTACTTGGTAAAAAGCCAAATCCGGACCATACCCAAATGGAAGGCTGTCGTTATCGCTTTTCGCAAAGCCGTGGAACTATTCAAAGATGTGTTATTTTACACGCTTGAAATGAATTGGCCCTCTTGTCTAGTTATTTTTGGTAAAAAGTGAAAAATGTCGCCGTAATGTTTTCTGTAATATCGAGTTGTAACCGCAGCTCAAGCAAACACACTTAAACCACTGTCGAACTTTAAGTGTCCACGCCTCGCTGGACTCGTTACCATTGATTGTTTGCTTTCAGTTAAGACCACTCAAATAGCAATCTGCTTCTTAATTATTTTGTAAAATAGTTATTAGTTACCTACTGATTATAATTGATTTATATTACTAATATCACTTCCTTCCTAAACAGTTTTTACGGTCATCAGGAAAAGTAAATGATGATAGAATATAGTTCCAATTTGGTTTTATGAATGAAAGAAAAGCCATTATTGTAAATGAAATATTTCAATTTTTTATTCCTAATTTAATATGCTTCATAGTTTTTGTAAAATCAAGAATTGTGACACGTTAAGTTATCACTTCGTTCTACTGTTGACTGTACATACTGAAATACACCGAAACGCCATACTACCCGCCCGTCCGAATTTTCGGAATTGCGTGTCCTGTACGAGTATGTCAGTGCAAGTAATTCGCCTCATTTCTCGTAATCAACGATAGTGATAGTCATATCACATGCATGACATAAAACGATTCAATATAAATCCATTTTGTCTGTAGCCGCCGCGTTAGTGATGCAATCATTCACACGTGGTGCCTAATTGCGAATTTATTGATCAAACGGTTGACCTTTCAGAACACCTTGTGTTTTTATTTGTATGGAAGTTGAAAATAGGCTATTAAAACAAAAGTAAATAACACGTGGTTTTTAATTAACGAAAATATCTATTTTTCAATTAATGTGGTGCATCTTTACCGTCATACTAACCGTTTTGTCGCATCAGTACCTAATACTCGTGCATATACTAGACTAGATTATGGTTCTGCTATTCCGCGCCGTCCTGACCTAGATATGTAAATTTCTTGAAAAACGTCCTACTTCCTTCAGTACTTATCAAGCGGGCTTTATAAATTAACCGCCAAGATACTGAGCAGGCGTTACTCCGCGGAGCGGCCAACGCAATTACCTAACGTTACGGCTAATGATAATCTTTATGCAGTATTTATTTCACACGGTTTTGTTAGTGACGATGACTTTATTACCGTATTATGAGGCGTTTTCATTTTCATTATGAGTTTTCAGTGCGAATAAATTTAGGACCAGCAAATAAAGACATTGGACTTTCAGTGGTAAATCTGAAAACGGTTACACACTGCAGATACTAGATTGTAACAATCTGTTAATTTGCTGCTGCAGCAGCGGCTGTTCGGTTCGGTCAGTTCGGTTTCGATTCATACGTTTAACTTAAAAAAAGGCTTTATTTATACTTTGAATTAGCTTAGTTCTTAAGAGTTATCAACATACTAGCTTTTTTGTTTGTGTTGATTAAAGTAACATATAACACGACAAAACATCAGAGGGCTAGTCAAGAGCAAAGCGCTGCTTTCGTTTTGACATGTCAAAGGAGATTTTTTCTTTTGGGCTTTTTCTGAAAGTGCCGGATAAACAATAAAAGTGATACGTATAGTTAGAACTAGTCATACGGAGCAATAATTAATATGGCACCAAAGTCGTAGCGTTGCCACAACCCAAGTTATGCGACTTCGTTATTTTGAAACATTTATTGATTTTTAAGGGTATGGGGTAAATGACGATAGATATGTTTTATCATAATAAATCTAAGAAAAACAAAACTAGGTTCTTACCTGCCGATGTGCGTAGACGACTGAGCCCAGCAGTTTCCACGTGCCCCCGCGCCGGTCCATGCGCACCATGCGCAGGATCTGGAAGAAGCGCAGCCCGCGCAGCGCCGACGCCGCGAACACCTGCCCCGACGAGCCCATGCCCAGCACCACCAGTGACGCCAGGATCGTCGTAACATCTGCACGCGACAAACGGTATTAACAATAACGGTCGTGGACGTCACGAACATAATTATTACGTACGATAATTGGACGCTTTATTAAATGGTTGCAGTGGTATGACATTAGAAGCTTGCCGCAGTTAATGTATGTCAGGTCTAGGACTAGGTCAGTAAAGATTTTTTAAACTGTTGAAAATAAAAACAACGCTTAGAGATGGATGAGAATTATTTTTCATTACTCATTTAGCTGAGCTTATATTGTTAGGTTAGGTTAGGTTGCCTATGGCTGTTCCCTGCGGTTAGGGGACAAGAATACTACCGAGGTATCCCTGCCTGTCGTAAAAGGCGACTAAAAGGGCCCTTGGGGTCGCGAAGCGCACGCGGGGGGGCCTGTGTGTGTTTCGGTTTGCGATCCCGAGGAAGACGGTAACGCGTGTCTTCGGACACAGTGGTCTGTGTTATCGTGCACTGGAGTCGAGCTTGCTCCTCCCGAGGCTGGCTGCCAGGCGGCCTTGCGCGCCGAAGGGTCCTGCGAGGAGTCTCTCCTTCGTTGGGGATCCCGGGTCCCTTCCATTCTGCGCCGAAGATGACCACCGTCAGGTTTTAGTGGGTAGGGGTCTCTGTTTTCCCAGGAGTTCCGAGTCCCACATATCCCAGGTGTCCCGAACCCAGGGCCTTGGGAATGCCTAAATGCATTTCCTGACGCAAAAAAAAAAAAAAAAAAAAAAAAAAAAAAAAAAAAAAAAAAAAAAAAAAAAAGTTGCCTATGGCTACTTACCGGAACATTCTCTGAAATTATTTGCTTTGATAAGATTACAGTATTAAAACGGAGATAGGTACCAATAATTCACTCAAGTCTTAGAAGATCAAAATTTTCATTGAGTGTGCGTGCGTGCAACTAGCACACAGTTCAGCAACATATTTAATTTTATGTGAATATAGTGTACCTACATAACTGAAAACATCTATACACGAACGAGATGACTCTGACAGATGCGTCATGAAGGTCTCGAAATAGCGCCTCGTTGGATTCAAAGAGAAAATGGAAAATGATTTTCTCCATCTTTTAAGTAAGTATTTAGCATATAAATAAGGATTTAAGCTTTACACAATATGTTCGTAGGTACGAGTATCTGTGTAAGTATACTCTATTTGATCAAAGCTTATTCAAATTTAATATTCATCCCGAGAAAGTACTCGTACACGTAGTAGGTACCTATAGTATCCAGCCGGTCCGCATGGATATATTCAATGCACACAAAAGCTACAAAAGGAATATCCATGCAAAATACTTCCAACCTTTATACACTGCACAAATAATATTTGCTTGAAGGAAATAGTCCGTCCTTCGTTCTTGTTTTTGGTTTGCGTTCATAAATAAACTTGTTTAAGCATTCAGCTAATTGTTTCAACGGCCGTTCCGAAGTGGCGGTCGCTGGCACACATTTCATTTATTCCACTCGCCGAACGAGCGGAAAGTAGAAAAAGTGACACGTTAATAATGGAAGGGTGGTTGAATAATTTGGGAAGGTTCGTTTTATTGTCCCCAGAAGGAATATCGTGCGGCTATGTTTGGCGGTTAGACCGGTCTCGGGCGGGCCGGCTCCCCGGAGAGCGAGCGGCCACACGAAACTAGGGCCAGGGGAAGGAGGCCGGAAATGCGAAGGTCACAGCAGATTGGTCGCACCTGAAATAGGGTCACTTCGTCACGGTTTATAGACAGAACGTGACTTTTACTTCGAAATGTTGAGGATGAAAGTACACCGGAATGCGAACCTATAGCACCTATTTGGTGACACACCTGCTTTATGATATTTGTTGCGCAGTCCCAGGATGCTTCGGAAGTAGTGAGCTCAGATTGGAGGAAAGATAGTTTTTTCTATTTCAGTTAGCAAAATTAAACAATATCCGCTTATGAAAATTTATGTTGGGTCCAACATACGATACCGTCTTTATAATTCAATCCACTTACCGATTATACAAAAGGGTCGCCTTAAGAACTTTAGGCGACCCATTGAGCCTTGATACCGTGACCTGCATCCTGATGACCATAACCTGGGGGAAATATTTTAAAGTTAGGTTTTTTCCACTTATGATTGACACAAAGCTACAAAATGTTTTAAGTGATTTAAGAAGTTACTGGTGAGAAATAATTCAGATTTCCGACTAGAGTTTCATTGAAGGATTTCATTGGAGAGTTTTATTGAACTATTAGGTAGGTAGTGAGTTTCTTGACGGGACTTCTCAGTGGAATCAAAGACGCCAGCGGTAGAGTCACATGATATGTATATTTTAATTAGTATTTAGCTTTGCGCCTGCGGCTTCGCGATGGTGAATTGAAAAATAATTTTCAAAACAAATATATGCCTATAGCAATCAGAGATAAGTGCACCTTTTTAACGGAGAAATAATTTTTGAAATCGTTTCGGTAGTTTCGTAGATCCACCTCAAACGTACAAACTCACAAACGCTTACCTCTTTACAATATTAGTGTAGATATTGATTGTAATAATATGATGTATGTTCATACGCTAAAGTTAAAAAAAAATATTAGAAAAAGCTGTAACTAAAAATGATATTAAATAAATTATGTAAAATTTTGAATTGCATTAAATTAAATGCATTCATAACCTTTTATTGTCCTTGAATGACTTGACCCCGAATTCTAAAACCTACTTAGGGTTCAGCAGACCTCCCAATGAAGCCATTTTCGCTTCTACTGACATTTCACAAGAAAGCATCCATTTAAAGACTTCTTAATGTTTAAATCGAATAGTGAAACTAGTACCTTATATAAATTGAACTGTCTGCATTAAAAGTCGAGAAGCATACGTAATAAATATTATTATAGTATGTAGGTTGACTGTTACTCGCAAATATTTACATTCGGCTCGGTTTATGATCGAATCTAGCAGATCTATGTAAATAAACCAATGTCCAGATTGATATAGAATACGTTAAATTGTTTTTTCAGAGACCGTGTATTATACTTATTAGTTTGTTTGTTGACTGGGCACACTGGCGAAATGAGAAGAAATCCTGCCTTTAGCGCCAAGGGTCGTGCGTTGGATCACCACCCTGGACAAGCATAATGTGACGAAAATTTTTCTTTATTCTGTATCTGGTGCTGTTGTCCCTTTTTTTATTAATGTAATTAAACAAATATGAGTCAGATAAAAATTAAATCGAGATCCCCTACTGGCTTAAATCCTTGTGTACCCCTTGACGCAAACCAATTCAGAAAAGTTCGTTTTCAGATTTTACCCGACTGGAAATCAAAACCGGGACAACACGCATATTAAAGCAAGAAACGAGCTACAGCGCACTACGCTAAGCGTATCCTCATTTACAAGTATGTTTATCAGTCTCGACTGTCACGTTAGCCTCATTTAATATACTTAATGATTAGTCTAGAATGTTAGCTTTGCTTAGTTTGGGTTCAAATGATCTTGATGTCTGTCTTTGTTTCAAGTGCACTATAGGGGTTGATGAAACATTTTGCCTATGCGCAAAATCTTAATCTGAATGATTCCGTTTTAGCTTTTACTTTACAAAAGTCAAATAAATATATCACTCGCAAATTAAATAACAGCTATTTTATTATTCACGGTAAAAAAATATCGCGGATGTGATTTTGGCCACCTGTAAACAATTTAACTGCATGAATAAATAGTACGTAACACAAAAGAAGTGAAACTACACTTTCATACAAATGGGACAGTCTAACTAGTGGAGACCGGCGGAGTGCTGTCGCGAATGCAATTTGTTGTCACAATACATCACGTACCATCTCGTTTGTTTTTGTTAGATATTGCGTAAAATACGCCCTGGCAATGTTATGATTTTTTTTTGACAAAAGAGTAACAGTAAATATACTCTCAATTGTTTAATAAGCGAAAATTCGGAGGAAAGCCCCAGCTGAACGAGCTCTTGAAACAGTTTTCAGTTTGATAGCCTGTTTCTCATTTCGCTATTTATTTTTATTTGAGTACATTGTTAAAACTACGTTGCGTTATTATGGACTATCTTACAAAAAGGCTTATAAAAGTAAATATTATTATAATAAAAATGACATACCACAAATGTCTTACAAACCCTACTGACAGTGGGATCATTGTAGCAAACATTTTCTCTACAAAACTTATAAAAACCGAGATGCTTTGTAGTACGACCAATACTTCCGTAGAATATTTTTAGTCTCAGGAATCTATTCATCTATTTTATGGCGGTCACGAGTTTATTTTAAACTCTCATAAAAATCTAAAAATTCGAGCAACTTAGCTCACTTGTTTCCTAATTCTCGTGAATCTTGAGTGTAATGTATTTTAGAAGGCAAGAAGTCTTTATTGTTTTTTTTTTGTCTCCCACTATCTATTAATTATTTCTAATTCAGTAGGTTTTATTTTATTTTGCCCGTCAGGGTGACCTTACTTCACTTGATTTAAAGCGGCTGTGAGGTCAAGATATAAGGTTGACAAATTATGTATCAAATTGGAATAAGTAAGTTCATTCGCAACATAAAGCAAAGTAAGTTCATTCGCAACATAAAGCAGCAATTACATTGAACCTGTCCTAAATACTTCTAGTGGTTAGTGGACCGATAAAAAAATGGAGAGTTCTGAAAATTAATTTGTGAAACTTTAAGTACCTACACTTTTACAATCCGCATCATTTATACACACACCGGCAGAATTAGCGGAGAAAAAAAAAGGGATGATTAATGTATTTTTTCGTAACACAGGCCGGTCACACTTCTTCTTTTTACTTTTAGGTCTAATTTGAAAATGGAACATTAGTCGACACTCATTTTTTCATTCGTTTATTTTAATTTTTCATTCAGTCATCTCTATCCACTGCTTCGAAGTTGATTTTCCGTTTTTTTAAAGTTCGTAAATTTCATTTGAAAAACATTGTATTGCAGTTTTATGAGGCATTGGTGTTTTCTCTCCTTATTTACCGCAACAATTGGGGCTGATGAAATGAGAAGTATGGTCAATCCTACAGATCGATTGCCACAAGACTTCGTCGATCGTTATCAACGGTTCATCGTAGCAACTAACGCTACAGATTGACGAATTCTTTAGTAAGGAGGAGAGGACAAAATCACACATTTTCCTAATTTGAATTCGGAATCACCTTCTTTAAAATTTAAACTTTTAATGATACTAGCCAGATAAAACCAGCCAGATACAAATAGTAAGTATAGCTAAAGTTGAAAGTACTTACTGTGAAAGTCTATTTGAATAAAATTATTTGAGTTTGAAAGAGATTTTATTACAAGTTTTACTACATACTTTATGCGAAAAGACTTTTTCCCCAATAATATTAATGCCAACTCACCAATATTACCAACATACACTGTCTCTCTTTAGGTGTTTTTTTCTGTCATATTATCAAATGAAATCAAAATCAGACATCAAGCAGGTATTTCATTAAATAAGCACTCTATTTCTATTAAAGGAATTCGATAGCATAATATTATTCTCTCAGAAAAGTGTATTGAGTAGCCGTTTCGTAAGAATTGAGAGCGAAAGCTCCGATCCTGCAACTCATCAAAAAATAAGTAAATAAACAAAAGAAATAAATAATGTTCTGTAAGCTCGTTGAAGCGAAGCAATCCGTCTACATTGAGTGACGAATCACTTCGCGCGAAAGCTCTCGGAGCTTATCTACGAGTAGGTACTGTTTGCGCGGTGCTCGAGTTGCTCGGCGCGAGTGAGCGCGTGTGGCTGGCAACGCTGCCAACACGAGCGACGCACTTCAAAATATATTTTTTTGTTATTAAACAACGTGTAAAAAGAGTGAGCACTAAACCTTAAGGGGCATATCCTATCAGTATTGATAGATTTTAAAAACTACACACAACAACATGGTCTAGGGATATATAAAACTTTTTTAAATAACTTAAAAAGTACTGGCCTTACAAAAAAACTATTAATGACAGATTATAAAAACATTATTAAGTTCCTTTTTTAAATTCAAATTTGTATATAAAAGGTTTTGTTTTAATATGAAATTCGCATTCATTGAATTTCTTCCAAAGAAGTAAATCTTCACGAACTTCGAACTTGATTAAAACTTCATAAATTTCTATAAATCTTCGTCAAACGCATCTCCGGTGTTCATTTAATCATGCCACGTAGACACTTGACCAGGAACGAAATGTTAAGAGCAGTAGGCATGATTCAAGCTGGCGCTACCCAAATTGCGGTTTCTGAAGCCATGAGGACCAGTCAGAGCGTTATATCCTGGCTTTGGTCACGTTATCGTGTCACGGGGGAAGTTGTGGAACGGCACCGAGGACCTCAACGCATTACAACACATGTACATGAACGATTCATAGTAAATGCTGCACGAAGTCAACTAAATGTAACGGCGATGCAATTGGTTCAAAGGCTACAGAGAGAGTATGGTTTGCTGGCAAGCGGTCAAACTTTGAGAAGACGGACTGCATGAAGTCAACCTACGTGCTCGTAGGCTACTTCGGGTACCAGCGCTAAGAAGAGGCAATCGAGGAAGAAGATTACAATGGGCTATTGCACACAAAAACTGCAACCATTCTCAATGGTCACTTGTGCTTTTCACTGATGAATCCAGGTTTGGATTTCATCCTGATTCGCGAAGAGTACGCGTTTGGAGAGAACCTGGACGTTGGAATCGACTGCAGCACCCACAACAAGTTCATGCATATCAAGGTGGCACGATTATAGTTTGGGCAGGAATTCGTCTCGGCGGTAGAGCGGACCTCGTTTGGATGCAAGGCAATATGACTGCTCTAAAATATCGAGACGAGGAGCCTGTAATCTTGCCCCACAGACAGCAAATGGGACAAAATTTCCAGCTAATGCACGACAATGCTCGTCCACATACGGCGCGTATAGTTACAAGTTGGTTACAACAGCATGATATCCAAGCTTTAGACTGGCCTGCACAATCCCCTGACTTGAATCCTATTGAGCATGCCTGGGATATGCTTCAGAGAAGAGCTCTTAGGAATTGCCCTGAAGATATTGTGCATGAAAAACAGCTTTTCTTGCATCTTAGCAGGACTTGGGACAGTATTCCACAACAGGATATTGACACCCTTGTTTTGAGTATGCAGAACCGCTGCAGTTGTGTCAGGAGAGTCTTAGGTGGATCCACGGATTATTAATTTTAAGTTTTCAACATTTTTTATATAATAAAATGTTGTTTTGTTTAGGTTTTGATCATTCAAAAATAAAACTTATCCTTATCAATAATATCTAACATCCTGGCTCTAAAATGGATTGACATGTCACTCGCCCAAGCCTGATGTTGAGCATTTAAGTCACCCATAATCACAATGGGTCTAGGTAACTCAGAAATAATCTGATCTACCTCATTAAATATAACAGAGGATGGATGAGGAATTTAAAGAGAAACAAAACAAATATTATTTATTTTAGCAGCAACTATACAAAAATTATTATGAACAGAGATGGGAAAATTAACAAAGGTTAAGGAACTATGAATTAAGAGGAACAAGTCTTTAAGAGAATTATTACTAACCCTAATTACTTACTTGTAGTAATCGACTTAACAACAACAGCATATACATACCAATATAGCAGAAGAGGCTCCAAAAGAGAATAGATAATTTAAGATCCTGGAAACACATTCCAGGATTTCAGAATACATTAAAGGCAACAATAGCGCAAAACTGAGAAAGCATGTTGAGTCAATAAAAAAAACAATATATAAAAAAAAACAACAAACAATATAATAAAGTCCACAGCAGACACGAAGAAGACACCACAGAACTATCTCATTTTCTGGATACCCTTAAACAAAAACTAAGCGAACTGTCTAGCAGATTACGTAGATATAATCAAACTACCCAGCGAAAATCACAAAATACACAGTTTCATAATAACGAAAAATCATTCTACCGAACACTGAATGACCATAATTCACAACCAAGTTCAAATACCCCGCCTACATCCCCCTTAGATAGTCCCACAACAGAGGAACTCCATCGATTCTGGTCCGATATATGGGCTAAACCAGTTAACCATAAAACAAATGAGTGGGTGGAGAAAGACAAGGAGACACTCAAAAATGTACCAGAAATGGCGTTCAAAGAAGTCACAATAGATCTTCTCCAAGCAGTAATAAGCAAAACCCACAATTGGAAAGCTACCGGCTCGGACAGAATCCACAACTTTTGGATCAAAAAATTCTACACTATTCACCCATTTTCATTGACACACATAAATAAATTTACTAAAACACCGGACACAATGCCCCTCTTTATAACTACAGGAATTACATACATGTTACCTAAAATTAAAAACGACCTTCAAAATCCAGCCAATTAACGGCCCATAACTTGTCTCCAAAATATTTATAAAATTATTACATCGTGTATTTCACATTTAATTTACAATCACACTGACAATAATAACCTGTTAGCCGAACAACAGAAGGGATGCAGAAACGAAGTCAAGGTTGTAAAGAACAACTGACCATCGATGCCATAGTATCCAAGCAAGCCCTCAGACGCAAGAGAAATATTTACCAGGCAATGGGTAGAAGTTGACTGGCAAAAAAGATTTGGCATATGTGTCAATAGAAAACCTACACCAATTAAAGCATATTTGCGGAAAGCAATAAAGAAATATTTAACTTAATGTAAATTAGTGAAAGTAATATATCGACCGCGACGTCAGAGCCCGAATTTCCGCGGCTTGGGCCAAATGTCTGGTGTCATTTGTGACCCCAAAATGCCGAACAAGCTGAAAGGGCAGGTCAATAAAACCATCATTAGGCCTGTCCTTTTACGAGTATATGGCAGTGAAACATGGCCGTTACTAGAGCGACACAAGCAGGAGCTGCGCGTCACGGAAATGAAGATGCTGCGGTGGATGTGTGGAGTCTCACGCAAAGATCGCGTGCGTAACACCCACATCCGCGGCGGCCTTCGTGTTCGTGACATCGCAGACAAACAGCAGGAGTTCCGCCTTCGTTGGTATGGTCATGTCTCACGGAGATCGGCAAACTACGTGGGCAACAAATGTCTGGCCATGCTACCCCCGCCAGGTACCGGTAGAAGAGGTCGACCCAAGAAGCGGGATCAAATGCCTTCGTCATGTACATATACAGTGTGTTAGGGATAGAGGTAGCGATATTTTTAGGGCATGTTGTATACTTAATTTTATCGATAAAAACACCCCCTTAATATTGGACTGGGTTAAGGGAATACCCATCAATTGTAGAGGAGACTTGTTTTTTAATGATGATTGGCACAGCAGTGTGACCTTTAAATTAGGCTAATTACCTCTTGCAAGTGACTTCCGATGCCCGTACCTGTTTTTACCCATTCCCGTAAGAATTTCGGAAGATCCTGTCTTAGATGCTAAGGGGGTCCATCTGCTCTCTTTCAGAAATCCCAGCTATTGTTAGTTTTTTTTATTTTTTTTCATGTTGCTGATCAAATCCAGATTTGAAAGCCCTAATAAGTAGAAAAAAAATGTGTTTAAAAGCTAATAATACTGCCTATCACCCAATAAAAAAGAAACATACGGTTCCTAATAACAATGCCACATAAAAAAATGTTTATGTGAGATTTTTAAAAAATTGACTGTTCTTTTACTATTACATAACATACTTTGAAAACTAGCTGGTTAAGGTGTAATATTTTTGTAAATTACAGAAACCTAGTAATAATAGCTACAAAACAACACCAAATTTATTGCTCTAAGTCACATAGTTTGGAAGTTATTGTTATTTGAATATGACCCTTGCGCGAACTCTTAATGTGCATTGTGTGAAATTGATAAGAGTAGTTAAACACAAATCATGCTAAATATTAAATTTAATCAAGCTTTACACTATTGAATCTAATTTAAAAATTGTTCAAAATGTCCACCTCTGTTTAGCAGGCATGCTGTTGCTCTAATAACCACTTGTCCTGTAGCCCTTGATATCATGGCGGTATCACTTCGTAGTTCGTCAGCTACCGCCCTTATTTTCTCGATAAGCTCTTCTCGACTATTAGGGACCTCTGCATAAACCTTTTGCTTCATCCATCCCCACAAAAAATAATCTAAGGGTGTCAGATCTGGGGAACGTGCAGGCCAAGCAACTGTTCCTCCACGTCCTATCCACAAGTGGTTATTAGAGCAACAGCATGCCTGCTAAACAGAGGTGGACATTTCAAACAATTTTTAAATTAGATTCAATAGTGTAAAGCTTGATTAAATGTAATATTTAGCATGATTTGTGTTTAACTACTCTTATCAATTTCACACAATGCACATTAAGAGTTCGCGCAAGGGTCATATTCAAATAACAATAACTTCCAAACTATGTGACTTAGAGCAATAAATTTGGTGTTGTTTTGTAGCTATTATTACTAGGTTTCTGTAATTTACAAAAATAATACACCTCACCTCTCGTGATATCACGTCGGGGTCCACCACTGTTGCAGTGCTGTCGAGGAGACGCAATAAGACACAGTTGGACCTTAAGAATTACTATATAACCACAGACGGAATGGGAGTGAAATGAGACAACAGTTGGTAATAGTCTGGTTTTTATAATTCTACTAAAGCTTATATACGAACTCATACACGTACACTGTGTGTCCCTGATCTTACTACGTGACCATCCGGCACACTGTGATTTCTGAAAGAGAGCAGATGGACCCCCATATGGGGGTGTTTTTATCGCGAAAATTAAGTATACAACATGCCCTAAAAATATCGCTACCTAACACACTGTATACAGCGCATGACGGTATCCTTCTATCTGAGCATTGCAGAGCATTTCTACTAAATTATATATGGCAAAATTTCGTTCCTAATAAAACTGTCGCTGATTTGTCATACAAACTGTCGATTTCTTGTCACTTCCTCCTGACCTCAGCCCGGTTTCATAATACCTTAGGCAAATACGCAACCCAGTACCAAAAAACTATAAAAAACCGGGCAAAAATATCATTGAACATTTTAAGAATACTTTTTTTAAAGTTTTGATGATTAGATGCGATATTGTTACTGTTTAACTAATTAAAAATATTTTTTCATAATATAACATACCATAACGACTTTATCCCAATTGGGGTAGTCAGAGGCAAGTGACTGGGCCGTCATAGTGAACGAAACACTCAGGAGCCCAATTTTCACCAATGATATTAGAACCCAACGCGGTAGGTGGTGAGCCTTCCGCCGCTATCCGGGTTGATTTGGTTCTTTATCGATGTTTTCCATTACCGGAGAGTTAGTCGGAAATTAAACAATGAACACAAAGATTTTGCTTCTGAACAGATTTGAACTCGGGGCCACACGATCCGCGGTCCGAGTTGGAGTGCTTAACCACTCGTGGCCTAGTAACTAACATACATACCATCACGACTTTATCCCAAACAGGGTAGTCAGAGGCAAGTGATTGTGCCGTCATGGTGAACGAAACACTTAGAAGTCCACTTTTCACCAATGGTATTAGAACCCGACGTGGTAGGTGGTGAGCCTTCCGCCGTTATCCGGGTTTATTTGGTTTGCTATCGATGTTTTCCGTCACCGGAGAGTTAGTCGGATATTTAACAATGAACACAAAGGTTTCGGTTCTAGCCCGATTTGAACTCGGGACCACACGATCCACGATCTGAGTTCGGGTGCTGAACCACTAGGCCACGACGCTCTCTCGTGTTTTACTAATCAGTTAAAAACTTCAAAGATTCAAAACAAGCAATTTCTAATTTGGTCCTCTAAAATAATACATTTTAAGTTACGCGGACCTATGAATAGCTCAGTGTAACGTACTCGTAAGTGCTGGCCAGATTTCGCCAGAGAGGTGCGTCACCGGTGACACTGCCGCCATTTTGAAGATTATATTTTTAATTGTCATTTATTCCTATTTGGTCTTGGGCTCGTGGATTACGTATGGAATTTTGCGATTCCGTTGTTTTTGTTAATTTGCTGTTTTTGCTGTTATTTAGGTTGTTTTCGTTATCTTTTTGTTATTATTTTGTTACTCCTAAGAGTGACGAAGTGAGAATGGACTCAAATAAGAAACAGCCAAGGCGGCGCCAGAGAATCTTGTAACCTCAAGCAGGTGAGTAAATGTTATATTTTAATCAAATTATTTCCTGTGAAATTATTAACCATATCTATAGATACCAATATAAAAAGAGGAAAAATTTGATTGTTCGCTTGTTTGTTTGTTTGTATTGAATAGGCCTTAAAACTACTGATCTGATCGTAAAAATAGAAAGCTAAATAATTCAGGAGTGGTATTATAGGATAAATTTTAAAATGATTGAACAAACAAGTCAGTGAAAAATAATAGTAAATGTAAATCAAGTCGGAGAAAAGCAGGAAAATGGACACCAGCTGTCAAAAATTTGACAGAACGAAGTCTATTGGGTCATCTAGGATATATATATATATATACATTGTCTCACTGCTGGGCAATAGCCTCCATCATTGATATCAAGTCATTGCTACAATTGATGGTTTTTGTAAAAAAATAATTTGTATTAAAATAGGTAAGTGATGCATTATTTGTAAAGATATGTTTATAAATATGATACTTTTCTTGTCCAAACGAATAAGTTATTCATCACCAGTAGGTATTTCGTTTTGAACAACATTTCTCTCGATTCCATTTTTGGATTTCAATGAAAATCTTAGCAGGTAGGTATTGTAATTTTAAAATAGCTAATAACCTACCTCCTAATATAATGAAAAAGTAGTTCCAATTAAGAAACCACAGATTCACATTGTGGTCATACTATATTTTAAATTCTATTTGTTTGTGAATACATGAACATTTTTACTTTCATCATGTTGTGTGTGTAGGTACGCATTGTAGGAGTGCACTAAAAAAGGTTTGCAATATATGTCAAATTCTAGAAGAATGGAAGTCAATAACGCCTCTGTACCACGAGACGCCGGATTAGTACTTAGCTACCGACAGTTCCATACGTTTTGTTCATATCGTTATTATAAACGAGTTTATTGGTAGAAGTCGGTCATTGCTCTTAATTTCACATTTAACTGGCACAAAGTATAGTAATTAACGTATCAGAATTTACTACCCTTCTATTGTTATTTAAGTCTGTGAAGTGAAGCTACTAATAAATAGAAAACAATGATATGAAAGAGGAGTAGAAACAAAATTCGTTATTGCATTTTTAACTGATTAGCATTTTCAATTTATCAATTTGTTTATTTCGTAAATAAAAAAAGAAAAAACCTTCAATAATTAAATTTTCTAGAAGGATTAAATATTCTCAACTCTAGTTAAATAGATTTAAGCTTTTGAATTTGAACTGTCATAGCAGTTACAGATAGTAGATACTATCTATCGATGAATAAATGTAATAACTAGAGAAGCTTTAATGAATAAATGTAATAACTAGAGCCCAAAATATTAGCAACTGACTGCCTCGACACACTTCGTTCTGTCAAAAGTAATTGTACACCGCGGCGTCGGTAAAGCAGCACATCTTGCCCGCGTTTCTCCGACTTGATTTACAAATACTATTATTTTTCACTAAATGTTTTCTCAATCATAATAAAATATAGCTTACTCGTATGTCATGCCCTGATAATGTAGCTTCATATTAGTGAAAGAATTTGTGAAATCCGTGCAGTAGTTTCGGAGCCTATTTAAAACGTCCAATAGCCGTAACCTCGGTTTTAGCTAAAGTGTTCGAGCGGATCATAAACACGCAGCTCATCCGCTACCTAGAGGATCACTCTCTCATTCACGACCGTCAGTATGGCTTCCGACCAAAACGGTCTACGGGTGATCTTCTAGCGTACGTAACACACATCTGGGGGGAGGCTATGGACAAGCATGGGGAATCTTTGGCCGTCAGCCTTGACATTGCCAAAGCTTTCGACCGAGTATGGCATCGCTCGCTTCTTTCCAAGCTTCCGGCATATGGTCTGCCACCTCGCCTATGCGACTGGGTCGCCGGATTTCTGGAGGGACGTAGAATTCGCGTCCTTTGCGATGGTCGAAAATCACGCTTTCTCCAGATTAATGCCGGAGTGCCGCAGGGCTCCGTCTTGCCGCCGACGTTGTTTCTTCTGCATATCAATGACTTGTTATCTCTTGGTAATATTCATTGCTATGCGGATGATAGCACGGTCCACGCGCGATATTTCGAGCGCCCTGGGGCATAGCAGACTGACATCGAGGAGAAGAGGCGAAGTCTTGTTGTTGAGCTTGACGGAGTGTTGGACCTCATTTCAGAATGGGGTGCATGCAATCTTGTCGAGTTCAATGCCAAGAAAACGCAGGTGTGTGCATTCACAGCAAAGGCGTCGCCGTTCCTTTCCCATCCCACTCTTCAGAGCACCCCGCTACCAATTAAGGATAGCCTAAACATCCTTGGCATAGATGTTCGTAGCAACCTAAAGCAGCGGGACTACATTGAGAGCGTCATTAGAACTGCATCCCGTAAACTCGGAGTCCTGAACAGAGTGAGACGATTCTTCACGCCTGAGCGCCTGAGCTCTGTCTCTTGTATAAGACACAAGTCCGCTCGTGTGTGGAATACTGCTCTCATCTCTGGGACGGTTCCGCCAAGTACCTACTCGAAGCTCTTGACAGGTTGCAGCGGCGTGCTATCCGTATTATTGGAAACCCAGAGGCAACTTTGACCCTTGAGCCTCTCCAATTGCGTAGAGGCATTGCCAGGCTAAGTGTTCTCTACCGCTTCTACAATGGGGAATGCTCTGACGAGTTATTCGAGCTCATTCCACCCTCACCTTCCCACTCCCGTACCACGCGTGCTCGACTACGGCGTCAACAACACACAATTCAACATTTGTTGCCCCGAACTAAAAGGTTCGGTGACTCGTTTCTTTGTCGTACCATCCAGACGTGGAACGCTCTTCCAGCACATGTGTTTCCTTCCTCGTATAGTCCCGGGTTCTTCAAGCGGGGCGTGAAAAGGCATTTCTGCAGGCCTTCAAGGTGAGGATGGCCAGCCCAGTGATTCGTTGAATGACTGGGCTTGTCAACCTCATATTTGGACCTCACGACCGCTTTTCATCAGGTGGAGTGAGGTCATCTTGACGGGCAATATAAAAAAAAATATAAAAAAAATAACAAACATACAAAACTTTCCTCTTTATAACATTTGGGCCCACTGAAAATCAGCGTCTGGGCCCATAAAGCCCAGGCTATGCTGAGTGAGGTCCATTTGTCTTTTTGGGCATCGGGACACCGCTGTCTGATGGCATGTTCTTTTTACTGTTTTATGTTTTATTATTCATGCCGACTTCTTTTGTGTTTAGACTATAGGGATTGTAATGTCCTTAAAGTTAAAAAAGGTTTTTCTATTTCTATTTCTATTATTATAGATGTTACCTCGTTAAATGTCTAGGCTGATTTTAATAGCGATGAAAAAAAACTTTAAATAAAAAGATTTCCACCGGATCCAAAATACATTTTAAATTGATTGCTTGCTTGCCAATTGCTAGGAGATTGTTTACCTACTTAGCAAAATGCCAATTTCTGTTTGTTAAAATTTCTCAACACACAGTTAGTAGTCGCATTTTTTCAAGATTTTTTGTTTTTTATCTTTATTATAATAGCTGTATTTATTGCTGTACAATTTTGCCACCAGTATCACCACGTTTCACTATCTAACCAACCAACCACTCTTTTAACAAAATGTACACCAAGATCGACTAACCATGAACATAGCAGAGTTGTGCTGTGGTGATA
The DNA here is from genome assembly GCA_947369235.1 of Udea olivalis. Taxonomy (NCBI): domain Eukaryota; kingdom Metazoa; phylum Arthropoda; class Insecta; order Lepidoptera; family Crambidae; genus Udea; species Udea olivalis. Next base: position 12,136,513 of record OX376341.1, on the reverse strand, counting down.
CTAGAGGCTAATTGAGTTGAATACAACCCTGAAAACTAATACGAAACGATTATACTCGTATATCGAAAATGTTGAAATTCTTGTTGATTTTTTGTGTAAATGTATAACAATCAATGTTCAACTGTATAACAATATGTATAAAAACCTGTTCCATCGTACCTTAAAATGAACTCGATCGCAAACCAGATGACGACGACAGTCTCCATGTAGAATAGAACTATACCAGCCTTCGCTTCGTACTCTTCGATCGTGGAGAACACGGACAACGACAGGCACATGAACACCATGAGGAACCTGTGTGCAGAATATTTTGTTAACGTCAGTATTAGAATATTACTGTAACCATTTGTCATCACCTCAATAAATTTCATAGACAGAACGAAGTTGACTACCTTTTTCTCTTTTCTAATACATATCATACTCGTACATAACGCTGTGAAGTATAAGCTGAATCTATGCCAAGTATGTATATATTAGTGTCTCTAACTTTTTGATTGAACTCACAGGGGACTCAAGGCGAAGTCAATATATTCAGGAGCGAGTGCGCGATCCCACCCCTCTTAGTTATTTAGTTTAGAGGTTCCTCGTGCTTGAATACGTAATTAAACATTCAATTAGAATATATTAAACTGCAGATTTGTTCAGAAAAGAGATCGCTTCAGGATTATGTTATGTTTACGTGTGCCGTTTTGCATCCAGACAAATCAAACACGTGTTCAATTATGCCTGAGCAGTAGGTAAACGCTCAGAATAACTTTGTTCGAACATATCGCCCGTGAACAATAGATGTTTCGTGAGTCGGAAGCGAGTTGATAAATAAATTTGGCCGGGCCTAAAATACGATGAGACTGTTTACTAACAACAAGTGGGTTAGTGCGGGGGAGGGGTGGATGACTTACACAATCATATGATAGAGGACAGCCTTAACACCCCTGGGTCGCTCGAGGAAATTGTAGAACTTGGATTGGAGGCGGCGGTAGCGCGCGTCGCGTCGCGTGGCGCGGTAGCTGAGCGGCTTGCCGAGCAGCGACATCCGCGGCGTCGCCAGCCGGTCGCCGCCACTCTTACTCTCACTGCAACCAACGACAACACGTCACCTCATCAGTGCCTGCGCACCAGTGTCGTTAACGTTAGCCATAGCGACTATCACATTGCGATGGCTTAGTTCACAATTTCACTATCTACAACATTGTAGTTTTTTACTATTTTAGGGCCCAATACACTCAATATTATGCACTTTTGATTGCGTGTATTAAAAAACCTCTAATCTATCTATTTTGATAGACTTAGTGTGAATGTTGTAATAAAAATATTGTATGATCGCAATTATGACCTTTATTGTTTGTTCTAATAATTTTGTTTTCGAACCGTTTGTGTCTAAACTTTTAAAAATTTTAGGACGTTCTTCCTTAAAATTGACTAATCTGAAAAAGTATCATTGTGAACTAAGCCATGGATTTAAAAGTTCTTGATTGGTGAAGAAGAAGTCACGGACAACGTTGACAATTACGAGGATGACGAATGTGATGTTCAATACCCAATCATGAACTTTTATATTTTATTGCGCTCGTCGCAAGCGCTACACTAACTGTACAGACATCAACACATTAGTTTACGGTACACTTTCAAATGTCCTCAACAGATCTTGAATTTTATGTTCAAGGAATATCTTAATTAAAATGTCAAGATTTAACTTGAATCTTCAAGACAGATTGAGTGAAAACATTAAATGACTTCCTGATATAATGTCTGCACATACCTCAGTTATATCAGAATTCGTCTTTCCGTCAACACTTTTCTACTCTTTACAACACAATTCACACTTCAACAAAAGCGTAGCGTTAAACATTTACAGAAAATTTATGTTTCTGCGCCAGGTTTACACATTGCATGGAGATTATATTTAGCGCAATAGCGAACTGATTTAGCGAATCTAATCCAGAGACAGACAACTTATTTAGGCTGATTGTTTTGTAGGTAAGGTAGGTTTTTTTGGAAGTGGGAAGCTATATTAAGTACATAACCGATTGTAAATTTCGATCATGATTAAAATTTGCTTCAACGATGATCAAGTTACTAATTAATTATTTTGCGAATAAATCATTGTTCCGTTAAGAACTTGCGAAATACCTACTTCTTACCTAAGTTTCAGTTTGAAGATAATCTCAAAATTTCATCGCAAGGGCTTTTTCTTAAAACAGTATTTGAAAATTAAATTTCTGGCCAACTATAAAAGTTTTTGTTATTTTTTAAGGAATTCAAATTCCGGTGTAGAAATTCTTCTTTTCAAGTTTAAGCTTTCAGTTACTTATATTGATAAAAAATGGCAAATAAATGTTGTAAACAGGAAATATTTCCTCGGCGAAATACTTACAGAGAACAATAACATCAATCTGGTGATTGATGTTATTGTTCTCTTCCTGACAAAAGTTCAGTAATTGAGAAAAAATAATGAGCTCGTAATTCTTTAAAAACCAATTTTACTTTAACAACGACCATCATGTATTTTTGTACCCTTACCCCTAACAGGTTTTTGTTGACATTTTAGGTTTTCTGAGTTAGAGTTTTTAGTACTCATGTTGTTAACGTGTACTTCTTCGTAAATGACATGACATGTCGATCGATATTGTATGGACTTACATAATAATTCATTACTATTATGGTTTTGACTAGTGCCAACACTGCTAACTGAAAAAGATGGTTTAAAACAACTTTACGGATTGTTTGAGAGATTTATATTTTACTTTATTTCTTAACACGGCGTTACGACTCCTTCACAGGCAGCGGTTATGATCAACTTATGTTACTATACAAACCAGCGTGTTCGTGTGAATATCATAAAATAAAAATAATGTTGCTTTGTGAAAAATCACGCACCATAATGTCGTTATTTGTAACTATGGTAGCGGAGATAGTAAGAGGCACAAAAGCTACGATACCGTGCTTATGCACAGACTTACGCAACCCTCTTCGCGAGTTCCTGCAATGGGATATCAATCACGGCAATCTCGTCGCGACACTTGCGGAAAACCGGCGAGTAAACAAACCGAGCAGAGCTATGAGTTAAACTGGCTCGGCGGGAAACGAAATCGTCGCAGTATAATAGTACACCGAGACGGTCCCATTCACGACTGCTTACTAACTGCGGCGACGTCGGCCCGCCACGCTTTGTAACAGTTTTACTTTCAATAGCACTTTTATCTAAGCAAAATGTTCGTACTATTGCGTTCCTTATCGTGAACTTTGATTTCGTACGTAAATCAGCTGGAGCAGCTCGGACGTTTTTGTTTACCGCCTCGATAATTAACTAGGTTTACGCTACGCTTCGTGTGCAGCACCTTATTTACGACGAAGCGACGCTGTTGATACTGTTATGTACGAATTAGCACTGAACAGGATAAGTAACCCACTCAACCCGACCCATCACGACTTACGACAAATAGCAACATCGAAACGGTAGTTTTTTCATGTTTTTAGACTACTAGCTGCCCGTCAGCACTAGACTAGTAGATTATTTCTCCCGTTAAAATATATATGTATATGTCACTCGCTAATAATGTAGCTTTATTTTGGTAGGTAATTAATGAATTTTAAAATCGGTCCAGCAGTTTCGGAGCCTTAACATTACAAACGAACAATCAAATATTTCCTTTTTATAATATTAGTATAAATTGAGAGCATTACTTAGGGTAGTCTAGGGTAGTCTATAACAGGGTTATACGGATGCCCTAAAATATGGTGTCAAGAAAATTTAAAATGAAGCCCCTCTAGCCGTATCCATATGGTTTGTATTCTTTATTCCGAACAGGAGCTTGGAACTTGTTAGTGATTCGTGTCTGTACTCGCAATAATATGTTTCATTAACTAAACTCAAATTCGTTTACATGAGTTTCGATATCTAAATTATGTTGTCTCATGTCTGTTGTAATTCTTACTTTGTTTAAAAACGGGCAAGAGCCACTCGCACTTGATACTAGTTTGTATTGTTATGCATTATATACAGACTTTATTTTCAGTACCCAATTTATCCTACAATTTCAATTTTACTTACTGCAGATAATTGTGATAACATACAATTAAAAACTAAAATGTTATGGACCAGACTTAATTACGTCAGTACCTACTATTCAGTATTCTGTGCTTGAATGTGTGAATATTAAACACTTCTCAGACAAACGATGTTAAGCTGTTACTTGGCAGGTGATTGGCTGGACGCTGGTAGTAACGCAGTCCCTCAGGGTCCGTGAGGCCAGTCTAAATTGTCACTTAGCTCTTCGTAATAGAAATACATTATATTTTGGCAATATTGTGTCTCACTAATTTGATGCACAGGTCCATTATTATAAATCTCATCATTGCTCAGATTAAACCGCTAAATATACCGACCCTGATTTATATTTTTTAGTTCCTTTTATAACGTATTTACATCTGTAGTTCTTAAAATCGTTAGGAATTGGAAGATCACGTAGTGAATTTGTCCCTAAAAATGTTAACATTGACCTTTTAAATAACCACTTCTGCTCATCTACTTCTATTGGGAGTACTATAAAACGTAACACTTTTAAATCAACTGTCATATCCTCCAACCCCCGATTACTCCCTCTTAGCCATGGGACGGACTGTGATGTTAAGGAGAATTTCATAACGGTGACGTATAAAACTCGAGCTTCATTACTAAATATTGAATAAACCTATACTCCATTCATCATAGCATTAGACAGATGTAAAAAAGGTTCTTTTCAGGGGACACTGTGGTAAAAGTACAATGAATATTATTACTTATAAGATGTATGCCGAATTTATTAAAATCTTCTTATAAAGCAGCTGTCACACTTTATTGTTCTCAGTTAAAGTGAAGTAACTTCAAAATGTATGAGGCTTTTGCTTAAATAAATTATTTTGTCTTGCATAAAACTATATTGACGATGTAAAAACCTAAAAAAACAGGGGTTTTTATGCGAGCAAATTTTTACTGTAACTATAACTCTACCAAATCTAAAATGTTACATAATCCCTTCATACGTGGTGGCGGAAGGGGTTTTCGATTTTGCCAGGTTTTACCTAGGTATGCTATCGTCATGGCAACGTCAAATGCAACTTGTCATTCATTTTAGCATCCCTGCTTCTTATTTCTAATGTTATAAAGAATGAAGTATAGTCTTTTTGTATGAATAGATTTGTCCGGTGGCTTTAGACTTATTCAAACAGCAGACTATTGTGCGTCACAAACACGTCAAGTACCTACTGAAAATTGCAGTGCTTATGAAGTAAGCTAAACCGCTTATTACTCACAGAGTGAATTTGTGTACGTAAGTACTTACTTAAATTATTTTGTCGCTTAAATAAATTATTTTGTCTTGCATAAAACTATATTGTCGATGTAAAAACCTAAAAAAACAGGGGTTTTTATGCGAGCAAATTTTTACTGTAACTATAACTCTACCAAATCTAAAATGTTACATAATCCCTTCATACGTGGTGGCGGAAGGGGTTTTCGATTTTGCCAGGTTTTACCTAGGTATGCTATCGTCATGGCAACGTCAAATGCAACTTGTCATTCATTTTAGCATCCCTGCTTCTTATTTCTAATGTTATAAAGAATGAAGTATAGTCTTTTTGTATGAATAGATTTGTCCGGTGGCTGTAGACTTATTCAGACAGCAGACTATTGTGCGTCACAAACACGTCAAGTACCTACTGAAAATTGCGGTGCTTATGAAGTAAGCTAAACCGCTAATTACTCACAGAGTGAATTTGTGTACGTAAGTACTTACTTTACTCTATTATCATGCAAATTAAACGTCAATGAGTAAGTAATAATAGCACATAGTATATCTTTTAGAATAGGCTAAGCACAAAGTAGATAATAGATGGGCAGTTACGTAAACAGCAAAGGATCTAATGAATAAGATTATTCCAGCATTAAAGCACTCCATTTGCATGGGCACAACAACTTTTCTAATATAAAATAACAAAATTTTCCTCTTCACGTTGGGGTTGTTCTTGTCTTGACGTAGGAGCTTTTTTCCATTGCTTCGTGGTTATAGCCCCTGACTTTGCCCGGGTCGAATGTAAACAACTCGCCGACCGCGCGTCTGCACCCACACTCTCCGGCACCATTCCGGAACTACTGAATAACCATGAATTACTTTGATGACACTATTCACGGTAAAATCGAATCGATGTTGTGATCGACTAACGTTTTGGGTCAGAGCCATTTTTGTAGGAGGTTGGTACACAGTTAATGTAAAATGATTTATTTACACGCAATGTCACGCACTCTCATTAGTAGTAAAGATAGTAACTCCGAGCATAGCTATCTATCATTAAAATTATTTTGTGAATATCCTGATATTATTTATAGGTAGTATTACAAGGTTTTTTTTATCTAATATAAGTTGTTCGCCTTTATTGCGAGCAAACTCTGTTAAAATTGTAGGATTAGTTAAACAGAGATAAGTTAAGTAAACAATTAGGTTGAAAACATTAACATAATGGTTAACGAACCGGTGTACCTATTTAAACGTTGTCAATAATTTATTCCATGATACGGATTCGGTTTCTACTTCACAAAATGCAAAATGATTATTTTCACTAAATTATTTCGAGAACAAAATGGTGAGCCTTACCTTAGTTTAATCAAGATTTGATAAGCAGGTATTAAACGTGTAAGGTATGTTATTAGATGAGCGTTCCTTAGAGCTAAGGCAGACTACTCACGCACGCAACACCGGTGCTTGTGTTTGACGAGTCATAAGCCAATAGCTCCGTAAATAAGTCATAATGGTAACCCCGACGTCAAAGCCCGTGTCAAGCTTCTCCTTTAATTATTCCCTGACATTGGGATACCTTTGGGGGTTCATTATCTTCAGCGAGAAAATGAGTCCTGCGGTAAACGTGATTTGCTTACCGTAAGTTTACTCTGAAATCTCGGCTATATGGCACCTGGATTAGGTACTCATAATCAAAGTTAAAAAATAGGTAGAGTTATTGTTAATTTCCTTACAGTTGAATAACTAACTAGTAGCTCTATCATTAGTTCGAAACTGAATATCAAAGGCATCATTGAATATTAGATCTGCGTTATCTACACTGGCGAGAAAAATCTTTCAAAGTGAAATATAATTAAATTTTTCTTTTAAAATAACTCTTTGCTAAAGACCGATAGAAGAAGGTCTGTTTCAAGAAATAAATGGAGAAGCAAGAGCGATCAAATATTTCAGGACCACTAGACGCCGGGAGGGCTTCCACACCCTTATGTGGTTGACTTTCCAGCAATCCAAAGACGGCCGTTGAGGTTTGCTGCGTCTTTTCTGGTCCGCACTGCTAAGGAGTGGAACGCTCTCTCTATGCGTCTGTGTTTCCGGATACTTACACCCTTGTCAAGGCCAGATTTAATAGGCATTTACTGGATAAGCGTATATGACCATCGGCCTCGTTATCGCTTACCACCTGGCGGGACTGAGGCCAAACGCAAACCCATTGTCAATACAACAAACATATATAGGCAGTTAACTACTATCAATTTATTAAACCAGGTGTTACACCAGGCTCAACCAGCTGTCTTGGCTAGCTTTACAAATATCGTTATTTTGTAAGCTTCTACTTAATATTGCTCGTCAGTGTATTAATCAGTGTTGCAGGCTATGTGAATTTGTATACTCATGCTCGTCCGTCATCCATTGTCCCTTTGACTACTCTGTCGAGTCAAGCCGCAAAGAACTCGTGTGACAATACGTAATTTGTATTAATATCCCCCATTTTATTATCTACACAAACAGTCGTTTAGATGGTTTTTGCCTTGAATCTGTTGTATGTTTGTTAATGTAAATATTCAGCCATAATACCCTGTGATCTACGGCTGATTGCATGTTATTACCCTACATCTAATAAATTAGGAACGCGGTGTTCTGCTTGTTACTGAACGTTGCTTCAGCAACTTGAATAGACTAAATGAAATGAATTTACGTTCGATCGATATTTGCAAAGGCAGTGCTCGAGGGGGACAACCATGTATTAAAAAATTAATGTGTTTGCTTAACAAAAAAATTTTTTTTAATAAATGTAAGTAGTAGAAAGTTGTCGAACTCAATTGCGTCTTGCGAGAATAATAAGAAAGTGAAGAATTGTATGGTTTAGTATTAGATTAATAGAGTTGAAAGATGTTTTGAAACATACAAAGATATGTATGTTTCAACAAAGTAACATTGTAAAAAGCAAGCAACTTTGTGAAAAGTAAATATAAAACTGAATTTTAATGTCAACATAAAACATACACAGCTGGTATGGTCGACAGAGTCTGCTTCCAATATGTAACGCGTATGAACGCGTCCCCGTAAGAACACATAAATTTAACAAAAATAATGATATTTTATACTGGAATGAAACTTAAATCACTTACGCAAAAACAACTACCCTGATATATTACATTTAATGGTTTTATGTTATCCAGATATATTAGGTAGGTATTTCCTCAAATTTTTCCTGCCTTGATTTGATTTTGGTCTACTCTGAAGATTTTCTACTAAAAGCTATTTTTTTAAAAGATTGAGAATGTCTAGAAGTAGTTTTTTTTAAAGACGCTGAAATTTTACTAAATATTTACTTTTTAAAAATTAGTTAAAGTTGCATTAATCCTGATGACCATATTTATTTAATTATACTAAAAAAGACGTCTTGATGTTAATCTTCGTCACTATGTATCTAAGAATGTTTTTAATATCGTGCGGATGTCATAACGCGGAATCCCCCCCCGTACGAGTTGATTAAGTAGCCGTAAAACAAGGTAGGAAATAGATGAATTTTGATGTTTTTGTAGAAATATCTACTAATAACTGTCCGTCAGCTGTTTCGCTGAAAATAACAAAAATATAGCCTATGTTTACTGGTTGATAAGATAGTGATAGTTTTATTGGTATTGGTGCAATAATTTCTAAAATCGGCCTGGGAGTTTCGGGGCCTATTCAATACAACCAAACAAACAATCACATCTTTTCCTCAATTAATATTAGTATGGATAATAACAGTCATAGATAGCAACTATCATTCGTGTACAGAATTCGAATACTATTTTTTAGCTATATTTCTTTAAGGTGTTTACAAAAATAGGGGACAACCTCTACTGTTAACTCTAAAAAAACAAACAGGGTTTTTTTTCAAATATATTTTGAATTTAGTATAAACACTTAACTTGGTTTTTGTTCTGACATTTGTTGTTACTATGTGTTTTCTACCGTGTATTTTTTTTAGTGTAAATATTTGTTGCAGTTATGTAAACATTTATGTTTTAGTAAATTATATATTTGGATTGTAACATACATTCCATCACGACTATATCCCAAACGGGGTAGTCAGAGGTGCCTGTTGCCGTCATGGTGAATGGAACACTCAGATGCCCACTTTTTACCAATGGTATTAGAACCTAACGTAGTAAGTGGTGAGGCTTCCGCCTTTATCCGGGTTTAATTTTTTATCGATGTTTTCCATTCACCGGAGAGTTGTCCGTAAAATTAAACAATGAACACGAGGATGGTTCTGACCAGATTTGAGCATGGGACCACTTGATCCACGATCTGAGTTGGGGTGCTTAACCCCTAGGCCACAACTTTCTGAAATAAATTCATATTTATTCTTAAATAAGCCTTGGAATGATTACCTATTACATAATTAAAAACGCGACCAAACGGAAACTCAGTTTTTGATGAAAAAAAAGCTTTATCAAACTTCCACATATTTTTCTTTTTGGCGAATTTTGTTATTTCATGTATTTGCTTGCATATAGGTAAACTTCTTTAAATAATGATAAATATTATAATAGACTACATATTATTAAAATAACATTCACTGTTTTTTCCCTACGCATTGCTAAGTTTTTTTCAAATTCGTTGTCTGAAATGTTTTATTCAATAATTTAATGTCCTCGATTTAATTACGCACAAAAGGGATTTAATTCTAAGATTAAAATGTAATATTAATCACGTAAATGAAGACGTGAATAACAGATAGGCCCACGAGTGAGAATAGGGCTGTTGTACAACTAGTTATAGACCAGGATACGGTAAGTTAATCCAAGGGTCATCCATTATTTAAGCCACAACTTGTATAGCCGAGGGTGCAAGTCACCACAACACAGTGCTACTAGATGAAAATTGCAAACTATCGTGTCCGCAGACTTATCCTTGTTTTAGATCTACTTACCTATAAAATTTTAGAACGTCTTTTTTGTGGTTTGTATAAAATGTTCCGCTTCTAAGTCATAATTGACGAAGTAATTTTTTAAATCGTATATTTCGATGACAAAATCGATGCCGGATTGATTATATCATCTGACAAGTAATTCATTGTTTAGGTGTTTCACCAACAATGGCGGTCATTGTTGCTGATGAAATCTACCCGATTAGAGTAAACGTTTCATTTTACACATTCTAATAATTTTGAATTCAAGGGTTTACTATTAGTTAAACGATTATTTAAATTCAAAAAAGTAATACACAGTCCTACCGAAAACTCATCATCATCCGTGCGGCCTATCCCGGTTGTGAACCCACACTGGTATGTGGGGTCCCAGGGTCCGCCTAATTCCTACCGAAAACTACATACGAGTATACATGTTTCGAAAACCTCATTATTTTAAAGGTCCTTAATAATAAAAGTTTATGGGGCTTTGTGTCAATATGAATGAACGTTCGTTTGTAAGGGTTACTCATACCTCCCTACCAATCCTTTTCATTGAAAGAGGTCAAACGAATATCAAATAAAGGGCTTTGTTTATTCATCCCAAAACTGAATTTAAAGCTACAAAGGAACAAATTGAAATGACAAAGACCTCAAGGTTTTGCCGAATACAAATATTGTGGCAGCAGCTGGGCACCTACTATTACAGCTAAAATAGTGATGTTCTGGTGTAATGTTTCCTCTTTTCGAAGAAGCCACTGGTAAGATGTCATATGAAATATTTGTTGTAATGAGAAGTCGTAAAAAACGATGATTAAGAAGAAGATCTGAATTGGAGTTATGATGGTTAAGCGTTTGCCGGTGAGTTCGTTTGCGTGAAATATTACTTTGGGCAGAATTTAGGTTATTTTTTACGATTGGTACTTATTTGGTAAATAATACTGATACAAACTGCTGCCTTTTACTTTAAATTGTTTTACCTCTATACAATTTTTCATCCCCTATTTCGTCTTCTCATGAAGTTCGGTTCAGTAGCAAATATTTGTTTATTTTCCATCAAGTACCTAACCACAAAAGTTTCATGGTTTTATCTTTACCAGTGACGAACTTCCATACAAGCTTTGGTCCCCTATTTAAAGCCTTCCAAGTGTTGTTTTCGCCATATATAGTAGCATATACTTCCTAAGCTCTAATTTATCATTGCACCCAATTTTATCAAAATCGGTGGTGTGGTTTAGGCATTAAAGTGTCAAAGACAGACAGACACACAGAGTTACTTTCGCATTTATACTATTGGCAGGGATTAAACATTTTAATTATGTGTGTATAGAAATTGTACGTTATCTTTAATTAAGAAACGTAAGTAGTTATGAAACTTTATCAAGTCAAGTTAAGTAATAGTAATACTAAGCATAGTAAATTATGTTTTCAAAATAAAACACTCAGCCAATGCCCGGGAACATTCTAACTAGTGTTGTATCCGAAGTGGTATTTTTTTGTCATTCTCCCGCCCACATAAACAGTGAGTAATTTAGGACGGCTCTTAAGTATGGCCCTCTTTAACTTGGTCTCTGGGCCCCATGAGTTGGCACCGAGCCAATGAATCTCGTTATTTATAAGGAAACTCACTTTTCTTCTTCCTTATCGTTTATCACTTCATTGAAAATAAAAAAAATAAGGGTTTCTATTTTTGTACCATTCAAACTCATTACATTTAAACATTTATTAGTCCCCGAAAAAGTAGGCAGACGAAATTAAGAGATTTATGAAAATATTTAGCATCAAAGTAGATAATGAAGAGTCTATTCCTGCTGCTGTGCCCAAGCGACGCTGGTCTTCTTGCAGCTGGTTCTCAGATTTCTTGTCTTTTAAGCAACTGAAAAGTGTATCGGCATTGGACAGTACTATTACCAATAGGCTCGTTTGTGATCCAATGACTGCCTTATCTAATGAAAAAAAAACCTATTGTAGATACATTCATGGTTGAGCTGGGCCACTAGGCATGGCCATTAAACGCGACGACTAGTGGCTAAAATACCGCCACTAAACTCGGGACCACGAAGCAGGCTACTCGAAATCTCGGTCTGCGCACTGGTGTCATACTGATTGTATAAAAAATCTCGTCCGCAGCTTGTAGTGGCCACATTAGGCCTTGACTAAGGGTGGAGCGAATTTTTTTTTTTTAATCTTGATGTTCCTGTACTGTATAAATCAATGACCCTTAGTCAAAGAAGTACTTGTATTCTCATACAAGCATAGTAAATTATGTTTCAGCAGATTTAATAAATATCTTGAGGTTGCGCGATAAGCTTGACGTTTTGAAAAAAAATGCAAATTAGGATTTCGAATGAGCGTTTAAAAAAGATTTTGGTAAGTATTGTTCAAAATATTCAACTAGAATACCAACTAAAACTTAAACTAACTAGAAAATATGAGAAGCAATTTAATAATCATATTTCAAAATCTCGAATGGCCAAATCATCTCCTTTTGGCTAAAATGCTGAGATTTGGTATTGAAATGTGGTGTGTCTTGCCCGGATTTTATTCTAGTAAAAACGATACCATCACTTGTTTCCGGTCCGCAGACAACATGGAAGTTACAGTAACAAGCTTCAAGTGCTATTCTACTGCTTCAGTGTGGCAAGGATAGGATACTGTTCAATTTGTTGCAAATTCTCCCCTGCGGAATCATGAAGGCGCTTCGAAATTTCTCTGACAGACGTCAATGTATTTTATTGCCTTTTAAGGCTATGCTACCATCTCTGTCCCCCAGTAAATTAAATCATTATAATTAGACGACTCTTAGGTTCTGGAAGGTGGAATTCGAGGATTTTCTTTGCTCTTGACTCTTTTCTAGCTCTCCGAAGAGCAAACCGTCCGAAGGGCGCCGCTTCATCTTTTAACATTACCATCCACACATTTTCAGGGTGAACAAAGAAGGAATGCCTTCTTTGTCCATACTGAAAATGTGTGGATATCGTTTTATAGTTTTTAGAACCATGTTTTTCAGCTTGTCTCGGAAACAAGGACACCTTTTGACCATATTAATCAAATAATAGGTTGGGGGAAAAGTTTCCACGCATTTTTAAGAAATTTCAAAACATTTTTTACTATAGTTTATTTACATTTAACTAAAGTATGTAGGTGCCATTTTGTTCGATTACTTTTTGCTATCTTGTAGGTAGAGACATTATCTCATTGCTGTAGGAATTTTGAGGCCTCTGGTCTAAATACTAGATACAACTGGTTTTGGTGCTCCTCTCGTGATGCTAACCTGAGACTGCCCAAAGAATTCTGAAGAGACCGAAACAGGTGGAAATCTTAAGGTGCAAAGTCAGGACTATACGGCGGATGCATCAACACCTCCCAGCCAAACTCTCTTAATTTTTGCTAAGTGGCTAAAGATGTGTGAGGTCTAGCGTTATCATGATGAAAAACCACACCCTATCTGTTGATTAATTCCGGCCGCTTTCTCTCAACTTCTTGCTTTAATCTGTTGTTCGCAGTAGAGTTCAGAATCGATGGTCCTACCTGATGGTAACAGCTCATATTGAATAATGCCCTTCCAATCCCACCAAACACACAGCATCACCTTGTTGCGAGTTAACCCGGGTTGCGCCACAGTCTGTGAAGCCTGACCTTTTTCGCACATTCTTGTCGTACGTGATCCACTTTACATCACCAGTTATCAGCTACTTCAAAAATGGTTTGGTTTCATTACGTCGTAATAAAGAATCACAAATAGTACACGGTTCATTAGGTTTCATTCAGTGTGCCCAAATATCGAGCTTTTTTGTGTACCCAGTTTTTTTTCAAATGCGCCAAAACTGTTTTGTGGTCAATTCCCAGTTCTTCAGCTACGTCGTAACTACTGATATGCCGATCTTGCACCACTTTTTCAAAAATGGCATCAATTTTATCCGTAATAGGGCGCCCAGAGCGACGTGCATCTTTGACATCAAAATTTCCGGATTGAAAACGCTTAAACCAAATTGGTGCTACTCTCCCAGACACTGTACTAGGTCCATAAACATCGCAATTTTTTTTTGCGGCTTGCGTTGCATTTTTACCTTTTTTGTAGTAAAATTTTAAAATCTATCTAATATCTTCATTAGATTCACTCATCTTGACAGTAAGAAAAACAAATGAAAATCACACATTTTCCTAATTTGAATTTGGAAATTAATTATTAATTTACCTTCTTTAAAATTTAAACTTTCAATGATACCAAAACCAGCCAAATACAAATAGTATAGCCAAAGAGATTTTATTACAAGTTCATACATACTATGTATATGCGAAAATACTTTTTCCCCAACCTAATAAATCTGGCTATATTTGATAATGATTTGGTCTTGATGTCAAACCATATTTTGAGGGTTGAGATGATTTCGAATGCTTACACTTTGAAGCCAAGACTTTTCTCTAGCTTTCTTCCTATGCGGTCCGAAAATTTGTTAGCGCCTTTTGTCCCGCCCGGAGAAATAAAATAAATGGCGAAGTTTTATTATATTATTACCATGCAACAAAACACACAAGCTATTTAAAAGGTTGATCCTGGTGTTTTTCTAGTTTAGTAAATATGCCGTTTTGGTTTACTGTGTTCACAGCAGCTCCATCGCATCATCCTATTGCCACCAAATTCACACTTTTCTTTGATGGAATACTAAATTCACATAACAAGAAATATTAAAACTAAAGAATATTTTTCTCGCTTGCAGCTACTGTTCCATAATCAACAGAAAGATGAACTAGATATTCGGAATAGGCTCTGATATGATGGAAATATGCTCTTCTGTAATAGTTTTTCTGTGCACTAAAGTCTTGTCTTATTCATAAACAACATCTTACCTTTACGCTCGTCAAAACAAATTTGTTGGTTTAGACTAGTCGGTACCTATCAAAGCATTGCAAATCTTTTCGAACTTTTTGTCGCTCTCGTGGGATTTAACATAGTTCTTTATCTTGTATGGAGTTTTAAGTACTAATATAGCTATCAACAATTCAAATCTGGCATTGTTTTAATTTAATAAGTGCTGCAGATCGACTAGACACTTCAGTTTTAGGATCACTTTTTCCAGCTAATTTTCAATCAAATTTTCTAATGCTTTATATACTACGAAATGGATTTGACTAAAGAACTTCATTTTATACGCCGTTTAAGTCTTCGATGCAGGCAAATACCGACTGACAATGACAAAAAAATTATGATTATTTTACTATTTGAAACCGGAAAATGTATGTCTAAAAACCTACTTACATTCTAAAATGTACCTACACTTGTTTCCGTATGAAAAATGTTGAGTACCTAATACATACACATACACACACACACTAACTAACCCCTAAGTTTAGTTAGGTTATAATTATTGTTAAAGTTTCTTAAAAAAAACATTGTTATTGATAGCAGAAACAAATATCAGAAGAGCAAAATCGAGTACTGAACGCAGTGCACCATTTTTAGGGTTCCGTACCTCGAAAGGAAATAACGGAACCCTTATTAAAGGATGACTTTGTTGTCCGTCTGTCTGTCTGTCAAAAACCTCTTTCTCAGGAACGCGTCGAGGTATCAAGCTGAAATTTATATCAAATACCCTATATAGGTAATAGGTCTATTGTCCCTTGGAGCTGTAAAAAAATCAAACTTCTAAGCCAACGCAATCAAAAGATACAGCCGTTTATGCCGTTTATGCGGCAAATTTCCACAATTATCGACACTCGCCAGGGAATCAAAACCTACAGGGTACTTCCCGTGAACTCAAAATCTTGTAATTTGGTACGAAGCAACGTCTTATAGCACAGATAAAGGAAAAATTTTGAAAACCTTAAATTTTAAGTTACATCATAAAATAAAAATATTTTTAATAAATATACCACAGGTTTGTACGAAACCTTTGGTGCGCGAGTCCGACTCGCACTTGGCCGATTTTTTTTTATAATGCCTTTTAAGATGACCTCACTCCATCTGATGGAAAGTGGTTTTGCCCAGCGCCAAAGCGCGCAAGCCAGGACGTAATTATTTTTATAACATAGGTATTTGCTCGTAAAGGGTCTCTTAACCCACCAATTCCAATATCGTCTTGTATCTCATTACGTACTTGTGCGTTATTGTAATGTAAAACGCACAGTTTTTTTTATTATGGTAAAACGCACGGTTTATCAAGATGCTCCGTCTAAAACGAACGGTACTTTTTTAAATCTTAGCAATGAGTTTTTATGTCAGAAAAGAGGTCAACATTTTATGAATAAAATTAATTTTGGGAGATAAAATATTATTAATGAACATTTAATTATTTAATTAAATTAATTTTGACAGTAAATTACAACCATTTATCTGTAACAACGACACAAAAATATTATTTTACTTTATTAGTACTACTGGCTGTTTTTTATGCCTTTACTTACCTATAAACAGCGCTGATGCGCGCGCATCGCTAATTTGTGAACAAATACATTATGATATAAGTGCGGTAAGTTGAAAATCACAGCCGAGGCGATATTGCTAGTCCGAGCCGTACAGGCGAGGGGTACAAGAAAGCAGAGGCTGTAATTATCAAAGCGCACGTATATCATACGACGTTTTAAAACGTATTTGCTAGGTAATAAATAAAACTCGGACTTTAAATAAATAAATAATAAATCTTTAATCACTTGTTAAAGCAGTTATAAAATTTTAACTTGTTTACAAATCAGCGATCACCGCTTTTTTTAAGGCAAAGGCATAAAAAACAGCCAGGTTTTATTAGTAAAAACTAATAAAATAAATTAATATTTTTGTGTTTTTGTTACAGATAAGTGGTAATTTATTGTCAAAATAAATTAAATGAATGACTTAAATGTTTATTCATTATATTTTATCTCCCAAAGTTAATTTTATTAATAAACTATTGACCTCTTTTCTGACATAAAAACTCTTTGTTATGATTTAAATCGCACCGTTCGTTTTAGACGGAGCATCTTAATAAACCGTGCGTTTTAGCTTAATAAAAAAACTCGTGGGTTTTACATTACAATAACGCACAAGTACGTAATGAGATCCAATACGATATTGAAATTGGTAAAATAAGAGACCCTTTACGAGCAAATATGTTATAAAAAAAATTATAAATGCTTTAACAAGTGATTTAAGATTTATTCGTTTAAGAAAAAGTCTGAGTTTTATTTATTTCCTCGCAAAGATGTTATAAAACGTCATATGACATACGTGCGCTTTGATAATTACAGCCTCTGCTTTCTTGTAGCCTTCGCCTACGGCTCGGGCTATCAATATCGCCTCGACTGTAATTTTCAACTTACCGCAAATATATCATAATGTACTATTACAGGTCTAGATAGTAAAAAACCTTACGAATGCGACTGAGAGCAAAGATTGAACTTGGCATTAGGAAGAGAAATAAGACTACTGTATGTGCTGTTATTATGAATTAGTAGGTAACTTTAATTACAGCTACAATTTAAATAGCTACTAATGGCGGCTCTATCAATCATGTCAATATTGGCTGGCATTGAGGAATTATACTGTCCTTAATCGTCCTTTCATAAGACTGTAGATACAAATTACCTGTCAGAATCGATTGTATTATTCTTTGTGTAATCTGATCTTCGTATCTGGCGCAACAAGTACGACCTGAGGGGAAGGTTCCAAAACAAATGGTTTTTCATATACAATCTTGTTATTACTAGGCACGCAGGTACTGTTCTTTATTAACCTTAAATTCTTGTTCATAGAGAAAATGTTCCAGTCGCTGCAGAAATTGAGTTAAATAATTGAAAATTAATCTGTTTAGAGGTCACCCCCGGCAACGGCTTGTCGAGTGATGCACGCGAAAATGTTATACCACTGTGCATTGTTTCGTGTAAATTATTTTATAAAGTTGAACGTAGTAAATATAGGTTAGTATGCTAGTGCCGTTCACTGGCAAACAATTGCCAGTGGCAATGCGGGAATAGCATGTGGTATATACGAGCTTTTTACATCCCTAGGGTTAGAGAAACTACAACATCATGTTGCGTTTTCAAAATCCATAGAAATGCATAATGCATACCTTCAGAGTATGTATAAGACAGGTGTAGCATGCGTTCAAGTGTACATAGTCACAACATTTAATCAGTGTGTTTAGGTAGGTCCTTAAAGAAGTAGAACAAACAGAGGTGTAGAAAAAGTTTGACAATGAAGAGATATAATCACAGAAACTATTTGCATTTGAATAGAGTTTGCAGGTCTTGTTCAGGTGTATTTTAGTGTGGTTAAGAGTATAGAGAAACTAAAAAGTCTATTGTCTAAAGTTGTTAATTTAGCTAATTAAGTCTATGTAAAAGAAAGTCTAGTTATAAACTATCTACGTTAGCAAACAAAATCAATCAATTAGGTTGTAAGTAAGAACTATATTACTTGTATTAAATGTATATGTTATCTCAAACCAAATAAAACCAATTAAATTAGAATTTTGTCTAGAGCTACAAATAAAAAGAAAATATAACAAATGTATTACCTATGACGTATAGCATCTTCATGTACCCGCACACGCCTTGCCGATTTCATTCTCACCTGAACATTTTATGCCAATGAATATGTGGGGTTAGTCAATTTCAAAAAATATGAAATTAGGGTGATGATTCGCCTAAGGATTACTAGTTACACAGGCTGGGGCTTAGCTAGTAGTGACCATTAGTCAATCATTGACTCCGTGTTTGTTTGGGTCGGCGGCGAAACAAAGACAGTCCCTCGATACCATACTCGTGTATTATGACAATGTACGTAAGTATGTATGTGTAAGTGGCCACGAGGACGTGGTGTTGGTAAACGTAAACTCGACTGTCTGTAAGTAGGTACAATGGATACAATGTAGGTATTGCGAAAGCCTTTGGTTGCTAAATTATTGACTTTTCCATTAGAAAGCGGCTTTAGGATTCCGCAGGGGTCAAGCGCGGAAGGTCAGATCGTAAATAAAAACCACTCGGTATTAAATCTTTCATAGTTTGAAAGTAGTTGCCAGTCAATTTATAATGAAAGCTCATGAAATAACAAATAGAAATTCGATTAAAGTTCTTGCAATTTTCTAATTGATGATTTGTTTAAGATGTTGGGAATATGACGGTTTATGAATGCTAAATTGGCACGTCGGTGGTGGCGGCGCACTGCCGTTACTCGACGTCATATTTTAATCAGGTAATGTAAGGCGAAAAATATTTTCGAACAAACGCTACTAATGGTAAATTATCGATCCAAATATAGAAGTGTACTTGGTACGCCATTAACCGAAGTCACAGTACCAATTATGTACAAAGGCATAAAGCACAATGCGATATCGAAGTGGCATGCTTATAATTTTATAATTTATTCATTTCATTCAATACGCCCATTGATAACGACACATCTAGTAAACGATACAGATAAGGTCGTGCAATTATTGATATCGTCCATTTTAGATAAACATACCTTAAAATTCACAGCCAATCTAAACAACTGAAAACTGACATCCATAAATATTTACATTCCGGTAGAGTGGAGACGCGCGATCGCGTACTTTATTGTGTAGTCGGTAGAATCGCGGATGTCGTGCGGGGCGGTGCGCGGCGGCGAGCGCGCGGCACGTGCAGAGCGGCCCCGGGGCGCCGGCATAATACGCGGCTCGGGCACGGGCACGCGGCGCGCATCGGCTCGCGGGGTCGCGCGGGCGCGGGCGCGGGTCGGACGCCGACTGACGTGCTCGCCGTGCCCGCCGCGCCGCGCCGCCCCCGGCCCGCGCGCCCCAAGAGCCAGCGCCGCCCGGCACCCGGCTTCGGACACCCGCAAGCCGCCCGCCCTCGCCACCACAGCCCGACTCTAATTCTAATTGTTGCCCACCTCTGACTATTCAGGTCATCGTACCTGCAGTTGATTTACCTTCTAAACGAAAAACTCTGTTATTATTTGCATACTCGTATTTAATATTAATTGTCGGTTCATTTCTAAATTAGGCATACCCTACCCACCTTTCATTAAGAGGAAGTAGGGTATAAATTGATCATTTATTTATGAACTGTGCACTTATAAATACGAACGACAAAGGCAAAAGGAAAGGAAATATTGTTTTTTGTTTATTTATTGTAGATGAGATAATATCAACGTCAACTTAACAGTAAGTATCGATCCTTTGAGGGAAAAACATTTCCAGCAAGACGTGAGACATAGCTACATACAAATGCGATAATGCGGAAAGGAAAACCCCCGGGGAGTAGGCTACGAATCCTATTGTTTGCGCCGTAGCACGTAGCGCTGTGTGTAGTGGCTCTACATCTATCTTCAGATTGTGCTACTCTATGCAGAACGACCTGAAGGGAAGCATTCTGCAATTTATGAATGCTCAGGTGTTTTACGTAGCGTCCATTCTACTTTACCTACAGTAAATCCGTTGTTTTGTTAGTTCACTTGTTTATGAAAGTGCAAAAGCTTTGAAACATAATAAGGACTGAAATACATGAGAGTAATTTACATCTCAAAAATGTGAATAATTTTCATGAATAACATGTATAATAATTTGCTTGTTCACCGTTTATTTAAAAACCGTAGCCAACTACTATGAGATCTCTTGTAGCCACTTTTACGTTTTGTTGTGTTTTAGCCGTAGGCATACATGATGGCGATAAAAAACTTTAAGAATTGATTCCACCAATGATGGTGTATTATTTATTATTCACATAGTGTTTACGGCGGTTGTACACTGTTTTATAGAAAATCGATTCATAGCATTTCGTTTCACATAAATTGTTTCTCATATTATCATTTCATCGAATAATCAATACGCAGAATAGTTTCTTCAAAGAAACTTAATCCATAGATTTTTGTCACAAATAAAATTTCTTAGAATATTCATATCATAGAATATCAAATCAAGTATTACTATTGCTCATAATGTTTGGCTTTAGTAAGAAGTATTCTGAAGAACCTTTTTTTGCTACTTACGAGTATGCTCATTCGCCGAAAATTCGCTTCTGGCATGTGGTCACAGTTCTAACCTAACCAACAGAGGCTTTTTAAAGGAATGTCTGTTATTAAATTAATTAAATTTCTGTGAAGTATGTTTCTATGAAATGTTGACGTAAAATTTTAACATTAAAAATACTTAACATTAATTAATAATAAAGAACCAGATAGACCGCTAGCTAGCTGTATGAATACCCGCAAAAAATACCTCTCAGATTCTATAGCGTACGTAAGGATGCTTCCTGGGTCGCCGTTAAAGCAGCTCTCCACCTGTTACCGCCCACAATATTGCAAATGCAATGTCTCCTACATTTATTGAAATGACGGCGCTGCCAAGACGTGAATCCGAAAACTTAAGTCCCTGTAATTGTACGAACTTTTTTACTGCGATAAGAAACGCAATCTTAGGAAAAAATCTAGCAAAATACGTTGCAGAATGAGATATGAGTAAACAGTAACAATTGGAAAATGCCTGGGGCATTGATTACAGTAGTTTTGAATACATACAAAAAATTGAGACGGTTAAAACCTACCTAAGTTTAATTTTCAATTGAGTAAATGTCAAGAATGCATAACATACTCCTAGTATACTCGTAGTATTGATATACCTAGAGATAGATGGAAAAATTCTGAGTATGTATGATTATGTTCAGTTTATAAGTCCGTTAACACTTTCCCCATTATTCTGAACCATTCAAAGTACAGTTGACCTTACGAGTACAAGTAACATTTAGTGACAAACTGCGAGACAACATCACTTTAAGGGCTCCATGACTTTGAGTGACTTTTCGAGGGTCCCACAGGTATAGTACGAGTCTCGAGTCTGCTTAGTTTAGGGTCAGTTAAGTAAGCATGTGTTTCTGATGTTTCAGAGGTATGCATTTATTTTTACATATGGGGGATAACGAATCAATCGTTTTGTGAGAAAGCGGGATTTAACTTTTTTTTAAAGCGATAGCCTGCCTGGGGGATCGCAAAATCACATGTGGAAATTGTGGTGATTATGCCAGTGATAGTGATGATTTGTCGAGTTGCTGAATTCAGGAACACAAAAATCCCTACAGCTTCAGAAAAACAAACAGCGCTACAGCGTGAGTTTGTATGCCCAAGATTTACAACGCAACGGTCACTCATTCGTTTTAAGCAAGCCCCTCTGGCGGGGCGGCGCACAATTTATGTAAAAAAGTCTCGATAAGCTTGCGTCCATGTGGTAGCTCTGTGGATATATCTAGCGTGCACCGTTGGCGCTTTCCGTCCACTTTCCCGACTGTCGTCCTTACATGTGAAGATTACTTTGACGCAGTATGTAGGAATTTGATCTGCAGTTTTAAAGTACGGCCAGCAAAATAACACATTAGCGGAATTGTGTTGCTATAGAAATCCTAAGACAAACATAGCGGATTTAGCACTTAGGTTTCAATCGTATGCGACATCTACTTGTGGAGGGGGCAGACGAGAAAAGTGGCTTTTTCTATCGTAGTTATAATGTATACCTACATTGTATTCAAGAGGTATCATTATTTAGCTACTTCCATAATGAAAGATAGCGAACAACAATTAGCGGCAAGTGGGAATGGAACCGCCACCGATTACTTTATCAGCCAATTTAAATAAGGTTTGGAAGGTTGGTGGTCAAAACGTCCGCGACCGCCTTAACTACGCTAATTTACGCTAATGATCGATCCTAGCGTACTGATATAATGTCACGTGCGTGCCTGTGTTTGTATCTGAGTCATCCTGAGTCCTTGGCTCAGTGATGATAATTCTGTCTAATATACCGCTGGTTGTGGGTTTATTAAGCATGCAGGAAAAATGTTTGATTCATAAGACGGCCTTATTTTTTGCTTGTTCCATATATGCCGGGTGATTATCAAATAACTTACAAAAACGATATGTCATACTACTCACTAAGTGAAGTAGAAACTATCGTAAGTGAAAATGAAATTTATTTACCTAACTTTCATTTCAAGGTCACCATACAAAGCCATTAAGTACTTTTTGTATGAAAACCTTTAAATTTAAGTAAGATAAAAAAAATCGCTTAGGTTAGTTAGGTACTACAGAACTTACTGAGTATGCCGTATCGTTTTTGTAAGTTATGTAAAAATCACCCGGTATGTATCTCAATCTTCAAAATATTAATGTAATCCATTTTAGTCGACACACCCCCCCAGCTGCCTTAATCATTGAAATAAAGTCAAAGCTACATTTTTTTTTTTTTTTTTTTTTTTTATGTAATAGGGAGCAAACGAGCTAGAAGGTCACCTGATGGAGAGTGATCACCTCCGCCCATGGTCAACTGCAACACCAGAGGTGTCACCGATGCGTTGCTTGCCTTTTAGATGGTTGGGGCTACCGGGGCTCATGCTGACCTGAACGAAACACAGAGAGTAATCTCTGCTTCACGCTGGTATTTTGCAGGAGTGTGGTATTGCACCGGTTGAGCCAGCCCATTTATGAGCTCCAGTTAGACTGTAGCTAGGCTCTACCACATAAGCTTCTGCTTATTAAGCGCCACCCAGGGATCACGTGTAAGGCATCGAGGGCTAAACCTTACGGACGCAAGCAGATTAATCCCCAAAAGTTTTTGGCTTATTCACCCCGTTTTCCTAATTGAGGGCTGGTGCTAATACATATACCCTTTGTCCCACCTGGCCATTTGAATCTAGGACCTCTGAATTTTGGGCTAAGCTCTTTTTGATAATAATATACATAGATATTAGGTAATAACAATCGAAATAAAGACAATTATTTTCGGTAATGAAATACTTGTATCCTTCCCGTTTACACACCTACACATAACTACTAGATACACCACACCAAACAAACTACGTCACACTTCACAACACCACCTGCATATACTTCACAACACCACACTCACTACATAACTCTTCACTATACCACATTTTACTCACAATTAATTTTGTTTGGAAGTAACATGCAACTTGTCATTGATAATCTATACAAAATCAAAATTGTACTTTTTTATTTTCTATTTGAAATGTAACCTGGGGGTGGGCGTTGATAGCTGCGACACAGTTATTTATTCATCTAATGTAGCTATTATCATGCACATTTTTATGAAATTTTGTTAAAATGTTCCAATAAATCAGATAAAAAAAAGATATAGGTACATGCATACCATCACGACTTTATCCCAAACGGGGTAGTCAGAGGCAAGTAACTGTTGCCGTCATGGTGAACGGAACACTCAGAAGCCCGATTTTCACCAATGGTATTAGAACCCAACGTGGTAGGTGGTGAGCCTTCCGCCGCTATCCGGGTCGATTGAGGTTTTTATCGATGTTTTCATCACCGGAGAGTTAGTCGGAAATTAAACAATGAACACAAAGATTTTGGTTCTGGCCTTTATGCCCGGATTTGAGCTCAGGACCACACGATCCGCGATCCGAGTTGGAGTGCTTACCCACTAGGCCACGTAGAGACGCTATTTTGAGGTCATAAGTTTCAAAAATTCTAAAGTTGCTTATTTCCTGCCTGTAGATAGAATTGTACCTAAAAAGCTTATTTTTGCGTTTTGTGTCACATCTGATTGTCGCATAATCAGCAATTCGACTATTTGTATGACAAACTTTTTATTCAAAATAAAACTGCCAAAATTAATTTAAAGTTTAAAATCTTTATAGTATCATATCTAGTATAGCCTGCGGAGTGTGCAAACCTAATTTGTGTCATCTTCGTCCAGCGCAAACTGTCTTTTAAGGTCAGTATGTAACAACAGTTACAACTCTCGCACCGTTTCATTCGAACAGAGCTGAATTTTTCAATTAATAAGATTTCGTAGATGAAAATGACACAAATTAAGAATTTAGTGTTTTAATTACGACATAATAAATAAAAACACGTAAATTTTAATAACTTGCATTTTCTTTTGTGGCTTGTACAGAGTGTTGTAATTAAAAAAATTATACTAATGTCGTGGATAAATTCAACACAATATATTATGTTGTATGACAGATATTAGTATTCTAAAACGCATAACACATATTTAACCAACTGTAATATTCTTTAAGAGCTAGTTGAGCGACCTGTTAGGTATTAGTTAAATGTCGGGGTTCCTGTGGACAGAGCTGACACAAAATGCCTCTGTACATCAGTTACTACTTCGTTATCATCATGAAAGTAAAATTTTCATTTCTAATTTTTTTTCGTCCAATATATATTCGGTCAGAATAGACAAATACCTAAATTTCTACCTATGCGACTACTTAAAATGAAACAAATTAATGTATTAGGTTGGACAAAGGATTCTGAAACTACATGCCAAAAAGAAAGAACTTTACTATTTTCGAAACCTCAAAACCCAGCGCTACGGGTCTAACGATGCTCACTAAAAAAATATAGTTAGCTAATCACAAGCCCGTTTGATTTTATCAAAATTAAACTATCCTTTGGTCTAAGTCCAGCGGCGAGCTCCTGACTTGCAAGAACCACACCCATAGGTGGAGGTTTAAGTTGGAGTCTGTTGATCACATAAGAAGAAGTTCCTTAACATTTGTTAAAAGGAAGAGACTTTGTAAAGCGTTAAATTAATATCGTCTACCTCCTTATATCTAAATGAGCCTTATTACTATTGTAGAAACAAATCGCCAACTAAACAATTTCTATTGCTTTCATGAGAAGCCAACAAAGCATATTCCGATCTTGTGTAATCTCTACTCTAGGAGAAATAGAGGCAGCTGTGCGCTTGACACCAATATAAGTCGACGTCTGTGCCGGGGGATCGCGGTTCAATTGTTAGTTTGGAACTTGTTATCCTGCTTCAGTGTGTTGTGTGTACTCGTACTCATGCATAAATAAGAATTCATTTCTGCGCTTGCTATGTCAAAGGCGTGAAGTCTTTAGCTGTGCCAGTCTGGATACATATTTATGCACGTACATTCATACGAGATTATGAACGATGGTTGGACGCTGATGATTATAGAAAACAGTGTTTACACACTTTAAAAAGTTTTCAACTCCAAAACAAGTAAAAAGTAGATTATTTGACTTGTTATTAAAAAGCAACTGCAGCCTAGCTAGACGCGAGAGTACCTACGCAATGACTAACTATTGAGTATTATGATCCAGTTCAAAGTTGTTTTTGTTTTCAATCGGTTTTTAAGAGAGAGTTCTATACGAGAATACCGCCCCAATGTTCAACTTTACTTAACTCGTACACGATCTGTGTAGTTTACCCACTTTAACTGGTTAACCTCATGGTTATCAGATGAGATTTCCACTGTGGGTCTTTTCTCTAGATTTTCAGAATTCTTAAGTGTTAGCGGCCTAAATCCACCGAAACTTTGCAACCTTTATCGGGTCGTCCATTTCACCCGCGGAGCGGCGTAGTGCGCTAGGGTTGTTATAAAAACAAACCAACAAATACTGCCTTATACGTCCCACTGCTGGGCTCCTTCGGGAGAGGCCTTTGTATAGTTGGGTGGTATGAGCGCTACTGCAACACGCGGGCCCTGTGTGGATTGTTTATTGTTGGTGAGTTTAATTCATAATGTTATAAGAATTTATGAATGATCCTTTAGGCCCAAAAGGTGACAATAAAATTTTTTTTTTGGATTCCTGACATCTAGGGGTACTTGGAAATACCCCATGTATGTTCCGCGATTTTTAGTAGTTTTCAAGTTCTGATTTTTTCTTTTAATTTTGGGAATTTTAGACTTTACCTACTTGAATATTTTTTTTTCTTGGAAATTATGCATCTTTGCATAATTTAATTGAAGCTTAGGGTCTTGCAAAGTTTTTAAAATTACTTAGAAGTCATGGAACTCCTTTTTTTTTTTTTTTTTTTAAGTTGAAAATTTAACTGTGACTCGCTTTCACCTTAATTTTTTAGTTTCGATCGATAGTTTTGTAACTTACATTGATGGCAGGAAGCTCGGTATTTTATGTGTGAAAGTGCAAGGCATGAGGACTATGCTACAAAAAAAAATTAAAAAAAAGATGCATTATTTCCGAGAAAAAAAATATTCAAGTAGGTAAAGTCTAAAATTCTCAAAATTAAAAGAAAAAATCAGAACTCGAAAACTACTAAAAATCGCGGAACATACATGGGGTATTTCCAAGTACCCCTAGATGCCAGGAATCCAAAAAAAAATTTTTAGTGTCACCTTTTGGGCCACCCTGTATTATGAAAAAGAGAACAACGTCTAAGTATGATCGCGTCAAAAACAAAAACGTATTTTATTTCGTGTCTAGATTTCAATAATTATGATAAATAGGAAAAATATTAAAAACAAAGCCTACATCTATAGATACAAATAAAGATTAATTACCAAATGTGTTGCTGAGCGTGAAGTCAAAAACGGCTCGACCAATTAGGCTATTTTTTTTACATTTTTGTTAAGGCACAAATAAGGTTCACATGGGAAGAAAATACGTAAAAATGAGGAAAATAATAAAAACAATACTTTTCTTTTCCCATACAAACCACTCTCTTCCCAGTTGTCAATAGCTTCTGACAGAACGAAGTCTGTCGAGGCAACTGGTCATAAATAAAAACTTACACGAGGTCCACCCGTACGAGAAACAGCGTAAGTGATAAACCTCACTGTCAGATGTTTTCAACCTGCTTCAAGGTCTCTTGTTACAAAAGAAACGTCACTTAACTTCTCTTAATTCCACTAAGCTGCGATCGTATGCGGTGCTGGTTAGAGCGGATACAGAGTGCTAGGCTCGAAAATAGTTACTATAGGAAATCTTTACTGATCACGCTACTTTAACTCACTTACCCACTTGGCAATGTTGTGTGTTAGGTTCTTAAGTGAATTTCGTAATTTTCGATTTTATCAAGTAGCGAAATACGACTATACCTTTAAAATTAAGATAGTACATAGTTATAGGAAGAAATTGCATTCCTTCTGCATTTTTTCTTCTCATTCAATTATTCAGTGGTCAATGTCTTGGACTTTTATTGTTGTCGATAGAGTTAGGAAAACGATATACCAGTTAAAGACTCTTACAAAACTTACTTAGTACCTACCTACAAAATCATGTAATGACGGACGATACAATGACTTTCGATTTAGATGAACACCAAAAATATAACGCCATACCGGTATCTAGAACTGAGGTATTAAATAAAATATAACTGAACAAATTAATTAAAATCTGTTCGGGTAATTTCAGCAAAAATGAAGAGCACCTATGAAATAATTTTTGACTAAAATTTTAGGTCGATGGCCGTTTTTACATTTCGATTTTTCATTGACTTAAATAACGGCAGAAAAGGAGCAAGTAACTAAAAATGTACGAACGTGTTCTAAAAATGAGAAAGAGCCCTGGGGCTGAGATTAGATTATCACAATAGTAGACCCTCTGTAAGTACTTTGTCAAACTTACCGTAGCAACCCTTTCTCAAATAAATTATATTTACTTTCGTAACAAAACAAAGTTATTATCCGACCTTTGCAAGCACATCAGCAGGTGTTTCTCCCATTAAGGTGCAAGCTTAAGATTTTGAAGCTTAATATTTTATTGGCGGCGGAGCAACAGCGCGCGATCCGAACTCTCACTTCATTGAACGTTGCTAAGTTGTTCAGTGTACAGAAACAACTAGACTGCATAAGGTTAGGCAGATTTTTTTATTACGTGTCGCGGCTTAGAGAGCAATGAATTAAAAAAAACATAATATGTACAGAAATTTTCTTTTACATATTATAGAAAGAAAATGTCTGTTATAATTAAATTTAAAAGAAGCGTTTGGAACGGCTAATTTCTTCGCTATTTAATAGGGGTAGTACTAAACTCACGTCATATAGTTCAATACAAATCTGTGGCTCTAACTGTTGAGCTACCTGCTGTTGAGACCTTATAACAACTTATGAGTTGGAGTGCAGTGCGATGCGCTCAAAAACGGACGTGCACCACTGCGCAGTGAGAATTCATTATTCACGATTCGCGCGGCAACAGCTGTAGCGCCGTCTTAAACTATGGGTTCCTAAGAACTTATAGTTAATGAGCTGTTGGCTTTTGTTCAAAATGCCATTGACACCTTGAACGAAATCAGCATCTTGCAGATCTGTAAGTCCAACTTCAAGGAGGATGAGATTTGCAGTGCCAAGGTGCTGCTGTTCCCAACCGTCGGCAGGGCTGACCAGATGCAATCTCGCCGGAGAGATGAAACAGATAAGAGTGTGCAGCACATTATCACCCTGTTGAATGAGATGGATCCGGAAGATGTGCCCTCATTCGTGGCCTAGGAGCTGCATGAGCTCCCACCAGTCACGTTCGACCACGTCGACGCTACCAGAATACTTAAGGATATTAACTTCCTTAAAGCAAGTTTGGTTGACGTCATGAAAAAATTGGAAGCCTCGGATAACACCATCAGTGAGTTACGTGCCCAGGTGGTGTAACTTAGTAGCACTACTTCGGTATGTAGGTCACTAGAGGCTTGTAACGTGAACACTCGTCGCGGGGCGCAAAGTGCATCCGTCGGCAATTTTGAGTCGGCGCATGTGAGTACGTCACCGGTCGTCGACACCTCGTACGATGGGCCGCTACCTGCCGCTTCACCCTCCACCACACCGGAAACGTCTCGCGTCTGCACGTCAACTCCTCAACGTGCTTACGCCGCTGACCTGCCACCATTACTTCGCAACTTGAGCGGCGAACACATGAGAGGAAAAGAGTTAGCAGGGTAGTCATCCCTGCTTTGCCAGCGGCACCACGAGAACATAATTGCGACAAAGACGGCTTTATTCCAGTCGGAAAGAAGAAGAAAAAGCCCGTCAGGCGTAATCTTCGTGGTAATGCCCCGACTGGACATAACCATCTTGTTTGTCCAGCTGTACCGTCGACGCTGCTGTACGTGTCCCGACTACATTTCATTTCACCATAAAGTCTAAGGATATCAGTATGTCGGACTGAAAACTAAGTTAACCGTGAGGGTCGAGCGGTTGGGGAGCCGCCACAATGCCAATTTCAATTCATTTGTGGTCAGAGTTTCAACTGAACATCTGTCGACCTTCATGAAAGTGGAGTTTTGGCCGAAGGTTGTTGTTTACCGGCGGTAGAGGCCGGTTACCTGACACCATGGTGCGTCTCACACCGCCGAATAACAATGCGTGTGTAAACGATGTATGTTATTAGTTTCTAAAGTATTTATCTATAGGCCAATTATGTTTTTTAAGATCTTAAAATGTAATTTAGACGCCTGAAAATAAATGGATATATTATTATAATAGTGGCTACCTACGGATGCAGGAGTGGAAAGGTGGATGACTATTGATCACACCTTTGATCAATTGTTAAATGTTGTCTTGTGCACGTTGTCAACTTCATTTAAGAAATGTTTTCTTTCTATAAAGTAAATTTCAACCCATACCTCTAAATAAAAAAAGATTTTTCCGCCATGCAATTTCAATTTAGTAACTAATAATAATCTTCAAACAAATTTCTTTGAAGGAGATTTATTAGCATTTTGACTGGCCTGTTGGCGCAATGGCAGCGATCCTGCCTTCGACGCCGGAGGTTGTGGGTTCGATCCCCACCCATGACAAACATTTATGTGATGAACATTTGTGTTTGTTGTGTGTCTGGGTGTTATTATCTATTTAAGTATGTATTTAGAAATATTTAAGTATGTTTATCAGTCTCTTACACCCATAATACAAGCTCTGCTTAGTTTGGGGTCAGATGATCTTGGTGTGAATTGTCCCATATATTTATTTATTATTTATTTATTTATTCATATTAAGTATACGAGATTTTGCCTAATCTCGATATTTATCATGAGTATTTTTCAAAAAAGCGAGCAAACTACACGTGCGTCCATTTTGACTTGGAGCATCCTGTACTGAATGAACTCGTTGAAAATCATTTATTCACATACAAAAACGGCATTCGAAAGCACGCGAGGTGATCTTGTAAGCAAATCAAGGAATGATGAAAGATTAAAAGGAATACGCAGGGCGATGATGGAGAAGGTATGTGGTAGGAACTGGAATAGATTGCAGCTTCTACCTAAATATAGCTAGAACAGATATGAATAGATTCATAACAGATAGACATTTCGTTATGATCACAAACAGTAAGTATGTTAAGAAATATGCCACCTAAAAAAACAGTCACTCCAGATAAAGTGATTTGTATAATAATTTACACAAAAAAAAACTAAAAAAGTTTAGACATTCACTGGCTGGGGACATTTGCGAGATCGAATGCCTATGAGTTTCATTTAAAATTTTATAAAACACGGCTCTACCTCGACTTTTGTTAACTACTTAAACTACGAGGCAACAAAGCATACAATTTTGTTACCAATTACTACAGAAGTGTACCTAAATACGTACATCTTTATATGTTCTAGTTGAAATCAACGAGATAACAACTACATTAAAAGAATAATTTATTACAGAAACAATTGATAACCGGCTGATCACACCACTCTAGACGTAATATTGAGACAGTAAGTTAAAACTATTAAGTTTGTTTGTCAAACATGTTTATTTTATTTTATCAATACTATGTCCATAGGTTCATAATACAACTTCTGGCAACCCTGTGGGTAGCAAAAGGTCGATCTATTTGTCACGTCCTCATTATTGATCTTTGAAGTAGAGTCCATTGACAGCTGGAAGGGTTATTATTGAAAAGTTTTTTTGACAAACCAACACTTCGACAACGTTTTGTTCGCAAACTATAATGATATCAAAAAACCTGGGTAAGATCAAAACGCCACGGTGTTTCTATTGTTTTTGGGTTACATGTTAAAAACTTTAAAACGCAAATGGCATTCCCTTATTAGGACTTATTAAGTTTTTTACATAAATATGGAAAACCATAGAGAACATTTTGATGTATATTTATATACTGGTATAGAGATGTCAGTCCCGGTTTGCGATTAAAGCGACACCAAGCGTTACTTTCCGAACTATGTCATATAAAAAGATAACCATAGCTACACTGTACTGCTATAAAGGAGGTTAGGTATCCAGACTTAAGCTCGATCTTTTTGCTTTTATTACACCATGTTTTAAATACGTAAACCACTTAAAACATGATGAATGAAAATGGTCAAGAGTCGATCAGGTAAAATGAAAAACAACCTTATATGTAGAAAACTTATTTTTACCTTTTCATATAAGTAATATTCCGGCGACGCTTTTTGGTTAAGGTCATTTGCACAGGTCATTCGTATCGAAATGCGGTGTACAGTCGTTTAACAACTTATTCAACACAACACTTTTGATCAGCTATATCAGATATTTTCGCCAGTAACCAAATCACAGGTCAGATGAAGATCCAGTAGGAAATACAGTAGTCATACGAAAAGCGCAGGTTATCGGAGTCCAAGAGTAGCGAGGGCGTAATGTGTTATCACTAAAAGCAACCAAAAAATACGAAGAAACACTTTCGCGTCGAGGAAACAAGCGGAAAATGTTGTTTATTGTTAACGTCAAGTTTAAAAATGGCTGTCGTAAATAATTTTACACAATATATTTCATTCGAGTTTATTTAAAAATCTGTAAGTTTTACTGTAAACAACAGAATGGAAGTTTAACTCAAATAAAATCAAGTATTAAGAATCTTTCTTTTAATGTTAAATTAATTAGAAGTTCTGATGTCAAAGAAAAAATACGAAAGAGCGCCACCTAGTGATTAAGGGGTAAATCATGCTTTACGCAGATTATGCAGATTTTGCATGTTCTACTTACTAAGTGAATACACTGTGTGGAAAACTACCATTACTAAAGATTAACGTAAAGTATAATAACAAGAGAAACACAGTCGACTGCAGCCGAGCCACGTTGTAAGTGTCTGTGCAGTCTACAGGCGGTTTCGGTATCATACCTTTACTCTAGTTTATAGGGTTAGCTCTACATTTAAGTGTTATTAGTTCACTTAACTAACATTAAAAAAAAGAAATTTGCATTAAAGCATGTTCATCGTCTGTGTCGCAAGTACGAGTATGATCATGTTTCCGAGTAGGTACAGAAAACAACAAAATGAATTCTGTCTTCTTTTGACACACATCTTGTTGTTTCCTAGAACTTGGTCTGCTAGAATAAATCTCTTTTTAGAGATAACCCAACTTTACTTCTGCTTTCTCGAATGTAGTCCCTTGTAATGTATTTTTGTGTACGATCTAATAAATAAATACAAAATGATAATAATATATCTAAGTACTACCCATTCACCTTTTAACAAGACAACAATATAAAAAATATAGGAATATGATTTCAGTACCCAATGGTTTATCCAAAATAATATTTTTAATAAGTAAGGTAAGTAAAAAAGGTAAGGTTTTTAAGGTAGGTAAAGTAAGTATAAAGTGGACACTATTACCTACGTGTAGGAATTTTCTTGCAGTAAATATTTATGCTCCTTTATAATAATTTGCCCCTTTTTAAGAGAATATAGATATATTATTAGTATTACTTTAGTTAGCCATGATAATTGGAAAGTGAATTTTAATCAAAGAAAGCTATCATCGGCAATAGGTAGGTATGTGTCAGATAAGTTATTAAGGGGGAGAATTTATATGTCGCAGTAAGATAGATAAAGCCGTAATATAGTTATATCCCTAGGGATATAATTATATACCGTAACATAGTTAAACGAAAGCGATTCATTACTATCTCACTAGGAATATAGTTTTAAAACGGTCCAAGTTTAGTGATATACTTATATTACTAGATTAAGTTCAGTGTTATAAATATATTACTTGATTAAGCTTAGTGAAATAGAAATCTACCATAAATTATTAAATAAAACAATATTATATTGGTTTTATCTTTATTAAAAAATCAACTTTATGTATCCTGCAGTTAGTTACAATACTTTGTGACATTAACACGTATTATAGTAATTTCAATTATAATTAAAACGATCATATTTTTTTGAATTTAAGTATTAACAATACAATTAAAACTAATCAAACATCAAAAATATTTTAAAGCTAATCAACAGTCTTGAGATATCTTTATTTCTTATCAACTTAGTTGAGATCTTGGTTTCTTTAAAAGTATTTTTTAACTTTGTTCAGACAAGAAGAGGAATCATGACATCTAGAATAACATAGCACTGAATGCTTCTTACAGGCACATCTTTTAGTAGAACACTGTATATTCGATTTTTTACAGGAACAATCTAAATAACCTTGGCTACCAAAGTGCGACAATTTTTGGCATATTTCTCTCAGTGACAAGTTTTCATTTGGTGTAGGATCCTTTAAAGTAATGTTTGAAAGCTGTATTGCATTTATGGGTAACCAATCTTTCAGGATACAAACTGAGGTCCCAATTTTATGACTTTTATTTCGCTTAAAACTTTTCCTAATACATTTTTTTGACCCAATGGTCCACGATCTATCTTTGGTATCTCTATAAGAACTGAAGATCCCACGTCAATGTCAGGAAATTTCTGTGATGACTGGGTTTTCATTTTTTGTGCGGCTTTTCTTAAGTTTTCGGCAGCTTTGTCTCTTTGGTCTTGAATGTTTTTTTGAATCGCTTTCGTATAACTATGTTATAATTATATCCCTAGGGATATAACTATATTACGGCTTTATCTATCTTACTGCGACATATACATCACTAATGTGTATGTCCATGATCATTAAAATGAAGATGGCGCAGAGTGCTAGACTTACTTACTTAGGGTTTCAATTAAATTAAAAATCTTTACATGGCGCTGAGGACAGGATTATGGGATTAAAACGAAGATTTAAGAAGAAAATGGACAGCTTGAAACCTCCGGCATCCCTGAATTTTACGGGTAATTTCGCTGAAAATTTTCGAGCATGGCGACAGAAATTTGAAATTTATTACGAAGCGAGCGGGGCATCCTCGTCTAATAAATTAACGCCAAATCAAAAGAAAGCATTATTATTGCATTGCCTTGGTGAAGATGCTCTAACAATATACAATAATTTTGCCCACAAAGCTGACCTAACCTTTGAAGAAATTCTAAGCAAAATGGAGGCACATAGTGCACAAGGGAGTCTCCCGCGGGTGGTCCTTTTCAGCGGGCCGCCATCAACGCAGTGGATCCAGCAGGCCGCCATCACCGCAGTGGATCCAGCGGGTCAGTTCGGGGACCTTGATCCGCATTGCACGGATTAGCTGAAGCAGTAGCCGGGCTTACCATCCTGCCCGGCCGCCCACGGGGACGGCGTGGTAATACTCGTTTCTCCATACCGTCCCGAAAAGTGGTTGAGGGCAAAAAGTCAGGTTTTTAGTCGGTAGGAGTCCGACTTAATCCCGTTGTTACCCCGGACAGCATGGTATCCTTGAGTATTTTCCTGTTTACAAAAAAAGCCGGCCAAGTGCGAGTCTGACTCGTGCATCGAGGGTTCCGTACAAATCTGTAGGTATATTTATTACTGCCCATGCGTTTGCTTTCACGCAAGACCTGACGCAACTGGTACACCAGCCCACCCGGGTACCAGATATTGTCGGTCATACTCCCTCCTTATTGGACCTTCTGCTGACGAGTCACCCAGCCGGGTATAAAGTGTCGGTTGGTGCTCCATTGGGCTCCTCCGATCACTGTCTGGTTGGCGCTACAGTGCCTTGTGCAGCTCCCCCACAACCTGTGGAGGTGACGCGGCGGTTATGGCACTACTCGTCGGCAGATTTGGACGGATTGCTAGAGTATTTTGCCTCCGTCTCTTGGCGGCAGTGCTGCTTTGGAGAAAGGGATGCTTCAGAGAGTGCATCTGCTATCGCTGACGAGATCAGTACCGGAATGGAATACTACATTCCTTTTACTGATGTCGTCAGTGGTAGCAAAACTGGTCCCTGGTTCAATCGCGAGTGTGCCGCAGCTGTTGAACAAAAACAGACGGCGTACCGTGCTTGGTCTAGGGCCCAGGCACTCGATGATCATTCAAACCTTGCCTCCCTGCTGCCAGCCTTTAATAGAGCCACCAAGGCCACGAAGAGGGCTGACATTAGAGCAGACGCCCAGCGAATTGCACGTGTTGGCCAAGAACTCATCACGCACCCTACGGGTAGCTGCTCCTACTGGCGACTGGCAAAACACGTGCAATCTAACTTCTGCGTGCCTTCGCTGCCCCCACTGAGATTCCCTGATGGCTCGTTGGCTCATCAGCCTCAAGAGAAAGCCGATTTACTGGCTAACCTCTTTGCCGCAAACTCTTGCATCGATGACTGCGGTGCTGCGCCGCCTGATATTCCACATTGCGGCTCCACAATGCCTGATATTCGTATCAGGCAGTGTGATGTTCGTGCCGAACTGCAGTCACTCGATGTCAGGACAGCCAGTAGCCCTGATGGAATTCCAGCTGTGGTGCTGAAGAAATGTGCAGCGGAGTTGTCTCCAGTGCTCACCAGTCTGTATCGCCTCTCCTACAATTCGGGTCTTGTGCCGCTGTCTTGGAGGGAGGCGAACGTTCAACCAGTTCCCAGTAAAGGGGACCGGTCTGACCCTGCCAATTACCGTCCAATAGCCGTAACCTCAGTTTTAGCTAAAGTGTTTGAGTGGATCATAAACACACAGCTCATCCGCTACCTAGAGGATCACTCTCTCATTCACGACCGTCAGTATGGCTTCCGACCAAAACGGTCTACGGGTGATCTTCTAGCGTACGTAACACACATCTGGGGGGAGGCTATGGACAAGCATGGGGAATCTTTGGCCGTCAGCCTTGACATTGCCAAAGCTTTCGACCGTGTATGGCATCGTTCGCTTCTTTCCAAGCTTCCGGCATATGGTCTGCCACCTCGCCTATGCGACTGGGTCACCGGATTTCTGGAGGGACGTAGAATTCGTGTCCTTTACGATGGTCAAAAATCATGCTTTCTCCAGATTAATGCCGGAGTGCCGCAGGGCTCCGTCTTGTCGCCGACGTTGTTTCTTCTGCATATCAATGACATGTTATCTCTTGGTAATATCAATTGCTATGCGGATGATAGCACGGTCCACGCGCGATATTTCGAGCGCCCTGGGGCAAAGCAGACTGACATCGAGGAGAAGAGGCGAAGTCTTGTTGTTGAGCTTGACGGAGTGTTGGACCGCATTTCAGAATGGGGTGCATGCAATCTTGTCGAGTTCAATGCCAAGAAAACGCAGGTGTGTGCATTCACAGCAAAGGCGTCGCCTTTCCATTCCCATCCCACTCTTCAGAGCACCCCGCTACCGATTAAGGATAGCCTAAACATCTTTGGCATGGATGTTCGTAGCAACCTAAACCAGCGGGACTACATTGAGAGCGTCATTAGAACTGCATCCCGTAAACTCGGAGTCCTGAACAGAGTGAGACGATTCCTCACGCCTGAGCAGCTCTGTCTCTTGTACAAGACACAAGTCCGCTCGTGTGTGGAATACTGCTCTCATCTCTGGGACGGTTCCGCTAAGTACCTACTCGAAGCTCTTGACAGGTTGCAGCGGCGTGCTATCCGTATTATTGGAAACCCAGAGGCAACTTTGACCCTTGAGCCTCTCTAATTGCGTAGAGACATTGCCAGGCTAAGTGTTCTCTATCGCTTCTACAATGGGGAATGCTCTGACGAGTTATTCCAGCTTATCCCACCCTCACCTTTCCACTCCCGTACCACGCGTGCTGGACTACGGCGTCACCCACACACAATTCAACATTTGTTGGCCCGAACTAAAAGGTTCGGTTACTCGTTTCTTTGTCGTACCATCCAGACGTGGAACGCTCTTCCAGCACATGTGTTTCCTTCCTCTTATAGTCCCGGGTTCTTCAAGCGGGGCGTGAAAAGGCATTTCTGCAGGCCTTCAAGGTGAGGATGGCCAGCCCAGTGATTCGTTTTAATGGCTGGGCTTGTCAACCTCATATCTGGACCTCACGACCGCTTTCCATCAGGTGGAGTGAGGTCATCTTGACAGGCAATATTAAAAAAAAAAAATTTTATTATATGATGTAACTAAAAATTTACGGTTTTCGCAATTTATCTTTTATCTGTGCTATAAGACGTTGCTTCGTACTAAATTTCATGATTCTTGAGTTCGCAGGAAGTACCCTGTAGGTTTTGATTCCCTTGCGAGTGTCAAAGATTTGCGGAAATTTGCGGCATAAACGGCTGTATCATTCGATTGCGCTGGCTTAGAAGTTTGATTTTTTCACAGCTCCAAGGGACAGTAGACCTCAGTATTAGATATAAATTCCAGCCTGATACCTCCACGCGTTCCTGAGAAAAAGGGTCTTGACAGACAGACAGACGGACGGACGGACAACAAAGTGATCCTTGAAGGGTTCCGTTATTTCCTGTCGAGGTACTAAACCCTAAAAAGACACATTGTACACCACACACGAACGAAAATTATTTGAGACATCACTTTTTAAATCGTAAAATAAGAGATTTAAAAGAAGAGGAATTGACATTAGAAAAGTGCATTTTGCTATGCAAGGCGAGTGAAGCAGCGACTAATCATCTTAAATAAATGAATACTTTAATGGAAAAGCAAGTAACTGTTATAAAGAAAAAATAAAATATTTAAAAAGAAGACAGACAGGATGGAATACCAGAAAATAAGTTCAAGAGAAAATGTGGCAGGTGTGATCAAATGCATGGCAGGATTTGTCCGGCATTCAAGAGAAGATGGGCTGCGTGTGGTGTCGTTGTTCATTATGCGTTGATGTGTAGGAAGAATAGAAATAATCGAGTGGTAGCTGTGGTGAATGAAGATGTAGGTAATTGAAGAAGA
Source organism: Udea olivalis (assembly GCA_947369235.1). Taxonomy (NCBI): domain Eukaryota; kingdom Metazoa; phylum Arthropoda; class Insecta; order Lepidoptera; family Crambidae; genus Udea; species Udea olivalis. The sequence goes on along the minus strand of OX376341.1, from coordinate 12,097,716 downwards.
TGAAGTGGTATATTAAACCTAGAACCTTTGCGCCAGATTATAAGAAGTCGTTTACCTACAGAAGGCGTCCGCTAAATAAACCGGGCTCCCGGTGCAACTTGCTAGCTTATTGGGCTTGATCATACAGTCCTTATACCTACCTAGTAGGCAAGTACACAATTGGCGCAGTGCGCTATAGCACGGTTTCTCTCCTCGATTTCCGTAGTGTCCCGGGTTCGATTCCCGGTCGGATCAATTCAGGAAACGATCTTTTCTTTATTGACTTGGGTCTGGGTCTGCAAGGAGACGCCCCTGGCTTATTTTCCTTGTGTGATACCTCTTATCACAGGAATATTAATACCTATTTCGAGACCATTACAAGAGGTGTGTTGTCTGGCGCATATTTATATTTATTTATTTATATTTAAGAAATGATGCAGCATGACGCCTCGGCGGCGGCAGCCGCGCGTGCCTCGACAAAAGAATATACCTTGAATAGTAGTGTTTTGTTTTACCAATGCATGTTAAGATAAGTTACGGAAATGTTTTACCTACCTATCTTACTTATACTACCTACTTACTTGTAAGAGTTAATTGAGTTTTACTTATCTTTCTCCATCATTTGGAAACAAAAAAAACGTGTAATTACAATTTTGTGTGGTGTTCAAAGAGCCAAATACACTGCAACACAAATGATATTTTCGCGAAGCCATTTTTGACCATTTTTTAAAAGAAGAATGGCCTAATTGTTCTGAAATAGCATTAGATATAAAATTTTACTATTCTATTAGGGAGGAATTGTATGTTACTGGCAGAAATGAATTTATCCATTTCGATTTCGAAATTATTATTATTACTATTTTATCTTTAACATTAGGCAACTTAAAATTAATACATTTAGTCTTTTTTGCATTAAGCTGTAGGTTATTTACTGTGAACCAATGTAAAACCTTTGAAAGTGCGTCATTTACATCATCAAAAAGGTTTTTATTTCTGTCAGTTTTGAAAACTAAAGATGTATCATCTGCAAACAATACAACATCACATATATCTTTTAAGTATAAAGGTAAATCATTTATATATATCAGAAATAGTAATGGACCTAGAATGGATCCTTGAGGGACCCCCATTTTAACTTGTGATCCTGTAGACAGTACACTGTTAACATCAACTTTTTGAGTTCTTAAACTAAGGTACGAAATTACCAAATCTAAAGCATTATCCCTAACCCCGTAAAAATCAAGCTTGCATATAAGTGTATCGTGATCAACTCAATCAAAGGCCTTGGACAAGTCACAGAAGACGCCAAGAGCGGGGGAGAATCTGCCCCGTCTTATACCACTGTAAAAAATGGGTTGCAGAATTTAAACGTGGACGAGAGAACATCGAAGATGACCCTCGCTCCGGCCGGTCAATGAGGTCTACGACCGAAGAAAACATCGGCAAAGTGTGTGATCTCATATTGAAAGACCGTAGATTGACTACTTATCAGAGAAGTTGCAGGCACTATAGGCATCTCATTTTAACGAACGCAAAACATCATAGTCAATGAATTCGGCTTTTCTAAGGTTTCCGTTAGGTGGGTCCCCAGAATGCTTTCAGTAGAGCAAAAGCGAATTCGATTCACGATTTCCCGCGACTGTTTGGAGATGTTCGAGGCTGATCGAGTTTTCTTGACAGATTCGTGACAATGGATGAAACTTGGGTTCACCACTATACCCCAGAGTCAAAACAACAATCCAAACAATTGAAAAAATTAGCTGAACCAACTCCAAAGAAAGCGAAGGCAATACTGGTGATCTCGTCGGTTTTTTGGCATGCTAAGGGTGTCATTTTGGTGGACTACCTCCCGAAAGGCGAAACAATAAACTCAGCGTACTATATACCCTTTTAAGTCGTTTACGTGAAGAAATTAAACAGACACGCCCAGGATTACTGAGAAAGAAAGAAATAAGGTATTGTTTCACTAGGACAACACCCGAGTTCACACGTCTGTCGAGTCTATGGCTCAAATTCATGATTGTGGTTGCGAATTTCTGCCCCACCCGGCTTATTCTCCTGATTTAGCACTTTCGGACTTTCATTTGTTTCCAAACTTAACAAAACATCTTGGTGGCCAGAAATTTTTATCGAATGAAGAGATTGAAGCCGCCGTAAACCTGTATTTTGAAGACCTTGAGGAATCTTTTTTTTAAACTGGTATGCATGGTGCATAGAGCTAAATGGAGATTATGTCAAAAATTAAAAATATTTTTTGATGTATTTTATTCAGTTTTCTTGACTAGGCCGCCAACTCTTCAATCCACCCTCGTATTTTGTTTGTTTTTAACCTCAGTTTTAGGCAGGCATGAATTTACCTGCTATCCTAATAATAATCGATTTGGTGATGGAGTGTCATGGTCTATTGGTCATCATCATCATTATCATCATCATCCGTGCGGTCTATCCCGGTTGTGAACCCACACTGGTGTGTGGGGTCCCAGGGTCCACCTTTCTTATTTTCTTGGCCCACTTCGCGCGGTCTTGTGCATCCTCAGTGGTGAGTCTGTTGGCACGCATGTCACCCTTAACGACGTCGAGCCACCGCTTCTTGGGTCGACCTCTTCTACCGGTACCTGGCGGGGGCGGCATAGCCAGACATTTGTTGCCCACGTAGTTTGCCGATCTCCGTGAGACATGACCATACCAACGAAGGCGGCACTCCTGCAGGCTGCCGCGGATGTGGGTGTTACGCACACGATCTTTGCGTGAGACTCCACACATCCACCGCAGCATCTTCATTTCCGTGACGCGCAGCTCCTGCTTGTGTCGCTCTAGTAACGGCCATGTTTCACTGCCGTATAAAAGGACAGGCCTAATGATGGTTTTATAGACCTGCCCTTTCAGCTTGATCGGCATTTTGGGGTCACAAATGACACCAGCCACCTCACGCCATTTAGCCCAAGCCGCGGAAATTCGGGCTCTGACGTCGCGGTCGATGTCCCCGGACGCGCTTAAAACAGATCCCAGGTATTTAACACGGTCCGTGCGCTCGACCACGTCAACGCCTATGCGGACGGACTGGGTATCTGTGGTGTTGCAGGCCATGTACTCCGTCTTCGCCACATTAAGTTTCAGACCGCCGTTTTCAAGTGAATTTTTCCACTTATTCACCCGTTGTACCAGCCGTCCCCTGTCCGGATCTGCTAGCGCTATATCATCAGCATACATAAGCAACCAGGGTGGTTGCTCATGGTGGTCTAGGATGCTGTTTGACAGAACGTCTAATATTACGCTGAACAGAAACGGGCTAAGCACGGAGCCTTGGTGTACTCCAACGGTAATAAGGAAAGGAAGCGTGTCACCAACCGCAGTCCTAACTATGGAACTGGAATCGTGGTACATGTCCCGGATAATATCAATAAAGACTTCGGGAACGGCCCTGGACCGCAGCGCCCAGCCGATCATCTCACGAGGGACACAGTCGAAGGCCTTCTGCATGTCTAAGAAAAGTAGATGCAGAGGTGTATTCTTCAGTCTGTATCCCTCCATGAGCGTTCTCAAGGCAAATATGGGGTCCATGGTCCCGCAACCTGGTCGAAACCCATACTGACACCCCGAGATTGTACACTCATGTCGGATCCGAGAGTCTACAATGCGCTCGAGGAGCTTCATGGTGTGGGACATCACCTTTATGCCGCGATAATTGCTGCACTCCTGCACCGAGCCCTTGCCTTTGAAGACTGGCGTGATAATGCTCAGTCTCCATTGGTCAGGTATCTTCCCGGTGAGGAGAATGCGGTTAAAAAGGTGGGTAAGTATGCCCACACCACGAGAACCCATCGATTTCCACGCTTCGATAGGGACTCCATCGGGTCCGACAGCTTTCCGGTTCTTCATGCGGCGAAGAGCCGACTGGACTTCATCAGGCGTTACCGGGGGCACTAGTCCCTGATTTGGAGGGAGTTCAGGTGGCTGCACCTCTTTGTGCTGCTTATTGAGCAGCTCGTGGAAGTAAGAGCGCCATCTCTCCTTCACCGCGCGGTTCTCGCATAGCAGGTTTCCAAGAGTGTCATTTACACAGCGGCACATGGAAATATCCTGGGCCGCTTTGACTCTCGAACGTGCCAACTTGTAAACGAGCTTCTGCCCCTCAGACGACTCCAACTTATCGTACAAAGGACGTAAGTGGTCACGTCTGGCCCTGGCTACAGCTCGTTTAGAGGCACGTTTGGCATCCCTGTACGCGGCGCGATCTTCAGGAGATTTGGACGCTTGCCACGCTTTGAAGAGGGCTTTCTTTACCCTAATCTCCTTCTGGACTGCTTCGTTCCACCACCAGGTCTCCTTGTCAAGCCCACGTCCACCCCGAGACACACCCAACGCCACCCTCGCCGCCCCGGTGATAGCTGCCTGACACCTATCCCAGAGCTGTTGCCCGGACTCACTATCCGCTGCGATGCACAGGTCACCGACAGCGGCAGCAAAGTCGTGGGATCTGGCTCCTTCAAGCAGCCACCACCTGGTTCGGGGCGGGCAGCGCTCCCGGCATTTGCCTCGAGGCTTCACTCGCAGGTCCATCACAAGTAGACGGTGTTGGGCAGTAAGACTCTCTCCGGGTATGACCTTACAGTTAGCTACCTTGCCGATCTGGGCTCTCCTGGTGAGAAAGTAGTCGATCTGGGTTGCGCTCCTACCGCTCTTGTAGGTGATCAGATGCTCGGGACTCTTTTTGAAGAACGTGTTCACGACGGCCAAGTCGGCAGCCATACACGTCCGGAGAATCTCTTCGCCTTCAGCGTTACGACTGCCAAAACCAAAACCACCGTGAACACGCCCGTATTCCTCACACTGTTCACCCACATGACCGTTCAGATCGCCACCCAGAACGATGCCTTGGGACAATGGAATAGTCCATAGGAGCTGGTCGATTTGCTCCCAAAACAGTGCCTTATCCGAATCGCTACAACCGACCTGCGGTGCGTAGGCACTTATCAAGTTGGTCGTAACCCCTTCGATAAGCACCCTCACGACCACAAGGCGGTCGCTAACGCGATTTACTTCCAAGACACTATTCTGGAATTCCTCGGAAAGCGCCACCCCCACTCCATTGGCCCCACCAGGAGAACCCGAGTAGATCAGCTTGTAGCCGTGTCCGATGTTCCGGGACCTGTTGCCTCTCCAGCGAGTCTCCTGCAGGAACGCCACGGCCACCCTCCGCCTGGCGAGCACATCGGCCAGCTCGCGAGCGCGTCCCGTCAGCGTGCCAACGTTCCACGATGCGAAGCGGACCTTCCTCTGGACTAATGTCTTTAACCGGGCACGCCCATGGCCCGGTAGCCCTAACCCACTTAACACAGGAGTAGGGCGATCCCCCTGCGCGTCGTTTTCCGGCGACGCCCTATCCATGTCGGGTACTCTGTGCTGACTTTCCATGTTGGTTTGGCTTGAGTTGGCTTTACGGGAGCGACTGCCATCTGACCTCCCAACCCATGAAGGGGAGCCGTCGCCAGAGCCTCCTTCGTTAATCAGCAGGGCGCACCAGCTTGCAGGCGGGGTTGGCTTGGGGCCCGAAGATGTTGGAGGACCCCCTTACACCCCTCAGGCAGGTCATGGTCTATTGGTGTGTTGCGGTATTCCACCAACGCTAGGAAAGGATCTTTATTGTCATATAAACATTTTTTTAAAATATTTTTTACCGTTTGTACATAGGTATCTTTCCGCCATTCCGTTTGATCGCGTATAATAATATGGACTTGATGATAAATGTTGAAAATTCCAACTTTTACCGAATTCTTTAAAAATCAAACTATTGTCCTGTGTTCCTTCATACGTTTAAAGCTTTTCAGGAATACCCCAACGTGAAAACACTGTTTTCAGAGCCTTCACATGACTCTAGCCACAGTGATCTTTAAGTTCAAAAACTTCAACATATTTAGTAAAGTAGTCAAAAACACATATGTTTTAAAGTTATGAAAACGTAAAATAACTCTGCTTAGTTTGGGGTCAAATGATCTTGGTGTGAATTGTCCTAGATATTTATTTATTATTTGTTTATTTAAAGATAGACCGGCCAGCTAAAATTTAGCTGTCTAGTTAATTTTCAAATTATTTCCTTCTATCTTTACCACTTCAATTTAGCTCAGTCTAATAGTTTTTATGTTGTTTAAGGATTATTATTATTTTGTGTCGTAGTTTTCATGAATGTTTATAATGTGTTGTGGACATGCATTAAGTATCTAACTTATCAGGTATTGAATCCCACTTTGCTATTAAAATAAAAGTATATGAGCACCGCTTATTTATATTTGAAGTGCGTGATACTGTGAGTTCATTTTATTGTTATACTTATTTAACAAGGATACCTACCTTTCACCCATTTGCCACACGTTGTACATTTTTTCATTGCATTACCTTTAATCACATAAAGCGTGTGCCTTTGCAACATTACGCACCTCTCGGTCGTTACCATTTATGTTGCCGCTTGGCATAAATTATTTTTTCAACGAGAAATGAACGAAATTCGTATTCGTGCATAGCTATACGATATACCTAAGTAATGGTTTTAAATAATTGATTGATTAAATAATATGTATATAATTTACAATTGTTTAAGTACCACAATTATCTGAAAAACTTACGCGAATGGCTTTATGAGTATCTACACACCTACCTAGGTATCTAGTCTGTCTATATAGGTGGTTCTATGCACAGCACATTTATTTTCGTAGGTTTGATTCCCACCCATGACAAACATTTGTGTTTGTTGTGTATCTGGGTGATATTATTTATTTAGAAATATTTATGTAGGATTGTTTATCAGTCTCTGACATCCATAGTACTAGCTCTGCTTATTTTAGGGTCAGATGAATTTGGTGTAATCGCACATTTTCATTTATTTGTACGTGTACTGTTGAAAGCAATAAACACATTTTTATTTATTTATTCCATCATCTACTACCGCTGTGTCTGGCTTTTCTGAACTACGAGAAGGCCTTCGACTCCAGTACGTCTACCACGAGTTGCCACTTTAAATTTATCCACTGGAGGATGTCTCCAAGACACTGCAATGGGATGACTTGGCCTTAACATCAATGGTGAATATCTCACACACCTCCGTTTTGCTGACGACATAGTGTTATTTGGCAGAATCACTGCAGGACTTGCAGAAAATGCTGTCTAGTCTCAATGCTGTTTCGAGACGCGTTGGGCTTGGGATGAATTTGAACAAGACTAAGGTCATATTCAACGAACACATCGTCCCTGAACCCGTTTCCGTCGAAGGTGTAGCCCTGGAAGTTGTCCAGGAGTACATATACCTGGGTCAAAAATAACATATGGGTGGAGACAACTTTGAGGGTGAAATCACCAGAAGAGTTCAGCTTGGATGGGCAGCATTTGGAAAGTTGCGTCATATCTTCGAGTCACCCTTGCCACAATGACTGAAGACCAAGGTGTTTGATCAGTGCGTCCTACCTATCATGACAAACGGAGCCGAGACGTGGAACCTGACAGTAAAACTAGCCCACCGATTCACTCAGAGAGCTATGGAAAGGTACATGCTAGGAATCTCGTTAAGGGACAAGGTCCGGAACGAGATAATCCGGCTAAGAACCAAAGTGATTGACGTAGTCCAGAAGTGTAGCAAACTGAAGTTGCAGTGGGCTAGTCAAATCTGTCGCAGAACCGATGGTCGGTGGAGTAGACGGATTCTCGAGTGGAGACCACGACTCGGAAAGCGTAGCGTGAAAGATCCACCGGCACGTTGGACCAACGACCTAAAGAAAGTGGCAGGTAGTGACTGAATGGCAAAAACGGGAGATCGGGCTTGGTGGCGCACCCTGGAGGAGGCTTATGTCCACCCCTCCAAATTCGCTCCAAATGCTGGTCACTGGGGATTCCAACGCCAAGTCCTTGGTATGTGGATCTCCAGCGACAGATGTGCGTGGAGAGTCGCTGGAGGAGTGGGCAGTCACTCCTGGCATGACTGTCTTGAATCGGGGTTCGGTAGACACCTGTGAGCGTATGCGGGGAAGGTCCATCGTGGACTTGACGTTCGCGACTCCTTCGCTAGCACGACGCGTCCAGGGCCGAGTAGTGCTGGAGGGTGTGGAGACGTTGTCGGACCACCGGTATATCCGGTTCGACATTTCTACGCTTCCATCAATTCATACCGGTCCAAGCTGTTCTACCCGCCCGCCATAGAGACAGTCCGAAATGTGCTTAAAACGACTCGACCGAGAGAAGCTGGAGTGTGCGGAAATCGTCCAGGCATGAGTGCCTGTGCCGGATGGGCCTGCCAAGGTGCAGGATGTGGCCGAATGGTTCCGGCCTATTCCTCCTAAGCGGCAGGTATATTGGTGGTACGCAGACCTCGCGAGCTTGCGCTTTGCGTGCGTGAGGGCGAGACGCCAGTATTCCCGGTACCGTCGCAGACGCACCCGGAATGAAGACAATGAGGCCCGCCTTTATGACGCCTACAGAGAGGCGAAAAAGGCGCTCAAGGTCACTGTCAACAGAGTGGTTGAGGCCGAGACTGCAGAGCCTGTATTCGGCCTGTCTGTCGCAAGGACGTTCTCCGCGCCAGTATAAAACGGGGAAGCTCATCCTACTGAGGAAGGAGGGTCGACCATCTGACTCCCCCTCGGCCTACCGCCCGATTGTGCTGCTCGACGAGGTTGGGAAACTTCTTGACATAATCGGTGGCCGCCTGATTGGGCACCTCGAGGAGGTGGGGCCAAACTTGGCTGATTGCCAGCACGGCTTTAGGCTCGTCGGTCCACGGTACACGCGATCCTCCGCGTGAAAGACATCGCCAAGGAAGCGATGTCGCAGGGTCAAGTGGTGTTAGCGGTATCTCTTGATATAGCTAACGCCTTCAACACCCTGCCACGGACCTGCATAAAGGAAGCACTACGGCACCACGGTGTGCCCCTTTATTCACGGCTCATCCTAGAAGACTACCTGGCAGAGAGGTATGTCGAGTTCCCGGGGCACGATGACTGGCAGCGTCATCCCATGTCGTGCGGTGTCCCACAGGGTCCGGTTCTTGGACCGCTCCTGTGGAACATTAGTAATGACTGGGTGCTGCGCGCAGTCAACCTCCAGGTCGTCGAAGTAACTTATTACGCCGACTCACGGCGGTGTTTTACTACCGGGAGGAGACGCGTCGGGCCACAGTCCACGGGGTTACCCCAAGCTAGGTTTCATCCTGGCTGGAAGAGTTCCGCACACTTGCTGTGGAGCTCTGGGATGTGCGACTCGCGGATGCCGGATCGGGCCATCGCACGATCCAGGCGATCCGTGTCGCAGAAGGAGAGCGCCGAGCGCCAGCGCGAGCTGGACAATCCCGCCCAACGTAGGAGGCGAGGCCGCCGGGGTGACGGTGGCTCCCTGCGGTTAGGGGAATAGAATACTACCGAGGTATCCCTGCCTGTCGTAAGAGGCGACTAAAAGGGGTCGCGAAGCGCACGCAGGGGAGCCTGCGTGTGTTTCGGTTTGCGATCCCGAGACTGACGTTAACACGTTTCTTCATCCTGCGCTGAATATGACCACCGTCATGTTTTAGTGGGTAGGGGTCTCTGTTTTCCCAGGAGATCCGATTCCCACACATCCCAGGCCTCGGGAATGCCTAAATGCTTTTCCTGACGCAAAAAAAAGGCTTATGTCCAGCAGTGGACTGCTAAAGGCTGAAAAGAAGAAGAAGAAGATTATCTACGAGCAAATTTAAAATAATACCACTACTTATCGACGGTTACAAAATCATGATTTGTCGAGGTCCTATTATAATAATATGACAGATAAAAAAAATATTAATTTCAATAAATAACCGTAGTTTCAACATTTTATTGAATTGGGCGACGGCTAAAATAATAATGGAAAAGTTTTAAATCTAAATGAAAATCCAAAAAAAATTGGCTATTACTTGCTGTCTGTCCGTTTCATACCAATGTGTCGTTGTATATAACATTTTAAATGTATAAAGCCAAACTAGAAAACCATTTTCATGGCTCTAGCTAATCCAGTCGTATTTCCCCAGCCGACCCTCGTGTCTAGCCGGGCTTACGAGCGCGACTGGGACATATCCACGGGCATTGACAATGATTACTTCTCTTCTCACTATTGATATTAATTATACTTATTACGTTGACTAGTAAGTTGCCGCAATAAGGGTACATTTTCCTATGAATGTCTGTGTTTGTTCAGGGTCTGGGACATTGGAAGTATTAATGTATTTGAGAACTTTTATGCATGCATAGGTACATACATGTCTTAGTATTATGGGATGCTTAGTTATCAAAATATCTATCAGCTTGTATATTTTCGGACCGAATGAGTGCTAACTGATGTGTGAAGGTTGATGTAAATGCCTCTGTACCTGTACATTGCAATTGGATTGAAAAAACCTACCTACCTTACTATAGCGCCGAAGGTCGTGGGTTCGATCTCCGCATTAAGGATACCAACACTTGCGTGTGTCGGTATAAGGTTTGCTTTGCTAAGTGTTACTATTAAGTAGGTTATTTTATATTTATAAATATTTAATCATGTTTAACATTATCTGATTATACCCATTGTGCCGAAATAGCGACTCTACTTTGTTTGGAGTCAAATTATTTTGGCCGAAGCTGTCACAGGTCACAGGCCAGATATTTATTATTTTATGTATAGGTACCTACATACAATTTGTAATATATAGGCATTTGATTAAGGTTCGCGTTTAAGCCCACCTGAGCACTTCAACGAAATGTAATAAATTATTTGGCGAACGATGAAGCTTACATTTTAATAAAATAAATACTACCCAAATAAAACAGTTACCTACATTTTTCGACGGAATATTAATGCTTCTTACTTATGAATGTGAGAAAAAGCGAGTGGCTTGGTTAGAATATTTTCTAAACAAGCGTGCATTTTTGCGTTTTTTAAGCAAGTTTAACCTACCTTTAACATCAGGTCATAGGTATTTTTTTACCCAAACTTAAACTGTAGTTTATATAGATTATGTATAGAGGGTAAATTCACTAATCCGAAGCATTTTGTTCAAGGTTGTTGTTATAAGTATTTGTTAGGCACTCAAATAAGTAATGTAGTAACATTATTGTAGGAACAATCAACTATAGCCAAAATCTGACATTGAGGCCTTTTCCGAGAAATAAGCCAAAAACCGAAATAAAAAACTTCCAAACGCGTTGGAGACATATGCAAATCGGACCGAAATTACCTATCAAAAGTACACAAAATCGACGTTTCGTAGTCAACTGATCCCTTTTCGAAAAGTTGAATGATTTAGTTACTTTTTTCATTAAAAATTAAAAAAGGACTGTGGCCGTGCTCCTATGTTTTCCTTTTTTTCAATAAACTAGTCAAGATATTTTTCTGTATGTTTAAACACAACGGAAAATCGGGCTATTTTTTTATATTTTTGAAGATTCATATCTCTTATAATAATTAATTTATAAAAAAAAATTAAAACATAGAGACATGCCAATAGTGGCAATAGATTTTTGGGAAGAAGTTTTACGTCTACTAGCAATATCCAAGGAGGAAACAGGGCGGACTACGTGTGTATGTAAAAACGGCGCTTCTGTACCCTCATAAGAGTACAAATATACATGACGGTTGTTAAAATCATCTTCGTTTTTATACCAATTGGGTATGGGAACAATTTTTTTAAAATACCTTTTACTATTCTAAGAAACAAATTTGAATATTTCATTGATCTAGCCGGTAGTTAATTTTTTATAAATTTTTAAACATTGCGAACACATGACGCCACAAATTCACATAGTGTTCCCACATGTGTTTTTTCCCCGATTCGTGGTGAATAAATTATGAGGAGAAAATTACTGATTTACAGCACTTACGACTGAATAAGAGCTCGCCGTTCATCATGTAGAATCTCACAAGAATGTGAGAAGTAGACTTCAGATACAATTTATTTTGCCAAGTTCTGAAACCAAGCCCTACTTGAAAGGGTTGGGATTATAGCGAATAGCTATTTTACGTCCTACCAACCCAAAATAACTTTGAGGAAAAATATTTTTCACCTGGGGGAATTTAAAATCTGCTATCTGGAAACACCATTAGTGCAGTAGAATCATCTCGCTAAAAGTCTCACGTATGATACAGGTCGCGTCATTTGATTGGTTGATGGATAGATTATCAACCTATCACTTGAAAGGACGTTTATACGACCGAATAGGTTTCAATTGTGAGGTGTCAATTTGATTACTGTCAAGAGTCCAATAAGAGCCATAATGTACTTTTTGTGAACGTTGGCAAACTGAAGCTAAAGTTGACCCATGGAAGTAATAATTACTTACGTACAACTGGAATGTGCACTGCTACTAAAAAACGGTCCTAGTGAGACAGTAGGTACGAGGTCAGTTTATCTCACTCTAATAAGGTGACCATAAGATAAGATAAGATAAATAATCTTTATTGCACAAACAAATACTCACAGCACGTAAAAACAAAAAGTAAATATTAAAGTACAATTTAGGCAGTCTTATCGCTACAGAGCGATCTCTTCCAGACAACCTTCGGCAGAGAGATTAAAAACAGAGGACGAGTTAGGCTGCGCAAAAGCTATAGAAAAAAAATAGTAATTACATTTGAATATTATGCTAATATAAAAATAAATAAATGAATACATTTATGTATACATACATACCTATATTGTTTTAGATTACCTAATGTATGAAAAAAAATATTTTTCTTGTTTTATTATTAAGTAGGAGTTAAATTAAACAAACCTATATATGGGAGGGAGCGACCAGATTCGCATCACGCTTGAAACTACCTTGCACGATGCCCTTCACTCTGCTTCGGAGGTCGGACAGAGGCAGATGGCGACAAATAATTCGCGACAAGATACTCTTGAAGGATGATCACGACCCTCAGCATTGAGACCGACGCGAGGAGGATAAATACGAAAGCGTTTGCTAGTTTTGTTGAAAAGTGATTCAGGGATAGCTTGGCCTAAGTTCGAACCTAGGCAATTTTATGAGAAAAATCGATGGCATTGAATTATTCACCTACATACACGAATGTATAAAATAACAGACTAGAAAAAAATAGCAAGATGATCATGTTCGCGGCTTTACTCGCGTAAGATTCCTTAGTAGGATCTACTGGGGATGCCAGAAAGTAGTAGGTGGCGGTAAATAAAGAAGATAAATGATTATAATACTTTATTTTGATAGTACGCAGATCTTACAGAAAGTAATATAGGTACCTATTTTACAAAACAGGATTACACATTACTAAATAAGATCGTCTTGTGCAATTTATGGCGCATACCAACACTGTTTCCTAAACAAGCCATAGACTTTGCATGATGAAATATTCGCAAGGTGAAATACGAATTAGACACTAACTTTCCAAGACGAATTTCATGTGATTCTTCTTGCGCTGGATGTTTAAATAAATCATTAAGTTTGGTTGAAAAATGTTCTACTATAAATACCAATATTTTCTTCTCTGATAGGTATGTTTAATATTTCAAATAAGCTGTCTAGCCATCGAATGTATTCCACAGTAGCTTCGCTGTTTTGGAAAATTGGACTGCCACTTTGTCTTAAAAAGTCTAGGGAATCTGCTACAGATGCACTCATTACTTGCGTCGCTAATTTGACAATCATTTTTTTACCAAAAAAATTAATTACAAATCTTCGCAAACCTTCGTTTTCTTGCAAATTGTGTGATTGTTTAACAAAATTAAAATCAATTTTTCCAACCTCTGAAGTTAATTCTGTCTCAGCAAAAATAATTCTAGCCAATTTAATCATGTGGAGTGGGACAAATAAACAATGTATATAAGTGTCCTGAAACGGATGTTTGAAACTTGATACCATATTTCCAAATAATGGTGAAAATTGCAACCTTAGATTTCAAATGTTTTACGATTTGTAATAGTATCTCTACCATCACAAGTCAAAGATCGCACAGTAATATTTATACCATGTAAGATTCTCACGACAGTCAGTATTAATTGTGCTTGGACATTAGCTGAAGTTTGATTAATATAAAATAGCCAATAGGGCATTCAAAATTTTGTTTGAAAGACACGATTTGAAACTCATGCACTTCAGTAACCAGAGCTTCTGAAACACTTGTAGGGTATTAGGGCATGTAATATCGGAGGATTTCCAATTCCGATACTGATTTGCGATATTAGACTGCATGTTTGTTATAAATTGCACATTTTTCGTTATAAGGTTGGATTGTGCAAAAAAAAAATCAATACATTCTTTAATTTGGCACAATTTTTTACGAGCCTCAAGTGTTTTATAGTTTTTATTTAGGTTTAAAATCACAGTTGTCGCATTATCCTATCATCATCATCATCATCCGTCCGTCCGTTTATCCCGGTTGTGAACCAACACTGGTGTATAGGGTCCCAAGGTCCGCCTTTCTTATGTTCTTGGCCCATTTCGCACGGTCTCGTGCATCCTCTGAGGTGAGTCTGTTGGCACGAATGACACTCTTAACTACCTCGAGCCAGCGCTTCTTGAGTCGACCTTTTCTACCGGTACCGGCGGGGGTTGCATGGCCAGACATTTGTTGCCCACGTAGTTGGCCGATCTCCGTGAGACATGACCATACCAACGAAGGCGGCACTCCTGCAGCTTGTCTGCGATGTCACGAACACGACGGCTGCCGCGGATGTGGGTGTTCCGCACGCGATCTTTGCGTGACACTCCACACATCCACTGCAGCATCGTCATTTCAGTGACGCGCAGCTCCTGCTTTGCCCCTTCAGCTTGATCGGCATTTTTCGGTCACAAATGACACCATTTACCTCACGCCATTTGGCCCAAGTCGCGGAAATTCGGGCTCTGAAGTCGCTGTCGATGTCCCCGGACGCGCTTAACACAGATCCCATTATGTCTACCATGAGTTGCTATCCCGTTTACGGCGATCGTTGATTGTTGATGAAATGTTGGGTTCTCTACGCTAAACAGTAACCTCTGACTAATTTTATTTAATAGATACCGTCATCTCCTGCTACTTCGCCTTTTGTAGCATACTTCGCCTAAAATGTTTAAACGGTCAAAACTTTTTTATTGTACCTACTGGTAAAATTGCTCCGTGTTCATCGGTTAATTCACAAATTTAACTACTACAACAATGCAACCTCATTTTTAAAAATCAAAGCCACCATCTAGGCAGTGTGAGTCAAAACGTGGCGCGAGGTGCATGTGATTTTTTCGCGAAACCCAGAAAAGTTACACGTTGCCAGGAAACTACTAAAGATAAAGTTCTGATATCCTTACAGTAGATAACTCATATGATGGGCTAGCCGTTGCGCTAATATACATTAAGGATGTCTTTGAATTGAACAGAAATATCGTGACAGGCACTGTTAGGAAGGGTATCTTCAACAGTCTCCTCCCATACTTCGCCTACCATTAGGGTGGGCGCTTTTAGAAAATCAAACAAGAAATGATAATAATTGTATGTATAATGTATAATAACTGTATAATAACTTACGCGATTTTTATGTTGGTTCTATAGTAAATGTGGTTCAGTTTAAAAATAAAACAAAACAATTTTCAAGGGCGATGAACGTTGTGACGGAATGATGCATGATGCTTTTGTTAACTACAGTTAATAATAATTATTTTATTTATTTATTTATTTTCTTTATTAAGGAAAACATACAGCTATTTCTAATACATTTGCTCAATTTAACTAAAATAGTACATTAGCATTTAATGTTCTCACTGTTAAGCAATACATAAAGTAGTGATCTAGAAAACACTGCGATCAAAAAGAAAAAGGCTATCAAAACAACACATGAAGATATTAACTAAGTATGTTTGTTTGCATGCTATTACTAGTGAGGCAAGATTTACTTGATAAGATCCGCTGGCCTTCTCAATAAGCCACGGAATCGTTTCATGAAATATGTCGATGTTACTGTAAGTGCTGTTGTCTTGTTGCAGACCCTTATTAAGAACTATTTTTCCTATAATTGAACTTGTAGGACGGTGTACTGAAAGCGTTACGGTGCCGTGCGCCAGGCCTAGGACATTTATAAAAAACTTTACTCAACAAATATGGAGAGTCGACTACGTTGTTAATGATTTTGTAAAGTAGAACTTGATCCCTGTGCTCTCGTCGAGTTACCAAATTCTCAATTTTATTGGTATCAAAATCTTTGAACCGGTACTTCAAACGTTTTTTAAACTTATTTTGTATACTTTCCAACTGTTGAATATACTTTGCATACATAGGATTCCACACAGTGGAAGCATACTCAAGCTGAGACCTCACATAAGCATTATACAGTATTAACAATGTATTGCCATTTTTGAAGTCCGTGCTTTGGTGAAATATAAAACCAAGCAACCTAAATGCCTTAGCAGTAATTTTATTTATATGCGATTCAAAATATAATCCACTATCCAGCTGAACTCCCAGGTCCCTCACCTCATCGACTCTCTTCAACCCCTTGTCAAAGAGCGTATAATTGAAGGATATTGGATGTTTTTTTCGTGTGAATGTAATTGCATGGCATTTTCAACATTTAGATGTAATTTGTTAAGAGAACAATAGTTACATAAGCGATTTAGGTCATTTTGTAATTCCAAACAATCATTATCTGATTTAATTAGCGAAAATATTTTAGTGTCATCAGCGTACAATGATAATTTAGAATTTTGGAAACATGATATGACATCGTTTATAAAGACGTTAAAGAGCAAAGGTCCCAAATGCGAGCCCTGGGGCACACCGGATGAAATAGGAATAACACTAGAAGTAAAACCCTTAACCGTCACAGCCTGAGTCAGGTTTCTAAAGTAAGACGTGAGCCACCGTAGCAAATCACCATGTACACCAATTGCCTCAAGCTTAGTAATAAGTAGTGAGTGGGAAACTTTATCGAACGCTTTTGAGTAATCGGTGTACACAGCATCCACCTGAAATCCCTTATCCATAGATTCCTGAACTATGTCCAAAAACTCAGAAACGTTAGTCTCAGTAGAACGTTTAGCTACAAAACCATGCTGGTGTATGGCCAGTAACGGACTTAGCGATGGATAGATGGAGTCATAAACGATTTTTTCAATAACTTTAGGTAATATTGATAACTTGGAGATGCCTCGATAGTTACGTACGTCATGTTTATCACCACCCTTATGTATGGGGACCACAAATGATTGCTTCCATTGATCAGGCATAACCCCACAAGAAATACATAAATTGAATATAAGCGCAATGGGGTATGCCAATTGTTTACTACAAACTCTTAAAAATAGGGGATGAATGCCGTCGGGTCCGCTACCCTTGGAAGTATCAATCTTTGAAAGGTATTTCTCAACGATTTCCTCTGTTATATGAATACTGCCAATAACCACTTTATTCGATTCTGTTGGGCTTGAATAATTAGAGACATTTGTATCTTTTTCAAATACTGAGTGAAAGAAGTTATTAAACATATCAGAAATTGTTTGACCATCATTACCTACAGTATGATGCATTTTCACAGTGTCAGGAATACTATTATAATCTTTTTGGATTTAATGTAAGTCCAGAAAAACTTGGAGCTGTACTTGATATTAGTCTCAGATCTAATAATAAATAAATTATAACATGAAATTTCCAGCTTCTTCACCGAACGCCTCAAATCAGAGAAGGTTTCATAATGAGAGAGTCTGCCATAATTTTTCATTTTATGTGTAATTTAGCTTTTCTTTTAATCAATTTTATAAGTTTAAATGAAAACCAAATAGGATATCTGTTAAGATATTTTTGAATTTTTGTAGGTATTTGTTCATCAATAATTCTATCTACTAATAAGTAAAAACTCTCTAATGCCCTTTCTATATCAGAACTGGATAGATGCTGCTCCCACTTTACCTTCTCAAGTTCGGTTTTTATAACATCATAATTGTCAGCATGATAACGCCGCACAGTCCTGGGTGGTTGCCGCAGACAAGAGTCGTTGGTGACCACGCTTGCGACTATGCTTAAGGACGGATGATGACTGTCCTCCGGCTCAGACAGAGGCACAGTGCGCTTTACGGAGCACAGAAAACTAGTGAATATTAAATCAAGAAATCTGTTATTGTGATTAGGTATTCCATTTCGCTGAGACCATCCTGTAAAACTCATGAAAGTAAATACCTGGGAGGTTAAAGAGTCCTTCGACGGGTTTGACAAAATGAAACTATTCCTGGAAGTATGTAAGTACTATTTTCCGACCAAGTTGCATTCCTAATGTTAAAATCCCCGACTACTAGAAATTCATCACTCGGTTTGTCAACGCTCAGTTCCGATATTGACTCAAGTAAAGACAACTGTGAAAACGCCTGATCCCTGCTCTCAGGGAAATAACAACAATACACATGCAATCGTTTACAATCCGGGCCGCGAGTCAACACAATTTCTAATTGAGTCAAATCAGCGTCAGGAAACTCAGGGAGTGTTGAGCATCGCGAGTCTACCATAAGTTCTCGTTTGACCGCGATTAAAGTACCTCACCTTTTGTCAAACCTCACCGTGCATAGTCCCGGTCTGTACGGTAAACATGTTATCGCGAGTCGAACAGCTCGGCATCAAAAATGCCGGGCAAAAGCCATGTCTCACTGAGAGAAATAATGTCATAGTCGAAATTAAGAAGGTTACGAGAGAATATCTTAGTTTTAGTACGTAGTCCACGGACGTTCTGGTAAAAACATTTAAAAAAATTATCTAACTCTGTAAAAAGTAACTATTTAATTGATTATTTTGTATAATGCTTAATTCATTACGAGTTTCTATACTAGGTAAAATAAAAGTATTTCCAATTTTCGCAACTAATGGATGTACATAACTACGTTTATGTCTCAACAAAAGACCCATCAAGAAGTCACTGTACATATCTTGCCGTAAACAACATCCCTCCACTATACATGACAAACTACGCAGCAATAACATTAAATAGAAATGGAGTATTAAAAAATTGAAGCACATAATAGGGATACAAAACACACAATAAGGACCACCTATCATAGCACAGCGACGTCCGAGTCACAACAAGTGAACATTCCAATACACGAGTAAAGACTTTAAAATATAAAACGTTTGAAACAATCCTAACATTAAAAGAAACTTGTTCTAATTAAAAAAACTCGCCGTACATTGCTGCCCATGTTTCAAGCGCTCGAGCAAACTTTAGCAAATACTCAGCAATGTAAGCCGGGAGCCGCCAAGCTTTACACCTACCCAGACAGCAATAGTACGTGAACGCGAACAATGGGATTAACAATGTTATCAGAGTGCCAAGTGCGAGTTTCAGTAAGAGATGCGAATAACTTTACCATCGCGTTTTGCGAGCGTTCGACATTCCCGGTGAGTATCGAATACTAGCGAGTATGACTTACCAACAGTCACGTTACTCGATCCGCGTTCGCTCACCGTGAGCAGCGAGCCGTATTTTTCTTAAGTTGGTAACACATACGGTCATCCTTTAAAAAGCCATTGCAAAATGGGTCTTATTTTGACAACGATAGATGCCTACATTTAAAGCTTGATTTGCTGAAGTATACATGTAAGCCGACCTTTTTAAAAATCATTTCTTAATAGTAGATAAAGTGACAGCAGACGACTACCTTATTATTATGGTTATAACATGTTAGTTTGTTTCAAATTCTAAACAGCAACAAGTATTTAAGTTTGTTACGATGAACAAAAAGATTTTTAAAGTTTAAGGATCACTTTGTAGACGTGTCAGACTTGCACAAGCAGAGCAATTTCTCCACTCTAATGATGAGTCGAGAACATGAAGAGTGACTTATTAAAACCATAACAATGGACCTAGGAGCAGAAAAAACTGGATACGGCAACTGGATGTGTAGACCCAGAGAAAATGGCAAAAGGCTGCTGGATTTATGATATTATTTGGTTAAAAGGTACCTAGGTACTAAAAAAATATAACGCATTATTCATGAAAAAAAAACTTAAATCTGTCTTAACTCTTACTACTTGCTTTCACTAGAAATTGTTAATGTTAATTTTAATGATTATAGGGGAAAAGTTTGAAGTTATGATTTTTGGACCTAAATGGTTTAAGCTTGTAAGCATAATTTTATTAGGAAAATATACTTATGAAAACCAAATGAAAAATGTTTTTTTCCTACCAGTTTTTATTTTGTATAACTTAAACACTCTAACACCACTACTTGAATCAAAACAAAACTAAGCCTTATCTACATAACAATATTTAGTGAGTATTTTACAGATACTCACTAAATATTGTTACTATACTTCAACACTTATACATACTTAATACTTATGTATACTTCAAAATTGTCATTTAAAAGTTAAAACACTCTAGGTATTTATCTGATCTTTTTTAGATCTTGGCGGCTTAATTGTAACAGTCAGTCACCCAGTTAGTGTGAAGATTTTGGTTTGATTCCAGCCTGATTTCTAGACTTGACCAAACTAATTCATCTTTAAAATAAATCTCCGAGACTGAAATTGATAAAAATTTACTGAATGCTTTAAATTCCATTGGTTCATAGTTAGGTACATAAAACAAACACATCAGTACAATGTTTTAATATTTATGAAATTATGTAAATTTTTAACAAACAAACTTAATCATTTTTGTTTTCGCTTCAATTTCATAACATTTCACATCACATTTACTGCATAAGGCTTTCTTCTTACTAATTGGCTTCTCAATATTCATCTTCTAATAAATAGATGGTATTTCCTCCTTCCTCAGTGAGTGCAATTTCAGATGTTTTCCTGAAAATAAATCTCCTTTAATCAATGTTTCGACAGAACTTACTTTTTAACAGCAATAATGCTAACATACTAAATTGAAAATAATGAGGATAATTTTGTAGTTTTAACTTTACCAGAATGCCAGACCATTTCCCCAATAAGATGCAATGAATGACTATGTAAACTACAATTTTCTCATATTAAGAATCATGGTTCGCTCCATCATACTTGGAATTCTATCATCATTATCTATACCAGCAAACATAATTTTTGGTTTCTTAAGCCATCTCCATTTAATATAATGTAATATTATGTATAAGCACTCATATTTACCACATGAAAATTAGCAGAATATGTGTTTCCGCTGTAGTAAAGATGTGATGTGATGATTTTGGTGGTTTTATAGAGGCTTCCTTCCATCAACACAGCCTACCTCTCCAGGTATAGGTACTTTAGGCATATACTTTCTAAAAAACCTAAGGAGAATAGTAGGTGTAAGGATTAATAGGTATATTACATAAAACTTCTTCAGTAAGTGTAGGTCTGTATGG
This sequence comes from Udea olivalis, assembly GCA_947369235.1. Taxonomy (NCBI): domain Eukaryota; kingdom Metazoa; phylum Arthropoda; class Insecta; order Lepidoptera; family Crambidae; genus Udea; species Udea olivalis. The sequence continues at coordinate 12,076,480 of OX376341.1, read as the reverse complement.
GTTATTATTTTAATTAATTTTGATCTTATCGCTGCCCAAGTGCCTTACTTGCACCTGGAATACTTACCAGGACTTTTATAATATTAATTATATCTTGTGCTTAGGGGCCCAGATAATCTCAATGCCAACTAACCTCAAACTATAGTTTTTCTGAGATAAATGGTTCATAATTCCTGTGGGCCTTTAATATGATCCTATGGCAATAAAGAATAGAGCAATGAGCAAACAAAGTCATATTTATAAACAAAAAGCGCATATGAATATCAAGAACTTCAATATTTATTTTACATACCTTGATTTTATGGAATCTCTTTGGGAGGACCTTAAATACACTGGCTTAGGTAGCCCATTGCACAAGAGCTTGAACATTTCTTAGTTGAGCGATATTTATCCATAGTCTGCTGCTTTGTAAGACCAAACAATAAACTGAATGTAGCCCGAAGCATGTTTCATCGACTTGGGCATTGTTTGGCGCTCATCGTGTGCTTTTACCCCTAAAAACATTATCTAAACGAGAAAAAACCGCCACGACACCGTTTAAAACAACTTCACAGCACTTTTATGTAAATAAATAAGTTTTCGATCCGCTTTCACTGTAAAATTTGTAGTGAGTGCCATTCGCATTCGATCGCGAATATTTGTTCACTCTTCGAGGTAAAGGCTGTCAAAATTGTAACTCGTACTCAGCTAAACACTCGAAACAACCAATTACAGGCGTTCACCCTGCTCGCTTTCGACTGGGAGTCGATACTCGATGGTCACTAGTGAATAGGAAAAAACTCATACTCACGCATTTTGTTACCCGATGTGACCGCTAGGCGGCGCTGGCTCGATGGCATACAAATTCACGTTATTTTTCTCGCAAAACGCGATGGTGAAGTAATTCGCATGTCTTTAGGCAACTCGCACTAGGCACTCAGTTCTGCACAAGTTCTCAACTTTTCGCACTCATTCACCGCAAGACAGCGACTGCAAAGCATACATCGACATATTCCACTACAAAAGTTCTTTAAATATAAACTATAGATTAAAATAATACTTATACTATTTTGTTTAACGACTCCTGCGATGTTATATGTATAACACGTGATTTATCGGCTTTTCGAACCATAACGGTGCAGTTTCGAACCCAGCAATAGCTGTAATTTTTCTCCTTAGCTTTTAGTTTGGCTTGCTGGAATAGATACTTATTCCAGGCAGAAAGATGGTCATTGAAGAATACGACACTATCCAGGCCGGAGAATCCGATATCACTCGCCTTGAGGTTATGCATTTTCCGAAGGCATGCCAGAAAATCGTCTTTCTTATAACGGGATTGCATTTTTATTATGATGGGCTTAGTTTTCTTGCCCTCAATGTCATTTTTTACAGCCACTCTCGTCACAAAGTCGATATCATTCAACGGGTTGAAAGAAAAACCTCAGCGGTCCGCCAAACACTTCACAATGTTAACCAAGTTTTCTCCGGTTTTCTGGGGAATGCCGTTTATCTGGATGTTCGACCTGCGCACCCACTGCTCATTTTTGTACCCTTCATTCAAAATTGCAGTAACCTGCGCTTTAAGCTCTTCGACGTCACCTCCCAAACCCTTCACGGCTGAAACTCTTGCATCGATGTCCACACGGTTGGAGAGCTGGTCTAATCGTGTATTGACAGTCGCTTTGAGGTCTGCAATATCAGACTTTACCAGCTGTAAATCCTGCGGAATTGAGTCAATAGCCGATAACTGAATCTGCATTTTCGAAATCTTTGATAATATGTCGTTAAGTAGTGCCAAGTATGGCTGGTCCTGTGCATCATCTTTGTTGGCAAGAAGTAATTGCCTCGGAGTAGAAGAGGAAGGGCACTGTTGCAAGGGCAATCCCGATAAATACCTCGAGCTAACCGGTGCGTCGACAGATTGTGCTTCCTCCACTCTGGATATCTCCAGGGCTGTCTGCGATGCATCCCTACAGGAAGTGCACATCCAAGAAGCTCTGCCTGAACCAAGTCTTGTAAACCCACGTTCTGAAATCCCTCCGCAGGAAAAATGGTACGTCTTCTTACATACAGAACAGTCTGGACCGTCTCCAACTACCTCAGTACAACTTGCAAATTTCGAACTGAACATTTTGACAACCGCTGACTTTCTAAATCGCACAAAGAATACGTGTCTTCTTCAACACTGTTCGCACTGTTATACCTAACTTTACTATGATCAATTTGCTTACATCAACATATTTACTTTACATAAAACTAATTACAGCCATGCGCTTTGTACAGTTGCATTTCAACCTCCGGTCCGACTCCTCCAGTCTCGCGTCCCATACATTAACTAGTGTCCCGAAAGGAAAGTGAGGTTTCCCTAAGATAGTTTCCATCAATAAACTTTAGTGTGTTCAAAAAGTGTTTTTTTAAAAAGACTCCACGCGGCTGCCGCCTAACATTGGTGTCAGAAGTGTGATGATGTCCTAGTGGCTTCTACAAACCCAGACATTAGAAAAGAATCCGTGGTCGCCGCCCGAGTCATCGTGATCGACGGTCAGTCTCAGCCCCTCGCGCCGAGCCCGCATCCAGCACCAGCTCCCAGTCGTGGTCGACAGTCAGCCTCCCGCCCAGCGCCGAGCCTGCGTCACGCCGAGCAAGCACACACGTGGTCGACAGTCAGCCTCCCGCCTAGCGCCGAGCCTGCATCACGCCGTGCAAGAACACACCCTGGTCGACGTTAAGTCTCCGCCCAACGCGTGAGCCCGCATCAGAAAAAAACAAAACTACTTAGAACCTCCTCTCCTCAGGGACCACTCCAGCATCACCACCTGTGGACAACCATCTCCAGCCTGTTGGACAATCATCACCGGCAGCGCATCGGACCACCACATTGCATCACCATCGCAACTCGTTCACCAGCCCGCCACGTGATCGCCGCACACATCGTCGCCGTCGCGCTAAGTAGGTCGCACCGCGCCATACGACACGTGTAGCATTACTAATATCATATTCTTCTGTTCCTAGGTACTACATTCCAAATAATGATATCTTTCATCTTCATGTAAGTACTTTTGCCATTCTATTTCAATTGCCAAATTATTTTATTGCCAAATTTTATCACAGTTTAATTTAAAGTCAGTGTTTTCTACATCTTAATCTCTTATAATTATTTCCTATATCTTAGACTATCTTAATATTTTTACAACTTAACATAACTCAATCTATTCTATTTCCTTCCAAATCCTAAACTCTTATACAAGATGTCTTATTCCGAGGACTGCCAAGCCGCCGTCAAAGTTGAGAAGGTCACTCTCAACATCCTTACTAAATTTATCCGACCTTATAATGGGGATCGCGATACTCTCCCTGCATTCCTTACAAACTGCGATAACGCAATGTTCTTAGCAGCGCCAGAACAACAATTAATATTATCCAAATTTATTATTTCACAATTAGACGGAAAGGCCCAAATGGCATGTAGCTTAAAAAACTTCAATTCCTGGCCCGAACTTAAACGATTTTTAAAATCAACCTTCGGCGAGAAAAAACACTCGTCTCATCTCCTGGTCGATCTCCAAAATTGCAAACAATTATCTTCAGAAACTGTCACACAATTTTCGCTTAGAATCGAGTCTTGCCTCACTAGATTGCAAGCCGATATCCATTATTCCTGCCAAGATAAATCCCAATTATTAGGTAGAATCGCCGCAATGGAAGATCTAGCCCTTAACACATTTTTAATGGGTCTTAATTCTAACATTTCGACTATAGTCAGATGCCGAAATCCGCTAACTCTGAATGATGCTATAACACTAGCCACAGAGGAAGAGAAAATATCAAATCTCACTCGCATCTCTAATAAATCTTTTAAAAATTGTTCAATCTGCCATAAACAAGGCCACTCATCTTCCGAATGCTTCCATAAGAGTAAATCTCGTCCTAATTCCAGCTTCCACAAATCTTATCACGTAAATCCTACATCCTCATCCTCGTCATTCCAAAACAAAGGCGAAGGTCAATCAAACTTCATTAAATTCTGTGCATATTGTAAGAACAAAGGTCATATTATATCCGAGTGTCGAAAGCGCCAATACAACAATAATCAACGCCACACTCAGCCCGGCTCGCAACCCGAGACCGCCACGCGCGCTCAGAGTGCAGCCGCTAGTTCACATGCACCTAATAATCGCGTCCACTATTGCGACGAAGTTAATAATTATAGTAATGAAATCACGGATGAAAATTTAAACGAGAACTGATTTCGTCTCCGTGTCTGCCGAAATCTAATTCTAATAACGGCACGAACTCTTATAATACTAATCCTAAAATTACTAATTCTTTTACATCTCAACTAAACGGATTGAGTCATAATAAATCATCTCGGCAATGCTGCAAGGAGCAACCGAGTCCTACTATATCTTACGCATCTCAGCAACGACTGAGTCCTACTAAATCTATCTCATCTCAGCAACGACTGAGTCATAAAAACGCATCTCTGCCACAAGGCAAGAGTCTTCCTAAATCTTATTCATCTCAGCAACGACTGAGTCATACTTTTAATAACGCATCTCAGCCTCACGGTTCGAGTCTTACTGAATCTAATACATCTCATCAACGAATGAGTCTTACCAAATCTAATACATCTCATCAACGAATGAGTCTTACCAAATCTAATACATCTCAGCCTCACGGTTCGAGTCTTACTAAATCTTATTCAGCTCAATCTAAAAGTTTGAGTCCTAATACTACTGAATCTAACTTATCTAACTCTTATACTAATTCTATGTCAAATGATACTAAATCTCAGCCTGTAAACCAAGGCGTTTCAGAGCCGCCTATCTTCGAAATAAGCCAACATAAAAATAAAGTGTCTCTACCTTTTACAAATCTTAACACTAAATACTCTCCTAAGCCTCTCTGTTTCCTAATAGATACTGGTGCAAGTGTCAGTATTGTGAAACAATCAAGTTTAACTAATAAACCTAACTTTAACTCCGAAATTATAAAACTCAAAGGCATTAACGATTCAGACTCTTTTAGCGAAACTTTAGGTTCGTTTAACTTAGAATTTATAATTTGTAAACAACCATTTCAACATCTTTTCCACGCCATAAATGATGAAATAAATCTTAAATACGATGGCATCATTGGCACAGATTTTCTACGTCATTTTAACGCAATTATTGACTACAATTCTAAATTCATGAAGATAGATAATCACACGCTACCTATTCTATTTGACAAGCCGACATACGTCATACCGGCTCGATCGGAAGCCGTAATCGAATGCCTAGTCTCCAATAACCAGTCAGAATTACGCGAATTACGCGAAGCGCTTGTCCTAGATCATGTTATAAGCGAAGGTGTTTACTTAGCAAATTGTATTGTAACTTTAAAACCTAATAATAGAGTCAATATCTCTGTTTTGAATACCACCGAATCCGATGTTCAAATTCATAACTTTAAGGTACATTTAACCTCGCTTGACACATCTGCAATGTCCCAAATTTCCTCATCTCATGAGACCATAAACTCAGTGTCTTCGTCTCCGTCAAAACGTATTGATCGCGTTCTAAGCCAAATAAGGCATGATCATCTCAACGCTGAAGAAAAAAAGGCTTTATTCGAGTGTTGTTCTAATTATACAGATATCTTTTATCTCGAAGGAGATCCTCTTAGCTGTACCAACGCAATCGAACACTCTATAAATACGGGCAATGCACCGCCTATTCATGTCAAATCATATCGTTTCCCAGAATGTCACAAAGATGAAGTTGACAAACAAATAACCAAGATGTTAGATCAAAAAATTATTAAACCATCCAATTCACCTTGGAATGCCCCTGTATGGGTTGTACCCAAAAAGATGGACGCCTCTGGTAAAAAGAAGTGGCGTATAGTCATCGATTACAGACGCTTAAATGACGTCACTGTTAACGAAACCTTTCCTATCCCTTTGATCTCAGATATTCTCGACCAACTAGGTCATTCTAAATATTTTTCCACTCTCGATTTAGTTTCTGGTTTCCACCAAATTTCTTTAAATTCTGCTGACGCAGCAAAAACTGGATTTACTGTTGTCAATACAAATGGCACCTCAGGTCACTACGAATTCGCTAGAATGCCGTTTGGACTTAAAAACGCTCCATCTACATTCCAACGACTTATGAATACCGTATTATCAGGTCTACAAGGTCTACATTGCTATATTTATTTGGATGACTGTATTATTTACAGCCATAATTTGACCACCCACATGGAAAAACTCAAATTTGTATTTAACAGATTTCGTGAATTTAACCTCAAACTGCAGCCAGATAAATGTGAATTTTTAAGACGAGAAGTTTCTTACTTAGGTCATCTCATCACCGATAAAGGTGTCTCTCCAAATCCGGACAAGGTCAAAGCCGTTTCTCAATTTCCAATCCCCAAAAATCCAAGAGATATAAAAGGATTTCTAGGCCTAACAGGTTACTATCGCCGATTCATAGATAACTTTGCTACAATCACTAAACCTCTTACCTCACTTCTAAAGAAAGATATTGAATTCAATTGGGGTCAAGATCAGCAAAATGCATTTGATTTATTAAAAGAAAAATTAACAACAGCTCCGCTTCTACAATATCCAGATTTCTCTCAGCCTTTCGTAGTAACTACGGATGCTAGCAACTACGCCGTAGGCGCAGTCTTATCCCAAGGCGAAGTAGGCAAAGATAAACCGATCGCATATGCCTCTCGAACTCTTAACCGAGCAGAAGGTAACTATACCACAACCGAGAAAGAATTATTAGCAATTATTTACACTGTAAATACATTCCGCCCTTATCTCTATGGCACACTTTTCAAGATCGTAACAGATCATCAACCTCTCACATGGCTCTTTGGATGTAAAGATCCCGGTAGTCGACTTATGCGCTGGCGTTTAAAGTTAGAAGAATATAAATACCAAATCGTTTATAAGCCAGGCAAATTGAACTCTAATGCCGATGCCTTATCGCGTTACCCGATACACGCTACTACTCATGCTAATCTTAATAAGCAACCTTATGAGAAATACTTTAAGTTACAATTTACAAAATCTTTAACCAATGACACTATTATTGAAGAACATTTACAAGCTTTACACTTAACTAAATATAAACTAATTGCTTTTCCTACATCTTTAGATTTAGACGATTCAATACCACATTGTGAAGAAATTTTATCTCAGTTCGAAAACTCAGCTGAAATTCGTGATTCTGAACGTGAATTGCACTCTGTCTTATCTCAATCTTGTACTAATAAAACATACTTTTTCTTATTTACTAAAGTTCACCATTATGATGACATAACATACAAAGATATTTATAATTTATTATTTAAACTACGCGACTCTATCATTGCTCAAGATCCAAGCGAAACAGATCTCGCAATCTCAGACTTCTCAGATCCTTTCTGTAAATTATCTTATACTAAAATCTATAATATGATTGCTTTTGTATTTCATAATACCAATATTAAAGTACATATCTATAAAAATCAAATAATTTATCCAACTCCAGTCGAAGTTCCTAAAATATTGAAAGAAAATCATGATTCGACCATCGCAGGTCACCCAGGCTCCAAAAGGATGTATAATCGCATCAAGGAAGCATATTTTTGGAAAGGTATGCGCTCCGACATAGAACAATATGTTAAAAATTGTAAACTCTGTCAAGTAAATAAACCATTACGATTATCTAATAAAGCTCCTATGGAGATAACCTCCACATCTACTAAACCTTTTGAACGTTTAGCTCTCGATATCGTAGGCCCTCTGCCAGATGCAGGTTTCCAAAAATTCAGGTTCATCTTAACCTTTCAAGATGATCTTACGAAATTTTCTAACGCCTATCCCATGGTCACTTCCACAAGCGAAGAGATAGCTCGAAATCTAGTTCACTTTATGTCTTTGTTTGGTTTTCCTAAAACCATCTTAACCGACTTAGGAACATGTTTTACCTCCGATCTATTTAAACAACTAACTGAAATTCTTAAGATAAAATCTCTTTTTACTACTCCGTACCATCCTCAAACGAATGGTGCTCTCGAAAGATCACACGCAACTCTTAAAGAATATTTAAAATCTTTTGTTAATGAAAATCAAAATGATTGGCATTGTTACTTAGCCACAGCTATTCTATCTTATAACTCAACTCCTCATACTACTACACAGTTTACTCCATTTGAACTTTTATATGGTTATAAACCAATGATTCCTAATTCAATCTATGAAGATAACAGTAATAATACTTATCACGAATATATTAGAGCATTACAGTATAGAATGAAATTTAGTAGAGAAAAAGCTATACAAAATATAACTCAAAGCAAAGAAATCTCTAAACAGTACTATGATCAGTCTAGCCGCACCACAACGTACAAAACTGGTGACATGGTGTATCTTAAACATCATCATAGACTTCGCAAGGCCTTATCTCCAATATGGAAAGGTCCATACAAAATAATAAAGGTTAACGGAAAACATAACGTTACCTTAGCAGTAAATCGTAAAAACATAAAATATCATACTAATGAGATAAAACCAGCTAAATAAATTCATTTCATCTTTTCAGAATCCTATATCATCACTGCCTCGCTGAACCATCAATAACGCCTATAGCTCACAGCCCAGGAATATACTTTGATCCTGCTAACTCTATTTACTTTTATAATGATTATTGGAAAATTATTACTAATATAGACATTGTCTCAGTCGAACCTCATCTCAATAATGTCGAAAATTCAGTACGTAAAACGTTAGATCTATGCCTAAAATCTAATCTTAACGAATTCATTCAATGTAAAGACTTAATAAGCCCAATCGAAGTTTCTTTACAATCAAATTTTATTAAACTCGACTCTTTATCCCATATCATTTCCTCAGACTCTCCCAACCGTTTCAAGAGATCACTCGAATTCGGAGGAGAAGTACTAAAATTCTTTTTTGGCACATTAGATGCAGAAGATGCTCGCAAATATGATGCCGCAATCGACGCATGCCAGAAAGATGAAAACGAACTATTTCATCTTATTAAAGAAAATATTCAAGTCGTAAAATCCACCATCACCGCATTCAACTCTACCATTACAAGATTAAATAAAAATGAAATTAGACTGAATTCTCAAGTTGATAAACTGAACGATATTTTATCTCAAACAACAAAAAATAATAATGAGTTATTATATATCGCAAAAATAAATAATTTAGTTAATATCATTGAAGGTTCTTTACTAGCTATTTCTAATTTTCTTGATTCTGTCTTAAATTCCATCTTATTTGCTAAATCGAATGTACTACATCCATCAGTCATAACTCCTACCAATTTACTTAAAGAATTATCAAAGCATAACCACATTATAAATAAACGATTAGACTTCCCAGTTCCTCTTAATATTGAAACAATTCACACTATTATAGACGTGTCAACTTTAACTTCATATTATTATAACAAAAGAATTGTATTCGTAATACAAATCCCTCTTATCTCTCCAATTAAGTACTCGACTTACAAAGTAATTCCCTTACCTACACCAACCGAAAATAATCCTAACACTTTCGCACTTATCCATCCTAGAAAACCATACCTAGCTATCACAGACGATAGGTTAAATTACGCTGTATTAGACAATATAAAAGATTGTCCCAAGATAAGCTCAGAATACTCTATCTGCCCATTAGTTACTATTCATTCCACTAACTCAAATCCCTCATGCGAAACCAAGTTATTAACTGATGTTGTTTTAACTTTACCCAGTGAATGTAATTCCAAACTATTATATGGTCAAATCGACATATGGCAAAAACTTAATGGCAATGAATGGCTCTATGTACAGTCAAAAACAAATAAAATAACTATAAAATGTAATGATGATATCAAAGACTATTCTATCTCAGGCACAGGCATGTTAAAGTTAACACCTGATTGCATTGCTTATTCTAAAACTTTACAATTTATACCTACTACTATTTCTACATTTACTTATAAAAACCAACTCATAATAGACTTTGATATTACTCAAGATGATTGTTGTAAGAAAGATATTATTAACAAAACTATTCCTTTGCTCTCACCGTTATCTCTAAGTAATATAGACTTAGATTCCCTAAATCACGCAGCACATCAATTAGATGGCCTCGAAAACGAACTCAACAAATACCAAGAGCAATCGCATTTTGTCAAATATGCAAGTTATTACTCAGGTTTTACTTATGTTCTTATTATTGTAATATTTCTATTTTCTGTATACAAACTTTATAACTGTCTATGTAAGAAAAATAATAGACGTAATACATCTTGTTGTATTCAAATCTTCAATCAATGTAACACTAGAAAAAGTGTCCAAAAAGATACAAAATTTGTAAACTCAATTGAAATGTCTGAAATTTCATCTCAGTCAGATGACGCAGATTTAAACAACTCTTTTCCATCAAATCGCAATTTATCTAATAACTAATGATTTGATTATACTATGTCTTTACACTTTAAAAATATGTACTATTTCTTTTACCTATGAAAAATATACAATGTTCTTTTATACAAATAACTTAATATTAGTCTTCTTTTCAATGTAATAAAAATTGTCTTATTTTATCACGAATCAATTGTGAATTTTACTATTTCTCAGATAAAAATAAATTTTATCTTACTAGATCTTAAGTTCTAATTCCTATGTCTTATATACTAAATCTTTACTATTTCCTATGTACTAGATTATGAATACTAAACCCTGATACTATTTCCTATGTACTAGATCTTATAATTATTCTAAATCTTAACTTCTAAATCTTATAGATACTAAATCTTTACTAGATCTTATTTAAATTATTAAAATCTTATAATATTCTAAGTTCTATTTTATCTTATACTTACTATTTCCTTGTAATGTTTTACAACCTCATTTTTCTTTTATCTCGTCTCGATCTCGCTTCATCTCATAAGATTTAAAGCTCAATCTTAAAGGGGGGAGATGTTATACCTAACTTTACTATGATCAATTTGCTTACATCAACATATTTACTTTACATAAAACTAATTACAGCCATGCGCTTTGTACAGTTGCATTTCAACCTCCGGTCCGACTCCTCCAGTCTCGCGTCCCATACATTAACTAGTGTCCCGAAAGGAAAGTGAGGTTTCCCTAAGATAGTTTCCATCAATAAACTTTAGTGTGTTCAAAAAGTGTTTTTTTAAAAAGACTCCACGCGGCTGCCGCCTAACAGCACGCTACTGAAAAATATATTCAAATAGTATATATTTTTCATAGATCTTATTATAGTTATTAATTAATACATATCTAAATGTGCCTAAATTATATTTATATTTAAAAGTACTTCAATTGACACAGAGTGAACTGACATGCCAGATGGCGCCTCCGTCCACTACTTTGGGTGTGGTAGTTGAGAATTAGACTTGGTAATAGCAGGAGGGGAGTTCACTCTTGGTCATCGAAGGAAACGGTTGTCTTGCAAGTAAAGTGTAGTGCTGTGAAAGTTTGTTGGTGAAAATAAATACTTTGTAAAAGTGAGTACTTTATTATTTCTTAGTTCGTTATAAAATCCCCAACTTTTTCTTGCACTTTTCGCTCATACTGAGATGGCTTTTACACTTTAAAAAAAAAGCAGCCAAACGATGCAAAAGGTGAAACAGTCCTGAAATGCTAGAACTGGCCTTGGAGTGCATTCTTCTTTTTAACAGACTTCAAAAAAATAGGAGGTTCTCAATCCGACTGTACTTACCTGTTTTTTAATGTCAAATTATTATCCCCGAAAAAAAACCAATGTGAAGCTTGTTGCAGCCCTATTGTTTGTTCCTAGTATCGAAAAAAGCCAGCCCCACATCGCCTACCTATTTATTTTTTTACGACTGCTTATTTGTTTTATTTCATTCCAACTGGTGTAGACCTCATATAAAGTAATGAATGCTTGGAGAAATAACAGCCAGGCGAAGTTAGATCAAATTCCCTTACTTCGCCTTCATTTTGAAAACACAGTTACCAAACGTACACTGCGTAGTACCGATCCGTGTCACACACACTTGAAAAGAACCCATCTGATTGATCAGGTTGATAGTGTGCCGATGTGTCAGACTATCTTCATTCAGCGGGAACATTTAAAAATATGCAAATTCTTGTCGAAATCAGGCGAAGTTACAGGAGTACACTAATGGTAGCTTAATCCTAACATAGCCAAGTAGAGAAAGGCTTTCTGTTAGTTGTGATCAGCGACCTGGCAACTCTGGTTTAGAAAGGGGCTCAACAAATAGTGTACCTAATGTAATATAATAGCGGTTTAGGTAAATACCTACCCACTTTCTTTCGTGACGTGGGTATAACGATCAAATTGTCCCTCGCAGAGACACCGGTCATTCGTTATGTAACACTGTCGACTGTCGTTGCCAGCCACCCTGATGCAATTAATCAAACGAATGTGTTTGATGTTACCGTTCGTGAATTCATCCAAATTGGCACTCGTATGAGATTTAGCTTACTTACTGGACGAAAAGGATTGAAAAATTATATACATAGGTACATTGGTTACTTTATCGCAAGTGCCTTTCGGTTACGGCTTAGTTAGAGTACCTACTACCAAGGTCCTGAAACGCCCATTAAGGGGGCATTGGTTGTGATTGCGAAGCGATCTCGAGGAAGACGATTGTACGATGCTTATCGCGCTCCGGAGTTGAGCTTGCTCCCTTATAGTTAGTCAAACTTACATTTTGCACCGAGAATGAACACCTTAAGGTTTACCTAAGTGGGTAGAGGTACCTACCTAGTTATCGGTTTCCCATAAGTATACACACCTATTCTAGTTGTTCCAAGGCCTCCTGTTACGTCCACTTCCAAAGAGTCTGATGTGGGGGGGAAAATACGAATAAGTGGAGTGGCGGTGGCCGCCGCTGCGCCCGCGGCGATTGCTCAAACGTGTAGCAAAGCACGCGGCGGGCATCGCTGCTCGCACTAGAGGTACTCAATTAAAGACTAGTTAGCGAGAGAAAATTGGAACTAGTCCTAACTCCATTGCGACGTTGACTACATCTGAGTTGTGCGATTTCCAAATAAAACTGTTTCAAGCAAACGTGTGTAAAATCACTTCTCCGTAAAAGCACTCATACCACGCCATATGTTTGAATTCAGTGCGGGCCAGTTATATATGTAAGGACTGCTCAACTTTGATTATCGTTACTGGATCTGGGCGTAAATGAGGCCTAATTGCGAAAGTTTGAACGTGCCAAAAGTTATACTTTCAGTTGCAGTAGTAAGTACTTAGGTAGGCATACGAACTTTGATTATTGTCTTCAATTCAAATATACGAAGAGCAAAGATATGATTGTTTGTATTGAACAGGCTCCGAAATAATTCAACCGATTTTAAAAATTATTTCACCAATAAAGCTACATTATCAGCGAATGACATAGGATATTTGAATAATGACCAAGTGCATCGGTCAATTTGATAAATTTATTACTTTGGCCGATCCATATTAATAATGTCTGACTACTCGTGGGCAGTTTGATAAAACAACGTTTAGATAGCTTGAATTTATACTTTGACCGGGTATTATGAATATTTCACTGTCAGAATCATCCTTTGGCATATATTATAAATGAGGCCAGTTTTCTTCTGGCACTCGCCGGCCGCTGCCGCGACACGATCGCTGCGCTCGTGCAGCTGGTTCATGTCAACCTAACATGCTTGTCGCTTCGCTCCTCGCAACCTAATAAACCCACTTCCTACAGAGCAGAACACCTGATTAAAAAGGTTTTTTGTAAGTTAAGTTGAACAGAACTAGTTTAACCAAGCAATGCATTTTGTCAAAGTTATTAATGCTTTATATTGTTTGAGTATCTAAATAAAACTTGATAATTATCTATAGGCACAATCTATTCATTTCAGACATAAAATACCGAGTGGCCTTCGGTATTCTATACAATACCTAGGTAAACATTGCCTAAACCACCCGGCATTGTATACGTTCCGATGTAATAAACAAAAGCATCAAAGATCAATTCGTTTTATTATTTTCCCTAAGACAAGGTGGTCATTATTCATATTGACCGGAACAAGTGATAAATCAGGCCGTTTTACTCACATTGCCTATTTAACAAGGGCATTATACATACCGACCGGTTATTATTAATAGTGCCCGGACTCATCAAGTTGCCCGTAACATATATTATATATCAGTCTCTGACACCTATTATTCCTGCCACTGTAGAATTAAAAAACAATGTGTTGAAAGCGCGGTTATGGGGTTTAGCTATAGAACTACCTACTGAGTGACTGACTAATTGACTGATTCACTGACTGACCGGATGACTGATTAATTAATTACGGATCACAAAATAATGATTTCTCATATTTTTCTGCAGTAAGTAACGGAAATCATAGGACTGTTCACCATCTTCCGCGATTACATGATAACCCTATGGGTTCTACGAACACTTTAGTATCCTCATTTCCCTGCGACATATAAGTAAGTAAGTAGGTATATATATATATACAAAGTTCACGAGCGGATTGATGTATTTTCGGGCAATCTGAGTGAACTCGCAAGAATAGTGTTATATATTGCTATATATAACACTATTCTTATGTTATGTTAATTAGGAATTTAGTCAATAAGGTACCATGTAAATAGCCACATTATCGCATTAGGTTTTGCCTGTAATGATAGATGTTTAGGATTTTGAATAAATAAATAAATAAATATCTCTCTATTTTGTGGGTTTCCGATGAAGATTTACAGCGAAGCCTGTTGCAAAATAGCCTGCATTCTCTAAAACCCTGCGACCATTATTTCGGTTACTTACTAACTCGATGGACTACGCCGGTGACTTAAGTTATTTGTTATTCCATGACGTAGAATAAGTAGTTGACGATGTTCCTAGCATAACCCTTCCATAGCTCGTTGAGTGATCAGGGAGGTTAATAGATTGTAACAGCCAGACACAAAATAACATTAATGTTCTTCACACAAATGTTGATTTTGATTCAGGCAGGATCGAAGCCACGACCTTCGGTGCTATAGGCTGTACCTCTATTATTGCGCCCACGGTTCAATGAATGTTCACATCGGGGGCCACAGGCTTTCCGTATGGATGAATGACAATACGAAACGAACCACCGTAAGAGTAAATCAAATCGACTATGTATTTGACATCTTCCGTGATCTCGTGGTTATCTAGAGATTTCAAGAAATGTAAGAAATCCGTCATCCGCTTTTTTTGCGACATAGTAACAAATGTAAAAAAATGGTTGTAAGGGGGCTCACCAACATCTTCGGGCCCCAAGCCAACCTCACCTGCAAGCTGGTGCATCCTGCTGACTAACAAACGAGGCTCTGGCGATGGCTCCCCGTTATGGGTTGGGAGGTCAGATGGCAAAGGTGGCTCCCGTAAAGTCAACACACGCCAAACAGTTATGGTCAGCAAGAAAAGAGTACCTGACCTGGATAGGGCGTCGCCGAAAAACGACGGGATTGCCCTACTCCAGTGTTAAGTGGGTTAGGGCTGCCGGGCTATGGGCGGGCTCGGTTAAAGCATTAGTCCAAAGGAAGGTCCGCTTCGCGTCGTGGAATGTTGGTACGCTGACGGGACGCGCTCGCGAGCTGGCCGATGTGCTCGCCAGGCGGAGGGTGGCCGTGGCGTTCCTGCAGGAGACTCGCTGGAGGCAACAGGTCCCGGAACATCGGGCACGGCTACAAACCGACATTTACGCGGGTTCTCCTGGTGGGGCCAATGGAGTGGGGGTGGTGCTGTCCGAGGAATTCCAAAATAGTGTCTTGGAAGTTAATCGCGTTAGCGATCACTTTGTGGTCATGACGGTGCTTATTGAAGGGTTCACGACCAATTTGATAAGTGCCTACGCACCACAGGTTGGTTGTAGCGATTCAGATAGGGCACTGTTTTGGTAGCAAATCCACCAGCTCTTATGCACTATTGCATTGTCCCAAGGCGTCGTTCTGGGTGGCGATCTGAACGGGCAGTGTGAGGAATACGGGCATGTTCACGGTGGTTTTGGTTTTGGCAGTCGTAACGCTGAAGGCGAAAAAATTCTCCGGACGTGTGGCTGCCAACTTGGCCATCGTGTTCACGTTCTTTAAAAAGTGTCCCAAACATCTGACCACCTACAAGAGCGGTAGGAGCGCAACCCAGATCGACTGCTTTCTCACTAAGAGAGCCCAGATTGGCAAGGTAGCTAGCTACCTGTAAGGTCATACCCGGAAGGAGTCTTAGTTAGTTAGTTAGTCTTGCCCAACACCGTCCACTTGGGATGGATCTGCGAATGAAGCCTCGAGGCAAATGCCGTGAGCGCTGCCAGCCCCGAACCAGGAGCTGGCTGCTTGAAGGAGCCAAATCCCATGACTTTGCTGCCGCTGTCGGTGACCTGTGCATCGCAGCGGATAGTGAGTCCGAGCAACAGCTCTGGGATAGGTGTCAGGCAGCTATCACCAAGGCGGCGAGGGTGGTCTTAGGTGTGTGTCGGGGAGGACGTAGGCTTGACAACAAATAACTCAAAAAAAGAAAAAGTTCGAGGTAAGCCGCTTTGGTAATAGTATTGGTATCTCGTAACACAGGGATATTTATCCCTACTTCGAGATCATGACAAGAGGTGTGTTGTCTGGCGCAAAAAAAAAAAAACAATTATAACCCCAAAAAGTAAACCAAACTATGATACATTAAATGCGGAGGAACCATATAACGCAGAGTCCTGGTGGTAGAACGAAGCAGTCCTGAAGGAGATCAGGGTAAAGAAAACGCTCTTCGAAGCGTGGCAAGCGTCAAAATCACCTGAAGATAGCGCCGCGCACATGGATGCTAAACGAGCCTCTAAACGAGCTGTAGCCAGAGCCAGACGTGACCACTTACGTCCTTTGTACGATAAGTTGGTGCCGTCTGAGGGGCAGAAGCTCGTTTACAAGTTGGCACGTTCAAGAGTTAAAGCGGCCCAGGATATTTCTATGAGCCGCTGTGTAAATGACACTCTCGGTAACTTGTTATGCGAGGACCGCACGGGTAAGGGGAGATGGCGCTCTTACTTCCACGAGCTGCTCATCCAGCAGCACAAAGAGGTGCAGCCACCTGAACTCCCTCCGAATTAGGGACTAGTGCCCCTGGGAACGCCTAATGAAGTCCAGTCGGCTCTTCGCCGCATGAAGAACCGTAAAGCTGTCGAAACCGATGGAGTCCCTATCGAAGCGTGGAAATCGATGGGCTCTCGTGGTGTGGGCATACTTACCCACCTCACATGGAGTACTGCTGCCATCTTTGGGCGGGAGCTCCCCAGTATCTTCTCCTTCCTCTTGACCGTATACAGCGGAGAGCCGCTCGAATTGTCGACGACCCTGTGATCTCCGAACGCTTGGATCCCTTGGCCCTACGGAGAGACGTTGCATCACTCTGCGTGTTCTACAGTCTTTACAATGGGGAGTGTTCAGACGAACTGCATAATCTTATACCTGCCGCTGAATTTCATCACCGCACGACACGCCTTGTTGAAATTCCATGCTCATCACCTGGATGGCTGGCGCTCAACAACCGTGCGTTTTTCACGCCAATTTCTTCCACGTACAGCCAAGATATGGAATGATCTTCCTGCGGCGGTGTTCCCAAAGGGATATGACATCGGGGCCTTGAAGAAAATAGCGTATTCCCATCTAAAAGGCAAGCAACGCATCGGTGACACCTCTGGTGTTGCAGTTGTCCATGGGCGGAGGTGATCACTCTCCATCAGGTGACCTTCTAGCTCGTTTGCTCCCTATTACATAAAAAAAAAACCCTTTTCAACCGCATTCTCCTCACCGGCAAGATACCTGACCAATGGAGACTGAGCATTATCACGCCGGTCTTCAAGGGCAAGGGCTAACGTTGTTTAGGACGTCTGCGTTTCAATATTGTTATAAGCATTTACTTGTCTGACGTGGGTGGAGACACGTTTTGTGTGCTAACGGTCGCCAAGAGGTACGTACAACACAATTCGATGGCAGCAGAGTAGAAAAGATATCTACGAAATGGCAATTTTACAGGACACATTTATTTACTAGAAAATAGTGATCATTTGATAGTTATTGGCCGATTAACATGAAACTTTGGACGGTGCATTAAAATAACATTATTTATTTATTATGAAACAGTTTATATCTGTATATTGTTTTTTTACTGAAATAATGCCCTTATCTTTTTTTATTCCTAAAAACTTTGACGTTTGAGAAGATATCTGCCAGATATCTTCATGAAAGTCCGCATATCTGCCAGATATCTTCTTAAACGTCAAAGAAAGAAGAAGATATCTGCCAAATGTCTTCTTATCAGGTTTACTTTTAGATTGTCAAATTCGAAATCTGATTGAAATCCTTAAGTACACCTTTTTGGGCCCTATATAACAGTAATTTATTCCTTGAGACACTCATTTTTCAATGAGACAAGTGAGACATGTCTGACAAATATGACGTTTGAATCACCTGTCAAAGATGCGAAGTAATGGCGGGCGAGTGCAATTGTCCGCTTCTAATGCGATGTTTTTTAAAACCCGAGTGAAGATGTATTCATTTACGCGCTAGATATTGTTTATTATTTTGAAATTCGGAATAATTAATAAAGACTTAGATATGTTTATTTGAAGTAAATTTTGAGAAAAAACACTTTCGCAAAAAATTTAGATGCCCGTATCTACTTTGCTGTCATCGAATAATCGACTTGCTTCAAACGCTAACTACACACTTCCATCCGTAAAAATAGCATTGGCGTTGGAGATTACTTTCATCCAAGTAGGCCAGTTTTCCTCTATCTTTCTTTCTTTTTCGACTATTACAAATTTGACAAAAAACCAATATGACTAATAGTTCCAAGATAGAGTCAGATTATGAAAAAACATACCTACATTTCATAAGGTAACCAATAATGTGCAATGTCAAGTCAAATTAAATCTTAAACGATTTTGGATGCTGTTCTAGTAAAGCAAATTACCCTTTAAGTAACTATAAGAATAAGGACCAGAGAAGTTAGCCATATCACATAAATTATCCAGAATGTTGGCCCATTCAAGAGGTTAAACAACCTCATAAGATTGAAATTTCTATTGGCCATTCCCAAAATTATAAAACACGCACGCGATTTTTTAGGCCTTCGTGCTCAAAAAATTACTCAAACTACATCTATAAGTTTGAAGTTTTTACTTATTCTGTACATAAGTATAACTTGGTAACATTATGAATATGTGTTTAAGTAAACCATTGATATATTTTTTTGTTGTTGTTGTAATAAAAAAAGAAAATCTGTTAAAACCTACCACTAATTACGAAAAATATCTATCTGATTAACGTAAATATATTTATGTCTGTAGAGAGAATATTGGGCGCGGCCATGTTTATTCCTTGTTTCATAATTATGCAACATTTCTACATAAGTACACATACACATATTCATGCAAGAACACTTGAACATTTATTGACTTAAAAATGAATCAGTTTAAAACAAACATCTAATATTATAGTAATATAACAATAAATGTATAATATTGAGTAGCTGTAAACATCAAGAATTATAACTGATCTTATGTTTGGAGCCACTGAACATCAAACAGTATGTACCGACGAAGACACAGCTCTCAAACATATTTTGCATAAAAAGTAGCTGCCAGAAATAGTTCAGGAACTACTTAACCAATTGCTACATAAAGTCCAGAATTAAAAGTAGAGCAACCATCAATGCTCAGTGATGCGAAATCATGGCTTATTACATTATATGGAGGAGTGGCCAGGAGTAAGAGTAATTTCACATAAGCTTTCATCATCATCATCTGTTTGGTCTATCCCGGTTGTGAACCCACCCTGGTGTGTGAGGTCCCAGGGTCCGCCTTTCTTATTTTCTTGGCGCACTTCGCGCGGTCTTGTGTCTTGTTGTCCTCAGTGGTGAGTCTGTTGGCACGCATGTCACCCTTAACGACGTCGAGCCACCGCTTCTTGGGTCGACCTCTTTTACCGGTACCTGGCGGGGGCGGCATGGCCAGGCATTTGTTGCCCACGTAGTTTGCCGATCTCCGTGAGACATGACTATACCAACGAAGGCGGCACTCCTGCAGCTTGTCTGCGATGTCACGAACACAAAGGCTGCCGCGGATGTGGGTGTTCCGCACGCGATCTTTGCGTGAGACTCCACACATCCACCGCAGCATCTTCATTTCCGTGACCCGCAGCTCCTGCTTGTGTCGCTCTAGTAACGGCCATGTTTCACTGCCATAAAATAGGACAGGCCTAATGATGGTTTTATGACACCAGTCACCTCACGCCTTTTGGCCCAAGCCCCGGAAATTCGCGCTCTGACGTTGCGGTCGATGTCCCCGGAAATTCACATAAGCTTTGAATCTCAAACAAAAAGTATAAAACTGAAAATAGTCGATTTAATATCTATACAAGATGCCAATGACAGGTTGGAAGTGGTTAGGAGACAGTGTTTTCGATGGTACATAATATGACTGAATATACATGTATTAAAATAAATATGTTTTTCAGGATAAACCTTTTTTACTTCAACATTCTAAGACAATGATCCTATTAGGCTTAATTCAGTTTGGTTCTCAAAAAAAGCATAACTCAGATCATGTAAGACCTAAAATGATAAATAAAAGAAAAACATGTTTAAACTATAAGCAATTATCATAAAATAATTATAATTGTTGCAAATGCTAGTGAAGGAAATGGGTATTTTTATCCTCCTTTCTTCCACTTTTCTCCAGGAGTGTACTCAGTCATTGGTCTGCCAGATATGCCACAGGTGCCAATTCCAACTCGGCCAGCTAAGTTGTCTGGTGATGCAAATATACTTTTATTACGCACACCTGACTTTTTAGTAGCTTTGGTGTGGAATGTCAGCCATTTATTTTTTTCACTTTCTCTTTCTTCTTCAATTTGTTTAAATCTCTGTTGTTTTTTTTGTTTCTTCTTTTTTAAATATTCTCTGTTGTAGCCTTTACCATGCCTGCAAGGAAAAAAAATACACTGTTAGAAATGGACACTATTATCGTACTTGGGCTTTAAGGCCCGTATTCTAGAATCGTACTCAAGCACTGATCTGTACTTGAGTAGAGATTTCAAAACGTCAGTTCATACAAAAACGTCACTCAGATCTATACTCAAGTACAGATTTTGTTTTAGAATACGGGCCTAATTCATCATCATCATCCGTGCGGTCTATCCTGGTTGTGAACCCACACTGGTGTATGGGGTCCCATGGTCCGCCTTTCTTATTTTCTTGGCCCACTTCGCGCGGTCTTGTGCATCCTCAGTGGTGACTCTGTTGGCACTTATGTCACCCTTAACGACGTCGAGCCACCGCTTCTTGGGTCGACCTCTTCTACCGGTACCTGGCGGGGGCGACGTGGCCAGACATTTGTTGCCCACATAGTACTTGGGATTTAAGTAAATTGATAAAATGAGAAATCTAAGGGATTCCAGACTATGTCCAGAAAGTAAACTTGATTACTTACTTGCTTTCATCACCACTCAGAGGCCTTTTTAGATTAGAGCCAGAATTCATAGATTTCACATCATGAATTGAAACTACTTCTAATGTAGTGTAGCCATCAAACTTGACTTTCATATTTTCATCATCTATTTCTTCTATAGTGGCTTCATAGAATCTGAAAATGTATTAGGAAAATATAGGATCAATATAATTTTAGGAAGATACTTATTTTAGACAAAAAAAAAAGTAAGAAGTACGTGTGAACACCCACAAAACAATGCTCGATCAAGATACCACAGGCAAAGTTGAAAATTATACCTAAAGGATTCGATTGAAATTGTTAAAACAAGATAACTATTTTGAAGAGCACACCAAAACAACACGTAGAAACCTGAATATTATGCCTTATCACATTAAATATTACTAGAAACCTGAATATTATGCCTTATCACATTAAATATTACTTAGAGTTAAGAACATATAGGACAAAGAGATGAATGGAACATAGACATAAGCGGAACAGTTTGCTACACCGATAGCTCCAGAATTGAGTCACTGAAGCTATCTGGTGCGGGTGTGCACATAAGGTGTGAGGATGGTACAGTGATAAACAGATCAATCTGCCTAGGCAGGTTCGCCAGCATATTCCAAACAGAAATATACGCTATCTTGGAATGCGCAGATATATTAGACAACCAGGACAGCGTCACCAAGGCCACTATCTACAGTGACAGCCAGGCAGTGCTGAAAGCGCTTAGCAAAGCTGAGACGTCATCAGCAACTGTCAAAGAATGCAAAAAAAGCTCTAGGGAAACTCGCAAACAAAATAGATGTAGTGATTGCATGGGTCCCTGGACACGAGGGGAATGTCGGCAACGAGTTAGCAGACGAACTAGCCAGGGGTGGTGCCGCTGCAGGCTTAGTGGGTCCGGAACCCAGGCTGCCAATAGCACACAACATCAATAAGGGAGTAATCAAAAGGTTAACCACAGCAGCAACAAATAGACGATGGAAGGCTGCAACAGGTATGCCACAGTCTAAAATGTTTATCAGCGGAATGAACACGAAGAACAGTAATAGACATCAAAGACGACCCCACATGCTTGGAGTGCATGGACAGCGAGGAAACGAGTTTCCACCTCACACATCCGGTGGGAACTCATGGGGTCAGACTCGTTAGATGAAGAAGATCTGAAAGAACTGACGGTGGACCAGATAGTAAGATTCTGCAAAGCAACAGGAAGATTCGACGGGACGCCGTGAAAATGGGATAACCTAAAGACCCCCTGCAAGGGGGGCCCGGGGAAATGGCCCATAACAAGCGGACCGATCACCCGGCCCACCGGACCACTGCCAGTGTCCCCAGTAGAAATAATAAAATAATAGAGTTAAGATATAAAAATCTCTGAACTGATTTAGAAAATAGCGGAAGATATGATAAATTATTGTAATTATGTATATAGATAGCATATCCGAAGAAACTCTGTGAATAGAGACGCTGTGTGTTAGAGAGGAATAAATCTTCAGTTTTTGAAACCAGAGCTTTTGTAATTGAAGGACCTTCTTCTTCTTTATTAAGGACCTTCGGTCTTACTGCCGACTTGTCTATTGAAACCCTTAGGCTTACAAGGTTTAACAACAAGCAGAGGCTGGTCCTTTGTGTTAATGAGGGTAGTGTATTGTTTGTGAATACCCTAGTACCCCACTGGTTAGATTATCAGAAATAACACACTTACATTATATATTTGAAAACACAAATGTAATGTGACCCAAATGAAAACAGCACTAAATATCTAAAGGAAATTTTCAAATTTTTACTTACACCCCATCAGCTCTCCATTTTGCAAGGCATTTCTCGCCAACGCGCCACCTGATCACAGAAAACTCTCGGGCTTCGCCGTCCTCCGCCGCTAACAGGGACGCTGTAACATCATCATCATTACTAGAACTATGAATGTTAGACACTTTGGATTCACCATCTTGAGTTTTTATTAAATCTTGAGTCAACTCAATTACTTCTTCTAAATCTGCTTTCAACTTCAGCAACTCCTCATTTTGAGGATCAGTTAGTAAGGCTGCTTCCACCTGTAAATAGAGAAAAATACAAAAGTAAGCATCATGGCATGTAAATGATGAGATGCCACTATGTCAGTCAGTTTCTATTTTAGGAGCTAAGCTACAAACCTGTTGCAATTGTAATTTATAGTTTCGTAAATCCTCTGCCATATCGAGAATCGTTTCTAAAATTAATTGCTATGATCACAGTTTGTTAAAGTTAAAATCAATGGCTCAACAAAAGTAAACCTCACAAACCAATCATTATGGTGCACAGATTAATTAGGTACGGAAGAAAGAAAACAACAGATGACAGCACGATGACAGTACTTTTTTTCTATGTTTTTTTTTAAATCGTAGACATCGGACCTACTGCATGTACGTACATAAAGCCGATGCTACACGGTCAACAAACAAGGGCCACCAACGGGCTGACCAAGGTCACCTCTGGCCCCTGACTCTTGAATCTAATTTCGCCGGATTGGCATTAGATTACTGTCACCAAAATTTTTTTTGAACCTCAACGCTTTGTAATAAGGTTTTATAGTATTTTTAAAAATCATTGTTTTATAACTTTAATTTAGGCTTAGGTTTTATAATTGTGATTACTTATGTATTTTGTTTTTATAATTATAATTCATATGTTGTTTTATTGTTGTAAATCTTTGTTTTTATAAGAATACTGTACAAATTTATACCTAAGTTTTATGCTAATTATAGAGAAGAATAAAATAAAAAGTTATTATTTCCAAATCTAATACAATTTTATATCGATTAGTCTCCCCGTTGAGTAGTCATAGACACTCGTTTATGGGAATGGCTCGCTACTTCCCTGAAAAAAAGGTGTTGTTTATCAGAATAATCTTCGGTTGGCTCGAAATATGGGTAAAAACAGATTTTCATAAGATCACCAAGTATTTGTCTGAAATGTGGACAAATTGGACAATCATTATTTTTTTGCTGATAATGTGACATTTTCTATTCTATTTATTTACTTGGTGATTCCTGATAATATATACCATATTTCTTACCAAATATTAAAGATAGGAAACGTATATATCTATAGCTGAACATATTTTTGTTCTATTTTCGAACATTTATTTTCAGACATTTATTTAATTTATTCGTTTATTTCCGCTGACATCGCGAAATTTATTTGCAAACTTCGTAATTTGTTTAAGGGTTTTTTGTCAAGTCAAACAAATGTTCAAAATTATCTTAGTAAAAAGAAAAACTAATATTATGATGGATTAAAATATAAAAAAACATATGTCATCGTGCTGTATTCTACAATAAAAAAAAATTTCATTCATAAAGTCGGCAATTTTTGGCACTAATGAAGTTTGATATTTTTTGTAAATTATACATACCTAAGCAGTAACAATTTACAAAAAATATCAAACTTCATTATTGGCTGTATTTAAAATCAAATAGAGCATCTATTCCTCAGTTTGAAACTCACTTCACTTGTTTAGCTTAAAGCCACACGTGTGACTCATAAATCAAGTGGTGTCAAATTTAATGCGCGGCGCAAGCGCAAAGCGCAAAACATTCTCGTCAGATGCTACATGATAAACGGCGAGCTCTGTTTCAGCCGTAACTGCTGTAAATCAGTAGGTAATTTTCTCCTCATTTTTTATTTATCACGAATCGGGGAGAAAACACATATTGGAACACTAAGTGAATTTATGATTCATGAGTGCGCCATTTTTAAAAATGAATAAAAAATTAACTAGCTCTGAGGTTCAGCGGGAGGTACAGTTGGCCAAGCCAAGATGAAAGCTTTACTTATCGTGCTCACTTTGTATATCCAAAACTACTCTAAACCATCGCTTAAAACGCCTGATAGGCCTCGAAGCACGGAAGCCCACCTTTTTTATCATCTTGTATTGTATGTATCACACCGTTCATCTGTCGCGGTCGTGGCAACACACGCAGCTGAAATGACGAATGCAAACCAGTTCAAAGTAAATAAATGTGACAACACTGAAATTTATATATTTTTTATTATTGTCATTTAAATATTACTTAAAAATATCATTAATACATTAGTTAAATAAAAATAATTAATTAATAATTAAAACAATTAAGTAGGTTACAGTCAGAAAAATCGGTAAATTACCATTTTAGTGCCATACAATGACCTTCAATATGGAAAATCATTAGTGCCTTGCCCTATCATAAACATTGTTGTTGAAGCTGTCTCATAAAATGAGCACTGTTGAATTAGACAATATGACAAAGTACATAAACTTCTGTTGCTAACAGTAATTCAACAATGAATTAAATGTTACGTATTGCTTTACAAATATATTTTGGATAAACACTTTTTGGATTGTTTAGCGTCATTTTTATATGTAGGTATAAATATAATAAAGCAGTGGATAAACAGAAGCAAGGCAATGCGAAAACCAACAATGGTTGTGGTTGTGGATTTCAGTATTTATTTAACGATTGGGCGATTCTAAAGCAGACGGGTGCTGAATGTTAATATGTTATTGAAGAATATTTAACAGATCAAATATACTAAATAAATAGATACTAACCTAAATGTAAATATAATATACGTAATATAAATAATTATAATATGTTTTGAATTGTTAATATAAATGTTGAAATTTTTCGAAAATGTATAAATGTGATATTGATTATTGTGATTGATGCATGTTCCTTATTTTAGTCGTTAAGTGAATTTTAATATTTATCTCTCTGTTTCCTACATTTGCAGCGCCCTACAGGGTCCATAATTGATACTTATCTTCAATACTATCTTGTGTACTTACCTACATTATGTTTTTTTTTTTTAATAAATAAATATCCCTGGACATTATTCCACACAGCGCCATCTAGCCCCAAAGTAAGCTAATTAAAGCTTGTGTTATGGGATACTAGACAACGGATAAACATACTTAAATACATTTTCTTTTGTAAATACATACTTATTATACATAGGAGACACCCAGACCAGTACAAACAGACATGTTCATGCACACAAATGTTTGTACTGTGCGGGGATCGAACCCGCGACCTCTGGTGTAATGGCCAACTTCTTAACCATTACACCAAGTCGGTCGGTTTGCAATAAATAAATTGAAATTGAATGCTTTTTAGACGAGCCATAAAGAACAATATACGCTAGACCAACCTGACACTCGTGTATTATGGTCCTCAAATGGATATCTGCAAAGGAGATGTCCTATTTCTGGCCAAGTCTATGTACACCTATTTGAAAAATCTATTGATTCCAGTAAAAATACAAACACTAACAAGTACTTTATTGAAAATTATTCAGTATTCAAGTCCTATTTCAGTATGGCAATTTACTTGTTTAGAGACATTTATAGCGAACTGTCAGTCACTGGTGTTGTGTTTGGATTTTTTTTTGCATTATTATTTGTCTCAGCTCAGCTTTTGTTTAGAGAACTAACTGCTAATGCTACTCAGGCAACAATAACAACACAAGTTGTTCGTAACAACCGCTAGTGAAATTATCCTCCTCCTCTTGTTTTAGTCTTGTCAAATTGACACCGCGTAATCTGTGTACTGTGTTGACACATTTCCGCCATGATGTTTTTCGTTGTGTGTTGCAATTCTAATAATGGAAATCTTGTTTTAACTAAGTAAATATACCTTTTTAAGGAAATTGAATATTTAGAAACTGTTCCACGTATTTATTCCTATTTTTTGGTATACATGGTGTACATAGACCTGGCCAAGACTCCATACATTGTGCGACATCTCATAAAAATAAAGTTTTTTTAGATACATACACAATTTCTTAAAATTATTCATTATCATCATACGCTGAACCTGGTACCACGCAACCTAACAATCTTAGTCACATCGAATTTTTGTACACGCAAGAAATATTGTCTTTAGGACATACCAAAACAAAAGCGTACCTTTATTTGTATGTACCGATCCGTGCCCAGTATTCAACAAGTAATATACTAAGAACCCTCAAATAAAACCATCCGTTACTGGCCCGTAGCAGTTGTACGAGTACTATATTCAAAAAATACGTCCACTGCACAGGTACATCTGCCAGTCTTACTTGTCTCGCGTGCTCAACCAGAGCCTAAGCGCAACACTGTATACGTGCTCGATGCGTGATCGAATCAACTTGCACTTGGCCCTCTATCGGCTCGACTCCAATGTTACGCTCTAGCTGTGGTTAGCTTTATGTGGTCGGCACGAAAACCTGTTCAATACCATAATACAAAAATAAAAAAATAATACACATTTATTCTAATCTCATATCCGCCTTATCATTTTATGTAGGTAATATATATAGTACCAATATTTAAAACGTACAGAGGCGTTCACATCAACCTTTACAAAAATATTGCAAAATGGGTCATATGTCAGCAGCTTATGGTGCCCCTATGTAAAGGTAGATGTGAACGCCTCTGTACAAGGGAGTGTTAATAGTCGAAGGTGCGATTCACACCCAATAAGCGTACATCAGACCGTAATATTTGATAGGTAAAGGACACCTTAGCACAGATACAGGATAAACTTAATGTTTTAATGGAAAGAAGATTTAAAGTTACTACTATGTAGTGCATCGCGAACTGTTAGTTCTAAATCATATCCAAAATCTGCACCTTCAAGGCTGTTTATGATAATTTCACGTGAGCCGATGAATTACAGAAATGTCTGTGATACAGCAGAAGGTAAAATTATTAGGACTAGATTATAAAAGTGTGGTTTACACAGTAACGGTCCATCAGAAATTAATAGAAAACATCATCCGAATATTTGATCTACGACTAACTTAATGATCACTCCCTTACTCGAAAATTTATCAACAAATATGAAAACAGTAGTTGTAAGACCGTGAGGTTGATTTGGTTAATATGTTTTTTTAGGAAGGGTTAAGTGGTAAAATCAAAGCGTTGCATCTAGATCAAAGGTGGCGAACCTTTTCGACAGCAGGGCCAAAATTTACCAAATTTTATGTAGCTCTAACCAACGCACAATAAACATGAAAATAAAATAAATTTTTAGTGAGAAAAAAATAGAGGCATTTTTTTATTTTTCCCTTACTATTCTGTTAACTAAAAATTTTTTTTATAATAACGAGATATCTGACTTTGTTTAGGAGGACTAAGCTCATTCATTATTGTTAATCTCAAGTTCTCGACTGAAGTCGTTGCTACACGTAAACAGTTTTCTAGATGAACGTCAAAATCAGTGTTCTCATTTGGGATTTTAATATGTTCATTCCTACTAAAAACTTGTTAACACGTGTCATCATCATTCGCAGTAACAAGACGTCCACTACTGCACGGTGTTCACACGTGTAAGTCTTTCCAAATATTGAAGTCATGACCAGAGCATGTTTAAAACGCAGGATATTTCTCCTTGCCAAAATCTATATACCTAGTTGAAAGAAATTCGTGTTAGTTACACCACTTATAACTCAAGAACGGGTGGACAGATTTTTGTGTTTTTGGATTTGTCTACATCAGGAATAGGATAACAAGTATTAAAAACATTGGGAAATTGACGAAAAAAATAAATAAAAGCAAAAACATTATTGCATACTAAATGTTTACAGCTGTCTTGCCAATAACTTTTGACAGAACGAAGTTTGTCAGGGCCGCTAGTCTATTTAAATAGGAAAGTCGTGTTTTTCGTGCTATGAATTTTTTTGTCAGGGCCGCTAGTCTATTTAAATAAAGGAAAGTCGTGTTTTCGTGCTATGAATTTTTCTTTTAGCCTATCTTTCTCAAAAAAAATACCCAGCTCTGCGGGCCACAAGTTGGCAATTGAGCGGCCCACGGGCCGCGGGTTGGTCACCCTGGATCTAGATTATGCGTTAAATTGCAACTCTGGGCATGAGATTTTCAGTTTAAAAAATTAAGAATTCTGTAGAGAAATTTGGGATAGACATATTATTATCAAAGCCTTCTTTTGGTTAACAAGTAAAGGACGCCCTGGTAGAAATTGGCCTAGGTAAATTTTATATTTGTTTGGTCATAGGCATCGAGTCAAATACTAGCCATTAAAGGCCAACACGATTAGAAGCAAATAACGAATTAGTTCTTTGCTTGCTGGATATTAATCACATGTGTCTCATTATAAATAACATGAACTGAAAGCAATTCCTAAACTTACGATACATTATCATGGGCGATCAGTCTTATTCTAGTCACAACGACGCCCTAAAAATAATGTTAAGTGTATTCTATTTTAGCTATTGACATTAACGAGGTGACTTTGTAACGTGGACTGGTGGTAGCGCCGCCGCGACGCGAAGTCTTCGTTGTCGTCGTTGAGGCGCTCCTGCTCCACGGATATGTCCGCGTGCACCGGCGTCACCACCAGCTGCTCGTACTCTAGTGGCCGTTTGCTGTAATCAAGTAGCGTATACAATACCTAATTATGTTTGATAAGAATATTTATCAAATTGTAATAACAAAATTCTGAATCAACAATGATAATACTATCAAGTTTATGTACAAAGATTTATGATACTGATGTGTCAATATTCACTAAGAACTTAATGAGTTTAAAAGAACATACCCGATTGCTTGTAAAAATGATATTTTCAGCCAGCGGAAGAAACGAAACTCCGAAGCACGACCAGGTTTGACGGCAGGGTTGGCAGCTCCGATGTACAGCCACAGCACCCACAGAATGAATAAGCATCCGAGGGCGTACATCCAGTTGACAAGGAACATTAACAGGAGCTTTATGGCAACCTGTAATTTTGGAATAATAAAACCACCTTATTTTCTATGTAATATGAATATGCATTACTTCTATTCACTGTGAGATTTTATGGAAAAAGCAAATTTAATGTCTGAGATAAAAAAAATAAGTAAAATGCAACATACCCCTGCTAGAG
The DNA here is from genome assembly GCA_947369235.1 of Udea olivalis. Lineage (NCBI taxonomy): Eukaryota > Metazoa > Arthropoda > Insecta > Lepidoptera > Crambidae > Udea > Udea olivalis. The sequence goes on along the minus strand of OX376341.1, from coordinate 12,046,120 downwards.
ATAACCATCTGTTGCAAAGATGTGAATACCAATTCTTATTCTTCGAATGAACACTGACGCTGGGCCGTCGGGCGACGTCTCCATTTGCTTGCCGACCATTCATAATGGCTGGGTCAGTCGGCGAAGGCGTGAAGTCCTATAACATTGTCAAAAAAACTTTGTAATGTGCTGCAAGAATCAACAAATTTAAAATAATAATGTGTACTATAGTGATTACTTACGCCAACATTCTTATGCCTTATTCTTTCTGGAAATAACAGATCAAGGTCACTTCCGGTAGCTCCATACACCTGCGGATCTCTTTGAGCGTGGCCCTGAAATCTGTAAGGTAACTTGTGAGATGAATTCACTTTTATTGGTACTGTGCAATGTGTTGAGGTATATTTCAAACAGCAAATGATATAAATTAAAAACAAGTAGGTACCTCATCTCACGCTTATGTTGCAAATCAAATGTCTGGGCAAGAGCAAAATAAGAATAATCAATGCTAGCATATGTGATAAGGAATGGCATTGTCACGATAGGTGCGAGCTGGTTAATGCCTCCAATGATGATGAAAGTGATAGTTATTACAGCTACAACTACCATAGAATACAACGGCACTTTGTTTGGCCCTCTCTGAAAAACAAACAAAATGATGGAAAATTAAAATGAAGTTCTGAAAACTAATGTCAAACCACATGCAATAGTAATTAGGCACACAATGATGAAGGTTGTTTCTCGCTGACACTTACCCCATGGCCAAGGAGGTCCAATCCTGGTATTACTTTCTCATTGGCAATACTTTGTAGTACTCTAGGTGTGCCATACATGGCACCAAGGCAAGAGCTCATAGAACTGACATACAGCCCTGCAAGAAGAAGGACCCTTACTGCTGATATGTCTGCAGTAATGGAAAATGTATTTAGCAGCGCATCACGGGAGACAGTTGCTGCTAATGTTATGATGAACATTAGATACAGGAAGGTTCTGTAAAAAAACCAACAAGAATCATTCAAAAAAGTACACAAAACTTGTGAATGCTAATGCCTTTAAGGGATTGGAGGCTTGTTATTACTGGACACACAATAGCATGTTGAGCTTCACATGCTTACCTCATGCTGTTATTATAAAACCCATTTTACAATGGTTTTGTAAAGGTGAGATATTTGTGAACTCTGCTTACCCAGCGCTGATGGCAGCTAAAGAACCATTGGGAATGTTAACAGATGGATTTTTCAAATCTCCACTCATATTGATACCTGCCAATATGCCAGTAATGGTTGGAAAGAAAACACCAAAACATATGAACCATGAGTATCCTGGCTCATAGTTTGCCCAAGTGTTTTCAGCCATTGTACTATTAAACCATCCTTGAAATTGATCCGCTAAAACAGTAAAATCACACAATAAATATGTCTGTATTATTATGTAGTGTTTGATAGGTGTAACATAAAAAAACCATTACTTGGTAGAGTTGTGAATGAACCTATGAAGAAGTCAACGGCAGCCATCAATATGATCAGGAGCAATGCAAACTGCAGCTTTATCACCCACTTCACACCAGCCACATTGATGGTACCCAGCAAAAGGACTGCCGCTATAGCAAAACCCTTAGCAGCCCATGCACTACTTAAACTGACTAGATTGGCCATGGATTCTCCAAAACCAACAACATTAAGTGCGCAACCTACAGCCTGAAATTAAAAAAAAAATGTATACTATTGCTACCCCTTTGCTGATTTGTTTTTTTGGAATCCAATTTTTTTAATCATTTTAATGAATTTATTTACCTGTCCAAAACAGTACACAATGCCTAGGGAACCACCCATTCTTGAACCCAAGGTGTGAGCTAGAATAAAATATACACCACCACTTTCTATTCTGCATCTCTCACAGATACCCACTGCTGACAGCACTGAGATTAGTGCAACAAACACTGCAATTGTAAAAGGACACCAATTTATTGCATGTTACTGTAAACAGGAAATTAAACAACAAAATAAAATAAAAGTGATGATTACCTGTAAATATAACAATTAAAACTGCATTAACTACACCAGCTTGGGCCACTATCCAGCCAGATCGTAAGAAAACAATGACTCCAAATATGTTTATAAGACATGATGTGAACACTCCATCCCAAGTGCCAAACAGCACAGGCTGAGAGATGAAGAAATTTGACTTCCACCATGGTATGTCTCCCTGGAAGAATATGTAATGGTTAAAAATATGCAAATGTAAATTCCAGTGATAAAGCTGCTGAATGTAGAGAGCTGACAAGATTATGATAGTGTTGATATAGAATAGCTTCTTTAGAAATCCTTATCATTTCTGGTCTGGCCTATTTTAATATTTAAACGATTGGCTTGGAATAAACAGTAGGTTTTTTGTAAAAAGGTAATGAACACCACAGTTAAAAAACCTTGAACCTCTTAGACAACCACCAATATGGCTTCCGAAAAAAACGGTCTACAACCCATGCTATGTACCGATATGTTCAAGAAATACTCAGTATCATTCGGGAAAAAAAATATGCAGTAGGGCTGCTTCTTGACATGTCCAAAGCTTACGATAGGGTCTCCCATAACACATTATTACACAAACTTACGAATTTGGGTGTAAGGGGGAAGCCCTATACATTAATAAAGTCATACCTACAAAATAGAAAACAGTTTGTACAGGTCGAATACAAAAACAACAAAACAAATGAGATAGAACTTATAGACTCCGAGTGCAAAATCACAAATTGTTCTATACCTCAGGGCAGCGTGTTGGGCTGCGTTCTTTTCATAGCCTACATAAATGAAATCCCCCAAGTAACTGACACATCATGCGTGCTTTTTGCTGACGACTTGTCATTGTTATTCGAGTACCCAAACACAATAAATCGCAACCAAATAGAAGATACATACAAAAAAACTGAACAGTGGCTTGAGCAACACAACCTAACAATCAATGTTAAAAAGACTCGGTTAATACAATTTAGGCCTTCCCAAAAAAAAGCTCTAGACATCAGTGTGATCGCAAAGAAACTTCACATAGAGGAGACAGCGGCGTCTCCTCTGCTGGGTTTAACTTTAGATTGTCACCTCACGTGGAAACAGCATATAGATACCCTTAAAACCAAGCTATCTAAATTCATCTATGCCCTATCAGTGTAACACTGATCTAAAAACCGCATTATCCGCATATTACGCGTACGCGCATGCCTCGCTCGGCTACGGATTAATAATGTGGGGACACTCTACTGATGCGAGTGATATTTTCATCATGCAGAAAAAATGTGTGCGCGTATTGGCTAACATCCGCTACAGAGAAAGCTGCAGGACACACTTTATAAAGTTAAACATTCTGACCCTGTACTCGCTTTATATATTAGAAATATGTGTTTTTGTTTTTAAAAATCAATGCCTTTTTAAGTACTGCAGTAATCCCCGACGGAAAAACAGATTGGAACTACCTAATCCCAAATTAGAAATGTTTTAAAACGGAGCTATCAATATATTTAATAAAATTCCGGATGACATGAAAAGTGAACCCTGCGCAAAAAGATTTAGGATTAGACTTAAGACATTGCTGCTCAACAAATGTTATTATTCATTGAATGAGTTCAGAGACAACAAGAAGCTTTAAGTCTCGCTATCTGACTTCGTTTGTAAATGTACTAACGCTATTAATGTACTTTAATATAATTCATAATGTATTAAATAGATAGGTAATTAATAATTTTATTATACTAGCATCAAATGTAATTGGAATCAATAAAATATTAGGTGTACTATATTTGTAATGCCCTTACGGGGTTATGTACTGTACTGATAACTATAATGAACATCTTTAATGTGAATGTACATATTAGCAAATGAATGAATAAATAAATAAATAAATAAAAGGAAAAAGTCATTGTGAATATTTAGCAAACACACCTTATCTTACTTAGTTCATAAAATTAGTGGAAAAAAAACTTAAAAAGCTATCTATACAACTGTGAAAATTGTGCTCCATCAGTTCCCCTACATTGATGAGGAAAAGACTAACTACTAGTCTAGTTTTACACTGCCAGTTAGAAGGTTACTCCAATAATTAATAAGTAGATCATCAGCTAGTTACTAGGCAAGGCCCACGTCGACGAACTAGGTACAACAAGACACTTCTTGTACCTAGTCCACTGACTATTTCTTATCAGAACAGCTGAAAGTTGGACAGGTTGATAGTAAGGTAACTAATATTACCTGTATGTCTGCAAATATTTCATTAGCACCCGAAGCTTGATGACCACCTGTTCCATATTGTGATTCACTTCCGAAATCAACAAAGCCGCCAGATTGTCTTCTCATACGAGCTCTATCATATCCCGGCTCATCGCTTCGAAAACTGTCTACATCTAAGTCATTCCTTCTAGACCGTCCACTTTGATCCATTTTAATCTAAATGTTCACACACATATTCATTTAGGCTGCCGGATTATTTAGTTTTTTCACAAGTGTAAAAATTTCACGAAACTGGATGAAGTCAGCAAAACGTCAAACGTCATATCAACAAAGTCAAAGCCACTTTTTTTTCTTGTCAACACTCTCAGTCTCAAATGTCAGCTTGACTTGACAAGGCATCACTGTTCGACATTGAGCCCACGGTGGCACAAAAACTGGTTAAAATAAATCCATTTGATTACACAATTATGAGGCCATCCATAAATTAAGTCACACGAATTTCATGATTTTAAACCCTCTCCCCCGTCCTCGTCACAGCTGGTCACATTTGTAAGTTGTGTAACGTCACTTATTTTATAGTTTTACATTTAGAAATAATTATTGAATGAAATAAGACAGCAGTTCCGAAATTTGTTTTATTTTAATTAAATGATTTAAAAAAAAACATTGACATTGCAAGAAATTAACAAAACAAAAAACTAATAATTATAAATTAAATTAAATTAATAAATAAAATAATAAAATAAAATAAATTATTATTAATTTTCACGATCATTTGAATTTTATCAATTAACTTAATCATCTTGAGTGCATGGACTTCGAACCCACTCCTTTAAATTTATATTTATATTAGGCTTATCAGCCACTTCGTACTCATTTGGGTTGTTATTGTCAGGAACATTCAAATCAAATCAATAATAATCAATATTTTTTATTGCCAAGTTGCAAGTCTGTATATTACAGGTGTTGTGGGGGGTGGGGAGGCTCCCCTCTCTTCTCGTCTCTACAAAGTATAAAACGAAGTCGCTTGCCACCACCACTACCTTTATCTACGCTTAGAACTTTCAACCCACACGCGCGATGGAAATCTGCACAGTCTGTTGACTGTACAGTATTCCATCGCGCGTGTGAGCGACTAGCAGAAGTAAGTGATAATTTAAAGTGCCTAAATTGATGATTTTACAATAACTATAAAGCTTATTAAACTACTAAGAATATAAATGAGACATTGCATTCATTATGATGGATTTACGCTGATTGTGTTTTTTTTTTCAACCGTACGCGCTAAATATACTTGGGCTTTTTTGGGTGGAGCCCCCTCCACGGACTTTCGGACTTGGCAAAAGAGTTGAAGGGCGGGGTAGGCAGTGTCGGGCTTTGCCCTACGCGGGCGTTCGGCCTTCGGCCTCACTAAAGTTACTTGGAGTGATTTGTTTTGCGTACAGCCTGTGCGGGCGCTCAGCCTGCGGCTTCACGAAGGTACTTGGATCCGTCGGTAGACGCTCCGGGCTTCGCCCTTCGCGGTGTTCGGCCTTTGGCCTCACAGACGAAGCTCGGCTTTCAGCCTCGCTGATGTAAGTGGTGGCGGTTGGCTTCACGGTAAACTGTGTACGGGCGCTTAGCCTACAGCTTCGCGAAGTTACTTGGATTCGGCGATGGCCGCTACGGGCTTCGTCCTACGCGGAGTTCGGCCTTCGGCCTCACGGACGAAGCTCGGCCTTCGGCCTCGCTGATGTTAGTGCTAGCGCTTGGCTTCAGGGAAAACTGTGTACGGGCGCTCAGCCTGCGGCTTCGCGAAAAACTAACTACCTACTATATTCCACTATATTCCTTTAATATATACTTATTTTTGCATAATCAATAAAAAATAATATCAGTATTATCTTTTAGCAGACGAATTTATATAAAATTTATGCGAATAAAAGTATATCTAAATAAGTCCCCACGCAAATATTACTTAAATATCTACACGCACTTAGAGCGTGAATATCGACTGATTTTTGTATGAATTTGGAAAACGAACCACTTTAAATTTATTTTACTATGATTAAAGTCAGACAAACACGCCCATGTCGAGACTTATGGAGGTCTTTCCAAAAATATGTATACCTATACGAGCCCCGATTAAAATAGTTCGTCTAGTATGAAAAACATGAAGAAAGATTTAAAAAAAAAAATGTTTCTTTCTTCAGTTTTCCAGTCAAAATGGGTCGTGGCAAACCCGTGTGTGAAGAACTTCGAAAGCGAATAGTTTGCGGGGTAAAGGCGGACAAATCAAGTCACCAAATATGTAAAGACTTGATACTGCCCAGATCCACAGTGCAATCTATCATTCAGCACAAAAAAAATAATGGAAATACTTCTTGTTTATAGAAAATTGGCCGACTACGTATCAGCAAGTACAAGTGAAGCAGAAATCAGAATCCTCAAGAAAGTTGACGTAAAAAATCGTCGTGCTCGTGCTGGAGAACTCACGATACACTTCACAGAGATGTTTCAGTTGATACCTGCAAAAGAGTGTTAAAAACAATGGGTTACGATTTTTACACCGCTAAGGAGAAACCACTATTGACTGCTTTACAAAAGAAAAGAGCTTTGTTCGCTCGTGATCATTTAAATTCGACTGCTGATCAGTGGCGTAGTATCATTTGAAGTGATGAGTGATTCGGATTGCATCAAACGAAAAGTTAAGTTTCCAGCGTCCCTTAAGTTATGGGGCTACAAGGGGTTGGTGGAATGCAGTTTGTGAAGGTTCCATCCATCAATGCTACGAGATATCAAAACATTTTGGAAGAAAGTCTACTGCCCTTTATTCCGTCACTCAAACATCAAGATTCCTTAATTTTTCAACAAGATGGTGCTTCCTGCCATACTGCAAGGACAACAAAGGCATGGCTACTGTCGATTAGTCGAAGAGCATCCCTTCAATCGAATGGCCATCTAACAGCCCTGCCTTGTTGCCGATCGAGACCTTATGGTGGAAAATGAAAAAAGTTCTCTGCAAAAAGCCATCAAGATCGAAGAGCGAGAGGCTAAACTCTTGGCTGTGTGGGAGTCAATTGCGACTGACGAGTGTGCAGCGTTGGTTGCAACCGTGCCTCTTTGCATTAGAGCTGTTAATGAAAGTAAAGGCGACACAACTAAGTGGAAGACAAATTATTTTGCGTGACAGCCAAGGGAAGACGAACACTTTTGCGATATGCTTTTCAGAAAAAAAAATTTTTCAGTTATTTTTGTTGTAAGTTCATGAAAGAATTTGAGTTATTATGTTAAAATAAAGTTTAAATTTTGCTCAAAATGCAAAATAGCTCGTCTAGTATGAAAACCATGAAAACTATTTTTTCCAAATCAATTATTTTTGTCCAGTTAAGTAAAATGTGAAACTATTCTACCATCGCATGTTGTGTTACTGATGCACTTTTTAATTATGAAGCACTATTTTAGCGTTTTAAAATTAAAAATATTCTGCTTTGAACTCGAGGAAATTGTAAGCAAAATAGTTCATCTAGTTGTTAATCGATGCAAAAGAGTTCGTCTATCATTGAGTAAAATATTTTTTATGCTAATTTTAAAAAAAAATGTAAGTTTGGAAAAGTAATTCTGTGTCATTTGACAAGTGAGACTGTTTAAATTCTGCAATTTTTTGTTTGTTTTTATAGCGCTATTCAATGACCACCTTCTTACCACTCGGGTCGCCCTATTTCAACAGCACGAATAACGAATTGGATGTATTTTCGAAATACTTCGTGTTATTCAAATGTCATTCGCTTTTAGAAAGCTTGATAATAACCTATCAGCCTGTTTTTTTTGTTTTATCTCAATGTTGCAGCCTACTAATCTTCGAAACAGTCTGTTTGAACATTTCTTTTGGAACCGAACAATTTATTAGTCATTCAATTTTGGTGGTAATAAAACGCGATGGTGAAATCATTCGCATCTCTCACTGCCACTCGCATTTGGCACTCAGTAGAATAGAATAAGATTGAAAAACATTTTTTAAATTTAAAGACATCGTTACATTTTACAAAAACACGTAGGTGGTAGGTAGTAGGATACAACAACAAAATAAAATAACAACAAGACAAACAAATACCATCAGACAGCGGTGTCCAGACGCCCATAAAATAAAAGGACCCCACTCGCTCAGCATTCAGCCTGGGCTTCGGCATAGATTAATTAATAGTTACTGCATAAAGGTCCAAGGCACTGATTTTCATCATCATCATCCGTGCGGTCTATCCCGGTTGTGAACCCACACTGGTGTGTCCCAGGGTCCGCTTTTCTTATTTTCTTGGCCCACTTCGCGCGTTCTTGTGCATTCTCAGTGGTGAGTCTGTTAGCACGCATGTCACCCTTGATGACGTCGAGCCACTGCTTCTTGGGTCGACCTCTTCTACCGGTACCTGGCGGAGGCGGCCTTATTGTCAGTCAAGGTTAGGTACTATTAGCCCAGATTCAATTTTTTTTTGTTTTTTAAGCAATTAAACTATTTTTGATTTGATTTGAATTAATAGTTAAAATTGCTATTAGGACAACGGCGGGAGCCTCACCATCTACTACGTTAGGTTCTAATATTATTGCTAGAAAGTGGGCTTCTAAGTGTTCCGATGACGGCAACAGTGACTTGTTTCTGACAACCTCGTTTGGGATATAGTCGCGATGGTATGTTTTTTATGTAATAGAAAAAAACTAAGATGAAAGGTTCCCGTGCTATTCGTAAATCTCAAAGTATTCCAGATGTTTTATTTTTCATTTCTTGTACATAATGGAAAAGGGAGACTCTTTTGGGTTGTAGAAAGTTTTTTTAAATAGTTAAAAGGTTCCCAGGTAGTAGTCTTTTTTGAGCCTCAGAATGAATTAAAACAATCCGAATTTTAATAATCCGAAGCATTTTAGTGTTGAATTGAAACTATTGTTTTAAAACCACTTAACAACTAAGTACACAAAAATGGTAAAACCAACATATATTATATAGGGAAGCTAAGATCTGTGCCGTTGTAGGCAGAATCGCTATCAGCCTTTTTCTGTACAAGACTTTGGTCATTAACAAATTAAGTCTGAAAACATTTGGTATTTCTATTAAGCGTGCTAAACTCGGGATCTATGGGTTGAGCTCGGAGCGCGTGTCGTCCAGGGTTCAAGTCTTGCTAGAACACCTTTGTGATCATAGTACTATCTGCGCCTAACTTTTCGGTGGTTCTAACTAGATGTTTTTTTTTGGGTTCTTATTAGCCTATGGAACGATGGGTTTTCGAGTATTCCGCTCGCCAGTACTCGCCAAGTCGCCACTGCCCCCCCCCCTCCCCCCACCTACCCATTTGGCATATATGAATTTGTGTATTTGTTATTTTATGTTAACCTATTGAGTTTTAATAGGTTATTTCATACTTGATAAAAAGATCAAAAATGAAGGAAAATATCACGCGCTCTATGAAACAATTTAGACCATAGTTGTCTGTAGGTATATATCTTCAATAAAAGTGAACCTTTTTGTCTACGGCTTCCAGGGCCGGCGTGTTGTCCTTGGCCGCTAAGTAGGTCACCCTTAGGTCATGTACAACATAAGCATCTGAGATAGGTGATTACAGACTCTCATAATGCTAAGTATAATAGACCTGCGAATTGAAATAATATGGCTCTATGTTTTAAAAATCTGTAAGTGACTTTCCTTGGGTTTTGGTGCCGAGGTAGCTGTGCTGTAAATGAAGATGAAACAGCTAGTAAAATCTTATTTTTAAATTTATGAACGTCACGAACGTCACTTAGTTACTTATATCTTTTATATATATAGGAGCAGCAGGATATCTGTAAGTCAATTTTTATTTTTAGCATTTGGCAATGCACTATTTTCTACACAAAGTTATAAACTAGTAAAATTCGTCATAATCCTCAAGACCCTGAAAGCCAGATCAGGTTGATTTTTTCTATTTTCTATCTTTGATAATACATAGCATACCATCACGACTTCATCTCAAACAGGGTAGTCAGAGGCAAGTGACTGTTGCCCCTATTTGATAATAATGCTACTCTTGTATTTATTTAACAACTAGAAAAAATAACAGTTTTTTGGACTAACCCAATGTGTTGTAGCTATCTATATTATAGCTGCTCTATCTCAAATTAATAAATTAAGTTCTACATAGTTACAGGTCCCATCCTATAGTGGGATTGGATGGACAGACGCGTTCACATCATCCTTTACAAAACTATTGCAATATGAAGACCTATTTTGCATTGGTTGAGGCAAAATGTCAGCAGTATAAAGTAAAAGTTGATGTGAACGCCTCTGTACCTCGATTTGACTGCCCCGTTCGTGCAATACGTAGATTTTAAGAAGAAGTATTTATTGACATTCTGCGATTGTGTACTCGTAGTAATCGACTATTCGATAAGTTTTATTTGCAATTTATACTGGTTAAAACGCAAGTCTTAACCAGTATAAATTGCAAAAAATACTTTTCATTAAAAAGTGCAATAATATTATTGATAGAGCTAATTTAATAGCATGATTATGGATTGAATATTCCAAATTTATAACTTTTCAATATGATTTTCTTAAATTCTGTATATTTTTGTTTGTATACGTTATGTGTAAGTGTAACATATTATTATGTAGGTCTTGTCAGCGCCTCAACTTTACTCTTACTCGGTCCAAGCTGTTCGGAGAGAACTCGAGAGGCAGCGACATGCTCCAATTTAATATTATTATTTATGCATATTGTAGCTCGTTGACGACGTTAGTAAATGTTAATAGCTGTACCGATCCATAAACTTTGCCAAAACCAAGGCTATTTTGGTCAGTGAAATCAAATATTTATTCAGGCAAATATGTAATTAATTTAAGTCAGGATATTAAGAATCCTTTGATATTTAAGCAACATTCCTATTTGAAGGACATCAAAATCTGCGGTTGTACGAGTAGTAACAGTCAAAAAGTCTTATTGTGATTAAATATTCTCAAGTTCTACACAAAAAGTTTTACATCTCCTTGACTTGAACAGCGCTTTTCAAAGAAAGTTTCTGCGCAATCTTATCAGAATAAATTTAAAATGCTTCCAGTAATACAGGAAGGCGCGGATGGGTAATTGGTTAGTAATAGGTCGTCGTGGCGAGTTCTGGCAGATGCGGCGCTATCTTAATCGTCCAGCGTTTAAGCATATTTATGTAGCAATAAGTTATCAGAGGCCTAATTACGGCCGCGAAACCACCTGTCCGCTATCATTTGTACATAGGCCTTCGCATATACTTCCGTGGATCTTACGCGCGGGCCCTCCCCCGGTGTGCGATTGGCCGGCGAGGGCGGTGCGCGCGCAGAAGCCCTCCTCACGCGCCGCCGTCGGCCGGCGACTCCGGAGGAGCCGGACGCGGCGCGATGTGCCCGAGCCAGTGCTGCACCAGCCTCGCCGACACGAACGCGCCCGTCACAGCCCCGGCGCCGCGTCACGCACACGACACGAACTTTTACCAAACTTTTAACACAAGTTAATACATGTAGTCGGACTTTATAAAGTTGATTAGAACTTGTTAGTTAGTTTTGTAAGTGGTTACGAGTGATGTGATATGGCTAAGCGGCGAGAGCTGCTGAGGGCGGGTGCGAGCGCGGGCGCGCTTGTGGTGGCCGGGTGCGCGTGGGCCTGCGCGCTGATCGCCGCCGCCGCCGCCGACGCGCACGCCGACGTTGACACGAGCACAGGTCTCGGGGACAACACGCTCACCAACTCAGGTAAGTTAGCACCACCGTTCTGGCTAATAGGCGGGGTTAATCTAAGTTCGTGTGAATTACCACAATGCCAACCTGGCAAAGACGTTGCTATTTTTCAACCGAGCGTCAGCAGCAGGGACGGCGTGGTTTTCGAGCCACGATGCTTTTCAAGATACGGTGCCTCTCGAGGCACTTGCCTCCTTTTCTGGGATTAAGGACTCATAAGGATTATCAGTTATTACCATGCTTGCCAAGTCCAAATTGGTGACTACAACCGGAGTGTTATTATCCACTAGAACAACTCTACAGCTGCTTTTACCTGGATATTGAACCGCGCATTTTAACCACTCCGCCACTGAGGCATAATCTTGCAACCTATGTCTGCTAAGAAAAATATTATATGTAGAACAATGAGCAGAGGTTTGTTCGTTAAATTCATTATATTTTAGACATTTGCTCATATTTATTAGTGAAATTAAGATACTTGGTCATTTTCCAATTAATGCTGCTCTGTGTAAGCAACTCATGTAGTGTAGAAAAACTAATTGCTCATTACGACAAGTTTTAGTTCATATCTTGAATTTATGAAAATGAAGCTAGTCCTTTTCTAATCACGGTACTGCTTGTTTATGGCAGGTACCTAAAGAGTTCTTGGAGTGGTAGAGTCATATGATCATAAATAAAAAAATACGAATTGAAATTAATGCTTGTTTTTAGAATGGATTTTAAAATGTCTTTAAAATATATTTTTGAAAAACTAGCATAAATCACTTGAATTTTAAACCTTTAAACTTGAATGATTTAAAGGTCGTGTACGGTGTACATATTGTATGGACCTACTTTTCGCCTTTTCACTCATGTATGAGCATTTTCATAATTGTATTCGAATTTATTAGAATCAGTGCAGTTTTAGCGTGAATGCTAAAACTGCACTGATTCTAATAAATTCGAATACTACACCGTACAGGTCGACTTTACTATCGTTAATTAAATATTTTGACTGCTTATAAATATACCAGCGAATTTTAGCAACTCTATCTAGAAATAGGGATAAGCACACGCTTATCCCTATTTCATCTTCTAGTCCATGAATTTATCAGAAATATTTTTTCAGTCAATGACCGTTACAATAAAATTGATGAACAGCTTTTTACCTGTTTTTAAGTGTGAGTGCGAAAAGAACGATTATTTAAATAGGTTTTGGAAACAAAAATATAGAATCATCATTTACACAGTAAGATAACATTTTCAAAAAATTTATGATAAAATATCAGCCAAAAGCCGAAAGCCAGCTCCAGGCCGTCATTTCTCTTCGTTATTTATTTTATTATGAGTGGCGGGTGGGCGGTGACGAAACAGAACAACACCTACTTATTTTCGTATTTGTTCTACTTGAAGAAGTAACACGAATATCTTTTGATACGCTCTTCGAAATAATTACACCTGGCGGGGTTTGGACATTCATTCAATTATTAGAATCAGCAATTGTATAGATATGATCACAAATAACTGTGTAAGGTTATATGGATACCTTTATTATTTGATCCCTTTGCGTTACTCAATACTAACTGAATTACTGACTGACCTTATAATATGAATTATGGACAAAGTAAGTAGGTATTTAATAGAAGCTTGCTACATTTACCTAATAATAACCTAAGATAGGTTTAAGAAATCTCCAGACGCAGAACATAATTTGGTCAATTTCGACATTCGAGGTTAAAACTAATTCACACTCAGCTCAAACTTGGTAGGATTGTTCAAAACACTAATCTAAAAAGTCCTCATCGATCCAAAACCTGGAAAAAAATATATTCTGGGCTAAAGGTCACAAAAATGAGTTTTTCACAATTTTCAGCAAAACGGTATGTTTTATCATAAAATTAGTTAAGACAAAATTGTAGATCAGGTAAATTATCTATTAAAAATGTCCAAATACTTTTTTGCATAAGAGCCACTGTTTCTGAGATATAACGATTCAAATACTCGTAGTTGATAGAGCTGTAATCTTTATAATTATGCACACATTTCCACGCCACCTTTGAGGTAGTGAACTTAGTTCGGCAGCTTATGCTGTTAGAAAAATAAGGCTCCTGACTGATATCGCAACAGCAAGATTAGTGTACTTCAGTTATTTTCACAGTGTTATGTCGTATGGTCTTCAGTTGTGGGGCTCGGCAGCGGATCTCAACACCATCTTTGTTCTTCAAAAAAGAGCCATCCGCTCCATTTACAACCTTAGACCACGCGACTCGCTTCGTGAAGTATTCAAAGAGATAGATATTTTAACTGTGTACTCTCAATTTATTTATGATAATGTAGTATATGTCCGTAAAAACTTGCATCTCTTCAAGAAAAACAGTGATGTTCATAAACTCAATACCAGAAATAAAAATAAGCTCGTAACTCCCAGTCTAAGACTGCATAAGGTAGGGAAATCATTTGTTGGTCAATGTGTAAAATATTTTAATAAGATTCCGCAAACTCTTGTTGAACTGTCTCTTCACAAGTTTAAGTCACAAATTAAAGCTAAGTTAATGAAGCGGGGTTATTATAGTGTTGAAGATTTCTTAAATGATAAGAATTTGTGGTCATCTTAGGTATAATCTGCTCCTCTGCACACTTTTTTGTTATGACTTTACTCTGTCAATTCCATTTTTGTGTATAAAAACAAGATTGAAAATGTCATAAGTACTTTTTATAAGTCTATATGAATAAAGATATTTTTTACTTTTTACTTTACTTTACTTAGCGCGTTTTTTCAACGTGATTTTGCCCCAGTAGTCCTATTCCACGTATCTGTTGGGAAAAAAATTAAAAATCAAGCAAAAATTAATATTTTTCCACATGAAAATAAATAATTCCACTTTTTGACTGATACCAGGATTTGCTAATACGGCAAAAATAATATTGCAGTTGCAAACGAAACTCGACAAAAAGTGACCGTGAATTGTCGTGTTATCATCAAATTTCATTTTGTAGAAAATAATATTTTAATTTTTGTTCCGTTTTTAATGTTTTTTTCATTAAAATTAATGGTAAAAAGTTCATAACCGTCCTTCATTTGTCAGAAAGTAACATTAAACGGATGTTCGTGAAAAAAAAATAGGATTTCACCTTCAAAAAACAAATCTTTCTTCAAAATACTCAAAACTAATAAATGATTAGAATAACAATGAAATTTATAATTTAAAACTAGATTTTGCTTCTGCTTGAACATGACTACATTTTTTTGATTAAGATTTTTTCTTGCAATATTTTAACTTTTTTGATTGACATGGGTATTCTAGCTCAATAAAATAACTATTCAAAGTATGACCAATAACCTGCTCATCTTTTGGCAAAAATAATAAGTTGGCACCTTGGATACATTTGTTTAAATAATTATTTTTACTATGGACTTGGGCGATTTTCTGAAAGAAATAAAATTGATCATAACTTTTTAACAGTTAGAAATCGGAACAATATTGAAGTGGTTAAAAAGGTCAGAAATGACCCCAGCTATGCGCTATTTTAATTTGATCCTTACTTCCAGGGATACCCTATATAATATCGATACCGGGGGATTATACATACTGAAAGGAACTTGTTATGACATTCTCAGTAGGTGTTGTTAAAACCTGATACGATGATAGAGATAAATAATTCAAACTGAGCTTAAATTTTAAGGTTTCCTTACAAAACCACGTATGTGTACCTGATCTTGTATGAAAACCTCAAAAAGTTAGTTAAAAAAAAACTCATTTTCACCTACTGAAATAGTGTCCACATGACCTACTGAATAATGATGTCTTAAAATTTTCCTCACAGTTTAAGTAAATTATCTCCAATTAGAAAGGTGAATAATTGAGTTAAGAAAGATACCCAATACTTACTAACCATTATTGTGAATGATAAAATAATCCACTCCTACATTTTTTCAATGAATATTTTTTAGCAAAACAAGGTTATTTCAAAATAATCAAAACAAAATGAATAATGATTTTGTCTGAGTTAAAGATTGCCTTCACCATGGAGTAACTGATCGGAAGATCATTTTCTTAACAACTTTCCTCGATTTGGGGTATTCCGGCAATAAAAGTACAGAATACTTTGCTGTTAATTTATTTTAAGCAGATCTTTTTCATGGCAAAGTGGAGCCTTTAATCGTGATTAAGGTGACGAGACAAGGAACAAACTAAACGGGAAGTGATTTACCATTTACATTTTTTTACTAAATGGGCTAATTTGTGTGCTGATTTGCTTAGGATAATGACGTCATAATGTAACAACAATACCTATACATATAAAGGGTACTTAATTCATGTTTTGAATTCATGACATTCTGTAATCTGTTATTCATTGCATGTTTATTCCGAACACATTGTCAATCAACAATCAACATTCCCAGCCAATGAGACATTCGCATTTCCTAAGATAACATGACACTGTCGGCCGCAATAAGTGCTCGGATTTCAGCAAGGAATTTAAATTAAACGTTGTAATGAGGCTTTGAAGCCAATAAAAGTAGATAATTACAACTGGTGTTCGGTATAACAAGGCCTATACCTACAATGGCTTCTAATGCAATCAGCCATTATGAGTCACTTTGCTGCGCTTGAATTCGCAATTTTAAGTTTGATTTGAATAGTAAGTAAAAAAGTACTTGATTGAATAAAAAGTTAAAAATAGGTTCAACAAAATCCACGTATGTAAACAATTTTAATTAATCCGTGTTTGTCAATGTAAGTGAATTGTATTCTGTTTTGTGAAATAAATGTCTTAAACCTAAACCTTAATTAGTAAAAAGTGCTTCCTAAAGGTACTATTAAAATTTGGAACCGAGGTGCCAACTGCCACTGCCGATAGCACGTGCAGCGACTGCATACAATCCTACGGCGACTGCACGTGCTGCTGCCGCGGCGCTTGGGAGCCATTTCATTTAAAAACATACAATGTAAACTAGTAATGCAACTGCGGTCGATTTCATGCAGTCGCTGCAGGTGCTGTGGGTGGTTGCAGCGTGCAGCTCGGTTCCAAATAGTACCTCAACCGTGAAAATTGCGTATGTACGAGTAATATAAATATCCAGGTTTTGTTTTTAAACTTTAAGGACTAGTCCTTTTTACGCAAATTCAAATGAAAAGTAAGGAAATAATAAAACAGGAAAGTGATAACTGTCTCAAGCACAAGTAACAAATCTGCTGGTTAATGAATTTCCATCTTCATGTACCCATACCCCCACTTTCATCAAAATCAGTGCTGCACAGGATGGATTATGAGATGAGATCCTTTTTACGCAAATGCAAGATGAAACAATATCTAATGATTAATTTTCCTTCACTATTTTCCTATTCCTATTGCGTCATATTACACATTACTCGTCGACAGCGCATGCTTCGAATTACGCGTATCAAATTGTAGGTATGTTGTATGGATGGCATTGTTGTTAAGGCTCGCATTTGATAGCCGGACACAGTGATGCTAGTAATTTGGCCAGTCATAAATTACTCGTTTAACTGAATTACGCGAGTTGAAAGCATTCCCGTAGTGGTGAATGCGAGCCATTTCCATTTCCCTACAACTCCAGCGCGCCGCGCCTACTGGATATGTAGGCATCCGCCGCACTTCACAAATGAGCTTTGAATCAATGAAAATTAATTAGCGACTAATTTGCAGTCAACGTGTCGTCTACGGGGCTTAATCCGCTCTTTTTTTATTGGCATATGCCGTCTTGCATTACTCAAAGCTAACAGTTACCTGTTATAACCAATTTCGGCTGACACTCCTCAGTATTCGTTCAACCAAAAGGGAAACACCCAAAAATTCCGAAACACGTAATTCCGAAATCCATTATTCCTAATCTCAAAAATATAATTCCGAAACATCAAATTGCCTAATATTCAAAAGCACGAAAGTTATTTTTCCGTAAGTCACAGATCCGATAATAAAGCATTAAAAATCCGAAGTTACATTTGTCCGAAAAACGGTATTTCAAATTACAAAATTCCGAAAATTTAGTGCATTTATTAAAAGTTTACCACAAAAATACTATTTACATATAAAATTAAGCTGAAACCCGACTCGCCGTGGTCATCCCGCCGTAATACTAGTCTGCCCTACACTAGAGTGTAGTTCAAGAGCCCGCTAAAAAGCTACTATTATAGGGTATCCTGCCTTCTCGCCGAAAAATATTTGCCAGATTATCACTTGCCAACGAACGTTTCGCCGATAGTTCACTTCGACAAACGATTAGCAAATTTTTGTACGACAACGTTTCATTTGGTAGAATTATTGTTAAGCTGATTATTATAATAACAAAACGTTTGGGATATTTATCGTTTGTAAAATATTTCCCTAGGCCCACAACTCTAATACGAATAACGTTTTGTCAGTGTAACAGTTCCCTTTTTATACATTTATATAATGATATGACACTGTTATCAAAAAGAAAATAAATATACATTCTTAAAAGAGGACTAAGAATATTTTTTGACCGATTTAGTATAAAGCCAACACTTTAATTTTTTTTCATGATTTTTAAATAGAACATTAACTGAGACAAAATCCAAATATCTCAGGAACGGTGGTTGGCACAGACACCGGGAAGGGGAGCTCGGGGGCTTAGCCCCCCGCCAAAAAAAACTTAGGCGTGAAATGACATAAATTCGGTTAGGTTAGGTTAGAACTGCGACCAAAAAACGCACGAGCCGAGCGAGCGTAGCGTACGTGCAGTGGCAGCGGCCGGCAAATGCCAGAACCGAATTATCGACAAAGTAACTATTCTACGAAAAAAAAGGTGGTAAGAACGTAATAGATTTCGGATTTATGATTTTTCGGAGTATTGATTATTCGGAATTCGTATTTATGAAGGATCGGATTACTGTTGATTCGGAATTCTGACTTTCGGACTTATGAAAATTCGGGGTTTTGAAATTTTGGATTTTTTATATTCGGTTTTATGAATATTTGAAATTTTGACTTCCGGAATCTGACGCATTAGGAATTATCAAATTCGGCATTTTGTAATTCGGGAGTTTGACTTTCGGAGTTATGTTTTTCGGAATTATGTAGTGTAGGTACCCAACGAAAAGCTATCGTTACAATTAAGCCTGTTAGTGCAATCGTAGCGAATCTGCCTTCATTTATTTATTCTTTACTGCACCAGAAGATTGTACAAATAGCGAACTTGATGCCTGGATGAAGTCTCTACCAGTTAACCGTAAGGTTAAACAGAATCGCCTTTAGTGCAGGAGGTCGTGGGTTCGATTGTCCAGCCATGACAATCAATCGTGTGACGAACGTTCGAGTTGGTTAAGCATGCATGTTTATGCATAATTAAGCGTATGTTGATTTGACAATTCAAATCGTAACTTCTGCTCTGCACATTTTTTTTATTGGTGTACTCGTTAATTCAGTGACTGTAAACTAAGTTAACAAGAGTTTCTCCTGATTCTCCGTTGCTAGAGTCAAACTATGCTTATGAATATTATTATTGTATTGCTTAAATTAACGATTCATATTTTTGGAACGGTAAAATTGTCATAGGTGCTTGTGGAGGCTTACATTAAGAAATATAAATTTTAAATATACTGTGATTTCAACATTAATGAATATGATATGACACAAGGGTCCCAGGGTTCAAGCGTAGAGTATTTCAATACTCGAATCAAACGAAATACCTTTTCATTTGCCTACTAGGACGTGTCCAATAAGTATTGTTGTTTGCACAGATAGTATTGAACCGAACAATCCAAATCTGTGGTTGTTGATATTTGAACTTGATCAATACGTCTACCACGAGTTGCCACTTTGAATTTTCGTTATCGTTCGCGTAAAAAAATTGTAGTGAGATGACACATGCCATAACATGACAATGTCAAATCCGAACACATCTTTTTACGCGAACGACAATGTAAATTTAAAGTGGCAACTCGTGATAGACGTACTGTTGATCATTTCAGCGACAGTTTCGTCCATAAAGAAAATACGAGTGTTGATCAAAATTCTGAAAAAACTGTATGAAAGTAAGTAAATAAACATAGTTCAACTGACGAAGGCAAGCTGTGACGATGAACCCCCAAAAATGGTCAAAGTAAAGAATGTAAATGATTCACGATCAATATATATCTGAAGGTCTATAGGTATATAACATAACTTTTAAATGCTCAAAATAACAAGTGCTTACTTAGGTAAAATATAACATGGTGCTTATTCAATAATATACAAATGCAATTATTTTTGATCTCCCGAATTAAAAGCCAATACCTCCAATTGTATCGGTTACCAATTAATTGGGAATAGCTGTCAGCGCTGCGACGCAATGCAGTTCTATTCAAAATTATGCCAATGCAATTATTTCAAAGCTCGGACGCCTTTCATTGAAGTTTCCTTGGCGGAACTAAACGTTAACTGGGAACAGTGTAACTAATTAATCAAAATTTCACCTCAGACCTAATATGAGCCGCGACTCCTGAGTAACAATGGCGGAGGAGGCGTTCTCGACTCGAATCGAAGTTGAATCAGTTCGTACATTCGGAGAGTTCCTTTGTTACAGGAGCGAGTAATGAAAGCGCTAGCTGATAATAATTTACGAATAGCAGAAGTGTCGCTATTTAATGGCTAAAATGGGGGTCCGAGAAGCATTCCGGAGGCGGGCGGGAGTTGGCCGGCGAGTGACACCGCGCCGACAGCAAACTAAAATAATTATCATCATTGTCCCTGGCCACGGCGAGAGCTTTAATTGTTCATTTACATTTGCAGCGATGATACCAGTTCGGAACTATTTCGCCCGGCGTTTATTTTACTCGCCCGTTCCGCTGCCGTGTTATTGTCCGGAGTTAATGGTCTGAAAAATAGAAATGAATTGCAATTTGTATGATGTTGCTACTGTATGTGAGTTATTGCATGCGTTAATTTTAGTAATATATCAGATTTTATGTCATTAACTCATGTTATAGTGGTGACCAATCACTTAGTTTGTTACCAGTAATTATTAATAGTAAAGTTCTAGGATGGCCGTGTGGTGCCGGCAGAGTAGAATAGCACCACCCCATTTCTTCCCGTGGGTATCGTAGAAGGCGATCAAGGGATCAACCGGGAGGTGGGCGGCAGCGCCTCTCGTAACGACC
Source organism: Udea olivalis (assembly GCA_947369235.1). Taxonomy (NCBI): domain Eukaryota; kingdom Metazoa; phylum Arthropoda; class Insecta; order Lepidoptera; family Crambidae; genus Udea; species Udea olivalis. The sequence continues at coordinate 12,025,115 of OX376341.1, read as the reverse complement.
ACATAGTCCATAATAGAACACTGCTGTCACCAACCCGCCTGCCCAGCGTGGTGACTACAGGCAAAACCCCCCATGGATAGACCCTAAAGTACACGGCTCCCATTTCCCGGCCGCCCTGCTATTCCAGGTCACGGCAGCGGCCTCAGTCACGGTAGGGTAGGGGGTGCTAGGAATCCCCGAGCTAAGGACGGCTGCCAACAATTGACCCTTGCAAAGTACAATGGAAGCAGTCTGCGGCTGGACGAGAGCCTTCAAATCCTTGAAGTGGAATTAGAAAAGATACGGTGGCATGTTCTCGGGTTATCGGAAGTTCGTAGAGAGGAGGAGGACACGGAAACCTTTAATCAGGCAATCTATTCTACTTCAGGGAAGGGAGCCGACAATCCCAGAGTGGCGTTGGATTTCTCGTCAACAAGGCCCTTCGTGACATCGTGATGGAGATCTGCAGCGTCTCGACCCGGGTAGCGTACCTTATACTGAAACTGACCGACATATACTCTCGCAAGGTCGTACAGGTATATGCGCCGACGTCGAGTAGCACAGACGAAGAGCTGGAGGCCATTTACGACGATGTGTCAAAGGCCATACATCGCACCACCAAGGCCCATTACACCGTTGTCATGGGGGACTTCAACGCCAAAGTTGGAGAAGAGTGCGGTGAATCTTGTTTGGGACCGCATAGCTATGGGCGCAAAAAATGCTGGTTAACTTCCTCAGTATGCAGGGGTTGTTCTGTATGAACACCTTTTGCCAGAAAAAACCCCAAAGAAAGTGGACCTGGAAGAGCTCTGACGGTAGTACGAGGAACGAGATTGACTTCATCATAGCCGACAAGAAGCATATATTTAGGGATGTCTCAGTGATCAACAGGTTGAATACCGGTATCGATCACCGGCTTGTTAGAGGCACCCTAAATATTAATTTCAAGCTCGAACGCATGGTGAGGTCTGTTCTTCGTCCAACTGTGCCCCAAGCTGGATATGATGCGTTCCAACTGGAATTGCAGAACAGATTTGCCGCACTGGAGACCCCGGCAAACGTTGGCAAGGACCTGGATAGCATAATCGGGGTTGCACGCGAAGTGGGAAAGAGGCATTTTCGGAAAAGGCGAACAGATAAAAAGTCCAAACTTTCAAGCGAAACCCTGGATGATGATGCGTTTTAGACGTGAAACACCAGAGGAAGCTTTGTCAGATTCCCAGTCACTCCACAAAAAGATCAGGAGCTTGGTAAGACGTGACCTTCGCAGCTGGAACACCCGCCTCATACAGTAGGCAATTGAGCAAAATCGAGGGTCGAAAGTATTTACCAATACACTGGGAAGGAGTCATCTGACGAAGTTAACTACCTCGAATGGTGAAACCGTCACATCAGCCCCGGGGATACTCGCTGAAATTGAGGGCTTCTACGGACATCTGTATGCCTTGCATGCACCGAAGCCTCCACCTGACGCGAGTGACCCCAGAGCCCCACTTGCCCGTCACTTTACGGAAGATCTCCCAGACATAGATCTCGATGAAGTCGAGGCGGCTTTCAGGCAGCTTAGTAATGGGAAGGCTCCCGGTGAGGACGGAGTGACCTCTAAGCTACTCAAAGCGGGAGGAAAACCTGTTGTTGAGGAGCTGAAGAGGCTATTTAACTCTGTTATTACCAATGGGACTACCCCGAAGGCGTGGAGAAGAGGTGTAGTGGCATTGTTTTTCAAGAAAGGTAACGAAACTCTTCTTAAAAACTATAGGCCGATCACGCTTCTGAGCCACGTCTATAAGTTGTTCTCGAGTGTCGTCACGAATCGTCTGGCATCAAGATTTGACGCCTTTCAGCCGCCAGAACAGGCTGGGTTTCGTAAAGGCTATAGCACAGTGGACCACATCCATTCTGTTCGGCAGGTTATACAGAAGTCTGAAGAGTATAACCAACCGCTGTGTCTGGCTTTTGTGGACTACGAGAAGGCCTTCGACTCCATTGAAACCTGGGCTGTTCTGGAATCTTTGCAGCGATGCCAAGTCGACTGGCGATATGTGGAGGCACTGAGAAATCTTTACCAAGCGGCGACAATGTCCGTTCAAGTGCAGAACCACCAGACAAGACCCATCCAGTTGCTCAGAGGTGTAAGACAGGGTGACGTTATATCCCCGAAACTCTTCACCAACGCACTGGAGGATGTCTTCAAGACACTGCAATGGGATGGACTCGGCCTTAACATCAATGGTGAATATCTCACACACCTCCGCGTTGCTGAAGACGTAGTAATAATGGCAGAATCGCTGCAAGACCTGCAGAAAATGCTGACCAGTCTCAATGCTGCCCCGAGACGCGTTGGGCTTGAGATAAATTTGGAGAACAAGACTAAGGTCATGTTCAACGAACACATCGTTCCTGAACCCACTTTCGTCGAAGGTGTAGCCCTTGAAGTTGTCCAGAAGTACATATACCTGGGTCAAAAATTACAGCTGGGTACAGACAACTTTGAGGGGGAAATCACCAGAAGAGTTCAGCTTGGATGGGCAGCATTTGGAAAGTTGCGTCACATCTACGAGTCACCTTTGCCACAATACCTGAAGACCAAGATGACTGTTTAATCAGTGCGTCCTACCGGTCATAACATACGGAGCCGAGACTTGGAACCTGACAGTGAAACTAGCCCACCGATTACACATCACTCAGAGAGCTATGGAAAGGTGCATGCTAGGAATGTGAATAATAACTATAATTAGTACTCAAGCAACACTATCTTTTTATTCCATATTCCTAACTTTTGCACCCTGTATGAAACACCCTACTGAAAATATTCAAAGTCATCTCAATCCGAGGTCGTTTGGAGAGAGTACAGATTTAACATCCATTGTCGGCCGTTTATGGCGCATAAACGAAGCCGCAGCGTTTAGTATTAGGCACGTCCCGCGCGGCAAGAGCGTAGCACCTTTTGTAGGTGCCCGGGTTGCGACGCAAGGGCACATGAGTAAATAAAAGGCACAGAGGCAAAGCTTCAACCACTACTGTGCCTGATAAACTATTACGAATGTGTGCGTGAGCATCAAGCTAGAGCACTGGCTGGGCCAGTATAAACTGGTGTCTCCTCTTACGCGAGCACATGTGTGAATCATTTGGCCAGAGAAAAAGCCTCAACAATGCGCTGTGTTAGGTACACTGCTACCCGTGTGTGCGCCAAGTTACAGCACTGACTGAGCCGGTATAAAACGGTTTCTCCCCGTGTGTAAACACGTAGTAGTATACCTGTCACATCGCGCGCAGTTATTATAGGTTTAGTCTCTGCTCCGTGTATTTACTCATGTGCCAAGAGGGTGCCACATCTACAACGAAATTACAAGAGAGTCGCGAACTCCTCTACGGCATTAATTTGTATCAAGAATTTGTAGAGATTTAGCTTGAGCCGCGCGGAGTGTTCATCGCAGCCGGCGAGCGTTAACACTTATTAAGGGGGTGCATCCCTGCGACAGATGTAGGGGAGGACCCGCCATTTGCGTAATGTCAGGAATGGTTACACTCGATTTAATAAAACTGCTACAACATTTCATTCTGAAGAATTTAAGAGTCAATTCGTTTTAAACGCCACAGTGGCATAGCGAGAAAAAACCGTGAGCCGAAACGTGCCGCGAATACATTGCTAAGGCTTGGATTTCTTATCGGCGGCAATTGAGATGAGTACTTATGACTTTTCGAGTGGCTCGGCTTCGTTTAATTTGTTGTTTCAGCGCGGAATTTTTATTAACGTCTCCCCTTACTTTGCATTTTAGGTGCGTGGTTCTTATTGGTGAGCTATGGGCGTAGGGAAAGTTTAACTTGGTCGGCCTGGACGATTACGAAAGGAGACAAGTCAAAAGATACCATTTTAAGACGAATGAACTGTCAAACTCTATAGAGATAAAGAGTAGATTGCATATTCTTAGCCACGATAACAATTCCGTCAGTTTCTAATGACGTCGCATACTACTCGTAACATTTATTAGCAGTGAAGCAAGTGAAGTTAGCCTTTGATGCGATTCATCCAGGATTTTTTAGTATGGAATGTTATGTAACTCACCCAAGGGTGGACTGGAAGGGGACTTTACTACTATTGATCCGTGATAACATAGGTCATCGTAGTCATTAGTACTTGAAAACATTAATATTCTGTTATTTCAACATCTTTCATCATTATCCTCATTCCCTAAACTTAATTTCGAGTAATATCTAATAACCGCGGCGTTCACTGTAGACATACATATGCAACACGAATCATTCAACGCAGTCACTGGATTTATCCCTACATGACAGCACGATTGCGAAAGACTCCAATCCGGATTTTACTTGCAAATATAATCACATTATGTCCAAGCCTGTATTAGCTTTGTGACAGGGCGCAGAAATTAATAGCAAGTGCGAGTGCCGATCGGAAAACAGAAGGGGACCACTCAGCAGATGCTTATCCGCACACGCGCAGCCTACATCAACAATTCCCATTCTACGGACCGCCGCCACTGCGGTGTCTTGTGTGCGCATTATGCGAATAATTATCCAAATGCTGATGTTGTGATTTATGGTTTGCAGACTGATTAGTATCAGATCTTGTTTTGTTTTGTTTACTTCTCTTTGTTTTATTTGGAAGTTCATTTGTTTCGTTTCCAAAATAAGAAAAGCTTTAGTTCAAATTCGAGGGATTATTGCTTAAAATCTATTTCAGATAACCACAAAGTAGGATGGATCTATATTTCATTGGCCCCATAAATTTTTATACTCTTTAAGTACCAAAATATTTTTTGGTACTTATAGAGTATAAAAATTTATTAACCAACATTGGCCTTGAATCGTGCAGGATGGAGATTGGGGGGAGATTTTTGCCCTACAGTGACCAGTGGGACGGACTTGGCTGATTTAGATTTAGATTAAGGAAAAGTATAAAAATGAAGGATATTAAATTGTTCTCCAATCCCTAACTATGTACCTACTTAGGAATTTTTTTGGCATACAGTGAGTGAATAATACTTATAGATGAAACATAATTATATTGGATAAAATGTCGTTTCGGATTTCTTGTTAAGCACTCATAACGGTAGGGTTTCACATGTTAACATGTGGCGCGTAAATGTGACTAAACGTAATTAATGATCGATTGTAGCCCACCATAGAGAATGGACCGCGGCCCCTTCGCAAATCTTTGCCAACTCAAAATAGAAGTCCCTGGGGGCCGCCGCCTTTTAATTTGCGAGCGTTAGGGCCCGCGCCCCACCGCTACCGGCCTTGTAAGAATACATTTTTAAATTACATGTTTTCCGATCGATCATTACCTGATGTTTGTACTGGTGGGTACTGATGGGCTGGCTTGGTTAAGATTTCAAATACAAATAACTAGATGGTTTCCACTGTTCACACCATAAGGCGGCTAATAAATAGTATTTACGACATGTAACAATGATAGCGGATGTAAAGTGCCACTGCTGAGCAAAAAAAAACCTTCACTGTAGAGATCAGTATTAAAGGTTATAGCATATTCAATAAGTTTGCTAAATCCAGTTAGTCATCACAAACTATATTCCGAAATCAAACCTGGGATTTGTACTAATGACCTCGAAATTCCGCCTAAACGCTCCTATCACTCAGCCATCGCGACCTTAGAGGTGATGTTGAGGGCCTAACTAAACTATCAAATACTTTTTAATGTTTGGACCACATTGTTTATTCCTTTGTTTTGTGACGCTCACATACCGTCGAAGAGAAATGAGCAAACAGCTACCTTTGGATATTTTAGATGAAAAGCTCGCCTACACATTTTCTTTCAATGTTGAATTTCCCAAAGTCTTGTCAGCAGATAATACGTTAAATCTTTACATGTACCTACTACCTGGCAAGCTATTGCTGAATGCGAGCGCTCGGCAGGCCCGCTGCGGAGATGCATGTGACTCGATAACGGCGGCGGACATGCTCCCCTGCCGAATTTTTAATCGTGAGCTTGATGTCGTTTGTCTGGGGTAGGGTTTCCAAAATTCTGTAGACGTGGACGCAAAAGCCAAATTTGGCCGATTTTGTGTCGACAGATTATTCTTTGTTTATTATGTTAGGTTGAGGCAACAGTAAGAAAACATTGAAATGGATCAGAGGCAACCCCCCCCCCACCTGTCTAGAAACCTGACGTACCACTTTTTTGAAGCTCATTTAAGTTATGGGAATTCTTCATTTCTCAATCAATAAATAATAATTTCATCCACAGCGAAATCATAAAAGTAAATTTATCTGATTTTGGCATCAGTTGCTATAGCGGTAGAGCGCGGACTAAATGAAGCGGCATCAAAAGAATATCTTGTTAACCAGCCGAGCACTCATACTTGCGTCAACTATTTCGTTTTTTTTCTGTCTATAATTATGTCAGTGAATCTCTTAAATACAGCACATAAATTCGTTAGCTAAACGTCTGATCTTCAACAAAGTTGTTAAAAAAAACACAATTTTACATACATAATCAAGAAGGCCTGGGGGGCTCGCCAAAAGCAACACGCTACGACGATTTCTACAATCGAAATCGTTCAAATCCATACATTTGAACGATTTCGATTGTAGAAATGACATAAGCGGTCGCTACCGCTGTCGTGTCGTGTTGCTCTTGGCTAGCTTGGCTGCAGGTTCTGCAGTAGGCGAACGAAGAATAAAACCACTGAAGTTGGGCTTTTAGCTCAGTGAGGCTACTGTGTAGGCACTAATTAAAGTACTGATACTTCCAATGCCATTTCCAAAGCCTGCCACGGCAGTCACACACGCAAGCTCCTTTTATTCAGTGATTCTGAATGTTTTATTGGATTCCACGTTTGCTGAAGGCGTTTACGTTTACAATCCGAGTTGTATTGAAAGTCATTGTTCCAGGTTCTAGTTTATCTTTGAAATTCTGACTGCTTCATATACATGGTTCAGAACGAAGTTTGAAGAAAAGAATAATGTACTTATACGCTACCTGAAAATAAATGAGAAATATAAAGTTACCGAATCGGTTGATCATTTCGTTCTGGATGTAACCTACGCTTATGTCTGCAGTTTGAGTCTGGGTTCATGCATTTTATCCAGAATTACTGTAAAAGCCCTCTACCCGTGAATTGCTTGCTCCGGTACATGTTGAAGTACAACTACGCGAACATGTACTGAAGTTGACTGTGAATGCACTGTTCATATTACAATTGTTATTTTAAACTAGTTATAAGTGTCCAAATATTGTTTTTCTTTGCCCATCAGGTCAGGGACACAGGTTTTTGGGTGATAGTTTAGTCTGTAAGTTATTTACATGCATAAATTCATAATTTGCTGTAGCTGTTACCAGCAAAATTCAAATATAGACGCAAACCGGTAGCATCAGCTTTTTTTTTTCAAATGCTTCAGCCATACGTCGTCATACGCTGGGCAACTATCTAGTTTCAGGATAAATATCATTATAATTGATTAAATGACGTCTGTTGAGAATAAAAATTTAGCACAGTCACTAAAGAATTCAAAAACGAACATTTCCTCATGAAAATTATGTGCTTTTTCATATTTTACCCACTAATAATTTGTTTAAAAAATACATCAAAGCCATGTTTCGGACTTTTTTATGATCATATAAAGAACATTTTATCATGTAATAAATTAGCACAGGTTCTAGACAATATCGTTATGCGTATCATATATTTTTTGCAAGACAATTATTAAAAAATAAACACCTAAACATTGAATCCAAAAAGGGTTTTCCGAGCAATCTGCAATAACGCCGCCTTAAGGAGTATTTTGTTTTACTAGCTACTACCTAATGCTGCTGCCTATTCAAGATGAATGATATTTTAAACTTAGAAGAAACTAAGAAAGTACTTACATACGCCACAACTTTGGCACCTAAAACAGGAATATCCGTTAATCCTACGCAGGTTGGCAACTCGACAGTGTGCTGCCCGGGGCACCGTGATGCACCCCACGCCAATTTAAAATTCATATCATACTGGCTCCGTAAATTACTTTTTCCTGTTCACTATCTCGGTCAAATCTTGGAAGGAAACTTGAGTTAGTACTTTAATATGAAAACTTAAGAAAATAAAATAACGGTCAAAGATTTAACAGTTGGTACTATTATAGTACATTATGATATAAGTGCGGTAAGTTGAAAATTACAGCAGAGGCTGTAATTATCAAAGACGACGTTTTATAACACATTTGCGAGGAAATAAATAAAACTCGGACTTTCTTAAGTCTTTGACTGCCGCTAAAGCAGACACAATAGAAAATCTATTGTTTGCGGGTCACCGGTGACCCCATGGCAGCTAATGTGTTAAACGAATAAATATTTAATCACTTCGTATAGCAGTTATAAAAATTTTTACTTGTTCACAAATCAGCGATGCGCGCACATCAGCGCTTTTTTTAAGGCAAAGGCATAAAAAACAGCCAGTATTACTAATAAAGTAAATTAATATTTTCGTGTTTTTGTTACTGATAAATGGTTGTAAATTATTGTCAAAATTAATTAAATTGAAGAATTAAATGTTTATATATTATATTTTATCTCCTAAAGTTAATTTTATTCATAAAATGTTGACCTCTTTTCTGTCATAAAAACTCTTTGCTAAGATTTAAAAAAGTACCGTTCGTTTTAGACGGAGCATCTTGATAAACCGTCCGTTTATCCATAATTAAAAAAAACTCGTGCGTTTTACATTGCAATAACGCACAAGTGCGTAATGAGATACAATACGATATTGAAATCGGTGAAATAAGAGACCCTTTACTAGCCAATATGTTATAAATAAACTTATAACACCTTATGTACCACATAACTCAATAAATGATTATGATTATGAAAATTTCTCGGAACATAAATGATATATTTTTAATTCAAAAAGTATGCATTTACAATTAATGCTTTGCAAATAAACTAACTTACTACTGCAGCAATAAATTAGCATTCCTAAAATAAAACACATATCACATATACACCATTTACTTAAAATCCACTTTTGCAGTTAAGCCCAAAAACTATTATTCTACTCTATCAGTCCTAAAATCACTGTAACTTTATTTTTAAAAGTCATTTCACCGTGGGTTTGCCCGCAGGGGCTCTTAGCGCCCTCCGATTTTCCCGCGCCGATCACCGTAACAAAACGCGTGGTCGTGGGCAGGGGCCTTTGTTGTGCCGCTGATAATGTAAAGTAGCCATAAAAGTAACTTGAAGAGCACAACACAGACTAAATAATGTGTCAATCCAATGTTTTGTTTTTGGCATTTTTTAGCTGTGCGTATTTAGGATAAGCTAAAATGAGCGGTTTTGTAATGATTTACTAAAAAAGAAGCCAGTAAGATCTATCAAGGCAAAACAAAAATCACGGCAAAATTTATTATATTCTTCGAAGACGCAAAAACTATTTACGAAACAACGAAAATCTTTTATTGAAAAACGTGACCAGTTTATTGATTGCGTACTCATCCTTTTCTTAATGAGATAACAAAGGCCATGTTGGTCGGTGTGATCCCCGTGCACGTAACAAGTTTGTAATAAGGCGTGGACGTATCTAATCGTAAATCAATTTTGTTGCCGAAAAACGGCGTTATCGTTATTGGCGAAACCGCACGCGGTCCCGTTATGAGAAGGCGAGTCCGGCGTAATGTTTATTTGATACATGTAATCGGCACATGATGTATGGGAGCCATCGGTGTTCGTCGCTCACTCACCACTCGCCGCACCGCGACGTAGGTTTATGATGATTATACGCTCTAAATGATGATTTATTATGGGATTAGGCAGGCACACTGTCCATTTTGCGGGGAGATTGGCTTTATTTATATTATAATACGATCCTCACATTAAATCAGAAAGAAATCGGATTTGCTGAATATAAATGATAGAGTGATTTGTCATTATAAGCTTTGGATTTGTGTTTTATTTTAGTATTTTAACTTGATTGTTAACCATTTAAGTACCTACTAGACCTTCTTCATGTCAGGCAATCTAGTTGATTTGAACATTCTTTTATTTATTTTATATGTGCAATAAATAAACATAATTTACTATAACATATAATAACTAAATAGAAAGACGCCAGTCTTGTACCTACATTTGGAGAGCACCTTCTCAACGCTGAAAACAATTTAATAATACCTTGTAGCCAAGATTTAAGAATTTAATATTGGTAGCAGCTTGCTTAAATGGACGGATGCTTTTTTCGTTATCATAATTTTGAGCCCGACATAATCAAATTGTAATTTGACAAAAAATGTGGTTCAAAAGACGTTGGTATTTCATTTTGAGTTAAGCGCTGTAGTAAATAATATTGCAGAAGCCATCTCCAGTCTTCACAAGACAAAGCTAATCAAATTATAATTTCAAATTAACCTTTTCTGCAGGCGACTTTATGACACAACAATATGATTTAAAACAAGACTTTTAACTTGCTTCGGAGGACTTTTTAAAATTAAATGGAGATAATGTAATATTCTGGAGCACATTTGTTTTGCTTAACCTACATCGTAAAATTTTTGATTGTTTTCATTTAGTTATATGTAAATAAGACATTACCGTGAAACAATTAAACATAACGTCTACCTTATGGTTCTTTATAGTAAATTACTATTTCTTTGTTTAATTTCTATTAGCTACAGGTGCTTTGCGAAATTTCATACGAAAACGTTAACACGGATGATAGCGACTGTTATCGGTGTAAACTCATGGTAGGGGTATGTGGGTTCGAGCCCCACCCAGGGCAAACATTCGTGTCATAAACGTGTTTGCTCTGTGTCTGGATATTGAAATCTTTTTGAGTGTGTATTCTCTGACACCCATTACAAGCTTAGTTTCGTTTGGGGTCAGATGATCTTGGTATAAGGTGTTGTAATTGGTTGGGGAAAAAGTTACGTCGCATTTTTAAAGCAAATTCAAAACATTTTTTAATATAGTTCATTTACATTTAATTAAAGTATGAAGGTGCAATTTTGTTCGATTAATTTTTACCATCTTGTAGATAGGGACATGATCTCATTGCTATAGGAATTTTGAGGCTTCTGATCAAAATACCGCGACAAGTGGTTTTGGCAGTCCTCTCGTGATGTTAACCTGACAATGCCTAAAGAATTTTGAAGAGACCGTTATCAGCTTTTTTAAAAATGGTTCGGTTTCATTACGTCGTTATAAAGAATCACAAATGAGTACATGGTTCATTAGGTTTCTTTCAGTGAGCTCGTGAGGTACCCAAATATCGAGCTTTTTTTGTGTACCTACCCAGTTTTTTTAAGTGCGCCAAAACTGTTTAGTGGTCAATTCCCAGTTCTTCAGCTACGTCGTTATTACTGATATGGCGATCTTGCTCCACTTTTTCATAGGGCGACCAGAACGACGTGCATCTTTGACATCAAAATTTCCAGATTGAAAACGCTTGAACCAAATTTGTGCTAGTCTCACAGAAACTGCACTAGGTCCATAAACATAGCAATTTTTTTAGCGGCTTGCGTTTCATTTTTACCTTTATGCAGTAAAATTTAAAAATGTATCGAATCGACAGTAAGAAAAACAAAAGAAAATCACACATTTTCCTAATTTGAATTTGGAATTATCTTCTTTAAAATTATACCAAAACTATAAACTTATAATGATACAAAAACCAGCCAGATACAAATATAGCCTAAGATATTTTATTAGAAGTTCATACATACTTTAAGCGAAAAGACTTTTTCCCCATCATAATATTATTTGATAAAAGATTTTAATGATTATCCGTAAAACTTAGTAACTTTAGAACTGATAGGTACTTGTTCTGTGGAAAAATGCTGGCATTCGTTTTGATACTTCCAAAACTCTCACCATAAATTATTTGACTTCATTATAGTCTGATGGTTAGTATGGATTTATTTACAAAAAATGTCTGAAAAGATGTTTTCCACTTCGTTCGCGCTATAACACAAATGCATAACTTGGAACTTTGGCCAAAGAATAACAAAGACGCCATTTAAATTACTTTTATATAAGTTTGTTTCTTTGAATCGCAATGTTGAGGGGAATTTTTTGGAATGTACTTTAAAGCATTTCTTGCAAAGGAGCTTCCGACGTTGCCAGAGTCAGGCGAGCCACATGTTACAAACAAAAAGGTGAGCAGCTAACGTGGACTTCTCTCGCTATCACTACTCTACTCACACACATTGCGTCTATTAAGTTGGTTTTTGTTACTATTTATGTATTTGATATATCATTCTTAGTTTAGCGTGCAAGAATATGAATCCAAAAATATTCATGAGAGACTCTTAAAATTAAATATGTATTTGATTTAAAGTTCAAACCAATAAGATACAGATCACAAGGTAGTTTTTATCAGCCTACAGATTTTTAAATCCGCAAAGACCATCGATTCGAAAGCAAGACGCGTTGAAAGTTTCCCGTCGGAGACATGAAATCATAGAACGATTTCTTTTACGACTTCGGTTTCAACTTCATAGCGATGAATTATGCAGGGAGTAGAGATTTCCTAACGATAAAAGTCGTAACACCCAAGAGTGTTCTAAAAAACGAGCTCTTAAGATATGATCACAAAAATCTGTATATCTTCTTGCGTTCGGTCGTAATCACAGCTCAACTTTTCAAAGCATTACTTTTGGGCTTAGGGTACGTACGCACAACTTCATACTAACTAAACTTGATAATCTGAATAATTTTGATGTAAACTTTAATTTATTATTTGTCGAAAATAAACCAATTTTGTTATACCACTGCGCTATCGTATTAAATTGCCAAATTGTTTATTTATTTATTACAATTATGCTTCATAAGTCGGCTGTTAATAAATAAATAGCTTAATGATTTGAGTGGGAGGTCTATCTCTCAAGTTGGTAATACTTTGGTTTTCCTTCTTCAAAAAGGTAAAGTAAATGGTTCAGTAATCCGAATGTTCAGAAATGATTTGACCATTACTAGTAAGTAAAACCACAATGTATTTCTAGCTTTTTCCCCGACCGTCTAACAAAAAATTAATTAGCTGAAGGCGATCAACGGACATTTTGTGTGGCAATATCGGTCGTTCGTTCCGTTATTGCAGCGTCGGAACGCGGGACGGACCGCATCGCGAACGCAGCGAGCGGCTGAGCGGGGCGCCCGCGCGCGCCCTGAATACCTAATTGACTAATATTAGTTGCCGCGAGGGGAACTTCCTTAGAGGTGAGTACAAAACTTGAGACAAAGAACACGTACGAGCCTTGTAAGGGCTACTTTTTAACTTTTAATACGAGAACTTGCCCGATCCTCGCCGTGTCGATACGCTCATTGTGAAACTCTTTTATATTAGTTTTTAAATTTTAATTTGTTCATGTAACTGCCGTTGTCTGCTTTAAACACAGAACCTTCACATGAATAAAATATTAACCTGCAAAGACGCACTTTAAACACTCATAGGTCTATTGAATTGGCACAATTTCTTTAATAGAGCTCTGTCTCTGTATATCTCTCTGTCTTAGAAACTCTTTCAGGTTCTTCATCACCATTAATTTATTTCTTCTTTATTGCTCGTAAACTATGTGTAAGTCTACTTCTATCGGTAATACACTACCTACTGCTAACAAGAGCATCTATCATTAAAATTAAGTTGAATTAATTATCAAAATGTCTGCATCATCTTATGCTGTACAATAAAATAAATGTTCGTCATGTAGCTGTTTAATGAAAATCTTAAATATTCAATGTGATTTAGTAATAATATATTTCCAAACGGACTAGCATCTGGCCAGTTGGCAGTGCGTCGCCGGACCGAAGCGAACGAGCCCCGATAACTCGCCTCCGCCTCCGCTATCAATTACGCTAATGGAATTTATTTCATTTGGAGCCCGAGCCCGACGTCCGTCTGCTGCACGGATGCACTCGATACTTATTGTGACTGAAATCAGATGCTCAAGACCGACATCACTTCCTTTAAGAACTCTGTCTGATTCCGCAACCTTTGTATGTCGGTGCATTACGAACTTTCGATCTCCTATTCCACAAAAACAAGTACAATAACACGTAATGCTCTTAGGTCACTAAATGTTTAGAAAATATTATACTTATCTTTTTTGATAACGCTAAAACTTAGTTTTTTGCTAGATAAGTGGTAGTAGTACTTTAAAGTTTAATTCAGCCTTTTTAATTTCTTTTCGCATTACTAACTTTTTAAAACCAACCTAAATGAAGTAAGGTGCGAGATTTGTAAGTGGCAAAAGGCGACGCATTTCCAGAACACAGTTTCAGCTTACTTTGTTATGCTAATCTTCATAATTCTTTAGGCGGAGAAGTTTCGCAAAAGTTGCTTTTTTGGAAGTAACTTGTAATTCAGTCGTAATTTGCTATGTCGTTGAATACTTACCTTCTTGAATAAGTATGGTGAATTATTTGGTCGTGTAACTTTTTATGTAAGGACTTGCGTTATTAATATGATGTAAGTACAGGGTGTCCAAAACATTTGTGATAAGCGGAAGCCCAGTGATAGAGCATCATTAGTGCTACCCGAAGCACCCCCATGTATGTTCCGTGATTTTTAGTAGTTTTCGAGTTTTTTTTTTACCAATTTTCGACAAAAAATTTAGTCACTTTTTTGTTCGCTGTTGCACGAATAATTGAGTTACATGCTTTATTTTTTTTCATTGTTACCTGAATACTAGGCGTTCTTGATTTAGAAGCATTTACATTTATAACACTGATCAATAATTTGGAAAAAAAATATGAATTTGAAAAATGGAAAATACTGAATTTTCCCAAAGTTTTGAACGAGATTTTAAAAAAATAGTTAAAATTTCTTTTTTATTCAAATGTTTTCAAAAACTTGTCTATTATGACAGCTATTCATAACGTAAATTTTAATGAGATTATTCAACGGCATCATACTTAAATTTAGTAGCAAATAAAACTATTTAAAAGTAAACCAAATGCGTTGTTTAAAAGAAATACATCACAAAAGCTTTTAAAAATGGCGATATTCTTGTTCAAAACTAATTCTACATCGTGTAAAAAAAGTTTTTGTGAATAAAATTATCCATGTAGGTGTTACTGCTTTTCTGGCCACAAAAAAAAAAAAATATAATGCAGAATCTTCGCTAACCAAGAAAATCACTATTCTTAAGACAATTTGTGATGTATTTTCGTGAAAATGCATTTGGTTTAGTTATAAATTCAGTTTTATTTGACACCATATTATGATGTTGAATTTCACACTTCTAATACATTGAATGTAGATATATTATATTTAAGTATGATGCCGCTGAGTTATCCCATTGAAATTTATATGATGAGTAGTTGACACAATAGACAAGTTTTTTAAAAACATTTTGAAAAATAATTTTATGTACCTGTTTTTTTAAATGGCCTTTACGAAACTTTGGGAAAAAACAGTAAACATTTTCCACTTTCATATTTTTTTTCTAAATTATTATTTAGTTGTTTAAAAGTAAATGCTTCTGAATCAAGTACGGATGGTATTCAACTAATAATAATAAAATAAATAAGCATATGCCTTAACTATATGTACCACGGTAACCAAAAAAGTGACTTAACCCAGAAATTTTCGAAAAATCATTTAATACCAGAACTACCAAAAATCGCGGAACATACATGGGGATAATTTGGGTAGCCCTAGTGATGCTCTATCACTGGTCCTCCGCTTATCGCTCATCTTCGGGACACCCTGTATAGATGCTTAAGTACCTAACAATAATGTAAATACTTGAGCTGTAGGTATACTAAGTGATAATAATATAGAGAGAGATACTCAGAAAATATAAAATAAAATATATACAGCAAAGAAAACCAGTAAGATCGTCCTAATTGTTATGGATGCTACGAGTATTGCATGTGGATATAATGCATTAGCATTTATTTAAGAAGTGCATGTCTATTGCATTTTGCCATCTATATCATTGTTTATTATACGTTATATATCATTGTTTTGTTTACCCAATCAATATAATGGTTATATGCATAGTTAAAACATCAATCTCAATTAATAAATGTATCTTACAAATATGAAATACAAGCAAACTATTACAATAATAGATTCATGAAAGTGTAAGGGATGAACATGACAAACAGAACATTGTTTCTAAAACAATCCTGACAGTTGTGAAGCTCCCTACTAGTTCAAATTAACGAAGAAAACTTCCCGATCAAGTCCGTGTACCTGGAAACACAAAGTAAACTCCGTGCCTTCGCAACTTATCCATTAACTTAAGTAGAATCTGTAGACAGCACGGAGAGAATAGTGCCTTCGCCGTGTTAGGAGTTTGAACGTTAAGCGAAATTTATGATGTTAGATTGATAGGTGAGTTAGTACGCACTTTGTACTCGCTGTCTTATTAGCCGTCCCGCGTGAAAACAAATAACTTTTGTGTTTTCACTGAATGCCTAGTAATTTATCATTGATTCGCTGTGAAAAGAATGCGGTTTCACGACGTCCTGTGAGCACTTACTGATGAGTCATCCTCTGATAATAATGTAGCAACGAACGACTTAATGGTGCAGGACGTTTTAGGATGACCTATAATAATGACCTTGATTGAAAGACGGGCGTGTTTTTTAGGTAATTAGACTCTCAGTATAGTTAAAGTGTTCATTTGTAATTTATTCCAAAAATGATATGAATCCTCTGATTTTTAATTTTGCGTGTCGGTCTAATAAAAATGGCGCGTTTGAGCAAAATTTAAAAATTAATGAATGAAATCGGTCATTTTTTTTAAAAGAGGTAGAGCACAGGGTCTTTTTTCCCACGTAATTGACTTGTCCGCCTGGGTGCAAATACCTCCAGCTTACGGAAAACCGCAACGAAGTAGACTGCTTGGGTCATGTTGTGACTAAGGTGGTCAGGGCTTCTTTCTGACTATATAAGGTCTCTTCTATCCTTACAGGGTCGGCAACGCGCGGATAACCCTAAGAGCTGCACGTACTAGAAGACTGCGGTAACTGCTTACAATAAGGTCATCCGTATGCATCCGTTCGTCACCAACGTTGTTTACAAAAAAATCTTAAAAATATAATTTGCACTTCTATAGTACCACACATCACAAACAGAGCCATTTTAAAAGTACCCTTAGGATAACCTAAGAAAGCTACTGGTAAATTAAGAAGAATCAGTAGCCCAATATATTTTTTTATCCTAGGGGAAAAACCAATTTCTCGATTAATAAGAACTCCTAAGGGCACAGCACAATCTTCATGAAATCTTCATTAATTTTAGGAAACTTTTAACAATTTCCCTTTGACTCAAGACCCCAAAAGTGAAAAATTATTTCTAAAATTTTTACTTCACTTAAAATCTGCACAACGTTGTAGTCGACGACCGCTTTATTATTTATGACAAGGAACACGAAACTCATCTCGAGTTATAAACTTCTTGGAATTTCTCCTGAAGTAATACAGAGCTATTATTATGATGTCCCCGCAAAAAATATTCGTTGTGTAGCGGGGCCAGGGTCGGCTCAGGGGGTGTAGTCGGGGCGCGGAGTTCGCGAGGCACGCACGTCTCCGGTGGCTGCGACGGCCTCGCTTTCTGGCCCTCGTGAGAATGGAATTCCACTCCCCACGACAGTAAAGATAGCTGCAAGACTTTCACAAATATTCGAATGAGCGCGCATTATCTTGAGTGTATTAAATAAATGTACCTATCTACCAACTGTCTGTCATTAGGTTATTTATACCATCATCTTACGTAAAATATACCTAATATTTAGTAGCCTTTATAATAAAATAATAATTATGACCTGTCAGACGAATGACTTCTTAAAATACACGGAATAAATGTGAAAACTTGAGATTTCTGACACGACAAAACCATGTTTAGCATAATTACTTGGCTGCAATCATTATTCTATCTTTGTATTTATGATGATTATAAATATTAACGCAGATATTTATTTCGTCTACTAAGCGTACACATTTTAACGATTGCTATTTGTTGGGTCGACCTGTAACACCATACTTCATCCCTCCATGTCGGTATGCAAGGAATTCTCAATTTTGAAACGATTGCATAAAAGGGGACTTGGGAAGTCTGTATTTATTATCTCCGTATCCTTTTACGAGTACTTGACAACCGTAAAGTTTATATCGCTTATCCTCATCGAGTAAAATCACTGCATCCCGCCAAACCGTATCTAGATTTGTTCAACTCGCACGAATGTAAAAAATAAAGATTGGGGTGAATTTCTGTACGTTTGCTGGTTGGTACAGGGCTCACAAAGTCTTTTGTATATTGAGTAGCAAAATTAAATAGATTATATTAAACGTTTTTTCAGTAGATTGTGACATGAAAAGGAGCTCATCTTGGGGCGCAGTATACTTGTAAAGCTTACAAAGTTTCACTTGAGGAATTACAAAGGTTATTATTACGGAGGCCCGGTAGCAAAAAAGACGACTGCGAGCAGAGGGATGCTTAGCGAACTTTTGAGGGCGATACCGGACGATATTTAACCGCCTTATATTGTAAGTTGCATTGTAATAATTATGAAAACAGGCTGGGTTCCTAAATCAGGCTTTTAAATCATAAAAAAATAACGTCATTAAAAAATAAAATACAATTTTTTTTCTCACTGCGCAGCCTAATAACTCGCCCTCTGTCTTTAAACTCTCTGTCGAAGGTTGTCTGGGAGAGATCGCTCTGTAGCGATACGACCGCCTAAATTGTACTTTAATTTTTACTTTTTGGTTTTTACGTGCTGTAAGTGTTTATTTGTGCAATAAAAAATATTTACCTTATCTTATGATAAATTCGCATATTTTTACTTCAATCAAAAATACACACAATCCTCAATACTGAATGGCAATATGTATGCAGTATTAAATCAATCTAAATATTTATATTTGTAAATAAATATTACTTGGTTTTCTGACATGAAACTGTATTTAACAAAATTCGCTGAGGCGTATCCCGGCATGTAAATAAACTGCCTGGATATCTGTGAATTAAAAGTTTTCGTTCTGCTGTTATAATTAATGCAAAAAATACTCTTTTGAATTGAAAAGTATGTTTTTTAACTCTCTCTACTTAAAATAGCACTTTGGACATGGTAAAGGTGTATTCAAGGGTGCATATATTCACTACAAAGCAGGTACCAGACTTACCACTTTTATTTCTACTCTTCATTTTTGCGAATCTCACTGTCTAAGTGGCAAACAACTAAACCTACTATCAAAAGTGTGAATTTCAGCCCCTCCAATGTCAAAAAACGGTACCATTACAGTAAGTGATGAATGAAGCTTCTTACCAATAGGGCGATTCGGCTTAAATGGCCTACAACAATAAAAAAGTTTTCGTGATGTTTTTCTTCCAAACCACTTAACCAGCTTGGCGCACGTAGACATGTTTGTGTCTTGCTTGCATTATGACACCGTGTTGCTATAAGATTTAGAGGGGACAGAAGTGAGGAGACTCGGCGGCGCCAGGAACATTGGCTACATTTTCATAACTACGGTGATTTTGTAAATAGTGCGCAAAATGTTACTACTAGCCGTCCATTAGCGAATTACAGTGTAAGCTTTTAGTTTTATAAAAATATTATGTCTTACATACATACGCTCACGACTACGAGTATGTTCCAAACGTGGCATTCAGAGGCATCTTGGTGAATGGGACACTCAGACGCCTTCTTTTCACCAAGCGCTATTAATACGCCAAATTATAACCCAACGTGGTGAGTTTTTCGCCGTTGTCCTAGTCTAGTTGCTTCGGTTTTTATCAGCGTTTTTAATCACCGGAGAGTTAAAGATGGTTCCAGCCAGATTTAACCATTAGACGCTCTTCTAAAAATAATCGTATAGAAATTAACTTAAATAAAAAATTGAATTTAAAAAAAATATATAAGTACCGGATATTTAAATGAATTTTAGTATACCGCAGTATTATTACGGCACAGTATGGTGTCGCGCTCGCTCCCGTCCCGACATGTTAAGTAGGG
Organism: Udea olivalis; assembly: GCA_947369235.1. Lineage (NCBI taxonomy): Eukaryota > Metazoa > Arthropoda > Insecta > Lepidoptera > Crambidae > Udea > Udea olivalis. The sequence goes on along the minus strand of OX376341.1, from coordinate 12,005,219 downwards.
GAATGCGGCGAAGTTGGACTATGCGATCGAACAAGTTTTAATAGTAATGTACGAGTACCATTGCAATCCCTACACTTTCTGGATACGTTTTGAGTTTTTTTGGTTTTCTTGCTTTGTAACTAAATCATATTATTAATAATTTTGCTACATTATAAAGTAGCACAATTATTAATATTATGGATGGATTGAAAAAAAATTGCCCTGACAGGATCACTTCTTCCATCTCTCTATCTGTCGAAACCATTTTCAATATGAAAAATCTTAAACAAAATCATCTTCGTTGCATAAATTGTATGTACACGTATTTCTTGATAGAGCTTTCACAAAAATATCTTAGCATTGACCTGCGTCAACATGCTGGCCCCTTCCCATGTTACCGCTACGAGACGGGCAGTCGCGGCGGCTGAAGCGGTGAAATACAAAAAGGCACAAAAGTACCAGAACATCGGTTCAGGTTACACTTTTGTGCCTTTCGGCGTCGAAACCCCGTCGAAGTCCGAGTGCACAGAACTTTTTAAAAAATCAAATCAAATTGATTTCAACTACAGGTGACCCAAGAGCTGATACATTCCTCGCACAACGTGTGAGTCTTTCTATACAACGGGGGAATGCTGCCAGCATCTTGGGTACCTTACCACAGGTGCAAAATTTTCTTTGTAGTTTTTAGTTATATTTATTTTAAGGTTTTCTTTTAAATTTTTACTGTACTGTATATATTCATTATTAAATAGTTCTGAATAAATTGAATTTTTAGCATTGAAATAAACTATTTCAAAACTCATTACACATAAATAACACACAAATCGTAAATAAGTATTTATGTTGAATTACAAAATAAACAAAGGGACATTTATAGCAGCAGTAGCCCAGTCCCACCCTACCCACTCATTACGCGGAGACCTCTTGAAGCGGGCTGTTGTCACAAAGTTAACCACTAGACGTGTTCCCTTAATTTGAAAAACAAACTTTTAATAAGCCGGGCGACATGCGCATCTTGTTAGTGGACTTGCTGCAGCTTGTCAATATACTCGATAAGACCGCTTTTGAGATAATTAATACTGCTGTGAGTACATACATCTTACGTACCAATAAGTATTCTTCAAATTTGTAACTAGTTAATTAGGTGCAGTTAGGGACAAGATGTGAACTGTGAAGAGTCACGATGAGCAGAACATTAAAAACCTCAGTGGCGAGCTTACCGTCATTTTCCAGGTTTTCAACGGTGTTTCTCAACATACATACCTAGTCAAAAATAAATTTGGTACTTCAGTAAAGAGCGCGAGAGCCTAGGCAGAATGCAAAAACTTTAAGTTTGCTAATTTTTCGTTAACGATGAAAAAGGAAGGACGGAAAGCAATGTCTCAGCAGCGCGTAATATACGCTAACGGCCCGGGACAAGACAAATGTGCTTTCTCTCGCTCACTATTACACTCTTTCTGGCTCGCTTCTCGTTGGTCTCCGGGCCTTGATTGAAAACAATAGCTTATTATATGGGTACGGGCGAAGAGCCACATGTCCACTCGTTTTCATTTTTGTCGAGTGCCCACGCACTAGTGCGGTTTTAGTGTTGTGTAACAAACCATCCCTTTCAATTCGTCACGTCCGTGCTGCGCTCGCGACAGCGCTCCGTTATTTAATTAACTCGTATTTTTACTCCGAATTTTGATCGTGTTCGGCTACACACTAGGGCAGTTTTTTTAGATTGAGCGGCTAAACCAATTTAATGCAATGCCATATGCCCATGTGCAACAAATCTATCTTGAAAGTCTTCTTTTTTATAATAATGGTCTTAATACTAAATCATAACACGTTTGGAAATAACAACTTTTCTTCAAATAAAATTCCCCGTCATTTTTAGTCACATGTATTTCCACACTTTGTGCGCTGAATATGTTAGAGGAAACGAAGACTTGAATCGTTAGATAGATATAATATGAACACAAGGGTGGCATTCACGTCTCAGCTAGTTAGCAGCGCAAACTGGCTCGTCGCCGGCGTTCGCGCAAATTGAATTTGTGCCGAATGCTCCATGAGAGCGGCCGACGCCGACGCGCTCCGTCCGCGTCCGTCGCTCCCGAACGCTGCCCGTTTCTTTCAATAATTGTTAAACACGTTTATGATAAAAACTCAGGAGCAAGTCCGTTCGCAATTAATTATTCCTGCGGTTGCATTCGAAACGACTTGCAAAACTTTTCGACAACTCTAGGGAAAGGTTGCCGCAAATGACAAGACAACTTTCCGCGGAAGTTAAGCGTTTTTTATTTTATAATTTTGAAAAGTTTTGGCAACTGACAAATTTTGTTGGACTTATTGTGTAAATAACAGATGCTTTCTAACAAAAGCTTAGAATGTTTTTTAACAATCTGGTTTAAACTATATTTTTTACTATAAAACTGCTGGTCAATTAGGCCAAGCGTGAATTTATTCGTCACATTTGAGATAGATCTGTGACATACTCGTACTTGTAAAGACAGCCAACGCTATTTCAATCAAAATAAGCAAGCACATCGAGTTATTCGTTATTGGTTGTTATTCTGGTATTTTATAATAATTAGCATCTGTTGTTGTTTTTGAATGTAATTTATTTAGTTTAATCTCGTGCACCGTGTTTAATTTATCTGTTTGATCGTGTGGTTGACTGGTAGATAATGCCCTTTGGCATTAAGTCCGCCAGTTGTATCATTAATTTTGTGCAATGAAGAATAAATAAATAAATAAATAAATCGAGGTGGTTTTTTCATGTAGCAGTATTTAAAAGCATTTAACTGGTGTAGGTTCTGAACACTGCTTCAAGGAAGGAGTGACCAAGTAATATTTAGGCTGACGTCATGTTCTACCTCAGACCACAACATCACCCCTACGACCAATAGCCATCTACCTACTCTGGTGTAAAACAAAGAAAATATACCTAATACGTACAGCACTGGTGTTTTATCTACACCATTTTGTTTCATGTTGACGTCACAAGCTTTAAGTTGGGAGCGTTTAACATAAGCACAGACGCGCGAGTCATCTTAGTAGAACATTTTGCGCTCAGTGCCAACTTCGCTTGTAGCACCGTGTAAGTATTACATTATATCGTGACTTGCGTTTTATCGAGTGTTAGCGAGATTAATGGCGGGCTCGTCGCGCGTTCGCGGCAATTACACGCGCAATGTGGCAGGAGCTGCGCGGTTTTGTTGGGCTGATGAACGAACGTACGGGAAGTCAGGGAAATCAGGAATGGAATGCGGGGATTATGACGAGACCAGCCAGCTAAATAAGTCGTTGCATATGAAATTTAATGATTTTCCGTGTTTTCTCAATTTGTCGTTTAATGACATAGATTCGAAGAGTAAATGTGAATGACCATTGTGATTGTTTTGGTTTTGGGTGGTATTATATATTTGGTGTCGGAGGATCTTGGTGTAAGGCGTCCCGGTTATTTATAATTTCTATTAAATCATAACGTTTTATCAGTTCGGTAATAGTAAATAAAAAGATTTATTTGTTTCTTATATTTATTTTGTAGGACATCACGTTGTAGACTCTTCAACACGTCCGTAAAAAGTTGGACATCACGTTACTTTTGATCAGCAATAAATATTCATTTAAATAACATTTATAAATCGACTCATTAGGTATGCAAATACACGTAATTTCTCTCTAGTAGCCACGTCCTCATACATATGAATTTCTCATTCATAAAATATTCAAAATGGTTTCATGCTCCTTAATTATATGTGTTTGTACGCCCTCAGAAAGTTTAACGTGTATCAAATTCGAATAAGCTAACTCTGAGAAGCGAAATAGTGAAGTTTTTAGTCGAATTAGGCAACTTGTGTAAAATTAATAATGTTGTTTCTATAAGATAAAATAGTTTTTAAAAAGAGGATGTTGGAATGTCGTTTCATTTTACTTATATTCCCGTAAAATTTTGTTGAGTACAAAAGGACGCATCTTTTGAAACACTTTCAGAAGAGAGCAGTCTGTGGAGATTCCCGCGTCTAGCGTCGTATATTTTTCCTTAGTTTACTTAGTGGCACGGCAATTTCCCGTAAGTAGCGGTGACTTCATAACGAATGTTTGCCGATGCTGCATGTGCGACGTGGCCGACTGCGCCATTACCGCTCCGCAACAACGCTGTTGCATTTTGTTCTCGCCCTTTTGTTGACTCGGAAATGTTTCCTCGCAAAATCGGTGCTAGTGATGCTAGCGAATTAGATTTTTGCGGATGCCGCACTCTACATGCGGCTTATAAGGTGTAACATAACATAAACATAACATAAATATTCTTTATCGCACACCAGAATTCAAGAAAACAAGATGACACAATTAGGTTAATTAGTAATAAGGTTTTTTTCGCGGTTAAGTAGTTATCATTAGATTTGAGCTTATGTACTGAAGCCTAAACAAAGCAGAAATCAAACCTATAGATTTTTTTTCACGTAAGATATTTAAATACAAGTTCGTCATCATCCGTGCGGTCTATCCCGGTTGTGAACCCACACCTAAAAGAAAAAAATACAGGTTATTGAATTATAATCGTTTTGCAGGTGAAAATTTACACCAACACCAAAAACAATCATTAATTTCAACATTAAGTATTATCATCAACAAATTATGTTTATGTGACTCTGCTTCTTTATTTAATTTCACTTCAAAATTTATTTTAAAAGGATTTGCCTACTTTAAAATCTGTTTAATTAGTGATCAGTGGTTTGTAACGCGTCTACACTTTGTAGCAGGTAAAGCAGGTTCAGGTTTTCGTAGCAGTAGTGTAGCGCGCTCCGTAGCCGTAGTGGGCCGTAGCCGCGTAGCACGTGTCGTCGTGCGACAGCTGCGCGTCGCAATTACGGGCTAAATGACAAACGGCTAGTAATCTTGTCCGCCTGGACGTTTTACTACAGACCATTTAGGATATGGGTAGGGCCGGTTTTACAGTCAGTATGCGGCTGCATGTCAGTGCGTCTAAACATCGCTTTTTTTAGGGCGAATAAAATGGCTACTTACCACAGCTAGAAACTAGAAACAACACGAAGCGTTTACGCTCGTGATTTTTTGTGTTAGCCTTTGTCCAACAAAAGAAACATAAAAAAGCGTCTGCACTGAAGCACAATTGATCTGTAATTCGGCATAGAAATTGGGTGCACTAGTTGTGAATTGCATTTGCTGAATTTTTGCATACACCTAATAAGGTTTTGATACAGGGCAGATGAGCCTACAATGTTTGACTGAAAACAGTTAGTATTGGAAGTTTCATATAGTATTACAGACACCTATAGCTTAATATTTTAATGTTATGATAATACACACCCAGCTAGTAAGCGACCAGCATTAGAGCTAGCTAAAGCCGCGTACACATACATCTCCTTTCAATCCCTTTCAATAAACAGCAAGGGAAACTTAAACATACGCTTACCAAATCTGCTAAGAGGCCCATTTGGCCGTTACGTGACCGAATCGAAAAGAATTTGTCCCACTAAAGCCGCAGCGTTTCCCAACGACGCGATGGACGGATAAAGATAGTAGTCCCTCCGACGAATCGCCTTCTAAATCCTTAACACTCACTCGGTTGCGACTTGCAGCGCGATTTAGCTAAATCAGATATACAGAAACGAGACGGCCTTAAACAAAACGCTTTCACTGTTTTTTTTATTATAACGTTGTTTTGGACGTATTATTTTCAAAGTTAAAGTAAAAATATTACTCTTTCTTTAATGACACAAACTAAACTATTATTTACTGTGTGTGAATTTCACTATCAATGATTGTCTAGAAGATATAGCTTTTTAGCGGTAATGTTTGGTAGATAATTTCAACCTGAATCCAATGATTCGTAATATTTTTATCAGCTCGTCCGTCTACCTTGCTACGATAGCTGCTTTTGCCATAAAATGGTCTCCATTACATAACTTTTATGTTGACGGTACAGCTGCCGTCAAATGAACATAAATTAATTTATTTACTGAAATTATTCGACAATGATGTGATGTTTTTTGTTTATTACGATTAGATTTATCTTCATTCCGGCATAATAGAATACAATCCTTACACAGCGAAACAAACAATCTGAAAGTTGCTTCTGGCGAGAATCAGAGAGGAAATAATGAAAACAAATCGTCAGTCAGAACGAGCGGTGCCCGGAGCTTCCACCAGGTGCAAAGATGTTTCATGATTTAATTTGGGACTTGGGGATCTATTCTATTGAATCTATTGAATCGTGCAATCTTTTCGTCTTACATTCTACACTAGTACGCTTTATGTATCTAACGTCCGATGAGAACAGAACTTTGAGCCTCAACTAAAACAAGTTTGTTGTTTAAGATGAGGTCATCTTAGGTTCAGAGGTGGATTTAAGTGAAAATGTAAGATAAGTGAATACATAGTTAACCTTTAACATAAGCACTCTAGACCCATTATAATGAAAACATTGGTTGATGCTTGTCTGGATAAGTATCTTATGTAGTGAAGGTAACATTTTATACAGAAAACGCTTCGGCAGAGGCTGCAGAGAATCTGAAGGTAATTAAGTAAATGTACATTAACCCACTGCTCTACTTGGTGCCTTTTGAAGAAAACATTGACACTGGTACCATAATACACCATTTTTTTTTGCGTCAGGAAGTGCATTTAGGCATTCCCAAGGCCCTGGGTTCGGGACAACTGGGATATGTGGGACTCGGAACTCCTGGGAAAACAGAGATCCCTACCCACTAAAACCTGACGGTGGTCATCTTCGGCGCAGAATGAAAGGGACCCGAGGTCCCCAACGAGGGAGAGACTCCTCGCAGGACCCTTCGGCGCGCAAGGCCGCCTGGCAGCCAGCCTCAGGAGGAGCAAGCTCAACTCCAGTGCACGATAACACAGACCACTGTGTCCGAAGACACGCGTTACCGTCTTCCTCAGGATCGCAAACCGAAACACACGCAGGTCCCCCCGCGTGCGCTTCGCGACCCCAAGGGCCCTTTTAGTCGCCTCTTACGACATGCAGGGACACCTCGGTAGTATTCTTCTCCCCTGGCCGCAGGGAACGTACCATACTACACTAAGGTAACCTAAGAGCTGGCTATAACCTTGCTCAACGCCACGGCTATTTAAAGCAGTAATGTAGCGTTTATCTTTTACTACGGGACATCCTCTCAATAAGGCTCAAAGACGTAATAAGGTAATAACTTGAGTAGTTATTTTAATAACTACATCGTTGTTTATTTTAATGAAGTAAAAAGAAACACTCTAATCTTTTTTTACATTTGAAATCAAAACAAACAATCGCAAATGCATCAGCCAGGTCACAGCCACTTTATAAATTAAGGACAGCTCTTTTATTTCTGTACAAATGGTTTTGAAACAGCGAACCGACCGCAGTAAAGCGCACAAACACAGCAAACGCAAAAACAAAATCACGCATGGTAGCGCGCCGCCGCACCGCGTCCAAAAAATGGATGAGTGTTTCGCAATAATTGCGATCTCGTGCAGATAATGCACTTCGGATTGATTTTATATCAATAAATAACAAATTGATATGTTATGGCGAATAAAAAAACTTAAAAAACAGTTCGTCGTGCCCTCTATGACTTTTTCGATATTTATCTCATAATGGGGAAAAATGTGAGACCGGTAGCAGCAGTGTAGTCAACGATGTAAAAATTATAAGTTACAGTATGTGTTTTAATGAAAGACCAACAGAATATATACTTAAATGAAATTGTACCTCAATTGATTAGCCTAATGAAGAAACATCAAACCGCTTCTTTTATTAAATATGATGTCGATTACTCGTGCGATACCAGCAGAGGGATGATAATGAAGAAAACATTTGCAGATTTAAAGCAGTCTTAACATAAGAGAATGATTTCCTCCAGACAGTAAATAAAACGTATATTAGAAAGCCAAATAACCTGACTAATTACAAAATGGCCTTAGAGCTTTAGACAGCTCAACAAAATCACAACTAAATGAAATTACAAAGGCGTCCTATTGGACTTATTAGCCTCACGCTAGTTGTAACAATGAGATAACACAAACTGGCGGCAGACGTGTGTATTATGTGTTCCGCGCAATGTCTGGTAACAACAGCTAATGGCGAGTCGCGCGGGCCGGCGATAGGAATACCAACTAATCTGACACGGTTGAAATTGCGCTGAGGCAGACATACCTTTGCTACTTATCGCTTAATTACTTTTTACTAATTCCCAAAGAAATCCTGATTAGCTTATACTCATCTTATTTTGCAAAAACGGGATAACTCAGCACTTAAGTTTTCATGTTTATTTGTGGTTGCGTCAACATTAACAACAAATATATTATTGGCTCTATATAGATTGGCTTAGCACCCATTTAACGGGTTTAGTAGTTTTGTTTCTTTTTATAATCTTTGGTTATAAGATTAGGTAGCCATTTTATTTGACTTTATTTTCGCAGTTAGAATCTCATCATGTTATTTAATGTTTAGATTGAAAAATTATTATAAGTTATTGAGATTAATATCGTTTTTTTTCTATCTTGCATGAGATTAATATAATTTTAGGCATGTACTAAATTTAAATCCCCCAAATTATGTGAAGGATAAGGTGATTTACACCTATCTAGGTCAAAAGGGGGAGAGATGTGGATTGGCTGGGTAACGGTAAGAATCAGTCGGTGCCTTAGATGTTTTGCCTTTGTTTTAATTTGCTGGCAGGACTCCAACATACGTTTTTTATGACTGCGTACTCTTGTAAGCTGTGTTAATTTGAATAGGATTCCTAATTAAATGTAAGCTGCTGTCCAAACAAATTAACACTAGCATAGGATTGTACGATTATTTTCGGGTTGGTTATTGATTGCAAAACAAAAGAAAGGGTTATGGTGTTCGTTATAATGTAAATACGTTCAGTGCCGTAGTTTTAGACTTTATTTAAAACATTCGTTACCAAAATATTTGTTTATTTCTTTTGATTTCAGCATTTACCAATGCTTATTTTATATCCCGCTCGACATTCACGTCCTAATTGAGTCATCGTTGAGTAGTCTTATGCTAAGCACGCGTACCTCTGTGATTAGTTTGTGCGTCAAGTACCTTCAATATGGCAAGTAAATGTGATCAGTGTAACCGTAACATCACGAAATCCAAGCCCGGCCTAGAGTGTAATCGGTGCGAGAAGATAGTGCATTTAGGCAACCAATGTGCTGGGCTCACTAACAAGCAGCTTGCAGCACTGCGGGCCACCGACAACCTCGAGTGGACCTGCCAGGACTGTCAGAACAAATCGACGCGTCGCCGATCTATAATCATCCCAGACGACGATGAAGCGGACGAAGAAGTTGCTGATCCACTTAACATGCAGATTGACATTAAGCGACTTTTAAGCGATATATCAAAAGAGATGGAGAAAACTTTAAGGAAAGAAATGAGAGACTTTTCCCAATCCCTACAGTTTCACACTGATAAAATGGATGAACTCATTTCTAACTTAGATATCATGCAAGATAACATTATCAACCTACAAAAGAAGAACGTTGAACTTACGAACCGTAATAACAATTTAGAGACGCGGGTAGGAGCTTTGGAGCAGCACGTACAAAATATGGAGCAGCAAAAGTTATGCCACTGTATTGAAATACATAACATTCCAAACAGTGAAGATGAGAATTTACTTGAGATCACCGAGAAAGTAGCTGATAAGCTCTCACTAAACAATAGCGGCATCAAGCAAGCTAAACGGCTTGCGGGACGCAACGCTCGGTCTGGGCCAATACAGGTGGAACTTACAACTGAACAACTACAAATAACATGGTTAACCGCCGCAAAGTCAAACAATGTCAATCTAAATACAACAGATTTTTGTCCTTCTGCTGATCCAAGCAAAGCAAATGAAACCGTATTTATATGCGAAGCGCTAACACCGTTCAACAAACACCTGCTATGGTTTGCCAAACAAGAGCTTAAGAGTATCTACAGATATATATGGATTAAAAGAGGAATACTGCGTGTGCGCAAAGAGGGTGACAACCAGAAACCCAGTATTGTTCGCTCCGTGGAAGATATTAAACAACTAAAGAACGCCTACTTGGCTAACAATACAAAAACGCAGTAAGTGCAGAACCGAACCGTAAGCAAAGCTTTACCCTCAGCTAGTATGGATATTAATCTAGACGACATCCATGAATTTCATGACTGTAACGACTTAAAAGACTTTTTAGAAAGTGTTCCCAGTAATAATGTTAAACTCTTAACTGTGCACATGAATATAAGGTCAATCATTAAGAACTTTGCTAATCTAGAACAATGTATTCATAGCTCTTCCAAACCCGTTGATATCATTATTTTAAGCGAGGTTAATATATCTGAGTCGCTTAGTCCTTTATACCATCTGAATGGCTACAACATGTACGCGGAGCTGCGGAGGGGCCGACGGGGTGGGGGCATCATAGTATATGTACATAGAAAACATAAATTTAAAATTCAAAATTATAAACTTCTATACTGCGAAATCTTATCAGGTCAAATTACTACTCCCTCGGGCTACTCCGCTGTTCTGTGTTGCATGTACCGACCTCCTAGTTATAGTAGGCATTTGTTTGTAAAGGAGCTTGACTCACTACTGAGGAAAATAGGCCGAAAACATGACTTGTACATACTAGGCGACATTAATATTGACCTTAGAGGTAGCACTCCTTTGAAACACATATATAACACCACTATGTATAAGCATGGACTAGCTTGCGGGGTCACTGATTATACGCGCATAGATTTGGCGAATGGAAAACTTAGTAAGTCTTGTATCGACCATATTTACACCAGATCCCGCTCACTAGTTGTATACACAGCGGCGCTCGGAACTGCACTGGCCGACCACCGCGTCACCGTATGCGCAGCTACGAGCTCGAGTTCCTCGCCACTAGACACACGGGTGGATTTTAAATTTGGTACAAAATATGATCATAAGAAACTTGCCATCAACTTAAAGAAAATAGACTGGCAACCACTCAAAAGTTTGATTTGTCCTTTAAGAATATATGATATAATGGTCAACAAAATTCAACAGTGTTATCAAAACTCTGTCATTAAAACTAAAATGCCTATTAATAAAACGCGAACTGCTAATAAATGGATAAACGCCAAAATTATAAAGGCATGCGAGCATAGGGATAGGTTATTTACCAGGTGGAGCACTGTTCCTGGGAATATGTTACTAAAAAGAGAGTATAATGCTTCTAGGAACTATGCAAATAAAATTATTACTAAAACTAAAAATGCACACTTAAATCGAGAAATAAGTGAGAATAAAAACAATCCGCGTGGGCTATGGCAATTACTAAATCAAATTACTGGCAGGACTAAAATTATAACTGATACAATTATTCTCAACGCACTTCTTAGTGATAAAAATACACCTAAAAAGATAGCTAATAGCTTCGCAGAATACTTTTCCGATAGTGTTAAGCACATCCTCCCTAAATGTAATATCAAACTGCTTAGGGGAGAACAGTACACTAAATGTGCAAATATGTCATGTAGGTTCCAGAAAGCTACTGTTAAAACAGTTTGTAAAGAAATTGATTCCCTAAGCGCGCGGAAAGCTCCAGGCATTGACTGCATCAGAGTACAGGACTTAAAAACTATAAAAGAAGGCATAGCTGGTGTATTAGCTCACCTTACAAATACCAGCGTTAAGCAAGGAAAATACCCTCCCCTACTCAAAACAGGAATAGTTAGGCCCATACATAAGAAAGGCAGTCAAAGCATCTACGACAACTATCGTCCAATTACAATTCTTCCATCCATAGATAAAATAATAGAAAAAAATATATCTAAACAAATTCACCAGTTCTATAAAACACATAACATTATTACTGATAAACAGTATGGCTTTCAGCCAGGCAAAAGTGCAACGCAATTGCTTTCTAAGTTCACTGACAGTGTTTATGAGCATCTCGATAATAAGAAACACATTCTGGTGGTTTTTATTGATTACAGCAAAGCATTCGATACTTTAAACCACGGAATGCTAATGAGTAAGCTTGACAACTGTGGCATACGAGGGCCCTTGCGCAAATGGTGTCAGGACTATTTGAACAATAGGTCATACGTAGTCAAGGTAGGAGATGACTTAAGTGAACAAGTTTCAGTCGTTGGTGGCACAGCACAGGGATCTGTACTTGGGCCACTGCACTATATCACCTATGTAAATGATGTGGTTAATATCATCACAAAGTGCGAAATTTACCAATTTGCCGATGACACTTGTCTTATAGCAGCAAATAGAAACATAAATCAGGCGTTGGAAGATTTACAGACTGACTTCACTGTTTTGACTAAGTGGTCCCATGATGCGGGGCTGGTTCTTAATGCTGATAAAACCAAGCTAATGTATTTAAGCTCTAGCCAAAATAGAACTCCCCACAATTTGAAACTGATAGCTCATAGTCACTCGTGCCTACATTCAGGTCTCCAAAAATGCTCTTGCGCTCACGTAGATTTAGTACAGAAACAAAAATATTTAGGATTAATCATCGATGACAGGATGAAATGGACTGACCATATTAACTACGTATGTGACAAATTACGTGCGATACTAGGTAAACTTTCTATCGTGAGAAACAAAATTCCCTACACTTCTCGTCTAAACCTCTATAAAGCACTGGGTGAAACTATGATCCACTACGGCCTCAGTAGCTATGGGAGAACGTTCAAAACACACCTTGATCTAATATACCTAATGCAAACGCGAATACTTAAAACATTAGTACCGGATAAAATTAGAAACAAATACCGTAACAACTATCATGAACTGTTTAAATATTGTAAAGTTTTACCTGTACATGAGTACCTAAACTACATGATTCTAGCTGAAAATTACTTTGATCTGGACTTTCAAAACATTGTTGTACGTAACAAACAAACGCGCAGTGCGAATAAAAATACACTAATAGTACCCAGCTTCAGCAACCTTTATGGGAAGCATCTTTTGAGGTATCAAGTACCTAAATTAATAAATAGCCTACCTACATCTTTAAAACATGAAATTAGTAAAGTCAATATTAAATATAAACTTAAACGGTATTTCTTTGACATATCTCAGACAACACGATAAAACTAAGTGCAGAACAAAATATCCGCTTCATGAATTGTCTTTAGTTGACCGTAACATATTCCCCCCGTGTGGCTCCGCGGTTTCGAATTAATGCTAAGTTTTCCTCGTGTGGTGTCAGTCTATGCGCGTGGAATAAATCGAGAAACCGCACGATAGGGGAAAAAAATGTAGTTACACCCACATTCCGAATTTGTTTCTGTCCACCTAGTTAATATAATTACTTTTTTCTGGACTTTCGGCGATGATCGCCAGTGTACGTTCAAACCTAAAATGGTTTTTGTTACACTGTAAGCAGCTTTAGAAACGTATGCTCTTTTTGTAATTGTTAATAAATAAAATAAAATAAATTAAAATTTCAGTAGTTTTCTTATCTAATTGTTTGTTTTATAGAATAAAAATAAGGTTGTATGTGTAACTATTTAATGTGTTAGGCTTTTAACCTATGCTACAATTTTTTAACGACTAAGCAAAAAATTCTATTTTACAACTGGTACGTTATGCCTATGTTCGTTCAATGGCTATTGAAACGTTATTATGCCACTGATAATATAACTCTGCTAGGTACTCGTATTGATTGAGACACGACTATAATAACATGGGTTATTGCCATGCTCCGGTCATTCACACCTACGTTTGCATGCCCCCGAATGGATGCGGTTAGAACGGGATTCCATGAATACATATCATACTATAACGTATAGTACTTCATAATCTATTGCCTCCCCTATTTGTATAACCTTATTATCCGTCTATCTTCAAAAACATAAATTATCAGAATTAATTTCAAATGTTGTGCTGCTTAATCGTGTAGGATACTTATTAAAACAATTGACGACACGATTGGCGTAGTGCGCTGTAGCACGGTTTGATTGATTGATTTCCGTGTCACGATTCGATTCCCGATCGGGTCAATTTAGGAAACGATCTTTTCTGAATTGACTTGGGTCTGGGTGTGCTGGGTGACGCCCCTGGCTTATTTCCTTGTGTGGTACCTCGTAATACGGGGATATTAATCCCTACTTCGAGACCTCATTACAAGAGGTGTGTTGTCTGGCGCATATTTTTTATTTTATTTATATTTAACAATCTTACAAAGATATTCGCGATTCACATATTTATACCAATATAATAAAAAGATTTGTATTTATGTTTGTAAAGAATAAACTCAAAAACTACTGAACCGAAATAAAAAAAAAACACCGTTAAATTAAAGAAACAGTCCATGCGGGCGAAGCCGCTGGCAGAGAGCAAGTTTTACATACGCGATGAACAATATCCTTATAGCAATTTACTTTTTTTAAATAATAATGACTTTTGAAAGTTTTTTTTGTGTGTTTTGATTTTTTCAAAGTTTTGGGAAATATATAACTTGTTTTTATTTATGTCGATGTATATATATAGATAATGATATATGTGTAGGTAAGTAAGTATATTTTGTTGTTTTTTTTAATGTTTAGCATCAGTTATTATTGTAGTAAAATTGTATCAGTTTAATCTCTTGCACCGTCTGTAAATGTATCTGTTCAATCGTGTGGTTGACTGGTAGAGAAAGCCTTTTGGCATTAAGTACGCCTATTGTACTGTATAATTTGTGCAATGAAGAATAAATAAATAAATAAATAGGCACGTATTTTGACTACGTAAAACCGACTTGCTGAATGACATGTTGATCGAATGTATAATGTGTTTTGATATTCAAATTATGTTATTACAATGAAATGCATTGTGCGCATAGTTGACACGTGGAATACTTAAGTACGAGTATAACGCTCGCGTATATAATAATAATATTTAATAATATATATTTCTGTACATTTTGTTTACAAACAATTCTTATTACAAAATTGAGTCACTAACTATACAGTTAATGCAGCATCCTCCACCTTTGAGCGACACTGCCAATCAGGTAAGTGCATGTACAATAGTGAAACTTGCTACATAGGCTAGTAAAGTACCTTTAAAGTGTGTATGCTTGTATATTTTGGTAAGTAAAAACCGTAATATTTAATATCGTTCTTTATTTTGCCTACCTTCCCCGACCAGCTATAAACCTATCCTATTTACAGTCATATTCATACAGTTCATATTTAACGTTTATATTTTAACATAATCCAAAAAACACACATAAAAATAAACAGGCATAAGCTCTGTACATCACGAACATTACTATAGGACTGTTAGAAAGTATGTGCCGGTTGGAGCACTTTGTGGAGAACTAGTAGAAAATAATTATTTAGGATAACATCATAATCGCAGAACCTCCGTGAACGTTTTACATATCTTTCGTCTTCTGGCCGAGCTCATCGCTCAGCCTATAACTTTTATTTAACTACTCCTCCCTGTAACACGTGCATGTATGGTGAATCTTTTACTGTTCATGCTGTTCAATTGTGGAACAAGTTGCCTGTATCCCTTCGCGAATGCGGCACTGTAGGTTCTTTCAAAAGACTGCTAAAAGAACATCTTTTGAGTTTTACTTAAATTTCATTGGATCGTTATGTTTACATGTATACATATATTTATTTATATTTTGTTTATTGTATGAATTATTATGTTTATCTATATGTTTATGTACTTATTGTAGAATATTAATTTACTTGTTTGTAAGTAAAACATGTACTTAGGGGTTTTTAGTTTGTTACGATTTTTGAATATGTAACTCTCATTTCCATTTCCATTTGTACACGTTTGTCTATCCATAACAATTTTAAATGAGTTTTTCCTGTCGCCATGGTCTGCTGGAAGAAATCTCTTTCTAGAGATAAGCTAACCTGTACTTTTGTACTCCTTATTGTTTTCTCTGTAATTTGTCTCTTTGTGTACGAAATAATAAATAAATAAATAAATAAACCTCGGTATGACCTTTTCTTGTAAAGCAACTAATGAAGAAAAAGTTGGACACGCAATGTATACAATATTGTGAATACAGCAACAATTTTTGCAATGATAGAACGTTAGGATAGGACAATCAAGTTGTAGAATGAGCTACCCTGTCGCATGCTGCATGGAGTTCTTCAAGAGGGATTTAAAGGTTCTTACAGGGTCGGCAAACGCGCTTACCTTACGATTGTTTGTTTAGTATTATTTATAAAGGGTTACAAAGTGCCAAGATCTTAATGCAGGAACCGCGTTGCTCTATATGTTGCTGCATCTCGGGAGCTGCGGCTGTAAAAACCTTAAAGAATCATAGTTAATGTAATAAAGTAATGTAATGTAATTTAGCCATGCCTCTTACTTGTACAATATTTAGAAAGTTTTTTATTATATTATAACGATTAAATAATTAATATATACAGTACAGTGAAAAAAAGAAAACCTTAAAATAAATATAACTAAAAACTACTAAGAAAATTTTGCACCTGTGGTAAGGTACCCAAGATGCTGGCAGCATTCCCCCGTTGTATAGAAAGACTCACACGTTGTGCGAGGAATGTACCAGCTCTTGGGTCACCTGTAGTTGAAATCAATTTTTTAGCTAGATTTTTTAAAAAGTTCTGTGCACTCGGACCCAGGGTTTCGACGCCGAAAGGCACAAAGTGTAACCGCGGGAACATGGGAAGGGGCCAGCGTGTCGACGCAGGTCGCATCCCACACCAGCGGCCGGCCCATGGTCCATGGAACGAGTGTCATCCCGTCGGGTCTCTTACCGTCGTCACGTACGATACCTTGCGGCTCTAACATAGCCGGTACGTTGGCGGAGGCGAAGGCCCGACGAATGACATCGTTCAAAGCGGCGTGGCGGGACAAGCGGCCTGCACTCCTAACACATGAGAGCCCGTGGTGTCCCAGTGAGTGAACCACAGTACCACAGGGGCAGGTGTGTGATACGCACAGCTCTGTTCCGAGGCGCAATCCCACTGCAACACGCAGTGTATTAGGGTCGAGGCAATTACCCGTATTTGTGCAGGGGTAGGTACCCGTATTTAGCCAGTGCCCAGACTCTTTACGGGAAACTGCCTCAAGCCTTGCCCGCTCGGAGCCTGAGCTGCACAGAAGCAAACCATTGTGTGCAGCACTGCAGATAATTTCATCCCAACTTCTCTCTGCGTTGGGGCACGCGGGAATTTGGTTAGGCCAGGCCATTTGCCAAGCTTTTTTAGCGTTGTCTAGTTCGAAAATTTCTGATGTCGGAACGGAACGGGAAATAATTTTTTTGGTGAGGTCGGATGTGCTGTAAGCAGACGATAAAAAAGCTGGTAGAGAAACACTTGAAATTTTGCGAATGCCTAGTCCTCCAAATCTTATGGGAAGAGAGGCTTGTGTCCATGAAGATTCACGTAATTTTATATTAAGGACAGTTTCCAATGAAATTTTGATAAGCCTGTCTATGGACAAAAGAAGATTTTGATTAGTCCAAAGAGGGGTTGATCGGAGGAGGTAAGTAAACTTTGGAACGGATAAACAAAATCTCAAAATGAATCAGTTTTTTGGTGATATGTATGTGCAAGCCTCGAATGGATGAGAAAGATCTTTGGCAGTTATTGCATATAAAAGTAGTATTGTCACTCAGACTAGACATGAGATATCACACACCCAACTAGAAACAAGAAAATATTAAAATACTTACATCTATAAATCATTCTAAGACATAAGCATTCTAAGTCATCATCAGCCGCAAGAGAAAGCCGATTTACTGGCTTACCTCTTTGCCGCAAACTCTTGCATCGATGACTGCGGTGCTGCGCCGCCTGATATTCTAAATTGCGGCTCGACAATGCCTGATATTCGTATCAGGCAGTGTGATGTTCGTGCCGAACTGCAGTCACTCGATGTCAGGAAAGCCAGTGGCCCTGATGGAATTCCAGCTGTGGTGCTGAAGAAATGTGCAGCGGAGTTGTCTCCAGTGTTCACTAGCCTGTATCGCCTCTCCTACAATTCGGGTCTTGTGCCGCTGTCTTGGAGGGAGGCGAACGTTCAACCAGTTCCCAAAAAATCGGACCGGTCTGACCCTGCCAATTACCGTCTTATAGCCGTAACTTCAGTTTTAGCTAAAGTGTTTGAGCGGATCATAAACACGCAGCTCATCCGCTACCTAGAGGATCACTCTCTCATTCACGACCGTCAGTACGGCTTCCGACCAAAACGGTCTACGGGTGATCTTCTAGCGTACGTAACACACATCTGGGGGGAGGCTTTGGACAAGCATGGGGAATCTTTGGCCGTCAGCCTTGACATTGCCAAAGCTTTCGACCATGTATGGCATCGTTTGCTTCTTTCCAAGCTTCCGGCATATGGTCTGCCACCTCGCCTATGCGACTGGGTCGCCGGATTTCTGGAGGGACGTAGAATTCGTGTCCTTTGCGATGGTCGGAAATCACGCTTTCTCCAGATTAATCCCGGAGTGCCGCAGGGCTCCGTCTTGTCGCCGACGTTGTTTCTTCTGCATATCAATGACATGTTATCTCTTGGTAATATTCATTGCTATGCGGATGATAGCACGGTCCACGCGCGATATTTCGAGCGCCCTGGGGCAAAGCAGACTGACATCGAGGAGAAGAGGCGAAGTCTTGTTGTTGAGCTTGACGGAGTGTTGGACCGCATTTCAGAATGGGGTGCATGCAATCTTGTCGAGTTCAATGCCAAGAAAACGCAGGTGTGTGCATTCACAGCAAAGGCGTCGCCTTTCCTTTCCCATCCCACTCTTCAGAGCACCCCACTACCGATTAAGGATAGCCTAAACATCCTTGGCATGGATGTTCGTAACAACCTAAACCAGCGGGACTACATTGAGAGCGTCATAAGAACTGCATCCCGTAAACTCGGAGTCCTGAACAGAGTGAGACGATTCTTCACGCCTGAGCAGCTCTGTCTCTTGTATAAGACACAAGTTCGCTCGTGTGTGGAATACTGCTCTCATCTCTGGGACGGTTCCGCTAAGTACCTACTCGAAGCTCTTGACAGGTTGCAACGGCGTGCTATCCGTATTATTGGAAACCCAGAGGCAACTTTGACCCTTGAGCCTCTCCAATTGCGTAGAGACATTGCCAGGCTAAGTGTTCTCTATCGCTTCTACAATGGGGAATGCTCTGACGAGTTATTCCAGCTTATCCCACCCTCACCTTTCCACACCCGTACCACGCGTGCTGGACTACGGCGTCACCCACACACAATTCAACATTTGTTGGCCCGAACTAAAAGGTTCGGTGACTCGTTTCTTTGTCGAACCATCCAGACGTGGAACGCTCTTCCTGCACATGTGTTTCCTTCCTCTTATAGTCCCGGGTTCTTCAAGCGGGGCGTGAAAAGGCATGCCTTCAAGGTGAGGATGGCCAGCCCAGTGATTCGTTTGAATGACTGGGCTTGACCGCTATCCATCAGGTGGAGTGAGGTCATCTTGACGGGCAATATAAAAAAAAAAAAAAATATAAGATAAAAAAACACAGAAAATAATATAAACAGAAATTTGACATTAAAAAGTCAGATAAAGACAAAGTCAAAACAGCCTGTCTGGTCGCCCGGGTAACGCACACGATCATTGGCGTAAACTGTCGAAATGGACAGCTGGTCGCCTAGCGACCGACTGAACGGCGTCCTGTCAGATTGGATTACACAAAGAATTTCGGCAAAAAAAGATTGATTTAAAGCCACCACTTCAATTCCAGAGGCACCACTCAAGGTCTGGGCAAAATGAGGGCAGCTGTTAAGCTTGTACGGTGGGCACTCGATTTTAAAAATACATTTTATGTAGCCGGATCGGTTGACAGTACCTGTCGTCTTTTAGTTTTTTTTTTTTGTTTTTTTTTAGACATCGGGATTCGCACGTCCACGTTAAATAAACCGACCAAACTTGGCAAGTTTCTAAACCTATCTAACAATGGTCTTGCGGTGCGCAAAAATGCGACAAAGGACGCTAAGTTGGCATCTAGTAGGAAAGGGTTTGATGGTTTCTTTGAGACTGAATTTGTAGGTAAATCAAATGTTCAATGACACCACTAATATTTAACGAACACTTTATGTTGATTATTCTTTAGATTTAGACCAACTTTATCTTCCTCAACATTTATTGTGGACGTTATGATATGAGTGTTAACTAATAACAAGAGTAACACAAGCTAACAAGAGATATATGTTTGGGATTATGCTTACGCCACACATTATGTGTGTTGAAGCTACGAAATCGAATTAGAAATATGGAAATCCTTAAAAGGGGTGAAATCACCCGTGTAGCTCAGCGGTTTGCGCAAAAAAAGGTGGTTAGAGATCATTTCATTTAGCAAACTAAGCGCTGAACCCCACTCGAAAAGTGTAGGTATGCCCTCTTCAGTTGGTGCTGATCAAATACAAGTGGCCACAATGATCTCTGTGAGCGGGTTCAGCGACCTTCCTTATCTGGGCGACCTTTCTATCGTTAATGAATTTATGGCATTGTCAATGTTTTATTAGTAATTTAATAACGTGAAGGTAATGTTTTTACGAATTGATTAATAACTTCCTAAGTGGTTCTACCCAGGTATTCTAAACCGTAGGGTCGATTCCCACAAACATACTTGTGATGAACGTTGGTTTTACTTCATGGAACTGAAAATACTCGCACATTGTTGCACCTTGATTTCCTAGTTCAATAATTATGGCAGCATCTAATTGTAAGAGGATTCGAACCAGTATAGTTTATCGTACTAGTAGCACTTCTAGTAATCAGATAATATATCTACTAATCTTTACGGTACTTAATAAGAATAAAAAGAAGCTAATTCAAAATGATTTCAGATAAGAAAGAACTAACTGTGCGTTAATCCCACAGAGAGTTTAGCCAGTGTGTAACTTCTCGCTTCTTTATCGCACCGTTGAAATCGTACTTCTTTGTGAGTAATCCCTCCACGTCTCGGTCATGTCGCCGACGAAGATAGAGCACGATCTTCACAAATAATGTCACATGCGATTCGTTTCAGAGTACGTGACTCGCATCACGGCGGTCGCCGTCGTGCCGTGCATAATGGGATAAATATGACGCGGTTATGTGTCCACATGGCCCTCAAATTAAGCGCGCGCTATTTACTGCGACCAAACTTCTTACCCGTTTTATTAACGTAATTGTGTTTACTTTCACATTTGCCTTATTAAGTGCAACATGTTTGTCCGGGCGGTAACCTACACCGAGCACGCCGCGCCGCCGTCTGCATAGCATTATTATAAATAGGTGATGAAACGTTTCATGAGCGGCTAATTAAAGTCCCACCAAGAGGTGAAGACGTTACATTAGCTACAAAAGGAGAGACTAGGGGTATACGCCTTTAAATACAGCCTCTTACCACTCCTTTAAACTCTCTTCATATTTGCCATAGTTGTATATCACAGAAGGTGGAGTATTGTCTAACAAGTGGTAAGTTAATTTGGATTTGGCTTCTCTGAATTTTCAAAGGTTTATTTCTTATGTTAATACGGTAAGAAAAAACGTGCGATTCCAGGAGCGTCTCAAGTAAAATATGTAATTTGAGATAAAGCGGCATCCCATTCCAGATAAGAGGCAGCACGACCCACGTCGAGCCATCCGACTCGTTACGAGCCGCCCGAAGCGAGGTGTGATACAAAATCATCAATCTTTCCCGAGATTGTACTATTAAATGCCTCTTCGCTCTTTTCCCTCGAACTCGAGACCAGAAACAAATGTAAAAAGTTGTGTGATAAGTTCAATTTGAATTTGTAAAGCCCCTTTCAGCGTTTCTCGCCTGTTTATCTCGGCGAGGAAAGAACGGAAAATACAAAAGTAAGAGATAGGAAATGAAGAGGCGGAAAAAAGTGTCGGGTGCGGAACAAACGCGGAAAAGTTGGCGTTATCCGGGAGACAAGTTAAATCGCAATTTATTAGGGCGTACCAGTGGGCTTAGCGCCGACGTTCGCACCGCAGCCCCGACGACGTTACAAGACCTCGCCGCAGTCGCGTCGCCGGCCGCCGGCGCGGCGCGAGGGAAACTTTCCATGGCGACGTTCAGATTGCACGTGCGTAGGCATTGCGTTCAACCGATAATTGAAGAAGCCCCAGATGTGAATACCAAAGATTGGTTGCCATAACTGGACAAAGGTTACTGGGTATATTGTATCGGAAATTCTACCAGAAAATAAATTTTAATAAAAATTTGTATAACCAGAGCAAGATCATCTGACCAAAAACTAAGCAGAACTTTGTACAAGGTTTCATGCGAATTCTGAAACGTTACAGAAATTAAAGTACCTCAAGTATTGCTGCAAACTAATGTTGTTTGTGCTAAGTAAATAAGCAAAAAGTGGTGAAGCATCTTCTGTTTTGACGGTATCGAAGATCTCACATTCCCTGTTTTTAAGTTTGGAAACAAAGACAGTCGGTTTTTATGTGCATCTGTCTGTCTTCCTATTGTGCTAAAAGAGTAGGTATATAATGGTAATATGATTTTCACAACAGTACATTCGTAAAGACCCTTGGTGATGTAAGACTTGTGTTTAGGAGGTGGTTACTCTGACAACAGGTGAAACCTATCATTCGACTTCACACATAATTGATCCAGACCCTGCAGTGATAATAGGGTATTACAGTAATTTAACTTGGTTCTATTTTGTCTAACTAATGAGATGCGCCTTATAATGCATGTAATAAATATATGTTTATATAGGATAGGAAGAGTAAGGCACATAGAACACACGGTTAAGTTTGCGCTAGAAAATGTCTTGAGTACGTGCCTACGACGAGGTTGTACTATCGCGTGGCCCAGGCCCAACACAAATCTTTAATCACTATACACTACACACATGCTCGGGAAATTTGTCTAGCTATAGCTTCATAATATGGGCTATTACGGTAGCATTAATATAAGAGTTTAGGTAGAAACGTAAGTGTAAGGAAGGGAAAATCAAGACAAATAAACTTCAAGAAATTTATTTAATGAGAGATTCTATTGAGACAAAAGTAACCTTCAATACCTTTCAAAATATTTTCGAATTGAGTCTTGTTTGTGTAAATGCTCTTTTTAAAAAATAATGTAAAATGGTCAGTATGTAATGAAATTTAGTTTAAGTAGAGGATTTTTGTGTAAAATAGCAAGTATCCCAAAAATGCTATTCTCCTTGCACGGTTAAAAAACTTATTTTTGAAAGGAAATAAGCGCACACGGACGTTACACTTGGACGTATAGTGAAACTTTTGAATCTTTTGAAGTCGCGTTCTGCTAATCTGTGCCAGAGAATAATCAGATTCGCTTCCGTGTGCAGATTCCATTATCTGTAGGATCGCGTCCACCCGCCCATACATATTCATACGCCTGACGAGACTCGTGCGCTATGACTAAATCAACCCTAGTACGAGTATCAACTCATTTTTGGGATTTTCCTCAGCTTTAGGAAAAGGCTTCTATCCTACACAGTTCTTATTTTAAGGACATATGATCGTGGTGTTAGCTGTTCCAGTTTTGTTTTTTAATAAGGCAGTTATCTTTCTCTCTGGTCGGTTCTTCATGTCTGAAAATCGTGATTATGGTGGGGTGTAAGTTTAGCGCGGACAAGTTGTCTCTACCGGCCTCTGTCGGTAGTTATTTTGGCGACTGTGTAGAACGTAGGTGTTTCTGCATCTTTAAGTTAATCAGACCATCTCGTTGGTGATCGGCCTCTAGGTCTCTTTCCTTCCGTGTTCCCAACTATGATCATCTTCTCAAAGCTTTCGTCACCACGCCTCATTATATGCCCGAAATAGCTGAGTATGCGATGGTAGCAGGTTGTGGAAAGACGTTGTTTTACTCCCAACTGTGATAGGATTGATTCATTTGTACGTTTGACGGTCCAGAGAATTCGTAGCATCCGCCTCCAGCACCACATTTCGAATGCATCAATCCTCTGCCTCTCTCTCGCTTTGATGGACCAGGAAGGCAGTTATAGGTTCTGGTAATTTTATGTCCACTTCTTGAAATAGCTACATGTGGCCTAGGGAATGATAACGAATTTCGGGAAATGCCCCTTTAGCATAATTTTTCTTTTGCTAACGCGCCTTTTGCAAAATGCTTTGGCAGAAAATCTTTTTTGTAGGAAATCTCTCAGACTATTTAAACAGTATTTATGGTTCTTATTCATTGAAAAGAAGATTTCTGTTAGTTAACACTGCTATGAGTTAGCTGCTTTACAGTAGTTTTCTTTAACTAATACATATTTCATTCGTTTTTGTACGTGTTTACTTAGTAAATTATTTGTGGTAATCTACTAACGGCAAAACTGATTGGTCTGCTTTGCATTTTGTGAATGGATTAGGGAATGAACCATGCACAGCATCTATTTGAGCTTTTTCTACTTGGCGATCTAAATTTATTCCTGTATCAAATCAGCGCGAGTTTACTTCGTCGCCACTTCCACGCGAACTTTGGAAACAAACTTTTTAATTAGTCTGCGAGGACAAACAAGCTGTGTCTCCTACTTCGATACATGTATCTACGAGTATTTGTCTTTCCTTAAATAGAATAACTTGCTTGCCTGTTAGTTGTTTTAGACGATTCATCGAACCATGTACGAAATACGTGTGACTAAGTAGTTAGATGTAACAATAAATAAAGTTATGTGCTGAGGAAAATAGTTTAAACTTCTCTAAACTCTTCTCAATAACAGGGCCCCATTTCTTATAAATTATAATCTTGCGGAAAGATAATTATTTAAAGCATGACAAACCTATGGTTTTTCTTTTACTGATTTCTTTTTTTAGAATGTAAATAATGTTTTTCTGTACTCAGAAAATTCTAGGTTTGAGAGACCGCCCCTTACCCCCTCGCCGCGTACATACATAACGAGGTGGCTAAGCACAGCTGCTCCAAAAAGAATAAGTATCTGAGTAGTAACTAACATAAATGGCGACATTCCTTGAAAAAATTTAGTTTAAGAGACTCGCTACTTAACAGACCATAATAATATGACTTATGAATTAGGGTGACTATGAAGTGACTTGTCGCTTTATGGAGCGGAGCTATCGTCCGAATCTACAGACGTCAATCAAAGCTGAGCAATCCTTAAATGTTTAGATGTCTCTTTTATTTCTATTGACATGTGACAGGAAGGAATTTGAGGTGTCCTCAACTTTTGATTAGCGTTCGTTATTTGTATTTAACAGTGTATTTGCGATGGCACATGCCTGCGACAAAGCGTCTGTTGATTCAAAATATTGCAACAAAATGTGTGTGAGTATGTTTCTTACAAAAACCACACAATGTTTTGTTACATGTTCTCACGAAATCATATCAAGCTTTACGTAAAGGTCTTATGCTGATGATTTATTAGAATGAAGACCCATTTTAAAGGCTGACCTGTCGCCTTCCGTACCTACATGGTAGACTTCATTTTTCAGCTAAGACTAATAAGTACCTAAGTGTGCCCAACTTTCCTGAGGCTATTAAAAAGCCGGCAGTAGTGTTAATTAACCTTAAGTACAAATGTTTTAATGAACTAGCTAAAATCCCTGGTAAATGCTTTAGAGAGAAAAGGCCAAATTTTTCGAGATAATTAAGCATTGATCGTGGAGACCAGAAAATCAAATTAAAAATCCCCAACAAAATTTTTTGTAAATACAAACACATGAGGTTTATCTGCTGTACTAGACATTTGCAGTTGCATGTACCTACAACTGCAACTATTTTTAAGTCACAGACTATCGGGTCTACGTGTCTTTTACAAAAGCCGGTTTAAGCCTCTACAAAACCGGAACCCCCCAATGACCTGGAATTGGAATTACTCCTACCTGAACTGTCAATCAACGTTAGCATAATTTACCAATAGCTTCATCATTTTAAAATGAATCGCGATATTGATAAGTGAAAATTAATTACTAAAAGCGTGTAATTACTGTTAATTTGTAAGTGCTCCGGCGCGTACGCCGCCATCGCCGTCGCCGGCCGCGCCCGAGCGGCGCCGAGCTACGCAGCCCCCGTAAATCATAAACATCAACCCCCCATTTAATCCAAATTGTCCGTCGTTAGTCGAGCAGCCTGCGTCTAATTTGTCTCCCGTAACAGCAGATTAATTTATTAACATTAATTTCATGACAATAGATACGTCGCCGCGTCGTTAGTGATGCTCGACTTGTTTGGTTGAAGTTGGCAAACAAGCCACATGATACCATGTCAACAATGCATCTATCAAATGTTCGGGACACCTTACACTAAGAATATCTGACCTCAAATTAAGCGTAGCTGGTACTATGAGTGTCAGATAAACATACTTGAAAATGAAATGACTAAATTCATAGTTAACTAGATAAGACCCAGACCCAGAACTCAGGGAATAAAGCCAAACATTCGTCACATGAATCGAAACCCACGACCGCATATCATCGCCATAGATGGGATCTCTTCCATTGCGCCAGGTCAGTCACATTATAAACGCGTTTAGGAATGAGGGCCTAATATTATAAAATAT
This sequence comes from Udea olivalis, assembly GCA_947369235.1. Taxonomy (NCBI): domain Eukaryota; kingdom Metazoa; phylum Arthropoda; class Insecta; order Lepidoptera; family Crambidae; genus Udea; species Udea olivalis. The sequence goes on along the minus strand of OX376341.1, from coordinate 11,978,808 downwards.
TTATTGTAATGAATAAACTCCAATACAAGTCCTGTCTGAATTGTGTTGTGGCATCTTGTTTGAACCACAGCAGTCCCTTTTTCATTTTCCTATATTATTAATTTTCTTCGGCAATATGTTGCACCGGCTCCCTGAACTATAGCCGGCTTAGACGGAACTAAATGGAGCATAACTTTTTATGGGAATTTTGTTTCGACTAGGTAATTCTAATATAACTTTGCCTGTGCCGTATACAATATGCGCTCATCAGAATTCGTTGCATAGCCAAACGAATATGAAGTTATTTTTAGTAAAAGGATTTCATATTTAAAATTATTTCTTTTATGTTATATATTTATAAGCAGAAATTAAATATTACATATAAGTCAACACAAAACATGTACTCTTCGAGTTCATAACAAGTAAATAAAATAATACAGACATAAAGGCAATAAAAGGCCGTTTCGGACTGTTTAAAAAACTGTGTATAAATAGCTGACATCCCACTTTGAAACTGAAAATATTTCCAAAGTGCTATCAATACATTTCATTCAATTTGCATGAATTTTAGTCCGCTGCAGAGAGCTTCTGCTTTTACCCATTTTTATTGCCGGCATTTAGTTTCTGCGGTTCAACTCGCTCCCGTTTTATGATTTTCTCTTATAATGGATGCACATACATCATAATTGATATTCACGTTTATGGTTCAGTCGGTTCGATTGTAGTTTTACGCTAATGGACCAGTGACTATGAGTTGAACAAAATGAATTGAGTAACACCTTGACCACGACCACCACCTCACCTGAATGGTAATTTTGCTATTTAGATTCGCGGTTGCAACTGGACATTAAAAAATGTACATCAGCAACATCTGAAGGCACTTAAAGCTGTATTTTTCGGTTGCCACGGGTACACCGGGCAGCAGTTAAACTAAATCATGTTTAAGATCTAACCAAGCGGCATAGAAAACTTGGACACCAGGTTCATCTGGAGGTTAATCTCGTGGTTAGCAACTCAAAAACAAGACAAATGATGAATAAGCACACATTGACCTCACCACATGTTAGGAGGGATAACATGCCAAGTCCTATTTATTTTTGTTCCATTTCGTATTTACAATACGCCCTCGTTAACCCTCAAGAGGTAATGTATTTAGATTACATTATTCATCTTGTCACACAATCAGCACGCGTGTTTTTCCGTCGCGCAACAAAAGCGCGCGATACGTTACGTTTGAACCGTTTGCTTTTTGTACGTTTTTAAATAAAGGGCGAGGGTAAAGCGGTGATGGTTGTTTGGAAAATTGTGGAAAATTGCCCGCGGAAAAATTACGTAGAAGAGCCGACCACATGGCGCGCGACGGTGCGCCCTACATAACTGATGACTTTCCAATGGCCATTCATTCGCGACTCGCCGCCGGCCGCGCCGCGTCCACCCCGGCCTGAGCACCACACATAAATTCATGGAACGCCCGTGTGCTCATGTGTGAAACAATTACCACAGTTGTGTTAACTCAAAACTGTCGATACTCGTTTTATGCATTTCTTTCAAGGTTTCGTTACAAAATAATAATAAATGATATGGATTACTTACACCAAGATCATTTGACACAAAACTGAGTATTCAATTGATCATATTGTGTCGATACACTCTTAGATAACAAACCTAGGCATAGGCCAAACACAAAATTTTGACGCATGAATGTTCGTACCGGGTGGAAATCGAACCCACAACCTTAATCGCTACAAGTTGGACCTCACTTAAAAAGATTAGCATAATATTTTGATGATAACTGATGACTTTGCAATGGCTATTCATTCGGGACTTGTCGCCGGTCGTGCCGCGTCCACCTCCAGCCTCAGTAGAGTAACTGACATAAATTGGACGCCCGTTTGCTCATGTGTAAAACAATTGTCTGCTCAAAACTGTCGATACTGCTTTGGATCACAATACTAATGAATATCCGATACCTAGCTTGCAAATTGAATAGTTCAAAAGGGTACAGAACTGCGCGAAGCCAATGTGTAATGTGATAAATCTGGTCAAGCGTGTGACCGGATTCATCACATTATTATATCCACCATACCAAGTAACTATTTGTATTGTCGCCTACATGTATTTCAATAGTTATCTAGTTCACAATAATTCCATTAACGAGGTTCGGTTCTTCGGGAGCGGAGATTCAAACTAGGTAACAAGACAGTCTTCGATTATTGTCGTTAAACTAATTAAAAAGTTCAGAGTTGATAGCTGAGCAGCAAGAGACAACCCGCGAGACACTCAATATCACAAGGAGGAATTAAAATTTGATAGGCTAATTCAAATGATTTTAATCACTTATGTAAAGGTATAACATCATAAAGGTTTTTGTTTTAAGCATTTAGGTTTCATTATAATGATAAAAGTTCTAATACATAACACCACGACTTTATCCCAAGCGGGGTAGTCAGAGGCAAGTGACTGTGCCGTCATGGTGAACGAAATACTCAGAAGCCCACTTTTCACCAATGGTATTAGAACCCGACGTGGTAGGTGGTGAGCCTTCCACCGTTATCCGGGTTGATTTGGTTTGTTATCGATGTTTTCCGTCACCGAAGAGTTAGTCGGATATTTAACAATGAACACAAAGATTTTGGTTATGACCAGATTTGAATTTGGGACCACGGGGACTTGGGGGACGTGGGAGTTCTAATACGAAATATTTCATATTTGTAAGAAATCAAAAAGCTTACATTTAACATTTAGTTTAAACAAGCAAAATGTATAACTATGTACATATATTTGAGACTAAACAGTTATTAGTTTATTACGTATTAAGAAATATAGATGAAAGAATATCACTTTAAAAAACCTTTCAAAAAAAAAACCTTCACTTGTATTCTTAATGCCACATCCAAAGATGCAGTTTCGCAAGTGCAGTGTTAAGAGTATTCTGGATGAGCGAAGCGTCCGCCCGCGCTTAGCGCAAACTGGGACGTCGGAACATCGCACAATAACTTCCTCCGGGCAGAGATACAAGCTCTTCTTCCGAAAACTTCCTTTATTATTACCATGCCCTTTCCTATTGGTCCGTTTACTTTTAAAACGAATGGTTTTCCGAGATTTAAAATTACGGGCATCTGAATTCTACTAAGCATTTAAAGTTAAAATGTAAGTAGTATTAGAGTATTAAGTTGGGTTTATCCTTTAACTAAATATTTACTTTGGATGTCTTCACAAAAAACAAAAATCCTATTCCTATCCTATTTACATTATATATATATATAAATTATAATTCTCAATAATATATATATATATATATTGAGTATTTGAACAAAAAACAGTTGAGTTTTCTGTCAAAATATCTGATATAAAACTTCAGACGTGGTAAAGATTGCTACAGAGAAGTAATTCCAACTATTAATACAATACGAATTTATTTATTCGTCATGACAGGTTCTTAATTTTTTTGAGAAAACTTTTTTTGGCTAACATCATGTGGTCTAAGTAATGCTTTGCATTTCAAAGTTAATATGCTCAGTATATTTTAGATAACATAATGTATGTGCGCAAAAACTTGCATCTGTTCAAAAAAACAGTGATACTCATAGACATAATACCAGCAATAAAAACAAACTGAAAACTTCTAGTCTTAGGCTACACAAGGTGGGAAACTCATTTGTGGGTCAATCTGTAAAATATTTTAAAAAATACCTTAAAGTCTTGTTGATCTACCTCTTCACAAGTTTAAGTCAGCAATTAAAGAAAAGTAAATGAAACAAGGTTATTTTAATGTAGACAGAGGATTACTTGAACGACAAGAGTTTGTGGTCATAGTAGGAATACTCTGCTCCTCTGCTCAATATTGTTTGCTTTTTTCTACTCTCTTTGACTGTACCTACTCTAAATTTATTTGTTGTAAAACAAACAAAGTTCAAAAAAGTAACTTTCGAGTTTCTTGCCGGAGTCTTCTCGATAAGAAGGAATGTCCGAACCGGTGGTAGATTCACATTATGTTTATTTACGATATGTTAGTACAACAACAATAATAGTTTATTGTATTATTTTATTTACGTTTATTATTATTATTTCTATATACTTCTTTTGACATGTCATAAGTGCTTTGTACATAAATGAATAAATGATTTTTTTACTTTACTTCACTTTAATAAAACACAGCCTCCATTTCACTAGTTTTATATGGCGCCCACTAGAACTAGTAGGAATCATTTTGCGATGCATTCGGCAAATATTAATTTGACTTTGAAGTAGGGTCGGTAACACGCGCGATGCACTCGCCCAAACACCGGCGGCATACAAAGCAACGCCGAGGACCATTGCCGCACCACTGCACCGTTTTTCCGCGGCGCAACCTTTAAATTGAAACAAAATCGTACACACCGCACAAATTGCCCTGTTCACGAGTCCACCCTAACACGAAATACAGGACCTGCATAAATATTGATCGGAACAATTCCGAACACGTTGTTGGCATGTAGGTAAACCTACTATCTACTAAATTGAATAAAAGCAGTGTAACTAACACATGGTATCAAAAAACTTAATCTTAAATCACAGAAACCCATTCATCTACATCAGCGTGGTACGGGGTCAAATTGTGGCTTATTTAAATAAAAGCTTGTCTGAAAATAAGCGAACAATGCTTCTTTTATGGTCCTAGTTAGAATTTTATGTTTTTGAAAGCGAGTTCAGAATCAGAGATAAAAGATTGTTAAAGTTTCTCACATGTAGTGAGAGATAAATCATTATTTAAAGGTGCTAAGAGATGAGAAGGTTAGCGGCGGGAGTGAAGGGCGCTGTCCCCGAGAGCCCGGACACGGCGGGACTCTTTTGATAAATATGTTATGCCCCACGCGACTCACATACACATAACTTGTCATATTTCTTCTAGTTTAGATTAAAATAGTTTCCCCGTTCTCCTTTATGCGTTGGTCATTGATATTCATCTGTTTTCCGCAATTTCAGAACAGGGTTATGGAAAGGATTGGTTGAGTCAGTTTTAGCCAATTATCGAAGAAAAAGACAAGGTATAAAAATTTTAATATAAAAAACATAACATAGATAAATTTCATAAGACCAAGAAGCTGACACCACTAATAATGCTACCAATGAGTTGGTAATTTAGTTAGTTACAAACTCTGAGCCTAAAAGTCTATCTGTCATGTCTTTTCCAATAGCATCTTCTACATTTCTGTGTCGAAATACAAACTAAGAATCCCTATCCGTTTCCATTAGTAGCCATTACCATTGCTGCGTGTGTACCTCAGAACGCTGTGGCGCTGCGATGATGCTTGTTTTCGCCTCGCTAACAGTTAAATAAATTAGATAAGGCGAGATACACGCCGACTAGGCACTTACCGAGTTTCCGTGGCGTCAACACTTTTACGCAAGTATTGAGTTGATCCATTACGCTGATTCAGAACTACGTGTCTACAACAGTACTATAATTACGAACAGGATAAGGTGAACTAGTTGAGAAAAAACATCCTCTAAGATTTATTTTCTTTTAAATATGTTTGTGCCTTACGCGTAAGTAATGAAGGCAGGCCCCTTAACTGTAAAAAACATGTAACTGTGCTAGCTAATGCTATACGTACCCAGTTCGTAAGGTACGCTGATACTGTTTTGCATAAATCAGGAAATCAAAGAAACGTTTTCTTTTTATCACTTCCTCGAGCAGCGGTCTTACAAAGCTAGCGACCGCAGACTACTGGGGGAGGCGGGAATACTGTCTGCCTCGCGTTTCTAAACTTGGACGCTTCATTTAATCAAGACCTCATCCTTTGAGTGTTTATTCAACCAAAGTATTTGAGGACTCTTTCAATTCCTTCTCAATTTTATTTCGAGTTTTAAAATTCCAACTATTCAAATCAAATTACGCTTAGGTCTGCAACGCTTAAGTTTTGTACGCACTTAATTCGAAATTAGGAATGCTCGACTTGGATGTATTAAAGAAACTTTATTACCAACGTATAATTTAACCGACGTCAGGAAAGGAACGATTCAGTGGTAAGAAAAGTTTTAATATCTATTCCGATTAGATTCAGTGTCAGGAAGGAACGCAGATAGCGTCGCGGAGTTGGAAGGAAATATTAGATGGATCGGGCTTCGAATACAAATATGGGGAGATAGGGAAATCGGATTTGCGAGTAGTCCCAGACGTGTCGTATTATCGGACTCTTTTTGTAAAGCATATTACATTTTAATAAGATAAGTTTGCCATGCGTTGTGTCTCTTCTCTGCTCGCTACAAAAAAATTGTTAGTCAAAGTAAATTTTGGCAATACCTAAATGTTGGTTAATTTTTCGAACAGTTTATGTTTCACAGCAATTTAATGACAAGGAATCTTCATGGTATTATTATGTACTTGGCGTTTGTGCACAATGCTATATTTCATCTGAATTGGATAACTGCAAAATTCAACCCGGGTATCAGTTTCAGGAAGTCAGTTTTGCAACTTAATGCAGTAATAAAAACATAAGGGTATATCCATTAACTAGCACCAACCGAAACTTTCAAAATGCTTTGCAAAAAACTGCTTCGCCTACTCTACACTAGAGATGCCGCGACTATTCGCGGCATCTCTAGTGTAGAGTAGGTGTAGTTGTTAAAGCGAATAGTCGAATACCGATTAATTCCCCTCTCCTATGGTGAATAGTTGAATACCCGCTATTATTATTCGACATGAAAAAATATAAAATACGATTTATTTGTTAATAAATAATAATATAACGCTTGTATAATCATTTATTTGTTACCTACTGAAATCTAAAAAATACTAAGGTTATGAGAAAAGATAAGCCAAACGATACTTAGTCACACCAGCAAGCTCTGTTTATTCAGAAAGACTATTTTTGAGGCAGGTATATGACGCAACCAACTTGATCCCAATCATGCAGAAAAACTAGTTTTTTTGCACCATGATCTGCCCCTTTTGGATTTTAAACATTAATTTAAAAAAAAACATAATTGCCTAATTAACTTCAACATGACTGATTTTGGCGAAAGGAGATAAATTTTTTTGGGCCTTTTCTGGAAGTGCCCGCCAACAAAAAAAAATACTTATAGCTAAAACTAGTCCTACGAAGCAATAGTTGTTATGGCACAAAAGTCGTAGGGCTGCCCAAAGCCAAGTTTTACAAGTTCAAAGATTTATCATTTTAATACATTTATTGATGTTTGAAAGTGCTGGGCTATATACAATGATGATAGATATTGGTAAAAGTAATGACCTGAAGCATTTTTACTTTAGTTTTCACACATACATGTGAGAAAATGATGAAATTTTGCACACATATAACTTGGCTTGTGACAACCCTACGACTTTTATGTAGTAATAATTAGTGCTCCGTATGACTAGCTCTAACTATATAAAAAAAATTTTCGTTGGCTGGCACTTTCTGATAAGTAATCGGTTACAGATAGAGGTATTATTTTTGTTTAATTGTGGAATAGACGGTTTTCTATTTAGCTGACATATTTGGCGCTAAAGTATTAATGCTTCAGATCATTATTTCTTTCAGAATATCTATCAAAATCAATAAATGTATGAAAATGACTAATTTTTAAACCCGTATAACTTGGCTTCTAACAACCCCAACCATAATAGCTATCACGTACCATTTTTTTCGTTGGCCGGCATTTTCAGAAAAGCCCCAAACATGTATGGAGCCAGAATGATCTCCTTTATATATTAATGATAATAATAACTAATACTAGGTTAGGTGTGTTTTGTTTAAAGAAAACTTGAGGCGATTATTTTTAATCCTAATTTTTTTTCATTAAAAGTTTTTTTTCACAACTATTCGCCGAATGTCAAAAAATAGACACTATCGGTATTCGACGAATTACAAAAAAATTACGAGTAATGCTCAATACCAAATAATAGCGAGTATTCGCGGCAACTCTAACACCGTCAGCGGTAACCACGAAACTTGAAATGTCATTTACGACAACTTAAGTGTGTACAAAGTATAATTTTTATCATGAAAAACACTCAAATTGACATCTGAACTGTAAACACTGGTCAGATGTTACAAACGTAAACAATTGTAACACATCGAATACGTGGGTGTACGTACATCACCGCAGCTACCGGCACGCGCCGGCCGGCTCGGATGGCTCCACGTCCGCCGCCGGCGACTGCCCGTAGATTGTTCTCTAATTAAATCTCGACGACGACGTGGTTTCAAACCGACGCCCTCTTAATTATTGTTCCAGCTCTTAACATCTGTCTTAACGTCACTTTACATTTAATTGAGAAATTCTTTGGTATGTTAATTAATATCATAAGATGTTGGGTATAGCTTGATTGTTTAAAGTAGATTGAATGTAGTCGAATTGGTCTAACAGTATGATAAAAGTTTTATTCCTTAAAATCATTTTTCATAAAGTTTTAACCTTTTGAAATTTCTAATATTGTTGGAATAGCTATATGGCTTATTTAAATGTTGGGGAAACTATCATTTCAGAATTTCTCCTCAAATTTTATACTAAGAATTCCTCAATTTAATTTGAAAAAAAACATTTACATTTTATTTAAAAACCTTAAAACCGTTCTTATTAAATACTTACTGATAAAAGTCTCGCCAAATTAGCTTCTACAGAACTAAAATGGGTACGAAAACTTTCAGGAGTATTTAATTTCCTCACTGGTAAACAAATTGGTTTCTGAAGCTACAAAAGAAAGGAGCACACTTGCGCCTCCCGCGCGAGTCGAGGGTCGAATACAAATTAAGACGCAGACTTCACTCCCAAAAGTAGTTAATGTGTGCAATGTCTGGGTTTGAGATAGCTAGTTCTAAAAGCGCGCCTTTATTTATAGCTAGCTTCATTGGTATCGACATCTTTAGTAAGGCCACTCCATTGACGATAAAAAATTCAAACCGCTTACAGAGATCCGCTAAAAAGTCCGTAGCCTGCCACAGCCATTACTTGCCCCTTTATTTTTATATTTTACGCATTTGCAGCAGGAGGAAAAGCTAAGAAATATGTCTAATAACCCTGGAAATTTAAAACCTCTTGTAATCCCTTATAATGAGCTCTTGCATTTAATTTTTATTGCCTATCTCGTCTCAAAGTACAAAAAAGGAAACTTGTAATTCTAATTAGTACTCACTTGGGCCAGGCCGGAGCGGGCTGCGTCGAACGCTTTCTTAATTATTTATGCGCTGCAGGCTGAATAAGGAACACACTCTTGCTTCACTGCGCCAAATTTAAAAGAAAAAACCCTAAAATATGTCTGCGGAATAACGAAGCTAGCTCTAATTTAAAGTAGCATACAGTAACTATAAGTGAAAAATGGAAAAGGTTAATATAATATAAAATTACATTGTTAACTTTTCTAATCTTATTTTTCAATTTGCCGGATTGCGTAGTGAAATGTATTCTGTATCTTAAAAAAAGCAAATCGGGTGGTTGGGGGTGCGCTTCAGCAGGCACAAAGGGCCAGATGAGTGCGGATGGAAAGTTTTAATATCCCTCCGATTGGATTCAGCCACAAGCAGGGACGAAGGTACGGTCGTCGCGCGTCGGTCGAAAGGGGAGGTTTACCATTGAACACAAAATACGAATATCGTGCGGTAAGAAAGTCCGTCGAAGCTCCAGCTTATCGCATTACGGCGTGTCTGTAAACTTGCACATCCCGGTAAGTTCCGATTAGTCTTAATTCAGTAGTTAGTTCTTAAGATTTTGAAGTATGCTTAATCTAATAACTAAATACTTTGCTGGGCTTCTCGTTGTCTTCCTTCGCTAGTAACAAAATACAGTTTCATTGGATACTTAAAATTCTATCTTAGGAGAAATTGATGTTTTGGATTAAATTGGAAATGATTGTTTTTACCTTAGCCCAGCAGATGAGACGTGACACAGGCAGGTCACATAAAGATACAATTGTCTACATAAGTAAACGATAGCAATACTTCGAATTTAAATGTTTATGACTTGGTTATTTTAATGATTGTACAGCAGTTTCGGTACTTGTTTTATAATTTTGATGTTTGAAAAGGAGACTTTTGTCTATTTACAATAAATTAATAAATAACTAAACTTCTTTATCACCTGCTTATACCTACATAAGAAAAATCTGTCAGTTCGCAAGCAGATTATTTATTTTCGGTTGTCCGACTCTGTGGCCCCTTCCGCGCTCGAGGGACTCTAAATCCATATTCGATCAGCAGAATCTGCACTGAGCCGATATGACAAGCTGCCGAACTGCTTTGCATTTATATAAACAGCTCTCACCTTAATGTACGGCTGCCTCTTTGAGATGACAGAAACTTTCTGACAGCAAGGAATTTTTCTTATATTTTTTTCTAGCCTTTGAGAACATTTAAGGCAAGGTGTGAAGAGCGGTCCATATATTCAAATTTATTAATAGTAGTTATATTCGTACAGATTTGAATTGCATAAATAAAATGATCTAAAGGTTGTGAATATGATTCTGTGTCTCAGATTATTTTGGAGTCATAATTTCTTGACTTTCAAGCTCAGTAATACTTATTTTAGCGAGATAGCTTAGATGATCTGCTGTTATTTGTAGATATCTTTTAGGATATACATAACAGTTGCAAAGGAAAAAAATATGCATTACAAATTAATACATCATACTGTATCATTTAAACGGGCGCACTTATTGTGCCATTGTGATTATTCTGTGTATTCAAAACATTTAAACCTACAAATCTCTCCGCTTCACGGCTCAGTAAATAATCGCCTATTAACCAAACCGCAAAATGGGGTCGAGCAAAGTGCGATATCACAGTACTTCATGAATAGTATACATTTATTTAATGCAGTTATTTTGCGTCTGCAAAGAAGGCTTTAATGGGTTTTTACTCACTAGACTGATACACAACCATAATACAAGAAAAATAACTTGAGAAAAAAAATTGGAAAAGGAGAAATTGACAGCAAAACTTAAGTTATGACGTGTTTTGGTGGCTTACTTAATGATTTTACTAAAAAAGTCCATCTGACTATTTCAGAAAGACTAAAACTCTAGTTGAACACCAATAAGTTGTTTTGGCAAAATTTTATAAACCTGAGGACACCTATTAACCCAAGCACGCGCTTTTTTCGTCTTTTTTTAGACTTATTTTAAATCATATTGTAACTTAGGTACTATATAACACAAAACTCTTTATTATTTACACTTATCTTAAACGAATAAGTAATATTTGTAATTGTTTCTAGGGTCATCTCCTCATAGCTAAAAGTGTGTCAGCTTAGAAGTATCTCACATAAAAATTCTAAACCATCTCTTATATTGACATTCTTGCCTAAAGCACATGAGAATTAATCAATAACTTAACAAGAATTACCCAGATCCTGAATGCTGGAAAAACAATTGTCTTTGGTTTAATTCTGAGTGTTCTTAAGAGGAGTATACACGAGCGAGGGAAGGGAAATGGCGCGACGCCGGAGCCGGGACGGACCTTCATCAAGCGGTTGACTGCTATTAGGCCGAGCGATTGTTCCGCCACGGCGCATTCCACACTCTATACAACACATATTTCACTGTGTGATTTCAGAAATTAGCACCCATGTCTGGGGAACGCTCATAATTGCGAAACTTGTTGACCATTAAAGTTTAGATTGAAAGTTCACTGCAAGATTTTTACTGCTTCTCACCATTTTTAACTGAACGATATTCAGTAAACTGGGTGTTAAATACAAAAATTAAATTTTGTCTGGCACATTATCGCATAACTAAAGATGTTGGTTATTTAGCCAGGACCGAGTGCTGGTACTTCTTACCTATAAAAGAAGTATGTCTCTATTTAAGTATCAAATAATAATATTTACAAGTCTCTCTTAGCAAGTAAAGTGTAAAAGGTGACCCAGAAATATGTTTTTATTATTTGGGATTATTAGGACCATTTTAGGTACGTTTTAAGTAATGAGTGAGATAGCCAATTAGACGCCGCACTCGAAACCAAATTCCCCTACCTACACTTTGTACTATTTCATCTCTTCAAAATCCTTATGCGATTTTCATTTCGTATCAAAGAACAAAAACTGTTTGTTCAAGAGGTGTAATTACAAAATCCCTCGTGTGCCGAAATTTCCGATGTTTTCGCGCGGCGCGAGTACGTGCCGTAAAAATAATTCGACGCTCCTCGGGGATCGTTTGTAAAACGTCACGCGTAAAACATATTATAAAGCCAATAAAACGTGTTTACAAGGGTGAGTAGAGCTCGCCGTCCCGGGGCGTTCCCGCACACGATATCCGTAAACATTTTAGCGCTGCAATAAATTTAACATTATCCAACTCGCGAGACATTCTGTTTTCTTCCGTCCCCGGATCAGTTGGTTAACGGTTGTAATCTCAGCTGTCTCGGATTTCCCGCTCTTTGCAAGCAGGAATTATACAATTATGTGGCTTTCCTATGCTTCTTCCGTTCAGCTTTATTTATGGGGATATTTGAGATTTTTTCTTCTGTTATTGACATAGCTAGCGAGCGCGAATACATTTAAGTGGACAAAAATACAACGATGTTCTTTTAAGGGGTTAAGACTGTGTTTGCCACAACTTGTACTGTTATCCATTTTATGGACCTTTCGTTTTGGTAGGATTAATTTAATAAATCGCTCTTTCTCATTAATCTGATAACGCTAAGAAGCAACCCAATATTAGTCGCCTTTTGTTATGAACAAACAGTTTTGTTTAATTCAATTAAATCAGTTTCAACTTAGCGGCAACTCTGCGTCCATCTACCAATTCACTGTTTATAGTAACTACTGTAAACTAACTCTGAAACTATCCTAACTTCAACTGTTTATTATTGACAAATTGAGTAGCGCTTTTTTAGCTGTGTTAATACAAAGATGTCCACAAAGACATCTGCCGGTTTTTTTAACAATGCATTGAGTACGGAAGCCCTACATTTTGGTGCACGTTAGCTGCTGGATAAGCTTAGCAACTCTGGATTTAAGGTTGATGGTGTATTCTGTTACAGAAGGTCTCAGCTCTGGGGGCCTACTCGCGAACGAATTGTCCATAGTTTCGGTAAAACTGATATGTCAAAAAAACCTACAAAATATGATATTCTTGTATATTTAGTTATGTCTGCTGAATATTTTAGAGTACAAATACATGGCATTTAATAAAATAATTTTCGTTTTCATACTAATTAAGATCATCTTAGTTTTCCCGAAATTACGGATATTGTGTTAGTAAGTAAGCCTCCTGAGATTGTTAATTGCTCACAGCCATTGTTTCATGTATTAATCAATTTATAGCATTTAATATTGGCTACTGCAACATACAGCTTTAAAGTGGAAAGATTTGCTAAATTAAACGTAACTCTATGAACTCATAGAGATGTCGAAAAGCAAACGAGTACCATGACATTGAAGCTTGTTTAGGTAACAGTATACCAACGGCTAATACTCGCACAATAGATTAATCAGAGGCGCGTCTGCATTGCAATGCCCTTTTGCAGAGCTGATCCACTTTTCTACGGATGCGAGATTAAAGGGGAGAGTAACAAAATGAGAAATGAAACGATTTCAGGACGCATTGTCGGACGGTCGGCCGTTGTCGGATTTATGACAAAGAACAGCGGATGATTCAATCAGCCGGTTCTTTAGTTTGTTATATTCATGTTACAGGCGCCCATCCAGTCTTATTGTTATCAGCATTCTGTCTTTCAGCTCCATTTCGTTCATTTTTGTCTCATATAATAACTTATTTTTGTTGTTGGGACACACTGTTTTCTACTGAACTTTGAGGTGTATGCATATACGTTTTGGCTTGGATTACTGTTATCAAGTGCAACTATATAAATGAAGGAATTATATTATGTGAACCGCGTCTGTCTTTCCTGTATAATTTAAAGGTAATCTCGTTTTTTGAGTTAACTCAGAAACTCCTCTTAGGTTAACAATATTTTGGTAAAACAATTAAACAACAAAAAATCACATCAAGGTTATTTCTACCCCTACTTTTTCAAACTGCATTGGTAATCCCAAAAATCCGAGCTTTGCTCCGTTCGTAACGGGCAAACTTTCGGCAAATAGGTATTCAGTGCAGGGTAGCAATTTACAATTTAAATATTCTTAATGTCTCCAAGTTGTCGCGGGGTTCAGGAGGGGGGAGGGGCTCGTCGCTGACTTCCACTACATCAATCACTCGCGGACGCTGCGCCCGAACATTTCTAATTATTCGCCTCGCTTTCAACCAGCTCAAATGCTTATTGCACGATAATGCGGTGACGTGCTCGCGGGAGCGCTCGAAGCGCCGGATCACAGTCAGAAGTGTTTATCAGCGCACTTCATTTGCTTTAACTGTACCGACGTTTATTTTGATTCGTATTCGAATCGCCATCATGAAGAGTATCAACAATGCCTGACTATACGTTTTGCCCCTAATTTTACTGGCTGTGATTACCCCAACATAAATTGTGACAATACCATAAATCTTTATTATCGTTTACATGAAGTATTGTACTGTGTAAATAAATCAAATAAGACAAACACGCCAGTAATTTCACATTCCGTTAGATGATATAAAGCAATTCATATGCGTACGTTTGTTATGTTTGAGGGAATGCATTATTTAGGGGACTTAATTAAACTATACTTATGTTTTATAGCTATACCCGACCTTAATTTGAGAGCGTGTTCTGCATATTTTGGCAGGGCTGTGTTTGCGTACGGCGCTAGGCGGGGAGAGGCGCGTCTCGAGTGCCACTCCACGTCGATGAGAGTGATCTCAAAAGGTGACAACCCTGTCTAATCTTCACAGCTTAACCCTTTTGTGGAGACCCATTCGCGCTTTCCGCTTTCCAGACCAAGGAAACGGAGTTACTGATAAATTGATTGTAAATATAGTGTTCAAGACGGAAATCCTTGTAAATCAGTATAAATCATTAAATAAATTGCGACAACTTTCCTACTTTTGAAATTATATGGCGTACTATTAAAGTAATGATGGGATTTTAAAAAAAGTTTCGTTTCGAAGATTTCATACAAAAATTACGCATTATCGTCTTCCTTTGTATAGAGTCCTTAAAATCAAGGTATCTAAAACTTTATGTTTTTCAATTAGATAACTTCTACGTCACCTACTGAGTATACTAAATTATTATACTTCCTGTATTTAATCACCCAGATGATTCTAAGATCGAAGTAGCGACTAGCGAATAACATCATTTAAAGTAATGAATTAAATTTGTGAGCTATCTATCATAGTAGGAACTTGCTTTGGGCTTGTTTGATAGGACTGGGGGTGACTTTGGATCGGTATAACTGAAAACTAACTCGAACCCTTTACAAGTACCGCAATTTATTTCTTCTGAACTTTACAGCGCTGCTTTGACTTTCCAGTGAGCAAATCCGTCTTGAATTGGTTGCTTGCAATATTATTTCAACGAAACAAAATATTTGTCGCTGCTTTCCAAACATCATTAAAGTATAATTTATCATTGTCAGGAAGTTCACTTCGTACACCTAATATATGTGAACGGTAAGATAGGCATTTTAAACTAATTCATACCTGAGGAGGTGAATTCAGGGTTGAAGCTTAATGCAATGTTGAACGTGCGAACGAACGTGTTTAATGTCTTTCAGTGTTGCATGCCACGTCGGTAACCGGCGACCGAGAAACAACAGATTTTCGAGACATTTGAGAGAACTATTGGATTTGGTTTTGTGGTAGTCAAAGATTAAGATCAAAGAGTGAAGTAATTTAATTAAAAAACGACGACCCACTACGTGGAGTGCCTTCATGATATAATATATACCATCGTTACAGGTGATGAGTATGTATGTGCCATAATTTGACCACACGATTGGCATATTGCGCTGTAGCACGGTTTCTCGCCTTGATTTCCGTAGTGTCCCGGGTTCGATTCTCGGTGGGGTCAATTCAGGAAACGATCATTTCTGAATTGACTCGGCTCTGGGTGTGCTAGGAGACGCCCTTCGCTTAATTCCTTGTCTGGTACCTCGTGATACAGGGATATTTATCCCTATTTCGAGACCATTACAAGTGGTGTGTTGTCTGGTGCATATTTATATTTATTTGTTTATTTTTATAATATGAATCAGCATTAAAAGCAGTTATAAGGGAAAAAAGTAAAAATACTGTCTGCATCATTGTCAAAGGGTAGAGCACACAACGGATGTGTTCACAGGAAATCAGGGAATTTCCCTTCTCCGGGAGCGGGACCGACACACGATTCGCAAACAGTATGAGCTCATGCACAATAAATTCGCCATTAGACGAGTTCAAGGCGAGTTGTATCAAATCTCCGAACAGACAAGATGCTCACATTACCATAACGGTATTCAACAGGCAAGTAACTTTACTCTTTGGGGATTTGCTCCCTTGCCACCTAATTGGGAGAAAACCGTATGGTTACTTAATTTATCATACAAAGCTTAGCAACTTAAAGTTATTTGTGGAGCACTCCACTAAATAAGTAATGTAAGTGCGTAAAATATTCGCCCAAACTCCTAAAACAACGTGCCTCTTTTTAGAAATTGGCTTTTAGCTGTCCTACGTTGAATATTTCGCCTTAACTGTGCAAAAAGGCAATTTGAAAAACGGCTGTAATTATTTTAAGCAATATTTTATTTATTTAACTAGTGAATGGTAAAGGGGTATGGGTAATGTTGAAGTCATTTTTGAAATTACGCAGCCTCTTACCAAACCTTATTATTGTGAAAGAACATATCGAGGTTAACAAACTTTATCATGGAGCACTTATAGCTAAAGTATGTCTCAGCTGAGAAATTTGGTATTTTATTTTCAAGTAACTACTCAATTGAACTTGATCCGAATTGAATTCAGAAATTTTAATAAATCGTTCAAACATGTGACGAAATTAGGATTTAAGAAGGCTGGTTTTCAATAGCCAGGTGCAATATTAGGACATTATTGTTTTTGTATTATGGGTAAAAAGTCTTTCAGGTGTTTTCCTATGTAATGTCTTGATACGTATCTAAGTCGCAGAAGGTGAGACGATAGGGCGTGCAATCAAACTGCTATCTAGATGCATACTCATTCTTTTCCTAAGTGTAACGGTTCAACGGCCGCACAACGTTGTACACAAGTACCCTCAATACAAATACATAACATGTCTCTAATATCGACGGTTAGGAACCAATACCTCCTATTTTTGAGTACATTTTGACTATTAGAAAATGTATTTTTGATGTCATTGACGTTAAGGTCATTTTTCATGATAGCTTGTGTTCCACTTCCTAATGCCAAATACTTAACATTTACTTCTTTGTTAACAATATTATCATTATGGAAATCTAACTTGATATATTGCTGAATGAACTTTTTATAGAAAAATATACCCACAAGTTACATCTTAGTAAGAATATCTTTCTCTACTATTTCTGCGTCCTTTTCAACACCTGTTGGGTGAGATTAACTCTATAAAGTTACATTTTTAGTGGAACAAATGAAAAAAACTATACTCGGCTTCGATATCACCTGGTCAACAATTCGGACCACTCAGATACACATGTTTCTCTATAAGGGTGCTATTCGTATAACACAGTGATAAAATTATTGCTGGCCGCTAATAAAAACAATGACGCCACAGGTCCATTCAAAGTTACTCAAACCCCTGGTACTACATGACAAGTAGTAATAATATCACGCATTCAAAACTAAAGATTAACAATGGCGAATCAAAAAATACATTTTATTGTGGCGTAGCCCAAAGAGGGTCCTTTACTAAAGACTTCATAAGAAATCGGTAAATTATAGCTTGTAGAAGAGACTTATGTAAATTAAAGATAAATACAATTTATCATTGGCGCAATAATTGGCTTTCAGAGCCGTATTTACGCCAAAGAAACCATCAAGCGGTGATCTATCTATTCATTCATCTCAACGTATCTAAAGGCTCTTTTCTGCAGAACCACGCTAAGTGATTGCACTTTTAGAGTTGGTTTCGATAAATCTCAATTCTACAAATTCCCTGGATATACAGTTAAGGCCACGTTTTTCTGCAGAAGTAGGCATTTAGCGCTTTCCCGAATTCGCATCATGACCACTTGACATAGTCTATGACGTCGCTGCCAGCGACATAGTATAGAAATAAGCAGCAGTATTTTTTTTTAAATTTAAAATGGGTTTGCGATTGGCCTCAGTCTCGCTTGGTGGTAAGCGATGACGAGGCCTGGGACACGCTTATCCAGAAAATGCCTATTCACTCAGGCCTTGAAGATACCAAGGTTGTAAGTATCCGGAAACACAGACGCAAGGAGAGCGTTCTATTCCCTAGCAGTGTGGACCAGTAAAAACGCAGCAAACAGTTGAGTGCGGATTGTTAGAAAGTCATTACACAAGTATTATTTTATTTGACTTAAGAATGGAAATGCATTTTTATGATCATTCTCAAAATGGTCATACAAGAATTTTGAATCATCTTTGTATGAAATCTGGCATTGCCATCAGCCGCCATATAGATTTTTTTTCAAAGTTTCCGAGCACGATTAAAGTGGTATATTACTCGTATATATCGATAGTAGAAAGCGATTATGTCGTATCTCAAAATATCAAATTTAACACCACGGACAAAATACTGTTTCAAAAATTCATAAGTCATACGCATAAAGATAAAAAGTTGAACTTAGAACGTATTTAAAAAAAATTAAACCTCACCAAACACGTTGACTGTGATATTCTAAAGTTACTACTTCATTGATTTTGTACAAGTTACAGCAATTTATGGTTCAATATAGAGGAGCATAATATTGCATCAGTTTGTAAGGTGATAATCAACTACAATTGATATACATTTCGATGCGACTAGTCTGTTGTATCTCAAATATAAAAAAAAATATGGCCATTTTGGTGTATATGATTTCAGCAAACGAATATTTCAAAACAAAATGGTATGGTCATAAGAATAAAATGCTGTGTCTGTTTACGAAATCCTTTTACTGAATTTATAAGAATGTAACGACAGCATAAATTGAAATTTTAGAATAATAACCAACAAAAACATGCATTAAGTTTCTTTTAAACTCTTGTTTTTTTAACATAAAATTTTTATGTATTTTTCAACATAAAATAAATCCGTTATTGGCTGTACGTTAGTTTCGTAAGTAAAAGAATAATATTCTTAGGAGCAGTGGAATTTGTTATAAAATGAATTATTAGTTATATTGAAAGTGTGACTTATTGTGTTTTAATTGAATGAGCACGAGCGTAAAGGAGCAAGTTCGTTGCTGACTTCTCGTAGGAGCAGCAGATGACGTGTCGTCGCGACACAACTGATTTCTATGTTTTTTATGAAATAACTACCATCCGTAGTTAGCGACACGAAACTATCCGTGACTTAACGCGGCGACACGTCGTCTGCTGCTGCTGCGTGGATTCGGCTACGAAATTATACCTTATGGCCAGATATTTTTACGATCAAAAATAATACTAGATTAACTACTACTTTAGGCCGACGAAAATGAAATAGTTATTATTAAATATAGAAATTTAAAACTCAAAACTCAAATGTAAAGTATGAATTTAACTTTTTAACTGGATAATTTATGTTAATTTAATTTTTAGTAAATTTCTAAAGAATCGTCGTAAATAGGCATAACAATGTGATCTTTATTTATGAGAGCAGTTGCCTAGGTTTTAAGCAACACAACTCGAATCGCGGGTCATGTGGTTCATAGTTAAAATCTGGCCAGAACCAACTTTGCGTTCATTGTTGAATTACCGGCTAACTCTCCGGTGATAGAAAACATCGATTAAAACCTAATCAACCCAGTTATCAGTCGGGTTCTATAACACCATCATTGGTGAAAAAGCGGCTTCTAAGAATTCCGTTCACTATGACGCTAACAGACACTTGCCTTTGACTGCACCGTTAGTGATATAGACGTGATGGT
This sequence comes from Udea olivalis, assembly GCA_947369235.1. Classification (NCBI taxonomy): domain Eukaryota; kingdom Metazoa; phylum Arthropoda; class Insecta; order Lepidoptera; family Crambidae; genus Udea; species Udea olivalis. Next base: position 11,958,963 of record OX376341.1, on the reverse strand, counting down.
ATTTTATTTATTCTAACAAGAATACAATGAAAAAACGCTAGTTCAAAATAAGACATTTATTATAACTTGAACAATAAAATCTATTTGTTCACTATTTATTTCTAGTCAAATTGTGATGTATGTAACCATATATATTAATAACACAACTTTGCTATCATCAGCTCGATCTAACCACTTAGTTTCACCTACCTTTTAGTATTTTTGAGCAACTGTATTATACATTTTAAAGAATTGATTTTTATTATTTCTTTGTTTTCTCGTTGTATGTTCGTTTAAAAATATTTTTAAAGTAACGTTCTCCTCAAAATCATTTTTTGGGTGATTCAGAGTCTGATATTAAATCTGAGACCGAAGCGGTTGGTGAATTCGGTAAAGGTACTATTTCAGAAGTTGCTAAATTCAGAAGTTTAAATTTGGTTTTCTATAAGTACTGGCACTTCTTCAATTAAATGAATTTGAGAAGTGGGATGAATTTTTGAATTCGATAGGTATTATCAGCTCGATTTCTAAAACTGTATTTTAAAATTGGGTCAGTCGACGTTTTTGGGAATTCCCCATAATATACTGTGACTGAACATGAAGTAGAACTACTGATACATTTCTTTACCATTGTTTCTTAACTGTGGTTACAAATAATTATTTTGCGCTGTTTGGCAAATGTCAAATTGTGAAATTTTGGCACAGGTCTTACTTCGATATCGTCCCGCCCGAGGGACACAAGGTGAGCGCTACGCGCGCGTATTGTTTTTTAATGTAAAATTTAGAAAATAATAAAAACCAAATTGAAAAAAAACTAGCCACAGAATAATGTAGACAGTGTCATTTCCAATTTTTCTTTATCTTTTTTTTATTTATAGTGTTAATAATCTTTAAGTAAAACTTGAAAAACGTACCTATTTTTGCATTTTTTCATGAGCTAGAGAAGTACCTAATAATTATCGTGTTTTCATATCAAGAACAGTTCATGAACAAAAACATATTATATTTTTTCTGAATGAAAAAAGCGAGTATTAGATGCCTTAAAATTCAACCAAAAACAGGTTGATTTGGAAGGTCTGGCCGTAAGTTCCTGATAATTTAAAAATCTTTGAAGTTAGTGGACACGGTTGTATCCAGACTTTGAGTGCTGGAGTTCTTTGATGCAATTAAAATGTATTTTGTTGTTGACTTTCTATTTTAGTTAAAATAAGTTTACTTACATAAAGCCAGATACAGTATGTTGCCAACGGAGATTTAATGTCTGTTAACTAAAGTTTGAAACGTTGATAGTACGTTCTTTGCTAATCAGCTAACCAACGTACACCACTGTACTGATATGTATGTATATTATCGCATTACTAGTGTAGGTAAGATTAAAATAGGATTGTGAAAAAAAACAAAAAATACGTGCGCAGCCAAATAACAAGACGAGGCGTTCCACGTGTGCACATAATTTCCATATCTCTGAATTAATTTATGGGTTAAATTGGTAAAATTTTGGATGACGCAAACTATGAATGGCGAAATTTTAGCACTGAATTAAATATTTTGTAATTAAAATGTAATTACGTGAGGACATTGTTCAGTGGGCCATGTATGTGGCTTCAAAGAGTAAATTAATTGTAGGTTCTATTTGTCTGCGGCAATTACCAACTTCAGAAAATTAATATAAAACTACCGAGCTCTTGCATGTTAAATATTTAAATTAAAATCGAATTTACCAATACCAACTTAGTAGTTATTGTAACCATTTCACTGGGGCGGCTCGCAATTTTTTTTTTAAATTGTGTGCAGTGCGAAGACGTATTAAACGCCTGTAATGTCTTGTGAACCTAAAGATTACTTAACAAAATGGCTACTCTTTTATTCAAAGTCGTTATTAACGTAATTGCTTCACTCACGATTAAAGTAATAAAAACGGTTGTAGTGAAAGGTATCTTTATTATATGTATATTTTAATTAGTCAACAATGTACATAAATATGATGTTTAATGGTAATTATTTCTGATGACTGTGGTGATAGACTGACTAACAAAGGAATTTCAACACTAACAGGGTAAGTTAGGGGTTGAAAGACTATTTGAAATTTCCAAGGCTTGAAAGTGAGACACATTTAAATTTACGCTTTTCAGTCTCGTCGGTAATAAAATCCTTACTAATTTCCTTATTACTCTTGCCTGAAAATCCACTAGTGATATCAAAAATTAGTAACTATAATTAATCGAGGGCTTAGGGCAGTGGGCCCGCTCGAATCTGACCTTGCGGGGCCAGTTAACCAATGCCATTTTATACCATTTTTGAATTGGCCAACTCGCCCTGCTGATGTCTGTACAGTGTCCAGAAAATTTTTAACAAGCATGAAGGGGTCAACAAGACATGCTCTGCATATTCTGTATCAAAAGTACCAGGAAAGCAGAAATGAACTGTAAGTAATTGCTCATAGCTAAACAATATTTACTGTGCCTGGAATACTACTGGTACTTTTTTTCTGTTAATTTCTGACGCTCTGGTACTTTAGTCAAATAGCTTGATGGTAAAATAATAAATAGTTTACTTCACCATTAGTAAGCTAAGTAGTAAGTTGTTTTAGAACCTAGTGCCAGTAATTTCTGCTTTCCTAGTAGTTTTAATAAAGAATATGCAGAGCATGTCTTGACCCCTTCATACTAATAAGCTCCATATCGGTGATCTGTTAATTTTTTCTGGTGACTGTACAGATTTCAGCTGTGGGGAAAGTTGACCAATTCAAAAATGGTATAAAATGGCCTTGTAAATTAAGTAAGTCAAGACGTTCTTAGAAAAGGTCAGGTCAGGAGTACCCATAATCGACGAGCATGTATGAAAGGAATAATGCGAGTGGAAGAAGCAAGAAGCGCAAGAGGTGTGTCGACCGTGAATGTATAAAATGGCGTTGGTTAACTGGCCCCACAGTGGTCAGATTCGAGCGGGCCCACTTCCCTGAGCCCTCAATAAAACCAGTGCACGAATTGGTTGTTTCGGTCAAATAAACATTTTCAAAAAATGTGCAGAAACATAAATAAATATTTTCAAAATATATGCAGAAAACTTTTACTTTTAAACATTGATACCATAAAACTAGCTTGCAGTTTAAAATAAGCTAGATTCGACATTCAACTGATCGGCTAGGGTCTCGGTATCCCATTAGTGAATGTGGTCGGCGCCGACCTCTCGCTCCCGGCCCTGATACGGGCCATGCTGGCGAGCAAGAGAGGATGGGAGGCGATGGTCTCCTTCTGCGAAGAGGTGATGTTGCAGAAGGAGACAGCGGAGAGGGCCCGGGAGGAAGATCCTCAGGCGGCCCCTCTCCGACGCAGACGGCGGGGAGTGAGGAGACGGCGGTTTGCACGCCTTCTCCCTGCTCCCTAAAAGCAGCACCGGGGTGAAAGTCGGGGGACTTTCACCCCATTGCACGGTGCTCCTGTCTGGGGGTGTCCCCGTATACCGGGATGCCCCTGCTGCGTGAGGAGGCCCGGCGTGAAGGCTGGGCCGTCCGCCAGGGACGGCATGGTAATCCGAACTAGGCACCGTGTCGTCCCGTCAAGGCGATGAGGTATACCAGGGGTCTTTTTAGTGGGTATGCCGTCACCTTCAGGGACGGAGAGTTACGGAGTTGACGGAGTATACCTAGACCAAGTTGCTTCTAGTATTTCTACCATTTTAAACTTGGTTCTTTTGTTCTTACAAGATTTACATCGGCTTACAATAGCCTGAATGTGATTTCGGATGCCGTTCGCTGGTCTAGATGTATCGTCACTAGATATCTGTATTCATACGCGGTTGGGAGGCGTTATGAATGCCCCCGGCCTGTACCGGCATTATCTGCGTGTTTGGTAATGTATTCAAATATTTATCAAGCCCCATCCGCACCACGTTGTCTTTGTTATTTTATTTGGCACGCGTGACGCCGCACTGGCTTTATTTTTTTCACGTTACAAGAATATCATATTTTTATGACTACGTAAGAACTGCGGAAGCGAAAAATAGTCGAATAGGTGTTGACTTGTGATAGTCATTAAACATTTTTATATCTTTAGTTTTGAAGATATTTAATTTTAAATATTTTTTTCCCGCCCTTGTTACGTCTTTCATGGACGAATACTTACAAGCTATACAGCAACAACCCAATGACTTATAATATTGTAAGTTACTCCGACTGGGCCTATTAATTCATGTTTGTATAGGGTCTCCAGAAAAGAAGGTAAAGGCGTTTGAAAAAATGTTTTGTGATTAAACATGCAAACTTCTTAACATCCTAGTTCCTTAATTACCTCACTGTCTCCAACTACAATCTTTAACATTCTATTTCGACTGTTGCTAGCGGTACCTACTGTAGCTCTACTTATCAAAACCATCGGAACCAATCTCAAACGAACCAGTCAGCCGTAGCGATTCCAGACAATTATTAATTAGCCTACCTGCCCCACTACTAAGTGCGCTCGCGCACGTACTAGAGAAAAATTGCTCCGAATAGGAGACATCCCTGTCCGCGCTCAGCGGCGAACGGATATTGATTACTTGTCTGTAAGGAATACAAATGTATCAGGAAACTGTTCTAGCGATTCTCTGAGCGCCATCCTTTGTACTGACGTATAACATTAAACTTCATACGCTGGCCTTATTTTGTACCTAATAGCAATCCTCTGTCCAATCGGGCCGAAGACCAATTTTAAACATGTCATTTTTACAGTCACTTTGCTCTATATGTTTTAATTTCTCATTTCTAGAACTCGGCTTGGGATTATGTTTGTAATCAGGTTATAATAGCAGGGTCTGGGTGTGTTGGGAGACGCCCCTGGCTTATTTCCTTGTGTACCTCGTAACACAGGGATATTTATTCTTACTTCTATACGATTACTGGAGGTGTGTTGTCTGCCGCACATTAATTGATATTTTATTTATAGCAAAGAAAATTTAAACTTCATTATAGAATGTAGAAAACATTTTGAAAAATATTTTGTCAGCCGCCATGGCTTATAGATAATTTCTAATATTTGTTGCTCACCCGGTAATTACTTCATGTCCCGTCGTAACGTTATATGAACTAATTTAATGAAAAGAATGATTTTTGGTTCTTGTTTAATTTTTTTAAATTCATTAAAGTCATCCTTGCTTTTACGTGATTCCTGGAAAAACTTTGTTTCGTAACTTAGTATTAGTAACGCAACATTTTAATGATAATTAATAATTTCCTGAACGCTGCGGTGCTTTTTTTCAATGAGAAGCGTTCTTTAGGTCCACTATATAATTTTTTTGTGTAGAAGTGATACAATCGGTGTGTCTCCTAATTTGTAAAAAATATCAGGGTGATTAACGGGCCTTTGTAACAATTAGTTTGGCTTAATTTTTACATATCTATGTATTTAATTAGCTATTATTTAGTTTTTACCGGTAAAACAACTCATTGTGAATAATCTGCAAGCAAAGTGAGAATTTCTCTGAATAAGTTATCAGTTTCAGTTGCGTAACACATTATTTATCAGTTGCGTAACAAATCTTAATAGTTTCGGTTTTTCCTAAGAAAAGGTCGGTACCTTATTTGTGCAAATGTTTTCAAAATCAGTTTAAAGCTATACCTAATCGGGCTAGCTTTCTTAGCATGTGGATTATCTAGCACAAGTGAACTACATAGTTTGCATCACGTTGAGTTGACTGCTAGCTGGCTGGCAGCAAATTGTTATGCAGCTCAATTAAACAGAGGGATCAGTTAATGAGGTTCTCCACTTCTTATGTTGATATTTTGTATTAAATTGTACGCTTGCGAACTAATCGTTTTGATTGTAATTAATGATGTTTTTCTCAGATATTTAGCATGTACCTATATTCAATTAAGAAATTAATAGAGATCTTAAACCACATTGTAAATACACCCTATCTATTTTCTTGATCGTAACATGAAATGAATTTGTAAGTTATATTTGAAAATGGAGAGTAAATTGAATAGAAAATTAAAGTCTATTCGTTCCCAGAAATACTACGGAAATGTTTTCAAATTGCGAAGCTATTTTGTGTTCTGTGAAATATGAGACACAATTTATATCTTCTTTATGATGCTAGAAATCGTCCGGCCAACATCGGCGGAGCAATGAGAGCCCGCGGCAGCTAACTAGCAGGTGCACGTTAGCAAAGAAAAATGAAATAACGCAAAAAGGAGAAGTCGAGGCGAACGAGGGGGAAGGCGAAACCGTCGGGGTGGATCTTTCGTAGAGAAGCCAGTTTCCTTTAGTGGAAACAGATAACGATCCGCTGCCGACGACAGAATACGTAACTGCACTCACTAAGCTTAGATCTACATGCTAACGGAACGCTCGCCTATCAAAGGTATCTAACATAACAGATTCCCCATATCGAGCGGGGAGAAAGTGCTCAGTCAGTGTTGTCGTCGCGATCGCATTCCGCTTCACTCATTTTGCCATATGGATGGCTACGCAGCTTTCTAGCTATTTATAATCTAACTTTTATGATTGTTTGTCCTCTGTTGTTTTATTAGTCTTTGAATTTCATTGTCCTATTTTATTCCATTGATTAGGTTATTCAACCTCATATCTGGACCTCACGACCGCTTTCCATCAGGTGGAGTGAGGTCATCTTGACGGGCAATACATAAAAAAAAAAAAAAAAAAAAAAAAATTCATCGTGAATCGGTTATTCATTTTGAATTGAAGAAACTTTACTAGAGGTAATTTTTTATATACCTTTAAGGGTTTTATTCATGCAACAAAGGATAGCCTATGTCCTTAACTAAGATTAAACCTATCTATTATCTTGTTGAAATTGACTTAGCGGTTTAGGTGTGAAAACCCAACCAACGGACCATTCATTCGGATTTTTTTTTAGAATGAATTTATTTGCCACCAAATGGCGCACTTTCTTCCGACCTTAGTCGGATAGGGATGTGTGTGTATGGAGACGCAGGGTAAACGGAAAACGTTGATTCCTCGGAGACGCGGCGTCATGCATCCGTGCGGGGCATCGCAATGCAGGGATCTCTCGCGATGCACAAACCCGGCCAAAAAGAAACTATTTGTTTTCAGTTGTTCAAGTTCCTAATGGAGTTGTAGTGTGTTTGAATATGTCGATTAACCAGTCCTCATACATTTCATAAAAACCTATGTGGCTTTGATTTTTTGCATTGCATATTTGTGTGAGGGGTGGGGTAATGATTGTAGCGGTCAACTGAGTGTAGAGTACGTGTCCAAACAGTTGCGGATCTGGGATGACTCAGCCAGAAATTTAGTTAAGGGGGCTTGACCCGTAAATAATTGAGATACCTATTCAAAATAGGAGATAAAAATTGTATGATTGTATATTTTAGTGATAAGAATTATAATATGAAGTTTAATTTAAGATTTGTCACAGGTGGACTCAGATGTTTCGGGGCTTGATCCCCTTTGCCCCTCAGACCCTCTGGATTCGCTACTGTGGGCAAGTGTGTGAGTAGTTATTAGGGTGCGTGCACGGTGACGCTGCTGCCGATGCGCTCGTGACCTGAATAGGCCTTTATCCCGTCACGGCGCCGGTTACAGCGTTTGTTTGTAAAAGTGCAGATGAGAACTGCTTTCTTTTTATTTCGATAGTATCTAATGGACATCTTATTAAAAAAAAAGGTATTGACATCTACACAATTGTGTCATAATTATGTGTATAACCAACATAATCACACACACACACCGACGCATATATATCTAACTTTTATTAGTGAATGCAAATCTTTTTGCAAGCTTATGAGTAATTGTACAGATATCAGCTACTGTTGGTGTTAAAATGAGGATAAACCTTAAAAAAGATACAACTTTTCAAATTGGTTTTTATTTACTTCAGTTTTGTTACTAATAACGAACGATTTGTAACTAAAAGGCAACATATAGTCACCGTGCGATAAAAATTTAACTTAAACGTCGCCAATTCATGGTTGTAACTAAGCACAAAACGGTGTAAAGTATTCAACGTGAGCTACTTAGCATATTCACAAGGTGGTCGAGCCGCCGCACGCCGCGCCTTCCGCAACGAAATGGTAATGCCGACCGTTAGCCGCGCGGTGCGGTGAGCCCTCTTCCACCAATTACCAATTTACCGTTCTGTTTGAGATCGGAGATTATATTGGAGTTTTTCTATATCTTTTTACTATAATTTCTGCTCTCTAACAATAAATAAATTTTGACAATTTTTGGACATATTTAAAGCGACTTTTATTTACATAACTGCAGTATTTTTTAATAAAAACTAACGATTTGAAACTAAAAGCCAACATTTAGTCACAATTTAAACCAAGCCATATCAAGATGCAGGATTTCTGCTTTCTAACAATAAATACATTTTTTCAATTTTTGGACATATTTAAAGCGGCTTTTGCAGTATTTTTTACTATAAACTAACGATTTGGAACTAAAAGCCAACATTTAGTCACAATTTAAACCAATCCATATTCAGTTAAGTTTATAAAGATACCAAAAACATCGCCAATTTATGGTTTAAGCACATTACGGTGTAAAGTGTTCAACGTGGGCCACTTTGCATATTCACAAGGTGGTCGGAGCCACCGTACGCCGCGCGCCTTCCGCAACGGAATGGTGATGGGCAATGCCAACCGTTAGCCGCGCGGTGCGGTGAGCCCTCTTCTGCCAATCACCAATTTGGCGTCATGTTAGTGATAGAGAATTATTGCCAAGTTGAAGTATTTGTTCTTCCTCACAATCCCGACTTACAGTTCTTAAGAAAAACACTTTTTTAAAGAAACAAAGTATTTGAAGTGGTTCTTGTCATTCACTAGTATTTTGGACTAGAACTAGAAGCTAAGGACTTAAAAATAAAAGCCAACATTTAGGCACTGTGCGACACTTTAGTATTTAAAACGAGCCACGTTGCATATTCACAAGGTGATCGGGCTGCCGCATCCCGTGATACTTCTGCCTAGAAATAGTAACACCGTTAAGCTTACAGTAAAATAAAACCATTTTACGTTAATTTTCCCACTGGCTGACGTTTGTGTGAAATCCTATAGGTTTTCTAAATCTTCTTGGCTGGGTTTGAGAAGTTGGGTCTGACGCTTGTAGATCATACTCATACCTACTAACACTCAATACAATTCTCAAAGCTAACATGCTCCTAAAAACTATTGTAATGCGCAAAATATTGTATTGCATTGTATGCATTCCCAAAATCCAAGCATTTAAATCACGAAATTTTCCATTAGGTTTTTATCTCTACAGTTTTCATTGTTTTCGTCGCCATCATGAGTAAAAGCAGATCCACTATTTGTCCTTTTTTACATTAGTCATCATCATATAATCATCAACAGCCTTTAGAAGTCCACTGCTGGACATAGAACGTTGCACCAAGTCATCGGTCCACATTTTCGGTTCAATATTTACATTGGTATTTCTGACATATTGAGCAAGTAAGAGTAGTCCTGCATCTAGGCACCATGCGGCAGTTCAGTATTAACGTTTGGCACTTTGCATAATACTAACAAGACGGTCGGGCACCGTACACCGTGCACCTTTCGCGTTAGGGAGCTTACAAACGACCGACAGCATGCCACGATCTCCCGCAACAGTCGCACAGTTTTCAGCGCTCCACGACAGTAACTCACAGTCAGGGACCGTCCGTGACGCGTCGGTGATGAGTGCTGACAAACGTAGGCAAATATCAGCGACTGTTACTAGTTTAAATTCGGTGACAGTCAGCTACCGTTGCAACGGCGACGCAGCTCGCTGTGTAGAGGGAGTCACTGGTATGCTGTAGCTCGTTTGTAAGCTCCCTAAGGATGGTAATTCTGACCGTTAGCCGCGCAGTGCGGTGGCTCCCTTCCGCCGATTACCTATTAGCCCATTGCCGGCGTTTTGTGACCTCTAAATATTACATGAAGTCAAGTTGTTCAAATCTTTTTTACCTTAAGGTTTAGACTTCGAATGAAATATTAATAAATTAGCATGCAAATCTACCAGTTGGTACCTTCTAAGTAACTATTCTTCAGTAATTAATTCATGGGCAGAGTTCTGCCTATTATTGCAATGTGACGATCATTTGTGCTATTATACCTAAATAAATAAATATGCGCCACCACTTGCCATAGTTTCGAAGTAAGGATAAATATCCTTGTATTACGAGGTACCAGACAAGGATTTAAGCCAAGAGGGCGTCTCCCAGCACACCCAGACCCGAGCCAATTTAGAAAAGATCGTTTTCTGAATTGGGCCGACCGGGAATCGTACCGGGGACACCAAGAAAATCGAGGCGAGAATGCTACAGCACACTGCGCCAATCGTGTCGTAATAATCTATTTTCGTTATTTATTTTGATATATTGAAATATGTATGTCCCTGATTTCTGTGATTACAAATTTTGCTTAGTTTGGAGTCAGAAGACTAAGGTCCAAGATATTACATTACTTTATTTATTATAAATAAAGTACTAATAATAAAAGGGGTAAAAAATAACAATGTCGCAATAATATTACCTACGCTTACAACACGAAGTCACGCGCACGCAGTCTGATGATAAAATGTAATAGTTCGCTCACGGAGCAAGATACGTCACTCATATCCGCGGAATACGGATTTAACGTGAGGTGAATATAATAACAGCGTATCCGCATAAAATATTCTTCGATAAACTGATAAAAAGCAAACGCCGGTGTGTCTGAACAAAAATTGCCAGGCGTCGCAGCCCCCACGAGGCATCGCGGCATTGTGCCGAAATGACACGTGAAAGCCGTCAAGAGCGCGTTGCCGCCTTCACAAAAGGACGTCAGATGCGCGCACCAGAAGATTTTAATGAGGCAACGACTCTGTGTGATTTTATCGCATGTGCCTTAATGAGAAATAACCAAGCGCGTCCTCTTTGACTGTTCTCGAATGGTGTTGAAAGCAAAAATGCTACAAGTGACACCTTTAGAGGCAGGCGCGCGACGCACGCTGTATTGAATCGCAAAAAATACTGCTTGCAAAAAAATCCGTACTAACTTACGAGCTGGCAAAATCTGCACCATGTAACATATCTAATACGAAAAGTGCTATTTAACTTTTTTAATAAGAAGGGCCATGAAGCGGTGAAACAAAGGAAACAAAGTTTTGATTAATGTCATGCTTTCAGAATTACGTAATTTACTTTGATACGTATGGCCATCAAAGTTTAGGAAAAGAAATAAACAATCTAATTTTTTATAGCATTTTGACTAAAAACCGCCAAAATTATAATAATGTACATACTTTCTGTGTGAAATATTTTTCTAAAGTTTTTTAATTCGTTTTCTAATATTTGTTCTACAACGCAAGGAATAAGTCAAGGCATACCTAGTCAATTATTTAAAAATACTTTGATGAAACATGGCATGAATCCGGTATGTAGGTACTGCCTTTTTATAAGAGTTCAAGTTCGTTAATGTTGAAGCCCCTTCTGCAATAAGCTCTCTCCATCATTATATTATGAGACTAAATAAGCCCACTGTTGGACAACGATCTCCCGAAATTCTCACCTTAACGCAACCCTTTCCTGCCAGCATTCGCTGCCTACAGGGTCGAGAGCACCCTTCACTACATTTTCCGAGACGCGGTCTTCATTCAAGTAGGTACACAAATGACTAACGTAGGTACAGTATTTTATGTCAAACGTTAAATTAAATAACAAATGCACAATACTGGCTATAGGCAACCATCAATACCAATATTTTGTACTTCTATTATTGTATTTTTGATATTACTTTTCCAAACACTGATTCAATTATATTCAGTTGACATGCAAACGTCTCACAACACCGGCTATTGAATTGCCATTTTCATCTAGGTAAAAGTAGAATGTGATTTGCGCAAAATAAAGTTAAAACGCCAGTCTGCAATTCAGTAATAACAAACACAAAGAATTCTCGATTATAGTTTACAAACAATATCGTATCGGTGTTAGCATCAAATCGGTTGAGCAAACGCAATAAAAACAAATGAGGCGCCAAGTAAGTTACGGCGCCGGCCAATTTTCATCAATGCAAATCACGTTGTCGACTCGTCAACCCAATTACCAAGAAGTGAATTTAAATAAAGATAAGTATCGCCCTCGAGGAGACAATGCTAATGGCGGAGAGGCGTGGTAATAGGCCCCGACTGGGGCGCCGGTAGGTGCCTTAATTAGATCCGCCGACTTACGCCCGTGAGCCGCAAAACACTTGTTCAATTAGCGATCAGCCAGAGTTTATTGTACGGCTCTCGGTTTGTTTGAATAATGGTGCCGCTGTGATATTGACTCAGTTTGACAGTTTGAGACAGCATGACTGTATAATTGAATATATTGGCTTCTGCATATCTTAACATATCTATAATCTATGGCAGGCTTGATTTTATGGCAGCCAAATGTTAAAAAGTGGATTTTAATGATTCCGATATGGTCTACATATATTTGATTCTTTCTTATTAGTTTAAAGCCAGTAATGTACTACACAGTAGCATTTTTTTTTTATTCTTCATTGCACAAAATTAAAAGTACAATAGGCGGACTTAGTGCCAAGTCAACCACACGATCAAACTGATAAATTGAACGCGGTGCACGAGATTAAACTAAATACATTCCTTCAGAACAACAACAAATGCAAATTATATTCAAAAACCAGAGCAACACACAAATTTGAATTTGAATTTGAATGTATATACATAAATAGAATACATATCTATTCTATTTCTATTTGACTGGCCTGTTGGCGCAATGGCAGCGATCCTGCCTTTGACGCTGGAGGTAGTGGGTTCGATCCCCACCCATGACAAACATTTATGTGATGAACATTTGTGTTTGTAGTGTGTCTGGGTGTTATTATCTATTTAAGTATGTATTTAGAAATATTTAAGTATGTTTATCAGTTTCTGACACCCATAATACAAGCTCTGCTTAGTTTGGGGTCGGATGATCTTGGTGTAAATTGTCGCAGATATTTATTTATTTATTATATCAATAAATAAACATACATCAATACAAGACATATACATAAATATATATAGAAAACACACATTTGTTATAAGGGTAGGTAGTGCTCTTGCCCCGAGTTTAACGAATATTTCAGTATCGAAATTAGTGTTTGTTCTGTGTTTGTGAGTTCTATGCCTAGCGGGGCTATTCCATTGACGAATATTTAAATTGTGTATTTTAATTTTAGAGTAGGTACATTTGTATTTATTTTAATGGTATTTGATTGTATAATTGTATGATTTTGTACTTTTTTATTTTTTAACCTTTACATTTTTTTTAATTGTTTCTATGCATGCTATTATTATTATTATATTGTTGACGATCATATATACAAATTCTATTTAACTGACATTAAATGTAAAATATATTGTAATTATGTATTATAAGAGAAATAAATATAATCTAATGTAATCTATGAGCCAATGTTTAGTGCTTAAGTTATTATTATACATTGCATTATTATTATTTTTTTGCATTTTATTATTTGAAATACTCACGTATTATACTTTTTTTTTTAAATATCTTCAATATTTTTTTTTTACGTAATGCAATAAATATTTTTTTTAAATGGGAAAGCCCAACAAGTCGAACAGTTGTAGTCGTGCATGTGCTAATACGTTATAACTAGGTCATACTTTTCAATGTTCAAATATTTAACGCTATTAGATACTCAACGCAGGCTGGACCGTGTGGTCCGGTCGGCGGGACGTAAGCTCCGTTGACAGCGGACGACGACGATAGCGGTCGAGCTGTCAATATCGCTTCCGAGCCCCGACGTGTGACCGGCGTGACCCTAACATGCCGATAACGTGGAAAGCTGCTTCAAACGTCTTGTACAAGTGCTTTCATGATCAACATAAGAGTTGATTTGGCCGCTTAGTTCATAACTTATGTTCATTGAAATAACAGGGTTGTTTTGGTGCCTACCGTACCCTAGGAAAATTATGGGTTTTATTACGAAATAAGATTGTATTTTTTTTATAACATTTGTGATTTCAATGGTGGAGGCCAGACTGCTCATTACACACGTTCTTGTGGATGCAAAAGTACATTCGGTAACAAAGTTAATTGCCATTTTGTTACAATGACATGATTCAATTAATAGATAGAGTTAATAAACTTTTAGTTTATTTTCTTTTTTTGTTTGATTGAGAAACGCAAATATTATGCGTCCACCTAAATCCTGAAGCGACAAAATCGTTAAACAAGAGTATTTTATTTAGTGCTCTTTTAAAAAAAGACCGTTCATAAACCCTTCAATTCTCGTGGAGCAGGTGACAGCGGGTGACGCTAGCGGTCGAGGGTCCGTCAACATTGCTTCCGCACTCTCGAATTAGTGGTCCTTACGTGACCGTGACGCTCTTTGCTTTGCTTTTGATAACATAAAAGTGCTTTCTCACCAGGAGCCTTTTCCTGTGATGTAACGTTACAGAGTCGAGCATTACATCAGTAATGGTAGAAAACAGAGCATTACAGTGCGCAAACAGTAATGTTACAAATGCAAGCATTACGTTGGTGAGCGAAAAGCAGCGATTATTACAGTGCGCAACTAGATGATACAATGTGTAATATTTTGATACAACTTCCCTGAAGTTGGCAGTATTGTGATGTAATGCTCAAAATCGAATCTGAAATGATAATTACAGGCGAAAATTCGTCATGTCAGGGAGGCAGTTCTGCAATATAATCCTCAAAATCGAATCTGAAACGTTACATTACAGGAAAATGCTTCAGGTGAGGGACCTCCTTGATATTAATGCGAAAATTACACTGAATGCGAAGTTGAAAGATTAGTATTACTTAGTTACTTTTACATGTTACATAATTTAAACTAAAGTTAGATTTTTTGAAAAAGAGTCCTCATAAAAGTTTCTGAATATTTTTTTATAAATAAGTAAATTGGGCTAGTTTCACTGTCAGGTTTCACGTCTCGGCTCCGTATGTCATGACCGGTAGGACGCACTGATCAAACACCTTGGTCTTCAAGCATTGTGGCGCGCCCTGTAGGAGGCTTATGTCCAGCAGTGGACTGCTATAGGCTGAAAAGAAGAAGAAGTAAAAACTTATCTAAAATCATAACAACAAATAAATAACAATTTCATTTTTGAAAAAGCAAGCCAAATCCAAATTGAAAGGTTTTTTATTTAATTTAAATTGTTATTTTACTGTCAAACAAGTAGCTAGTAAGTGCTTGCATTGACGAGTATGTTTACTTTATTTATTTACTTATTCAGATAGGACTACCAACAGAATAAACACTAATACAAACTATTGAGATATTACATTTCAAACTTATGTACTCAAACTCAAATATTTTTTTGAATAGACTTAATCAGTACTTTTAAATAGTCAGAAAATATACTAAATAAAAAACATAAATACTATAATAATATGAATATATGAATAAACAGTATACAAACATAATGCGACGCTACCACCGCGTCGGAGGAGTTGATTCTTACCGAGAAGACCCGGCGAGAAACTCAGTAGTTACTCTTTTAAACTTGTGGTTTTACAATGCGAGTTAGTTGAGTACAATTTGTTTGTTGAAAAAAAAATGCTTAAATTCTAACATTAATAAACAGAACAACCTGATATGTACATCAAAACTACAAAATATGAAACAATAGGATATATGTTTGTATGTATAGCTAAGTGTCACTTTACTTATAGGCTGCCACGGCATGCATTGTGAACTTACAATTTAATATTTATTCACACTGAACACAGTACTTCTTACTAGGTAAATTACAAATAATATACACTTGAGTATGAAAAATGTTATGTCCGTCTACCACGAGTTGCCACTTTGAAATTTACGTTATCGTTCGCGTAAAAAAATGCATTGGGATTTGACATGAGATGACGTGACAATGTTTTTTTTTTTTTTTATATTGCCCGTCAAGATGACCTCACTCCACCTGATGGAAAGCGGTCGTGAGGTCCAGATATGAGGGTGACAAGCCCAGTCATTCAAACGAATCACTAGGCTGGCCATCCTCACCTTGAAGGCCTGCAGAAATGCCTTTTCACGCCCCGCTTGAAGAACCCGGGACTATAAGAGGAAGGAAACACATGTGCTGGAAGAATGTTCCACGTCTGGATGGTACGACAAAGAAACGAGTTGAACAAATGTTGAATTGTGTGTGGGTGATGCCGTAGTCCAGCACGCGTGGTACGGGAGTGGAAAGGTGAGGGTGGGATAAGCTGGAATAACTCGTCAGAGCATTCCCCATTGTAGAAGCGATAGAGAACACTTAGCCTGGCAATGTCTCTACGCAATTGGAGAGACTCAAGGGTCAAAGTTGCCTCTGGGTTTCCAATAATTCGGATAGCACGCCGCTGCAACCTGTCAAGAGCTTCGAGTAGGTACTTAGCGGAACCGTCTCAGAGATGAGAGCAGTATTCCACACACGAGCGAACTTGTGTCTTATACAAGAGACAGAGCTGCTCAGGCGTGAAGAATCGTCTCACTCTGTTCAGGACTCCGAGTTTACGGGATGCAGTTCTAATGACGCTCTCAATGTAGTCCCGCTGGTTTAGGTTGCTACGAACATCCATGCCAAGGATGTTTAGGCTATCCTTAATCGGTAGTGGGGTGCTCTGAAGAGTGGGATGGGAAAGGAAAGGCGACGCCTTTGCTGTGAATGCACACACCTGCGTTTTCTTGGCATTGAACTGTACAAGATTGCATGCACCCCATTCTGAAATGAGGTCCAACACTCCGTCAAGCTCAACAACAAGACTTCGCCTCTTCTCCTCGATGTCAGTCTGCTTTGCCCCAGGGCGCTCGAAATATCGCGCGTGGACCGTGCTATCATCCGCATAGCAATGAATATTACCAAGAGATAACATGTCATTGATATGCAGAAGAAACAACGTCGGCGACAAGACGGAGCCCTGCGGCACTCCGGCATTAATCTGGAGAAAGCGTGATTTTTGACCATCGCAAAGGACACGAATTCTACGTCCCTCCAGAAATCCGGCGACCCAGTCGCATAGGCGAGGTGGCAGACCATATGCCGGAAGCTTGGAAAGAAGCGAACGATGCCATACACGGTCGAAAGCTTTGGCAATGTCAAGGCTGACGGCCAAAGATTCCCCATGCTTGTCCATAGCCTCCCCCCAGATGTGTGTTACGTACGCTAGAAGATCACCCGTAGACCGTTTTGGTCGGAAGCCGTACTGACGGTCGTGAATGAGAGAGTGATCCTCTAGGTAGCGGATGAGCTGCGTGTTTATGATCCGCTCAAACACTTTAGCTAAAACTGAGGTTACGGCTATTGGACGGTAATTGGCAGGGTCAGACCGGTCCCCTTTTTTGGGAACTGGTTGAACGTTCGCCTCCCTCCAAGACAGCGGCACAAGACCCGAATTGTAGGAGAGGCGATACAGGCTAGTGAACACTGGAGACAACTCCTCTGCACATTTCTTCAGCACCACAGCTGGAATTCCATCAGGGCCACTGGCTTTCCTGACATCGAGTGACTGCAGTTCGGCACGAACATCACACTGCCTGATACGAATATCAGGCATTGTGGAACCGCAATGTGGAATATCAGGCGGCGCAGCACCGCAGTCATCGATGCAAGAGTTTGCGGCAAAGAGGTTAGCCAGTAAATCGACTTTCTCTTGCGGCTGATGAGCCAACGATCCATCAGGGAATCTCAGTGGGGGCAGCGAAGGCACGCAGAAGTTAGATTGCACGTGTTTAGCCAGTCGCCAGTAGGAGCGGCTACCCGTAAGGTGCGTGATGAGTTCTTGGCCAACACGTGCAATTCGCTGGGCGTCTGCTTTAATATAAGCCCTCTTCGTGGCCTTGGTGGCTTTATTAAAGGCTGCTTTCAGGGAGGCAAGGTTGGAATGATCATTGAGTGATGTCAAATCCCGATACAATTTTTTACGCGTACGATAATGTAAATTCAAAGTGGCAACTCGTTATAGACGTACAGCTCAATGCTCAATACTCGGTAAACAAGTGGGTGTGACAGGGTGTGCGTGAGCTCTCTTGACCATTGGCCAAGACGGTATAACCTAGTTTCTCTTTGTAGGTGACGAGACTGCTAGTGCTCACACACGCACTAGTTGGAGGGTTTCATGTCGCAGCACAGGGCAGTTGTTGTAGCTTTGTCTCTGTTTCGTTTATTAACTCATGTAGTCGAGCACCGCGTCCAGATTGCTTCCGCACTCTCGACTGCGTGACCCCGACGTGACCATGACACCTAACCAGAGCCCTCAGGACTTTAGGAGGCCATATAAGCAGAGCTTGTTCTATTGATGACATACTCGGAAATACTTGAGTATTTTGAATAATAAAATGCCAAAAAAATTGTTAATAATGCCATGTATAATAATAACTTAAGCACATACCTTTAAATATTGGCGCATTTTTTACACACAGATGAAACACCTATTTCGATACTGAAATATTCGTTAAACTTGGGGCAAGAGCACTACCCTTATAACAAATAATTGCTACTGTGTAGTACAGTACTGGCTTTAAACTAATAAGAAAGCTTCTAATATAAATGTAGACCATATGGCATAATAATCAAAACGACTAATAACTTAACGCATATTTCTTAAAAGCATAATAATTAAAACGAATTTTATGTTGACATCATATTATGACAATGAACATTGTGCTTAGAAAAAATTAACATACTCTAACTAACCAAGTATGATAAATAAACTCGCGAAACCTTACTCAGGGGATCGCCGACAAAAAAAAGTTATGTTTTTACACTACAAAAAAACACAATTCTAGTGAGTAGGATTGTTTAAATTAAAAAAAATCAAATAGATATTAGTGCTATTTTTGAAACGTTTATAATAATCAAATCAGTCTCTAATTCGCACGTAATTTAAATCAAAAGGTACTAACTTAGCAGCTAGTGGCGATGAAGAATTTGGGTGTCCATGATATGTTTGGCATTATCGATTTTAATTTCGCAACGAGTCCGCTCATGCCAGTCATAGCTTTAGCGCCATCATCGCTGACTAATGCTAATAGCGATACATTTTTTCTCATCAATGTTTGGGCCCGTGCTAGCTGACGTCCAAGTCGAAGCCGCGGATTGTCTTATACCTCGTACTTACTTAAAAAAAGCTCTTAATTAGTTAATCAAAAGCTCTTAATTAATCATTATTAGCACATGTATGGTGGTGAGTGGTAAGATGGTGTAGGCTGGGTGAAAAAAGTGTCATAAAGGTGACACTTTTTCTAATATTTTTTGTCTATGTTTGTAACCTGCGTATATTTTAAGTGTCAAAATGAATTTATTTCTATTTCTAACGTAGTCTTTCAAATAATTTAGTTGTCTGTCTATGGCGCAAAGGCGTCGCTAGAATTTACAACCTGTAAAGGAGTCGCGAATTAAAAAAGATTGAAAAACACTGGTCACAGGATCACAAGTTAAAATAAGGGGATACCACAAGGATCTATTCAGGGACATAGGAGCAAAATGGAGCGCTCTTCGCGATTCCATGTTTAAAAGTCCCCCCTGGTTCAGATATGGTGTAATATGGGCTCTGCGTGGAACCATGTAGCAAAAGCACATGCATTTTGAACTCTCTGTATCAACTTCCTGGTTCGGGCCAAAAGACATCCTCCGATTGCGGTATCAGCATAGTTGAGCTTGGATAGTATGAGTGTTTCACAAAAATGGATTCTCAAGTTGACACTTAGGTACTGGCGGATTTTGTAAAGCACTCTCAGACTATAATAACAATTTTTGACAGTCTCAACTCTAATGTAACAGATACTTTATTGTAATAGTTAATACGTAGAATGCACTGACTAACAATTATTGTTTTTGAATTGTTTAAATTACCTTTTGTTTTATGTTCCTTCACGTTTGTTTTTTTTCTCTTTGTTTTATATTCTTTTAGGTTTATTTGTATCAAAATGACACATTGTATTTTACTAACGCCTGTTGTAATGTAAACCCAAAACAAGTTTAAAAGAGTAACTGCTGAGTTTCTCGCCGGGTGTTCTCGGCAAGATTCAACTCTGACGTGGTGGTAGAATCGAATTAAGTCTGTATGTATACTATATATTTATATGACCATATTATTATGGTATTTATGTCTATTGTTTAGTATATTTTGCTGTAAATTTTACGATTTTAAAGTACTAATACAGTCTATTTAAATAAACTTATTTGAGTTTGAGTTTATGCCATCTTATGTTAAGCTTTGAAATATTAGGAATAACTATATTATGCCAAAAGTAATTAGGGCTTTCACTATTTATTCTATGTAATAATATGCATTTAGACTGTCATGCTATGAAATAATATGCATTTAGATTATTATGCTACATAAAAGTTATGCCAAGCATACATTATAAGAAGTTAATAATATGATGTATGATGTTATGCCTAGGTAATGAGTTATGCCAAGCGACTCTAGGATAATCGACGTTATGCGAAAAGTTAGTCCCTCGAAATGAATATTTACAGAATACATGATTATTTTCATCCTTACCGGAAGGGTTAGTAACAAAATCGTATTAGGATTTTCCAGAGCTCTTCCTAGTAGAGTAACAATGTCTGCCGTCAACATCTGCTTCTCGAGCTAAGTGACCGCGAGCTCATGTCCCGACTACGGTCATTCACTTTATTACACTTGTTAGGCAAATCACTTTGGGCGGTAACTTATAATAACGTTTACATGAAATTTATACAAATTTTTATGAATTGTCTCACCGCCTTGTCACAAGATGTTATAAAATACCTTAGTAGCCCTCGAGATTGTATTACACTAAAAGCAAGTAGATACTACAGGTGCGACTCAAGTGCGACTAATCGAAGCCCAAAGTGTCGTTGAAAACACTACGAGTCAAAGACGTTCCTTTTAAATATTGAATGTCTTTTCACGGCTTTTTATTCTGTTTTTCAGTTTTAAATCGCATTCTGAATATAACTAAAAAACAATCAATTTTTAAAAACAATGTCTAATTTGTAAGTTAAAAAATAAATCAATTGGTGGCGCTAGTTAGTGGCTATAAACGCCCTAAATGGTGTAGGCGATATCAGCGTACACATGCTTTAAACTAAGTTGTGGACTTATTTATCTCAGGAGATAACCGTGTTTCAGAACAGAACAACGTCACATAGGTACATTGCCTTAATTTTGTTATGAAAAATAGAAAATATGAAGTTGCAATTATTATAAAAATCTTTCACGAATTTGTGTTTTATCAATGAAATTATGTAGCAATAAAAACCCTACAAAAGCCATACCGACTTAAAATGATTAATGGAGTACTAAATATAATGTAAATTCTATTGTTTGATCGTAAAAGCACTATAATCCGGCTAATCCTCAATCAAACAGTTTCCCAATTCATGTAATCCGAATGGTAGAAAGCAAATGCAAGAACACATTGCCATTATACCGTATTTATTTACACAAAGAAAACCAATCCGTCAAATAAAAACCTCGAAGCTGGGCGCAATATAACAAATATGTATTTTTTCCACAATCCGTCCACTAAAAGATAATATGTTACTTTATTTCTATTTTCTGTATTCACTGACGGTTTATGTATCTCGAATAGTCACGTCCCCTCCCGGGCAGGGTACAGCATACAAATAAGTGAAAGTCCGAGACCGAACACCCACAGCGATGTTCTTTATCTGTGGATCTCTTAAAAGAATTTGATCGCATATGAGAATATTACGAGCAACATCTGTGACGAGGGACGTATAAACTTAAATATTTGGATACAAGAACCGTACTTACCATAAAGAAAATCATCTGGTCATCTACAACCCCTGTTTACCTTCGCCTAGAGGGATCCGGAAGTATTTGAACGTTAAATTGAAAACGTTTGATAAATATGGTTTCTTGCCTTTTTGTGCCTTTTAATTTTATCCTACTGAGATTTAAATGCCAATTGATTTTTAAACATAAACAGATAAAATAAAATAAAACTCGTTTTGAAATTGAAATACTAATTTGCTACCACATTTACCGTCTGCAGCATTTTTAAACTATCCAAAAAGCAAATAATGAACTCAGCGCATCTAGAATCACGTGAGGTCCAGAAGTTGGAACTTTTCCAATTTGTTGTATGACGTAGAACCGCAGTCTAATTGACTGCAGGTTTCGGTACAGAAATACACTTAATTAAAAATAAGCTTAAAATCCATATTTTGAATGCTTTACAGGAGCAGCTCTGGTTTTAGTTCTATTTTAATTGAAACATAAAATTTAATATTATAAACTACCTTATGCTGCAGCAGTAATAACCAGTTTTTTTTGGACTATGAAATCATTTTTTTTTTATTGATGCCATTAATCATAGTAACATCGAGTTGAGTATTGAATAAAGTGTAGCTGTTGGGTGCATAAAGACAGCAAAACAAAACTGATGTAGTTCCAAACATACTACGTACAATGTAGCTACTAACACAATTTTCCATCGAAGTCTAGTGGTTTCGCAGAAAAGATCTTTCGCGGTAAATGCATCGAAGTTTAATGGCTTCAAAGGGCCGATTTTCGCGGTACCATGCATCGCAATATCGAGATTCCGTATTTGAACCAATGTAAAATGTCCTGATATTTTCAAAATAAAAGAAATTACCATTTGGTGTATTATTATCAAACGCAATATGTTTAGATTAAATTGAATTGGTAATCAACTTAGTACGAATTTTCACTTTCAATCAGCTGTGAATTAAAAGTCTTAGCATTTTGTGCAGTCCGGGTGCAAAATGAACAACGTTAGCCGTCTTTATCCGAAGCGGATAATGGTCTTGATTCCCCATTGTTTGAGAAGTACCCGACGTGACGCTGCCGGTGCAGCGACGTTAAGAATCTGAACACGATTATTTGTAGGGGTGTCCGTTTGTGTAAAGAGCTTTTCATTTAAATTGTGTTTTTATGAGGGATACAACCGGAGAAAGAGATGAATCTGCACGTCAAAAGTTTGAAAATAATATATGTTGCTGGTTTGATTACCGTTTGATTTAGAATTAGGCGAAAATGGTTGGTAGTCACTATTTAAGTTCAAGTTGATATAATTAAATCGGTGATTATATTTTAGCAATCACTACAACCAACACCGCCTCATTTCCATTGTAGCAAACACACACACATTGACCGTTGATTTTCATATTACAAATAAATGTATAGCAGTAGCTACGGGCAATTTATAATTATTTATTAGATAAAAAATATCTGTAAAAATGGCGTCGCGTGGAAACGCGCTTCGTAACCGACGGGGATTAATCGTCAAAGCCCTTTAATTGGAACCTAATTGGCTGTTTAACACTCCAGCTTGATTGAAACTTTTAAAAAGTCGACTTTCTACACGCAGTGATGAATGCTTTGCCACTCATTATTAATTCCTAAAAAAGTTTAAACATTATGTTATCCTAGATCAAATAGAAGGGTTGAGTTAGCAAGACGATCTTGAATTTCGACATCTTGCAGCAATACCTTAGGACAAAACTATTCAGTTGATTTCCATGAAATGTTTATTCACTTGACAGTTACACAAATAATTAAACATTTTTGTACCAGGCTGTTGGTACATTCAACAAAAAAAAAAAAGTCAGATACTGTGATCAAAAATACATTCAAGTTGCCGAATTGGCGGTATTTTTAAGTAATAGAATAGTGAAATAAAGCCTTTTACTAGAATTTTGTTTAGGAACTCAATTAAAATAAACCCAGGTTGCACTGCTACGAGGCTGAGTTTGTGTATCTAGGTCATGTTTAACTCCTGTCATGATAGTGTCAAATAAATCTTAGACTCGTTCACTGTAAAAATCTCATGACCAAATTGTTTTAATTATATTTGGTTCAATTTAAGGCCGTCAAAGCCTTAGGCAAATGAGAGACGTCTAGTCCGAAGTAGCCGTCTGCGGACAAGGTGCGCCGCAAATTGACGCGCCGCGCCGCAGATTGATCGTGAGGGTGCGGACACCTCGTTAAAACAACATGATGTATGACAAAACATACGAAACGTCGTCGTAAGAGACAATATAAATGTATAAGCTAAGTCTTCTAAAACACTTCAAATATATTTTAAAAAAATTGATGCTAACTGCCACAGCTAACTCAAATATTTTAGTTATGAAGTGTTTTTTTTAATCGTTATTTACACTAACGGAAAATTATTCACTTTATCGCAGAGCGAAGACACACAAAAACACTTGAAATCAATAGTAATATATTTTGTTCAATTTAACACACAGCTAAAATTTACTTATATTTTTATATAAGTAAGTGCTAGTATATCATGAATCTCCATTCAATTCATAGAAAATTTAAGAGATTATAAAAAAAACACCAAGGTAAACAATTGACGCAGCAAAGCAAGAAGAAGTCGTTTACGTTTGATAAATAGAACATAATACGCGAACAACGTATCGTTTGCAAACCGCAAAATTGCATCCGCAACATATTGGTAACAAATAAAACAATGTACACGGGCGGTACAATCAATCAGTGATCATGGGGTTGTTAATTAGCGAGCCACCGCGGCGACCAGCGCGGCGGCGGATCGCGGCCGGCGACTTCCGACTGACCGCCTCCGATTTGCATAAAGGCCGCCCTTAATACGAGATTATTTTCCAGTTAGGACCGACCCATTCATTATTAGTTTCCGCATATTTAGTAGACCCTGATTCGTTATTTGAATTGCCACTCCAGATTCGATTGCTGTCCCATCACGATTAAGATAATCAAAACAGTTTATAGCGCAGCACTGTTTTGTTTATAACCCTTAGAAACCGACTCCATGCCAGCATATTTCCAAGGCGGGAATGTAGTCTACTCTATTTCAAAAGGCAACTGTAGAGCAAAGTATTTCCCAAACGCAGAATTCCTTACATTTTCTGCAACATACGCCAAATGAAACTGACATTAGAAAGACGCCTTGAAAAATCTGAATTTACATTTCATTTCAGTTTAACCATGCGAGTTCGTTTTAACTTCGTTAGTATAGTATCAGTTCATAATAAACAGAACATGAAACTATAAAAGCGGAACCAAAATCTATTTTGTATTCACGAACCATGAATGGGCTTTGTCATAGCAACATCTCCATATATCAACATAGGCTCGTTGCCGCTACGCCCATAGAAACAAATCAATCCGGATTTTACAATGAAATCTATATAATCCGTACGTTGGGCGCCGTGCAATAACAGAAGCTGCAGTAACATTGGAAAATCTGGTGCATAGCAGTGGCATATTGTATGCGCTAGATTGGTTCGCCAACAATGTTACGCAGTGTAGTGACGACAGAGCCACGTCTTGCCATCGGCGACAAAGGGATTACCCTCCCGCACGCCTCTGTCTGCGGTTTCTTAATTAACCTCTAAATACCCTGCACGCCGCTGCTCTGTGCGGTGTGTAAGATTATTGCCTACGTTACCCTTGTTAATTTTAATGTACGGTGTTATTGAAACAAATAGAACTCGTGACGAGCGCCTTATTAAGTTTGAGTACGTTTACTCGTACTTATGTCATTATTAGGATTAGAATTAGCGCTCACTCCACAGGATAACTTTTAATAATGTTATAACAACAAGTTGCTTGCCTATAAATTAGGCAAATTGGGTTTGGCTTGCTTAACACAGTTTTCTGTATGAAATAACAGACATAATTAGGTTTTTCATCTCAATTTTTTTAAAGATTAGTAGTATTTTACAAGGTTGGTATTTAATTTTTTTTTAAGTATCATTTTAGATCCAGTATGAATTTTGTTTTAAATTTAAGAGCAAAAAGCATATACCTACTTATTATTGCTATAGAAAAGATAGATGCAAACGCGTAGACAGCTAATAGGGTGCGTCGTGTGGCAATGCTCGATTTACATCAGTTGAGTCAGGGGCAGCGGGGTAGAAAATGGAGCGGCGTGCTTAGAGCTAATACGATCAGGTGAGCACACAGTGAGGCTTTCATCTTCACTCGGGTATCGCGCCTCGGCAACACACACGAGAGCATCAATCCGAATGGAGTAGCATCGCGCGCTGAAACCATCATATTTTAGCAAATCTTAAACACATGGTTATTTGATTTTTTAAGATATTTTCAAGAACACACTTAAATAGTTATGATCAAACCCAGATACAGAATAAGCACAAATATTTCAACGCGTTGATGTTTGTCCTGGGTGGGAATCAAACCCAAGACTGCCGAAAATGTAGGATTCAAACCGACCTCACCAACGAGTTAGTTTAGACTAAATCAACCATACGAGCTTCCGTTTCTAACGTTACTGAAAATATAGAAAGGTCGTTTTACTAAAACGTGGAGACTTTCAGAAAACAAAAGAAAAGAGGTTGTTTGTTCAAACAACATCTATTGTCGAAAGTACAGGATCTATAAATCTAGCGGTGTCGGTCTGAGGGAGACGGTGATACGTAAACAAGTGTGAACTGGACGGAATATCGGCAGTCGCAAGCCAGCAAGTTTATTCTCCAAACACGCCGTCGGCAGCGCCAGCACGCTGCGCTCGCACACCCCGGCTTCGCACTCTTCCGACCGACTCGACTCCGCTCAGTGAATGACAAATGTTTACCCACGCCACCCCAGGATAACCTCGTCGCTGTACAATACCATTCAAACTTTACAACTTTCCCTCCTATTCTATTCCCAATATATTTTGTGCAACAAGCCAAACAATAAACGCGACGTGCGTTTATTGCCCCGATAGGTACACGCAAAATTTAAGAGGAAAACAAAGAGTGGTAATTTGGCAAGTCGAAGACGAACGCATTTAAAATGGGTAGAGCAGAGCGGCACCCATCTATCTTGGAGCTTGATAAACGACGACATTATTCCTTATCGCCCACTCAATTTGTTTAAAAGCGTTCTGCTTTGATAATTTGAAAATTACAAATCGTATTCTCACACAAAAATGTCCTCATAACTGTAAAGTCTTGCCGCCTTGATAAGGACGAGGGAAGAGATCTTTCCAATTTATCTAAATTTATATCTTTAGAATATGTTATTCCAGCTGAGAATAACACAAAGGGAAATGCCTGTTTTCTCTTCATTTTGAGTTTGTCCGTATGTTATGCAATGTAAGCATAGTTCAAGATGGATAATTTTGTTGCAGTGGTTGAGGAGCCGGAGTTCACGGACGTGATTCAGAACGTGACGGTGCCGGCCGGGCGCAGCGTGCGACTGGCGTGCTCCGTCAAAAATCTCGGCTCTTATAAGGTACGTTTCTATTTTAACTTTTCTACAAAACACATACATAACATTTTAAACTGTCTGCTAAACTCAACAGAGCTACAAATCTTTAAAATCCTCTGAGCACTTAATTAAGTTGCGAAACAGAAGTACAGTTAGTAGAAGAATAAAAATATTCATCTAATCTGTGATTTATTAACGGAAAAAGATATTGATTCTTCACTTAGCATAAATGTTCTAACAATCAACTACTTAATAATGGTTATTGGCACCCAGAATATCTCAGATATTAGCAACGAAATAATACATAGTTTGTCTTGATAGGTTTTTATGATCAATGTGATCATGTTTTATGACAAATCCACTGGCTTTCTCGCTCATGCCTTTTCAACTGAATGTACTCGTAGCAGGGTATTGTGACTGCTAAATAAATAATGTCTTTAGCATATATACTGTCCCATTGCAGAATATATACGTACATTATTTTGTTTGTTACATTACTTTCAGCATTAATACTTTGTGTTTTCGGATTTTTCAAAACATAGCCCGGGTTTGTGATCGCCAACCCGCATTTGGCAAGCGTGGTGATTAAGCCAATACCCATCCATTGTAGCGATGACTTGATTTCAATGATGGAGGCCTTCGCCCAGCAGTGGGACAGTATATAGGTTAATTAGTTTTGTTTAGTATTACTTTGCAAAAAGGGTGACCTGTACGTCTACCACGAGTTGCCACTTCAAATTGACTGGCCTGTTGGCGCAATGGCAGCGATCCTGCCTATAGCGCCGGAGGTCGTGGGTTCGATCCCCACCCATGACAAATATTTGTGTGACGAACATTTGTATTTGTTGTGTGTCTGGGTGTACTATCTATTTAAGTATGTATTTAGAAATATTTAAGTATGTTTATCAGTCTCTGACGCCCATATTACAAGCTCTGCTTAGTTTGGCGTCAGATGATCTTGGTGTGAAAAAAAAAATACATTCGTTCGCTTAAAAAAATGTATTGGGATTTAATATTGTCATGCCATGTCATGTGTGGATGACACATGACATGACATGACAACCAATAAATTTTTTTACGCGAACGATAACGTAAATTTAAAGCGGCAACTCGTGGTAGACGTACAGCTACGCTATTGAGCAACGTAGCTAGTAGATTTTCCGACAAATCTCGAGCTTTACCAACAAACGCCGCGGGCAGATTGAGTGATCTCCCTATATGATTCAACTGTTATAATGTTGTTATTCAAACACATTCACTAAGATATCAAATTACAGTAAAAAGATACTAAACTGATGTGCATTGTAGATATTGACGAAACAACATATGTTTAAGCAGTAAAGTAACAACTCAAAAATATCAGAAAGCATTTTCCCTGAAAGGCAACGAAATCACGTCTGTGGGGGCATACCACTTAGACCGCAGACACACTCGCAGTGGGGTAGACGACAATATGCGTGGAGCGCCGAAAGGAAACATAAAATAAGAAGCATTTTATCATTTGATTTAGAACGCGCCGTCGTAATAAAGTGTCCATATAAATGGAGGAAGATATGATTTACAACCCCTACGTCGAGTTTGCACCTCTCTCGCATAACTGAGACGGTTTAAAAACTAAAATAATGCTATAGAAAAATGAACCTTAACGGTACACCGCAAAATGTATTTTCGGTTTTATAGACTATGTTTGTGCGAATTGATTGGATTAGCTTTGTAGCTAAAGTTTATTTATTGTTGAAAAAATATAGTACTAACCTCTAACAAAATTGGGTGCTACAAAGTGTCCAATATTTAGAAATACTAGCAAGTCACACTGTTCTATTTTCGCTAAAAACCTACTTTTTTGAAGTTTTATTCAACACAAGTGTCACGTTAGGATCGTAATTCACACAGCACGAGTTGAGGTGAGAAACTTTAAAATGTTTAGAGTCAGAGTGCATTTTAAATCCTAACATGCATTCTGTCTTTACTAAATAGTCTCTGCGGAGCGGTTTAGGTTTATCCAAGTAAACTAACATACGGGACAATGTTTACAAGTTCCCGTTTCAGCTTGTTTGTTAATGTTTGGTTGGGTCTAGTCTAAGAAAGCAATTTTTACATGAATCCTTTACAGAATTATTTCAAGCAGTTCACTACGCAGAGATAGACAATACAGTCATGTTTAGCTTATATCGATTTTGCAAATACTCACATAATACAATATTTTCTCTATTCAGACCCAAAATATCTAAATCAAATTTTCCGTAGCCCACGCGGACTCGTAGTCGTTACAAACTCTCGTAGGTTGCTACGAGGTTGTAGTTCGTAGGGATATTTAATTTGTTATTGTTACCCAATAATAGAATGGTGTCATAGCTTATTTACCTTTTATAAGTCAAGTACTCATACTGGAAGAGATAAAATGAGCAAAATACTTAACAGGTTTTTTGCTTTACTAATTCAATTCATTTTGTAATTTTGTGCATCCGTATAAATATGAGAAAAAAAACGTTGCCATGGCGCTGCGCTAAGCCTCAAAGGCCTTTCGGTGCTGTCGCATAGGATCATAAAAGCAGAATCATTCCTGTTGCCGCTAAAAAGTCTCCGGGACCGCCAGAAGGAAATTAAATAAATAATAAAAATAAATATCTGGGACAATTCACACCAAGATCATCTGACCCCAAACTAAGCAGAGCTTGTAATATGGGCGTCAGAGACTGATAAACATACTTAAATATTTCTAAATACATACTTAAATAGATAATAATAAATTAGCGCTAGCTTGTTAAGAAATGCACCTCTGAATGATGCAGTCGTGGTGTGGGAGTACCTAAGGTCGCTGATGTAACAGGGTAGTGGACTGAATGGAAGGATAGGTTTTTTTTGAGTGGTAAGACGTTAGTCGGGCAATTGACGAAATACTAGCGGATAACAAAAACAAACTCCTGCCTTTGGTTCTTGATGAGATAATTATAATCTGTTGCGCAGTGTACCATGGCCAGTGTATTAAAATGGCTAGACAATATTTCGAAAAAGCCTAAATCTTATTTTAAAATAAAATTTGACTACCAGCAGAAACGCTACAAATCTTAATATTTGAAATGAGCCTAAACATGTGAAAATTTATAATAATAAACTTTACTTTACTTTCCTTTGAATATATTACTATAAACGTTCATAAACAAATCAAAACATTCAGGACGTGCATTTGTCTTAAAGAAGGTCTTTCTCCGCCTCTGCAATCCGCACTCGATAAAAGCCAAAATAGTGTTCTTGTGAAATAAAGGCTTAACTGAGGGAGCCATCACGGTTGCCCTGTATTGACAACAAGAAGCGGATTTCCCCGGAAGCCTCGCCTCTGCCATTAGTTTCCCGCATCGGTTAAAAAGATTTGCCTTTTCAACGGTTTTTTTAGAATTATTGGGGCTTACGGAATATTGGAATGAACAACTAAATCTTGGTTTGCTTTTTGTATTTGTATTCTTTTTAGTTTATCATTCTGTGATTTAATAAGTTTGTTTGTTCATAATATCTAACACAAAATTGTACACTGAAGAGTTTATTATTTATTTGCATTTAATTTACGACAAAAAACTCCGATTATTGTAGAACCACCAATTTATGTAAACTCTATATTCTCCAACATCCAAGTTAAAAAGTCTTAAAAGCTTCGTAATTTTGTACCTTTTTGTAAAAAATTTGGAAGGGTAAAACGGACACAAAAACTAGTATGTTATAATGGTTTTCATGTATTTTTTACATTAAAATATGGTTTTAGGAATACCAGCAAATAAACACCAATTTCAACCGGTAAGTATGTTTTTTTACGACTGAAAATTCACGTAAGTACGTGTTCGACGAACGGGAGTTGGGGCCTGATGCTGAGCCGTAATTAGTCAGTAAAACAAAGTTTGGTTTTGTCGTGTTTAATGGAGACAACTTCTTTTTTTCTGAAAACTTCAAAAGTTCTTACTGGCCTGTTTGTAAACATAGGTTCAAACGAGATGAATTAGGAAACAAAATATCCTTTAAAAGGGATCAAAACCCCAGTGATGAATAAACAGAAAATCTGAATGTAATGCGAATGGCTTGTGTATTTTATGCAAATGTTAGGAAGTATGCGCACGTAGCTGGTTCATCGGCATGAAATGTCAGATAGTCGGCAGTAGCACGTATGTGGGTTTGCAATAACATGCCAGAACGAGTCGCAGCAACGTTACACTCGCGCCGCGTGTGCCAGTGTGCGCCGGCTGTGCGAATTCTGGCATATTTCACGTGCTTTAAGATGAGGCATTGCTAAACAAGGAAGCGCACCCTTCGCCTCTCGCAAACACCTGTATTATTACGGGTCGTTTCCGGCAAAACAGTATTTTTACATAGAAACAAATACTGTCTGTTATTAAAAAATTCCAAATGGGCATATTAACGAGTATGTTTACACAAATATACTACATGGTATTTAAGTGGTTCTTTTTTGTATGACATCAAATTAGGCGATGGAAAAATAATGTGAATTCACTCATGAATCTGGCGAATAAATTATTATTTCAAGCGGATTTTTAATTGGTGAGAGATAAATTGAGAGGCCTTTCGCTAAAATATCCAATGCATCCTCTTAATACCGGGCCGGGACTCAAGATGCGGCTCCCGCCCGTCCGCGCCCTTCGCCTGCCACGGCAGGAATGATAGCAATCGCTGTATTAGTCAATTCCGAATCATGTTTTAATTAAGGGCTACCACCCGCCGGTATTGGTGCATGCATATTTAAGTACTAAGTCGGGTAATGAAATATAAACATGCAAAGGATTTCTAATTTGATTGATGGCAATGATGGTTGCTGTGTTTGTTAGCATGTTCATCATTAAGTCCACAGAATGAAAATTAGTGATCGGTGGAATGATTTTCGAACCTTAGTGAGGTTTAAAGAAATCTAAAATGCATGTAATTCAGACACACAAGACCCTGAGATAATAGATCATCTTGAAACGTTTTAATACTTTAAAGCACGAAATGGAAAAGCCTGTATTATGACTATTAGGTACATAAACAAAGTAATGTTCATACTATTACTTAAAAATAGAAAACTAGAAAAAAAATTGTTTGTATTTTCATGGTCCGAAATTTATAGTATTTTATGTAGTTTTCTTGGCTTGCAACGTGAGCATACACTAGAAAGATTAGTATGGTCCATTGGGATTTCAGTAGTTCAGTGGTGAGAGCAGCCACCCAGATTATGGAAGACTCGGGGTTCGGATCCCGCTCGATATCTTCAAGTTCCGAAATTCGTTAGTTTAGGAGGATAAAACAAGCTTTATAAAATGGTAAAAAAACCAAGTTATAAAGTAAATGGTATAAACATCAAACCAAACTAAATAGATATTTCCGCCGTGCACTAGTCACATCAACCAGAAAGTAACTTATTGGCCGAAGATCTCGCGGAAAGTTGAAGTGCCCTCGGCACAAATCCGGCTCTGGAGAGGTCCCTAAGTGGGCTTTTAGCACAAGTAAGCTAAGCTGTCTCGTGCGAATATTAGCTCATTTCTATCTGCTGCATTAGTGCCGCGTCAATTTGTTGCATTCAGGAAACTATAACGCGAACTTCTGCGTAAATAGGATTTTATTGTGCGATTGGAACTTCGCTGGAAATGACGTCATGATTTTATGAACTTATTCAAATAAAACGTCAGATGAGACAATTTCTTGGTTTCAGTTAATAGATTATGAATCTTGCACATTGCATGTTTGTTCAGTTTTTGATTCCACTATAGCTTTCTTCGTTTGCATCAATTACCATTTTAATTACTAAACTGGGCGTCGACTGAGAAACCTTTTACTGAATAACCCATTTTAATCTTTATAAGAGTTCATTGAAAAACAATTTGAAATTAATTACAAGTCGACACTTTATTCCTTTTATTGCTTATTTTATTTTCATATAGAATTCTTATTTTATTATTATTTTGCCATTGTTTTGTTCTAATGGTTTTGTCATGGTTTTTTTCATAAGATTTTGACATTGTTTTATTTTATTTTAATTATTTTGACATTGTTAATTCTTCATTTTGTTATTTTTATTCTTTTTTGTGACATTTTAGGTTCTTAACTACCTATTGGATTGTGTTTTTTATATTATATATATTTTCTTCTTATTTTATTGTTTTCATGTTAAATTTTATTTCCGACCTTTTCGACGACACGATTGGCGTAGTGTGCTGTAGCACGGTTACTCGCCCTTAATTCCGTAGTGTCCCGGGTTCGATCCCCGGTCAGGCCAATTCAGGAAATTATCTTTTCTAAATTGGCCTGGGTCTGGGTGTGCTGGGAGACGCCCCTGGCATAATTCCTTGTCTGGTACCTCGTAACACAGGGATACCTATAATATATCCCTACTTCGAGACCATGACAAGAGGTGTGTTGTCTGGCGCATATTTAAAATAAATAAAAAATAAAAAAAGTTTTATATTTTTCGACTATCTCGATATGAATGCCTGCAATTTGACATGTAATGTTGTAATGTCATTTTGTAATGTAATTTTATATGAGGAATAAAAATAAAATAGGTATCTATCTATCTATCTAAATGTTAAGAGACATGATAAGTAAGTATTTTTGTTTATTAAATTATCATAAAAGTTCACAGGATACCGAGTGACTTTATAATAAAATCGTATCTTGCGATCAACCTTCACAGTCTTGAGAAGCCTTCTAAGTAGTATCGCGACCTTTTATATCCCTCCCGTTTGATGTGTTTCTCCCTTTCTCCTAAGAATAAACAAAAATGTATTTGTTAGATGTATCATCAGATCACTAAAATATTCGACATGTTAAAGCTTCACAAAAGGTGAAAACTTCCATCAAATACTGTCCTGTCTCTGTGTTATATGACATTAGTGCGGTTCTAAATAAATAATTGTAAACAAACTTAAAGCCAACTAACATCTCCAGGGCAAATCAAATATATGTTACGAAGTTACAGCTCTTAGGTGAATATTTCAACATAAGTATTTAAAATATCGTCGAAAGAAAGAAAAAACTTAATGCCACTTTAAAGAAAATATGATTATACAATATTATTTCTAGCTGGATGTGCGATACATCACTGTGACCGTGACTCATTTATCTTGGCCGTCATTATCTCATGAGAGACTACTCTTCTGGCCTACAACTTTTAGAAATGTATTAATTTAAACTACATCCCACACTTCAACCACCGGATTAGCTAGCTAGTTAATAACAAATTAAAAATATATTTCCCACTGCTTAGCAAAGGGCTCTATCGTTGAAATCGTATCATCACTATAAGAGATTAGAATTGGCTTACTCACCATGTTTGGAATGAATAATATGTATTCGTAGTGGACCACTTATGATCCGATGAACTGGATACCTTCACGTGGGACTGGCATCAAAAGTCTCAAGATGAGAGAGGGAAAGAAAGGGCCATTTCCCAGTTGTAGGATTTTAGTTTGCCCGGAAACTTATTTAGTACAAATATTATAAAGAAGAAAGATTTGACTGTTTGTTTGTTTGTAATTGATAGGCTCCAAAACTGCTAAACCTATTTCAAAAATTCATTCACTAATATAAAGCTCCATTATCAGCGAGTGACATCGGCTGTATATAATACATTTTTCACTTCTCATGCTCTAAAAGTACGCCAATATAGCCCTACGAAGCGGGCCTAAAGTGACCACTTTAGCCCCTAGGGGGTAAAAAGTAATTAGTTTTTTAATTT
Source organism: Udea olivalis (assembly GCA_947369235.1). Classification (NCBI taxonomy): domain Eukaryota; kingdom Metazoa; phylum Arthropoda; class Insecta; order Lepidoptera; family Crambidae; genus Udea; species Udea olivalis. The sequence goes on along the minus strand of OX376341.1, from coordinate 11,924,141 downwards.
TCTTCATGTGACTCAGATAAACTCAAACAGCCAGTAAATACACTATTATCTGTGGAGTGTGGACGGACCATCTTCATTGCGAAAATTTTTAAAGTTTTAGTTCCATGGTTTGTTCGCAAAGAAGGTGGCGCCATGTGTTTAAATTGTTATTCTGTGACTGGTTTAAAAGAAAAAAAAAACTGACCGCGTAAATTCAGCATTTTTGTCGAGTGTAAATTTGTTCGGTTTTGAAAAAAATTATTAGGAATGTTCTGTGACAGCGAAGAGTTTGGCGTCGAGCAAAGAGCAAAAGATATAATAGATAATCTTTTGCCGCCAAAATCGCAGAAGATTTACCTAAAAACTTACGGAAGTTGTATGGACTGGAGGAATAAGAAACATTTGTGATGTGAAAAGTACAGTTTGCACCTCGAGACTAAACGCCAACTTAACATACCCTCGGTTTCATTGACTCCCTCGCACGCTCGGGAGTCAAACCACCTCTGGTATATTATGGCTTCGTTTAGTCCCTCGATATAAAATATACTATTATAGGCTAGATTTTGACGAGAGAAACAGTCTACGCGGGTGAAGCTCCTGACGGACAGCTAGTTGCTATATGAACCTGAGAAATTAAACAACAAATTGAGCTGAGAAAGTTCTCATAAACTCGTACTGACTTCAGTTACTTAATAAATTACAAAGAACCACCAAATACTTGGAACAAACAAAGTACTTGAACGTTGGATGAGGCTGTTTAAACGTTCCATAATTAAATCTGTCGTAATATTATTAAACACGTCTACTCGTCATCTCCTCGGGCGATAGGGTCCGTCGTTAAAGAGGTTTGGTGCGGTGCGGCCGAATGGGTAAAGTTTGCAACGAGTCCATTATAAATCAAACGACGCCTTCGAGGCATGTCCTGAGGGACGCCAGCTCCTCCCGCGCCTCCGAACTTCAACTTTGCCTCCTTAATGCCTCAACAATTAAGATAAAAAGAAAGAAGGGCCGAAATTAAAGGTGGTTAAAAGATAACGAGTTAATAGGCCGCCCTTAGTTACAAGGAGAGGCGCTGATTTTGGAGGTTACTCGACCTAATTGCCAGGTTCAACGGTTAGAGCTGGAATTGTCTAATAATGTTACTAGCGGTATCACTATCTAATAATATTACGCTAAAAAATCATCAAGACAGCTTTCTCGACTTTACCATGCAATGTTCAAATATGTTTACAACGCATTTCTAGACACAAACACTGCCATGCTTGAAATTCTAACAAGCACTTTTCATTAATAAGCCTCTTTCAACTAAGTGCCACCTTCATAACAAATTGCAAGAAATTAGACATCAAGCAACTTAGGCAATTTGTATCTAATTTTGCATATTTAAGCAAGATGCAGGCGCAGGCTGCGGCGCCGCCTAGCCGGCCAGAACTAGCCGAGTGACGTTGTGCCCTAACTCATTTAGGATCCGCAGACGAATGAAATTAGTTAGCCGCTGCCGACATCTCTAATATTATATTTGCAGCCACTAGCTTCATTACTCACTTAGGTATTCTGATGAGTTTTATTCTATTTTTCAGAAGGTTTTGACGAAACGAATCAACATTTTCATTTAAACTTTCGAAAAGATAACGAGAAACGGACAATTTAGGCTGAATTTTGTAAAAAAAATATTAGTGGTAACGTGTAAGTAAATTGAAGGGATAGCAGCGACATAACGTGAAGAAATGATGGGCATAAGCGCAGGATAGGTCTAGAATGGATAACTTTTGAAGATAAACGGAACGTATGCCGGCTAACCACAAGGTGGACGGACCATGATGAAAGTCTCAGGATACAGTGGTTAAGAGGAGGGCAGATTTCTTAAAAAAATACTTTTAATAATAATTGATTATTTCAGACTAACAGAAATTTGACCTAAACTGGGTTGATCTTATTAATCTAACAATGTTTAAGAAACGTTTTCTTCAGATGACAAGTTTGAAAATATACCGTAGATAACAAAATTGCATTGGTACGACGATACTGTGAACTTTGCCAGCTTTGAGTAATCGACCCAACGATACCTATATGCTTAACTGTACAGATTCATAACTACTAGAATTTCAGAACCTTCAACGTCAGCTTGGTGAAATCAAAACTTGTTTCTAAAGTCCATCCCAACGTTTTCCTTCACTAAGCAATTTTATAATCCTAATTCTGGCAAACTTGGGACGTTACTAAATATTGCGCTTCCTTCGACCTCGAACATGCAAAGGGAACTTCGTCAAGTTCAGCACTCATCGCTTATCTCATAACCACTCAACATTTTGATTCCTACTTAACTTTATCTTTACTGTTAGAACAATAAAAGTTGAGTTTGAAAATATCATTTATGGTTTACGGATTTAAGATAACCTTTTATAGGAAATTCTAGATTTGGGTAAACTTTGTGAATGTTAAAGTAAATTGAGGTTAATAAAACCAAGCAGGTATGGCAGCCCGGCTCGTGGTTGATCTAACAGCTACTAGTGTTAACTGCCTAGAATTCAAAAGATGTAGATATTTGAAACGGAATCTTGATGAAAAACTCTTCCCAATCGAAAGGAAAATTATATCTTATTTATGCTTAACTGTATTTGTTGAGCAATTGAAAATTGCTATCAAAGTTTTGATCTCGTAGCGAACTGTACGTCTACTACGACTTGCCACTTTAAATTTACATTATCGTTTGCGTAAAAAAATGTATTGGGACAATACAAATTTTACGCGAACGACAATGTAAATTTAAAGTGGCAACTTGTGGTAGACGTACTGGTCCGTGAGCGTAAACTCGAATGAAGAGATGTGATAATCTTCTATTGTTGTAACAGTTTTTGTGCGCAAAAAAAAAATAAGACGGACTTACGCTTAACATTTTTTATCGAAACCCACATAACAAGATTTAGGTCATAAGTGCAAATTCAGTGCATATATTTTATCAATGAAATGGGGAAGAGTAACTGTGTCCAGTCGAGGCGGCCGGTGACAAGCGCGGTGTAACAAGCTGCGACTTGTATTATTCCGACACTGCCAAAGCTACTGAGTAAACTATGGTAAGTACCAGTACTTCCCATACTCTTTCGGAATCTACTAAAAAGTTTTTACCAATATGTTGTTCCCCACAAAAACTTTATTTTTCTAGATACAAGTATGTATTTAAGTTCACTAGCAGATTTTATAAGTTAGTCTAGGCTTATCGTTACTGTTCCCTGCGGTTAGGGGAAGAGAATACTACCGAGGTACGAGTATCCCTGCCTGTCGCAAGAGGCGACTAAAATGGCCCTTGGGGTCGCGAAGCGCACGCGGAGGGGCCTGCGTGTGTTTAGGTTAGCGATCCCGAGGAAGATGGTAACGCGTGTCTTCGGACACAGTGGTCTGTGTTATCGTGCACTGGAGTTGAGCTTGCTCCTCCTGAGGTTGGCTGCCAGGCGGCCTTGCGCGCCGAAGGGTCCTGCGAGGAGTGTCTCGCTCGTTGGGGATCCCGGGTCCCTTTCATTCTGCGCCGAAGATGACCACCGTCAGGTTTTAGTGGGTAGGGGTCTCTGTTTTCCCAGGAGTTCCGAGTCCCACATATCCCAGGTGTCCCGAACCCAGGGCCTTGGGAATGCCTAAATGCATTTCCTGGCGCAAAAAAAAGGCTTATCGTTTCTCCTGCGAGGAGTCTCTACCTTGTTAGGGATGCCGGGTCCCTTCCATTCTGCGCCGAAGATGACCACCGTCAGGTTTTAGTGGGTAAGGGTCTCTGTTTTCCCTGGAGTTCCAAGTCCCACATATCCCAGGTGTCCCGAACCTAGGGCCTTGGGAATGCCAGAATCGTTACAATACGTAGTTTTTAGCTATTATCTTTCGCACTGCCTGTAAGATCTCCGTCTGACCGTGTGATTGACTGGTAGAGAATGCCTCTAGGAATTTAAATCTGTCATTTATGCTCTGAATTCTGTGCGATAAAGAATAAATAAATAAATAAACAAATATAATGCATTGATTTGGGTTCCACTTATGGAAAAACGCATAAACTCGGTGACTAGTTTTATAGTACAACACGTTGTCATGGTCTCGAAGTAGAGATAAATATCCTTGTGTTACGAGTAACCAGACAAGGATTTAAGCCAAGGACATCTTTCAGCACATTCAAACCCGAACCAATTCAGAAAAGTTCGTTTCCCGAATTGTCCGGGAATCGAACCTGGGACACCACGTTATTTAAGGAGAGAAACCGTACTACAGCTCACTACACCGTCGTCGAAATATCGTGTATTATAATAATCAATGATTTGGGTTAGTGTTGTACCGTGGACAGTTCGACCACGGCGCGATAAGCGCGCCGTAGCAAGCTGCGCCTTGTAATTGAATGAACGGGCTCGGAGGGACGCGCCGCACACCGCCGGGATTAGATTAGACGCCGGCCACAATTAGGCAGATCGGATTTACATCCGCCGACGTCTCCGGCCGCCCGCGCCCCCTGCTGACTGTTCTAAGTACTACCACTTGATTGCTTCACACTAATTTGTGTGTATAATTAAATAAACGCAACCAACTGCATTAGGACTGGAGTTTGATTTGAATATTTCATGACATGTTCGGGCCAAGAAACTCACTTCCTAATTTTTTTTTAATTCACAGCCTCTTTTTATTAACAAATTGAAATTGAGCCATAAAAAATCAAACTAAAAAACGTATATAACTTAACTAAAAAAAGATGTTAGCTTACGTAAAAATTAGATGTTTGAAATTATGTAATTTGTTAACGTACTCGTACTTCTAAGTTTTGCATGAAATTATTTTACCATAAATCAGATGAAATATTAAGCCTTGTTTAATATCCTGAGCCCCAGGTTACGGCGACGAGTCAGGTCGCCGTCATTAGAGGGGTTACCGTCCCATTGCATAATAAAATGGGCGAAGTTTCCTCAAGTCCATTATAAATTAGACAGCGGCTGAGAGCCGCATCACTTAAGATAGGTAAGATGTGACCCGGCACGAGTTTCAGCCACCGAACTTCCCCTATATTACCACCGCCATCTTGATAAAAGAACTACCTACTTGCCATGATTCAAACTTAACCGCGGATTATGAGATAAAAGATGCACGTCGAACTTCCAACTTCGATAACCCACATTTCTTAATTTTCGACTGGAACGACGAAGAATAACATTTTAGTTCAAAATTAGTTTCGTGTGTCAAACTGCCATCTAATCGAAGCAAAACTGAAACTGGTTACTGAAAGTTTCTTTTCACTCCTGAACATCTTTTACTAGAAATGTTTTCTTTGAGCTATCCCGCAAGTTTTAATCTGCTAAATGAATTGTAGAGGAGGGGCAAAGTTTGAAAACAATCTCTTGATTGACTTCAAAGCTAATCTTATGCGATTATTAATTTGTTGTTTGAGCATTTCATAATAAAAGCGGTTTCTTTGAAAATACTTTTTCTGAAATTGATATCATTTTTATTGTTATGTTTGTAAAACTTCAAAGTGCAAAGACTTGTAATGAAAATCGATGAGTTTTCACTGCAAAAGAAAAGTTAGTTCGCAAAAGTGGAATTTATTTATGTTACGTGTAAAAAGTTAAAAGTGGCGAGATGGCTGCGAGTGTAACAATCTCGGCGAAATGCATTTTGAGCGGTTAATGCTGTGGAAATTGGTGTGAAGCGGACGCGGTGGCGCGCGGCACGCGGCGCGCAATTACACAGATGTCGCGCCGACCCCCCACTAACAACTAATGGCGACTCGTAAAAGTTCAAGTTCGCTTGCCGCTCTTCCGTTTAACCTCCATAATGTTGTATTACTCTCGCTTAATCCAGTTAATAGGCATATTTACTGATCCATTCCGTTAATTATTAAATTCCTGCGACGCTTTCTCAAATATTTCACTGCATAAGTTGAAAATTTTGTAAATCGAAAAGTATAGTTATGCCAAGTCGACGCAACGACAGACATGCTACATTGCTAAAGAAACGTAGATATTAATAGATATTGTTAATACCTAGCAATTATTGTTTAAGCGTGCCAAACATTGATGCTGTATCTTGTAACCTTTAAAAGGAATTAAAAATATTGTAAGATGAATTTAGCCTGCAACATACATAAATACAAAATCGGTATAATTTTCTTCGTAAACGGTAAGAAAAAAGCTTCAGAAGAATTTTTGCTTTCTTTAATTTCCGTTACGTCACTGGTACAATTGGAAAAACGATTGGAAATCATTGAGGCACGATGTTCTCCACACCCCTGCTGGCTGTGCCAAGCTACTGAAGTACGTGTATTAAAAAGGAACATTATGTTGTAAGCCTATCGGTTGTTTACTTCTCATGAAATCATAAAAATTCTAAGATTTATTTGTTAAATATAAATAGGTCATGAAGGTAAATTGTGCCACTTTCGAATAATGTAGAGTCGCTTTCACAATAGCTTCTCACTAACATTTTATGAACTTGAGTACATACTTGTAGCTTTATCTAAATGTGCCACAATCACAAAAATGTTACGGCAGCCGACAGCAGACGTCGACACGTCGACGTCAGAGGTCGACGGCATTTGCCGTCCCGTGTGTAAGAACTCTAATACAGCTTCCTGAGGAAAGTGCAAAGGCACGATGTAAGCGTTAGTCCGACCTGGCAAAATGCAAGCCAGCTTAACACTGAATTTCTCCAGTTCGGTCAGCTCTCATATGTTGAGTTGTCCTTCACCCAGCCAGCGGAATACCTACGACACCGGTAGTCAAAAGAGCCTGAGACGGACTCAATTCAAAATGCTAATATCGGCAGATAGACAAATTTGAGTACCTACGAGTAAGAGCCGACTGTAATGGTTACTTACACACATACATACATACATACATACCATCACGCCTTTTTCCCAACGGGGTAGGCAGAGACCACATCTTTCCACTTGCTACGGTCCTGACACACCTCTTGCGCTTCTTCCATCCTCATTAATCCTTTCATACATGCTCGTCGATTATGGCCGTCGATTATTATTATGGATTATGGATCCTGACCTGACCTTTCTGAGCACGTCTCGGACTTGTCCTAAGTACGTCCGTCTAGGCCTTCCCCTTTCAACAGCTCCATCCACCCTCGCCTTGTAAATTTGTTTCGTTAATCGCCTTTCATCCATCCTTTCCATATGCCCAAATCATCTTAGCATTCCCATCTCAATTTTTGTGACAACATCCTCTTTCACACCCCATCGCTCTCTTATTATGCTATTCCTTACTTTATCACTCAATGTCACTCCTGCCAAACTTCGCAATGCTTTCATTTCCACTGCATTTATCCTACTTTCATCCTTCTTTTGCTATACCCAACTCTCACTTCCGTACATAAGCGTCGGCACTAACACCCCCGCATGAACAGCCAGTCGCGCCTTCTCTGACACCTTCTGGCTGTTCATGAAGGCATGCAGCGTTCCATTTAACATATTCCCTGCATTCACTCTTCTATCAATATTACCCTTATGCCTTCCATCCCTCGTGAACCTAGTCCCCAGATACAAAAATTCTTTCACTTGTTCTACCTTTTCACCTCCAATTAAAACATTACATTCTGTCATTTATTTATTTATTCAATAACTTGCACACTTACAGATCAAAATCCAAGTCGTCTACAAGCTAGAAATACAATAATAATAAATGTCGAAATTACACAATATAAACTACGAGCAATTACAATTTTACAATCAATCAAACAAAATTAATACGAAGTCCATTAAGATACATTTAATATACCATCACTATGTCAACGTCAGGTTCGTTACGTCTTGTAGACGAGCTAGAAGTACAAGATTCATCTAATAATAATAATAATTACACAAAAGTACACAAAATAAATTAATCAATTACAATTTTACAAAATTAATACGACGTCAAATAAGATATATTTACTATTAATAGGTATGTCAACATCAGGTATCATCCAAATATAAACGAAATTTATTTATAACACATCCAAATTGGTCAAAGAAAATGTCAATATCATTGTGCTGAGCGAGCAAGTCTCCCAAGCAGCGCAGTGCGCGGTTGGTTGGCGCGTAGGCGGCACGCTTAGTGCGCGTTGCTGGCTGGGCCAGTAACCGCGGCCTGCGGCGCGGCGCAACCAATCCATCTTCACCCCTTTGTATAGTCCTTGGGACTAGAAGGCACAGTTTTTCTACTATTTCTGGACAATCAACTTTGTTGTGAATAATATTCAAATAATGTTTCAAAAGCAACACAACTCTCCTAAATTTGAGGGTGTCCATATCCACCATGCCAGATATAGATATGGGTAATAACCATAACGCTGTTTGTACTGCCAGCGCGCAAACTTACGCTGTATCCTTTCTATCAGAAGCGCATATTTATCTTCGTAAGGATCCCAGATCACAGCACAGTATTCCAGTTTGCTGCGGACGTATGCATTGAACAACACTAATGCAACCTTTGGATCGTCAAACTGAGCCGCAGTTCTAATAACAAAGCCCAGCATTCTACTAGCGATCTTGCAGACTGTTGTCACGTGTGTATGGAAGTCAAATTCTTTGTCTATTTCTAATCCTAAATCTCGTATGTCACTTACTCTTACCAAAGGCGCGTCAGATAAATGATAAGTTGCATGCACTGGATGTCGTTTGCGAGAACAAGTGATAACTTTACATTTGTCACTATTGAGGGGAAGATGATTGTCACGACTCCATTCCCAAACAGAATGTATGTCCTCTTGCAACGTCAGAGTATCACCGACGTCAGTAATACTAAGACTCAGCTTTAAATCGTCCGCAAACAAAAGACACTTAGCTTTCTGTACGCACTTCGGGAGGTCATTGACAAAGATCAGGAATAAGGTAGGCCCCAATGTACTACCCTGACTCACCCCCGATCTTGTGTAGTATGTATGTTTCTGATTCATACCCATCGAGTCTGACACCGATTGTGTAGATAACAGGCCATCAAGTTAAGTAGGCCGGGTGTGAACCCCATCATCGCTAGTTTCTGTAACAAAACATCATTGTCCACCAGATCAAAGGCTTTTTTGAAGTCAAAATAGGCCACGTCTACCTGACGACCTTCATCCATCTCGGCAGAGACATAATCAGCATGCGCCACTAGGTTAGTTGTGGTCGAGCGAGCCTTGCGGAACCCATGTTGGCTATCATGCAATAAGTGACCGATTTGTTGGCTGATATGATTATTCAAAATAAATTCAAATAGTTTCGCAAAAACTGATAGCACTGCTATAGGTCTAAAGGATGAGACATCCATACCTCCCTCAGCTTTTGGCACTGGAGTAACTCTAGATAGTTTCCATTTCTCGGGGTAGACTGCTTTATTGAGAGAGAGGTTAAATATGTAGAGCAGAGCATCCTTCAGTATAACCCAACAATCTTTAGCCAAAAACATAGGAATGCGATCAGGTCCTCCAGTAGTTCGTGGTTTGAGGTGTTTTACTGCTAATTCAAGGTCTGCTTCGTCTACTGACGAGATTGAGATGTTAGTGGCATCAGCCTTAGCGTTAGCAGCGGCAGCATTAGCGTGATCGAGTCGCGGGACGTCGGCACGAAATACAGACCCAAAATACTGTGCAAAAGAATTAACCGCCTCCTGACCCTGCACATCGACACCCCCAAAAGTGAACGTCTTAACACCCCGTCGCTGTTTTTTCTTGTCCTTGACAAAGTTCCAGAATTGCTTGGGATCTTCAATAATCATATTCTGAATATGGTTTAAATGCCGCCGATACTCTAAATCAATCAGCTTCTTAACACGTTCACGATAGTATTTAAAAAGCTCTCTGTTAAATTCTTTGCCTTCCTCCTTGTACCTAACAAGATGGAAATATTTCTGCTTGATGTTATTTATTATTTCCGTCGTAAACCATGCCGGGTAGGTATTCGGTCGGCTGTTTACTGCGTGGTTTTTAAGCGGAACAAAGTTTGCAATACAGTCATACAACTTTTCATAGAGAAGGTCAACAGCACAATCCACATCAGTTATTATTAATGAGTCTGACCAGTTCACATGAGTAAGTGCCTCATACAGCCCCTGTAAGTCGCCTTTACGCCAGTTGAAATCAGGACCAGATGCAGAAAACTGCGTGGGAGGAGGCAGTGTTGTCGTTATAGGTTTCTTGTGGGTTAATTTGATCACTACCTCAATAGCCGGGTGGTGTTTATCGAGGTGAACTAGGGGATCAAGACAGGTTTTTACCCTAATATCGTCGAGCTCAAGATCACTCAGCACAAGATCCAACATGACGCCATTGTCATTAAATACGCTGTTGTGTTGCTTTAATAAACAGAAGTCACAAAAAAAATAATTGCGTTTTGACATTAACACTACAAGAATTGAGATTGAAGTCACCTAAAACTAATATATCTAAGTCAGAGTAAGTGCAAATTGCATTTTCAATACATGTCAAGACATTTAGGTACTGATTATCATTATAACTAGGCGGGAGATAAACTACGCAGCACAAAAATTTCATGATCTTATTACTAACAATAACAAACATTAGTTCTTTGTCATCGGTCGGAGTTGGAATATCATTTACAACATGCACTGAGTAACAGTCACGGATTGCAATCAATACTCCTCCCCAGCCAGCGTCACCAGCTCTATCTTTACGCACTACGGTGTACCCAGGCGGAAACAGTTCGCCATCACACACAGAACTTGTCAGAAATGTCTCAGTTAAGGTAATAATATCAAATTCGCTTTTAGCTACATTATTATAAAAAACAGTAGTTTTTGATCTGAGGCCACGCACGTTCTGATAATACAACCCTATTTTATTACACGACACTGGTTTTAGCCGCATGCCCCTCGTTTTTGCGAAAGTTCTGACGCCAGGGCTTTAGGCATATATCTTCGGCCCAACTATTAGGACTCATGACAGAGTCCGCAACATGAACCAGAACACCCAACTTAAATGAGGCATACCGCCCCCGTGGTTTTAACTCCTCCACAGTACAGACATCCTCACCACACCCAGATTTGAGATGATCACTAACCTGCTGCACTGTGGTACCCTCCTGGACGTAGTAGAGATGAAGATACCTCCATCTTTCAGCTGCTCGTAGTGATGTGACTCCAGCAGCGGCAGTGCCTCTAAGCATACCAGGATGGGAGGCACGCATTCGTTTGCTTTTTACTTCTACCCATTCATTTGCATTTGTTTCATTAACGTTCAAAACAGGCGAGATTGAGTCAGTGTGATAAACGTGTGCAGGTTTCAAAGAGATAGTTGGCATGTTGCCCGCAGTCACGGAATTCACGGTTCTCTCAGTAAGCCCATTAGTTTGTGTTTTCGCAAAAGGTTTAGGGGCTGATTGCCGTTTTTGTTTCACGCGGGAAGCAAAACTCTCATATCCTCATCTCTTTCAAAAACCATGGTTTTTGCCTTACTTACGTTCACTCATACCTCTCGCTTCTAACGACGCATTTATTAATGTTACCATCACCTGCAACTCGTCGGCCGACGACGCCAGTATGACTTGGTCATTAGCGTAGAGAAGGCATTTAACAAGCAACCCATCCATTCTCAGTCCATAATCACTGTCTTTCAGATCTGTCAAACATTCATCGATGAATAGGTTGAACAGCCATGGGGACGCTACACAACCCTGTCTAACCTCTTTATGGATGTCAAACCAGTCAGTGTACGCCTCGTTTATTCTGACGCAAGCACTGGAACACTCATAGAGAGATTTCAACGCTCGTATCAGACAGCTGCTCACTCCATGCGCGGATAAAGACAACCACAACTTTTCACCCGATCTTAGGCTTTTTCCAGATCCAAGAAAATGCAATATTCTTATTGGTTTTTGGTCATGTTTCCGCTACGCAACGCAAGGAAAAAACCTGATCCGTACATCCCATTCCCTTTCTGAATCCGGCTTGCGCATCCCAAATCTTTTCTTCCGTCTCTTTCACAACCCTATTAATCAACACCTTAGCATACAGTTTGCCGACAACACTGAGAAGTCTGATTCCGCGGTAATTTTTGCAGTCCTGTTGTGAACCTTTCCCTTTGAAAAGCGGTACGATCACAGCCTTGCACCAATCTTCTGGTACCCGGCCGGCCCTCCAACACAAATGACTAGCAGCTATGCCTCGCCCGACCCTCAGCATCTCAACAGACACTCTATCATACCCTGCAGCCTTACCAGCTTTCATACTTTTTAACGCTGTCACTATCTCATCACTCACAACTGATTATCCACATATTATTTTAATGGGTGACCTTAACACCAATCTTTTAAAAGATACTTCACGGTCTCGCCACCTTAAATCTATCGTCGAGTCAGTGAATCTCTCCATCCTTCCTTTCAACGCAACGCATCATAATATTGACACCGATGATACGTGGTTAGATGTCATTCTAACTTCCTCGCCTGATCATGTTCGTGGACATGGTCAGCTGTCTGCTCCTGGTTTCTCTCGTCATGACTTGCTATTTCTATCTTACAATCTTCGCCCTCCTAAACCACAGCCAGCGATTATAAGCCTGCGGAACTTCTCTGATATTGATGTAAAAAGTCTACTGCTTGATGCTTCATCCATTGTATGCTGCGTGATTGCTTCATAGGTATATTGTATTATAAAAATAAAACGCTTGAAAATAAGGAAAAGTTTGAGAAATATACTAAATTACTACGGAAATGTGTAAATAGGTCACAGAGCATTTACAAAAATGGTTTTATCAAGAATGCTAAAAACAAATGTAAGGCCACTTGGGATGTAATTAAAGACAAGTCCGACAATATGAAATTGACAACTTAAAATTGAATGACTTAAATATTAATAATCCCTATGAAGATACGAGAGCATTTAATAATTATTTTACAAATTTGACTAATGAATCAATCTATACCGCAAATGTAACTCATAAAATGACATAAATACTCGTACCATAAACGGCAGTTTATTTTTGATGCCATGTTCATAACAAGAAGTAGTTAACATTATAAAAAACCCTAAGAAATACTAAATCGGTAGGTTTGGATGAACTACCCACATTCCTTTTTAAACTGTGTATAAACAAACTTGCACCGGTATTGTCTTTCCTAATAAACTTATCATTTACTTTACAACTTATCTTTACAACTTATCAATGCTCTAAAGTAATTCCTTTACACAAGAAGAATGATAGGAATGATATGAATAATTACCGCCCTATTGCACTAATTCCCATTCTCTCAAAAATATTCGAAAAAGCAATGTCGAGTAGAATTGCAGGTTTCTTCGACAAACACAACATAATAGCAGCAGAAAAAAATGGATTTCAGAAAATAAATCGTCTACTCTGGCGGCGTACACATTAGTCAAAGAAGTTGTTGAGAAGGTTGACGGTAAAATCCCAGTAATATCACTATTTTTTGACATACTCCTGGAAAAATGTGAAAAGTATGGCATAAGGGGCGAAGCTTTGTGCTGGATCAAAAGGTACCTTTCAAATCGGGTGCAATGTGTGGAGATTAATAAAGTAAATGACAGAAATGAATTGGCTCCATACCGTTCTTCCTTTTCATCTAGTAAATGTGGAGTGGAGTTTCACAAGGTAGTGTTATGGGGCCTTTGCTCTTTCTGATTTATATCAATGACTTACCAAAATCCCTAAAGTGTCGCACTGTACTCTTTGCTGATGATATATCACTTATTGTCACAAAAAATGATGAAAATGAAAACCTAGAGCATGCAGTAAACTCGACTATAGATTGTATAAATAAATGGGTTGCTAATAACAAACTCTGCGTCAACCTGGCGAAAACTACGTTTATACAATTTTCGAACTATAAAACAAACCGTCTAGACCTCGAGAAACTAAGTTTTTAGGCATTATACTCGATCAGCATTGTAACTGGAAGGCACACATATCAAACTTATGCATAAAGTTGAGCAAGTTTGTCTATGCCCTTGGACGCTTGCGGTGCACGGTAGGAGAAGGGCCGGCATTGAGTGCTTATCACGGATATGCGTCGTCGGTACTGAGATATGGTCTCATCCTCTGGGGAAATTCCCCAGATATAAGTAAAGCTTTTATTGTGCAAAAAAGTGCATAAGAGCAATTTGTGGAGTGGGGCCAATTGAGACATGCCGTCCTTTATTTAAAAAGTTAAAAATACTAACACTAACAGTCAACTGATTCAGTCAACCATTTCATTGAGTTCAGATTCAGGCATCTACGTTTAACTCTCTTAATTGCAATTTAATTTAATTTCTATATTTATTATTATTTAATATTATACTAGTATATTTATTTTAAATGTATATAAATAGGTATGTTTGTTGGCATGATAAGTATATATAATTTATATGTATTTATGTAGTATATTATGATCTTTAAATGATTTATTTAAGTTTGCAAATTGTATTAGGTATTTGTTAGTTTGAGTATTAGTAGGTTTTAAAGTTTTAGTTAAGTAACAAATTGGTTGTTTGTATTCTCTTGCACCATATTCCATACGTTGCACAGCCCAAAATTCGTATGTCTCTAGGAAGAGAGAATGCCTCTAGGCATTAAGTCCGCCAATTGTACCTATTTTTATGAATGTGCAATAAAGAATAAATAAATAAATACGAATCTCACCCTAACCTCCATTTTCTTCCATGTATGGCTCAGCTATTTCTGCCAAAGCATCATCTCTTTCAAACAAACTTTCAAAGTACTCTTTCCATCTCCCTAAGATACACTCTTCCTCTTTTAAAATCCTTCCATCATCGCTTCTGATTTTCGTAAGCTCTGCTACGGTCGATCTTCCCCTAGCAGAACGTACTGACTTCCAGAAAAGTTTGACATTTGTCCGAAAGTCTTCAGTAAGCCTCTTATCAAACTTATCCTTTTGTTCTTCCTTACGTTTGTTCACTACATCCTTCACAATTCCTTTCAATCTTTTATACTCCTTTTTCGCTTCAACCACATCTCCATCTGTCGCTTTTTGCATCCTATGATTAGCTCTTATAGCTAACCAATCCAACCACGCTTTCTTCTTCTCATCTACTGCCACCTGCACACTCTTGTCCATCCACCAACTCGTTATCTTACCACCTTTCCTTCTTCTCGTAGTTCCACAAATACTCACAGCCGTACTCACTAATCCATCTTTAACACAATCCCACAGATCTACAATCTCTTGCAGGTTTTCCGAACCTTCAAATAGCTCTAGTAACCCATTCACATACTCATCTTCCACGCCTTTCTCTTGCAGCTTCTCCACCTTTAGACGTTCCAGAACCCCCGTACTCACTGGAGCTCTATGACGCAACTTATCAAAGAGACCACTCATTCGTGCTAGCACCAGGAAGTGGGCTGTGTCGACGCCAACCCCGCGATACACCCGGGTGTCCAGAACATTCCTCCTCAATCGTTCATCCACAATCACATAGTCAATCATGCTCCTCGATACCCCTTCTTCTCTTGTGTACATATGAATCCTTTTATGCTCAAACATGGTATTCATCACACACAAATTCCATTCCATGCAAATCTCTAATAAACTCCTACCATTGTCATTTACTCTATCGTCACATGTACACCAAGAACCTTTTCATACCCATCTCGCTTTCTACCTACCAACCCATTAAAGTCTCCTAACATAATCACTCTCTCATTTTGCGAACAATTTCGTTTAACGTCTCTCTCACACTATCCCAAAACCCCTCTTTCTTTTTGGGCTTTTATAGTGGCGTTGGGACCCGTATCTGTGGGTGTCTACACGCCAAGAACAAAGATACAAGTCAACCCAACTTTTAGCCGCACCCAGAGGAGTCTCGGGCTTACACACTCATACTCATTTACACATTCGGCCATTCGCTCGGAGACAATAAGGCCAACTCCTTGAGACCCTTGGCTGTTGGCAGAAACTCCGGACCAGTAAGCCGTATAGGGTCTATTCCTCGACATGTCAAATCCTTTCCGCTTAGTCTTATTCACACAAAGAACATCAATATGCCTTTCATCCATCATGTGACATACTTCATCAATTTTGTCATTCATTCCACCCCTTACATTCAACGTAGCGAAGCGGCTCTCCGTGGGCCGCTTTTCGCCCCCGCGGAGAACGAGACGTGATGGGTTGCGAACCACACCGCCGCCAAGTGGATTAATAACAATTGTGTCCATTGCGTTCCCACGAGTGGCAAGGGATATAAACTGTCAGTCCCAGCAGAGCCCCGCGTGCCAGGATAAGGCTAGCCTGATTCTGGGGTCGCCCAGCACCAGGGCAGTTTGGCCGCTTGCGACTAGGCTTGCCCCTAGCCACGCATCCATCAGTACGGCAGGCCTTGGATTGGCGGAATAGGTAAGGAAACAGGAAATAGGAGAGGATTAGGATTGTACATGAGAATAGTTTTGGGCATGGGTAGGAAAAAGGTAAAAAGGGATATCACTGCCTTGGAAGGATTGGGGTGAGTCAGTAATAGCTCGGGGGTCGGGGTCGCGTACCCGTATACCATGCCTTAGCTACCGGACAAGTAGCTAGGATGAATATCCCTGACCAAATGGTTACTTAATATAATTTATCGAAATGGTTTCGTTTTATTCATCGTTCTAACCTCTTACCTGCTAAAAAATGGCACTGACTGAGTAGTTGTACGCGTATATGAGCTCTGTAAGTCAGATGGGTGGGTACATGTAAACCATAGTACCACAGAGTGACATGTAATACGCATTAAACAGGCTTAACGGTGTTTTTATTGCTGATGTACGTCGTGAAAACCCTTCGGGTAGGATGTTCGCCCATTAAACCGTAATTGTTGCTACCTACGTTCAATAAACAATAACTAGCAAATTCCTACCACTGCAGAATTAAAAAAAAAAATAGGAAATTGACATAGTATTTTTGACAGCGTGGTTCAGGGGATAACTACATGTTTTTTGTTACAGGTTGCGTGGATGCATTTCGAGCAGTCGGCTATCTTGACGGTGCACAATCACGTGATCACGCGCAATCCTCGTGTGAGCGTCACGCACGACAAACATCGCACGTGGTTTCTGCACATCAGCGACGTGCGCGAAGAGGACCGCGGCCGGTACATGTGTCAGATCAACACCGTCACTGCCAAGACGCAATTTGGATATCTCCACGTCGTAGGTAAGTAGTCAGTTTGATATGCTTCTTTTTTTACTGTGCTTTTCTATTCTTCCTGTGGTAGAAATAGCTCTTCCCCTTATTGTACATTCATTCAGAAATAAACACCGTACTCATAGAGCTCCAGAACATGTCAGATTCAGGTCTAATATTAATAAGTGGTAAGCCAAGAGTACTTATAAACAACACTAGTAAATGAAATATCCTAGCTGGAGCCAAAAGCATTTTACTCTCTTCGAAAAAGTTAAAAGTCTGTTTGTTACCAAACTTGTCAATACAACGTATCCTAAACCGTCACATCTTGCAAGGGAGAAAAAAGTGACGCCACTTCAGTTCCACTGGCATAAGTAGCTGTAAAGATCTTTGCATTACCTTCCCAAAAAGTAACTTGTACCTACTATGTTTGTAAGTCCAAATGATAAAACGAGTTACTGTCTTTATAGGCAAAGCACTAACAGAGCGTCTTGACTTTACTCCACATCCTCGGCTCCAAGCTAGATGCACGTGCCGTTATTTACGTACATAAATTTACGTCCAATAAAGTGGTGTTACGTTTGTTTGCAGTGCCGCCGACGATCGACGACTCGCTGAGCTCGAGTGACGTTATCGTCCGAGAGGGCGCCAACGTCACCCTGACGTGCCGCGCTAATGGCTCCCCTAAGCCTACCATCAAGTGGAAGCGGGACGACAACTCAAAAATATCCATCAGCAAAGGGCACACCGGTTAGATTTTGTTAATGGCCGCAAAAAATATTTACCTTTTTCAGACTCTAACGACCGCTATCTAAGAGGGATGTCACACGACCGAAATACTGGTCCAATTCACGAATTTGGTCATAGTTCTCAAAGAAAATAGCTTCATAGATTATTTATTGGCATAGCGAATTCATATTTGGTGCGGTAAATAGTCAACTGGCGTCAATCTTGTTAATCACATTTGTATTCAGCTCCGCATTTACGGGATACTGGGACTTGGCGGTACTAAAGGTTACAGTGGAAATTTTAGTCTACGCTACGATTACAATCTCACTAACAATTCGTGCTTGCCAAACTGATGCGGTGACTTCCCCCTAACGGTTTGACTTTTTCAGTTTCCGAGTGGGAAGGCGAGGTGCTGGAGATGGCTCGTATATCTCGGCTGGACATGGGCGCTTACCTGTGCATCGCAAGTAATGGCGTACCACCCACTGTGTCCAAACGGGTGAAAGTTAGCGTCGACTGTAAGTTATGAAACTTGTTTTTAATTTAAAGTTGGTTTAATAAGAAAAAGGCCTTACTGACTTCGCGACAAACATGAAATGATCTCATAATCCTGATCTTCCGACTTTAATGTACGTATAACTAACAAGCTGAACGAAGCAAATATCATCCTTCACAATTATCAGTAATAAGACATTCATTTCCAATATAAACAGTCGAGGCAGTTTTTTAGTAACGATTTGTGATTATATGATTGAAATTAAGTAAAATTCTACATTAAGACATTATACTGCAAAGATGTTTGAATAAACATTCATTTTCAGTTCCACCAATGCTATGGATCCCGCATCAGCTAGTGGGCGCGCCTCTGGCCTACAACGTGACGCTAGAATGCTTCACCGAAGCCCATCCTACCTCGCTCAACTACTGGACCCGCGACGACGGCCACATGATCCACGAGACTCAGAAGTATCACATGGAGAACACCGTAGGACAGCCCGCCTACAAGACCCACATGCGTTTGTTGATCAGGAACATAACGAGCGAGGACTACGGAACGTATAAATGCGTGGCGAAGAACCCACGCGGCGAATCTGATGGGACAATTCGGTTGTATAGTAAGTATATGTATTCGAACGAACCACAATTAACTTTGAATTAAGATAATAAGTAGGTACACATTTTTAAAAGATGCATTTTATAATCATATGAGTGGTAAGTAGCCTCAGTATAAGTTATAGCAATACTACCTATTTTTTATACAATAAACCTTATAAAAGTCAATGGTAAGGTTCCAATGCTAACGTCATTATAGTGAAACACGGGAAAGTTTTAATTTAAAATTCAAAGCAAACAACCAGTCAAATAATTTTAAAAAGAAAAGTCTAAGAAAATCCTTTAATTAGAGAAGTAGATTTCACCTCTTTGTGCTTGCGAAAACTGGCGAAAGCGCCACAATGACAATGAATTATTCTGAAAGAAGAGTCTACCCGTTCTTTTAAGTGTTTAAGGACATGGCTATTTAGGTTTAATTTTAGCAATTAGTAACTTGTCAGTGTGAAAAAGCCTTCAAAAAGATACTTTTAATAATGAAAGAAATATTATGAACTGTTTTAGTTACATGAAATGTAAAACACTTGACAAATCGAGGTTTGATTTGATGACCTGTAAGTCTACCATGAGTTTCCGCCACGTAAAATTTGTATGCCATTTTTGGGTCCATTTTTTATTACCAGGGGAGCTGCACCGAAAAACCAGGGGCAGTCATTAGGCATACTGTTTTAGAATATAAACGTAATTGAAATTAAGTTTGGTCATAATGCAAGCAAAACAGTTTACCGTTAATGTTTTACAGATCGAATCCTACTACCATTAAACCGATTCATTAGTGTTGTAATAATAATATGTTTCTTATAGCTTCTTCCCCGCCCACGACGACGCCGGACCCGCGCGCCGCGACGCAGCCCCCGCCATCGCACCCGCCGCGCCGCGACACTCCGCTCACTGACAAAGGTATAAATCTTCACCTTACAACCATTGTTTATTTGTCATTGTGCTGCTACAACATTGAACAAACACAATTTAGCACCCGTTTGTGAAAGCAGAAAAACGACTGTATCCTTCCATAGCTATATAGTCTATTGCGATGTGTAGCTACGGGTTTAGGATGTTTGCTGTTAACCTTTTTTCAGATGTGGATTAGTGTTTGAGGTGTACCTATTCATCATGTAAAAAGGTTAACATTTAGAAGGAAGAAAGTTAAAGTACATTAGAAGATGCGAAAAGCATCGTATATGCTTTATGATGATAAGTTTCAAAAAGTTTTGAATTAGCATTGTAACTATCATAGTTCTTAATACACTGACATTCAAAGAGTTATGGTGAGCAGCCAGATATTACATTCTTCAGTTTACAATTAATTATTTTAGTGGTAGGCATTGATAACAAAAGTGCAATATAAAAAGCAACGCTGAAATCACACGTAAACAATATAAATTACTGCGGATAGTATTAAATGCCTACAAACACCGTGGTCAGACAAGTCCATTAATATCTGATACTGACATCGATAAAATGCACGATACAACGTTTTTACATCGGCGATTCTGTTTATTAAGAGATAATATTACCTTTACGAGTTGGATCCCCCGAGAGCATTCAGTCTGTTTTCATTGTTTGCTGCTGTTTCAGTTATTATTAGTGGCCGTTATATCTGTTTATAGATCGTAAACAGATACGGCGATCTGCTTGTCGCCAGCCGTAGTTGTTAACGGGCTGCGAGCGTTATAGCCAGCCATAAAACATACACAAATCATACACAAACGTTTTATGAAGTGGTACAGTCCTCACTGCATTCATATTCAGTCATAAAATGAGAGTTATAATGAGCTAATAGTTTGATGTCTTAAAACAGATAGACAGTGAACATCTATTGAGTTATTTCTTCTATGGAGGTTTTATAACTCTTGCGCCGATTAATGTCAATGAATCGTATCAGATTTTTTTTTCTTTATTATGGAAAACAAACAGCTATTTCTAATACATTTGCTCAGTTTAACTAAAATAGTACATTAGCATTGAATGTTCTCACTGTTAAGCAATACATAAAGTAGTGATCAGAAAACACTGCGATCAAAAAGAAAAAGGCTATCAAAACAACACATGAAGATATTAACTAAGTACGTATATGTTAGTTTGCATGCTATTACTAGTGAGGCAAGATTTACTAGATAAGATCCGCTGGCCTTCTCAATAGGCCACGGAATCGTTCTATTCTTTCATGAAATATGTCGATGTTACTGTAAGTGCTGTTGTACCTGTTGCAGACCCTTATTAAGAAACTATTTTTCCTATAATTGGACTAGTAGGACGGTGTACTGAAAGCGTTACGGTGCCGTGCGCTAGGCCTAGGACATTTATAAAAAACTTTACTCAACAAATATGGAGAGTCGACTATGTTGTTAATGATTTTGTAAAGTAGAACTTGATCCCTGTGCTCTCGTCGAGTTACCAAATTCTCAATTTTATTGCTATCAAAATCTTTGAACCGGTACTTCAAACGAAATGAAGTACTCGTATCATTTGATGTAATCGAAATATTCAAAATGTATTCATAGTCGCTGAAAATACCTTTTTAGTTAAATGACTGAAAATGTAATAAGCCGCAAGCAGAAATAACAATAAAACGTTGCTATTTTTCAGTGTAACATTTGATTTTAAATTTTGTCCTAAGATTGTTTGCTCATTTTTTGCTTGTCTCGAGTGTTTGCCTCTGAATAAACTGTTTTTCAGCGCATGGTTTTGTTTAGTGCACTTTTTGAAGTAATAAAAATGTGGAAACAATACCTAACTACTTTTGTACGATTATACTTAATACACTTATGAAATAATCTCTTACGATACATTCTGAGATAGGTAGTACAAGGTTTCAAATAAAGGAAAAAGTATCAGAATGCGATATTTCCACTCTATTGAGTATTACTCAATTGATTAGAGTTTATTCTATTGAAATGTTTGCATTTTCAAATATTGTACCGATTTTCATGATCTTTGTGTTTTTGGATTTGTATACATCGGCAATAGGATAATAAGTATTAAAAACATTGGGAAATAGACAAAAAAAAACTAAATGTTCACAGCTGGCATTTGCCAATAAGTTTTGACAGAACGAAGTTTGTAGGGGTCGCTAGTTTGTTATATTGTAAAATGTACATAAATTAGTTTGGGTGATAAGACCATATTTGCTTCCCTTTTTCCTCAGCCCCCCTTCAACACAATCAGGTTTAAAAAAGAAAAACTTAACTACACTAAAAACTGTAACTCGTATAGTTATGAGTTGTATTCGTTCCCAATAAGCGGCCGTTAGGTGCGCGCCGCGGTCGCGCGTCGTTACCCTGTTATTGGGAAGTTGGGTGAGCCGGACATCTTGCTACAACCTATTACAGACAAGTGTTGTCCACTCATCTCGCTTCCTTATTGCGGACGCCAGCCGCCAATGTCTGCATAACTTTGCCAAGAATAAACTACTTGTACTGTCGTAAAGTAGATATGGGAACTTCTCGTGTGTTTATGTTACGCTACGCGCTGTATTGATCTCACTTTTATTCTATCAGAGTTTTATAGTTCTCGAATTTATGTTTACCAATATAAATCTTTTCCTCGCGCTTATTATGAAATGCTAAAGCCATTTAAAATATTGGTGAAAATTGTCTCATCTACCCTACTACGTCGTAACATCATGCTACGATGCTATGTGTACTGTGTAGCATTTTAAAGAGTCAACAAAGCAATAAAATATCGAATGCAATAGAGTCGGCATCACATTCCAAGGGTGTTAGGGAGTTTCAAACGCAATTTTCTGTCTCATTTGGTATTTATCTACATAAACTAAACAAGTTGTGTTAAAAAAAAAACTGACTTGAAGCTATTTTATATCCTAGGTCCTCCTAGCATACATTTTATTTTTAGTTTCAATATTTTTCATTTGGACTTGTAAGACCATATTATGCAGTGATTTTTATTTATTATTTAATAAAAAAACTGCACCGTATAAATAAATACTAAGATTCCTTTAACAAAACCTTTTACATCCAGTACTTCTGACTGTATAGATACGTACCTTCTAATTTGCTGTGCCCGACGGGGTCCATGATGATCTTAATACCATACTTTAACGCCTAATTGTTACATTGTGGAATAGCAATAAATAAATAAATAAATACCTCAAAGAACATACTCTGAAACTGCAACATTACTTCGAATATCGAGACAGAAATCGGCTAAAAAAATTCTTGAACGCATATCATTTGAGCATGCACCGATGAACTTGAAAAATCCATTAGGTAGCGACGGCGGCGGGCACGGTAAGTTTCGCCGTGGGTTGTTTTTGCTGGCGCGCGGGCCTCGGCTGTTTTATTTTTTGCACCCATTACGAATTTACGGGTGGCCCGGCCACTCGACAATATTGCGCAACTTTTCAATAACTGTTCGGTGACTGCCCGCAACGTCCCTTGCCATATTGAATCCTCTGCCCGCCGAGTTTTATCATATCTTTAAGGATGTTTCTTGTTTTTTCTGTTAGTTATGATTGGTTGAGGACTACTGGACTCTTTCATTTTTATGTCTTGTCAATATGTCATCATGTATAGCTCTCACCAAGTTATTCAATTACTTGATTGACTTAATTACCACTGGTATTACCTAACTAAATTTGAATTCTTATAAATAAATGTTTATATTCATCAGACCGTATAGTGTCATATAATAGTTTGTGATAAGCAGAGATCGGAATTAGGTAGAGTTATTTATGTACTTGCATCAAAATGTTGATACTAATATGTGTCTTCCCGGGATTTTTAATGGAAAATCCCGTGTGTCCAACAATATTACAAATAAATAGTATTAGATACCTTAGAGATAAATAAAAATTATAAAACAAAGATAGAATAAAAAATTTATAATAATTACATACAATTTTCATTCTTATCATTAATTCACAATACAAATTATTCATACACTCTTAAGCAAATTCACATACTTATACTTCGCCTTTTTTATAAATACAAGCAAATCTTTTTGTTTAATAGTGAAAAACTTTTTTATTAAATAAATCCTCGTATTTCTTCTGTTCTCTAAAATTAATCTCGGAATTTGAGGCATCTCCACTTTATTCTTTCGCTGTATGAAATCAGTGTAAGTACATAAATAACTCTTCCTAATTCCGACCTCTGCTGATAAGTGAAATCATGATAATTTCAGGTCATAAGATTACTTAGAATAGCAAAATATATAAGATCTCATTGACTCAACCAATACCCACCTCGAACACTCGTCACATATAACACAATTTGCAATAAGTTTTTGACATGTGTCAGCTGTTTTTTAATTATTGTTTCTTTGGTTTAGGAACGAAATACCAATCGAACTTGAACGAGATCGATAAGGGGAAGCAGAAGACAGACGAGGGTGGCGGGAAGACGCACCTCAACTGGATAGGTGCACCGCAGGTCAAAGGTAACTCACGAACAAAAGCTTTTGCTAGAAACCCTTGGTAACATAATTTCAAAGTTGCAACAGTTTATTATTGGATGGCAGCTTGTGCGATTAATAGGTAAAATAAAGATATCCCTTTTTCACAGATGATGCTGATTGGAGGAGAAGCTACGTATGGGTTTTGCTTTTAACGATTATACCGTTATATTTTTAAGATAATAAACTAATATACCAACCAAATTCATACTGTCCATTTTGTATATGAAATGAAAAGCCTAGCTCTAAGCTTAAACTGAAGAAAGCCCTTAGATAATTAAAAAGACAAAGAATATTTTAGCCATCACAAAATTACGCTTATTGTTACTGACTTTGATGATATTTTATAAAATAAAGAACAGTCCAGTTCAATAAATTACACAGCTCTCATTACCTATAAAGCCTACTACTACTAGGACACACGTTGAAATACAAATGAAAGGTTTTAAATTGGGAAGATGTACCTATAACGAATTGTGTCGACATTTGTTCTCCCGTACCTAACTGGAAAGGCAATAACTTACAAACGATGAATATTTTACTCATAAGTCTCTAAATCTAGTGTAAAATATGCAATTTTTTTGGCTCATAAGGAAGGTACAGTCAAAAGCGTAAATATCTATACGTTGCCAAGGCTTCAAAAATATCTGAGCAAAACATTAGCCATAAACATCTATACTAGAGTTCGTTCGGATTATTTTGCTTTTGACTGTATTTCTACTCTGAAAATACAGTTTATAACGTTTTTTTTAACATTGTTATGCCTTCGCCTTTGCTTAGAAAAACGTAAACGTTTTTGACGTTAGTGAATATGAATAGTAGTTAACTTTATTTATCACACATATTAAGTTTCAGGTTCTTTTCGCATAAATAAATTGTATCTCAGGTGACCTTGTTACATTATTTTAACATATTTGTTGAAATTATTACGACTTATTTCAATCTCACGATTAAAAAGAACGAATTTAACTATCTGGGGGTGCTATCAATTTATTAATAATAATAAAAAATGTAACCCAGAAAATTGTGTTCTGGTACTTAATGGGCTTTATTCTCAGCTGGCAATTTTATAATGCTGGTGTCATAAACATGCAAACATACACGCACTACAAACATTAGATCATAATACTGTTAATTTAATAGTAATCATGAGCTTGAATTACTACAACAGGAATGTACTAATATTTATTTCTTTATACTTTTACCTACGATGATTCTAGACAGTATACTATACCATCTTAATCCCTCAGAGTTGCGACATGATATGTTAACAGAAAAAAACTTTAATAATCCCAAATATTCCTCAATGCTGAAAATTCTGAAACGCAAAAATACATGTTGCTTACCTAGTTAATCGCAAAACGTAATGATGGAATGCAAAAGTGTACTTAGTTTTATGTAATGAATTTAATAGGCTCGATAAATGTCTTTAAAAACAGGTACATTAATTTATTAATAAAATAATATAGTAGGCGATATCGTTCTTAACGTTCATATATGGTTCATAGAATTCAGCTTCTATCTGACGGTGAAGTATGTATAAAGTTGTTGTTATTTATACACAAAATTATTATATTAAACACCAGTTCCTTGATTTAGTAAATGTTATGGTATAGCAGATTTTTGATGTGTGTTTAAAAATGTATTACATGTATGGAGTTTATTTTAAAGAATGTTTGTAAAATCTGCTAAGCCGTGAATTTTAAGAATAGCAAAATCACTGCACACGTATTATATTATATAAAGTGCACTAAATATCATAACAGTTATTTTGGATATAGAGTAAGACTGAATGAAGTATATACAAATTGTGTCTTTAGGAAGCAGTGTTTCAGTATTGGTTTGTATGATAAATTAGAATGTGCTTGTGTAAACCTCATATTCGCTGTGATACGTCGTTCACAATATTTAAAATCAGATGTTTTTTTATCATAATTTAACCTATTTGTCTGTGTTATATTTTAAGTTACTGTATTTTTGTCTTAACATTGTGACCTCAAACTTGGTAAGAAGTCTTCACATTACGATATTCTTTCATATTTGTTTAGTGAAAATAAATAAGTGAAAAAAATTTTTTACTAAATTTTTAAATTACCTTTAGATACTTTAGATATTGTGTTTTAAAAAAAAAATGTTTTGGTAATTGGAAAAATATTCATTATAAATTCAAAACTGCAAAAGTATTAGAACCCAATTTCTTCTGTCAATTATATGTATTATAGTTTAAAATAGTAATCGTATGTAAATGTTACCGTTAAAATGTTGCCAAATTGCTAAGTATAAGATAATGCTACATAGATAGAACATTGTAAATATAAAGTAAATGTCAAGCAAAGGCAATGGTGTGCGATTATTGTAACAAGAGTGTATTATACTGATTGTTTAAACGTGATTGACACGAAAGATTGTAAACATACTACGTAAAGATACTATAAGTAATTAGGTTATAACTAAATAAAGCTTGTTTTAAAAACATTATTTTATTGCATTCGTAGGCAAACACAACCATGAATAGATATCTAAAGGTAAATAACAATACCACGAATAGATACCCAAAGGTAAATAACAATAACACACGAACACAGTAGGTAATTCAGAGAGTAATATAGAATTGGTTTTACTGGTTTAATTCGTATGTTTAAATCGTAATAACGTATTACGTGGCTTGTTTTCAGTCTGATTAATGGAACCCAAAAAAAATATTTATCGTTTCGTTGCGGGGTCATTAAACTCTTGCCACAACTACTGACCCCCATAGTAGAAGCTCTACTTAGTTTGGGGACAGATGATGACGGTGTAATTTGTCCTAGATGTTTTTTTACTAGCTTTCCGCCCGCGGCTTCGCCCGCGTGAACTTCATTTCTGTAACATGGATACATACAATCTTTATAAATTGTAGCCTATGTGTTATTCTGATGTTGCTATAAGCTGTATTACTGTGTAAAGTTTCATCTAAATCCGTTCAGTAGTTTTTGCGTAAAAGAGTAAAACATACACACACATACATCCTCACAAACTTTCGCATTTATAATATTAGTAAGAAGAAAGATTCATTAATGTTTAAGCGTCACAATACTTAAGTAACAGAGCAGATGAAAAACTTGTGTTATTAAATTAATCCTAATTAAAACAAGTTTCTCCCGCAGATGAAATTTGCAGTCTTAGATCAATTCCGCAGATTTGGTTGTTTGTCGATATAATTTATGTGGAAAACTTCTTCCTACGTCATATTTTGATGGGTCGAAGCGCTTGCAAACAATCTTGAGGGAATCTCCGCAGATTAGGGCCAGCTCGGGCGCCGAAAAGGCTCCGGCGTATGGCCGCTCGCCAACTCCCGTAAGCCAATCTAACTTCTTTTAAATGGGTTTTTGATGTAAAGAACACATTATGGTACGCATCGCTTTCCGACTTTCAAATCGGGAATCTAAATTAGCTTTTGATTTATAAGGCTTTAAGTTTGTTTCTCGCGTCGCCTTTACGGCTTGCCAATGTTTCTACATTAGGGAAATTTGGTAAGCTATGTTTACAAAAAGCTGCATACTTAATATGTTCGAAACTTTTATTTTATTTGAATGAATTCCTACAATGGTTGTAGGTATCCCATATTAGTTTGCTCTGTAATATATTTTCTTTAGTAGTTTATATTACATGTGTCATTGCAAAAGTTTAGTACGCTATTGGAAAAACACATATTAATACCAAAAATAATAACATTTTCACGTTTCATCACGAATAAACTCATCAACAGCAAAGAGACACCATTCCTATCAGAATCGCAGGTCCTCACAAGCTAAAATGCATCTTAACCCCAAGGGCTGGAATCCAAAATTGATTGTGTTATAAATTAGGATTGGTCATTTATCTTCGTAGCTGCGTTTGTAACAGTAGCCTCATTACTTAGCGAGTAGGCGTGCACTTCCGTCGGAACCGGATATCGCGACGCGTACAAATAAAATTAACGCTTATTGCCCTCAACTGAAAGCACCCTTAAATGCGTGGTTCGATTTTCATTGAAATTGTCTGTCTTTGTGGTGGCGTAAATTAAATGGTACGCCGTGATTAGGGTTGTCACATGGATTGTAAAAATGTGAAGTGTCGAATGAAAGTATGGTTGAGCGTAGTTATTTTTAAATATTGATTACTCATGGGGAAACACTGAATCTACCATCGCTGTTAATAACCGGAATTCAATTATGAAAATTGTTGTTTTTAAACTAGTTTAAAATTCTCAATCTACTCGTCTCTCAATCTGTCGTAATCCTTAAAAACACACCATAAAAACTTGACATTGATTTTAAATAGATGTCCCAAATTTTGATTTTAGACGTTACTGATCGATCACTACTGAAGGTCTGGACAACCAAATACATCATCGTATTATAATATGATCACTCACATAGTTTCCCACATCTGACTAGGGAAATATTAGCGATGGCTTTGCACTTTTGCAAATCTATCTTTTTCTTCTGCTTGCTTGTCTTTCACTTGTTCACCAAATTTTGAAATTCTGTTGTATTATTGAAAAGGACACAAACCGACACACAGGGGTAATGCAAAGGAGCTTGGGATGCAACCAAAATCTTCAAGACCAGTTATACAGGGTGTCCAGGAAATATTACGACAAACTGCGGGGGGTGATAGCTGAAATCAATACCTACCAAAATAACTCAATATATGTTCAGTGAAATTTTACGATATTCAAAATTTTCCGAAAAATCGAAAAATCTCTACCTCGAAACAGATTTTTAGCATATTATCTCAATGAAAAATTCCTTTTCCAGTATTTTTTTACATCAAGTTATTTGTGAATGAAAAGCTCTACTCATTCGTAATCTTTTTTCTATCAAAAAAAATATTTTTGATAGAAAAAAATTTGTAAAACAAAATACTCGAACAAGAAATTTTCATTGGATGCGCTAAAAAATCTGTTACAAGGTAGAGATTGATCGATTTTTAGGATAAATTTATTAACTTTAAAAACGTAAAATTTCGCTGAACATATATTCAGTTATTTTTGTAGGTATTAGTCCCTACTATCACCCCCTGTAGTATGTCGTACTATTTCCTGGACACACTGTATAATTATTGAAACATAACCCTTATTTAACATCTCATTAGTGGTTGTGGCTGACAATAATAATATGATGTTATTCCAGTGCTTTTTCTAATGTTGCTTAATGGAGTCATCTCAAATAGTTACGAAACAAAAGAAACGATAACCTCATTTTAAACCCTAGCATTAACCTAATTAGCTAGATTTTTTTTATTTATCAATAGAGAGTCATTTTCTACCAGTCAACCGCAAGTTTAAATAGAGAACGAAGTAGTTTTTGTGCAAGGTAAAGTAATTACTCCTTTCACTACCTGTTCTTTCTGATCTAAACTGAAACGAATTTCCATAACATGTTCTTTTACAACATCGGGGGCAAGTGAACTAGCGTTCTACCTAACGTTGAGCCGTTCTGTCCCAATCATCTACATGATTATTTATCATAATCATCATCCTTAATCCGAAACATGAAATTACCCCTGCCGAACTTACGATTTGCATGTGGGTAATTTAAGCCGACACTTGCCAAGAAGTTGGCTGGATAGCGCAACACTGACCTTTTTACGTCGTGACTTTGCGTTCCGTGAGGAACACACAGAAGGATGTAAGTAAGGTTCCTCAAACAAAAACTAAAACATCGGACAAACGACAACACGTGTCTTACACTCACATTGCCCACAGATTGGCTCAATTTACGAAGAGTTTTTGATGTATTATGTAACGCGAAAATCTTATTAAGTTTCCAAATCCGAGATGCTTATGATTGAATAAGCTAAATGCCGACTAAATATAATAATTGCAACAATATAATCATATTAGGCACAGTTTCTATCATCTGGGCACTACTTAATTTTTATGCATACTTTAAAAATATCGAAACTCCATACTGAGGGTTGAATTACCATTAATCCAACCCTCAATGTCAACCCTTGTCCATACAAATGTTCTTACACAGCGCTGTTTCTATCGTAAACACACACATAAACGCGGTGAGTATTAACATTGCTAATCAAGCGCACTACGAATAAAGCAATAAGCTAGTATGCTTGTGTGAGCGTAGGTAGCGATTAATCTTGCTTATTGCGTTAAGAAAGCAATTAGACTTCTAACAATTTAATTACACATTAGAAAAAAATAACGCTACAACTTATACGAAGACGTCCTCTCTATTACTGAAATAAGAAGACTTCTGCAGCACCACACTGCCGCAGTAAAACTTGAGTTGAGTCTGCGTGGTTTTGTAACTGCGCTTATGTTATAACACGAGAAATCAACAAAATTTGTGCAACGATGAAGATGTACAACCGTGGAATTGACTATTTATTTGGACCTATTACATGGGTAAATACGTCTCATCTTATTAAAGAGATACAGAAACGTAAATCTGCAGTCACATTTTACAGCAGTAAAAGTTTACCATTTCCCTGTATTACTGAAGTTTCCCCATAAGAAAACAAAGTGATGCGCGATATTGGGGATGATTCTAAGTGCTTACTCCACAATATTCTGAGAGGAAATAATCCAAACTTTTACCATAATTTACCATCCGGAGGATTAACTTCAATCAGCTTTCAAAAGAGCCACGCAGTGGACTTTCTATGCTATACTATTTTAACCCTCTAGCGGCTTTGCCGGATCGTTTCCCAAAACAAATAAACATCGATACAATAAAATCTGCAAGGCAGACATTACGGGACGGTTCAAGTCCAAACAGTTTCCCGTATGAAAACAGACCGATACCGAGTGATCGTTACTGCTTACGCTCGCAGGCACCACAATATTCAGAAGGCAAATTAATCCGGCACGGCCGGCGATCGGCGACGGTCAGCGCGTCCTCGCATACTAATGCTATTGTTTATCGAAGGGGCTAATCTGTGCGTGCCAGCCGGCTGTCCGCCTACCAAATTATAACGGATCACTTTCGCCCACGTCTCATGTAATCCGCCGACGGATGTCCAAGGTGTGACTAACGTAAAATTACAAAAAGCCAACTTGTCTAAAGAAATCAAAAATCTACGTAATAAAGGAATTTCCTTAATACAAAAAGTTTAAAAAGCTTAATTAGATTTATGAACATAATCTTACACACTCTACAAAAACAGGGAGAATATTTTGGGAATATTGAGGTTGCTCTATTTTAGATCGCACAGCAAAAGTACGCAGTCTACACTATTAAAAGTTTAAAATGGTATAGCAAAACCATTTTGGCGAACGTATGACATGTGTAAAGTTGTAAAAGAGTCGTTCCGCACTGAGTGATAATAAAGGTAACCCTCCGCGGTACCTTTATTGTTATCGAATAAAAATAATCCAGGGATTTTTCGGGATGATCGTAAATTATAACGGGATTCGCAGGGGTGGCTGGAGGAAGCCCGCGCGACGCTGCGGCTAACGGCTTTTCGCATCGGGAGTTAGCTTTTACCACAATAGCTATATTTTACAGAACTAAAAATCAGAATCTGTGCAACGAGTGCTTGTTACGTTAATATTTTATTTCCGCCGACCCTTAAAGAGGATGACAGAGCGGAGTTTTTCAGAGGGTCACATTTATTATTCTTTTAACAATTCATAAAATATGCCTCTCCACGACACATTTAAAATGAACGAGATGGTAAAGAGGACTGTCTAACAATAACCAGCCCCTCAACGCATATTTTTGACGGTGTGAAGCGCTGAAAATCCACCGATACCAACAAAAGTGGCAACTGAAACTAATGAATTATTCATAGCGGCGGCGCGGTGCATGTTCTATCACTGTTTTATCTATTGCGGGGCTTACGGGCGGCCGCGACCGCGCCCCGCTCGCTCCGCGTCCGCTCGCCTCGCAAGGGTTAACTACCTTGCAACCAACAATTTTAGTGCCGTTTGAGAAGACTAGATAAGCTCCATGTTGGGAATAAACATTAGCGTAATGCGACCGCTAACGCAATAATTGCTAAACACGGGTCCTTTGTTTATTTAGTGCCTTGCCACGAGCAGTGATCCGGTTACCGGGACGCGTACGAGTGTGACTAGTGACGCACATGGGTGGATATGCATGATGATTGAAACAAAATCTACAAAAAAAGAGTCTCTACAACATATTAGTTATTCTAGTTCAAATAATTTTAATAACATCTTTGCATTTAGCAACGTTTTTGTATATCACGTCATTCTGATCTGGTAAGCAAACAAGAAAATATACATGTGGCAAAGAACATTCTGGATTTTTATGGTACCGATCTAAAGAGTAAAACATATTAATGGACTAATTCCTAGTTAGTGGATACCCCCTATCTACTGCGGTGGGCAACGTACAGACTTGTATTCGATTACCGCAGGACAAACAAATACCTATTGAACATTTTTTTATTTTTTATGGAAATGAATGTGTGTGAATCTTGGATCTATTGTTGATCGAAGGTGTGAATATACATTTTATGCATCTTTTATAAACACTGTCTTTTCCGTTTGAGGGTTAGATGATAATGATTCGTTACGGATATTTATTTATTACGAGTAGTATATATCTTAACTATAGATTCAGCTTAGCAGATGTTTTTTTTTGGTGGCACTGGGCAGGGCAAACAGTAATGATTGCCGGAGCTCAAAACTTATGGGATAGCAAATGCAACGGATGCCGCTTCGGGTAAGCACTTATAAGATGCAAGGACAACGTGATGAAGAGGATTTTAGCAGTTATACAAAGTCTACCACAGGCCTTTTTCTAATTTAACGGATAAATATTTATTAAATCTCCGGGCTAGAATTTTACATCTAGCCCGAAGATTTGATATATAATGCAAGCTTTTTTATTAACATACCAATACGACTATAACATACCATCACGACTATAACATACGATTTTATCCAAAGGGGGTTGTCAGAGGCAAGTGACTATTGCCGTTATGGTGAACGAAACACCCAGGAGACCACTTTTCCTCGATGGTATTAGAACCCAACGTGGTAGATGATGAGCCTTCCGCGGTTATCCGAGTTGATTTGGTTTTGTATTGCTATTTTACATCACCGAAGAGTTGGTCGGAATGATTAATTTGAACTCGGGACCACCCGATCCACGATCCAAGTTGGGGTGCCTAACAACTAGGGCAACAAAAACACATTTAAAATACACATGTTACTACTTTTAATACTAAAAAAATGGACTGGAGCACCATAGTCCAATTTTGACAAATTTTGTCAATTACGAAGGGTCACATCTAGAACAACGAAATAGTACTTTGTTCAGCAGTGAACACCTTACGGCTGCTAATGGTATACTTACTTTATCCATTGGATCAGCGAACCGATCTGTATATTCGATCGCCTCCGCCACGAGACAACGCCACTGCTCCCACAAGCCCCTGCGGGGCCGGTTCACAACTGGGTCTTTCCAACTCTGCAATATCCTCGTACATATTCTCATTTCAATTGCTTCGTGTGCGTAATCCTGCATGAAACTTGCGAGGAAAGTTTTCAAAAAGTAGTAGAAAATATATATACTGCCTTTATCATCTCTCCACGCATTTTATCATTAAAATAATATATCGATATATTATTTTAATGATAAAATTTATAAATAAAGGTTATCAAAATGTAAGTCATAATTTTAAGCCTTTCACCATGCAAGTACATTATTTTCATGGAGTCCTCCTCAGTTATTTGAATATTTCACCAAAAGTCACCAGTTTGGCGAACATTTGTTCGCTCTTTGTCTAGGTGTACATACAGAATTATGGATCCATTTAAATTGAGTAAAAGAAACTCTAACCCCCCTGAATAAAAGCTTAGTTTACTTTGGGTTCAGTTATCCATGTGTTAAGACGTCTCTGGAATATTTATATATTTGTTTCATATCTTGAACGCCTTTAACACCTATTTAATTTAAGGTAACCATATTCTGAGTGGGAAAGTCCAGCAAGTTATGCCATCCTTAACACACATTTTACCCATTAGACAAACTGTATTGCATTTCTTTTGCATTTATATTGGGTTTCCTAGCTAGATAAGATAATTACACAAACAAAATATTGCAGTTAATTTTTATTTTTAGCATTGATTCGAAAATCGAAAAAAACGAATCGGACGAATTTTTCTTTTTTCTATCTCTTTGTGTAGAAAATATTACAGTTTTTGTAATTAAACCAAGTGTACAATTTAGGCTGCCTTATCGCTAGTAGCGATCACTACCAGGCCACCTCCAGTTAGTCTAGTATCTTGTTTGTCTAAAATATATATTTAGTAGCCACAAGCCTCGAAAACGCTACTCAAAATAAGTAAGTTATGATATTTCGTCACGTTGCTGAGGAACATCTTAAAGCAAAGAAATGTATTACTCTTCAAAGAGATTTAAATAGCAGATTGAATAAGATCTGCGAGTGCATCCGGTAAGTAGTACGATAATGCTCGAAATAAATCCTGCACCGTTTCATTGGTTGCAGCTATTGATGTGATATATGTATGAATAAGCCATTGAATGTACAACTTTGTAGAATTCTTCAACTTTTATAAGAAGGTTGTTTACTCCGGGAAGGAAAAGTTTGAGCAGTAATAACTATCTTATCTAATAATTAGAATCATACGGATTGACTTATGGTAGTCGCATAACATTTTGGTAGTGTGTGCTTTGCATTTACGCTATACGTTTTTGATCACTGAAATACACACAGCTCTAATAATTAAGAAACTAACAGAATTACAGAATTTGGACTATTTACTGTATAAACTTAACTGAAAAACAATTTAATTGGAAATAATACGTTAATAAAACGACAAATTAGCTAATCAGTGGGCAATCTCAAGATAAATCATTTAAAGGCTTCTTTACCTATTTCTAAACTGATTAATTAAAACTCTGAGATGAAACAAGTGCGTTATCATTGTTACATGTTTGCCGTCCAATCTACTATCTCACGTGTAAATGCTAAGTAAAACTGCTAATCACATCCGCTAGTGTCTATAAAAGAAAAACAACTCGATAGCATTATTGCTTGCGAATTTGAATAGCGAGTTACCAAACTCTTTAACAAGCAACGAGACTATCTCGGTTGTCCGTTGGAGCAGGTTGCTGTCGCCGTCGCCTCGTCGTCTGCGCAGTCTAAGCAACTTTCGCAATTAAACTTTTATTCGGAAGATCGATATTGCTCTGCTCCTCGGCTATATTTTGCTTATCGCCTAAATACGACTCTCGAACTTGCTGATGGGAACCACAACGTCTGCCATCCGAAGTGCCGACTGCAACTAAGCGACGCGACAGATTATAATTAACTGATACTCAAGGTTCATTAATCTGCTTTGCCTTAATGTGACCTATCGCTAGGTAATCACTTAGTAACCTAATTTAGCAATGTGAACTTGCTTGAAATACTAACTTACTAATTAAGTGGCCCGTCAGCGCAACGGTTAGAGGAGGTCATAGGTTCGATCGTTACCGAGGCTTTTTGAAATTTTAGATAGTATTTTTCTAAGTCAGGTAACTAACGTCAAATAATTGAAATTGTCAGATTGCAATCCACAACACTCAGGGCTCCATGCCGAGTTACCTTTCAAGTGGTCAAACTGGCCAGATTGTTGGATAATTTATTACAACGGCAAACGATACAGTCTTGGTAGAGTGAATTCAGGGCAACTGTTTAAACAAAGGACATTAAAAGTAGTGACCAATATAGCAGTAATCGCTTTCAAAATTGTAATGTTCTAGTCATCACAGTTGGTGAACAATCCCGCCGCATGTAAGTACTTCTAATTGAAATAATTGGATTAGAAATATTATTTACAAACCACGTGGCACTGCCGCGACAGTCTATGGTGTCTATTTTGAGAGAAAAAGGGTATTTAATATGTATAGTACGTGAGTTGCAAGTCGTAAGTTGCAAGGGCACTTGTAACTCAGATACGTGGATTGCTCTTTCGCGCATGTTAAATCCAGATATTTTTTACTAGGCTCAAAAGAAAGATTAACACCTTAAAGTAGTTTTATGACAGCTTTAAAAAGAGCAGTGTGCCTTGTTCGAGCTATCAAATAGTCCCTTTAAGTGCTAATCTAAAAGAAATTACAGATAAATTAGACGAGCTATTAACAGATTTTTTATGGTTCCAAAGGCCCTTAAAAGATTCTGGAACACAGACAAAACTTTCAATAGTTAGTGTGCAATAAAAACTCTGAATTTAAATAGTTACCGAAGTTATTAATTTAATGACCAACTTCGTAATTAATTCAGTTTTAAAGAATCGATTGCTTTTTATGTCTGTAGTTTTCGATGTTATTGATAAAGTTTGGTTATGATTCTATGCGAATATGTTCGGGAAATTCACAAACTTGTTTACACAGAATTCAAATAGGGTTTTTAGTTTGAATTATACAGTCGTCGCGGGTGCCAAGAGCGCGCGCACTCGGCCACCACTGTGCATTTGTTTGTTTCACCAACTTGCTTGAATTGCCTTATTAACTGACCAGGGCCCCTAAAATGAAGCTGTGGGCGAATGGCAGCAAAATCATATGTCGCATGTTTTAACGGCAATGATTTTTAAGGAGTTGTACTATGAGTCTAATTTAAGAATTTGAATGTAAGATTAAAGACCCAGAACAAAACAAAACAAAGGTATTAATGGTAGGATATTAAGTCAAATAATGTAGGATATTAAGATCACCCATTGTATGTGAAAACTATAGTCAGTAATCAAAATTGTTTAACCCTCGTTGTAAATGTAAACTTAAATTATGATGTGTGTGCTATTTAAGGATAACGGTCTAGTTATGATAAGTTGATACATATTATATTCTTGGTTGTGTAATGGCTGTGATCTGTTTGCATACCTAATATAAATAAATAAATAAATGGTGTTCTCTTTTGTTTGTAAGTTTTTTTTCTTCCCTTTCTTTTATCGCTTATTTTAGTTTGATTAATTTTAAGATAAGCTTTGTATAAATCATAGTTTATATGTAAATTACTTAATTTAAATAATTGTAATTTTAAATCTTTTACTCAATCTTACTAATATTATAAATGCGAATGTTTGCAAAGATGTTTGTTACTCTTTCACGCAAAAACTGCTGAACGGATTTAGATGAAATTTTACAGTAATACAGCCTATACATCAGAACAACACATAGGCTACAATTTATGAAGATTTTATGTATACATGTTATAGAAATGAAGTTAACGCGGGCGAAGCCGCGGGCGAAGCCGCGGGCGAAGCCGCGGGCGGAAAGCTAGTAACTAATAAAGATCGCCACAAGAGACCCCCTGTCTTACATAAATTAATGTTGTCAAACTGTGATAAGTATTTGTGCTGAAATAAGCATAAAAAGTTATAGCAAGATGAAAAGCGAATGAAAGTAGGATAATGAAAACTAAGACAAAATGGTTAGTCACCATTCAGGTTAAGTTCAAATTTCAGCCTATTAGAACATCGATAAGACACATTTTTTTACAAATTATCTGCCTTGATTTGTATGTTTATTAGTTAATAAAACCAATACAAAAAATGTTCTTAGTTTCATGCTTGTACAGCGATTCTGAAGAAAGCTGACTTTGAAATCCCTTGGGTTACTTGACACTATCTTTTACTTACACACTTATGCATATAATCTGATAATCTCATTAAAGGGGTATGATGAGTAATATTGGCTTCATTTTTAAAACTTCGCGGCCACTCAGCCACCCTTATTGTTATGAAAGAACATATCGAGAGGAACAAACTGGATTATGGAGCACAT
Source organism: Udea olivalis (assembly GCA_947369235.1). Taxonomy (NCBI): domain Eukaryota; kingdom Metazoa; phylum Arthropoda; class Insecta; order Lepidoptera; family Crambidae; genus Udea; species Udea olivalis. The sequence continues at coordinate 11,886,101 of OX376341.1, read as the reverse complement.
ATAGCTAAGGTATATCGGAGCTGAGATATTAGGTATATTGTTTTTAACTAACTACTCAACTGAACTCGATCCATAAAGGTAAAAAAGCGGCATTATTTTCAATCCTTAATACTGGTTATAAGCAATTAAAATTAAAGGTCAGTTTTCAATGACCAGGTAATATATATAAATATTAGGGTATTTTTGTTCTTGTATTGCAGGTATAAGACTTTCAGGTGTTTTTCCCATGTAATGGTTCTAATATCGACGGTTAAGAACCAAACCTCCTATTCACATATTGAATTTTAGAAAATGTCTTTTTGATGTCATTGACGTTAAGGTCGTCATTCTTGATAGCTTGTGTTTCACTTCCTCATGCCAAATACTTAACATCTACTTGCTTTGTGGACAATAATTATCATTATCTAACTTAATGTTGGTATTGCTGGATGTACCTTTATTAGAAAAATATACCCAACAGGTACATCTTAAAAAGAAAACCTTCCTCTTCTATTTCTGCATCCTTTTTAACAGCTTTTAGCCGAGATTAGCTCCATTAAGTAACGTAGTAAATTCAGTAAGTTAGTGAAACTACGACAAAAAATAATACTTTAAGAAATCATATCTCGGCTCCGATATCACTTAGAACAATTCTGACCAAGATATGTTTCTTTTTAGGGTGCTATAAAACAGTGATAAAATGATCGCCACGGGTTCTTATAAAGTTACTCAAAACCCTTTACTTAAGTTTACTACAGACGTTTTATTTCACGAAGTCCTTTTTACTATGCTTGTGGTAGTGACGTGTATATACATACACACTATCTTAGTGTCACTAGTGTCAATTGATCTCGCTGAGAGCACGCACACTAGCGTATGTCATACTCGTATGTCCGTTTATGTCACTACTACAATCATAGTGAAACGGTCTTCGTAAAATAGTCCGATGAATCGTTAGTAAGGCACATCACCGTTGTAAATAAGATTTACAGACTACGAAATCGGACTCTCACAGCAGAATAACTGTGCACCGTTCTAAGCGAGTATATTCACATAATATAGATAAATTAATATGCGCCAGACAACACACCACTTGTCATGGTCTCGAAGTATGGATAAATATCCTTATGTTACGAGGTACCAGACATAGTGTTTGACATACCATCACGACTATATCCCAAACAGGGTAGTCAGAGGCAAGTGACGGTTGCCGTCATGTTGAACGAAACACTCAGAAGCCCACTTTTCACCAATGGTATTCGAACCCAACTATGTAATGGTTAGGCTTCCGCCGATATCCGGGTTGATTTGCTTTATAATTGATGTTCTCCGGTACCGGCGAGTTAGTCGGAAATTTAACAATGACCACAAAGATTGGTTCTGGCTAGATTTGATCTTGGAACCACACGATTCACGATCTGACTTGGTCTGCTTAACCCCTAGGCCACGACGCTCCAAATATATTATTTCTTGCTATTTAAAAAACCATACATTGCCAAAACAAACCCAAAATATGAATATTGAATGAATTATGCAAGCTCCCATGATACCGAAAAGCTCCAATTGACTCTTAAATACAAGCTCTGTTATAACCAATTTCCAAACATGCTGCAAGAGGTTTTTTCATAAGTAACTAAAATTAAAAATCTAGAGCCATAATTATATAGAATTTTTGACGGTACTTACACATTTCATGAATATAACTAACTAACTGGTAAGTGCGAAGCTGGCGGTCAGCCAACAAACAGACAAATGCGTCAAACTACATGAAAAAAAATTCGTTTAGGCAAGTTGTAAGATTGCACTAGGCTCAGTCAGAGTGAACTAAAAGGCGAACCATTATTACGCTGAGCCCCAGGACAGAAGTAGCTAGTGACAACTGACGGGTGATCGGGTGAGTGATAAAATCCTATCACAAGAGCATCAAAACGTGTAAGTCTATCTATCAACTGTCAAAATTATTCATCATCGACGGGCTCTACAACGAGCAGCAAGAGTAACGCACGACCGCGCCGCGCAACAGTGTCGCGCCACGCCGCCCGCTCATAAATCGCTCCAGCAATATTATGAGACGGGCGATGCCACAATAACTCCTTCCCGGGGAGACTTCACACATACCGCAGCAAGGCGATGGCATTATTATCTTTACTCCTGCACCAGAGTATTGTTATACTTTATTAAACAATCGTTTAATATTAAGTTTTAACAAGTTCCCCTTCCATGAAACATAGCAATAGAAAAACTGTTGTAATGTATCATTATTAAGTGATTATACCTTTGCTAACAATAAGGTTATCTCAAGTGACACAATTTAAGACACTAACCCCTGAATCCACAAACGTCAATCAAAGCTAAGCAAGCTGTCCTTACATGTATTTAGCTGTCCCTTTCATTTCTATTGACATGTGACAGTGCAGCATCAATTTGAGGGGTCCTCGATTTTTTGTGGATACGGGCATAAACCTCTATCAAAACATCTTTGATCGACTGGTTTGAAAATTAGGCAACACTGGCAGTTTTAATTACAGTCTGACATTTTTCATCTTGGCAATATAAATTACCTGTGTAAGTTGTCTGTGAAGGCTGTACATACAGAAAGTTTCAGCGTTGTTATTATCAGGTTAAAGTGTGAGACACTGTCTTGTGACCGTTTTTTTGACATTCTGTAAACTAAGATCGAAGTGCGAACATACGAGATCAGTACGTCTACGACGAGTTGCCACTCTAAATTTACATTATCGTTCGCGTAAAAAAATGTATTGGGATTAGACATTGTCATGTCATCCCAATACATTTTTTTTACGCGAACGACAACGTAAATTTAAATTGGCTACTCGTGGTAGACGTACAGCAATGCCGCACGCCACCCGCAAATAAATCGCGCTGGCAATAGGAGATGTCGCAACGTCATAATCTCCCTGCACGGCGACATACGACGAAGCGGTGCAACGCCACATCCGCACACCTAGGACACGGGTGATGACGTCGTTATCTCAACTCTAATAACTCAAACCTGATATTGGATTGCTCAGAGCAATAAGTTGTGGCTTAAAAGTTTAACTAAGAGTAACTTCTAGACACAATATGCCAATCCTGAGCGTAGAAGAGTACTAGGAAACTGACCATTACGAAAACGGTTACTTCACAGGCGACTTCACAACAAATCAATGTTTTCCGTAGATACCTACGGAAAACATTGATTTGTATTATTATTTTGTGATGTGTTATTGAAATACTTAGAATCAGATGGTTGACCCACGTATCCACAAACGCTAATCAAAAGTTAAGGATACCTCAAATTGTTGCTGCCCAGCCCCGTGTCAATAAAGATGAAAGAGACAGCTATACATGTAAGGACTGCTTAGCTCTGACTGACGTTTGTGGATTCGGGCGTGAGACTATCTATGAGTTTTTACAATAAAAAAAATTAAGAACTACTTAAAAAATAGAATGTGCGTCTAATTTTTTACTAATTATCGCCCTACTAAACAACAGACCGCACGCGCCGCCGCACATGAAGCGCGCGGGCAATAGACACGCCACAACGTCATAATCTCCTGCTACGGCGACATACGACGAAGTGGTGCAACAGCACATCAGCACACTTAGGACATGGGTGATGACATCGTTATCTCAGCTGTAATAACTCAAACTTGATATTGGATTGCTCAGACTAGTAAGTTGTGGCTTAAAAGTTTCAATAGGAGCAACATCTAGACACAGTATGTCAATCTCATGCGGATTATGGCACTTAAAAAAATGACTAGTTATTATGACATCGGTTACTTCACATCAATTCTACTGCATGGTATAAAAGGGGTTATCAGATAGCAGATTTAAAATTCCCACAGGTGACATATATTTTTCCGTTAATTTGCGCCCATTGCCCAGACGGGTAGGTAGGACTTAAAATAGCCATTCGCTATAATCCCAACCCTTTCAGGTAGGGCTTGGTTTCAGAACTTGGAAAAATGAATTGTATTTAAAGTCTACTTTTCACATTCTCGTGAGATTGTACATGATGAACGGCGAGCTGTGTTTCAGTCGTAAGTGCAGTAAATCAGTTATTTTCTCCTCATAATTTATTTACCACGAATCCGGGAAAGAACACATGTGGGAACACTAAGATAATTTGTTACGTCATGAGTTCGCAATGTTTAAAAATTATTAAAAAAAACTACCGGCTAAATCAATGCAATATTCAAATTAGTTACTTAAAATAGTACAAGGTATTTAAAAAAAAAATTGTTCCCATACCCAATTGAGTGTTTTTTTACCATAAGCAAACTGCAATGTCATACGTAGGTATGCAGGAAGTAGGAACTAAGCTTCCTTTGATAGCTATATAAAAACTAGAGTCTAAATTTTTAATCAAGATCACCCTATTAAACGCAAGCGAGAATTTTTTGTTACTATGCTTTTGTCTCTCATCTCATGAGTCGATGCCTGATTGCGGTTTTGGAGCAACGATATTACTCTTTGCTCAAATGGCAACATACTACAGACAAACTCGTACGTGACCAGCGACTACGACACACGACCAGACGCTGTCCGCACATGAATCGCGCCGGTAATATGAGACGTCGTCGTGACGTCTTAATCTCCCTCCACGGTGACATACGACTAAGCGGTGCGAACACACCTCTGCACATCAACTGTAATAACTCAAACTTAAACAATAAGCTGTTGCTAGGAAGTTTCATTTGGTCCAGCTTCTAATACACAGTACACTCAACAAAACGATATAAGAGTCAGGAATAGTCCCTCATTATATCAGTATGAGAACCTGCTATGGTTTTAGTTATGGTAAAAGTCATAGGTACGTACGTTTACTGTACGATCAAAAACGTTGATTTGCTGTGTTACTAATCAACAAAAGTTAGAATGTAAATTCTTTGAATATACCTGACAATTTTACATTTAACATATTCGAAACTCATCTGTACCTAAAGAAATACTTGCCTCATGGTATGGAACCAGAAACATTGAAGGAATCGCAACCACCCAAATTTAGCACACAAATATCTGTTTCTTACAAAACACATTTCATTAGTTGCTAATAAAAAGTTACATCTCAGTCGGCACTCCTAACTGCTGTGCTAAACGGATCGTCTACATACATCGACAAATAATCCAACGGAGTAAAGTGATCTATTTTAATCTAATTCCAATTACAAGGTGTATAATTTAGAAACGACGTTACTATATTGCGTTATCCGGTAATATTTCCGGCAATAATACGCTTCACAATCGAGTAAGCTTCACAGATATCCAAACGCTGGGTAGGGGCGGAGGGAAACACGTTCTCATTATTCAAATGCATCGAAGCAAATTATGGTAATCTGGGCAACCTGTTCTGTTTCACTAATATTAATACACAAACATCGGACGGCCGTCTGCCCGCTCCGCTTGTTCGGGAACCTGAAGCGAATCGAGTTATCTTCGAGTTGCAGAATGATGGTACCCAGATGTGATACAGATACCAAATAATGTAGTAGCTATGTACGCTAAACTTTTTGCAAGTAAATTTTATTACATTTAGTCAAGTAGCGGTCTAATTTTGCATATCATTAGTTAGGACCACATTCCTTCGAATTTAATTAAAAAGAAAAATGAGAAATGGTCAAATAATAGGTTGGGGAAAAAGTTTCTACGCATTTTTTAAGAGAATTCAAAACATTTTTAAATATAGTTTATATAGCCATCTTGTAGGTAGGGACATGATCCCATTGCTATAGGAATTTTGAGGCTTCTGATGCAGCAAGTGGTTTTGGCAGTTTTGGCTAAAGAATTATGAAGAGACCGAAACAGGTGGAAATCTAAAGGTGCAAGGTCAGGACTGTACGGCGTATGCATCACGGCTTGCGTTGCATTTTTACCTTTTTTGTAGTAAAATGTTAAAATGTATCGAATTTCTTCATTAGATTCACTCATCTTGACAGTAAGACAAAACAAATGATAATCAAACATTTTCCTAATTGAATTTGAAATTATCTGCATTAAGATTTAAAAATGTAATGATACCAAAATCAGCCAGATACAAATAGTATGGCCAAAGAGATTTTATTATAAGTTCATACATACTATATGCGAAAAGACTTTTTCCTCGGTGAGAGAATATTTAGCATCAGAGACATGATTATCATTGAATGTATTAAGAATGTATTTTCATTTTATTATCTAAATATGAATGTATTATCATATTATTGTATTTGTATTTTACTATCATAATTGAATTGAAAAACTGTGTTTTTCATTCAATATTTGTTCCTTGACATTAGTTTGATTGTGCTGTTTACTTGACTGCGTATTGTTGTTGTATTGATATCTTTTTTTTGTATTTGTTACAATAATTTGCATGCCTACTCTGATAAGGTGACACAGTGTTACGCAAATAAATGTCTTTATCTTTATAGCCTAAGACTGAATGTAGGTAACTTTCTTATCCGTCCTATAAAAACTCGGCGCCAAACGATCGTAAGCTGTGATGATGAAGTATAACATTAACATAGAGATAATCAATACATTTTACAAATTAGCTGACTTTATCGCTAAAAAGCGATATCTGCCAATGAATCCAAAGGCATAGGTACGAAAATTGTCATGAATGGCAAAATAAAGTCATAAGTGCTTGAAATAAAAGTTAAGAATAGCTTAAAATGTTACAATATTTTCACAAAATACGAATACAACATATTATGAAACATACTCGTAACTAACATATAACAATTTTCTTTATCTGCGTATATAGCAATCAGCGTAAGAACTTAAAAACGAAAACGAAGAAGAAGGAGAACAAAAGGAAGGAGGATGTACGTCTCTGTCTATTAGTTTCTCCTGGCGATTATGCTCTCCTTAATACTGTTAAAATAAATGTAAGTACTCCAAAATACTCTAATCCCTAGGTATAAAACGAATACAAATGTTCTTTAGTAAAGGTTTTCTTTGCGTGGGAAACGGACCCACAACTTTTATTATAAGTTTGAAGTGGCTCAATTATTAGCTAGTCAGGATTTGATAATAAAATCCTAACTAATCGATGGTAGCTCTCAAATCAAATGGGCACGTACGTCCTGCGTTAAATACTTTTTTTTAAACCCTTGTATTTTTATTTCATTCTCGGTGTTTCCTTTGTAAAGTGTTTAGTTTGCCTGTTTCTTTTTAAATATTGAAACAAAATACAGCCATTTTTTGTAACCGATTCAGTTAGCATATCATGAGTTTATTTTGAGGAACACAGTAGTTCCATTAGGCCGATTTTACAAACAGCCGAGCCAATATTCTCTGTCGGGCTTCGAAATTAAATAAAGCCGTACTATTTCCTGCTGTCATGTTAGGTGTGTGACATGTTCATCGACAAGTGGACGTGTTCCAACGTCACGCAGCCAGCAGCAGGGATGTGACGCCTCATGCGACGACGCCAATACCGAAATTCCACGCGTCACATTACTAAACATGGTAAACACGAAAATAATATAAATAGACATGACCAATGCGACAGCGAGGAATACATTAAAGCTAACATTCAAAAACGAACCTTAGCAAAATTACTCAGTCACATACTTAAGTTACAATTACTTCACTGGTGAAAGGAACCCAACAGTTAATTTTTGAAAACTCTTAAAAAAACCTTTTTTAGGACTCTAATTGTAAACATAAACAAACATTTAAGGAAAAATCCTTGGTATTTAAAATAAAGAAAATTAAATGCAAGGATCAGGTATTCATCGTCATTATAAAATTTGCAGCCATAAGATGTCCAGTGCACAGTGCTGAACTAAACCATAGGGGACCATTAGGTATTGTAAAGCCCTATTCGATAAGTGAACAAAAGCCAAATTATCCATTTTTAATCAGCCGTGCACGGTGCTATTTTCCATATTTACTTCGGTACGCGTGTTGTCGCGAAGACAATATGGCGAATGAGTTTTCTTCTGTTTTTATTTTCAGGGAAACTACGCCGTTAATGAGACTTTTTGCAGACCCTGGATTATTATGCTAACCATATTAACAAATTATATTTTTCTTTGACTTTCTGCGCTGTGCGTTTAATTTTCTTTTATCATATAGGGAGAAATCTGTACTATTGATATGCTCGTAAATGATGCTAAGATAAATAAAAAAACTAAGATGGGAATGTACGAGTAACTATCGAAGTTTTTTAGAATAAGGATTCTAACAAAATTCGATAGTTACATTTAGTATTTTTGCCTTTACCATCATGACTGAAGCTTGATACTTTTAAAAAGTTGAGTTACTTGCTAAAAATATTAAAAAATGGTAAAACATGAAGTCAATTCATTTGCAGCAGACTATATATTTGATAATGGCATCGTTTCGAACTACAAGTTTGTAAAAGAATAGCGTACGAAATCAGATTTACATTATATAATTTACTTTAAATTATAAAAAAAACTATCTGATGCATGATTATGATCTAACTTATTAAACTAAACTACACTCTAATTTCTACTTCATACTGTTAGTGTCCCTAACTTATGTTTTAAAAATAGGTTAAGTATACTTAATTACATACCAAAATTGTTGACTGCTATATTACCATGATTCAATACTAAACATTTAACTAAGTAAATTCCTAAAATTAATATCTAATGTAAAAATGGATGGATGGTTGGATGCTTTGGATTTAACATGTTAAACAATCTATTAGCCTATAAAAAGACGAGCGGCAGGCTAGCTGGCGGGCCGGTATCGGGCATCGGCGATAGCATCGCCATTGATATAAGCCTTCCGTCACGTTACGACAGCTAATTCACATTTCCAACAAAAACGCCCGGAAATTGGATATAAGGATCTGCGCGCTCGGATCCGGGTACGTGACGTTTGTCGAACACGTCACTACACTATGTGGTAATTTCCGCCCTGTGCTCGCGGAAAATTACTTTAGCCGCATGAAATTTCCGATGCCCCATAGAAATAAGTGCGATAAAAATATCAGATAATAATATCCACTCGCTTGAATGCCCGCAAGATGTTTTCGCCAATAAGATTAAAAATTGATACGAAACGTGATCAATTTTATGTAAAACCTACAAATTGATCAGGTGGATCTACGAAATCGGAATGGTACTCGTACAGAGGCGTTCACATCAACCTTTACAAAACCGTTGCAAAAATGGGTCTTATGTCAGCAGCATAAGGTGCTATGTAAAGGTTGATGTGAACGCCACTGTATCACTTCGAAGCATTTTCGATTAAAATTTCAGGTGCCACACCGGAAGCATTCGAGACATACCCGTGATGGAAATGGCAATGCTACGTTGTGATTATTGAAAGGAACGCCACATTTTGGTCTATCTATAATCTATATCTCTCTTTATAATATACTAATATTATAAAGAGTTAAGCGTTTGTGAGTTTGTATGTTTGAGGCAGGAAATCTCCGAAACTACCGAAATGATTTCAAAAAATATTTCACTGTTAAAAAGCTACATTATCTCCTATAAGCATCTACATTTTCATCCGTATGAAAACTATGATATGTAACCCAACGTGTGAGAAAAAACAAATACTTTAACAAAAAAAAAACAACTTCAAAAAAAACAATTCCAAAACACTAAAAAGTAAAGAAATAATTGCGTATTCTTCTAAAACTTATACGATAATATAATATAGGTACAATTATTGTTATTGTAGAGTCGGTGTCAGCCAAGGAAACACTACAATATACCTATTTTTTACAGCTCACGTTTACGTATCTATGTATGTAGGTAGTTACAAACCTACATTGGCTGACACCGACTCCAACAATAACAATAATTGTACCTACATTTTAATGTCGTATAAATTTTAGAAGAATACGCTATTATTTCTTTACTTTTTAACCGACTTCGAAAAAGTAGGAGGTTCTCAATTCGACTGTATGTTTTTCTTAGTGTTTTGTTTTGGAATAGTTTTTTTTTGAAGTTTTTTTTTTGTTGAAATATACAACATATAGTCGAATTGAGAACCTCCTCCTTTTTTTAAAGTCGGTTAATTAATCCACGCGGGTGAACCGCAGCGCAGGCGAAAAGCTAGTTTTAAATAAAACAGATATTCTTTTACCAACGAAATAATTTTTCAAGTAAACGTTTATACCAGTACCTACCTAAACCTTGTAGCATTTTTTAAACCGTACCAGTATGCGTAAGCTGCTGAAAGGATGGGTTTTACCTTGACCATTTGCAACAAAAGTAAGAAATAAATAACAAACGTCGTTGGAAAGGAGATGTGATATGTGAAAAGGTAAGAGGTTGATTGTCAACGACGCGAGTGTTCAAATGCGTTTGGTTCGTCGTGTTCCAATGAAAACTATCTCGAAAAATCAAGCCTGTCCCCTCGCATCCGTCGGAAAAGTTGAAAAAGGTGTTTGTTATTTTAATACTTAGGTACGTATTGTTTATGGTATATTTCGCCTACGACACCTGATTGCATATAGGACAATATTTATTTTTAGAGCACCAATCAATATGTATAGAAGCTATAAAAAATGTATGACTTCAAATGTTTTCAGTGATGATTGTAGTTTTTTAAATAACTCTCTAACTTTTGGGTTACCACACAAATCGATCAATCGTCTATCGACGGTGGAATGAATCAATCGTCTCGTCAGTCGTTCTGGTGAAAACTGACTATTGATTTCGATGGATCCATTCTACCCTAACACCCACTCATAACACCCTTATCGATATTTATTCTCATTTATTTACTGGTAACATTTTTTTTATTAATAGTAACGAAAGGAAGACATGCCATTCATTTTTTTAAATGACTATTTAGAGCTAATTACTATTGTAAGTACTTATTAAGTTACTATGGGTAAAAAAAACAAAACTTGGATACAATCTTACAAACTAAATTAAAACGTTTTTATGGAGTGGGAGGTACGAGTACGAGAATGATAAGCTTGAAAAACTTAACAGTGTGAAATAACTAGGTTTCGTTTATATTTTCCATTAATAATCATTATTTTTTGCTGCCTTGCAGCGTGAAATAGACTAAAAGAAGATAGACAGGTCTATTGTAGTCTCGGTAACTATATTACTTAAAGCAGTGGGCCGGAAAAAGAGATTGGCTCCAGGTAGGTAGCACCCTCTTATTGTGAATCTCTCTTCATCCGTAAATCAGCAGCAGCTAAAGATTATTATTTACCTAGATCAAATTATTTGCTTTATGTGCGATGTAATGTTGAAAAACTTGCAGGTGCCTTAACGGTATCATACCACTCTGGATGAGGTTCTACGGAGGTGAAGTGGCGTCTCTCGTGTAGCCAGCAGAGCGCGCGTAACGAAGCCGCGGCGGGTCCGGCCGCACTTTCAAATATCACGACGTAGTATTATGTTTCGTAGAATTTATGAAATCCAAATACCTTCACAAGCACTATTAAGTCGTTCACTGTCCTCGGTGAGGTTATTGTGGATTCTAGAGAGAAATAGATTTTTTGTGCTGCCTGCGGTTAGAAACAAGAAGAATCCCACTTTGGTCCTAAATATCGAGCGGGACTTGAACCCGCCTTTAGCAATCTGAGTGGCTGCTCTTCCAACGGAACTACTGAGGCCATGAACGGATCTAGCAAATATCTTTAGTGTATTTTAAGTTGTTAGCCAACCTTGTGTCATCAAAAATCTTACCTAAATCAGCCGTTACGATCCCAATGCTGAGTAAAGATCTTCAGAAATTAAGGATTGCGTCAAATTCTAAACACTGTCTTTGATAAATGGGCAGTCTGTCTGTGTGGGAATCATTATTAGACTGTGATGAAGGCGTAGACATTCTCTGCTCGTGAACTTTATTAGCCGTTGCTCAACACATCTCTTGCCTGTGTCCTTTAAAAAACCCGCAGGCTCGCTCGTCACAGTGCGCACTCATAAACATAAATCAGCTGTGTGCAATGTGTTTACGCGCGACTCAGCGCTGTCAGCTGATGCGGCCCGATGCCCGGCTGTCCCCGTTTTCTGCTGACTCGCTTTTCATCTGTTTTTTAATACACTTGCATGCGTAAGTATTTTTGAAAATAAGTGTCCTGTATGTTTTTTTCATGAACCCGAAGTGAACAAAGCAACATTATTATACTTTGACTGTGTCCGGTTATTAGTAGAAAAGTAAAAATCGTTCAAAGAATTGGGTACTTCCTATTTTTACCAATTATACAGGTTATCCAGGAAATAGTAGGACATGCTGCACGGTAAGACAGCAGGGACCAATACCTACCAAAACAACTTAATATATGTTTAGCCAAATTTGACGGTTTTGGAGCTATACAAAACTTTCCGAAATATCAAAAAATAATCTACCTTAAAACAGATTTTTTAGCATATGAAAAATCCCTTTTCCAGTATTTTTTTACATCAAATAAATCGTGAATAGTTACTCTACTCATTGATTATACTTTTTAATCAAAAGCAAGAACGTTTTAAAAAAAAAGAATGATTTTTTTATCACTTAACTGTAACCTACTGTGATGAAATAACAATATAAGTAAGAGTTTTATATAACTTGCTTAAAAAATAGCTAGTTTAATGGTGATTATGGAAAGATACAACACTAGTGCAGTTTCATTCAAAAATAAGAAAAAAATGGTATTCTAGTCCAAGAGGAGCCGATTTTGTTGAAAATGTAACGAACGTAATTTTGACAAAAACCATTATGAGTGGAAGTAATAGCTGCTTATTTACGCAAATTATTATAAAACAAGTTGTGACAATTATCATTGGTCTGTAATTTATACTTCTAGGGATAAGGTGATAGTAAAAAACCATAGGCATTGTTTTTTAATATTTTTTTATAAAAGTTAAGGCCTCTGTTTTTTTTATGAGAGCGTATGCTGAGGTTAGATCGAAAACGTTGCATTTTTGTAAGATTGTCGTGATTGTTTCATTGAATCAAACTTAAATTTTTGCTCTATTATTGTGTGCATAATACTATTTAAAACTACATTGAACTGTCCAAAACTAGGTAGTCACCAATTATTTGCTAAATTAATTAAATACTCGGTTTTTTTAAATTGATAAAACAATTAAAAATTTATTATACACAGTTAAAGTTATAATTATGAAATTGAAAGGTGCATTCAATAATAGACAGATAATTTATACTTAATTTGAATTCAACTAAATAATCACGAAAACCTTAAAAAAAGACGACCCTAAACGCAAAAAGCATACTCTCTTAATACTTATCACCTTATCCCTCGAGGTTTAAATTACAGACCATTTTACTGTTTACTCTTGTTTACATTTTACTTTTCACAACTGGTTTTTAATAATTTGCGTAAATAAGCAGCTATTACTTATTTTCTTAATGGTTCTTGTCAAAATTACATTAGAAGTTACATTTTCAACAAAATCGGCTCCTCTTGGACTAGAATACAATTTTTTTCTTATTTTTTAATGAAACCGCACTAGTGTTGTATCTTTCAAAAATCACCATTAATCAAGTTATTTTTTAAGCATGTTATACAAAACTCTTAGACACTTTTTTTTCACTTTAGGTTAAAGTTATGTGATAAGAAACGCATTCTGTGTAAATTTCATCAAAAAATATATTTTATTTGAAAACATTCATGTTTTTAATATAAAAAAGACTATCGATGAGTAGAGTAACTATTCACAATTAATTTGATCTAAAAAAAATACTGGAAAAGGAATTTTTCATTAAGATATGCTAAAAAAACTGTTTTAAGGTAGAGATTTTTCGATATTTCGGTTTTTTTTTTTTTCAAACTTTTGTTAATGAGTTATTTTGGAATTGGTCCCTGCTATCACCACCTGCAGTTCGTCGTACTATTTCCTGGACACCCTGTATTATGAAGGAAGAAACTTGTTGTAATCTGTTACAATGTAGGAAGACATGTTTTTGTTAATTAAAAATCATAGCTAAATTTCGTAACTTATGATTTTGCTATTTGTGAAGTTGTATTAGGTACAAAAGTTTCAGCTCCACTTAGATTTGCTGAAGCTGCTCGTTTTTGCAATGGTTTATTTTGTTTTGGTTTAGTTTATTCATGGTTTTCTATCGGATGAGGTTACCTTTTTCAACATAAACTGACCTAAAATGAATAGTCGGTATGGTCATAGGAGATTGGGTTAACCCCAATCTCCTATAACCATACCGACTATTTATTTTTTAGCAATCAGGGTGTTGAATTAATGTTTTCCGACAAAACATATTTTAGTATATAAAATGCAATTGTCTGGGCTCACATTTACTAATACTGTTTAAAAACAGTTATAAACTAACTAGTCATTGTTGAAAATTAAAAATGCCTATTTCTGTCGTGTAATACTTATTTCAATAAAAGAGTTTCAATTGAAATCATCATCATCCGTGCGGTCTATACCGGTTGTGAACCCTCTCTGGTGTGTAGGGTCCTTGGGTCCGCCTTTCTTCTTAATTGAAAGTTTATTTATATATTTTCTTTAGTTTTAATTGAAATAAGTGTTACGAATTCACTTTAAAAATATAAAGGGTGTAAAAAGACTCTTTACGAAGGAGCTACGTAGGTATTCTGCACATCATCAGGAACATTTTTTCTTTCTAGACCATACCTGGGAACTCAATAGTTACCATGTTATTGCAGGTCAAAGTCAAAAAAAATCTCAATATTTTGATGAAAACAAACTATAATCATTATTACTTAATGTTTGTCCTAAGGCACATTATCAAAATTTCAAGTTTTTCCTAACAAAAATTGCTACAAAACGTTCAACTCGCAATGTACGAGTACATCGTGTGTACCCCTTGATTATACGTAACAGCCACGCACAAAAGCGCAGGAGCGGTCGGTTGCACTCGTTACATTGCGAAGTCCGTTTTTAGGTTTTAAATTACTCCTAAAAAAAATTCGTTTCCCATCAATAATTTATTTTTTCTGTGACTTGATTTAATGGTCTGAGTGTGTAGACGACGGCTTCGTTTAATGGTATTTTTACACCCTGTATATCAGTGTTAACGAGATTTGGTTAGTTTCAACGTTAATGAAGCCACAACCGAAAACCAAAACATAAACCAATGAAAATAGCAATAATTCCAGTTGCTCTACGTGTGGAGCGGTGCGCGTGGTTTAGTTGCGGTGCCGGTGTACAGTCAACCGCGTACTTCGAACCTTCCGCGTGTAGGGGGCGAGGACATGGCAATGAGAGCTTAGCTTATGCTAGCAGTTTAATAATCCAGCTTTAGTTGACTGTACCTATTCGGCAAATCGTTATGAGTTTTATTTAATTAGATACACTAACTTTTTTTCTTAACAAACAAATTGTACTCTACTAACTCGCATTGTAAAACCACAACAAGTTTAAAAGAGTAACTACTGAGCTTCTCGCCGGGTCTTCTCAGTCAGAATCAACTTCTCCGACACGGGGGTAGGAATCGTATAATATATATATATAATATTATGTTTGTATACTGTTTATTTATATATTCATATTATTATAGTTTTTATGTCTATTTTTTAGTATATTTTTTGACTATTTAAAAGTACTGATTAAGTCTATTCAAGAAAAACAACTTGATTGTCCCGTATGTAGTAACTTTATCCAGCTTCAAATGCAAAAGCTCTCTGGTGATTTTATAATTTGAATTTTTATAATGAGTATTTATTTTCTATTTCCACGTTCCATTGCATATTTTTTACTTAAACAACATTCAAACTTTACTGCCAACTAATTATGCGATACGGATCAGGGGGCCTACTCCGGTTTACGAAGTTTCTTTGAACAACCTTGTAAGGGTAAAAAGGTCACAAAACTAAGTAAGTTGTGAATAGGTTTTGTGTATTTTCTACAATAAAATATGATTATTAGAATGCCAGAAAATAAACATCAATTTCGAACGGTGTTTTTTAACGACTGAAATTCCACGTTTCTACGTGTTCGGCGAACGGGAGTAGGCCCCCTGAATGTCGATTTGTAGTTCAACCAAGTTGGACAGGTTAAGCTACTTTGCGCGCTAGGTAATTAGTAGGTACGGCTGCGATGTCTTGCCTTGTCGAAAGTTAACTGTTCATTTGCAGACTAATAACTACTGACAAGTAAAATTTGTCGTTATGTGAAAACGAGCAATTTGCAAACAGGTAAAATCAATGCTTATAATTTTAAACAAATTGTTATTTCCTAACCTGTAACTATTTATAGTGCAGTCATTGAAGCATTATTGCTCCGAATTTTTTTACTGTGAACCGAATTGCATACAATTTTGGAATTAGGTTCATCTTACCCTTAACTTCAAAAGTGAAAATGATTTGAACTCCGCAACCACGTGAATTTTTTTTTGCAAAATAACCTCGGCTATCGATAGAAGGCCTAATTTTAAGCAAAAAATCATCTCTAAAGTTTTTCAAAAAATCCAATACTTTTCAAGTTATTGGCAATTGAAAATTCGCAATTTTTTCACGTTTTTCATCGGTTTTTTGCAAATATCTCCAAAAATATACGTTTTATCGAAAATTTTACAAAAAACAAAATTGTAGCAGGTAAAACAATGAATAATTTCGTTTTTTATAAAGTATTCTAAGTGCAATATTAAGCTAGATATTAAAGATCAAAGCCGTTTTTTATTTTGTCTGAAATTTAATCGATGTGGTCAATGCCATCTAGCGGCGAGCAGATGCATTTTATGCATTCTAATACAAAAGGGTTTTGTAGTGCTTGAAATAAGCTTTAAAATGAGCACTATTAAAAGTCTTTTGCACGTAAAATAAGTGAGCTGTATTGCAAATAAGGGGAGCATCTAATGTTTTTTCCTTTAAATCAATGGGTTTCATAAGTGCCATTTCCACCAAAATTAAAATTAATCGTATTCCGCCTAGAATTAACTTTATTATGAAGAGTTTGATAGATAGTATCAGTTTGGCTGCTTCAGGACACATATTTTTTAAAAAACCTATTTTTTTTTCATAATATCTCAAAAATGACGACAGATACGTATAAAAGTGTACGGATTAAAAATGTAGGTATTTTTCTGACAAACAATTTGGTTTTTTTGTTTTTTCTGTCAAACAAAAATTGACGGAGATATGATTGTTTAAAGAGCGCGTGGCAGCGCAATCACAGCCTCTTTTAAGCCCTTTAACCCTTCACCGTTTTAGAAAAAGGTTTTTTACCATATATTGCAATAAAGGATGTTGTAGCTCTCTTAATTACCTTTACAATGGTTTTTTATAAATTGTTATAGCATGAAAATTGAAGGAGTTATGGTCCAAAAACTTATCATATTTTTTTCTACTTAGTAACTGATTTTTTTTTTTTCAAGGGGTTGAAAATGATTTTAATATGAGGTAATTATGTTAGAAAATACTTTACAATTTCACCACTTACTATTAGACATGTTTTCTAGCGATAAAATGGCTCAATGTCAATTTTTCCATTAAGGGGTTGTTTACACCCCTTAAAAATAATAGGCGGAGTTCAGATTATTTTCACTTTTGAAGTTAAGGGTAAGATGAGCCTAATTCCAAAATTTCATGCAAATCGGTTCACAGTTAAAAAATTCGGAGGTAAGACCGTATTTTTCGCTTCAATGACTGCACTATTATTGATATCAAAAGCGCTTCTGGGTCAAAGGTACCTTGTCTTAGGCAAATCATAACGTAACTGATAGATAAGCTTTGTTACGCAACTGAAATACTATATGCTAAATAATAACGAAAGTGATAACATATTCTGAAGAAAAACAGCTGATGTTTCTTGGATTAACTTTGCTTGCAGATTATCCACAATTAAATGTTTTACCGGCAAATAAACTATACTAATACTATATCGATCCGAAAATGGTTATGTCAAAGATGCACGTCGCTCTGGTCGCCCTATTACTGATAAAATGGATGCCATTTTTGAAAAAGTGGAGCAAGATCGGCATATCAGTAGTTACGACGTAGCTGAAGAACTGGGAATTGACCACTAAACAGTTTTGGCGCATTTGAAAAAAACAGGGTACACAAAAAAGCTCGCTATTTGGGTACCTCACGATCTCACTGAAAGAAAACTAATGAACCGTGTACTCATTTGTGATTCTTTATTACGACGTAATGAAAACGAACCATTTTTAAAGCAGCTAATAACTGGTGATGAAAAGTGGGTCACGTACGACAAGAAAGTGCGACAAAGGTCGTGGTCAAGGACCGGTCAGGCTTCACAGACTGTGGCGAAACCCGGGTTAACTCTCAACAAGGTGATGCTGTGTGTGTGGTGGGATTCGAAGGGCATTATTCATTATGAGCTGTTACCATCAAGCAGGACCATCGATTCTGAACTCGACTGCGAACAACTGATGAGATTAAAGCAAGAAGTTGAGAGAAAGCGGTCGGAATTAATCAACAGAAAGGGTGCGGTTTTTCATCATGATAACGGCCTCACACATCTTTAGCCACTCAGCAAAAATTAAGAGAGTTTGGCTGGGAGGTGTTAATGCATCCGCCGTATAGTCCTGAACTTGCACCATCAGATCAGAATTATTTATGCAGTGTTAGGTTAACATCACGAGAGGGCTGCCAAAACCACTTGTCGCGGTATTTTGATCAGAAGCCTCAAAATTCCTATAGCAATGGGATCATGTCCCTACCTACAAGATGGCAAAAAGTAATCGATCAAAATGGAACCTACATACTTTAGTTAAATGAAAATAAACTATGTTAAAAAATGTTTTGAATTTTCTTAAAAAATGCGAAGAAACTTTTTCCCGAACCTATTATTTAGCATAAAGCTTTCTTGAAAATTTACATTACAAAATGATGAGTTTTCAAGATTCTGATTCTACGAGATGAGTTCTAGTTTGGTCAGGATTTATACCACTTATTTTAACGCTGATCTCATCTTGGGAAGGCTCTGACAGACAGGTACGAGTACGAAGTAGCAACGTCAAAAGGTCCCATAATGTGTGCACCCTGCGGACGGGACCCTAAAATCTAAAGCTAATCTTATTGCGACTTCCTTCTTGAAAGGACATGCCTTTACATAATAAAATGTTAATAAAGCATAACTTGTGCGAGGAAATCGTATGATAACAGCGCCCGGCGAGTTAATATTAGGCTGCGGCGGGTCGGCCAAAGTCGGCGTCGCCGGTTAATGTGCGAAGGGTAGAAAGTTTCAGGTAAGCGTCTTCTTGCTTACGTGACCCGCGTGCCGAGAGAGCCGCGTTTTCGTATATTGGGGATAAAAAATAACCGTCACTGTTTACCCTTCGAAGGGTTACTGAATCATTGCACTGAAATATACTTGTCCTGCAGAGCGTTTCCGTTTAATATCCTTTCTTGTAATTGAATTTTCTTTTTGTGAATTAATTGGCTTTTTATATAAATTATAGCACAGAAAAAAATATAAACAAACTGAAAATCACCTAATTAATGTGCAATAAACAGAAATATTAATTTAAGAAGGTAAGCGATTTCTTAACCAGACGACTTGGCGAATGTCAGTCTGATTAATTAGCCAAGATGATTTGGTTGGCATCTCTCAAATGTATTTATTTATCATTGTAATAATTTGGAATGTGAATGCTGACATCATAATACTTAATCTAATCTTAAATCTGTATTTAACTTAATAGTTTTGACATTTGTTTTTTTTAATTATCTTTAATTTTTAATCTTAATTCCATTCTGTTATTGTTTAATGTAATATTTGTATTAATTCATTGTAATATTTGTATGTTCATCAAACAACGGATGACAGAATGTACATAATAATAATAATTTTAAGACCTTCTAGACCTGAGCATAACAAATAAATTATATTTTATTTATTTTTATTTTATTTAAAACTAATCATCGTCTACGAGCTTTTTCTCGACGGTTCTCACAATCATGCCAAGCTACAATGTTTAAATAGAGCAATGCTTATCCTTTTCAACATGTTTTACCTCCACTTTTTTATATACCTTCGCGACCTAAAACAAAACATAACTAGTTTCTTAAAGTACATTTCCTTTAGCCAAAGAAAGATCAAACATAAAATACCTCAATATTGCGTGCGTACAATAAGTTCAAACGGGGCAAATTGCTTAGTTGATACAAACGCAACAGAGGTGAAGTTCCAACGGAGAAATCACATTTTAAGCGTGACGAAAAAATTCAAAGAACTGCGCTCGTAGCTCCCTGTCATGGGACCTCTGAAGATGAAAATATAATAATAGAGGCGCATCAAACGTGATGTTATTAAGGGGTTCCGTGACCGGCGTGGCGATGGCGGCGCACGCTCACGCACATGCGATCTGCGTGCGCCGCATACCGACCATTCTCCATTCACATGCAAAATCAACTGCTTACCAAATTTTACCCGACGTTTCAGAGAAGCACGTGATAAATCCACCGATTCGGACAACTGCCGGTTTGCCGATTTCTTTACATGAGTAATGAACCTAAAGATCTTTTTGGGATTGCAGTCATTTTTCTTCAAAGCCAATGTTACTGAATAGAATTACCAATTTCCACTTCGTGAATAACGCTTGTATTAACACAGTAACTTTGTAGTAGACCAATACCAGACCAATGTCCTTTAAATGTTTTTTTAAGACTTCAGTTGGGAGCCAAAGCATTACTTAAAGAAGAAAACATCCGTCTTTTTCCTTTGATTGGTTAACTACTACTCGTATTAGGGCCATGATATATTTTTACCATATCTACATGCAGAACTCAATACATCAACAAATTGGCTTAGAATATAACAGCGCAGTAAACTCCAGCCGTTCATATTTCTCCGGTAAAATGTTCACGCACATTTGCTCCGAGCGCATCCTTCGACTCACAATGAATTCTTCAGCTGGCCGTTAAGGGGGAAATTCTTTTTATTTTGTTGCAAGAGAAGCAACGCCCGTCGGCGCCTAATCAAGGAGTTGGCCGGGCCTCGTGCCGCTAACGAACAGGTGTACCTATAAATACTTTCCGGGGCGATTGCTCCAGGCTTTAATCAGCGCGGCGGCAGCACTTTACCGCTTTTCATTGACTCCCGGCTGACCCGGCAGCGCCGATTGGAAACCTACACTCTCGGGAAATACTGCCGAAGGAAAATTTACGCGCACTTTTGGCGTCTTCACGATTTTGCGGCTAGAAGAATTGACTTTACAAGTCCCAGGTGGGCCCTGATGACATCTATTCTTAAAAGATTATGAGGAGTTCTAAGGGAATTTCAAATTTGCATCAAAAACCTCCTGATTTATTGTTAATTTATTACAAATGAATGGCAAATTTTGCTTTCATAAATGTACCGAAGCTGAGGCAAGAGCAACCATTCTACTATGAATATACAGAAAACATTCCCAGGGATGAGCAAGTTTAAATAAATTCTATTCGACAAAGTTTTTTCAACATAATATTGTCTCCTTCATTACAATTGATTTATTCGCATCATTGAACCACACGAGAGTCATTGCAAAGTTTTGAATCATTGTTTTTGTGTCTAAAACCTCTCTTCAAAAGCCACTTTGGTATTATCCTTGCATTGTTTTAAATTATTGTGTTAAAACGTGAAGTTGGTAAGTGACTATTTTTCCAAAATATTTATTATATTTAGGTCTCTATATTGCGGGGCACTCAAAGTCTATTCACAGGAAACTATTACTGAAATAGGACCGAGTTCCAATGTGGTATATTTTAAATTAGAGACATCGTCAAAAATATTGTTTGTTTTAGGTGTAGCTTCCAAAACGCACAAAACAATTGCACAGCCCTGTTAGTGTCGCGATCTGTCCCAGCGTTACGTGCCTTGACGGTCGACCTTTTAATACGGACTCGGTTTTAATTGGATCCCGCCGCTTCTCCAAGCGTCCAGGACGCCGCACCTCAAAAATGAACAACTTCTGCTAACACTGTTGCAACTAATTAAAATTGAAAATTCACCACATTCAAAAGTCTCCAATTTGCATGAAATGTTTAGATAAAGTCACGGCGGGTTCACTCGCTGCAAACGTAAAATTCACCATTGAGGAACCAAATACGTTATTCAATTCGACATTTACGGTTTCAGCCTTCTGAAACGCCCTTTGGCCAATTGTGAAAAAGCTAATTAGTTAGTAAATCTATTTACCTACAGTATAATATAGTTGGACTAAATTTGGACTCGCCCAAAACTCGAAAATAGAAACACCCTACAAACGGGCCGCTAGCAAGTGACGTCATTTGCTATCTATTTCTTTGCCTTTTGCAAAACATGTTCGGCAGCTATTATGAATTTTCCATTTATGAATATGGTTTCTTAACAATAATTGCTATGAATACAATTGTGTACATTATCCAATGGAATATATATTTTTTATTCATTTTACCTACACTTTCAAGAATGGATTTACCCATCAAGTTTAAAGGGCCATATAATAAATTGTACATAAGTCAACGAACGAAAAGTTTTTAAAGGGCCTTTTTTAAGCATTCTTTGATTGTACTAAATTAATTTTAGAATCTAATGATGTTGTCCTATACCCTATTATGTTTGTATTAGTTTTAGGTAAATTATTTTAATTTGATTACGGAAATATTATATACATCTGTGGACATCGCCGAGTGATTCAAGTCTTGGCTCGTATTCTAAAACAAAATCTGTAGTTGAGTATAGATATGAGTGACGTTTTTGTATGAACTGACGTTTCGAAATCTCTACTCAAGCATAGATCAGTGCTTGAGTACGATTCTACAATACGGGCATAATCATCGAACCGTGTGAATCGGTTCCAGCTAGGAATACGAATACGAAGTTGTAAAAAAATTATATTAACTACGTGTATGACTAAATTGGCCCCGAAAATTTGTCAAAGCTTGTTAGTAACAAGTTGTTTCAGAAAACATTTTTCTATCTGTATGATAAATAAGTCCCGGTGCGGCTGACCGCAAGCTTACGATAACAGGTTGTGCCTATTGCCGTAATGAATACTAATAAATCAGAGCGAGCAATCGCGAACTCCTCAAGTAAATTAATATAAAGTTGTGCAATCCTACGTGCATTAGTATTCAGAGTCTGCGTTCATATAACACGGAAACGAAAGATTTTAATGAAAGCCTGACAATGCGGTAAATATACAGAGCTGTGACTCGCCATCAAGTTTCCTCACGAGTGATAAGAATACTAGACCGTCTTCTCCTGTTTGTTCAAACACATTGCAGCGTAAATCTTAAGAAACACATTGCAGCCTAAATTTCTAAATTAAAGAAACCAATTAAGGTACACTTTTTAAGCTTTAAGCTACTACAGTTAACGAAACTTCGTAAGTTTTATAAGGATTTAGCCCTAAGTTTATGATCGCCCCTTTGGCAAGCGAAGTGTTTCAGACTTTCGGTACAATAAATTTGAATTTAATGATTGCTCCATACTCCCGAAAACACGCCATTCTGCTGTCGTCCGTTGTTAACTCTAGATGTCAGTTGTAAAACTAGGCAAGGGCTTTTTTTTCAGGTATAAATAACATTTGGAAACTGAGGCAGATTGATTTAAAATTAATTTGCACGAAAATCGCTTTTGCAGAGGAAGCGTATGTACTTACAGCTCTTGTGTCCCACTCCGAAAACTATTAAAACTACACTTAATTCTGACTATTTCATAAAGTGAGTGTCTTTTTCACATTAGTATCTACGGTTGTGTGGTCCTCTGACAGTTGAATGATCATATGTTAAAAAATAATTCTGCGTGAGAGCAAACTTTTCCTCGCGAGGTTGGTACTATCAGCTCTATGGGTGTCCGATGTTGGTCTTGGCGGATCGCGCGTGGCGCTCGCAGCTGCTGTTTCTTTAAGTACTTCTGCGGCCGACCTCTCCTCCAGCTCCTCGCGCTCCTTAATTATTTGCTCTACCCCTATTTCATTACAAATTGCCAATCGCGACAAATGAAAATTCATATTTCAATTAAGAACTTCTGGTGAATGTGAGTAACTATAAATAATTAAGTTAAAGGACATCTAAAGTCTAGATTTGAAATTTAAAATTGAATACCTTGTTATTTAGAAATAATACGAGTATTTACAGAATTATATAGTCAATTCATTAGAATAAATAAACAAATATTAGTACTTTACTGGCTACTTTTGACAATCATTCTTGCGCAGTAGACTAAGCCAGTAGATGGGTAGATATATGTGTTGCACAAACAAATAATTCAACATAAATTTTTCATTTCACAAACTCCAACAATACAATTTACAGTATAATGGGCAATACCACAAACAAAAGGGCGGCTTTAGCCCTCGTCGATAACCGTTAGGTTGAGATGCAAGAAAACGAAATAAACTTTTTAAAGTTAAACTACTGATTATAATATATTATAAAAGCGCAGAACATACTGAAGTGGTACCAGGGGCGGGATTTTAAGTAACGTTCGAGTTGCTATGCACCATGACCATGCCGCCCAGAAACGAGCCGTGGTTGGGTAGCGGCGTCATACATTTTCTTACCGCCATCTGTCCGTTCTCGGCTCGGATCTTTCCTGGACCGCTTACCGCCTCAGTAGCGTTTAAAATGTTTTCCCAAGGTTTTCCCAATAATAAAACATAATCGACCCATAGACAAAAACCTTACAATAATATTAAAATATCACTTATTTATTTGTGAGCTACGAGTATATTCGTAGTATAGAGTTCTTCGAGAGGGGTTCAAAAGTGTTATACAGTGTCGGCAACGCGGGATGCCCCTAGTGTCACACGCGTCTATAGACTACGGTAACCGTTTACTATCAGGCGTCCCCGTACTTGTTTGTCACCTACGTAGTATAGAAAAAGTTTATATAATGGTTGTTGTATTGTCAATTTGATGATGATCTGCGGTCTGAACTAGGCCGAGTGGTAGCTGTAGCCAAAATTGACATGGAACCAACCGCTAGTCCTCACCGAAACTCAATCAGCGTTTCCCATCTTCGTATACACATTAGCCCAACTGCAAGCTATACAAATAGTACGTGTTACGGTCACAATAAGAGGAGTTTAAATGTAACTTCTCATTGAATGTAATGTCCGCGCAGTCCCGGCGGGCGGTGCCGTGGCCGATGCTGGCCTCATTAAATCCCGCTATTTGTTTAGGACCACAGCTCAAACACGCCGTCACTCCGCCAGGAATAACGGATTTTACGATTTAAAATATTTAGGGAGCAATTTTACCTTTCTGCGTTTACAACAACAAACAAACCTGTTTTTTAAGCTTTCAAGGAGACCAGAACAAATTTCTGTCTCTCGCTTTTAATATTTATGCAAATTGGTGGGTACTTGTTTGTGATGCTATTGAACGAAAACCGTCTAAGTACAGAACCGCGTTTAGTATTAAAATACACACATCGTATGGGACACGTGGGAGGCATACAGCCGACGGTTTTTTTTTAGGATATACTAAATTTGACGATGGGTATCAAAATATAAACATTTAACTTTTGTACGCGCTAATCAATGTAAATAATTGTATTACACAATGTTTACATTTAACTTTTCTGTTTTTTTTAATTCCTTATTAAAAACTATTAAAATGACGATTTTTAAGTATTTAATAGAGTAATTTCTAACTAATATCGCCTTTGTAATGATGTTCGATTCCAACATGAAGTGATTTATATTTTCCTCATAATATTGAACGATATTATTTTCCATAATACTCTTACAAGAGCTAATTTACCTAGGACTGAGTGAATATTAAAACAATTCATCAATTATTTGCTTCATTACAGTGAGAAATTTTTTTTCGGATGTTTATATACAGCAGAAAATCTAGTAAGAGCATTGATTCGAGTAACGTACGTTATCGTTCTTAAACTGTGTAACGAGGCGAACATTTCACGTCGTTCCAGCTGAGCGAACCTCGCATCCTGTCATACCACAAATTATCATACTCACTCAATGACCTGCACAATGGGAACAAACAGGCAGCCACCAGATGTTAGCTCACAATTGCAGTACACGGTGACACGGTAAATTGTCATTGCAAATTCTGCCATCGTGCTCCACACACGAGGGGCTGACTACACAAACAATCGTGTTATGGAAGTCAAACTTAAACGAACCGAAATCGACCCCGTGTCTACGAGCCCGCTACTACAAAATCATATCATTTCTCGACTTTACTGTGTTTTGCTTTATCTAACATCTTGGATAAGATAGGGATGGAGAATATTTCTAACAAGTGTAGGCTACGCCGTAGCACTGAACGCGCCTATGTATTCTAGTCCCGACTGCTACGACACATGTTACGATGTTCGTAACGAACCTCGCGAACATTGGTTACACGGCCTGTGGAGCACTAGAACGACAGGAATAGAAGATTTAAATAGTAAGTTACCCATACATATTAAGCATGTTGTATTCAGCATATTACTTCTGTTTGTATATTTGAAGTTAATAGCAAAAAATGTTTATAAGCTTATTCGAGCCGACCTGAATAGCTCAGTGGTTACGAGTGCCGGTTGGGAGGCAAATGGTCGCTTCTATTCACGACATATTTGTGGTGGGTGAATTTACTTTATTAAGTGTCAGAATAATGTAGTTGATGCTGTCTCATATTTAATCAAATACTTGGTAACTATTTGTGCAAATATGATCTACTAATATAATCCTACTAATCAAAAAAAGGCGATTGCGTAAATTTATCAAAGATTACAATGCTTATTTTTTAGCCTGATCTAGAATTAAAGGGCTACGGTTATCCTGTTTTGTTTTGTTAATGAAATTCGCTATTCGTTAGGTTTTCGACTGGTTCGACCTAATCCTGAAATCTATTCAGTAGTATACGAAGAGATTCACGTGATTGGTTGATAATCTATCCATCAACCAATCGAACGACGCGATCTGTATCATACGTGAGATTTTTAGCTAGGTGATTCTACTGCATGGTATTAATGGTGTTTACAGATGGCAGATTTTCAATTCCCCCAAGTGAAAAATATTTTTCCACAAAGTAATTTTTAGTAATACATACATTAATTTACGTCCATTGCCCAGACGGGTAGGCAGGACTTAATATAGCCATTCGCTATAATCCCAACCCTTTCAGGCAAGGCTTGGTTTCAGAAGTTGGCAATTTTATTCGAAGTCTACTTCTCACATTCTCGTGAGATGCCACATGATGAACAGCGAGCTCTGTTTCAGCTGTTAGTGCAGTAAATCAGTAATTTACTCCTTATTATTTATTTACCTCAAATCGGGAAAAGAACACATGTGGGAACACTTAGCAAATTTGTGACGTCATGAGTTCGCAATGTTTAAAAATTAATAAAAAAAGAACTACCGGCTAGATTTTAAAAATATTCAAATGAGTTTCTTAAAATAGGAAAGGTTTGAATAAAAATACGAAAAATACAAAAAAAAATGTTCCTATACACAATTACTTTCATTCTTTATAAAAAAAATATTCCGATTGTAAAATTCAATCCTATGAATCCCCTAGTATATTGTATGTTTTAGACACAATATAACAACAATACGAATTTACCGTTAGCCGGTAATCGACAGACGACGGTTTATGTAATTCCTTGTTAAATTATTGATCCAAAATAACTATAGATCGAAAACAAAAATGAGAAATACGTCGATAAATCATGAATTTCGTTTCGTGGCATTGGCGTATCAGCGCCGGTGTGCTAACCGATACCGCATGCATCGACAAAACGCGGAGAATACTCGCAAGATAGATATTATGGCGTATTGATCGAGTCATCGATGCGACAACAATTTGCCGGTCCGCTCGGCTCCAGTGTCGCTATGCAAATGCCAACGCTCCATTTTATGATCGGGCTGGTGGCGGCGCGGCCGACGACGCGGGCCCCGGAGGCAGCGGGGGCAGCCGCGGGGGCCCTGCATGCCGGATGTTCCGCTGTCGTCGCAGGAAATTGAGAGCGCTGCATAAATCCTGATCCTACAAACCAAATTTGATTCGACCTAATCCGGATATTGATACGAAACAACACCGCTGACGTATTTTAATGATCCGTTCCAAGATACTCCATTTCGGGACGTGTGCCCTAAAAGCCCTGAGTAAGCACGTGACTATACGCAAATTCGTTTTGAGTAATTCTTACGAGAACCTTGCGAAGTAATATGGACTGCCAATGGAAAGAAATATTGTCGAGAAAATTGAATACGTGCGAGTATTCAGTGTTTTCGTGATTCAGCTGGGGTATTATGTACGTTAAATATCTACTTACGTTTATCTACTAGTGTTGAATGTCTGCCCTAATTATTGTTTTGTTTTCAGTGTCTTTTTATTTTTTGAATTTATTTATGTTTTCTCAGTCTGCTATTTGTTCATTTTTTTTTTTACTTGTTTGTATTTGTTTTAATAACTGTGAACCTTAAATGTACAAGGTATCGGGCGCCACTAATCAAGGACCTGTCAGAATATCAGCGCTGTTGCAGGTTTATAGCTGCAGCGGCACATACTGAGACAGGGACCAGTACGTCTACCACGAGTTACCACTTTAAATTTACGTTATTTGATATGACATGACATGACAATGTCAAATCCCAATATATATTTTTTCCACGAACGATAACGTAAATTTAAAGTGGCAACTCATGGTAGACGTTAGCCCTGCAATGAGGATCCTTTTTAAATATGATGGTTTCTTGTTTTTGTTTTTATGTTTATTTAATTGTTACGTTAATATTATTGTGTACTGTTGAATAATACGGTTTCTTTTTTGTGTTTGGGCCAATAAATTACTTTTTTTTTTCCCTTACAAAGAAACATATACAAGGGTGAAATTGTTAAGTATGTCTAGTTGATTTTAACGTCTATTAAAATTAATTACAAAACTTTTAACTAGTGTAGAAACTGCGTAGCTTGACAAATGTTACGTGTGGCAATGTTTTTTGGATTTTTTTTTCACTTATAATACTAAATTCTGCGTTGCCCAGTGATTATGTCTGAACTTGTTTGTAGAAACTTAATCAAATTCAAAAATTATCTTGATGTTTAAATAAGATTTAACTTCTATAGTTATTTCTCTCAACTTCCTATTCCGTTTTGTATTTAAAATGTTCAGCACGTACGTGCACACCAAACTCGATATTGACAGTAGTAACATAGTTTTTCTTTTATTTCGAATCAAACGAATCAATGCGCAAAAAATAGATTAAATAGAATCAAGCAATTTCTCACTACTCCGCACCGAAAGCTGAATTTGATAGAAAATTCCAATATGAAAATTGCTCTTTGGTTCGTTCCACCTGTTTCTCTGTGATTAAAGTGCGTTCCTCGCAAACACTCGGCTGAAAAAGCGAAGAAGACGCTGAATGTAAATGTTGGCTCAAGGTAACCTTTTGCGGCAACCCCAAGAAAAATTTACACATTAGCTCGCTTAGTTTGTACCTCATTTGCACACTCTAAAACGCCCGCGTTCAAAGAAAGCTAAACAGGATTTTCTCAAGCAAATAAACGTATATTTATTTTCTGAGATGTTACCTTTAACAGCTAGCACCGATTGAAAAAAGCATTAGGTACCTCCGGTGCCGTCGCGTTAGTATAAAGTTGGCAGTTTTGTCGTCGCATATCGACACTTTCAGATGTCTAACAGATCCAAGTGATTCTGTCGGCACGTTGAATAGAACTAGGTTCGAGTAAGGGTACATTAAATTCAATAACACGAGTTAGGGAGTTCGACGCTCGCGTCGACCGTCCTCAAAATAAGTAAAGAAGAAAAGTTTAAAAACTACGTTCAACTTGTTCTGTTATATGCGCGATATTTTCGAAGAGAAAAACTATTCCAAATATCTAACAAGTCTTATATTTGTTCTTTGGTTACGAGACAAAGGTTTTTCTTCAGTTGTTAGGTTAATTTTCGGGAAGTAATGATATCTTGTTAAATTTAAAAACGCATCAGTTCATACAGTCTTAGGTCAACTACGTATATATGACTAACATAATTATCCTGAATTCTTAAATCCTTGTTCATTTGGGAAACTGATCTTACCGTATCTGCTTTAAATTAGGCATTCTTACATTGTCATGTATTTCGTGTCTATTTGGTTTCTACGATAGTGATAATAAGTGTAATCACTTTTAAAAGTGTTGAGAATTTGAAGTAGAGAGCACAAAAAAGCGGAGTGGAAAAGGTAGTAGGTGGTGCGTACTCTCTCTCTCTTTAAAGAATAAAATAAAAATAACAATATTGTGGGTTTGAAAGGCAAGAGTCTGCAATAACTTATCTCTCTCTCTCTCTCTCTCTCTCTCTCTCTTTGTCGTCGTAACTTGTTACAGAAAATCTTAGGTAAATGATATACCGGCATAACAATGCCGAGTTACGAGTAAGCTGAGCCCGAACAAGAAAAGTAAAAACGAATATGTATAACTGGTCTAAACTAAAGCGGAACCTAAA
Organism: Udea olivalis; assembly: GCA_947369235.1. Taxonomy (NCBI): domain Eukaryota; kingdom Metazoa; phylum Arthropoda; class Insecta; order Lepidoptera; family Crambidae; genus Udea; species Udea olivalis. The sequence continues at coordinate 11,855,862 of OX376341.1, read as the reverse complement.
CTTCAGATGTCTTCTGAACAACAGCTATGCATATCAAGCAAGTTAACTCCCGTCACACATGTCACGCGACATTTAAAATTCTCCGCGAGCCCACGACCGGGCGAAGTTTCGCATGTCGTTACACCAGTCGCGAGGGGGCGACTGCATTGTCACGCGCAATGACCTTCAATATACAAGGACCCAGCATTGGCGCGCTATGAACAGGACAACTAAAAGCGTACTTGACGTAATTCTAAGCACACTTTTTCCTTAGTTAAAATGTATTACTACTCCTTTCCCTCACCCATGGCAAAAAGAAACATCGCAGTCGGATAAATAACCGTTAATAACCGCATTTTATCGGTAGTTAACCATAAATTTGGTTAAGTAACGGTAGCTAACGGGTTTTTACAACTATAGGCAGGATACGGGCTTGTGCCATGTATAATGTTTTCAATTGTATGAATTTATCTATCTCACAGTCTATCCAGTGTATGGAAGATCATTGGTCTCGCGCAACGCGGACAGTTCTCGAGCCCCTAGTGTTTACCCTGTAATTTTCACTTACGAACACGTTATGTTGGCTCCGGAACTACAAGTGCTCAACTTCGACGCACTCAGCTCGAGTTCGGAACAGCTCTTGTTTAAAGCCGTTAATAACTATTGAGCCTGAGAGCGTATTTGTTTACATATTGGCAATCGTTAACGGGCGTGTTTAAGATTGTTACTTGAAACAATTACAATAACAACGTTAACGATTTTGAGATTATTGTGAGTGCTCGATAAAGTGAAGTGGAGAAAAGGACTTCTGACTAATCATTCAACAGGACGTCCACTGGCTTCTGTCTAACTGCCTTTCTCGAACCTCTCCTCCTAAACATTCGTCGGTTTAGAAAACAATAATTCGAAGTTATATCACTGATACTACTAAACTGTTACTAACTGATTTCATAAAATAACGTAATAATGTTGTAAATGGCGATCATCAATTTAATTTAACAGATACTAAAAAGCCAACGGAACACCAACCTAGGGAGCGGGCAAGTGCAGCGAACAGCGGCTCTCATCAAGCAATCATTATGGATGCGCCATGTTTTTAAAACGGCTTCGGATAGCACATAGCTGATCCAAATTAATCCCCTACCACGGGGCTGCTGCAAAATTTAGGCCAGTATTTCATAAAATGTTATAATAAACAATTTTAATACTACTTTAGTTTTTGGTCGGAAAAACTTGTAACAGAGATGGCAAACAGGTGAAACTGGTTGCATCATTAGGTACTCATCAATATTCTATAACGTTTACTTGAATATATATTTTAGGAGCAATTTAGAGAACAAATTCCCATTTTGAAGCACCTATCGTTATTTGAGAGAAGCAATTAAAACATTTAAAACTCTCCCAAATAGTTTCAAGAATGTTGTGTAAGGCCTCTTACTCACCGGCTCGGTAAGTTTTCGTTTCGGTACCGCCTCTGCACCGAATCTGTACAGATTTTCTGCTGCGAAAGCATTTCCTGACAGGCTCTGGCTGTTTTCGGTACGGTATTGTTCATTCGATGTGACTAGTGTGAGTTATATGCGCGCGGAGCTGGCTCGGTAAAAAAACTGTACAGATTCAGTGCAGCTGCTCCACTTGTATCAAGCACAAGTTCGGTCGTGTATGGAGTACTGCTGCCACCTGTGGGATGGCTCTGCCAAATACCAGCAGGAAGCATGACTCAGACAGCAGACTCATTAAAGACGATGCGCTCGTTGGAAACTATCTCCAGAGTTTGGAGCATCGGCGGTAAGTCCCCTGTCTATCGGTTTTTATAAGTTGTATTTCGGAGAGTGTGCTCAGGAACTACATAACCTGATACCGCCCTCTACTTTCTACCACCGGACCACTAGACGCCGGACGCCTAGAGGGCTTCTTGCCCCATATGGTTGACTTCCCAGCAATCCGCACCCAACGGTTTGCTGCGTCTTTTCTGGTACGCACCGCTAGAGAGTGGAACGCTCTCCCTGCGTCTGTGTTTCCGGATACTTACAACTTTGGTGTCTTCAAGGCCAGAGTAAATAGGCATTTTCTGGGTAAGCGTGCACCATCATCGGCCTCGTCATCGCTTGCCACCAGGCGAGACTGGGGCCAACCCAAACCCATTTTAAATAAAAAAAAGGGTGGGTACCGAAACGAAAACGCACCGATCCGATGCTAAGTAAAACAAACATCTCCATTTGATAATTCCAATTCTGGCCTGATGTCGTATTAAAACATTCAAAAATGCTAAAAAGTTTTGATGATTAAGAGCAATTTAGCATTTTTCGTCTCCATAATACATCATTAATATTAGTTTGTTTTGTAAATTAAAGTAACGTTATGGGGTTGTTCTGTAGCACAGAACCACAGATATCCTATAAGACACGTGCATTAAGTATGTAATAATGCATTGATGTGAAAACTGTATTGCACATTGTTTTTATAAGCCAATTTTATAATTACAATAAGTAGTTTATTTTATAATATATTACTACTACTGACTATAGTAAGAACACAGCTCTTTGAAAGGAGGTCTTCATAAAGCATCGATATTAATTACTTTAGCTGAAGCCTCCCGCGCTGCCCGCGCGTGGCTCCCGTGACTTACGGCGTGATTTTGCATATAATTTTCTGCTCAATGAACCTCGCTCGCTATGTTAAGCTATGCGATGGGTCCCCCGTTGAAAAAGAAAAGTTAAATATATTTACTATGTGGCAAACAGGAAGGGGTCGGTTGGGTCGTTTCTGTCCCGTCATTGAAATTTAGAAAGAAATGAAACAAAATATTTGCTAGGTATTTTATACTTTTCAATTTAGTGATGGTAAAACTGAACTGGCCGCTGGGGCAGGAAAGTTGAGTTACATTAAGTAAATATTTACAATAAATCATAAGAACTTTAACCTATCCAACTCTTTCAGCATACAATTACGTGTACAGTTTTTCTTATTCTGATCTTCTTAGCTTGCATGACGGATGTCACTCGACTCGGGCCACCTCTTCGCCTGGCAACAAGGCAACAATTAAGGCACACTACCAATGACATTGCAGTACCAACTACCAACTTCTGCTTTCAAAAACCCTTTTAGCAGTCATTGAAATTCTATAATCAGACCTTTACCAATACCCCACATGTCACCCAGCGTGGACCACGCGCGTCGCCGTGTCGCGTGGCAATAACGCCACAATGCGGCACAACGAACGACAGGCCGTAGTGCTGCCAACCTACCCCTCAGCCCTTATCCTTCCCTTAAACTGGTAGAATTTTCTAATCCGATTAAATTTTAATGCCAAAATAATGCTTCTGAGTTTCTTTTTCATTTTGTTGGATCTTTTTTACACAACGAAATCCAACTTCCACCTTTACGATCTCTCCTGTACTTAGAGGATGCGAAAAGTGCGAATATACAGGTTTTTAATTATAAATTTAGTAAAATACGTATTTTTAACATTTCTTCCGAATAACCGTGTTATTTATGTTTAACTATTTTATTTTTAGTTACAAATCAGGTAATTGAAATGGTTTATAGGGTACAGAGACAGCTCAAAAATAAAAAAGGCAACACAAATTTTGACTCTACATCGCTGTATAATCATGACGGACTTTCCCAAAGCACTTTTATCGTAAGAGCCGTAATTACGAGTACAAACTGATTGCATTCTGTAAGATTGTATAAAGATAAACTAATGCATACATTGAATCGCCCACGAACTACGAATGTAATTTAAATTTTCATTTTTCTTTAAGCTTTTCGTTTCGTTACTATGCACCATTATGGTGCATAATAAAGTTTAAAAAATACTATACTAATTACTACTGACTTATAGCCTTTCTTTGCGTATCGCAACCCCAACGTCGTTCAACCGCTGCGTACTGCCAACACGCTATCTCACTTGCAATTAAGAAAACGAGACGAATCAATAAATATAGTACAATATACTTCCGAAGTCACTTATTACTTCCAAACCTCAAATAACCTTATGTCCTGGTCGCGCTGCATTCAACAGACATCACTAGCTGCCTCCCAGTCTCTCGGCGCGGCTGCGGTTGGTAATAAAACCGCGCATTCCACTTGCAAGTCACGGACTAGATTACCGTGGACGAGACACGGTGCGGTCCCCACGCCTCGCGCGGTCCGCCGAACATGTAATGTGGGACATGTCAGCTACCTTTATCACTGCTGATTTTGGAATATTGGTAATATTGTTAAAGTTTCATTAACTGTTCTTTGATTATGTTATAAATAAAGTTATCGAGCGAAAGTCTGATGGCTTTAGCTTCCCTAGGTATTGCTGGCAAGAAAATATGCATGAATTTTATACAAACGGATTTTACCGGTACTTGTCTGTAGTATATCTATGTAACAAACAAGAGTACTGACCAACACGCGGTGCTACCAGAACTCTGTGATGACCTGTATTGAGAATATTTTTCGCTTCCTTACCGTAATAAGATATCAGGTACGTTTTTAATGTGGTCAGCCACCGCGATAATCAAACGTTTAATCTTAATTAACTACTCTCGTAACAACTCGCGTTAACCCCTGCACAGCAAATCTGCCAACGAACCGAAGTGTTCCCCTCACCGCGGCTCCTTGTGAGCCCTTTCACCTCAAAGGGCTGACACAACCCCTGACTTGAATAACATTAAAATTTAGAAATACCGCGCTCAATGTCGTCACTGAAGAATAGTTTTAATATCTGAAACAACAGTCTGTTTTTATTTACTAAACAAATTATATTAAACAAGCTACAGTTGACCTAGAATAGTTACTAGTCTAAGATATAGCACTCATTTGAAAGTACGCCTTCTTAGTCTTAAAAACACATGCTGGTATAGTAACGGTAAGCAATAACGAATCATACAACAAAAACGCAACGAAAAAGTTTACTTCATAGACACGCTTACATTGACGATTCGAGAGCAAAATAATTCATAAATTCACTATACGGGGATTTAGAGCACCGATCAAGTTTAAAAAGTAGAGGGTCGTAGGTCCAACTTCTGTCAAGCTTGGGAGGTTTCTTGGCAAAACAGAAGCAATTCTGGCGGGTCTGAGTGCTTATGGCGTTTTCGTTGTTCCTGAAGGATTTGTGTTAAGACAAATACTTTCTTTAAAATTAACGCAACGTAAGTATATTTTATCTCACATTTTTACTTTATTTTCGAACATATTTTACTCATAATCTATAGGAGTAATAACTAATATCTCAACAGCACAATCCTTAATTAGACAAGTGTTAAAATAGCCGCCTCATCGTATCACAAATGGAAACAATAAATGTGAATTAAGCGCACACAGAGGGTGATTAAAAAGTCAGCCGGGTCGGAAACACGTCCGGCGGACATTTAGCCATTGTTGTGATTCCGGGCAGAGTCGCCTCGAATTAGGGAGACAAAGAAAAGTCCTATCAATAAGTGGCCAGTGGAGCCGGCAAATTGAATTGAATAAAACACACAAGTCCGCTAACGAGCCGCTGTTTACCCAAGTGGACACTAATTGGCTTAGCCAACGGTCGCCGCTGCCGCGACGCGGAGCCACTGCGGCGGCTTTTTGGACAAGGCAGTTTTAAGGATAGACCTTATAAATACAGAAAGGAATTGTGTTAAATTTTGAAGTTTTCTCTGCCATACCTGACTTGACTCTATACGAGGGACCTACTTTGTACCTACGCCACTTGCAACGGCGCCAGCTACAATATAATTCTATATCTCTAAATTGCTGCTTTAAACACTCTGAAATAACATTTGTGTGCCGTGATAAATATTGCACAATAAAAAAAACAATTCACTAACATGGAAAAAAATGCAGGTACTGCTAATTGTCTGTACAAACAAGTGTCTCATTTCCAATAATGGTGTGAAAACTATGTTAGTTTCGAAGGACAAATTAAGAAAAATAGTCTGGCCTAACTTAAAAAGAACAGTTTGGTTGGACAGTTAAATACTCGTAATTTCTTATTCGAGACAAAAAAGGGTCATAACCGTCTTGAACCGTCACTTGAAGGTTTTCACTATAACAGTTCAATTAAACTTTGCCGGAATCTAATGATTCGGTTTTAATTGGTGCTTTGCTTTAGTTGATACACTGATTACTTGAAGTGTACACTTCTGACACTTTGAATGAAAATGTAGGTCCCATGAAGTTACTCATTGAAATTTACATGGTAAATATTTGAGAGTATAGTTAAGTTCTTAAAAAAGATTTGGATGAAAAATTACTGGTAACTTTTTTTTCAAAACGGCCTTAAAGTTTAAGGAAAAAACAGCATTTCTAACTTCTGTACTATGGTCGATAGACGCTTTGTGATGCAGAGTTCCTTCAGTATGGACACGTTGGTGTGGAACTCTGTCCACGATATGCCAAGCATTTTTCTCCAGCACCACATCTCTAGAGCATCTATCTTCCCCTTTTCCAACTCACGCACTGTCCACGTCTTTGCAGCTTAATGAAAGATTGGGAATACCAGCGTTCGCACGAGCCTGACTTTGTTGGCTTTGGTGATGTTGCGATTCCTCCACGCTTTCTTTAATTTTTCAACCGTGGGTCTGGTTACGGCCATACGACACTTTACTTCATCTACGCAACCACCATTGTTTGAGATTAAAGCCCCAAGATATACGTAGGCTTAAACCACGTGGCAGTTCGCAATCTGTGTAACTTCTGGCGAGTTGTCATTGACGCGGTCCACGACCATATTCTTGGTCTTAGATCGGTTAATCTTCAATCCAAACGATAGACTTATGCGCTCCATTTTTTTATGCACGAGGTCCGCGTCACTCGCAAATAAGGTGGTGTCATCTGCGTATCGCAAGTTCGAAATCTTGGATCCACCAATTAAAAAACTACACTTGTTTTACATTTCTTTTCTGAAGTGATTCATTGAAAATTTAAACCTTGTTCAGAATTAACCGAAAAGTTACAAACGGTGGCATAAGTTGGAATTGCTTGTACAAACAAGTGTGCTTTTTTTACGAGAGCTAAGTAAATGAATACGTACATGCTTCACTTCGATGCCAAAATAGAACAAGTTTGATTGAATAATTTTAACACAAGGGTGATTTTTATGATATATTTTATAGATACAAGAGACATTTTTAAGATTTCTGAAAAATCATAACTTCCAAACTTTAGATTTTTGGGTACTAATGATTTTGTAAACAACAAGTTAGAATGATAATTAGTCAGTCAAAATGTTTGTACCACTGAAACTGGGCTGTATTAAAATCCGCCATATCCAAACTTATCATTTTATTCGTTATGTTCGTTCATGGACCAACATTTGGCACTGGTTGACTCCTGAATGAAGATGCAATCACGGTAACTAGACGCATAGCGCTTGTAAACAGCCTCTTCTTAACCTTGCGTACTAATGAAATAAAGCTGCTGGCAGTCGAAACTGAATGTTGCACCACAAGGAATTTCCGGAACCAGCAGACAAAACTGCGTAACTCAATTAATGTAATTCAAAGGAAGATTTATTCCAAATGAAAAAAATTATTACGTTTTATTATCGCTTAAACACTGACCGGATTTTTTAAGAATGCAAATTCACAGCAGCTGACAGATTAATATTGAACTGAACTTTAATTACAATGCATTAACTTACTAAAATCACGCATGTGCGCTGCGATGCCTTCGTCGCCTACCTAAATAGGCATAAAACTCAGTTTGTATTTTATATAATAATTTCTTATTTCAATTCATAATTAATTGTTACTTTCCACGTCCCAGTACCTATCGTCCGTTTACAAACCAAGCAGGACAAAATTCTGCAACTGCTTAATTAAATTTTACGGCATATGAAGGCCATGAGTCTAAAATCGAACATTTCATATTTGTTAATAAAACTAAGTTCGATATAAAATTTAACATTTAAATCGAAATACGGGTCCGAAGTAAAATGAGGTTATTTTAGAAATGATAACTGAACGGAACCGCTATCGTGGGAGGAGGGCGCGGGCGGCGTCGCGGCACCCGGCGACATCAGTGCCTTGTATCTTGTGCTGCATTTGCATATAAATTGTCTTCCGGTCAGAAGCCGCCCAAGATGACGCACGTCCATGATGTGTCCGCAACCGGCTGCCTAACTACATATTTATGCATTCACACTTTACCCATCGTAACGTGTTCCATGTTAATACAGCATATTCGCTTTATGTGGCGGACCTGATGAATAATAATATGCTTTGTTTGACCCTAATTTATTAGTCAGCTGTACCTACCTACCTGGGAACGGCTATGTTATATCTCAGCCTTGTCTAACAAAGTTCAAGAATCAAATCGTTTTGATGGTTCTTCACTTTATATCGAAGTTATCGAACTACCTTCTTCAAATTGACAATATACTGACATAAAGTGGTACGCGTTCAACTGCAAATCAACATTTATACCTCACTGTTGATAAGCAGTTGAAATTGTTTCTCTACATTTTTGAAAAAAATATTTACGGAATTATTTCAATTAATTGATGCAGTTATTAGAATTGCCTTTTTTCATTTGGCAACGAGGCATGTTTTTTTGCGTAACAGATGATGTTCAAAAGCAAATATTGTGAAGCGCTAAGATGTTAATTTATTTATTTATTTAATCTTTATTGCACATAAGAAAAAAAGTAACAAATGGCGGACTTAGTGCCTGCAGGCATTCTCTACCAGTGAACCTCGCAGCCGCATAGATCATTTACGGCGGTGCAAGAGCAAAAACATAATTAATGAAATTAAAAATAAAAACAAATTGTGGACAAATATAAGTAATTTAAATATAAATATCAATAAAACTAAGATAATTCAATTTAATTTATATAATTTTAATTCTTTACCCCTTGACATAAATTATAATGGTGAATCTATTGACGAAATTGGCGAATTTAATTTCTTAGGTATTAATGTCGATAAAAATTTGAATTGGAAATCACATGTTGACTTGATTTGTGCGAAGCTTGAACGGTACGTGTTTGCCCTTAAGAAGATTAGACAGACTGTATCTGTGGAGGCGGCATTAACCGCGTATCACGGCTATGTGTCGTCTCTCCCCAGCTATGGGTTGATAATGTGGGGCAACTCTGTTGAATTTGATAGAGTTTTTAAAATTCAAAAACGTTGTATCCGTGCCATTAATAAGGCCTGGTTCTTAGATAGCTGCCGACCACTCTTTAAAAAATGTAATGTTCTCCCACTCCCATGTATGTACATTAGAGATGTGTGTGTCTTTACAAAATTCCACCCAGAATATTTTCTTAAACGTAGTGATATTATTAAACGACAGAAAAGAGAGAAATTTATCAACATGTTATACCAACCTGCGTGTCACAAATACATATATGAAAAAAATATATACAATATGTGCATTTCTATATACAACAGCTTGCCGAACGAATTGAAAATATTAAAACCTAATGTATTTAAGAAAAAATTAACGATATGGCTATTAGAAAAATGTTTTTATAGTGTTAAGGAATATATAGAGTTTTGTTCAAAATTATGTAAAAACCAGCTAGTTTATTAAACATTTACACGTCTGCATGCAGACCGAATACAATTGACAATTTATGCTATATTTTAAGACCTTTTTGACATGTATTCTCGTAAATAAATATTTTGACTTGACTTTGACTTTGACAAAAAAATATTATATATATATATATATACAACGTGTTAATGAAAAAGCGCAAAACTTGAAATTATTTTGTTCAGAATCGAGAGTAGAATCGATTCCAGTAATAAAAAATTGGGGTAAAATTTTAACCAAAAAAATATTTTCATTACGCCGTGTTTAATCATTACTTAACTCTATTATTGCGGCGGCACGCGAAGCGGGAACGTCGCACTAGCTCGCACGTTATTACCATAGACTTTTTAATTTTGCAACAAAGACAAGAAACAATAAAAAATCTTCGTAAATAATACGCGAAAATTCAATTTAATAATTTCCATTATTCTTTTATAATAAAAATAAGTTGGGGTGTCTGAGGTTTTGCGCTTTTATAATTAACACCTTGTATATATACATGAAACGAAACATATAAGTAAATACAGATAGTTAATTACATACGAAGGTATGCATAAGTATAAACACACACTTACTCAATACAGCAATGTACCTACACACAGAACAAACAAACAATACAATAAAATAATGCAATAAAAAATAAATGCCAACTAAGGAGCTAAGCCGCAATAACGCCTTTATACTCGTAGTACCTACGAACCGCCACTTTGAAGGCATATTTGCTCATAAACAATTCACTGCTTTAACTGGACTGTAGGTTAGGGTGGTAATCTTACATTTAAACTACATGTAACCTTCCTAAGATCGCATGACACTGTCTGTTAACGCGTGGCTGTTAATGCAAAGACACTTTTGAGTAAATAGTTATATTATGGCGAAGGGGCATAATTCCACACATCTAACTTCTGACTTTACCCACCATTGATAAGGTGTATCAGAGCTAAACACACAAATCGTTTTAAAACGATCCTAACAAAATAAAAAGATAATTTGACAAATGTAAATTCATCTGTTTATCTCAATCGCAAGCCTGTTTAGGTAGATCCGTCATAAAAACACAAACGATATATTACGCGTAATAAATCAGTTGATCGTTACTAAGCAGAATTAACGGTTGTATTAGTCTTCATCAGCGCGTTTCCGTGCGATAGGGGGCAATAAAACGATGAAAAGAAGCTAATTTTTCAGCAAATCATCGCAGGGCCATGAAGTCATCAATATTCATTTGCGGCGCGCCTCGGAACAAACACCTTTCCGTAGAACAGCAGCCACGCGCTCCTTTGAGCGCCGCGGTGACGGCGCGGTGGGGGCTAACTCAATTTATTTGGATAATTGGTTTGTTTCACTAACGTCCCCACACTAATAAATTGTTTCATATTACTGAATAGATTACTCTGACGGGTCTTTGATGGTGAAGTTATAAATTCGTCTCACATGAGTTTTTATTTTGTTTTCAGACTTTTCAATTAAAACACCTGCATTTTTAGAATAGAACAGAATATTATTTTATTGCACTAAATATTATTAATAAGTATTAGTAATTTTCACAATTAAACGAATAACTACCTTACTCTGTATAAATTATAACCGATTTGATTTCTAAAAGCGCCGACCAACAAAAAAAATTGGTACGTATAGTTAAAACTAGTCATTTGCAGCAATAATTGGTATGGCGTAAAAGTCGTAGGGTTGCCAGTGCCACACGTCTAGTTATACGAGTTCAAAGATTCGTCATTCTCATACATACAAGTAGAAATTAAAGTAAAAATCCTTCTGATCATTACTTCTAGCAATATCTATCATTATTTGATGTTTCCCAGCACTTTAGAAAATCCATAAATGTATGAAAATGAACAATTTATGAACTCGTAACTAACTTGGCTTGTGGCAATCTTACGACTTATGCGCCTTAATAACTATTGCTCCGTATGCCTAGTTCTAACTATGCGAAACATTTTTTTTGTTAGCCGGCACTTCCAGAAAACAAATTGGTTATAAGTATACAGAGTGGGTATTTTTTCGTTTAATTGTGAAAATGACGGTTTTCTAATTAGGTGACATCTTTGCGCTAGTGTGAAAATGCTTCAAATCATTACTTCTAGCAATATCTATCATTTTTTTTGTTTTTTACGTGCTGTAAGTATTTGTTTGTGCAATAAAGATTATTTATCTTATCTTATCTTATTTTATGTTTTCCATTACTTTCAAAAATCAGTAAATGTATGAAAATGACGAATTTTTGAAATCGTATAACTCGGCTTGTGGCGCCTCTACGACTTTTGTGCCTCAATAAATATTGCTTCTTATGACTAGTTCTAACTATACGTATCACTTTTTTTTATTGGCCGGCACTTTCAGAAAACACACAAAAAAAATAATCTCCTTTATTTTTTTTAATTGTAGTTGGCAGGAATCCATGGGTCCAGCTCCACACATGGCCCTAAGCCATTTTTTCTGAATTATAACTGCACGCCCAACATCCACCAAGGTTCCCTACAGAACAAGGCTATACCTTAAGGCAGAGCATACGTAACCGTGGTACGCAGTAAGCGCAGCCCTTTGATTACTGAGCCTTGTGAGTCTGTACAAAGCTTAAGTAAATCTATTGCGTTTTTGACACACACTAGGAACATGTTCCTTCCACGTAAGATTTGTGTCTAAGTCGAAACTTTGCACTAGCGCACTCCGCAATGGGGTCATCGTTATGCCTTAGGTAGTATATACCCTTTCCAGACTTTTTTACCCTTGACAGATTAATCATTATTGAAATATCGTCAGCAAATAATGTGCATTGATATCCTGATCTAAATCAGGAGGGAGAATCATTAACATATAAAATTAACAACAAAGGTCCAAGAATGCTACCCTGTGCTAAACCAAAGTAATTCTTCAAATACTTACATCGATAAATAGATAGATGCTGAGATTTATCTAATTTTGTAGTTTGTTAATTTTACTACTAGAATGAAATATAAATATTTTGGTATAAAGTGAGAATGTAATGATTTGATTTCATGAAATCATGCAATTCCGTTGAAATCAATTCCAAAAATTGATAAACGAAGCCCAGGATCAAGCACTCCATGGCATTGTGCCAGGTATTGCCGCTGTGCTAGACTTCACTTAGAAAAAGAAAAAGTACAAAATCACAAAAGTTTGCCGATAACTAGTAATCCCTTAATAAATCGGATAAGGTTTCCGCAAACACAAATATAAAATTAATCTTCATTGCCCAAATATAGGTTACATGTTCCGAAAATTCAGACTTTGGTAGGGGCACTAATGTTGATTTTATTGAATAAAGGTTTTATACATATATAAAATACAAGTAAATAATAATAAATACCTGGGACAATTCACACCAAGATCATCTGACCCCAAACTAAGCAGAGCTTGTAATATGGGCGTCAGAGACTGATAAACATACTTAAATATTTCTAAATACATACTTAAATAGATAATAACACCCAGGCACACAACAAATACAAATGTTCGTCACACAAATATTTGTCATGGGTGGGGATCGAACCCACGACCTCCGGCGCTAAAGGCAGGATCGCTGTCATTGCGCCAACAGGCCAGTCGAGTAGATGGATAGTTGAAGAAAACAGTAAATAATCATAAAATATTGCTTCTACCATAATGTTAAATGCATACTTATAAATAATACAAACTCACAATGTTTTTATTTCAATATGATTTAGCCAAAAAGTTTTTGAATTAATTAAAGACAATTTATGTTGTCTATGAGAGCGTCGTGGCATAGTGGTTCAGCACCCGAACTTAGATCGTGGATCGTGTGGTCTCGAGTCAAATCTGGCCAGAACCAAAAATCTTTGTGTTCATTGATAAATATCCGACTAACTCTCCGGTGACGGAAAACATCGATATCAAACCAAATCAACCCGGATAACGGTGGAAGGCTCACCACCTACCACGCAACGCAACGGCGTTCAAATACCATTGCTGAAAAGTGGGCTTCTGAGTGTTTCGTTCACCATTAACGGCACAGTCACTTGCCTCTGACTACCCCGCTTGGGATAAAGTCGTGTTGGTATGTTAAGTTATGTTGTTCATTCTGAATACGACATCTTGTCCTTTAATACCACCTCATCTGCTTCATACCTAAATTGCACCACTCGATAACCTCAAATGCTGAACAAAGATCTTCTTTATTTGAATATATCATTTCCATTAAATAAAATGGATTTTAGTTCTTAGATATTTTCTTGTTTCATGATATGTAAGTGACTTACTTTTTCCCATCGGTTATGATGAGCAAGCAGCAAGGTCGAACCGTCAAACCCTTTAACGAGAATACAAGTAAGTGGGTAAATACATGGGGTACTTAATTAAACATTATCTGATGCCTGTCGAACGTGTAGGTAATTGCAGTCCACGCGGGGAAGTACAGACACGTAGTTCGCGCACGTCGCGCCGTGGAGTTCGTGCCGTCGCAGATCACATACAAATTGTTCAAACATGCATTTGGACGCTGTACGATGTATGCACGGTAATAGCATAGCAAGTTCATAAGTTTGTAATATTTTTGTTTGCTATTATTCCACGTGCGCGACTAGTTTACAGCTGTTTCTTTGTGTATTTTGGACGGTTTTTCGATACATATAGATCAAGCTTACCTTTGAAGTTCGTTTCGTATCAGTTCTTCGCTTTTTATGCCCATTGCTACTTTAAATTACTTACCTGCTGGCCTGCGGCTACTTAAGTTCTTTCACGGACTTCCTCATTTCGCAAAACACCGAGCATAACCCTCTCGTTAGCTTCCTGAGTGAGCTTTTTCAGGAGGCCCATGTCAGAGACCACGTTTGAAGTCCTCAATAATCACTGGTAAAACACACTGATCGTAGACTTTTTTATTAAAGCACTGAGGTATATTGGAGGAGAAAATGCAACACAAATTCTAGTTGCACGTGTTAAAATACAACCTAAAACTAAAAATTACGCAAACAAAAGTTATTGACAAAATCTTTTTGTTTTTGGCAGGCCTGTTGGCGCAATGACAGCGATCCTGCCTTTAGTGCCGAAGATTGTGGGTTCGATCCCCACCCATGACAAACAGTCATGTGTGTTTTTTGCGTGTCTGGGTGTTAATATCCTTTTTAGTGTAGATTTAGAAATATTTGAGTATCTTTATTAAAAGGTCAGTGCAACTCCTACTAAAATTACTTTTTTAGAAATACTGGCACCGGCCTCAAAAAAAATCTACACGCCTGTGTAAAGTCGATTTTTTTTTATAATTTACTCTTACAGCACCATATTTTATTTTTTCGTTTACTCATTCTGCATAAAAAAAAGCACAAGGCTGAATGTTAGGAGGAATTTTCCTATAGTTCAGCTTTTTCGGCTAGGTGTTTAATCTCATACCACTCCAGGACACTGATTCCACACTATTTTGCTAAAGTTGGTTGCTAAAAACAAAAGTATTACAAAAATTGTCTAATTTTACATTACCGCCCTAATTATTCTAATCACTTATTCATTGCATTACTCGTAATGCAGAAATGGTTAAAAAACTAAAAGGAACCAATAACTAAAAATTAAAAGAGAATTAAAAGAGACTACGTGCACGGTCAACACTCACGTAGTCCTCGTAGCCTCTCGTAGCGTTTGTAGCAAACAGACCTATTTTTATAGCACTTTGACAATAAGTTGACTTGATGCCAATATTGGTAATATTTAAACTACAGTGTATCCTTTTCCTTCCTATTCCTCTGACTTTTATTCTTAATCCTTTATTGTTAAATCTATATATCCATAATGCTATCTTAATCACATCCCATCTTCAAATCCCGAGTTAAAGCTTACCTTCTGTCACTTTGACCCAATCGCCTTCTTTCCAGTTTACTTTCACCTATAAGTTAATCCTTACCTTATTTTAAATGTATGATAAGTATAGGTAAGTTTATTATTTTGCTTCGGTATTGTATGTATGTTTATTATTGTATGTATGTTTATTTTTATGTAATAGTAAATTAGTTACTGAATCTCTTGTTTATCATCTTGCACCGCCACTTAATTTTCTTTCTGATTTTCTATCTGAAGGTTGCCTGGAAGAGACCGCTACTAGCGATAAGGCCGCCTATATTGTACACCTAATTTATTTAAATGAAACTATACCATTTTGTTTGTGCAATAAAGTTCATCTTATCTTATGTTATATTATGTACGCTTGAAATATGATTTTCACTATGGCAGGTGGTTAGCGCCCTCATTTATTAAAAATATTTTTCATCCATTTTTGAACACCACTTTAGCTAACACACCGTACTCTAACACCCTGAGCTATCAATCAAAAAGATATAACAAAACATCAGTTCGAGTTTCAGATAATCTTAGTCGAACTCCCAACCAATGTATCCTCGTCCTACCTTCCACGGTACAGGGAGCCGAGACGTATCAGACAAGTGCGTTCATCACACCAGATGCCAGTCGCTCAGCAAGCTTTGGAACAAGCTCCACAGCGAAATGATTCAACAGAGAGGGTCAACTAGTGTCTTCGACCGAGCTCAAAGAATTAGTAAGCTAAACTGTAAATGGGCTGGCACTTAGGTCGAAGAAACGAGAACCATTAAGCTTGATCTGGAGGTCTGCATAGTTTGCCAGACTTGGAAAATAAAATCCAGGGACTCTGAAATTCAGTCAGAGTGCTCTTAATGCTTCACCAGATTGCATTTAGGTATTGAAAATCAAAAAAAATAATGTGAGACTAATAAGGAATTTTTTTTTTTCAAGTTCTGTCAAAAGCATTCCATTTATAAAACAATGTTATACTTGAATAAATAAATAACTGGGACAAATCACACCAAGATCACGTGACCCCAAACTTAGCTTGGACTATGGGTGCCAGAGACTGATAAACCTACCTAAATATTCTAAATATATACTTAAATAGATAAAAACACCCAGACACACAACAAAGACAAATGTTTGTCATTGGTGGGGATCGAACTCACGATTTCCGGCAGGATGGCAACCATTGCGCCAACAGGCCAGTGAATATAACTTAGTGCACTCGCCACTCTACTCTACCGCTCTGCTACCTACTGCAGGCAGTGCACGTCCGTGCGGACGCGGTGTCTTGCTTCATAACGGCTGTCCCCAAATTGCGATACTTGCGTCTTCACAAAATAGCAGTATAAGAAACCTTCTGCCGGACAACAGCGAAATAATTGAAGAAGATAAGTTTCAAAACCCCCTTACGTCTATTTTTTATTTCATTGACAGTAGGGCAAAACAAAGGTAGCCATTATTTTAAATATAAACATTAATTTAGTATTATATAATTTACCAAATCACTCGATGCAACTAGTCATGTAGCGAGACTACCACTCTTTAGCATTAATGGAATCGAGCGACACAAGCCAGCGCCCGTCGCCGGCGCAGTCGCGTCACGTCCTGCGGCCGCGCGGTCATTACGCCGCTGCCAAATTGCGATATCCGCCATCTCGCCTTTCGAAGTCTGCCGACCTGATTCTATGCGCTAAGCTCGTGATAGTAATTTCTAATAAATGTATGAAATTTATATAAACTTATTTAAACTAAACTTATGTAAACTAGCTGCCTCGACAGACGTCGTTCTGTCAAAAGTAATTGCACGTCGCGGCGTTGGTAAAGCAGCACATCTCGCCCGTGTTTGTCCGACTTGATTTACATTTATGTACTATTATTTGGCAGTGAATGTTTTGTTCAATTATAATATAATATAGCCTATGTCACTCCCTGGTAATGTAGTTTCATATTGGTGAAAGAATTTTAAAATCGGTCTAGTAGTTGCGGAGCCTATTCAATACAAACAAACAATCAAATCTTTCGTTTTTATAATATTAATATAGATTTACATCATAGTCGTAGACAGACGCTGTATGTCCGACCCTCCGACGTTAATACTAATAAAAGAAGAAGCCTGTAAAAAGCAAAAAAACGGCGCACAAATCTTCAAAAAAGTATAACTAGTTTAAAATTCTCAATGCGATAAGGCATTTAAAAAAACCTTTAGCATTTTATCATTATGACGCGAGTGTACGTACTTTGCGTTTCAATAATGATTGCAGTACGTCTACGACAAGTTGCCAATTTAAATTTACGTTATCGTTTGCGTAAAAAATGTATTGGGATTTAACATTGTCATGTCATGTCATGTGTCATCCCAATACATTTTTTTTACGCGAACAACATAATGTTAATTAAAGTTGCAACTCGTGATAGACATACACTGCACCTCTTCACGCTGTTCCATTAGTCCAGTAATGTCAAAATCAAGAAGATTTTCGCCCCTAGTGTTTAGAAATAGAACCAATAATGGTATACAAACTGAAGTCAACTATCATAGTTTACGTGATGGTCACTTATGGTAGATATACAGGATGTCCAAAAAAGAAGTGTCAAGCGGAAGCCCACAGATAGAGCACCTCTTGGGGTACCCGAATCACCCCCATGTATGCTCCGCGATTGTTCATAGTTTTCGAGTTATGATTTTTTTTCTGAATTTCTGAGAATTTCGGACCTAAAAGTTTAAATTTTTTATTTTTTTAAAAGTAGAAGACTTTTCAATTTTTTTCTTTGCCCAACTGAATCATCATTAATTGCACTTTGATGCATAAAATAATCAGCTTTATAACTTTGACCAAAATTATTAAAATGTTGGTATAAAACCAAAAATGTACGGATAATAAATAAAGACTTAAACTTTCAACTTTAAATTAAAATTCTAAGCGGGTGACTGTATGGTTTCTAAGTAAAGCTCAAAAATTTTCCAGAATCTCAGCTTTTTTAATCATTACAAAACAGAAGTACTTAATGGGCTACTTTGGCTAAAATCAATCTACAAAGACAGCGAGGTGGAAAATTCTTGAAATTAGCCATCAGATTAATAAATGTTTATTGACCATGTTATCATTCCTGAAGTTCATTAATTTGTTAAATAACCAAAAATTACTGCAAGAAAATTGAGTAAAACCTTTTCTCGCAGATAATCACTGTCACTTGGAAGCAAGGTGTCAGAACCCCTATCAGATTCCGTCTGGATAAATTTTGAGAGCGGCGCCTGGTAAGGGGTTATGGACTTTGAGTGCGATTAAGATTTAGTTTTGTGTGGATACTGGACTTCGACTAATTTGGCTTTCTCAACGAACTTTCGAGCCCATTCGTTTGGTGAGATGCCTTTCACATCACGTGATTATGCTCTTATGCATTACTTTTATGGCTTTACAAGAGGAAACGCTTTTGCAACAGCCAGATTGTACAGGGAGCAAGTACAAAATGGAGGTGGACCTCAACCCGAAACTTGGCCTGATCATCGCATGATTTTAAGAGTGGATAACTCTTACATGGGAGGACATCCACCAGGTAGAAGACCAGGCCGTGTATCTCAAATGCATGACCCAGATAGTGTCGAATCAGTGCTCGAAGAAGTGGCAAGAGATTCATCAGTAAGTGTGAGAACAATACAACGTCGAACCGGAATTCCAAAATCACTGGCACATCGCATACTCCAACAAGAGGGTTTTCACCCATATCATATTCAAAAAGTTCAGCAGCTTAAGCCCGCAGACTATCCGAGAAGAGTAGCGTTTTGTCAGGAAATGTTGCGGCGTCAAGCTGAAAACGATTTTTTTTTTTTAAATATTGTATGGGCCGATGAGTCACATTTTTAGAGATGTGGAATTTTCAACATACACAACTATCATTCTTGGAACATTGAAAATCCACACTTGACCCGGGAATCTAATTTCCAAGAACAATTCAGTGTCAATCTATGGTCAGGCATCTTAAACGGACAGATTGGTCCGTTCGAACTACCTGACCGACTACACGGCGAGGCCTATTTGCATTTTCTACAACATAATCTCACCGACTTGTTAGGAGATGTTGACGTGTTAACGCTTTATAGGAATATGATTCTTCAAAACGACTGCGCCCCATGCCATTTTGCGAGAATCGTCAGACAATATTTGTCTGAAAGATTTCCAGACAGGTGGATCGACCGTGGAGGGCCCATTGCGTGGCCGCCACGGTCCCCCGACTTGAACCCAATTGATTTCTTCGTCTGGGGATATTACAAGGGATTGGTTTACGCCAAGGACATCAGCAACGTAGCCGAATTACGAATAAAATTGAGGCAAGCAGAAGAGACGATAAAAAACAACAGAATTGCCTTTATAAAACTAAAAGACAACTTTTTTAGACGATGTAGAATTTGTATCGAGGTACGAACGAATGTAGACATTTTGAACATTTCTTGTGAATAAATGATAAATAATTAATAACTATTTCTTTTTGTTCTATTAATTAAACTTTCAAATGTTTATTCTTTCTATTATTTCCTTAGCCTTCCTGCAGTAATTTTTGGTTAGATAACAAATTCATGAACTTCAGGAATGATAAAATGGCCAAAAAACAGTTAATAATCTGATGGCTAATTTCAAGAATTTTCCACCTCGCTGTCTTTGAAGGCTGATTTTAGCCAAAGTAGCCCATTAAGTACTTCTTTTTTGTAATGATTAAGAAAGCTGAGATTCTGGAGCATTTTTTAAATTTTACTTTGAAAACCATACAGTCACCCGCTTAGATTTTTAATTTAAAGTTGAAAATTTAAGTCTTTATTCATCAACCGTACATTTTTGGTTTTCAACCGACTTCAAAAAAAGGAGGAGGTTCTCAATTCGACTGTATGTTTTTTTTTTATGTTTGTTACCTCATAGCTTTCGACTGAGTGAACCGATTTTGATCATTCTTTTTTTATTTGAAAGCTGGTGCTTTCCGAATGGTCCCATTTTAATTTGGTCCAGTTCTGATAGGGGCATCCATGAGAAAACCATATAAGTCTTAAATCTAGATAGACAAAATGCGCGACGAATGGACGACAAATGGACGAATAACTTAATATTACGCCAACCGATACCAACCAACTTTGGTTCATGACCTTATGAAAACGTGAGTAATTTAAGGTGTAATTTTTGCCTTTCTAGTAGGATAGGAACGATAGGAACGTCATATCTATAATTTCTAAACATATTTCTATTTCAGCCATATCGAGAGTAAAAGTATACAGGCTTGATGAATAGTGGATATAAATTTGGTTCTGATAAAATATTAGATAGAAGTTCACGCAATTCAACAGCAGTTTGAGTCGGTTGAAAATTTGCGTAAATAATTTCAGGTTTGTTCATTTGTGAAATATCCATAGTTTATATTTGTTATTTTAGTAGAAAAAAGTAAGGTATAAAACCTTTTCTTGGTTTACAAAAGGGAAAATCGTTCGATTTGAAAATAAATAACGTGTCCATGTCTGACAATGTCAGCTTGTAAAGAATGTTGTCGTTTTACCATGGAAGTAATAAGTACTTACGTACAACTGGAATGTGCACTGCTACTAAAAAACGGTCCTAGTGAGACAGTAGGTACGAGGTCAGTTAATCTCACTCTAATAAGGTGACCATAATGTTTGAAAAGAAAAATTCTTTTTCTTGTTTTATTATTAGTAAATTAAACTAACTTATAAATGCGGAAGCGTTTGTTAGTTTTGATGAAAAATGATTCAGGGATAGCTAGCCCTAAGTTTGATCCTAGGCAATTATAATATAAAGAATCGATGGCAGTGGAATATTCACCAACATGGAATATACAGTATATCCGCACTGAGCCCGCGTGTTGGAGTCTCTAACACGCGGGCTCAGTGCGGATTGTTGGAGGGGTGTTTGTAAGGCTAGTGATAAACCTTACTGTCAGCGCAGGCGCGCACTAGGCAGCCGGGCTGCGCAGCCAGGCTGCGGGCAGCCAGTCAAACATATGACGTTGTATAGGAACCCGCACACTCAAGCAGCCACGAAAGACATAAGTTTTCGGGCTGCCGCAGCCTGGCTGCGCAGCCCGGCTGCCTAGTGCGCGGGGGCGCTCAGATGTTATCAAGCCGCCCAAAGGTAGGTTGGTTGGTTTTCTTTTCACTATCTAGTCTTCATTTGATACTATCTAATAGAGAGGGCGCTACTGTGCTTAACGGTTTTTAAATCAAACAGCTCCCGATTTATTTAATTTTTATAATTAAATTATTACAATAATAAGTGATTTTTACATTAATTATAAAAGTTTAATACACATTTGACCCAGTGATCTAAAAATATTAGCGGAAAATGGCCCCAGCTAAGAAAAAATCTACCGAAGAACTGGCCAACAATGAAAGGTTGGTGGATATTGTGTCAAGCTTAAAGGCAGAAGTGATTGAAGTTAAAAGCACCGTTCAACAATGTCGAGATGTTATCCAGGAACAACAAAAGCTACTCACATTTCAAAGAGGATGCATCTCCAAAATCCTGAGTATTTTAACATGCACGAATCACTATCCCACACTAAATGTTCCACAACACACTTCTCTGAACACTTCTCTGAACGAGTCTGGTCCTCAGGGTTTGATGTTTGTGGACGATGACCACCAAGCTGCTGTTGGAAGCAGCCGCACACCAGCTTCGCCTCCGTCCGAACCAGCCCAAGCAGCTGCGAGCCCAGCCATTAGTAAGCGTAAACTGCGCCGTGCACGTCAAAACAAGGTCAAATTTAACTCTGACCAGGATGGGCACCATAAGCCAGAATCTTTTACCGCTTCACCCCCAGCACCACCTCCAAAAAAGCGTCATGCTCCTACTTCAACCTCGCCTGACGTCTCTGCGGAATTGCGACCTGTGACACTAAGTGGTCTTCGTGCGGCTGCTCCTCGGATCGCTAGCCTGCACGTATTCAACCTCTGTGAGGACACCACCACGGAGGACGTCATTCGCCATGTCCAGACAAAGATGCACGTTACGGCGCAGGTATGTGAACAACTTGTCGTTACCCGAGGAAAATACTCGTCGTTTCGCCTGGACGTTCCAGCTGATAAGCAGAAGTTCGTCAGAAACCCCAAATATTGGCCTGATGGAGTCTCAGTGCGAATTTTCAATACTATCCAGTCACCACCGCGCCTCACCACGAAGTTGAAATGAATAATACTAAACTTGTTGTAATTCACCAAAATATTCGATCGCTCTGTGGCAAGACTTCACTTTTAGAACTTTTCTGTAGCACTGAAACTCCGGATATTTTAGCTTTGAGTGAAACTTGGTGCAAAAACCACGAAATAGATCGAGTGAGGTTAAGTTCATATTCACTCGCAAATTGTTACTGCCGCACGAACATCGCGCATGGCGGTGTTGCACTATACATACGCGACGGTATAAAATATAGACAGCGTAAGGACCTACAGGCCCTGTCTATTGAATACCATTGTGAATTTGCAGCTGTTGAAGTCAGTCTGTATAAATTTATTGTAATTGCATTGTATCGAACTGGTAAAGGAGACTTTGAGGTGTTTTTAAATAATTTAGAACTGTTATTAGGTAAGATCACTGACGAAAACAAAAGGTTTCTCATAGTTGGCGATCAGAATGTAGATTACCTATCTGATAACATTTATAAACGGCGCGTCAACGACCTGCTTAGTAGCTATGGCTGTTGCAATACAGTTACGTTCCCTACTCGCATAGGAGATGACAGCGCGACATCCATTGACTGCGGTATAGCGAACTACGCGCGTGATTGCCTCACTGTTTCACCAATGGAAACCGTCATGAGTGATCACAACGCTCAGAGGTATGTATTCGCAGTAGAACCGAAGCACAGAAATTGTACAAATTTTATTGAACGCCGGTTGTTTAAAAATCACGATTCAATTCATTCATTTTATTTAGACATTTTTAATTACGATTTTGATTTTATTAACCGCAACGACATTGACATTAATTTTAAGTTTTCTAAATTATTTAATATTTTAACATACTATATTGACATACATTTCCCAATTAAAAAAATTAAAACTAATAATAAACACCTGATTCCGTGGTTGACTGAAGAACTGTCCGAGTACATGCGCAAACATAGTGACTTACACGAGATGAAGCTGCAATACCCCCACGACCAAGTTATTTCCGATAGTATAAAACATTACTCCTGTTTAATAAAATCAGCAACGTTACGGGCCCGTCAAATGCATGTGGAAAAAAGACTGGCAGAGACTAAGAACCCGGCCAAAGAAATTTGGAAAATTGTTAACGAGGAAATAGGTACGAAACCCAGGTCTTCACACATTCAACTGGAAACTCCTTGTGGGGAAATACCAAGTAATGAAATTCCTGACACTTTTAACTCTCATTTTATAGGCGTCGCCTCAAAATATGTCATAGAGAGTGATGAGTCAAAGTCAGCGCAATACTTAAGTAATTACCTTGGCAATACCGACGTGCCTGGGTTCATACTTCCTCATGTCACCCGTGATTGCTTGGACAAGGAGGTCCAACACATGTTGAAGTCACGTACAACCCTAGACGTTTATGACATGTCAGTTAATTTAATTTTGATTATTTGGCCAATTGTTTCAATGATTCTAGTAGTATTAATAAATGAAATGTTCGAAGTTGGTGTGTATCCTGACGTATTAAAGAGCACACGGGTGTGTCCTGTTTTTAAGGGTAAGGGTGACAAGTGCGACGTAAATAACTACCGTCCGATTACAATTGTCCCAACTATCTCCAAAATAATTGAGTCTTTCCTGTCATCGCATGTTATGCGACATCTCGAGGCCTATCACCTACTGACGGACAGACAGTACGCCTATAGGAAGAACACTTCGACTACTACGGCAGCTCATAAGGTGTTTGATTGTATAGTAACCGGTCTCGATGATAAGCTTAAAATGGCGGGAATACTGTGCGACTTGTCGAAGGCATTTGACGTGGTAGACCATCAGCTTCTATTGAACAAATTAAAGATGTACGGTATAACGAACAACGCCCATCGCCTATTTGCGTCCTTTATGTCTGACCGTAAACAAGTCGTACAGCTAGCCGTAGACGGTAAAAGATTAATATCGGATCCTGGTTCCGTTAATGTAGGCATTCCGCAGGGATCCTCACTGGGGAATACCTTTTTTCTGGTATTTATTAATGACCTTCCCTCGTCCATAGCAACCGGCCTCTCTGTGGTGTTTGCTGATGACACGACTGTGGTGGTGGGTGCGCGTACATATGAGCAACTTGGTGCGAAAATCCGCGAGACTTGTGAACAGTTGCAAAGATGGTTTTCTGCAAACGGTTTGTTGTTAAACATAAGTAAGTCGAACATAATGATCTTTTCTGGCCGTCCCATCTCGTTACCTGTGTGTCTAAAAAACTGCCCGATGCCAATTTGTAATGAGAGTAGGTACCTGGGCTTCACAATTGACTGTAATCTGAACTGGAAGAGCCATGTCGACAAGCTTTGCGATAGGCTGAGTGGTGCTGTCTTTGCTATACGAAAATTAAAGCCACTTATCTCTGCCGATGCTCTGAGGCAAGTCTATTTTGCCCACTTTCACTCCCTGATGTCGTACGGAACTCTAGTTTGGGGTAACTCCACGGATGCCAGCAGAGTGCTCGTTTTACAAAAACGTGCATTGCGTACACTTGTCGGGGTGAAAGCTAGACACTCGTGCAGGGATTTGTTTGTAACGCAGCGTATTTTGACGCACTACTCGGTCTATTTATATGAGCTATTAACATTTGTAAGATGCAACATAAGGGATTTTCAATGTATGAAAAGCAGTAAGCGCAAGCATCTGGTAGGTCGCCTTAACGCGGTCCCTCGTCGCATGGCTCTTGCAGAGAAGAACCCGCGAGTCATCGGCCCCACCTACTACAATCATCTACCTCCAGCGCTAAAAGACGTACAATCTGACGAAACATTCCGACGTCGGCTGAGAAACCTTTTGTTAGAAAAATCCCTTTATAGTGTTAAAGATTATTTGAATTGCGACTTTGGATGACTTGTTAACTATTTTATTGTTATTTTTGACTGAATTGTATTATTTCTTGTTGACATGTGAATTATTATTATTTTTTGTATTTAATTGTTCATTTATTGTATTTATCTTAGTTTTTGACATTCTCTTTATTTTATTAATTGTAATTTGTATAATAATTTTGACAATCATAATGCAAATTCTTATATGTGACATCGAATGTAATATATATTGTAATTTTGTATTATGAGATAAATAAAACTAAACTAAACTAAACTATCAAATCATAAACAATGAGCCGCAGAGAAGAGATGAATTATCTTCGATTTAACGTTGGGTGCTATATGTGGCGAAATCCTCGTAGCAGGCCAGCAATACAGGAGCGCCGGGATTCGTCACCCAATATTTAGGAGTATTTGTAGTTATGGAATAATATAAATAAATATAAATAAATATCTGTTACAATTCACACCAAGATCATCTGACCCCAAACTAAGGAGAGCTTGTAATATGGGCGCCAGAGACTGATAAACATACTTAAATATTTCTAAATATATACTTAAATAGATAATAACACCCAGACACACAACAAATACAAATGTTCGTCACACAAATATTTGTCATGGGTGGGGATCGGATAAAAGATCAGCCAATCCAGAGACTTGTTTATTGTGTAAGCTAAAAGTATAGGTAGGAAAGAAAAACCCGATACACGGATTCCGTTACATTATATATCGATACCTCCAACGCAAATGGTCGTAACATATTTTTTTGGAAAATTCGATTTTTTGTCCATTTTATTCACATTAAACCAAAAAACAACTTCCGAAAACAAAAATCCAATTATTATTGTTAATAACAGAGTTACATTATCGCTAAAAGTGGCATCATTAGAAGTCTTCCCCGCATACCGTCGCACCACGAGATTCAATCATATGCGCCGATCTATTGGACCGCGCTCCAGCCAATCACAACAGAGTAGCGACGTCGTATCTACAGGAATGAAGTTAGTTTTAAAAATTCTTTTTAACTTAATGAAAACAAACAGTTGTAATTTAGTTTCTTGTATTAACTGTTTCTTAAAGATATTATTATTAAAATGAGAGGTAAACAGACTGCCAAATTAGTTAAATTAGCATTAAACAAATCACCGGCCAGTAACAGAAAAGTTCCGGCGATAAAAGTTCATTGACTGGCAAGTTTCATCACAATAATATTATAAACTGTAAGAAGTAATGCTTATTTTTGCTTGTTTTTATTTGTAAGTATAAAAATCGCTATCCCCCTCGCAAATAGTCGTATCTTTTAAGTTACGACTTTTGGTGTTGGTAACAATCATAGTTACGACCTTATACTATGGATATATTTTTTAACAAGGGATCGTAACTCGTACTTTCGACAGTATGCATCGCTAAAGTATAAAAATTTATCAGTTCGTATATTCGTATTTAGGACATACAACTGTTTGCTATGACCAAATAATAAAGATACGATTTTAAGCATATTTGTAAGTGGCTAATTAGTGCCAATATTTTAGTTTATGGCTATTTACATCAAAGGTAATATATCAAAATGCAAAAACTTTTTTTTTATTTCAGAATTAAGCGAAGTCATACAAATCATTTATTTATGAATCACAGGTGGTACAGATCTTAAAGTTATACATAGTTTTGTTTCACTGCATTCTGCTCTAGAGAGTACAAAATTAAAATAAAAGTAAAATTATAAGTAATTAGGTAAAATCATATTTTATTAGAATAATAACAAAAAAAACATAACACCATCGATTCAATATTATATTTAAAGCCATATTCAGTTTCATTAGGTACTAAAAAAGTAATATACAAGATAAAGGCCTGTCAAAATGTAACATGTAACCACCATACATCAGAGATGTTACTAAAGTTTATTATTCAGGAAGTCAGTACCACTGTAGTAGTAGTCAGTATCTGTATAATAACATGTTCTTTAAGCTCTGTTGTTTTGCATTAAATTATCTTATAAGAACTGACTTTATTTTTTCAGCATGTCGTCTAGATTTTAGGTTTTTATACAAATGAAGATTCGCTCTTAGGAATATCACCATTTCATAAATGTACATCGCAGGAAGTGGTAATATTTTTAGGTCTCTAAAATGTGTTTTGCACGATTCATCAGATCGTAGTCTGCATATGGCACGTACTTTAGAGTGGATGCCACATAACCGTGATATGCTGTAAAGACTGCTGCCCTGTCAGTAATTTTAGTTAGCATATAAAGTGCGTATGAAAATTAGTTTAGTTGTTTGCATATGAAACCAACCTGCGTTTACCATGTCATGTTACTGTCAATATTCAGTCCAAGAAACTTTTTTAAGTAATACCAAATAATATAAATACCGATGTGGATTCAAGTCTACCATGTCTTTTATCATCTCTGCGTCTTTTATCATCTATGCTGAGCGAAATCCTTCAAGAAGGTCCCGAACTTGCAGAAGCAGAAGATTATCAACAAATGACTAATATTTGCAGATCTCAAAGTGCAGGTCTTATCTTTCCATCAACTTCTAAAAGTCCACAACTAGCGAAATTATTTTTGAAGATAAAAACTCGATATTCTTCCACTTCACGCTTTATTTCAAGACGCAATAAAACCGTAAAATATTATTTGCCTTTAACTCGAGATACTGATGTGCCTAGTAAAATACTTGTCTGTAAACGATGTTTTTGAACACCCTTTCAATAGGGTACAAAAAACTACCTTTGTTGTCTCAATTAGTGGCTTAAAATAATGTGCAATTTGATTATTTAATTACTTTGATGTACTCGTATGTTGATTTTTGTTTAAATATAATTGTCTGAAATATTTTCTTACCAGTTATTAAATAAATTTTGATTTTCTAATTGTTCATTATTCTTTACGACACGATTGGCGTAGTGCGCTGTAGCACGGTTTCTCTTTTCTGAATTGACTCGGGTCTAGGTGTGCTGGGAGACACCCCTGGCTTATTTGTGTGGTACCAAGTAACACAGGGATATTACTCCCTACTTCGAGACCATTACGAGAGGTGTGTGGTCTGGCGCATATGTACATATACATTTCTTCAATGTTTCCATATTTCATTATGAGGAAAACCAAGATTACAATTATTGTGATAATTATAATATTTTTTTATCGATTAAAATGATTAATTTTGCTCTTGTAGTTTTATATGTTTTTGTTTATAAGTAAGACGTGAAAGTCATACCAATATACGAGACTGAATACGGTTACAGCAGTCTTAGTACTTACCTCTGTTGCATAATAAAGTTAATTTTATAAAAAAATATCATTGTTAACTATACTATTTTACAACGTTAAACTACATTACGACGTCTAAAATGAAAATATTTAAAAACATATTCATAGTATAAGGTCGTAACATAAAACATACGACCATATTCGCGCCGTCTTTGTTAGCCTGATTATACGACCTTTTTACTACGTGCATAAAGTCGTAACTTTAGATTTTTTGCTTTAATTTTGAAATTATGCTATTTATTTCAATAAATACTTTTACTTGAGCTTATTTAACCCGCAACGAATATAAAAATCAAAAGTTTAATGCTATAAATTTATTACAGTTCACACAATACACAAAAGTTCCTTATTATCACTCTCCTGAAAAATTATATATTTGTAAATACGACCATATGCGTGGGAGGTGTCGATATAGTTATATTATAAAGTTAACGGCGGACCCTGGGACCCCACACACCAGTGTGGGTTCAAAACCGGGATAGACCGCACGGATGATGATGATATAATTTAATGTATGTAACCAATTGTAAATAGTTATTTACAATTGGTATTTATAATCTCCATCATGGCTATTTAATAATCACCATCACGTAAGTAATTAAAACTTATACTGGTTATCTACTAAAATCCTCGCAAGCTGAACTACTGAACAGCAGTACGATGGTTTTGGTAGGACTGACTCAAAATGCTGAACAGGGAACGTTGAACGATAAATTAAATTTTGAAAGGACAGGTACAGAAAACTATTGATGGCCAGTAAGTTAAACTATGAAGTTTCCAGCCATCGTGGAGGTTCTAACGTCTATGAGACTGGAACGAAACGACATCGTTTCAGTTTCATGTCGGTGCTCGTGATAATTAGCTAAACTCCTTGAGCTTAATAAGAAGTTATTAGAACGAAATGTTTATCATTGTTCGTAAAGGCGCCTAGAGTCCGACACTCAGTTACTACCCCAATTAGTAAATAAAGGAATTAAGCCTATACAAGGAAACACGGAAACTTTACGTCAACCATGAGTTTTTGTCACGTAAACTACGAGAGTTGACTTCATAAATTTGTATGTAATATTGTATTTTTGGTTGCATTTCTAAGGGGGGTATTTCATTTCATTATTAGGGATTAACCGGTATCAGATACAAAAACGTCAAAGCGGACGGTAGCGGCGTCTTTGTTGTAAACTCTAGGTAGACATACTTATTCAGTATTTGGTTAAAAGTGGTTAGAGCAAAGTGTGTTGTCTGGCGCATATTTATTCATTTTCATTCATTTGGGAAACAGACAGTTGTTATAGATCAGAATAAGCTTTACATAAATATCTTAGACAAACCAATTCAGTTTCCACTAATATTACCTACTGTAGAATATTGTGAGCAAACTGTAACTATAAAATTAGAAAAAAATTACAATCAAGAATGAAAATTAAATGTACAAGCAAGGCTATCAGTAACATGCAAAAACTGAAAGCAATTAAGATACAGGAATATCTTTAATTTGTTTTTTTAAGCTATACAAAAAAATTACAATCAAGAATGAAAATTAAATGTACAAGCAAGGTTATCAGTAACATGCAAAAACTGAAAGCAATTAAGATACAGGAATATCTTTAATTTGTTTTTTTAAGCTATACAAAGATACAGAAAATAAGTTTATACAACGTGTTAATTAAAAAGCGCAAAACCTCAGACACCCCAACTTATTTTTATTATAAAAGAATAATGTAAATTATTAAATTAAATTTTCGCGTATTATTTACGAAGATATTCGCTTTTTTTTGTTTCTTGTCTTTGTTGCAAAATTAAAAAGTCTATGGTAATAACACGCGAGCTAGGGCGACGTTCCCGCTTCGCGTGCCGCCGCAATAATAGAGTTAAGTAATGATTGAACCCGGCGTAATGAAAATATTTTCTTGGTTAAAATTTTACCCCTCTTTTTTATTAGTGAAATCGATTCTACTCTCAATTCTGAACAAACAAATTTCAGGTTTTGCGCTTTTTCATTAACTCGTGTATATATAATTTGGCAAAATGAATTATGGCTGCGACAAGCTCGGAGCAAAAATATGTTACAAGCATAATTTGTCCTTATCAAAGGCACATGGGAAAGGCAGTGATGTCTAGCATTAATCCAGGGGCATCGGAGAGATATTTTACCTAAAAGATATGGAGAATCAATGAAGTTATTTAAAAGTTTAAACAAAAATACCTGATCTCTTTCAGCATGACGCTTTGACAACGAAGATACGACGTAATGGCTGGCCATTCATGGTTATTCTATAGTTGAGGTGTTTCATGAATTTGTTCTAAATGGCGTCTATAGCATTTATATACTTAAGATATTGAGGATTCCAGACTGCTGATGCATATTCCAAGATAGATCGAACATAAGCATTATATAAAATATGTAATTACGTTGAACAGTTTTTAAATCCCTACATGAATCCCAACATGCGGAAGGCTTTGGCAGAAATGACTTCAATATGCGCATTAAAGGAAAGGATTAGATATTTAAATTTATTTGGTAAATACTCACCAAATAAATATATAGGTAAATATAGGCACCAACTGAAGTAGCCTGCCACTTGAGTTTCTCGCCACATTCACTTTGTCTAAGTTGTCAAAATTCTAAAGAAGATGGCTGATGGCAGGTAGAATGGGATCAACTATGACCAAACTAATAAAGTGCTTAGCTACTTCTGTTGCGAACTGTAGCTAAGTTTTATTGTGTTCTTAGCTTTCTTCGCTGTTTATCTCAAGTCACAAACACTAAAAGAAAACCGTGGTCATGGTTCAGGTGGGGCTCGGATCGATCGATCTTTCGATTTTATCTGACAATTTATAACTTACTTACTATTTCTACTGAAAATAGCTGTAGGGAAAAGGCTGCAAGTTTGTACAGCGTCCGATCCAGGCCTAGTTAGGGAAATAAATAATAGGATTTGCGACAAAGTAAATATTACATTTTTAATGTTTGTGTAAACAGAGCGTGGGCCCGCAGAGTTATAATAACCTCTTTTAATTTCCTTGCAGGACGCCTCTCATTACAGACCTTAAGTTCCCGCGAACGGGTGGCCCGCGACCCCGGCATCCAGAGTAACAAGCCACTCCTGTTTATTTTACCGCAATGAATTTCCTTGCAATATTTTCTTCATTTTTTTAATTTTGAATACATTTGAGTACAATTCACCGTGGCGGCTGCGCGCCCCCGGCAATCTCCAAATTGCCTCTTTATGTGCAGATGTACCGACCCTCGGTTTTTCCGTCTTTTGAATGTCGCTTTGCCGTTAAATAACGTGCTCTTTTATTGTAACTGGAGTTTCAAGTTCACTTTTCACATCGGCATACGGCAGGATTTCGCGGCCCGAATCACAACATTGATGGAATTCACCCTCAAACACTATTGTGTTCTTTGAGTTCTAATATAGCTCAAGATATAATAATGTGTGTGTGTGCCCAATGTGATTCGTATAAAGCGAGGTGTTTTCTCGTATTTCTTGTATCCGTTCGTTAGAACATTACTTATCTGAGACGCTTTTGTTGTTTGCCATTTTTTTCAGATGCACATGACATGCGACATGCATAAGTAGCTCTGCATTAGCATAGCTAAGCTGCATCTCGTGTTGCACGCAGAAAATCACAAGATTGTGGTTTTCTGGTTGGAGAACAAAACTTTCGGTTCCATATTTCAAGTTAATATCTAATTTCTTCATACATCCCTGACATTTAGGCATTCATGATAGGTTGGGGAAAAAGTTCCTTCACATTTAAGAAAATTCAAAACATTTTTTAATAAAGTTTATTTACATTTAACTTTAGTATGTAGGTGCCATTTTGTTCGATTACTTCTTGCCATCTTGTAGGTAGGGACATGATCCTATTGCTATAGTAATCTTGAGGCTTCTGATCAAAATACCGTGACAAGTGGTTTCGGCAGTCTTCTCGTGATGTTAACCTGACACTGCATAAAGAATTCTGAAGAGACCGAAACAGGTGGAAATCTGAAGGTGCAAAGTCAGGACTATACGGCGGATGCATTAACACCTCCAAGCTAAACTCACTTAATTTTTGCTAAATATCGAGCTTTTTTGGGTACCGTTTTTTTCAAATGCGCTAAAACTATTTTGTGGTCAATTCCCAGTTCTTCAGCTACGTCGTAGCTACTGATATGCGGATCTTGCTCCACTTTTGCAAAAATGGCATACATTTTATCCGTAATAGGTTGACCAGAGCGACGTGCATCTTTGACATCAAAATTTACGGATTGATAAGGCTTAAACCAAATTTGTGCTACTCTTACAGACACTGCACTAGGTCCATAAACATCGCAAATTTTTTTCGCGGCTTGCGTTGCATTTTTACCTTTTTTGTAGTAAAATTTTAAAATGTTTCGAATTTCTTCATTAGATTCACTCATCCTGACAGTAAGAAAAACACATGAAAATCACACATTTTCCTAATTTGAATTGGGAATTATCTTCTTTAAAATTTAAACTTTTAATGATACCAAAACCAGCCAGATACAAACAGTATAGCCAAAGAGATTTTATTACAAGTTCATATATACTATATGCGATAAGACCTTTTCCCCAACCGAATAAAATAAAATTGCTCTTCAATAAATACGCAATAAAACTCAAGACACAAAGCAAAATAATAAGAACTTGAGAATATGTACCTACAAAATTTCAAAAGTAGCTGCTTAAATCTACTTTATCTTCTCCGTAGTGAAATAAGCATTCAAGTTGAGTGATGAGCCGCAACCTCGATTTTTCAAATTGCTCCTGCAATAGGACTTCCTTTGAATTTAATTCTACTAAAGATCACAATTACGCGGTTTACAAGATTCGAACTCATTTATTTTCCCCGAACAAATTATTTCTCGTGAAGCAAATTAATTCCTTAGCATTATACTTCTTTCAAGATCTGAATAAATTTGGGTAAGATTTCATAAAAAATAGACGGGCTTAGGGCCCGCGGCTAACGCCAAATTACGTCTTTATTTACAAGTACCTACCTAAACATTCTCTTCTCACTGGGGAGTTGGATTAAATACTTGTATATCTTATACCGCGGCTTGATTTCCTCAAAAGCTTTTTCTTAAGCGTAGACATATCTTTTGAATAGCAATCAGGCTGTGTTCTTATGTACAAAATGCACTTCAATAAGCAATAGTGAAGTATGGTATCTATATGAGGCTCGAAACTTAACTAAATTGCAAAAATTAAATGAAACAAATTGTTTGAGTAGGTATTTTATGTATTAATGCTTAGGTATACTTATCCTTAGACTCGCCAACATTGTTTGATTTAAGTTTAAAGTAGGTCACATGTTAAAATAAGAAGTAAAACTGAAAAGAGAAAAAATAAAATAAATAAGGACACAAAAAATGCATATCTCTCAATGAATCCTATATAATGTATATTTATTTTAACACATACCTCTGGGTCCTTTTTGTATGAGCATTGGTGGACATCGAAGGCTCTTTGACACTTATCCTTATCAGGTGTATCTGAAAATATCATTTTCCTTTATTTTAAAAACATTACGTAATACTAGAAACACAATTTTAAAAAGACTATCCTCTAATATCTTTTTCGCGGCATGGTATAGTATTGTGGCGAATTCCTCGTTGCAGGCCAGCTATACAGGAGCCGGAGCGCCGGGACTCGTCACACAATATTTAGGAGTAGATGTAGTTATGGAATGGTGAATAAAAGATCAGCCAATACAGTGACTTTTTATTGAATAGGGTAAAAGTATATGTAGGAAAGAAGAACCCGATACATGGGTTCCTGTTACATTATATACACGGTGGTCCAAACATACACGTCACTAAATTTTTTCAGCTTCCTTACACTCAGAGGCATCCGAAAATACCCCAGGTATTTTACCCTATTTTTTGGAGTTTTCCAGTTATGAATTTATACGAATTTTGAAAAATTTCTGTGTTGAGTCACTTTTTGAATAAATTTTTTTTCGGAAATTTACATGGTAAATAGTTAAGAGTGTAGTTAAGTTTTTGGAAAAGATTAGGATGAAAAATTTTAAGCAACTTTTTTTTTAAAACGGTCTTCAAAGTTTAAGGAAAAAACAGCATTTCTAACTTTTTCAATTTCTTATTTTTTTTCACAGTTATGGTAAGCGTTATGGATGTAAATTCTTCAGAACCATCTAGCGCTATTATTCATCTAATAATGAGTAAAAATCGAGCATACATCTCACCAGATCACGCTACAGTGACCGAAAACGTGACTCAACCCAGAAATTTTCAAAAAATCGTAAACTCGAAAACTACAAAAAATCCGGTAACATACATGGGGTGTTTTCGGATACCCCTGAGTGTGAGGAAGCTAAAAAAATTGTTGACGTCAATGTTTGGACCACCCTGTATAACTATTTACAATTGGTTATTTAATAATCACCATCACGTAATTTGAACTGATACTGGTAATCTGGTAAAATTTTCGCAAGCTCTGTTCAGTACGATGGTATTGGTAGAACTAACTCAAAATGCTGAACAGGGAACGTGGGACGATAAATTAAATTTTGAAAGGACAGCCAGTAAGTTAAACTATGAAGTTTCCAGCCATCGTGGAGATGCTAACGTCCATGAGACTGGAACGAAACGGCACCGTTACAATAAAGGGATGGCCGGCGCAAAAAAAAAACTTAAAGGATTTGTTTTGTAAATGAACCATAAGGCAATGTTAACGATATCGTTTTTACATTTAAATTAAATTTGAAAGATGGTGCATAGTTACAAACAAGTTACTTTTGTATAGTAATACAATATAAGTAATAAAATGTTTATTAATTTAATGAAAGTGCATGATAAAATTTTGAGTATATGAATGGTTTTTACAGTAAGAAACTTACACTAGGTTGGCTCGGTTTTATACAATATTCCATACAATACTAACATCCATTGTATCTAACAAAGTCTTAAATCATAGAATAAGGACTTTGTTGGATAAGTTTTGAATTAAGGCAACAGTTAAGAAAAGAAATATTTTATAATAGAAGAAGTTTCTCATGAAACGAACCCAGATTAGTGCAGGCTTATTTAAATGTCAGTCACCACCCGCTGGCTTTTGGTGATTATGTTCAGTTTTTATGTGTGTGATGAATGTCATGTGTAAGTGTTTGTGTGAGGTGTCTCAAAAAATTACAAGTTTTACTAAACTTAATAAATGGTCAGTTTGTGTGAGGTGTCTCAAAAAATTACAAGTTTTACTAAACTTAATAAATGGTCAGGAGGAAATAAGATTTGAATCTCGTTAGAGACTATAATAACTAAGTACTTGTTAAGAGTAAGTACTGATTTATAAGGTAATAAGAATTAAATATGTTGCAGTATGCAACTTATTACAATAACCGTAAATACGACTGAGTATTGTTAAAAAAAATTGAACATCGTAATCATCTCATATGTACAAAATTACGCATTGACACGGTAGTTGATGAGTCAGCCAAATGGATGGACGTGTATAAAAAACAGTGCCTATATAAATCATAAGACTAAGTGGCATGCATCACGCTTAAAGTAATAATAAATTACAATAAATTTAAAACTAGTTACATTAATAAAATCTGCTAAATTAGAGTGTACGGTGATCGATAGTTATCTTAATTTTGGAATAGGTTTCATGTCTTTCACATGCCAACGACCTAATGGTTTATTGGTTATATTATACACTACGCATGAATAATCTATAGAATACATACCACTTACTATTCAATACAATATATACAGTACCTCTTTTAATACCACATACAAGACAGATGCCGGTATTTTTTTTGTGTTGAAGTGTCAAGTCAACCAAACGTCATGAACTTCTTTTTTTTTGGCTTCGCACAAAGCCGATTCAAGCCAATGTATAATAGTTGATTAAACATCTATCGCATTGACAGTAATGTATTGTTACTCATTTTTAAGACCCTTAAGTTCACAACTACATTTTCTTGCATATACAAGGTTTCTTTTGTCAATCCAAAATAAATTAAAACTACTAAACAACAGAGGGCTCAGACGAAGCAACATAAATAGTATTAAAAAATGTTTTCATACGATAAATCTTTTCAGTATTTTTAATTTTGATATCAAAAATCAGAAGTGTCCGTCACAATCTAATAAAGGATAATTATGTCTTGAATCATGGCCAGAATTATAAAAAATGACAAATGTTTGTTGGTTCATAGCCCAACTTGGGCACTATCCTTTAGATTGTTCGATGTATGTAATGTTTGTAAGTATATTTAGCTTGCGTATTCTTGTAGTCGGTCTCGAAAGCCTACAGAAATACAAGCTAAGAGTGTAGTATCTTGGGTAAGGATACTCTCCAAAGCTAAGGATGTGTTAAACAGCGAAATTTGGAATAATCGAGGATTTAAACTCCAAAACCTCGAATGTTTATGAAGCTGTCGGTTAGACAAACCGTAGAGTAGGTGATGTCTGAAGGGTTGTGGTGTAAATAAAGTAAAGGGTACTGAAAGTATTTTTGAAATAATAAGTAAAGGTAGGTAATAAGTTTGTGAATGTAATGCCTCCGCTACTAAAGCATCGGGAACCGATTACATTTGTAACCAGCAGTAGTAGCGTCGATCGTATTATTGTCTGTAGAATGAGTGTATAGTGATTGGAGTATATTTAGTTCTAAAATCGGTATAGTATAGTGTATTGAAATGAGCATGGTTAAAAGAAAACAAATTATTAAAAGTAAAACACAAAATAGGGACTTATAAGTTCAACGAGATTTGGAATAACCGAGGATTTAAACTCCAAAACCTCGAATGTTTATGTAGCTGTCGGTTAGACAAGCCGTAGAGTAGGTGATGTCTGAAAGGTTGTGGTGTAAATGAGATAAAGGGGACTGAAATAATTTTTGAAACAAGAAGTGAAGGTAGGTAATAAGTTTGTGAATGTAATGCCTCCGCTACTAAAGCATCGGGAACCGATTACATTTGTAACCAGCAGTAGTAGCGTCGATCGTATTATTGTCTGAAGAATGAGTGTATAGTGATTAGAGTATATTTAGTTATGAAATCGGTATGGTATAGTGTATTGAAATGAGGATGGTTGAAAGAAAACATATTATTAGAAGTAAAACATAAAATAGGGAATTATAAGTTCAACGAGATTTGGAATAACCAAGGATTTAAACTCCAAAACCTCGAATGTTTATGTAGCTGTCGGTTAGACAAGCCGTAGAGTAGGTGATGTCTGAAGGGTTGTGGTATAAATAAAGTAAAGGGTACTGAAAGTATTTTTGAAATAATATGTAAAGGTAGGTAATAAGTTTTTGAATGTAATGCCTCCGCTACTAAAGCATCGGGAACCGATTACATTTGTAACCAGCAGTAGTAGCGTCGATCGTATTATTGTCTGTAGAATGCGTGTATAGTGATTGGAGTATATTTGGTTATGAAATCGGTATGGTATAGTTTATTGAAATGAGCATGGTTAAAAGAAAACAAATTATTAAAAGTAAAACACAATATAGGGAATTATAAGTTCAACGAGATTTGGAATAACCGAGGATTTAAACTCCAAAACCTCGAATGTTTATGTAGCTGTCGGTTAGACAAGCCGTAGAGTAGGTGATGTCTGAAAGGTTGTGGTGTAAATGAGATAAAGGGGACTGAAATAATTTTTGAAACAAGAAGTGAAGGTAGGTAATAAGTTTGTGAATGTAATGCCTCCGCTACTAAAGCATCGGGAACCGATTACATTTGTAACCAGCAGTAGTAGCGTCGATCGTATTATTGTCTGAAGAATGAGTGTATAGTGATTAGAGTATATTTAGTTATGAAATCGGTATGGTATAGTGTATTGAAATGAGGATGGTTGAAAGAAAACATATTATTAGAAGTAAAACATAAAATAGGGAATTATAAGTTCAACGAGATTTGGAATAACCAAGGATTTAAACTCCAAAACCTCGAATGTTTATGTAGCTGTCGGTTAGACAAGCCGTAGAGTAGGTGATGTCTGAAGGGTTGTGGTATAAATAAAGTAAAGGGTACTGAAAGTATTTTTGAAATAATATGTAAAGGTAGGTAATAAGTTTTTGAATGTAATGCCTCCGCTACTAAAGCATCGGGGACCGATTACATTTGTAACCAGCAGTAGTAGCGTCGATCGTATTATTGTCTGTAGAATGCGTGTATAGTGATTGGAGTATATTTGGTTATGAAATCGGTATGGTATAGTTTATTGAAATGAGCATGGTTAAAAGAAAACAAATTATTAAAAGTAAAACACAATATAGGGAATTATAAGTTCAACGAGATTTGGAATAACCGAGGATTTAAACTCCAAAACCTCGAATGTTTATGTAGCTGTCGGTTAGACAAGCCGTAGAGTAGGTGATGTCTGAAGGGTTGTGGTATAAATAAAGTAAAGGGTACTGAAAGTATTTTTGAAATAATATGTAAAGGTAGGTTATAAGTTTTTGAATGTAATGATGGTTGAAAGAAAACAACTTATTAAAAGTAAAACACAAAATAGGGAATTATAAGTTACACAAAAGTCCTCATGTATCTTCTTTTTTTAGGTAATGGAAAAAGATATGGTAGTCTTCACTCCGAAGTCCGAGCCGCAGAGAAGAGATGAATTATCTTCGATTTGACGTTGGGCGCCATATGTGGCGAAATCCTCGTTGCAGGCCAGCAATACAGGAGCCGGAGCGCCGGGACTCGTCACATAATATTAAGGAGTAGATGTAGTTATGGAATAGTGAATCAAAGATCAGCCAATACAGTGACTTGTTTATTGAATAGGGTAAAAGTATAGGTAGGATAGAAGTTATATGACTATTTACAATTGGTTATTTTATAATCACCATCACGTAATTTTAACTGATACTGGTAATCTGGTAAAATGCTCGCAAGCTCTGTTTAGTACAATAGTTTTGGTAGGACTGACTCAAAATGCTGAACAGGGAACGTGGAACGATAATAGTACATTATGATATAAGTGCGGTAAGTTGAAAATTACAGCCGAGGCGATATTGCTAGCCCGAGCCGTAGGTGAGGGCTACAAGAAAGCAGAGCAAAGCAAGAAACTTGGACTTTCTTAAACAAATGAATCTAATCACTTGTTAAAGCAGTTATATTTTTTTTTACTTATTCACAAATTAGCGCAGCCATTTTTTAAAGCAGAGGCATAAAAAACAGCCAGTATTACTAATAAAGTAAATTAATATTTTTAGTTTTCGTTACAGATAAATGGTTGTAATTCAGTGTCAAAATTAATTAAATTAAAGAATTAAATGTTTACTTACCATATTTTATCTCCCAAAGTTAATTTTATTCATAAAAGGTTGACCTCTTTTCTGACATAAAACTCTTTGCTAAAATTTTAAAAAGTACCGTTTGTTTTAGACGGAGCATCTTGATAAACAGTGCGTTTTACATTACCATATCGCACAAGTGCGTAATGAGATACAATACGATATAGAAATTGGTGAAATAGAAGACCCTTTACGAGCAAATATGTTATGAATAAAATTTTGAAAGGACAGGTATAGAATACTATTGTTGGCCAGTAACTTAATCTGTGAAGTTTCCAGCCATCGTGGAGGTTCTAACGTCCATGAGACTGGAACGAAACGGCATCATTACAGTATTAATAAATTATTATCTTCTTGGAAGCATGTGAAGAATGATATACCTACTTACTATGTATTAACTTTTTTTTTTAAAACGTGGTAACACTTACCTAGATGTCTACAGGATAATATCATATTGCTCGCTCTTGCTGTGTATTGCTCTGGGATTATGCTAACCACCATCTCATAGTCCACTGTTCCATCGTCTTCAACCTACAAATGTTTAATAGGTTGAAAAATCTACCAAGTCTACTAGTCGGAAAAACGTGTCATATGTTACGGGCCACTTGATAAGTCCGGGCACTATTAATAATAAATAAATAAATATGCGCCAGACAACACACCTCTTGTCATGGTCTCGGAGTAGGGATAAATATCCCTGTGTTACGAGGTACCAGACAAGGAATTAGGCCAGGGGCGTCTCCCAGCCCCAGACCCAGACCCAAGACCCAGACCCAAGCCAATTTAGAAAAGATCGTTTCCTGAATTGACCTGACCGGGGATCGAACCCGGGACACTACAGATTTCAAAGCGAGAAACCGTGCTACAGCGCACAACGCCAATCGTGTCGTCGAAAATAATGACCGGTATGTATGCATAATGCCCTTGTCTAATGTGCAATTTGAGTAAAACGCCCTGATTTATCACTTTTCCCGGTCAATACGAATAATGACCACCTTGTCTTGGGCAAAATAATAAATCAAATTGATCTTTGATGTTTTTATTTATAACATCGTATAAAATCAACTTATGGGCAACATATACAATGCCGGTGCGTTGAGGCAATGTTTACAATCCCTAGGGATTGTATAGAAAATACTAAGTGGCCTTCCGGCTATGTCTCAAATAAATCGATTTTGCCTTTAATCATCAAGTTTTATTGAGATACTCAAACTCAAACAACGTAAGGCATCAATAAGTTTTGACAAAATGCATTGCTTGGTTTAACTAGTTTTGTACAATTTTACTTACAAAAAGCCTTCTTAATCAGAAGGTGTTCTGCATAGTAAGAAGTGGGTTTATTAGGTTGCGACGAGCGAAGCCACGAGCATGTTAGGTTGACATGAACCAGCCGAGTTCGCTCGGTCGAGCCAGCGAAGCGAGCGTGCCGCGAAAGTGGCCGGCGAGTTCCAGAAACGTACTGGCCTCATTTAAAATATATGCCAAAGGACGATTCTGATAGTGAAATTATTCATAATACCCGGTCAAAGTGATAAATTCATGGTTTCTCGAACGTTGATTTATTAAACTGCCCAAGAGTAGTCAGTCATTAATTATATGGGCTGGTCAAAGTAATAAGTTATCAAATTGACCGATGCACTTGATCACTATTCAAAAGGATTAACACACACAAGGACAGATTATTAAACTGGTATTATAAACAATCATTACTGAAATGCACACAAGCCATTTGAGTAAATACGAATTGCTTGTTTAAAATGAATACTGGTTTTAATTTCCAGAAAAATGCGAAAGCAAACGCCGACGTTCCGCGTTTAACCGTGCATACCTTTAAATGCGGAGCAGCGAATTGAATTAAAAATAAATTAAACTCATGTTTGTATCTAATTCCGCGAACGACGCGGAGAGGGAAACAAACAAAGGACGGAACTCACGAGGTTCGCTTCCTCCATCAGGCAAAACATATAGCACTTCAATTTGTTGTCCTCCTTAAATATGCCGTTTTCGCAATTTTTTATATCCTCTGGGAACAAACATGACAATTATTATTAATGAGTGTAGAACTGCAGAGCAGACGTTTAGCATATGCTTGCTCAATAGTGACTACTGAATTATCTTAACATTTAGATTACTTGGATTTTTATTGAATATTTTGGTTTGAGTGTGATACGTATAAAATATTTAATCAAAAGGTAGTTTACTATGTGATGGTAGATTAATTCTATTAAATGGATTGATCCAAATCCGCAAAGCCACATAAATACAAAGGCAGTCATCATGAAGCATTTTATCTAGGTTTTTCAGTAACATAAATACATTAAATTAAATCAATGATGTGATCTGTTTCCCCGCATCGGGAGAGTTCATGGGCTTATCACTTCACTTTTACTGGTGTATCTCAAACCTAGATCATCTTACTCAATTCAAATCTGTGATCTTACCCAAACTAAGCAGTGCTTGTTATATATATGACAGACTCATAAACATACAAAAAAGTTATAACCAAAACCCAGATACAAAACAATCACAAATGGTCATCAAATGAACTTGAAAAATATTTATTTTATGTGTTTTGAAAGGTGTTGACGCAGCCAAACATATCTAATACTGTGGATATATGGTGTGAGACTTATCCCTTGCGATTGTTTCCCGTCACCCGCACGGCCGCGCGC
The DNA here is from genome assembly GCA_947369235.1 of Udea olivalis. Classification (NCBI taxonomy): domain Eukaryota; kingdom Metazoa; phylum Arthropoda; class Insecta; order Lepidoptera; family Crambidae; genus Udea; species Udea olivalis. The sequence continues at coordinate 11,813,290 of OX376341.1, read as the reverse complement.
ACGCACAAAGGAACCAAATCAGCCCGACTCACCCTCGGCAACACCGGTCTTAGCCACGCACTCGTTGTGAACATGTTGGATTATTTCTTTGATTTCTTCACTCAGTTCCTGGAATGAGATTTAGTTATTGCAGTAAACACATAAAAATAAATCTTTCGCTGGTTCTTTCGAGGAAAATGTTTTGGTTCAAAAGGCGCGCAATATCGCAAAGACAAAATTTACTTCTCACTAACGGCAACAATACAACTCTTTTTCATTGGCTAACACTCTGGGAAGACCGCAGTTATACATTATATACTTTACCCCAGTGAGCGTCTCGTCAATCTGTTTCAGAGATTTTTTGCGTTACTGCGCTTACATTTTTGAGTGAGTCGAGGTTTTAGTAACTAGCTATTACACGAGAGTTCTACGACAGTTTAAAATAGTCCCAGAGGTGTTTGCCACTGGTGTCTCATCTTTATGAAAACAGTTTCACACTTATTATCATAGAACTATCAGTTACTGTAACAAAGTGGTTGAAAATTTAGATTTTTGCAGGCGCACATCAAAGCTAGTAAATAAAAAAATATGTAAGTCCCAAAACATAACAAATGAGCCATATCGTGTGTAGTGAACGTAAACTATTCATCTGTAGGCAGGCTTATTACTATTCAGTCGCAGGTTCGTTCGTCTGTTGATCTCCATGCGTTACCTTTGTGAACACCGTGGGGGAAATAAGTCGTTTCAATATTAAAAATGAGATAACATTCTCAAAGAAAATATTAAGTCGTGATTCCGCCGGGACCTACCCAATGCGTATCAACTTGTATCATAACGTTAAATATTAATTTAACTTGTATGGACTCGTTTCCATTGTAGTGTTGACTTTCTTTGTAAGTTGTACAAAGGTTTCTAATTTTGTTTGTGCTCACTGTCCCGATGATAGGCCTAAGTTACTTCCTACGCAGGGTATTTTACGAGGGTTCAGCAAAATAATCTAAAATCACATTTTTCTCTCTTTCAAAAATGGGAAAATAAACCGTTAGCGGAACGAGCTGCAAGAACGTTCAACCACAGATTACTTATTAGTTACTAACTTAACGGATAAATCACATCAATAGAAAAATGACAATTTTCTTAATCCTAAATGAGTGCTGTCATGTGTCAGTCATATATTGCCGGGGCGGGGCCACTTCTTACGATATAGATGTAGTTAGCTCAGTACCTACAGTACGTCATCGCGTCAGTTGAACCGCAAGATTTGCATACAAAATGCTCTACGCGGCTGTTGACAATCAACTGCCAAATGGGTGTTCCATGTCCCGGCAGCTGGTAGGTAATTTTCACGCGCAAGTTCGTGAAGTGACAGGGCCTGGTTCAACTATAAATTAGTTGTAAATTATTGTTTGAGAGGTATATGGATATGTTACATAGTAGCCAGCCAGCCAGGAAAGTTGCGCTTTAAACTGAGTTGGAGGCTGATTTAACAAAACAAGCTTTGGATAACTTTTTTTTCATTTAATTCACGCAAGAGCAATACATTTTTAAATTAAATTTTGTCAAGAGACGTCACCGGGTTTCGAATGACAAGTTCCTGACTGACTGCAGGAAATTGAGATACACTTCCCGATGCGTACACAATCATTGCGCGATTCAATCTAATATACATGACAAGCTGACACGCATTGGCCAAGCGGGGGCGGGTGGCGCTGCAACACCGAGCGATAATCCTAATACTAAGTAAACAAATAAATATCTGGCCCAGCTTACACTAAGATCATCGGCCCTCAAACGAAGCTTAGCTAGAGCTTGTACTATGTGTGTGCTATAACTACATTACCCTCTGTATTTATAAATAACATTCGAAGTAGCTATATTGGTATAAAATGGAATGTTTAACACAAAGATAGAAACTAGAAAAAATTTACCTGGTACGTCTACCCCGAGTTGCCACTTTAAATTTACATTATCGTTCGCGTAAAAAATTGTATTATAAATAAATATCCCTGGACATTATTCCACACAGCGCCATCTAGCCCCAAAGTAAGCTAATTAAAGCTTGTGTTATGGGATACTAGACAACGGATAAACATACTTAAATACATTTTCTTTTGTAAATACATACTTATTATACATAGGAGACACCCAGACCAGTACAAACAGACATGTTCATGCACACAAATGTTTGTACTGTGCGGGGATCGAACCCGCGACCTCTGGTGTAGTAGCCAACTTCTTAACCATTACACCAAGTCGGTCGTCAAATTTCGTATTGGGATTTGACATTGTCATGTCATATCATGTCAAATCCCAGTACAAATTTTTACGCGAACGATAACGTAAATTTGAAGTGGCAACTCGTGGTAGACGTTCTGATCCTAGGGACTCAAGCGGAATGTTTGAATTATAGACGTATGGTTATTTGGTGACAGCTGCTTGTAACACTGATATCATTAGAATCTGATCTGAATTTATTGTAAAAATAAAATAGATATTTGACCCCAATTATGAAGTACCTTCATAAGAGAAAGTTCGCCCTACCAATAATGGATTACGTTGTCGGTCACACCCAAAACATAAATGATTTAGAAAAGAAGCCTATGCATTTCATCATCACCATCATCAACAGCCTTTAGAAGTCCACTGCTGGAAATAGACCTCCACCACAGAACGCCACAGCGAGTGTCTTTGGGTTAATTGCATCCAGCGACTTCCTGCAACTTGCATTAAGTCATCGGTCCACCGGGTGGGTTTCCTACCTACGCTGCGTCTTCCGATCCGTGGTCGCCATTCGAGGACTCTTACGCCCCAGCGGTTATCAGTCCTGCGGGCAATGTGACCCGCCCCTTGCCACTTCGGTTTTTTTCGGATATCCTCATTACGGATCTTATCACGCAAAGAGACACCAAGCATAGCTCTTGCTATAGCGCGCTGTGTAACCCTGAGATTACTTAGGAGGCCAACTGTCTACTGTCTCAGTCCAGATATGATATCGTTCCCAACAGCTACTTGGACAAACAGGACTTGTGACGCTCGACATGACTTTTTTCTTGTCTTTGTTCATTTGGAGACCCACCAGGAGGGATACTCAACAGAGTTCGCCGAGCATAGTGACAACATTTTGTTTTGCTGCCAATTTAATTAAAAGAGCTAAATGAAATATTATATGTAGACACCGCAATGAAAGTTTGGCTAACATAAAAAATAACTAAATCGTCAGTGAAAAGCTCTGCAAGACGATTAAAAACCTATAAAACCAAGAGAAAAGGTTTTTTTAATCCTATGTGCGGCTCTGTTATTTCCTACTGTCTTCTGACAACTCATTCTACTTTCGAGGGTTGACAAGACATTGATGTTACAGTCCCCGACTATGGCGCCAGAGCCGTGGACAATCAATATGACAGCAACACGCGTCGTGTGTCATTGGAGACGGGGCTGCAGCGTGCATTAGGCGTTCCCAGACTACGACATTGAGCAATAGTGCCGGTGCTTCCGCGCGGCACCCATCCGTCACCCTTACCTCACTGCTCGCCGTGCTCTCCCGTCTGACAGGACGGGCCACTGACATTATAAACTTGCGAGTAAGTTCTTATAAATGTGCATACGATACTATAGCGAACTACCACCACTTTATCACCTTGTATAGAAATGGCTAGTATAATCCAACTTGACAAAGACAAAAATAATATTTCAACTATGCAGGTAGTGATACCCAGATACACACAAAATTGTATGTAAACTTGTAACATTAATATTTGGTCTACCCATCAGCTTAACAGAGTACTTCTACCTCGAGTTGCCACTTTGAATTTACGCTATCGTTGCCGTAAAAAAATGTATTTGACATGACATGCCATGACAATGTCAAATCCCAATACATTTTTTTACGCGGTCGATAACGTAAATTTAAATTGGCTACTCGTGGTAGACGACACGCCGAATCACTACCAATACCAAACAAGACATTACTTATTTATAACGTGAGGAAAATTATATTAGATACTCAGTAGGTGACATGGAAACTTTTCATACAAAAAATACGAATGTCTGACTTAAAGTCCCATGAAAACTTCAACATAAAATTTAGTCAACAAGTTGCAATTCTCACTTACACGGAGTACATTACCAACTTAACATGGAAAACCAATAACATTCTAAATAATCACACTTAAAATAGTCATTTTTATCTATTTCGAAAGATTGATTGTCACAAAAACAACGATTTGTTTAAAAAATACTAGAAAATGTATGTAGGTCCTTACCAATGTTTCCTTGGCGTGGCAAAGAGTCAAATATGTAAGTATAGCCGCCAGAGTCGTCCAGAACATGGCGCTGCGCCCCCGACGCACTAGCCTCATGACTAGACCAGCCTGCTATTTATGACCACTGGTGTTCTCTCCTTGATGCTTAATAACACACTCGGAACCTACACTTAGCTCAAGCTGCAATTAGAAAATTAACGCATTAGCACCGAAGTGCACTAAGTACGAACTATAATCATGAGTTGGCAACTTCAGCACATTAATGATTGAGCAGGTAAATAGGCATTTAGTCGTTGTCGACTTGCAACTTTGTAACTACATTGTAATAGAAGTTAGTTTACAACAAACTCAAGTAATATTAAGGTAACGTTACTTATGCCATGTACCCATTAATGGAAACTTACTGTACTAATAATTAAGCAAAATGTTTTGGAATCACCTTTATACATAACGTACCTTATACACCTTTATACGTGCATGTATGGTGAATCTTTTACTGTTCATGCTGTTCAACTGTGGAACAAGTTGCCTGTATCCCTTCGCGAATGCGGCACTGTAGGTTCTTTCAAAAGACTGCTAAAAGAACATCTTTTGAGTTTTACTTAAATTACATTGGATCATTATGTTTACATATATTTATTTATATTTTATTTATTGTATGTATTATTATGTTTATCTATATGTTTATGTACTTAATTTAGAAAATTAATGTACTTGTTTGTAAGTAAAACATGTACTTAGGGGTTTTTAGTTTGTTACGATTTTGAATATGTAACTCTCATTTACATTTCCATTTGTACACGTTTGTCTATCCATAACAATTTTAAATGAGTTTTTCCTGTCGCCATGGTCTGCTGTAAGAAATCTCTTTCTACAGATAACCTGTACTTTTGTACTCCTTATTGTTTTCTCTGTAATTTGTCTCTTTGTGTACGAAATAATAAAAATAAAATAAATAAATACATTAAATTAAACGTAGGAAACAAAATAAAAATTTGAATATATTATTTACAAGTAGGATGACTATACAAACGTCAAGTAGGTACCAACCCTTTTAGATTTTTTTTCTTAAATCCTTATCACGTTCAACAAAACAACGTAACCTTCACATTTTGCAAAACGATGAGTTAGCTATCAGAACCGCTCTTAAATACCAAGTCATAATAGTTTACATTAAAAGCTTTTCGAATTTTACTGACAGGTACACTTCTTACAGAATTTTCGCTGTTCCTCGCAACATCAAAGTAGGCTGCGACAGTTTCCCCCGAGTCATTTCCCAACCAGTTTTGAACAATCATTCATTGTTTTCCCGCCGAACAATAGTAGGAGCTTACGTGTTTTTTGTGCACCCTCCGCCTTTGTGCTCTACACAATAATAATTACAAAATTAATGTCATAATTTGCGGTGCTCCCTGTAATGCGAGGATACCGACGGCGTTTTCAATCCTCTGTTTATTAATAGCCAGTGGCTTTTATTTGATTAGGAATAAGATGTAATCTAGAAATAGCACACTCTAGTCTGCTAGTTATTGCATGAAAGGACTAATTCGATTTAAAAAAGTCATAAACGTCTACGTGAATCAGTACTCAACTAATTACTATAGCACACAAGTAAGTTAAGCTGGGTGAGGTATAGGGTTGACTAATTCTGGTTTTCACATACTCACTCAGCATATAGGTACCTACTTAAACACTAAAATCTACCTCTGTATAGAAAATAAGCGTATGATGACCACTAAGTATTGACCATTCTTAAGCGCATGAATTAAACTGTACAGAAGCATCATTCAAACAGATACAAGAGAACCTCAATGGAAAGGTATGTAATTGTAGTGTATGTGAGTGAGAGAGAGGGAAGCATTATGTCATCTCTAGCGCACGTGCGGTCGTTGTGCAGCTCAGTCGGCTGTCAGCGGCGAGAGTGAGAGGGCACGCGCGTCTAAGAGCCGATAATATTGAATAAGATACACCACATTTTGGCGACGAGGAGTAACAGGACTACTGTGAGTAATTATTATTAAATTACCGTTTTGAAAAAAAATTAAAGAAAAGGAAATAGTGTGCGGTGTTGGATAACTATCAAACTAATTATATTTACAGTACAAGTTACATTTAAACGAACATCAAGGTTAATATTTTTCATTATTAAGCCACTCGAGCTACTTACATCAAAACTGTTTTAATGTTTGTTTTCACTTCCCGATGTCACTCCGAGTGGGTAGGTACATACTAGTTTACACTCAAATGAAATAATCAGATCACAAAGTACGAAACTAATTCACATCCTTAACATTTTTATGAACAGGCAGAATCAAACCAATATACCCGCAAATGGCAGTTAATCGCCGCACCGATGTATCACTGGCTGTAGGTTACTGAAATGCATGCCGTTAATGTTATTTGAAGCTGGACATTTGTTTACGTTTCTCACTGATATTGCAAAAACCTACTGAGGAGATCGTTCAAACAAAATTTAATAAACTATGATCAATTAGAGCCCGGGTTCGATTCCCGTTCGGCCCAGAACTGAGTATACTTTTCAGATTACAAATTTAAATATAAAAAATACTAAGATTGAACGAATGTTAGATTGTTTATTACTCGATACAAGTAGGTAACGATGCTTGTTGATGAAACAGGAGTCCAGAAGACATGGACAAAGTAAATTTCAGGTGACGCCTGTTATGGAAGTTCTGATGTAATGATGAAATTAGACGCAAACGGGTGACGCCTGTGTTAAGCTCTGATGTTACCAAATGATGCCTGGTAGTCCGAAAACGGGTGACGCCTGTGAGGACTTGTAATGAAGTACAGGTGATGCCTGTAGGTATATGATGCGATGTGATGTGACATATTATGTGTGATACATATGTAAGTTTTATACGGGTGACGTCTGTAATATGATGTTTCGTGTACGGGTGATGCCCAAAATATGAAGTTTTGTACGGGTAACGCCTGTATTCTGAAGTTATGTACATGAGTAATTCTCGTTCACTGAAGTTAAGTTGTTACTTTACACTAAAACTACCTATGGTATTCGGTGTATGAATGAACGCTGTAAGAAATAAATAATGAATGTATCAGGTTGTTAAATGGATGATCCCCTTTTGGTGACCTAAATTAGACTTTTTTTTGTTTCTTTGTCCTGATGTCATGATGTCAAGTCTTAGGTAAGAAAAATTTAAATGCGATGGTAAAGCAGGATCGGTAGGAGCTAGATGAGAACGTTGCGAAAGGAGTATTTATATTTATCTGGAAGCTGCTGATGTTAATACTAGTTCAAAAAAACGCGCCCGTCTGTTGCATTGGTGAGGACAAGAACTACAAGAAATACTGTTTAATATACCGGGTGGCTACGTTCGGGTGACAGAAGAAAATGATCAGGACATAGACATTTGAAGTAGCAATAAAAAAGTTAGATGAATAAAGCAAATATACGGTAGAAGAGACATCGATTCAGACAAATGAAACAGGAAGAGAGCGGGAAGTTTAAAAAATATTTAGTTCGGCTAAGACAACAAGCTTTGAAATTTCAATTCACGGACGTGATGATAGTCTGATTGATCAGATAATTGAAAAGTGCTCATCGGAAGAACTCAGGAAGAAAGTACTACAAGCAGGCGAAAAAAATATCCTAACGAAAGTAATAACCGAAGCAAATACATTAGAGGTGGTGGAACGGCAATAAGGTAATTTATGTCAGAAAGGAAAAGAACAAGTTGTTATTAAATTGATATACAAGTGAAGGAAAAAACATACATAAGTAGAAGTAAAAAGGCCTGTTATCGGTGTCCTTCCAGCTAGGAATCATCTAGCCTATGACACGAAGTGTCCAGTTAAAAGTATGTAACAAATGCAAGAAAGTGGGGCATTTTCAAGCTCAGTGTAAGAGCACAGGCTTGAAACGGAGCAGTGAAGATATATAGCAATGCGGAAAATAGTGTACCTAGATGCGTAAAAATTCAAGAAGTCGAGCCAAAGAGTTAAGAGATTTTAGGCAGGCAAATGCCATAGAAGATAAAATGACTATGTTTTTAATGTCCTCCATAACGATACACTCGCTTGTTTAGTAGGTCAAACTCGAGTAGAGATGCTGATTGATTTTGGGTGCCAACATAACTTAATAACAAATGAGACATGGTCAGAAATCAAAGAAAAAATGTTGATGACAGGCCAAGAAGTGAAAAATCCAGGATAAACATTTGTTGCTTATGGCAGTGAAGTCCCTCTCAAGCTATTAACGTCTTTTAATGCAGATATCCATGCTGGAACAGAAACACAAAACGCCACCTTTTCCGTAATAGACAAAGGAACACGTAATTCATTAGGTAAAACGACGGCAATAGCTTTAGGCGTACTAAAACTTGGACTAAACATAAACCACGTCGAAACGAAATCTTTCCCTAACCTCAAAAACATTCAAATTCAGATACCAATTAATAGTAATGTTAATCCGGTTGCACAACTCGATAGACGGATATCGATCCCACTAGAAAAAAAATATATATTAAAAAATAGACGAACTACTTCAAAGGGTGAATGATATAATGTTAAGACAAGATAAATGTATTTACGGAACAACTAAAGTCCAATTTCTAGGACAGGAGTTGTCAAATCAAGGAATTCGACCACTAGACAAATATTTATCGGCTATATAATATTTTAGAACCGCCATCAACATTTCGGAACTACAGAGCTTTTAAGGGCTTATTAACTATAGTGGGTAACTATAGTGGGAAATGGATTCCTTCTATGGTCACCCTCACAGAACCATTGAAGAAATTGCTTTGTCGAAAATCAGCCAGAAATGCTGATATTAGACTAAAGGCTGCATTGAGTGACATACCAAATTTGGGGTACTACAACGTACACGATCAAACGATGTTTTTTTGCAGATGCAAGTCCGATCGGACTCGGAGCAATTTTAGTGCAGACAAATGAAAGTTGTCCACGCATTATTGGGTTTGAAAACAAGACTCTCAGTGTTTGTGAACGTCGCTTTTACATGTTTTTGTATCTGATACCCATGCCTTATTAGATCTGTAAATAACTGCTACGAAGAATAAATATAAAACCGAATTTATGCCGAGATAGTTCGCATTCCTGGAATTAGCTTTAAAATAAAAGACAGGCTTGCACCTACAAATCAAAGCTATTCTAGTACTTCTATAATAGCGTGTTGACGCAATATGAATAGTGCAAGCGCATGACAAACAACTAGGTACACAGCTGTTTTATTATTATACTATTACTGACCATAAAACTCTTGGGGTTATATTTGGTCGTGTGGTCCAAACCCTGCGCACGGATTGAGCGTTGGATACTGAGACTTCAATCCTATAAATATGTACAATGTCGTTTATCGTCCTGGAAATCGTCCTATCGTAAAAATAATATAACCGATCCCTTGCCTAGACCATATACTTTCAGCCACGATAAGACTCAGTACAGAGACTACGTGCATGATATCATTGACCATGCTACCAATAGCCGTATCGCTTAAAGATATCGAAGAACACTCGAAGATTGGTATTGGCATACAAAAAGTGAAACAGGGCATATTTAACAAAAAATGGGATGACACAGTAAAGGGTTATAAGCTTTTTGAGAACGAACTATGTTTCTTTGGGGATATACTGTTAAGAGGGACTGAAATAGATATTCCGACAGAATAAATACGACTTGTTTAAGATGCTGCTCATGAAGGCCATCCTTGAATGGTCGCGATGAAGTTGAGACTTAGAGCAAAAGTTTGGTGGCCTAACTATGACAAGGTTGTGGAAAACTTAGCTCGGTCCTGTAATGGATGCACACTGGTATCGGCACCAAATCCACTACACCCACTTAAGAGGAGAGAATCACCTACTCTATCGCCAGCTGAGTTGATATCGCCATAGACCTTTTAGGTCCGTTACCAATTGGCAATTACCTTTTAGTTGTGATTGACCATTATTCGAGGTAAAAAGAAATCAAAATATGTTGAGACATTAGCAGCAAGGAAATGATTCGTCTACTTAATAAGATTTTTAGCCGTTTAGGCCATCCGGTTTCCATAGATAAATAGATAGATTATTTATTTCTTATTACAAAAATACACATTAAATTACATTTGTTCATGGTCAATTAAAGGACTTTCACAATAACTATCGATAATGGCAAACAATTTATTAGTGCAGACTTCAAGGCTTATTGCCATGAAAATTATATAAAACTGTTTAATTCAATACCTTACTGTCCACAACGTAATGGAGAGGTGGAGCGGCAAAATAGGGATATTATTGAACGTCTTAAAATATGCCAAGTAAAGAGAAAAAGCTGGAAAGAGGCATTGACGGAGTATTTGACGATGTACAGTAGCACTCCGCATCGTGTGACTGGAAAAACACCGGCAGAGCTATTCTTTCAAAAGAAATTCAGAGACAAGATTCCAACGATAGATATTGCAGAACAAAGTTTTGAAGACATGGATATTCGAGATAAAGACAAAGAACGAGAAGAAAAAGGAAGAGAGTATACAGATAAAAAACGAAGAGCACGCAATGTTGACTTACAAATGGGAGATAAAGTGTACGTGAATAACGCAAATAAAACAACTAAGCATAGTCTTGATTTTGATACCACCACGCATACAGGGAAGGCTAAAATCGGTGGAGGTGTGGAAGTGCAGAACGACGAAACTGCACAGCAGTCCAGACGCAACATATTGCATTAAAAAAAGTGGAGGGAGAATGGAAATCGGTAAACAAAGAAATCGATCGACATAATTCACAAATGGCAGTAGAAGATAGCTCAGAAGAGGAAATCGTGGATGATTAGGATGAGGAAGACTAAAACTAAAAACCATAACATTATATTTGATTTCCAATCATGTAATCAGAAATTATGGTGATAGTAAATTAATGAAGTAAGAAATTGAACATAGTTTTATTAAACAAAAAAAATAAAAATAAGGAAGGGATGTAGTGTATGTGAGTGAGAGAGAGGGAAGCATTATGTCATCTCTAGCGCACGTGCGGTCGTTGTGCAGCTCAGTCGGCTGTCAGCGGCGAGAGTGAGAGGGCACGCGCGTCTAAGAGCCGATAATATTGAATAAGATACACCACAGTAATATTATTGAAACATGATGTTATTTATTTCAACTTTCTGCAATTATGCATATCAAACACACTCGTGAGAGCGTCGTGGCCTAGGGGTTAAGGTAAGGACCCCAACTCGGACCTTGGATCGTCCTGAGTTCAAATCTGGCCAAAACCAAAATCGTAGTGTTCATTGTTTTTCCGACTAGCTCCCCGGTGATGGAGAACATCGATCGCAAACCAAATCAACCCGGAAAATGGCGGAAGGCTCCACGTCTGATACTATTGCTTTGTAAAGTCGGGCTCTGAATGTTACAATCGCCATGACGGCAACAGTCACTTGCCTCTGATTACCCCGTTTTTGGGATGGTCATGATGGTTTGTATGTATGTAACAAACACAAAAAAAATGTCATACAAACTCCCTACGGCCGACGCATTCTACACATGGTGCTAAATTATAATTCAACTTTATTCATTTTTGCCAAGATTATGCCTCCAACCGAAAAATGTAGTCATCAAACAGTGACAGCTGAATAATTAATCATCACAACTTGTTCGGGTACCGAAACATAGCGAAAACCAATTCAGGTTATTTTCTGAAGATAATCTACAGCTGGGATTCAAAAAAGAGCACTATCAGGTTGCAGTGTTTGTTTTAAATATTCGATTATCTTGCACGTATACCTACGAGTATGCTTGTTCAATCGACATGAAAAACCCATTAGAGTTGTTTGCGCGGGCACTGGCAGGACAGCGCGGCGCGGGCGGCGGCGGCGACCGGGCCTAAGAGGATTTGTTGCCGGCTGCATGTTGCAGAAAATACGCGAAACTGGAAACTAGATTTAATAAAATAAAATAAATATAAATATGCACCAGACAACACACCACTTGTCATGGCCTCGAAGTAAGGATAAATATCCTTGTGTTACGATTGTGATTTAATACTAAAACAATCAATATGGTTGAGCTACGACTAAACAGAAAGTGGAAGAGAGACTTGACCGACTTACGGCGCTGTTGACAATGTTAGAAATGTATTAATACTAATGTAAGTGCGTATTAGTTTGTATGTTGATACTGCGCCGAAGAATAAATAAATAAATAAACGCCCTCTTTAGGTAATCGGATATTTGACGATAATTGAGCAGAGACCTTTTGGGAACTGTTGTATGATAGTTAGATTAGTTTCTTTTATTTATCGAATAAACTAACTGCATTTAAATTTTATCGCTTATAAAGCTCAAAACGTACACCGCAGTAAACCGTGAAGTACATTGGCAAAAAGCCTCCGAAACGAACCCACAACATTATAGGCAGAGCGTCGTAGTTTCATAGAGGATCACATACCTGAGTGCCTAGCGAAGAGCAACATCCCACTGAGCTTATACGTGTCGAAAACAGTAGAACTGGGAATGACGTAAAATGTCATAGTGGTCATTTCATTCCCAAGTTTAGATTTTCAAGTTGTTTACAGTCAAAAACAAAATAACGAAAAATGTTTAACTACCGTAGAACTTAAGTTTCAAAAACTAAGGGTCCGATATTCAGTATGGCTTTTTAATGCTTTGTTACCTAATAATGTCCAAATACGTGAAAGTTATTCAAATTAAACTTACTTTATATTTGTAATAGTAATATGTAAGATTTTCTAATTTCATGATGGCAGGCTATTCAATAATAATTAATTAATCATACCGTGATTATGTATCAAGAGGAACGTTTGAATGTACATATTTAAACCGTATAGGTATTACTAAGTTTGTTTGAGTTCCCGACTCGTCAATTAAGGAAAAAATGTCGCGAAGCCACTAGCAATGGTTAATTACACTTGCAAATAAAATAAAAAAATGTGTTATAGTCTAGTAATTAGAAAGGATGCGCCATCATTAAGTTGGAAAGGAATGATTATTTGAAGATAGTGGGCGTTATTTGCCGAGTGTCGAGAGGCTCGAGTGGCGGGCAGAGCGAGAGACGTCATTACCGCAATCAAAGCAGCCGAAGCCGCAGCGCGCTCGTAACGAGAGCTCTCGATAAAAATTAAAAACACGTGCGAGCCAGCCTGAGGAAAGTTTTAATGAGAGGACCCGGCCTGCGCTACACTCGTAGCAGTGCGTGTTCTTCGCTACGAGTGCTACGGTCTAACAAAAAAAAAACAGTGATACTGTGATCAGAGATGTTGCATGGTCAACTGGGGGACCACTGGATCGCTAATGTTCATCTTACCGAGTGCACCTAAGTTACTTTAGCTTTACTTCGGTAATGCACCTAAGTTACCTTAACTTTAAGTCAGTAATAATAATATAATCAATAGTGTGGTGGTCCGCGCTTTTCTTTTAGGGCTAGCCATAAACCTCACGTCACTAAGTTTTTGTATCTCAAACATACAGGGTGGTCCAAACATACACATCAATAAAATATTTTTAGCTTCTTCACACTCAGGGGTATCCGAAAATACTCATAATACATCATTTCTAACTTTTTCAATTTCGAGCGTTACGGATGTGATTTCTTCAGAATCATCTAGCGCTATTATTCATCTAATAATGAAAAAAAAATCAGGCATTTATCTCAACATGTCGCGGTACAGTTACCGAAAAAGTGACTCAATCCAGAAATTTAAAAAAAAACGTAATATAATTCCTAACTTGAAAACTACAAAAAAACGGGTAGCATACATGGGGTATTTTCGGATACCCCTGAGTGTGAGGAAGCTAAAAAAAATATTGACGTGTATGTTTGGACCACCCTGTATTTGAGAATAAATTAACAGATCGCCTTATAAAAATGACATTGGATATTGATTCTAGCCTTAAAAATATCCATTTGTTGACTATACCCTCTGATGTTAAAAATTACTTACTTCTCACATTTTTATATAGGTAAAAAAATTACACTGGTTTAAAGAATATGAAAAAGTGTTGAAAATAACGTCTATATGCTTATTCTTCTTCCAGAACAGTTTCATGTAAACCTCCTTCGTAACTACTAAACCGAGTTACTTACTAACACGACTAAAAGGGAATGTCAAAGCAAGTTAGCTTAACGGGGACGTGTTACATCTATATGTGGACAGCAAGCTGCGTGCTCCGAGCGAAGCTTCGGGGGAACTGAATGATGCTTTAGGTGAAAACACTTTTTTTTATTGAGCAGCAGGCTTAGGTAACAGGTAGATAACATCGTAACAGAATACAAGGTTGCGGAGATACTATGTAGTTAGTTTGATTTTTCATGCACTACCAGACACCATAAACCTAATATAGGATTTAAGATACTACTAACTAAATGTTTATAAGTTTTTTATGTGGAAACAAATAATAATAATCGGTAGGATACCAGAGAATCAGTTCTGACTGAAGTCAAATCAAGTAAGAATCAAAATATATTAACGGTTTGTAAGGTACTTCAAGAGAAGTGTAAACTGCAGAACAATAACTGTATTGATAGATTAACGAATAAAATAAACTGCGAAACGATAAAAATAAAAGTATTTGGCAAGATTTTGATTAGATTTGACTGCATCGATAAAAGGGGAATGCCGAATTTGCATTCCCCTTTTATCGATGCAGTCAAATTTTCTGGCAACACAAAAAATCCATTAGATTTGTGCATAACGGCGCAGCACTGCACCGAGTTGGCCCCAGCTGACCGTGGGTAAGCCGCTTTACTGCGTGCCAGGCAGCACTACTGCATTCTTTCAGCCAAGATATTATTGCTAAAAATGCTATTGATATTCAGAAAAACGGATTATCATTTAAACGGCTGGTTTCGAGGAAGATTATGCTGCGGCTTAGGAGAAGGAATGTTAACGCGATAAGTGAAACTGAATGTAAGCAAACACCTATATCTAGACACCGTGAGTTAACCGATAGCACCTGTTAAGTTAACATATTTTATTTAAGTTGATTTACTTTCACCAAAAATCTGATTCGGTAACACACTTAGTAAAAGGAAAAACTATTTTCTAAATATGAACTTATTGCCTACTTTCTATAGCCATAAGCAACAACCTCAATTTGTATAAAAGTAACACAAAAGCTTTTCATTTTAGGAGAGCCATAAAACAGCTGTTTTGTTCTGTATAACCCGCTTTGGTCTGTACAGTCAGTTAAAAACAGGAATAAATTGTGAGAATCTTTGCAAAACAATAGTTGGAAATGGTGTACGCGAGAAAAAGCCGGATGCAAATGCCATTCATATTAATTAGCAAAGCGAGACGGGGCTTTTACGAAATTAGACCGTGATTCCAGTGGAGATTTATTGTTGTGTTTGAAATGGTTTTCGGAGCAAAGGTAGCCATTTAGACGCAGGCAAATTGGTGTTGTCAGAGCAGATTTTAAATTGAATGGACTGAAGTTGTTTACTTTGTCCGGTGAGTCACGGCGAAGGTGGAAACTTTAGTGGCAACTCCCTAATTTATTACCGTAGTAACAAAGTGGACACTTGATCTAAGTGATTAATGGCTTCGATTTGTTTGAAATTAGCGGTTGCATGTTTAAGTGCATACGAGTATTCCATTTCTTATGTAAGTTCCTGAAACAGTCGGGTAAAGGCATTACTACAAGTATTATGTTGTAGGTATCCTATTTTTCCGTGGCGAAAAAATTTATTGATTGATCATCTTCCATAACATAGGGTGTTTTCAACAAGATTCACTATTTATTTTCGATGTTCTTTTATCTCAGCTAAAGCTGGTAAATAAAATGGCATTTACAGGCCGAAACCAAGTACATAAACACAGTGCTTTAACTTCTATATTCGGCAATGTCGTTATTTTATTCGTCTATTTGCAGAAATTATCTAACTATTCGGCATGGATTTAATCTTGCCCCTTTTTGAAGTTGGTATTGGGTTTTAGATCTATAAATTAAAAAGTCTAAAGATCTATGACTTTTAGGCTGTGTTTTTTTTTTTTTGCACCGCCAACAGCATTTCTGTCGCATCCGATGGTTGACTGGTAGAGAATGCTTTTCGCATTAAGTCCGTCTAATGTAAATTTTTTGCATTGAAGATTAAATAAATAATAAATATTTCCCGTCAAGATGACCTCTTGATGGAAAGCGGTCGTGAGGTCCAAATATGAGGTTGACAAGCCCAGTCATTCAACGAATCACTGGGCTGGCCATCCTCACCTTGAAGGCCTGCAGAAATTTTCCTTTTCACGCCCCGCTTAAAGAACCCGGGACTATACGAGGAAGGAAACACATGTGCTGGAAGAGCGTTACACGTCTGGATGGTACGACAAAGAAACGAGTCCCCGAACCTTTTAGTTCGGGCCAACAAATGTTGAATTGTGTGTGGTGTGATGAAGGAATTTTGGCATAACTCCGGTGGTCGAGAGAACTATAATTAGTACAATATAAACTTTATTTTTATTCATTATCATTATTCTAACTATTATTTATATTATAAAGAGGTAAGCGTTTCTGAGATTGTGAGTTTGTATGTTTAGGAAAGGTAATCTCCGAAACTAACAAACCGATTTAAAACATTCTTTCACTGGTTAAAAGCTACATTATCCCTGATTTCTATAGGCATATATTTGATTTGCCGGTCTTCAAAGGCAAAGGCTCGGTGCAGAAATGCAGCAATTATCGCGGCATAAAGGTGATGTCCCACACCATGAGGCTCCTCGAGCGCATTCGACAGGAGTGTACAATCTTGGAGTGTCAGTATGGGTATCGACCGGTTTGCGGGACCATTGACCCCGTATTTTTTTGCCTTGACAACGCTCATGGAGGGATACAGACTGAAACATACACCTCTGCATCTCCTTTCCTTAGACATGCAGAAGGCCTTCCACTGTGTCCCTCGTGAGATGATCGGCTGAGCGCTGAGGTCCAGGGCCGTTCCCGACAGCGACGTCAGAGCCCAAATTTCCGCGGCTTGGGCCAAATGGCGTGAAGTGACTGGTGTCATTTCATTTCCGACCCCAAAATGCGGATCAAGCTGGAGGGGCAGGTCTATAAAACCATCATTAGGCCTGTCTTTTTATGTGGCAGTGAAACATGGCCGTTACTAGAGCGACACAAGCAGGGGCTGCGCGTCACGGAAATGAAGATGCTGCGGTGGATGTGTGGATTCTCACGCAAACGTCGCGTGCGGAACACCCACATCCGCGGCAGCCTTCGTGACATCGCAGACAAGCTGCAGGAGTGCCGCTTTCGTTGGTATGGTCATGTCTCACGGAGATCAGCAAACTACGTGGGCAACAAATGTCTGGCCGTGCCGCCCCCGCCAGGTACCTACCAGCAGAAGAGGTCGACCCAAGAAGCGGTGGCTCAACGTCGTCAAGGGTGATATGCGTGCCAACAGACTCCCACTGGCGAAGTGGGCCAAGAAAAAAAGGAAGACGGACCCTGCAATGGGACCCCACACACCAGTGTGGGTTCACAACCGGGATAGACCGCACGGATGATGATATATTTGTTTAGAATTAATTAGTTTTCAGCCAGATCAATTAACTTATAAATTAATCCGGGGAAAATGCGCTATCGAAATCTTTTCGTGCGTGCGCTAGCCCCACTGTTGATTATACGTGCATACAATGTACCTAGATACTACAAAAATATATTTTTACTACAAAAGTATATTGAAAGGTCGATTTTATGAATTATTACTACACAAGCATATCTATCTATCAATCCTTATAATTAAGTTATTTCATCGTAAAGATAATTTTACGTAGATAAATATTGTCCTTACAACACATTAATTGGATTAATAGATTCTGATATATCGTGAAATTAAAAAATACGGACACAAAATTTTCAAAACATTAGTATAAAAAATCGTAGTCACGAAAAACTCCAGAAACTAAAAGTGCTAGGAGTTTCAAATTTTGCATGGGGGTTTTTTTTAGGACGAAGGTGCTCACTGAGACGGGTTTTTGTGAAATTTGACCTCTAAGGGGTTGATAGTTTGTTTGTATGAACTTCGTTACTTCAAGTGCTAGGAGTCTCAAATTTTGCATACCTAGGGGTTCTTTTTAGGACGTAGGTGCTAATTAAGACGGTATTTTGACAAGTACTTATCAATTGTACAAAATACCAAAAACATATACGTCACCCTCCTTTTTTAACCCCCGACGCAAAACGAGGGGTGTTATAACTTTAACGTGTCTGTGTATATGTCTGTGGTATCGTAGCTCCCAAACGGATGAACCGATTTTCGTTTAGTTTTTTTTGTGTCTTATATAATTTTATCCCGAGTGTTCTTAGCCATGTTTCATGAAAATCTGTTCAGCCGTTTGAAGATCATCAGGTCCTTTCTATGAGGGGATATGATTAACTTCCTTATGCCCGATCAATTCGAAATTTGGTACAGTGTTACTTCAATGATATCGAAAGTATATGGTAAGGTAACCATGACCTGATCAGCCGTTTGAAGATCATCAGGTCTTTAATAGTTGATGAGGGGATCTGACTACCTTTCATATGTCCTAATGATTTGAAATTTGCTACTGTGTTACTTCAATTATAATGAAAGTATATGGTAAGGTAAGCATGACTTTAAATATGACATATTAGGGTAAGGTTTAGATTTCGAAGGTGGGCCTAACTAAGTTACTAACTCAACTATTTAATCACTTTAAATACCTTCCTAATATTTAACCTACTTTAAAAAGGACAAAATAAAAGTAAAATTAAAAAATTTAAAAACCCCCGACACAAAAAATAAACTCCAAAAACTAACAAATAATATTTTAAATTCACATGTATAAGGTAAATTCAAATATTTTTATTTTCCAAGCGTCGCGTCGCGTCGGGGGACCGCTAAGTCAGAAAAACAGGTGTAGTCGCAGATTGCAAGAAAAGAAATCGCAAAATCGATCCAATTTTTAATTTTACTTTTAATAAGTTGAAAGTTATTAAAAGTAAAATTAAAAATTGGGTTTTTAATATTTTTAATTTAACTTTTCAAATTTTCCGAGTTACTAACCATTACAGTGTGTCTGAAATCCACAACGAATCAATTTGGTTCTGATTACAATACTTACAAACAATCATATTAAGTACCTAGTACCAATCGATTGCGTAAATGTGTGTTAGTAAGCGTAAAATAGGAAGTAAAACACTTTTGCCCTTACCACATTTTAGTAGATTTATTATTGTACGAAGGTATTGGTAGATAGGTAGATACCTCTTTATGGTATGGAAAAAAGTTACAGAAAAGCGCGTTCTGTACAACTTAAATAATTCACCTACCTATGATAAATTCAGTTTTTAGTGTAGTTTAATCAGAAATATAGGTATATACGGTTTTTAATATATTTTTTTCAGAACAATTTGATCTTAACAACATTGACAAAGTATACTGAGATTCTCTTACAATAGTTTTGGTATAATTAGAATACAAAGTAAGTTAGTTATTTTGTAAATTAAAATACAATTTGAATTATCATACTTGTCATGTATGAATAGGCAAGAAAAACAACCGACTTCTAAAAATAAGTACTAATATGAACCTATCTTAGAAATGGAAAATGGAAGTATATAAATACACCTTCTGAAAGCTTAACTTTCATCTAGCTATGGAAAAACAGCCTCATTAATAATTTTTTGGTCAGCCATTTTAGCAAAATTATTTTTAGGTAAAATATTAATCACAATTAAATACACCTTATGGAATTGTTCAAGAGAAAATAAAATAAGTTAAAAAAATATTTATAATAGTAGATATCAATGCATCTTGTAAACTTATTATAAGTGCGAAAAAATAACAACAACCAAGTTAAATTATTAAATAATGGACAATTCAAAACAAATATAGCGTAATCTGTAATTGTTTTTCTTAACCAAAATGATATGCAATGTAAATACCTAAAACAAACTTATTTATTTAGTATTTTTATCACAACACCCATAATACCATCAAATTTTAAGCAATTATGTTTAGGATAATATTAATAAAAGTTCATTTTAAGTATACATAATATAACCACTTAATCACATTTGTCTCCCAAGAAATTTGAAATATTCAATTTAAATAATACTTCAGTAAATTAATACTTTTATACAAAATTGCATTAAAGTTTGTGACCTGCTGTAAAAAACTGCCTTCATTTCGAAAGACAAAATCGTAATATAGTTGAGCATTCTCGTCATTTCTTTAAGTTTCAAAGTCATTCTCTTATTTTAGTATGAATTGTGACTGTTGAGAATTTGATGCATGTTGGCTCTATTAAATCTAGTCTGTCACAAGCATGGAGGGGGTAAAGGCATATTAATTAATTTACACACTTCTAAAAGAAAATTCTTCAAAATGGCTGCTTGGTTATCTTTTGAATTATTCAATGTGATTGTTGGTATAAAAGTTGGACTTATAATGTGAGTGTCATCACCATGCTTTTTCAGCAAATCAGACCCATTCTTTGATGATGCACAGATGCTTATAGGTTCAGGGTCAATTTTCAACTCTTTGGCACACTGAAAAGTAAAACACTAATAAATATATGCACACATCAAATAACAGACTTAATAATCATCATCTTTATAAACAGAGTATTTATTTGAATACTCTAAAATTATAAACAATAAACCCTTTTCTTAACTGCACAGTGGAAACTAATGAGGTTGCACCATAATAAAGAGAACTTCCCTTATATCAGGAAATAGCGCACAATACACATTTTTAATAATCTATTTGCGGAAAGGGAAGATATGATTGTCTTCTTTAACTTTAAAACACAAGGGGTTGTTGTAAGTAGCTAAACAATAAGGCAGCAAAGTATAATACCCTTTCCAATGCTGCATCTGCATTCAAGTTGTCAATGATCATACATTCTGTTACTTTCACAGACATTGTCATGTTATTGAGAGCAGCAATAGAGCAAGCATGGACTTTATTAGCATAGCATTCTTCTTCACCATGTTGGCATCTGAAAATGTACTCTCCATTTTCTTCTTTGGTCTGAAATAGATAGTTACTTTATGATCATAAAATAAGGCCAAAAATTTAAATAAATGCAATTAGAAATATATTGAAGCCTGAATGCTTGTCTAATATTCTCAACTACACTATGTGATCAATTATATTAAAATCTTTGATAAGGATGACATTGAGCGGTTTCTTACAATCATTCATCAAGATAAGTTTGTAATGTGTAATACTGGGTTACTTTACTAAATCACACTTACAGTGGCTTTACCATAAGGTACTAAAGCTACATCTAGGAACTCCGAAAGTTTCTCTGTCACAGGGCCCAAATGTCTTATAAAGAAGTGTTTGGAATCTGGACAGAGTGCTTCATAATATACTCTTATCTTCACTTTGTCTTTCTTGTGTTTATTAAACCTATCATCTTCTAATTCTGCTATATCCTGAAAAATAAATATACCTATAGTGGCTTATGTCGGGTTAATAATAATAAGATATCTCTAGCAAGATAGAGACGGAGGATGCAAGACGGATATCCCCCAACCCAGGAGATAAAGATGCCACATGATCTTGTTGAACTTGTGAAATTAGGTTCAAGATTCTTACTTCAGTGATTTCAATTTGCTTTTTTGGAAGTAATTGGAAGAACTGCCACATTATTAGACCCATTAAAACCAGGACCAGCAGTCTGTAGCGATTACATGAATAAAATGCCATATTATTCGAGACCAACTTCGAAAACGGAACCTAGCTTTAATTCTTGCAACCTTTAGTTCAATTTCACCACATAGCTACAATATCCTGAATTCACACTAACTAATTACTTTACGTAAACTAAGAAGTAATCAGTAAATCTTACAAAAAATACATCAAAGAGCCAAAAACATTATGTCAAATTTCACGTCAGTCAGTTAGCTGTCAATGTCACTTTACAATAAAAAAAATTTCTCTTACCAGATATGATAGGCTAAGGAAATTGGTATTTTGTTCAACGTGTTTGTATTTTTGTTGTTTTGCTATTAAAATTCATCATCCATGATAGGCGGTAGCCAGTTTTCATCAAGCTTAATGTGACTGTATTTAAAAAAGTCTTTGATTTATTTTAACGAACGAATGACTTTGAGTGATGCATGTGTCCATGGTCTAAGTATTTTTTTAAAAAGGAAAGAAACGGCCCAGTGATTCAGTTATTTGAGCCTGTTGAGTATGCGAAGCGACCCACTTCAACACTTGCCGCCGTGCAACCGTGGTTGCATATATAAAAAAGTACTCTGGGTTGCATGATGAAGCACTTTGGCCGTGGTGCACGGCACATGAAGCACTTGAGTAGCTAACCCTTTTCGAGATATTCGACTTTTAATTTTTTATTGAAAATTGCCGATTTTAGGTTACTAAATTTAATTTTGTTTATTTTGTGTGTCATTATCTCTAATTAACATAAAACTTAGATATAACTTAAAAAAGTTTTCTGAGTATAAAATTAAACGAAAAGAATAACCAAGCTATGCATTTTCCAAAAGATATTTATGCTTTACGTTGTTTGACTTTGAGTATCTCAATAAAACTTGATAAATAAAAGCAAAATCTATTTATTTCACACATTACCAGATGACCACTGGGCATTCTATACAATGCCTAGGCATTGTATGAATTGCCTAGGCAAAGTATGCAATGGACAATCAAATTCGTAATATTTCATACATTGCCTAAACGCACCCGGCACTGTGTGCATTGCCTAGGCATTGCATACAATGCCTGAATTATACACATTGCCGGTGACAGATATACCTCAATGCCAGAATCACAGCCAAGTCGAGAAAAAGAGCAAAATTATTATTTTATACCTTATTTAAATATTTAACATTTTTAAAGGCAAAGGATCAAGGATATTTTCAATTAAAACTGGGGTCATTAATTTGACTCCAGATTGCCAACGTACGCAAAGAGTACATTAGGGTTCTTTTTAGACTCTCTAATCAAATTGACATCTCACAATTGAAAGCTATTGGGTCCTTTCACGTGATTGGTTGATAATCTATCCATCAACCAATCAAATGACGCGATCTGTGTGAGATTTTTAGCTGGGTGATTCTACTGCATGGTAATAATGGTGTTTCCAGATAGCAGATTTTAAATTGACATTAAAAATCTATACAATATACAGATTATTACACTCCGGTCATTCTTTTACACCCGTGCACAAACTTCACACTTAAATCACGTTAATGTTCAGACAGACACGAAACTTAGGTACTCCGCTAAACCTAAAAGATAACACACCACAGCATAACGAAAATACCTATTACTTCACCTCAACAGAAGATAGAAGAAAGGTTTCAAAAATCCCTGCATGGCAGACATCAGCAAGACCTTATTAACCCTAACGTCGACAAAAATTCGTCGAACGCCTGGTTGAAAAGAGGCGAACTGTTCCCGGAGACGGAGGGATTCATGCTGGCCATCCAAGACCAGACAATCGACACGAAAAACTACCGGAAGCACATCATCCGCGATCCTATCCTCCAGTCTGATCTCTTTCGACACTGTCATGGTGCGCCTGAAACCATCCAGCACATCACGAGTGCTTGTAGATCAATCACACAGACTGACTACAAGCACCGACCCGACCAAATAGCATCAAACGTATTTAGCATAAAAATATAAATTAATATCCGAAAAAACCGCTTAGGTACTATAAATATAAACCACAAACTATTTTACACAACTCTAGCTATAAAATGTACTGGGACCGAACAATTGTAACAGACAAAACCATTCATCTTATTAGACCCGATATAACTTTACATGACATAACCAACAAAACAGTATAATTAATTGACATAGCCATCCCTAATACACACAACCTCTCATCCACACACACAGAAAAATTAAGCAAATACTCTGACTTAGGCTGCTCGCCCACGTCCGATAATCGGTGACCGATTTTTTGTAGGAGAAAAATAGAACGTACTGATAGCAATGGAGCAAAGCACACGTCCTACAAAAAGTAGGTCAGAAATAAAGTGAAATATGAAATCGGCCCGATTATCGGTCCCACAAAAAGTCTGACGTGGGTGTGCACCCTTAGCCATTGAGCTGAAAACGCAATGGCGGGTAAACACGGTTAAAACCATACCAATAATTTCTTCTACGGGTATTATACCGAACACACTCAAAAACAGCCTGGAAGCTCTACAAATGCACCATACATCGTCATACTTTTCTTCTCATGCAAAAAGCAGCTATCTTGAATACATGTAGACCGTGCGCAAATTTCTCTCCTTAAAATAAGAATTCAAAAGCTTTTTCGTTGTGGCCACAAGCCTGCGTTAAATGCTTAAACCCCCATAAAATGGGAGATTTATTAAAAACCTAAAATTATAATAATAATAATAAGACACAAAATAAACAAAATTAAATTTAGTAGCCTAAAAATTGGCAATTTTCAATAAAAAAATTAAAAGTCGAATATCTCGAAAAGGGTTAACTAAACTTAACCCTTTTAAGGTAGGGTGTAAGATAGTGAAAATTAAGTCAGAAATGATGGGTACTCCACGCCCTTAACGGATCTAGCAAAACTTTTCCTGTAACCCTGTTTAATATATGCGCCAGACAACACACCACTTGTCATAGTCTCGCAGTAAGGATGAATATCCTTGTGTCACGAGGTACCAGACAGGGAATTAAGCCAGGGGCGGCTCCCAGCACACCCAGACCAGAGTCAATTCAAAAAAGATCATTTCCTGAATTGACCCGACCGGGAATCGAACCCAGGACACCACGCAAGTGGTTGTGTCGTCAAACAAACATAACATAAAACATACACACAACATAAAATACAAACAGCTAAAAAAATCTATGTCAGTAAGAACTGACCAAATGGAACTTGTAGTTCCAAAGAAAACCAAAAAAAATGGTGTTTTCAATTGTATTTTTATTCATTTAACTGTAATGTAGCAAATTTTTCAACGTCGTAAAAACCAGCTTTCACTTGTCGGCCACCGAAGAATCTGCCATTTAGATCCACTACTGCCTTTATAGCACTTTCGATACGTTTAAATTCAACGAATATTCTAACAGCTTCATCAGAGGGTGCATTAGGTAGTTCAAAAATAATCACTTTAATGACATCCCCATATTTTGTGTTACATTCATCTTTGACTTCTGGTTCTAATTCCTCATCAACATCGCCGGGGCCAACCATATTCTGAAAAATGAACGAATTTTTAGATTATTTGATTTACCCATGAACAAATGTTTGAATAATAACACAAATAAATGCAAGGATTTAATTTCTTAAAAATCTATTATTACTTACTCGTAATAACACAACTTTGCTTGGCGATTTCATTATCTCTGTTATTGACGGTTCTTGTTTAGCTTGTGGCGAATTAGAAGATGCGTTCGGTGAATCTGAAAAAAAATAGGATTAAAATCATTAAATCAACCATTTACTTTAGGACTTGTATACATTGCTAAGTAACTATGGCAAAACGTTTCACTTTTAAAGGTTTTCGTGATTATTTAGCTGAATTCAAATTAGGTGTAAATTATCTGTCTATTATTGAATATACCTTTTAAATTCATAAATTATAACTTTAACTGTGACAGTGTGTGTTGACAGTCAACTTTTAAGCGTCTTATCAATTTAAAAAAAAAGGTTAGTTATTTAATTCAGCAAATAATTGGCGACTACCTATTTTGGGACAATTCAATGTGTTTGTAAATAGTAATATGCACACAATAATAAAGATTTAAGTTAAAAAAAAAAATTAAGTTTTATTTCAATTCAATGAAATAATCACGAAAATCTTACAAAAATGCAACATTCTTGATTCACCCAGCTAACACTCTCAAGCAGACATTTGTGTTCAGCCACAATTTTTAGCGCACTATTCGTTTTAACAGGTAGGTAGTTCAATTTGAATTGTAAAAAAATGGTGGTAATATACCTGGGCCAGGGAGAACAGGCATAGCAAATGCTGGAGGTGGCATCACACTTCCATCTTTTTCGTGAATAATCCGGCCGCCGCGCTTTGATGTCTTCTCTACTTGCAGAGCAACAGACATACCCTGTTCTTTTTTACCCAAGCCTTGGCCTTCCTGTAAAAGAACCATTACAAAACTAAAGTACTATAAATATCAAGCCATGTATTGGTTCAACTTTTATGAACGATGATTTTATTTTATCTGTTCTTCATAGTATGTAGATTGATAATGTTACACATAATATTTTTTTTAATTAGAAAATGCATGTTAATTAAAGTAACTGGACCATGTGCAATAGATCACTATCTGTTGTGCCTTTGAAGCTTAAGGTCGGGCATTCAAACACCTCCTTAACAAAACTTGATATTGTTACTCCTCAATTTACTGGTAAGTATATCAAACCTTAAAACCATATTTGGCCATAATTTTTGCTGCAATTGAACTGGGTCCATATCCTCCAATAGAGAAGCCAGGGCTAGGAGTAGATACAGGGATGACGGGTGGAGGTGATGGCGTCTCTGTAGTCAACGACGGGGGGGGCGCAATGGCGGCGCCAGCAGCTCGCTTTGATATTTCCTCAGCTTCTTCTTCTTCAGGTTGCTGTTGAAAATATATCAAAATAACTCAAAACTACATCCTAATTATATCAAAATTCTAGAAGCATAAGACATGGTACACAATAATTTATTGTGAAGGCGGTCCCTCTCCTGGAGGATTTTCCTGTAATGTAATGTTTCAGATTCGATTTTGAGCATCACATTACAATACTGTCTTACAAAACTTCAGGGAAGGTGTATCAAAATATTACACATTGTATCATCAAATTGTGCACTGTAGTGCTCGCTGCTTTTCCCCCACCAATGTAATGCTCAAATTTGTAACTGTTATGCTCAGTTCTCCTCCCTCACTGCTAGCATTTAATGCTCAACTCTGTTGTAATGTAATGTCATTATAGGAAAATGCTCCAGGTGGGGACCAGCACCTTTATGTCCTGGGCAAATTGGGCTACAGCAACTCCTAAGAGATCCAAATCCAAAGCCCAGCTTTGCCTGTTTCTGCATTTGCCAGTGGCTGTAGTAGTAACCAATCTTGACAAGAAATTGTGGCTCACTTAGGGCCGGCTATTATTATGTACAAAATATGGGCTAACATTCTAATCTATCAATTAAATAATATTTTCAACAAATTATCCAGCAACTTCAAGGCAAAACATAAATAGCTAATTTAATTTGGATTAATTAAAAATATAAAAATGTTCCTATTATTGAGCAAACAACATTTCTCATTAATAACAAAAAGCAGTTTGTTTTTACCATAGGTATTAGTGTTTTTTCAGGAATAATGTCTTCTTCATCACCAAACCTACTCTTTCGTTTTCTTTCTAATCTGTCACTTCTATCACCTCCATCTAGCTGCAGTCTCTTTGCTTGCATTTCTGAAAATATGGGTGCAAGATTTTATTTCAGCTTGAAAACACAAAAAAGTGCAAGTTTTCAAAGCCCTGATTCTTGTATTTTTGTATATTAATCAAGCTTTTATGGTTTATTTATTGGTTCTTCCTTTAGTAGAGATTTGTCACCAGCAAGTAATTCAAAAATCTCAAAGCTTAATATAAGTACAGAATCTATTTATGAACAGTTCAGAATTCTAGGCAAGTACCTTTCTTCTAAGCACACAGGCAAGCTGTGAACAAAAGTTATGCTGACTTAATGTTATGACTGTTTACAATTTAAGAAAAGGGTTTACATGAGTGTTGTCATGAAAAGTTAGTAAACATATATATGCAGCTGAACTTAAGCAGCAGCAACTTAATTTATGTGAAGACAGGCTATGATAAGGTAGGTTCAGTGACATTGGTTTTTAACTGCATATTTACCTTTGGCGACCTTTTCGTAATCATTGGGCCACATTGGGTCATACTCATTAGCTACGTTCCAGTCAAAATCCCGGACATTTAATGAAGCAGTGAGAGTTTGAGGTTGTGACTTTGGGCTGTCTGGAGAATCATCATCATCCTTTGGTTTACTTTTTAAATCTATTACAGGAGTCAGTACCTATTAATTAAGAGCTTACGTTACACACAATGAAAATAATGTTGGTTGTGTTGACAATGTTTTCTTGGTCCATTGCCCCACTTAAAGTGTACTAAAATCATGAATATTAAGTAGGTACCTGAGCTGTACGTCGTAAAGCTTCTCTTTTAGGTTGTGTTACAGCAGCCTTTTTAAGTTGTAACTGTGATTGTAATAATTTTATTCCCGAAGACCATCCAGCTACTTTGTCAGTTGTTCGTGCTTTTATAGTATCTACATCATCGTACAAAGACATTTTGGATTTGAATAGTACAATATTTTATATTATGGACAATTTAATTTAGACTGAAAACACTCTCAGTTTATAAATAAATAGTTTTGAGTCCACAAGCTTGGAAACTTGGAATCACTTGGATCATGGATGGATGGAAATATTGACAGATGACACAATGACAGACAAATGACAAATTTGGCTCCGGTCCGATTTAAGACAAAAGTAAATGCAACCTGCTCAATCAAAAGCATCCTTTATTTTAGGCTATTCACTTACTACTTCGATCGCAAGAAAGAAAACGGCAATATTAGCCAAAGAAATGAAACAAATGTTTCCTTTTTATAATATAAGTATAGATAACTATACTTTTCTTGCTATGAAAAACTCTTCATAACTTCTTGGTCTAGCAAAACCAACCTTTCAAAATGCCCAATAATTTCATTCTCTCTTGAAGTGTAAATGTCATGTAATGTTTGATAATTGATTGCATTTTAAATTTTTGTAATTTAATACTACTATGGGGATTATTTCTAGTAAAGATACAAGGAGAGTTAGTTTTGATAACACATTTGCATTAGCTTCAGCGCTTAATCTACAGAGCTCTTTAAAAAATGACAATATTATAGAATTAGAAGATATGACAGCAGTAAGCAATAATATTTTATGTTATCATGTTTACCTATATTGACCGCGGTGATCAAAAACTATCTTCGCAGTCTTGGTGTAGGTACTTTTTTAGTATATCTACCAATGACCAATAAAACAGATTTGAGAGTACAGTGAAAATAATAGATGTCAGTGATTTCAAATATATAAATGGCTTCAAGAGTTGCCCCGTGGCAGCAGCCAGCATATTATTCACGGCGACCGCTGAAATAATATTTTCGCTATAAATATCATTATCCAATTAATGGATGACCCAGATCAGCCAGATAGCATTCCATAAATAGTTAGCGCCGAAGAAGAAGGCCTTGGCAGCGATGGTGCGATGACCTATCAAACTATTCCTGTAGCGAGTTGCAGACCTTGACCTGACTCTTGTGTCTAATTTCCCCGGAACCCTTTAGAAGTAAATTATTATAACTCTTATTCTTATATTAAATGCTGGACGGGGACTAGTGTAGAAATATGAGGGGTGGGCTTTGCCCAGCAATGGACCGTTTTAGTTTAAAATAAAAATCATCAATATCAAATGCGGGCCAGTCCTGTAAAATTGTTTGACTTCTTGGTACTTGGTCTGGAACACCCTAGACTGAGTCTAGAATGTCAGGGATAGTGAACCTTTACGTATCAATGTGCCATTTTCTAAAGAAATGCTAGAGGTCATAGGGGTGCCATCAAATAATTTTTACTTTGTGATTATTAATAAAATAATAAATAAATAGGTCACGCGAGTGTGTTATGAATGCCCCTCACAAGATATTTTTCCAAAAAAAATTGTAATTTAAAAAAAAAATTGTTTTTTCGGCTTGGATTGAATTTCCCGCGAAAACGCTAGGTCACGTGACTTTAACATAGGCTGACTTTGTGGGCAGTGATAAAATAGCCCTCAGATGCATTCCACAGCATGAAAAAACGTCATACAGAGCCGCCCATTTTTTGTTAGACATAGGTTTAATGTTATCTTATAAAAACACAAGAACGCATAAACCCCGCTTGGTACAAAGATATGACTTTTGGGATACTAAAATATACGATTAAAATAACATATCGTCGCTTAATGTTAGGGTTGTCGCTCGTCATAAAGTACCACTTTTTTTCGTAGTGCCGCATAGTGAATTTTGTGATATGTGACGTGCCTAAAATATTTTTTTACGTGCCATTGGTCGGCCATCTTCGGGAGAGTTTCAAATTCCAGACCTAAATAACGATAACAATGTAGGTAAACGTTATTGCTTAAATTGAACGTTTTTTTTTCAGGACCCTTGTGATGAATTAATATTTAAAGATAGTAAGTTGGCAGAATTATCTAGAGATTTTATAGAGGAAGGAGATGGTGATTACTGGGCGCATAGACTAGAATCCCTGAAAAAAGAACACCAAACAATTAACAAGATTATTGAAACAGAATATGAAAAAACTGTTGAAAACACAAATAAAACATATGAACCTCCTAATATCACCACCGATAAATTACTGAAAATAAAACCATGTTTTGATTGGCGTACTAAGGTAATTATTTACAGGTCCGCCCTATTTTTTTATATTTAAGACCCCCCTTTAATATTTAAGACTAAAGGTATAAGTTGGTAGCCGACTACACGCAGCAGCAGCAGCGGACGATGTGTCGTCGCTTTATGTCGCCACGACACGTCGTTGCGTGCTGTCGCTGCAGTCATGATTTCGAACCCGACTGCAGAAGGCAAGAGCAGATGGAATCCAGTTGGTTCTTCCGAGTGTTCCGTAAAACAAGATGTCTGACGTGTTCGAGAATAGTGACCGCAATTTTTATATATTTTATTAGAAGAGGAAAAAGACGATGATGACTTGTTTTTTACTATACAGAAAAATACTAAAAGCCACACGTCATATGCTTAAATGCAGAACAAGTGGGTTTTTAAAGAGGGCGTGAGAGGGGGGGGGAGTGAGTCAGACGATAGTGATATTAGTGATGCAGTACATTGCACAACATAATATTTCTCCTGTTAATTCCTTATTCCTTCCTTAAAGTACCTAGGTACTTTTAATCAAGAAGTCATACTGAACGACCGTCGCTAAACTGTAAAAAAAAATTCGAGGGTCATCATGAACCGTCACACTCGCAGGTTTGATGACTTTCACCCCCCCCCCCCCCCCCCCCCCGAACAAGGTTACAGTAACATAGACCACATCCATACGCTGTGGCAAATTATACAGAAGTCCGAGGAGTATAACCTACCACTATGCTTAGCATTTGTAGGCTATGAGAAAGCCTTCGATTCGGTGGAGACTTGGGCGGTGCTGCAGTCTCTTCTGCGTAGCCATATTGACTTTGGTATATCGAGGTGCTGAAGTGTTTATACAACAACGCCACCATGTCGGTCCGAGTACAGGAGCAGAGCACGAGGGCGATTCCACTGCAAAGGGGCGTGAGATGTCAGCTCTCTTATACTGTTCACAGCCGCACTGGAAGACGCCTTCAAACTCCTGGAATGGCAAGGACTTGGCATCAACATCAATGGCCAGTATATCACTCACACTTGATTTGCCGACGCTAAAGTGGTCATGGCAAAATCGCTGGAGGAGCACGGGAATATGCTCGAGAACCTTAGTCGTGTATCCCAACAAGTGGGCCTAAAAATGAACATGGACAAGGAAAAGGTCATGTCAAGCGGCCACTCCAGTATCCGCAGGGAACTTGATGTTCGAAGTTGGCGATCACTACGTCTTCCTAAGACAAGTGATCCAACTAGGTAGGTCCAACTTCGAGAAAGAGGTAAACCACCGAATCCAACTCGGTTGGGCAGCGTTCGGGAAGTTTCGCTACATTTTCTCGTCCAACTTACTATAGTGCCTCAAAACAAAACTTTACGATCAGTGTGTGTTACCAGTGATTGGCAGTGATGACTTACGGAGCTGAAACGTGGTCACTGATTATGGGCCTTATAAGAAAGGTCAAAGTCACTCAACGAGCTAGGGAGAGGGCTATGCTCGGTATCTCGCTACGTGATCGAATCAGAAATGAGGAAATCCGTAGAAAAACTAAAGTGATCGACGTAGCCCAGCGGGTAAGGAAGTCAAAGTGGCAGTGGGCAGGGCACATAGCACAAAGAACTTACGGCTATTGGGGCAGAAAGGTTCTAGACTGGAGGCCGTTTCAAAGTAGGCGTTGCCTTGGACGCCCGCCTAAAGTAAAGGTGGCGGGATTCCGGTGGATGCAGACCGCCTGCAACTGGTTGTTTTGGAAATCTGTAGGGGAAGCATAGGCTTCCCCTGAACATAGGTTCAGCAGTGGACGTCTTGTGGCTGCGAATGATGATGAATGATGAAAATATTTTTTATTATAAATAAAACAATATTTAATGCTTACAGATTTTAAAATGTTATGAAGAAAACCCTCATCAGCCTCTTATGTGTTCGACTTTAGTGCAAGCATTCAGCCACTGTGTGTCTACGTGCAGAAGCGATGATGAATGATAAGAAGGATATTATTATTTGCAGTTTGATATTCCCTTGTTGAAGTCGTCAAATTAAAAAATCACTTGGGAAAATTTTGTCGTTTGATATTGCATAAGACAGTTATAATCCGTTTACAAAAATATTTTTTGGAGCTTGAGCGCTAAATGAGCGCGGTCATTTATTTATGAGCCTGTTTAACTCGCAACGATAATTTTCATAGACGCTGGCCTCTTTCGCAAAAACGCGCTTTCATCAATTGGCTATACACGTCCTATACTTCATTCATTAGAACATTGAACAGGGGTGCTAAAATGAATGACAATTTATATTTGACGTTGCCATGACGATGACATACCTGAGTATAACCTGGCAAAATCGAAAACCCGTCCACCACAGCTAGTGCTAGCGGTAGACCCCAAAATTCAGTCAAAACCTTCAAATGGTGGTGACATGAAAATCGGAACTTATTATGGATACGGTAGTTTATAATCGTTAGTGAATCTAGTCGATTATCGATTTATTTTTTCATAGAACTTGGCGTCGTTAATTTATATAGATAAACAAAGAGATTTCAGATTCAGAATAATTTATTGCAAGTCACATGTTAAAAAGGATGTTACAGGGTATATAAAAAGGTACAGTGACGCCCGGCAAGGGCACAGCGAACATTAGATGAAAGGCAACTATTGCCTATTTACTTAAAATTAACAATATTTAAAAAGGTCAATTCAAATACAAATATAATTAATATGGCATTGCTACTTGGCAAATAATATTAATTTTTATTTAATTCAACATTATACAATAGTAGTATAAGTCTATCATATTATATTATCACTTTTCGAACTAAACTTAACTTTTAGATAGCAGATACGATTTAATTTAATGTCGACCTTTCAGCAGCATACGATACAGTCAATGTTAAAATTATACTGTCAAAGGTCGCTGCATTGGTAGAAGATCAGAACTTTATTGCTATACTTAGCGAAATGCTTCGGAACCGCAGATATCAGGTCATCCTCAATTCTAAATCGAGTAGATGGAGATGCCAAAAGAATGGCTAAGATGCTCAGACCACAGCCTTTTCTGAAGCCAAAAAATATTAACAGAAGCTCTGGAATTACTCGGGACATACTACGACACAAACGCCCTCAAGCCAAATCCGTCTAAAACATTGTCTTGTGTCTTCCATCTTCGAAATCACCAGGCTAACAGAAAACTGCAAATTAAATGGCCTGACATCAAAATCCGTCACTCAGACCACCCGATTTATCTAAGAGTGACCTCAAAGCAATTCCTAACCTTTAAAAAGCACTGTTTCATAACTAAACAAAAAGTCGATCAAAAGACTAAACAAGCAATTGACTGGAGTAGGTAGAGAATAAGGAGGCTGATCGCGGCATTTGATTGGTTTATGGATAGATTATCAACCAATAACGTGAAATAATGTATATACGACCCAATAGGTTTAATTTGTGAGATGTCTATGTGGTTACCGTATCGTGAGTAATGTACTCTTTGCGTACGGTGCCTTTCTGGGGTCATTCATTTGACTCCAAAAAAGGCAGCGGATTTAGTTAAAAATATCCTAGCTCCTTTTAAAATGTAAAATATTTAAACAAGGATAAAATACAAATACCTCGAAATGGTTTTTGATTTATTTCGGCCCAAATCGGACCGCAGACGAGATGAGTGGCAGCCAGCACTGGCAGCCATGACACCCAATTAATGACATTGACTGTCAAGGATTGACATTGACAGCCAGTCAGTTTACATGTCACCTTACCGCACTCGTTTGATTTGAAATTTTTTGTAAGGTGAAAATGTTTTTATCACTGGATTATTGAGTTACATTTTCGTAATTTAAATTAGAAATCAAAGTAGATCATGGCCTCTAATAATTCAAAAGTGGAAGATAGTTCAATGTGCCATACTATATTAGATAAAATAAATGCAATCAACGACGTTATAACTAAAGTAAGGGTGTACATTTTTCTTGTTAGAACAATAAATTTATTTGTTTGTATTCTGTAGTACTTGTAGTAGTAACTACTACTACTATTTTCGTTTCTGTGTTGCAGGCTCCTGATATAAATGATTTTACCATCGTTAAGCCTATTAGTCGTGGGGCATTTGGCAAAGTCTTCTTGGCACATAAGAAGAACAATAAAGAGCTAATGTATGCTATAAAAGTCATGAAGAAGTCTGACATGATAAACAAAAACATGGTAGCCCAAGTAGTAACAGAGAGAAATGCTTTGGCGTTATCGCGGAGTCCATTTTGTGTGCATTTGTTCTATTCCTTGCAGTCTGTGTCTTCTATTTATTTGGTAAGTGAGATTGTTGCGAAGGGCCATTAAATATCAGTGTGCCAGTACTCATAACATTGTGGAAATGGTTGGATAGATAAAAGAAACTTTTCCCATTATTTCTCCTGTCCCGTTAAAATATAGCCTGAATTTTTTTTATTATACTATGTAACTGGCTGATATTATAGCTTTTTATTGGTGAAAGAATTATTAAAATCAGTCCAGTAGTTTCGGAGCCTATGCAATACCAAGAAACAATCAAATCTTTCCTTTTTATAATATTAGTATAGCTAATAAATTTTCAAGCCAAAAATAGAATGGCGAATGTAAAGTCTTTCTTGTGTTTACAGGTCATGGAATATATGGTTGGTGGTGATCTTAAGTCCCTTTTGAATGTCTATGGATTCTTGGAGGAGTCCATGGCCGTTTTCTATGTAGCAGAGGTAACCTTAGCTCTGGACTATTTGCACAAACACAATATTGTGCATAGAGATTTAAAACCAGACAACATGTTGATTTCTAAGACTGGACATGTAAAACTAACAGACTTTGGTTTGTCTAAAATTGAAGTGCAAAGAGGTAAATTAATATTTATTTGTTGTTTTTTACACTAGGGAAAACAATATGTCAATGACAATAGAAATTTTTATTAAAAATATATCTAAATTATAATATAATAGTAATATAAATTATAATAGTAATTTCTTTGAAAAATATATCTAAAAAATATTGACAAAGTCTGCCATTTCATATTTTTTGTGGTATAAAAAAAACAACAAACACACCCATCCATATAAACAAACAACTAAAATTTTGAACTTGTCATAAAGTATAAAGAAGGAAATTCCTTTAAAGCAAGAAGAAAAGAAGGACAAAAGACATGAATATTAATAAAATAATATATACTGAAATAGTTAATACTTTCCTAACTTTACATTCAATAGTGAATCTAATTTCTTTGCAGACTTGGAGATATCAGACTTTGTGAATCGGACACCAAGTCTCAATTTGAGAACTCCTGGTCAGCTTCTATCCCTGACATCACATTTGTCCTTTGGCTCTGGTGGAGGGGATACCACACACAACTCTGTGATGTCGGCTGATGCCTGTGAGAACCTCCTTGATGAACTTTGGAAGACTAGTATGAAACTAGGTTCCAGTCATACTATTTCAAATTATGTTTTTTTTTTACTATTATATCCAAACTTTGCACATGTTGTAATTTCTTGGTTATAAAAGCTTTGTTTATAAAAGCATTAATTCATGAAAATGCATGCAGTTTATGTCAGTGTCACAAAACAAATGGTTAATAGATAATCTCCTAATCTCATAAATGGTTTAATTAAGACCATATTTTTGGAAAAAGTTTGTGATGTTGTTTTCTGATGGCTCATCCACTCATGTAAATAATTTTGAATTAAGTATAAGCCTCGTAAGTTTTCAGAGCAGTAGTTTGTTTATAACTTCTATTCTACACATTTATTTATTTATGATCTTACAGGTAAGCTACAAGGTTTGTTTGATGGAGCTAGTGGATTAGAAAATTCACATATAATGGACCACTCTCAGTTGTCTGGAATCCATCCTTTCATGAGTGCAGAGAGTATCAACCTGGAAGATGTTGTGGTAAGTATTCAATATGTTAGATTTACCATTTTAGAACAAGTGAAAGAATTTGTGTATCTGGGGACTAGGTTCACAAGGGATAGAAGGCATGAGAGTGATATTGATAGAAGAGCGAATGCAGGGAATATGTTAAATGGAGCGTTGCATGCCTTCATGAACAGCCAGGAGGTGTCAGAGAAGGCGCGACTGGCTGTTCATGCAGAGGTGTTATTGCCGACGCTTATGTACGGAAGTGAGAGTTGGGTATGGCAAAAGAAGGATGAAAGTAGGATAAATGCAGTGGAAATGAGAGCATTGCAAAGTTTGGCAGGAGTGTCATTAAGTGATAAAGTAAGGAATATCATAATAAGAGAGTGATGTGGTGTGAAAGAGGATGTTGTCACAAAAATGAAGATGGGAATGCTAAGATGGTTTGGGCATATGGAAAGGATGGATGAAAGGCGATTAATGAAACAAATTTAAAAGGCGAGGGTGGATGGAGCTGTAGACGGACGTACTTAGGACAAGTCCAAGACGTGCTCAGAAAAGGTCAGGTCAGGAGTACCCATAATCAACGAGCATGTATGAAAGGATTAATGAGAGTTGAAGAAGCGCAAGAGGTGTGTCAGGACCGTAGCAAGTGGAAAGATGTGGTCTCTGCCTACCCCGTTGGGAAAAAGGCGTGATGGTATGTATGTATGTATGTATGTAGATTTACCAAATTCAGATAACTAAACATTTTTTGGAGACTTAAAAAAATTAAACTTTGGAAAATTAATAAATGATAAATACTGGGACACCCTACACAAGACAATCTTACCCAAAACTAAGCAGAGCTTGTAGAAATGTTTGTCACGATTTCTGGCCCTGTGTTGTGTGTGTGTGTTATAGTATAATATTACCCTGTAGGGTACGATTCACACCAATCGCATCAGTCAGATCACTCACTGCACCGCTAATCTCCGTTCGTATTTCGCGACGGCCGACCAACTCAGATCGGACTTGACGGCCGCCGTACGGAGCTGGAGGCCTACTCACTAACGCTATGTCCGTAGTTATGGGCAAAGTAAGTATTAAAACGAACATAATTTAAACAACCGTCACGTATCTTTTTACTGTTTAATATGATATTCACCACACACAAATTAATATACAAAAATAGCATTTTTTTTGTAGGCTTTTTTGACACATTCGTTTGACCGAAGCTACGGTCATTGTGTTAGTGAGTAGACCCCCTGTAGCCGCATGGAGCCGTACGGTGTCGTTGGGCGGTCGCGGAACGGAGATAAGTTGCATGCAAATATGAACTGTTTTACACATTTTAATTTCCTTTACCTCATTGTAAAATGCCCTCCGGCCCGAATGCAAGCCGTCCGGTTTGAAATATTGAACAGTATATTTTAATTTGTTTACAGTCTCAAGATTCAGGCTCTGAATCCTTAAGTTCGTATCACACTTGTGAGAGTTCTAAAAACAGCAGCAACTCGAGGAGCAACAAGTCCACTGACGTCAGTAGCAACAACGGTTCCTCTCTTGGGGAGTCTGCGGTCCTAACTGATTCACAACATGACCAATCGACTTCGCCTGTGTGTCGCGGTAACTCGTTAAAAAGAATACCCAGGTACACACACACTTATTTGGTACTCATATTATTTTAAATTATCTTTCGCCTAAGAATAGATATAATGTTTATTGTATTGAACAGGTCTGATAGTTGTCTTTTCTGAAATTAGTAAACTAAAGAAAATCTAAATTTTGGCCTTAAACATCTATATTTATCAAGCAAATTCTGACAGAAATGTTCGAAAATCAGTTTTAGAGCTAAAAAAAGAAAGCGAATACTAGACGGTGACGGAGACACACCTACCGGCGTGGCCAGCCTCGCCGAGTCTAAGGAGAACCATAGCGGCCTCACGCAAGAGATAATGGCCTTAGAGCTCAGCCAGAATACGCCAAAACGGATGTCCATTTACCCTACTCCTGATAAGCGCAAGAATCCTATAAAGGGTGTCCTGAAGAAAAGGTAACTTAACTATGTATTTAACATGGATTACTAATGTTTGGCCAAAAAACCTTTCCCAAAATATCACATCGCAAACTATTATACCTACGCAAATTTACATTTGGCATAAAACATTTCCCAAAACAACTTTTCGCAAATTTTTAGTTTGCAAATCTCTTTTTGGCAAATTATTTCAAAACATGTTTCATTCATGTTTCATTTTGCAAAATATTATTTAGTCAAATGTTCCATTTGGCACAACATATTTTTCCCAAATGTATACAACATAGGACTTTGTCAATTAAATTATTTACAGACTAATTTGAGTGTGCATAAAATACAAAGCAGTTTATGATTATATGATACTGAAAACGACAATTTAATTTGCCGATATAATATCAACACTTTTTTGCCACTTATGTTTGTTCCTTCGCTGACAATTCGGATCTGGCACTCGCCGGCCGCTGCCGTGGCTGTGTTCCTGTATCAGCAAAAATAATTATTTGCATACGCTATCATTTGAGTAAGTATGTGAAGTGACAATTTGGCCAAATATTTTTTTGGAATAAGTACTATAATTTCCAAAATCAAAACATATTTTGTCTTATAAAACTCGACGAAGTAAAATTTTGCGAAGTGCTTATTTCTTGCTTTTATCTGCTTTCGTAGGGGAGTATTTTCCCAAGTCTTCAAACGTGCCATAATACCTCCCGTTCATAAGAGTGGGGACAGGGACAGTATCAATAATTATAGACTAATATCAGTACTCTGTGTTCTATCTAAAATACTAGAAAAAATAATTAATAAACGTCTTGTAAATTTTCTTGATAAATATCATATTATCTCTGACTCCCAATTTGGGTTTTGGGAGGGTAAAAACACTGAAGATGCAGTATTGTCCTTGACTAGTAAAGTAGTTGATTTAATAGATAAAAAAAGAAAAGTATATGTGTATTCCTAGATCTGAAAAAGGCGTTCGATACTGTCTCTGTTCTTCCTACTAAAAAAGCT
The DNA here is from genome assembly GCA_947369235.1 of Udea olivalis. Lineage (NCBI taxonomy): Eukaryota > Metazoa > Arthropoda > Insecta > Lepidoptera > Crambidae > Udea > Udea olivalis. Next base: position 11,773,774 of record OX376341.1, on the reverse strand, counting down.
TGAAAAGCTTGGTGTCCGTGGGCCTTTCCACACCATCCTCTCCGATTACTTAAGCAATAGGTCCCAAAAAGTTAAGCTCGATAAACATATATAGCTCAGTAGAGCCTACACTGCTATATGGCGTGCCACAAGGTAGCGTCCTTGGCCCTACATTGTTTCTACTTTACATAAATGATCTTACTACACTAAAACTTGATAACGCATTCATCATTTCATATGCCGATGATACGGCTCTTCTTTTTCATGGTAATAGCTGGACTGAAGCCTATAACAAAGCGCAGAAGGGTCTTCAAACTGTAATAAATTGGCTAAAAAATAACTTACTGACATGGAATACTGAAAAAACGAATTACATGTCATTTTCCTGGAATGTGGTTTACATAAAATTAAAAAACACTGATGCTCTTCGCGCCATTTGTATGGAATATTTATTTATAAAACATACACAACTGCACCATTTAATAAAATCTAGTATTTTTATTTTTATCAATGACTAAAAGTCATGTTCAATCATTAATATTTCATTTTCAGATGGGCTTCTCAAGATGACAGTCATCATTTCAATGTTGGAGTTATATTCTCCACTCCAGTAACTGATAGCAAATCACCAGAAGCCAAGAAGCAGCACAAAGCAACTCGCTTCAATTTACCAAAAGAAGAGCAAGCTTCTGGCACCAAAGGGAAAGCTATTATGTTTAGTAAACATATCTCAACGAGTTTGGAAATATTTCCGTCTAGGCGAATTAGCAAGGTACGAGTTCATTACATTTTATTATCACCGCACTTGGATACAATTATGAGTCTTATTTATTTGATTTTAATGTATATTTCAGGATGATAGATCCCCCTCTGATTTATGTAAAACCCCCTTGGCCGCTGCCCAAACACCTTACAGAACACCAAAAAGTGTGAGGAGAGGGAACCAAATCTCAGATCAAAGAATTCTGGGAACTCCAGATTATTTAGCACCAGAATTATTATTAAAGTAAGTTTATTCTTTGAACCTTTCGTGTGTTCCGTTTTAAAAAAGATTAAAATAACCTGGTTTTATACTCATTAGTGCTGTTGAACTAGCTGAACTACTGTTTGAAGATTTCAGGCAGGGATTTGTATTTTTTTTATTATGCCGTTATTGTGCCCATGCTCATCACTTGCTCAATTTTTCCTATTTATATTCGTATTGGTCATTAGTTACGTAAGATTTTACAACATATCGCCCACTGTTCCCACGCATCTGCTCGCATTAGGTATCATTTCGCTTACCCTACGCACCGGTCGCACATGATTTCTGTCCCTTGGCAGGCATGTTTTTTTTGGGACTTATCTTGAGGCCATGACGAGAAAGTCGTATCAGGCTCCCTACCGGCGTAGATACCGCGACTGGCACTTGTCTAATAGGGTTTGTATGTTGTCCCGCGTCTCTGTCGCGGTCGCGCGCGCGATCTGTCTGTCATGCGAAGCCACAGTGACAAATACCAGTCGCGGTCTCCTGGTCTCTTTCTCATAATCTACTGAGTCTGAACTACTTTGTGAAACTTTTGAATTAAAACGTCCCATTCTTAAAAAACTCATGGCTTTATCAGTCACTGATAATTGAATGAGGATACCTCAATAGTTCATAGTCCATAGCTAGGGCAAAGGCATCCTGGAAATAATCAGCAAAATCTTTAGGGTATGTTGTTAAAGACCTCGATTTTCCGCAAATAATATGCTCATATTTTTTTAAGATGTGGTCATGGACCCTCCGTAGACTGGTGGGCTCTTGGTGTCTGCCTTTACGAGTTCATGACGGGCGTTCCTCCGTTCAATGATGAAACTCCTCAAGCCGTGTTCACCAATATACTATCTAGAAGTGAGTATGATGAACTATGTCAAATCCGTATTTATATTTGAATTTTGCACCGTTTGAATTTAACAACACTAATAAGCTTGACGTTAACCATTAATTTGAGTATGTGGGGGTTCCCATTAGTAACCTACAGAGTTAGATTACAGTTTGCTGCCCTTTAATAACAGAAATCTACCAGTATGCATCATCCAAAGGTGGTGGTGGTGTTTGATCCCCACCACGACCAACACTAACATTCATGAGTTTTAATATTATCCTCCAAAGTATTTATTTTGAAATAAGCAAATATGTGTTATCTATCAGTTGTCAGTCCCTGACACTCAAAAACCAACAGTTCGGAGGACGACAGGTCAACCTACATGAAATTATTGCAAAATGGGTCATATGCAGGAGCATAAAAAAGGATTATTTTCATTTTTAATAAGTCACTCATTTTATTTAATTAATGAATTTCTTTCACTCAAATATTAATTTTATGCTTTATATCTCTTTGACTGCCTGAATGTATTTAATGATAAAATATTATTATCTCTGGACATTTCCTTCTTTAATTTAATTTAATCAAATTCATTTTGTAATTGTATCAATTAATTTACTTTATGTCACATTTGTATGCCAAAAAGGCTGATCACAGCTTGTGCATTTTCTTTTATGTTTAATATCTTATAAGCACCTGTGTATCACAAATAAACTATTTGATTTGATTTGATAAGGGTGCGTTTTTATGAGAGATCGTAAAAAACGTCGATCTCTGGTGGAAACGCACCCTAAAGGTAAAGCTTGATGTAATTTCGTGTGTAACTCAGTATAGCTTGCGCCAAACATCTAGAAGTTGTTTCGCGCACGCGCACTAGCTATTTATGGGAATCATAGGAATGCAGTCCTTGTCTCGTGTTCAGAGTGGACCAGGTGTTTGCCGCAACCTCAACTAGGAGCTGTCCTAGGAATCCCAGGTGTTCTGTTTATTGTATTGAAAATGTGTAAATCTATTCGATTATAGATATTGAATGGTCGGAAGGCGATGAGGCGTTGCGCAATAGCTATTTATGGGAAAAATAGGATTGCAGTTCTCGTCTCGTGCTCAGAGCGGGCCAGTTTTGCCGCAACCTCAACTAGGAGCTGTCCCAGGAATCCCAGGTGTTCTGTTTATTGTATTCAAAATGTTGTAAATCTATTCGATTATAGATATTGAATGGCCGGAAGGCGATGAGGCGTTATCGTCGGAGGCCGTCGGAGCGGTCGAGGCGCTGCTCACCATGGAGCCGGAGGAGCGGCCCGGCGCGGCGCAAGTCAAGCAGATGTCGCTGTTCAGGCACATCGACTGGGAGAACCAGCTCAACGTCGAACCGCCTTTCATACCTTCACCTGATGATCTGCACGATACAGGCTATTTTCAAGGTAATGACTTGACAATTTTGCAATTCTTATTTGCCTGTCAATGACAACGACACTATTGGCATAGTGTATATATAGGCGCTGTAGCACGGTTTCTCGCCTCAACTTCCGTAGTGTCCCGGGTTCGATTTCCGGTCGAGCCAATTCAGGAAACGATCTTTTCTAAATTGGCTCGAGTTTGCGGGCGAGACGCCCCTGGCTTAATTCCTTCTCTGGTACCTCATAATACAAGGATATTTATTCTCACTTCGAGACCATGACAAGTAGTGTGTTGTTTGATGCATATTCATATTCAATGTTATTTAATTATTAATGTTTTTTAACGACACGATTGACGTAGTAGCACGGTTTCTCGCCTCGATTTCCGTAATGTCTCGGGTTCGATTCCCGGTCGGGTCAATTATTGACTCGGGTCTGGGTGTGCTGGGACACGCCCCTGGCTTATTTCCTTGTCTGGTACCTCGTAACACAGGAATATTAATCCCTACTTCGAGACCATTCCAAGAGGTTGTGGTTGTCAAGCGCATAAAAAATATATATTTATATGTCTTGTCATATTTTTTTAAATAAACAATCTAACCCGTTCATAGTATTACGAACTAAAAGGCTGTAAACCAGTATTAAATTCATCAACAAAAAACATAAAATAAGAGCCCGCATATTATTATTGTAAATTTTACAGAGGTTTAATATTTTATTATTCTTCTTTTAATTTGTTTTATTACTTGTAATTTTGTGATTGTAAATTTTAGAACTATGATAATGTTTAGGTAAATACGCTTCAGTTTGAATTAATATACTTTAGTTTGCAAATTAAATGGATAAAAAAAAGATATAGAATGCAACCCCTGTAAATATTACAATAGTATGTTGCGGGCTCTTATTTTATGGTTTTTGTCGATGTATTTAGTCCTAGTTTACAGCCTTTAGTTTGTTACACTACGAACAGGTCATATTGTATAGATAGCCAGACCTTCGAGACTTATCAACTACACAGTTTTTGCCGTAAATTGAATACCGATATTACGTAATCGAATTCAGAGCCAGAGGCAATATCAAGATCTAAAAAGTACGTTAAGATCCCTGAAAATAAAAAACATTACTTACTCGTACTTACTTACTTACTTACTACGCTGGCTCAGCGATCCGAAGTGGGTCTTGGCCTCCGACGTCAAAACTCGCCATTTCTTTCGGTCCTGTGCCAAATCCGCCCAGTCATGCACGTTTAGTGCCTTGAGGTCCTTGGGGACTTCGTCCCTCCAGCGATATCTCGGACGACCCACAGGACGGCGTCCTGTTGGTCGTCCCAGATAAGCTCTTTTAGCAGCCCGATCCTCTCCCATTCTCTCCACGTGTCCGAGCCAGCGTAGTCGGGATGATGTTATTTCCCCTATAATATTCAGCTCGGCTATCAAGTCTTCAATCTACTGGTTGAACCTGGGCCTCCAACACCCATCTCCTCCTTTGGTTGGTCCCAGAATCTTGTGGAATATCTTTAAAAAAACATTACTGACAAGCATTATTTAAAGATCATACCTTTCAATGATATGGCTCCTTCCCTCCAACTTGACAACTTCGTTTTACGTTATTTTTTGTTTTGTTCCAGCTCGAAACATTTTGCAGCAACTGCATGTTTCTAACTTTGAGATATAGATAGATAAAAGGTATGGCATATGTAGAGCCTTGTGTTTAAGACAAGTATATATGTAAACCACCCTGTTTGATCCATAAGGGACACGGTATATATTTTCTCATTAATATATTTTTTGTCTCAAAAATAAAGGAGATCATTTTTTTGGGCCTTTTCTGAAAGTGTCAGCCAACAAAAAAGTGGTACGTATAGTTATAACTATTCATAAGGAACAATAGTTAGTATGACACAAAGGTCGTAGGGTTGTCACAAGCCATGTTTTTTTACTTTATTTTTAACTTGTATGTATGAAAATGACGGATTTTTAAACTCGTATAACTTAGCGTGTGGCAACCCTACGACTTTTATGCCATAATAATTATTGCTCCATACAACTATTTCTAACTACTTATATGATTTTTTTTTTGTTGGTTGTCACTTTCTGAAAAGTAATCTGTTATAATTATGCAGATTAAGGTATTTTTCGTTAAATTGTGGAAATTCAGGTTTTCTAATTAGCTGAAATATTTTGCACTAAGGTAAAAATGCTTCAGATCGTGGCTTCTAGCAATATCTATAATTATTTTGTGTTATCTTTCATGCAGTTTCAAAAATCAATAAATGTATGAAAATTACGAATTTTTAAACTCTTATAGCTTGGCTTGCTACAACCTACGACTTTTGTGCCTTAATAACTATTGCTCCGTATGACTAGTTCTGACGATACGTACCTACCACTTTTTTTGTTGGCCAGCACTTTCAGAAAAGGCCCTGAAATGTATGGAGCCAAAATGATCTCCTTTAATATTTACATCCTGTCGGTTAACTATTTCATGCTTGATATTATGCCATGTGTTGCCATGCAAGTTTAAATACTTCCGGATCCGGCCGGATCAAATTGGGTTTTTTATTTACATGTGTATAAGTCCTATTATTCCACGCCTCCGTGGCAGAGTGGTTTCAGAGCTCGGCCCGAATCCCGGAGGTCTCGGGGTCAATTCCCATTTCGGGCAAAGTGTGTTTTCGGATTTATCGAAACATAGGGTTTGTGATCACCAACCCGCATTTGGCAAGCGTGGTGATTAAGCCAATACCTTGATGAATATGACTTGATTTCAATGGTGGAGGCCTTTGCCCAGCAGTGGAACAGTATATAGGCTAATTACTTTGCTTTACTTAAGTCCTATTATTATGTGTATTATTGTAATATTATCGTACTAACTAAAAAAATATGTGATACTTCCGCTAACTATACCTATAACCCTGTATTTTATTATAATTCTAAGACTGATTGAAGATTGTCTGGTATATAAACTAATGTATTTTTCTAGAATAAATTAGCTAGCATAGTAACATGTACATTGAGATTCATTTAATTAAAAATAAAAAATCTATTGAAAATCGAATATTTTATTTGCAACTATATATTTTTACATTCACATTACATTGGCACCATTTTTCTGAAATAAAAGTACAAGACACAAAAAATATCAGTCACGTTTCAAATTCGATACAAAAAAAATTATTTCAACGCTGTCAATTCACCAATTCATTAAGAAAGGAAAGTCGTAATATTCAAGTTGTCTTTCTCAAAATAATTGATGTTATATTCCTAACCCTTACCAATCCACTTTCCTATATCAATATCTGAGAAAAGCTCTTCTAAAACCAAGTACAAATATATAATTTTGGAACCGCAGTCGACCTGAATATTAAGGGCACGATAATTGTCCCAGAGAACCCTATCGTACAGATCGTGTCACGTAAAAAGAGCGCTAGCCGACAGTGGAGGGGATGGTTCTCCATGGGTACAGCATCACCACTAATTTGGCCCTGAATTAGCTCACTGCGAACCATATTCACACTCAGTTTCGTGAATCTTTTGTACAGAAAGCAGTTTGTTGTGAACAGCCTCCCGATTTAGATCTAAGTTATCGACCGATTCGGTTATTTTATTTTAGGTATTTTCATATAATTTTTTTAAGATGGGATGTTTTTATATAATTTAGTTAGTGAAAACTCAAGACCATTGGCTTTAACATAAATTGCTACCGTTAAGCGGGTCATTCACTATAATTAAAATAAACTTACCGAATCGGTCTACAGCTTCGTTCTGATTCGGGGGGCAGCTTAACATATTTCTAACAACAAAAAAAATGCTAATTGGAATACCAGTAAACCAACATTAGCATCGAACTGGAAGCATTTTTTTACGTCTAAAGATTTCCCCAGGTCCTGGCAAGCGTTTTTTTCAGATGACCGGAGCTATAATAAGTCTATTCTAGTTAGGGCTGTCTACTTAGAGTTCTTCTGTATCCAAGGCAGGAAGGCGGTGACGCGCGTGTACACGCCGGGGTACTGGCCCTTGCCGCAGCCGATGCCCCACGAGACCACGCCCACCTGCGTCCAGCGGCCCCCTTCGTTCACCATTAGCGGACCGCCGCTGTCGCCCTGATAAAAGAGTTTTAAAATTCAATACATCATTAGATGCCAGAGAGCCTAGCCAAAGAGCACACATGCTACGGAGATTCTACTTCTAGAAAGCGTTAAAAAGTATAGGAATGACATCAAATGTCACATTATGGCTAAGACCTGACGGCGCGGTTTTCTGCCGCGCCTGCCGCGAGCTATTAGTGATCTGTGCTGCCGTGGTTGCGGGCCCGCAGCTTATATAGAATGCAGAAATGTATGAAAAAATTGAAAGCAGATTTCACGACGTTTCGCCGCGCGGCAGCCGCAGCCGCGGCGGTTTGCGGCCGTGCGCTCGGCGGTTTGTGGCCGCGCGCTCGGCGGTCTATCGGCGGTTGTCTTTGCGGGCGAAAATCGCAACCGCGACGACGGCTGCGGCGCCGCAAAAAACCCCGGTCTCGTGAGTTTGGGTAAAGAACCGCGCCGCCGCGGCGGGCGTGGCAAAAAACCGCGCCGTCAGTTCTAAGCCTAAATGTCCCGATTGAGCGCCGACCAACGACGATTCGGCGTTCGACCATACGAGGATCGTCACTTCTAGCAGCGCCGCCGGTCGTGGTCTACCTAGCTCATTTTGAGGTTATATATACTTATCTGATGTAGGGACGTGTTACTTTGTTTATTTTAGCATTTTACAATGCTTGTTTACTAGAAAAAAACTAATTTCGGACCTTGATCCTACCAGATGAGGTCCGAATTTCGAATTTTTCTAGTTTCCTATCTTTCGTTATGTAGGGTAGTGCTTACACTGCAAGAGTCCATGTTAGCTTTGCCGGCGCACAGCATGTGCTCGACGATGCCGCCGGGCGCCGCCGCGCCGTACTTGAGGCGGCACTCCGGGTTCGACCACACGGGGATCGTCACTTCTTGCAGCGTCGCCGGTTGTGGACCGCCTGATAAAACATATGTGGAATTTAAACGTAATTACAGAAGAGCATTATGTAGTGTTTAATACATAAGTAAGTAATTATCATTGAACATTTCCCTCTTCTATTTGATTTGTACGGGAAACGAAACTATGACGTATCAGCCACTTGTGCTGTTTCATGTTTCTATCCGCTGCTAAAAAAGTTAGTTTGATTTGATTTCCAATAAATAATTGAAAGTAATGTGATGTGACTAAGTTAGTCTTTCCTTTTATTTGTTTGCTGAATGCATAATTTGAATTGTATAAGTACCTTAACCGAATTGGAACTTTTGACTACTCGGGGCTATCATAGGTATCATAGCTCAGAATGCCGCCGATATGTGAATTTCATGGAATTATTATTAAGTTGTAATAATACTAACTCTCTCGTAAGCTTCCCCAGCCGATAACCGTCGCCATTTGTCCAGTGTAAGCTCTGCTTCCGCCTGGCAAGCACACAGGTCGAATTTTCTTTGAGAATGTCACAGGTTGATCCAAAGTCAGAATCGCGATATCGTTGTACTGAAAAAAATAGTTTTTAAGCCAAACCAAGTTTTAAAAAATGCAAAGCTCCATATTCAAACAAATCCTTTTCTTTACCAGAGTCCTCATGTCAAAACCACGATGCCTGACGACGCGCTTGATTTTTCTTTCAATGTGTTGCGTTTCGGTGCTGGTGCGGATGTTGTGGTCACCAAGTCTCGCTGTCAGGCGCGCTACATCCCAAGACGTCATGCTGTGAAGATATTTTAATTCTCAAAGGCCTATTCGGACTTAAGCGGTATTCGCTACCATCTGCGGCAGAGAAAACCCAGTGGGTATGCAGCGGATCTCGCTATCCTTGTGGGTAGAATACCGCGCGGTATCCGAGTTTCGCTCAGTAAGGTAAGGAGATTTCGCCAGTTAGTCATCTGATTTTAGTGATGGATAGCGATGAAGAGGAAGTTTTACTTTTATTAGCCATAATTGACTCACCAGTTAAGCCGCGCCGAACCTGACCGAAATCCATTACTCTACCTACAGCGGCAGCAAATACCGCTTAAGTTTGAATAGCCGCGGAACTTGATACTAAATACCTGAGCGAAACCCGGGCGGTAAGTAGGTACCTCTACCCACAGCGGCAGCGAATACCGTTCAGGTTTGAATTGGCCTTTGTTTGATCATACTTAACAGCGGATCCAGGGAGCTCGTTTTTTTTATATATTGTGGCCGTCAAGAACATAACATTATTATTCGGAATTGTTGGAATGTGAGCTCTCAGCGTTGTTTTTGGCAGCACCAAAGTTCTTAGACTTTATTCATAAAAACTCAAGCAGTCCTTTAACAACGCTGTGTAGAGGAATAGACTGATGAGGAAATGTTTAAGTGAAATAACACTATAACAATTGATTACACATGACATGTGTACTGAAATCTAGTTTTTATATTTTTATTTTGTTAATTTGGGAGGGAAAAAGTAGTTTGATTTTTTTTGTTTGAACTTTTTGTACTATTGTAAGTTAACTGAGACCTAAAATACTTACTGAGCGACGCAATGTGCGGCAGAAAGGACGTGCCGGTCGTCCATCAGCGAGCCGCCACAGAACTGCCGGCCGCCGTTGAACAACGCCACGATCCACGGCCACTCGTTCAGCTCGGCGTTGTGACCGCCCACAATGCGTTCGTCGTCTGTTTCTATGCTCTGAAAACATAAATAGACAGATGAGCAATTCTCGTTTACAAATACCATTAGGTACTTTGTCAATCACAGCTAGAGTAAAAAACTTGGGCAGCAGTTCACACGAACATGTAAGCTGGTGTGAGAGTCGACAGCTGACTTGTGACTGACTAATTTACTGGCACCAAGAAAACCCACACTAAGGCATACAGAAAAAAGAAAAGCAAAACAATAAACAGTTTAAAAGACCCGATGAAAAAATAAGATAAAAATCTTTAAGTACATAATTTTCAATGATACCTACCTACTACTCGAAAGTATTATTATTACAAAGAAAATCTCTGACTGAGCCTAAATCGTGTGTGTAACGCTGAGTTGTGGTATGTGCATTCGCTAGAACTAATAATAATAATAATAATAATAATAATAAATAATCTTTATTGCACAAACAAATACTTACAGCACGTAAAAACAAAAAAGTAAATATTTAGTACAATTTAGGCGGTCTTATCGCTACAGAGCGATCTCTTCCAGACAACCTTCGGCAGAGAGATTTAAAACAGAGGACGAGTTAGGCTGCGCAAAAGCTATGGAAAAAAAAAATAGTAATTACAATTGAATATTATGCTAATATAAAAATAAATAAATAAATACATCTATGTATACACACATATATTGTTTTAGATTACCTAGCACCAGTTTCCTTGTGTAACGAACTAAATTAGGAGAGAAACATATGTAAAAGGAACGTAAACAAAGAAAAAAAAAAAAAAAAACACGAAGTCAGAGAGAGAGGAAGTACGACTTTACCTGAGATTTGAAAATAGGTAAGGATTGAGATTGACGAATGGTTAAAGGCAAGGAATTCCACAGACGAATTGAGCGAACAACAAAGGATTGAGAATAATAGCTAGAAGAGTGCGGAGGGACTGTCAGGTGGAGTTTCCGGCAAGACCGCATGCCTTCACTTTTGGTAGGCTGCATGAATTGAAACAGCGTCTTAAGGTAAGGAGGCGAACGGGGATTAAACAAAGTAGTATACAATAGGGCCAAAATATGAAGATCACGGCGATGTCGTATGGTTAGCCAGTTTAACTGAGCGCGGAATTGAGAAACGTGATCAAATTTACGTAACCCGAAGATAATGCGTATGCAGAAGTTTTGAAGGCGCTCGAGTTTATTCAGAAAATTTTCAGTGATGTCTAAATAGGCACAATCGGCATAGTCAAGAATTGGCAGCAGCAAGGCCTGCACAAGTGCAATTTTGGTGGGTATAGGTAAGAAGTGGCGGAGTCTACTGAGAGAACTTGCTGATGCGAACATTCTCCTGCTCACCTCACCAATCTGTTTCTCCCAGCTCAACGAACTGTCAAGCAAGACACCTAAGTTTTTCACTATGCTGCTATAGGAGATCTGGATCCCATCAAATACAATAGGCGGCATCGACTCCCATTCGATCCTTGATATCAACCACGAGCTGCCAATGACAATAACTTGTGTTTTGTTCGGGTTCACCTTAAGACCGAAGGCCATGCTCCAGTCCAGAATACGTGCCAGATCAGCATTAATAGTTCCGACTACCCCATGAAGGTTTTCAAGGCTACCCTGCGAATATATTTGGAGATCATCTGCATAAAGGTGGTGAGAAGAAGAGAGATTATGAGTAATAGAATTTATGAAAACAGAAAAAAGAAGAGGAGACAGGACACCACCTTGCGGTACGCCAGCAGAAATATCGCGCCATGCAGAAAACGAGTCTTCAGCACGAATGCGTTGCCGGCGCCCATGCAAGTAACTATGAAACCAGTCAAGCACCGCCGGAGATATGTTAAGAGAACGCAAAATGCCAAGAAGGATGTCGAAGTCAACCGTATTATAAGCGTTACTGAAGTCAAGCAACGTCAACACAGTCAGGCTCCGGCAGTCCATGCCACGCCGAATGTCGTCAGTAATCTTTACTAAAGCTGTAGTTGTACTATGACCGGGACGGAATCCAGATTGGAAGGGATTTAAAAGGTTGTATTTGGAAAGGAAGTGACTAAGCTGATCATGTACAACACGCTCCAAGACTTTGGACAGAAACGGCAAAATGGAAATAGGGCGGTAATCGGAGAATGATTCAGGGTTGGACTTTTTTGGGAGAGGAATTACCTGTGCATCTTTCCATATAAGTGGGAAGGTGCTCGAAAGGAGAGAGTAGTTCAGGATGTGGGTAATAATAGGATTTAGGACATCGAGGAGGGGTACGATCATCTTACGACTAACACTATCGTTACCGACGGCATCAGATGCAATAGCCTTAACGTTCTTCAAAACATCACAGTCAGTAACTTGACTGAAGACAAAAGGAGAAAAATCAGGAGTTGGAAGACAAGACAGTTTATTTAAAGTGTCACGCTTTCTAGTATCATCAATGAAGGTAGATGAGCAGAAGTGGGAATTTAAGAGGTCAATATTAATATCTTGGGGGGTGGATTCACTACGTAATCTTCCAACTCCTAGCGATCTCAAGAATTTCCATACTTTTGTAGGGTTACCGTTCTCAGAAGATTCGTGAATATGGCGCCGTTGAGCGTCTCTACACAACCTATTGCAGCGGTTTCTTATCATTTTGTATTTTTCGCGGTTTTTGTCCGATGGCTCCATCTTGAACTTTGATTTTGCAGCATTTTTCTTGTTTCTCAAAGCTCTGAGGTCATCAGATAGCCAGGGAGCAGGAAAATGTTTCATCTTAACCGGTCGAACAGGAGCATGCTTATCGAAAAGCTGTTTAAGAAGGGAGTTGAATATGTTGACCTTCTCATCAATGCCAGTGGTATTGTGTATTACCGACCAATCGATGTTTATTGCATCCTGCCGCAAATTCTCAGTGCTCATGCCACCAAAATTGCGCTGAAATAGTATTTTCGCCTTGGATTTGGGGGGACGGACTTTGTAAGACAAATACTAAGAACAGGAACAAGTTTGTTTTACCTTAGCGTTCTTGTTTCCACATGACATGTCTACAACAGGTTGTACCGTAGGTTTGCTCGGTTGGGTTGGATACATTGGTGGCCATGTCTGTAAATAAAAATATTTTGTAAGTATATTTATATGTGAATATTACTTTACTTACATTGAGTCAATTTTAACCTGTTTTGTTGTAGGTTTGGTAGTCATCTGAGGCCTGGTTGCCCAGGTTGTTGGATACGTAGTGGCACTGGGTGGTTTTGTAGTAACGCCAGCAACTGAAGCAAAAAAAGAAATAATTTTTCAAGTGAGCTATCTTAGTTAAGCTACTCAGCCCTTGAAGTGGTCAGGTCAACCACTAGCCGCCACGTTTAGCGGCTGCCGCAAGTGGCCCAGTATACTGTAGCTGTAGCTGGTACTACATGAGTTACCCTTAAAAAAAGGGTGTACCTACTGATACTGCGAAATGTCAATAAAACAGGCAGACGCTGTTTAGCTCCCAGAGATGCGTTACATTCTTGCTTTGCCTAAGAAATGACTACCTGAATGTTCTTTACAAGGACTGGCCCCATTTAGATGGACTTTTGGACCACGTCCAAGCTACCAAGGATGCGCCAAAAATGTTTTATGAATTGTTATGAATAATTACTGTAGATATCTAATACTGTCAATGACTGGTAAGTAGCCTCACCCAACAACTTGAACTAAATAACTAAGCAATTTTATTATTTATTCAGGTATAGATGAAGCTTCTTACCAAGCGAGGGGGGATGTGTGGGCGCGGCGTGGTCGGGCGGGTGCGTCGGCAGCGGCGGGATGGTGGGCGGCCAGTTGGCCGGGATCTGCCGGTAGTTGGCGCCGCCGTGCGGCCATTGTGCGGCCAGTGCTGACAGAACGCCTCGCTGGAATCTGACGAATGTAAGTGCTATTTTATAGACCTTTGTTTTTTATTACAGAAATTTCAGGGCGGTAAAGTATCCATGATAAGATAACAAACAAAGTATGGGACCGAATCTTAAACTATTCATATGAATATACGTAGTTTCACCTTATTGAAAACAAAAGTGGTTGGCACAAAAAATAAAAAATAAAAATTGTTATCAGGTGTACGAGTACTGTAGGTAAGGTATATATATCACCCTTGAAAATTTGGTTATTATGATTTATTACTTGCATGATTATGAGATTTGCATTTGGTATAAATTATCGCACCTTGGGCTACACCAATTTATTTTAATCTAGTTCTTACGGTTTTCTTATTTATACCGAAACGTTTATATTTAGTATTATTTTAGGAAAGTGTGACTGTAAAACCAGCAATGAAAGACAGAAAACCAAAAAAACTAAAGTAACTAGTCAAGTTTAAAAGTAGAAATTAAAGCCGACATTGTAAGAGTGATCGGTTCTGGAGTAACGTGCAACATACATTTTACAAAAACGTTACCCAGAACCAGGGCTGGGAAACCGGTTTATTTTTCAATGCTCAGTATATTTTAGATAACATAATGTATGTGCGCAAAAACTTGCATCTGTTCAAAAAACACAGTGATACTCATAAACATAATACTAGAAATAAAAACAAATTGAAAACTCCCAGTCTTAGGCTACATAAGGTGGGAAACTCATTTGTGGGTCAATCTGTGAAATACTTTAACAAAATACCTCAAAGTCTTGTTGATCTATGCAGAGGATTACTTGAACGACAAGAGTTTGTGGTCATAGTAGGAATATTCTGCTCCTCTGCTCAATGTTGTGTTCTTTTTTCTACTCTCATTGACTGTACTCTGAATTTATTTTTTGTAAAACAAACAAAGTTCAAAAGAGTAACTATCGAGTTTCTTGCCGGAGTCTTCTCGATAAGAAGCAACGTCCGAACCGGTGGTAGATTCACATTATGTATATTCACGATATGTACTAATATTGTACTATTTTATTTACGTTTATTATTATTATTTCTATATACTTTTTTTTGACATGTCATAAGTGCTTTGTACAAGCTTAAATGAATAAATGATTTTTTTACTTTACTTTACTTTACTTTTTACTTTAACGTATTGGTTTTTTTTCCGTTCGAACAGGAACGTAATGAAAACGATTTAGAAGAGGAACGAATTGTAGGTCATTCTCGCTCAATATAACGTTTTTACCGGTTTTTTCTATTAGGTTCAATACGAAACTGGGAATAATAATTCACAGCCACGCAGCTTAGTCACGGGCGTATCGTTAAACTTTGAACTAAAGAACATTGATGCTTTAATAAGAGAATTATAGTTTCTGTCAGCAATGTTTATATTTTGCCATCAACTTGTACAAGTATCATCTAACGAATAGATCTATCACCACGAAATATTTTCATTCTCAGATAAATAAAAAGTGTCGCCATGTATAATTTTTTGCTATCACGCCACGAGCCTCTGTTGTGAAATAAACCGTTTTTTCCGTTCTCATAAAAAGTTCCCCATTTGCTTGCGCTCCGAACAAAATGCTATGCAAGGAACCGTTCGGAAGGTTTTTTTCAAACCGGTTCCCAGCCCTGCCCAGAACACTTATCGAAGATAACCAAAACGGCCGAAACGGTCAATCACAGAATAGTTCAGGGCTGGCAGCTTGGCTTCTTGATTATGAAACACATAATGATCCTATAAGTCTTACCCAGAAAGTTGGTAGGGCGGATGTTGAACTGGCACAGCTTGTGGCAGGAGCCCCAAACGCTGCACGTCTGGTTCTTGCTGAGGTGGTGTTCCTACTGGTTCCGTACAGCAAACTCCGAAAACCTTAATAGGGAAATGAAGGCGCTATTACTTTAATAATTTCCAATTAAATAAACCTCGACGTTGCGCGTCGTGACACACGGGTCACTCTTTGTGACAGCAACAAAGCGCTAAGCAGTGGACACAGACAGTGCAATTTCAGTTATTGCAATGATCGCATCGAGCCTTATATTATTTTCTGTTTAGACCCGTAGCGCTAGGCTATTTTGAGGTCATAAGTTTCAAAAATTCTAAAGTTGCTGATTTCCTGCATGTAGATAGAATCATACCTAAGCTTATTATTGCGTTTTGTGTCACATCTGACTGTCGCATAATCAGCAATTTGACTATCTGTATGCCATACTTTTTATTCAAAATAAAACTGCCAAAATTTATTTAAAGTTAAAAATCTTTATAGTATCGTATCTAGTATAGCCTGCGGAGTGTGAAAACTTAATTTGTGTCATCTTCAGCGCAAACTGTCATTAGGTCAGTATAACAACAGTTACAACTCTCGCACCGTTTCGTTCGAACAAAGCTGACTTTTTCAAATAATAAGATTTCGTAGATGAAAATGACACAAATGAAGAATTTAGTGTTCTATTACTACATAATAAATGAAAACACGTAAGCTTTAATAACTTGCATTTTCTTTTCTAGCTTGTATGTACAGAGAGTTGTAATAAAAAAAAAATATAAATAAATAAATATGCGCCCGACAATACACTTCTTGTAATGGTCTCGAAGTAGGGATTAATATCCCTGTGTTACGAGGTAACACACAAGGAAATAAGCCAGGGGCGTCTCCCAGCACACCCAGACCCGAGTCAATTCAGGAAAAGATCGTTTCCTGAATTGACCCGACCGGGAATCGAACCCGGGACACTACGGAAATCGAGGCGAGAAACCGTGCTACAGCGCACTACGCCAACCGTGTCGTCAATACTAATGTCGTGGATAAATTCGACACAAAATACGTTGTACGTTGTACAACAGATACTTATTAGTATTCTAAAACGCATAACACATATTTAACCAACTGTAATATTCTTTTAGAGCTAGTTGAGCGATCTGTTAGGTATTAGTTAAATGTCAGGGTTCCTGTGGACAGAGCTGACACAAAATGCCTCTGTACATCAGTTACTACTTCGCGGGTTCGAATCCCGCTTAAGTCCCAGGACCAGGTCGATTTTTTCTAGTTTCTATCTTTGTGTAGTTACTACTTCGTTATCATCATGAAAGTAAAATTTTCATCTCTAATTTTTTTTCGTCCAATACTGACCGAAAAGACAAATACCTAAATTTCTACCTACGCGACTACCTAAGATGACACAAATTAATGTATTAGGTTGGACAAAGGATTCTGAAACTACATGCCAAAAAGAAATAACTTTACTATTTTCAAAACCTCAAAACCCAGCGCTACGGGTCTATGTTTCGCAACATCTTGAGTCAAAGACAGACTACCGATGGTGATCGGTTAGCAAATACTTACCAAACCATATTTTCGTGTGGAAGTGATTCTTACCGGTGAACGAACTTTCCGATTTTAGGGAAGAATTGGTTACTATTGTTAAAAAAAAGAACTGAGATCGTAACTGTTTTTGAGACGTTTCGAAATGATTCAAAGTATTCTTTGGAATGGCGTTAAAATATAAAAAAAACGAAAATCTTTTATGACATCACTTACCGCGCCCTTAAATTAAGTGTTTATTTTAACGCAAAAAAAGAACAATATTTTATATTTTTTCAAAGTTGTAATTGCAGAGTTACTCTCTACGGACTTTGCTAGCTGTCAAAACAGGCCTATTAGATTTCGGCGACGGTAGCTAACTACCTTTACAACTTTCTATCTAATTTGACATTTGAAAATTTATTTTAGAAAATGAAAGGAGGAAGTTTAGTTTCGCTCATTTTCGTTCCATTAATTTGGCTCTCGCAGTTTACCAACCTCCATGTTTTCAGCATTGATATAGCTGCAGGTGTCGTAGTGGCCCATCACCCACCCATCGGAGCCTGACAAGTCCACCACTTTGACCAGAGGGTAGCACTCTCGGAAGCTCTTGCAGGTCCCCTGTTTGCCGAGGGTTGTCGCGCAATCCAAACCGAATGCGCCTTCGTCCATTTGCTAAAATTAATTGACGTTTTCATTTTTAAAGCTATTTTACATTATGCTATGTCACGGATTCGGGATTCAATCTCTACTCAAAGCTTCATGTGTCGTACTTTTCTAAGTAATTATGTGTATTAGTCTCTTGACTACGTGAAAAAAGAAAAAAGAGACCACCTTTTGTACCGCATATAACAATAAAAGATTATGATTAGGTATGATTATGACCCAGATTCATTTATCGTTTTAAAAAATTAACACTGTTTTGTCTTCATAGAATTGATAGTTATGTAAGTATTATAATGGCCTTACTTTCTACTTCTTCTTCTTCTTCTCGAGTCAATGGAAAATATAATATATTGATCTAATTTAATTTAAACGGACCCCGCCCAGAACCCAGCGACTTTTAGCGCACTACTTCCTAGTGTAAAAAATGCACAATCTTCAGACAGAACAAAGATTCCTATTGCTAATTTTTTTGGGTAAATATGAGTTCCTAACATTGTACTTATAATCGTGAAATATTAAATGTATTGTGTGTTTGTGACATACTTATACTTTGATACAAAAATCTTTTTAGTCAAGTTCACGCCGCGGTGTAACTATCTGCTTGCAATTATGACTAACTATTTTTGTAAAATAAAAGACGAATGACGAATATTAAATTATCAGCACATTGAAAAAAAAACACGAAACATACCGATTTAGTGTGAAAGTAGAAAAGTTGTTTCCCATCTCGGGTGCTGTTCGCTGTTTCTCTTCTGATACGATTTACGGCAGCTGAAAAAAAAAACTAAAATACAATCAAATATAAGCAGTAGCATTATTTAACCAGATGCGGGTAGGTTTCCAAAGACGGTAGGTAAACCTTTATTAAACTATTGCAAAACTGTTCTTATGTCTGGAGTTTAAGGTGCCATCTAAAGCTTGATGTGGTTTCGTGTGGACGGTATGACTTTACGCACAACGATGTAGAGACTCCTATGCTAATGGGGCCTTCGTGGAATTTAATTTAACTCTCTATAAAAACCTTTTCATCCTTTGAACACTACTTTGTCACTTTCATTTTCAGTGCCATCAAGTATACCTAGCACGAAAAACAAAGATTAGTGCAATAGCCAAGGTAAGTAGAGTTAAGGTAGGTACTGATTACGTTTTTAATAACAGGCGGTGATAGACCAGTTACCTAAATAAGTCATATTAAATGAAATACCTGAAAAAAAACTAATAACTAAATACTGGATTGGTTAGTCTCCTGTAGCGAAGCGGGCTCATGCGCATTAATAAATTCAATGGTTGCTTAGACCAATTCACTTTATAATCCATTAGGTGCACACTAACGGTACCTAATATAATTTAGCGGGTACCGTAATAACATCAAATAAGTAGTACGACCGAGTACGTATGCTTCCCAAACCAGTCGCCAACCACAAAAGCCTGTTTCACAACTACCAATATTTATTTTTATTATGGGCCATTTTATGTCTGCTATCTCGAAAATTGTACCATAAAATACTACCGCAGTTAATTGCTGTTGTTAATAGTGTTAAGTGTAGAGAAATTAGAGTAAGTATGTATACCTTGCTGTGCTATAGGAAGGAGATGAGTACCTATCATAGTCTTGTTTGTAGTGATTTTATGCGCGATGCGAAAATATTTATCCCTACCATTTGCACCAATGTGAGGCACATTTGACAATAATAAAACATTATGTTTGTACAGAGGCGTTCCTGTCAACCTGCTGACGTAAGGAGCCATTTTGCAACGTTTTTGTTAAGGTTGATGCGAACGCCTCTGTAAAACAATATACATAAGTGTGAAGTTTGGCAATAATCATCAGTATTTTTACCATACATACTATTTTTTTTTCTATTGTGCATACTTCGATAGCTAGCTATTGAAGTATATAGTACCTGTGACATATCTATGTAAATAAAAAAATAAAAAATAATAACTTTATTACTCAATATCAACAATTAAAGTATTGAGACACCCCAGAGAGTAATGCAAAACTCGTGTTGGGGTTGGCTCACTCTCCTATTTTAAAACAGTTTTACATTAAGTATATTAGTGACATTATTAGTACAAAGCCAGCCTATATTAATATGTGTGTATGTTTTTTGCGTGAGTGTGGGCGTGTGTGCGTGTGTGTGTGTGTCAATTTAAGTTATTCTTGCCAAAAGGTTTTCTGTTGTTTCGTAATCTAATGTGTTAAGCCGGTCCACAAAGTGTCTTTTACATTCTAAATATGGTTAAACTTTAGGTGGGGCGTCCAGGCGTAATGTTTTATTTACTGCGTGTCAAAAAAAACGTAAACACTCGAGTCCGTTTGTCGCATGGGTCCAAGAACACCACATAGCCAACCAGCGTCAATGCTATTTTTCACCTGTGGCATCTGCTACTGCCTTAAGACAATTTATTGGCTCCCAATTTGCCAAACACCGTCGTAAGTGTTACTCTGGATCACCGAAATTTTTAAACATCTTTACTACACTCATACATCGCTAAACATTTGTGAGTAATGGGAAAGTGCCTTCCTTTCTCAAAAGTCATAACGGCGAAATTTGTATTTCATTGTCACTTATGCAAACAGACATTGTTATTCTGCGAAGGATCATCGCGAATTAGTCACAGTACGCGTGTGCCGTTTGTAAACATGCACGTTATTTACCCACTCGCATTTCGGCCGCTGCATACTCGATACCGTTATCTGTTAACCATTTTATCGGATTCCGATGTGATTCGATTTCTTTTAAGAATTGCGACCACAAATGCTATACAAAATGAAATCGTGAGTAATGTTAAACTGTTCATTGAATATTTTTTTTAATCAGTTGCGATCTACATGATTTTTAATCTGAATCTTTGAATGAGAACTTGCTTAATTATGATTCCGTACAAGTTAATCTCATTTAAATTCACGTAATTAATAAACGTTGATAGAATAGTGAAGATTTTGAAAAAGATTTGGACGATTAAGTTTAATAAAGTACCTAACTTTTTTTAAAATTGCATTCATGTTAGCTTAAGGAATATACAGTATTTCTTACTTTTCCAGTTTCCATGGATTAAAAAAATCTTCTGACTCAGCTAGGATAGAAGTATTCATAAAAATCAGATGATGAATTAAGTGATGCAAAATATTATACGAGAGGCGGCTGAAAAGTTTTGAGCCTAAGTACCTAAGTATAAGTAATAGTAATGACTCGCGCATCACACCACTGATTGCGGGTATCCTAAGCAATATAAATGTCAAGTTTCTTGTCATTAGCATCATCAGCATCATTGCACTTTGAGTAATTGAACCGTAAACGCCACCATGTCCGAGTCATCCGCACTTTGCACGAAGTTGGAGTACAGAGCTGTAACGAAATTTCTCATTAAGAAGAACAGAACGCTGATAAAATTTTTGAAGAGTGTCAGCAGGTTATAGGGAGTCTGCACCTTCATTTGGTACCGTAAAACGTTAGCTAGCTTTCCGCCCGCGGCTTCGCCCGCGTGAACTTCATTTCTGTAATATGTATACATCAAATATTTATAAATTGTAGCCTTTGTGTTATTCTGATGTATAAGCTGTATTACTGTAAAGATTCATCTAAATCCGTTCAGTAGTTTTTGAAAGAGTAACAAACATACACACATACATCCTCACAAACTTTCGCAATTATAATATTAATAGTAAGATTTATTTGATTTCGGGAAAAACTGAACCAATTTTTTTTTTGTAATTTTCGTAGAAACTAGTATATGTAAGACCGGATTCAAACGACGGATAATTTTTTTTTTCATTGTTTTAGTTTATAATCATGAAAAGTTATCAAAAAAATATAAAGTGGGTACTTAATATTTTGCAAATCTATTAATTTAAGGTATTATATTTAAAGCCTGTTAGTTTTATTCTAGAGAATCAGTTCTACAATGTTTAAGTTATATTATTAGATACAACAGTAGATACGTTCATATATTTGAACAGAAACATGAGCTGTAGAATTAAAATATTGTAAATGGGCATCATCTTCATTATTATTGAGTTGTTTATATGAATTGAAACTGATTATAGTTGTTTTGTGGGACAAACTGGATAAAAATGTCGCTGGAACGACCAACCTTGAGGAGGTTGAGGCTTCAGAAGCTACAATAATTTACCTTCCACACAATTCACGAACGTCATTGCCCAGTGATTAAGCCTGATTTCCTCTGGCCATATGACGATAATGTATGTCCTTTAAAGGTCCCTAGATCCAGCACCTAAAAAATTGAGCTTATCGGAATTCAAAGTAAAGTGGACTTTATAGTGTTGAGTAAAGTTTTATTATTCGATTGTTCATCACTTCTGGCCCGCCGCAGTGAGTTTTTTAAAACAACTTTATACGATCCGTGCAAGTGAACCGATTATTGCACCTAGTATAACAGCCTTGAACTTGAATTCAGAAATGCATTTTTTTCTTTACGTAAGTCTTAAAAAAGGAAAATGTAGCTTTTGAATGAAGAACTAGGCATCGATAAGAAAGTGAAGGAGAGTCTTTCTACTTGTTCTCGGTTATGAGGTGATTCGAATGAAATGTTTTGACATTTTTAACTTTCGGCACCACTTAGGCAGAAGTAGTGAAAACTCTTTAGGGATCCACCACAGAAGCTTAAAAATAAAAAAAACAAAAAACATTTATTTCAGAGTGAATCCGTATTAGAACAATAGCATTAATTACAAATAAAATGTCAAGATATGAGAATCATATCAAATTTACAAATAGGTACGAAAGCTTAGTTAATATTTTTTTTGTTAAACGCATTAATTTAACAATTCGCTATGAACAATTGAACACAGATCAAGCGTTACAATTTCGACTATTCACAAGAGATGATATCGAATTTAGTAAATTGATATATTCTGCCGTCTCCCTTGAAAGCCAGCAAGTGTAAATTAGTGAAAACAGTCCACCACCCACTTCCCTAGATCAGCTCTGCCGCCTGTTTCTTTAATTTAAAGATATGCTTAAGCTAATGTTGCGAACTTTTCAAAATGCTATCTAAACAATAATAACTGGTCCTTAGCATTCCGGGTTCAGCGATTCAATGCAAGGAAATGTCAGCAGCGTCACCCAGAGCCAATCTCCAGTCTCCGATCTAATTAATGTCCTCGAAGCGACAGCATACAAAAAACGTTGTACCTACTTAGAAGCGACCGTCTAAGTGGTGTGGACAATGCGGTGATTGATGTGATAGGCTGTGGGCGTGTGGGTGTTTGGAAATTTGCATTGAATCGATACTGTACCAATTTTTAATGGCCCACGTGTGATGCAGAGTTAGCGGATCGAGGGTTGACGACCAGCTACTTTAGCGACACAATTTAAAAAAATAGATCAGACCGCTAGCCACACAGAACTCAACTGGACCCCAAGAGTCAATGCAGAAACTACATTACCATAATCGGAATCTATTAATCTACTTTACGGAGTATATCGATCGTTTTGATTATTTATTTCCAATGTTTTCGCTGTGGGCCGGACATCTTAGTGCAAATAACTTTCTCTAGCCTCAAAACCTCATACTGCCTGTGTCGTGCATTGTTTTGTGTCCACACCATACGAATATAATTATAATGGTAATCATTTTGAAAAATATAGTAGAGTAAAAGTAAAAACACGAATGACGAGTCCAATTACAACAAGGCAAAATAAACGGTATCTATGATAGTAAAAATCATAAATAAATATTATGCGACTCTACCACAATATTTCCGAAACATCGACATGCCTCCTTTAGCGATGCTCTTAACCACAAATGTATGCTTAGTTATAACAACGGATCAGCTATTGCTAACTTTTTGAAATTTAAACGAATCAGTTAAATCCAAGACACAAAAATGTTATCACTAAATCCAATTGGAAAAACAATAATTATTAGTTCACTTCCCTCATAAATTTATTAATGAAAATAAAATAGTTGTCAATATTCACTCACCATTAATTATAACCGCATCGTCTTTGTAAAACGCGCCATCTTTCGGTGAAAATCCATTATTGCCGTCGGAGACACTGCCGCATGTTAATGCAAAGAAGCTCATCCAGAGGATTATTAATTTAGTTCCCATCGTCATTTGAGTGTTGTTTCATTCACTAACTAAGAGTTGAATAGCGGAAGGATTAGAGACAGGCGCGGCGCGAGGATGTGCGGCCCGCAAGGAGTCGCTTCGCAAAATGCTGCGGCCTCCTCGCCTCACGCCTTTATAATATTTTTTCACTGACGCTCTATATTAGGTAAAAGATAACAGAGCTTTTTCTCCTTTTGTACTCGCCTGCCATTCCGATACAAACGAGCTTTATAAAATATGGCAACCATTCGGCTGAATGCGCTCCAAAAGTATCATCGATTGATGGTGTTTATTTTTGCAGAGTTCACACGCATCATAACAAAGAATGATTTGGGAGAGCGTTGAACTTTGTTGGAATTTCTTTATTATGGATGCAGCAATAACGACAAGCGCAAATTGAGACCCACTATAATTTAGAGGACTGAGTGGGAGATAAGGCATCCAAGTAACATTTTCCCTGTGCGGTTTCGGCGCCACAGTTAGACCGTGAAATCGCGGGTACCCATCATATTATCATGATGTCCCGAGCCAGTAAGATAGTAATTATATTATGAGGTCTTACTGCCGAAGAAAATTAAAACATTGGTCAAGCTTCATTTGAACCACCGTTGAGGTCTTAATACTCTAACGGGTAAAAGTATTTTTTTAACTTTTTGCACATTCGCAATTTGATTTATTCAACTTTTAAAATAGAAATGGGTCTCGTTACTTTTGCTTGTATTTGAATGTTTAGATGTATGCTGGGACTTTTTTCTAATAGTTTAGTTCATAATTTATTTATTTACTAAGTGTGAACTGCCAGAATATCTACACTCATTGGCATGTTATTTCGAAAGTTAGAAGTGATCGATCATCACATGATCATCATATCACATATTACGAGTTTTAGTACGATACGTAAGATAGAACATAAAACCATCGAATTATTTAAGAGTAACTACTAACTTGTTGTCCCGGGACACCCTGTGATTTTAGTGCATATTTTTTTTCTGAATGATTATTCAGTGCTATAAATGTAAATGCTTTTAAATCAAGAGAACCTAATAATCAGCTAACAATGAAAACAAAATTAAGCATGTTGTACCTCAACTATTTGCGCCACGGTAACCAAAAAAGGGACACAACCGAGAAATTTTCGAAAATTTGTAAAAAAAATCATAACTCGCAAACTACCAAAAATCTCGGAACATTCTCGTACTTGGGGGTCCAATCGATAGGTATTTGTCTCCAGACCACAGACCTTCGCTGCCACAGGTTTCCCGGAACAGCCTGTATACATACTTTTAACCAAATCGTAACCAATGTAAATATGTGCGTTAGTTTTTCTTTCGGAATGTGAATATAATATGGATACATTTTTTTTGCATGTGTAAGTGAAACCTATAGTGCGCGCGGAACTAGTTGGCCGCGCCTTAGGTGGCGACAGGGGCAAGGGGGCGGGTTGCCTACTGCTCGCAACGCACATGAGATTAGACAGTGATGACCAATCTCGAGATATCGTAACAATATTTATTTATTTAATCTTTAATGCACAAAAAATAGTACAAAAGGCGGACCTAATGCTATAAGCATTCTCTACCAGTCAACCATTGGGCGAGACAGAAATGCTGATGGCTGTGCAAAATACTAATTTAGCGAGAAAAACAAAGAATTTACCAATAATTAAATTTAACTAACAAACTAGAAAGTATTCCAATAAAAAGGTATTGTATTGTAAAATAAACATACATAAATATATATTTGTTTCATTATTGAAAAATAATAACCAACAATTGAATTTTTAGAAGTTTATATTGTAATTAATAGTAAAATAAACCAAAAACAAATGATATGAAATTATTCTGAACTCCCTGAACTTGAGTCAGAATCATCTTGTAAGTTTATAATGATTTCGTCCATCACAGTGTCAAATCTCATATCATGATTCCAGTATTCTTGTTCGTTTTTTTGTACGTGGTCATCGCATTTTTGTCATTGTTCGGCAGAGAATTCGGAAAATAGCCTTGTCAGTATTGTAATTTTCTCGTCCAATGTAGCATTAATGTGATCTCTGGCCAGGCAATTTTTAATATTTGCCCACACAAGCTCGATCGGGTTGAGGTCTGGATGATATGGAGGTAGTCTTAGAACAATATGGCCTGCAGCTTTCAGAAGTTCATCAACCGTATATTTTTTTTCTGAGTGGGTCGAATTAATCAACCTCAAGAGTTCGGCTTTGATCATCGTGGGAGAAAATGACACGTTATGATTTTGCAACCAGTTCTGCATATTAATTTTCAAACTGGACATGACTATAACTATGACTGAGTTAGGTGGAAGTTTAGGAATTAACTTTTGATCAACCCAGTTGTAAAAATTTGTAGAGTTCATGACTCCATGATAATATCCCGTTTTTGAATCTGATTTGAAAATTAGCAAAGCTTCGTGAACTAACCCCTCCCGGCTACCAGCGTGAACTATTATTAAACGCCTTCCTTTGCTTATATCTGCATAAATTCCAGGCTCCGACGAAGATTGCCAACATATTTAAACATTGTGACTTTGGTTAACGTAAGTTTCGTCCAAAAAGAAAATATTTCGTTTGTCTTCTCTGTACTTTCTTATGGCCCTCAAATATTTCACTCGCCATTGAACAATGATTGGACTCTCTATTAAAAGGGATCTCTTCGATTTAAATTTTTTAAATGAATATCCCAGTTTGTGCAAAAGTTCTCTTAAATAAGTCAATCCGCAATCTAAAATATTATCCTCTTTTAGCACAGCATTTAGTTTTCGTAGACTTGGATTTTTTTTCTCTACCGTATAAAACTGAATTTTTCTTCTTATCACTCCTAAATCATAATCATCAACTTGTTTTTTCTTTTTTATTTCTTTTGGTCTCCGCGGAGAACTAAATTTTGCTTCCCCCGTATTTTTTAAGGAAGTTTTACTTTCAGCAATCACTCTCCTTACACTTCGTTCTGATATCCCTGTTGCTTCTGATACTAATTTATGTATATTTGCATCAGTTTAATATATAAAATTTATTAGATTAAAAATACTAAAACAAATACTAACACATCTGAAGTTATTAAAATGAACCTAAAAGTAAAAACCTTAAAAAATATCATTTAATAACTAAAATATATTATTAAAAGAAGTCCCTTTAGGCAAGGTTCCGAAGATACTGGCAGCGTTCCCTCTTTGAATAGCTAGACTAATTCTTTGTCCGAGGTAGCTGCCAGGTCTTCGGTCTCCTGTGATGTCGATCAGTTTTATATTCTAAATTTATATTGACATCAACTTTCCGTTTTTAAAAAACGTATGCACTTTATGAATGATTTCTTTTGATTGTTCCTGTATCGGCGGACTCATCTTGATATTGTTATCACATGTGCGTTTTGTCTAGGCTAACCGGAACTTTTAACGCGTGTTGCCGTCGCGAAGTACGGCGCCGAACTGAGCAATGACAGCAAGCGTCCCCGCCTCCCCGTCCCACCGCACACATACCTCAGGCGCGGCCAACTAGTTCCGCGCGGACTATAGTGGATGGATCTTCTCTAAATTCTAGATTTAAATATGTGAATTGTACATTTCTGCATCATGCCAAAAGCTAGCGCGAGAAAATAACATTTCAAGTCTCTATCTGTAAATAAATACCCATGTTTGTTGAAAATAATGTAACGGGAAATAGTGAGATACTTAAGTAAGTATATGAATTATGAAAAGTTTTGAAATAAATAAGACATTAAACACCTAAAGATAAAAAGAAAATCATAAATACGATTTTCCCGCCCCATGATGGTAGGCGTTGTGCAATTTGTGTCCAAAATAACGCAAGGACTAGGATTCAATAATAGAATTTACTTTCGCGTGGAGAAACTTTTCCTAGCTTTTTGATTTATTTTCACATATTGTAGATAATAATGTCACACTTGGTTCAATAAGTCTCGGGACTAAATACTAAAAAAACGTTAGTAATTCGAAGTGCAATTCGTTTAGTTTGGCCATCGTTACCATTGATTTGTGACACGGCGCATTGTCCTGGTGAAAAATCACTTTTTTTTTCTTCAATTGAGGCCGTTTTTCCGCGATTTCGTACTATAATCGCTCCAATAACCCCATGTAGTATTCGCTATTTATTCTCTGTCCTTTATCAACGTAGTCGATGAAGATTATTCCATGCGCATCCCAAAATACAGAGGCCATAACCTTGCCAGCTGATTTTTGTGTCTAAGGCCGCTTCGGGCGGTTTTCACCGGGTGCTCTCCACTCTGCTGACTGCCGATTGGATTCCGGAGTGTAATAGTGAATCCATGTTTCATCCATTGTCACGTACCGAATTAAAAAATCCTTTTTATTCCTGTCAAACATAGCCAAACAGCGCTCTGAAGCATCAATACGCTGTTGCTTTTGATCAATCGTGAGCAAACGCGGCACCCATTTGGAAAAAAGCTTTTTCTTGGACAAATGTTTATGTAAAATGGTGAAGACACTACCAGTTGAAATCTTCACTATCTCAGCTATCTCACGCAATTTTACTTTTCTATCTTCCTTCGCGATTATCAGGACTTGGTTGATGTTTTGTTGACTCACTGCTTCATTTGGACGACCAGAACGTTCAGCATCATTTGTATCCATACGACCGCGTTTGAATTCAGTATACCACCGACAAACTGTTGTTTTAGACGGAGCAGATTCTAAATAACACTTTTTAAGCCACTGCTGCGCTTAAACGGTGGTTTTTCCCATTAAAAAAACAATGTTTTATCAACACGCGAAACTCGTTGTTAACTATTTTTTACGAATGTACTAAACTAGTCTTACTAAAAAGTGTGTAGCTCAATATTTTATCGTTCGATTTTCAAAAAAAAATACACATATCATTTTGATGGCCAGTGCTTTCGAAAAATAAAAGAAGTTTTTAATATTAGCCGCCTTGTCTATGTTAGTCCCGGGACTTATTGAACGATCTAGTAAGCATAATGATTGTGTGAGCAAAACCCATAGCTTCTGGTTTTATAAACCTACAAAGTATAAAATAATTTAGTGTGAATATGTGTTTGTTACCATTCCTTTTGAATGAATTAAGCAGATTTATTGTGCATAGTGCGTAGGGTTGTTTGATAGCGTCTTGTCAAGAAAAAGTACGCGTAGTCTCACTAAAATACCAAATAAACAAAATTCGAATAATGCAAAATATATCCTGGACGACGATCCAGTTCTATATAGGATACGACAAAAAGTGATTTAATCCTTGTCATGTCGTTGGTACGCAGACCAAAAAAACACTGAACCGGTGTCGATGACCTTTTGGAAATAAGTCTCATTAATATTTTCGACTAACGATTTGAAAGAGCATGCCTGCTCTACTTAAATGGGATTAACATTCCTTATAAATATTGCTTCTGTCATGAAATTAGTAGGTACTGAAACTTATACCGACTAAACTAATAGGTACCTTTAGTAATAGGATGAGTTTGTCTGGATATCACAAAAACAAGATTGGAATGTGGATACGAAATATCTCGGCTAAGCACAGCGATTAGGTGCTACGGTAAGCGAACCTCTATGTACGCTCATCAAGCTATGGAAATTGCTATTACCGTTCAAATCCAATCACTATTCGTATGGGAGTAAGAGTACAAGGATTCATAAAGAAACGAGTGAGTACGTTATCGTCGTTAATCTTAACATATTCCGTTATGTCAATGATCGTTTTCTTTTTGAACTGTGCAAAAACTTGGAACACAAATAATGGTCTCACACTAATCAAGTTCAAGGCACTCATGAGTGTTTTTTTAACAATATCAAAAATTAATAGCGATGTCTGTCATGCATATTATGCACGAGTGCATAAATAGAGCTGACTCTATTTCTCATCATTTAAAGTACAATGACTAGGTTAGGAAAGGTAATACAGATACATATAACAGTATCAAATTAGTGGCTCTTATAGTGCGAGGAGGGGAACTATTTGTGATTTATTAAATTTTTTTTTAGATATTTACTTATTATCCGAATCTAGGTTCACTTGGCCTTAGTGCTTAGGCCTTAGAGAAAGCTCCAAGTGAACGACTTATAGTAAGGGGCTATCTCTCGGACATTTTTTTTCATTGCAACACAGACTTTGTCTATTATGGGTGCCACAGTTCAATCAAGTTGAGAAGCCCACAATAAACATTGTAAAACCTATTCTTAA
Organism: Udea olivalis; assembly: GCA_947369235.1. NCBI lineage: Eukaryota > Metazoa > Arthropoda > Insecta > Lepidoptera > Crambidae > Udea > Udea olivalis. Next base: position 11,743,789 of record OX376341.1, on the reverse strand, counting down.
GCTCCAGAAATGTAACACCTAAATGTTTATTGATATAATAATTTTGTATTTGTATTTTGTTGTATTTGCATTTAAACCCGAAGTGTCTAAAGAAAAGCTCACATGCTATGAATATTTATCTGTGAGCTCTGAAAAGTTCTGAAATGGAGACTTTGATGCCAACGTAGCGTGTATTGACCTGATAAAACTCGCAGTATGCTGACAGTAATATATTATTCGCGATGCAGGCGGTCATGCCTACAACTTTCCACTTTAAGAGTTATAGGGGGTTACTTTTAGGCTGCTTTTCAACCAGAGATGTGCTATGCAGCTATGCTGCGAGGATGTGCGAGCTTTTTTTGAAACTAATAAACCGTTTCCACTGATGCTATGCTTTTTGATAGAGCGAGTAAGATGTGCTACGAAGATGCGTCGCCGCAAGGTAGCTGTGCGAGGAACCGCAGCTCGAGCTATGCGATGCAATGTACCTATCGACAGTAGGGAAGGCATCCAAGTCACGCATCCAAAGCACGCATCCACAGCACGCGCCCACAGCACGCATCTATTCAGATTAAAAACAAAGCTTAGTAGAATCCATTTTTACTAGTGCTATGCTATGTGAACCAATGACTATGATTGGTGGATATGTAACGCATCCACAGCAACTTAGCGTAGTACATCTCTGGTGGAAAAGCACCCTTAGCCGGGGATGTCTCGCACTCTTTAAATTCTTCATCAGTATTTTTTTGTAGTACATCATAACATTGATATCATTAGACATCGAATGAAGAAATCCACCTTGACTTAGATAAGACTTTGAAGTTACCGAATATATATGTAGACGAAAACAAAAACTAGTACCAAACTACAATGTGTTCAACGCCACACGAAGGAAACGTATTTACGTTAAAAATATGAAAGAATGAGAGTTGAATTCAATAAATTATTAAAACTCAAACACAAGTTGGGATGAACGACAATAATATTGATAGTTACAGCAATATTAGGTACCTAGTTTTGTGGGAATTGAAATGTCAAGAAAAGAAGTCTCTGACACTTTTCAAATAAAGCAAACACTTTCTTGATTTAATCCAAAATGATTTTCTTTCAAATTGTTATCCTTTTTGTGATCCCCTAGACCTTAACAAAAGTTAAAAAATGTGAAACGAACAGCCTGTGTTTGTTAAAATACTTTAGCATTAAGAACAATCTATCACTACATTATAAAACGAAACAAAGTCGCTTACCGCTGTCTGTAGGTCTACTTAGGCCGAGATCTATAAAACGTGCGTGGCCACTCAACAAAGCAAAAATAGGGGAAATAATTCCTGTAAAAGCGAATTTTGGCACAAATGTAGGGAATGTTGTCTGAAGCAACATACTCAAAGTACTGATGGAGGGGGGTGGAGTTAACGGGTTTTGGGGTAAAGGTACTTTTTAAAAGTTTGTCTTAAACAACTCTTAAACGGTGGCTCCTAGCAAAAAAAAAACCTTAAAATTTTCTATTAAATGAGATATGAAGGAATGAAGATGGACAATAAAAACATAACATACCAACACGACTTTATAACGAACGAGGTAGTCAGAGGCAAGTGACTGTGTCGTCATGGTGAACGAAACACTCAGAAGCCCACTTTTGCACCAATGAAGCTTGAATACTTTCAAAAATGAAGAACCCAACGTGGTAGGTGGAGAGCCTACCGTCGTTATCCGGGTTGATTTGGTTTTTGATCGATGTTTTCCATCACCAGAGAGTAAGTCTGATATTTAACAATGAACACAAAGATTTTGGTTCTGGCCATATTTGAACTCGGGACCATACGATCCTTAATAAAGAATGTCTTAAAACAATTCTAACTATCTTCTAAATCTAAAATATCATCATCAACATCATCGTCGATGGTGTTTTCGATGGGGGATGGAGCATACTAGGCTGACACTGGAAGCAGGCGCTGCCTGCTTTCCGGCAGCCGCATAGCACGCACCCCACACCTTAAATTTTTTTTAGAGTTTTTTTGGGTCAATTCTCGTTTTGCCGTGAACAGCTTATCAATTCCCAGGAAGCTGTTGAAGTTGTCGCACTGAAAACCATTTGGTCTCCACCTTTTCACGACCTGGTTTCATAAAGAACACGTTGATATTTGGTGGAGACAATCCCTTAAGGAGGACTATCAAGTCGACATCCTCTCCAACTTTTCTGCTTCAATATGTCGTTACATCTTGATCCCAGCGAAAAAGTGTATAGAACCTTTTTTGTAGGAAATTGCATGTGAAATGTTTTTTTTTTGCTATGAGCAGAAAAACTTAAAAAGTCTTACGTTTATGTATAAAACATGCTTTTGTATCTATGTACATTGCAACCAGGTGAGGCCAGGCGGTTTTCTAGTTCCTTTTAAGAAGCAACCCTTAATTTTAAATGTCACTCAAAGTTATGATACCGTCCTGTGGCGTTACAACTAAACGTGGTTCAGTATAATTATTTGTGTTACTACTGCTAGGAGTATGTGAGTAGTTCCCAACATTGTTAAAGTTCAACTATGAGCTATTTCAATTATTCATTCCTGGTCACCCATACCTACTGCCAATGCCTTAAAAACGTTAAGGCGCCAGGGCGGAGCCCGCATCGGCTTTCACGGCGGTGCCAGCGGCTATCATAAACGTACGCTATTATACAGGGTGGTCCAAACATACACGTCAATAAACTTTTAATCAAGTTTTATTTGATACATTAATTACTTGAATTTTACACTTCTGACATTTTGAATGAAAATTTAAGTATGATGCTGTTGAAGTAACCCAATTGAAATTTACATCAAAGATAGTTAGGGAAATAGTATAGTTTTTAAAAATGGATGGCCAGTTTCTTGTCCAGCAGACGCATTAAAGCCGTTGTAGACGGCAGTTGCTCCGATAGCTTGGACATCAATTCTGGCGTCCCACAAGGCTCTGTGCTATCTCCTACGCTATTCCTCTTGCATATCAATGATATGCTCTCTAATGATGGCATTCATTGCTATGCGGATAATAGCACTGGAGATGCCTTCTACACAGGCCGAGCAAATATCCCTCGTACATTTGTGGAGGAAATTCGAACTAAACTTGTGTCTGAAATCGAGAATATCCTAGCTTGGGTCTCCGATTGGGTTCGGAACAATTTGGTCCAGTTTAACCCCACTAAGACACAAGTTTGCGCTTTGCCGCTAAGAAAACTCCATTCACTGTAGCTCCTCAGTTCCAGAACACTACCCTTACCTTTACAAATAGTATTGGGATTAGAGCTTGCAATTACCGGCTGTTTCAATTACCGGTAATTTTACCGGTAATGGTTTTATTTTTACCGGTCATCCGGTATTACCGGTAATAATCTTTTTTTCTGTAAAATTAGTTAAAACGACCCTAACAAGGAATTTCGACGAAACTTTATACGTATAATATGCCGACAGCGGAAAACGCCCTCTCAGCTTCCATTGATGTTGGAACCACTGTCAATAAAGGTATCTGTAAATCTGTGTTAAATACTTTCCCCTGTCACCATCGTTTTCAAAGAGTGCCATTTCTATCTATAACAGTCGTTTTAGATCACTTTTTTCCATCGCGTGTGTTGCAGATGAAGAGTTCCTCTCTAAGGTACACACAACAACATTGTCTAGGGATATATAAAACTTATTTAAATAACTTAAAAACTACTGGCCTTACAAAAAAACTATTACTTAATAACAGATTATAAAAACACTATTAGGTTCCTTTTTCAAATTAAAATTTGTATATAAAAGGTTTTGTTTTAAGATGAAATTCGCATTCATTCAATTTCTTCCAAAGAAGTAAATCTTGACGAACTTTTAACTTGATTAAAATGAATGAATCCATGAATGAATTTCTATAAATCTTTGTCAAACGCATCTCCGGTGTTCATTTAATCATGTCACGTAGACACTTGACCAGGAACGAAATGTTAAGAGCAGTGGACATGATTCAAGCTGGCGCTACCCAAATTGCGGTTTCTGAAGCCATGAGGACCAGTCAGAGCGTTATATCCCGGCTTTGGTCACGTTATCGTGTCACGGGGAAGTGATGGAACGGCACCGAGGACCTCAACGCATTACAACACATGTACAGAACCGATTCATAGTAAATGCTGCACGAAGTCAACCAAATGTAACGCGGTGCAATCGGTTCAAAGGCTACAGAGAGAGTATGGTTTGCTAGTAAGCGATCAAACTTTGAGAAGACGACTGCATGAAGTCAACCTACGTGCTCGTAGGCCACTTCGGGTACCAGCGCTAAGGAGAGGCAATCGAGGAAGAAGATTACAATGGGCTATTGCACACGAAAACTGAAACCATTCTCAATGGTCACTCGTGCTTTTCACCGATGAACCCAGGTTTGGATTTCATTCTGATTCGCGAAGAGTACGCGTTTGGAGAGAACCTGGACGTTGGAATCGACTGCAGCACCCACGCAGGCACGATTATGGTTTGGGCAGGAATTCGTCTCGGCGGTAGAACGGACCTCGTTCGGATACAAGGCGATATGACTGCTCTAAAATACCGAGATGAGATGCTAGAGCCTGTAATCTTGCCCCACAGACAGCAAATGGAACAAAATTTCCAGCTAATGCACGACAATGCCCGTCCACATACGGCGCGTATCGTTACAAGTTAGTTTTGTCTGAGTTTTTCCTCTCCTTCTAAGTTTTTTTTTAAATTTAACCTTATCTAAAAGTTTATTTATCAGATTATAGATAGGCTATTAAACAAGGTTTATTTTAATGTGTAGTTGTCTCCACAAAAGTTAATAGAATTTTAGTTATTTAGGTTTAATTGAAATATCCCTAGACCATGTTGATGTGTGTAGTATTAATAGCCTTTTGGATTCGATCTTTCATGCTCGTAGTCATAGGCTAACTTATTACTCCGATTTCTTCGTCTAAATCTTCGTTTCTTGTAGTAGTCGCATCTCGCTCAACATTACAGTCTGGCTCTAGTCTTTGAATCAGATCAACCATCATATCTATGGTCTCTTCATTCGACGGTTTGCAAAATGTGTCACTGTTCTCATTAAAGGCAAAGTACTTCCCAGGGTTTTGGAGGTAAAAAAACTTTAACAAAAAAAAACCTTCGAAAAAAACTATTCCAAACAAAACACTAAAAACTAAAAAGTAAACAAATAATTGCGTATTCTTCTAAAACTTATACGATAATTTAATGTAGGTACAATTATTGTTTTTGTTCTGTTCGTGCGGGGAGAGAGTGAATGCATAGCAACAAGCAACAACACAACCAACGCAACGGAGTCACTGTTACCAAACCAAGTAGTCACTTGGTTTGGTACTTGGTTTGGTAACAGTGGTAACTCACTTTACTCCACTCCCGCGCCACGCTGCGCGCGAGCGATTTAATTTTTTTTTGCTTATAAACGAGCTAAATAGTGCAATGAATAGATGTAAACATCCTTCTGATTACCGGTAATTTGCCACCTGCCAAAATCGGCGGTTAACCGGTAAAAACCATTACCGGTTAACCGGTAATGCATGCCCTAATTGGGATCCTTGGTGTTGACATATCTAGTGACGTACAGTTTCGGAGTCATTTGGAACAATAGGCGAAGTTGGTATCCCAAAAGCTCGGTGTGCTAAACAGGGCGAAGCAGTACTTCACTTCTAGGTAAAGACTGCTGCTGTATAAAGCGCAAGTCCGGCCACACGTGTAATACTGTTGTCACCTTTGGGCAGGAGCGCCTGGATATCAACTCAGTCCTTTTGACTCAGTCCAGAGGCGTGCGACCCGGATTGCCGACGACCCCAAACTGACGAGCGGTTTAGAGCCGTTAAGTCTGAGGAGAGACTTCGCCTCCCTATGCGTGTTCTACCGCTTTTACAACAGGTTTTGTTCTGAAGAACTGTTCGATATGATGCCCACGGCTAACTTTTTACCACCGCACCGCTCGCCACCGACATATGGAAGAACTCCATATGTCGGGGGCCACGAGGGGTTTGAAAAGGTTTTTGCAGGGTCGACTACGCGCGAGTGATACCCCTGGTGTTGCACGTGTTCATAGGCTGCGGTAACCGCTTACGATCAGGTAGTCCGCATGCTTGATTGTCACCGACGTGGTATAAGAAAATAAATTATATGAATAAGTTTTTGCTACCTTTTTCTTTTTCTTGCTAAGTTTTTGCTAAGTTTTTTTGGCTTTCAAAACTTAAGAGAAAATACAGAATTTTCTAACTTTTTTACTTGCAGATTATTTTTTTAGAGTTTTGAAAAGCGCTATGGATGTAAATGCTTAAATAAATCCACTGAATCTAATATTCACCGGAAAGTAAAAAAAATCAGTCATTTATCTCAACAAATTGCGCAACAGTTACCGAAAAAGTAACTCAAAAAAAATGAGAATTCGTAAAAAAATTAATAACTCGAAAACTACAAAAAATCGGGTAACATACATGTGGTATTTTTGGATACCTCTGAGTATGAGGAACCTAAAAAACAATTGATGACGTGTATGTTCGGACCATCCTGAATTTTATGTAAAATTTAAGCGCAGTTTTTTTTTATTTACAGAAGCTTATTCTGGGACTACCAAGATGCATCTAAAATCATAGAAAATTATTAATAAAGGTGGTCTGCTGTCTGACGTAGTTATTAACAGCTAGAGATCTTTCTACCATAATACTTCTTCGCGAACGCTGCACTGTTGGTGGGTTCTAAGGAATACTAAAATAGATTCCTATTTAATACTTAAATATTTGTACACAGTCCATGTTTTCAGTATAGGTATTGTATCCAGTACATTATATACTTATTAATGAGATAAAAATGTATAGGTTATCAATTTATTACGAATGTGACTGTGAAGTATTAGTTCACTCTAGTTTATTTGTACACCGTTGTGTCAATCCTACACAATTTAAAATGAACATATTTGAATTCGGAACGCCTTTAAATGGCTCTCTGTTTTTTGTCCACATCATGACCTGCTCTACATTGCTATGTTTTCCTACAAGGCGTTAACAAAAAAAATAACCACATCACTAAATCGATAAGAGCCTGCGTTCTTGAAAACAAGCTGCAAAACTGGTTTAACGTGTTCTATGCAATTTTTTATTTGTTTTCATTTTGTCATAATGAATTAATGCAGACTTAATGCTGCGCTTTTAGGGGCTCTACGGAATGATTTCACCTGAGTCACACATTCAGGAATTTACTTTTTTCTAGCCAGGCAATCCCTCAGGCTATTGTCGGTTTTACGGTTTTTGTTAAATTGGATTATAGGATAAACAACCAGGCAGGTCAGAGGCAGGTTTTCTCCCGTAAGTGAATAAATGCTGGCCTAATGATTCACCTGAATGATTACTTTATTTTTTAAAGCAAATGTAAGATAGCTTTTAGTATAATAATTGTTTGTCTTAAGTGACCTACATGGTGTTTAAGGTGTAATTAATTCTTGCGTAACAACAAAACAAAAAGTTAAATAATCTACACGCCTGCCCCTTTTTTATTTAGGTAATTTCTGTTTTTTAATGAGTAGGTGTCATATTTGTTGATAACAACGCGACTACCTTAACTGGCTCCTTTGTTAAAGACTGGCGCAATAAATCAGAGGTGTTATGTATTCCGTAGATCCACTCGATGACATTGCGTGGTGATGTTTATGCAATCTGGCCAAGCTAAAGCTTGCTGTTCGTGAAGTCAGCACACGAAGATCACTATTCGTTCACGTTACTTGTGTGCTAATAATAAGCGTAAAATATATTTCAATTTTAAACTTTAAATCTAGATAGTAAATATGAATACTTTTATAAAAAATGTTCTCGTTTTGGCAATGGTTTCGGTTCTTTGTCACGGACTTGTTGATGTCGGTGAGTTAGTATTTTTTAACAGCAGATTTATCAGCATGAATAAGTTGTCAATCGGAACCTTAACCCACATCATGTGCATTAATGTTTTGGTCGGCATTATTGTTATATTTGTTGTTAATCCTTCAATGCCCATAATTTGTAACGTCAATTCAATAATTTTATTCGTTCTGTTATTTGAGGTTATTGGGTTTATAGGTCTTTAGTTTTTTGAATACTAATAACTGATAAAGATGTATGATCTGTATATAAATATCTGATAAAGATAAATGATAACATTTCCAATAATTTTAATTAATAATATGTTTATTAGTAAGATTTTTGACCAAGTTGACCAGGCCTCTACTTGGATTTATCGTTATGAACTTTGTGGATTGGGTGCAGAAAGTCCTTGTACAACCTTGGGAATCTGGTTGTCCTTTGAGCGTTACTTACTCACAATAAAAAACTGCTTCTCGGTTGACTGTCTACACTAACTACGTAGACCGCTAAAACAATAATATAAAATGAAACAGAACAAAAGTTAATTCAGTACCTACTCCAGAAGTTCATGAGGTAACAAACATGTTGCGATTCCTTTATTGGTCGAATATGCCTTGAGCAATATTTTACAGTGTGTGACAACAATCGACATAGATACAGTCAACCGCGTATCAAGCTTATAACATACTGTTGGCAAATAAACTTTTTTTGCATTGGTGTATCCCTATGGCGTTTTATACTTGAGTTCAGGGTGACTCTACTTAAGTTACGGTTGTAATCCATAGAGCTATTACTTTAGTTATAATAGCACTGCTTGACATCGTTTTTTATACATAAACCCACTCAAGCTGTAGGTACTTAGGCTGTCGGATCCAGTAACCTTTAAAACAATTCAATTACTTCGAAATACGGGTTCGCGATCGCCTTCGCACGAGTAGGCGCAAAAAGTTTATATTTTAATTCACACGGATATAGAAATCAAACAGATTAACCAAAACTGTATGACTATAGGGGGCCCGTGGCTAAGTGAAGGCAGCGGATCGGCAACGATCCGATGTTAAGCAACGCCAGTCAGGTCGGGTTATGGATGGGTGACCATCCCGACCTAAATTAAGTGATGTGTTTTTCGGGCATCTCCGTGCTTCGGAAGGCACGTTAAACAGTTGGTCCCGGCTGACGTCGCAAGATATCAGTCGTAAAGCCTAGTCAGAGGCCTAAAAAGGCGCCTTGATAACATCTGACGGTAAGGTTTATCACTGGCCTTACATTCACCTCTCCAACAATCCGCACTGAGCCCGCGCGTTGGAGTATGGCTCGTACCACTTCATAGTTGAGGTGAGGTCTGTGCCCAGCAGTGGGACGTATAAGGCTGTATTTGTATAACTATAGTGTCACTGCCCAAAAATACAATTAGGTAGGTAAGTACTCAACTTTTGATCCCAATGATAGTACATTGTTACCCTAGGGGTGAAAGTAACTTATTTAGTCCCGAGACGGGGTTTGGCGCCCGGAACGAAGTGAGGGCGCCAATAGTTCGAGGAACTAAATAAGTCTTTAACCCGAGGTAAACACTGTGCTTTTCATTACAAATACAAGGAAAGTGAAAATAAAAACATGAATTAGCTAAAGAAAAAATGAGTAAATTTTATTTTCCACTACCGCTTTAGCCTCTGCTCTTATAAAATCAGGCGTTAAATTCATATCAGAATCAGATGAACTCATTTTATAGGTACAAATCTCTGCTAAACGTATAAACAAAAGTCTTCAAATCGAAAAAATAAATGAAGATCGAATTGCCGCTTTCCCGCCTATTTGTTTGTTTTTCTTTTCTGTGGCCGGCCAGCTATTCAGCCATTATTTTTTATTTTCATTATTGGAAAAATGGTAAATATTTTGCCCAAATCTAAGTTATTTTAAAGAAATTGTTAAAACTAAATTACAATAAAGTTATTTAAAAAAAATATATTCTTTAATCAATACTTAACTTTAAGTTATTTCAATCTTACATCGTGGCTGTATAGAAAGTTGGAACATGGTTCAATAGATATGTGAAAAAGAACGAAGAAGTTACTTTCACCCCTAGGGTAACAATGTACTATTTTTTAAATAATTTGACAGCTGTCAGTTGAAAGTGATTCTCCCTAGGGATGAAAAGTATTATTTTCATCCCGCTCCTCAGGCAACTTCAGACCTACTTTCAGAGTATGAGTAATGAAAAGTACTTTGTAATGTAGTACATACTAAGAGTATTTTTGTTGCGACCAGGGCTGGACAAGTTCACGAATCCACGCTATAATACTTATCTAGTTGTGGATTTTTTTATTGCCGTTTCGGTAATGGAGCATGTATGTACCAATTGCTAAGTAAACAATAACATATTTTTGTAATCGCACTTATTCATTTCATGAGGATGTGAATTTTAGCATTTGCTCAGCCGATGTTGTTAGATTTTGAAGAGGCTTTTTAACAGACTTTCGTTTCCGGTTTGTTATCAATCGATGTCTATGCAGGCTTGCAGGCCAGGAAGCGGTCTCCAGACGTTTGAGCAGGATATTACAGATTTTTATTTTTATTTTATGATACGGTTTTTCGGAGTTTTAAAATATGAGCTAGCGGGAAATCGAAAAGGCTTCTTCGCTTCTAAAGGAAAAAAGCCGACTGAAGAAAAAAAATCACGTAGGTTTAAAATATGGTTCCTTCCTAAGTATGATACTACAGTCTCAAGGTTTGATTTTAACTTGACATAACTATTTTTCAGAGAAATATCTGAAAGTTTGCGACAGAAACTCTGCTGACGTGAACGACTGCTTGACAGAGGCGGTGCAGGAAGGGCTGGCCTCCTTGGCGGACGGGATCGACGAGCTGGACGCCCCGCCTATTGATCCCTACCACCAGAAGGATCTACGTATCGAGTACAAAAATAACCAGGTTGGTTTTAATACTAGTGATTACATGTTGTATGGGATAACCTCAGGTTGTTGTTCGGAGTTACGATTTCGTCATATTTAAGTGCATAGGAATACCAGGTAGACGTATAATCACCGGCCTATTAAGTGTAACGACGACGTCTAACAGGTACCTATAGGTTTTGTCGTTATGTTACATAAGTAGGTATCATTTTAAGGTGGTTCAGATTCGATTTTGAGCATTACATTACAGTACTGCCTCCCTGACATGACGAACATTTGCCTGGAATGTACATTTCAGATTCGATTTTGAGCATTAAATTACAATTCTGCCTGATAAAACTTCTGGGAAATGTATCAAAATATTACACATTGTAACAACAATTGCGCAGTGTAATGCGCAGTTCTCCTTCCTCACTGATGTAATGCTCGAATTTGCAACATTACAGTTTGCGCACTGTAATGCGCGGTTCTCCTCCCTCACCGATGTAACGCTCGACTCTGTAACGTTGCATTACAGGAAAATGCTCTAGGTGAGGGAGCACCTTATAGATATATATAAGATAGACCGTGTTTGTTCTTCAAGTTTTCATAACTAGCCTTGTTTTCTAAGGGTTTGTAAGTATAAAAGTGTCGATTTTGCACTAAAAGCTGTTGAGATTTATTATTAAATGACCGACCACTAAAACGATTGTGCAGTGCAGTCTTTAGTGAATGATAACAATAATTATGTTGATTTAATAAATAATAACATTCTTCATTTAGATTAGGTACTTGATAATGTGCAAATTATAGCTGGCACGGCCTCTCATCATGCTGAGAAATAGCAAGCACGTTGTAGTCTGTTTTTTTAATTGGTGCTCATAACTCGGTTGTGTTGTGTTACATTAGAACAAATGAGTTTCTATGTGGCTGTAAAGGTCGCCCATTAGTTACGCTTACAAGGAAGTAAGTAATTTTTATTTTGGCATACATCAATCGGCCTGCTATACCTACATGCCCCACCATTGTGTTTTCAACACGAATTTCTAAAGATAACAACGTAACTACTAATGTAAATAGCTATTGCTTGAGCACAATGGTGGTGCCAATCTTGTGGTATGTCGGGCGTGATGCAGCATGAGGAGCAAAATCATAGAATAGAGTTTCATACGAAGGAACTATTACGTAGTAGTAAGTTAGGTAGTTAGGAATTCGCACAAGACATCCACTCCCTGATTGTGGATTTCAGAAAGGCTTATGATAGCATTGATCGGGACGCCTTATACGCTATTCTTAGGAATTTTAACGTACCTCGGAAATTGGTCGACATGGTCAAAGTGGCCACTAACGTTAGTAGGATGAAGGTACGCGTTGGAGGGGAACTCACGGATAAATTCGAGTTAATCACTGGACTGAAACAAGGTGCACTGTCGCCTATGCTTTTAATCTAGTTCTTGAGTACGTCATTAAAAAGTACTCGATCTAGATATTGGGCTAGAACTGAACGGAAGGCATAAGGTGATAGGGTACGCTGATGACCTGGCCATGCTAGGCGAATTCTTTTTAATTTGCTGATTTTAGCAGCGAAAGCAGTGATGAAGTGAAAGAGTCTGTGAGAACACTAGAGGCAGAGGCGCGGAAAGTTAGCCTAACCATCAACCACGAAAAGACTGAATATCTCCACATGAAACGGTATAAAAACACTCGTATTAGAAGGAAAGACCTGCATGTTGGAGATGTTATCTACAAGGGAGTGGTGAAATTTAAATATCTGGGCTGCACAATCACGGATACTAATACCAGGGAAGAGGAGATAGAGATTCGCGTTCAGAATGCCTTGCGATTTAGCGGTGCTCTACATAAAGTGTTGGTGTCCAGGCTTCTACGTAGATGCACGAAGATCCGCATCTACAAAACTATAATACGACCCATTCTTATGTACGGATGTGAGGCCTGGACTCTAACACTCAAAGAAGAAGACAGGCTCCTGACCACTGAGAGAGAGATCCTCCGGAAAATCCTTGGTTTAGTACCAAGAACCGATGGAAGCATGAGGATCTTAAAAGATGCCGAAATCGAAAAGCTCGTGGCTGAGCCCAACATCATAGGCGGGACAAAACCTCACAGACTCCGATGGCTTGGCCACATGGAGAGAATGGGAGAAGACCGTAGTGTGAAAAAAGCTTATCTGGGCCGACCAACTGGAAGGCGCCCTGTCGGCCGGCCCAGGTATCGCTGGGCAGATGTTGTGCAGGCGGATCTCTGCGAGTTGAAAGCCAACGATTGGCGTGCTATTGCGCGGGATCGTAGCAAGTGGTGGAATATTGTATCGGAGGCCAAGACACACTTTGGGTCGCTGAGCCATCGGAGTAAGTAAACTTACTTACTCCGATAGGTACCTGTAGGATTGCCTTTTGTCGCGTTCAACAGTCAAGTAGGGCATCCACAGAATACACTCCTTTTCTCTGTTGCTATACCTTACCGCCATTGGAGACCACGAAGAATCAGACGTTGTGTCCCCCGGGTGTGGTGGAGAGACGACTATCGAAAGTCCGGTGAAGCTGCACAAGCCACACCACATCAGAGCCAGGACCCTAAATTGACGTATTGTAAACTTTTGTCAATCCGTAAGGTGGGCCCCTGCGACCAACTGTGCTGAGTGCAGGGCCGTTAGTAAGGTTACCGCCCTTACAACTTTAGCTAACATAAGATGAACTTAATTGCAAAATCTCAATTTAGCAAAACAAACTTGATTCAATTAAAGAAAAGTCTAGCTAGATCGATCCTGTGGTGTGCCAGTCCACCGAAGCGGGATTGCTTGAAGGCACGCCTGCCTTCAATCCTATTGGTCAAAAATTGCCAAAACACCGCTCCGCTGCCTCGCTCCGCTTCGGTGGACAGGCAGCCTTAAATAGTTCTTTTTAATTTGCAGATTTTAGCAAAACTGGTAGCCAAAGATATTTACGTTGCTGGGTTGAAGGCATCTACGGTTCTCGATGCAAGGCAAGTACCGTTTCTGTCTATTGTGTTATTATAATGTGATGTTGTCTCATGTCTTCTAATCAACAACAAAACCAGTTCAGAGTTCACGTACGAGCACACCTGAGGTATATTTCCATTCGGAAATGCTCAATATTGTGAACAATCTATTTTATAAAATGGAAGAAAGTATCTGAGTGAAGGGTCACACAGGGAATAACTAGATATGTAAGTACTACTTAGGTATTTGTACATTGTAACAATGGTTACTCATACATAACTTAACAACTTAGCACGGTGACTTGAAACATCATCATAATTATGAAGGTAATTATACTATCTACTACAATCATGTTTGATGATTCCGTTGATTGCTGAATGAAGTTGCAAAACTCCATAGTACACATCTAATTACCCATCAGAGGAAACTTGACTTTAAGACTAAAATTATTAGTTTAATTATTATTTATGTGCACATTACGTGCTGCTGTTTTTCCCATGGAGTTTCTTACTTCCATTTTTAAAACTCATTCTACAGCTTCCATTTTTAAAACTCATTTAACCTATTTTCGCAACTGCTAATTAATACCTTATTAATATACGAGCCCCGATGCAAGATAGTTCTTCTAGCATGAAAAACATAATAGTTCAGCTAGTTGTTAATCGATGCAAAAGAGTTCGTCTATCATTGAGTCAAATAAAATTGTTCCCTCTTTAATAGATATATAATATATTTTTTAAGTTTGGAAAAGTAATTCTGTTTCATTTTGTGACTGCATAAATTCTGAAACTTTTTCAAGTAAAAATGAGTCTTGGCAAACCCGTGTGTGAAGAACTCCGGAAGCGATTAGTTTGTGGGGTCGAGGCGTACAAATCAAGTTACCAAATATCTAAAGACTTGACTACTGCCCAGATCTACAGTGCAATCTATCATTCAGCACTATAAAAAGAATGAAAATAGTTCTTGTTTGAAGAAAATTGGCTGAACACGTATCACAAGTGAAGCAGAAAACAGAATCCTAAAAAAAAATTAAAAAATCGTCGTGCTTGTGCTGAAGAACTCACGTAACGATACAATGGAGAGACATGATTCACTAAGATTTCTCAGTTGATACCTGCAAAAAGAGTGTTAATAAAATCGGTTACGATTTTTACACCGCTAAGAAGAAAATTGTGCTTCTTGCCATACTGCACGGACAACAAAGGCATGGCTACTGTCGAAGAGCATTCCTACAATCGAATGGCCATTTATAAGCCCGGACTTGTTGCCGATCGAGACCCTATCGGGAAAATTGAAAAAAGTTCTTCGCAAAAATCCATCAAGATCGAAGAGCGACTTAAAGGCTAATACTCTTGGCTGTATGGGAGTCAATTGCGACTGACGAGCTCTTCGCATTAAAGCTGTCATTGAAAGTAAAGGCGACCCAACTAAGTGGTAGACGAACTATTTTGCGTGACTGCCAAGGGTAGACGAACACTTTTGCGATATGTTATTCTGAATATTATTTTAATTATTTATGTAACGATTGTTATGTATTTATGTTATGATTGAGATATGTAAAAATAAACTTTAAATTATTGCTAAAACTGTGGTTTATTTTTTGTTAAACTTTCTTTATTAAGTACTTTACACAAATTTACTTCTTTATATTATACCTACTGTGCCTTATTTTTCATACTAGTCGAACTATTTTGCACCGGGGCTCGTAGTTGCAGGTTCGTATTACGTTGTTTATCTCGCTGAAGAAGATCAGCGAGATAAACTATATTATTAAGGTGCAGTGCCTACCTAATAACCAGTGCTTACCAGATTCTTTTGGACTTCCAGGCTCCGTGCTGACGAAGACCGGTTTCACCTGGAGGTTGACCTAACCACCCCGCGGGTGCAAGTGCGAGGACAGTATCTCGGGGAAGGAAGGTATAATTCATTACAGATCCGCGCTAATGGCCACTTCACCACTAATATGAGTAAGAATCTTTTCTTTCATTAGGAATAGTTTTATGAAGAATTGATGTATTAATCATAATATAATTTACATTATTTCATCGTTTCATGTCGTGCTGCACGATTTTCACAGTTTATGAATAAGCTAATCCATCATAATAATCTGTGTAACGGTATTAAAATACCTAGTCAGTCTGGTAAACGAAATGGAACAATTTTGATAAAATAATTTACGAACAATACTGCCTTAAACTTACCGACATTCACTTTTAGTAGAGATTTGTTGAAAAAAGAACCTAAGTATATAAAAATATCATAATCAGCTATTTGATGGTCATTCAAAATTATATAGTAAACGCTTGAACGAATCTGCCCCTCAAATTATAAGTTTGTGAAGGCTGTTTCGGTAATCAGATTTTTCTTCATTTCAGCTGATTTAGTATATACTTGGAAACTTGACGGTGTTCCTGAAAGGAATGAAAATGGGACATTCATACGAATAAAGGACTTCTATATGCGACCAGATGTAGGAGGGATGAAATCCTATTTAACAAATGAGAATCCTGAGAGCAGAGATTTAAGTAAGTGATCGGTGGCCTTAAGAACTTTGAGCATAACCAAACAGTACACATGGGGCCAAAGCATAGCCCAATATGGCGCCAATTATCCTAGGTTCGATTCCCTTGTACGGGTACAGCCCTCTTAGATAGTCAACCGCAAATCAAGCGGAACATAGAGAACTTTTGTCCGTGAAAATTATGCGAATGCATTGCCACAAAAATTTTGCGTAGGTATATAAGTATACTGTACTTTTTGACTTTTAAAATTGCGATCGTTTTTATCCGAGCAACCGGCAAGATGATATCCCAGCCCAGTTAAGATTATTAAATTACTCATCTTTGAAACACAGCATAATTCTTACGTAAGTTGTCTCTACATGTTATGGCAAATTAACAGTGCACGTAATAATTACTTTATTGTATGCTCCGAGTCGAGACCGTAATTAATACTTACCTTCCTTACCATCGCTACATGAACGTTCAACTTTGTTGCCGTCGCCGTCAGCCAGTAAATAATACCTACCTACTACCTATCTGAATAATGTTCCACACATATCATCAGACCTCAAAACTAAGCCGAGATATGGAGATTGCTATGAATGTCAGAGAAAAAAAAAAACTTACTTCTAGGACCAAATTGTGAATTATTTGTGTTGCGTCACGATGTGACCAACTGAAGTGGTCGTCAGTTCATATAAGAACGTCACCAGACCGTCCCTTAGGTACTCGTACATGCAGATTTTTGTCGTCGCAAGAAAAACAAATGTACCTACTTACCCTAAAAATGTAACATGCGGATCAATACAATGTTTTGCTTGATTATTGTACCAGCACAATCTTTGTTAATGATTGAACTGGGTTTTGGTGTCCTCTTTCTAAAATAAACCCTAAGAAGTATTGAATGAGATGGTGTATATTTTTAGATAAGTTAATGTTGTACATATATCTTTTTACAGCTGAGCTCGGCAATCGATTCACCAATCAGAACTGGAGGTTGCTCTACAGGGAATTGCTGCCCTACGCTCAAGCTAATTGGAACAAAATCGGGATTCGCGTTGCCAACAGAATATTCCTTAAAGTTCCTTACGACCAACTGTTTCCAGCCCAGTCCTAAATCTTGCATTTGTTATAGTTCTTCGTCTGTTTCATTCGATCTGTCATAATTTTTATATCTTTTCGCCTGTGAGAAAAACATTATCTTAGTAGAAGTAATGAAAGCGTTGTGTATGCACCTATTTGTCTGTGATAAAAACAACGAATTTAGGATATTTTTTGTATTTTAATAAATAGATTTAAAGTATAAGCATTTTCACTACATGTCTGTTTTTAAGTGTACTTAAATTACCTACCTATCGAAGTCTAAAAACTAAAATAACGAATGCTGGTTTAGAGGCATTCTCTACCAGTGAGTCACAATCTCCTCATACACCTCTTGAAGAACTCCATCCTTACTTACAAAACCGCGGGCTCATTCCACAAAATTAAGCGTCCACGGAATTAAGCTATTCTGAAACCCCTCTCTTCTCTCTTTTTTCATATGGTGTATTTTGGGGTGTGCGCAGGAACTACACAACCTGATACCACCCTCTACTTTCTACCACCGTACCACTAGACACCGGGAAGGGTTCCACCCCCATGTGGTTGACTTTCCAACAATCCGCACTCAACGGTTTGCTGCATCTTTTCTGGTCCGCACCGCTAGGGAGTGGAACGCTCTACCTGCGTCTGTGTTTCCGTACATACTTACATTCTCTCCGTGAGGGGACGTGGTAAACAAGGTAAGCCAGATACGCTTCCGGGCACTTATAACCTTGGTATCTTCATGGCCAAATCGAATTGGCATTTTCTGGGTAAGCGTGTACCACTATTGGCCTCGTCATCGCTTACCACCAGACAAGACTGATGCCAATCGCAAACCCATTTTAAATTGAAAAAAAAGTTGTGTATTACAGTTCGCCTTGCAGCTGTCAAAGTTTCTGAGACATAATACTGGGCTTATATATTGGCATATACAATGAGTTGCAATTTAAGGATCAAACACCTAATGGTTGTCAAGTTGGTATCGTTAATTCCCACGACCATTTTTGGGGCATCATATCATGAACAATGGCCTGAACTTATTCAAATGGAATAACACCATGAACTAACACTTTTGACAATCTTCTTTGTGAAGTTTCGCGGGCGGAATATCCGGTCATTTACGGCCGAATATCCGGTATCCGGCTTTCTGGCCAAACCACTATCCGGTACATCTCTAAAAAGGACTGAGTTCATATTCAGTCGCTCTTACCCAAAAGGTGACAACAGTTTACTCCAACTTGCGCTTGGTACAGCAGCAGTCTTTGCCAGGGAGTGAAGTAAGCACTGTAGTGTAGCCTGGGTTTGTGATCACCAACCCGCATTCAGTGGTATAAGCGTGGTGGGTGATCAAGGCAATCTCATTCATCAATTGTAGCGCAGATTTGGCATGATGGACGCCTTTACCCTGCAGTAGGACTGTACTCGTATAATATATAGGCTGATCTATGATCCTAAAGGCAATCATTTGCAGATAAGTACCTACTGAGAGAGATGTGACTGTGATGTGAGGGAGGTCAGGGAGGGTGCCGCGCGCTGCGCCGGAAGCTTAATTTGTGCTGTGAATTACTTACAACTTTAATTTTTACCGCCAATCAAGCCACAGAAAATAAAAAATCTCGTGTACTTGGGCTGCGTTCCAAAACGAGTGGAATTTCACACTGAGGAGTGAAAATAACTCGAACCCGTTCCAAATTGAACCCGAGTGTAGGTAATCGATGCTCACCGAGCTGTCACCTGAACCCATTTATTAGGTCATGTTGATGGCTTTCATGCTATCATCCACAAAAAAGCCGCCTCTTTAATGCAGCGCCTGAGGGGCAGCGGCAACAGGATTCTGAAAGTGATTGCTGCGCGCCCTGACTGTCTTATTCAAACGCACTGGATGGGACTTGTGACTGGGCAAATTAAGTAATAATCACTCTTGTACCCACTAACACTACTAATATAGTATAAGTATTGAGAGCAGAGGGCGTACCATGCAGGTGCAGCGTAGGTCAGCCGCGGCCGAATCCGCGGGCGAATGTACATCGCCAACGCCAACTTTCGCCCGCAGCGGAAGTCTGGATGTGAGGACGGGCCTCAGCATGGCCTGCGCCATCTGGCCAGGTTGACGGCGCGGTCCATCTGAGGCACCATCTGTAGCCAACTGTCGATGATGCAACCCAGGTATGTAACGCTGGGCTGCCATTGTATGGCCTCGCCTCGTAGCGTGAGGCAAGGCGGCGGCTTCTTCTTCTGCCCGGTCACCAGGGCGGTCGTCTTGTTTACATTCACTGCCATGCGCCACTTATCAAATGTAAAAACCGCTGCATGCGATTTCGGGCTTCCTGGAGGTGGTAAGAAGGCGCTATTATCGGCGAATAGCGCAGCAGTAACATCCCGTTCCACTCCTTGAGCTGGCCTTCAAGAGTGGCGATGTCGTCGGTGTTCAGCGCGTACAATACCAGCGACAGAACGCTACCTTGCGGGACGCCCGCGCGTACCGAGTGCAGTGGAGAGGCCTCGTCCTTGACCGAAACAAAGAAGCTACGACCGTGAAGGAACGCTGATATCGTGGCGATGAGGGCTGACGGCATCTCCGTAGCCATGAGCTTGTAGAGGAGGCCGGGGTGCCACACCCGGTCGAAGGCCTTCTCGATATCGAGGAAGACTCCCACTGTGTCGTGGGCCCGGTTTCTGGCTTCGGTGAGGAGATGAAGGATGCGCGTCAGCTGGAGCGTTGTTGAGTGACCGCTGTGGAAACCGGACTTTTCGTCTCTCGGTGTGAGAAACAGTTTCAGTCTCCACAGCAGCAGGCGCTCAAACAGTTTCGCACCTGGCGAAAGCAGCGTTATCGGTCCGTAGCTTGATAGCAGCTTTCCTATATTTGCCTAGTTTCAGGAGGTTGAATACCTTCCCGGTCTTCCAGCACCCAGGGAAGTGGCGAGTGCGCAGCGCGGCATTGAATAGCCTGGTCAAGGCCACCAGGCCATTCTTCGGTAGCATGCGGATAGCAGCGGTCGGTATGTTGTCCGGCCCTGGGTCCTTCCGCTTAGGCAGGCGGAGGGCCGCCTTCCGCAGCTCAGACGGGTAGATAAACATATCCCTTCAGAGCAGCGGTGCTGGGGCCGAGAGGTACTCATCGACCCGCTGCTGTACTGCGTGGTGGTGGTCAGCTATGGCATGGGCTCGATGGCCACCGGGTGCGGCGTTAACTGGCCCTCCAGCCCCCCGATTCAGAACGAAGTTATCGCCTGATTCGGTAAATTTGTTTTAATTATAGTAAATGATCCGCTTAGCGGTAGCAATCAGTATTTTGATATGTTAAAGCCAAAGGCCCTAAGTTTTCATAAACTAAAATAGATAAAACCTACCCTACTTAAAAAAGTAACTACAAATAAAAGAAAATAACCGAATCGGTCGGTAACTTTGTTCTGAATCGGGAGGCAGGTGGTCGGCGAGCACTATGGCACGCTCGGCGGCGCTGTAGTGTAAGTGTAGCGCGCTGGCGCTGTCGCCCGGTGGGCAGACGGGTGGGGTCGTGCGGGTCAGCTGCCGGTTCAAACGAAACAACTCGGCCGGTTGGTCGGTCGCCTCGTCGATCCAGCGCTCCCAGGTTAACCCCCGCCACGCCCTGATGTCATCTGACAGCTGGGTGGAGACTGCGTTGAGCTCTGCGCTTAGCAGGTGGGAAGCGAATCTGCGCCCAGAGGTGCCTCAAACTGCGCTTTTTGCGGAGCTCTAACTGCAGTCTCATTGGCAGGTCTTGGCGGCGCTGAGTAGGCTTGGCCGGCGGTGGCCGAGTGGCGGCCATCATGGTCGCGGTCATGGCCTAGGTGATTGCGAATATTGCGATTGTGGCGGCTTTAAACTCATCGGGCGTCGAGAGAGAGCCGCCGATCTGCAAATCTCGCAGTGATGTGGTGTAGGCGCCCCAGTCAATGGTAGGGCGCTTGGGCCTCGGCAGCGTGAAGTACGCACCGAGGGCCAGGGTGATCAGTATCGGGACCTTTCCCCTCCATTATATATTTACGTACATACATTTCCATTTCATTCCACTCGATTTGGAACACAGCCCTAGGATGATAATTTTGACAGTTCACGTTAAGGAAGCCTGTGTAGTACAGATAATATCGTACTTTAATGACGGGCACCTCCCTCTGAGTAAAGTGCCTTGCAAACGAATCAATAGAAAATCGGCTGTAAAACAAAATAATCTAAAATATTGATAATAAACTCAAGGGACAGTTCATCTCTATGTTGACGACGATGAGTATGAGTGATTTGGTGGATGCTGTGCACCATTAAATTAGTGATAAATAACTTTAAATCCTAATACCTACCTTATTTGATTCACTTGAGGGTTTTTATAGTCGCGATATTTTAATATTTATTTAATTATCTCTTTAATGCACATACAAATAAACTGACGATTCCAAGTTCTATGAAATTATGAATCAATAATCGAATCGATTCACTAACGATTATAAACTACCCCATCCCTATTGTGAGCTGTCAAAATTATCATCCTAAATTCGGTATGAGAAAAAAAATTAAACATGTCCTAAATCGAAAACCATTTCGAGGTATTTGTATTGGTTACCTATCTTAAGCCCGAATTTTAACATCTCGAATATCATAATCCCGAAAACGTTTGGAAATTTTTTCATAATCCCGTTTTTTAAAATTCCGAAGTTTTGTTTGCCATATAATCGCAACGCAACTCCGAATTTCATTTGCCCATTTATTCATTTGTACGACGTTTTAGAATCCATTCGAATGAGTTCCAGACACACCAAGTCTAAATGCACAAAATCCAGATGACCGTAATCCATAATAAGCACGAAAGCCAGATTTTTAAAGCACAAATTTTCGAAATACAGATAATTGATATCCAGACAAACAACATCCAGATTTTTAAAATCAAGATTTTTAAATTCAATTAAACGATATCCTAAAAACTAAATCCTTGTATTATAAATCCAAAGAGTTGAAGTAGAGATGAATGAAAACCCATTAATTATGCAGCATGGAAGCAGGCATGCACCATGCAAACAAGCATTCAGTATGCAAGAAGGCATGAAGCATGCAAGCAGGCAAGAAGCATGCAAGCAAGCATGCAACATGCAAGCAGGCATGCAGCATGCATGCTTTCATAGTCCCAAACTAGTAGAATATGTTAAATCTTACTCTCAGATATTTAAAAAATCTTGCAATGTTGCCAAGTTCATGTTTTTGCGAGACAAATTAAAACAAGCATAAAACAAAATCAAAGCGACTTGGAACATTATAAATAAAGAAACTTGTAAGTCCATACTACGCAATAACTCTATCTCACTTAAAATTAAAGATAATATTATTAAATCTGACGTTGACATAGCTAATACATTTGAATCATTCTTCTCTGAGATACCTTTTATTACTACCAGTAAACTAAATTCTAGTTCACTACTAGCTAGTCATCTCCTCACATCAAGTGTTGATGTGAGGAGATGTAGTTTTTGCTTTGATCATCTATCTTCTCATACCATCCTCAAAACGTTTAAAGAACTTAATATAAAAAAAGATCCTCTAAGGGGTATTTCTGTTGATATACTTAAATCAATCATAGATACCATATCCCTTAGCGTTACTTTTTAATAACTGTGAGACAAGGGTCAGTTCCTTAATTTAATGAAATTTAGTAAAGTCATACCCCTTTATAAGTCAGGTGAGAAAAGTGACCCATCAAATTATAGACCTATTTCTATTCTACCGGCAATTAGTAAAATTTTTGAAAAGATAATATTGAATCAATTACTCTCTCACTTTGCTTTGAATATATTATAACATAGTAATCAATTTGGATTTACTAAAAATAGGAATACAACCGATGCAGGTGTTGCGCTCATTAAACACATATTTGATGCGTGGGAAGGAAAGCAAGATGCAATAGGAGTTTTTTGTGATTTGTCAAAAGCATTTGACTGCGTAGATCATGAAAACCTACTGATTAAGCTGAGACATTACGGTGTTTCAAATATTTCACTTAGCCTTATAGAATCTTACCTCACTGATAGAATACAAAAAGTGAGTATCAATGGTACGAACTCTTCCGGTGCCACCATACGTATGGGCGTGCCCCAGGGATCAATATTGGGTCCTCTGCTGTTTTTGATCTATATAAATGAACTGCCTTATTTTGTCAAAGACCTATGTGGGATTGTATTATTTGCTGATGACACTTCTCTGATTTTTAACGTAGATAGAAGTAACAAAGCACTTGACGACGTAAATAATACTCTCTCTAAGGAACTGCATTGGTTCACGAGTAACAATTTACTGCTTAATGCTAAGAAGACTAAATGTATCAAATTTTCTATGCCCAATGTAAGACAGGTCGATACCATTATAAACATGAATAACGAGCCATTAGGGATTGCGAATTCCACAGTATTTTTAGGAATTACTCTCGATTCCAAGTAACAGTGGGGTCCGCATATTTCTGCTCTGGCAGGAAGACTTAGTTCGGCAGCTTATGCTGTTAGAAAAATAAGGCTCCTGACTGATATCGCAACAGCAAGATTAGTGTACTTCAGTTATTTTCACAGTGTTATGTCGTATGGTCTACAGTTGTGGGGCTCGGCAGCGGATCTCAACAACATCTATATTCTTCAAAAAAGAGCCATCCGCTCCATTTACAACCTTAGACCACGCGACTCGCTTCGTGAAGTATTCAAAGAGATAGATATTTTAACGGTGTACTCTCAATTTATTTATGATAATGTAGTATATGTGCGTAAAAACTTGCATCTCTTCAAGAAAAACAGTGATGTTCATAAACTCAATACTAGACATAAAAATAAGCTCGTAACTCCCAGTCTAAGACTGCTTATGGTAGAAAAATCATTTGTTGGTCAATGTGTTAAATATTTTAATAAGATTCCGCAAACTCTTGTTGAACTGCCTCTTCACCAGTTTAAGTCACAAATTAAAGCTAAGTTAATGAAGCGAGGTTATTATAGTGTTGAGGATTCCTTAAATAATAAGAATTTGTGGTCATCTTAGGTATAATCTGCTCCTCTGCACACTTTTTTGTTACGACTTTACTCTGTCAATTCAATTTTTGTGTTAAAAAACAAGATTGAAAAGAGTAACCATCGAGTTTCTTGCCGGAGTCTTCTCGATCGGAAACAACCTCCGAACCGGTGGTAGAGTCACATTATGGTTAATTATGATATTTACTATCATATTATTATTTTATGTAAGTTTATTTTAGTATATTTTTGCTTTATTTTTTATTTGTAACTATGTGACTTGTCATAAGTACTTTCTATAAGTCTATATGAATAAAGATATTTTTTACTTTACTTTTACTTTACTTTACTTTACTTACTGCAAGCAAGCATGCAGCAAGCATTGTTTCTGTCACGGCTCCGGCGCTGCAAGGCTCCGGCGGTCCCACGCGAGCTTATCGTGGCAGATGGTTTTCGCTCATAGCCGCGGCTGAGGCGGCCAGGGACTCGGGGTCAATTTGGAATAGGTTCGAGTGATTTTCACTCCTCAGAGTATAATTAACACTCGTGTTGTACGAAGCCAAAGCCCAGGGCCCTGACTCTTGAATCTAATTTTGCCAGATTGGCATTAGATTTCTGTCACCAAAAATTTTTATGATCCTTAACAATCTATCTGCATTAAGGTTCATACATTTCGTGCGTGTCCAATGAAATTCTGTTCAAGAGTCAGGCCCCTGTGTTCTAACTTGAAAACGTTAAAATAAATAATTTTGGCAGCGAAATGTCACTAGTGTCTGTCAAATTGACTGACAATTTATTATGACAAATTGGTTGTGTGTGGTGCCGCTTGCCATAAATTGTATTGTATTATTTTATCCCCCGAGAAACGGAATTCAAATATTATCTAAGATAAACAGAATTTGATAAATCTGTCTTTATTTAATTATGACTAAAAAGTGATGACACCTTAAGAAAATGGCTGTGTTACTGAAATTTTTAGTTGCCGGTTTAGTAAGATATTGGCTCATTCATTTAGATTATTGGCAAACAATAGCCAACAGAGTCGAAATAGCTACTCCTTTAAACTCATGGAAGAGGTTAGTTGAAGGCGTCTACCTGTATGACCGAAACATCAATCCATACGATGGAGATTCATTCCATGAATCGCCTATCATGCTGCTATTCTTTCACTACCTCATGAAGAAAGTGCCATATTTACTGCCCTTGCTGTTCACTGTTATTGATCTCCTTACAGCATATCTGCTGTATAAAACTTCAGAATCGTTCATAAGAATATTTAAAGAATCGCAGCAAAAACAAATTGGGGAGATAGCAGATGAATCAAAGTCAATGCTTCTAGATGATTCACAGTTAAGAGAAGCATCTGAGTATGTGCTGTCGGTTTACTTGTTTAATCCATATTCTGTTTTAAACTGTGCTGGAATGACAACTACTGTTGTGCAGAATCTTTTAGTAGCAGCATCATTGTGGGGTGCATCAAGTGGCCATGGACTACTGGCTTGTGTTTTTGTTGCCCTTGCCGCCCACCAAGCTCTGTACCCGGTGCTACTTATAGTGCCCATTGCTATCCTACTGGCAGATGTAAATAAAGGCTGCAACAAGTGCTCATACATCAGAACACTTCTAGTTTTTGTGCTGTGCTGGGGTTTCCTCATTTATATATCTGCATACATCATGGATGGCTCTTATAAATATGTTTACAACACCTATGGTTTTATGTAAGTTTTTTATTTCAATACTCAATTCATTGCAATAGTTACCTTATAAGAATACAAATTTTAATAACTCTTATTTGTTCACAGATTGACTGTGCCAGACCTAAAACCAAACATAGGACTCTTTTGGTACTTCTTCACCGAGATGTTTGAGCATTTCCGGTTGCTGTTTGTGTGTGCGTTCCAAATTAATGCGCTGGCTCTGTATGTAGTCCCACTAACCCTGAGGTTCAAGAAGGAACCTGTGCTCCTTGCCACTGTGCTCATAGCCTTATCCACCATATTCAGATCATATCCTTGTATTGGTGATGTTGGATTTTACTTAGCCCTATTACCAATGTGGAAGCACCTATTTACATGTATGTATATTTCATAACATAATACTTTAAGCTATGAGTTCCTTATGTCATCAGATGGTGATAAGATCTCTCTGCAGTATGGTTATAGTTTTTATGTACAAAACATTAACTGTTATGCTTTCCTCTCATGACAAGTTTAACTTACAAGATAATTAACTCTAATATGATACATGTATAAAAAAAGCAAGCATTATGGGCAGTGCTCCTTAACAAAGATATCAAAAAATGTGTGTTCTGGGACTTCAATACACATTTTATCTGAGCAGTAAGCAATACTTGTACTGCTTGCTACAATGTTCCAACAATCATTCCTACACCTATATTTTTTAAATAACAAACAGGCTGATGATAATTATCAAGATGCTAACACAGACACAGAACAATCAAATATGTTTATTATATAAATGATTGTTCCAGACAACACACAATCCACCACAATTCAGATAAAATATTCCAGTAAAAATTTTGATGTATTACATTTTTCATTTGAATTAATAAAAGCCCAAATAAGAATTTTTATATCTCATGAAAGAGTGGTAGGTGAATTCAGGTGTTAAATCTTACAGTGAAATAGCAAATATGTGAACTCATTCTTGATTTTTGGAATAATTCTGACAGTAATGAACATGTATCTATTTTTTTTCAGTTATGCAACAGAAGTTCATAGTGGGGTGTGCTTTCATTATCACATCAGCGCTTGGGCCCACAGTCTGGCACCTCTGGATATATTCTGGGTCAGCCAATGCCAACTTCTTCTTTGGAGTTACTCTCTCTTTTGCGACTGCTCAAATCTTTCTTATAACAGACTTATTGTTTGCATATATAAAAAGAGAGTTTACCCTCAAGCACGGGTCATCACGACAGGTAGAGGGTAAACCAGCCAAATTAGTTTTACGATAATAATGTCTTGTGTATGATATTGATATATGCAGGTATGAAATGAGTTATTCATGATAGCCAAATGGTTATAGCATTAACTGAAGAACAATAAAAAATACTGAATAACGACCTAATTTATTTATTTTTCAATATGAAATCTAGAAGAATATTTTATTTCAGATTATTTTTAAGTCAGTGTTGTATGTGAAATGGTCAAGACAGTGAACAACAACAATTATAAATATTTGCGTTTAAATGATAAGGCTGCACTGGATCTATTAAAAAAATTGAGCCAAGAGCAATACACCACTAAGTTTCTACTTATAGAAAATGATATATTATTGGCATTTGCCTTGTTGGCAATATTAAAAATTAAATTTTATTGTCATTCCCGTACATTTAAATTGTTCCTCATGTTGTAAAATTGCTTTCTTTCTTTGCGGTGTCTGCTATTTTCAACTTTTTTGATGTATATTCAATTAAGTATTTACCTATCAACTGCTTAATTTTAAGTACCTAACAAATATCTTATTTAATAGAATGTTTAGATAAAAGACTACTTAATAAATCCAGCCAGCATAATCAAGCATTTAGTAACTTTTATTTAGAAAATTATGATTTTAGAGTAATATGTATATTACAGAGTGAGACATGTGTATTCCACATAATATTAACACTTTCATGGATATTTATTTTATTCCCAACACTATCAAATTTATCACAACAAAGACTATTTTGCTAGTTTGATTTAGCAGGTATGTCATGTATGTAAACACACACAAAGCAGCATATTGTTTCGCATTAGGTTTATTTTAGTGTATTAGTTGATTAGTTGTGTATATTTTTTTTAATTAAGGAGGTATTAGCCTTTTCCATAAACAGCATAAATATGTACCGAGGCGTTCGAATCAACCTTTATAAAACCATTGCCAAGTGGGTCTTTTGTCAGCTGCATAAGGTGTCCCTATGTAAATTTTGATGTGCACGCCTCTGTACAAATAATGTTTCCCGGACTAGTTAATTTTACTTGAAAATGTATTGTGTTTTAAGCATTAGAGCATTCCAAATTTTTTTGCTTTGAAACTGTCACATTTGGTAAATAAATATATGAAATTCATTGAATACAACAAATACGGGTAATTGAATATGACTTCTCGCTTTTGAAAAGGAAGTCAACATAATTTACCATATTTTTCATGACAAATTATAATAACACAAACAAATGTTTTTTAAATGAAATTCAAACTGCTGGTCTTTTTAACGAATAACAAATTTATTTTCGTAAGTTAATACTTAATATTGTACCTATGCCTATAGGTTGTTTTAATAATACCAACGTTATTTTTAAGGACTAGTTGTAATTGTTAGATAACTATTGCACATGTATTGTCATGAAATAAAGCATATTTTTGTTAAAGCAACAGATTTGATTTTTGCTTTACCTACCTAATGAGTGAATGCAGCTGAAATCAGGTGTGAGTTTTATCGCAATTTGTATTCTTAATGATTCACTATCTTATCACTCGCTGTGTTCAGTATTATCACAAGCTAACCGTAGTACAATGTGTGTGGTGTTTTGTTTCGTTACAAATTAAGAAGTGGTTCAAAAAAATCACGACATGAAACTATTTTTTTTATTACTGTGCTTTTGCCGTAAGTATTGAATTTGGTGTTAAAATATAATTGATACCTACTAGGTTTCTAATTGTTGATGATTCTACTTAATCAGGTTAATCAATCTGATAGGTCTCGTTGGAATAGTTTTCTGCATTTTATACAATTTTAACCTATATGCTTTCTTATGCAGTCAAGTAAGTACCTGCCTATATTATGAGACATCATTACCCTAATTTTTTTTGGTTGCTGTTAGTTTTTGATATTGTGATGCTTGTGTGATTGACTAATTACATTAAAAAAAAGTAATATCTGATACTAGTGCAGTTGTAACATTATTTTATATGAATTCAAAATTCATGCTGCATTTCCTATTTTTCATATTTACTAACCCAATTTGGATTAATATTGTGCCATATTCTTGATTTAGTCCAGGCGTAAATATTTTATTTTTCATTAGTTAGTGAAGGTGCCATTATCCCGAGGATCCCATCCCACCTGGAAGCATGTTACCGTGGAGGCGGACCGCCCCTATTGGCCCCGTGGCGGCTCGATGTATTCATATCTCTGCTGAACAAGCTGGAACGGCATACGAGGCTAGACTTGAGGATGATGAGTACTTCTTTGCTTAGAAGGTATTTGAAGGTTTTTTCATAATCAAAGCAGTAAGAATGTAACCTAATATACGCGGGACTTCGCAGAAACTGATGTGGGAGACTGATATTCAAAAAATGAGAATGTTAATCTTAAAATTGCCAAGCAAACCCGTTGGTGCAATAGTCCTGCCTCCTTGTTTGCTTAACCTACTTAGTACTATGTTATTTTTCAGTTTTCGATTGGACGGTATTGAGGAGGCTGCTTCTGCAGTGGAATCTGAGTTCTTATTACCATTTAGAGCGGGAGGATTCCAGTTTCATAGATTCCAAATTCTGATGGAGCTGTTCCTACCCAGCCAGAATCTTCTGGAAGTTGATGACATGATGTTGCTATCGGAAAAGTGTCTTCTACACAGAATGATGAGCTCGACAGTGCGACAATGGGAGAGAGGCGATGAAAGCACAGCTTGTCCGCTTTCGGCGCAACAGAGACAAAATATGGCCACTCAAAGTCCTGGTAGGTTAGTACTATCGCTATCACTGAAGTTGAACTCGATTTTATAAAACCGTACCTACATACCTAAATGATTCAATTTGAATAACCCCAATCAATTTCTGGCGCAGTTATGCTTGAAACTAACTTGTTATTATGAGGGTACGTAACCCAGGGGGAGAGCGGTTGCTCTAGGCGGGCGCCAAAAAGCAGATTAGGTGAGAGCTGAAAAAGATGAGACCAGGCGTCTTTGGAGAAACGAAGAGCGACCAATAGGGTCGGCGACCGCGAACATGCGCCAGCACCTGTTGCAGCATCCAGCTAAAAAACGTAAAAAGTAAAACGTCGAAATGCAATCTTGCTCTACCCTGATCAAAGGTTAACGGCGCCACTAGATACCAAAAGGCCGTACCACTGTTACACAAAGATCATTAATATTTATTTAAAAATAAGTTATCCTAATATTAAGTTCTCCTGCAGGATCCATAGTCGATGTCCCATTGAAGAAGGCGTGATTCAAACGCAGTGGGGATCCATAGCCCCCGGCACTCTTATCGCCTCCGTAGCCGCCTCTCTTGAGCCCCAGCGCGTGCTGGTCTCTGATATCCTCAATGCTGACATCTTTAAAGATGGAATATCCGAGCCGTTGATGGCAGAAGCCAAGCAGGAATGGTATGAGGACATAGAGGCTTTTCATGCGCAAGAGCAACCAGCAGCACCAGATATTAGTAACGTTTGGGTTGCTACTCTTGCAGGTAAATAAGTTAGGAGTGATCATGGAATGATTCTCCATAAACCATGGTTTAGGTACTGTTGGCGTAGCATTTTAAAATGACTGCCCTGTAAAATCAAAATCAATAGTAAAATTGTTCAATGAAATAGACTAAGTACTCAAGTATTTCGCTCTAAGAAACTGATAAATTACTGAACCGACCTTTCCACAGACTGATGTGTGTGCCAAGTTGCCAACCATCTTGCATACCTTATAAGTATAAGTATTTACTATATTGATCCTGCCAGGTTATTTTATTTTAGGTGACCTAGCTGAAGTAGTAGTGAACCAAGGGCCGAGGGCTGGTTCAGTATCTCGAAAACTCACTATCGGGAGTAGCAACAGATGGAACGACACTTTGCTCCCTCGGGATCTTTATTTGCTGCCCCAAAATGCATCGTCAGTTGACTGGCATTTTACAGACGCAGAAATACTCGCTGGAGTTGATGGTAAGGGTAAAATTTTATTTCCAATTCACGTTAATCCCCATTCATAGTTATGCCTGAATGACTTTATCTACATTTTTTTTAGGACTGATCCTATCCCACTATATACCTTCTTGGGTCGAGCAGAGGCGCACTCTACGCCTTTCCCAGGTCATAGACATGTACTACTCTCACGAAGGCGTCTCATTCGACCCGCGAGTGAAGGCGTGCAACCGCCAGTCGCTGTTCAACAGCATCTTCACCAGCTCCTCACTACTGACGGAGACCAGTCGGTTCGCGAGAGTGCTGTGGCTGCGACAGATCGTCGTACATTTACTGCCAGCTGAGGAAATTGATAGGACCACCGAAGCTGCGGTTGCAGCGTTTATGAGCTATGTTCGTAAGTATTTTTAGAATAATATTTCTTGCGCAAAGCCTTTAATCTTCTGCAAAAAAGGCGATCTTTCTCGGCATATCATATTAACACGAACCTCAAATCGTGGCGCAGGTAGCCACAGGAATATTTTCTCCAAGTCGCTTTCGATAGGTCATTCTTTTGAATGACTTTTTTGCTACAATTTTCTTAACTCCTGTACTAGACTTACAATTTATTCATATTGGATTGAAAAGAAAAATCGATGATTAGCTAAGTGTTAAAATAGCAGATTGGTTGTTCAACTGGAAACAACTAAATTGAAATTTATAGGTAGAGATGTCAGTCGTTTATGATTTAGTATTTGAATTGAACGTTTCAGCTAACGTCCTTAGCCAAAACCACGTGGACTGCCACGTCAGCACTAGCGTCCCAGTTTTAGACATGGTAGTGGCCACAGACGGAGCTTGGAGTCGCTATGAAGTTCAGCAGTTCATGTCGTGAGTAGCCACAATCTGACTTTGGTCTAGCAACTTAAAAAAATAGTTCAGGACTGTTCCTGAACTCAACTGAACGACAGAATATTTGGCTTAACAGGTTAGTGGCGCCATCTACTCAAATTGGATAGAACTAAAACCCAAGTCAAGTCGAGCAAGTCTTGTAATTCATAATCTGTGCTTGTACGGATTATCTTTACCAGATGGAGCTCTCGTCAAGATCTTGTTGATGGATGGATCCGATTTTTTATATAGAAAAAAAACGTATTGTCTTGATGGAAATCTACATTCTACAATATCCCCTTTATGCACTTGCAAGAAGTAAAATATTTTTGACTCTACATAATGACTCAGAATTAAAATAAGATTAGTTAGGTTAGGATTACTAGGTATTATTTAGCATCATTAGTATTATAGAGTGGTCTTTATTTTGTAGGTACCTGTCATTAACCAAACTACTAAGTTATGATTTATCTCTCTCGTTTTCGAAATGAGAGCCTGTCCAATCCATAATTATTAAATTTAAATTATTGGGTTTCTAAATGTGTTACGTTCATCACCCGAACTTTTACTGAGTACTATCTACATTTAGGACGGAGTCACGAACGTATGTAATGTTGGATTATAAATAATTTGCATGTTTTATCCTTCTTATAGTATCAAGTAAAAGCCTTTGACTGTTCTTCATCAGACCGTCATTTAAACTCCCTTCTCCTAACAGCTGGTTAGGTGGAGCTCTCGAGATCAACCTGCAGCGCAGCACACTCGCGCTGCTGCACGGCAACACGGGCGAGTGGATCGTGCCGCCCTCGAACAACCTCACCGACGTCTTCGAGTTCATCGCCAATTTCACTGACTCGTGTAGGTAATCAGATAATAATAACATGGGTATTTTAATTCCGTAGAACTAGCTAGCTTACTAGGTACCTAGTCATTAAAGCAAGTAAGCGTTAGTGGCAGGGCACAAACACCGATGGGCGTTGGGTTCTGTAATATTTAGAGGAGGGCGACCTGCATTGCATCTGATTAGTATTAGATATAAATGAATTTATCGATTAATTTTATTAATTTATATATCGTGTTATTTCAAAGCTGTTAGTTTTAATAAACAAATAAACAATAGTATAAAAGTTCCCTTTAATAAAACAAATTTACCAATTCGTTCGAGAGCGATGTTCTAATCCAGAGCCTAATTAATATGTCGGGACATGATTCCGGTGGATGCAACCGGACGCTTTCAAAATTTGGTGGGGTGGGTCTATGTCTCATGTTCTAATAGCTGCAAATTATGATGAAATTAAAAAAACAACATTTTCAGGGCCAAATCGTCTAAACCTCCCAACCATAATATCAAGGTCGATCCACATTTCTCGTGAAAAGACCCTAGATGAAGCGGACCGCCGCGTGAGCGCCGGCCCCAGCACCATGATGCTGGTCGTCAGCCCGGGCGACCGCCCCTCCGGCGTGGAACTGGAACGCGCCACTGACCTAATGCACGCTTTGAGGACCAGCTTCTTTGATGTCTACTTCGCTTATGTCGCTAGAGACTTGACTGACTTTCAGAACATTAATAACGAATATTTAGATTATTCTGAGCTGTTCTTATCAGTAAGTATTCCCATTTGCAATTTGTTACAAAGCATTATCTATTGATAATAAAATAACTTTCTAATAAAAAAAAATCTAAATCTATTTGGGATATTTGACAGTTTGTGGAAACCTGAATGAGTGTTGCCTATACGAGACCATTATTATCTAAATTGTACCATATTGAGTGCCTCTATTAATGACGAATACAGAAAATATAGGCAAGTAGGTACTGTCCTAAGCGGCACCACGACACTAAAAAAAAACATTTTTTTACAAATGGGACCTAGATAGAATTATTCACTTCCGGAGATAAGTAGAAACCAGGAAACTTTTTAATAATATTTAACTGATGATTATTATCCTTCCCATTTTGCTTTATGCATGCTGTTGAGGAATTGACGCCTAAGTGGTTACGTATCTTGTGATTTGCGTAAGATATGTTCAAAAACCTTTAAATTACAGACTGCTTCGACGAGCGTCACTGACGTCATAGAAGCGGTTGACACACTTATAGTGAAAAGCGAAATACCCACAAGGATTTTCGGAGGTCATTGCCCTTTCAACGATACCACTTTCTACCAAGACGAGTACGAGGACTTTGTACTGCCGAGTCGCAAGGTGACCTATCGGATACATCCATTCCATTTGCAGCAACAACCGTTAATTAAACTGCAGGTCAGTAATGCTGGAACCAATTACTAGCCTGTAGAGTAACGTAAAGATTGCGTAAAACAAATACAAAAAACATGCATGAGGCATTTTTACAGTGTTAAAACAGCATGTTTTCATTAGGTTTTTTATTTAGGACAATTCGTTTGGTGTGGTGGTTAGAAAAGCCACAAAGAGACTTCTTTTTGGAGATGCTGTGTGGCTTATTATCGCTGAATGGGTGCACGAATTTGTGCCTAACGACCCACGTGGTGAAACGAAAATTAGCGTCAACTATGATAAATGTGTGGCTCGATTTTGTTAGTAAGGCCCTTTAGACACTGCAACTTTTTGCAGCGATTCAAACGTCCGTTTAATTCACTGTATCAAGTGAATAACGTTGAATTGCTGCAGAAAGTCACAGTTGCGCTGCTGCTTTTATTTAGTTGTTAATCTATGTTTGAAGAATAAATAGAATCTAAATTTAATATTTATTTGTATTTAGATACGCAACGACGGCCAAGGCCAGCTTCTCGCGTGCTCGTGGCGCGGCGCTGACTCGGCGCGCTCGTGCCGCACCGTGCCCGAGCGGGACTCGTTCATCTTCAACCTGACCGACCCCTGTCCTTCGCCGGCCTTCTGTCCCCCGGCGTACTTCACTGTCGCTGCTGCTAGTACGACTAACATGTGCGCCCGTGAGTATCACATCATCATTATTCATTAATGCAATTTTTACTAGTTTAGCCGCACCTTGCGCGAGCGGGACTCGTTCATCTTCAACCTGACCGACCCCTGTCCCTCGCCGGCCTTCTGTCCCCCGGCGTACTTCACTGCCGCTGCTGCTAGTACGACTAACATGTGCGCCCGTGAGTATCACATCATCATTTTTCATCAATGCAATTTTTACTAGTTTAGCCGCACCTTGCGCAAGCGGGACTCGTTCATCTTCAACCTGACCGACCCCTGTCCCTCGCCGGCCTTCTGTCCCCCGGCGTACTTCACTGTCGCTGCTGCTAGTACGACTAACATGTGCGCCCGTGAGTATCACATCATCATTATTCATTAATGCAATTTTTACTAGTTTAGCCGCACCTTGCGCGAGCGGGACTCGTTCATCTTCAACCTGACCGACCCCTGTCCCTCGCCGGCCTTCTGTCCCCCGGCGTACTTCACTGTCGCTGCTGCTAGTACGACTAACATGTGCGCCCGTGAGTATCACATCATCATTATTCATCAATGCAATTTTTACTAGTTTAGCCGCACCGTGCGCGAGCGGGGCACGTTTATCTTCAACCTGGCCAACCTCCTCCCTCGCCGGCCTTCTGTCCCCCGGCATACTTCACTGTCGCTGCTGCTAGTACATCTAACATGACATGTGCGCCGAAAGTATCAGAATTCATCAATGCAATTTTACGACCATATGGCTTGACCGCATTTCAGGAATTTAGCTGAAAGCTCTTAGTCTAAAGACTTGTCAATGAGCTTGCTAACTTAGAGCAGAGTGTTGGTAATCGCGGGACGACTATCTTCGATATTTGGGGATAAATGTGATAAGCCACGTCACCACGTGCCGTTAAAGCGAATGCCTTCCTTTAAATAAAGCTCTCTTTACTGATAATCTTGAATGAGAGAAATCAAAGAATGTGCCCATTTCATTGCAACTCGCAGAGTAAGATCTGGCGGACACATAGGTATTATAATTTTATGACTACATACTTCATAAATAATCATAAGTCAACAGTTGCGAGATAAGAAAAAAATCTCGCAAAAACTTTTTCATACATATTTTTTTTTGCTTTAGTGTAGCACCCCTCTCCGAGCACCCCAAATCATCCACATCTTATAAATAAAGAAAAGACAGAGTTAACTTATAAAATAATGCACCTATCTCAGTATTTCTACAAAAAAAGGAACAAAATGAAATTTAATAAACGCAAAAAATATTCCCCATCTCCGTCAAGGAAGGCCCCGGGGGGATTCGAACCCCCGATCTCCTGTTTACTAGACAGGCGCTTTAACCAACTAAGCCACGGCGCCGATGGCTGACGCGACGAAAATATCAGCATGTTTATAGGATTGGTTCGAAGTGTAGCAGTTACAAACAAAAAAACTGCATACACATTACGCAAAATGTCTCTTGTGTAAGAAAAACTTAAAATTAAAGGAGTTTGTGTACATCATAGTAAATCACACAAACACCTTGCTTTTTTTTATTTTGTTAAGATCTTACAGGTAGTAAGTGTTAGTTCGCACGTAAGTAAGTATAGATAAATGAAATCATTTTCATATGGGATCAATAAGTTGTTATAGCATAGAATATTATTTTACTAGCTTTGCGCCCGCGGCTTCGGCTGCGTGAACTTCACCTATAATCATAAAATCTTTTTAAATTGTAGTCCATGTGTTTTTCTGATGTATTAGCTGTATTACTGTTAAGTTTCACTCTAAAATCAGTCATCAGTTCAGTAATTTTTGCGTGAAAGAGTAACAAACACACCAGCATACTCACAAACTTTGGCATTTCTGTAGTAATATCAAAGAATGTATTATTGAATTTATCTAAGGTAAATTATTATAAAAAGGAAAGATTTGTTTGTATTGAATAGGCTCCGGGACTACTAAAGTCTGGACCAGATTTATAAATTTAATCACCATTAAAAGCGACATTAACAAGGAGTGACATAGGCTACATTTTTTAAGCTATATTTTGACGGGAAAGACAGTCTACGCGGGCGAAGCCGCTGACGGACAGCTAGTGATCTAGGAGATTAGTAAGATAGTAGATAGTAATTAGTAAATGATGTTTAAAATGTTTTATTGTTGACAGATGATGACTGTCGCTTGCCTCACCAAGTGGGGTACTACTTAAAGCACTCGGGTCTGCGATGTTTGCCACTGCGAGGATCTGCAACTACACTTAACATGGACAGTCTTATACGATTTATTGGACTTTATTCGTTTCTATTTGTATTGTTTATTAAATAAATAAGTTTAAGTTTACTAGTAATTTATTTGTTTTACATTTATAATCAAATATAATGTTATTCATAAAACGCACTGTATTTATTATAATTCCAAAATTATCTAACTTTACATAATTAACATTCAGTTTTTTCAAAACTAATAGATAAACACAAGAAAAACAGATACGAAAACGCACATAAAAAAGCCATATAACAAAGTGGTACAAAAAGTGTGCGTACCCCTGGTGGGACTCGAACCCACAATCCCCGGCTTAGGAGGCCGATGCCTTATCCATTAGGCCACAGGGGCTATGATTAAAATGTGGAAATTACACTACTAAAGCTGAGAGTGGTCAGGACAATCGAAATATTCTGCATTTGCCGGGAGGTGGGTTCACATTATCACTATTTATCACCGGGGCATATCTTACGTGTCATGCATCGCATCGTTACGCTTTTTAGAGAACTCGTCGTCGGCGTCGCAGATGAGAGCGATCATGAATATCATGATACCTGTCGATACTAATTCCACAGATTAATCAATAATGCTAATACGATGACTGAATCGGGAAAATAATATTAGTGATAAATACTTTACCATTAAATTCTCATGCGTTTGTAATGCTACGTTTACATTGCACCGCATGGAGTAGAGAAGTGGGCACACAGGGTATTTGACAGCGCGAGTGTGTAAACGGGTCACTTCACTTCAAGTCTTCACTCGTCATGATGTCGCGGCCGTGGCCCATGTAATATCATCATCACACATGATTGTAATAAGTATCGTTCCTGACGATTTTTTCGCCATTTCGATGATGATGATATAATTGTCATTGATAATATAGATCTCATCGCATTGATCACATGGATGTGTAACTTTTATTTAATAGCTCCTCGTATATATGCTACGGCTAGCCGCCAGCGCGCTTTACTACGTCCGCGAGGTGCAAGCACAAAATAAATGTCGCAAGCTCGCAGTCCACGCGCTGGCTACGAGGGGCGAGCTAGGCATAGAGTATATTTTAAGGAGCTAGGTCTGCACTCCGGGCACCGGCCAGCGAGTCAGTAAGCGCGCTGACCGCCGGCCGCGGCTTTTTCATTGAATAGGTATTTGACATTGTAAAATGCATTGTATAGTACACACAATTCAATACTCTAATTTGAATGGTTGGAGCGGTGCCGTTGACGCGCCATGATAATGTGCGTTGACTTTCCCCTCTCTTTTATTTGAATTCAAATGACCATGTCATTTAATAAGTACAGTGCAGTGCTATAAAGGGCCACCTATCAGGATATTCTGACATTTAACGAAATGAAGAGCAGACGCTTTAGAAAAAGCGTCTGGTGAGGTACCATTCATTTCATTCAAGTTCCGATAGATGGCATTACTTACAGTTGTCCCGCTGATTAAACAGTTTTACACACCAAATTTTGTTCATACACTCATTAAACTAGCATGGTTTATATTTAATTAGCAAAATGTTCATAATGAACAGATATTTTTTTTGAAAAAAACTTAAAATAAGTCTTAAGAAAATGATTATGTGAGTATATTTCACCCATCTTTCCAACGACTCCGTGGCGCAACGGTAGCGCGTCTGACTCCAGATCAGAAGGTTGCGTGTTCAAATCACGTCGGGGTCAAATCTAAACTTTTTGGTTTTTTGGAATATACTGCAATTAATTCTAATTTTGCGTACCATTCTTTTGAATGTACTACTGGAGTAACAATAGATTAAAATTGTCTTTTTAGGTTTGCATCTTAGATATGTGCGAGGATCAGGCCCAGCTCATTTTGTAAGAACTTGGCCTAATGTATCGAAAGATTCGGGAGTAAAATGAGATCATCAACTTAGACATTATGTAGGTGATACCCTCACTTAAATTCTTATTAGCATTATTGAAGTAAATATCAGGACATGCTAACAAACTCAAAGACCAATGAATAATACGTGAGTACCTACTTTGTGGGGGTGGATGCTAAAAACAACAATCAACTAGCAGGTGTGACTTCGGGGTTGACCAGTTTGTTATAACATTTAGCAAGCACCTAAATAGCGCATTTAATTTGTTCAAACCAAGATGAGATGCAGCGCCGTTCTAGTAATAAAGTAAAGAATAAATATTAATATAGCTCGCTGAAAAAGTTGGCATTGTTTGTAACATGAAAGTGAAGTACTAATTCAACATATAAACTTTGAGACCACCCATGGTAAGGCACAATATCTATGAGGAACATAACAGTATCGAAGTTGAGTTTATCATTTCCATTTACCTAGATAAAAACGGTTCTAAACTGACTGAATGTGTGTGAGCACGTGACTGATTATGAAAAACCTCTTTTAAATTAATAGCGAAATTTTATTATTTGTAAGTAAGTATATCTTGTTTTTTTTTTGTAACATCTTAGCCCTGCCCTGTTAGGAATTGGGATTACCCCTTTTTTAATTATTTAATTTCTATCTCGGCAACGTCGTATTCGATGGAACTACTGGGAGAAGCAGTAGGTAATGCCGTTAAAAAGGCCGTCAGCTCCAAGATCCAAGTCAGCTAACTCTACCTTAGATCTCCGCAACAATATCCTTGACGACACGGTTGGTGCAGTGTGTGTGGCACGGTTTCTTGCCTTGACTTGCGTGGTGTGCCGGGTTCCATTCCCGGTCGGGTCAATTCAGGAAATGATCTTCTCTGAATTGACTCGGGTCTGGGAGACGCCCTGGCTAAATTCCTTGTATGGTACCTCGTAACACAGGGATATTATCCCAACTTCGAGACCATGACATTGTCTGGCGCATGTTTATTCATATATTTATAAGGGTATAGCATGTCCCTTGATGGAGGAGGTTGACAATAAACAACATTTGAATCACCAGAATTTGATAACATTTTGAGGCATTTATTCAAAAACGAAGCAAAAACGTTCTTGTTTCTCGGTCAAATTATTGGCTATCCCCATCCAATCACAATGTAGAGTTAAGGATAAAGGTTTCTGACGTTCAGATGTTGATAGAGAAAAATATTGCATTTAAGAATTTTAAAGTGTAAAATAATGACCGTGCTTTTGAATTTCTGTCGCAGAACGAATACCAGACCAGACTGACATTTGATTGCACAGTAAAAAACTATGACGGTTTATTATTAAGAGCCAAATTTTAATTACATTATATTAACTACATTTAGCTGTTGACCGCTGAACCGGTGCTGTAAGTTATAAAGGAAAATAATATTTTATCAATACTATGATAGCCTCGCGCTGGGCCTCACAGCGTGGCCGCGTGGGGGAGCCTCCCCCGGGTGGCGGATGGGGGAATGGTCGATAGTGAAGCATAGCTAGCTATTGGCTTAGTCCAGTGGGCTCGCTGACCAACGGAGGTGGTGGTCCTCCAACATTTTGGGGGTTGTGCGGAGGGTTAACACCTCTCCCATGTAAAAAAACTGAGAGTTACGAACCCGATAATAAGAAGATCTTTATTATCGGAGGCTAAGACTCATTTTGGGTCGCTGCGCCGTTAAGTATCAATACTACGATGAATAATCAAATACTTACACTCATTCATGATGAATGTACTTTATGAGGAAGATATCCTTAGGCATTATAGGTATAAGATTTAAGATAGCGATTACTGGCGGGCATACTATACTATACGATACTTACTATCAGCATTTGTGGAGGAGTGGCATTTGCGTCACAACTGTGGGTAGGTATTGACACTTGTGGTTATTTAACTTATTCAGCTTTAACAAAGAAAACTGCGATAAACTGCTTTTGGCAGGCATAATTAACATTTTAATTATTCTAGCAATTCATACTGATACGGCATTTTACATAAGTAATTGCAAACTGGAAAATCTTCATTCTCAGTGTTTCGTTGGCGCTTTAAAGGATGTTGTGCAATTACATTTTCAGTCGTATCCTTCGGCGTTTAGATGTATTTTCCTGTACGTACGTCTCTAGTGAAGTCTAGTGACGTTTCGGTATTACGGGGTTGGTGATCGAGACGGTCAGGTGACCGGCTTGCGTGTCTGCGGCGGCGCCGGCGGCTTTTCAAATGAATCGCATTCTTGGTAGCACACATGCGCAAAAGTACTTGTGTGCGGTCCTGTATAGCGACTACAGTCTTGTGCACGGATGCGTACACGCCTTCTAACTTCGCATGTGTGCCGCTGAAGGTTTTGCTGGTGTTCGCCGTCGAGGTCGTAAAGTGATTGGAATACTGTACACAGATACTTTTTACGAAGCGTTCAATGTTCTTTTATTTAACACTCATTATTGTTGGTTCGTTCGGTTGGATTGGATCACGTTCATGCTGGTAATTTACCTACTGTTTTCAGCGATGAAATCATGCTGTTTGATTGTTGGATCTTAATTTTTCCATTGACTACCTGCATTCACCTACAGATTCCATAATTTCATGATACAGCCAATCTGCAAAAAACACATTAGTCATCAACATCATCATTTAAAAAAGTAATAACATAAGATGATGAAAGGCATCGGTATTTGGTGCAACCCCCCAACAATATTGCTCCTGCTTCTTGAGGATTACCTACTTATTATGACAGTCATGAGATGAGGACATTTAAATCAAAAACGTGTCTGGATAACAATTTTTTTAAACGTCTTGGTCGCTGATTTCTGGAGCAGTAACAGATAGTCGAAATACTCAATAACGTTTTGAAAAAAAAAAACAAATCATTTGGTCTAGGAAACTTTTCA
Source organism: Udea olivalis (assembly GCA_947369235.1). Classification (NCBI taxonomy): domain Eukaryota; kingdom Metazoa; phylum Arthropoda; class Insecta; order Lepidoptera; family Crambidae; genus Udea; species Udea olivalis. The sequence goes on along the minus strand of OX376341.1, from coordinate 11,701,882 downwards.
ACATAACAGTCTCTATCTCAGAAGATTAATAATGGAGACATCACCAATTGCTGGAACTTTTGTTACCTACCCACACAAGGTCGCAGAACATTTACACAACCAGAACCTCCCCTATCCCTCATCGGCGCGCGATTTCTACTAAGTAGTTATGAGTATTCATATAATATGTCCAACCCAGGTGTAGAGCACATGGAATAGAGTTTATTTTACTTTCCTTTTAAATCCACATGGTATGTGCAGACCCTTTATACTGCGGGGAATCTCCCAAACCTTCTCACTTATATCCTGTCGTGGTCCAAGGTTTGCAAATCACTGGTACAATTTACAAGGTCACCAACTCATCACACCATCGTTTTTACTTTTTCCTTTCTCTTCAGAAATGAAAATCTATGGGATCGTGCCCATTGTGATTATTTGTGCCTTATTTTTTCAAAACATATATATATTAGATGTAATTATCTCAGCTTAAATATCGTGGAAGGCTTTGCTTGAATGATAGTGATCTAATAACTGACATCCATGTTCTTGTCCCCAGTCTCCGGCTCGCGTGACTGAGCGTCATTTTGGCTTGTTTTTGTGACCTTTTTTGTCCTCTCAGCTTTAGTAACATATACAAAAACGTGACGTCATCGCTATCCAGTTGACGCAAATCACTAACGTCTCCAAATGTATATTCATCACTGCCTATTAAGATTTTTTGCAAAGTTTTCGCCAATTGACCTCCATTGTTGTTGGGGGCCGTGCGCAGCGCTGAAACTGTCAGCTTCATCATGACTCGCTTTAATTTATTATCATTTGGCGGTATTTTCATAACAATGTACCTGTTTGTAATATTCGAGTGTCGACATGAGACAAACTAAAACTGATATCAACATAACACCATAGCATCACCACTATATCACAAAGGGACTTCATGGTGGACGGAACACTCAGAAGCCCATTTTCCAACACTGGTATTAGAACCCAACGTGGTAGGTGGTTAGCCTACCGCCGTTATCCGGGCTGATATGGTTTTTTATCGATAGTTTTCATCACCGAAGAGTTAGTCGGAAATTTAACGAACACTAAGATTCTGGCCAGATTCAGGACCACATGATCCACGATCCGACTTGGAGTGTCCAACCGCTACCCCGACCCTCTCAAAACTGACAACGGGTGTACTCGTATTAATCACAGTTTTCCTTTTGTCCACATAAGTCGATGGCTTGTTTTCTCTCGTATTATCAGATGAACTATGGCGACCAACTTCGCGATGGCTAGATTACAATCTGTAACTCTACCATGTGTTTACCTCAAGTGAAGTACGACAGTTAAATACAGCAAATTGCATGCCATTATTAGTTAAATTCCTATTTACTAGGGCGCGTACCGCAATTCCATCCAAAAACTTGACAAAAGACGCGCGACTGAACAGTGTGTTGCTTGGTAGGCTTGCGTAGCTTGCGGCGGCGGAAGTCGCAGCGGCATGCGGGGGGGCTTGATATCTGGGAGCTAGTTGCGATGCAAGTGCATACTGAGAATTGCATGGAAGTTTACCTGCATCCACCAAGAGTTTCATAACATTTGTGTCTTTACCACTGAACATTGTAATTATGGTCATAAGTTGATGTAGATAAATTTGGAGTTTTTTTTAAAAATTGAAGATGTCTGTTGAAGACTTCAGCAGAGCACTTTAATAATACATAAATAATTTAATGTATAAAATCTGCACTAAGTATCTTAATAGAGAATTACTCGTTTTAGACGTCTGGTTAAAATATAACAAGCTGTAATGAATATTTTCACTTTATTAACGCGACGCGGCGCCAGTTCTATTTTATGGTCAACGACGTAAAATCTAAACATAGCTTCAGCGATAATAATTTTATTACCAAAGTTGCGCAAAGTTAGATTTCAGTGGAATCATCTTCATCATGTTTTTTAATCATCAGACACACCCACACAAAGCTACGCGCCCCGTGACTAACGCGAAGGCCGTAGTTTCGCGCGCGTGCGTGATTTGCTTGCAGTGACGTGCTGATGCAATGCTGATAGGAATTATGTTTTTGCGGATTTGAAAAATATTATCGCACAAAAATAATCGTGAGCATGTATGCCTATATCTAGGAACCTAATCATTAGAATATGCCGCGAACTGAAAGGTTGGCCGAAAGTAGAGCATCCACTTGCAAAACGAGCGATCGTCGGCTAATTAGGTTTATAATTAGTTATGCTAACGTTCTACTTTTTGCTAACAGCCATTGTGCTGTCTCAAATACTAACGCTCAGGCCAGTCGATTACAAAACGAAGCAAAATACCTAGGTATAGGTATATGATATTATCCTCATAAAACGGAAATAAGGCATTGCTACAGAGGCAACTCATTTGGATTGCAAAACAGTTAAAATGTTCTTGAACTTGAAACGTTTGAAAGGTTCGTTTCATATTGAAGGTGTGTGCGCTTATCATAACAATAAAGTGGCTGAAGGAGCTCGACATGGCCGCAGTCACGAGTTGTGGTCCGTGATAGCGATATCATGACGCGGGGGGCTCGGTCGCCTTCGCCAATCACGAGTTGCCACCGCCGTGCGTCACTATCGGGAAAATCAGGTCTCCGGTTTCAGGAAAATGGTTTAATTTCATAGCAATGCAGGGTTAAATAAATTTCATGGCAACAAACTGAAATACGTAATAATAATAACTTTATATATAAACTCTAGATTATGATGACGTTACTTACAATAGTTACAATAAGACACGTCGATGTCCTTTACCCGCCTTGACCTTTCAAAAGTTTAGACAAACTAACATTTAATTAGAAAGTATGCGTCGTGTTACCTTTCCTTACTAATTTTATTTAACCTTTAAATTAAATTAAGGCTTTATTAATAAATAAGTTGATTAGCTTGTATTCTGTGCTAACATTAGATGAAACTGACACCTAATTAAAAAAATGCAGTAATAAGAATTAATGCAACTTAGTCATTGCAAGTAGGTTTGAATTATTAAAAAAACTAGCGTCGTCACCCAGCTCATGGTAACAGCTATACCTACTTGTATTGTAAGGGTTGCTTTATCTTAAGCGACTGATATATTATATTTCAGGGGTAAGCGAAGTAAACCTAGTTTGTGGTCCAGTTTTAAAGAGTCGATACGAACGAATTTAAGTGCCATCTAAAAAAAGAATAATCAATTTAGCGACTACCCAGCGCCGAAGCACCATCTTCCTTACAATTAATAGAAATCTTTTTGTTAGCTGTGAATGATAATTCGATTCAGGATCTTACAAGGTGTGAGTTGTCCCTGCGGCCGCCGGCATCAGGCTACTCTCTGTTTCTTACCCCGGTGCTTTTAGTTAGAGGGGTGATGATGACACAATATTTCGTATAGTTGTAAAGTAGGTTGGTCAAGTCAGAATACACTAGTATCCGCTGCTACTTGGTTGATTTCGGTCATTCGTTACTATTTTTACAGACTAATGACAACATAATGACAATGACCGTCGTTGAATTCATATTATACCTACCTACTACCTATTTCAACAGTAAAATCAGCTGATGCAATATGGTCGGCGGTTATGCCAGTTGGCGCGTAGCGGCGCGGGCGCAGCTCACGCACACACACATTGTTGGCAAGGTAGCCGCTGCGCGCGTGCGCCGTGCCACACCTCCGTTGTGAGGTACCTACCTACCGACATGACTACACGCACGCGCAATGACTTTCTATTAAACATTGACGTCACAAAACAGCAAATTCGATATTGCTTATCCAACCTAACATGCCTACTTAGTTTGTCATCCTTTAGTTTAATTGTTAATTACTAAGTTGCCTTACATGATTTCTCATGTTAAAACCAGAATCAATAGAGGTAATTATTGTGTCTATGACATCAGAATTTTTCCCACCTTGCTAACATCAGGCAGTGACATTTCGCAAACTCAAATATAAATGGATGGCCTGACTTGTTTTTAAGAAGGTTTTATTATTCATGAATTTTGGAAAACAAGTTGCTTGCTTGGAAGATCATTTATGTTAGTAGTTGGTCGGTTGTTGTATTCTCAAAAAGATGGGCAGAGCGCTCAATTTTGAAGTAGGTACCTTATTGCTAAAGTTATTTCATTTGTGTTTTAGTTACAGTTGTAGTGAACTGTATGGTGGTGAGAATGAAATCCTTTGATTTTTTCCTTATTTTCCTTTATTGTTCCTTGTTCTGGAGTGGACTGGACTGCACTGCCTTCCCTCAGAATTTGCCGCATATTTAAAGGATTTTAGGACCAATCAGGTGTCCAAGAAATCCCCCCACCTAACCTACTATTGCTGTCCTGCTCTACAGGACAAATATGGTTTATTTGCACAATTGTAAGGGAAACCTTTGCTTACAACAAAATTGATGTTTCTATAAGATACTTATTCTAATTCCTAATCTAGTCACACAATAATCTTACTAAAAGTATCATATTAACAAAGTTATAGCTAATTTTCTTCTATAGGCTCTCCTGCGGGTATTGCCTTACCGACCCACCCTCCGAGCGGCTCTCCTGCGGGTATTGCCCTGAGACCCCACCCCTAAATTTACGAAAATTGCCTATTTTTTCTCTTAACTATATATAAAGCAACTATTTCAATACTTTATTATAAACCTTACCTAATTTCTACCTACTTAATAATAACTTACATAAAACATTTATAGTAAATTACGTGCTAACTTATTCTATCTTATTAGCTACGTATTTCATTGTCTCGGCGTCCTTAACATCTCTCCCCCCGGCGCAGCTTGCGAAGCCTCTTCCTTTTGCAGGACGACGAGTTTGCTAACCGGGCGCTTGAATACTCCTGTCTTCGTCCTCACGTCTGCGATGCGTATGCCGCCGTCAGGTCCCTTGTAGGTGTTTTCGACGATCCCCATGGGCCAAACGTTTCTTGGTAGAGTGTGATCAACTACCACGACGACATCGCCAACTTGCAGTGGGAGCTTGTTGTCTTTCGGCTCTCCTCGAGGTACTAGAGTGGGAAGGTATTCTCGTACCCAGCGACGCCAGAAGTGATCGGCGAGAGCTTGACTGACCCTCCAGGTTCTGCGGTCAGCCAAATCGCAGGGTCCCGTTGATGGGAGTCCGCTTGATGATCCCATCAAAAAATGGTTGGGTGTGAGTGCCTCTGGATCTTGGGGGCTCACACTCACGTGGGTCAATGGTCTTGCGTTGATGGAGAACTCGGCTTCGGTCAGTAGAGTTTTCAGGACTTCTTCCGTTAACTCCTTTTCCCGCAGAGTTGCGCTAAGTGCTGTCTTCACTGAGCGTACCATTCGTTCCCATGCGCCTCCTTGATTCGGCGCACCCGGTGGTATATAACGCCACTCCATGCGGTGCAGTAGCCCTTCTTCACGCAGGGCGGGCGCCCACTCGGCGTAGGCTGCTCGGAGTTCCTGGTCTGCCCCACGGAAATTGGTCGCGTTGTCCGAGTACATCAGTCGAGGCCATCCTCTTCGAGCTGCCATCCGTCGTAGCGCCATTATTGCTGAGTCGGTTGAGAGCGATGCGGCGAGCTCTATGTGAACGGCGCGTGAAGTGAGGCAGGTGAATAATGCGCCCCATCTCTTCTCTCAGCGACGTCCTAGCTTTATGATCATGGGCCCGAAGTAATCTACCCCACAGTTGGTGAATGGGCGGTGGAAAGGGTCCAAGCGTGCTCGTGGCAGATCTCCAGTTGCCGGTGTCTGTGGCTTCCCTCGACGTACTCTACATAGTGCGCAGCTGCGTTCTACTGCGCGCACTGTGGGTCGCAGATGAATGACCCAATATCTTTGGCGTAGGTCATTTGTCACGCGTTCTCTGTTTGCATGACCCGCAGCGCAATGTTCTCGCAGCACTATGAGTTTGGTGACTTGATGACGTCCATCCAGAATGATCGGCCTCTTAGTGTCTGCTGGTGCGGCGGATGCTTCTATTCGGCCGCGTACTCGCAGGATGCCATCTTCAAGGACTGGATCTAGCTTGAAGAGTCGACTTGTTCTGCTGATCGGGCGTCCAGATTTTATCTTCGCGATGTCATCTTCGAAGCTTTCTTGCTGCGCGTGTCGGATGAGCTCTCGTTCTGCTTTCTCCAGATGTTGACATTCCATGCGTGTTGCTTGACGCCTGCATATGTCTATGAATGCAAGCACTCGTGCCGTTGCCCTCAGCAGTGTCTCGTATTTGGAGAAACGAGTGTGATCAGGCAGCCAACTTTGACATCTTCCGTTCTCTGACGTGTGTAGTAGAACCTCTTCGTGTTCTGTTCTTGATATCTGTTCCTTGGGCCACCGCTCTTCAGACTGATGTAGGAATTCAGGCCCTTTGAACCAACGATCATTTTCGGTGATTGGTGTGCAGGTGAACCTCGTTGCGTCGTCGGCCACGTTTTGTTCTGTGGGTAGCCATCGCCATTCATCTCTCTGCGTGAGTTCTGCTATCTCGCTGAGTCGGTGCGACACAAATGGAGTATAGCGTCTCGTGTCATTGCGTATCCAATGCACCACGGTAGAAGAGTCAGTCCAGTAGATGGTTCTGGCGACTACGACGCTATGCTCTTTCTTGATGGTGTTGGCGAGTCTTGCTCCGATGACGGCGGCTTGCAGCTCCAGACGAGGTATTGTCTGCGTGCGCTTAGGTGCCACTTTAGCTTTGGCAGCCACTAGCACGACGCTGATGTTTCCGTCTTCGTTGGTTGTTCTCCAGTATGCTACAGTTGCGTAGGCTTGTTCACTGGCATCACATAGCACGTGTAGCTCGACGTACTTTCTTTTTCCCAGCACGTAGCATCTATTGAGACGTAAACTAGCAATCTCTGCTAGTTGTGATAGCCAGGACGCGAAGAGCTCTTCTTCTTCTGCAGGTATTGGCTCGTCCGCCGTGACGTGGTACATGACACGATCCCGCCGCCGGCCTATAACACCATGAGATCCATAGGGATCAAGGTAAACACGGAGCACGGGGAGCTCCGTGTGTTCGCCGGCTACAAGCCGCCCTTGGCTCGCTTCGACCCAGCCGACCTGGACGGAGTATTCGTTGGCACTCCGACGCTCCTGGCGGGCGACCTGAATGCGAAACACACTAGCTGGGGCTCGCATACTTGTTCGCCTGCCGGTAGAGCGTTGTTCGACGCTGCCGACAGACGCCAGATCGACATTCTGGGGCCAGACGCCCCAACCCACATTCCAACAAACGCCCTGCACCGCCCAGACGTACTGGACATCGCCCTAGCCCAGGGCGTTAGCTGTCCTATATCGGTCGAGGTGCTGTACGACTGCAATACACAGCACCTCCCGATATTAATCACACTGGCGCTAGGCGCCGATTTCACGCTGCCGAGGCCGGTGCGGCCACAAATTGACTGGGGCGCCTATGCCGCAGCCCTATCCGACCTAGAGGTCGGCGGCTCCCTCTCGACACCCGATGAGGTTGAAGCCGCCGCCCTACACATAGCGCAGGCCATGACCGCGGCCAAACTGGCCGCCACACGGCCGCCACCAGCCAAGCCGACACAGCGCCGCGACGAACTGCCAGTGGCGCTGAAAAAACTACTGGCAGAAAAACGCAGCCTGAGGCGCCTCTGGGCGCGCACACGCTGCCCCACCGTAAAGCGAGAGCTCAATGCTATCTCTAGCAAGCTCTCGCTTGACATACAGACCTGGCGGGGGTCGACCTGGGAGCGCCGGATCGACGAGGCGACCGGCGAGCCAGCCGAGTTGTTTCGGCTGAACCGGCAGCTAACCCGCACGACCCCACCCGTCTGCCCTTTGACCGACAGCGCAGGCGCGCCGCAATACAGCGCTGCCGCGCGCGCCGCCTTACTCGCCGACCATCTTGAGGGCCAATTCACGCCCCACCCGGCGGCCACTGAGCCCGCCGTCGCCGATCACCATCGAGCAGTCCAGCAGCAGGTCGACCAGTTGCTCTCGGCCCCACCACCGCCGCTCCGGGGAGATATGTTCATCTCTCCGTCTGAGCTGCGGAAGGCGGCCCTCCGCCTGCCTAAGCGGAAGGCCCCAGGGCCAGACAACGTGACGACCACAGAGCTGCGAATGCTACCAAGGAAGGGCCTGGTGGTACTTACCAGGCTGTACAACGCCATCCTTCGCAATCAGCACTTCCCTGAATGCTGGAAAGCCGGGAAGATCTTCGTCCTGCCCAAACCGGGTAAAGACCGGAAACTGCCCTCCAGCTACCGCCCTATCACGCTGCTGTCACACATAGCGAAGTTATTCGAGCGCCTGCTGCTGCGGAGACTGCGACCGTTCCTCAAGCCGAGGGACGAGCAGTTCGGTTTTCGCAGCGGCCACTCGACGACGCTCCAGCTGACGCGCATTCTCCATCTACTCACCGAAGCCAAGAACCGGGGCCACTACACCGTCGGGGTCTTCCTCGATATCGAGAAGGCCTTTGACCGGGTGTGGCACCCCGGCCTACTCGCCAAGCTTATGGCAACGGAGATGCCGTCAGCACTAGTCGCGACGATAGCAGCGTACCTGAAGGGCCGCAGCTTCTTTGTGGCTGTTGAGGGCCAGGAATCTCCGCATCACCCGGTGCGCGCAGGCGTGCCGCAGGGAAGCGTCTTGTCGCCGGTGTTGTACGCGCTGTACACCGACGACATTCCCACTCTTACAGGCCAGCTTAAAGAGTGGGAAGAAGACGTAACCCTCGCCCTTTTCGCGGACGACAGCGCGTTTTTCACGCACAGCCGGAAGCCCGAGCTGGCAGCTGCGCGTATGCAGCGACTGTTACATTTACTGCCGCCCTGGATGGACAAGTGGCGACTGGCAGTGAATGTAAACAAAACAACCGCCCTCCTGACTGGGACCAAAAAACCGCCGCCCTGTCTCACTCTACGCGGCGAGAACATCCAGTGGCAGCCCACCATCACCTACTTGGGCTGCCAAATCGACCGCACTCTACAGATGGTGCCCCAGGTCAACCGCGCCGTCGACCAGGCTAAGATGGCGCGGGGCATGTTGAGGCCCGTCCTGACCTCCAAACTGCCGCTACGGGCGAAAGTAGGTATATACAAGACTTACATTCGCCCGCGGCTTACATACGCTGCCCCGGCGTGGTACGCCCTACTCTCAGCGACCCAACAAAATCGCCTCCAGGTGGTGCAGAACGCCACCCTTCGCATGCTGACGGGGGCCGGACGATACGTCAGGAATGACGTTATTGCCCGTGACGTCAGCGTGCCTTCCATCAAAGAGTTCGTGGTCCGCCTACACGCCCGCCCGCCCGAGCCGACAGAGCGCCCACTACCAAGGGCGCTCTTACACTCGCCAAACTCATCGGAGGCCCCCCCGTGCGCCCGACGCCGCCACCTCCACCGCCGGTCTGCCCTAGACCGCGGTTCCGCCTTGTCCAGCGCTCGTAGGGCGGCCATGGGTCCCCATGGCCTCGACCTCGCGCTGGACACACCTGACATACGAGCCCGGACAAGACACCGACAATAGTATAGCGTATAGCTGTACTATTGTTGGACTGTATTTAATTATTTCATACCCACAAACCGACTCATCACTCAACTCCCTTGTAAGTAGGTTCGATTACCGGAGTAAGACGCCGCCTGCTCGCTGGCGCTTATCGGGCCTCACCCAACGGTGTCTCACCCGATAGGCTGACCGCGCCGAGGGCGGCGCACCGAGTAGACAAGGGAGTTGAGTCCATACCATGAAGGTAATTATTAATTTAATTCAGATTAAATTAATCAATACCGACCAAACACCGTGGGGGCGTGGCCCCCATGAGAAGATGCCCGGGTCAAAAGTGAAAACTTGATGCCCGAAGCCGCCTACGGGCGAAGAAAGCCGTAATGTAATAATAAAATGCGGGTATTGCCCTGAGACCCCACCCCTAAATTTACGAAAATTGCCTATTTTTTCTCTTAACTATATATAAAGCAACTATTTCAATACTTTATTATAAAACTTACCTAATTTCTACCTACTTAATAATAACTTACATAAAACATTTATAGTAAATTACGTGCTAACTTATTCTATCTTATCAGCTACGTATTTCATTGTCTCGGCGTCCTTAACAACAGTAGTCATGTCAGTTACAAAATTATCTCTTATAAGAGCACTGATCGAACATACGATCAAAATGTAAATCTGACCAAAACATTGTTACAAGTTGTTTTATAGTTTACTAAACTAAATGTACTTACCTATTTTGTGTGCGTTTGCCAACATTTCAAATCGATGTGATTTGGCTGACTAAATCTGATATTAGATAAAAAAATAGCTACTAAGTTGAAAGCTGACTACATATCTATACGAATTTAGTAGGTAGCCACAAACCGAGTGCATTTGTGCATATTTTCACGTTCGTTTGACTGAATAATTAACTAAAAATTTAAATCAAATGATGCGGTGTCGCTACAAAGTCCAAATGGGCACTAGGTTAACGAACTATTATAAAAAGAAGCGAATTGTATTGTACCTTGCTATGATGTTACTTTAAGGTAAATAAATATAGATCATTCGCTTCAAGGGGTCTACGGTAGATGCGACGTGTACCTATGTTGGCGTCACATTTTCTGTCGACTTTTGGGAATCTGGTAGAAATGCTGCAGGGGGTCCTCCGGAACTAGCTAAATTTTGAAAGAGGTCTATGCTAAAAAAATTATGGGAACCTCTGGTATAGATTATAGTTACCTACTATCTTGCCTCGCTCTTTGAGGATGCCCCTTACCGTCGCCATTAGGCGGTGACTACCCATATGTGGAGATTGTTTTTTTTTTTAAATAGTGCCAGTCAAGATGACCTCACTCCACCTGATGGAAAACAGTAGTGAGATCCAAATATGAGGATTACAAGCACAATAATGCAAAGCAATTACAGAGCTGGCCATACTCATCTTGAAGGCCTGTCCTGGCACCGGTTAGTGCAGTGTTGATCCCGGAACGCGACCTGACCGAGCTATCTGTCACTTGGCGGTTTTTACGCAACTGCATGGTGGTAACATCAACCGGCCGACATAATATGTCTCCCACCTGAAGAGCAGATGGTCTGCTGGCTCCCTTAGTCGCCTCTTACGACACCCACGGGAAAGAGATGGGGCGGTGGAAAGTATTATTTAAAGTGCCGCCACCAGCACGGCACAAAAAGCTGTAAATGCTGTAGGTTTATTTTTGACAACGTCAACCTAGGTCAAATAAAGTTCCTACCTATATACTTATTTATTTTTGCAATTATTATTCTATGCTATAAATGTATAAGGGCAGACTGAGGCTAACTATGCTATAAACTCGACTAACGCTCGTTTGGTGCCCCATTCTGGAGTAGTCAATCAAGATTAATAAGTGAGAGCACACCAACATAACTGATTAATCTCGGGCTAATTGTTCCTGGTAACGCCAGCTCAATCTAGTTGAAGTCTGATGCAATTCTTTGTAACTTCTTGGCTTGGGCTTGGGCCTGAAAGGGCTATGCACTAGTAAAACTTTATTTTATGATCATTAAATAACAAGAATTGTCTGTATTTACTTACTGTTTACGAAAATGTCTTAGAGGAATGTTAAAAACCCGCATAAAGTTTTTGCAGCGTGAAGTTTAGTTAGACAATACATACATACACAATAGGTTAACAACTAATGCTTGTTGTCCAGTGATTGCTACTTAAGATAAACAATATGAGTAATTAATAATTTATTTCGTAAAGAAAATTCCTTAGTGCCTTGAAGTAGTTACTTGAAGTGGTGTTTGGTTTGTGGTGTATGAACTGAACTGTGTGAAGTGGTATTGTTAATATCAACCAAACTGTTTTTGAAAATGTTGAATGTTAGGAGTTAGTTTTTTTATTAAATTGAAGTCATTACCTTTTTATGGCACGTTACAATGACGCATGGAAGTAAATTAATTTCAGTGTTCTCTTTTACGCTCGTCAAAAAAGGTCGTGAACTGTCTTCATGGTCAAGAAATCACGTCTTATGTTCATTTGGTGGTTAACAGCTGCTGTTAAACCCTCTTAACGAATATGTCATGTTGTTCCAATTTAGAGGCAATCGGAAAATTCCGCTTCTGATGAAGAGCAATTATATCAATCTATTCAGCGGTGGCGCCGATGCCAATACATCAAGTGGACGGGCTGACCAACACGTACAGACTGCCACGGGAGAGCAAACACTGCCAGCGTAAGCTGACCTCTCAATGCTAGGCACTCGCATACGACACGCGGATAGGTCGAAGTCAATTAACTACACTTGAGCTATGGACTGTGCAGTAATCGGCGCTTTGGCCGATTTGTGGATTGATGTGTTTTAGAGGACACGTTGAGATGGTGACGTATGAGAACGGTTGTAGGTATGTAAAGAATCAACTTTCGTTAGGATAGGTAACCTTTATTTATAAAAGAGGTTTGAAAAATACTCTTGGGTCGACAATGAACATTAGTGCAACCTTTACCCACCTCTGGCGTCACGCCTCATGTAATCGCAACTTTGTTTACCTACCTTTCTTTGTGAACGAAACTTACAAAGAAGCACAATAACAGTGTAAGAATGAATATTATATCTTTGCATTTCATATAATTTTTATGATATGGAAAAATAAATAGTCCTTTGGAATTATACTTAGTTTACTTAACTTGAATCTATTAAACTACGCTTATTTCCTATTTTTATGATTATTTACTAGCTCTAAAAATTTTAGTTGCGTATAGTTACCTGAATAATTAACATTCTTATTACAGTGAAAAAGTTATTGTGATTTTTTAGATTAGGTATATAAAAACGTTAATTGCTCTGTTTTTCTGCAGCCTTGCTACTTACTTAAGTATCTAACTTTTTAATGATTTCTTGAGAACCTGATTTAATAATGCAAAGTGAAAAAATACAAGGCCAAGTCTGCAAAATACAAACCAAAATAAACAGCTACATAAACCGACTAATCTGCATTTTAGACGAAACCTAATTAATAGATTGTTTGTGCTTTTGAGTCAATTCTTCTAAAACATTATGAAATATTTTAAGCTCTCTTAACTTATATTCATATTTATATCTCTTAACTTATATTCATATCTATGTGAAAACGTTGTCACACCTATTAGTTAGCTACATTCTAGAATTTTTATGAATGCTAAATCTAAACAGTGTAGATACCTTAGATTATAGCCAACATTAACTTGCTCTTAACTCGAATGTGTCCAACGGAGGGTAATATTTAAATCTAAAGTTCATGTGAACGTAGTCGCGGGTGGAAGCTAGCTAGTGTTTGTATTGTTAACAAATGACAAGTCACCAATATCAATTCATTTAATATTATGTGCAAAAAGTAAGTGCCTTTTAGATTTTATCTGCATTTTATACATGGCGGGCGGGTAGGTTCATAAGTACACACTGCTGATGACAAGGCAAAACAAAACTTCACTTTAGGTACATGATTTACGTACATCGTCATACCAGCCCCGCCTTCTTTCAGAAGAGCCCATATGGGCTTCGTCGATATCGACGCACACGCAGGAATCAACTTCACTGGCAAGAAAATTTAAACTGCAAGTTTCATTAAACATGAACAATAGGGTATATTTGACTATTATGTTGAGGTGTTTTCGAAAGACCTCTCAAATAAACATTGGTAAAACATATCATTAGAAAGCACCAAAAGGCCCCGAGATATATATAGGGTTAAAAAGGTCAGAAATGACCCCAGCTATGCGCTATTTTGATTTAATCCTTACTTCCAGGGATACCCTGCATAGCAATTTTGAAAATCAGAGGATGTGCCTTAAACGCTCCCTGCATACTGCCGCCGTAATCAAGTAACGTCATTTGCTATCTATTTTTGTTCGGCTGTTTTAGAGTTTAGAGTTTATAAATATGGTTTCACCACAAAAGTTACTATAAATTGTGCCCATTATCGAATGGTGCCTATAGTTTTTTTTTAAATTATACTTTGCACTTTCAAAAATGAATTTGAAAACTAACCTAAAGTTTTCATTCGTGAATTTTTTGATTATGCCACAATTTTTAAATGCCCAATTAGGATAAAATGTTGACAGGGGGTGGAGGGGTTTTGTGTTTAAATTATAATAGATACGTCCGTCGCCGTCCGGAACCAAAACTTTGAATTTTGTTTAAATTTGAAATTTTGCTGGCCTAAGCATACAACGGAGTACCTGATCAATTTATTCTACAAGTATATTCTAATGGCGGGTGTGAGTGTACACAATTGCATAAGAATAAAAGGTACTAGCCTAATGTTATACAAAACTTGTCGATGTGAATTTCGTAATAAACAAACACTCAGTACCGAAGCAAGCGCGTCATTCTGCGCAAAGGCATCAAACAAGCTCGACATAGACAAACATTACCGAGTACAGTGTGAAAGCAAGGTTCCCAGAACCAGTTGCTAAACTAGGAAGTATCTACTAATCTTGTACCTATGTATTACCTTTTAAATAGGCATATTTATCATCCTATTTATCATAATTATCTACTATTTGATTTTGTGCTCCATAAAATACTATTAACATAATGCAATCTGTATGGGATTCGTGGCGTAGTAAATAAATGGAATCAAAGCTACTTAAGTAACAGAAAGCAGTATTTACAAATAGTGAGGGTTGACTGTGGTGAAGTGAATGAGTTTATGCCAGACATTAAACAAAATAGAGTGGGAGTGCCACAGGGAAGCATCATGGGCCCCTTGCTATTCCTTCTTTACATCAATGACCTCCCAAATATCTTAAAATATAAATGTACACTTTTTGCTATCGATGTATCTGTTGTGATACTCAAACGTACAATTAAGAAATCAATGACGCTATATGTAAGGTAATTAAATAAGTAACTAATAACAATTTGAATGGTAATTAAAAAAAACACATTTATCCAATTCAATAATAGAAATGGCAAAAAGCTACCATTGAGCGTACATTTTGCAGATTGCAGAATCAATTCAGGAGTCACGTCAATCCTTATTTCTTGGACTCATGTTGGACGACTGCTTCTCTTGGATCAGTCAAAGGATATTTTGATTAATTTAGACGAGTACTAGCTACCCAATTATTTTTTGTTTCGTGAATACTTATTGATGTTTTTTCTTTTTTTATTAACTTATATCTGATTGCATGCCAGGTTCTGGTGAGCACATTTTTATTCGTACTATCTTTTATACTACGTTAAATAAACAATATTCTATTATATTCTATTCTACGCTGGGCAAAGTTCTTCCGTCATTCCTCCACAGCTATCTTGGGCGACACTCTGCTAACTGATGATGTTTTAAAGTGTTTCCTAGAGGTGGTATCGCCTGATACCCAGCCAGACCCATTTGATTTTTCTGGTTTACTTATTAGACAAAAAAATTACATTTGCTTACACAGCAAACAAAGAAGAAATCTCTCGGTCTTGGTGTGGAAGATTCCTGAAGTTATCGAATTTTCTGGTACTGACTCCGTGTAACCTTCGATTTGTATGCACACTCAATGTCCATGGGCGTTTTGTTTCATAAACATAGCCTCATTATTCATTGACGAGTGGAAAATTACGACCGGACGCGACGCACGCGCAGAGTGACCATCTGATCAATATTACTTGCGACTTTTATAGAATAATACTATCTAACAAATTAGTTGGGTAAATTATTTTGCAATTATTTTGACTAAATAATAATAACCTATTACGACGTAATGCAATGGGAAGACATATAATAGCGACTATGTTAATATGTCAATAGTTGAGGTGATTTTCGGTTCTGTCTGTACTCGTTTTTTTTTGTTTTCTACTTATTTATTCAATTAGATCTGTTTCAGTTTGCAGCTATTACGATGTTAAAAATAAAAAGAGGCCCTCTCTACTAGTTTTACCTACTCAACGCTATTAGTCATAATTTGTTTAAAATGCAGGAACTGTAGTAGGTAGGCATTCATTTCCATTTTATGTGGGCTCTATATTTTTGAAAATTCTACATAAGTACCTACTTAGATAACTTTATTTTATTACGCCGTTCCGTTCCGTTTGAAAAATTGCGGTAAAACACAATAATATTATGAAAAGTTACATAAAATATTTTGTAACGCCATAGGCGCAATAAGAGGTGGCAGACGTGGTGAGGGTGATAGCAATATTTAGCAAATTGTAACAACGTTATGTGAAGCCAATTGTGGTAGCCTTCTCATGTGAAGCTTTCTCTGAGAACGAGATTATTACTAGATAATTATTAGCAAATAAATAGCCAAGAAGTAAAGAATAGTAGTTGGTTTACCAAAATTTCCTCTTTAGTAATTGTTTTTTTTAAATTAATTGTTTTGAGGAGAGTTTATTCTATTAGATAATTACACTTCATAGTTCTTACAAATTTTTTGTTCTTATAACGGGTGATTATCAAATAACTTCCGAAAACGATATGGCATACTTACTCACTAAGTGATGTAGAAACTATCTAAGCTAACATGAAATTTATTTAACTAACTTTCATTACAAGGTCACCATACAAATCACTCGAACGGTCAGTATTTTTTGTATGTAAACTTTAAAATTAAAGTTAATAGAAAAAAACAAACTTTCGCTGGTATAATAGTTACTACATCACTTACTGAGTATGCCATATCGTTGTCGGAAGTTATTTGATAATCACCCCGTATACTACTTACTAAACACTAGACAATGACCTAGGCTTAGAGCCTGTTTCTACAATAGCATAAAGTTTTCTAGCGTTTCTTGAGTGAGGTTCTGCCAGTTTACTGTTGAAAATGCCGATTTCACTCTTAAAATCGATGATTTGTAAGAAATCTATTCTCTCAGCCTCGTTCCGTACACATTCCATCATTTTGGTACACATCATCAATGACGTCACACTCGCTGCAGTTAGGAGATTCTACTTACTTCATTAAAAACCAAACTTGTTGAGAGGGATGTGTTCAGCACTTCGTGCAGAGCTTTAGTTATTTCGTTCCTGCTCATGCCGATACCATCAAACCAAGGGTATCTCGGTAAGTGATCTCTGATCGAAATATTCGCTCCATAGTTCTCGACAGCGATTTTGCCACGTGTAGTAAAACTGACTGAGACGGCAAGCAGTGGTAGAAAATTCCTTCCTCGGTTGCTTCCTTGACTAAAACGTCTGCTTTTTCATTTTCTGGCACGTCGGTATGAGCAGGATCCACTGTAAAGTCACTCTTTTGTGTTGTAAAGACAGCCTGAAAATTTACTTCAAAATGGTATAAGCTATCAATGTTCCTCGAAAATCCAAAGTGCATCGAGCTATATGTTATAGGGCACTCTTGGAATCGGATAATAGCGAAATCCGAATAAGCAATAGAGTTAATGTAGGATAGTGCCTCCCCTGTTCTTTGCGGTTAGAGGAGTATACTACTACTACTACCGAGATATCCCTGTCTGTCGTAAGAGGCGACTAAAAGGGGGCCCTTGGGGTCACGAAGCGCACGCGGGGGGGCCTGCGTGTGTTTCGATTTGCGATCCCGAGGATGACGGTACGGTAACGCGTGTCTACGGACACAGTGGTCTGTGTTATCGTGCACTGGAGTTGAGCTTGCTCCTTCCGAGGTTGGCTGCCAGGCGGCCTTGCGCGCCGAAGGGTACTACGAGGAGTCTCTCCCCTGTTGGGGATCCCGGGTCCCTTACATTCTGCACCGAAGATGACCACCGTCAGGTTTTAGTGGGTAGGGGTCACTGTTTTTCCAGGAATTTCAAATCCCACATATCCTAGGTGTCCAGGGCCTTGGAAATGCCAAATGCAATTTCCTGACGCAAAAAAAAGGATAGTGCCTACCCCCCCCCCCCCCCTATGAGCCTTCACCTTGACGTGGCGGGGGGGCTCTACACTACGCAAGCCCAAAGGGGCGTCCACGGGCGCAGCGCCTTAGGGCGTGCGTGAGGTGGGGGCTAATGAATTTTATTTTTTAAATACCTAGTTTAATCATAATCATATTTCATAATCATTATCATTTGATTGCTTGGTGTAGGATTACGTCGGAATACAGAAAGTGCCAAGCGTCCAGTCTGCTTTTTCTGTAAAGTTAGTCAAGTACAACACGGTTTTCATTTATTTTGGTGAACGGAAAATGTCGATCTGCAGAAATATTAATATAATCAACAAATGTATCGTAAGACTTTGGCAGGTCGTTAGAAATCGCATATCCTTTAAATAAATCTTGTAAAGTTTGTTTGTATGATACGAAATCAGCTTTTGCAAAGTTTCTCTTTTTAACCGGGGCATTCAAAGGAGCCGTAAAGGTAGAAATTTTAACCATTCTGTGATCGCTACCTAATGTTTCTTGCAGAACCTTGTACTCGAAGTTTACTGCAATATCAGACGATGCTAAAGAGATATCTGGTGAATATGATGTGATACACCATTGACCAATTTTATTCTGGTGGGCGTGGAATCATTAAAATGTAACAAAATTACACACATCAAAAGTGTCTAGGGATCAACATATATTTTTGCAATAACTTTTCTCCTGATTGATATTAATTAAAATTTTCTTTAAGGATTCATCAAATAAAGTGTTTACGTTTGTCTACAGTAACGATAAACCAAGTCACCTTTGCATTAATATAGAAATTTGCCATTTTCCTAATAAAGGGATTTTTGACATTTGAACCACTAACATTAAAGTTCGAAAAAAAGACTGAAAGAACAGTTTTCTTTAAAATTTTATTGGGTAACTTAAACAATTAATAATCCGTGTTTCTACCGAGAACACTAACAACACAAGAACATCGGTTTGGCATACTCAAAATGAGTTCATCCAAATCACGCTGTGGAATGGCCGCCCATGTTCGTTGCAACAACAAAAAAAGGTCTTCTTGCGACTGGATACCCTCCATATTCGGCAGAGCTCTTCTCTGTAGCATATCCCATGCATGCTCAATCGGGTTCAAGTCTGGCGACTGAGCAGGCCAGGGCAGGACATTGATGTTAGCTGCGGCGAGAGTCTGTCTTACAACTCTTGCGGTGTGCGGTCGTGCATTATCATGCATTAACTGAAATAAGGGACCGATTTGCACTTGTAGAGGAACGATGACGTCTGATACAATCGTCTCAGCATAAATTTGAGCGTTGAGGTTGCCTCTGATCCAAATCAACTCAGTTCTTCCGCCGATCCAAATACCCACCCATACCATGATGGTTCCACCACTATAAGGATGGACTTCCTGGCAGGATTTTAATCGCTGTTGGCGTCCAGGGGTTCTTCAGTGTCGTATACGTCTTGTATCCGATCTCATACCAAAACGAGACTCATCAGAAAAGCACACGAAACGCCATTGTTCTTCTGCCCAATTTCTGTGTTCAAGAGCCCATTGATATCGAATCCTACGATTGTGCATTGCTATAGGTGGTACCCTTAGCGGTCTTCGGGAATGAAGATTCACTTCATGCAAGCGGTTTCTGACTGTTTGGTCGCTAATTAAGTTCCCTGAAGAGTGATGAAGCCTCACGGCTAACATCATGGCGGTTATTGTTGGAGCTCTTCGAGTTGTGATTTGAATGTATCGGTCTTGTCTCCATGTGGTGCAGCGATACCGTCCTCCATGGCGCTCAGCCACGGTACCAGTGCTTCGGTAACGTGTCCAAAGTCGACTGATAACACTCTGACTTGTATTCAGAGCTAAAGCCACAGTACGTTGCCGGGAACCAGCTTCTATCATTCCCACGGCTCTGAGCATTTCTTCCCTGCTTAAATGACGTCGCCGCTCCATAATAACGTTGGTTTTAATCAGTAGTAGGGAAACAGTAGCACTAATAATGTCTTCAATGCGTTGTATGTTTTTATAGGGAAAATATTGACAGCTGATTTTCATCTTTTACTCGAATTTGATTGACAGTTCCTGTCTCAAATTATGAAATGCACCAAAAAGGATCCATATAAATTTATAAAATCATAAATTTATTACAAAGCCACATCTTAATCTCAAGAAATCCGCATAAAAATGCTTGATCCCTAGACACTTTTGATGTGTGTAGTTTCAAGTAAAGCATCATAAGATTTGATTTAATCTCTGATCTGTTTTACGGGACCAATTTGTGTGGTGTTAAATTAAAATCACCTATAATTATAGTTTTCCTATTAGCCCAAGAAAAAATATCATCCCAGTCATGGACAGCGGTGGCCCACTTCCGCAATATACCGCAACGACATACGACCTAACTGGGAACAGTTAAATAGTTTTAGTATAAGTTAATAGTGACGCAGCTGTATTTTATGATTAATAATTATGATTGACCCCAATAAGTTGTGATTGGACTGACCTGTGTACAAACACTGCAACGTCACCATGCGAATCATCACGGTCTCTTCGATATATAACGTAATCCTTTATGTATTTTCAATCGACCATCGGGTTCTAACCAGGTCTCAGAAATGGCAGCAATGTGGATCTTTTCCTGAAATTACAGATTTTCCATACAAGCCAATTTAGGCATAATACTTTGACAATTCCATTGAATTATGTTAAGTCGTATGTGACTTGACATGATCTAAGATAAATTTAAAATCGGCTTCATGGCTATATTTTTTACCATAATTTATATTAACCACTTTAATCAACACTTAATTAGGGGAGACCTAGGCAAGTTGTGACAAAGGTGAGTTGTGACAAGGCCAATTTCTCCATAAAATAGTTAGCGAGCTAGCAACAGCACTTGTTTTTTGGTTTAAAGATGCGCCACTTGACTCAGTACCCACCCGCCGGCGGCGCACAAGGTGCGGTTATGAAATTACGACGTCGGCGCACAAAAAAATGCGAAAAGTTAGTTTTTCTCTTAAATTTTGATTGAACTTGTATTATATCTTTACAAGTGCATTGTTGTCTTATTTTTTCTTAACTTGTATGGTTATCCAATTCTCGAAGCATTACATTGATTTCTTGTGTTCGCATCGTGTATGGAAAATATTAATTATTATTCAAAACAAGTCGTCATTTTGAGCACCTGGGCGAGTTGTGACAGCCTGTCACCACTCTCCTAACTGACTTAATTTTTCTATAGCCAAAGCATTTGATGTAGCTATTTCTGCAAGGAATATCAGTGCTAGTTTTGCTGCATCTGGAACATGTCTAGTGAACACAGACATATTTGGAGAAGCCAATTTTCTGCCAATTCAAGTCACTAATCGTCCCAACCCAGAACTAGAGCAATCAGTCTCAGATATTGTTGACAACCCAAAAGAAAGAATCGTTACTCCTAATCTTAAAACCAGCACTGTTGAAAATCATGACGCAAGAACTACTACTCCATGGGATCAGACCAGGCCATCTGGAAATTCATCAGTTCTAAACAATGATGCTAATAAACCTGTTGCCTCAACGTCTGCAGCCCATGGTCCTCTTTCCACTATTCCTAATTTATTCTCGCCAGAATCAGTTAGGGCGTTGCCAAAAACTCCGCTAAGAATGAAACAGCCAACCAAACTGACGCAAAATGAAATCTGCTGTGCTAACTGACACACCTACTAAGAATAAAATATCTGCTTTAATAGCCAATAGAAATTCAAGCAAAGTGAAAAAGCGTGTCTTAAGTGAAGAAAAGAAGAAACCCCAAAAATCTAAGAAGACTGGTAAAAAGAAGAGAACAGGTGGTGACAAAGAAGATGTTTGTTTTTAGAAATTGATTGTTTTTGCCTGTTTTGTCATGAAGCCTATTGCAGACCGAATGAACAGTGGTTCCAATGCCTAGAATGCAGAGGATGGTTATACGTAAATTGTAGTGGAAACGACCTGCAATACGTATGCCAATTTGCCATGATTGTCTGTCCGATTAGATTAAGTTTATTGACAGATTATAATTTGATTTATGTCAAAACAATGCCATTAATTACTTATAAAATATAATTACTTGTTACGAGAATGTTATGTTCTTTTTGTAAAATATGTTTAAAAATACCATATGCAAAAAAAAACATGTTTGATTTTTCATAATATGTAGTATAGTGTGTTTTGATAACCAAATAGTCGAAATGTCACTGTCACAACTTTCCTTGGTACATGTCACAACTTACCTCGGTGATAGGAGAGTTGTGACAGAGGGAGTAGTCTTTGTTTGTATTGATTTTCTCAGAAACCCATGAACTTTAATAAATCTTGATCATTATTTCGGAAAGGGAAGGAACGGTGCTACATTAATTCACATGGGTCATTACAGTGAAATGTTTCTTCAGCGAGATATGCCCCATAAAGTAAAAATTGTCACAACTCTCCTAGGTCTCCCCTACACTATTAGCCTCTTGTTGAAAAGAACCACTTCGCAAAAATATTATTTCTTTTAATCTATACAATAATTCTCCAAAAGTAATATTTCTTTTTCAGTCTGAATCGTCTTCATTGTAGGTATTAAAGCCTACTAGTATATGGCTCGGAGGTAGACTCTTGGTTACAAAACTCCTCTTTCTTGTCATTCTTCCGGTCTTGCGTTTTTTTGAGTTTTTTTTTGTTTTTTCTGTGTTTAAGAGTACCTTAGCGTGGAAATTTACAACATTCGAATAGTAGGGGGTATTATTTGGCTCAGGCTTGGCCGAATATGAGAGAAAACCTGTTGAAAAATTTTTGACTTCTCCTCCATTTGTGCTGGTGATTTAGGTACAAATACAGATCTTGTCCTCATATATGTACAATTAAACTCAGGCATAATTTCCCTTGTCTTCTCTTTTAAAAATTCAGGACAAGCCGACTCATTAAGTGCCATGTGGTCACCTTGACCATTAACACATACGAATATTTTAGTGTCGCAATTCTCGTGATTACCGCTACATTTTGGGCACACTATTTTGTCCGATAGACATCTAGCCCGCGTATGACCTAACTTCCAGCGTTTATAACACTGCGAAACCGGTTCTACTTTAATTCATCTACAAAGACGTGAGGAGGTAAAAAGGACCCTTTACAGCACAGCCGTACTGTCTCACTCGTAGTCCACTCGCCGTTCATACAGCGTTTTTTCAACCGAATTACCGAAGCCAATGGCGCGCGACTGTCTGGTTTAATACTCATTTGAATCTCTTCGTCTGTCAATTCAATATCAACGTTTTTAATTATTGTTACCATAAGTGTTGCAGTGCTTTTTGGAAGTTCCAGCTTTTGTGTAGTAAGTCTTGACACGTCATATTTTTTTCCATACTTACCTCAACTTCAAACTCGACTCTTATTTTGTAAGGGTTTAAATATTTTATTTTGTTTATGTCTATTATGTTTAATGCTTAAATAACCTTGGCCATTGCAAACTGTTTAGGGAGTTTATCTTTAGATGTGACATAAACTTCCATCTTATCGCGGCTTTTTATTTTTTTTCCCTTAGAAACAGTGGACCAAACCGCCTCTGCTTCTTCTCTGTCTCTTTTAATAGATAAAGGACATTGATTTTTATCAACGCCGTCTACATCATCCATTACGGTTACTACCTCCATGTATCCATCCATCGGTTTCGCTGATCTCTTGTGTATATTCTGTCATCATAATTAGGGATTTTCTTCTTCTTCTTGTTGGCTGGTTACTCTAAAGTAAGCACTAGGGCTTGGTTTGGTGTTCTCAGTCCCCTTTTCGTCTGCTCGTTAGGTTTGTTTACTTCATTAGTATCTCATAGCGTAAGTTGTAATCAACCTACATAATAGGATGTATAGATACGCATGCAGCCAGGCTCACTGCTACGCGGCGGCCGGCTCGGAGACAATAGGACGGCCGATCCGCGCCAGATGTTGTTGTTCGCTCCCTGCGATAGATGCCTACTTTTACTTTTTAACTAATAAAAATTGCACGTAATATGAACACGACGGCCTCGCACGCGTACCGTGGCGAGAATCTGTTCGTGATTGGTTAAAACAAATCATACGGTTTAACGAACTATTCTCTTAGATTACATGATTGGTTGAAACAAATCACGCGATGGCGCTGCATCAGTCGATAGTATGGACTGATGCAGCGCCATCGCGTGATTTGATGGACTCCATACATCAGCAATCTGTCAATCAGCCGTTTTGTTTTGGTAACAGTGTTGCCGCGCACTGAGCCACTTGGTAGCCGCCAGAAGCTGCTGAAGAGAATTTTCAAAATAATAGTATGACACCAGCGCTATCTAAACGTTCGAGTGGCCCGCCTCCCGCGGTTTAGGTTCAGTATAAGGTCTTGCCGAATAGGACTACTTTTTTCAAAGATTATTTATGTTACTTGCCTACCTGAACTAATTTAAATGTTTCTTAACGATAGATTAGGTTTACGATAGATTAATTTTAATGCTAAATTTAAAAAAAATGTAGCATTAAAATTAATAAAAAAACGAATACATAGCTATTTTGAAAAATGGTCCTTTTGGGAAGTGGACTAAATGAGTAGGTACTAAATAACTTTAGCCACGAGTGGTCGCGTTAGATGATCGCCACACACTACACGTGTAGAACACACGGCGAGAAAAGGCAGCACAGGAAATAAGCTGGTGGCGGGGTTTTGTGGTTGTGGCAGTGGCCTCTGTGCGGCAACTCTATTTCTTAGCTCAACCACTAGTCACCTCGTGTAGTGGCCCAGTGTGCGGTGGCACTTAGTCACCTACGAACGTGTTGTGGAATTTTAAACACGAAGGACGTGACATTTTTCACCCTGCTGAACCAGAACTATCATTATTTGTATTATAATAAGCTTACTTCATCATGAGATCACGAAAGTTATTATTATTATTTTGCTATATCAGCATAGACCGGGTACATAAATTATCACAACACTATTTAGATAAAATTATAAATAAGGCCTCCTTAGTATCTTATTCCTTGATGTGGTAAACCGCTGGGTCAATTCGTAGGGTTGTCGGCTATAAACTCGGTAACCAACAGGATACGTTAATTCTCCAAAGGCAACTGCTAAATCACACGTCCAATAAAATACAGTTTACGCACATTTAAAGTGAAGGTACCAGAACTACCAGACAAGTTAACCAAACCATCTTTTTAACCTAACTTAACAGTTGGTAGTCTTTCAAAAGTTAGAAGACAAATATAAGGAATATTAAACCACTAGTATCCCATCAAATTTGTGGTGTTCCTACGAAAATCAATGCACTAGAACATCTAGAAATCTCTCTTGAGTCATGGGAAAGTAATTTTGTTTATCCACTGTTTGAAATTCTGAACATTACAAGATAAGTTTACTTAACGAATGAGTGGTAGACTCGTACTTATAATGTTAATTCTGATGAAGCTCCTTCTAGTAGATTATAAACAAATGTCCCCCTTCTGTTAACTGAAAATTTTGTTTAACAATCAACTCAGTTACATACAACTGTCAAACTAGCCTTATCTTGTATTTTCCGAAGAAGCTGTAATTTTCATTACCTACCTCTTTATAATATTAGTGTAGATTTGATGTAGGTATTTTACCAAGAAGAAAAAGAGAGGTTTGATAAATAAGATAAAAAGCCTATGCCTAGACCAGATGAGATCTGCGATAATATTTAAAGCATTTTGTGAGGGAATTAGGTTTCAAAATTGTATTACCTAAAAACAACAACAGTTTTTTTTAACTAAAATGTTGACATAATATATACGAAATTTGTGAATTGCTACCAAGCAAGATTCGATCAGAATTTAACATCTAATTAATGAAACGCTTCTGACGTAATGTTTATTTCCATCCAAGGTTGTTTATAGTCCAATGCATCGAAAGTACTGATTATCGTTTGCTGTGGCGGCTTCTGATTGGCTAGCGGGCGGGGGCCTGGCCCGGGTGTGGCGGACGTTGCCACTTCACTGCAAATGCCACTAGATTGTCAAGGTGAGCTGACTTAACAAAAAAACTGCCAGGAAATCTTGACTAGATAAAAACCCAAAAAAAAACAAGTGAATAGTGTTTGCATTTTTCTGCTAGCTTGCCTGAATCAAATAAACATTATGAAGTAATTTTGACTTTTTATCGAGGTCGGCTAAAAGTCTAGGAAGCTTGCCGTATCGGCACACCGCTTAGTAATAAAAATTTCGTTTAAGCAAATAGAGGAAATATTTTTTAATATTTAATTTATATATTTAATTAAATTTTTAACTTAATTGCTAATTATTATTTGTTTAGTCGAGAAAAATACTTCTAGGCAGTTTAATACAGCCTTCAATTTAAAATACTAACAAGTCTGGCGACGGTTGTATGTACTATATTTAGATATAAGATTTACTAAATAATACATTCATAATGTGACTCTGCTACCGGCGCGCGTCGGAATCAGCCTTCCGACGCGCGCCGGTATATTCAATTTAGTACTACCTTACTACTACTTACCTATCTAGATTATTATGTATGTTTAAACTATAGCTAAATCTAAAATGTTAATAAATGTGTAAGTATATGGTGTACTTGAATAAAGAAATTTTGAATTTTAGCCGTATATAAAGGGTGGTATAATGTTCGTATGTACGACTATATTATTATACCAGACATTAGACCTCACTATTGTAAATTAAAAGAATGACTTGCGTCTGATGAGGAAGCGAAAGCCCAGTGATAGAGCATTACTAGGGCTACCCGAATTACCCCCATGTATCTACGCTGCACGCTGTTGATTGTGCATTACCATGTAAGTTAGAAAATTATTAATTTATTCTTTATTAAAAGTATAAGTAATTTTGAATTTTAGCCTTATATAGAGAGTGGTATAATGTTCGTATGTACGACTATATTATTATACCAGACATTAGACCTCACTATTGTAAATTAAAAGAATGACTTGCGTCTGATGAGGTAGCGAAAGCCCAGTGATCGAGCATTACTAGGGCTACCCGAATTACCCCCATGTATCTACGCTGCACGCTGTTGATTGTGCATTACCATGTAAGTTAGAAAATTATTAATTCATTCTTTATTAAAAGTACAATAGGCGTAACAAATGCTAAAAGGCATTCGTTAAGCTAATAGGTAACGTTAAGGTACTAATAAAAAACAGATGTAACTTTACCAGATAACTATTAGCAATATATAATAAATAGGTAGCAATGTATGTAAACAATGAATTTTAATGTAATAACCTGTAAGTAGGTAAGTAATATGAATATTTCTACGCCACTAGTGGCAGATTGTGCTGGACATCTTATAATGTAAAACCTTTTACTACCACTCTCTGAGATATAAATATTTTAATTTCATTCCTTACTATAAAACGGTTATGACTAAACCATCGGCATCGGTTCGGACTCTAGTTCGGTCGAGAGAACTCCTACAAGAAACTCCACTTTTCAGCATTGTTTGAATACAATAATAGAAATAACAGAGTTGTAGTGTAGGCTAAATTCATTAATTATTATAATGAACACTATTGCGCTTGAGAACAGACAGTGGGTGATGTCAACTGCGTAATTAGGTACGACTCTATATTCTGTTTGGTATGTCTCAAGCCTCAGGAGAACATCATGTGCTGTAATGCATTCATAAGTAACCGATCCCACGTTCATTATTCAAATTAATCGCAACTAATTAATAATGGATCAGACTCAAATATAAGTGGTACTTAACCGCACAGTTGCTGCACGTGGTTGCCTTTAGGGCAGAGCAGGGACCGTGACTACCCAAATTAAGCTTTTAATAATTTTACAAATTTGTCCCACCTATCAAAATCATGCTACTGCTCTACTGCGTTAGTGTATTAAGCGCCGGCGCAATCTGAATTATCCCACATCCAACGCCATTAACAATGCCGCCGTATTACATTTGACGTGCTGATCTGTTGGCTTTAATTTATCGGACGCATTATTGGCGCTCAACGCAATCAGTGCCGGATTAAGACTACTTGATGCCCTAAGCAATCCACGGCTGTGGACTTTTCTACTTATGGATAGGGGGTCCCTATCCATAAGTAGAAAAATTCAAAAAACTAAGCGTTTTTTTTATTTATTTATTTTTCGCCAATTTAATGCCCGAAAAGTCTTTAGCATATTTAGACTCAACAGAGCGGAACAGTTTCAGTGCTCCAAATTTTTATTTAGCCATACGCAGAACTCGTACGATCGTCAACGCACTTATAAACTCGTATAATCCATAATGATACAGACTCGCCACTACCGGTTTGAGCTAACACGCCGCAATAAGCCCGTGTACGGGCGTTTGGTTTTCTGAACTGTGAATTGTAGCGCACGCCACTGTATGCCAAAGCAACAGTTTACGCGCGAACAAAAACGCTTTTCGGAAACCGCTCTTAAACCATCATTACAAAATTTACAAAAAATATTCCCCGAAAGTTTAGTTTCGCAGCTAGAAGTCACAATTATTTTAGAAAATTTTGTTTTTTCTCTCATCTGTTCACGAAAACAATAATCCAAATAAACTATTTCAATTGTGGCATAGGGGTAGTGTAGTCATGTACTTAAAATGTATACTAATGCACACTTGTTTGCATTTGCAAGGAATACCAATTTCACTTTATTTGTAAGTTTTGGAAAATTTGAACAGTTAGAATGTTTTAAAAATAATTGGGGTATTAAAGATTTGTTCCCAGCTTCAAAAACTGCCTTCATGTTCATTCTCTGAAAAAAAAACTGCTAGTGCTACACCCCGAAATTCAGTCAAAACCTGCAAATGGTGTTAAAGGCACAAAAATCGGATGGCCTATAGATCAATCGTACCGATTTTCATGCCTTTAACACTATTTGCAGGGTAATTTAGCGTACCGCTATATCACTATGCTATTTACTGGGAAATCCGTACATTTTTGGAACTCCTTACCCACATCAATCAGAGAGTCCCAATCCTTACCCATTTTTAAAGCAAGGGTCAAAGCACATTTCCTTGCCCTCTGACATCAGTCCTTGTTGTTCTTCCTTTTTCTTCTTTATCCTTTATATATCCGGATCATTTTGGTTGCAACTGAGCTGATTGCTATTGTCTGTTTAAATAACCTCACATTTGTTCCTAGTTTTTATTATATATAGTATGTATGTATTATGTGAATATATGTACCTAGTCCTATACTGTATAGATATTTATAATCAAACTTATTTCATCTATTATTTTTCATGGTGCACTTACTCGCCCTTTTCGCCAAATTTCCTTTGCTTGTGGGTTGCTTGGCAGAGATCGCTTTTTAGCGATAAAGCCGCCCAAATTGTACTTGCATTTATTGTTAATTATTTCTGTGCTGTAAGTTTTGTGTGCAATGATAATTCGAATATATTATTATTATCAAAAATAACATCATTCAAAGTAACTCAATTGAAAATTTCCAAAGTCATCATTTGGAGACAATGCTTTATGGAATGTTTCGACCACTGAAACAGGTATCGATCGATATCATTAGGTAAAATATTGATAAAGAATAGAGCTTTAAACGTCTATGGTGAATTACAAAGTTTTTTAATCTATACATATAATAAAACTGTAGAAGAGTTGAATTTTGTACAGTTTTTTTTTTAAATATTGCTTTCTGGGTACTTACGACATACACGTAGTAGAAGCCAGAAAAGTTGTTTTTGAAACTTTTGTCTATCTGTCTGTCTGTCTGTTGCTCGTGATTCACGCAGCAACAGCTGAACGCATTTAAAAAATATTTTTGCATTTGAGTGGCTCTAGGCCTCTTCAACATCTAGGATACATTTCATCCCGATGTTTTCCCTAGGGACTCAACAGGGAGCAAGTGAAGTTTGTATGGAAAAGAACGTATGGCCTACAGCAGCGCCACTCAACGGGTCTAATTGTGTTTTCAAACCAACCAGGAGCCCGATGAAATATACTACACACAATATTTCATCCAAATCGGTCCAGCCATTTATGAGGAGTTAGGTGACGTGACAAACACAGGTGCAATATAGACACACACCTAATAGTTTTAATAGTGGTCAGAGTTAATTGCGTGGATAGGTATTAAAATATGTATCTATAAATATTAATAACATATAAATAACAAAGATGTATATTTAATTATCAAAGATGTATATTTAAATCTACAATTCTACACTAATATTATAAAGTGGTGAGCGTTTGTGAGTTTGTATGTTTGAGGCAGGTAATCTCCGAAACTACCGAACCGATTTCAAAAATACAATCACTGTTATAAAGTTACATCATCCTTGATTGCTATAAGCATATATTTCTATTGAAATAATTAATTTTCAGCCAGATCAATTAACACTTAAGAAGTAATCTGGGGAAAAAAGCGCTACCGAAAATCTTTTCGTTCGTGCGCTGGCCCCACAGTTGATTATACATGCATACAATGTACTACGAAAATATAGGTTTTTAGTAGATCCATAAAAAAGTCCGAGACACAATACATCTATCTTTTATAAATAGTAGCGATAAGGTATGTGTTAAAAATAATGTAAATTTAAAGACAGATTTTGAGAATTACGAGACAACTATACAACCATATCAATCCTTATGATTAAAAGTTGTTTCATCATCAATATAATTTTACGGAGATAAATTTTGTCTTTTACAACACATTAATTGGATTATTAGATTCCGTGAATTAAAAAAATATTAAAATATATAAAAGCGAAAGGTCACTCACTCATCACGAAATTTCAGAAACTACAAGTGCTAGGACTTCAAAATTTTGCATGGAGGTTCTTTTTAGGAAATTGGTGCTCACTAAGATTGGTGTTTAGGAAATTCGACCTCTAAAGGGTTGTTTTTTGGGTTGATAGTTCGTTAATATGAAACTTCGTTACTTCAAGTGCGGGTCTCAAATTTAGGGGTTATTTTTAGGACAAAGACAGAAAAAATCCCTGTCATAAAAATTAAGTTCATGCGGGCAAAGCCGCGGGCGGAAAGCTAGTCTTTTATAAAAAAGTAGCTACGAGTATAAGGTAATGTTATGTGTTAAAAAATAATGTAAATTAGAAGGTAGATTTTGAGAATTATTACTACACAAGCATATCGATCCTTGTGATTAAAGGTTATTTCAGCATCAAGAGAATTTTACGGAGATAAATTTTGTTGTTAATAACACATTAATTGGATTAATAGATTCTGATATAATAAAATTAAAGAATTCGCAAGTTAAATTAGTGGCACGCGGCTCTCGGCGCTCGGGGTGAGACGGGGTGCGCGCTTAGATAACCACGCGGACGAAGTCGAGGGCAACAGCTAGTCAACAAATAATTTTAGTTCATCAACACCACCAAGAGACCTCACATTGTTTTTAAAACATTTTTTTAATTATAACTGGTTCCTCAACATTTCAAATCCTTTTGCAACTTAGGTTTTCATGTTAATTAAATTTTGAAATGTCTTCTAATATAAATTTTTTTTTCTTGAGTAGGTATTCATGTTTTATTATTTCGGAGATATTTCAAGATTATTTAACCTAACTACAGGCAGACGCTTTCTAGGTACAGAATTAAGGTTAACATAAGGTTGTTAGAACTGACGAATACTCTTTAGTACCTATTGAGTACTCAACACAGCATAGGAAATATCGAGTAGTAATCTTATCACTTATCAGCTTTCCGAGTTGTGATACGATATGGAAAATCGATATTTTTTGTAGGTATTGCTATTTGACATCGAATACTGCTTCGTCATTGGATGATAAGCTGTCAATTTGCGAGTGACTACTCGTAGCAATCGATCGTCGAATCGAGGTGACTAGCGGGTCGTTGGCGATGGATGTGCGCCGTTCACAATAATTCAATGTTTTAACTGATACTATTGATTTGACATTGACGCTGTCGATTAGTTTAATGAATTGCTCCGCAATAGCTACAAAGTGCATGATGCCTGCCTCTGTAATGCATTTTTATTGGCATTATTAGTTACATAATCTACTTTGTGCATAGTATTGGTTATGCAGTAAACTACTCAGCGAGATTAATACAAGAGTGTCTATAAATAAATACTAGTGAATTCAAATATTCAGGTGGGGTACGATGCAAACGAATACCCAAGAGTGAAGATAGTGAAATGGCCCCATTAATAATTAAACTAGAAAGTTTTTGATTGTTTTAGAATTTAGCTACAATGTACCTAACAAGATATAGGTCAATCGATGGTTACCTATACATGTTACATTATATCGAATGAAAATTAGGTCAAATGATAATTAGTCGACATAAAAATTAGCTCAAACGCAGGTATTAAGACAAATATGACAAATAACATTAGAGGAGGTAGGTAACTAAACAAATATCAAGTAAAAAAATATGCAAATTGAAATTATATTAAGTTTGTCCCGGTTAGATGGCAAAACACTAAATTCGCCGGACTTTGTAGTTACATACTTACTTTATTTTAATAATGAACTGATTAGCTTCTTTCATTGTTAGCTCTGGCTACATTTGCGATAAAAGATGGTCACTAGTAGCCGCAAAATACTGCCTTACCTAATTAAGAGGATACAGAAGCTCCGTTTTTCCATACAAACGTACTTAGTCCCCTGTTTCCTCCCTGGATATTGCTAGTAGGGGAAATATTTTTTCTTAATAAAATCTATTGCTCCTATTGGCATGTATCTATGTTTTCCTTTTTTTTAATAAATCAATTATTAAAAGAGACGTGAACCTTTAAAAAATCTAAAAAAACGGTTAGATTTTCCGCTGTGTTCAAACATCCAGAAAACTAATGTGACTAGCTTATTTAAAATAAGGAAAACATAGGAAGACGGCCACAGTCTTTCTTTAATGTTTAATGAAAAAAGTAACTAAATCGATCAACTCTTCGAAAAGGGATTAGGGGACTACGAAACGTCGATTTTGTGTACTTTTGATAGGTTATTTCGGTCCGATTTGCATGTCTCTATCTCACTCTGCAGGGCGCTCGAGGTTAGCAAAAGACAGCTATAGATTTTATAAATACCTATTTATCAACGACCGTGCTGTGTCCTTTTAAATATTTACCACTTTTAGCAAAAACCGATTTTAGACTTCCGTCTTCAGGAACGTCGTCTCGGAGTTGTACCGACAAAACAGGACTTTCCCTGTAGGTTGAATTACCTATTTTTGGAAGGTGGAAAAATATCAAACTAAATTATGGATAAGGATGGAACAGCGTACACGTTGACTTGATTATAGATTGTTATGGCTTATGTATTTCCTACCAATAGTGACTACCAACCTGAAAGTACTTACTGTGAAAGTCTATTTGAATAAAGTTATTTGAGTTTGAGTTTTTAATAACAATACTCACTTTTGTCTTTATTTCATTCTGGTACTGCAATATCAGTGGCATTGTCAGTGTCGAGCGTCGACTTTAAACTTGTTTTGAAGGTGATTCAAGAAGATGTTTGCTTGATTGTGTCAAGGCGAATAAAATTCAAGAACTTTGATTATTTAAATATTGTTTTTATTTAAGGTAAACGGAAAATTTATGTAAAATACCTACATTAAACTAGTTTCAAATTCATTATTTTCCTGTAACTTGCCTTCATAATAATAAAAGGTAAAACTCCATACAGGAAGAAATACTTTACCACTTTAAATTGCGAATAAAATATACCGATTATTGCTTGCATACACAGTTCTATAAGTTGTATTAAGATGGATACACCCTAGAGTACTCTCAAAAAACATTAAAACCCCACGGTGGAAACGGTTTTCTTACTAGAAAATGTCTAGACATTTATTCAAATTATTTATATTTTTTTTCAAAACAAGGTTTTGGGAAAAAAAGCAGAGGATTCAGAATCAATGAAATAGGCGAGGCTTCAACAGACAGTTTAGTTTACAGTTTCACAAGACAGTAGACAGCACAATTACAGTTTCAGAAATGTTGAATTTGTGCTTTTGTTTCGGTATATAAAACGCGCCGTCACATTTTTGCAGAAACTGATAAAGAGTATCTAACGTTCTGCGGTAACACTGGTTGCAGCGTAAAATACATTAAAAGAATTCGATATCTCTTGTCGAATTGCCCGGTTAATTACAGGCTGTGGGTTCTAGCTCGCCTCATATCTTGAACACACATGGTCTGAACTTGAACTGTATTCGTACTTTTTATATCTTTTTCATGGTTAATCCAAGGTATATGTATTTGATGGTGTTGCAGGCCGATCACGCTAGTAGCGTGTGTTCAATCTAATGACAAGCCGCAATAGCACGTTATGTTATTGACAGTGTTAATAATGCATTATGTATATATTAACGTGTTTTAAATATTTATATGAACGCACACTGAATTATGCAAACTGATAAGCTGTTCCATTATTTAAATGGGTCTGGAGCCGCGTGATAGCAAATCACACATTGTTCAAGCGATTAGATATTTACCAATTGAGTTATAAAGCAATCAGCTGAGCACGAGTTAGCTTGTGCAGCAAACAGACGCGCAGACAAAACACCGTTAGATAAACGATTGTCTAGATTATTGTGATTTATAGCAGTAATTAAGCGAAGACTATGTCAAATAACATGACGTTAGTGGAAATGCATCATGTGGGATGACACTTTCATATCACGCACGTAATATCTGATAGATGTAAAAAAAATATATTTTAACGTCGTGGCGTGAAAGGAAAGAGGAAGACGTCAAATGTCACGAAAATCTGGTCACGGGTTCAATCCTGGTCATACCACTTTTTTTTTCGCATTATTAGTCGGTGACCCACAAAGCGAAGACGTTTGAGTGTGTCGTTCACCACATGGCAACAGTCTGTTTGCTTTTGAATACCCAATTTGGGACGTACAAGTGAGGTTGACGTATGTTTTTTTCCTAACATTGTATTTTTATTAAGATACATCAGTATCTAGGATAAAAAACTCACCTAACCTAACCTTTGAGCATCGGTGTTTTGTCATTTAAAAGCTTGTTAATGTGACTCATAAGGCCGGACATTTCTTTCTTCCTTCTAAACAACTAAATCATGGATCGTCCACATCAAAAGAGTATAATTGGATTTAAGATTCTAGGCCCACTTAAAGAAATCCTACTTCCGATATAACTAATTCATACTACACTTTTCATTTCCTTCTCGGCGTACGGTGACGCAATTTTCTTATGTCAGTTATCTACTACTAACTTCTTTTGTAGTTGTTAAAGACGTTCTATCTCACGAAGACCTTTTTTCTATGCTTGCTTAGTACGTTTACTCGTCTTTATCACTATTGATCATTCATCATTAATCTTTTGCCAAAAAAAATTGTTGGTACATTTTTTTTGATAAATTTTATTTTTAATAAGTAGGTTTTTTTTTAATTAGTTTTGTATGAACTTAGGTAATTTCCTGAAAAAACTAAAATTGATTATAACTTTTTAACGGTTTGAAATCGGATATTGATAACGTTAAAAAGGTCAGAAACGACCCCAGCTATGCGCTATTTTGATTTGATCCTCACTTTCAGGGACAGCCTGTATTGTATACTGTATTGAATTGAATATGGTCATTTCTATTGCGCAGTGAATTTTATGTATTATTCATAAATATGTTTTACTATCATAATGTTTACACACAATTTAATTGTTGTTGTTAATTATTAATTTTATTGTTGTTGTTAATGTAAATAATTTGAATTCAATGTCAATAATTTAGATCAGAATGTATCTTTAATTTTTTTTTATATTTTACCTCGATATCCACATGTTGAAGTAAGTAAGGCACGTGGAGTCTGTAACACTAAACCGGGCTAATTTTAGCCGCATGCGGGTAAGTCGATCATCTCGCGTATTTATTCGTAGTAATTGCTATTTGTACTAGATTTTTTCTCAAAAATACATTTCTGCACTGACGGGCAAAGTTATTCATGTTTTGAATGGTGGTCTCGAGAAATCTCAATTTATTACTTAGCCGTCTTTTCGTTCGGCAGTGTGTATTCACGAAACAGAAAAATAAGAAAAAGGGAATTAAAACTGAGTCGAATACCTTAGAAATAGTTTATTGCTAAATTAGTACACCATAGCAAGTATGATGGATGAGGTTAGTAAAAAAATATGAAACTCGGTTGTACTATTAAAAAAAAACTTTGACAAGAAAAAAGAGAAGAAAGACGTTTAGGAAGCATAACTAAGAGTCGATGTAGCAACGATGAGTCACGTCAAACGAATTGCATGTAATTGCATTGTAATATCCAGACCTGTGTTGCGCTGCTAAAAGTTAGCAACGAGAGATTAGCTTATTTTCTTTTTTTCACCGAGTTTTAAAAGCTCAAACAGGTATGCAATCACGTTATATCAACGAAAAGGGATCATCAAACGTTCCTTTTTCGCACGTTGTTATTTCAGTCCAGGGGCGTTCGCCTTTAATCTTTCAGTAACTCCTGCGCTATCTATTTGCCCATACGCTGTATGGACCACTCCTGCTGGCACAAGGGGCAGCGGTTGTTCTGCTTCACCCAGAGGGACATGCAGCAGAAGTGGAAGCTGTGGTTGCACTCCCCCCACACCACTACGCAGTCCTGCTTGCCGTACGAGTCCTTCTTGCTCTCGCCCTGGCAGCGAAGACACGCATCTGGAACAAGGAGTAAAACAAATTTTTTTTTTTACATTATTGCTTATTTAGCAAATCCTGAATATAAATAAGATGAATGCTTGACTTCTCCAATGTTATAAAAATAATATCTAGGACAAATCACACCCAGATCATCTGACCCAAAACTAAGCATAGCTTGTACTATGGGCGTCAGAGACTGACGAATAATATAATGAAGTTATGAAATCAAGTCGTCGCTACAATTGATGAATGAGTATTGGCTCAACCAGCACGCATGCCAAATGTGAGTGGGTGATCCAAATGCTCTGTGGGCTGATACGAAAATGACATATATTTTCAATATCAACTTGATGGATAGATAGATCTACAAATTGCATTGATAATATTAATGTTTTTATTGTAACCTTTACCGGAGAAGGTAATGGCCGGTACAAAGTGTGAAGGGTAGAAATTATTTTAGTGACCTGTTTGGCGTTTTAATTTAGTAAGGATTAACCTTTGCATCAAATTATAAATTACGTTTTAGGTTTCTTCAAAACTAAACCCCTAAAATGACGGATGGTTTTAAATTATCTATGAAATAAATTTCGAGCAAGCCAGCATACGAAGATATGTAAGGATTATGTAGAAATTAATATGATGAAAGTATTACACGGATTTCCACAACACAGAGCGTTAAACAAAATAATTATTTAGGTGAGTATTTTAATGTTTTTAACATAGATTTGTACATTTTTAGCTAGCGAAAAATGAACAATATTAACGGGTAACAAATCCTAAAGAAAATTCAAACAGAACACTTTGAACTAAGCATTTTTACTCCTGCCATCATGTTATTCAAGTGAGTAGTGCAGATTTATTCATTTAAAACAAAATATTGCCCGTAATCATCACAGTAATTGCGATTATAGTGTCGTTTAAATTATAAACTCTTCATAACACGGTTAATATATGGGTAATAGAATTCTGTTTATAAAAGAGGCTGAGAGATACTTAAGTCCCTCGGACTCCAGCTAAGATTCAGTTAAGTTGTGTTGCTTGAGTTATGTACTTTGCAGTTTCCAGCTAGCGTGGTTACACTTCAAGGCCTAATGGAGGTTACTGATCAGGTTTGTTACTAAAATGAATTATAATTTAATTAAATAACCGTACAGCTAACCACACTTCAAGTGTATCAGAGTGAGCCGTCTGTCAGTATAAACGAGTATCGATCAAGAAAGTTCAGCAAATGAGGCAGAAACACAGATCACCCCCATCTGATCTGTGGGCAGAAAAGATACAAAATATATTTAAACATGTTTATCTGAAGGATGATTGATCGGTTTACTCCTCAATTTCTCAGTACAGTGACTTCTGATGTTATTTTTGTGTTGTGGGCACAGTTGTGGGCATTGCCTGCCTGCCTTTTGAATAGAGGTTGTTTAAAGAGATCGATAGCAGTGATTGTTTATCAATTTTATAATAACTTAGTGACTCTCTTCACTAGGTAGTTTCATGATTGAGATGTGAAATTATACGATAAGTACTAACACAGTAATAATGGACAAGGCTTTGATAAAAGTCAAAGATAAAATAGTTTTATTCATTTTGACGACACGATTGGCGTAGTGCGCTGTAGCACGGTTTCTCGCCTCGATTTCCGTAGTGTCCCGGGTTCGATTTCCGGTCGGGCCAATTCAGTAAACGATCTTTTCTGAATTGACTCGGGTCTGGGTGTGCTGGGAGTCGCCCCTGGCTTATTTCCTTGTGTGGTAACTCGTAACACAGGGATATTAATCCCTACTTCGAGACCATTACAAGAGGTGTGGTGTCTGGCGCATATTTATTTATTTATTTAGTATTAATCCGAATGTATTTATATTTAGGGCATATTAAATCTTAATGTTTATGTTAAGTTTTAGCTTTGTCAAGCAGGAAACAAATTAAGACAGAATCTGTCAACAATTCAAAATTACCATTAATACTAAACAGTTAAAAGTAATCACACATAATACAATACAATATGGGACAAGGTAAACGTTAAATTGACAGTTTATCGATGCGTTCATGGCGATCATGATTAATTGAAGGTGTTATTTATAGAATTGCAGCGGCTACAGTAATTGCATATATTTACTAGCCATTATCCTAGGCCGTTCTTTGACCTAGGCGCACAATCCATTTATGCTTCAGGGGCTTCCAATAACGCCAATTGTAGTAGCTGATATTGAAATATTTTGCACTTAACTGATCTGCATACAGACATCTTATTTCAACCGGGTTTGCCATTTATTGTAGAGCAAATTGACCGATTACTTCGAATTAATTACAAGGGGAAATTACTTATGCCTTGGAATTTAAAGAATCGTGACAAGGAATGAAGCGAGCGTCATTGTGGTCCAATGTTGACATAAAAATAAGTACTAACGTTGGCACTACATTTTTAAAAATATCTTACTACCTAAATAAATGAAAATTTTTCATAGATTCAAGATTATTACTACACTTACGAGCTAAAATCACTTTAAACGGGGTAGATTCACTTATTCTTTTAAATAATCTGTTTTAAAATTCGTTAATTGGGTAGAAGCTACACATACTTATAGAAAAAATGCGTGTGGACCCATTTTGGTATGCTATTAATAACTGAATCATGATTAACAATGTTTTGCTTCTGGTTTTCCTGTTGAAAGTATATCATTATTTTTGTGCGTACTTAATACTGGTTTTACTTAAAACCTTAGATTCATAACATTCATAAGACAAACTGAATTACCTAACATCGGAATCTGTTGTTATGACTCTTCGAACAAGGAAGTAGTATTGGAATAAAATACCAAAACTTTCCACTGACACTTTCTATGTAATGTCCGTTCTCTATATTTCAATATAACAAATAAACAGGGACTTGAATTAATTATGCATATTAATGCGACACTGCCGGATACTTGTGTCCTCGAGTCGGCCACGCCGGGTGTGCGCCCGCGGCGATCGTTGCAAAAACAATTTCGTTTTATGACCACGATCCGATCTGACAGTACTGGCATATTTGGAATTGCGAAAGTTTTGCTAAAAAGCGAAGCTTGAGGGAATAAGAGCATACGCTTTGAGGCTATATATAACTGTGTTGTATAATGTATCACGGCGTGTTTTTGAACTTAAAATAGGCAGAACCCATTATTGTAGAGACCACCATAGCTTTTTTACAAACAGTTATATGCGCTTTGATCTTATTTATGTTACTTTTAATTTGCTGTCTGGAATGCGAATGACGCACTATTCAATATATTGATTGGCGTTTTACATTGTAAATGTCATAACATCATAAAAATCAAGTACTTTTCTGAAAAGATAACATGTAGGATAGAGACGATGCCGCGAAGGGCTATACTTCAATTATGTTATGCATTTAGTAACGACGGCACCATATTTGATAGCTACAGTAAACGACCAGTATTCGAAGATATTTTCCATTGCAAACCGGTAAACAGCAAATGATGAAGAAATTCTAGATTCCAGTAGGGAAATGCGTCAATTGCAGACGACATCACCATAAATTCCCTTCAGTTGTGTATATCATAGCTATTAAACTTGGGGCGGTACAGAAAATAAGTTAAGGGTATTAAGGAATCGCACATTGAAATATTTGCAATAGTGGTAACGTTTTGGCAAATAAACAAAAACGCACTAGGTGTAGGTACGAGTAATGTAATATGACTGACGTGAAACAAATACATTTTCATTACTAGTCATTGTAAGTATCGTAGCACTTCTAATGGATGTCAGGGCTTCCGTGCGATAAAGTTCGCAATGAACACATCTAGGCGAATGAAATGATGTTTCCATAAATATGCGCCAGACAACACACCACAAGTCATGGTCTCGAAGTAGGGATAAATATCCCTGTATCACGAGGTACCAGACATGGAATCAAGCCAGGGGCGTCTTCTAGCACATCTAGACCCGAATCAATTCAGAAAAGATCGTTTCCTGATTTGACTCGACCAGGAAACGAACCCGGGACACTACGGAAATCGAGGCGAAAAACCGTGCTACAGAGCACTACGCCAATCGTGTCGTCACTAATAATAATGGCCACTTCTACCACATAAAATGAAAAGGGGTGTGGTGACCAGTCTGATGATGAACTGCAAAATAACAACAAATCACAGATGGCGACCCCACGCCCCGCCCCCAATCAGATTCAATCACTGCTCGCGTCAGCGCCCGCGCACTACCATCTGCAATATTGACCTTGTTAACTAATAACAATAGTAAATATACCACTTGTTTTCGTGGAGACACTAATTTGCAAGTTAAGCTCATACCACTCTTTTTAGGTATTATTTATTTTTGACGATCTCTAAAATGCATGCGTGATGCATCATTCTGAAGCTATTTTTTTTACACGCGTACACGCGTTTATGTTCAAATTTAATGACTTTGGAGCTTAATATTTTAGGAGTAAAATTAATTGAACACTTCACTACCGGCAGCAACAGGCAACAGGGAAAGCTTGCAGTCCGATTGGATAGTAATACCTCATTTAGTCTAAGTTGTCCGGGTAAACACAAATGTAAAACCACGAAGCGAAGAAAGAAACATTAGGCAACTAGGAGTATTTCGTACTTTGGTAAAAAGTACGCCTCGAATATGTTTCCAAAAGGCAAAGAGTTCTGAACCAGATTTTTTTTACTATTTAATCTAATGCTTACGTACGTCTACCACGAGTTGCCACTTTAAATTTACGTTATCGTTCGCGTAGAAAAAATGTATTGGGATTTAACTTGACAATTTCAAATCCCAATACATTTTTTTACGGAACGATAATGAAAATTTAAAGTGGCAATCGTGGTAGACGTACCGGAAAAAACCGTACTTAGTGGTTTACAAAATATTTTCCCAGTATCTGCAGCGACATTTAAAGGTGATAATTTTCGGTTGAATGTACACACACTTAAAACCCACAAACGATTAAATTTGCACAATACACACTGTTCGGAGTGCGCGCTTATTAGCAGAGCAATCACCGTCACTGCAAACATCACAGGATTTACAGGAAATATCAATGTTTGTTGGACTGAACAAAGTGTTAGTTCAACGCAACTGTACTGAAACGTGCATTAGATGTTTTCTTGTCGTTGCCATATTCATGCAAAAAAATTACTCAAATTAAGTAGCAAATAGTGACGTAATTATATATGCACATATTCAAAATTCCGATCATATCTGTAAATTCAGCATTCGCCCAAAAATTTCCCCACTATATTTACTCCTTTGTATAACAATGTTCCAAAGTACTGTTACATTCGTGATTAAGCAAAGCTGATAACATCAAAATGGCTTTCAAACTTTACGGACAATTTATTTAAAACTTTGTCATAGCTAGTAACTATGAAGAATGTTAACATGTAAAAATAAATTTATAAATACTGTCTTTTTTTATATATTATTATGATGTTAAGTCAATATTTTTATACATTTAAAATATAAGTATGTACATTATTTTCTCATCTATTATACTTAGATACATTTAGTTAATATTTTTTATTAATAAGCCTAACAGTATCACAATGTTTACGCAACCTAATACCGAGGCCATGGGTATTGGTAACCCTTCCCGGTGCAGACTATGTCTAGTGTGGGTGCCACAGCTGAACCTGAGATGATAACTCCACAGTAAACCATGTTTCTACCTACTTTTAAGTTTCTCGAAAGTAAAACCGTCATTGTGTTTATGGAAAATAAATAATTTTGTAATTTTTTATAAAGCACTTCTGTGGATGGTATAGTAATAATTTACAGAAAACATTCCATGGAATGATGTTTGAAATAAATAGCTGCTTCTGGGCAATAAGCTGTAATCAAGTTCGCAAAGACTATTCTCTGGACACCTAAGACAGACTTGTAAAAAATGTAAGAATGCTTGTGTTCAAATACGAAGTCTTTACTCTTTCGAAATAATTTAAACTATCATCAGTCATTGATCACAAATAGGTTGGTAAAAAGCTGCTTTTTGCTGCAGTCGTAGTATCTAAGTAAGAAAAGAACAATTGAACTATTCTATAACCTGACACACCTTTAAAGTCTGTTTGTTCACTATTCAAGCACCACCACTTCATCCACCGTAATACTTCCGATAACTTGCAAAATTCAAAAAAAAATTCTGCGTAGTATGAATATTAGCACATGACCGGACTTTAAAAGCGAAACAAATATGTGCGTTTGCAATGCCGTCACTGAACCAAAATCGTTTTGAAAGCACATAATCAGTGC
Source organism: Udea olivalis (assembly GCA_947369235.1). Taxonomy (NCBI): domain Eukaryota; kingdom Metazoa; phylum Arthropoda; class Insecta; order Lepidoptera; family Crambidae; genus Udea; species Udea olivalis. The sequence continues at coordinate 11,659,349 of OX376341.1, read as the reverse complement.
TAATTATAATTTAACAAAGAGTTTCTATAAAATAAACTGTATTCGATATATAACATCACCTTCTGAAAGCTAGCTATCTCACAGATGAGAAACGGAAAGTCACGAATGCTTAATAGGGAGGACAAAATTTACACTCATTCTAATTGCTATTATTTAAAACTATTACAAGGCATAATTCTTTAATTGATCAGTAATCAAATCATAAAAACGTACGGCACCAACCAATGTATATCGTGAGCGATTACTTTCATATTATGACGAATGAGAAATGATTTCCTTTTAACCGAATTAGTTCTATTTAAACTAAGATATTTATGTCAAAATCAACATAATTGGCGTCAGTGGGAACTTGGAACGCAGCCAAGCCTGTTAGCTCCCACAGTACAAGCTAAATGAATGCATGAGCTCTTAACGACACGTCGGGAACCAAGTCTATTAGCAGCAAGGCAATACTAGTATTTACATCTTCTTTTTTTCAATAGACGCTTTATGAAGTTACTGATGTTTACAAGACAAAAAGGTTTTTACTACAAAATTAATAACACATATTTTTTTAGGCGCAGGGTTGGTTTTGATTTTGGTAGAGTGTATGACAGACAGAAGAATAAAAATGACGCAGGCTTTCGCAATAAGTCAGGTAGGGTTAGGTTAAATACAATTCAAATAAACACGAAACCAATTGAGTTACAAAAGCAGGCGAGGTTGATCTTGCATAAAATAACTTCTAAGATTGCAATGTGTAGAATTTCTAACCGATCTGGAACATTCTCGTACTCAAATAAGTGTGCCAAAACGCATCAGGCGGGGTGGTTGATCCCACCACATGCTGTACGTGTGATGTGTGGAGTACGCCACACATTGACTAATTTTATTGAAACAAGGTGACATTTAAAAATATCTTCCCAGATACGTGGGCGCACCCACGCATCCGTGCCTTACGCCGACATCGTATGAATGAATTGTATCAAAAGAAACCGAAAATTGTGTTAACAACCGTTGCTCGCACTATTTATTACATCACAGTGTTCGAAATACAACTGTGTAAATAAAGGCAAATTGCAATGATCGATTTTTACAGCATAGCGTTCGGCCAACCTTTCATTCTTTCATATGGCAAGGAATCTCGTTACATGATCAGTTGGTGATTTGACCTAAAAAAAAACGCAGTTTATGAACAAGTCTCTTTTGAGTATAATAATTGCGATCGTCTTAACTGATCAAAAACCCGGTTGCTGTTTAATGTGTACATTCATATCTTTTGATGGTATTGCGGTAGATCGGATGCGGGCCGCAAAACTAAAAATAGAAGAACCCCGCGACTTCTCTCGTGTAAACTTCCTTCGAATGTCGTGACAAGCATTCATGACTTTATATTAAAAGAGTAAACACTTTCAAGTCACAAAACCATAACAAACAACAAATCTGGTGGAGGTTAATAGATTAGTAAGTCAGGGACAAATCTCTCTCTTTACATTTGGATATGACGGAGAACGTGTAATCAGAGAGAGAGAGAGCTTAGTTGAGAAATTGACATGAGTCAGTTTTCAGTAGACATTACAAGATATCTCTATACAAAACCACAATGTCATTTTACTATACTCACTGTCGGGGGTGGCAATATTATTTTGTAGACTAGGTATCATAAACGTGCAATAAATCATAAACGTAAGAAATAATAGTTATTCAAAATTACTAGATGTGCAGCTAAATATGACAGTAATTAATAAATGTATAGTTTGAAGTCAATTTAATTCCTCAAATAACCGATGGCATTCACGCCAAATTAACCTTAAGGGACCCCTTTAGGTTCATTTGGTGTAAAGGCCATTTGTGCATTTAAGCGCAGATTATCACAGTTCTTTTAATTTCCGCCTCGTTAACAAGAATACAAATATTTATGAACTATGGTGTGGTTTGAGTTATAAAAAGAATCGACATAAATGATGAACTTTAATTTAATAAACAAACATTTTACACTAGCATATGCCATAGCAAAGTGGACAATGCCCTCTGCCACAACTAGAGAACCTGGTACACAAATTGGTTAAGTAAATAAGATGGTAATATCAATAAAATAAAAACAAATGAAAAAAAACCATTAAACGGTACGCCAAATGGACCTAAAGGTATCATCATTTCATCAAACAGCATTTCTGTGGTATTAGCGCCCACGATTACGGCGCGCTACGCGTGCTTGAGTGTGTTAATTTAGTATCAAAGGCGCCTAGACTTGTACTTTACGTATAAGCGTACTGAGACAGACTGATGTATGCGGAGCACCACACTCACGCGCATGTATCGTATTTATTATAAAACGTAGTAATAGTGTGTACACGCATGTGTTAGGCTGTTAGCCGACGAATTCAGTTCGTCAGGGAAAAACAACCTTTCTGAAAAATCACCGCTTAGCATACGAGTATCTGTTTCGCTTGTAGTATTTTGACATAACAGAACAATCCAAAATACGATTTCTTCAATGAGATTAATTTAATTACAAATACTTAGGTACTGGGAAAAAAAGGCACTCCATATTTTCGCATTATGGATATATTGTGTGGAAAAAGGTTTGCCGCGACTTATCCGCTAGTGGCCTGTGCGCATTCACCGACTTTTTCTTGTCAGTACTATTCCATTAGTAGAATTCTGACGCATACCTACTTTACTCAAAAGTAACGAATATTGGTCTCTATCGCACATAGGCTATACTGTACTGTCGTGTCTAAATAAATAATAATACATTGCCTTGGCAAAATAACATGTAGAGTGTGTTCTTAGCCAATTAACTAGTCAATTGCATTTGTTTTTATATGCAATAAATTACGAAAATATGAATTTTGCTCATTAAAAAGCTTTGCCAAAGTTTTTGTTATTCATGTACCTACGATACGATTATTTTTTAATTAGGATAGTTATTAATTACGGGTTTTTTACCATGTTTTTTGTTTTCGAGTTTCCGATATTTCAGCACTGTTGCAGTTACTATTAGATTGATATTTTTTAACTTGTCGAAAAGTTTCCCTTCCGTGTCGATAAGTCTATGGTAGAAGGCAGGCACTGCAATATTAGATATAAAAAGCTGTCCAAACCAATGTTACTTCGATTCTATTTTTAAGAACAAAACAAGTTACTGATCTATTTCAAGTTGCAAGGCCTTCTAGGGGTAAGCGTGGTTTTGTTTTTATCGGCGGCGTAGTTGCATTGCGGCTCCGCGGGATGGCTGGGTAGATGATTTATTTATACGAGTGGTCCAGGACTAGAATTTCTTGTACGCAGTGGTAATTATGCGCGTAGGAATTCTTAAGGCGAGGTGGTTCTGCACAACATTTCCCTAAGCAAAATGGTGAACGCCACGCGGACCGAAAATCACTAAAATAATCGATCAAAAATTAATAGATGTTTTAAAAAAAACCATCGGATGAAATACCTTCAGTTATCTTTAAAATTTGTTTTAGTAAAGGACCCATATTATCAGATGAATTATTTTAGGAATAAACCAAAAATAGAAGACAAAATGTCACGAAAGGAGGTAACTTTGTGAATTTATTCTATCGACCCAACTTTATCAAATCATTTTTCCACCGGATGAATTCCCCGTATTATCCCCTCAACAATATCAGTAAATTTTATTAGATTTTGATTTCACTGTTTACCACTTCAAAAATGAATTCTTAAAACGTGTTTTGTGAACCTCTCCTTAATAAGCACTCCAGTGGCGCCAACATCGGACCACTGCGTCGCGTGCGTGATCGATGCCACTCGCTGCTTACGGAGTTATTAATTTCGCCCACTTTTACTTTGCAAATTGCAGATTGTGGGATACTAGGCGGTCCAAATTGATTCTGAACGAGTTTATTTTTCATAGGGCCGCTAGTTATTCACATTGTGGAATGTTATTAGATAAATGTCATTGTAAAAAAAATACTTTTGCATGATAGGCAACTATAATTTGAAGGTTATTTCATAAATGTAAGGGATTTTTTTCCTATTATAAACTTGATTTCCCACGATGTAATATTAGATGAGTACCTTTCTGCATTAGTAAATGTGGAATGCATTTCAAAAAGGGCCGCACCTACCGGTCGTCTAGTCACTCGGCAAGATGGCCGGACCGATTTTAGGATTTGCAAGAAAACATCAAATCAATATTAATTAAATTACCTAGGTTATAATTAGAAATTGGAATAATAAATGCATTATAGTGTGATTACTTATCGCAAATGTGGAAACAGCCTTACCCGGCCTGACAAAAAAAAATATGTAGGTAGGTAACTCATTTATTTTAAGATAGGTAAAACTCATTTTATTAAAAGTTAATAAGAAAATCGAAACATCGAGTTCGTCGAGTACATCGTCAGTGCTTTTCTAATTTTACTAAGTTTTTCAAAATTGATGCGTGACGTACAATAAAACTAGTAAAATACTAGTTGATGTGCAACCATGTCGCAGTATTATGCTAGATTAATGCACACTATACATTGCAATCCTGGCGATGCTGCAGCTTACTCACTAATTTAGGCATACAGTATGTAAATGCACAATGTTCTGTTAAACTCTATATGGTAATCTATGCACTTTATATATGCAGAAGTCCAATACGCGAATAATTAATTTAGCGAACTACGCGTCGTCGCAAGTTGCAAAAGTTTAAACGTCACTCGTGATAACACGGAAATGCTATGAAAATATCACAACGAAATCAGGAGTTAAAAAATAACTCTAGTGACATTCTCATGCAATAAAGAGAACGTTACTGCTTTTAAGATTGTTACAAAATGGTTACGTTTCGAGTAGCTTTCCTAACGGTCAGATCACGAATTATACCTGTATAGTGCAAAGTTCTCGGAGGGGCTCGCCTTGATTGACCTTCGTTGCGTCATAGTCCGCACAAGGACGGCCGTTGGCCCGCACACCGCCGCGCCGCGCCTTGGAACTAACCTAACTCTACCTACAGTCTCACTTGCTTGCTATGCATGCAGGAAATTATGGAAATAACTGATCAGATTGAATAAATACATACTTTTGGTTTTCAACATAATAGTTTTGAACGAAATATAATAAATATTTCGTTTCAGTACACTGATCTTTAAGTTCGCGTTGGTGTCCTTTCTTAGGGATATTTTAAGCGCCAAAAAAAATCCTTAAAAAATATTATCTTTTCACGTTTGAATAAACCTGGACTAAGAAATTATATTTTTACTTTACCAGTGATTTCTATACCATATTATCTATATTTTTTACCATATTATCTATATTTTTTTGGTAGCTAAAAGAAAAAAAAGATATTATTATGAATTAAACTCTTTCCATAAGGCTAGGTCTTCTAAAAAAGCAGCTGCGCTGCGAGAGATAAAGAAAAATCAAGTTACCTGAAAACTACCACAGTCTAAATCTAAGCTGTACATAGGCATCATAGTATAAATGATTACTTTTTCCAATCATTGACCTGAAAATGATTAATAGGTATGAATTAGGTGTATAGTAATGGGTATTTTATAAGACATTTTGAATGAGTAGTTGTCGACGAAACCTTTTATTTAAAGCCAAGTCTATTGCTAATTTATTTAGGTCAGCAGCAGTGCAATGCTTGCACTACTATAAAAGTTTTATCGATTGCTCTACTTTCAACAAATTTGACCTGACAGTGCTTATTGAGTGTTGGTAAAGAAAAAATATGCAGTTTTTTAAAGCGCCCCATATAAGAGGAGCTGAGGAACTGCATTCTACTTAGATAAACCAGGAATCTATGACAGATACTTAACAGTGACTCACTGCCAGGTAACCTTGTAGGTTATTTTCATGACTGACCTATATGTGGAGGAATTCGGAAATTTGATATGTAAGGCAAGACACGGTTAAGGCGCTGACCAATGTGCTCATATTTTTATATACAAACACAAAGGTGGATAAATTCTAGTTCAGTGATCAGTTTTTACAACACTCCGCCGTTAGAAGAATGTTACATGGAATCCTACAAACCTATAAGTTATTTAGGAAATGGTAGTTAGTTTGAAAAACATCACCGTAATTTTTTTTTTTAAGTTCGAGAATGCTATACAAAAACACGAAATTTAAGAAATATGGTGTCGCATCTTTCTCTAGTTTCCGTACTGTATTCAAATATGTTATGTCAGCCTCTTGATGTATACAGTCAGTCTTACTAAGCTAGAAGTCCTAGCTATTTATGCACAGAGGTGGAAGAACTGACAGCTAGTGGGTGGAGACCTGGTGGATGGACGGAAGACCTGACAAAGTCGTAGGATGCCTTCAACCATCCGCTGTAAAGGCTTTTGTTTAGCAGTGGACGTCATAACGACTGGGAACGACGAAGATTTACAAGTTGTGTAACGGACGGCAGATGGATATGAAATGCTAAATGTTGCAACGTAACTAAACCTCCATGGAAATTTTTAATCGGATAATTTATCTTGCATGTTACTGATAAGATAAGCACTCCCTCTTGGATGAAACGCGTGACACATTTGAGTGTGTAGAGCTTGAAATAGTGCGTTATCTTTTTTAGTGTCCGTTTGGAAAGGTATTGCAGTCGACGAATATTTTAAGATTTAAAGGAGAACGGCAGCCGTGTATGAAAGTTTTGCACACCTAAAAAAACTCGTGTTCGGCCGCGAAACATTTACATATAGAGGATAAAAATATTACTTAGTTGAGACTTTTATTTGCAGATTTAATAAATTTGGGGTTCTTAAGTTAAATGCATTTAATGGAGTTAGGTTATGCTTTGTTTTGTCTTCCACACATCCGCCAGCGGCTGGCCGGTTGCCATTAATTATGTTCATTAGTTAATTACATTAGTTTATATCGGCTTGATAGTGGTTTCGTAGTTTTAAGGATTAATTGACAGTTAACGTCAATAACTTATCCCACTTCTTTTAAATAAACAAATATTATTTATGTCACAAACGACTAACAGGCTTAGCGGCTAACGACTGAAATCTTTCATCCAAATCAAAGAATGGCTTAGCGATTTATGCTTGAAAACGTAACAGACAGCAGAGTTAGGTACCTACGTACTTTTACTTTTGTAACATTAGTAATGGATCTTGAATTAATCATGACTTAAAACAATCAGGGCAGCAGCAGTACTTGAGTAGGTAACTAATTATACTCAGACGAAATAAAAAAATAATTTCTAATACCAAAATATTAATTTATTTTGTCAAGCGTGTCGTCTACCTAAATTCTTAAATCAACATCATCTAGAAGGCAGCTGGTCGCGTCATACCCTCGTGTCAAGCATAACCTAGGTACCAGAGGATACTCATAACATGGGAGCAGCATCCCACAGTTCTGAGGCCTACAATGCAGTTGCAGCAATAACTTATTATTGCTCCTCGCCCATTCGTACTTATCTCCAATACAATGAAAACAAAGTATGTTTTTCTCAATGAGTGGCGAGATTTAATTTTTGCTCGAAGCAACAAGGGATTTGTTCCCTCCAATCCAGGTATTTAGTCACGACTCACCTCCGAGGTATAAACTCTACGTAAAGAAAAGACATGGTAGCTAATGTTTCGAAGATCACCAGTCACATGAAATACAGCAAATCACGACAGCGCAAATCAACAGCACGAACGCTATTATTCAACCATTTGTCAGTCATGAACAACAGTCCATTGGTCAGTCACTTTTTTTTGAAAAAAATATGATTTTGTGTCAATTTACATGGATCAGTTTTAATTTAGATAAATAAAATCGTACAGTGTTATACTAATTATATAAATGAATGATCTATTATGGTATAGCGGAAGTAAATTGTCGCTATTTGTTCGGTTGAAAGGTGTAACGATTCACTAACCGATTTATTTATTGACATCCATTACGGCTGCGTTTTGATACCATATGTTTTTTCGGTTTGTTTCATGCTACTTTGAATTAAGGTTTTTCATCATCCCCAACTTTTAAAATTATTTAGATTATTGAAAAATAAACCATTCTAGTCGTTGTATAAATTACATAAATACGAATCCAAAACAAACATCTCATGCGGTGTACGACAACGGCCGTTCTCCTTTAGGCAGTGTCCTATATCTCACCCTTCATTATGATAATACGATGATGCAATATTTTATATGCGGACCAGTCTTCAAATATTACAATTGGCCATCAAATTAAACTACCCGAGCTTGCACTATGGGGATATTACAACGTAATAGTTTCGACTGCAAGAAGTGCTTGCTACGAGTAGATCATGTCAAGAGAACGTACGAGAACGTTGGCTGGGACCAGTCCTGCCCGTCTGTTTACGCTGGTAATATTCCACTGACATTTTGGAATTCATAGCTCACGCGTGTGTGTGTTGGCGTGAACGTCTTAAATTTACTCAAGTGCATTTGTGTGCTAGTCGAGGTATGTGTGGTCGATGTCCTACGAAGGCTCGTCGAATGACGTATGAAATATTTGACTTACTACAATGGTGATCTGTGCTACAATACTATGCTGATTAAAACGATTTAGCATAAAGTGACTGCACTTGAGTAATCTGGTTTTACTGGTATTGTAATAAAAACGACACAATTATGATGTTTGTCTCACGCAATAAATGCCTGAATCAGACGTGACGTTTAGTCTGACGTATGCGAAATCTCAACACGTGTGAATGTGTGCGTGTGACCGTACCAGGGCGGGGCAGACGGTGCAGCTTTCGGGAACGCCGAGCTTAGAACGTGATGTGATGCACGCGCTTATTCATGTCACAACAAACATTACGTCCGACCTTTAACGGGTTTTAGCTAGAATTTTCCCGAACGTAACACCGACGATCGATGAGTTCGACCCATCGATTGAATTTCATGACCTAATTCAAATTTGTTAAACGTGACCGTAGTGACCATGCCTTAGTTCTTCAGCGTAATCGATTACCTATTTATTTGATGACGAAATGCCCCAACAGACTTCGTCCTGTCAAATGTTTGACAGCTGGTGTCCATTATCACATCTCGCCCGCTTTTCTCCAAATTGATTTACATTTACTATTATTTTTTCACTGATTTTTTTATTTAATCATAATTAAATATAGCCTATATCACTCCTGAAAAGTTTAGCTTTCTGCAAGTGAAAGATTTTTCAAGATAAGGTCAAAAGTTTCGGACCCTATTCAATACAAACAAACAAACAAAAAAACAAACAATCAAATCTTTCCTCTCTATAATATTAATATAAATATACATAGCGCAAAATGGTAGTAAAGAATTCTTATAGGACCAAGTACTTTTACCGGTTTTACAATCTCTTAATAAGACTGCAATTTTGTACTACCTATAATCTTTTTTTGCCCGGTAACCAGCCGGGGTCGCTTCATAAATCCAGCGTCAGCATTACACTGGCCGGCAAGCTTAGCTATTAACTGACAAAGTAGACGATCATTATTGGTGTATATCATAGCCATTCTTAGCTCACGTCTTTGGTGGAAAAGCAGCCTCAAACTGATACATTTACTAAAATATTGATATAAGATAATGACTTTTTATCTTCAGTGGAGATATTTATTGAGTGGTAAAAGTCAAGCGCAGCGCAGCGCCAAAAATAAATTCGCTTGCGCAGATTTTTCAGATTCCAGCAGACGGTGATAAAGTTTATCTTATCATTTCGTTTTCATCTGACTCATGATCGCTTTCGGTTGGTCTTTTTTCGGCAGTATCCACTTAAATAATATTTATACATTAATAAGGAAACTAAAAACATATATGCGGCATAAATACGTCAGGAAGGTGTATATTTTGAGACAAAGACAATAAGTTTCTTTAATATTTAAATAATGAAGAAATAATTATATATCCATGTACTATGTGTGTATTGTATTCGTAAATATGAACGGCGTCGTGTGCTCTTAAACTAGTTTGCTGGTGACATTTAATCTGCTGGTCCGCAACTTACTTAAGAAGCGCGACTGGAGCGATCCGCTTGCGCCTGCGCCGCTGTGACGTCGGCGACACACCTTCAAACGTCGTCATCAAAGAGCTACTATAGTTAATTTTATTATTTACTCTCAACAAGCCAAAATGATCAAATAGAGCATTTTGGCAACATCTTTAGCAAGTTTTAACTTTCATTGTAACTTCTAAAACAAGGATTGTCACATAATGAAATATTACATCGAAAACATGCATGCGAATTTCCTTTTAGGTATAATATCTTTTAATAACTGTGTATCACAAATAAATTATTTGCTTTGATTTGAATACAAAATGAAGAATTTATTTAAATTAAATAAAAAGGATTTTATTTAAAATAACCTACAAAGTTTGCAAGATATATGCCACTGCATCTTGATAATTTACTACCTCCGGCAATACATCTTGATAATTTAGACTTGAGTTCTTTGTCTTAACTTTAGATAACTATTGCTAATGGAAACCCCAACCAAAATTGCGGTTTACTACAAAGTTTCGCTGAAGTTCCGGTTGAACTTCAGCGAATTGTTTAGATTCATAATCAACATTCCACATCTTTTTCATTTCATGATAGCTAACTTATCTATAATTCTGTATCAAGTCAGAAAATAAACCCATTATGTACCGTAAATTGCTTTGATTATACCTTTGTAAATCCATCATAACATGTTGAGTAATTAACAAAAAAAATGCGCAAATCTTGTTGTCAAATCGGAATTAATTAGAGCGATTTCGGAAATTTTCCATGTTAGATTTAGCAAGCGGTAAATAGTACAGTCAGCGTTAGATAGCTAGTGAAACTTAGGTTACTCAAATAAATAGATGCAACCAAAAAGTCGATAATATCGATACAAACAACGTTTCCCTATTGCTGTCAGTCGGATGTTTGTATGTATACTTTAGTATATTTTCATATATCTATCTATATGTATAGTTTTTTTTTTAATTGTTCGTACCGATATTATTTATTGACTTTTTGGTTGCGTCTATTAATTCGAATACCCTGAATGTCACTAACTTTCTGACGCTGACTGTACATGCCGTTGCAAAAAAAGTAACTTTTATGATGTATTCATAATTTAATTAAACCATAGCTGTAATATAATAGTGAATTCTTTTTAGGCGAGTGTACTTTTACACAGGGAACCGAACTTTAGCTTAGTTATTATTCTGTCCTACATTTAAATGCTCAGTTTGCTTTATTTCAAAATAAGTAGAAAGTGAGAGCTTCTTAATTTTTGACAAGACAATAAAGTATAAACAAATGCGATTTTTTATATTTTAAAATAATATTAGTATATTTTTGGAAAAAATGTGATTATCACATTAACTACAATTGTGATGAATCAACGTTGGAGACACCACAAAACCAGACACGCTAACAATAACAGCACAGTATTGTGATGTGATACTGCGGCCAATACAAATGTTTCAGCTGAATACTGAAAAAATATTTGTAAATATGACTACTGGCGGAAAGTTTACACATACGTCAGATTGTGAAATTAAAGATATCATCGCGTCAATAATATGGGAAAAATGTTTTCGTTTGTGGAAATTATCACTCTGAATCCTTTACTTCACCATTTGAGAGGTCGGTCAAGGCCGCAACAAAACACAATGTTGAATAATCTAACACAAGCTAAGTTTAAATTAATTATTTATTTATTAATGGCGTAGGAAAAGTATTATCTGAAACAATTAAAAATAACATAACGATTAAAAAATAATAATAATAAGGATATTAAAATTTCACAGCTGTACGAACCAAGTACCAACCTGAGCTCTGAGCCTCTGAGCTCTGAGCCAAATTACTATGACTGCAAAAGTAATTCAGGTATGATCAGTCGATGTCGATGGCACTGTGCTTGTGTGAGTGTTCACACTGCACGCACACAAGCACTTCTTCAACGAGACTCGAATCGCAGGTACGCGGGCGCGGGTTGCGCGGGGCGCGCGGGGGCGCTTGTCGGCGCCGCGCGGCCGCTACCAACTTTGCTATATAAAACACCGGCGCTGCCATCTAAAGGTTTCAATAGAGAACTTGAGTTCAGCGCAACTTGTTACGCGCTACCAACATTCAGTTTGTTGTGCATACTCTTGTATGTTGATAGTTGTGCATCCCTAAATGCCGTGGCGCGAACTTTCAACGTGAATGAACATTCGAATAACTTTGTGAACTTTAATCAACGCTTCAACTGAAAAACTGTGTTAAATTGCAATGCTTGCGAATCTTTCGTAATCCGTGTATGAACGATTTACGCGCCGAGTGATGTGAATACTATACCGGTGATTCGCGAACCTGGATTGTAAAGAACTTTTAGATTTAAGGGAAATATTCTGTCTGTTATTTCATAGACATTTCCATTTCGACGTTCCCTGACGTCTCAATATTTACGTGACCGCTGTCAAGTAAGGCATCAAGATGAGCTTCAATAAGAATAATCCAAACCCAATGGGGAAGATCATGGGATATCTCAAGCAACTTTCCACCGAAATGGTAAGTCCTTTCACTTGTATGATTTTTGCCTTAATAGCATAACGGAACATTTTTGTATGCAGTTCGTGATTGCGGTACAAGAAAACGCATCGTGTTTTGGAAAGCTCTAGAATTCTGAAACGGGTGGCACCACCACCACACACATATCGATCTGTTTTGTTGCCCAGCAACCTATACTACAACATGAAAATAATGAAGCGTAACAAATAAACATCGTATCGTATTTAGATTTCTAATTAGGCTATAAAATTGCCGCTGAAGGACATGGTGTTTTGTACACCTATCAAGCATTTAGAACTAAATAAATAATGCTGTATCACATACACAGACATAAAGAGTAAGCCTATGTGTTAAGACTCTGAAAAAATAATAAGAATCATAGGGTACGGTACTTGCGCCGTGTTGGACCGGAGCGACCCGGCAAGGTCGACTGCGGTTTAAATGCTTTCGCGGCATTCTTCATGCACTCGACCAAACCCGCAAAATGTCCTGAGTTCACAGTTAACAGAAACTCAAATGGATTAATTTTATTTAAATTTAAGCAAAATGGTATTTAATCAGAAATGTTGATCAATCACATAAAACAGAAGATCATTTATGAAAGCATTATCTATTAAGTTTGTTTTTTGATTTACATTACCGCTAATTAGAGTATTGGAACGATGAAAAGATATTACTAAAAGTAACTTAAATTTTCATAAAGATGGATTTGGATGGAGAGTTGCAAGACGCCATCTATCGTAACATGGTACGAAACACTCGCTCTTGCAACTAACCTAAACGGCGCCAAGCACACAGAGTCAACATTCATCTATATTCCAGTAGATGGCACTATTACCTATTATTATTTCTAGTATGTTTGGAACTTTTTGGCGTAGCTTGCCTAATTGAGATGTATTTTAGAAAGTGTAACCCTTATCAGCGATTCGTTATGAATAGTTTATCACAAAAATTAGTCGTGGAAATTAAACCACTGCGACTTACGCATGTACGATAGGGCACGTGAGTTGCTCGTGTGAGTAAACAGGGGTTTGGCGTACCATAAGTCATAACAGTAAAATGGTGGTAAAACCGGTGGGTAAATCTATTAAATTGAATGAAAGGAATTTATGGCTTCACTAGCTTTTCACCCGCGTGAACTTTATTTCTGTAACATGTATATAAAATCTTTATATATGTTAGCCTATGTGATTTATCCTGATGTTTATGCTGTATTACTGTAAAGTTTCATATCTAATATCTTTTTGCGTGAAAGAGTAACAAATATCCTCACAAACTTTTGCATTTATAATATTAGTAAGATACAATTTCACCTTAGGCTATTTCTAACTGATATGGAAAGATTCATTTTTGAATCGCAATACCACTCACGTCACACGATGTGAAGCAGCCATAATAAGCACAACATTGTTTCAATGGCATCTTAGCGTACATAATTTAAGGGCTCCTAGATTTGAGCTATATCTCAGAATTCATTCAGTTATTACTTTAGGTATATAGACAGATTAGAGTCAAGAAAGGATGATGGTTCGGGGTTTAGTCTATTCAACAAATACATTTATATAGAAAAAGCCAAGAATACACCCCTCATATTTTTTTGTACGAGTCTCTAAGTTACAGTTACGTGCCACTGGAACTGCAACGCACAGATGCGTCTTTGCGAGAATACATCTCAAACACAGATTTATCCGGATCTGTTATTAAATTTATCATAGTCAAACTCGTGTAAATAAATAGATGATTATACATATTTTGTTTACATAGAATCGTACACAAGAACTTATTACTAATGTGTTCGATAAACACGTGAATATTTCTCTTGAACTCTACATACAAGTTCAATATCGTCATGTTTACAAAGATAAGAATGGTAGGACAGTTTTCCTACTTGCAGATGCAAAAATAATCTCTGCAGAAATACTGCTTGTATTTCATATATTTCACCAAGGCAAATTAAAGTACACTGTGGGTGGCAAAAAGTTTTACAGGTTACTTAATAAATAGACTGTATCAGTACTTTCAAATCGTCAAATTTACAGCAAAATATACTAAATATTTATTATTGGTTCGTAGGTCTACTTTTCCTCATTTAGAAATCCTTCATGGAGAGAACATAGATTATTTCTATTGACTATATTAAGACGTCATGACTATATCATGCTATGATTTGACGCATAAAAGACATAAAATGTCAACCAAGTGTAAACAATGTAACCAGAAATCGACTGTGTACTTATTTTTTATGTTTAAATATTATTGAAATGAGATTTGTAACATTATAATATAAGTAATGGAAAGAAGCTTTAACCAAAAATGCAGGTGCACACGAAATTACAACACCTTCCATAATGAATCGGAGGTAACTGATATATTAGGTAACCAATAAAGTATATTTTAATTTTTAAGGTAAATATGCAGCATATTATGTTTAAATATAGAGATATAATCGCACTAAATGCATTAGTTTATAGAACCAATGGCCACAATGGGTATGACAATCAAAGAAAATGTTTATACTTGATGTTTTATAAACATCGTTAGCTGCTGCACGATCGGCCGATAACGCCACCCATTCTCCATAGACAGCGGTGCTGACTGCTCACTCGTTATTCCTGAACAACGGTCGAGCGATTACTATATACAACAACATCGTTCTGTGGATTTTAGATATCAAGAATAACAACTTATGTGCAGTTCGAAACAGGAGTTTTAGCGCAAACCGGGTCAGGGAGCTCGATATATTTATTATCACAGGTTATCAAGACCATGCTGTGGTCAAGTGATTGTCAGTGGTCTATAAGATGTGCGTTTCTCAAGCCGACTGACCCTAACTCCCTTAGGCCAGTACGCTTACGCACGCTAGATAGCAGATATAATAAATACACCCCTAATAGCGGATGTCCACTTGAGTATCGAATGTCTCGCGATGTGGAGTAACTAGTTCCCTGTTTTTAGGTAATTGAATGTTTACGTATAGATCTTGGTGGATTGTTATAAGTGTGTGCCTTATTTAATGTGTGATGGTAATAGTGATGTTTATGAGTGTTTCTTTTAATTCCAGGGTGGAAACGAGCAAACCCGACGTGGACAGGGAGACGAGGAGCGCCTCTACCGGACACGAGGACCGAAATACGCCAGAGTCCCTTCACGACCGACACTATCGGCATCCACAACCAGCACTTCTCTCGCCACCACCTGTGGTTCACAGGGGACCCTAGCACCTCCGAACTATACTACTATCCCGGAGAACCTCTCCACCGAGAGCAGCAGCGAAGACGAGGACTCCTTAGAGAAGACTCGCCTTCATTTCCAACAATTACGGCAAATCAGTTTAGGAAACGAGTTCAAATACAAAATGGAGATGGAGATCAAAAGTGCAAAGGACGTAAATTTGCGGAACTCTGTTCCATTTGTGAAACAACTGAGTACAGACAGCAACAAAGCCAAACCCGATTATGCCATCAACGGAGACAGCACGCCCACTACGCAACGACCCTATCTGTGGACACAGGTTAGTTTGTATTTTTTTCTAGGACTTCATTTATTCAAATAAACGTTTATCATTCTCATGCAAAGTAGGCTGGTCCCAAGTACTATTCTTGACAGTAATGTCACTTCTAATCTGTGTAATAAACAGTAAAATCAATGTCGTATGTACGATAAGCCAAGCAATGAATGGAAAACTACATCAATCGATAATTTTTAATTAAATTTTGGAATACGAGAAACTTAATTTGAGGAGTTTCTTAAAATGTATATCAACTTAGTATTAAACATAGATTTTTGTAAAAAAGCTGTAAGTTATACATTAAGAACTGCGTACTATTTTCAGTAAGAACATTATGCAATCGTAGCAAACTATATTGACATCGGACGGCAAACAAAGAAACTGTTTCCTGCATGCGTTACTTACATGCATACACATGTACATAATGTTTGTTAGCTCTACGTAGGTACATAATAAGACTCGAACACTCGCAAAAGCTCATAGCTTTACGGGAAAGGCTTGCGCGAGAACGCGAATAGGAGAAAAATAGTGCAAACAATTTTTAGATATCATGAAACATGAAAGCCCGCAACAGGTTTGTTCCTGTGATGACTACTTCAGTTTGAAGAACTTTATGGTAAACAAAGAACCTCTTATTGTTCCAGATCTTGGCCGCGTTTGCTGTATCGATGGGATCTTTGATCGTTGGATTTTCGTCAGGCTATACGTCGCCCACACTAACCAAAATGACCGCTGACATGAACCTCACCGAAGAAGAAGTAAGAATTAAAATTTTATGATAAACCAGCTTTTGCCTGCGACACCAAATTAGAGTATTGAATTGTGTGGACTATGGTATATTTTGCAATGTCAATATGAAAAAGCTGAAGGGCAGCGCGCCGCCCGCCTTTTTAATATGAGGCGATGACAGGTTGGAGCGATGTGCTGTTGCCGCGCTCTTATAATGTGCTGTGGCTTTTAGACGGATGTATTCATGTAATTCTATTCTACAATAATTTTCTGGATAGTTAATTCCAGGTTCCCAGTCTATGAAATACATACAATAAAAAAGAACTTATAGACTAGTAACCCGTAGGCTAGAGCCGAATTGAATCCACTGTGTACTTAAAAAACTATGTCAAATAAGAGATAGATAATAATTTGTATAATTTCTTTATAACCCAATGTTATCTCATCAATCATATAATCATTCCGAGACAAAGTGTCATGTGTTTATAATTAGTTATAATTTTTAGTATGTATTCTTATGTATATTCAATATTTATATGATATATAAGTAGGTATATATTTTATGGAAGTAAACTGTACCTTTTTATTTTTTTAAATTACTCTTGATTTTACAAAACCCCGCCGTAAAGATTTCTGCTTCGCCTGGTGGTTGACTGGTAGAGAATGCCTTAAGGCCATTAAGTCCACCAATTGTACTTTTTTGTGCAATGAAGTACTTATAAATAAATAAAGATTTGATTCAGTTTATCTTTCATTATTTCATTTATATTAGACATCATTTTTAGATAAACAGATCAATTATATTTTACTAAAAGAATTTTTTTCTTTATTTTCAGAGTAGCTGGGTGGGCGGACTTGTACCACTAGCGGCGTTGATTGGCAGTATTTGTGGCGGTTCTCTTATCGGATATTTAGGCAGAAGGGTTGCTATTTCTGCTACTGCATTACCATTCTTCATCGGCTGGATCCTCGTAGCAACGGCGAAAAATGTTATAATGGTGTATGCTGGCCGAGCGTTGATGGGTGTCTGTGTCGGTGTGGGCTCTCTGGCTTTCCCCGTATACCTCGGTGAAACATTGCAACCTGAGGTGCGAGGAGCGCTTGGATTACTACCAACAGCATTCGGTAACACAGGCATTCTTCTGGCATACTTCGCAGGAAACTACCTCGACTGGTCAGGTCTGGCATTCTTAGGAGCTGCACTTCCAGTGCCTTTCTTCTTATTAATGCTTTTAACACCGGAAACTCCGTGTTGGTACATGTCCAAAGGCAGAGTAGACGATGCACGAAAATCGCTACAATGGCTCAGGGGAAAGAATATAAATATTGACAAGGAACTACGAGATCTGACAAGACTGCAAGCATCAGACGATCACATGGGAGGAAATATTTTTGGACAACTATTTAGCCGTAGATATATGCCAGCCATCGCTATTTCACTTGGTTTGATGATTTTCCAACAACTCAGTGGAATAAATGCAGTCATATTTTATGCTGAAAAAATATTTATGATGTCGGGCAGCACCATTGACAAAAATTTGTCAAGTATCATTATTGGCATTGTTAACTTCATATCCACTTTTATAGCGACAGCCCTCATTGACCGTCTTGGTAGAAAGATATTATTATACATTTCGTCGGTGTCCATGATTATAACTCTCGTAACTTTGGGCGCTTACTGCTACGTCAAGGATATCGGAGTGAATGTCGACAACTACGGATGGTTACCGTTGGCATGTCTCGTTATATACGTTTTGGGATTCTCAGTTGGGTTCGGTCCAATCCCATGGCTTATGTTGGGAGAAATTTTGCCGTCTAAAATCAGGGGCCCAGCTGCTTCCATCGCGACTGGTTTGAACTGGACCTGCGCGTTCATCGTGACGAAAACATTCAATAATATCAGCCTTGCCCTAAATATGTACGGAGCGATGTGGCTGTTCACAGTCATATGTGTCATTGGACTACTTTTCGTGATTTTCTTCGTACCAGAGACACGTGGCATAAGTTTAGAAGAAATTGAAAAGAAGCTAACAGGAGGGTCACGGAGAGTGCGAATTGTAAGCAGCAATAAACAAACTCAGAATGGGTTAGCATGAAAAAAGCCACGCCTACAGTAATAATACATATTGTAGTATTTTGTACATTCCAGAGTGCGGTGAAGTGATAGATATAGATGAGTTGCAAGAAGGAGGTGCAATTAATGAATGCACTGTTTGTTCAGTGCGTGAACCGAAGACTGATTTGGATTGTAGCCATAAATTCTCTATTACGTACATGTAAATTATATTAGTTAAATAGGTAATAGTTATATCATCGATAGTTCCTTTAGATGTATGTCATAAAAGCATTCCGCCCAGCGGGACGTTTGTCATAGATCAGTTTTTTCATATTTCGAAAGAATCTCAATGAGTAGGTATTTGGTGTTTTCAAAAGCTGTAAAATAGATTCTGAGGATAAGAATTATTTATAATGTCATACTTACGTGAAGATTTGTTAAACAATATCTTGTCAATGAATGTGAAATATTGTAGTTTATGAATTAAAATATTGTGTTGATCATGACAAATTAATTTAAGTACTTATTATATGACCAAATATTGTTTGTAAGTGATTCGTTTCAATTCACGGACGTGATATTTATTATATTATTTGTTATAATTTTTAAATAACATAAAATTTAAACATGTTTTTTGTGTTTTTGTGAAACCTTATCCATTAATAACGCAAATATTTCAAGTTCTAATAAATATAATAGGAAATAGAAGGAAGCTGTGAAGTAGGTAGCTGATGAAACGACAATGAAGGCACATGAAGTTTGTAAAGCGAAACGATCAATAAATTATGATAATTGTTAACTTTAGCAGGCTAGAAGTAAGAGAGATGCGTACTTAAATATTACATCCATACATAGTTGTTATTATAACACCCTGACACCAACAAACACAAGTTCGTCTCATTTGAATGTTGGTGTTGCCAACCGGCTATTCAACTATTTTCTATATTCCCCTCACATCAAAATAGTGTCCTTCAGATAAAACCTTGCTCATGATGACATGACTGATTAAGGGGCATATTTGCAGCTACATTTTTTCAAAAATTTTAGATTTTTCAAGGTCGGTCTAAAACTTACTTTCTTAGTGAAATTATCGTAATCACTGGAAGTGTTATTCAGCAGAAGTGAAGAAGAGGTGTTACTCTGACAGAGATACCATTAGTATACCGAAGGAGAGTAGGTTTCCTGTGTCTTTAGGTAGGTAGGTACGTTATCGCATTGGTTACCCCGCCATTGCATTGGTGGGACGCTATGCCCCCCGGCCATAGCTATTATTAAATAAATATAGGGCGACATCACATTTTATGCTCAGTGCTACCATGAGGTTATAGAAAGATAGATTATTTATTTCTCATTACAAAAATACACATTTAATTACATTTCTTCATGGTCAACTAAAGAATTTTCACAATGAGATCGTCAAAGATAATAAAATGGAATGAAATATTACAAAATATAGAAAATAAATATATGCGCCAGACAACACACCTCTTGTCATGGTCTCGAAGTAGGGCTAAATATCCCTGTGTTACGAGGTACCAGACAAGGAATAAAGCCAGGAGCGTCTCCCAGCACACCCAGACCCAAGCCAATTTAGAAAAGATCGTTTCCTGAATTGATCTGACCGGGGATCGAACCCGGGACACAACGGAATTCAAGGCGAGAAACCGTGCTACAGCGCACTACGCCAATCGTGTCGAAAAATAACACAATAATTCAAATTAAATACAAGAAGTCCCAAAATAAATAAAATGTCAAGGCAATCAGAAAATAGAATATACTTAAAATAAGATGTCGTCAATATCAAGTTATTATTAAACATTGTATGTTATTCACATTGGTAAATAAATATTTTTCCGTTTATGTTCATACTGTGACAAATCCCTAAAAGTGATTAAATTGACAATGTGGTATGTTATTTTAGCTCCATTTCTATTTACTAGCGGTGCTATTACGAGAACCCGTACAAATACTACTAACTCTAGACTACTGATACTATAAACGCTAGTTAGCGACTAACGCGGCGTTTATGCATGGTAGAGGTACTACATGTCCCAAAGTAAAGTTTTTCCTTGTCATATGGAAACAAGAAACAATGAGGGAACAAAAACACCCAGAAACAAACAAATATCCGTCTAAGTGATTTTTCATCGACCTCATCCTAAGGCATCATAAGGGATCAGTTGGAGGTGCAGCCACCCTGATTGTGGAAGATGCGGTCTCGAGTCCCGCTTGAGCCAGGTGGCACATAGGTATGTGCTCGTACTCTTCCTCTTTTCAGAGACTTACCATTACGTACATTAAGCTACAGTACTGATTTAAATGTCTTTCATAGTTGTGCTAAACATGAGATACTAGTTTACCTATAGAGGGTGTCCCAAAAATGATAGAGCATCAGGCTACCCGATCACCCCCATGTATGTTCCGCGATATTTGGTGGTTTTCGATTTTTTTTTTACAAATTTTCGGAAATTAATTAGTAGAGTCGCTTTTTACTTCAATTTACATTAAATGTATCACAAAGTGTAAAATTCAAGATCTTCAGGTAGCACACATAAAACTTAATTTATTAGTAAACCAATCCGCTTCTCACTCTTTTTTGGGACACCCTGTATATCTATTGACATAGCAGACCTACGAATGTCTAGTACCTACTTACGGTATTTTGTACAGTGAAATCATGTGTTTATGCAAAAGAACAATAATGAGAAGATCTACTATTCCCAATAACTGGAAAATCATAAGTGCTAAAAGAAGGCCAATCGTGCCTCCAGAGGCACAACAAATAATGCCATATCCATATCGCTTTTAGGTTCGCGTGTTAGGCCCCCGGTGTGTGACGCC
Source organism: Udea olivalis (assembly GCA_947369235.1). Taxonomy (NCBI): domain Eukaryota; kingdom Metazoa; phylum Arthropoda; class Insecta; order Lepidoptera; family Crambidae; genus Udea; species Udea olivalis. Next base: position 11,637,804 of record OX376341.1, on the reverse strand, counting down.
CCCGAGGTGGAGGGCACCAGATTTCTTCTTAGTACAATAAAATGTATATAAAAATATTTGACTAGGTACATTTTTGACGACCGACTTGGTGTATTGGTTAAGAAGTTGGCTACTACACCAGAGGTCGCGGGTTCGATCCCCGCACAGTACAAACATTTGTGTGCATGAACATGTCTGTTTGTACTGGTCTGGGTGTCTCCTATGTATAATAAGTATGTATTTACAAAAGAAAATGTATTTAAGTATGTTTATCCGTTGTCTAGCATCCCATAACACAAGCTATAATTAGCTTACTTTGGGGCTAGATGGCGCTGTGTGGAATAATGTCCAGGGATATTTATTTATTATTTATTTATTATTTCTATCCAAAGAACAGTCAGATAGAAAAAATAATTACTAAAAAAAATGTATGTGTCTACAATTCTACATGAAAAGATTCAATTTCAAACTCTTAGTCTGTATAAATAAAAATTAATCGCCAAATGTGTTGATAAGCACAAAACTCGAGAACAGCTCGGCTTTATGGGTTAATTTTTTTTCATATTTTAGTTAAGGCACAAAAAAAGTTCTTATTGAGAGAAAAACGTAAAAATTACCAAGAAAGTAATAAAAACCACACTTTTATTTTTTCATACAAACCACTCTATTCCTAGCTGTCAAACATCGAGCTGCCAATAACTTGACAAAACGAAGTCTGCTATGGCAGCTAGTTTTTTAATTAAAATCTTTATTAGTAATGACGGTGGAACAAAAATAGGATGATTATTGGTACTAGATATGTAATTGAGGTTATTTTGAATACCTTATTAAATGATAATACCACAGATAACATAATAGTTACTACGTAACAGATAAATCACAGCATAGTTTTTATTTTATTTTTTCATTTGTAAATGGCTGTCATGTGACTGGTATATATTGCCAGGGCTACCTTTTTCAATAAAGATATCAGTAGTCAGTACTTACAGTATAGTAAAAAGTTTATGTATATTTTTTTTAAATACACTGTATGAAATAAAGGAATAAAATTCACTTGAATCAAGTGTTTTTTTTGTTGGCCGGCACTTTGAGAAAAGGCCTAAATATTATCTCCTTTAATGAGATACTTTTATGGCATCAAACTTAAATTTACATTCAATGTATCGAAAGTGTAAAATTAAGGTATAAGGTAGCAAATAAAACTTAATTATAAGTCAACCAAATCCATTTTTAAAAAATACAACACCAAAAGTTTTAATTCTAACATCACGATTTTTTGTTTAAAACAGATTCTACTTCGTGTAAAAAACATTTAATTATACTTACATGTAACACACCATACTCAGCTAAATTTAATTAGGTACTTATTTTAGTCCAAAAACACTGTTTCGTCGACGGTATCTGGTACATACAAATGGCGTTTATACCCATGAAATCGGCTGTAATAACTTAATTGAAAATCGGGTGCCTCGACCACGAGGGCGTCATACACCCCGGGAACCTAACTAGTGCAGTCATTGAAGCGAAAAATACGGTCTTACCTCCGAATTTTTTAACTGTGAACCGATTTGCATGAAATTTTGGAATTAGGCTCATCTTACCCTTAACTTCAAAAGTGAAAATGATCTGAACTCCGCCTATTATTTTTAAGGGGTGTAAACAACCCCTTAATGGAAAAATTGACATTGAGCCATTTGATCGCTAGAAAACATGTCTAATAGTAAGTGGTGAAATTGTAAAGTATTTTCTAACATAATTACCTCATATTAAAATCATTTTCAACCCCTTGAAAAAAAAAAAATTTTCAGTTACTAAGTAGAAAAAAATATGATAAGTTTTTGGACCATAACTCCTTCAATTTTCATGCTATCATAATTTATAAAAAACCATTGTAAAGGTAATTAAGAGAGCTACAACATCCTTTATTGCAATATATAGTAAAAAACCTTTTTCTAAAACGGTGAAGGGTTAAAGGGCTTAAGAGAGGCTGTGATTGCGCTGCCACGCGCTCTTTAAACAATCATATCTCCGTCAATTTTTGTTTGACAGAAAAAACAAAAAAAACAAATTGTTTGTCAGAAAAATACCTAAATTTTTAATCCGTACACTTTTATACGTATCTGTCGTCATTTTTGAGATATTATGAAAAAAAGTGGGTTCTTTAAAAAAAATTTTTTTTTTTATCGTGACTTTTTTGAAAAATATGTGTCCTGAAGCAGCCAAACTGATACTATCTATCAAACTCTTCATAATAAAGTTAATTCTAGGCGGAATACGATTAATTTTAATTTTGGTGGAAATGGCACTTATGAAACCCATTGATTTAAAAGAAAAAACATTAGATGCTCCCCTTATTTGCAATACAGCTCACTTATTTTACGTGCAAAAGACTTTTAATAGTGCTCATTTTAAAGCTTATTTCAAGCACTACAAAACCCTTTTGTATTAGAATGCATAAAATGCATCTGCTCGCCGCTAGATGGCATTGACCACATCGATTAAATTTCAGACAAAATAAAAAACGGCTTTGATCTTTAATATCTAGCTTAATATTGCACTTAGAATACTTTATAAAAAACGAAATTGTTCATTGTTTTACCTGCTACAATTTTGTTCTTCGTAAAATTTTCGATAAAACGTATATTTTTGGAGATATTTGCAAAAAACCGATGAAAACGTGAAAAAATTGCGAATTTTCAATTGCCAATAACTTGAAAAGTATTGGATTTTTTGAAAAACTTTAGAGCTGATTTTTTGCATAAAATTAGGCCTTCTATCAATATCCGAGGTTATTTTGCAAAAAACAAATTCACCCCCGAGAAGGGGTGGCAACCACCCCCAGGGTGGTTGCGGAGTTCAAATCATTTTCACTTTTGAAGTTAAGGGTACGATGAACCTAATTCCAAAATTGTATGCAATTCGGTTCACAGTAAAAAAATTCGGAGCAATAATGCTTCAATGACTGCACTAAACATACGAACCCTCGATTTTATACGCTCAGTGCATTTGATCCTAAAGTGAGATTTTATTTTTAGCATAAACAATGCTCTATTTTCCATATTAAAAAGATACTAGAAAAATTCGACTAGGCACTCTGGAAGCTGGTGTATCAACTAAACAAACTTTAATAATTAAAATAAAAATATAAATAAGTATAAATATGCGCTAGACAACACACCTCTTGTAATGGTCTCGAAGGAGGGAATAATATCCCTGTGTTACGAGGTACCATACAAGGAAATAAGCCAGGGGCGTCTCCCAGCACAGCCAGACCGGAGTCATTTCAGAAAAGATCGTTTCCTGAATTGACCCGACCGGGAATCGAACCCGGGACACTACGGAAATCGAGGCGAGAAACCGTGCTACAGCGCACTACGCCAACCGTGTCGTCGCAGCAACTTTGAATTGTTAGTTTTAAATAAATGAATGAAAGATACCTATACCTAAATATATCTCTGCAAAAGCATATAGGTGAATGTTTACGTTCGCCTTGCAATTACTACTATAAAGATGTTGTTTATGTAGTGCACGTCATTAACAACACATGGGACATTGTTTATAAGGTGCAGCAGCTAGCTATTCTCATGAAATTCACTAGTAACCTACTTGTTTAGGAATTTTTCGTACTTTTCAATATTGATTCATTCCATTTGGTTTGGATGGTTTCATTGTGCTCGATTATTTACATTTTCATATTTTTGAAAATTATAGTATTATTATGTATTACTCGTGATACTCGTAGATTGATTAGCCAAATACGTAGTAAAAAAGGTATACTACGTTCAGTGGCTGGTCTAGTAATGTTGCGCTGGCGCAAGGAGCAATGAACGCTCTATGGCCTGCATCTATACTAATTTTATAAAAGCTAAAGAGTTTTAATGCTTGTTTGTTAATTGCTTGAACGCGCTAATCTCAGGAGCTACTGGTCTGATTTGAGAAATTATTTCAGTGTTAGGTAGCCCATTTATCGAGGATATATCATTACGCTAAGAGCGATAGGAGCGGAACACCAATGAAGAATGTTTCTAAATCGGGGGTTTTTTTCTTTTGAGAGCTTCCGCTGCGTGCGCTGCGGTAAACGGTTAAAAGTTTTAAAAAAGAGTCGCGACAGCTTATGTCTATCTGTTAAGGTACGCTCACTATAACCTTTTTTATGGTACCCAGATTTGTTCTAAAATAATGCATTATTTGCTAAGGTTTTTATCAACATGATATTAATCCTTATCCAAATAAATATGTTATTTATCACAAATATTTAATTTAAAACCAAATTGCTTTTTATACCTATCATTCAATTTCAATGCATATCTTAGGAGATATCGCAGTTTCAAAATAACATCGCAGCAAAATAATGATCAAGTACTGCGCGCGCATTTATGATGTGCAAGGCCGGCGGCAGGCAGTCATGAGGGGGAAGGGCGGTGGCCCCAGTTAGCTCTGCGAGATACCATGCAATACCGGCTCCTTACGGAACGGTTGTGCTCAGCGAACTACTTTTTAAATTTGTTTTTCCAAAATATCATCGGTATTATACGATGATATTTTGGAAAAACTATATTTTTAGATGAATAAGTTAGTTAGGCCTAAGGAAACTATTTCCACGCGGACGAAGTCGCGGGCAATAGCTAGTTAATTTATACTCACGATGTACTCGCAAAGAGGCAACTGTCTTATAACAACTATTATTCTTAGTCAATTGCAAGTGTTTTTATTAATGTTGTATCAAAATATAATTGGAAGCCCCTGAAGAAAACTTACAACGATAGGCCGCGGGCTCTTATTTTTTTGTTTGTTTTCTATATAAATTCAGAATAGTTTACAGCCTTTAAGTTTGATACATCACAAATGGGTCACATTTTGTACCTATACTCATACTAGAATACAATAATTCATATGCGGTAGAAAGATAATACCTAGGTGTGTTATTAAATAAAAGTTAAAATATGGACATTGTGCGAAAGAAAGTTTGTTAAAGTTGTTGTGATGTTGCTATATCTACCTACTTCCTCATGTCATCACCAATCTCATCGATTATCCTATATATATATACTTTACACGCAAATCATCTGAACCCAAGCGGAGCTAGTATACTATAGATGTCAAAGAATGACATCGTATTTCGAAATACACACAAAAATAGTTAATAACACCCAGATGCAGAACAAATCCAAAGAAGAATGAATTCACAAGAATGTTCGTCCTGAGTGGATCGAACCCACTTAGGCGCATACAATCAATGTAAGCTCAATTCAAAATGGCAAGAAACTTTAGAAGTATTTAAAAAAAACACGCTTTTATACATTTCAGTACTAACTCAACATATGCAGTTTATTTATTCTGCGTGAATTCATAGGAATGAAATAAAATCATGGTTTTCACTGGCCAGCCTCGAGAGCCAATCAATTCGTGCCCATATATACCGCGAGAGCGCGGAGGGACACGCATTTCTTATTTAGCTTCGACAGACATAGTGTAAACAAATCTTGATTTTTCTTCATCATTGTGAAGTGTAAATTAGTTGTTGAACGTGCAGTGAAAAATTCATAACAACACGATGAAGATCCTGATGAGAGCAGATACGCATTACAGCATAGGAGTGAGGAGCAACGAATATGAAAAACCTAAATATACCTTTTCACAGGTGGGTTTCAATTTAATTCAAAAACGAAAGTGATCAATGTAATATTATAATTACCGCTATGCATAAAACAAAGTTACATGAACACTAGGCTCTCAGTGGCAATGACCAATTGTGACAATTAGTTAACAGTGAATTAGGACTACGTTACGACATTTTTACCAAGTGAGATATTACTTGAGGAATGTTAGACGTTCGTATATTTACTCGTATAAATACTTACGCATTAGGCATTACGCATAGTCAAGAGAAAACTTCACAAAGGATAATAAAATCGATTCGATGCGTATTAAGTGACCGTTAAAATCAAAACAACTTTAGAATAAAAGGTTTGTAATCACCACATTCAAACTGACTGGCCTGTTGGTGCAATGGAAGAGATCTTGCTTTCAGCGTCGACGGTCGTGGGTTCGACCCCACCCAGGACCAACTTTCGTGTGATAAACATTATAAGTTTGTTCTGTGTCTGGGTGTTATTATTTATGCAAGTATCTATTTAGGTATGTCTTAGTATATTTATCAGTCCTAGGGAGCTATATGGTACAAGCTATTAGTTTGGGGCCAGATGATCTTGGTTATGGGTGTCCCAGATATTAATTTATAATTTAAAACTATTATACAAAATCTCTGCGCTGATTTCTGTTCATTTTGTTCAAAAAATATCAACTGTTTATACACGCGATGCAGTCAGTACGAATACACAATCAGTCTATGATTGCTTAAATTAATCGTAGGCGCGACGCGCACACCTCCCCGCGATAACGTCAGACATTGACGCGTGCGTGTCGGGATAAATAAAACAATTACGAGTACAACTATTGATTTATATGGGACACCTACCTGAAGCTTTTTCTGATAGATTGACCACTTGTTTAGTAACTCGCTATCAAACATAGTGAGAATTTCATCACACTACATACATAGTGAGAATTTCATCACAAACTAGTTATCCGCCAGTAGTTTCGCCCGTGGAATATTGTTTCCGTTATTAAGCCTAACAATATAGCCTATGTTTATATATGTTTATGTTACCTACTGATAATGTAGCTTCTTAAATTGGTGAAATCATTTTCAAAATCGATGCAGTGGTTTTTGAGTTTATCTTTTACAAACAAACACATCAATAGAAGAATATCAAATTGTTACAAATGTTCCATTTGGTATCGCTTTAAATAACCTATGCAGGTGTTTCACATTCTCAAGCAGAGATTTTGAAAACATAAGGACCCATTTCTTAGTACTGAACCTTACGTCAAGTAATTATAATACCTTTTTAGGTGTTAGCTGCCGTAGCGGTGTCTATGGGCTCTATGATCATCGGATTTTCATCAGCCTATACGTCACCAGCGCTTGTGACGATGGAAAATAGTACAAGCATTTCTGTAACCAAGGAACAGGTAAGGACCAAGTTCATAAATTAATGTATTTGCTTACTTGACAAACTTGTTCAGCAGACCTCTTCGTCATGCCCAATAAATAGTTTCAACCAGACATAATATGGACAGTTTGTGAATCTGGGGATATCTAAATTTTTTTGGATATTTATCGAACTTACATATCGTTACAAATTGTTTTAAATTTAAAAGATCTTGAAAGAATTAAAGGTATCCCTTAACCCAGCTATTTTGGAAGTTTTTATTATTATAACTATGCTTTTAAAGCTTAATGACGTAACATATCTATGTTAGAACAAGAACTAAGCACAATCCGCCCATTAATTTAATTCATTATTTGACAGGCGAGTTGGGTGGGCAGCCTGATGCCGCTCGCTGCTCTGGCAGGCGGCGTGATAGGTGGCCCCCTCGTGGACTACATTGGAAGAAGAAGAACTATTTTATTTACAGCCCCACCTTTTTTTATCGGGTGGATCCTAATAGCAACGGCGAAGACTATTCACATGGTGCTAACAGGACGCGTTGTATGTGGATTGTGTGTAGGTATAGGATCATTAGCGTTCCCGGTGTATCTAGGTGAAGCGATACAGCCTGAAGTCCGTGGAACTCTTGGATTATTCCCAACAGCCATAGGCAACATCGGAATATTGATTTGTTATGTCGCAGGAATGTTTCTGGATTGGTCACAATTAGCTTATTTAGGAGCATGCTTACCAATACCCTTCTTTTTTTTAATGCTTATGATCCCGGAAACCCCTCAGTGGTATATATCACGTGGCCGTACTGAGGACGCAAGAAAAGCTCTGCAGTGGCTTCGTGGTAAAAACACAAAAATTGATAACGAAATGCGTGACATTGCTTTATCTGACGCTGTGATAGAAAACAATGATTCCAGTATAAAGGAACTGTTCAGCAGAAAATACATGAGGTCCATACTGATAACATTGGGTCTAATGACTTTTCAGCAATTGTCAGGTATAAATGCGGTTATATTTTACACAGTTTCCATATTCAAAATGTCTGGTAGTGCGGTAGATGGAAACTTGTCTGCTATTATAGTCGGAATAGTAAATTTTGTATCTACATTTATTGCTACTGGACTCATTGATAGAGCAGGACGAAAAGTTCTGCTATATATTTCGTCAATAACTATGACAGTTACATTAATTGTTTTGGGTACATATTTTTATGTACAAATAGACATGAAAATGGATGTTTCATCGCTAGGTTGGCTACCGTTGACTTGTCTAATGATTTATTTATTAGGTTTTTCGTTGGCATTTGGACCTATACCCTGGTTGATGATGGGGGAAATATTGCCTGCTAAAATAAGAGGCGCCGCTGCCTCTATTTGCACAGCTTTTAACTGGCTGTGCACCTTCACGGTAACAAAAACCTTTCTCAATATTATAGACGGAATTGGTCCTGCAGGAACATTTTGGCTTTTTGGTTGCATTACTTTTGTTGGACTATTTTTTGTCATACTTTTTGTACCAGAAACAAGGGGCAAAAGTCTAGAACAAATAGAAGATAAAATGACTGGAAGACCAATGAATCCAAGAACCAGAAAAATGAGCTCAATAGCAAATATTAAGCCGTTACCGAATGGTTGTTAATAAGTAATGTTGTACAGATTCGTATATTCATATTTAAAATGAAATAGAGAAACATATTTCGCAATGAATTAAGAGTTTAAAGGAGAAGCAATCACCTCAGCAGGCCTTGCCAGAATACCAGCTTTCCTGGAGTTCTGTTCTGAGGCTGGGTACTTTTTGTCTCACTATATTATAATATTCATAATATAAATTCTTATTTAATAGTTAGTACATAGGAATAGTAAGTTACAAATGTCAACAAATAGATAAAAATCAATCCCATAAAGAGGATAACATTACGGCACTTCAAGTACCTATCTATGTTATAAATTATTATAGGAAAAAATTTACTCGTTTTATGAGTGTATAATTTTATTTTCATATTCGTTCTTCAGAATGAAGGGCTGTAATGGAGTGCTTTGAGATCTTTTAGTTAGTAATTTGAAAATATAAGATTAACACCACGTGTATGTGCATTTGAAAAATCAACGAATATATTGTAATATACAACTTCATTACCTGAAAATATTAATTATAAATATTTAAAGCAAAATAAAAAAGGTCTCATTCCATAGTTTCATTGTGTTGAAGGTAGGTGTTTAATAGTACATTGTTACCCTAGGGGTGAAAGTAACTTATTTAGTCCCGAGACGGGGTTAGTTCCAATAGTTTGAGGGACTAAATAAGTCTTTAACCCGAGGTAAACACTGTGCTTTTCATTACAAATACAAGGAAATTAAAAAAAAAAACATGAATTAGCTGAAGAAAAAATGAGTAAATTTTATTTTCCACTACCGCTTTAGCCTCTTCTCTTATAAAGTCAGGCGTTAAATTCATATCAGAATCAGATGAACTCATTTTATAGGTACAAATCTCTGCTATACGTATAAACAAAAGTCTTCAAATCGAAAAAATTAAAGGAAGATCGAATTGCCGCTTTCCCGCCTATTTTGTTTGTTTTTTTTTCTGTGGCCGGCCAGCTATTCAGCCATTATTTTTTATTTTCATCATTGGAAAAATGGTAAATATTTTGCCCAAATCTAAGTTATTTTAAAGAAATTGTTGAAACTAAATTATAATAAAGTTATTTAAAAAATATATATTCTTTAATCAATACTTAACTTTAAGTTATTTCAATTTTACATCGTGGCTGTATAGAAAGTTGGAACATGGTTCAATAGATATGTGAAAAAGAACTAGTTTTTTTTTTTAATAATTTGACAACTGTCAGTTGAAAGTGATTCTCCCTAGGGATGAAAAGTATTACTTTCATCCCGCTCCACAGGCAACTTCAGACCTACTTTCAGAGTATGAGTAATGAAAAATGTTTTTTATTTATTCATTTGAGATAGGTCTCAAATGAATCAATAAAAAACATTCAATTATGGATTATGAATGTCACGATATTGTTCTTGTAAATGATTAATAAAACAACTAATATTATATTCATTCGAACTGTAAACAAAACAAATTGAAGAAGAGCAAGGATTACAGTGTCCCACTGTGTTGGTTAGAATGTAACAAAATGTATGAATTCCTATTACTTAATAAATAATGTGGTGTAGTGTACTACACACTGGGTAGTATTTTAAACATTTTTTGTGTTTTCGAGTTATTTGAAGGTAAAGATTGATATGAAAGAGGCGATGTTAGTTAAAAATCTACTAAGAGGCTATTCTTGTTAGTAACAGATTTTATGTTTTACCAAAAAACAAAATTGCAGGTGGCTACGCCAGCTTCTATACAAATATGTTCAAACCCCTTTCAGTTATGTTCCTGTACACTAAATGAACATAAGTTAACATACTACTGGTATTGTACTAATTGGTTTAAACCGAAATCTCCTTATTCTCTGCGTTGATAATTTTAACAGCGTAAACATCATAAAGAGTTTTTCAAATTAGGATTTTCTTGTTTCGCATTGATAGATTTGACGCAGTTTGAAATAAAAAATATTTTTTCAAAAAAAAATTCTTAACTAGTCTTATTTTTTTGTGTTATAATCTATTCTGAGCAATGAAGAGATCATTTTGAATACGTTTTATAGTTTTTTTATTACGATTTTTTAGTTTACTTATAATCAAGTTTTATTTGATGCACTGATATTTGTATTTTACACTTCTGACATTTTGAATGAAAATTTAAGTATAATGCCGTAAAAGTAACTCGAAATTTATATGATATAAAATTGACAAAATAGTGCATTTTTAAAAATGATTGAGATAAAAAAGTTTGTTACTTTTTCTTAATTGCTCTCAAAACTTTGAGATAATACTGAATTTCTAAATTCCACAATTTCAGTTTTTTTCTCTAGAGTTTTAATAAGCGCTATCGATCTAAATGCTTGTGAATCCACTTAACCTAGTATTTATATAAAAGTAGAAAAAATATCACGCATCTATCTCAACAGATCGCCATACAGTGGCAGAAAAAATTACTCGACCCAAAAAAAAAAACTCAAAAACTACAAAAAATCGAACATATCGCCCGCCCGGGCAATATAGCAGTAAACTCCGAATACGCTCATCTTAATGTTCTTTGATTTTGGGCTTCTCTGTCCCTCAATCTACCCCTCTAATTTTTTCCTGTTTTTTTTATTGCCATTTAAATATATTAAGTTAACACTAGTTTTCCTAAAAAAAGTAACAATAAAACCTTTTAAACGCCTTTTCCAAACTAAATATTTATAATAAATAAAGTTTAAACACATAATACAAAGTAATCACCAGAGATTTTAGTTCGTAAAATCTATTACGCCTTACTTCTCGTAAGTGTATTTCAGCTCTAGGCAAGGTAAATTCGAAGAAGTAAGTTAATTTTTTTTTTTATTTATTATTGTGGATATAATACTATTTCCAGTAAAGGATCACATTATGTGCGAATAGACACTAAATAGTAACACTTAGAAGAAACACTGAACATTTCTAAATGTACAGGCTACAATATTACGAAGTATGTTTTGAGAGTCAAAATGATCCTAACTATGGATTGCTACAAAACGACAGTCCGAAACAGTACTTAATATTTAATTGACGACACGATTGGCCTAGTGCGCTGTAGCACGGTTTCTCGCCTCGATTTTCCTAGTGTCCCGGGTTCGATTCCCGGTCGGGTCAATTCAGAAAACGATCTTTTCTGAATTGACTCGGGTCTGGGTGTGCTGGAAGACGCCCCTGGCTTATTTCCTTGTGTGGTACCTCGTAACACAGGCATATTAATCCCCACTTCGAGACCATTACAAGAGGTGTATTGTCTGGCGCATATTTATATTTATTTATTTAATACAAAATTCACTATTAATTTTATAAAAAAAAGATAGGTGCGGAAATGCGCACCGCATGATGGTAAGCGGTTACTGCAGCCTATGGACACGTCCAACACCCACCACCACTGCACTTTTTCATACGATTGAACCAATTTTTAAAACATTTGTGCCACTCCTCCGTGGTGACGTCAGATACGTGTTTTTCATACTCTTCGACAGCCTCTTCTGGTGATGAAAACCGTGGATCGCGTAGTTGGTTCTTGATTTTTGGGAACAGATAAAAATCACACGGTGCTAGGTCAGGACTGTATGCTGGATGACTCATAAGTTGTAAGTTTTTCGCCTTTAAAAACGCATTTGTCTGTCTGGCTGTGTAGGAACTTGCATTTTCGTGGTGCAAGATGATACAGCGTTTACCGTTTTTATCACGGAGTTTGCCAATAATTTCCGGTAAACAAATGGTCGTGTACCAGTCACTATTCACGGTACGACGATTTTCTAAAGCAACAGTAGCCACGTGTCCACTTTTATTAAAAAAAGTAGCAATCATCCGCTTCGAGGCACTTTTCACGCGCGCCACTAGACCCATACGCTCGATTGCTGCTCCGTTTAGGGATCATAGCTAATCCATGTTTCGTCACCTGTTACTATGTCCCAAACTTGAAGCCCCTTCGTTGTATCTGCGATCCGTTTTAAGAGCATCGGTCAAATTGTGTGGGATCCATTGAGAACACAGCTTTCTCACACCCAAATGTTTGTGTAGGAGTGACTGTATTTGACTCATGCCTATGTCCAAAGATGTCCGGATCTCATGGTAGGTCACGCCTGTCTGTTTCAATCATACGGCGCACAGCATCGATGTTCTTGTTATTCACAGCGGTGCACGGGCGACCTTCACGAATTTCATCTTGGAGATTGACTGGTGCTGCAAACCAGCTATAAATGTTCGTCATGCATGGTGCTTCTTCGCCAAAAGCAGATTGAAGCCGAACGAGGCTCTGCTGAGCTGTCAAATTACACTTAAAAATCGTAAAAAAAAATCCGCGTTAAATCCATTTTATTGTAATCACGCAATTTTCAAAATGACGCCTCAATGTGAAAACATTTGACAATCAGATGAAACAAATTGTATTCCACGGCTAAAGAGTTCTATTTTTAAATGTAGTAATAACTTTTTAAATATTGTTCATGTAAGTGGCCAATTCAGGAAACTTTTAGTGTGACCTATGTATCCAGGCGCTCCTGCCCACAGGTGACAACAATACTCAACGTGTGGCCTGACTTGCGCTTTAAACAGCAGCAGTCTTTGCCGAGAAGTGAAGTACTGCTTCGCCCTGTTTAACACACAGAGCCCAGCGGTGTATGAGAAACACCAGAAGATCGCCAGTCGACCGACCATTACGGAAGTCGTATTGGCAGTCGCTTATCAAATCTTGATCCTCTAGTCTAGAGGTAGGAGTTTTGCATTCAGCACACGCTCCAATACATTTGAAAGAAGGGAGGGAATAACAATAGGCCTGTGATTCGCCGGGTCCGACCTGTCACCTTTTTAAGGCACCGGGTGTACGTGGGCGGTCTTCCACATAGACGGACATTGCAGTCCGTGGTCCAAGCCTTGAATGCAGATTGTTTCAGGCGCAAGGCCTCTCTGCAGTGCTTGTCAAATCACGGCTGGCTGATACACATTACAGTTTTTTGTTGCCTAAGTTTGATAATTAATAAAGATTTTCTGATTTCAAAGCCTTTTTCATTTAAATTCTTTACATAAGTATTCTAAACGAAATATTTACGATGATGATGAGGTTAGGCTAAGAAATCTTTAATTTTAGATAGGTAAGGACTTCAAATGTTTTTTATTCTGAACATAAATGTGGCGTACAGAATATAATCAATATCAATGTAGGTGGTAGACATAAAACAACAGAGTCAACAAGTCTCCGATTGGGGCCGGGATAACTTAGTCCGATTTAACCCTAGCAAGACACAAAGTTTGTGCGTTCACCGCTAAGATAAACCCATTCCTTGTTACCCCACAGTTCGCCAACACAACACTTACCATCTCTAAGAGCATTGGGATCCTTGGTGTTGATATCTCCAGTGATGTGCAATTCCGAAGTCATCTGAATAATAAGGTCAAGCTGGCATCTCTTGGATGCTAGGTGTGCTTAATAAAACGAAGCGGTACTTCACATCGGAGCAAAGACTGCTGTTATATAAATCGCAAGTACGGCCCCATATGGAGTACTGCTGTCACCTTTAAGGGGGAGCACCAGGATACATGCTTAAGCCTTTTGAGTCGGTTCAAAGACGATCTCTGAAAATAGTTGACGATCACAAACTCGCATGTAAAGAACCATTAGGTCTGAGGAGAGACGTTGCCTCCTTTGTGTGTTCTACCGCTTATACAATGGGTTGTGTTCCTAGGAACTGTTTGAAAGGATGCCCACAGCTACTTTTTATCTTCGCACCGCTCGCCATCGACAGGGTGTTCATCTTTACACACTGGAACCTTAATGGTCGCGCACAGTGCGGTTTGAGAAGAATTTCCTCCCGCGAACAATCCGATTGTGGAATGAACTCCCTACCGAGGTTTTCCGGGGGGAATACAGTATGGGGTCCTTTAAGAGGAGAGTTAATAGGTACCTCCTAAATGGTCGGCAACGCGCACGTTAAGCCTCAGGCGTCCATAGGCTTCGGTAACTCCTTACCATCAGGCGGGCCGTAAGTAAGCTTGTTTGCCACCTTGTGGTATAAAAAAAAAACAGTACAAAATAACAACAAGACAGAACAATACCATCAGACAGCGACGTTCCGATGCCCAAAAAATAAAAGGACCTCACTCAGCATTCAGCCTGGGCTATGAGGGCCCAGGCGCTGATTTTCAGTGGGCCCCAAATGAGTAGATTCACGGACACTTGCGATGGACACACGTATGTGCCTCATAAATAAGTATAATAAATATAAATAAGTATAATTGCGTCGTATTATACACTTACATTCCGAAATATTGCTGAAAGGTCCATTTATAAAGTTGTAAATGATGTTGCAGTTAGAACGGAATTGTTTATTATTTGTATTATACATTTTAACCTCATCTCTTTAAATTATTTATGTCATATATAAAATAAAAAACTCTTTATTGCAGATCAAACAAAGTAGTTACAAATAAGTAATACACTTAAATCCTAATGTACAAATTAGGTGGTCTTATTGCTAGAAGCAATCTCTTACAAAAAACCTACAATGTCATATATTTTTTGAAGAAGGTTAAATAGGTTCAAAAAATAACTTTTCAATTGATATATTGAATGCCTACTTTGAATAACTGTATGCTAAATCATAAATATATAACCTTCATTTGTTTTCCCTGTAATTTTTTTTTCTATAACCACCTTATTGCCCGGGACAGCATTATATGGGGTAATTTTGGATACCCCTGAGTGTGAGAAAGCTAAACGAATTTATTGACGTGTATGTTCGGATAGTAGTAGCTGTATAAACCTGAAGAAACTGTATAATTTAACACAAATTTATCACCTAAAAATTACAAATCTAAAAGTAACTGTGAGACAAAAAAGACATTAAAATGGCACGGGTGGAAGCTCAACAAGAACCAACATTGTAGCACTACAATGTTGGTTTATTGATTCCGCAAATGGCAACCTCACTCTTGCTGTTAGCAAAATTAATACATTAATGCATGTACTGAATAAACTCTGAATTAGCTGTGCTTGTGGATGGATGACCTATTTCTTTCTTAACCATCACTTAAACAGTAATGTTTCATAACACAGTCAGCGCCAGTGTATACCTAAGTATACACCAAGGGGTTAGTTGTCACAGGCTAGTGTAAACTTATGTATACACAGTACTATGCCAATTTCGCGGGCGGGTGTGTAGTACATAATACACCGGTACTTACATATTAGTATGGCGATTGAAAGCGCTGGACCTGGAGAATGTACCAGTGTTTTTAGGGTTTGATTATGTATAGAAATGAAAAAGTTAAAACTTTTTTTAAACGATGACTTATTTTCTATAGGGACATATACAAATCTTAAATTCTTCCTCTAAAACATAATTATTTCAGTCCTAAATCAACTTATTATCCCGCAAATAACTTCCTAAAAATATACAAATATTGCAAATGGTTATCACTTGGGCAGGGTGTTTTCGTTTTCCATCTATGATTTTGCCTTTTTTGCCATAAACTGCGTAGCACCCTTTACAACGACCTTTACACGATTGCAACATAAAATAAAAGTAAACAGGAAAAAACTAGGTGTATACTGTGGTATACACCTGGCCTGCTAAATACAAATCCTTCGATTCTACATTCTCAGGCCGGTGTATAGTACAGTATACACCTTAAAAAAGGGGGCTAACAAAAATAAATAAAATATACTAAGTAACCAAATTTGCAATAAAAAAAGGAAAATCTATAATTTGATGCATGTACTGAATAAACTTGGAATTTGCTGTGCTTGTGGATGGATGACATATTTCTTTCTTAACCATCACATAAACAGTAATGTTTCATAAGGAAACACAAGGAACTCTGTTTGATACATATATAGCCCTGTTTACTGTTACAATAATGTTTGCACAAATTATAAGGAAATAATGATGTACCTACAAGCAAATTAATGTTTTGTGCCTGTTTTTTCGTCACGAGCGCAAATTTAGCAAGGGTTATGATTTAACCAGACCCCTTAATGGAAGCCCTTTCTTAAATCCCACTAGGGAGTTTTTACTCATCAGAAAATAAAATACATATTAACTTACCCATGACTTGAACGCGACAAATTGCACAGGTATCGCACTCGACGTCCCAACTCCACATCGCGACAGCGTTCCATTTCTTCAACGTGAACATTTTATCGGACTTTTGCACATCATTATCACCACGATCTAAAGCATCACAGTCTTCGCCTGACATGGTATACTACGAATTATTTGGTATTTATCTATATTTTCAACAATACTTCGAAATTGTTATTTAAAATTATTAACGTCAAATCAGCTGTGCTGTCAATATGACGTTTTACTTTTTTTTTCGATATCCTTTTTACGGCCTCAGTGCAAACTATTCAGTCAATATGACGTTTTGACGTCTATTAAAAACTTGTTGTTCAGACTGTTGAGACCCTTTAAAAGCTCTGAGGTTGAATGACGTAGTGATTATTTTCTCTATGGTTGAGACTGTAGAAGACAAAATAGAATAGGCCAATAGCCTATCAAACACGTGCAGTTTTGCCCAT
The DNA here is from genome assembly GCA_947369235.1 of Udea olivalis. Lineage (NCBI taxonomy): Eukaryota > Metazoa > Arthropoda > Insecta > Lepidoptera > Crambidae > Udea > Udea olivalis. Next base: position 11,620,672 of record OX376341.1, on the reverse strand, counting down.
AATGTCCATAAAAAAGCAGATTAGTAAATTAACGACTCTGAAGAACGGAGATGTCCCATTTCAGGCTATGTACGTACACCTATTTAAAAAAATATGAAAAACTTCCGTTTCTTGTTCTTGTTTGCTAATGATTCAGTACTCATGACGATTTCACACGTCCTGCCTTCGTGGTGAGGTGAGTGAGGGCAGAACAGTACTGCTACTATGTGAACGTACCTACTCGCCGAGACAGGACAGCACTGTCGTGCCAGTAATCAAGACATAACAGTTAATTTGCCGATTTCACACGAGGGCAGGACAGTGAGGCGTAGTGGCGTTCCGGTTCATTTTTCAGTAGGCAATTGACTTGTCTATAGACATTCAGAGAGTGAACTTTCACTGTCACTCGTGTTGAGTTCTTACTTATTTAGATTTTCAATTTTGCAATTTACAATGATATTTGCCCCAGCTCAGCTTTTGTTTTGAGAAATTCGAACTTTTAGAAATTAGCAATAGTGCAGTGCAATATTTACCATCAGTGCTATTCAGGCAACAATAACCTAAACGTTAACCTAACCTAATAAGCAAGATATTAATGCGATAAGTCTGTCCTTAGCTAAGTAACGACTACAGATCTCGGCCTGAGACCTTTATGGACTGCTGAGCATAGAATGAAAATGGGACCTCTTACTGCTGGGGCGCCATCTCTTTAAACTGCATTTATTCGGGTCAAGTTTTTGTTTTGTTCAGATGGTACAGTCAGCAACGGAGGTAGCTTAACACTTTAGTCACATTAACTTTGTGGAAGCTGTAATAGCAATAAAGGAAATAAACGATAGCAGAAATATTAGAGAGTTCGTTTTACTGCCTTCTACTATCCTGTTTGATAAAATACAAGTAAAGTGATTGATGAGATTATGTTTTTTAATCCGCTACAAAAAAAAACAATACCAGAACTGATTTTGAAATGTTTATTGGTAAAAAAATAATCTTCACAATCGAAGCTAACCTACTTTTAAATAAAGTTAAATTTACTGTAATTTTATTAAACTTTGCGGTGGTAAACAGGTCTACTATAAACAGTATAATTTCTACCTACCCTGTAATTGATCGATTTATCGAATTTTATTCTAGCATTATTAGATTTAAATGCACGTTCACAAAAAGGCTCTTAAAAAATATTGTATAAGTGGTTGTTAAAGGTCTTACGTTATTTACAAATGCGTAATTGTCAACTTAATTAATAAAACTACTCATTACAACTTAAGAGGAATTATATATAGATGTTTCAAACAAAAACATACTTACGTTGAATTCATGAAAGAAATAGCAAATGATATCGCTTCGTTAAAAAACTCACTTAAATATAAACACTAATATTATTTAGGTGTTGTACTTATGTTGCTCATCACAACATAGTTTATATGTTACACTGCTGTAGGTAAGTAATTCAATAAACGAACAGTTGGTATACTGTTCTCAGATACAGTTTAACAACAATACGACAATATTCCGGCGTCTGTATTTTTTGAAGTTTTATATTTATTATTGGAAACACGTGACACCATAAAATACCACTGATGTTTGTGCCATATACTGAAACATTACTACTGTTACTAATATTGTAACTTTCATACGAATAATTATAAAGAGCTTTACTAACTATTGACCTCTGACCACATTAAGGATAAGGCCAAGCAGTACGAAAATAACACTAGACACCATACTAGTTGCACTGCTGAAGCACCCTAAATCTTGTACTTGGACCTGGTATCTGAGGTTATACGGGAATCTGCATACGCTATGATCTGTAAAATAAACAGTAAGTTATTAAATTGCATGCAGTTGTAGTTTAAGACGATTCTTGTAACACGTTAAAAATATTTACAAAAAAAACAAAAACTTTTTTTTGACTAAAAGTAAAGTACCTAAATCAATTGACATGTCAACTGTCCCATTGCTGGGCAAAGACCTCCATCATTGAAATCAAGTCATCGCTGCAAGTGATGGGCAATTGGCCTAACCATCACGTTTGCCAAATGCAACGATCAAAATCCCGGGCTATGTTTCGAAAAATCCAATAACATGGCAAGAAATTATGGATACCTAACATTAAGAATACATTGCACATACCGAAAAAGGCTTTTGAAATATACAAAAAAATGTGGACAGTATGTGAACCGGTTGTTCAAAACATTTGGTGTGTTATCTCATCACCAGAGAACTGGAATTCTATGTGTTCTATGTATTAAGTCCATGCATATGCATTATTTAAGCACTTATGACATTGACATGTCCAAAATTAAAATGTATATACAGGGTTATTGAAAAAACATCAACATCCTCGCAAGACTGGGTAGCTACCATCATACATAACAACATTAAAATAATGTTCTACTAGTTTTATCATGCAAGAATTTGCATCGTAATACCCAATTTTCAACCGACTTCAAAAAAAAAGAGGAGGTTCTCAATTCGACTGTATGTTTTTTTTTAATGTTTGTTACCTCATAACTTTCGACTGGGTGAACCGGTTTTGATCATTCTTTTTTTATTTGAAAGCTGGTGCTTCCCGTGTGGTTCCATTTAAATTTGTTCCAGTTCTGAGAGTGGCATCCATGGGAAATCCATATAAGTCTTAAATCTAGATAGACAAAATGCGCGACAAATGGACGGGTAACTCAATATTACGCCAACCGATTTTGATGCTTCTTTTTTTATTGGAAAGGATATACTTCAAGGGTAGTTTGATGAGTGTTAGGTTCTGATTATGGGATCCATGACAAAGTAACGGAACTCTTCAATTCTTAGGAGCAATTGGACGAATACTTTTCCGAAGTATAAAATAAATTCAGAACTATTCACTGAAAATCAAGAAATAAACAAAAATTTGAACAAAGAAAAAACAACTTAAAAAAAACTATTCCAACAATAACAATAATTGTACCTACATTATATTATCGTATAAGTTTTAGAAGAATACGCAATTATTTCTTTACTTTTTAGTGCTTTGTTTTGGAATAGTTTTTTTTGAAGTTGTTTTTTTTTGTTAATTTTTTTTAGTATTTTACTAACTGTAATACAGGCTAAATATCTAAGGATAAATTATTGTTATTGAATACTAAGTACTTCCGTTCACATAAGATATTTTATCTTTGTTTGTAGTCTTTGTAATTTATATTGTTAATGTCAAAATTAAGTTTTATAAAATGATTGATTTAGTTTCTGTGTATTGTCAACATATTTTTAACAAGTTAAGTAATGTTATAATTATTTTATAGTATTTCCGGTGAAAATATAAATTGTATGAATAATGAGCATTTCCGGTAGAATTATTGTAAAAATTATGTATTTCCATTGGAATATTAAAGCACACTTCCGGTTGGATTTTTAGTCGTTAAAGTATTGTCTTTCCTTTGGAATATTAAAACACATTACCGGTAGAATATACATTTCCGGCTAAATTAGAAGTTGTGAAACGACACCAACGTTAGAAATTCAATGCAGTATAAAAATGTAGTGTAAAGCCAAAGCTGGCAGTCTTGGTGTAAATCTTGATGTCAAATTGGATAACCAATAAGTAATGCGCTGTGAAATAAGGTGTCTTACTGAAAACCCTGCTCGTCACCCTACACTAACTTCTGATATTTATTAATCATAACTCAATACATTATTTATGTAAACTTTCTAAGGGTTAGATATACGCGCGAGGATATTACGTAGATACTATTTGAAGCATATTTTACAAGAAAATATTAAAGCGCATCATGTCTTAGGCAAAGTATTAAAACAAATTGATCTTTGATGTTTTTGTTTATTACATCATGTGAAATCAACTAATAGGCAATGTATAATATGTCACTGGCAAACTGCATAGTTCAGATAGGTATTGTATACAATGCCAAGCAATGTATTCTACAATCCCTAGGGATTGTACATACACATTTTGTACTGAATGCATTTCTTGCTAATCAGTTTTGTTAAATTTCACCTAGAAAAAAGTTTTTGAAAAGAAGGTATTTCGCCCTGTAAGATGTGGGTTAATTAGGTTGCGAGGAGCGAACCAGCCGTTGTGTTCTTTCTTTTTTTTTCTTACCACTAACTCGACCACGGAGGCGATTTCTCTCCTTTCAACACGCGAATTATACAGGGTGACTTGGGATTCATTGGCATCCTTTTAAAATAAGAACCTACTCATGATATACAGTACTTTACCCAAGTATGAGGCTATTTAATAGGTACAAAACTGCATATTTTTAAACCTTATAAACATCATGTTTAATACTTGGCAATTGTTTGTTTATAAGGTTAAAAATATGCAATTGTGTACCTATGAAATAGCCTCAGACTTAGGGAAAGTTTTGTATATCATAAGTAGGTTCTTATTTGAAAACAATGCTTATGAATCCCCAGTCACTCTGTATACACTCTCGTCATATATTTCGATATAAGTCTCCGGTGGCACGTGTTATCAGCTTACAACCAGGCGATTGACATGGACCATATCTTCGATTTTGGAATAAATTTTTCGTACCCTATAGCCGGTTATAACTCTTGTAAGAGCGTCCCACTCATTGTGTTGTTTCTATACCAACCTTGACAGATACTGGTGGTGGTTGGAGTGGTGGTGACGGCTTCCACAGAGAAGTGTAATGGCGGACACGAGCCGATTGTGGAAAACGCGTCGCAGGCGCCTTGCAGCGTCATCTCCACGTTACCGGTGGACGGCAGATCTTGGCATGTGATTTCGCTCGCGTCAACTCCTACGAATGTTGTATTCCGTCTGAAAAACATGAAAGGAATTCAAGCGTTATGCTTTTATATCCATTTCTACTCAGTCTTGTTTGGAGACAACATTGCCTCAAAGAGATCCTACATCAAGCCTATAAAAATATTAACTAATTATGCACTCTGTCAAGCTTGAGTTGTGGGCGACAAGTATATGAAAGATCTTGTTAGCTCGTTGTTATGTTCCCGACTTTAAGGTTGTAGTCGTACTTGTAGCACTGACGAACAATGGATTTAAATTAAGGCTGTAATGTGAGAGATTTCAAATTTAATTTCAAAACCTGTCAAATTCTGCTGGGGACATACCCCTTTGAAGAATTGCCGCCATTAATATCATAATATTTTCTCCTTAGTCGTTACCCCATTGCAGTCACAACTATTTTTTAATGTTTTGTCTCAAATAATCTAGTCAACAATAGATATGTACATAGCGCACGTATTATGTCAAAAATCTTTGACTTCTGTTGACACTTGTTGAATCTTTAGTATTTGAATTAATTGAAACAGGGCAGATCCAGACAATGAAAGAAAGAACAAATATCATTTTATCATTTAAGCTTGTAAAGAGCACTTAAGACATTTCAACAACGTAAAAGTACATAAATAACATAGACGTAAATGAAATAATACTAGAATAGTGTGTATATCATACATAAACCTATTGCAATTCCTCCATCGGTTCGCACGCTGCTTCTATCGGGAAGTTTCCGACAAGAAACTCGATAGTTACTCTTCTGATCTTTGTTTTGTTTTACAACCGATATATATTCAGAGCAAAGTCAAAAAAACCCTACTGGGCAGAGGAGCAGATTACTCCATAATAATAATTTAACATCTTATTCTGTGCAGCTATTCAAACAAACTTGAATCTTCAGCTTCTTCTTCCTAATTATATTTTAATCGGTGCAAAAAATAAAACAAATGCTATTGACTACAGTGTGTTTAAAACATAGTTTGATGTCATATGTAGAAAATGTTCATAATTTGATAAAGATATTATTACGAATTTAGTCAAATGAATGGTAGAGATAATCGTGATTGTGTGAAGTAAAATTTTATTATGTGAAAATAGCAAATTTTCTTAAAGGATAAGGTTAACACAGAAACCGAATCCGACATTCCGGTGATGCCATAAATATTAGGGCTTTCTGGCTACCTACGCTTGAAGTACCATAAGTGCTAAGTCTCAAGTTATCGTAGTAAGAGCTGAGACAAAATGACAATTCGGTAAATGACAACGCGTTAGAAAAACACGAACAATATATATAATATACGTTACATCTATAAAATACTGTTATTTTGACTGTTGATTTCGACATTACCATTTTTGAGCTTTTTTGTATGGAACCATCCTATCCTTATGTTTTGCCAGGTGTTTTAATAATTTATTTATTTGTTTTACCAACGTTTATTTACACAGGTACATTCATTGTTCGTAATACAAAAAAGGTATCTAGGTTTATGTAACAAACACTTACAGGTAAACACATCATGCAGAAATGCTTACAAAATAACAAAGTACATAGGTAATATAATAATTCTAAAGTGATGTTTTTAAGTGAAACTACCTACTTTTATTTTATTTATTATTTATAAACCTACATAAAATTACAAATTATTTAACCAATTTAAACCATATCAGTACTCATTGACTGGAGTCAGTAAGGATTTTTTTAATAGAAGATCGAAGCCTACTAGGTGAGTCACTGTGAACGTCTAAATAGTCACTACATTGGTCGACCAACCTTCACAGTCTGGCAATCGGGGAGCTAGAACCAAAATTGGTTTTGCGAAAGGGTGGACACAAAGGGGCTATTTTACTACGAGGGTACCTACCGGGAACACGATGCTTGATTCTTTTTAACAAATATGGACAGTCTATATCATGCTGAAGGATTTTCGAGATAAAGTATAGGTCTTATATTATTCGCCGACCTTCCAATAAAAACATATTGAAAAAATCCAACTGTTTCTTGTATGAGGGTAGCTCTCGCTTGGGGATACCATTTGAAAACACCAGATGCCTCAAAAATCTCTTCTGGATTCGTTCTAGCCGCAAAGAGTGAGTTGCGTAGTGTGGTCTCCATACGACAGAACAATAGTCCATAATGCTACGCACTAGACTGTAGTACAACACCTTCTTAGTCCCGCTGCGGAAACCCTTTGAATTTCTCATGACAAAATCTAACATTCTTGAGGCACGCTTTGCCACTTCTTCCATGGGGCACAAAAGTCATTTTTTTATCAAATATGACGCCCAAGTCTCGAATTTTATCTAGCTCTTTTATATTTACTTGATCTATTAGATAGACATGAGAAATTAAACTTTTTTTCGCCCATATTGCACAAAAAAACATTTCTCGGCATTCAAATCCATTCTGTTGGGAGCACCATTTGACAAGTTCATTAATCTCTCTCTGAAGCATACGAGAGTCCTCTATTGTTTCAATTACTTTGCAAATCTTAAGAACATCCGCGTACAAATACGTGTTAGAGGATCTGATGACGGCTGGTATATCGCTGACAAAAATATTGAACAACAACGGACCCAAATGGGAACCTTGAGGCACGCCTGAGGTAACCTTCTGTAAACCAGACTGAAACCCATTGACTGCAACAAAAAAAGTACGGTGCTCCAAGTAGGATTTTATCCATATCAGAAGGCCCCCAGACACGCCACAGGCAGATAATTTCTTCAGCAAAACATCATGACAATCGATCAAACGCCTTGCTGAAATCCGTGTACACTACGTCGACTTGCTTATTGGCATCAAGGGCCTCGATCAAGAATTCAGTGAGGTCCACTAAGTTAGTACTTGTAGATCTGCACTGAACAAAGCCGTGTTGGTCATTGCTAATGATTTGTTTAAAGTGAAAATTAAAGTACGGGCAAACAAAGAAACAAAGTAAAGCGAATTAAGCTTTACTTTGTTTCTTACATGAAATTAAAATAGTCACAATAATGTCTTCAAAAAAACACCACTCTGTATGTCGTCTCTGCATTTGTCTCTGACAGCGACAAGTTAAAGAATGCGTCACATCATAATGTCACTTTATGATAAACATAAATGCGTTTACCATACTTTCAAACACATCGGTCTATGGATCATATTGCAATAAAATAGAATAAATATAAGTTGGTATGACTTTAACACAACACATTTGTTTGCTTTTTGGCTATTCGAAGCTAGATGGCAGTCACATAGCGTAACTTTATAATTCATTTGTAAAAAACCTAAACCATTAAAAAATAATGCGTCTCCTGCAATTTTCAATAAAATGAAGAACTAATTTATTCTAATTCAAATGATAAGTGTTAAAGGTAAACAAAACACATTTTCGTGGAGAAAATTTGACGCAAGTTCGACGTTGGCAAGCGCATGAGCGCGACTGGCGGGTGGACGGGGGGCGGCGGGGCGTGTCGTCATACGCTGGGCAATGATCTAGTTTCGCGATAAATATCATTTTAATTGATTAAATGACGTCTGTTGAAAATAATAATTTAGCATAGACACTAAAGAATTCAAAGACAAATATTTCTTAATGAAAATTATGTTTTTTTCTATATTTTTCCTACTAATAATTCGTTTAAAAATTACATTAAAGCCTGGTTTTGGATTTTTTTATGATCGAGTAGAGTACATCCTATTATATAACAAATTAGCACAGGTTCTATCTAGACAATACCCTTAAGCGTATCAAATATTTTTTGCAAGACCACGTAGCCCATGTGTTAGTCTGATGTATAAGCCGTATTACTGTAAAGTTTCATCTAAATCCGTTCAGTAGTTTTTGCGTGAAAGAGTACCTAACAAACATACATCCTCACCAACTTTCGCATTTATAATATTACTGGCCTTTCGCCCGCGCTTTCTCACGCGCCCGCGCGCGTGAACTCAATTTTTGTAACATACTCGTATATACATAAAATGTTTGTGAAGTGTAGCCTATGTGTTATTCTCTGATGTATAAGCTGTATTAATGTAGTTTCATCTAAATACGTTCAGTAGTTTTTGCGTGAAAGAGGAACAAACATACATAATATATCACAGACATCCTCACAAACTTTCGCATTTATAATATGTATGAGTATTTTCTGTTACTTTACCTACAGTTACAGAGTATCATCAGGTACCTAACCACAGAATAAAATAAAAACAGAAGACGCACTTTCGACACAATTGCAATACAATATCAACCTTCGGTGCGCGCCAAAACAACTCTGCACCTGTACTTGTACCTAAATTTTCAACGGCCGGGACAATCGAAAGTAAATCTTATATCCAAGGCGCTACGAGGGCTCGCTGCTCGCTTTCGCAAAATCCTGCTTGGCGACCATGACGTAACCCGGCTGCGTGTCGCTCATTAGGGTTGTGCAAGCAAATACTGGAATATGAAGCTCTTGGGTGTGCCACGTAGGTACCTATGGCTATAAGTACTGTAAGCAAATACGCTTTTTCTTGGTTTGTTTGTTAATCACTACCACAAATTAGACATGCGCGGCGTTATGACAGATAGCCCGCTTAGAACAACACGCCATTTTTGACACACGCACACAGAGACGTGAGTTTACAGCCGAAGTCAGTGCGTTTCAGTGTCACGGTCAGTTGCACTGTCAAAAACATTGAGATATTATTTGTACGTTGTCAGATACTTATATAGTTAAATGTTCAAAAATGGTTTCGCGCAGATATTTCTGTTGCAGTGTATTTGGCTGTATGAACACCTAACGAAATTGTGATTATACGTATTTTAAGTTACCAAATGATGTTGAAAGGTAAGTAAAACTCAGATAACGTTTGCAAGTTAGTAGTACTATGTACGAGTATTATAAGCATATAGGGAGGTAAACCATTATAATATATATTTCGTAACACATTAAAATCCAGTACAAATGGGCTTTTACTTTTTCCCGTATCATATCTTATCATGCATTGGTAAAACACCGGTATTAATGGTATATTCTTTTATTGGCTCGCGCGGCTGCTGCATCCGCACCGCGCACCGCGCCGCGACAGGTGACCGCTGAAGCGGTGGCTCATGGTGTTATAGCTACAGCCTACTAGGTAGGTATTTTATCTTTGGCGGTATCTGTTAAATCGCGCTTATCTGGCGGATATAGTAGCGAGTAGCAACCCTAGGCGATCAGGCAAGTTTATAGAAAAAGGCGAGAGCGGTCCTTCGGTAAACTCTTTATTTTGTGTCACTACATAGTATAAAACAAAGTCGCTTTCAGTCTCTCTGTCCCTATGTATGCTTAAATCTTCAAAACTACGCAACTGGGTATTTTTAATAGATAGAGTGATTCAAGAGGAAGGTTTATATGTACGAGTATATAACATACATATATTATATTATATTTGACGACACGATTGGCGTAGTGCGCTGTAGCACGGTTTTTCGCCTTGAATTCCGTTGTGTCCCGGGTTCGATCCCCGGTCAGGTCAATTCAGGAAACGGTCTTTTCTAAATTGGCTTGGGTCTTGGTGAGTTGGGAGACGCCCCCGGCTTTATTCCTCGTCTGGTACCTCGTAACACAGGGATATTTATCCCTACTTCGAGACCATGGCAAGAGGTGTGTTGTCTGTCATATTTATATTTATTTATTTATTTATACATAATATATTAGAGAAACACTGATAATTTTAGAGGTTTCTAATGTGATGTCGTAAATAAACTCATTTTTTTGCACTTACATTGCAAACGCTGGTAGAACCCTAAGAGATAGATCAACAAATGTACTGCAGTATTGTACACCTTAAAAAGGTCTTCAAAAAAGCCCGCGGTGGTATATATCTATCTCTTACGGACAACCCACAATAACTATTTTTAATCCTTTACTTTTTACAAGAAATATGGCTTATTTACGAAGCGTTTTTAAGCAATACAGCATTAATAGTTATAAAATTAAGTACCCTAAATACATTGTGCATTTAATATAGATCAATATGACCCTTAGATGTAATTTAAATGAATATTTTCGAAGATATTACAGTTTTAAACTTGCGACAATAAACTGCCGCGTCGATCGCGTCCTACGTACTGCGTGCGTGTGTGACACTCGACTAAATTGTCCACACGAGTGGACCGAGCGTGTAGGTGAATAAGTACACCGAATAACGAAGTGACACAAGCCTGACCTGATTAAAAAAAATATATCCGTAGGTAACTAGGTATCCTATTTCTTAGAATTAATATCTGATAAGTTTTAATCAATCATTGACTTTACCTTGGCAATGCAACAGTACGAGAAGAGCAGATAACTAAGGGTCCAACAGCAACTCCAGTGCGAACCACTCGAATTCTAGCGTTTTCATTGTTTGCATAGAAATAGTTCGGACTAACTCTGTAGTAGTTTACGTGGCCAGGTTCCAAGAAGTCTTCAAATTGCCTTACACCCGATGCTCCAGCCGTGAAGTTTGAACCACAGAGGGGATTTATAACTCTTCTTCCCACTGTAATAAAAATATCGGTATTTGATTATGCTACAGAAGTCGGTAGATAAATTAATTTTGAAGCATGCTGATTAAATATGCACAAGACCGCGCGAAGTGGGCCAAGAAATCAAGAAAGGCGGACCTGGGACCCCACACACCAGTGTGAGTTCACAACCGGGATAGACCACACGGATGATGATGATGATGCTGATTAAATATGCAAATAGTAATTATTAATAGTTAACAACAATAGTAAAGGGAGTAAATATGAAGTAAAGAAAGGTTATATTACTGTCCGGATAACATCTCGCTAAAGCAGAGTGGGCGAGCTAAGAAAATAAAGCAATGAAGGTGACTGCTAGAAGAACCCTGAAACTTTGCTGTCCCAAATTAGTCTGTAGGATGAAAAGTGCAACTCATTAGACTCTCCGCTAACCTAAGTAGTGGCTGTGGTAAAACGTCAGGACAGATAAATATTTGAACGGCCAAATGGCGCGGAGTTTGATTTTGAAGTTCACAAACCTAAATCAATTTCTGCTAGCACTTCAGCCATATTGGCATCCACATTTGTTCCTTGTTCGTTGAGGTTGATGGTTCTGATATCGTTGCGGGGGTTGCGAACTAAGTTGGATAAATTATCTAACTGATTCGAGGATGTTGCGAAATGAAGGTACAGATCTGAAATAAACAACAGTAAATAAGTAAATTTGGCCTAAATGGTGATCAAATTTTTCTCAGGATTCATTTATCAAAGATAAAACAAGGATAGACAAATAAATACAAAGATAGATTATATACATAATTTAGAAGAGATACAGTAAATTACGAAGAAATGTTAGCGATATGAAAGATAAGTTATAAATAGCAATATAAATGGTTACCTGGTACAGTCTCATTGAGCAATCGCGCTTGTTCCAGAACATTCGGGTTGTTTAGGATGTTCCCAGAGTGGATAAGGTACAGCAGAACAGTGGCGTTTCCGCCAACGTACCCAATGCTGGTTTCATTACGCAGCTCTTCTTGCATCATTTCCCGGATATTCGCGAAACTCACCTCTAAGTTTACTCCCATCATCACTGAAAGAATTATAAAAAATATACCTAATACTTAGTTATGAAAGGACCTTCGTAGACTCGTTACCTGACTGAGTTACTTTTGCCTTAGAGAACAATTAAGATAACTACAATCTATTCTTCAATCTGTTTAAGGACATATTGATATATTAACCCATAAGGAAATGTAATGTAAACTTACATGACTCGTGCAGCGTTCTAGTATATTCAGCGTGAAATTGGGCTATCGAAAACGTTTTATCGATCACTACTCGTCCATCAAGAGCACTCAGTAGTGTTACACTTGATCCGAACTTGCTGATGTCAAGGGAATCCAACAGGGACGAGATAGCTGGATAAATCATGATGTAAGGCCATGATCCGTCAAGGGCTATATATAAGTTTGTCCTGTAGCGTGATGGTGCGCTTGTAGTTACAGAAATATCGCAATTCATGTCGTTCATGTTATTTGCTGGAATTAAAATCAAAAACATATAATAGTATTCATGATTATTCTAAAGATATTGCAAAGATTTTACACTGATATTCGTAACGATTAATTCAAATGCATACTGGAGTAAGTTGAGAAGTTATCGACAGCACTTCGCACTAGATCGTCTAAGCCACCAGTCAAGGTTCCCTGTAGTGGCATGACCGAGTCCAGGACGGCAGTGAAAGCTCTTGTTTCTTGTGCTACCAGCGTAGGAACAATATTGGCCTGGTTTAAAGCACGACGGTTGCAAGCCCTAAGGTTTACGTCAAAAACTCCATTCTGAAAAGACGGCAAAAATTTAATTTCATGAAAACAACAAAGAGTGAAATTTTATGGAATGTTATAGTGATTTATTATCTTTTTAAGAGAAGGTCATATTCTAGTTAGAAAGTTTCACTTACTCTTGGTGTATAATACATGTCAAGCAACTGTGATAGCCTTAATGAGCTAAAAGATGCCAAAGTTCGAGTTAGAGTGGTTCCTAAAACAAAACCGTCGACACCTCCCCTAATTTCGGGGTCTGACATCTCAATGTTCTCACGACTGCTCAGCATGTACGCTCTAGTAGCCTGGGTACTGTTCCAGTTACCGGCACTACCGATTGAAATACTTTGCCTCCCTTGTGTTCCCTGAATTAATACAGCCTCAGCTAGATCCCCTATAAAGATTTTGTTCACAATTCATTAGAAAACTTTAAACAAATAGGTAGAAGGCAAATGTTAATTTTATATAATTTATTTGTAGCAATTCTGTGCCTAAAACGAACGCACCTGCCAAAGTAGCCGGGTATATCGTAGTAACGAACGGTTGAACATTTGGATAGTTCAAAACAGACCCCTTTGTCAGTTCTATGATTGGTACTTGCTGCAGTTCTGCGCCGGCGGCGATGCCGGCGATGAGGTTCCCGGCGGAGACGGCGCCCCACCGCGTGTTGATCACGCCGGTCAGGATCGGGCAGGAGCTCTCGCCCACCAGCTGCCGGGCAGTCCGCGACCCGAAACTGTCTGAATACTCCACCTCGCTGTCAGGGCTGAACTGATTCATTTGTCCGTTTTTATCAGCTCCTCTGTAATTCGGGGAAATGGCGTTTCAAGTGATAGTGGTACTCAAAGATGAAAATGCGGCGTCATAATTTGAAGTAATAGTTAATAAATAAGTAACAATAAATTAGAAATATGAATATTATTTTAGCAGTTATCTCATGACTTCGTGATTAAGGGCATTGATGCTCTATCTAAGCTTCGTGACGTGAGTGTCACAATATTGTAGCTCACCGAAACATCATTTGGCTCTACTTACTTTTTTATAATGACAATTTAACTCACAATTTTGATAGATCTAATATTTCAACGTCTTCATCGATGGAACGAGCTGACCGATAGGTTCTCAAAGCCCTGTATTGAGAGAGCTGACCACAGTTGTTCTCATCTCCGCGAAGACGGGCATCCACGGTGGTTGACAACATGTGATGAAGGCCACACTACAAAGAAATATTGTGTTTAGCAAACCAATATTTTTTTAAGTAGGTATTTTGAGTATTTTGTAAAGAAGTGTTATTATTCCGGTTTTTCTGAGTAAAAGTTGCACCATCCTAATTTCTTATAATTTAGATATCGTGTATGTATATAAAGGTTCTCTTCAGAGGTCTGAATCATAGCTATACAAAATCTGTCTGTCTATCAATGTTTTGACATCTAGTAATCACTTTATGATCAACGGAGAGCAAAAAAGTAACCTGATTCTATGATCTATTGCCTGTAAATAAATTTCTTCACCTACCTTTAATTGAGAAGAAATAGTGTTGTTCGGCAGAGTTTGTAGGTTGGATTGGATTAACCTCAATAGCAGCCTGTGCCTATGGAAGGAGTAGAATGTTGGCGAATACGGCAGCACGTTGGCCGACATGGCGACGCTGACCCCGGTTCTCTCATGGTATTGGATACCATCTTGTCTGAACCTGGAAAGTAACAATAAATGGATCGGCATAAGCGGATTTCACAGTTTTTAAATGGGTCTCTGTAAATTCGCCATAACAGTTAATTCGTCATCAGAAAAACGGCAAAAAATCATGTGTAAATTTGCCACAAAGGGTTCATGGTTCATTTTTTATAGAAGTTGTTCAATACCTACTTATGTAACTAATATTACAAATTTAAGCGAAAGTACAATTTTGGTGGTTGATTTTTAGGTCTAAATATCTGAACCAATTGCGATGAATTGGTAAAAATATAAATAAATAAATAAATAATAAATATGCGCCAGACAACACACCTCTTGTAATGGTCTCGAAGTAGGGATTAATATCCCTGTGTTACGAGGTACCATACAAGGAAATAAGCTAGGGGCGTCTCCCAGCACACCCAAACTCGAGTCAATTCAGAAAAGATCGTTTCCTAAATTGACCCGACCGGGAATCGAACCCGGGACACTACGGAAATCGAGGCGAGAAACCGTGCTACGGCGCACTACGCCAACCGTGTCGTCAAAAAAAAAATCCTCTCTGAAATTGGAAAAATAAGAAATAGATTTGTTGCGTAAGTGAACAGGAATACTCATACCTTCAAAAAGCAATTTAGCTATAGTGCATCACCTACTTTACCTACCAACGTATGTTACTTACGTATGAAGCAGCAAAGTCGCCATTGTCCGTAAGTCGATATTGACGTTAGGGTTATCTTCGATGGTGCGGATAATGTCAATCAGCACATTGATGTTGGAGGGGGGGAGGTTGTTCCGGTTGAGCAGGAAGGAGTCCAAGTAGCACTCGCGGAGGTCCGGCGCGATGCTGGTCTGACCTGTGGCCTGGGCGTGCGCCCCTGTCGCCACGCATACCAGCAACAAAGCTGGTATCCAGTACATTTTGGGGAGCTGGAGTAGAATATATTTTTAAAGTTAGCAAATATTCACTAGGTACGTACAATACTACTAAAGGTTGGCAGAACAGTGCATTGAGTGTGGTTTTTTAATTTTGTAAACATATTTTTTGAGACTATTATCCAGAGTGTCATCGACTTTTATTAAACTTGAATAATTCATAGAAAATATTTGTGCTAAACTGATTCTAACATTTCGTGTTTTATCCAAAGTTCTTGAACGCTAAGAATGAAGATGTGTTTACGCTGCACTTCTCATAAAGTGCTTTTTATTACGCCAGAAGTTTTTTGCCGTAAGGAAAATGAAGTGGCATGGATGATTATGGTGGATCATTAGAATTTATTGATCTATTGGTAACATTAAATTGCTTACTTGTAATTTTATTGCAAATTTATCTTGTATGCGCATTGGTAACCTTACTGCATGCGCATGCTTTGGACTCCTAATAATAAAGATACCCACTCAGCCGGTCCTTAATTATTTGGGTATGGTATTAATCAGAATTGTTAGAAAAATGTTGTCTCTATGTCCAGATAACGCGCACTATATTATAAAAGTTGCAGTGTCTTTACACCACGTTACTTAAAGTATTATCGCCGCAATTGTTCTAGATACGATAAATAAACTAGGGTGAAAACGTTCTGATATTAATACGATAAAGTTATCAATGACGAAGCCTCTAAAGCATTCGTGATTAATTCGCTTTATCGGCGCGGGAGCGGCTATGCTGTACTTGGAACTTGAAATATTTTTTCAGGGTATTTTGTCATACATCCGCATTCATAGGTACCTATGTAAATTTTACTTCTAACATCCGTCTTAAGTACTGCTTTTTGAAAAAAACATATATAATCTAATATCTCTTTATTTTCTATGCAACTACTGCTGTTTATCCGTACGCAAATGGCTTTGACAGCTTTTCCGGAAGTTTGAGTTTGAGTTTAAGTATAGGTTGAGCGCAAAAGGTTCTTAACCCAAAACTCCTAATATCGCTCCTAAGGGTGCCCCTAAGTAGGACCTAAGCTCACCACATTGCTGTAAATAGGCCATCAGACTTAAGTATTCTCAATGTTTAACTTAAAGTAGGTTTTTTAAGTGCGAGAATTGTATTTAACGCTTTTATTTAATTTGATTCTATTACATTAGCGGCTGACCTGGAAAACCTTAAACAGACTACGGACCCGGGTTATTAATTAAATAATCATCAATTAAATAATTAAGGGTCAGTCGCTGCAAGAACAATCATTTCAGATGGGGACACATCGAGGGTGCAAAAAATGTGTGCGAATGTGGTGCATCCTCCCAGACAATAGATCACCTTTTGTCACACGATGACCCCAAATGTGCCAATGCTGAGGCTATTAAGGTGGCGGAATACTAGTCAAATGAAATTTGAAGTTGCTATCGACACGAAAGAAGAACAAGTTAGAGATGATGCTTGCCATAATGTTAGGGAAGTAATTTTCATAGATAATCCAGTTCCCTGTCCCCTTGAACGTAAAACAAAACAGCCTTATTATATCGCTATTTTAACTCAAGTCCCTCTCAAGTCTTGTTTTGTTTTCACTTTATTTCTCAGCGCTGTGATCATTCGCGAAACTTTAAGAAAATCTGTTACGCAAATACAGCGTCATTTAAAGTTAAGTGCACCTTTACTCTGAATAACGGTTCAGAATCGTAGGTTACGGAAAGATGATAAGATTTGGAGCTTAACTTGATCACTAGGTTAAGAGCTCAGTAGCACAATATCAATAAGGGAAAATAACATATCTATTTATAGGTTAGATTTTGACACTCACTCTACCGGCGCGGCGTAAAAGGTATGTTAAAGATAAACCGGTACCGGTAAGAAGTGAGTACCTACTAAGGAATTGTTATCAGTATCAACCGTTGAATATGAATTGGAATTAGATTGTTGCCCAATTTAATATGATGTTTACTTGCTCTACATTCTTTTTATTTGGCTATCCTAACAGTATCCGACTGTTATTGTAGTTAGATATGTTTTTTACGTAAACACTAATGTTATATTGTATTGTGAGACTTATAATTCAACTGCTGCGGTTGCCTCATAAAAACTGTATTAAGTATAGGCGAATTATTAGATTATAATCGCAAACAGAACCTCATAGAATTTTATGACGACTTTCATTCTTAGTATCGTGCAACGTTTAACGAGTAATGAAATGAATTATATTATATTACATAGAGACTTCACATACATTGTTCTGCTCGTCAAAGCAGGTGTTGCCAAGTGACCCAGAGGTTACGGTAATTAGTACCGAGTAAGCAGCAGATTTATTTTCCAGCTTGTCTCTGACAAATGGTACAGAGGCGTCCATATCAACTTTACAAGACCATTGCGAATTAGGGCTTGTGTCAGCAGCATAAGATGCCCCTATGTAAAGTTTGATGTCAACGCCTCTGTACCAGCCAGCGACCCTTTACGTCTTAACCAGCGCCTCTGACTATTCCGGTGAGTAGTCGTCCACCGTGCAGTTCAGAGGCTAGTCTACTGAAGATAATAAAGTTGATGCGAAGCAACAATCAGGCTGTAAAAAGACCTTTACCGAGGCCGGCGTCTACGCATTCAGACCATTAAATCAAGTCAAAGAAAAAAATAATTGATGTGAAACGGAATTTTTTTTAGGTGTCAATTTTAAACCTAAAAACAGACTACGCAATGTACCGCGTGCAACAGACCGCTCCTGCGCTTTTGTGCGTGGCTGTTACGTTTTAATCAAGGGGTACGCACGATGTATTATATACATTGCGAGTTGAACGTTTTGAAGCAAATTTTAGTTAGGAAATACTTACAATTTTAATAATGTTTCTTAGGACAAAAATTAAGTAATAATGATCAGAGTTTGTTTTCATCAAAATCTTGAGATTTTATTTTACTTTGACCTTCAATAACTTGGTAACTATTGAGTTGGTCCAAATGATGTGCAGAAGAGGGCTTCGTTAAGGGCCGTTTTACACCCTTCATGCTTGACTTTGTCTCTACTGGTTCTGTCTAGATGAGATTGCTCATCGAATCTTATTTACACCCGATAGGTACACATAAAAAGAGTTGTAATCATCTCTACAAAACTTAGAATAGCAAGCATCTACTCGCCTTGTAGGAGAATGCTTGTAAAGCCTCAATCTACAAGAAAATCAAGCAAAACGGTTTCGCTTTTACTACGAATGATTCTGTAACCTATTAAGTGGTAGACGTCTTGTGACTACCTTTCAAGGGCATTGATGACCTACACACACATAAGTGGCAAGGAAGATAAAAGCATAGGTACTTACTTTTTAAGTCGACTGCGAAGCTATAATTTTTAATTTGGGAAATGGTCGAAAGATCGCTATGATAAAAGGGATACAGCCTTGACTCTTGCTTGACGTCATTCTATTATATTCAATTGTTTTTCAATATTTTTAGGTAATTACCTTCAGAATATTTTCCTTCCCTAATGCTTAGTAGGACCGGTCTGCAGCTAAAACTAGAAAATAATCAGTGACTCACCTTCTGACTAAAACTAACTATTGATTGTCTCTTCGCACTGCTATTTCCAACACACACTTCAACGTTGCAACCAAATCACATGTCCACCGTCCAGCCTTACACTCTGTTTTTCACGCACAAAACCAATTAATGTGTTAGTCTGAAGGTAATCAATCGCACAAAGAACTCTATCGACGGGTTTGGGCGCGCCCAACATACAGAGAACAGTCATAAAAGTACAGGTTACAGGTACCTCGGATAAGATAATGGAAAACAGGTCTAGATAAATTTGTAACAAATGATAGCCAGTGCCATGCGCCGTTATCTAGGTACGCATATCTGTTTTCGCTAGCGATTACAGAGATAACGCTAGATTATGGCGAAACCAATGTGCATGAACTAATTTGGAATGTATTTGTTGATCCATTTTTTAACTGGTATAGAAATATGGTAACCTAGTCATCTAATCATCAATTATTACGAATATTTTTGAATTTGAATATTCACTAATATGTATATTATGTATCTAGTGCACCAGTCTTATCCCACATATAAATAATATTCATATCTTTACAAAAAGTCGCTAGACTTTGAAAGTGAGTTTTATACTGACGTGTAAATAATACAAAACTTTGACTCAGCTAAAAAAAGCAAGAAACATATCTATGCTAATAATAAAGACAGGTAAAGTTTCTAACTTTGTTTGTTGTAGGGGGTAATCTTCGGAAATACTGATCAGTACGTCTACCAGGTACCACACGTTGCCACTTTAAATTTACATTATCGTTCGCGTAAAAAATTTAGGTATTGGGATTTGACATTGTCATGTGTCATCCCAATACATTTTTTTTACGCAAACGATGACGTAAATTTAAATTGGCAACTCGTGGTAGACGTACTGTTATACCCCTACCATGAGTTGACCTCAATAAACCTTAAGTAAACTATGATATTTAACTACGGCAACTTATAGATACGTATCTAATAAATAAGCCATTTTATTACTGTAATGCGACTTTTGCTACAGAAATAAAAGCATGATGTCAGTCTGAATAAAATATAAACAAATAATGTGACAATCATTAAATTATATTCAAAAGGAACAAAACTAACCGACGAGGATGGGATTCGAACCCACGCGTGCAGAGCACATTGGATTAGCAGTCCAACGCCTTAACCACTCGGCCACCTCGTCTTATGGAGGGGAAGTCGAATTACGTAACCAGTTTAAATGACCTAAAAAAGGTGAATCAAATTTAGTTTTGATTTATTTATATAAAACTAGTTGTTGCCAGTGACTCTGTTCGCTTAGACTTCATATCATTTAGAACTTACCTAAATCAATTTTGAAAAGAAAAGTATTCACTGATTTTGCATAAAGTATTCACTGATTTTGCCTTTAGGCTTATACGATCCAATTCATATTATTTAAGTAGAACCAAAAACATTCTAAAAATGTACCGACATATTCATAATTCATACTAGGTAGGTACCAAACATCACTAATAAATCTATCTTACCTTCATGTTATAGGTATATCGGTTGGCTTTGTGTTTTATTTAATCGTTGTCGATTAATAAATCATGATTTAATCGAAATTATGTGGTCATTAATTTAAAAAATCACATTGTTTTTCAAAAATTATTTAACAGTGACATCTGACATGTATTAGAAAAAATAAATTCCTAGAAACCTATGCTTTCTCGATTTTCACATAAAAAGTTAAAAAAAAAAACATTATAAATATTATACTACATATTTTGCTTCAAATAACATATAGTTAAGAACTAAAATATCATTACACATTGTTATCTCACGAAAGCATGTAGAGCTATCACGTGCTAGTTTGTTTGAAGCGTTAAAGTGGTTCAGTTATATACCGCTAGATGGCACTACATTCCATGACTCAGCATCAGAAAAATGTTTTGTTTTTTGAGTTCGTCGAAGAAAGGATGTTGGATCTCGTATTTAACACGTTTTGAAGATGATCCATTTTCGAGTCAGAAACGGTTTAAAGACTTAAGATATAAATCGACTTCGAACCCCAAGTCAAAGTTCGCCACAACAAGTACCTACCTAACACAGTTTACATTACATTTCTGACCCAAGGTGCCACAAATATAGCCTGATGATAGTTCGCCTTAAATATGCCATAGGCCTTAATACATAATACAAGCCATGTTGAGGAAATGAGGATAAATTGCATCAATATAACGCTTATTTGCCGAAACATTTTGTTTGTGTAGGAATTTGGTGCGTTTATGAATGAAGGGAGAACAGCAGAGCGGCCGTTGCCTAGCAACGCACCCTCCGACACCGTCTGACCCTGGAGGTCGCTCATCCCTCTTTCGTATAGACACCTACTTAGACTTAAGGATAGTTACAAATAAAATGCTGCTGTCGAGAAATGTTTTGTTGAACTAGGTATTTTAGTTGAACCTACTTGGTACATTACATTATTCAGGGATAGATGATGTAGAATGCAGTGCACCTATTTTATTATTTTGAACTTTTATGGCAAAATTTTGTCTGTTAGATTTAAAATTCTTGAAAATTAATTCATCATATTTCTTCTACTTCTACTAGTTATGTAAAGTATTTATTTTTTCTACTATTTTGTAAGTTCAATCACCCTTATTACTGTATCACTGTGGTGTAATTGATCAGACCATAGACCGATCAAAACCAGAAATATGTTACAAATTCATTGATTATGTCAAAATTCATCACCTCACAAGTTCTGTATGCAAAACACATCACAATAATATATTAATAATGATTTAATCACAGTTTGTTCAAGTACTCGTAATAAATGAATTTAAAATTATATTAGATATATACTTATTGCAGTAACTTGAGAACGTCGTAGCCTAGTGGTTATAGGCAGTCCAACGCGGATCGCGGATCGTGTGGTCCCGAGTTAAAATCTCTCCAAAACTAAAATCTTTGTGTTCATTGTTTGATTTCCGACTTACTCTCCGGTGATGGAAAACATCGATAAAAAACCAAATCAACCCGGATAGCGGCGCAAGGCTCACTACCTACCACGTTGGGTTATAATACCTACCATTGGTGAAAAAAGGGCTTCTGAGTGTTCCGTTCACCATGACGGCAACAGTCACTTGCATCTGACTAACCCGTTTGGGATAAAGTCGTGATGGTATAAATGTACCTACTTATTGCAGTGAAAAAACTTTATAAGGTTATTTTAAGCCAACTGCAGTTACGAGAACAAAAGATATATATACATATGACCATGTCTAAGGGGATAAGGTAATATTACTTGCAAACCTTATAATTTAATAGTTAGACCCACTTGACTGGTATGTCGTACATCCCTGGAAAACTCTGACCAGAAAGTTTTCCGCGAGTTTACTCATAGCGAATAATTTGAGGCTCCAACAACCTATATAACTAACCTAGGTTGTTGGAGGGATTTTTCCAGGGATGTACGACATACCAGTCAAGTGGGTCTAACTATTAAATTATAAGGTTTGCAAGTAATATTACCTTATCCCCTTAGACATGGTCATATATCTTTTGTTCTCGTAACTGCAGTTGGCTTAAAATAACCTTATAAAGTTTTTTCACTGCAATAGGTAGGTACATTTATACCATCACGACTTTATCCCAAACGGGTTAGTCAGATGCAAGTGACTGTTGCCGTCATGGTGAAAATAAATGCTTAAAAGCGCACAGCCGAGTCGTGAACAGTCCGAATAGTTTGATTTTATTAATTAAGCTGCGATCTAAGTCTATGGTTGGCTCAGCAGCAGTCTAGACGGCTTCTCAGTTAGATTGCACCGCTGCAGCACATTACATTGATTTGTACGACCGACCGTCTCCGCTCCCGGCGCTCCTCCCAACTTGCGGGAATAGAGGTTTCACCTACGCGTGTATGCCTGTATCGAATTCAATTTATGTCCCGCATATTCTTTAAGAGCATTTCCGAATCGACAGAACGTTTTAAATTATCTATTTTTGCTGCTGCACTTTACTCAGTCGCTGTTTGTGAAGTTTTGACTAGACTAGTGGTTGAGAGTGCATCTGCGTTTGAAGGATACCGTTATATGATTTGAATTAATAAAGCATTGTAAGTTTTTACTCTATTTAGTAGCTACAATAAGCAATGCTAATGCTTATAAAATACAAATACACTATAATAACACAAATTAGACATGCGCGGCGCTCCGACAGATAGCCCGCTTAGAACAACACGCCATTTTTGACGCACGCACACAGATACATGAGTTTACAAGCGAAGTCAGTGAGCTTCGGTGAGTCGGAAAGTCGCACTGTCGCGAGTGTTTTTGTTTTTGTCGAACTTGGTGCAATTTTTCACAAGATGAATTTTGTTTTTGGCCGGTTCTGTTAAGTAGGTATAACTTACTTACTTCATTTTAAAAATATAGTAGTAACCCCAGGCGGTTCACGCAAGTTTAGGAAAAAGGTGCGAGCGGTCCTTCTGTAAACTCTTTATTTTGTGATACTAATGTCTTCGACTCTATAATTCGATGCCCCTTTTTTTGTTGTGTATCTCGTGTTTTATTACCAACCAGCTATTCTGTGTATTTCAAATATTAAGTATCAAATTATACTATTTTTTTTATCTAGGCAATGTCAAATGCAGGTATTTTTTTCACTAGGAAATGTCAGCACTGTATCAGGGATATTTAAAATGCTCAATTTGACTCAACCAATTTATTTGACTTATAGTTGTTGCAGAATTTTGACAGTTTGTGGTAAACTACTGTTAGGTAAAGACTTACCGAAAGAAAATATTTATTATTTTTCCCATGTGGTCATCGGGCAGCGCCATTAACTTATGTGATAACTTAATTCAATATATCGTCTTAATTTAAAGTTCAAAATGCAATTTATGAAACAAGAATAATACAATTATCAGTATTATCACTTAAGGATTATAAGATTAAATAATGGAGTCGTCGGTACTCTTACAATACCGTTTTCCCAAGAAAACTTACAAACGCCACGACTTAACTTGCAAATGCCCGGATTGGCAGCCAAGACATCGGCAGGTCTTCAGAGACGGAATTTCATAGGATTATGAGTTCGTTCTTTTATTTCAACTGGTTTATGGTTTCATTTTCGTTATAAGTGGGTTCCAGCTGTTTACTCTTCAATAGCTCTTTTGTTCTTGACAAGTAAAGCATTATTCAAAGTTCCAGGTTTGCATAATTAGATTAGGTATGTTAGATTATTTATTACTCTATATAAAATTACAATATAAGTACATACATGGTTTATTTAAGCAATATTTTAGGAGATAATCTGGGGTAATCGCTAATCGAATGCAATTCGAGTATTCAGAGTACAGTATCAGCGTAAAATCATGGAAGAGCACTGAAACGATGCATCAAACCAATGTTCAATTGATATCAGAGACACTTTTTCTGCAAGCAATGTGAAATCGATTTCCAGAATTAAGATGGAGGGCATGCATGCATCTTAATTCATCATTCGCGGTCTCTTTTGAACTCAGAACTCAGTCATTTTTAAAAAGTAATTGAACAGATCAAATTTAGAATGGGAACTTCACAGGGGGGATATCGTTCTTTGCTTAGAGTTAAACCAATTTTTTGAATTTGATATTTTGCAAAGCTCCTCGTATTTTCAATCATATCCGGCGGGCCACCATCCGGTCAATTTAAGTATTCAAAGGTGAGCTTGCAGAAACTCCTTATAAAATCCAGTGTCACTAGTGTCAGGCATAAATTAACATCCAAAACTACAAGCAGACACTACAGTACAAGCTGCCAAAAATGTTTGTGTGTAATATGGATTATTATTCCATAACTACTCCTATTTTAAATAGTTAGAAGGTACCTAAAACAACTTCATTTAATAACTACGAGTAGCTTACCTACGTCAGCGGCTTTGCCCGCGTAGAGAGCAAATTCTCCCATGCAAACTAATCCAAAAAAAAAAAAAAATGTCTATAATTATCTCTCGCTGATAATGTAGCTTTATTTATGTGTTTTTTTTAAAAAAAATCGGTCCAGTAGATTCAGAGCCTATTCATTACAAACCAACAAACAAATCTTTCCTCTCTTTATATGATAGATGATTGTACCTACTCATACCTTCACCCAGTGGAAGGTCGCATTTCAACATAATCCAACTTTTGTTACGATCTTTTTATGACCTAAGTTCGAATTTTTTGGCTGATTAGTCAGATTTTAAAATATTTGCTACCAAAATAAATAACCAGAAGCAGATCATCGTTGTCGACCGATTCGGTATGTTATTTTCTATCTATTCCTCAATACTAAGAGCGTCTATTATATTATTTACTTGATAAAATGGTTTTCAGCTTTTGCTTGATGCTTATTAAGTTGAACGGTAGTTTACTCAAATTGAATGAAATTTACCGATTCAACGTCGCCGTCGTTCTGTATTGGAGGCTAGAATGGCTTTAGTTAGAATCTAAAGACAAAGACGTGTTGGGCATAGCCTATCCTCGAAACTGACTTGCTAAGTTCTCCCGAAGAGGCACTCAACACCTCTCGACGAGCTCTCGAGCCGTCAATGACTCCCTCGCCATATTTCACCTAACTGCTCAAACTCCTTTGACTACGGACCGCACACACAAGACTCACTTTTGCCTTTTCCGCGCAAAGGTAACTTAGAAAGACTTTTATTAAAAGTGATTTATTACTCACTTCGTACGGTATCGATGCATTATGTGGAAACTATTCTCCGATCAAGAAGCGGATCTTTTCTATAAAATATTTCAGGGGCACAACACACCACAATGACGGAGTCTGGCTGAGGGATTATCCACTTTTCCGATATGAAATTTTCTCCCTACTTGGAGACGGGAAATCAATTTCATTTTAAGCCAGGTGAATCTTTATTTTGTTCCATACAAATTATACCATGTTTAGAATACATCAATATTTTAAAAATATACGCCTCAGTGGCCGAGTGTATTGGTAGCCACTCAAAGTTCTGGGATCTGATAACGGACAAAGCTTGTTTATAGATTTTTCGAAAGTCCTAGATTTGACATTAGTGTTGATCAATTAGCATTTGGCAAGCGTGTTAAAAAAGCTATTTCCACAGATGAAATTGTAGCGATAACTTGATGAACTGCGTTCAATCTTTGGACATCAAAATTTTTAAATAACACATAGAGGGTGTCCCAAAAAGTAGTGATAAGCGGAAGCTCAGTGATATAACATATCAAGGGCTACCCGAATCACCCCATGTATGTTCCACGATTTTTTTTGGTAGTTTTTGTGTTATGATTTTTTTTACGAATTTTTGAAAATTTCTGGATTGAGTCAGTTTTTTGGTCACTGTGGCACGAAGCATCGAGATGCATGTCCATTTTTTTTATCGTTAGCTGAATACCAGGCTTACTTTATTTAGAAGCATTTACATTTATAAAACCGATGAATAATTTAGAAATAAATTAAGAAATTGAAAAAGTGGAAAATACCCTTCATTCCTTAAGATTTGAAGGCCATTAAAAAAAAAATTACAAACTTTTTATTCAATTTTTTTTTTAAACTTGCTCACAATGTCAACTATTTATTACGTTAATTTTAATGGAATAGTTCAACGGCATCATACCTAAATTTACTTTCAATGTATCGCTAGTGTAAAATTCAAGGCCTTAAGGTAGGTATAAAAGCCAGTTGTAAAATTTCCACGTAGCAAATTCAACTTCCAGCATGTTAAAAAAGTTTTCATTTAGATGAATACTTCCAATTCTTTGTCTGGCGATTAGCAATGGTCGATTGGACGGCTGATCGCTGGGAAATTGGCTGCGGAATAGGCGGAAGCGGTGCGGCTACTGGGCTTGGGCAGCCGCCCGCCCAACGTTTCAAGTTTGCGCTGGTATGTACGGGCAGAACGTATACCAGCAGGACGTTTAAACCTATTAAGTTTAGCGTCCTTTTAAATAGTTGGGCATCGCAACAGTCCTAAACGTTGATGTCTGTGAAACAACATTTAAAAAGCTCCAGGTTTTGTTAGGTTTGAAAAAAATATCAATATTAAATTAAAAATTACAATTATTAAGAATTTGAATAAACTGTCAACTCAATTAATTGAGACAAAACCCCTAATGTTTGTAGACGATTAATAACTACATTGTAAGTAAATACCTAAATAAATGTCACTCAATTCACAAGTTACCTTGGAGGTGAATAAACGCAAATAAAGTGTGGTTCGTCGGGCAAATTAGGACTTTGGTTTACAGTCTAGACGGACGCTGCGTAACCTGTCAAAGAAGCCCCTCTTTACATTTTTAAGGCCGTTTGCCTGAAGTAAAAGAAACAAAAATATTAAAAGCGTGACTTATAAAACGAATTAAAACTTGCGTGGTGAACCTCGCTTTAGTGATACTTCTTATACATAGTGATATACATAATTATGTACGCCCAATTTCCCTCAAATGAGTAAAAATTAAAAACAATCAACACATTAAATAATTAAATAGAACAAATAAAAAAAAACTACAGCAGTTTAGCTTATTTACGAGAATTTCAGTCAGTGAAGAATGGCAATCAGTCGGCAATTCGGCATATTATTTTATATTTTACAAATATAATACATTGTTTTAATAGTGATAGGCATACATTTTACTCTGAAATTTTAAATTTATTATCACACGTTTTTTCAAGAGTGCATCTTTTGTTTCTGGACGATTCCAAGTTTGAAAGTAGAACTATTCTAATTAGTTAGCAGTCTATGCAACAAAGAACAAGCTCTTATTTGCACAGCCAATTTAATGTCGTTTTTTTCAATAAGTAGTAAAATTAATTGGCGCGCCGACGACCGTAATTAGACCTCAACCCTGGATTTATTCCTCCGGTTGGGATACTGCCGTCTTTCGCCAATTACCTTCGTACTTTGTGCGAAGCTGAGCTACCTACTTTGTTTCCTACGCCTTTGCGCGAATTGCGATTCAGACTGTAACGAGAAAATTCTTTGTGGAGCTACTTTAGCAGACTGTAAACGGACGCAGCTGAAAGCTAGGCTATAAATGAAATAATTTATTTACTCTGAAACGAGGCGAGTTTACGCTCTGCTCCTTACTCTTTCTGAATAAAAACGGTCTCTCTTTATAAATACTGTCACTGTTAACGTTTCTTTGAAGACACAACAATGTAGGCACACCTACTAGTACAGGCAGCAACAGCAGTTCCTTAGCTAATGTGGTTAGTACTTAAATAAATACACTGGCATACGAGCTGATTTGATTGCCACTTAATGTTTCTATGTAATCTTTTAAAATTGTTTCGGTTAAGTTACCAAAGTGATCAGAATTTTGTTGCTGACTGTATCTTCTTGATTTACGGTTGGAGAGGACTCAGAGTCTCGAGTTTGTTGCGACAAAAGATTCAGTCAACAGTTGATGAAACACATTGAAGTTGAAGACAGGCAGCTTTATTATACCTATGCTTAGTATTCTGTTCACTATAGTGAGTGTTTGCGACTATGTCAAAATTACTTCTGTCCTTACCTAAGGAGTATTTTCAGGTGTATTTGTATATATACTGTATAAGCTACTGATGTTACGTGTTTTCAGGCTAGGACAATAATTTGCATATCCCCTGTGTCCTTGCATAACAGTCATGGCACAAACATATCTAAAGAATCAGTGATTCAGACCGCTCATACAAAAGCTTGGTGAATAAGATGTTGGTAAAAAGTGGCTCTAAACAACATTATAGAGTGAGTTGATGCACTTTCCAATTTTCTTCGATGGCGGCCGCTCGAGGCATGCATGAAATATTGTGATCTGAGACGTCTCTCGCACAATAATAACTTACGAAGGAACGTAACGAGAATACTGATAGGTACCTAGTTGGTTAGGTTAGTAACTACTTATTAAAGCCAAGTCATTATAAAGACAGTATATCCTCTCTCTGGCGTCATGGTCATAATAATAATCATAATCATAATCATTTATTAATTCATAAACATAGGTACATAATTTAAAAAGATGTTATTACAAGATTTTGAGCTCTTTGCTTCACCTAAGTAGGTACATGAATATAAGGCAATTTAGTGATGATAAATTTGAGGAGTTTACCCACATACAAAATAGGAATTGGTGAACTAATAAATTTTATAAAATAAACCATTCAATGAAATTAATTAAAATTTACAACTTAAAAATTCAAAAACGCAATGTCAAGTCATCATCAAAGTAATCATTGATATTATAAAAGCATTTTTCGATAAGAAATTTAAATAGCACCTTTTTAATTTTTTCATTACTTAAACTTCTTATATCAACAGGTAGTTTATTATACAAACGGGGAGCCATAACTACTACACTTTTCTGTAACATTGCTGTTTTACATATTGTGTTTCATAGGTGACAAAAATATGATGTTAACTGTTGGTGGGGTCTACGGGATGATCGCGTGCAAGAGATCACCAAAGTTTG
Source organism: Udea olivalis (assembly GCA_947369235.1). Classification (NCBI taxonomy): domain Eukaryota; kingdom Metazoa; phylum Arthropoda; class Insecta; order Lepidoptera; family Crambidae; genus Udea; species Udea olivalis. The sequence continues at coordinate 11,591,127 of OX376341.1, read as the reverse complement.
TCCCATACACTATTATCATAATAATCCCGCGGTGTGGCATAAAAATGTGTATCCAAGATTCATTTTCATAGGAAAATATACCTTCATTGTTATCTAACTGAACGTTATGATGATAATTTCTAACAGTAGTGTGAAACCTCTCATTTGGGCATTTAAAATCATGGGAACGAATCATTTAGGTATGCCAAACTATAGAATTGATTACTACGGCGAGGCGGATTCGTAGTTCGTAGCAAGTAAGAGAGCAAAAGTACTGTAACGTACTCGTATATACTAAACTTGCATATAAATTACTTTAGCAGGATGGAAACATAGAGGTTATGTTTAACTATACGAATAATAGAAGGTTAAAAAAATAAAATACTTAATATTTTCTATATTCTTTAGAGAAAAAGCACCAGTGCTTTTTATACTCGTAGTTACCTACACTTACGAACTTAACTTCTGTGTAGGTACGTTTCGTTCGACGAATTCTTTCCCAAAATCATGTCAAAGTTTTCCATAATGCTACATTTTTAATGACTGCTTGGTCGTTAAGGCCTTTATGGAGGTAAAAAGGTAGGCATATCACCTTCCCTCAACGAATTTCCTCTGCGACGGGCCATTACAACTTTCCTAATGTTCTAGTTGTTCTAATAAGAGTTATTGTTCCATGTTACTCATATTTATAATAGCCGTATTACTTATTTCCGTTTTTCACATTTTACTTTTTCATGACTACAAAAATACTTACTCTGGTCCTTTACGACCTGCTAACACACTGACGAGCAAAAAATTTAGTCACAATATGATGACAATTTTTTTTTCCAATTATATTTATAATAGTTCATCTCAAAGTTATCTGAGACATTGGCACATGAAATCGAATTAAGTTAATCAAGAGATGTGGATTTTTGAATGCAAACTTTATGGGGTTCTTTTCTTTCGCAGACAGAACATTCATAGAATTCCGTTTCGCAGAAAATGTTTTATAGAATATTCAGTCTATATATTTTCATTTCGAATATTATAGTTTCAACGACTATTTACTTCATAGAATACTCACACCATATATTTTCAAATCGAATATTATTGTTTGAACGTAACGTAATAGTCTCATTTTTTATGTATCAAAATTATGTAAGTTTTTTTTTAAACTTATATTGATAGTCCGGTGTACTATTCTATGGTCGGGTCGTTTCATTCCCTAAAATATGGTTGAGTGGAACGATGGCTGGAACATACGTCAACTTGTGAACAAGTGCCACTTTCGGAAACTGGTGGAATCAGACTTCCGACGCCGTTGGTAGAGTCATTATATGTATGTAATATATTTAATATATAGATTGTAGTAATATTATTTGACAAGGAGACCTGGTGGTGGAACAAAGCAGTCCAGAAGGAGATTAGGGTAAAGAAAGCCCTCTTCAAAGCGTGGCAAGCGTCCAAATCTCCTGAAGATCGCGCCGCGTACAGGGATGCCAAACGTGCCTCTAAACGAGCTGTAGCCAGGGCCAGACGTGACCACTTACGTCCTTTGTACGAAAAGTTGGAGTCGTCTGAGGGGCAGAAGCTCGTTTACAAGTTGGCACGTTCGAGAGTCAAAGCGGCCCAGGATATTTCCATGTGCCGCTGTGTAAATGACACTCTTGGTAACCTGCTATGCGAGGACCGCGCGGTGAAGGAGAGATGGCGCTCTTACTTCCACGAGCTGCTCAATAAGCAGCACAAAGAGGTGAAGCCACCTGAACTCCCCCCAAATCAGGGACTAGTGCCCCCGGTAACGCCTGATGAAGTCCAGTCGGCTCTTCGCCGCATGAAGAACCGGAAAGCTGTCGGACCCGATGGAGTCCCTATCGAAGCGTGGAAATCGATGGGTTCTCGTGGTGTGGGCATACTTACCCACCTTTTTAACCGCATTCTCCTCACCGGGAAGATACCTGACCAATGGAGACTGAGCATTATCACGCCAGTCTTCAAAGGCAAGGGCTCGGTGCAGGAGTGCAGCAATTATCGCGGCATAAAGGTGATGTCCCACACCATGAAGCTCCTCGAGCGCATTGTAGACTCTCGGATCCGACAGGAGTGTACAATCTCGGGGTGTCAGTATGGGTTTCGACCAGGTTGCGGGACCATGGACCCCATATTTGCCTTGAGAACGCTCATGGAGGGATACAGACTGAAGAATACACCTCTGCATCTACTTTTCTTAAACATGCAGAAGGCCTTCGACTGTGTCCCTCGTGAGATGATCGGCTGGGCGCTGCGGTCCAGGGCCGTTCCCGAAGTCTTTATTGACATTATCCGGGACATGTACCACGATTCCAGTTCCATAGTTAGGACTGCGGTTGGTGACACGCTTCCTTTCCTTATTACCGTTGGAGTACACCAAGGCTCCGTGCTTAGCCCGTTTCTGTTCAGCATAATATTAGACGTTCTGTCAAACAGCATCCTAGACCACCATGAGCAACCACCCTGGTTGCTTATGTATGCTGATGATATAGCGCTAGCAGATTCGGACAGGGGACGGCTGGTACAACGGGTGAATAAGTGGAAAAATTCACTTGAAAACGGCGGTCTGAAACTTAATGTGGCGAAGACGGAGTACATGGCCTGCAACACCACAGATACCCAGTCCGTCCGCATAGGCGTTGACGTGGTCGAGCGCACGGACTGTGTTAAATACCTGGGATCTGTTTTAAGCGCGTCCGGGGACATCGACCGCGACGTCAGAGCCCGAATTTCCGCGGCTTGGGCTAAATGGCGTGAGGTGGCTGGTGTCATTTGTGACCCCAAAATGCCGATCAAGCTGAAAGGGCAGGTCTATAAAACCATCATTAGGCCTGTCCTTTTATATGGCAGTGAAACATGGCCGTTACTAGAACGACACAAGCAGGAGCTGCGCGTCACGGAAATGAAGATGCTGCGGTGGATGTGTGGAGTCTCACGCAAAGATCGTGTGCGTAACACCCACATCCGCGGCAGCCTTCGTGTTCGTGACATCGCAGACAAGCTGCAGGAGTGCCGCCTTCGTTGGTATGGTCATGTCTCACGGAGATCGGCAAACTACGTGGGCAACAAATGTCTGGCTATGCCGCCCCCGCCAGGTACCGGTAGAAGAGGTCGACCCAAGAAGCGGTGGCTCGACGTCGTTAAGGGTGACATGCGTGCCAACAGACTCACCACTGAGGATGCACAAGACCGCGCGAAGTGGGCCAAGAAAATAAGAAAGGCGGACCCTGGGACCCCACACACCAGTGTGGGTTCACAACCGGGATAGACCGCACGGATGATGATGATGATGATGATTGTAGTAATATTATTTATGTGTATACTATGGCTAAATTTAAAATGTTAGTGACGATTCAAAAGAACTGTAAATTCATGGTCTCCTTGAATAAAGCATTTTTGAGTTTGAGGTATTTTACAAAAATTCTATGTGATCATTGTCTATAAAACAACGTACAACCATACTTATACTACGAGTAATACTATAAAAAGAAAAGATTTGATTGTTTGTTTGTTTATAATCATAAGCTCCGAAACTACTGGACCGATTTGTTTTTTTTTACCCATATTATAAAGCTACATTATCAGCGAGTGTCATGGTCTATATTTTTTAGAAATAGTATCTACTGATTATATATATGTGGTAAATATATCACATTACACATTTACATTATACATTATACATTTTACTGTATGAATCTGTCTTGACTAGCAAGAAATATCTTTTCTTCATAAGTTTTTCCTCATTTTTGCTGATGCGTTAAAAATGTAACATTACATCTTCCTCCATCATTTCCAAGTCTAGGTTTTCTGAAATTTCTGATGCATTAGTAAATGGAAGGCCAACCCTTTCACACCCGCCTCATCTTTTAATACAGCCCTTGCCTAGGTGTCATGATTCCATCCTGAATGCTTGTCATTTCAACCCCACTTGAGCGCTCTTGTGCTGTAATAACTTGAAACCGGTCTAGGTTTGTAACATCTACCCCTTGATGAACCCCCTTTTAAAAACAAAATAGAACTTATTGTACTGAACTGTAAATAAACAAGGCTACATAAATTGCAGCAACATTCAAGAAGAATGTTGCTGCATACATTTTTATTAACCAACAATTTATGGCACAAATTTCTGGCTTAAGGCCGATAAGACAATCCCTACCAGTCGAGAAAGTATAGTAGGTGGGCAATAGTGTTTTCACCTTCTTTATTCATTAGAATTTATTATTTATACTTAGGTTTGAAGTTAAATAAAATTTTACACTTAAAGCATCTCAAATCAAGTATAGAAATTAACGAGCAAGTCGTCAGAAACCTCATATTTTCTAGTGGCCAGAAAATAAGAACAAATTAGCTGTGGTTTTTATAAAAGTAAGGAAAAACCATTTCTAAATAGTTCACTGCATAGCTTCAATGACTATGGCCGTGACAGAGTAACCTCCCTCACAACATTTAGAAAATAGAAACGATATAGCGCTTCTTCTTGTATTTAGTTACCCCAGCTTAAAGACGTCAATTTGAATAATTACAAACTATTTCCAATTACGCGCACGCAAGTCCTTAATCCCTAAACACCGACAGACATACTGCTTTACTAGTTCGGTGATTCACTCCAACAACGGCCTATTGACAAGACGAGAGGTAACGAACCCTTCGGACCAGATAACCTCGTTACGACTTTGGTAAGAGTAACGACCTCTCAAAATGATCGCGATATTGAACGTAGGTAAAACTGAAGGATTTTCTTTACATAGGTTCTGACGAAACATAATATAAGTATGCGTTAAGCTGAACTTCAAAAAAATATTTACGTGGATATGAATGTTCCAATAGGCTCAAAGTTATGCAAGCACCATGAATAAATTGCAGTTGTAAGTAGGTATATGATATCATTATACCATAATGACAAACATATAACAAAATTGTCTGCGTCTTGTTTCATTTAAGCGGGTTCTACGCTTCTAGGGTCTTCATTTAGACAACTATTCCAGTAGGTTTCATCAGCGGCCTTTACGTCTGTTGCAAAAAAAAATCTCCTGTGTTATAAGCAGGTTGAACTTAAGTTAAAGAAACTAAAGCGCTACCAATCGTTATGCCTATTTACCGTGAGGGCAGAGAATTATTAAATAAAAACGGTTCGATGTTAGCTTGCATAGCTTCATTAGGGTATTGTGTTAACGAATAGGCACAAGCGTGATTAATCAAATACCAAGATGGGAGCAAAGGTAACAGACCCTTGCAAACTTAGATAACCTCGTTATGACATTAGGACGTGTGATGACCCCGCGACCGGCGCAGGTCGGTCACCACGAGACGCAAAAATGGCGGGGTGGAACTGAAGACATTTTTTACAACAAAATAGCAGACAAACATGCACTTTGAAATGTTTTGAAGATTATAGAGGAGGATAGGATTATTATTATTATAGGATTTTGCTGGAGGGTGATACGAGTGGTTTTAATTAAACATCCACCATTGTCGGGATAAACTTAAGAAACAACAGCTAACATACGAGCATAATGAAGACTTTCCTTATTAAATAAGTACTAGGTGAGCATCTGAGCCATTCTGAGCATAAAGCCACTACAAGCCCTGACAAAACCAAAAACTAAGTTTCTTGGGTCCACTGTATTATCATTTAAATTAAGAATATTTCAATCGCAGAGAATATTGTACATGAGTCGTCAAATGTATTATGATAACCCTGCCAAACAGGGGTCGGTGTCCGTTGGCGCCGACCGATCCGTGCCTTACGAAATTTTTTACTGCAATTTTCGTTTTCATTACTTTTCATACACAGATTGCAAATAGTTACCTAGGGTTGCCTGATACTTGGCTTAGTTTGAAATGAATTGAAAAAAAGAGCGCTAAGCTTTTATTTTTGAACCTAAGTATTTTCTTAATAGATTCCATCATCTTTACAACCATGATTTTCTTTTATTCTCTGGTTTGACATGGAGTAAAAGTACTTAGTTTTAGTTATTGAATTTTGAATATCATTTACGGATACGTCATATGCTTACAGAAATGTTATTTATTAAGCTCAAATGTGATAAGTAAAGTTCCGTATGATACATGACTGTTCCTGCAAGTAAAAATAAATTTATAACTAATTTCTGGAAATTGAAGCAAACTATTATCAGTGTTAACCAACATAATCTTAACACATTTGAATGTTGCCAATTGAAATATTTAATCATAACCGTTCCATAGTAGTTCAGCATCATTAAGCAGGCTTGACATCCTGAAAAATCCGCAACGAAATAAAAGCCTCAGCCAAAGAAGTGTTATTAGCCTAGCGAAACTAATAATACCTCATGCGCACAGGGTAATTTCAATATCCCTCCACCCAGAACCCAGGCTGCCAATAGCACACAACATCACCAAGGCAGTAATCAAAAGAAAAACCACAGAAGCAACAAATAGACGATGGAAGGCAGCAACAGGTATGCGACTGTCCAAAATGTTTATCAGCGCCATGAACATGAAGAAGACAGGTCAACTACTGAAGCTGTCAAGGAATAGTGTACGTATGGTCATAGAAATCGCCACAGGACACTCAGACAGACTTAACAGGCACCTAACAGTAATAGGCATCAAAGACGACCCCACATGCCCGGAGTGCATGGACAGCGAGGAAACGAGTTTCCACCTACTCGCCGAATGCCCGATGTACTCACACATTCGGTGGGAACTCATGGGGTCAGACTCGTTAGATGAAGAAGATCTGAAAGAACTGACGGTGGACCAGATAGTAAGATTCTGCAGAGCAACGGTAAGATTCAACGGGACGCCGTGAAAATGGGACAACCTTATGACCCCCTGCAAGGGGGGCCCGGGGAAATGGGTGGAATGGCCCACAACCAACGGACCGATCACCCGGCCCGCTGCCAGCGTCCCCAGTTGAAATAATAATAATATCCTTCCACTGGAGAAGTGATGTGGGCAAATTAGGAAAATGTATGTTTTGTGTTACGTGAGGGAAATTGAATCCTAGGGGACGCGGCGCGGCTAACGCGTGTTTTATATCATGTTATACCATATTTAGGCCTCGGGTTGGATTTGCAATTGCAAGAAAGGCAGCTTTCTGGAGTTCAGGACCGTGACGCCTCATATTTAAATCGCACACGTACATTTACAGCACGTAAAAACAAAAAAGTAAATATTAAAGTACAATTTAGGCGGTCTTATCGCTACAGAGCAATCTCTTCCAGACAACCTTCGGCCGAGAGATTTAAAACAGACGACGAGTTAGGCTGCGCAAAAGCTATAGAAAAAAAAGTAATTACATTTGAATATTATGCTAATATAAAAATAAATAAATAAATACATTTATGTATACATTTATATATATTGTTTTAGATTACCTAGCAGCAGTTTCCTTGTGTAAAAAACTGGATTAGGAGAGAAACATATGTCAACAATTTTATTATATCATACACAATTTTAACAACTTTATAGATTTATTACCTTCATTCCCCTGAAGGTCGACCTAAACCGTGTCTTGCTAGATTTTACTGTAAATTGAATTATTATTTTACTGGAAATTAATTCTTGAAAAAAACATTTGTTATTAAATATTTATATGTTTATTGTTTCATTACTATTAAAAAGAGTAATCAAGATAGCAACAAGCTTTTCTTGTCGGTAAGTTGCTTAGAATGTCTCGTTAGTCACATTCAGCAAAAACAATCAATTGCTGATCAGGGGTTATGAAACTTTCTGGATACACTGATTAAGTAAAATCCTAGTTCAACGACCTCCGACAGTTTTCCTCACATTCGTTTCTCCCAACATAAACATTTTCCGCGTACACATGCACCCTCCATAAGGGGCGAAATAGTCATAAAACAGAGACATTTTTTTTACTCTCGTCGAGTCTACGGCACTATAGCGAGGAGCCTGTAGCGGGTAGCCTCGGGCCTTTGATAACGCATGAAAAATTCAACTGCAGCTGACAATACCTGCGCTGGCTGTACACAAGGACACCTTAACGGTTAACTGTCGAGTTTAGGAGTAATCATGCGGTGCTAATTCTCATCTTTCTGCTGGGATCATCTGTGTTTCCAGTGATTTATTAATATGAATTCAACTGCAGCTGACAATACCTGTGCTGGCTGTACACAAGGACACCTTAACGGTTAACTGTCGAGTTTAGGAGTAATCATGAGGTGCTAATTCTCATCTTTCTGCTGGGATCATCTGTGTTTCCATTGATTTATTAGTTTATACTAGTACATAAATTGGTAGGTATATGTTAATAAAATAAATTACGATTACTTGGTAGTTAAACTGGATTTTTCAAATAGAGTTTGTGAAGGAAACTATGGTGAATTTATTCATTTTAATCGCGAAGGTCTGCTGACATTCAACAAATCTTTTGAAAAAATGAAGCGGAATTTTTCGCGAAGGTTTTTAAATTGAAAAAACTTTATTTCTTATTAAACATAAACAAAACATAACATTTTAATGACATATAGAGTTTATTTGTCTCTTGTCTGTCTTCGACCGAGACAGACAGCCATTAGCACCAACTTCCCATAAATAAATATGAAATGAATGTTTCAGTGATTTTATTACTGAATGCGTATTAAATTCAAGAATAAACTGAATTTTTATGTAACGATGACGTCTCGGAAATAGTGGGCAATGCAAATAGGCACCCATTCGCCGATGTTAATTCCAGTCGTATTTATGCAGATAGGAAATAGCCTTATTCAGTACGCGTTCCATGGAGTCTGTTTCTGCTTAATAAAACCAGTGTTATTGTGCAATCAGTGCGCCCTTCGAAGATAGCGCAGAAATATTGCCGTCATATCTTCTACGAAGCGGTAAATTCTTGGAAAAATGTATTTGATCCCTCGCGCAGAATAAATAAACTAATACATATTTCATGGACTTTATCATAAGCGCTCTGACATCCTCAAGGATATGTTAAGGATGACTATTCAGATTTGATAAAGTACTTTCTCTGTAGTACTTGCAGAAAGAAAATGTGAAGGCAGAATGATTTTAGGGTTTCCTACTAAGGATATAGTACAAACCAACTTCGTAATACATTTTATAGTCGATTTCTTTAAAAGGGTGTACTTGTAGTACACTCGAAATGGGATAGATTATACTCGTAGATTTTTGTCAGCAGGCTCTATTTTAAAAACAAGGTAAACAGGTTGAACAAACAATTGTTTTAGTAATACATTAAATGTGAATTACGTGGATCAATGTTTCTGAACTGGCCGACACCTTGCTGGACTACACACAGCGTTATAAAAAGAGGTAGCTCCAAAAAATAAACGATAGAAAAAGAAACACGAGACGTTAGTACAATTTTCATTTTCATTTCATCAGCAGTTTTAATCATCATAGATGATGCGGGCGGACGAATGCTTATTTTAAGCATTCGTCCGCCCGTCCGTTTAAAATGGATATTAACATTGAGTTTTAGCAATCAATCTAATACGGTGTGAAGTTGATGATTAAAATTAAATAATTATTAATTTGGCATTACAGATATTTTGCAAGTGGATTTAAAAGAACTACTAAAAAAACAATTATTTTTAAATGAAACCTGAAATTAAACTAATTTTTGTAATCACTCGTGGTTTTGTTCATAATCAAGGCCTATGTGTACCTACCTAATGTGTAAACCTAAACATTTTACAAAAGTATTTATTCTGTTCACTCTTGCTCTCGTCAACACCGGCATCCCAAAATTAAATCAGTCTGTGGCGGCTGAATAGGCCCTGACGCAGCATTTCTATGCAAATTAGTTTACCAGCCGGTGACACGAGTCACAGAATTGATGGCATTCCCGCAGCTTTCACACCCAATAACACGGGATGTTGCGACCACCTTTGTTTTGCGTCATATACCGGGTGATTATCAAAAGACCTCCAAAAACAAGGCAATATACAAACGTATCTAAGTGAAAATGAAATTTATTTAATTAACTTTCATTTCAAGGTCACCATACAAAACCAGTCAAACAGTCAATATTTTTTTAAAGGTTTTCAACCTTTAAATTAAAATCACTCGAAAAAACGCATTTTCACATGAATAGTAGGTAACTATGTTACTATCAGGGTATGCCATATCGTTTTTGTAAGTCTTGAGAAAATGACCCGGTAGTATAGCAAGTACTGACTTATTCATTAACAATTTTTTTATTTGTTTTTTTTATGTGATAGGGAACAAACGAGCAGGAAGGTCTCCTTATAGAAAGTGATAAAAGACTATAATAAATAAGATATTACAAGGCTGAGTTGATGTGACCGGCAAAGCTCCTATTAAAAAGTGATGCTTTTTCACAAATGTGCTCAATTTTATGTATAGTAACTAACTGTTTCTACGAAAATTTCAAATAAAATGTTTTTGTTGTTCACTGATGTGATGTTCGGTTAAGTTAGTTTTTTTGTTTAAAAAAGAGTTTTGTCTGATCACTGATAAAGATATGGAGATCGAGGAAGAGGGGGGACTGACAAAATTACTTACAATATTTATTTTGTGACGACTCCCTGAAGCCACCGGTATAAAGTAGTTTTTTTATATTGCCCGTCAAGATGACCTCACTCCACCTCATGGAAAGCGGTCGTGAGGTCCAGATATGAGGGTACTTGTTCAGACAGCACAAATAAGACATTTTTGACTTTTTTGATTCACTTTAGACCTTTTCGACGTGCTTTTGGATTAGTCTACGCCTAGCTGTCATCGAAATTTTTTCATTCTTTTGTGTATTACTAATTTGTATATTGTATTTGAAATGTCATAAAGTGCGTCGGGCGGTACACAAACGTGTTATTAAGTATAACAGTATTTCATCATGCACTTACTATATTAAATTTTTCATAAAATCATAGAGCTCTTCAGGTGATAGACTTGAAAATAAAAAGAGCAATGAACATAACGTTGTCTCTCGTAATATAAAGAATCAGAAAAAAACATTGCAGTAGGTACGATTTACTTAAGCGCGTCATACGAAAACTAGATGAGCTTTTAAAGATACAATGTTAACAGTCAAATCCTCGATTAAGTAAATCAAATCACATCAATTTATTTGTTAAAACATAGGTAAAAACTAAAATAAAAACGAATCATACGTTTTCTACTTCACATTGCATTAATCAATTGCAGCTTGAATATTTCTTATTTGTAGTTTCCGCTTTACAGTGCCGGCCTGAGGCGACTTGTACAGAAGAGCGAGTTCTGAAAGCATGCCGTAATGAGCAGGACAGTATCCCGTCATGCTTGTGAGTGGGACAGTCTATGCTGACTACATTTCATTACTACATTTCAAGTTACTAATTTTCCGATTAGTAAAGACAGCACTTCCCATTCGGAAAATTGAGTTGTTGTTTTTTTTTTTTATATTGCCCGTCAAGATGACCTCACTCCACCTGATGGAAAGCGGTCGTGAGGTCCAAATATGAGGTTGACAAGCCCAGTCAATCAACGAATCACTGGGCTGGCCATCCTCACCTTGAAGGCCTGCAGAAATGCCTTTTCACGCCCCGCTTGAAGAACCCGGGACTATGTGACTATGTGCAGTTTTTCCAAATTTTGTCTTCAACTCAATGATGTCACCTCTTGAAAATTAAAATCTTCCCAAATTGTTGACTACAGCAACCACTCAGGTTAGTCCTTAGCCTAGTTGAACCGGCCTAGCTATTCATTAGTCTGGGGCGTAAGTAAGGCTAGATGTAAATCACGTCATTAGAGGCGCCTGCGATCGGCCGGAGCTCTAATTGAAAATAAATCTCATTAGGGGAGAGCGGCAGAAGCGCAATTTGCGTTTCGTTTTTCTACTTTTATGTTGACATTATTGTTGAGATTATTGCGATTGCTCCCGGGTGGGTTTTTGTAATACTGGTTCGTTTATTGCTTTCGTCCAGAGGGAACGGTTTTCTGGATTAGATTTTAAATGTTTAACCGGTCAGATTAAATTCGTGTTCCTAAATATTACAATAATCGGCTCTAAAGACACTATTTACCAGATAGGTAAACGTTATTAATTTAATTAACTACTTACCTATGTATAATTGAGTTCTAAACTGATTTCTTATTATCTATTAATTCGTAAACTAATTGTCATGATATATGATTAACAGATTTTATCCTAGTTATGGAACTAATCATTTATTAATCAATTTAATTTCAATACAGATTTTCAAAAACAACTGCACGGACAATCTAATCGAATGCCGAAGCGGTAGTTACAAGTGATCCTTCATATCTGGAAACGAATCGTTCTGTTCAACGATAAGGATCATAGACGTAGAAGGATGATAGCAACGGGTTGAACAAAGCCCGCGGGGACTCACTGTTTGACCTGACTCGGTATTCCGGGATGGATGGCACGGGGCCGATCGAAACTGTGTTAGCGGATTTCGTTTTCGCTAGCGTATTGTTTAAAAAAGAACGCAATCTGCAGCGGCTGGGTTCCATCAGCTATGATGAATTTTTAAAAAAATGCTTCAAACTCCGAAAACACAGCTTTAATATTTGCTGAGGCCTGTATCGTTCTTGCATTGTTATTTAAACGTTTGTTACTAAATCACTTTGTTTATAGATCTGGGAAAATGATGAAAGAAACCAATTTCTTAAAAGAATCATTCTTTAAATGAAAAGAATAAAGACACAAATAAGACAAGTTATTGACGATTTGAAAGTAATTGTTAAGGTAAATTGAGATATTTTGAGTTTAAGTTTATTAACACGATAATTTAGCACAAAACATTTAATAAGCTTTAAAACTAGAAGGTAAGAAAAGAAAAACAATTTGAAAAGCGAAGTAAACCTTCTGCTGTCATGTTCATGAACAAATCACGCGTTCTCACCCCAGCCTTCTAGCGAGGCCTGAAAATTAAACAAATGGAACAGAAAGCCAGTCTACACCCTAGAAAGGTAAACACATCACCAGCACACACACTCACACACATCCGGACCCCATTAGCCAGCGTTTGCACTTAGCTTCGATACGTAGGCATGTCCACCAAATTAATATTTAATGTGGCAGGGAAACCCCTCGTCGGTATTTGTTGTCCCTGTGGGAACCTCCACCTGACAAACCTCAATACAAACCTGTATAATTATGATGGAAATTGTCCATTTATCTGTGTGTCATGCATTGGTTTCTTCGCATGCACTTAATACTCAATATTCAATAATTTGTACTGACGATGAGCGTTATATTAGTTCTTTATTAACTTTGCTAAATGCAGAAGCATATAAATTAGAGAGATTATTTTTATAACCATTTCTGTGAACAATGCAGATAACCGCATTTAATACTATTTATGAAAGCGGCGAATGTGTTAAAAGTATTTACCATTGTGTTAATATGACGTATTTACTAACATTCATTATGTATAAGAAACCTTAAAATGAAACTGGTATCTATTGAAATGAATTAACCACTGAAATCATTTTACCCTGTGCAATATGAGCCCCTGACAACGCCCAAAACACAGAAACCGTACGGATACAGATCGTATTACACGCATAATAACGGTTAATTCATACAATTTTGTTGTAAAGGTGTCGATCAATATCGTAGACTATACTGCTAAATATAACTCGGCTGCGCGAGCCACGACTTGCGGGGAATCTGAAATTTTTTAAACAAAACCGATGCCTAACGACACAGAGGGATTTTGTTGTATCTTTGGATATTCCTACGTTCAGTAATTTCAGCTTGGCGACTATGAATAAGACAGCGAGTGTAGTATCCGTGGTGGTGAATGTGTCCATCAGCAGACCACTTATCATCATTTTTGCCTCTGGCTTTGTATAAAAAACATAGTTTCCGAGCAGTATATGTGCTGCTCGTAATTTTCAACCTAGGTACTCGTAGTGGAATGAATGCCACACGGTTCGGGCCAACATTCTCTTCAATTTTTCATTTCACTGCAGATAAATAAACGAGGCTCGCCGACCACCTGCCTGACAGGCTTTTCCGTGTTCCGCCGCTGCCGGCCCTTTTATCCGTTTTGCCGAGAGCTTGCAATCTTGAAATGCATTTTTATAAGTACTAAGCTGATGTCTTTAGTCTGCAAAACAAACGTAGCATTATTTTATAGAAGCTGGGAATAGTTTCATATCCACAGTCCATATCGCTGCCAACAGGGTAACCAAATGAATTACAAATCTTTCTTGATGTTTCATTATAATTTTGTTCAAAAACATCTTACTTGAAGCCTTATAGTAAAAACTGATGACAGGGGGGCAAAGCAACGATGGATCCAGCTGTGTAAGGTAACTAAAATGTATCTGAAGTGTTCCACTCTTATCAAATCCAAACCACTGGCCTTAAATTCGATCTCCACTCTTGACAGCATGTGAAGAACTATGTTTGGATCTTCTCTTATTTTTTTAAGTATTCATTGAAAGTTATGTCATCAGGTTCTGACACCCATTTACAAGGTTTGCTCAGTTCGGGGTCAGTTGGCCATTGTTTGCCAGTAATTCCAACTTTCATAGAGTCAAAGCTTGGTTTTACCGTTTTACCTTTCGTTACCTTTTCGCTTCGCTACCGTTCGTTAACTCGTTACTTCTAGTTGGGCACCATTGAGTAGCTGCAGATTTGATGAAACCCGACAAAGTTTTTATTAAGTTGGGCTTGTTGGATTGCAGGCTCCGCGCACCGTCCGAGCGCGGCTTACTGAAATCAACCAACTTTCTAAGTGAAACGTACGAATCATGAACTTGCCGGTCCATTTAATGCTGGGGCTGCCGGAACTTCAGAACTTTAAATAAACGCTCCCAGGCTTGATAACTAATAGAAAAATAATTTGCTTCACATTCAGGAATATCGTCCTTTGATTACCCGAAGTTCCATTAAGGTTAGCGTTTTTCTGTTCGCCTGTTGATTTTAAAGGTCAGAAAGTCACGCAGTAATTTACAGATATTATTGTCGTAATGCGTCTTTGAACAATTACAGCTCCAATTATGATAAAATAAGTTAAGACAGATTTCACAACACCGAAATTTTACGAATAAAATTAACGTATTCAAAAATCTAAATCCAATCTGCTAATCATCGAACTGCATAGCGAAGCATCGCGAAAGCAGAGTGGTGGCGCAAGAATCGACCAACTTTATGTCAAGAGCGAACGTAGTCGTCGAAGAGAAGAGAGGTGTACAAAAATAAATAAAACGTTTTTTTCCAAAGAACTGCTGGTTTTCCTGCTAGGAGGGCTAGCCAGAGCCACACGCTACTTTCGTTTCGACATATCAAATTCAAAAATGTACGGAAATGACATCATGTCATTTCGATTAAACGAGTGCTAATGTCATAAACGTACATTTTTACTTTGACATGTCGAACGAAAGTAGCGTGTTGCACTTGGCTAGGGCCCCTTGTCTTCCTAGGAAAGGATGGTTAGGTCGTAGGTAGGTATTAACTATGTATTTAATTGCTTTTGTTTGTAATCAATATCTCATATTTCAAAACAATCTCGCTCAATATTACGTAATATACTTTCAAACTGAAGAATCATTGCATTCTTTCGATATAAAAGTTTCAAAGTTAACTAAATTAAAAAACTTCACAGACGAGACGGGAGAGTAGATTTTGCATTTTATGAAGTCTTGTTCACGTAGACAGCATCGTACAATGGCTGCAAAATCGCATTTGTCCATAAGTTATCTCTGGCAAGCGATTAGCAATGAAAGAGGGTACCTTATGTAACTATTTAATTTTACGAGAATGTTAGTGCACGTTCCAGCTGATAGACTTGCAAGCCGAAGTGTGATAAAATCTATCGATAGAACACGTTCCGAATTGGATTTCAGATTTGCATCTGTTCGGTTCGTTTCTAGCTGTTCTTTTGCTTTTTCGGCACTTATTACTTATATTACTTGATTTAAATTTGCAATACAATTCTTTATAACGGGAAAACTAGTAGTTTAATGATGACAACAGATTTCAAAATGTTACTCAAACAAATCGATCTGGAATATGCCGAAGGCAACAGGTTTCGAGGAGAACATGACACGCGATAAACTTTATTGAAGTGTTTATGACACAGGTTTCACGCTGTAAAAGAGTGTTATGTGGGGTTAGGTTTAATACCAAAAATGGATTTACCTATTGGTAATATACTTTACCTGCATTAATAGATGACCAGTTAGACTCTAACTGGTCATCTATTAATGCAGGTAGCTCTGCCTGTAGCTCTTACTGTTAGAGATACAGGCAGAGGTCTTATCCATGGCGTTGAGGGTCGTAGATTCAAGCTCACAAACACACTAATTAAATTAGTGTTTTTCTTGAGTGAGTGAGCATTCCAATCAGTCTCTGGCTCTCATAGTGTGTACACGTATGTGCGTTCAGGGTTTATTCTATACTAATGAATATAAATGCTGAAAAACAAAGGAGGCCTTTTAAAATCCTTTTAATCCTACTTCAAACATGCATGCCATGCAGCGAGCTACGCTCTCCTTTTCGGACATTTGTATCAAAGCCTATTATGACGAATACGCTTATGAAGCTAGCTAGGAGCTCATTTAGATACCTGAAAGGTTCTACACACTTCAAAAAACCCATTTGCCCTGCTACCCACCTAAATTAAATGCACCTCGATTCGCGCGTTGTCAACCGCGCGAGGTGGTCGCGTCCGCTGCATTATTGCGAAAATCGGAGTGAATACAGATAAGAATAGTTAACAGCCTAGAAGACTACTGCGCGGGCTCGGCCTATTGTGCGCGGCTGCAGCCGGCGCGCGTATGACTCACTTGTTTACGAGTTAGACGCGTTATAATGCAGAGCGAACAGGAATTCAACAATGGGGATGAGACAGGATCAATTAAAAACGGTATTGAGATGGAGAATTTGCTAAGTAATAATGAAATTGAAAATGAATGTAACAGCTTAGAAAATAATTGCGATGAGGCGAAAAATGAAGAGATACGAGTATTATACGATTCCCAAGAAGGTTTAGAGATTAACAGTCAATCAATTAAGAGAATTCATAGCGATGAGAAATCTTCGGAAGGCAGTGAGCAGTGGGAGTGGAAAGTCAAGAAGAAAAAGGGCAAAAAACTAAATATTGAGAAAGAGTCCGAAAAAACAGGTGTTGATATCTATATTTCATCTAAAGAAATTCTTCCAAAACAGTTCGCATTGGCGCGGTTATTAAAAGAAAATAATGTCACGAACATTTGCAGAGTTAAATACTTGAACCCTCACAAGGTCCGTTTAGAGTTTGAGGACAATAATACTGCTCAAAAGTTATTAAACTGTTCAAATTTAATTGCAAAAGGATGGTTATTATACAAAGCAATGGAAGTTACTTATTGCTATGGAACTATCAAAGATATAGACCTAGACTTAAAAGAAGAAGAAATTTTAGAAAATTTATCTTGTCCTTCAACCAACGTTACCGCAGTTAAACTTTTAGCCGATCTAAAAAAAAATTCTCGAAGCAAACCCGGTGAAGAAGGAAGTTGGATACCGAGTGAAACCGTGCGCTTGTGCTTTAAAGGAGCTGCTCCACCCCCCTACGTTTTTGTCGACGGTCTCCGTATTAAAGTTGACCGCTACATTTACCCAGTAACTCAGTGTTACAAATGCTGGAAAATAGGTCATAGTGTAAAAACTTGCCCTTCAAAGAAGATGACTTGCCCTAAATGCACCGGTGATCATGAAAATTGCGAAACGAAATTATACAAATGTATTAATTGCTCTGGGAACCATCCGTCCTTTGCTAAGGTTTGTTCCACCTACATCAAAGAAAAACGCTTGAGGGAGTTAATGGCGGAGTTTAACTGTACTTATAGAAGAGCACTAGATATATATGTTGTCCCATCCCCCACGAGCTTCGAAAAGCGGGAAGCAAGATTTAACAATGGGCCAGCAAATGAGAAATTGGATATACTTGATCCAGACTCTTTTCCTGAAATATCACCAGGATGTAGCGCAAAACCTGTTTTTGAGCCCGAGGCCCAATGGAGTCACTCTGATTGGAGAACACCTTTACAGAATGTAAATACAAGCGCTAAAACCAAAAAGGAGAAACGTAAAATTGAACGTCAAGATAGAGACAATGAGTTCACCTGGGAGCAATTTACAGAAAATGAGATGGAGTGTGATAATAATAATCAGAGCAATAAAAATGAAAATAATGAAAGAGCAGTACCTTTTCAAGAATTACTGTCACGCGTGAAAGAAATAATATTCCTTAAAAATGTCGATGTATACCTTAAGATCAAGAACATTTTAAAAAATTGTCTAGAATGGCTTATACTAGTAGTTGTGAACTTTATTTCTGATTGGCCAATTGTTAAGAATTTATTACAGTTTATTAATTTCAATGGCGGGCCCTAAGAAACCCGCTAATCTCACTTTATGCCAGTGGAATGCTCAGAGTATTTTGAAAAAAACCATTTCCTTCGAAGAGCTTCTTTGTCAGGAGAAAGTTCACATTGCTGTCGTCAGTGAAACGTGGTTGAAACCAAATAGTGCCTTTAGAGTTCGCAATTATAATATCTATAGAAAAGACAGAGATGATGGCTACAGCGGAGTAAGTATTTTAATTCATAGATCTATAAAATCAAGAAATGTATCGTTTTCTCTAGCTAATTCAGGTATTGAAGTATTGTGTGTAAAAGTAGCAAACTGTAAGCCAGTAGAAAACGTTGTAGGTGTTTATTGTCCAAACAGCGTCAATACAAACCAGCAAGACTGGGATCGTTTATTTTCGGCATTCCCGCGTAAATCCATAATACTTGGTGATTTTAACGCACATCACTTAAGCTGGTCTTGCAAAGTAGATCGAAGAGGTAATCAGATTTATAATTCAACAATAATTGATAGTAATTTTGTATGTTTGAATAACGGTGATTTTACGTGGATGCGGCTAGCTAATAATTTTTTACAAAAATCATCTCCAGATATTTCGTTTGTGACTTCTGACATTGCGCTTAACTTTAATTGGACCGTGTTGAAAGAAACTTTGGGTAGTGATCATTTCATTATTAAGCTGTGTACCCAGCAGAAGCCTACTAGTATTGAAATTAAAGTTGCAACAAAAAGGAATTTTAAAAAAGCAGATTGGTCTGCTTACCGCGATCAACTAAATATATCGTTTGACAATTTCGTGTACCCAGCCGAACCTCAGGCGGCCTATGATTTATTTGTTCAGTACTTAAACGAAGCCGCAAAGTCAACTATACCTCATAAAAAGCCTTGTCTCAAACCGGAAGCAAATTTTGTTCCTAAGCCTTACTGGAATGCAGAACTCTCCAAAGCGGTAGCCATTCGCCGGCTGGCCTTATCTTCATTTAGAAAGAATCCTACTCCTCAAAATCTAGAAACTCTTTATGAAAAAATAAAATTAGCCCGGGACCTAATAAGTCGGGCTAGAAGTTAGAGTTACCAAGAGTTTTGCTCTACAGTAGATAGTAACACGACCTCATCACAAATGTGGAATAAAATGCGATGGCTAAAAGGTTTTAATCGACCACATAATACGTATGTAGATATAGAAAGTGGCAACCAACTTCTGCAATCGATAACACCCGACTATGTAACGCCTCCTTCACCAACATTTTCAACATACAATTCTCCGATTGACACCCATATCTCAATGCAGGAGCTTGTTAAATGTATCAAAACAAAGGATACATCTCCTGGATGTGATGATATTTCGTACTCAATGATCAAATATTTACCTTTAAAAGCCAAAAACGTGCTGCTTACTTTATTCAACTGCTTTCTTACCCATAGCTTTGTTCCTTCACAGTGGCGTGACATAGAAATCGTTCCGATTCCAAAGCCTGGTAGAAGCAATAATGATCTATCATCTTTAAGGCCTATATCACTTATGGCCTGTCTATGTAAGATATTCCACTCAATAATTAATGTTAGAATAGAATGGCTACTAGAGAAAAACAATAGCTTTTCTGAAGATACCACAGGTTTTAGGAGGTGCAGATCTTGTTTAGATAACTTAAGTTGTCTGGTGACTAGAATACAAACAGGATTTTCTAAAGGCGCTACGACCATCGGCTGCTTTTTAGACATTGATAGTGCATACAACAATATAGAAAATACAACACTCTTGGCTAAGTTGGATAAATTACGTATAGGCAGAAACATTTGCAGATACTTGTGGAACTTTTTACAAGAAAGAAATCTTAAAATAAGGATAGATGGAATAGTATTAAGCAGGACTACTAGCAGAGGTTTAGCTCAGGGGGATCCCTTGTCGCCACTCTTGTTTAATGTTTCCACCTTGAATATATGCAATCAACTTGGACTAGAAAATATGTTCATCTCACAGTACGCGGATGATTTTGTTTTTTATTGCTACTGTTACTGTATTAAAGACGGTGAAAAGAAAATTCAGGAAACATTAGATAAAATTGACAGCTTACTTTCAAATATTGGTTTAAAAATATCGACAGAAAAGACAAAACTTTGTATTTTCAAGAGAGGTTTCAGACGGGAAAATATAGATATCAAGTATGAAGGAAAAATCTTAAAAGTGGTAGATAGTGTAAAATATTTAGGACTATGGTTGGACAGAAATTTAAAATGGAGTAAGCATATTAATGAGACTAAAGAAAAAGTGTTTAATTATTTAAAAATATTCAAAATACTATCAGGGCCAGGATGGGGTGTGCATCCTAATCATTTGAGGAGGTTATACATTGCTATTGCCCGTA
Organism: Udea olivalis; assembly: GCA_947369235.1. Classification (NCBI taxonomy): domain Eukaryota; kingdom Metazoa; phylum Arthropoda; class Insecta; order Lepidoptera; family Crambidae; genus Udea; species Udea olivalis. Next base: position 11,570,478 of record OX376341.1, on the reverse strand, counting down.
GCCGGCTCGACTTCGCTGGTTTTCTGTATGGTAATAGTTGTGATACGCATTTATCCAAATTAGACAAAGCTCAAAATGCATGCCTACGAGTTATCGGGGGATTTATAAAAAGTACTCCAATTCATGTAATGGAAGCAGAACTAGCTTTGCCACCTTTGTTTTTACGAAGACAATAGGTATCTCGCTGACAAATTTTGGCTGAAAAATAAAGCTGTTAGTTTAAATTTACTTACAAATATTTTGGATAATCTACACAATTTAAGCAATAACTCATTTTGGCGACGCAAAAAGAAACCACTGTTGGTAATTTCACACGAACGTTACAAAGACATGCCGATGTTTTGTAGCAGGAATCTTGAAATGTTCTCTTTAAATACTTGGGTTAACAATATAGATTTATGCGCTCATTTAAAAGCAGATATTGAAAGTATTGATAAACCAAAGCGCGTTTCTGATAGCAGACATCTCCTTAACATTTGTAACACTATGTTGGTTGTTCAGTATTCTGGTTTTTATCAAATTTTTACAGATGGTTCAAAAGTAAGTGATGGTAATGGTGCTGCATTTTGGGATTCTGAAACTGGGGACAGTATAAAATTGCGTATAAATTCAAATAATTCTATTATGCAGATTGAAATGATAGCAATAGTAGAAGCGCTGTCGTATATAAATAGCGTAAATAAGGACAAATTTGTTGTGTTTACGGACTCTAAAAGCACTATTCAACATTTGATGAGGTGCACGACGTTATTTAGGGGTATTCCATTGGCATATGTAATAATTGATTTGATCCGTAAGCTTGAACAAGACAATAAAAGTGTTGTAATTCAGTGGCTTCCGTCCCATATCGGCGTTCAGGGAAACGAGACTGTGGATCGACTTGCAAAAGAGGCTATTGAAGAAGGGGATCATTGTCATTATTTACCACAACACACAGACATTTTGTCCGAAGTCAAAAGAAAGGGTTTCATAACATGGTCGGAATATTTTGATAAAAGATCGCTGACAAAAGGAATTTGGTACAAGACAATGCAGCCTACTCTTTCTCGGGCTCCTTGGTTTGAAAAAGCGAATATCAAAAGAAATGACTTGGTTATGGCTTTGAGGCTTCGTTCTGGTCATATCCCACTAAACAGCTTTGGTTTTATGATGAAAAAGATTCCTTCTCCCAACTGTGATATTTGTAACGTTGTAGAAGATGTTTACCATATAACCATGGAATGTTCTCGATCTGAGGCCTTAAGGGGTAAACTGTTTACAAATAGATATGAGGTTGGAGCCTGTAACAGCATTCTTTCATTCCCTGATTCACCTACAGCCAAAATACTTTACGAAGCCATACAAATTATTATTAAATCTAGATAAGATACTGTTTTCTAACTTTATGTAATTTAGTGTATTTAAGTATAACTTATAGGGGTGTCATGTCTTCAGATAAAACCCCTCTTAAATAAAGAATTAAAAAAAAAAAAAATGCACCTATTAGTGAAATTAAGTCGAGTTGAGTGCTTGTCTCAATTCTTTTCTTTCACAAAAAAATATGTAAATTATCATACGTCGGTATTATACTTCCAAAACTTGTCGATATAGATTATTAAAATTAGAGAGCAGTCTGAATGCTCTAAGTACTCGTAGTACCTAATAGTACATTATAACAAAAAGTTTTATAGCACATGCATTTACATAACACAGAACGTACCATGCAATGTGAATGTTGACATTATCCATCTTTAATTTCTAAACCATTAAAATCACACAAAATTCTATTTATTTATAAACTAACCAAAGAGCTCTTTATTTATTATCTAATCGTGAATTTTAATGACTATTTCTACTTATTTTCAGTGTACATACATTTGTTAACATCGTTAAAGAGCTCAACAATCACATCAGAGCGATTGTAATACGTGCAGCTTCGTCTGTACAGTTCACCACACATACAACTTAACTCAGCTGGTGGAAAATGAAATCTATAGCGTTGGGTTACGGGTATATCCGTGCTAGCCTTGAGCTGAGCGAACTGTACGTAGTCTATTATTCATGGGGGGTTTGTGGAAGCATGCACTTAGTATGTATTCTTCGCAATTCATGTGGAAGGACTGCTTAGTTGATTTTGTGCTGTGCTATGCGTGACTAGCAGGGAAAATCAATTATATAAATGGACATGAAGAATGAAGGTTACCTGCCCATATTTTTACTAACCTCACGACTTAAATCTGACCATTATCTTGGTTTACGGAATAACTGACAAAGTATATGAGGTGAACCTGCGCTTGTATACTTTATACTTGTATAAATACTCGTAGATTAAGCCATGTTACGAATTCTCTACCAATATAACTGTATCTTTATTGCAATACCTGCAATAAGTCTAGAAGTCGATCATTTAGATACAAATTATTTAGCTAAGCTAGTAAAATGAAATAAAATTCTTAACAAAGAAACTAAAAATAATTTGGAGTTAGTAGACGGTCACACAAACACCGCCCGAGACTAACTACAAAGCCTTTGTGAAGAACAGACTGCAGCCCCAGACAACACGAGACACAACATATCAACCATAATTATATGAAAACACAATCTTCGCTTCACTTTATTCTCTCATAGTATCTTTGAGCATGGAATTGAAAATGAAGAAGAAAATAACCAACTCACTTATACAGCTTTCTGTTGTTTTTAACGTACTTATAGGTACCAAAATAAGATAGATGAGTAAAAGAAAAATATCAAAATGTACAATGCGTTTTGATTTGGTAAAGTTAATAGTACTTTGAATAATCTGGAACAGGTAATCCTATCTAAGCCTAAAGTTAAGTGAAAAATCAAGTACTTACAACTCAAACCATAACAAAAATGATACACATATTCGTTAAAATTAAATGAAAGTGTCACTTTTATTTACCGGCAATAATTGTGTTTTTGGCCTGTGATGGAATAATATGCTTTACATTTGCAAGCCGTACAAGTATGACTACCATGGGGTTCCGTCAAGTAATCTACGATAGTTGACTGTAGTTTGTCTGCCATTTTTGTTTCCATTTCTTATCACAATTTTTTCTGTACCGAAATCCCATAACTAAACTTCAACGTGGACTAGCGGCCGTCATTGGTGAAGGAAGCTCATGGTAGACATACTGATGTTTACCCTCACTGTTATATCACTTACAATTTATCTCACTTAACTACTTACTTGCTGAAAAATTTAATTGTTGAAGTCAGATTCTACTTATTGCTGATTTTTTATATTTTTTATATTGCCTGTCAAGATGACCTCACTCCACCTAAAGGAAAGCTTCGTGAGGTCCAGATATGAGGTTGACATGCCCAGACATTCAAACGATTCACTGGGCTGGCCATCCTCACCTTGAAGGCCCGCAGAAAAAATTTTTCACGCCCCGCTAGAGGGACCCGGGACTATATGAGGAAGGAAACACTGATGAAGCAGCTATCAACTAATACAAATAAAACAGGTTTAAAAGTGGTTACAACCTAGATCAATAAAAGATATTTTTTAGCTTAGCAGCGTCTTTTCTGTTCTTCCAAACTATAAAATAAAATATGTCATCGTAAAATGCTTCACCAGATAGCTCGACAGCAAAAAACCTTGAAAAACTATTTTCCACGGCGAATTTACAGCAACGAAACCGGTCGATTCTTTTTGGTTTTGTGGTAACAGCACGCTATCGCCTTTTTACGCTGGCCACTAAAAATGCGCTTATATTTTGAAACATTTTCATCGAAGTCAGGTAGGAAGGTCTACATACGCTGGCCAGCTGTGGATGGAAATGTTATTCGTTTCTGTGCACATGGACAGCGGGGCATCACTCGTTCATTTAACAAAATGGGAGCCCCGTTACTAGGGCAAACTTGCAGCGACCTCGCCCCAACCTGCTTCCAAACTCGAAATTCTATCCGGTAAAATGAACCATGGCGTGTTTTTTACTTTGTGAAAAGTGCAATTGCATAAATCTATGCAGACTTACAGTTTGAAAATGATGTTAGTAATTTATTAAACTTTCACATCTTGTAAATAATATTTCCGGATGAATCTCACCTTGTTTCTGTCAGAAACAGTACCTAGGAGCGAAGTTTGCACGATAACTAATTCTTTACATCGTATGCAAACCTACGAGTAGCAAACCACCTGCAAACAAATGACAATAAATTAAGTATTGTCTATTATTTCCACATGACTCTAAACGGTGTACTTGAAACGAAAATAAAGGTTAAGTATTCACAATAATTTACCGGCAATTAAGATTTGACTTATGATTACTGTTAATATAAAAGCAGATCCTGCAAGACTGAAATCGCTAGTACCTTTATCACCTTACACTGCTTAAGCCAAAACCGACAATGGCAAAAAAATACAGATTACTTTTAACTCTGGTTATTGGTATTGCTAACGCAGAACCATATGATATTGGTTTGTATTTGCCATTTAGATAGTGCAGGTTATATGTTTCTTTCAAATTAATAATTTTACAAAGTTGCAGATCACTCCGCCGAACCTAACTCTCTTTCGTTTGGAGAAAACGACGTCTCTTTACTCAGAAAGGTAAATTGACTGGTTGTTGCAGGCCAGAAATTCCATAATTAAGTTGACAGATTCAAATACAGATATATTTCCATACTTTATGTTTCAGTTGCGAGCTCCAAGCGACAACGACGTCCCCGAAGTGAGGCTGTACTACGAGAGCATGTGTCCCGGTTGCCGACACTTCGACTCAACACATTTTGCCGAACTAGTAGCTAAACTGGGTCCGCACCTTCACATACAGACTTACCCATATGGTAAAGCTTCGGTATGTCCATTTATTTGGCAACTAGCAAACTTTTGACACTGTATTTGTATAACTGCCTCGTTCGGTACAAATACGCTTGGCGAAGCTTGGCTTCTGACTGTATTTGACTTATTACGTATAGACAAAACTGCTCTGTTTTTTAGATTGTATTTATTTGACAACACGACTGGCGTCATGGGCTGTAGCACGGTTTCTATACGGGTTCGATTCGCAGTCGGGTCAATTCAGGAACTAATATTTTCTAAATTGGCCCAGGTTTGGGTGTGCTGGTAGACGCGAGACGCCCTTGGCCCGTACCTAATACATAATACAAGGATATTTATCCTTTCTTCGAGACCATGACAAGTGGTCTCATTGTATATATATCCTTACTTATATTACTTATATGCGCATATTTATATTTATTTTATATTGTAACATGTTTTTGTTATTTCAGACAACCGTAGATTATAACGGCACGGTAGACTTTACGTGTCAGCACGGGCCGGCCGAGTGCTACGGGAACACCTTGCATGCGTGCGCGCTGGACAGCTTACCTGACCGGGATACAGCACTTCTCTTTAACGCCTGCTTGATGGAGCCCGAACGGGCTGATAGAGGATCCGACGACGCTGCTGCTGGTGAGGTCAGTGATGAAATTGTACAACTAGGGGTCTAGCAAAGAGCAACGCTACCTGACGACACAAACGAAACGAATTTTATACGTTTACGCGCTGAGCGTTAGGTAAAAACGCAGAAATGTCCGTTTTTGCATTTTGGCTACGAATCTTAAGTTTCGTTTCTGACCCAGCGACCGATAATGTCATCCCTATCCATTTGAACGATTTTAAATGTCGAAAGCGTCGCGTCGTGGCGTTTTGCTCTTGGCTAGCCCCCTGGTTATTTCACAAATACATTTCTTGGTAGTACGTATATATTACGTGACACATAATCGATTTCCGAACTGAGATACTGTGTCAACTGCTGCTTATACAATCTCAAGCGAGCTAAAAAGCATGCGATGCGCTTTCCCGCTTCAGGTTACATACATGAACTGACATAATTTAATATCAACTATGAGAATCCCACGGGTGCTTGAGTTGGCAGGAAAGGTATCTAACAATGATTTTCATGAAGAAGTCACTATGTAGTACAGCTTAGTACACCCTAAGCATCGATTAATGCTTTAGTGTTAGCATTTCGCCAGCTGTACAAATAAAATGTGATGATTTGATCAATAAATTGCTCTTAGAATATCTTTATTTAACTTTTCAGTGTGGATCAAAAATGCAAATAGACCCAAAAGAAATTAAAGAGTGTGCCAAAGGAGACAGAGGTGTTGAACTTATGCGACACATCGGTGAGGAGAGTGTGAACGCGCACTACACGTCACTTCCGCACCTGCTCATCAGCGGGCAGCACTGGACTGGCGCCCATGAGGATCTGATCAAAGATGTCTGCGCCGCGTTCAGACACCCTCCTGAACCTTGCCAAGATGCTGCAGCAATTTAACTACGATAGACTCTGTACTTAGTTTCGAGTAGTTAGTTGCACTACAACTAATTATTGTTAGTTGTACATTAATTTATTTACTATTGTTTCCTTCGGAACAATTTACTTGTGGTCCCAACTATACAAATAGCAGTTTTTGTGATGAGATGTGCTGTAAATTCTGTTGTTTACATTCCTGCTTTAATTAATACCTTCTTATCTTTGTGTTTTTACATTCTTTATATCTCATTTTACGACAATACAGAAAGTTACTCGAGCCTAGAAAACTCTGGTATGTAATTTTTTAGTCATTAAAGAGTTTTAATAATAAAATGTCTGATGATTTATGAATACCTCAGTTTACAAATCATTGCCTTTAGGAATATTTTTACTACTTTTCAGTTCACGGCCCCATCCGGTCCCGATTCATTGAGGCTTACGTGGGGCCGAAGCCAACACGTAGAGGCCTTTTGGTATCATTCAAGACGAGGTGGTTCACAAAACACATTGTTAGAAGTCATTTTTGAAGTACCTACTAAACAGTGAAATTAAAATCTAATAATGGGGTATGAGTAACTTTGTATGGACCCGTGGCGTCATTTTTTTTAGCGGCCAGCAATAATTTAATCACTGATTTATAGCACCCTAATACAGAAACATATCTGAGTGGTCAGAATTGTTCTAAGTGATATCGGAGCCGAGATATGATTTCTTAAAGTATTATTTTTTGCTTTAGTTCCATTAAAATAATAGTTCTGAAATGTTACTATAAGGAGCTAATCTCCCCTAAATCGTGCTAAGGATTCTTTCTTTGCATGGTGCAACATTGAGGCTGGTGTGCCATAAGGTGGCGTTTTGGCTCCTCTTCTTTTCACAATCTTAATAATTAATTACGCTGTTTCCGTTAAGAACCTGGGAGTCTTTTTTGACTGTTACCTTGCATGGGACCACCATGTCAATCAGGTAGGCCGAAAAGTTTTTTCAGCTTCCCACTCACTGAAGCGTCTACAGAATTTCCTCCCCATTCGAACCAGGATAACACTAGCTCAATCACTTATGCTCCCTATTATTGATTATGCTGATAGTTGTTATCTTGACGCTACGGAGGAACTTTTAAATAGGCTCGAACGTCTTCAAAATGTTTGCATTCGCTTCATATACGGCCTACGTAAGTATGATCATATATCTGAGTACAGAAAACAATTGAAATGGCTTCCTATACGTTTGCGGCGGAATTATCATATTATACTGGTCATCCTCTTCAATGTACTGTTTAATCCCGCTTCTCCAAGCTATCTCCGTGAACGTTTTACATCTCTTTCGTCTTCTGGCCGAGCTCATCGCTCAGCCTATAACTTTTATTTAACTACTCCTCCGTGTAACACGTGCATGTATGGTGAATCTTTTACTGTTCATGCTGTTCAATTGTGGAACAAGTTGCCTGTATCCCTTCGCGAATGCGGCACTGTAGGTTCTTTCAAAAGACTGCTAAAAGAACATCTTTTGAGTTTTACTTAAATTACATTAGATCATTATGTTTACATGTATACATATATTTATTTATATTTTGTTTATTGTATGTATTATTATGTTTATCTATATGTTTATGTACTTATTGTAGAATATTAATTTACTTGTTTGTAAGTAAAACATGTACTTAGGGGTTTTTAGTTTGTTACGATTTTTGAATATGTAACTCTCATTTACATTTCCATTTGTACACGTTTGTCTATCCATAACAATTTTAAATGAGTTTTCCTGTCGCCATGGTCTGCTGGAAGAAATCTCTTTCTAGAGATAAGCTAACCTGTACTTTTGTACTCCTTATTGTTTTCTCTGTAATTTGTCTCTGTGTGTACGAAATAATGAATAAATAAATAAATCTTAATTCATTCAATCACCCACAAACTTACTTCTTCCTACCACCTAATACGCAGACGATCTTCAGATTTATTCGCTACCCGCCTTACTGATATCTCAGGCGTCATTCAAACTGTAAACACCGATTTGAACCATATTTCAAGCTGGAACACCTCGTTTGGGCTCAAGGTCAACCCGTCTAAAATGCAGGCAATCATTTTTGGCAGCCCCTGACAGATTGACAGAATTGGTTGGAACTCACTGCCCACAATTTCATTTGACAGCGTCCCAATTCAATTTAGAAAAGTGGTGAAGAACTTGGGATTCCTCATAGAAATAATAGCTCTTTGACCTGGAAGGCGCAGATAAGCGAGGTAGCAGGAAAATGTTTGCTGCTGCAAGTTGTTTAAGTAGATTACGTAGTTTCCTTCTGATACCCACCAAAATTGCGCTAGTTCAGGCCTTACTTTTTCCGATACTTGACTATGCAGACTGCTGCTACTTAGATCTCAATGAAAATCTCCTTGTTACGCTCGAAATACTCCAAAATTTTTGCATACGCCTCATCTTCGGTCTGCGTAAGTACGACCACGTATCCGAATACCGAGCTCAGCTTAACTGGCTTCCCATACGTCTTCGCCGTAACGCCCATATTCTTTCTTTGTTGTATAATGTATTATTTAATCCCAAGTCACCAGCGTACCTCAAAGAGCAATTCCACTTTCTGCAACCAACTCGCGGACAGCAAATGCGATCATCTCGAACACTTCGACTTAAACTTCCTTCTCATTCCTCACACTCCTACACACAATTTTTACTGTACAATCTATCCGATTGTGGAATTCCTTACCCCTCTCTATTAGGGAATCTCAATCCCCTCCTATCTTCAAGGCAAAGGTCAAACCACATTATCTTTCGCTGTGAATATTCATGATATATTTATCTTTTCTAATTTTCTGTCTAGCTTTGGTGTATTCGCTATTAGTTTCTGTATCATCTATGTATAACTTTTTGTTTATATTGATACTATGAGGTAATATGTATCTATTTAAATATCCCCATAAGATTATGGTATATTATTGATATTATTTATTTATGTTACTTATTAAGTTTACGTATTTATGCACGTACTTGCCATTCTTATAATATATGTCCTCTACCTGTAGGTTACCTGGTAGAGATCGCTATTAGCGATAAGGCCGCCTAAATTGTGCAATTTTTTTTATGTAATACTTAGCATTAAGTTTCTTTTGTAAATGAACAATAAAGAGTATTATCTATCTATCTATCTATCCCCTAACAGCAGTTAAAAAGTATCCAGAAATAAGAGAGGAAGGTATTTCGCTTTAAGATGTGCCTGTTGGGTATATTTTTAAGATAAAAGTAAATCCAGCAATCAATACATCAAATTAGATAGGTATCCATTATAATAATATTGTTTACAAAGCAGTAAATGTTAAGTATTTGGCATTAAGAAGTGGAACACGAGCTATCACGAAAAACCACCTTAACGTCAATGGTATCAAAAAGACATTATCTAATGGTCAATATGTAAATAGGAGGTATTGATTCTTAACGTCGTTATTAGAGACATCATAACATAAATCATACCATCGCGACTTTACCCCAAACGGGGTAGTCAGAGGCAAATGACCGTTGCCGTCATGGTGAACGGAGCACTCAGAAGCCCACTTTTCACCAATGGTATTAGAACCCAACGTGGTAGGTGGTGAGCCTTCCGCCGCTATTCGGGTGGATTTTGTGTTTTATCGATTTTTTTTCCATCACCGGAGAGTTAGTCGGGAATTAAACAATGACACAAATATTTTGATTTTGGCTAGATTTGAACTCGGGACCACACAATCCGCGATCCGAGTTGGAGTGCTTAACCACTAGACCACGATGATTAGAGACATTACATGGGAAAAACACCTGAAAGTCTTTTTACCCACAATACACGAACAATATTGGCCTAATATTGCGCCTGGCCATTGAAAACTAGCCTTCTTAAATCTAAATTGCGTCGCATGTTTATAACCAGTTTGAAGGATTATAAATAATGCCGCTTTTTTCCATTTTCCTTGGTATGAACCAAGTTCAATTGAGTAGTTAGTGAAAAATACAATACCTAATATCTCAGCTCCGATATATTTTAGCTATATCTGCTCCATATAAAGTTTGTTCCTCTCGATAAGTTCTTTCATAATAATAAGGTTTGGTGAGTGGCCACGAAATGACGCGAACATTACCCATACCCCTTTACTAATATTATTGAGGGGATAATACAAGGAATTCATCCGGTGGAAACATGATTTGATAAAGTTGGCTCGATAGAATAAATTCACAGAGTTACCTCTTTTCGTGACATTATATGTTCTATTTTTGGTTTTATTCCTAAAATAATTGATCTGATAATATGGGTAATCCTTTTCTAAAACAAAGTTTAAAGATAACGGGAGGGATTTCACCCGATAGTTTTTTGATTACATCTATTAATTTTGTTAATCGATTATTTTAGTGATTTTGGGTCCGCGTGGCGCTCACCAGTTTCCTTCGGGAAATGTTGTGTAGAACCACCTCGCCTTAATGTAATATGAAATTGGTGTACATCTGACGGGTTTTGTCTCTTGATAAATATAGTATCAACACCCGGTAGATGCAAAAACTATTGCACACCGTGAAAAGTTCTAAAATCCGGTTTATGAGGATGCAATTCTAAACGGGCTGGACAATGGGCTTTTGCCGGAGTCAACGGGCGTCTGCAATGTAAAATATCTCACAAGTTTTGTCTCCTGGCAGACACTGACTAGCCATTCACTAAATGGGCCACCCAAATGTGCTGACGCATAAGGTCAGCCAAGGCAGCAATATGGTCGTGAGCGGCTCAGGGTATCGAGAGGTGTACACCGCTTTCTACGGGGTACCCTACCAACTCGCGACATAAATGCATCTCTCACTTCCACCCTGCGAGCATCGTAGCCTAGTGGTTAGCACACCACATGTGGCCAAAACCAAATAGGTACTTTATGATAATTGTTAAAATTTCCGTCTAACTCTTCGGTGATGGAAAATATCGATAAAAAACCAAACCAATCCGGATAGCGGCGAAAGGCTCACCACCTACTCGCACCACGTTAGGTTCCGATACCATTTTTGAAAAGTGGGCTTCAGAGTGTTTTGAACACGTCATTAGACAAGTGCTAACGGTGGATGGCGGAGTGCAGCTGAACGGCATACACAAAGGGATAGGATACGAGGATGACCTACCCCTGCTCGGAGAGGAGAAAAAGAACCAGGTGATCGACGCGGCCAAGACCTTTTCCCAGGAAGCTATGAAGGTTGGCCTAAGAATCAACGAGGACAAGACGGAGTATCTGCACATGCGACGTTACAAGAATGTGAGAGAGCCGAGAGTTGACCTTGAGTACGGTGAAAGCTGCTTTAGAGGTGCAGCTAAGTTCAAATATCTGGGCTGCACTATCACTGACACTAACACTAGAACATAACATAGAACAGGAGATTGATGTTCACGTCCAGAACACTCTACGTTGTAGTGCAGCCCTACACAAAGTCCTTGTGTCCAGGCTTCTGAGTAAACAGACGAAAATCCGCATTTATAAGACGATCATAAAGCCAATACTTTTGTATGGATGTGAAGCCTGGACACTCACACAAAAGAAAGAACAGAAGCTGCTTGTAGCGGAACGCAAGGTTCTCCGTAAAATTCTTGGGCTTGCGAGGAGACCAGATAGGAGTTGGAGAGTCCGGAAAAACCTTGAGTTAAAAGAGCTGGTGGCTGAACCGAACATACTTGGAGAGACAAAATCCCATAGACTCTGCTGGTTTGGCCACGTCGAGCGGATGGGCGAGGACCGGGCAGTGAAGAGAGCGTACCTGGGACGGCCAAGCGGTCGTCGACCGGTGGGTCGGCCCAGGTACCGCTGGAAGGAAGAGGTGGAGCGGGACCTGCTGGCTCTCCAAGCGCATCCTTGGCAAGAGATCGTGCAGGACAGACAAGCGTGGCGTCTTCTTGTGTCGGAGGCCAAGACTCATTTTGGGTCGCTGCGCCAGGATAAGCAAGTATTAGATTTTATGGCGACATGCGGTGCATGGCATCGCTGCAACATGAGCTAATCTAAACTGTACCACAAAGGTCTGTGAACGCTCTGTAAATTCCAATAATTGTATTTTGTAGTTTAACACAACGGGATCACAGTATTATTTTTACTTTTTTGATTTAATTTAGGTTGTAGGTATGTTACAGTATATTTCAATAGTTTTCTTGGATGGTTTGAAAACACCATGGGACCTGGTTAGTAATAATCCTTTGCCGGGCAGGATGAAAATATTTTTTTTTCGGTATTTTTGATTTTCTTTACCCTGCGAGTATGTAGCTATCTAACTGTGGAATTTGCAGTATTACATACCAGTTGGCCATTAAAGAAAACTATTTTTATCGGCTGAGACATGTGTTATTGTATTTTTGTGCCTGTTTATTACCTAAATCCTTTTTTGAACACTTATCGATTGGCATAAAAACGAAGAATGTTACAATAGTTTACATTCTTTAAATTACTCATAATTATATAAATACTTCAGGTTAATACTTTACGATAATATTCATTCATTGTGACGTTGTTAGTACGTATACTTAAACAAAGTATTAAAAATGATCATAGAATTGTTGATACTTTCTCCCATGTTTGCTGCAATGGGTTCCGATGGTACAAATTCAACGCATTTTCATAAAAGTTTGTTAAGCTCTGTTAAATTGTTTCAGTTTTTCAGTAGATTTTAATTACAGATGTTAACGGAAAGAGATGTATCATACCAAATGAAGACTTAGTAGAAATAAGTCAACAGAAAAAAGAATTTAATACCTTAAATTACGAACAGGTGTGTTAATTTCTACTGTGTCCTAGGAGCAGAAAGTGATAATTGTTAAGCTTTATATGAATATTACGGTTTTAGGATGCCGATGTAAAATATGCCACAGAACTTGACTTAAATCTATATTACGAAAGTTTATGCCCAGGGAGTAGAACTTTTCATTCGTATTTCTTGGGAGAGATGGTTCGCAAATTGTCCAAAGCTGTCAATTTTAAAACATACCCATATGGAAATGCAAGGGTAAGTATATTATTATTCGCAAATATTACTGTTAGTATCAGAACTGAGAAAAAGGAAATCAAGAAATCGTTAATCGAGGTTTTTTTGAATAGCAGTAGTTAGGTTAAGGTACGCTGACTTTGAAAGTTATTTTTGTCGATGCGACATTTTTATCATTGCCTTTTGTCAAAAGATCAACTTAACTTGCGCGATACAGTAACGAGGTTCTAGTGTGTACGCGTGTTACAGCTTAAGCTCAGGACGTCGCCCGAACGCTTTCACCGAGCGTACTCATTTCTGTAACCAAACAGATACAGTAACGAGGTTCTAGTGTGTACGTGAAGTCTGCATGCACCGCGAGCTGCCGAGCGCCCTTTGAATCGCGGCACAAACCGACAATCGTCGGCTCGCTGTGAGTGGCTCGTGTAGCGCTCGTTGCAGGCTCGCGAACCACGTACACACCCTGTTTTTGGTAACAGTAACGGTTACGGTTACAACAATGAGTACCTTGTTAACGTCGGCTCGCTGCGAGCCGCACGCATTCCGCTCGCAGCAGGTTCGCAAACCACATACACACTATGTTTTTTGGTAACAGTACATGCAACGGTTACGGTTACATCTCGCTAGTGAGTACCCGTCTTAAAGCTTTTTCAAACTAAAGTGCCCATCATAGTGTTGGCGTGACAAAAAGTTGCTGAATGTTATATTCTTCGAACCCCGTTATATTTTCAGTAAAATTAAAAACTGGCGAAAGATGATCGATCGTCCTAATAAGAATCACTTGATTTATATTATCTCCTTATTGAACTGAACCCCTAAATATATTACTATATTCTACCTTCTTAAAGGAATATATAAATATTAATAATAATAACAGAACAATTACAATTACTCATTTTCCCTTATCTTTAAATGTTAGTCAGGCGGTTTCTTGCCTCTTCTTTTAATGGGAATAAAGCATGCATTACTGCGACTGCTACTGCATAGTCAGAGAAGGTAGAGCTAGACTTGAGATCAGCAATACATCATCACGGGATAGAATTGGCTTTCCAAGGCCTATTTAGCAATTTGAACATATTTGCTTCTATCTGGCCAAAAAATAGTATTTCAATACATTAATGGTGTTTCAGATGACTAATCACAGCAATGGCACTATTGAAGTGGACTGCCAGCACGGAAAAGCAGAGTGCTACGGCAACAGGCTCCACGCCTGCGCCATTTTCATCCTGCGCCAACATACTAACACGCCTATACTGTATAACGGTTGTATGATGATGGAAGAATTCCCTCTAGGTTCTGATGATGCTGCTGCCGATAAGGTAAACATTCATGAAACTTATCCGTCTTACAACTTCTGACTTACAATAAATTCTGATGTAGGTAAACGTTTGCAAGTTAGTGACAGAATAGTACCTTAAGTATCGATTCAGGTTTCAAGAGTTATTGGGGCTTGAATTCCTATATCTAAACTTTGTCAACGCAACAGGTCATAACCAACCAATTCGGGCATATTCGGACCAAGCAATGACGTACATTTAAAAATAGGCTGCTTGGGGCTATGTAATTCAAGTTATTTTACATATAAAATAACGTGAATTACTTACACTGACTTCAACTCATAATTGCTCAGCCATTACCCTAAAAGGTAAAAAAATATTTGGAACTGGTTCCTTTTATGAGGAATCCAGTAAGCATTTTTATGCTATTCTGAATTTCGTTTGTAAATTTTAGTGTGGAAAATACATGGGTATCGATGCCAAATTAGTTGAAGATATAAAGTTATGTGCCAAGAGTAACCAAGGTCATCTGCTCCACGTTGAAGCGGGGAGGGAGAGCCAGCGAGCTGGGTTCCATTACGTCCCC
Source organism: Udea olivalis (assembly GCA_947369235.1). Taxonomy (NCBI): domain Eukaryota; kingdom Metazoa; phylum Arthropoda; class Insecta; order Lepidoptera; family Crambidae; genus Udea; species Udea olivalis. The sequence goes on along the minus strand of OX376341.1, from coordinate 11,555,371 downwards.
TATGTGACCATCGGTGAAAAAGAGTGGAAGGGGGACCCCACGTACATATTCAGGGATGTGTGCAAAATGCTGAAAAACCCACCGGATGCTTGCAAAAATACTTCAAATTTCTAACGATTCAATAGTCTGGTCTAGAAATTATATTTTATAATTATCACTTATCATAATTATTGTGATTAAATATATTAAATTAATAAATTAAATTGATGCCTTTTTTCTTTCCTGGTATTTATGCAAAACATATAGTTTATTATGTAATTTAAAAAGGACATACCGTCAGCTTACTGAAAAAAGTCACGTCACGTTATTTTTCGGGCTCTGACGTCGCTGTCGATGTCCCCGGACGCGCTTAACACAGAAAGCTGCCGACGTCGCCCAGCGGGTAAAAAGGCTGGATAGGCAGTGGACAGGGCACATAGCGCGCAGAACTGATGGCTATTGGGGCAGGAAAGTTCTACACTACATGGAGACTGTTTCAGGGCAGGCGCAGCGTGGGACGCCCGCCTGCAAGGTGGACGGATGACCTGAGCGATTGGTTGTAGACCCCCTGCAACCAATCGCTTTGGAAATCGGTGGGGAAGGCCTATGTTCAGCAGTGGACGTCGTGTGGCTGCAAATGATGATGAACGAACAGTCCTGAACCTTCAGCGGTGTGGTTTCCTGCCTTTTCTACCCAACACAGTAAATAATAATCAGTGGCCACCATTATCGCAGTCGAACAACAATAAAAAGTAACAACTTATAGGTACACTGTCTTACAAAGAAAACTATTATAATTATAGGCCCTGAATCCAGAAACAATAATCAAAATTGAGCATAGGTACTTCAAATTGATGCTTTAATGTAATATGTCAGTAGAAATGATTGGGATGAATGATGAGGGGCAGGGCCACTCAACTATGGTTTTTGTACCTGGATTCGGGCGCAAGTACTAAATAACTATTTGCGTCGAAAACGTATCATTACATAACAGTCTTCACTAGTAAAAGTTACGCTACTTACTGTTAAGAAATACCTACGCTATTTTAGGGTATTCGACTCACAAGTTCTCAACTAAGTTAAGAATGGCAAGAAATGCGATACTCTCATCGGTTGTCTAGCAAACGGCAGAAGTAAGTTCCGTTCTACACGCTGTTCTTAAAGTCAAGAAATATAATTAGCCTGCATAATGTCCAACGGCTAGGCAAAGGCCTCCGTCATTGAATTCTAGTCATCGCTACAATTGATTAGTAATGGCTTAATCACCACGCTTGCCGAATGCGGGATGGTGCTCATAAACCCGGGTTAGGTTTCGAAAAATCCGTAAACACACCTTGCCCGACCTGGGAATTGAAACCAGTCAAGGCGTCCGGTTAAGTTAAGTTACATACTTGTTTATGTTAATTTTCATTTACTTAATATTTCTATTAGTATCTAGAGCCTGCCTGCCCTGTAGTGTGGCTTGCGTACTAAGCCACTTTTTAGGTACTTTTCATAAATCAATTCTCTTACAGCATAGCGATGTTAAAACATAATTTTATATCTAAATCATTGTAAGTGGTAGCTATTTATGCAGACTATTAATTTGCTAATAGATTAACTGCTCAAAATACATATACCTACCTATAACAAATCGAATGTCAAATTATAAAATTACACATTACAAATTACAATAAGCCTAGCCAACCTTGGTTACTAAATAAGACCGTTAATATTAAAAAACCAACACTATTACTTAATAAGTATTGAACTTACTACGGTATTAATCATAATATACCTACCCAACCAACTATATGAAAGTGCAAATGATATCCTCAGTATTGTCTTTAAAACGACTGTGTACACTGGTTCCACGTAGAAGACCACTGATAAGCTTTATAATATTATAATAATGCTCCGTTATTATTTAATTGTTTTTGCTACCGTTTGTATAATAGTGAGATCCCAAGAAATGGGTAAGTACAAGCATTAAATATTCTGGTAATGGATGATCGTTAGAGAAGCGTATCGTTAAAGTAGATATCTATTTAATGAATTTAACGTAAGTTTCTTTTATTTTCCAGAAATTCTATCAAATATATTAGACAGTGCTAACACTCCGATAAAAGTCGTTGAGGCAGATGTCTTTTTGATGAGTAAAAAGGTAAACTTGCTTTAACTGTTTCGTTTTCCTAGTATGTTAACACTTAGGTAAATCTATTTTTATCTATTTATCACTGGGACATGTTTATACATGGTCATTTACGCGCTTGCTGAACTTGATTAAACTATGGGTGTTAAAGACTGATAAACATAGACACTAAGTGCTTAGTAGGTTATTGAATGCATAGCAATTTATAGGTGTAAACATTCAATCACAAACCAAAACTTCTTTGTAAATGACCTCTAAAAACTGCCTGCGGAAGCCTAAAAAAGTGGTTAATTTTTCTTGACTAAGATGTTAAAAACATCATCTTTTTCACTCAAGTAGATAATGTCTAGATCATTGACCTAATATGCCATATCATTTCCTTTACAGTATATATAATCACCCGGTATGTTTTAGGACTTTGCTTTATAGTTTTATCTATACTAATATTATAAAGAGGAAAGATTTTATTGTTTGTTTGTTAGTATTAAATAGGCTCCAAAACTCTTGATCCGATCGTGAAAATTCTTTCACTAACAGAAAGCTATATTATTCAGGAGTGATATAGGAACAAAAATCTGTGAAAAATAATATTAAATGTAAATCAAGTCGGAGAAAAGCAGGCAAAATGGACACCAGTACGTCTACCACGAGTTGCCATTTTAAATTTACGTTAACGTTCGCGTAAAAATGTTTATTGGGATGACACATTCTTTTTACGCGAACGATAATGTAAACTTAAAGTGGCGACTCGTGGTAGACGAACAGCTGTCAAACATTTGACAGAACGAAGTCTGCCTTGGAAGCTCGTAGTTAGTAAAACATTTCCACATTTCAGTATGTAGCGCAGGCTGAAACTCCGGTACTCAAGTTGTACTACGAGAGTCTGTGCCCAGATTGCATACAGTTCGATCCGCAGTTTGTAGACGTGGTCAAAAAATTGCATCAGTACCTTGACGTACACACTTATCCATATGGGAACGCGAGAGTAAGTATAATTAAAACTCCCTTAAAACACAGGAATCATCATCATGCTGCTGCTGCTTATTTTCAATCTGTAACTTTTCTACCAGTGGCCGGTAGCTTGCTCGTTGATGGATGCTATGCCCACTGTCACTCACTTAATTCCCTTCTGGTCTGTGACGATGATTTTAGTTATTCTGGGTTTTTTTCATTTGTTTTTATCACGCTGCAAAAGTTGACTCTAACGACAAGCTTAAGTATCTAATTCTAGATTATAGGCACCAAATATTGTTATAAATAATACACATTAGTAACTATGACATATCCAAATTGGACTGAAGGAAAGTAGGTTTAGTACTTATCATTTGTTTTTCTGACTGTCGGAGCTAAATTTCATTAAATGAAACGAAAACTTATTTACAACAGCATACGAATAGAAAGTGCCGTGTAGTGCCGGCACATAAAAAAGAATAGCACTACCCCCTCTCTTCCCGTGGGTGTCGTAAGAGCCGACCGAGGGAAAATTGCCATAAGGAGATGGGCAGCAGCGTCTCCGGATAACAGCAGGCCATACTGCGATCGCCAACCCGCCTGCCAAGCGTGGCGATTATGGCAAACCCCCCCCCCCCAAAATGGCTGCACAACCAGGAAATCGGCCCCCAGTCCCCGGCGGCCCTGCTATTCCTAGCTACGGCAGCGGCTATGGTAACGGCAGGGCAGGGGGTGCTAGGAATCCCCGGGTAAGATCCGGCTGCCAACAACGACGACTCGACCTGGCAACATATAACACGCGCACACTGAGGCTCGACGCGAAGCTCATAGAGTTGGAAGAGGTAATTAGTAAGTTACATTGGGATATCATTGGGTTATCTGAAGTCCGAAGAGAGGGGGAGGACTCGATAATCCTGCAATCCGGTAACTTACTATACCACCGGGAGGGCGACCAACAGTCCCTAGGTGGTGTCGGGTTCATCGTCCACAAATCCCTTGTCAACAACGTGATTACTATCGGAAGTGTTTCGAGCAGGGTAGCGTACCTGATACTCAGAATATCGAAACGATATTCGCTGAATGTCATTCAGGTCTACGCTCCGACCTCAAAGCACGACGATGTCGAAGTGGAGGCTATGTATGAGGAGATCTCTAAAGCCATGCATAGCTATAAAACCCACTACACGGTTGTGATGGGGGATTTTAATGCAAAGTTGGGGCAACGTTGCGGTGATGAGTTGAGAGTGGGGCAATTTGGATTTGGGCAACGGAACAACAGGGGCCAGATGCTGGCAGACTTCATGGAGAGGGAGAACCTCTTTATGATGAACTCCTTCTTCAAGAAGCCCGTAAGCCGCAAATGGACCTGGATCAGTCCGGACGGTAGAGTCAAAAACGAGATCGATTTTATCATGTCGACGAAGAAGCATATATTCAATGATGTCACTGTGATCAACGCTGTTAAGACAGGAAGCGATCACCGCATGGTCAGAGGCACATTGAATATCGACCTAAAGCTTGAGAGAGCGCGACTGATAAAATCCACGCTCCGACCAATACCGGCTCAAATTCAAAACCCCGAGTGCTTTCAGCTCGAGCTTCAAAACCGCTTCGAAGCCCTTGAGAACAGCATCGATGTGGACGATCTGTACAACATGGTGGTGGATACTGTCCGTACGGTAGGGTCCAAGCACTTTAAAACCCGCCGTCCCAAATCAAAGAAACTCTCCAGTCAGACTCTCCTACTCATGGATCAGAGAAACGAAATGAAGCTACAGAACTCAGCGGATGCCCATCGTTATCGGCAACTCAATAGACAGATATCTAAGTCTTTGACGAGCGACCTTCGCCAATTTAATACCCAGCGTATTAAAGAGGCAATTGAGCGGAATAAAGGCTCCAAAGTGTTCGCCAGAGATCTGTCTATTGGGCAAAGCCAATTGACGAGGCTGAAAACTGAGGCAGGTAGCATCATTTCGTCAACACCTGAAATCCTGAGGGAGATTGAGAGTTTCTATGGACAGTTATATTCCACGCAAACACCTGTTGAAAGCAAGGCTAAAGATCCTAGAGCCAAGCTTACCCGACACTATACCGAAGATATCCCGGACGTCAGCCTGTACGAGATTAGGATGGCTCTCAAGCAGCTTAAAAACAACAAGGCGGCGGGTGGTGACGGAATCACAACCGAGCTCCTGAGAGCGGGCGGTAAGCCGATACTTAAGGTCCTCCAGACGCTCTTCAGTTCTGTCATCCTCGAGGGAAAAACGCCAAAGGCATGGGGCAGAGGCGATGTGATGCTGTTCTTCAAGAAGGGTGACAAAACTCTCTTGAAGAACTACAGACCCATCTCGCTTCTGAGCCATATCTATAAGCTGTTTTCGAGAGTCATTACGAATCGTCTCGCTCGCAGGTTTGACGACTTCCAACCTCCCGAACAAGCAGGGTTCCGAAAAGGCTATAGTACCGTAGACCACATTCATACGCTGCGGCAAGTTATACAGAAGACCGAAGAGTATAACTTGCCACTTTGCTTAGCGTTCGTGGACTACGAGAAAGCCTTTGATTCGATTGAGACCTGGGCAGTACTGCAGTCTCTCCAAAGGTGCCAAATAGACTACAGGTACATTGAGGTGCTAAGGTACTTATACCAGAACGCCACCATGTCGGTCCGATTACAGAACCAGAGCTCTAATCCGATCCAACTACAGCGAGGCGTGAGACAAGGAGACGTTATTTCTTCACGGCTGCGTTGGAGGATATTTTCAGGCTTCTGGACTGGAAAGGACGCCGCATCAACATCAATGGCGAGAACCTAACACACCTGCGATTTGCCGATGATGTAGTTCTTATGGCTGAGACCTTGGAAGACCTGAACATAATGCTCGAAGATCTCGGTAATGCTTCTCAAAGAGTGGGTCTTAAGATGAACATGGACAAAACAAAACTCATGTTGAATGCCCATATTGCACCCGCTCCAGTTAACGTTGGGAACATTACACTCGAAGTTGTTGACCACTATGTTTACCTGGGACAGACAGTCCAGCTAGGTAAGTCCAACTTCGAGAAAGAGATCTCTCGTCGAATCCAGCTCGGATGGGCAGCGTTCGGGAAGCTCCGGCATATATTTGCGTCCGAAATACCTCAGTGTCTCAAGACAAAAGTCTTTGACCAGTGTGTGTTGCCAGTAATGACCTATGGGAGCGAGACGTGGTCCCTTACTATGGGTCTCATAAGAAGGCTCAAGATCACCCAGCGAGCAATGGAGAGAGCGATGCTTGGTATTTCCCTGCTCGATCGAATCAGAAATGATGAGATCCGCAGGAGAACAAAAACAACCGACATCGCTCGAAGGATTGCATCGCTGAAGTGGCAGTGGGCGGGACACATAGCGCGGAGAACCGATGGCCGTTGGGGCGGAAAGGTTCTCGAATGGCGACCGCGTACCGGACGACGTTCCGTGGGCAGGCCCTCTACAAGGTGGACCGACGATCTGGTCAAGGTCGCGGGAAGCCGCTGGATGCGGACAGCGCAGGACCGATCGTTGTGGAGATCCTTGGGGGAGGCCTATGCCCAGCAGTGGGCGTCGTTCGGCTGAAATGATGATGATGACGAATAGAAAGCATTATCACTCGGTTCATGTAAAATTTCAGACTACCAAGTATGAAAATGGCACAGTATTGGTAGATTGTCAACACGGACCCCAGGAGTGCTACGGGAACAAGCTGCATGCCTGCACTTTGGATATCCTGCCTGAACCAACACTGGCAATATATTACAATGGATGTATGATAGGTCGTCGATCTACTGATCTAGCCGCTGATGAGGTAAACTGTCCCGCCGTACATATGTTTTACGTTACAATAGCTGTATGTTACACAGGTTATCTAACTATCTAGCCTCTAGCAAGTGTTGCTGCAGACTGCGCCACTATAGTCACGGCTCCAGGTGATCGCAACAATTCACTCATGACCACGCTTAGTGGCTCGCCTCCAGCGCACACACGTCCACAGTCTCTTGTACGCTGTCCCGCGTTTTATCAGCGTATCATCCTGGTCGAGCTTGGTAGCTGCGTGGACCACTGCCCAGCTCAATTACTAGTCGTCCCGCGAATAGTGGCCCAGTAGGCGGCAGCACTAACTGTCCATTCCTACACAGACTTTACGCTGCTTTGATGAAGATCAAATATTCAAGCTTCTGGAAAGGTAAATTGTCCAGTAACAACGACTCACAATCTTCTTGCCAAGGCAAACGACCTGGCCATTGTAGCGCATAGCCCGTGTAGCCGGCCCTACACTGGCTAGGCTATACGCTACAATGGCTCTACCGTATAAAAGGCCCTTTAACTAGTGATCCAGCTGATGCACTATGACTAAAGGCACACCCTCATGCACATACTGGCCATTGACTAATCTTGGTTTTAGATTGAAATAATTGTTGGCTGGAAGAACAAAAAGCCACTAGCTACTCGTATCCGTCCCCTGTAGATACTTTTGTTTGTGTTTTTTTAGTGTGGCAATGAAATGAAGATTGATGGAGCAACGGTGAACTCTATAAAGCACTGCGCCAAGGGAGCAAAAGGCCAAGAACTTCTAATAGCCTGCGGGGTGGAGAGCGCTAAGGCAGGCTTCCAGTATGTTCCTTATGTGACCATCAATGGGGTGGAATGGACAGGGAAGGACCTTTTGAATGACGTTTGCTCAGCCTTCTTTAACCCACCGGTACCTTGTACCCAAAAGAAATCATGAAGACTGGTCCCACTCATAACTACCTAAATAAATGTGTCCTGCATGTTTTTTTTGTTTACCTTCGTATTTACTAGTATACTCGTACAATTATTACACCCTATTTAGGTAGATGGCAAATATAATAATTTATTTGGTCTGCAAAAACGTACACGATACAACATAGCATTAATTAAATATAATAAATATCTGAGACACCATATTCCAGGATCATCTGACCCCTTACTAAGCAGAACATGTGCTGTAAGTGTCAGAGATTGTTACACAATTTCTAAATTATATGCAAATTGATAATAACACCCTGAGTCCCTGAAACAAAAGAATCACAAATGCTCATCACACACGAATGTTTTTCCTGGATGGGGATCGAACCCACGACTGATATACTTAACGTCAGTACATGGATATGAAAACTTTAATCCTTTTTTTTCATTTAAAATGGGTTTGCGTTTGGCCTCAGTCTCGCCTGGTGGTAAGCGATGACGAGGCCGATGGTGGTACACGCTTACCCAGAAAATGCCTATTCACTCTTGGCCTTGGCGATATTAGGGTTGTAAGTGTCCGGAAACACAAACGCAGGGAGAGCGTTCCACTCCCTAGCGGTACGGACCAGAAAAGACGCAGCAAACCGTCGACATTTAACTTAAATATTGAAAAGTTAAGAATGCTGAGAGGAGTATTGCCAACGAATGCTTTGTTTGTCTCATTCCAATATGCTCTGAAGAATTGCTCTCTATTTTCTTACAGACTAGATTTAACATTGAAGGAAACCATATCTGTTCAAGAGTTTTCTGCTATTGGATGATCTTAGAGCGATATATACATATTATATACATTCTAATTTATAACATATACAATGCGACCCATTCGTAATGTATCAAAGTAAAGGCTGTAAAAAAATCACAACACTTAAAAAATATGAAACCCCTAATCCTAATTTACAGTCTCTAAGTTTAATAAATTACGAATGGGTAAGCTAAAAATCAGAGCTTTTCTAATTTGAAATGAGCGCCCTACTACTTTTTTATTTGATTTAGATTGGCCGAGCGTATGTACGAGTACCTTTGCAAAACAAAGTCGTGTTAGGTACACCACTTATTATACGGGTACTCAAGAACGGGTGGACCGCTGTTTATGATTTTTGTGTTTTTGGATTTGTCTACATCGGTATGCAGACTCTATTATTCCAATAAATGTGTTGTGTAGGACAAAATTTATTTCCGTAAAATTCTCTTGATGGTGAAATAACTTTCAATCATAAGGATTGATATGCTTGTGTAGTAATCATTCTCAAAATCTACCTTTTAATTTACATTATTTTTGGACACAACATACCTTAAAGCTACTTAATTATAAAAAAATTGATGTATTGTGTCGTGGACTTTTTCATGGATCTACCAAAAACCTATTTTTTCTGTACATTGTACGAGTATGCACGTATAATCAACATTAACTTTCTGTGAAACCAACCACCAAACCAAACTAAATTGAAAAATTACAAAAAAATACTAAATATTTTTTTTTAAACTCTTTTTTTAAGATTAGATATGAGGATATTACATACCATTTGAAGCATATTTTACAAAAAAATATTCAACCGTATCATTTTTGGAGGAGCCCAAACTAGGTATGTTTTGAAAGTGATTAGGTATTAATTTAATTTAATACATGTGACTAAAATGTAATGCTGTGATAAATTGTTAAAATTGGCTCAGTTAAGCCCTTCCATTAGATACCACACACGATAGGTTTCAGAGCAGAATCTTTTTATTCGTATACCAAAAAAAGATGTCGCCATACCTTCTCCCTTTTTTTCAAATTGATTCGTACGGCCTAAAGATCAATCGTTCCGATTTTCATGACTTGTGTTAAAGTCATTTGCTGGTTTTGACTGAATTTCGGGGTGTACCGCTAGGCGCTATGATATCAGTGTAGGTAGATTAGCTTTTTTGTAAATCATAGCTATAACAGGTATTTTGTTAAAAATTTACCAATAACTAATTTAAGTGTGAAATGAAAAAGCAATACTAATAAAACTACACATTACAAAAGTACTAACATATAACAAAGAAGCCAATAGTAAATACCTTACATACTAAGTGACCCATTAATATTCAAACACGGGCATTTTTATTTGATATTTTTTGGAATTTGCTGCGTTATTAATCATTTTATACCTACTTAAATGAAACCGCCAATAATAATCATCAGTATTGTCGTTAGAACGACAGTGTACATTGGTTACACTAAGCTAGAAGAACACTAATAGTACCTATTATAATAATGCTTCGTTGTTTAGTTTTTTTTACTACCGTTTGTATGTTCGCGAGATCCCAAGAACTCGGTAAGTACGAGTATTTAATATTTTGGGAATGGATAATCGTAACAGACGCGTGTATACATTTTAGTGTGAGTTTGTTTTAATTTACAGAAATTCTATCAAATATATTAGACGGTGCTAAAACTCCGATGAGAGTTATTGAGGCAGATGTCTCTTTGATGCATAAGAAGGTACCTACCTATTTGGTTTATTTCGTTTCGCTAGTAACTAACATGGTTATGGGCATGACCATCTTAATTACCAGCTACTTGATGTTGCATAAACTATGAGTGTTAGAGACTGAACAGATGTGAACATTTCAATCACAAAGCAAAACTTTTTGGCTAATCAATCACTTCTTCGCCTTGAATTCCCTCCTCATTCCTCGCACTCCTACACACAGTCGTTAACTGTTAAATCTGTTCGTCTCTGAAATTCCCAACCCTTATTTACTTGAGAGTCAGAATCATTGTCTATTTTTAAAACAAAGATCAAAGCACATTTCTTTGCCCTTTAACACTCCTGCTTAGTCTCCTAATCTCATTCCTTCTTTTTAGTTTTCCTTTTCTGTTTATTTTATATTATTTTTTTCTTTCCCTGATCATCCTTGTGTGGTACCTCGTAACACAGGGATATTAATCCCTACTTCGAGACCGTTACAAGAGGTGTGTGGTCTGGCGCATATTTATTTTATTTATTTTTGCTATTTTCGGGCTGTTAGTTACGGATTCTATATTTTATTATTATTTATTTGTCTTTTTATTGTTATTTTTTAAGTAAATAAAATTTAAGTTTTTTGTGCACTTGCCAACCCTTCCTAACATTTTCCTCTACTTAGGTTATCTGGAAGAGATTGCTTTTAAACAATAAGACCGCCTAATTGCATCGTCATAATCTTATAATACCAACCTGTAATTTTTATTTGATGTCCAATAAAGATTATTTATCTTAGTCATAACTTCTAAAAAGTGAACTAAAATCTGGTAACAGTGAAATGATTTAAAATCTCATTGCTAAGCTCTATGCGCTATGTGTGTAGTGGTTTGCTGGAAAACAAAAGGACTAGTTCGGAAGGGCTCGGAGACTCATAGGCGACGATGCGCTCGTCGGAACCAACTTCACAGTTTTGAGCATCCGGCGTAAAGTCGCCTGTCAGGCTTCCACCCCCATGTGGTTGACTTTCCGACAATTTGCACTCAACGGTTGCTGCGTCTATTCTGGTCCGGACTAGGGTGTGGGACGCTTTTCCTGTGTCTGTGTTTCTGGATACTTACACCTTGGTATCTTCAAGGCCAGAGTCAATAGGCATTTTCTAGGTAAGCGTACCACCATCGGCCTAGTCATCGCTTACAACCAGGCGGGACAACCATTTTAAATACAAAAAGAAGGAAGAGACTGACTTTTCGCTTGTTGAGCACATAACGTATTAAAAAATCATTTTCCGTTTTAACGTAGGTTTAAACTTTGCTTTTGCTGGTAAATAAAGTGCAAAACCTAATAAAAAAATTCCAAATTTCAGAATGTATGTATGTATTTCAGGCTGACACCGTAGTACTTAAATTATACTACGAAAGTCTCTGCCCATATTGCATAAAGTTCGATGCGCATTTTGTAGACGTGGTCAAAAAATTGCACCAATACCTAGACGTTCACACTTATCCATATGGAAACGCAGATGTAAGTGTAATGTATTATGATTTAGGTATGTTAAAACATCTCTTAAACATATGTAGTTTTGTATGACTGAAATATTTGCTCAAAATATCATCATTGCTGCTGCACTACACGACTTTGGTTTCCTCAAAAGAAGACCAGAGCGGCCAATGAAAGGCATCCGCCATCCAGTAAAAAAAAACCTTCCACCTTTATCGAGTCGGCTGTTTACCATGCAGGGAAGGGGGAAAACGTTTAACACAGATAGATCCTATACTATTGAATGTTTTTCACATTTTGTTTTCCCCATTGTTTCATTTAATTTTGTGGTTGTCGAACCTAAATTTCATTGAATAAATGAAAAACATCATTACAACAGCATACGTATAGACAGGACAATCACTCGGTCAGTATCAAATTTCAGACTAACAAGTATGACAACGGCACAATAGAGGTAGACTGTCAACACGGACCACGGGAGTGCTACGGGAACAAGCTACACGCGTGCACTTTAGATATCCTGCCTGGCCCAACACTGGGCATATATTACAATGGATGTATGATAGGCCGTCGATCTACCGATCAAGCCGCTGATGAGGTAAACTGTCCAGCATCACATATTATATAGTTCTTGGTAAGGTTGAGTGCTCCCGCAGACTTGGTGATTAGTTGCGGCCATAAAAGGTCCCGAAAGGAATCTTTTTTTAGTGATCCCGGGTTCCTTCCATTCTGGGGTATTTTGGGTAGGGGTCTTTGTTTTACCAGAAGTTCCGAGTCCCACATATCCTAGGCGTCCCGAAGTAAGGGCCCTGGGAATGCCTAAATGCATTTCCTGACGCAAAAAAAAAGGTGGCAACAGTAGGTATGTACTGGGTGGGGCCTTTTCACAATCCCGTATAGAAACTGAGCGTGACGAGTAATTTTGTAATATGATCTTTTAATTCAAGCCAGTTAGCGGAAACCTGGCACAAACGAATCTTCTAGACTGGATATTTATTGCTAAAATTGCTCGCTAAGCTCAGTGTAGATTTGTTTTAAGAAGAAAGAAGGCAATGGCTAGGGCCGTCACTTGTTGATCCTTTATTTATTTGCATTTTTAGTGTGGCAATGAAATGAAGATTGATGTGCCAACAGTGAACTCTATAAAACAATGCGCCAAGGGAGCAAAAGGCCAAGAACTTCTAATAGCCTACGGGGTGGAGAGCGCTAAGGCAGGCTTCATCTATGTGCCGTATGTGACCATCAATGGCGAGGAATGGACAGGAAAGGACCTTTTGACAGACGTTTGCGCAGCCTTCACTAACCCACCGGAACCTTGCACCCATCAGGAATCATGAAGATTTGTGCCACCCATAGGTTACTTAAATAAATAGTCTGTATTTCGTCCATTTTTGGTTTACCTTCATACTAACTTCGGTAAAATAATAGATATTTTATTTAGTTAGATGACAAAAATAATCATTAATTTGGTTTTCAAAAACGTGTAGCGACATCTATCTCGCCACAGACGAACTAAAACATTGACGTATCCTACATCGCGATATTTAAGTTATCCGAGCGATTGGAAATATATACAAGAACCCGACAACAACCGTCGGGCAGTAGCCCACCAGACACAACACCCGTCTGGTCGGAGGATCCTCCCTTTTCAATGGTGGATGAGGAACTTAACACCCTGTTCCTCACACACTCCAAACTGGTGACCCCGAGCATGAACGTCAGCACAGAGCCTTCTCAGCGACCTTGGCACAGCACACTGCACTTCGGCCGGTCAGCAAGCAGAGACGCACTTCTCTCCTGGTCGACGCAGCAGCCAGCCACTACGCAGCACTGCACCACTCCGACTCACTGGAGCATTCGCAGCATCACCCCGACTCACTGGGGCATAACCGCAGACAGTTCCAACTCACCGTGAACTATGCGGCATCTGGCTTCGATTCACTGGAACATCCACTATCGACCTCCGGTCTCGGAGGGGAGTGATGTAGCGACATCTATCTCGCCACAGACGAACTAAAACATTGACGTATCCTACATCGCGATATTTAAGTTATCCGAGCGATTGGAAATATATACAAGAACCCGACAACAACCGTCGGGCAGTAGCCCACCAGACACAACACCCGTCTGGTCGGAGGATCCTCCCTTTTCAATGGTGGATGAGGAACTTAACACCCTGTTCCTCACACACTCCAAAAACGTTTACGGTACAAATAACTCAATCCTATGTACTCAAGCATTAATTAAATCTGGGCCCGTATCCACAAACGCAAATGAGAAGTTGAGCTCACCTCAAATTGATGGCGCCCGTCACATGACAACAGAAATGAAAGGGACATCTATACATGCAACGACTGCTCAGCTTTGATTGACGTTTCTGGATTCGGGCGCCAGGCACAAAACAAACGCAATGCACATCTCATGTAGTTCGTCCTAGTATCGAATCCACGACCTTTGGATTTAAAGGCAGGATTGTTGCAACAACAAGCCAGTCATTGAAATATGCTTGAGTAGAGATTTTGATATTGCCTCTCCAAAATGTTTTGAATAAATTGTTGTATGACGTTCGTCATATCTGTACGACAGTTTTCTGCCTTTTTATTGAATTAGCTCAGCCTCATATATACATATATCTATTTAATACAAGCCTTCTGGATGACCTTAGTGTAATTTATAAAATACTAATCTTCACATATTTACGCTCGCCACATGCTACGATCCAGAACCTACACTTTTTCTTAGCTTCTTCCCCACTCATATCTAATAATTTAATTCTAGCAATTAACAGATATGAGAGTAGGTACGTGGAAGAGACATGCTAGTAAGTTGGAACCAATAGAGTCAGTTAAAACTCAGACTAAACTTGGTTCAGTTTTAAACCAAGTAATAACCAATTAAAGTTTGTCGTTTGTGAATGAAGGCGATTAAAAAGTTTTATCTGTGTGTGCTCATTTGTAAAGATATAACAATAATTTATTTGCTTAAATATTGTCGCTAGTCAAATAAATTATCTATTCTTTACAAGTCTTTCACCTAATGGTCATTTGACAAGCAGATTAAATATTTTAACTGAGACTAGATGAGCTTTCATTGCCAATGAGAATAACTAAAAGCCAGTTCTTAAGTAACAGTGCAGTGATGGTTTGTTTAAAAGTGATTCTTCTTATTCTGTTTAGTGATGTTATATGTGGGACGAATGAATTTTGCACTGGCCAAGGGCACTTTGAGTTTATCGGTAAGTAATTTTGACAAGTCTATCAGCCCTGGGCATGATTTTGTATTTTTTTTGTACAGTCAAAAGCATAAATATCTATCATAATAATGCTTTTGACTGTTCTCGCTACTTCAACGCCTATAAAGAAAACGATTGGAGATATTGATAGTATTGATACTCGTGACTCAGTGACTACATTAAGTCCGTGCCATACCATTATTTTTTCAAAAGTTAAAATTTCCGAATCTTTATAAGGGTTTTTTTTAATGCTTTATTAGGTCCAAAAGAGGTACACACCATTTAGTGTTAGATGCTAGAACTTTCTAGTGCGCTCACACCGGCAACTTAATTATTGGTCACTAAAATTTGTCACACCCAAATTCAGCAATTTACTTGGATTCAACTATGAAGCAATTTTTTTTAAAACTCCCATTTGAGGAGGTTTAATCAACTAGGCAACCTAACTTTGTTTAAAATAAACAAACATTACAATCGTCTGCTTACTGCAAAAATCGAATAAATGCAGACTTTGATATTTTGAGAAAAAGGCACTTGAAACTTTTCACAAATGGTATTAAAACTCAAGTGCTAGGTAGGTGGTGAGGCTTTCGCCGTCATCCGATTAGGTTTTTTATTGATGTTTTCCATCACCGGAGAGTAAATCGGTATGAATGTACACAAAGATGTGTTTCTGGCCAGATTTGAACTCGGGACCACACGATCCACCATTTTTTATGGTTTAAAAATATTTATTATTTACATGTAAAAACTTTACGTATTTATTAATTAGATTAGATTAAATTAGATTTATTTCTCTCTTATTACATAATTACAATATTTTCACATTAAATGTCAGATATAAGAATTTGTATTAAGATCGTCAACAATATAGTAATAATAATAGCATGCATAGAAATATCAAGGTTAAATCATAATCATAATCATACAATCAAACACCATTAAAATAAATACAAATGTCAACTAAAACTAAAATACACAATTTAAATATTCGTCAATGGAATAGAAAGACTTTTCCAGCAAAAGGTTTCCCAGTTGGCGTCGAAATGCTTCGTCGGTTTGTGCATTTTTCAGGTTTGGTTTGGTTACGATGGTGTTCATTGTTACTTGTATGTTAATCAAAATATCTGTATTTATTTTAGTTATCCATTCTGGCTGACTCTGCAACGGTTACACTTAACATTTATTCGATTTAACCTGTAAAGTGCATGAAAAATGACATACACTGTGTTCTTAACTTGATTTTGTCAAAAAGTGCAATTATGCGATTTTCGCAGTAAGCAGACGATATATTCATCCACTAGTTGTCGACTGTTCAGGTTTTATGCTATAAAAGTTTAATTAGGAACCTTAATTAGGTATAAGTATGTTTATGGACTGTGTTACTCGTAGGTAATGCTACCTATACTCAATTAATTAAATTTTCCATTTTTATTTTAGAAGGACAGTGGGTGAAAACCAATGAGGTAAGTAAAAAATATTTTAATTAGATTATAGTTTAGTGCTTAGTCAAATTCAAAAAGAGTAGTTTTTGCTCAGTTATAATAATCAAATAATTACAGCGAAATAGATAAGTTTTGACCCTACTATAATGAATCAGACCTAGTGATAAGAACATTATGAACGTCTATTCATTATGATATTTATTACTAAGTATGCAGGAAGATAAGTTTATTGTTATAATATGCTAGTATTTCCTACCTCTTGATAAATTCTGACTCTTATACTGGAGCAACTCTTGAGTTAGAAGTGGAGGGCTCCTTAGGACTAGGCCAAGAGCAACATGCCAAGTTTCTACTAAATAAGTCCGAGGCAATAGGTGATTTTCAACAAAATATTTAATGTCATTCCCTTCGGCTTTAAAGTTTTTGACGTGTTGTGACAACCTTTTCAAACCTTTCTTGAAATCATCGATTAATTGTTTCCATTCCAGACTGAGAGGTGTTATGTGCAGAACAAGATCAGCATTAAAGTATTTTATGAGACGCTGTGCCCTGGTAGTATTCACTTCATCACAAATCAACTACGACCTACTGCGGAGAAACTCGGACGTTACTTGGACATACATTTGGTTCCATATGGACACGCAAGGGTAGGTAAAAGGATTTAAGTTTGTTTCTAAGTATGAGAGCGTTGAATAAAAAAAATGGAAACTGACAATTTTTTAAACAACTTGGGTGGTTATGGCGATTGAAGCCGCTAACTATTGATTTATTTTTATAACTTCCAAATTAGACATTGTTATTAAAAACTGAACAATGAATATCTCAAAAAATGCTCCTCTACCTCAAAAACTAAAACTACTAAGTACCTACTAAAAAACAGAATGAAAAGTCGTAGACAGACATTCAATATTCAAATGAAGCATTTTTTGAGATATTCATTGTTAAGTTTAAAAAAAAATGTCTTATTTGGGAGTTATGAAAATAAATCAATTGGTGGCGCTAGTTGGCGGCTAAACTCGCCTTAACAGTCATACGAAGCGCCCTTAAGTAAGCCGCTACCGCAGCTTATGAACACTTGCAACGTGCTTGCAACACTTAGCTTATTTAGTCATCAAGAGTCCGCCTAAAGGACTAGTTTCCAAGCCACGAAATAAATGTTAAAAAGAGATTATCAAGAAGAAATAAGGTCCTCCAGCTGACCACACAACAGGTCCCCGATAAGCTCTGGCTGGCTAACTCACCAGCACGAACACAAAACAGCCAAAGCATTGTTATGACCCTTACAGAATACACAGTACCTCAGTCAGTAAGTCAGTTGTCAGATATTTATCTAAAACATCATCTTCACCTTCAGACTCGGGAGGTGTTCGGTCAGTCCGCGCAGTACCAGTTCGAGTGCCAGCACGGACCTCAGGAGTGCTTCGGCAACCGGCTGCACGCGTGCGCTGTGGACGTCCTCCACAACGACACGCAAGCCGCCATCTTCAATGCCTGCCTCATGACTTACGCCAACTACAAGAAGGACCCAGGGTTTGATTACACGATCGTTGTCAACTGGGTAGGTTATTCGTAACGGTTACTATTTTTCATCCTTGATTCTCCAATGATACTCGAAATCCCTTTATATCCCGCTTGTAATTCACACCTTTGATTAAATAGGTTAGATACTAGCATGTTTTTAAGGAATTTATGTACATAATGTGTAACTATAAGGTTCTGACTTCAAATGTTACACCGAATTCGGAGTCTGCCTAAAGTACTTTAGAGAGATTTGATTATAATTAACACCATTGCAATTCTGATTTCATAGTGCCTAAGAATGCCACAATCGTATCATAAGTAGTTGAATGAATTCTCCCATTGTAATTATTAACTATTTCCATCTGAAAATATTAAATGTGTGTTGCAGTGCAATTACAAACTCAACATGCCGATAAAAGGTATTTGGGATTGCGTGAACGGCGACAGAAGTTCTGCCCTCCTAAAAACCTACGGAGAAGAGACCAAAGAGGTCGGACTGCGGTACATTCCCTACATCCTGATTGAAGACTCACCAGACAGGCAGGATGAGGCTACGAGGGACCTGACGTCTACTATTTGTCGTATGTTGCAACCCACACCGTCATCTTGTTACAGATAATAAAGGGATGAAATGATTAGTTGTCCAATCATTAAAAAGCAATATTCATAGGGTTCCTAATCTCGCCCTTCCTTCATGAGAAATGAGAAGGAGCTACTACAGCATGTCGGTCGACACACTTTCCATTCACCTATCATCAGTGAACTTTGTGTTTTCCTTAGAGCTGGATGATGGCCAGTCGTGACAACAGTTTGTCATCATCAGTATAGGTACAATACGACATTAAGATGTTTGGTACCTACTAATGAGTAGCTGCTTACAAAATACTATAGGTACTGGGTAGTGCTTATGGTATTTTGTACGTATTCTGTTAAATCATTTAAAAAGATACTCAACTCATCTTAGGGATAAATTCTTCGGAATTCCGGCAAGTTTTTGGTGTGTTGTCTGGTTGGTAACGACCTCGTAGACTAACCCTGTCAAAACTCTTGCAAAACTGTTCCCAACGTTAGGCGGAACAAAACCGACTTGTTACACGAAAACCACATCGGAAAGCGCGCCACAAAACATGTTCAGAGGTTTTGCGTTTTAGCCGACCAAGCGGGAACGTGGAAAAGATTTCTGAACATGTCTGCAAGCAACTTGGAGAATATTTTAGAAACTTACTTTGCATTTCAAAGGTTCCTTTGAATATTTAGTATAAGAAGAGAACAGCGTGCACTCATTCTCTGAAGACCAAAACAAAGCCACCGATATCGATCGATGTTGGTTTAGCTGAGCGGGCGGGACTCGAACTCAAGAAATTGCAGAAAGCTCATAAGCTGTCACGTGACCAACCAGGCCCCTGGTAAATCTACAGTAATCCGGTTAACAGCCTAAAAGCTTGTGCGTCAATTTTTAAACAAAACATAAACTCACCAAAACGTTTTACGCTGGTAACTGAAATATGTTGTAAAAAATAACTGGTAGGTACTTGGGCAAGCCAGTACGTCTACCGCTAGTTGCCACTTTAAATTTAAATGATCGTTCGCGTAAAAAAAATGTTTTGGGATGACACATGACATGACATGAAAATGTCAAATCCCAATACATTTTTTACGCGAACAATAATGTAGGAATCTTAAATTGGCAACTCATGGTCAAATACCTAAAGATTTTCTTTTCTATTATTAGAGATATAGTCTCGTCCCTCCATATGTTATAAAAGCTCCTTTTAATACGAGTAGTGTCAATTTGTCTTAAGTGGGTGTCTTTCTTAGTTAGAACATAAGAATAGCTTTCCGTCAATTTACCGCAACAGGTATATACTCAGCACTTATTACAGCGAAAGCTGTTATTCACTAACTATAGGCCACTAATTCGTATGACGAGTAAAATATTTTATTACAGCTATTAGTCTTTGCCACCCCATAAACAACAAGTATCTCTAACTCTTCAAAATCACGACCAACTCCGCAATAGTAAGGATCCAGCGAAGCCCCATTATGCCTGAATAGCTTAAAACTAACAGTTCCAGTTCCCAGGAATCCTACACATGGACGGGTTCCCACCATCCCGCCGCTCGCGGAGACTTGCTAAAGTGTTATTGTGCCCGACTCCCGAATGATAACAGCGCGTCACGTCGCCCTTCCGACTTCGTAATTACGCGACATTAACAATATTGAATTCTATTTGCATTAGGAATAGGTAAGACAATGCATGTAGGGACGACAGCAAACGGCACATCAACCTTTACCATTGCAAAATGGATCTTATGTTGGCAGAGTAAAGTGCCCACATGTTAAGCTTGACGTGCTGTTAGAGGTCTCCGTGTACTGTACGTACTCGTACGTGGCCAGCTGTGTAAGATTGGCGTAAGTTACGTGTAGTAATAATCTGAATAAGACTTTTTTCATATTATTGAAATTCAGTAGTTGAAGAAACAGTGCTTGTGATTTTTGCTGTGCAAAATATACAAAATGAACTACTTAATGAATATATCTTTTACGAAAAGAATACTTCAAATTGGCATTACGCTGTCTACTATATTAAGTAAATTCTGTTTTTCAAAATAGTGAAACTGAAAACATACTATTTCCTTATGGTATTTTAAAGTGATGAGTATTAGGTCCGAGGAATTGTTGGTACATTGTCAGTAGGCGCTTTACTGCCAACAAAACGGACTATGAAGTGGAGGTACAAAAATAAAGTATTACCTAACGGTTATTAAATTATCTGAAGCAGATTTTTAGTTATTTTGAAAACAAATCTGTACTATTTTCTTTTATGTAATAGGGAGCAAACGAGCTGGAAGGTCACCTGATGAAAAGTGATCACCTCCACCCATGGACAACTGCAACTACTAATATTATAAAGAGAAAAGATTTGTTTGTTTGTATTGTATTTGCTCCGAAACTATACCTATAACGCTACATTCTCAGGGAGTGAAATAAGCTATATTTTTTTTTAATGTTGGTGGGGGAAATAGTTTACTCGGGCAAGCCGCTGATGGGCAGCTAGCACAAAATAAAGAGTTTACATATGGACCGCTCGCACCTTTTTCCAAAACTTGCGTGAACCGCCTAGGGTTACTACTATATTTTTTTTACTACTACTAGGTTTTTTTGGGCGGTACATGTAAAAACAGCACACATTGGTTGCAAATTATTTATTCTCAAAAATTAATCATAGTTCATAATTTAATACTTTCTTTCCTAAAACAACCTTAAATCACTTCTGCCTGCAACATATATTGGAGTCAAAGTAATTACATGCATTCTTAGTAAAGTTGCAAACACAAACCTGCCGGTGACCACACTTTCTGTCTAATTGAGGATTTTGAACTTTTCACTGCACTTGATATTATGGATAAGAGTCACAATATGTTGGAAACACAAGCACTCCTGAGGACACTAGCGCAGAGGATGACGGATTTCGAAGTTCACCTGGAGGCTGCCAAGGGTTCATCTGCCACCCCCGACAACTTAACAACTCTATCTCGGGACTTCTATGCGTTTCGGGACCACACCTGGGGTGTTTTGAGCATACTAATGCAGCAGCTTCAGGATGTATCAAGATCTGTGGATGCTATCGAGATGAGGCACAGGCGAAAATTTTTAATTATTTCTGGTGTCCCTGAAGAGGCCGATGAGGATCTGTCAGATACAGTCGTGTCTCTGCTGCACAAAAATCTTGGCCTCACCGATCTTGACAAGTCTTCGTTCGCCAACCCACATCGTTTTGGAAGCACAAGTGAAGGACGTAGCCGTCCTGTCATGGTGAAATTCACAAGCCCCGTTGTCAAGGCTGCCGTTTGGAGGAAGAAGACTTCGTTAAAGGGATCTCCCTTTGTCCTGTCAGAATTCCTCACCAGGAGTCGTCAGGCGATATTTCTTGCCGCGCGCAAGCACTTCGGTATGTGGAGTGTGTGGTCGATGGATGGTGCTATATTCGTCAAGCTTCCCGACGGCACCCGCGAACGTATCTCCGATTCTGACCATCTGGATCGGCTGATTGGTTCCCACGAAGGCGTCGAAATACCCGCACAACTTGCCGAGTCGAGTGCTACTCAACAGCAGCCTTCTCCTCCCGTGAAGAAAGCGAGGTCCACTGCGGCTGCCAAGCCTGGGGTGTTGAAGACAAAACGCCGTCCAGCTAAGTAGGCTTGTGTAGTTTGTCCGCTTTTGTGTTCACAAAGTCATGGTATACCCAGCGCTTCGTTGTTTATTATCACTAGTGGTTTTTTTTGACACCCTCATTTAGCTTTTTTTTTTTTATACAAATTCCTCTTCTCTCACCGTCCTTATTAATGTTTAAATTGTAACTTTTTACTTTTGCCATAATATAACCTCTATTTCGTTCGTGGTAGTCTGTTGACAAATTGTAAGTTGACATGTTGTTGACATCTATCATCTTAACATTATAACGTTTGTTTTTTTTTTGGTTTGGCGGACGTGGTGTCAAAGTAACTCGGCAAAAACTGCTATTTGCTTGTAATTTTTTATTTTTTTATTTTGCGTTTTGTTTTTGTGCCATGGCTTTGAGCTTTTGTTTTTTAGCCTATTGATTTTGTTCTGTATTCATTCGTTTTTCTTCTATGTAAACAGTCAACCGGCAGGGTTAACGCGTACATTGTAATATTAATATTGCTTTTCTTTTTTTATATTTATAGGGACTATATATATATATATATATATATATATATTTATAATTATTATTTAAATACTTGCTTGCACTTGGCTAAATGTCTTGTGATGGTAGTTTTTATTCAGCGTTCGGGTCTCTTTCGTCGTCGTATGAATCTCTAAGCTCCTTTGTAGATAATTACACTATCCAGAAAAGGCTCGCTGCTGACCTACTTGATAGTCGCCGACATCTGAACGTTTGCCATATAAACGCCCAAAGCATACCTAAGCACCACTCTGAATTGCTTAATACTTTCTCTGGTGATATGGTACATGCTGTACTTGTGTCTGAAAGTTTACTTAAACCGCATATTAATTCTACATCTTACAGTGTTCCTGGGTTCGTTCTCATTCGTAATGACAGAACAGATAAGGGTGGTGGTGGAGTAGCAATCTACTTACGTGGCGATATCCCTTATAATATTATTGCCGCTACACCGTCTGAATATTCTCGTTCCGTCGAGTATCTGGTTATAGAAGTCAACTTCAGAGGGGTCAAGGCTGTTCTTGGCGTCGTCTACTGCCCACCTAATGTAAACTATTTCTGTAAGTTAGAGGCCATGCTGGAACAAATCTGTTCTGATTATACTCACATTATCGTCATGGGTGACTTCAACACCGACCTTCTGAAGGTTGGCTCTCGTTCCCGTAAACTTCTGTCCATTGTTGAATCTGTCAACCTGTCTATTCTTCCATCATCTCCCACACATCGTAACGTTGACTCTGACGACACTTTGCTTGATTTAATTTTATCTTCTTCTCCTGATTTCGTGTCTAAGCATGGACAGCTCCTAGCGCCAGGGTTTTCTCATCATGACTTGATCTTCTTGTCTTATAACATTCGTCCACCTAAGCGCAGGGCTGAGTTTGTACATCTCCGCTGTTTCTCAAAGATTGATGAGGATAAGCTGCAGTCTGAGGCGACGGCCATTGACTGGTCTTTGTTGGCTGAGGCAGACTCAGTTGACGGTAAGGTTTCTGCACTAAATAATGCTATTTTGGAGTTATTCTACAAACACGCTCCACGACGCGCGGTGAGAGTGAGACGGCCGCCAGCCCCCTGGATAACAGAAGCAGTCCGTTTGGCAATGTCTATAAGGGACAAGGCGTTCCGTGATTTCAAAGCTGATCGCTGTATCCTGAAATGGGATAAGTTCAAAAAACTCAGAAACCGCTGCAATATGGTGGTGAGGGCTGCCAAACGCCATTACATACATGAAAACGTGCTGTCTTCGTCCTCCTCAGATATCTGGAAATTTCTTAAATCTCTTGGTTTCGGCAAATCGTCATCTCATCTTACGCTATCTTCTTTTTCTCCAAATGAGCTTAATACTCACTTCTCCCATTCCACTTCTCTCGATTTTACTACGTTAAACTCCACCTTATCTATTATAAAATCTTTAACTCCCTTGCCAATAGAAACCTTTTCCTTCTCACCGGTGTCAGAGTCTGATGTTCGCAAGATTATATTGTCCATAAAATCCAAGGCTGTCGGGTATGACGATGTTAGTAGAACAATGATAGTTCTAATTTTGGCCCAAATACTTCCTGTGATAACACATATTGTTAATTTCTCTCTTGATCGTGGGTGTTTTCCCTCTGCATGGCGTAAAGCCTTTGTCATTCCACTTCCCAAAGTCTCTAGCCCTGACTCGCTCAATCAGTTTCGCCCAATTTCAATTTTACCTTTTTTGTCCAAAGTCTTAGAAGCTGCTGCTCACAAACAATTATCCTCCTTTATTTACGCTAATAACCTCCTTAGTCCCTACCAGTCTGGTTTTCGCCCCAGTCACAGCACCACCACTGCTCTCATAAAGGTCACTGATGACATCAGAGCCGGCATGGAGGAGTCGTGCCTAACGGTACTTGTTCTTATTGATTTCTCTAACGCCTTTAATACCGTTAATCACGACATTCTCCTTGCTGTGCTCTCGTACCTTCGAATTTCCCCTTCAGCGCTTGATTGGTTTTCTTCGTATCTCCGTGATCGCCACCAAGCTGTTCGAGTGGGACAATCTCTCTCTGTTTGGTCAGGTTTGGATACTGGTGTCCCTCAGGGTGGCATATTGTCACCTATGCTATTCTCAATTTTTATAAACGTTCTGGCTGGCGAACTTGGATGCCCCCACCATTTTTATGCAGATGATCTACAGATCTACAAGCAGGGAAAGACTGTTGAGATTAACAGCGCTATTGGACAAGTTAACCGCGATCTGGAGTGCGTTGTTGAGTGGTCTGCCAAATTCGGAGTCAAGGTTAATCCTATCAAATGCCAAGCCATAATCATCGGTGGCTCACGACAACTGGTGAAGCTTGATATGAGTGCAGTTTCACCTATTGTAATGGACGGGATCGTTGTTCCTTACTCCCCTTGTGTGAAAAATCTTGGCATTCATATGGACTGCTCTCTCAGCTGGACCAAGCATATTAGTGAACTGAGCAGGAAAGTAACTGGGACTCTTCGCGCTCTCTATCGCCTGAAGAACTTTCTGCCGTCATCTACAAAGACACTGCTAGTGCAAGCCCTTATCTTGCCGTTGATTGATTATGGTGATGTCTGTCTCAGTAACGTTTCACAGGAGCTTTTGAACAAAATGGATCGACTTCTAAATAATTGTATACGTTTCATTTTCGGATTGCGCAAATATGACCACGTCTCCATTTTCCGCTCTAAACTTAACTGGATGCCTATCCGGCAGCGTAGGTCCATTCGAATTTTAAATGTTCTCTTTTCTATTCTTTTTGATCCTAATTCTCCATCTTATTTAAAAAGTAAATTTCAGTTTCTTCATTCTTCACATTGTCGTCAGTTGCGTTCTGAAGATACTCTTTCCCTTCTTACGCCCTCTCATTCTTCCGGTTTCATGTCTAGTTCTTTCGCTGTATCTGCGATTCGTCTTTGGAACAAACTTCCTGTTCCAATAAGAAAATCTATTAGTAAATACAGGTTTAAAGTGGCTGTTCGAAAGCATTACGGATCGGTGGTCACGCATTAGGGATGGGTCCTTGAGTCACTGTTAGGTGAATGTGGTTCAAAGTTAATACGAGGTTATTCTGAGGGGTTTATATGGCTATTATTCTACTTCTATTTATGTATGTTTATTTTTATCGATTTATATTGAATTTATATATTATTTATTTTGTTGTTTTGTTATTTTATAATAATTAGCATCTGTTGTTGTTTTCAAAAGTAATTTATTTAGTTTAATCTCGTGCACCGTGTTTAATTAATCGTGTGGTTGACTGGTAGAGAATGCCCTTTGGCATTAAGTCCGCCAATTGTATCATTAATTTTGTGCAATGAAGAATAAATAAATAAATAAATATATTCGCTCTGAATTTTCAAAATTAAGTAAGTTACACCTACTTGACAGAACCGGCCAAAAACAAAATAAAATCATGTGAAAAATTGCACCAAGTTCGACATAAACAAAAACACTCGCGACAGTGCGACGTTCCGACTCACCGAAGCTCACTGACTTCGCTTGTGAACTCATGTCTCTGTGTGCGTGCGTCAAAAATGGCGTGTTGTTCTAAGCGGGCTATCTGTCAGAGCGCCGCGCATGTCTAATTTGTGCAGCTAGTATAAAATAATAATGAAAATGAATGGAAATGTCAATGTCAGTTCTGCCCCAAACGTTTTTCAATAGTAATTGCTACTATTCAATGGTGGAAATATTACGAATGGAATATTTTTTGTTTCATACTTTTTAGAGCTTGATCATTCAGCCATAACTAAATCCCGTTTTTGAACTTGCATTTTATTCAAAACTAGCTGTTCGTCAGCGGCTTCGCCCGCGTGGACTGTCTTTGCCGTCAAAATTTAACCTAAATTAAAAAAATATATAAGTAGCATATGTCACTCCCTGATAATGTAGCTTTATATTGGTGAAAGAATTTTTAAAATCGGTCCAGTAGTTTCGTAGACTATTCAATACAAACAAAAGAAACAAACAAATCTTTCCTCTTCATAATATTAATACATAAGATTTTGGCTGTTCCGGTTCCATGTCATAGAAATTCTAATTGTTTTTTTTTCTTAAACAAACCTTGTCGAAAAGAAAGAAAACATCCAACTTGGCGCAGTTGTTCAGAACTTATACTTGTACAATGTAAACTTTACCACGATTCATTTTTATTTGTATATATATTTTTGAGGTTTGGGTTACGTATTTGTATTTTTGGTAAGGTTGGAGAAAAGATGTGTGAATCAAATCTCAGGCGGGGTTTTAGACTTTATTCCTGATTATCGAGTTCCTTCGAGAAAAACGCATGCAGCAACCAACGATAAGTAATAATATTAATTAAAATATGCTCTAAAAATAGCCAAAATGATCCTTTAACATTATTTTCTTAGTTCATGACTTTTTTTGCTAGAGGTTGCCACGATAAATGGGATATGACGTCACAAAACCTTTCCCAAGTAATTATTGACTATTTAATTAGGTTTTTTAAGACTAGTATCTGAATTGTAAAGAATTCAAGAGAATGTTGACCGTTTAGACAGGATCGAGTGAGAGGTCGGTATCAGTATGCAGCTGCTATGCGCTGATGAATCACGACACAAACATTTCAAATATTCGATTCTCATGACTAAGAGCATATTGTAGTCATTGGCCATAAAGTTTTATATTTAAAACCAGTTACGATAAAACAGTGCAGGGCACTGTGCTATGTGTCATTTGGTCTGATGCACGCAAAACAAAATTTCAAGTCTACGGTCCTTAGTTTCCTTTTTATAAATATTAAAATTGAATTAGCAGTGTTCCAATTTAGGTCTATTTTTAATTAAATATGTTTAAGCGTTTAGTTTAGTTACTAAACACACTTTGCCTGAAATGGCAAAAACCCAACTGACTTCCGGATTTCGCACCGAGCGCTCTTTACACACCATGACTACTTTGACAGTCGTCGAAAACTGCATTAATCGAAGGAAGTATTTACTTTCACTCGCGAGTTACAGACGTCCCACGATCCAAGGAATAGAACTAATTAACGCTCAGAACATTGCTCAAACACCGTTGTGCTCGTCTGTACTGTACCCTGAGGTCCAATTAATTTAAATCCTGCCAGTATTGTACCCGACTAGACAGGGATGTCAATTGTTTAACTGCTTATTGATGAGTCTGTCTGGTAGCTTAACCAAGGTATTTTTAGCATCCCTTTTTAGATTATAC
Source organism: Udea olivalis (assembly GCA_947369235.1). Taxonomy (NCBI): domain Eukaryota; kingdom Metazoa; phylum Arthropoda; class Insecta; order Lepidoptera; family Crambidae; genus Udea; species Udea olivalis. Next base: position 11,527,495 of record OX376341.1, on the reverse strand, counting down.
TGAAATATTCAATATATTATTGAATATAACTTAAATTTAAAGTACTCATGGTTGACGTACTGATTCATTTGGGTTTTGCCTAATATCAAGAATAAATGAAATTATGTATAACTGTGTGTAGTTACTAGTACGTCAACAATAGACACGTACAAACGCTAACATCTTTACGCAACAGTATGAACGTGTCTCGGATGCGCTACCCAAGTATTTGGTGTTTCGCTATAGTTGATACCTACACTACAATAAAGTGAACTAAAATTGCGAATCCTAACAAATACGTCACGTATGTCTTATCAATACCAAATTAAAGAGAGTTTTTGTTTCTTCGAACGTTAGTAGCTAGTAAAACGTTTATGTATCTATCAAGTTAAGCTAATAATAGGTCCCTTACTAGCAGTAGAAATACAGCTGTATGCCCGAACAATGCGACATTGGCAGTAACAGCTCCATTATTGCCGACGCTGTTGAAAACAAATGTTACTGATTTAACATACAGTTTCCTACCAGGAATGTAGTTTCCTATCTATTTCCCACACCGCGCCGCCTAGTGTATTCGAAACCGTACTGAACTACTGAGTATAGTTGTAACAAAGTTTGAGCCTGCTCCGAAGTTTCGACAGAAGCGTGCTCCTCTTCGTAGACATAAATTATCACATATTACAGAGCTTATATGAAGCAATCTCTGAAACATATTTTAATAACAAGGTACCGTTTAGTTTTCGTACTTAGTCTATAGGTATGTAATTAACTCCAACAGTGTGTGAAATGCAGATGTATTTTAATAATTGTACCAAGTGCCTACTCTACAAGTTTGTTCTCTTCGCTTTTTGATTTTCTACCTTTACGCGAATGTTTGATCACTGAAATACTCTTAATTGGTGTTGAGATTAAGCCACAGTTGAAGAGATAACATGACTTAATGGTAGAGCCAGTGAATATCTTTTAGCAGTGGCTCTCCCACCGATACCTTCCTACGTCGTGCTATGGGTGTAGGGTATAACTGCTTGCTTAACATTTTGTTTACTTTTATAATAACGCCTAAAGAGTTATAAAGGCTTCAATATCACAGCATAATTAAGCTCAAACTCTCAAACTCTCAAATAACTTTATTCAAATAGACTGTATCAGTACTTTCAAATTGTCAAATTTACAGCAAAATATACTAAATAATAGACATAAATACCATAATAATATGGATATGTAAATAAACAGTATACAGACATAATGCGACTCTACCACCGCGTCGGAGTTGTTTCTTACTGAGAAGACCCGGCGAGAAACTCAGCAGTTACTCTTTTAAACTTGTTTTGGGTTTACAACAGGCGTTAGTAAAGTACAAGCAGTGTGTCATTTTGATACAAATAAACCTAAAAGAATATAAAACAAAGAGAAAAAACCAACCATAAAAGAATATAATAAAAAGAATTCATTTAAACAATTCAAAAACAAAAATTGTTAGTCAGTACATACATACTAGGTACCTATTAACTCTTACAATAAAACATCTGTTACAATAGAGCTATTTAATCCCGCATCGAGCAGAGCGCTTATACCCAGGCATTTTTATCTATAAGGTAGTCTTTTGTAGTATAATAGCCCTTTTTTAATAAAGCCGTTTTGATGTGATTTTTGAATCTATGTAAAGGTAACTCACAAATTGTTTTTAGAATTTTGTTGTAATAATGTATACCTTGCCCCATAAAGGATCCTAAAACTTTTTGTAACCTAAAGAGTGGAAGTGCAATTTTATCCTTATTCCTAGTATTTCTGCAATGTATGTCACTGTGTTTAGCATAGAGACCAATATTTTTTCTCACCAAAACAATGCAATTGTAAATGTATTGTGACGCTACAGTGAGGATACCAATTTCCTTAAAAATCTCCCTAAGTGAAGCCCGTGCACGAAGCTTATAGATGGATCTGATAGCTCGCTTCTGGAGAATAAAGATGGTTTGTATATCCGCCGCTTGACCCCAAAGTACAATGCCGTAAGACATTACACTATGGAAATAACTAAAATAAACTGAACGAGCAGTATCAACATCTGTTAATAACCTAATTTTTCTCACTGCAAATGCAGCCGAACTAAGTCTGCCTGAGAGAGCTGTTATATGAGGGTTCCATTGCAGTTTTGAATCAAGTGTGATTCCAAGAAAAACTGTTGTATCTACAAGCTTCATAGTATTACCATCAATTTTTAGACTAATGGGGTTATCTTTAACATTAGGCAACTTAAAATTAATACATTTAGTCTTTTTTGCATTAAGCTGTAGATTATTTACTGTGAACTATTGTAAAACCTTTGAAAGTGCGTCATTAACATCATCAAAAAGGTTTTTATTTCTGTCAGTTTTAAAAACTAAAGATGTATCGTCTGCAAACAATACAACATCACAAATATCTTTTAAGTAAAAAGGTAAATCATTTATATATATCAGAAATAGTAATGGACCTAGAATGGATCCTTGAGGGACCCCCATTTTAACTTGTGATCCTGTAGAGAGTACACTGTTAACATCAACTTTTTGAGTTCTTAAACTGAGGTACGAAATTACCAAATCTAAAGCATTATCCCTAACCCCGTAAAAATCAAGCTTGCGTATAAGTGTATCGTGATCAACGCAATCAAAGGCCTTGGACAAGTCACAGAAGACGCCAAGAGCGTTCTGTGAATTTTCCCAAGCCCTAGAGATGTGTTTTAGAAGTGCGATGCCAGCATCAGTAGTAGAACGGCCTCTCGTGAATCCATATTGTTCACTGTGTAAGAGATTGTTCTCATAAAAATGGCTCAATAGTTGTTCTTGAATGATTTTTTCAAAGATCTTACTGAGAGCTGGTAGGATTGAAACAGGCCTAAAGTTACCTGGGTCTTGTTTGTTGCCTGATTTAAAAAGTGGTACAACCCTACTGTGTTTCATTAAGTTTGGAAAAACACCTTCATCAACACAATCATTGAATATTACGGCTAGATAAGGGGCAATCACGTCAATTATGTGGCTAACAATTTTGACTGATATACCCCAAAGATCAGCGGTATCTTTTGAATTAATTAATCTGAATGCTTTCATTATATCTAGTGACTCAACATGTTTAAATTTAAAGAATACACTGCAACAAGATACATTATCTTTCAACAAATGTTCCGCTCTAGTTGGTGAGGAATTTAATGAAGCTGTAGTGATTATAGGTATATTACTGAAATACTTATCAAATGCTTCAGCAACAGATGCTTCTGATTGTAAGATGTTATTGTTAATATTAAGAGTGTATGAGGTATCGCGCTGTTTAGCTTTACCTGTTTCGTGGTTTATGACGTCCCGAGTGGTTTTTATTTTGTTTGTGGACTTTGATATTTTATCACGAATGTGCAATGCCTTAGCTGTAGTGCAGGCTTTTCTGAATATTTTGGAGTAGTTCTTGAAGCGTTCGTAACTTCCAAATGAACTACTAACACTGATTCCAATTTATATTTCGTGAATCACTTTTGTATACTGAAATAGGTATGTACCATTTCGGTATACAAAAGTGATTTTCAATAAGGAATAAAAAAATACTGGCTGGACCTGGAAATGCAAGAATATTATTGAAACTATGAATAATTTCCCTGAAGCCTAGAGCATTTACTAAATGTACGTATACCGATGTTAGCTCACTCACGCACCGCAGAAATACAACTCATTGATTCTGCAGCACCTATTCCCCTTTTCCCTTTCTGATAGAGTTTAAATTCGAGCAAAAAGTACATTGAGGGAATATTTATAGGTATTTCGCATGTAACCCCTGGGTAAGCCGGCGAATGCATAGTCGAAATAATTTGCAGCGCTGCGACTACGCCGAACGCGGCTTTGACTGCCCTTGCGTGTAAGTCAAAACGTAACAACTGAACTCCCACTACTGATACTTTGTGTGACACACTCAAACTATAGCTATATACTAAAGTACTACCGTGGTACTTCGATTATGAAGCATTAAATGCACACCATTTCTTTTGATACTGCGTTTAGCGGACCACGACGCGAGTAGAAGCGCGTGAGGTTTATATTATGAAAATATATCTATATAATTTGTAATCCATAAACAAAATTAGGCGGTACCAATTTACACTTTAAATAAATAAATATTTAAGACATCGTACATACACTAACATCACCTGACCGCAAACTAAACAGAGCTTGCAATGCTGTCCAAAATTTCTTAATGCATTTACAGTTTTATTTGTATAGACATTTACACTCAAACATAGAGTAAACCCATATCTTTACCATATTTAAAATACAGTGCGAAATGAACCTACTTAGTATCTTTATAGCAATGTTCTACTCTACAAATTATTTATTTAATCATCCTTTATTACTACTGGCGGACTCAATGCATAATGGCATTCTATACCAGTCAACCACTGGGCGAAGCAGAAATCGTATTGGTGGCAATTAGACAACGAGCCATTCGAATGTATTGTTAACTTGATTTGGGACATCGTCCATTGTCTCTTGAAATTCAGCGGCAGCCATTTATAATAGCATTCACAACACCCTAGAGGAAATGCCTAATAACATGTTGTTAGGTTATAAATTATTAGGCAACAGGGTATTATTATACCGTAACAATTGAAGGACGTCACACTGCGGTGTATATTTGACATGAAGGTATCTGGCTATTCACCGGTTTACGCTATAATAGTTCATTAGAGACCAGCCTTGAGTCCACTATTGAAATTGGACACTCTACCGCAAATGATACCTACAGTAATGTATAACATTTACTCATACACGAGTGTTGTAGGCAGCTAGTGTTGATAATTAATATTTGTGCTAGACAGTGACCAATAAACACTACTTGCTTCCTTAAAAAGATAATATATTCTCGTGTTTCTAACTACTATTTTATTTGGAGAATTTGACATTCTTCATCAATTCAAATAATCCATTAAACAATAAATTAAAATGATTCATTACAAAATAGTACAAATTTTAAACCAGAAAGAATAATGTTACACTAAAGTTTATTAAACTTCCTCATTAAATTGAATCGCGTGATGAATAACTGCTCTAAAGTCATCGCGATCAGTGTCAGCATTAGTTTCCCTGTTCACGGGCAGTTATCGACAGTTATAAGAAAAACCGTCTGAAGGTTGTTCTAGAAACGGGCGTCCATTTTTCACGACATAGGCTCGGAGCGCGAGCGCAAGGCCAAGGCCCTTTTGTGTTGCAAATCATGGCGTTTGTATGGGACGACTGCGCTAATCGACGCGCTAATGTGACAAACACATGAACACGATATCTAGAACATGGATATATTGCTGCTAAGTGGAACTGCATCGATTATATATACGTAGTACTTAAACATAATAACAAGGTTTATAGTCTTAATCTTTCTTCAGAGAAGATCAGATATGACTAGTTTATAGGTTGTTGTTATTTTCGTGTGACTATCCTTGATGGTCAGTCTGGCGTCTAACTTTTCCTAGCTACATAACCAGGCTTCTGTCATGGCTAACATTTATAATTGCTACAAAACAATCAGCTTAAACGGTCTCGATAAGCAAGTAGCCTGATAGTGATCAGGGTGACTGAATTAGAGTACCTAACAGTTACAAATTAATTATTACTGCGCTCATTAAATGCGGATTGGTTAAAATATAAAAAAACAAATTTACTTCATCTAACTCCCGAAAATGTGACCGTATATTCTCTATATAGTGACTCGGCCACCAGACATTTTTGATATTCATATGTTTTTGTGAGTACTTATCTACTGTACTATTGGTTACAGGAAAAATGACAGTGATTGATTTATTGAAATCCCTAGAGGAAACGACGAATTTAAAAACGTTCAATTAGGTATTTTTTAAAGATGAAGTAATATAGGTTTAAAATTGATTATTAAAGCAACAATCTTTATTGAGTTATTCCAACCACTGAATCGCTGTTCATGTTTTCCTCATACAGCAAACAACAAGCTTGGATTTGCTGAACGTGTTCGTTCAGTAATTGTCTTTATTTCGCTCCTTTTCTCTTACGAATAGGTAATATTGAAATGAACAAAGACACAAAAACACTCAGGTGATGTGTTACTCATGCATTACTTAGAAGATACCTTTTCACGAAGTTGTTGAACATGAACGGAATGGAAAGCGAAACTTTTACTCTCACTAGAACGACCCATTGGGGTTGTTTTCGAACCGATCACCCGATGTGTCGTCAATACGTAGCCTTTCTCTTTCCCGCTGCACTGCTGCAATACATGTGAAAAAGGACGGGGTCTTCAAAAATCTGCAACACAATAAGGGTGGATTTAGAGGGGTGGTAAAACTGAACAATAAAAATAATTATAGGAAGCTGACCTATTATGCCAAGTAAGAAGAGCACGGACTTTCATAAGCGAAACGTGGACAAGTGAAACTCGACTGAAAACAATGTATTCAGTGGTGGGTACTATTGAATACATCGCAGTGGTATTTAGAACATACATTTTACTGAAGTTATCCCGTCAAAAAATTACGTTAAATGAAGAATTCGAAAAAATAACACCTAAAATAGGTATAGCAAAGGGTTCTAAAGGTGTAATTCAGTTGGCGCTTGGGGCCTCCAACGGGCTTAGCTTTATATCAATTTGAACCGACCCTTATCGGTGACAGGCAGGCGGGGCAGGCCAGCCATGTGAAAGGAGCAGGACTTGACCCTAGATGCAGAGTAGATGACGCTATAGGTACCTTTTACCTTGTGAAACTAACGTTCTTCCACCTTGGTTCGTACAGTTCAGTTTCAGAGACGCTACCTTCCAAGGACGCTTCAATTTTGGATTGAACTCCTTGCCGACAATTACCCAATGAACTAAACATGGAGTTTTTCAATAGGGGCTTGAAAAAGTTGCCACAGTCTCGGCAACAAATCTAAACATTCTACAAAGTTCTGGATTGGAGACCTCTTCAAACCTCTTCTAAAGGCAGCGTGGGACGCGCGTGTTGCCAAGGTAGTCGGACAACCTAAATTCAGCAGTGAACATCCTATAATAAATTGTGATGACGAACAAAGAATTAAAATCTTCGATCTTCACTTAATTTCACGTTTACGAACAGCCCTAAGCATGTGGTACCGGTCTGGCGCGATTTGGCACTGTGCCCGGCGGCCGCGCCAGCCACGTGCCGGACAATGGGCTCGCCCGGCGCGCCATCCGTCAGGTACGAGCGTGACCTGTCAAGCTGACAGGGTGGTGGGCGATTCTAGCCCTTTTTCCGATAAGACTTACATTTGTAAGTTTAGTGATTGGGACTTCAGCCAAATAACTTTGAGACTAGTATTAAGGTAAATGAGAAAATACACATTAGATAACTATTGTCCTGGTCCAATGAGAAGTTTTCCATTGCAAAAGCCAGAAATAGCAAATATCCAATCCCTAAAGTTTTTGTTAACATCCTAAGCGACGTGTTCTTGAAAGAAATGAAGTATTCGATTGCCTAGAATAATTCATTTTGCAACAGGCCGTTCCTAATAAACTGTTCCTGGCTGAAATATAACATCAACAGGACTTTGACTGTCCGTTTGGCGCAATGGAAAAGATCCTAGATCGACGGTGGTGGTTCCACCAAGGAAAAGCATTAATATGAATTTGCTGTGAGGTGTTATTAACTATAATTTGGATGTTTTTAGAAATATTAATAGTACTAACGAGCTCTACTTAGTTTGTGGTCAGATCATCTTGATGTAGGCTGTTCCAAATAGTTAATTATTTTAAATTAGGTATTTATGAACGAATCGCAATTTTTAGGCAATGTCCTAATAAAATTATAATAACTTTTTCTTCGATTTGCGTTGCGACAGAGTATAGAAATATCATTAGAACTGAATTCACAATTAAACACGATAATAGCCTTACACGGCCAATCGTACATACATAGGTACCTACATACCATCACGATTTTATCCCCAATGGTATGGCCAATCGTGATTTTCAAAAAGTGCAGAACACCCAAAGAAAACCTGTAAGATAAGAAAATTACACACACACATTACTTTTTAGAAGTATAACAATATAATATTATAACGTCAACACTCTTTCAATTTAATTTCTACTACCTAAGTGTGTCTAAAATGATAAGCAGAAAGATTCTTGTGTACAAGCACCATTGACCACCGCAGATCACCGTCGCAGCCATCAATCAAGCTGGCCTCATTACCGTCAATGAAACTACTTTCACAACTTGCTCTCTAAATACGTATTGTGTTTCCAAAAATACTTTTACAAATATATGTACTATTTTATTTCACAATTTGTTATGAACACCTATACTCGTATATAATCAATCATAGTACTTATTCTGTGATATAAGTGTTAGTAAACTTTTTTGTAAGTATCATACACAAAAACTAAGCTCGTAAGTTTTTGTTAGATATCAGTGGGGTAGACACAAAACATTCTTAATTTATTCACTGACATTGAAGTGATAAGTAATGCTAGTTAGAGTCATTAATATTGAATTTGATAAATATCGTGTTTGACGATAATAAATATAATAAGTGAAATTTATTTCCTCTTCACAAAAGCCAAATATACAAACTTATCAACTAAACTTAAAGATAAGAACATGAGCCACCTTTGTGAGAGACTGGTGTCCATACTAGGGTAATCCCTGTGTGACGGATCGCCAGGCTCCCACCCTCTCAATTTCGGTTACAAAATATAAAATATTAAAATCACTAGTTTAATGTAAATAGAAAAACAAAACATGAAAAATTTAGAAGAATATAACTACCTAATAAAGATAAAGTGGCATGCATGCATGCATGCATGCGTGTGTCGTGTGTTTGCGTGTGTGCATGAGTGTTTGTGTGTGTGTGAGTGTGTGTATTTTCGTGTGGGTTTGTATGGATGGTTGGGGGTGTGTGTGTATATATCTGTATGCAAGCGTGCGTGTGTGCGTGAGTTTGAGGTATGCGTGTGATTATATATTTAAAGCTAGGTGCCGTTTATTTACTTTTAGGATACAACTGCCAAAAGATTCTCTGTGGTATTGTAGTCTTTGCCTAGCAACCATTGCAGGACTCGCTGTTTGCAAGCATAAATAGGCAGGGGATAGAAAAGTAGTATTTTATTTAACTTGTTATAAAGAAACCCGCCTAAAAACGTGAAAAATTTGTGAGAGAATTGTGTCCTCAGTGACTTGCCAGGACAGACCTTTGCTTTTCTTCTTTTGTTCACGATACCAGGGTCATATTGCAGGAGAGAGTGTTTATGTAGTATAGTATGCAAAATAAAAAGTTGGCGAACTGTTAAAACGTTACATCTTTTATACAGCTCATCAGTAGGGTACAAGAAGGGTAGGCCGTTACCAACCTTCAAGACAGCCCTCTGCGCTCTTTCAAGTTGTAACAATGTCGTTTTCGGTGCTCCACCCCAAGACGTGATGCAATACGTCAGTATTGATTGACATAACGCAAAGTACACCATTCTCAAAAACCTGTCATCAGCCGCATGACGCAAGTTTTTGAACACATATATTAATTTACGCACTCTGGATGTTAGAAGGTCAATATGAGGTTGAAAGCTTAATGTGTTATCGATCATTACACCAAGATATTTTATTGTATTTGTGCGCGATAATTCAGGGCAAATACGATACGATTGGCGTAGTGCGCTGTAGCATGATTTCTCGCCTCGATTTCCGTAGTGTCCCGGGTTCAATTCCCGGTCGGTTCAATTCAGGAAAAGATCTTTTCAGAATTGACTCGGGTCTGGGTGTGTTGGGAGACGCCCCTGGCTTTATTTCCTTGTGTACCACTCGTAACGCAGGGATATTAATCCCTACTTCGAGACCATTACAAGAGGTGTGTTGTCTAGCGCATATGTATTTATTTATTTGTAGATAAAATCGTACCGTTCAGCGATACTCGTTCATTCGATATTTTATAGAAATTTGGTACTGAAACATAATTGTTTGTAATTAACAATAACAATAACCTTTTCCTTTATTGGAATGTTAAAAACACACATAACGGGAGGATAATGATTTACTAGTCATATGGTAATTCGTGAAAATATATGTCAATAGCTATTCTGTATATATTTTAGGTATATGTATTTTAAATAAAGACTATAGTTCATTTGCTGGTTCAATTGTTGGTATAATATTAATAGAACAGTATAAACTAGTTATTAATATAGTGATTCTACTAATATTATTATAATCTATTAAGTAAATATCCAAGCCACAGTTTTCATTTAAATTGTTTGTTTTGCCAACTGCTAGGCACATTTACTAAGCCTAAAAATCTGATGAAATGAATGATTAGGTACCTACACCTAATCATTCATTTCATTCATGGAATCAATAAAAAATAAAATTTCTAATCCAAGGAAGACCTCAAACTAAGCAGAGCTTTCACTGTGGGTATCAAACTGATGAACATGCTCAGTTTTCAAATACTTTGAAAGATAGTAGAGGGCCAAACACATATATAAAATGATATTAAATATAAACATATATTTTCAGACACAAATATTTTTCCTTGTGGGTACTAACCAGCCAATTCACCCTACCAGTCAGTTAAATAGACATTTACGAATTACCCATTTGTCTTACAAGGTAATAAAAATAAAGAAAAACAATATTTATTCGTTAACTTTAACACTACATAATATTATATTGATAACCTGATGGAGTCTACAGACTATTTTGACCCTGGCTATGCAATAGCTGCCTTCCTGAGTAAATAAGTAAATACCTTCTATAAAAATGAAATTATCACATGATCTAGGTCGGATGTGGTGAGGCCACTTTTCATTACCGTCTCTGTTATCAGTTGTACGATTTACAGGCAAGGTTTTAGGAAATGACGCTGCTAACATTATACACTATTAGCGTTTAACAATCGTTTTAGATCCAGAAATAACGCTTAAGATCCTACTCACCGGTCTCAGAGCTGGAAATGCTATCAATCGATGCTCAGACGCAAATCAATGGTAAACTTAGAACCACCTAATTGGTAACAAGGATATTGTAGTTAGACAGTAATGATTCTATTCTGAAATTGTTAACGTTCCATCGCTACAGACAAACAATATATTGAAGTAAGATACTTAGTCGTGTCATTTAGGCAAATTGATATACTTACGAGTAAAGTGGTTTTGCTATAAAATTCTGTGATTTACATTTAAATCGCCTTTACCAACTTATATAACTGATGCCTAGTAAATGAGAAGGAAAAGCCGAAACTCTAGCTTTGCTGTATTTTAAGATTCTTTTCTCATTGGAAAGAAAGAAAGAAGAAAGAAAGAAAATATATTTATTTGGTGATAAAACCAAAAATAAAAATAACATAAAAGTGCACATTTATATAGGGGTGACACGTTTTGGCACTAAAAAGGCATGTTCTCAGCATATGCCGGAGCATCTTATAGAAACCGCGACGCTGGTCTTCCGTAGATGCCTTCATTATTTTGGTAAAGTAGATTTGGCAGGGTAGATTCAGTCGATGATATCCTTTGGTTTTAGATATATTTTTAAATCTCATCGACGGTATCCGTTACGCATAATAACGATTAGATGGAACATTATGGAAGGATAGCTAGACGCGCCTTCTCGATGACGTCACTGCTGCCTGAATCATTCGACCGCTGGGCCCGCACCGCACTGCACGCGCATTGTCACAAGTCAACAATAAAACAGTAATACTACCAAATAGATAAAAACATACGATGTGCTTTCATTATACAACAGCGTGGGCTTTGATTAAAATCACAAAAATAAGCAAATAGTAGCCGCATAACCGGAGGTAAAGGAAGTGCCAGTTGCTTAGGAGGTTCCCATAGCGTTGTCACGTCCGGTAGCCAAGCAACAATAGCGATGCCATGCTATACACACAAGTGCGGGTAGTGAAATGGATTATCACCAAGTCCACTTCGCTCAATTATTTGTTTATTTTTCAAATCACAAACCGTATAAATAAAGTTTTTACTTACTAGTTATATCGGTAGTAAATCTAAAAATGAGACGGCCATTTGCAAAGGCTTCAAAATGTCTTCTTTTTCTTCAAGCTTACTCGCTTTTTTCAAAGAAAGTTTCTCAATTTAACATCGTGAAGTACAGATAGTGTCAGACGTTTTACTTGTAGATATCTTCCTCCCATTGTTCTTTTAAACTTTACGCCGGCGACTCGTCTTTTTACTTTGTTGCAGTTATCCTTCGGTACTCAAAGACAAATTAATGAAGATAGGACATATTAAGTTCAACTGTCTATTTTCATTCATTAAAAAGCACTATTTGTATATGTTATGAAAACTTGAATTACTTTTCCATTTTTGTATTAGGCTTACACAAAAGGCCGTCCGTCTGCGCTTACGCATTCTAAGCCGATCGGCTGCATCCTCGTCTGCCATAAACGTTCACGCCATGAATAATGTGGTGCCAACTAAACAGAAGACGATATTTAATTATCTAAACAATTTTATGGCCAGGTACTGCACTTTGCTTTTGTTAATAACATAACCATACAATTGGTAGAAGTGTCTCATATTTTAATATCCGTAGCAAGACAAGCGTAAACAATGCAGTTTACTCACTAAACAGTATAAAATGGCGATCTATGGCAAAGTCAAGTTGTACGTATAAAGCAAGTAAGTAGGTAAGTCGTAAGTAGTTTTTATGCTTTTGAATATTTCATGACTAATGTTTATTCTGTTTCCTTGTGTTATATTATAATTCCTCGATTAGTCCGATGCTATTGCATGCACTTCATACAACAATCGGTGTATAAGCAGGTACCTAGCTGACTAGCTGTCTAATAGACGGATAATTTTAACATCCATAAATTGTGTGTCCGTTTTCAAGTAAACAAAGTTTATCGATTAGGCTATCTGATAATTATCACTGAATATTACTTATTCGCGTTCCTTTATTCCCGCAACAAACAATATTTGAAGTAAACTTCAAAAAGAACAGCTATTTAAACAAAGGCTTGTAAGATGACAAGAACACTAATCTTAATCGTAAACCCTAAGCGGAGACCTAAGATGTTATGGGTATAAAGCTTAGGACTGAAATCTGTCTTTTGTAACTCAACCTAACAGGCTTTTAGTCTATATATTACTCAAGCTGAGGTAAATTCAGCATGGCATACATAGATTGAAAACAGCTTATGTGGTGATAGGACACATTCGAAGAGACTTGAACCGCTGGAGCATGTTGACGAGAGGTAGATAGTGGCAGTGCGTAATGGGCTCATTGATGCGTCAGGATATAAGGAAATAGGTAGTCTCAGTTGGTACAGTCGCAACGCAACTAAGATAATATGATAAATAAATTAATATATTTATTTCAAGTGACACAAGACTCATTTCATTGGTTAGGGACAATTGTACTTATACTAATGTTAGTTGCGAAAAGAAAAAAAAGAATACTAATTATTTAACCTTCAGCACATAAGCTATTACCGCACCACCTCGGCAGATGTCGTGCAGCAATGACTCATATACCGGCAGTCCAGGCTACTTGCAATCACTTGCAAGATGCTGTTGGAACAAAATATCAACCATATTCGAACTTTATGTATTGGAGCCTTCAGAATTAAATCATCATTTGAAAAAATACGGAACTTATGCATCAAGCTCATCTAAAGAAGCTTGTATCATATGGGTGTCAGAAACTGACGAACATACAAGGCTACTTTATAAACACCATCCAAATTGAAATATGAGGATCCATGGAGAAAATGGCAAAGTACGTATTTTTCTGTTTGACAACCTTCAGTACTAAAATGTTGAGTTATTTATTTATTTAACACAGATACAAACATAAACTCACAGCTACTCAAGCCAACACGTTTATATTGTTATTCAAAATTGTCTATTTTATAAAACTAAGGTAGTGTCGCAATTTTGTCACGAAACAACAACAAGGAATCTGAAAATACGCCGGCATCATGGACTCAAAAATCCATGCAGCAAATAATGGCACGAACTGTGAGACAGTTGCTGACATGCTGTGTGCGCAGGCTACCCAGAGTGGAGAAAAGCTGATGCCATCATCGGCCAACACCTCGCAAATAGTTTTGAGGGACCTAAAGCCCGAATCGACCTGCAACCGCCGGATTATCAACCTTAGGACCGAGCAGTAGGAAGTAATGGATGGCCGGTAATAACTTTTGTCGAAACTTTAAGGAATCAAGGCTAACCATGCCCGCTACAAACATTTATTATTAACGTTATTATAACTACTCAAAGGTATATAACAATCACTAGTTTTGTTGATACTGCGCGACGTGAGTGGCGGCGGCAGCCTTTTCAACACCCCGCCCGCGCTTTATTCAGAAGTTGAAATTTAATTTTGAATAAGTAATCACGCTGCACGAATGATCTGTTCGAAAAAAATATAATAATGTAAAAGTAAGAAAGACCTACCCTTTTATTTAAAAAAACTGTCTTCGATGATGCCTAAGGTCTGGGAAAATTTTGGATGGTGTTTATAAAGTAACCCTGTAAAACAATATTTCAAAATATACTTAATTCGAAAATAACATCCAGGCACAGAGGTAACAAAAATTATTCATCACATTTTTGTCTTTTTTGGTGGGCACTGAAGTATGAAAAACTATTTTCATAGTGAAGCTTCGACGAAAGAAGTAAAATCTCGGTTTGTTATGAATTGCCTATACGCACCCGAAGCTTAGGCACCTCGCCTCAGTCCGATATTACGAAAAAAAAATACCCAGCCGTTAAAATAGCAACATGTGGGCAACCACCACTGGCAACAATGGCGGCTCCGCTCGTTGCGAACCCGCGCACGTCCTTGCGCGGCGGCCATCCGGCTGTCGAGCCCTTCAATCAATGTTACGCTCTACCATACGATTATTAACATTACCATTTTAAACGTAAGTTATATATTCTAAGGAATTTATCCTTTCACTGGTGTCAAACTGTTCAATTAATGACGATCCCTAACGACGGAAATCGAAACGTAACTGTTTCCGTGAAATTTGCAAGGAATAGCTGAGTTGCTCTTAGTATTTTTTCTAATAAATTTTCTTTTACTAGAGATGAAATGGTGAATTTCGAATAATTTATTTCTTTATAAATGGTTGCACTCATTATCTCAAATGAAGCTAGTTCAAATATTTCACAAGAACAAAGCTAAGCAAATGTTACAATTTGAATTAATTACATCTTTGTTACTACAGTTGATATCAACATCAACCAACAGTGCCGAAGTGATTATATAGTAAACATATGAGACCAGCCAGATTATATAACACGAGGTATTATTGTACCTCAAAAAATACCTTTCGAAGAAAGCAAAACCACTTTGAAAGGCATTATGGTTGCAGCTCATCATTCAGAATCATATTCCCCATATATTTCCAGAGCGGTCTATTTTACTTGATGCCCGACCTACGCTGCAAATGGGCTCCATTGTGGAACTTTTCTGCATTATTTTCTGCCAGCCCTCTGATTCAAAACTTTATTGTCGGCCGAATTGGTAATTTTATTTTATTCTTAATTCCAATTGTTTTATTGTCTATATTGTTGTGATAATAAGAAGCATAGCTTCAACATTAAAAATACTTTGCCTCTGAACGGGCGACTAAGTTAAAATAAAGAAATCGTTCGTCAACGAGGATCTGGATAAGTTGGCTGTTTTCGATCAAGATGATTCGATTCGTGGCTGCACCTATTAGCTAACAATTGTGATGCACAAATTGGCCAAAAGGTCAACAAACTTTATGAGACTTAAGAGTAATTAAATTGCAACATAAATTAAATACAACATCTCCATCCTGTTCATTAGTGGCATCAGCGGCGCAAGCGCACATGCCAGGGACGCATTAATCAAAGCCGATAAGGAGTTCAGTGCGTGCTGTGTGAATGTGAATGCTATAAATCACTCTTTTGCTGTTATTGCTACTAATGCATAAAACAACTTTCAAAGTGTACGGAACCGTATCATCAAATCGAATGTAGAGTACTGAGAGTTCGTCCAAAGAACCTCCGGCAATATTCGACACGACTCTTACGACTCTATCAGTAGTACACTAGCACAGGCCAAAACGCAAAAAGGTTGAGATTTTTTTAAATATATTCGCGGTCAATGGGAAGTGATTACCATCAGGCTACGAGTATGTATATGTATGTATTAGTTCAATGATGAAACTGAAGCTGACCTATCCTCAGCTTGGCGAAACCACTTACTAACACCAGCCTTTACAATGCGTGCCTCAATTTAGTTCATTTCATAACAAGTTTCAGAAGACTCATTGTTTGAAAATACTTAACTTAACGGATTAACCTATGATTAGGCATAAGATTTACTTATTTGTATGACAAACTGCGACAAAATGCTTATACGAGTAATTATCACGTGCCAGCACGATGAAATCAGTCATTAATTATCATACAAAATAAAACAAGCAAACCATTCAACAATCTTAGTAAAACTTTGGTTATCTAATCGACGATTAGAGTAAGTGGCATTATATCTACTAGCAACGATATCATATTAACTCAAAATTAATAAATTGCGGGTTTTGCATCAATAGATAAAGAAACTGCTGCAAATTGATAAATTATTCTAATAAGGAATAACAACTGTTGGTGCAATGTTTGAGAAGTATGTGTTAGAAATCACCTGTTGTTAAACCATATTATATATCTTTTTCTCTTCTGGGTTTTTGTCGTTGCGATCTAGTGAGGGTTGCAAACATTACGCTTGCTGAATAGGCGGGTTGGGCATAAACATACGAGTAACACTGTACCTGAGAGAAAATACCCAGGGCCCCTAGAATCTGGTCCCAGCGCTCTTAACTGGCCACCGATACGAAGCGGGCTACCCGAAGATGGAAAAAACGTTTTATCTACATCTAAGCAAAAATAACACACGATAATAATATTTGTGAAGGAAAAAATTATATCAACGTTAGCCAAGATAAAGATAAACCTTATTTTCTAGAAAATTATGATTTATGAGGCAGTGGTGATAAAACACGATTACACGTGGACGCGACAAGGAAAAAGGCGTTTGGGAGTTATACAGAGACTGCCACAAACTCTTGGGTTCATTTTACTAAATTCAGGAAATCATATTTTATATTTTTAAATGATTTTTTTTTACTTGGCAGCATAACTTTTTATAAAATTTTAACTTAATAACACTTAAAAAGAAGGTATGTAGAGATAATGCTTTTCTGACAAAAGTGAAAAATAATTGATAGAGATGCGTTGTTGAGAAACATCCTGCACTTAACATAATGGTGTGCTAGTCCCAGAGGGTTGCAGTAGCAACAGGCATTATTATTGAAAAATATTTTATTCTGTACTTTTGGTGGAAATAAATGAAAATATATGCGGTACATGATACACTACACCACGGTACCACGGTGGCGGGCAGTTAGTGGGTGGGAAGTCCACCACATCGCGACGCCTGAGACGTGAGCTTGCTTCCACCTGTACCAGTACTAAGCCCCCTGCATGACACGACAAGTCCAATCTTTTACCATACACACAGACACATTACAAACAATTTCTTCATAACATCAAGTTTTGACCTAGGTAGGAACCGAACGTACAACCCGTGTCTCAGCACTGAAAGTTGCTGCAACAAGTTAGTTAAACAATCAGTAGGTAAGTTTATCAAGTCCCCAGGCGGCGTTGATACAACGTCTCTTTTCGGAACGAAGTTGAACACGGAAGATACAGCGTCAATCTAATATAAAAACAAGATCAAGTACCTAATTAATCACAGCACTATCATTAAGGCCGAGCCTGCACGTGTAGCTGCGGGTGAAGCACCTCCGAACAGCTGATAAGCCCGTGTTTACACTGCGCGGTAAATCATGGAGCGTCCTCTGACCCTTGTTAGTATTTGATACTTGGCAGCTGCTCCAAATTGATGACTAAGTGATGCGCCCGCCACTTCAATTTTGACGAAGGCTTGTACTTAGCCAGTACTAGAGATGTATTCACATACTCGGAAGAGGCGTGTGTTTGTTACCGGAAAACTCGCTTACGCAGCAAGACAAGCACTTTGAAGCGAAAGGGAATCAATATATGCGTGCTCTATCTAGTCATTGTTTTTGTTTTTCGAAGCTTTATTATAATTTTAATAACAAATGCGTAGATGCTGAATGAGAGCATTCATTGAAATCTTTTGTCCAGTTATAAGTACCCCTAAAACAAAGGGACTACCGTTTACTATTCTGAGTAAATTAAGAAGCTGTTAGCGATCGCTTACAGGCCAGAGGCTGCACAACCGAGTGCCCAATGAGGTCAGTGGATCATGAACCTGCAAAACAACACTACACCTACTGTAGATTATCTAACACTATAAAAAAAAACAATTCAAGTAGAAATTAAATATGACATTTTTTTCCAATAAATGGCTAACAAATTAGAACGCCTAACTGGTTAAGAAATGAGGCAATGTTATCTGGAATTATAAAGTCGTTATTGATGCAAATTATTGACATTTTATGACTGTGGAGTAACTAAAACCGAATTTGCATTTTAATGGCCAAAGTCGAATATAAATGTATAATAGCACGCATAGTAAATACTATTAAATGAGTACCTACGCATAATCATAGGTATCGATGTTCTAAAATAAACAATTGAAATGTCAGTAGCGTACGTGCGTAGTTTGTAGCAATTATCACGAACAATTACAGCGACAATGTTATCGTTGGGCAGCAATTTCTCGGGAACAAAGCGAGAGCCGTCACCAGTCGTCACGACTTCAGTGTCAGGCGGGTCCGAGCGCGATGACCAGCGCTTCCTGCGTGCGATAGCGCCGCGCCAGCCGCCAACCCGGTCCGATAGCTGGCTACTACCACTTCCGCCCTTCGCTTAGGGCTGCTCACTCCTGGGTATCACTTCAGCTCTAAGTACCAGCATTGCTTGCCAACGGTGCAACTACGGTGTCATTTTGCTTAAATGCCATCGAGGCATCAAGTCGTTGTGGGTATTACTTTTCGCACTTGACGCTATTTCCACGAACATCTTAGAGCTGCATCTTTTTTTTAACGTCCTCGGTGACAAATAAGCTTGTGAGCCGCCTGTGAGTTAGCTATTAGCAGCATCATAAAAGCAACACATGCAATACCACGTCGGGCATCAAACGCGCGAGGCCGACCCTGTTAGAACGTCGTGTAAAAACTCCATAGGTACCTACTATATCAAATTTTACAACTTAATGGTTCTTTGGTTTTAGGTATGCCATACGCCTATATCAACTCAATTGGTCGTGTTGGCCGACCCGAAGCTTACCGCTCTATATCTGCTCTCAAGGGGCTGTCATGTTCTTAATTGGTAGCCCTGCAATTTGCCAGTATCGCCACCAAACCCCGACAACTCCCGACCCTCTTTGAACAAAGAGCGTACATTTCTAAGTATTCACGCAATAATTGTGTCGACTTCAATTGAGATGAAGTAGTTTCCGTGTTTCGGCGACTCATTAGTAACGATAAATAGATGCAGACTGGTCTATTTACCACATTTCAGGCTAAATAAGTATTTTGAATTTTGTTAAATGCACAGTACCTACATAAAATAAACTGATAACTAAAATTAAAATCTAAATTCACTAAGTAGTATACTTGTAGTAGCGGAAAAACATCATTATAACAACCTACACAGTTTTTTTTCACAAAACGATATGACGATAAAAACATTTTATCAATTGCAACATTTATTTAATCCAATTACACCGGCTAGATATGTTTAACTAGTACTCAAAACAATGTCTTAGTGAGAACTAGGTACTTAGTTTTGCTGGTCAATATTAATTAGAAGGGAAAATTCTTAGATAAAGTGAGGACTACGAGTATATCTCTAAAAAATACAAATTACAGAATTTAAAAAGTCTGCTTTGTTATGACGCGTATGACCGCTATTCCCAGCACTTTTGTGTTTTAAAATCTGAATATAACCGAGAATTCCAAGTGAAATAAGCGAGTATATAGTTTGAAAAATTTTCGGGGAATTATTAACAAATACCCCAGTGTTTAGACCCGCATCCCGCCCGCAGCGCTTTAGCTGGCGTACCCGCAGACGTATGCACTCACGTTCCCTCGGTCCATTTCACGAAACTACAGTTGAAAACTACGACGTCACGAATACAAATCGACCATGATACCGTTCCGCCGATGCAACTGCAACTGTAAGGTAGGTACTTCGAATTGATGGCGAATGAATACGTAATAAATTGTCCGCTAATTGAACCAGAGTCCTTGGCCAAAAATAACAGTTGCATCAGTTGCATGTTTACTTCTTTTTAAATGTATAATTTCATATATTTCGTAATACTCGTAAATACAAATCACTAGTGGTGTAATTGCAAAACCACATATTTTGTTTTGGCGGGGCAAAGGCCTAACCTAACCACCATCCAAACGAAGTCTTCGTTCGTCATAGGTATGTAGGTGAGTACACTACATAATTCCGAAAAACATAACTCGTAAAGTCAAAATCCCGAATTTCATAATTCCGAATGATTCACAATCGGGCAAGTCAAAATTCCGAATTATCATTAATCCGAATATTAAAAATCCGAAATTTCATAAGTCCGAAAGTCAAAATTCTGAATTTCACAATCCTGAGTCACCAAAATTCCGAATCATTAATAATCCGATCTTTTATAAATACGAATTCCAAAAAAACATAAATCCGAAATCTGTTATATTTTTATAAACATTTTTACATGTTGCTTTGCCGACAATTCGTTTCTGGCATGATGTAAAAACTTAATAGTAAGAAAAATATTCTATCGAGGGATTTTTTATATTATATTGCATACTTAATATCAATGCATTATTTGCATATGCTTATTTGCCGACAGTATTTTATATGTAAATAGTATTTTTGATGTAAACTTTTAATAATTGCAATAAATTTTCGGAATTTTGAAATTCGGAATATCCTTTTTCGGACAAATGAAACTTCGTATTTTTTATTCTTAGTACTAATGAAAGTCGGAAACTAAATATCGGATTTGTGACTTTCGGAAAAATAACTTTCGGCTTTCGAATATTAGGAATTTTATTGTTTCGGAATTATGTAATTCGGATTTTTAAAAATCGGAATAATGAAATTCGGAATTACATGTTTCGGAATTTTTGGGTTTTCCCTATCTAGGTAGGTAGGTTTTTCTTGAAATAGTCTTTTGTAAAGTATAGTCTAATAAATAGATACCTATAGGCTTTGTGTACCTACTTATATCGTCTCAAGAAAGGATTTCTAATTCGATAGCTAATAATGTAACCAAGAACAATACATGTGACTCGGCTGATAAGGTACCTATAACCATATTTTGGCATGTATCTTTGTCATCAGCAATGTGGTATACTGTTCAAGATACCTGCTAATGATAGATTGAAGAAAAGACAATCAGCGCACAGTTGGGCTCTTAACTGGGTTGAGAGAGTCAATCAGTAAGACGAATTTAAGGATTTTCTTCGGGCCGCTTAGCGCCGGCGTCTTCGAGCGTACTCAAACAAGACTAGGTAATGAATGTTAGCACTCATTGTTTCAACCATGGGAACTCTTCCACTATTGATAATAATGGTCATCCAGCCAGCGATCCTAAAGCAAGTAGGGCAGTGTGATGTTGACCGGTGATAATTCGGTGTCAACAGATATTAGGGTCAATTGCCCTGCTCGGTGTGTTGGGTTAGTCTCTGATAACACTATTTAAACGGCCGCTACTGTCGATGTCTAAATAAACAAATGAAAATATGATTACATAAGTTATCACTTCCACTGACACCATTTAGTATATAAACTACCTAAAATGTAGGTGTAGGCATCCCGCGCAAACATTGTCGCGACATTAAATTTACTGCAGATAACAGGAGGGCGCTGTTTAAGTAAATTACGAACTGCAGTATCTGCAAATATATTAGCCATATCAGTTTGAAGATTCATTATTCCAGATATAAAATGAAATACGATTATGTTAATGTGATAAATTATGTTTGCAACGATGGCGAAGATCCAATTAATGGTTTTTACTAACTTAACCTGTACGTTAAATATTTCAGCGTAGTGACAGCCAGTGGTAGCATAATGTATAACATCAGGCACTATCATTATGATGAAGCAGTTTGTTGATTGCGTAATTAATCACAAGACTGCGCTAGAATCTAGATGCTTGCCTGCGTAAAACACACTTGAGGTTAACTCAACGACTTCTACGTGTAAATAACTAATTCTCAGAGTACCTGACTCACCGAGTGGTTCGTAAGCTCAGTTCGTAATTACAGGCTCTTGGTTCAAACTATTCCCAAGAGCGTGCAAAGTTGCTTCTGAATTTTCAGTAACGTTGGTAGGTTACCAAAAAAAGCAATTCAATGCCCAATGTAGGAAGCATATGTCTAGCAGTGTGACAGTATAAATGCCAATAATTTACTTCACCTAACCCACATCCCGCGTGTATTGAAGCGACATTTTTACATTTCCGATAGGTAAACTGCAGCAAAAGTAATTTATTTTGTCCTATCACACTTATTCGGCGAAGTATCCCTAGGTAAGTTATTTAAATTGTGATGCCACAGTGATATTTCATTCGTTCATCTAACGGATACATTACAGCCATTAGACCGTGAACCTTAGCCACAAACAGATTTTTTGTACTTTCTTGCTTCCTGCATCAAGCCACGGACGGATTGATATTAGATATCTACGGACCGGTTTGTACCTCATCTACCTGCAACTTGACGAGGATCAGCCTTCTCCTGCTTCATTGTTTTTCTCGTATATCAATTTGTTTAAAACGGTTGCTGTAACTGCAAAATGTAAGTTAATTGATGATTGATCCAAATAAATCAAGCTCTCAATAAAGTAGGCAATAAGTTCAACGAGTAACGAATGATTTAGCAAGCGCAGTCATTTGTCTTGGATGCTTCTATTTAATTTAATGAGTTATGTTCTTACTACTTCTTGATGTGTAGCAAAGACTGCTTCATTATTTTGCATATCTTTGATATCTCTTCAGAAATTCGAGCCTTTGAGAAACTTCCGAACTTTCATCGTAACTAGCACAACGTGCACATTGTCCTCTGCAAGAAGCTTATTTAGACCCTTCGTTATGTTTAGTTTAAGGGGCCGTACATTCAACGGCTTAGACATACATTTAAAGACTTTATATCACGGTTTTAAGCTACAAAATTGCTTCGGTGATTCGTCTGCTTCAATCATCTTACGTGTTAAACTGCGTCATTGAATGTAAAAAATCGTCAAGTTCTACTTAGGCATACATATTTATCTACAAATTCTCGTGACATTTGCATAATAGGTTTGTTTTGAACTCATTTCCGTGTGTGCGTAGTTTAACTTCATTATCGTGGCCATGGTAGAAGAAATGTAGTTGGCGCGCGATGAATGTTGAACCAACAAATCGATTCGAATTACTACGTTTGTACAAGAGTAATGATTCATCCATCATCTCACGTTCGCAGTTTTCTGGTTGGATGAAATGGAAAGTCTGCGTTGGACGGCGATTCATCATGGGTGTCGCGGTGGCGCGGGCGCCGGTGTCACGGTCACGCGCTTGCGTCACCTCGACGCCAGCCTGCTCCACTGCCCCGTCGGCTGCTGGCAGGTACCAAAAGGATGTGAGACTAGCTTTACAGGTTACAGTTTTTTTCATACAGCAAATTAAAAATTAAAGGTATACGTGAGGAGATCGGCCAATGATATAATCATATTGTTAAAATTACCATATCCATTTTGGACGAACAGCACTTGAAACCCCTGGTTTACATTATATCAATCCACAATGCTACTCACTCACACTGCTCCATGTGGTGTAATGTAAACGGAGCAAAAAAAGGTGTAGCAAACCTTCTATTTAGAACTATTGAAAAACCTGTGTGATCATTTTCGTTTAAGCATACATCGAACTATCAATGAATAGCTAACATTGCGAAAATGACAGAGATTGAGATTGTTTTATTTTCTAGAGAAAATCCACTTCAAGAAGTAAAAAAAAAACATCTTACTTAGTAAATGTAACGTTAAGAAACTCAAAGGTAGCGAGTAAATATTTTGTTATGAACATTATAAGTCATGCAGATATAAGCAAATCTGAGAGACTTTCCTAAAGTAAATTAAAGTGGACCTCGTACGTAAACACGCCAAATAAGGTTCTGCAGAGTTAAGACGATCGATGCACGTTATTATTGCAACAGCCCTTATGTTATTAAATGTTGTTATTACTTTTTTCACCTACCAATTTCTACAATTGTTGTTTGTAGCAATTGTAGTTGAGTAGAATAAGCTGTGTTTGAGTTAATATGTAGCCGGTGTCGTCAGAAATTCCAATTTTTTAGTGAGTAGAGTTCCGACTATGAAATGTAGTTAAAACCCTTTATTAGTGCACTACCAGGCGGGAGCACCTCTGGCCGGATCAGCCTGTTCATAGTAAATGACATGCATGAACAGATTTTCCAATAATTGATCCTGAAACTAACACGCTCACTGGCGCATCGGCTTAATGCGTTAACACTAGTAAATTGCTTTAGTAAATAATTAAATATATCCATTTCGGTAGTTTGAGGCTTGAAAGGCACTTCTAAAAAATAATAGGAATTATTATTTGAGATTTAGTCAAAGGTCAAGTTAAACTAAGTTAAAAAATAATAATTTTAACTTTAACTTTTACTTTATCATTAATTTTTTAATTAGACATTAATATCATAACTTGAGAGTAAACAATTTTTCATTACAAGGACCGAGTAGGTATATCATTTCTATGCAGCCATTTTTTATACTCAAGGTATAAAAAAACATCTGGTACACTGCGAAGACAGTACTCGACAACGTGTAAAATAGGTTTGGTATTATCGGAATAGATAATAATTGCTTAAATATGATACGTTGAATCCGTTGTTTTATAGTAAACCTCGGACATAAACACATAGTTAGGGGTGATGGCGGCGCGCGGTCGGATCCACGACCCATTATTTAAATCCCTTTGGACGTGAGCGCCATTATCCCAGCGGACGGGCCGAGTGGACACGGGAGAGCTAGCAAATATAACGTCGATCAACAAAGAAATAGCCCTCCAGCTCGAAATAGCCACTCGGGCCTTTTACAAAATGCATAAAACTTGTAGAAACGCTTCCACAATGCAATACATACGATTATTATACCCTCTGAAAATACGATCGGCATTTCTCACTTCGTTACTGAAACATTTGCATTCATACAGTCGCACATGCAATCGACTATCCGAAGAGTTAATGAAACAGATCGTTATATTATAGACAGCGTAGTAGCTCAATCAATTAATTGCTATTATGAAATTGACGGACCGATACCGGATTTTATCGAAACCAAAGCGAAAGTTCGATTGCAGAATACTTCATTAAAATAAATCTTTTGTAAATTTCAGTAACGGCACTGTTGGAAAAAGTTAGAAATCAATTTGGCCGCTTTGTCGTTCACTTTGTAGGGTTTTGTTTGATGGAGCAATAATAATTAATCAATTCACGGAAGGGTGACGTCGGGCGCGGCTGCCTCTATTTACAACTTCCTTTGAATCGAGATGCATCGCGCATAAAGAAACCGCTCAAATTATGAAACATAATTTACGTCAAAACAGTCACCGACAAATGAACTAAAATGGTGTGTAAATGGTTAAATAAAACTCTTGCCTCAAATTATTTTTAGTCCTTTTTCTTTCTACCTACTATATTCCCTATTCATAACCTCACTCGACACAAAAAGGTTTCATATCAAAAATGTATGAACTAAGTCTAGCCTGTCTGTTTGTTTCTATAGTGCACTAAGACCCGTATTCTGGAATCGTACTCAAGCACTGATCTATGCTTGAATAGAGATTTCAAAACGTCAGTTCATATAAAAACGTCACTGATACAGTACAGATTTTTTTTAGAATACGGGCTTATTGGATCAATTTTTATGGGCGCAATGGATTTAATGTGTCTTGCACTGTCTTTAATACTCGTAGAATGATTTTCGAAAGGTACCGTGAGTGTGTAAAATAGGTACATTTTTATCTATATTCCTAATATTTCCCAGAGACATACAGATGTGGTGCACCATGCAAAGCTAGGACGGAACCGCGCGTCGCCAGTTCAACACCAGCTCACAAACTTGGTAAAACTTTAGGGATTCAGAAATAAATAAATCATTCTTTGGCTAGGTGCTAAATTAACACCAATCAAGTAAGTGTTTTTTCTATTTTTAGCATTAAACAATGCTCTATTTTTCTACACAAAGATAGAAGCCAGAAAAATCCCGCTTGAGTCCCAGGATCAGGTCGAATTTTTCTAGTTGCTATCTATGTGTAGACCAATCAAATAATTTGACTAACGACTCTACCTCAGCACAAAGACCAAACATAAATTTAAGTTATAACTACTGTCTGTCGTGACAATAAATAAAGATCTAGGACAATTTACACCGAGATGTATCTGTCAGATGGTCTGACCCTAAAACTAAGCGACTTGTACTATGAGCCTCAGATACTGATAAACATACCTAAATATTCCTAAATACATACTTATGTAGATAATAACACCCAGCCACAAAACAAATACAAATGTTCGTCACATAAATACTTGTCCTGGGTTGCGAACCTACGACCTCCGGCGTTAAAGGCAGGATCGCTGCCATTGCAAGAACAGGCCAGTCAACAATGAATCAAAGGAAGCAATAAAAAGGATAAGTTTAGTTGGTGTTACGCCAAATTCCAAGTAGTTATGAATGATGCCCCACACTCGATGAAAAGACTGACCGTTGCGTGACTAATGTAGCAACAAAATTCTTGAAAGTGACCAACGCAATAGTAGATATTTAATTCTACTAACCTGCAGCACACTTTTCCGTAAAGTTTGTGAATCCAACCAGTGCTTTTAACCGTTCCGAACCTAGATATCAGGCGGTTTTATAATTGTGACTTAGGTAACGAGAGAGAATTTTTGATTTGATGATTTGATGAATTCGAATTACATTACACGACCTATAATCTGAATATTTATATCCGATTTGCCTTGTGCAGCTCCCCCACAACCTGTGGAGGTGACGCGGCATTACTCATCGGCAGATTGTGACGGATTGCGAGAGTATTTTGCCTCCGTCCCTTGGCGGCAGTGCTACTTTGGAGAAAGGGATGCTTCAGAGAGTGCATCTGCTATCGCTGACGAGATCAGTACCGGAATGGAATACTACATTCCTTTTACTGATGTCGTCAGTGCCAGCAAAACTGGTCCCTGGTTCAATCGCGAGTGTGCCGCAGCTGTTGAACAAAAACAGGCGGCGTACCGTGCTACCCTACACCAGTAGGGCCCAGGCACTCAATGATCATTCAAACCTTGCCTCCCTGAAAGCAGCCTTCAATAAAGCTACCAAGGCCACGAAGAGGGCTTACATTAGAGCAGACGACCAGCGAATTGCACGTGTTGGCCAAGAACTCATCACGCACCCTACGGGTAGCCGCTCCTACTGGCGACTGGCTAAACACGTGCAATCTAACTTCTGCGTGCCTTCGTTGCCCCCACTGAGATTCCCTGATGGATCGTTGGCTCATCAGCCGCAAGAGAAAGCCGATTTACTGGCTAACCTCTTTGCCGCAAACTCTTGCATCGATGACTGCGGTGCTGCGCCGCCTGATATTCCACATTGCGGCTCCACAATGCCTGATATTCGTATCAGGCAGTGTGATGTTCGTGCCGAACTGCAGTCACTCGATGTCAGGAAAGCCAGTGGCCCTGATGGAATTCCAGCTGTGGTGCTGAAGAAATCTGCAGCGGAGTTGTCTTCAGTGTTCACTAGCCTGTATCGCCTCTCCTACAATTCGGGTCTTGTGCCGCTGTCTTGGAGGGAGGCGAACGTTCAACCAGTTCCCAAAAAAGGGGACCGGTCTGACCCTGCCAATTACCGTCCAATAGCCGTAACCTCAGTTTTAGCTAAAGTGTTTGAGCGGATCATAAACACGCAGCTCATTCGCTACCTAGAGGATCACTCTCTCATTCACGACCGTCAGTACGGCTTCCGACCAAAACGGTCTACGGGTATCTTCTAGCGTACGTAACACACATCTGGGGGGAGGCTATGGACAAGCATGGGGAATCTTTGGCCGTCAGCCTTGACATTGCCAAAGCTTTCGACCGTGGATGGCATCGTTCGCTTCTTTCCAAGCTTCCGGCATATGGTCTGCCACCTCGCCTATGCGACTGGGTCGCCGGATTTCTGGAGGGACGTAGAATTCGTGTCCTTTGCGATGGTCACAAATCACGCTTTCTCCAGATTAATGCCGGAGTGCCGCAGGGCTCCGTCTTGTCGCCGACGTTGTTTTTTCTGCATATCAATGACATGTTATCTCTTGGTAATATGCATTGCTATGCGGATGATAGCACGGTCCACGCGCGATATTTCGAGCGCTCTGGGGCAAAGCAGACTGACATCGAGGAGAAGAGGCGAAGTCTTGTTGTTGAGCTTGACGGAGTGTTGGACCGCATTTCAGAATGGGGTGCATGCAATCTTGTCGAGTTCAATGCCAAGAAAACGCAGGTGTGTGCATTCACAGCAAAGGCGTCGCCGTTCCTTTCCCATCCCACTCTTCAGAGCACCCCGCTACCGATTAAGGATAGCCTAAACATCCTTGGCATGGATGTTCGTAGCAACCTAAACCAGCGGGACTACATTGAGAGCGTCATTAGAACTGCATCCCGTAAACTCGGAGTCCTGAACAGAGTGAGACGATTCTTCACGCCAGAGCAGCTCTGTCTCTTGTATAAGACACAAGTTCGCTCGTGTGTGGAATACTGCTCTCATCTCTAGGACGTTTCCGCTAAGTACCTACTCGAAGCTCTTGACAGGTTGCAGCGGCGTGCTATCCGTATTATTGGTAACCCAGAGGCAACTTTGACCCTTGAGCCTCTCCAATTGCGTAGAGACATTGCCAGGCTAAGTGTTCTCTATCGCTTCTACAATGGGGAATGCTCTGACGAGTTATTCCAGCTTATCCCACCCTCACCTTTCCACTCCCGTACCACGCGTGCTGGACTACGGCGTCACCCACACACAATTCAACATTTGTTGGCCCGAACTAAAAGGTTCGGTGAGTCGTTTCTTTGTCGTACCATCCAGACGTGGAACGCTCTTCCAGCACATGTATTTCCTTCCTCTTATAGTCCCGGGTTCTTCAAGCGGGGCGTGAAAAGGCATTTCTGCAGGCCTTCAAGGTGAGGATGGCCAGCCCAGTGATTCGTTTGAATGACTGGGCTTGTCAACCTCATATCTGGACCTCACGACCGCTTTCCATCAGGTGGAGTGAGGTCATCTTGACGGGCAATATTAAAAAAAAAAAAAAACCACTAAACAGTATGGTGATTTCCTAATTGCCACTTTTTTCATATTTCATAAATATTTCTTCAGGCGCTCATCCCGCTATCGAGAGATTAATTGAGGATGATGAATGCAGCAAGTTAATTTACTACTCAATTAATAATTTTAAACGTTATAAAGGTACCTACGCGTGAGTAGTCAGAAAAAATGGAAGAGAACCCGGCACCTGCGTTGAGCCGAGAGTGAGAGACTCGTCCCCGCGCGCATCAATCACGCGGCCACTCGCGACCCGCCAGCCCTGAGACCACGCATCCGTGGAAAGGATAATGTCCGACACTTTGCTTAGATTACCAGCTCTTACCACTGATTGACTTAGTTATAGGCCTTTTGTTTCGAGTACTATACAGACTAAATATAACTACTGGAAAAGTAAAATTGCAATGTAGAGTCTTTAAATGTTACTTTATATCTTCTAATAATCGCCAGTTGGCGCAATAAAAAGAGGTCCTGCCTATAGCGTCGAAGGGCACACACTAAAATTTGTGTTTCTTCGACTCCTATCTGAGTGTTATTATCGACATAAGTATGTACTATATTAGTATGACAAATATTTAGTCTCTGACCTTCATAGTTGAACATGTTTGGGTTGAACCAGAAAAAGGTAATTAGAGTGAGGTTTCATCCCGAAAAAGCCTTATTCTATTATGACATTTATGACCAAAGTCGTAGCATCAGAGTGCGACTGTGAAGCAACCATAAGAAGCATCTTATAGCCACTCGTGTCGCGACCGACATGGAAGGATCACTGTTGAATATTTTAACGCCTCACCTTGGAAACTAGGAATAGGCCGGCTCACGTAATATTAATACATCGTTAACCTTTGGGTTGCTACTGCTATCGATCGACATTAGCCAGAAAACTACTTTCGCGTAGGCGAAACGGGTGTACTTATGGGAGACCCTCCGGAAACGTCTTTTGATGGAATAACAGGGTAATTTACAAAACGAATAAGTTTCTTGATCACAACTCTGACGCAAATGAAAAATGAATCATTCTAATATTCTGATAGTAAAACACGTTATCAAATTGTTTACATCCGTTTGAATATATCCGAGTCATAAATCATAGTCGCAGTTAATGCAGTGATCTACCGCTGGGCTTCTCAAAGTGGGGTACAGGAACCCCGAGGCGGGCGCGACCATTGGATTGTAGTCTGTTCGTGACAAAATTCACGTTGTAACGGCTGGCTACCCGTAAGTATTGTTTTAATTACCATGCTTGCAAAATTAGGGTTGGTGATCACCAACCCGGGCTAAGTTCTGAAACATTCGAAAACAATCTTTACTCGGCCTGAGATTTAAACGCAGAGGACCATTGGATTTCGAGACGAGAGAAGGAGAGATGTTAATAATAATATAAGATTTATATTACCATGGGAATTGAAAAGTGGTCTATTGCGCTTTAAGTTTGAGAAACCCTGATCTGCCGCATTCAATACCACAGCTTGCTTTGTCCGGCGGTGCATGCCTCTGCGCGCGCGCCCGTCCGGCTGCGTGTTTTGTTCACTCTCGCAACAACGCAACGTGACGGTAGTCCACGCTTGCAAAACAGCCAAGGCCTAACTAAGCTTAAGCATTGAATTATCAATTAGGTTCATTTTAGTATTTTTGAGCAAACTTGTTATGTAAATCATCTATTTAAAAGTAAAGTATGTTAGTGATAATAGTCTCACTGCTTGGCACATAAGGGAAATAATCATAGTATATCTCTATATAGACAAATTACACACATACACATCGGAACAAATTCAATCAAAATAAATATGACTCAATTTACATCAAATTCAACTTTATAAATTAAACAACACAAAGTACCTATAAATTATAATTGTCAATAGGGAAATAAACTGCATACTGTCTGCTAGGCAAATATTATTAAAACCAATCGATCACTGCAACGGTGATGATGGTGATGGGTTTGGGATAGAGAATGTAATTTGACCAATTTTTGAAGATCAACTGTGAAATTATTTTGGAATGAGGGCTGAAAAGAGACTTTTCAATTTTCTTTTATTGCGTTGGGGTAGAATTTCCGAATTGGTGATTATTTTGCAAAAGCAATGTGGTACTGGAGAACTACAGAAAGTTGACATGCAATGTAGAATTGGAATCGACACGTCGTTTGCAAAGCTTTTGTAGTTTCAGTTTGAATAGAGCACTGGCCTGAAAATGTATGGCTTTCAGTAGCAGGTGCTAATAATGTGACGCTTTGCGTGCGTATTTAAGATTATTTCGATCCCCGCACAGTACAAACATTTGTGTGCATGAACATCTCTGTTTGTACTGGTCTGGGTGTCTCCTATGTATAATAAGTATGTATTTACAAAAGAAAATGTATTTAAGTATGTTTATCCGTTGTCTAGTATCCCATAACACAAGCTTTAATTAGCTTACTTTGGGGCTAGATGGCGCTGTGTGGAATAATGTCCAGGGATATTTATTATTTATTATTATTATTATTATCTTATGTTTTTTTTAATGGTTTACGTTTAGCCTCAATCTTGCCTGGTGGTAAGCAATGACGAGGCCGATGGTGGGGCACGCTTACCCAGAAAATGCCTATTCACTCTGGCCTTGAAGCAACCAAGGTTGTAAGTATCCGGAAAAATAGACGCAGGAAGAGCGTTCCACACCTTAGCAGTGCGTACCAGAAAAGACGCAGCAAACCGTTCGGCGTCTAGTGGTCCGGTGGTAGAAAATAGATGGCGGTAACAATATTAAGTCATAGTAACTTTGTTGTGTGGCTTGCATACCTTGTTTTTTCACAGCATCTTTATAATACCTGATCGAATTAAAGTATCTACAATAAGTTTCTTGGATTGTAATACATATGTTACTTATTATATTTGTTTCAGTAGTATTTAAATTTAAAACACATACTCCCGCTTTTTTTCTTCTCTGTCCTCTCTTTGCTTGCATCAGAGATCACGATAAGCAACAATTCCTATGCATGGGCTACTCGAAAATTGATAATTTGGGTATCGTGAAACATGAAAAATTATATCTAGGCATCATTGTACAAAATACATGAAATCGATAAATACAAACTCGTTTATATTAGCTCTAGGCCTGTCAAAGTTTCACGAAACTTAGTAAAAATTACATTGGAGTGTAGTTCTTCAAGGGGTCTACCTTCTGCGCATCACGTCGATGCGTCACATCGTCAACTTTCGTGCGCTGGAGCCTCGGGTTCGTAGGGCACAGAGCGACAGTAATTATCGCGGAGTCGTCGACTCCCGGCCGATCGTTCACCCCGAGGGTCGCGATGCAGGAGCGATAGCACCGCCCGTCGTCGCGAGGACGCGGAACTTGCTTTAACTGATCCGGAACTAGGTTTCCGTGTCAATTATAATTTAACTGCAATATCATACACTGAAATGAGCACAAAAGTATTGATATAATTAAAAACACAACTTTTTTGCAGCTTGCAGCATACGGTTTTCTTAAATTACTCGTATGAGGAGATTTGATGTTATACCATTGTAAGCAATGGTTTCCTTTCTTTATAATAATCATGAATACAGTGTGCTCAGCTTGTGAGGTTTAATTCAAGAATACCTTTTAAATTGTAACATTTTTTGCCATAATAAAATAATAATTTCTATTTGCTACATACCTTATTCTGTTCATAACTTGTTTTCGTCGTTAGTAAAGTGACCATACTAAACTTCAAGAAATAAGAAGTTTGACGAAAACTTTAAACGGTGATCTTAAATCTCGTGATCTTAAAATCTCTTGAAAGTTTTAACAATAACCAAAATTATTAAGTGCCTGACTTTAAATTGTACAGCAAATTTAAGAACAGGCAATAAAAACTTCCCTTCCAAAGTGCATTTACTGAATGAAAGTAAGTCAGTCGGTAAATTAAGCTGGAGTGTCATTGGCATTGTGCGAATATAACTGTTTATGCACTTAACGGTATTTAACGTTCTATAATTTGACAGTTTCAATGTATGAACACGCAATGAAACCGGAGAGTGTCTGGTTTCAGGAACCCACTTCAATCGATTCGATATTATAATCTCAAGGTGTTATTACCATTTTGTGTAATGTTAAAGTTTTATATTGTGGCACCATAACAGGAGGAGCGAAAGTGCATTGAATTGACCAAAGAGACTGACTGCTTGACTGATTGCTCATGCAAACATGGTTTGTATTGCTATAAGCGTCTCAGGTTTTAATCAGGGATTTCAACGTCAGGATTTCAGGCCGAGCGCTCTTCCAAGGTTTTCGATTTTTCCGATGGATAACCTCTTTAAAAAAACTGTAACACCGAGTAATGTTATAACTCGTGGATCGGAGTGAAAACTTAACTTCAATAAAACCAGTTGATGGACTCAAACAAAACTCGTTAAAATCAGATTTAAAATTTATAGTAATTGAATTGAGCAGATGCACATGTGCACATTTTGGCTTCATTAAAAACTCAATTTATTATTATTAACAATACTTACCAAATTGTATTATCCGTAAGTTGATACCTTCAGTTCAGTATCTTAAGTAATATAGTGATGTACAGCAAATTAAGAATATACTGTGCAACTTTAAAAAAGATTTAACAACTCTACATATACCTGTTGCGATGTTTCACTACATCATTGCATACAGAACCCTACATCTATTCTTGAGTGGAGGCAACATCGCAGCAAACTAAGGCCAAGATCTAACTATAGAGCTTACTTAGCTTAAACTTAGACTTCGAACATATGTTACCTGCAACTGCATCAGTTACTGCTTATTGATAATAAATAATTTTGTCTTAGTTAAACATCGGCTTAGGCATTCGTGTGCAATAATAATGATTACAATAAATATTAACTTAGATAATAAATAATGCGATAAGTCTGTGCTTGGCTAAGTAAAGACTATAGATCTCGGCCTTACTGTAGGACACTCTCCGGCCACCTGTACCGGCAAACGGCGACAACTTGTATAAGACTGCAGTGCTGCATCACCCAGCAGCCTATCCAGCAGTAGCCTAACATGATGATAACGATAAACAACAGCAAGAGTTTAACACTTCAGCTTTAGCTAAGCTAGCTAAGCTAAGCTAGCTAGCTAGCTAAACGGACGGTACAGTATAATAAATAAATAAATAAATAAATAAATAAATATTCCTGGACATTATTCCACACAGCGCCATCTAGCCCCAAAGTAAGCTAATTAAAGCTTGTGTTATGGGATACTAGACAACGGATAAACATACTTACATACATTTTCTTTTGTAAATACATACTTATTATACATAGGAGACACCCAGACCAGTACAAACAGACATGTTCATGCACACAAATGTTTGTACTGTGCGGGGATCGAACCCGCGACCTCTGGTGTAGTAGCCAACTTCTTAACCATTACACTAAGTCGGTCGTCAATAATAAATATAAAACAAGGAAATAAGGATAAATATCATAATCATAATCATTCTTTATTTGCCCTATACACATATAAAGTTATACAAATGTAAAAACTAAAATGTAGGGTGTTGCAAAGACATACTTACAAAAACTCAAATAAATTGAAATATAATTCAGTATGACCTCAAAACTACAATGGGTACCAAGGTAATTAAATAGAAATAGTTAACACTTCAAAGACTAAATAATATTAGGTTATCCTTGTGTTCCAAGGTCCATACAGGGAATTAAGCCAGGGACGTCTTCCAACACACCCAGACTAGAGCTAATCTAGAAAAGTTCGTTTCCTGAATTGACCCGACCGGTAATCAAGCCCGGGAAAGCACACAAGGCAAGCCGAAAAACATTGCTGCAGTGCACTCCGCCAACCGTGTCGTATGGTCAAGTCTACAGTCTCATGCACTGTAGACTGTCACGATATTTTACTGCACAAAATTAATACTCTCTGCTAGTCAACGACATAGCCAAACCGATAAATTGCAAGAAGGTTGCCAACCAATGAATAGATTCATTCATCACCTCATTGTTGGAAAAAACTATTAACCACACATAGTCATAAATTACAAAGTAAGATATGAGAATACGAGGGTAACAAAAAAATCTCAAGCGCCTGCAGCGAATTTAGGCCCAAATAGGTGGTATTCATACTCTAATCTTAAAACCATCCCCACCACTCGCGACGGCCCAGCATTCATTTTGCGAGATGGGATCTGTACCTACGAGTACTTGACTGTACGAGCAATGCTATAATGCTTGTGGCGTTGAGCTTCGTTACCTTTAAAATTAATCGAGGTATTACGTGATAATTATGTACAATATTTAAATTATAATAGGTAATTATTTAGGTAGGTACAGTGTCGCAACGCCGGGCGAGGCCCGCTAATCGTGCAGCGCTCACGGCCGCCCGCCGCCCACTCGGCGACTCAGTTAAACCCATATACAGTATAAGCCAAGCGCTACTATAATATTCATATTTTTATATAACTACCCAAATGAAGCAATATGCTAATTGGGAAACAATTACCACCGATACTGATCTAGTGATATTATTCAAAAATACATCATGTTATTTTATTCATTTACCGCGTTGTACGGTTTTCCATGCCTAGTGTGGTAGTGATATTATAATTATTGAGCTGTTCAAGTAAATTGGGAACAATTGTGCGAGAATATTGAATAAATTTGAATGCAAAATATTCTTGTTTCAATAATAAATTGCTGGCTCATAACGTTCCAGCTAGAGCAAACAGGAACTTATGGAATGATTGGTTATGGTTTTACAGTGGAAAATTATAGTGGTGAATGAATATAATAATAAATAGTTATTATCTGGGACATCTTACACCACATTCGTCTAACACCAAACAAGGCACTTTGCTTGCTTGTCACCATTGCTAGTTTTACTCGTAAGTGCCATACACTTACGGGCAATATACTTAGTACGAGTAAACCCTTTTCTTCATGAGTACAAATATCTCGAGATCTTTATATGAAAACAAATCAATGGGGCCATACAATGAGTCAATGGGGAACAGAACAAAAAAATTGTAATCATGTATACTATCGCCACTTAAAATATTTAACAACATAACGCGGGCACAAATTTATGATGACAGTGAAACTTTAAACGAAATATTCAGGCAAATCTATTGACTATGCGCCAAGGCCAGTCTGAATAAAAGAAAGTACTCAGGATAATGCATTCCGAGAATAGTCAGTTAGTCTTAACCGTTGAATCAGGTAAACATATTCAGATAAAGACGCTGTGTCCTAGAATACCCTGGAACTGAGTGGTGAAGAACTTTTTCACTCCGAGGGTGAGTGAAAAAGTTCTCAACCACTCAGTTCCAGGGTATTCTAGATTCTAGGGCAATGCTGTGGAAGCCATCTGCGGCTAAATAGTAATAGTCATTAAAAAACTTATGATCCTATTCCAAGTATACCATGGACAAGTATGCACGTTCTTATCGCTAATGACAGATTAACTTTGTTAAGTATTCGAGCAAACCGAGAATAAATAATAATACCTAAGTAACACTCGTACCTACTTGCACCAACTTGACAAGATACCTAGTTTTTCTCTGGCGACGACTAACACTGAAGCCAACTTATTGTTCTAGCCCTCGACTAGTTTATCAACATTCCGCATTGAATGTCTGACAACCCGTCCTTTAGTATGACTTATACAGGGAAACAGTCGTTTATCGCCATAACACCTAGGTTCTCAATCGGTTGAGTTTGACGAAATGGGACCTATCTTCGGAGTCATTAGAGACGTGATAATGTCGGAACAATGCGTCGTTATGCCCGCTTTGTACGAATTCCCGCGATCTCGACATGAGTAATTACGCGCCGAGACGCTTGTAGTGAAAGCTCCCTCGACAACTTACTAAGCAATCGTCGTTTGAATTAACTGACGAACAGCTGAGTTCTTGAATTGCATTTATAGCTAAAGTACTCTTACCTTTAAAAATGCCGTCACATTCAATTCTAAAGGTACCAAGGAATGCATCAGTTTGGGGAATTCTAAGCTTACGTTCTCCTCATGTGTTGAAAAACTGCCATCATTTTTTTATTGTGTGCGAAGCCGCGGCGGGATAGAACCCCGGTGAACAGAAAGTGACAGTTATCTGCCTATAGCTCCGAAGGTTGTGGCTTCAATTCTCACCCACATAAACAATTGTGTTTGTTCTGCATTTGGGTGCTATTATCTATTTAAGGATATGTTTAGGAGATATTTAAGTTTATTTCATCAGACTGTGATACCTTAGTTTATACAGGCTTTGGTCGGTTTAGGATCGAATGGTTTCGGTGTAAGATACTCGTATCCAAAATATTTATTTATTGATATTATTCTAGTTAAGGTTCAGATTTTGGAACGGCACACAAAGTTGAGCAGTCATCGCTTAAACTTACATAATTAATGGCACACGTTACTGACACTCAACGGGACAGCATCAGTTTGTAAGGTATTCAACTTAGAATTCTGGATTCGGGGGTAGATCTTTCAGAAATGTAACAGACGTGCGTTGTTATTACTTAAACAATTTTAAATGACTGCTTGCACCCTCTTTTCATACCACACGAAAGCAGTAGGGAACAAAGCGCCACGGTAAAATCACCTTGAACAATCTACTTGACGCCTGTTGCGAGGGGTATTTCTGAATAGCATTATGACCTGTTGTATAATTATAGTAACGGAACAAATGACAATGTTATGCTGCATTATAGCTTAGAAGAATAGGAAATTAATGAAAAATACCTAATACATTATTATCTGATTTCTTTGTGTATAGGTAACCTCTGTACCTACAGGTATTTATATGTGCACATGTTTTGTTATTTTCATGTTTGCTATAATCGTCTTTATCTACTGGTACATATCTGCTAGATAATTAAAGCAGTATACTTACCTAATTTTATTATGAAAATATTTCCATGAACAAGTAAGCAATTAAATAAATCGTAGAAATGCTACAAAGTGACTTTTTTTGTACGTACTCCAGATATTATAAGGTAAGGGACCATTTGTCCGTCTTATTAAGTTGTCTCGGGAAACCAGGAAGCTTTCAGTACTTTCAAGTATGGGAATTTCCCTTTTTATAAATATAAATAACAATTTCAGGTCATTGACTTATTTTATATATTAGTTAATATGAATGAAGTGAATCATCAAGCCGACCAAATAAGTACAAAACAGATAATCTCAGTCAGGTACGACCGAAGAGCATAAATGAACCTCAGTGACCAACACCTAACGTGAAAAGATACTTTGTAGTCACCAAACCCATTCCAATTAGTTAGATTAGTTAAAAACAGCTGACTACGACGTAATTACCCGTCCTGCGACAAATTAAAGTGGCATTCGGTGCGCAGACGAAGTGCGTCGTACCCGACGTTCCTTTCTAAGCGGCTTATCCATTTATTAGAGTGCGTATCGCCGTCGCCATATCATCATCTACCTGATATTTTAAAGAGTTCTTTGTCTGGCAGTTCGTTGACCTCGTTATCTGCAAGTGCCCTATTTGTCTACTTGTCGAGGAGGAACGTTTTTTAGATGTAACCCGCACATAATACAGCTTTTTGGACGGGTGACTACGTTGATCTATGTCGGAATATAGTGGATTATAATTATTAGTGTAGGTAGACATATTACCTTATACATTGAGTGCTACTTAAGAAGCTGTAATAGAAGATTATAATAGTATTGAGAGCCAAGAAAGCTAAAAGTTCAGTTGCACCTGGTGCTGGTGACGATTAATCTTTTCTAACGACACTGCATTAAAATATCGAAATGACCAACCTATCTCAAGTTTTAGTCAAAATAAGTACACGGTTAGAGGTTACAGTTACGGAAGTACGGTTTAAACGTAGAGCGTAAAACTGCTCAAATGCTGTTACTGCTGGGATTTCATTGCAATGACCTTGCGAACTACTCGCGCTACTAATGACGACACGATTGGCGTAGTGCACTGTTACAGTTGTAGCCCGTTTTCTCGCCTCGATTTCCATAGTGTCCCGGGTTCGATTCCCGGTCGGGTCAATTCAGGAAACAATCTTTTCTGAATTGCCTCGTTTCTGGGTGTGCTGGAAGACGCCCCTGCCGTAATTACTCGTCTGGTATCTCGTAATACATGGATATTTATCTCTACTTCGAGACCATGACAAGTGGAGTGTTGTTTAGCGCAAAAAAAATCAATACTACATCCTATTTTCTCGGTTTAAGTTGTGGTTAACTGTACGTAACGATAATGCATGCATGCCCAGTGGCAAGCAAGCTGGCATGAGTAGCCCGACAGTACAATGTTTGTTTGGGCGGGCGGCGCGGGGGAGCCGGCTCGCTGCCTAATAAACAAAGCTTCATAAATGAGTTAATTAATCATAGTTAAACACCGCCTAGCTCCAACAGTATCAGCGCGATATTCGTACATTCAGTCGTGATGGACCGCTCTACATTAATACCAGTGTCTGCAATAGTAATACAATATTTAAACCGCTTGGTACTTGATATAGAAAATTAGGATAAACTTCAAAAAAATATCAGGGTATTGCTTTCATTTTTGTGCCTAATTATGATTTGCAGTATCAATATATCTATTAAAAAAGATGTCTACGTTTGTCACTATACTACATCGTTAACTAATTTGTTTATAATGATGACAGGACCAAACGGATCCCTAGAAAAGACATAATTTTGAACAAAACGCGGACAGATTTGTTACCAAAATTAGTCGGTCGCGGGTAGTTTAAACAAGGGGCGGAAGAAGGAGCAGAAGGTGGGGAGGAGGGGCACGAGCCGTAAATAGCCGAGTGACCCGGCCGTTGACTCGGTTTATCCTAATCCGTCCCACTACTCCAGTTCGGCCCTGAAGCCAAGCTTCGCTTAATTTCTACTCTTGGAAGATTGATCTAGTAACATTAATTTTAAACAGTTTTCTAGGCAGCAGCAAGCAGATTTTTTTATTTCTCTTCCAAACATTGGTTTGAAACTTTCAGTAAGAACATAGGAACGTAAAGGACGTATTTAGCCAGCACGTTACCTGCCTTTTCTTATCAATAAGCCTTTTTTCTTTTTGTCATCATCTGCTGAAATATTCAAAGGATTCTGTTTCAGGTACCTACACACATTAAAGCAATAACCCAGAGAAATCAGCGCAACAGCGAAATAAAGCCCAAAATTATAGAATTAAAAACTGACAAGTGTTTTCTTACTTTTATTCGTAACACTCACTGACGACGACATTCGCAAAAAGCCAATAATATGACGAATAATATTACATTAGCAGATGTGATGCTAAAGAAATCGCTAAGCTAACCTGTGTCAATAATCAACATGAATATCAGGTTTTGATCCTATTTATAACGTGGATACAGCTTGGACAATATTTGTCGACCCAGTATACCAAAATGCCGCCAGCAAATTCAGTTATTAAGACAGAATAGTATATTCCACGTTCCGTAAACTAGACATTTATCTAGACCCAGGAATAAACACTGATCCTAGCTGAGCTTGTGTAGCGGCTGCTAGGCACATTTGGGACTTTCACACGACCTAATACTGCACGTGACACATAAAGTAAGGTCTCGGCCGCAATATGCGTGCGATACTCGTTCAATTAGGACGTTGTTTACCGAACATTGATTCAACTGCTTCAACTGGTTCCATCCGCATAGTTTTTTTCTGACATCATAACAAAAAAGACATGGACATGGACATTTTTGTTTATATTTAAAAATAATATTTTTCGCTTCCTAAAGCTTGTCCTAAGTCATGCTTGAAGTCCTTGGTGCTTTTATTGAATTAAGAGGTTAGACGTCGTTTCAGAATATGACTGAAAGTAGCCATGCCCCAGA
Source organism: Udea olivalis (assembly GCA_947369235.1). Classification (NCBI taxonomy): domain Eukaryota; kingdom Metazoa; phylum Arthropoda; class Insecta; order Lepidoptera; family Crambidae; genus Udea; species Udea olivalis. Next base: position 11,486,372 of record OX376341.1, on the reverse strand, counting down.
AATGGTGTTCTCTAGTTTCGCAGAAAGAACATTCATAGATAGATAAATAGATATACATTATTACACAAAAAAAGTAATAAAAACAGTTGTATTACATAAAACAAGCAATTTGTACTATTTGGGCGGCCTTATCGCTAAAGAGCGATTTCTTCTAGGCAACCTTTGGGTAAAGGAACTTTTTAAAGCTTGAGCTTTGTGTGGAGTTTAAATAAATCTATGAGAAAAACAACAAAAAATATATATACGTATATATTAATACTCTAGAAATAGATATAATTCTATGAAATGAATATTCTATGTTTAATATGAAACATATGTATGTGTATGTTGTTTGTATGTGCATGAATGCATGAAATTACTTTCATGTATGTATAAATAATATCTTCATATCTGGTACTACCTTACCCGTTTCTCTTTTTGATCTTGTAACTTCCTCTACCTGCAGGTTGACTAGAAGAGATCTGTTCCTAGCGATAAGACTGCCTTCACTGTACAATTAAGACTTTGTAATACTAATGTTATGGTTTGTTGTACAATAAAGTATATTTATCTTATCTTATGATATAAATGTTATTTGTAGCTATTCTGAGTAAATAATTGATTATTCTATTAGTATGAAATAATAGTATGAGAAAAAATTACTGTAAATAGAAATTCTATGTAACCATTTTCTGTAAAACCACGTACAACCCCCAGAAATTCAAGCAAATACTTGGGTCCACTCACGGTTTATTATTTTCCAATTACACACACAACATTTCGACTATGTATTTACCGCAACGGTTACCGTGAAACCAAACAACAAATGTTATATTCCAACCGATAGTAGGTAAGTATTATGTTTCTGAACAGGGGTAGATTAAAACTAGAGTAAAAACGAGGCCGAAATTCAATAATATTAGAACCGCGAGTATATACTCACTGTCTTTGTAGCAGATGTAAAATGGGCTACAGCTGCCAAATGAAAATAAATATCCACTCATGGACTACGCAAACAAGCATGCACCCAACCTACTTTTATATTTAGAACTAAAACACTCGAAAGTTTTTCCCTCGTATGTTTCGAGTAATACCCCATAAATTCTGTCTGAGCGTGAGCCCGCTCCATCGTATGTTCGTTAATTTCATGTTTGTTGCGGTATGTAGGAAGAAACGCGCGTAATGAAGCATATCTTGTTCATGCAATCCCTTCCAGCACCATAATATAAGCAGTGCCATAATGTCGGATTATGTTAATGCTCCGGCCGTGCTGGTGACCGACCCTCAATGATTACTAAATAAACTCCTGGCGTGCGGTATCGTTGAAAACGATAATGCATATTAATGTTAAGCGGATATTCTGTATTTTTTATGAACCTTACAGCCATTGTCATTCAGGCTCCTTGGTTTGCAAGTTCAAGCTGCTAAGCAACAAAGAATTTGGATTTGAGTAGTGATTTATCAAGTCATTGATTTACGTCAGTGATCAGATATGGTTGTAGAATCTACATAGATCAGCCTTTTTCCAGTAATTAATTCAAAATACCAATGACATAACAGTTTGTTAGTGCTTGATGCATGCGGTAATTGTCGCCTGAGTCGCAAACACTCACCGTGGCCAAACACAATGACTACGAGCGCTAGACACGGCAGCAATCGCTCGTACGTCAACTCGCAGTTGAGTGAAGACAAGTCGGGGCGGTTCGGACAATGCAACAAGCAACACCTACCAAACTCATTTGTTACAGTTCCAACACTTGCAGCGCCGGTCCACTGTCCAGCATGTAGGGCGCAGTGTCACTGTTAATCAATATCCACAGCAGCCGGCACTGCTTATTGTGCAACTTGTTCGACGGTTTTCGCATGTTACGAGTATCATTTGCAGATCCCCGTTCATTAGCTCCTGGTGCTGAGTTCAGCTCGCTGTCAGACGCAACGCACACTTTCAACTCGGGGTTCGCACGCTTTGTTCGAACACAATGACTCTCTACGTTCTTTTTGTTTTCATTCAGACGACCTTTGTTGATAATAAACAATATCGCGACTTTAATGAAAGAAATCATGTAGCGTGAGATTTTTTATCATTTATTTTGCAACAGACGCATTCGTTTGTTCCGCGCGTACTTCAGTAACTTCAAGGTGTATTAGCAATTTGGGTGTGGGTATTACAAAACGTTGTTATTCAACTAGAATGGGAATGTCGTAAGAGATTCTTAATCACCCATAAAACTATGAACCGGCAACAGCAAGGATTTCACTGAGCTTCCCACGTCTGTAGAATTGCTTTACGTCAGTGCGCCCATTACTCCGAAAATACCCGCGCGCCAGCTCTAGGTCGGTTAAAAAGCATGTCAATCAATTTACATTAAGCTTACAATAATGACACAAGGAATTACCAACGACCAGCTGCCGATCGATAAAGTCGAAAGGTTTTTACCATTCATGCTTTGTAAATCACTTTGTTTTGCACGATGGCACCGCTGATTATGTAAAGGTAAAGAAATAAATGTAGTTGTACGAATGAAGTTTTTTATGAGTAATTGAAAAGTCTGAGTAGAAAAAACAGTCAATATTATTTTCAGCAGTGCCAAATGCAATACTCGAGTTCTTCCCATTAACAGCGGTAAACAGTAATATATTGCTTCATTGTTGCGCTTCATTATGTAAGTCGATTGTGTGGGGACAGTGCGCGTGACATTTACGGCCGGGGAGCGAATCGCGCGCAGCCTCCGCAACTCACACGAGCTCCAAATTCACTTCTGGCCTTCGCTCGCTCCGATGAAGTAGGACACCCATTGCAAGAATCACCTTTTATTACATTCATCAGCACCAAAAAACACGTCTGACCATCCTTTTAACGTGTCATTGTCCATTTCAACAGGATCCACTTTCCTACAGCTAATAACAACAGTTGGACTTTTGACCTTATGACAAATGCCCTAAACGTAACAACGCACTGATGCCATTCTTATTCTTGTGATTTGCTCAGTCACAGATATCGCGTTGCAAGAGGTTTATTCGAGACTCATACGGAACATGTTATGAAAACGACAACCGGTTTCGAAAATATATCAATTGAAAGCACTCGCCGTTGCAGAGCGCATGTTTAATATTATAATGCGGCTCAATGCTCTTACAACACCAGCCGAGGAACCTGTTACATGACGGATTATCTGTCTGCGACACCACCCGCCAGACGCCACCTCCGCCTCTCCAAATAGGTCACTCGACTTAGGACACAGCAAGATTACGTCAATCTCCTCTCGTGTCATCGATTGCAGTATTGACGCTTAAAGGCCCACTTAAGTTTCCAGTTATCTGAGAAAGTATCGACATGTCGGCAGTTACTTTCGTGATTTTACGACCATCGTTTCCTGCATAACGGGTAACACTGGTTTTTTCGATCTATTAAGTAATTTGCATAACAAACCCGTTAGCTTATTAGTATTGTATAATCATTAGAAAAATTTGATGTGTTACGAATGTTATGATGTTGCATGCTAACTAATTTGAATGTGCTGTTTCACCACTTGTCCATTCATAAGTTTTCTCAGAGATGTTGGTGGCTCGGTGATTCAATGCAAAGTCGGTATTTACTTTGACCGTCACCTCTGCATTAGCAAGGTACGCATAAGTAGTTGCAATTACCTACGTGCTGCTAAAAGCCTAAACGTGTGGTTTTCCTTTTTTGTACATAGAACTATCATAATGTGCACGCGCAACAGACACAGTAAAAATCGAATTACCGTTAGACATGTGTCATCGCGTCCTCGTTACCGCTAGCACCGGCCGACCAAACCTGTTCTTGTGTTCATACCTTTATTCAACTCTGGTACAATTTTACGAAAATTTGCAAGACTCACCATCAATTTTAACATTACACATACTTGATAGGTATTTACTGGGTCATCTGATTCAGAACAGAGTCGACCGCTTCGGTAAATATATTTTAATTTTAATAAATTTATAGTTTAGCGATCGCTTTAACATTTATCAATTTAAATGGTAAAGTCTTTGATTTATAGCAGCAATATAAATTGAACACGTCCAATACTCAAGGAAGTAATGCAAGCGAATGCAAACATGATAGGAGAACGTTGAAAGAACACAGCAAGAAATAGGCAATGATTGAGATAGGTTGAACTGAAATCAAAATAAATTTGCTAAATCGGTAAAAGCTCTGAATTAGGAAACTGGTTTAAATGTACATGAACTTAAGTACTTAGTGACAATGATCTTATTCTATAAATCCAACTTAATAATTTAAATAAAAAAAGGCCAAAGTTATAACAACTTTGTGTTTTTTAACGTTAACTAATTAGTTCTAAGCACAATAATGTTATAGTATTAAATAAATAAATAATGATAAATATGCGCCAAGCAACACACCTCTTGTAATGGTCTCGAAGTAGGGATTAATATCCCTGTGTCACGAGTTACCACACAAGGAAATCAGCCAGGGGCGTCTCCCAGCACACCCAGACCCGAGTCAATTCAGAAAAGATCGTTTCCTGAATTGACCCGACCGGGAATCGAACCCGGGACACTAAGGAAATCGAGGCGAGAAACCGTGCTACAGCGCACTACGCCAATCGTGTCGAGTATTAGATCTACTATGTACTACACTTAGCAAGCATAAAAAAAACATTTAAACGTAGGTAAATAGAAGTGACAACTACGCATTATCATAGCATTGCTTTGGAGTAATTTTGTTGTACAGCTTATGTTAAAATATGACATTTACACATAAAAACACACGTAGCAGGCCGGGGCAGTCGAGAGAGCTATTACCGCAAGTACCAGGATTAGTACAAGTTAAAGTAGCGACATCCGTTAAGCCAATTACCCACATAAGGGTATAATTTACAGGCTTTTGTCGTTAAATGTAAAATTATTCTGACCCAAATCATCCGCAATTTAGAGTTTATTAAATTATAGATGTTGATTGTAGGCAGATGCATGACCTGTTCCGCTCACCGGATACGAGGCAGATGTAGGAGACCGTGCCAAAAAATAACTATTGTTGGCCTGATACTAAACAAGACATGACCTCACGTTATTTCGTCGAATTTGATTGTTTCCTTTATTTTCTTTTTAATTTTACGTCACCATCATTATTACCTGCTGGCTTTTGCTCTCCAAACTGACAAAGCCGTTTTCAGATCGTGATTAAGGTGCTACTATTTGACTCAGTTCATGTTTTTTCCTTTTTGTGATGCCCAGTTTCATTAATAACGCTTTGAAATCGTCCTTCTGAGCATAGCTCTGTGATTCTACTGTTTTTTTTTGTATTTCTCGAAACCTGTGGCGATCATCTGACACCAAGTCACAAACTGCATTTCAAAGAAGTGTAATGTTAAAATATTAATCATGAAAGAAGTAAAGTGGGTACAATATTATTTAAATTTGATTACTTATTTAAAAATATTTGTATGGCAACTCGTGTAGTAATATTTATAACGGTAGGGTATATGTGTAGGCATTCTCACGCATACATTGAAGAAATCGCAATGCAAGGTGATAGCAATAATCGGTGCCTTTCTAGGTCACAATAATTAAGATCTTCTTAGTCGGGCACTCTTAGCAGAGTGGTCGTGGCTGCTGATGGACAGGGTTGCGGCTCGCCGTCGCCGCTGGCTTCTATGGCAGCCGCACGTCGCGCGATGTATCTCCACTTTTGTCAACTTTGTGCGTTGCGAGTACACTGTACTGCGGTCGACTGCGTCAATTTTCTAATCACGTCGATCCAGCGAGTCGGAGACCGGCCTCGTGCTCTCTTCCCTTCAGTGTGGCCCTGCACTACAAGCCGCTCCATCGAGTCCTCGTTTCTGGAGATATGCCCAAAGAACTTCAGTATTCGTAGCTGCACAATCGACGATAGCCTATCTCGTTTCATTAGGCGAACTTTTATGTTTTTTGTTATTCTCCTGTCTTTCCAAATCTTTCCAAGTCGCTCCACTGCCGATCTGGTGATGGCGCAACGACGCTTGATTTCATCTTTGCATCCTCATAATTAAGATAGCTTCCGTGATTTGTCCGAGAATTCTAACGTGTTTTACTCAGTGACGCTTCTGAGAAATATTTCATTTGTTATTCACTTAAGTGCACAAGCGACTGTACAGTGAGTCAATCGTATGACGTAGAGACGTAACGACTTCCAAGGTAAGCAGACAATGTGACCGACCACTAAGCTATCAGTAAGTAAACAACCGTATAGAAGTGGCTTGAGGCGACGAGCAATCGCCTACAAATTCGTCGTGAATTTAGTATAATGGCGAATGGTTCAGAATAAATGCACACCTTAAGGCTCCACTTAGTCATTCTTTGTGGTAGATTATCCAGGACTAGTTTTGCAATGCCTTTTTCCTTTGATTTGGAATCATGCCATAAAAGAAATTAATAAATAATAATAATAAATATCCCTGGACATTATTCCACACAGCGCCATCTAGCCCCAAAGTAAGCTAATTAAAGCTTGTGTTATGGGATACTAGACAACGGATAAACATACTTAAATACATTTTCTTTTGTAAATACATACTTATTATACATAGGAGACACCCAGACCAGTACAAACAGACATGTTCATGCACACAAATGTTTGTACTGTGCGGGGATCGAACCCGCGACCTCTGGTGTAGTAGCCAACTTCTTAACCATTACACCAAGTCGGTCGTCAAACTTTAAAATTAGTACATTGCAGCTTTTTGAAGTGACTAATTATTTCGTAAAGCGATATTTATATCTTCCCAAACGCTGTAATTGTGTTTAATGATGCTTCAGTTTGTGTGGTCCTTGGCGTAGCTGCATTCGATAAAATTTCGCCAGATGCTTAGGATTTGTTTTACGACAACTACATAACCGAATAATTTACTAAACTAATATCATCGTGAAACTTTTCCTATTCGGTTGGCACTTAATTTACTTACTGCAGTAATACCGTTAACAATTTTTAAGAGATGGTTCTTAGATGAAGCTAACATCAGTTTTATTGTAACTGTCAACACTGCAAACGACCTGACTATTGTCCTTTTCTAAGCTTGATTCATAACATTCCTTTCTTCCCTGTTCGACGACTGAAAACTTGATCAAATATCAATTTCGCTTCAATATTCACGAACTATTTTCGTTTGAAAAACCTCTATACGGATAAGTAGGTACTGTCAACTAAAACGTTAAACATGATACTAGGAAGATTCATAACAAATGTCCCTAGCGTGTCTCATGTTATGCGTGTAATGGCGATGTGTGCGTGACGAGTGTGTTCTGTGATGTGATGTGCGTATGCGGCGCTTATCGCTCGGCAGGAAGTGGCTTGGTTTATTATTCGTGTCGTGGTCGACGCAGTGCGCGGGCGCAATATCGCAGGATAACTACGGGCACGTCCAGATATCTACGACACTAACGGGACACGCAGATAATGATCTTTAATTAATAGAGAAACTCATAGTTGACTGACAACGCTTAAACATTCAAAAACCACTACTTCACTGTGTTGCCAGTGTATTTAAAACCTTAAACTGGTTGTTTGTAAGACTCCACAGCCATGCCTTATTTATGTAAAGAATTTGTTAGGTAAGATTTTGAGAATAACGGTAACTAAAGTTTAGAAACCATTAAAGGATGCTGTCCCGAACTCCCGAATCATGTGATGCTATACGCAACTGGCTGCTATAAGTATTTAGGAGCTGCTTTTTAAAAAGTGGATGATTGATTATGAATAGATTGGAGGAACAATCTTTAGCTAACTACTTCATTAATTGAAATATGTAAGTTCAAATTGGTGTCTGAGTAGAGTAGGACTATGATGTGGTATAACGAGCCATTTCCATCATTCAGTTGCCGACAACTCAGAACTGATAAGGAGTCAAGTTGCAACTGGAAATGGTTTCTATTCGTAACAGTTTACAATTTATTTGAGCACCAGTCTAGAAAAATATTGATAAGTGTCCAATATTTATCATACTATTCGTATCTAGAAGGACACGTCTTGTAGCCGTGATTGCCTAAATGCGTTTATCAGCGTTACCTGCTGGGTTTTACCCAGACAATATATTTTTAGAATTCATTGAAAGAGAAACTTCAGAGAACGATGAATTGGGTTGTTGTAGGTACTTGTATGGATATCAGGTAAGTATTACTGTAAACAACAAAGTTGCGGAGGACTGACTCAACCGGAAACTGATTCCCGTTCTTGCCAGATTCCAAAAAACGCAAGCGCAGTATGTTTTGCTATAGTGACGTCAGATATTACAATAGAGGTTTTCAAACATAACATAGCCGTTAGTAGGATATAAAAATATTTTTAGAAATTCAATACAAGTGTTTTAATGAGCTATTTCATAGAAATAACAAGTTTCTGGATTCACACCTGTGTCTATAATGGTCTGTCCGGTTATCCGATAACATAGTTGACGGAGGGTATTAAAATGAGAGAGACAACTGGAATAAGGCGAGCTATTGTTTTATTGGGAGCGAGTATGCAGCGGACGGAGGAGGCTCAGTGCTTGCACCGGACTGCTTACAGGGACGTACTCGCAATGCATAATGACTCAGTTTATACTTCATACGATACGAAGACTATAATATGGGTACTCTTAATAACGAAAATGAGAAACACTGCTGGAATCACTGTAAGATATCGTTCTCATCCCTCGGCTGCACATATTGAGCTTCGGTTTAACTAATAAAGACTTACAATAAGAGGTGAACATATCAAATTTAAAAAGTGACCTACATAGTTCTTCGGATAACCAAGCAGAAGTGGCAATGGGCGGGTCACATTGCCCGCAGGACTGATAACCGCTGGGGAGTAAGGGTCCTCGTATGGCGACCACGAATTGGAAGACGCAGCTTAGGTAGGCCACCCACCCGGTGGACCGATGACTTGGTCCAGTTGCAGGAAGCCGCTGGATGCAATTAGCCCAAAGCCGCTCGCTCGCTGAGGCGTTCTATGGGAGAGGCCTTTGTCCAGCTGTGGACTTCTAAAGGCTGATGATGATGATGATGATATCAAATTTGCACAATCAACACTGTGTTGCATAGCAATCTAAATAATAAATATCTGTGGGACATTTACATAAGGATATAAACTAGAAAAATTCGACCTGATCCTAGGCACTAAAGCTGGATCCCGCTTGAGTCCCTAGGATCAGGTCGAATTTTTCGAGTTTCTCATCTTTGTGTAGAAAATAGTGCATTGTACTCGTGAATGCTAAAAATGAAAAAAAAACACTTATATTTACATAAGGCCAGAAGACCTCTCATCAAGCAGAACTTTAGCGATGGGTAGTAATGAACATACTTAAATTATTGCACAAAGACAAAAACCCAGATGCAGAACGAACACATTAGTTTACCACAGTACTGCTAGCCGAGTCCATAAAAAACAACAAAACTAAGAGTAGGGACGGTCCCAGTCCCTGAGTCCGCGGCTGTCCCCGCAAGGAACAGGTTTGACTGGAGGGTGCAGTGCGGGTCAACCACTCACCTCACTGATCCAAACACACGTAGGTTGATCCGCGAAACGCCGCCTACGCACATCACCTTCTGATTAGCATCGAGAAAGGCGCTCCGGCGCAGGTAGCCACTTCAGCTGCGCCCTCGACGGCTAGTAAATGTTTACAGTAAATAGCACAGCTGTTATGGACTCGCGATTTATGTTGAAGTGGTGATACTATCTGCTCACAGTTTATGGATGCTAGAAAATGGAGCAGTTCTATTTTGAATTGTTTAATAAGTGATTCCGATAGAGTTAGATTATTGATTCAAATTCAAAAATTGTTTATTGTGCATACCAAAATACATTAATTTGACCAGAAAAAGAACGGTGGGAGAAAATAACGTAATAATGTTATTAATAACAATAAATCCTCAAATATGGGTACAAATAAGTAACGAAATCCTTTAACTCCCGTGCTAGTGTTTGACTGAGTTACAGCAAGGTAAGGTAGGTTGATTTAAGTACTGGATTAATATTTTCCTACAGAGACACTTCTGATGTCCCTTAGTTATAGAATGTCAATTATAAGATATGTGTTACGAAAATGTACATAGATAAAAATAAAGAACCGACATAGGTACCAAATCTTCTGTTACAACCTGGTACAGATCCTACATGAAAAATTAAACGCTGAGGGTTCTGGTTCCAACGTCCTATGACAAAAAATTGCGTAACGTTGATTAGCAGTCATTTCTAATCTAACTATCTATATGAGCACATATTTAAGCAAATATTTAAGCAAATTATACCAGACACCAATAGTTCAACCTAGTTTTGAGTCCCATAATCTCAGTTAAAGCTGTACTGTAGAATAAAACCATTCGACGATAATCTGCATACACTGTAAAACAGTTTTAATAATGAAAACATTAAAAGAATCAACCAGACATTTACCAGAACAAGCGCGCCATGCTTGACTTGTTAAAAATTTCAATGCTTCTCAGAATTGCAAAATAATGGTAGGCACTTCAATAAATAGCTTGCGGACTGTATAAAAACATCTTTGTAAACGAGACGAGCGCCATTTGCATTTGCACTTAGCAGGGATGCGAGAGCAAAAAGCGTAAAAATAAATAAGTGAAGCAGTTAGCCAGCGCGACTGCGACTGCGCCCGCGCACCGCACGCCGCAGAGCCCTAGGAAGCGACTAGACCTGCGGGTGATGATATGATATTATGCTAAGAACGAAAGTGACTTAATCAAAACTAAGATAAGATGGATATACATACTTTATGTCGCAAACAAGACAACAACTCAAACAACACATCATAAAGTAATCACAATCATGGGCTTTTGCGTCTGTCACAGACGATTTATGCAATGACACATGAACATTTATTTTTAGGGTAAAAGAGGCATATCCGGGAACGGCATAGAGAAATAAATAACATACCGTACCATCACGACTTTATCCCAAACGGGGTTGTCAGAGGCAAGTGACTGTGTCGTCATGGTGAACGAAACACTCAGAAGCCCAGAGAAATAAATATAATAATACGAGTAAATAGCCAGGGGAGTCTCCTAGCACACCCAGAGCCGAGTCAAATCAGAGTTAGGTACAATAAGTAAGTTAAAATACTCATGTATGAGGAAATTTTAGGAATCAACCTTTATGAAAAAGGGTCACAAACTTAATATCCTATTCAAACATTGAAAACTTTTATCGTGATCAAAACATGTTGAAAACATGAAATGTTACCAGATAGCAAATCATCGTTATTAATGGAATGCCAATCACCTATGAGTCAATAAGAACCTTGATGTTTTCTAAGACTTAGCATTAATGACTAAGTTTTAGTAGATTTTGAAAAATCTTGTTTTTTACACGGGTGTCCGAATATGGCAAACGCTACATTTCACAAAAATAGATCACTTTACTGAATAGATTTCTCTAAATTGCGACCGTATTGTCATACTAACAGGCTGTTTCCGTTACAATCGAAAGTAACTATTCGGTTTCTTTAATTGATATTGCCTTCAGACTCTGCCGACCACTTCTACCCACGCGTCGCACGAGTACGGCGGACAGTCTGAACACTGTAGTAACAGCCCACAAAAAATATAAAGATCTAGTTAAGAGTTAAGATATTTACTGAAAGGACCGGATGAACCAATAAGCAATATGAGTCACACAAGCCACTGGGCCCCGGACAGCGAACGACTAAAGCACAGAAGCATAACTTACCAATACAAAATCCGTAAAAAAATGAACACCAAAACTAAGTAGATGTATAACGACTGTTCTGTAGCGCAGTACTAAGTATGAGTAATGTACGCTAGTACTACTTAAAACTGTATCGGTGTTAATGACGTTGACTGCGTTCAGTGTGATGCTATGTCTCTACCTAAACCCTCGACCCTGATCTATTAGACTATCATGGGATGGACGTCTAAAGATGGATATCTTTAAAGCTCCGCCTTTGGAGCCAAGCATTTCGTGGAACAGATTCCAAGCATCCATAACGCTTCAATTCTTTTATCGTTCATTGGCTTCGGCCTATACCCGCTTTAGCGCAAGTGCAGCAGCATTCGCCGTCTCACTCGCACTTGTGTCTTCAATTACGACAGGCAGACAGGGATCAACAATAATGCGATAGCGATGAGCTCGAGCGTATCGTAACTTGTCTTAACGTGGCAAATTTTGTGACGCTGCCTTTGCGCCTGCGCCGCGTTCTGCAGCTAATCTTAATGTCAGTGCTACTTTCTAAGCACTAGTGAAGATAAAGAGCGGAATTGGCCTGTATATGAATTAATAATCTAATAACACATTCGACCACCCGAGAAACCATTTTTTTTTATTAATATGAATCAGTCAATCAATGAAAACTGGATTACGACGACCTACTTATCATTCCAGGCACTGAAATAATTCCATATCCATGTTAAAAGATTTCAATCAACTGATTAATACCATCTCTTTGTATTTGCATGCAAATATAATCCGTAATAAACTTAAAAGGAAAATTTATTAACCGAATTTTAATTTTCCTGGCTCGTCAGCGACAAAGGGTGGTTTTATATTGGAGGTAATTGGCTGGAAACCAATTGACATTTCGTAGTGTTAATCAACACAAATATGTATTTTAAAACCATATTTGGTACAGCTTGCGGGACTTCGTAGCCAGTACTTACGTAGGGAAATAGAAAAGCCATTAGCCAAACAGTGTACGATCTGAATGATAAAAGTTCATCATCAAAATCCACTGAACTTTCTCATTTACCTTTTCATAACGTTTTTGAAGCTTCGATCTCAGTGAACACCAGCTAAAAGTTAAACTAGAGGTAGGTACATGATAGTGGAAACTGTACTGCATTACAAGATACGAAAGAATCACTTGCTTTAAAAAAACACCTTTCAGGATTCTAAACGAAAATAGCGAATTGGGGCCAGCTCTGAAGAATGCTCGGGTGAGAGCATACAGACCCACGAATTGTACAAATAAGGCAGCTAACGTCGTGTTTTAACTTTTTTTGGCTGATTGGCCTCCCTGCTGTAAGACGCAAATAAATTATAATGTTTTTCTAAGCTGCGCTTTGAGTCTGTCGAAATACATTGGCTCTCATTTCTCATTTTAGTTAATTTATGTGGAATTGAATAATGAAGTCCAATGTTTTCACCATGCTTTAGATAAGAACCATATAAGTGTAGTGGTTGGCCCAAATATTTACAGCCAGATAAATTTCTTCAGTGTAATATAGCTCCTATTATAACTTTTATTTATATTTAAGCCACTTCAATGGCATTTAACCTAAACGCGTAAAGTACCATTACGCGTACTTATAAAGCTCCGACTTATCCACTTCGGATTTATTTTTTTGCTGACTGACGGAGCCTACAGTGGTGCAATTTTGACGAATTTCTGGAAACCTAAGGAGTACCTCGTTAGACGGCATAAAAGCAAATTCCTATTCGCTTCTATGCTGTCCTTTTACGTAGCATGGTTTTTTGTATTTTGTACAAAAAATATATATTTTGGTGACAGAATGATTGCAACATCAACACTGATTTTTCACAGATTCTAAATGAAAGGATGACCATTATGTCAAAACCTGCCAGATGCAAATAGTAATGTAAAGAGTGTTTGTTTGTAATGTACCTATGTGTAAACATGATACGAAAATTCTCTTTCCCCAGCTTTATAATGTTGGATGCCTTAAGAATACCGCTACTACGTGTTCTTGGGAATCGGAGTAGATGTTTGCACGATCGAACGATAGATACAATACAGCGTTTCTTTTATTGTTAATGAAATGGAACCAGCTTCTCGCAGTGATGTTGCACAAAGTCGTTCTTGAAAACGCTTTCTACGTCGCGTCACGTCGGCGCGTGATAAGCCAGCCTTATCTTACGTAAATCGCTGGCTGTAATGTGCAGAACTACCTTGCCACCTACGTCCACGTCACCGTTGACATTTTATTACTGCATTGCCTAGGTATTACGCACTTTACAGAGTTTACATTTCTGACCAAACTGACTCTACCCAACCTTAGTGCTTTCAGATATTTACGCGGACACTAATCACCGAAATGAAATAGCTCTGCCTCTTTCAAGATCATTATCAATAAAGGTTTTGAAGAATGTCACGCAGTGCAAAGAATCAGCTTCAAACTTAATACAAATGGAATTGATAAGATACGTCTCATGGCTGATGGTTGCGGAGGCCAAAACAAGAATTTTATTTTGTTGAGTGCTCTGATGAACTGGCTTTATTTGAATTCGCATAACGTCAAAACTGTAGAAATATTTTTTCCCGTGACTGGACATGGCTCAAGGCGCGCCTCATCGTGCTGGCCGCCGACGACAAACTCAAACAGAAGTAATGGCAAAATATTTCCTTTTTAACAATTTGATAATACACATTACACAGGCAAAAAGACGGCCAAACTAAAGTGGGACTGGGCAGGTCATGTGTGCAGAATGGGCGAAGAAAGGTGGGCCCGGATCGTCACCCAGTCGCAACCGGAAGACGGATATCGTTAAAGAGGTCGACCAAGAAAAAGATGGCGGGACGATCTGGATAAGAACTCACAGGAATGGCAGATCTTAGCTAATGATAGGGATCACTGGAGGGATCAAACATTAGGTGCTTAGGTTCGAATTGCATGAAGGCATGCAACTGTTTGTCATTAATACTAAAATATTATCATCAATTCTCCGAATCTGCCCTCACTTATACTAATTAGTTCAAGTGTTCAGAAACTGGATGCGAGTGATATCAGAACTACTGCATTCAGATGTACAACATATGAATATTCGAAAATACTGACGAACAAACAAAAAAAAGTAGTTTTAAATAAAATGTGACGGTATTGATGAGTCACCACATAATGTAGTATAATATTTATTTATTTTTGTTTTACTGTCGACATAGGACTTACTTATACAGCGGAATGAATCACCTGTCACCTCGCAGAACTACATTTTATCTTAATTTTCTCTGATGAGATTTTTTCTTCAAGTAGTCCTTATATGACGCACTTGAAGTGTTGGACTTTCCATTTGATAGGTTACCTAGTTGCATATAAATAAAGGATAGCAATTAACCCTGTTATTGCGAAAGTTACTTTAACTTAATATATACATTTTTACTTAAAATCAGTGCTATCTGAATAGCAATTTAAAGCATCGAACGGTAAATGTAAAAAAATACCTCGTTTTATTTTTTTCTTAGGTGCCTGTTATCTTTGTGCTAACCTTATTTTGCCTACCTGCAGGTCTACTTTGAGTTTCCGTCACGTAAACGGCGATAGTTGAATTCAGAAATTTGTATGCAATTTTTAGTTCCATTTGTAATCACTAGAGGCGTTGTACCGAACTAAGTGTAACGACTGTCATTAGTGGATACTGTTTAAAGCTGGCTGTTACGTAAAGAGATACGGGTTTGATTCCCTTACCAGCACAAATGTCTGTTGCTATGCCAAAATATGTGTCAGGTTAGCATTTGCAGAACTTTGTTATTTAACTTTGTTATTTCCAAACACAAGAGAAAACCTAATATTTAAGAGGAAATATGAAAAAGAAAACATTCACCTAAACCAGTGAACCGATATCAACTCCGTTAAAAATAAATGGTGACCGTGGAGCTAGGCGCTAGCTGGCCTACGTCACCGCGTCTACCAAATTGCCAGTAATTAGAACACATTTTGTTCATCTTCCGCCTTGTTAGCAACGTGACCTTACACAAATGCACTCCAATTGTGTCTTCACTGTTTGCAACACCCGCATTATTCTACTCATTACAAGACACTCTCATTAGTTACCTTGCGCTCAGTCATTTCTATTTAACGTTCTGTGTCTTTTTTATGTATTCAATTAGGCATTGTAAGTTTTATAATTTAATAATTATCTAACATCTTAATGACTGCTTATTTTAGCCAGCAAGTATCTTACCTAAAAAAGAGATTCCAACTACAGGCTGTCTTTTACATTATTTCACAGCGTTTTAGGGAATGAATTTCTAAAAATTCCCTCTTAGCAGACGTCTATACCTAAAAGAACTGGGTTACAGGTTTTTTAGTTCTTTACTCTTTGCAGATTCGGCTGGGCTATGATGTGATGACCTGTGTGTCAGCCAGTCAGTCCGTTTTTTTTAAATATTGCCCGTCAAGATGACCTCACTCCACCTGATGGAAAGCGGTCGTGAGGTCCAGATATGAGGTTGACAAGCCCAGTCATTCAAACGAATCACTGGGCTGGCCATCGTCACCTTGAAGGCCTGCAGAAATGCCTTTTCACGCCCCGCTTGAAGAACCCGGGACTATACGAGGAAGGAAATACATGTGCTGGAAGAGCGTTCCACGTCTGGATGGTACGACGAAGAAACGAGTCACCGAACCTTTTAGTTCGGGCCAACAAATGTTGAATTGTGTGTGGGTGACGCCGTAGTCCAGCACGCGTGGTACGAGAGTGGAAAGGTGAGGGTGGAATAAGGTGGAATATGCTAGAATTATGAATAAAACGTTATCTAGTCCAGTCAACATTGAGAATAATGGCTATAACAACAATTGTGTTACCTACTGTAACATGATGATAGTGTAACAAATTGGTAGGCACTCTTCCGTAATCACATAAAAACAGTGACAACTGCACGTTCGACATGATTCATCAATCAAGGTTGTATCACAGTTAGTGGTTTGTAGCTAAGTAGAGGACGAGTGCGGGGCAGCGGGGAGGGGCGTGTAGAGATGCCAGGAGTGACGTCAGCCGGTGCAGGTCGCCCGCGCACCCGACATTGCTCCCACGTTCGCTTTCCATTAGGCTATCTTTTCAGTGCATTGCAAAATTTGCAACTTGTCGTGGCGAATTGCTACTTTAAGATCACCGGTAACCTTGTTAAATTGTTGTCGAGTTGCAGCTGCCCAGTAAAGATTATGATTCAAGCAATTTAAACCTAAGTATGGATTTAATAGTTTAATATAAAACTGTGGGTATTGCTTCATTGTATTTTGTTATTTAGAATCACGATGCTCTACTAGAAGCATTTGATAAATCTGTCAAGCTGCGAGTTTGAGCCCTGCCTGCTACTAGTACATACCTTGACAAAAATACATACCTACCCAAAGAAGGTTTCACTGTAATAAACAATTCGGTGGCTACGGAGATAAGTGATGATTTGATGAATGATGTTGGTTGATGATACTGCGTGTTATCTCGTAGGTAACACAATGGTGAATTGCACCGATCTATTATTTATCAGCTAAATTCATGAAGATCAAGTATTTGTTAATCTTCATAAAAAAATTCATTCACTAATCAATAAATTATTCATTCGAGCTGGTGCTTACATTAGCTGAGAGCTGAAAGGCTCACAGCATCACACAATTGTGTCGGCGCAAGCCCTTTGAACAACGATCATTAATACACCCAGTCGGTTTCCCGGGAAAATTTATGATCGCTAATATTAACGACAAACTGTTTTATTAGACGATTTATCTGAAACTCATAAAAGTACTTCTTTTCGCACTGTCCCCACGCTAAGAAAATAAAAGTCCAGTGCGCCGAAAACTTATAGCTCTCTCATTATTTGAAGGCGTAAAAGAAGAGTTATAAAGATCACTGCTGACTTGAAAGTTTTCCATTGTCTAACCATTGTGTACAGACTAATAAAAGTAATAGTCATTTATCGCTTGGCACAGTCTGAGTCGATTGAGCCACATGGCCATCAGCAACGTCAAAAGGAAGCTATACATTTTCTGTTTCAGACGTCGCACGCAGGCTGAAGTTTTCGGCATGGCATCTCCCCGTTCTGCAGACCTACAAATCGCGCCAGATTGTTGACATCGGCTATTTCCATTGATCGCGCGTGCTGGTCAGGATCGGAAACGTTGGCCGGGTGCCATCAGTGCCCGGCTACCCGTGACTCAGGGGTACATACACGCCACACGACATGCTCTTTACCGCACAACACTCACGCACGCTCAGCACGCTTGTGAGACAGCATATTTCAATACAATTAGATACCAGTAGCAGCCACACTCGCGGAGTATACTGGCGATTTTTTGCTGTTCGCGTGTGAGAACATGCGATTTCACTGAGAAACGCGGCGGTATGATGATGATACCTTTCGCTTGATTCGACGAAAGATAAATAACAGTAAAAACTCTTGTGCTACTTCCCAATGACCTTTGTTACTATTAGAAAATACTGTTGAAGGCAAACGAAGAGAAAATTTATTTGTGTTTTCAAGACGATCTGATATTGAAGATAAGTTGAGAGTCTATTGTCTATAAGGACAGGCCTGCATAACTTGAATAAAATTTACCCTTGAAAATA
Organism: Udea olivalis; assembly: GCA_947369235.1. Taxonomy (NCBI): domain Eukaryota; kingdom Metazoa; phylum Arthropoda; class Insecta; order Lepidoptera; family Crambidae; genus Udea; species Udea olivalis. The sequence continues at coordinate 11,468,119 of OX376341.1, read as the reverse complement.
ATTATTACGGCAATTTTCTTTAGTTTTCCAATAAAGGTACTCACCTACTTACTGAAATACCTACCTTGACACACAAATTAAATTGTCGTGGCTTGTACGTTCTTTAACAAATGCAATCAGCCCATTGAGAAACTTTTCTTTTTCATAATATCTACTATACACTAAGAGTGAAAATAATTGAATCAAAACAAACAGTAAAAACAAAGACAGTCTCTGCGACATTGAACTTTGCGATAGTACACTAAGAAATTGGCATTGCACCAAGCCACCAACAAACGCAGCGGCGACAAACGAGACAGTTTTTTCTTTACCTGATACAATTACCAGCATAATATAATTTACGGCAGAGAAGCGTCTTGTTACCAAACACAAAGAAGTTTCTTTCTGAAGAAACTCGCAACCCTCACCCCTGCCACGTGCGTCTCGCTGCATGTTTTATGAATGAGCCGACCAATATCTCATCCCTTCATTATTTCAGGACGAAAACAAAATTATTATAGACATTATGTTCTTAGAATATCGATGAGCTAAGCTTCATTGCCGTTGTTTTAATCTAAAAGTTGAACGCTTTATTTTATATAGTATGATGCCAACTTAGTGACCATAAAAATTAGACTTAGCAAATTCGCAGCAAATTACATAGTTTCAAAATTGTTTGCGCGAGATATGTAAACAAGCAGCATAATAATCTAATAGATAACCCGGATAAACCTAGAACGGCAACATTCCTCTTCTTCTGCATATACATAACGCCTGTTTAGGATAAGACAGGATAGGTATACCTGAGAATACTACCGAGGTATCCCTGCCAGTCGTAAGAAGCGACTAAAAGGGCACTTGGGGTCGCGAAGCGCACGCGGGGGGGCCTGCGTGTTCTTCGGTTTGCGATCCCGAGGAAGACGGTAACGCGTGTCTTCGGACACAGTGGTCTGTGTTATCGTGCACTGGAGTTGAGCTTGCTCCTCCCGAGGCTGACTGCCAGGCGGCCTTGCGCGCCGAAGGGTCCTGCGAGGAGTCTCTCCCTTGTTGGGGATCCCGGGTCCCTTACATTCTGCGCCGAAGATGACCACCGTCAGGTTTCAGTGGGTAAGGATCTCTGTTTTCCCAGGAGTTCAGAGCCCCACATATCCCAGGTGTCCCGAACCCAGGGCCTTGGGAATGCCTAAATGCATTTCCTGACGCAAAAAAAATGATAGGTATACCTACTACGAGTAGGATATTGCACTAACAAAATAATTGCAGAATTACGCATACGTACTAATAATAGTCAACCAGAGGACCTACTCAGGTACAAATTTACGAAGTTTCGTGAAACTTCCAAAGTTTAAAATTAGGGTAAAATGGTCACAAAACGTAGTACTTTTGTCATAAACAAGTTTCATGTATTTTGTTGAAATAAAATATAGTTTTCGGAGTACCAAATTATCGAAATCCATTTCGAAAGGTGAGCAATGTTTTTTAACGACTGAAAATTCACTTTAGGTACTTCATGTTCGACGAACGGGATTGAGCCCTCTGAGCTCAAGCGTAAAAAGCGTCCTTGTCAGAGTATGAGACTCCAAAGCAATGAGAGTTCATTTCATACCGGCAGAATTGTGCTCCATCTGTGATAAGGCACGTAATATTTGTAGATAATTTATTTATCCTACTACTTCAGTGGTGATTTCGTAGCGAGACTTAGTTGAGTATAAATAATTAAAATAACATCTTAGTCTTAAATTTCACTTTTACTTTATTTCTTACATTACGCGCTAATAAATTAATTTAAATACATTTTCACTCATGCGTTTGCATAGGTAGGTACAGCTCTACAACAAACTCAATCGCATGTTACAAATCGTAACGCACGCAAGCAGAAACTCTATTATAATAACTAGACACGTATAAAACGACCCGATCGTGATAAACAATTTGGTATGGTTTCACTTCTGATGAGTAGTTTTGTTGTTGGTAACAGCTGCTATGCGACTTTTACTGAACTCGTTACGTAACTTTGATTGCTAATAAGGGCATTGTCCGCAGCTACCAAGCAAAGTTAGTTTGGTAATGACCACAAGACCAAATAACATAAATTTGTCATTACTAACGTCCTTAAATGATAAGTAACATGAAGTTTTGAGTCTATCAAAGCTCGTTAACATTATCGCTCGTTTCTAGGTAATATTACTTATCTTATCTATTCTGCTTACCACAAGTTATCCAGATACTTATCTAAAGGTATCTACTGCTCCGATATCCAGGGCCCTGCTCTGAGTCCAAGTTGGAGGGGGCTGCAGACTTGCTAGTTTGAAGCTATGAGAGCCTTGGCAATCTTCGTACTTATTTATTTAATCTTTATTGTACAATGAAAAGTACAATTGGCGAACTTAATGCCTAAAAGCATTATCTACCAGTCGACCACTAGGTGAAGCAGAAATCTTTACGCCGGGGTTTTGTAAAACTTAGTTTCAGTAAAATAAAAGTAAACAATTTAATTTACTTGAACTCTAAAATATGAAAACAGACTCGAAGTAGGTAAAGATGAGCAAATGACAGCGTTTGCTCGAGCCATCTCACCATCTCTCGTTCCCAGCCAAGGACAGCATCGTATTCCCATTGATATCTCATTCACATAGTACAGCTTTTGCATAATTTGGGATTATATGATTGAAGTCGCCCACTTAATCTCTTTATTTAGCATAAAACTTAGCTACAACATTTTATAGTTGTTATAACATGGTTTTTACTGCGAAATACCTTGAGTTCGAATACCAGAACTTCAGCTTTCACCTAGTGAATAAAAAGGTAGGTTTAAGCAGTTGCTTCTAAGAGCCAGTTCTCTCCAAGGCAATCTATCTCTAGTTCTCCGACATCATCGTCACTTACCAAATGGGGATTGGTCCAAACCAATATGAGATTAAACGCTGAAATTAACAAATTAAAAAGTAATGTGTGTGCTGTAATGAATGGCACTGAATGTTACGCTGATACCTACTTTTTTACGTACCTCCGCCGATGATCCTGACCGTACCTATAGCTCTAAGTGTTAGCTGTATTAATAAGTATAATAAATAAGGATTAATTAATCGAAGCAGAATATAACTCTCTCCAATTTAACGTAATTTCGTGCCTTACATTTACAATTTCTAATTATCGCAACTCTTTTTCTGTACGAAAACATTACTGGCTCTACTGTCTCACTGGACAGGCTTTAAGAATCGCTGTATTTAAATTCACATTACCAACAATTGTTAAGCTGAAAGCTGATTTCAGAGATGAAAATATTATGGATTAATTACACCATTATTACACAGTTGAGCGACTGTGAAATCGGTTTTGGTCATTACGAACTCGATCAGACGAAACGACGATAGACGGTTTTGCTGATGTTGCTAAAACTTACCGTACACATTCGTTGTAAAACAAAATATTCATAACTCAAATACGAGATATAAACAGGAATGAGGAAATCTGCAGAACTTAACTCATTGACGCAGTTTAATATGTAATACTGATGGCAAATGCAGCGTGAACTGAAGACCTAAAGAATACCAATAAAATTAGAATAATCGCCTGCAACATCTGTTGGATTATTTTAATTTCTTTGGAAATTTAAGAATAAATCTTTATTTTATTTGTACGGATGTAAATATGTCCAACAGTCGAAGTATTATGACTTCGACTTATGATTTTGATCATTGAAATAACAACCTACGGCTGTTAACAACTTTATTTTAGATTTAAAAGTGCTCACGTAGCGCCTCCAACTCGAAACAACTTTGCCTTTGAAGAGACTGCCACTTTAATGTCTGTATAAATATACACTGGCGTTAGATTTATTGGTAAAAAATGGAACGATTCATTGAGTTCACCCGGGCCAAGTAGCCGGCAGTTCTGCGGTCGTAAATCGGGCGCGGTCGAAGCGCGTCGACCTTCCGCGACGGAAGCCGCCGCCGATGAATGTGACGGTCTCCATAAACGTAAACACGTAATTTATGTACCTTAGGCATCACTGTGCCCGCCCGTGCACGCATTTACATACACCAGAACGCACCTCAGGGGTCGGGGTCACTTAGTTATTGAAGATATGCGTGGCTACACACATTTCTACACGAACCAAGTAAAACATTAGGCAAAACATTTCCCTATGGAAATTCCTTTGTTCATTTACTTCCATAAACGGGCGTTTATGCTGCTATTGAGGAAAATAATAAAATCGTATGCGTGAACTAGTTTTACAAGGAAATAAATTGGATCAATTGTCTCCTACCTCTGTTTTGTTTATACAGGACAGGGATAGCCTGCTTGGAAGAAATCCTTTTTTAGATATCTGATTACAGTCAAAGTTAAAATATATCTCTCTAGATATACAAGCAGATTCATATCTAGCAATGCGTCGTTTATGGCGGAAGAGTTAGGCTCCTTAAGTGGTCGGTTGTAAAACCGAATCGTGGAAACTTACTAAAATATTAAAACAATCCTAGAACACAGATGCATCATTAGAGCAGTAACTAAGCTAACTTAGGTCTTTCTCGTTGAAATGACAAAACAGTGTTTGATATCGGAGATAGCAAGCACAGCTAGATAGACACAATTGGAATGTAAGCAGCGATAAAAAGGCGGTGAATGCAACGACCCGCAAGCGGCAACTAGCTCCGGAGACAATGACTCGACATGTTGTAATAAATTATAGCTGAGCATTTTCTACAGACAGACTAAACGGAAGTTATCTTAAATTGAAACCTGTTCAACACGTGGCCAACCGGAGGGCACCAAACAATGCATGTCTCTCATTTTGTTATTATGTCGACCGCTCGGAAACGGAGCACGTGTTGCTTATCCCACCCGCCTACTGAAATGTCCACAACCTGAAACCATCTCTTATGATCCTGATTATAAAATCCATTATTGTATCCACGAACAGAGCAATATCCAAAATCTAAAAGCAGAAATTGCAAACTTAACGGCTGCACCAGAAAGCTCTCTTTACTCGAGCACGCTGAGAAACATGTATACTCATTGTGGAAGACGACGCTCGTACCGGGAACTACGAAAAGAGCAAAAAACCATTGTTTAAAAGATACATTCACTGTCCACCCAGGTTCATATTACTTGAATTTTATAGGGGTTATTACCCTCATTTTGTACACTTTTTCAGGCTGGTTTCAAGAACTATAATTAATATTGGTGTCCTCCGACTGAAGTGGGATGCGGCAGTTACCCAAGTCTAGGTCTGAGAGTCTGATGAGACGGTGTATCAAAGAAGGATAGTTTCAATTTTTTTTGAGACCTAGAATAGGATACTTACGTAGCTTACGCTCCCGACAAGTTAGTTCAAAAGCCGTATGATAGACGAAAGAAATAAAATCGTTATCTAAATCTAAAATCTAAATCAGCCGTTAGGATCCCACTGCTGGGCAAAGGCCTCTCTTCCCCCCTTCCACATACGTCCAAGACGCAGATGGTGTGACGACCTGGATGTCTTCGCCGGGGACTGGTTTCAAAAGATAGTCGTAAAATCGTTAAATACACAATATCTTAGAGTACCTCTCTAGGACCTAGGATATTGTGTTTTTACAGTTGTACTAATCCAACCATACCTTGTTTCGGGTAGTTTCCTATAAACCCGTTCTTCTTCTTCGTGTTGATGATGCTGTATTTAAACCCTTTTACTATTTGATTGGACCCTATTGAGCTGATCCTTTAATTCAAGTATCCATAAACAAAGACCTAACACACTTAGAAAATTTTAGGTGTGATAAATGCATCCAACGCAGAGTTAGGGAGCAAGAATGCAAGTCAAGGCGATCTTGCGCAACTAATCAAGCACGAGTGACTTAAAAAGTAATGAGTCAACTTATTTTACTAATTTATTGGTACTTGGTCAGTCGGGAAGGTTAGTGTCATACAGTACCTACACATATTCTAAATTTTCAAGACTTTGCATGCCCAGTGTAGTACCTAGTTTGTCGGAAACCTAAGTTGACCTAATAAGGTTTCCAATGATTAAACTAACAGTTTTACATAACACGTTGCATATGTAACGCATTAGAAAATGTACCTACCAAATCATCAGCAAAACCCGCAGTTTTGCGTTTGGAAAACGAAATAATGTCCTCATTTATTTACCTGTTACTTGGATAAATCTGTACTGGATGATGATCAGTAATAATAACATTTCTTCCTATAAACGCTCAAAAGCAGTTATTTAATGTTAATTTAGAGCTACTCGATTTAATAACGTCGCTGCACCCGCATTGATTGTTTCCATGAGAACGCTCGCGCCCGCGCCATGGGAACGGGGCAGAGCACCCAGCCATTCACGTCGCACCGACTCTTCATAAACAACCACACACACACAAACTTACGCTAGGTAATTGCTTTAATACAGCCCTGTTATTTAATTGTAACGATTTTTCTCCATTACAAGCAGAATTACAAACAGCTGGGACTCTTGAAGAACAGTCGAATCTGAATTGGGTGCCTCTCGACTAGTTTTGTGCGCTTCAATTGATATGAATTTATTGTTTTATAACCCTTTTTCAATTATTGCCCAACGTAATATAGAACGGACGTGCAACGTATAGAGTATTTATAGCCGCCCCACACGCAGTAGTGATGAGGTGCGCGGGAGACGATCACTTCTCGGAGCTTCTATTCCAAGCGAGACCTTGCATACCCAGCGGCTACACAATAAAGTAGATATTATTAATGAGTTACAAGGGCATAATCAATGTTTTTTATAGTTCACGTTGGTAAGTAGGCTACAGTAAGATACGAAACGACTCTCTATTTTAAAGATCTACTTACTGATGTTTTGGATACCTATTTATTGTCCAGTCCATTTACCAAAATTGGTGAAATATATATGCATTGCACAATTACTAAAACCTGCTTAAAAACAACGGCAATCGCCTCGGTTCAGTGAGTGCTAAAAACTGGGTGACTCGCCTGACCTAGCCTTGACATAGAATTTTTTTGGCAAGAGATGCATGAATCCAGAGTAGGTACTCAGCACGTATATACACCATACCTGATCGTTAGTGCATCTGCGAAACTGGCAAAACATTTCTATGTTGACCTAATTTCCATTTAGGCTGGAATGATTTAAATTGAGTTTAGCATAGTAGTTTAATCGGGTCGGCAGAGATAGTTGTATTGATGAGGTTATCTGTTGTTGAAACTGATTTTTAAGCTAGGCCCTGATGCTTGTGGTACCTATGTATTTATCTTCATTCTATACAATACAGTCTTTTGTCCCCCCCAGATCCTGTTCCTAGTGCTGCATTACAGTTAGAAAATGTAATAAATAGTGTCCTGATTGTATATTATGTACGACCAGATAAGTTATAGTAATAAGAAACAATATCAATAAATGATTATATTACATTTTAAAACAAACCCGGTTGAATAGTGGTTTCGTTACCACCCTAAAAATATTGGTTCGTTCATTGAATTGAAAATACGAACGGACGGTCACATACAAATGTGGACAATGCGTCTGATTCCATTTGAATGAATAAACAAGTCACGGGCTCAAGTGCACTCTATTATTATGTATATTAAAGCTGACGCTGCTTCGCCGTCCTCGAACCGGCTAGTGGCGACGGCCAAAACAGACCCGAGTTATTATGTTTTATACCTGGATTTATTGTCAGCCTAAGATCGTTTACCTGTGCTGTAACATCACATTCTTACGCAAAGCGGAATAAGATTTGTAAGCAACTGTTTTTCACGATAAGTTAACCACGCCTTGGTGGATGAGTGATAATATCCAAAGGGTATTTGATTGAGTCGCAGGATTCCCAAATCTGGTCGGGGTTTGTAATCATCCCAATCCGTTATTAGCAACATATTTTATTTAGCAGTATGTCAGTAACAGTAGTAGTCAGTACCTACATGTATACATTATGACTAATTATTTAGCTTTTATGCATACTTACCAGACCAGTTGTCCTAGGTTGCTACCTTGGTTGTCGTTGGAACTTCGTTCATTACGCACTGTATAATCCAGGTGGTGAAATATGTCCCTTTTCAACCCACGAACACCATCCGGTTGAGCTTTCTGTTGCCACAAGCGCTGCAGGAAGGGGTTCAGTTATGACGATGGAAGAGTTTCATTTCGCACGGTTATCGTAAACCAATATATTTCAAATTCGGCGAATGCAAACACAGGCTGTCAGACAAAGAGTTGCCACGGCATCCCCCGCTTTTTGTGCTACGGATTAACACAAATTCATCAGCGCTCCCTTCATATTTGTACCTCACCCTCTTTCTTTTCCTTTGTTTTCTTGTCGGCTTCATGAGCATTTGGATTAAAAGCAGAGGTAAAAATATTATGTACAAAATATCGGATAGAACCCCATAGACGAAGACATCGAGAAATAACGCAAGAGGCGATTTCGATCCACCTACTTTTTTTTTGTAGGTAATATAGGAATGATGAAAGACGCGTTGTTTTAAACATCCTTGTTGTTAAGTGGTAGATTGCGCTGAATACAAAAGGACTTAAATTATATCGACTTCGGTAGCCTGCCTGAATTCTGCTGCCGAATGCTCCATAATTGTTAAGTATTGGTTTTATTTTATTCTGTGGTATTGGCGAGTAGAGAACGCTGAACGAGGGTAAAACCATCTAATCCAACCCTTTATTACTGGAATCAATACTGCGCGCTTAACATTCCGAATGTCTACGAAAACACCAAACCACACGCCCATCCCGAAAGGTAATAAGGGTCTCATTAAGGGGTAAACATGTGGTAAGATGGCTCTTGAAAATCAAATTATTCGCAAGTAACTACATGTAGTCTCAGGCAAGACATAATAGGTGCCTAAATAATGTGTAAATTCAAAAATAGAGCAACAAAACAAGCAACAATAAAAAAAATAGAAGCAGATACGGCACTGTAAGTGCGGCTGGAAGGGTTGTCAAATGGGATCTCTTGTAGTCGATCTCTTGATGCGCAGTCATTAACACCATAGTTATCAAGTTAACTTATTTGACGATGTGACGGGCAGTTTTTGAACGCCAATTGCTATGGGCAATATGTTATGTCGGTGAATATCATTAAAACCAATCTGTAGCTACTTTAACAATAGTTCAGCTAATGCACTGTTTCATCACTCTTCGCAGTTCCAACAGTTCACTGGTCAAAACAGTGTTATGATAAATATGATCGCTTGTTTTATATAATTCATATGCTAGTGTATAAAATATCATTGATACCCACCATTTTTGGTGCCTACTGCTGATTTACTAATCTACTTTATATTAATAAAATTACCGATGAGCATAGAAATCTACATAACTGTTCCGTGAGTGTACCCTACCGAATATAATTGAACAAAATACAAAGCAGGTGCAATGTGGTGTACAAAGGATCGGGGTTATTAAAATAATCTCCTCGGAACTATCCTCGGACACGAACGGGCAGCAAGGAGTCATTAAATGGTAATAAAAGCTAGAGTCAACGGCACCTACGTGTTTCTCGAGGCATCAATTAGGCGAGTGCGGTGTGATGACGAACTGCATGTACCCTGCAGCTGCACCAACCGCTTGTACACACAAACAATTTCAAGTCAAACCTGATTCCTTACGCGGTAGTTGCTCTAAGTTAGTCTTGACTCTACAAATGTAGCAGAACGTTCCCTTGTATCACCAAAAAGATCGCTCCAAATCAGTATTAAGACTAATACTTATGAACATTTTAGAATGCGTACCTACCTACATATATACACAAAAATCCTAGGACCAACACAAATGCTAGTCTCCTGGCCTAGCTCAAGACGAATTAAAAGTTGTAAGTTGTGCTAACCTGTCTTCTGTACACAAGGCCGCAAGGGAGTCTTGGCCTTACAATCGATAGACATCCTATCGATATCATATTATCCTATCGTGAATGTCCGGGCTTAGCTCTATTCGGGCCAGTAACGGCACCTAAAGAGTAGTAGCGTATCCACGAAATGACTGAGCAATCCAAGCGTGGCCTTAAACTCGAACGTGCCAGTTAAACCACAGATCCTACAATCCCGGCGATACTGCGCCATACAGATGCGTTCTATTGTTCGAGAACCCAATTTCATTTTGTCACTAACACTTGCTTGGCGTCTGTAAATCTCGCGAGAGAAATACAATTCCGCTGGCGCAAACAGCTATGTTTGTGGCTAAAGTAACGTTACAACAGAGACTGCGAGTAGGTAAATTCATTATTATGGCAGGTCGGAGGTCGCACATTGAACCCTCGCGGCCTACTAAGTTAATTGTTGTATTAATGCAGCTTTTCCTCATTATTGATTAACGTTGCCTAAAGTTTTGTTAAAACCTAAGCCATCATTGTCCAAAGGGCATTCTGTGTTATTTGTAAGCAAAGTTATAAAACGATGGCAAGCCAGACGTTTGATTTCGCAAATTATTATCAGTAGCAGAAACTTTAGTGACATTACATACAAATATTATGTAGATAGATATCGCCTATTTATTAAATGATAATTCTGGTAAAGGTTCAGATATCGCTTATTTATTAAATGATAATTCTGGTAAAGGTTATTTGTACCGATCCTGCCTCAAGCCTCAAGAGATCGTGGGTTCGACCCACTACAGACACTCGTGCGACAAACATGTTTGTTGTTCTATTTAAGTAAGTTTATTGAGAAATATTGAAGTATGTTTATTAGTCTCTGACACACATAGTACAAGCTCTGCTTAGTTCGGGGTCGGAGCATCTAGGTGTAACTTGTCGCAAACAGTAACGTTACTTTTATGCCGCGATGGAACTAAGCGTTCGCCATTTTTTTTCAGTGGATGATCGTATTTGGTTGCTATTTCTTAGCCAATAAATAACGCATTGTCGCAGACATCTACACTGTCAGAAGCTTGAAAGTAACATAACAATTGCAGATTTCTTTTCAACCAAAAAAAAGTGACTATCGTGCGTGGGTCAGAGAAATCGGGTTCTGCTTGAGAAGATTATCGCAATAAAGTACTAGATGGGTGTTGTAGAAACCGAGGATGGTTGCGCACACCGTACGTCACGCTCCAACAGCTGCTGCGTTTACCAGCACGCGCGCGTGCGACGCTCGCCCATGCTCGCGGACTGCTTCAACGAGACATTCCCGTTACAAGACAAACATTTCTGCTGGATTCCTATTCATCTTGATAACAGGCGCGACTTAGATTCAGATAAAGTATCTATTTTTAAATAAATTTGGTCAAACCAAAAGTAGGTAACATTGAAGGAAATAAGGTTTGGATCTACATGAAATAGGTACATTGTCGTGAATAGCATTTAAACTATTGTTAATAAGCTTTATATATACCAATTTTTAAAAGCACGTCGACGCACGCAAACGCATCTCTGGAAATTAGGAAACTATAGTCAATTTTATCAATGGAAAAATTATAGAAAACATTCCAGCATATTTTTTTAATTTTTAATGTTCATTTTAAAAAAGCATTATTCGTTTGTTACTCTTTCACGCAAAAACTACTGAACGGATTTGGATGAAACTTTACAGTAATAGGATAGATCAGAATAACAATTTATAAAGATTTTAAAAAGTAATTTGACCATAAAATACAACAATAACGCGGGCGAAGCCGCGGGCGGAAAGCTAGTTTTATATAAATTTTTCCGTCGACAAAATTGACTATAGTTTACTATTTTTTAATATGTGCACTAAGACTCACACTGTATTTCATATTTAGTTAGATGTTCAAAACTTATGTTTAAAACAAGATAAACTAAAATTTGAACACTGATAACAAAACCTAGCATCAAAAAAAGGTACAGATGATGTGCCTATTTGCTAACATCATGGCAGTAATACTAAAATTTTGTATGCTTTCTGTGGGTATTCAGATAAAAAGCTCTCTATAGGTATTCTAGTTTGTTAATACTTAGTGGTATTTAGTTCAATACACTTATGTACAGCAAAGTCCTATATTAGTGTAAGGCAAGTAGAATTCCAAAATAAATTGTTATGATCAAACAGGAACATGATTAGGCAGTCATTAGACAAATCCTAATGACCTTATGGCATGTCAATGTCATGCTATTACAGCAAGCAATTCTGAAATACACAATAGCAGTATTTTTCAAAGTTTTACAAGCAATCATAATAACAATGGTTATTATTACAAAAAAAGGGGGTTAATAGTCAATTTTTTCTGATCAATTGTATGGTTAAATTAAAACAAAATTATGGAATATTTTAGGAGTAGATTCATGGTGCTGCTTTGAAACTGTGTGAATATGCTTGCAAAATTTAATGCCAATTACTTTAGGTAACATTAAAAACTAAGTACTACTTACAGTTACAGTTTTCTTTGCCTAGTCAATGATCAGTCAATGTAACTGATGGATCAATTTTGGTCTCAGAATAGGAGGTACACTACAGCATGTATAATAGTTGATCCCATGATTGAAGAAGGCAATGGGGCAGTAAACCAATTTCTAACAGGAAGTAACTATGCATACCTAAATATGTGCCAACGACATTCAATGTTACCATCTTTTTTCTGCATGTTTAGTCCTTCTAAAGCATGACTCTAGGGAAAATCATATTAAGATTCACCATTTAAATAAAATAGCAAAACAGACCCAAAGTTCAGCCACTCAGATAGCCATTTGAAATGAAATAATGAAGGAGATTATAAGTCTTTATGATTCACCAAGATCGCTTTAGATGAGGCTTGATAAAGCATTTGTTCTGGCCGTAACTAAGATTTTTCTAAATGTAATAAAATAGTAATACCTAGCTCTTTTCATGAATACATGGGTATGCTACAATATTATCACTTATCATCAGACAAATTAAAATAATTAATATAGAAAATAATTAGCAGAGAATTATTACCTTTGTGTCCAGGAATAAAACTTCACTTGTAATCTCCCACTTAAAACTTTTATTATAGATACTTTGTTATATGTATTATCACAAATCCTGGTAGACTTTTAAAACACAATCACGCAACTGATAAAACTTAATGTATTTCCTTGATTACTGATTTTTCTCATATAAACATAATTTACACAACAAAACACAATCTGCGACATGACTTAGGTGTAAACTCTGTCTCATCCGCACTTCACTTTACACAAAAAGTTTATTGCATATTTGGATGGCTTTGTAATTCTCTAAACCGTCCTTGTCCTTCAACATCCATAATCTCATGAAATTATATACAAAGTTGACTAATATTAATTTACAATACATGTTTATGTTTGTTTATCTGACACAACTCATGCATACAATCCTTGGCAATAATGTAGGTACAAACCCAAGAAAACAGTGATTTTCTTTAGTTTAAGCATGCTCCCAATAATATGGTTTGTTCAATTCACATGATAATGGTTACTGCGGGAGTATCTACCAGTACTAAAGTATGAAAATATAAGATAAAGCACCTCGATTGGACAATGGTATGTATCAAAGATATTAACAACGTGATATGACGCGCGTCGCGGCCGCGGAGCGCCGAGGCGCGAGGGTCCAGCGGGCCGCAGCCGACAGCGCGCCGCTCCCCCGGGGGGGCCGCCCGGGGCCGCGCAGGCACGCTCCCGCACAGCCCTTGCAGTCTTACGAGAAATAAATGCCACATTACACTCTAAATATTAAAGCACTGTACAACAACAATAATTCTCCTTTTTCTTTTCGGGACTAACGTTCATTTCGCGGACTATTTCGGCGAACATCTCGTTAACGTTGGTGCGGCTCTTGGCGGAGGCCTCGACGAAGGGGCAGCCCCACAGCTGCGCGAGCGCCGCGCCCTCCGCCTGCGACACCTCGCGCTGGTGCTCCAGGTCCGCCTTGTTCCCCACCAGCAGAATTGGCACGCGCTCCGACCCTTTCACGCGCGTTATCAATTCCTTCATTGGCTTAATGTCTTGAAACGTTTGGTGATTAGTTAGCGAATATACTACTACGAATCCTTGACCATTCTTTATATACAGGTCTCGCATCGAGGCAAACTGCTCTGTGCCAGCAGTATCCAATATTTCTAAAACACATGGCGAATTGTCTACCTCTATCTCTTTTCTATAGAAGTCCTCTATTGTGGGGTCATATTTTTCCATGAAACATCCGGACACAAACCGCACAGTCAACGCACTCTTTCCGACCCCACCCGAGCCGAGCACGACCACTTTGAATTCGCGCATTATTGTGCTCTGTTTTTACACTTGCTAGTCTGCCACACCACACAACGTTTTAGAAACGTATCCTCACTGTGTGCTATAAAAATGTCATTGCTATTTTGTTTTATGACTCACTCCGATATGATCACTGAGAGAATTTCACAGAAATTTAATTGATAAACAGCGACGCCATTTTAGTTGTATGAATGGCAAAACAACTCCGATAGCATCGCGGTGCTACTGACTTCGAAGCACAAACGCGGAAGCGAACATCTATTCAACTGACTTGCTCAGTGCTGATGCCAAAGTCGTCGACAGTACTCGACAGCAGCAGCAGGTTGGTCAATGCACTTTATTGCAATGGCCTGATTGGTGAATGGATATTGTACCAACCGGATGTCAGTGTTGTCAGCAATAAAACCAGTTACCCTATAATTAAAGCTATCTGCATAGATAAAAAAACTTGCTGATGAAGTCTAAATGCTGCAGGCAAGATGAGAGGTCCATTAATAAAATATTAAAATGAAGCACTGGGTTTTCGGTGCCTTAGCAATTGGGTATGGGAAAAAAATCAAACATGTCCTAAATCGAAAACCATTTCGAGGTTTTTGTATTTTATACCTTATTTGAATATTTAACGTTTTTAAAGGCAATAGGATCTAGGATATTTTTACTTAAATACGTTGGCAAACTGGCGTCATTCATTTGACCCCAGATTGCCAACGTACGCAAAGAGTACAGGCTGAATAGAGTAGAGAAGAGTATGTATTGGTTTGTATTTATCTTAATTTTTATGGACAGTATTTTTTTGTTCATTCAAACCAGGGATGTTACGAATATCGTATTTTCGACATTGCGAATGCGAATATTAGTCATGCGAATGTGCGAATACGAATATTCAGGTAAATCATTAAAATAACAAATAATACTAAAGAAAACTACGTCCTCACAACATTTATTAATAATTATGCATATAAATTGTAATAAAGGTACAGTAAGTAGTTAGGTAAACATATCAAATCAAATCATACCATAATCTTTAGTAGTCAAATTTTAATAATGGTAAATTATATTTAACGAAAAGTAATTTGGCAGCCTTTTCTCCCATGAGGCGATTTCTGAATGGCTCATAGATGAGCCCGGCTGCACTAAATAATTGCTCACTCGCAGCGCTGGCTGGTGGAGTGCTTAAATATTTCCGAGCAAGAACTGTCAATTTGTCAAATTTTAATTTACTTTTCCACCAAACCATAGGACATTCATCGATTAGTGCGCGTTTTGCGCGAGCATGCACCGACTTGCACAGATTCGTATTCGCAAAACATTCGCATCGTTCGATGCGAATGCAAATATTGACGCGAATTTTCAAAATGATGCGAAGCATTCGCTTATGCGAATGCGAATACAAATATTCGTAACATCCCTAATTCAAACACATAGCAACAATTAATGGCCATAAAACGTCTGCTACACGGTTGGCAATAAGACTACCAACAAAGATAACCTTGGTCAGGCCGACGCGACGGTCGATCGATTGTTATTCGGTTGCCAACGGCTGGCTACTGGTGGTCTTGTTGGTAACCGTGAAGCCCCCGTTTCAATGTGAAATCACGCTTGAGAAGTTTATCTACATGACAGAAAGAAAAGAAATTAAATTATGCTTCGAGTAATAATTGAGTTCGAATGGAATTTGTATGATAAGCCGACTTTATTCAACATGTTTTACAAAATGCTTGTTTTACCTATTCCGCACTTTGAATTCTAGTTAAATATTGAATAGCAGAGAAATCAAACTCAGGAAATCGCGTGCTAACATGAACTCGACTCGTCCAAATGAATGCCAAACATTTTTAACAAATATTTGAATGCCTTTGATTGGTGGAACACGAATTCCTCTGGCAACATTTTGCCGGAAACAGCTTTTTCTCTTGGGTTGTCTAAACTGTAAGCAAACTACTAGTAGCAAGTACAGACTACCAAAGTGACCATTCCAAAACGCTAAAGAACCTGTGTTCGAGAAACATCATTAAAGTTTTAAAGGGTATGTTTAAATAATTAGTTAATTAACAGTTTATGCGTACTATGTGGTTAAAAACTGCCTAATTGTTCTCTAAAGTGACAATTGACAAGAATGAATTAATGTGAATGGAATATTAATTGGGGAACTGCACAAACGTTAAAATAGAGACCAGACGACTGTCAATGTCAACAAGTACACCTGTCACTGCCAACGTCTGTGTAACTTTTCGGTCCGATTGCTTTTGAGATTATTGTTTTAAGAGGTCGAGTTTTAAACCGTAAGTAAAACCAGATTTTTCAAATTTTAACAGGGCAATCGCCTAACGTTGTTTACAACTATTTTATTTATTTATTAGGAATATTGGGATCATCAACAACTAGTACATTAATACATGATTTAAGAAACATAACCATATAAATGTATGCTAAATGTACAGTCACTTACAGGTGAACGCAGCATGCAAAATAGGATAAGGAAATATACTACATTTAGGTAAACTTATTCTAAATTTAATTCTACTGGAGTAAATTTATATTCACACCTCTGCTTTGCTGACGACGTAGTGATAATGGCAGAATCGCTGCAAGACCTGCAGAAAATGCTGACCGGTCTCAATGCTGCCTCGAGACGCGATGGGCTTTAGGATGAATTTGGACAAGACTAAGGTCATGTACAACGAACACATCGTTCCTGAACCCGCTTCCGTCGAAGGTGTAGCCCTTGAAGTTGTCCAATAGTACATATACCTGGGTCAAAAATTACAGCTGGGTAGAGACAACTTTGAGGGGGAAATCACCAGAAGAGTTCAGCTTGGATGGGCAGCATTTGGAAAGTTGCGTCACATCTTCGAATCACCTTTGCCACAATGCCTGCCCTTCGTTAAAGGACAAGGTCCGGAACGAGATAATCCGGCTAAGAACCAGAGTGACTGACGTAGTCCAGAATTGTAGCAAACTGAAGTGGGCTGCATGGTCACATCTGTCGCAGAACCGATGGTCGGGGGAGTAGACGGGTTCTCGACTGGAGACCCCGTCCCCCGGAGACTCGGCAAGCGTAGTGTTGGACGTCCACCGGCACGTTGGACCGACGACCTAAAGAAAGTGGCTGGTAGGGACTGGATGGCAAAAACGGGAGACCGGGTGTTGCGGACCCCGACGTGACATCACGTCGGGGTCCACCACTGTTGCAGTGCTGTCGAGGAGACGCAATAAGACACAGTTGGACCTTAAGAATTACTATATAACCACAGACGGAATGGCAGTGAAATGAGACAACAGTTGGGAATAGTCTGGATTATTATAATTCTACTAAAGCTTATATACGAACTCATACACGTACACTGTGTGTGCCAAATCTTACTACGTGACCATCCGGCACACCGGGCTTTGTGGCGCGCCCTGGGGGAGGCTTATGTCCAGCAGTGGACTGCTATAGGCTGAAAGAAGAAGAAATAAATGTATATTATTCATTAGTGTAGTGCGAAATCTTCCCAACGACATGGAACAAACTTAATGTCAGAGATCGTTGAATTTGAATTGGCACCCATTACTGTTCTTCTAAATGGAGAACGAAGGAGCTGTACAGGCTGACGAGGAAGACGTAAAGAAACTCTAAATGAGATCCTTTTAGCCCTAGAATAAATCAAATAGCGGAAGATACCTTCCAGGGCAGGCCTTCAAGGTGAGTATGGCCAGCTCAGTAATTGCTTTGCATTATTGTGCTTGTCATCCTCATATCTGGACCTCACGACTGCTTTCCATGGTCATCTTGACGGGCACTATAAAAAAAAAAGATACGGCACGTTCTTAAAATTGACAACTGGAAACGGGGATGATGCACAACCACATTATCGTTGTGCGATGTGAAGAGAGACAAACCTATTATTTGTTTTGACCTTAACGTAAGTGAGACAAGCTTGCGTCCGAGTGAAGTCCTGACAAAAATTAGGCGATGGGGGCCTGATTAAAGCGGTCTACGCGCTAGAGGCAAGTCACCTATCTTTTGTGCCGTGCTGATGGCGGCACTTTAATACTTTCCACAGCCCCATATCTTACCATGGGTGTCCTAAGAGGCGACTAATGGTTTTTGCAGCAGACCATCTGCTCTCCAGGTGGGAGACTTATGTCGGCCGGTTGTTGTTACCACCATGCAGTTGTGTAAAACCCGCGAAGTGATTTTGACCTATCTCGGTCAGGTCGCGTTCCGGGATCAGCACTGCAAAACCGGTGCCAGGGGGACTGTGATCGTGGCAATTGTTGTACCAGTGGGAGCCTTAGCGGCGGTATTGTGTGTGTAGTGTGCGCCGGCCAGGGAGACCCGTAGAAACGGTGGTGCCGCTGGCCGCTCGCAAAAAGGGCTAACCACTTCTGGAGGCTGCCCCACTAGGTCGCGCATAATCGTGATTATGCGCGACCTAGTGGGGCAGCCTCCAGAGGTAGTTAAAGTGCCACCCCGTGGGGTGGCTCGTCGTGCTGGGTGGGGCCCGGCGACCACACCCGTGGGGGTACGGGGGCCATTCCGTCCGGCGGACTGGCCTACACTATTCCACACGATCAATACCAATGCAAGGCACCACGCTTATTGTCTTTCATTGCCTCGATCATAGTCGTCCTTTCACGCCCCCCCTCCCCCCTTCCTCCAACTTCTATGGCAGTCAGAAGCACGAAAAAAAGGCCAACAGTGGCATCCCCATCCCCCACCAACACGCGTTTGAGGTGGAGTTCGCTAACATCCGCGGACTCCATGCAAACCTCAATGCCGCCATCAACACCTTGAGACGGCGAGGCCTGCCATGCTCTTTTTGACATAAACACAAATAGGCCGCCCTGTCGATACGTCATACCTGCACTACCCCGGCTATGTGCTGGAAGAGTCCTTCCAACCAAAACCCTAAGTATGTCTGTTCGTCAGGGCGGACGTCTGCTGTAGCCGTCTCCCCTGCCTAGAAGACCATCCTTCTTCACCCTCTGGGTGCACGTTGACCTGAGCTCCACGAGCCGGGTCTATGGGTGCATATACCGATACCACAAAGGCAACGCCGAGACAACTCGACTCTCCGAACATCGGAGTCAGGCCGCAGACAACGCTCAGGCGCAGTTTCTAAATGCTGAAATGGTGTTTTTGGGGGACTTCAATGCCCACCATGAGTCCTGGTTAGGCTCATCAAAAACAGACCATGCAGGCCGAACTGCTCATGCGTTTGCTTTCACGCAAGACCTGACGTAACTGGTACACCAGCCCACCAGGGTACCAGATATTGTCGGTCAAACACTCTCCTTATTGGACCTTCTGCTGACGAGTCACCCATCCGGGTATAAAGTGTCAGTTGGTGCTGCATTGGGCTCCTCCGATCACTGTCTGGTTGGCGCAACAGTGCCCTGTGCAGCTCCCCCACAAGCTGTGGAGATGACGCGGTGGTTATGGCACTACTCGTCGGCAGATTAGGACGGATAGCGAGAAAATTTTGCCTCCGTCCCTTGGCGGCAGTGCTGCTTTGGAGAAAAGGATGCTTCAGAGAGTGCATCTGTTATCGCTGACGAGATCAGTACCGGAATGGAATACTACATTCCTTTTACTGATGTCGTCAGTGCTAGCAAAACTAGTCTCTGTTAAACAAAAACAGACGGCGTACCGTGCTTGGTCTAGGGCCCAGGCACTTAATGATCATTAAAACCTGGCCTGGTCTAATAAAGCCACTAAGGCCACGAAGAATGCTTACATAGTTACATTAGAGCCGACGCCCAGCGAATTGCACGTGTTGGTCAAGAACTCACCACCCTGCAAACTCTTGCATCGATGACTGTGGTGCTGTGCCGCCTGAAATTCCACATTGCGGCTCCACAATGCCCGATATTCGTTTAAGGCAGTGTGATGTTCGTGCTGAACTGCAGTCACTCGATGTAAAGAAAGCTAGTGGCCCTGATGAAATTCCAGCTGTGGTGCTGAAAAAATGTGCAGCGGAGTTGTCTCCAGTGTTCACTAGCCTGTATCGCCTCTCCTACAATTCGGTTCTTGTGCTGCTGTCTTGGAAGGAGGAGAACGTTCAACCAGTTCCCAAAAAGGGGACCGGTCTGACCCTGCCAATTACCGTCCAATAGCCGTTGCCTCAGTTATAGCTAAAGTGTTTCAAGCGGATCATAAACAAGCAGCTCATCCGATACCTAGATGATCACTCTCTTATTCACGACCGTCAGTGCGACTTCCGACCAAAACGGTCAACGGGTGATCTTCTAGCGTACGTAACACACATCTGTGGGGAGGCTATGGACAAGCATGGGGAATCTTTGGCCGGCAGCCTTGACATTGCCAAAGCTTTCGACCGTGTATGGCATCTTTCGCTTCTTTCCAAGCTTCCAGCATATGGTCTGCCACCTCGCCTATGTGACTGGTTCGCCGGATTTCTGGAGGGACGTAGAATTCGTGTCCTTTGCGATGTTCGAAAATCACGCTTTCGCCAGATTAATGCCGGAGTGCCGCAGGGCTCCGTCTTGTCGCCGACTTTGTTTCTTCTGCTTATCAATGACATGTTATCTCTTGGTAATATTCATTGCTATGCGGATGATAGTACAGTCCACGCGCCTTATTTTGAGCGCCCTGGGGCAAAGCAGACTGACATCGAGGAGAAGAGGCGAAGTCTTGTTGATGAGCTTGATGGAGTGTTGGACCGCATTTCAGAATGGGGTGCATGCAATCTTGTCGAGTTCAACGCCGCGTAAACGCAGGTGTGTGCATTCACAGCAAAGGCGTCGCCGTTCCTTTCCCATCCCACTCTTCAGAGGACCCCGCTACCGATTAAGGATAGCCTAAACATCCTTGGCATGGATGTTCGTAGCAACCTAAACCAGCGGGACTACATTGAGAGCGTCATTAGAACTGCATCCCGTAAACTCGGAATCCTGAACAGAGTGAGACGATTCTTCACGCCTGGGCAGCTCTGTCTTTTGTACAAGACACAAATTAGCTCGTGTGTGGAATACTTGCTCTCATCTCTGGAACGGTTCCGCCAAGTACCTACTCGAAGATCTTGACAGGTTGCAGCGGCGTGCTATCCGTATTGTTGGAAACCCAGAGGCAACTTTGACCCTTGAGCCTCTCCAATTGCGAGACATTGCCAGGCTAAGTGTTCTCTATCGCTCGTACAATGTGGAATGCTCTGACGACTTATTCAAGCTTATTCCACCTTTCCACACCCGTACCACGCATGCTGGACTACGGCGTCACCCACACACAATTTAGCATTCGTTGGCCCGAACTAAAAGGTTCAGTGACTCGTTTCTTCGTCGTACCATCCAGACGTGGAACATGTGTTTCCTTCCTCTTATAGTCCCGGGTTCTTCAAGCGGGGCGTGAAAAGGCAATTCTGCAGGCCTTCAAGGTGAGGATGGCCAGCCCAGTGATTCGTTTGAATGACTAGGCTTGTCAGCCTCATATCTGGACCTCACGACCGTTTTCCATCAGGTGGAGTGAGGTCATCTTGAAGGGCATTTTAAAAAAATAGATTTATTTTTGCAAAATAGTAATAGTACTTAGAAGATAAAAAGAAAAAGGATTATATAATGAAGCTTAGTTAGGATATTTCGTAATTTTATTCAGATTAGATATTTGTTTCAATTGTTACTTTTCATTAATTACAAACAATATTAATTAACTTATACATCGTTTTTAACTGATCAAAAAATTTGGAAAAATGCATTTAAACGAGTTTCTGAAAGGTTTTCTAATTTCAACATGTCTTTGTGTTAATTATTAAAAAAATCTATAGCTAATATTATAAAGCTGAAAAGTTTTGTTAGTTTGTTTACTTTAACGCGCTAATCTCGGGAACTATAGGTCCGATTTGAAAAATTATTTCAGTGTTATAATGCCCATTTATCGAGGAAGGCAAATCAGGGACTAACGCCTGATGAAGTCCAGTCGGCTCTTCGCCGCATGAAGAACCGGAAAGCTGTCGGATCAGATGGAGTCCCTATCGAAGCGTGGATATCGATAGGCTCTCGTGGTGTGGGCATATTTAACCACCTTTTCAACCGCATTCTCCTCACCGGGAAGATGCCTGACCAATGGAGACTGAACATTATCACGCCGGTCTTCAAGGGCAAGGGCTCGGTGCAGGAGTGCAGCAATTATCGCGGCATAAAGGTGATGATCCACACCATGAAGATCCTCGAGCGCATTGTGGTCTCTCGGATTCGACAGGAGTCTACAATCTCGGAGTGTCAGTATGGATTTAACCGGGTTGCGGAACTATGCACCCCGTATTTGCCTTGAGAACGCTCATGGAGGGATACAGACTGAAGAATACACCTTTGCATCTCCTTTTCTTAGACATGCAGAAGGCCTTCGACGGTGTCCCTCGTAAGATGATCGGCTGGGCGCTGCGGTCCGTTCCCGAAGTCTTTATTGACATTATCCGGGACATGTACCACGATTCCAGTTCCATAGTTAGGACTTCGGTTGGTGACACGCTTCCCTTCCCTATCACCGTTGGAGTACACCAAACCGAAACCACCACGAGCAACCACCCTGGTTGCTCATGTATGCTGATGATATTGCGCTAGCAGACTCGGACAGGGGACGGCTGGTACAACGGGTGAATAAGTGGAAAAATTCACTTGAAAACGGCGGTCTGAAACTGAATGTGGCGAAGACGGAGTACATGGCCTGCAACACCTCAAATGCCCAGTCCGTCCGCATAGGCGATGATATGACCGAGCGCACGGACCGTGTCCAATACCTGGGATCTGTGTTAAGCGCGTCCGGGGACATCGACCGCGACGTCAAAGCCTGAATTTCCGCGGCTTGGGCCAAATGGCGTGAGGTGACTGGTGTCATTTGTGACCCCAAAATGCCGATCAAGCTGAAGGGGCAGGTCTATAAAAACATCATTATATCCTTTAATATGGAAATGAAACATGTCCGTTACTAGAGCGACACAAGCAGGAGCTGCGCGTCACGGAAATGAAGATGCTGCGGTGAATGTGTGGAGTCTCACGCAAAGATCGCGTGCGGAACACCCACATGTATACTCGACATACATGTTGCAGGCCTCGTAAAAACTAAATGAAACTAAGTAAGGAAATTAAAACATTATAAGTATCTTTTTGGATATATTATCTTTAGTTTTCAACAACATCAAGGGTATCAGCCATAAAGTAATAAATAAAACACATCTGACTGAAAGCCCGTTCAGCCCATTCTTCCTTCTCGTCATGTTGCCGGCGATTGCTCACGCACGCCCCATCCATGTGATTGCGTTGCTGATTTTTGACAATGTAGATGGATGGTTCAGGGTGCATTAGAGCACCTAAAATCCTGTTTTTTTTTTCTCCTAATGGGAAGTATAGAACTGCACGACGTCGAATTAAGGGTTTGTGACATTTTCATCTTTAGGTAGGAGAAATGAAACAAGATTTCAAGTAATAGTGTTATAATGAGGATCCTGAGATCCTTGGGTTAGGGTTCTTAAAAATAGCACTAAACCGCGAAACATTTGCCCTAAAAGTGCCACTTCCCTGACGCAGCGTAGTGCTCGGCAAATCCAGGTGTTGAGCAGGCAAAGCAGCAACAGCAGCAGGTAGAAGTCGTCAGCAGACGTATGCAGGTAGCGGTGTTTAGTAGCAGTACGGAAGAACCTCAATATGGGGTTACACCTCCGTATGTATTTAACCAGAGATTAGAACAATAGTTTCTATTAGTATTATTTGGAACGAATGCTTAGGGTATAATGACTTTGGCCAAGCAGATTTTTCTAGGAGACTACAAATTATACTCGTCCTAAGTTGGGTGAGTCGAGTCAGTGTGTGCGGATCAGTCGCACACTCCCTCCGACCCGTGCGTCGCAGGTTACCCTGGTCGGCCGGCGAGCGGTGGCTAACCGGTTACGCAACTACTAACTCAAAAGAATTGAATAATTAAATGTACGTGTTTCAACTTAAGTGAAAAGAGTTAGTTTTTAAGTATTCTTTCTCCATATTATTGCTCTATATTAATAATGCCAACGTGGGGCGCCTTAAGTGGCAAAATCCTTGTTGCAGACCAGCAATACAGGTCGAGCCGAAGCGCCGGGATTCGTCACACAATATTTAGGAGTATATGTAGTTATGCAATAGTGAATAAAATATCAGCCAATCCAGAAACTTGTTTATTGTGGAGGGTAAAAGTATAGGTAGGAAAGAAGAACTCGATACCTACCTGTCGAACTCGGTTCCTGTTACATTATATATAACTATTTACAATTGGTTATTTAATAATTACCATCACGTAAGTATGTAATTAGAACTTATACATACTGATGGTAATCTGTTATAATCGCAAGCTCTGTTCAGTACGATGGTTTTGGTAGGAATGCCGAATGACTGAAAATGCTGAACAGGGAACGTGGAACGATAAATTAAATTTTAAAAGGACAGGTACATAATACTGTTGCTGGCCTGCAACGATGATTTCGCCACAACTGTATTATCAAGATTAAGCTATCTAAGTTAATAGAATTAGGAATTGTATTTTTGTAGACATTTAGTTTATAAAATAAGTTATAAGGTATAAAATAAGGTTTGTAAAACAAGGAGTTACAGGTTAACAAGGGTTATGTATTTTGTAGAAAAGTAACCGATCATAGATGCATGCAAACCAAACCGAGCTTACAATCGGACTGGTAGTGTACAAACGTTGAAATAAAATGACGTTGACTGTCAGCAGCAGTGTCAGCCAACTAACTGTCATGTCAATGTCAGTGTAATCGTAATCTGTGATTCGTTCGTATTTCGGATGTGATGGGACATACCTAGTCTGTGGGATGGGATGGGATTGAGTTGAGTGAGTTTGGCTGGTCTACAATTCAAAGGTAAACACTAAACAGATTTCCCTACCTACTGAGAAAACTTTGTAAGCCCAAGCAAGAACAGTAAGCAAAAATGTTTACTTAAGCTAGTTGTAACATAAAGCTAGATAGAGATACAAATACAGGAATTACAGTCATCAACAGATTTAGTTACAGTTTAACGTCATTGCAGAGTTCTATTTTTACCGCTTCTTAAAATTCTCTCATAGTTTGTTCTTTCTCTAGCAATACCAATATTGAAAGAGATTCCGGCCGGTAAACTATTAGCGCAGGATTTGCTTAGCAAATCGAGCATTTTCTCCTACACCTCTTGGGTGCGGCTCATTGTGCATTGTACAGTTGTTTATTTCCTTTTGTTGTTGTTAATATTTCTGTAACTATGCTCTGTCAGCATTTAGGATACACATTAAATGATGGAAACCCTGAATACCTGAACCCTATCGTAATTTCTCCATCATAGTCAAAAATAAGAAAGTATATTTTTCTTGCCCATTTCCGATGACGCAATGTCCTTAGAACTAAACCCATTTCCGATGACGCAATGTCCTTAGAACTAAACATCTTTCTTTCTCTATGGTTGGGACTTTTATGAAGCTTCAGTATTTCAGTAATATTGCAGTCATAAATAAGACTTTCAGTTTACAGTCACAAATAAAATTCAACTCAAAGCACCAAAAATCAATTGAAATGTTTACAAACAAGAAATGCCCTCTTATATTCTGTTAATTTTAGTTTGTTGAAGATAAAAGAAAGAAGTGTAAGTCCTCAAGCCTAAATTTTTTATTTTTCATCCTATGCAAATGATCCACTGCGAGTTGCTTTATGCTTACTGGCTATCACAGGCTTACTAAGAACATTAACAGCCATAATTTCACTGATGCCTTTGCTGGATGCCTACACATTTACATACAAACTATTGTGGATGAACACAAACATGCATGAGCCAGTCATGTCATGCTAGATTGTTACTCTACCATAAAAAAAAATACAGATTGTTTTAATAGGTTGGGGAAAAAGTTTCTTTGCATTTTTAAAGAAAATTCAAAACATTTTTTAATAGTTTATTTACATTTAACTAAAGTATGTAGGTGCCATTTTGTTCGATTACTTTTTGCCATCTTGTAGGTAGGGACATGATCCCATTGCTATAGGAATTTTGAGGCCTCTGATCAAAATACCGCACAACACTTGGTTTTGGCAGTCCTCTCGTGATGTTAACACTGCCTAAAGAATTCTGAAGAGACCAAAGCAGGTGGAAATCTGTAGGTGCATGGTCAGGACTATACGGCGGATGCATTAACACCTCCCAGCCAAACTCTCTTAATTTTAATTTTAAATTTATCATGATGAAAAGCCACACCCTTTCTGTTGATTAATTCCGGCCGCTTTCTCTCAACTTCTTACTTTAATCTCATCAGTTGTTCACAGTTGAGTTCAGAATCGATGGTCCTCCTTGGTGGTAACAGCTCATAATGAATAATGCCCTTCTAATCCCACCACACACACTGCATCACCTTGTTGCGAGTTAACCCGGGTTTCGCCACAGTCTGTGAAGCCTGACCGGCCTGTGACCACAACTTTTTTCGTACGTTCTTGTCTTACGAGATCCACTTTTCATCACCCACCAGTTATCAGCTTCCTCAAAAATGGTTTGGGTGCATTACGTCGTAATAAAGAATCACAGATGAGTACATGGTTTCTTTCAGTGAGCTCGTGAGGTACCCAAATATCGAGCTTTTTTGTGTACCCAGTTTTTTTCAAATGCGCCAAAACTGTTTTGTGGTCAATTCCCAGTTCTTCGGCTACGTCGTAGCTATTGATATGCCGATCTTGCTCCACTTTTTCAAAAATGGCATCCATTTTATCCTCAATAGTGCGACCAGAGCGACGTGCATCTTTGTACTCAAAATTTTCGGATTGAAACAATTAAACCAAATTTGTACAACACTCACAGACACTGCACTAGGTCCATAAACATCACAATTTTATTTCGCTGCTTGTTTTGCATTAATTTTTACCTTTTTTGTAGT
The DNA here is from genome assembly GCA_947369235.1 of Udea olivalis. Taxonomy (NCBI): domain Eukaryota; kingdom Metazoa; phylum Arthropoda; class Insecta; order Lepidoptera; family Crambidae; genus Udea; species Udea olivalis. The sequence continues at coordinate 11,441,116 of OX376341.1, read as the reverse complement.
AAAATTTGAAACTGTATTGAATTGCTTCATTAGGTTCACTCATAAATACTATATTATTATGCGAAAAGACTTTTTCCCCAACCTAATACTTTGTTCTTACTTGCAGTTTGTGTAAACTGAAATCCTCGTTAATTATTTTGTCAAATTCATAATGATACATTGGATTCTTCAAGGCACCATTTATTGTTGATACATACTTTGTTTAGTCAGCAAAGTATTTGTATAATTTTTAGACTCACTGTGGTGTAAAGATAATAATTACATATATGGGAGTGTAGCCTGCATCCTTTTGCTAACCAGACACTATTCTTTTTCTAGGAGTCATTACGTAGAAAAATATGAAGTTCACAACTTTACAAAATACCAATAATTTAATAAACACTGTGTTTTCTTCTTATTTTAGGCAAAGATGTCGCACAAACCAACTCCTTATTCACCTAATTTTCCAGCCAGTCAGGGATATGGTCCACCCTCTGATGAAAAAAAGCAAGAGAATTATCCTATGAGCCCTGCCTATCCCCAACCACCCTCAGGTCCAATGCAACCCCCGGGCCCATCATTGCCGCCTGGAGCTCAGCCACTTCCTGGAATGCAGCCAGGATTTCAGCCTGGGTTCCAGCCTGGATATCAACCTGGCTTCCAGCCTGGTTTCTCACCTGGTTATCCTCAACCTCAACCAGGATATCCCCAGCCTCAGCAAGTATACCATCCAGGAGGTTATCCACAGCCTGTGGTGCATCAACCTGTGCCGCAGGGGCCACCTGGTAATTTTAATTAACTTGATTTTTAGTTTTTAGTAACAAACCACCAAAGAGACACCTGTACCTGTAACATGTGTAATCCGACGAAGTTATTATATGTTGTAAAGTTTGTTTATGGAAATTCCTCACAGTACCTTAGTGAATAGTAATGGAACTAAAAGTGAAAGTTCCTTTTAGTGCAAGTGAAGTTTCGCCAAAATAATCACGGACATGTGATTGGCACGAAATCAGGATAAATAACCGTAAACTCATGGTAGGGGTGTAACCGTAAACTTAAGTGTATGTGCAGTCTTGCATAGTTATTCCGCTCCACTACATTTTAATGTATAGAACTGTTTGGTAAAGGGATTTAAACCCTAAATTTCAGTTTGTTAGGTGCAAATTATTCTAGCAAATTCGTACAGGAAGGCTACTATTGCAGTGGTCATATTTTATCGTATTTATATAACCCTTGACTATATTGCTATCTTGCATCATAACTTAGTTATCATTTATTTTCTTTTATTAGATGTACTACGCAGAGTCTAATGCAGGATAGTCAGAAAAAACTACTAAATGTTCAGTACAAGTACATACCTACATCCTCATGTAGGTATGTACATACTCACTTCTCAGAAATAGAAATGTTTTTGAAGTAAGTAAGTTTGGACGAACAAAGTATTATTATAATAATAATAATTAATTACTAAATTGTTGTTGGTCTACTAAAAAAATCTAGGCATTCTACCTATATGTCCTTGTCTCAAACATAATATCATTGGACACTGCAAGTTAATAACTTCTTACAAAGATAAGGGTGTTTACTCTGCACACAGTGACTTCGTTTGTGATAGGTAGCAATGATAATTGTATAACTAGGTGTTATAAATCTCAACAAACAGTTTATTGTGTCTTGGGTAATTGTGCTTGAAGGCCTGCATATTAGCAGTAAATAAGTAAATCTTCATTTTGTAATGTTCTCCATTTCAGAGCAAGGAAATTCAATTAATAATTTAGACTTTTTGTTTGATGAGACATCCTGTTATGAACCGACTAAGAAAGGTTCTACAAAGTGGTTAAAATTTAAACGATATGTAGCTAAGAAATGTGTGATTATTACGGATATTAAAAACAGAAAAGTTTATGTGGAAACATTGAGTTTAATCAGTGTGAAACACACGCTAAACAATCTTTGTAATCGTGTATTCAAACCACGGAACGGTGGTTATCAAAAATTTCTTTCTGATGAAGAAAAAAGGTTTATTATTCCCATAAATTCTCATGATTTGGTGGAGGGACTAAGTGGGTTTAACTAATATTTGGTGTATTGTGTTGTGTATGTGTAGTCATCCGTTACATAATTTAATTAATAAAAATGACTACCATATATGTATTATTGTTAATATGCTGTATGTAGAGAAAACATATTATGTAAGTATTGCATAATTTTAAGCTTTGATTTTGAACAATTACTTATGTGCCTCTATCGTACAGCGTTTCGAGTGTTGGTGTTCCTCTAAATAATGCATGCATAATGTTTGATCAGCGCGGTCGCTACGAGAGCGACCCGCGGCGTGTACGTACCGCGATCCTTGCGTTTTTTTCAACAGGTTTATATGCTTGTCGCCTTATAACTAGGTTCGTGGACTAAGGAAGTGCATGTCTATGAAAAACCTACACGGCACGTGGCGGTAATACGAACCGAGAAAGTTGGATTTATTAAATGAGATCGATAACTTTTTTTAAATGTTATGGGATAGGCGATAGAGAAGATTAATAATATTTTGATGTGTTTTATTAATTCCAGGTGGTTGGATGAGTATTCCGCAAGGCGTCAACAACTGCCCTCCAGGTTTGGAGTATCTGTCTTTGATTAACCACCTCTTGGTCCATCAAAAAGTGGAGCTCTTGGAGGCTTTTGTGGGCTTTGAAACCAACAACAAATATACGATCAAGAATAGCGTAGGCCAAAAGGTGTACTACGCCGTTGAAGACAACGACTGCTGCACCCGAAACTGCTGCGGCCCTATGCGCCCCTTCGATATGAAAATCATGGACAACTTCCAAAACGAGGTACCTATGTGTTTATACGTACTATTTTTCCTTACTAGGGAAATCCCTAATTTTAGAATGTGCTTCATATTTCTTAATTTTCAAAAATAATGAATATCTCGGACAGCTTACACCAAGATCAGCTGACCCAAAAATAAACAGAGTTTATACTATGGGTGTCAAATATAATCATTTATTATACATACAGGTTCTGGTGAAGTACAAGCCTTGAGGAGGAAGGTTCAGTGTCTAGAATACAGGAAAATTATTATGAGTCAGTCAAAATAATACTGAGCAAAATGTATGATTAGCTCCTTAGCAATTAAAGTCTACAAATAAATTATTAATGATATTTATATTTATTTAATTATGATATTAAGTACTATTTATTTATTCGTTATTTATTAGGTTTTTTTTTATCTAAATGCATTCCGATCTTGGCAAATTTCTCTCACGACCTTTCATCAACGTTTTCATACACTCATTGAGATTACTGCAACTTTTAATGTTTCAAAAGATTTATTTAATAATCCAAAAAACATACGTGCGACGGTACATTTAGCAAAAAAGACATCCTTTAAAATAAGCTCCATCCGGCTACTGAATGGCCAGTAACAGAGGCATGTTTAAATGTTTAGCGTCCATTTTTGAAATTTATACGTGGGCGTGAATGCGGTGAAGGAGCATGTCTTTTCAAATTATACAAGCTTTATTGATAATTTTAAGATAAGAAAAGCTAAGATTAACGTTATTGCACAAACAAAATATTACAGTTTCAGTTGATTAAATTAAGTGTACAATTTAGGCGTCCTTATCGCTAGTAGCGATCTCTACCAGGCAACCTTTAGGTATTTTCCTTAGAGTGATTGTTCTTTTGCAGTGACAATTAAAAAAAAAGCCTAGATAGCCTAGTCAGAGCCTAAAAGCCGGCTTGATAACATCTGACGATAAGGTTTACATTCACCTCTCCAACAATCCGCACTGAGCCCGCGTGTTGGAGTACTGCTCGTACCACCTCATAGTTGAGGTAGGGCCTGTGCCCAGCAGTGGGACGTATAAGGACGTATATGTATGTGTAGTGACAATATAATCTGTGACATTGCCGGTGTCAGGTGATCCACCTGCACCGGCCGCTGGCGTGCGACTCGTGCTGGTGCCCGTGCTGGCTGCAGAGCGTGGCGGTCTCCGCGCCGCCCGGCAGCGTGGTCGGCTCCGTCGAGCAGCAGTGGTCGCTCTGCAAGCCCTGCTACGACATCAAGGACGCCGCCGGGGATGTCGTGCTCAAGATCAAAGGACCGTTCTGCACTTATTCCATCTGTGGCGATGTCGAGTTTAATGTAAGTATCTTACTAATATCATAAATGCGAAAGTTTGTGAGGATATAAATGTATGTGTGTATGTTTGTTAACCTTTCACGCAATAACTACTAAAAGGATTTGGGTGAAACTTTACAGTAATACAGTTTAATATATAACGATAACGCGGACGAAGCCGCGAGCGAGAAGCTAGTGCATTTATAGTTCCTTCCGTAGTTAGCGAATTTAGGGCGAAATTGATGAACCCCTTACTGTTCTTTTGCACTAGGTTAGGTACCCGTGCGCAGAACCATCCCCACCACTGTCGCCTGGCGTTATTTTTATGTGACACGCAAGATCTGTACCTACCCATGTTATAAATCTGTAGAAAAACTCTGTTTCAGAAGATAAGAGTTAAAATAAAATAAATAATAAATAAATAAAATAACAATAAAAATTATCGTCTCGTTTCTCGTTAATAATAAAAATAAAAGAGATAATAAAATTACTTTTTCTTTTTAATTTTTTTTTTGGATTTTTTATATTTTTTTATTCACGAGAATAGCACTTGAAATGTTTTTTTTTAAATTTTAATAGGTAACTACACTCGCTTTTAAATGTCATTAACTCCTGATATAAACATGTAGCCGCGCCAATGATTTTTAAAAGTTTATTAAATTAACTTAATAAAAAACATTACTTTTCATTAAAAACAAAACCTAATGCCACAAACAAAGTGTCACAAAAATTTGATGCAATTTTTGCTTCCCGTAAGAGTCGCTATTTGCGCGTCCTTTGTGGGTATAAAAGGGTCAACACGGGGTCAATGTGGGTCATTCGCTAATTTACCCTTAAAGTGGACACCCACACAGATTTACCATGTTATTTTTATATTTTAATGTTTTTTCTGTAACAACAATTAAACAAAAGTTAAATTCAATTGTTTTTTCGATACTCCTTTTTGTTACCTTTCTGATGATACCCAACACTATCCTCTAAATAAGGTTCAATATTTTTTTAAAGGTACCATTTTTTTGTAGAGTGTATGACAAAAACATTTTAAACTAATGTAAAATCCCCCAACTAATCTAATTCTAACTTAAATAATATTTAATTTTAAACCTAATTGCTGTAAAAAACAAAATTTACTCACAGTACCTATTGTCTCCTAATCAAATTATTTCCCTTTGTAGGTATACTCCAGGGATGGTGAAACGAAGGTCGGCAAAATAACCAAACAGTGGTCCGGCTTGGCGCGTGAGGCCTTTACAGATTCCGATTATTTCGGGATCAACTTCCCAATGGACTTAGATGTGAAAATTAAAGCTGTTTTGTTGGGAGCCTGCTTTTTAATAGTAAGTTACATTTGCTAATGTACCTATGTATTTAAGTACATATTACTCCAGCTCAACTAATTTGAATATGCCCAGATCGTGAAACAAAAATAGACCAGATAACCTCAGAAGACCTTTGGGTTCTAATAGGCTGTCCGAAGGGTTTTGTTCTCCTGACCGATTTGGAATGATAGGATTCGTGGTCATAATGTATTTAATACTCTTCTATGTGATTATACCTCAAATAAGTTCGAATAAGTCTTAGGTAAACTATGCTGATTGAATCCCATGGCCCGAGTACTTTTTTCATACGAGTCATTTAATGTTTTCTTGGTGTCAGAGTTTTCGGAGCCGATATTTAATAAGAACTATATGCTTATGTTCGAAAGATTGTTAAACAAACAACCTGATTACAACTTTGTTTTCTGTCATTTCAGGACTTCATGTTTTTCGAGAAGACTGGAAATAAGGAAAGCGATAGACCAGGCATGTTGTAATCATCTCAACCTTTCTTTTATTTTTTAGATTCATTAATGAGTATGGATAATCTTATAAGGACATTTATATTTTTACTTTTATACCACTGTTATTTTGAATGATGTTGATTTTATGTTTTTATAATATGTACCTACTTGTATTAGTTGTAAGATGTAGCACAAAGGTTTTAATACTTTGAAAGTTTGTGATTGAATCTTCAACCATCTTTATCTCTCAAATTGAGATTGGTCTTCACAAACTAGAAACGTAAGCACCAAAATGCTCTGGCCACAGACGGTTTTATTTAAAGATGGATCGAACATGGTTTGAATAAACCCTAGTGGTATTTTCTCGATCTCGTTCCCCATACTATTTTTCTATATTATTTTCACCAATATTATTGTACACTATTGTACATAACCTATGTACTAGCAGGTACAGACGACAGCCGGTCAACCTATACATAACTATTGCACAATGGTTCATAAGTTTGTAAGTAAGGTTGCCTAACTTGACGTACTGTCATGTGTATATCCTGCGGATATATAAACTCTGCTCTACCTTAATAAGGTCTAAACATTTTCAAATTGTTATCCGTAGTAGCGAAAATAACACAACGCTGTGTAACAATAATAACGTGCATGTTTTTATATTATATCGCATGTGCCGACATTATTCGAAGGGTTACCTCCGAGAGAATGTAAAGAAAAATATTTTGCTGATTATGAATATCTACACCCGTGGAATGAACTGAAAAATGGACGAACTGCAATGGACTGAACTACCTCAGTGTATGGTAGCGTACGTATGGTCCATAGCTCAGGAATAAGCAAGCATATACTAATTAACACAGTTAATGTCACCTCTCGTCAATGCAAGAGACAATTCTATTTACCAACTGTTTTGTCAGTCTTATATGTGGTGTGGAATCATTTTACTGGCCATTTTATACCCCTTTTTCTACTGTAAACTTATATACACTTGAAGCCTCTTCTACAATAAACCTGCATTCATTTACAATAAGAAATCGACGCATTTTGATATTGCTGATGTTATAGTCATCTAGTTTGCATTTATATTTGCTGTTGTTAAGTATAATGACAGTTATTAATTCTATACTACTGAAATACAATTTTATCGGATAAGATTTTGAATAAAATATAGTATTTGAAACTAGCTATCTAAATGTATATTAAAATATTATCTATTTAACCATAGTTAAGTCGACCTGTTAAGGAACTTTAGATGTAGTTTAAATTCAAAGGGGGAAGAACCAAACCACGTTTAACTGGGTTTTCGGATTATGGATACATTATATTTTAAACATTGTTACCCTGCAAACAGCTTTGTTTGATGCAAAAAAAACATAATCGCCTTAGGTGCTTACTCATATAATTTCTTAAAACTAGTAAGACTTCAAAGGATTTCTTGAAATTGAGCCTTTTCTAAGAATTTACTAAGTATAGTTTAACCAACGGCCTTTTAATATACTTATATAATATATATCTCTTCTTCTTTCAATGTTAATGTATCTTAAAAATAAGGTAATAGGGTATTTGACATTTTTTTTAGTTGAGGTTTCATCGAATGACCTCTCAAAAATTGAAACATTAGTAAAAAATATTTCGAAAGCTCCAAAACTCCCCGAGATGTAGCAATTTAAAAAGTCATATTTTCGGACTTATATATTTCGGACGCCCAAAACACTCTATAAACTGTCGCAAGATACTGCGTTTCATCGTCGGCAAAAGGGTCAAAGCCCGTAACTCCATTAGATCAAATTTTACAGGAGACACAAAAAAAAATACCTTTACATAAGGCGTCCCGGAGTTACGTCGTTTTCTATTAAGCATTTTAAACTGAAACGGCTTTTTATAAGATTTAAGAGCTTTGCTATTGTTTTTAATAAAAAAAAAAAAAAACTTTATTGCTAGAAGCTGCTAATGTGGTCAAACACCCTATGACATTATTTAACAAATATTATGAACACGCCTATATAAATTACAAAAAAACTTTATTTAAAAATGAAACATGGTGTATTGTTGTGATCTAAATTAGCACATAAGTCAATAAAATAGGGATAGTATTGTAACTGATGATACGATTTATAGATCTTATGAATTACCTTGAAGATAAGAAACTCGAAAAAGTTTAAATACAGACCTAACTAGCCAAGTAAGAACTGCTATCTACTATGGTTTAGTGGGTGTTATATAGCCTTAGGTATGCTTAGAGCGATACTTTTTTTTTCGCTGCTTCGCTTTATCTCGAATTTAAAAACTTTGAATGATCAATATTTGGATTCACGATACCTTTTAATTTTTAAATTGAAACTAAGCCTGAATTAACCGCCCAAATGATATTAAAACTAATAAAGTATCAGGTGCTAAATAATGAAAGGCTTTCCTACTTTATGAATACTTACTGATTATGACAGAAATTGTGATTTTTTTCTAGCTTTAGAATATCTTTACACAAAACTCAAGCTTATTTTTTATAAAGAATGTATATGTTGCAGCTAAAGTTAATAGTTTAGCTAGCAATATTAGGATTGTTTTAAAATATAATAAAGCGCCTAGTCTAGTCGAAATATTAGCCGTCTAATTAATTTAGACGGCTTGAAGGACTGTGCAGACGATGTACGCGGAGAAAAAAGTACGCTCCGCGAATACAATCCCCGCAGACTTAACGCACACGGTGTGCGATCATTTGCTGTCCGAGAGTATTTAAATATTCTGAGATTATGTTGTGCTGTAACTTACATGAAGTTTAAGCAAAAGAGAAGACGATTAAAAAGAGAATACTGGGCCCGCGCACTTTAATGCGCTACGCTCCGCGGGCGTCCGCGGGGTTTCGGCGGATTTTCGGTTCGGCGTACTTTTAGTCGGTCGTGTGCGTTGCTCGATACAGTATGTAAGGGATCTATTTTGACGAAGAAAAAAGTACGCCGCGGATAATATGTCGTCTGCGCAGGCCTACCGTGAGCATTTTAATCCAAATTTGCCAAATTATTACCCAGACCATTATTCAAATAAACCTAACATGGCTCGCTTCAATTGTTTTCTACAAGTTTAACTTAAACAAAAGTTAACGTAACAAATATAACGTAAACAAAAGTTTGGCCAAATGTTTTGTTATTGAACCAATATTGTAGTTTTTTAAAATATATTTTATTCAATGATATTGTGCTGTTTCTTTTACTTGTTCGATAATATCGGAATGCTTTCTCTTTAGTAAGTTCTGAAACCTTATCTACAGGATGTAAAAAACCCTTAACGAAGCCGGCGTCTACGCACTCAGACCATTGAATAAAGCCACAGAAAAAAAATATATTGATGGTAAACTTTTTTTAAGTGTCAATTTCAAACCTGAACACCGACTATAGTGCAGTCATTGAAGCATTATTGCTCCGAATTTTTTTACTGTGAACCGAATTGCATACAATTTTGGAATTAGGTTCATCTTACCCTTAACTTCAAAAGTGAAAATGATTTGAACTCCGCAACCACCCTGGGGGTGGTTGCCACCCCTTCTCGGGGGTGAATTTTTTTTTTGCAAAATAACCTCGGATATCGATAGGCCTAATTTTAAGCAAAAAATCATCTTTAAAGTTTTTCAAAAAATCCAATACTTTTCAAGTTATTGGCAATTGAAAATTCGCAATTTTTTCACGTTTTTCATCGGTTTTTTGCAAATATCTCCAAAAATATACGTTTTATCGAAAATTTTACGAAGAACAAAATTGTAGCAGGTAAAACAATGAACAATTTCGTTTTTTATAAAGTATTCTAAGTGCAATATTAAGCTAGATATTAAAGATCAAAGCCGTTTTTTATTTTGTCTGAAATTTAATCGATGTGGTCAATGCCATCTAGCGGCGAGCAGATGCATTTTATGCATTCTAATACAAAAGGGTTTTGTAGTGCTTGAAATAAGCTTTAAAATGAGCACTATTAAAAGTCTTTTGCACGTAAAATAAGTGAGCTGTATTGCAAATAAGGGGAGCATCTAATGTTTTTTCTTTTAAATCAATGGGTTTCATAAGTGCCATTTCCACCAAAATTAAAATTAATCGTATTCCGCCTAGAATTAACTTTATTAGGAAGAGTTTGATAGATAGTATCAGTTTGGCTGCTTCAGGACACATATTTTTCAAAAAAGTCACGATTAAAAAAAAAAAATCAAATTTATAAAAAACCCACTTTTTTTTCATATCTCAAAAATGACGACAGATACGTATAAAAGTGTACGGATTAAAAATTTAGGTATTTTTCTGACAAACAATTTGTTTTTTTTGTTTTTTCTGTCAAACAAAAATTGACGGAGATATGATTGTTTAAAGAGCGCGTGGCAGCGCAATCACAGCCTCTCTTAAGCCCTTTAACCCTTCACCGTTTTAGAAAAAGGTTTTTTACTATATATTGCAATAAAGGATGTTGTAGCTCTCTTAATTACCTTTACAATGGTTTTTTATAAATTGTGATAGCATGAAAATTGAAGGAGTTATGGTCCAAAAACTTATCATATTTTTTTCTACTTAGTAACTGAATTTTTTTTTTTTCAAGGGTTTGAAAATGATTTTAATATGAGGTAATTATGTTAGAAAATACTTTACAATTTCACCACTTACTATTAGACATGTTTTCTAGCGATAAAATGGCTCAATGTCAATTTTTCCATTAAGGGGTTGTTTACACCCCTTAAAAATAATAGGCGGAGTTCAGATCATTTTCACTTTTGAAGTTAAGGGTAAGATGAGCCTAATTCCAAAATTTCATGCAAATCGGTTCACATTTAAAAATTCGGAGGTAAGACCGTATTTTTCGCTTCAATGACTGCACTACTAGGCAATGCAACGCGTGCACCAGACCTTTCCTGCGCTTTTGTGCGTGGCTGTTACGCGCCTAATCAAGGGGTACGCACGATGTACATTGCGAGTTGAACGTTTTGAAGCAACTTTTTGTTGGGATTTACTTGAAATTTTGATGATGTTTCTTAGGTCAAAAATTAGGTAATACCATGAATAAGTTAACAATTGACAAAATCGTTAAAAAAAACATTTGACATATTTTAAAAATTGTTTATTCACAAGAGAGTTAATCCGTTGGTTTTTTTTTAAATAACAGTCTAAATGACCACCGTGTGCACATTCTTGCACTCTTCTAAGCGAACACCCAAATTTTCGAATACTTCGTTTGCGCGTCGATAAATCTGCATCACGTCGAACAGAAGCGGAAACTCGCTGCACGTTCTCTTCGCTCCGAGAAGTCCGTGGGCCGCCGGTTTGCTTCACGTGTAGAACCCGTCTCTTCGAACTTCTTATCCCATTTCTTTATTAATGGAGCACTCTGACACTGATTTAAATCGTACTCAACGCGAAATAAGCGTCTCACAGTAATGAGCGAACTGTTGTTTAGCGCGCTGTGGCCCCGTGAAGCGATCCATTGCGACTAAATTTCCGAGAAGCGAGCTAGTGGCAAGGCCCCTCCCCGCTCCCCGCGCGGCTCATATTAGCGCGGGGTGTTAGGTTTAAATGTTAACGAATTCTTGACCCAGCCTGTTTAATGATTGAAGTTTGTTTTCATCAAAATCTTGAGTTTTTTTTTTACTTTGTCCTTCAATAACTTGGTAAATATTGAGTTCCCAGGTACGGTCTAAAAGGAAAAAATGGTCCTGATGATGTGCAGAATACGTAGGTCTCGGCTTCGTTAAGGGTCTTTTTAAACCCTTTATTTTATACTAATATTATTAAGGAGTTTTGATTTGTTTGTGTTGAATAGGCTCCGAAAATATAGGTCGCTGGTTCATATCCGGCTCGAAGGACCACTAGTTGGAATTAAACAAGTACTTGAAAATATACAAAATGTAAGTATACATATATTTATTACTTATTATATATGAAAACAATGTTCACAGCTAGACGACAAAGTCAAGAAGGAAGAAGGCAAAATTGCCAACATCAAAATATACAAAAATGATACCAGTTACAAAACTATGTAACTGCTACAATTTTATGTTCATGTATTGCACAGGACAAGGATTTTAAAACTTCTTTTACCAATATACAGAATTACATTTTCAGAGTGACAATAACAATTTTTATCCTCTTTGGTCTAAGCGGGAGAAGCCGCTGCCGGACAGCTAGTGTGAAATAAAATTTTGTTAGGCTGGTTAGAACCGGTCGACAACTTCGTTCTGAATCGGGGCGCTGCTCCGGGTGTCCGCACGCGGGATCCCGGAGCACGTGTTCTCGCGCCACATGTGTAACATCGTTTCACAGCGACGCGGTTTGTCTCTCTTCGTTTGGCGCCCATACAACGCTACCCGCGTCCGCACTCGCCCGCATGCTGCCGCAAGAGCACTGTGGCCCACTCTTTATCGTTTCACAACAACGCGGAACGCTCGCAAGCGAGATGAGTAGATTTGATATTTAGATTCGCCTGAATGTCGCAAGCAGCCGTATCGTTCTGAACCTCGTTTCAGAGTACTGCGGCCGCTACCCGTACCGGGTCTCCTCGGAAATGCTCGTTTTGTTTGACGTGTCAATACGCCATTTTCTATTCTCATTCTCTGTTCATACTTAGATTATTTGATTGATGAATTAATTCTAAACATATTCTTATGAGGACACAGCACGGTCGATAGAATGGAAAAATTGGTATTTGTAAAATCGATTGGTCTTTTGCAAACCTCGAGCCCCTCGCAGAGTGCGATAGAGACAGACAGACATCGAACTGAAATCAGTACACAAAATCGAAGTTTCGTAGTCCCCTGGGGCCTGACTCTTGAACAGAATTTCATTGGACAAGCATTGGACAAGCATTGCACAACGCTTTCGAATGAGGTTAATAAATTTCTTGTCAAACAAGAAATTTATTAACCTCATTCGAAAGCGTTAAGGTTCAAATATTTTTTTGGTGACTGTAATGTTATGCCAATCCGGCGAATTTAGTTCGGGAGTCAGTCAAGTTGACCGATTCAGTTAGTTACTTTTTTCATTAAAAATTGAAGAAAAACTATGGCCGTGTTAGAACCTATTAAATTAAATTAGTTTTCTGGATGTCTGAACACAGCAGAAAATCTGACCAATTTATTCGATTTTTAAAGGTTCATATCTGAATTAATAATTAATTAATATTAAAAAACATAGGGACATGCTAATAGTGGCAAAAGATTTCTTGAAAAAAAACTATTCTTCTACTAGCAATATCTAGGGAGGAAACAGGGGGATAACGTGTGTGTGGGAAAAACAGCGCTTCTGTATCCTCATAATACTTACAGATGAAGACACGGAATAAGGGTAGTATGTAATTAATTAGATACCGACGCATTTTCTAAAATCGTTTTTGTTTATTACAAGCAATCAAGTTACAATGGCTTTTTAGGTTTACAGAAAGCAGATTTCTGGGTGCAAACAGAGACGTCAGCTTGACGAAGAGACAGGTCATCGAAGCTATCTTCTTGTCGGGACATCAACAGCCTCTTCGCCAAGTTCATTTCTCTGTGGTTATGCTTCATTATAAGAGGTTTCGGCAAAGATGATGTTATTTTCTTCATCAAATGACTTTGTGGTAACCTTTCGTCATTAGGCACCTCAATCTGCAAAAAAAATGGATTTATGTCAATCCAGACCAAAAAAGATGTATGTCTGGACAGAAGAAGATAAAAGCAATAGTACTTATGCACTTGTTTAATAATATAATAGGTTGGGGAAAAAGTTTCTTCGCATTTTTGAAGAAAATTCAAAACATTTTTAATATAGATTATTTACATTTACCTAAAGTATATAGGAGCCATTTTGTTCGATTACTTTTTGCCATCTTTTAGGTAGGGACATCAAATGATCCCATGCTATAGGAATTTTGAAGCTCCTGATCAAAATACCGCGACAAGTGGATTTGGCAGTCCTCTCGTGATGTTAACCTAACACTGCCTAAAGAATTCTGAAGAGACCGAAACAGGTGGAAATCTGAAGGTGCAAGGTCAGGACTATACGGCGGATGCATGAACACCTCCAAGCCAAACTCTCTTAATTTTAATTTCAATTTATCATGATGAAAAGCCACACCCTTCCTGTTGATTAATTCTGGCCGCTTTCTCTCAACTTGCTATAATCTCATCTGTTGTTCGCAGTAGAGTTCAGAGTCGTTGATCCTGCCTGGTGGTAACAGCTCCTAATGAACAATGCCCTTCCAATCCCACCACATACACAGCTTCACCTTGTTGCGAGGTTTTTCCACAGTCGTTTCGCCACACAGGGGTTTCGCCACAGTCTGTGAAGCCTGACCGGCCTTTGACCACGACCTTTTTCGCACGTTCTTGTCGTACGTGATCCACTTTTCATCACCAGTTATCAGCTTCTTCAAAAATGGTTGGGTTTCATTACGTCGCTATAAAGAATCACAAATGAGTACACGGTTCATAAGGTTTCTTTCAGTGAGCTCGTGAGGTACCCAAGTATCGAGCTTTTTTGTGTACCCAGTTTTTTTCAAATGCGCCAGAACTGTTTTGTGGTCAATGCCCAGTTCTTCAGGTACGTTGTAACTACTGTTAAGCTGATCTTGCACCACTTTTTCAGAAATGGCATCCATTTTATTCGTAATAGAGCGACCAGAGCGACGTGCATCTTTGACATTAAAATTTCCGAATTGAAAACGCTTAAAGCAAATTTATGATACTCTAACAGACACTGCACTAGTGCATTTTTACCTTTTTTGTAGTAAAATTTTAAAATGTATCGAATTTCTTCATTAGATTCACTCATCTTGACAGTAAGAAAAACAAATGAAAATTACACCTTTTCCTAATTTGAATGTGGAATTATCTTCTTTATAATGTAAACTTTTAATGATACCAAAACCAGCTAGATACAAATAGTATGGCCAAAGAGATTTTATTACAAGTTCATACATACAATAAGCGAAGACTTTTTCCCCAACCTAATACTTATGTTCTTTAGAAACACTCAACCTATTGCTAGTATTGTAAGAATTAGTAAAAAACAAGTATAACATGGAGTTGTGTTTGCTTTATAAAAAATATAATTTTATTTATGCTTTTTGGAATGTAGTATGTAGTATGTAGTTGGTTAAGATGGTCGAAGTTGCCACAAGAGACAGCTGTAGTAAGAGTGGATGGGTCTGACCGAGGAATTTCGCATCGTTAGTAGTCTCAAACAGGGGGACGCCCTATCGCCGATGCTCTTCAACTTGGCGCTCGAACACGTCATTAGACAAGTGCTAACGGTGGATGGCAGAGTGCAGCTGAACGGCATACACAAAGTGATACGCGGATGACCTAGCCCTGCTCGGAGAGAAAAAGAACCAGGTGATCGACGCGGCCAAGACCCTTTCCCAGGAAGCTATGAAGGTTGGCCTGAGAATCAACGAGGACAAGACGGAGTATCTGCACATGCGACGTTACAAGAATGTGAGAGAGCCGAGAGTCGACCTTGAGTACGATGACAGGTGCTTTAGAGGTGCAGCTAAGTTCAAATATCTGGGCTGCACTATCACTGACACTAACACTAGAGAACAGGAGATTGATGTTCGCTTCCAGAACACTCTACGTTGTAGTGCAGCCCTACACAAAGTCCTTGTGTCCAGGCTTTTGAGTAAACAGACGAAAATACGCATCTATAAGACGATCATAAGGCCAATACTTATGTATGGATGTGAAGCCTGGACACTCACACAAAAGGAATAACAGACGCTGCTTGTAGCGGAATGCAAGGTGCTCCGTAAAATTCTTGGGCTTGCGAGGAGACCAGATGGGAGTTGAAGAGTCCGGAAAAACCTTGAGATAAGAGCTAGTGGCTGAACCGAACTGTTTTACTTGGAGAGACAAAATCTCATAGACTCTGCTGGTTTGGCCACGTCGAGCGGATGGGCGAAGATCGGGCAGTGAAGAGAGCGTACCTGGGACGGCCATGCGGTCGTCGACCGGTGGATCGGCCCAGGTACCGCTGGAAAGACGAGGTGGAGCGGGACCTGCTGGCTCTCCAAGCGCATCCTTGGCAAGAGATCGTGCAGGACAGACAAGCGTGGCGTCTTCTTGTGTCGGAGGCCAAGATTCATTTTGGGTCGCTGCGCCAGGATAAGTAAGTAAGTAAGTTTTTGAAATGTTATTTATTCGTGCGTATAGGCTTTGGCATACGCGTTAACACACGGGTTACATTTCACGCTTTACTTTCAACGTTACTTTCAAAAAACCAAACGCGCGAACAAGGGCTCATTACGGCGTTATCGACTATTATAGATTACGAGATTCTATATGGAATATACGAGCTTAAAAACAAGTAAAAAATGCTAGTCTGAAACCGCTCTTAGGAGGTTAAGTTAAATATGTTTTTTTTGCTTAAATTTAACTTAACAAATAAACTTACCACTCGAGTCTTTTTAGCACTTTTATAGGCTACAGATGGCAAGTTCATGTTTTCTTTATTGCTTGGCTTATGCAACACAGGATTCTTGACAAATTTAGGTATTGAAGATGTTCCAGGTAATGGTTTTGTCGGACGTACTTCTTTTACCAATGGTGCAACTGGACAGTTCTTTATGTAGGATGCTACTGGGCTGGCTATATGCTGATAGGCAGTGTTTTTATTAGGTGTCTTCTTTAAAGATGTAACTGATGGTTTTTTAGCTGACAGTGGATTTGCAGGTGTCCTAAATACAGGAGCTCTGTGTTTAAAACATGAAGATGGTGTCACAAATTTTTCAATTTTCTTTTGTTTTGTTGCACTTTTAACTGGAGTAAAACTTGCAGGTAAGTTATCTGTTTTACAGTGCATTTCATTTTCGAGTATCACAGAGTGTTGACATTTAGTCTCAGTTATATCTACCTCTATTGTCGGTATTTCAGTTTTAACAACTTTCGTTGATGTGCTTGGTTCAACTGATTCATTCTGTTGTTCAACATTTTTCACTGCATGAGGACCATTTTTTAAAATATAGTCTATTATATCTAATGTATTATTTAATTCCTCTTTCTTTACTTCTTTTTTTGGAGACACACACGTCATGTCTGCTACCATTTTTTCAACTTTTAAAAAGCTGTCATCTACAGTTTTCACTTCCCAGCCAGAATAGACCCCAGGTCCCGTTGGGGACAAACTAACACTTGATGTTTTTTTCTGTTCAGTACATGGAGCTTCGTTTCTTTGAATAAGTTCAGGCGCTGAATGTGTCTGAATTATTTTAATATCATTACCATAATCTTCTTTTGAAGCTGATGATGAATATCTAAAAAAATAGTACTACAACAAGTTTAGTTCTGGAAAGCACATTATTTAAAATAGGGGATTCAATAGCTAGTATCTGATACATAATAAAAATAAGATACCAAGAATAGTCATGTGTAGTAAGTACAGAGGTCAACCTTTACAAAGGGGCACCTTATGTTGCTGACATAAGACTCATTTTGCAACGGTTTTGTAAAGGTTTATTTATTTATTTATTCTTCATTACACAAAATTAATGTTACAATTGGCGGACCAAAGAGCATTCTCTACCAGTCAACTACACAATCAAACAGATAAATTAAACACGGTGCACGAGATTAAACTAAATAAATTACTTTTAAAAACAACAACAGATGCTAATAAATAATAAAATACCAAAACAACAAAATAAGCTTCAACACAAATCGATAAAAATAAACATACATAAATAGAAGACATAATATAAATAGGACCAACCAAACCAACAATTGCTTGCCACAAAAAAAATATTAATAATAGCTATATAAACAACTCAAAATAACCTCGTATTAACTTTGAACCACATTCACATAACAGTGACTCAAGGACCCATCCCTAATGCGTGACCACCGATCCGTAATGCTTTCGAACAGCCACTTTAAACCTGTATTTACTAATAATCTTATTGGAACAGGAAGTTTGTTCCAAAGACGAATCGCAGATACAGCGAAAGAACCAGACATGAAACCGGAAGAATGAGAGGGCGTAAGAAAGGAAAGAGTATCTTCAGAACGCAGCTGACGACAAAGGTTGATGTGAATGCCTTTTGTACTGTCTAACAAAGATACGAGTATACCTCCCTACTTAGTTTCGTAAAGATTTTCAATTTGCCCCATTAATGACAAATTTCATAAAACATTTACCATACACACATACCTACATAAACCACCCCTATAAACATTGTTGGGTAACATGGGCAATATTTATTTGATTAAAGGGGAATTCAATGAACAAAAGTGGTCCAAATTTCCATCACGATCGAGACCTTTATTGACTTATTGTCCATTAAATGGAAAGTCCTTTCAGTATAGGACAAAAAAAAATAAGCTGTCAGTTAAAAGTTATTACTGTGTGAAAAATAATAAAAGTTTATTTGCTTTTTTCACGTCAGCATTCATTTAAATCCATTTTAATTATGCGCAATGTAGCTTCTCTTTATGCGGCATTAATGATGGTTCATGTATAACCCAGCGCAAGTTGGAGATAACACAATTTTTATCACTTTCACACATAAGGCCAAGAAACTATTTCCAACTAATATTGTTCATGTTTATCTAGCACACAAACTGTGGTCTGCTGTGCACATGTATTGGTAATTGTGTGGTACTGGCTACCAGCTGCAAATCTAGACAACATTATTGTTGATGTACATGAATAATGTTCATTTTTAACTATATCAGTTTAATGTCACAAATAAAACTATTGTGAAGTATTCTTTCTTGCGAGCTTTTGATCCATTTTTCTTTCAGCGAGAACCTAACATGGCACATTAAGCGGCGTGACATAACATGCATATTAGTTTAAAATGTGAGATGGATAGAATGATATCAACAATATTTTCCACATAAAAAGGTAAAAAAACACTTTCCATTCAGTCATAACTTTTTACTGGCAGCATATTTTAGTTTGAGGTCTGGTTAAAATGACTCAGTATACTATTTTATTACATAGGTCTTGTTAGTGGTGGACATTTGGACCGAACTCCATACATTTTTAGTCATTCTCCTTTTTATTAGGCTTTTAGGGCGTCAAAATTCAAACCGACAACTATACATAGATAATAAATAACATTAGAATTAAGAAGTAGGAATACTAAAATGAATGACAATTTGCATTTGAAGTTGCCAGACGTTATCATACCTAAGTATAACGTGGAAAAATTCAAAACCCCTTCCGCCAACACCAACAACATATGAAAGGATTATGAAACATTTTAGATTTGGTAGATAAAGTTACAGTAAAAATGGGTTTGCATAAAAACCCCTGCTTTTTTATGCAAACATTGCAGTTATGCGGTTTTTACATTGACAATATAGTTTGATGCAAG
Organism: Udea olivalis; assembly: GCA_947369235.1. Classification (NCBI taxonomy): domain Eukaryota; kingdom Metazoa; phylum Arthropoda; class Insecta; order Lepidoptera; family Crambidae; genus Udea; species Udea olivalis. Next base: position 11,421,911 of record OX376341.1, on the reverse strand, counting down.
ACAAAATGACTCATTAAAGCAAAAGCCTCATAAATTCTGAAGTAACTTTAGCTGCAACAGTAGATTTTAATAAATTCGGCATGAATTAAAACTATCTTTTTAACTTCTGTCTAATGCTTGAATGGAGTATAGTCAGTAAATTGTATACTCTCTTGGACACCTTACACTTCACCAATATCACCTGACCCCAAACCTAGCAGAGCTTGTACAATACAATAAACCTATTTCATTTATTTGAGAATTGTGAGAATATAAATAATATATATAAATATGCACCAGACAACACACCTCTTGTAATGGTCTCGAAGTAGGGATTAATATCCCTGTGTCACGAGGTACCACACAAGGAAATCAGCCAGGGGCGTCTCCCAGCACACCCAGACCCGAGTCAATTCAGAAAAGATCGTTCTGAATTGACCCGACCGGGAATCGAACCCGGGACACTAAGGAAATCGAGGCGAGAAACCGTGCTACAGCGCACTACGCCAATCGTGTCGTCAAAATAAATGACTACAATGATACAAAATTCGTGTGAGTGTGAGGGCCGGGTGACCCAACCATTAGGTAAAACGTAGTTTTTGCATTCTAATAAATAATTTATAGATGACTTACTTGGCATATAAATTATGTTCATTCCACAAAATATGCTTCTTTATTTCTTTGTAAGAAAGCTTTCCAAAAAAGATATCTTCGTCGCTTATTGCATCTTCAGTCCATGATTTATTAGACATTTTAAAACAGTGTAATAATTTCGTACATAAACGAAACTAAAAGAAAAGTGCTTGTTTGTTTTCTATTTCAAACAAATACCTGCGAATCGTAGGTTACGATGAGATACTACAGAAAATCAAAATTAAATTAACGGCAATTATGTAGCAGCCGTTCAAATCCTTTCTGTCAAGTGTCAAATCTTTTTTTAATTTTTATATTTTACGATCTTGGTGCTTGGTATATTCGTGTATCGTCTTGCGAGACAGAACGAAATTAGAAGAGATTATTGCAATGAGGGTGACAAATAGGTTATGGTCTTGCCCTTTTATACTTGTATTGTTTATTTAATGAATAAAACACTGTGAACTGTTTATCCTGTTGCTTTGTTATCTCGTTATTCGTAAATATAAGCTATTTACTGTAACGGAACGTAATTGTGCCTCGACTTTAGGCACTTCTTTTATTCTGTGTCCATGGATTAAATTGACTTTTCTTGTCTTTAAAAATTATTTTCATCTTACGTTTTTGCACAAATTAGGGAAGAAAATACCTATTTGCTTTGCAGATTTGCATCTAAAAAGAAGAGAAATTGTAGACAGTAGACATGTCCGCTCGAAAAAAAAAAAACTTTTCGCAGCGCGAGCGCTGTTTTGTGATAGAGTTAGATAAAGAATACAAAAATGTATTGGAATCAAAAAAGACTGACAATGCAAGTGCACAAATAAAGAAGCAAACATAGGAGAGAATTGCAGAAAGGTACAACCAGTCAACGATAGTAAACGAACCCGTAAGTATTATTTCAAAATTAACTAATGCAAAAAGAAAAATTAAGTACTTCATTATTTTCCGCCTTGAAACCTTTTTTTTGGAGAATTTAAATAGGTCATTAATTATGACAAACTATGATTAAAGTACATAATAAATATTTGTATAGTAGTTATAATAGTAATGATAAAACATAAACTTTCAGGCAACTGGAGAACAGCTAAGACGCCTTTGGCAAAACATTAAAACGCGCCAAAGGGAAGCGCTTACAATGGAGCGCCAACATAGACTGGCAACAGGAGGTGGAGGCCCTTGTCCAGATGCAGCCGTCGACCCAAACATCTTGGAAATTGTTCCAGCCCTGTTAGTAGAAATACCAGAAGCTGTCGACTCAGACATGCAAGGTTAGTTATTATCTATGTAAAGATATGTATAATTCAGCAAATCTTCAGTCCTAAGCTGAGATAATGTTAATAAAGTAATCATAATGTAAGTTGTGAAAATTATTTTATAGTCCTACAGCTAAATAATTATGATTATAGGATCTCAAGTTGAAGAGTTAGAGGTGGAAGTAGACCAGGCTGACTTTGAGATCACCGAGGATCCTTACTTTAATCCCCAACCCTCCTCATCTGGGACCACAGACCACCTATCCCATAGACTCCTCTTTGAGCGTTTCTTAGTTGAAAACGCAATCGCCAAAAGTCGGGGGGGTGCAGAGGTATGAAGCTCACTGTGATTGGCGGATTCAACGTCAATCTAGTGACAGATGTCACGTGAATTGCAAATGGCGTCCGACCTAGGGGTGGGAAAGCACGATATTTTTATCGTTATCTACATTGTGGTTGTACTGTGATATTTGGTTGGGTGGGTAAAGTAAATAAAACAATCATTTATAATTGAGCCCACAGCTACCTACTGGGATTTAAAATGTATTATTTTTTTATAAAGGCTCCTTACGTGCTTTTTTTGTTCCGTATTGCGGGTCAAGTAAGCTAGCCGTCTGTTTGTATATTTTTCCATCACGCATTTTGCTCTATCAAATCTATGACGTGTTTTTTTCATAATCAAACTGATGTTGCCTTAACGTTGGGAATAAATTTTCATTTTTGAATGTCTGCAACGTTTTGACAACGAAAAATAAGCACGGCGTTCAGCCTTTAGTTTTTTTATAATTCTCGTTGCTGCGAATGACAATTTCGCACCGGCGGCATATTGTAACGACCATATTAGAAGGATGAAGTAGCCCACCTTTATCTCTTGCATATATGAGTGTATATTTGTTTTCCTTTAGAGATATTAGTGCCTGTACACATTTAATGCATTTTATTCTTTTTATCAGAGAATGCACAACAAATCCCGCAATGTACTCAATGATGTTTTTAGCAAACAGTGACAACGTTATGTTAATAAAAATAAAAAATAAATCATCATTGCAGCTGGATTGGCCTTGAGAGCTCTGAAAATTAGATAATGACATTTTTATCACTATAAATATTTGATTTCTATACTTGTGGGTGTAAATATTTTCACTTTTACGACGAGGAGTTTGTTAATTACAATACCATTAGGTTTGCTTTAAAAACATGGCTAAAAATAAGTTTTACACGAGATTCAATAGGTCACAATGTATGTAGAAGACACCGTCACTTACCACCAGATGTGAAGTGCATTACAGTTTATTTATTTATGAAAAAAGTATCTGCTGAGTTACTGTCCAAATACTCCGAATCCTATTAGCACGGAAACAACTGTCTGATACCGGTGGTAAGAGTCACACTATCATTGAAGTATAATTGCTTGTCCAAACCCAAGGAATACTTAGCTTTAAGTCTCTTTTTTTTTTGTACAATAAAGAATATACCTATCTATCTACCTACACATTAATATAAAATTCATGTCTATACTTAAAAACTTGCAAATTGTCTATTTCATAAAAGAACTATGAATTTCACAGTAAAAATACGATAAGCAAACTGACTAAAATTTATAGCTTATTTTTGAAAGTACGTACAAAAGTTGGTAACATAAGGGTAGGTTTTGCAAACACACATAAATATCTCCGCTTTTTCAATAGTTGAAAGCAATCCGCAGAAAAATGCTGAGAGCATATGACGCTATTTGGCGTTGGAAACCAATTAAGATCTCGACTTGTAGCGTCTATCCACACTTTTTTCAGCTCCGAAATTTTTGGAAACCTTTAGAATTGGAAAACAATAAAAATATAAAAACGACTTTCTGTATTATATCTACATTCAGAATAACTTTACAACTATCAAAAAACTTCTGCCATCAACTGAACATGATTTTTTTATTAATAAAATAAATTAGGATTGATAAGTGCTTTTTCTTAATTAAAAATTCAAATGGACATTCGTTTAAATAAATTATTGTTTACTTTGAACTACATGAAAAAAATAACTTATCGATGAAAACGATTTTACTTTGGGTTTGCCCACATCACTAGCGTACAATTTCTACGTGAGAGCGGGATAGTCATTCGCAAATATACACAGGATAGAAAGGGATAGAGAGAGTGAAAGAAGACAACAACGTATTGGTTTTGTAATATTTTCTCAAATTTATTTAAATCTTTTTTCTTGAGTTTATCTATAAAAAGTGACTTACCTATGAAAAGTGATACCGTCTTTTTGTAAACTGGATTTGGTACTACGTTTCCCGCACCATTTCACGGCGCAACAAGGCATTTTACCCGCTTTTTAAAATTTATTTGTACAAAAATTTCGCGATGACGTTCGAGAACAGACTAAATCGCCAATTGGAGGCGTGGAACTATATATGATCAGTCTGTGCATATGCTTGGCGAGCGCGGTTCCCCTCCTATGCGGGGTCTATGGGCTATGTGGTCTGTGTTTTGAATGCAATTTTTTTTTGTTTTTTTTTTATAAACTTCTTTTTATTTAAGGTTTACCTTTTTTACTTTATATAAATAGAAGTATGTAGTAGAACTATGTTGATTTGAGAATGATTGACTGATGAAGTAGAGGGAATTATGATAATAATATAGGTAAATATTAGTTTTTAGTTTATATTTGTTTTGCAAAGTATTGTTTTGATTGTTGAATGTTGATTTTTTTCACTACCTATAGTATATTATTCTTATTTTTTTACTTTTTCACAATTATAAACTGATCTCAAAAACAGTTCATTGTTTAATTTATTGTTGTCCTATACTCCCACAGCATTATTTCATATACTGAAATAACTTCTTGTGGCATATCAAACTTATCATTATTTGTTGTAACATGTAAGATGCAAAGTTATTGAAAGATCACATAGGTATTTTTGCAAATAATAAAAAACAACACATGTATAAAGAAAATTTACATTTATTAAGCCTCAAACCTATTTATAATGGCAGCTCGCACAGCAAAGCCGTCGGGTGTACCTGACATATTTGTGCCAGGTTCCTCCACATCCTCCATGCTGATGTCCTTTGCTTCATCGACTGCCATTGCATCATTGGCATGGATTGCTACATTGTGCAGAACTGCACATGCCACTATTATAGCAGAGACCGTAGATAATTTGTTTCCCAAGCCTTGTCGAAGACATGGGAAACGCCTCTTCCACATTCCAAATTCCCTTTCCACTATTATTCTGGTTCTTATTTGAATTTTATTATATATTTCTTCAGCTGAAGTCGTGGGATTGTGGACCGGTGTCAGTAAAAAGGGCAAGCAAGGATAGCCACTGTCCCCAATCAGATAACCTGTATGAACCCCCTGTTGGTATTTAAGGTTTATTCTAGATAGCTGGAATATGCGGCTATCGTGAGTGCTGCCTGCCCATCTGGCTACCACATCCAAAAACTCACCAGCTGGTCCAACAAAATCCTGTGAAAAAAATTGTGCATGAATAGGTGGTATTTTTTATATTTATGTAATATACATTTATTTGATTAGTACAACTACATTGTTTTACTTACCCACTAATAAAATTATAGTCAACTTACTTGTACATTTATAGAGAAGTATGATTTTCTATTTCTGTATGCTTCATGGTGTTGCACACCAGGAGTATCAACTATTTTGATGTGGGTGCAATCAATGGCTCCATCCACATTCTGGAGCCCTGGATATTGATGATACTGCCCAAGCCTCATGAATTGCTGTCGGTGGGCAGACATGTTGGTTGGGTACTTGATGTGGTGACCATTTTGTGGAGCTAGTCGACGAGATATTTTTGCAACTATCCTCGATACAGCTGGTTGCGATATATGCAGTAAATCTCCTGCTACTAGCTGTAAATACAATAGGATATCTTGTAGTTAACTAAATACTGTATAGTGCTTATAATTTAACACCCTCTCTTGATATAAAAGACCGTAATAACCTGAAATGAAGCAGTTGCATAGAAACGTAAGCACACCAGTATTTCTATTTCAGGCGATAACGGCAAGCCTCTTTGGCTGCCTCGTCCTAACCAGAGGCAGAATGAGATTCTTTACGACGTCCTGGGTGAACCGATACCGTCGCTTGAAGTCGCTTAGATCCATTGCGTAGGGATCGTCAGCGTGGCGCAAATTTCTTAGAGGTAGCCGGAGTGTTATTGATGCGAACATCTGATTATAATAATCGAGGTCTTCAAAAATATCTATTGAATCCATTGTTTTTGACAAGCAAATCTCTACTCAAGCGTGGTCGGGAGGTCACTTGCGTGATCACAGATCAAATCTCTACTTGAGCGCCGATTCGCACCTGAGTGACGTTTCGGAATAAGTCTAAACTGTGATCAATGAATCTGTACTCAGGGGCGGTTCTAGAATAAGATCTCAGCATAAATCGAGTTTCAAGTCAAGATTCACGCTTGAGCGTCCTTTCAGAATACGGACCTAAGAGTGGCTTGCACCTTGCCCAGAAGGCATAATTTGAGCATGTAATGCAGCTTTTTTCTTTACAGCAGTTTTTGTCGACCTAGAACAAAAAAATACACATATTAATTAACTTTAAACAATGTTTTACAGTAAATACAAAAACTAGGCATGTTCCTTAATTATTATTTGATTTTAAGTTTGAATTTAGTTAAGTTATGGCTGATCTGTCACACATGCATGCAGCCTACAAAACTTGGGTAAAAATTATACTGAAATATTATGATAAACTCTTATGCGATATTTAGGCAAACACGATATTCTGGCAAAAGCCTTCTTGAAATTAAATATATTGCATGTATGTTTTTGTATTGTCAATGCAATCTATATATTATATATTAATTTAAGACAACCTTGTCCTGTTTCCAGGATTTGGTTCTTCCTTCCATGCTGTTTATTTAAGCGGCCAACCACTCTCAATGCCTTGTAACTACATCTTTAGCACTCTCCATCTTAGCAAATCCCTTGGGTAAGCTTGGGATCTCTTCCTTAATAGTTTTCAGCGTTTCTGTTTGATAGTTCTGCAAATTACAATTTAGAATTTATAAATCGTCATTTAACCGAAACTCCATGTATTATTATTAGAAAAGTAAACGTAGTCATACTTACTTCATATTTTATTTGATATAAACTCAAATGAAGCATTACATTTAGTTAGAAAACACAAAGAAAGTTTACTTAACCAAACTCCAAACCAACAACAGCATTGTCGCCATTTTTGTTTTTTTTTTAATTAAGCGTAATGGCATTGGCCCAAAAGGCCTTGGCGAAGTGGATATTAAGCCAAAAAAATAACTATTAAATTTTTCATACTTTACCTCAAGATTATGCAATAAATAATGTAGACTTAGCCAAAACACTGTCATATCACATTATTCCTCGTCGTTTAGTAGAGTATTCTTGTTTATAAATCTAAATGAAGTTTTATCGATTTATTGATTCCTAATTGCCACATACGTGCAAGCAAGCCCTATCTTATTTCAAGATTCACTCCGCTTCACTCAGGCTTTGAAACAAATTGAGAATACCAAATCAAGGTCAGGCGAACGCTTCTTCGGAGTGTGTTCGGTTCACTCGGCGTATTTCTTTTCATAGTGTGAGTTTTTAAGAATCGCCCTGCAGTAAAGCAATCCTTTAGCAGCCTCAGAAGACTAAGAACATGGCTAAAAAGCACCATGGCAGAAGATCGCCTTAATGGTCTGGCCATGATGAAGTGTACACAGAGCTATAATAAATAAAAACCCAAATGATTTTATTGATTAAGTTGTTGAAAGTTTTGCAAAATTAAATATTATTTTTGTTCAAAGAAATAATTATTATTACTGTGTTTAAAAGTTTGATTTAGTTATTGTGCTGTCGAAGGCTTGTGAAGTTTTATACATTGATATTAGAACCGTTCCTAGTACAATCGTCATCGACAAGGCAAATACCTCATAGTGTAACGCTTCATGCTCTCGGCGTGCATATATTTCCCTCCCTCTCCGGAAATTTAATCCAACCTAAATAATATATGTATTGCTGTTAGCTCAGAAACTGCTATATAGATTCAAATCGAATTAATTTACGGTTATTTTCCTAAAATTTTTATTATTATCACCGAATTACAAATTGTCAAATATTAACAACGTAAATTCTGTATTAATGTTTCATCGTTGATACTGTATTGTATTATACATTTGTGCGTTTTTGTTTCATACCTACTTTAAATACAAATATTTTCCTATATAATTCCGATTCACATTTTTAAATACACTAAGGGACTTATTAAATCGTGAAACAAGATAACCGAATCAAACGGTCAGTGATTACTTATTATAAATAACATTTACAATTGTGTGAATTATCTAATCCTGTGTTGATCTTGTTGCATAGTAGTGAGGTCTTCCAGCCGTGAGATACCTGTAGAGACGAGCTTCTGATGAGGAACTGAACTACAAAAGCCCGGATCTACAGGGTACATCACGAATGTGCCAATATGATTTTCTTCTTTCTTCAAATTATTTTCTGAACTGAGGATGTGTGGAATAGTACATTATGATATAAGTGCGGTAAGTTGAAAATTACATCAGAGGCGATATTGTTAATTAAAAGCAGAGGCTGTAAATTATCAAAGCGCATGTATGTCTTACGACGTTTTATAACATATTTGCGAGGAAATAAAAAAAATCGACTTTATTAAACGAATAAATCTTTAATCACTTGTTAAAGCAGTTATAAAAAATGTTACTTGGTCACAAATTAGCGATGCGCGATTAAGGCAAAGGCATAAAAACAACCAGTATTAATAATGAAGGAAAAGGAAATTAATATCTGTGTGTTTTTGTTATGTACAGTTATATGGTTGTAATTTATTGTCAAAATTTATTAAATTAAAGAATTTAATGTTTATTTATTATATTTTATCTCCCAAAGTTAATTTTATTCATAAAATGTTGACCCCTTTTCTGACATAAAAACTCTTTGCTAAGATTTAAAAAAGTACCGCTTGTTTTTAGACGGAGCATCTTGATAAGCCGTGCGTTTTACCTTAATAAGAAAAAACTCGTGCGTTTTACATTACAATCGCACAAGTACGTAAAGAGATACAAAACGATATTGAAATTGGTGAAGAAGAGACCCCCTACGAGCAAATATGTTATAAAACGTATTTACAACACTACAGACACAGAACAAAACCCAAATGTTAGTTATAATTATTCGTTCCAGTAACGCTGCCATGAGTTGATACCGATGGCAGTTGCCAGCGTCAGTGTTGGCGTTCTCGAATAGGCTTTCGGTACAGGCGCCTCTCCATAATATTGCCCCATTGCCCCTCCCTCAGTCATAAGCTGGCGACGCCCTTGCTGTACCTATCACGAAACAAAAAAACTATGTACAAAAAACTATTTTTATTTATTCAGCACCTTAACCGTGCTTATATACTCTTTGCCTTATCCGACACTTATTTTATAATGATGGGAGGCCTTATAGCCTAGAAATAGAAGAGGGTCTAGGTGCCAGGTGGCGCCATTATCAAAATATAGTTTCCAAACGGCTTTGGGCCTCAAAACGCAATCTCTCTTAACCCTGATCAAAGGCTAGGGCCCTGGATGGACAGGCAACAGCACTTTCAAATTTTCATTATCTGACTTTCAAACCTTTTATCACTTGACTATAAGATCAAACATGATATTGTGCTTTTGCCCGTACATACTTTCACTGCAGTTCCTCTTAGTATTTCATGTCATTTAATCTTAATTAATAATTCTGCTGCTTCTTTATTTGCGCGGTGATCGTCGTTAGATTTAGCTGGATAGCTTGCTGCTAATTTCAGGTAATACTTCGCTTGGTCTTCTTTTTGCAATTTCATGTAGCAGTTACCAAGTCTCAGTAAATTCAGGCTATAAAAACGCGGTTGCGCCGCTTCAGCTCTCAAGAAATATTCGAGGGCATCTTCATAAGTTGACTGTGGTGGAGAAGCAAATACTGCTTCAGCAATCTTTCTTTGATGCCATGGTAGTTCGCTAACTTGATAGCACCACTCTCCTAGCATATGGAGGGTAGTTGCATCATTTGGGTTCAATGTGACGGCAAGCTGCAAATAAAAAAATGTTAGTGCCTTATTGGCCGGCGACTTCAATCGCATGAACTTATTGCTTTAACGGCTTTGCCCTTAACGCTTTCTTTCCTGTAACCTAAGTACCCTATATTTTAATTCAGCAATTAAAGTTAAAATACAGACATCTTAAACCTAGTGTTGTGCGTGCAGCAGCACTTAGTGAAAGTAAAGATTACCCAGATTTAGTAAAATCCATTCAGTAGTACCTGTTATGGTGGAACATACAAACAGACAGATGCAAATTCAATACAAAAATGGTTTTGCACTGTTCAGTAGGTCTCGTTCATATTTTTTTCATGTACACCAAGCTGCGTAAGCACTGCGCATTACAGTGTACGCGTCGTCAAAGTTGGACATGCGTACTAATGGTGCGTACACCTGTATGAACTGCTGTGACTCTAAGGCCGCGGGCACGACGACGTCAGCGTCTGGGGGGCGGGAGCGGCGCGTTTCATTCAATGCTTAGAGAAATGGGACTTGGCTCGTAGGTAAGTAGCAGCGCGGACGTGCGGCGGGCGCATAGTATTGCCGGCCCCCCGCTTACTTCGTGAGAGAGGTGAATCCATCCATTTGTTTTTTTTTGCCATTCAAATAGCTAAATTACTTTTAAGAACAACACATTAGGTAAGAAATTAATAAATCTACTAACATCCATATGCTTCTTTATATTTTCCAGCTGTTTTATTCTTTCTTTGATTCCATCATAAGTACTTTTTGCATCTAATAGTAAAGCATACCATTTCTGTACAGCAAAATGATCACTATGCTTTAAGAGCTCATTAGATATTATGTTGTATGCCTGTATAATTAAATCTTTCTTATATACTTTGTCATATTTGGATTCCTTTGACATGTTGAACAGAACACGACAAATGCGCCAATTTATTTCCACATTTTGTTCCTGTAACAAAATGGTAAGTAAGGATTATTAAAATAAAACATAAAAATGTTATTAAATTATTTTAAGGATATTTTGAAATTATCTGAGTCAAAAACTCACCTTGGATTGTAAAAGGATATTATAGCACTCTTCGTAATGTCCATTTTCAAATAAACTGTCAGCATGTTCCAGGACTGACACAAGTGTTTCAACAGTGCTTTTAGATGTCTCCTTGTTAATCTTTTTTGCAGGCCAGATGAAGCCTAGTCCGGCAGATATCATGAACATTTTTGGGGTAATTTGATTAATCTAAAATTTAAATTAATGGTAATAGAATGAAGCATGTACTTTTATCATTGATAGTTTTAGCACAAAAAACATCAACAATGCAGTTCAGGGGTAAATTAAAAAAACAGACTTTTACATATGGGTTTAACTATCTATTATAAAAGACCATTGGGCTAGTTACCCGAACTCCTACATACAAATACTGTTAATAAAAGAACAACTTAAAAAAAAAAAATTTGAATTAAATAATATTCTCCTTATTATTACATCATCATAAATTATGTCAACTATTAATACATCAAGTAATTTTAATATTTACATACCCTACACAATATTATTTAATTATATTCTCATGTATGAGGTAGTATAAACAATACTATATTATGCTGGGTCAGGGTGCTTGTATTTTACTTTTATGCTTTTTGGTTCCCATAAAAAAAAGTTTTACATGACTTTACTAAATGAAAGAAAGGAATAAAATTGATTCGGAGCAATAAGTACATTATTGAGTACCTACATTAAATGATGATGTTGATGAATTAAGAAGCCACGTGTGTTCATTAAACACTAGCTTTCTCCCGTGGCTTTGCCTGGGATAACTTCATTTTTAGGACATATGGGATTTTTTCAGACTTACGATACTTGTTATTCACAAAATCCCACCATAATTAGCATCTAAGTCCTAAAAAGAAACCCAACGCAAAATTTGAAACTCCTAGCACTTGATGTACCGAAGTTTCATACAAACAATCAACCCCAAAAACATTGAAGGGTAACATTTTTACAAACTTTAAATGCCATATTTATTTAATCAATAGCCTAAAATATAAGTTTTATGCTTCTAGTTCTGAAAATGACAATACTTTCATTCCCCTTTTCAACACTTTTTTCTAATTAAAAAGTAGCCTAGATGTTCTTTCTCAGGCTCTAGACTAGTCTAGACTATCTGACATCTGTGTACCAAACTTCATTAATGCTCACCGGTGAGTGCCACTTAGCAACGTGCAGCAAGCGAAGCCGAGCGAGTGAAACGAGCGCCAGGAGTACCCATCACTGTAGTTCTGAATTATTTTTCAATTCAGCTACAAGTTATAGGTCAACAAAAATACTATGTAAAAAACTCTCACTTGATATCAAAGTGAAAATTAGTTTAATACTATACCGGGTGATTAATCGGTTCAGTAGTTTTGGCGTAAAAACGAGACAGACAGAGTTACTTTCGCATTTATAATTTAAGGAAGTATGGATTAGTAAAACACAGTAGGTACTCACCACACGTTTTGGTTTCATACTTTTTGATGCAAGAGCAAAAGCTCTACAGCTTAAAATTATTTGAACCAACTTCACAGTCGTCGGAACATATTTATTGAGAAACATAATGTTTGTTTACGTTTAAAGTACAAACTCTCTGCGATTTGATTACACTAAAAAAATATATTGATTTAGGTAGGTTGGTACTTAGAAATCACCTTGGCTTATTTATTACCAAGTCATAGTTTAAATAGAAAATATTTATGACACAGTTTTGAATGTTGAAAATAGATAAATGAGACTAAGGAAACTGGAAAAGTCTTCAAGACGCACTCATGAACATAGAGAAAATAATCACTACTTTTTTTTTTTCAATTGGCTCGCACGGTTTGTGCATTCGCCCACTGACAAGGGTGTTGGAGTTTTTAATAAAAAAGGTAGGGAAACAAGCGACATAAAAAATTTGTATTTTAAACGGGAAATTTGGATCGGATCAGGTAAGTTAGTAGGTAGGTATAAACGGATATTATTTTGGGTAATGTATATTGATAAAATATTATAAATATCAGGATTACAAAAAAATAACAAAGAGTAGAAGAAGGATAAGTAATACGAGGGGATTGAAGTGAAGCAAAGAAGGAGGTATGGTCATAGGAAGGGCAAGCAAAAAAAATATGATTGAGGTCTCCTACGCCGGTATCACAATCACACATGTCGTCATCTTTGATTCCAATCTTTGAAAGGAAGGCTAGGGAGCAAACATGCCCAAGCCTCATACGTATAATGCATGTCGTAGCGGACTTACCGAGCCTCAGGATGTGAAACCAAGGTTTCATAGGAATGTTTGGTTGAATCGACTGAAGTGCTTTGCTTTAATTTGAATACTACGTTCCCAATCTTCCTCCCATGACCTTCGGAGTTGGGAAATCAGAAAAATATTTTTTATATGGGAACAAATCACCAGATAAGACCGCATCATTAGCCAATCTGTCAGCTTTCTCATTACCTACAATGTTATGATGGCTAGGAATCCAAGCAAAGTGAACAATATATCCTTTAGATTTAGCTTTTAGAAATCCCTACATTCCATTATAATCGTGCAGTTATTAGCATTACGTTTTAATGGAGATCTCTCTAAAGCCTGTAATGCACTTTTTGAATCAGTAAAAATGACAGTTTTCTTGAGTTTCATTAGTAAAATATACTCTAAGGACTTGAAAATACCATAGCATTCACCTGTAAACATGAATGATTCGGGAGGAAATGTAACTTTTTGAACAATACCGAATTGTTCATGATACATTCCTACACCAACCGGACTGTTACTATGCTTTGAAGCATCACTGTAAATATAATGCCAATCAGGCCAATCTCTATCAATAGTGTAATTAAAATGGACATGAGCATTATTATAATTTTTTAATATACCAAGATCAAAGTGATTAATGGGTGCTAGAATCAATGATTCAAAGTTAGCATCGAAAACAGGAAGATATTGTGATCTGTGGGTCGGAGCTACAAGAGATACAAATTTACGAAAACTAACAACGAGACATGGAGGTCTTTTAGGAGACCAAAATGAAGAGATATTAACAAATTCTGATAAACGTTCTAATTTTGTATAAAAAGGATGATTACTGAATTGAAAAGCACGAAATAAAAATTTATCACACAGATAATGTCTGTAATTACTTTCAATGAACCACTCTAAAAGGTTTTTTATGAGATGTTCTGCTATTTTTATCAAGACAGTGGAAAGAGTCAAGGTGTAGCCCTTGAAGTTGTCCAGGAGTACATATACCTGGGTCAAAAATTACAACTGGGTAGAGACAACTTTGAGGGGGAAATCACCAGAAGAGTTCAGCCTGGATGGGCAGCATTTGGAAAGTTGCGTCACATCTTCGAGTCACCTTTGCCAAAATGCCTGAAGACCAAGGTGTTTGATCAGTGCGCCCTACCGGTCATGACATACGGAGCCGAGACGTGGAACCTGACAGTGAAACTAGCCCACCGATTACACGTCACTCAGAGGGCTAGTGAAAGGTGCATGCTGGGAATTTCGTTAAGGGACAAGGTCCGGAACGAGATAATCCGGCTAAGAACCAGAGTGACTGACGTAGTCCAGAAGTGTATCAAACTGAAGTGGCAGTGGGCTGGTCACATCTGTCGCAGAACCGATGGTCTGTGGAGTAGACGGGTTCTCGAGTGGAGACCACGACTCGGCAAGCGTAGTCTTGGACGTCCACCGGCATTTTGGACCGACGACCAAAAGAAAGTGGCTGGTAGGGACTGGGTGGCAAAAACGGGAGATCGGGCTTTGTGGCGCGCCCAGGGGGAGGCTTATGTCCAGCAGTGGACTGCTATAGGCTGAAAAGAAGAAAGAAGTGGAAAGAGCAATAGGGCGATAAGATGAAGCATCTGACGAAGGCTTAACAGGCTTCAAAATAGGTATAACTTCTTGGGCTTTCCAAGAGGTAGGAATAATTCCAGAATGTAAAATAGAATTAATGAGTGATAAGTAATATGACAGAGTAGATTCACTTAGATGAGTAAAAAATGAATATGGGATTCCGTCCATTCCTCCTTTAAATTCAAAAATTGTAAAAGGGCTATTGAGTCCAACTTCAGATAGCAGCAAAGGAATATTACAAAATAAATCTTGTTGTGGTACAGAGGCCGCAGCTAAAATGTCTAAAAAGTTATTAATTGTTTTATCTGGAAGAGGACTTGGAGTAGGCGGCTTGAATATATTCCCTGCGGTTAGGGGAAGACAATACTACCGAGGTACTCGTATCCCTGCTTGTCGTAAGAGGCGATGAAAAGGGCCCTTGGGGTCGCGAAGCGCACGCGGGGGGGCCTGCGTGTGTTTCGGTTTGCGATCCCGAGGATGACGGTAACGCGTGTCTTCGGACATAGTGGTCTGTGTTATCGTGCACTGGAGTCGAGCTTGCTCCCCCCGGGGCTGGCTGCCAGGCGGCCTTGCGCGCTGAAGAGTCCTGCGAGGAGTCTCTCCCCGCCGAAGATGACCACCGTCAGGTTTTGGTGGGTAGGGGTCTCTGTTTTCCCAGGAGTTCCGAGTACCACATATCACAGGTGTCCCGAACCCAGGGCCTTGGGAATGCCTAAATGCATTTCCTGACGCAAAAAAAAAAGGTGGCTTGAATATTTGACTGACACGATTGGCGCAGTGCGCTGTAGCACGGTTTCTCGCCACGATTTCCGTAGTGTCCCGGGTTCGATTCCCGGTCGGGTCAATTACAGGAGGAA
This sequence comes from Udea olivalis, assembly GCA_947369235.1. Lineage (NCBI taxonomy): Eukaryota > Metazoa > Arthropoda > Insecta > Lepidoptera > Crambidae > Udea > Udea olivalis. Next base: position 11,406,257 of record OX376341.1, on the reverse strand, counting down.
ACGATATTTTCTGAATTGACTCGGGTCTGGGTGTGCTGGGGCACCCCCCTTGGCTTATTTCCTTTTGTGGTACCTCGTAACACAGGGATATTAATCCCTACTTCGAGACCATTACAAGAGGTGTGTTGTCCGGCGCAAAAAATATATATTATATATATGGACCGATATCTGCGTATATTGTTCCAGACTACAGATGGAGAAGTATCAGGAGATATAGTAAGGCAGAATGGTTTCCAACCCTCCCATTTCTTCTTTTTAAACAATTTTCGAGTAAATAAGATTACAAAGAATGTTGAAATTTCGGAAGTAGAATGAGACAAAGTTTTTTTCAGCTTCCTTTCGCTTTTTAACTGCTATCAGACATTCTTCGTCCCACTAAGGAGGGGAAGGAATTTTCGGACTGCCCTTCTTTTTTACAGGAAATGCTTCATCAGCGACCTCTGTTAGCAATGATGTTAATGCTTCCGCACATAGCTGTTGGTTGTCACCTCGTACACAATGCAATGAAGAAATCTTTTGATCTAATTTCTCTTTGAAAGTTATCCAGTCAGCATTAGCTAATTTATATTTTATCCTCTGACGATGCCTGATACTTTTTTACCAAAGCTATTTTCAAAGGATATTATAACAGGGTAATGATCACTTCCATTGGAGGAAGGCAAAGTGGACCAAGATTAGGAAGAAGCTAAGTTTGTAGACCCTAAGGATAAGTCTGAGACACTTTTACTTTCCGAAGGATTTGTTCGACGAGTTGGAAGGTCAGTATTTAATACACAAAGTTTATGCTTATCAATAATATCTAACATCCTGGCTCCAAAATGGGTTGACCTGTCACTCCCCCAGGTCTGATGTTGAGCATTTAAGTCACCCATAATCACAATGGGTCTAGGTAACTCAGAAATAATCTGATCTACCTCATTAAATATAACAGAGGATGGATGAGGAATATAAAGAGAAACAAAACAAATATTATTAATTTTAGCAGCAACTACATACCTATACATACAAAAATTATTATTATGAACCGGAGATGGGAATATTAACAAAGGTACCACTGTATCCATCCTCTCTGTCATCTCTTATGCAAGAATATCCAGGAATTTCAAAAGTGTAACCTGGCTTAAGCCAGGTTTCTTGTGGAGCAATAACAAAAGGAGAGTATTTATTTAAAATATAAATTAAATCACTTTTTTTGTTATTAATACTGTGGCAATTCCACTGAACTGCACTATCCAGTATTAAAATTGATGTTGATATCAGAGTCATTAGCAAATAAGGCAACGTTGGACGGTAAAGATTTGTTTCTTAAGGGTAGTATGGTGGAATTAGAACTGTTAGACTTAGAAACAGCTGAAGCTAGAACATCTGCAGAAGATTTCGATATGAGGGGGTGAAGCTTGTTTGCTTCAGCATAAGAAATACACTTATTTGCCATAGATTCTTTAATAGCTCTTTGACAAGAATATTGTGGACATTTTCGATCTGTAGCAAAATGAGGACCAGAAAATAAGCAGCATGTAAAAGCATCTTCTTCAACAGAGCAACTATCAGCTGAATGGCCTAAGCCGCATTTAAAACATTTTGGGGCAGACCTGCACTGGGACTTTATGTGGATAAAACTGCAGCAATTAAAGCACTGAATAGTAGGGTAAATGTATAAATGAACAGGCAGTGAATTGAAACACATGAAAACTCTTTGAGGTGATACCTGACCAGAAAAGGTTTGAACAGTTTCAATAGGAATAAACTCTGATTTACCATTAGCAAAGTGTTCTTCGGACTTTGAAGAATTTTCCCGCAACCAGGAATTAGCTCTTAATTTTTTATTCTCAACAAAAGCATTTGCATCCTCATATTTCAAAAAGGAAATGGAAATCTTGTTACGCTGATTTTTTTTCAGACTACCATCAACTGTTCCTGAAAAAAAAATTTCTAAGAAAGTACCCAAAAGACACTGGGTGCATTGTGCAATTCTCATCTGGTGAAGTTTGTTCTCGTTGTACGTGAACTACAAAAGGAGACGCATCCGAAGGGCGATAAACCACCTTAGAGGGTTCTTTATTTGAGACATTATTGATTGGAACCGGCGGAGGACACTGATGAATATTAGCAACTATTATTTTTTTGCTAGGTTGTTCAGATTCAGACAGATTACATTGGCATTCTGATCTGTTTAAAACGCCAGACCTATGCTTCCTTCTTTTCATAAAGCAATGTTTGCAGAATTTACGACCACTTTCTTTTACGTGAAATGGTTTATTGTTGGCTTTCGGAAGCATCAGTTTCTTCTAAAGACACGTCCTTCATCCATATCATGAGAAAATGGAACAATTACTTCAATAGCAACCCCAGGGGATGATCCACCGGGGTCGTCAGGATCTCCCATAAAAACTACAAAATTGGCAGGGCTATGGAATCAAATAAAACTTACCAAATGCCCGCAGAGTCAACACAAATCTAATAAATAAATATAAATACACTTATAAAACTGGTTTTTAAGACTTATCTGATCCAATTTTATGTTAATTTCATTATTATTTGCGGAAAATCGAAAGGAGACAACCGGCACTACCGGCAGTCTGGCGAAGCTCAACAGGAAAAGAAAAATGTATGAAACACATGGATTTTTTTATGGTGGCTTATCCCGTGTAAGTTAAGACTAGGTACCAAAACTACATGATTGCGTAGACGGTGCGGAGTCGGAGCCGGATTCTCTTCATATATGCCGAATGCCGATGCCGTGGTATACGACACCGCCCCAGCATGTCTTGCAATTTGACAATTTGTTTTTTCCCTTTTCCGTAATCTGTAGGTTTGTCATTATCGCCATGTGATAAAACTGTTTCTGTAAAACTTGTTATGTTTTAGTGTTTAAAACCTAGTAAAACTAACAAATTCAGTGATTTATTTGCCAAGTATTTTGTGTTTAACCAAGATGCCAGTAGTACCGTGCGAAATATGTAGTTTTAAACGAGAGTGTAGCAAATAAAAAATGAACATTTACGGCACAAACCCGCTGGATGAAAATCGGTTAGGACTTAATATAATTTGTTTTTGTTTTAAGGTCATGTATGGTGTAGTATATTGGGATTTTAGTGCAGATTTTCGTATAAAAAATCATAACCGTTTAACATGTGAACAAATAGTGCAGTGCCATTTTCTAACGATAGTCTTTTCACATTTAAAACGGTTATGATTTTTTTCACATTTCACTCTCTCATGTCATGCTATTACAAAGAGTAATTTTCATCAGCTTTTACAGCCCTCCATCCCTCCGCGGCTCTTAATCCTCAAAATATGTTTTTTTTTTCTATAATGTTCATTCCCTTTCCAGTTGCAGGCAATGGGTAAAAGTTACTGGCAAGGAAGATTTATGGCACAATAGCAAAACTACACCAATTAAAGCATAAGGGTTGATTGATTGTATGGGTACATGCTTATGTCAATGAGCCCATTTTCAACCGACTGCAAAAAAAGGAGGAGGTATGTTTTTTTTTTTATGTTTGTTACCTCATAACTTTCGACTGGGTGAACCGATTTTAATTATTCTATTTTTATTTGAAAGCTGGTGCTTCCCGGATGGTCCCATTTTAATTTGGTCTAGTTTTGACAGTGGCATCCATGAGAAAACCATATAAGTCCTAAATCTAGATAGACAAAATGCGCGACAAATGGACGAATAACTTAATATTAAGCCAACCGATCTTGATAACTCTTTATTTATTTGAAAGCTGATGGTGCCCGTGTCGTCCCATTTAAATTTGGTCCAGTTTTGAAAGTGGCATCCATGGGAAATCTATATAAGTCTTAAATCTAGATAGACAAAATGCGCGACAAATGGACGGGTAACTCGATATCATGCCAACCGATTTTAATAATTCTTTTTTTATCTGAAAGCTGATGCTGCCCGTGTGGTCCCATTTTAATTTGGTCCAGTTCTGACAGTGGCATCCATGGGAAATCCATATAAGTCTTAAATCTAGATAAACCATATACGTGACAAATGGACGAATAACTCATTATCAGGCCAACCGATTTCGATGCTTCTTTATTTATTGGAAAGGATATACTTCAAGGGTAGTTTGATGAGAGTTTGGTTAGGTTCTGATTATGGGAACCATGACAAAGTAACGGAACTCTTAAATTCTTAGGAGCAATTGGACGATACTTTTTTGATGTATAAAATAAACAAGAACTATTCACTGAAAATCAAGAAATAAACAAAAATTTTAACAAAAAAAAAAACCAACTTCAAAAAGAACAACTACAGACCAATATCGCTTGCCACTATTATTGCAAAAGTGCTGGACGGTTTGCTTGACACTCAGCTGAGAAACATCAAACTACATGGCGCGCAGTTCGTTTTCAGACCCGGATTGTCCACGGAGGCAGCGATCCTGTGTCTCAAGCAAACCGTACTTTACTATACAACTAGAAGTACACCTGTGTTTGCCTGTTTTCTTGATATGTCGAAAGCTTTTGACCTGGTTTCGTATAGCGTACTGTGGGAAAAGATGAGATCGGAAACAGGCTTTCCCGAAGATCTTATCTCCATCTTAAAATGCTGGTATGAAGGACAAAAGAATTATGTAAAATGGTCTGACACCTTATCGGATGCGTACAGGTTAAACTGTGGAGTGAGGCAGGGGGGATCACTTTGCAACGGTTCTTTTATTTATCTTACTTCAAACTATCAAAATGTAACCGAGTGAAAAAAAAACAATAATAAATTATTTCCATTATTATAATTAAAAAAATACTAACTACATAAAACTTAAAATCAATCTTAATAGTAATTTTAACCTAAATATTTACAAAATGTCTAATTTACAAATTGGTAAAAAAAATATATATTCATTAAATAAACAAGCAAAGTCGGGGCGAACTGCTTGTTTAGTGTTTCTATTGTTCCTGCGAATACGCGGCGGCGGCCGGTCGGTTAAAAGCGTTGGGAGTGGTAGGGACCGATCATTCGTTCGGCAGCACCGTGACTACAGCACGTACGGCCGTAACCTATTCTCACTAGAACCGTTCAAATAGCTGCTAATTTGTACAAACCTAATATATTTCTAGTAAAGATTCTAGTAAGATTTAAGAGTGCGTTAGTGAATCCCCCGTATTGGGGGACCTACCTCCCACTTGGGATTCTATTGAAGAATTCAAGATTATCACAGAGCGGGTCAGCTGCCTATCGCGAGTTTTCCTGCTACGCTGCTTTGCCGGTCTACGCTCCACTTCAAGACATCCAGGACAGTGGTTGACAAGGACTTAATTGAGTGACGGTTGTTTAGTGTGCGGAACCCACGCCCGAATAATGTAGCTAAATGGAATTAAATCTAAATATCGAATTACTGCCTACTTATTTAGAATACCCGCCACATTGGCGCCTGACTGCAGGTAACATTAGCAACCGTTCCACTTAATTAATGTCTTGCGCATATAGTATTTATCCTTAGTGTTGGCCTTAGTTCCTAGCTTTTAGTAGCTTTTCTGTTATTTTGTTGTCATTCACTGTTTAAGCCCTGGTGAATGATAAAAATATTTTAATATTTTTATTTCTCTCTTGGGTTTTTTTTATCTGCGTTTTTTTTTATAGTTTTCTTGTGTTTTATTTTGCCATTTTTATTGTTTCTCTTTGTTGAATATAGTAACGCTTTTTAGCACGCTAAGCTAATTAATTGTACTGCAACATTTACCCAACACGTATATTACAATCATGGCATACTCCGTTAAATTTCTGTCATTGCAAAAGGCAGAATTGCAATATGAAGTTGAACTTCGAGGTGGTTCCGGAGAATCTGTTCAAGAGCTTCGGAAGGAAATAGTTAAATTGGCTGTATTATTACCGTCTGAGGACATTTTTGAGTCACACTTAACTCCAGTCGACGATTTGAAACAAATAAAAGAATCACTCATAAAATCACTCGGCACTTTAACTACATTGAAGTCTAAATTTGATAAAAATGTCTTCAATAGAACGGAGAACCTTTTACACCATATATTCCATCGGCTCAATAGAGTTGTTAGTACGCCGGATGTAAATGATATTTATAAAAGCTGCGCTTCTAATCTGAATGCTCAACTTTCTGAATTATCATCGTTAAAGCCTATGGCTTCTCAGCCAAACCCTGTCAACAGTCACGAGAATGTTTCGGACGCTATAAATACCACAGTTGTAACTTGTGACCGTAATTTGTTTGCGGATATTAACAAACTAAAGTATTCTGGTCTGACTTGCGTTCACGCTTTCATACAAAAAGTTGAGGAATTTGTACAATCTAGAGGTATCCCGTATGAAAAAATACTGTCTATGGCGTATGAGGTTTTTACAGATGATGCGTTACACTGGTACCGCTTTAATAAAAGTAGGGTTCACTCTTGGGTTGAATTATGCGTTTTGCTTAAAGAAGATTTTGGACCTAGTGATTACGACTACCGTTTGGCTAGTGAAATTCGTTTGCGCACCCAAGGTGAACAAGAAAACATAACAATTTATTTGTCAATCATGCATGGAATGTTTTCACGGATGACAAAAACCTTTTCCGAAGAAGAAAAATTAGAAATTATTACTCATAACATTCGTCCATGTTATGCAAATACATTGGCAGCTTCTCCAAAAATTAAGTCTCTTGATGAACTTAAAACTATTTGCAGGAATTATGAAAGCGTTTTATCTAGATCATCCCATTTTCATGAACCACCAAAAGCAAACAGTTCTACTGTTGCCCCTGAGTTTGCTTACAAGCATAAACTTCCACTACCTGGTAGATATAATCAACAGACTACATTGTATAATGATAAGGATTATACTCAAAGAAATAATTACACAAACACCAATAACTATTACAAATATAAATCTAATTCTAATAGTAGCAATGTTAAGGAACCTAGTAAAATTTACAATTACAATATACACGATAAACAGAACGAAGTCGGAGCCATGTCATTTGAGTCTAATAAGGTGTTCTGTCCTAGATGTAGATCGGATTCACACTCCCTTGGTAATTGTAAGCAGGACCGATTCTTGATTTGTTTCAAATGTGGCAGGAAGGACGTTCGCTACCCTGATTGCCCTGATTGCAATTCTGGCGATGGGAAACAGTCAAAAAACTGAAAAGTATCGATTGGCGCGCTCGTGATAAAGATTGGTTGGATTGGCTGAAATTTATTAGAAATTTTTCAACATTCAACAACATCGCGTCAATCGATAATGAAAAAAATGAATCTACTCACCTCGATAAAACTCGTGCTTATGTAGACATTAGGGTTTTAGATGAGCACTTAACTGGACTATTAGATACGGGCTCTTGCGTCACAATTTTAGGGAATGGTAGTCATGATAAACTGCTTAACGCAGGTTTTACTTTACAGAAGTCGTCACATTCCGAATTTATAACTGCAGGTGGCGAGAAACTTGAATGTCTAGGATCTATCACCTTACCTATACAATTTCAAAATAAAACTTTTTTTGTAGAAGTTTTTATCGTACCAAAAGTTAAAAATTCATTAATATTAGGTATAGACTTCTGGCGTACGTTTGGACTATTTCCCAAACACTTAGATGCTATTTCTTTCTATAAAGATTCTGAAATTTCTAATATCACACACTCAGAAACTAATCCTGATGCGTTATGTCCTTATGAACATCTAACAACGGAACAAAGAAATTATGCTGACGAAATGATTTCACAGTTTCGTAACATTTCCTATGAGGAGCGAGGTCTGGGACGAACATCTGTCATAGCTCACTGTATTGATACGGGTGATGCTGCCTCCGTACGTCAACGCTATTACAGAATGTCTCCTGAGAAACAGCGAATTTTGATTGAACAGCTTGATGAGATGATAAAAGATGATGTAGTAGAGCCTTGTGAAAGTCCGTGGTCCTCTCCTGTACTACTGACACCTAAAAAGAATGGTGAACTTAGGTTCTGTCTTGATAGTAGGAAACTAAACTCCATAACTAAGAAGGACGCATATAGTTTACCTTATATCACTGAGATTTTAGATAACCTTCGGGATGCTAAATATCTCAGTAGTATAGACCTGTCCAAAAGTTTTTGGCAGGTCCTTATTAAAGAAGAGGACAGGTGTAAGACCGCATTTTATATTCCATCTCGCGGAACCTACCAATTTAAGTGTATGCCGTTTGGCTTGACCAACGCACCTGCCACACAGCAAAGACTTGTCGATTACCTGTTTTATGGGCCAGAATTTGAGCATAGGGTGTTCGTTTATGTTGATGACGTCATCATTGTTTCTGACTCCTTCCAAAATCATATATTACTTCTAAAAAGAGTCCTAGAAAAACTAAAGATGGCCAACCTAACAATTAATATGAAAAAAAGCCAGTTTTTCCGGAAACAGCTAAAGTATTTGGGATATGTAGTGGATTCTTTAGGACTGCGTGCAGATCCTGAAAAAATAAAATCTATAACAGACTATCCTACCCCTTCAAATCGTAAAGAAGTAAGACGATTCATAGGTGCGGCCTCATGGTACCGCAGATTTATTCAGAATTTTAGTAGTCTAGCTGCTCCCCTCAACAAACTAACCTCTCAAGGTAAAAACGCTCCTGCCTTCTGTTGGTCTCAACAAGCTGATGAAGCCTTTGAGAAACTGAAGGTTTGTCTGGCTTCTTCTCCTATACTGTCTTGTCCTAATTACTCCGAGCCCTTTGAAGTCCATACAGATGCCAGCGATTACGGAATAGGAGCAGTATTAATCCAAAAAGAAAATGGTATTGAAAAGGTAATCGCGTACATGAGTAAATCTCTGACTAAACAGGAACGTAATTACAGTGCCACGGAGCGTGAAGCTTTGGCCGTCCTGGTAGCAATCGAACACTGGAGATGTTACTTAGAGAATGGTCTCAAATTCACAGTCTATACTGATCATTCCTCCTTGAAATGGTTTTTGAATCTCAATAACCCTACTGGAAGACTTGCTCGCTGGGGTATACGTCTTTCAACTTTTAATTTTGAAATAAAACACCGTAAAGGAGCTGATAATGTAGTTCCTGACAGTTTGTCTCGCTCTGTACCTATAGCAGCTATTAATGTATCTGCGAACGGTATGCCAAACACTAAAGATGAATGGTACCTTAAAATTTATAATGGACGTATGGATTCTCCAACATCTTTCTTAAACTATCGCTTACAGGATGGCAGACTTTATCGCTACAGGAAGTCCCTTAACCCGCTTACTAGAGAATTTGATTGGAAAGAAGTCGTACCTTTTGAGAATCGCAAAGATATCATTTCTCACAATCACTGCGATTTAATAGCGGGACACTTTGGCATTTTTAAAACGTACAAACGTTTGTCGCTAAGATATTTTTGGCCTAGCATGCATCATGATGTGTCAGAATTCGTGTCATGTTGTGACATATGTATGTCTTATAAGTACCCGAACCATGCCTCTTTAGGAGTTATGGGTAGACCAAAGGAATGTTGTCGGCCATTTCAGATGTTGAGCATCGATTTAGTTGGACCTTTACCTACAAGTAGAAAACAGAATTCATTTTTATTAGTTGTCACTTGCTGTTTCTCTAAATATTGTATGATTTTCCCTATTCGCCGTGCTACAGCTGATATAATTGTTAGGATATTGGAAGAGCACGTTTTTCTCGTACATGGTGTACCGAGTACGTTATTGATGGATAATGGCAGACAGTTCACTAGCAACATGATGAAACAATTATTTACTACCTATAATATTCCTAATATTTTCTACACTCCCTTGTATACACCTCAGGTAAATACAGTGGAACGCTATAATAAAACCATAATCACGGCTATATCTACGTTTATTGAGAACGATCATAGGTCTTGGGATACTAACATACCAAAAATTCAATTCGCTTTAAATAGCGCGGTAAATGAAGTGACGGGTTTTACACCAGCGTTCCTAGTGTACGGTCGTGAACTTATATCTTGTGGTTCCCATTACATTGACGCAGATGTCGAGGATCATATAGTCTTCTCACCTCGAGATTCATATGCTGAAAATCTTGGCCAACTACGCAAAACTTTCGATAAAGTTCAGGCTTCCCTCATTAAGGCACATTCGAGGAATTGTAGTCATTATAATCTTAGGAAGAAAAACGTAGACTTTAATGTGGGCGACATCGTATGGAAACGCACCTTTTATCACAGTGATAAAGACAATAAGTTCTCGAAAAAATTAGCACCTAAATTCATTAAATGCCGCATCATAGAAAAGAAGTCGAAGCTAGTATATGAACTAGAGGATATGTTGGGCAACAGATTGGGAGCATGGCACATAAAGGATTTCAAATTGAATTAACTTATAGAGTAGTTTCAGTGTTAGGTGATTTTATAAGTAAAATCCTAACCTAAAAAGGGGGGTATGTAACGGTTCTTTTATTTATCTTACTTCAAACTATCAAAATGTAACCGAGTGAAAAAAAAACAATAATAAATTATTTCCATTATTATAATTAAAAAAATACTAACTACATAAAACTTAAAATCAATCTTAATAGTAATTTTAACCTAAATATTTACAAAATGTCTAATTTACAAATTGGTAAAAAAAATATATATTCATTAAATAAACAAGCAAAGTCGGGGCGAACTGCTTGTTTAGTGTTTCTATTGTTCCTGCAAATACGCGGCGGCGGCCGGTCGGTTAAAAGCGTTGGGAGTGGTAGGGACCGATCATTCGTTCGGCAGCACCGTGACTACAGCACGTACGGCCGTAACCTATTCTCACTAGAACCGTTCAAATAGCTGCTAATTTGTACAAACCTAATATATTTCTAGTAAAGATTCTAGTAAGATTTAAGAGTGCGTTAGTGAATCCCCCGTATTGGGGGACCTACCTCCCACTTGGGATTCTATTGAAGAATTCAAGATTATCACAGAGCGGGTCAGCTGCCTATCGCGAGTTTTCCTGCTACGCTGCTTTGCCGGTCTACGCTCCACTTCAAGACATCCAGGACAGTGGTTGACAAGGACTTAATTGAGTGACGGTTGTTTAGTGTGCGGAACCCACGCCCGAATAATGTAGCTAAATGGAATTAAATCTAAATATCGAATTACTGCCTACTTATTTAGAATACCCGCCACAACTTCTCCTACTATTTTTAACCTGTATGTAAATGGACTGATTGAGGAACTGAGCAATACCAATGTCGGGTGCTCAATAGACGGGAAATGCATCAATAATATTAGTTACGCCGATGACATGGTGTTGCTGAGTCCCTCAATCAGCGGGATGAGAAAATTGTTATCGGTCTGTGAGAGGTACGCGGAAGCACATGGGCTCAGGTATAACACAAAGAAAAGTGAGGTGATGATTTTCAAAGCTGGCACTAAAACTTACAATATGCCATCTGTCACGCTTGCTGGCAGCGTCTTACATCAGGTGAGTAAGTGTAAATACCTGGGCCACTGGGTTACCGAAGACATGAGAGATGATTATGACATTGAGAGGGAGCGCAGGGCGTTGGCGGTGCGCTGTAATATGTTGGCTCGCAGGTTTGCGCAGTGTACGACTGCAGTAAAGGTAACTCTCTTTAGAGCCTACTGTCAGTCGTTTATACGTGCAGTCTGTGGTCTTCATATACGCAGAGCCTATAACGCCCTGCGTATACAGTATAATCATGGGTTCAGGATGCTGATGGGACTGCCGCGGTACTGTAGTGCATCAGGAATGTTCGCGGAAGCTCGCGTGGACGACTTTCATGCGATAATGCGCAAGAGAGTCAGTTCTCTGATGAGCCGGGTCCACGGCGGCTGCTGTGGCTTACTGAACACCATCGGTATGAGGGACGACAGTCCCTTGCTCAGGCATTGGGTGGCAAGGCACGTGTCGCATGCCGGTCTAGGTGCTAAAAAATAATTTTAAGTTAAGTTAGGTTATTAAACTAACATAATTTCAGCAACAATGGTTGCTAACATTATAATTTGTTATGTGGATAATTGGTCCGAAATAAATGATATTATTCTTATTATTATAAAAAAAACTATTCCAAAAGAAAGCACTAAAAAGTAAATAAATAATTGCGTATTCTTCTAAAACTTATACGATAATAAAATATAATGTAGGTACAATTATTGTTATTGTTGGAGTCGGTGTCAGCCAATGTAGGTTTTTAATTACCTACATACATACGTAAACGTGATATGTAAGAAATTGGTATATTGCTAGGTATATTGTAGTGTTTCCTTGGCTGACACCGACTCCAACAATAACAATAATTGTACCTACATTATATCATCGTATAAGTTTTAGAAGAACACGCAATTATTTCTTTACTTTTTAGTGCTTTGTTTTGGAATAGTTTTTTTTGTTGAAATTTTTGTTTGTGTCTTACGTCCTTTGTCAATAAATAAAATTTAAAATTAAGGCTTTGAATTTAACCCCTTAATCCTAAGTGAAATTGGTAGGTTCCTACAGGTATATTCGATCTCATTTTATCGATACCACCAATAGACAGACTCTTTGGTTAGAACAACTCTATTATGTTGGTTATGATGTTGGCAGTTTATCTTGTCATAGTTTTTGTAAGGTTGAACTGAGAAGTCCATGCGTTTCATAGATATTGCCTTTTTTTTTCTTGGTATGGGAGTCCCGTCTCTTAAAACGCCAGTTATTATATTCTCTTTGACAACCGGCCTACTCAACGTTTCCCGCGCTTTTTCAAATAATCACTACAGGGAGGGACAGGGGGAGGACAATATCATTTGTTTTGACACATTCAGAAAGAACGAGACGTCATCGCGACATTATTTTGTCCCCGAACTAAATGGTCTTTCAGATTAGTTAAAGTGCCAATACCTACTGAAAATAGATGGCGCTTTACCATCACTTTGAACCTTTATGAAGTAATAAACTGACGTGTATTTTTTTACACAAGTCCTCCTGACGTGGGGGCCTTTTTTAGGTTAAAATAATTATGAACTATCTATCTATGCTATGTATATTCAAATAAAACAAATATATTTTTCATATTTTTGTCAATTTAGAAATTAGGTACATTATTATTGGCAGAAATCACGTAAGATCGGAAAAGAGTATTTCAAAAAAAACTGAACAAAAATAATAGCATTGTTTATACCATTTATTTTCAATAGTATCTCTAATATCCTTAATTTAATCTACTGTAATTACTACATAGAAAAAAATGCAAGGCACCAAATCTTACAAGATAAGCACTATCCGGGCAAACTTTTCTCACGCACTGAAGGCAGACATGTTTTTTACATAAAAAGCATATTTGTGTGGATATTCTTCGGAGCTTCAGAGGCCATGTTCATTTTGTCCTTGAGTCCTTCTTCATCAAGTTAAAGAAGTTCTAGGTGGCCAGAAGTAGGCATTTCAACGGGCAACGTAAGCACTCCAGTCAGAATGTTAATGAGTACATCTATTTTGAATGAATTAGATAACAAATTGGACCAAACATCACCTAATGATACCTAATCTAATAATGTTAACACCCATCGTGGCAGTGGGAAGCCTCGGCATCGTCAAGGTTCGAGCAGCTGTGTATGTGGTGACCTAGCAACCCTCAGAAATATAATAAAAGAGGAGTTAGCAGCATTTTTTAATGAGAATTTTTCCTGCATGCGAAAGCTGTGCAAAGATGCTGAAATGCATACTGTTGCTATTAATAGACTGGAAGGGATTCAAATCTCACTAATGAATAAACTTGGCATGGTAAAAATGGTTTGATTTCTAATTCAAATTGATAACCAGAAGCAAAAGTAAAAACCCAAACACCACTTTCTTCTTCTCCTTCTCCGGCAAGACCTAAGCTCAATAAGTCTGCTAAGAAGATTGATAAGTCTCAACATAAGTCTCAACCTACGTCAGATCAAATGACAGAAAAAAATAACGACAAGCATTGCGACTCAAAAGTCTCAGTTACCCCAACACGTTAATTGCCAATCACGCGACGTCGTGTTCCCAGTACACTTCGATATGGCCCTTCACGCGACGTCGAGTGAAGTGTCCGAAGAGTTTTGTATGAAGTGTATTGAGTGGGCCGGAGCGTTATCGCAAATGTGTTTTTTATGGGCCTATAGAGAAAGGTCTGGACTAAAGTTAGGTGGGCGTGGCCATCAGAATCAAAGAGTATTTGCTGTAATTAAAAGTTACCACCCACTGGGCCACCAGCAGAAAATTCCAATTTTAGCTTTGGCAATTAAAGTGCGGTCGGGCCGATACTCACTGTGACGGGTCTTCCGCTGCTTTAAAACATGTTGATTTGCCTATTCCAACCAACGAAGCTAAATGTTCTCGTGGTGAAGGCGTAGGGGACTGGACTTTGGTGAAGCATAGACGAGCTCGCGATTCGTTTCCAGGCGTGCTAAGAAGAGGCACTGTGATTCCAGGCTCTGCTCTAAATCAGGCAGCAGAGAGACGGTCGTACTTGCATCTCTTCTATGTCCAGGAGCGGACCACTGGAGCAAGTAAAAGCCCATCTAGATTCAGTTTGCGCTTACGCTTCATTTAAGCTTAGTGTCCTGACTAAACTTGTTGAAAAAGTGATGGCTCCTGACAACTGGACCGAAGGTATTTGTATTCGACCGTGGAGTCAGAACTTTCGCCAGAAATTTCGTGACAAAAAGGCCAACTAGTGGTAAGCAGTGTCGATCTAAACAATTAGTATTAAACGTGTACTACCAAAACGTACGTGGGTTGCGCTCTAAAACGACATTATTTCGCAATAATATTGACCTATGTGCATATGATCTTATTGCTTTGACTGAAACTTTTTTGACAACATCTGTGTGCGACGGGGAACTTTTCTCTGCCGATTACAAACAATGTAGTTCGCCATGACAGACATGGTGACGCGGGGTAGGGGGGTGTTTCAGTCTGGCTCGAGCCACAGACTAATTAGTAGGGAACAAGTGCTCGAGCGCTGTGTCGTGCGAACGCTTTCGGTGTCCAGGCTGTGACTCATCGTCCGTTTAGTAGATGGTTTTACGAAAATAACCTTTAATGTAGTGAAATGTAGCACCTGCAATATTGTGATTAACGAAGTCCTGGCTTTCGTGCAAACAAAAATTGACGTCATGGACGAAAAAAGCCTAATTCAGATCTGCTCCACGGGGTTCACGATAGAAGAAATTAGCCAAGCGAAGAAGCTACTGTTTGACTCAGTCCCAAGCACCAAAATAAAAATACGGAAGAAAGAGGGAAGACAACTGCGTGACCTGGAAGACATAATAAGCCTGATAAAACGTGTAAATCCTGAGGAAATACCTATCTTTGACGCTCGCGATTTGCATAAGTTGCCACCGGTTACATTCGACCATGTAGATGTAACCCGCCTACTTAAGGACGTATTAGTGTTACAAAAATGGTAAACACAGTGACATACATTGCAGAAATACTAGGAATAAGGATAAAATTGCACTTCCACTCTTTAGGTTACAAAAAGTTTAAGGATCCTTTAACAAGGAGGCAAGGTATACATTATTACAACAAAATTCCAAAATCCATTTGTGAGTTACCTTTACAAAGATTCAAAAATCACATCAAAACAGCTTTATTAAAAAAGGGCTATTATACTACAAAAGACTACCTTATAGATAAAAATGCCTGGGTATAAGCGTGTCACGTTTGTATTTAGAAATAAATAACAAAACGCTTCAATTTAAGTTTAGACAATTTATTATTAAAAGTTCAGAGCGTAGGTCAGGTCCTGTTTCCCCCGTGCTACCCTTAAAGACCGCTATGCACTCCCCTTGGCCGTCCACAGTCTCCTATCCACGCCACTTCAAGGGTCTTCGTCGATATCTCCTTAAAGGTCCTCTTCTTGTGGCTCGGATCAGCTTCGATAGCCCGTCGGGTGAACCCAGTATGGGAATTATCTCACAATTAATGCAACACTTATTACAAAACAGGTATTAGTACCACTAGATGCACTAGACTTGCATCACCTAAACCAATCAAGATTAGGTTAATAATACGTCGCGATCAGTAATAGTCCGCGGCTGTTTCTCATTGAGTTCTTAGGCAGAGTGAGTGGCCAGCGGTGGGATCGCGCCGCATACCGATCCTCCTACGTCACAGCGGTCAGCCGGCTCCCGCGTGAACGCTGTATCTATAAAATATTGTCACTTAAAAGTCGTACGTTCCGTTTGTTTGTAGTTTAATGTTTTTATTTATTTTACTGTTTTAGTTTAATTAAGTAGATAGATAAGGTTATTTATAGGCTAGATTAAGTGAGAGAATAATTGTAAATAGTTAATTTAAATGTGATTTTAGTTTTAATATGTAATTAACCTATTTGTAATATTGTATATTTTCTTATTCATAATTATCTGTTTTTATGTAACTTTTATATTATTTACGTAACGTACGTGAGGCTTTTTATGGACGTTACAAGCGCTCTGCTCGATGCGGGATTAAATAGCTCTATTGTAACAGATGTTTTATTGTAATAGTTAATAGGTACCTAGTATGTACTGACTAACAATTTTTCTTTTTGAATTGTTTAAATGAATTTTTGTTATATTCTTTTCAGGTTGGTTTTTTCTCTTTGTTTTATAATCTTTTAGGTTTATTTGTATCAAAATGACACACTGCTTGTCGTAAACGTTGCGTTTGCCTGTTGTAAACCCAAAACAAGTTTAAAAGAGTAACTGCTGAGTTTCTCGCCGGGTCTTCTCAGCAAGAAACAACTCCGACGCGGTGTTAGAGTCGCATTATGTCTGTATACTGTTTATTTATTGTTACTGTTTATGGATTGACGACACGATTGGCGTAGTGTGCTGCAGTAGCACGGTTTCTCGCCTCGATTTCCGTAGTGTCCCGGGTTCGATTCCCGGTCGGGTCAATTCAGGAAACGATCTTTTCTGAATTGACTCTAGTCTGGGTGTGCTGGGAGACGCCCCTAGCTTATTTCCTTGCGTGGTACCTCGTAACACAGGGATTTAATAATCCCTACTTCGAGACCATTACAAGAGGTGTGTTGTCTGGCCCATATTTATTTATCTATTTATTTATTTGCATATCCATATTATTATGGTATTTATGTCTATTATTCAGTATATTTTGCTGTAAATTTGACGATTTGAAAGTACTGATACAGTCTATTTGAATAAAGTTATTTGAGTTTGAGTTTGAAAAAAAGGTTTGCCATATAAAAAGCCTTCACGCAAAGAGAGAAGACTTGCAAGATCTAAAGGTTTTTAATATATAATACCACTGTCCAAATCAAAAATTGGTTACAAATTAATGGTTTGACAATACATTTAGAAAAATCAGTATTTATTCAATTTAATCATTCAAAACACGCTAAATACAATTTTGAATTAAATATTGACGAAATCAAACAAGTGCCGCATACAACATTTTTAGGAGTGACTATTGACCAGGATTTGAATTGGAAACACCATATTGATAACTGATGACTTTAACACGCACCCTGATGAACTGTTTTACAAGGAGTTACTGAGTTTTTGTAATGAACAAAGGTGGCGTTGTGCCGATGTAGAAAAATTAGCGACAAACACAGACAATTTTAGTTTTGTTAGCGATGGCCATGGATGTCGGCGGTGGTTAGATCATTGTATTGTGACTCAGTCTGCCTGGCATACCATTTACAATATATAAGTAGATATGAATGTATACTACTCAGATCATTTGCCACTAGTTATAAGCTATAATTTTGATTTAATTAAAAATGAAATTTATGTGAACAGCCCAGAGAAAAACAGTGTAACTTGGGGAGAGAGGGATGATGCCCAAATAACAAAATATCGAGAAATATGTAGTAAAGGACTTAAAGATATTAATCTTCCTGAGGAATCCACAATCTGTGGGGATAGGTATTGTACTATACCTAACCATAGGTCTTTACTGGATAAGATGTATAGTAATATAATATGTATATTATCACATGCTTCGTCGCAGACATATTCGATGATTCATAAATCTCATGATGTATTTACACTAAATTGGGGTAGTTTTAAAATTATTTTTAACATTATTAATAAAAAGGAAGTTTAATTGAGTACTGGTCTGTGACCACTCTGGTATCGTGCTTGTCGCTGGATAAAACGGTTGGACAACGGCAGCTGGGATTGATTCGTCGTCGGTTCGCCGCAGTGAGAACATCGTGCTAGAATATAGTTTTGGGTATATGCATAGAAGAGTATTACTACATTAAAAGATAGTTACATATTTAGAGTTTCAATGCGGTTCCATAATAGTTCAGAAGTGGTACGTGCTCAACGCTCGCTCACAAGGTACGTTACAATAAGAATAGCTTTTATTGAAAGAATGGAACGTTATTTGATTTTCAAAAAAAGAAAGTGATAAATTATAAATCTGCGGTACACGGCGTTGTTGATTGGAATATCATCAGGTCAGGCTACTCTTGACATTGATATTCTGACAATGCACCCCGCGATGTAATAATGCCGTGTACGCTGCTTTTGAGGTTATAACCATGTGTAATATTGGGTATCATTCGGTCAAGGAAACTCTTTGGCAGTGCTAAACTGATATCATCGTGTCGAATTGTCACTAGGTTCATTTGGTCAAGGCCACACCTTGATAATGTCCTATGATAGTTTATGGCACGTGTAATGCATGTTTATGGTTTAAAAGTGAGAAGCTTGTAAGGGTATAACCAGGTTTTAAGAATTCGTTAACAGTACTTATAAAAGTTAGCTTATAATTTTAAACTACGTTAAACACGGCGTTGTTGATCGGAATATCATTCGGTCAGGCTACTCTTGACATTGATATTCTGTTCTATATCGCTGGGATCATTTGGTCAGGGCAACACTCTGACAATGCACCCCGTGATGTAATAATGCCGTGTACGCTGCTTTTGAGGTTATAGACATGTGTAATATTGGGTAGCATTCGGTCAAGGCAGCTTTTTGGCAGTGCTTATACTGATATCATGTCGAATTAACACTAGGTTCATTTGGTCAAGGCCACTCCTTGATAATGTCTTATGATAGTCAATGGCACGAGTACTGCATGTTTATGGTTTTAAAATTTAATATTTTGTGGAAAGTATAACCAGCTTTTATGAATGCGCCAACAGCATGGCTTGTAGGAATAAAAAGAAACGTTGGACTTTTAATTTTAGAGTAAGAAAGTGGAAAATTTAAATTACGTGGTGCACTGCGTTGTTGATCGTAATATTTGGTCATGCTACTCCTGATATTGATGTTCTCTTCTATAAAAGCATTCGACCTGGTTCAGTATGAGGTCCTGTGGAAAAGCTAGCTGAAGACACTGATTTACCACATGAATACATCTCAATCTTGAAATACCAGTATTACTACTCTCATCAAGAGAACTTTGTGAAATGGTCCGGAGAGCTATCAAGCATGTACAGGTTGGGAAGCGGGGTGAGACAAGGTGGGGTGAGTTCACCAACGCTTTGTAGCCTGTATGTGAACAGACTGATCGAGGAGCTCAGCAGCACTAGAGTTGGCTGTTCTGTGGACGGAACCTCTGTCAATAATATAAGTTATGCCGACGATATGGTGCTGCTGTGCCCTTCGGTCAAGGCTCTTAACAGGCTGATAGCCATCTGTTAGAGGTATGCGGTGTCCCATGGTCTTAGGTACAACTGTACTAAAAGTGAACTGATGGTTTTTAAAGCTAAGAGTAAGACATATAAGGTTCCGCCTGTCACGCTTGATGGCATTCCGCTAAGACAAGTACAGAGATTCAAGTACCTGGGACATTGGGTCACTGAGTCATTGAAGGACGATCTAGATATGGATAGGGAGCGTAGGGCACTGTGCGTTAGGGCTAATATGCTTTCCCGCAGGTTTGCACGTTGCACCAAAAATTTAAAAATAACACTGTTTGAGGCATTTTGCCACTCACTGTACACGTGCAGCCTGTGGATGAACTACACCCAAGGTGCGTACAGAGCCCTGCGCACTCAATACAACAACGCATTTAGGGGGCTGATGGGGCTGCCGCGGCACTGCAGTGCGTCGGCTATCTAGCCGCAGCTGAAGTAAATAGTCTTTCGGCTATCGTCAGAAAGCGCATTGCATCGCTGATGCATCGGGTCCGGGGCAGCGCCAACAGCCTTCTAAAAACTGTGGCGGCGAGACTGGACGTGGACAGTGTCATTATGCAGCACTGGACCCGCGTCCAGCTCGCCAAAGACACAAAAATTAATTATAATTTCAATTTACTGTACTAACATAGTTTATAAGATTAATTGTCACTAACACTATATGGACTTTGTCTGAAATAAAAAGATTTTATTTTATTTCTTATTTTTTTATCATTTAATCAAGGCACTCCTTATTAATTTCCTGTGGAAGTCTTGAGCACGAATAAAATATGTCAAGAATTAGTATTACGAAAGATGTTTGAACTTGATTACCAAATTTAACGAACCATTATAACGATACTATTAATGCATACATATAAGGTAATAAGAAGCCTTTTGGAAGCAAGGCGAGACTCTCCTTTCAATAAGCAAGGTAGACTCACATGCATTATTCAAAGCTAGACGTGCATATATTAAAGTGCTTTAAGCGCATTTATTTTAAAAAGTTAGTCGCATCTTAATTAAATAAGGCTAGATTCGCCTTCAGTGAATACGGCTAGATTCGCCATCAGTTAGTTTGGCTAGATTCGCCATCAACTGATGGCGAATCAACTGATTAAATCTTGTTTACTGATTGCTAGATTCGCCTTCAGTAAACAAGGCTAGATTCGCCTTCAATAAATATGGCTAGATTTGCCATCATTGAATATGGCTAGATTCGCCATCAGTTAATTTAGCTAGATTTGCCTTCAGTATATATGGCCTGATTCGCCATCAGTAAATAGGGCTAGATTCGCCATTAGTAAGTATGGCTAGATTCGCCATCAGTTAGTTTGGCCAGATTCGCCATCAGTTAGTTTGGCTAGATTCGCCTTCAGTAAACGAGGCTAAATTCGCCTTCAGTAAACGAGGCTAGATTCGCCTTCAGTAAACAACGCTAGATTCTCCTTCAGTAAATAAGGCTAGAATCGCCTTCAGTCAATCTGCTAGCTGTTTTTTTTAGTTTAAAAAGAAAAGTGAATCAATATTGATCAGTAACATTTTGTTTTTACTAAACCGTGTTATTTTTTTTTATATTTATCTACTCTCATTCAGCGGAATAGGTTAGTTGCACCTTCATTAACTAAACAATGCTAGAAGGTTTCTCTCGAAACTTCTTCGAAGGTTGTCTAGAAATCTGTAATATTTTGTTTATGCTTATCAGTTTATCTTGTGGGTTTGTTAACCCCTGGCTAATTGAGATAGCTGCATACGTTTCGTCGGATTTAGGGCGGCGATGTGTGTAGTTTACCTTGTGGATGTTTCCCGCTGGTTTACTGAGGGAGCTACATATGTTTGTCTAATCATTTTTTGCCTAGTACGATTGGTTTACATACTGGTTAACTTATTTTCTATATTTTGCCCACGAAAGTTGATGGTATCTATAATTTAACGTTTTAAACGAAGAACTTATTATCCATACTTCCTTTTTTTTACGATTGACTAATTTACTCCTGAAAAGTATCTATTTTAATAATAGGTTAAATTGCTTACCGAAAATGTGCATAGGTAGGTACATACATATCCAAAAAGCCATGTTACACGGCCGAAGATACTTTGTATTTATTAGTAGTTTATCCTAAATGCTATTGATTATTATAAGATCAAGTATAAAAGACTACTCACTAGTAATACTGTGCTTCATAAGCTGTTACTTTGTCTTTTGATGATTAAATTAAAGATAACAAACAGCTTCGTGATCATTAACGGATTACTGTTGGTAACTAAGATTAATGTATTCCCAATTTATTGATTAGATTTTATTGTCCGCAGGTTTATGGGGTAAGTATGAGCAAAACTGGTTTTATAGTCCTTCAGATAATCTGTGATTGAGGGAAAAGAAAAACATGTACCCTATTATCAACATTCCATATGTTAATAAAAAATCAAAGTCAAAGTGTTCATGGCTAGCATGTGGTTACAAAGGTAGTGAATACAATACACCGGTACCAATAACATCCAACCTACCAGGGCATAGCAACATTTCAAAATAAATTTACTGATTCTTATTTTATTTCGACTGTATTAGCTTGAAACCTTTGTATTTTAACTGTATTTGTATAATTATTTTATTTAAACTGAACATTTTTATGCCAACTAATGACTTCATAGTGATTCTGTACCGTTTCTGTCTAACTATAACACCTAGTATTTTTCCACCTGTGTTAACAAACAAATTGATTTGATTTTAATTTGATGAAGTTAGATGTAATTTTCTTAGGATAAAATATTAAAACAAAACACAAATCTTACACATTATTGTTAAATAGTAGAAATAAAGCTGAAATTCTGATAAATTAAACATTATCTGGAAAAATCACGTTGAATAGTCAGACAACTTCTTTGTCATATCACAACCAATAATAGTAGATTATACACCAAGGGGATAAAGCACTGTTTTATGTCACGGGCGCTACATTGAATCCTGAACGTAACGAAGGACTCCAAATTTAACTCCCGAGCGCAGCGAGGGTATTATACGAGGTGCATTCAATAAGTACCTAGCCTCATCGCCAGAGGCCGCTGTAGTTTCAAAAGAGTTTTACCACAGTGTAGCACATTCTTTTTTAATTCTTTTTTCAAATTTTCATTCCAATCCCTTCATTTGTTTTAATTTTACAACTTACTTATGGAAGCGAACGTGTCGATCGGTTTTACAAAAATGGAAAAAGAGCAATATCGTTCGGTGATTCGATTCCTATTTTTGGAAGGGAAAACGCGCATCGAAATCAAAGAGCGCTTGGATGCTGTGTACGGTGACTCTTCTCCATCGATGGTCACCGTCAAGAATTGGTTCAACGAGTTTGCACGTGGCCGTACGTCGGTTTTTGATGAACCACGTCCAGGTGCACCGAAAACAGCTGCTACGGAGGAAAACATTAAAAAAATCCATGATCTCCTATTGGCAGATCGCCGATTGAAGGTTCGGGAGCTAGCTGAGACTGTAGCCATTTCAGAAGGAACAGTGCATCATATTCTTCACGAGGAACTCGACATGAGGCTGTCGGCGCGATGGGTGCCGCGTTTACTTACACCGGAAAACAAGCGCGACCGTGAGACCACATCGGAGACGTATTTGGCGCTGTTTAAGCGGAATCCAGCGGAGTTTTTGCGTCGTTTTGTGACCGTCGATGAAACCTGGATCCACTGGTACACACCAGAGACCAAGGAGCAATCAAAACAATGGATCCAGACCGGGTAACGTGCTCCAAAGAAGGCGAAAACTGTAAAATCGGCCGGAAAAGTTATGGCCACCGTTTTCTGGGATTCACAAGGTGTGATCTACATCGATTACCTCGAGAAGGGTAAAACAATTACAGAGCTTTACTATGCCGATTTATTGGGCCGATTCTTTTATTTCTTCGAAAAAACGACCCCATCTGGCGAAGAAAAAAGGGCTGTTTCACCACGACAACGCACCGGTTCACACGTCTGTCGTTGCCATGGCCAAATTGGTCGAATTACGCTACGAATTGCTGCCCCATCCACCGTATTCTCCAGATTTGGCCCCTTGTGACTTCTTTCTGTTTCCTAATCTGAAAAAATCACTCGCCGGGAATAGATATGGATCAAATGAGGAGGTCATCGCCGCCACGGAGGCCTATTTTGCAGAGTTTGACAAAAACTATTTTTCGGACGGGTTAAAAAAGTTGGAGCATCGCTGGGCTAAGTGTATCGAACTAAAAGGAGACTATGTTGAAAAATAAATTGCCACTATTCCAAAATTTTCGTTTACTTTTTGTAGGCTAAGTATTTATTGAATGACCCTCGTAAGTTAATTCCCGAGCAAAGTGAAGGAATTAAGATTGAGTCCTGAGTGCAGTGAGAGCATGTTATGTTAATTAGGAATTTAGTCAATAAGGTACCATGTAAATAGCCACACTATCGCATTAGGTTTTGCCTGTAATGATAGATGTTAAGGATTTTGAATAGGGCATGCATTACCGGTTAACCGGTAAGAGTTGTTACCGGTTAACCGCCGATTTTGGCTGGTGGGAAATTACCGGTAATTAGATGGATTACCGGTTTTTTACCGTTTTTTTTAAATTGCATTTTATCGTTTTAAGGACACTAGGAACTCAGCGAAAGCATCTTCTTATGGTGTAGATATGTTCACATCTATCTATTCATTTCACTATTTAGCTCGTTTTTAAGCAAAAAAAAAATGAAAATGTGCGCGCGCATTGTAGCGTGGGAGTCGAGTAGAGTGAAGTCGCTTGGTTTGGTAACAGTGACTCCGTTGCGTTGGTTGTGTTGTTGCTTGTTTTTTTTTTTTAAATCGTTAAAGAAAGTAAGCGCCTTTGTGAAAGAATGATAGGTATCATAGGTATCTTTTTTATAACCTAACCTTTAAGTTTTATGTGTATTATGTAGCGATATATTATTATATATTAAATAAGGTACTTTTTTGATATTTATTATTAATAAGTATTATTATTCGTTTCTTTTAATTTTACCTGCAATAGAAAAGAGTGCTTGTTTAGTTGTCTGTAATACTGTAGTGTACGAGTATATAGTTCTTGCAAATCAGGAGCGCGCGTGAAACTAACGAAATTAAACTTTATTGTTCGGTATTAAGAGCGTCGGCACGAGCGCTCGTAAAATCATTGTAGACCTACAATGATTTTACGAGCGCTCGTAAAATCATTGTAGACCTACAATGATTTTACGAGCGCTCGTGTCAGTACTACACTATTAAAGTACCTGTACTTTAATAGTGTAGTACTGACTGATTATAACTTTATGTCAACCTGTCAAGCGTCTTTTAAAAAAGGTGTGACATACGGACATGTGATAAGAACTGATTTTCAAAAGTTTATGTAGGTATATTGAGTTTGAGTTCTAGAAAAAATGTTTTTGGCAGAGCAAAATACTTTTGTTTTATTTTATTTTAAAATTTTCATAGACTTAGATCGACTTAATTTTGTTCAATACTTTGAGCCCCACTTAGGCTGACTTGTACCAAGAATGCTGAATGTATTTAGTTCGTTTAACATACACACAACAACATGGTCTAGGAATATAAAATATAAACCTTTTAAAATAACTTAAAAAATGACAGATTATAAAAACATTATTAAGTTCCTTTTTTAAATTCAAATTTGTATATAAAAGGTTTTGTTTTAAGATGAAATTCGCATTTATTGAATTTCTTCCTAAAAAAAAGAACATACAGTCGAATTGAGAACCTCCTCCTTTTTTTGAAGTCGGTTGAAAAGTAAATCTTCACGAACTTCTAACTTGAATAAAACTATAAATCTTTGTTAAACGCATCTCCGGTGTTTATTTAATCATGCCACGTAGATACTTGA
This sequence comes from Udea olivalis, assembly GCA_947369235.1. Classification (NCBI taxonomy): domain Eukaryota; kingdom Metazoa; phylum Arthropoda; class Insecta; order Lepidoptera; family Crambidae; genus Udea; species Udea olivalis. The sequence goes on along the minus strand of OX376341.1, from coordinate 11,380,883 downwards.
CCAGGAACGAAAAGTTCAAAAGTGGATCATGGGGAGTTTAGAACACCAGCCCAAGCTCAGGGTCGAGACTCAACGTGGACTGCAAGCCTACTCGCCTTAGCTCAACGAAGAGATCTTGGAGTACTTTGAACTTTGAATAATAAGAAGTAAATAAGTGTTTTTTCTGTGGAGTAACTAAACTGTAGGTACTGTCTGAAATATTATATTGCATTCCTATGGTTTTTATAGGGTTTTCTCGAGTATTTAAATAACTTTAATAATAGTAAAAAAACCTACAATAGATTCTACTATCAAATAAACACATATACCACTTTGTCCGCAGCCGGGACAAAATCACACACACCTAATTAAAAAGTTTGGGGCCATTATCAGAGGGCCATTTTATCCGTACAGATTTGCTTTTTAACTAGTGATTGGTCCTATAATACCATATTATTTTATTTTTTCTTTATGAGGGGTCGGGGCGGGGTGAGGAGGAACGAGAACACCACAGATTACACACAACATAGTTCTTTCCTTATTAAAATTGTTTTATGAGTCACCGATCGCCATAGACAAAATTAAATGACGCTTTACGGTTTACCACCACATGTAAAACAAGTTTTCCTGAAATAATAACACTTGTTGATCATAGCTCATTTATTTCCTTTTCCATGTGATGAAATGAATGAGACACTACACAAGACGAAACGCATATTTCATAATCTGTGCCGTTTACATTTTTTTGTAGATGGCAATGATTTTCAAAAATCAATTCTACCCGGCAGGGCGGGTGAGTCTGTTTGACAGTTTGGTGAAGTGTGTGATATTTGTGATCCGAGACATGTTTTTAGTTTGAACATTAATACAAAAGCATTGTCACTATGCAGAGATCAGGTAAAATGCGCACAATTATTATAGTAATAGAAATGCGATTCAATTATGATGGTGCCCTACACATTCGCGCCAATCCCAAAGTTCTACTCAAATGCTTCGTTATCGCATTGTTTTTGAAATCACAGAAATTGGTTAATTTTCGATTAGGTGCATTTTTTTCGCTATGTATTTATGTGGAAGCTTGAAACATACATACAAGGCTTTATAGACTGCAATTTATTGTCACTGCAAGTTGAATCATTTGCATAATTATGTTTTATATCAATTCATTTGTAATTTTATTGTAGATTTGAATTAGCAGCCTATTAGTTGCACCAAGTATGTTCTGGTAAACTATTTAAATTATCTGATAATAGTAGTCATTGTTGCTACCCTTTGAGCCCAATCATTACGATCTCTTAAAAACTTAATGAATGAATCCTACTCCACTTAGTTAAATATACTTACAAAAAAAAGAATAATTTGATATCACGATGACATGCAAATATTGTAATTAAATAATGATAAATAAGTTTTTTCTCCAATTTCAATGTTTACAAGTTTATTGACTACTTGCAGTTTATAAGGCTCCGGTGTCAGCTTTCCGGGCTGGTTAATGATCTGGCAGGCATGGTCGATTTTAATAATTCTTACAAAGTATCATTTTAATGGTCTGTCTTCTATAGAATGAGAGTGTTTATTTTCATGAAGTACCATATAGTGGTTGAGTCTGAACAAAATGATGAATTCAAAATGAAATGGACCTACAACAGCCCAGCACAATAGTTGTTCCATGTTTAAATTGAACTTACATAGTAAACAGTTAAGTTAAGGGTGACATGCGTGCCAACAGAATCACCACTGAGGATGCACAAGACCGCGCGGAGTGGGCCAAGATGATAAGAAAGGCGGACCCTGGGACCCCACACACCAGTGTGGGTTCACAACGGGGATAGACCCACAGGATGATGATGATGACTTAGAAAACCGTTACTCCATATTCTTTTCTTCTATTTTCACTTATTTATTTACTTGAAACTTTATATTATTATGAACAATAATACAAGAATAAAGAAAGAAAGTTATTGCAAGGAAGTACAAATACACAAAGACAGCACAAAAAGTTACAACAGAAATCCTCATTGATATTTAATTATTCAACATTAAAAAAATATTGACTGGCCAGCAATGTTAGGAGAGGCTTTATATGGTACCTATGGCGATTCTGCAGTGCAGTTCTAGCATGTTCGCGTACGCAGGGGTCAACAGTTTCCCGGCCATACTGCGCAAAAAAGCTACAGCGTATACGCGGCAGCCGCAACAATGTTCTCAAGGCGAGCGCCGACAGAGGGGACTGTTCACTAGTTGAGCATTTATGTAAAATAACCTCGTCACTTTTAGTTATTAAGTATTAACATAATATAATATGATACTAAGTTCAATGTTACTAACACAAGTGGATCTCTGTTCTCCGATTAATAAATGACTGGCCTGTTGGCGCAATGGTAGCGATCCTGCCTTTAGCGCCGGAGGTCGTGGGTTCGATCCCCACCCATGACAAATATTTGTGTGATGAACATTTGTATTTGTTGTGTGTCTGGGTGTTATTATCTATTTAAGTATGTATTTAGAAATATTTAAGTATGTTTATCAGTCTCTGACGCCCATAATACAAGCTCTGCTTAGTGGGTCAGATGATCTTGGTGTGAATTGTCCCAGATATTTATTTATTTATTTATTTATCTTTATTTTAATTTTTTTATAGTGCCAATAGTAGTGTAGTGGGTTTTTGTACTCACTTAGGGCAAACTGTCAAGTGTTTGCTATGTGTTAGGGTATTTTAGGCTATTTAAGTGTTAAGTTTCCATTAAAAATGTTACTTAATTTGTTTTTAATTCATGACACCAATAGTGCTAGCTCTGCTTAGTGTGGGGCTAGTTAATCTTGGTTACAGATATTTATAATGATTGGTTAGGGAAATCAAAATAACTTGATCCTCAGTTGACTGCAAGTAAACCTTAACAGAACCATTGTAAAATAGGTCTTATATTTAGAGCCTGGTGCAGTGTGATGTGCTGCTGTCTGCACTAAAATTTTTAAGTTATTGTTTACTTGTATTTTCAGGTTCATCCTTAGAGGCCAATTTGGCTTATTTTCATGTCAAGGACCATAATCGTGAGAACTCAGTAAAATATGTTTTGTCCCCCAAAAAACATAAAATCCTCAGAGCATTGATTATTAAAACAATCAAAAATGTTGATTCGATTGCATAAAAAATATGTAAGATAGAAACAAGAAAACAAAGAAAAACAATACTGTTTACATGCAATTATTTGTAGTTAGTGACATAACATTAATGAAAAAAAATTACAATTTCTCAATTTTCAAATCTGATCACAATGATATTTTAGCAAACCAAACAGACATTATTTTAGGACCATAATAATAAATTGCAATACTAAATATTTTTTAATAAGTGAATTTTCAGTTTTTAGCATTTAACAATGCACTATTTTCTACACAAAGATAGAAACTAGAAAAATTCGACCTGGGACTCAAGTGGGATAATTTTTATTTTATTATGTGATAAAGGTAAAGCAGAGAGGCATCATTTCAGATTTTCAACCTTTTTTTTGTGGGAAATTTGAAAAACCACCACTTAAAAGAGTAAAATGAAGTCTACCCAAACAGATAACAAGAAAATAATCATCTTTTCTTCCCAAAGGCCATGTTCATCACACCCTTCTTGCCTTCTGCAGCTTTTTTTTAAGCATATCTTAATTGTAGTTAAAAGGTTTAGGTAGTAAAAACAGTGAAAATATACATTTTAGCCTTCTGATTTTGGTTACACGATCAAGATAGGATGTAACAACGGGCTCTATAGTGTTCTTGTTAGCATGCGGTTCCTTGGCGTGCTGTGGGGCTCATTGTCTCGTGCTCACGGAGCGTGTGACCTCATCCCGCGCGGAACCTGACCGCCATGACGTCGCGACTCTATGTAACCGACACCATCTCATCGCACCGTCGCGGTGCTGTCCTATTCCGGCACCCGTACACCCATTTGTAGAGTCGTCATATTCATAACCTGTAAAATAAATACGTTAAAAGAAAGCTAAACTTTCAACTCTTAAATCGACTACAATGAAGTTTAACGACAAGTCTTCGTTGTTTGTGTAGCCCACGTAAATGATCGTCAGATACACCATTACTTAACACTACCACTGCAATCTTTCTCTTCGATCTGTTGTCGTCGAAAGCCTGTAAATCATACACATTTCTGCAATATCTTAAACAATTTATTCCCAAAGTTTTAATGAAATTCTTAAGGCGTTGCAGCTTTGAGTTGTTCATTACCGCAAATTAGTTTATGAAGGTTCTGTTTAATTTATTTATTACCATACAACTTTTGCTATTTTCACTAGTGAATAGCGCACTTTATTTTTGAAATGTATGAAGTGTCAATAGTGTACCCATCATCAAAAATACCAATATGGTAATATTCCAAATTTATATTACATAATATTATGTTTTTAATTAAAGGCCTGCGCAGACGAGGGATTATCCGCGGCGTACTTTTTTCTCCGTAAAAATAGATCCCTTACAAACTGTATCAAATAACTCACACGGACGACTAAAAGTACGCCGAACCAAAAATCCGCCCAAACACCGCGGTCCCACGGTGTGTAGCGTAGCGGATTAAAATGCGCGGGCGTCCGCGAAAAAAATAGAACGAACGAAAACGTCTTATCTTTTGCTTAAACTTCATATAAATGAAAGCACAACGTCATCCCAGAATATTTAAATACTCTCGGACAACGAATGATCGCACACCGTGTGCGTTGAGTTCGAGTTCGCGGTTTACTCCGCGGCAGACTTTATTTGCGTAGCGTACTTTTCCCTCCGCCGCGGAGAAAAGTACGTCGTCTGCGCAGGCCTTCACTCTGTTTTGCACAGTTACGCATTGAACAGTTGATAAGTTCAACAGTGCAAAATACTCATTAAACTAATTGATCGGTGATCACTCTAGATTGAAGTGCGGTATGTTGTGTTTATGACTCTGACCTTCCTCTATTGCATCGCAAATAAATAAACGTCGTCCATGCATGTACAACCACACTGCATTCTTGTAACGTAGAATTTTTTATCATAATCTTGGCTGATTGAAATGAATGTGCTGCTGATCTGGTCTGGTACAGGTAGGTACTCAATCACGTCAAGGCCCCTGCCTACTATTGGCAAATGGCAAACATTTTACTTCTAACGCTAAAAACGTGTGATAAGATAATCCTTCGAATAGTAAACATGGCTTAGTATGGTACTCCAAGGTGAGAAGGTACTCTGTCTGTACCCCCTTCATAAGTGTAACGAACGATACGTAAGTGCATATGGCTGCAAGATGTTTGACCTCAGAGGGCGCGTGACCACCTAGCTCGTTGCAGCGGAATCTGCCGACTTGCGAATTCCCTGTATGCATTGAAATAGCTTGTGGTGCAATTGCGCCGTGTCCGCTCGCGAATGCAGCTCAGTTCCCGCGCTCGCGCGCCCACTCCGGCTGGTCTCCGTCGCGTCAACGCGTCACCCTCACGCACTCATCTCTCACAAGTAAACAACAATCCATGCCTCGGTGTCGTATCTCTCTCTGTTAAAATTCTACTTTGTCGCGCTGTCAATATTTGTCGGTAACTAGGCCATTTAATTATCGATACCTCAACAAGTTTTGAAGACCCTAAAGTGTAATTGATCGTCGTAGCTAATAGCCGGTTAGAAAGAATTATGAAGTTTTGTTATAATCAGCGGGAAAACTATCGCTGAGAGAAGAATCAACAATGGAATCTATGGAAACTTCATGCCTCTCATGTAAGGATTTTGTATCTGTTATTCAAGAATGCGGCGTTTACTTGCATATACCATTATTTACATCATTACCAATTGAATTCTCTATATTTTTATGTAAGTTTGAAGTCTAGGCTGATTTAAACTTATATCTGACTAGTATAATCCTTCAATTAACGAATTATAATTAACTAAGACATAATCAATGACGTCGAGCTCGATAAATCAACTACTTTAGCTGATAGCTAATGGAATGCTGCATTGCGAACCATAAAAAAACAGATCAATTTATATTTGTTATTGATCTTTGATTTGTCGCGTCATTTGTTTAATTTCTTTCATCAATGTGTACGATGTAGCGACATTGAAAACAATCAGGATTTAAAAACAATGCTAGCATTCAGGTCTAGTGATTCACGCAATCGTTCAATAATTTAAAGCAGTATGTCTTACTATATCAAACGTACGTGTGTGCCATTTGGTAACTCAAAAGTTATATTTCGTTTGATAACTGGTAATACGGTTTTCGGAAAAAAACATTAATGGAAGTAGATTACATGAGCACAGATAGTCTTGAAGACGTAGGTACATGTTGTCTTCCTTGCCTAGGTATGTTACCGGTTTACTCGTGAGCTATTTTCTTAATGTTTTATTATGGTGCACGCACTCTCAAGAACTTAAAAAATCTTACTGTAGGACTATTCTTAACTTATGAAGTTATGATTTATGTGTTTTATAATTGTATTTTTTTGTTACATGTGCTGTTTCAACGATTTTAATAATTAGCGGTAAGTAAAGCAAATTAAAATTAAGTACATTAATCTTATTGTTAGTTAAGTTTCGTATCGAGAGCTTGTCTAATCTATAGGACTTTCTTTACAATTATACATTGTTATAATTTCCAATGAGCGATATCGGTACTGAGTTATTAGGTCGCCAGGACCGTTTGCCTACTAAGCACGTATGCGTTGCGTGCATCGTTTGAATTACGAGTAGGAATTCGCGACCGCTATTTGGCCCCGGCGTCGGCGGCGGGCGTCCAGCAAGCACCGTGACACCGATATCGGCGTCCCTATGGGCGCGGGTCGTGCTGCGAGCGCGACACTTGCGCATCGCCGCCGATTGCAGTGACGAACGCGTTTGTTATCCACGACGAACAATTCGCTATCGTTGTTTCAGTAAGCGAATTTGTAATCGCCGAGCGGTCGTTGCATTCTGCCTTTGTTTTTGTTTTTGAATCGTTAAGCACTTGATTTTTCCCAGTACTCCGTCGTCTATATGTCGCGCGCGTTCCCTCAGTTGCACTATATTTGTGTTCGTATCCGTTTCCATTCCAATGAACCGATGTGACTATTTTTGCTTCTCCGGTCAGTAACTAAATGGTAAACCACGCAGAATGCATTATTAAACAGGTATAATTAGAATTTGCATTGATTTCTGAGCTTCGCCTTCTAAATTGATTCCAATAAAGAAGCTTTTAAATCTTAGTAATCCTGAGTCAGATTGGCGTGTGTTGCGCGGCGCCGTAAAAAATATCAGTTCAAGTATTTAGCTAGCCGGCGCTCGGTGGTGGTTGATTCAGTCGGGCCAGCTCTACACTCCTCCGGATGTGATTTGTCGACGGAAAAATGTGCTATCGCGTTTGCTAGTGGCATATATTGCAGTAATTGTAACAGTATAACAGTATGTTTCCTTCTTGAACAGCGATCGGCAGTTTATTATTGTATTAATAGCTTTGAGTAACTTTACGGATATCAGTGAAAGTGTGTTGTGAGAGCATCACCCCAGTGATAAGCGATGACTTCTGTGTCAGATTCTCCGCTGAACAGAGCGAGGAACAGGCCGGTTTTAGCTCGGTATAAACCAAATAGTGGAAGTAAAGAACAGGTAAGGATAATGCTATTCGTAATTCAGTGGATTCTATTATTGGATCGCGCTAAAACATTGGTTAGCTATACATTTAAACGAGTTAAAAGTTTAAAACGTATTAGATTGCTTCCCGAAAACTTCGGAATGATTATTACTATAAGATAAAACACCTCATTGAAAAAAACAAAAGGCGTTCTGCGGTAACCGTGTTCTTAATTATCTTTAACTAATGCAACCAAACCATCGTCAATTCGACATACATTTAAATCAATGAAGGCAAGTGTCCTTTACTGTAAAATGACTACTCACAATTATTTCTCATTATCTCATTCAGAAATAGCTTCTTTACTAAAACCAAAGAAGAACCTAAGAAAAAGCATAAGTACCTAATCAAATAAAATATTTTGTCTTAATAATAATAATCATCTCGAACCAAAGTTTCTTACATTTGAAGCGTTCACTTGCTAAGTTGTTTCCAGCTATTGAATCTTTATACTTACTGGATATTTGTGTCTTCTTTGTGTTCAAACTACATTGTATGCAAATTTTGTTATTGGAATACTATTTGCAACTAATAATAAACCCATTTACTGTATTTACACGGACACGACTTTTTACAGGTTAGTAACTTCTCTTTTTTGTCGTTACGGTATGAATTATCTGCGCCCTAATTAGCTATGGTCTCTATTTAAGAAATTTCCAAAAGGGCCATTACGGCCATTTTATGTGCATTCGATACGCTGTCGATGATTTTTGAGGTGATCTCGTTCACGAACTGTCTTAATTTATTTTAAAATCTAAATGTCGTTGTGGATCGCTAATTATTAAATTTTCAAGTATTTTTCCTCTAACTTGTTCAGTATAGTGTGACTAATCTTTGACATTGAATAGTTCTGCAATGATTGTATTAACTACAAAATGTTCATTATTCTTTGTGCTGTGCTGGTGTATAGGTTTTTGTGGGCGAGACGTATTTTGAACAATCCATCAAGCTTGCGTAGGATTTGTGTTGAAGCCTCACTTGTGCGGCGCTCATAGAAAAGATGTTATCTCTAACCTGTGGGACGTACTCGTCGGTGTTGTAATGCGTTGTATGTTTCTTTCAGCAATTACTCGATTGTTCGCATTGCACATGGACAAAATCTTGACTAGCCTCTCATTAATTAGCTTTGGTATATGAACGAATTCAATGAAACTAGCTGTTTTCTTCTATAACGTTCGTATGAGTCTATTTCCGACCTAGTTTAATTTCGACGAACCGGCGAGTTGTAAACTTTGACGCTTTGTGTATTGGGGTTTGTTTTAGAAACATTGCCTGTTGGTGCTATCGCACGTGCCTGTTTAACCAAAAGGCACGTTCAGCGCCTACCGGCGATGTATGGGTTGGCTAGGTACTCATAATTGATAAACCACGAAATACATGTACTACTTACACGCAAACTTAGGTTACGCCCAATAAAGCTAGTTTTATTTAGGTCAAGTCATCCTACAGATAAATGCTGATCCATTCTAGGATACGCCCATTTGAATAGGTATTGATGATTTGTCTTGCCTATGTTTAAACATTGAATGTTATTTACATGTTAGTTAGTTAGGTGTATGACTGTGCTATGTTTTCCTTCTAACTGACTCGCATTTCAACAAATACGAAGCTATTGGTCAAACACACATATTTCTCGGTAATGGCCAACCTAAATAGTTTTATCGCAGTTAATGTGTACACATATTAACAAGTTAAGCGTTATCTGTAAAGGTATGTTATGCTTACAGATAGTCGCTCAATGTTATTAACTCTTTCAGATAATGTCTTTCTATTGGAAGAGATAAACTAAAACAATCAATAAAAATAGTAGATGGGTTGATCGACGTAGGTGTTTCTGTAGTGCTGCTCGAGTATCTTTGTCATGCTTGCCACGCAAACTCATGTTAATAATGAAACATCTCGAGTGTATTTGAACAAAGCAATGGATGCCATCAGTGGACTGCAACATAAATTACTTAATGAAGCGTGCCAACTGCATGCCTACTCAGTCATCGTATGTTTCGATTTAGCGATGTCTCATTATTCGCACTGTTTGCCTATTTAAGTTTAGAAACATTTGCATTGTTTGTTACAGTCATCTATTCTTATACCTATCATCGGTGTTAGAATTGGTCACAGACTCTAGCTTTCGAAACTTTCGATCTAGTGCTTTCGTCACTCTTTGCCGAGTTGCTTCTCTTCACTTTGCCCTATTCTTTCTTTTTTTTAAAATTAGTATTTTGACTTATTCGATTCTCGATCGGGTCAATTCACACAACGAACTTTAAATTGGCTCTGGTCTGGTACCTCAAAACACATGGATATTTATCTTTCATTCGAGACCATGCCAATTGATGTGCAGTTGTATAGCGCATATTTTTAATTTATTTTATTTTTTCCCTCCGTTCTTTTTCTTCCGTAAACGCATTATCCATTTTCACATATGAAGTATTTTCTTGGCTAAAATGGACACGAGACTTTTAGCATACCCGACTAGGCCTTGCTGAAAATCTTCAGATTACTCTTAAGTCTTCTGAATTATTTAACGCTAAGACTGCTTAGTTTGAGAGTTTATATTAAAAAAATATCGTGTGAAGATAATAAAGCCATCTGTCTTGCTACAAAAGGACGATATAATTACTTGGAAAACAGTTTCTAAACATAGATTTGATTATTACACGGCTGTTGCTTTTTGTTTACGGTTTCTGCAGCACGCTGCTTCCTACCTAGTAGTCCAAGTAGGTCTACATCTTTATAATATCTTTCAACATGTTTACGGTTCAACACACTTCATACTACACATTGCCGTCCCGCTGAGAAGCGTGGCGTGTGCTCGTTGACGGCAATTCGCTTTCGTTGTATCGTTGAAAATTATACGCTAGCTAAAGTCACAATATAAAGATGCGTTGGGATCGATAACATTACTTTCACTTACGTAGTATGCTTCTGAGGTTTTTTTTTATATTTTTAGAGTAACGTCGTATTTTAATAGCTTTATCGTAGCTGACTATAACCTAATCTAAAAACACAAAAAATCCCATAACATAGTGGCTACTTTTTAAAAGAAATATTGGCCTGGTGGGAGTATACTTATTTTATGGCTTCGATTCATCATAAACCAGGTGTGTAAACTAAGCAAAGACCTTTTAAGTCCTATTCGTTGTATTGACTGATAATTTAACTATTTAATTCTGAAATATAATCCAAAGTTGAACAGGTAGGTACCCTTCAATGTCAAGCATTCCGTAACGTGTCAATAGAAAGACTTGAAAATGAGAGCAATAAATAGCCATTGAGGCTGCTTAACTTGAGTGTCATTTCATTTCAGAATTCAGTCATAAGAGAAAACCAACAAGTTAAGTTCAGTGCTGACTACAGTAAATCTAGTTTAAATAAGTTATATTTATATGCTCTACTAAACTATACACACGGGAGTTTCCGCGTTGCTGATAAACAGCGCCACCTTCTGATAATGCATCGGAATGCCAGTGAAAGAGAACTTAGATTGACTGCACATTGCAAGCATCGTAGCCGTTCAACGCATACAGTGCTGTGAAGTGTTATGCTTATGCGTTAGAGGGCGCTAGTAACATCCTAAAACCTTGTAAATTAAAGGAGTTCATATAATTACACTTTTTTGTTTTACTAAATCCAGTAAGCATAAGGGCGAATTCGTCATATTAGGTTGGGGAAAAAGTCTTTTCGCATATAGTATGTATGAATTTGTAATAAAATCTCTTTGGCTATACTATTTGTATCTATCTGGTTATGGTAATTTTAAAGAAGATAATTCCAAATTCAAATTAGGAAAATGTGTGATTTTCATTTGTTTTTCTTAATGTCAAGATGAGTTAATCTAATGAAGAAATTCAATACATTTCAAAATTTTACTACAAAAAAGGTGAAAATGCAACGCGAGCTGCGAAAACAATTGCGATGTTTAAGGACCTAGTGCAGTGTCTGTGAGAGTAGCACAAATTTGGTTTAAGCGTTTTTAATCCGAAAATTTTGATATCATAGATAGACCAGAGTGACGTGCACTCTGGTCGCCCTATTACGGATAAAATGGATGCCATTTTTGAAAAAGTAGAGCAAGATCGTCATATCAGTAGTTAACTGGGAGTTGACCACAAAACAGTTTTGGCGCATTTGAAAAAAACTGGGTACACAAAAAAGCTCGATATTTTGGTACCTCACGAGCTCACTGAAAGAAACCGTGTACTCATTGTGATTCTTTATTACGACGGGACGTAATGAAACCGAACCTTTTTTTGAAGAAGCTGATAACTGGTGATGAAAAGTGGATCACGTACGACAAGAACGTGCGAAAAAGGTCGTGGTCAAAGGCTGGTCAGGCTTCACAGACTGTGGCGAAACCCGGGTTAACTCGCAACAAGGTGATGCTGTGTGTGTGGTTAATCCAACCACACACACAGCATTATTAATTATAAGCTGTTACCACCAGGCAGTACCATCGATTCTGAACTCTACTGCGAACAACTGATGAAATTAAAGCAAGAAAAGCTGAGTTGAGAGAAAGCGGCCGGAATTAACCAACAGAAAGGGTGTTGTTTTTCATCATGATAAAGCTAGACCTCACCCATCTTTAGCCACTCAGCAAAAATGAAGAGAGTTTGGCTGGGAGATGTTAATGCATCCGCCGTATAGTCCTGACCTTGCACCTTCAGATTTCCACCTGTTTCGGTCTCTTCAGAATTATTTAGGCAGTGTCAGGTCAACATCACGAGAGGACTGCCAAAACCACTTGTCGCGGTATTTTGATCAGAGGCCTCAAAATTCTTATAGCAATGGGATCATGTCCCTCCCTACCTACGAGATGGCAAAAAGTAATCGAACAAAATGGCACCTACATACTTTAGTTAAATGTAAGTCAACTATATTAAAAAATGGTTTGAATTTTCTTAAAAAATGCGAAGAAACTTTTTCCCCAACCTATTACATCAGCTGAGACTAAAATATGACTAAGACTTTATGATGGTTGCGACTGCTCATTCGTCTTATCAGGGTGTCAACAATCTTTGCTAATATTTGTTCATCTTCGTACAAACACATTAGGGTCTGCTCAGTAAATATCACATTTACTCAAAATGAGTAACTTAAACCCACAATGACCTGAAATGTATGATTTAATTGCATACTTTCTTTAAAAAGACCGGTTGAATGTCCTAAAGAAAGTGGAACGCTGTAGTTCGTTATCATTCGCAAAAAGGGAGCAATTTGGCATTGGCATTGAACCAACATGTGCTTCGGGCTATGCGCGATGCATATGCATCGGAGGGTTGTGCAGACACGGTCGTGGATCGAGGGTGCGGGCGCGCCTGCGCGGTGTGGCGGTCGATCGCTGGACGTCACTGCCACATGCAGCGAACACGTGCTTTCCTCTATTAAAAAACAATTTACGCTTCATCAACCAAGAAAAACACGTTGATGGTTCCATCGGCTAGTCAATTTTATGATAATAGTATTAGCGACCGTCCGGTCCGTGAGCGCGCTCACCGAGCCAAGTGCTTACTATACCTTAAAAAGCACTTCCGCTAATAGTCCACTAGTCGCATTGACTTCGTCTTCGGGTCAGTTAGGTCGATGAACTAAGCTGTCACTTCCTTTAGCTATTGAATTCATTGACAAACTGTTCGTACTTTGGAACATATCTATTCTAATGGAGGCGACATCCGAGCAGTGAAATTACACTTTCACTAAGCTCGGAAAATATTTAGCTCAAGTCCCATGTCCTAGAAATACATTTTAACCTACATTTGAATGTCATGTATGCCTCGTAATATTTTGGAGTTTCTTAATATTAACCGATTTTGCCAAACTATTTTTACTATTGAACAATATCTATATGCACAATGTCATACTCATATCATACTCAATTTATTGCTTAGGAAATCTCTCTCTTTTTCTCCTGTAGTAATCTTTCAAAAGTATCTATTTTTTTGCACTAGTATTGCTGCAAAGTATGTCTCGCTGTGCGGTGTCTATCGCTGAATACCTGTGTTAAACTGTTGACCTTGACAGAGAATAATGTAACAATGCGTTTTCAACCCTCTGGTCGGGCAGTCGTGTGGCAATAATCCTGAGATCCAGTGTGGTGCGTGCGAGCGCCGACGGCGTCGAGCGCGGGGTGTCGCGCGATTCCGCCCGCGCGCCGCGGCACCGCACGAGCTGTCAAACCGCCTCCGACGGGCACCCGGCTTGAACGCTCCTACCTCAATCGCTTCAACTCGCGATCGTATCGTAGTGCGCACTCGGTGACTCAGTGTGTGATATTGTTCGCATGACGGAAAATATTCAAGGGAGATGAACGGCAGTACGACGACGGTGAATGGGGCCGCCGTCAACGGTACCAACGGACCCCTTAACGGAATTGGTGCTGCCCAACGCACTGCCACCCTCGGGACTCCTAGCAGTTACGCGTATACCTCCACCGGCTCGCTGCTAGGCCGCAGTGGTGCGGCGCGACCGGTTCCACCGCCGACACTTCCGAAGTACAGTGGTTCCTTCAGTGCTGGAAGTACAACAGGTCTACGTGACCGCGACCGCGAAGGAACTGGTGGTTCTCATCGTTTGGCTAGTCTAGAACGTTTGGCTCTGCGTCAAAGGATAATCGAACAGAGCGCTAATAATCAGGTGTCGGCTGGGCCTATCCTGGGCCCCGCCGGCACGAACGGCGGGCCCACCTCTGCTACCGTCACCCTCACCGACACGGCTACGGTGAGTCCCCTTGCGATACATCTCTTTCACCCTTAAAATATTCCCCTAATCGAAGTTAGTGCACCCCGAAATAGGGAGGTTCCGTTATTTTAGAACGGTCAACCCTCTTCTAACATTATGTGTATTCGTTTATTTTTACTGTCTTTTACACTCTGCCATTGCCATAAGTAGTGCGATGAAATCTTTAAGTTTGGTCAAAGTTTACTCTCTATCTATGTTTAGAAAACTCACTCAAAATTAATGTATCGATTGATGTTTTTGTAACATGATTATTGAGCTTGTAAACGGCTCTGTAAGGTTTTGTTTACATTCAGGCACATTGATGCCATAACCGTGTCAGGTGTTGCATTACATCACAACTCGCATGGTTAGGTACCAACGTCGCAGTTGTTCTTTAAGCCTGTTATGCTAGTACTAGTTTATACGACTAAACTAGATTTATTTTTAATGTTGCAGGACCGCTCTTTTCATGGATCCATTTTATAACGTTTCAAGACAGGGATTTTAAATAAAATGTAGCAATATGTGTCATTTGAAATGTTAATATATACTATGGGCATTTTGCTGATAATATCCCTAATACGAATTATCATTTGCACAGTTCATTTGGTTTCTCATAATCAAAAGGAATCACGATCACGATTTATTCATGACAACTCGTTGTCGTGACCAGCATCTGTATGCATTTCGTTTGTTTTTTTTCTGTTTTGTCTTATCCTCTTCTTTGTAAGGATATGGCTGGAATCCCACCATATTCCCACGCAGTTCCTCATGTGATAGGACTGGTTCGGGGTGCGGGGGGTTGAGCGGGTGAGTGACCCCATGTCTACAGGGTTAAAAATAACCTTATGCATCGGCGGCCATTCTGCTCGCATGTGTCGAATTCACTAAACAGACATTAACTGTTTCACGGTCGCACCCTGACCTGAAATTTCTCGGAACATGATTTAAGTTGAGGTTTCTTGGAGCTCCCGTATTGTTTTGGAATACCAAACAAACTGGCTGCCGGAATTAGGGCGATCCAATAGCAGATCAAACTTGAAATAAATTGTTTCCAGTTTGCAAGTCATAAAATAATATTGCCATATTATTACGCTTATTATTATGCTTACCTTATGTACGTGAGTTCTTTTTGCGTAAACGTGCTTACCATAGAAGAATGCAACTTAAATTATAATCTGCACGCCTGCAGGTAGTAGGCCTTCGATTCTGTGCTTAATTCATACCACACCACAATTGGTTCATGTGTTAATTTTGCTCAAGTGAACACAATGGTCGAGCTGAAGACAATATCAGAATTACTACAGAATTTAAACAATTCTATTAAAGTTTTGAATACATTCTTAATCATTATTTATAAATAAACATTGCGTTACTCTGATTTATATACAACATCTTAACCACAAGATGAACTTGGATTTGAAATAAACATTTTTAGTCCATTTCTTATAAAAGCGATTCTGAAAAAAATTGGAAAATAATAAAATTTTAAAATATTCTAATAAATTAAACTCAAACAATGTGTTTGATACCATCATTATTATGTTTAGTGAAGGTTCACCGTTTTGTTTACGGACGAATGTCCTCAAAGAATTCTCGTTATCAATTTTATGTTATCGCTATGGGCGAAAGCTGCACCGATAACAATTTTGTCTGTTGTGATTGTGACTTATTATTTTAGAACTTATCCACCACCCAGATTTATTAAATTTTTGTGATCTGATACATACATATTATTTCAATTGAGCTTGCAAAATAATTCCTTCTCAAAAAGGATTTGGTTAGTTTTTCAGTAAGCGGCAAAAGCGGTTGGGGCACGTTCTCCTCTTGCATTGTTCCTCACGATGCACAAAAAGCTAACCGCGGTCGGATGTCGCGTCATTCTCGACCTTTTATTGAGTTGATAAGGCTCAAATCTCGTTTATCGATTTTTAGTTTACGTTCTTTGGAACGGTTGGCCCTTGCTTTTGTGTGTCTGGTGGGCATAAGTGTGACGGGCTGGATCCTTTTGCAGCTATATGTAGTTATAGCCATAATTAACTCAAGCCGTACCTGAGTTAACGCGGCGCTTACCACACGTTGCGACTTTTGAATGTCCGTTATCGTACATATTACGGTCATGGTTGATGACAGCTTGACTAGACATTTATGATTTGTTTTGTTTTATATTATGGTCTCGTCTCTTTGTTTCTGGTATGTGGCAAATACCGATTAACTTAGGAATTTAGGTATTCTATTTGTTGTTTTGTCCAATGATAGCATTTTTAGATGATCGTATTAGCCACGTTATGAACCTTTTGCAGTCATTAACAGCATTTTCTTTGAAGTAATAAAAAAATTAACTAAGACAGGAGTAGTGAGCAGAGTAGTCTAGTAAAAGACTTTCGAAAGTTTGGTTAAATGTATATGCACCATGTTTTGAGTACTTCAACTATGCTGCCATTCTTTCAATCTATCATAAATATCGTTGAAGTATTCAAGGGCTTTAGGAAATTCTCAACGTTTTGACAAGGTACGTTATCAGAGTATGCAGCCATTTGCGTATCAGTCATCTGGCGATTTGATAAGATCTGTGATATTACGTAATGGACATAAACATGCTGATTGTTGGTATTCATAAACATGCTGATTTTTGGTAGTTGCAATTGTCTTGTGTGGTTAAACTTTTCGCCCCGTGTGGCAGTTCACGACGCGCTCGTTGCCCCGCGCGCCAGCCGGCTGCCGGTATCGCAAGTAACTTAACCTCAAACTGACACAGTCGTGAATGGTGCTTCATATTACAACAGTTTATTTGTTTTTAAACACATTTATTCTGCTCTGTGAAAGGTTCAGTTCATGCAAATATGTCATAATTCCAATTAGATCAGTAAACAGTGTTATTATCTTGTTGTTATCAGTTTCGGATCTTTAGCTTTGGTACTGTGTCGAATCGATAGTGCATCAAGTAAAGTTAAAGGTCGTTGAGCGTTGCTCACCGCGTAAGACATGGGAACTGTTCTTGCGTGAAGTGATATTTTTATAATTCCACATGTCCTTAAAACGGTTCAAGTGTGTGGGAACCTTAAACATTTGTCGAGTTTAGGCGACGGTGTAGGTTTTTTGTGTTGCCACTTGGTGTGTGTTCAGAATGGCAAATCGCGGTTTAGGTAACAGTGTTGCACATCAGACAAAGATAGCTAGATGTGCTAGCAGCGTCGGTGACAGCGGAACTGATAAAACTAAAGTTGGATGGACCAGTCCTCGCGACATCTGGAGAAACTTATCGCTGCGTAGAAAAGCAGAGGTGATTAAAACTTGGTATAAATAGACATGTTATAAAACAGATACGAGGTTAGTGAACGAGTTCAGTTATTTAGCGATTGGCGACAGGAGCTGTTTATTGATTTAGCTTTGAAGCTGATAGCTCGAATACGAGTACATAACTCTCTATGGCGCCTACGGATAGCCTGCTGTCAGTCTCGTGAATTGTTGCCGTTTGTAATAAAGCAGATACTGAAATATAATGTCCACAATACTAGTTACTTTTCTGGGTATAAATTAATTGGAATATTTCCTAATCCTTTCTGGTGGTCGGGTCGACGACATTATTCCGTGGAATATAACATACACGAAACATAATCACGTCTCGTTCTTGTTGCACCATTTGTCGATTATATGTATCACACGTAGCTCATCTATCTGTGGCATTATGTTGCATACAAAATATATCTACATTTTGCGTAACGACTACCGACGTGGGAATACCGACATTCTTTGTTCTACTAGTTATGCTGATTAGTACTGCAATAAGTAACCGCATCCAGCTATACTCGTTGCCTGTAGTCATTTTTTAAACACTTTCTAGTTTCCTATTCCTGATGGTCATCGATATCGGAAAGCTTCAGCATTATATCTAGTTCAACGGTGTATTTTCCAGTGAATGCTGTCCTTTGATCGCATCCAAGTGGAAGCTCTTCACTCGTTTAATCGCATCTCACTTCAGCAGCCTACACAACCCTTTGCGAAATTCAAATGAGATGGGGATGGAATCCAATTATAAAATTAGTGGTTTAATTGCATTCTTTTAGGCTATATTAGTTGCTATTCCTGTAAAGAAAAAAATAATGATAGTTAGTGGTCATGTCATGACGTCCGCTAGGGACGACGTGGATTCAAATCCCACTTGAGATTGCATTATTTTTTGATATAATTGTACAAATATCTTATGTGGATTTACTGTTCTCCTCTCACACATAATATGTTTCTTCAACTGTCACTGAAGGCAGTAGGTAATTAAACATTAGATAACATGTGGTATTAATATCAACGAGGAACTCGTGAGCACGTGTGAAACTCCCATAAAAATGTGTGACTTTTTAAAATAACCTCACCTAAATATATCAGAGAACGGTGACTAGCTGGATGCCTTATTTATTTTTATGTCACGTTTATTTTTGCTAATTTGATTGCGCCATATTTAAAGTTAGGAGTTACAATAGAAAGTTCGCGACTGCAGCTTAGTGCTGCAGATTCTGTTTTATGAATAACGACTAAGTTTAAGTAGTGCTTAATTGGATATTTTAAAAGTAAACCAAGTTTTTAAAATTACTTCTGTGTAAAATATTATAAAATATTGGGCTAGTGGGGGTAATTGTGGTATTCATTAAACTCGGACATCATCTGCACGTTCGCGTAGGATCCAATATTTGATTCATTTAATCCTCAATAACATATTGCGAATATATCCGTTGATATGTCAGCGTACCTTGATTTAAAGCGACAGTTAATTAACTTAACCTCAATTAAAATAATTCATGGTCGAGCTTCTAATGAGACCTTAATTACCATGTTATTCAGACATCACAATCATACGTGCATCATTGTATATTCTGAACATGTACTTTGGAACTGAGCGGCGATTCTAATATACTTATCTTTTTATGGCCGTATCATATCATCTCCTAACTTAAGTTATCTACCCTAATACCTACCCTGTTTATAATATCAGGAATGATTTGATTTCGTTTTTTGTGACAGATAAACTTCAATATAAGAAAAACAACAGTTATATTGGAAAAAATATTCATACTAGTTTTTTCCAATATAACGCTTCGTTATCATCAGCGAGTACCATAAGCTATATTTTAAGGTCAGATATAGTCCAGAAGGGCGATGCCACTGATGGAAAGCTGGTTACACTAGTTGGTTAAATAAAAAGCCCTGCATATTGGTTGTTCGTTTGATGTAGATTCACTTGTTTCTATCTCGATGCAAAGCATCTCGCAGCAGTAGGTAGATGAATAATGCAGCATACGTGCTTAAATGTATGGTCCGACTCATCGAATTTTATAATACTAATGAATTTTAATTCTTTCGTGTATGTACCTATTTAAGCTTGAAATTTTTTATGTGTTCCTTATAATATACTAATAATAACATAAAAAAAGTAGAGTTAACAAAACTGGAACCGCTGAATAGTTAATATGGCTATAAAAACAAATGAGTTTGTTCGTGACGTACTATTTCATATTATCTTCCATGTGTTTCATGCCTATATGTAATTGACTGTGGGATATCACTCGTAATATCTGTAGCCTAACTTCTTACACGTGTAAGTACCTAGTAACGCGGGTTTCTACTTTATACTCGAATACGAGTGAGTACACGGCCATAAAAAGTGGTATTGATTTCTTACGGCCTGAGCAATTTTCCTTCTGAGAGTGAGACACGGATGTTCTACTTATTGTCCACGCACAATACATTACCAATATTGCCATGTATTGAGCTCATTCTCATACATTTCTCTTTCTATTGTTTTTTCATAACATCTTGCAAAGTTTTTGCTCTGCTTTTCAATTTAGAACAGCAATTGTGAGTTAAATAACTTAAGTGTAGATTGTTCAGAATGTAATCTTTAATGATCGTCATTTAGACATTTTACTAATGATTTTTACTTATTACCTTTTGTTCCCATTTTTGAACAATATAAGTTAATTTTCTATAATCCATAGTGTTACCTTGTAAGGTTACGTCGCCTTTCGTTACATTTTACTACTCCTAGTCTCAATGAGCTGAGCACAGAAATAAAACCATTTGCCTTGACTCCGGTTTTGCCTACGCTCGGGATGGGATCTTACGCCCACCTTTGCTTTGTTCATCAGATGATTAATATAGGCGTAATTCCTGTCGAGCGTAGTTTACTCTCCATTTAAATGCGTAGATTTCTTGTTGCTTTAAATTTTTATCGCGGTCTAAGTCTTATATTCAACACGTTGTTTGTGTCGCCCGCTGGGGTAAAAAACACAATAGTTGATATTTTTACTTGATAAGGTTTTTTCTTCTGGAATAATTTCCGTAGTACAGAGGCGTTTACATCAACCTTCACCTAGGGGCACCTTATGCTGCTGACATAGGACCCATTTTGCAAAGGTTTGTAAAGGCACAGAATAAAATAAAAAGGCCTCTGTACAATTTTGAAAAGCAGCGTTATCCACAAACAGAATATTCAAATGAGAGAACTTCCAGTGGAGTAAGTTAATGTTGATCAAAATGTTTTATGATATGTATTTTTGACTCAAATGTTACTGCAGACACAATGGAAAATAAAGAAACAATAACGTGCGCGGAACGGCCGGCGTTATTATAAAAAGCAGAGACAAGACGTGTTGATTGCATTAGCAACGAACAATGTCTGGGAATTGCGAAGAAAACATGGTCGTGTGCGCGAATCGTATAGAGAAAGTAAAGTTAAATGACCCAAATTATCGCACTTCCATCTTTGGATCTGCAATGAAATCGGTGCGAATAAACCGGTTGCTTAATCACATTTACAAAAAAGTTACTTTATCAAACAATCACATGTAACTCTACTTTTCAGTCTTCGCGCTGTTTGTCACGTCTAGTTTAAAATTTTTACTAATGAGTAATAACAACGAATAGTTTACAATTTATTTTCGAAATAGTATAAGCATAACTCTAAACTCTTAGGACTCATTACGATAAGTAGATTCAATGCGATAGTGAGTCAGATAGGGTGTAGTCACCGCGGTAGCGAGTGACAATTTGTGTCTCCGAGCGATGGCGCCGCGGCGGCAAAGGATTGCAATTATACTGGGAGTGCCTCAGGGCGGTATTTTTTATCAGCTAAGAGCGTATTGCAACCATGCGGAGCTGCCGGCTTTTCTGCTTTTTGTTCTTCTTAGGATTCAAGACGCAACCGCTTTTGTTTCAAATAAATTGCAGTTATGTAAGCCCTAAATTTATTATGCTTAATTTCAGCCATCACAGCTGAATATGCAAGATAATCACCCTAAAATATCAAGGTATACAATTTAAAAGTAATCGCGTAGCGTAGCGTAAAGGGTGTGTAACCTTCAAACTTAAAGTAATTCATCACAAGTAAGACAATACGACACGATCGAACCAATTAGGCGTGTAATTATGGCTGCTGAATCTAATTACGAGTACTTTGTCATCGAAAAGTATGAGGCGCGGCCCTACTGTAAATCAGGATAATTATGATTAAATAATGTTGCTAAAATTAAATAATATTTAGTTATTTGTTTACGAGTACACAAAAACAACTGTTCTCTCCATGATTACATTTTCAAATAATTTGCTTTGAGACACTAATACTTAGTTATATTTCCTCCATTTTCGTAGAGAATCATAAAGTCATCAAAATAATGTTTAGGATTTATGAGTAGGTATCATCCGCTCATTCGTGGCATCATTAATTAGTCAGTGTTTGTTTTGCGATATGACTACATTGTGCGAACTATAACAATAGTCGTTAATGTTAAATTTTACTCGGTTGAGTAAACGTCAGCCGTGAAGGTTGCCTCGATTTATAGGTGAAGTTTCCTTTTACAAGTGAGTCGCTAGAACTGTTGGTAAATTTGTTTTGTAATGTGGTAAAAAATGTTTCAAAGCTAGTTCATGTGCGTGTTATCGGTTTGTCTTCAAAAAAAACAATGCGGACCTTTGAATGAACATTGTGTATTTAGTATTAATCAGAAAGATGTTTAACGCTTTAAAGAAAAGACTTAGCATGAAGAAGAAAGTAAAAACGAAATTAAATACTGGCTCCGAATTTATCGTAAGTATTCTTATTGGTGATCATGTTCTGAACAATCTTCTCAATACAAATCCATCACACATAATCAATGTCGCGCTGTCAGTGCCCGCTCAATACTAATTGGATTCGGTTTTGAATGGAGGCATTCTTATTACATGCGATTGTTTATTCGTGCTTTCACTCAAAACAAACAAATTCCTTGTCGATGTTGAATCAATGTGATTATTTACGTTACAACAATGTCCGTGCTCTGGTAAACACTCGCCGGATGGCGTTGCCCGCACTTTACGAATGAAACGATCAGTGAGCAATTGGGACTTGTCTTGTGCACAATAATAACAGAGTAATTCTGCAGCATTCATTCCAGTATTTTTTAACATTTAATAATTATTTAACTTGTTTGGTTCCGGTTTCAAGTGTATCCTTTACAAGTCTTAACCTTTAACCTACGTGATGATATACGATATTGCATTGACGCGTTGATGTTTTTAAAATATGTAAGCTTGAGGTGACTCAAAAGTTTCTTTGAAGAATTTCAAGAAATACACGTTCCGCCTCAATCGTTACTCACCACTGTCAATGAAGTACGATGGTGTTCACGTGCTGCCATATGAAATGTCCAAATGCAGTTTGTGTGTAATGCGCCGCATGTCGATGTTGCAATTGCTGCGTGAGTGCAGTTGTCAGCTGTCGGATACTTCTCTCAATTCACCAAGTTGGCTCGCAGTTCAGAAAGAAATGGTTTGTTACATATTTAATTGTTCACGGTGTTTCGTAAGGTAACACGGTACAGTTGAATACATATCAGCTTTAACTTTGGAAAACAATTTCGAATTAGGACGTAGCTTGAAATTTCCACCCCTACTGACGAATAATAAGAACTGCAGTGGCGCGTGTGTCCTTCCATTGTTGGAGCATCCCTGGGTGATATTATTAGAACCAACGCAAGCGCATAAGGTCGTTACACTACACAAACTGCACAAGTGAGCGTACCATATGTAGACTTCGTGTGGCTTTTACGTAGAAATAAGAAATGCAGTATAAATATGTATGTCACCCATCGAATGCGTTCATTGTACCGATACTGTCTTTCGAATCGTTTCATTTCAATTGTCTCTAGTTGACGTTTGAATAGCCGGGAAAAATCTTGACAGGATATATTTATCAAAGCTATCGTCGGTCCATGTTTTATCACCACTAGAGTTAGCTAACCAACTTACTAAATGTTTCAATACGGTTGTCGATAATGATCGATTAAAGTTGCACTATTATATTATCATTATATACAGATATGTATTTACTATCGCGAAATTTCTTTGTGCAAAATGATAATTGCATGCTGCACAGATTACTAATACAGATTATAAGTAGCCTTCTCTTTATAACAAGAAAAATTAGTGCAGATACTCTAATTATGGCAATGCGGCTAATGATGCTTGTGCATTGTTAAGACTTAGATCGAATTCACACGTGTCGGTGCTGCAACGACGGCGGTTCTGCGTGACTCAACGCTTTCATACTTCTCACCTACATAATTATGAATGCATCTTTTGCATCTATATATCGATTGTCTTATGGTGTCGGTTCTGCAAATGATGTTATTGCCTGATTGGTAGCTCAAACAGATTTCTATTCACCCAACCCTTTATTCAAAGATTTAACATTAACAACCTTTACCTTAATCATAGTCAGAGAACTTAATTGGATAAGCTAATCGTAATTAATTTTGATCATTTTGGTTATTTCATTTTGTATCTCGTTGATGTCTAAAATGTAGGTCAACTCGGAGGAGTTAAAAAATCTTGAAAAATCAAGAAAAAAACCTCTTTTTTGTTGCTTGCCTTGTTTAGATTAATTTAACAGGCGGCTTAGTAATTTGGATGTTTTATTAACAAAAAAGGAATTGAAGGGATTAATAAGAATGTAAAACAGATATACGTGCGTGCCATGTTGGTAATGGTCTTTCGTACGGCGTAAGATGGCTCCTCAGTTTACTACTCGGACATCGATACAGCCGCGTAAATTATAGATACAAGTGAGACAAACGTACGTATAGCATAGGTACAGTTGCCTTGGTATCGATGACTCACGCCGAAGTCGGCTAGACCGACCCGCGAGTGATACCCGTTATTACTCTCAAGGCGCTCGAGAACTCGAGAGCAAATTTAAGACACTTGTGGCTGAACTCTCATTAGTGTGAGTGTGTGGGTGTACCTACCATTACCACAAACTAAAGACGATGCATTTGCTTTTGATTAAAGCTTTGTGATAGTTACAATGTCTGGAAATGGGACTATACGAAATTGAAATGTAGCTGTGCGATACAGAAACTCATCCCGACTTACCTACCTTCTTACCTGCCTATTTATTTAAACTTGATCAGTACCGTGACACTTATTGAGCTATTGTTCCTTTCTGTCACTTTGTTGCAAAAGTAGTTAACAGCGGTAGACAAAACAGTTGGTTGTTTTTTCCCTTATATTTTATTTAAACGAATATCATTCCTAATCATCAATTTGGACGCTAAATCTTGCGTATCAGTAATACATGATCTGTAATTAAGAATAGAACCTATACAGCACAGCTCAATTCCTCAAATTTTAAATATTGTCTCTTTATTCTTTTCAGTTACAAAGTAAACGCGAGCTGTTCTTTAAGTCAGAATCGGTGAGCGGCGGCGTGAGCGCGACGGGTCCGCCGATGGGCGCGCCCCCCGCTCCCCCGGTCGCTCCCTCAGCGCTCAAGGACGCGCTCGCCAAGCGCTCCGCCACCCTGCCCGACCACGAGAACAGCCACCATGAGACCAACGGCACGGCCAAGCTCAGCAACAGCGCGTCTGTGGACGCCTCCAAACCGCCATCGTCAGCGCCGCCGCCGACGCCCGCCCCGCCGATACCCACCTCAGCACCGCCCGTGTCCGCTCCCCTTAGGAGTACAGAAAACATCATGAAGGTACGTTCAGTGAACTTTTCATGAAAGTCGTGGTAATCCCAATTCTCTCACCCTGCTTGATCCGCACAAAGACTTCATGACATCTAACGTTATGAGGCATGCATGACGCACATCCGAAGCAAGCAAGCGCCTATCTTGATCCGAGCCAAAAATGCTGCCATAAATCGACTGACACGGCTAGGTTAAGTAAGTAATTGATAATCATTTCTGAGCAATTTAAATGCG
Organism: Udea olivalis; assembly: GCA_947369235.1. NCBI lineage: Eukaryota > Metazoa > Arthropoda > Insecta > Lepidoptera > Crambidae > Udea > Udea olivalis. Next base: position 11,355,333 of record OX376341.1, on the reverse strand, counting down.
ATAAAATGCAATTTCTATCAATTAAATTACTAAATCTAAAATGAATAATTAATTTACAAATTACCGGTATGGCTTAATTGACCACGTATTTATGTATAGTTATTTCTTATTCAATGATTGTTTCGTATTAGAGCATGCAAATAAACTCTCTTCTGTTTAGTCTTTTATCAGCCCTAGTGATAAGTGTGAGCATATTAATAATGAATTATTATCTCATAACATAGCTGGACTGTGAACAATGGCTGTATCTTAAACAATGCTGACATTTTGGCTTATCATTTCGAACTTTACACTTTTATCAACGCTCTCGGCATTCATTTGCTTTTACTTTTCAGAAAAACGATCACCCACCAGTCGCGCCAAAACCAGAATTACCTAAGTTAGAAAAGCCAAAAACCAAAGAACTAGATGGATATGTTGGATTCGCAAATCTACCGAACCAAGTGTACAGGAAGGCAGTAAAAAAAGGATTCGAGTTCACATTAATGGTAGTAGGTAAGTGTTCAAGTCACTATATTAAGCAAATTATAACTTTTGCTTTGTTTTGGGCGGCATTGTGACCGACTATGCTCTAATTGCATTTCATTCGATCATATTCACCTGAGGCGCCACCCCTAATGCTATACCAATTCGCGCTTACGTGCTCGAAGAGTTTGAACGAGTAACACTCGCACTAGGCACTCTGACCTAATCTGGCTCTTTTTCGTGTTGAATGTTGTACAGAAACTTGATCTAAGATAGCTGTCTAAGTCCTAAATCTAGGTTGATGAGAGTTTTTTCCAAGATCTCAGTTAAAATGCTGTCCTCTAATGAATAATTTCCTATTCCCAGGTGAAACGGGATTGGGCAAGTCAACGCTAATAAACTCAATGTTTCTGACGGAGGTGTATGACAAGGATAAGCACCCAGGCCCATCACTTCGGGTGAAGAAGACTGTCGGCGTCGAGACCAGCGTCGTGCTGCTCAAGGAGAACGGCGTCAACCTCACGCTCACCATCGTCGACACGCCCGGATTCGGTGACGCAGTCGACAACAGTAATTGGTGAGCTAATATATATATAATTTAAACACGCACCTTTCGTAGCTTCTTGATTAGGGATCGGGATAACATCGTTTGGACTGCCAAAATATTTAATGAAATGTAATTGATACTGTGTTGTCTGTGTTTGGTTATTGGGGCGATGACATGTTAAAAAAAAGACCCTTTACCGTCATAATAAAAGTGTAATTTGACAGTCTGCTTCGATGATACCTAGTATAGGCATAGTCGCGATTATACCCTTTTGAAAAATACGTTTTTTGAAGGGTTATTAAAGCCAAGTAATTGTTTTTAAATCTAAGAAAACGATAAACCCAAAATATTTATGTATGTTTGATGCATGAATCTTCTTGGTAGTGAAATAGTTAGATAGTTAATAATCTATTTAGCAAATATAAAGATTTATTTACTATCTAACTATAATTAGTAAACTTACTAACCAAAATTAGTACTTCAGCATATTTTAAATTAAAGGCGTGCTTAATGAGTTAAGTGTATGTTTTCAGTGGAAGATTGCACACTATTTAAATTACTAGTAAATGCAAATAAGGTCCATTTACTTGCTAAACAAGGACTGTTGCGCTAGTGCTGGTGGTGTAATACCTACCTTATATATGCTTTTTAAAGGATGTTTTATTACTTCGTGTAAATTGAAGTAAGAACATTGGAATGACAGAGTTCTTTCATTTATATGTAGGTGTACCTATCTCCTATTCCAAAAAAAACCTTCATTGCTAGTCAGATATGCATAAGAAGTTGTAGTTTGACGCTGGGTACATTTAAACTTAGTAGTGCACACATGGCCAAATATTTTCTAGCAAACCGAATGTCGCCGTGCGGATATGGGAAATGTGCGGAATGTTAGCGATCCTGTCTCAAGCGCCGCCGTAGTTTAAGTTCAGCGTAATATAATGGCCCTACCTAGGCCTAGCATTCGTGTTATTATCTATTTATGTATGGATTTAGAAATATTGCAGTATGTTGAACAGTCTCTCTGGTATATAGATTTGACGACCGACTTGGTGTAATGGTTAAGAAGTTGGCTACTACACCAGAGGTCGCGGGTTCGATCCCCGCACAGTACAAACATTTGTGTGCATAAACATGTCTGTTTGTACTGGTCTGGGTGTCTCCTATGTATAATAAGTATGTATTTACAAAAGAAAATGTATTTAAGTATGTTTATCCGTTGTCTAGTATCCCATAACACAAGCTTTAATTAGCTTACTTTGGGGCTAGATGGCGCTGTGTGGAATAATGTCCAGGGATATTTATGTAAAAATCCCCATATTATGTCATCAATAATTTGTAGGACAGTTTTTGCCAGTGTATTGCAATTTTGAGAGATAATTATTTGAATGCAAAGCTAGCTCATTTACCTTTATCGGCTGTTCATTAACATTAATAATATTTATGACTTGACATAATTCTGTGAATGCAACAACCAATTGTAATTATGATAATTCCGCATTCTGCTCACTCGATACTGGGGTAATTGCCCAACAATCGGATCGTTCGTGTAGCAAATTAAGTGGATCGTTAACATTTTAGTTGGCAGCCGATCATCGACTTCGTGGAATCGAAGTATGAAGAGTTTCTGAACGCGGAGTCTCGCGTGACTCGCAAGGCGGCCCCGCCGGACACGCGCGTCCATTGCTGCTTGTACTTCATCGCGCCTAGTGGTCATGGGCTCAAGCCGCTCGATGTAGAGTTCATGCAGCGGCTCGGCGATAAGGTCAACATTATCCCGGTTATCGCTAAAGCTGATACCATGACGCCTGAGGAGTGCAAGGATTTCAAAGAACAAGTAAGTTAATATTTTAAATAATTAAAAAAATATGTATAAAATCCTTGCAGGCACCAACTATTGAACAAGAAAAGCGGTTTCTGCATTCCCGCCACAAACTGAGTATTGATATAAACGCGCGCGTATCAGCGTCACTTAAGTAGATAAAGGTCGTACGTCGCAAAAAAGTTAACAAAATGCTGTTTCGTTTTTCATAAGAGGGTATGCATTTTTTCTCCGCTACGTCATTTTTTTATTTCATATCTTTTTTTATTTATTATGACGCGAATAAAACTATGATATTTTTACATCACAAACACGGGCTAATCTTCAAAGAACGTTTTGATTTATAGCACTGAAAGATAAAAGTAATGAGAAAAAAATAACTACGACATAATTGCGTACAAATATATAATTATTCCAAATAAAACTGATTAAATTAATAAATTGGACAAATTATGTGTAATCGGGGTTCTCGTAACGCGTGTATTTGGTCTGAAAAAAAAGACACTAAAACTAACTATTTCATCTTTAGTTATGAAAAAAAACACTTAAGTTGGAAATCTGTTTTTCGAATTCTGAAACTATTGTTAAAATTACTTCGCAGGTTGCATTGCAGGCATCTGTATAAATAAATCTCTTGCTCTTCGAGACTTACCAATAATAATGTAGTATTTGTTGTCAAAAGTACGCAATCGCAATCCTACTAATCAACCCCGGCGCTCGACTTAACACTCGCCTATCTCTCCCCAGATAATGAAAGAGATAGGCCAACACAAGATCAAGATCTACGAGTTCCCCGAGAGCACGGGCGAGGAGGGCGAAGGCGCGGACGCGACGCGCGCGCTGCGAGCTCGCGTGCCCTTCGCCGTGGTGGGCGCCAACACCGTCATCGAGCAGGACGGCAAGCGCATCCGCGGCCGCAAGTACCCGTGGGGCATCGCCGAGGGTACGTACTGCCACAGAATAAAGTACAATACAGAAGACGCACTTTCGTCACTATTGCAATACAATAACAACCTTCGGTGCGCGCCTATACGGTCCAAAATAACTCTGCACCTGTACTCGTACCTAACTCTTTTAACGGCCGGGACAATCGAAAGTCAATCTTATAGCTAAGGCGCTACGAGCGCGCGCCGCTGCTTTCACAAAATCCTGCTTGGCGACCCAGACGCAACCCGGCTGCGTGTCGCTCGCGTGAGTACCTATGAATACTGTAAACACAGACGCTTTTTCGTGGTTTCTTTGTTAATGATTAATAACATACAATATTGATAAATAAGTAATACTTATCAAAAATTGAAGAAGTTGATTATTAGGTAGGCTGTTGTATTACTTATGTAACTATGTCTTTCTATGTGCTTATGTTAAGTACAGACAGACGGCAACAGATCAACCTACTCGTACCATAATCTTTCGAATTCGCCCGGCCGATTTTGGACTTAATGCCCCATACATAATGTTCAGGATTCTTTGAAAGTTCAATTTCGTGTTAGTGCATCCGAATGCAGAACAGGAACGCTTTTGTTTCACCATCAACAACAACCATCAACAACTTCACTTCATCAAATTTCCACTTGCGAAAATAAAATAAACGTGAAACAAACTGCCGCGTCGGTCGCGTCCTGCGTACTGCGTGCGTGACACTCGACTCAGGTGTCTCCGCGCGCGGACCGAGCGTGTAGGTTAATAAGTCGACGGAATTACGTAGTGACACAGGCCTGGTACTGCAGCATTGCAGCGTCTGATAGTGCACGAGATAACGACACGGGAACTGCGGGCCGCGTGCTCAAGCGGTGGTGAGCGCCAATAAAGCTTTGACGCCCTAGAAAATAGATAGTTGAATTTTTAACTCTCTAGGTTTTTTACACTTCATTCAATAGCTTACTTTGAGGCAATTCAAACGACCATAATTTTTAACATGAAGTACTCTAGCGAATTCCTAAAATACAGTCAGGTCCGTAGGGGCTTTTTCGCAGGAAACTCTTAATCCAAACATCACTTCTATTTTCAGACAATTAAGGAAAACGTTAATGTTTACTAAACATCCACGCCTTACCCTATCGTTTATACATGACTGCAGGACAAACTAAGTCTAATCAACGCATATCTCGATGTATTTAGGGTTATTTGTACTAGTTGTGTTTCTGTTCAGCTGTGAGATTGGATCGGAAGTAAGGAAATCCGTTTCTGGATCCTTAAAAAGTTCGACAATATTATGTCGAACTTATGCAAATCTCAGCGTTAAGAAGTTCGCGGGATTTCTTCGGACTATTAATCCGTAACACCTCCGCGGCCGAGTGGTAACAGAGCTCAGCCTGAAATTCGGAAGTCAATTCCAGGTTAGACAAAGTGTGTTTCCGGATTTCCGGATAATAGCGCGGGTTTGTGATCACCAACCCGCATTGGGCAAGCGAAGCCAAAACTAGATTTCTATGATGGAGTCCTTTGCCCTGCTGTAGGACAGTATAACATAGCATAATTGTTTTTTTTGCCTATTGCTATGAAGCATCACCGAAGCTACAGTGGTTTGTCTCAAACTTGCAGTGGAGAACCTTGAGCACTGCGACTTCCTGGCGCTCCGCAACATGGTGATCCGCACGCACCTTCAGGACCTGAAGGACGTGACGAGCTCCGTGCACTACGAGAACTACCGCTGCCGCAAGCTCGCCGGCCTCTCGCACGACGGGAAACCCCACAGAATCAATTCTAACAAGTACGTTTGACCTATTTATACACTAAATTAATCAATAGTTTTCTATTTTTACGAAAGCTGCTCAAAATTTCTCTTTATAGATCTTTTAACAGCTTTAAATCCCGAAATAAACATGCCTTTAGCTGGCATGCCAGTAGCAGTCACGTGACTACAGAAGCTAATCAAATGTTGTAAAATCTGCAGGATTTTGTCAGGTACATCATTTGATTGGTTACTGATGTCACGTGACTGTGACTGGTATACCACCTAAAGGCATGTGTTTTTCAGGATATAGCATTTCATTATGACTATCTCTATCATCATTTTCCTGTATGTTTTGATTGATATTCACAAAATTTTTGTGTTTAAGAGTTTAAATTTTATTTATTTCTAACTCCACTAACAAAATAGTAGCCTTCAGTAAATACATAATTATGCTAAACTATAACATAAAACGGCATGGGTAGATGATATAATAACAACCCAAGTAGACAGGGTTTATGACTTTAATATACACTATATAATGTTGATTTTATTTCTGCTGTCACCGCTTTTAAGGTGACCAGACTCCTTAACTCTGTGATAAAATTGAACAAATAAATAACATTATAATATCTTAACTAAATTCTAACTGATTTTACTTTGTGTTTTCATTGCTGCATGTCTGGTCACCTTCTTTATGTCGAAATTATCTCTCCTGACTGACACTGTGTCGTGTGCTACAGTTTGTTGCAATCCTATATCGATTTTTTACATTACCTATGTCTAATAGCTGCATATAACATTCTTTAAGTACTTGAATGTTTGTGCTTGGGCATGCAGAAATGAAATAATTGTTTGTTAATGTTTATCATTCAGTTTGTCATGGGCTATTTTAACAATTCAAATGTTTTAATGTGACTTGTAATTTAAACTCAGATTGCAGATGAAGATGAATTTTTAAGGTGTCCATGATGAATATCATTAATCATAATAACCTGCCGTCATACGCTTTTACAGTGGCATTAATAACCGTGTGTTGTCCATCATTGATCAAGGCGGCGTTGCACAGCGATTACGGCAATTTGCGTGTGTCACACATCGCTGCACTGACTGATTTGATGTTAATTTTTGCATTGCAATAACCTTAAAGCTGTTGCAAAAAACACTTTATTACCATACTAGATATTTACTAGATTATTAGTAGCAACCGTTTAGTCGGTCGCTGTATTAATGCTCATGAAATAACTCATTATTTATTTATACACAGTCCGCACTAAAATTAGTCAGTTCGTTTTTTGTAATGGTTTTGTTTCGATAAATTGGCGTTTAATCTATGTTTAGCTTCATATTAAGTGACGAAATAGTGATGTCAAATACATGAAGAATAAGAGAATCAGATAAAGCTATTTACAGACAAATATAACTTCAACCTATTTTTTTTCTATTGTGTCAGCATTACGTACTATTAACCGTAATTAACCGAACGCACCACATTTTGATATTAAATATCCGGAATATCCGGCTAAGCACGGATTTGGCGAAAGGATTTAACTTCCATGCAAATTTGGACTTCAAGTCCTGAATTAACGTTTCAGATTTCACAAAAATTGCATAATTCGTACCGCGTTATTGCGTGATTCCTAAAAGTGTGAATCGCGCTTTAGAAATCGGAGAGGTCATCTTAATATTTCAAGTATTTCTTTATCCACGCGTTGTTAGTAATGCCACTGTTGGTGTGATCATAAAGCACGCATTGTCGCTAACTCTGGTTGTGTTGGTGTTCAGTTTGTGCCCGCAAGGACTGATGAACAGTTTCATGACCGTCTGGTAAGTCTCGACGCGCACCACATTATTTGTTACTGTGTACTTGCTAAATACTCCCATCACCACCCATTTGCACTTTCGACAAATAATGCACGGTCAAATATCCGACGGGTTTCTTTTATACTGTTTTAAAATTAATACAATGAAATATACGATTGAATTTAATGAATGAATAAATTAAATTGTTTTAAAAACCAGAGTGATATCTTGTCAGCTTTTTTAAAAGCTATATGACACATTAATTGAACTTAGTTTAATTTTTTTTTCTATTCGTTAGGAGTTCATACTTTTTTTAGTGTAATTAGGGGAGAATATGAAGATTTTATCTTGTTAAATACCTCACGGAGTTCCTCATAAGATCCAATTCACACCACTGTTACCTGCAGCTTGGGTGTACCATGATAAAAAGATATTTTAACTATATCAATTTAAGCAATATCATTAGCTATTTTGAAATTGTAATGAAACACGAGAGAGACAATACCTACAATGAAATAATGAAAGCCATTTGTGTACTCTACTGGGACTTGAACTCCCATTTTCATTCCCAAGCGGAAGTCATGGGTTTAATAAATAAGTCAGTCTCGCATTATTTTAAAATTGTATATTCCACGTCAATAAATATTTTACATTTCGCGTAAACGTAGTTTGAATAAATGATGTAATTAGAAAGGTAGGTCTTGAGTAGTGTCAAAAGCATGGTACTCGTAGTTATTATTCGACTCTTTATTTATTTATTTCTGTGGTCACGGCAAATTTTAATGCATAACTTATTTAAAGATGTGGTTGGTTTATCTATATGCATACTTGCATATACAATTTTGAATTCAAGAATACTATGATACACACACACACACACACGCACACAACTATATTGTCCTTAATTTTCCGTTGACGAATAATTATCATGCGATGTGACTCAGTCCTTTGAAATTAGCATAGCATGGCTTCTTTTTTTTCTGAATAATGTGCATGAATAGTTATTTATTTAAGTCAGACCCTTTTATTTTTTATCAAAATTCTTGAACCCTGCAGAGTCCTATTGATATCAAAGTAAAGTGATTGTGTGACATTTTAATTATACTCATGACCAAGTTTATAATGAATGCAATATGAATATAGGTATTAAAATAAAATTCTTTAAAGTGTCAATATTTTGTTCTCAGGAACCCTCTTGCTCAGATGGAGGAAGAAAAACGTGAGCATGATCTCAAAATGAAAAAGATGGAGAGTGAGATGGAACAGGTATGTTTTGGTAGTTTAGCTCACTGTATGAAAACCTATCGTGTTTTTGAGTATAACTGGCTAAATTAGGCAGGAACCTTTTTTATTTATTTATTTTATAGAAAACAACTTGTAGGCTTACAGAATACCTACTCCAAAACGCCAGCAAGTTTCAGTACATTATACATTTTATATTACAAAAACAACAAAAATATTAAAAACAAAACAAGCTTAAAGGACAATAATTAAGAAATAACTACAAAAATCAATAAAAAACAATAAAAGAAAAGCTTTCAGTCAAATAAACATTACGGGCAAAAATGTCATCTGGGAAGGTTCAGATGTCAAGTTTTAAAATGTCAAGGTTAAATGAAGTCCTACTCGTATACCATAAAATAATAGTAAAAAGAGATATTATCATCAACATACGAGTGCACTCTAACAAACAGGTATCCTAAACTATCGGCAAATAACCTCTTTGCCTCAAACTCGAGGGGAGCGCCGTGCCACCTACCATCCCTTGGTGCGGTCACATTATGCCGGAGATCCGCATAACCCAGAAAGAAGTACGGCGAGAGTTGCAAACTCTGGACGTCCACAAATCGAGTGGGCCTGATAACATCCCAGCAGTGGTGCTCAAAGTGTGTGCTCCCGAGTTGTGCCCGTTATTAACGCGCCTTTTCGCACTTTTCTACGCAAAAAGGCAATGTCCGTCTTTGTGGAAGACCGCCCACGAGCACCCGGTGCCTAAAAAGGGTGACAGGTCGGACCCGGCGAATTATAGACCTATTGCTATTACCCCCCTTCTTTCAAAGGTTTTGGAGCGTGTGTTGAATGCCAAGCTCCTGAGGTACCTAGAGGATCACGATTTGATAAGCGACTACCAATACGGCTTCAGTAATGTACGGTCGACTGGCGATCTTCTGGTGTATCTCACACACCGCTGGGCTCAGGCCATTGAAAGTCAAGGTGAGGCTTTGGCTGTTAGCCTAGATATAGCTAAGGCATTCGACCGGGTCTGGCATCTAGGTCTTCTATCAAAGCTTCCATCTTACGGACTGCCCGAGGGTTTATGCGAATGGATTGCCAGTTTCTTGTCCAGCAGACGCATTAAAGCCGTTGTAGACGGTAGTTGCTCCGATAGCTTGGACATCAATTCTGGCGTCCAACAAGGCTCTGTGCTATCTCCTACGCTATTCCTCTTGCATATCAATGATATGCTCTCTAATTATGGTATTCATTGCTATGCGGATGATAGCACTGGAGATGCCTTTTACACAGGCCGAGCAAATATCCCTCGTACCTTTGTGGAGGAAAGTCGAACTAAACTTGTGTCTGAAATCGAGAATACCCTAGCTTGGGTCTCCGATTGGGGTCGAAACAATTTGGTCTAGTTAAACCCCACTAAGACACAAGTTTGCGCGTTTACCGCTAAGAAAACTCCATTCTCTGTAGCTCCCCAGTTCCAGAACACTACCCTTACCTTGAAATAGTATTGAGATCCTTGGTGTTGATATATCTAGTGACGTACAGTTTCGGAGTCATTTGGACCAAAAGGCGAAGTTGGCATCCAAAACGCTCGGTGTGCTAAACAGGGCGAAGCAGTACTTCACTTTTAGGCAAAGACTGCTGTATAAAGCGCAAGTCAGGCCACACTTGGAATACTGTTGTCACCTTTGGGCAGGAACGCCTGGATATCAACGCAGTCCTTTTGACTCAGTCCAGAGGCGTGCTACTCGGATTGTCGACGAACCCAAACCGACGAGCGGTTTAGAGCCGTTAAATCTGAGGAGAGACTTCGCCTCCCTGTGCGTGTTCTACCGCTTGTACAACGGGTTTTGTTCTGAAGAACTGTTCGATATGACGCCCACGGCTACTTTTTACCACTGCACCGCTCGCCACCGACAGGGCGTTCATTCATCCTCACACTCTAAATCCGCAATGATCTCGTACAGTTCGGTTTCAGATAGGGTTCCTTCCAAGGACGTTTAAATTGTGGAAACGAACTCCCTGCCAAAGTTTTCCCGATGAGCTATAGTATGGAGTTCTTCAAGAGGGGTTTAAAAAGGTTTTTGCAGGGTCGACAACGCGCGAGTGATACCCCTGTTGTTGCACGTGTCCATAGGCTGCGGTAACCGCTTACCATCAGGTGGTCCGCATGCTTGATTGTCACCGACCTGGTATCAAAAAAAATGTCTCTATCATCGTGCTCAGCAAGCATATCCCCTGATAGTTCTCAAGCCCAAATGGTTAGAGCATGGGCACCGCGCTGCGTGCGGCCAGCGTAAAAGACGCGGGCGCCGACGAGGGGCTACCCCATCTCATCACATTGATTTATGCTATATACCACCTGGTGGTAAGCGATTACCGCAACCTATGGACGCATGCAACATCAGGGGCATCACTCGCGCGTTGCCGACCCTGTTAAAACCTTTTCAAACCCCTTGTGAAGAGCTCCATATTAAAGTTCATTGGACAAACCTCATTCCACAGTTTAAGCGTCTTCAGAAGTAAATATATCTGCAACCGAACTGTACGAGACCATGATGGGATCCAGAGTGTAAGGAACAACTCTCTGTCGGTAACGACAACTGAATTGAGCCCCGTTAGGCGTTTTCATGTGCTCCCCTTTAGACCCAAGATGGCGTCGGCCTGTGGTATACACGTGCGCAAAATGTTAACGGCAGTCTTTTTTGATGATGTATAGTATTTCATAGCATTAAATGCGTTTTGAAGTCCACTTGTGGCGGCACTTTAAAATAATACATTCCACAGCCCCATATCTTCCCATGGGTGTCGTAAGAGACGACTAAGGGTTTTTTCCAGCAGACCATCTGCTCTCCAGGTGGGAGACTTGTCGGCCGGTTGTTGTTACCACCATGCAGTTGTGTAAAACCCGCCAAGTGATTCTGACCTACCTCGGTCAGGTCGCGTTCCGGGATTAGCACTGCACTAACCGGTGCCAGGGGGACTGTGATCGTGGCAATTGTTGGAACATTGGGAGCCTTAGCGGCGGTATTGTGTGTGTAGTGTGTATCGGCAGGGAGACCCGTAGAAACGGTGGTGCCGCTGGCCGCCCGCGGCAGAGTCTGGAAGCTGCCCCACCAGTTCGCGCATAATCTCGGGGTGGCTCGTCGTGCCGGGTTGTGCCCGGTTCCGGTGGGGCCCGGTGACCACACCCGAGGGGGCCCTTCCGTCCGGCGGACCGGCCTACACTATTCCAAGCGATTAATACCAATGCTGGGCACCACGCTTTGTCTTTCATTGCCTCGATCACAGTCGTCCTTTTACGCCCCTCCCATCCTCCAACTTCTATGGCAGTCAGAAGCACGAAAAAACGGCCAACAGCGGCATCCCCATCCCCCACCAACACGCTGTTTGAGGTGGAAGTCGCTAACATCCGCGGACTCCATGCAAACCTTAACGTCGTCCATCAACACCTTGAGACGGCGAAACCTGCGATGCTCTTTTTGACGGAAACACAGAGGCCGCCCTGCCGATACGTCATACCTGCACTACCCTGGCTATGTGCTGGAAGAGTCCTTCCAACCTAATGCCGGTGTATGTCTATTCGTCGGGGCGGACGTCTGCTGTAGCCGTCTCCGCTGCCTAGAAGACCCATCCTTCTCCACCCTCTGGGTGCACGTTGACCTGGGCTCCACAAGCCGGGTCTATGCGTGCATATACCGCCCCCACAAAGGCGACGCCGAGACAACTCGACTCTTCGAGCATCTGAGTCAGGCCGCAGACAACGCTCAGGCGCAGTTCCTAAATGCCGAAATGGTGTTTTTGGGAGACTTCAATGCCCACCATGAGTCCTGGTTAGGCTCATCAAAAACAGACCATGCAAACCGAACTGCCTATGCGTTTGCTCTCACGCAAGACCTGACGCAACTGGTACACCAGCCCACCCGGGTACCAGATATTGTCGGTCATACCCCCTCCTTATTGGACCTTCTGCTGACGAGTCACCCAGCCGGGTATAAAGTATCGGTTGGTGCTCCATTGGGCTCCTCCGATCACTGTCAGGTTGGCGCTACAGTGCCTTGTGCAGCTCCCCCACAACCTGTGAAGGTGACGCGGCGGTTATGGCATTACTCGTCGGCAGATTGGGACGGATTGCGAGGGTATTTTGCCTCCGTCCCTTGGCGGCAGTGCTGCTTTGGAGAAAGGGATGCTTCAGAGAGTGCATCTGCTATCGCTGACGAGATCAGTACCGGAATGGAATACTACATTCCTTTTACTGATGTCGTCAGTGCTAGCAAAACTGGTCCCTGGTTCAATCGCGAGTGTGCCGCAGCTGTTGAACAAAAACAGGCGGCGTACCGTGCTTGGTCTAGGGCCCAGGCACTCAATGATCATTCAAACCTTGCCTCCCTGAAAGCAGCCTTTAATAAAGCCACCAAGGCCACGAAGAGGGCTTACATTAGAGCAGACGCCCAGCGAATTGCACGTGTTCGCCAAGAACTCATCACGCACCCTACGGGTAGCCGCTCCTACTGGCGACTGGCTAAACACGTGCAATCTAACTTCTGCGTGCCTTCGCTGCCCCCACTGAGATTCCCTGATGGATCGTTGGCTCATCATCATCAGTCATTGACGACTGACTTGGTGTAATGATTAAGAAGTTGGCTACTACACCAGAGGTCGCGGGTTCGATCCCCGCACAGTACAAACATTTGTGTGCATGAACATGTCTGTTTGTACTGGTCTGGGTGTCTCCTATCTATAATAAGTATGTATTTACAAAAGAAAATGTATTTAAGTATGTTTATCCGTTGTCTAGTATCCCATAACACAAGCTTTAATTAGCTTACTTTGGGGCTAGATGGCGCTGTGTGGAATAATGTCCAGGGATATTTATTTATATTTATCAGCCGCAAGAGAAAGCCGATTTACTGGCTAACCTCTTTGCCGCAAACTCTTGCATCGATGACTGCGGTGCTGCGCCGCCTGAAATTCCACATTGCGGCTCCACAATGCCTGATATTCGTATCAGGCAGTGTGATGTTCGTCCCGAACTGCAGTCACTCGATGTCAGGAAAGCTAGTGGCCCTGATGGAATTCCAGCTTTGGTGCTGAAGAAATGTGCAGCGGAGTTTCTCCAGTGTTCACTAGCCTGTATCGCCTCTCCTATAATTCGGGTCTTGTGCCGCTGTCTTGGAGGGAGGCGAACGTTCAACCAGTTCCCAAAAAAGGGGACCGGTCTGACCCTGCCAATTACCGTCCAATAGCCGTAACCTCAGTTTTAGCTAAAGTGTTTGGGCGGATCATGAACACGCAGCTCATCCGCTACCTAGAGGATCACTCTCTCATTCACGACCGTCAGTACGGCTTCCGACCAAAACGGTCTACGGGTGATCTTCTAGCGTACGTAACACACATCTAGGGGGGCTATGGACAAGCATGGGGAATCTTTGGCCGTCAGGCTTGACATTGCCAAAGCTTTCGACCGTGTATGGCATCGCTCGCTTCTTTCCAAGCTTCCGGCATATGGTCTGCCACCTCGCCTATGCGACTGGGTCGCCGGATTTCTGGAGGGACGTAGAATTCGCGTCCTTTGCGATGGTCGAAAATCACGCTTTCTCCAGATTAATGCCGGAGTGCCGCAGGGCTCCGTCTTGTCGCCGACTTTGTTTCTTCTGCATATCAATGACATGTTATCTCTTGGTAATATTCATTGCTATGCGGATGATAGCACGGTCCATGCGCGTTATTTCGAGCGCCCTGGGGCAAAGCAGACTGACATCGAGGAGAAGAGGCGAAGTCTTGTTGTTGAGCTTGACGGAGTGTTGGACGCATTTCAGAATGGTGTGCATGCAATCTTGTCGAGTTCAATGCCAAGAAAACGCAGGTGTGTGCATTCACAGCAAAAGCGTCGCCGTTCCTTTCCCATCCCACTCTTCAGAGCACCCCGCTACCGATTAAGGATAAAGGAGCCTAAACGTCCTTGGCATGGATGTTCGTAGCAACCTTAACCAGCGGGACTACATTGGGAGCGTCATTAGAACTGCATCCCGTAAACTCGGAGTCCTGAACAGAGTGAGACGATTCTTCACGCCTGAGCAGCTCTGTCTCTTGTATAAGACACAAGTTCGCTCGTGTGTGGAATACTGCTCTCATCTCTGGGACGGTTCCGCTAAGTACCTACTCGAAGCTCTTGACAGGTTGCAGCGGCGTGCTATCCGTATTATTGGTAACCCAGAGGCAACTTTGACCCTTGAGCCTCTCCAATTGCGTAGAGACATTGCCAGGCTAAGTGTTCTCTATCGCTTCTACAATGGGGAATGCTCTGACGAGTTATGCCAGCTTATCCCACCCTCACCTTTCCACTCCCGTACCACGCGTGCTGGACTACGGCGTCACCCACACACAATTCAACATTTGTTGGCCCGAACTAAAAGGTTCGGTGACTCGTTTCTTTGTCGTACCATCCAGACGTGGAACGCTCTTCCAGCACATGTGTTTCCTTCCTCGTATAGTCCCGGGTTCTCCAAGTGTGGCGTGAAAAGGCATTTCTGCAGGCCTTCAAGGTGAGGATGGCCAGCCCAGTGATTGTTTTGAATGACTGGGCTTGCCAACCTCTTATCTGGACCTCACGACCGCTTTCCATCAGGTGGAGTGAGGTCATCTTGACGGGCAATATAAAAAAAAAATGATTTCTTCTTTTTTTGTGTACTTAAAAAAACGAAATGATAATCACAAGACTGAGTAAGAGTAATTAATTAATTGAAATATTAATATCAGTACGCTTTCCATAGGTGTTCGAGATGAAAGTGCGCGAGAAGCGCGCCAAGCTGAAGGAGTCTGAAGCCGAACTGAGCCGACGGCACGAGGCGACGCGCCGCGCGCTGGAGGCCCAGGCGCGCGAGCTGGAGGAGCGCCAGCGCGCGCTGCACGCCGAGCGCGCCGCCTGGGAGCGCGACACCGGCCTGTCGCTCGACGACCTGCGCCGCCGCTCGCTCGAGGCCAACAGCAAGGAGTGAGTACAGCACGTGCGTCGCTGCTCACAGCGCCTCGTGCGGCACTGAGCGCGTGCCGCACGAGGCGCGCGAGCTGCAGGAGCGCCAGCGCGCGCTGCACGCCGAGCTCAGGGGTCTCACTAACGCAATGTCCGTAGTTACGGGCAAATTAATAAGGTCTTAATTCGTATAAAAACGAAGATGATTTTATCAACCGTCATGTATTTTTGTACTTCAAAATATGATATTTAGTATATACGAGTAAATATACAAGAATATCAAATTGTTGTAGGTTTTTTGACACATTCGTTTGACCGAAATTACGGGCATTGCGTTAGCGAGTAGGCCCCCTGAGCCGGCCACACGAGGCAACGCGCCGCGCGCTACAAGCCCGAGCGACTTTCTCGTAAATATGCGACGTTGCCATTCGTTGCCACACTGGACACTGTTAAATAGAGGCGCATCGAGAACGTCGCATCACGTTCTCAGCATATCTTATGCCTTATTAACGTTTTTCACTGCTATGTTTTGCATATACTATACAGTAAATGGTAACGTCCAATATAGTTTAAGTAAAAATTGTTTTAACTGGCAACCATGATGAACCCTGGTTTCGCCTGAAAGAACTGACTAACTAGCACAAATAAGAATTGACAAAGCGAAACGTTTACTCAGCAGGTTTCCAGGTTTAATTGCATGATCACACTTTTGTCCAAGTGAATTTGTGTAGCCCCCTGGATGACACCTCTGTTAAAGTTATGCTTTTTCTTACTTCATATCCGCGCTAAGAAAGATGAACCTCTGGTAGACCCTCGGGCAAAGTAGGTTTCGCGTTTTTTCGCACATAAACGCCTAGGTTGCTAAACTGATGACGCATTTCATTGGTGATTAAACCACATTGTGATTTTCACCCTCGTCGAATTGAGAGAGACAAAACGAGCAAAACCTTCGTCTGACAGCTGTTAGGTGAATTTCATCGGGCTCCAGACACCGGTAGAATTCGAACTTGTCGGAGTGATAAACGTCACCCGAACGCGTTCCAAAACAACTGGGAAACTGTCAGGTGACAGCTAGGTCATCTTCGATTTCACTCGGGGTCAATTTAGAACGGGTTCGAGTGATTTTGACTCCTCAGAGTGTATTTTGCACTTTATTTGGAACGCAGCCTTATATAATAATTAAGATTTTGGAAGACCCTTTTAGGTGGTGGTAGACTGCTGTCGCTAGATGGCATGCTTGCTCACATTTATTTCTTGCAGAACAACTAAAATAACATCCGACTTATTGTTAAGTGACTTACGTCAGGCTCACATGCTTAAAGTGCTATTTCTATTTCCAGGACTGTCGACGGCAAGGATAAGAAGGACAAGAAAAAGAAAGGTTTGTTCTAAAGACACCACCGGACTTCGTGACTAACCGCCGCGGCCGCCTTGCGACTGCGCAGCGGATCGCTTTAACATTACTCTCTAGCGCCTTAAAGTAACGACCGCGTTTTCGCAACGCGGCACCTTAAATCAGAAGTACTCACTACATGTAAGTACCTATGTTACTTAAACGTGAATTTCGAAATGCAACACAAATCTCAAATATCATATTGCGGTAAATCATACAAAATATGAATTATACAGGGTTTTATAAACACCATCCAAAAAAAATTCCAGACATTAGGCATCAATCGAAGACAGCTTTTTTAGAAATGGTAGGTCTTTCTAACTTTTACATTATTATTTTTTTTTTGAACAGATTATTCGTGCGGCGTGGTTACTTGTTCAAAATTAAATTTCAACTTCTGAATAAAGCGCGGGCGGGGAGTTGATAGGCTGCGAGCCCGCAGTCACTCACGTCACGCAGTGTCAACGAAACTAGTGATTTTTTATACCTTTGAGTAGTTATAATAACATTAATAACTACTGAAGGTTATCAAACAGGAATAAACGTATTTTGCCATTTTTCCATAGATCCTCATACTTCAATTTGGATGGTGTTTATAAAATAGCTCTGTATATTGAATACTTAACTGACGAATCGCCCGTAACGACATAGCTGTTAGACTGTACATATCGTGTTCGAAATTTGTTGAGAAACATAGGTTTCGTGGCGTACATTAAACTGTGTTTACCTCTAGCGATGTTGATGCTAATGAGATTGTCTTGAGATAGGTTTTATATTAATTAATATGCCTAATTCTGGGATGTAGTGCCATTTTCAATGTCGTGACTCGTGTCGCTACCGTCGTGTACACTAATTTCTTGTCGAGTATAAATTGTTTGTCGACGTTTGCTTTAAACTTGTGTGCTCACATCAAGCGTTTGTTACGCATTGCGTCGGAGCTGTCCGACAGATTTGAGTAACTGCGTTGTTATAACGTTCAATAATGATACTTTGAAAAGCATAATACATTCTAACATAACGTCAAGCAACGTGACAGCCTTTTGATCTGTTGAACAGCTTCGACATTACTAAATTGTATGTAATAGTGAGATGGATGATATTAATCGAAATAAGGTAATTGACACATGTCTGTTGTAAATATGAGTAACACATTAACGTGTAATACGTGTAACGCGTAACACAACTTTCTATTAACTATTCTCTCTTCTCTTCTCTGGAGTGATTGTATTCAACTTAATTCCAATACGAACTATATTATGTAATTTTCAGATTGGTCTTTTAAGAGCGTTGCAACGGGGATAGCAATATAATTTGGACGGAAGTCCAAACACAACGCACCACCTTAGTTTAGCGAGTAATAGTTGTATGGTTAACTAGCATAATGGAACAACGATTAATAAAAGACTACAAAACCTAATAACTATCTGACATTCGGCGACTGACTTCAAACGGTTTTAGGCGTGTTCACTTTTTATGTATTTATTTATAAGATATTTTCCATGACAAAGCATTTATTATGCATAAGTGAGGCCTAATTTTGTACTTCTTGTGTTTTCAAAAACGTTTTATAAAACATGTTTATAATGTTATTTATTATTTTATAAAATATAAGCCGTTAAAAGCAATCAAATAGCACAAAAGATTTACAGTTTATGAAATGATTAGACGTTTACGTCCACGAAGATGCCAAATAGCTTGTAATGACAGTCTGCTTTAATCGACTTCGAATGTCTTGTATTTTATCATTATTAGTGAGATCTATAGTTATCAAACTAGTGACAGCTACGTGATTTATTCAGCTCAAATTCAATGTAAAATAAAATCTATATTCTTTACTAATAAATATAGCATAACAAATTTTAAGAAATAACATTCTTTGTTATATTTATAAGTAGAGATAAAAATAAACTTGATGTAGTTATTTAAAATAAATTAGGTCTACACCATTCTAAATTTTAACGTGAAATTAGATTATAAATATTTTTTACTTCTGTATCATTATTACAAATTAAAATTAATGCAATTTGGCTTAAATTGGTGCATTCGTATAACTTGACGAGTTGTGGAATCGCATGGCGTCTGTCACGTGCAGTCGAGTCACGAAGTTTTACGGAACTAACCATCGACAAGCTTTAGCATGGCAAATAATACCAGATTTTTCGTAGTAAAAATTCTCGAGTGTGTTTTGCCTTACGTTTTAGTCACGAGAACGTCGCAGCGTAATGCTCTGTGTGACTCGACGTGGACTCATTGAATATTGTGCTTAGTGATATTAAATATGCTCATAGTTCAGTTGTGACATAGACTCTAGCCTTAGCTAGTTGTTAGCATTTCTTATAATGATAGGGGGGTATGAACCAGGGAAGGCTCGCCTAAATAAATCATTGTCACAGATGCTTTGTTACTCACCATTTGACATATTTCATGTAAAGCCCTTCTTTAAGATTTACTGGCCCGTATTTTTACATGATTATTCTGTATAAAACACTTGTAGAGGATTAACCGAAACTTTTAAATAAATATTAACTTGTCGAAGTTACTTATAATTTTAATAAATTGTATCACTGTTGCTTGAAAAAATTCAATCGAATGGTACTCGCATCTACTTGTCTTGTGAAATTGAGACTTAAAACAAGAATTAAAAGTTAAATCATATTTATTCCTAAATTATTATAAACTTCGTAGATGTTAATTACTGTTATTTCTTACATTGCACACACAACTCATCTTCCTCTAATTCATAAATTACTACTTTATTTATGTAAATATTTTCGTTTAGTAATTATGATTATATAAAACAGATTGATATACAAGTTACACCAATAACTATGTAATTTATGAGACATGCATAATCTTTGTTTATTGAGCATGACGTTAAATTTGTATTATTTCCTACATTACAGTATTGACTTCCGCATTAAAGTTAGGAGTTTAGGTAGTAAGATTATGCTTAATTTTGTATTTTTGTGTAGGGCCACGGCCCGCTCTACCATACAGATCATTTGCTTAGTCATTACAATGGATATGTGATGTATGATGGGTGAGCAATGAAGTTGAGACGATGTAATATATTGTACCTTTGAATATAAATAAATACGTAATATATAGGATTTATTTGTTTCATTTCAAATTTAAATAATGACGAGAGTTCAATGTGGGTCTTGCAAACTTACCAGCTTGCCCGTCCCAGTCTGCAAGATTTATACATTACCCTTGATTAAATTTATTACCTTTGATTGGAATCTGTTGAAATTTCAAAGCAATCGACGTCAAAACTTTCGGTTCCATTATACAGGGTGTCCCGGGTAACCTGTACCAGCGAAGGTCTGTGGTCTGGGGATCGACCTTTGATTGGAATCTCTTGAAATTTCAAAGCAATAACGACGCCAAAACTTTCGGTTCCATTATACAGGCTGTCCCGGGTAACCTGTACCAGCGAAGGTCTGTGGTCTGGGGACCCCAATACCTATCGATTGGACCCCATGTATGTTCCGCGATTTTTGGTAGGTAGTTTTTGAGTTATGTTTTTATTTACGTATTGAGAAATGAAATAGACACTTCATATGAATTCCTTTTATTTGGTGATGTATTAGATCACGTACACAGTGTTATACATTCGTCTGCCACATCAAAATACAATCCATAAATTCACGAACAACCTCAAAATATTCTGTTATGTAAACAACATAGCTACATCTAGGTATTTATATTAATAATAATCTTTGGCAGCGCTATGGAAAATATACTTCTACTTAATTATTTCAATGAAAATGCAACTTCAAATATATTATTATTATATTATAACAATCACAACAGTTTCTCGACAATACAATCTTTATTCTTTAATATACACAAATTATTATTAAATTGATTCAAAATATCGACGATACGTAATTTAACTAAGATCTTCCTGAATCATTCATTATCTATCAAAAGTAATTTTATTTACAATACTTAATCGTTTAGCGGGGTTTTACTCCTTCAGGGTTACAATCATTTACACACATTACACATGTAAGAGACAATAAAAATATAATCATTATAATATGTATGTAGGTACTTTGCACCTCTGGTTCCTATTTGCATTAGGCTTATTATACATGCTACACATTTTTGGTTCATTATATTTCCGACTTCATTTCACCAAAACATTACCACGCGTGGGTAAATAGGGATAGACAGAGTATGTTAGGCTTCTACAAGTACATACAAAAGTAGTGGGTGTTATAAAACTTTATTATAGAGGTTGAGTTGAATATGAATTAAAGGCGTTTTGTTAAAAAATGATTTATTATTAATTGCTTCGCCTTAAATATGCCTTTAATATTTTGAAGACCCAATTTAAGTTTCATAATTTTGTGCAGAAAATTCTAATTTGAAAAAGGGGAACAATTTACATTATTATATCTAGTAAAAGGTTTTTGAAGTTGATTTAAAATCGATCTATAAAATTAATGCAATGAAAGGACGCTAGAAGATTAAAAAAAGGAAAATGGGAGCCACTGCGTTTCATTCGGTCCATACCATCAGCTATGCCTCTTTCTAATATAATATAACTAGCGATTAAGTATTAGTATTAATGGTGTTCTTGTCGTGACCCTTTAAATTTATACTACTTTTAAATCTTTGAAATTATAAGGACGTTGTACTAAATCTCAATAAGTATTTTGAAATATCACAAATCACTGTATCTCTAAACACTATACACTAACCAATAAATTATATATCTTTATTGCGATGGAAGTCATATTGTGTTTGAAACAACCTACAAGAATGTATACTGTTTCGAACCGCGGATTACAATCAACTTCCAAACGAAGTTGCTAGTCTATAGTTATAGAGCATATTTGAAACTTTCTTAGAGGAATAACTTCATTAAGTAGCACCGTCGTTTTTAGTGCTTATAATATAGATAACTAACAAAGCATAGGTGAGCAGAGTTCCTTCTTTCTTCTTTTATATTGGTGTCATGGTTGTTAGTTTGGTTATTTTTTGAAACAAACATTAATTTTATCCAATTAACTGCATACATCCTCGGAGGCTGCGCACGCGCTTATTGCCCTTTGCTCGGTTGCGGTTGCACGCAATGATTCCAACAATATTATTAAGAACTACATGAGTAGGCACAATGGCACTGCTATTGATTAAAACATGATCTACATCCAACAATAAACTTACTTCACTGATCCGTGATAGCATTTTGTATGTACTAATTTTGTATGCAACGATATAATTTGTATCTAATTGCAATTGTCGTTGCGTCGCGTGATATTATTTAAACAAACTATTTAATCTTAACATGATATATTTAGTATATAAATAGTTTTTTTTATGCTAATGTGATATTGAACTTACTCTATTTCATAGTTTCGGGAATTGCTTTGGCACAATTCAATGTGATTGTGTTCAGAAGGACGATCAAAATGTGTTTCAATGCAAGATCAATGTTGATAAATTGTATCAAAGAGAATGTTAAAGATTATGCCATTTTGAGAGTGAAGCGAAGCGTTAAATTCGTCCTTTTCATTGAAAAGATCAGCTAGGTAGGTAAGCAGAGACCACTGGAAATAGTGCACGTTAGGCAGATATATCAAAGGTTGGAAAATATTTCAAGAGCAAATGGCAATTAACAAGTAAATGTAAAGATCTGTGAATTACGCAGTTTTCAGCTAAACCAGCTCTGCGATTGCAATAAAATTATATCCACTTTAGTGTGTGGACAATTTTATTAAACTTTACTGGTATTTAACAGTAAAAAGCAATTAATGCTAAACTTGGAATCTAATGTTACGTGGCCACAAAGTTCGATTCACAACACTTCAATATAAAGCTTTATCAAGCTCTTTACATTAGTCAAATATTGTTAGTGAGTAACTAGCCTAATTTCTCCTCATAATAGAATTGAAACAGACTTACCTAAGAGTTATCTAAATAAATTATGATAAAATTAATTAAGAAGGCAATAAACAAGTTTAGGTAGGTTAGTAGTAAGTTTTAACAATCGTCATAAGTATAAAACAAAGCTAACATCGTCCATAGAGTTAGACTTGAAGAGTAGGTATATGCTAAAAGTACCTTCGGTGAAACAAGCAGTGTTATATAGACCAGTAGGAGGTGAGCGAGCCGACGCCAGCGCCGGAGGCGAGCGCAACGAAGAGCGGCGAGGAAGCGCAGCCACTAATGTACACTCGCTAAATAAATTGAGAGCTAATCACGTGAGAGAGAAACGAGGAGATAAAAGTATCTAGTATTGCCGAACTGTGAGTTTGACTTTTCAAAATAAAAACATGGGTAGTTTAAAATGTGTTTATACTATACAATGGGCCCTTGGCTTTTGATATTCACCGACTATATATTGCATTGCCTCTTGAGACGAAGGATAAAATTTCGGATATATTGTTGAACAATTATAGTTTCGTAGCATGCACAACTCTGAGAAACATAAATAAGGATGCTGTTAAAATTTGCAAGTTTCATCAGACCAAAACAGTCTATACAGTCTGTAGAATCAATAGGCATTGAGCCGCGGTCGGCATTGTTGAGGTTCAAACCTCGATATTATTTATTTGATTAATAGTATGGCAAGTTACCATTGTAAGTCATCAATAGTACCGCCACATTTTGCGATATATGCTACCAGTTTAGTAAATCAATGGGTTCAATAGTCACACTATTTCCAGACTATAATTTGTATAGTCGTGTCATATCACCAGGGTATAGTGTACTAGTTCTTGCTTATCAAGCGGCAATACTAGAAAGGGGTGTTACATTGTTCGTGAGACAAAATACTCAACTTGTGAATATAGTAAGTACACACATTCCTATTTACTAAGGGTATAGAAGCTTGTAGAAGGGTAAGCCTACTAGATTAACCACTTAGTATACAGACAACTATCAATATTTCTCGTTAGAGGCACGTTCGACTGTCGTTTAACAATACTTAAACACTAAATAACGACTTTGTCGTCTGTCTGCAGCAGTAACAATTACTTAATAACCTACTTTATGTGATATGTTCCTTATTGCCACAATGAATTTGTACCTTAATTACAGAAATGGTCGATGATGCGACATGCCGCGTGATATGAGAGCGCACAATGCAGCAGCCAACGGGCGTTGCGGACCGTAACTAGGTGAGATAGATATACATACATTCATTCTATGTACATATTTCTTTTTTCTGTGATTTTGTTGCAATATGTCATTAATAGGTTGATAATTATGTATCAATCAAAAGTATTGTACTAGTAGTAGAAAAAAATCTATTAGTAAGTAGTAGTGAACAATGCCTTTGAAATAGGTAGGTAGTACAATTTTAATCCATTTTGCAAAGCACTGAGTTTTAATAACTAGAAACTTTAATTGAATTGTATCTCTTCAGTTACTCACCTCTCGAATGAGACTCGGCAAGCATTAGCATTATTTAAAAATGATGTCTCAAGCACCTAGTGGTATTGGTGGTTTATAGTATTATAGTTCGGACGAGACTTGGCAAGCATCAGTATCTTTTTTTTTAAATTGCCCGTCAAGATGACCTCACTCCACCTGATGGAAAGTGGTCGTGAGGTCCAGATATGAGGCTGACAAGCCCAGTCACTCACTGTGTTGGCCATCCTCAACATCTACATGGCATTACTAATCAAAACTAAACTTCTTATTTAATTTATATTATTTTCTGACTATAAAAATTGTCGCGCGCCCTAGATACGGTCGTCGATGGGAAGAGGCATGCAACACTGATCCACCCCGGCGCGAGTCGCGGCTCGCCTATATAACACTGAGCGTTTCTCGGGCGACGGGGTGCTGCAAGCAGCCACCAGAGTCAAGTTCCCTCATCTTAATCTTAAACACCTCTCCAAGATGAAGTACGACATCCATTACGATAACCACGTATACACATGCAACACACAACTATTGATCCGATTCACAATCATGCAGCTTGCCGCCAGGCCTTTCCTTTAGTAACCGCTCTTTAATTATATTTACACGAACTCGTTGAAGAGAAATGACTAATGCGATAACATCGAATGCAGAGTAAGACTGTGTTTATGAAGTAGAATGTGGTAGAATAGCATGTCTTGTAAATAAATGGTCGTCATCGATGCAAAAATAAAGTGTAGGAAGCTTCGTGCATAACATAAAACAGAGTGCGACAGGACCACGGAAGGTGCAGTAGGGTGCAGAGAGTAGAAGCGTAACAGAGCAGGGTAGTAGACGGTAGGTACACATATTTAATAAATAACTACAAGGTTCACTTACATAAATAGGTTAAGAAAGGGAAAATTAAAAAAATAGGCTTCTTAGTGTTCTTGTTTACGTATTATATGTAACAATGTGTAACATTATGAAAGTGTAACAAGTATTTATTGTACGATTTCAATCTTCTCTTAATTAATATTGATCACAAATTGATATAGTCGAGGCAAAGATAGTAATTGCAACAAATGCTTCCGTATGCCTTTCTACTCTTACGGAAAGTTGAATAAGAAAAGTATGACGTTTGACTTTAACATTAGAATTCTAAGTAGTAACAAGTTATTACAACAACAGTAGATTTATTAAGACCCACAGCCAAATGCCTCACGTACGCATGTTTGCGATCTAACTAGTAAAATAGAAGATCTAAGTTAAGAAAGAGGCGCCCCTCGCGGGCGCGTTTGTGTGTCGCAAGTGCTGCTTCGTAAACTTAGTTTGTTTATCGTACTGTCCATCTTATGTTAATTAACTATACGCTGAAATCCGCGTAGCGACCGCAAACGCGTGTGCGAGTCGTTCAACGGGTTCGCAGCTGAAACTCGGAGTAGACATCGCACGCATCGGAGTGCAATCGTATCGATATCGAACTTGCGCTGCGATGCAGGCGGTACCCGGGACGGGCTACGCTTCGGATACGCACAACTTCCCACGAGGGTCATTCGTTGTCTTTTACGATACCCCTATCGCCCGGGGGTCTCTATTAAAAAATAATTGTCATCTAGCTCAAATTACGTAATCTCAAAAATAAATTACACAACCTGTATAAAATGATCTTACAAAAATATTCGACGACTACGGTGGCTAGGCGCCCCGACAGTGCCACCGATCGTGCGGCGACTCTCGCGCCCGGAGCACTACTGCTTTTTTTAATGATGATAGACCCAACGGAAAAAGCTGCGCATATACGATAACGCATAGGTCATTATTTGCTTCTTTTCTTATGAGCAACATTATCCCTACTTGATAATTTTAAAAATCTGTAATTTTAGTTTTATTTTTGTGATCATGTTTTTTGTCGTTTAAACTGTCAATATTTTTTTAGTTTTACTGACAAAATCGGCATGCTGTGCTGTGCGTATAAATAATTTGCGTCTTAATCAGTTGAAACTGGACAAAACCAGATTTTTTATTAGGATTACCTGATCCATCTAGCTTTGCACGTTAATGGTGACAACTTGTCAGCAGCCACACATCGATCCTAAGCTGAAAATAATGCTGGGTAAAAAAGAAGCAAATGAGGAGCTCAGCCCGTCCCCCGAGGTTGGCGACGTTGTTTAAGGGAACCTTAAAACAAGAGGAAGCTGACCCTGGTCCGGCGCGCGTCGCCCTTGCCGCGCCGGCCCATGCCGTACTGTCACATGGCCGTGTCGGCGCCGCTGCCGCCCGGCTTCGCGTCGCCGCCGACGCCGCCGCCGCCGTCCTCCTCGCGGCGCCCCGACGCCGACGCCGTCGCCGCCCCGCCCGCCGACAGACCCGTGAAGTCAAGCTTGTACTGCACCAGGACAGATATGTTAGACATCTTGCAATGCTTTAGGATATGACTCTCAGTTGGTGGATTCGATAACTGCACATTCAATTCAAATAGCTTTTATTTCATTACTATTCTAGGATTTTATTTATTCAAAAAATTCCAAAAGTGTCAGTGAGTGATACAATTTTTTATTAGACTCAAAAGTATTTCAACTTGCCATTATCGAATCCGCAAGTTCTGTTCTGGGAGTCGAAGCGACACTTAATAACCCAATGATATGACGGGAAACACCATGCACGCGAAACAGTCTTGGTTAAGCAATGCTTACGCTAGATCGACCGATTCACGGTCATACTTCGTTTAGTTAGTTAAGTATTTTACAATTAGTTTCAGATGGTAAGTAAATTCAATTCTAACTTTACTTCAAAGGGGATGTACGAACTTAAAGCTCATAATTGTACATTTTATAAACTTTAAGGCGAATGATTAGGTACAATACCACACTGAAACTAAACTAAATAAAATTCATTGCAACATCACACCAACAACATCCAAAAATTAGCTATAACACCACCAAACAATGCTACGCTAAATATTAGTAAACCAGTATTAGTCCGGTCGGTCAGTTTGCATATTATTGCATTGTTGCAAACTGAAGCTTTTACGATAACACAACGTCGACAATGTACCTACTTCAACCATTCAATACACTATTTTCACTCTTAAATGTGGATGCTTTTTGTAAATTTGGCTTCCAATGCATAGGGACTCTCTCGGGCATACACAATGAATACTGGAAACAAGAAATCATAGAAAACATAAATGAAAACAAAAAAATATTGACAACGTAAATGTTGACAACGTAAATATTGAATTTTGAAAATAAAATAGCAATTTTAAATTACTTTTTAGCTTTATAGCTAGCTGTCTTTGAGTAATATTTTCTCTTAACTTTTATAAGTAACAGCAATTAGCGATAACGTCGATCTAAGATAATATGAGATCTCAGTGATGAGCATGATAACACATAACATGCATACTACATACACAGGTACACACAGAAGTACGAGAGGACAAATGTATGTATGTATGTTTATAATAGTGCAAGACGGAGACAGACCGAGTCGTCCCTTGTATTCGCTGAGGATTTGTTTATTGCTTTGTCCAGCGGAATAAGACCCTGGTGCAGAAACACCCGGTGCGTGGCGAATGGGAAAAAGAAACAAAAAAACAAATAAAATATACTGTAAACAAAATGGGTTCGTCGATACTTTAATTTCTCTATACTATTTCAAACTATTTTTCTAAAAAACTAAGGAAATTTACTCTTGATTGATGTATTCATGAAAATTCATATTGTGATATAACGTTGAATGTTCACTCATCAGTGAACTCTAGTTTTGCTAAAAGTAGTAAAAGCATTTCAACCAAGAATAAATCTCTTAATAGTGATCACACTGTTTCGGCCGTTTCCCGAATGTCTAACAATCACGAATGAAATAGAGATTCTTTAAAGTACTTAACGGGTGCAACACTCTGGTGCCTTTTAACCACTCCCACACTGGCCTCCCACGGCAAAGGTACCTATGGAACATTACGTTCCAATGCACTAACATCTTTATGTTTCCTATAGAAAAATCACTAAACTTTCAAAATGTGCGACGTGTTGCTCAAAAAGGTCGTATTTGAAAAAATGTATTGCAAGAGGAATTAAATTGGATGTGTCACCTTGTTGGCGCAGTCGAAACACGTGGTTACGACCTTGCTTATGACATTCATAAGGTGTTTCGTCTCCTGGATGACGTTGTCCACTTTGCTGAACGTGGCGGCGCGCCCCACCGTCGGCTCTTTCACCGTGAACTGCAGCTGCTGAACGTACGTAGGGACTTTGTCTAAGTGTTCCAGGAGTTCTTTTTTTGTCGTTCCAGCTGGGACCTGGAATTTAAGACGTCAATCATAAGCATTTATTATCTCTCGTCTCAGTCTATAAACAATTATTTCCATATGAGCTCTTTTACCTGATATGAAAATTGTCGCACTATTTTATAAAGTCTATTCGCTTCTTCTGCGAAATATTCCGCTTGCGTGAATAGGTCCTGCGTAGTATTTAAGAGACCCTCGCCTTTTGTAAACTGGTACATAGCGAAAGCCATGGAAGACATATTTTTCGCCCTGAAAGCAATGACAAAGGTGTTTGATTTATTACTTTATTTTAATCATTGTCTGAAAACTGACACTGATAAAATGTTTACTTAACTAACATGAACGTTACATCGGTAATTAATCTACATTGTTCTAAGTTTACATATCCATTTGGCAGCACTCGGAATCTTTGGTTTTATTCAACATCTTATCATTTTAATGATATACGTGCATTTTCTTTAACGTATAAGACTATATTTGGGTAAACTTTCCATTAATGAACTTTACCCCTAACAAAATTTCAATGATTGAGGCTTCTGAAAGGTATGTAAAGTGGATGGTCCCGGTTGCTACAGCTAGATGGCCGCGGTAGAAACAAGCCAAGTCAAAATTCTCTTAAAAAGTCAGACACCAGGCACGCCGGAACATGCGAAATAATGATTAAACAGTTATTTTGCTATCCAAGTTTACCCACCGTTAGATGGGAGGTAAACGGTTACCTAACATGGTTTATTGGTTACCGAAGTTTTAGGATTAACCGATTGGATATTACATTCAGGAGTACCTTTTCACGATATCGTTGTTTTCGTCTGCAGCAGCCCCCTGCCACTTTTCAGTCTCGGCGTCCATCTCAGAGGACATCATTTTCATTTCCAGACCCGACTTTGCAATTTTCGCTTGCTCGTCGGAGTCCAGTCGCACCGCTTTCAATGGTTTACTAGTCGTACCATGTTTCTGTAACATACGCCGAAGCCTTTACTTAATTTGCTATCTAAATCGTGATTTGTTTTTACAGTTGAGAATTTTATAAATAGGTGGTGTTATGTTTAGCACGATTTAGCATTTTAAGAATAATACGACTATGTTTTCATTACTCATACACGGAAAGTAAGCTTGAAGTAGCCTGAGCATAGGGTTGAAAGCTACACTTTCAGCCCTAGGGCTGTAAAGTTTTTTTCAGCCCTAGGGCTGAAAAGATTTTTTCAGCCCTAGAGCTGAAAGTAAATAACTGCCAAATGTCACCTTCTATTTTGACATTCCTTTTGCGGCAAGTCGATGTAGTATACTATTCAGCCACAGCTGTATTTGAAATTTCTTAATCTTGATTTCAAATGAATATTTAAACAATCGAAGCAGGAATATACTCATTAATGTATGTTTCACTTAATTTGTATTTAATTGAATAAATTTGAGCTAAGCATTTACTATAGAAATGAAAAAAAAAATCTTTAAATAAAATAATCGGGGGAATTCCATCATCATTGTCTAAGTATGCTTTTTCACAAACATTAAAAAAAAAATGGTTGAATTCCACAGACAAAAAACGGCGGGATTGCAACTATTCGAACTTCATTCAACTGTTTCGTAAATCGAGTGAGAAGTTTATTTGGTTGAACTTATGTATCTGATTTTTATTTACTTTCCTTATAATAGTAACGAAAAGCAGAGTGTTTACCTAGGAAGAAAGACCTTTTCAATGCCTTCGAACTATTAGCGCTCTCGCTACGCTTGCGCGCCAAACCATCTCGTGCATTGTAAAGGTAACTTTCTCACCTTGTGTAACAATCTACTAATAATGTTTGCTAAACATCGCCTTTTCCGTTGTCGAAGAAATGATTGTTTCTGTGTTCTAATAATAGATCGTATTAGTCAAAGCTACAGCCAAAATCGGCAGCCATTAATCCGCTACTCACCCCTGGCCTAGGCAAACTGCTGTACTGCTGCTTGTCAGGCCGGTCGTCGGTGAGGTCGAGCAGCTCGCGCGCTAGCCGCGCGGCGTCGGCCAGCAGCCACGCCCACATGTCCACGAACACGTCGAGGTTCTCGCGCGCCGCGGCGCTGCCCGGGTGCGCGGCCAGCGTCCGCGCCGCCGTCACCACTTGGGGACCGTATATCCTCAAGTTGATTTCGGCGAATTTTGCGCACACTTGTAAGGTTTCAGACATCGCTATGTGCCTAAGTAATTTGCATACCTAGAACATATATCTGAAGATTAACATTGCCCAAGCGCTGCAGCTGATCTTTGGATGTTACAGTGAAATAATTATGAGGGCTTTAAGAATATTCAGATCAAATGTTGTAAAAATAATAGTAATTTGCTCATAGTAGACTGAATCTTTAAGATTACAGAAAAGTAATTCAAGCGATTATTTGCTAGAATACATTTCAGTCATATTAACACGAGGTCTTCATACACAAATTGAAAATAATAATTAATACCTAAATGTAATAATGGCAAGGGGTTTAGTATGGAGATAATAAATTGAGACCTCAGTCTTCTCGGAGGTGCTGGCGGATGTTTGAAAAATGAGGATTGGATTATCAAAGCAAAACAGACAGCTACAAATAGCAATCCGGAAATACATATGCCGGCAACAAGTGAGCACGATTTCCCGTTGAATGATGTAGCAAATTGTTTGTTGTTTGTAGAGTAGAGGAATATCAACAAGTTGAGCAATGTTCTTTGCGGTCAAGTATTTGAAGAAAACGCTGAACAGAGTCTCAAATGTGATGAAATACCTGTACCAAATATTATACTTAAAAGTTGGTAACTGATTTGATTAGATTGTTGTTGAAAACATTGTTCGTACAAAAATGGCACTAAAAAAAAATGCGGCAGTGAAAGTTGACCAAAGTATGTATATTGGTTAGTTTATATTGCATTATCTATGTAGTTATTATTTTAATTAATTCATAGCAAGTTTTCAAATTAGTATTTACTTTTAGAATAACCAACCTGTATCGGTTTTGTGTGTTTCGTTTGATAGGTACCTCTAGAAGCTTAAACGCGCGACTTGGATTGAATGGTAGAGTTTTATGCAGAAAGAAGGATTAACGTTACCAGTACTCTACCTCTATTATGTGATCTAATTGTTCGTGCAGCCGGCTGGCTATCTGGTGCAGTCTCTCTGATTCTCTCTCACCACAGGAACTAGCTAGAAACAGATGTTACATTAATTGGTGATCAAGGCCCAAAAGCGTTGTTAATGTAATAAAGCTAATCATGTTAGGTGAGGTGGTTTATAAAGAGCGGACATCCTTGCAACGTGGAAGAATACTAGTTATTTAATATTCCAAAACTTGTTGCTATTTGTAACATAAGAATATCATAGGTAGTACGCTAGTTTTTTTCTATTACTAGTAGGGCTACCAGATCTAGAAGCATTAAATACTGACTTAATGTCAAGGTACACTACTAATGCCGGTAATTTTCCGGGCTAAGCTACACGTCCAGCTACTTCGGACCTCTGGCAGCCCCGTCGACCAGGGCGCAAGGAGTTCGCTCTGTATAAAAGCCCCGCAGTACCTATTTTCCGTCGTAGGTTACCTATGTGCGCGAGGTCGGTGGCGAGTCGGCGCGCCTCGTCGGCCAGCGGCGCCAGGTCGCGCGCCTGATCGCGCGCCGCCGCCACCAGCGCGCGCTCCAGCTCCGATGCCGCGCTGTTGGCGCCCAGGCACGCGCTCTCCAGCGCTGCGCCGGCCCCGCTCGGACCTTGCTCCTCCTATTTTGTTATCCCAAATTCTGTTACGGCTATCATTACAATTTTTACGAGGAATAGAAGAAACAAAAACGAAATAAATAAAAATAATAATTGAAGAACAGTGTTGCTTCTTCCGTGCACTGTAGCAGGATTAATGCCTTCTAGATCCTATTGAAAAACATAAATACATAGCAAGATAATAATATAATGACAGAAGAGCAAGGAAATCCATATCAAACTTCTCCTGGCGGAATTCCTCACCATGGACACGGCGACGGCGACTAGCCTCTCCAACTCGTACGCTATCCTCTCGGCGAGAGCCAGAATTTTCTGCCTATGGTTGTGAGAGGTGTAAGCGGAGTCGGTGAAGTCATGCGTCCTCTCGACGAGCGCTCGCAGGGTCCCTGCGAGGGCCCGTCTCCTGGGCGCGTCGGCCCCGCCGCGGGCCCGCGCCGCGCGCACCTGCGCCGTGAGCCCCCGCAGCGCCCCCAGCGCCGTGCCCGCTTCCCATTGCGCGGCCTGTCAAAACATTCACCCGAAATGTCACCGACAACAATAATAAAGTTTGCACCCTTAATACTGAAGATCAGTTGAACGAAAGTTCTTGAATGACTTCTTCGAACAGGGGAGAAGTGAGACGGTGCAACAATACAAAAGAGAAATCTAATTAAGAAAACAAAAGCCTCAATAAGTGAGATCGTCTGATTTACTCGATTAAAGTGTCTAGCTGCCAAGAAGCAAACTTTACTTTTCACCTTTGCATAATTTATACTACGCCATAAGTTTAATTTGATTACTTACCAATACTTTCGTGTGTACGTAAGCTCAGCATGTGCGTTTAGAGGGTACATGTCTAATGCGTAATTTTAACTAAAATTATCTCCAATAAAATATGGATTCCTTTAGCGTCAAGCTTAGCTAGGAAGGCCAAAAACCTAAGCAAATTTGAGCGTGATTATCAGAATAATTATGTGAGAAGAAAACGTAGGTACCTAGAGTCAAAATACGCTGTTATTGCGCTAGTTGAACACTAGAATGTGGTGCGGTTTATTCAACAAAAATATGCTTCCTTATACTGTTCGGGCTTCAAAGATTTGAAGCTTTTGAAAATTTACCAATTACGAAGAAAAGTTTGTTTGTATAATGCACTGTGTAGGCTAGGCATTCAAATTCATTAATGTATTCGTATGAGGAAGCAGTACAGTGTTCTATTATTAAACAGAAGCATAATAATCTATAATTAAAATACAATAAATGAATGCATACTTCCAAAGATATAAAATTGGAAGACACTCTTCTACCTTCACTGATTACTTTGTACCTGTTCATGACTATCCGAGAAAGGTTGCAACTACAAGAAAAGAAAAGTTGTGTTTATGTGTTGAACAATTTGAAACAGGAAGAGACAGACACTAATTGAGATAGAAAGAAATTGTCACAGAGATTATTAAAATAGACAGGGCAGAACTAATAGAGTTGGGTATTATAGGCATACTTACGACCCGACTCCTCAGAGTTTATCAGAATATCAAATAGTAGATAGGGGTTGCTTAAAGTTTCATACACATTAATCAGATCCCCTCGTAAAATATGCAGATGGTAATTTCGGATCGGGTTATTTATTAAAGACCCCATAAAAGATCATTGATCTCTGTTCCGGCCTTGCAAAGGGTGTTTAAACGTATGATACATTTTCTGTATCTTTGTTTAGTGAGAGCACGCTCAAATTGTTATGTTATTAAATTATATATTTTGACGAGAACATGTAGTTGAACAAGGGTTGGGTTGAATCTTGAAGTTGCCTATCGCGATAGCGCAATGATCCTTATCGTGCCTTCGCCTCGAGCTGGCAGGACGGCAAAAATTTATCGATAACTATTATTTCTTGCTACGAAACAAAAACAGTCGTCGTTTTTCACGCGCTACCTTTCAAAGTGTAGCTATCTTTTAATTATTTACAAAGGTGTATGTTTTAGGATTTTAGTTTGGATTTACACTTATTACACGAATTTTATTAGTTATTCTTGACATTTGATTTATTGTTTCTTGCAGTTCCTTGATCGTGTCGAAAACCATTAACGTTTAGCTCAACTGTTGATCTACTACCATATTTTACGGGATCGAAAATAACCTTGTCAGCTCAAATAAGTTTTTCGTTTCTCAAAATCTCGTACGTTATCAAATATTTTTACGAAATTCCTTAAAAATTAAAAACTTCGATATGTAATCGTTCAGTCAGGCATCTCTACCACGCGTAGAAACGTGTAGGTACACATAAGTACTTCCAGTGGCGCATCTCGGCAACCACTCCAGTGTTTCAAGCCGCCCCTTTCGCCCCTCACCTATGCACATGTTGCGAAGTAATACGCGCTTTCCCGTCATCGGGGTTCATTATGAAAACGTGTAACGACAATTTTCTAATAAGTTTTCTTCTGTTTGTTATATCATTTATTATATTGTTTGTTTTATATATTTCGCCATTTTTCTACGTAACAAAAAGCAACAGACAGTTTACAACATTTTAACATTTATTTATCTTCCTACCCTGAGGTTGTGTTGTGATCGTCCGTAGGCTGCGATAGCCGCTTTACCATCAGGCGGGCCGCATACTTGTTTTCCAACGTCCTGGTATAAAAAAAGGAATCCCAACTTATTGTTCGTAACTTATTACACGGTGTCGGGTTTCATGTGGTCCAAACGAATACCATCGATAGGGGGGTCCAGGGGCTACTCTAAGGACCCCCATGTATGTTCCGCGAAAATTTATAGTTTTCGAGAAAACAGCATTTTTCTAAATTCTTTCTTAGTACCCAAAATGACGCATTTTTTTAATGATTTCTCCTAAAGTATTATTACTAGAACCTTAATTTTTTTTGTTAATATGAACAATTAATAGGCCTTTCATTACACCACTACAGTTGTAACTCAGGCTAATTATTTTTTGCAAAAAATAAATAAACAGTAAACTTTTTTTATTTGGATGATTTTTTACTTTTCTTTAGGGTGGTGTAACTCCAAAAAAGCACATAACATAAAACTTCAGGACCCATTTCAAAAACTTGCCTACTATGTGGCCCACTACTTGTAAAATTTCAATCAGCTCTGCAAGGGCTTAAGTCCCAAATGACCTTCAATAATTGATAGATTTATTACAGAAAATTAGAGGATAACATGAAATAAAGTAGAAACATATCAACGATTTTACAAAAATACTTTATTATGTATTTTTTACTATAATAAATGTTCGAAGTGACGTCCACCTTCAGCTATGCACATACGACAACGTTTAATAAACTGTCTTCTTAGACGTTGAAAGGAGTCGTGTTTTTGTCTTATTGTCTCTTGTGCTTTTCTTAGTTTAGTGTTTAATTCTTCGATAGTATTGTATTCTTTGTAATACACTAACTCTTTGTAGAATCCCCAGATAAAAAAATCGACAGGGTTTAAGTCGGGGGACCTTGGTGGCCAGGCGATAGGTCCACCGCGTCCGATCCATCTGTATGTTTGGTCCAAATGATTTCTAACTACTCTAGCGAAATGGCACGGAGCTCCATAATTTTGGAAAAATACTCGCTGGCGCAACTCCAAATTAACATCGAGCAGAGCATCCAGCATAAGGTCGGGCAGATTCTCCCTCAAAAAACTGAGGTATGTGGCACCATTTAATCTTTCTGGTAGAACAAATGGGCCGATTAGTTGTAGGTTAAAAACTCCAGTCCACAAATTAACAGAAAATTGGTGCTGAAAGCTGTGGCGGCGCACCAGCCTTGGATTTGTTCGCGACATTACGTAAGTGTTATGCATGTTAAAAACACCACTCCTAGTGAATTTTGATTCGTCAGTCCACAAAATCGAGTCAAAAAAACCTGGATCATTGCTATCTCTCCTAATCATCTCTTGACAGAAAGCCACACGTCGGTCATAGTCTGTAGGTAGCAAGTCTTGGACTTTTCGTAGGTGGAATGGATGGTAGCTTTCCTTGCGCAAAATTCTGTGAACTCTTTGATGGGGAACACCGAGACGCCGACCGATTGACCGCGTACTAGCTGCAGGTTCCCTAGCAATTTCTTCCAATACGTTTTCCACCAAATAGGGATCTTCTCTTAAAACACCTTCATTATACGGTGCTCCTGGACGGCGGCCTTCAATGAATGCATTATGCACACGGATGAAAACACGATGATCTGGATATGTTTCAGGTTGTGGTCCACCTCGTTGTAACAGCCGCTGTTGATACAGACGTGCCGCAAGTCGAGCGTTTCCTCTGGCATATCCATAGTAATAATGCATTTCTGCATATTCTCGTGCCGTGTAAAGCATTATGCTTTGAACGAACCCACAAACACACAGTACGTATTAAGGGCAAAATCTAGTAATCGTGCCAAGTCTTCGTTCCAGAGTCGTCAAAATAAAAGTAAATAAGCAATCGAAAAGTCCGTTAACACGCCAGTAGTTAAAAAGGGATAGTATGAACAATGTACGAACGCGAGAGCAGCCAAGGAAAGACTAACAAAACAGTTTGTAAACTTGAACAAAGGGATCAAAACTGGTATCCATCGATGAGCTGATGAACTTCATAGAGGGCAAGTTCACAGCCCTTGAAAAGGGTAAGCTGACTGAGAGCAGTAGCAACTCCCCAAACCAACACGTTCAAAGGGGATATCTGTAAGACGTATGATGTCTTAAGACAGATTATCTCAAAGTAAACTTATTTAATGCCATTGGAAATCAATTGAGTTCATGACTGACGAAATTTAATTTAATATTAAAATCCTCCCATTTCAGTTTTTTTTTTTTGACATGAAGCTCTTGCCGTAGCTGATTGAAATTTTACAAGTAGTGGGTCCACATAGTAGGCAAGTTTTTGAAATGGGTCCTGAAGTTTTATGTTATGTGCTTTTTTGGAGTTACACCACCCTAAAGAAAGAAGTAAAAAATCATCCAAATAAAAAAGTTCATATTTTTTTTTGTTGCAGAAAATAATTAGCCTGAGTTACAACTGTAGTGGTGTAATGAAAGGCCTATTAATTGTTCACATTCACAAAAAAAATCAAGGTTCTAGTAATAATACTTTAGGAGAAATCATTAAAAAAATGCGTCATTTAGGGTACTAAGAAAAATTTAGAAAAATGGTGTTTTCTCGAAAACTATAAATTTTCGCGGAACATACATGGGGGGTCCTTAGAGTAGCCCCGTGACCCCTCTATCGATGGTTTTCGTTTGGACCACATGAAACCCGACACAGTGTACATATATTCAGCAGCGAAGGCTACGAAAATTTTATTACAAATCCAGTTTTGATACTACGTAGAAGTTATGTCATTTTTTCTGCTCAAAAAATATACCTATTACTTAAAAATGTATGTCAACATAATTTAGCATAGTAAATAATTAAGTAACTAGTAAACTAAAAAAAGCAGGTTAAGTAGATCTGAAATGCTGTGCCCCAATTCGTTAAAATCATTACGAATTCTCTCAAAAAGAGTGAATTATTCTGCGAGCCTACTCTCTTCATCGATGGCAAAAACTTG
The DNA here is from genome assembly GCA_947369235.1 of Udea olivalis. NCBI lineage: Eukaryota > Metazoa > Arthropoda > Insecta > Lepidoptera > Crambidae > Udea > Udea olivalis. The sequence goes on along the minus strand of OX376341.1, from coordinate 11,317,547 downwards.
AAGTATTTGCATAAAAATGCGCATTAGTGCATTAGCTACATACACGCCGCGTGCCGAACGCGACGATTGCACCAGGGGAATTAGTATTCTGCGAAGCCCTGGTTAAAAATATTTAACTTTATATTACGGTGGAGTAGATGCCCGTTATATGAAACTAGAGTAGGTACGTGATAGTGTTGTAGCGCCGCTGTTTAAAGTGCTCCATATCTGCTGTCAGTTCAAAAATTTAGTAGCTTAAACGTTACTATTATTTATTTATTTATTAAGATGTTATTTGGGGAAATTACATATACCTATTTTGCTGAACCGCGATTATCATGGCAGCATACATAACCTATTTTTTTCTGTTTACCGTTGCCCTGTTTTCAGCGAATGTTTTGATTACGTTCATTTGAGATATAACTAGAGGATTTAAGCTTTCAAGGAATTAACTTGGCACTTGGTTGAATGTTACACGTCAATGTACCTAAGCTACGTTAACATACTCATCAGGTAACTAACTGACATATTTGATGCAATCGTGTCTACACTTGTGAACCGTTCTGTGGCGGCAGACGGCCCGCCCGACTTGTTTAGGCGGCCGATAACATACTAGGTAAGCGCTTGTCTAAAACTCCTCGCCGCTCCGGAAGTTTGCTACGAAAAAGCGCTTATTTGTCTACAGATTAATTTGAATGGGCTTGAACTATGAAAATGTGTTGTCTTAACATTTCGAAGTAAACTTCATGATGATGATGTCCTTGAATTTTGCCCATCATAAGTAAACCACGCAGTTTTTTTACAATAGCGAATGCTTCGATCGATTTTCACTTAGTTATTTCGACGGATATGTCGCCAAACCGCCCTAACTGTACGTTGTAAATAAAGTTTATTTGCATTTTTGCTACGAGTTGTTAACTTCGATCGATTGGTCTTGTTTGCCCTTTTAAATATAACCTAATTATTTCATTAGATTTCAAATGATTATGTAGAAAAACTCTTATTCGAAACACTATGAATCCCTAAACGAAGAACCGATGCGATTAGAGGAACTAGATGCAGTTTATCAAACTATCATCGATAGTCTGCCATCGTGTTAGTCGTTGTGTAACTTGTATTGTAAAGCCGTGTGCGGTGCCTGAATACCAGTTAGCTCACATCGCATTGTTGTACCCATTGTCTAGTCATGTTCAATTTGCATTTGACCTCCAATAATATAGGGGATTTAGACACGAACATTGCGGTAACCTGCCCAGCTTTAAGGCAGTTAGGCATTGACGAATAATACTGCAGAGACTAGAGCTATATGCATAGTTTGCATAAACAAATTATATGTTAGTGACGTCAGTTAGTGGACAGTGATTCTTTTGAATATGTTCTGTTCTTTTTACCTATTTTAGGTGGCTTACAAACAAAACCATTCGAACTGTAAAATGGATGGTTTTTGTCATACCGCGAGCAATTTTTACTTGTGTGTATATGTTACGAATAATTGCATATCGTTCTGCAAAAAATATCTAAGTAAAGTCCGGGTCAGCACTCTGTTGTAGTCACTCTATCTTTAGCTAGGTCGTAGTAGGGCTCAATATTTATCGCAGCTTTTTATTAGATATCGTTAATTATGACAATGTCAATGAATGTATTTACTGCACTTTATTATTGGGGATAATGATAAACGGTTTAAGATAAAGTATGCATTTTTATTGCTTTTATTAATTGGAACCAGCTTGTTGAACTACTTCACCTATTTTATTTACCAAACGAGATACAAACGATAAATATAAAATGCGTAGTTTAAAAAATCGTTAGCAAACTTTTTAAAAAGTCATCAGCCTTTTTTTAGAGTGACTGTCCAGCTGTCCGCTACAGCCAGATACAGCAACGCAAAAACTGCGCGCTGTGATGTGTTTGATACGGATCACTGTGTCTCGAAACGGACTGAGCCAGCTATATCGGTCGGAGAGAGATTGATAGCTTCTGAAATGAAGCCGTTCTAGTTACGATTTTCAGTAAAACGCTTGTTCAATTGCAATAGCAACATATCTTTGTGTACTTTACAATTTACTCATCAAGTGCAACGCTATCGTCTAGCGTGCAATTTTTAACTCTACGAGAAAGTATTTTAAAAGAAGCAACAATTGAAATAATGTAAATTGTTATTATCTTTACTAACAAACAATTATTTTGACGTTTTTGGTCACCCTAATACGTTTGTATTAGGGCAAGCTTAAAAAAATTTTTACTTTTACAAAGTTAACACTCGCAGAATACTCGTAACATCGTTCTCGTTAAACCAGCCGGTTTTTGCAACACATAAGTTTATATGATAGCACTTTTAGTTGGTTCTTACTTAATATGTTACTTGTGCTTCACACTTTAATTCATTCTTGAACTGTGAGTTATTTTTCAATCATGTCAATGGGGTTGCGTAAATCAGTATGTAATGAAAAACTAGCTATTACGAGTATTACAATCAGTTGTGTGACTATTTGAAAGATAGGGGTGAAAACGTTAAACATTTTGTTCCCGTCAATGCATCACCAAGACCCGTTGGCATGGAATAAGCTGTGGCATCAAACCTCGTGCGAAGGCTCGTCGTGTCCAGGCAGGCCGTCGCGCACCACGTAGTGGATGAGGTCCATGGCGCGTCGCATCTGGCAGAACACCGTGTCGCGGTTCTCCCGGGCCGACGCGCTGCCCGGGTGCCGAAGGCACGTCTGATGGAAAAAAATTTTTTTAGGGGTGTTCTTTTGGAGAAATTGTGTAAATGTTGTAAAAGAAAAGTTATCATTTATAATAGAAATAAGGAAAACAATTAATACACGAATTTTAAACATTAAACGCATGTTGGCATCGAAGCAAATAATAACGAGCTAAAATGGGTAAGCAATTTACGAATTTACCCTTTTATTTTCGTTGCTAAAACCCGGTTATTGTTTCAAATTTAAAACAATAACCGGAGTTGAAAATACAACAACAAATTTTATAACTCACTACACGACAATAGGTAGCGAAAGAGCTCTCAAAGAGCTAATTAAGAGAAAGTAAATAAACTACTGGAGTCGTATGTACCCTAGTACCCTATCATGGCACTGACCATGTATCCTGCCTGACCTAAGCATCTTCAATATGCTTTAGTTAGGCAATAGACATATCTACTTATATTTGATAAAATCAGAAAATCCTGTCGAGCTTATATTGAAATGAATACACATTTTTTTATTGACTGATGTCATAAGCTCTATTTCTCATCTAAAGATTAGACACTAGAAAAAATCCACTTTAGTCCTAAGTTTCGAGCGAGATTGATTGATTTCAACATAACTAATAAAATAATTCAATTAATAATCTACGTTAAGTACATTACATGGGCGAAGACGAGAAATATTCAATATTTAAATTAAAATAAGCAGTTTTGGAATGATATTATGTAGATTGAGAAAATAGAAGGTTAATAAACCACAGTAGTGTGGCGGAACAAGGGAATGCAATTCTAATCCTAGCACCTGCGGTTGTTAATTAAACATTAGATATAAATCCTATCTACTTAGATACTTAATATGTTGTTATAGTGCTTCTACTGATTCTGATTGCGGTTTGTTATACCTGTTAAATGAAACCTGGGCCTGTTAAAAGAACGAAATAATCACCCAGGGAAAATAGGTAAAATAAGAAAACTTTTAACTACCTAATTCACTGCCTACCTAAGTGAATGTTAGCTGAGAATTCGCTAACTCGTATATATACTTATGCTTAAACCTATCAAAATATAAAAATGGTGCTGTAAGTCGCTTAAATCCTTATCGTTTATCCTATATTTAAAAGAGTTGCTTTATGTTATTGGGAGCAAAGTGTACAGCAAGAAGAGTAATTATTCTCCTATAATGCTAAGTAAATACGTATAATATACACTCACTCGATTATTAAAACTCAAACTTTTGCTTAGAGTAATTGCGGCTGTCTGTTCACAAGTTATATTTTAATTCTATGTTCAATGAAACATAATCGCTTGCGTGTGTAGTACGGCACTCACAGATGTGAATAAGTTTACAACAAATTGTACTCTACTAACTGGCATTGCAAAACCACAACAAGTTTGAAAGAGTAACTAAGTACTAGGCTGAGTTTCTCGCCGGGTCTTTTAAGTAAGAATCAACTCCTCCGAAGCGGTGGTAGAGTCGCATTATGTTTGTATACTGTTTATTTATATATTCATATTATTATGGTATTTATGTCAATTATTTAGTATATTTTTTGATTATTTAAAAGTGCTGATTAAGTCTATTTAAATAAAGATATTTGAGTTTGAGTTTAAATCAGTTTAAAACGGTTTCGCAAAAGTACAAGGCAAAAACAAGTTTTTGACATTCCAAAGAAACAAGTGTTTTCAGTACCAACTTGCATGAACATAGTTCATACCATCTTGTGTTCGCGCGTTGAAGAAATAAAGCTGGAATCTTAAAGGGAAACAAAAAAGATTTTGTAAAAAGCTTCTGAAATATGGGGCGATGCAGGAAGAGGAACCGGCACTGGCTGTAAGCAGTTCCGGGAGGGATGACGTATTGCAGGCTCTGGAGTGCACATGACGTCTATTGTTCGTTCACCCCTTTGGACAACTTTATTGTTATAAAGTTGGCCAACGGCTAAAGTTGGCTGCATGAAATATAAAAAGCAAGATAAAACCATCGAAGCAACAAACGACGCTCTGCTGTTAGAATTTTGTGAACCCCAAAGTGAACGGCGCACGATGAGTAAAATGTGAGCAACTTTATAACTTAAACTAACTGCGAGCGTTTAGATTCAATTTTAATTTGAAGAAGATAACAAAAGGTAAATGGGGGATCATTTCATCTTTATTTAAATATGCGAAATGAGATAATCACATGGCAGTATTTTTATGTCAAGCTAAAAAACACTTCACTCAAGTCATTTCGGATGCTAAAACGCTAATTCTCCCACCAAGGGAAACTTCTTGCCACGTGGCACGAGTAGTAGTAGCTAGAAACTCACTTCACTCACTTGAGTTTCTCCAAGGGAGTTATTTATTTAAGGTGAGTTCCAAAGTGGAAATCCTGTACGTCAACACTATAAGTATTCCGTAGCCAAGCTCAGAGGCTGCCGAAAGCGCTGACGCATTGCTAACACGACGTTGCACATGACAGGGCTCGTTTATATGCGCCACCGAAACAGAGTAATGCAGTATGAGACGCAATAAAATGTCATGTTTCCATTTTCACCAAGTTAAGTAGTACTTATGACTCTACTGAAATTTTGCTAGCATGGTTTTATTTAATATTCATGAAGTTTTTTCATCAAAAACAAAGTGAAAGAAAGCATTTTTTTTGTTAGACCTAATAAAAAGCTACTTACAGTTATTCAAGTACATTATGTTCAGTTGTCACGCGAACAAGATGAAGGGCCATATAAGCTGTGTCAAGTCGCAAAGAAACAATAAGTAAAGCCATTTAGAAGATTTAGTTATTACTCATTTCATTAAGCGAGAAATTCGCTTTTGCCGAAATAGCACCAGAAAATGTACGCAGCGGACATACGAGCGCTTAAAACATTGTAATCCCTACGAGATAAAAGTATTATTATGAGGGGCTAAGAGGGCTTATTATAAACCTCATAGCTTAGTTACATAGCTAAGCACGTCGTTTGTGCGGTTTAAGTCAACGGCTGAAATTATACAGGGACCAAGAAGTCCGCGGGATTCTGTATAATATTGCGTCACGTTATTACGCGTTTCTAGCACAATTTTGCCTATAAAATAAGATGAGGGATGGTCCGGCCCATAAAGCCTGTTGTCGCGAGCAACGCGGGTGCGGGCCGAATTGTCGCGGTACCTACATAATTGATCGGCGGCGGCCGACAGGGCTAATTTACGCGAAACCCGCGCCCTTCGCCGGACACTGGGATTGGAAATTTATTACAATCCATTGGTGTTAATAACAATCCCTCGGGTCGGTCAAGGTGTTCAATTTTAAACCAGCTCTGATGATGAATTACGATTGTTCTTTCCTACATACGTAGTCTAGAGAGAGTTGATTAGCTACCGGGCCTTTATGTATAGGGATTTTATTGTTTCGTGAACCTGGACGAAGAAAGCGGGTTGTATAAGCGCGGTTTACATATTATATGTTTATTTTTTCAAATAAAGTTATTTGTGTTTGAGTTTGGACTGTTACCTGTACGAATATATTCTTGATAAAATATTTTTCAGCAGAAAAAAGGTTAGACATGAATTTACTTTCTAGGATAGTACACTAACCACCTGCTGTTCAAAGATTACAGTGTTGAAAAGTAGATAACAAGGTGAGAAAATGTGACCCGATGAGTCGTTATTTTTTAGGTGGAAGTGAATTTCAATATGGTAAGTAGAGAGATGAAGCTGGAGTGTTTCAACACATTCTTGGATTTCTTGGCGAGGCAAGCTGCTCCACAACTTCCCTAGCTCCTTCATGTTGCTATTGTAGTCGATCATAAAATGACAAAATTATGCACATACCTTGGATGAGGTAAGAAGCATGAGCGTGGAGCGCTCGAGCACGTTCCGGGCGGCGGCGACCTGCGCGCGGCGGCGCTCGTCGCGCAGGTCGGCGCGCCGCTCGGCGGTCAGCCTCGCTAGCTCCACCATGCCGCCGCCGAACTCCGTGAACGCGCGCACGAACTCCGCGAAGTTCGACACCGACTCCAGCCTGTCCAGTGTACGCGCCACCTGCACATAACGCTACTTTAAAACTATAAAGATCGTAAATTTTCGTCTTCATGCAGTTGTTTTGTTTTTATTTACATATTCATTAAAAATCTTGAAGGACAGTCACGCGATAATTAACTGCCTCAAGAATGCAGAGGGAATACTTCAGTTGAACTTTCCCAATACTTGAGTAATTTAGACGTCGATCAGGGTTGAAATATTTTGCAATGATAATTAATGACATTATTTCCTATTCAAAGGTCTTCAGGTTCGTTTTGTGTTCTTCAGGAGTAATTGTCTTTAGTTCGTAGTGTATTGATCTTGGTGTTAGGCGTACCCGATATTTATTTAGTATTCAATTACTATTATTTTAAAAGGAAGCTTACCTTTAAATATGAGTAAGAAAAATATAAATGGTTTATCTAGACAATGCCTTACCACCTCTTTGTTTTTTATATCTATCTAATTTCTACATTTCAAATAGAATCACGTGATGTTAGAAGTGATTGCTGTAATAGACTGAACCAGTAACTAAGTGGGTTTAACAGGAAGATGTATTCTATAAAGTTGTTAACCTGTGTTGGGATTGAGTTCCAAACGCCTCAGTGTGCAGCGAGCCCCTGCAGCACCGCGGGTCAACTCTCGCAACTAAGTTACGAAGTGTTATGTGTCAAGTTGCTGCGAGGAATTGGGACTTTTAACGAAGCTGAACTTAGGACGGCGCTTTATTATTGCATCGGTTCGGGCACGTTATGCTAGTTTCAAAGTTAAGGTTACCTTATTAAAGTGATTTTTGAAGTGTTAAGCACTCGGTGTAAAGTTGGCCTCCTACAAACTTAGAGAAAAGTTCGCCATTCAATGTGCACTGTGCAGGGACCGAAAATAATGTAAAGACGACGTTGTGGTGGGAAGTTTGCAGATTACTCTAATTCTTGTGCCTAACTACACGCTATTTTAAGTAATCTAACCTAGCCTACATAATGTAGAGAAGTGCGTCTCTACATTACACTATTTTGAATAATAAGTTAAGGTGTTTTTAATATGGTGTGGGATTTATCACGAACGCGGGATTGCTCCTCACCCCGCGGCCCCGCGCGTGGAGAGCGAGCGCGGGCGGGGAGGTGAGGGGAATGGATATACCGCGTGCGTGATGATGACACCCGCGCGGGTCCCGCACCTTGTTAAAAACGCCCTTAAAATCTTAACTTACAATCTATCTATGTTCAAAGCACTAAATAACACATGCCTGAACAGTTCTTTTTGAAGAAAAAATCTAAACTCAATTTAATTGCCTTGTATCTAAGGGTTATAAACCTCAACTACCTAGCACCTATTTTTGTTACACTACCACCTAGCTAAGGTCTTAGAGACCCCGGAACAAAATAATAATTGTGTATGAAATTTTGTATGGTAATTTGGAATAACATACAAAATTTAGATTTGAATTGATAGTCAGTGTACGAAAGTTTCAAACTATTTATTACAAATATAAAATAACATGAATATCTAAAACATTTTTTGTTATCTCGACCAAATAATAAACACTTCTTTCTTTGTACCTATATATAAACAATCATATTTGGTAAGTGAGATGTACTGTAATAATCACTTAAAAGAGGCACTTATCTATTTGTCCTGGTTTTTAATTATTCAATAATCAAAAATATCCCTGAACATTATTAAATATCCCTGGACATTATTCCACACAGCGCCATCTAGCCCCAAAGTAAGCTAATTAAAGCTTGTGTTATGGGATACTAGACAACGGATAAACATACTTAAATACATTTTCTTTTGTAAATACATACTTATTATACATAGGAGACACCCAGACCAGTACAAACAGACATGTTCATGCACACAAATGTTTGTACTGTGCGGGGATCGAACCCGCGACCTCTGGTGTAGTAGCCAACTTCTTAAATCAAAAAACATATGAGAACGAAAATTCGTAATCAAAACAAAACTTAAACAAAATTGCAAGGGCCAAAGTTGCAGTTTTTACGACAGCGAGAACACAGTTTGTTTGATCATTTCAAACAAAAAACCCAGTATTTCATTCAAAATACAAGTACACTAAACGTATTTGGGTTCATTTTTGTCGTCTGACAGATCTTCTTTCCATCGCTGGCTGTTCTCATCATCGTCTGACAGATCTTCTTTCCATCGCTGGCTGTTCTCACTATTGACAAACCCATTCAACTAAAATAAAAGTCACGTAACCACCTAGTGAACGAAAGTTTTTTAATTACTAGAGACGAACGCGTGCACGTCTGACTGCGTAGAGCGCTTGCGTGGCACTGATTGTGATGTTTTCATCATTATTAATCATATTCAACGAAATTAATAATAAAAACACGAAAATGTAAAAGTCACATAACCACCTAACAGAGGTCTCTCAGACCCCCAACGAAAGTTTTTACTCACCAGAGACAAACGCTTGCACGTCCGACTGCATCGAGACGAGAGCTTGAGTGGTACGGAGGGACGTGGATAAAAGGTACAGGAACGAACGAGTTAGTACGGAGTTTGAGAGCAATAATATTCACGAAATAAAATCTATCAGAGTCTGTGAGATGTATGCTAGGTGGTTAAGTGTTAAAGTTACGGAGAAAATCGTGCACAGGCAGATGTGATAAATACATACATACTTAGGGCATGAGCTTTTCCATCCAAAAATGGGTTGAAATGCCAAACACTATTTTAGTGCTCGCTCTCAATAAAAATATGCATGAGCTTTGTGGAACACTCACGTTCCTAGGTATGTTTATCTGTTTTTGCCTTGTGTGACGATATGTCAGTTAGCTACATCCTAGGCTGCGGACACGCAGTCAGCGTATGCGGGGCGGGAGCGGCGGCGGCGGCGCGGCAACACAGACAATACGAGTATATCATCAATCTATGCGCCCCGTCGTATCGTATCTATGTATTGAATGAAACGCGCCGTACCCGCCTGCAACGCTGACTTGCGGCCCGCGGTCTTAAACATTCAGTTGAATACCTTATCCTTCGCGAGCAGCAGCTGGCGCACGACCACCATGTCGGCGAGCAGCAGCACGCGCGTGACGGCGGCGAGCAGCGCGCGCGCCGCCGACACCATGCCCGCGCCGTCCGCGCCGGTGCACACGCGCTCGATGGCCCGTCCTGGAACAAAAATAATAGTTTTAAAAAATAAGTTTACAAGCAACAACATTTCGGTAATAGAAATCACCTTCAATATTCAAGGACCGAACAACAACGCGCTGTTAACGTGACAGCAAAAATACGCCTAAATTGTACATCAAAGTTATATGTAATTCTCACTTATTGTTTTCCTTACTGTTTTTGGTGCAATAAAGAGTATCTTATCTTATTTCCACTTCCAATTACACATGTCAAAAAGAGACAGCAAGCAGGATGACATGTTTAAAGTTATTTTAAAACAGTAATATAGTAGGCCTATAATGGTAACCATTGTGACTGCTTGTACTATAATCACCCTAAGGTAAACGTCCCAGTAACCGTTAAGTTTTGAACATGGCTGAGTTTGCACGTCTGCTACGTAAAAATGGGTAGAGGTACAAAAAATATTTTTACATGAGCATTCAAGTAATTTAATCTAGCTCATGAATAAATAATTTTACTTCTAAATATGTAAATGCTAATACACATAAATTCAGAGAAATATAAAAACCACTGAATTGTACCAATACCCGTTAATTTTGTACTAGTAAGCGTTTAAGTGTCCTAAAACCCGTTATTTTTTATTGCGAATTTGAACTCAGTTGCCTTATGTTAAAGTTCACTAAAATATAATATTTTTATTGATGCTAGAAATATATAATAGTAAGGCTATTACTATACTTTCTTAAAGAAAAGCCATAACTTTATGGGAAATTATTTATTTTTGTTATAATTAATTATGAGAACATAAAAACAATCTTTCTTTGTGTTATAACAACAAATCAAAAATTTTAGAACCGCGAAAAAATAAAAAAATATTATTGTTTGAAACACAATTCCCGATATAATACGAATCTTTTGCTTCATCTCTTTCATACGTGAATTTTATACAAGAGATAGTTTTCGATTGCTAGAATAGAATAACAAACTCATGGGTCGTCACTGGTTTGAACCGTTTCATGAGCGGAACCCTGAAGTAGGCCAACGAGTAGCACAAAATCGTGATGGACAATGGTTTAGGATATAGAAGATTGCTTTATATTGGCACAACTGGAAGAAGTGGCTCAATATCCTAGGCGAATATTAAACTGTGAAGAAAGCGCATTCTTTTTGTCCCCTGCAGATAACCGAGTGTTAGTAGAAGGTAGGGCGAAAAATATTACAAAGTTATCCCCAGCGGTAAAAGAAAATACGTGACAGTGCTGATCACCGCAAACACAGTCGAATAGGCACCTACAATGGTGTTGTTATAGCTAAAGTCGATGCCGCACAAAATTTCTAAAAGAGTTATACCAAAGGGTTGGTCATTCTATGAGTACATAGCAAACTGTTCTGGCTTGTGATACTCAAAGAACAATAATATTTTCCTAAGATGGGCATTGTACACGGAAATAGTATCTTCAGCTGTGAGAAGCATTCGATCAACCGCTTTCTATCCAAATGCGACTCATGTTCTTCAGCCACTGAAAGTAGCTGTTTTCAGACCTTTTAAAAGGATCTGGAAAAAACAGACTGGCGTAGCTAACAAAGAAGTTTCATAAAACTAAAAAATAAAATTCCTGCCCTCTGCTTCAAAACCTTGACTCGATTCAGAATGTATTTAGGAATTTCCTATATTAATTGGTTTTCCAATTCAGAATGTATGTAGAAATTCCAATTATTACTCTTCGATGCAAAAAATCATAATATTTACGTTGGGCAGTTTACGGCTCTATAAGCTTACTACGCGACCCAAAATAGATGCTATTTCTCAACAAGAATTATACTACACGCTAGCTTCTAACAGGGTCTTCGTCTTGATTTAGCAAAAATGTACTTACATTTGTTTGTAATGCTAATGTGATGAATGATGATCACAATGGCCATCTGATATCAGACCCTCATTAATTAATTCATTATTTGGCACTAAAGTAATTACTGAAATACTTACAAACAAACACCCAGCAACCAACAAAAACAGGCTTCGTCACATAAATGTTTGTACTAGGTGGGATTCAAGCCCTTGACCTAGAAAGTATTAACAATTATTACTCTTCGATGCAAATAACTTCGACAAGCGTGTGTCAAGTAACCGAACAAACACCGCTAAACCCGGCCCCATTGACCAAAAAGGAATATATTTCGTCGGCCTTTTATGATAATAATACTCCAACGTGGAAAGGTGATAAAATCTTTGAAAATACTCTTTGCGGTTTAGGGGAAAAATTAGGGTTTAAAATTTACCAGACGATTCCAACTATTTCCAAGAAGTAGGTACTATATAAGAGATTATCACAAATGTCTGGTCAGAGCAATACCTGTGATATCAATGAATGTGATGAAGGACTCAAATTATAACCTCGAATGATTTTGTGAATTTAATAACAGAATGTGTGAACCATACTGAAAATGTGGGCAAGATAGAAGATCTGAATGGACGGTTGATGAAAATCAATGATCTGGTTCTAGGTAAAGAACCTACAAATACGTTTTGAACATCTAATTGCATAAGTAACCATGAATTACATCATCTATCCAACATCGTTCGTGGAATCAGCTGATATCGCATTTAGGTATTCCCAAAGCCCTGGGTTCGGGACATCTGGGATGACTGAACTCCTGGGAGAACAGAGACCCCTACCTACTAAAACCTGACGGTCATCTTCGGCGCAGAATGGAAAGGACCCGGGATCCCCAACAAGGGAGAGACTCCCCGCAGAACCCTTCGGCGAGCCAGGCCGCCTGGCAGCCAGCCTCGGGAGGAGCAAGCTCGACTCTTGTGCACGATAACACAGACCACAGTGTCCGAAGACACGCGTAACCGTCTTCCTCGGGATTGCAAACCAAAGCACACGCAGGGGTCGCAAGGGCCCTTTTGCCCGCCTCTTACGACAGGCAAGGATACATCGGTAGTATTCTTCTCCCCTAACCGCGGGGAACAGGACCCCTGCGCCAACAGGTCTATCAATAATAGAATAATAATAATCTGAAAGAAGCCTATGCTCAGCAGTTAGTGTCACGCGGGTGAAATGATGAAGAAGGATGCCTCGATGACCCAAGTAATTAGCTAGTGCGCAAACCACTTGTGCTGCCGAGGCATCCTTATTTCCTTTCAATAATCCTTTAATTTGTGCGAATATGTGTGTCAAGCAAACTACAAGCAAAGCAACTCTGTGGTTCTTTGGTTCAGCCACCAATTCGCACTGAGCCGTCATGATGAGATACAGCAGCTAGGGATAGCTCTCTACCTATTTATCAGGAGTCCTTCTATAGGAGACATAAATATGTCATGATAATGATGAATAAACCTAAATTATTATTATATTTGAATGGTATTTATTGTATTGATTGAATGTAAATACAAACAGCAATATTTTTTAACTGTATTACTTGATTTATTGACATTATACAAATAAATATAAAATGTATTAATTTCATTTTCGATGAATACTCTTCATATCGAATAAAAAATCAGAATGAAGTTGTATGACATTATTATAACAAATGTCACCATTATTCTAACCTAATTATGAGATTCAAAGAAAACCCAATAGAAGAAAATGACACTTATACTTAAGTAGCTAAGAACTATGACGAGCTTAGGTACATTGTCAAACGTTTGTCCCAATAACCGATAAAAAGGTTTGCAATAATTTAATTATTATATTCAAAAGTGACACTTATTTCAAGGACATAGGGTACATTAACGGGTTTTGGTGCATCGGCTACTACTAGGCTGATGCGTGTACCAAAACCCGTTAAAATAGTATACGATTTTAACGGGTATTGGGTCAAGTAGCAATTTGCGTGTACCAATAGATGTAAAAAGGATTATTAATAACTTTTCAATAAAATTTGCCATGAGCTTCAGGTTATATCGCTACATAACTAATTCAAATATATAAGTAAATTAACACTCTTACCCTATGGTTAAAAGCATCAGCACAGCAAGCTAAGCAATAAAACCTGGTGGTTGCGTAGTTCAGTGACAAAACTTCGGAAATAAAATTATTTTTCGGGCACAGTACTTTCTATGTTATACAGTTAAGACACCATTTCGGTTATGGTTAAGTGTTGCCTTTATAAATACAAAGAATATTACTGACAAAATTTTGCCATTTAAATACTTATAAAATCAATTTAGTAGAAATTAGCAAAAATAAAAATCTTAGTAGTTATCGGGTACTGGGACGTTATCGGCAAAAGGGACATCTACCTTATACAGGTCAAGCATGTAAATCTTTAACACCTAAAAACACTGAGAGTATCCTCATTTGAATGACGTGCCATATCCGGTGTATGGATTTGGGTGATAGATATAATTTTAGTTTTTAATTTTGGTCAAAGAATCTTTCGTAGCCAATTTCATGCCGCTTGCCCGCTATTAAAAGTCCACCACACCTATCGATAGCGCAGATATAACTAATTAGGACGCTTCCTATTTACCTATTGAGAATTGAAAAAGTTGGTATATTGTTCTTTAAAAGAATACATGACAAACCATATCAATGCTTTCATTTCAATGTACCTACACATAACAACTTTAACCCGTCGTGTGTCACTTAAAGGGTTAAAGTACATATGTATTAGACAACCTTTTAAAAGAAAAACCCTCCATATCCTCAAATGTTTGAGGCATTAAATAAATAAATAATTCATTACCGGATTCCATTTTATCCTGTTACTGTCCAATACAATTAATACCAGCTTATATCAATGCAACTATTGAAAATAAAGTTAAGCGCTATGGCAGTCTCCAGTAGCCGCAAAAATACATTTTCCTATTTGTTCTATTTTTTAGCGCAAAAATCAAACCCAGGTGACTGTATTTGTAAGTACTTACAAACCACAAATTTTTAGAAGTAGGAAACGTTACTATTGGCCAAGTTTTTGAATTCGAATGAATTGATACCTACTCAATAAATTTGTTCCGTTTGCCACATGAAGTGCTTTTGGCATTGGAATAGAAATCGGAATAGTGGAAGCGTTTTGAAAACCACTACTATTTCCGTAGAGTTCGAAATTTATAGACTAACGCAGACACCAATATAGTTTCCTATAAAATAATTCTCAAATAAACATTGTTTTTTTGGATTTTCACTATTTATGAATACAAAATATAATACCTTCTCGTGAAATATCTTTTTCTATTTAAGTTGAATCAAGTTGATTTGAAGCTAAAGTACCATGGTCTTGATATTTATCCTCACCGTTTTATTTAACGAAAGCTAAAAAAACTTTACAAAACGAAGATTGTACTTATTTTCTTTTTATGTCCGTCCTTCAATTCATTGATTCTAATTTTGTATTCATTTTCTACGCTGCAATTGGCAGCATAGACTTGAAAGAACTTGTCCAAATAAATTGACTTCGGAGTTCAGAAAGAAAGCCTATTTATGGTAGTAAATAGACTAGGTTTTCTAAAATAGTGTAATAAGGCTCCTGAAATGATTATTAAGTTCTCAGTAATTTATTGCAGCGTCTTGGCAACAAAGGCTCGGCGCCGCGGCATTCATTTAATTATTAATTCCGGGCTGTGCCTGCCCACCCAAATTAATAGGCGTCGACACCGACGCCCCTTTGTGACAACTTATGTACTGGTGCTAATAAAAGCTTATACCTGTAAAGGCTGTGAATAGAGTTATTGAGAACACATTTAAATGAGAAAGCGTTGTCTACAGTGTAGACTCACACTCATATTAAAAAGAGGAGAGATTTTTATATTTGTTTGCATTGGAAAACTCAAAAACTACTACAGGTTAACAAAAACTATTTCACCAATATTAAGCTACATTATCAGCGAGTAATATCACCATACGTACACCACTTATAACTCAAGAACGGCTCGACCATGATTGTTGTGTCATTGGATTTATCTTCGTCCGTCCGTTCGTCAATTAATTTAAAAAAAAGCAGAACGAAGTTCGCCGGGTAAGCTGACTTACTTGACTTTATGTCTTATGTCCCCGAGATGGGGCAGAGGGTGTCCACAGTAGGCTATATTTTTTGTTTGTTTTATAAGTTTACTAAATAAAAGAAATGAATTGCGTCTGTCGTGGTCAGTCATCAGAGGAATACTAGTATAAGCTTTGTTTCACGTTAAGGGACCAGGGGATTGCTACACGGCAGCTACTAGGTACCACTACGCCGCGAATAGAATAAAATAATAGCTGGTACTAAAGGTATAAGAGAGGCAAATAACTCCCCTTTAATGGATAATGTCGTCCTGACGGAGCTAGTTTTATAGGAGTAAGTAAGTTTGTTTATAGGTATCTATATTAGTAGGGTATTCAAACAAGGTGTATTGGAAAACTATTGTCTTACCTTAGCCTAGCCAAATGCTAAATTGACACTTGCTTACGAATGCCTCCTTGTAGAGTGATATAACTGGTATAAGGAGATACGAAATAAATTGATCTTGTGTCATAAACACAATTTCACGGCATTGACATATTTTTTTCAATATATTTTGTAGCAAAACAATTTATTGTTATTGGTGTAAACAAGATTGTGATAACAGAGACAAATAGGTAAGTCGTAGAATTGATAAAAAATAGGTTGGTTGACTTGAGTTTGCTGATGGGTTTTAAAATTTTTCTTGCCATCAAAAACACGATCTTAGTGTTCATTTTAACAATGTCAAACCTAAATCTTCAAATATTAGCGTAGCTTAATAGAAGCTAACTGCAATCGATGCTCGGCATGGATAGAAATAAATCGTTTTGGCGGGCACGGTCAGATAAGTCCCAATTTACTGAGTACTGGCAAGGTTTTGTACAATCCCTCTCAATCTGGCACACAGTTCAGTGCCAGAGTAGGCAGGTGAGCTAGAATCAGACTGGATAATCCTGAGCCATCGTGAAGCTCTACTTCTAGTAGTTGTTTGTTGGTATGAGCATGTTAAGGATCAATAGCGAAGCCCATTTTACGAACTTATAAATGTTGACGTAAGAAACTTGTGAATTAAAAATTAAAACCTATTTGAAATAATAACATGAATATTAATGAAAAATAATGTGCAAAAAGGTAGAGGATACTCCAATAACTGGCAGAGAAACATTTGTGTAATGTTTTCAATTTTTCGAAACAATATCCCACAGTGTGGCTTTTATTACTTAAGTCACAATTGATATTGTTGTTGTTAATTAGTAGTAAGTAGAATAAGGCAACGGAGCAAGTGTGTGATTTTTTTAATGTTTGGAATATTACTTACACCTTTATTATTTTTTAAAAATTAGTAAGAAAAAACAATTCGCATAAATATTTTCACACTTCACGAAATCTTACTCGTATAACTTTTCCTCTCAACTCGGTGCTAATTCAACAGCGGTCATAAACAATTTGGAGAAGGTTATTTCCCCACCGACGGCCGCGGCCGCGAACCGAGTCATAAATTCAACCACACCCCGACCCGCAAACACCAGTACAGTAAAATATTCAATTTATTGACAAAGACGTCGTAACGAACCATCGCCTTCGAACTTTGATATTTCAGAACTTCGATAAATAAATAAAACAGTATACAGATTGCCCGAATGCTGCAACAACGAATTTGTAAGAGGGTTGTAGTAGAAGAGAATTGTATTTATAGTACTATTTATCTAAAATCATCTGGGATAAATTGAGTAGAAAACCTGCAATAATATAAGATGCCGAGCAAACCGATCAACGAAAGCGTGGAATTGAGTTCTTTCGTAAGTAACATAAATATCTCAAGAGGAGATTTTATTCTTCTTGTATTCATAGGATTTATAGACACCAGGCGGCACACAAATCAAATATTTTGATTCTAATATGCTCTATTTTAAGTCTCCACCTTAAAATTTCAATTTCAACATCGAAGTCTTTCACCATAAAATATTATTAGGTAGTTTCGTTTTTGCTGTCAGGAAATCGGTTTTCCTTCAAGACACCCGTGAAGGAAAACCATTGCGCCTCATCTCACGTTCCCGCCATAGAAAACGCTGTTAAGGATATTCGTACCGAATCGGAAGGTGTAGTAAAACCACTTACCGGCTTTGGTGATATATTCCCGATGCGACAGCACAAATAATATGGGGTTAGAAGAACTCAAATTATGTGTGTTATAGACGAACAGCACGCAAACTCTACTACTCAATGATTTTCCTATTACTTGGGTTTATATATTAGTATCTAGTCTTCGATTAGCAATTGATCGAAGTACCTAGTGCTTTTTAACCCACTGCCCCTAAATCATCATAATCAGCAACAGCCTTTAGAAGTCCACTGCTGGACAATAGGCCTCCCCCATAGAACGCCACAGCGAGCGGCTTTGGGCTAATTGCATCCAGTGGCTTCCTGCCACTTGAACCAAGTCATCGGCCCACCGGGTGGGTGGCCTACCTATGCGTCTTCCAACTTGTGGTCGCCATTTAAGATCCTTTCTCCCCAGCGGTTATCACTCCTGCGGGCAATGTGACCTGCCCATTGCCAGTTCTGCTTGGTTATCCGAAGGACTTAGTTGGTCACTTTGGTTCTTTCTCAAAGAGGAAGTCTCTCGATCTTCACAAAGAGACACTAAGCATAGCTCTTTCCATAGCGCGCTGTGTAACCCTGTCAGAGACCATGTCCCAGTGCACTGCTCGAAGACTTTAGTCTTCAGGGTCTGTGGAATATGAGACGTGAAAATTTCGGGCAGTTTCCCAAACGCTGCCCACCCGAGTTGAACGTCGTGCCACCTCATTGTCGAAGTTGGACAGTAGGTTGGTTGGTTTGACTTTGACAGTTGGTTGTTGGACCCACCTAATGGTTTGTCCCAGGTAAACATACTCGTCCACAACTTCGAAGTATTCGAAATGATGCGTTCGAAGTTTTGTCCCTAAATAAAAAATACATTTGTGTTATATAATATACCCATCTACATAAAACCAAACTAATCAAACGAAACTATGACAGTTCTATCACTGACAATAAAACAGACATTGTTAACGGGTTAATTTTGAGTGGAAATTGATCAACATCCACAGCTAATCAGTGAAAAAGTCATTGGGAGATAAATGATACAAATAATTGCAACAATTACTTCAACGACTTTTACTAGACGTAGGTACGTCATAAAAGTTCCAGTAGTAGATAGCACTCATAAAGTTCCGAAGCGCGGTAGGTACATCTCGGCTCACTGCATTTTATGTGAAAATTGGAAAGCTTATTTCTTTCGTATTTTGAACGTAGTGGCGCGAATAAATTCCGCTCCGCGCATAACATCTCCACGGTGCCGTTAGCATATTTTATACACTCTTGTACAACGTTTAATCGCAAAATTATAATGCTTGTACCGACTTTTCTTGAAAGAATCGTTTCTTCGTGTACTTTCAGGGAATAATAAAAATGGCGCTGCTCATCTGCCGAAACGCAGATATCGTTGGATCAATTTTAGCACATTGCAAAAGAAGGATTTTTATGAACGTATTACAAAGCGTGAGTGTGCGAGAAACCCGCCTCATATGTTGTCATATGTGCCAATACAGCTCCTATAAGCGTTTGTAGACGTCGTTTTCACCCGAACGCACAACCAAGAACCAAAGTGTGGGAGTATCGAAACTTTGTTATGGCGATGTGAAGGGAAATAAGCGGGTTAGAAGCGACGAGACATGTTGCTGCTTACTCAAGGCATATAATTCATAACAGTACCTAAACTACATAAGGAGAACCACGAAATCTTCTTAATTCTCATCTTTTATTAAATGGAAGAGAGCATTGAAAATACATTCATTGAACTAATATCAGTGTTGTTTTAAACTAGCCATTTCAGGAAGACTATCTGAAGCAAGGCTACATGCTAATAGTAAACAGAGTTTTTTCGCATGAATTTCTCGTAATAATTGATCATGTCTGTTTGTTCCGATTATAAATGCTGTGTA
This sequence comes from Udea olivalis, assembly GCA_947369235.1. Taxonomy (NCBI): domain Eukaryota; kingdom Metazoa; phylum Arthropoda; class Insecta; order Lepidoptera; family Crambidae; genus Udea; species Udea olivalis. The sequence goes on along the minus strand of OX376341.1, from coordinate 11,297,849 downwards.
ACGCCTGTTAAAAGGTACTGATAAAAACTATAAATATTAGTACCGCTGGTACTTTTTGCTATAAGTAAATCGTGTCAAAAGCTCTACATGATATGTGATCAATATTCCTCTAACTTTACGCTATTGTTGTTGTCACTCATCAGATGATCGTATGTGCAGCCAGCCGGACACAGGATACTAAGGGCCGTAGCTACCGGCTTTGGGGGTTGCACTCTTAGTTGTACCACATTCGCATACGTTGATAACATCATCAGTAGACCGTCATCTACACGAACTGTAGGTACTCGTATGTGTGTGTACAAAAACCTGCAGGGTTTAGATGGCTAACACTAACACATATTTCGCGAATGAAACATAAAATATCGCATATAATAAAAAAAACATATTACTGTTAATTAAGAAGCAACGCCTGAATCATATCGTACTTATTAATGGTAGCTGAAAAAAGTTAATAGGCCAATTTGTAGCAAGGACCGGACCCCTTATTTGATTAAGCTTATTCATAGGGTAACCCTGTGGAAAAGTCTTACGAAAGGGTTACCCTTCGAATGAAGTTAACTTCTTTCCAATGGGCTTACCATATTGAAAGGGTTTTGAACGCGTCAAAGCAATTTAAATTTCTGCTCACACCACATTAGACTTCTTATTGGATAACAATTCCTGTTTTTTGTAAGCGCTTACTCGAATAACTTGATTCATTTAGTAACGCTTTGTATACGGTAAGTCTATGATATGAATAACAAATTGAAAGGGTTTTTGGAAACGAGTCTTTAAAATACCCTTTCAAAACCCGGGCTGGGGAAAGCGGTTCTGGTCGATGGTTTAAAGTGACCACCAATTTAATTTTTGGCTAACCCGATAGTCTGTATTGGGCAGTATGTTTTAGAGCAAACAATACCGAGCAAGTTTCAACGTGAACCAATATAAACGATAGCAATTTCCTAATTCGGGGATAGATTTTATTCCTGGTCTGCGGTGTTACATTCAACTCGAACCAGATGCGGCAGCTGCGCTCGCAATAAAGCGCAGCCTAGCCGCAGCTGCGACCTACCGCGGATCCGATGGAATGCATCTCCGGAAACACGTACTCTATGATGCATAATATTCTGTTTAAATACAATCGCTTTTCACGGGTAGTGGTGATTATCAGTAGTTCCGAAATCTGGTGGCCTACTCCGGTAAAAATCTAAGAAGTTTTGTGAAACTTTGTAAGTGTCAAAAGGGGACAAAACGAGGTATGTTATCAATAGGTTTCCTGTATTTTGTACAACAAAATATGGTTATTAGAATGCCAAAAACTAAAAATCAATTTCCTACGGTAAGTATATTTTTTATAACATATTTGCTCGTGAAGAGTCTCTTATTTCACCAATTTCAATCTCGTAATCTATCTCATTATGTACTTGTGCGTTATTGTAATGTAAAACGCACGAGTTTTTTTTATTAAGATAAAACGCGCGGTTTATCAAGATGCTCCGTCCAAAACGAACGGTACTTTTTTAAATCTTAGCAAAGAGTTTTTACGAGTATGTCAGAAAAGAGGTCAACATTTTATGAATAAAATTAACTTTGGAAGATAAAATACTTATAATAAATAAACATTTCAATCTTCAATTTAATTAATTTTGACAATAAATTACAACCATTTATCTGTAACAAAAACACAAAAATATTAATTTACTTTATTAGTAATACTGGCTGTTTTTGATGCATTTGCGCTGATAAGCGCGCATCGCTAATTTGTGAACAAGTTAAATTTTATAACTGCTTTCACAAGTGATTAAAGATTTATTCATTTAAGAAAGTCCGAGTTTTATATATTTCCTCGCAAATATGTTATAATACGTCGTATGACATACGTGCGCTTTGATAATTACAGCCTCTGCTTTCTTGTAGCCCTCGCCTACGGCTCGGGCTAGCAATATCGCCTCAGCTGTAATTTTCAACTTATCGCACTTATATCATAATGTAATATTAACGACTGAAAATTCACGTAACTACGTGTTCGACGAACGGGAGTAGGGCCCCTGGTGTTAATGAACTTTTTCAGTTTGGCATTTTTTTAACGCGACAATGGTAGCTGAAAAATGATAATTTGACAGTTGGTAGTGAGCATCAATTATTAACTAATCCAATAGTCGTTATATCGGGCAGATTTTTCGAAGTTTATAGCAAACAATACCACGCAAGATTCGACGTGAACCAATATAAACGATAGCAAATTTCTAATTCATTTATTCTTGGTCTGCGGTATTGCATTTAACTCGAAAGAGATGCGCTCGCAATGAAACGCAGCGTTATGGCCGCGGCTGCGTCCCACCGCGAATCCGATGGACGTACTCTTAATGACGCATTATATTCCATTTACACGCAATCTTTTGTCACGGGTAGCGATGATTATTATCAGTAGTGCGCAAAAATCTGAGGTTTGGGAACGTTTTCAGTTTGCAGTCGTATTGTTTTGATGGTTACTAGACCATAAACGGCCTGTGAGGACTCGCAACATTATGGACTTGACTTGACTCGAATATTGTCTGTCCCACGGGTCATAGATTTGATCCCCACCGAGATCAAACATGTGACGAGTATTCCTGTTGTTCTGTGTTGTATGCATCAATAAATTAATTATAATATCACTCTGATACCCATAGTACCTTCTGCTTGGATTCAAATGTGTATACATGTCCGGGAGATATCACTTTATATTCTGACTTAACCATTTCCAAATTTGAGGAATTGCGTTGAAATGGAACTAGGCTAGGCCATCTGGTGCGCTTGCAACAAATTGCAGCTATAAGCCGCGGCTCGGCGGCGCCGCAGCATCGCTGTAATGCCACCTATTGTGGGGAATGCATTCTCTCTATAGTTATGTTGCCCAAAGCTGGGGTTTAGTGTTGGTGTTGGTTCGTCACTGATTTAGTGGAACAGTTTTTTAATAGTATTAATCAAATTGCTTTCTATTTTTCTAATTGAAAGATAGAATATAGAAAAACTCAACCTTGGTTCTAGAGCTCGAGCGGGACTCAAACCCACGCCCTACGTGATCCAGGTAGGTGCTCTTTCAACTAAACTACCGAGGCCAATAAATAACGAACTCCGTTCTGTTGACTATTTTCCACCCACTATCGCGTAAGCTATCAACAAGATTTTTTGGTCTTTCAATCAATTAGCTACGCCAACAAAGAAAAGTCCGAGGAATAAATCGTAGATGAATCTATTAATGTTTCAATCAATCACGATCAAAACGCATTAATCAATCAATTTCCGCATGACTATTATCGTTTGTTTCTGGACGTCAGGCAATCCCAAAATAATAATAACACTAGATATTTATATATAACTTAGCATAAAAAGTAAGTTAGAATTAGAAGTGTGCAATATACTTCAAATTCTAACCATATTGAATAAATTTCAGATTTTAAAAAGGAAACTTTTAATGAGGTAAACAATAAGAACATTAAAAAAAACAAATAATCAAACTATTTCAAACAGGTACTTTACCTGCTACAAAAGAAGTGTAAAATGTGTCAGGTTTCAGAACGTGTAGCGAGCAACAAGTTTCATAAAACTTTGATGTTGTAAAGTTACGTGCTGCATGCTGGGTTGAAGTTAAGCCAAAAGGAATGCACGAATCCTCGGTTCTCTTTCGTGCCTCCTAACCGGTGTTTCCAGACTCTAAATGTGATTTAAATCAAGGTGTGAATACCTAAGATGCATCCCTATACCAAAAAAAAGGATTCATAACGTTGAGTAGTGTTTATCTTAAAATTTAACATAAAAACGGGATTTTGCAACGAAACAAAATTACGGTAAATTGTTTTACCAATATTTCTCGACGTTTCGGCGACAATGGGGAACAAAACGCAAAGATAATTGTAGATGGCGCCATCAGCGACCCAACCATTCCAGTGTCCTAAAATATATATTTTTACGGTTTTCCTTAACGCAAGACCCCCCAAACTAGCGTAATTGATTTTAGATTAATAAAATGATCATGAAATTCAAATAAAACAATATATTTAGGGCTTTCTGACGCCTAAAGTTTGAAAATAAGTTTTTTTTCCGATGTAATTTCGAACTTCCTTATGGAGACTTCTGAACTTAATAATCGTATATTTTTACTGTAACTAAAGTTTAGTGTAATACATACATGAAGTTTTGATATGCATATAATAATTCATTCCCAGAGACTTTGAATTTGTCAGTTTTAAACCTACAAAATCACTCAAGCCACAGCCATTTTTATGCTCCAAAAGTACAGTTTTTATTGTAATAGTGATTATATTTTTTTATAGTTAATGACTATAAGGGTATTGAGAGTACTTTTGCTGTATTTCCACCATAATAGTCACCAGATTTAAAATAATCAGAAAATAACCTCAATGGGTCGAAAGCTTTCCAATTTTCCCTTCTGGGAGACTGTTCCCACAATTTTCTTAGCTACGAGTAATTATCATTTGGAAATACATGATTCCCTTTGTTTTTACAACCAAAAGCAGCACATTGAGGCACAATGATCTTTAAAAATTTCTCTATGTTATTTTGTATGGCATTTGACAGCTTTGACATATAATTTAGGATAGGTCGCTTATAACGCCCTCTGTCGGGATCAAAAAGCAGTATTGTTCCCCATTGCATGTCACCGTGGTGGTGGTGGCTGAGCGCGGCGAACGATCTCCAACTCGCGATTTACACTTTGTAATCACTGGGTTCCGCGCAGACGATAACTTGAATCCATCTTCCCTATTGAAATTCTTGTATTTCTCAATTGCAATGGTTTCACGTATAATCCTGGTATGTAATGCCGATCACTGTAGAGGATTTTATTCTCTGGATCAGTGAAGAGGATTTTATTTTATTTTTTAATTCTGTGTTTTTATTTTAATTAGTTAAAATGCAACAAGAAAGTTTAAAATGTTAATGTATCTAAGTACCTACACAGGGTACCTATGCCTATACAGGGTGTCCCTGGAAGTATGTTCAAAATATTTACAAATTTAGAAATTATTCAAATAACTCTGCAATTTATATGTTAAAGTATTTGTAATAAATGAGCATCTTTTTTAAATACTTCGACCACTTTCGGTAGTACATTTTTTTTTCACGACCATCTGCTTTAATATGAAGTAATTTTTTTGATTAAGATTTTTTCTTGCAATATTTTTAAATTGACACATGGGTATTCTAGCTCAAACAAATAACTAGTCAAAGTAAGTAATATTACCTGCTAATCTTTTGGCAAAAAAAAAAATTGTTGAAAACATTTATTTTAATAATTATTTTTGTATGGACATAGGCGATTTTCTGAAAAAAACTAAAATTGATCATAACTTTTTAACGGTTAGAAATCGGATTAATATTGATAGAGTTAAAAAGGTTAGAAATGTCCCCAGCCATGCGCTATTTCGATTTGATCCTTACTTCCAGGGACACCCTCTCTATTAGCTATGTCTAAATAACCATTTAAGTTTGCTCTAAGTTAAAAACACTGATTTATGAGCAGTAGCAAGAACAAGCGAGATCACGTTTAGGGTATTTTGTCGAAGAAGGATAATGACGTGACTGTCCTATGCCAGTTTTTATGATGCAATTTTAATATAATTAGATAGTTTAGAGAGCGTGTATACTATTTCTGACTACTGCCTCGAATAAAACGGAAGTTTCTGATCCTTACCAAAATTAGCCCAATTTCGATCAAATGAACTCGTAGCAATTATGGCCATGTCGTAAAGTAACCGCCGAAGGTATAACAAAGGGCAGCGTTTTATTAGTGTGAAACTCAGGCACTCACGGCGACTCAGTAGGAGTAGCTAACGATACACTAAGTCGCTGAGGAGATTAACGGTTTACGACGAAATTTATGTTTATGGCTTCTTGGAGTCGCTCTCTAAAATCCCGCTCAAACTGAATCGTCGTAGACCTGTGCGTAACGATTTGGACATTTACTTTAATACTCACCGAACTAAAAATCTACGACCGTAGACTTCGTTCTGTCAAACGTTTGACAGCTGGTGTCCTTTATCATATCTCGCCCACTTTTCTCCGACTTGATTTACTTTTACTATTATTCTTCAGTAAATTTTTGGTTCAATCATAATCAAATATGGCTTATGTTGAACTGTTCACCAAATTTGATTAAAAGTGACATCCAAAAAAAATTATTTGTAACCCAAAATTGGTTAAATGTTCACCAAATTTTGTAACCCTATTTATTACTTAAACTTAATCATTTATTTAACTCAACGTTGGCCAAATAAAGCAACTGACACCTGAATATGTATCTATAACACACATTTAGTTGATGTTTATCAAAATGTTAACTCCATTTTTTTCAAATCTGTTATCTAAATATGACCATTTTGTTAGTCTTATAAAATACGAGCTGCCCCAACAGACTTCGTTCTGTCAAATGTTTAAACAGCTGGTGTCCATTATCATATCTTATTCTCACCCGCTTTTCTCCGACTTGATTTACATATACTTTTATTTTTCACTTAATTTCTTGTGCAATCATAGTAAAATATAGCCTTTATCACTCCTGAATAGTTTAGTTTTCTGTGATTGGGTATTTCACAATTGGTGAACATTTACTAATTCCGGCAAACGGTTACAATTTACAGTTAACGGCATCACTTTTTCAGATATACAAGTTACATCTTATTTGCTATGCGAATTTACTTTTTTAGATATTCAATATTTGGTAGACTATTCTTTTTTTGGATCACTTTTCTTTTCTTGGTGTCTCTTTCTTATAATTGTAAGGTTCACAAAACTTATTTTGGTAAACAAAATATTTGTACCAATAAAATATAGCTTAGATCACTCCTGAATAGTTAAATTCTCTGTTAGTGAAATAATTTTCACGATTAGTTCAGTAGTTTCGGAACCGGGACCTATAAAAAGTACTTAAGATAAGACAAATACAAAAAAAAATTACAGCAAAAATATACTAAATAAAAAATAAACTTACACAAAACAATACTATGATAGTAAATATCTTATTCAAACATAATGAGTTGTTTCCGATCGAGAAGACTCCGACAAGAAACTCGATGGTTACGCTTTTCAATCTTGTTTTTATACACAAAAATTGAATTGACAGAGTAAAGTCATAACAAAAAATGTGCAGAGGAGCAGATTATACCTAAGATGACCACAAATTCGTATAATTTAAGCAATACTCTACACTATAATAACCTCGCTTCATTAACTTAGCTTTAATTTGTGACCTAAACTTGTGAAGAGGCAGTTCAACAAAATAGGCAACTGAACTCACATAAATCGGGAATTTTAAGCTTTTTAAGTTTGCAAAAACTTCCTCGGGTATCAATAATCTATTTTATTTGTCAGTTGTATTCAACAAATTCGGAAATAATGTCTAGTGCTGACTTTTAAAAATAAATATTTCCCAGGCTATTTCAAATGCAAAACATATTCTATTCCTTTGAGAATCCACCACCACATTTCATGATGACAGCTTATGTACGATTCTGATAAAGTCAATGCGGATTTTGAAAGAAAGCTACAATATGTGCGTTCCCAAGAGAGCTTATAAACATTTGTATCAAATATTTATCTACGTAGCAAACCACATTTGTATGCAGAATTCTGTATGAAACAAAGCCAATAAATCCGAAACGCGAATGAGCCCATTAAATTTCGGGTCACGTAGTCGTAATGCGTCAGGCCGGATAAACTCACCGCCTGTATCTGAGAGAGAAATTCTATTAATTCCACTAATAGCCCCATTTACTGGCAACACCTTTTGACTCAGCACCTGGGGACCACTTAAAACGGTAACGGGTACTCCCGCCTAACTTCTAAATAATGTAATCGGTTGGGTGCCATCCAAGCTGACACAGCGCTCCAAAAACTTGACGCAGTTTTGTGAAGAATACGCTGTGGTGCTTGAGAAACCACATACAAGGACTTTCCATGTCTGCCACCTTTTTAAAAGGTACTATCATAAATAAGCCCTTATTTTTAATTAGTTCAGATACTTGATGGGGTATCTATGATTACAGCAAAAAAAATGCAGAGACTTATGACGTCTTAAATAAAGGCAGCTCTGTTACAAAAAATAAATAAGTAAGTATCGTTGACATGTATCTAGACAGCAGTTTTTACTAAAATTAGCAGAGTTAGTGCAAAATTAACTTATTTTTTTACACAAAGATAAAAACTAGAAAAACCCGACCCGATCCCAAGACTCAAGCGGGATTCGAACCCGCGTCCTTCCACAATCCGGCTGGCTGCTCTTCCAACTGTGTTGTTTTTTTTTAGTTTTTGTTTTTTGGCAGTTGATAGAACATCTAAAACGAATGAGTGTTAATTTTTTGATTAAAAGTTAGGAATTTAATATGTGTCATAGCAGTTTCCAACTTAGTCCACATGAAACTTATTCAATGTTCATCGGTAAATAAGCACAAAACTTCAAGTAGGAGATTCGTACTGATAAATGACTTGTAAAGAGTTATTGTGTAACTAAACAAATACATTTCTCAGTTTGACCCTATCTATTTGTCAGTGCTGTTGTAGTCTAAAAGCCAATCAATCTCAATTAATATTTTGCAACGGGTGTTGCTGAATAATTTGGTGAGATTGGGCATAAACCACCAGCATCTGGTGGGTCATCAATTAATAATGTTAATATGTGATAAAATGTCACGAATGGAATCGATCTGGAGCTCAGTTTACAGATAAAACTTAGTTAATTGTAATCCAGAGTAGAGTACGATATGAATTGTAAGCATTAAGCCAAAATGTCAAACCACAACGACCCGATTGAGCGAATCAACCAAGTTGGCTTGCGGCGGGCAACGGTCGATTTACCATTAAGCGGTGTGTTGACACGCAATTAGCTCTGCAGCTCATTTAGGGCCGTCGCGTGCGCACCCGACCGCAGCGGGCACGCGAAAAATCACAACGGCCACGGCGCCCAACGCGCTGCCAACACTCCACACACGCGCCACCTCGGTTTAAAAATATTGTCCCGTCTATGTTAATATTTCCTGAAAATATGCGTGTGGCTTTCGAACGAAAACACGTTCTGCTCGTTACAGGGTCGTGTAACCAATGTGTTTGTTCGGGCATAGCTGTATAAAAAACACGAACACAATTACCTACTGAGAGGTTTTTTCTGGAATATGTATGTTAATTTGGTACTGTTGTACCTACATGTTAATTTCAGATTTCAAAACGGAATAGGAAATAATATAACACGTGATAAAGGAAACCTTTATAACAATGACTTAATCATCCAGTGAAATTGATTGACACCCCTTTAGCCTATAGGGTATAGTTTTATTTGTTTTTCATTATGTACTTAGAATCACCCACACACAATTCAACATTTGTTGGCCCGAACTAAAAGGTTCGGTGACTCGTTTAGGTTTAGGTTTAAAGATATTTATTCTCACTTAAGACTTAAGTCACTTACATGAGAACATGGCTTAAATAAATTATGATTTATGTTCGTCGTCATGAAAACACAAGATTGAAAAAACAAATAAACACATTAATAAACATTACAAAATCAGACAACATTGAAATGGACATACTAAGTACACAATGAAGGACCCGTCCAACGCATTCACTTGCATTTTTAGAATGTGTTGTTTGAGATTAGGTATTCGGCCAGTTGCTTCTTGAATACATTGAACGAGTTCACATTTTTTATTTGTGTGGGTATATAAGTTGCGCTCCCTCATAACTCGGTGTTGTTTTGCCGTAGTTGGTGCGAATCTTGGGTACGACAAGAAAGCTAGCCCGCCGCGTACTGCGGTTGGCAACCTTTTTTCGTTTAGTGAATGTTATGTTGGTATGTAATTTCTTACCAAGCGACTTTCGAATAAAGATACAAGTGTTATAAATGTATTGTTTTCTGATGTTCATGATTTTTGTTTCATTGTATTTTTTTTTAGTTTTTGTTAAAGGGTGGTAATTGAATAGCATTTTAATTATTTTATTTTGCAATATTTGCAGTTCAGACAACTTAGTTTTAGCAGCACTTCCCCAAATTTCGATGAGGTAAAGTAGGTGTGGCTTCACCAGCGCATTATAAATTGTATACCTTAATTTACATGGAATACATCGAAATGTGTTACGGAGGGAGCCGCGAAGTGCTACTAGTTTCATTTTTATTTGTTCGATGTGGACATTCCACGATAAGTGGGTGTCCATATGTAAACCGAGGTATTTTTCGTGAGTTTTTTCTTTAAGGGTAATATTATTTATTGTTAGCGGCATGTACGTAGAGGTATTCGTTTGTTTTTGGCTTTAAAAAGTATATAACAGGTTTTGGCAATATTAATTGTGAGTAAGTTACACTAAAACCAGTTATGCAGGGTGTTTAGATCGTCTTGGGCCTGAGAAACTATGTCATGTATACCGGGTGCGGCAATTGAACTGTCCATATTAAAAAATTAAATATTTTTATTTACTTTGAATATTTATTAATATATTTTTTACATATGAAAATAAAAGGTCCAAAATTATATTCTTATTTATTCTAATGGAATACAACCGCCTTTAGCCTTCACTACAAGCTAGAGTCTCTTTCTGAATGAAGCGCAGGCTGCTCGAATAACGTCGTCATTTAAACGGTTCCATTCTCGTGTAAGAGTAGTTTTGAGCGCCTCCACTGATGTGTGTTTTTTAGCACAGGCCTTCGCCTGTAAAACACCCCAAATACAAAAGTCTAGAGGGTTTAAGTCGGGCGAAGACGACGGCCACATATCTCGGTCGATCAGCACAGGAACGTTCGCTTTCAACCAATTTTGCGTCCCAGTTGCTCTGTGTGATGGCGCCGAGTCTTGCTGGAACGTCCAACGCTCCGAACCAAATGTCTTGCGTGTCCACGGTATCAATCCTGTTTTTAAGACTTCATTTTGATAGATTTGTTGATTTATTTTGGCTTGGTTGCGACCCATTGGGAGAAAAACAAGCGGAGAACGTCCTTTTTCGGACACCGCCGCCTATACCATGATTTGGTCGGCTCCTTGTCGTCGAGTGACTCTCAGTTCATCTGAATGATCGCTGACACGTCCTTTCAACCACACACGGTCATTTTGTTTGTTAAGAAACTGCTCAACACAGAAAGTTTTCTCATCTGAAAATACCAAGTTGGGAAGCTCGCCAGTGTCGAGCAAGCGAATCAGCTCCTTTGATCGAGCCAGCCGTTTGCTCTTTTGCAAAGCAGTGAGTTCTTGCGAAAAGTTTTTTTTAATGGTTTAAGCCTTACCTTAAGCTTTTCCTTTAATATACGACGAACGCTGCGGTCGCTCACCTTAAGATCCTGGGCGAGCTGATTTGCTGAGCGCTCTGGATTTCTGCGTAAACGATGTCGCACCTTTTCGACAACTGCTGGCGCCGTTGCAGTACAGCGTCGACCGCCCCCGTAGCGTTTCTTAACACTCCCAGTCTCGTTAAATCTTTGGATAGTACGACGCACAAATTTTTCGTTTAATTGAAGATTTGGTAGCGCTCGATGAATGTCGATGTTCGATTTTCCCTCCAAATAAAGAGCAATCACTGAATTGCGTTTTAAATCCATTATTTTAAAATTGTAACGTTTCTTCTCACGACCGAATAGTTTTGAAGTAACATAGATAATGTGTCACAAATTATTTTTTCAAATTTTTGCCGCGTTCGATTCAGTAGTTCGAATTTTAAAATAGTTACAAGGAGACGGACAGTTCAATTGCCGCACCCGGTAGATGTACCAAAATAAAATAAGCAAGTATCATCAGCGTATAGTGTGACATCACCCTTTGAGCCCAGCTCCTGTGTATTATTGATATAAATCAAGAATAAAAGCGGGCCCAAAATTGAGCCTTGAGGAATGCCACACGTTATAGGTAGAGAGTTACTTTGGAAATTAGGGTCTATTTTGACTACTTGCGATCGATTACATAAATAGGATTTAAACATTTGCAAAGCTCCTCCAGTAATTCCAACTATCTCCAGTTTTTGTAAGAGCAGTGAGTGACTAACTGTATCAAATGCTTTCCTTAAATCTATAAAAACACCTAGAACAATATTTTTTTTATCAAGGTTTTGTTTTATTCTAGATATGAGATCGATGGTTGCTGTGAGTGTGTTACTATTTGGCCTAAATCCATATTGTCGTTCAGAAAGGAAATTAATTGAATCCAGATATTTTTCTAGTCGTGTGTGCAGTAATTTAGAAATAAGGTTTTTTAGGCATTTTATGACTTTAGTGCTAATTCCATCAAGGCCAACACTGCAGTTTGGATCGAGATTACTAATAATATTTGAAATTTCTTCTTCAGTGCATGGTTGGAGACTAGACATTTGGGAATTTTGTGAGGTAAGTTGAAGTAGAGCAAAAATGTGACTATCATGGTATTTTTTTGGAATTTCGTTAGCTCATAATGGTATTATAATATGGTATATATAATAATAGTTGAGAAATAATTATTGAATATGTGACAGATACGATGCGGATCTGTTATTTCTTTTGCATCTACTATAAGTTTTGAGGGAGCACAGCTTTGTTTTATCTTATTGTTTGTTAGGGTATTGACTAAGTTCCACATTTTCTTTGGCTTGTTACAGCATTTGGTAAATTGTTTATAGTAATATGATTCTTTTGTGTCTTGAATTAGTTTGGTTACTTGTTGTCTTTTGGTGGTATATTCTTCTTTTATTGCGTTATCATCTGGATTTTTCTTGAGTTTAGCCCATATTAGGTTTCTTTCGTTAATATTAGTGATTACAGTTTTATTTATCCAATCCTTTTGTGGTTCGTTCATGATTTTGGTTTTAGTTACTTTGTTTTCTACAATTCATCTTTTAATCTGTTCCTCTATTAATTTGTAGTCATTATTTACTTTGTAAAGTCCCACGTTTTTTACTGAATCATAAAGCTTAGTATAATCTATGGCTACGTACTGAGAATACACCTTTGGTGGCGGTTTCATTTTCTTAATTTCTAAATATAGTTGCTTATGATCAGAAAAAGGAGAGTTCACTGTTATCATATGGAATTTATCGTTTTTTAAGTTTGTGCTAATATGGTCCAGTATAGAGCTTCTTGTGGTTCCAGCTCTGGTACAGTATTTTATGTTGATTTTATTGATGAGTTTGTGACCTGATTCTTTGAGACGTTGTTTGTACTGTTTGGTCTTTTTATCTTTTGTTAAAAGATCAATGTTAAAATCTCCAAAAACAATTGCTCTTCTTCTGTGCTCCAATTGTGATTCATACACTTCCAGGAAATCCTTAAAATCAGTGTGGCCTGGGTTGTATACAACTCCTACTTCTAGTTTCTTTGCCGTACCATCCAGACGTGGAACGCTCTTCCAGCACCTGGTTTCCTTCCTCGTTTAGTCCCGGGTTCTTCAAGCGGGGCGTGAAAAGGCATTTCTGCAGGCCTTCAAGGTGAGGATGGCCAGCCCAGTGATTCGTTTGAATGACTGGGCTTGTCAACCTCATATCTGGACCTCACGACCGCTTTCTATCAGGTGGAGTGAGGTCATGTTGACGGGAAATTTAAAAAGAAAAATTAGTCAATTTACATAGGTATATATCAGATTTCTTCTTGAGGTAGTTTTTAATATTTACATGGAGATGAACCTCGACATATGTCACTATAGATTCAATTGTACCAAAAGTATGTATTAGCTTCAACTCCAAGGAGGCCTTGAAGGATCGAGTCCCCATTGTTCCGTGAATTTCCCATGTTCCTAATGATATTACTACCCGGATGTTTGAACATCGTCACCATAATTAGATAGGAAGATTAAAACCAATGAAGTTACTTCTAAAGCTTAAACGAAGTTAATATTTAGAAACATTTTCAAAGTGTAACTTAACTAAGCGTACCAAAATAGAGCCGACAATCTACAATTAGTGAAAGTTTCATGCTTACAAATCCAGTTAATAATAGATAGGATTAAATCGCAGCTTAAACAAACCACCCGCGGACGAAGGCTGACCTTTAAACACCAATTACAAATTTTACTTGAATTGATAATTAAATTACTTTGCGGAATGGCGATAAGTCTGCCTACGTTGGTTAAATTTGCGACAAAGTGTTAGGAGAAACCGTAAAAATGAAGACAAAGCTTAATACAACAAAAAAACATTTCCCAGTTGTATTGCCGCACTTAGGTATTTCTTTTCCTCTGAGAACCAAGTTTCACTGCCGAGCCGCGTCGCTCGCCATTATCAGGACTTTATCCTGACACTCTTAAACCACCGTGAAGAGGGAAGATGAATACCTGTAGTTGAATAAATTTTTTTTTCCATGTGGTGGGTTTTATTTATTTTCAGAAAAAGAATCGTAGACGCCTTTCAAGAGTCAATTGGATTTTTTGAGAAAAATCACCCAGTCAGTATATTTGGCGCGTAAAGCTAATAAAAACAAAAACATTTAAAATTTCTGCTAGGAGTTTATTTGAAAATATCTGCAGGTGGCACCACATAATTGAGTGAAGATAGCGAAGAGAAAAGAACCCCCGCTTCGGAACTCATTATACACAAAACAATGATTGCCGGAAATCTGAATTGTATCCAACTGTTCCCCTTTATGCCAACTCCAACTGCCTCACTCGATCCCCACAGCCTTGGACGAAGGTACGAAGTTTTTGAATTCATCAAAGTCCTAAGTATTTTAGATAAATCAATTCAACTGGCCCCTTAAAAAGGAATATTTGAAGGACCTTAGGGGTTTCAATTGCGAGATAATTATCGTGTTGAATGGTTTCTTTGATAGAAAAAAAATATTCATGCTGGTCGAAATAAAACAGTAGAAGACTGTCTGTTAATTTTAAGTAAACCTGTCTTTGTTTAGTTCTACACATTGTAATTCCAGAAAACGGTTCCAAAAGAAGTAAGAAATTTAGAGATTCATGTCATGTGCATTATGTATATTATACTAGGTGGATGATTTATACTGTAAGGAAAAATATTACATGGCATATCGATAGGTGATGTAGAGGACACTATCTACGTGGTAATAAGAATTCTTAAACCAACCTTTTTTGAGGTTTTTCATACCAAGTTAGTCAGACATTCACATTTTTTGTCTTAGGAAATTTCCTACATCACCTACTGAGTATGGCAAATGATTATCCTCACGGTATAAATGACCATCCGGTATATTGTAGGCCATTTCAGGCCTAGCTTAGAATACCTATTACCCTTCTACGAAATGTACGTTACTAATTGCATGCACTTACGCATGATAGAATATTAATGATGAATTTGTGATCACTAGAAGCTAGGCTTTGAATTGTGGGTTGGATTAGATATGGATATTTCATCCTATGAGACTAATCTGCTGAAGGTTTGAGGTACACTAATGTAGACAAGAATATAGATTTGTTCATCTTCATCACAAGCATTTTAAATAAATGCGAAAATATTGGCACTAGACTTTTCTTCAAAAATAAAACGGAGGTTTTGTGAAAAGTTACCTTTTACCCCCTGAAAAGCTTTTGCAAACAATATATACAACAAAACGGAGACATTATTTTTAGGGTTTCATAACCAGAGGTCGTTCTGCTATTGTCCCTACAAAATTCGTTCGTCCTTGAATAGACACTTATAGCCAGGCCTAAATAAGAAAGTCACGGATATGGAAATAACAGCTTAACAGTTAAGTTTCTCAAGTGTCTTTATGTCGAATATTGCATTCTTTATAGAAAACGTTCGTTAAGCCTAAAGTATTTTTAACATCTTGAAGTAATTGGGTCAGATGGAAACGCATCTTTCCATTATCAGATGTTATAAATAGGTCTCTAGTCTCAATTTAAAATACAGTTTTGAATTTGGTATAAATAGGAATAATCACCTATACCTACCTACCTACTCATAAAACTGCCGACATCAATTACATCGAGAAGGTATCTAACAACCCAAAGCTTAATTCAATGGACTGAAAATTTAATGACCCGAATAGAACGAGATAACAAATATTGTTATTGGTTGTTTTGAATAGATGTTATAGTAACTCAAAATGACGTCCATTTCACCACATCTCTTGGTTAAATCATTACACTAAATATGAATACCTAATTAGCTTCAGAGGTGTGCAAAGTTATTGTTTACAGGATGGAGATTAATACTATCAATGCCACACCAAGCACCGGTGCGTTTAAACAATCAATTTGAATTGAGTTTTTGATCCGGCAGTGAATGGATTAAACGCGGTACTTTAGGACTCTCAACATAAACAAAAGTTTAATCATTAATCGTTCTTCCAGTTTGCAAAAAAACTGAGTGTGAGCAGCTAAAGTAAACCCCTAGCTAATTTGCTAGACTTAACCCTAGCATCCTTGGATTCATTTGTCACCTATCGGTGGTCTCAGTGGCTCAATTTCAGAACGAGTCGCGTATTTGACTTGCCTTAAATGCAAATTGTGATCGCAACATAAATCAGCTCAACGGAATACAAAATGTGATGTCATTTATGAAATCGAGTATGATTTAGGTCTTTCAATTTGCATTAGAAATAACCGATTGCCTTTACCTATCTGTGTGGCTAGCATGTTACCTAAAATATATTTTTTGTGGTACATTATCGTTGTGATTAGAAAATATATTTGTTTCTGCTATCGTAAGACTTCAACAAGTAACTGTTACACTAATAACCCCCGTATCCACAAACGCTAATCAAAAGTTGAGGACACTTCAAATTGATGCTGCCCTGTCACATGTTAATAGTAATGAAAGGGATATCTTTACATGTAAGGATCTTTCTGGATTCAGGCGTTACCCATAAATTTCATCACACGCATCTTATCTTATTTAAAAGTACAAGTATTAGGGGTTTAGTTAGCAGTCAGTTATATTAGAGAGATGATTTAACGGGCAAAAATCACTACCAAACAATAAACACAATGTTACACAATACCGGTAAAAGAAAAGTAAAGCTGTTCTGGCTGGTGATTGATAGGTATATGAGGCTTTTCCTGAACCAAATGGAAAGAAATTACCATTTCAATCTCCTGAGAATTCAGTCCCTGTCTTTCCCAATACAGCACATCAACACACATTTAATATCCATCGGTGTAGTTACTCCGGCGGAGCCCAAAAGATACTCAGGATTTATTTCATTTGCATTCGCAGCGGGAAAGTGGGACATCTGCTGTTTACGAAGGGATCGAAACTCCCAAAGAGAATTTTACGCAGCCTTCAGCAAATCACGTGTGATCCGCGTAATACGGGCACGTTTGTTAAACCGATACAGTCCATCAATTAAGTTAAGCAATGTGCCACAAATAGTTTAGTGCTAGATAGATAGATAGATATTTTTTATTGTACAAAAAGAAAGAAACTTAAAGCTAAGTATTACATTTAAAACAATGCACAGTTTAGGCGGCCTTATCGCTAATTGCGAAGTCCGAGTGTGAGTGCTGCTGTGCTGTTTTATAATTTAAGAAAAAACTTTATCATCGCAGTTATTTTTCAAATGTAGTGGTAAATTTTTCGTGAGCAATTTTTAAGGCTAAGGCCTCCTCCGGTCGTTTGTCGATGCACCGGCCGACGGTAAATTGTATTGTTGTTCTATTGTGTCTAGCACATACGACAGACTATAGGATCTTACATATTTCATACATAAGTTATGTTTCAGCCGAACCTATTATCGGTAAATACAGAATGATATGATCAGTATGATGATTTAAGTACTGAATAAATTTCAACTAACAACTGCAGATTAGGCCCCCTCCACGCTATTTTAGTTTCTCAAAATGAATTGCAAAATTCCTATTTCAGTTAGCTCTAGTTTTTGCGCATAAATTCAACGTGAAATTCTTTAGAAAAATATATCCAAAGCGATGTAATGAAAGAAGCAAAATGAAAGTTACTCCATCCAGCCCCGTTAGCTTTGAAGAACATTCGTAGTAGAGAAAGGCAGAGACTAAAATTTGCGAATTTTGTAGGTAATTAGGTACTTAGCCGATAAGTGAAATTTTAAATTTCAGCATTTAGCAATGCACTATTTTCTACACAAACATAGAAACTAGAAAAATTCGACCTCAAACCTCAAAAAAGTCCTAGCTAGGGACTCAAGGGGATCCCGCTTGTGTTCCTAGGATCAGGTCGTGTTTTTCTTGTTTCTTTCTTTATGT
This sequence comes from Udea olivalis, assembly GCA_947369235.1. Classification (NCBI taxonomy): domain Eukaryota; kingdom Metazoa; phylum Arthropoda; class Insecta; order Lepidoptera; family Crambidae; genus Udea; species Udea olivalis. The sequence goes on along the minus strand of OX376341.1, from coordinate 11,279,748 downwards.
ACTTAGCCGATTCTACAAAAACCAACTTCAGACTGTTAGTAACCTTTTTTCAAAACAGTACAACTAAGATAAAACAAATTACTTAAGTTATTAAAATTTAAAAAGTAAAATAAAGAAGTCAGGAAGTGTAGGTATACTTTAGCTACAGCATAGTAGTTTTTAAAAGGAGTTTCAAAGATTCACGCTGTCGGAACCCGCGAGTAATATCCCTGAGACCGAAGCTGCCGTAGGCAAGAGCAACATGCTGCTGTCGTGTCGACATATCAAATTAATCGAAAATGGAACGGATTGACATTACCACTCGTTTAATCTCAGGGATATTTGATAGTAGTTATTTACATTTTGACCTGTCGAAACGAGTAACGCTAGTTTGCTCTTGACTGGAACCTGTGGTATCTTTGCCTGAGGAGCGTTAGCTCAAAACATTGAGTATTCTGTGCTTAAGGCTGCAGTGGGCGCATACCACCAGAAGTATCTGCCTGCGTGTTTGCCTATTAAAAAACTAAATTTTGATTTTTCCAAAAAAAAGCTCGTGCTTATAACATCACATATATATGTCGCAGTAAGATAGATAAAGTCGTAATATAGTTATATCCCTAGAGATATAATTATATACCGTAACACAGTTATACGAAAGCGATTCATTACTATCTCACTAGGAATATAGTTATAAAACGGTCCCAGTTTAGTGATATACTTATATTACTAGATTAAGTTCAGTGTTATAAATATATTACTTGATTAAGCTTAGTGAAATAGAAATCTGCCATATATTATTAAATAAAACAATATTATATTGGTTTTATCTTTACTAAAAAATCAACTTTATGTATCCTGCAGTTAGTTACAATACTTTGTGACATTAACACGTATTAAAGTAATTTCAATTATAATTAAAACGATCATATTTTTTGGAATTTAAACGTTAACAATACAATTAAAATTAATCAAACATTAAAAATCTTTTAAAGCTAATCAACAGTTTTGAGATATCTTTATTTCTTATCAACTAAGTTGAGATCTTGGTTTCTTTAAAACATATTACTTGATTAAGCTTAGTGAAATATAAATCTACCATATATAATTAAATAAAACAATATTATATTGGTTTTATTTTAATTAAAAAATCAACTTTATGTATCCTGCAGTTAGTTACAATACTTGGTGACATTAACACGTATTATACTAATTTCAATTATAATTAAAACGATTATATTTTTTGGAATTTAAATCAAATCAAATCAAATCAATAATTTATTTGCAAGAATACAGAGTTACAAATAGGGTCTTAATATAATGGTATGTCATAAGTATTCAGTCTGCAAGCAGACGTGCAAATATTAAATTAAATTATATTATATGAAATTTAAAATTCAATGAAATTAATTATTCAAAGTCAATTATTAAACTATACTATGAAATTCTAATTAAAAAAAAAACGAATCATTTTTTACACTTATTGCAGAAGTCAGTATATTCTTTAATGTCATAAAAGCAATTTATTAGGAGCCAGTCACTTAATTTGTTTTTAAATTTGTTACCTTCGAGTAGTTTCAGGTCATCAGGAAGTAAATTATAGGTGGTTATGCACATATTAAAACATTATAATTGAGCGTTTTAATTATAATTGAAATTAGTTTAATACGTGTTAATGTCACAAAGTATTGTAACTAACTGCAGGATACATAAAGTTGATTTTTTAATTAAGATAATACCAATATAATATTGTTTTATTTAATTTTAAATGGTAGATTTCTATTTCACTAAGCTTAATCAAGTAATATATTCATAACACTGAACTTAATCTAGTAATATAAGTATATCACTAAACTTGGACCGTTTTATAACTATATTCCTAGTGAGATAGTAATGAATTGCTTTTGTTAAACTATGTTACGGTTTATAATTATATCCCTAGGGATATAACTATATTACGGCTTTATCTATCTTACTGCGACATATACATACCATCACGACTTTATTCCAAACGGGGTAGTCAGAGGCAAGTGACTGTTCCCGTCATACTAAACGGTACACTAAGAAGCCCCACTTTTCACCAATGGTATTAGAACCTATCGTTCTAATACGTGAGCCTTCCGCTGCTATCCGGGTTGATTTGATTTTTTATCGATGTTTTCCATCACTGGAGAGTTAGCCGGAAATTAAACAATGAACACAAAGATTTTGGTTCTGGGCAGATTTGAACTCGGGTCCCCACGATCCGCGATCCGAGTTGAAGTGCTTAACCACTAGGCCACAACGCTCTTCACTCATGCTTATGAACTAAGAAATTCCAACGTTTAAGTCATTTGTTAAAAAGAAATACCAAGCCAGCCATGGACCAATCGAACACGATGTTACAAAAAACGATGTCAACAAGCGTGGTTGGAAAGGTTGCTTACGCGGACGGATGCAGATGGTCGGCGAATTTTACGGCGGTCGCCCCTCGCGCTATGCAGCTTTGGCTTGCACTTTTTTGCCTGCAATGTGCATCACTCTTTCTCACTCCACAGATGAAGAGCACAAGCCTACTGTGTTGATGACTTTAAAAATTTCTGTGACTAACGTTTGTGCATTTAAAAGTCACAAGAATATTTGAAATTTGTTTCCTGCGATAGGATAACACGGTTTTGTACCTAGACTATGAAGTTAGGAATACAAAATATAAACGATGCGATAATATATTTTTAAATATTTATTATATTATATTTATAAAATATACTTTTCCTCCGTGGCCGAACGGTTTCAGAGCTCGGCCCGAAACTCGGAGGTCCTGGGTTCAATTCCCAAGTCGGGCAAAGTGTGTTTTCAAATTGTGGCTGTTAGCTGTTGAAAAATTCATAGGTAATTTTTCAAAAGCTAACAGCCAACAGTTGCATAGCAAAATGTCAGTGTTTATCTATACATATATTCGGTATATTTAAGTTAAACATAATATTTTCACGAGTAACTCATTGTTGATTCAAGAAGCATCCTACGTTTTAGTACGCTACGCTACGTAAATACAATAGAAAGGGAACAATAATCGCTACTCACCCAGATTGTTGCTTCTGGCTATTCCAGACGATCACTTATCTATTATGAAGATAATATGAAATTCAGTACCTACATCATTTCATTATACGACGAGATTTACTTGTACCATTAAACGACATATCGCATCTTTCCTACTATAGGGGTACATCTCAAAATTTTGAGATTTCGAGTTTTAATAATATATGGGCACAAAATTAACACGTCTACAGAGTGAAGCGTCTCAGTTTCCGCGATACAAGGAGCAATTTAGTGTCGTGCCTGTAGTTGAGGAAGGAGGACCGCTCGCGCAGCCGTTCAATTGTGTTTGTTTCAATTTTGCTATGAATAGTTTAATTTATTTATGACCGATATTGTGAAAATACAGGGGCTCAAAAATCTTTAAACGCGTTTTCCCAACAATCATGTTTTTCGATTTGTGCCCCTAAGTATAGTATGAAAGCTGCGATATAGTCGAGGATAGTGTAAATTATCCTAGGAAGCAAATAAAAGTGGTTTCGTGTAGTTTCTAAGACAGTTCTTATTTATGTTCACTTCTTAACTAGCTTACTATGAGTCGACACAGTACCCCTACAATGACATTTCGTGACAGAGACGCTAGCGCCGATTAAGGTCATAATGTATCCACCAAAGCAGAGAGGAGAGGAGATATGTTTTGTTAACCAATCAGATTTCTTTATTTTCACATCTATCTGCGAAATGTGGAAATAACGTAATCTGTACGTCTACCACGAATTGCCACTTTAAATATACGTTATCGTTCGCGTAAAAAAATGTATTGGGATTTGACATGACATGACATGACAATGTCAAATCCCAATACATGTTTTTTAACAAACGATAACGTAAATTTAAAGTGGCAACTCGTGGTAGACGTACTGATTGGTTTTCAATACACCTCTCCTCTCCGCTTTGGTGGATATTGGGCCTAAACGTAGTGATAAATCCTCTTTGGCGGCGCTGGTAAATAGAAATGCTACTAAGCCGGGATACAAGTTGCTGTAGTTATAGGTATAACGTAGTTTAACTGACGTAAACTGATAAAAAAGGCAGAGGATAATTTTTACAAGTCGTGGTTAACCCAGGATTGGTCATTAAAAATCCTATCTGATTAGGCAATTCGTGATAATTAAATAAAAACAGATTGCCTCAGGAAACATTCTCTATTAATAAATTCATTAATTTGTCATATCGTAAGTAACACAAATGTAACCAGGTACAGTGTCTACAATTAATAGCAAAGTGGCTAAACGAGCAGACTCGTCAGCAATGGCTATAGCACTTGTCCGATGCATCCATTATTCTGTGCTTGAGCGCCTAGCGAAGCCAACACAGACATAAATCTAATAGATGACGATAGGCGCTCCTTTCATCTCACTATTATTATAAATGCAAAAGTTTGTGAGTATGCATGCATCATGTATATTTTTCAAGGTACACTTTCACGAAATAACTACTAACTGGATTTAAATGAAACTTCAAATTTATACGAGTACAGCTTATACATCAAAATAACACATAGACTACAATAATTTAATAGATTTTATGTGATGTGACCATAATATATTATGACGATAAGTTTCGTGAGTTGGAAAATGAATTTCACGCGGGTGAAGCCGCGGGCGTTTAATATAAACCTAGCGTGCTTAATTCCTTGTCTGGTACCTCGTAACAGATGGGATTCTTAAACGATTAAAATGTAGTTTATTGAAAGAAGGAATGACTCGTAAATGTTAAATGCACCAACTAGATTTTGACCTCCGTTGCAATAAAAGTTAAGAGTGGACGTGAAGAAGTGTGTACACTTGCGTACCGTACACTTGCGTCATCTATTTCAATTTATGTCTGTGAAAGCCAATTTGCGCCCATACAATTTGTCTAGTCAGGATTTCCAGCCAGCAATTTGTTTGTTAGCAGCAATTTTGGTAGGAATTTTTAACGATCTTTTCGGATTATTTCTGTTTTGTTTTTATTATTCAATTCACTATATTAAACTAAAAAATATACATTTTAATGGAAATGAAAAGTCATAGCGTTCGTTGTTTTGTTGATGTAAATAAGACTATTAGATATGTATTTACTGTAAAAGCTATAGAAAAAAGTCAATTACAATGTACGAGTATGAGATATTTCCCCAATCCCAAATTATGTTTTTCCGTTTTGCCACTTAATAGTTTAATTGGTTTCAAATTTTACCTAGTGTTAGATCTGCAATAGAACTATTAACACTATTACATTCACAAAAAGCTCAGACATTGCCCTTCACACAAGTAAACCTAACATACATTGTTGTACTGAATGGCGCCGCCCAAAAGTTGAGGATTGCTTCGGCTTCGACCCTGACTCACCCAACAGAATCCTTTAATCTACAGCTTTTACCCTTTAATCAAAACCTTAACAGCCTTTACAAATGTAACTTTAATTACCATCAAATATGCTAATTGTGTATTTATTATACTAGCAGCGCAGAATTTACTAAGCGATAGAATATTTCGGAGATAATTAAATATTTCAAGCGCCGACGGTTAAATTCGTTAGTAAACGGATGACAATCGAGATTTGCAAAAGGAGTGTTAATTGCTTTTCTATATCCTTCCTTTTCGTGCCTACCTTCCTACAGTGATAAAGGTGCTTCTTTAATGTAAGTGTAAAAGTATTCTCACTCCATATAGCCACAAGAACGACTGAATTTCAGATAAGATTAGCAATAAAAAAAAGCTCCAAATTGCAAAACCAACTATCAATATCTGCTACGAAACGTCGAACCACGCCATTGCATTAAACTCGTCGCTTGCACTTAAGCGTCTAATACGCTTATTTTTTATCACGTAGGTATTGTAAAGAAGCCATCTTGCTCTAAATAGCACCATTGACGGTAGCGGGGGGGAAGCGTTGGCGGGAGAGGCAGGGCGGCTAAAAATAGACGGCCGTCGTTCTGGGACAAGGCCGTGGCCCGGAGTCCCGCTGGCTCAGCCCAGGTATGGAATTACGGATCACGGGCATCCTTGTGATTAATCTGCGAGTATTTGCGCGTCGAGTGTCGGCTTAGTCGCACTTAGCGTAAATCCGAACCCCCTAGTTTGGATCCGCGCGTCGGATATCAAGGTAAACAGCGCAATAGGGTTAAGTGATCGGAGACGTTAGCAGCGTTAGTTTGTCTATTTTATCGGAGGAGGATAAGAGTATTGCTTTAATCGATTTTAAAACGAAACTGCCTAAAATATCAGTAGCAACTGAAATTGTTTATATACGAGTATGATAAGTTATACCTACTATCACAGAATAAAATAAAAACCACTACTTAAAACCAGCTGTAAAACTCGCAGGAAAAATTAAGTGCTTACAATCAGCATACAAATAAAAAAAACTGAATATCTTTAAGATTTTGTATTCAAGACGAGGACGCAACTCAGACAGTACATCCCGCAGTGGAAGAAAATAGTATCTACGTCATTTGAAAGACAAAATAAATGTCCTTTATTGTGTTTGTGCGGTACAGAACTCTAGCTTAATAAAATTTGATAGAAACTTTTTGTAGCTCTTTTACGACAGTGTTATAGACTTTTGCTCTGTTTGTCGTGATGTTAAAACGCCAAGTTGTTCTGGAGTATTTGAAATAGTATAAAAAGTGGTTAGTTATTATAACTCTGTTATATTATCCTAAAAGCAAAATCTACGTTATTGGATATTCTTTCAGAATTAATAAAACTATGACCCAACCACTATATTACAGAAGCTATTTTTACCGTTTTGAGTAAATATTCAGGTAAGTACTTAAGCTGAGTTGCCTTTTTGATCGACTTCAAAATAAGGAGGAGGTTCTCAATTCGACTGTATGTTTTTTTATGTTTGTAACCTCAGAACTTTCAACTGGGTGAACCGATTTTGAACTTTTTTTTTTGAAAGCTAGTGCTTCGCGTTTGGTTCAATTTTAATTTGGTCCAGTTCTGACAGTGGCATCCATTAGAAAACCATATAAGTCTTAAGTCTAGATAAACTATATGCGCGACAAATGGACGAATAACTCAATATCACGCCAACCGATTTCAATGATTCTTTTTTTAATGGAAAGGATATGTTTCAAGTCAAAGACATGACAAAGTAACGGAACTCTTCAATTCTTTGGAGCAAATGAACGATACTTTTTCTATGTATAAAATTAACAAGAACTGATTCACTGAACATCAAGGAATAAACAAAATTTTAACAAAAAAAACCAACTTCAAAAAAAAACTATTCCATAAAAAACTAACACTAAAAAATAATTGCGTATTCTTCTAAAACTTATCGATACTATAGTGTAGTACTATAATTATTGTTATGTTGGAGTCGGTGTCAGCCAATTGAGCCAATGTAGGTTTGTAACTACCTACATACATACTTAAACGTGAGATGTAAAAAATAGGTATATCACAAACCGACTCCAACAATCACAATAAATGTACCTAGATTATAGTTTTGATAAGTTTTTTAGTGCAAATTAATCTGTTTTAGAATAAATTTTTTTGAAGGTTTTTCTTTTTTAATCTTCTCACTGTTGTTACGGTTTAAAATAACGAACCGCGATAGCGTCAGTAACAAGAAAATAATTACACAAAGGATAAAAGAAACTTCAAAGGGACAAAATCAACAATCTTGAGACAGAAAAAGGATGCGTATTTTTTGTCGGCGAAGCTCGTTTCAAGGTTAACTAATGGGTGCTACAAAGCCAACTACCCTATGTCACGTGCAGCCTGCTTTCAGGATATAACAAAGAGTTTCTTTTAAGTAATTTTTTTACAGAACATTTTAATGTCATCCTGGTAAAACATTCTAGAATTAGTTATTTCATAAATTATAACTTACTTTGTAAAGAGTTCATTCTAAATGAGATTTGAAATTCATAAGTACTTAATTACCAAAGTATTAAAAACCTGTAGGGAAATTGTACTTGAAAATTAACGCTGCCTCGGATCCAAATCTTGTGTCTATAAATCTTATATGAAATGTAATTCTATGACAGGTCTTGTAGTTATTGTGTGAATACTTGACTTTTACTCATTTTATTAAAAAATAAGTCAAATAACAGAAGCGATATTGCCTGCCATTCAGAAAGCCGAATTCAATATGCTTTTCGCAGCGGTCGTATATTGCGTTGACTGGGCGCGGCCGATAGGTGATGGGTCGCCGATAGCAATCCACTCCGAATGCGCTGCCATTCACCACTCTGCTTTATATAAATCACCTTGATGCTTCAGGGTACGGCTGGCTAACGCTGATTTATGTTATTTAGGTCTCGTTAGTTGCGATTGAGATGTTGCCACTGTACTCTGTTAGATTATATACGTCATGAAATGAAATAGGAAAACACAGCAAACCTTTTCAATTATCATAAAATTGAGAATTGCGATAGCAATTTACCTAAATATGAACAGGCACTTGACTTGCTTAATGCGTGTCGGCATCCTAGCCATATTTGGACAATTTTTTGATCAACGTTTCATGGAAGTTTTACTATTTAATAAATAGCTAAAGTAATTAAAAATTACATCTACAGCTTCTACGGTATTAAATTAACTCTTTTTCACTCTATGTGGAAAATAAAACTTAGTTTATTTTGTAGCTCCAGCAGTTTGGGCTTCATAATAAATATACATTTTTTATACCACAAGGTGGCAAACAAGCTTACAGCCCGCCTGATGGTTAGCAGTTACCGAAGCCTATGGACGCCTGTAACATCAGAGGCATTACGTGCGCGTTGTCGACCATTTAGGAGATATTTATCAACTCTCCTCTTAAAGGACCCCATACTGTATTCCTCCGGGAAAACCTCGGTAGGGAGTTCATTCCACAATCGGATTGTTCGCGGGAGGAAATTCCTCTGAAACCGCACTGTGCGCGACCATTGGGGTTCCAATGTGTGAGGATACTGACAAACAATTTTTGTCCTTAATTGTTTAAATGGCCTTAAGTTTATATTCTGTTGTTTGATTTTTGTTCCATTGTTTTATATTCTTTAGATTAGACACTCAGTAGGTTTATTTATATCAAAATGACACATTGTACTTTACTAACGCTTGTAAACCCAAAACAAGTATAAAAGAGTAACTGCTGAGTTTCTCGCCGGGTCTTCTCAGCAAGAAACAACTCCGACGCGGTGGTAGAGTCGCATTATGTCTGTATACTGTGTATTTATATTTCTATATTATTATGGTAATTATGTCTATTATTTAGTATATCTTGCTTTGAATTTGACGATTTGAAAGTACTTACTGTGAAAGTCTATTTGAATAAAGTTATTTGAGTTTGTTTGAGTTTGAGAGTTTGATGAAAACCCTATCGATGGTGAGCGGTGCGATAGTAAAAAGTAGCTGTGGGCATCATTCCCAACAGTTCCTCGGAACACAACCCATTGTATATACGGTAGAACACACATAAGGAGGTAACGTCTCTACTCAGACCTAATGGTTCTATACCACTTGCGAGTTTGTGATTGTCAACTATTCTCACAGCTCGTCTTTGAACCGACTCAAAAGGCTCAAGCTAGTATCTTGGTGCTCCCGCCCAAAGGTGACAGCAGTACTCCATATGGGGTCGTACTTGCGACTTATATAGCAGCAGTCTTTGCTCCGATGTGAAGTACCACTTTGCCTTATTAAGCACACCTTGCTTCTTGGATGCCAGCCTGACCTTATCATTCAGATGACTTCGGAATTGCACATCACTGAAGATGTCAACACCGAAGATCCCAATACTCTTAGAGATGGTAAGTGGTGTGTTGAGGAACTGTGGGGTAACAAGGAATGGGGTTTTCTTAGCGGTGAACGTATAAACTTGTATCTTGGTCATTGTGTTGGTCTACTTCTGGTTTTATAATAATGAATGTGATGATTTTAATAAGATGAATTTATTGTTTTAAATAGAGTCATTCACATGCTTCACAATTTTAATTGTTAATAATTTATATATTTAGAAAGCACCAGAGGTAAAAGTTAGAAAATAGATTACTTATTTGATAAATTTGTATAATCTCATTTTAAGTAAAACTTGTAGTTTTTTATGACAGATAATGTCTTTAAACCTAATAAATAATTGTTTTCTCGTTAGCTTGCGCCTTACAAAATCAGCTTACCGTATTTTAAAATATACGGTTGAAGCTAAACTTTCGCTCACACAATTTAAAAGCTGAGTAAACTTCGATGGAATGAATGTTCGATAACGTTAAATTGGATCCTAGATTGCTAAGTGATGACTTTTTCTAATGCTTTGCCTGCGGAACTATATCAGATTAGTTATTTGGGGGAGTAGGTGCCGTCCACATCATCAAGTTTCAGCAAGTACAAAACTTGAAAATGTATTAAGTGACATTCAATTGGCGATATTCAAAAATATCCTAGTTTTTATAATTATCCAAAAAACCAGAATATATTACCGAGTGCAGATGATCTACAATCAATACGATCGCACAACAGGCTAATGTCAAAATGAACAAAATGCCATTTTGATAACTACACATTATTAAAAGTTGTTTAACTACTTTTATGGTGGCGCGACCAGAAATATTTGGACATGCCGCCTTTTTTTGATAGGTACAAATGTCTTAGGTCAGGGTACAAATAGTACATACGAAGAGCTTTATACCCGGATATAAATTTTTTTGAACCTGAAGCTTGATCCCGCCATCTTGATGCTCACAAATATACGAGTATCAAGATGGCGGGAGTGGGTTCATTTGTTTAACATTGTTTTTTTTTGTCATATAGTTTACCAAATATATTTATTCCATTCGAAAATACATGTTAATATATCATTCGGCCACATCAAATGAACAGTAGTTCTAATGGATAAATTGCTGTACCTATCTATGTTCATAAAACTTACTAATTGTGGTCAACCACATACTTATAAATCAGAGGTATGAAGGGTTTGAATATTAACACTAATTGAATGGAAGTAAACGCAGGTAATCTGATCATTTTGTTAATCTTTTAGGTACGGGTGAATGAGATATTCTGGAGGATTCATTAAGCCGGGTACCGAATTAACCCGTCGGCCGCAGGCAATCTGTATTTATTCTTCTTGATAATGTTATTCAAATCTTCTCTAGATAAAATAAGTATGCAAATGTAGTCTGTATTTACATACAATAAGCTTTACATATAATCAGTAACCTGATTAAATATTATTTATTCCTATTTTGTTTTTGCTTAGCATTTGCACTTACCCAATAATGTTTTTACTTCTACATAGATTTGATTGAAATTCAAATTATCCTCATTCAAAAAGACTGCCAATAGCAAGTTCTTTTGAATCGTCAAATCAAAAGTTTACACGTAAACATTGACTGAATACTATCGTATTATTATTTATGTTGTTTATAACCCAATTCTTAATCTTTGTTTATCAAAATACAATCCTTAAAATTAAGGACGTCAGTCTGACTAGTACTTGCACTTCGCAGAACAAGACCTGAAGATGACACAATCACTTAGAGCTCAAAAGCCGTAGCCAAGTTTGACATGCCTAATTCCGTTTTAAATGATCCATTTTTGATTTTTTGCGTATAAAATTAGTACGTATTTTTGAAAATGTGCAAATGTGTGGGACATTTGAACATTCGACATGTAGAAACTATAAGAGTTGCTCTTGGCTCCGGCCGTGCAAATCCCCAAATGCTAACTAAATACAACGACAATATCACAACACACGGGCCGTTTTATGGTTAGAACTCACGGACCTATGTCTGCATTCTCCAGGGTTACTATAAACACCATCCAAAATTTTGCCGGACATTAGGCATCAATCGAAGGCAGCTATTTTTAAAAAAAAAACACCTTCTGAATAAAGCGCGGGCGGGGAGTTGTGAGGCAGTCGAGAGGCTGCGAGCCCGCCGCCACTCACGTCGCGCAGTATGAAACCAGTGATCTTTTTATACCTTTGAGTATGTAGTTATAATAACATTATTAACTCAACATTTTAGTACTGAAGGTTGTCAAACAGAAAAATATGTATTTTGCCATTTTCTCCATGGATCCTCATATTTCAATTTGGATTGTGTTTATAAAGTTCTTAGCTCCAGCACAGATTACCTAATAGTTACTAACGTAACAGATAAATACATAGCAAAATGACAATTTTCATAATCCTAAATACGTGCTGTCATGTGTCAGGCATATATTGCCGGGGCTACCTCTCCGGAGCTGGTAGGTTATTTTCAAGCGCAAGTTCGTGAAGTGACAGGGGCCTGGCTTGAGGCTTTTTAGAGGCTTCGTTGGCTTGGTTACCTGCAGAGGATGGAGGAAGATCTCAACGTCAAGAAGGCATTTATTGGCGTCCCGAGTGGCCGCCGACCTATCGGACGGCCCAGATACCGTTGAATTGACGTTGAGGAAGACGACCTGCGCAAACTTCGATTGGATGACTGGTGAGAGTTAGCGCGGGATAGAACCCGTGGCATTCTCAGGTGTCGGAGGCCAAGACCCACTTCGGGCCGCTGCGCCAAAGGAAGTAAGTGAGTTCTTAGCTCGAACATAACTTGAACTGTTTGAGCAACAATGAACTTGTCATGTCAATTATTAGTTTTTAGCGGGTTTGTGTTGCGGCATTGCTCGTGAAGAAAAATATTACTACGTATGTACGTTAAACTACTACGTTTACGTGCTACGTTTGTGATTAAAATGGTCTACTTGATTATAATTTTAGTCTTCTTTACGTTGTTCAGTTACATAAACTTATAACACAATTTTAATTATTGCGCAAGCGGTGAATATGGTGAAATATATCTGGAGACCTCGCTTGAAAAGGTTGAGAAGGAAGACAGATGCTACGTTCGCCATTCTTAATAATGCAGACTTTACTCAGAGTGCTTTAACTTTTAATTAGTCACTTAAACAAAGAACGTAGATTCTTGAAGTAAAATTAGGCACTTTAAATGCTTCGCTTTACTAGGTGACAGAAATAAGTCGCTATGGACGACTATTTAAATTACAAAGAACATACTATGCTATGCAAAATGGGTAACGCCCAGACGCCGTCTTAAGCAAGAAGTGTTTTCACTTTGTATGACCCAAGGCTAACTTCAAATTATTAACCATTTACGAAACCATTTCACAGCTTAGAAGATAAAGCAGTTTTTGAAAGCGGCTTTCAGCGCTAGATGTGTCTTGAGTGCCGCTGAATGCGGTTCCGCGTGCGGCTGAGAGGCTGTGCAAGCACCTGCAATGCGAGTGTGCGCTTTGTTTTGGCTTCGAGTGCACGCGCTACAGCGCTTGTTCTGACAACGGCGCCTGCGACTATAGGCCTTCTTTTGTTGAGTTTTAGGCTGTGTCTGCCTTATCTGAGGCTGCATAACTCTATGGCAATGTCTATTTAAGTTAAACCGGTGCTTTAATTGAACTAGAAGACGTAGGTCAACGTTATCTTCGTTCTTCACTGCACTTTATTGACTATGGTTAAATAAAAGAGAGTTAAGGACCCTAAAGGTGCTCCTCACCTGAAGCATTTTCTTGTAATGTAACGTTAAATAGTCGATCATTATATCAGTGAGGGGGGAGAACCGAAAATTCTAGGGCGCAACCTGTAATGTTACAAATTCAAGCATTACGTTGGTGGGGGAAAAGCACCGAGCATTACAGTGTTCAACTTGATGATACAATGTGTAATATTTTGATACAACTTCCCTGAAGTTTTGTAAGGCAGTATTGTAATGTAATAGTCAAAATCGGATCTGAAATGAACATTACAAGTGAATGTATGTCGTGTCCGTGAAGCAGTTCTATAATGTAATGCTTAAAATCGAATCTGAAAGGTAACATTACAGGAGCATATTCCAGGCGAGGGACCACCTTTTACGGCTATTGATGTAAGGTTAAGCTTTATATGAAAACATTATAAATTATTTCTAATTGAGATAGTGGCGTAAAAATTTTAAAAATTTAAATGCTACTCTAGTGTATTTCGGTCTGAGCCCTGTCAGAGTTTTGCCATTTCATGCTACTCCGCAGATTGAAAAAAACAGTAAAATGTTTTTGTAAAATCATATAAGTGTGAGAGAGTTACGTTTTTGCGGCCCGAAGTGCACGCGATAACGGCGTTCTTGACTTACTCGTATGTTATGTACACCGAACTCAGGTGGTAAAATCAAACAAAATAAAGAAATTTAGGTTTAACATAAGGTGACGACACGATTGGCGTAGTGCGCTGTAGCACGGTTTCTCGCCTTGATTTCCGTAGTGTCCCGGGTTCGATTCCCGGTCGGGGACACCCCTGGCTCATTTCCTTGTGTGGTACCTCGTAACACAGGGATATTAATCCCTATTTCGAGACCATTACAAGAGGTGTGTTGTCTGGCGCATATTTATTTATATATTTATATTGAATTGGGCACGACAGCAGGACCGTCTTTTACCTATTTGGGGCCCTGGTCACATTAAGAAAATAGGACCTTTTTGACGTTGAGTGTCAAATATACATGGTTATTAAAAAAACATAAACAACTTCGCAAGGCTAGGTAGCTACCATCATGCACAACAACATTTGTTCTACGACTTTTGATAATTTGACACATTTTACTTTCATACAAAAATAAATATCAATTTAATTTTACGTTTGAATATTCTTATCTCTGTGCGCGTGGCTTCGCAAAATAAGGTAAACAAACCCTTCCGAATCACGGGGTGTGAATTCGAATCACTTACTATGTACTTCATAACACTATCAGCAGAATCGCGCGCGATTCTCGCGCCTTTTCGTATGTGAATGTGAATGACTATAAATGTCACGACAGTACAATAAAAGCTTGGAAAATCATTTTTAATTAATGTATTTAGTTTTGATAAAACTCGTGGAACCAATGTTGTTGTGTATGATCAAACTCAAATAATTTTATTCAAATAGACTGTATCAGTACTTTCAAATCGATGTACGACGTACTTTCAGACCGTCGTAGCTACCTAGTCTTCCGAGGTTGTTGATTTTTTTACAATACCCTGTATTATTGTTCTGATTTTAGGGGATCCGGGAGATCTGATGGATCTTAGGATCGCCGGACCCTGGGCATGTGCCAAAAGTGCCAAATGGGAAAGAAGCAATTTCACGGTGGGATTAACTTCTCACATTCAAATAGCATGGTGAAAGAAACAGAAAAATTAAACGATACGTTAGATAATTCATGTTTCCTATAAAGAACCCAGTAAAACTTACCTGCAGTTTATCCGCGGCGCGTAGGTAGCATGGAGGGTAGCCACTAGGCACTGTCACTACTGATATTTTTGTTTTTCTGCACGATATATCTTTTGTCATTCTGTTCTTAATTTCTTCTGTTTTTGTTCCTAATAAATCAATAACACGCCACATGAGCGTTTTACGTGGCAACATGCGGTTGATTATGGTGCGGCAGCAACCTGTCAGCGTGACAGCACAGCACAGCGGTCATACCATAGATATTTTAGTTTTATTTTTAATTCTTTACTTATTTGTACCTTTAGGCACACTTCACTTGCTTACGTCATATTACGACAGTATTACACTCACAATTAGCTCACTGTTTCTACTTAATTTATCGCATACACACACACTTACCCATACATATATCACGAATGACGAATACTCGTCAGGCCCTGCCAGAATACCAGCGTCTCTGCAGTTTTGTGCTGCAGAGACATATGCTGAGGCAGTGGCCTGTTTAACCCATTACTATTCTGTAAAATCCATTTTTGTTTATTTATTTATTTAATCTTTATTGCACAAAGAAAAGTACAATTGGCGGACTTAATGCCTAAAGGCATTCTCTAACAGTCAACCACTAGGTGAAACAGAAATCTTTACGGCGGGGTTTTGTAAAACTAAGTTTCAGTGAAATAAAAGTAAACAATTTACTCATATAATAAATATACCTACTTATCTAAATTACAATATTTATGTGTACCTACTTACATATTAAAATAGCAAATATATACATATAAATTCATAAATACATATTATGTACTCAAATGAAAGACGAAACATTAACTCGGAATGATATGATTGACGATCTGACTAATCTGACTAATGATTAAATAGCACTAATTCAAATTAGGGTGTCTGTAAAAAAAAGCTTGTTAATTGTTTATCTTTATTTTTTCATTATAAATAATAAATATGCGCCAGACAACACACCTCTTGTCATGGTCTCGAAGTAGGGATAAATATCCTCGTGTTACGAGGTACCAGACTAGGAATTAAGCCAGGGGCGTTTCCCAGCACACCCAGACCCAGGCCAATTTAGAAAAGATCATTTCCTGAACTTACCTGACCGGGGATCGAACCCGGGACACTACAGAAATAAAGGCGAGAAACCGTGCTACAGCCCACTACGCCATTCGTGTCGTCTGATTTTAAAATTTCTGAAGTAAATTTAAAGAAAGAAAGAAAAAATATTTATTAACCCGACAAATACAAACAATGAAATGTTTGTAACATACAAAACCAAATACAGCTCTGCCATATACGAACGTATGTCAACATTCCCTTTAGAGTCATGTCTTCAAAGGAGTTTCTCTTAAAAAATTCACGGGTAAGATGGCGACACTCAAAAGAAAAATATAGGGCGGGTAAAGAGTCCCGTAGGTCGGCGAATACTAATATGACCAGTGAACGTATTCAGGGAAGGAGCGACTGCAAGGCTGTGCTCATATTTAATTTGTCCTGGTTTATATGGGTGACGCAAAACGGACCACAGTGTTTATGCAAGCATTCATCACTGAAGTGTACATTCACGTAAGAGGCTTAAATACTGTTAACCTAACCTTAACACGGTGCGTTTTGTAAAGGGGTCGATGGCAGCGACCATTCAAAATGAAGTACCTAAGTGTACAGAACGTGATGGCAGCTTCGTATATTGTCAATATTTTATCTCCCTATGATGGAAATCAGAAGACGAGGCCTATGTTCAGCAGTGGACGCTTCATGGCTGCAAATGATTATTTTACGATACACACATGTTCCATTTCGAATTCTAGACAAATACCTACTATTAAACAAGACAAGACAAAACGACGCGAAGCACACGTATATCACACACTATTGTTTCATAAGTATCTTATGAGGACCCATCTTTTAAACTTCGCGTTACGACCTTTTTAAATATAAATATGCGCCAGACAACACACCACTTGTCATGGTCTCGAAGTAAGGATAAATATCCTTGTGTAACCAGGGGCGTCTCCCAGCACACCCAGACCCGAGCCAATTTAGAAAAAGTAATTTTTCTGAATTGACCCGACCGGGAATCGAACCCGGGACACCACGGAAGCCAAGGCGAGAAACCGTGCTACAGCACACTGCGCCAATCGTGTCGTCAAACCTTTCACTTTCAGTCGCATGGCGCTTAGGAAAAACTAGCGTCAGCAAGTTTGTAACTAAAACTTGCTAAAAGTTCTTCACATGATCATGTTGTCAACGCACTAGTTTTGTTTATTTGATGCAAAAGTTAGACGTTTTAGCAACAACGCCGCGAGGCCTCATTACTGGCCTCGTTAGCATAAGGCGCTAACGAACCGGCTGCATCAGAATATCAGATGCACGCCACAATGCGCCAGGTCTAACCGGATAATTAACATCTCTTACTGAAAACCTGGAGGATAATGCTTTAAGCTTTCACTCATTTAATTACTTTGGCTACTTTTGAGTCGCCTTTTTTAGCAACCGATTGCTCTGATGGATTTCTAAGGTTGATCACTTGCACGAGTTTCCATTTGTTAAAATGTTGGGCATAGTATTTCCCTTAATAGTATTTAAGTCATATTGATAGTCAATAGATACTACCGTAACCTCGTAAAACGGTAAGAATAGATTTAGGTTATACCTAGTGTTATTAGCTCACATTTTGCGATATTATCAATTGACGACAAAACTACTGAAAGTTACTGTAATTTCGATACTCTCAGTGCACTTTTATAAATAAACAGTAACACGATAAGCTAGGCATACGTTTGTTTTTTGTTTCATTGTTCGTCCTGTTTTTCAAGGTAATTTTTAATTTCAGACTATAATTTCGCTAGTATATTTGCTCTAACAGTGAGAATCAATTAAGGATCTAGTTAATGCCAATAATAACTAGGACTATATATCTGGTAGTAACTCGTAAAATGACCTAACCATACACTAATCGGATCGCAGCTGCCGCATTGAATGGCTCATGATCGCTCATGCAAGCCAGGCACAACCATAACGCTGATAAGCTGCGAAGAGTTTCATTTCAAACTGTATTTGTTTTTTTTTATTGCGTTTGGTTTAACTCGTTTGGTCTATCTTATCTTTAGTAGTCTGTTAATTGTAGGTTCCTTTCGATTTTTACTGTTTGTAAAACTCATAATACGAGCCCTACGCCGACTTCAGATATTTCGAATTTTTAAGAGTATTTAAATATTAACAGATAAATCAAAACAGAATATACGAAACATAGTTCTCTAGAGACAAAAAACGACAAGAGGCGTTTTTGGAAAGAACAAGGGGAGCAAGGTAGATGAGGTAGGTACTTACGTCCTGAAACAATAGCGGCCGCGATAATGAGAGCAACACTCTCTGGAAACTTATTTACACAAACTTTCAGAATGTACGTACAATAATATGCCCAATGTGAACCAGTGTTGTGAAAATTTACATGCGTGGTTCAGTGGTAAAATTCAGAGCTAGGAATGAGGTAAATGGAATGGAGAAAATAAAATCATTGGATTATTTTTAAGAGATATGTGAAAGTACTCAGTTGTTATGGACGGCGTAGTCGCTCGTAGCGTTCGTAGCTATGCAATAGTAAAAATGTGCAATACCACGAGCTGATTCAATACAAACTGCGCGTCAGCTTGAAGACTTTAAAAACAATTCTGTTGTCTCTATAGAGGGTGAAGGTACACAGGTTGGAAACTAGAAAAATTCGACTTGATTTGAATTCCGCTTGAGTCCCTATTTTTTTGCAGGTGAAAAAATGAATTACGCACTATCCCTCTGCCTGGGTGGGGCAGCGGGGTAGTGTGGGACTCTCCGTCACTGAAGGTGACGGCATACCCACTAAAAAGACCCCCGGTATACCTCATCGCCTTGACGGGACGACATGATTGGTTTATAACATGGTTATAAACCAATTTTTTTTTTTTCATAACATGGTTCGGATTACCGTGCCGTCCCTGGCTCCGCTTGAGTCAGGTTGAATTTTTCTAGTTTCTATATTTGTGCATGGTTAAATGCTAAAAATAAAAGTACACTCATTCTATAGCTAGTTTTATTTTAATAGCAAGTCAAATATTTGCAAAAATATTTCTTTCGGGTGTTATAGGCGTATGCCTATAACATTGATGAAACAACGTTGGCTAGCAACGCGACGTAAAATACTCTAGATGAAATCGCCGGGTCTGTTATCGGCCTTGGTAGCTCTGTTGGATTTTGGAAGATCGCAGGTTCGAATCCCGCTCGAGTCCCTAGTTATTGTTGTGTGTAAAACAACATGGTCTAGGGATAAATAAAACTTTTTTAAATAACTTAAAAAGTACTGACCTTACAAAAAAACTATTAATGACAGATTATAAAAGCATTATAAAGTTCCTTTTTTAAATTAAAATTTGTTTATAAAAGGTTTTGTTTTAAGGTGAAATTCGCATTCATTGAATTTCTTCCAAAGAAGTAAATCTTCACCAACTTCTAACTTGATTAAACCTCCATAAATTTCTATAAATCTTTGTCAAACGCATCTCCGGTGTTCATTTAATCATGCCACGTAGACACTTGACCTGGAACGAAATGTTAAGAGCAGTGGGCATGATTCAAGCTGGCGCTACCCAAATTGCGGTTTCTGAAGCCATGAGGACCAGTCAGAGCGTTATATCCAGGCTTTGGTCACGTTATCATGTCTCGGGGGAAGTGGTGAAACGGCACCGAGGACCTCAACGCATTACAACACATGTACAGGACCGATTCATAGTAAATGCTGCACGAAGTCAACCAAATGTAACGGCAATGCAATTGGTTCAAAGGCTACAGAGAGAGAGAGAGTATGGTTTGCTGGTAAGTGGTCAAACTATGAGGAGATGACTGCATGAAGTCAACCTACGTGCTCGTAGGCCACTTCGGGTACCAGCGCTAAGGAGAGGCAATCGAGGAAGAAGATTATTGCACACGAAAACTGGAACCATTCTTAATGGTCACTTGTGCTTGATGAATCCAGGTTTAGATTTCATCCTGATTCGCGAAGAGTACGCGTTTGGAGAGAAGCTGGACGTTGGAATCGACTGCAGCACCCACAACAAGTTCATGCATATCAAGGTGGCACAATTATGGTTTGGGCAGGAATTCGTCTCGGCGGTAGAACGGACCTTGTTTGGATACATGGCAATATGACTGCTCTAAAATACCGAGATGAGGTGCTAGAGCCTGTAATCTTGCCCCACAGACAGCAAATGGGACAAAATTTCCAGCTAATGCACGACAACGCCCGTCCACATACGGCGCGTATCGTTACAAGTTGGTTACAACAGCATGATATCCAAGCTTTAGACTGGCCTGCACAATCCCCTGACTTGAATCCTATTGAGCATGCCTGGGATATGCTTCAGAATGCTTCAGCTCCTAGGAATTTCCCCGAAGATATTGTGCATGAAAACCAGCTTTTCTTGCATCTTAGCAGGACTTGGGACAGTATTTCACAACAGGATATTGACACCCTTGTTTTGAGTATGCAGAACCGCTGCAGATGTGTCAGGAGAGTCTTAGGTGGATCCATGAATTATTAATTTTAAGTTTTCAACAATTTTTATAAAAAAATAGTTGTTTTGTTTAGGTTTTAATGTTTCAAAAATAAAGTTAAGATTGAAATTTTGTCTGAGTTTTTCTTCTTCGTCTAAGTTTTTTTAAATTTAACTTTATCTGAAAGTTTATTTATGAGATTAGATAGGCTATTAAACAAGGTTTATTTTAATATGTAGGTGTCTTAGCAACAAGTTAATAGAAATTTGGTTATTTAGGTTTAATTGAAATATCCCTAGACCATGTTGATGTGTGTATTTGTAAGTCTTCCACGAGTTGCCACTTTAAATTTACGTTATCGTCCGCGTAAAAAATTGTATTGGAATTTGACATAATTTGACAATGTCAAATCCCAATACAATTTTTTAGACAGGTCGAATTTGTCTAGTTTCTATCTTTGTGTAGAAAATAGTGCATTGTTAAATACTAAAAATAAAAATTCACTTGAGGGTGAAGGTATCACGGTGTTTTTTACGAGAGTCCTTTATTGAATAAATGAATAATCAAATGAATAACTACGAACTAAAAATAAGAATGGGATTCCTTAAAATTCATAGATGAAGCTACAGGCTATATACAAGCATGATTAACTAGAGTGATGGAGTTTAAATATTCATTTATTTGCAAAATTTAATAAAAGTAACTTAAGTATCTCGTCACAAAGACGAATTACCATGAGAAAGATTTTACTTTTCACCCAGACAATGTACTTGGATGTTCTAAAATATTAAATAACTTTGCCATTTTCCTTCTACAGCTCTTCTGAAAATTTAAAGAGAGGTGGAGTTAAATAATAAATCAGACGAAAGTATCATTTTTTATCTTGTTTCCTTTTTTGCGCTCCAAAATTTAAATTACTTCCCCAATTTGCAAGCAGAGACAGAGTTGGATCGAAAGAAACTTTTATTGTAAGTCGTCATACGAATAATATGGCCCCAGCTCCCCTTAGTTGTTTCGAGGATTTGGACCGGAACCAGAAAACCAGACTGTAAGATCAGGGAATGTGATTTTGTCGTATACTAAACTCATAGATTTCATGACGAGTGATTACGATTGTGAATAAAACTTATACGTTGTATTGGAATATACAATCACTCAGAAAGTCATCAGTAAATTGTTCAGAAAGAAAAACCGTTAACAAATTCGAATTGGGATGATTTTCTCATCACGCTAATTCAAATTAGCAATCAAAGAAAGGCGAGTGTGTCTCTCCTGATTGCTTATTCGAACTGGCGGCGCGCGACCGTCCGCAGTTTACAAAAGTTATAAACCCAAGAGTTCCGCAGGGGCTTGGGTAAGCTCCTCCATTTCTTTTAAATTTCAGCCTGATCCCTCCCTTAGAATAGAAGGCAAGCCATTTAGAAACTTAATTTCCTTAAATTTTACTTTTGGAAGATACTGCTCACGACGATGTATTTCGTTTGAGTACCGTATTAATGCGTTAGAACGCTTACATACCGGCCGTATTTTCTGCGTATATCAGCTCATATTTTGAGGCTCATATTTATAAACAAGCAATGCAAGCGTAGGTATTTTTATACATACGCTAGTGTCTTTTAGCGCGTACGCTAACTCTTTTGAGGCATTGAATCAATGTCTTTGCTGACTAAACTAAGCTACACAGGGGGACAAAAATATACTCAGTTCGCGCAAACATGCGGTTCTAAAAAGTGCTTTTGCGCACACGAGTGTGTTTGCAATGCGCTTAAAGTTCGTCCGGCATGTGTAAAAACAATATTATGACATTTTATACAGCCTGTGAAAAATGCAGCAATGTTGTTTAAGGCCCGTATTCTAGAATCATACTCAAGCACTGATCTGTACTTGAGTAGAGATTTCAAAACGTCAGTTCACACAAAAACGTCACTCAGATCTTTACTCAAGTACAGATTTTGTTTGAGAATACGGGCCTTTGACAGTAATATCAAAGTTCAACAAAGCATTGCCATTTCAGTATTTTTATATTACTGACGACCCATTCTGGTCGATCACTTTTTTACGTTTGCATTCTGCATCTTTGAGGCAGGGACAGACTGTTCACATTTTAAACCTGCCTATTCCGTAAAAAAAACCGCAGCGTTTGGTTTAAAAAACATATAAATAAGAAGGTAAGCTAAGTTGTTTTCAAGAAGAAGCGAAATCGATTCTAATTCTAGTTTCCATTCAAAGTACAATAGTGGTCTTTATGAGGATGAACATAAGATCACAAGGAAGTCACTGAGAGCATTACAGCCTGTGTGTGTGTACGGCGATGGCATTTTGCCAACAACCCATCTTACCTACATTTCGTAGGGGTGAATCTAGGGAAGACAAAATTTCCTCTTCTTACCTATTTGTTCAAGCGTATTGCGGTCACGGACATTTAGAAATACATATCTCTCTTAGACGGGGACCACGTAGGTGTCGTTTAAATACTACGTGGACGTGCTTATTTTAAATTCGAAAGTCTAGAGGGATGGAAAACATTTGATGGCCAACTTAGCGTGGGCCTCCAGCAAGGTAGACAGACGGTCTGATAAGAGTAAAAATTGCAGGATGGAGGCTACCTTCAAGGCTGCACAAGAAATCAATGGAATTAACTATATTGAACAGCGGACCTCTTGAATGATTTAATCGTATGTAAGAAGGTAGTTTCATAGTTAGGAATATCAATCTGCCTAATACTATCGGAAGGCGATTCTAATCGGACTAGAAAGCAATAACATCTTCCCGTTCACTGTTCCCGATGTCGTGTGCTGACGTCACATGGTGCGTCGCGCGGCGGAGCTTCGGGAGCTCAAGACAAAATAGGTACCACATTTAAGGTGTTCCCGGAATATTGTACAATACGGCACTTTGAAAAAGCGGCATCTTAAAACGGTCGCCAGTAAGTCAAATACCTACCGAAAACCAATTGTTTGATGCATATTTTTTATATTTGTTGTGTTGGTACATAATTGAAGCTGTTGGATTATTTTTTATCAATAAGTTTAGGCAGAAAAAATATTTCAATAATTTAATACTTATGAAAAAAAAAGTATTCAAATTATTTTACATTCATTAAATTACATACCTAATTGCGTACAACGTAGTTTTTTTAATAAATCTTTCATGGAAATGGTTTTTCTTATATCTACTATTTGCAATTGTGAATTAATTTAAAATATTATTGGTTCTTTGAAATGAAGTTACTGTCCCTAAATTCATTATGTAGAAAAATGTGTTGTAGAAATTATGTAGAATATTTAGCCATTTCATTTGTTTCATTTTTAGGGCCGCTTTTGATGATTTAGAGTTTGAATGACTGCGAATTGTTGGTTTGTACATAAATTTGCATGGCATTGCACATTTCCGAGTGGTAAGTATTTTGTTTAGGTATCAACTGTTGACACAGTATGCACCTGTTGTTCTTGACGTCTCCCTACTTTCCTAGTGTGAAACTACCATAAACATAAACAGTTCCTGGCGAGCAGTCAGCCCCGGGAGTAATGTAAGAAAAACTTATCCGGTTAAACTTCCCCGAGCAGTTCGTAGCCGTTCGCCGTAGTTATTGTGCCTCGTGAATTCTTTCCATTTCACAATATCGAGGACGCGCGCTGAGTCTTCAATGCAGAAGCACATCGGCGTAATACCTTGAAGAACTATAGCCATTAGTCGGCACATAAACATTCAAGTGGTCCCGAATGTCTACTCGCTTGGAAAGTATTTTTTGCTCCAACTAACAGTTGGTCGGCTGACAATGTTGTTAATGCTCGCTATCGAGCTGGTCGGAGTTCTTGGCCGACATAAAAGTTGGAGCGATTCTGGCTAATGCTCAAGTTACTTTTGGTCTTTACTGAAGCGTTTAGTTGACATCAAAACCTTTTAAAAGATTGAGTTACAATTCATTTATTGAGTAAATAGTGTGTTAGATATCATTTTAGGTTTCAAAATCAGAACACGAAGCAAGCAATGTCGACTGATCATCACATGATACTCGTACCAAATATGACGTCAGCTTTTTAACGTGACTGACGAGAGAACAAATAATCTGATCTTTCTTCTGTTTCTTTTTTTTTGTTGTTTCGATTCCTATAATATCCGATAAGAGATCTGACCTTTCGGTCATGGGGCTGCTAATACTAGGCCTCGTCTCAGAAATGCGTAGACCACGAACTATAATCATCTGAATAAAAACCTACAATTAGAAAATTGCTGTTCAGGTAATTTGATATCTTGGATGATAATTCCAAAGTAATCTACAGAAAAAAAAATGACTAGTAAATCTACAGCGGTCATTAAAAAGAATTTGTAGCAACAAAGAGGAATATTTGAAGAAAAAGAACATAAAAGGAGAACCTCAATCCTGATTCTGATTGTAAAGAATTACAAAAAATATATTGGCGATCCTATCAAAGCTACCTAAAACGAATATTTTTAAATAAGAAGGATACACGTAAACGAACACCGTAAAAATGTATAGTATTTGCATTTGAAATCTGAATCTGAAAGAGAAATTGAAATTCACTTTCATGGCTTATTAAAGCGAGTGGCCCTTAGCACTCGAATTAGAATTTTAAGAGCAAGAAAAGTAAGAAAAATTAAAATGTCAACATCGGTGCCATTTTTGGGTTCCTTTCCCGTAATTGGTATATTTTCAATGTTTCATTGTTTTTTCATTATTTGACTTTGCTGTTATTTCGACGGTTCAAAAGCGTACCCAAAAGGAAAGGCAAGTCTCGAGCTTACGACTCACTATATAAATTCTAGTGGACAATATTTGAAATGCCGATTTCAAATAAGGTGTCAAGGTCTGAAATTTGAATATCTCTAGTTTTCTTTGTGAAAACAATGAAAATATCAATATGAAAATAAAAAAATAAAAATATCGATATGAAAACAATCATTGTAAAATGAAATAGCATATTTCACCTTAACCATCAGTGATGAAATATCGTTGGCTTGCAACGTGAGCATGTACCAGAAGGATTCGTTCGTTGCATTGAGATGTCATTAGCTCAGTGGTAAGAGCAGCCACCCGGATTGTGGAAGACGCGGGTTCGACTCCAACCTGATTTCATCACGGTCCGATATTTGAATTTTTCTAGTTTTCTATCTACCGATTTATGAAGTCATCATCAGAAAAAATCAAGAATCGGCTCTGTGCAAAAGTCAAGTTCGTCGTGAATAGCAATACTACGACATAGCGAAGGCATTAGGCGGGCAGATATTTTCCTCGGTACAAATAGAGCCGTACACATTCAAATGATAAATGTTTCTGGCTCCTGTCGCTGCGGTGTCTTGTTACGGGGTGACAGTGCGTGTTATGTAGTCGTGACTCGGCACTTCCCGTTCATATTAGTAGCGTGCTATAAATGTTTAAGGTACAGTTTGTGCAGTATTAGCTCTAAGTAGGTCGCTTTGTAGATGAAAGAAACATAATGACAAATGTAGCAGATGTTCTGCGCTAGTCGTGAAATGACAGGCACGCTGTAATGGGAACTACGATTGATTTTTGACTGGTCTGTTGGCGCAATGGCAGCGATCCTGCCTTTAGCGCCGGAGGTCGTGGGTGCGAAATTTGTGTGACGAACATTTGTATTTGTTGTGTGTCTGGGTGTTATTATCTATTTGAGTATGTATTAGAAATATTTGAGTATGTTTATCAGTCTCTGACGCGGATATTACAAGCTCTGTTTAGTTTGGGGTCAGTCAGATGATCTTGGTGTGCATTGTCCCAGGTATTTATTTATTTATTTAGTGCTTTCTCGAAATAATGGAGATCCCTTACTGTTAATGGTTATAACAAATGGATTCATTGTATTTGAGCGTGTAGTGTCAAATCGTTCAAAGCGCCATCATTAACAACAATTTGCATGTCTTTTTGCTCACGTTACTTTTCCTGCCTCCTTATGCAATTTTGAATTTTTTTTTGATTATTTTTAACAAAGTGTTTAATTGCTCTCCCTCTGCCAAGTTAAAGCGGCCAGCAATATTTATCTGCAGAATTTAAAAGAAAATTTGGCACTCCTGTGAGAACTATGTCTGGATTAGATACTTAGTCACCTCTTCCAGGGCTGACCTCTTAGACATTATTAGTCTACCGGTTGCCATTTGGTGACATTTTTTTTGCGTTCTTGTCTGATTAATGGATCCTCTAAACAAAAACTGCATTGCGGCTGATGTGGTAGAAGCCGCTCAATTTGCATCCTATTATAATCCTATCATTGTTCTGGATCGGCGATTAATCATTTAGTCGGACGTCCGCTCAAGATGCCGACAATTAATTGCACTTTATAGACTCGAGCTCGCTTTTTGCTATACTATACCTTTATGTATATTTTCTTACATTATAGTTTTCAACCTTAAGGAGTGCTTGATAACATTTTATAACCTCGCGTTACATATGAGTGAAGTTTTCAGCTGGTAAAGGTTTTTATTTAATTTAGTGTTATTCACGTTAACTTACCTACGAGGCATGGACACATCTGGAAGTATAAATTGATGTTGTATCCGGGCAATAAATTGGGCCCACGCCGCGCTCGTCTCTCGGGAAATTATTGACGTTTCACTTCCAGCAAATGGCACTGTTGTTGCAAATCAACGTCTACTCTCTCTGATAGACATTGGTAAGTCAGTATAATAATTCGGATGACTAGTTTTTCAAAGCAGTTCATTTTTGATAAGATAAGATAGATGGGCAGGACCAATCAGGCCGTAACTGCGTAAATGGTTGATGTTATTGACGAGTTTTTAAAGCATTGAATAAAACACCAACGAGTTTGACGAAAAAGAAGACATTTATTTTAAGTAATCATTTTTCCTGGAGAAACCAAACGATAGCGCGATCTAAACTACAGATAGTGACATCTATTGGTACAATTTTTAACTAAATTTTATATTACCGCATGCTTTAGTAGACGGCGTTAGTGCCTGTTAAAGTGGCAAGTTTGCGATTATTATTTAACAATTAGACAAGCTTATAGAACCCTAATGGGATTGTTGACACTGTTGCTGTGTGATTAGATTAATATCGATGGTATGATCTAATAATTAATATTGTTTGAATGATAAATGTAATATGAATTGTATTTCAATTATTTGTATGCTGTTTTATATAGCTAAGTAGGTCATTGTTCTTTTATTAATTTAAGACCACATTTTCATGTACTGTACCCTACTTAATGGCAAATAAAGATATTTGTATTTGTATTTAACTAACATTAGACAGAACAGAAAACCATTGGTTTTGTTTATACTGTTTTTCTACCACATGTTGTATTGGCAGTTGTTTGATTATTTAAACGCAACATCATCAAGCTGTTTGTAACAGTGTAACTGATGATCCTGGTAGAATCAGTCACACTTCATTAATCATATTGTAAACTAACTCGTCTTGAGCGATTTTGGTTACAGGTCTTACATGTCTGCTTAATAGATGTCTATTTTATCTTTCTCAAAAAACCCGAGTTGTAGCACTCGGCAAAACACAAGCACAGGCGATTTATCCCACTCCTTAGTTAGCCGTTCGCATCATGACAGTATGAGGGAAACGCTTCATGCGAATGGTGGGAACATCAACGACCCTAAGTTGCGTTTAGTGACCCGATGGCGAAAAGTGCATGTTATAAATTACCTGGTGGAGTATTATTTGTACGCTACTTCTTTATTTAAAAAATCAATTAATAAATAAATAATAAATAAATAAATATCTGGGACAATTCACACCAAGATCATCTGACCCCAAACTAAGCAGAGCTTGTATTATGGGTGTCAGAGACTGATAAACATACTTAAATATTTCTAAATACATACTTAAATAGATATTAACACCCAATTACAATTAATAATTTACCTTATAAGGGGGACAACAAACATTTACACTATAAAATACGTAGCCCTGGCCATCTAACCCAAAACTAGGCAGAGTTAAGTGAATTTTAGATATTTACCATTTAACAATGCACTAATTTCTACACAAAGATAGAAACTATAAAAATTCGACCTCATCCTAGGGACTCAAGCGGGATTCGAACCAACTGAGTCCCTAGGATCAGGTCGATTTTTTCTAGTTTCTATCTTTGCTAAGCAGCGTTACTTTTAAAAGTCTAAAAGCAAACTTTCATAAACAGTTATTATACCCAGACACAGAATAAACTCAAAAGTTCTTCTTAAAAATGATTATCCGGGGTCAGTTGCAATGTAGGACGAGCAGTATATTAAATATCAATAGTTTTAAATATATTAGTTAGTGTATTCACAATATGTTTCTGGCTCACCCCTTAGTTACTGTGCAGCTCACATTTTAAAAATACCCCGAGCTGTATTACAAAGGCTTAAAAAGCGGCGACAGTGTTTGAGCCGTTGTTACATAAGACAAGGGCATGGGGCCACCCGCGTGTCTCTGCATGAATGAGGCGGTCGATAGCCTGAGGAGCTGCGGGGGCGCCTGCGTTCCTTCCGCCTGGACCTGATGCGGTTCCCTCTTAATAGTAAATAACACACAAACAATAAATAAGTGATTTATTTATTAACAGGGAATTTTTAAAGAAAGTATTAAAAGTATATTTTCGTGATATAAAGCAAGTTTTTGAACTTCCAAGTGAAGGTATAAAATGAACGCTGAATCTCTGTATATCCCTCTTTGAGGTTTATTTGAAAAATTGTAAGCACAGAGTGTGTTACTGGTAAAAATACTTATAATACAAAAGACTAATAGACAGTGATAATTATAATTTCATATAAAGTAACGGAACTCTTCAATTCGTAGGAGCAAATTAACAATACTTTTTCGATGGATAAAATCAACAAGAACTATGATATATTCACTGAAAATCAAGAAATAAACAAAATTAAGAAAAAAAAAAACCAACTTCAAAAAAAACTATTTTAAAACAAAACACTATAAAGTAAAGAAATAATTGCGTATTCTTATAAAACTTATACGATAATATAATGTAGGTACAATTATTGTTATTGCTGAAGTCGGTGTCAGCTAATGTAGGTTTAATAACTTACGTATTGTATTACGTATGTATGTGGGTAACTACCCACGTACATACGTAAACGTGAGATGTAAAAAATAGGTATATTGCTAGGTATATTGTAGTGTTTCCTTGGCTGACACCGACTTCAACAATGACAATAATTGTACCTACACTGTATTATCGTATAAGTTTGAGAAGAATACGCAATAATTTTTTACTTTTTAGTGTTTTGTTTTGTAATAGTTTGTTTTTGTTAAAAAAAATTCTTCTTAGTAGTAACTGTCCTAGTAGTTTCGATTTTACTTATTAATTGTAAGTAAAATCTAAATAAACCAGTAATTCATCAAATGACAGTGTAAGCCCTAGTTAACGGTGGTGCAATTACGTAGCAGCACAATCACTTAATCGCTGACTGCGGCTAATGCTTTATTTATAATTAATCAGGTAATTGGCATGCAGCGGCAGCGAGTGTGTTTGGTACCTTATGGTGGTTCTCTATTTTGTTTCATAAACTTATCCAAAATCTAAAGTGTCACATTTTTTTCGGGCACAATCATCATTAAGAGAAGCAGCTAATAAAGAAACCAATATTATATCAATACCAACACAGATATTTTTTAGGCAAAACCAAATTTCGAATATCTGAATATTATGGCAAACGTGTTATAGGTGGCTATTTTCCGACAAATATTTTAAGGACAAGAAATGTAGACTTATCTCTTTAATAGCTATGAACCCGCATACTACGCTTAGACGGTGAGACAACCGTATTGTGCTATCATATGTACGTGAATGAGTTCTAAATCTGTGTTCTTATAATGATAAACTTTTTAATCGACCTTCAGTAGATTTTCTAACAGTTCTTCCAAGAGGTGAAAAAAGATATAAAGGTCTTTTGTCACCTCTTCTACTATCCTAAGAAGTCAACAAAAGCTCTCCGTCTATTATTGGTAAAAACCAAATCACGTACGAGTATCAGAGTCCTATCGGAAAGTAAATGGCGACCATTACTTTACGCGAAAATAAAGCTGACATCGGTTAGCGCTGTTCAATAGCGCTTTAACGAAGGGAAAAATACTGGTCCATTCGGGACGCGGCTCGTAACTAACCGTGTTTTGTACGGATGTGTCGCGCGAGAGCAATCAAATCGTTTCCGGAAACATGTGCCATTACGAGAGGATAGGGTCCAATCAGTATCGGTTATGTTTTTATGCATCTGACCTAACAACTCAAGGTCACAAAACGGGCAATAGATTCATAATACATTTTCAGTAAGGAACCATTAAGTAAGAAAAAAGAAGAATTCCGAAATAAATATTATATTCTCAAAAAAACGTTAGGGGCAACGAAGTGAAACAAACCCTAAAAACCGTTAATTGAAAATTGAATGATCATTACGGGAAACACAGGTCATTGATTTTTGTAAAACTTGGTAAAAGCCATATGTACCGGTAATAGAAGACTATTCGTTAGTGCTTATTGTATTAACACTTTTTAAAAAAAACTCGATTGGAGCTGCGATTCCCTGAGATGAAAATGTTTTTCTAGTTCGAAAGCAACTTTAAGAAAGCAATGTATGAATGCTATGGGAAATGGCTCCTGTTTTGCTAAACGGTACATCAGTCTAATAAAAGGTAATATCTACAGATCTTTTCTGACAGTGTATAATTTGGCTAATAGCGCTGCAGGCACGGCGATAACGAAGCACGGAACACAAAGGAAAATTATTTTACTGCCATTTCACACGTAATAGCTCCAAACGGGTGTTATTAGGGAACGTTCAACTTCCACGGACTGATTACAGTGTGAAGTCACGGAGGCCGTCAATATTTGTGCCGGACGAGTAGTACGTGGTGGGACGAATGGTGGGACGGATCTTTTGTGGGCCGTTAGCTTTGTCGGGGGACACTGATTAATGCGCCGTGGGCTCCTGCGACAATGGATGGAACCAGCCATTATTTTCATAACGACGAATATTCATTAGTCTCGGGGTATTAAAAAAAGTGCGGTCTCATTTTACTCTAGGAGAAACACGATCGTTAAAGTTTGTCGTCTTATGTTTCTTTAACTGTTTAAAAGGCTAAATAATTTTATTATTACTTCAAACAACAATTTCTCACTTATTAGACCTTAATCATTAAATCGTTCCTAAATATCTACGTGTCACGATATACCATTTGTAAACTTTTGTTTAAAGATCTAAAGTAAAGATTGTCTGGCGCCTTTTTTGATAATTCCCACTTTAAATGCATATTAGTCACCTCGATGAAGTGGTTTTACTTTAGGCAGTCGCTAACCTCAATTAATAAAGTCTCACCACCACGCCTATTTCGAACGTGTCATAATACGACAAGAATAGGTCCCATTATCATGTGACATACAAGTGTGGTGACGTGAACTTTTTTAGAAATACGGGCGGATGGAACTGACGCAGGCAGGCGTACGTACCCCTAATGAGCTAAGCGTGTTAACTCCCTCTTTGTATCTCTCTAATTGACTCGTATTGCTTTAATTCCGTGATGGTCTATGTTGAGTTTAGCAATAGAATTTTTAGATTAAAAGTAATAAAAGGCTTTATAAGTCCTACTCTATTAGTTTTGAAAAGGTATTATAAACGACACTTCAGTTGCATTTTCTGATAAATGTATTTACCGCTGGAAATTCATTTCGATCGCCTTGAAGTCTTTTGGGCAGTCACTTTTACAATTTTAAATGAAGTTTCACCATCACTCATATTTCGAACGTGTCATAAAACCACAAAAATAGGTTCCACCATTGTCACGTGAACAAAAGTGTGGTGACATGCACTTTTTTAGAACTAGGAACGGATGGCACTGACGCAGGCGTACGTACTCCTAATGAGCTAAGCGTGTTAGCTCCCTCTTTGTATCCCTTTAACTGACAGATATTAGTGTTCGTATTGCTCTAATTCTGTGATGGTCTATTTTGAGTTTAGTAACAGCATTTTTAGGTTAAAAGAAATTAAAGCCTTCATGAGTACTCCATTAATTCTTAAAATATATTATACACCACACGTCAGGTGCCTTTTCTGATGAATGTATTTCCCGCTGGAAGTTTATGACAGTCGCCTTGAAGTGATGCTCAGAATTCAGACTCTTTAGGCGGTCGCTTTTGCAATTATAAATGAAGTTTCACCATCACTCCTATTTCGAACGTTTCATAAAACCACAAAAATAGGTTACATTATCAGGTGGAACTGGTGCAGGCGTGTTATCTTTCCTTTGTATCTCTCTAATTGACTGCTATTAGTGCATGTATTGCTTTAATTCCTAATAATCTATTTTGAGTTTAGCAATATTTTCAGATCGAAAGTAATTAAAGGCTTGATAATTATACCATTAAGTTTGATAAAGGGATAATCAAGCACTATGGTACGTTGAAATAATTTAATGGGGCGTTTTGTTTTAAGAATTAGGATTTTATACACATATGTGCAGTAGGAGTAGCACCTTAATTACAGTTGTATTAGGTAAAATTACTTGCTATTCATCAAACTTTCGATATTCAGTTAATAAATAAAATGGTACTTTATTAATATACAGAACTGACAGACTCATAGATGAAGATGGAAATAGTAAATCACATTAACTAAAACACTAATAAAATTATTTACTTTTAAGAAGATTTACCCAAGTGGTTTGGGTCAGACTAAAATAACCAGTTTTCGGATGAGCAATATTACTTGTTTTTCATCACTAATGACAGTGTTAAAATACCATTTTTTTTCAGACCAAGAGACCTTCTCCACATAAACCTGCAAAATGTTATGCGATTTTTAAAGTTTGAACCTCATCTCGAAATTGAGATTGGTTTATTCATACTGTCACCTGAACCAGTTGAGCACGAACACCAGGATCCACTTTAGCTGAATTGTAATTAATGATGTTACCTGAAACAAAAACAGTTTGCGACGTTATTAAAAAGTTGAATAATGACGTAGTAAATTCCTGAACTGCAGGTCATTTTACAGTCTTATAGTATTTTTTACAAACTTTAAAAAATGAGGGGGTTTCTAACTCGTTGGAAACTTTATTTTATTGTCTGTTCAATTTTTTTTATCAATGATATGGGTATCATTGTTAAAAAAATATTTAATATTGTAGGGTTTCGCTTCAGTATAAAAATATGTGATAAAAGATTAAAATGTATCATATCAATATTATTTTATCAAGGGTGTTTTTATTAATTAATACATATCTGTTACATATTTGAATATTTTTTAAATAAGCGCCAGACAACACACCTCTTGTAATGGTCTCGAAGTAGGGATTAATAAATTCCTGTGTTACGAGTTACCACACAAAGAAATAAGCCAGGGTACCCAGCATATCCAGACCCGAGTCAAATCAGAAAAGATCGTTTCCTGAGTTGGCCCGACCGGGGATCGAGGAAACTACGGTTTCCAAGGCGAGAAACCGTGCTACAGCGCACTACGCCAATCGTGTCGTCGAACAGATTTTACACCAAGATCAAATTACCTTAAACTA
Source organism: Udea olivalis (assembly GCA_947369235.1). Taxonomy (NCBI): domain Eukaryota; kingdom Metazoa; phylum Arthropoda; class Insecta; order Lepidoptera; family Crambidae; genus Udea; species Udea olivalis. The sequence goes on along the minus strand of OX376341.1, from coordinate 11,245,511 downwards.
AGAAAAGCTTGTTACATGGTAGTGATAAATATGAGAGACTGATAAAACATACTAAAATGTCCCATATTGTACACCTACCTAAATGGATAATACTACTCAGACATAGAACCAACAAAAATAAATGTTTGTCCTGGTTATTAACATCGAACCCACGACTTTTGGCATTATAAGCAGTATGGCTACCAGCAGGATGGCACCAACAGGCCAGTTTAATTAAAAACCTGCTATCTTCTTCAGATGAACATAAACTATAACTATTTTCACTTTAAGATGATATGCCTGACAGTTCTCATTTTTCCGTGTCACGCATTCTATTTCAAACTAAATAAAAAGAAATAGGCAAAAGAAAATGTAATAAACTATTAAAAAACTATTGTCCTTTCGAAACTTATCAAGTAATAAGTAATTCGAAACTTATTGAGTAAATACTGAACTGTCAGGGATATCATCATACGGCGAAAGTACAATAATGTTATATATGTAACTGCAAGTTTTGCAAAACCATTTGCGTTAGAAAATCTGCTGATGAGCTTTTCAAATGTTCGTTTCCGTTACAAATTGCTGACGCGTCTGACGAATTTCCGCCGGCCTGCTCGCCGCATCCGGTCACAGCTCGCACGAACTAACGGACCTTCGTGACCACTCCGCTCAAAACCAATGATCCCAAACGTCATAACGACGCATTAGTCAATATTTTCCTCACTTTACTCCTACCCCAATGCTTTATTCGAGTCTAGAACTTCTCTGTATGATAAATTGCAACATTTTCTGTAACTTGTTCGAACACATTTATGACGGCAGTAATAATACCGTGTTCTTTCGTGGACTTCCGTGAGCGGTCGTCGTAAACATGTCGACATGGCTCTTTTTAGTGGCTCGGAAAATGCACGAATCATTTTTTTCGGGCGATAGCTATCTGACAGGTTGATTATAAAAACGTCTCAACGAATTTCTTTGATGAGTCAATGTAAGGGTGACGGTGTTTTATTGCTCTATAGGTTTTGTTTAGGTAACTTGTTGTTTGCAGTATGATGTACTATGATAGTAAGAAACGATTTGCACATTAATTCTGAATCCACGAATTTAATAAATGCATTTTTTTTACAATGTTGAAAAGATGATGGCATTATTTATTGTAAAATAGTGTTTGATGAACCTCAAGGTGCATTGTTTTTAATTTACTAATGATTTCATACAGAATTTAAAGGCTCTTAACACAAACAAATAGTTAAGAGTCATAATATAATGGTGGATGGATGGATACAGCCTTATACGTCCCACTGCTGGGCACAGGCCTCACCTCAACTATGAGGTGGTACGAGCCATACTCCAACACACGGGCTCAGTGCGGATTGTTGGAGAGGTGAATGTAAGGCCAGTGATAAACCTTACCGTCAGACGTTATCAAGCCGCCTTTTTAGCCTCTGACTAGGCTTTACGACTAATATCTTGCGACGTCAGCCGGGACCACCTGTTTAACGTGCCTTCCGAAGCACGGAGATGCCCGAAAAACACATCACTTAATTTCGGTCGGGATGGTCACCCATCCATAACCCGACCTGACTGGCGTTGCTTAACATCGGATCGTTGCCGATCCGCTGCCGTCACTTAGCCACGGGCACCTCATAATATAATAATGGCTTCCAATACGTTTTCGCCGAGATCTTCATATTCTGTCTCTTCTCTACACTGTCTTGTTTAATGCCCTTTCACCTCCGTACCTCAAGGAACTATTTCACTTTCTGCAATCTGCCAAAAGTGAAGACATGCGGTCTCGTCGGAAACTGCATCTAACAGTCCCCCCACATTCCACTTCCTATTATTCCAAATCATTTGTTGTTCGCTCCATTCGTCTGTGGAATTCCTTACCTTTACCCATCCGCAAATCTCAGTCCTTCAAGTCAAATCATACTTCCTCTTTTGTAACCTAGTATTTTATTATGTCTAATCCTTTATGTTTCAATCCCTAATAATGAAACTGGTGATCCTATTGCAATACCTATATGTATTTTATGTAACACAATTCATTTAGTTTATTATTTAAATATCTCTTACTTATCCTTTATTTTGCACAGCCTTACCCGTTATATTATACAAGTCTCTTTTCAGAAGGTAGTCTGGAAGAGATCGCTTTAAAGCGATAAGACCGCCTAAATTGTACATTTTATGTCTACTTACTGTTTAACTTGCTGTAATTGTTTGTTTATGCAATAAAGATTATTTATCTTATCTTATAATGGTCCACTTTTAGTAGGTCAATAAGTCTATTGGCGCCAAAGAATAAATCCTGCCTGAAGCACAAAAGGCCGGAATAAGAGTCTCCCTTTCAGGTTTAGATAAAATGGTTTTAACTGTGGAACTTGATGGGTGGTTTGACCATCGAAGCTAAAATCCACCCGTTGCCCATGTAAATATCCTTGGTAAAATAAACCTTTCTAGTATATTCACAATGGTGACAGCTCGTCACCGCAAAACTAAATAGCATCGTTCACTGAGAAGCTTTGGCGAATCGAACGGCAGGACAAGGCCAGTTGAAGGCAAATAGTATCAGAATCATACTATGCCGAGTTATTTAAACTAATGATGATAAATGATTTCAAAGTGGTTAAATTTACAATCCATTTTGGATTAGATTAGATTAATTTATTTCATAATACAACATTACAATATACATTACATTTGATTTCACATATAAGAATTTGCATTATGATCTTCAAAATTAATATACAAATTACAATTAATACAATAAACAGAATCTCCAAACCGAATAAAAATAACAAATTAAAAAATAAATTCACATGTCAAATAAAATAATACAAATAAAAACATTCAGTCAAAAATAAAAATAAATAATAAATAAGTCATCCGAAGTCATAATTCAAAAATTCTTCAATACAATAATACGCTTCTTCCAACAAAAAGTTTCTCAGCTGACGTCAGAATGGTTCGTCAGATTGTACGTCTTTTAAGGCTAGGTCACAAAATAAAGAGTTTACAGAAGGACCGCTCTCGCCTCTTTCTATCAACTTGCCTGATCGCCTAGGGTAGCTACTCGCTACTATATTCGCCAGATAAGCAAGATATGTGGCTAGGTGTACTCGTAGATGGTTGTAGCACAAATTAGACATGCGCGGCGCTCTGACAGATGATAGCCCGTTTAGAACAACACGCCATTTTTGACACACGCACACAGAGACGTGAGTTTACAGGCGAAGTCAGTGAGTTTCAGTGTCGCGGTCAGTCGCACTATCAAAAAATTGAGATATTATTTGGACGTCGTCAGATATTTACATTATAGTTCAATGGTCAAAAATGGTTTCACGCAGATATTTCCGTTGCAGTGTATTTAGCTGTATGAACACCACACGAAATTGTGATCATACGTTTTTTAGGTTACCAAAAGATGTTGAAAGGTTAGTAAAACGCAGATAACGTTTGCAAGTTAGTAGTACTATGTACGAGTATGATAAGTAATAGGTAGGTAAACCATCATTTTTCGTAACACATTCAAATCCAGTACAAATGGGCTTCTACTTTTTCCGTAACTTATCTTATCATGCATTGGTAAAACACCAGTATTTTTGGTATTTTCTTTTATTGGCACGCGCGGCTGCTACATCCGCGCCGCGCCGCCGACAGGTGACCGCCGAAGCGGTGGCTCATGGTCTACAGCCTACTACCTAGTAGGCTCCTACCTAGGTTGCATACCTCCTAGCAGGTTGCACCTGGACCCCGGTAAATGACTTCTTATAATATAATACTTTTATACGTATTCACCCATCTTAACTCCTTTTAATCTAACAGGACCCCTTTTGTGTATTTTTGTTTTTGTCGAACTAGTGCAATTTTTTACTTGATGTATTTTATTTTAGACGGTATCTGTCAAATCGCGCTTATCTGGCGAATATAGTATCGAGTAGCAACCCTAGGGGATCAGGCAAGTTGATAGAAAAAGGCGAGAGTGGTCCTTCTGTAAACTCTTTATTTTGTGGTTGTAGTAGGTGGGGCCAACAACTCTTGGGTTCTTTTCTGCAAGAGCCATGCGACGAGGGACTGCGTTGAGGCGACCTACTAGATGCGTGCGCTTGAATAATAGTATTCATACACTGAAAATTCCTTAAGTTGCATCTTACGAATTTAGGACTATGAATATTTAAATGCGCATAGCAGATTGCTATATTTGGTTGGGAATTTTTGTACCCACCCACAATTGTTGCCCACATCATATGAGTTTAAAAAACTCAGTTTCATTTTCCAACCCAGGTGCTTATGCATCGATACCATCCCCTAGGACGCCCTAGGACCCCTAGGTAATAATAGTACTCGTAACAAGTTGAAGTGTAGTTTACAGTTTTGTTACCAACTCCACTAATTTATTATTTCGTAGCAAAAAACGTTGTAGCAGTCGTAGAATTGCGTGGAATTTGTAGAAGTTGAAGATAATTATTATCTAGCCCCGTATATCTTCAGCTATTATTATATTTCTTCAGATAATTAAGTACGGAAATATCTTGTACGACTTCTTCGATAGAAGTGGGTGCTTGTTGCATTTATTTTTGTGTGTTTGCTTACGTGCCCAGGCACAGGGGTTGTTTGCGTTCATTCAATTTGCGCTGAGAAGCCCCAAAGGGTAATCTGGAGCTTAGGTGTGTCGCGTTCCGCTTTCAAACTCTTTCATACACACGTGTACACATTCGATTGTCTTAAATCATCCATTAAATGAGAAACAAGTGATAACTACACGTTATTCTTTAGGGATTCTTTTGGTACGTTCTATGTAAAGGCCTCATATGAATTTGAAAGCTTGAAATCAGTCAACGAGCTTTACACCAATTGGTACAAAACCGAATCTGAAATGAGAGAATCATGAAGGAACTCAATGTAGCCCAGTGCTTTAGTGAAGAAGGCAATGGTTAGTTGTTAGCAAACTACTTAGTTTAAGGTTTTTGTTTACATTTGCAGCTTAACTTAAATCACACTCACATAATCACCTCTATCATACTATGAAAGGATTATTATTGAGATTTGGGAAACATTAGACTACACTCGAGTATGCTGAAATTCGCTTTCTTCCGAATATACGAAAACTTGCAAATGTTATAATATTTCTGTTATTTAGCTTAAACTTAGATCATCGGCAACAAAACTTAAACTGGAGTCAAAAACTGATGAAATACATATGTGGCTAAAGTGCCTTCAATTAAAATTGTAATGTTTTCTTTGAAAATTTTTGCCATACGATTAAATAAATAGTACATGTGTAAAAAGACAAATACACTCGGACACAGAAACACAAATCGTCAGCGCTTGAAAGTTTGCCCTAAATGCGTCTCGAACCCATGGTACCTACAGGCGTGATCTCTACGCATTTCACCAACAGACTAGATATATTATTATGTATTAAATTACATCGTCGTATCGCTAATCGCATTATTCCCACGGCCTATTTTTAGGGCAGATGTATCGCGGCGAGGAAGTTGCACCATTTTTCAAACTGTGACATTCTGTTATATTACACGCTTAGCCTACGAGTTGCGGTTCGGGCCGTTTGGTGAATTATTCTTTTCGCCGTTTCGAGGCAGTAATAATTTCCTGGTAGGCGTGTAAATTATTTTGTAAAGTTTGATCCGTTTGCATTATTAGGAAGTGAAAGTTATATGCTACCAAATTTCGCAATTTCCGTTCGTGTATAGTGATATCAGCTTTATACCTTATTACATTGATTATTTTAGCATTTTAAAATGCTTTTTTTTCATAAAAAAAATCGATTTCGGGCCTTGATGATCTCGAGCGGGAATCGAACCCTCGTCTTTCACAATCCGGGTGACTGCGAGTTTTATACCTTTTTTTATACTGCATGGTGGCAAAAAAGCTTACGGCCCGCCTGATGGTAAGCAGTTACCGTAGCCTATGGACGCCTGTAACACTACTGAGGCACTACGTACCTAATTACCTTTTTCTCTCCTTACTTAGTTACTATTTCTTTTTGTGTTGTACTTGTTGATGAGTAGTTATTTTTGACCAACATTCCGGAGGATTTTATGATTTATTTTGAATCGCATCTAGAATGAGATTGATAGACCGAGGAATTATTTTAAATGGGATTATACATTAATTGGGCACTCAAGATACTTGTAATCTGTACAGAACTGATTCGTTCGCCGCCCAGTGGACAAAGCCTGCTTAAGCACGCATGTCACGCACTCGGCCGGGCACTTACAGTCACTTCCCTCCGCTCGCTCCGTGATAGCCATTTGATTCCTATGGCTCTTACTATTTCTGTACATCTTTCTTATTTACGTAAGGGTAGGAAAACCAAATAATGTTTTTTTTGTACTTTTAATGTGTTAAGATGCCCGTGGCTAAGTGACGGCAGCGGATCGGCAACGATCCGCTGGTAAGCAACGCCAGTCAGGTCGGGTTATGAATGGGTGACCATCCCGACCGAAATTAAGTGATGGGTTGTGGGCATCTCCGTGCTTCGGAAGGCACGTTAAACAGTTGGTCCCGGCTGGCGTCGCAAGATATTAGTCGTAAAGTCTAGTCAGAAGCCTACAAAGGCGGCTTTACAACATCTGACGGTAAGGTTTATCACTGGCCTTTCACCTCTCCAACAATCCGCACTGAGCCCGCGTGTTGGAGTATGGCTCGTACCACCTCATAGTTGAGGTGAGGCCTGTGCCCAGCAGTGGGACGTATAAGGCTGTATTTTGTTTTGTTTTTTGTTTTAGTTTATAATGTGATTAAAAGAAAAAGAGAGGGTTCGCTAATAAGATATTTGAATTAAGAAGGTGCGTTTACTGGTTAAAGATTTCAGGCTCAAGTCTATTTTATTTTAAAGCACAACATCTAGTTAAGATTGAACAACTTATTTATTTCGTATGCTCTACTCAATTTAAAGTTAGATGCTATTAATGAAAGTGAATTTTGAGTTTTAGAGCGTATACTAACTGCTAACAAACTTACTGTTTGGCGAACATGGAGACAATAGTGAAGTATCCCCCTCAAGTTTCAACTTGCTTAAAGTGACGAAACTTGAATTTGCGTGCCGTCGTTAATTTAACAAGTAGGCTAAACATGATAAATAAAGTTCTAAAGTTGGCCCTCTGGCATAGTTCATAAAAGTATACTTGTTATATAGGAGGCATAGGAAGTCGCTGGCAGCACCTCAGAGGTTGTCAGTTGGCATGGGAACGCAAATAAGATAGACATTCAAGCAAACAAGAGCCAAATGTGGCTATAAAATTTCCAAAAGAACATTTATTGTAGGACAATCAGTGCGTCAGAGCGTTGCCTGGAATGGATTGAGTCCAGTGACTTTCGTTTGTAGATAAATAATAAATTAAAATATTTAAGGACGATTTTGATAGATGCCTTTATCAAAATCGTCGTTATTTGCAGCAGCAACATAAGTAACTCAACAGGCAGCTCTATCATATTCTAATGACAACTTTTTTATTATTATTTAGAATGGGTCTGCGTTTGGCCTCAGTCTCGCCTGGTGGTAAGCGATGACGAGGCCGATCGTTGACTTCAATAAAACGTAAAAGCTTTAAATATTACTGACTCATCGGATTATTTATAACTTAACAAACTGACTATTTCATGATTTCATGTGTGTAATTTTACTAAAACGTGAATGGTCCCTAGCTTTAAAAGCTGGTCTCATAGAAATAATCTCCTCTAGGATGTACAAAGTGAACCTCAACGACGTTATTCCGAGCACTCTGGTTGATTGAGTTTTTCTACATTAGGTTTATTTTCAGGTAAGCATAATATATGGTAATGTTAAAAGTTAAGTAAAACTAGATAAAGCTGACTAAACGATGGGTTACCTTTAATCACCTCTTTTTATATTACCATTTCGATTGCTTAAAGAACCGTTTTTAGACAAGCCGATTTTTTAAATGTTCGTCCATCTATAAAGATAACATTTTATTATGCTTATTGCTTAAATATTTTATTTATTTGTTGTCTTTGTTGGTATAGTAGATTAAAGACCGTTGCAGCCCAACACCGTAAAGCTCCTGTGACTGCAGGGGAAAACAGATAAAAACAATAATAGGCATACATATCTTTCGAGTCACAAAATGGAACTTAGCGTGACTTTAATTACATAATATATCAAAACGTACCAAATTGTTATTTAGTACCTAATTAGAGAAGGTATAAAAGAAAACTCGCACCACCGTGTGATTAATGAGCCATAAAGAAGCTTTAAAGAATCTTCATACAGTCTGATGGCGTATCTAGACTTAATATTATTGCATTCATTTTATAAGAGAGATTTTTATGATTTTTTCGGGTGAAATCTCAAAAATCATTAGAGTATTAATAAACTGTACTACGTTACCTTACGTATCTGGTAGGCAGTTAAATAACAGGCCCACGACCAAATACAAGCGATTCGCTCGACTCAGATAAATAACGCAGGCGTGACAACTTTAAATTTAATTATAAATTAAATGGCTATGGGAATTGACAGCCCCGAGGGGTAAAGTGACAATTTTGCTTCGGTAAATTTTGATGACATTGTTCTTTGATCTTATCAATAGCTCGTGCGAACGCCATTTTAGAATTTGATCAGTAAATAGCTTTTCCTTTTTAGGTGAGTTATACGTAGACATTAGGTATGTCGAAAAAACAAAACATTGAGCTTAAAATGTAGCAGGTACATGTGCAGGTGTGGCCTGGATGGCCTGCAGTCTTAGGTATGGCGTGTGTATAAATTCATATGGCCTATTTGTGTATCTACGCGTGTTAGCGGTATTTGTTTTGCCCTCTAAATATTCTTTGTGTCGCAGGGCCTTCCGCGTATCCATTTCCGACAAAGGATAGTGGAGCAGGCACAAAGAGCGGTATTTGGGCGTGGATCTCGGGCCATAATCCGCAAGGGCAGGCTGGAGAGCACATTATCACGCATTATGCTGATGCGTGGCGACTCCACTCCGGCGTAACGTTATGCCGGATTTATGCCAATAATAGGGCACACGTTTTCTGCTCATATCTTTGTATGTGAGCTGACGTTCAAGTTTTCGTGTAGAACCAATTTCAATCTACATTTAAGTAAAGCTTTTCTGTTTTGTTAGAGTAGGTATTATTTGCTAGGATAAAAATAAAAAATATGAAAGACTTATCTAAAAACGTTTTTGTGAGTCACTATTCACTATTATACTTAAAATAAAAATCGTCCACAATAGCTTATTTTACGGATTATAAAATGAAAGGACTGTTAGCCGAAAGGAGGATTTACCAAGAAACTCTCGGTACAGACCTAGGAAGGCAGATGTATCGGTCAAGTTAAAGTACAATGGAACCCCTTTAGTGTCCTTGGATCGATGAAGAAGAAATATTTTCAGGAATGACGCAATCTCGTAAGATTTTCACATTTTCAGCCACTGCACTTTAGGAGTCAGTAGGTTTAGGATTAACTCAATCAGAATGTTATTCTTTGAAACCCTTATGCACTTTTAACTTCAAATACAGCTCTAGAATTCAAAGACAAAACAGCCCCTGCATTCACATTCTATCTTCAAACATCTTATTGAAAGCCGAAAGAAAATGAATGAAACAAAGGTCTGAGACTCGTTAGAGACACGGCGGCTAGCAGTCGCGTGGTGTATCTTGAACAGCTCATACGATCTTACTATGAGCCCGCGCGGAGGACCCACAGCCAACGCCATCCGAAAAATACCCTCGTAAAAAATAATGGTCACAAGCGGGATTTGGAATTTATTCCATTTTTATGAAACTTATTATATTTTACAGAGAAGGTAAATTTCGCAACGATCGTGAATATGAGTTATTTACATTCATTTTTATGCAAACGGCTGTAGGCCTATGTAAAAAGTTGGTGTGTTGTAATTGCTAAACTGGTTTTTGGAAGAATACTGAATCTTTTTGTTTCGATGTTATTTTTAACAGACTTCAAAAAAAGGAAGAGGTTCTCAATTCGACTGAATGTATTTTTTGTATCTTGCTAACCTGAATCAAGTGCCTTATAAGTTTCAATACAATGAATAAAGGTAAGATACCTTTACTCGTAATATTTATATTTATTTCATTAAATTTTTGTTCGTGTGGGGCGTATTAATAGAGCAAGATGTAAAGCCGAATTTTCCGTAATAGCTGGTGAAAGCACGCAACCATTAATGGTTAAATCGCTCTCTTTATCATATTGGTTCTTGCTTATTCGAGTTGTATTGGCAACGTAGGAATTGCATAATTGTGCATTCAATGAATCCGCTCTGGGATTTGTTTACAAGGACTTAAATGTATTCAAACTATGTTTATAAATATTAGGTACTTTAATTATTTGTAGCATTTAAATATGCTTGCTTTTTTAGAAGATAAAGAACTAGAAAAATTAGAATATCCGACCTTGAAGATTTAGGGCGGGAGGATTCTAGGTCCAGTACCAGCCAACCATTAGGCGGGACAGAAATGCTGTTAACGGTGCTAGTATCTGGGTTTGAGAAGAAAAGAAAAGAAACAAAGATTAAATAATAAACGACATCATATAACCTATAATACCCAATACCTACAGATATCAATTAATAAATAATAATACAGTAAATACACATACCAAATAAACATTTAGGTGATTATATCGATGTATCATCATCACGATAGATATTCTGTCTTTCTTCTAAAGGAGAGTGCGTAGGCTTTTATTGTTTTCCAAAAGTCACCTTAACGCTGAAAATAGCTATGTCGAGTGGGCGACGCTTTGTTCTGGGATCTAAGGTCGGGTTTCGCACTCGATAGTGAGAAGGCGAAGGGCGGCGCGTCTATCAGAGACTCACGCGTCGTTGCCTTCGTCGCACTTTTATTCAATGGGTTCGTGCAAAACTCGCTTGACACTCTGGATAAGCACGGGAGCGCGTTTTATATCGCTGTAAAGTTTAGGGTGACTGGCGCTATTATTTCTATTTGGATGCTTCCCACCGCCGTAAATAAAATGTAACTGGTGAAATGCAATTTGCAATTTTCCTCAGTTGGTACATTGCCCACCCATGTCTAAACAGGGGCTAAAAGCGGTCGGGTTGAAAGAAGTGAAATTACGCGGGATTATTTCCGCTGCATACAGGCCGCGTGCCGTAATTACCGTGAAAGAGCTCGTTCATTTAGCAAAGAAAGGTTGTTTTTATTCCATAATTTATTGTTCAAAGCCTCTTAGCTCTCTACCCTGCATTTGTCCCTATTTTTTGGGAAAAGTATTCATGGAAAGCAACATTTATTACCTTATTTATTAAAAATACCATTTAAGGCTTCTATTTCCCCAGAATTTTTTTTCTTTGTTTATCTATTTCTTTGTTTATTTAACACATTAAAAATACCTATTGTGTCTCGTTCCGCGGCGGTGAATATGTTAAATATACTTAATTGAACAAATATTTGTTTAGATATTCTTAAACACTATTTTCTATGTATTGTGTCGCGTACTAATAGACTAATACTTTTTCAAATCTGAATTTATATTTAGAATTTATATTTTTTTATTTATATTCATTTACTTATGGGTAGTTATACAAACACTAAAGTTAGTGACATAATATCCCACGTCCTATAGCCTAGCAGGCAGGATCCACTACCTACCAAGCCAAAAAGTCAGTCGTAAAATCTGGGTCATAAATTAGTTTTAATCTGTTAGCGAATCTCTTTCCTGAATCCAGACCACCAGTAAATGTATCTAATCCATCGGGAACCGGATCGAACGATGACTCTTAGGGGAGAAAAGTTTTCTGGGGCAAGTCAGATGGTGAAGTTAAAAACGCTGTCCGCAACACCGTTATCCAATAACGCTTTTACAACTTTTTTAATACGAACCTGCTAAATAAAACTAGTATTTTAGAAGAATATAATCGAAGTATAATCAATGGGGATTGGGACATCGACTTTTACGACCTCTAAATATTCTATCAAAACGTTTGAAGGAGATGTTTTATTGGTCGTTCCAGTCAAGGGTAAAATTTTAACATTTTTACTACTAAGTAATAAGATTTGATAGCGGAGGAGTTTGTGAATTAATGTTTTATAACAAAGGAATCCCGTAGAGATGCTTTTACGAGTTGCGTGTTTTGGTCGAAGTTGAAATGGAACTGAAGGTAACAGTCGTCTCGGAAGCAGGGGTAGGGCTGGTACTTGCGACAGACAGACAAATATCACCACCATCAACTTGTAAATAACCAAAGGTTATCTGTTAATTTATAACATTTTTCATTTAAAAAGGCAAATTGCCTTTTAATACAGGAATAAAATATCAAAAATGAAAATCATTCATTCATACGAGTAGATTATTGTTATTATCATGGATATTAAGTTTAGCACAGGATCACAGGGAATGTCATTTTAAAAGCGTTGAAAATAAACTAATAGAAAAATTTACATTGAAAATTGCATCAGTTTTACCTTACCACCGTTGGTTACGTGACAGCGTGATTTAGTCGCAGGACCCAAATCTATCTTGAAGCACAAAAAAATTGACATTTCTAAAATACCTGTACAATGATTGTTGTAGGTAGTTGCATAACTACCTACAACAATCATGCATATAACTATATAATGTAACTACCGGCGTAAGTTAAATAAATGAGTTGCTAACCAGACTCGTGGCTTTCATTACAACATGGTGGCAGCCAGCGGGATTTTCGAAGTGAAACGTATTAATTTACTTATTTTCTTGCGGTATCATCGCGTAATTTTGTGGCAATAGCAAGTGATTGTTGTTCGTCACGTTCGTTGTCGTTGCATTATGGAACACGCTCGACCTCCGCCAGAGTTGAGTCTGGAGGGTAGCTCCGTCGGCCTGGCCGACGCTTGGAAGCGCTGGAAAACACAATTTAATCTCTTTTTGAAAGCATCTGGGGTGCTTAAAGAGTAAGGCGGCGTTCAGTCTAGCCTACTGATCAATCTCATTGGACCAGAAGGAGACTTTTGCGTTTGAGCAGGACTGTGATAAGGATGACGTCACGGCTTTAATCAAGAAATTTGATAAGTATTTTGGGGTGAAGCCGAATATAACGCTAGCAAGGTATAATTTTTTTATAAGAAACCAAGAAGCTGGCGAGTCTATCAATCAATATGTCACTGCATTAAAGTTACTCAGCAAAAACTGCGAGTTTAAGATGTTAGAACAGGAACTTATTCGAGACCGTATTGTCTGCGGCATTAAGAATACCGTTGTTCGCGACCGTTTATTGAGAACCGAAGATTTGACATTAGAAAAGGCTGTTAAAATCTGCCACATCGACGAGATTTCGTGTGACAGCAATCAGTTAATGGTGTCGCGCGGCGAGGGCCAGGGGTCTCCACACGTACACGCGGTCGGCATGCGCGGGGGCGCGCGCGGCATGCGAGGACGCGGTCGCAGCTGGCGCGGGCGCCGAACCCGCGGCCCCTTCGCCGGCGGGGCCAGCATGCCGGTACAGCGCGCTCCTGATGTGAGTGCTGCGATGAGGCACTGCCTGAGGTGTGGAGGCCAGTGCGTGGAACCTAGCGAGTGCCCGGCTATTTCATAGCAGTGTTACATTTGTGAAAATTACGGTCATTTTGCTAGAATGTGTAAAGTTAAGAAAAGTGTTAAAAAAATGCATGAAGTTAGTGTACGCGAGGAACGTAATATGTCTGAGGAGGATAACTGTGAGTCGTTCTGTATATGTGTAATATACAATGTTTCAGACATAAGCTCATGGTTTTGAGGTACTGAGTAGCAAGTGCGGTTCGGAGCAATATAAATTAGATACCGGTGTCGATATAAATGTTTTGTCTCTTAGACGCTTTCTGCAGCTAGGTTATGAGCAAGCTATAATTAATACGAACCACAAGGTGAGACTTCAGTCGTATACTGGGGATTTTATACCTATAAAAGGAATTTGTAATCTAAAATTTTGGTTTAAAAATACTGAATACAATTTAAAATTCGCTATAGCTACTATCGATTGTCAAAGCGTGTTGGGACTGGAAACTTGTTTGGCTTTAGGGTTGATACAAAGAATTCACGATTTACATTTTCAAAAGAATGAAGACTTGTTTACTGGGCTAGGTTGTCTTCCTGGGGAATATCACATAGTTGTAAACAAGAACGTCATGCCCGTAGTGTGTGCGGGGTTACAGGCAGAATTGGACAGGATGGTTGAGTTGGGCGTTATTAAAAAGGTGATCCATCCCACCCCCTGGGTCAATTCGCTTGTAGTAGTTGCCAAGAAAAATGGTAAACTGCGCGTTTGTTTGGATCCCAGGCCACTTAATAAAGCTATACAACGTGCTCATTTTCAATTACCAACAATAAATGAATTAGCCACTAAACTTCATGGTGCTAAGTACTTTTCAGTGGTGGATGCAAATTCTGGATTTTGGTCCGTTAAATTAGATAGTGAAAGTGCTGACCTGTGTACATTTAGTACGCCTTTTGGCCGTTTTCAGTATTTGAGATTACCATTCGGATTGAATTACGCACTTGAAGTTTTTCACGCAAAGATAAAACAGCTGTTTGAGGGTCTAGAGGGGGTCTTTTATTGATGATTTAATCTGCTGGGGAAGTGACTCGCGAGGAACGTGATATACGCTTAAAGTCTTTATTCAGCAGGGCACGAGAAATAAATTTAAAATTTAATGAGGAAAAAATTCGAATTGGGGTAGAGGAGGTGACGTACTTAGGGCATATCTTTAATAAAGACGGTATGAAAATAGATACAGAGAAGTTCCGAGCTGTAAGTGAAATGCCGGAACCAACGGATAGAAAGAGCTTAGAAAGATTTTTAGGTGTACTACACCTATATATTTATCTCTCAAAATTAATACCAAACTACTCCAAACATATTATTCCATTAAAGGGGCTTTTAAAAAAAGACGTTACATGGTGCTGGGAAATTGGCCATAAACAAGCCCTCAAAAATTCAAGCACCTAATTTGCAATGCACCGGTGCTACCTTTGTATGACGTTCGTGGTTAGGTTGTGGTGTCGGTGGACGCGAGCAGCGCGGCGCTGGGGCCGTGCTGCTGCATCGCGGGCGGCCCGTGGAGTACGCATCGCGCACGCTTACCGACGCGCAACGCCGGTACGCACAGATTGAAAAAGAGCTGTTGGCCATCGTGTTTGCATGTCAGAAATTTCATCAGTATATTTATGGCAAAAACCATATAATTATCGAGACAGACCATAAACCTCTCGAAAGTATATTTAAAAAACCCTTAGATTCCGCCCCAGCGCGCTTACAACGTATGATGTTAAAATTACAAGGATATAATTTGATAATTACGTATAAGCCAGGCAAGTTAATGTACATTCCAGATACGTTGTCACGCGCGCCGCTTCCGGATTTATATAATGACACAATCACTAAGGTAATATTAAGTCAACTAAAAATGGTAATTGATAATGTACCAATGTCTAAAAATAAACTAACTTTAGTTAAACAAGAAACTGCAAAAGATGAAATGCTAAGTCAATTGCTTGTGTATATTAATCAGGGCTGGCCTGATCATAAGTATACTGTAAAGAACATGTTAGTTAGTTACATGTTAGTTTGGTCAATGAGAGATGAGCTGTATTGCGTAGATGGCGTAATCTTCAAAAATAAACAGGTCGTGATTCCTTATTCCTTGATTAGTCTTATGTTGAAAATTATTCATGACGGGCACTTTGGGGTTGACCGTTGCAAGCGACGCGCGCGTGAGATGTTATTCCGGCCAGGGATAGGAACAGACATAGAAAAGTATGTAAAAAAATGTAAAGTGTGCCAGAAGAATTTAAACAAACCTAGTAGGGAACCACTGATCCCGATTCCAGTGCCACATTTGCCCTGGAATAAAGTGGGAACAGACATATTCGAATATGGAAAAAAATATTATTTCATTTTGGTTGATTATCTCTCAGGGTTTATAGAAGTACAAGTAGGTCAATTAAAGGACACGACTACCAATTCAGTCATAAATGTAATAAAGCAAAATTTTGCTCGATATGGTATTCCTGAAATTGTGATAAGTGGTAACGGCCCCCAGTTTGCATCACGTGATTTTCAAAAGTTCGCTATAGAATGGTGTTTCAATCATATAACATCATCTCCGTATTACGCTCAATCAAACGGAAAAAGCAAAAGGGCAGTTAAAACTATAAAGAAAATTTTAAAGAAATCAATTGACAGTGGATCAGACTTTTATTTGAATTTGTTAAGTTACAGAAATGCAATTTGAATTCTCCTGCACACCTAATGACGGGACGTAGGTTGAGGTGTAGGCTACCAGTGCACCCCGATATGCTGAAGCCTGATAATAACAAAAATATTAATTTGCAATTTAAAGAAATTGTTAGTAAGCAAACCAGAAGTAAATTGTACTATGATAAACACTGTAAAGCAATACCTGAATTAAATGTTGGCGATGACGTGATTATGATAGCAAATGATAACGAGCGAATTCGCGGCACAGTTGTTAATAAAATGTCTACCCCAAGATCATATACAATAAAAAATAAAAAAGGTATATTTCGCCGTAATCGCCGACATTTAATCAAGAGTGGACCCGAAAATCATGAGAAATTGTCAAAAAATAAATCCCATAAAGGTGCCATAATTGAATCAGACGAAGATTCAAATGAGGAATTTGTTGCGGGAGAGGAGGACAATGAGTATAAGCTGAGTAATAAATCCGAATTTGAGAACAGTTTGCAAAGTTCATACTGACCACCACACACCCGTAGCAAAGCCAGAAATAAAATTTAAGTAACCTTAGTAAGTAACTATTGTTTGTTTGTTCGTATGTTATTTGCATGTTTTTATTTCTTTTATAAGGGAAAAGATGTTGTAGGTTGCTATGCAAAACTATATAATGTAACTACCGGCGTAAGATAAATGAATGAGTTGCTAACCAGACTCGTGGCTTTCATTACAACAATGATGAATGTGAATATATATTAATTCATTCCTACAAAAAGCTAAACCGATATTTTATCAGACTAATGTTACGGAGGGAATAGTGCTAGCTGTAAGTAAAATAACCCTGATAGGTAAACTTTATATGTTTGATTCTGATTTCTATACCTACGTAGTAAAATATAAATTGGCATATATCCTAGAACAGGTTGGCAGACAAACGACCTTCGGGGCGTTCCTAGAGTTTACGGCAGCCCTTAGCCGAGCGGAGCCGAAATTTACGCTCGAGTAGTATTTACGGTGGGAATACATACATACATATTGTACTCGATTACTACCGGGACCGTAGGTAAGACTATAAAAGTTGCTTTTAGGAAATATAGACCACATCACGAAATGCTGGACTTACGTACACCTCTTAAATAGTAATGAACAGTTTTATTTTAACACATCCAATCCAATCTTACACTAATTCATTTAACAGAGAATTTTATTTCTAAGAACCTTTGCAGTCATTTTTTAGGAAGGTTTTGGTGGGCTACTTTCACCTTGAAAGTGTACGAACTTATTTAAATTTCAAACAGAAGCTGTCATAATCTTCCTGTCTTGTACAACCTTGTTGAAAACTAAATTTTAGGCTTAATTTTAGGCGGTAAGTATATAACTTTTTTTGGCAGGTATATATAATAAATAATATATAATTCCCAGGTCGGGCAAAGTGTGTTTTTTGGAACATAGCCCGGGTTTGTGATCACCAACCCGCATTTGGCAATCGTGGTGATTAAGCCAATACCCATCCATCGTAGCGATGACTTGATTTCAATGATGGAGGCCTTTGCCCAGCAGTGGGACAGTATATAGGCTTATTACTTACTTACTTTTATAATAAATATGCGCCAGACAACACACCTCTTGTAATGGTCTCGAAGTAGGGATTAATATCCCCGTGTTACGAGGTACCACACAAGAAAACAAGCTAGGGGCGTCCTGAAGGGGTGAACCTGAAAATATTCTGCACTTTAATACATATTCCACTAAAATAAATTTGTTGTCTCAATAATTATTCAATTTTAGTTACAGGAATTGAAACAGTTTTCGAATTTTTAATGAAAAAATTGCAAATGTATGTAAAATTTAAATATTTCATTAGTCAACCCGAAAATATTCTTCACTTTAATACATATTCCGCTACACTAAATTTGTTGAGGACATAGTCACACATTAATGTACATATATCTGTAAACGTATCTGTATCTGAGTCAATGGTAAATTGCATCTAATTAAGAAGCTCTTTCGTCGCCTTATCAAATGAGAGCTAATCTAAAACACGGAAGATAAATAAAGAGACAAAATCTCTATAGAAAAAAAGGGTGAAATACTAATTCGGTTGTGAACCTGGCAAGGCAAGACAGTAATGTTGAGGGGCAGACTTGGGTTTGGTGATATAGCCCTGAGATAGATAGATATACCTAATTGCACAAAAAACAATAACGTTGCCCGGATCCAGTGAGGCATAATTCAATTGTGGCAATTTGATTGATGGACATGTCCAAATTTCATTAGGAAAACGAGTTTGGAGATAATTACAGGCATTAATCATTTATTTTTAAACTTGTTTGAATCAATGGAACTTCGTTTTCAGATGATTTTCGACGTGACATGATCATTTTGCAACGGAACCCCAGGCCTATCTCCTTAAATCTGTTACTGCTGTTGTCTCGTACAAATTTGGGGCCGTCCTTACCCGGAAAAATTGGACCGGGAAACTTTTCTCTATAGGTACTTATTTAAAAGGGTCTGGGTATTTTAGCAGTCTGTGTACAACAAACAAGGCAATTATTCGAAAGGGTCGATCTATACAATTACAATTTCATTTGAAATTGATAAAATATAAATGTACTGCAGTATTGTAACGTTTTCCATCCTGAAGTCTGAAGAAATGTTTTAGAGGTTAATATATAAAAAATAAATAAAGTATTTATAGATCATTCATTATTTACTTAACATTCTTGTTAAGAAACATAAACTACAATCAATTTAACAGAAATTGATAAAAAAATTAAGAAATTCAGCCTCTGTGATTATTTGATTAACCTTCATTATTTTTTCTAAATATGTAAATGATTCATTCAAATATCTATCTTCATATCATTTTTTACATTAACCTGCCTGGTGATGCTGACCTGCTGTGACCTGCCTGGTGCAAGTTTTAATTTTTCCATGCTGGAAATGTACTAAGAATCTTTAAATAAATTTGGTACACAAATACCCTACTATTGTAGGCCCCAGTCATATTTAAAAAACTTTGCGGGTAATGAGGTCAGATGAAGTAATGACGTATTAGCATATTCCATTTTGAAGGATTACTTAGATTCGGACCGTTTTTACATGCAAAACTATCAAGTTATCAATAATTATATAACCGTGGTCTACAATAGTAGGCCGCGCGTGTACTGCAGTGTTAAAATGAAACCATTTTAAAACTACCCCTTTTATGTCACATTATTTTATGTATCTTGCCACGATTAACATAAGTCCATTTTAACAAGCTTGAATCATCACTTCAGTTTGATCGGACCGGATCCAAGTAAGAGGACATGTATAATGTTTATCCGAATCCTGTGTGGTCAACTAAAATGTTTACCATGCGGCACGAAGCTTTCGGCGGTCGGAGGGGGGCGAGGGGGCTCGCGACTCACTTGTTATCATAGTATATTATTACAGGTCTCAGCCATAGCGTCGGCAAACAAGTGTTAACTAAGTGAATGTTTGCTTCTCTGCGGTTACACTGAAGCTTTATTGTTCTAACGTGAGTCACGTACGTTAAAATCGCTCCAGTAATTGCCTTAATTTGATACATTGTTTATTTGCTCGAGTTAATCATTCACGATAAATTTACATTGGCAATTAAGCATGGTTTGGCTAATTTACATAGAAATAGTTGCTGTTTGCATATATTTTCCTTTTGTCTTTTATGGCACTATTCAGAGAATCGATACGCCAAAAAATGTCCCACATGTGTCGACGGCGGTCTCGAGCCCTGTGTAGATATAGTTGTAGGGATGCGCTAAAGGTAGATTTCTGGTAACTCCGATTCTGCTAATGGAATTCTTTTAGCTACGATTACTTACGTGTTCGGCACTACGAGAAGTCACAATAGCGATATTGACATTAAGTCTATGAAGCAGTCTATTCAGTCAAGTCTATCTAGCAGTTCTTAATGTTCCCACTATTAATGTCAGACGCCTAGTAACTTTTTTGTTTAAGTAGATAGGTACAGCAAAGATTAATACATATTGATTGTTTGTTTTTGCTATGATATATTTTATTTGTGATAAGATGATGGTCCTCTTAAAACTAGTTCGAATAAATTATTTTGCGAGCCACTAAGCTATTTATGTATATCCGTACAAATAGTAATATTATCTTTGCTCGTGTACATCACATAAAATTGTTACCACATCTTTATGAAGACAAACAAATTTCAAATCGAGCGCGTTACTGAATTATTCTGCCATAGAGCAAACAAAGAAAATTGATAGACAGTATCTGGACTAAATAAGAATTCGCAATTTATCTGAGTGCTTCTTTATTAACGCGCGTCAGAACGAAATACGTTTCGTTTTGGTAAACAAATACATTTAGGAATAGTGCGGATGCCGTCCATTACTCGAAAATGTGGCGGAGGCCGGCCAGGCGGGCGAAGGCCACCGTCGACACCTGTTATTTATTAGATTTGTTTCGATCTGGGATAATCTTGTTAAGGCTGACCCGCCTTGCTACGTCTACTATAGTTTTTCGGCGAGCGTAAAAGGGTCCGTATTTACACAGGCACGGTAACATGCACATAGGCTTCTTACCAAATCTTCATATCTCGTGTTATGATGCTTTGTATCATTATTCGATCTAAAAGGTCCACCAAACCTTCGTGCCTTATTTTACAATTTAAGTAGTTTACAAGTAGGTATACCTTCGTTTGTTATTATGTCACAAAGAAATACACAAAAAAAATGTTTATCTAACAATTTTATAGATACGGCATTTAGGAAACCGATCTGTGTAAGCAAAATGCTGTTAGTTATCCATTTCCATTTATTTGCGCTGATCCTGTTACGAGTTAAATCTAGTCATCTCTGTGATTGATGACTGTGGTTTGAAACCATAGATAGATGTTTGAAACATGGAGATGAAAATGGTAAAAAAAACAAGCAGGATTACTAAAGTGCGGGCATTTATTGTTTTATTGTTTTCTTCGCTATTTTCGTGGTATTTTTTTGCCCATTTCCCTATTTGTTAGGAATGCTTCCATGACTTTAATCAATTAAGTAACTGCTACAAGGCCATATTTGTGCCAGTTGGTACCCATACCTAAAAACGCTAGCGGAACATTCACAAATCCTTTATTTTAAAAATCTAGAACTTACTTTACCATCTTCTTAAATTAACATCTAGTTAATCGATTAAATATTGTATTACTTAAATGAAGGATAACTTTACCTATTATCTCCTGTCATAGACTGGTTTCAACATAAAACGGACAGTCAAAAATATTTCAAATGTTTATTTATATTAAAAGTATTTAGGTAGTGAAAGTATTTTGTACAAAAAAAACTTAAAATGTTTTTTTGTATTTACCTAGAAAGTTAAAATGACAATGGACTTTTTGTATGAATATGGATAAGATAACTATGTTAAAAAAATGACATACACATTATCACTAAGACTATTTGTATTTTCTGATGCTGTATTATTAGCTATAACGTCATTTTGAGTTTTTGTAATTCCGTATGGTGCTGTGTATATTATTGCAAATATAATGGGATCTGATTTTAAATGATGCCTTTCGAAACTTAAATGACTGTCTACTATTGCAGCTGTCTGTACTAAAGTCGCATTAAGAACTTCATTGTGCCTTTTGGTAAAAGGCTAAGCGCTCGGAGTCCTCTGGGAATTTTCAGTTAAAATCAGGTGCACTAACAAAGGTAGCCTTTTAGTGTCGTATAACTAATTTATGAGTCCTTAAAATTGCCTCATAAAAGTGGAATAAAAGAAAAGTGATTTATACCCGAGTCACATTGATTGTAATCACGACCACTGTGCGTGGCTTACAAGTTATAAGGGTACTCCTGGTTCATGCAAATTTATTACTTTTCGGAGAGTTTGTTTTAGGCATTTAATTACATAAAAGCTTTTGACTTTTGTCAACCGATTTAGTAAAATTAAATTTGTGATTTCAAATAAAAATTTAATGCATATTCGAGTTTTCTAGAGCTCTGCATGTAAGACCAGCAACGATGAAAGATGATGACCGTTTATTCCTAAATACTTTGACGTTTATTGCAATTGTTTAAATACAAATTATTATTCGGAACTTAACATATTTTTTCAAAGATTACTAAAGCTCATTATGACAGTATTGTGCATTTTTGTTGAATTGTTATAGTATCAGAAAATCGCACGTCCCGGCACTCGGCCAGAACGAGTCTTTGTTAAAATAAATGATTATTTTAGTCACTTTAACTCCCTTCCATAATACGCAATCAGCATTGTTTTATTATAAAATACATATTATGCTGATTGTTTTGTTCTGAAATATGTTATTCTGATTTCATGAAGATGTTACTCGTTTAGTAATATCAACACTAAACAATTATTTCTACGTCTGTAATTATCCTATAAAAGCATCCATATTGACACAATGGAAATTGGACGTCGTAGGTAGCTTTATTTGTGTAGGTCACATTAATTTAATAATAGTCGTGATTTACAAAATGTCTCTTGTCCTAAAGGATGGGGAGAGAGGGCAGGGAGGGCCATTGTGTGGATCTTTTGTTTGTTGGCATGCTGGATCCGTTAATAGCTCGAAGCATTAAAATTCGGGTCAGGTTGTTGACACAAATTTATGAGGGCTCTGAAAAGGGCAGCCTAGAAAGTAGGTAAAGGTTTCAAAAGAGATGTTATGATAACAAAATATACCTTTCCATAATTTCGCCCTTTTTGCTTTCACCGTCTGTTCGAATTAGTAATACTTAACTGAGGAATGAAGAGCTATTGACTTAGTAACTAAAAATGTTAAGTATATAATACGAACCATACTTGATGGATTAAGAGTCTGTGCTGACGATAGTGCTTGGGACGAAAAATTGTCTGATGTTGTATTTGGAATCAATAACACCCGTCACGAAACCATAGGTTTTGCTCCCTTTGATCTAATGTTCAAACACAAAAGCCGTATTTTACCTGACCTAGAGAGCGTAGAGAGTAATGCGAACATTGATCAGTTACGCCAGCAGGCTTCCAGTAATATTTAAAATAAGCAAGTAAAAATGAAACTACATTTTGACAAGAAAAGAAAAACCTGTCGTTGTTACAAAAAAGGGGACCTCGTTTTGTGGAAAAATTTGAAAGCGTGTAACGAGTCTGGGGTAAATAAAAAGCTGGACGCATGTTACGCTGGGCCATATCGCGTATTTAAGGTTTTAGATCATGACCGTTATATCATTCAAAGTGTAAAAGGTTTCAGGGGGTACAAACATTTTCAGACTACTGTAGCTGTAGATTCTATTAGGCCATATATTAGTGCTGTTGGTTCTCTTAGTGATCCAGACAATGATAGTGAATTGGATACGGAAGATTTAATTGACTTGCTTGAGAGTTGAGGTAACATTCTAATGATTTCGTGTGGACACTCTGTTGCAGGATGGCCGAGCTGTTACGCCAAAGCTGGCCACACCGTCCAGCCTGGCATCACCGGCGACCTGACCTGTTCTGGCGGCCACTTAAAAGGGCAGCGCAGCACATTTCGCTTCACTTTTGCTCCAGAACGCACGGCTAGCCGAATCCCTGCCCGTCAGCCTATCGCTAGTCTCATTTGATCTAGATTCTAGAATAGTTTTGATTACCTACCTTATCCTTTATAAATATAAAATAACGAGCAAGATAAATCATTAATCAGCTTTCGTAAAGTTAAATTGTGATTTGCCATAGTGGTTTTATTAATTTAGTTTAAAATCAATCGGTGGAGAAAGTGATATTTAATTTTGTTCGGTTAGTTACTTCGGTCTCAATTATTATTCTGTATACCTACCTACCTAATTTTAGTTGTGAAAGTATTGTAGTTGTGTAAAATAAACTTATTATCAGTGGTATTTTATGGCTTTATTTGTGAGTATTCCTACTAATAGTAGAATTTATTCTGGGGGTAGTTACAATTACTTTGTTTAGAAATCTATACTAATATTATAAAGAGGAAAGATATGTTTTTTTATTTGTATGGTTCCGAAACTACTGCACTGATTTTAAAAATTCTTTCACCATTAAAAAGCTACATTATCAGGGAGTGACATAGGCTATATTTTTTTTTATTTAGGTTTTATTTTGACAGGAAAGATAGTCTTCTCGGGCGAAGCCGCTGACGGACAGCTAGTTAGTAAAATAAAAAAACAAAAACGAACTCGCAAAAAGACTGGATTGCGACTACGCTCGCATTTTGACAGCATGTCAGCCAATGACCATACAGTATTCAAAGTCAAATAGCAATTTTTGTTACATACGATCGTATAGTTAGTGAATAGCCCAGCGGAACACTCGACACTGCGTGAGTTTGACTTGCATTTTAAAGTGCAAGCGCACGTAATATTGACATTGGAATAATGAGATGAGAAATTTGCTGCCTCAAGTGTGACTATATAGTGGGAGTTTACCTCAGCCTCACATCTTCCATTACACTAGCAAAGATCATTAGATCGTGACCATTAGACTACTGAGACATATTGTAACTCGGCGAATTTCCTTAAAATACACACATCAAAAGTGTCTAGGGATCAAGCATTTTTATGCGGATTTCTTGAGATTGAGATGTGGCTTTGTAATAAATTTATGATTTTATAAATTTATATGGATCCTTTTTGGTGCATTTCATAATTTGAAACAGGAACTGTCAATCAAATTCGAGTAAAAGATGAAAATCAGCTGTCAATATTTTCCCTATAAAAACTTACAACGCATTGAAGACATTATTAGTGCTACTGTTTCCCTACTACTGATTAAAACCAACGTTATTATGGAGCGGCGACGTCATTTAAGCAGGGAAGAAATGCTCAGAGCCGTGGGAATGATAGAAGCTGGATCCCGGCAACGTACTGTGGCTTTAGCTCTGAATACAAGTCAGAGTGTTATCAGTCGACTTTGGACACGTTACCGAAGCACTGGTACCGTGGCTGAGTGCCATGGAGGACGGTATCGCTGCACCACACGGAGACAAGACCGATACATTCAAATCACAACTCGAAGAGCTCCAACAATGACCGCCATGATGTTAGCCGTGAGGCTTCATCACTCTTCAGGGAACTTAATTAGCGACCAAACAGTCAGAAACCGCTTGCATGAAGTGAACCTTCATTCCCGAAGACCGCTAAGGGTACCACCTATAGCAATGCACAATCGTAGGATTCGATATCAATGGGCTCTTGAACACAGAAATTGGGCAGAAGAACAATGGCGTTTCGTGTGCTTTTCTGATGAGTCTCGTTTTGGTATGAGACCGGATACAAGACGTATACGACACTGGAGAACCCCTGGACGCCAACAGCGATTAAAATCCCGCCAGGAAGTCCATCCTTATAGTGGTGGAACCATCATGGTATGGGCGGGTATTTGGATCGGCGGAAGAACTGAGTTGATTTGGATCAGAGGCAACCTCAACGCTCAAATTTATGCTGAGACGATTGTATCAGACGTCATCGTTCCTCTACAAGTGCAAATCGGTCCCTTATTTCAGTTAATGCATGATAATGCACGACCGCACACCGCAAGAGTTGTAAGACATACTCTCGCCGCAGCTAACATCAATGTCCTGCCCTGGCCTGCTCAGTCGCCAGACTTGAACCTGATTGAGCATGCATGGGATATGCTACAGAGAAGAGCTCTGCCGAATATGGAGGGTATCCAGTCGCAAGAAGACCTTTTTTTGTTGTTGCAACGAACATGGGCGGCCATTCCACAGCGTGATTTGGATGAACTCATTTTGAGTATGCCAAACCGATGTTCTTGTGTTGTTAGTGTTCGCGGTAGAAACACGGATTATTAATTGTTTAAGTTACCCAATAAAATTTTAAAGAAAACTGTTATTTCCGTCTTTTTTTCGAACTTTAATGTTAGTGGTTCAAATGTCAAAAATCCCTTTATTAGGAAAATGGCAAATTTCTTTATTAATGCAAAGGTGACTTGGTTTATCGTTACTGTAGACAAACGAAAACACTTTATTTGATGAATCCTTAAAGAAAATTTTAATTAATATCAATCAGGAGAAAAGTTATTGCAAAAATATATGTTGATCCCTAGACACTTTTGATGTGTGTATGTAATCGATCGACCCAACGTAAGTATAATGTGTGTACTTTATGAATCAGGTAAAATTTCGAATACATTACTCACAAACTACACTGAAACTTTAAACTAATTCAAACTACTCAATACACAACAATCAAAAGGGAAAGAGATGATGACTGAAGGAAAAACATACTTTCCGCTGACTAGCCATTTCCAACTGATGATAAAGTTGTATGATACGACCTTAACGGTATAAGTACAATATGTTTTATTACATAATATTACCGACACATTATTGACTGTTCATTATCTCGATATCGCAATAAGTAGAACGAATTGGGCCGCTTACGCACATCTCCCCGGCAATCGACATAGACAATGGAAACAGGAGGGGCAACCTCGTACGTCACGACTTCACGAGCACATAGCACCCGTACGTTGTGAGCACACATACCGTGCTTAGGATAATTACTCTCCAAGTACCAGCGACCTTAATAAGGCGCGCCCCCGACCCGCTTGAAACATCGCAATAAGACTTAAGTTTGAATTGAGGTCAAATCAGCAAAGATTAACAGTCTAGTTTATCCTGTGATTCTCTCTCTCTGGTCGGTCCTTCATGTCTGAAGATCGTGATTATGGTGGGGTGTAAGTTTGGCGCGGACAAATTGTCTCCACCGGCCACTGTCGGTAGCAATTTTGGCGACTGTGTAAAACGTAAGTAGGTCTTTCTGCATCTTTAAGTTGATCGGACCATCTCGTTGGTGATCGGCCTCTAGGTCTCTTTCCTTCCCGAATCCTGTGATTAATTTGGACTAAGTTCAGGTCTTCTTTGAAATGGTTACAGCTTGATAAATCTGATTTTACACGCAAATGAAGTTTATGACGTGGCGAGTAAACGTTGACGGGAGTTGTATAGTTAAATTGCTACACTACAAGTCCTTAGAGACTAAGCATCCTGAGATGTCTTCGACGAAAATCTAATTTTGTTGTAATCTTAGACAGGAATATTATATTTGGCAGAATACAGGTTCCAAGAGGTAATTTTCAAGAGCGTTCAGATACTAAATTGTCTTACCAGAAATTTGGATTATCCTTAAAAAGTCTTTAATTGACGGTAGAAATTACCTCGCATATAAGTAAAATCAGTGAAACATTTGTCCAGGAAGAGAGAGGTTCTCGACTATGAACCAAAGCTTGGACCCGGACGAATCATTTGCACTCGAGTAGGTACTATGGAAAAAGCGAGCTCTTATTCAGAGTTTACAAAGTAATATCGGTTTTATGCACGAATAAGTTACGTTTAGGTTGTAATGAAGAAATACTCGTTAAAGCATATAATAAAAAAATGTGTAAAATATTTATACCACGTTTTAACTTCATGTCTTATTGTACCTTCTAATGTTCGGCTAGTTATGATACAAAGAAAGTGTCCGTACTGCTACGTTCCTTAAAATAATAAATTTAAGGCATTATGAACTGGTTTTGTCGTTAACTTAATCCATACTTTCTCTGAAATGTAAAACTTTTTAGGTTTTCTTTGAAACCCAATAGCAGGGTTACATCGTTTTTACGATTTGTTACGGAAAGCCATTTGTTACGAAGGGCGTGTGGAACGGTCCTAACGTACCTACAATGGAGATATCGGGCAGATTTATAGGTCACGCGCGCCTTGATTAAAAACCTCCTAAATGGTGCGAGGGTAGATTTAATTTCCTTGATTTACGTACCCTATATGAAATTAGAAAATTCAATATTGGAATGACAATCCATCAGATTAAAGGCCTTGGTCTTAGTATTAATTTAAATATATTTGAATTATTAAATAAAAATCAGATTTTTTGTGATGTATTTAAGAACTCGCAAGTGACAATAATGTCACTTGCCAGTGAGTATTTAAGTCTACATTTCCCTTGCCAATCTACTGCACACCATGTGAAGTTTTTATTCTCCTAATCTATCCAATAATGCTGTTCGTTTTTACGATTTCCAGAATAGTACAAAACTTTATGTCATTTTATTACGCTTAGTTCAGGGAGCAAAAAAATAGAGTTTTAAAAAACCTGATCTTGTCTATGCATGATACTGTTGGTGACTGACATTGTGTTTATTTGTTTGGCAACCTACGCCCTCTAAGATTAGTTTCCGTACAACAAGTTAACCTAATGTTCCTATTGAAACTTAGTTATCACCGCACGTAGGCTCGATGTCGAGGACAATCTGTGTGGGCTAAATTGCCGTTGCCGGTTGGCTCATTCGCTCACTAGTTATAAACTTACAAGTACATTTATAACCTTAACTACTGCATTAAAGTATATCAGTGTGTGAGAAGTCGCTTTAATTAAATACCACGTACGGAACTATTTCGATAGAAAGCCACCGTGAAACTATCCCAAAAGTTAGACGATATCTATGCAAAATTATGTCTTTTTGGCTGTAAAGCTCTCAAACTCATTTTAGCATTTTGATTTTATGTTATCAGCTACCATAAAACTATATAGTATCATATACTCCACTGGTCCTATCTAAACCATTACTTAGGTACCTATTTGTAGAGTTTCCCTAATTTCCATAAATGTAGGTTATTTGTATTCCTAGTAGCACAAACGAGAATGTTTCTTATAATTACTTCCACTGGCTTTACCCATGTTTAATTTCTACTTTCTTCTGGAACTTAAAAACAAATTACGCCGTTAGGGGCAATTAGTGAAAACAAAACATGCCTAGTATTATTTTTTACTTCACTGCCAAGTCGTTAAAATTCGCCATCTTTTTTTGTGTTTTACATAAACGGTAAAGTGAGCGACATTTCTTAATATCTTTCTTCCTGCTTCTCGAAAGTCGGTAATCGAATCATTAAATCACAATGCCTGAGCTTGAATGTGTATAGAGCTTCTATCACCAACCCAACCTATTGGTTATAAGTTTAAAGTACGAGTAGATTAAAAAAAAAGCGTAGAGCGAGAGCGTCGTTGCCAAGTGGTTCAGCACCCGAACTCAGATTGTGGATCCTGTGGTCCCGAGTTCTTATTTGGCAAGAACCAAACTCTCTGTGTTCATTGTTAAATATCTGACTCACTCTCCGGTGACGGAAAACATCGATAACAAACCAAATCAACCCGGATAACGGCGGAAGGCCACCTCCTACCACGTTGGGTAATACCATTGGTGAAAAGTGTTCTACTGACTGTGTTATTTTCCATGACGGCACAGTCAATTGCCTCTGACTACCCCGCTTGGGATAAAGTCGTGATGTTATGTTATGTTATAAAAAAAATACCCATGGTCCTAAATATTTATTACCTTTCGCAGCAACTGAAAATTCTGGACCCCTCTGAAAGACATATTTTCCATGCAAAGACGTATCGTCATCGTTGTTATTATTTGCACAAAGTAGCCTTCTACGAGTATGCCAATCTTCTAAGAGCGTAATTGAAACTGATTGCACAAACTTCCCCTCAGCTCAATATCAGAGGCAGCTATTACTCTCAGCAGACATGTCTCCAGCGTACGTGCGGCCGTGGGATTGATGGATGGAAGCACGTGGTCCAATACTGCTGACCCGACGAGTCCGATAAATAAAGCTTCCGATTCTTGCTTTTACTAAACCACCGACATTAATTGGAGGTGGACCTAATAAGGTGGATAATCTTTCCTATTTTTTTCTCTCTAAAAATTATCGATGCTTCTTAACATTAAAATTAAATTAAATATAACAAGTAATTGATGTTTAATTTTAATGTTTAAGAAGTTTTCGAGAAAAAAGTCTAAACAGACCAGTAGCGCCAAAGATCGGGCGTTGCTAATTTTTTCTAACTTATTTACGAGCCTTGAATTGTATATTATTTTTGTTGTACTAGCTGTAGTAGCAAGCCAAAGGGAAAAAGGTACCTTTTTCGTTCCTACTATTTTTGTGTTTTCCTAATACTTGTTTATTTATCTGACATTTGTTCGCTAAATTGTGATGTTTCAAAATAAATGAATATCTGTTAGATAAGAGTATGTGAATGTGACACACAAAAAAAGACGAGGAAAAGGAGTAGACAAATTCTAAGCAATTGGGTATGGGAACAAAAATCAAACATGTCCTAAATCGATAACCATTTCGAGGTATTTGTATTTTATGTGAATATTTAACCATTTTAAAGGCAAAGGATCTGTGATATTTTTAATTAAATACGTTCGCAATCTGGAGTCAAATGAATGACCTTAGATGGTTAACGTCCGCAGAGAGTATTAAGGTTCTTATTGGACTCTTGACGGTAATCAAATTGACATCTCACAATTGAAACCTATTGGGTCGTATAAACGCCCTTTCACGTGATTGATTGATAATCTATCCATCAACCAATCAAATGAAGCGATTTGTATCATACGTGAGATATAATGGTATTAATGGTGTTTCCAGATAGCAGATTTAAAATTCGCCCAGGTGAAATATATTTTTCCACAAAGTTATTTTTAATAATACGTACATTAATTTACGCCCATTGCCCAGACGGGTAGGTTGGACTTGAAATAGCCATTCGCTATAATCCCAACCCTTTCAGGTAGGGCTTGGTTTCAGAACTTGGCAAAATGAATTGAATTTGAAGTCTACTTCTCACATCCTCGTGAGATTCTACATGATGAACGGCGAGCTCTGTTTCAGTCGTAAGTGCAGCACATCAGTAATTTTCTCCTCACAATTTATTTACCACGAAAAAACACATGTTCCACTAAGTGAATTTGTGACGTCATGAGTACGCAATGTTTAAAAATTAATATAAAAATAACTACCGGCTAGCCGCTAGACCAACGAAATATTCAAATTAGTTAAGTACTTAAAATAGTAAAAGCTATTTAAAATAAAATAAAAAATGTTTGTTCCCATACCCAATTGACAATCAGTAAAAAATTAGTTTTCAAATTAAAAAAAACCTTTTTGATTATGAAGGACAGGATTTAACAAAATCTTTTTGTATCCATGTAGATACATACCTGCAGCCCGAGCTTCCTTGCAGGCGAGCACCATGCTGTGACGCACGTCGGGGTTGTCGTCGGCGATGGTCTCCCCGACGGCCACGAACCGCTCCACTGCGCACGCGACGGCGGCGCCCACGCGCTGCACCGCTGCGCCCCCCGCCGCCTCCCCGCGCGTCGCCACCAGACTACTGATCTGTGGAATAATAATGACAGTTAGCTTTTTGTTAATGGCTAGCTGTTTATACACCGATGGCTATAATAAACTTCAGGGTGAGCGCAGGATGCTCTTTACCATAATTGAAGTAACGTGAGCTTGCCCAAGACAAATCTTAAATAGACTTCATATGATCCTATTTTAGTAGAAAGTGCTACACTACCTAACCAACAGTACCTAGAATTTTCTTAACTTGAAGACTACTCCAAACTAAAATCCCGGATGAGTCAAGCCCCCCAAACCACAATAATGGATCCGCCACTGAACCAGTGCCTAAGTCACACGGACTTCGCCTTGGAAACGCAATCGGAGAAGTAAGTAATGTTTGGATTACGTAAGATTAATTTGAATGATTTCCGCATCAAATCAAGTTGATTTGATGGACCAGTAATGCCTTAATCAACACGCGTACCAAATACAATCCCATTTTCGTACTTAAGTATCTATGAGTTCCTGCTTGAGACGTTGACGTTGACAGACGCCCGAAGAAGAATATAACACTTAACTAAGTAAGTTGTCGTAGCAATGTTAACGTAAGTAGTACCGTAACACTGCTAACAGCTGAAAAATATACAATGACTGACCATCCTACCCGGTAGGATGGATGGATGTTTCAGCTGTTTTGTAGCTGTTATGTTTGTTTGCAGTACAGTGTACTCGCAACGCACAAAGTCGACAAAAGTGGAGAGACATCGCGCGACGTGCGGCTGCCATAGAAGTCAGCGGCGACGGCGAGCTGCAACCCTGTCCATCAGCAGCCAAGACCACTCTGCCAAGAGTGCCCGGCTAAGAAGAAAAAGATGTAGCTGTTCTATTAAAAACTCCAACTGCTCAGCAACTTATGCCGCGGACAGCACCGTGTGGTTCTGTTATATCACTTGTTTTATCCCAGTATTTTCTTTCGGCCATTGAGGGGTCGGCCCGAACAAATTAAAAGATACCTACAGCTCACTTAGATTTCATCTCATCCCTCCATTTTCGTTTTTCGGAGGACTCAAGGCGTGCTCAATTGGATTAGGATGCCCGACACAAAACAAAATCACAATAGCTGAGCTAGCTTCCTGATGCTTTTCTCATTCTTTTATATTAGAATATTTTAGATTAGAATCTAAACATATCTTAAAAATCGTATATAAATAACAGTACTTACTGACTACCCGCGCCTAATTGCATTCTAACCACTAAAGCAAATCGTAATCTTTTTATTCGTGATTAAGATGTAGAAAAGGTGGATTCATATGCCCCCAGATCATGTCCTTTACCAATTTCGGCGAGTAATAAGCTAATTTCGATGAGAAACCAGAAAGAAGGGAACTGAATTCTTCACCTAAATAGTGTAGTGCGCCATCTAGTGCTGAATGGCGAAAACATTGTACTGCTCTTGCCATCATAAACTAATTTGTATAGTGGAAAGCGCAGCCTAAACATAATTTATACACATTATTTTATAAAAGCTAAAAGCGCCCGGTCAGCACCACCCGCGAGGCGCGACTCGTGATAAACGCGCGTTCAGCTCGAGTCAGCCTTTCCAAACAACTTACGCTAAGAACTTCTAAGTAAACTCGGATGCTGACGGAGAATGTTTTATTCACCACTTAAAAGCTGCTAATTTATTTGTTAAATAACGAAAGTACTCTGACCTGTCAACCCCAATGTTTGATAAGGGAAAAATGGGTTGTATCCCCGTAGCGAAAGAGTAAAAATAAATAAATTGGGCTTATTTTTTATTTAATTGAGACCTTTTTTCATTTAATGTAATTTGTTTATACGGAGACGTAAAGCATTGTATGCTTTTATGACTATATAACAAAATTTTTATCTTGTTAATAAATTCAGACTTTGTTTTAAAACGCCTTTTTGGGTACCTTCACTCGTAACACAAGTAATTTTCTGCATTTGATTAAATTATGGCTCCTGCAGAGCCATGTAGGCTAGTATCTTATATGTTTACGAAACCTAAAAATACTTATTTATTTATTCCTCATTGCACAAAGAAAAGTACAATAGGCGGACTTAATGCTTTATGGCATTCTCTACCAGTCAACCACTAGGCGAAGCAGAAATCGTGTTGTACTTGTGTTGGCTGTAGTTTCACGACGGCATCTTGGATAAGACTGTTGATGGTCAGGGACTATCACAGTAGGCCGTAATTTTATTTACTTAAAGGCCATGACGAACCGTATGTAGGTTCTTCATCGTCTTTGTTCGAATCGCTTGATGGTAAGCGATTATCGTTGCCTGTAAACTAGGACTTTACCTCTTGAAAAATGTAATGCTATTACTTAGGAAAAACCGCGGCAGACTCATACCACAATTTAGGCAAGCCCTTCAGAAACCGAATGGTACCCTACAGGACTCCATCATGATAGAGTAATATAGTGTCCTGCGAGCAGATGTGATGATATAAAGTAGCCGTCGATATATCAGACAGTTCATGAGTACAGTATGAACCTAACTCAAAAAATATAGCCTCTACTTCACTGATGAAAGCTTAAGCATATTATGTGGTCAAAGGCTAACATTCTAAGTAAGGGAAAAATGTACGGCATTTTGATATATTACCAGTGCTGTCTGGCTGCTTAATAGATCACACACCTATGATAGTGAGCTGATTAATGACGAGGACGTCTGAGAAGCCGCGCCTGCACCTCATTTGCACTCTTTTTTTGTCCTTATCCATACAGATACATAGTAGATAAATGTTTCGTTCGCATGAAGTCGCATATTATAAAATAAACGACTAAACTAGGAAACTAAGGGTAATTTTTTTTTATATTGCCCGTCAACATTCAGGCTTACATACTAAATACCTACTAAAATAAATGAAATAACTTACAGATGTTCAAATAATTTGATACATCTTCTTTGGTGTAATAGTTCTCGTATGATTGTGTATAAAAAACTTTTTGTTTCTGCCTCGGCGTATCGCTAACTATCACATTTTAAGTGAAGTGCAGATTTATCTCATTGATGAATTCAACCTATTCAGAATATGAAACTCTAAGTTTAAAATCTCAGAGTTTTTGTCGGTCTTTTTGGCGCAGTGGTATCGAGTCCTTACCGAGTGTCGTTTAACACGTAAAGGATTTCGAATTGGATCCAGACCCAACCCGCACCCAACATCCAGTAGTTTGTGGTACTTACTAACGTAATGATTGGTAATATGCAGGTAAAGGTAAATAGTCGCAGTCACAACAACGAAATAATAGTCACTGTATTACATATTTTTAACTAATCAACAAGAGAAGTTTCAGATTATTATTGTTGATTCATTTAGTTCGAAATAAATATATTATTTACTACGTTCTCACGCTCTCATCTCGATGAACGACTGACTCGAGTCGATAATCAGGATCTGCGATTTCGGGTGGTCCAGTTGATCGGTGAATCGGAATGATCGATTATTACGCAAGGTATTCCGGAGTCATACGGAGTGTTGTGAGCGATATTGAGATCAGTTTATTACAGCCATAAGATACAGTGTCTTAAGAATTGTAATTAATAAGGCTCTTAAGCTAAGATGAATCATTGTCTTCCAACAGAGGAAGACGGTGGCACACAATTTATCGTAGGTAGGTGGTAGAAATAGGGACCTGCATCAAATAACATATTACCGTGGTAGTGGTCTGATTAATGATAAAGACGTCTCTGGCAGCCGCGTGCCTTGCTGCAATAATGTGGGTCACTTATCTCACCTTATTTGCACTTATATCATATTTCATAGTAAGTATACGCCATCTCTTTACTAAATAAGGGAGCTAGAGTTTTATATTTAGAATGACCCAGATCCATTTGCCGAAATCATCAAATATTATGCTCAAGAAATACCTCTTGGATAATAAACCAGAACTATATGTATTGAATTTTAATTCTGTTTTTGGTAAATTGTGTTTGGGCTTTTATTCTCAGTCTTTCTACTTTATTGTTAATTCCTTTTAATTATATTTAATGGTATTCTTCTACTGTAAACACTGCAAAAATATGGACATAGCTTAGCATTAGGCAATTCAACTTATCAATACCAAAATAAACGAAAACCTAAATTTTACTTATTTTTACTAATAATATTATTGATGTATTATAATGATTCATAAGCGTATATTTTTTGTTTGCAAAGAGTTGAGTACAAACTGGAAATAGGCGGTCGTTATAGCAAATTATTTACAATGCTTAATTAGATAAATGTTTAAAACAGTCTCAAAACCAAAACCAAATTACGATAGAAAGTAATGAAAACTATTTGTTACAGGAACTCAGATATCTTTGTTGTCTTTGTTATTCTTTATTTGATTTACTTTGTGTGACGCCTGCTTCAATTTATACTGCGGTGCTCCAGCGTGGTGTCATGTGTTTATTGTACTGGCTTTTATCTATATATGTATATTAATGTATCTCCATCTGTAAAACCATATGACAAGCAAATAAATAAATATGAAATATGGAAAAATACTAAGTCTCAGTTAAAAATTAAACAATTAACTGCCAAAATTAATGACATTGAGAAGGCGCTCGAATCGTGGAACGTAAGCCGGGGCGAGACCGCGCGGCGCGAGCTCTGATCAAGGTCGCACCAGCACGCGAGCTTCTTGGCCAGCCTCGCTACTTGTTGCGTGGGTTAGCACTCAGGCTTCAGCTGCGGCCAGGGTTTCCTGTTCCAAGGGGTCAGGAGGATGTAAACAGAGACGGCGGTCCAGCGTACCTGTGGCTCGCGGCGCGCATATTCGTCGTCATCAGAGAGCGCGTCCATGTCTGCGACGGCAGCGTGCACGCGGGCGGTGGGCGCGCGCTCGGCGGCGGCGCGCTGTCCGCGGGAGCGCGCACGTGCTCCGTGGTGCTGCGTCTCGCTGCGGCACCGCGCCGCTCCGCCCGCGACCGCCGCGGCACTGACTATGACGGCTGGGTCCCCGGCGCTCATCGATCGCGCCTGCCCTCCCGCGCCACCACCGCCCGCCCTCCACTCCACGTGGCCGCCCGCCCTCGTGTCGCCGAACAAATCCAACTTTTTTCAATACCGGCAACTAAGTTTTGACATCGTAAACTAACGGCAAACTGAACGACCTATCGAAATGTTATCGCACCGTAAGTTTAGAGGGTCATCTAAATACGCATTTAGAAAATAAATTCTTCAACAACATTTTGAATAGACCGCCAGTAAAAGTAACTACTGCGACTGCGCAATCAGATGCAACAGATGGTCGTAACCGGCGCTGAAGTAAACGTCACAGCTGAGCGTGACGAACTTCGCTACGCGGTTGAGTTTACGGCCGCTCCCGAAATAAGATTTGATTTTAGACGGTTCACGTAAAAGATCGTATTAACGTCGCGACGTCAGAGGATCGCTGTCGACGCAATCGCCGCCTGATTGTTGTCGTGAGACGTCACAGTTACGATAAATGGTCAACAGCAGGGTGCTGTATTGTAAGGTGATTGCATGCAGAGGTAGCATACCTGCTTGATGAGAGGGAGCAGGGTTCTCTCGACGGAGTGAGTTTTGATTCGCGTAAGGTCGAAATCGGGCAGGCCGGCGGCCGCCATGGCTGGCGCAGGCGCGACTGCGCGTGTGCGCGCGCACGCGGCCGCCGCGCGCCCATTGGGCGGCGTGCTCGTGTCACGTGGCGCTGCCCGCCCGCGCCCCGCGCCCGCCGCCGCCCGCCCTCACCTCCCGCCCGCCGTAAACATCAGATTGCGT
Source organism: Udea olivalis (assembly GCA_947369235.1). Classification (NCBI taxonomy): domain Eukaryota; kingdom Metazoa; phylum Arthropoda; class Insecta; order Lepidoptera; family Crambidae; genus Udea; species Udea olivalis. The sequence goes on along the minus strand of OX376341.1, from coordinate 11,208,445 downwards.
GTTTAGGTTAACGTTTACTCCTGTGGGCTTTAAAAACTACAGGTTGGCGTGTTTTATTTGTTTTGATTGCGAGCGCAAATTGTACACATGAACTTGTTTAACCTATTTTTTGTTCCATTATAAATCATATTTTTATTGTATTTGGTCATGTAAGCTCTTTAGGGTTCCATAGGTAACTAAACTCAGCGATAGTTTATAGAAGATACCTGAGTGGTCTTTGGTGCTACTATGACAAAATGCTTTAACATCATGGTAATAATAAAACTTAATCAGATATTTCGAAAAGAAAAAACCAAAGAAATAAGTTTATTTGGTGCTGATTGCATCAAAAACCAAATTATAAATAAACTAAAATAGTGCCATACATACGAGTAGCATAGCCTAGGGATTGACAGAACTTACATACTCTTAGGTAGGTACGTACCTACTGAAGTTCTTGACAAATTGCCAAAATTTCTGAATTTGAATTTGTGTTTTGAATGAAATTCACGGCTACCTCTCTGGTGATGGAAAACATCGTATTTACAAGGATGGCAACTTCAAACTCACCTCTGACCCCATTTGCGTATGTGTTCAAAATTATGCTCGTGCTTTCAGGATTCTCTTTTTTTGTATGCTCACAGGGTGGCATCATCAAATGTTTTTATTCAAAAGATTGAAATGTTTATTCAACGGTTGTTGTATCGTAAATACTCCTATGTAGACGTATTCACTGCTAGATCATTTTCTGGTTGCTGACGAAAAAATTTAGGTATCTTTTTCTATTGCTAATTTAAAATTTTCATACTCACTCCGGTCAATTTCGACATCCGAGTTTACAAAAATTCACACCCAGCTCAAATTCGGTAGGATTGTTCAAAACACTATCATAAATGAAATCAAAAAAGTCCTCATCGATCCGACACCTGGAAAAAAATATTCTGGGTCACAAAATCCGAGTTTTTCGCGATTTTCAGAAAAAGGGTAAGTTTTATTATGAAATTTGTTAAGACAAAATTTTAGATCAGATAATTAGCTATAAAAAATATCCTAGTTCTTTTTTCCTAAGAGCCACTATTTCTGAGATATAACGATTCAAAAAGTTGGAAGAGTTGTTATTGTCATAATATATTTAAGGTAAAACCTCCTATAATCAAAATCGACTCTAATTACGGTGGTATTTTTATTTACATGATTTATTCTCATTGAAATTAGTTTAGGTACACGAAAATGGAATTTACTAGTTCAAAGTCTTTTGCTTTATTACATATCTGACATTTGCGAATATAACGTAGACGTACTCTTCAGAATAAGTCAGTCTCTGCCACGGCGGCGATGTGAAAGGACGTTCCTATATAAACGCGGAGCGACTCAGGTAATTGAGTTTTTCATAGGAATATACTGTTCAATTTGATCAGTATGTTTTTTAAATGATAGTTTTATTGTTGTTATTACCATATATTTAGTGCTTTTTCATATTTGTAATAGAATATATTATACCCATGAAAAACAAAATAAAGCAGTAGTAGGAAACGAATGTTAAAGGTCAATCCTAATACGTTGGTATCATCCGTATTAGGGAAAATAGAGCGTCAGAAGTATTTGCTCATAACTTTCAATATAAGAGGTTATTCAATTGTTTAAGAGTTTAGTTGAAATTATGTTTAATTAAACCAACTTAAAACCTTTTTCTGTGGTATATTTTATCCTCTAGAAATCCTATTTAAAAGTGAAAACTGTGATTGCGAGTACATACCTCCATTAAAGGAACGTCATAGAACCTATTACGGACCTAAAATGTATACAGTAATTCGTATTTTAGGGTTCAGGAAAAATTGTTACATAGACTTAATGAAAATAAGAAAATAAACTTCTATTTTTTATTCTTCGATCGTTCTTTTGATAATTCTGAAACCAAAAACGTACAAAGTAGAAGTAAACGTAAGTAGAGAGAGACTGTGAAAATAAATAGTGCAAAGCCAACGGTTAGTGTTTGACGGGACTATTGTATTTATGGAACCCACGGGGATTAAAAAAAACATGACAGAACTATTGGATATGCTTTTGGAGTTGCCAAATCACTAAGGGTAAAATAAAATATAGACGACGATTCGTTTTTATAATAATAAACTATAAGCTTAAAAAAACCTATAAATGTGACATTTATATTCTGTGATATTTAGTGCCCAGGTTTTATTACCGTAGTTCCCGATCTAATAGGAAAAATAGTTCAGAGGCTAAACATAAAACAAACCAGTAGTATAATGTTAATGTAAGGAACCCCAGTACATTTAACGTTCTGATTCTGACCCTCTGTTATAGGAGCCGACTACCGCCGTAATTAGCTCGAACCTTAGTTATACCTACGTTATAGGGAAAATCGACCTGAGCACTTAAATATATATTTTTATGTATTTAATCACTTTAGAAACACAGTGTCAGAAGCAATGTAAAATATAATCTATCTTTTTGTCGAAACAAATTTTTTTCATTCTTTATGTTATTTGTAAATGCTTATTTTTCTTTCTCACTTTCAAATGTTGCCTTTTGCCTCTGTAATAGGAGCTTTTACCTTATACATAATATGACCTAACTTACTTAATAAATGTGGTTGCAAAAAATTGGACTGTTTTGTTCTCTAGCATGTATTGTCAAGGTCGGTCGTGCTCCAATGTTGAATCACCAACAGTTGAGGATTAGTTTGATACCAACGAGGAGACATAAGAAGACAGAAGAAGATGAACAAGAAGTATTAGAGAATTATGAATCAGACGAAGAAATTTACCTTTTTTTTCTATTTATACTGCTTTTATCATTTTCAAGCCATGCCAATATATTTTATTCAATAGTTACAAATTAAACTGAATTACAACAGATCCGTGAAATAGGGCTACCGGGGCAAAATCGCGTTAAAAAAACGCGCTTAGTACACTAGGTACCTCAAAGGTGGCGTAGAAACGTGAGCATACGAGGGGCATGCCAAAAGAAATTAGATACTTACTCCAAAATCATAATCTAACATCTTCTTTGCTTTTTCTTTAATTTTTAAACAGGTAAAAATCACAAGGCGCTAGGTCAGGGGAATATGGTGGGTGAGGAAGGATTGACACATTTTTTGAGTTGAAAAAGTCAAGTGTTCTGGCAGACGTGTGCGGCGCCGCATTGTCGAGGTGCCAGAGAAGGTGCCGGATTCCTGACTTCGGTCCCTTGTCACACCAAGCTGATATTACTGTTGGAGCACAAACAGTCACATACCATTCAGAGTTCACTGTTCTATGATCCTCTAGCACTTATTGTTTCTGTGTGCTTCGTGCACGGCGACATTTCGTTTGAGTTGGTTCATCTTCAAAACACCATGCAGTCGACTGTCGCTTTATTTCGGGTTCATAGTTATATGTACATATAGCCATGTTTCGTCACCAGTCAGTATATCATACACGTTTTTTTGTCTCGCCACCGTGGAATTTATCTGTCATAAATAGGCACCAATCCCCTCGACGGTCTTTCTGCTCATCGGTAAGTTTGTGCGGCACCCATCTCGGACAATGTTTTCGTGGTTTGCATTGCTGGTGATCCAATTCCCAGTTCTCGCTCCAGCTCTACATACGTAATTCGTCGGTATTCGCGAAAAAGTTTTTCGACTGCACGAACGTTTTCTTGTGTGACCGCGGTTGGCGGCCGACCTGTCTTCGCCCCATCTTCGAGACATCCCCGTCCACTTTAAAATTCAGCAAACCAATTAAATATTGTTGCTCTTGAACAAGCAGACTTATCAAAAGTAGCAGCCAAAAGTTCAAAACATTCTTGAGGCTACCTTTTTTAGAGTAAATCATAATAAATCATAGCGCGAAAATCACGTCGACTGAGCTCCATTGCTGCAAGCGAATTCCCGCCAGATTCTCGGAAAAATGATGCTCATTCAAATAAAAAAATATATATATGTGTGTGTTCTAATTATGTGGGTGCGAATTATTGCAATCTCACCCCTATTTTTGGGTCTAATTTGACCGGGCTAACAGTAAGTGTATAGGTTGACTTAATCATATTCAATGTAGTTTCGGTACGGGATTGTTTAATGAAATGACACTTTTATTCATAGTTTTTTATATTTATTAGTTTAAATTCTCAAACAGATAACTAGTAACTTATCATAAATCATTGGCACATTATCACAAAAAGTTGTCAATGATCCAATTCTTCAAACATTTGATGGCATTATCAAACACATATAAAAAATTTAATGAATCCGACTTCAGTGTGAGATCTGTTAATTTATTTCAAACATCATATTTACACGTTTTACCTATACATATAACATAATTTAATACTGATATACAATGAAAATATAGTTTTAACAATATGTCTACTTAATATGATATCATGTTTAATATTACAATTAGAAAATATTATCATGTGGCCACAAAGTTATCCATTACATAAACACTATTTACGGGTAAAGCTTTGGTAAATTGTATCTAGAATATAAATCTTGACAGATATAGCTATAAGTAGGTAAGTACTAAATATTAATATTGGTGGTCATTTGAAATTGTTTTAACACCTAAGTATGCTTAGTAACTTAATGTTAAAATAGTTAAAGTAATCATCTGAAAACATGAAAATTCTTCTACAAATAAATATGTCACACTTGACTGCATACTTTATAGAAATAGTAGGTAGGTGGAATGTAGTTGGTTTCAGAATCTTTATACGACTTATAACAATAATTGTTCATTTTCAAAAGTTTATCAGCGAAGGGGAGGCACACACACACAACCGCTGAACGAACAAGTTAATTATTTAAATCCAGATACCAGGTCATAGTTCACGAGCCACCGTAAAGGTTCATTGAATTGCAAATCTGATTTTGGCAAACACATGAGAGCGAAGGATAGACCTCCGCATTCTCCACGGTAAATTAATTAAAACGATGACAATTATAACGTAGAAAATTATTTATAAGGAAATATCAATCATTTATGTTTTTCCTGTCCCATTTACTTACTGGGCCGCACTATACTTTGACACCAACCTGGTTGCGTAAATTTCCAAGATGATAAAAATAGAACCAGTAAAACTCGTATTGATTTAGACTAGCCCGATGTTGCAACGATTAGTAACCCTGCTTACTACAGCATAAGTTGTGAATTCGATTTCAAACACCCTTAATAGGTACTACCTTCAAAACTTTGCTGAAATTGAGGTCATCAACGATACTTACTGTATATTTATTAATACGACTGTAGTTGAAATTAATTCTAATAACTCAATAATTTACATAACCGCATATAAACATGGACGGATTGATACACTTATCGTATAACTTATATTACACCATAATAGTAACCGACATTATCAGCTCCAACTATAGTCGTTAAAGTGCGAGGGTAATGCTTCAAATTAGGTCGATTTCATGAGCAGCATTTCTAACAGAATTTCAAAAACTTACTTAGTTTCTGACTACTCGTAATTCTCTGCTACGTTGAAACGAAAAGAGTAGGTACCTGGTACATATTAATATAATAAAATATGCGGACTTCTCTAATTCATTCATGTTTCCAAGCCTAATTGGGGCACTCATTATCCAGCGCTCCTTTTGAGCGACGAGTATCTCACTAATTTGGAATTGGACTCTGGATATTTTTTACCGTGCTCCAGGCGCGTATCTCGGGAGGACTAGACTATTTTAGAAAGTTATTTACGTATAGGACCAAACCGATCTTAGTACCAACAAAGTTAAGTATAAAAAACTCCCATGCTGATCTGTGGACGGCGTTTATTATACACCGCTTGTTTGGAGCCGGTGCTATCTTGCGAGCTGTCCGACATCCACGGGCTTTGTCCGGGGGAGTTTCTCACTTTCCGTTTACGCAAACTTTCTGTGGGGCCTAACGTCGGTCTGAGCAGTTGTTTGAAGCGGAAAGGTCCTTCGGTGTAGTCGTCGTCGGAGCTGAAGACGGGCGTGGCGAGCATTTCTGGCGAGTTGCGGAGGATCCGGCGCATATCTGACTCTGGGTCGTACGCGTTCGTGTAGACCGGCCGCGGCGGCGCCTCAGACTTCTGCGCGTGCTTCACTAGTTGGTTGATCTTGTTGCTGGGGGAAGAAAATCGGTATGAGTATCGTTGCAATAAGAAAATGAGTAGATGATCACTAGGAGCCTAGAAAAATGCGCGTTGATATGTAATATTGGCCTAAGTCTATCACATGAAGGTGCAGGATAAAGTTGAAGTATCTGGACAAGAGGTCAATGAAAGGATGAAGAAAGAAATGGACTATAAAGTTACTAATAAGTACTAAAAGAACTCTGGCTCCTAAAATATTTAGATGTTCAGATGATGTGGACATTGAAAATAACTAGAAGATAATTAAAATCTCATACAGTTGATGTAACTTAAAAAGTCAAAAAGGTAAGTATCAAATATTCTACAGAACCGGTTAATTATGCTTAGCTCAAGACTCTAATAAAGAACACTAGAATGATATTAAATGGTCGTTAGCAAGAAACCAAACACCAAAAATGAAACGAGCATCGTATGTACAAATACCAAGATAGAGTGTGCAAAACATGCATTTCAGCAGGCGAGTTGAGTTTTCAATATCATGATGACGACTAATGAGTATCCAGAGGGCCTAGCCAAGATCAACATGGCTGCATTAGTTTCGACCAATGTCAAATAGAAAAATGTACGGGAGTGACGTTAGCACTCGTCCAATCGAAGTGACATTTGATGTCAGGGGGGCTAGCCAAGAGCAACGCGCCACGACGATTTCTACAATAGAAATCGTTCAAATGTATGGAAATGACATAAGCGCCAGTGACAGCTTATGTCATCCCCATACTTTTGAACGATTTCTATTGTAGAAATCGTCGTGGCGTGTTGCTCTTGGCTAGGCTCTCTGTTCCATTCATTTGACGACACGATTGGCATAGCGCGCTAAAGCACGGTTTCTCGTCTCGATTTTCGTGGTGTCACGCGTTCGATTCCCGGTAGGGTCAATTCAGAAAACGGCTTAAAGCCTTGGCTGATTGTGCCTCTTAACACAAGGATATTTATCCCTTCGTCTGGCGCATATTTATTTATTTACTAGCTTCTGCCCGAGACTTCGTCCGCGTGGAATAGTTACGTTGGGCTAATGCAACGATTTATAGCCTATAGCCTTCCTCGATAAATGGGCTATATAACACTAAAATATTTTTTCAAATCGGACTAGTAGTTTCTGAGATTAGCGCGTTCAAGCAAACAAACAAATATTAGTATCGATTTCCAAAGACATGTCTAAACGAAAGCAGCGTGTTTCTCTTGGCTAGCCCCTAAGTATGATATCCAGCACAAATCCGCATACCCGTTCCTACACCAGGCAAGCATGGGAGAGAAAGAGAGCATTAGTTCAGGGCCAGAAGCGCGCGCACTCGCCCTGCGGGGGGTACCTGACGAGGCCGCCGCAGTGCCGGCTGCACGGCAGGTTCTGCCAGTTCTGGTTCGGCTGGAGGTGGCGCTCTTCGCAGTCATTGCTGGCTGGTTGATATCTGGAAGTTATAGGAGTAGTTGAGCGTTCCTGTTAGATCCGTTTTACAACTTCTAGCTAAGTCAAAGCATCAAGTAGTCTTGTGTAAAGATGAGATGACCTATTATTTAAGAGTCAATCAGTAACTGAGAACTTCATCCTACTTCATCTTATAGCAAATGGAAGATTAGCTTCATAGACATTGACGGTACCACGAAATACGTAGTGCATAATTTTTTGGTGAAATTGTTTTTTAATGGATGATGTAAGAATAGCCAAATGATGCATTGCTCTAACAAAGCTTACGTTTTGCTTGGCAAGAAAAATGCTTTAACATCATTATTTATGAGTGAATTTAATAATTAAATCAAAAAATATCGTTTAGACTACCTATTGGTACTACGTAGTAGTACCAATAGTTATGTTAACAAACAAACTAACCTTGAAAGTTTGATCTCAAAGTCATTTTTACTCAGCAGTGGCTGATCCCACGGTCTGGCAGGACTTTCCAAAAATTCTGGTGACGGACTATTAACCATCCGATAGGAAAGCATGTGTAAAAGTGACATCAATAATATAACAGCTTCTAGATACAACATACAAATACTAGTTTAGCGCCAGCAACTGGTAAATATTTAGATATTAATGCTGACTTATTCAGGATCAACAATGGTAGTGAGCGTAAGATCTTCGTTATGTCTTTAACAAAGCTTTACATTCTTGGAACCTAGCCACAAGCCAGCTTCGGTGAACAGTTAGACCAAGAAGTAAGCTTATTATTTGCACGCGGTGAAAATGTTAAGGCGAGGTGGTTCTGCACAACATTTTCCACAGGATAAAATAATCGATTAAAAAATTAATGGATATAATTAAAAAAACCATCGGAAATACACCAAAAATAGAAGACAAAAGGTCACGAAAAGAGGTAACTTTGTGAATTTATTCTATAGAGCCAACTTTATCAAATCATGTTTCCACCGGATGAATTCCCTGTATTATTCCCTCAGCAATATCAGTAAATTTTATTGGATTTTAATTTCACTTTTTACTAATTCAAAAATGGATTCTAAAAACGTGTTTAGTGAACCACCTCCCTATAATACGAGTATAATTCTGCTATTAAGAGGCAATTCATTAAAAACTAGTCTTATAGTCTGCTGGGAAGAAAATATTTTCTGCATTTAATTATAAAATGCCCTTTGTTTATTGTACTTCGAGAAACATCATGCCTTAAAATGCATTATATTAAGAAATTTTCTAATGAAATATAATTTAATGTTTGTTCGTGCTATGTTTGGTCTTATGATGGTCACGTTAAACGTGGTTTTGGCGTGTCGTATAATTTTGTCAAGTAAACTGACGAATCGGCCAACATTTTTGAAGGAACCTTCATTCATTTCCTTTAATTATTCCGCAGGACATCAACATGCACTATATTTATCTGAATTTGTAGTGTAAATTTGGGTTGAAGATCAGATGAAATTTATCAAGTAAAATGAGGTACATCTGGTATATTCACCTAGACAGTCTGCTAGCGTCCCGCTCGAGCTGCGAGGGCTGGCCGCGCACGATGGCGGGCACGAGCGTGAAGCCGGGCGGCGGCCGGTAGGCGGCGGGCGGCCGCGTCACCGCCGCCAGCCGCACGCCCGGCTTGTTGCGCCGGAGGCTCTTGTGCACTTCTTGGTTCTTGTCGTGCACCTGCCGGGGGGGTAATGTTAACTTCGGGAAGGGTATAAATAATAAATAAATAAATATCCCTGGACATTATTCCACACAGCGCCATCTAGCCCCAAAGTAAGCTAATTAAAGCTTGTGTTATGGGATACTAGACAACGGATAAACATACTTAAATACATTTTCTTTTGTAAATACATACTTATTATACATAGGAGACACCCAGACCAGTACAAACAGACATGTTCATGCACACAAATGTTTGGACTGTGCGGGGATCGAACCCGCGACCTCTGGTGTAGTAGCCAACTTCTTAACCATTACACCAAGTCGGTCGTCTGGGTATGGCCACTCGACGGAGGATACGGGCTACATTTAAGGCAGCCAGTTTAAGTATAATCATTAAACAACTCTCGAGTATCTGAGCACTAGCGAACACCGTTAACTGTTCAAGCTGTCTGCAAGATTTATTGTAGTTGCAATATTCATTTGAAAAAACTTTTCTCTCAGGTGAAGGGCCAAAAAACTGTAGGTACTAGCTGCCTCGAGAACTCAGTGTTCTCGTAGAATTTTGCCAGCTGCTTGTCGCCCGGGCTTTCGCGTGTAAATATTGAGGTTCGCTTAGAACTTCAAGAATTTCACTAACCGTAAGGTTTTGATTAACAGCTGCTGTAACCAAGTAAATTTTCGCTAGATTATGATTCAGCCTGCTATCTTATTTACTGATGACCTAAAAATCATTTGCAAGGCACGAACCATTTGACAGCTACCTGATCGTATCGTTTGCGTGGAACTGATAAATTATGTTAATATGTCAAATATATTAAGATAGGTAATTTACAGGCTCATTTAGGTCGGTTATAACGTTAACTATACAATTACACAGCTGCCAGGGTTCGTGCTAGCCCTACTGGCTAGCGAATGTCCGAAACTACATACGACTACTGACCTGGTCAGCAAAAGTCCTGAGCTGCGCTGCCCGTTCCTGCACCGAGTACTGCTGCATGAGCTGCTGCGGCGTGGGCGCGGGCGGCGCGTGCTGCGGCGGCGGCGGCGGCGCGCGGCCCTTCGCCCACTTGCGGCGCGCGGTGTAGCCGCGGAAGTCTGCCAACAATGCTCAGGTTACGTATACGAATACATTATAAAGTAAAGCGGGGAAGTCACGAGCGGGCCGCATGGAATGAATTCTAGGTGATCATCTACATTTCGCGCGCAGACATGGGACATATTGGGCAGCCAGTGGCGAGCGGCCCGCTTAGTGAATTTCTTATCGAAGAAGTAAGAATGTGACCCCTATAGGTTAGCAAGTCAGTGCATAAGCTTCGGGCTTTCTTTACTTTCAGAAAGCTACTACTATTTTTGTAAACATCATGTAAAACTCGAAATATTGAGTGTAGCTCTTTTTCTTTCATTTCTTTGACTACGAAAAAAACAAAAACAACACCGGTAGTTGTTGCGGCGGCATTTTTCTTCCTGACCTAACGTTTCACCTACCATTCCAGAACCACCGACCGCAAAATTTCGTCCATGTAAATACATTAGAATTGGATACAATATGCCATAATTATGTTTTTATAACACTGATATTTAAAGTGCGCAATGTACGCGTTTATTGTTCCGGCTTCAACACTGCACCTGCTGCTTTGGGAGCGCACACTAACTAGTTCGACTATAAATAATAGGTTTTAGAAAAGGAAGAATTCAGCAAAAAGAGGGAAGATATCTTGGTATATCAAGGGGAATAAAAGGTATGAGTAGGTATAACTTTCATGAGTAAGGGTAGCTAATTCAGAAATAAAGGCAGAATAAGACGTAAAACAAGGAAAAGACTGAGAAATAGGCATGCAGGCGTAGACCATCTTAAATACTTACGACTTTGAATAACAACCGCAGCTCGTGTGGTATCGATGTTCTCTTTGTTGCCAGAGCTCGTGTCGTTGCTGTCGCTATCTTCGGACGTCATCCGTCGTAATACTTTTGCCTTCATCATCGCTTTGTTTTTATTTGGTACACCTAGGACAACCACAAACAAAATCTTGTGAACTGCACCATCAACCGACACAACCCGTCACCTCATAATTGTTTTCAGCAAAAGCCAAGCGTAGGACTTGCCAAGTGAATAACAAATTATTTGACATTTTTAATATTTACAATGGTCAAATTGTGTCCTTATGGTCAAAATTGACAACTTTACTGATACCAGTTTACCTGTTTCTTCGTCTATGGCAATTCTTGGACAAACAAGTGCTTCTGATTTTTTCCCAGACGTAGGTGCTTATAATTACGACCTCTTGGCCCTTCTGACCGCTACTAGTGGTCCTGCTCCATCTGCTCCCGCGGAACTACCGGGCTTGCTTTAAATACCTACGTACTCGTACTTGCAATGCCTGAATGATCAAATATTCATGGGTTTTCCTGAAAGCAAGTTTACCTTATTCACCGACCGCAGAAACTACTTGACGACCAGGTGCCTCTCTAATTTATATTATGTCCGTTCTGTCTCTACTTGCTCTTCCTTTGATTCCATGTGATCACGTAGAAACCCCCAGGCCAGCTATGATTAGTATTGAGTTAGCCTGTGTGTTCAAATAGACACGGTTTTCATTGACTCAGGTTTCATAATTAAAATTCTTCAGCAAAAACGCCTCGACGACCAGTACGTCTACCATGTGTTGCCACTTTCAATATTCATTATCAATCGCGTAAAAAAATGTATAAAATATGATATAACACATGATATGTCATGACAATGTCAAATCCCGATACATTTTTTACGCGAGCGATAATGTAAATTTAAAGTAGTAACTCGTGGTAGACGTACGTACAGGTGTCTATGTCCTATTTTTATAAAATAAACTTACAGTTTTGACGCTACCTGCTTTTCCTGGTGTTTAAAAGATTGTTAACAGTCTGGATCTGCTGCTAAAATATTCCTATAAAATAAAGTAGACTTACCTGTCAGCAGCTGCGAGCGACAACGCTAGCTTTTACTAGAACTACTTGCTTATCAAATGAAGCAGTTACCCGGCATCTGATGTCTCCACAGGTTCTCCTGCTCCTGCTCGCGCTGGAACTCGCGGGCGAGCTGGCGCTGCCGCTCCTGCAGCTGGCGGCGCGTGAGCCAGCCGCGCACGTGCCGCTGCAGCGTCAGCACGGAGATGGCCATCTGCGCCTTCAGCCGCTGGCAGTAGCGGCGCGCGAGCCAGCCGCGACCGCACGCTTGCACTAGCACTACTTTCCGTATCTGAAAGTAAGTATTACCATCAAAACACTATTTTGGCTGTGTTGTGTAGTTACTGGTAAGTGAGGTAGCCAGGAAACCCAGAAGAACATATGTTCTTGCCATACAGAAGTTCCCAAAAAAAGGTTAAGGTCTTACAGGGTCGACAATGCACGAGCTCTAGTGTTACACTCGCGATGCTAGTTTGCTAACAAGGTTATTCAAAATAAAAGGTAGAGGACAAATGCATTTTAAATGCATGGCTGTTGTAAATTTGTCTGGACTGCCAAATGCACAAAATGTCATCCTCCCACAATTTATTTATTCAATAACTTGCACACTTACAGATCAAAATCCAAGTCGTCTACAAGCTATAAATACAATAATAATAAATGTCGAAATTACACAATATAAATTACGAGCAATTACAATTTTACAATCAATCAAACAAAATTAATACGAAGTCCATTAAGATACATTAAAACCATCACTATGTCAACGTCAGTTTCGTTACGTCTTGTAGACGAGCTAGAAGTACAAGATTCATCAAAGAATAATAATAATTACACAAAAGTACACAAAATAAATTAATCAATTACAATTTTACAAAATTAATACGACGTCAAATAAGATACATTTTATGTCAACATCAGGTCATCATCCAAATATAAACGAAATTTATTTATTACACATCCAAAGTTGGTCAAAGAAAATGTCAATATCATTGTGCTGAGCGAGCAAGTCTCCCAAGCAGCGCAGTGCGCGGTTGGTTGGCGCGTAGGCGGCACGCTTAGTGCGCGTTGCTGGCCGGACCAGTAACCGCGGCCTGCGGCGCGGCGCAACCAATCCATCTTCACCCCTTTGTATAGTACATGGGGAGTGAAACAGCGTCGTTCAACTACATATTGTCTATATCTGTTGGCTTATGTTGTACTACTAAGTCCCAACATCAGCATTTAATTATTACATCTGTCGTCGTTTAAATATACCAGCCAAATTCTGGCCACGTAGCATGGTCGTGATGGTAGCGAGATTCGAAAGCACGTACCTGTTCTTCGTATATTCTGGCAAGGACCTCGACGTGGTAATACTTGAGAAAGACTTTAGATTTGCCCAGTGCCCATCCATCCATCTTGAGTCTCATCAGCAGCATTCGGCATGTGTCTCGGTTTGGCTTTACTTCTTCGTCATAGCTAAACGCTAGGAAACTATATCTAAGAACAGAAAAGGCATTGCATTATTTTTGTTTTGATTTGTAAATTTCACTGCACTTATGAAAAAATAATTTCTGAGAAGATTTGGATTTTTTTTATTCGAAACCTGCCTGCCTGATTTCATCAAGGTTCGAAATTTATTGTTTTTCTAGTTTTCTATCTTTCGATATTAAATTATATATTTTATAAAACAGGTTTAGGCAAGGCTTTATTAGTGACAGTGCTCCTTGCATCTCGTCCCGTTCGACGTTCTCCCAACTATCTCAGTTCCAATATGAATCGCGACAAAGCTAAGTTATGTATTGGGCTTTGGCCCATTTGACGTTATTTGTAACGTCAATCTACTTTTTGGTAAATTTCAATTTTCTTCAGTTCAATGGTTCCGGCTCAAATGGAATATTATAAGATAGGTAGGTACATCATTAAGACATTTGAAGTAGAAGTTACCTTTTTAAAAAGTCTTCAAAAGTAAGCCTATGGGAGAATCCATTTTGCCGTATCCGTATCGTCTCTAGCACTCCTGTGTATCGAAGTTGCTTCAGTATCTTCGCGGAGTCAAAATGTTTCGGAGAGCGCGAGTCGTTGGGCTTGAGGCAGCGCACGAACTGGGGCGTGCCGCTCACCATCTTCTGGAGCAGTTCCATCAACGAGTAGCGGAAGTATGTGGCGACGGTTTGTTGCGCTCGTGACTGCGATGCAAGACCTCGACTGTTGAACCGTTCCTAGTGGCGCATGATGGTTAGTTAATGAAAAATAGCATACTCATACATTTTAAAAAGCGGAAGAAAAAAGGAAGCATTTAAAGTCGTAACTTGTCAAATGACGAAAAAAATTTGAGCATTATTCTTAATTTGAACTATCGATAGTTCTCAAGTGTGTCCTTAGTGTTTCTCTAAAGATGTCTGATAAATGTATAAATAAAGGAAAAAACTGTAAGCAATGATTGAATTATCTGGAAAAATAACTATTTACCCGTGAATCACTATTCGTTGGACTCTCCAATGTCCTCGAGTCTATATCACCTTGCAGAGGAGAGTACAAGTTACCGGTCTTCGTAATAGGGCATTGGAACAAAAATCTGATGATATCGTATTGACTTTGCCTCATCAACTGAACCACTTCCGGTGGCAAGAAGTTTCTGTTCTTCTCCAAAAACCCATCAGCTTGGTACACCACTCGACCAGCAAAGTGATGTACGGCGAAGCAAATTGCATCAGATTTCGGTCGGACGTAATATTTACTCTTGACGTTGCTGTGAAACTTTTCTGCAAAAGGAAATACAATCGTTGAGTATTCATATCCAAATTGTAAACTGCAACAAGTTCATCTACAGCGGATATTATTCGCCTTGTTTTTGCTACAAAAACTTGTTCTTCTTTAGGCGTCCTGTACATCGGATGGATAATTACTTGCTTCATTGAGGGAATTATTTGCTTCCAGTCTTAACCATTGAAAGCCAAACTTAAAATTCAAGGAGTTTACTAAATATAAACCGACATAGTTCTTCGGATAACCAAGCAGAAGTGGCAATGGTCACAATGCCCGCAGGACTGATAACCACTGGGGAGTAAGGATCCTCGAATGGCGACCACGAATTGGAAGACGCAGCGTAGGTAGGCCACCCACCCGGTGGACCGATGACTTGGTGCAAGTTGCAGAAAGCAACTGGATGCAATGAGCCCAAAGCCGCTCGCTGTGGCGTTCTATGTGGGAGGCCTATGTCCAGCAGTGGACTTCTAAAGGCTGTTGATGATGACTAAATAAAGCTCTGTGTTGTTTTAAATTCAACTCGATACTTGTTTTTGTTTTATGATTACCCTAGTTTAGCATTTAGATTACCACAAAAAAAAACAATTTATATTCTACTTATTTGACTTTCAATAACTACTTACCAATGAGACTCCTGTCTGTGGACCGTGGGAATCTGCTCTCTTCATCAAGCAGCGCCAGCAGGCCTATCGGCCTGGATAACAGCATGTCCAGAACAGGCCTGTTGTCCGAGAACTCCACCAAGTCCACCGGAACTCCCTCAGCCATGTACTCCTGTTGCTCCCAAGAGAAGATGTGCTGGTTGAAGTAGTACTGGATTTGCTCGTTTGCTACGTTGATGCAGAGTTGCTCGAAGGAATTTTTCGTGAAGTTCTCGAAGCCAAAAATATCAAGTATCCCGATGGATAGTTGTTCATTGCTGTAAATTACAAAAAAAAATGGTAAAACGGGTCACTCAAAGTTAAATATTTTGAATTACTTATATCGAAATTGTTAGTCTTGAGTATTTGCCTAATCCAGTCCTGAACCTGTGATTACTTATTTATGATTCACAAGTTGAAATGCATGGAATTATTGCAATAAAAAATAAGTATTGTGGAGTCTCACAAAGCCGGTTATATCGCCACAAGCCACTAACGGAGCAAATGATGAAAGAGCTCTCAAGTAGATTACACAATAATAGAGTTTCATTCTTTCCAAAATTCCTATAGAAGATTAGAAGATGAATCTTACCAATGAGGCCTATTCTGGCAGAGCAGCGCGTTGATCCTCTCCACGATCCTGTCGAAGGCCCTGGCGTACAGGCCGCGCGCGGTGGCGTCGCGCGCCACGCCGGCCTCCGCGGGCGAGCTGCGCCGCGCGATGCTCTCTCCGCGCGCCACCACGCTGCTGCTCGTCAGGCACTCGCGGAGGTCGGCCGTCTCCACGCCCAGGAGACATGATGCTGAGAATACATTTTTAAATAATGTACTAATGTTAAACACACATTAGGAAAAATAAGATTAGTTAATCTTTATAGCACAAACAAATAAGTACAACGGGTAATTCCAAAAGAAACATTTAACTTACATTTTAGTGGTCTTATATCGCCACAGAGCGATCTTTACCAGACAACCTTTGCTTCGGTAGAAAATGTGGGAAAATAAGTAAGGCTATGCAAAAGTGATAAGATAAATATTCCAAAATTATATTAATCATTAGGTATATTGATCTCATTGACTATGGCGGAAGAAAAATATGAGAATAAGCGGCCTGCTGCGCTCCCTGTCATCGGTGGGTTATGTCGATGTTAAATACAAGGAATAGTACATTGTTCACCGAGAGGAGAAAGAGACCGATTACCGTCGAGGGTGTCGTAGGCGAGGGCTTTAAAACACCCGAGATCGGGGAATCGCACTTTCTCTCGAGTGATACATAGTGCTTTATACTACACCTACGAGGAAAATAAAAAACTAAATCTTTACTAATTGAAATTTATATTGAAATTGTTGCAGTTAGTGAAGCTTAATGTAACACTTTTTCTTTCTTTATTATTTTTGCTGTTTCCTTCAACTGCGGCGGAGTTAAAAAATCTTCATCATCACTATCACTACTTTCTAGTTTTATTTTACTTTCTACGAAAACTGAATCCTCAAACAACACACAAATTGGCGCCAATGGCGT
Source organism: Udea olivalis (assembly GCA_947369235.1). NCBI lineage: Eukaryota > Metazoa > Arthropoda > Insecta > Lepidoptera > Crambidae > Udea > Udea olivalis. Next base: position 11,191,419 of record OX376341.1, on the reverse strand, counting down.
CTGCAATTTACACATGTTCTTTTTTCAAATTGTTTATCCTGCCGCCGCAGGGTCGCACTGCCAGCCCGACACCATCCGACACACAGCTAGTGGCCAGTGTCATTTTGCGAACTTGGAGATAAAAACTCACTTTAAAAACTTTTTGGCTTTTGATATTTAGGTTACCGGCGCATAGTCTTACCCAAAATTAAAAAAGAAAAACCACGTAAGAAATAGATTTTCATACACTTTTCTCTCCCGCTCAGATGCGTTTCCTCCCCGCATATTTGTTCGATATGCAATGACGTACTTTCTACCGTAAATTTGATAAAGTATCAAGGTACTTTCCGAGCAGGTGTAGTATAAAGAGCATTATTCCAGGCACAATGCATACGTCTGCCATAGCTCATGATTATGGCACGGCGGGTAGCGAGTTTTTAACATTAGACTTTACAGTTCTGGAAAGCGTTTAAATACAAGCCTCAATATAATACTTAGAATAATCTGTTTATAGATGAGCGATCTGATGCGCGGCAATTTGGTTATTAATAAAAAAATATGCAGTGTTTATAAGCGTCAATTCTATGCCCACACTGGTGGAAATTTATTAGGTTTATAGATATACAGGGTGGTCCAAACATACACGTCAATATTTTTTTTAGCTTCCTCTCACTCACGAGTATCCGAAAAAACCCCATGTATGTTGCCCGATTTTTTGTAGTTTTCGGGTTATGAATATTTTTACGAATTTTTCAAAATTTCTGGTTTGAGTCAATTTTTCGGTCACTGTAGCGCGATCTATTGAGATAAATGCTTGATTTTTTATTTATTTATGAATAACAGCTTTTGATGAATCTGAAGAATAAAAGAATCCTGAGTGTTAGGAAGCTAAAAAATATATTGACGTGTATGTTTGGACCAACCTGTATAACTATATATTTTTAAAACGGACTTCAAAGTTCAGGGAAAAAACAGCATTTATAACTTTTTCGATTTCATAATTTTTTTTTGAGTTATGAAAAGCGTTATGGATGTGAATTCTTCAGATTCATCAAAAGCTGTTATTCATAAATAAATAAAAAATCAAGCATTTATCTCAATAGATCGCGCTACAGTGACCGAAAAATTGACTCAAACCAGAAATTTTGAAAAATTCGTAAAAATATTCATTACCCGAAAACTACAAAAAATCGGGCAACATACATGGGGTTTTTTCGGATACTCGTGAGTGAGAGGAAGCTAAAAAAAATATTGACGTGTATGTTTGGACCACCCTGTATATCTATAAACCTAATAAATTTCCACCAGTGTGGGCATAGAATTGACGCTTATAAACACTGCATATTTTTTTATTAATAACCAAATTGCCGCGCATCAGATCGCTCATCTATAAACAGATTAAATAAAAATAATTATTGACAAGTATGTTTTGTACCACTCTGTATATGATTTCAAACATCGCCACAAGTTCTTGCATTCACAATGCACTTTAACCCCATAAACGGGGTCAGGCAACAAGTTACCCAAGCAATTACGGTCGGAACGAATGATTTATCAGCTAACTTGGTTAACCCGCGTAGACCTTAATGTACACGCCAATGAGACAGATTTGGCGTGAACTTTGGAAATAAGCGAGGTCTTTTAATTAAAAGCTACTCCACAGCTACCAATGGTTGTCATTTTCCTATTAGTTAAATTAAATTTAAATTGACGCAATAACCACGACAGCGCGCTTGTACAGAGGCGTTCACATCAACCTTTACGAAACCATTGCAAAAAGGGTCTTACGTCAGCAGAATAAGTTGCCCCTATGTAAAGGTTGATGTGAACGCCTCTGTACCACAATAGGTCACTGATACCAAAATATAATTCAAATACTTACGCAATTACCAAATAAATTAGATCATCGCGGATTCAGATTCTCTGAAACAAACTGGAAGTTTATAATTACCTCTATGAAGCGGCGCTGTGTCAATTATAGTAGCTTTGTTATCAGTGTTGTCTTCGCCGGCAGTTTCTCCGAACTCAATATCTCCGAGGTGCAGAATGGCGGCTAACATTTTGTATATTATTTGCACTTCCTCCTCCTGGAACCCGACGACCTGAGAACATTAACAGGAAGTTTAGAGAACAGCTATTAGATTTAACCACTTTGCTAACTTCCGAGGAAAAGTTTAATTGGATATTTTCTCGCCTAGCTTAAGTTTGCTTTTGTTTGGATTAGGCATTGTTTCATTTTGTTGTTTTTATACTAGTATTTTATTTAAAAACTCTATATTTGAAAAACATACAGAAAAATATATACATAGGTAATGCACAAGAAAATATTTTATAAATCTCAGTCTAAGGACTTCGGCAGCACATGTACAAAGTAAGTATTCCTTCGCCAGTAAGAATGTTTTCTAATTTTTTCTAGCAGTTGCAAGTACCTGGTGTGGTAAAAGCTGGGTGTAAAATAGGCCATTTATTGTTTAGGTCACTTCATAACTTTTCAATTGGACTGTTTTGTACACACAGCCTAAGTCATTACTTAATTACAACAACTTAAGCTTAAGAAGAGAATTAACAGGTACTCTTGCTTAAATCGAACTCTCTAACTCGTTTAGACTGATCTTCCTCAGAAACCTTCGCTTCCCAGTATGTCTACTATGAGTTACGTAACGGCGATCGTTGCGTTCAGAAAATGTGTATGACATTTTTGACAAAATCTCGTACAAAAACGTCATCGCGGTTGACGCTGACGCTAGCGGTTGTCATTGGTGTAAACTTATGGTAGACATACAGACCATCGTATGAGTAGTAAAATATGTGGAAAGACACAACTTAAGCAATAGTCAACCTTAAAAGCCTGGTTGAGCTGTCTCCACCGATGCACGTTGTGCTCGCGGTGCGCCGCGGACAGCGGCTGCAGGTAGCGGTGCCGCGACTTCAGCTGCTCGTCCAGGTAGAACTTCCTCCAGCGACCTTCGCTCTCCAAGCCGTCGTATAAGTAGTAAAATACGTGGAAGTTGCTCTCTCCCCTATAATAAATGATTTTAAGTATAACTTAATTTACTATTAACTATTTAACTTTAAGTCAAAATGCAGCATGTTACGTAGGTAATTAAATATCTTAGCTACTTTTACTATAACAATGCATTCAATCAAAGCTGCGTGTGTTAGAGTGTTTATAAATTTTGACCATCCGATAGTTCTTATCTACAAGTCTCAAGCGAATTTATAGTATCCACATGCAACCAATGTAAGTATAAATAGGGAAAACAAAATTGTGCGCTGGTTGAAATTAATCCGACTATTGTGTTGCTTTCTGGATAGTAGCTGCTTTCTGGTTCATCACTTCAAGCATAACGAAGGTTGTGCTCGTAACCGACAACCGAACCAGACGCTGTAACTACGGAATCAATTCAACTGCTTCTCCATAGATGGCGTTATTCGCACCAGTAAAATCTCATCGGGAAATTAGACGCCTTTTATACTTACACCGAATTATACAATTGTACTCACAATGCTTGATGAACCACTCTCGATTGTTCGAGAAGGTAAACCGATATTCGAGCCCCAGAAATCCTTCCAACCCTCATCATCGATAGGTCCAAGTATTTACCAAAGCGAGAGCTGTTGGCATTGATGCCAGTACGGGCGTTCCCAAAAGCTTCCATGATTGGGTTCACTTGAAGAATTTTTTCTTCTAAATTACGATTTTGAGTCTGAAAGCAATAATTTTATACAATTTATTGACTGTAAAGAAGAATGCATATATGGTTAACAATGTCTTTAATGCATAACTGATTTAATGCATAACCGATTAACCATTACAATAGATTACTGAAGGAGGCGATACTTTGTTTTTTTATAAGAATTCGGACATAACTCGATATCTTTATTTGGCGAATTCCTTAGAAAAAAAACTATTGTGCTCATTCCTACAGACCTACCCATGTAACTCATCAATACACACCCATACATTCTCACGCACGTCGTGTGTGATAGTTCATGGACATATGGATTACGTACCGTTTGTTTTTCAAATGTTATCATTGATGTACGATTGAAATCTTTTGAAAAGTGGATGGAATCAACCTCCGAACCGGTGGTAGAGTCACATTATGTTTATGCATATATTGATTATTTTAGTATTATTATATTTACGCTTATTATTATGTTCGTAGGATTAAATTCACAGGCTCATAGGAACTCGGTCCTTTGAGGCTTGCGTGAGGCCAAAGCCAACACGTAGAGGCCTTTTCGTACCATTTACTCTAATTTGAAATGAGAACATCTGCCGGGTTCTGTCTCTAGATAAATATTGAAAATCTACCCAAAGACAACACCCGGCAGATGCATGAACTATTGAACAATATAAAGAAAACAATAAAAACTGGGCTCTGGGGATGTGAATTCGGTGGACTTGGGGTTATTGCTTGAGACGACAGACGTCTGCCATAAAAATTGTCTCAAAGTTTTATCCCTGGCAGACGGCGACTTGCTACTCATTAGATGGGCCCCCCAAAATGTGCCGACACAAAAGGACGGCAATGGCGGCAACATGGCCGTGAGCGGCTCAGGGTGTAGAGAGGTGTGCACCGCTTTCTACGAGGTGGATAAACCACCTCCCCAACTCGCGACTTAAGCATGTTTCACTTCCACCCTGCGAGCATTATGCTCTAAAGGCCCGTATTTACTTTGATTAGTAGTAAATGCAGGTGAATAGTGTAGTGATTATGAGAAAACACGTGTGAAGAGTGATTGCATAGAACACGCTTCTAATCACTTCACGAACCAGGTTACTAATCACTCGCAATAATCCATGTCTGTCTACACGTGTTTTCACATAATCACTAAGCACCTGCACTAATCACCTTTACTCGCACTAATCAAAGTTAATACGGGCCTTAACGCCCAACTCTGGACGGCCAGTAAAGGCAAGCCAACAGTGAGAGTCCTGCGTTGGAGTGGACCCCAAGAGGGGCTTGGGGTCCACTCCAACCGGCCAATGAAGGCAAGCGGAGGCGGAGGCCCTGACCGACTCTCGGGGGAACTCGGGTCCGTGGTGTCGCAACGCACCAATAGCTCTTAAATCTGCCCTGCGGACTTACGTTTATTATTATTATTATTAAATTTTGCTTTATGCCCGATCATAAGTGCTTGTACAATCTTACATGAATAAATTTATTTTTTCATTAATTCGTTTTATTTTATTGTTACCTATATTTTTTTGAAAACAATGTTGATATTGTTGATAAGGCCGGGGCCTACTGGTATTCAGTAAGTACTATTTATTAGGAGTCAGCGTTTTATAATGTGAGTAAAAAAAATATGATGTAAGTTCTATAGACCCTTGATGGATGAGACCCAGACTTCTGTAGCTCACCGTATTACTAATCCCTGCATCATTTGGGTACCCAACAACGATTTTAAACACATAAGTACTTCATGAAAGTCCAAACTAAGGTCATTATTAATTAGACGGGTTTCTAATTGTGTTCAGAATGACGGCAATGTCAATGTTAATTTTTAAAACGATCTTTCAATCATACATAGCTCTAGCACGTTTTGGCCACAAAAACACGTCATTAGTGGTATTACAATAATTACTGCAATCAAAAATAATAACCGACCATTACATTTTAAAAAAGGTTATAGGTATTATTTACTGAATAGTGCTAGTCTAGTAACATACAACTTGTTGAATCAGAATTGTTTACGTTTAGTGACATAACATGAAAACGCAAGTATTGTAATGACTCTCAACTCATATCTTTTTTTACCATATTTCGAATATTTATTTAATAAAACGTCGTTTCGACGTGATGACTAAGTTTTTATCGCTTTTGGGCTCTTCGGGTACCGTTTTGTTACAATGAACATTGTTAAACTCATAATGATAGAATGTGTCTCACAATAATCATAACTTAACACTTTAATATCGCGTAATAAATATTGCAGCAAGTAGATTACATTATCACTCATTAAAAATTTTTAGAATTTACCTTAGATAAAAACACCAGCTGTTTCAACAACAGATTAGCTGACTCAGTCTTCCCAGCGCCACTCTCGCCGGATATGACAATGGCCTGGTGCATCTTCTGGTGCAACAGCGCCTGGTGCGCCGCGTCCGCCACCGCGTATATGTGCGGCGGGTTGTCCGACCGACATCGACCCTGGTATATTTGCTGACTCTAAAATAATGCCAGCAAATAAATAAATTCGTCGGACTCAAAGTTCTAGAAATCGCCTCGCGCATCGGTAAGCTAGCAAATAGCCCGCCAGACGTTCCAGATTCAATTTAATAATGCACTTATGATAACGGCATACATTAAGCTCGTTCTTTGTGAATCTTTGCAGATTATGAGGTGCTTTGTAGCTATGAATTTCGTTATGAGTGTGGAGTGCTTTGTAGTAGAATGACGCCATTAACAACTAGTGTGAAAAGCATAACGATTGAGAAAGTAGGTATGAAGTCTATTGTTCGAAGGTTAAATAGGTATTTAAAACCTTACAAAAACAAGTAAGTGAAAGTGTTGACACCAAAGTAATATTTTGTGTGTCTTTTTAAACTGTATTCTTTTATCTAAAAACGGTGAGGTGCGTGTGCAATGTCTAAAGAAATGGGTCATTTGGATGCTTAAATTATCGGTTAAAACAACGAACAGCTATTCAAGCCCAGTATGTTTGGAAGCAGAAATTACTAGCTTAGTCCGAATGATTTATTAGCTATTTGCATCAAGGTAGGCCACTTTTCCCTTTGTTGAACTCACCTGAACCAAAATGTCATTTACCTTAGTCGTGTAAATCCCGATATCAGTGAAAGGATTGACTGCGACTAAAATGTCTCCGATGTAAGTGTATATCTGATTCTCCGTGTATCTTTTCTGCAGTTGTTCCACAATGGCGTCTTCTGTAAGCACCTCGAGCGTGGCTAAGTCATCAGTGTACATTTTTTCAGGTCTCGCTTTGCGATGGGACTTAAGTTTGCCTCTCTTGGTGGTGGCCTCTGGGGCGCGGCAACTTCTGCCTTCCGCTCTTTGCCTTTTTATCTCCGCTTGAAGTTCTTTTCGGATCTAAAAGTGCCACGATTACTATATTTATTATATTATATGTACATTTTGAGAAGCGTAGTAAATTATCACTTTGCTCTGCATAGCTAGTTTTGAAATACCGTTACAAAATGTATCACAGGACCTATGCTTTTTTGAATGGTTGTTGATGTCCCCGGAATTGTTTTCCTACGGAATCTAATTTACATTTCCTTATAAAAAAACATGGAGGAGGAGTGTAGATACTTATTCATTTGCATTTATAACACAGATAACCGCACTTAAAATACGATATCAGTGAGTTTATCATTACTTGTTTTCAATTAGAGTTTTAAATACGTGCAATTTTATCACAAGTGAAAGTTTGCTTTCACTGATTACAAGTTATCAGGATATTAAAATAATTAAAACATGCTACTTAAAGTACTTTAACGACAAAACAAACATAAATCAAATTACCTTGTCTTCGAAAGCATTAACAGCCAAGAGTAATGGATGTTCGAGTAACTCCCTAGCGAATGGTCTTTGATTCATGTCTTTTATGAGGCAATCAGCGATGAAGTCGACGAGTTGCGGAGAGTATAGCTCTGGATGTGGTAACGATGGCGGTGGGTTTCTGGGAATTTGGAACAGCGCTCTCATTGGGTGCAACCCTGATAGTGGAGGTTCTCCTTCTGCTAATTCAATTGCAGTAATACCGACTGACCAGACATCACATCTGCAATCGTATGATTGATCTAATTGTTGTTCACATGCTATCACCTAGAAACGATAGTAAAGTTTTTATCTTATAATCTAAGTTATAGATATTGACCCATAGTATTTTAAAGCATATCAATAACTTACTTCTGGAGCCATCCAATAAGGAGTCCCCACTGATGTATTCCTCCTCGCAGCCGTAGCCGCTAAGTGTGAGGAAACGCCAAAATCGACGAGTTTCACTTCGCCATCTTCGGTGAGAAGTATGTTGTGACCTTTGACGTCACGGTGCATGCATCGGTGCGCGTGCAGATGCGTGAGGGCGCGCACAGTGCCGCGCAGAACGTACGCCAGCTGCGGCTCGGTGAGGCTGCTTCCGCGACCTCTTAATCCAGCGCATAGATCGGTCACTGACCCACCGGTACATAGCTGCAATATTTATGTTAAAAATGAGCCAGAAAAGTAAATAAAGAAAAGTTTAAAGTTTACAAGAAGACTTACTTCCATGACGAACCATATTTGATCATCATCGGACGATATGCCACGTTTCAGAAAAAGACCGAAAAATTCCGGAATATTTGGATGTGAAGATAAATCTCGGAAAACTAGAAACTCCTCTTCAATTTCTTCAATATTTTCTGTAATATTCTCCAAAATCTGAAAAACAAAAACACCTATCAATTTACATACTTGATAATAACCACAGTAGCAAACCGACATAATAGTCGTCTAACATTACAAACATTGACACTATAGGTAGTGTTATCTGAGAGGCTAACCGAACAAACCATGTATTGTTTTGTGCCCTTGACACGCATAGACCATTTTGAGATAAGATCTGCAGTCAACACAATCAATTAAAGGTGTTATGTTAACAATACGGTCCATATACAATACGACGACCTGTTTATCATTCATAATAAGCCTTCACATAGATTGTCCGGTAGTGGGTCCAGTAGTTTCTCTATTGCATTATTTATACCGAAGCCTATCAGGTCATTATCTTAAACAAGCCGTCCCTAAGATGGAAGGCGGCTTTCAAACAAATCACTAACTTGGTTTAGTCTGCGGATAAATCTTGAGTAAAAATAAAGATATTTACCACTGAAGGCAAGATAGGCACATTTATTGAATAAACTAATTATAATGACAGTCAGTTGTGGCTCAGGCCTCTCTGGACAAGCAGAAAAGTAAGCAAACATTCAAAAATTGAAAAAAAATATTTTGGCAAAATATATAATTATAAGTATATATTTGAGTGTTAAAGACTTTTTCAACTAGATAACCACAGTGAATGAAATGTGGACTAACGTTGCAAATATTAATCAATGTTACGTGTCCATAGTATTACATTAGTTATCAACATCACGTATATTACTAATAATTTGTATAAAAAGTGCACACCGTTGATAATAATGTAATCAACTGGATCTCCTTGCGTGAGAGTGCGTTGTTACACTTGATTGCGGTATAGTGCATAAACCATGCTTTGATTAATTGCCTTTATTCACGAAGATTCTTCACCCCTTTAAGGATAAAATATAGAGATCTCATTATGATGAATATTTTGGATTCAAATCGAGTTTGAAACGGTTTAAGATTAAAATTAACATTCTTACGCTCATTCTGTAATCATCATCTAACGAAACACAGTGATGCTGATGAATATTCAACAGGAGGGCACGAAAAAAATCTAAGACTGATTTACTATATTGTTTTCACAAAAATGTTCTTATTACAATAATATTGTAGACACGCAATTGGACCCGGTAGGAGGCGCTGTTTTCCCAGGCAAAACTAAGAATAAAGAGTCTTTATAAAATCTAAGAATACTGCTAAATACTTATTTTTAAAATATGTTCACCGTGTAATCTTCAAAGTGTCGTTGCCTAGGAATTTGAACTTGGGACTTGGGACCTCAATGTGAGGTCCCAAGTTCAAATCTGGCCAGAACCACAATTTTTGTGTTCATTGATATAGGTCATCCGCCAAATCCCATAAAAAATAACCCCGAGGCCGGCGCAAAATAAATGTATCTCAGATTCTAAAGTAATAATAGGAGAAATATTGGAAAGTATCGTTATTGCCAGATTCGGTGGCTAAAATACCTAGTTTTTTTGCCCGGTAAAGTTTCACAGGCTCTACATATAGAGATGACACTTTCAAGGGAAAAAATCCTCTTGCATTAACTAACGTTAACATCATGTATTTAACATTTTGTATGTATGTCGACGACACGATTGGCGTAGTGCGCTATAGCACGGTTTCTCGCCTCGATTTCCATAGTGTCCCAGGTTCGATTCCAGGTCGGGTCAATTCAGGAAACAAAAAGCTTTTTTCTGAATTGACTCGGGTCTAGGTGTGCTGGGAGACGCCCCTGGCCTATTTCCTTGTGTGGTGCCTTTTAACACAGGGATATTAATCCCTACTTCGAGACCATTAGAAGAGGTGTGTTGTCTGGCGCATATTTATTTATTTAATTATTTTGTAGCTATATATCTCATATAAATAAAATATAATGCGAATAAGCGCCTTAGGCCATTAAATGAAAAAAAAAAATACATTTAAAGGTTGTTTGGTAAGTACCCTATCAAGCCGAAACGTACACATGTTAACATGTCTATGTAATGTTATGTTATGTTATGTCGAAGTCAATAACTGGAAATTGTAAAAATCAACTTTTTTCACTAACTCAGTCAGCTGACCGGTCATTTTGTATGGAGAATTGAATATTTCTTAAACTTTTTTTACATACCGTACCCAGGTTATCAACATAGGTTGAGCACAGAACACAGTAATACAGTGTTTCCTGAAAAGCTATTTTTACATGTAGCGCCTATGAAACTTCACCGGGCAAAAAGACTATGCTAGCCACCGAATTTGGAAATAGCGATACTAAACTATATTTCTATTCTATTAATACTCTATAATCTGAGATACATTTTTTTTGCGCCGGGCCTGGGGTAAATTTGGCGGATCCCCTTTACGACTAACTCTCTGGCGGTGATGGAAAACATCGATAAAAAAACGAATCAACACGGATAACGGCGGAAGGATCGCCCCCTACCTACCACGTTGGTGAAAAGTGGGCTTCTGCGTGTTCCGTTCACAATGGCGGCAACAGTCTCTGACAACCCCGTTTGGGATATGGTCGTGATAAGATTTATGTATGTATGGTCATCGTGTAAAATAAAACCGTTGATCAACCAACCATCTAAGTTATTTTTTCTCGGTCAGGCAGCAATCACTTCGAAACGTTCCAACGAGCCAGTCAAACTAGTCAAAAGCACTTTGCGGGAGTTAAAAAGTACTGCAGTTTAGTAACTTTTTAAATTAAAGTTCTTAGTTAAATGTACATACTTTGACAGCGACTCGTCTACCGCTCTTCTTGTCCCTGGCGCAGTAGACTTCGCCATAGGTGCCCTCACCGATGAGCTCTTGCAGCGTGAATCGGTCGCGAGGGTCTGCGGCTCTATCCAGCTCCACGTGCTGCGACAACCCGCGATACGCCATGTCGCTGCGCATGGCTCACGCTTTGCATTTATTTCGCATCTGTTGACAAGAACGAAAGATTTAAATAGTATATTTTATATCGAGGGACTAAACGAAGCCATAATATACCCGATGTGGTTTGACTCCCGAGCGTGCGAGGGAGTCAATGAAACCGAAGTTAGTCTCGAGGTGCAAACTGTACTTTTCACTATGAGTGCGAGAAAAAATAGTCAATTAATTCAAAAACATTTAATAAACATTACATAATAAAATAAAAATCACAAATGTTTCTTATTTCTCCAGTCCATACAACTTTCGTAAGTTTTAAGGTAATTCTTCCGCGATTTTGGCGGAAGAAGATTATCTATTATGTCTTTTGCTCTTTGTTCGACGTCAAAGTCTTCACCAAAAAGTATTGTAATTATTGGGGTCTTCACTGTCACAGGAAGGTCACAGGACATTCATACATAAACCGAACAAATTTACACTCGGCAAAAATTCTGAAATTTACGCGGTCAGTTTTTTTTCTTCTAAACCAGTCAGATCAACAATTTAAAACACATAGCGCCACCTTCTTTGCGGACAAGCCATGGAACTAAAACTCTCAACATTTTCGCAATGAAGATGGTTCCGTCCACACTCCACAGATAATAGTATATTTACTGACTGTTTGAGTTTGTCTATGTCACATGAAGGAAATTGAAAAACTAATCACTTTTTACTCCCTAGAGACTAAAGTGGTCACTTTAGTCCCGCTTCATAGGGCTATATTGGCGTACTTTTAGAGCATGAGAAGTGAAAACAGAATTTTCACTTCTGCAGCAATGAAATCTATATCCTCCTACCTTGAATCTTTTCCCTACCTAATTCATTTTATTTTCGTTTTAGTTTCAATCAATCAATGAATCATAGATAAAAAAGTTTTAAGTTGCGCGCTAACTGCACATTTTTATTTGCCAAAAGATACTGAGGCATACGTCCTGCTAAATACCACCAAAAGTGGCGATTCGAAATCAAACGATTTAAAAATATAGAAAAAATAATGTAGCTGGCTGGCAGTTACTTTTTTTTATTTCTAAAGTTGCTTATAGCAGGGGGGCTAGCCAAGAGCAACACGTCACGATGATCTCTACAATAGAAATCGTTCAAATGTATGGGGATGACATAAGCTGTCACTGGCGCTTATGTCATCCCCATACATTTGAACGATTTCTATTGTAGAAATCGTCGTGGCGTGTTGCTCTTGGCTAGCCCCCCAGGTTGCGATAATGTGAAATCGTGATTGTGAATGCACTCTAATTTTTCCAGAACATGCCTGGTGTTTAGTGATGGTACCAAAGGACTTATTTTAGTAACTAACTACTTCCATATAAATATCATAGCCATTATATTCCATATAATTAGCATAGGCACGTAACACAAGCCAAACACATAAACTGATAATTTTATTTTATAAGTAAGGTATTTGTATTCACATGTTGCAAGATCTTCCTGGACGCCTGTCAGAAAAACAACGGTATTGAATTTATAAATAATTGTATGCCGTCGCATGCGCATTATGATGGCACTGGTGTGGAAATTGAGGATGCGCTTGCGGATGGAGTGTGAAACATGTTAGTAATATTTTAAAATACGTCAGTACTACTAAAATGCACTTACCTAACATATTCTATATGCTGTAAGCACACATAATAGCATAAGAACTGCAGTGGGGTTATATATTTCCCAGGAAATATAATAACAGACTTTCTAACATTTTTAGCCAGCAAAATGAATTTTCATACTAGTAAGTTAGGTTGGTATCTTAGATAACAAAAATATCTTCCTTGAGAGACTTTGTATAAAACAATTAAAACAGCGTGAGAATTTAACTCTAAGAAGGCTATACAGATAATATATTAAAGATTAAAGAAAACAAACAAAAAGATTTAAAAAGAGTAATATAACTAAGGAACTCACTATATTATCAGTTGAGTCCCTAGTAATAAACATATCACCAAGTTAAGTTCTAATACAGTGGGCTTCTGAGTGTTCCCTTCACTTGCCTCTGACTACCTGTTTGAGATATAGTCGTGAACGTATGTATGTTTCGCTGCAGACCTTCTATGACGCCGAAAACTATCGGCAGCGCAATATACAAATTTTATCTATTGCGCTGCCGATAGTTTTCAGAGAGAGAGACGAGACAGAGAGAGAGATGTCGGTTGTCGCGTCGCAAGGATTTCCAAGGGCTTCTTTAATACAAATCCTATTAAAGAGACGATCGAACGGAACAAAGGGTCCAGAGTGTTTGCAAGGGATATGTTGGGCAAAGTCGGTTAACGAAGCTGAAGACGGAGGATGGCAGTGTAGCGTTGACTGTAACAGCAGTATTAAGGGAGATCGAAAGATTTTACGGGCAGCTATACACTTCGGCCGCCAAACCCGTTAGTAGCAAGGCCAAAGACCCAAGAGCTAAGCTAATCCGACACTAAACCGAAGATATCCCGGAAATCAGCCTCTACGATATTAGGATTAGGATAGAATTACTGCGGAGCTTCTGAAGGCAGGCTGAACGCCGGCACGTACTTCAGAAGCTGTTTAATGTCGTGTTGTTCGCGGGCATAACGCCAAAGGCATGGAACAGAGGCGTAGTGGTATGCTGTTCTTTAGGAAAAGCGACAACACCTCCCTGAAGAACTAGGCTCATTACTTTATTATTTGAAAGTAAACGCATTATTACGCGGGCTATGATGACAATATTGAAGTTAATGACATTATTTTACTGCATTAGTGAAAAAAAAACGTAGGAAACATTTTAATTAACTTTTATTTTCTAAACTGTCTTAAAGTATTGTTAATAGCGCTATACCTACTTACATTACTACAAAAGTATTAGGGAAGTAAAAGGAACAGCATTTATCATCATAATTAACTAATATAAAGGGCTCCTTTCATCACACGTAAAACTTAGGGCAATTAACCGTTTACTTTTCTTAAACCTATACTTAAGTCATTAATTGCTTCGCTAATTTTTCTCGAACAAACAATTAATGTTAATGACTTTATAAACGTTTTAATTCGCTTACTTCGCTACGTGGAAGATAACATCTTGATTTAACCACTCGTATAAATTATGTGACGAGTTAAAATAACAGGTAGGTATTTAGATAACTTTCGAATACATTACGGCTGTCGAGAAAATTGAATTGAGAGCAAAGTGACTTACTGTGTTGGTTGCGGAAAAAGTTGCAAGAATGTAACATCACTAATGTTAGACTGTGACAGTCACGTAATTGGCTTCTTTCATAGCCTTCTTTACTAGTGGTGTCAGATTTGTCACTGTTGCAATATCAATAATAATAACACAGTTTGTTAAAGTCACAGGTTACAGAACATAACTTTGAACGAAGGCTTCCCGTTAGGTCAAACCAGAATGGAATATGACTTTGCGGAAATACGAGTATAGATAGAAAATAATTGCTATTGATGTTAGATGCCGTTTAATGTAGATATGATGGGCCAATGTTGTATAATATACCTACCTATCCGTCAATTTGATGTAACTCATAATGCGCAATACTTCTTTAATCTATATTAAATTGTGACATAACGTTTTTATATGCAAAAATAATGTTGTTATAAAAATAAGTTTCCGTTTTAAAACTTGCCTCTAGTAATCTGAAACACAATCCAGTAGCTTCAATGTAAAGACTGTACTTATAAGAAAAGACATAATTATACCAATTTTAATGTTTGGCAATGAACATTGAAAAGACGGAATTTAAATGTGTTGTGAACCGGCTGAATGCCATAATTTCAACAACAACACTGATTAAACCTGATTACATGCTTGTCTTACCAAAACAATTAGAATTATTACAAGCATCGCAAGTGCAGTCTTTGATCCGCGTAACTTTTTGCCTAATAAATCAACAATGCCGCAAGCACTAAAAACCGAGGTCGTCCCGCTGACGTTGAGGCATTGAACTTAATCCATCAGCGACGTCATACGTCATGCACAATTAGCGCACAACACAACGTAATGTTTAAAATGTTTCGAGTAAAAACACGTCTCAGTCTCCGTGATCGACGGACGGAAAGACTACACGACACTTTCACTGTTTGTTTTGTCACGGCACGAACACTATAGTACCTCCGAGATTCCTTTTATTGTTTCAAACGCAGTTATCTTTCGAGTAGTCAGTCTGGATATTTAAGAAGCGACAAACCAATAGCAGTAAATGGAAGCAAATATTTATATAAGTAAAGTCAGTAACACCTATAGGCTCTATCGTACGAGTGCCTTACGTCACGCTTAGTTGACATACTAACATACAGCCTCAAGTTTACAATCTTATTAGATTATTAGGTAGTGATTGGCCTGACTGATCAAGTGAGTGCAAACAAGACCGCTCATAAGTTACGAAAAACCAGTGCTGCTTATTCGAGCATTCACGTGAGTCATTCAATATTTCCTCGTCATCGAATTTGCGGATATGTAAACCGAGTAGATATGCGAATGTGACTCAATAAATATTAAATTGGCAACATTATAACATTATCCGAGTGTCTCATTACGTGTTGACTGCACTTAGTATGAATCCATTGTCTTTGTACGTTCCTGCCAGTTAATAATCTGGTTGAATCTAGTCCATGAGTTTTAATTATAGCTCCAACGAAAGATAATTAAATAAAGGAATTTCAAATGAAGCAGCTTTAAGAGATCTCCATCACGCTGCAGCACGCCACAAGGGGCGAAGTCTTTCACATGACAGTCATTTAATGTAAATTATTGTAAGATTCCCAGGCTATTAAGTACACAAACATATTGTTACTAGTGATTTCCGGCCACAGTATAAAATTTTAATTAGTTTATATGTACATTCGAAAACATTTAGCATTATTCAAAAAATCTTTGTGTGTTCAAGGTCGCTATTATTATGGGAAATCTCGATAAGATAAAGTGGTCGAGGTTCTGGCTTTTATAGTGTTATTCTAATGACGCATCAAGCTAGTAATGGCGGCTATTCTCTCGCGGTGACGTGTGATGTGGCGAGTGTGGTGGCCGGCCGCGCTCGTGTGTGGCGCGATGGCCAATTTAAAATAACGCCGGCGATAAGTAAGACGGCGAGTTCATCGATCAACTACCATTTCTTTTATGGTCTTAGTAATCAGTTTTACACTCATCATAATACAAGAGAAATGGGGAAAGCGTTAAAAGCCGCCAATATTTGATGTAAATTGTTCCAAATATGCTCGATTATTTTTGTGAGTTTGAAGAGTAAAAGTTCAATCGCGTGCGCTTTCGACTTTGCGCTTACGACACTGTCGTAGCATTATTATATACTGGGATAACACTATTATTCAAATATGCTTACGGTTTGTAAAACATCAGACTTACAAGCTTTGTTGATTCAATATGTCGGTAAACTGAAACCTTATAATATGTTTGCAATGCAATCCTTTCATAGCATTAGAGTGTGGGCACTAATGCCACACCACGGCCGTTGGATGTGTTGGAACAGATCGTCCGTCCGGTGCCATCAACTGTCCCTGTCTATTACATAGGAATTCAAACCTGTAAAGTGCTGACTTGAGCGAAATATTGCCTTGCACGCTCGAGAGCAGACTTATACAAAAGGCTAGGGGAAATGGGCACATCTATGAAAGCTGACAAAAGGTTTAGCACAGTTTATGTATATTACGCAGCAAGCAGTTTCATGTCAGTGCCTCCTTTTGAAGTCTGTCTTCTAAACTCCAAATGATTTGGATCGAAATAACTACCTAATAGTAATAGTAAATAAATTAATAATAAACGTTTTTTTATAGTGATTACAGCAATTGGGTTTATAATTTCTGGCAAAGCTGGAAAGTCAGCAAATACTTCATTATCAACATTACCATTTTAAAATCTGAATAATTGTCTTTCGCATCTTTTGTATGTAGATGTCTTAAACTTAAGATTATACACTCGCAAATATAGTACAAACATAAAATATGACGATTCGTTTTGGAAAGCGTTTAACAATCATTGTTTATCTCCTCACGGGCACAAATGACAAAAAGATTATTCGCACCCGAGGCGTGACGACGGTAGTGCGAATGCAAAGCAAGCGTGGGCTCTTCAAAATAAACGTGAAGTTCGGATTATTTCTGCCGACCGCGATAGAAAGTAACACTTTCTAGTCGCAATCAAGGGTGAATAGCGGCCCACAATTATCAATAACCGCCGAGGTCTGCTGAGATGAATCAATTCGGCACATTCAATTGATTTGCTGCGCTGTTTTTCACACCCAGTACTACCAAAGTTCACAGTTCAAAATGAGTCTGCCTTCTATGCGCTGCTGTAGTGATGAATTGGCTCCACAATTCTTCATCACACTTTGATTTATATTGCAATCCGATTGGCATGAAAACACTAACGTCATATCTAGAGTTTAATGGGCAATAAAATCAATTTTCTCTCAATTGCACGTACCAGCGATATCCCATCAGACGAACGTGCCTTGCATAAATATTATGCTCTTCGAAACTGCACGCGAGGAATTAACATTTTGCGGTTTATAAGGAATTTTTGCACTGTAGTTTCAGTGCGTAGGCTTCGAGGATTAGCGTATGTATGAGTAGTGAGTATTCTCGCTATTTGTTATTTAGCCGATATATCTTATCGTGTGTATGAGATTGGCTGGTTATGCTTATTAATATGAGCATGCTCGTTGTGAATCGATCATTAGTAACGGGTTCGGTGTCACGGTCCGCGTCGGCCGCTCGCAGCGAGCGTGCGCTCATCGATAACATCTTTTAGCTTAAATTTGTAAAGTTAAGGCTGACGCCAGGTTATAAACAATACTGTAATAATCATCAATATTATTGAATAGTACCTACTTGCGATTTTTTTTGGCGGTATACAACGAATTGATATCGTTACCATTCAGTTAAAATCTCTAATTCGTTACATGCAGTCAAAAGCATAAATATATGTACGCTTCAAAGGCTTCAAAAATATTTGAGCAAAACATAAACACTGTTGTGCAGTTTTGCGGGACGTCATTTAATTTGAAAGTCTATGTTTTATACCTTACTAAACTTTAAATAAATAAATGACTAGTCACAAATATTTTAAATACGAGACAAACTCTCGTTTTTGACTCGTAATGATATTTCTGATAAAAGTATGGATAATTTTGTGCTTCCAACTATGCATGAAAGACAAAGTAAGTAAATAATTATGCAAAAAATATGAATATGGGATAAGATGTGAAAAACAATATTTGTTTGTAACAATAATCTGATTGTTTAGGGCTGAATTTCGTATTACCTGAAATCTTGATGAAAGTGGTAAAACAATGTCATGGTTTATTCAACCTATAACCATCTGCTGGCCCCACTATGGGATAGTAGATTCATCCGTTGTACATGTTGTTATGTTCAAAACATATAATTTACTCAATATTAATGAAATATAGACAGACATCAGCATAACATACCTACTTGCCCACTTACAATGTACAAATCAGTACAAGTGTATTAATTACTTACTCACCTACATGCTCGTCGTGAGTACCCCAAACACGATCGATGTGAGCAGACGGATATCAAATATCAGCTTTCCTTCCGCCAAAACCGTATAAAGTTTACCTGTCACTCGTTGATGTCTTGTTCATGGTCAAGTTCTTAAAGCAACACACACATGTATCGATTAGCGCCACACATTTATGAAAAGCAAATTATGTGTGAGCCGCCCACAAATCAATCTGTCACTCCTAACCACATTCAGTGGGAGCTAATTTTTTTTAAATATTGAAACTAGCTTTGCCCGCGTGAACTTCATATTTATGACATAGGTACAGGATTTCTTCCCGTCCCGAAATTTCAATAATGGAGTCCTTTGCCCAGCTGTGGGATAGTATGTAGGCAAATGCTTTTACTTTCTATCGACATATCTGCTATTTATATTCCTTAAATAAATCATATTGTAAAATTACACAGTCCAATCTGAAAGCTTCACTGAAGTGGTTATCGGTTATCTTTTGTCGCACTTAATTTTAAAACAATATTCGTAAACATGTTAGCTTTTTAAATTAAGTGAATGCAATGATTGCAAAAAAGTAGGTATTGACTTAAAAAAGATTTCACAACATAACTGTTTCGAATTATTTTACTTATTCTTGCATACGTAAGTGAATGAGAGCAGTTTCAAAACCACTTCAGTGACTAAAACTGGTTTGCCTTAGGTAGTGTATGGTATAGGTTACTGAGTAATAAATGTTTATGTATGAAAGTTGAGCAATACACTTTTGTCAAGGGTTTAGGGCCGAGAGGTTACATTCTCAGATCAATCATAGCTACTATCCAACACAAATTAATATACTTTTGTACAATCACTGCTCGGGTTTTATGCAAGATTTTTACCCAATCTGAAAGGGGTTGTTTAATTTTTACGTTAAAGCTTATCATTATTTTTCAGCCAAGCATGCATGCAGACTGCCCGATGGAGAGTCTTACTTTCAAGTAAAGTATAAAAGTATAGGGAAACAAATGAATGATGTTTTAGTGGCGAGGGACTGTTCACGCATCTGGACATGCAACACCAATGCAAATGAAGCATCAGATAGCTGATTTGCCGGTGTATTGGGCAACAAAGGCGCCCGTTCAAGCGCAGATCCGATGTTGCAGGTTACAGCCAGTGCGTAATTATGCGTCCTATTAAAGTCACTGTGTCTTTTGTTACGCTTTTTTAGTTCATACATTCGGTCAGGCAGTCGGTCCCGGCCTTAAATCTACAGGTCTCGTAGTAAAACTCTACAGTACCTAACGTTATAAATACAAATTGCAATTGCAAGACACTGCATGTGAGTTACCTGCAATGTGGCCAGTGTGCCTCGGCCTCAAAGCTGCAATCATTTATTTAAGTCTGTCAGTGCAAGGACCACCTATTCAAATTTAACATTTCAAAAATCACACCGTGACAAAATGATTACTTGCAGCGTTTTAATTCACGATGTCTGCCTAGTTGGGCAACTAGTAACCTTGCCAACTATTGGCAAAAAGTCATAGGTTATAGGTATATTTCATAGTTCAGTGTTGCAACAAAACAAGTTTCGATTGTTTAAATATAGGTACATCGTGCTCTGAAGTTTTAATATGTACTTCCACATTTTATTTTTATGCGCTATTCAGTGAGGCAATATAATCTGTGACCAAAGATAAAAACATTTGATCGTTCGCACACAAATGCTTCATGCATGCAGTTTTTCATCGTATTTGTTTTACATAATAAAGTTTACCACGCACTACTTAAAAAGTGCACATTATCTACTGGCGTATTACTACGTTTCGGTGCAAAGAAACAACAAAAGTCAGATATCAATAGATACTTAACTGAAACTCATATTGAAAGGTTTCCTTAACAGTAGCATCACGCAATACCCTCAGATAGGGTTGTCACAATTATTATACGTACCTCACCAGTCATGAGTGTACATATCTGTATATAGGTTAGCCTCAAATTGAATTTATTTATTAGTTATGGGTTTAGAAATACGCATGTCACCCTTAGGCATATCGAGCCTGACCAATAATCCCATTTTACTGTACTCATAGTTGTCGCCACCAAGTGTAACCATACCAATGAGGGTTTTCGATACCTTTTCTGCCACCAGTCGGCGCTACCGTCGCGTCAGGTACAAACAGCTGTCAGATCCCATAGATTCGTACCGAAAATATAATTGTTTTTTAGAATTCTATTAATTTGGAGGTGGTATTGATTTTATTATGGATAACGGCCAGAAACGAGTCACCGAACTGAAGATTGAGCTCAAAAATAGTGGCGCAAAAGCCACTGGTAAGAAGAAGCTCATTGAAAGGTAACTTAAGGTACTTACTAGTATGTTTTTACACAATTTGATTTGATTTTTTAACTCCCAAATTGCAGTTATTTGTGTTTCATTGAGTTATATTTGATAATTGTTTATTAATAAAGCAAAATAAACCATGCTTTATTAATGTACAATAAACAACTACTACTCACAAAATACAAAAAACGTATATTAATTAAGCATAATAAACCATGCTTTATTAATGTACAATAATCAACTACTACTCACAAAATACAAAAAACGTATATTAATTAAGCATAATAAACCATGCTTTATTAATTTATATTAATCAACGAGGCTATTTTTTTATTGGAGTAAATTTATCACTGCGAATGCCTACACTGTTTAATCGGTATTTATCTCCCGTAGGAAACTTATGCCCTACTGATTTATTTGCACACATAAGCACTGCACAACACTACGGCCTTTATGAAAACAATATTCCTATAGTAATGTTTATAAGAATAAATTAACCAAAAAAATTATCGAAAAATACGAAAAGTGTATGTCTTTGACAGTTGATGAACCTGACGCTACAGTGCTGCCATCTCACGCAGGCCATTGCAGAAAACCCTCATTACTGTGTTTTCCCAGCTGATACAGTTCACGTGCGGGTAGTAATGTTGCTTTCATCCATCTTAACGTCGCTTAGTATGAGAGGGAGAGGATTTGTGTATTTCAAATATGTAGGTAAGCTAAAATGGGTAGTTATTTAGAACAAAGCCTATTACAGCGACCTCGGCGTCCAATGTCACGTTCGAGGATAATCCCTGGCCGTCACCTTCAGCCGCACGTGAACACGTGGCCTTCCAAAGACCAATGTCCATTAACGCTATCATCCTAATTCACAGTATTCTGAGTCCAGTATTTAAGCGCCTTAGGCTGAACTAACTAATTACTGCTGGCCTCGACTTTGTTTGACCTTTGTAAGAAATGAAATCAGAGGCAAACTGATTAAGTTTCAGTAACTGTGCGTATAAACTTACCGGTAGAACTGAAAAAAACTAGCTATATTACGCGACAGGAAGACTCCACGGAGCAAGACTATATATTAACACTGTAAATTTATTTAAAGGTTGCAAAGAAATTACCACTTTCTAGCGATAAGGCTGTCTAAATTGTACAGACAGAAGCTATGTGATAAAATCTGCTGTAGTTGATTGTTTGTTCAAAAAGTTATGTCCCTTCAGTTTTCATCCTATTTCTATTGTAATGATAAATAATGCAGTTATTTAGCAAATGCAATTAAAACACTCAAACAACTTACTGTCTGCAAATAGTGGCATTAGCTTTGATACCTTGCGGTTAGTGGTTAGTATTATACGTTTCACACTGCAAAACCACAGCAGACAAACTGATTGACGTACGTAATAAGTTAGTTAGACATTGTTATGCTACTCAAACTTCCTACTTAATTGATATAGAAATACTGGTAAGTTACCGTCATATGCACTTTTGAAGTTAGGCACAAAGTGAAAGATAAGTTGGTCATTCATGAGACCCGTTTGAGACCGGTTCGTTCGAGCGCAGTTTTTAATTAGGAGTACAAATAAAACGTTCACCTGTTTTTTTCCATTTTTGTCTGTCTCTTGCATTACTTTTGCAAATATTGATAATGCAATATTTTCACCACTTCATTTTAATTAAAAGTTACGTTGAGTTTGCCAAGAAAACTTCAATTCTGGTCATTGCTGCATTACCGTCAGTCAAATTCAGTATAGCCATTTAAATGACGAAAAATCATGAAATATTTATATTCATTTTACATAGGGCATTCATATCAGGTTTTGTAATAGGGGAGAGTCGGTTATATCGTACCATTTTTTACTTTAACTTAAATATTTCGACTATGGCAAGACTTAGAATAGTTAATGGATATATAAAATAAAGTTTCATATTTTACCTTGCTAAGCCTGAGAAATCAGTTCTATATGTTTACTCTAACATCCATAAAAAAGTTTTTTTATAAAGGACTGCTATCGGTACGATTTAGCCGACTAGTCGTTTTAATCGTACCAACAAGTTTATAAATCGTACCATGGCTGTTTAAGTCATACCACTGAATTAAAGACAGTAAAATTTCATAACAAATTATTTATTTTTAACTCTTAGGTAATAAATAAATATTATGAATACTTTTTAGGTGATAAAGGAACAATGTTATCAACACATCTATAAGCTTTCTTATAAGAATAAATTATTGTACTATAATATTGAAATCAATCCACACAACTATAATAATAATGAGAAAAAATACAGTTTAAAGTATATTAATAAAGTAACGTGAAAATATACAAGTTTATTTGTAATATAATGATAGTGCATAGTTCATTGGAAACAATCATCGCAAATGTCTGGATTCGAAGTACACGTCTCATGTAGCCACCGGTGGCATTGAATGCATTGAATCCTAGTCTAGTCTAAATCAACGTCTAGACCCTTTTTCTCATAGTAATAACGATTGCACTTTACATATATATTTTCGAGATCATTATCGCTGTCATCATCGTCATCTAATTCCACAATAACTGTCCCATCTGAATCATCGCTACTAGTAATGGAAAAGGATCGTTTTCTCTTCCGAAAACTTTTGCATTCGCCCATGGATATAGCTGTTTTCTTACGTTTTTTCACTGTTTGGTATTTCTTTGGTTTACAAACCTTTCCTTTCTTTACTTTAACTTTCTTCTGCGTCATCTTCTCCTCTGGTTGATTTTTATTTGGGCTTGTTGTAATTTCAATAGCTTTTTGTAGTGTTCTTCTTTTTTGATGTATTTTTTGGCAGTGGTGATAAAACTTTCATTGTTTTTTTGATATCAGCAGGCGTAGTTGCAGGCGTAGTTTTCAGTTGAATATATTGTTTTTTCGACGTCGATGGTTGTGCATGCATGAGAAGAAATCAAATGCTCCTTTTCTTTATTGTAATTTCCTTTGTCGTCATTTTCTTTATTGTAGTTTTCTTTGTCGTCCTTTTCTTTATTGTAGTTTTCTTTGTCGTCTCTTTCTTTATTGTAGTTTTCTTTGTCGTCCTTTTCTTCATTGTAGTTTTCTTTGTCGTCCTTTTCTTTATTGTAGTTTTCTTTGTCGTCCTTTTCTTTATTGTAGTTTTCTTTGTCGTCCTTTTCTTTATTGTAGTTTTCTTTGTCGTCCTTTTCTTCTACCTTTCCTTTTTTCTTTAGGTCGTCTTTTTTTTCTAATTCTGTAAAATTTTGTAATATAAGTCTTTGAAATTTTGTTCAAACTTAATTCTTTGTTTTCGTAAGCCAGAATAGCTTTTTCTAGGTCCTCCTTGTTCCAATTATAATATTTAATTTTAGCTTTTGGGTCCATCATCTATAACAATATAAATACAGTCTGTAAAATATAAGTACTTTTAGACTAGTCGGCTAAATCGTACCAGTACAATTTACCAAACTGCGAGTGGTACAATTTAGCGAACTAGGTCATTTTCAAAAAAAAGCAACAGTCCGGCATTACCTCAAAACTTAGACACGCAACAAAAACCACCAATAATCTAGTACAAAATTGTAACAAGATAATGAAAACTGTTTATCTCTATCTTACCTTGTTAACGATTCATATCCTTACGCATTTACGACAAAATTTGCAATAACTTCCACAAAAAAATGATTTTTTCACTCACGCGCACAGTTGTCAAGTCACATCAATTACAAATGGCGGGTGGCAGGGGGTTGCCCAGGGCCACGATTTGGTGTTGCTAGTGTAGAAAGAAATACCCATTTAGAGGTAAATTTGAAAGTGGTACGATTAAAATGGCAGTACGATATAACGAACTCTCCCCTAAGTTGCTTGAAATTTGAGCCACGTAAGTTCTATACTAGAGCTTCTAAAAACAGAGGAAAGCGAGGGAAAACTTTTAAAATGTAAGACATCAAACAGTAAACATTTTTTACTCGATAAGATAACCTACGCTTCCATCTCACATATTATTATATACGTGAAAAACATATATTTTTAAAATATTGTACATTAACATCTACGAAACAACATTTAATAAACAACTAAACTGTCACCTCGTAATTATTTCATTGGACATGACAAAATAGATCTCATATCGTTATGTAGGTGATTCCTTTTTACTTAAAATTTTGACTCTCAATGTTCATAAGAGATAGAAACTTAAACAAAATAGACTGAATCCTAGCGCTCAAGTAGGACTCAAACCCGCGTCTTCCACAATCCGGGTGGCTGCCTTTTTTTTCTAGTTTCTATCTTTAGATGGAAAATAGAGCATTGTTATAATGCAAAAAAAAAACCCTTAATTCAATGTTCTGTCTCAAATAAGTATTAAAAAAACTTTGGAAATACCAAATATCGAACACTGTCCAAGAAACCTCGTCAATGACAGCGGCATCGTGATTGTTGTATAGTTATTGTTCTGGGCGCGGTATTCAGTGCATGGAGCGCCACTCATCCGTCCGCTTGCGAAATACACATAAACCCGGATGGATTCATTTATTTCAATTGCAATATGCACTATTCAACTCAATGCATTGTTAACTTATTCAGATCACTAGGAAATCCTAATAAGCCTGTCGATCAAACATTACACATAAATAAATAAATAAATATCTTGGACAATTTACACCATCTGACCCCAAACTAAGCAGAGCTTTTACTATGGGCGTCAGAGACTGATAAACATACTTAAATATTTCTAAATACATACATATATAGACAATAACACCCAGACACACAACAAACACTCATGTTCTTCACACAAAATGTTGGTCATTGGTGGATCTTTGCAATATTCTTACATTTTAGATTTTTTCACTTTTTAGCTACTACTTATAAGATGTGCGTTAAGCAATTGTAATATGAAAGGAAATTCATCGAAAATTTGTTAGATATCATTTCCTAGTAGAAATTAACGTAACCGCTCACTGATTGCTTCTGGGTGTGAGGTGAGCAGTGATAATACTTTCGCATACAATCGCGCTATATCCGTGCAGCACACAGGCAAAGGCCACGTCAGTATTCATTTTATAATCTTCATATTTTATCAAGCTTCATTCTTATACATTTCTTCATTATTCCTTAGCGAGAAATTATATGATTTATACCAATGTGTTTGTTTAGAAGTTTATTAAATCTTCATGTCTTTTTATCTACGCACAATAATATTGCGTTGCAAGACAGAAATAAAATGTATTTTTTTGCTAAAAGAGGAAGTGCAATAATAGGACAGACTTAAAGGCTTCGCTTGTGAAAGGAAAATTATGAAGCCTTTCTTTGGTAGAAGCTTTATCGTAAACAAGTTAACCTATTACTATATATCAGCGGGTAAAATACCAGGATTTGAAAGTCACTACGGCAAATAATAATGCATAATGTAAGCGTAGTTTATTTCATTTACTTTAAGCTGATAATTTATGATTATATGAGAAACACTTGTCGGTTCAATCACGCACGATAGAAAAAGAAAAAGGTATAGCAAAGTATAGAACTAACTGATAATTTAAAAGGTAATAGTAGTACAAAACAGGCTATTAGGCAATTAAAAAGGTTATAAAATACTAAAATACATTGCAACGGTCAGCAGTCGAACAGTATTTAGGCCCATCATTACTTTCCTTAATTACTATAAATATGGGTTTTATTCAGCAATGCACTTATATGTATTGCGCTAAAGAATGTACGATGCATGGCTGAACAAGTTTTTTTTGGAAAGTACTCTACGAGAAAGTTATCTCAATTTGAACCTTCAAATTGTAAAAATTACAAATCTTGAAAAGTAAATTTTGGATGCTCAGAAATAACTTAATAAAAAAGGCAATGAAGCACCTCACACCGTATTCGGTGCTTCATAATGTGACACAGCGATTGCCGACGGTCGACCCGCACAATAGGCTGAATGAGCTGCAGGCACCGTAGGTCGATTCCATGAATTAGAAACCATGACGAGCGCGATGCTCATCCGATCGGTCCTAGCCGGTTATTAGTCGAAGTCAGACAGCAATTGGAACGACCAACGGACCAATTCTGATGAATTGGCCGTTAATAAAGCGATGATTGACGTGATGGAAACGGTTTGCACTTATTGACCGAACTCCTAAATATTTATTTCTCAGCGGGTTTTTGTTGTAAGGACAGTCTAACATATCGGGTGAATAGTTATGAGCTCTCAGCGACTGAACTTCGGAATGGCGATCTTTAAAATCAAATATCCTTCAGCCACCCGATGTCTTAAAACATGCTTCGCTGAAGGTACAAAGGCTAGATGCCTTAAAAACGTGTAGGCACACACACTAATGCGGTCTATCTCACTCTGAGCGCTCTCACACACGTTGACGGCAGATGTCGATGGCAGACTTTGTACAGGAGCCAAGTGTGAATGGATTTCGTTGAAGAAACACTCTTGTTGCTTTTACTCTGTAATTGTCGACAAAAGAGAAAGAACCGGTCGTTCTAGGCTGAAGATATAGTATTGAATAGAGAACGAGACTCTATCTTAGCGTATAACTTGCAAGTTTGAGCCATTTAATCTAACTACGCGTTCTGCTGAGCTATGCTTAGGTCAGACTTTGATGGTAATTTTCTACAATTGAAAGTGTTTCTTTATGTATTTCATAATATAAAAAACACGCTACCGCAGTTTCATGTTCAGTTCATGTTTAGTTTTACTTGCCGCTAATAACTCAGTTAGTTTAATAACCGTTTCGAAATGCGTGCTCATTAGGTTGTGTTTTGGGACAATCTAGGTACCTACATAGTTATGTCGAAATGAGTGAAGTTCTACGAAAATCGATATTGAGCAGTTCGACAAAACAGATAGCGTTAAACAAATTACCAAACTCCCTGTTGAAACTTCACACTAACATGTGTATTTCGCTTCGTAACAATGATGCAACGTAACACCTCGGACTTGTAATGCTTATTCTTCCTAAGTAAGTAAGCTTATACCTAAATACCGTAAAGACATCTCTTTTGTTTGAGATTTTTCAAATCTCTTTATAAGTGCTTTCATTATTTTATTTTATCCTGTTTTATGCACTACAAGAAATTGTTGGCAGTTTAGTTGTCAGGTTTACTTAAAACACTAGGCACCGACAACTAAATTATTTTTGAATTTGTCACTGTCTTGCTTAAGCCATATTATTTTGACATAAAGATCCAATTATAAAACTGATGGTCGAGTATAATGCAAGCGAAGGCATTTTTATTTCACTGCTTTTCACCGCGTTTAGTACTCAGAACACTCGTTTAAAAGAATAAATATCGTGACTTAATTGACTGTAGATAAAATCTTTAAATACTAAAGTTTGCCTATTATAGTTTAAAGCGGCTAAATGAAAATCTTGTAATAAGAGAAATGTCACAATCACTTTATCTGATTTTAATCACTCTTCAAACCAGACGCGGGACCGTGATTAGTAAAAAACGCGCCTTCTATGCGTGCCAAATGACGGCACGATGATCGACGTGCTCCGAGGAAAGCAATGATCATTATACTGTACATATATGAACTGTACGTATACAAGTCTACAGCTGTCACGTGGGAACCAACATTAACCTTAATTAATGTATGCATTACCTCCAAGTCCTCCAACCCATCAGGCCTGGGGCTAAAAGTTATCACGCTCGTCACATTCTATTGTACCAGCCCCTTCACTACACAATCTTAAAAAATATAATCAGTTTAGATTCTGATACAGTACAGCCCAAGCAGCATAGTAGGCAACAGTATCATAGCTGGCTCTGGTGGCCTGTGCAAAATAATTTTCACTACTGTCTGTAAAAAGTGAACGGTTAACCTGTTCCTCAAAACTTTATGACGAACATAGACGTCTGAACGTACTTTCATTGTTATCATAATACAGTAAGTAGGTATATGGTGCAAAAAGGGTTAAAAAAGTCTTCTAAAGATGGTTCTTACAAAATAAGCGGAGATTGAATATGCGAATAAGCAGCAAAAAAGGCGATAAGATCGGCGACTGATCTCAAAATTGCAGTCAAATACCATGATTCACATTCAGGGCTGCCAGCACCCTCTTGTGAAAGAAGTAGCTTAATGTGCTAATAAAAGTAATCGCAATTGGTCCAAAAACTTTGTGATTCCAACAGAAGCAAACAAAATGGAATTAAATTTCACCCAGTAAAAGCTACAAAGCGTTTAAAAAATCATAAAACGGTTAAGTGCCGCAGCATGTTACCCTACTGAACTGTAACATAATTTATTCAGCGGTGCACTTCAGAGAGACTGCGAATTTCACTTTTTTATTGGTTTGGTAATTTGACATAATATACCCTACATGAAGTTCTTTAAACTTCGAGCAAACTTTTTCTAGACATTTTACTTTTAGTAACATTTCAGTTACAGGTCTGTTAGGTTTCTATCTAGTTCTGAAGCCAGTGCACCATAATCACATTCTAGACAAGCATAAAATGTATTTGTATAGTAGATTTGAGACTTTTTAGAACTACCTATATTTATGAATTTAAAATTATTTTGCAAGTTATGATAGGTGAATTTGTTAACCCTGTCATTGATATCTAGGGGGCGGAGTGAAACCGGTGCAATAACGGGGTCGATTCCGTCGATGCCGTGCATTGTAGGCGCATCTCGTCCGCTCTGATTGACAAGTACCGTGAGGTATCGGTTCCGCCAGCCGATGCCCGAATTAATTACCAGGCCGACCGTAAACACGTGGCACTGAGCGGACTGACCACGAACATGAGCAATTACAACAGTATGCCGAGGGGGGGGGGTTATTATAATCTTTAAAAGTAACAGCGCTATGACTTTGAATCGGCTTGTTATTTTTCACATTATCTGTTGCATTTTACTGGCCATAAAAAAGTAGCACCATTTTGAAGGAAGCGACAAAACAATCATTGAAATGTTTTTTTTTAAGTCCCATATTACAATCTAGCGAGAGCTGTAGCTGTGTTATCTGCATTTTAAAGTAACATTTTTACAGTTAAGTCACCAACTGAACCACGCGTGTCGTGGCCACCATTTTTTTTTACTGAGGCAGATCCATCCGTTAAACATCTTCATCGCGTTGCGGAACGCGTCGGCCAACTGACGATTAGATCCGGAAGAGTCGCAGCTGCAACCACAGACCGTCTCTAATGCCCTATGCATTTGAACCTAGAAATGGCATTTTTGAATGAGTAAATAGTGACATATTCGTTTATTTGAGTTTTTACTATATATGTACTTTTCATGATAAAGTGACAAAGACCTTAACCACATGCTGGATGAAATAAAAACCTATCCTGTCCCTCGAGACTGGACTATTGGCAATATGTAAAGGTGCTTCCAGTAGCCAATCTAAGATTGTGGATTCAGGGATGGGTATTGTATTTGTCCTCTGTCTACGTACTGTCCCACTGCTAGGCAAAGGTATCCATCATTGAAATCAAGTCATCGTTACAATTGACGGTTATTAGCTAAATCGCAACGCTTGCCAAATGCAGACTGGTGATCAACAACCCGGGCTCTGTTAGAAAAATCCGAAAACACAGTTTGTCCGCCCTCGATTTGAACGGATTCATTTTAATCAGACATTTAGTACAAGTGTACATGATCTGTTTCGTTTGAACTCAGTATGGTCGGTATACTCGTAAGCTGTCCCAGAAATTATTTATTATTTACTCGATACTGTCATAGCTTAAATTATAACCCTTTCTTTTTACGTTAAACACAATGGAACTAATTGTTTCTCTTCGTGTCTACTCACGGTAACTGTGTCAACTTATCGACTGATTCCGCGTGTGTAGGAAATGATGTGAAAACCGAGACAATACAAGTTTGAAAGCTCTCACGTATGGTAAAGTGCGCTCGCGCTGTAAAAAAGGAAATGAGCATTCAGTTGTATCTGCGCTGGGGTTTAGTGATCCAAAAGCAACCAAGCACATGTTGTATACAGAGTGTTCTGCTGTTTGCATTATCTATAAGTGACTATAGCTTTAATATTATAAGAATCTTTTATTACATACAAGTTATACTAATTAAGGAATAGCAGATCTGATTATAAATCTTTATCTTTATATCATAAATAAAGAAACCTGCAATCTGTCCGAACATTGATAGCAATCAAATGCATAAGTCAATTATTCGATTCCATTTGCTTGGCTTCTGGTCGTCATTTTTGAAGCCAAGGCGTATTAATTAGCCAAACACTGATAAAAATGGATCTGAATAAGTCCTCTTTCATTCCCATATCTTGATGATAGCCCAAATAACTGAGCAAATAAACACATTACTCACGATGTTTATGGTAGTAGACTAGTTGTTGTCATCACAGTTCTTTCAGGTTTAAATCATTTTTTTTTGATGTTGACGATCTCTGTAAATTTTAATAAATTATATTCATAGCAGTGGTGTATCTTTACGCATCCGTATGTAACTCATAATTAAGGCCTCTTGCATGCTCCACCGTTTATGGCCATTTCTTGCGTTTTCTACGATTAGCTTCTGTATTGGTAGTCATTTATCCAATAATATTATTTAATGAAGGCAATAAAAACTGGCACATTATTAGATTTCTAGTATCGATTAGCGGCTAACGACTCAATTTATTAACAATTAATTACAAGAGATTGAATTGCAAAGTTAGAAAACCATATTTTTTCTAAGGAGAAAACACCTTTCTGTTTCCTGACATTGCTTGTATGGCTTTATTAGTCGTAATATTAGTATGTCCCGATATATTATAGGTATGCTGATCTTATAATATTTAACAATAATTTTTAGCTCAGTTCAAATGGGTTTGGTATCTTCGAGATCGAGAAAGATTTTTGGTTTGGTAGGAGTATCAAAAAGTTGAATTATTAAGTATGGAACAGCAAATCGAGTGCAAGTGTTATTCCTTTATCCAAATACTTTATTCTACACTGCAGTAGGATACCAGTAACTTCAATTTGATTTAAGCTCATGAATTTCACGCTCAGGATTTGTTTGTAACGACACGATTCTATTTGGACCATTATATCAATTGTAATCAATCTTAAAGCAGTTTGTGGTTAAATGCTAATTGATCAACCAAGACAGAGGGTTAAATAAAGTCACAAAAGTACACAATTCATTGCATTTATTATTTATTTATTTATTATTTTTTGCAGTTACTATTGCATTACTATTAAACAACAACGAAACTCTGTACCTACTTTGAAGACAACTAATTAAAAGCCTTTATATGAATAAAAGAGTGCATCTCCGCGCTAACGGCAACATCGCCTTACACAACAAGGCATGCACCACGACGATCCGCATCGCGGACTACGTACAATGTGGCTAATCACTTCATGTGTCAAGGTTAGATATCATTATTGGGATAATAAATGAATTAGCTCTCGTTTCTTCCTTCGCATATTTTTTGAGTTCATAAAATATATATACATATATATATAATATAAATATGCGCCAGACAACACACCTCTTGTAATGGTCTCGATATAGGGATTAATATCCCTGTGTTACGAGGTACCACACAAGGAAATAAGTCAGGGGCGTCTCCCAGCACACCCAGACCGAAGTCAATTCAGAAAAGATCGTTTCCTGAATTGGCCCGACCGGGAATCGAACCCGGGACACTACGGAAATCGAGGCGAGAAACCGAGCTACAGCGCACTACGCCAATCGTGTCGTTCATTCAAGTCCAGACTGGCTTAACTCCAGATATTCCGATATTGGGTCAAATACATTTCGGAATTCTGGGGAAGGGAAGTGAAGTCCAACAAGCCTGATACTTAACTTGGCTTTCCCGTAATTCATTTTGGCGAAGGAAAGTATCCCACATTAAAATGGTGACCTATCTGACCAATGGAAGGAAAACTTACAGCGGGATATTTGCAGGTAAGTCCTAGTAAGGATTGAAATTTCTACCAATAGTTAACAAATCTTTAATCCAATTGGGTGGTAAGGGTATCTACATCATTTGCTAAGATAAAATTCAGCAATTAATTCGATTTTCACTATCGAAAACTATCTAGACTAGTTCAGGTAATATCGTCATATTGATGAGTGACTGATAGTTTACTTACATTTTTTTTTTTATATTGCTCGTCAAGATGACCTCACTCCACCTGATGGAAAGCGGTCGTGAGGTCTAGATATGAGGTTGACAAACCCAGTCATTCAAACGAATCACTGGGCTGGCCATCCTCACCTTGAAGGCCTGCAGAAATGCCTTTTCACGCCCTGCTTGAAGAACCCGGGACTATAAGCGGAAGGAAACACATGTGCTGGAAAAGCGTTCCACGTCTGGATGGTACGACAAAGAAACGAGTCACCGAACCTTTTAGTTCGGGCCAACAAATGTTGAATTGTGTGTGGGTGACGCCGTAGTCCAGCACGCGTGGTACGGGAGTGGAAAGGTGAGGGTTCACGTCAATATCAGCTTGTGTATACTATTTCAGTAAGTTCACAGCAGTTTATTAAGCTGATAGTTCGTTTGTTTATTTTTCTAAATTGAGTTAACTCGCAGTAAGGCTCACCCAAGTGTTCGAAACAAGCAACAGTTAGTCATATCCGTATATTCATGACTGTTATTGATAACTTATTAAACCAACAACTACTTAATTTTACAGATATTTCAGCATGTTTGTTATTAAAATAAGTCGATAAAGACCAATAATAAATCACTAAAGATTAAATTCCTAAGGTAAGCTGGCTTTATCGATGTTTTATTACAACAGTTCTCTCTCATTGATAATAAACAGTTTCATTTCCATTGAGACATTTTGGTCAACTCTTACCACTTACCTTACCTACGTATTTAGTCCAACCAACTCGTTTACCGGTTATTGCCAATACTATTACAAATGCAAAACTCAATAACTTACCAGCTATAAACAAAATGACTCCACAAGAGTTGTCCAAAGTGTTATCGATTGATGTTTACAACAAACGTCCAAAGTCACATACACAATTCATTGAAACAATCGCATGCGATATTCCACCGGCATTTCCCGTAAGCGAGCGCGGAGCGAGCGCGCGGCACCGCGACTAGGCACATGTGAAATCAGCTGTGGCTGCGGTCGCGAGCAACGGGACCTCCCCCTCCGCACAGCCGCCTACCGCATTTTACAGATAACACCGATAAGATAATCACACCTAAAACCTCCACTTACGAATCTTCATCCAAATTACGCACGCGTGGGAAAATATTTGCAAAATCACACTCTTGCAACTTTTCGGGCGTGCGTGACGACGCGGTTGCAAAACTTTTTGTGATACGAAAAGAAAGGTACGCTAGCATCGATAAGATATCTATTAAACCGGTTCATCTATAGGAATCACGCATCACGCAATCCGCTCGTAGATAATAATTTTATCTGTTACCTTTCATAAAATGTAATTTACTTAATTTCTATAATTCTATCCTGATTTTGGTTTTCTGTGCCTGGATTTTAACGCTCATCTACTAATTATGACAGCATCCTTATGAGAAGGATTTGTCCGATCAAGTACAATGAATCTTAAGTTGGTACAAGGTGCATACAAGTAGTATACAAACAATGACTTTACGTGTCATAAGCACGTCACCCTTCTTATGAATCTAGTAGATCTAGAATAGAATCTAGAATAAGTAGCTACGCAGTATTTATTAGTCCATGGTTTTTGTTTTATTTGTTTCTTAAACGACATACGTCTGTTTTTATTCCGATATTGTCTATCTCAGTTGCGACAATTTTTTGCCCCCGTTTTTTTAAATCTATAATTGGCCTTTAGGATGATGCTTTCCATTCAGTCTGTTCGTCTTTTTGAGAAAGCCATGTTATTTGACAGCCGATGCATATACATAATTATAGCGATGCCCATTAGAACTTCCCAGTTCCATATTTAAATGTGCCCTAAGCCAAAATTTCTGCTTCGTCACTTTTGATTTCTATTCTTCCTATTAATATTCAGTATAGTTCCTCAGGGTGCACAACTATTCAATTAATGACGATGACTATAAAGACATTTGAATTTTTCTAGTTTTACTATATTTGGACATGAACTTAAGCATTGTAAAGTGCTAAAATTATTGTAGTAACGGCCTTACCGCCGTAGCTAAAAAACGGTCGCAATTATTCATCGTAGGTTATATACTCGTAGGTATGTATGTTTTATAGGGGAAACGGAACTAGTTTAGAAAACCAGGTGTAAATTCAATAATGTTAAACAGAATGTCTACTTTTTTATGATTTTAATGGATTTATCGTCTAAACATCGTCTATGAGAAACTAGAAACAACGAAGCTCCCGTACCACGCGTGCTGGACTACGGCGTCATCCACACACAATCCAGCATGTATGGCCCCGTACGAAAAGGTTCGGTGACTCGTTTCTTTATCGTACCATCCACACGTGGAATACTCTTTCAGCGCATGTGTTTCCTTCCCGGGGTCTTCAAGCGGGGCGTGAAAAGGCATTGTTGCTAGCGTTTAAGATGAGGATGGCCAGCTCAGTGAATGCTTTGCATTACAGCCTCATACCTGACCGGACGACCGCTTTCCACCAGGTGGAGTCAGGTCATCGTCACGGGCATTTAAAAAAAAGGTAGATATCCACCACATTCAGGTCATAAACTAACAGCGCTTTACAACGCTCTTAGCGGTGGGATTTAACCGAACGAGATAAACTATAGTTAAATGAGTGTCCATTTTCTTTACACTACATATTAATTGAATATTACAAGTTGATAATCTACCATTAAGTTAAATTCATTTCAGTATTATCATGGGAAGAAACGGCTTACAAATAATTTTCAACATCGCTTGAATATGAACCTAACGCAAATTAAATCTGTACATAACAACATTTATACAGCCATTTACAGTTAATTTAATGCATAGAAACTTTCACTTTCTGTAGCAGTTGTTAATAATTGGAAATCAATACAATAATTAATAAAACACTCTTGATTGACGTAAGACTGAGTTTACGACGAGATAGATAAATTAAAGTGTATCGTAGATTTCTTGGAATTTTTCTACTTGACTAATGTCAAATTGATAATAATAATGACTAATATTAAATAATAATGTATTAACCAAAATAATGGCTCCAGGCTAGCGTTTTCTAGCGAGCATAGGGTCGCTTTGGCATACGCGCTTACACGGACGCTACGCTTCTGAAAACTAATCGCCCGTACACGGGCTCATTGCCGCTAGTTCGCTCGAACCGGTAGTGGTGAGTGTTACTGATCTATGTGGATTATACGACCTCGTAAGCGCGTCCACGCTCGTACGAGACACGAGCCTACAAGTGCTTCCAAAAAAGAGCTTATACGTGCGTATCAAACGAGAGTCAACCGCTTTAAGCCATTTGTATATGTAAGCCATGATGTTCAATTAAGTTTACGTATGTGGATTCAAAGACTCACTGCGTCAGGATAAGTAAGTAACTAGGACGATTTAAACTAATTAAATTTACACGTACTTCTTATTATTATGAGTTAGTATAATTACTGGGTATTTTTCTAGTAAATCCATGCAGAGGAGTTAAAAACTTGCAAAAAGGTGATTTATGTACGGTTTACAAGACGATTTATTTTACAACAATACAACCAAGTTAGACACAAAAACGAAGCCAATATCTGTAAAATTCTGTATTTTTGAAGTTGCCATGAAATCGCAGTGACCCAAATGACGCCGTTTGTGGGACACGTCGCGGCATGCTCTAATAACTACACCTGTCCTCTGATACCTACTGTGTAGGTACCTTAATAATATTGTTTTAATAACAAACTCGTGCCGAAATTATATGTTTATTAGGTTTCTCTCTGTTCTACTTAGCTACTGCTAGTTTTACTGTTAGAGTAGTCTGTGCTTGATCAAACAAAGGTTGTATTGTATTGTATTGTATTGTATTGTATGCATTGATAACGACGTAACACCGCCTACTTACTGGTCTCTTGATCTACGGACGAGGGTACTAAGGCCTTGTCCACGCCATGGGGTTGAGCTTGAGCTGTTTGATTTAAATTGGTACTCACAAACAAATAAATAATTTGGGATGACAAACAACACATTTTTTTTTAACTCATCATATAATTTAACTCGAGAATGGCTGAACAGATTTAGCTAATTTTTATCTTGATATATTTGTGGATGTTCAGGAAAGGTTTGAATGCTAAGAAAAATAAATTATAAGTTAGGAAAAATATTAAAAAATATAATTTATACCTTGTCCAACTTAGGATGATAATTTTAACAGTTCATGCCAATAAAGTATTGCATTCTTTTTCGGCAAAGTGTACTACAGATAATATCGTACTTTACTGACACCGCTCATTTAGTGAAATGCCTTGCAAACGAATCACAAAAAAATTTAGAAAATAGATTGTGAAACAAAATTAATCTAACATATAAACTTTGTGAACATCGTTTGTGAACAAGAACTGATAATATACTTAAGGGACGGTTCATTTATTGATGTTTAGGAAGATGATTAAGAAAGTGATTTAGGGTGTGCACCATTATATCACTAATAAATAACTTTAAATCCTCATACCTACTTAATTTACTACAAAAGCCCTCAAGTGAATTCACTTGATGGCTGGATGGATGTATTCATATTATTATAGATAGTATTTAAGTCAATTACTAAGTTTTTTTATTTCCTGGTAATGACGATTTAAAAGTACTTGTTACAGGTATATTTAAATAAAGATATTTTTGTTTGTTTGTTTGGCTTTTATAGTGGTAATATATATTTTTTATCACCTATTTATTGCACATTAAAATAAACTGACGATTCCAAGTTCTATGAAATAATGATTCGATAATCGAATCGATTCACTAACGATTATAAACTACCCCATCCCTATCGTGAGCTGTCAGAATTATCATCGTAAATTGGACAAACTATAATTATTCAAAAGAAAATGATCCCTTATGCCAATTTTTGACACAACGAAGTCTGTCGGGGCAGCTAGTCTTTAAAAGATTTTTGTCAATATCAAAAAATATGGTATGGTATGGTGGAAAACAAAAGATCACATAATTATTATGTGTAAAATCTATTATCGAGTATTTTCTATCATTAAACTGACAAAATTAAGTAAAAATACTCTTAATAGGGCCCATAAATAGTTTCGCAAATGAATACCGTATGCGTGTGATCTAGCGGCCGTGGACTGATGTTATCTGACCGGTCACCTTGATCTTCAGCTCTAACACTAACAGCTTGACCTCCAAGCCTTTCAGCTGCATTGCTTGTAGGCTGTACCACTGGTTACTAACAAACCTTGAGTGAAGAATAAAATGTCTAGCTTAAGCAGATACAAGTGGTATTGCAACTTTGCTAACAATGTGAGAGCTTTAAGGTCGTTGCTATCACGTTGACATTATGGCAGGGTACTGATAACCGGTTATATTTCGCGCGTCAGCTATTTTCATAACGCTGTTGCTGGCTTTATGGATAAAACTTAAAATGGCATATTCGTACTGTCCACAGTGTGGTACTGGCTTTCTATCAATTTCTGAAATAAGTCTTATTACTTAACACAAGTAATTTTATCTTTTTAATTTAGTTGCTTTTCTAGTAGACACAGAAAACCTAAAACA
Source organism: Udea olivalis (assembly GCA_947369235.1). NCBI lineage: Eukaryota > Metazoa > Arthropoda > Insecta > Lepidoptera > Crambidae > Udea > Udea olivalis. Next base: position 11,152,824 of record OX376341.1, on the reverse strand, counting down.
CAGAAATTCACCCTAGTACATAAACTCAGAATAAGTTAAAGCATTTCTAAACCTGCAATATAATTCCGACTAACCGCAATATGGTGTAGACTTTAAGTTAAAAAACAAATATTTTTAATTAGTTGGCGTGCGTGATATTTTTTCACCTACTTACCAACATGAACTATGCAATTAGCGGTTTGATTAGAAATCGAATGTATTGATTTCTATGTAAGTATACGATGGATCAACTGAACTTGCAATACCGTTGCTTCACCTATTTCTTAATACATTATCTCGCGAGGGAAAACAAATCCATAGGCAATAATTTTGTAGAAATCGCTTCCAACTAGAAACTTGGCGTTTGTCATGATACACCGATCAGGTCGTGGCAAATAACATGAATCACAATATCCGTAAATCTAGTGCGGTAGTATATAACTAGCGGGAACTTGGTAAAGTAAGGGACGCACGAAGGGACCCTAAATACTATGGATATCACAACTGCTTATAATACTAAGTAGACCTCCCCTTGCTTACGGTGTGTATGTTTTATTGAAATGACAATTAAATCAGATTTTCATTAAAGTTTTATATCTGGCTTGACTCCATAAAAATTCTTGAGCACACATAAAAAAAACAATTATAATGATAAATAAATATGCGCCAGACAACACACCTCTTGTAATGGTCTCGAGGTAGGGATAAGTATCCCTGTGTTACGAGGTACTACCAGATAAGGAATTAAGCAAGGGGCGTCTCCCAGCACACCCAGACCCAAGCCAATTCAGAAAAGATCGTTTCCTGAATTGACCTGACCGGGGATCGAACCCGGGGCACTTCGGAATTAAAGGCGAGAAACCGTGCTACAGTGATACCCAAAGCTGTAAAATGACAATTGAGTTACGTTCATCTAAAAATCAACTTATTTCAACAGTGACCTTTCAAACGTGCATACCTTAAGATTTGCTTAAATCTAAATTAAAATACCTATACCTAATAAATAAACGAAATTGCACTGCAAATCATTATTGCCCGAACACCTCGAACATAGCTAAAAACCAGTTTAAAGAGAGAGATATTTTTTGAGCCAGGTATATCTTTCAGTCATTCAGTATTTTTTTGGCTTTGCATTCACGCAATATTCAAACATTATTATGTACTCGTAGTTAATCCCTCAATCAAAGTCACTCCACTGACATGGCACGCGGGTTTTTTTGCATGCTCGGACTGTTAGTTATTATTATACGCCAATTAATAATAAACACGATAGTCAAAACTTGCTAGGAGTTTTTTATTTCATCTTTCTGTTTGATTTTTGTCTCAGTTTATACTTGCTGACTTTTAGTGCCGTATGAAAAATAAAATGGCATAATTGGTCGTTGAAATTAAAACAGTTCAAAAACACTGTATATTTTGTAATTTTCCACAAAAAACCGCAAATCACAGCTATTGAAGTGGAAACTAAAGTCCTTTTTATTTAATGCGTATGTAAACTAAGTGCATTATATTATTTTTATGTAAAATGTGTAGATACATTCAGGTGAGATAAACCACACTGTGTAAGTTTCCTTTTATGTTCGTCTAATATATCTACACAGATTTTAAAAAATCAATATGGCTGAAAGATGGTTGGTTGGAATTAGCAAACCTACAGTGAGCAATTACCCAAGCATGGATTTCTTTATGGGCAATTAAAATACGATTTTTAACGCCTCCGTGGCCTTGGTAAGGTAACAGATCGGCCTGGGGCCGTATTATCATCTCTTATAGCTAGTCAAGTTAATTTCCTAAACTGAGGTTAGCAAGCAATTACGTCAGTAAATATCTAGCCTATAGAGGATGCATTATTGACAGGTAACCACTGACTGGCTGAAAATGGAAGATCATATTAGGAAATCGCTCGCTACGCTTAGTTTAGAAAATTTACTTGACTGGCTTTATGAGATGGTAATACGGCCCCCGAAACTCACGAGGGCAAGTGTGGTGAAGAAGCCAATACAATACTCATCAATTTGGATATATGTTAGGCTAAAATTGATGGATGTAAAATCTTTTTCTTTTAGTTACCTTCAATGGAAGGTCAAACTTATTTACTTACTTAGTCTAATTTGACCAATAGCTCAGCGACCCAAAATTGCCGAAATGTATCTTGACACCATAATACAAATACGAGAAGTCGTTTGTCTCGGTTTTTTACGTTTGTGGGCAGGCCATTTCATTCTCCTGTTTAAAGCTCGCTAAAATCCGAGTCCACTTCATTCTTCCTAAAGTTAAATAATGCAACTAGAACTTAGTTTTGTAGTTATTTATGTGCCTACCTATATTTTATAATAAACACGGTAACAGACATGTCATGCTTAAACATTTGTAACTAGCGTGTAGGAAATAGCAATACTGGACGGCACTTTCGGCGAAATTCTTCCACTTTTCCGTTGAAAACAATTGCTTTCATAGAGCAGTTCAATGCACAATAACAAGCGGAGCCATTACTCTGCATTAGTCTCGGCTCTCGGCCATTTAGGTAACACCTCGCAACAAATCGCCGTCGTTTGTCATACATGCCTGTCCTAATCGACGAAGGTGTGAGCGAATTTCACTATGATTAACGTGATTGTGCATGTGTAACTGTTCTGTAGGATTCAGAGAAAGCACTTTCGAACTAAACAACGAAATTCTGACTAATAGGCTAGTTTTTGGCAGTGTTAAAAGAAGACAAATATGCACTCCTAAGTATAACTAAGAATAATGGGTTCAGAACTATTTTAATTCATGGTGTGTTAAGAATCACCGTTAGTCTATTAAATAAAAATAAGTCGGGTTTTCCTTCCTGACGCTATAACTCCAGAACGCACGAACCGATTTCCACGGTTTTGCATTCGTTGGAAAGGTCTCGGGCTCCGTGAGGTTTATAGCAAAGAAAATTCAGGAAAAATTTCAACAGAAAAGCGGGAAAGAAAAATGAAGTTCACGCGGGCGAAGCCGCGGGCGGAAAGCTAGTTACTGATAAAAATTAAGTTAACAAAGTTACAATTTAGGCAAAATGAGAAGAAATGAACTTGCTTAATTAAACACGTAAAAAAAACTCTGAAAGCGTTCCGTTGCAAAATAATTTTAGATGACTAATTGATAAGACAATGTCTGAGATACTTATCATAATAGGAATGCGGATGACAGTATTTTAAGCATGTTTAAAAAAGCTACAGTACTTAATTAATAACATACCTCGACGAAGTTGTTTTTTTCTTGTATCTTTAGACAGCTGCATATTTATCAGACAAACACTATTCACTGAATGAACATCGGAGTCTATACATCACTAGGCATAGGCTGAGTACCTACTCGTAACTCATTGCGGATCAATCGATAATTCAATATGCACATCCAGCCATTCATTAAACAAATAGTAAGGTAAGAAGTAAGTATACCTACACAATTTTATGTATACTAATATTGTTCAGCCTTTTTGAGACAGAGCCCCGTGTGAGGCTGTAGGAGATTGGAAACGCTCCGAGTGCCGCGGCCATTGTGTCTGCGGAGCCGAACACTCACCGATGTTGCATCTCTTGTGCAACATTATTACATATTTATTATATTTGTTCTCAGTTGTAAACACTCGGTTTATCATTGGGATACTGATATAATCTTCTCTGTCAATTCCCAAATAATAATACCAAGTAGCAGTAAGTATGATTCTCTAATCAGTTCGAAGCTTACTTCGTAGGTAGCTAGTAACCTACACTTTATAAAATCGACTATAATGACAAGTACTATGATTACCCCATTTATGATAATTAAAGAGACGTATTTTGCAATGTTAAAACTAGACAAAGAGAAGGACTTCGATTGATCCAGTTCAACACCAGTTTATTTCAGGGATTTACGAAATTACTGTTTTAACGAAATAGCGTTGTCTACGCATAGGTATAATAACTACCAAAAATATGTAAACCTTTTTGCTTACTATTCCCATGCTACTTACCAAGTTAAGCAATGTTGTTCAAAAGTCATGACTGTTACAACGCGTATAGTTTGAGAGTCTATGGGCGACGTTTGGTTTAATTACCACGTAACAGATTCAACCATAATAATAGTGTGAACGGCTCAAAAACTAGACTGGTGATGATTTAATGTTTTCTTCGTCTGGCAAGTGTTCGTTTCGTACTTGCTACCCGCGTAAATACCCATTGTCACGTGCAATTAAGTTTTTACTTTAATAGTTTTCTTAACTTCAACGCGCAAAGCCTTTGCGATAATAGCTGAATTTAAATGCTGATGTTTTAATTAGCAGTAAACAACTTAATTCGAAGTATTATTCGTTTATAATTTTACCAAGCCACACCTCATCTTCTTTAGCATACTGTTTATGCATAGATATCTTCATCTATTCATCTTAATGGCCTAATAAGAAACTTTATTACTCACATATACATTAACGCGTTTATATCTTTAAACATCATCGCTGGCATAGTAGGATGTGGATTACCGACCACCTGATAGTACCTATGTAGTTTAAGGGAACCGCGGCTATATAGGGTTATTGAAAATACATCACCAACCAGGCAAGACTTAGGTAGCTACCATCATATACAACAACATTTGTTTGTTTTGATTTTACCATAACTCAATACATTATTTAAAAATGTTTTTACAAGCTTTTTTATACTGTCGTGACATTTGTAAGTCTATGTTACATTCACATACGAAAAGGCGACGCGTGCGAGAATAATGATATCAAGTACATAGTAAGTGATTCGGATTCACCCGCCGTGATTCCGAAGGGTTTGTTTACCTTATTTTTGCGATTGCGCACAGAGATCAAAACATTTAGACGTAAAATTAAATCGATATTTATTTTTGAACGGAAGTGAAATGTGTCAAACTATCAAAAGTCTTAGGAACAAATGTTAGCAAATGTATGATGGTAGCTACCTAGCGTTGCGAGGTTGGATATGTTTTTTCAATAACCCTGTAGATAGACACAAGCACAAGCAACACCATATCACTAGCGCGTTGCTGTTCCTGATAGAACCTTTTCGAACCCCTCTCGAAAGACTATATGCTGTTTTATTAAGAGACAGTAGGCAGATGCTTTCAGCAACTACTTAATCGAACTTTACTGAGACTATTGCGGTTAGTTAGTGTGCGAATAATACCCCTGCCAAGTAACTGACGAATTTTTCGCTTGGTCTTCTCAGTAGAAACTCTGCGGTATTCGGTCCAACGAAAATACATTCTAATTGCTTCATTGTTGGTGTATCTGAAAATGTGGTTGCATTTGTAAACGTTCTCATGTTACGAAAGCATGTTGCACCATGTTGCTTCAATGTATTAATCCAATATGTACTTGCATTGTGTGCTCATTCCTTCCTACTGAGAGTACGCAGCAATGCGGTTTTGAAAATCGGACTTCGACGCAAGATTACCAGCGTTGGTAGGTAGGTATCAGGACCGGCCTATCGACTATTTTACCGTTGTATATAAAAAAATTGAGAGCGTCGTGGCCTGTGGTTCAGCACCCGCACTCAGATCGTGGATCGTGTGGTCCCGAGTTCAAATCTGACCAGAACCAAAATCTTTGTGTTCATTGTTAAATATCCGACTAACTCTCCGGTGACGGAAAACATCGAACAAACCAAATTGGTGAAAAGTGGGCTTCTGAGTGTTTCGTTCACCATGACGGCACAGTCACTTGCCTCTGACTATCCCGCTTGCGATAAAATCGTGATGGTAAGTATGTTAAAAAAATTGTACTTATTGGGATTTGACATGACACAATGTCAAATCCCAATACATTTTTCTTATGCGAACGATAACGAAAGTTTTAAGTGGCAGCTCGTGATAGACGTACGATAGGACATGTCCAAAAATTTACTTTTATGATGCAATTAAATAAAGAGCCTGGTCGATTATATGCGTAAAATGTTATGTAAAGACTTTGCATAAAAAATCAGACTTGAGAATGATTCATTTCTCAAAACGAAACAAAATACTGATACGAGTATATCAGAAAAGGTAGGTCAACCCATAACAACTTTAGAAAGGGTTACTAAAGTTATCTGCTACACAAGTTCACTTACGTTCACTTCCGTATCGGCATTGAGTGTCAATGCGTATCGTACGATGGGATGGGAAGCCATACGCGCGACTATCAATCTACACTTGCGTGCAATAAAATCGACCCAGCCCGTACGCTCTGGTTCAGAACATTATTAATGAAAAACTACAAGTAATTAATAATAACTTTTAACCCTGCTCGTAAAATAACAGTCTAAGGTTACATTTAACCAGCTTTGACTGTAACAGATTTTGGTTTAGTGGTTTTACAGACTAAAAAACAAAAACAGCAAGAATTTCAATTTTTTAATGATTAATTTTGAAGGTAAAAATTAACAATTTGCAAAAAAAACTTTATTTAGTAGCTTGTATTCCCACCACGGGCTCTTATTGCAGCTTCCATTCTGTTTTTCATAGACCTGATTAATGTTTTTATGAATTCTTGTGGTATACCCTCCCACTCCTCTTGAATAGCCACCTTTAGTTCCTGGATGGTTTCTGGGGGCTGATTTCTAGCCCTGACCCTTCTTTTCAGCTCATCCCATAGATGTTCAATGGGATTAAGGTCGGGGCTCCTTGCTGGCCAGTCCATGACAGGAATTTCCACCTCGCGCAGGTACTGGAAAACGATCGCGGCCGTATGTGGTCGGGCATTGTCCTGCATTAGCGTAAAACCTTCACCTACAAATCCGGCGTATGGCATGACATATTGTTCTAGCACCTCCTGGACGTATCGTTGTGCATTCAGACTGCCTAAACGAGGCCCAGATACGAAGTGAAGATCAGTTTTTCCTTCTAGCGAAATTCCGCCCCAAACTGTCCATGAACCACCACCAAAAGCTACACGTTCTTCAATACAAGCCTGGGCAAATCGTTCTCCCTCTCTTCGGTACACTTTCCGACGCCCATCGTTTCCATTAAGATTTATTTTACACTCATCTGAGAACAATACGGGTCTCCATTGTTCGAGTGTCCAATCAACGTGAGCACGAGCAAAACGAAGTCGCGCTTGGCGATGCGCCGGGGTTGATTTTGGACCATTAGCAGGTTTGTGAGGATGTAGTCCTCTTTCTGCAAGTCTCCTCCGAACAGTCCACTCACTAACCGCTACACCACGAACATTACGAAGTCGCTGCTGCACCTGAACATCAGTCAAATGACGATTTCGTAAACTTGTTGACACCATAAATCGGTCATCTCGCTCTGATGTAGCCCGATTTCTTCCTGATCCTGATCGTCTGTTGAAGCTCCCAGTCTCTAAAAACCTTCGGTACACTCGTCTAACCGCTGATCGACTAAGGTGAAGACGTCTGGCCACAACGAGCTGACTTAATCCAGCCTGGATCAGTGCCACAACTTGAGCGCACTCAGAGGGAGTTGTGTCCATTTTCACAAAGAGTAGAAACAATTTAACTCGGTCCTAATGTACACTAACTCAATTGAAATAATTTTTTTTTATAAACAATAGTTTGATTAACTTTTAACGCAAGGTAATTTCAGTGAGATTACGTTATTAAAAATGAGAAATTAAGGTTGTCTGAATAAACGAGTCACTACCATCAACAACATTTTGTTGGTCAAGTGTAAGGTATGTGAAAACAACGTTTTTGAAACATACCTTCAAATTGCATTAACAGTTTTTTTTTACCTAATCTCAATATTCACTCATTGTGTCCCGAATCGAGCCCTACGGAGTGGGTCGTTTTTTTTGCACGCAAGTGTAGTTGGATCTGCTCATGATGATTACATGACTCTCATCATTATTGATAAATTTAATAGCACGTAGGGCTTCTAATAAGACCTCACTCCACCTGATGGAGAGCGGTCGTGAAGTCCAAATATGAGGCTAACCAGCCCAGTCATTCAAACGAATCACTTGGCTGGCCATCCTCACCTTGAAGCACTGCAGAAATGCCTTTTCACGCCCGCTTGAAGACCCCGGGACTATAAGAGGAAGGAAACACATGTGCTGAAAGGGCGTTCTACGTCTGAATGGTACGACAAAGAAACGAGTCACCAAACCTTTTAGTTCGGGCCAACAAATGCTGAATTGTGTGTGGATGACGCCATAGTCCAGCACGCGTGACACGGGAGTGGAAAGGTGAGGGTGGAATAAGCTGGAATTACTCGTCAGAGCATTCTCCATTGTAGAAGCGATAGAGAACACTTAGCCTGGAAATGTCTCTACGCAATTGGAGAGGCTCAAGGGTCAAAGTTGCCTCTGGGTTTCCAATAATACGGATAGCTCGCCGTAGCAACCTGTCAAGAGCTTCGAGTAGGTACTTGGCGGAACCGTCCCCGAGATGAGAGCAGTATTCCACATACGAGCGAACTTGTGTCTTGTACAAGAGACAGAGCTGCCCAGGCGTGAAGAATCGTCTCACTCTGTTCAGGATTCCGAGTTTACGGGATGAAGTTCTAATGACGCTCTCAATGTCCAGTGTCTCAGTCTCGTTGGTTTAGGTTGCTACGCACAGCCATGCCAAGGATGTTTAGGCTATTATATATATTTGCTTTATTTAAATTGTATCAGAATCTTATTATGGTGCATTATTTCAACAATAATGATTTCTAAGAGTTTGAACTCAAAGTTCATTTTATTATTTTGAATAATAAAATGGCAGATCATAATTATTACATACAATTCGCCTAAAGCACCATTTTTAGAAAAACTGCTCTTTTAAAAATGGCTGTGCCAGCATCTACATCTACGAGTATATCCGACGTGATGTTAATTTTTTCTTCATTTAATTGTTCCGGGAAATATCGTTTGGGCTTTCCTCTCCCCAAATTTAATTATGTTCTTCCATACGAGATACTTACCAGGTGAAAATGAAACAGACCTAATTAAAATTAGTAAAGGAGATAAAGTTATAGGGCATATTTATGTTTCACATCTGCATATGAGAATGAAGGACGATAAACCTTTATATAACACACTAAAAAGATAAATTGACGCAATGTCGAAAGTAGCTAATTACAAAAATTTACGTAAACGTCCTGATACAAAAATTACTGCATTGGTGTAACACTTCAGGACCTAATTTTACGTAAGTAACTTTATTTCGATAACTGTTCTCAATCAGTAAAATTATGCAGGTATGTATTATATTATATCCGAGCTCAGAAATGAATTCCATTTTCATGCTCGTTACCCAAAACCAAGATGCCTTTACTATGAACCGTAGATTTACTTGCCTGTCAGTATAACAGATAGGTGCCCAAAAGAGAAGTGTTGCTAAAAAGATTTAATTTGTGAATCATTTAAGCTGTGATAGAAGAGCTACAATTAAGAGCGTTTGCGGGGGGTGGATCGGAAACGTAAACGTTTTTTTTTCGTGATAATTTTATTAGATTGAAATAAAAGTATCATTTTTTGTGTTATGTTTTGCATATTACTATTTAAAAACACATTGAATTGTCTGATACTAGGTAATCGCACAATTTATTGCTCAATTAAATAAAGAACCGTTTTTAATGAATAAGTGTTAGAAAACGCAAAAATTGGCTGTGAAAAGTTATAGTTATAAATATGAAATAACAAAGTGCAGAACATAACACAGAGAAAAATTATAATTAATGTGAAATTTGCGATATAATCATGAAAATCTTTCAAAAATGCGACCTTTTCGTTCTAACCCCAGCAAACGCTCTTAAACCTCTAATAATAATATCTTAAACCTCACTCATATGTGAATGTATTAAACCTTAACCTGTTTGTATGTTGAAGCTTCTAATTAAATATATCCATTCCATACCTTATTTAAATTAACAATTTATTCATTAAGGAATGTTTGATGGTGTGGAACCTCATGAAACTGTATTAAATAAATAAAGTAGGTATTACAGCAACTGAACCAGTACATTAAGCCGTTACCTAATTTATAGCTAAGACAAACCAGATTCATAATAAAACTCTTTGGCGTATGGAATCCAATATTTTACTACGGTGTCTGCACAGAGTGGCACAAGAGCCATATAAGTCAGCAAATACATCTACATATTTACTTAAAGCCGAAGGCTGCCGAACTGGACTATGAATGCGGGTCACGCAGAATTGTTTTCTCATACCATTATTTAATAATGTCGTGGTTTCATTATAGAACTACTTGGATACCTCCTTGCCTGAGCTCTTCCTCGCCCTAAATGGCACCTGACAGGTATTTAAGACCGTGCATGATTCATGAAATGAGAGCTCGGTTAGGGGATACCCTTCAACAACACTATTGCAAGAAAGGTACACGTCGTATTTCGATTAATGCTTGTAGTACGGAAATCTGCCCATACATGGAACGGTCAAACCTCAGCTGTATGTTTGATGGTCCAACTCTACTAAAACCTGCCTGAAAAGATTTTTTGGGCTGTAAGTATTTCTGCTATTTTGAAGGTAATGTTAGGTAAACATCAAATTATGAGGAATGAGTTCATCGAGAACATATTTTATAGAGGAAAAATTTGATTTGATTTAGGATCCACTTGTACAACTTTTCAACTATTTCAATTCACGATTCCAGGTAGTTTGCGATGCTACACTAAATGCATAAGAGAAAATCGCCTTTTTCATAAATCGCGCGAGCGTCACACCTGTCACCGGAGTACTTCAACTCTTCGCTGGACCGCGAAGAGTAATTTGCAATGCTTTGCTATTCATAAACGCATTAAATGTACTGCTTGGATCAGTCTCGAGTATGCCGTTGTCGTTTGTTATTGAATTTTACGGTTGGCGATTACTGGCGAGTAAACTTTATGGCGACTGATTACCTACGCTAGATTGGTGCGTAGGCGCTGTGCGGGTGGTCAAACGCGTGGTCATTGAGTGGATTAATTAGGTGATGAATGTGTAGGTGAAGATTTTGCTATTAGTCGAAAATAAGAGGAGGTACCTAGGATAGGGAACAGGCGTGCAGTATCAGCATCATGATAACTGGTGTATAACATATCGGCCAGTCCTGTTGTACAAAACGAATGTATCACGATGATTATGATCAGGCATTTTGCATAAATCTTGAATGAAAGACATTTTATTAAATTTTTTTTTGCTCACTTTGGTTACATTTATTCCTTTTAAATATCTGCAGTCTTTACAAATTTTCAGCGTTCTAGGGTTTCCTTCCTGTTTTTGGGCATGGTTGACGATAACACCGCATGATGAGGTGCATGTCATAGTAGGACATGTGGTGAAAGGAGAAGTATTCAGGGTTCTTGTACAGAAAATTTTTACCAGCACCCAAACCGAGGACCTAATATATTAAAATAAATATTACTGTTATTTATAGATTACAGAAACATGAACACTATGAGACAACGTTCCATCAGGCATTCAGGCGAGATGGGGGTGGAAGGTAAACTATTGTGCCATTAAAAGCAGAGTTTGACGATTCCCTTACTATCGATCATTTAATTGCTTTCGAAGGACAGTGCTTAATGGTAATCTCTGTTACTTGTTTCACTCTTAAATAACAACTTCAACGCAAAATATCAATTTTGGGAATCTATCAATTTTAAGTGAATGAACCAACCTCGCAATTGGTATTTCTGAAGATGCCTGTAGGTATGTGTGGAAGGGGGTTAAAACATACTTTCACATTGTTGCTTGGTAGGGAGTGACCGTATTTGCGTTTCTGCAAAGAACCAAAATTAACAGATGATAAAACTACAGTTTATCTGTATTTTAACTTGCACCTTACACCTTCTAAGATAAAAAAACAATCCAGCTCTAAGTGAAAAGGTAAGGAATATAGATAAGTAAAGAAAGATTCGACACCTTTTTCTTCAAACAGTTTGAGATACGCCTTCCTACATAATATATAAAATTCAGTTACACAGGTAAGGAGCACTACTTACATCATACACAGTTGGACTTGCTGGATTCGAGTCAGATGGTGGGCAAGGAGAACAACAGCATGCGCCACAAGGATCGCATGTAGAACCTTCGCCCCCTTTTTGACTAGAGTCTTTTTTCGAACCTCCTCCAGCAGGACTACACTCGTCTGAAGAGTAAAAAGCAATTATGTAATTAATATTCTTACTAGCGTCCCTATGTCGCTGGTTCAAGTGTGATGCGTTAGCAAATTTAGTGATAAGTTTGCAAGTCGACAACATTGCTCATAAAATTTATTACGGCGTTATATGATTTTGTGACTTAAATAATTTTGCTGGATTTTATCATTGAAAAATAAATATTTTAAATGCTCTTAGTTAGGAATAGTTTCATTTTCAATACGCTGATTTTAAATTTATCGTGATTTGTTTGGTTTACAATAAATAAGGTAGTCAACTTTGTGACGTTACGTTGGTCAGTGTTTGACGCCCTTGACTGCTCTTGACGGTTCAAAAGATGACTGAACACATCATGCATCACTCGACACTGTCTAAAAAAGTCCGTGCTAATGCGGATTTCACACAAGGCAGGACAGTTTTAATATGTCGATTGCACACGAGGGCAGGACAGTGAGGGCAGAATAGTATTGCTACTGTGTCAACGTACTCGCCGAGACAGGACTGCACTGTCGTGCCAGTAATCAAGGCAGGACAGTTAATAGCCTGCCGGTCTATTTTTCCGGGGGAACCTCTCGCACTAGACTGTCTTCCGACTACCCTCGTGTGAACGCGAGGGCAGTGCAGTGTGTAGTAAACCTTCATAGTGTTTATTCCTAAATTAGAAAGAAAGAAAGAAAGTCACGAAAGAAAAACCTTTTATTGACCCAAAACACAATTTTAGCTTAGACTAGAGGGTACATTATACAAAGAAACAAAACAGGGAATAAAAACTAACAAAGAAGTAGTGGGCCAATCAGGACCCTGCCTCAGCATGTGCCACTGCAGTGCAAGCACGGCAGAGACGCTGGTATTCTGGCAGGGCCTGCTGATGTGGTCGTCCGTCCTTAAGATAATAATATAACGAATAAAAAAATGAATTGAATGACATATTATATTATTATCTGTTATTCTGCCACTATGCCTGTCAATATTATCTGTTCTGCCCACCCGCACCCGTGTGAACGCCACTGTCCTCCCTCAACCGTTCGAATGGATCAAGAAAGAAGCTTCAGAGAAATATGAGTATGATTTTTTTTTCTGAATTGAACGCCAGGCAAAACAGTTCAAATAACGTCCCATCCTTAAAGAGTATTCAAGATTCGCTTTATAGGAGCCGAAAAAGATATTTAACCACAAACCGTTCGAGATTTAGAAATTTAACTGATGTGATTGTGTCTTTTGCGTTCTCAGAAAACTTTCTTGTGTGTGAAGCTGAAGACGGTGAAATTTTAATATTTTCATCAAAAACAGCGAGACGAGTTATAAGAGGTACTCGACATCCTTCAGGGGACTACTTCGGTGACGGAACCTTTAAAGCAGTACCGCCTCCTTTTTATCAGCTCTATACAGTTTATTTAGACTTAGGGTCTAACTAATTATACTACTACTAATATAGCTCCTGTAATCTACGGATTGCTACCCAATAAAAGCCAAGAAAAATACGAGAGGTTTTTTTCAATAATTATTAAAGGTAAATTTAATATTCATATGAGTAGGCTTCAGGTGTGACTATGAAGTAGCAGTTATTAATGCAATCCAAGAATTGTTTCCCAATATTAAGGTAGAAGGCTGCTATTTTGATCTCCAAAAAGCCGCCAAAAAGAAGGCGAAAGATTTAAAATTGAATGAAACAGCGAGTGGTTGCCGTTTGATAAGAATGTCAACTACTTTACCCCTTTTACCTGGACACTTGATCCGCAGTACATGGAATCAAATATTGGAAGGGATCCCCGACAGCGAACCTGCAAACAAATTTATATAGTATTTTCCTGAAGCAGTGGATCAACCAATTCGCTCCAGACATAATAAGTTGCGCAGGATCCCAACATAGAACGACTAACTTCTTGGAGGGATGGCATCACCGTCTTAATACAATTATTCTTAAAAAGCCACCTCTATATGTTTTTTTGACAAACTTCGAAAAGAATCCAAACACTTTAATCATATTTTGAAATATAACATGTTTCACTCTTTCTGGCTGACATTGTCTAGTCTCCTAAAATGTCCAATATGCCAAAAAGTCTAGTGTCCTATTACGTCCAGTCTCACAATGCCCAGTGTTCTAAAACGTCCAGTATCAAAAGGTCCATTTGCTAAAATGTCTAGTGTATCACAATGTCCTGTCCTAAAACGTCCAGTATCAAAAGGTCCATTTGCTAAAATGTCTAGTGTATCACAATGTCCTGTCCTAAAACGTCCAGTGCCAAAAGGTCTACTTACTAAAATGTCTACGTATTGATTTGGGACCTTTCTCAAATCCCTACTTAAATCTATATAAATAAAAAATAATCGCGGAAATGTATGCACGTGCATAACTTCCGAATTCCTGCGCACCAAATTGGATGATTATTTTTTGTTGTATCCCTAATTGCCAGGACAGGGTTTGTATGAAAAAAAAAATGAAGTTCTACCGGAAAAGTTGAATATTCAATAGCACCCGTGCGAGGCACGCCGGGGCAGGTGTTATAATAAATTAAAACAAAACCTTCTATTTCATCTTAATTTTAATAAAATAAAAACAACACCTGGTTTAAATTAAATTGGTGCACTTAGAAACCACTACTTACAAATTCTTAACATCTACACTATTATAAAGGTGAAGATTTGATAACTTTTGAGATAAACGTGAAGTAGTCTGTCCGAAAAAATACTTACATTGCGCGAGGTAACTACATACAGCGCCATCTCTTAATTTTTTTTGTAACTAAGTTTATATGAGGATCTCAATCGTTATCCACCGCTCAATTTTTTTTCTACATTGTTCGCGCATCAGTAGAATACCACTATTATTTTAAGAAAAGGAATAATACAGTCATATAACATTATGTTGCTTAGCAACCATTTTTCATACATGCCACATTTATTTAAGAAAAATTTAAAGAACAAATTTCCTCGTGGGTGAAGCCGCGGGGAAAAGCTAGTTAAGAAGATAAAAGTCGTAAATATATCATTTTTTTAAGAAAAAATATGTTTGTTATTTTGTTGTCACTTATCAATTTCAAGTACTTTTGCCATTTTCGGTCGAAGTATATATCAAATCGCCTCCTATTTTTTTGATTTTTATGGAATAGTGTATTTTTTAATTTGTGGTCGTAATATTTCGATTCTTTTAGTAATGCATGTATGAATAGGAATATGTTAGGCGTTTTTGGAATTTTGCTGTTTAACCTCCGGTGCCAGCCTTCGAGAGCATTTGTTGTTCGGTGTCTTTGGCGAGTACAACTCATGACATTGGGTGATATTGGGTACCATTGACGTTCGAAATAACGCTTGAAGTTATCCATTGAAGCATTTGCTGGTGCTATTTCAAGAAGTGAAAGCCAGGCGTCTCTGATACAATTTGGTGGAAAGAGTGGCAGTAGTCCACACATACGTGTAAAATTCCTTCCACTTCTGCTACGGTTTAAACGGTACTCTTTACTTTTCTTCCAGATAGCTTTGTTAAAATGTTGAAAACAACCACTAATTTTAGCATTTGGGTAAACCTTTCTTACGGCGTTCATAATAGCAACTTCATAGTCGCATTTGAATTCGTCTATATTGCACTCTAATTTGTTTTTGACTAGTTGGAAAAAACGGGTATATGTAATTTCAGTCTTATTAGGTAATAGGCCAAATATAACAGGATATATGTTAGTTGATTCACTAGTTGAATTCAGATCAAGATGGAGTGAAAACAGTTGATAAAATGGCTTCGGCACAGATCTAAATGTACCATCGGCAAAATATAGATTACTTTTACTAGACTTAATAAATTTTTTGGCAACGGTAGATGCGAAAATCAATATTTTTTCTTCTCGGCCATCTTCCATAACAAAAAAATCCTTCGCAAAAGATTCAGGTATATTTACTTCTTCTAAATTTTTGAAGTATAGTTTATCCACGTCCAAAAATTTTTTTCTAGATCTGTATAACGTGCTTCTTTTGGACCGAAATGGCAAATTGATATTATACTTTTTGCCTTTTTCATTCAAATCTTTTAAACAATCCTCAAATAAATACTGTATGGAAGTCAAGTCATCGCACACTTTTTGCTTACAATTCTGCGTTGCTAAATATGTGTCGTATTTGATAACATCTCGGCGACAAGTGTGAATATTTTCTCGCTTCACAAATTTTCTTTCACGGTCCAAAGTAAGCGTTGCTGTGCACTCTTTTCTATTAACACACCGCCATAAAGAAGTACCATTTTTATTTCTTAAACTGAGATTTAGTCTATACCCAGAACGTAAAAGTGTGTCACTACCCTTTTGATTGTTAATAATAAAAAAATCACCATCGTTTGGCATGGTTAACTTAACTTTGAACTTAACTTTGAAAATACAAAATTATATATTTAAAACTTAAAAAATACGCCCACTAATCATTGACATGCAGAATGAGTAATTTGTCATTATTGATGTTGCTTTATTCTTCCTCTACGTCACAACCAGGAAAAAATATTTATACCCTGTATAATATTCTACATAAATAGTACCAAACTGTAAGGAGATTTTGTGAATTATTAAATCAAATCAAACAGAGAATCGAACGATACTTCCTGAGTTTTTTACAATCTTTCATTTAGTTTGACCTGTCCCGTTGTCTGTCTGTCTGTCTGTCGGTATGTAATCAAATCTCGCAAGTTAAATTTGATCCACTTTCCGGTTTCCGATTGAGCTGAAATTTCGCAGGCATGTATAAATCGGATGACAATGCAATATTATTATGACATAGAGCTGATCTGATGATGGAGCTGGAAGGTGGCCATAGGAACTCCGTAATTAAGCGATGCAACCCCATAGAGTTTGAGCTCGTTAAATTCGTCTTGACGAATACTTTGATACTATGTGGTAACCAGGGTCTGATGATGGAGCTGGAAGGTGGCCATAGGAAGTCCGTAACTAAACGACGAAACCCCAGCGAGTTTGATTCGTCTTGACGAGTAGATACTCGTCAAGCAAGATTGCTTGGCGTGAACATGCAACTCCAACGAACAAAAATACTAAAAAGGAGAACGCGGACTGGTGTTCACCTCTATTATTGTTGCGTTTCGGGTTAAAAATGTTATCATTTATTAAATAATATATTATTATTACTCTGTAAGCCGATGCACGTATTTTTTGAGTACCTACAGAGTTAGAGTTACATAGAACAAACATAACCTCTATAAAACAAAAACGCGTGAAACTTACAAACCCCAACTTCTAAAATTTTTTGGCTACACTGGTATTTTCTATTAAATTTAACCTACCAAAACTGTAACTATAAACATCAAATGCTCAAGTTCGATAGGGGTACAAAGATCCCATACTGGCTTGCCATTCGCCTTTAAAAAAAAATTAAGAAAAAAATTTTTTAATAACAAGCTTTTATTTTAATGTTAAGAATATTTACCACCTTCTTTTTCCTCTTGCTATCATAATGTAACACGCTTTTATTTCTGAAATTGGGACTGATAAAAACGGAAAGAATTAATTTTTAACTTTTAAGTTCATAAAAGCTTGTTTTTAAAAGTCTTTTTTTTCCTTAATTTTACTTTGTGCGATATTGTTATACGCTGAACATGTCATTCTGATATACTAGACATTATGAGACTGGACGTAATAAGACACTGGACATGTTTGGACACTTGTCATCTCGTCTCTGCCACTCATCTCGTCTCTGCCACTCATCTCGTCTCTGCCACTCATCTCGTCTCTGCCACTCATCTCGTCTGCCACTCATCTCGTCTGCCACTCATCTCGTCTGCCACTCATCTCGTCTGCCACTCATCTCGTCTGCCACTCATCTCGTCTGCCACTCATCTCGTCTCTGCCACTCATCTCGTCTCTGCCACTCATCTCGTCTCTGCCACTCATCTCGTCTCTGCCACTCATCTCGTCTCTGCCACTCATCTCGTCTCTGCCACTCATCTCGTCTCTGCCACTCATCTCGTCTCTGCCACTCATCTCGTCTCTGCCACTCATCTCGTCTCTGCCACTCATCTCGTCTCTGCCACTCATCTCGTCTCTGCCACTCATCTCGTCTCTGCCACTCATCTCGTCTCTGCCACTCATCTCGTCTCTGCCACTCATCTCGTCTCTGCCACTCATCTCGTCTCTGCCACTCATCTCGTCTCTGCCACTCATCTCGTCTCTGCCACTCATCTCGTCTCTGCCACTCATCTCGTCTCTGCCACTCATCTCGTCTCTGCCACTCATCTCGTCTCTGCCACTCATCTCGTCTCTGCCACTCATCTCGTCTCTGCCACTCATCTCGTCTCTGCCACTCATCTCGTCTCTGCCACTCATCTCGTCTCTGCCACTCATCTCGTCTCTGCCACTCATCTCGTCTCTGCCACTCATCTCGTCTCTGCCACTCATCTCGTCTCTGCCACTCATCTCGTCTCTGCCACTCATCTTGTCTCTTATTTTATAATGCTAGACTAATAAATGAAATACTTGACCAAGCTTAAAATATTTTATTTTTCACAAAAACGGCACTATACTCCGAAGACGAAGTGAATAGTTTCGGGGGTACCCCGCCGAAGTCGCTGCAGGAGTCCATATTCACTGCGGCAGCTGGCTCAGCTATTAACAGATCTTAGTGCAGCAAGTGTAGATGGTGATGCATGGGCAGCAGCATCCGCCGCCGCAGCAGCTTCCACCGCAAGGTCCGCAGGGTCCGCAACACCTGAAAAAAGGGAACTGGTTAGATTGAACTTCACCAATAACTCCCGAATGGCAGAGGGAGGGAGGTGGTTCGAACTTCCCCGAGTCGACTCCAGGACATACTTACATTTTGGTAGTAGGGTTTTTGGAGAGTACTTAGGAAACCTAAAAAGGGTCTAAAGTAGACTTGAATAAACTGGAATTGAGATAGTAGTATTGTAAAGTAAATGTAGATTTGATATTAGGAGATAATTTTTTTTATATCTTTTTATACTAGGTATATGTATACAACGGAGGATTTGATTGTACTGACCTACATCTGCAAATCACTTTTACAGAACACCTCGGTTGGGGTTTGAACGTGGAATTATAAAGTTTAATGATATTGATTTGTTTTTTTATGTAAATATTTAACTGCCAGAATTTTTTGGTTACCAGATGGCATACATCCTGCTTTGCTTCATTTCTGTAAGAATTCTATTCACGGGACTTTTTATTGGTTTTATTGTAGTTAGGTATATGGGGTGTAAGGGGGTCCGCCAACATCTTCGGGCTCCAAGCCAACCTAGCCTGCAAGCTGGTGCACCCTGCTGATCAACGAAGGAGGCTCTGGCGACGGCTCCCCTTTATGGGTTGGGAGGTCAGATGGCAGTCGCTCCCGTAAAGCCAACTCAAGCCAAACAAATATGGATAGTCAGAAAAGAGTACCCGACATAGATAGGGCATCGCCGGAAAACGACGCGCAGGGGGATCGCCCTACTCCTGTGTTAAGTGGGTTAGGGCTACCGGGCCATGGGCGGGCCCGGTTAAAGACAGTAGTCCAAAGGAAGGTCCGCTTCGCATCGTGGAACGTTGGCACGCTGACGGGACGTGCTCGCGAGCTGGCAAATGTGCTCGCCAGGCGGAGGGTGGCCGTGGCGTTAATGCAGGAGACTCGCTGGAGAGGCAACAGGTCCCGCAACATCGGGCACGGCTACGAGCTGATCTACGCGGGTTCTCCTGGAATTCCAGAATAGTGTCTTGTAAGTAAATCGCGTTAGCGACTGCCTTGTGGTCGTGAGGGTGCTTATCGTAGGGGTTACGACTAATTTGATAAGTGCCTACGCACCGCAGGTCGGTTGTAGCGATTCGGATAAGGCACTGTTTTAGAAGCAAATTGACCAGCTCCTATGCACTATTTCACTGTCCCAAGGCATTGTTCTGGGTGGCGATCTAAACGGTTATGTGGGTGAACAGTGTGAGGAATACGGGCGTGTTCACGGTGGTTTTGGTTTTAGCAGTCGTAACGCTGAAGGCGAACAGATTCTCCGGACGTGTATGGCTGCCGACTTGGCCATCGTGAACACGTTCTTCAAAAAGGGTCCTGAGCATCTGATCACCTACAACGGCGGTAGGAGCGCAACCCAGATCGACTACTTTCTCACCAGGAGAGCCCAGATCGGCAAGGTAGCTAACTGTAAGGTCATACCCGGAGAGAGTCTTACTGCCCAACACCGTCTACTTGTGATGGACCTGCGAGTGAAGCCTCGAGGCAAATGCCGGGAGCGCTGCCCGCTGTGAACCAGGTGGTGGCTGCTTCAAGGAGCCAGATCCCATGACTTTTAAATGACACTCTTGGTAACTTGCTATGCGAGGACCGCGCGGTGAAGGAGAGATGGCGCTCTTACTTCGCGGCATAAAGGTGATGTCCCACACCATGAAGCTCCTCGAGCGCATTGTGGACTCTTGGATTCGACTGGTGTACAATCTCGGAGTGTCAGTATGGGTTTCGACCGGGTTGCGGGACCATGGACCCCGTATTTGCCTTGAGAACGCTCATGGAGGGATACAGACTGAAGAATAAACCTCTGCATCTCCTTTTCTTAGACATGCAGAAGGCCTTTGACTGTGTCCCTCGTGAGATGATCGGCTGGGCGCTGCGGTCCAGGGCCGTTCCTGAAGTCTTTATTGACATTATCCAGGACATGTTCCACGATTCCAGTTCCATAGTTAGGACTGCGTTTGGTGACACGCTTCCCTTCCCTATCACCGTTGGAGTACACCAAGGCTCCGTGCTTAGCCCGTTTCTGTTCAGCGTAATATTAGACGTTCCGTCAAACAGCATCCGAGACCACCACGAGCAATGGTTGCTCATGTATGCTGATGATATTGCGCTAGCAGATTCGGACAGGGGACGGCTGGTGCAACGGGTGAATAAGTGGGAAAATTCACTTGAAAACGGCGGTCTGAAACTTAATGTGGCGAAGACGGAGTACATGGCCTGCAACACCACAAATCCCCAGTCCGTCCGCATAGGCGTTGACGTGGTCGAGCGCACGGACCGTGTCAAATACCTGGGATCTGTGTTAAGCGCGTCCGGGGGCATCGACCGTGACGTCAGAGCCCGAATTTCCGCTGCTTGGACCAAATGGCGTGAGGTGACTGGTGACATTTGTGACCCCAAAATGCCGATCAAGCTGAAGGGGCAGGTCCATAAAACCATCATTAGGCCTGTCCTTTTATATGGCAGTGAAACATGGCCGTTACTAGAGCGACACAAGCAGGAGCTGCGCGTCACGGAAATGAAGATGCTGCGGTGGATGTGTGGAGTCTCACGCAAAGATCGCGTGCGTAACACCCACATCCACGGCAGCCTTCGTGTTCATGACATCACGTCTCATGAGCTCCATTTAGTGCTCATTTTGGTATGCAAAAATTGCCTTTGGACATCCTCCATTTAATAGATTGGTCAATTAACATGGGTATTGGATTAGAGACACCCTGTGAGTGATGACTGAATTGAACTTTAAATCACGTTCTATAAGAGCGGCAACGTCAACACACTACTTAGCTTTCAGAAAGATTTCACAATTCTGGAAACAAAACTTATCTATTGACTGACTCTTGATGTTTACACATTAACTATGTTTAAATCTGACCCATAACAAGTTTTGAATAAGTTGGTAGATGGTTGTTAACTTCAATAAACCCTAACAACCCTATAGTCCCTATAGTTTTAGTTGAAAAACCAAAATGTTAACTCCCCAAACAATCTTGAATAGAGTAAAAATAACAAGTGCCATGGCCTCCCTGAATCTATGTAAATTCGTAGTTACATCTACTAAGTAATCGTGTAATGTGAACCAAATTTTCAGTTAAGTAATAATAAAATCATTCTTCATTTGCAAATTGTATTTAAATTTTTAAGTGGTAAGTAATAAACAATAAAATTTCAAGTTGATACTTTTAATATCCTTCATAAAATCTGTGCACTTAGGAAAAAACCTATGTATCAGTAAATTTGATATTGGAGCTGTGTATGTATATGTAGTATATGCGTCCAGAAAGCGAAGAAGGAATTACTATAAGTACATACATTTGTTCAATTAACTAATATAAATAAATTGTTAAGTTAAACATACCACCACCTAACCTAGACATAAATTATGGGGGTGGCATATCTTTGGATACAACCTCCAAAAAATCATTGTAATTTATGTTGTATTGATGACCCACGATGGTCGACTGAATGAATGAATTGATTGATTGATTGAAAAATAAATAAAGATTACAAAAAACAGTGCACTTTACCTTTTTTATATGTTCACATTTGTGTATTTCTAATCACCTGGCGTATTTTTTCTAGTGCTCATTTAAAGTGGAACAACTTAAACTGATGCAATTCTTATATTATTTGGCTGTTGGCGTTTTTAGAATAAGGGCCTAAATGTTGGTTGTTTTCTTTCAGGACCAATTTATTACGATGGGAAAATTCAAACATGGCGCTGTTCCTCTCAAATCTTGTAAAAGTAGAGAACTGCGAGGAGGGCTTCTCTTAACAGACTGTTTCTGTTTACGACGAAATGGCTTGCAGTCTGATTGTCGGCGAACTGGTTGTCAGAACTCTCCACAGTGCCAGGCTCTCCCGGCGCCGCTGTGCGGACCCTCCTATTTTGCTTGCAGAACACATGCACAAAACCCGCATGCTACTGCGCTTAGTGAAATATGCAAAATACAACCTAGTTCATTGTAAGCTGCTGCTGAATCAAAACTGATTTCGTCACATATCAGAGCAAAGAAATTTTTTGAAAACATACTTAACAGAATCGTTTGTTATAAAAATCGTCAATTCATATTCAGCTTTATTTCTATGGAAGCTTCTTTTCCTTCGTAGAAATTACTGCCTGACAATAAAATATTTAAATTTGGAACGCCAAAAAAAAGAAGAACACCCCGTGGTCAGAATTTTGACAGAAGAAGTTTTGTCTTCGGCCGTTTCACATGATTTAATGTAAAAAAATTGTAAATCACAAAATTCTAAATTCTTGTTTCCTTTAACTTTTTAATGATTCTGTAAACCCAAAATAAGAAAAATACTGCTAAAAGCTCCCTCCTTCGTTTAATTTCAAGATCCTCGTTTAAAGACTGCAGCTGCGTATTCACGATGTAAGTAATGCTAATTCCTATAAGGTGGGTAAACTCCCACGAGTTATACCTACCAAGTCTTGTAATTTGTAAACCATTAAACTGTTTGACAAATTTTGGCCACGGAAGAGTAAAATCTACGGCATGGCATTTTTTTACATGTCGAACGAAGCCGCAGACGTAACTACCGAGATAACCAACATGTAAAATTTGGCGTTTTCCGCGTGCTTCATATGAATAGGAAACTTTTAATAAGCGTTCAAGAGTTCCTTCTTGAACGCTTATTAAAAGTTTCCTATTTGCTTTGCATTTAAATTAAAACGACGTTCATTTCTTGAAAAACATACAAATCCTGTATAGACAAGACGTGGGATATAGATTTTGTTTGTACAGCCTATATAGCCTGTATACTTTTCAGGTGTAGTCCCTGTGGACCTATGGTATGCTACAAATATGAAGACTGCGGTCCTGCGGTAAGATTAATCATTTTTTAGCACAATTTTACGATAGGACGTAGTACCGAGTTGCAAGACATACTTACATCACGTCAATAGAATAACATCTACTTGGTCTTAATCCACAGCAACACAATGCTGCATGTTGGGAACTAGCGATTTACCTAATATAATGTATGTTTAGCTTCAGTGCCTGCCTCGTTCCGCATTCAAGCGCAATGGACTGCAGGACTGCCACTACTTCCAGCAGGGCTCGATCCGGTATCTCTGCCGGGCGGGCCCTTGCTGCCCTAGGCCCTGTCCACCGTGCTGTCCGCCGTGCGTCCGTCGCCCGCCTCCCGGCAAGACCTACGTTACACGCTTCAGCGATTTCGATCTCAAGTCGCAGTGGTAGAGTGTACGACGCGTTACCTTCTAGCCGCTAGCTCTCGGTAATAAACTGTTCTAAATTCCGTGACGGACAGCCGGCTGAATCACGTTCTATACACGTAACTATCTATTATCTGTTCACAGAAAGGTAAAGCTACTGAAGGAGCGTCTAGAGCGGAGGAGGGTGGCGCTGAAAAAAAGGACGAAAAAGAAAACCAGCTGAAAAGAACGAAAAGCCGTGAGCTGCGCGGTGGGGTGATGTATTACAGTTGCCATTGTATAAAGCGCAATGGGCTCCAACACGATTGTCGTCGAACGGGCTGCGGCGGTGAGCCGGGCTGCCTGGTTCTGCCGGACCCCGTGTGCGCGCCCAGCCAGCTAGCCCGCGCGCGGGGACTTGCCGACCCGGCCCCCTTTGCAGCGCATGTACAAGCTCAAGGGGGCAATGCATCCGTAGGAGCAGCAAATTCTGGTTCTGGTGGAGGCAAGCGGTTTATTGTGTGCGAGCTCAAGGGCATTGTTGGATCCGATGCTTCTGCTGGCCAATCTGGTAAATGCTGTAAGTGTCCCAATACTCCCAATTCAATTGCTGTACCTTCGCAGAATTCAACTGGCCAGGCCTGTATCTGTAGACAAGGCGTCAGTACAAAAAAGACACCTGAAGCGAAAACTTTTTCTAAATGTCCCTGCTCTAGTAAAGGTGCAGCAGCGGAAGCCGCCGCAGAAGCTCAGTCATCAGTTTTTGTTCTCGATGAAGAAACGATAAATACAATCTTAAACCGCTTCGAGACAAAAGAAAAGGCACCAAGTGACATGGTATTAGGACCTGGAGGTCGTATGCGTAAAGCTATGAAGTCTGTTAGTAAGGAGGAGCCTTGTACGAGACCGGGCTGCGTGCATTGGCAGCCACCGCCGCCGTGTGTGTGGGATGCGCCTTGCAAAGCTGACTGTTTTGAGACTCATCCAGGTGTACAGCCAGGTCGCAACCGTCTTGCTGGTGGTGGAAGTAGTGTAGTTAGGGATTCATTGGGTCGCAATGAGACCTCCCAAAGATTGCCCCAGACTCGTGATAGAATGAAATTATTGACACCTGAATGTTGCACAGGTTGCTCTGCTTCGGGCGGGGGAGGTCCGTCGAGTAGTGGCGGGCCAGCGGCAGGGCTGCCGGTGCTGGTGATGAAGCTCTGCTAACTGATCATGCAACGGGATACCAAACGTCAAAGGCTTAAGAAAAAGTGCAAAATACCTACTATACTTCTGAATAAACACTGTTTGTTAAAATATTTTCGTTTTCTCCTTCATTCTTCATTATGAAAATATTTTTATCATCCTTTCACATTTGAGACACTTGCTATACATCTAGGTAACAAATTTATCTTTGTTAACCCTTAATAAGGCATTGCATTGTGAAAAAAATCATAGGTTTTCGCCTGTATGCCCAATTATTAAGGTTTAAAATCGGGTGGTAACTATTTTACCTCTGCCTTTTTAAGGGTTAACAAAATTGTACCACACGCACTCAAACCTTACTCAAATAATATTTCAACGTTTACACCTCGCACAAAATTACAAATGGCTTTCCTCACATCAAGTCATATATTTACTCTCCTCACAAGAAGCTGGTCACATATCTACTTCACAAGAGGTTAACAACACATTTGCTTTACTAGAGGCTCTCCTCACATCTACCTCACAATAGCGTTGTTGCGCGATAGCGATGGTTTCGATTAGTAATTCTGAACAATAGTCCTTGAAAATCAGTTAGGATATCGATAGGACTATCGATACCATCGATTCCATCGATAATATCGATAGCTCAAATTGTAATACTATTGATGACTTTTAGTACTAACGATAGTATCGATAGTATTTTGGCTAGATATCGCCAAACTATCGATATTAATGATACTATTTGCATTAATAACGTTAACTATCGATATTATTGATAGCATCGATAGTGTCGATAGTTTTGAACTATTGAAAGTGCCTAATTTTTGATAGCATCGCAGAAAATTGAATCAAAATAAAAACAAAATATGTTACACTATAAATAATTCATTTTAAGCACTCTCATGGTATTGGAAACTATTTTATTTTTTCCTGTTGCTTAGCATACAACAGTGACCAATATACTCGTACTAACAATTAGAAAACAATAGTATCGAAAATTAAACGACTATAGATAGTCTAAAACTATCGATAGTATCGATACTATCAGAAAGTATCGATAGTTTAGTCGTCACCATTGATAGGATGCGTGCCGATTGTATCGATACTATCGATAGCTTTGCCCTATCGAAAGTCGAACATTTTACTCATACAAGGTTTTGTTGTATTTCCAGTCGATAGTATCGAAAATACCTCGATAGTTACAAAAGAAAAACTATCTATAGTATCGTTAGGTGTCGATAGTTATAAATAGTATCGAAACTATTTATAGCTTGGCGATATCTAGCCATAATACTATCGATAGTTTCGATAGTATTATAGCTAGATTGCAAGTGATCAATAGTATTAACACAATTTGTTCAATAGACACTATCGATATTATCTATAGTGCCATTGATATGCTAACTGATTTACTTACTATCGATAGACTATCGATAGTAAGCTATTGAGTGGCATCACTAGTTTCGATAATGGTAGTTGACCTCAAAAATCAGTTATACTATCGATAATCCTATCGAAACTACTGACCCTTCTCGATACTATCTGTACTCTCGTTAGTATAGATTGATAAAAATAAATAATACTAAGATCAAGTAAGTAATAATGCCTAAGATCAAAAGCTAAGATCAAAAGTATTGATACTATCGTTAGCATCAGTACAAACACTCGGCAGTTTCGATACTATCGAAAGGGTGCGTGTCGATGGTATCAATAGTTATGCCCTATCGATAGTTGAACATTTTTCGATACTATTGCAAGCTCTCGATACGCGTCGATAGATTATATATAGTATCGATAGTATCGACTTTAATGGCACGATACTATCGATAGCATCGAAAGTATAGCTACAGTTACACATGCTCATTACTAGCACGAAAGCATGCTACTAATGAGCAAGTGCTACTTAGTAGCACGTGTGTCGAAGCCTTGCTAGTTATGAGCATGCTACTTTCGAGTATGCTAAAAAATCGACAGCCGTGCGATTTATGAGCATGCTACCTGCGGCGCGGGTGGAAGGGAACGTGCTTTTAGCACGTGTGAACAGGTTTGCTTCGTTATATTTCCAGTCGATAGTATCGAAAATACCTCGATAGTTACTAAAGTAAAACTATTTATAGTATGGTTAGGTGTCGATAGTTATAAATAGTATCGATAGCATCGACTTTAATGGCGCGATTCTATCGATAGGATCGAAAAAGGTCAATAGCATCGCTTTATTCTAATTATCGATACTATCGATAGTAACATCACGGGTCCATAGTTTCGAAAGGACTATCGATAGTACGACTAATTTTCAAGGTCAACTATCGCTATCGAAACTATCGCTATTACAACAACACTATTTCGAATCGAACCCGTGCTTAAAAAGCATGTGTGTTCAATCCTTTGCTTTGAGCACGGTCATTTAGTAGCAGGCTTAAAAAAAGCATGCCAATAAAAAGCAAGTGTGTCAGTAGATGAGCGTGCTCGTTTGTAGCATGCTTATTAGCGTGCTAATAAGCATGCTACAAATGAGCATGTGTAACTGTAGCTTATTGAAAAAGGTCAATAGTATCGTTTAATTTTCACTATCGATAGTATCGATAACTTTGCAAGAATGTCGATATTTAAGTATGATTGATTTTCGAGGTCAACTATCGCTATCGCAACAACACTAATGGTGCCCTTTGGCGCTTTTCCACCAGTGTTGTTGCATTAGCGATATTTAATACTTACTATCGATAGTATTGTGTTTAGTATGTCGTTGTATAAGTGACCGGCCAAATGATCCTCTTTTCCTCGGGAAATGCAATGAGAAGCTTTATATTTATTTGACTGGTGTCAAATGTCAGTCCGTAATCAGTCTGTCCCTGACAGTGTCCGTAAAATATCTAAATTCTGTAGTATTATTTTATCGCTTATTTAAATTTTAGTAACGTAAATAACATAACAACTATGTGTAGCCCTATTTTTAGTTTGCCTAGTTATAAGGAACCTCCAGAATGCATTCCTTGCTATAAAGTCGCGGTAAAGTTTCTTTGTTGTATTGTATAGACGAAAGTAAAAGATCCTTTAACTCTATTTAGAGAGCACCAGCTCTAAGCAAAGAATAAACACAATATTTTTTACCACAAGTCAGCATTTTGAAGTGGCAGTGGGCTGGTTACATTGCCATTGAGCCGACCAATAGGAGCCAGCGTGTTTTTCAGTGGAAACCGTTCCTCGGTTAAAGTAGTGGCCAGGTCAAGCAACGCCGGTCAGCTGGAAATATGCCCGGTGGCGCCATTAGGGAAAGATCTATTATTATTTTTTCACACACATTATTATTTTTTCACAAATAGAAGTCGCACCGAAAGCTAGTTGCGTTTACGAAGTGTAAAAAGAATGCTCATCGCATTATAATTACACATACAATATGAATTAATATTTTTTTGTTCTAAACGACTAATGCTGCTAGCCGCTTATAATAATAATAATAATAAAACGCTCTATGACAGCAAACGTCTTTTTGTGGTCATATTTAATCATATATTTTTTTTAGTTCATTTTCAGTCCCATTTCGGTTTATCCGATAGTATAACAACAACAAGCTCATCCAAAATATATACAGATAATTTGCAAGACAATTTTGGCCATTCTACAGAAGTTCCGAAAATCAATAATATGGATTTGTCAACTGTGACAAATGTCAAAACGCCTCCTACAACAATAGTGCAATTTACATTAAAAAATGATCACAAGAGCGAAGGCAAGAGCGAACGTTACAAGCGCACTACCACCACCACCGCCCGCTCCGTCGCCCAGCTCGTCGTCGGTGGAGGAGTTTGTTACTCCTCCAGATACCACAGCGAGCTCAACTTCGAGCGATGAGAGCGGGCCACCGCCGCCACGACCGCCGCGACCACCTGCGCGACGTGGACGACGACCGCTGCCGGCACGCTTGGGGCCTGTGGGGCAGTCTGCCCCGCGCGGGGCCCCCGCTACCGGTGGTGTAGTGCGCCGCATGCGATGGACACACGACATGAATGTCAACTGCATGCGCGCCTATTACGGGGCTACAGAGGGAGGAACCAACCTGTCTGCGTATCGTGACCGGATGATGCCTCTGTTTCAGGCCCTTGACCCGACCGTGGCTGTTTCCGCCCAACGTCTGTCGGATCAAGCGCGGGCGATTCAGCGTCTACAGATGCTGGATCAGCCTACGCTTGATCGGCTTCGCCTGGAGGCGCTTCCAGTTCGCGCGACTTCTTCCTCGACCCAGGACCCGTCCAGCGCGCTGTCACATCCGAGTCCGATTACAGACTCGGTTCCGGTAGCGCCTCGGATGGATCCAGATGCCGATGGAGAGGCCAGTGCGAACGCAAGCGTAAGTACCCAGGCAAAAGAGCAATTGAGGAGGGCTTTGGAGGATGCGATTTTGGAATATCGCTCTACACGAGTCTCTAGGCCGCGGTTACCACGTTTGCCTACTAATAGACGCAACCTAGCGTTAATGGGGGCCCTGAACGATTTACTAGCTCCGTTCATACGGACTAGTGAAGATTTAGTTGATACTCACTCGATTTTGTACTGCGGGGCCATTGCGGCATGCCGTGTTGCTCGTGTCAAGTTTCCGGACTTTGACCGTGCAGTGCGACCTGTCGCAAATGTACCCGCATGGCAAATGCGAATCGAGCGGCGTATCAGCACGTTTAGGACCCTCATTGCAAAGCTGGTCTGCTTCAGCCGGGGGAACCATCGCCCTCGGGTTATGCGTTACGTGAACCAAGCCTTTGCTGGGACGGGTATTAAGCCCGAACAGTATATGGCTTGTGTCACGGAACGCATTGACTTTCTGAAGCAGAAGGTCTATGCGTGGGCAAACCGTATCCGTCGCTACAGAGAACGTGTGGACAGATATTTACAAAATCGCCTTTTCCAAAGTGACCAAAGGAAGGTGTACCGAAACTGGGAAGAGACTAACCAACGTGTGGGCGACGGTCAGCGACCGGATACAAGTGTCATGATTGACTTCTGGCGCAGCATCTGGTCGATGCCTGTCGAGCACATGGAGGGTGACTGGATGCGTACTGTCGAGCATGAATGCGAATCCATCGAAACCATGGAGTCAGTAAGTATTGACTCTGAAGACGTTAGTTGTGCAATTCAGACGGCTCAGAACTGGAAAAGTCCTGGCCCGGATGGATTGCACAACTTCTGGATCAAGTGGTTTCGATGCTCGCATTCGTGCTTGGCAGTGCAGTTCCAGGAATCCATCGAGGTTGGTTCTCTCCCTAGTTTCCTGTCTTCTGGTGTCACTTTCCTTTTATACAAGTCAGGTAGTACCTCGGAAGCAAAAAACTATAGACCCATCACGTGCTTACCTACCATCTACAAGCTCCTTACGTCCATTCTAGCAAAAAAAATTAACTCGCGCATCGTTGCGAACAATATTTTGGCCCCTGCTCAGAATGGATGTAGGGTTGGGTCCCGAGGTACTAAAGAACTCCTCCTCGTAGACACGACTATTTGCCAACAAGTCCGGCGGAATCGGAAAGCTCTTTCAACAGCCTGGATTGACTATAAGAAGGCCTATGATTCGGTGCCCCATTCATGGCTCAGGAGGATCTTAGAGCTGTATAAAATTGATACAACTTTGAGATCTTTCTTGAGCACATGCATGGGGCAGTGGATCACAGTCCTTCGTCAGCCAGGTGGTGGAAATGGCTCCCCTGATCCGCAGGACTTCATAAGGATAGAGCGAGGTATTTTCCAGGGCGATAGTTTGAGTCCTTTGTGGTTTTGTTTAGCTTTAAATCCTCTTAGTACCTTACTAAAGGATTCAAAGCTAGGCTATCGGCTTCGCAGAGGGGGTGAGTTCATCCCTCATTTGTTGTACATGGATGACCTGAAGTTGTTTGCACCAAGCCCCCAGGTATTGATGGAACTGTTAAAAATAACTGAGATTTTTAGCAATGCCATCAAGATGGAGTTCGGTGTAGACAAGTGTGCAGTCATGCATGTACAAGAAGGGAGGGTTGTAGATTCACCGAATTTACAGCTCTCTGAGACGATGACACTCAGATCCCTCTCTGAAGCCGAAACCTACAAATATCTTGGTATGTCAGAGTCATTGGGTATATCAGTAGCAGACGTCAAGCAATCGGTGAGGGAGCGCTTCTTTAGTCGCCTTACAAAGGTACTCAAGAGTTCTTTGTCAGGTGGCAATAAGGTGCGCGCCTTCAACGGTTGGGTGATGCCTTTATTGATATACTCCTTTGGCATACTAAGATGGACTCAAACTGAGCTGGACGCCCTGGATGTACGGGTTCGAAAATTGCTCACAACATTTCGCATGTTACACCCACGCTCGTCTGTCATGAGACTGTATATCCCGCGGAAGGTGGGAGGTCGTGGCTTTTTAAATGCCAAGAACCTTCACAACCGCGAGGTGTGCAGTCTTAGGAGGTTTTTCCTCAGCAACGAATGTGGGATACACCGCGATGTTGTGGCAGTTGATAAGGGCCTCACGCCGCTATCCTTGGCGAATGAGAACTGGCGTCAACCACCGGTGCTCACCACCGACGACCGCAAGGAAATATGGAGGAGTAAGGAGCTGCATGGGAGGTTCTATCGGGCCTTAACAGGGCCCGATGTGGACCTCTCCGCATCGGTGAACTGGCTACGTTTCGGGGACCTCTTTGGGGAAACCGAGGGTTTTGTCTGTGCAATTGCTGATGAAGTTATCAAGGTGAATAACTACCGGAAATACATCATGAAGGACGGTACGGTCGACATCTGTCGGGCATGCCGCCGTCCTGGCGAGTCTATTCGCTACGTTATTTCCGGTTGTTCTCACCTTGCTAACGGAGAGTACCTGCACAGGCACAACCTAGTAGCTAGGATCATCCACCAGCAACTTGCTCTTCGATATGGCCTTGTCGAGTCGGAGGTACCGTACTATAAGTACGCACCGGTACCAGTTCTCGAAAATAGTCGTGCATTGCTCTATTGGGATCGCTCTATCATCACGGACAGGACTATTGTAGCCAATAAACCTGATATCGTGCTGGTAGACCGATCCCAACGCCGGGCAGTGCTCGTTGACATTACCATTCCACATGACGATAACCTCGTAAAAGCTGAGAAGGACAAACTCAGCAAGTACCTTGACTTGGCTCACGAGGTGACCGCCATGTGGAATGTTGATTCGACGATCATTGTCCCGATAGTCGTATCGGCAAACGGCTTAATAGCGAAGAGCCTCGACCAACACCTCGAGAGGCTCTCGCTCAGCGGTTGGGTCAAGGGTCAGATACAGAAGGCGGTACTCTTGGACACGGCACGTATTGTCAGGAGGTTCCTTTCTCTGCAGCCCTAACCACCGGTAGTCTAGGCCTCGCCTGCCCCGCTGCCGGCGGCTCCCTAGGTTAAGATTTTTATGGTATTTTTATATATCATTGTTTTTGTAACTTTAATCTTAAGTTTTATAATTGTAATTATTTCGTTTTTATAATTATAATTCATAAGTTGTTTTTAATGTTATAAAATCTCTGTTTTTGTAAGAATACTATACAAATTTTTTATCTAAGATTTATATTGAATAAAGAGAATAATAATAATAATGAGGTGGTTTATCCACCTCGTAGAAAGCGGTGCACACCTCTCCACACCCTGAGCCGCTCACGGCCATGTTGCCGCCTTTGCCGTCCTTTTGTGTCGGCACATTTTGGGGGGCCCATCTAGTGAGTGGCAAGTCACCGTCTGCCAGGTATAAAACTTTGAGACAATTTTTATGGCAGACGTCTGTCGTCTCAAGCAATAACCCAGTAATCCAGTCCACGGAATGTACATACCCATAGCCCAATTTTTATTGTTTTCTTCATATTGTTCAATAGTTCATGCATCTGCCGTGTGTTGTCTTTGGGTAGATTTTCAATATTTATCTAGAGACAAAACCCGGCAGATGTACTCATTTCAAATTAGAGTAAATGGTACGAAAAGGCCTCTACGTGTTGGCTTCGGCCCCACGCAAGCCTCAAAGGACCGGGTCCCTATGGGCCCGTGAATTTAATCCTACCAACATAATAATAATAATAATAATAATCATTTATTCATAACCCAAAAATGTTAGTTTACAAGGCTGATACATGGTGTAGGCCGGGTTAGATATACATTTGCATTAGGAGGTTGAATCCCTGACATTGAAACTAGTAAAAACTGTATTATCAGTGTCAGTGATTCCTGGACATTTTTGACTTAAAATCAACTTATCTAACTACAATATGACTATAACGCGTGTGTGTGTGTGTGTAGTGTGTGGTGTATGTGTGTGTTTGTTTGTACACATATACACATATATATATATTATATATATATATATATATATATATTCAATTATTATGGCTTTTACAGCTTTATCAGATCTCATGAGCATCAAAAAATGTACGAGTAACGTGCCTACGACGAAAAAACAGCCTTGTATAGTGTATTTATGCGAAATAAATGAGTACTTTTCAATCATCCCCTGATATTGGTGATATAATATTTTTATCTTATTTACAGGGTCCACCATGCCTCCCATGCGGCATGGATCCGGTGACGGTCCGTCGGCCATTGATCGTGAACGATAGCACCTTCGACTACCGGCCCACAAGCTGGCCCGGCATGCTGCTCAACAACCAGGATAAGAAAGTGCGGTATCAGCTGATCAACTATGAAAGACCGGTCAGTATTCTTTTTATGATCCAGGTGGATGACCATACTAGGATCCGGAGTGCTTATTGGTTAGCTGTCACAGCAGCCTATAGATCACAGGCGATTTTGATTGGTCGCCATCACCATATTTTCAGCATAACTCACGAGCTTTATCAGCTCATCCATCCATCTATCCATTCCTAACATAACGGCCCCCAGTTCTTCGCATGTCTGTTGACTGCTACCTACTTTAACTCGCCAGTTATCTTTTCTCTGATATTGATTTCGATATTCCTGGGGGGCTAGCCAAGAGCAACACGCCACGGCGAATAGCCATTGCTCTTTGCGTGACCTTGAACTAGAACTTGGCGGTCTGGAGCACAGTCGTTTGCGCATATGCGCAATCAACTTTTACAAAAACATTGCACATTGGGTTTTTTTCGCAGCATGAGGTGAACACATGTATAGACTACGCTCCTACTATACTACTAGAGCGTGTCTTACCTGAAATGGAGCGCCACTCCTCCACCGCATTCACGCACGAATATAAATAAAAAATATGAACGGAATACAAATAAACATGCCACTGCAATTGGTCGTTCAGTAGCCGGTTGGATTCGAACCGGTTGGATGCGTCTTTTGTTCTCAAAAGTACAATCGGCACTCATAAATCAAACAAAAAGTAGTAGGGCGCGTCATTTCAAATTAGATACCATAAAGTTATTTTTATTTTGTTTCAGGCGATATCTCACTATCCATCCTGCGCACCATCATACAATTAAGTGTAAGTTTTCGATTGATAAATTTGAGAAAGCACTCTATATTTTTTAACTTTGCTGACAATTATCTTCATATTATTTAAATGATGAACCGACCGACCGAATTTCCGCGGTTTTGGCCAAATGGCGTGGGGTGACTGGCGTCGTTTGTGACCCAAAAATGCCGATCAAGCTGAAGGGGCAGGTCTATAAAACCATCACTAGGCCTGTCTTTTTATATGGCAGTGAAACATGGCCGTTACTAGCGTGACACAAGCAGAAGCTGCGCGTCACGGAAATGAAGACGCTGCGGTGGATGTGTGGGGGGTCTCACGCAAAGATAGATAGCGGTAGCTTTCGTGTTTGTGACACTGCGATGTCATGAACAAGCTGCAGGAGTGCCGCCTTCGTTGGTATGGTCATGTCTCACGGAGATCGGCAAACTACGTGGGCAACAAATGTCTGGCCATGCCGCCCCCGCCAGGTACCGGCAAAAGAGGTCGACCCAAGAAGCGCTGGCTCGAAGTAGTTAAGGGTGACATAGATACGTGCCAACAGACTCACCTCTGAGGATGCACAAGACCGTGCGAAGTGGGCCAAGAACATCATAAGAAAGGCGGACCCTGGGACCCCGTATGAGTCCCCCCCCCCTCCGCTTTAACCGGGTTAAACGCACGGATGATGATGATGATGATATCCAAATATTGAAAAATGTTTGGTCAATATAACTTTATAACGGTAAAAAATCGGACATTATTTTAAAGGATTTAAAAACCCTGCCGACAGAGATGAAAAATGTCCTTTTGTTTTTATTTAACCTGAAGCCTTAGATTAAATTCGATTTAATAATTTAAGATAAGCCCTAATTTACGCTTCAGTTGCTTTCCGGGACTGCACATGTGAAACCTTTTTCACTCGTAAACTAAACTCTTTTGCAAATTTTGATTTGACATTATTTAAAACATGAAGTAAAATTGTTTTAATGTCATTTACTGACATAACTAATGAAGTCTTTGGCTAAAGTCGAAATTCTGGAGTGGTAATTTTGACAAATAATAAAATCGATTTTATTAAGTACCTAATTTAAATAGTAAATATTAGATAGATTAGTCCCAGGATCAGAAAAATGTGTGATCGTATGACGCTTATTAACAAATTGCAAGGTGTCATGTCGGCTCTAGGGTAAGTTTTTCTTTCATGACTTCGAACTTTGCTGATGATCAAATTAATAAATAAGTCCAAGGAAAGGCGAAGCCAGGGCCCATCTCTATTTTGATTTTGCCTGTAATGAATCGAAGAAGCGCATTCACTGATAGCTTTATCTTAACGTTTAATCTTAAAAAGTTTGTTTAGTCCGTCCGCATGGCTCCCCCGTCCAGGTGGGTCTGCAGTTTCTCGGGCTGTTGCTAACCCTTCCCAATATTATTACAGGGGAAATTGCGGAGGAGGTGGTTCACCATGCTGTCGACCGTGCTGCCCCCCGCCATGCTGTGGAGGCGGTGCCGGTTCCGTCGTCACAGTATACAGTCAAGTAGCGCACATCCAATAAATGATGACGTCTCTCAGACACTGCATTTCTCAAGTTTTATTGATTCTAAAGGCCAAGACTCATGCGATGGTTATTTAATAATCTTGTAAAGGGACCAGTAGTAAATTTACTTCCAATATTGCCTGTTAGGTACTTAAAGCAAGCTAAATAGATTGTGACCACTGACAACCACTGTGAATACCTCGGAATTGGTTACTCAGCTCGAAAACTTTAGTATTCGTACTCTCCACGCAGAGTATGCGTTTTAGCACCAATTGGAGTTGAGCTTATGCCGGCAGTACCTTAAAGGGGTTGACGGTACTATGTACAGTGGAACTTACACTTATTGTTTCTTGTAGTGCTCCACCACGCTTTGTAATTACTACCAGTGTAGTGGTGTCAGAACACCAGTGTGACTGTTTACCGTATGTCAGCCTGCTCAACAGGAACAGACTTAGGCTGCGAGACCATAAAAATGCTGATAATATTTTTTATCCCAACAGATGCAATATTGGCTGTTGGACAGCCTCCTCGCCCAATAGCTGCTTTCGACAAAGCCACCATCGCCATTGGTCACCACAAAAGGTGATGTCATCTCATCAGCATCGATTCAGCACAGAACAATATTTTTTAATCATCGACCGTGCTGGCAATATCAGTGGTGTTGTTTAGTGAATTAATATAAAAATATGTAGGTAAATAATGTCTTAAAACAATTAGTGTCGTTTTGTGAAAGTAACAAATGTTCGGTCTATTAAAAATTGTAACATTCAATTAAAGTGTTATTTTATAAAAACCTATTTTATTTAAAACTACATATTATATACTTAGGTCCCTAGGGCCTGATCATCGCGTTGACCTTTGTCCTGGTGGTAGAAAGAGGCGACTTCAATAAATTATAAGTAGCCGATCATCAAAATAAAAGAACGCGCATGTAATCTTTCCATCTTTAAAACTATTCGCTGGGTGCGCGATGGAAGCGCCAACCCGCGCTTAAAATTACTGCGGACTTTGAAATGGCAAATGGCTGGCTATCATTACGAGGAGTAGGAAACAAACAAATAATTTGTTTGTTTCCTACTACTCTCAATGTAATTCGATCATGTAAATCAATAGTGTCGATAGTAACGTGGAGCTTTTTTATTTCTTGTCTAAAATGGCACAATAAGTTTTTTTTAGGAGTGTACACGGACTTTCTCATAACTCTTTACGAGAATTAAGGAAAGCCATAAGCAAATTTAATTGAATAACGCATTTCATCTATATTGTAGACGATTATTTTTGAATGTAGTGTCGTTAGTAATGCATACTTTTAATGTATTTTCAGTTAAACGGCTAAATTAATTATAAAACTGAATTCCGAAAAATCACACACAACATCGCTTTCCAACCACAAACAACAATAAAAGGAAAACAATATTTTAGAACAAAAATATTGCATTGAAGCTCGTGTTAAATTCATCAAGCTTCAGTAACATCGTGAATTTTACACTTCTGGCACTGAAAAGGAGATCTTCTTTTTGGGCCTTTTCTCAAAGTGCCAGCCAACAAAAAAGTGGTAGGTACGTATAGTTAGAACTAGTCATACGGAGCAATAGTTATTATGGCCTAAAAGTCGTAGGGTTGCCACAAGCCAAGTTATATATATATAGTTCAAAGATTCGTTTATTTCATACATTTATTTATTTTTAAAAGTGCTGGGATAAATAAAATAATGATAGATATTACAAGAAGTAATGATCTCAAGCATTTCAACTTTAGTTTTTACTTGTCTGTACAAAAGTAACGAATCTTTAAACTCGTCTAACTTGGCGTGTTGCAACCCTACGATTTTTGTGCCATAATGCTTTTGCTCCGTATGGCTAGTTCTAACTATACAAACATACATATGTTTATGTTGGCCGGCACTTCCAAAAAAAAAAATTTATAATTCATGCAGATTAAGGTTTTTTTTTGTTATTTGTGGAAATAAAGGTTTTCTAATTAGCTGACACATTTCGCGATAAAGTGAAAATGCTTTAGATCATTGTATCAAGCAATATCTATCATTATTTATGTTTGCACGCATTTTCAAAAATCAATCAATGTATGAAAATGACGAATCTTTGAACTCGTATAACTTGGCTTGTGACAACCCTACGACTTTCATGCCATAATAACTATTTAATTGCTCGTATGACTAGGTCTAACTATATACGTACTCTTTTTTTTTTGTTGGCCGGCACTTTCAGAAAAGGCCAAAAAATGTATGGAGCCAGAATGATCTCCTTTAAGTATGATGCCCCTAAAGTATTTCATTGAAATTAATGTGATGATTATGAATAGCTATGAAATGGTAAAGTTTTTAAAAATGGTTTGGAAGAAAAAGTTTATGTATTTTTTTTTTAATTGGCTTTCAAAACTTAGGGAAAAAACCGTATTTATCACATTTTAAGTTTCATATTTTTTTTCTGAATTATTATTCAGTGCCATATATGTAAATGCTTTTGAATCAAGTAGACCTAATATTTAGCTAACAAGGAAAAAAAACTAAGCATGTACCTCAACTGTTTGCGCCACAGTAACCAAAAAGTGAAACAACCCAAAAATTTACGAAAATTTGTAAAAAAACATAACTCGATAACAACAAAAAAAACATCGACAAAAACCGCGGAACATACATGGGGATCAATCGATAGGTATTTGGAATCCCTAGAACACAGACCTTCGCTGGTACATGTTACCCGGGACAGCCTGTATATTGTAGACGATTATTCATGACTGTAGTTGTATGTCGTTAACTTAATGCTTAATGCATACTTTTTATGTATTTTCAGTTAAATATGGCTAAATTAATTATCAAAACTGGATTTCGAAAAATCACACATAACATCGCTCTCCAACCACAAACAACAATAAAAGGAAAACAATAATTGTTTTCTTTCACAAACCCAACCACAAACAACAAATAAAAGGTTGGAGAGCGATGTTGTGTGTGATTTTTCGGAATCCTGTTCTTATTAGTTTTCACTCAACATGAGCTAGATGTTAAAAGAAACCAAATGTGAAGATCATAATTGAGCCACACTATTGAAGCTCGTGTTATTCGTCAAACTTCAATAACATCGACGCCATAAAAAACGTTGTTTTTAGGGTTTCGTACCTCGAAAGGAAAAAACGGAACCCGTATCACTTTGTTGTCCGTCTGTCTGTCAAGACCCTTTTTCTCAGGAACGCGTGGAGCTATCAAGCTGGAATTTATATCAAATACTCAAGTCTACTGTCACTTAAAGCTGTGAAAAAATCAAACTTCTAAACCAACGCAATAACAGCCGTGTATGCAGTAAATTTCCGCAAATTTTCGACACTCGCAAGGGAATCAAAACCTACAGGGTACTTCCCATGAACTCAGAATCTTGAAATTTGGTACGCAGCAACGTCTTTTAGCACAGATAAAGGAAAAATTACGAAAACCGTGATTTTTTGGAACATCATATAATTTTTTTTCAATAAATATACCTACAGGTTTGCACGGAACCCTCGGTGCGCGAGTCCGATTCGCACTTGACCGGTTTTTTTGTTTTTGCAATCTTTGGCGTAGTAAATACATACATATACATATTATGGATATACCTAGTATCCATTTCAATGCAATAAATATTTTTTTACAGATTGATTCTATTCGTCAACAACTAGTTCTTCTAGTTGTAACATACAAGTGGAAAATGTGATTGTGTGTACAATCAGAGTGGCAGGTGTAAATATATTGCCCCTCTGATATACTTGATTAAAAAAAAAGATGCGCCAGACAACACTCCTCTTGTAATGGTCTCGAAGTAGGGATTAATTTACCTGTGTTACGAGTTACCACACAAATAAATAAGCCAGAGGCGTCTCCCAGCACACCCAGACCCGAGTCAATTCAGAAATGATCGTTTCCTAAATGGACGTGACCGGGAATCGAACCTAAGGAAATCGAGGCGAAAAACCGTGCTACAGCGCACTACGCCAATCGTGTCGTAATAACCATAGAGAAAGCTTCCCCAAAACCAGAAGAAAAGAAAAGGGAAATACTGTAAAGAAATGTATCTACCAGCAAACAAAAGTCGGTGTGATCCTTTGCCGTTAGATGATTCAGAACTGAAGGGAGAGTCAGCATTAAAGTTCACAATGGAAACTAGTGTTTTGTGTTTCAATACGGAAGAAAGTAATGCATGCGTTACCAAAATTGTTAAGAATTTTGTAGACCAGGTTGAGATTGATTTACAAAAACAAAATTGCGTTGAACGTCTCAAAAACTTTCAAATTTTTAAGAATTTATAGAATTTGTGATCACTGTTTTTGCCATTGTTCTTGCAATTAACTACGGCGCAAGTTTCGTAAAGCATATTTATTTATTTTTGCTTAGTAATGAACGGATACCGTGTACATTTCACTAGTAAATAGTGACAGTGGTTCCGCCGAAAGTTCCTATTTGGCCACGCACTACATCGCACCCAGCGAATAAAGGTACTATTTGGAACCGAGCTGCCGACTGCAACTGCCGACACCACGTGCAGCGTCCCATTGTTATCTATGTCATCCACCATCAAGTGACCATAAAGGTACCAAATAGTACCTTTTATTTGGAACCTTGGACTGCAACTGCGACTTGTTACCTTTACCATCACAAATCACGATACCTACAGTTTTACTAAAACAAAATATTGTGGTTTAAATAATTTATTGATCCGACACAAACACTTCATTATCTTTCAGTTGTGAGTTTTGGTTTATCACATTTTCAGGTTTGCAATTTTTCCGTCTTTGTGGTGGTTTCTTCGGTTTACAGTTTACATGATCTGCGTGTGGCAGCTGTAGATGTTGATGCACGGGTTCACGGCGTAGCACCTCTTCGTTTCTGGTATGTAGTTCTGGCAGATGTAAGGCCCGGTGGGACCGCAGCCGTTGGAGGTTGTTCCGCAACCATCCGGCACGCAGATCTGCCGAGGTGCACAGTAATTGTTGCCGCCACCCATCATTTTTTATAATCACTTGTTAGTTTAGAAAAAAGCTCAAAGGTAGAATATCTAAATAAAGGTTTGACGGAAATGCGAGCGTGTAGAGTCCGTCACTTGTATTTATAACTGAAGCATGACCAACTGATTTAGGATTCGAATCTAGGTGGGCCAGCGGTAGACCATGGAATGATTTCAACATGAATTACTATTGTCAATTGAATGATGTATTTATTACTTGAAAATTTAGTATTGCATTTTCCCAGGATTACGTTTTTTATTTTTATTAGTGTAGCAAACTGAAGTGGCAGTGGGCTGGTCACATCTGTCGCAGAACCGATGGTCGGTGGAGTAGACGGGTTCTCGAGTGGAGACCACGACTCGGAAAGCGTAGTGTGGGACGTCCACCGGCACGTTGGACCGACTGAAAGAAAGTGGCTGGTAGGGACTGGATGGCAAAAACGGGAGATCGGGCTTTGTGGTGCGCCCTGGGGGAGGCTTATGTTCAACAGTAAATAAATAAATAAATATGCGCCAGACAACACACCTCTTGTAATGGTCTCGAAATAGGGATTAATATCCCTGTGTTACGAGGTACCACACAAGGAAATAAGCTAGGGGCGTCTCCCAGCACACCCAGAACAGAGTCAATACAGAAAAGATCGTTTTCTGAATTGACCCGACCGGGAATCGAACCCGGGACACTACGGAAATCGAGGCGAGAAACCGTGCTACAGCACACTACGCCAACCGTGTCGTCAAACTGTGGACTGCTATAGGCTGAAAAGAAAGAAGAAGGACGTTTTTTATTTGAGAGTTCCGTCCGCTGGCATGGAGATTGAATGTTGTGTAAACTTACTCGTACGTTGTTGTGCTTTCCGCTATATTCAAAGATGTATTTTCGAAATGATACCCAGCATAAGTATTTAATTGAGATTTTATAACGACTCTTTTAGAGCAACCGTGGTCGATACGCAAAAGCAGGTTCGACTTTTGCACCAGTGGCCAGTGCAAACGGTTGATGATGAAACAAGTATGTATGGTGGGTCTGGGTCATAGGTCTGGAGGTTTGTGGTACATTCGTGGGTTCTGGTTTCCATAACATAAGGAAAAACCTTATATTACCTTCGAACCCAGAGACAGTGCTCATGAAGAATTCTCATTTAATTGTTAACAAACCTCCGTTACAAAGGCCTGAAACAAGCAGTCATTATCCAAGTGCGAGTAAAAAATATTGACTTGTAAACCCGTACACAGCAGTGGTACTTACTTACCACAATTCCCTTTTTGGCGATTTATAGTATCGTTACTACATCATTATGAGAGCTTCCATACCGCTTTACATGAGTGAAGCGGAATATATAACAGGGTATATGAATATATAACAGGGTTACAGGTTAAGTTGACCTAGTTCCTTTAATAAAATAACACACATACCATCACGACTTTATCCCAAACGGGGTAGTCAGAGGCAAGCGACTGTTGCCGTCATGGTGAACGGAACACTTAGAAGCCCACTTTAAAAGAAGAAAATCACCTACCTATTATCCGGGTCCGTATTACCGTATTGTTACTTTTATTACTTTTAAGACCTTTGTATTACATACGAGAAAGCAATAAATAAATAAATAAAAAAAGAATAAATAAATAAATAAATATCTGGGACAATTCACACCAAGATCATCTGACCCCAAACTATGCAGAGCTTGTAATATGGGCGTCAGAGACTGATAAACATACTTAAATATTTCTAAATAGATACTTAAATAGATAATAACACCCAGACACACAACAAATACAAATGTTCGTCACACAAATATTTGTCATGGGTGGGGATCGAACCCACGACCTCTGGCGCTAAAGGCAGGATCGCTGCCATTGCGCCAACAGGCCAGTCAATAAATACTGTATAAACATTTAAATATGCATTTATATGGTAAAAAGCATTTTAAATGCAAAGTCTGCCTTCTTGATTTAACATTAGTATTTTTGAAGCGCAGTCAGTATCTTTGTGGGTCGCGTCGTGAGCACGAGACGCGTTATATGCGCCCGCGGGACGCATAATACAATAAAAGTAAAGTAAAGAAGTGAAGTAAAAAATATCTTTATTCCTATAGACTTATAAAAAGTACTTAACATAAGTACCTAATAAAAAAAATTACCACTTACTAGCAAAAATACGCTAAATAAAATAAACGTAAACAAAATAATACTATGATAGTAAATATTATTATCATAAATAAATATAATGTGACTCTACCACCGGTTAAACAAAATGATACTATGATAGTAAATATCATAAATAAACATAATGTGACTCTACCACCGGTTTAGAGGTTGTTTTCGATCGAGAAGATCCCGGTGGGAAACTCAATGGTTACTCTTTTCAAACTGGTTTGTTTACATATAAACCGGCCAAGTGCGAGTCGGACTCGCGCACCGAGGGTTCTGTACAAACTTGTAGGTATATTTATTTAAAATATTTTCATTATTTGTACATAATGATGTAACTAAAAATTTAAGGTTTTCGCAATTTTTCCTTTATTTGTGTTAAAAGACGTTGCTGCGTACCAAATTTCAAGATTCTGAGTTAACGGGAAGTACAGTCAACAGCAAAAGTAACTGATGATTGAACAAACTTCCGATTGTTTTTATGAATGAAAACTACGGAAAAAAAATCACATGCGGCAAATAGCAATTAATGAATGAACTATCTCATGTACTTATATTCTTAGTATTTAATAAAATAAATAAATATAAATATGCGCCAGACCTCTTGTAATGGTCTCGAAGTAGGGATTAATATTCCTGTCTTACGAGTTACCACACAAGGAAATAAGCCAGGGCCGTCTCCCACCATACCCAGACGGTTTTTTGTAAAATCATTAATTTTAGTACTTTAAAGTATCACCTACTTCCGCTGTTAACTGTACCCTGTAAGTTTTGATTCCCTTGCGAGTGTCGAAAATTTGCGGAAATTTGCGGCATAAACGGCTGTATCTTTTGATTGCGTTGGCTTAGAAGTTGGATTTTTCACAGCTCGAAGGGACAGTAGACCTGAGTATTTGATATAAATTCCAGCTCGATACCTCCACACGTTCCTGAGAAAAAGGGTCTTGACAGACAGACAGACGGACAACAAAGTCATCCTATAAGGGTTCCGTTTTTTCCTTTCGAGGTACGGAACCCTAAAAATAGAATTGACAGAGTAAAGTCATACCCACAGTATGTCGTATGTGCTAGACACAATAGGAAAACAATTTTACCGCCGGGTGGTAGGTACATCGACAGACGACCAGTTAACAAAAAATGTGCAGAGGAGCAGATTATAGCTAAGATGACCAAAAATATACGTGTATGGATAGGACACTTGCGCAAGGCCAATTTTAGAACATGAAAAATTAAAAAAGCTGAACAAAAAAAATCTACAATAATTTTTAGAGCGTGTGTGGCGGAAGGGGTTTTCAAATTTGCTCAGGTATGTCATCGTCATGGCAACGTCAAATGCAAATTGTCATTCATTTTAGCACCCCTGCTTCCTATTTCTGAAGCATAGTTACGCCGAAACGTTGAAATGCTAAAAGTCAGAAAGGTACCTAATGTGCCCCAAACAGGTTAGACGGGCCCTGCAATCACGCAAGCGGGCCAACTCGCGCGTGCGTGATGAAATCCACACAATATTAGAAACACCCTTAATATTTTTGTAGAATAATTATATAAATTGGTGCCCAATGCATTATGTTAAAAACACTGGATTTTTGTACGGTTCAAACTATCCTCGCAGTCTAACAGCTCTCAAATCCACCAGATTAATGACATCGATAGGAAATTAATGTGAATAAGAAAGTCTTTTCTACTCTCAAATTAAATGTCTGGGACGTAAAATATCATCAATCGAAACAATATTCTATAGCTATCAGTTGCCGTTCTTTTGAAATAAATGACAGGCTAAGGCCAATGTAATGGATTAAGAATT
The DNA here is from genome assembly GCA_947369235.1 of Udea olivalis. Taxonomy (NCBI): domain Eukaryota; kingdom Metazoa; phylum Arthropoda; class Insecta; order Lepidoptera; family Crambidae; genus Udea; species Udea olivalis. Next base: position 11,107,826 of record OX376341.1, on the reverse strand, counting down.
GTGATATTAAAAAAAGAGTATATTTTTATTAAAATAAAATTATTACAAACTTTTTTTTTAGTTGGAACCACATTAGACGGTTACATTAACAAAACTGTAAAAAAACTTTACAAGTCATCATACACGCAAGTGGAAACCACATTCTCTTCACTACCTGAGTGGAACTGGAACGTTGTAACAGCATCCTGACTGCGGTCCCTGACAAAAAAAACATTTTTATAAATACACTTAACTATGTAGATAGAACAACGAGAATGAAGAAAATCTGAGCATGCCGAGCCAAGAGTAAAAAGCCACCATGCCTTTTAGTAAAAGAACGACAATGGCATAAACGAAGTTTTGACTCATAGTCAATTAATTATGCAAGTGCTAATTGTCATTCCTATACATTTGAGGTTTTTTTATGTATGTATGAAAAAACTTAGTGATGTTTTTTTCTTGGTTAGGTATGGTAAGAGCCTCAAAGTAGAAAACATTAAAACAATCACCTGTCTCACATAGTTTGAAACATTGTATCGCACGTTTGGGTTGCACCTATTGTAACATGATTCTGGAATGCCTGAGGGTCTCGTGGCATAGACGCTGTCATTAACAATCAGCGGCCTTCTCCTAGTCACAGGGTCGAGCTCACAGTACGGACACGAGCTACGGCAGACCGGCAGGCAGGGATATGGGCAACGTGGGGCGCGGGGACAGATCGGCCTTTGTTTAGGCAGTATCGGAGGAGGGCACTGAGGATTGCAGCACGGTAGAACAGGCTGATAGCACGGCGTAGGTTCAGGGCATGGGCAAACCTAGAATAAATATCAAACAGTTACAAGACAATCTGAATCTAAGTTAAATATACTTTTGACAGATGTAACCACAGGAACAAAAGAAGACTTACCGGCGGAGGATCACAAGGTTCAGGCGGTGGACAACACGGCAACATAGGCGGACAACAGACAGGTCTTGGCGGGGGGAAGGGAGGCGGCTCACAAGGTGGCGCCCGGCGTGGACGACAAGGCGGCAGCACCGGCACGATCGGCGGAACCAGGTCTGGGATTACCGGCGCAGGACATTGACGAAACCTTGGCTCGCATCTGCAGGGAGGGCACGGCGTGCACGGGCACGGTGGAGGGCAGCATGGCTGGCAGCACGGCGCCGGTGGCGGGCACGAGTATGTGCACGGACCCATTCCACATGGTAGGATGGCGGGACACGTTGGGCAGAAACACATTGAACACATTTCTTTATAAAAGTATCACTATTACACTAAATTTATAAGGTTTACTGGAAATTTTACGTTTTTAATAATTTATAAATTTTAATAGATTTAATTCCTGGTTTTTTTCATCTTTTGTCGGAAGACATATTTTGTCAATTTTTGTCATCTATTTCTCTTCTCTATGATAGGTCCCCCCAAAAAGGATTGCCTCAGAATCCAACAAAACTCTGCGGTAAAAACACAATAAAAACAATTCAAAAATCTGTCAATATTCACATTCAATTATTCGTTCAAAATTTTTGTCAATTTATTATTTTTTCATTTTCTTTTTAAATAGAAAATTTATATAAAAAAAACAGCAAAAGGCCAAAATGAGTGCACCGTTCTACAGTTTCGACCCCTGCGTGTGCACAGGGCTGCCGTGCGGCGCCTGCTACCCTTACAGCACGAAGCCCTGCGTGGCGTCTCGGAATGACCTTAGCGCCTGCTCTGTGTGTCCTGGAGGTGGCTGCTCTCCTTGTCCGGCACCCGTCAGGCCTTGCCCAGAACCTTGCATACTGCCACCTATCTTGCCGTGTCTACCGCCGTGTCCTCCGTGTGACAAGGTGAACAGTCTGGTTTAAAAAACTACTGTTACCACTTCAAGCCATTATCAAATATTATTAGGGATTTAAAAATGTTTATGCATATTTCTCCGATTTCCATGGTTCAACCTCTTAGTCTCTCTTTCAGGTGGTCTTGGTGTGAAGTTTTTTAGATCTTTAAATACATATAAATGAAATATGGCTGGCTGAGTGAAACTATTTCATCGCTTACTATTTTTTTTGCAGCCCTGCACTCCTGTACCACGACCAATTCCAGTCTGCGACACAGTAGCGATTCCGTGCTGCCGGCCTAACCGATGCAAGCCATGCCCATGCTACTGCTGCACGGAACCAGCAGTTTGCTCACCGAAGCGCTGCAGTTACCCTGGAGTACCTATTTGCTCCGGCTGCTGTGGCCCCTGCATGCCGGTCTGGTAGAGGCGTATGTGGTCTGAGCAAGCGTAACCAAGATTGTATTTTTTTTCAAAATGTTTTTCAGTCTATTTTTGTGTCGTTCTTATTAAACCATTGGGAACTTATTTGGTCAGTCAATAAATAATTTATATCGTACTCATTGGAGTTTGTTCTCCCTATGCAATGGAACATACAATGTATGTCTGAATGTTCCATCTTTTAACATTCTCTCTGTCATATGCCACACTGCTGAATATTATAAATTGGCGGCAGAGATTTGAAGTGGGTTAGACTAATTATTATTCTAATATCTTTAGGAAATATTATGATCTTTTTATTGCTTCTGATTGAAATAATATTTGAATCAAGTACCGAAGTTTGATTTAAGTAGCATCTGAAGCTAAAGTTACAAATAATTTTGATTAACTCCTATTTGTAGGTAGACTTCAAATTATTAATAGGCCAGTAGTACTATGTCAATCCCTGATAATGTAGCATCATATTGGTGGAAAGATTTTTTTAAATCTGGCCAGTAGTTTTGGAGCCTCTTCAATGCAAACAAACAGCCGAAAATCTTTTTTCTTTGTGTTAATAATATGGACAAGTTCAGTAGTTGACTGTTTGTTTGTATTGAATTGGCCATCTTGGGCCATCTGATGGTTACGCGTAGCCTATAAACACGTGCAACACAAGCACTAGTTTCAGTTCGTTGCTAAAATCATTGAATCGTTGGATGAGCACTTTGAGTGGGTTTTGTTGTTGTAGTGCTTGACATCTACTGTACTATGACACCACAACAGCACGGCATCCCCTCGTATTTAGGCTACGAATACGAGGCGATTACACTTACTACGCGCCGTCCACGAGGTGCAAGCTAGCAGTACGGGCACCGGTCGGCGCCCTGACCGCCCGCCGCCGGCTTTTTCATATTGATATTGTTGAATATATTTTATAGAACACACTATTCTATGCTCTAAATTGAATAGCAAGTTAAGGGTGCGTTTCCACCAGAGATGTGCGAGGATGCGTTGCGAGGAATGAGTGTGTTAAGAACCAATATAATTGTTTCATTCACCTAGCTTCGCACCTCACATCTCTGGTGGAAACGCACCCTAATTGCCGGGTTGGAGCGGTGCCGTTCCCGCGCCGTCATCATGTGCGGTGACCATAAAATCTAATTTTTCAGTCATCAGCAGATTGTATGCATGCACCACGTATGCACCCCGTAGTGATTCTATTATATTTTAAGTCATAAGGTGGATTCAGGCCAAACCAGGGAATGGTTATTCTATCCCCACTGTATCCAATTCTCTTTGTATAAACAGAGACAGAGCATTCTTTCGATGTTCGCTGAGAGCGAAAATACTAGTTATTGTTCGTTAGAATTCTTTTGATGAAATCAAATGAAGTATGAACTGTCATTATTACACTAAAAGATCACGAAATAACGTTATTTCTCCACCTTTAGCTCTATGTTCGTAGTGTAAACCCACCTTAAAAACCTCGCTTCTGGGAGTGATGACACTGGCCACCAACTAACTTTGTCTTCCGAAAAAATTCTGTCTAGAACCAGTTTTGTTGTCATAATTATTTTCTAAAAAAAACTTTTCACCATTGTACAAAAATAAGAAAAATATATCAAAAACCTATAAAAATTGGAAAATAGCTTGTTCATTATAAAAACAGATACAGTAAGTATTCTCAGTGTTTACTTTATACAATTCACATTTCGTAAAAACTTATGGTAACGAAACACGTTAGTGATTCTTGGTAGGCCGCCATAGGTTCCCATATAAAACTGTTCTCTTTTCAGATTCACCAGCACCAGGACCGATTCACAAGCATGTCAGTACTGCCGCGAGGTTACGAGAGCTTTCGTCCGTGCCCGAGGTACGGCTGTGTGCGGGGCGAGTATAGCATCTACTACAAGCGGCCCCGTTGCGGCCAGCCGCGTCCACAGCCGTTCCAGAAAGAGTGTGCTTGCTACTGCTCCGGACCTAGCAATGCTCCTGTAGCCAGGTATGAAATACTTTTAATTTTAACTGTTTTACTTCGCACCGTCTTGTTCGAACAAAGCTGAATTTTTCAAATAATAAGATTTAGTAGATAAAAATGACACAAATTAAGATTTTAGTGTTCTATTACAACATCATAAATAAAAACACGTAAACTTTAATAACTTGCATTTTCATTTGAGGCTTGTACAGAGAGTTGTAATAAAAAAAAAAAATTAATATCGTGTCGCATCGTGTATACCAAAATACTTAAAGAAGCCTAATCTGCGTCAATGGAAAGCTCAAACTAAGTCAAAGAGCTTAGGACAGGGCTATGCTTTACCACGTCATATTACCGTGGCTTTACGCTTAACAAGTTTCGTTTTGTAATAGACTCAAAAGACTCGAAGAAATAGCTGCTAGGGGGTTTCTGAAGGCAAGCAAGCAAGGTTTGCACTTCATGGACCGATAGCTGTCCCAGCAATCCAGCATGTCTAATCGGTGCTCAATGGTAATTTCTTACCAGCTCGTGGAGGAAGTCCTCTTCAGCAATTTATTTTGCATGAAACATTAACAGTAAACGTGTGAAAGTAATTTTAAACATTCAATGTCGAATTTCCGAGGTAGGTTTTTCATCAGTAGCCAGATATTTTTAGAAGCGCATTACTCTCTGAAGTTTCCGTAAATAAACCAGAGTGTAGACGCTTCAACGCAAACAATTTTCTTATTACATGACAAGTGGATCTAAATCATTAAGATGTGGTATGTGCCGAAGAGTAATCTTAACAACCGACATTAACCTACGGGCTTTCAAACGTAAGTCGACTTACTACGATACTAGTACCACACTGCTTGTAAAGGCATTTGAGTACCTTACCACTATTCGATTTTTTGTATTATATTGTATCTCCTATCTTAAAGTAAGTTAAAGGTACACGAAAGTACCTTCTTACAAATTGCCTGCAAATAGGACTAGGAAACTATGGAGAAACTGCTTAAAGATAGAGAACTTTGAGGAACCTACATTGGTAAAATATACATTATTTAGATGATGCACTTTTTCGTTCGTATTTATTCTTCAACAAAGGGCCCTTCTGGAAAGATAAAACTTGTCCGCTATGTGCGCCTCATTCTGACAAAAAGATGTTATATTATGTAGTGAAGAGAAATGCGTCGCGAGTCTTGTGCGCTTCAAATGAGTGCGCTCTGAGGAATACCCCGTAAATAGGGTGGTCAGTTCTATTTTTATGGATCACGAGTGCAATACAGCCGAGGGCCTCGCTGGAAGAGACGATTTATCGCAATTTCTATCAAAATAGTCGAGGTACATTGGACCCTATTGATAAAATCGTGAGGTACAGAGAACAAATTAAGCATATTCGCTGGTTTTATGAATCTAGCTCGCGAGGCCGCGCTAGGTTTCTACCTAACACGTTATCAATTTGTATTGCTCTTGCAGACCTTGTTGCTACGACTACCCGTGCAAAGCGGACTGCTTCAACCACGGCGCGTGCACACGACCCAGCGGCAAGTACGCGCGCACCGTGTGGTACCCCGGCGAGTGCTGCCCCGCCGTGCCGCCCTGCCAGGCCTTCACGTGCCCCAACCCGCCTTTCCATCCTTGCTGCTACCATACTTGCAACAAGCTAGTCTGATTAAGTCATCTAGCAGGGCTAACAGTTATATCCTATGTAGCCTCTGAAGTGCAGTTGCTCAGTGATGTTTGTGAATCGTCTGTGTTTTTGTCCAATAAACGTTAGACAGATACAAGTTTTTTTCTAACCACCACTGATTGATTGATAGTAGGTACGTTAAAAAATACTAATCCAAAAGTGGTGTGACCCATGCTGATGTAGACAATTAATAAAATGGGAGGAAAATGAAAACGGGGCTGCAAGTGTAGCTGAAAAAGCATTTAGGCGTCGCGACGCGTCGTTTAAACATTTTATGTAAAGTATTTATTTACATAATATGTTTAAAAGACAAACAGGTAGAAGTATCAACTACTGGCTAAGAATAAGTAGCATAGAAATCGAGACTGCGATTACTAGAAAATCGCGATATTAAAAGCGGTTACTGTATTACACTCACTGTTGTAGTAGCTAACAAATAAATATAGAGTAATTTTCACGAATCAAAGATACCGATCAAATATTTTATCGAGAAAAAGTATCGTAAAAAGAGAATTAATTTTCACTACTTACTATGATTTTGGAAAAAGCACATGTTAATGGTTTAGATCATTTATTCTTCGTCAGTTCTTCAAAAGATAAATTTTCTTCAGAACAACTTGATTCGTCATTGACATTCATAAAAATTATAAATTGAAAAATTTTAGAAACAATTGATTATTGATCGATCACTTACCTAAGTAGTAGGTATACTAAAATGGTACTCCATTTTTAATAAAAAATATCTCTTTGTTATGTATTTGAGCCTTAGATACTGTTAAAAAATAAAATTATAAGGAAAGAGTAGATATTACGAATCAAGAAATGATTAAGTAAACCGTTTCAATTTACGCGTCTTGTCGTTCACAGGTTAGTTTTATAGAATAACTAGCTTTTCGTCAGCGGCTTCGTCTGCGGGCCGAGTAGACTTTAACTCCCGTTTAAATATAGCCAATGTAGCTTTTTAATGGTGAAAGAATTATTTAAATCGGTCCAGTAGTTTTTTGGGGCCTATTCAATACACACAAATTATTCCTCTTTTTAATATTAAATAGATGTGTTTTTATTTCAAATTAACTAATTACGTTTACTAGCAGTATTTCATTTAAAATGTAATTTTCATCTACAAGAAGTACAAGAACTACTGAGAAACGATTAAGCTCCCAAATATATATTACCTACAGCTTTGCGTGACAAAGAACAGGTACTTAGACACAATACATGTTACATATTTTGCCACTAAAATATGTGTTTATGTTAGTTATTTTGTTGAAACTATTTAGATATGGTACTTACAATAAGTGTCTGCTAATATGCATGGATGTGTGAGTAGGTACGTTGTAAATTCTATTCTACAAAGCGTTTTATAAAACATCATATGCTATTCTGGCAGCGAGCGGCCACCTTCGTCTACTGTGAGCTTCGCGCCAATAAATAAATAGTACTTTTCGCGCGCTTTTCGCGTGCAGTTGCTTTGTTTCTTTTACAAAATAACTTTTTCAGTGATGTGTATATGTGTAGAGAATTACGAATGATATTCTCATGATGTGTGTGCTATTTTTTTACTTCGTCATCGGTTGCTTGTTTGGTAAGCTTTTTTAATATACTTGTTAATCTAAATATTTGTCTGTTGTACACCGGAAAGAGAGAAAATACCCTACCGTACTTAGACCTACCTTCTTTAAATATTAATCTCAAAAACTATTTAAGGTACATAAGTTGAACAATCAGTTTTGTGTCTGAACCAAGCAAAGAAGTTCGTGACAGTGTGGACAGAGAAAAATTTTGTTATAAATGTATTTTTCATTGTTGTTTGTGTTCATAATGCTACGATTTTCACTAAAGCCAACATTATAAGAGCTATTTTTTTATCTGGTTTGACTTAGTAGCTAAGATCATAATCAGTCAATTGTTTAGTACAAATAGGATGAGGTAACATTAAATCTATGGCACCCAGACACAGAATGAACACAAATGTCCGTCACATACCTTTGTGAACCTACGATCCTCGGCCTAATAGACAGGACACTACCAACGTACCAAGGAGCCAGACAAAAAGTCATTAACAGCAAGATTTATTCTCTCATTTAAATACAATTACCTAGGAAGCTATACGAGTTCTCATATGTATATAACTTACACCCACTCGGTGGAAACTACCTTAAGTACCTCATCCACTCTGTAAATCATATGAAGTAGGTAGGTACTTCTTTATTCATCTGACTAAGTAGGTACATTCAGCATCAAAAGTCGCTAACATGCATTTCTTTGCCTGTGGGTCGCTGGGTAGAGATCGCTTTTTAGAGATAAAGCCGCCCAAATTGTACAGTGTATGTTTTTTTGTAAGTTGTTGTTATGAATTTGTGAGCAATAAAGAATATTCACTGCTCTCCTTAACATAAAACCTACATTATGAGATACCAAATTGGTCTGTTTCAACTAGAGATATGAATGAAACAAGGATTTTGAATGTTGAGTTTGACCGTGAGTTTCATGAATGTAATGCTTTAGCTAAAAACCAACGAGTTTCAGTTTCCTTGCAAAACTGTAACTCATTTATAATCAAGCACAATTATTATTTTATATTTTTTTTAATGTGGCCTCTAGAGCCTAATGAAAACACAATTCATAAATAAGTGTTCAGAAGCTTTTGACAGAAAGCGTGCTAACAAAGATGATAAGTAATGCAATGGTTATGTTTCGGTTCGTAGCATCATTAACATGCGAGCTCCAATATTATATGCTGTTGACTGTACTTGTATCATAAGAAATAGTATTATATGATGACATGCTACCGCAATACGATGTAATCATCATCTTTATTAGGATTATGATGTCATTTCAGTATAAAGAGATTAATTTAAATTCAGAGACACTGCTGTTTTTCCATGCACTCATATTTTAGTAAGCAAAAATTTACTACAATATCGATTTGGCAATATTTAACGCTAGTAGGCAGGTAGTAAAACAAAAATGAGTGTAACAAACAGACTTTTTATGTCTGGCAAATGACTGGACTGTTGCAGCGATCCTGCTTTTAGCACCGGAGGTCGTGGGTTCGATCCCCACCCATGACAAACATTCATGTGACGAACATTCGTGTTTGTTGTGTGTCTGGGTGTTACTATCTATTTAAGTATGTATTCAGAAGTATGTGTTGTTTTTTTTATTAATCTCTGCAACCCAGAGCACAGGCTCTGCTTAGTTTGAGCTAAGATGATCTTGGTGGATCTAAGGTGTCCCAGATATTTATTTTTTAATTAATTTATTTATGTATTGATTGGTACGCTTGTTATATTCATATAAGATGCGGTAAGTGTTTAATTGGTTGATAAAAATAATATTAAAGAAACGCGTTGTATCTTTTAGAAATAAACTAATTGGAATTTTGACGACAGGATTGGCGTAATGCGCTGCAGCACGTTTTCTCGCCTCGATTTCCGTAGTGTCCCGGGTTCGATTCCCGGTCGGGTCAATTCAGGAAACGATCTTTTCTGAATTGACTCGGGTCTGGGTGTGCTGGGAGACGCCCCTGGCTTATTTCCTTGTATGGTAGCTCGTAACACAGGGATATTAATACCTACTTCGAGACCATTACAAGAGGTGTGTTGTCTGGCGCATATTTATTTATTAAAACACCAACATTTTTATTCGGCAATAAGAACAAATGTTAAGTACATGTCAAAGAATATATAAAACTATGGTATATCTGAATCCATCCAAAATAAAACCTGAGCCTATTCCATCCAAAATAAAACCTGAGCCTATTCCATCCAAAATAAAACCTGAGCCTATTCCAACTTTAATATAATTTAAAATAATTGGCAAAGCCTATTTCATTCACCACAGAGATCATTATCATTTGATACCATAACGTATAATAAAAACTGTTGTTACAGGCACAGTGGTAACCCGCGAAGCGAACATAGACATCAACAGGTCAGTTGATACGACTGACGCACGCGCAGCTTTGGCACGCCTCTCAGTCTTGACGAGTCTCACATTGCATACCCGACACATTATCAATCATCTCTGAATACATTGCATTCCTTAGAATTTCTTTTATGCGTCGGAAAGCAACAAACAGAGAGCTTTTAGGTACGAAGGGCCTAAGAGCGACACGCCATTAAGTCTCTAAATACTTACATAAAGAGACAACCATAAACACGTCTGAAAATTAGCACATTTTTATGGTATGATATTCTTCATGTAGAAACTTGAAACTATATGGCGGGTAGCTCTTCGCTAATATTTCTTTCATGCCTGATATGACTACTTAATTACTATTATTTATCCGCACACTTATATCAAATTGAGTCCCAATGCATTATGCTTAGACACTGAGGATAGAAGACACTAAAAAAAGCAAATAGTTTCAGTCTTCTCATACTCCAACTAAGAAACGATATCATTTTTGACCCCATAGCAAATGATTCGGGGTTCTGCTTTTTAAGAGAACTAGACCTATTCATATAGCGATGGACTGGTAAGAGCTTTCGGATAATAATATTTATGATAAGGAATTGCGACATAGTTATGCCGTATGCTAGTAAGAGCCAAAAAGCTGCCACATAGAAAGACGTACCAGCCAAACTACTTTGTTAAACTCTGATCTTTCAAAAGCGAGGTTGTCGCAGCTCCCGGGATGATGACAACTTGAATTTACAGCTGAAATTTACTTCTTTAAAAAAAAAATACACAAAAGTACCTCAATAACACTTCATTGAGATACTTTTGTGTATTTTTTTTTAAAGAAGTAAATTTCAGCTGGAGGTTTTTACACGAACCCTTTACATTGTGATGAGAAATATACCTCAGATGTTACGGCCTGGGGCCATATTACAATCTCTAATAGCCAGCCAAGTTAATTTCCTAAATAAACGGCAGGGAGCAATTGCGTCAGCAAATATCCAGCCTAGAAGATGCATTGGTGACAGGTAGCTGCTCACTGGCTGGAAATGAAAGTTCATATTACGAAATTGCTTGCTACGCACAGTTTAGGAAATTAACCTGGCTGGCTATAGGGGATTGTTATGTGGCCCCTGTTGAAAGTCCACAATGATGAAGCTGCACCCATACCAAGTTTAAGAAAATTATACCGGATAGCCTGTCTTTGGTCTTGATTTTGCAAACTTCCTGGTTGTTTGAAGTAGTAAAAAGATCGTTAAAAATGTGCAATCAACACTTGGTTTAAGAATGTTTCACTATAAGATATTAACCAGCAACAAATCTCCCCCCAGTTGCCGTAAGCAAACCTTCAGTGAGACGATAAGCACGGCTTACCTACCATTCATTAAAGTATCAAAACACTGTAAGCAGATTCAGATCGTTGAAATATTTCACACAATCGTGTAAATATCAGACCAAAATAACAATCTTCTACGTCAATTCTATTCCTATAGTGATTCAACATACCTGATCCGATGCGATGTGCATACTTCATCGAGTATCTACTTGTTTAGCTATTCTGTTTTGAAAACTTGATCATGCGTTGTAAATATTACCTACATTGCGCCGAATTTTAAAGATAATCCTGAACTTACTACGTCTCAATTCAATAATTCACTTAGCGGTAGTTTCAGACTATGACATGTTTACGGAAAGTAACTAATTTGAAAGATGTTTACGATCGCCTTTTGTAAGCAAAATCATTCTATCAATTTATGACTTCGTGCGATCGAATTCTTGGATTATAGCCCACCTCATACCTACTCATATAATCATAACTTCCGATTGCAAAATAAATAAATGATATGTTATTATAACTGTTTCGTTTGTTACAGAGTAAGACTTTTATCAAACGAAGCGTATTCTACATACCCGTCTCCTCCTGGTCTTCCACGCAGATATAACCAGTTCAAAAGAAGCAATGATATGGACGATAATAGCCGTTGGTTCGATCAACCGCGCCCGCCAGTACAATCTATGCATGATGCCAACACGGTGCCCCCTCAGAAGGCGATCAAGGTCCACCAATCACGGGAAGACCCTTGGCTCTTCTACCAGTCTAATTCATATCTTAAAGAAAATCATAGGAAGGACATAGACAGACATGTATCATTGATATATCCCGGCAATGAAGTGGTCCAAGCCGGGGAGTATAATTACAGGCCTATGTCCTCCTCTTTGCGTTTGGAGGATCGAAATGCCAATAGAATACGCCCAGGTAAATCCACATTATTTATTTCATTAGCAAAAAAAATGCCTCGTATTTTTCTTATCATGTTATTCTGTTTCAGGCTACAACAATTCGTGTGTGAAATGCCCTCACGACCGAACCCTGATAGCTAAACCTGGAGCTGACAGAGTCATGTTACAATATCCTCGTTTAACAACTTGCTCTGGCCTGAAAGCTCCTAGAGATGTGCGATTCACTTCTCTTTACGGCCCTAAGTTTGGATCACTATTATCACAGGGATCCCACATTATTATTGGTAGGATAACGTACAAAGATAAAGTAAGGACACAATAAAAGAGATGTTAAGATTTTGTAAGAAATGACTAAACTGACGACCTCATGAGACCTGCTCTTTTTTCAGGATATCCAAATGTGTGAAATGAAAATCCACGTGATATTGCAAAGCTGTCCAGTTCCTAGTTACTTGGTATCCGATTGCGACGAAAGGACCAAAGTATGCCATTTTTCCTGCCGCGACGTAAGTTTGGTACTTCATGGACATTCTGCGCTTTCATGCGGTGACGCCATGGGCTGGATGGGGTGGACAGGAAATCTTCCATACTGCCGAGGTTAGAATACACATTTTGCACAGAAATGTAATGGACATTAAGTTGACTGGAATATAGATGAATTTTTGCTCTTTTGGATCATATAAAAATGGGAATAAAAAATAATTAATTGTCATTCGTAAATACCTCAGACAGCTTAACCCTTTTAACGTTATAACAGCAACCCAGAGGATTAGTATGTTTTTATTGCCTACCCGTTCCTTTTCTTGTAATAACATTGTTCACTTTCATCAGCTCCAAACTGGTGTGATCGCCCAGAGCCACCAGATCACGGCCACCTCATTTGCAAAGGCTCTCCAGAAGGCTCCGGTCTTGCTGAAGGGTCAACTTGTCGTGTGCGCTGCGCCCGCGGTTGGCACTGGTCCCCTCGTGCTGCTACAGTCTGTCGCAGAGGAGCTTGGACCTTCAATGTCACCTGCGTACTCAAGAGATACTATAGAGGAAGGTAACACATCTAAAAAGGTATTGTGGTTGTTTAAGTTCAACCACTTGAGTTCAAGTTCAAGTTCAAGTTGAGGTTGTTTAAGTTCACTTGAGTTCAAGCACTTGAGTGGTTACCCACTCAAGTGCTTCATGCAACCACGGTTGCATGAAAACAGACGTCCAGAGTGCTTCATGCAACCACTTACTACGGTTGCACGGCGGCTACAGTGTCGCGTTGCATACTCAATATGAATTACTGGTCCGTTATTCCTTTTAAAAAAATACCAAGAAGGCTAGAAACTAAGGAGAGATAACTCCCGAAGTGGGGGTAAGCTTTCGAGGGCCGAAAGTCGTATACTCTGTGCCGGGCAAAACGCTGTATTGCGCATGTGCAGCGGCAGCTATTTGTCATTTCATGGTCACATGGTTTTGTTTTGAACGGTGTCACGTGCGACAGTTGTTGTTTTTTGTTGTTTCCCAAGTGAAGAAAGATAAGATACAGAATTAATTCATATGATGGCAATGTTGTTGATTTTATCTCCAGAGTAATTGCTAATTTCAATTAATCGCCATGGGGCGAAGAACTTGTTTTTTGTGTTATATGTTTTGTTTTTGACATTTTCGAGGTTGTGTTGACCAATTTTGACACTTCGCGAGGATCGCGGCAAAGAAGCGTAATGCGCATGCGTCACTGTGGGATACGGATTTAGTCCAACCCTTTCCAGGGAGTTATCTCTCCTTAGTTTCTAGCCTTCTTGAAAAATACATAGATTAAGGACAAATACATCACTCAAAGTCATTAATCAAAACATTTTTTAAGTGACAGTGACAGAATATGCTTGGTAAAAAAAAATTTGCTGCCGCCTATCATGGAATTCATGGATGATGATGTAATATGTGTTCGTAAATTCCTTAAAAATGCTAGAATTATGTATTAGTAAGGTGTTGTATATCAAAATAATCTTCAGTTGCCTCTGTTTCAAAATATGGTTATATTAATATCACATGATTAAAATATTTGTCTGAACTATGGACAAAATATTTTTTTTTTGTTGTTAATGTGTTTTTTTATTCCGCTTATTTACTTGATGATTTCTGATGAATAATTCCATGTTTCTTACCAAATATTGAAGATAGGAAACGTATCTTTCTATAGCTGACCATATTTTTATTTTATTTTAAAACGTTTATTTTAAAACATATTTTATTTGATTATTTATTTCCGCTGAAATCTGCTGACATCGCGAAATTTATTTCCAAACTTCGAAATTTTTCTATATTTTTTTTAAGTTAACATTATGTTTTAATTATCTTAATAAAAATGTAAACTAATGTAAAGATGAAATAAAATTTAAAAAACATATGTCATACCGCTATATTCTAAATTTTTTTTTTCACTAAGCCGGAATTTTTTGCAAAAATACTTAATACATACATACTCGTACCATCATTACTTTTTCCCAAGCGGGGTGGTCAGAGGCAAGTGACTGTGCCGTCCATGGTGAAGCCCTCAGAAGCCCACTTTTCACCAAAGGTATTAGAACCCAACGTGGTAGGTGGTGAGCCTTCCGCCGTTATCCGGGTTGATTTGGATTTTTATCGATGTTTTCCATCACCGGAGAGTAAGTCGGATATTTAACAATGAACACAAAGGTTTTGGTTCTGGCCAGATTTGAACTCGGCACCACACGATCCACGATCTGAGTTCGGGTGCTGAACCACTAACTAGGTCACGACGCTTCTCAATAATGAAGTTTGATATTTTTTGGAAATTATTACCAACTATGGTAAGCATAATCTATTTAAAAACCAAATAGAGGATCTGCTCTTCAGCTAGAAACAGTCCTTTGTTTAGCTTATAGTCACACGAGTGAGTCATAAATCTTGTTTACATCTCGAGTGGCGAGTGGTCCTTAAAATGCTAGAATTATGTATTAGTAATGGTGTTGTATTTCAAAATAATCTTCAGTTGGCTCTGTTTCGAAATATATGGGTATATTTTCATCAGATAATTAACCCTTTACCTACGGGGGATTAAAAACCGATGCAGGCTCTCATTAAGGGACTTTTTTCACATTATCAAAAAATTTGCACCACTTCACTCAAAGATATTTGAAGAACCTTAAGACTTACGTGTTTAACATTTTGGGTATACAGGGTGTAAAAAGCCCTTAACGAAACCAGCGCCTACGCACTCAGACTCAGACCATTAACTGAAGTCACAGAGAAAAAAAATTTTTTTTGGTGTCAATTTTAAACTTAAAAACGGATTGAGCAATGTAACGCGTGCAACAGACCGCTCCTGCGCTTTTGTGCGTGGCTGTTACGTATAATCAAGGGGTTCGGTACGCACAGTACGCACGATGTGTACACTGCGAGTTGAACGTTTTGAAGCAATTTTTTGTTAGGGAATACTTGAAATTTTGATAATGTTTCTTAAAACAAAAATTAAGTAATAATGAATAGTTTGTTTTCTTTAAAATCGTGAGATTTTTTTTTACTTTGATCTTCAATAACTTGGTAACTATAGAGTTCCCAGGTATGGTCTAGAAAGAAGAAATGGTCCTGATGGTGTGCAGAATACGTAGGTGTCGGCTTCGTTAAGAGCCTTTTTACACCCTTTATATGCAGACACTAATTTAGTATTGTAATCCCACACATTTTACATAATAATGGCAATAACGAGCACAAAAAAATGGGAAACCACATAAAGTAGAAAGTTTATTTACAAGCTCAAATTCACTGATTTTTAAAAAAGAACGAACGTGATGTGTTAGATATTGAATTACAAAACAATTAAACAACAAAAACGGTAGGTACATAATAAACCTTAATTTAAATTTGCATTATTTTCCACTGTATTTTAGTGATGTGCCTTTGAGAATGAAGCCGTCGATAATGCACTTATTGTTTAACACATATTGATAGTAATAGGTTGGGGGAAAAGTTTCATCGCATTATTTAAGAAAATTCAAAACATTATTCATTTACATTTAACTAAAATATGTAGTCATTTTGTTCGATTACTTTTTGCCATCTTGTAGGTAGGGACATGATCCCATTGCTATAAGATTTTTGAGGCTTCTCATCAAAATAGCGCTACAAGTGGTTTTGGTAGTCCTCTCTTGATCTTAACCTGAAACTGCCTATAGAATTGGGTATGGGAAAAAAAAACTAAAATTTTCTTAATCGAAAACCATTTCGAGGTATTTGTATTTTATACCTTATTTAAATATTTAACATTTTTAAAGGCAAAGGATCTAGGATATTTTTAATTAAATACGTTGGCAAACTGGGGTCAAATGAATGACCCCAGTTTGCCAAGGTCCGCAGAGAGTACATTAACCACTCACGTGCTTGGCGCAGAGGGTGGGATCACCGTTTTGCGCTTGCGCCGCGCATGAAATTTGACACCACTCCGGACCACTCGCCGCTTGAGATGTAAAAGCGATTTATGAGTCACACGTGTAGCTTTAAGCTAAACAAATGACTGTTTCTAACTGAGGAATAGATGCTCTATTTGATTTTAAATACAATATGCTTAGCATACTTAGTAATAATTTACAAAAAATATCAAACTTCATTAGTGTGAAAAATACCCGACATAATGAACGAATTTTTTTTTATTGTAGAATACAGCACGACGACATATGATTTTTATGTTTGAATCCATCATAATATTAGTTTTACTCTTAATTAGGATAATTTAAAACATTGGTTTGACTTGAAAAAAAAACCGTGAAAAAATTTCGAAGTTTGCAAATAAATTTCGCGATGTCAGCGGATATAAATGAATAAATTTAATAAATGCCTAAAAATAAATGTTCGAAAATAGAACAAAAATATGTTCAGCTACGGAAAGATACGTTTCCTATCTCTAATATTTGGTAAGAAACATGGTATTAATAATCAGGAATCACCAAGTAAATAAATAAAATAAAAAAGTCACATTATCAGCAAACAAAAAATGATTTACCAATTGGTCTACATTTCAGACAAATACTTGGTGATCTTATGAAACTCTGTTTCGAAATATGGGTATTTCGAAACAGAGCAAACTGAAGATTATTTTGATATACAACACCTTTACTAATGCATAATTCTAGCATTTTTAAGGAATTTACGAACACATATTACATCATCATCCATGCTAAGCGGCAACCAGTTTTCACAAAGCATATTCTATCACTGTCATTTAAAAAATCTTTGATTTATTTTAACGAACGCATGACATTGAGTGATGCATTTGTCCATAGTCTATGTATTTTTTTTTAAAAGGACAGAAACGGCCCAGTGATTCAGTTATTTGGGCCTGTTGAGTATGCGAAGCGACCCACTTGCCGCCGTGCAACCGTGGTTGCATAAAAGCACTTTGGACGTCTGTTTTCATGCAACCGTGGTTGCATGAAGCACTTTAGTGGGTAGGGTTCTTATTGAACTCTTGACGGTAATCAAATTGACATCTCACAATTGAAACCTATTGGGTCGTTTAAACGTTCTTTCACGTGATTGATTGATAATCTATCCATCAACCAATCAGATGTCGCGATCTGTATCATACGTGAGATTTTTAGCTAGGTGATTCTACTGCATGGTATTAGTGGTGTTTCCAGATAGCAGATTTTAAATTCCCAAAGGTGAAAAATATTTTCCCACAAAGTTATTTTTAATAATACGTACATTATTTTCACGCCCATTGCCCAGACGGGTAGGACTTAAAAAAGCCTTTCGCTATAATCCCAACCCTTTTAGGTAGGGCTTGGTTTCAGAACTTGGCAAAATAAATTTTATCTGAAGTCTACTTCTCACATTCTCGTGAGATGCTACACGTTGAACGGCGAGCTCTGTTTCAGCCGTAAGTGCAGTAAATCAGTTATTTTCTCCTCATTATTTATTTACCACGAATCGAGGAAAAACACATGTGGGAATACTGAGCTAATTTGTGTCGTCATGAGTTCGCAATGTTTAAAAATTGACTAACGGCTAGATCAACGAAACATTCGAATTAGTTACTTAAAATAGTAAAAGGTATTTAAAATTTATATTTAAAAAAAAACATTTTG
Organism: Udea olivalis; assembly: GCA_947369235.1. Classification (NCBI taxonomy): domain Eukaryota; kingdom Metazoa; phylum Arthropoda; class Insecta; order Lepidoptera; family Crambidae; genus Udea; species Udea olivalis. Next base: position 11,089,724 of record OX376341.1, on the reverse strand, counting down.
GTTCCCATACCCAATTCTGAAGAGACCGCAACAGGTGGAAATCTGAAGGTGCAAGGTCAGGACTATACGGCGGATGCCTTAACACCTCCCAGCCAAACTCTCTTAATTTTTTCTGAGTGGCTAAAGATGTGAGAGGTCTAGCCTTATCATGATGAAAAACCACACCCTTTCTGTTGATTAATTCCGGCCGCTTTCTCTCAACTTCTTGCTTTAATCTCATCAGTTGTTCGCAGTAGAGTTCAGAATCGATGATCCTGCCCGGTGGTAACAGCTCATAATGAATAATGCCCTTCCAATCCCACCATACACACTGCATCACCTTGTTGCGAGTTAACCCGGGTTTCGTCACAGTCTGTGAAGCCTGACCGGCCTTTGACCACGACCTTTTTTGCACGTTCTTGTCGTACGTGATCCACTTTTCATCACCAGTTATCGACAGCTTCTTCAAAAATGGTTCGTTTTCATTACGTCGTATTATAGAATCACAAATGAGTACCCACTAGGGATTTCGTCCCGGGAGTCTCGATTCTCGAAATCCCGGGAGTCTCGGTACTTTTAGCATCGAGACCGAGACCGAGACCTCGATGGAAGGTCTCGAAAATTTCGAGACCAAAGATTTCGTCGTTTCGGTAGAAATATAAATAATAATACATTATAAAATATTCTTAAAATAGTAGTTTACAATTAATCTGTATATAAATTTTGAACTTGTTTTAAATGCGCGGTTTATATATACTGGGGATCAACTACAACTAGAACTGACGGCTAGGAATTGAAAAAAGTAAATAACGATTATAAATAACACTAGATCTGCTAGATTTGAAAAGATAATGCAAGCGAAACCAAAAGATGTCACTGGCTTTCATCTCATAAAATGAGAGGTGTAAGTAAACACACTACCCAGAAGCGCTGGTGTGATCACAGAATAAAATATAAACAGAAGACTCACTTTCGACACAATTGCAATACAATATCAACCATCGGTGCGCGCCAATACGGTCCAAAACAACTCTGCACCTGTACTCGTACCTAAATCTTTTAACGGCCGGGACAATCGAAACTAAATCTTATATCTAAGGCGCTACGAGTGCTCGCCGCTCGCTATCACGAACGACCATGACGTAACCCGGCTGCGTATCGCTCATAGGGTTGCACTGGAATATAAAGCGCTTGCGTACCACGTAGGTACCTATAAATACTGTAAACAAATACGCTTTTTTCGTGGTTTGTTTGTTAATCACTACTATAAAACGAAGTCGCTCGTGTCTGTCCCTATGTATGCTTAGATCAACTGATTTTAATGCGGGTTTTTTTAATAGATAAAATAATTCAAGAGGAAGGTTTAAATATAACATACATATTAATATGGTAGAGGAACACTGATAATTTTATAGGTTTCTAATGTGATATCGTTAATCACATTTTTTTGCGCTTAAATTGCAAACGCTGGCTGAACCCTACGAGATAGATCAAAAAATGTACTGCAGTTTTTTCATCCTTTACTTTTTACGAGAAATATGGCTTATTTCCGAAGCGATTTTCAGCAAAACAGCATCAATACTTATCAAATTAAGTACCTTAAATACATTGTGCATTTAAGTTCACTAAAATATCACTAGATGTCTTCCTAATAAAAAAAGGGCGCGAAAATACCCAACGTTCCGATTTCAACCATAGATGACACCCGTACTAGATGGATCTAGCCCATATGGCTGATTGTTAGGGAGGTGAGATAAAAGATGGTGGTTATATCGATATAATTATTTTTATTTTATCTTACCCTTTCGGGGAAAAAAAACAAAACATGATAAATAAGAACATAGGAATTCAAACAGTTACTTTTTCTACGCGGCCAAATAAGTACACCCTTTTATTATCTCTATAGTATCATGTGGAAGACACGTAATAGCCACATCTTAGTGATCTTCATAGAAAAAAATTACTTTGAAATATCGTGTTTTAACTGTTTTATTCTGATGAAAAAAATAAATAAGCTGAAACATTATTTATATGATAAGACTGTCATGACTTTTTTTTTAATATAAGATTGGGGACAAAGTCTTTTCACATATAGTATGTGTGAATTTGTAATAAAATCTTTTTGGCTATACTATTTGTATCTGGCTGGTTTTGGTATCATTAAAAGTTTACATTTTAAAGAAGATAATTCCAAATTCAAATTAGGAAAATGTGTACTTTTGATTTGTTTTTCTTACTGTCAAGATGAGTAAATTTAATGAAAAAATTTGATACATTTTAAAATTTTACTTCAAAAAAGGAAAAATGCAACGCAAGCCGCGAAAAAATGCCATGTTTAAGTACCTAGTGCAGTGTCTGTGAGAGTAGCACAAATTTGGTTTAAGTGTTTTCAAACCGGAAATTTTGATGTCAAAGATGCACGTCGCTCTGGTCGCCATATTACGGATAAAGTGGATGCCACATTTGAAAAAGTTGAGCAAGATCGGCATATCAGTAGTTACGAAGTAGCTGAAGAACTGGGAATTGGCTACAAAAGTGTTTTGGCGCATTTGAAAAAAATTGGGTACACAAAAAAGGTCGATATTTGGGTACCTCACGAGCTTACTGAAAGAAACCTAATGAAACGTGTAGGTACTAGGGATTTCGGTCTCGGAAGCATTTTCGGTCCCGGGACCAGTCTCGAAACCTTACAGTTGGTCCCGGGATTCCCGGGAAATTCGAGACTCATTTTTTCTCAAATTGATATTTAGCTTTTTGGGGTGCGCCAAAGTTCACCTAAATTTTCAACTCTTAAAATGTTTTTCCTAACATTTTTCACCCTAACAATCACAGTTCCTAACTACTCTGTTTCTAATGTTCAAAAAATTAGAGAGAGAGTGATCATACGGACGCATACATATAATAAATAGCCATAATTAGATGGATTAGTATAGTTTTGATGGAATTTCAAGGTGTTTACCAGCAAAAAAACAGTCCTTTTTAGGCCCAGTTGTCGAGATTTAGCAAACGACTATCTATTCAGTCTTTTTTAAACTGTGCGGCTGAAGCAACTGATAAGAACGGATGTTGTGATGATAGGCGATTGAACTGCGACATTAAATATTCTTAATTTTGCTGTCCCTTGAAAACCAATAAGCATTCATTATTCAGCAAACGAAGAACTGTATTTTGGAATATTTCAATATTGAGGCTTGAGTTATTAAACGTCGGAAGGAGTAACTTGTCGTCAGCTTTCCAACTCAGTCGTATAAACCATTATACCACAGACGATAAATTTTGGATATTTTTAAAAAAATCATCAGAGTCAAATCAACCATGGTTGACACCCGTAATACGAGCCCACTTTCTCAGATCATCGATAGTTGACACCCGTAGGGTCAGGATATTTTAAGATATTTGTCTGAAATATGGACAAATTAGTAAATAAATTTTTTTTTGCTGATAATTTGACTTTTTTTTTCCATTTATTTACTTGGTGTTTCCTGGTGAATAATACCATGTTTCTTACCAAATATTAAAGATAGGAAACGTATATTTCTATAGCTGACCATATTTTTGATCTATTTTAAAACATTCATTTTAGTTATTCTTCGATTTTTTTTATGGTCTTTTTTTCATGTCAAACATATTATGTTCAAAGTATCTTAATGAAAAGGTAAACTGATATAAAGATTGAATAAAATATAAAAAACATATGTCATAGCGCTATATTCAATTTTTTTTTATAGAGGCGGAATTTTTTCGAAATAATGATGTTTTTTCGAAATAATTATTTGTTTAGCTTTAAGCCACTCGTGTGAGTCATACATACATCGTGTTTACACCTCGAGTGGCGAGTGGTGTCAAATTTCATTCGCGGCGTTACCACTAAAGTGCTTTCTGCAACCACGGTTGCGTGAAAACAGACTTCCAAAGTGCTTTTATGCAACCACGGTTGCACGGCGGCAAGTGGGTCGCTTCGCATACTCAACAGGCTCAAATAACTGAATCACTGGGCCGTTTCTTTCCTTTTAAAAAAAAACATATACTATGGACGAATGCATCACTTAAAGTCATACGTTCGTTAAAATAAATCAAAGAATTTTTAAATGACAGTGACAGAATATGCTTGGTGTATACTGGCTGCCGCTTAGCATGGATGATGATGTAATATGTGTTCGTAAATTCCTTAAAAATGCTAGAATTATGTATTAGTAAAGGTGTTGTATATCAAAATAATCTTCAGTTGACTCTGTTTCGAAATATTGGTATTTCGAAACAGATTTTTATAAGATCACCAAGTATTTGTCTGAAATGTGGACAAATTGGTAAATCATTATTTTTTTTGCTATTTATTTATTCTATTTATTTACTTGGTGATTCCTGATAATTAATACCATGTTTCTTACCAAATATTAAAGATAGGAAACGTATCTTTCTATAGCTGAACATATTTTTGTTCTATTTTCGAAAAGTTATTTTTAGACATTTATTTAATTTATTCATTTGTTTCCGCTGACATCGCGAAATTTATTTGCAAACTTCGCAATTTTAATATGGTTTTTTTTTCAAGTCAAACATACTTACTTATGTTTAAAATTATCTTAATAAAAAGGTAAACTAATATTATGATGGATTCAAATATAAAAAAACATATGTCATCGTGCTGTGCATTTGTTTAGCTTATAGCCACACGTGTGACTCATGAATCGCGTTTACATCTCAAGCGGCGAGTGGTCCGGAGTGGTGTCAAATTTCATGCGCGGCGCAAGCGCAAAACGGTGATCCCACCCGCCGCGCCAAGCACGTGAGTGGGTAAGCAAAAAACGGAGCGCATCCCGCCGCGCCAAGCATATGAGTGGCTATTGCTAAGTTCAAACCAGGCCTTAAATTCTTTAACTAGCAACTCCAGTCGATTGCTAGTCGCTCGCATTTTGACAAATTTGACAGCTTGTCACCCAAAGACGAAGTAGTATTCGAAGAGTATTCGTTCGACGTCAATTAACAATAATCGCTATCGAAGTCGCGATTTTCTTGCGATCGAAGTTAGTGAATTTTTCAGCAATGGACAGCGTTGTGTTTATTCGACTGGCTGTATAAACTTTAGTTCCTTTGCTTGGAGATATGACTTTTTAAAAAGGCTATTTGAAAATAGAAAAAACTTATTTGACACTTTCGGCCGTTAGATGTTTTGGGTTTTTTGCTTTGCTAGGTAGATGAGTTTTTACTGTGTATTTAATAAATCAACTGCAATGTTTAATTAGCTGTAGAATTGAGTTACAAATTACGTTAAATAGTTAGATTAGATTTATCGCAATGGGAAGCAACGCCAGTAAACCCAATGGGGAGACAGCTGTCCATCTACAAAAAAATGAAGATGTTGGTGATAGTTCCGATCCTAGATCACCAACTCCTGAAATAACTCGCACTCCTCTCCATGTAAGTTAACCACGCTGTTATATAAATAATCATTTCACTAAGATCGGTGTTGTTAATTACATCAATTCATAATAATGTATACATGTTCCATTTGTTTGGGCTGATAGAGCTATTTTTTTGGATGATTATTCTGAGTTGTATGTGTTTATTATAATCTTCAACCCAAATGTTCTAACCTCTATGTTTGCATCCTAACTCAAAGGTTGTTGTTTTGGCGCCTTTTTATTTAGCTTATTTACATCACTTTTTGTCAGCTTGAATGTATGTAGATACATAGCCTTACTCACCTACTTAGCCATACTTATTCCTTTAACCCTTATACCCTGCGCAAATACCTCTAGCATTCAGGAGTATGTGACAAGCGTAGGGATTGGGAGAGCACTTTCTGAAAAAATATTTAAATTCTTGCTACTATACTTTTGTTTGCATTCTTTTAGCTGTGCTATTGACTGTACTGTCATAAATTATTGTCATTTATTATGAATTTCTCATTAAATTAAATAGAACACCCACTGACACTGATCAACTCGCATTTGTGGGGATTGAACCCACAACAGTTATCTTAGAGTTAGCAGGCAGTATCACTACCAACCATTTATATACAGAGGACAGTAGATAAACTATCCCGAAACCATTGCCAAATGGGTCTTATGTTGGCAGCATAATATGGTGCACACATGTAAAGCTTGTCATGCTGTGTTGTGTATTAAAGGTTGCTTTTCATTTGTGTTCCAGGGGAAAGGTGGAGCAAAACACAACATAACTAAGAATGTGGATCTAAGAAAAACATTTGAGAATGTCAAAGGAGAAGAAAAGCTTATTCATAACAATCCAATTCTTTCCGCAGTTATAAAAAATCATTTGCAATCCTATGATCCTCGGTCACCGTCTCAAGACTTTGAACGCACACCAATAATAATTGGAACTAAGGTGGATGAAATGGCAAATGATAAGCAAGTATTAAGGCTTCAAAATGAAAACAGTTTTGGTAGTCCAAGTCTCAGAGACAACAATGACAATAGTCTTGATAACTCCATAGAGGCTACAATAAGTCCAGAATTAGTTGTGCGCAAAAACTTGTGTGATGGATTTTTTGATTTGAGCCTCAATGACACAATTAAAGAAACTGAGGAACCACTAGGCTCATCCACAGCTTCAAATGATGCTTTAGAAGAAAATATATCACCTAATGTTGAGAAACCGACTACACTGTTAGAAACCAACTTTGACTTTATTGAGAGTGACAGTGATAAATTTGAGGATAGTGAAGAAAATGTAGTGAAAACTGGTGATTTGGGTCCTTCACATGATGTTTTAAAAAACATGGCACAATTTAAAATACTAAATGATGACCCCAGGTCTCCATCTGTAGGTATTGAAAGGACTCCAATTGTAGTGGCAAAAAAGAATGTAAATTCAGGTGAAGACAATGTCGAGGAAATGTCTGATGATACACTAATCAAAGTGCTTCAGAATACTAATGCAGAACTTCGCCAAACTGTTGCCAAGCCACAAGACAAGAATTCAGAAGGCTTGATGATTTATGAAGATGAATCTGCTTTGAATAATGATACTCCTAAGAAATCCAAGTCAAGTAGCAACAGTGGTTGTAGGACACCTTTGTCATGCATGAAGAATAAGACAGAGACTGGCCACACCAGATCAAAATCAGCTAATACTTTGTATGACCCTAAAACTCAGAAAGTTGGTCCTTCAAAGCGTGTATCTCACATTCCCAGATTGAAGTCCTTGACAAAACCAACTATTACTACAGGAAGCACTTTATCATTGAAAAATATTTCTAGGGCTTCAGCTATAAGTGGGGACTGTGAAAATACTCCACCACATTCACATCGTGATAGATGGGATAAAGATAATAGTATTGTACTTTGAAATTTAGCCTAACACTGTTTTATCTTTGTGGAATGTAATTTAGTCAATTTGATATTAATTTCAAATTAGTTTGTTTCACCTTTTTAATCATTATAGCCACATACCTATCGTGTTTATTAGGTCTAAATAGATAATATAAATTGTCATTTTATAATTTACTGGACATTACATATACCAACTTTTGTTGCTTACTGACAAGAAGTATTTTAACCAAGTAATTAACATTTTTAAAAATTACGTTTAGTTTTTTTCACCCTTAATCCCTTCCCAAGGATCTCAAGTCTATCAATGGGCTAATATGACAGACACTTCTCACCACACACAGCGCTCAGTCCAAGCCACAGAAAAAGTATGCTGAGGCGCTTCGCTGACGGCGGGGCGGGGCGATCTTTTTGACCGCGCAGGAACAAAGACCGCGTCCGCCCGCGCCATAACGTCATTCGTTACAATGTATGCCTACTCCCTTCACTCGTGCATGTCAGAAAAAGACAAGACAGGAAGTCACTGCCATGTTAAGCTTTGTAGGTACATCATTGCTACTTACACTTTAAGGGCCTGACTCTTGAACAGAATTTCATTGGACAAGCATTGCAGAAATGTCAAACAACATTTTTTTAACCTTATTACAAAGCGATGAGGTTCAAAAAAAAATTACGTCCAGTAATCTAATGCCATTGCCAATCCGGAGAAATTAGATTCAAGAGTCAGGGGCCAGGCAATGAGATTAATGTTGTAGGAACTGTAAAGCAAGCTGGAGGTCATATTTAAAGAGTATTTATAACACTACGTTTTAGTCATATAGTTGACAGGATTAAGGCACACTGGAGTGGCCACGAATAGTGATTTGGCCGAATACCGAATATTCGGCAACGCTGTCGGCCGAAGCGCCGAATATTCGGCACAAAATACATGCTTGTCAAGCGCGTAGGTGAACAAGAATAAGACAAGTCTCAACCTGTCTCCCTCGTTGCGGTGGATACGGCAGCGCGGGCAAGTATTTGACTGTTTCATTCAATTGCGAGTAAATCACGTCACGGCACGCTTTGGCAGATCATTATAAATAATCCATTATGGTACCATTTTGCAGAGAAGTTCGTTCGTTACCTATATCTTTTTCAATTGTTTGTTCGTCAAGGGATTTATAAAATGACACTACAACTTACCACTGACCAATTTTACTTAAAAGTAAGTATTGTAATTTGGTAACGAATACATATAATCTTGAGTAATATGACGTGTCTTTTTTCATGATTTGGTATTCAGTATTTGGCGGAATAGTGCGTAATATTCGGACGAATACCGAATACCAAAAAAGTAGCCGAATATTCGTGACATCTCTACTGATTAGAATCACAATTTACAGGACTATTTTTTTGTTGACGTGTTTGTCGAAGGACCTATAATGAAGCATTGGTAAAAAATATTACCAAAGTATGTGGCAAGCTGTTTTTATGAATAGGTACGGGAGCTACTTTATGAAAGCCTGCTTGATAGGATTGTATAGATATGTTTAAAATAACCATGGTTATATCTTATTCTCCCTCCCGCCTTGCTTCAGCAGAACTCAAACAGAGAGAAGTGAAGAATTTTTTTTGTGTGATGCGATGAGGAACTGACATGGAAGTAGTGTGGTGCGCAGCGTGGAGCGATGACTCGAGATGTGTTCATTTTCTGACTAACTGAGCCAGTATTGTTACAATATCCAATCACATACTTAGCGTTCTCACACACGAACGGCACAAACGTCAACGGCAGACTTTGCCAGGTGTAAATTTCGTTTATGAATCACTCTTGTTGATGTTACTCTGTCGTCGACGACAGTAGAGAAAGACTGGTCGTTCTAGGTTTAAGAAATAGTATTGAATAGCGAACGGTGCCTACCCTTAGGCCCGTATTCTAGAATCGTACTCAAGCACTGATCTGTACTTGAGTAGAGATTTGAAAACGTCAGTTCTTACAAAAACGTCACTCAGATCTATACTAAAGTACAGATTTTGTTTTAGAATACGAGCCTTAGATAAAATCGATTTGATTTAATCTAAGGGTAGTGCATTTGGGAGCGTTTACACAATAATACTTTCGACAGTTTAACGAAGTATCGATACGCTAGCCTCAAAAAAATTCCCGCGTGCGGGTGAGAGGGTGTTTTTAACAAGGTGCGGGATTTATCACGCACGCAGGATTGCTCCTTCCCCGCGACCCTGTGCGTGGAGCGCGAGCGTAGGATGAATTAACTGAAATCATAGGTACAGGAGAATAGGTAGATTATTAAAAACAACGTTGCATTTCAATAAATTTATTCTACGACGTACACGTGAATACACTACGCGCAAGATTTTTAAACGGATAATTATTTGAAATACAAATACCTTTGTATAAAAATATGCAGATTCACAAAAGTTATTAAATATTCTCAAAACTGCTTATCTTCGTGGAATGGTTACAAAACTCAACATCGAAATGTAGATGATTCGGATTATTTACAACAGTAAGCCTTAATATTATAGATAGGCAGTTAATTCTTATACTACGCATTAATTAAATAAGCATCGACGTGGGACGTCTCTTCCAAAACTTCTTCACAGGCCTCGTAGAGCTAAAATCAAAATTTTCTATTACTTAAATTATATAACAAACTTCACAAGAAAAATAGCTACCTAGGAAAATCTGACAATCAAATTGTCTTATAATTAAACATCAATATTCCGTAATTAATTCTAAAGCCTTTCGGTTGGAAGTAGATACTAGACACACGACATCAATCAACTAGACAACAATTTTATAAACCTTTTAAGACTTCAACTTCACTTCTACCACATACCAGCGGCACAATTGTCGGCAAATACAATTGCGAAACAGTAATACCTAAGTTACGTCTACATCTACATTCCTTGATTTTTTTTTTCTTCATAAAATTGCAGAAAACTTAAGAGCCAATGTAACAGGGTAGTAAAGTGTTTCGAAATCTATTTGCTGTCCTATCTATAATCCGATTTTTATAACTGCACCTCGAGCTGTCAAAATCGTTAGGTTGGCAGCACTGAATTTCACCCGACGGCTAACTTCCTGACTATTCCGCTAAAGATCTCAGCGGAGTAGTGAGGAAGCTTGCGGGCGGGTGAAATTCAATGCTGCCAACCTAACGATTTAGACAACTCAATGTGCATAATTATAAAAATCGGGTTATATCGAGCGCATCAAGGTATGGATATGTGAGGTCAGCCACAGAAGTAGCTGATCAATTTGTTACTTTGTCATCATAGTTGATCCTCTCTCCCCAGTCAATCTAATATAATTGCTTTGACAACTTGAGTAAGTTTTTTAAACGGCCGTCGTTGTGTTGCGTATTTGAATATTCAATGAGAAATATGAACTATAGAACGAAAACGATAAAATGGTTCTGTGTACATTTTTGGTCAGTTTAAAATAGATAAGTAGACGTACATAAGCTGTGTCTTTATTTTAGACAGTCGCCTAGTACCCTCTTACACTATATTAAAATATTTCTAAATTCCTGTTGAAGCGATTCATTAAGATTTTGGGATAGCGCAGAGTTCGTAGTATGAGTTTCGTTCACTATTCGGCCACGACCACGTAAACGCGAATTTGTATGGCATGAGCCTCTAGTAGCACGTTTACGCATCCATTTTTTCATATGCAATCCGTTAACTTTCTAGGTGCGTAAGATCTAATGAACTCTCTTACTTGGCAGTCTGGCAAACACAGTTCAAGCGTAACATTGGAGACTCCGTAGGCCCCGCGCGCTTTATGAAAATTTATAGCAATGTGAGCTCAGTTTACGCTGGCAAGTTAAGGTACTGCTGCTTATTGACTTACTTAAAACGACAACAGAAAACTACTTTTAGAAAATCTAAATTTTAGGCTTTACCATTTTGGTGATGTTTGGCACTATGTCCATTATGTATACTCTGATTTGTTTACAATTAGTAATGTTAATACTCAATTGATTTAAATTAGGCTAAATTAATCTTATTATGCCACTGAGATTTTTTTCAAGTTGATCCTTAAATTATCTAGAGCTAGACATTGATACAACATCGATAATCCTAACTATCCGTACATACAACAACTTCTAGAAGTAAGCCAGATACTATTGCATTTTCCTCATTATTATGACAACCACTTCTTCACTGCTGTCAGAATAATTTTATAACTCTCACTCAATTGTCGCTGGAAACGGCTAAAAGTTACTGATATAAAGATGCTAACATCGAACAATATATTTTAACTAAAGGTAATATCACTAATCTCTGTAATAATAAAAATGGTGCAACAATGGATCAATTAAAATAACATAACATTACATTTGACCCAATTTTTATAACTGTGCACCTTGAGTTGTCAAAATCGTTAGGTTGGTAGCATTGAATTTCGCCCGCCCGCACGCATCCTCACCACTCCGCTCACACCCTCCAAGGTGTCAGCACCGCAGCGGGTGAAATTCAATACTGCCAACATAACGATTTTGACAACTCGAGGTACACAAAAAATCGGGTTATTCAAGTCATAGGATAATGGGAAGAGCCGGATTTTTGGGAAATCCTAGGACGATCGCGAAACGCCGGAAAATAGGAATCTGACATTTATCATTGCGAATGAGCGACCACGTTCCGAGAGCTAATTGGCTGATAAAAATGTCATGCAGTGACGGATAAACTGATTGGTCGAAAGTTACGTTTACCATTCCCTGGCTTTTGATTCGTAAAAAGTTACGTTTACAGTACCTTCGCTTTTTGTTGTTGACAAATTTTGCAGCAGGATTATCGCGAAAATCCGGTTCTTCCTATTATCCTACGACATATACAGGAAACCGTCATCCAACCAATATGATCAAGTAGGTCCCTATGTCAAATTTTAAAACAATTAGTACGAGTATAATATAGAAATATTATTATAGCTTTGTATTTATTACTGAGACTGATAAACATACATGTATATTCATAACTACATACTTAAATATAGAATAACACCCAGACACACAACAAGCACAAATGTTCGTCACATTTTGTCAAGGGTGGGAATCGAGCGACCTCCAGTGCTAAAGGCAGGATTGCTGCCATTGCACCAATGGCCATTCAGACATGTACTGACTTTATTGATTGGTTTGGATAAAAATCATTAATACTATTTTTTTCAGTTTCAATAACCATGTGATACAGCTTTAAAATACTGACCATAAATATTAGAGGAGGTAGTTTGTCAAATTTTATAATTAGGTACAATAATGGTATATTTATTAGAATTCAGGTGTTTCATTGGGGCGTTCATCTGTTTTACCTTTATTATTATTAATTACACCTAGAAGGATAGTTCCATACAAAAAGGCGCGCCCCATTTGTGATGCCAAAATCAACTGTCAAAATAACAATTCGTTACACATGTAATCACAATTTTCAGTATTTAACATGTATGAATACTACTTGAGCTTCTCTGTTATGTTGTTGCAACCATTTACTGCACAAATAAACATTTTACCTCGAGAAATTAACATCGGTAAGTGCAGATCCAGACGTGACGGCCTAATATTTGTGGCATCAAAACGGGTGCCACGACTCTACTTCTATGCGTAATTATTCTAAGTGTTTTAGATAATTTAACAATAAGGTATAGTCAGCGGCACGAGAGCAGATAAAACTCGCACTAACAATGTGTCAGTATTAATCAGAAGATTTTAAAATGAAGGTACTAATTGCATGAATATATAAATATCGGTTTAAAATTACAAATGTTGTAGCAAAACAGTGACCACCATAGAGATAAATCACAAACAATTAGAACGTTAACTGTAGACACACAACAGCCAACTGTGTTTTTGTTTTTATTAACACCTTCTATTTTGACATTCCTTTTGCGGCAAGTCGATGTATTATATTCAGCCACAGCTGTATTTGAATTTCTTTATCTTGACTTCAAATGAATTTAATCAATCGAAGCAGGAATATACTCATTAATGTATGTTTCACTTAATTAGTATTTAATTGAATAAATTTGAGCTAAGCATTTACGATAGAAATGAAAAGAAAAAAAAATGTTTAAATAAAATAAGGCGGGGGAATTCCATCATCATTGTCTAAGTATGCTTTTTTACAAATATTAAAAAAAAATGGTTGAATTCCACAGACAAAAAAAGGCGGGATTTCAACTATTCGAACTTCATTCAGTTGTTTCGTAAATCGAGTGAGAAGTTTATTTGGTTGAACTTATGTATGTGATTTTTATTTACTTTCCTTATATTCGTAATGAAAAGCAGAGTGTTTAGCTCGGAAGAAAGACCTTTTCAATGCCCTCGAACTATTAGTGCTCTCGCTACGCTCGCGCGCCAAACCATCTCGTGCATTGAAAAGGTAACTTTCTCACCTTGTGTAACAATCTACTATTGTAATGATGACAAGTTATCCCGAATATTTATCGTTGTTGTTTTGATGCTATCGAAATAGTTTTTAGAGTGTTTATTACTCTTTATACAAACGTTTTATAATTTTAAATGCTTGTTGTGTACGTTATTGTCATTTATTCATTGCACGTTACACGCACTAAGACATCAGCCGGACTTGACTGATAAGTAACAGTGACTTTTCACACATTTAAGTTTCATGCTTTTTTATAAAAATATATTTCACTGAGCACCTTCTTTGCCATCTGTACATTGCGTTCCATTGGTAATTGTTATCCGCATCTCATGCCGCGGGCCATATCGTGAAATGACACATGTTTCTCATAACTACTACTCCTCCCGAAATTTAATCGTCCTTTGCATCGTTCCCGGTTACCGCCGCTTCTGTGGAAATTGTTAGTTAATTGTTAGTGCACACACCACATGCAAACTTGAAGGTTTCAAATTAAACTAAGGGTGCTGATAGATAAGAGGATTTACTTGTAACAGAACATTGAGCATTCGTCGTTTTTGATCAGAGTACTAATCATTTGTATCGTGCCTTTCGTTATATTACTTAAATGACAATGAAATGCTCGCGGAAATGCTCTAGTCTATACCCACCTACGAAAAATAACACAAACAAATGCAGATTTGATGTATTTGAAATTTAAATGTATTTTTAGCCCTTTGCTACCATATATCACACAAAAAAAATCTGAAGTTTAAAAAAAATATCAGTTTGTTAATTTTCAAACACAAAACATTCTAGCGTGTATAAGTGTGTGTCTGTTCACACTGAACTTGTAAGTTTCGATATAAAAAAATAAAAATAATTCAGCTGTCAATCAATCTCATTATTCAACGTGTAATCTGCTGAATAATAGATTGTATTTGATAGATTGTATTGTGTAGAGCCTACTGTAAATGAGCGCAGTGAATGTACGAATTTGATTGAGGAACCAGTTTCCCTGGCACCTATTTTGATAAAGCCCTTGCTTTTGAAGTGAATATGCAACTGTTCAATTTTATGTGCCGGCCGCGGCTAACTAAACCAGCGTAAAGATGGCGGCACAAGATGTTTCATTATGTTGATTGTTGTGATAACTGTTTTATTCAACTACTAATAACAAACAACATTTTAAATGAATGCTTCCAATGGGTTATAATTATAAAATAATGAGGCCAATTTTAAGACCGGCTCTTAGAGATCTTTGGATCTAGACAAGAACACTGATATGACCCTTTGAAAGTTAATTATTTTAAAATCGGACTTGACTAAAATACAAATGATTGCTACGAAGGTCAAGTTGAATAGGAAACACTTCTAAACACACAGACATGCTTTTGCCTTAAATTGTTTCTTCATATGAGGAACTTGATCATTTGAACTGATTCCCTTTCCTTACAATTTTAATCTTACTAATATTATAAATGCGAGAGTTTGTGAGGATGTATGTATGCAATTGTGTATGTTTGTTACTCTTCTTCACGCAAAAACTACGGATTTAGATGAAACATCAGACAGAAAGATTTAGACATCAGAAAAACACATAGGCTGCAATTTATAAGGATTTTATGTAATTTGGCCATAATGATACCTATAACGACAACGCGTGCGAAGCCGCGGGCGTAAAGCTAGTATTAAATACATGCCAGTTGGTGGACCACCTGAAGGTTCTTAATTTAGTACTTTTGCAATTTTTAAAAGAAAAAAATATGTACATGCATGTAAGAAGGGTTTACAAGATGAAATTATTTGAATCAGTCTTGAATTACCTTGATCTTTATCAACTGTATTCTGGGAGATGAACTCACGCAACTCGGCGAAAGCTTTGTCCAGATTGTCATTCAGTATTATGATGTGGAAATTGCCTGGTTGTTGGCCTGAAATTCATAATAAAGAAAAACATCCTTATTACAACAAATAAGTTGATTTGGTAACAGAAACAAATGATTACAAGTAAATTGATAAGCCTTAAAGTATAACAGCGATTTGTAGTGAAACCTATGAGTGTATTATTGTAAATGTGAATATCGTTTGTTATGTTGGTCGTCCTTAGATAAATAAATAAGCTGTTAGAAAAATTTTGCTAACGGTATGGTAACTACCATGAACATTATCGAGGCAACAAATGTGTCCTGGGGCTAGCCAAGAGCAACATTCCACGACGATTTCTATTGTAGAAATCGTCGTGGCGTGTTGCTCTTGGCTAGGCCCCTAGTTGTATTTAGCATCTGAACTAGGATGTCTTTGTCGAACTATTAGTAAGTAAGTAAAGCTTTAATAAAAAATTGATCGACCAATTTTACTGGACTGATTTTAAAAATTCTTTCACCAATATAAAGCTACATTATCGGAGAGTGAAATAGGCTATATTTTTTTTAATTTATGCTATATTTAGACGGTAAAGACAATCTACGCGGGCGAAGCCTCAGACAGACAGCTAGTTCCTAATAATAACAAATACATTATGATTATTTATATTACAAAGTAAACCGAGCATCGAAAGCTTTTTACCATAATCATCATTTCTCCGAATGATACCTTGCTCGAACATAACATGTCTTAATATCACGTCTCCGAAAATTTAAATCCCTAAATCGATATGCCCGAAAAATGTGTCATAAATATTGCAATCCATAACATTTGCAAGTCATAAAACTTTTTTTCATATATTAGTCCTAAATTAAATAAAAAATATTTTTTATTCTAATATAATTTTGAAACTTTGTGCATACCAGAAATCTTTTGTATTAAAATTTGATTTTATATTAAAATTGTTTAAATTCCAACTTAAACGTAGTGGTATCTAAGTATTAAAAAACATTAGCTTCCTTGTGCAGGCAAGTAAAAATGCAAAACCCATGGCTTCTGTGATGGCTCCGGCGCTGCAGGACTCTGTCTACGCAGGACGCGTGCTAATAGTCGCAGAAGGCTATCGCTCACCTCCGCGGCTTCGGCTTGTTGGCCGGCCAGCCTCAGCCGCGGCGCCTGGCTCGCAGCCTCCTGCTCCTCAGCTCGCAGGCCGCCTCGCCCCTACGCGCCTTCGCTCTGAATTACACTCTAGGGGTACGGCAAACAAGAATACGTGGAGTCGGTTTTCAGGCGACTATTTTTTGTCAACCTAATTTTCATCAATTTATGTTTTTAGGATTAACAATTTTATTATAAACTAATATTATGCTATCAGAAAATTCGGACATATGGACTTTATGACATGAGAAATTAAAAGGAACCAATTATTATAAGCACTCGACATTATTGGTTTTTTTTTGTGTGTGTTATTTTACCAGTGGAAGCAGTCAGTTTTTTGCTACTTTTATGCTTTCATTTTGTTTTTCTTCTGTCGATTCAATAATTTTAGGTGTACCTTTTATATATTTAATTATCAGATTATTCTCTCCAATGTTGGTGCGTTTTTCAAGCTCTTCTTTAAGATTCTGCATATGTCTCCTTTGATTTGGGGTTTGGTCTGAAAATATTTTTATGTTGCTGTTATCAAATTGCACGTTGGCTTTATTGCGTAGTAAAAACGTAACTGTTTCTTTTGATGCAAAGCAAACTTTGATTGGTCGGATACGGTCTGGTTGAACTTTCCAAGACGAGTGACTTTGAGAGGTTCAGGACATTCATTATATATCTTTTTAATAATTTTGATAACCTCATTGTTAATATATGTATGTCTATCACTAGTAATACCAGCTTCAGGTATGCCCACAATTACAATATTTTTAGATCGTATGTTATGTTCGGTAACCTCATATACAATCACTTCGTAACTCTGGTGTGATCTAGTTGGTGGCAATGGTGAAGTATAGTTAAGATTATTTATTTCGGATTCTAGAAGTTCTATTTTATTCTCAACATTTTCACTTGTGGTCTGTAGGCAGTCCACTTTCAGTTTTGTGTTATTTTGATCTATGATTATATTTTCAATTGTTCTTCCAATATCACTTACTTGCTTTTTGATAGCAGTGACGTCTTCGCTAAGTTTGCCGATATTTTCCGCTTGTGTAGTGCTGCTCGCCTTTATTACTACCATCATTTCAGACATTTGTTTTTTTAAATCTGATAGTTCTGATTTTATCCAAGCATTATCATCCATGCCCTTCCTTACAATGCGTTGTGTGATATTAATAGGGGTGTCATAAGTTGAGTTCATTTCCGCCAAATTTGGCTGAGAACCTAAAATCTTGAATCACTGCCACATCCAGTCGGCGATCGTTGAACGCTCATTGTATATCCGTGGTTTTAGTTACTTACGTAGTTATGGAGTGCACTGCTATGCGTGAGCAGGATGAAAAATAATGAGCCCGTCTTGTTTGAGCGGTTACGGCACTTATCGCTCGTAGACGATTAGTCACAACTCACACATAAGGATTTCAAGAAAAAAGAGAATTATTTTGCCGTATAAAGCGTTTAAAATTGACTTTGAAAATTTTAAATAAATTTTGCGACACGTCTGCCTTGTGCGCTCACTTTCTCATTATTATGACAGAAAAGTTATCGGAGAAAATATGATTAGGTAAAACAACATTTCGAACATTCGTATATTAGTGCAAGTGAAGGTTATAAGAAATGTGTTATGAGAAGTGATTTTCGGACAAAAAAAATCGGAGATGAAAGCGAGTCCCAATGAAAAACTATCTTTTTATAAACAAACTTAAATAAATTTGGACTGGCTCAGTTGGAAATGATAAGCTGTGGTTTCAAAATTTTATTCAATTACAAATGCAAAATATCTGTCTATGTAATCCTCATGAGATATTTACTAGTTAACTATCGAGTATATAAAATAATATATTCCTACCAAATTCAATTTCTCTTGTGGCAACATCCAGTCGTTTCTTCAATGTTTCCTCAGACTCGGTGTTCCGTGCACGCAAGCGTCTTTCGAGTTCTTCAAGGGATGGTGGCATCACAAATACCAGCAAAGGATCAAAATCAGTGTCCTTTACCTGCTTCACTCCTTCTATATCAATGTCTAGAACACAGATCTTCCCTGTGCGGCGCACATCATCAACTGCTCGTTTACTGAAATATAAAACAAAATGAATTGGGAAAAATATCTTACACACAAATAAACCTCATACCTCCCACTGCTGGGCACAGGCCTTTAACACACATTCAAATTATATTTTGACAGATAATTTATTATCTCTTGGCTAATCAATTGCAATGGTTCTTATTAAAAATGTAGTTAAACAAAAGAACTGCAAATCATTAGCTTAAGAAAAACTGCAAATCAGTAGCTTAAGAAAATGTGACGCTGATAACTATTGTGTAGCACGTAAATTGGAGACAGATAGAGATTATAATATTATATATATCAACATGAGAATGGCTGCTGGCTAAAAGTGCATGTGTCTGGCTGAAGCGTTGCATGAAGAACACAAAATTATTTAAATAAAACAATTTCGAGTTGACCCTCCCAGTCTTTTTTTTTATCCGTTTTTGAAAATACTCTATTCATTGCATGGGTATAAAAAATATGGGCGCTTCCATGAAAATAGGGCAACTTTAAGGTGTGTTTTTCTTTTATATTTTTTACATACTTTGCTATTTGAAATTAGTGTGATTTATGGCTGATTGATACAATAATAGGGCCTTTAACTTTGTTTAGTATTTTAGGAGAAATTCAGGAGTTTATAAATTTAGACATAGACGTCTAAATTTACAAAATCCTGAATTTCTCCTAGAAGGACTGACACATTTAGCTAGGGACTGGATAAAAACTATGCTGATATACTGTAATATAAGATTTTTTATAAGACTCATACACAGGCATAGCTTTACTTTTATTAGGATCGTATTTTAGACAGTATCATGATTAATTAACCTAAATAAAAATACTTTACATTACAATCAAGTGTAGAGATGTGACGGATATTCGGTCACTATCCGGTATCTAGCGTATCCGGCCGGATACCGTATAATGAGGCCAAATATCCGACCAAGCCGGATAGTGCTATTTAAATTTTTTAAAACAAAATAATTCTTATTTAGAAACTTTTAATTGATAAAAAGAGTCCCAGGAACAAAACTTTCAATGTGCAATGTTGTAAGTTATTCATTTTTTAATAATAATACCCAATCAATGGTATTTGTTGTGGTGTACCACACCAGTTTCTCTGCGTAATTGGGGGCAAGGCTATCCCTTCAGGGTTAATACTAATTGCCCGCTTCTGAAAAAAGCTACTTGCTATAGACTGAACTGCTAGGTGCACAATATTTCGCCGCGAAAGGTATCAAATTCATTTCGTATCGTAAACCAAGTAAACGGGTCGTTGCGGTCTAGAACTACAGGCAAAAACTACATTTATACTGTCTGCATAAAGGATGCATTCCTTATTAACAATTTTTGCCAGGTCATTAATAAAAACCAAAAACAGCGCGCACCCCAGCACACTTCCCTGGGGAATCGAATTTTCAGCACAGATGAGATTTTTATTTTTAGCTATAGGTCGTACAATCGTAATGTGTCTTAGCAATATTGTTATTTTATTGATGTGAATAGGCAAATGGACATCATATTTTTTAATAAAATTGTATAAAAGGAATGTTTTTTCAGATATTGGTGCCTGAATACAAAATTTTGGTAGGGGGACATGGCTAGGGTCTAATATTTGTAGTAGTTAAAAAAGTTTTCAAAAGTATAATTCTAAATTATTTCAAACAATTTGAAGGCAATAAATAAAACACATTAAGCTGTTACCTTTTAACTAAAAAGTAAAATTAATTTAATTTAATGTAGTGAAAAATGCCTGTGGACATAGAGTTGCCCTATTTTCATGGAAGCACCCATATATGTAACTGCAATAACAACAGTTTGAAATCAGTTTCATTTTGTTACTCTTTCACACAAAAAAGTACTGAAAGTAGTTAGATGAAACTTTACAGGAAGACAGCTTCGACAGCAGAATAACACATAGGCTACAATTTATGTGATTTAGCCATGGTAAATAACGATAATGCGGGCAAGCCGTGAGCAGAAAGCTATTATTTATAAGCTGAAATGCCAACCTCCTGTTGAAAGAATTCACAAAGAAATCTAATAATATCATGTTCAGTGCAATGCCCTGCCGCCCTCTTTTCACCAAATTGATGTATTGACACATCTTTTCTACCATCAGTGCTGTACTCATGAACAACAGTACAAATTATAATTAATTGTTAATCAAAGAAAGAATTTTAATTATTAATATTTTTATTACTGAATTTCCAGAGGTAAACAATGATGAAACCAAAGCAAATCAATTTTGGCAAAATGCCAATGCTCTCAAAACAACGAGCACATGGCCAAGTCCCATTCTTTATATATGGAAACCCACTGAAACTTACCTTGTTCCATACATATTCCCGCTAAAAGCTGCAGTTTCAATGAAATCACCTTTCTCAACAGCAGCTACCATAGCATCTTTTTCTGTGAAATGATAGTGAATACCATCTTTCTCGCCCAGTCGAGGATTTCTTGTCGTATGAGACACACTGAATCCAAATTTATCAGGAAACTCTTTCAGAAGGCGCTTTAGCAGAGTACTCTTGCCAGATCCTGAGGGCCCGCATAGCACCAAAGGACGAGGACCTTTCTGCACCATTGTCGCCAAAACTGTAAACATTAATTAGATTATGCCGCTTGTTACACCACAGGTTACACCGACATCGCTGAAGGCAGAAAACTTTTTTTTCTCACATCTAAAGAGATACGTTTTCTGTTCCTGTCTTTTTGCTGTTGGTTGAATTTCCCGGCTCACACCACACGGAATCTTCGTGCTAAAATTTTATTTGCGATTAGCGATTATTAATTTAATGAGCTGAACAACAGGACGTTCTACCATGCGCAACTTTTGACCACAGATTACAGAAAAAGCTTTTGACATATCAGGGGTTGGCGCTGCGCTGGCATGTTTGTTAATGTCAAAAATGTCAGGTGACAGGTGTCCAGTTGACAGATTAGCCGACAAAAAGACCGGCATTTACTTAAAAAGAGATACAAAATGAGAGCTGCCGGGCGATTCGGGCACGTTCGACAACTAAGTTACAGTCTGTGTGAGTTACCGACCGATTCGGTCAAATTACCGTTTATTGCAATTCATTCATTAATCGTATTTTAGGTTAATCGAATTGTATAACTTTATCGTGTCCGCGCTATTCGGAAATAACTTTTTGACTGTTCGACTCGATACTATTTTCCACTGTAATTTTGACATTTTAGTAAGTAAGTCGCTGTTACTTTACGCGGAAACTAATAGCCCTGCAGCGCATTACACAAAGGTACGTATATTAGAGCTTGAAATTGCGTGGAGCGCTGCATAGGTGTACTCATCCCACTCTTCAGAGCACCCCGCTACCGATTAAGAATAGCCTAAACATCCTTGGCATGGATGTTCGTAGCAACCTAAACCAGCGGGACTACATTGAGAGCGTCATTAGAACTGCATCCCGTAAACTCGGAGTCCTGGACAGAGTGAGACGATTCTTCACGCCTGAGCAGTTCTGTCTCTTGTATAAGACACAAGTTCGCTCGTGTGTGGAATACTGCTCTCATCTCTGGGACGGTTCCGCTAAGTACCTACTCGAAGCTCTTGACAGGTTGCAGCGGCGTGCTATCCGTATTATTGGAAACCCAGAGGCAACTTTGACCCTTGAGCCTCTCCAATTGCGTAGAGACATTGCCAGGCTGTGTTTGCAAGTGTTCTCTATCACTTCTACAATGGGGAATACTCTGACGAGTTATTCCAGCGTATCCTACCCTCAACTTTCCACTCCCGTACCACGCGTGCTGGACTACGGCGTCACCCACACACAATTCAACATTTGTTGGCCCGAACTAAAAGGTTCGGTGACTCGTTTCTTTGTCGTACCATCCAGACGTGGAACGCTCTTCCAGCACATGTGTTTCCTTCCTCGTATAGTCCCGGGTTCCTCAAGCGGGGCGTGAAAAGGCAGGCCTTCAAGGTGAGGATGACCAGCCCAGTGATTCATTTGAATGACTGGGCTTGTCAACCTCATATCTGGACCTCACGACCGCTTTCCATCAGGTGGAGTGAGGTCATCTTGACGGGCAATATATATAAATCAAAAAAAAAAACTCAAACCACTTTCTCGTTGTTTGCTGGGCCATAGAGTGTTGGAGCACACACCAGAAAAGACTGGCTACGTCATAGTTAATGCCTGTGCAGTATTGCACAATATATTACGTATATCCAAATTTTGACAATGACATTGCAGCCATCACAGGCTTCACAGGCCATGACATATTTTAAAAAAATGACAATAAATGTTTTAATGGGGCTTGAAGGGTAAGGGAAGAAGTAATTAATAGAATGGTGTGATTTTTTAAGTAGATGTTAATGTATTAACAAAATAATACCTAGCTTAGAAATATTTTTTATAATTTAAAATTAAAAAAACACATTTTGCTTTGCATTTTCTTTTATTGAGTACAGCGAATGGAACTGAGTAAGTACGGTTCTAATCACCAATCAACTTCAGACCTGAAATAAAAACATGAAATTAAGCAAGCTCACTAAATTAACCTTAAGTTCGATATAGCATAATTTATGTAAACTTAAGCTTTTGTATCTATGTATTAAAGATGATTTGTACAATTTCTAGTGCTCACTAATACCTACTAGATGGGTGAAATATACGTAATGAGAAACAAACTTTAGTCATAGGTACAGTGTACCTAGTACACGCCCGTCAGGGTTTCCAACCTGTGACCTCACGATTGTGAGGCCGACACCCATTGGCTTCCACCTTATTCCAAGCCTCAAATGTAGGAAAGTGCCCATTTATTAAACACCTAAATAATCCATGTTTACTTTTAGGTTTAACAAATTAATAAACTTTTTAACTTAGAATATAACAACCTCCGTAAATGCAAATGAACGAATGAATGAGCGAATAGCCTAACTACTCTGTGGCCACACGAGTGGGGGCGTAGTACGGGCACGGCAATTTTACCTGGACCGTATCTAAAAGTCGATTACTCTGAATAGCAAGTTATCGAATATTAGATTCGGCAGTTTTACCGTGTCGTACGATACGGTTCTTTTACCGACCCTGCCCGAATTGGCCTGCTGATACTTTATTTATAATAGCGATATTAGACAGCATGTGCAAGCTATATTCGCATGAGAATTGACAATGCATGATGATGATGCATGATCATCATAAATTGGGATTCACTTTTATCATAGGGTTTACATAGAAAAAAGTGAGAATGACCATCTAATTTTGTTTGAGAACCACAAAATGTAAGTCGTTTATTAAAATTCTTTGTCACTGAGACAGTTTCCCCATCACTTAGTAAGTATGCCATATGTATCTATCATTTGCCTTTTGTTAAAATTTATATAACCCTGTAGAGAGTGAGAGCCACAAACGTGGCGCCTCTGCTCCTCTTTTTTTCACAGTTTTCTCTCAATACCATACACTAACTTATATCACAACTAAATACCTAGTGATTTTGATATTTGAATTGAATACTACATTGTTATTGGCTGACGAGCTGTCAAAATGCGAGCAACCAGGGACAAAGTCACGATTGGCAATAGATCAGAAGAAGAATTCCCACTAAAAACCAATATCTCCCCATATCCTAAAAGTCCAGTCAATAAATGGACTATTGACTGAGTCAATGAATGCTCAGAATGGGGTGTAGATGGAAAAGTCGAAAGCATAAAATTTTACTTCGGAACTTTGTTTGGACTAATTAGGAGATAAACATACTAAAAGTCCTTACCCCTCTACGGTAAGCTAAGCTACATAATGAAAGCTAATAAATTTTTTACAACTTTGGCATTCACAGTAATTATCTATCTACAATCTTTGCCTAGCTATGAGCTTTGAATAATGGTAGATTTTCAAAAATGTGTTAAACTCTCTGTAGGATGTGTAGTAGTATCTGTTGTTAAATGTACGTTAACTGACAACTTTTTACTGGGTGAACCGATTAAGATGATAATTTTTTTATTTAAAAGGTGGTGCTTTCCGTGTGGTCCCATTTTAATGTGGTCAAGTTGTGACAGTGGCATCTATGAGAAACCCATAATATAAGTTTTAAATTTGCATTAGGTATGTATGAAGATATAGAAGAATATTGAAGATTAGTAAATGGACTATAGGTACTTTAAAATTTGCAATAAAAAAAGGATTAACTTATAAGTAGAAAGTTTTATGCCCCTTAAAAATAATTTGTTAGCTTGATTGCTTTGTCAGCCACCAGCTCGAAAACCTTTTTAACATAGTAAGTAAAAAGAAAAATAAGTTAACAAACAAATTTACGAGGGACATTTTAATACAAAGAAACATTATTAAATTTACCGAATAAAATAACATTGGGTACTATTACCAGGCGCGTCCTCCGGGTGGCGGACAGGGGAACGCCCTCCAGATGAGGGAATCAGCAGTGGCTGGCGTGGAAAAACCAGGGGTTGAGGGGGGGTATTAGTATGGATTTCCGGTCAGCAGACGGTGTGCTCGTCGCTCACCGGGTCACAGAGTCTGCGGATTCTGTGTCCCGGGGGGCAGTCAGCGCGCTTTCTGTTGATTTTGCCCTCGGGGGAAAGAGAGCTCTCGAGCTCCAAGCAGAGAGGGAGATGGTTGACCAGCAGGGCGATTCGGGCAGGTTCGACAACTGAGTTACCGACCGATTCGGTCAAATTACCGTATAATGAAATTCAGGTTAATCGAATTGGATAACTTTGTCGTGTTCGCGCTATTCGGACATAACTTTTTGACTGTTCGATTCTATACTATTGTCCACTGTAATTTTGACATTCGAATCTATTAGATGTTGGTCTCGATCTACCGGTAAGGCAGAAAACTGGACAAAAACTCAACATTGTCTTAGATTACAATAAACAATTGTGATTAGAAAGGTTTGCATTTGATTCAACTGTTGTTGGTTTGTTTAGAACATACTCAGTGTGGTAATAAACATTATTAGTAAGTAAGTCGTTGTTGCTTTACGCGGAACCTTATAGCCCGGCAGCGCATTACACAGAGATACGTATATTAGAGCTTGAAATTGTGTGGAGCGCTGCATAGGTGTACTCAAATCACGTTTTCATTGTTTGCTGGGCCATAGTGTTGGAGTACACACCAGAAAAGACTGGCCACGTCATAGTTAATGCCTGTGCAGTATTGCACACATAGAGTATATTATATTAATAGGGAAACGGTGATCCCACCCGCCGCGCCAAGCACGTGAGTGGTTAAAAACCAATTGTATTTGTAAATAGTTATATGGAACCCGTGTATCGGGGTAAGCATATCATACCTATTTACTGACCTTTATCTATTAGATAATCTTATACCTACCGGTATTCATTTATTGTTATTTTGTTACAGTTTTTCTTTCCTACCTATGCTTTTACCCTAAACAATAAACAAGTCTCTGGATTGGCTGATCTTTTATTCACTATTACATTACTACATCTACTTCTAAAAATTGTGTGACGAATCCCGGCACTCCGGCTTCTGTATTGCTGGTCAACAACGGAGATTTCGCCGCATGCTTACTGAGTATACCATATCCGACGACCGGAAAAACGGGTTCTAATAAGCTACCTTTTTCAATATAACACATGACATGACACATGCATGGGTGCATGCTGTGGAGGCTTGATATTAATGCGGGCTGTGCGTGCCTTCCCTACTGTCGAAACATCGCATAGCTCGAACTGCGCGTCTTTTTCGCACAGCTACCTTGCAGTGGCGCATCTTCACAGTACATCTTACCCGCTACGTTACATAGCATAGTATTAGTAGAAACAGTCTAAGTTTGGTAGCTTAGCTTGCATGTCCCCGCAGCATATCTGCATAGCACATCTATGGTGGAGAAGCGGCCTTGGTGTAATTTGATTTGATTTATTTTAATTTCTTACAAATAAATTTTGCTATATCTTCTAAATTACATTTTATTATTGTTTCTGGCAACTTTAAGCAAATGAATTTTAATTGCACCGTGCGCCATCTTACGTTAGATTTCTAATAATAAGTTGTTAAGAAATGCCACCTAGAAAGTTGTTTTGTAAAAAAATCGAATATAAACCGACAAAATAAAAAATGCCTTTCACGTTAGATGGCTGCGTAATGTAAGTTACTTTCTCAATATAGTAAGGTTATAAAGAACCCATTTCCTAACATTTTGTTCTGAGATTGTTTGCCCTGATTGCACAACATAAATGTATATCCAAATTTTGACAATGACATTGCAGCCATCACAGGCTTCACAGGCCATGAAATATTTTTGAATAATGTCAATAAAGGTTTTAATGGGGCTTTAAGGGTGAGGGAAGAAGTAATTAGTAGAATGGTGTGATTTTTTATCTGGATGTTAATGTATTAACATAATAATACCTAGCCTTTAAATAATTTTATACAATTTACAAAAAACACATTTTGCTTTGCATTTTCTTTTATTGAGTACAGCGAATGGAACTGAATACGGTTCTAATCACCAATCAACTTCAGACCTGAAATAAAAACATGAAATTAAGCAAGCTCATTAAATTAACCTAAGTTCGATATAGCATAATTTATTTCAACTCAAGCTTTTGTATCTATGTATTAAAGATGATTTATACAATTTCTAGTGGTCACTAATACCTACTAGATAGGTGAAATATACGTAATGAGAGACAAAACTTTAGTCATAGGTACACGCCCAACAGGTTTTCGAACCTGCGAACCCACGATTGTGAGGCCGACACTCATCGGCTACCACTGCACTTCGAGCCTAAAATGTAGGAAAGTGCCCATTTAAACACCTAAATAATCTGTGTTTACTTTTAGGTTTAACAAATTAATAAACAAATAGTAAAAAGTAAATACAAATATAACAACCTCCGTAAATACAAATGAACGAATAAATGAGCGAATAGCATACTCTGTGGCCACACGATAGTACAGCACTGCAATTTTATCTCAACCGAATCTAGAAGTCGATTACTCTGAATAGCAAGTTATCGAATATTAGATTCGGCAGTTTTACCATGTCGTACGATACGGTTCTTTCACCGAGCCTGTCCGAATTGGCCTGCAGCTAGTGAAAGATCCAAAACAAAAGTTAACCCAGTTTGGTTTATTTATTTATATCCTTTTCTATAGCGCGATACAATATCACCTCTTTTTGATGGGCCTTTTTTTGGCATTCTATGGGACAACATCCTTGCTCTGAAAAAACAACGTCTATCCTCCAGCTGTTTCCGGCTTATGTACTAATAAAATAAATAATTCGATTTATTATCTCCACTCAAAAATTAAATGGACTGTATGTTTCTTTAATTGGTTGATTAGTTGACAGTTTTATAATATCTTATTTACTTACGTATTTACAGGCTAGCAAAATTATGAGTTTTGTAACCGACCATTGTAGTTGTAAGTCAGCCAATCACAGTACCGGGATTTGATTTGAAATTTTAACAGCCGTTTTATTTTATCAACCAACCAACCAAGTTCATAAAATAAACATCCCAGCGGCGAGCCGTAGAGAAGAATAATCGGGGAAAAAAAGTGTGGCGGCGTGTTTGGGTGTAATATTATCTAGTTACATTCGGATCGTGTTTGTCCCTGATATCGTATTTAGTCTATTGTTGAACGTTGGAACAGTTTGTTACAGAAAATATGGAGATTATCAGCGGACAAAGACCAGTAAGTTTGAGCAGTTTTGCTTTGAAATATGTAGTACGTTATCATTTGATTTGTTGTGATACAGAATGTTTTCATGGTGTTTTTGATGTAGATGCAGATGCAGATCCAGGACCAGGAAAATGTGTACGCTGCCAAGGGTAAACCAGGGATGGCGTTGCCTATAAAACGGCAGGGTTTGACAGTGCGTGGGGCTTTGGGAGACCTGAATAGTAATGTCCAAGCACAGCGCGATGTCCATGTCGGCAAAGTTGCCGTCGCCAAGGCGGAGTTCGAGAAGAAAGCTTCGTTAAATCGTACAACCTTACGAAGGTAAGTTGTTAAGTCTACCCTCTATATTTTTTTGTCTACAACGACTTATCTTTCTTTTTGATCAGTGAACAAACAGCCTCTTTTTAGAATAAAAATTAGAAACGTCAGAACCGCAGTAACAAGTCTGGTGCATTCAAAACATTTTAAGTGCATTTCGCCTCTTTCACATTGTTTGTTTACCAAATATTACCAAATTCAAAATTCTAGGAAAGCTATCTGTACAAAAAATATTCTAGTCTAACTGAAGGATACATTTTTCCGCAGCAGTTACAGCCATGTCACCTCGAAAGTGGACACCGGACGCCCTAGCAAAACATTCATCCAACCATCAGCCAGACCACCTCTTCGCCGTGAAGAAAGCACTGCAGGTTTGGCTGCCCGAGCTGTTGCACGATCTAAGGTAAATAAAAGGGAATTAGTAATCTATAACAATTGGTAAGGTAAAAATGCATAGTTGAAGGCAATGCATAATTTTTAGTTATCATTTGGCTATGCATTTTAACATACTAATTTAGCAAGTAGATATTGAATAATTGTTACTTTTAACTTTTCTCATGCAGCGTTTCTATATCAAATTCGGTTTAAATTGATTTTATAATATTTTACTTTACCCATTTTAGGCGGTAGCCCTTTAGTTTTCTTGCAGCTGTGAAATACAGTATACTTCTATGCTGATGGTAAACTCATTAAAATATACTTATCTAAATATAGCTTTTGTTTTTTGCATTACCTGTTTCAATTGTTTTCCATGTAAGTAACTTCAAGGATTAAACATTTGGTTTTTGTTAGGGCAAGGAAAATAAGCCATCTGAATTTAAGGATTCAGTAAACATCTTGATTCAAGCTAAGAAATGCTTCCAAGACAGCAAAAAGTCCTCCAAACTGCCCAATCTGAAAGAGACTAAGGAAAGAACATTAAAACCTATACTCAAGGAATCTACAGAGTCTCTGCGTAAACTTAAACTGGCAGAGTCTACCACAAATTCCAACTGTTGCCTGGGCATTATTGATCATAGCAAAGTTGAGAAGGCTGTACTGTCGAAACCTGAGTTGCCTGAGGATATTGAAGACATTGATGCTCAAGACAAGAACAGCCCCCTGCTCATGTCAATTTATATTAAGGACATTTATCATTACTTGACTGAACTGGAAGAAAAATATCCCATTGATTTTGATCACTTGAAGAAACAGGTATGGGTCACATATATATATTTTTTTTAATAAGTGAACTTGTGTAACTTAAAAATGACAAAGAAGTGGTCATTAAAATCATTGGACTGCAGATCATGCCTTGTATTATTTTTTCAGACTGTAGTCACTGGCAAAATGAGGGCTACTCTGATTGACTGGCTTGTGGACGTTCAGGTGCAGTTCTCTTTAGAGCTCGAGACATTCCATTTGACTGTTGGAATAATTGACAGATATTTACAGGTCAGTAAATAGTGTATTTTTCCCTATGTTCTAAATTCAAAACTTAAGGCATTTCCCACACCACTGTTTTCAAGAGGTTTCATTCGCTCACTAACTTTTAGCTCTGCTATGAATAAACAATCTTGTTTGCAATTCTTTCTCAAATCTTGCTTCAATGGAGATTAAACTATTACAATTGGACTCACACCAACTGAAAGAAGTCTATAAGAGTCACCTCTGCGGAAATAATGGTGTTTTCTAGCTCTAAATAAGTGATTGAGCTTGACCTCTTTGTTGAGTGCTGCAACATTTATTTCATCCATTTCAGTAAAAAATTATCTATATCTTAATTTTGAAGAGGAAAGATTTGATTGTTTGTTTGTTTGTTTGTAATTTTATTTGTTACCAATTTAAAAAAATCTTTTACTAAATAAAGTTACATTATTATCAGTGAGTGACATGCTATATATTTTTTTTTATTTCGGTATATATATAGGTTGTATTTAGGTACAGGAGAAACAGTATGCGGGTGACGCCGCTGACGGAAAACAGCTAGTATTTTATAATCAGACAATAACGCGTGAGTGATACCCATGGTTCTGAACGCGTCCATGTGGTAATCGCTTACCATCAGGCGGATCGCGTGCTCGATTGTCAACGACTAAAATGTATTCATGCTTTGTGGCTTGGCTGGTGGTCATTTGTTTGCTAGGTCTGGTTTGATGAGTGATATTTAACTATCCATATGTCTACCACGAGTTGCCACATTAAAGGAGATCAGTGGACACTGATCCAAGGACACTGAGCCAACAGGAAAAAGTAGGAATAGTTAGAACTAGTCATACGGATCAATAGGTATTATGGCACAAAAGTCGTAGGGTTGCCACAAGCCAAGTTATACGAGTTCAAAAATTCTTTATTTACATATATTTATTGATTTTTGAAAGTGCTGGGAAACATAAAATAATGATAGATATAGCTAGAAATAATGTTCTGAAGCATTTTTACACTAGCGCAAAGATAATCAGCTAGTTAAAAAACTGTTTTTTTTCACAATTAATCAAAAGAATACACTAAAAACAAATAACTATTTCTTCGTATGACTAGTTCAATCTATACCCTACCTTTTTTGTCGTTGGCCGGCACTTTATAAAAGGCCCAAAAATGTATGTAGCCTGAATGATCTTTACATTATCGTTCGCGTAAATAAATGTATTGGGATTTGACATTTTCATGTCATGTGTCATCCCAATACAATTGTTTTACGCGAAAGATAACGTAAATTTAAAGTGGCAACTCATGGCACACGTACAGATCACAATTTTTGACGACACTATTGGTGTGTAGTGTGCTGTAGCACGGTTTCTCACCTTGAATTCCGTAGGTCTGTACCGTCAGGTCAATTCAAGAACCAATACTTGCTAAATTGCCTTGGGTCTGGGTGTGCTGGGAGACGCCCCTAGCTTAGTTCCTTGTCTGGAACATCGTAACACAGGGGTATTTGTCTCTACTTCGAGACCATGTCAAGAGGAGTGTTGTCTGGCGCGTTATTATTATTAATTATTAATTGCAGACCATGCCGAACGTGCAGCGCCACCAGCTGCAACTCGTTGGCGTGACGGCCATGTTCATCGCGAGCAAGTACGAGGAGATCTACCCGCCGGACGTGCGCGACTTCGTCTACGTGACCGACCACGCGTACTCCAAGGCGGACATGTTCCAGTGCGAGCGGGAGATCATGTCCAAGCTCGGCTTCTGTCTCGCTCGCCCGATTCCGCTTAGCTTCCTCCGGAGGTAAATCATTATAATAATTTTAATCAGCTAAAAGATAGTCGCTGCATAAGGGATTGTTTTGAGTGGAAATTGAAACCAGCAGACGTCATGACTCCCCAAGCAGGTTTAAGGTACCACCATCTGAGCGTTAGTCGTATGTTGCTTACTGGTGTGCTGTTCTCTCTCTCTCTTTCTTGTGGAAAATGTAACAGCAAAGACAAGAGTAAACTATACATACCTTTTCAAAGACTGGAAATATTCTCCAACAATGTTTACTGTAATGCTATTAAAATATATTCCAGGCTTCCTGCTAGAGTCATATCATTTCATAAATATCGTTAATAAATTTAGATATACCTTAAATAACTGGCTTATGCATAAGTGTTTCTCTTCCATTAATTAAAGAATACCTTGACATAAAATTAGGTGAAACAATGTTCAACTATTAGCTGATGGATGACTCAGGAGGGAAATATGTGATATAACGATTTTTAATTTTAATTATATTTAAGTGTGTATGTTGAACTATATTATATTATATTATTGAATTGTGACATAATAATTAACCTATAAACGAATAATTAAAATTATGTGTGTTTGTGACCTAATAATTTAAACTGAATTCTAGTTATATTTCTACACCAACAAAAGGTGGCAGAATATGTGGGACTTTTCATAGCTGCTAAGATCATTGTAACCATATTCTTGGAAATAAATGATATCTTATCTTATCTTCATGAATATAAACTATATTTAGTGCACGAGCCACTAGGTGCTCCAAGCTAAAGACGAGATTTTTCATACAATTGATATGGCATCAGCGCAAACTGAGCTGCGTCACGCGTGCAGTGGCAGCGTCTGGCCCAGCTCAACTACTAGGACTAGCAGTGGCCTAGAGTGGCCCAATCTGTCTATCCGTCAAACAGCATGAAACTGCTGCCATCTGAGGTGAAATTGGAGCCTATTACGACGCAGGATATCGTTGAAGGCGACAACAGCCTATCACTAGGGAAGTCTGTGATTAACATGTTTTTTTTTGTCTGGTCACAAATCAAAGAAACGGAGCACTGCAACTATGTGTGTTGAGCTACATCTAGCAGCACTGAGTTAATTCAAGCAATTTCCTTTGATCTTCTATTCTTTTCACTCCAAACCGTCATTTACTAAATCGATGAAGATAGCATGCGACTGCCTCGTGTTTTACGGCGCGCGCTTGCGATGAGGTGACGAAGAAAAGTGTAAAGCTTTTTTTTGTGTTAAGTGCTCATACATACTAGGTGTTCTTCTGGACATTCAAGAGGGGCGAGTTTGCGTCTTTGTTCTACAGTAAATTGAATATGTAGTTCCGGCTGTCTGAGCCACTCATCCTACAGAGATCTCGCTTATCTAGTTTGATAACGAATCGTTAGTGACGGCAATCGATCAAGGTTTTATCGTTTGTGACGCTATACTTTCTTTGAAAAATGAAAAAAACGTGGCTCAGACAGCCAGAATTTTGCAATTTCGGCCACTTTCGATCGGCACTTGTGACGGCATCCGAAGTAATTTCATCCATCAGGATGCAATACTTTCGAGAAATCTTCAAAAACATGTGGTCAGACAGCCAGTAATCCGGCTGTCTGAGCCACTTGGTTTTTCTTGATTATTTCACGAAATATCACATTTTGGAGCCGGATTACAGGCTGTCTGTCCACATGTTTTTGAAGATTTCTCGAAAGTATTGCATCCTGATGGATAAAATTACTTCGGATGCCGTCACATATCGCGTCACTAACCTTTTGATAAGAAAAGGGTCCCTGAAACCGTTTAGAAGCTGAGATCGAAAGTGGCCGAAATTGCAAAATTCTGGCTATCTGAGCCACGTTTTTTTCATTTTTCAAAGAAAGTATAGCGTCACAAACGATAAAACCTTGATCGATTGCCGTCACTAACGATTCGTTATCAAACTAGATAAGCGAGATCTCTGTAGGATGAGTGGCTCAGACAGCCGGAACTACATAATTTAATGGATGAACATCTTTTTACGTAATTTGACCTCAATCTAAGCAGAGCTTGTACTATGGGGAACATGAACTGATACACATAGATGGTTTTAAATAAATAAGTACTTGATTGTTTTAATGTAATACTCTTAGCATTAAGTTTATTGTGTAAAATGTACAATAAAGAATATTATCTATTTATCTATCTATCTATAGAAAAACACCTTGACCCAGAACAAACACTTGATGATCATGACCTCAATTTTTGTCTTGGTTGAGCATCTAACTAGTGCTTCTCGGTTGCAGGGCATAAAGAACCTCTTCCGATCGTCTTCATGGATTATTCCTTTCTTATGATATCTTCCTTTTTCAGGTTTGTGAAAGCAGCACATGGAACATCGAAGAACCACCACCTGGCCAAATATTTCGTAGACCTCAGTTTAATCGAATACTCAATGGCTCACTACAGGCCTTCGGAGCTAGCGGCCGCTGCAATTTGCCTCTCCTCGTACCTATTGTCTAGTAAAAAACTCGAGGACGTCTGGACACCCACACTTACCTACTATTCAGGTTATTCACTCGAACATATTGACCCCATCTTTAGGAAGCTAGCTAAAATAGTGATCAGTGTAGAGAATTCAAAATGTAAAGCAGTGTACAAGAAATATTTAAATCCAACATTAGCGAGGGTCTCGAGTTTGCCGCAACTCAAAGGAGAGGCCATTTATGAGTTAGCAAAAATGCCTTCAAGTACGTAGAATACTAGGTACTAAGTTCTGGGACTGATAAAATCATAAAATATGAATTTCTGTGTTGCTGCTGCTAACAATTTTGTAAAGACTTGTCCGATGGCACTGTATTATGTTTTATATTAATGTGACTATGGACCGAGTTTTATATAAGGTTTGTTTTAGGTACCTGTTTTGCTTGCTTAGGATTTATTAGTTTTAGACTTAATATTGTATGACGGTGAGATTTTAGATATTCTTTAGATAATGTTGACATGATTTAATTATTGTATGTATAATAAGCAACCGTCGTTATTAGCCTCAATTTTATTATAATTTTGAATTGTAATATAACTGATAATATTTTTCTATTGTATTTATTATTGAAATATTCATTTTGTGTATGTCCTGTGTGTGTTACTTCGAGGTTTTAGAATCTCATCTATTCTACTTCGTATTTACATTTGTGGGGCTGGATTTGAGTTAGCGGCAATGTTAAGAGCTTGCTATATTTTGCGATTAGCTATGGAATATTCACGAAAAGCGTTGCTAGACAACTAGTACGTGATGTTTTTTAGGCAATCGCAAGTTTCTGTTCTGTTGCGATCGTCTAGCACTACTAACTCTAACGCTTGTGTAAAGACCCAGATCGGAAAATAGTTCTCATTGAATCAAAATTTATGTATACATACATTGTACTATAGTTTCATTCAATTCTATCATCAGAATTCAGTTAGGAGAGAAATCCGATCAGTAAATAATTATAACTATGATATAGAATAATGGGTATTCAAATTAGTGTTAATTTGGAATATACTTGTTGGTAAGTCTACAAAAGTAAATTTTAGTACTAACGTGACATAAAGGACCAAATATAAAGCCTGATGATTTAAAATAAGACTTGTGTATTATTATTTTATATGCTAAGGTGTTTTTAAGATATTTTGAGTAAATGTAGTTTGATAAACCTGTGATTAGAATAATATACGCTGTAATTTGTTGAAAATAAAATATGTTTTATGATACCCAGCATTTTTTCTTTTATTTTCATAAATTAGATGAAGAGATCATCTTAAACCTTACCAAGCAGAGTTTGCTAATGGGTGTCAGGATGTCAGGTGTCCCTATTAATATACAATACTCTATGGTCAGGATCATCTGATGATACCTGCGCAGACGAAGTACTTCTGTTCGTGGCGGAGAAAAGTCCACTCTGCGAATAAAAAGTCCGAGGAATTACCACGGACTCTACGCACACTGTGTGATAGTGTGATGCGGTGCGATCATTTGTTGTCCAGAAATTTAGTGAAGCGCACGACATGGAGTAAAATATCCTGAGATTACGTTGTGCTGTTTACATGAAGTTTAAGAAAAAGAGAAATCGTCTCCGATAGTCCCTCGTCGGCCTTTAAATTCCATAAGTGAAAACGTCCTCCAGCAGCTTAAGCACCATGTAATCCGCTATTTCACGAAGGTCTAACAATGCTTTCACAATAATGCTAAATACCTAGTGCCCAGAGGAAATAAATAGCTAGTGCCAAAC
Organism: Udea olivalis; assembly: GCA_947369235.1. NCBI lineage: Eukaryota > Metazoa > Arthropoda > Insecta > Lepidoptera > Crambidae > Udea > Udea olivalis. Next base: position 11,053,627 of record OX376341.1, on the reverse strand, counting down.
AATACTTTTGAAGTCTTGTTCGTGACATCGCAGACAAGCTGCAGGAGTGCCGCCTTCGTTGGTATGGTCATGTCTCACGGAGATCGGCAAACTACGTGGGCAACAAATGTCTGGCCATGCTGCCCCCGCCAGGTACCGGTAGAAGAGGTCGACCCAAGAAGCGGTGGCTCGACGTCGTTGAGGGTGACATGCGTGCCAACAAACTCACCACCGAGGATGCACAAGACCGCGCGAAATGGGCCATGAAAATAAGAAAGGCGGACCCTGGGACCCCACACACCAGTGTGGGTTCACAACCAGGATAAACCGCTCGGATGATGAGGATGATGATGATGAATACTTTTGAAGTCATACTTATTCATAGTATGCTAGGCGAAGGTTTCGCCCAGCTTACTCATCTTAGTTCGAGCGAAACCGAACAAGCTGAGAGTATATTTCATACTTCAAAGAAATGCTTTTGAAATAGTGAAATTCAGGGGATCCCTTTCATTGGCATAATGTGTTTTGTCCTAAAATGGTTTGGCATAATGAAATTGGCATAATTTATTTAGCATAATATTAATTAGACCGAATTTGGTTTTAGCATAATATGTACTGTGGCATAATTATTATTTAGCATAATGCATTTATGCATTATTATTTTGCACAAAAATCCTTCAGGTGTCAGTAGGTTAGGGTTATTTTTTTTATGACCACCCGGAAATCCTTCAGGTGTCAGTAGGTTAGGGTTATTATGCTCATTGCATTTATGCTAAAAATTGTATGCTAAAAACTGTTGTGCTTATTAGTATTATGCGAAATTATAATTAGTAGTAATTACAATATGCTAACTTATTTTATGCTTAAAATTTTTATGCTTCTTGACAGTGAACCGAAATTCAGTGCCCAATAAAAAAAAATCAGCTTTCATATTAACGGATTACATATAGGTAGGTGAGTAGATATGCGAAGTGAAGATTCTTTATATTCCCTGTTTGTGCCTAAACTGAATATTTTAAATGATCATTAAATTTTCTGTGAGCAAATAGTGAACCGCTTTACATTTATTTAGAGAAAGCACCTTATTATATAATATGCCTCGGCCGAATTAGAGGTTCTAGCTCTTAATTCGTGACCTTTAAAAATATAATAGATGAATGACACACTTAGTTAAATTTCATCCTTAATGTGACACGGATAGTAAATTTTTTCAATAAATAAAAAGTTATGTGACTTTTTTGTAACAACCAAAAATGCTTTTTATCAAGTACGATAGGTACCTATCTACTATACCTACGCCCTTTTCGAATCACTTATTCAAAATTGAGCACCAAAACCAATAAAAAATATGTTGGGGCGCCATTAATTTGATCATCTGTTTAATGGCAGAGTGTTGAGGCGACCCTGAGATAAGTTACCTATTATTTTAACTGGAAAGATATTTCCATTTAATGAATTCGGTAGTAGAGATGAAGGCTTAGGAATTGACAGGTCTCATTAAAGTTCGACAGTTTATAAAAGGGTAGGTATTCCTATTACACAAGTAAAAATATTTTAATTGAAGATTCCCTAGGATAAGGAATTCAGAAGGGTTAATAATTTTTAAATTAATTTTCTTGTTTTTACCAATCTGATTTTTTGGTGTATAAATGTACTCGTATGTAGGTAGATACTATTATTATATTTGTACTGTATGAAATAACTAGAACGGGCATGCTAAATTAAACTAGATACCTACACAAAAATTATACAATTTCTTCTTTATTACAAGTATCGATCTTTTCGAAGTATTCACCCACGTATACACTTTTCCATAGGTACGTTTGAACCAATTGGAAAATACCTGTGACCACTCTTCTTGAGACACCTCAGAAATCTCGAAATTATAGGCAGCCAGTGCGTCTTCTTTGCTTTCAAACCTCTTCCCCTTTAGTTTTTCTTTAATTTTTGGAAACAGGTAAAAATCACAAGGCGCTAGGTCAGGGGTGGGTGAGGAAGGACTGACACATTTTTTGAGTTGAAAAAGTCAAGTGTTCTGGCAGACGTGTGCGGGCGCCGCATTGTCGTGGTGCCAGAGAAGGTGCCGGATTCCCTAGTTCGGTCGCTTGTCACACCAAGCTGATATTACTGTTGGCGCACAAACTGTCACATACCATTCAGAGTTCACCGTTCTTTGATCCTCTAGCACTACAGTAGCAATAATATGACCCGTTTTGCAGAAAAATGAGGCGACCAGTTGTTTCTGTGTGCTTCGTGCACGGCGATATTTCGTCGGAGTTAGTTCATCTTCAAAACACCATACAGTCGACTGTTGCTTTGTTTCGGGATCATAGTTATATAGCCATGTTTCGTCACAATCAGTATATCAAACACGTTTTTTTTCTCGCCACCAGCGAATTTATCTATCATGAATAGGCATCAATCCAACCGACGGTTTTTCTGCTCATCGGTGAGTTTGTGCGGCACCCATCTCGAACAACGTTTACGGAGAGAAAGGTGGTCGTGAATTATGGTTTGCGATGCTGCTGATCCAATTCCCAGTTCTCGCTCCAGCTCTACATACGTAATTGGTTGGTTTTCGTCAATAAGTTTTTCGACTGCGAACGAACGTTTTCTTGTGTGACCGCGGTTGGCGGCCAACCTGTCTTCGCTTCATCTTCGTGACATCCCCGTCCACTATTAAATTCAGCAAACCGATTAAATACTGTTGCTCGTGAACAAGCAGACTCACCAAAAGTACACACATAAAAAGTGTCTAGGGATCAAGCATTTTTATGCGGATTTCTTGAGATTGAGATGTGGCTTTGTAATAAATTTATGATTTTATAAATTTATATGGATCCTTTTTGGTGCATTTCATAATTTGAAACAGGAACTGTCAATCAAATTCGAGTACAAGATGAAAATCAGCTGTCAATATTTTCCCTATTAAAACATACAACGCATTGAAGACATTATTAGTGCTACTGTTTCCCTACTACTGATTAAAACCAACGTTATTATGGAGCGGCGACGTCATTTAAGCAGGGAAGAAATGCTCAGAGCCGTGGGAATGATAGAAGCTGGTTCCCGGCAACGTACTGTGGCTTTAGCTCTGAATACAAGTCAGAGTGTTATCAGTCGACTTTGGACACGTTACCGAAGCACTGGTACCGTGGCTGAGCGCCATGGAGGACGGTATCGCTGCACCACACGGAGACAAGACCGATACATTCAAATCACAACTCGAAGAGCTCCAACAATAACCGCCATGATGTTAGCCGTGAGGCTTCATCACTCTTCAGGGAACTTAATTAGCGACCAAACAGTCAGAAACCGCTTGCATGAAGTGAACCTTCATTCCCGAAGACCGCTAAGGGTACCACCTATAGCAATGCACAATCGTAGGATTCGATATCAATGGGCTCTTGAACACAGAAATTGGGCAGAACAACAATGGCGTCTCGTGTGCTTTTCTGATGAGTCTCGTTTTGGTATGAGACCGGATACAAGACGTATACGACACAGGAGAACCCCTGGACGCCAACAGCGATTAAAATCCTGCCAGGAAGTCCATCCTTATAGTGGTGGAACCATCATGGTATGGGCGGGTATTTGGATCGGCGGAAGAACTGAGTTGATTTGGATCAGAGGCAACCTCAACGCTCAAATTTATGCTGAGACGATTGTATCAGACGTCATCGTTCCTCTACAAGTGCAAATCGGTCCCTTATTTCAGTTAATGCATGATAATGCACGACCGCACACCGCAAGAGTTGTAACACAGATTCTCGCCGCAGCTAACATCAATGTCCTTTTTTTTTTTTTTTTTTTATTAGCGTGGGGAAATCCTCATGGATACCTCGTCGCTCGGGGGAACGACGAGGTTATGTCGGACTTCTACCGACTAAAACCCCACGGTACTCGACCTCAACACTTCAGCGGCGAGGCGGGGTCCCTAAAAAGTTTCACAACGCCCCGCCGCCAGTGTTTCCCCGTATTGGGGCCCCCTCCAGCCGACCCCCCAATGAAGGGGGGAGGCCACGGAAGTACCTGGAGCACACAAGTACTTCCGCCGTCGGGGTGAAAGCCGTGCATTGCGGGCAAAAGCACCCCCGTACTCAAGCTCGCTGGCTTCCACCGTACGCGGACCCTACTAGGTCCGCAACCACGATCCACCTAAAAGGTGGATCCGCTGCCACATCTGGCGGTGCGGCCCCGCCGAGCCGCAGTGCACAGGGGGGGCCAGCCGCGGATCACTGACCCCCTCCAAACGGTTGTGCACCGCGGCTCCCACCTCGCGCCCTTAGGCGCTGCGCCCGTGGGCGCCCCTTTCGGCGGGCAGTGGTAGCACCATACCACCACCACGCCCGGCGGCAGGCAATGGGTGGGTGGGAAGTCCACCGCATTGCCATGCCTGAGCCCTCTTAGCTTCCCGGTGGTTCCACCTACCACCAGTACTAAGCCCCCCCGCCACGACAAGGCGAAGGCTCATGGGGGGGAACATCAATGTCCTGCCCTGGCCTGCTCAGTCGCCAGACTTGAACCCGATTGAGCATGCATGGGATATGCTACAGAGAAGAGCTCTGCCGAATATGGAGGGTATCCAGTCGCAAGAAGACCTTTTTTTGTTGTTGCAACGAACATGGGCGGCCATTCCACAGCGTGATTTGGATGAACTCATTTTGAGTATGCCAAACCGATGTTCTTGTGTTGTTAGTGTTCGCGGTAGAAACACGGATTATTAATTGTTTAAGTTACCCAATAAAATTTTATAGAAAACTGTTATTTCAGTCTTTTTTTCGAACTTTAATGTTAGTGGTTCAAATGTCAAAAATCCCTTTATTAGGAAAATGGCAAATTTCTTTATTAATGCAAAGGTGACTTGGTTTATCGTTGCTGTAGACAAACGAAAACACTTTATTTGATGAATCCTTAAAGAAAATTTTAATTAATATCAATCAGGAGAAAAGTTATTGCAAAAATATATGTTGATCCCTAGACACTTTTGATGTGTGTAGTAGCCAAAAGTTCAAAACATTCTGAGGCTTAAAACTTTTTTATAGTCATAATAAATCATAGCGTGAAAATCACGTCGCCTGAGGTCCATTGCTGCAAGCGAATTCCCGCCAGATAGAATCTCGGATAAATGATGCTCATTCAAATAAAAATATGTGTGTTCTATTTTCACATATATCAAAAAACAACCTGTATATAAGATGGTGTATAACTTGCCAGTGTCAATCAAATGAGTAAAGAGTATCTAACTTCTTTTGGCATGCCCCTCGTAGCTTTCCGCCAGCGGCTTCGCCCGCGTGTAGGTAGGTACTTCATTTTTATTCATAACGCTTAATAAATTGTAGCCTGTGTTAATCTAATGTATAAGCTGTATTGCTGCAAAGTTTCTTCTAAATCCGTTTAGTAGTTTTGCGTGAAAGAGTAACAAACATACTTAAATACATCCTCACAAACTTTCGCATTTATAATACTTGCTTTCCGCCCGCAGCTTCGCCCGCGTTATCATTTTATATTAGGGTTGGGGAAAGTCTTTTCGCATATAGTACTTATGTATGAACTTGTAATAAAATCTCTTTGGATATACTATTTGTATCTGGCTGGTTTTGGTATCATTAAAAGTTTAAATTTAAAAAAAGATAATTCCATATTAGGAAAATGTGTGATTTTCATTTGTTTTTCTTACTGTCATGATGAGTAAATCTAATGAAGAAATTCGATACATTAAAATTTTACTACAAAAAAGGTAAAAATGCAACGCAAGCCGCGAAAAAGAGAGAGTAGCACAAATTTGGTTTAAGCGTTTTCAATCCGGCAATTTTGATGTCAAAGATGCACGTCGCTCTGGTCGCCCTATTACGGATAAAATGGATGGCATTTTTAAAAAAGTGAAACAAGATTGGCATATCAGTAGTTACGACGTAGCTGAAGAACTGGGAATTGACCACAAAACAGTTTTGGCGCATTTGAAAAAAACTGGGTACACGAAAAAGCTCGATATTTAGAAACCTAATGAACCTCATTTGTGATTCTTTATTTCGAAATAATGAAACCGAATCATTTTTGAAGAAGCTAATAACTGGTGATGAAAAGTGGATCACGTACGACAAGAACGTGCGAAAAAGGTCGTGGTCAAAGGCCGGTCAGGCTTCACAGACTGTGGCGAAACCCGGGTTAACTCGCAACAAGGTGATGCTGTGTGTGTGGTGGGATTGCAAGGGTATTATTCATTATGAGCTGTTACCACCAGGCAGGACCATCGATTCTGTACTCTACTGCGAACAACTGATGAGATTAAAGCAAGAAGTTGAGAGAAAGCGGCTGGAATTAATCAACAGTGGTTTTTCATCATCAATTCGTCCACCGTATAGTCCTGACCTTGCACCTTCAGATTTCCACCTGTTTCGGTCTCTTCAGAATTCTTTAGACAGTGTCAGGTTAACATCACGAGAGGACTGCCAAAACCACATGTCGCGGTATTTTGATCAGAAGCCTCAAAATTCCCATAGCAATGGGATCATATCTCTACCTACAAGATGGCTAAAAGTAATCGCACAAAATGGAACCTACATACTTTAGTTACATGTAAATAAACTATATTAAAAAATGGTTTGAATAATCTTAAACAATGCGAAAGAACTTTTTCCCCAACCTATTATTATCATGGCCAAATTACGCAAATTGTAGCCAATGTGTTATTCTCATGTATAAATAAGCTGTATCACTGTAAAGTTTCATTCGCGTACAAACATCATACATACATACATCCTCACAAACTTTCGCATTTATAATATTAGTAGGATTAGTAGAATTAGTAAGATCTGTGAATCTATCGAAAATAAATTGTTACTATAGGTACTACTACCCTATATATTAAGTTGGGTCCACATCAATAGTATCAACCAACAGCAGTGTCATAATAGTATATAGTAGTATTATGGTAACACTACCATAATAATACCTACTATTATGACAACTCCCTCTGTAAAGGGAATTCTTAATGGTTTTACTCAGTGGCGGCCCTAGCGCTTGGTCAGGGTGAGTTGGGTATCCTCGGGCTGTCCCTGATTATACATTTATTGTTATCGTAAATTCATCCAGAAGATCAATATAGTTACGCTAAATTTCTAACGGCTTTACTTCTTGGCGACCGTCTGCATTAGATTAAACCCATTAGATAAGTACTCCGTTCTCTCACTAAAATAAAGGTGGCTACTATTATATATATACTTACTATAGACAAAGTTAGGTAGGAAATCGTGTCCGCTTGTTTATGTTTAATAATTTATTAATTGTTATAGCTTCAAATCTTGTTAGGGCTATGAGGATTTTGTGAGAGAAACCACGTTGCATAGAATGCTTAGAACATAATGTGAATGCAATATAGGTACCTACCTACATCAAAGTTTGTAAAAGGTTGGAGTCTAACCAATGACCTTTGGTGCTAAGGGTAGGTTTACCGATTGCGCGAAAAGGCTAGTCTCAATTAATTTAATAAGTATTAGTGAAAACTCAAAACATAGATCGGCCATATTTTTCGCTGCATATCTTTTAAAAGGAATGCCGTCCCGTAATGTATTATCAATCTTAAAGTAACAACTAAGCTTAACGAGTGCCCAATGCCAGTTATTTGAATCTAAAATCTACCAAACTCGTACATTTGCGGCGGCTCGCGGAGCAGCCTGCTCGCCATGTCCCAGTGTCCGCTGTGTGTCGCCCCCCGGCCTCTGCCGCAAATTCAAAGAATTTATTAACGTTTGGCGGTTAGCCGAATCGTTTTTGTTCCCGTTTTTTCGGTGGCCGAACTCCTGCAGCGGAAAAACAAGGAAATCAGTCCGCCTTTCGTGCGCTTTTTCAGCGATTTTCGGTTTGTAACACTTGTTTTGGCATGCCGACCTGACCAGAGTTTTAAACGAGAACGAAATAAATTGCTTAAGTGGCGGCCACACTCAACAGACATTATTGACTCAACTGGCCCCTTACCACAATAAGTCCCTGCCTATAGTAACGAAGATCGTGGTTTCGATCTTCATCCACTCCAGAACAAACATTTTGTTCATAATCATAATAATTTATTGCATACCACATTGAAGTACAAAGTAATCTTAGAGATACGTACATAAGGTGTAGGGTTACAATGTAGCGCCCCGTGAGGGCATGGCAATATAAAAAACTATGAAAAAACCAAACAATGAAGTACATATTATTATAAAAAGAACGATTTTAATTTTTTTCACATATTTTCATATTTAGGGAAAATTTTAGACACCCACTTTTTTATAGCCGAGGAATTCATTAATTTTGTAATAACACTCAGTTATTACCAATTCACGGAGCTGTTTAATAAAAGAAGGAGTTGTTTTTGTTGTTAGTTCTGAGACTCATACAAGTTCTGCTTTGTTTGGGTTCTGGTGATCTTTAATAGCTTGTATGTGTCTATGAGGGGTAGGTTATTGGCAGGGCCAGGCCTAAGACCTTTGGCACTACGGGAAGGACCTATACCCATTGCGCTGATGGACTAGTCAGTTTTGCCACGATTTCGAATTAGTACCTACATATTTTTCTACTCAACCTTCTCATTATACAAAGGGAATCAGCTATCTTTCTGTCCACTGAAAGAAAGGTGGTGCATAAGTTGTTTCGTAACACGAAGCAGGTATTGAATGCTTATATATTCAAAGCGTACACCGTTCAGTTTACGTGAAAAATACATATACGTACACTGGCATTTACTCGTACATCAAACCACCACCCTTATTCACCTCATTTTCTCTATCATTAAATTCTTCGTTCACGTTAATACTGCATAGAATATCGTCAGTTTCGCTATATTGTTCGCCGACCAATAAACATCGCAGTTATCTAGTTGGCGGCGGACTGTTAATGCAATAGCGGGCCATGTTGCATTTTTGCAACAAGCGGGCAGCGCAATGTATGCACATAGTCGCCGTAATGCCGCTAAAGCTTGTCTCGTAAATATTTCGCTCACGCAATTTACAGCTTTGAGAATCCTCTTAACGGAATACTGGGGCAGTTAGGCCCCTGGATATTTATAATTTTACGCCTACACTAAACCGCCATTGTTCTGTGTTATTGCAAGTTTTGATGCACTGGCCTTGTCGGGTCTGTGTTATGTACAGTACAATGTTAGGATGAGAAGTAGTTAATTGCGATCTATGTATCTTTTAGTAGGGTCGAGGTTTTTCAACCCTGTCCTAGATACTGAATTTCTAGCAAGTAATAACAAAAATGATATTTGTCGCGAACAAAAGATGTGAAGCCAAAAATATGGTTTGTTTCAGCTAAAACACTTTCCTCCGAAACACATTTCGCTGAAAAATTAAAAACTTCGCCGTCTAGTCTAGGTATCAGCTTAAATATCGCGAAGTTTCGTCTCGCAACAAAATGTTTCATATTATTGTCGTGTTATACTTTTCTACTTAACGTCGCAAGTCGCAAGTGTCTCAGAAGTAACGTTTCCGTTGTTTCGCCAACTTTTAACGAGTTTGTCGGACACGGATGGTAGCAACACTAGCGACGGTGGCGACACACACGGACAATGTGTGGCACCAGCACGTAACTTTACGATCTGACGTACCGTTGCATGTCCGTTCTCGTGGCGAGACCAGTTACTTCTACTAGTAACCGTGAAAGCATGGCAAGCTTTTTGTAAAAAATAAAACCCATGTTTGTGAGTAGATAGGTTAAGTTGTGAAAATGGCTTACGAAACGAAAGTTCTATAACGTAATCACGCAGCAGTACTATGTACAGGAGCCGGAGCGCCGGGATTCGTCACACAATATTTAGGAGTAGATGTAGTTGTGGAATAGTTAATAACAGATCAGCCAATCCAGTGACTTGTTTATTAAATAGGGTAAAAGTATAGGTAGGAAAGAAGAACTGTAACAAAATAACAATAAATGAATACACAGAGTCCTAGTTAATAAATTATCTAATAGTAATAGGTAAGTAAATAGGTATGATATGCTTACCCCGGTACACGGGTTCTTGTTACTTATAACTGTTTTAACTGTTTACAATAATTGGTTTTTTAAAGTATTTAAAAATACACCATCACGTAAGTTATACTAGTTAAACTGGTAATCTGGTAAAATGCTCGCAAACTGTTCAGTACGATGGTTTTGGTAGGACTGAATCAAAAAAGCTCCCCATGCAATACGAAACAAAAATCGAATTGAATCAAATTTGAAAACAAGTACAAAATACTTTTAATGGCCAGCAGCTAACTACTTTGCCACTCTATATTTACGTTATCGTTCGCGTAAAAAAATGTATTAAGATTTGACATTGTGTCATGTCAAATCCCAGTACAATTATGCAACAAATGAATCTTATGTCAAAGGTGGTCTTATAAATGCTTTCAGTAATTTGCTGCTTTTGATATCAGATGCTCTAAAATAATGTGGTTCGCCCACACTCAATAGCTATATTTACCACGTAATATTTAAATGAACGTAAATTTGACTATTACTTAAACAATTTGCGTAAAATCTTCCCACTAAATCAAATGCTTTATCATGGAACGGAGTTTATTTACCGTGCACGTAGTTTAAATATCTTCCATGAAATCCTACGTAATTGGAAAGTTTAAAGTTTTAATGGTCAAGGATAATTATACTTGCAGAATTGATTTATTTATAAATCGATTATGTTTCATATATGTAGGTTATGCTTACATTTGCTATCATCGTATGGTGTAAGTAATAAGCATGTGAAGTTAACTTAAAATCGGAACTACTGTTTGTTTGTTCTCAAACTCACTTTCGTCGTGTTTAGGGCCCAGCCCCAATCCTTCAGATCAATAATGTGACTATCAAAGTCATATATACCTTCTATTGGAATATGCGAGGATATTTTAGGGTCTGACTGCGATTTTTGCGATGAGCACACGCCAGTAAGATTTCGGGCATAGCCCTTTTTATGGCATAGGGCACACCTTGAGCACAACATAGGTAATAAGTAGTTGCCATACGAAAGAGAGCTCATCTCTTTCGTATGGCAATCAAATAAATACAGCCTGATACGTCCCTCTGCTGGACACGGGCCTCACTTAAAGTGTCGAATATTGTATTGAACTGATGTAAGGGGAATTTTAGTGGAGAGGGACCTCAGGATAGCGGGGCCCTGGGTACGTGCTCAAATTGCTAAATGGAAAAGAGGGCCTCAGCGTAGTGCTCTTAACCCAGCAGGCGCAGTGCGGGTTGTTAATGAGGTGTAAGACTAGTAAAGCTATAAACCGCGTTGGTAGATGAATGACCTACGCCCAAAAAAAGTCCTGTTTTTAGAATGCCCTATTCTCAAAATGACCTGGGCCGTATTACCATCTCTAATAGCCAGTCAGGTAAATTTACTAAACTGAGGGTAGCGAGCAATTTCCTCTGTAAATACCTGGCCTAGAGGATGCATTTTTTACAGGTAACCGCTGACTGGCTGAAATTAACTTGCCTGGCTTAAGAGATGGTAATACGGCCCCTGTTCGCATAATGCCTCATTCTGGAAACGACTCATTCGTATGATGACCTATTCTTAAAACGACTACTTTTTATATACCGGCCTGCTTTAACGTTAAGAGCAAGTAATTGTTAATTATCATGTATTAGAAATTTGCGAGTCACAGACATTTTATTTCAATTTAAGAGCATTTACACAATTTTATTTATTTATTTCATTTCACTGGAATCCCGCCACTTTTATTAGGTCTTCCGTCCACCTTGCAGGCGGGCGTCCTACGCTGCGGCTCGGCTAACTGAAACCTAACTAATCTACATAAATAGAAAAATATTTTATCACTTGTGAAATACTCAGATTTTTTGATTTTATGAATAATAGTACATTCATAGTTTCATTAGCGAACATTTTGAAAAACAGGGCATTTCGCGAACAGGAGTTTTAAGAATAGTTCCTTCTGCGAATGAGCCCAAAGTAGAATTGGACATTTCACGAATAGGGCGTTTATAGATTGAGGCATATCGCGAATAGGTATTTTATCAACTGCAGGTCAGCCTATAAACGGACGAATAAACCATACTTTCAGGTGTTTTTTAATAACCCAGCCTAAACCCTCCGACTATTTTAACGACTGACGTCTAGCAAAGCAGCCACTGTTTATTCAAAAATAGATGCTGAAATTCCCTCTGTCTTCTTCTACCTTGCGTCCGTATTACGTGGAGCGATCAGCGATCCGGCGGACGGCCACGGGCAGCACTTAAAACTGCCGTTAAAAGGGGCACCGTTTCAAAAGCGCCGTATAAATAACGCAGCCAACAGCATTTACGTTAGCGACGATATTTTACGATATTCTTTCATTTCCATTTAGGTACCAATTCAACCGTGCGGCTCCTACTTATTTATGTTGCTGTAGATTTCACTTATAAAAGCACGGTTTGCCTATTATTCAACCATTATGTATGAGGCGTGAGTCTGTTTCATAGCATTATACAAAAGTTGCAGTGAAAAGAATTTACAAACAGTTCTGACTCGGCGATGTTTTTTTTTCATGAACTGACATATTAGCGATGTTTCGATGACCGGCTCCATTTGGAAAAAATTGTTTAAGATTAAAAATTTACTCGTATTTTCGAACAAGACCACTACTAATCAACGGGGACAGAATAAAATTAATGATCACAGTTTAAATCATAACTAATTAATTGTCATTTCACAATTCAACTTTTCCAATAGATATCATATCATAAATGAATACCTAGTGACGCTTTCCTGCGATTTAAAACATTCGAAACTGTGTTGTCAATAAAGGCTAATAAAAATGGTTTTATCCTCGGATCTGGCATATATTCTCATACAATGAAACACCGTGAATATACCGTTGCGTGTAACAAAGAAGTGATTTGCGGTATTTATCACATAATCGGTAAAAAAGTGCTGATATTAACTTTTTTACATAATAAGTCAACTATGTAATTAAAAAAATCTGCAACTAACTTCTATGGTTCTTGTTTACATATAACAATAAAAAAACATTTTATCTTCTCTACTGGTGTAAGAAATGTAGAAGGAAATGGCATACTGCTCCTTTACAACACTGCCGGAAAGTTCTGTAATGGAGGAACGAGACAGCTTGCGACACAAATTGTGCTTTTAATTTTATCTGTCTCCTAAATAAAAAACCAGTTTCATTACTCTGGTAATTAAGCACGCACAAAAATAATTGAGTGCTGGATGCGCTGCAACACTCTGGTTGTTTGTCGTCGAGGGCACGACGAGTGGGTGAGGTAAAACTCACCCCGATGGGGTGAAAACGTCGACGAGCCTGATGCTCATGTGTTAGGAAGAGATCCCAGCTCGGTCGGTGTCGATATCGATGATATAGCTGTCATGTCTACACTAAATAGTTTTAAGGAGTGTTTTGAGAGGTTTTTGCGAGTGAATAACGTATAAGTTAGGTCTCCAATAAATATAAATATGCGCCAGACAACACACCTCTTGTATTGGTCTCGAAGTAGGGATTAATATCCCTGTGTTACGAGGTACTACACAAGGAAATCAGCCAGGGGCAGCACACCCAGACCCGAATCAATTCAGAAAAGAGCGTTTCCTGAATTGACCCGACCGGAAATCGAACCCGGGACACTACGGAAATCGAGGCGAGATACCGTGCTACAGCGCACTACGCCACCCGTGTCGTGTGGTTTTTGATTGTGTAACATTACTCGTGTTTTGTTTTTGGTAGCCTTCTTTGCATTGATCACCTGTGCCTGAGCGCAGATCCCGTCCTAAGATATTTAATAGTGATAGCCGTATCCAAAAACGCTAATCAAGAGTTGAGGACACCTCAAATTGATGCTCCCCTGTCACATGTCAATAGAAATGAAAGGGACAGCTATACCTACATGTAAGGGCTGCTCAACTTTGATTGGATTCGAGTGATAGTGATACTTCTCTTTTTCAAATGCTAGACATTAAGTAACGTCATAGGTTACGAGCTTACAGTAGTTAGTAGGTACAGTTTGTAGTTAAGAGAATCAACCTGCGGTTGATTTTGTCGTATTTGTTTACATACATGCTATCATGATAGCATGTATGTAAACAAATGTCACCACGTTCTCCAACGTTTGTATTTTTTTGATATCATTCAATGATACCCCGGCTATATCAAGTTTACTTTGATTATCTTCTATCATATCCCAAATAAATTAATGTCGAAACCAGCAACCACCAGGAACAGCCATGAAAGCCCGTACATTTCAAATGTATCGAGTTTTTACAACTCTTATAGTAGGTATCGGGAACTCTTATTAGGCAGCTTATTTTATTAGCAGTCAGTAAATCAGGAGACAGGTTCGCTCGCACTCCGCGCACGTCCCGCAATAACTCTCCGTTCATTTGATTTGTTCTCATGCAGTGTTGTCAGAAGATAAATCAAAAGATACACTGCTTAAAGTTACATTTTGATACAGTTTTTGGTCAATTTTAATTTGAGTTACTCTTTCTCGTAACATTTTCTAGCAAATTGAAGACATTAGTAAAGAGATTTAATAAATGGCACGACAGTTTTGGCAGTTTTCACTTTTCGACAAGTGAGATAATTTTTGCTCAAAAGACCTCAAATTACCTGACTGAAGTAAAGTTCTTTTGATTGAAAAAAATATCGGTCCACAAATGATGAATATATTAGAGAACATAGTTAAAAAAGAACCGAATATAAAACCTTTTTTTTTCATAGTCGGTTAAAATGTACTAACCGCAATTTTAAGTTTCAAAGGAGTTTTTTAAAATACGCACACTCCACATCATGCATTTGACGAACGTGCCAGATAAATGGAGAAAGACAACTGTACTGACTATGTAGAATACATCGTTAAAAACACTATTAAACAGTCAATAATAAAAAGTGCTCAATCATTTTGTCGTCTGTAAAAGTGAAGCAAGGACTTTGAGGAAGTTACGTAAAATGTACGAAAAATTACCGACAGAAACACAGTTCGACGTGAAGATTAACACCTCAATACGTGCTTTCAGTCTATCCAGGAGGAGAGCTTACCGATGTTTGACTAGTTTGATCCAGTTTACTAATTACGTGTGTTGTTTCGGTAAGGGATTGGAAGAGTTGAACACAGCCGTACGTATATCGTAGGGGTTGGTTCGCTAACATAGAAGGCATCGTATAATGGATTTCTTCTTAGTTTTGTAGTGTACTGGTTTTTCATATCTTGCTATTCATAGTTGATTTTGTTTTTAAATTTTTTAGTTCATTTGCCTAATAATCTTCTTAATAGGTGCCTAAACACGTGTCATTTACAAGAGAAACGAAGGAAGAATCACTGAAACTTTAAAACTATCCTGGTATTCGAATTTTACGGATAGCTTTTAGCAATAAGACCGCCTAAATTGTGCATCAACTTTCTTTGTAATCCTTGATTTTTCCTCTGTTTTTGTGCAATAAAGAGTATCTTATCTTTTCTTATCTTACGATTAAATAAATTGGAAAACTATATGAAAAAACTGTATCCTTGCGACGATTTTTAAGGCCAGCCCATTGCATGCATAATGCATATTACCGAGGACTGTTTATTTTCAGAAACTAGAATTATTTCTGGCAGAGTTACAAACTTTCAAAGACACCGCCCAAGCTTTCATTAGCTTTTGTCAGCGTTATATTTTAGCGCGGACATTTCCCGGCGCCTTTCATGTACAGATTACGTAAACACGTCTAGTAGATTTACAACGTGTGATCAATAAATACCCTTGCAAGGCCTACCCTTGCTTAAAATCCGCGTCAGCGAGACCCAGGCCCGGACTGATTGCTCCATCTATCTACACAGGGCCGGCCGAGGGTCGCAAATAAAATAAGAGCCAAATAATCGGCACTTAAGGGTAAAAGGTGCACGTCTCAACAAAGATATGAAGAGTGAGAGGATTATTTTAATCTACATGCGGTGGGCGATAATATTTTGCCCTTTTTGATACTCTGTGGGCTGATAATTCTAAAGCTTGTGTTCGTAACATGATTATCTGGGACAATTTACACCAAGATCATCTGACCCCAAACTAAGCAGAGCTTGTACTATGGGTGTCAGAGACTGATAAACATACTTAAATATATCTAAATACATACTTAAATAGATAATAACACCCAGACACACAACAAACACAAATGTTCGTCACATAAATGTTTGTCATGAGAGGGGATCGAACCCACGACCTCCGGTGCTGAAGGCAGGATCGCTCCCATTGCACCAACAGGTCAGTCAAGCAAACCACAAGCAACAGACAAGCTTTGCTTATAAGAAGTTTGGGGTTGAGTGATCATGGTGTAAGCTGTCCCTGACATTTATTGTTTATTCTTGTGTATGTTGCTATTTCTAGAGTTCCTATTTATTCAAATATAATATGTATTAGAAAATAACAGAAGCTTGTTCAATAATTCTCACGTGCGTATTCACTTGCATTTCATCACGTCAGCTGTGGTAACCAGCGTCGCCAATTTGTGTTTTTTAAGGCAGATTTCCGAGTTTAAAAAATATTTCCGCAGCGTAAAACGTTTCGAACGAACTCAATACTCGAATGTACTTGTATTTGTAGATGAAATTGCGCATTGCTAGACTACAATACAATACAATACCTTTTCTGTGCGAGAGCAGAGCAGCTATAAAATTGCCCATTGTCGATACATGCGTAAAGCTAGCATTAAACTAAAAGCAATTTTAAAAGCATTCATCTATAAGTACCTGCCTATTGAAATACTATATTCGTATTTCAGACAGAATTGGAATATTTTTGACGACCGACTTGGTGTAATGGTTAAGAAGTTGGCTACTACACCAGAGGTCGC
Source organism: Udea olivalis (assembly GCA_947369235.1). Taxonomy (NCBI): domain Eukaryota; kingdom Metazoa; phylum Arthropoda; class Insecta; order Lepidoptera; family Crambidae; genus Udea; species Udea olivalis. The sequence continues at coordinate 11,036,840 of OX376341.1, read as the reverse complement.
GGGTTCGATCCCCGCACAGCACAAACATTTGTGTGCATGAACATGTCTGTTTGTACTGGTCTGGGTGTCTCCTATGTATAATAAGTATGTATTTACAATAGAAAATGTATTTAGGTATGTTTATCCGTTGTCTAGTATCCCATAACACAAGCTTTAATTAGCTTACTTTGGGGCTAGATGGCGCTGTGTGGAATAATGTCCAGGGATATTTATTTATTTATTTATTTATTTATCACTATTTGCAGTAGTAGTAGTTATTGACTAGTTTTTTTGAATTTTGTAGTTAGATGAAATAAAAGTTCAGTGAGTTATAAATAGGTTTAGATTACACTTAAGTGAACTTGTTTGATTAAAACCTTACCCAATTTAATATAAAGAATTTTAAAACAAAAGAACCAGATAAACAAAAAGCTAGCGGATTAAGATATTGTGGAAGTAGTGAGTGACCATTCAGAATAGGTAATTTTGAGCTAAAACCAGGCCGATGTCACTCCATGTACTTGCGCGCGATAGTTACCTACCAGCCGCCGGGTCTCCCAAGACTCATTTGGCAGTTGGTTGTCAACAGCCGCGTAGAATTTGTACGCAATCTTGCGGTTGAACTGACGCGATTGACGTACCGTAGGTAATGACTGCTGACATCTATATCGAATTATCTATTGTTAATTTTCTATATATAGTGATTTATCTGTTGCGTTAGTAACTATTAAGTAATCTCTGCTAAAACTCTCAAACAGATAGTAAGGTCTGTACCTTCATGTGACGAAAATACCTGTTTCCTCTGTAGCAAACAGGTATTTTCGTCAAATGAATTTTAGTCCTGGGAAGGGAACGAACCTAAAACCAAGGACATAGCTGGCAGGCTCAATACCTAGTGAACCAATCTGCTAGTGAAAAATAGAACATTATGTACCTTTTTTGAAGTCCTTAAATATAAAAGTAAAGTAAATTATTTACTGTCCCACTGCTGGGCAAAGGCCTTTATCATTGAAATCAAGTCATCGCTACAATTGATGGGTATTCGCTTAATCACCACGCTTGCCAAATCCGAGTTGGTCACAAACCCGGGCTATTTTCCAAAAAAGCCGAAAACACTTTTCCCGACCCAATTTGAACCGGGACCTCTGGATTTGGGCCGGGCTCTGTCACCAGTCGGCCAAGGAAGCGTTTCAATATAAAATAAACATCTAAACGTTACAAACAATAATTCCGCTTGTTCAAAGTCTCCCAGAATCCCGTCAAATGAAATCTGTCAGTTAAAAAGCATGGTCGTTGGAGGACCCCCAGGCGGTAGGGCGACAGCGTCGATTGCCGAGTCCCTTCCGGTTCCGGCACGGCAGGAGTCAACTACCGGCTCATCGCAAGTTCGCTTAGAACATTGTCGGCGTTCGACTGAAAAATATCATCTTAAGCGCACTGTATTTATGTCTCTGCGATAAATTTCCGCTTAGCTTAAAGGAATTATAAGGCAGAGCGCGGACTAGTCGCACTCGTAGCGCTTAGAGCTCGTGTCGTCGAGCGATTTTGTAAAATAGATTGTTATTGTATAATATTCGTTTACGTCTGGGACAGGGTCGGATAAAATTTAATGTGATCTCTCTAAGCCAGTGACTCAGTGCTTATTAAGTATAATCTCTACAGTAGTTATTTTTAAATTTATGAGATTCGGGTTTAGGATATCACGTTTGTAAGCCTTAAAGGTCGAATGGTAAGAAAACTCGGCCACATTACAGAGGTTTGGTTCCCATTCCAGGTTGAAATGTGTTTACGGATTTTCTGGTAAGGTCAAGCTCTGCTTCGTTTGTGATCAGATGATCCTGGAGTAAATGGTAAATAGTCCGTTTTTAATATTTTTATTTTATTTATTAAGTCCTGAGAAGAAACAGGTAACCCACTGAAATAGTAGTCCAGCCTTCTAAAAGACTCCTGGCCACAATAATGCATGCAGTTTGAATGTAATATAGGAATGGAAGATAGGAGAATGACAAAATCCATATTGGTGTTAGCGCAAGGTTCTTTAGACGTCATTGCTCAACACACTCTGTGTTCTTAACAGAGATCTGATCCTGTGACTCAAGCGGGATCCCAGGATCAGGTCAAATTTTTCTAGTTTCTATCTTTGTGTAGAAAATAGAGCATTGCTTAATGCTAAAAATGAAAATTCACTTACACTCTGTGTTAATTTTAATAATATCGTTTTAACGGTTTTTGATCTGCGTGTCCGTCTTACAGTCATTTTTAATTTTCCCTAGGTTTATGAACCTTTAACATGGACCTAAGGTAAATCAAACCGAATAAGATAAGACTAGGACCAACTTCCACTTCCAATGTGTATCTGGATGAGATTTTTTTACACAAACTTCCTAATCTTGTTGCCGTGTATTCACGAAGATGGGAAAATCAATATGTAAGGAGGGTAAATTACATGTAGAAAGTTGAAAAAACAATTTACCTGTCTTTCCGTATAAGTTTGCCAGCAACTGCTTACTAAGTATTCGTTTTGAAGACATACGAAGCAGGATCGTTACCTGAACTACTTGGAAGTTGTGTTGCAAATGAAGCGTTACAAAAATGAACGCTCTTCGGGCCGCGGCGGGGTTTTTGTCCTAACCCTGTCGTCGGATGTTCGCATTTGAAATCGAAAATTACTTTTGAATTTCGAAGTTTATAAGAGTTCAGTAAGATCCTAAGAACTGAAAACAATATACATGAAGTTCGATACTGTTATAACGAAATAAAGCAAGACGTTGAAACTCAAACTGGAAAGTAAATATTGATCAATATACTTTCTCGGATTTAATTGACTTGTCATTTTGAGACATCACTCAGAATGGTGGTGATCTTGTCTTATTAGACACGGATCTAAAATTTGATTCCTAGGTGCCACTATCTATTTAAAATAACTAACTCGCTCGTATGTTCATAGGTTTTTGCACACACCCAAGTTACTTTTACATATAATTTATTAATTTTTATAGGTTTTGTGTGTAATGGAAAACCGATGGCAAAAAGTTATTTAATTGAAAATTATCAATTTGGTTTTCAATTAAGCAAATGCTGCATGTGATGCAAATTACTACAAGGCTTTATTTAATCTCTTCGAGTTAAAAAAAAATAGGGAGAAAACACTTCGAAATGTTCTCACAGCCGGCGAGTCGACAAGAGCCCCGTTAGTTCGTCCGACTCGCGACGGGTTGGTTCACGCTGGATCCCCGAAGTCACTTTTAAGCCATTACTTACTCGCTTGTTTTCGATTTGTTTTTTAGACGAAAAAAAGATTGCGCAAAATACAAGCAAGACTAACTTTCGGGCAATCAGCAGACCCAACTTTGGAAAGGGTTAAATCAAAGGGTTCCGGTTTTATGAAGACTTATTTCAGACTTACCTTCAAGTTGAAATTAGATTTAATCTGGCTCGAAGCTTTAGGATTGAATTTTGTAAACAATTTCGAATACCTCTACAACTTCCAGGCTTTGTTGAAATACCACTGGGAACCCGGGATACCGTTGTTTAGAAGTTGCTTCGAAATGAATTCGTACTTATATGGGGTGAGTTATAAAATCATGTGGGTCCATCAATGGGCAGCTCCGTAATTCCTGTTTGATTTACTTTTTTTGCTTGTTTGTTTCGGGTTACAGTGGAAAACAATGGAACTTTGCCTTAATTTTTCATACACATTGTAAACTTGTAAAATTATAGGGTTATAGGGTTATAACAAGGTTTCAATATTCACAAAAAGGCGTAATGCAATTTTTCGGTAACGATATCATTTATGTAACTTTTTTCACCATCCAATTTTTTTTAAATATTCTGCTGCTCACGAGATACTCTTTGGGTGATCTCGAAGGACAAAATCCAGGAACCTTTTTAAATCTTAACGCGCTAAATGTATATCTAGGGTTCTAGCCAAGAGCAACACGACACGACGATTTTAAATGTATGGGGATGACATGAGCTGTCACTGGCGCTTATGTCATCCCCATACATTTAAACGATTTCAGGGGGGCTAGCCAAGAGCAACACGTCACGATGATTTCTACAATAGAAATCGTTCAAATGTATGGGGATGACATAAGCGCCAGTGACAGCTTACGCGTACACCTTTCGTAGCAATATTGTAAGCACGACTACAGAATCGTCGTAGTATGCACAGTTTAGTTTTGGATCCCTGTAGCATTTCGTAGCATGCGTGAGCGCGGATTGAGTAGCGCATTATTTAAAAGCATAGTTTTTCCTTTTTCCAAATCAATTGTTGTCTGAGGGTTCTCATTTGTGTCGACAATTTAAGTCGACATAATAAAATAATATACATTATTTGGTTTTTAGGTTCTAGATGTGTAAAAAACCTATCTGTGATTGCATTAAAAACAGATTAAACAGATATTTTGCCACTGATTCTTTCACTAATCTATGAATCATCACTTAACTAATTGACTGACACAGAACCCTTAATAGCTGGAAAAAGAAATATATTAGTAACTACCTTCTGGCCGCGACTTCGTCCGCGTGGTATAGTTACTTTGGGCCAACGCTGACTTAAACCCGCGACTTCGTTTACGTAGAAGCTGAAAATATTTAAATAATAATACGTACGTTAAGTAGCTATTTTAGGTACCCACTACTTGCTAAGGTTTTTTTGTAAATATGATATTAATCCTTATCCAAATAAATACGTTGTTTATCGCTAGTATTTAATTTAAAACAAAATTGCCCTTAACATCCTGTAGTTCCTGAGATTAGCGCGTTCAAGTAAACAAACAAACTCTCCAGCTTTATAATATTAGTATACTGTATAGATTCACATAAGTGATGTACAAAACTCGAGGCGTCGAGTTCTACTTTTGAAGCTTCTAGGCGGATTGGCCGGACTCAGTGAGCTTGGAAGGCTCGTAAACCCGAGCCCAGCCGAGACGCGAGCTACCTGAGTCACGCCTCGCGGCTTCAAAAGAGTTCGAGCCTTCAAAAGAGCTCGAGCCTTCAAAAGAACTCGAGTCCAACTCGAGTCTTAAAAGAGCTCGAGTGTTCTTAAATCTTTTCACTATAATATTTTTCAATGTCTTTTACTGATAATGAAACCTTTATTTTTCAAATCACCTTTCTGCCCCCCGATTCAAAACAAAGTTATCGATTTATTATTTTCTTTTATTTTTAATTAGTTTTTTAAGACATATAGTTTTTCATATAATTTAGTTTATGAAAACAAAAGGCCTTTGGCTTCAACATATAAAAATATTGATTGCAACCGCTAAGCGGGTCATTTACTATAATAATAATACATTTACTTGCACAGAATACAGGTCACACAGGTTATTGTTACATTTGTGCTTACAGTACAAATCTATATTCTGCCAGTCTAAGGCATGCAAATGTTATAAGGCAAATTAAACATCAAATTACATTATTTAAATAAATTAACATTTTTTTTTTAAATTAACAAATTAAAAATTATCGTTGAGGAAATCATCAATTTTATAATAACACTTATTAACTTATATGTTTTTAAGTTTCGTCCTGAATAATTTAACATTTAGCTGTTTAATATCGCTTGGGATTATAGTTAAAATAAACTTTCTGAATCGGGGGGCAGGTCACATATATTATATCCCACAAACACATAATTTATTGCCTGCTTTGAAAAGGAAGATTCCAAACGGAAAACAAACTTGAGCGCGACTCGCCACGTAAAAACGTATCGAGCGCTAAAAAAGACTCGAGCCCTGAAAATGCATCGAGATAGATCGAGCTCTTAAGAAGCTCGAGTTCTGGAAAAGACTCCCGAGTCGTCGAGCTTCATACAAACGAGGCTAGCCCTGTAAACGACACCGAGCTCTAGACAAAAGGTCTCTGAAGCCTCGGGGCCTTGTACATCACTATTTCACATACCTATGAAATTATTGTAGTCGTTTTGCTAATAAAATTCATTCATCATTCGAACGGAGAGGAATTAAAAACACTATGCTTTTTATGGCATAGTGTTTTAAAAAAACATAAAATAATTGTAAATAAGCATTTGTTAGGTCGGCATGTAACACACACTGACTCCACGTATGATGTGGTCTCGCCATCTAGCACCAGGTGAGATTGTGGTCAGATGCTTTCACTGAGCGAAATGTCGAATTGGAAATAAGAACAATTGAAAATAAGTATTCAGACGTCGCGGAAAAGTTGACAATCCAATTGCCATTCGAGACATATAAGTAAACAATGGACGGTCCACGAGTGGTAGATGGTTTGGGCCCCTCGTGAAGTGAGGCAGTTGCGACAATGGCTGAGGGTCGGATAGGTGTACCCTTTGTGGCGGCTTTTAAGGCGCGCCGCCGATCAAGCACACCGACTGAAAAAAGTCGCAATGAAAAGAACTTTGCCACTAGGCAGCAACTTTGGTTCAAGTTAATGCAACATTTGGAATGAATAACTATCTAAACATATTACACTAAGATCATTTGACCCTTAATTGAGTAGAGCTGTAAAAAATAATAAACATACTTCAATATTTTTGAATTTATTCATTTATACCTCGAGCCATAGTAAGAAACGTATATTCGCCCATACGTCATCTTATTTGAAATGGTTGTCCTGAGTAGCGATTCAACCCACAACATTCAACGATTTAAGTTTAACCTCTACCTATTGCATCCAAGTCATACATATACATGATAAATCAAATCTAAAGCAGACAACCTTCAAATCTTACTAATATTATAAATGCGAATGTTTGTGAGGAAATATGTATGCATGTTTGTTACTCTTTCTCGCAAAAACTACTGAACGGATTTAGATGAAACTTTACAGTAATACAGTTTATACATCAGAATAATACATAGGCTACAATTTACAAAGATTTTATGTATATATGTTACAAAAATGAAGTTCACGCGGGCGAAGCCGCGGATGGAAAGCTAGTCCTATATAATTATGTAAAAATGGCGGTACTGTATTGCACTATTGTTTACAATAAAAAAATGTTTTATGCTTGAAAGTTATTATTTAATGAAAAATATTTATCAGTGTGGTCAGAATTCTTAAACAATATTTTTTAAAACTAATTACTGTAAAAATACCATTACATTTCTTGTGAACGAAAATTGAAAATTTGTGAAATTAATCAAACGTATGTATAAAGGTGAGCGGTTAATTAAATATTTGAATGGTTTATTTTTGCATTGCTGATAAATGCTGCAAAATTCCCTGGCTTTCGAATCAGTACGCATCTACATGAAAGCCGCAGAATTTGGCCGGTTCGTAGACTTTTAAGAATGCAGCTGCATTTAAATATTTGCCTTCGTTCCAGTACTCGGAAATGTGCGCAAATTTAGACTGGGTATTTCAAACCAGCATATAAGCGGTAATTTAATTAATGAGCCTTGTACGAAGAGAGAAGCCTCACCACAGTTTTAGCGCATCAAAAAAGTAGGTTTTCTACCAGAATCAAACGCAGTATTTGGAAGCCTTTTTGTGCCTACGTATGTAGGGGTTAAAAGTTGTTTGAACCAAGGCCACTATTCATATTATTAAAAACACTGAAATCCAATTTAAAACGCAGCCTCTGTTGGGCGTGAATGATGTAAAGGTAGTGTATGGTGTGCAGGTTTATACAACCTACAAGCTTCCGCCTGCACGTTATCCGTGAAGTAGCTTATAGCCCAGTCAACGAAGACGAAAAACTTGCAAATAGGGGAAATAATTCGTGTAAAGCGAATTTTGGCAGAAGTGTAGAGAATGGTGTCTTCACCAAATATCAACGTGTTCTTTATGAAAGGTCGTATTAAGGTGGAGACCAAATGGTTTTCAGTGCGACAACTTCAATAGCTTCCATTCGCCAAGACAATTCTCCTCCTCCACAACTTCTCCGGATGCGACTCCACCACCACCTCTACGATCTACGAAAAAATCAAAGTGGGAATTGCTAAGCTGCTCACGGCTTAACCAGACCCAAAAAATCTCAGACATTGTGGGTGTGGGGTGCGATGCGGCTGCCGGAAAGCAGGCATCGCCTGCTCCAGTGTCTGCGATAGTATGCTCCAGCTCATGCACTTACGAAGCCTCCACCGAAAACACCATCGACGATGATGTTGATGATGATATTTTAGATTTAGAAGATAGTTAGAATTGTTTTAATAAATACGTTTATTTTATTGTTGTCCATCTACATTCCTTCATATCTCACTAAAAAAAAGAATGTAACCTTTTTTGTAGAAAATTTTATGTAGATTACTTGAGTAACACGACACGATTGGCGTAGTGCGCTGTAGCACGGTTTCTCGCCTCGATGTCCGTAGTGTCCCGGGGAACAAATCTTTTCTGAATTGACTCGGGTTTGGGTATGCTGGGAGACGCCCATGACTTATTTCCTTGTGTACCTCGTACCACAGGGATATTAATCCCTACTTCGCGACCATTTCGATTGGTGTCTCTGGCGCAAAAAAAAAACTGATTTTTTTTCTCAGAGCCACCGTTTAAGAGTTGTTTAAGAAAAACTTAAATAAAGTACCTTTACCCCCCTACCTGTTAACTCCACCCCCACCCATCAGTACTTTGAGTATGTTGCTTCAGACACCAATATTTTTTTCTGTATTTTTCCTTCGTTGAGTGGGCTATTGAGTGTGCTATACTATATCGACACAAATCATCTTTTAATTATAATAAAATTTATAATTACGTCGTAATTATAATATAAATTTGCCGATTGCAACATTTTGTTTTTTACCCGAACATTGCTTAGGAGGGTAATATTATATGTTCCCTCAAAATAACTTTTCACGTTTGTCTGCTTGCGTGCAAAGAGTAAATATTCTCTAGAATGGCAGCTTCATATTATAATATGTACACACTACTTGATAAGGTGGCATGATCTCGTTAGATGCAGGTCGTCCACAACTTGACGACCTCTGAAAATCGAAAGAAGTGGACTTGTCCGGCAGAATTATAGCTGCTGATGATGTTTGCAACTTTTATAATCATCAATCCTCAAACACTAACCCTGTATAACATCTTTCACAAGTGCAGATTAAAAGGGTGCAGACAGGCTAGTCCCACATTAATGTTGTTAAAAGAGTCTTTTGAAGTCCATTGAGTCCTTTTGCCGACCGTAGTTCGATCGAGCGGAGTCGCGGTGCTTCACCGGTACAGTGCGATCTTTTGTAAACAGTCTGTGGTCCGCACTCTTTTTACATTGTCCGATTGCGGGATAGGAAATCGATGACGTGTGTCGAATGTTAGTCTTTGTTGCGGCGAAGGTCCGTCTGAGAACCGACTTTTAGCGGCGGCATGTTATTTTTAAATGGGTTTTTCTTTAAATAAAACAACTTATTCAGTAGAAACGTAGTAATACAGAGCTTTATCAAAATGATAAATAAATAAATATCCCTGGACATTATTCCACACAGCGCCATCTAGCCCCAAAGTAAGCTAATTAAAGCTTGTATTATGGGATACTAGACAACGGATAAACATACTTAAATACATTTTCTTTTGTAAATACATACTTATTATACATAGGAGACACCCAGACCAGTACAAACAGACATGTTCATGCACACAAATGTTTGTACTGTGCGGGGATCGAATGATGTTTATTTTTTCGCTTCAGCTATTGGTAACAATCCTAAATATGAGCTTACTAAGTTGCAAAGCTCTGTAGTTAGTACATAAATGCTAACTTTAATTATTTAATTAAATAAATGTTTACGCTTTGCCTTTAGATATGTTAAGCCGGTTTCCAGTACTCTTGTAGAGCTGTTCCACCTGGCAGCCAGAATTCTCTGAGTATGCTCTTAGGAGTAGTCCCTATCTATCTCAGGTACCTATTTCAGCTATTCTATCTAAAGATAGAAAATATAGAAAAAAAAAATCGGACTATGAGGAAATCAGGAAGGATTCAAACCCACGTCTTCCACAATCCGGATGGCTACTCTAACCACTGAGCTACCAAAATCTTACTGAACCGAACGAATCTTTATAGTATATGCGTTATTTCACCAATGTTCTAAGGCAAGTAAGTACCTTCAAACATCCGAAAGAAATATTTTTACAAGTATTTGAAGTTTCGGTTAAGATGAAATGCTATTTGATCATTTATTACTTTTTTTATATGTTTAAGCATTTAACAATGCTTGTTTGTCATGTCTAAAGATAGAAAAATCAGAAAAATTCAAATTTCGGACCATAAAAAAATCAGGCAGGATTCGAAACCGCGTCTTCCTTAATCCGGGTGGCTGCTCTAACCACTGAGTTACCGAAATCTTACCAAACCGAACATGCTCACGTTGTAAGCCAACGTTATTTCATCAATGTTCTAAGGCCTTCAAACATCCGAAATATATATTTTTACATATATTTAAACCTTCAGTTAAGATCAAATGCTATTTGAATTTATTACTTTGTTTATTATAGCATTTGACAATGCTTGTTTTTCATATCTAAAGATAGAAAATCAGGTATTATGTTTTTAAAACGTTCTTTATTTTCTTCAAGGTGGCTTTTTTGTTGTATTACGTCAACCGACCTATATGACGGCTTTCATTATACGATTTAATTTTAAACTAAAACGAACGGTATACCAAACGGAAATGGTAAATTACTTTGATAAACCAAATAAAACCAGTATTCACCTCAATATTTCATTATTCATTTACCTGATTCTATTAAAAAACAGACATTTGAAATCAAATATTGACTTTCGTTGTATTTACATTACTTATACACAATCGATTAAAGATTTAAGTGAAATTCGAGACACTTCCCATCGCGAATCCAAAAATATTGGAATTAAAAGCTTCTAGATTAGACAATTTGCATAGAAATTACGATATCAAAGAAATAACGTTTTCATTTCAAATTATGCTAATGATAATAGAAATGCGTCCCCTTTTCACAAACATCTGACAACGAAAGAAAATATGCTGACGAGATTGCAAATGGCGGAGTGATTATGGAACGGCCTTTTCGAAAGTGAGTACAAGTGTAGAGGTAAGGGTAAAAGCTAATTATGGCGTACAAGTCTTTACTTCGAGAGCACGGCCATCAAATCGCTCGAATCGCTCGCTTATATTTATGGGGGGAAGGGAGAACGACGTGCTGAATTAAGCCAACATTTTTTCTAAGTGGGCAGTAAATGCTCTGCTTTCACCCATATATTGAAGTGTCGTATATTTTACGATCCATCCCGCCCGAGGGTACTTGGGCCGAGGCAATAGGGCGAACATCCGCATTGAGTGGACAAAATTACCTGGTACGCGTTTCACAAAGCGTTTCACTTTGTTTAAAATGCCCATTTTGTGCGTTTATACGTTGTTTGCACCATAAAATTAAACAAAGCTGCAGGTATTTTTAAACATTTCAGAAGGTTTCACAGAATTCACATCCAAATAATAAGCGATTGCTTTTATTGAAAAAAAAAAACATTTTATCTGATAATGGACAAGCCGACAAAATGCAAGGACGGCAAAGGACATGATTCTCAGAATCATGTAACGCGCTATGTTGTACAGTAAGATAAGATAGATAATCTTTATTGCACAAACGAATACAACAGGTAATCAAAAGAAACACAAAACGTAGAATTAAGGCGGTCTTATCACTACAGAGCGATCTCTTCCAGACAACCTTCAGTAGAAAGATTTAAATATTGAGTAAGGCAAAAGTGATAAGATAAATATTTAAAATTAAATAAAATACAAATGAGACATACATTTATAATCCTCAAGAAGAAGAAGTTACAATTCGTATAAACTAGCGCGAGAAAGAGCATGCGATAAAGATGAATGAGCACTTTTGGCAGGTCGACTGCCATTAAAGAAAGTATTGTCAAATCAAAGCAGTGGTAACTAGTATCATTTTTTTCTACGAGCGTTTCACTGCAAAACTGCCATCTATTTAGCATTTTTTTAACATATAAACATGATGAACATTAACAATTATTTCGTTTGTATTATGCATTTTTCTAACGTACGCAGAAATAAAAAGGCAATGAACTCTTCACGCAGTGATTATAGGGCTAAACTACACCAAAGAATAACAAACTCAAGTTTGGCTGAGGGTCGCCCAGACTCCATAAAAAAATGCCCATTCTCCTTTCGGCGCTAGGCGTCGAGCAGGATTTGAAACCGCGGTTTCCCTTTTAAGGCCCGTGTTCAGTAGTGAAGGTCTAATGGCTGCGAATGACGATGTCGTATGTGAAACCAGCAGTTCGCGCGTTCATTTTTGTGTTTTGAGTTATACCTCGAATCATGTCAGATTTTCATCAGGATCTTTGATCGTACTTGCATTAGCTCAAATTATCTTGTTTGGGCAAACCGCAGGTCATGGATTCAGTCCTCGCTCAGGACAAAATACTCATTTCTGCTTTATCTGCGTCACGGTAATATTAAATTATAATTATATTGGTAACTATCAGCTCCTGTCGCTCCATAATACAAGTGCTGCTTAGTTCGGGTCTGATGGCCATCTAACACAAAACCTCTGATCTGATCTTGGAACAAAATTTTAATTCATTCAAGCCAGCCCTTTGAACGACAAAAAAACAGGTGGTCCCACCACCCCGATCAGTCAGCATCAGCGTCATCGTCAACCGCGCTCTCGGCCAGTTCGTTAATTTAAATTATACTCGGGAATTACCGGAGACAGAGCGTTTCTTCCGCGGACATGCGAACAATTAATTACTAGGGTTATTAATGCGGGGCATTAGTCAGAGCGGCCGTCAGCGGTCTCGGACCTCGCTGGGTTGCCAGATACAGCTATTGGAATAACAATTTAAATGGCCAGTGGCACTTTGATTCCAAATTTAATTAGCAAATTTATAGGCTTCTAGGCTGTTGCAGTTTGAAGCAAAACGGTTATGAATGGATGTGACGTAGGCACATCCATTTCTTCTCCTAAAATTGCTTGTCTCTTAATCACCATTCATCAATTTGACTTAAGTAATACTGAGATTTAGAATGTATGAAATCTTGTAACTAAATAAGTAGTTAAATTTTCAAAACTTTTTTGTCATAATTTTTGTTGCTATTAAAGCTGCAACATCTAATGACATTATATTAACATTAAAAATTGAAACTTTAAAAATCACTGTCGGTTTTCTTATAACATTTCAAACCACGCTCCCACGTTAGATTAGATCAATGACCATGCCAGTAGGTACCGAACTTCCGGAATTGTACATAAGCAGCACAAAAATGGTTTTATATCTTTTGTATATTTTTTATCATAATAGTTTAAAATATTTATTATTTAATATAGGGCATTTTTGATAAAATGTGACCCTAAGTTAAAGCTATCATTCGGACTCTTGATAATAATTAGGACAAATAGAGAACCAGTAGCATCGAAATTCTTACTATAGGGTCGAAATATGTTGTTTCTGATTATCCCATAATCCACATCAAGCGGGATAAAAACCAAAATGAAAGCACTATCTAAATACCACCCCACTTTAAAATATAAGTGATTAACAAAAAGTTAAAAGAGAAAGTTATACTTAAAGTAAACTTTAATTACAGAAAGTTAAATAGTTCGTTCAATTTACGAAAGCGCTTTGAATGTTTTTAATTTTACTGTTTCTGAACTACCAGTTTTCTGAAATTATATTTGTTACCCCGGGCATTGCAGGAGCAAACTCGCTCATATTTATCATAATCGTTTCTGCACAAACAAATAAGACAGTTAATTAAAGGAGGAAAACACTTCTAAGTCCAATTTATATATTTATGGTTATGCAGGGTTAGGGCTCTAGGCTTACTAGGGAGTTTGATTATTTTCCTAAAATATTTTTTTCCCTATGTGCGGTCATGGAGCAGGCTTCTACAAACTATTGGGAATGGATGTTTTTCTTGAATTGGTAATGAGCAAGTTTTATGGAGTAAAAAATAACAAACAGTTTCAAAATGCTATTGGATTATCGCGACCGTCACCATTTTTCCGCAATCACCGTAACAAGAACAAAAATAAACAAAATGACCAGGTTGACAGCCCTGTCGGTCGGCTACCCGCACTCATTCTGCACCATATTCTAATTTGTTGTTTAATGTAAACTCCTTTATTGCCTTCAGTGGGTCGCCGTGCAGAATCTTTGCGAGCATTGTTTTTGGCTAAGCGTTATAAAATGCAAAGTGTTGTACTCGTGGTGTTGCGAGTTATAAATGTAGTACATCTTTAGCTTATTTATTTTAAAACATTCATTTTGGTGGCCTTCAAAGGAAATCTGACACCGTTCGTGAGAGATCGTTTTTAATTTTAAACTAGGACCATCTAATCTATTCATTTGAGAGTTTTGTGTACATTGATGCCGTAATTATCTTTTTGTTTACTTTGGATCTTATTGTATCTTGCCAGACATCTAGAACATCGCTTATAAGTAAATCTGTTGTGTTGATTTCTGTTTAGTTAGATAATTACAGCCTTCAAAGGTGAGGGATTGCAGAGCCTAATGGATACCTTCAGCTTAGGCCTTTATTATTTTGTTCAAAGAACTTTGGTTTTTCCAGTTAAGTCAATGTAGGTTATAAAAAATCTGAAAAGTTGTTTTGTAGATGGATTGTTTTCATTTTACTAAAATGTGATGCCACACTTCCACACACACACTGGAAAACAAAACAATTTATTGACGCTACACATCAGGCCCTATACTCGTCCAGTCGGAGCAATATATTTGTCAGCATTGACGCTCGGAACGAAACGCGTGTATTGACGTCGGCGCGTATAACGAAACGTGCGCAGTTACTGTCCGGTACGGCTATTGCATGAATGGATAGGACGGTCGCTAACACTTAGCTTCGGACATAATGCATGGGGATCACCTTACCTTACCTAAACCAGAGTCACACCAAAACATTCTAAAACTGACCAGTTACATGTTTTTAAAATAAAAATTAAAATCCCTACAGATTTTATTACCCATATGTACCCATTTGATCACCATCCAAGCAAAGCTCGTCGTATGGGTGTCAGAAACTGTTGTATACACTGAAAAAATTAAGCAAAAAATAGTTAGTAACACCTAGGTACAGAAAAAACACTAATGCTCGTCCCTCGATCGAACCCACGATCCGCAACTTAGCCGGGTCCGGAGGCGTTCTCATCAACCTTTACACGGGGGCACCTTATTCTGCTGACATAAAACCCTTTTTGTAATGGTTTTGTGAAGGTTGATGTGAACGCCTAAAAGATGTGATCGATAACCGACGAACGAGATATCATAAAATCTCGAATATGAACATTTTTAGTTTGAATCAATTAATTAAAGACTTTTCATATTGTCGAAAAACAAAGGTTCAGTTTTCTAAAATATAACCGCGATGATTAATTATGATTTGGGTTGAGGATTCAGTCAATAATAAAGTTTTGATAGACGACAGTTGGCCTTTCATGATGAAGCCTGATTCCGTGCCACTGTTTACAACTGGTTCAAATTAGTTTAAGCGTGGTCGTAGCAATTTCACAGCTGATCTGCTCGGTTACGACAGTTGAGGATAACGTTAGTGCTAGTACATGCTAGAGGCTGATTGTACGACCAGCTATTAATACGACACAACGAAATTTCGTACTTGTCGGGCCGTAAAAAAGTAATAGTAAAAAGTGTCACATTAAACACCTCAGTAGGTATTTTTGAATCATCTGCCCTAGTTTTAGAGTAAGGTAGTAAACTGTATCTACAAAAACACACGTTAAGAATACTCTACGCCAAAATGTTGATGCTACATCGTTCGAATCATCATCATTAGAGTAAACTCAGCAGTTCTGTTTTTGGGTAATACTATTTTTTGCTACCTATTATAAGCTTCAACTTCTGTGCCGTTCTCACTAAGCCTATTCATTAACAACGATGTTAAGTAAACTTAATTGAAGATACAGTTATCAGATGCTAAAAATATCGATTAACAAATTGACGCGTGAGCCAGCTAACGTTTCATATTCTAAGAAATATAACTCCTACCCATTGAGAGATTTCAGAGATGTTCCGACGCACTAGCCTTTAATATATCTAAGTATGCCATGCCCTTTTGCACCAGTTTCTAGCACTGACTACATTGAAAGCAAGCAAAGCACCAACGTGCTTTGCGTGATTGGTTGGTAAAGTGAACAAAAGTACTCGCTCAAAATTCAAATTCTTGCTGCAACATGGTGCCTAAAATAGCTAAAAGTCCTCATCCAGCCAGTGGTAATTGTTTATAAGAGACCTGTTGTTACAACCACGGTTTTTAGCGTTAACCCCCTGCTGTTAAGTTATGCTAATTGCTTGTTGCTCTTGGTCTGCACCTTGTTACACCTTTTTGTTGGCTAAAATCTTTGCGGGTCTTAAAATTAACTTGAAATCACCACATTCAAAGTGTACCGGAAATAACGATGTTCATTTACGTCGGCTTGGTCGGCACCAGATTGGCTAGGTTATGCTGACCACGACCCACAGGAAAAACAGTAATGTGCCAATCTTTGGTATGATTTTCATCCTAGTTTACAGCCTTTAGGTTTGTTTGTAAATAAAAAACACAACTTATCTACTTAGTAACTAGGATAATAAAATATTTGTCCTTTATTGGTAAGTAATAAAGATATACAAACGTACATCCACGAAACTCATTTTTATTTTAAGCACCTATTCGAGAATTCAATTTGGCCTATTCCCTTTATTAACGGCCATTTTATGTGGGCATAAGTTTTGTCCGCCATTATATAGACGCCTGTTAAGTAGCTAGTGGAAGATGGTAACATCACATATTCTTCAGGTGTTTAAGTGACTAGTGCTCGATTGCGACAAACCTCAGAGGCGCTGAAGTTGACACTTTATGCAAAAGTTTATGCATATCTGCCGCAAGACGAAAATTTGTTTGCAAAAGAAGTGTTTAAGTATTAAATCCGTGAACAATAGTGGTAAGCCCATGAAGACATAGCGGCATGAGGGTATTTGTATCGTCATTAGGTAGTGTCCTGCCTATAACGCCAAAGATCGTGTGGTTCGATCCCTCTTCATGAAAAATATTTATGTGATGAGCGTTTGTATCTTGTTCAGTGTTTGCTCGTTATCTATTAGGAATATCTTAGAATGTTAATTAGTATCTGACACCCTTAGGACAATCTTTGAGGTTTAAAATGACTCACATTTTCATTAATTGTTGGCAAAAAGAACAGAATACATAACTTTTAAACTTGCATAACAAGTTCAGTTCAGTGATCCCGGCAGAGGTCGGCCAGTGGGGTGCGAACGAGCTCGGCCATTTATAACGCAATTGGGCCGCAACAACGTCTTTGACCAAAATTAAATGTCCGAGTGCTCAGATGCGAGTATTAATGGGTTAATTTTAAACAAGGTCGTATAATTGACCTAGGTGAGGGTCCCGAAGTGCGACTAACGAATTGCGCCACGTGAATTGCCAAAGCGGAAACGGTTTCTTCTGCTGTGGATTTTCTTTTAGAATCATAATATATAATAAGATATGGGATAAAAGGCTGATATATTCATCAGAAAGATGTAAATTCGAAAAAATAAATGGAATTTAACATTTCAAAATTGTAAAAGGTGAAAAATAAAATTCGAATTATCCTCTAACCAGTTTCATTTTTATAGAAATTCTAATATTTGCAGAAATAAAAAGTACACCAGAGTAATTCGCCCAATCTGTTCTCGCCTCGGTAGCTTAGTTGGAAGAGCACCCGCCCGGAATGCGGAAGGTGCGGGTTCGTGTCCTGGTCGCGCCATATAACCAAGATTAAAAATTTTCGAGTTCACATTTTCATTTAGAAAATAAAGCACTGAAAAAATAATGATAATAAATAAAATTTAATTAAAACACATGAGGATGATTTAACCAAGATAAGTTTGTTTCTGTAATGTGTTGTAGATACATATAATACCTATGTTTTACAATAAGATAGATACCTACATATTTTATGGATGATTAACTTAGACTTGGATACGGTCAAAGTAAAATTCATGCTCTCCCATAATATTTTAGAAGAATTATAGTAATGCACTAATTTCAAAGGTTAGGTAACTGTGTTACTTTGACTGGCGTAACAAAATATGAGGCAGTCTTACAAGTAATATATTTTTAATATTTTTAGGTAAAAAAAATAGAAGTCCCACCTAATAAACAGAGCGTTTTCCCAAATAGCCATCCAACTTTTATAGTTTCTTTTACCCCAAAAATCTTGCACACTGCCATATCTATTTTCCCAAACATGTACTCTTATTAATTCCCAAGCACTTAGTCAATACATTTGTTATAACCTCATAAGAGAGTTAATTAGCCATCGAGCGGCGCGGGCGCGTCTGATAACGCGCTGTAATCCGATAAAATATACCTATTGCCGGCCGGCCGCCCGTTACTCGTGATTACAGGCATGCTTTTGCGCTTTTTCGACGATGTACTCATTTACTCAGGGCCAATTATTGAATTTTGGATATAGTGATCTAGCTAGAGAATGAGATAGGTGAGTTTCGTCTTAATAAAACAGATGATCTTGCTTAGAGAAACATAAGTGTGCTTGGTTTTCTCATATTTCAACTGAACTGAAGATTCTTTCTCCTCAGTTGGTTATTTGTCATAGACAGGATCGAGGATAGAGGACAGGTAGCAAATACAGATATTCCTAAAACTGCATTTAATACCATAATCCAGATTGCATTTACAGGCATGGTATTAAACCATCATGAGCTGTCCCTTGACCACCCAAAGCCGAACTTTTTCTTTACTTGTCCAAGCTGGCCTGCCCACTCACTAACTTTAGTAGTTGGGTCTCTAGGAGTTGAAATATTTTGTGAAAGTACGGGAGTTCGAATATTTTTCGGACGTCAAAATACTCCATCTTTGAACATGAGGTAAAGTAGCTCTACCATGAGTTTACCTCTCCTATATAGCTATACATGTGAGGACTGCTTAGCTTTGATTGACGTTTGTGGTTTCGGGCGTTAAACAACGATATAACTATAACAACTTGAATGCTATTTTTCCAGTTCCGTTCATATTAACTAGAGGCGTTGTACGTCTTGTTACGTCTACCATGAGTTTCCGTCACTTAAACGACGATAGTTGCGTGTAGCGTTTTATTTTTATGCCATTTTTTAGTTCTATTTCTCATGGCTAGAGGCGCTGTGCTGAAATCCCATACAAAGAAGTGACTACAGACGCTAGCGACTATCATCGGTGTAAAGTCATATAGGCGACAGATTTGCTTACAGAAAATGTATTTGCGGTTAGTGTATTAGTTGCACTAAGGTTCAGTTGTAATTATAGACAAAGCGTGTAGCTCTGACTGTGACTGGCTGGGCTTTAACTGGCTGGGCTTTGACTGGCTTCAATTTCGCTCCGTTTGATGTGTTTAATTACTTTGTTTGTTCTTGTTCGGCTGCGATGCTAGCTGCGGTCGCCCTAAGTCGAAAACGTTTCCAAAACTGTTAGCATTCCTAAATTAAATGTAACCCACGTCAAACTAACCGAATAGTTTTATGCTGAAACGAAACAATTAAATTCACAGACGAAACACCCTTTACAGTGACCGGAGGTTTCTTGTGAGCGTGGGAATGGCAAGAGAAAGTTTGAATGAGGGGGAAATCAGTCAATTTGTATGTACCTACGTGCTTTCAAAATTTATGGGTTTACTAAATATACGAGTAAACTATTTTTTAACTACTCAGCTAAAAAATTGTTTTCTGTAACGCATGCTGTAGGCGACGCACCTCACATTTATATTTAATAATATTGTTAGTATACCGTAGTAAAATGTATAGCTATGTGTGAAAAAAGTATGTATCTAAAACTAGTTTTAATAATTCAAATAAACGCGGCGCGCGACCGATGGGGCGAGCAAAGCGTACCAACGTCCGAATAAATAATTTCATATGTTTAGTATGGCAGTACTGGACGCGGACCCGCGCACTCTGGACGCACGCAACGCCCTCTCGACCGCAGCCCTCTTGACGCGATACACCTTTGCCTTTTTTTCTTTACCTATTCCCTACACATGCGATTTGTGATTTTGGCAGTAAAACATCTGTTTCCCTGTTTGCATAATGTGTAGGGTTGGGCGGTGTAATCGGTTGTCCATCGTTTGCGTCCATCCGTTGCAACCATCGTTTATTTCCCAAAATTATCGTCAGGCCGTAACCAATACAAGTTTACGAGGTTATGCCAACTAAATGTCATTCTGATAATTTTTATAATTTGAAAATGAAACGACTGTCGATAACGATGTGGTCCATCCGGACGGCATTTACTCGTACATAAATAAATGCCGTCCGGACAGATCACATGCTCATATTAACTACTGCGCTGTAATGACACACCACTTATTTTACTAGGCAAGGTAAACAATCATTGAAACGGTAAATTTTAAAGTAACGCGAGCGCCGAGGTTCCGCAAGGACGAGCGTTGGGCCCACAATATATCTTGTGGGCAGGCAACCGCGATTTGACTGACGGCGTGCTCTGAAAGGACATTTATCAGCCTCACTAGCGGGTTACACTAAACCAAACAACAATGAATTCTCATTGACAAATTGTCTTAGCATTTCTTGTTCTAACTATAAGTCCATTCTTTTGACTAATAGACACTTAAGACTAATATTACGGCTCTAACACTGTTTCGCGGTCAGGACCGTAATAGATCATACAAAGGTTACCCATTATTCTGACTCTGAGTGCAATGTTTGTAGGTAAAAGCTGACCTCCGTAAAGATGGAAATTATAATGGCTGATTATTTATACCGTAAGGAAAATCAGATGGCCTATACGTTGTCCATTTTATTACTGGCTTTTTGACAGCTCACGCCCATGAAGTTTCGTATTATTTACGTTAAAGTTTCATACAAATAATCCTGTACTTCATGGACGTGTACCACCCCCTTAGTGATGTGCCACACGATAGTGTCGTGGCCTAGGAGTTAACCACCCCAACTCGGATCGTGGATCGTGTGGTCCCGAGTTCAAATCTGGCCTTAACCAAAATGTTTGAATACATTGTTTTTCCGACTAACTCTCCGGTGATGGACAACATCGATAAAAAACCAAAACAACCCGGATACGGCGGAAGGCTTCCTCGTTGGGATTTATTACCATTGGTGAAAAGTGGGCTTCTGAGAGTTCCGTTCACCAAGACGGCATCAGTCACTTGCCTCTGACTACCTCGTTTGGGACCTAGTCGTGATGGTATGTATGTATGTAGGTAAGTAAAATTTATTTTCATATTTAATAAATAAAGACTTAAAAGAAGAAAGAAGAAGACTTAAGATTGAATCAAATAATAATACATTTAATAATATCAATTATTACGTTAATGCAACTAATTCGATTAAAGATGATATTACCTACTCGTACAATCAGAATGGGATCTCATTCGAGAACCTTTAGGACATCACTAACTTGTCAGTCCTCTAGCTGTCAAAAAACTATTCATAAAATGGACAACGTATTAGGTGATGTGGAAACTTCCTACGAGAAAATCTGTTTTTTTAATAAACCGTAATTTTAAGTTATTCATCCCAAAACTACGAATGAATGACTGACTTTGTATAAAATCCGCAAAATGAAGTTTCCATTTATAATGTCTAGATCACCTACCGTATTTACCATATATCATTCTCTTTACAGTAAATAAATCAGCCGGTATACCTATTATCTGGTGGGATCAAAAGTGTTGCCGCCAAAATTGGAACACCAGCCTGGCTAAGATGCGCAACATAAGGTAATTTCTCGTTTCTCGTCTCTGAGAGTCGACAAAAGAGGTAGACAAGACAAGTTTCCTCAGATGACAAAGGGGTGTAGACATGTTTAACACAGATTTATTAATATTATAATCGATATTATCAATAGTACTGATTTGAAGACACGATAGTATCGATATAAACCATTGATACAAATAATCGATTAAACGAATCGATTTCAATAATCGATGGAATCGATGCAGCTAAACGATACGAAGAATAGAAATGATCGATGAAACTAGTCGATTCAACTAATCGATCCAACTAAACGATTCAAATAATAGATTCAACTAATCGATTCGACTAATCGATTCGACTAATCGATTCAACTAATTGATTCGATTAATCGATTCCACTAATCGATTAAATTAAACAATTCGAAATAATAATCGTTAAATAGTAAATACTAAAATAATTGATAAATAACAATCGATTTATTGAAACGAATATTTAATTAATCGATTTAAAAGAAACCAATAATCGAGATAAATAATTTTATCGATACTATTGATATCCCAAACTATTTATAAAACCCTGGTTTTTATGGAAATTATACCCAAATAAATTTTTTCGCAAAAAGCGAAAAAAATTAGTCCGCTTTATTTGAATTTAATATTTTTATGTAAAATTTACACTCAATAATATAAATCTAAAATAGCGACGGCTCATAAATGCATCGCTTTATTACTGCACTTAAAAAAAACAGCATTTTGACGAACCGCAACGCCCTGTTTACATGCAATTTTAATGCATGATTTGTTTGTCGTCCACAAAAATGACCGACAAGTTCACACACGAGATATCTCTTCTAAACCACTACAAAAATAAGGCGCCATGTTAGGATCTGCCGACAAAATTGAATTTCCCATACATATTAACAATTGCTGCCATGTTAGGTGTTGGCGACAGATGTGGCAACCCCGGTTGCTAAGGGTTGTTATTGTTCTTGTCTAGGCAACGGGGCCTCGGGTCTTCTAAAAACTATAATTAGAAATTTTATAATTAATACCCTGGCTTTTCTAGTTTGTCTTTAACATTTGGTCCTTCGAGTAATAATAAAAAGAATTCAGCTTTAAATTTTTTCAAAATTAGTTTCATCTTCCGTGTAACACTATGTTCACACGTTCGCAAAACCGGAAAGCCAGAAGCGCCCAGGACATGGGGGAGCCCCGAGCAACATCATCTACTTCAAGCACTTCGAAAGCCGCGCGTATTAAAGCTGCAGAAGCGTATCATAAAAGAAGGCTCGCTGAGATCGATCAGGAAGAAGTTGAAGCGGCAGCAGCAGCTCGACGCAAGGTGGCCGAAGCTGCTTTCGAGGCAACTATCGCTGAACTGGAGATGGATGACATTGTCAGTGCGAGGAGCGAAATATCAAGTGCACGGAGCAATCGCACCGCAAACTGGGTAGCAAAAAGTGATTTTGCAGTTGACGTGGCAGCTCCTGCAGCGGATATTCTTCCGCGTGAGCCGAGTATGGCGGCTGTTTTGACGCACGACGCCCCAGAGGCGAACCACGTGTGTGACACCGCACTCCCCTCGCCGAAGGCTGATGCTGTAGCAGAAGTTTATTTACCGCCGCGTCGTCTGGCCAAGGACGGTTCGCCTCCACAACCTTTAGCGACTGGTAATTGTACCACACACCCAGTAAGTGATATCCAAAAACTCACTAACGCCATTACCTCCTTAGCCTCATCTAGTCAAAAGACTAAGCCTTACGTCGAATTGCCTTGTTTTGACGGAAACTTATCAAACTGGTTACTATTCAAACGTACTTTCGATGAAACCAAACCTTATTTCTCAGCAGGTGAGAATCTAGCTAGGCTACGAAATGCCGTACAAGGGGAGGCTAAAGAAGCTGTTTTTTCTCTACTGCTATGTTCCACTGACCCTGAAACTGTCATGAGTTCACTTGAGACACGTTTTGCTCGCCCTAAGCAACTAGTTCTCAATGAGCTGGCTTCAATTAGAAACATGGCTAAAGTTGGGGCAGACCTTAACTCTCTAGCTACTTTTGCAAGCAAAGTAAAAAACTGCGTTAGTGTAGTCAGTTTATTAAATCATTCACCCTATATACATTCACCGGAACTTATTGATGTTTTAGTGTCGAAGCTGAGCCCGCTGCTGCAAAACAAGTGGTGCGACTACGCGGCGGAGCGTTGTGTCTCTGAACGCCCGCAGATCGAATTCTTCGCAAACTTTCTTGAAGCGGAGGCCAATAAACAAGCCCAATTTGGCCCTTGTGGAGTTTTCAACGCCTTTGTACACCCCGACAAGCCAAAAACAGCGGCGGTGCAGCAGTTCGCACAGGCTCAGCGCACCCATCATGCCCCATTCCGTAGCGCACAAGCTCATCACACAATTTCATCTTCATCACCCAATTCCACCACACCTTTGAATATGCCTGAAAGTGTCAACGCGTCTTCGCTTACATGCTTGTACTGTTCGGCCGATGATCATAATATTAAAGCTTGCCCCATGTTTATGGCGTTAAAAGTAGCCGACCGCATTACTTGGGTCGGAGACAATAAAATCTGCAAGGTATGTCTACGCAAGGGCAAACACTACTACAAGCAGTGTAGAGCGAAGGCCTGTGACGTAGAAGGGTGTAATGAGATGCACAACAAAATTTTACATTTCCAAAAAACATCTTCATTTTCATTTCAACCAAATGTAAATAACGTCATGTCAACCGTCACTCTAGTGCCATCGACATCCGTTGTCACATCTGACATCATTGACAATTTGATTGCTGCAAAAGAAACGACTAACATAAATTCATCAAAAGAGAATTTAATACTACCCAAAGAGATTTTACCTTGCGATGAAATCGCTGATACCGCATATTCCTGCGTTCCCGAAAAAGAGAATGGCATACTTCTGAAAGTTTTACCGGTGATCCTTTCTGGCCCAAATGGACAAGTAGAGACATACGCTCTTTTAGATGACGGTTCCACCGTAACCCTTCTGGATTCGGAGTTGGCACAAAAACTAGGTCTTTCGGGGGCAGCAGAAGCTATACGTATTGAAACCATCGCAGGTATTAGAGTTAGTACTTCAGTTAAACTGTTCGATTTTAAGATTTGCGGTAAATACCGTCGCGAACAATTCACTATACATAGGGCTCGCGCTGTCCCTGATTTGAAACTGAGGCCTCAAGAAGTCACGATTAGGGATACGAGCTTTCCACACCTACATGATATCTCCTCGGAGCTAGTTTTTAGCAAGGCTACCCCAAAAGTTTTAATAGGAACGTCAGACTGGCATCTTTTTGTGAGCCATGAAAATAGAACGGGGACCTTGCCTCAACCTGCTGCTATAAACACTGCTTTAGGGTGGGTTTTATTTGGTCAGGCCCCTTTGTATCCCTCTGTGCACACAGTCAACAACTGTTTCATCAACCATTCAACAACGGTTGAGAACGAGTTAGATAACCTTATAAGAAATTACTACCGCCTAGACTCGATTGGCATTAAACACGACGAAAAAGTTAATTCAGAAGACGACCGTGCCCTAAAGATTCTAAAACTTACAACTCGCCGTTTAGAAAATGGCCGGTTTGAGGTAGGGATACCTTGGCGTGAAGACGAACCCAGTATTCCAGATAGCTACAAGCTGGCCCTGTCCCGATTTCGGAGTTTGCAAAAACATTTTAATAAAGATGCCGCATACGCAAAATTATACAAAGCCAACATTGAAGCATATGTAGAAAAAGGCTACGCTGAAGAATGCTTAGATAGTCATAGCCACGCGAGTTCGTCGTTACGCCGATGGTACTTACCTCATTTTGGGGTGACTAACCCGAACAAACCAGGGAAGCTTAGGATTGTTCACGACGCGTCCGCCAAAACGTCAGGCGTAAGTCTTAATTCGTTAATCCTACAGGGACCTGACGAACTTCAATCTTTGCTCGGAATTTTAATGAGATTTCGTGAGGGTCAGATCGCCTTGAATGGGGACATTCGCGAAATGTTTCCCCAAATAAAGATTAGAGACGAGGATAGAGATAGTCAGCGTTACCTTTGGCAATCCGCCCAGGGAGATGTGAAGGAATTTAGGATGTCATCTCTGATTTTTGGCGCCTCTGCGTCACCCTTTACCGCGATGTATGTCAAAAATAGGAACGCCAGTGACTTTCAGGATCAATATCCCGAGGCCACCCAGTCTATTATACGAGACCATTACATGGATGATTATCTTGGTTCATGTGATGATCTAGACAGCGCAGTTCACCTCGCGGCTGATATTTTACATGTACATGCACAGTGTGGCTTCGAAATGCGATCCTGGGTGTCGAACAAACCCGATGCCTTAAGACTGATTCCTCCACATCTTCTCAAAGAGGACCAGGGTGATGTCAATCTCAATTTATGTGAGACCCCAGCGCAGCCTGATATTCGGGTTCTTGGGATGCACTGGGATCCCCTTGGCGATACATTTAACTTTAAAATCAAGATTGACGTTCCCCCACGTATCAGGCTTACTAAACGCCAAGTACTCAGGGATTTAATGCGTATCTATGATCCACTAGGACTTTTACAACCCAAGATCACTAAAGGAAAAATTCTATTCCAGAGAACTTGGCGGCTAGTTAACTCGTGGGATGCTGCTCTTCCGCCTGCCGAATGCGTGCTGTGGGAGGAGTGGTACCATGAGATAACTGAAGCCCAAATACCTCGGGCATATAAATATGTTTCTACATACGTCAAAATTGAACTCCATACATTTACAGATGCTAGCGAGCTTGCATATGCTTGCGTCGCCTACTGGCGCTTCTCATTCGAAGATGGCAACTGCAATCTCGCCTTGATTGCAAGCAAATCTAGAGTAGCTCCCTTAAAACCGGTGAGCGTACCACGTTTGGAGCTTCAGGCAGCTTTATTGGGAGTTAGGCTAGCCCAGACAATTGCTTCCGAGCATAGGCTTCATGCATCTCGGAGGGTGTTTTGGTGTGATTCTAAAACTGTACTATCGTGGATAAGAAGCGATGCTCGTGCTTATAAACCGTTTGTCAGCTTTCGCCTGGGTGAAATTTCAGAACTCACCCAAGTTGGTGAATGGCGGTGGGTTCCGTCAGCTTCAAACGTGGCTGATGACGCTACACGTTGTAATTCTGTTGACCTGCAGAGGTGGTGGCAGGGCCCCTCCTTTTTGAACTCTCGGGAGGAAGATTGGCCTAAGGAAACGGACCAGCCAATCTCTCCAGAGTGCAATGTTGAATTGAGACCCACAGTAGTTACAGCAATTATTAACTGCACTTCGCTTTTGTCTGCAGATAAATATTCCGATTGGCGGCGCTTACTACGCGTCACCGCGCGATGCTATCAGTTCGCGCGGATTTTGAGAGCAAAAGAAACACGCGACGCTGTTTTATTCGGAAGTGGTAATCTGCGTCCGCTACTCGCACAAGATGTCAAGAGAGCTGAAGGATACTTATTAAGGCAGGCCCAGAAAGAATCCTTCACTGAGGACCTCAAGAACACGCGAAGAAGCCGTCTGCAAAAGTTCAGCCCTGTAATGGGTGAAGATGGTCTGCTTAGAGCACAGGGGCGGATCGTCCTAGCACCAGGAGTACCTCACGAAATGCGTGAGCCAGTAATTTTGGATGGCCGGCACCCCATAGTAAAATTGCTGATCTCTCGATATCATGTGTGGGCCATGCATGGGAACAACGAAACCGTTGTAAATGAGTTAAGACAAAAGTACCTTATACTTCATCTGAGACCAACAGTTAGAGCTATCGCCGCCAAGTGCCACCTTTGTCGTCTACGAAGAGCGCGACCCACAGTCCCGCCTACAGGTGACCTTCCCGTGGAAAGGCTGCAGCATCACCATCGCCCATTTTCATTTACCGGATTGGACTACTTTGGGCCCTTGGAGGTCACAGTCAAGCGCTCACGAGAAAAAAGATACGTTGCACTATTTACGTGTCTTGTTACCAGAGCAGTACACCTCGAAGTGGTTGGAAGCCTTACCGCTGGTAGTGCCATTATGGCCTTACGTCGGTTGATAGCTCGCCGTGGATGCCCTGTGAAGATTTTATCCGACAACGGCACAGCATTCACCGGCGCGAGCAGACTGTTAAAAGAAGCTTGGGCCGCAATAAACCAAGCCCAAATCTTAGATTTTGCTGCTTCTAACAACATTGAATGGGAGTTTATCCCACCTGCCTCCCCCTTTATGGGAGGAGCCTGGGAGCGCTTAGTCAGATCTGTGAAACGCGCCCTCTCCGTAACACTCAAAGAGAGAGCACCCAAAGAGGAGATTCTCATCACGCTACTAGCAGAAGCAGAATCAGTAATTAATTCAAGACCGCTGACACACGTGCCGGTTGCGCATGCAGATGAGCCGGCTTTAACTCCCAACCATTTTCTACTTGGGTTTGCGTCATGCCTACCATCGCCACCAACTTCGGAAGCAGACCTCATTGGACGACAGGAGTGGAAGAAGGCCCTACATCTCGCCGACATTTTCTGGGCCCGCTGGGTTAAGGAATATCTGCCCAACCTTCTGCCACGAGGCCCAGCGTCAGAAGGACATCGCAACCTTCTCGAGGGCGAATTAGTACTTATCTGTGATGGAAACTTGCCACGTGGACTGTGGCCTCGTGGCAGGGTTGTGAAGGTATACCCTGGTAGGGATGGGGTTGTGCGAGTGGCGGACGTAGAAACTCGCGCAGGAGTTTTGCGTCGCCCTGCGCGAAAATTAATTAAGTTAACCCTGTCGCCATAACACTTCTTGGTAAGAGCGAGCTCTTACCAGGGGGGAGGATGTTGGCGACAGATGTGGCAACCCCGGTTGCTAAGGGTTGTTATTGTTCTTGTCTAGGCAACGGGGCCTCGGGTCTTCTAAAAACTATAATTAGAAATATTATATTTGTATCACCCGTAAATAATAAATTAATACCCTGGCTTTTCTAGTTTGTCTTTAACATTAGGAACGGTAGACAAAATAGAGAAATGGCGAAATTTGATTGGAGGATTTTTTGTCTACTCTTCTCGTGGGGCGCGCATCTTAGCCCCGCAGATGCCATTGACATTTCACGTAGCTTGAAGTTCCCTTTATTGTGTAAAGGCACCAGACGATACGGCTAGATTAGAAGCCTCGCATGTCACATGTCATGTGCTAATTCTCTCACCACCTGACTCTATCGGGTAGCGAACTTAACATTGTGCTGCTAACGAGTAAGAAACAATAATCAATAATACACATCTGGGAAGGTATGTCGGGTGATTATCAAAAGACTTACAAAATCGATATGGCTTACTCAATAAGTGATGTAGTAAATATCGCACCCCCAGTGGAAAATAGGCCTAAATAGGCATAATTTTCCTTTGAATCATCGATTTTATCATATTTGAAAGGTACGTTTAAAGATACATATTATGCTAAATTTTATTCATATTTTACTTGTTAAATTTGACGAATTAATACAAGAAATTTGTTTTAAGAATTTTTATTCCATCACATTTTTTCTTAAGGATTAGTAGATAATGTGATGACACAAACGGGCATAAAGTATTTTTCTCAAAAATTAAAGAAATTAAAACAAGTCCCGATGCACCAAAAAAATTATTATTTAAATATGATTTCGAAAGTAATGAAAATTTGGTATTAGACACTACAAATCGTACTTCGACGCGCACACGTAAAGCAAATAATGTCAATGCTGGTGGTTTTGATGATTTTCCTCTTGCATATGCTCAATTACCTATATCTAACGCGTTGTTCAAAGACTTAATTAACCTCTGTGATACAAATGCTATACCTCTACATTACCAAACATTACATTTGTTACCAGCAACTGAATCTCCAAATTTGGAGGTATTTGATTCATCTGAAGAAGAATAACTTTATTAGTTTTCTGGCAAAGTCTAACATAAATTTTGATACTCAGAATCCTTTATTTTATTACATTCTGAAAAATAGCATAAAATTTATTTTTACAATTCCTAATGAACTATAAACATTAGCACTAACTTAATACAACACGCAGTGCAACATTTTTTCTCCTTTTTTTGATATAAGAATAGTTCTTCCACGTTTGGAAATAAAGTAAATATGCCCATAAATTCAATTTTTTCGTCATACTGAAAAATCAGCATTTT
The DNA here is from genome assembly GCA_947369235.1 of Udea olivalis. Classification (NCBI taxonomy): domain Eukaryota; kingdom Metazoa; phylum Arthropoda; class Insecta; order Lepidoptera; family Crambidae; genus Udea; species Udea olivalis. The sequence continues at coordinate 11,007,041 of OX376341.1, read as the reverse complement.
CGTCTTATGCCTTTTTTCCCTGAGGGTACGATATGGAGATGACAATCAGATTTTTTTAATTGACTTTAACTTTAAGGTTACAAAAAAAATGCACTAGACAATACATATTGACATGGTCTCGAAGTAGAGATTAATATCCTTGTATTACGAGGTACCAGACAAGGAATTAAGCCAGGGGCGTCTCCCAGCACACCCAAACCGGAGTCTTTTCAGAAAAGATCGTTTCCTAAATCGAAACCGGGACACTACGGAAATCGAGGTGAGAAACAGTGCTACCGCGCACTACGCCAATCGTGTCGTCGAACTAACGAATAAGAACAGTTCGACTGATTTTGTGTGGTGGCCTTGAAATTAAAGTCAATTGAAAATGAAAAAAAAATTAACTTGCAAAGTTACAACATAACTTACTGAGTATGCCATATCGTTTTTGTAAGTATTTTGGTAATCACCCAGAGTATTGTATCAAGCAAGACATTAAACTACGCAGAGATTGTATTCTGGGTGATGTCGGTGGCCGAGATTTATAATAGTGCATGCTAAGCTTAAACTTAATCTGATTTTATACTTAAAACACCTGTAATTCTATAGATACCAATTATCACTTCTCATTGAAATTAAATAAATTTTGTCAAAGTTAGAAATCAACTTAGGCTTTTTTAAAAATAGCAATACTCAATCAGTAAGACAATAATTGATGCTATACATTTAAAGTGTAGTGTGTAGATGGACTAAAGATTTAGGCCTGTGACACGTAATTAAATATTATGAAAATAGACCCAGATAATTAAGCCACACACAAATGTTTGTTATTTGCTTCAATCGAACCCACGATTCGGCGCAGTAAGCAAGATCACAAAACACTGTTAAACCAGGCCAATCTATAGTCGGAGGGAATAAATACCAATTCAACGGTTATCTCATCTATTGAGTCTCCTACGCTAGTGCAAACTAGCCTTACCTTTGTAGGATTACTTGAAACTTTGTAGAATACAACACAGATACAAAACGAAAGCTCTCTATTTATGAGAACCCGATCCGTGAGATAAATCTCTCCATCTCAGTGTCCATCATACATATGCAAACAAGTTCGGACCGAACCCACGATAGTTATCCGGCTTAGCAGATGTACCCTGTTCGTTGAATGTAAGCCACTTATGAAAATGAATGTAAAACGCGGATAAACCAGAGCCTATTTTCCGCGAAGTAAAGCGGGCGGTTACAAATTGCTTTGGGCAGAGCGTAAATTTTAATTTTATCTCTAATACCCAAATGAGCACCGTGACTCGACATAATAAATGTGCTCTTCCCACGTTAGCGCGGTCGATCGCGCGCACCGCTGTCTACGAATACTTGCACTTATTGCATTGCCAGCACCGACTATTGACTGCTAACTATCTACGCTACCGGCTACCTATAGCTACAAAAGTAAGTTTTCAGCGTTTAAGTAACGAGGAAACCACTCCCTCTGTAAACTGCATTTATAGCTGTAGTGCACTTTTTATGTGCAGTGCTGGATGAATAAACAACTATATTTATAATATCAAGTTTCCGTCACCACAAAATAAAGAGTTTACAGATGGACCGCTCGCGCCTTTCTCCTAAACTTGCGTTACCGCCCAGGGTTACTACTATATTCGATCTGAATTTTTAAAATTAAGTAGGTAGGTTATACCTACTTGACAGAACCAAAAACAAAATTCATCATCTGAAAAATTGCACCAAGTTCGACAAAAACCAAAACACTCGCGATCACAGTTCGACTGGCCGCGATACTGATGCTTTCTGGTATCGCCTGTAAACTCACTGTGCGTGATCAAAATGGCGGGTTTGTTCAAAGCGGACTATCTGTTAGAGGTTCTGCTGAGTTTCTCGCCGGGTCTTCTCAGCAAGAAACAACTCCGACGCGGTGGTAGAGTCGCATTATGTCTGTATACTGTGTATTTATGTATCCATATTATTATGGTATTTATGTCTATTATTTAGTATATTTTGCTGTAAATTTGACGATTTAAAAGTACTAATACAGTCCATTTGAATAAAGTTATTTGCATTTTGAGTTTAAGGCGCCGCGCCTCATGCGTAATTTGTGGTGTCACCCTCCAAAATTTACAGCTAATTATTATGACTGCAGTAAGACCAATTTTGCTAAGGGTCGGTATAACCCGATTAGCGTAGCTCCAGTTGTGACTCAATGGGTCGCGGCTTCGACTCTTCCATCACACACACTAGCGAAACAACACTTCTGCATTTAGGTTTGTGGTTTCCATATGCCATGAGACAACCTTATTATTGGACCAGAATAATGTTAGTGATTTTGTTTTTCTTTGTGTGTCAAAATGTATACTTAACTAATTTCAAATATAAAAATATGACGTTAACCTATCATATATATGAAGTTGTTATTGCATAGCAGATGCGCCGCTGGCCCGACCGCGTGGCATCGGCGTGCGAGTCACGGCGGGACAGTTTATTTCAACTTCACAACTTCTCCCAAGCGTTCGAATGGGGCATAATTTTCATAAGGAACGCGCTGCTGCTCCCCGACACAAAAATTAGATTCATCAGCCTTCGAGGCACATTTGCTCGAAACATTCGCCTAGCTAACAATTCGATTTGACTCCGTAACGAGTGCGTGAACAATGTAATGGCAACTTTTGTACTTTGCATCTCGCTTTCTAACTATATTATACACGACAACGAGTTAAATTGGAAGGAAAACGTGAGAAAAATGGTTAAGTTAAACGGGTAATATAATTCTAAACCGACAAATTATATCGGCATCATTTTTCTTCGCATGATTAGATGAAGAATGGCAAGCTCGTAAAACACTCGACCATCTTTATGCGGGAGTAATTCTGAACTGCTCCGAGCATATTTTATGTCGGAAATATTTTCTTCAATTTCTAAAACACGTGTGGAATTGCTAAACGAGTCTTCATCAACGTTTAATATTGGTAATGTATGGGGGTCGTTTGTAATTTTTTATCGCCGTTTCCTCGTTCAGGGTCTTATTATTTGGTTTTATTTTCATATCTTGCAAAAGGAATAGTTGAGTATAAGTTATTCAAATAAGCGGTTTCCATCAAAGAAGATTGCTAAAGGGAAATAAAAGATTGAGTTGTCTGGTCAGGTTGATTGAACATAGTTAACCTTATAGCCAATTAAGCCTATGAAGAAAATGAGAACTAATGAATCACACAAGAAAATTCATAAATTATTAAAAAAACCTTACAGGACATATTTTCTGATTAAAATAACACAACTTTGCGTAAATTTTAAGGTGCAATCTTTTCAAATTTTTAGTATAGTGTATTGACCAAATTAACAGAACGTAAAGAAATAATGTTATGAGAAGATATCGTGATTACTATTACAGATGGCAATATGTAAAGAAGTTACTTCTACTTGTGCTGTAGTCAAACATTGTACTAGTAATTTACATTGCGTTTTATAACATTATTCTTTATTTTATTATTGTTCATACCTGTGACTGTTTTACGAACTAGCACATTAACGTTTGCCTGCAGTCACATTCTAAATAGAACTCTGCTCTGTATAGCTACAGAGTGCATGGACACCTACGAAGCTAAACGTAGACACCTTTATTGGATTGGTAGATTTCACTCAGCGCCATCCTATACATATTTCTATCAACGCGTCTATAAACTCGACGACGCCTCTCCCATCAGCTGAAGCGCTTTGTTTCGCGCTATCTCGCGCGATATCGTAAACGCAACGTTCACAATCAAAGCTATAAAGTGTATGTCGGTGTGGAATCGGTAAACGTGTCGCGGGACGGAGACTGTAAGAAGGCTTTAGGACAGGAGACGTGCGACAAAGTTTTTATTTCCCCCGGGACACACCGATCGCGACGCCGCCCAGGTGCCCCGCACCGATGGAAACCTATATTATTTGTTTGAGCGAACTTTCTGGTCTCGTGTGAGATAAGTAAATTATGTTTGTGTCCGGACGCCACTTGTGTTCAATGTCTTGTTGGAGATTTGGACAATTGAGCATGGAAAATAGAACAAGCTTAGAACTTAGAAAAAAGCTTTATTTTGCTAATGACTGCGTCTGTTTCGTCGGTTCAAGATTTACTCATAACTCATGTGATTGAAGCCGAAGCTCGACTGCAAAATGAGCGAGGTTTTAAATGAGCCCGCCTAACTCGCAACAAGAATTTTTCATAGCCTCTAGCCTCTTTCGCGGTCTAACCTCAGCTGTCAAAATTATCGTTGCGAGTTAAGCCGGCTCATTAATGACCGCACTCATTTCGCGGTCGAGCTCCAGCTTTATTCCCAAATTGTTTTAAGTAAGTTGATTTGTCAATTTTTTTATCACATAAGAAGTCATTTTTACGAGGAGACATTTAACTAGCTAGCCTCTATAACACCCTGCAACCTTTATCAAGTAGTCTGTTCATCTCGTGGGTAGGCGCCCAAAGCGACAAGTAAATATGTGGATCTATACTTCAAAGTATGTTATCAAATAGTAAATATTAAATAAGATTCCTGTCACTAGAGCTTGCATACACGGATAAACTTCCATGCAACACTTGTATGCAAAAGTATGTGAAAATTCAGAAGTTGGTAATAAGAAAATTAACATTCGTAGTCTCATTCAAATGTCAAATTTTCTCGCAGTGAGTTCGCTAATATAACTAGTGCTGAAACTTCCCAGTCCCAAGTTCGATAACTGCTCGGATCTCGGCAGGAATTTTTAAATTAATTCAAAGGAAAAATAAAATTACAGAAGTTGGTGGAGATTAAATTATACCAATGTAATTTGTGTCCCGGACTCGGAATGCGCTTAGATCATGGCGTCTCAACTTTGGAAACGCGAAAGCAATGATTTAGGTGCCATGAGTTTGGCAATAGTTCTTATTTAAGTATAAAAATATTGTCTTTGAAAAGTGATGGATTATCTTTTATCAGACTTCTGAAATCCTGAGTAAAGTAACTAGACGCCGCCTTCTGCCGTATTTGATCATTCCTTGAGCTCGTTCAAAAATATTCTTTGTGTTGTAGTTACACTAATCTTGTTTTATTGATTAGTTGTATATTTAAGATACTGTCTTTTTTGTCAGTCTATAAGGTCTCTTTTTAGTATACCATTAATTCTAAGGTTTATGTAGCTTTAGGACTCATATTATAAAGTGCAAAGATTTGTTTGTTTGTATTGTATATGTTACAAAACTACTGGACCGATTTTAAAATTTATTTCACCAATATAAAGCTACATTATCAGGGAGGCATACCTAGGCCTTATTTTTTTTTTTTTAATTCTTAGCCATATTTTTTTCATAGTTTACGCGGGCGAACCAGCTGGCGAACAGCTAGCTATAAACATATTTAAAGCGATGCAAAAAACAGATTTTGAAACTCGGTGATCTATGTATCTAACGGACACGTAACCATAAAACCGTCCATTTAGATATATAATTTCTATAATATATAAAAAAATCCACAAGGGGTAAAATCTATTGTGACCATCATCCCATTGAAGATAACCCTCTGTTGAGTATTAAAGAAACATTTGAAACGTTTGAAGTATTAAGTTATTATAATATCGTTGAATCCTATTGTTCAATAGCACACGGTGGCATTAAACACGTTTACGTTTTATTTTGCCAATGTAATTCGCAACGATCCCATAAAGTCGAACAATATCCACTTCTCGTTTTATCGCTCTATGAACTTTGTCTTCTCCCTTTCACTCAACACAATCTATAAAATCTTTGAATAAACATTTGCCTTCTTTGCCCTTTTGCACTCGTAAAAGGGGCTTGAGAAACTTCCCTTAAACTTATTTAAACTTTTACCCTAGAAAATCCTTTTTGCTAGCAGTTTAAATGTAGAATAGAATATGTATTACAGAATGGGGTGAGTTTGAGTGAACGTTTCAGGTAGATAATACAACGATAAACAGCTTTATAATGTGTTTAATAATGTTCTGCGTTCTCATATTGATTTATTATACATTCGGCACGTATTTTTGAATTCATCTAAAGGGATTCGTTGAATATTATTCAATACATCTTTGGCTTCAATGCATCATTCGATTTACAAACAAACGATTCATACTTCATAGTTCGGATTAAACTTCCCGTTAGGTGATGGTATCAGATAGCCTATTAAAATCAACTCGTTCATTATGTTATATATTATTGCTAAATATTATGATGCACTATCGATCATAAGTTATTTTAAGTGTAGCAGCGCTTACGAGTCTATCACTTGACGCTTTACTGACGGTATCATCATCATTCATAGCCACGAGACGTCCACTGCTGAACACATAGGCATCACCTATTGCGGGTTTCTGACATTCCTATTAAGTGAAAACCTACACTCAGGAGCTCTTTTCTTAAGCTTCTGCGAAATGTCGAAATATGGAGTATTGCCAATAGATACATCTGGTTAGTTAACTACACAACTCTAGCAAATAAATGATAATGTTATCTTACCCATTTTTTTTTCGAATAATAAAAGTGGAGTCCACACGTAAAAACAATAGTGCGATTGGATATTGGTTTGTCCGACTATAGTCAGGCCAGCTACCCTTATCTGCCAGCCAGTAAGTTACTTCTTCTAGCTTTATGATTCGAATAAGGATGGTAAGAACTCTAAGTTCATGAATTTCCACGTCAAGAAAATTAATTTTTCTTCTCAGAGTTTAGTAAAACTTAAGCAGCGAGTGTACTCACGAAAGTAAAAGTTGGTTTGCAAGTGTAGGCATAAGTTAGCAAAACCTTTGTAGCCTGCCATTTACCCGTGAGTAGTTTCCAAAGATATGATAAGGGTACATAATACCTACTTTCTGATGCCTTTCGTAGATCAGCTTTTCGATGTTCAAAGGCCCGAAGTTAAAGTTCGCCCCAAGGTATGTCTTGGATCATCAAGACTGTTTTCTAATTTTAACTTTGCCTGGTTACGGTAGAGATTTTCGAATTATCTTACTGCTTTGACGGACTCATCAAGTTTTGTTGATGTTTCAAAGAGTTTGGTGTTAATGCCTACTAATTTTATATTGGCGGTTTGTAAAATCTTAGCAGTGGTTTAATTAAATTAGTTGATGTTAATTGGGCTACGGAGCAATAAAGCTTCGTAGCCAAATATTACATTGCTTTGATTAGATCTAAATTTACAAAAGCTGTACAGGGTAGTATGTACTCTTAAATGTCACGTAGTAGGTACGTTGTTCAGAGCAACAAGAGCTCAGCTTACATCTGTTTGCAGTTACAGCCTAGCTGGTTGACTGTACTTGTGGGTGGAGTGAGTAAACAGTATTTTATTTTCTGGAAATCAAAGTATGTTGATTGTATCACTAAACGAAAATGTTCAGAGCTCACTACACGCATTACACATTTTTACTACATGCCCTTTTATTTTTTAAAACCTAGAAATGAGTAGATACCACACTTATTAGTCAATCATGATTGGCTAATGGCTAAACATGCCTGAGTCAGGTAGTAGAAGTGCACTCTCGCAGAATGTCGTTGTTTAGAGATCTCGGAGACGTCGCCGAAGTCAATATGCGGAACATTTCCTATTACACGCTCACTTCTTCCTCGGAACCAAGAAACATTCATAGAGCTGATAATACCCGGGAAATGTATGCATTTTACGAGGTTGCTCATTTCACGAGAGCATGCGTTATCAGCGTACTAATACGTTTTACACCTAGTGGGGGTATGTTGATAAGTGCCAATAATTCTCTTAAGTATTTATTTTATAATAGGGGACAACCAACTAGAAAAACGCAATAACAGAAAAAAATTACAACACACAAGAATTTAACGCTAAACCAAGTTTAGCACATTTGTGCAAAATTCGAACCGTTTTCGTTTTTTATGAAAGAGCAAATATTTATTATAATATTCTTGCTTTAGGGTTAAAACTGATCTTTAAAATTAGAAAAATCTAACTTGTGAAATATGGAAAACATAATTCAACGGAATAATAAATAAGTTTATTTAACTAAAATACGTAACTATTATATACAGTTATAAACTAAAGAAAACGATCTGCAAAGGTTCAAACACACATGAATAACTTTTATAGCACTGATTTCTCATGTGACATATTTATGTAAGAGCTTCTTAAACCATTAATGAATAAAAACATATTATTTGCTTTTAATATAAAGCGATTAGTGTCCCCTTCATTTTGAACGAAATTTCGAGTCGACAATTTTTCGTTTTAGTACCCTTGCTAAATGTTTGAAACGAAATAAACCGATCTAACCCTTACTACATTTTTTTGTTTATTGCATTTATGTTGTAGTGACAAAAATGCCAAAGTTCACAATTACAAAATCTCGTTTTGTGCTTATGCTATTGCAGCTCTATATATTTCCGGGCATATTTTTATTCAAACACAATTTGTAATGGAAGCGACGCGCGGAGACAAGAGAGCAAGCCGGGCCGGGGCAGGGTCGGGTGGCAAAATTACTTGCAAATTCCATTTACGAACTCGCCGCCACGCGTCAAAGAAACGGCACTGCTACCTCTGCGGCCTGTTGGGTTAAAACCGGAGCCGATGTTTTTAAAAGGTCCCTTTGTGCTCTTCAATTAATCTATATGTCTCATTTGAGATCAACGCTCTTGTTAGCTCCATCCAATCCTCTCTTGACCTCTTTTAACCCATAACACCTTTAGAACGACTCCAGCCTTCTCCTTCACTTGCTTAAAATTTATTATTTAGGCGTAGCCCACTTCTCTGGCTGTCTGGAATTGTTGCGTTGCAAATTTTTCCTTTCGTGAACTGAAAAGGAAAAAACTGTTTTTTCAAAGTAATATTTTTTGAAATAGGTCTAAAACGTTTGCATTGCCTAAACCGTTCCTTTTAACTCATCTTTTTCCAACAGCACATTTCAGTGACTTCTAATTTCCCTAGTTCTTTCTGTCATGGATTTAAAAGCCTAAAATACGTAGTTTAAAACAAGAAAAAGTTACGTTCAGCCATACATATTATATTTATAATTCCCAGTTATACCATAAAATATATGAACAAGCTGCTAGTTTGTAATTTAAGTGGTATTAGGTGAATTTGCAAGTTTTAATTTATTTCTTAAACAAATGTTATTGATTTGTACGTCCTCTGATATTCTAGCTGGTTTGAAAGCCAGATATATTTCCTCTGATATTTTGATAATGTTTGAGACATTATAAGCTTTATCTACTTTTGTGGCTGAGTTGTACTCTTCTGTGAATATTCAACAGAAGACGCCGTCAGAAGTTTGTTTTCTGGCATGCTACTGGCATGATTACTAAAGGTACGGACTCGGAACCCGATTGGTATGTAAGTTACGAGCGTTACCGCGAACTTAGCTCATTACCACTCCGCGCCGCGGGAATGACAATGGTCCGAGCATCCTCACTCCGGTCCTGCTATTATTACCTACTTAGACGAGGGGGTGAACTTGAAAGTGTATTCGACTGGTTCGTACACAGGATAAATGTTCATGTGAAAAACATTAGTGTATGTTCTTTGTCTGAGTGTATTAAATGGGTAGTTACCTATTTAATTGATTGGTATTCTTCTAAAATAAGTTGTATTCATATTAGATGAAGTAAACAGTATGAAAAGGGCTTAACTGACAAATCAAGCTTTTTGGCCTCAGTGAGCTTTTTATTTAAACATAAACTACCAAATCACAATCACCTGAAAGTGAAGTAACTTTCAGGTATAATTGTGATCCAAATCCAAAATGTATATAGTCTCAAATGGCTCAAAGATCAATATAAGATTCAAGCTACGATTAAAAAAACACAGGGACAGATCAAACTGCCAGTTACTTTTATCTCGTACCGATAGCAGAATTTATGCTACATTAAATTTTGCAAACGCGTCTAATGTCGTCTAGAGTTCATAGTGCGACTATCTATTCCAAGACTTATCACAAACCTTTGGCTTATGAATAATTTACGAGCCCGACGCGACCGCAAAGTGTTTATTGTGATAGCGCGCCTGACTCCACAACCGCAGTCTCATGTGAAATAAAACACCTAGATTTTTCCTCTCAATCTCTCGGGGTATGTCTGCTAGATCCGCCTGCGTCAGAACGTCACAACAGCCGCCGTACATCCCGGAAAAGTCTTTTATACCACACACAGATTAAGCTCCAATGCTTGTTTTTCTTCCAAATTGTTTTCCGTCTACCGATCGCTGCATAAACTGGAGTGTAAGGAACCACGTCAGCGGATTAGAATAAACCATTTAGTGTCGAATGTTGCTGGGGTTAAGGTCGATAATTATTTGCGGCTGGCTGCCGTTTACCCGCGAGGGCAGGAACTGAGGTAAGGTGGCAGTAAATAACAGGCGAGATCGGATTATTTCGATAAGATCGTAAAATGAAACAAGGCGCGCCTCGGCGGGACGTTTTCTTTTGAATATGTTACACGTTAACCGGAACATTGCCCACGTACGGATGTAAAAAGGTTTGACTGGAACATTTTGTTCTTTGCATCTACGAATGTGATTTCACGTCGGATCGCAACTTTATTCTCGATAAAATACGGTAGGAAATGAACGTTACCACAATTTGATTGATTTATAGGTACAAAGTTTTTTGCAGTTTTTGTAACGGTTAAATTCCTTTTGAAACCATCCAGGCACAATATTATACCGCACTACATGTTCTTATTCATACTTGCTAATATAAGTAGATTTTTGCCATTAAATACTGTTATTTTAATATTATTTTATTGTACGAAAATTGAACCTCGTAAGATGCCGCAGAAGCCCATTTGTTTGTCAGGAAAAAACATAACGAATACTTTATTTAATTGTGTATTGTGTATAAAGTAAGTTATAATTGTGAATTCAAATAATTAAAACTAGGGATGCAGTTATTCATAATACTCGTATTTAATTAGCTAGGACTTGTTGGTTAACATCATAAATATCACTAACTTATTAGAGTTTTATTTATGGTTGCTTTTTTGTAACAATCACAAAACTTAATAATAATGTAAATATACCATCACGACTTTATCCCAAACGGGGTAGTCAGAGGCAAGTGACTGTTGCGTCATGGTGAACGGAACACTAAAAGCCCACTTTTCACCAATGGTATTAGAACCCAACGTGGTAGGTGGTGACTAGTGGTGAGCCTTCCGCCGCTATCCGGGTTGATTTGGTTTTTTATCGATGTTTTCCATCACCGGAGAGTTAGTCGGAAATTAAACAATTAACACAAAGATAATGGTTCTGACCAGATTTGAACGCGGGAACAGACGATCCACGATCCGAGTAGAAGTGCTTAGGCCACGACGCTTTCGTTAATAATGTAAAACAATTTAGGAAAACCTAAAAGATTTAATTATGATGTCCTCAACGAATTACTTCTATCTTTTACATATACCACGTTTTACAGCCTTTGAAATTAGTGAGTTTTATGGACGGCAACGTATGGGGGAGCACGAGTGAGGCTAGGGCTACCTAGGCCTCGATATTTTTCAAGAAAAGTCAAGATTTACTGACAATCTAAACTATCACAAAGTGTGAAGCAAAAAAGTCATACCAGTCAATTTATTGTCTAGAATACACATTTTCTGACATTCTAGATTTTAGATCAACGCCACTGTAGCATAAGAATCCATATCGCTAAGGATGCTATAAGGTTTGATTGACCGAAGTAGTCACGCTGTTGTTATTTTACTCATGATGTAGGTTTATTGTAAGTTGTTATTTCCCTTGACATCTTGTAGGTAATGAAATTAAATCTTATGCCCGTTTGTGCACGTTTATTTATATTTAATAAATGTGTATGTGGGGCTGTGTAATTTTGAACTAAACTTTTGCACTGATTGTTAGAAATTGACAAAAATTAAGTTCGCTTTTTTTAGTTTTAACAAAATTTGCGTTTTTTAAGGTTATTTTTTTTAAGTCGCATTAAAAAGCTTAAAAAAATGCGTTAGACAGCACACCACTTGTCATGGGCAAGCAAGGATAAGTATCCTTGTGTTACGAGGCACCAGACCAGGAATAAGCCAGGAGCGTTTCCGAGCACACCCAGGCCCGAGCCAATTTAGAAAGCATCGTTTCCTGAATTGACCCGACGTTAAAACGAACCTGGGACACTACGGAAATCAAGGCGAAAAACCCGTGCTACAGCGAACCACGCCAATCGTGTCCCCATCACTGAAGAATAAAATTGCCTTATGATGTCAAATGAGAGTCAGATGTATTCTCAAGGTCATCGCGGTGAATACCGAAATACAGGCATGTGTATTTTGGGATTTATTAAGTAAAGTAAAAGTAAAAAAGTAACAAAAACATTTGTTCATTTTAAGCTTGTACAAAGCATTCGAAAAAAAAACATGTCAAAAAAAGTATAAGTATAGAAATAATAATAATAAACGTAAATAAAGTAATACAATAATAATTATTATTCAATTATCATAAATAAACATACTTAATGCGAATCTACCACCGGTTCGGACGTTGCTTCTTATCGGGAAGACTCCGGCAAGAAACTTGATAGTTACTTTGTTTGTTTTACAACAAAAAAAATCAGAGTACAGTCAAAGAGAGTAGAAAAAATAATACATAATATTGAGCAGAGGAGCAAATTATTCCTACTATGACCACAAATTCTTGTCGTTAAAGTAATCCTCTACATTATAATAACCTTGTTTCATTAACTTTGCTTTGATTGCAGACTTAAACTTGGGAAGAGGAAGATCAACAAGACTTTGAGGTATTTTGTTAAAAAAAATTACAGATTGACCCACAAATGTGTTTCCCACCTTGTGTACCCTAAAACTGGGAGCTTTCAGTTTGTTTTTATTTCTGGTAATATGTTTATGAGTATCACTGTTTTTTTGAACAAATGCAATTTTTTGCGCACATTTATTATGTTATCTAAAATATACAGAGCATGCACCACCAGGGACCAGCACCAACCAATCACATGGGTGGAAATTTGAATGATTTTGACAGGTAGGTACAACACTATAATACACTTGATTGGCTTCTGCTATCATGTGACTGCTACTGGGATATATTGGGGGCTTTATGGCGGCTGGCAGCCCTCGCGGTCCACGGTCTGGCGCAATCTTATTTTTCCTCGCGGCTCGCACGCTGGCGCGCCGGGGCTTATTGCCTACGTGCCGGCGGCCGAGCGGCCGGCCCGGTCGCGCCCGTCATATTATTCTATCAGGCGACTATCGGCCGCTACCACACCAACGATATTAGTATACTCCCTGCCGTCTCCAGATATTGCCCCAGATCGTAAATAAAACTGCCACGCAGTACTAACCGCGCTCAAAGCTCGACTTATCACCGTAAGGGGACAAATAGTGTTGCGCGTTAGGAATCTTTTGGCAAATACTTCTCGGTGAGTATAAATTGCGCTGTCTGAATCAGTGCGCTTTGCTATTTTCGGGTTGTTATTTCAGCTTTTTGTTGGGAATGCTACATTTTGTGCGAGATTTAAATTCGTACCTACAAAGACATTTCATGAAATGGCATTGCAGAGAAAAGGATTTTCATCTGAAAGCACTCTTAAATATCGGAAAAACAATGATAACTCCGAATGTAGTATCGTTTAGATATTCACAAACTGTCTGCAAAAACTAAATCTAATGAATAATAAAGACTTTCACTTATATTATTTTTATGTTTTCTTGTGCGTTACATGTTATTCTACGACTTTTTATTTACAGCTATTAGAGCAATGCAGAGGTAGAGTGATGATGATATAGATAAAGTTTCAAGAAGCCGTCCTTCAGTCTCTTAAGTAAAAAGCTAAATAACAACATGAGCCTTTGCTATTACGGTCAATACCAAAATACATTTTAGACTTTCTGAACTTTATTGAAGATGTCTTAAAAGTTATCACTGTGGAAGACAGATTAGCAACAATGACGAAGTAGGTACTAGTGGTACAGACAGCTACTTATATAGCTGACCATACTACAATTGTGAAAACAATAACGTAATAAGGCGACCGCAGCCGGCGTTATTGCCGCCGAGAATGTCGCCGCGGAGAGTTGGTGGAAAAGTGAAAGTTTTTATCAGCGCCGGTCCCGCGCCGCCCGTTCTCATTTCACGGGGCCACTCTTGATCACAATCGCCACGCAGGGTTGAAACACTTACTGTTTACGTTAGCTAGGGTTAGGTGGGAATTAGGTGGGAGATTTACCTCCCTGATCGCACTAGTCCGCCCGCGTCCCGATGGTTACTTTTGACAGCGGAGAAAGCAGAATGAACTTAATTCATATTTACGGCTCTCTGCTCGTATGAATTAAGAGACAGGTATTATGAGCTAGTCGAGGCAGACCGGTTTACTGAGTATTTCATGATATTAGACAAAACTGAAAAATATAACTCTCTAGCCTGTTTTTAGGTGAGGTTATGTGTCCACCAAACAATAGGTGTTTCGGTCGCAACCACGCTGAGAACGATTTGTGTATTTTTTAAGCACAAGTACATGAACTCAAATCAGCCGTTGGGATCGCACTGGTTGGCAAAGGCCACTCTATTCCGACTACGCAGAGAACTGTCATTTAAAAAGCACAGGTATACCAGCATGACAGCGGGATATAAAATAATTCTACAAGAGTAGATATAAAAAAATATGAGTATATCCTTCACAAAATATTGCATTACCAACAAAAAAGCGTATACTCTTTGTGATTCTAGACGCGTTAAAAGCTTAGACGAAATTAGATGAACAAAACCAACAACCCTAATGTCGTGGGGGATGGAGAACAAAGAAAAAACTGTATCCTCAAAGGAGCGATGCGTCAAAAAATTATGTGACCGAATGCAGACGTAAATCGAAATAGACGATGCTTTTTCGACGTTGCGTTGCATGCACTTAATCGCACAAAAATATTAAATAAAGAAATATAAATTATTTCTGCATATGCCATAGTACCCAATTCAGCACCACGTTGCTGGTTTTCAGTGATATAAGGGCTAAGGGCGTATAACCAGCCGGTCTCACGCACCCGCGTCTCATACTACCTAATTTTTGAGCCAGATACGCGTGCATGCACCCTGCGCGAGTTTTAGCGTTCGCCCAACAAAGAGGGAGAAACGGTACAAATACCATCACCTACTTACTGTAAATATACGAAATTTACTAACAAATTATTTACAAACGGAAGGACCTGCGTTATATATTTTAATTTCTGCCTGTGTGACTGAAGCAAGGAGGGACGAGACTCGTGCGTTGGCACCGCGACGTGCCATTTGTAACACTTAGTGGCGCTTTTGCGCCTTATTAAGGTCTACTTGCACAGCACGCTAAATCTAGATTTTACTTTAATCGTCTGGATTGTTCAAAAAGATTTAGGAAGACCGAAAATTGGGCGCATTAGAGTAATTTGTTCAGTCCAAATATGAAAATGACATCATCAAGACTAGCAGATTTGTTGAGATTGACAGAAAATAAGCAGAATAATATAATAGAAAAAAAAACTAAGAGTCCTTCTTTAAAATGTAAGTACTCAACTACCTACTCATTGAAATGGTCCCTAATATGTTCCTCGTGAGAGTTAGGGCCTAGATCAAGCGTGCATGTGCCAAGAGACCCAATCAAATCATTTTGAACCAACAACCAAAGTATTTATTCAACCTTAAACGACCATTCACGCCACTTTTCGTGGTGTGTATGGTCCTAGTTTACTTATAGTTTTTGGAATAAATAAATATCTGCGACAATTTACACCAAAATCATCTGACCCCAAACTAAGCACAGCTTATACTATGAGTGTCAGTGACTGATAAACATATTTCAATATTTCCAAAAACATATTTAATTAAATAATAACACCCAGACACAAAACAAACACAAATGTTCGTCACATGAATGGCTGTCATGAGTGGGGATCGAACCGACAACCTCCAGCGCCAGAAGCAGGACCGCTGCCATTGTGCCAAAAGCGATTGCTATGCTACTGTTGCACAGCTTGTACTGTAAAAAGCAAAAATATCATCAACCAATAAATTTAAAATCAAACTTATTTAAAAACCTTACTTAAATAGATCAGAGAAGGACTTACTTACACAGTAGCGTAATGAAATGCCCACACTACACACTATCCAAACGCAAAGAAATACCGATACAGTTTTATTAGCCGCGATGGTAACCGCGTCGGCACGGCCCCTAATAAAATAAGCCGAGGTAACGGTGTGTTTGCCCTGACGCCCCCGAGATGACAGATACGGCACGCGCGCCGGCCCGTTCTTATGAACTAGCGGCGTAAACCACTGACTGCAAGGGTGCTGGGAATTTCTGGGTTTTAAAACACGCGTAGTATATCGCAGCAATGTACTTGAGCTAGAATCGTGTGGGTAAAATGCAGGGGCTAAAGACAGAAGAGACTGAATTGGAAACTCGCGTGGGACGAGCATATGATAGTAAGTTCATTGCTGAGGCATTTGCTCTGATAGCGATCATATATCTACTAATGTGGTCATCAGCATCGTCTTTCGTTAGTCAGATCACATCTTAGTGAAAATATGGTCTATGCTAACAATCGCGAGGCCATGACGGAGTGTAAAAGCCTACCTACCTACGTAAGTATAGGTTTCGAAAATTATTCGCAGGCAGTGAGTTCTACTGCTAAGCTTATTAGAGTCGAAAAAACGCTTTGAAATGTTTACAATGTGATGGTGAAAAGCCAACGCGTGTCTAGTGCTGGTGAAACCACACTCTCCGCACTCCGACTTTGCTCTATTGATCATAATCCTAGTCTTAAAATTTCCGTCATGCACCCTTTATCGCGTCCTATGCTGTTTCTGCTCTGGGAGCTGACTGTATAGAAAGTTTTGGACATGCTTAGCACCCTTAAGAATGTTCCTGGCTACAAACCCATCTAACCCACCACGACATACTTAACACAGAAACCAAACTAGAAAATGCGATCAAATTATGGGTCAGATTGTTAGTCTGTTCAGGAATGGTGTCATAATATTTATCGAAAATGTGTTGATAATGTGTTACTGTATGATTATGATCTGCATCAGTAAAAATACCCATATGTCAGTGTCTTGCGCCAGAAACCGCAAAAACATGTGAGCACGCATGCATTTACATAACTCGGTTAGTCGAGTGTAAAGTGAGGGCTGAGTTTTATTGTCCCCGTGTCTTTTTGCAAAAAGATGTGTCGGCATGCACCGTTGCATTGGGACGGGTCACGTATCGCTATCGCGCTGTCCGCAGAGTTAGAGAGTGCGTTCCAATTACAGTTATCGGCATAGGCTAACTCGTATATTGAAATAGGTGATAAGTGTAAGAACTTCGCGTGTCATAAACAAGCGTAATGCACCTGTTTCGATGCTGTGCTATTATTGCAATGGATGTTAAATGAAGTAGATTTACACTTTTCATTCCTCCTTCAATGCACTATGGTGGAATCAATTGAGAATCGGCTGATTGCTATTACTAAAACGTTACGTCACAGAAGCGTCAAAAATTGGCGCTTTAGATTTTCATAAAGGCGTGATATTTATGATTGTTATTTGCACACACGTAATCCCTTTTTAATAAAACCGTCCACATCGACTGATTGACTCATCATCGTAGAGTCTAAACTACTAAAGCATTTAGTATGAGCATCCACTTTTGGAGTGGATTATTGGAGGATATTAAATACTTTTTCCAATGGGGTTAAAATTCTGGCGGGCAAAGCCGCGTAAAATAGCACAGTTTTTCTGTGAATGTGATAGCTCGATAATAATTAACATCTACAAATATTGATGCTGTTTTACTTTGATGAGATCTATGGTAAGGGGATGTAGAAACCAACCACAAATGTGAATTTAAAGGGTATCCTGCCTTCTTGCCGAAAATTGATTGCCAGATTACCACTTGCCAACCAACGTTTCGCCGATGTTTCACTTTGACAACTAACGATTAGCAAATTTTTGTATGACAACGTTTCATTTTACTAATGCGAGAGGAGTTTAGATGAAAGATCGGCGTAAGAAAAGGTTGTTGACATCCTATTAGAGCAATTGCCCTTGTTCTTCATTAGTATTTACAATCCTCAGTGTCTAAAATTGAACTTTTTATACATGTTCAACTTTTCGTAATTTTATCACTTTTCGTAAAACTGAAAAATTATAAAAAATACTAAATGTAAATATTTTCAAAAATCCTTTTTCAGAGTAAGATAATATGAGGATATTATACGTACCATTTGAAGCATATTTATAAAAAAAATTATTCAACCGTATCATATCTGGAGGAGCCCAAAATTAGTATGTTTTAAAAATTTCTTTTGTTTAAATTTAATACAACTCACTAAAATATAATTATGTGACATATTTTTAGAATTGACTCAATAATCCCTTGCATCAGATACCACACACGATAGGTTTCAAAGCAAAAAAAAGTTTACCTTACAAAAAAAGATGACGCCATAACTCCTCCCTTTATTTTCTTTTTTCCGTGCTACGGGTCAAATTGATTCGTATGGCCTTAATATCAATCATTCTGATTTTCACGCCCTTAACACTATTTACAGGTTAATTTAGCGTACCGCTGGCACTATGCTTTTATTTAAGTTTGATAGCATTGTCAAAAATAGCATCATGCAAAGTGAAAATGCAACCACTGAAACAGGGCCATCCTGTTAAGTATAATATTGATAAAGAACCGAGCTTTAGACGTCTATGGTGAATTACAAAGCGCGGATTTTCAAACAGCCTACTAGCCTTGCCGTTCATGTCCTAGCAAACACCAGTATATTAATTTTGTTTTTGGTTCTGGTGCCCCCCAAGACGTGATGCCCTAAGCAACTGCTTAATTTGCTTATGGGTTAATCCGGCACTGATTTTAACTGTAAGTGAGTGATTAAGTACTCTATAAAGGCGGAAAAATAAGCTCCCTAGTAAAGCCACTCTATAACTCTTTGTAACAAAACTCGAGTTTAATACTTACAAAGCCATATTTCAGTGTTCTAGTGTTTCTTAGGACCGTTAATAATATAATAGGGAGCAACTAGCGCACGAGGTTCATAACTCAAAGCCGGATTGTGTATAAATCAGCAGTTTAATATCATTAAGCCACTGCGCCTAAAGTACGCTTTAAAACTTTCTAGTTTTAATTCGCCTGTGAGAGATTTTAATTTAGCGGGAAACTGTTTCCTCGAACTTGGTATAATGTATTCATATATTAACAAAATACCAACATTCGAGCCGAGTCCAGTGGCGGGATTGCAAAATCCGTTTCACAAACTCATAATTTATGTAAACTTGATTATTCTTGCGTAAAAACTGTCTCCATTTTCATTTATACTCTGGTGACTTACGCAATTTACACTGTATAACAAATGCGCACCTAATTAAGTCCCTTTGCTGTTTGATGGACATAACATTTTCGTGTCCGGTCCGACAATGTTGTTACCTTGTTCAAATTAAATCTACTAAAATATTCCAAACGTAAGGATGCCCGAAGGATATCAAGATCGAATTCAAAAATAATAAGTCTTTTAAAGTAGCACGAACGTGTGTAAGCGTGCCCGGACAGTGATTTCAAGATCGGGTTCACAGGGACCGTTCTCGAAGTTGAACGTTAAAGAGATTTAAACTTATTTGAAAGCGACCTCGTTCTGACTGCTGGAATCTAACTTCATATAATTTCAATTCTAATAAAAGTTAGAGCTGTAAACTTAGTTCCAACACTTTCAAAGTGAAAAAAGGATAAAATGTTCTCAGATATCACATGTTAGCAGTGTTTGGAAAGCCGCCATCGCGTCCGTCGCAAAACGGGCATGCATTGGTTATCTGCAGTGACATTTTTCTTTATGAGCCCCACGCCTTGTTTATATTAATTACCCTCTCGCTGGAAATAAAAACTTGAGATTAAACGTTTGTATTCACCCGTTTACTTGAAATGAGATATACCTTCGAAATTCTTAAAGATTTCAATTTAGTTGTAAATCAACAAAGCCAACAATCTGGAAAGATATTTTTAATTTTTTTACAAAATTGCCATGTTTTAAAGGATTACTTAATCTTGACGTTTCGGTACCTAACTCTATGAAAATAGAGAAGCTCTTTTTATCACGTCATCAGTCGACATAGTAGACACAATAGAACACAATTTACCGCATCTGTACGTCTACCACGAGTTGCCACTTTAAATTCACGTTATCGTTCGCGTAAAAAAATGGATTGGGACATTCATGTCATGTCATGTCAAATCCCACTGCAATTTTTGACGCGAACTGAATCGTAAATTAAAAGTGGCAACTCGTGGTAAACGTACTGGTGCATCGATTGACGAGGTATTATAGGGGTGCAGCAATTTCACCTGCTTACCTGGGCCCATTGGTTTTTCAGTCCATGACGGTTATTCTGTCACAGTTTAATTTCTACTACTCTTACTTGCTGGACCTCCCCCAAGGTGTGCGACCTCTCCTCGTTTCAAAGCCAGTAAGAGTGAGTCTTCTTGTGGTAATCTATCCATCTAGCTATGCTGCGTTCGCTGATCCATGGTCTCCAGTCATATACTCGTCTACACCAACGGCAGGCTGAAGCGACGATATGAAGATCAGACGTAATTTATTTTGATCTTCATGCAAAGAAATACAATTTAGGATAATGTGAAATATCTACGCCTTAAGTATTCCGTACGTCATCAAATAACCATCAGCTCTCTCAATCCTAACCACCAATGTCGAGTACGTGGATGGCAGTGCCGCTCGCGTATTGGTCTGCACAGCCACATAAGGAAATATCTCAAAAACACTGTTTAAATCGTCTGCAATAGACGTAAAGGCCGCTGATTTATTTATTGTTATTTATAGGTTCACCAACGCTTATTTACACTGAAACACACATACACATAAAAACTTATGATTAAAATAACTAAATGTAATAAACAATTATAGGTAAACACCTCATGCAAAAGAAACTTAGTCTAAATACTAACTATTAATACCTACTTCTAAACAATAAAACTAGAATTATACAGTATAAAAGAAAACAAACAGAATAACAATAACAATCAACCTGATGATGATGATTATACAATTTGATTGTACTGGTGTTGTCCTTGAAACTAAGTTTCTACCATATAAATAAACTTCTAGCAAATGACTAGTAAAAAAATATGTAAAAATGGAATTCAATGAGTACTGGTTACTCTTAAATTTATGTTAAAAAACCCAGTGAAAGCGAACGATTAGTTAGTCTATGAAAGAATTTGTGCAGTCTAAATATGCTAAGCCACTATTCCATACCAACTTTTTATGAATATGCGTACTTTATTTTAATTAAATTTTGCTCGGACTTTATTTAACTCCACCGTTGAATGTTAACGACTTTAGCTTAAGCGCTAAGTGTGGCGTTTACGTCGAGCTTAATTCAAGAGTTAATAAAACTCTTCGATGACGCCTAACTAAAATGTTCAGTTTATAGTTTCCTCAAACATTACGCCACAGTGAATTAATACTTACTCGTAGTTCCGTTTGTCAGTTAATTTATGGTAATTGACAACGGATTGATGTGAAATTTGTCTTGATTCATATCCTCACGTATTCTAAATTATTGACACCTAAATTCTAGGAACTCATTCTCTGAATTCTTAACTTCGGTCCAGGTTGAGATGTTTCAGTGAAACCAAAATAATGAGAAGATATACTTTGTGGCAAGAGCTGCTCACAATTAGATGTCTATTTGAAAGGTTGGCTTCTTTATCTAAGAGCGTAGTTCAGGAGATTAAATGTATATAGGTGATATTTTAACTTATAATTAATCGTCAGTCCCTTGAATTCTTATTCTAGTGAAAACATGGGACAGCTAACTTTAAGATCATCAGTCCTTAAACTAAGTAGAGTTTGTAGAATTGTAGAAATACTTACATTTCTAAATAAATACCTACTAAAGTAGGCAATAACATCAAGACACAAAACAACATGAACGATCTTTATAACTAAAATGACAGTTTTTAAATATGGGTACAATATTCACATAAATTTAACGAGTCAACAATAACAAGTTTTCGCAAACTGCATACACAAATAGTTAGGCATAATAACGTTAAGTGATACGTCTCAGTCCCCTCGGCACTTGGGATAATTTCGAGGCTCACGAGGAATTGATTCGACAAGTTAACGACTCATTCAAGAAGTCATAAACTTGCCGGCGTCTCACTGCTTAATATAGCCGCGTTGCAAGAAACAATTAGACGGGGTACAATCATCCTAGAGCGTTCACGGGGCGCGAGGAGGGAAGGAGTGCCGCGCAATGGACGCGGCATTTTAATCATTTGTCAAATGTTAAAGCCTGATGCGCTCTAACATTGACTTGTAGCGATTTTAAATGATGAAGCGTTATATTTGTTGGGATTTGAATCAAACTTTTGAAGCGTATTAATAGAAAATTTAGCAAGTCAGTTTAGCAAGTGTTACAAATTTGAAAAACGCTAGTTTCTTCCTAACTGCCACCGTTGTCATTGGTCTTGTGGAGATGGTGATATATTTGGCGTCTCTCAGTGGCTGGTGCCCCGGTGACACCGATGAGGAGGCGTGGCATGGCTCGACGAGAAGCGCCTGGCTTGTTTTATCAGACAATTCCTAGGTCACGTGCTTTTGGCCGATGGTAAAGCTTAGGTTCTTAACAGGGAAGTTTTAAGAGCGTTAATTACGCGTCTGGGCTTTAGTAAAAAAATGAACACTATAGGTGAGTAGACGGGTATGTGCAACGGGGAGAGTTACACTTTGTTGACATAGGAATAAAAACCATGCTAATTATAAGGTCACCACTACGGTTTATGACGACGCAACTACGAACGAAACAATTGAATGGCAGCCTTATTTGCTAACGGAGAGTTATTGAACAGGTTCTCAGTTATCATGATGAAAAAATGAATGGATAATAACATAGGAACAGTATTGTGTTGGTTTACTACTAGTGAAAACAATAATGTGACGAATGTTTATCATTTGTTGTATCTAGAAGTTAATGTTTTTATCATCATGTAGGTAAAAGATACTCATAGTGCAATTAACTCTACTTAGTTTGAGGTAGCTAGACGATCTTGAAGGTGTTTAAATAGCTATCTATTTATCTCAAAAAACCCTATTTATCTTAAAAAACCTTTTAATATCACTTAAAGCCTGGGATTAAAGCTCTCCGCCCAGTGCGGGATCAGTTCACTTTTGTAATAGTTATCAACTAAATACCGGACTTAAGTGTATTAATGACTAACAATTTTTATCTTTGGAATTGTATAAATGACTTGGTACGTCCTATTGTTTTATATTATGTAGCTTTGATGGACTTATTAGGTAGTTCTGTTTATTAATGTTAAAATTTAAGCATTTTTTTTTCAACAAACAGATTGTACTCTTCTAACTTTCATTGTAAAACCACAACAAGTTTAAAAGATTAACTACTGAGTTTCTCGCCGGGTCTTCTCATACTTAGTAAGACTCAACTCCTCCGACGCGGTGGTAGAGTCGCATTATGTTTGTATACTATTTATTTATATATTCATATTATTATAGTATTTATGTCCATTATTTAGTATATTTTTTGACTATATATAAGTACTAATTGAGTCTATTTAAATAAAGATATTTCAGTTTGAGTTTGAGCTTACTATCTAGTTTGGATTCAGGTTCATATTATCTGACAAAAAGATTTTCTTGGTGCAATATGTGTTTTGCATAACAACTTAAAAAATTCAACCTGGGTAAAAATATGCACGGAAATGTTCGCCACTTCTAACAAACACGGTATTTAGGAGTAATAAAGTGCATTTTGGCTTTGTTATATATTTTTTTGGATCTACAGATACTCACAAATTCATTCTAAAAGTTGGGATTAAATATTCGTTAAGTACCTCTACCTACCTACTTCTTATTTTACTTAAGATTTACGGATTGAAAAAGATTTTTTTTCTCTGGAAGCTTTAGTTATTTTGCCACATCCCTCGCTGCCTACATCGCTGTGGCAGGTGCGGCAACGTGTCGAATGGCGTGTAATATGGTGGATATAAATCGTGGAGACACCGTGACGAGAGCCGAGGCGCACTTACACGCGGAATGAAAGACATCCCGCGACTCCAAGCGCGACAAAATTTCCTTTTAATTGTCGCCCCCCACCTACCACGCCGTATTATCTTATACGAGCCCTCGAACACTGAACCATCTTCAATATCAATTAACGCTATTACTATTTTCCAACTTTAAAACGAGTACTTTTATGAGCACTTTGTATTTAAAGTGTTTCAGGGCTATAACCCGGGATAACGGGACTTGCACAATATTCAAATGAAATTGCATCTTTGCCAAAACTAGCGAGAGAATGGCGTCGCAAACATTAATATACAATAGAATTTCTGACCCTCCTTGTGTCGCGGCGGCTCTTTGTTTTTATAGGTTGTTGAATAAGCGTTAACTAAGTAATTCCGGGCAGGTACGAATTACATCTCGTTTTGCTTTTCTTTTGCCCCTTGCTGGATCTAGTTAAGGTTTTGTATATGTCAGATAAAACCACTCACGGTCCTCTCTCTTTATTGAATGGTACGGTTTGTATTAGTACAATGAGTAAACCACGTCCCGACGCTTGCTCAGAGCGTTCTCACGCTTCCTTCATTTATTTATTTGTTATATAAAATTTCAAATTCCATCAAACATGTCTCGCCCACAATAACCGTTTTAACCATTCTTGTAACCTTTTTCATTAGGCCAGAGGACATATAATTATCTAAAGCCATATAAAATAATCAACCTGACTTTATTATGAATAAGAAGTTCAAATAGTATAGGATTAATAAAAAAGAAAAGAAAGTACGAAATAAATACTTTACGAATGATAACAGGCTTTACTAATTGAATATTTCAAAAGGCTTCTAAAAACTTCAGCCGTGTCTTGTTTGTCAAAGTGTTTTAGCCGCCTCATTAAAGAACTAATAATTTAGTAAAATATAACAGCTTTATTCTGTTTAAAACTACTCGATCATTCTTACACTTCGCAAAGTGCAAAATAGTCTGAAAAGAACTTACTCCGTTTAGAAAATAACTTAACGAGCCAACTTTATCCTTTTATACTTGGCGTTCACGGAGTAAATGTGCTTGTTGTTTTGTATGAGCGCCTAAACTATTAAAATAATAGCTGGCGAAGCAAAAAAATAATGCTATAAGCTTATTCTGCTAGTACCGATAAAAACTTTCGATATAACTTAAATAGACGTGCAAAAATACGCAATCTCTAACAAAAAATGTATTTATTCTGCACTAGTCAATACAAGTTATTGTAAACATGAAGTACCTACATGATATAATACATCCTACCACCCTTTCCAATCACAACGGCTCTCAGTCGCCACTGTCATAATGATAGTCCAGAATCCCGCCCAAACACACCGTTAGTAAGTAATATCATTTGCTATGAAAAATGACGTGCGATTTACGCTGTCAGCTCTCGTCTATAAAAAAAATATCTAACATTTACTACCATTTTATTTTACAGGGATAATAACAGATCGTTAGGTGTGAAAAAAAAGCATATCCTAAAAAGGTATTTGAAGCTCTTAATAAAATCAAAGTCTTTTTGTTTCAATGAAAATATTACACCTTAACTAAGAAAGCCTACAGAATTATGAATGAAGAAAATGTTAGTCGGCCTACTAATTAATTTACTCAAGCTCAAGCTAGTAGCACAGACCAAGCGTTTCTCAGAATAACCTATAACAGATTAACGCCCGAATCCACAAACGTCAATCAAAGCTGAGCACTGAGCAGTCCTTACATGTATAGATTTCCCTTTCATTTCTATTGGCATGTGGCAGGGCAGCATCAATTTGAGGTGTCCTTAACTTTTGACTAGCGTTTGTGGATACGGAGGTATGGCGACAAATCCAGCTTCAGTCACAAACTACTTGTACATCCATAAATATCCTCACAGGTAGCAGCTATTGCTGCTAAATGGGGCCTTTGAATTTGGATAAAACTAGAGAGCAATAGACCCGCCCCTTTTATACATTCAGTCCAGCTTTTGAAGGTAGTTTGTGCAAGATGTTTTGACTCAAGCCTTCAGGAAGAGCGTCAATAGACATTCCTTAGACACGTTCGACCGTATAGCATGACGATATTATTATCAATTGAGATCGTTTGAGATATAGTCTATCGCCCGAATCCACATACGTCAATCAAAGCTGAGGAGTCCTTACATATATAGCTGTCCCTCTCTTTTCTATTGACATGTGACAAGGCAGCATCAATTAAGCACAAATTAATTAAATTGAATTGAGAACCCCTTATCTCAATTTTTTATTAGCCTTTGTGGATACAGGAGTATGACAAGATAAAGAAGACCGAAGCATACATTTTTTTTAATAATGTATTATTCCTCTCAAACTTTGAGTTGTGTCAGGGATCACAACTTTTAGGGGTTCCGTTGTCAACAAGGAGTCGTTTTAGTTACGCCATGTCCGACCGTCTATCCGGCCGTCCGAGGTTTAGCTCGGAGATACTTAGTACTGGAATTTGGACTTAAAAGTGGTGAAATGTAATGTCCATAAAAATCCTATGAGTGTAGGTACATACGTTAAGGTACTACCTACCTACCTACCTATTTTTATTCTTTTCGCGTTTATCCCGTACTGTCGTTGAACAGATAAGAAAAAAAAAATAGTTTGTAATTTTCGATTCATCATTAGGGCAGTA
Source organism: Udea olivalis (assembly GCA_947369235.1). NCBI lineage: Eukaryota > Metazoa > Arthropoda > Insecta > Lepidoptera > Crambidae > Udea > Udea olivalis. Next base: position 10,980,400 of record OX376341.1, on the reverse strand, counting down.
AATCGTTTATTTCATTACTTTTACCATCGTAGCGCATTCATTTGTAGCAGTTTTTTTAGATTACGTATACAAGGTAGTATCTATATTCCAACGTATTCGGAGAAGTTTCATCACATTGAATCTTCGATCATTCAACGTCCAGTTAAAATTTAAATTGCCGCTGATCAACTAATCAATTTACTATATTACCCGGCCAGCGATCCGTCCAATTTGTACTTAGCTAATAGTTCGCGTCTGTTGGCTGGTATTTACTGGCCGAAGAGCCGGTAGGCTCGCATCAATAGCAAATGCAATTAGTTGAAGTGCATCGTTTTTGATGTAGTGCCGAGTGCCGACAGCCGCTCGTGTGGAGAGCTATCCGATGTATAAATAATCCATGCCGTTAATCGCAGTACCTCTCTATCGACCTAGAATTGAATATTCTGGGTTTGATTAGCTGTGTGGGGGTGCGCTTAGACTATTGGGCAGATTTTAATTGGCTATGAGGCAAAAAATGACTCATGTTATCTCCCCTGCAAACCTACTTGCGAGCAGTGATCCTATATGCCGCAGGCCTTGAATTAGTCAGATAGGTATGGATTCTTCCTGTTTATTTAAAGAAAGCCTTTTTAATCGATTCATTAAATTACCGCCTATATACCATACAGAATTAAGAATCTTTCGAAATTAGGTGCACTTTGTTAGAAGCCTTTGAAGCTAAGGCGTAACAAAAGCAAGGTTTTCCGGAACATAAATAATATTTTGTGTGAATAACGTATCTTCATTATCATCTTCAGCCTATCAATAGTCCACAGCTGGACATAGGCCTCCCCCATTGCGCGCCATTACGCCCTTTCCTCAGCTTAACGCATCCAGTTTCTGCCAGCAACCTTTCGCAAGTCATCTTTCTACCTGGCCGGAGAGCGTTTGCCGATACGCGGTCTCCACTCTAGAACACGCTTACCCCAGCGGTTATCTGTTTTACGGCATAAATGGCCTGCCCACTGCCACTTCAGCTAACTAATCATGTGAGCTATGTCGACGACCTTAGTTCTCTGTCGGAGTACTTCGTTGCGGATCTTTTCCTTCAGAGAAACACCGAGCATAACCCTCTCCATAGCTCGCTGAACTTTTCACTGCACTGTTAGTATCCATCTCTCGGCTCCGTACGTCATGACGGGTAGGACACACTGGCCATAGACTTTAGGCACTGTGGTATGTGCGACAGTGGTATAGAATAATGGCTATTTTGATGATATTTGAACTTTATTAATTTGGCAACGCAGGTATGGCGATAGCTGCCACCATCAAAATTAATAATAAGTCCGTAATTTTTCATAACTTAAACACTGTCACATAGAAAACCTTATTTTCCTTATTATTCTTTACTCTGAGTAGCTCTTCTCATTCCATACGGTGCGATTTGTTTTCACGTATAATTGACAGGCAGTACGTTCATCAAGTTCAGTTTTAATTCTATTAATTAACAAGGCGCGTCAGAATGACGCTGGAGAGAAACATTCGAGCTGAAATCTGTCGATGTGTGCAGACTGCTGAGGGCGGTTGATTTACGATTTCATTAGTTTCGTTGCGTGTTGCAACGGGCTGAACAATACGCGTTCATTGCAATTATTATGCGAATTTGGTACGCGTACAATTACGAATTTAACTGTTATCGTAAGTACCTACAAAAAAATCAGATTTTTCTTTTCGCGCACTACGCGTGGGTGGCGGTTTGCTTTTACGGCAAGTTAGTTCAAACTACTCATAATTTCATTTTTAAGTAACCGAAAAACAAACTTTATTTTGTAGTAATCTTTACGGGACATCCTGTCGCTTTATAGAACGTCTATTTACTTCCGAGTTAATAACCTTATCATCATTAGCCTATCATAGTCAACTGCTGGGCAAAGGCTGCCCAAATGCGGCGCCTTATCCTCAGATTGGCGCAACCGCATCCGGAACCTTTGTGATTTGAAAATATTAAATTGAACTTAAAGGGGGTGATTTAAACACGAGACTACCTTGGTTTTTGACCTGCTTTTTTGTGATAAATATGCTTTATAAAGAAACCTATACATCTCGATGACTTGGTCTATGAAAGCTTATTCTCAGGATTCAGTCTCGTTTAGTATTTATTTTCTACGCTAAACTGATTGTTGAAAATAAGAGAACCGTAGGATACTAAGTACTAATGGCTGTTAAATAAATAAATATCTGGGACAATTCACACCAAGATCATCTGACCCCAAACTAAGCAGAGCTTGTATTAGGGGCGTCAGAGACTGAGAAACATACCTAAATATTTCTAAATACATACCTAAATAGATAATAACACCCAGACATACAACAAACACGATAATGTTTGCCATGGGTGGGGATCGAATCCGCGGCCTCCGGCGTCAAAGGCAGGATCGCTGCCATTGCGCCAACAGGCCAGTCAAAAATTAAATAATGAAGGCAAGATAGAAATTAAATTATTATGAATTGTAAACCATTCCATTGCTAGCGCAGTGCGTCGCTTTTCATATAAGGAGAACTAACAACCTGCATGATAGTTATTTAGAATAAATGTACACCGCTTGCTAATAAGGTACCTGTAATCAGAATAATTATGAAATCCTTAAAAAATTGGCTAGTTTTTTGGGGTATTAAACAATTGTGTCACTTGTCAATTATATTCATTTTTTAAAACTCTAAAAGCTCTTACGATCATCGACTCGTTGAACAAAGGAGTAAAGATTGCCAAGTTATTGTTCGCATGAGCGTTGTTTCCTCCCTATTTCAGTTTCTGCTTTACAACGTTTTTAAGCAAATACATAAAAGTAAAAGAATACTCAGATAAATGTTGCTATTATGTTCTCTGTACCTACTTTGGACAGGTTCCAGGAATGTAATAACTTTGCCTGGGTCTGGCGTGTGCACTACCTAATTCGTTTTAGCTTTGTAAATACATCCACTACTATATTTCCATTTGTAGTGTTAAGACATTTAGTAAACTAACGTGCAGTTCCGGAACGAATGTGCCTGAACCAGAACATGTTACCTTAATACAAATAATTGATAAAAGCATGAAAAGAAAATATTTTTCTCGTCGTATCGGAAAATATATTTAAGCAGATCTTGAACTAACAAATGAAAATACGCAGTAATTACACACTTGAGTGGCCTTTAAACAACTTAGGAACACCATATAAAGGATTCGGTGACTATTGTATACCTAAATTGTTTGTGATTTTTCATGTTCATTTTAAAGTTAACGTTTTTCTAATCACGTCTTTTCAAATTATGGATTTTCATGATGAAGTCAAATAATATTAGTGATTTTGAATTTTAATTGTTAGGTCAATTAACTTTAAGTAAAGTCTGTTATAGATTTTCAAATGAGGATTACTAATTTTATGGATTTTAGAGGACACTTCTGAAACAGACAGGTCAAATACGAAAACACCTGGCAGAACACGGTAGTTACAGCTCTATTTGCGAGTACCCCGACCGTCGGCAAGTCAGTGTGCCGCTGCATTCCAAATCCGAATGAAATGAAATCGCATTTAGCCAATGCGCATTCGTCGTTCGTCATATTATTTGTCACGCGTCATCGGCAGGCGCGACGCGGCGACGCGTGCCCTGTCCAATTACCCAATCGCAATATTTTCTATGCGATGACGCTGAGCGCAATCAATCTGCACCAATGCTAGTGGAATCCGTCTGGAATACACTTCAACAACTTTTTGTGCGCTTCATTTTTTTAGTGACCTGACAAAAATGGGCGTTTTGTTGTGATGCGTGTTGTTAGTCATTCATCATAAGTAAAGCTTAGGCTTATTACATGTACCTATTTAATCATATTAGATGAATTTTATGAAATTCGTTGTTTGTTGTTTAAATGCCTAAACTGTTGAACCAGTTTTGTTGAATTTGGTATATATTAGACCTTAGAAAAAGGAATAATTTACCATTGTGTCGTAAAAATGTTCTACAACTCAAAAAAGGTTCTTCTCGAAAAAAGTCACGGGGAAAAACTAGAAGTCTAAATGTGCACAACCATAAGGTACCGTGGACGGCATCAGCTCACAGCTTATAATCATTGTTACGCTTAAACTGTGATTCACTAAACAAATAACAATATTCCTACATAAAAATAAGAGTAGGAATTACCAAGTACAAGCAGCAGCTTTAAAATATCTCAATAATTTTTGTAAACATTGTTCTCCGTCTTAGCCTCTCGGCTAAGTCTAAGGCTTGGTTAAATTTGCAAAGTTAGTTTTACGCTTACCTCGGGTAAGCATTGTTACAGTTTTTTCTATTTTGAATCATCCAGTGTATCCCCGCCGTGCCGTAACGAAAATAGTTCTCTCACACTTAAGCGGGAGGGGGCGATTGAATCGAATATTCGCAAGTGGAGGAAATGCGACCCGATCGAGCCGAGACTTCCCACTCGATTTCTGAACCGAACGAGAATGTCATGGTACAAGTGCTTGGTAGACTTATTGTATTTTTAGCATACTGAAATGTAAACCTCTCGTGTGAGTCGAGCAATCGTGACTGGAAAAATTGTATATATAGAAACGTACTCTCATCAGGTAAGAGAAGAATTTGTGGCAATACTTTTCAGAATACTTTATTTTATTTAGGTATTATGGCACAAATTTTCTGGAAGAGTCCCTGTTCTTTGTTAAAGAAAGGCTTTTAAAAATTAAACAGTCTAAAACATATTTTGGGGGCCGTTATTGCTGAATAATTACAGTTTCAATTCTAGCAGTCCACATGCAAATAATTTTACTAACTTTCTACTTAAGTTAAAATAATGTAGTTATATCCCATTACATCAAAAGGTGCTTGGACTTTGTGTAAAACACGTTTTAAGTGAACGGTAACCTGTATTCTGATATTTATTTACTGAACACCCTGTACCTAAGATAACATTGGATCCTCCCGGCCCGAGTTGCCTCGAGCAGCCGCTGCCCGCTTCATGGAGAGCCTGGTTTAGTTCAATATTCTAGTCCGACAACTGCAATACTGGACACTTAATGTTGCTAGCGTTAGCAAGTCAGAATTTATAGTAGTGGACAAAGTTTCAGCCATTTTTATTTAACGCGGCGCAGCGCATGCACTTGGCTTCCATTTGCAGTCCGCGGTGACCGCGACGCGTTTTTACCTACACTACAACAAACATTTTGGGCGCAGCGCGTGCAGGCCAAACTAGATCACTGGAATCGTTTAGCTGCCGTTGAGAGTTTTTTATAAGGTCCTTTTAACGCGGCAGACACTTTATCCGCGACCGCACTGCGTAGTTGAATAGTGCTCGACGTTTTGTTTTTCAAGCTCGCACAGTAAAATGTTTTGAAAGGACCGATTTCACTTTACGTCGGCTCTCCGCACTCGCCCCCCGCCCGCATGTCTCCGACTGCCATTGTATGGGCAACTACAATCGCACATTATTGTTTCGTCGGCGGTGTACCTACTCCTTTTTATTTCAGACTCCAAGCGGAACCCTATCTTTGCACGCTTGAGTTATGGAGATGAAATTAAAACGGGCTTTTAGGCGGGTGTTTTGTTTCTATCCTAGCCAGCAATACTGCGCGGTTTATCCGCATTTTTATGAAGATTATTGTTTCGCTGCCCTGTTTTTAATGCAATTGGAATACAGAGCAGTTTCAATTCAGAGAAATCGTGTTATTGATTTGTTTTGGTGAATTTCAGTCAAAGTCGGTTAAAGATCAGGTTGTGGGCTGACAATCTAGTCTAGTATTCATTTACAGCTAAAATAATACCTGTTTGATAAAGTTTAAACTAGATATTATATTTTTTGTACTTTTTATTAGTATTTTATGTGTGCTAAAGATAAATGATAGAAAATTGTTTGATTACTGAATAATGGATGAAATGAACATGGTTACACAAGAGATCCCACCAATGTCCACATGTTGAATCAGCCAAGAGCATAAATTCTAAGTTTAATAGGTTAGTTTATCTGGTAAAGTAACTCGACGTTCTCGCTCACGATAATGAGAGTGAAGTTGAAAAGACTGCTTAAACGAGACAGTTACACGACCGGCTTTAGTACCCTTTGGTCGGAGAGCACTATTGAACGAACTGAATTGAATGAATGACTTCGAATGCTGATAAAACTGACACTTTAGTGTTTTATTAACATAATTTTCTAGTGATTAATCACAAGCCTAGTGTCAGAGTCAAAGTTATATAAAGCCTTAAGTCTTTTAAGGCCACCAACATGGCTTATCCTCTCGACCGCTATCTTAAGTAAAGTCTAGACGAAGTCAGGGCCAGTAGCTCTACGTGCTTTCCAAGGCAAAAGTTTAAAATTAAATGAAAAAAAACACTAAAATTGACCTTAATGTCAATAGTGCGTGTGGGCCTCAGGAATGAGGAAACCCGTAGCAGAGTTACCGCAACCCAGTAGATAAGCAGGTTGAAGTGACAAAAGGGAAGGCCTGAACGGCCATTAGTTCTTCAGACAGTAAAGTTCGAAATCTTTTGAAGGCGCATTGAGGGAGACTTGCAAGGTGGACTGACGACCTGATAATGGTCGCAGAAATCTACGAGACGCAGGCCACTTGAAGCAATAATTCTGGAAATAAAAGCTGAGTGCAAATGATGACCATAACTATTTCTCAAATTCAAATTCTTCTCCCAATAGAAAGTCTACTGTCATAATGGCAGGACAGCATTAATCAAGGGACTTCGTTCGAGTGGCGTTATAGAATTCAGGGTGTCAATAATGAAATTAGGTAACGGGCTCATTTTTCACGAACATGCCGACTTATATCCCAATGAATCCAAAATATACGTATAAATATTTCAGCATTAACGATAGATATTGAAATTTTCACGAGAACATTGACTATTAAACGCCTCCTTTTAAAGTTACGTGCTCGGCCAACGAATATCTGGCGCATTAACAAATGCATATCTCTGAATAACATTACCCGGTTTTGTCCGAGGATCGCGGTACTAAATCTAGCAGGGTATTTTATCTTCGCCGTGTTAGATTAAAGTGAACTTAGTCGACTCTGTAATATATTTTTCGTCATTAACCTAATACATAACATTCAAATAGGTAGATGTCGAGTCTAGATATCTTAAAAGCTGTATACGTATCTTGTAATGTGGTATCAGAGACTGAAAAACATGTACAAGTCTTTCTAAAAATACATGATTAATAAACATAAATTCCAGATACAAAACAAATCGCACTTACGACTTACTGGTGCTGTAGGCAGCCTCGGCTCGGTAACGGGCCAGGATCAGTATTCAATATGAATATTTTGCATTCTTGAAAATGGGCCTTCTTTTACAACTCAAGGTAATTTTACTTAGTACTGCTATTACCCTCATGTTATTTCCTCCTCTAAAATTCTTTTACGAAAGATCGATTACTATATATAATGGTAGGCTGTGAAAGAAGAGCTAAGAGTTGAACTAAAAGTTACTCCTGTGAATCTGTCTTCACATTTTCTCGGTCTTTTTCTCTTAATTATAGTGCAAATCAGTTTAATTCGACCGGTTGACACTGAGTCCACCTTTCTAGACCCATCCCGTCTTATTTTAAGTTCATTGCTCTATAACTATTGTTTCTGGAGCAAATGGTGGTATTTCTTATTCTATCAATATTTTTTCATCCAATAATACTCCGATCGTTATAATGTAAAGTAATATAATCCATCGTAACAACTGCAAGTTTATTTTTTCTGGTTGTCTTTCTTTAGATATAATAATAAATAAATAATAAATAAATATCCCTGGACATTTTTTTCTTTACTGGAAGTTGCTTTTTTTCGGATGTTGAGAGACCATTGATGAATTACGTTGGCTTGCAATATACAAATATACGAGAAAAAATGCACCACTTACGTCAATTAGTGATTTCTGTAGCTTAATGGTTGTTGCGGTCGCCCGGTTTCCGAAAGTCGCGGGTTCCGCGTTGGATATCATTAAAGGCCGAAATTGTAATCTTTCTTGCTTTCTATCTTTTAAAGATATAATTTTATCGTATGTGCGACACTCAGTAGCCTTCTGAAGGAGAGCATCACGTACGTACAGCACAGTAATCTCACCGGCCGGAGCCATTGCAAATCATTAGCAGGATAGAGACGGCTGCGGCGGACCACGCTCGCTGTTTGCATTCGTAATTAATACACTGTTTGCACTCCTGATTTACGATAGCGTCCGTTGTGTGCTTCTAATGTGTTAATAGCTTAGGAAAATAATATTAAATCGGCCGAAAAGTGCTTAAAATATTGGAAATTCTGACTTTTTTGTGGGTAAAGAATAGTGGATAATGTTATTGCTTGAATTTATTACTGTCAGGTTGAGAGGAAAACTAATATAACCATATGCCCGTATTAAAAAAAAAACATGAACTTTGGGGCTTTTATAAACCTGCGACGATTTTAGGAATTCTGAACTACAGGAGGGAGGAGAAGAAACGCTATGAAATAAAAGCTCAACTGAAGGCTCAATCAGTAAAGATTTTGGATAAAACTTTAACAAAAACTAAACAATACATTAAAAAAATCATACGTACATAAATATTTTTTTTATTTTTATCTATATTTTTCAGGCTGAAAAGCGGCTTCGAATCAGTAAGTACAAGGAGGAGTGACTTCCTTCCTCTATGTTCACATTCGTCGATTATCCGCGTGTAAACTATATCACTTTTCGCGCTAAATCTAGCCGAGTACTTTTTTAATACAAACTATTGTTCAGCATGAACATCTAGTAAGTAATGCTTCTTCTTGAACTACATAGTTGTAACTCGAACGTGTGAAGTTAGACTCCGCAAGCTCGCGAGACGCCACTGTAGGTGCTCTCGCATGCTTCTGATTAAGTTGCTAATAGCAAACAAGTACGGCCGATAAACTTCACCTACAACATAAACGAAACGGGGCTTAAAATCACGCGGCATAATGAAATACCAGCCCTGAGCGGCGACGCGCACTTTCAAGTGTAAAGATAACATGTCGCGACTCGTTTATATGTAAACGCAAAAAGTTAATGCAAGGACTTTTTATATTTTGAAAATATGCTTGCGTGTGCTAGTAAACACGACACAGAAGAGTCAAGTTTATTTGAGATTTACAGATCTATATTAATATTATAAAGAGGATAGATAGATTTGATTGTTTGTTTGTATTGAATGGGCTCAGAAAACACAGGACCGATTTTTTAAAATTCTTGCACCTAGGTATATTAAGTTACATTATCAGCGCGTGTCATATTATGCGTTATATGCTATATTTTAACGGGAGATATCCAGTCAAGTTAAAATTAACGTTTCATTTCACACTCATAATGCTATGTGTCCTACAATTAAAATTACTTCAGTTATTTGACCCCAACGACTTCCTTTACTACGAGTATTTAGTATAGGATTTTCCGTCTTCAAATGTTTTTAGCTAGTGCTTTTAATTTTTTTTAAATTCGAGTAAAAATACTATCCACCTTATTGCAAAATATAAATAAAAACATTGCTCATTTTGTCCCTTGAGAAGTGGCCTCGTTCACGTTATTATGACAAATTAATTACCCTTGACCGGTACTTTTCCCTGAAAGCACTTTTGCCGAATCATAGTTCTAGGATTCGGTGAAACCAGCTCTTAGGATGGCATCAAAACAGTCTGGTGCTAAACTTGAAACAGAATTTCCATGTAAGGTCTTAGTTCGAAATCATTCAAAGAGTATTATTTAAAATTCACAAATTCTTCACCTTGTGATTTAAAGTAAAAAGAAAAAGTTCTCTTCTAGAAATCTAGGTCTTAAGCCAAAAACAGGTAATACAATTTCAGTTATCGTGCCATCAGTTTGTGCAATTACTGTGTGGTGCTTGCCGGGTTAAATCAAATGTCTTATTTTACAAAAATGACGAGAGTTACCTCCTAATCTTAATAAGCCTGTGATCGTACAATATAATCAAAACCATATTCCTAATTTAGTCACATTTCACTAGAAAAAACTCTCTCACTGTATTTTGCCAAAAAAGCGGTTTTTCAACATATACACTCTTGTACTTATCGAGGCTAGGGGTGTGTCTTTCTCATTTTGGTTTGGTGAAAAATTGTTGCTTGTTTTCCGCTGTCACCCCGATGGTCCCTAAGTCAGCTCGGTAGAGGGCGTGGCGGTGGAATTTGCATTTTTAGCGAAAGTACGATGACGCACGTCCTCAACAGACGGATTGCGGAGACGAATGATCGCATCGACGCGAGCGTTTGTGCTTTTTAAAGTAAGAACACTGTGAAAATACGCATGCGACACTAGCGTTCGGGATACAAAACTTACAAACAATGCATATAGTACGTAAGGATCCTAGTTTCCCGATTTAAAAAAGAAATGTATGAATTGGTTGGCGATAGAGAAACTAATTAAAATAATAATCAATAGATGGTCCATCAAAGAAAAGCAACACAGCAAAGCATAAACTATTGATATATATTTACAATTCACTAGCGTTTATTGTTTATTTTTTTAATGACATGACAATGTCAAATCCCAATAAATTTTTTTTCGCGAACGATAACGTAAATCTAAAGTGGCAACTCACTCGTTGTAGACGTACAGATATCCAAATCTCTCTAACGAAATACACAACATTGTAATCACCAATCTCCATAGCTTTATTGGGTTCAACAAGGGTTCAACCCGTAAATTAGAGTATCACCAATTTCATAAAATTAACTGTGAATGGTTAGTTGAAATATAAACACAGATAACTTCATTAATAAACAAATCACCATAGTCATAAATATGCTTCACAAACAGGGTTAACTAAACTTCATAAGTATATTCTTCAGCACAACACGTTAAGTATTCTATTACACCTGTCTGCAAAGTACACACGCTTGCGTGTTCTATTAAAATTTTAATATTATTGCGCCTCACGTTCTTTGGAAGCAATAAAAATCTAAAAAGTTAGTTTCGCGAGCAAAGTTTCGCCTTGCTTTCGGCTTCCGCGGCCGACTCGAGTGGAACGCAGGGCCCTACAAGGAATAGGCGTGTGCGGAATGCATAATAAAGCGGGAGATTAAAAACTACAAAACCTTCTCAATAGCAGGCTCTGCCTGATGCTGTAGAACTTGCCGCGTCACCATCCGTCTGGCTTATCGATTTCTCAGGTCTGATGGGCTCTGTGGTTTAAATTGAGTGTTTTGGGGCGTGTATTTTTTGAGATAACCTCGAGTCATTTGTTTTTTCTTTTGCCAATAAGAAATTGTATTGGAGTAACTACTCGACATCTAAATTTCACTTGATTGTGTACATACTACACTGTAATACTGTGAGGGTGTTGTTTTGGAAAAGAAATACTTATGTCGCTATTCCTCAAGCGGTGCTAAATAATAATCGAGGGAAAATTTCGTAGGATTCTAAAAAAATAATGTAGTGAGTACAAGAATGAAGAACAAATGTTGTGCACACTTTACAATCTGTCATAAGATGAAGGTGGTCTTGAACACCTGAATCTTTGAACTGCGGCTAGTAAAAAATAGAGGTCAAGAATAGTCGGTCCAGTTTTGAGACCATTACGCTAAGTGCATGCTCCGGATCTGACCCGTTTGTCGTCTTTAGACATGTTGCCTTTTCAAATCCGGCACTACCAGTGAAAATACATCCATTCATTTGCTCAGCACCCGATATGAACGATAAGTAACTTTGAGATTGCTTTCTCGCAAGTAGTCGATCTACTAAAAAATAAGTTAAAGCGCCAGAATTATGTATTTGTGTTAAGAAAATGGATTTCACAGACTGACTGTCTAATTCTTGTCGCTGCTGAACGCACCACAAACACGTGTAGTCATATACTTACAATAACAAGCATTTAGGTAGTCACTTTATCATGCTTACAGTTAATTGGGCCGTAAACATTATGAACGACAATTTATATCAGAACAAGATACACCCAAACAGCTTCTGCCAAATTGACTTCTATATCTAGTTCCATAAGGACGCGCCTATTACTGGCCATGTATACCTTATTTACGGGGAAGCAATATAATAAGCATTTTTCAAGCGAGGCGAGATGTCTCAGGTGTTGGCCCGCAACTGAATATTGAAACGAGTGTGATCAGAATCGAGATGCAGTTTTATTGTCACTCCGCCCGAGTAAAGCTATGAAATTTTATTGCTTTCTTTGAGAATTTCAGGGGAATTCTCCATTCTCCACGTTCGATATGCAACTGTACGTGTTATGTCACAGGTACACATTGGCAATGATTTGATAACAGACACAAACGTTTTCAATGTTTGGTTCGTTTTTGCAGCACAAGTTGTTCGATGTGAAAGTCAGTGAGGATACTTATTTATTTACTAATCTTCCATTTGGATTATTTTTACAACGATAGTCGGTTCTATTTTTTTTACTTTTATATCCGTAAAAAAATTAAGTGAAAATAAGTCCCTACAGTAACCGACTATGGTTTGAGCTTGCGTGGGCAGAAGCTCCTAAGGTCATGAGATTGATCCTCGCCCAGAAGAAACATTAATGGAAATGAGTTTTATTATATTTTAAAGTAGGTATTTATTTCGACACTTGTCGTTCGGCTATCCAAGCTTTGCTCATGGAGTTGGATGATCCTTGTGTAAGTTGCCCTTGGTCCTGTGGAATTTTCTTTCATCAGGAAACGGTAGCCTCTGTTCCAGTGCATCCTTGGGAATATTGAATAGACCTTTCCTTTTGGAAGAAAAACTTCTCTTCTTATTCTTTGTTGGCTAATAAACACTTGGCGATGCGGTCCCTTTTAGGGGACCTTGGCAGGTTAATAGCTGCCGTTTGGCACCTTGCACGTGATGAAGGCCGTGGGCTTTCCCCTAGCATTACATAGTTTTATAAGTCTGGGAGGCGTCTTAGTGTGCGCTAGTGTCAGTTTCTGCAGCTCCTGTGGCGACCTTCGGTTTTCACAACTAGTATACTTATGTTTTCACTGAAGGAAGAAGTCGGATACCTACCCCTCGCAGACCAGCGAAAACAATAAAATGTTTTTTTACTAATGAAAAAAAAGTGTACTTTATCCAAGGGCAATGTGTGTATGCGGATACGAATCATTTATTTGCTTGAAACTTGTTTCAGGTGTTGGCATGATTAGATTTCAAAGGTTTTGGCAAATGTCTAGTTTAGCTTTGCTGGAAGGCAAGCGATCGCTTTAATTATCAGACTTCCAGGTTTTCCCATTATTAACATTCGCATGGAATTTCGCGCTGGCGTTTAACCCGGGCGTAGGGGAAATGAGCGTCTGTATCTTAGGATTCACACGCGAGCGGGCTTCGGCGCAGATTGTTACGAAATGTGGCGTGACTAACGCAACTAATGTCGTATGAAAGGGGCGCTATTGCTTTATCTTAATCGCACGTTACGTGTCGCGGGACGACCGCGTAATTGATGATTGGTCGCCATCCATAACACTACAGTTGATAGCACGTGATTAGAACGCGCGATGTTCATTTGTCTAATTCGGATGCTATATGTGTTTTCACGGGAATGCCACCATAATTTTCATTACCTTTGATTGATTTTCAATTCAAATGTTAATAATTTTGCGACTCGCTTGCAAAACCATATGTTTATTAGGAAACACTGTTTCAGATGCTTAGTTTCTGGAAAACTACGTCGATGTTTGAAGAAACATTACAATGTTTCGAAGACTTTGACGTTTGTTTTGAATGTCTAAAACAACATTTTTTCTCATCCGACACCACGGTTACAGCAGGATCGATTCTCGCTCAATTTTAGAAAGATTTTTTTAGTATAGATGTTTATTTGTATATGGTTCCATTGTTACAAATAAAGTAATATTTTGTTTTAACTTGACTAATTTTAATATTTCACTGATGATGTTTTTTGTCTGGATTAAAATGCATATAGATTTGAAAAATAACAAATAACATACCCTAAAATGTATATGTGGAAACCCTTTATCAAAATGAACAGTTCGCACGTAAAAATAATTGTGGATCCATACATCAATACATAATCTTCGTCCACTGAGGGCCGGCGACGCCATACATCAATCAGCTCTGGCGTGACGCGCGCGCAATCAAATAAAATTTAACTCAAAATCCCCGTTGGCTTTCGCGTAAGCTGTTTATTGCATTGAGGAGTTCTGTTTTTGCTATCATCATGATGGAACCAATTTTCTGTAAACTCCTTCATGCGTGTTAATTTTTTGCCTTTTAAAGAAACAAATCGATTTAATTGAATGATTAATTTATTACTTTTTGTGACCTTAACAATAATTTTGTTTGACACACGTCCATGCATTTTTGAGAAAAAATATCAGAGTCTGGAGTCTGAACAGACGGACACTACGGACTGGTTATGAAGTAATCCTGTGAAGGTTCTCATTTTCCTTTTAAGGTACAAAATCCTACCTTGACAATCATTGGAATACGTTTAAGCTAATCAGTTTTCAGAATGGTCAGAGCAAAGGCAGTTAAGTAACATGAATGTGGAACATTGGTAGCAGTTCTCATCATCGGCCTGTTATATTATACTTTGCACCATATCTGAATCCACATTTAGAACCAAAAAAGTAACGTGGTAAGCGACATAACCGGTAACTTTAGCGGACGAAACGGTACACATAAACTCACCGTCATAGGCGAAAAGACCAATAGGGAAGTCGACAACATTAAAGAAATGGCATTCTGCTTAGTCCGTTCCTTAGACCGTCCAAAAATACTGGACATATATTTTACGCTTTATTGAATAAATAAAAATATACAAAGATAAAGAGCGTTTAATTCTAATAAAAACGGGTTTTTGCAACGAAACATAACGGTAAATTGTTTTACCTAACAAACAAACAAAGCGTCCAATTGCTGAACGAGTTAGGGACCACATTGCAGCGGTGAAGAATCGACATACGACCAAATCTGCAATAGCTGAGCACCTGATAAATTCAGATGTTAATCACTGGATGGAGTTGCATGACCCGAAAATCCTCTCCACTGATCGGCATTACCATACCAGGATTGTGCGTGAAGCCATAGGAATTAAGAAATACAAGAATTTCAATAGGGAAGATGGATTTAAGCTATCGTCTGCGTGGAACCCAGTGATTACAAAGTGTAAAACGCGAGTTGGTCCGTCTCGAAAAAACCCGTACAGTTTCGGAGTCATTTGGAACAAAAGGCGAAGTTGGCATCCAAAAAGCTCGGTGTGCTAAACAGGGCGAAGCAGTACTTCACTTCTAGGCAAAGACTGCTGCTGTATAAAGCGCAAGTCAGGCCACACGTGGAGTACTGCTGTCACCTTTGGGCAGGAGCGCCTGGATATCAACTCAGTCCTTTTGACTCGGTCCAGAGGCGTGCGATCCGGATTGTCGACGATCCCAAACTGACAAGGGGTTTAGAGCCGTTAAGTCTGAGGAGAGACTTCGCCTCCTTATGCGTGTTCTACCGCTTGTACAACGGGTTTTGTTCTGAAGAACTGTTTGATATGATGCCCACGGCTACTTTTCATCACCGCACCGCTCGCCACCGACAGGGCATTCATCCTCACACTCTGAATCCGCAATGGTCTCGAACAATTCGGTTTCAGAGATGTTTCCTTCCGAGGACGCTTAAATTGTGGAATGAACTCCCTGCCGAGGTTTTCCCGATGAGTTATAGTATGGAGTTCTTCAAGAGGGGTTTGAAAAGGTTTTTACAGGGTCGACAACGCGCGAGTGATACCCCTGGTGTTGCACGCGTCCATAGGCCGCGATAACCGCTTACCATCAGGCGGTCCGCGTGCTTGATTGTCACCGACGTAGTATTAAAAAAAAAAAAAAAAAAAACCCGGACACTGTGAGTGTAGTTTGTCGACCTGACTGTACTTTGGACAGAATAATTGAAAATGTGCGGGTGGATGAAGATCGTTCGCCGCGCCCAGCTAGAGGACGCCGCGCCCCACTAGTCCGCTCGTGACCACGGTGCAATTGTTGCCGAAACGTCGAGTAAATAGGTAAAACAATTTACAGTTATGTTTCGTTGCAAAAACCCGTTTTTATTAGAATTAGGTAAAATGTAACAAGAAAGTTTAAAATGTTATTAAAGAGCATTTAAGTTCCGGAGTGGGGGCTTGTACCGTCACTTCTAAGTTAAAATTGTACATAGGCGTGACGTCTAGCGAAACTTCAACGCACTGTATCGTCTTCATTTTTCGTTAACGCGAAAAAATAAGAACTACGTGAGCATAATTTTTTGATAATTTAACTGACGGACTAAATATTTTTTTTAGTCTTCTTGCCTATTATACTCGTGAATTGTTATTCGTTCCTTGATGAAAGCTTGCATTTCTTCAAAATGTAAAAGCCTGATCATTAAAAGTATTGATGCTGCTGAGTTTTTGATAAGATAACTTTGCTTGTGTAGTATGTTAGATTCCAATTAAATCCCTGTCGCTTTTTAGGAAATCTCCAAAACATGCTCACATATCGTTATGTGGAAACATCGGAAAGCAAAGTTAGGCAACAATTAAGGTAGTTAACCGAAGGTGGCCTGATTGGAAGGATGTCCGTATAGTCAGTCCGCGCTCGCGGCGCTTTCGCCTGTTTCAAACAATACTCCAACTTAGACGACCATGTGCAATCGACCTTCCACACAGCCTATTAATTTCATGTAAACACGCTTCTTGTTCATCTTCTCGTTCAATGAACTTCCATTTTTCTCCAGGTTATTTAACCGTAAGCACAATTTGTGTTTAAAATCTTCGCCTTCATATGCGATACGTTCTACATTGAGAATATGTTGAACGTATCTGTTATAAGTGGGTACTATGCATTGAAGCCATGTGTGTGGGATGTGGTCTAACACTTTATTTGATGATTCACACCCAGAGCCGTTTTTCCTTTTCTTAAGAACCACAAGCCGGTACAATGCATTTGTGCAGTACCAAATCCTATAAAATTGTATAACTTGAAATAAAGTTACGTGCACTTGCGTACTTGGTGTAGAGTAGCAGGGACCGGAAAACCCGCTTAATTTCAATACCCTTAAAAAAGGTAAGCCTTTCATTTGGTTACCATAATCATTTGGGAAACCCTATCGAATAGGTAACCAAAAATAAGGGTAACCCTTTGAATTGGGAAACCCTACTGAAAAAGTAAGCGCTTACCGTGAGTTTGAAAGGGAAAGCGCTTCCTGGTTTCGGTTTCCGCTATTTATGAGGTTTTATTCGCACGTCCGATTTCTTGGTTCTGATATTTGATTGGTGATTATATTATCCAAGAAATTTTGGAGGAGGGACGGGGTCGATCTTTTGGTAACTTCGTTTCCACGCGTCTCTCGCATGTCACTCACTGCAGTGTTTGTTCACTTTTTAGTGATCGCGTGACGTATTTTTGTATAAACTAGATTGAAGTAAGTATTTTTGGATGATGGGGCTAATGAGGAACAGCGACTGAAGGAGTGTATTTTATGCACATCTTGTTTAATACTTGGCAATTGTTTATAAGGTTTAAAAATCTGCAATTGTGTACCTATGAAATAGCCTAATACTTGGGGAAAGTACTGTATATTATGAGTAGGTTCTTATTTTAATAGGATGCCAATGAATCCCCAGTTATGTATGATAAGTACCTACCCCCTGAAATATTATCCCAATTAGTAAAACCAAAAGAACTAAACCCTTGATAAATACGTAAATCAGGAATAAATAGCAGGTGCAGTAATGTATGTAGATTAAAAATAATGTTGATACATTAAAAAGTATACATAATTAAAAACCTTTAAAACACCGCCTGATGAAAACCTACCTATGCTGCCGTCCTCAAACTAAAAGGCCGCTATATGACAAAACCACATTTTGAGTTACAGCCGAAAAAAGGTGCAAAGTTTTAAATTAATGCTAGTCAATTTTTAATAAGTGTTGCCATATACCAAAATGAAGGTCTTTCTTTCGGCTTTTACATAAAAAAGGTTTATATGTTAAAAGATAATATTCATGTTGGTAAATTGCATTTTTTCTTCTATAACTTGGAAAATTGTAAAAATTGCCGTACATATGTAATCCTGAAACGGCAAAAGGCCTCTAATTGCTTTATAGTTAAGGATTCATCTCCAGATTATTCAACATTTTTTTGATACATGAAGTTATCAACATTAAAGTAATGTATACTTTAAAGTAGTCTCATTGCTCCTATAGGTACACGACAATAAAGCGGCTAACGGACATGCCTTTTAGGTATGAAGCTATCGCTTAAAAACTCCGACGCGGTGGTAGAGTCGCACTAGGTCTGTATACTCTGTATTTATGTATCCATATTATTATGGTATTTATGAGTATTATTTAGTATATTTTCTGTAAATTTGACGATTTGAAAGTACTGATACAGTCTTATTGTATAAAGTTATTTGAGTTTGAGTTTAACTTCTCTTTTTTTGTTTTTTAACTACTTTTAATAGCTATATTTAATAGATATAATGCATGTCTTAAATGCCGTTGACCGGCAAATATTTTTATGAAACTGCCTTTTAGACTAAAAGCCAATGCCGGCTAGTGGCACTTTTTTTTTCGCGCGGCCATCTACCAAACTTTGTCAATTCGATTCAGAATCATTTATACCGTTGATCGTATTATGATGTTGCTTTTCTCAGTCTGAGCTGAACTAATGAGAGTAAAATTTAAAAAAAGTAATAGGATTATTTTTTGGTAAGATGAGTAATTTTATGAATCTGCGGTCATTTATTGAAAGTTCTGACTTATATATACTTTTTTTATATTGCCCGACAAGATGACCTCACTCCACCTGATGGAAAGCGGTCGTGAGGTCCAAATATGAGGTTGACAAGCCCAGTCATTCAACGAATCACTGGGCTGGCCATCCTCACCTTGAAGGCCTGCAGAAATGCCTTTTTACGCTCCGCTTGAAGAACCCGGGACTATACGAGGAAGGAAACACATGTGCTGGAAGAGCGTTCCACGTCTGGATGGTACGACAAAGAAACGAGTCACCGAACCTTTTAGTTCGGGCCAACAAATGTTGAATTGTGTGTGGGTCACGCCGTAGTCCAGCACGCGTGGTACGGGAGTGGAAAGGTGAGGGTGGAATGAGCTGGAATAACTCGTCAGAGCATTCCCCATTTTCGAAGCGATAGAGAACACTTAGCCTGGCAAAGTCTCTACGCAATTGGAGAGGCTCAAGGGTCAAAGTTGCCTCTGGGTTTCCAATAATACGGATAGCACGCCGCTGCAACCTGTCAAGAGCTTCGAGTAGGTACTTGGCGGAACCGTCCCAGAGATGAGAGCAGTATTCCACACACGGGCGGACTTGTGTCTTATACCAGAGACAGAGCTGCTCAGGCGTGAAGAATCGTCTCACTCTGTTCAGGACTCCGAGTTTACGGGATGCAGACCACAGTGAGAGTTTTGCCACACCGACGCAGCCTTTTCTATACTGACTACGAGCATTGGACCGATGCTGTTTGTATTTGATTGATTTGATTCTTAGGAATTTTAGTTTTTATGTAAATATAAGTCAGAACTTTCAAAAAATTACCGCGAATCCATAAAAGAACACATCTTTAAAAAAAATGCTATTACCTTTTTTTTTTACTCTCAATAGCTCGGCTCAGACTAAGAAAAGCAACATATATGTTGTAATACGATTAACGATATAAATGATTCTAAATCGAATTAAAAAGTTTGGTCGATGGCCACGCGAAAAAAAAGGCGCCACCATTCATACAAAATCTGGCATTGTCTTTTAGCCTCTATGTTTTTTTACCAATCCTGCACAAAGATCATATTAACTACAAATTCAAACAAAGTCTTTGCCAGAAACATCATTTATTGCCCCAAAACTGTTTTGTGGTCATAAGAGATCCTCTAAGAGTAGTAACCATATAAACTAATTCCCGGCCTAAAATTAAAATAACAATTGTTATCAACATGATCATTTACAAGCTCCACAATTTGCGTTTCTCAATTACATGTCGTGTTTGGAAGTGATCAGCTGCAAAACGTGATGCGCAAAGGGTCTAAAACAATACAAATCAAAAACAAACAATCCAACCATTGAATGGCTGTCTACAATGAGTGCGATTACAACAAACAAAGCCAATCGCATTTCACGCTTATTGACCGCGCGACTGTGATCGACAAAGTCTCAATGTGTCGCGCGCACGGCTGATTTTAAATCTGACCCATGTGTTTTGCTAGTGCTGTCCAAGACTCGAGTCCGATTTCAAGGTTTAAACTAGAATTTTCACACAGCTTTGAAAAAGTAATAAGCATAACAGTTTATTTAATTAATTATTGCCCAACGATAAGT
Source organism: Udea olivalis (assembly GCA_947369235.1). Classification (NCBI taxonomy): domain Eukaryota; kingdom Metazoa; phylum Arthropoda; class Insecta; order Lepidoptera; family Crambidae; genus Udea; species Udea olivalis. Next base: position 10,960,157 of record OX376341.1, on the reverse strand, counting down.
TCAATTGGCGGACTTAGCTCTAAATCGCATTTTTACTAGTCAAATACTGGGCGAATCAAAAATCGTGTTCTTTAGTTACAGTTCGTCAGTCCAAACAGTTTCAGTTCAATTTTCTTTAGGGTTAGGTTTTCGGGGTCGCATTTATTAACCGATCATAAAAGTAATCTTACTATTAATCTTACTACTAAAGTAAGATAGTAAGAAACTATCTTACTGTATTCTTTGATACTAATATTATAAACGCGAAAGTTTGTGAGAATGTATGTGTGTCTGATTGTTACTCTTTCACGCATAAACTGCTGAACGGATTTAGATGAAACTTTACAATAATATAGCTTATACATCAGAATAACACTAGGGTACAATTTATCAAGATTATATGTAATTTGGCTATAGTATATAACGATAACGCGGGCGAAGTCACGGGCGGTAAGCTAGTATTTAATAAGTTTATCACTTTGTCAAATTTTCTTTGACCTGAACATATCAAAGATTCGGCTATCATATCTTTAAAATAAGAACAGATTTCATTTGAGTTCAAGTCTAGTGTGTCGCAGCACTAGTCGACCGGTCACATGATGCCGACGAGAGCCGCGTCGAGGAGCGGCGCTAATGCAGGCTGCAGCTGATCGGGTGCATTCATTACCTGCAGGCGTATGTCAAGTCAACTACCAATTGATTTGGAAGCCCTCTTCATACGGCGGCGTTGGACTGGAATTAGCTTAATTACTGACGTTGCCTTCAAATACACACATCAAAAGTGTCTAGGGATCAACATATATTTTTGCAATAACTTTTCTCTTGATTGATATTAATTAAAATTTTCTTTAAGGATTCATCAAATAAAGTGTTTTCGTTTGTCTACAGTAACGATAAACCAAGTCACCTTTGCATTAATAAAGAAATTTGCCATTTTCCTAATAAAGGGATTTTTGACATTTGAACCACTAACGACACGGGAGAACCCCTGGACGCCAACAGCGATTAAAATCCTGCCAGGAAGTCCATCCTTATAGTGGTGGAACCATCATGGTATGGGCGGGTATTTGGATCGGCGGAAGAACTGAGTTGATTTGGATCAGAGGCAACCTCAACGCTCAAATTTATGCTGAGACGATTGTATCAGACGTCATCGTTCCTCTACAAGTGCAAATCGGTCCCTTATTTCAGTTAATGCATGATAATGCACGACCGCACACCGCAAGAGTTGTAAGACAGACTCTCGCCGCAGCTAACATCAATGTCCTGCCCTGGCCTGCTCAGTCGCCAGACTTGAACCCGATTGAGCATGCATGGGATATGCTACAGAGAAGAGCTCTGCCGAATATGGAGGGTATCCAGTCGCAAGAAGACCTTTTTTTGTTGTTGTACGAACATGGGCGGCCATTCCACAGCGTGATTTGGATGAACTCATTTTGAGTATGCCAAACCGATGTTCTTGTGTTGTTAGTGTTCGCGGTAGAAACACGGATTATTAGTTGTTTAAGTTACCCAATAAAATTTTAAAGAAAACTGTTATTTCAGTCTTTTTTTCGAACTTTAATGTTAGTGGTTCAAATGTCAAAAATCCCTTTATTAGGAAAATGGCAAATTTCTTTATTAATGCAAAGGTGACTTGGTTTATCGTTACTGTAGACAAACGAAAACACTTTATTTGATGAATCCTTAAAGAAAATTTTAATTAATATCAATCAGGAGAAAAGTTATTGCAAAAATATATGTTGATCCCTAGACACTTTTGATGTGTGTATTAAAAACAAATATTATAAAACAATAACATTTTGTTCTTAGGAAAATAAAACCCTGGTCGTATTTTGCCAAATAAAAACATAATAACCAAGTGTAATTTAAATAAAAATAACATGATAATTTTCATATATTCAACCTGCAAATCAATGGACAGCCGAGTCTATTCCATCTGCTACTTTCTCAGAAATCCATGTCCGCTCCTCTACATTATTCGCTCCACAGACACGATTGTTTTAAAATGGCATAATAATCCACCTGTAAATCGGCAAACTTACCTGAGACATTGCAAAATCGAAGAGCAGAAAGAAACCTCTGAAAATTCGTCTGAGATATCTCGAGTAAAAAGTTAGAAATAGATCAATAAATTGAGTTCGTTACCTGGGAAAAAATTACTTAACAATGTTAAATTCTTTCTTTGAATTTACTTATGTCGAATACGCTAGCTAACATGATATTTTTCAGACAGAAGCATGGGTAAATGGTTTATTTTGAGAAGCACGGTTTCGTGCCTTATTTGGATTACTTCCATACTATATATCAACCTGCTTATATACATGAATGTCGTTTTAAAATCGAGAATCCACCCTACAAGCATGACAACCGCACTAATTTTTACCAGAGCTTGAGAAGTGTCTATCAAATTGAAGTGGTGGCGGTATCAAGATCTTTTCTCATCGAAATATTCCGAAGAATTCATCTGATTGTGTATGACATAATATTTAACTATGACAGGACGCCGTTCATTTCGTCGCTAGGCGACCAGCTGTCCGTTTTGACAGCTTGCGCCAAAGTTCGTGCGTGAAACAGTCGTCGCCATCGGTTGTCATAGCGACGACATGCGTCGCTAGGGCTCTTTCTCTGCAGCGTCCAATTACAAGACGATCCTGTGACTGTGACACACCTACGACACATGCGTCTTGTTACCAAAACAAGCAGCCTTCATATTTTGACTTTGACTTTTTCATGTTTTCAGTGTACATTTTAAGTTTCTTTAATGTGTTTTTAAAATTTGTTTTAAGTTATTATTTTTTGTGGATGTATTTAACTATTGTGAATGCAGTCCGTGAACCAATCTTGTGATGGCACGTCGAACGCGACCCATACATGTACCCTGTGCAACAAGTCATTCAAATCTTTGAAAGGCCTCAACATACACACTACAAAAACACACAGGAAATGTATTAGCCAAAACAGTTCACCCTTAGACATCCATCCCATCATTCAGAGTGCGCCTACTTATGTAGCCAATCATCCAACTCCTTTCCACACATATCTTAGCCATTTGAAAAATAGTATACCCATTGTTAAAAGAATCCCTCGAGGAGCTCGAATAACCGTTGCTACTCATTTGTCAAAATTAATCCAGAAATGTTACATAAGCAATGGTAGTCAAGACTGGCAGAACCTATTTTTATTTTCATACAGCACACTACATATAATTAAATCTGATGAACCGAATTTATCCTTGACCCAAAAGATTAAGAATAACTGTGTTGTAAGCTCGTTGCCTTCTCTCGCTACTCTAATCAAACATGATGCTCCTCGTAATCGCAACAAACTAATCGAAAATAAAATCAGTGACGGAGATCTCAAAGGTGCCGCTCGCCTTCTGTTCTCCAACGACGTGCTATCACCAGATACCCCTGACACCCTTCAGGCCTTACGGACAAAACATCCTACAGCTCCAGTAAACCCTTATTTTCTCGACCCACCAACAGCAGGGCAAGCATGCCTTCAAATTCAAAACAAAGATGTTAAGGATGCCATTTTATCTTTTAAACAAGGTTCGGCTGCAGGTTTGGATGGAATCTCACCCCAACATTTGAAAGACTTAACATCGCATTCTGTGGGTGATGCAGGCGAGCAACTTGTAAATTCGATCACTAAATTAATCAACTTTATGTATTCCGGAAATGTCAATCCAGAAGTTATTCCCATTCTTTTCGGCGCGAACCTCATTGCCCTCACCAAAAAGGACGGAGGGGTGAGACCAATTGCTGTTGGATCAACACTACGACGTCTGGCCTCCAAAATAGCTGTTCGACATATTTTACCAAAATTAAATTTGGAATTTGAACCCGTACAGTTAGGCTTCGGTGTAAAAGGAGGGTGTGAGGCAGCCGTCCATGCCCTACGCTCTTTCCTAACTTACGGACAGCCTGACGTGTTGCTCAAAATTGATGTCAAAAATGCTTTCAATTCGGTAAATAGGGATACCCTGTTGACGGAAATAAAACAACATATACCGGAAATATACAATTATCTTCTGCTCAGTTACGCTGACCCAACAAAACTGTTATATCGTTCTAATGAACTGTCCTCGGAAGTAGGTTGTCAACAGGGTGATCCCCTTGGGCCTGCAATTTTTAGTTTGGCTATAAATCCGATAATCAAAAATTTAATTTCTAAATTCAACGTTTGGTATTTGGACGACGGAATCCTAGGAGGTGATGTGGATACTGTATTTTCGGATCTTTTTTTAATCAAAAATAAATTTGAAGCCATTGGTTTGGAGCTTAATTTTAGCAAATGCGAACTTTTTATAAATAACTGCGTCTTAAATTTAAATGACGTAAAACAAAAATTTAATATTTTAGCTCCAAATATTAAAATCGTTAACAGTAATTCCCTTTACCTTTTAGGTTCTCCGATTTTTGATGAATGTATTTCTGAATATATTAATAATTCAATTACAAAATTTCAAAATTCTGCCGACCGTCTCCTTGAAATTAGTCCACATTATGCACTTTGTATCTTAAAATTCTGTCTTTTCGTCCCAAAATTTACATATGTGCTCCGTTGCTGCTCCTTTTGGAATCACCCTGATCTTTTGACACAAATAGACGACTTAATCAAAATTAGCTTGGAATCAATTCTTAATATGCAGCTGAACGAGCAATCTTGGACCCAAGCATCCCTACCCATCCGTTATGGTGGTTTAGGGATTCGCAAAATTTCCAGTGTCGCTTTACCAGCCTTCCTATCTTCTGTCCATAGTTCAGCGAATCTCATAAGGAAAATTTTAAGGGCATCCCCTTCAAACTTTGAGATTGCTGGCTTGGAAGAAGCTAGAAACGCTTTCGTAATTGCATGCCCAGGTCAAAATTGTCCAGTTACTCCAAATTTTCAGAGGAGCTGGGACGACATTTACTGCAAATTGTCTTATGACAATCTTTTGAGCTGTAGTACAGGTTCGGCGCGTGCTAGGCTTTTGGCCTTGGGTGCGCATGAGGCCGGCTACTGGCTTCACGCGTACCCTTCGTCAAATACAGGAACATTTCTTGAGCCTGACACACTCCGAATCGCAACTTGTCTACGGCTTGGGGTTCCGGTCTGCGTTCCTCATAAATGTCTCTGTGGCAGTGATGTCGACAAGCTAGGACATCACGGACTGTCATGCCAAAAAAGTGCAGGCCGCTTCTCAAGACATGCCGCACTTAACGATATCATACGCCGGTCCCTTGCCACCGTCAACGTGCCAAGTCTACTTGAGCCGACTGGTATTGCAAGAGACGATGGCAAGAGACCGGACGGTATGAGTTTGATTCCATGGAAGATGGGCCGGGTGCTGGTATGGGATGCAACCTGTTCAGACACGCTGGCCCCTTCCCATCTACATGGAACCAACAATAGAGCTGGTGCGGCTTGTGAAGCGGCTGAAAAAGGTAAAGCATGCAAATACAGGGGTCTAGGCTCGGAATATGATTTTGTTCCATTCGGTGTCGAGACCCTTGGTCCGTGGGGTCCTAGCGCTATAAGGCTTTTTAAGGAAATAGCAAAAAGGTTAGTCGACATCACAGGAGACCGAAGAGCTGGCAGCTACCTCGGACAAAGAATTAGTCTAGCTATTCAAAGAGGGAACGCTGCCAGTATCTTCGGAACCTTGCCTAAAGGGACTTCTTTTAATAATATATTTTAGTTATTAAATTATATTTTTTAAGATTTTTTAGTTTTAGGTTCATTTTAATAACTTCAGATGTGTTAGTATTTGTTTTAGTATTTTTAATGTTATATCGTATTGAAGTATAGGTATGTATAAATTTAACTATATTCAAACGAATATAGAATATATATAGAATAATTTAATGTGTAAAGTAAATTAACTTAAGCTCGGTCTGAAACCGGTTTCCAATCTGTAGTCTGTAAAAAAATTAAGTGAATCCTTATCCCATTCCAAGACGCGGGAATATCAAATAACGTCACATGTTGTCAATGGCATCTAGCACCTTTTTAGTTTTTTTTTTATATAAGTAACACTTAAATATATTTTATTAGATTCAATAACACGCAATGATATCGATTTATATTTTGTGGGAATGGACCTTTGTGTTTTAAGACTGGTTAAAAACAAGGAATGTAGAGTTCGCATGTTGCTTTTTTAGGGCTAGAAATGCTAACGTGGATCCCAACTATTGGTAGAAAACTTCTATTTTGTTTTTTTTCATTCATTGCTTTCAATCTGCGTGATCTTCTGCCAGAGTAAAATTTCCTGCAACCGGTGCGAGGAATGCTGCTATAACTATGAATCTGTCGAGCCCTGGACTCTAAAAAAGTTTCTCCAGCTAAGGCAGTAAAATTATGACACTTTTATTTAAGAATTAAAGACGTTTATATATAACGAAACCCTTAATCACTATTTGAAGAGTATAGCCTAAAAAAAGAGTAACTGTACCTCGGTCATAGAGGTTGCACGCTTCGTTTAGCTCTGTTTGATCGCCTGCTATTTTGCAAACAAACGGATAGATATCATCGCATGATCTATCATCAAATAAGCCTTCTCTAGTCATAACCACACAGTGCTCTGAGAAATTATGGTTATCAGGTAGACCTTCGCCCCAGAGGAATTCTAGTATTGTTCCTTTGATTGGTTCTCCTGAATTAATTAAAGAGCATAATGAATAAAATACTAAAAAAAACTTTACATCTGGATCATCGGACTTCAAACCAAGAGTTTGCACCATGGATGTCAGAAAATAACAAATATACTTCAGAATCCCTTAAATTATTAGAAAAGATAAATAATGAACTATAGTACTACTAACATTTAAATTGACGGCATTGCATTTCTTACGAGTAGTTCATGGCTCATGGGTTACAATTATTATAAGTCACTATTACCTTTAAGATTTACGAAATCACCATTCGAAAACTGGTCGTGTAGTCCAATAAATATAGCAGTGTAATGCGCTTTCATATTACTGATGAGCAGCTTCAGATTTTCCATCTCGTCCAAATTGTACGGCACTAGAAGTGTTGTTCCTTCAGCTTCGCATAGTTGTCGGGCCTGGTGCCAGTTTGTGGCCAAGTCGTGAAGTCGATAAAATGTCTTGAAAGTTTGAGCCCACATGTAGTCCATACGGAATTTCTGCGCTACGAAAAATTGAGGTTCAATTGCATTCTTCAATTCATAAATAAAACAAAATTTTACCTTTAGAAAACATGATTGTTGAAAACAAAACTGCTATCGAAATTGGCATCACGTAAATGCAAATCGATTTCATGGTCGAAAGTAAAAAGAACGCAATTACAATTGTCACCGACATGAATGTTTCATTTTACGTTGCGCAATCAATGAGTATTCAATTACTTACATTTTCCTAAGGATTCACATGACATAATGGCGACTAAGTAATTGCCATCAAGCGGCAAGAATATCCGCTTCTGAGAAGTCCGGATAATTCAAATTCAATCACAAACACATGGGTGAGCAAGCCCGAATTCAATTGGCTGGTATCCGGTTCCAGCCGATCGCTTGCTCAGATAACGCGGTATCAGTTATTTTTCCCGGCCCGCGGTGCAGGTCGGTGGTCGACTCACTTGGTCCTTCGCACACGCTTATTTGAATCTCCTTCCGGAGCGACTTCCTTTTCTGTGAGTGTCAGGTAATTATCTGTGTGGCATTCCAATTTTCCGATCGAACGGTTAATTCAGTTTAAATCTCTTCGTGTAATACGTACTTGGCTATAGCACTGCCTAATCCTGGCCCCTCCAACCAGTTTTCGAGTTGGGAATGTGTATAATATGGAGATGGATTCTTTTACCCACAGGATTTTCGGCTTTCAATTCATCGGCTGATGAATCGGCGCAGTTTACTTCTTACTGATTAAATTAAGTCAATCAATAAAAATAAAAATATTAAATTCATTCATAATTTAATTATTTCCTTTTATTCAAAAAGGAAATAATTAAATTTTAACCCGAGAGCCGATTATTGCCGTTTGCTTACTACGTAAAAATATGTTACTAGGTGATAGATAGATAAACTTTGTACTTTTGTTTATATTATATTCATATTTTTGTATTTTTGCGCACGTAACTAAATATGTATAACAACATCATTTAAAAAATCAAACATGTGCAAAAAATAAGTTTTGTTTTTCTAGAAATAGCTAAGTGGTAATCGAACATCATGAAAATTGTATTCCCATTTCATGCAATTCAATTTGGCTAAAAACCAGGCATTCAAGTAAATAACTTCAGTGATATCCCAATTCCGTCTCCATTGAATCGGATCGTGGTTTCAGTAAATAAAGTTCGGTGCCAACTCATCAGCCGCAGTAGGCCGGGATCTGATAAAAGTTGTCGGGAACTTTCTTTTGCGATATCGCCACCTTCGTCATGTAAATTGGACAAGTTGCGGCCGGCCCCGATGCTTGTTTCATTGGTAAATATAGATTAGCTCTTAATCTGACCACTTTTCGGACAAAATTGTTTCCAGATGAACGCAGCTCTCTCGACTCGGCTCGGGTCGGGCGGGTCGACCTTAATATAAACTCCAAATAGCTGTATTGATACTTGCGGCCACCATTATTAATTGAATGACCGTTTTACAATTTACGAATTTGAATGAAGCTAATTTATTAGCACTATTGGCCTTTTTACGGATTCCTTCATCTTCATCTAAAATTAAGAAAATATTTATTTCTTACGTTTCGAATTGTAAATTTATAAGTTTATTTTTCTTGACAGTGCTAATAATACGAAAAGTAACAGTGGTTATGACAACTCGATAAGCCTTTAAAAAGTCTACAAGAATATTGGCACCTAATCAAGATGAAATAGACGATTAAATCTCCACTTCATTTCCGTTTGAAGTAAAAAGTTTGAATATCTCCACGTAATAGGAGCGAATGTCTTCAAAGGATTCCAAGTTTTTTATTGAGCCGCCGCCGATCCAAAAAGTAAACGCGAATACTTTTATCCTCTGCGCGGGTTAACCCGTAAACCATCTCAGTTTAAGGAGGCATTAAATCGCAACTCAAACAAGAATCGTTACACTGAAGTTAACTCACATATTGCTTTGTGTCACGAACGTTAAAACAGAGTAGAGTTGAAGAGATGCGGGTTGGAGCGAGACGCCGAATGGGATGGCGAGGAGGGTGTAAAAGGAGAAAAACTGCAACGCTAAAAGTGAATGCGGTCGAAAGCCTCGCTTATTTCTGCGCTAAGTGCATGGATTTTTTTCAAGTGATGCTATGAGAGCGTGTTGTCGTGAGCTATACGTGCAGTGGAACTACAAAGGTTCGACGGTTTGTTCCCTCCATCTGCATCTGCTACTTGTGCTCTGCTGAAGTAAAATGGGAATAGGCGTACTAAAAGTAATTTAACTATAACCACGAGCTGTTTAAACAGCATAAAAACATGATTTGGCTCATTAATAAATGAATAAATAGCTGGGAAAATTCACACCAATATCATCTGACCACAAACTAAGCAGACCTTGTACTATGGGTGTCAGAGATTGACGTATATTATATACTACCACGAGTTGCCACTTTAAATTTACATTATTCTTCGCGTAAAAAAATGTATTGGGATTTGACAGTGTCATCCCATTCCAATTTTTTTACGCGAACGATAACGCAAATTTAAAGTGGTTACTCGTGGTAGACGTCCAGTATCTAATGGGCAGCAATGCCAATGGTAATAGCAAATAAGCTTAGTGTACACTTGAGCTACAATTGTGTGCGTGAAATGTTGCCATCAAATTAAATTTATCTCAAGATGAAAGCTATACAGACAGAAATTGTGAAGTTATTTTCAAGTAAATGGCAACTCATGCAGTTCGCTAGAACACTCAACGCCATCATTTCGTTTACTTACAATCCAGCCAACGAAAAACGTAGAGTTGTTCTCGTTTTTTAAGCGCAGGTTGACCGATTGCACGAATGTATGTTACTTAACTGTTTCGCTTTCTCGCAGCTGATTTTTTTTAATTCAATGGTTTTCATTTGAAAATACTGTTATAATCATCAATAAATATAAAAATCTTCCTCTACTTATTGTCTGTATGATTGAGTGACTGAGTGGCTGACAGACAACGCACAGCCAAACCACTGGGCGCAGAAAGCTGAAATTCGGCCTTGAGATTCCTTGGAAAGTGTAGAGCAAAAATAAAATTTTTAGAAAAGCAAAACGAGATTTTTTCGAAATTCCTACTGAACGAGGAAAAACGGGTAAGGGTGGACAAAGCCTCGGACAAACACTATAGTAATACAGGGACTCAACTATCTTTACAGTGACATAATTACCTACTTAATAAGTCATATGAATAACACGATCTGAATTGAAAAGACTGCAGTAGCTAAAGAGAAGATGAATGATGGAGTGACGGTAATAAATGAATAAAAAGCGATGGCAATTAATTAGAACTATTGATGGATGAATGATGGGCAAATCGCTGCAACCTTTGCTATAATATATAAACTTAACTATTTTAAAATGAAGTTCGGTAGGTAAATATTGAGGCTGTTTTGTATCGCAGTGCAAACGTTGATATCCTAATTATGATGATAACCTAACGAAAATTATTCATCTACAAAATGTAGATATGTCACAGACACATAAGTCCGAAGTCCTCTGTTAGCAACTCGTTTTGAGAACGCCTTTGGTCACTCGCAAACGAACCTATACATTTACAATGAGTTTCCGCTATGTAAATTACGATAGCTTACTATAACAACTTGTCATTTTCATTCATTTCACTCACAACAACTTGTTTGACATTCAAATTCATTATATTGTTTTAAACCTTCATGGTCACTAACATTAGAATAGTTATTAGTTACGGGATTTCTACCATGTTAGTAATCCCGTAACTTTTAACTATTCTGTTTCAAATTCATGTCATAAAAATACTTTACAACATACTCTAGCGACTTTCGGTTTAAACTCATGGTTAAGGGATACTGTTGGTCGATCTAATAAAAGAATATCTGTACAAAGTGTTTTGTTAGCTGGTTTGGTACTGAACTATTGGTCGTGGAGTCAGTCCGCAACCTGAATAAAAAGTCACGTACTCGTATGCTTGTGTCTATTCGGTCTGAATGAGTGTCAGTATCAAAAGGTTATAAAAACACTTAAGTACGTACTCTGACAAAACGAAAATTGTCCCGAATATGAAGTTAAATGGATATGTGGAAAGATGTTCCGGAGTTTTCTTACATTACTGTCATAAATTAAATAATAAATATAAATAAATAAATAAATATGTGCCAGACAACACACCTCTTGTAATGGTCTCGAAGTAGGGATCAATATCCCTGTGTCACGAGGTACCACACAAGGAAACCAGCCAGGGGCGTCTCCCAGCACACCCAGAGCCGAGTCAATTCAGAAAGGATCGTTTCCTGAATTGACCCGACCGGGAATCGAACCCGGGACACTAAGGAAATCGAGGCGAGAAAGAGAGTAAATATTCGATACATCACTAGAACTTACTTATAATTTATAAATTACTAATCACTGACTAGGTTTCATAACCTATATGTTTAAATATTTTCTTAATATTCCTGAAGATAAAGAAAAACAACGATGATAGGCTCGTACCAAGCCACCCATCAGAATTTAAAAAATACTTTGCTCATATTGACGATACGCATATTCATTGTTAGATGCGATAAAATATTAATTTATATGCACATTTTGCGAGTTCGGTTAATTAGTTAAATGCATGCGGCGTCGCCCGTGATGGTGGATAATTAAGCTTTTAAAGTTATCGGGGCACTTAATTGATCAGTCATTAAAGTACGCGGTTTGTATTGCCGTCATGGTTTCATGGGTCTATTATGGCATTTGTTAAATCAAATTGAGTTTCACGACTTACCATAGGATGGAGTGGTTTGTTAGGTTTAGTGGTAGGTTTGGATTTTAACACTTTTGTCCTGTAAATCGGTTTTAATTGAATTTCACGTTTGTGCACCTGGTCCTGACCAGCTCGGGAGACAAGACTGTGAGCATCTCTACGCATTATATCGAGGAGGCGCGGCAGGCGCATAGCGTGAGTACCATGTTACATTGACTTTGGTCGGTAATCTTTTAAACTAAGCGATATTGAAATACAATAGCACCTCGCTTGTTAAATGACTTACTGTTTTTTATGTACGCCTACCACTTTAAATTTACATTATCGTTCGCGTAAAAAAATGTATTGGGATTTGACATTGTCATGTCACGCCTTGTGTCATCCCAATACAATTTTTTTACGCGAATCAAGAGGGGTTTAAAAAACGTTTTTACAGGGTCAGCAACGCGCGAGTGCTGCCCCTGGTGCAGCACGAGTCTATAGGCTGTGGTAACTGCTTATATCAGGCGGTCCGCGTGCTTGTTTCTCACTAACGTAGTTAGTATAAAAAAGAGAATTAAATGGCTCACTAACATCGCTTACTGGAAGCTTTTCACGCAAACCAAAAACAATTTAAGTATTCAATGTTTTTATTCGGAAACACGTCAAAACGGACGAAACACAATGCTTTTATGCTGACTCATATAAAATAAATAGCTTTTTTTTAATGTAGCTTAGGCATAGGACAACGGAGCATGTTTCTACACAACAATTTTCTATAGATAATACCGCATTTATAAATAAAATAAGCACCATTGTTTCATATAGAACGCTAATCGTCCAATAAAATTCATTGTGGTCAGAAATTTGTAATTCAAAATAAAGGTTCCGGTTCAAAACCGCAAGTGATTCGTATAAACATTTTTGACGAAAGATTAATGTTCTTATTCTTAAGATTGCATTTTTATATGATATTGCGATGTCGGCCGAAAGGCAGTGTCCACTGCTTAAAATGAGCATGAAATATTATAGCGTGGATAACAAAGGAAAACAACACCTTTTTTTTCAAATATAGAACCACTTTATCGATCACAACACACTTACGATAGGTAAATAAATGTAACGTGTTTTATTTTGACATTCATAAGGTGCGCACCTGGGCCCAACGCACAATGGCGGCGCACAATGCGCCCACTAAACTGAATAACTTTATTTAAGAACACAATAAACCACTTTTTACCAGAAAGGTCTGAATTGTGTTATGCTCGCGCGGATCGTGTAGATTGAGAAAAACACGGAGCAGTTTTTCTATCGCTACTCTGTTCGGCTCAATGGGCTTAGTGAAACGTTATTCACTTTAGGGTTAGTGGTTATCCGTGTAAATATAAATTTAGTTTATTTTCACTTCTCATGCTCTAAAAGTACGCCAATATAGCCCTATAAAGTGGGACTATAGTGACCACTTTAGTCTCTTGGGAGTAAAAAGTGATTATTTTTTTAATTTACTTCATGTGATATAGACAAACTCAAATAGCCAGTAAAAATATACTATTATCTGTGGAGTGTGGACCATGTTCATTGCGAAAATGTTGAGAGTTTTAGTTCCATGGTTTGTCCGCAAAGAAGGCAGCGCCATGTGTTTTAAATTGTTAATCTGTGACTGGTTCAGTTCAGAAGAAAAAACTAACCGCGAAAATTTCAGAACTTTTTCCGAGTGTAAATTTGTTCGGGTTTAAATGTTTTTGGTATTAAAATTTACTATTTTTCTCGCACTCAAAGTGAAAAGTGCAGTTTGCAGCTCGAGACAAAACGCCAACTTAATATACCCTCGGTTTCATTGACTCCCTTGCACGCTCGGGAGTCAAACCACCTCTGGTATATTATGGCTTCGTTTAGTCCCTCGATACAAAATATATTATTTTATTACAGGCTAGTGGACTTTTGTTTTGTATTGAGAATCGTCATTGGATCTTTGTCGTGTTTACACGCACTTTGATGACGTATTGCCAAATATAGATTTGACTCTTGGCGTTCCTCTTTGACACACTTCGTTTACCCCTCGCCTGTCGTATTGTATTATTGTTTCCATTGTGTCTACTATGTCAACAGACAAGGTGTTAAGATGCTTTGACTGATCTATTAGCAGTATTAGCACAGTGAGATAAGGTTCTGCCTCTCTCGGAAGACGAATATTCATGTTCATTCTTGTTTGTCCTGTCTCTGTGTTGTTATCTATTTGAGCAAGTTTATCAGTGTTTGAAACACATAGCACAGGCTCTATTTAGTTTGGGTTCAGATTATCTCGGTGTTAGATGCCCCAGATACTTAATTATTAACTCTTCTTAAAATAAATTTACGACACTAGCTAACACATAAGCCTCCTAACGTCACGTTCCAAATACCTTGTTACCCATAGTCCACTCGCTGGCAGATACCCAAATCACGTATCAATTATTTTCCTGTCGTTCCTTACAATTAATGTATGTGACTTTACTTTGTAATTCTAGATCAGCGCCAAAGCTTCTGAAGCACCTGTTGACTTGCATCGAGTTGGAATGTATACGAATGTACAACGTTTGTCTTGCTAATTCTCACACAGACTAGATCGTTTCCAATGTAAGCGTTATAGTTGGCTCGCTCTGAGTTCAAAGTTGTCAATAATGACGACGGTCGATTGAAGGAAGTATGCTGCAAACGGATTTAAACCATTATGTTAAGAAACTTAGTTTTGTATCATACTTTACACAAAAATGTTGTAAGATAACAAAAAAAAGAAAAATAATATATTTTTTTGTATTTCCTTTTTTTCCTAATGGATTTGCAACTTTTATTAATAATCACACCCTTGTTCCTGAGTTCGAGTTAGAAATCGGAGTAAGGTTCCATAAATCGTGAATATAAATTATCATCTAGGGGTCATCTCCATTCTCCCTCAAAGTATAAAAAATCCCTAAATTCTTAATTTGCTCGAAAAATCAAAAGAGCTGAGGCCTAGTCAGGATTCATATAATTTACTTAATTTAAGGACAAATCTGTTTTAAGAAATCACCTAAAAGCAAATTGGATATTGGCAGTAGGTTTAGCGAAGGTTAAGTATCCCCAAGTAAGTGATACTTAGTACTTTTTATGTAAACCTGCTTTCAAAGGCAAAGGTTGTACAGGTTATAATTTAAACCCTGATACTCATGCCTAAGTAGTACCGCAAACACGGTAAGTGTGGAGACAAATCCGATTAGGTAGTGCGCGAACATAGCCTCGCCTGAGACAAAGGGTCGTGACGTCTTACAGCCGAGTTCGTCCACTTCATTAAGACATGAATTATGAATAGACATGGCATTAGCATCCATCTGGAGGGGTAACTATGGAACACCATTGTTATGCAGATTCTGACCGGACGTCCGACGCCGCGAGTATTCCCAGAATATGGTATGCTTGTAAACAAATAGGTACAACACGAATCGATGTGCATTTAATGCAAATTATATGGTACAGTGATTGTGATAACGTATCTGAAAACACAATAGTTAGCAAACTGTCAAAGTTTCGATGGTATTCTATTCTCATGTAGAATACATGCGTTATATCAATTCTATCTGAAATGTAGAGCTGTCAATAATATTTTGAAGTATGTAATAGCAACTGAGCGAACAGGAAAAGACCAAATATCTAATTATTGTACATTTTTTGTTGGAGTCTTGCAGTGTGTCCGCAGCGATAGTGGAACAGTTATCATTATACTTTCAACGTCAGCTTACTTTAAAAAATATTGACTAGCCCTTTGGCGCTGTGGGCAGTTATTCTGCCTTTAACTTCGATAGTATTGGGTTTGATCCACACACAAATTCATGACACGACAATTCCAGTTTATTCAGTGTTTGGGTGTTATGATTTTTAGAAATGCATTCGGAAATATTTAGTATCCAAAGATAGGAAAACTAAAATCAATCTTTAGGCCCTTCAGCCTATACAGATATGAAAATTAGCATAGTAAAATGCTAATTAGTAAGTTTTTTTAAAAATTGTTTCCTGTGTATGTATGTCAAATAAATTTACTTCAATTTCTATTTTAGTAGCTCTGCCTAATTTGGTTTTTTTTTCTCACCGTCACCGTAATTAGCTGCTGAATAAAAAAAGCTTCTGAATACTTTGGTTTTGTTTGCCATCGTAGTTAATTGCTTAACCTAGCTATTTACACCTATATTGAACATTCAAGAAGAAAAGCATACACAAATATGTTTAGCGACTTCTCACGTTGTTGGCCGCACAACACACTATTATGCAGAGCACATGTGCATTGTAATCCTGTTTAGTAAACATCTCCATAATTTTAGGTATGTCCAATGTCCTAGGAATACTTAAGATGCAAACCGTGATATCGGAACACCCCACGGGACTTCGACGACGTGCATCGGCTATTGGGTTAGTGCCCCTCCCACTCTAGACTATAGCGACAAAGATCCAAAACCCCTTTGATAGAACTAGGCAAGCGTTTAGATATTGTTTTCCGTAACTCAAACTATCTATCGAAACATCTGTTTATTTGTTTATAACATATGGGTAGTCGCAGGCAAGTTGACTGCTGTCTTGGTGAACAGATAACTTGAAGATAATCAAATTAATTCGTTGTAAACTGTACCTTATTTGAATAAACAAAAAAATCAATAACAACAAGCCCATACTTTCTCAAGTGTATTGAAACCCCCTCAACGGACGAAGGGTTTTTCGTATTTTCTGTCAATGAGAGTTAGCCACTTTTTTATAAAAAGTTAATGTAATTTTGATGGACTTGATATAAAAACATGCTACAAAAGTTTTGTGATACTATTGAAAAAAAAATATTGAATAAATAATCTTATACATCTGTATATTTGTTTATAACATATTTGCTCGTAAAGGGTCTCTTATTTCACCAATTTCAATAACGTAATGTATCTCATTACGCACTTGTGCGGTAATGTAATGTAAAACGCACGAGTTTTTTTTATTATGGTAAAACGTACGGTTTAGCAAGATGCTCCGTCTAAAACGAACGGTACTTTTTTAAATTTTAGCAAAGAGTTTTTATGTCAGAAAAGAGGTCAACATTTTATGAATAAAATTAACTTTGGGAGATGAAATATAATAAATAAACATTTAATTCTTTAATTTATTTAATTTTGACAATAAATTACAACCATCTGTAACAAAAACACAGAAATATTAATTTACTTTATTAGTAATACTGGCTGTTTTTAATGCCTTTTGCCTTAAAAAAAGCGCTGATGCGCGCGCATCGCTAACTTGTGAACAAGTAAACATTTTCTAACTGCTCTAGCAAGTGATTAAAGATTTTATTTGTTTTAGAAAGTCCGATTTTTATTTATTTCCTCTCAAATATGTTATAAAACGTCGTGTGACATACGTGCGCTTTGATAATTACAGCCTCTGCTTTCTTGTAGCCCTCGCCTACGGCTCGGGCTAGCAATATCGCCTCGGCTGTAATTTTCAACTTACCGCACTTATATCATAATGTACTATTATAACATAGCGGGTATGACTTTATTCAAAACTGTACTAATGACAGGTAAATTAAAAATAAAATAAAAAGAATATACGTAAAACCAGCGTCGCGGTGTCTTTAAGATACCCCGGCATATGCTGAGTACATGCCTTTTTGGTGCCAAAACGTGTCACCCCATTTTAAATGTGCAATTTGATGTTATTTTAATTTTTTGTTTTGTCACCAAATAAATATTCTCTTTCTTCTTTCTTCTTTCTAAATATAGTAGCACTAGGTAATACAATAAATGGACTAGGATTCGATCCCGGTACCTGATATCAGCTGTCCGGTGTTCTCACTTTGCCCCAACATAAAGTTTGTTTCACCAAAACCCAGTTAACGTCAGATTATTAGAGATTTGACAACACGATTAGCGTAGTGTGCTGTAGCACGGTTTCTCGCCTCGATTTCCGTAGTGTCCCGGGTTCGATTCCCGGTCGGGTCAATTCAGGAAACGATGTTTTCTGAATTGACTCGGGTCTGGGTGTGCTGGGAGACGCCCCTAGCTTATTTCCTTGTGTGGTACCTCGTAACACAGGGATTTAATAATCCCTACTTCGAGACCATTACAAGAGGTGTGTTGTCTGGCGCATATTTATTTATGTATTATTCCGTCTAATTAAGAATTCTACTTTAGTAACACATCTTTAATAACAATAGATTCGCATTCCGGAATTGGCATTACCATTATGCAAAGCGGAACTACCTACTACTCTAGTTATTTCTACCTGCTGGTACATCAAAGAGACGCAGAGCCCGACTCAGACGAAACAATGCACCAGACCGTTTTTGACAAGACACTGTGGAAGCTAAGCAGTTGAATTGGTTGTTTGTAGGTGAGCTGAGTCTTGGAACGTAAGCTTTGGAAATATTTTGCTTTGTAAATTATCCGTTAGGGCAATTTGTTTGAGACTTTGGATCAAAGTATTTTAAACTGTTTGTTGCTGACTGGATATTCTTTGCTTTTAAGCACGATTATTTAATTTTAAACGTGTTCTTTTTAAGTGTAATCGTTTGTTAGGTCATTGTTAATTAAAGGAATGCAGCCACCTGCGTTCTAATCTACCGGTAGGTAGTTACTTTACTCAGATAGTTTGAGTTTTTTATAACACGATATTTAAAAAAAAGTCACACTTTTTTTTCACCTGAACTGCACTATTTTAACTTAAACATTTGATATGTCGGTTATGACTCGCCACTCCCAGCCCATACTGCCCTGTTGGTGGTTTTTTGGTAGAGGTTCTGCTTCTGCCGCCAAAGATCGTGTGGTCAACCCCACCGAGGACAAGCCTTTATGTGAATAACATTTTGTTTGAGTGTGATATCCATATCATTATGTATGTATTGAGAAGTCTCTCATACCCACGGGAAAAGCTCTGTTGAGCTTGGGTTTAATTTTCTCGATCTTTATAGTTCAACTGACCCCTCATACACTGCAAATATTACTTCTGCGTGTAATTCATCTTAAAAATAATTACGTTCTTGTACTTGTT
Source organism: Udea olivalis (assembly GCA_947369235.1). Classification (NCBI taxonomy): domain Eukaryota; kingdom Metazoa; phylum Arthropoda; class Insecta; order Lepidoptera; family Crambidae; genus Udea; species Udea olivalis. Next base: position 10,941,313 of record OX376341.1, on the reverse strand, counting down.
CTGTGTACTTCTGGCTCACGAATTCTTCACTCACCTCCGTTACCTCACCTCGCCGTCCTAGTTAGAAAAAATACAGAACCACCTAAATTTAAACTGCAAGCTACCTTTATAATTAATGCAAAGAGCCGCGATGTCGTATTTAAATCTGGCGTATCTATCTATAGTCAGCACCCGTTTGCACCTACGCTACGACTCGGGCTAGCTGTCTCAATGAAAATAATAAAGCCCGGGGTAATTTCGCTAATGCAAGTGGTTACGCTATCTAGATCGCACTTACACGCTCGCCCGAAGGTACCTATTAAGAGGGTCGACACACGGAATATTGTCAGACCCTTGCCGAAATTGTCTATTTTGACTAAGTGTTAAATTAAGGTACAAGATCTTACGTGTATGGGATTCTTGCTCCTTGTTAGCTGGTTATGTTCAAGGCTTCGGACAATGATGACACGGAACAGAGAAGGTTATGAAGTTTAACTGCGGTGTAAATATGGTTTAAATAAATTAAAAGGTGCCGGGTTGAGGTAGTGCAAGCTAGGTCGTGACTACCATTATGCAGTGAGGTTGTCTCGTTACGCAAAACTGTTTTGTTTTGGCGTGAGATTCGTTCCAACTGCGACTATCTTACCTGCAATTAGTGAAAACACCGTTTTGTTTTATTGGCTTTTGGGGGCAATGGTAACAGTAAAACTTCGGCCTGAAGCGTCGAAGGTCGTGGGTAACCCAGGGCAAATATTCATGTGACGAATATTTTATGTTTTGTTCGGTGGCTGGGTGTTGTTATCTGTTTGAATAAAGTGAGTCAGTGTTGGTATGCACTTAGATTTATAAATAATTAAGTACAACTACAAGCTTAACGTTGTTTGTGATCAATCTTGGTGTAAACTGTCCCACATATGGTAGTGGTTATTCATGTATTCATGTTGATAGTTAGTTTGTTCATGTTCAACTTGTCGAAAATAAAATTACGTTTAGATAGATAAATAATAAATTACACAGTCTTGCTTCATCCTCCAAGTAAATATAAAAAATATTGGACCACGTTCAACCACATCTCGACAATATCAGTGATACCATAAATAAAATGCCACAGCTATCATGCACTTCAACACATAATGGCGTGTTCACCAATCAACAGTTAAGTAACGACTTTTACCCTAACACTACCGTTTAGTGACCGTTCTGTAGGGGTAAGTATCTGCTATATTAATAAGAAAGGCTTTACTTACCCCCGCATCCACAAACGCCAATCAAAGTTGAGAACACCTCAGGTTGATGCTGCCCTGTCACATGTCAATGCAAATACATGATATAAAAAAGGGACAGTTATACATGTAAGGACTGTTCAGCTTTGATTGACGTTTGTGGATTTGGTCGTTAAAGTAGGTAACATTTGAGAATTTAGAGATCCTAATGAACGATAGTATTTTCACTTCAAATACACTTCAAGGATACGAGAGATTATGGTATTTTTGACAGGGCATTTTTAACATTTCATGCTTGGCAATGATGTTAAAAAAAAAACAGGGTTTTTTTTTGATAATCAGTAAATATTTAGTACTGATTATTTGGTTATCACGTCACCTGTGTTTGTAAATATGCAAATAAGACACACATACTTTGAATTTTGATAATATCATAAAATTTAAATGAAAGACCAGCATGGACGTTACTTCGTTTATATTTGTTTCGCAGGCAATATTATACATTCATGTAAGGCCGTTATATAAAAACTGACAGAGTTTTTACAGACTCTTTGCACAGTATGAAAAAAAAACAGTTAGTTTTTTAAAAATCTAAGTAGGTACAGGATCATCACAACTAAACATCTACTCAACGGGCATATTTATTTAGTTTACAAATAATTGTATAATACATTTCAACAATATTAAAACATCAACAATTTACAAAATAGCCTAGTTTTAATATAAACATATCTTAAGAATGTACATTAATATATTTAATAAAATGCTAAGTAACAAAACTTTATTGCGAAGAATTTAATTACATCGCATGGCAAATTATAGAGAAAAAAGTAATTTGAATATTTCATAAAACAAGCGAATTCTTTTCATTTTATACCTAAAGCTACTATATAATATGTACATACACTTTAACATTCCATAATTTTAAAATACAATATTACGACATATAGTACCTACACTTTTGCGTGTTTTGATGATTAACATTTGGTTTATTTGTTTAATATTCATGTTAAAACTAAAAAAAAATGGTAATATTCACAGTATGCTACGTTTAAATAACTTTTGAAACACTTAACAAAAGATGAAGGGTGCTTTGTTAATGTACAGTACAGATAAAAACACATTTGTTTTTGCATCATTCAAAGAGGAAAGCGGCAGGCAGATATATATATGATAAATATTCATGTTATAGGTACGAATAAATTATTAACAAATTGTTGACTAATGTTTGTATCAACGTTAATTTTATTACATGTAATTATTTTTGACAAGCTTGCAATTTGCTAAAAGTAGATATAAAATGATAAAACCGTACATTATAGCCATTATATCAAAAAGTCGCAGCATTATATTACACACTTAAGAAAATGTTAATCTAAAATCTGTTTCTGTATGTATACAAATACTATCACAAGCATTTACAATCATCGAAGCTTGGTTCATTAAATATTATCACCTATTTTAGAGTAACATACCGCCACAATTTATTCGCCATCGGACAAAACTACAAGTTTACCCAGCTAGTCAATAACTATTCCAGTCCAACGTTTAATTACAGATTACACTGTCTCTAATTGCTGCACATACGCCTCGCGTAACCAGGAATTACATTAGTATTAACAATGTGGGAATATGCATATTATTATACCCGGTTATTCGCGTCGAAACGAGAAAATCATGTCAGAACTCGGAAGAACAATAAATATGTGATGTTACACGTTACGAAGTTACTGCATGGTTTGAGGGTAAAGTTTTACGCGGCGTAGACGACGGCTGATATTAAAAAGATCGTGTGGGGCAGAACGCGGGCCGAGGCGGCGGTGGGGGGCGCGCCCCCGCCCAGGAACCCGGCGTCCTCTCCTCGGGGCCCTCCTTCCCGGAGTGGACCCTGGAGGCTGGAGCGCACGTCGTTTGTCTCCTCCAGGGAGTTGCTGCGCTCGTCTTCGTCGCGAGATTTCCGGTGCGGTAGCTCCATTTCTGTATTGAGAGGGCCGTAAAGTTAGCGGTGCAATCAACCGGTTCTCAGTTCAATTTAAGCGGTGTTGCAATTCAGATATTTACGATTTCTATGAATAGTGTGTCTGTACAGTGATTACAGAAATAAAATTCAATTACAGTGGTCCCCGTGCTGGATGTTGCTTACAACCAATCGTACTGGATAATGTACTAGTACATTGGTATTCTTACTCCCCCTTTTTTACATATATTTATAATATAATCAATATTTCAGCGTCACCCAAAGAGTTGTTGGATATTATATGTGGTGTAAAACTTGCATTTTCAAACTAGCAGTTATCCAATTACTCATCTAACTATGTTATTAGCGTAGCTTAGCCCTTGGCGTTATTCAAGTATTTCAAAAAAATGCTTTTAAACACGTACTGCTCGAGCTGATGACTCACCATATAATCTAATGTTCCCCTCAGCGTCCCCTATGGAGTTCTTGGAGATGCACTTGTACCCCCCGAGGTCCCCCCGCTGGATGTTGCGCACGATCAGCCGCATCTGCACGCTATACGCGGAACTGTTGATCTCGCTCATGTGATACTTATCATTCGATATTATCATCTCACCTGTAAACAATATCATCTTAGACTCCAAGCACATCTACCTCAATAATAGCAGCTGATTAATTTATACTGCTAATAAAATATGACCAACTCAGTGAGTGATGTAGAAACTTCCTAGGATTAAAAAATAATTTTTAAATTTTAAGTTTTCATACTAAAAATACAAATGGATAAGTGACTTTGTCTAAGACTCGCAAATGAGTCAGTTAAAAAAAACATATAAATAGTGTCGACATCACCTACCGAATACGCCAAATTATTTTCCTCACAGTTTAAATAATTACTCGGTATAATATAACAGTTGAAGGAGTTATCGACCTATAAGTGTTAGAATAGTGCTCGCCCAGTATACGGCAAACGCAGTGTAGACCCACCTTAAAAAGAAAATCTACTAGTCTGGGTCAGGCGATTTAAGTATGAAGAATGGTCCTTGGTCCATCCTTAAGATGTTTAGCTGCAAATGATAATGATGATGATATAAAATACTAAAGACAACATAAATAATCTTCTATGCCCAAACAAACAAAATCAGGAGGTGACGACACGGTTGGCGTAGTGCGCTGTAGCACGGTTTCTCGCCTCGATTTCCGTAGTGTCCCGGGTTCGATTCCCGGTCGGGTCAATTTTCAACGGTCAATCAAAACGATCTTTTCTGAATTGACTCGGGTCTGGGTGTGCTGGGAGACGCCCATGGCTTATTTCCTTGTGTGGTACCTCGTATCACAGGGATATTAATCCCTACTTCGAGACCATTACAAGAGGTGTGTTGTCTGGCGCATATTTATTTATATATACAGTGAAATGTAAATATTATTTTTGAATTTTGAATTCTTATGCTGCGAGAAAATAGTTTCAAAATACATCAGTCTAAAAATTGTGTTCGGAAATACGACAAAAATATCAAAACTAGCAGGAGCGCCGTTTTTCACAGATGAATTGACTCGAACCGCGGTTACCTTTCACAATGTCAGTTAATACAGTTATTTGCTTCGGCACCCTTACTCGATAGGCAGAAGCCTTTCCGACCATTCATATTCGACCACTTCCGACCATTGTGCGACCGATATCGAATTGAAATATGTTGTTTCGGCGTGTCGCATCCTGAACAGGGTTACCGAGGACAAAGGCGTGAATGGATTTTTGGTTTGAAACTTTTGCCTTAGATACTTGTGTATTTATTGAATTGGCATCAGCAACTTTGAGTGTGTGGTGAAAATCAGTGACAGCATAAATACATAGCACGGTAGTTAGTACCGTCTACGCGTGGAGCCAGTTCATGAAAACGAGTTACCTTATTTCGGAAGTGTTACGCTCTACCATATACTATTGGCTATTGCCATAGTTGAAATTGAAATAAAAGTTAAAATATTTTTTTGTGAGCTCTCACTTAAATTTCTCCTTCAGTCTCCGAGCGCCTTAGCATATGACGAGGGAGAAACAATATATACGAGTATATGTACTTTTAGCGAGTCACGGTTTGATAACTTAAAACCAAGTGATATTTGGACATAAATATGAAACCTTTTATGTGCATTTGTTAAAATATATAAGTCTATATAGTGGCCTAGTGGTTCAGCCAGCACCTGAACTCAGATCGTGGATCGTGTGGTCTCGAGTTCAAATCGCCAGAACCAAAATCCTTGTGTTCATTGTTAAATATCCGACTTAACTCTTCGGTGATGGAAATCATCGATAAAAAACCAAATCAACCCGGATAACGGCGGAAGGCTCACCAGCTACCACGTTGGGTTCTAATACCATTGGTGAAAAGTGGCCTTCTGAGTGTTTCGTTCACCTGCACGACACAGACGACACTTGCCTCTGGCTACCCCGTTTGAGATAAAGTCGTCATGGTATGTATGTGTATGTATGTATGAGTCATTACCCGAAACCCTAACTTGGTACAATTACTCGTAGGTATCTATACTTTTCTGCATTACCGACATTAAAGCAACTACAAAGCCACATACAGTTAAAATAATTTACACATTTCCGTCGGCCGGTGCAATGTCAACAGCGAAATGTTGATTTTGGAAGCAAATATTAAACACTATTTGTTGTTGAAATCAGTCAGAGCTATACGTTTACTCAATTCGCAGGATTTACTGACAGCTGGCCAAGGAGCTCACTCAGAACAGTATTCAAGTATAAAAGCTGAAAACAAGCGGTAATCTGAAATAGTAATTAGGCAAGTGCTGTACTTATGTGTAAGTAAAGGCTTTCATCATTGGAACCAAGTCATATAATTTATGGGTGTCGGCTTAGTCACCAAACTGGTCAATTGCGGGTTAATGATCACAAACCCGGGCTATGTTCTGATTATGATATATATTATTAGTATTATATGTATGCTTTTCACGACCTATAATTTGAACAACACAACAGAAGAAGGTCTGATCTGTGCTTGAGTTAAACTTTTGAACGGCAATTTCATATTTAAAAGGACACCCATCTTAACTCAAGAGGAGTGCTTTTACCTACGAGTATTCTGTGACTCAAGTTAATAACTAGTTCTTGGCTTTAGGCGATTTTAGTGGCCACTTTTAGCAAAAACTAAAACTTTTACAAAAAAAAGAAATTCAATATTTAAAAGAAGTATTGTTTGAGATATTCATTGTTCAGTTTTTAAAAACAATGTCTAATTTGGAAATTATAAAAATAAATCTATTGGTGGCGCTAGTTGGCGGCTACACTCGCCTTAAAAAGCCATCTGCAAAATGTGGGACTAATTAAGGCGAGGTGGTTCTGCACAACATTTCCCGAAGGAAACTGGTGAGCGCCACGTGGACCGAAAATCACTAGAAAATCGATTAAAAAATTAAAAGATGTAAGAAAAAACCATCGTATGAAATCACTTCAGTTATCTTTAAACTTTGTTTTGGTAAGGGACCCGTATTAACAGATCAATTATTTCACGAATAAAACCAAAAATGGAAGACAAAATGTCACGAAAATAGGTAATTTTGTGAATTTATTCTATCGAGTCATCTTTATCAAATCATGTTTTCATCGGATGAATTCCCTGCATTATTCCCTCAACAATATCAGTAAATTTTATTAGAGTTTATTTTAACTGTTTACTACTTCAAAAATGAATTCTAAAAACCTGTTTTGTAAACCACCTTCTTAAGTGAAAATAGATTTCCTAAACCGATTGACGTTTTTGCATTAAAGGGTAAATACGAAAAAGCGTTCTAAAAAACGTGCAGGCAACTTACGATTACGACAAAGCGTGAACGCAACGCGATGTCCACGAGTCGAGCGATTTTCCCAAATTTCCGTCGTTAGCTACATATTGCTGCGGCCGCGGGTCACGTTGCTCGTTCTACATTAAAAATTGCTTGCATTCTTCTTGCTCCGCTTATTTTGCGGCAGTTTTATTTTTATTTCCTTCCAGCCACCATGGTTTATTCAGTTACAAAGATATTTAATTGAAATTTTTCACTTTTTTGGCAATAGGGATTTCATTATGGGATTCTTGGAATTTTTGTTGAACGCCGGAGTTTTCCTTAGGAAATCTTTAAATATACGAGTACCTACGTTCAATTTTGTGACGGTGACTTAGGATTTGCTTTGGATTTGGTACTCTAACAATAACAGTGTAAGTAGGTAATCATCGTTTGTATACCTTATAAAGAGGAAAGATTAGTTTGTTTGTATTTAATAGGCGCCGAAACAACTGTACCGGTTTTTAAAACTATTTCACTAATATAAAGCTACATTATCAGGGAGTGTATATTTTTTAAAATTTATGCTATATTTTGCGGGAAAGACAGTCTATGCGTGCGAAGTAGCTGACGGCTTTAGTTGACTAATAAAGAAAAAGTTAATCGGTTTTTGTGGGTAGTTCTGTTATTTTTTTATAATATTTTTTAGCAAAATTATTGAGCTTTTATACTAGAGTCGATAGCAAACGTGACTACTAACGACATCCCTTTAACTGTAAAGTAATTTCCCACTTGATGAAACATAAATTATAACGAGCCTTGCAATAGTTTTCCTTGGGAACACGAAGTACAATCCAAGTATTTAAGTACAATACAATGTTTCTCACTAGGGGTGATGCAGTTGGCAAGGCGTCCAAAACAGGCGGTCTATTTGCTATTCAAACTTCATTAATAACCGCGATCCGCCAAAGACAACGGACGGCCATCCGGTCAAGAGAGCTCGACCTGCGATTCGACCACAAATCTGTGCGTCGCTGCTCCTGACACCTCGTGGCCGCTAGCCGCAGACACACCCTCTTTTGTTTATTACTCGACAACTTTATTAATTAATTGTCAATATTCCAACCGTTTCCCATCGAAGCATTCGCGCTACGAAGTTTCCAGAGCGTTCGATAGTTGGATTATAAACACAGTTAGCAAAGTACTCGTTAGTACGTAAAACATTAAAGTTTATTAAAGTTTTTTGACAGCTCCGCGTTTTGGTGCGACTTGTTTGTTTTTATTGAAGTTTGTTTTTATTGCGAGGCAAGTGCGCTGTAAACTCCATTGCTGGAGGTGTTTGTTCAGTGTAAGCACGCAGTGAATGAAATATGGATTCTTAATGCAGATTTTTAATGTTGTGTTGGTAATACTTTCCACGCGATTTTTTATCTAACTTTATATTTTTCACGTTCTGTGATGATAAGTTGTTGTTTATTAAAGAACGTCATTATCCAGTAATATTTTTACTGCATTTATATAAGCATAATAATCGCAACTTTTACATGTGTTTTATGCATTTGAGTATGACACCACCGTACAAGCCTTGTTTGCTTAGGGTCAGATATTGTGGTGTAATTGTTACAAATAATTTAGTTTTTTATTTATGATCTCAAAACTAATGCAACCAATATTATTTGTTTGCAAGTCTCAAAAAACAAAAAGGCAAAAAGATTATTTGATGGAACTCAATCAAGTTTAGAGGATTTTAGTGGATGTAGGTGGCTTGCAACCGCTCTTACAATCAGTGGTCTATGTTCAGCAGTAGACATTATGTGATTGCGAATACCGTTGATGATGGTGGTGATGAAAATACAATAATTGAAACATGATGTGCATAGAGCATAGACTAACGGTCTGGAAAAAATAAAAATTATATACCCTACGCTAATAGTTAGCCCAGTTAACTCAGATTATCTTTGTCTCATAGTCAAAAAAAGGTCTTGATGACCTCCTGAATATCGCGAAGTGCGGCTTCGATTTTTGGGGCAATTTTTGAACAAAATTGTATTTTCTCTAAATTAACGTCTTTTATCAAAGCTGTTTCTTATCAAATTGGTATCTAATAAAACAATTTTCATTTGAATTGCACGCTGAGAACTAACATCAAAAATCGGTTTAGCTGCGTACACGTCGCGACGGACGGCGGCGGCCCCACCCATTCCATGTCCACGCGGCCGGCCGCGTCCTCTCGTCACGACTGTGTATTACCTAATTTAATTTGTACTCCCCGCAATTTATGGCCCGCAGAAGAGCCGTCTGTCCTACCCCTACCATTCGTTCACGCGTCTACCGCCACGCAGATGCGTCCTACGTCACGAATTGATTGAAGACTCGCTGCAACTGCAACCGGAAACGTTATTGAATTCCTAAATTGAATTTTGATATGCACGAATATGTTGTAGGTATGCGCGAGTAAATATGGTGACTGTGGCCTAAAGCAATTTGAAACGGGCGGGCCGGCGGTCTTTGTTGCATATCAGGCGGTAATAGAATTTGGTCCGCTTTTTGCGCGGTCGGTCGCTCTAGCCGCGTAATGGCGAGCTCGGTTGCCTTTGTAACTGCATCTAAATCTGCCTGTACTATATAACCGCCTAGTTATGGTGCAACCAATAATCCGCTAGTGATGTTTTGTTTACACTCGACGCATAAAGCTCTGGCTATTCTGGCGCTGTGTTTCCCATTTATGAAAAAGAAGTCGTAGTTTAAAGCCATAAAAATTCAGCAATAACATATTAATTCAATAAATATTGTATCACACAAGCAAGTAGCAGCGAACGTTGCGCAGATGACAGGTCTTGTTTCAAATGCATTCTCGTTGGTACTTGTCAAGACAGTACTGTATAAGCGGTATGCCCCTTTGATGATCACGCAAGTACGAGGTATTTCCAATGTGCGGTGTAGAGCGGAATGGGATGTTTCACAGTGGTGTATCGTAACATTTTGCATCCTACTACCGATCAAGATCAAGGGTAGATATATGTTAGTGCAAGGTGATAGAGGTTGTTACATCGAAATTATACAAATGTGTAATTGATGCCATGTCCTTTCGTAAGCGAATAAATTATCCATAAAGTCAAGAATAAATAGTTTGTTTAATCATTTGATATGCCGTTACAATCACAGAAATAAAAAGCAAATATTTAATGACCTAGTAAACATTTGCAAAGGTATAGTATGTTTTCCTTTCAGTAGCGAAGATGACGTCTGCACTCAACCGAAACGACAGCATACTACGAAAGTCTCAATTTCCTAGCCCGGTTGCACCGCATAAACAGTTCGATTAGACCGACAAAAAATATAAGTTTAAACACCGCATTGCGAAAAAGTTTTGTTCGTTTTGTCGGCCCTCGGGCAGCTGCGGGCCGCTCACACATGTCGCGGGCGCCGTAAATCCATTGCTAACTCGAGTTTAGTAGCGGCGTTGTCGCTTCGCCGCCGCACCCGCTGCAACGCATTGTACAGCGATATTGCCGATGCTATAGTTTTACGCATTTAGTTTTAGTTGGGACTTTGAATATTATTAGCTAAGCAGAATTTGTTAGAATGCGGGTTAGAATCAGCAGCTATTACTTTAGATTCTAAAAACCCTTACGGCTGACTCAGGCATTGTGGGAGTAATTAAATGAAGTTTGCATTTTAGCAGCTTTATAAAAAATGAAATCTACTTACAATTTAATTTGCTATGTATTAATATTCCTTGATATAAATGTGACATTTCTATTCTTGCTATCACAAACAATATTTCCACACTCATTCGATTGCTGCAGCTGAGACAAAACGTTCTCGTTTATAAGCCATTTTCTTGTCTCTCGCTATCTCTATTAGTTGTTTTAAAACCACCAACGTAATATCATCTAACAATCTAGAATAATTATTTACCAATTAATTTGAAAATGTATATTCTTAGCAGATATATAAAGGTCGATACCAGGTTAACCGCACAAGTTGTGGCAACCGTCAACCCATTGTTCATTCGAGTTTAGTAGTGGCGTTTCAGCGCAGTGACTGCTGATAAAAAGCATTGTCACCGGGAGAATGAGGCATTTTAGTGTTAGTCCTTCAGCTTTCGTAACTATATTTAGAACTTCTTGCTCAACGCCTCCGCTTTTTCGTCATCGCCATAGTCTAGCGGAGTAAAGCGGTCTTGACTCGAAATCATTAATCAGCTGCAGGTTAAATTACCATATTCGACTAAGTACGCCTAATATTTTCCTGAATATATTTTGGTTATCACCATACCACCGCCATAGATTCCTACTATTAGGTAAATCTATAAAGATAAGTAATTTAATACTAATAGTTGGAAATATAAAAGGTCGTGTTTAATATCTCGCCTCGTTCTAGGAAGTTGAGTTGCCGCAAGCTGGTTTTATACCCACGCCATACAGAGGTTGCAAGGTAAATACTGAAGTTATCTCATGCTTCGCCCACAAAGCAAAGAGTGCTTTTGTCCATCTGTCACCCGGACACTAAATAAGCAACTTTTATCCAGAGGGCGCCAGCGTCACTTTGATCCCGAGGGCGCGAGCGCCGTTTTAATGAGAAGTAATGAAGTTCTCGACCCCTCCGCTGATGTTTTGTTAGGTTAAGAGCCTTATTTGTATTAGTTAGCAGGTGTTTTTATTGGGTTCACTTTGTGGTTTTCAGGTGATTCCAGTTTAAATTTGGTTTTGTAAAAATATTTCCATTTTGACCGCCATTTTCGTCTCTAGACCAAAACAAAGAAATGAAAATATATGTTTTTTTTTCAAGTACAGGTTGGCAGTAACTACAGTCTGAGTTGATCTTAAGTTATTATGATATGGTATAGATGTGACATGTTTGTAGTGATGCTGTTTTGCAAAAAAAAAATACGTACGCGCTATCATCGTTTTTTGGGTATCTTTTAGGGTAACCAAATGTTATTATGCTAGATAAACGAAATCGCGCCAACATTTTTACAGCCATAATTCCCCGGACCCCCTCTTATTAATTTCAGGCTATATTTCACGTTGTCATCTCAGCATAATTATGGGGTCGTTAATAAGCCGTAACATCGACGCAGTATAATCAAAGTCAAAATAAATCTGTACGAAATGAAAAACGGACATGAAATAACAGCATAATTTTTCCTTTAAGATACTATCATAAAAATGCCGTAACTTGTAGCGGGAACTAGCCCGAAGCTGTCAGAGAGGATACTGGGATTATGAGTAACGGTCGGTTTAATGAGTACTTTAACGCTTCGAATATGGTTTATGAATAATGAAATTAGCAGCTCATTCCGTTCTTGAGGTTCGTGCTTAGGACTTAATAAGCCTAGCTGTTTACGAGGCAAACGTAAACAGTCGTCTGAGGCTTAATTTACAAAGCTCAGAGAACTGATCGTTTAGAAACGGAAAAAGTGCTCGCGTAAGCTGATGCTGTTGAATCAAATGATCTCGATCATAAGGTTACGGTTACACAGTTTTATTCTTAGAAGTATTTTAGAGCAGATACTTTGATTTAAGGGGTATTATTGCGTTTTTAGTTAAAAAATGGATAATTTGTTATTTTTTAGTTAAAAAAAATGGATAGCTACTAAGAGTTATGCGTTGGACCTATAAAACTTCAAGAAAGCATACCGTATTGGGTGAATATTATTATTTTGTGTGGTGTCTTTAATTACAATTAAATTCCAAGCCATTTAAGATAAAAACAATAAGACATCGACAACAGAGCCCAGTAAATCAGTATTACTTAAAATTTACCAAAAAGGCATGGAGAAGATCTCGTGATGTATGTATGTTGGTGAAGATATAGAATGATAATGAATTCTTACCATTTTCTCTCGTCCAATAATTGATTGCTTTAGGCGAAGCCTCCACGTGGCACTGCAATGTAACGTCAGTCCCACTTGGTGCCCCCACCAGCTGATTTGGTACTTGTACCAGGGGATGAACTGGGGACAAGAAAACAAATTTGTCTCTTCAGTAATCTGTAAAAAAATGTTGTTCCTTGTTGAAACACATAGTTACACTTAAAACCGGTCATGATGACCTCGGTGCAGCAAGACTTACCTCTGCGTCAACGAGGTAATCAATATATTTTGGTTTATGAATATCTACGGGTTAACGATGAATTTAAAAAGGTTTATTCTAGCTCCTGCAATGGTTGACAGCCTTTGGCGTAAGAAAGTGTAAATAAATCCTTCTAATCAAAGCAAAATGTTTAGTCCCTAACCTTTCATTTGTACATTCGCTACCAAAAGCTCGGAACTAGCCAGTGTGAGCGTACACAAGCAAAGCCCCCCGGATTTGCCCCGGCTGAACGCTCATAATATGCTTACTGCAAACGCTTTAGCGGCATGCCGCGCCTAGAATGATCGCGGAAATAAGTTACATTTAGATGTTCCGTTATAAGGAAATGCAGTTTGTTTGCTTGGAATACACTAACAGCTTCATAGTTTGCTATATCAAAGCTCGTTTCGTACATGCCTTTATAAGTACACTCAAAAGAAAATAATTTAGCTCGAATGCATAAGTGGCAAATTAAAAGAGTGTGCTTTTCCGTATTCAAACCGCAACGGCAAACGGAAAGAAGAACTGTTTAAATATCTACGTTTGAACTTGATAATGATTACTCTGTGCATTTTTGTTTTTGTAAATCATAGACGTATTCACATTTTTCAAACCTGTTGCGAGTTTTCTGCACAAAATTCAGACACCAACAAGTGGGGATAAGCGTACAAATACAGAATATACTGCTTCATAAAGTAAATAAATTACCGAAAAACCTTAATATTTATGTAGAAACGATGTACGTATATACAATTCAACATACATACACACATCAAAAGTGCTAGACACTTTTGATGTGTGTATATATAATTAATAATTAAAACTTTAAATTAAAGTCAAATCGAATTATCACTTACAGTTACTGCATCACTTACTGAGTAGGCCATATCGTTTTGTAAGACCGACAAATAAATTGTGAAATTACTGGATGGATTTCCATGAAACTTTTCATTTACTTGTACTCAAACTTTTAAACAATAATTATTAGATTAAATTAGTTTAAATTAATTTATTTCATAATACAAAATTACAATATACTTACATTACATTCGATGTCACATAAGAATTTGCATTCTGATCGTCAAAACTTATCATCCAAATTATAATAAATAGAATGTCCCAATCAAATAAAAACAATAAATTAAATACAAATATAAATTCAAATGTCAAAAAAATAAAAATAAAACAATTCAATAAAAAATAAATGTAAAATAAAATAATTAATATTAAAGCTAATAATTAAAAGTTAGAAAACATCATTTAAAAACGATTAATTCTTATTGGTTAGGTCTCAATGTGTTTTTTGGCATTATAATAACAAAAAATCGCTCAAAAATCGCACCAAGCTGCTATCCCACCGTCTAAGTTGGAAAATTTCGCTGATCTGTATTCGTGGAGTTAGTATTAGTAGTTCTTAGTAGTGATGTTTGCTCAGCAGCTCGCTCCGGCACTTTGGAGACCGATGCGACTGTCAGGTGTTTGCACTAACACTATCCCCCCTGTGTAACTGCAGCCACCGGTTCCAGCTGACTGTGAATGCTAGAGCTTGAGCGCAATTAAAGCATTGGACCAAGTATTTGGATGTGTCTATTTTTTCCGCAAAATAAATAACATTATAATGAAAAAACTTGTGAACGTATGAACGTTTAAGTCTTGAGAGTTGTTACGTTGTCGATCCCGTTAGAATCTTATGAAGCCATAAAACCCTGTACCTACAAGTTCATTGTGAAACTTCTTCAATATTCCAAAAGATTGTTCTAAAGAAAAAACATCCAAGGCTGTCAAGGTTATTGAAACCATCTTTTTGTCATTAATTCCCCAATTGAGTTTCTCTTATTCAAACCTCGGAAATGACGCATCGTACATCAAAGGAATTACCGCCTAAAGATGTTTTAAAAGAACGGATTACTTTCAAATGTAAACAATCGTGCCGACATCCCCCGAAGTCTGTTTAGGGTGAATTAAGGAAAAAGGAATTTTCTTCCTCGGCTTAGATCGGAGCTTATTTGCGGTTATTCTCTTTGACCGTCGTTAAGTTCCTTTAGACGGCTTTTACGAGTTCGAGTGGCCAATTTAGCGAACAAAATCTGAACGATCAGAATTTTTGTTCTAATTAATAACTCCAAGGGGCACGAGGGCAACCTTTTGCTTATTAAATAAAGCGGAATAATGAACCGACGGAATGTTAATGTGATTCGAATTGTCTGGTTATATAGGTAACAGTTTATCTTGCCTTTTTATTGGGAAACAAGTTAAGAAAGTGATTAAGCAATCTTTAGAATGTTTAGGTAGGTATGTACGGCGGCAATCAAAAGTTACGGTGAGTTTTCTTGGAAAGGATTCCTCCGCGAGGAATTCCTCAAGTGACAGTTTGATTAACCGAGCGGCGCACACGCTTCGCCCGTTTTCCGATTTCTTGGCATTTTCAGCTATTGCGTATTTTAGCTATCTAGAAAGTCAAACGCTAAACCAGTAACTTGAATGCTAAAATAAATAACAAAAGCGCTTAAAGCGCGCATTCATCCGAGAGTCACAAAACAAACATTAAAGAAAGCATCCCAAAATTAATTACACCAAACTGCTGGATTCTGTGCAAATTGATCGCGATTTGTTCACTTCGTTTCCTGTATTTCTTTTTCTCTAAACTCAATTTGCCGTCTCCCCGGCTTCTGTGAATCGACTAAAAGAAACTCATCGCGTTACGAAGCACTTACTGTTACAAATGAATTGCTTCACTCCTGCCGGTCTAAAAAAGTGTTTTTTATGTTCGGTGAGCGCGGCCGCAAGTCTGCACGGCCCGCTGTTATCATTCGTTTTCGGGGGAGGAAATTTAAATTAAATATTTGAGAGCGTTAATTTTGTCTCCTCATCGAGCGAACGCGACGCATTCTTTGTGAAGTAATTAAACTGAGTGGAAGGGTTTCAGACGGCAGTAGTTTGTTTGTTCGCTTGAAATTGCGTTTCCTATGAAGTGAATTTCTCCCGGTTGTCGTCAAGTCGTCGAGCCCGTAGCTATAACTGTCTATCTACTTTAGCTACTTGTGGGTGGCGAAATGAACTCTGGAATCACTTGTCCCACCTCGATTACTTTTGTCGGTCTTTTAAGGATTGTGATAAAATTTCGTTCTTGGCTTTATTTAACTTTGGCGTGAAGTGCCGAAAAGCCGAGTATGCTTATAATTAAAAGTAAATTTTCGTTTAAAGATAAACTTTATTAGGAAGAATAGATTGGCTAATTTTTGTATGGTAGGTTAGTGATGTTCATTTCAATGATGCCATTTATCGATACATGTTAAAGTATTTGTTCAATTAGACGAGTGTTTACATCGAAACTACCAATAACAGAATGCTAATAGTGGAAGTGCACTGACGAGCGGCCGCCGCGGCGCGAAAAGTTTATCTTTGAACGAAAATTCATTTTTGATTATAAGCACACTCACTCAAAAGTAAATTTTAGTTTAAAGAGAAACTTAATTAAGAAAGAATAGATTGGCAAATTTTTGTATAGTAGGTTAGTGATGTTCATTTCAGTGATGTCATTTATCGATACATGTAAAAGTATTTGTTCAATCAAACGAGTGTTTACATCGAAACTGCCAATAACAGAATGCAAATAGTGGAAGTGCGCGGACGAGCGGCCGCCGCGGCGCGAAAAGCTTCCATGCCCAGCCCGAACCACAACTGTAAAGGCCAATCAATAAAACTTAATTAAAATGTTTGAATAATAATCATTTCGGTGAAATACATTTATGGAACAACGATTACTCGTAGATTTCCAGTAAATTGACTGAGTAATTTGGCATTAGCACTTGTGGTATTTCAGTTTAATGTACAATTTATAATAAAAAAAAGGTTTTTAAATTTTTCAAAAGATTAGACAGTAAAAATTTGTGTTGAGAGTTTTATTGAGTTGTAAAAATTTAGAGAATAATGCTTGCTTGGAGATGTGTCTAAGATATCCCCGCGCAATCTCTTAGTAAAGTTCATTTGGTATATCAAATGTAGTGTTTCTAGTTGATTCACTCATTTAGAGCAAAAATCTGTGTACGTTCATCTGCTTTTATACGTTAATATGACGAATGGGCGTTAAAAACCCATCATTTTTTGAGTAGGTAACTTAAGTTGGGTGTCGTAAGTAGTAAATCGAAAACTTCATAAGTATAATATTTTACTTTAAAAGTAATTTTTGTGCAAAATTAATTTCACAGCATATGTACTGAAAGAGTAGGAATTTGGATTTTTTAGTTAGTTGGTTTAGCTTATACCTTACACCAGTTCATATCCAATTTAGTCCAGCGTCTGAAATCGTTGCCAGGGATTGTCGCTATACTTCGCCTTCTCTACCTTACAATCTTACATAACATAAACTCTCGACTATATCCCAGATGGGGTAGTCTGGAGTTAACTGAATTTTACCGTCAGAAAAATAGCTTGTTATGTGGCATTAACTGTGAGAAGTTTCCATTATCGGATAAATCTGCACATTGTTAAAACCGAGTTCTTTGGTGCAGATCTAGGCTTTTCAAAAGGATTGTTGTAAACTATTAAATGTTTAAATGCTCCATTCTATGGATAACTAAGTATAAGGTTATGTTAAAGCCTGCTATGAATGGCAATCGAGCTTACTGTAGCATTAAGACAATGATTCGTACATTTTCTATTATTGACAATTGTACACATCACATGGGGTACAGAAATACAGAAGATAATTAAATATGATATAATAAGGAAACTTGATTACACCTTGTTGCTTTTTGATTAAAGTGCCTTGTTGTAACTGCATTCAAAATATAAATTTGATAATGTGAGCGTGATGATCAGTCCAGATTGTTGCTTTATAATTAGTACCTTGTAAATACTAATAAAATATAACTAATCTTCACTTAGTTTAATTTTTTTATTAGAGCCATCAGTTGCATAATTAAAGAAGTATGATTACGTTTATACTTTCAATTAAAATATAAAGTTTCCCTGCCGGACTAGGATGAGACACTGAGATGAAAACCAAATTCTAAAATTAGTTTCGCTCGAGTTTTCGGATTCATGAAATGTTGCAACGTCAATCCCCAGTTGTACAACGCTATCCATGCAAATGGAAATGAGCATGTATGCCACTATGTACGTGCGGTCCCCACTGTCCAGAGCACAGATTTTGTGAGCTGCGTTCAATAGTGCTGTCCTATCAACATCGACATTGCATCGATATTTCGAAGGTAGCTATTGCTGCCTAGCAAACCAAATGGATTGCCTATCCAAACGGTTGTTTTAACTTTTTTATTGGGAGCATTTTGCCTCTTTAAGGTATGCTCGATAAAAAACACTATACTTACTTGCCTGAAAATAGTGATAGAAAATCGCTGTCTAGCACTACTGACAAAAAACGACTGTTTAATATTGAGATAGTTATAGCACGTATGAAAACTCATACGTGCTATAACTATCTCAATATGTGCTTTTATAATGAAATAATAATATTTATTATGATTCATAGCTCAAATTAATTGGAATAGGCAGTATTTCGGTTTGTGCTCCATCTGATACGCTGACTAAACAGCTTGTTATATGTATATTTTTACGTAACTTGATATCGTTATTAGTTAGTAGGAGCTTGTGCATGGGCTTAGTCCACGTAAAATTTTGTATACAATGTCAGAAAGAGATAATATATCCTATACTTAAATGAATCTCAACTTTCGCATATAAGCCCAGATTGTAAAGTGATAATTCTACTTTTACTTTACAAAACCAGTATTTTAATAGTAGTTACTCGTCGTTGAACTTTCAATATATTTCAAAGGTGTTTTCTTTGTTATGGGTTCCTTTTTCATCTTTTGATATTTCGTTTTTATGTAAAAGTATACTGTACTAACCGTAGACTTCATTTAGCAAGATGAATATTTTAACTAAAACAAGGAAATAATGTATATGATTTATCGATACATCACTCGCCAAACACGTCTCTAATCTATGAATCGCTTCCAATACCAACTAATTTTGTAGAGTACTCAGTTATCTAGAAAGAATCTATGTGACAAAGTATAGTAGACAAAGCAGAACAGTTTATTTGTTTAGGCAGGACGGGAGTAAATCGGTAGTTCGCTATTCACTGCATTAGTCATGCATTGCTCGGTAATATTTAGATGACTTCGATAGAGCACTTTGTACATGAATTTAATTCGAATCCGTATGTCTATTAATATAGATACTTATTTTGACTACATCAGTTAAAATATACAGTTAGAGGCAAGCGACTGTTGCCGTTATAGTGAACGGAACACTCAGAAGCCCACTTTCAACCAATGGGATTACAACCCAACGTAGGTGGGGAGCCTGCCGCCGTTATCCGGGTTAATTGGGTTTCGGTCAGTCGGAAATTTAACAATGAACACACACGAAGAGAAAAAAGTTCTCGTCGGATTTGAACTCGGGACTATGTCCGAGTTGGGGTACTTAAACCCTAGGCAACGACGTTCTTAGTAAGAACTAAAGCAACAAAGAAAAGAAAAATAATAATGGTTTTAAATATAAGTACGAGATTTATTCGAAATAGGAATTCTTTTATTAAGCTGCCAGCGATTCAACTTGTGAAAAATTCTTACTTTGTGGATGCCTACGTTACAGGAGGCACTGAAGGTTGAACGCCTTTCCTGAACAAAAACTTTAGGTCAGCTTCCGAAAAAGGTAGGTTTAAATATTATTTTGATAAAGCTAGACTAAAAAGATATTGAGGTGTATCGATAGCAATCGCAGATGCATGGACAAAAATGGTGTTTCCAAATGTAGTGTTTGTTGAATTTTAAAATACTTAAGTGTGTATGAATTTTTGTTTTTGTTATTGGTGGGTTCCGTCTTAA
The DNA here is from genome assembly GCA_947369235.1 of Udea olivalis. Taxonomy (NCBI): domain Eukaryota; kingdom Metazoa; phylum Arthropoda; class Insecta; order Lepidoptera; family Crambidae; genus Udea; species Udea olivalis. The sequence goes on along the minus strand of OX376341.1, from coordinate 10,921,440 downwards.
AAACAGTAATTTACCAGAACCACTAAAATTTTCACTTGTTTTTTTTTTCTTAGAACTGTCGCAATAGTAACATTGACATAATATATTTATTCATGTAAGCTTTTACACGCACTTATGATAGGTCCTATTGCAAAATATAATAATAAAAATAAACGTAAAATAAATATAATAGTACTATAATAATAAATATATGCATAAACATAATGTGACTCCACCACCGGTTCGGAGGTTGATTCAAAATCGAGATGAATCCGGCAAGAGCATTCTTATCTTAGTTGTCTACAAGAAAATTTTTCCATTTAGCAACTCTTCGGTTGATGACGTGCCGCAGGGGTCACTATAATGTTCTTTATTTATAGTAAATATGTAATTCAAATCCAAGAAAAATAATATTAATACTGTAAAACAGTAAACGGTCCGTCTATGACACTCATTCGCCTTAGCTTAGGGTCAGATAGCCATATATCTTAGGATTTCACAGGGATATTTCCTCTCTCATTCTTCCCACACACAGATTCGGGCATGTCTATGAAATCGTATTTACTTTGGTTCATGGTGCAGAACAGTGGTGGCATGGAGACCGTTCGGTAAAAGACCACAGATGTCACAAGCCAAACCGCAGATGTGTACGTAAGATGACATCAAAAGAACATCCAGTGTGAAGTGCATTGCCACAGACAAGACCGGAAAGAAAAGCATAAATTGAAGAAGGCTTATGCTTATACCGAGTGTTGTTTAAAATGGCTGAGAAACAAAAAAAAGGAAGAGTTATCGCGTAGTTCCACGAGTAACCGAAGCCAGGTATTCAAATACTAGATCGGACAACTGTTAAATTCGTAAGCAAACTCTCCCAGAGAATTCGATCTTCACTATAATTAATAAGCCAGATATATAAATCGATGTTAACTAGGTATTAAATAAATAAAAACACCCCAACTAAGCTCCTAGTTCATTGGTGGCAAACGCAAACTGAATTCCGAGTCGACATGGCGGTAAGTTTCACTAAACAGTCGAGATGGCTCCGAATTCGGATGCGAGACACGCACCGAAGATGATACGTGATAACACGAAAATCTCCCAATTGCTTACGTGTTCGAGCCGTCGAGCCTCGTCCCGACAGCGGTGAATAACTCCCCGCTTATAAATTAGTCTTAGGGATGTGCAATGAACTGAAATTATAGACTGATGTCAAATAATTGGTCAAAAAATGTGACAATTGAAGTGATGTTTTACTTTTTAGACTGATGAACTGTTGGTAAGCTGTTCATTTTATACTGTTTTTCGTTGCATGGTCAAACAAGCTGTGCACGGCTTTCAGCCTGAGGGTGAGGCAAGGATAAGTAATAGACTAATCAATAGTCAGTAACAGCAATGTTAGATATCGTAGAAAATTGGAGATTTTTTATCAAACAAACAGTGAATTGGAATATTTTGTATGTTTCAATTCTGTTACGAGCCCTTTGGTTTTTAAGTTATATCTGATATTATGAGTAATAATTGTATTTGTCTACACCAGTCGGGCTTTTGAAACCAGAGCACTCAAGTTGTGTAATGTAACAGTTCAGATAGAAAAACTGGAAAAAATCGATTTCGGACCTTGATGATCTCGAGCGGGAATCGAAACCGCGTATTTCACATTTTTTTTCGATTTTCGTGTGAAAGACGCGGGTTCGATTACCGCTCGAGATCACCAAGGTCCGAAATCGAATTTTTCCAGTGTTTTTATATGAAAAACAAGCTTTGTAAAATGCTAAAATAATCAATCAAAGAGAGCGTCGTGGCCTAGTGGTTCAGCACCCGAACTCAGGTCGTGGATCGCGTGGTCTCGAGTTCAAATCTGCCCAGAACCAAAAATCTTTGTGTTCATTGTTAAATATCCGACTAACTCTCCGGTGACGGAAAACATCGATAACAAACCACATCAACCCGGATAACGGCGGAAGGCACGTTTGTCTATTCATAACAATTTTAAATGAGTTTTTCCTGTCGCCATGGTCTGCTGGAAGAAATCTCTTTCTAGAGATAAGATAACCTGTACTTTTGTACTCCTTATTGTTTTCTCTGTAATTTATCTCTTTGTGTACGAAATAATAAATAATATAAATAAATAAATAAAAGGCTCACCACCTACCACGTTGGGTATATATCATTGGTGAAAAGTGGGCTTGTGGGTGTTTCGTTCACCATGGCGGCACAGTCACTTGCCTCTGACTACCCCGCTTGGGATAAAGTCGTGATGGTATGTTATGTTATGTTAAAATAATCAAAGTAGCCACAGTTGAGTTTTCCACAGAATGGCTTTTTAAAACGACTTTAAAATGCAATAGGAAATGTGGCGCCCATAGGCCTCACATATTATTAAGATATCCTTTATTAACCTTCAAGTCACGTACGGTCTAAAATTATTATTTCCAGTTTTGGTCCTAAAATTGACAATACGAACATTTCATTGCCACAGCGAACATATTGTTGAAGTGAACACTGCCAGTCACTGTCCATGGCACTTTACATTCCTTGATCAACATTGTTAAAAATAACAATAAAGATAGAGATAGTAAAACAACACGAACATGGCAGTACATAAATCATGTCACACCCCTATAGCCGATGCGATAAGTAAGTTCAGGCCGTACCTCTTTTTGCCCCACGCAGGTGAGTACCAGGCTTTATCGATGGACCAATTGATTCATGTTCCGAATTCAAATTCCATATTCTCCTTCACAGAGGCGACCGGCCGTGATCTTCGTCTTATTAGTATGAAAATCACAAATTGATTGGGAATACTAAGTAATTAATTTGATATTCAATCTATGGGAGATAACTAATGACTTCGAAATGTTTTATGGTCTCGCGGCTTTGATTACGCATCCAAATTATTTGAGTTACGAAGGAGAAATTAATGTGGTTGTTTTTAATAATTGAGAGCAATAATTTCTAACATTATTAGATATTATATTGGTAGGAAGCCTGAAGGCATTTCACTAAAAACTACAAAAAAAATAGCAAAAATACCTTCTCTTAGAAATTTACTTGAAAATTTACGTTTTGGCGAATTTGAACAGCCTAGCCAGAGTCCAGAGTTTATCTGGGAGATGTTGTTTGCTTAGATCATTGGTTCCCAAAGTGGTCCAGGTGGACCCTATGGGGTCCACGGGAGACTCGATTGGGGTCTATCTTGGCGTCGCATTTTTTCTAGTCTTGGGGGGTCCACCGGATCCAGCAATTTTTTTTAAAGTGGTCTATGTGAAAAAAAGTTTGGCAACCTCTGGGTTAGATGGAATATCTGATTTATTCTTGCCGACTAAGCAAAGCTCCTTAGCCTTCCTTGAAGGACCTGTTGTAGTGTTGCAGTTTTCATAGGCTGCGGATAAAGCTTACAACCAGGCGGTCCGCATGCTTGTTTACCACCGACAAACTTGCCGCTCAAGTACACCCCTATTTCGTAAGCTATTACCTTTAGCATGTTCTCCAAGAGAAGATCTCTAAAAATTCTTAAGGGAAATAATATGGACGTGAGAAACTAGTCCTATAAAAAACTCACAGTGCACATGCAGCATTATCCTCTTGCTGACGGAGGGCGGCACCCCGTTGGCGGCGATGCAGAGATACGCGCCCATCTCCGAGCGCGTCACCTTCGTGAGGTTCACTATTTCGCCTTCTATCGATGTCACTGGGAACAAAACGGATTTGTTGTCAACAAAATATTGAAGTTAACACTTAGCAGTAGCTTAGATTTTTCGAAAACGTTTAAAAAAGCAATCACTCGTTATAAACACTAATTCACAAAATATGAGGGTTAAACAGATTGAAAAATGGAGCATTTTTTTTATAGTGTCCGTCAAGATGACCTCACTCCACCTGATGGAAAGCAGTCGTGAGGTCCAGATATATGGATGACAAGCACAATAATCCAAAACAATTACTGAGCTGGCCATACTCATCTTGAAGGTCTGTCCTGGCACCGGTTAGTGCAGTGTTAATCCCGGAACGCGACCTGACCGAGATAGGTCAGAGTCACTTGGCGGGTTTTACGCAATTGCATGGTGGTAACATCAACCGGCCGACATAATATGTCTCCCACCTGAAGAGCAGATGGTCTGCTGCAGGGCTCCCTTAGTCGCCCCTTACGACACCCACAGGAAGGAGATAGGGCGGTGGAAAGTATTCTTTTAAAGTGCCGCTACTAGCACGGCACAAAAATGTGGATAACTGAGCTAGATAACTTATGTAAGTTGGGTATGCAAGTTATTCTAACTAAAATATTGCATAAATAAACAGTGTGTTGTACAATTTTTGTAGGTTATCATAGCTCCTATGACATAGGATGAAGGTTTATTTTTGCCAGTGCCGCAACAGCTTTGTGTTGTGTCCGGCAAACAAGCAAAACAATATTTTTCAAATCTTTTATTTTATGCTATAAATTGTTGAACGTCATTGACACTCCCTGTTCAACCACAGTATGAAAACTTTTATGTGTAAGTTAACTGAATGCACACTACATGAACTTAAACGCTCGTTACCCACGCACTACGCACCTACCTACTCTTAAAACTGCATGGTGCAAAACAAAATATTGTAGTTTACAAGTTTAAGTCTGATCAACCTTATTAATTTCTGACGAGAGCATCGTGAGTTCGTGACCAAGGGGTTAAGCACCTCAACCCGGATAGTGGATCGTGTGGACCCGAGCTCAAATCTGTGATAGAAAAACATCGATAAAAAATCAAATCGACCCGGATAACGGCAGAAGGCTCACCATCTACTACGTTGGGTTCTAATACCATTGGTGAAAAGTAAGCTTCTGCGTATTTCGTCCACCATGACGGCAACAGTACTTGCCTCTGACTACCGGGTTGGAATAGAGTCGTGATGGTATGTTAAAATTTTCCTGTCGTAAAAGCATAACTCCATAGCCTACTTGAAAGTTTTGCTATTTGTCAATTTTAAACTTAATTTAAATAAAAAAAACTTTGAAATTGACTAGCACTGTTTTATGAATAAATATGATTTAATCAGTACATTGTATTGAGTTCAATCTGACTACCACATCCAGTGTACCGATAAAGCACTAAATTACAATCAAATACCGATAAAACCTGGATCGAATCATGCTTAATTGTTTGTTTATCAACACCTTTTCCACGAAAAACACTTTAAAATAATAACTTCCACGATAAACAAGCTTTTAAACTTGTTTTTCTTACATCAAAACGTCAACAACTTTGCTAAGTCCTTCCTAAAATTTCCCCCCGTCGTTTGTGCACTATCCACTCTAGTGCTTGCTTTACATTCCGCCAAGTGTTAGAAAACACTTCCATTCGGTAAAACTTGACGCGTTCAGTAAACAAGCACCGTTAGTGGTTTGAACTGGAGCTGTTTTCCTGACACCTTGCTCAAATGGCACCCAAGTACGTTTACAGCCATTATTCAAACAAGAGGATAAAAAGCTGGGGCAATATTTTCCGAAGAAGCTGATGGTTTAAAGTGTAGAGCCCTCCAGCCCGGCCGCCGCTTCGTTAGCAAACAATGCGCGGACAGCGGCGTCTGTTGAGCCTTTGTTGTTTTACATTTTAGCTTGCAGAATTTTGTGGCGGTAATTAATTGAACTCAGCTCCTAAATTGACAATTTATATAATTAGGCTTTCTTTTGTGGAAATTATACGCTTATTGTTATAACATTTGCTACTTTAATTTTCGTACTAAATAGCACGTAAAAATTATGCTATGGTTTTAAAACTTCTGTCAAGGGATTGACAAATTGTATGCTGACTAATAAATGGGAAAACTCTTTGAAAGATAATTGACCAAAGGAATAACAAATGAAATAATCGTGACTTAAGTAGAGTAAGCTGTGTAGTTGAAAGACTATGTGTACGAAAATAAGCTTTTATAGATCTATTAATATTTTATTGCAACTTTCAAACCCCCCAGCGCATTGATAGATAATGTATGTCCTGAAACAGTAAAAATCATATTAGGTTGGGGAAAACGTCTTTTCGCATATAGTATGTATGAACTTGTAGTAAAATCTCTTTGGCTATACTACACTCGGTTCCAAAAATTACGGGTCGGTTACAAAAATTGAAATACCTCCAGAACTGTAAAAGTTAGAATCAATGAAATAATAAACAGAATAAAGACTTTTTCACTTCTCTTGCTCTAAACGTACGCCAATATAGCCCTACGAAGCGGGCCTAAAGTGACCACTTTAGCCCCTAGGAAGTAAAAGTAATTAGTTTTTTAATTTCCTTCATGTGGCATGGTCAAACTCAAACAGCCAGTAAAAATATACTATTATCTGTGGAAGACGGTCCACTTCGGTAGAAAAAACTTCGGTAGAAAAACACAATTTTAAAAAATAGCCTATTTTTTAAAACAAATTTTTGCTTCATGCCATTATGGATGCTTTGCACGTGCATAATTATTATTCTGTGAGGTGAAGCATGGCAGTCACGCTAGAGGAATGTACCAGAATCCTAACTTTTTTGGAACTTGGGCGGAGCCAGCGTGAAACAGCCAGAAACATTAGTATATCTTTGTCGACTGTTCAGCGGGTAGTCCAGTAGTACCAAGAGACCGGATCACACCTCATGAGACCAGGAAATGGCAGACCACGATGTACAGCGGCCAGGGAAGACAGACAACTGGTGGCTACAATGCTCCAAAATCGTTTTCAAACTGCTGTTGGTCTAAAACTCACTTTATTCGCTTTGGAGGTGAATTTAAGCGCTCAAACAGTAAGAAGACGTCTTGCTAAAGCAGTTTGAGGCCCGCAAATGGCCACAAACTGGAACTGGGACATCGAATTGCAAGACAAAGATACGTACGCGAGTACCTAAACTGGACACTAGACGATTGGTCTAGGGTAATGTTCACGGACGAGTCCAAAATCCATGCTTTATAAGCAAGATGGTAGGCAGTTGGTGTACAGAAGACCAGGGGAGCGCTTTTATCAAGCGTGTGTGGAGGAAAAAGTAGCGTATTTTGGAAGCCCCGTACAAGTTTGGGCTGGGATTTCTGCCGGGTCCCGCACCGAGCTGGTACTCATTCAAAATGGAACTCTTAATGCAGAGAGGTACGTGGAAGAGATCCTCAATGAACATGTAGGTTCTTTCATGGCCAGGATGGATCGGCATGGCATATTAATGCATGATAATGCGCGTCCCCATACCGCCAGAATTGTACATGATTACCTAGAAAAGGACGGTAGGTATCGAACTCATGCAGTGGCCAGCGCGAAGCCCGGACTTAAATCCCATCGAGCACGCCTGGGACGAGCTTCAGAGATGCGTGAAAGGTCGAAACCCCCCACCAATCACGCTACCCGAGCTCAAACAAGCACTGGTGGAGAAATGGGAAGGTATTCCTCAGCACTTGCTCCGAAATTTGGTGTACAGTATGCCTAATCGCCTGGAAGCTGTCAGAAGAGTTCGCGAAGGCAATACAAAGTATTAAATAAAGAAAGTGATGACAACAATCATAAAAAAATCTTAATAAAAATATTTACTTACTTTAGTTTTTTTTGATTTAGAGATTAATATTGTAGGTGCACCTAAGTTTTATTTTATTTTTTATCTGTATAATTAAATTCTCAATTGAACAGTCTTCGTTTCATTAGAATGGCATACGTAGTTCGGGAGATATTCGGGTTTATGTGACTGACCCGTTATTTTTGGAACCGAATGTATTTGTATCTGGCTGGTTTTGGTATCATTAGAAGTTTAAATTTTAAAGAAGATAATTCCAAATTCAAACTAGGAAAATATGTGATTTTAAGTTGTTTTTCATACTGTCAAAATGAGTGAATCTAATGAAGAAATTCGATATATTTTAAAATTTTACGACAAAAAAGGTAAAAATGCAACGCAAGCCGCGAAAAAAAATTGCGATGTTTATGGACGTAGTGCAGTGTCTGTGAGAGTAGCATAAATTTGATTTAAGCGTTTTCAATCCGGAGATTTTATTGTCAAAGATGCACGTCGCTCTATTACCTATTACGGATAAAATGGATGCCATTTTCGAAAAAGTGTAGCAAGGTCGGCAAATTTGTAGTTACGAGTACGACGTAGCTGAAGAACTGGGAATTGACAAACAGTTTTGGCGCATTTCAAAAAAACTGGGTACACAAAAAAGCTCGATATTTGGGTACATCACGAGCTCACTGAAAGAAACCTAATGAACCGTGTACTCATTTGTGATTCTTTATTACGACGTAATCAAACCGAACCATTTTTGAAGATGCTGATAACTGGTGATGAAAAGTGGATCACGTACGACAAGAACGTGCGAAAAAGGTCGTGGTCAAAGGCCGGTCAGGCTTCACAGACTTCGGCGAAACCCGGGTTAACTCGCAACAAGGTGATGCTGTGTGTGCGGTGGGATTGGAAGGGCATTATTCATTGTGAGCTGTTACCACCAGGCTGGACCACCGATTTTGAACTCTACTGCGAACAACTGATGAGATTAAATCAAGAAGTTGAGAGAAAGCGGCCGGAATTAATCAACAGAAAGGGTGTGGATTTTCATCATGATAACGATGGCCTCACACATCTTTAGGCACTCAGCAAAAATTAAGAGAGTTTGGCTGGGAGGTGTTAATGCATCCGCCGTATAGTCCTGACCTTGCACCTTGAGATTTCCACCTGTTTCGTTAACATCACGAGAGGACTATCAAAACCACTCGTCGCGGTATTTTGATAAGAAACCTCAAAATTCCTATAGCAATGGAATCATGTCCCTACCTACAAGATGGCAAAAAGTAATCGAACAAAATGGCACCTACATACTTTAGTTAAATGTAAATCAACTATATTAAAAAAATGTTTTGAATGTTCTTAAAAAATGCGAAGAAACTTTTTCCCCAACCTATTAGATATATTGCCCGTAGGCAACTTACTTTGTAATTGTAGGCGTTAGTGATAGTCATATTGTTTTCTCATATTAACGCGAACACTACATTTAAATAAAATAAACTTTACGGATCCTACTCGCAGAATTTACATTTTTACATTTTCTAACTCGACGTTTCAACTCCTTTACAGCAGTAGTGATCACGGGATGACTCAGATGTTATATGTCAAGAAAGTAATTATTTACATAGCAACCGTCACTTAACTACTGTCATTTTCACTATCATCCCCGGGAACGTTACTTCTACGATTTTGACATAACTGAAATGCTCTTTAATTCGTGTACCGATGTTCCTTTTGGTCTGTCGAATGTACGAGCCCATAATTGCAATCGAGTGATAGTCGTCTACGATCTATAACCGGCTACAATTAACAAAATTTAGGCACTATACTACACTTTGTTTCGTTTGTATATAAGAGACAAATCATATTACAAATATAAAACAAAAGTTTTAATGGACTGTCAGTTGAGGCGACTCCATGCAGCTCGTATGCCGTCTTCGAGGCGGGCCGTTGAATAAACTTGGCCTGTCGATGTGTCATAAGTCAAGTGACACTCGGCCCGCGGACTCTAGTGGTGTTCCGTAGATGTAGGAAAGTGGTGACTTGCCAGGAATTGACATAATAATAATACTAGGATGTATACTAGGACGATACCGAGCAATACAAAATAGCCCTATTATATTGAAACAACGTGTACGTGTTTCATCTAAAGAATAAAACTGAAATGTATGTTTGCAAAGGCATGTTTTTTCACATGCAGGTTGAACAATCAAACGTCATGTCTAGTATAGTTAGTAATTAATGCAACTCTCTTAAGCTGTTTAAATATTTGAAGTACAATCATATTGTAATACTTTCCATATTGGATTAATGTTTGGTAGTGATTTTCAGTAAAGATTTTGCACAAAAAAATCCCAAGGCCTTTCTCTCATGAAGTCAGTAATTCCTATATTAACTGAAAAAGTGTTAACGTACACGGCTGAAATTAAAACTAAAGAGAAAACTGAAATAGGTTCACCTATATCTCTAAATTGTTGAGTATCATTTGAAATTACCTACAGCTAGCTTATGTTACTGAATGTTACGTCACAGGGAATGAAACCTACTTAGAAACAAGTACCTGGAAAGTCCTCGAGTAAAATGGAAAAGCAACATTTTCTCATCACTCTTTGTTTTGAAGTTATAATTTTAATTAAGAACTCGAAAAGTGTTGTACGGAATTGGTAATTATTATCTTCTATGAAGGTTCCGTGCCACCCTCGCAGGAGCGGACTTATAAAGCCATAGCGATAGATAAGTCTTAATGGATTCCCTTATAATTGGGTTGGTCATGAAAAGGCTTCAACAGATTCGAGTAAACATCCCTTGCGAATTCAAAAACTGTTATTAAATATTCAAGTTATTTGATAATGGGGATTAACGCGGGTTAGGTAGTGCTGTATCTGTTTCAAAGTTAGATGAAAGCGTCGAAGAGAAGGATGGCGGAGTTAATTTGCATCAGTGCGGGTAAGTTTCCGCCATTCATTCGCTTATCTACATAATTTGGTGTAGAACATGAAACAAATAGGCGCGCGACACGCCGTTGTCAGCGGAATATGTTTTATGCGGTACAATAAAGGGCGAATTTTGAATAATACCCTTTGTTTACTGGCGTCTCTCGCCGTTGTGGTTATTGCACTCTCTTTTGTCCCATGAATATCTTACATTAAAATGTTGGAGCGGTTTGTCCGGAATCGTTGCAAAAATAAAAAGTTAAATCGCTTCAGAATTAAAGTAAAAGCTTTTTTTTATCAGTTGAAACAATTTTGCAGGATTAAAGGTATACTTTAAAATCATAACCGCGCAATTATATCAGTTTCACTTAGTGATTATTGTTTTTTTTTGACAAAATGCATAAAATTAAGCGGGAGAGAAAACCAAACTTTAAATATTTTACTTTTAATCGTTAAAAATCGTAATTTTTAAAATATTCATCATATCCGAATATCTTTTTACTTCTTAGGAGTAGTGAGCTTTAATATAATATGAAAAGTTGTTCTCCGTCCACTAATGTACAAACATACAAAATGATTGATGAATGTCTGTCCAAGCAACTAGTGAATTTATCAGAGCTACTGCAAAACGAGTCTCACACTTAAAGTGATTTATGTGACCGAACTCTAAGTTGGGGATAACAAATTTGAAAGAGGCCCGTTCATTAAAAAACTATATTTGTCATGGCGGAGCCCCTCGAACTTTCCTCATTGGAATATTAAGCGAAGAAACATTGGCCTACGTAATGGATAGCCTGTATTGTTTCCAGCACAGATTTATGGAGGTAACTTGTAACGGCTTCTTTAATTAGACTTCTTCACTCAAATTGATGATTGTTATTGATGCCAGTTAATTCAAAATCGGAGGCGGGGATTCACCTTGATACCCGGTCAATTACAGATAATTTGGAAGTTGTTTGGCCGTATCGTGTAATCAAATTCGAACATGTAACTTCACGGGTTTGTTTACCTAAAATGTATAGAATTTAAGCCGGAGTTCCTAATCGGGTCTGTATTGAGCTTTCGGTTCGCTCTAAGTCATTACCTTAGTACTTTGTTAGCTTAACGAATTGACTGATGGCTGGAAGAGGTCTGAACAGCGGTGGGGTTAAGTGGAACCAGCTGATTAATCGCCGCTGTCAGTGCCGCTTCCAATTGCCACTAGTCACGTATTCCCGTCGTATAATTTTTGTTCATTTTGATTGCGCATAAGTCAATAACCAGAGTGAAAGAGCGCAATCAGACATCAATTGGCTGATCGTCGGGAATGGCGTTTGTGGAACGCGAAAGAAAGGTCAGTAAAAAGAAAGAAAAAAGAGTAGGAAGAAAGAAAAAGTGATCTAAGCACCCGCTTGGTTAGTGTAAGTCGCGTTTGCGAATCTCGCTAGACTCTTAAGGCCGTATTACGATATTTTTGGTTTGAAAGCGTTACTGAATTAATGTGTTGATTGCAACGTAAACTTAGGGGCATGAAAATGATCGATAGGACCATCAATGGTTGTGGTAGCTTAGTGGTCAGAGAAGCCTACCGGTTAGCGGAAGACGCAGTTTCAAATTCGCTTGCCACCTAGAGCGAAATTTGTTTTTTTCTAGTTTTCTTATCTTTGAAATCAGTACCTTTAATGAAGATTATTCTCAAGCATTGCTTGTTTTTAATTTCTGTGAAACATTTATCCGCCGTTTTATTTGGCCGAGTGCAAAGACGACTAGGTAAGTAATTATTCGAGTTCCGTCTAGTGGCGTAATCCCGCGGGATTAGGAAGGGCGGTGTGAATGGTAATAGCAGCTCCCGAGGTGCTGTGGTGTGATTTACTGCTAAGATTCAATAGTGAATATTTTAAGCGTTGATTTATTTGTTATCCGCTTCTTAGAGTTCTTTGGAGACGTTTTGTTAGTTACTACAGGATGTTGCTGTTTATTCGATTGAAAAACACGGAGCGTACGTTTACTTTAAAGTAAATTTCATTAACATTTACTCTTTTTTTACTACCCGTCAAGACTCCACTCTCACTCCACCTAGTGGGAAGCGGCCGTGACTCATAGAGAATACACTTTAACTCATATATAAATCATATACTTGCATAAAAACCGTCCCAGGGAGAAATATTTAAAAATGTATCCATTACACCAACATAGAATACATTTTTCTTGGTTTCATGTTCGATGGCTATGTGAGAGCCTGGAGATATACATAATTGGTGGTCTAGCTAGAGTATCACCAACATCACTATATCAAGTTATTCTGAATTTGTATAAAGCTGATGAGAAGCCAACTAAATAGTTTAAGGAGTCCGGAAACTGGGTGACCGGGTTCGCAGCAAAGCAACTGCGAGGGGTCAAGCTCCGGAGTTTTATGAGTCTGCGTATGCAGTTCTCATACGTATGCAGTCAGCGATGCATTTTAATTAAAATTTTAACTGCCTTGAAATAAGATCGAGTTTTTTGCTATCATTTTATGACTTAAGATCTGGATTTAGCAACCTAACAATTTGAATTTCGAATCGTGATACTGAAATTGTAATAATTTTCCTTAACTTTGAAATTGTTTCACCATGGAAAAGTTCGTTACCTACATAACTCGTATTATACGACTACGGCTGTTTGTTACGGTAGTCATACGACTTACCGTTACCAACAACAATGTTTTCTTGAAATGATAAATCATTATAGAACAGTTTTGTACTGAACTTATAAAATACATCACCCTCCAACTGAGAAATATCTTAGATTTTTCTTTATTCGTAACAACTGATAGCGACCCCAATTCACTAGATCCAAAAATGTTCTTTACTTGATTGTTTGTCTTGGTTGAGGGTCGCATTCAAAACATTCAGCGCTATAGGAATAACCTCTACCTTCTGCGTCAAAAGGCAAGTTATACATTATTTTAGGTATTATTTGAACATATTATATTTCCACTTATTAGGATATAGTTATATACGTGTTATTTAAAAAGATATTAGTCGAACAGAACCAACTAAAGTAATCTTTACATTCATATTACAAAAAGGGTGACTTTTATTAGTCTTAGTTTAACTAAAAGTCAGTCTTTTCTATCTTTCATGTTTTACTTCAACTAGCCTTTACGCAAATAAAACATTTTTTGTTACATTAACTCCCACGTCGTCCGCCGATCCCGTTCGAGATAGGCCAAGCTTACTGCGCAAGTTTACGAGTCTCCGTATGTACAGTCAACCACTGCTGGAGTGTAACACCTCCAGTATAAGCTGAGCCCTCATTGCGATGAATTCACTTAGTACACGCAGACAGTTGAAAAAAAACTCGGAGTCGCGTTTGAGCTGAGGTTGACTGTACGAGTATATACGGCGCACGCGGCGTGCAGTAAATATATAATTTTAATTAAAATTAAGCGAAACACATGGCACCCGTACGGACTACATCGAGAAGTTTTATGACTTTTGCTCGTGTAAAAGAATTCACGTAAGTTATTCGTAGTGCTGACTTTATAACTTTGCAATTTGATTTAAAGTATTCAATCACACATAATCTATCTTCTTTCTACCACCTATATGCAGACGATCTTCAAATATACTCGCAGGTAGCCGGGAAAACCTTCATGAAGTCGTGCAGACTGTTAATGCTGATCTGGCGCGCATTTTGGTTTGGAGCAGAGTTTTTTGACTCGAGGTGAATCCCTACAAAACTCAAGTTATTATCATAGGAAGCTCGTGGTTGGTATCGAGAATCGAGTGAAATTCGACGCCTCCTATTATGCATGACAGGATCCAAATAACTTGCAGCAATATCTTAAAAAACCTTTGTATCTATCTTGATAGTACATTAAATTGGGAAAAACAGATTGGCGAGGTAGCCGGGAAATGTTCGCATTTGCAAGCTCCCTCAGTAGACTCCGTAGCTTTTTACCCATTCCCACCAAAATTGCTACGAGTATCGTGCAAGCACTGCTAATCCTGCTATTGCTAATCCCCGACTATGCCGACTGTTGCTATTTAGATATTAGCGAAAATTCCCTCAATAAACTCGAGGGCCTTCAAAATTTCTGCAGACGCATCATTTACGGTATACGTCAATTCGATCATGTCTCTCAATTCCGGGCACAGGTGAATTGGCTTATACACACATGCCGAGATCTTCATATTCTGTCCCTTCTCTACATCGTCTTGTTTGATCCTCTTTTGCATGCGTACCTTTTTTTTTTTATTATCCAAATCACAAACTTTATTTTTTTTTATTATTAACCTGCCTACTGTAATCCCATACAATGGGTTTATGTGTAGGTGATTTGAGTCTTTACGCACTTACTAGATATAAATATACAATGTAGTTATAAACAATACATGCATTTTTTTTAGGTATTTACATTTTTACAGTGATTATTTAGTAAATTTTTACATTGTTCTCAAAGAACTATTTCACTTTCTGCAATCTGCCAAAAGTGAAGACATGCGGTCTTGTCGGAAACTGCATCTAACAGTCCCTCCTCATTCCTCTTCCTATTAATCCAAATCATTTGTTACTCGCTCCATACGTTTGTGGAATTCCTTACCTTTACCCATCCGTAAATCTCAGTCCTTATACGAGTATGTCTTTAAATCCCAAGTCAAATCGTACTTCCTCTCTCTCCAACTTAGTATTATATTATGTCTCATAATTTATTTTGCAGCCCTTAAAAAATGGAAACTGGAGATCCAATTACAATACCTATAAGTATTTTATGTAACACCATTTACTTAGTTTATTATTTAAATATACTACTGTTACTACTATTTTACTTACTCTTTGTTTTGCACATCCTTACCTGTTTTTATTATACAAGTCTCTCTTTAGAAGGTAGTCTGGAAGAGATCGCTTTATAGCGATAAGACTGCCTAAATTGTACATTTTGTCTGCTTACTGTATAAATGGTCGTATTTGTATGTTTGTGTAATAAATATAATTTGTCCTATCTTATCTTAAAGATTATGATTAAGATGGAAAGAAAAAAACTTCATACTTTATTTCTTAAAATGGTTTTCGTGAAGGCTGATCCCTCAGTTGAGATAATTCGAAGGAATTATATTAACTTGTTACGTAACGTAAAATCTTGTAATGAAAACTGCGACGTGGTGAGTACTGGTGAGATAATCGACCCACCTTAAGAAGGTCTTCTTCCTTTTTAAGGTTTAGGTTCAAAACGGCGCCTACAATCAGACTTAGTCGTCATTAGAGGCGAATGATGACATTAAAAGTGCACACAGTACACACAACAAAACTTTGTCGTTAGTTATATTCTCGTTATCTGCTTAGTTGGCTTGGTTAAAATCAGACTCAAATACTTAGAAATTGAAAATAAAAAATAAACAAGGAAAGATGGAGTTGTGTGACTTTAAACGAGGTTGAAGTTAATCGTAACAATGCTGACTAATGCAAGTTTTATCGGACAAATTATGTCGCAATTTTCAGAGTTAAATTAACTACAGAGTAGGTAATTAAAGTAAATAACACGGACACAGCACGCTACAGTTTAATGGGCGGCCATTATAGAATTAGAGCGAATTTCTATTCTAACTGAAATCTGATTAACGCGTAACCGAATCAGGCTGTAATTCCACTGGGAACGTGTTAACGAATATACCTAATGATTATGATAATTGTCTGATATTGTGTGGGAATTTTGAATATTCCTGTTCACTTTACTAGTAACTAAAAGTAATTAAAAGATGCAAGAACTGTTTATTAATTAACTATCGTTATTCGGAGTAACCCGCTGCCACTGCCATGAATTTCAATAGATGGAGGCACCAAAATCGTGCAACCTCTACTCGTCCCGTGTTTCTATTGTTCAGATTTTTGCATTGTGAGTCATTATTTGGCATTTTTCTCTTAGGGCTTTCTTACGAACACTCGTGTGTTCGGCTGACACTCAAGGGGTTAAGGTGGTCTGTCCATCAAACGTGGCACAGCAAACTTTGCTTTTTCAAGAAAATGAATTTCAATTTCAGAACTTTTTTGCGCTTATTCTTTTGGTAAATAAAGTAAAGAACGTTAAGCTGGCTGTGAGTACTTACTTGTGAGATTAATCAATGTTTACTTAAAATGATACTCTTCTTTCAGCTCCAACGTAACGTTCAAGGTTTTAGTAATGTAGTAGTGTGTTATGTTAAGATCTACTATTTACCTTTGGTTTTCCCTTGTGGCCCTCCTCTGGAAATGATATCCCCTCCATCTTCTCTACGCCAAATAATTTTAGGGGGTGGAAATCCCCGCGCCCTGCATACCAGCTTGGCAGAACCGCCTTCTGGCACCATCATGTCTCCAGACGTTTCCTCATTCAGGATGTCTGGTGGGATCACCACTTCCAGAAACGCTGTCTGCAAAATATATTACAGGTCTGCATTCAGAATTCTTCCCGCCTAACTCAATTCAACTAGAACTACTCGTAAGTTTGGAAAACACCACGCATTGCCGGGCTAAGGAAATTTCAAGTGTTCGGGAACTAGTTAAGGTCGTTTATCGAGTGAATATCTTATCCACTGTAGGTGGAACCATTAAATAAATAGAAAACTATTTTAAGGAACTTATTTTACCCAACTTTCTCACGTTATTTTTCTTGCAGAACGAATATTTTTAAACACTGACGAGCTTGCGAAAGGCGGTATTCTTTAAATTGGTTAAAACCAGCTCGTTACAGTAACTAAAACACTTTTTATTTCACCTAGATGACTAATGTGGCTATGTTCGATAAACATGTATCTGTTTAGTACTAAATACATTCTAAGTCAATTAAAGCACGATTCTACACATTATCTAACTTGAAAATTGCAATAATTTTGAAGTTAATAAAAATCTATTCTGGTCTCTCCATTTTATGTTCTTATTTATTTCCCCATTTTTATACCAACCTAGAGTCTACTGCCAAATATCTTCTTTACTGTACAGTTGATAGCAGTTAAGTTAAATCCAATAGTTTTAAAAGGACTAAAAATTTATTGGGTTGTAATTGGTGTTGGTAAATTGTTTAAATATGTCCATTTTGTGTTACCATTCAGACAAACACAAAATATTAAAACGTACCTGCATTTTCATGGGATCCGTGTTAACTTGGCACATGTATTGTCCTCTATCCTCCCGCTTGACCCCTCTAATGTTCAGCGTCCAAGTATTATAGTCGTTGTGTGTGACGCTCAGCCGCGCATTGTTCGTTATCACATGCTCGTGGATCGCCAGGATCGCCTTTGTGTCCGCTTTGATCCATGCTACCTGATCCGCGAACCATCCATTCCCGCGGCCGATGCGAACAAGTACATATATAATAAAATCACATTATTCCAACAGCGAAATCGTCTGATCCCGTCATAGGCAAAGCTTGCACTAATAGATGTCAGACACTAAATAACATTCTCACACGAAGACACAGAACAAACAGTAATTTTCATAATTCATGTTTGTCCCGGGTGGGGATCGAACCCACAACCTTTCGTGCTGAAGTCACCAAAACGGGCTAGTCAATATATTTTTTAGTACGAGCTACAAAAGTGTCCCCAGCCGATTATCTTCGCTTATCGCGCTGACTAAAAAACAGCGGTGAAGAGTTTTAGAGGGAACAAGTCTAATTACAAGCGAATGCCCCCCAAGAGGCAGTCACGCCAACGATCCTCAAGCGCGCAACACTATCTTGTTGCGAGCTCCTAGCAAAATGCTCTCGGAATTTTTAATTACATTTTGGTCTGGTCGCTATGAGCCGCTGCGGCGCACAGTGAAAACGGCCCTCGTTTCACCCGCTTTACCGAAACCGTCGACATCGCAATAGAAGCTAATTTCCTGCATGGCGCGTAACAAAAAAACGAACAGAATATGGCGTTTATACTTCTCTGGGGTGCGCTCTGAGTCCGGTATTAAAACTTTATTGTTAAAAACAACATTTACTTCTTCGTTTCAACTTATATTAAGAAAATTAATACGCCTCAAAATGAAATTTTAAATTAGCTTAATATAATTATTATGAAGTATTAAATTATCATTAGAACAGAGAGCAGGAATAAGTTAGTGCACTACGAGGTCGGTGCAATAAGGTACTACATTATAATAGGTTTATAGTTAGTGCTTGTGCAAGAACACTAATTGTGTTACTAATAGGGTGCCTACAGTGAAAGTTAACTCTAAGGAGAAAACCAAAACATTAAAGCGTCGTGCGAGACTCGTTCCCCGGCACTTGAATGTTTTGTTTTCTTTGCGAAATTACAATCCTTTCTTTTGTACCCTTTTCTTCTTTGGAAGCTATCTGTAATATTCAAACGAGTAGCAAAAGGAGTGTAAAAGAGGCAAGTAGTGCAATTTCAATCCAGAACCAGTAACTTACTTTTAAACGAACCACGATATGGAATTAGAAATTGCATTACTTGAAGAATAACAAAATACAAAAGGTATAGTTACCACTTTTAACTCATCCATACCAGCGGTGCATATCGAAGTGATGTGTTTACTAAAAAATATTATTGGGGTGTGTTTTTTGTCATGCGATTTTAGGAACTGAAAACTTTCAAATAAACAAAAGTATTTAAAAAACTCTAGACCGTTCAAAGACCCATTCTGTGCCAAAACCTCAGATATTTTTTTATAAACTATGCCAAAAGTTCAATTTTTTAAATAAAACCCTAGCGTGATAATTAACTACTAACTATTATTATAAATGTGAAAGTAACCGTTGTAAAATTAATGTTTGATCGTTAAGTTTCCTCGGCTGATGAACCAAATCTTGAGAAAACTACCTCTTGTCACAATTTTGAAAATCCTTGATGGTAAGGAACAAAACTCTAACTCAAACACACACAATTCAAATGTAATTCTGAAGTAGGTTTAGGTATCTTAATATGAGCATTACTCTTGGGATCGGCAGGCAAGATGTTATTAGTGTTGTGTAATTGCTCACCAGGATAGCGTGGCGAGCAAATATGTGACGACCGAGGGATTCGGAGCATCGTAAGAAATCGAGTGACCTCAACTAACGGTCCCATTGAGACTATTATCGGAGCTTGTTTGTTGCGAAACCGCTCACGGTCGAATCGAGGGCTTATCTCTTCGGTATCATAACGTGTGGAAACATAGCAGTACCCTTTAATAACCATTTTCTACGTTTATTTGTTTATGGTGAATTATATTTTGTTATGGAAAGGGAATGCTTACTTATTTTCTCTGCCACTTCAAGTTTTTCAGGCAAAGACTAAAACGATATGATGATGATAAAAAATAGGTCTAGGTTATTTTTAGCAATACACAACTAATCTATAATTTTTTACTTTGAATATAAACTAATTTAATAATGTACTTCGTCATAATAGAGGTTCGGTATTAATATAGATTGATGCAGCCAAAGTTTTAATTGTCGAGGCGCGGTGCGTTTTAGCGTATTTTTAGGGTAGAACGACTGATTGCACATTAACGTGTTACCGAAAAGATCTGTCGAATAACATATCTATGTAAAATAAACGCTAATTACCTGTATGGACGTTGATTCGAGAAAAATCTATTTGGATAACGTATTTTTTCATTCTGATTGTAGTTAGGTACTATCGTCTAATAATTTTATCCACGTTGAATCTGTGATATCGACCGCTTAGGTGATAGTGTTCTAGATTAACTCCCGGGACAGTTTGGGGGCAGTGCCTCTCGAAATGATTGAACGGGGACCAAGGGGTTTGTCCCGGGTTTATTTTAATTTCGTAAAGTGACTGTTTTGCAACGTAAATTCTTGGCCGGGTCTTCGATCGTGGTCTCCGACGGTTTTTGTTTTGACAGTGATTGACTTCACCTTCATTATGTAAACAAAAAAAATGAAAGCCTTAAAAGTGCTTATACACGTGTGTCATAACATGCTAATTCGTATCCCATTCTGGACTTTTTTTTTTATTTAAGTAAAAAATATCATTGTTCAGAATTGGATACTGGATAATTTGTGAGGAAAGTTAGTCGTAAATTTTTATAATAAGAATAAATATAATTGTGCGAAGTGAATTACAACTCAAAATAAAGAAGTGTCTAGAAGAACATTCCGTATTCATAAATTGTAGTGCTTTTAGTTCTATGTAAGTGTTAGTGCGAGTGTCTAGCTCTACTGCTATTGTGGACAAAGTTACAGTTTATGTGCAGATATTAGTTTGGTGTAAGATGCTCTATGCTAAGATAGAGAAACAGGTTCTATAGAAAGTGCTTGTGAGTTAGAAATAGTGCGGAAGAGTGCATCGAAGGTCGTGTGCTAAGAAGTGTGGGATTCTGTGCAGAAGTAGTTGGGTGAGATTTATAATGATTCGTTTTCAAATATGAAAAACAACAACTACGATTCCATTAAAGTGATAGTGATTTGTAAGACAGCTTCAAAGGATTATTGTCTTTGTTTACGTGAGCAGTAATGTCATATTAAATTTGCTAAGCTGTTATTATAAGCGTTCACTATACTGGATCATTAATTAGAATGAGACAATACAATTTTACTATTTAGTAAGTTACTTTATATAATATATACAAGTATCTTGAAAATTAAGGCATTATTTTGACCCTTACCCTGTCGCATGTATCACATATAATAAATAATTTTATCTTTATTGTACTAGGAGCCTGTTAAAGCAGTTTACAATGTGGAAACGCTATCATTTAAAAACAGTAATTTTTCAAAGAATCTGGTGCCAATTAATCATTATAAACCTCATCCCATAAGTGCTTAGTGAGGGTGCTCCTCTAGTGCTAGCTGTAATGAGTCAGTCTGATACACACCCTGGCAGTGGCGGAGTCGCCACTCACCCTGTAACCACCAAGGTTATTCACCACACACGTGAACATCGCGTCCCTCCCTTGGGCTATGGTCACGTTCTCCAGGGGATATAGGAAGTCTGGCTCCAGACCTAGAGCTGGAAAAGAAAAAGTCATTTTAGAAATAGTATTGCCATAATACAAAAATACGTAACTAATTCGAGAATTTGCCACATGAATGTAGGCTTTATTTGGGCTTTATAAAAAGGAAACAACTTTATTTCAAATGAAAAAAATCATTTTGATACAAAGCATTTTTACAAATCGTGTGTTTGAACGAAGGTTCGAACTCACAAAATAATTGACTGACATGAAGTTGTAGTTTGCTACGTGATGGGTAAACTGACTCGAACTCTGTTCCTTACTATAATTAAAAGTAGAGTCAATTAAATTTTAAATATAATTCGCTACAGTGATGTTAAAAATATCTCCATAAATGGGATATATCGCAATTTTCGAACATGATTATGGTTAGTGAGGTAAATGCATGTCGTTTTTTTTTCTTTGTGATGAGGTATGTTAGGTATGTTAGCCACTGACAAGAAAAAAAAATCTGTTCAAGTAGTTGTGATGCTAAATGCGTTAAGACTTGAGTAAATTTCTAGAAGTTTCTAACTTGCTTATTCCAATTTTTGGCGCTTATTTTTAAATGATTTCTCCAACAATATAATTATCACACAATAACTATATTTGGTTTGTTATTCGCCGGAGACAAAACTAAGAATTTGATAAAATCTTTCGATAAAAAAACATGAAATATATTTTACATAATGAAACAAAAAAAAGTTAATTTCGGCCGTAAATACAATTCTGTACATGCCATACAGAATTGTATACTGCACCAATAGCTAGAATTTACGGCTCAACCTGAGCTGCTGTGCTCTCTATTGTTTGAACTTGCTTAAATACTCGAGGATACAGGGCGTAAAATAAAGTGTTATTTTTCACAAGTCGGTAATCCCTAAAGCGCTTTTAACCGCTTTCCACGTTTCCATATCTCTATGTAGCGTTGAATGTTACTATTAAAACTGCAGTTACCCTGATGGCAGCCGTATTAATTAATCGAACCAGTATTAATATTATTCCATACGCGCTATTGATGACGCCCGGTATTAACCATAAAACGTTTCGCAGGATGGATTACGGTGACATTTTCATATAATATAAAAACTACTTGCAAAAAATACAAATAAATATTATTTTAATATAATTTTTATTTTATTATTATTTATGTTCTTAATTGGATCAAATTACAACAAACATTGATGCAAGGTAAGAAAAAGAGAATGATTCAGATGCTATACTACTTTTTATTTCGACTTCATTTTTTTCTTCCTTTTTATTTTTTTTTGTATTTTTTTATTGCATGTCTAGTTGAAAAACGTGCTTTGAACGAATCTGGAACTCGACTAAGGTTCGATTATTTTTTGTATTCACAAGGGTCTTCAGTGACATCAGAGGGTTACCAGAGCGATAAGTGATTTCGCCCTCGACGTCTGCGACGCAAGCATTTGCATAAATGGCGAGAAGCGGGAAGTTTGGCAGACACGAAAATATGCATTGGAACCATAAATGTTATTATAAAACAGAAGTTAAGGCATTTTTTCGATGAGATATTTGAGAAATATTTTTTTGGCGGCTCGATTTTAATTTAATGGTTTCGTAATAAAAAGCTAGGCATTTTCGTGTTTTTAAACTCTAACTAACGCCTTAAGTATAAATTTAGATTCAGATTCATTTATTTCACCAATGCAACAGAACAAAATGGTACGTCAATTACAGAAGAATACATATGAATTCGTAATAAATTACATAGTATTCTGATGACTTAACATATGAAACAATAAACAATAATTTCCGATAACTTATTAATGAAAATTCTCAAATTATTATAATAGTCAAATTAGAAATAACTATAGTAATGAAAAAAACGTCAAAATAAGTAAATATCAAGCCGTGATAGGCAGCGTATCAGTAGAAAAAAGGTTATTTAAATAACGTTCATAACCCAAACACTTTGTATTAGATTAGATGGCTTCGAATAAAAAACTAATACACAAGTTATTTCAAAAAAGTATGCATTATAACTGTACGAGCTACTGGAATTTGATCACCTTATCTAACTACTTCTCTACTACTGCTTAGGTGTAGTGATCCTGACTAATTAACCGCCGATTGTTAGTTAACATCTTTTGAAGCGCGCGGTCCCACAGACCGGTGCGGTTTTCGAAATTTGATTTTTATGTTCTGCTCATTCCTGTCTCCTGAGCGTCTCAGTACCTTCGAATCGTTCGCCAGTAATCGCATCAGTGGGTTGAATCTGGTTAGTTATTTCTACCAACCACGGTCTGTGGGACCGCACGTCGTAGAGTACGTATCTTTCTGTACCGTAATTTGAACGTGCTTTTTGTTCTAGCTAGACGACTATGTGTTTCGGAGAATGCTTATTGTACAGAAAAGCAGCGGCCGCGGCAATGCGCGATCCCGGGCCGCAAGTCGCGCCCGTCAAGTTCTTTTAGCTCCTAGCTTTTAGATCCTTAGTGATTACCAGAGTTAGAATCTTCTTATGTACCGTGTATCGAACTAAGAGTGGAACAATATACAGTGTTATAACCCATATACGTTTTGATCATTTGACATCCCACATAAACCTTGGCCGTCCTCTTCGGCGATGACCATCTGTGGGATGCCGCTGTGTAGTTATTTTGGTCCATATATCAGGGTGTATTCTACAAACGTGCCTCGCCCAGTTCCATTTTAATTTGGCAGTAGTTTCGCCCACGTCTTTTATGCCAGTTTTTGAACGAATAGTGGTGTTCCTAATTTTGTCTATTCGTTTAACATCTACATTATTATCACAACCAAATATTTATAACTCACAACTCAAATTCTGCGTTTATTTTTAAATTATCTACCCAATAAACCTAACTCAATTTGATTAATATCCAATATATAATAAGTATTTGACTAAACATAAGCGGTCTCCCAGACAGCTCGTCGCGATGAAAAAATCACGTCGTTGGTTAAATATTAAAGGTGTTATTATTCAAAACCTCTGTAACCCGAGATTATTTGCTTGGCATAGGGTGGGAGTTTCGCTAGGATTTGCTACATAAAGAAGTCCCTAAGTTTTATGATGATAATTTACCTAATTACAGTTAACGTGTAAGCAATCTAATTCTACATGCATTCGCCGCTAATTGGGACTAATCAGAACAAAATTGGTGACCACATTACACAGCCAATGCAAACGATAATACATATGTGAGCGTGCCGTCCAAAATTAAGCGTCGGCATTTTGGCCGCGACCAAAATATTCGCGGAGCAAAAGGCTTGTTTGTTGAATCGACATTTCGGCTAGTCGACATTTGTCCCCTGCTGGTTGACCCATTTGGGGTGGCCACACGTGGACCTGAAAACGCGGAGAGACTTTTGAAGGTCATATTTTAACCCATATTGTCAATACTTAGACATGAATGCTCGTAGCAACATTCATCTGTAATTTTTTTAGTTGTGTTTTAAAATTTTTTAAGCCTTTTTTTAAGGCCAGTAAATTACATTTCGCTAGCTTAACTTTCACTTGAAATGATGGTGAAGATTATTCTTATATCATGGAGCGTTACATTTTTACTTCACAAATCAAGCACAATCCAGCACCACAGGCGCACTTATCTTTTTTTTATGACGCGTAAATTACGAGCCATGCAGCGCCGTAGCCGGTACATCGCAAATAAATAAATCAATGTAATGTATCTGGCCGGTGAGGCGGAAAATGCAGATGTAATCGCGCCCATCGCCCGGTTGTACATACTAATAATTTAGTAGCGAGATCGCCATTCTGCCAGCAAATAGATAGTTCTCACTTCCGACACATGTTTCCGCGACGCGAGGAGGTGGTCACGTAGAATATTGACGCCTCAAGCTATCCCGACAATACCTACTCGGTAGAAGACATTTTTATGTGGAGCCAGATATAAATCATTCTTACCGCGCCGAGGAGCAATAACAGTGTCTTTGTGCTATTACGTGCAGACGTTTTGCAACGTACAGGGTTAAGTAAAAAGTAACATTCAGAACTTAGATAAGTCGGTGATACAACTAATATTACTCGTAGGATACTTGCAAAAAGTTGTCACACGAATGCAAAAACACATTTAAAATAAATCTGATTTCTGTTTATTTTAATGATTTACTAGAAGTTTAAGTAAATAATGTTATGGGCTTGTGAACTGTTAATAATAACTGCGTTTAATATTAATACTATTGCTAAATGCGTGTTGATGTGTAAGTAAAACCTCTGAATTTTGGGTCTGACTCTCAATTACCTCTAAATCATAGTTTTGTTTTTCTGCAAACGTCAGTGGTGACCAAACAGCTTGATAGTAAACATTATAAACTAAATAATATCAACATTAAAATAAGTGTTTAAGGTTTTTTTCGAATAATGCGAATTTGACCTTTTTTATCCTTAACATACAGCCGTTGCAACGTCTAGATGCCAGATTGAACTAAACGATTTTCGGATTCGGCAATCGGCATTGAATATCAAGTGTCCTCGGGCAGATGTTCGGAAAGTAAATAGATTTGTATAGCGATAGTGATCGGACTGCCAATAACTAGTCAATGGTCACTGCGACTGCTGGAATTTCGAATTCAACAGAGGGATAGTACTGATAGTGAAATAACAACAAGACTAGTACTTAGTGTAACTAGGTGTATTGAACAGTATTAATTCATGTTTCTTTATTTCGGCTGAAGTGACGAGAGGCTTTTTTTCGCCCTGAACAAATGCTAAATATTTTTTTTCATGAAGTAGCCGTGTGTCCTCCCCCTCCACCTCACCAAAATAGCACTGGCGTACAGTGCTATTTTGGTGAGGTAAACACATATCCGACACCTGATAAGATTTCTGCTTCAGTAAATGCTTTAAAACATCTAGACGTCCTTTAAACAATGTAGCCTTTCACAAAGTAGTTTGAGCGAATCCATAAACTGAATCAAAATATGCGTAATAAAGCGATTGTATGGACCCAACATTATTCATCAGTGATGCTCAAATAGTTTTGTAACTTGCAGAAATTAGAATTGACGAAAATGTCTAGTATTTAATTACATTTAATCTCCTTGAAATCAAGGTGATCATATTATACCGCTGTTGTAATTGTAATAATTGAACATTCCTGTGGATTCATTGTGTTTTCCAGACTTAGCCGCCTTGTACTGAGTTACGTCTATTAAGTTCAAGTTCGAATTGTAGGATAAACTACGTCATCATCGTCCTTCTGATGGTCATTTCATGTATAAATCAGGTCAAAACACAAGTCATGAGCTGCATTGTAACTAATGCAATGACTATGCAGAAAGGGTAATTAGAAGTATAAAGATCATTGAAGCAAGTTTAAAAATCAAATTCTGCGAGGCGGAACGGCTCGGCATTTATTGCATTTTAAATTAAATGTATTAATGAATTTATGCTTATGCTTTATTTATATATAATATATTCTATTTTCGTGAAAAAGGCAAGTGGTTTCCTTTTCCATATACTATAGTAACTTGGCAATTGTTTTTTGTATGATATGTCAAATACCAAGTGTTGGTATGGGACGGCTGTTAATTGTTTTCTCTATTGACCATATATTTTGTATGAGATTCCGGTACAGCGCCTCTAGTGGATAGTAATGTAACTAAATGGGCATACAACTTGCTGTAGTTAACTATCGTAGTTTACTTAGGGTAAGTTAGATGTGGGGGGGTACTGACTACCGATGATATAATAAGATGAGATGTTATAAAATAAGATGTTATTAATAATAGTTATATGATAAGATATTATTAAAAGTAGTTTTATGATAAGATGTTATTATTAATGGTTATGATATAGGATGTTATTAATAATTTAATTTGTTGTGAGAGAGAGGCACTTAATAACATTTTTGCGGTGCCCCTACGGGGTTCATGTTTTAGTACTAGTGTTCTATACTTAAGATCTTGTAAACCTACATGTAGCATTATATGATATGACTATGAATAGTCATAGTCATATCATATAATGCTCCATGTAGGTTTCAAAAGTTATAGTTATAGAACTATGACCACTTTTTTTACCTTCCAAGTGGGTTGTTCATTGCGATTTGAATTTTAAAAAGCCTTCAGTTGGTAGTGTCTGATGAAGAAGGAAACATGTACCCGGATCTCGTATCATACTTGTAAATTCAAAGGCATAAATCTCCTTACACATCACTGGTTTTCTGATCGATTTGACTTTCAAAGTATCTGGACGCTTCATGTATTAAAATACCCGTCTAGGTCTCTAGTTTAGGTTACGAACAATTAACTAACACGGTTCCGTACTTTAAAGGAGATCGAAAGTTAGTCACACCTACAACACTGGCACTTCCGAAAAGTTTTGGTTTGCCGGTCTGACGATTTTCAATAGCAGGTAGCTTGAGTAGCGCGGTACTTGCCCTGGTTTAAACTAATATTTATAGTACGCAAGTGTGTACTTAAACATTAGCAAAGTTTCATTTTAGTTCGCGTTTTATCAGTGGGCCGGGATGTTGTATAATAATTTTGAAGATAATTTTGTAAATTATTTAGCTCCCTGTTCTATCACTCTTTTAAATTTTTCCCTTCCATGTTGGTCAATATATTTAGATGATCCAGTCATGTGTGTGTGTCCAGTTTTCAGTCTTGTCACATTAAAACAAGAAGATCGATACTGCAAAGGCAAAATGGTAAGCTAAAGTTTGGTACTCTCTGGTAATCTCGACATATCGTAGCTCAGTGATTGTAGCTTCGTAGCATCAATGCTATGGCGCTACGGCCCGCATGCGAGCGGCGTAACCAGTGCCAGACAACCTAGTCTGGGTGCTTCATTTGCGATTTGGTCCAGTGATTTCGTTTGGCCCGCTCAAGAGCCCTCTGGCGGCGCAGAGTGAATTATGCTCTATTGTTGTCGAGGAGAGCCGTATCGTGTGCCGTAGTTTACAATATTCGGCGGATATTTGTTATGTTAGGGAAGTTTTTAGATTTTTTATTAATAAAAGCCGTCATTTTAGAGTTACAAACTATCGAATAATTGGCTCTAAAACAATGTTATTATAAAGTATAGTAAAGTATAGGCTAGCTAATGTAATGAGCCTTATATAAGTGAATTTTTATTTTTAGCTTTTAACAATGCATTTTCTTCTACACAAAGATAATCCCGCTTGAGTCACTAGGATCGGGTCGAATTTTTCTAGTTTCTGTCTTTGAGCCTTACATACTCGTATACTGCCCCACTGCTAGGCAAAGCCTCCAGCATTGAAATCAAGTCATCACTAAAATTCATGAGTATTGGCTTTATAACCACGTTTGCCAAATGTGGGCTGATGATCACAAACCCGCGCTATGTTCTGAAAACCTGTAAAAAAATAGCTCAACCTGAGATTCGAACTCAAATCTGTCCGTTGAAATCATTTGAGAATTATTAGCAATTTGCTTAGTTTATGATAAGAATATCTTAGTAATGAACAGTTTTTTTTTGGCTCAAAATTATTTTATCCTTTTTCTTAATTTTATTTTATTCTCATTCAAACCTTAGAGAATGAGTTTTCTATAAAAGAGTAACAACACATTATATTTTTACTAATATTAATGGTAGCATAAAAATATAATGTACGTGATGCTGAAAGTAATTCCGCATGAAAATCATGAATGAAGATGTCCCGAGAGAAATAGCCGTCGAAGTCCGGCCCCTGGCACTACACTACCACTCGGGTTTGTTTGCGTCAACCAGTTAAATGTTGGCACTAACCTTATTCGGGCCGGACTCGGATGCGTGCTTGTTATGCTTGTTCAAGTGTCTAATACTGACTTGGTCAAAGTCGAATTCTAGAAATATGTAGTGAGTTAAACACTCAAATATATTTCCTGAACAAATTAACGAGATAACTACACTGTTAAATATTTTAAGGTAGTTTTTTGACTTTATTTAATCTTTACTAGTTTGAAAAAACTGCAATAAGTAAGAGGCTGTTTATGTATATTCGTTGGGATAATATTGGTATTCAGTAAAATATACCACACATCAATAAAAAAACACTAACATCCGAATCCAGAAACGTCAATGGAAGTTGAGTAGCGCTTACATGTATAGCTGTCCCTTTCTGTGACAGGACAGCATACATTTGAAGTTTGCTTAACTTTGATTGTCGTTTGTGAATTCGGGCGTAAGACACACAGTTTTAACTTTTTTTGTTTCGCTACCTGAAAGGTGCCTGAAAGAGATTTCTTCTAGCGACAAGGCCGCCTAACTTGTACTTCTTAAGTTAATAAAGCTTTGTTTTTGTAATTGTTGTATTTGTGCAATAAACAAACATTTAATCTTACCTTAATAGACTTGATTACGAGTATAATATGATTAAAACAATAGCACAGTCTAGTCGTCTGGGTCTTTGTTTTTCATCGTACTAAATTGCTATCAAACCTTATTCATTATAATTGAAGCTCTTGAAATCTTAAGAAACAATTTACGAGATCAATCTAAAACATTTTTTCCCTTAATTCGCTTGTACAATACCAAAAACATCATCGTCTTTATCTTTACAACGTTTGACGATAGAATTTAATTTAATTAAACGTTCCGCGGTTAGGTTTAATTTAATAGGACCCTCGGAATTTATAATAACATTCACCAAGAAACAATCTCATAGAAAAAGAAAATCGAATGCAGGCAATAAATGCGAAACAATGTTACGCGAAACCAAGAATTCTGGTTTGAGGTTTCTGAGTTCACTCGCAGTAAGGAAATTCTTCAACAACATTGTTTCTAAATTAAAACAATCTCATAATTGCACATTCTCCAACTTCTTTGATGCAGCGAAGGTATTTGGAAGGGGTGTATACTCTATCTATAGGGTTGGTAGAAGGGGGGAGGTCGGGGTAAGTTTGAGGCGAAGTTAAGCCGATTAAGTGTCATTTCCGCCGCGGAACTAACACTGTTCATTAAATATTTCGAGTGACTTAATTGCTGAGGTCGGTCCTCTGGTAAGTTCTGAAATGTGAACAGATTCGTAACTCTTATTGTGTCGTAAACTTGCCCCAACGAAATTAATGTCGCAAGTTTTTTATTGTTGTCGCTTATGTCAGGTCGCGCTCACTTCACGGCCTTGCATTCCTATTCAAGTGACGGTAACCTACTTCTCCGCTGTAGTGCATTTGGTTTTAATAACCCTTTTACGTTTAGTACCCATTTAAGATCTTGCCTACCCACCTGTGAACTTTTTCGCAATACGCAATACAGTACGGCGAGTTTATGGCATGAGAAAATGTAGTATGTTTACTTGTAGACATTACACCATGGCATTTAAAGTTATCTGACTGCTTTAGCAGGTTCTAATGTTATTTCACACAAACGAATCCTCAGGTTCTGATATACCAGTGTTCTCTTAAACCATAGCCTTTTTACAGGCTTAATAACGCAAGATCAACATATTTGTTGTTTAGATACACCGAATAGGCTACTGTAAGCGTGTGTGTTCATCAGGGAATCCGTGAGAATGTTTGACACCCACTTAATAAAAACAAACTTTAAAAATGATAATAGCCTAGAAAACGTAGGAAGATTTCAAGTTGTTCGTCTACATAAGACACGTGTGGAAACTATTCTTACGGGTAAACGAATTACCTCAGTGGGGTAAATAAAAGAAACTGCTGGACACGAATGAGACCGAATAACAATTAGAGGGAGAAATAAAAATCGTAATGTACTCGTAAGTGGCAGCACAATGTTTGCGCGGGTCGACGCAACCGCAGGGCGTCGTTTGCGGCTCGCTGAGGATTTAGAACGAAAAATTGAACTTGTTTTGGTAATGTTCAGTTTACGCAAACGATGCTAGAATTTATGGACGTCAGTGTCATCTTTTGAATGTTTACTATGGCAACATTTTCGTAAGTAGTCGTACAGCCCCATTTTTTATGTGACAGGTTAACTTGCACCCTCTGTGATTTACAATGAAAATTACACTAAGGGTACTTAAGCGGAGGTAAACGCCAAGTAATAGTACTACATACCATCACGATTTTATCCTAAACGGGGTAGTCAGAGGCAAGTAACTGTGTCGTCATGGTAAACTAAACAGTCAGAAACACTTTTCACCAATGGTATAAGAACCCAATGTGGTAGGTGGTGAGCCTTCCGCCGTTATCCGGGTTGATTTGGTTTTTTATCGATGTTTTCCATCACCGGAGAGTAAGTCGGATATTTAACAATGAACAAAAAGATTTAGGTTCTGGCCAGATTTGAACTCGGGACCACACGATCCACGATCTGAGTTTGGGTGCTGAACCACTAGGCCACGACGCTATCAGTAATAGTAATAAATATGCGTGAAGTTGTGGCTGTTTGCCAGTTTACTCTTTAAAAGTACCTTAGACGCCTTTTTGGGGAAATTTACCCAGAGACTAGCTAGCTTGACCACTCCGCAGAGCACGTGGATTCCCCCTCTTACCGGATATTATGTATAACGTTAGGGAAATTATATGATATAGTCCGTAATTTCCGTAAATGATGTGGAAACTACCTTTTTGAACATTATGGTTAAATTAGATTTCATTGTAGATTTTCGTATTCGTAAAGTAATTCAAATACTTAGATTTTCACAAAAACAGTTACTACTCACCTACTGATTATGCTATATTATTTTCGTCACGACATACATAATCACTGTGTCACCAAAATGTTGAGATCGGTAGGTCAGATGACAGATGATTTTAGTTGATTCGCATACCACATTTCACAAACCGATCGTTTGACAGTAAACAAATGTATAAGTAGAAGTAATAGCATTAGTTCATAGGGGGCATAATGATTACCTCTACAAATGAATAGCGAGAGATTTCGTAGCTCTGACCGGCCTACGAAGCGCTACGGGATTCTTGTTGGTCCATATTTGCCGATATCAAACCAATTTGCAGTTGGTTATTGTATTAGAGTTGGGGCGATTGTTACGAGATTGCAAGATTAAGAAGGGGTGTCACTGGGAGTTTGAAAAATAATATAGTAATCGTTGGTGGTTCTTGTTACTAGGTTAACGCGATTCATAGATGGCTGCGGTGGCAAATTTTTACAAAGACTTGGTTGGTCTCTCTCTGAATTTGTAATATTGTAGTTTTACTATCCTCCTTTTTGCTTATTGTTTTTTTTATGTTTAGTTAGACAATCGAATTCATTCGACCTCTTTAACTAAAATGCATTAAATTAACAATTTGGTGTAATAAATTATTTCAATGCAAAAAATAAAATAAAAAATCTAATCGGTAAAGTTTAGTGACTAGACTAAATGCGAAACTTCTAATTTGTCAATTTTTCGGGTTACAATTTACTTAAACCTTGTGTAGGTAAAACCTTTTACTTTAAGATTTATTGCCTACTCATAGCTAAGTTAAAAATCGAAAAATACTTTATTCTTATTTTTAGACTTTCACAATTGAATTTATTCTCAAAGGATCTGTTAAAATCACACACGCTACCACTTTAACATTTACACGTGGCAAATATGATGAAAGCTAAAGAGAATTGTTAAATGACCGCTCTTAAAGATAGTTAAGTAGAAACCTTAAATTAATAAATGGAAATAAAAAATCCCTACATGAGATAACGTCACGTTTATTCGGCGCCCGCTATCGGTCCGGTTTCACTTTTTCAATATCCCGCATCTAATGGCCGACAGATGGCAAGTTGGGCAAAGCGATGCTATCAAAAAGCGATAGGCGGGCGGTTCGCCGGTTATCGGAGCACTTTGCGCTTCCACTGACGTGGGTCAACTTACCACATGTTGTACATGGGTTTACACGATTAGATATACTTCTGGAAGTGATTTGTTCTTTTTTTCGTTGTAGTTTTTTCAAGGTTGATCGATTGTATTGTAAAGCTTGCAAAATGAGTGGCTAATATTAGGTTTAGGCCCGTATTCTAGAATCGTACTCAAGCACTGATCTGTACTTGAGTAGAGATTACAAAACGTCAGTTCACACAAAAATGTGACTCAGATCTATACTCGAGTACAGATTTTGTTTTAGAATACGGGCCTTAGTTTATCAATACACGCTTTCGAGCTGAGAAGTAATATAATAATAATATATCGTAACCTCTGAAACAACATTTCAAAGAAGAGCATAGACTACTTGTAGGTTCCGTAAATAACAGCGCGCTCATTGCAAAGCGGTTACGGTGTAAAACCATGGTTCAGAGAACGAATCCGTGGACAAGAGCTAGAATATCAAATGAACTATGAGTGACAGTTAATAATAATACGGTTTCAAACTAGGTACTCAGCTTTTAAGCTGCAAAGTAATAAATTCAAAATTACTCCTTTAACGCTTCAACTACATTATCATGTCAAACATTATAAACCTGACCAAGCTTTTGATGTATTTAATCAAAATACGTCTCATAGCAATCATTGTCAAGTGAAATTTTATGCTATTTTTAATATGACGGAAAAAATTGTCATTGTTCCGCAGACAGATTACAGCTGTACATTTCTGTTTAATAACGAAGCCCTTTTAATTTGAGTTAATTGTATTTGCCACGGGACGTGATTACAACCCTGTCTTTGTTTTTCAAGTCAGGTAAAATTAGAGATATCATGTTTTGTGCTATTGTGGGAAATCTTTTGTCTTCTTGTATTTCAGCAGAATGTAATTTACGCGAGCGGAGTTTAATGCATGTAAGTTCGAAGGTATTTGTGACATTAAAACTACTTCAAAACCCAACATTAAATCATAAATATGGGTATTCTAAACCACTGTGGGCAGGAACGGAATGCTGCAGTATTTTACGAATTGTGGCATATCAGCAATGTATGCTGACCACAAATTATGTTTTGGCTTTAATTTGGTTATGTTAAGTTAAACCTATTTTTAATGATTAAAAATGGGTTTGCGTTTGGCCCTCAGTCTTGCCTAGTGGTAAGCGATGCCGAGGCCGATGGTGGTACACGCTTACCCAGAAAATTACTTTTGACTCTGGCCTTGAAGATACCGTTGTAAGTATCCGGAAACACAGACGCAGGAAGAGCGTTACACTCCCTGAAGCGGTGCGGACCAGAAAAGACGCAGCAAATTGTTGAAAAATCGACCACATGGGGTGGAAGCCCTCCCGGCGTCTAGTGGTCCGGTGGTAGAAAGTAAAGGGTTGACTAGTTCCTACGCATACTCTCCGAAAACACAAATTTATACAAGTTCCAATTATTCTAACCGTGCTTCATTGTTTTCAGCCTATATTAGACTGCTCATTTATATCCTATTCTAGAGGCCTTTGTTTCCCCCATACGTGATCCCATCGTCCCGCCCGTTTTTTAGGGCTTCCACTTCCCGCCAGGCGTCAGGAGTTGCCTTGCTCTATGCCTGGAACATGTGCACAAGTAGCATTTGATGGAACATCGTCTCCATTTAACAATGAGAAACCAGCCCATTAATAAATTTAGTTCCAAAATTCTTCCGTCGTTTCGTCATTGACCTCGTTTCTAGGTCGGATGTGGTTTTATTTTATTAATAATGTATTATGTCTTACGAATTACTAAACTGCTGCCTGCTGTTCCTGGCAGGGAATATAAATAACATTCCTACTAACTCGTAAAAACGTAGAGCGCCTGCATTTCATCTTATCAATTAGATTAGACTAGAACGTAGATATTTATTCTTATTCCAGTTAAATGGTTCCAGAATACTGAAACACAGTCATAGCTATTCATCTGGTGCAACTCTTTTAAACGCTGCAGCTAACTGCACTTCGTATAAAAGATTAAATTACATTTTCAGTTCGTATTCGAGCCATAGTGCCGCGGTAAGTCGCTAGGGTTAGCAATGAGCTACTTTCTTGAGTTTAGCTTACCCCATTATGCGTCAGACTTGTCATGGTACATGAAAATGGGAGCTCTAAAATGTTTTCTGCTCGATTATATTCCTTTACTTTCTAAATATATTGTATTGCGGTTCGTAAGTAGCATTAAATTATCAGATGTCTTTTATTTGATTGATTTTAGAATGGTTTCTGATTGACAGTGATTATTTCATGTTTTTACTAGATGCCTGTTTTTTTTTTTGAGAGGCAAAAATCATTATAGTTTTCATCTGTGTGAGTAGCATTGCTTAGTATTTTACGTTTCTTGATCAATTGCAAGGCTATTACACATTTTGGACTAGCCAATTCGGTTGCTTATTTGATTAAGCTTTCGATTGAATTGCAAATTGAGTTCGGATGCACCCCTAATGACTGCGTTTCGGCATCGACATGTCTGGTGTATATTTGTATATCGCCTTCCATGAGGTGTTAATGAAAAAGAAACCTACTAGGCCCAGATGGTAAGTCGTATTTTTTTCCGGTGATAAATACGGCCATCAATTTTTTTAATTTTTGTTCATATTACTTTACTGTTTGATGTTAGCAAGCTCGCCTTAGGGTCAAAGTTATAAGAATTTGCTGCTTTTTACATTTTTGCTATCAACATTTTTCATACTTGCTCATATCACCTTATTATTCACTAGTAGCAAGCTTGCCTTTAAGGTCAAAGTTTTTTCCTTTTACATTAACTAGTTCCTTTCTTGTGATCTTAACGTCTGGAGTGGCATTTTAGCTGTCCGCCTGCATTGTTATTCAGTCGGCGGCGCGGCGCTCACGCCCCGCAGCTTATCGCCGGCCCCAGCCGTTGTAAATTAAATAAATATACACCTAATGAGCGGAAATACAATGCATGACTAAGCTAAATAATTGCTTCATCTCCTTATTCGCAAATTTACTTGATTCGGTTACAATCTCGATGTTTCGCTGTGAGGGTTGATTGCGATTTTGGATGAGATTCATGCTCCGTTTTGAAGTAGAAATATTAATATGAATTTACTAATTGTTTTATTAATAAATAAGATATATGACTTAGATGAATCTTAAACCAAGCCTAGCTCGCTGGTTGATGATGGAGTTTTTTTTATTTGTTTTTATTTAGTGCTCAAGTGCGTACCATTCATTAGTAATTTAATACCTTTTTAGTTTAATTTTTGTATTCTTTTATTGCATGTTGGGCCTTTAAAAAAAATTCAAAATTCGTTTATTTATCTCCAAATGACTATTTAACACTAGTTGCAGGAGCCTCCTTTTAAGCAAAACAATACCTGTGCCAGGAGACTCCGCTCCTTCTTAACTGTTTTACTTAACTGTTTTTAACTCTAATTTACAGTCATTTTGCCTTATTTATAAGTATGAGTACATTATGCGAGAAAAAACTGATCTAATCACATTTTATTCTGTAAATCTCACAGGTAATTTATAATGTATATATGTGTGCTTGTGTGTGCGGTGTATTGTGTGTGGTGCGTGGATTGTAAATTTTGCAATATGTGATGTGTTTTAGGTGTAAGTATGTAAGTGTTGCAAAGTTTAAATTCAGTGCTGTCTGGTGTAAGGTGTAAAAGGTTGTGCTTGGATGGGTATGTGTATACTTTATATACATTTTACTTCAACTTTATTTTGAAAAGATTTTGTTGTTAAATTCATAGTTTAAATCATATGGCTTAAGTTATTTTGTAAGAAATGATGTAAACAATCACTGGTAAACCTTAAAATTAAATGAATGATCGCAAGTTCTCTTCACGTTATTTTTTAAATGTAGTCTATAATGTCCGATTTGCGTAGTGCGCTGTAGCACAGTTTCCTGCTTTGACTTGGGTAGTGTCCCGGGCTCGATTCGAGTTCATCCCAGTTGCGTTAAGCTCGAGCCAGTGCGCTGGAATTGTTTAATAGACAAATATTATAGTATGACATAGAAGACTCATGAATTTAGAATCCCTAAAAGCGATCCATTCTAGATAAGGAAATAGCTTATTTCAGTAAGGTAACTTGGGGTTTGTTAGTGAGTGTTTAGTGAGATTATTCTAGCGCTTGAGATGTTGTGATATCTTAATTGGTTTGTAGATTGCAGGACAGTATCTATTTCTTTTAAATGGACTTAGTAATCATAAAAAACTTTGTTACTTTGCCGTTTGAATACTGCTTAATCGCGTGTTATTACACCCCAACTAAAACAGTTGATTCTTAAGTGCATTGACTAAGAAACTTACAAACAGATTCTTGACCTTTATGACCTTATTACATACTCAGTTCATGTAATATTTTTCTACTCTTAAATAATGTCGGAAGCGCGAGAATTGTACGAAAAATCTTCTCCAAGTAAGTACTGCATAAATAAGACGATAGACTCTGTATTGCATAGATAGGGCAAAATGCAAACAATCGACTATACGCCGGAGCGGAGACTAGCCCATAAATAAAAGAGAATTTATTCAAACGAGTAGAGCTGCGTAATTTATTATCAGTCTCAATTTTTAACTTGTTTTAGTTCAAAATCTATACGGGAACTATCGCATTATTTATGATATTCTTCCTGCATTTTAATTTTCATACAAAGTGTTTGCTGGTAGGAAAAATTCGGGATGCTAATCCACCCCAGTCTACGGAACAAAGTTATGATAGAGGGTGACTTTATACGATTTGACTACTTGCTCTTAGAGAGATTAAGGCCCCTTGTTCGGATGAAACGAGACGGGATTTGTTATAAGATGTCGTTTGGCTTGTGCAAATGATATGGGTAATTTATGATTTCATGTTTACTTGAGATGCCAAAATAAATATTAATTTATTATTTAAGTGAATGGAAATTTAAATATGCGTGCATTCACAAAAGTTCTAATATATAAATTAACAACGAATAAGGGAGAAAGCTTTCGATAGTAACTAAGTAGTCATTTAAATTGAATACCATGCAATTCAAAATTAGAATAGATAATAGTTACGGGATTTCTACCATCTACCTTTTTGTTTCTGAGTTTCCGATATTTCGGCACAGTTGCAAGACGAGTTACTCCGTGATCGTGGCACACAGCCACGATCACGGAGTAACTGAAGATCTTGCGGGTGAGTTGTTGTTGGCAGACATATCGGGCTACCCTCTTTCGAAGTCTTTTATTACGCTCGCTGCCCGTACTATTGTTTGCTCACTCACTATTCACTCGCACTTGTTCTCGACACGTGACACTAACAAACGTAACTTCGTTGCATTTTACGGTTTTTGCACATTTGAATCACTAAATTTGACTAATTTAACGATTCACGATTGAAATTTTTGTTGTTAGTAATTTCAATCGCTTCCCTAACCAATCTTGGTTTGTAGTGGTCTGTCAAATTATCTGATCTTTATTAAATTCAATCCAGCGATTTGCAATT
Source organism: Udea olivalis (assembly GCA_947369235.1). Lineage (NCBI taxonomy): Eukaryota > Metazoa > Arthropoda > Insecta > Lepidoptera > Crambidae > Udea > Udea olivalis. The sequence continues at coordinate 10,882,975 of OX376341.1, read as the reverse complement.
CAAAAGTTCATTTTGAAGATGATTTCTACGGTGTTACGAAGCCTGAATGGCATGTTTTAAACAGTAAGTCAAAAACCTTTTTAAATGTTTTTTAGCTAAAGAGCGTTCTAAAAAATCTTAATCTCATATGGTTTGTCACTTTTTACATCTCAATTCAAGTTGAGTTTTTAAAAAGTACTCATTTTACCCTTCTATAGTGAGTATTACCTGTTCACTCCAAGTCTCTTTTATCTAACTGACAGAAACCGCAGACAAAAGTGCTATAAATGTTCTTCAAATTTCGTGAAAGGAAACAGTGCAATACACGACAAAAGCAACAGCCGGGCTAACGTTTCATTTACTGCATGGGCAAGCGTGAAATAAAGTAAAAATCTATTCAGTAGTAAAATCGATATGCTATCAAAATGCACCGCTCTCTCAAAGGCCGGTTCGCGCTTCAAAGGATGTACCCTACGGAGGTAGGTACAAATAAGATAGTACCCGGCTAGAGAAACTTGTGACTAGCGGTATTTTTGTAAGGCTGAAAATGTTATGCATCGCCAGAGTTGGCACTTACGTAACAGAATCTATTTCCAAAACGGTTAAGTAGCCTGTACTTTTAACGCGTTAAGTACATTGGCAACTTACAATAATTTATTAATAAATTACGTTTGGCTTCTCAATTTAGTTAAACAAAATGTGTTGGAAAGACTTCTGAAACATCGTATTACAAAGTGTAATATCATCAATTTAATCAGTTACTTATTACTGCTAAAATAATCAATTTGAAATGATGACTAATGTATATTTAAATAATTGAATAAAATAGTACTAAATAACTTTCCATGACAAGTGAATAAATAACCTGCTACTCTCACTAGCGTATTATCGATATGTCTTTTATAGCTATAACTAAGTATCTACCTAAAATGGGCTTAGTCTGACTTATTGTCTATTATAGCCCATTCCCATCTTATTTATATAGTTATATTCTTTTTGAAACAACTTATTGAACAGAACCAAGGTATAGCAAAGGTGGACGACAAATATGCATTTATCAGCCTTACAAAAAGATCATTACTTAAAACATTCAGGGCCCTCATGATATGGGTAGTGGGAACGTTACACTCAGATCAGCACGAACCGTGAAGGCTCCGGTTTCCTATCGGGAACACTCGCTCGGCTCTTCGTTTCTCGCGGTATAAGCGCGAGGATGATGATCACCCAGTTCTTCATTGTCTGAGCGATGCTGTTTTGTGTATTTAATGATTTCTAAGAATGATATATACCGTGAGGCACTTATTGAAATACTTTATATTTTAAATCCAGTGAGTATAAAAACTGCTTTTAATAAATAAAATGTTAGTTCAGTAACACTTTTAAATAAATACTAGTTTATTTTAGAATAAATTGTAATGTTGTATCTTAAATTTAACATAAATGCAATTTTATTGGAATATGTATAACTTTTCACGTATTTTCAAATGTCATACGCCTAAAAGTCAGCCAACATAGAATATCGTCCAGTATCTAAAGCATTCACGCTAAACTCATCAAATGCAAAATACTAATTCTTACTGTATACCTACTTGTAATAGCTATACGGGTCATCTCACACCAAGTCTGTACAAGTGTACAGTCAACAGCAGAAGTACAATACTTGAACGTACCAAAATTGATGATTTCACAATAACCATTAAGTTTATTAAAATACTAAGAATATAAATAAGAAAGTTCATTCATTATAATGAATATTTGCAGCATGTGATAAATTTTTTACGTAGTTTTCATTCATAAAAACAAATTGGAAGTTTGTTCAATCATCATTTATTTTTGCTCAACTGTACACCCAAATCATGCAGACTGTTCATAGATGATAGTTGATATGGTAAGATCAAGCTAAATTATCTTGACTAAAATATAAAAAGCAAATAAACGACTAGTCACTGGACCAGGAACATTTGCTTGGTACCATTTAAATCAATTCTGTTACGGTGTTCGAGAGTAACTAGATGTACCTACCTGCAGTTACGTACTCACTTCCTTTGAGGCAGGCGGACCGGTCTTTGAGAGCACCGATGAATTTTCATTTTCACAATATTGATTTTTCTATAAGATGCCTTCTGACTTCGATTTTAGGGGTTTGCCCCCCCCCCCCCTGTAAGTTCATCTCACATTCTAATCACTTGTTTTATAAAGGCAGCGGTTGAGCGCCGGAGGGAAAGAAATTCGTGACTTGCGATTCGTGTACCTGAAAGTCTTGAAACCAGGTTTTTGTGTTGGGTTAGGTTATCTGGGGTTCCTTCCATGGGTTTCTATAACACAAAAGAAAACCTATTTTCTGTATTTATTTTTTATTTTTTGACAATTACTTATTACCAATGACTTTAGTTAAGATTCCTGTTTGGTTCAGATCTGGCACTAACCGTATCAATCACTACGTACGTTCAGTACAATACTTTTTTTTCTAAATGTTTTAATAAATAAATCTGGATATTTTTACAAGAGGACATCTGACCCCAAACCAAAAACAACTTACGCCGGGAGTATCTGATATGAATGATATGATTCATCAAAATGATTAAGTACTCCAATAGATCGTAAAACGAAATGAAAAAACATAACTACAATGTGTTCTATTAAAAACATTTTCAAAGAAAAATTATATTTGATGGCATTAATCGAAAATTGTAAGTATTTGTCTTTTGGCTAGTACCCCGCCCAGCAGCGAGGGAGACCGTTCGAGAATTTCAATTTAGGAGAAGAATGCGCCGACATAACGTGTGGGCCGAGATATTTTGATAGGACATGTTCTCCGTGAATAAATTTCTTTTCACATATTAAAAGTTTTAAACGGTTTATTTATTACCAATTTATAGAGGGAGGATGCATCACATCGAAAATTTTAAATCTATTACAAACAGTTTTTCACGCCAGCGTACCTTAATTTTTTAATCATTATCCTGATTGATTTTTCATTTAATTTTCTTCTAATAAAATTGCAGTATACGTAGTGAGTTTTGTTACAAGTATTGTTATTATTTAAAACATTGTTTAATGTATTGGAGTCAGTAAAAAGTTGCCGTAGTTAATGAATAAAATGAATTTAAAAAAATTCTTGAAGGTATTTTTAACCATTTTTTAGAATGAAGTTATTTCCTTGTAACTTTTTTTTATATATTGGACTAGACAGTCATTTGATCGCAATCGCAACTGATGGTAAGTGACGATGCGATCTATGATGGTACATGTCTGCCTAGTAAATGCCTATTCACCCTTGTCTTGAAGAGACCTAGATTGTATTGGTTCGGAAACACATGCGCAGGCAGCGAGTTCCACTCCTTTGCTGTTCGCATTTTTAACTTAGTTTAAATAAGGTAATTTTTTTGTTATATTAAGCTTGCTGTACTTAATTATTTCACTTACAAGGCAAATAGTCCTAGGAAGTTCCAAAACAATTTCTTTCGCAGTTTAATTTCAATGTCGTTGCATACCCTGACCTAATCGATAACCCTATGGAATTTTCAATCTGATCAGGAAACGGCCACAGAGGGAAGAAACGCTGATATTTGCATGTCGAGACCCGCCAAGTAGGTTAGTTTCCAATTTATTGTATCAATTTCGTTTAAGGCACCTAGGTGAAACAGGCGGTGGTACGAGATATTTCCGGAGCTTTGCAGTTGCGATACAAAATATTAGTCTTTGAGAGAAGAAATGTACGCCGGAGAGCGAAATTCAACTTGGATTTTTAATTCAATTTCAATAAATGCGAGTTTCACTTCGAATGTTTAATCTATTGGATTCCTTTTGTGTTGACAAAGATAACATTGCTGAATTGAGGACTTATTTACTCATAAAAGTAGTTTTTAACTCAAAGTTTGTATTTTGAATTACTTTTACTTATGTACAATGGCATAGTTATCAACTACATAAACGTTATGTACCTGACATTATTGTAGTAAAAAAAGTATAATTTAGGGATTATTGTTAACATCTCGTAGTACCCGGAGAATAAAATGGTAATCGGAAAAGACAATTGTTCAGGATAAATTTAATGAAAAACATATTTTTACAGATTAAATAACAATTATTCATGTGGGAAACTAGAGTGACTACTCAAATGAAAGTAAATTTTTGAACGTTTTATGATCTGTAAGTATTTTATTTTTAATAAGTATTAATTTTTAAAAAGTTTTAACATAAAATAAATAATGGCATATTTGAAGAACAGTTTCTTTATAACTAATTCACTATTAACATTTTATTCGCATTTTTTTCATACAATAGTGAATATTACAATAGAAGGTTGCAAATGTTTTAAATAAAATAAATATATAGTTTTGTTGAGACTATCGTGCCAAGCCCTGCTAAATGCCTTCGAGATGTCGAGAGAGACAGCGAGTGCTTTGCCGTGTTTCTCGATCTGCAGGTAGATGGTACAGGCGTGTCAATACTGAAGACATACAATGCAGAGAGGTTTGATTCACTTATAAGTAAACAAATCACTTGCAATAATTGTTATCAACAAGTAGTGGAGATGGATACTGAATTGTCACGTGTTGAGGCCACGCCAACTGACTTATCAGAGCCTGCTAAGGTGGATAAATGTAATACTCCACAGGCTGCTCCAAATAATAAGAATAATACTTTTATATTTTCTGACAAGCTAGGCCAAGGATTAGGCATATTGTTGTCTAAAAAATCGAATCAACAAGTAATAAATTTATGCCATCCAGGTATGTCCTATTCTGACCTTGTTAGTAACATCTCGAAAGAGAAGCTAGGGGTAAACTCCACTGTGGTTGTCTTTCATGGGGACTGCCGATCATTGACAAAAAAAGGGTTAATTAAAAATATTGAAACAATAATGGGCATTCAATCAAAGAACAAGTGTAAATTTATTTTGTGTGCATTCCCATACTCAAGTACCTCAAGTACTTCAAGTCAGAACAAGGTCATCCAAGACCTTAATTTAACTTTGTATAATCTGACATGTCGTCATAGTGACATTGACTTTTTTGATACAAATCTGTTTGTACCATACTTTAGGTTAACTGAAGATACTATGTATCTTCCCATTAGGACTAAGCAGAAACTAGCTACTTTGTTAGCAAATAACATTAACAATGCCGCTATTGGCAGTATTTTCTATTCTGACATTAGTACTAGTACTAATTTATCTATTTCATGTGATGCTCCTTCAGCGTCTTGTTTAAACTAGGACCTAGGACAACAGCCAAGCCCAAATACTTGAATTTATTCCACCAAAATATTCAAAGCTTGACGGGCAAAGATTTAGAAATAGAACTATTGCTGGAAAACCAAAATATTGATATTTTATGTTTTACTGAACATTGGCTGACTGATGAAAACTATCAGTCTTTTGTCCTTAATAATTTTAGATTATCAAGCGCGTTCTTTAGAAAAACTACTATTCATGGTGGTTCATTAATTTTTACTGCAAATAGTTTGAAATGTAAAGATCGCACTGACATTGTAGGCCTGTCCATAGAGCGTATTGTCGAATTGTCTTGTGTTGAGTTAGAGGGCTTTGTTGTGATAAGTGTATACCGTCCCCCAAAAACTAACTTAGATAGATTTGAGACAGTTATGGAGGAAGCTTTGGGTAGGTTAAGTGCTAAGTCTAAACCCATTATTGTGTGTGGTGATTTCAATATAGATTTGCTAGTAAACTCATCTGAAAGCAATAGGTTATTGTCGCTATTTAAATCCTTTGGTCTGGATTATCAATTCCATGAACCCACGAGGATAACAGCCACAACATCTACTTGTCTGGATAATGTATTTTGCAACTGTGTACCCATTGAAAAGGCAATAGTATCTGAATTAAAGTCTGATCATTGTGGGCAGAAGATAACATTTTTAGATATAACTAACAATAGCGTTAATTACAGGAAAATAACATGTAGACCGAAGACGGGTAATCGCATTAATAGTTTTAAAACTAATTTAAAGCATAAAGTATCTTCCATTCCTTATAAGCAGGGTGACCCTGATGCAGTCTACAAAAGACTGTTTGATTGTGTTAAAAATGAATTTGATGCTTGTTTTCCCACCAAACAAGTTACTTGCAGAGTTCAATCTAAGTTTTGTGAATGGGCCACGCCTGGAATTTACAGGAGCAGACGTAAGATGTATGAGTTGTACGGCATGAAAAAATACAATTTCGATCCACTTTTTGTTGAGTATGTCAAGAACTACTCCAAAATATTCAGAAAAGCCTGCACTACAGCTAAGGCATTGCACATTCGTGATAAAATATCAAAGTCCACTAACAAAATAAAAACCACTTGGGACGTCATAAATCACGAAACAGGTAAAGCTAAACAGCGCGATACCTCATACACTCTTAATATTAACAATAACATCTTACAATCAGAAGCATCTGTTGCTGAAGCATTTGATAAGTATTTCAGTAATATACCTATAATCACTACAGCTTCATTAAATTCCTCACCAACTAGAGCGGAACATTTGTTGAAAGATAATGTATCTTGTTGCAGTGTATTCTTTAAATTTAAACATGTTGAGTCACTAGATATAATAAAAGCATTCAGATTAATTAATTCAAAAGATACCGCTGATCTTTGGGGTATATCAGTCAAAATTGTTAGCCACATAATTGACGTGATTGCCCCTTATTTAGCCGTAATATTCAATGATTGTGTGGATGAAGGTGTTTTTCCAAACTTAATGAAACACAGTAGGGTTGTACCACTTTTTAAATCAGGCAACAAACAAGACCCAGGTAACTTTAGGCCTGTTTCAATCCTACCAGCTCTAATTAAGATCTTTGAAAAAATCATTCAAGAACAACTATTAAGCCATTTTTATGAGAACAATCTCTTACACAGTGAACAATATGGATTCACGAGAGGCCGTTCTACTACTGATGCTGGCATTGCACTTCTAAAACACATCTTTAGGGCTTGGGAGAATTCACAGAACGCTCTTGGCGTCTTCTGTGACTTGTCCAAGGCCTTTGATTGCGTTGATCACGATACACTTATACGCAAGCTTAATTTTTACGGGGTAAGGGATAATGCTTTAGATTTGGTAATTTCGTACCTTAGTTTAAGAACTCAAAAAGTTGATGTTAACAGTGTACTCTCTACAGGATCACAAGTTAAAATGGGGGTCCCTCAAGGATCCATTCTGGGTCCATTACTATTTCTGATATATATAAATGATTTACCTTTTTACTTAAAAGATATTTGTGATGTTGTATTGTTTGCAGACGATACATCTTTAGTTTTTAAAACTGACAGAAATAAAAACCTTTTTGATGATGTTAATGACGCACTTTCAAAGGTTTTACAATGGTTCACAGTAAATAATCTACAGCTTAATGCAAAAAAGACTAAATGTATTAATTTTAAGTTGCCTAATGTTAAAGATAACCCCATTAGTCTAAAAATTGATGGTAATACTATGAAGCTTGTAGATACAACAGTTTTTCTTGGAATCACACTAGATTCAAAACTGCAATGGAACCCTCATATAACAGCTCTCTCAGGCAGACTTAGTTCGGCTGCATTTGCAGTGAGAAAAATTAGGTTATTAACAGATGTTGATACTGCTCGTTCAGTTTATTTTAGTTATTTCCATAGTGTAATGTCTTACGGCATTGTACTTTGGGGTCAAGCGGCGGATATACAAACCATCTTTATCCTCCAGAAGCGAGCTATCAGATCCATCTATAAGCTTCGTGCACGGGCTTCACTTAGGGAGATTTTTAAGGAAATTGGTATCCTCACTGTAGCGTCACAATACATTTACAATTGCATTGTTTTGGTCAGAAAAAATATTGGTCTCTATGCTAAACACAGTGACATACATTGCAGAAATACTAGGAATAAGGATAAAATTGCACTTCCACTCTTTAGGTTACAAAAAGTTTTAGGATCCTTTATGGGGCAAGGTATACATTATTACAACAAAATTCCAAAAACCATTTGTGAGTTACCTTTACATAGATTCAAACATCACATCAAAACAGCTTTATTAAAAAAGGGCTATTATACTACAAAAGACTACCTTATAGATAAAAATGCCTGGGTATAAGCGCTCTTCTCGATGCGGGATTAAATAGCTCTATTGTAACAGATGTTTTATTGTAAGAGTTAATAGGTACCTAGTTTGTATGTCATCATCATCATCATTTCAGCCGAACGACGCCCACTGCTGGACATAGGCCTCCCCCAAGGATCTCCACAACGATCGGTCCTGCGCTGTCCGCATCCAGCGGCTTCCCGCGACCTTGACCAGATCGTCGGTCCACCTTGTAGAGGGCCTGCCCACGGAACGTCGTCCGGTACGCGGTCGCCATTCGAGAACCTTTCCGCCCCAACGGCCATCGGTTCTCCGCGCTATGTGTCCCGCCCACTGCCACTTCAGCGATGCAATCCTTCGAGCGATGTCGGTTGTTTTTGTTCTCCTGCGGATCTCATCATTTCTGATTCGATCGAGCAGGGAAATACCAAGCATCGCTCTCTCCATTGCTCGCTGGGTGATCTTGAGCCTTCTTATGAGACCCATAGTAAGGGACCACGTCTCACTCCCATAGGTCATTACTGGCAACACACACTGGTCAAAGACTTTTGTCTTGAGACACTGAGGTATTTCGGACGCAAATATATGCCGGAGCTTCCCGAACGCTGCCCATCCGAGCTGGATTCGACGAGAGATCTCTTTCTCGAAGTTGGACTTACCTAGCTGGACTGTCTGTCCCAGGTAAACATAGTGGTCAACAACTTCGAGTGTAATGTTCCCAACGTTAACTGGAGCGGGTGCAATATGGGCATTTAACATGATTTTTGTTTTGTCCATGTTCATCTTAAGACCCACTCTTTGAGAAGCATTACCGAGATCTTCGAGCATTATGTTCAGGTCTTCCAAGGTCTCAGCCATAAGAACTACATCATCGGCAAATCGCAGGTGGGTTAGGTACTCGCCATTGATGTTGATGCCGCGTCCTTTCCAGTCCAGAAGCTTGAAAATATCCTCCAACGCAGCCGTGAACAGTTTCGGAGAAATAACGTCTCCTTGTCTCACGCCTCGCTGTAGTTGGATCGGATTAGAGCTCTGGTTCTGTAATCGGACCGACATGGTGGCGTTCTGGTATAAGTACCTTAGCACCTCAATGTACCTGTAGTCTATTTGGCACCTTTGGAGAGACTGCAGTACTGCCCAGGTCTCAATCGAATCAAAGGCTTTCTCGTAGTCCACGAATGCTAAGCAAAGTGGCAAGTTATACTCTTCGGTCTTCTGTATAACTTGCCGCAGCGTATGAATGTGGTCTACGGTACTATAGCCTTTTCGGAACCCTGCTTGTTCGGGAGGTTGGAAGTCGTCGAACCTGCGAGCGAGACGATTCGTAATGACTCTCGAAAACAGCTTATAGATATGGCTCAGAAGCGAGATGGGTCTGTAGTTCTTCAAGAGAGTTTTGTCACCCTTCTTGAAGAACAGCATCACATCGCCTCTGCCCCATGCCTTTGGCGTTTTTCCCTCGAGGATGACAGAACTGAAGAGCGTCTGGAGGACCTTAAGTATCGGCTTACCGCCCGCTCTCAGGAGCTCAGTTGTGATTCCGTCATCACCCGCCGCCTTGTTGTTTTTAAGCTGCTTGAGAGCCATCCTAATCTCGTACAGGCTGACGTCCGGGATATCTTCGGTATAGTGTCGGGTAAGCTTGGCTCTAGGATCTTTAGCCTTGCTTTCAACAGGTGTTTGCGTGGAATATAACTGTCCATAGAAACTCTCAATCTCCCTCAGGATTTCAGGTGTTGACGAAATGATGCTACCTGCCTCAGTTTTCAGCCTCGTCAATTGGCTTTGCCCAATAGACAGATCTCTGGCGAACACTTTGGAGCCTTTATTCCGCTCAATTGCCTCTTTAATACGCTGGGTATTAAATTGGCGAAGGTCGCTCGTCAAAGACTTAGATATCTGTCTATTGAGTTGCCGATAACGATGGGCATCCGCTGAGTTCTGTAGCCTCATTTCGTTTCTCTGATCCATGAGTAGGAGAGTCTGACTGGAGAGTTTCTTTGATTTGGGACGGCGGGTTTTAAAGTGCTTGGACCCTACCGTACGGACAGTATCCACCACCATGTTGTACAGATCGTCCACATCGATGCTGTTCTCAAGGGCTTCGAAGCGGTTTTGAAGCTCGAGCTGAAAGCACTCGGGGTTTTGAATTTGAGCCGGTATTGGTCGGAGCGTGGATTTTATCAGTCGCGCTCTCTCAAGCTTTAGGTCGATATTCAATGTGCCTCTGACCATGCGGTGATCGCTTCCTGTCTTAACAGCGTTGATCACAGTGACATCATTGAATATATGCTTCTTCGTCGACATGATAAAATCGATCTCGTTTTTGACTCTACCGTCCGGACTGATCCAGGTCCATTTGCGGCTTACGGGCTTCTTGAAGAAGGAGTTCATCATAAAGAGGTTCTCCCTCTCCATGAAGTCCGCCAGCATCTGGCCCCTGTTGTTCCGTTGCCCAAATCCAAATTGCCCCACTCTCAACTCATCACCGCAGCGTTGCCCCAACTTTGCATTAAAATCCCCCATCACAACCGTGTAGTGGGTTTTATAGCTATGCATGGCTTTAGAGATCTCCTCATACATAGCCTCCACTTCGACATCGTCGTGCTTTGAGGTCGGAGCGTAGACCTGAATGACATTCAGCGAATATCGTTTCGATATTCTGAGTATCAGGTACGCTACCCTGCTCGAAACACTTCCGATAGTAATCACGTTGTTGACAAGGGATTTGTGGACGATGAACCCGACACCACCTAGGGACTGTTGGTCGCCCTCCCGGTGGTATAGTAAGTTACCGGATTGCAGGATTATCGAGTCCTCCCCCTCTCTTCGGACTTCAGATAACCCAATGATATCCCAATGTAACTTACTAATTACCTCTTCCAACTCTATGAGCTTCGCGTCGAGCCTCAGTGTGCGCGTGTTATATGTTGCCAGGTCGAGTCGTCGTTGTTGGCAGCCGGATCTTACCCGGGGATTCCTAGCACCCCCTGCCCCGCCGTTACCATAGCCGCTGCCGTAGCTAGGAATAGCAGGGCCGCCGGGGACTGGGGGCCGATTTTTTGTTTGTGCAGCCATTTTGGGGGGGGTTTGCCATAATCGCCACGCTTGGCAGGCGGGTTGGCGATCGCAGTATGGCCTGCTGTTATCCGGAGACGCTGCTGCCCATCTCCTTATGGCAATTTTCCCTCGGTCGGCTCTTACGACACCCACGGGAAGAGAGGGGGTAGTGCTATTCTTTTTTATGTGCCGGCACTACACGGCACCCGGCACTACACGGCAGTTTGTATGTACTGACTAACAATTTTTGTTTTTGAATTGTTTAAATGAATTCTTGTTATTATATTCTTTTATGGTTGGTTTTTTCTCTTTGTTTTATATTCTTTTAGGTATCAAAATGGCACACTGCTTGTACTTTACTAACCCCTGTTGTAAACCCAAAACAAGTTTAAAAGAGTAACTGCTGAGTTTCTCGCCGGGTCTTCTCAGCAAGAAACAACTCCGACGCGGTGGTAGAGTCGCATTATGTCTGTATACTGTTTATTTACATATCCATATTATTATGGTATTTATGTCTATTATTTAGTATATTTTGCTGTAAATTTGACGATTTGAAAGTACTGATACAGTCTATTTGAATAAAGTTATTTGAGTTTTGAGTTTGAGTTTGACAACTTGGCGCACAATTCTGCAATACCACTGCAGGAATCCTATCGAGACCACTAGCTTTATTCACGTCAAGAATGTGAAGCGTTTTCAGTACCTCTTTTTGGCGTATGCGGATTTCTGACATTACAGAACAGCTCAGAGGTAGTGCAGGTGGTGTTTTAGTTCCAGCATCAAGACACAGTTAACCAGCGAAAGGAGCTTGCTTTTGCTACCGCAGAGTGGGCCAGAGATCCGTTGAGCTTCACCAGTGGTGGCAGAGATGGGCGGCAAAAGTTCGATTCGACCGTTTTAGCCAAGGACCACAAAATGGGTGAGAGGCGAGTTTGGCTCTAATATGGCTAACACGGTCGAATCGAGTCTTCCTAAGTAAAGTTTTTGAAAGACCTGGCAGCAGCGTTATAGGCTCTCTTCTTTGCATTGACATAGGAGGCTTTATGTGCGCGAGCTTCAGTCTAGCTCTGATACGCCGATTGCTTTACCGCCTCAGAAGAAGCGCTCTCAGATTTGTACCAACGGGAAGCTCGGCTATGGAGGTATACGTCGGAAAATGGAATGAAGTTCTCCATAGCCGCACATATCACCCCAGAGATAGCATCAGCGCACTTCGATGCGTCGCCAAAAGAAATGCAAGCTTGCTGCCAAGGATAAGATGCAATCTGGTGTGGCTACAAACATCAGGTACGCGGTTGGCTTCCTTTATGAGTTGGGTGAGCTTAAGTGACAAAGAAAACCTCAGCGCTTATCTACCAGCATTGTCAGTGTCCTGGTATGGGACTGGACTATATCCGCCGAAACACCAGGGTAATCGATAAGTTTGGTCGTCTCGTGGTCACTGCTGAGCGACTGGTAGAAACAGGAACAGAGAATTTTCTCCATACCGGTGTACACCAGTACCTACAAGACTGAAAAACCAAGTTTTTCAAGGTTACGGAGATGCTGGCTACACGCCAGACCGTTGTTTAAATTTGTGCTTTAGGGTAAAATGCGTTACGCACTATCCCACTACACGGAGGAAGGCAGTGGAGAGGTGTAGAAATCCCCGCCCGTGAAGACGGAGGCATACCCACAAAAACACTCGGATATACCTCCACCGCTATGGAATAGCTTAGCCATTTCTTTTGCGAATAAAATGGCAAACGCTTGTTAGAATTTTTAGACAGGTAAATATTTACGCGAAGGTTATTATTATGGCTGTTTATTCGAAAGTAACGTAATTTAAGATTCTACTAACATAATGTGGTAATATTATGCCTGTAATTATGAATATGAAAAAAAACCCATTAATTTATTATTTATTTATTTAATCTTCAATGCAAAAATTTACATCAGGCGGACTTAATGCTAAAAGCATTATTTACCAGTCAACCATCGGATGAGACAGAAATGCTGTTGGCGGTGCAAAATGTTCATTTAGAATAGGAAATGAATACAAAGATTTTATAAATTCTTAAAAAAGACAGATACAACCTAATCAACTTAAATTATACGTATATACATAGAAATACATAACATAAACAAATATATACTTACATAATATAACATACTCACTATTAAGGGAAAACAATAAAATTAAATAGATTATTATTATTTTCATTTTTTTTTATAAAGGAGATGAAATTCCACAAAAAATATATGATTATGTATTGATGCTAGTAGATTGTAAAAAATGAATAATCGGAGAAATGTGATTATGGCAGTTACCATTTTATTCGCCGGGGCTGGCGATATAGGCTTTAATCTATGTATATAGGATATGATACAAAACTATTTAAAAAAAAGAATAATAAGACATGTTTAAAAATAATTATTTTTTAAATATAATAACTATATTTTCTCAATACCCGCAAGTTTATGTGTTGTTAACTTGTTAAAATGATTGTTTAAACTTTCGTTCAATTGCTTTACAAAAAATTTAAGTTTTGTATTTAAATTATCTATAATAACAGTTTGCTTAGGCTTTGGCATTTAAAGTCAGTTATAAAGCTTTCAGCTTAAATAAAACATTTTTGTTTCATACACACTTTAATTTGTAACACAAAGGTTAACAATGCTAGCAAATAAAACGACTCAATGAGCTCCGTTTTCGGTGAAATTACCAAAACAAAAGATTCTTATCAAACTTATAAAATAACATTTAAGGGCAACTAACAAAATAACAACGGATGGGGAGAGATAAGCCTGTTTTCATACGCCATATCAAATTCATTACGACAATAAACTCCCAAATGTATTTACGAGGGATCACGTCATGAATAAATTTCGTCAACGGAAAGTTTGATGCGTAAAATAGCTGAGGCAACTTAGACAAAGCTTATATGAACGGCTGTGCACACACACCCTTACTTCCGTCCACACATGCAAGTACCAATAATTTTCAAAGGTTAGTTATAAAGGGTAGGCAAACATCACCCACTTCAGGGAAAGCAGCTAGCTAAATATTTTTCACACAAAGCGAATCACCTTACTTACTAAAAAACGGTTTCCTTAGTTACACTGTATAGTGTCACGGCGTATGCCGGGATAGCTTCCACCCCCATGTGGTAGACTTGCCCGCAATCCTCACTTAGCGGTTTGCTCAGTTCTATCTGGTCCACACCGCTAGGGAGTGGAACGCTCTCCCTCCTCGTCATAGCTTACCACCGGCAAGACCGGGGCCAAACGCAAACCCAATTTAAATAAAATAAGTTCGATCGATTCAAATACCAAAAATGATATGAAATTGTATACGATCAACCGAACATAGTAAGATTAAAGGAAGACACCGAAATTGAAAACAGAATCAACTTGCTTAATGGGAAAATACAAAACAATTTTAGTGAACCAGTCCGCAAAATAGAATAGGATCAAAGCCCAAAGCTTTCGTTTTAATCCTAAATCTACTTGAAAATTATAATTTTCACTTTCGATCCTCGCATCTCGTATATGAAATATACGGAGGGGCATTTCAAGTCTTAAAAGTACCTGAGTAACCTTTATAGTACGAGTAAATGCTACTCGATGGATTGATAATACCTTTTTTTATTTGTTAATTGTTACTAGTTAGTTACACTTAGAAGTTATGTAAAAACACTTCCACGTTGAATTATATTAATATTTTGCATTTTTTTAACTGTTTATGTTTATTTCTTCGTAGGTGTTCACACACAGAAACATAACATCACTAGATGAATAGTTACGAGGGGCATGCCAAAAGAAATTTGATACTCAAAAATTATAAAATTTATTCTTTATTACAAGTATCGATCTTTTCGAAGTATTAACCATGAGCACGTATACACTTTTTCATACGCTTGAACCAATTGGAAAATACCTGTGACCACTCTTCTTTATACACCTCAGAAATCTCGAAATTATAGGCAGCCAGTGCATCTTCTTTGCTTTCAAACCTCTTCTCCTTCAGTTTATCTTTAATTTTTGGAAACAGGTAAAAATCACAAGGCGCTTGGTCAGTGGAATATGGTGGGTGAGGAAGGATTGACACATTTTTTGTGCGCTGGTAGACGCGGCGCTGCCGCATTGTCGTGGTGCCAGAGAAGGTGCCGGATTCCTGATTTCGGTCGCTTGTCACACCAAGCTGATAATACTGTTGGAGCACAAACTGTCACATACCATTTAGAGTTCACCGTTCTTTGATCTTCTAACACTACAGTAGCAATATGATCATAGTTATATAGCCATGTTTCGTCACCAGTCAGTAAATCATACTCATATTTGCATTGCTGCTGATCCAATTCTTAGTTCTCGCTCCAGCTCTACATACGTAATTCGTCGGTTTTAGCAAATAAGTTTTTCAACTGCACGAACGTTTTCTTGTGTGACCGCGTTTGGCGCCGACCTGACATCGCTTCATCTTCGAGACATCCCGGTCCTCTTTTAAATTCAGCAAACCAACTAAGTACCATTGCTCATTAACAAGCAGACTCACCAAAATTAGTAGCCAAAAGATCAAAACATTCTTGATGCTTTAAACCTTTTTTGTAGTCATAATAAATCATAGCGTGAAAATCACGTCGACTGATTGCTGCAAGCTAATTCCTGCCAGATTCTCGGAAAAATGATGTTCATTAAAATAAAATAAAAATGTGTGTTCTATTTTCAAATATATCAATAAACAACCAGCCTATAAGATGGTGTATAACTTGCCAGTGTCAATCAAATGAGTAAAGATTATCTAACTTCTTTTTGCATGCCCCTCGTAACGAATCAAAATTGCTGTGGGGCAGGTTTATTCATTCTTTAAATTAAATTATCTTAGGGCGGTAGGAAAGAACATTTCTAGCAGTGAAATATGAGACATGAGGATAAATGTTAATCACTTTTGTATGACACAGAATTTAATTTAGTCTTCCAACTAACTCTATTAATTGTCACGTGACACTCCATTTGGAGTGTGAGAGTTCATAACACATCCAGACAGTTGTCTACAAAGTTTGAGAGATCGTGAATGCGTTGAAATTGTTAACCGTCTTCTAAGTTAACTATTAGAACTTTTTAATGTAGTTTTATTAAAGATGTTGTTGGATGGCGTTCGGAATTATATTGCAGTATGCATTGAGCCACAGTTAAAAAAAACTGATCCTTGCTTAAGCGTTTACTTTAATTGATTGTAGTAAGAATAAAAATTATAAAAGCCATACTTTCGTCACCTCAAAAAGTGGGTAAAGGAGGAGGTGGTCGAGTGGGCATTAGCTGGAGCATTTCATAGTAATGTAACATTTTTACGAATGGTATAAGATAAAAGAATACAATAAAACAAATAAATGTATTAAATAGAATACAAGAAAAGTATTCTAAAATAAAATTCATGGAATGTGACGTTTTTGCTTAGTTTTAAAGAACAAGTTAGAACAAAATATCATGCGTCATGCTCGCAATGTGGTTCGATTAAATTACCAAACGACCAATGGTCGATGTTATGATACATGTGAATGCTAAAATCTATCAGCACCTCAAATAAAATGCGTTTTAACTAGAATCGAAAACAAAATGTACTTATAAGTGATCCAATAAATAAACAAAGCCTGCGAGTGGGTGCTGGAGTAGATAAAACCCTCATGGGCCGGACGACAAGTGACGACGGTCACGTTTTTAATTACCCGAACTCATCCGTAACGTGTCACGCGGGAGTTTAGGTACGTGGCGCCGCTATCATTGGCGGCGAAACTACAAACGATTGACTGGAGAATGTATTTATAGTCACTGCTTGAAACAACGCTGTTAAAAATGAAGATACGCTCCCCGCTATTTTGATATTTAGGGTTTTCACGAATGAAATGACCGCAATAAGGCTGCTTGTACATCAGAGATGTGCGAGGCAGCTAAACAGAACGCGAGTTTTAGCGCTAGTCATGTAAGTTGGCATACTTCAAGTGCTTAGCCTCCCCTCTTCGTTGAAGGGGTAGGCTTGAGGGTTCAGTAAAAGGCAAGTTACCGAGGCAAGGCCCAGGGAGTTGTCCACCAAAGTGCCATAGTAGTGTTGCTACTGAGGGGTTTAGTCGGTAGCAGTCAAATGTCATCATAAAAAATGGGATGGATACAATACGTCTACCACGAGTTGCCACTTTAAATTTACGTTATCGTTCGCGTAAAAAAAATGTATTGGGATTTTACAATGTATTTTTTGAGTATCGAGATGTGCCCAGGTAGAATTATATACTCTTAACTATCGTTTACCCTTCTTTGTAAGTATTAGAGGCAATTTTACGGAATTTTGTAAAATTGACATGGATGATTCTCACTGTTTCATTGATTGAGCGTGTAAAAACAGTCGTATCCATTGATTTATTAAAGAATTATTAGAAATCTAAAGTAAAATTTGAAACAAGATGTGTGTGAAGGTTTTTGTATACGAAGCCCCTCCATTGCACATGGCGTAAGGTAAACGAGTTGACGAGTTAACCAATCTAAGTTTGACACTGAGAGAAGAGAAGAGTATAGCTGTGAAAGTTCAGAACGTCTACCACGAGTTTCCATTTTAAATTTACGTTATCGTTCGCGTAAAAAGATTGTATCGGGATTTGACATTGTCATGTCATGTCAGGTGTCATCACAATACAATCTTTTCACGCGAACCATAACGTAAATTTAAAATGGAAACTCGTGGTTGGCCTTATTGGTTATACTTGCAGTTTTACACTCTAGCTTTGAATGACTGTGCTTTTCACTATTTTGTCTGGCGAAGTTTTGGGCTGTTGGTTAATGTAGTCTAGGTCAATCTCATGATGCAGAAAATAATATCTTGACAGATATGGTTTTGATGTAATTTATGCTTTTACTGTTTTGCCGTTTTATAATAATTAAACACAATTATAATCGGATATGCTGAAAAGAACTATCAGTGACTATTATATAGGTTATATCCTGAGTATATTGTGATTGCGATAAAAAAAATCATCAATACCAGTCTGATAAACACATCTTCAGGTTGTATAGGCTACTTATATTCAATGTTGTTACGCTTTGGCATGTATCTAAAATATTAAGATAAATATAAATGTACTTTATTATACACTAAAAATAAAATAATAACAACAGTGCTTAAAAACAAAAGAAAACTTAGTCTAGTACAATTTAGGTGGCCTCATCGCTAGGAAGCGATCTCTTCGTGTTAGGAAATTACTAACAAAATAAGAGAAGTGAGTGAGGTACTAAGAGATCATGAAATAACTATTAATCTCTCCAACTACCTCTTAGTTTTCATTCGTGGTTTTATTCCATCCCATTCAAATAAGTTACGGCACTGTCGAAATCCAAGTGCAAGTACTCGTAACTTAACGACCTGCAAGAGATCACTGATCTCAGTGTAAGTCACAAACGAAGCACACATTGCTATTGTTTCATAGCAAACAATACCAGCTTGCAGTTTATAGCGACACTGTAAAATAAGTACGTGAACTTCTTAAATAGACTCTTCGTAGTGTAGGAAATAAAGTATTAACGCAACGGACTGACGCAAAACGTGTTATTACGAAGCGGGCTCAACTATTTTCCAGATTATTTGTGTAAGTTCTAGGCTCTGGCGAGTAGTTATGAAAGAAGTTATGGCGCTTGCAAATTTTAAAAGCTTTTCCATTTCTTAGAGGATAAGTACGGGCGCTTGAATATTGCTGACCGTTTTAAAAGTGTTTTGAACGGACGGTATAGGTGCGAAGTTGCAAGTTAGAGGTGTGAGAACCACTTATTGTGAATAAATATTCTATGTAAAAGAAATAGGCCAGAAATAAGAATAAAATTGATTAACATAGGGGTGAAACACACAAAGTTGTTTGCTAGTTACCACATATTAATTTCACCTATGATTTGTTTCGTAACATTGAGAACAAAGGAAGCTGGTATACACCCAACGCCCAGATCAACTGATTCCAATCCAACTAAAGGCCTCAAGGAAGAAGAATCACCATTATGCTAATAGGCAGGATGGCCATCGTTTGGTTATATAAACGTTCAAATATTATAATATATGCGCCAGGGAACACAGATTGTCATGGTCTCGAAGTGGGGATTAATTACGAAGTACCAGACAAGGATTCTCCCAGTACATCCAGACACTTAATAACTGAATCTGGGAATCTAACCTGCTATCAACACAAGTCAAGGCGGGAAACCGTGCTAAAGCCCACTACGCCGATCGTGTTGTGGCGAAACCCTTTTTGCAGCTAGCAATACAGGAGCCGGAGCGCCGGGGTTCGTCACACAATATTTAGAAGTATATAAATATAATATAAATATGCGCCAGACAACACACCTCTTGTAATGGTCTCGAAGTAGGGAATAATATCCCTGTGTTACGAGGTACCACACAAGGAAATAAGCCAGGGGCGTCTCCCGGCACACCCAGACCAGAGTCCATTCAGAAAAGATCGTTTCCTGAATTGACCCGACCAGGAATCGAACCCGGGACACTACGGAAATCGAGGCGAGAAGTAGATGTAGTAATGTGGATAAAAGATCAGCCAATCCAGGGACTTGTTTATTGTATAGTGTAAAAGTATACGTAGGAAAGAAGAACTGTAACGAGATAACAATAAACGAATACAGGTAGGTACAAGATTATCTAATAGTAATAGGTAAGGAAATAGGTATGATATGCTTACCCCGATACACGGGTTCCTGTTACATTATATATAACTATTTAAAATTGGTTATTTAATAATCACCATCACGTATGTAATTAAAACGTATACTGGTTAACTGGTAAAATGCTCGCAAGCTCTGTTCAGTACGATGGTTTTGTTAGGACTGACTCAAGATGCTGAACAGGGAACGTGGAACTATAAATAAAATTTTGAAAGGACAGGTACAGAATACTATTGATGGCCAGTAAGTTAAACTATGACGATTCCAGCCATCGTGGAGGTTCTAACGTCCACGAGACTGGAACGAAACGGCATCGATACAGTGTCGTCCAAAGAAAAAGCTTGCTGTTTCGAAGGCCGTCGAAGAGACCCCTGAGGACGAGTGGACAAAGTGTTTTTCTCAGTGGTTCCATCGGATGCAGAAGATTATTAAAAGGTAAATGGCTCCAAAAATCTGTTATAATTTCTGTTGACCATATAAGGACTTTTATCTCAAAAATATCTCCCGATCATTATTGCACGACCAAAGTGAATGTTTTCTGTAAACAAATAAAAAAAATGATTTACTCAAAATTACTCACTTTTTGACCGCGACTTTGTCGGCGTAATCAGCCCAGCCCAAGTTAGCCAAGAAATAAATATTTAAAAAAAAACACAAAATTGCATCCAGGGAGGGTACCGTAGGAAACATGTTTATTTTACATGAAAAAGTGATGTAACCACAGAAATAGGTTTTCGATTTTTCCCGGTTCTGATGCTATAAGACAGTGCTTTTTGACATAATTAGGATTGTACGGGAAGTACCCTATAGATTTTGATGACTTTGATAGTGTCAAAATTGCGCCCTTAAATAGCTTTCTCTTGATTGCGTTGACTTATACTCATGGTCATTGAATACATATTAGTACCTACTCGTATTATATCTCGAACCTTACTTGAATACTCTACGTGTTTTTGAGTAATTGGTAGGGAGGTATGGAATGGTAAAACCTTTCTCGAATTTGTATAACAATAACTTCTTAAGTAGTAAAACACTTTAAATCAACGGAACATATTGCTCAGCAATCTCTTACCCGGCAAGTGACGCGCCAAGTCAAGAGGGTAATAAATAAAATAGCTTCCCCTTTCCCCAATTTTACATAAAAACGCGTCCCATCCGCAATCTGCATGTTTATGAGAAAATATTCTATGAACACAAGTCGGAAGGCGATACGGCTGAGTGTATGTAGTCATAGAATACATAAGTACAGAAAGACAGATCCCTATTAACCACAGATAAGAAAACAATCTAGCAATGCAAGTTTAATAAATTACAAGTTATTTCCTAGTCAATGTTCACACACACTTCCCATGGCAAAAAACTTTTTTATTTATGAAAAATTAGGAAATTACGTACATATTAGAATCATTCTTGGGCAAAAAAGGCCAAAAACAATGAATCAAGAAGCAGGAGATACTCGTAGTTCTAACTTCAAACTAAACAGCTATTGTTACGAGGACTGGTACTAAAAATCGCTAACGGAAATAAACTTAGCTCATCCGATCGGCGCAAACACTTTTATTTTTTACGGTTGGCTTGCAGATTTGTTAAACTTTGTTCCGAGTAAACTCAGTCCAGTTGTAGGCCAATACACATAACGTCGAGGCTAGCAATGGACTATTTGGTCCATAGCCATAAATTTAAATAAATGACGCGAGTACATATGTATACTTCGCGTGTCAAAAGGGCGTGTTATGTTACTCGTATTATCACTTCGTCAGTCGATGCAACGAGATGCAGAAAATTGTATTGTCGTTATGCAATATGTCTACTTTGTCGACTATTTGTATGTCTACAATTCTATTTTGTTCGTATCGCGATATTCACTTCGAGTTATGGCTATGGCTATAAACTTATGTTTCATTCTGGCTGTACTTAATATGAACAATACCAAATAATATGGTACTTAAAAACATTGATGTTATTCTAATAAAAGTTTGTTCTTTTAAAGCCGAATTAAAACAATGTCCACGCGGAATAAGTTATGTAATATTCGATATAGTAAAGCTTTTTACAAATAACAATAGTAGTAAATAGTTATAGTAACTAGAATATTGCTGCTTTATTCAAAAGGTAGGTGTCTGCTTCAATTATCACGCTGGCGTTTTATTATACTGGTCGAGCAGAAGTATGATTTGACCTTCTGTATCTACTTATTATGGCGAGACAATAATATATACAATTGTATGCAAATAAGATAACAGCAATAAATATTTTTTTGTCCCCTAACATTTTTCCTTACAATTTCATTAACGCTGAAATTTTATGGGGTCGTCGACCTGGACGGCGCCGTTTATGTGATTATGTCTTCGTTTTAGATTTCATTCCAAAACAATGATTGTTGGTTTTATTTTAACTGTGCGTCCACTATATTTTTTTAACACTTGAATTAATATTGGTGGCATATATGCATTTGGACAAGCTGATGGTTAGCAGTTATCGCAGTCTATGAACACGTACAACGCTAGAAGTTTTACTCGTGCTAAGGGCTTGGCTTCCTCTAGGACATTCAAATTCAGAGGCATGATGAAATAACTAATTGTCCTTTTTCTAAACATTCAACAGTACGTCTACCACGAGTTGCCACTTTTAATTTACGTTGTCGTTCACGTAAAAAAAATGTATTGGGATGACACTTGACATGTCATGACAATGTCAAATCCCAATTCATTTTTGCGCGAACGATAACGTAAATTTAAAGTGGCAACTCGTGGTAGACGTACAGATCCCCAATGAGTTTTGGGTACCTTACTCATAAGGAACACAATACTGCCAAAGCAGTGGTATTTAGCAGTGGTTTTCCGTGGTATGGTGAGTTTCAATATTATAATCAAAATCATCAGTTGTTATTTTGCAATTTTAATGAAAGTGCTTAGTTTTGTTAACTAAATAAATACATCAAATAATTTACAGAGTAATGTTTCGACCTTTTTGTCCCTATTTTTAAAACAAAGACCTTTGCTAATGCGAAACAGGTATTAAACAAGAACCAGTACAACAATAACTAAAAATCACACAGTTAATTTACTGGAATTATTTCATAACCAGCATTTACATGAGCCATCTGCTCATGTTAGAGAGTTGCTAAAAAGTGACAAAAAATATACTTTTTCGTAATTTTTTGCAAACCGTAGCCGGTAATAATTATTCTGGCTGGCTGCAAGTCGCTGGGGAAGGATTATTCGTCGGTGTTGTCCAAACAGGACGGCTCATTGACTCGCTGATTAATTGCGAGCGAAGCCGCGGTGACATTCTAACGCAAATTATTTAGAAAAAAACAAAAATTGTAAGCTTTTCCCCTTGGCTTTCTAAGGGGAAAAATTGGTAAATTTGCATAAATGTTAATAGAGCTAAGTGTTTTTGCAAACCAACTGAAGAATTTTGTATGCTTTATTTTTATTTTTATTCACAAATATTATGGCTCTCGGACTTGTTTAGTCAGTTCACAGTATGTAACATACCATCACGAATTTATCCCAAAAGGGGTAGTCAGAGGCAAGTGACTGTGTCATGGTGAACGAAACACCCAGAAGGCCGAGTTTTCACCAATGGTATTAGAACCCAACGTGGTAGGTGGTGAGCCTTCCGTCGTTATCAGGGTTGATTTGGTTTGTTATCGATGTTTTCCATCACCGGACAGCAAGTCGGATATTTAACAATGAACACAAAGATTTTTGTTCTGGCCAGATTTGAACTCGGGACCACACGATACACGATCTGAGTTCGTGTGCTGAACCAATAGGCCACGACGCTCTCAGAAAAGTACATGCATGGTAGAACCGCTGCAGATCTTTAGGCAAGATTTTATGAAAGACGTGAATGATTTTATATAATTAATCCATAATTAATCATAATCTTCTCTTGCTAAAATTTTATTTCATCAATGAATGATTTTTACTAGCAAGTAGTAGGCGAGTAGTCTCTGTACCTATAGACTGTGTATCTGATGATAAAAGTGTCATATTTTTTTGAGAAATGTATCTAGCTGATATCCATAGTATGAAATATTAGTTTTTTTATTGAAGGTCCGTGTTAATGTTGAGACAGCATTCAAAATAGTCCTTGAGATTCTATAATAAAATGTGATTTGTCACACATCGCTGCCAGAATTTTACCGTTCATTCTTAACGGACACAAAGGCACACATCTTCAGGAAGAACCTAAAAAATCATTACCTAGTTCATCATTTCTCATCACGTAGTTGTCATTCCGAGCCTACAGCGTGTCGTGTTTCACATAAGTAGGGATTTAGGAGAAAGGTGGTAATAAGGTATGCAAGCCCTCTTCCCTTTGTCGGCCACTCGGCAGCAACGTGAGGGGAATGATCGTGCGAGATTTGCCAACTCACAGCGGAATCCGACTGAAATGTAGGACTGTTTACGCATTCTTTTATTTATTTATGCTCGGTGACAAAGGTGACCAAATATTCAGATACAAAAACAAAGACTAAGTTCTAATGAAGCTAAGCTTTAGAACTTAGCTTAGTTCGGTTTGAGCTAAGGTCTTTAATAAAGCATAGTTCATTCTTTGAAACTAGCCTCAAATTGAAGAACACAGCTTCTTATCCTCTCTTATTCAGTCACCAATCAGTACTTATTCCTAAAGAACTGTTGTACTGCAAAGAGGCAAAAAGTACATCTATACTAATATTATAAAGAGGAAAGATTTAATTGTTTGTTTGTATATTGAATAGGCTCCGAAACTACTGATCGATCGTGAAAATTATTTCACTAACAGAAAGCTAAACTATTACGAACGTCTACCACAAGTTGCCACTTATATGTAAATTCAAAGAGGCAACTCGTGGTAGACATACTAAAGTGATAGTCTATATTTTATTATTATTGGACAAAAAAATCAGTTAAAAATAATAGTTTAGGTAAATCAAGTCGGAGAAAAAGGGGCGAGATTATGATGATGGACACCAGCTGTCAAACACTTGACAGAACAAAGTCTGTTGGGACAGCTCGTTGATTTATAAAGAGTGTAGGAGTATTTTTTCACAAGTTTGAATTAATATTTTTATAATTATACTGTAGAAACGCTCTAGTCTTACGAGAGTTTTTCATCTCTAGCTGTCAATATTTGTGAAAATAAATATCCCTGGACATTATTCCACACAGCGCCATCTAGCCCCAAAGTAAGCTAATTAAAGCTTGTGTTATGGGATACTAGACAACGGATAAACATACTTAAATACATTTTCTTTTGTAAATACATACTTATTATACATAGGAGACACCCAGACCAGTACAAACAGACGTGTTCATGCACACAAATGTTTGTACTGTGCGGGGATCGAACCCACGACCTCTGGTGTAGTACCCAACTTCTTAACCATTACACCAAGTCGGTCGTTTAAAAAGTTTTAGAATTCTGAAAGCTTTTGTAGTGTTAAAGTACTTATACTATTTTAATAATTAAGAAGCAAAACCCTTTTGTTTTATCAAAATATTCCACAATGTGCTATCATTTCAAACACATTTTTCTGATCATAATTTTGCAGGTACTATTTTGTATTGTTCAAGTAAAGCATTTTCAGTTCAGTTTTGTCAGTCCTTTAACGAAACATAAAAAAGTAAAATAGGTGTATTTTAATGCCCAAAGGTACACATGTGTCCCGGTTTGTGTTTATTGCAGACGAGTGGTTGCCGTCCAGTTCAGTGTTTCCTGTTGTTGTCAAACTAGGTACTACGACTTAGATAGGTTACCCGTCTATTCTGAAACGTCACAGTTTTTATATCCGTGAAGTTTGGACCTGCATGATCATTTCCAACCTTACTTACGAACGAACTATGGTTATAATATGTATAGACGACTCTATCTCAAGCGCAATACACACTGGGCCAGCTGGGCCGGCTGGGCAGTTTGCTTGTAGTAGTGTACGTGTACGCACATACACACTGTTTTAGTGTCACTATTGTCAATTGTTCCCGCTGAGAGCACGCACACTAGCGTATGTCATACTGGTATGTCATTTCATGTCACTAGGTACTACAAGCATAGTGAATCGGTCTACGAAAAATAGACAGACTATACTATCGATTAAATCTGGTGAAATGTTTAATATCAAAATTCACGTTCCAGTTAGTAAAGAAACGTACCGTTCCTCTTACTATGAGCATCTTGTGTTAAAGAAACCAGTAACAACGAAGGTACTATAAACAACGAGCACCTGATTTAAAAAAAAAATTACGAGTTCTTGAGCCCCTTGAGTGTCAGTGGAACACACGGGTGTTCCTAAGAAAACCCTAAGAAAAAAATGCCAAACAATGCAAAAACCTGAAAAATAGAAACACAAGACGGGTTAACACATAACACACTTCCTACGTTATAATAAATTGTTTAATGTACCTCGCAAATGTTCTCCGTAATTTAATTTTTATCATCATCATCTTTCGTAGTCATTAGATGTCCTCTGCTGACTATGATTGCCTCTCACATCAAGGTCTAGAGTAGGACAACCGTCCCACTAGTGGCTGCCAGGGAGGTGACCGTAACACCTAATAAGTTTCCAGTGATCATACTAGAGAAGAACAAGAAAAACCTAATTATAAATCTCTTACCATTTAACACAGTAATGGTATTTATTAGTTCAACGCAACCAAAGTCCAAACCGACGTTCCCAACTCATTTTCAAATGAGATAAAAACATAAGCATTTCATAATTAAACCCATTACAATTATTAGCATAATACCGAAAACAATCCTCAATATGAGCAAAGCGGATCATCATTCGCTATAGAAAGTCGAATTTGTATGACGGCGCAAAGGTAAAGCGAGTTATACACGGGTGGGGTCGCGGTCCGTACATTGTGCGGGCGAGCCGCGGGCACGATCACAATGCCGCCGCTGTGACATTTTCGCTAATGGTTCCAGGGCTGACACAATAAAACGACAATACGAAGCGAGATAAGGTAGCAACTGAAAATTTTACGCCGTGATTAATTTAATTCTGGATGACGGCACGTGGGTTCTTGGCTTAAGTGCGTTTCATTCTGAGTGGTACTAGTTTTAGTGATGTTGATGTGGTACTTTATTATCCTAAAAATATATGATATTGGGGTTATAATAAAATGGAAAAAACCTGGCATTAGTTGTTTTAAATTGGACAAAATTGTTAACATAAACGTTTTAAAAAACGAAAAATACAGCTATCAATGAGATCAACCTTAAAAATTTCTAATGCAGACAGACATGACTAATTTATAGCGTCCTTGTTTAAATATACTACTAATAAAAGGAAGTCGATGGCAAACAAATACATTGTGTAATAATAAAAAAAATAACCCTGCATAATTAAAAACTCGATTCAACTTAATCATTTAGGTAATTCCTTATAATGTAACTCTAGTAATTAAATTCCGATTCCCTTTGTTTACCAGATCAGTTAACTGACAAAGGATGTCAGAGTACCAGCGACATAACGATGCAATATGTCATGTTTGACGCAGCACGATGTTGACAGGTTGGCCTATTTGTACGCCCATGGATACTCTCATAAAATGGTACTGTTTTTTAATAACGGCGAGCAAAAATAATTGGTTAACGATGCTTAAAAATATTGAAAAGATGATTTATGAATAAAAGTCAATGAAAATTTTATGCAGCTATTGACAGTGAACTTTGCAAAAGTTGTTTTTTGTACATTCCTTGCTTAAAGATTTATTTGCCTAATCGTGTGTAATGCAGCTCGTTTTGCTTTTCTAACCCCTCAAAACTCGGACAACATGCGGGTTTTGCGCAACGGGGTGACATTTTGACCCGTGGCCCGTTTTTCAATGAGGATTCCGAGTTGCGCTTTGAAGCCTGAAAGGGTTATCCACGTTACTCTTCTCCGCTTTATATTTTTATCACCGACGAATGAATCACTTACAATGCGCCTAAAAAATCCATTTGCAAGTGTCTCTCTTGTAAAGCGCCCGTACCTCGGTTGCGTTAGCATTTACTAATTTATAATATATAAAGATACTGTGTTTATGATCTTTAGATGATACAGTATTTTGTTTTGGGTTTTGGTGAAAAAGTTATAGAAAAACAATTGGCTCTTTGGCCTGGTTCTAGTGATCTTGTCTGCTGAGCTAGCGAGGGTTCGATACCTACTTAGCTCTGGATTTTTTTTTGCGTGACAGAAACATTGGTCTTGTACTTGGGTGTTACTATGCCTTTAATTTTTCCCTGAAAATTAATGAAATATGTGGTTCTGTAATTCAAATTCTGCTTTTTTGGAGCCAAATGATCAGACACCAACATCAATTTATATACTTCGATTTCCTCAGGATATGTGGTTAGGTACAATTCACACCGACCGAGTCGCGCGTTGGAGCGCAATATATGAATTTAGGGAAACCGAAGCGTCAATAAGGCAAGCCAATAAGGTGTAAATCTACATGAAATTCATATCGTTCCATGGAATGCGCCCGTAGCCGATCGGCTTCCGAAGTCCCACCTCAAAATGGACCTAAACTACTGTTGATACGCTTTAAATTTCATAAGTACCAATTTATAAATGCGCTCAGACGCGCGCCGTTCGGTGGGAATCGTCCCTTAGAATTATTTAACCTAGTCTCATTAGTCATTTTACCAAAAGTTTTTCTGAATTAGTGCATTAGTGACCCGACTTTACCTGCGATGCATTTTAGTGTTAAACTTTCGCCTTTAACACGGCTATAAAACACAACATTAATACAAGTTTATCTATGTTTATGTTGACTCAGAATAGTTTAGTGTCATGAAAAACGTATTCGTGGGGCGTTGTGAAAGCTTGCACTTCATGAAATGAGAGCGACTGCAAAACAAAACGGGGCACGCCAAATGTTTTGAATGTGCGGTTTGTTGTCCCGTGCCTCGTCCTAGCCAAACAGATGCTTCAACTACTGTTTGCCTCATTCTACGATGCGTTAAAGCCACCCTACCTTCGGCGGAAAGTACATATTTGTCGTTTATGTAATTTTGCTGAACATATTTTCGTTAATTTCTTCAAAATATCCATTGTATAAACCAAAACATACATTACATAGAACACTTTGTTGCCAATTTTCAACATGTTTGTTGAATATTGGCCACAAAGTAATATTGGTACTGCTTGGCAGAAATAAAAACAGCTTAAGATCTCGGTCGCACTAGCGTCCTATTGAAGTAGTCGCGATGACAGAACACGGTTAAACAAATCATCATCATCATCACCGGGACAGATGTCTGGTTAAGGGAATGGTGTCCATACACCAGCCTCTCAAAATTGTGAGAACAGAGTAGGTAACATAGCTGTAGGACGATACATTTGTGAATAGGAAGTAAACTACTTTATAATATATGTATTTTATTGTTATTTTGAACTTTACCATAAAACCTTAAAAAACTTTTCCTATAAGTACTATTTATTGTTTTTACCTTTTACTGTTAATTATTTTGAATTATCACTTTTTTGTAATTTTGTCTGAATTGCGGTTTTGTAGTGCATTACCATGGTTACTATTATCTACCTCATAAATTAGCCTTTTTACTAACTTACCAATAAAGTTTACATGTAAAACAGCCAAGACGAGCAGTCGCGCGAGTGGACTGCCGCCGCGCGCCTGCGCGCCCACCGCCATCTTGTCTCAGCGCGTCACCGCCCGGTGCTGCCATCTACTGCCGCTTTTCAGTCTTGATACCCGTCTCGATCTTCTCATCTTGTGCACGTGCCTTTTCTTCCCACTAAAGCATAGCCTTCCACCTGTGGAAAAAACATAATATGCTGTTGTTTGAAGGGAACTGGAACTGATAGCGTTATTTATTATAAAAATAATTTCTAAATATAAACAATAAAAACAAGCGCGAAAGAACTTTGGTAGGATGTCTCCTTTATTTTCTTCAGTTAAATTTAATAATAGTAGAAAGGCAATTCACATACTCTATTTATTTTCCTACTAACCTATCAAAAGCTAGATACATACTACTAGTCACGTACAGTCAAAACTAAAGGATATTAACCACCTAAGTTCAGAAATATTAACGTTTTTTGTGTCCGGTTGCTAAGTTTGTACTATGGTAGCCAAAACATGTTTCTCAGATCTTGGTTACCATAGTAAAAACTTAGCTTCCTTACAAACAAGGTCTATTCTAGGCTTAGCTTGGTTAGGGTTCAGACGATCTTGCTATAAAAGTGTTCCTATATAAAATATTTTCTTCACTTCTCATGCTCTAGTATCTACGCCAATATAGCCCCACAAAGCGGGACTAAAGTGACCATTTTAGTCGCTAGGGAGTAAAAAGTAAATAGTTTTTTAATTTCCTCCATGTGACATAGACAAAGTCAAACCGCCAGTAAAATATATACTATTATCTGTGGAGTGTGGACCTTCATTGCGAAAATGTTTCTAGGCGCGGTGATATTTATATTTCTGAAATTTGGAATGCAAGTGCGTAACTTAATATATGAGAGTAAAATGTTCCTAAACTGTCAAAACTTGCTTTAATGTTTATTACATTGTCGATACTAATATTAGAGGTAAAGTTTCTAACTTTGTTTGTTTCTAGGGTGTAATTTTCGGAAATACTTACTGATCCGATCATGAATATTCTTTCACTAACAGAAAGATTCACTATTCAGGAGTGATTTAGGCTAAATTTTATTATGATTGAACAAAAACCTCAGTGAAAAATAATAGTATATGTAAATCAAGTCTGAGAAAAGCGGGCGAGATGTGATGGCGTGCGCCGACTAAACGAATCGGTATCTATCTATAGACGAACATAATGATCACCAAAAATGTTAGTCTTTGTTTATTCAAAAAGTTCTACAAAAAAGTCCAAGGTAGATACTGTATAGCTAGCTTTTATGTTTGGATCACTACAAAGGTTTGAGAGAATAGGACGATAACTTATAACAGAACGTAGTCTGTCGGGGTAGATAATGTTGTAATATACGTGAAAATGAATTTAAATCATAAGGTCATTCACCTGGAATGCTATTGATTGTGTTTAGATAACAATAAGTTTCAGTATCTCCCGCGAATGGTTACTGCAAAAATATTCGTATTTTATTCGCATTTCGTTTGCAGAGCGCAGGAACAGTCGAATGTTATCTAAAATATGAGTGAATGCGGGGTCGGCTACGTGCGGTCGGTTCTAAAAGAATTTGATATCAAAGATTCGCTGCCGGGATCCGCTGGGCGCAGGCTGCCCTGAGCGGGGGCAAGAGTGCTACGACTTAATGGAACTGACAATCAGAAATAACAAGATAGTTAGAATACGCTGGCTAGCTAAATGACGGCCTTTCTACGTACTCATTCAGGACAAACAATCATGCTACGAGTACTTTTTGTGTTTCATCTGTGTTGCCCAGATGTGGTCCGAAAGCTTGCTGCTACATAATTGCATACAAATTCGTACAACCCCCTCTAATGTTACCTATAATTATTTTCATTCGTTGGTCATCCATATTAAAACACATCACTGAGGCTGCAGTCGAGAGCAACATGCCAGTCAGTTTCTTCTTGTAAAAAACATAAGAACGACATTAAATCGATCCCAAGTCAAATCGTATCTTCTCTCTCTGTAACTTAGTATTTTATATACTAAGTTACAGAGAGAGAAGTAAACTGTTGATTCAATTACAATACCTTTATGTATTTTATTTAACACAACTCATTAAGTTTATTATTGAAATATCTCTTACCTATCCTTTGTTTTGCACAGCCTTACCAGTTCTTTATAATACAAGTCTCACTTCAGAAGGTAGTCTGGAAGAGATCGCTTTAAAGCGATAAGACCGCCTAAATTGTACATTTTATGTCTACTTACTGTATAACTTGCTGTATTTGTTTGTTTGTGCAATAAAGATTCTTAATCTTATCTTATCTTATCTTAAATGTCACTTTGAAAATCGACGATTAGGTGTGCCTAAATCATTCTCAATTTCACGTACTCGAGTATTTATTCTTTGCCGGTGAATATCCCTTTTCAGTCTTTAATGTTACGCCTCATTATTTTCATTCGTTGGTCACCCATATTGGAACACCCTTCTGAGGCCGCAGCCAAGAGCAACACGCCACTAAGGCCCTTTTAGTATAACACATTCAAAAATATAAGAACGACACTAAACTCAATTTGAATATCGTTGATTGGGTGAGTGCCTTAAGGCGATTGTAGCCGCCAACTAGCGCCACCAATTGATTTATTTTAATAACTTTCAAATTAGAAATTGTTTCTAAAATGTGAATGTTGAGTATCTCAAAAAATACATCTTTTAGATATTGAATGTCTTTCCACGACTTTCATTCTGCTTTTTAGTTTTAGATCGCGTTTTTGCGCAAAGTGGCACTTTTAGCTGTCTAATTTGGAAGTTATAAAAATAAATCAATTGGTGGCGCTAGTTGGCGGCTACAATCGCCTTATACGTTTTAAAGTTTTGACATGTAGAAACGCTAACCAACCTGATGGATTTTAATTTTATAAGAGGTGCCCCTCTGCCCCGCCGTAAACTTACCTAATAAGCAGCGAACTCAAACAAAAAATGACTTTAAACTTTAGTTAATGCCGTTTCTAGCAGAGTTCTACATCTTGGGAGTGGTCGCTACCTAACATATTATCACAAATGGATACAGTGGTGTCTTTTGGCCTCTCGTTCTGCTATGAAATATAATGTGCATTACGGTACGCGTTTGGCTAATGGTCGGTTTTTGTAAACACCACGGGTCTTCCCCTTTTTTTGTTATTGGGATGAATTTTTGTGGAAATTTTAGATACGCTCATAATTAAATATTCATACAGTTTTTTCTCTTAAGATTTTGAAACGTGGTACCTATTATAATTCTATTTGTATAGTTTTCTTCTTTTTCAAACTATTGTCAGAGTTTTTCAAGCCACTTATTGTAGCTTACATAGTGTACTTTTTTAGGACTGCCATCAATCTTAAGGAGCAGTGATCAATCGGTCAATTACGCAAAGCTTTTCGGTGAGTTTGTAAAGGTTTACCTAAACAAAAACTGATTAAATCTAGCTTTCAAAATAGTCTTTAAAGTTTTCAGCGAATCAATGTTTGGCCATTCTTAGTACGGCTGCTCAGCTCACCCATAATAAGTTGAGCTTTAAAGTTATGCAGCGAACCGAGGTGAATTATTTCAATTAGCAGGCAGCGGAAAATAGTTCAAATCAAGTTTTTAGGGTTGGGACACATGACTAGCTTTGTTGGGTATAGGATGAAATTGTTGCGAGTACCCTTCTGATAAGTGCGACGCTCGCATGGGTTTCTTAATAAAGGATTATCTTTATTATACGAGACAAGTTCAACTGAGTACAGCTAAGAGTGTTTTATTCAATTAAAGGTTTAATAAACAAAATACCGGCTGATTGTTTATACCTTAAGGAAAATGATAAACGATCTGGAGAAGGTATTACCGGAATGATAATTTGTGTTTTAAATAGCGTTTATATTCAGCAAAAAATACGACCGTCGGTTTATGTGTCAAACACAAAATTACAAGAATGGCCGCATTTTTAGAATGAAAATCTTATAACATAACATACATTCAAGAACCCTTTAACTATGCCATATCATTTTCTTCACGATGTAAATGATCACCCAGTTTAACAAAATTCTAAGGTTTCAACCCATTGCATATTACCTATTCTGTGCCCATGGTTTATTGTTTGTTCGTGGTGGCGATACAGGTTAAGGTCCTGCATAGCGATTCTGTGAAAAATAAAACTCTAACTCGTTTACTGAACACACTTTTACCCATTCACACGATTTCTATAAATTGAATATCAAAATCGTATCTAACAAAGTTTATTATATTAGCACGTTCATTTGTGAGGCGCCAACGAGATGTGATGTGAGTTTTTCTGAATAGCTCGTCTGTACGGTGGGAGGTGGTGAATATGCCGCTCGCAAAGACCAAGTAGTTGAATATCTTTCCAAGGGATTTCAGCCGTAGTACCGAGGTCAAGTTCTACGTGGGTTATGTTGGTAGGAGTCAGAACTGTGGTTACACCCTGCCCTTTAAGTCCTAAGGCAAGTTTGAAATCAAACGAAACATCTATGGCTTACTTGTAGGAAAGTAGTAATTAGCCTGTGAACTGTCCCACTGCTGAGCAAGGGCCTCCATTATTGAAATCAAGTCATTGCTACAATTGACGGGTATTGGCTTAACTTGCCAAATGCGGATTGGTGATCCCAAACCCGGGTTATGTTCTGAAAAACCCGAAAACACACTTTACTCGATTAGGGATTAGAACCCCGGACCTCTAGATTTTGGGCCGAGCTCTGTCTGTCACCACTCGGCCATGGAGGCGTCACTGTTAAATATTTATCTACACAAACAATGCACATCATGTCTGGTCATCATTAAATAGCGACAGCACGAAGCAGCATCATCGTTATGACCAAAATCACGAACATCATTACGCTAAACGGCAACAAGCACTTATGGCAACAAAGCAGATGAACTCCGAATTTAATCAGGGAAATGTCGATACTGACACAATATACTCAAATTAATGATTGATCAACTGAAACATTCCACGAAGCGAATTGGCAGGGGCTCATTTGTAAGGGCAGCAATTATAAACCAGTGTAATCAGCCTGCGACCGAGTGCGGTCGCTAGTCCGATTCCAGTGCAATCAAGTGATTAGTATTTCGGCGGGCTTAGTGTGATGCGTGTGTGGAGTTGTGGACGGAAAGCGGATGCGAGTCTATTTTAATCTCCTTTAGAAAGGCGCAGAGCTTGTCTAATTTGAAATGAACCGCCCCACCATCTTTTTTGTAATTGATGTGCTGAGTCTACTTTTACGAACAAACGATGTGTGCTCCTAGACTCCTATTTTCTAGTCAACCGGCTACTGAACGACCAATTACAGTGGCATGTTTGAATGTATTTATATGTGTGCGTGAATGTAGTGGAGGGACGCGTCATTTCAGCTTAGACAACCTCTACCTAGCTGTTGATAAGTCAATGAATTCTGGCTGGATTAAGATTTTTCAAGCTAAGCTGAGTCGATAGGGTCAGTGGACCACTAATGGCGTAGGCTTCGCTCTCATTGATATCACTCGTATTTAATAATTGTGGTTTCAACCTAGAGTTAATTTCCCGAGTAGCGAATAACAAAATGTATATTTCTAAAAGCATTAGGCTTGCGGTCTTTGAAGCCGTGATAGTACTAACAATAACAGACAAGTTAAATATTATTTCATTATGAGCGTATTTTTACCTAAGAACTGGCCTTAAAATCTTCCCAAAAATACTTTTTATTCGTGTATTTTTAAAGATATAAACTTGCTATTAACTTACATAGTTTCTTTTGCGTAACTTATCTTGTCTTATGGCAGCTTTTGCTGTGAGATAAACATAATAGTAAAAACTGTTTCCATGCCAAAGACGTCTTTCAACCTTAAAAGCCAACTGTTACTCCTAAATCTGAGCATCGGTGAATGCCCTCGTCGTCTGTCGGTCCTGTAATTAATACGTACATGCGCTGGCGGGCTAATGAATAGGGTGTACCCGGCAAAAACTGGCCGGTCATACAACACGTGAGTATCCCAGATAGCCGGATTCCATAAGCCACAAACGAAACTGTAGATGTCAAAATGATAGGCACATATTGGCCGGCTATTATTAATTACATAAAATCTATATAAATTGTACCCTTTGTGTTATTCTGATGTATAGGCTGTATTGCTGTAAAGTTTCATCTAAATCCGTTCAGTAGTTTTTGCGTGAAGGAGTAGCAAACATATACACATGAATACACACTCAAAAACTTTCTCATTTACGAGTATAATATTAGTAAGATTAGTAAGATACTGCAACGGGTCAGGGCAGTTTTGGTCTTTTAATTGAATAACTATTAACTTGCTTTATTGCTTGATCCGAAAATACGATTCATCAGATTTTGGGCTTACGAGTGTTGTACAATTATTAAAGAATGGTTAAAAAAACCGGCCAAGTGCGGGTTGGACACCCGCACTGAGGGGTCCGTACAAACCTGTAGGTATATTTATTATAAATATTTTTATTTTATGATGTAACTAAACATTTCCCCTTTAATTTTTCGCAATTTTTCCTTTATCTGTGCTATAAGACGTTGCTTCGTACCAAATTTCAAGATTCTGAGTTCACGGGAAGTACCCAGTAGGATTTGATTGCTTTGAGAGTGACGAAAATTTGCGGCATTAACAGATCTATCTTTTGATTGCGCCAACGCAATCCCTTGGAGCTGTGA
This sequence comes from Udea olivalis, assembly GCA_947369235.1. NCBI lineage: Eukaryota > Metazoa > Arthropoda > Insecta > Lepidoptera > Crambidae > Udea > Udea olivalis. Next base: position 10,846,935 of record OX376341.1, on the reverse strand, counting down.
AAAAATCAAACTTCTTAGTTGGCTAAGAAGTTCGATTTTTTCACAGCTCCAAGGGACAGTAAAGTATTTCATATAAATTCCAGCTTGAAAACTCCACGCGTTCCTAAGAAAAAGGGTCTTGACAGACAGACAGACGGCCAACAGAGTGATCTTATAAGGGTTCTGTTTTTTCCTTTCGAGGTACGGAACCCTAAAAATCATTACTAAATCAACTGTATTTTCTACAATACGACTTAATTTCACAATAGGTAGGTCCTTTAGCATGAATAAATATCCCTGGACATCCCTGGACATTATTCCACACAGCGCCATCTAGCCCCAAAGTAAGCTAATTAAAGCTTGTGTTATGGGATACTAGACAACGGATAAACATACTTAAATACATTTTCTTTTGTAAATACATACTTATTATACATAGGAGACACCCAGACCAGTACAAACAGACATGTTCATGCACACAAATGTTTGTACTGTGCGGGGATCGAACCCGCGACCTCTGGTGTAGTAGCCAACTTCTTAACCATTACACCAAGTCGGTCGTCAAAATATTAATATTAATTAAATATTAATTAGCATAATTTAGTAAAATTAATAGTCACGTGAGCTTTTTTATGAATACGTGTGTACCTATTATCTGCTGGTGAAGGTTATTTAGCTGTCCCAGAAGAGGATAGAAAACATTATATATATATATATATATTTTTGATATTTGTGCCTTGTTTTCTTCCGTTTTCATTTGGTGAAGGGGTTGAAATTATACTACATTTATATAGATTTCTTAATTAAGTCAAAATAAGGTAAAGCCGGTGGCCGCTATAACTGAGATAAATGTATAAAACTTAGCTCAAATACGACCTTAATCTTAAGATGATAAATAATATTTACCAGTTTTCATGTATACGCTTTATTGCTGTCGACTGTACAATACAAATTAATTGCTCTAATGCTTAACTAATTGATCAATATATCTTAAAATTTTGCATGAGGTAGCCAATGTATTGATCTATCTGATCTTTGTGCATATACTACACGTCTACGCTAAGTGGTCAACTCGTTATCAGCAACTATTGAATGGACCTTTTGTTCTTTAAAATGTAAAATCATTTTTAATACAATGGACTTAAATGCTCAATGTATTCTCTTGTATTTTTTACTTACAAAAATGTCTCAAACTGCTTTGTAATACAGTTGGTAATGCTTTGATGATGAGAATCTTACCTAGCCGTAACACAGTCCTCGGACTAGCACGGGAGGTAAAGAACTTTTGTCTGTATACCTTCTTTATATATCATAACTTGTTAATGGTTATAAATGTGGCAGTACTTACTTTCATTGTTGATAGTTCATAGTTTAGATTTAATTTTAGTTAGTATTTAGCACGATGTTGTTATTGTCTTCCTAAGAAGTTATTGCTACAAATAACACATTGCATTCTTACACTACTCGGTAGTAGCAATATTCTGCCGAGTGTTATACTGAGTGTCGGTGTACTGTTATCTTTGTCTATGCAAAATAAAATTATTCTTATTCTATTCTTATTCTTATTCTTATTAAGTTTTTTAAAATAATCGTGTTCCAGTTTAAAAAAAACTCAGACATAAACATCATTCGTCGTGAATCTCGTCGTGTACCCAACCAGCTACTATTCAAGGTAAAACAGCCTCCGTTCAGCCTTAAATATGCTAAATTAAAGAATTAAGTATTCGTTAATTTGCTGTATTCACTATCAGCCTGATAATAGCTACTATTGAACGTTGTACAAAATTAACGCGGCATAGCTATCGCGAATTATTCACGAGCCACAAGCGGCGTCTGCTTCATACGCAATCGAAAATTTACAGCTCAATATAAATCAGCGAATAAGTATTCCACCCAATAATTTATGGTACACTTCTAACCCGTTGTAGGGTAATGAATGCGCCGCAGTTATCAGTCGTCTTTAAATTACCACCGAGGAAGCACGCCTTTAACCCGTTACTCCAACCGCGAATCCACTCACTATTTCTCACACTATTAAGATAAGGGTGTCGGAATAAAAATCACCTCTATCACGTTTAAAGGTGTAATTGGTTTTTATCACTTCCTACTCGTGTTAGCTAGGGTCGTGAAAAATGCCGGTCAAGATGCAATAACTATATCTCACTAGTTTTCCGGTCGCTTTCACTGTTTTTGTTGAAAAAGTTTGATATATTTTATTGGGTGTTCTATTAGATTTGGGCCCGAGGATAACTATGATGTTCAATATTATAACTTGGGTAGGTAGGTGAAACTGGTTTTCTGCTTTTGACCATTGAAGAAATTGGTAAATGAATTATTCCTTTAATATTTAGCAGGCTGATCTTACAAAAATCTAAAAACAAATTGTTTTTATTTTTCTGAATGAAAAACGTATGTAATTTTATAAAAAAGTAATTTTAAATAAAGCAAAAGGTAATAAGGCGCGCTCAGCTTTTTACCAAAGCTCTTCAAAAATTCCGTACACAGAAATTCATACAGAAAATGAATAGAATATTAAATTATGTTGGCCCGCATTTTGTAAAACTGACGAAGCTTCTTGTTAAGCTTCCAAGGAGCTTTTAAGTTAATGAACAACTTAAAAAAATATCTATTGACTCTACTCCGAATCTTTTGCTCAATGTTATGTTAATAGTATCAACGATAAGTAATTAAGTATTATGGAAATTTCTACGTTGGCGAGAAGTTTCACGTGGTTGATTCATTAATCCCTACTTAAAAATGTTTTGCTGAAATTATAAACATGAAATCAATAGACAGGGTAAGGCAAGCTGTCTTTTCTATAAAATAGTTTTCTTCCAGCTGAGCATAGCGACAAGTTAACAATATCATAACAAATGTTTTAAAAATATATATTACTTTGAACACACACACACATACTATCACAACTTTATCCCAAGCGGGGTGGTCAGAGGCAAGTTACTATGCCGTCATGGTGAACGAAACACTCAGAAGCCCACTTTTTACCCTTGGTATTAGAACCCAACGTGGTAGCTGGTGAGCCTTCCGCCGTTATCCGGGTTGATTTGGTTTGTTATCGATGTTTTCCGTCACCGGAGAGTTAGTCGAATATTTAACAATGCACAGAAAGATTATGGTTCTAGCCAGATTTGAACTCGGGACCACACGATCCACGATCTGAGTTCGGGTGTTGAACAACTAGGCAACCACGCTCTCCTTATCTCCTTATCTCTCCTTCCATATTACTTTGGGTGACAGAAAATTTAAATTGGATCGAAAATGAACCTTAACGGATAATTTGTAATATACTTACATTATACATAAATAGATGGTGACACAAAACCAACAACAAAACACAGTACTACAGAAGTTTGCAACATGAATACTTAAAGATAGACACTAGACAAGTTCAACCTTGGTCCCAGGGATCCAGCGGGACATTTGGGACTTTTCTAGTTTCTATATTTGGATGAAAAATAGCTGAGAGCTAACAATCTAATTCAATTATTAATATTATTTATCTTCAAATAGAAATACAAAAAAATGGTTACGGAAAAAAATATTAGGGTCAAATTTATGTGAAGGCATTTCTATTTGTCATACTCGTGGAGGTGTTCTTATCTATTTATAGTGTAACACAACATTTCAGTATGTTTAGTTTACCACTTTACCTTACCTGCACCTATACTCGTATAAAAAAGTCGGTTTGGTTTGGCGGTAGATGATCTTCGTGTAAACCGGCCGAATATATTTTAGGATAATATTGTTAACGTTCTAGCATGATATTCAGAATTTCATTATGAATTTCGGACGTTTGAACTATTTTTATTAGCTGTTACGCCGGCATTATCAAGTTAATTATGCTAACCGATGCAGGTCGCAGCTCAAGTGACTTTTTTAGCCCCGTCTTAATAAACTGTCTCGTTTCAGACTGGCAGGATAGGAAATTGCTAGCAATTTCTTTATAATTTCACAGGCACATTTTCTTTACCAGCTGTTGGGTTTTATGACACTTTGATATTGATTTTTTGAGTTTTATTAATATTTTAAAGTAAATTGAAAACATAGAGTTCATATCCGTCAATAACAAACCTCCTTCACATTTAAAGAGTGGGCAATTGCCAGCATCAACAAATAAAATTGTCTGTGAACGTTACGTACCACACCAGGTAGGCGGACATCGGGTTACCATATTAACTGCTGGTCATTAGTTGTTTTTACTATAATGGCCTGCCATTAATATATTATATTAATCTCATTAGTGCTTCATGGTTTTTTAAAATTAGGTACAACGATACATTAAGAGTGGTATTTTAGTTGAATTTCAGCTACCTATGCATTTATGTGGATATCTAAGATCAAATTAAAGGTTGTCTTTAGGCTCTATACATAGAAGCTCTACCTATTACCCGAACGGGCTAGACACGTCATTGAACAATAAATCTATAACCTTATCTAAGCGAGCCATCAAAATAGTATATTGCGCTAAATTTTTTACAAGCAACACGTACCGAGTCGGATTAAACTTATTCCCAGCAGACACTCCACATTTCCTACACGGTGCAGTTTGTTCCAGTGTATATTCGTCTAAAACCAGCTCAGGTGAGAGCACAGAAGCTTCTATAAATAAGGTCTGTGACAATGTTACTTAACTTGTGCGGGACAGATCTTGTTTGGAACAAGGAAGCCGAATGATATATCTAGGTTTGAGAATTGCGCGACTTCTTTTGTTTATTGGTTGGAGTGCTTGTACTGCCATTTTAAAAACGATGTAGATATTCCAATTCGAATGGCGAATACATTCAATGTGCATATTCAATATGTACCTGCTTGATAAGGTGTTGGGCGTAATTAATTAATATGTGTAATTAAATTACAAATTTTATGATAAGTAATGGAACTACTGTAATTCTAATTACATGTAATTGGAACTATTTTAATTCAATTACATAAGCAATTGGTAATTTTAATTACATTAATCGTAACTCAAATTACTCAATTACTTTTATAAAATTGAGTGTATACTCGTTCGCAACGCAACACAAACATCATGCGTTTAGTATAAAGTTTCCTATGATCTTGTGGGTGGGTGCACTGCTAAATGCGACTGTAACTGCGCACGCGGCGGATAGGCCATAGAATGAGCCTAAGGGGCGCGGGGGGCTTACAATCATCCACCCCGCGTGTACTTCTCTCCGCAAACAAGCGGCGTCACGCAGTCGTTGGAGTTGGTTTCGACAAGTACCCACTGAAATGGCGTCTAATACTGAACAAGATGAAAACGACTCAACAACCGAGGAGGTGTTGCCCTGTATTTTTGATGGCAAGTTTTTTACCTATTTGCCCAGCGAATCTTCTGATAAAAAAAGAGTAGCACGTTGCATGTTAAGCGCGCCAAAAGAAGTCAAAATAAGTGGATTACGTAATGCAACTTCGAATTTGAATTAAGCATTTGATTTACCTTTCCTACCCAACGTATTTAGATTACTACCCTAAGTTAAATAAAAAGGTAACTGAGTAATTTTAATTACCAATTACAATTACAATTTGTAATTGTTAATTTAATTACTTATTGATATTTGTTGGTAACTTTGATTAAATTTGTAGGGTAAGTGTAGCAAGTAGTAGCGCCTCCGTGGCCGAGTGGTCTCAGAGCTCGGTCCGAAACCAGGAGGTCCGGGGTTTAATTCCCAGGTCGGGCGAAGTGTGTTTTCAGTTTTATCAAAACATAGCGCGGGTTTGTGAGCACCAACCCGCATTTGGCAAGCGTGGTGAATAAGCCAATACCCATCAGTTGTAGCGATGACTTGGTTTCAATGATGGAGGCCTTTGCTCAGCAGTGGGACAGTATATAGGCTAATTATTTTACTTTAAGTGTAGCCAGTATAGGTCTCTCATAACGAACATTGTTGTGACATCGCGCTATTGTTTGTATATTTTTAAAATATAGATACAGTATAAACTTACATGTAACACGAAATAGTATAAGCTTTACCTGAATTGAGTGTAGATGGCATTTTACAAAATTCAAAACGTATTACGAGTATATACCACTTACTAGTAAATAAAGCGAGTTTATTTGTTAAGATAACTTGTTTTGGTACCACTCAGAACTAGCTTATACTAGTAGTTCGCAGTGTTTATTTTAAACGCTCGGCTTGTTTCGGCCCATCGTGTGTTTGGTATTCCGTGACTGTAGTTTTATATTACCAACTATCTTGACAAGATTTTTGCAAGAAAAAACACCTTTTTAATAAAGTATTCACGTACTTATATTAGAAACAATATCACCCAATCTAGTCCAGTTTTTTTATTATAAAAAGTGCCTAGAAAAAGCTTTTTTATCACTTAAGTTAAACTGACTGTATTTTTTTTTGTCATACACTAAGAGGATAAACATTTTAATGAAATATAGTTAAAATAAACAGCTTTTACTTTGTCTCTGTTTTGATCTTTTAAAAAAGCAACGGTTTAAATTCCTTTTTGTAACTAAGCTATGCTAACCTTTTGAGTTTCATCTTGTCTGACTGGCTGACTACTTAACGGAGGGACTTTAAGAACTACAAAGCCTTTAAGTGGCATGGGTATTTTTACATACAAATCTTGACAAAAAAAGACATGAACAGACCAAGTTTATGTAGTAAGAGTTATTTTCTAAAAGTGAAAAGCCCTTAAAAGCCCGGTTACTCAAGCAGTGAAATATTACGGGAGTAACACAACGTACAAATATTAGAGTTCTATAAACACGGGACGGCAAATGCCGCCGACGTGTTGACGGCTGCCGTCGACATGCCGATGGCAGAGGTCGACGCTTGCAATCGTGACGTGTCGCGGCTGTCATTTTTAGTAGACCACGAGCTAGGCAGCGCACAAAATGAGCTTAGCCAAAGAAATGGATTCTGAAATGTTCATTAGTGCTGTCAAAAAACTAAATAATTTGGAACTCGAACGATATCCGTAACATTCGAAAGAAATTTAAAAAAAAGAGTATTTTTTTAACGAAATGCATTTACACCTGGCTCTTGCTCATAGGTCGACGGCAGATGCCGTCCATGTGTGAGAACGCTTACTCGTATATCAAGTTTGACGATAACAGTTGCAATAGTAACTGTAAGCAATCTGTTTTTCAAACCAAGCACTCAATGCTTGCTGTCACTAGCGCTCTCGCTGCTCTAACTTGTAAAGTCAAATAACATCGAGTGGTTTGAGATCGCATTGTCTTCTTTTGTTTATTTATATTTGCGCCCAACCCTAACCCCGTTGAATGTAACGTTACATTTTCTTTACATTTTTCATTGTTTCGTGAGGACAACATAAAAAAGCCTCAGCTTATTTTTATTGTGAATCTTTGAAATGCTCCTGAAACTTCGTCGACGGTGAAACAGTAGGTAATATTTTACGCAGATGATGGCTTAGAAGTCGAATACTTTGCGCTTTCTGATTTGTAATTTTACACTCTTGACTGGTTTGTTGTTTTTGTTTGTTGGTTCAAAATACTTCAAATCGTCGATTTTTAAATGTGATCAATTTCAATATCATTTTCCTTATTTTACTATAATTTAGTGGTACAGAAAACAAAAGTCAGCAACAGTAGATGACGATTCTACAAACTTCCAATTTGTTTTAATCAATGAAAAGTATGTATAATTGATCACAAGCAGCAGCATTTATCCATTAAAATGAATGAAATATCTCATTTTATTCTTAGTAGTTTATTAAATTGGTATAAAGTAAATTGGTTTAAAGAAAACGAAATCGAAAATAATCGATCAGCAAGTTTTCTGTAAATAATTATTTGTCTAGAAAAAATACACTTGCAATACCAGAACACATTTAGTTCCAAATTGAACTCTACGAGCGGTAGAGTCAAATTATGTTTATTTATGATATTTACTATCATAGTACATATTATTTTATTTACATTAATTTTTGTTCAGTACATTTTTGGTGGTAATAATTTGTCTATTTTAATAAATATATTTTTTACTTCTATTAACTTCAAAAAAAAAATATTCATTAATATTCGTATGCGTTCAAACCATTGTTACTGTATTTTAATGTCGACAATTTAATTTTGTGAAATGATCATGGTTTTCAAAAAAAAGATCTAATATTCGTTTAGTCATTAATTCATTTTACAAAACGTGACGAAACCAAAACGCAAGCCGAGCGAGCGAAGTGAGCTCGCCACGGCAGGAGCGGGCGAAGCGAGCACGCCACGTCAGGTGCCGGCGAAGCACCACAATCTTATTTTATTTGTACTTTTTATCTAGCTTTGGCCAAGGAACTAGTCCATGTAATATGATTTATATCAAAATTGCTTAGGCGTAACGTATCATATTATCAGCATCTTTCGTTTTATTGAAACAATTACTGTAAAATAAATTTTATTGCTAAATTATATCGAAAAGTTAAATAACAACAGAACCATAAAATATAATATGATTTTCGAAAATCAAGTCATTCTAACATTGTTTATTTTTCACTCAAGTGAGTAAAAAACGGCATAAATACCTTGCAAAGTTTTATACAACTTTTGTGAACCAGGTAATTCTTAATCAAACATAATTCGACAAATATCATGTACATTGTGAATAAACATAACAGACCAACGATGCAGTAGCGAGGAACATAACAAAGTAATAATAATATGCTTTTCGTTAAAAAATTAATTGTTACTCATTCAAATCACCCTTTCCATTCAAAGGGGTAACGTTGGTTCAAATTTTGTATAGTTTCATCTCTTTGTAAATTAATTGAAGTAATTCAGGCGAGCTTTGTACAGTTTGAAATTAAAGCTACGCTTAGCAACTGGATCAGATTGTTTCTGTTGTAAATTCTATCTCCTCAACAAGAGAGCCAATGTAATTATTTTCTTAAATTGCTTTGTTATAACTCTGTCTATGTTGTGGTTGAGAAAGGAAATCTGGGTTCGAGGCCCGGCTTTTTAATTATAGTAATCATTTTTCTCAGGATAATTTGTGTCCGCTTTGTTTGTTGATATTAGTTAATTATTGTTAAAAGTACTTTTCAGCATAGGCAGGTATCATATGGCCCATAAATATATAAAACAAATAAATATTGTAAGGTAAGAAATGATGCCATTACGAGTACCTAATACATCTACCGGTTGTATTACTGTTCGTAGCAACAGTGCGTGGTGCAGCACTTTTTTTTTGTTTTTACTATGTTATAGACCTACTTCGGTTCTATAATCATTCAATTAAAAAATTGTACTTATACAGAACATACAAGTATTTACTTTGAGTTTTAGAGCAGACAACTCACCTTAAACAACCTCACTATAACTTATCTGAAAGTCATAATTGCATATTCATCTACAAACAACAGGCAGATCCGCTCAACCTCATCTTCACAACACTGAACAAGTTTTTCACTCAAAACTCCTTCGGCGGGAGAAAATGTTGCCTTAACTTCATTATTCGTCCTTTCTTCGCATTATCGAGGTGAAATTTATCGGTATTAAAGTCCCGAAAGTTCGTTGTGGAACAGAAGCGCGAAGTAAACTCGTGAAGAGTAAAGTTCTGTAACAGGCCGACACAGGTCCGACGCGCGGCTGGGTTTGCACTGAGTCTTGCTATATGACGCTCGTACCACGAAGCGACGCGCGGGCGACGAGTTTGCGATTCATGCGCGAATCACTGAGTAGGAGGAGTCTTGGACCAAACCACGCCTACCAAGGAGCTACACATTTCTTTTTCAATATGTGTAATTCAATTTCGCTTATGTCTTCGCTGGGAAAGTTGATGCCCCGTTGTCGTTCAACACGATGTTTTTATGTAAACTGTAATGTAGTTCGCGAACCGAGTCGGCCCGTGTTGCTGCGCCGTGCGATTTTCTCTTCTCTTTTTGTTGCCAATTTCACGTGCTGTTGCCCATTTTTATCTAGTGGGGTATTATGAATCGGGGGAACTTTACTTGGATATGCGAATGTCTGAGACAGAAGTTTCTGTAGTTACAGTTGAGATTTATTTTCGAACCAATGCATCGCTTTTACGAATATGAAAAAGCAAAAATCATTTCGTTCTATACTGCAAGCGAACTATTTTGGTAAATATAAGTTGGGAATTCTAAGGTTACACAAATTTCAACTTTCTTAATAACAATCACTTAATGTTATCAGAAGGTATTCTTATTAGTTTGAAAGCATTTCTTCAAGTGGGTATCTAAGGTGACCTTGTCCCCGATTAATATTTGCTTAGGTCAATATTAAGTGATTTTGATTGATTTTGATAGTTAAGTCAACAATACACTGAACATTCAATTACTTTGTCGTAGTAGCAGATGTCACCACAAATGGGTAGGAATTTAAAATAGTCAAGCAATGGGAAAACATGAGCTGCACATTTTAGTAAATGGCAGATTTGACAGTCACTCTACAATACAATTGAATATTAAATAAACAAGAACTTCAACCATCACATTTTAAGTAAATTATAGGTCAAGTTTTTTTTTTTATAGCATTAAACAATGCTTCTATCTTTGTGTAGAAATTATAGGTCGTTTCAAAACAGCTACAAACGATACACTATATTTTCAACCTAAAACTAAAACAATTCAACTTAAAATATTTTTTTATTACTACAAAATATTATTTAATGCCAGATGACATTATTGCTATAAAGAATCAGGGTTCACTCATTGTCAAAAAGAGTTGGTTCTTGCGTGACAATTTTAAGTATTTTCACACCTCCTCTCACTACTTCACTCCGTTCAAAGCAACAGTAGATAAGTGTGCAATATTCGTCGCATATACCTTAACTTCCTCTACAAGACGTATGAAAGCAAAGCAATAGAACCACTGTGGGCCCACCGCGACACACTTTGGCCTGTAAAGGAATTCACTAAATTATAACAGTAAATTAAGCGCAGTTTCATTTGCGTTACCAAGTGAATTATGTGTTGGTGTCTTAGTTCTGTCACCGCCTAAGTTACTACGGTTCAAAATTAATACAGTGCCATAAGCCGCGTTAATACCCTCGCCCCGTACACTTGTATTTACTGTATCAAGTTTTACGAAACTGCACAAAGAAATTTCAACTTTAAATGCCTGTAACATAAGACTAATATGAGATTTGAGGTATGCGTGGTGGTTAGGACGTTTTACGCACTATCAATCATTATTAAGTGAACACCTATTTGTTTGGTGTCGTATGTAACAGGAGTCTAATGATGACTGACATCAATTCTATAAATTAAATACATGTTCTTCGTTGTTTTGTCAGTAGGCACACGTAATATAACCTGAGACAGTTGCGCGTCAAGGAGCAATTAACTTTAATTAAAATGATTATTTCAGAATCATCATCATCGTCATTATCATCTCTAGCTAAAAATTTTACTTGCCAGCAGCTGTTTACAAGTCTTCATTCTGCCTGACACATGAAGTAACCACATTTTTTGAGTATTTGTTTTGGTGTTACCGTTACCTACCTCGGAAAACTTTTTATTTCCCTTTTCTCCTCAAATACTCCACTTGCGTAAATTGACTAGATATACACTACTATTATACATAAAAATCTTTATAATGCGCTCCGATAGAAAAAAGGATACGTACTAAGAATAATTGCTGTTTCTCAATGATTTTAATACATAACAAACCTATAGTTTGACAATTCTATTCCTGACAGTATTTAAAAAAAATTAGGAATGTGCAAATTAAAATATTACAAAACAGTTATACCTCAATAAAACTGGAAATAAAGCCTTATTCTGTTATCGAAAAGGAAGAGATTTAATTCCCGCCTCACCCAGTGCGAAGTCAGGCGATAGCTTGTTTCGAACTAGGCCGCCACAAATTCCCGCCAATTTTAAGCTAAAAATGCAACAGCAGGTTAATGGTTATTTTTCCACATGTTGCTTTTTAGTTTAAATGAGTGTTATGTGCATACTGTTGTACGATATTACGAAAAACAAGTGTGCTATGAGAAGTTACACTTTGTGATTCTGGATAGGCACAATTTAGTGTTTAGAAAAAAATACCGTTTACTGATGGGGTATTATTAGATGTAAGTTTGGTAATCATTATTCAAACCTAGTTTTTTCTTTTAATTGTGTAATTTTCATCAACTCTACACCATTTTTTATATCTGCAGCGGAAATACCAAAAAACCAAACGATGTACGAGTATAACTTCAAGATCTGTAGGTACCAGGTGTGATTCACAAATAAATGGTTTGATTGATTGATAGATTGACCAAAATGGGTAAAGTTGAACATACATACCATAACGCCTTTCTCTCGTGGGGTGACCACATCAGAAGATGTGTGACCTGCTACAATTTTAGCACACTTCTTGCAATATAACTGAAATGCGTCAAAAAGAGTGTGTTATCATTATAAATGAAGTAACACTTTGTGGTTTGCAGGATAGCCACAATAACTGTTAAGAAAAGAGACTAGTTATAGTTTTTAAAATGTACTATAATATACTATGACATTCTTTAAAATTGTTAAAATTTGTTTATCTGCTCGACACTGTTTTTTGTACAACAGAAAGCCAAAGAAACCAAAATGGGCTGATCGCTGGCTCCCTCCCCAGGGCCTCGTTCGAGCGAGCGGTCTTATGATTAAGCCGGCTCTGGTGGGACACTGTCGCGGTTTCTCGCCAATTTTTAGCAAACGAGGAGCGTAATAATTGCTTTTGCAATTGTTTCTAACCAGTTGATATTAAGTGAAAGAATTGTTCAGACTTTTTATCAAGTAAATGGCGATTTCGCTTATTTTAAAATAAGGTTAGTTTAAACGTAAGGAGGACTAATTCATCTTTCTTTAGGGCAAAGGAATCCTTTGGTTATCCAATCTCTACTCACTACAGACAAAAAACAAAAACATAAACAAAGTTCAGCGTAAACATAGGATTTACAAGGAACATTCCCCAACGCCGGGCGAGAGCCGCTAATTCTTGCTTCTTAGGGTCCCCCCCCCAATGAAAAAGGAAGGTCACATAAATACATGGATTCAGGTACTTCAGCCACAATGAGAGCAAAAGCACCCTGCATACTACTACTGGGCCTGCATTTGTAATTTAATCAGAGTTCCGACAGACATAATGTTTCAAAATGTGCATCTTCTTGTCCACAGCCAATCACCCTTTTCTATCTAAATAACTACTACCGATTAGCCGCTGATGGTTATAACAGCTTCAACGGTCAGTAGGGTGAGCTTTCACCTTAAAATTTCTTAGAATTTTATTTGGCTTTTATCGTAAATGTCAAGGTCTTATTGATATTGATCTGGTTAAGTTTGTCATTCAAATTGCAATTTCAGAGTCAAGAGCATTTATTATTTCTGCTAGAGGTTGAAGTCTTAGCACATTTATAACTAGCATGGTTTTAATACTGTAATGCGTACGCCATCTATTGTCGACTAGATTATTTGAAATGAAAAATTTAAAAGAAATTGGAACTGCAATGGGGACCTCATTGCAGTTCCAATTTCTTTTAAATTTTTAAAAAGGCCAAAGAGAAAATATTACAAAAAAGGGTGCAATTCTTCAGAGGGGTATGTCCCCCCGCAGCACTTGTCAGCGTTTGACAGAAATTAATTTCGAAACCTCTCAAATCAGCGCCTTAATGTCTCACATTAAGCCTAGGCCTAGTTTCGTAATACATTTCATGTCTAAGCTCTGCTAGCTGCTTAGGGTGAAATCAAAAATATATTATATTATTGTTATTTATTTATGAAATTAACAACTCGAACCAACATTCATTGGTTGATGCACGTGTCTATCACTTTTTGTCAAAAATATGAAAACAAAAACAAAATTAAGTAAGTATTTTTTCTTCTAATGGACAAAAACATAAAAACAAAATACTTAATACTTATACTGGATCTGGATTATACAACTAATAAAAAAATACTTATTCATCTTGAGATTTTGTGTAGTTTTCAGAGACGAAAATGGCATGTTCCATACATATATAAAAGATGGTAGTACCATTACCTTCGCTATCATTCTCTTCTAATTTTACAGGTTGTTCTTCGTCATCCAGCTCCTACTCTGTCTCACTTTCAAGGCTTCTTTCACTAACATTATTAATATCTTGGTCACTACCAGATTCGCCAGAGGAACTGGCTTCAGCTTCTTCGAAAAGACGTTATAATCTGTTTTGGTGGTCTGCGTACGACATTCTAAATGTTTATCCTGAATAAATGAGTAAACTAATAAAAAGAAAATAAAAAGGTGTTTGTTCAAATTTGTCACAAGTAGCGTAAGGTGGGTTTCACGCACCCGCGAATAGCTTCAACCTGACCCACAACATTCGCTGGGGGTCGGCTGAAGCAGTGGCAGTCGACGCTATCGTACCTCCCTCCGAGCAGCATTCTCAGGCGCACTGTTAGGCGGCAGCCGCGTGGAGTCTTTTTAAAAAAACGCTTTTTGATGACACTAAAGTTTATTGATGGAAACTATCTTAGGGAAACCTCACTTTCCTTTCGGGACACTAGTTAATGTATGGGACGCTAGACTGGAGGAGTCGGACCGGAGGTTGAAATGCAACTGTTTAAAGCTTAAAGTTTTATGTAAAGTAAATATGTTGATGTAAGCAAATTGATCATAGTAAAGTTAGGTATAACATCTCCCCCCTTTAAGATTAAGCTTAAATCTTATGAGATGAAGCGAGATCGAGACGAGATAAAAGAAAAATGAGGTTGTAAAACATTACAAGGAAATAGTAAGTGTAAGATAAAATAGAACTTAGAATATTATAAGATTTTAATCATTTAAATAAGATCTAGTAAAGATTTAGTATCTGTAAGATTTAGAAGTTAGATTTAGAATAATTATAAGATCTAGTACATAGGAAATAGTATTAGGATTTAGTATTCATGATCTAGTACACAGGAAATAGTAAAGATTTAGTATTTAAGACATAGGAATTAGAACTTAAGATCTAGTAAGATAAAATTTATTTTTATCTGAGAAATAGTAATATTCACAATTTATTCGTGATAAAATAAGACAATGTTTATTACATTGAAAAGAAGACTAATATTAAGTTATTTGTATAAAAGAACATTGTATATTTTTCATAGGTAAAAGAAATAGTACATATTTTTAAAGTGTAAAGACATAGTATAATCAAATTAGTTATTAGATAAATTGCGATTTGATGGAAAAGAGTTGTTTAAATCTGCGTCATCTGACTGAGATGAAATTTCAGACATTTCAATTGAGTTTACAATTTTGTCTCTTTTTGGACACTTTTTCTAGTGTTACATTGATTGAAGATTTGAATACAACAAGATGTATTACGTCTATTATTTTTCTTACATAGACAGTTATAAAGTTTGTATACAAAAAATAGAAATATTACAATAATAAGAACATAATTAAAACCTGAGTAATAACTTGCATATTTGACAAAATGCGATTGCTGTTGGTATTTGTTGAGTTCGTTTTCGAGGCCATCTAATTGATGTGCTGCGTGATTTAGGGAATCTAAGTCTATATTACTTAGAGATAACGGTGAGAGCAAAGGAATAGTTTTGTTGATAATATCTTTCTTACAACAATCATCTTGAGTAATATCAAAGTGAGTTGGTTTTTATAAGTAAATGTAGAAATAGTAGTAGGTATAAATTGTAAAGATTTAGAATAAGCAATGCAATCAGGTGTTAACTTTAACATGCCTGTGCCTGAGATAGAATAGTCTTTGATATCATCATTACATTTTATAGTTATTTTATTTGTTTTTGACTGTACATAGAGCCATTCATTGCCATTAAGTTTTTGCCATGTCGATTTGACCATATAATAATTTAGAATTACATTCACTAGGTAAAGTTAAAACAACATCAGTTAATAACTTGGTTTCGCATGAGGGATTTGAGTTAGTGGAATGAATAGTGACTAATGGGCAGATAGAGTATTCTGAGCTTATCTTGGGACAATCTTTTATATTGTCTAATAGAGCGTAATTTAACCTATCGTCTGTGATAGCTAGGTATGGTTTTCTAGGATGGATAAGTGCAAAAGTGTTGGGATTATTTTCTGTTGGTGTAGGTAAGGGAATGACTTTGTAAGTCGAGTACTTAATTGGAGAGATAAGAGGAATTTGTATTACGAATACAATTCTTTTGTTATAATAATATGAAGTTAAAGTTGACACGTCTATAATAGTGTGAATTGTTTCAATATTAAGAGGAACTGGGAAGTCTAATCGTTTATTTATAATGTGGATAAGCTTTGATAATTCTTTAAGTAAATTGGTAGGAGTTATGACTGATGGATGTAGTACATTCGATTTAGCAAATAAGATGGAATTTAAGACAGAATCAAGAAAATTAGAAATAGCTAGTAAAGAACCTTCAATGATATTAACTAAATTATTTATTTTTGCGATATATAATAACTCATTATTATTTTTTGTTGTTTGAGATTAAATATCGTTCAGTTTATCAACTTGAGAATTCAGTCTAATTTCATTTTTATTTAATCTTGTAATGGTAGAGTTGAATGCGGTGATGGTGGATTTTACGACTTTAATATTTTCTTTAATAAGATGAAATAGTTCGTTTTCATCTTTCTGGCATGCGTCGATTGCGGCATCATATTTGCGAGCATCTTCTGCATCTAATGTGCCAAAAAAGAATTTTAGTTCTTCTCCTCCGAATTCGAGTGATCTCTTGAAACGGTTGGGAGAGTCTGAGGAAATGATATGGGATAAAGAGTCGAGTTTAATAAAATTTGATTGTAAAGAAACTTCGATTGGGCTTATTAAGTCTTTACATTGAATGAATTCGTTAAGATTCGATTTTAGGCATAGATCTAACGTTTTACGTACTGAATTTTCGACATTATTGAGATGAGGTTCGACTGAGACAATGTCTATATTAGTAATAATTTTCCAATAATCATTATAAAAGTAAATAGAGTTAGCAGGATCAAAGTATATTCCTGGGCTGTGAGCTATAGGCGTTAATTATGGTTCAGCGAGGCAGTGATGATATAGGATTCTGAAAAGATGAAATGAATTTATTTAGCTGGTTTTATCTCATTAGTATGATATTTTATGTTTTTACGATTTACTGCTAAGGTAACGTTATGTTTTTCGTTAACCTTTATTATTTTGTATGGACCTTTCCATATTGGAGATAAGGCCTTGCGAAGTCTATGATGATGTTTAAGATACACCATGTCACCAGTTTTGTACGTGGTGGTGCGGCTAGACTGATCATAGTACTGTTTAGAGATTTCTTTGCTTTGAGTTATATTTTGTATAGCTTTTTCTCTACTAAATTTCATTCTATACTGTAATACTCTAATATATTCGTGATAAGTATTATTACTGTTATCTTCATAGATTGAATTAGGAATCATTGGTTTATAACCATATAAAAGTTCAAATGGAGTAAACTGTGTAGTAGTATGAGGAGTTGAGTTATAAGATAGAATAGCTGTGGCTAAGTAACAATGCCAATCGTTTTGATTTTCATTAACAAAAGATTTTAAATATTCTTTAAGAGTTGCGTGTGATCTTTCGAGAGCACCATTCGTTTGAGGATGGTACGGAGTAGTAAAAAGAGATTTTATCTTAAGAATTTCAGTTAGTTGTTTAAATAGATCGGAGGTAAAACATGTTCCTAAGTCTGTTAAGATGGTTTTAGGAAAACCAAACAAAGACATAAAGTGAACTAGATTTCGAGCTATCTCTTCGCTTGTGGAAGTGATCATGGGATAGGCGTTAGAAAATTTTGTAAGATCATCTTGAAAGGTTAAGATAAACCTGAATTTTTGGAAACCTGCATCTGGCAGAGGGCCTACGATATCGATAGCTAAACGTTCAAAAGGTTTAGTAGATGTGGAGGTTATCTCCATAGGAGCTTTATTAGATAATCGTAATGGTTTATTTACTTGACAGAGTTTACAATTTTTAACATATTGTTCTATGTCGGAGCGCATACCTTTCCAAAAATATGCTTCCTTGATGCGATTATACATTTTGGAGCCTGGGTGACCTGCGATGGTCGAATCATGATTTTCTTGCAATGTTTTAGGAACTTCGACTGGAGTTGGATAAATTATTTGATTTTTATAGATATGTACTTTAATATTGGTATTATGGAATACAAAAGCAATCATATTATAGATTTTAGTTTAAGATAATTTACAGAAAGGATCTGAGAAGTCTGAGATTGCGAGATCTGTTTCGCTTGGATCTTGAGCAATGATAGAGTCGCGTAGTTTAAATAATAAATTATAAATATCTTTGTATGTTATGTCATCATAATGGTGAACTTTAGTAAATAAGAAAAAGTATGTTTTATTAGTACAAGATTGAGATAAGACAGAGTGCAATTCACGTTCAGAATCACGAATTTCAGCTGAGTTTTCGAACTGAGATAAAATTTCTTCACAATGTGGTATTGAATCATCTAAATCTAAAGATGTAGGAAAAGCAATTAGTTTATATTTAGTCAAGTGTAAAGCTTGTAAATGTTCTTCAATAATAGTGTCATTGGTTAAAGATTTTGTAAATTGTAACTTAAAGTATTTCTCATAAGGTTGCTTATTAAGATTAGCATGAGTAATAGCGTGTATCGGGTAACGCGATAAGGCATCGGCATTAGAGTTAAATTTGCCTGGCTTATAAACGATTTGGTATTTATATTCTTCTAACTTTAAACGCCAGCGCATAAGTCGACTACCGGGATCTTTACATCCAAAGAGCCATGTGAGAGGTTGATGATCTGTTACGATCTTGAAAAGTGTGCCATAGAGATAAGGGCGGAATGTATTTACAGCGTAAATAATTGCTAATAATTCTTTCTCGGTTGTGGTATAGTTACCTTCTGCTCGGTTAAGAGTTCGAGAGGCATATGCGATCGGTTTATCTTTGCCTACTTCGCCTTGGGATAAGACTGCGCCTACGGCGTAGTTGCTAGCATCCGTAGTTACTACGAAAGGCTGAGAGAAATCTGGATATTGTAGAAGCGGAGCTGTTGTTAATTTTTCTTTTAATAAATCAAATGCATTTTGCTGATCTTGACCCCAATTAAATTCAATATCTTTCTTTAGAAGTGAGGTAAGAGGTTTTGTGATTTTAGCAAAGTTATCTATGAATCGGCGATAGTAACCTGTTAGGCCTTGAAATCCTTTTATATCTCTTGGATTTTTCGGGATTGGAAATTGAGAAACGGCTTTGACCTTGTCCGGATTTGGAGAGACACCTTTATCAGTGATGAGATGACCTAAGTAAGAAACTTCTCGTCTTAAAAATTCACATTTATCTAGCTGCAGTTTAAGGTTAAATTCACGAAATCTGTTAAATACTAATTTGAGTTTTTCCATGTGGGTGGTCAAATTATGGCTGTAAATAATCATCCAAATAAATAAAGCAATGTAGACCTTGTAGACCTGATAATACGGTATTCATAAGTCGTTGGAATGTAGATGGAGCGTTTTTAAGTCCAAACGGCATTCTAGCGAATTCGTAGTGACCTGAGGTGCCATTTGTATTGACAACAGTAAATCCAGTTTTTGCTGCGTCAGCAGAATTTAAAGAAATTTGGTGGAAACCAGAAACTAAATCGAGAGTGGAAAAGTATTTAGAACGACCTAATTGGTCGAGAATATCTGAGATCAAAGGGATAGGAAAGGTTTCGTTAACAGTGACGTCATTTAAGCGTCTGTAATCGATGACGATACGCCACTTCTTTTTACCAGAGGCGTCCATCTTTTTGGGTGCAACCCAGACAGGGGCATTCCAAGGTGAATTGGATGGTTTATTAATTTTTTGATCTAACATCTTGGTTATTTGTTTGTCAACTTCATCTTTATGACATTCTGGGAAACGATATGATTTGACATGAATGGGCGGTGCATTGCCCGTATTTATAGAGTGTTCGATTGCGTTGGTACAGCTAAGAGGATCTCCTTCGAGATAAAAGATATCTGTATAATTAGAACAACACTCGAATAAAGCCTTTTTTTCTTCAGCGTTGAGATAATCATGCCTTCTTTGGCTTAGAACGCGATCAATACATTTTGACGGAGACAAAGAGACTGAGTTTATGGTCTCATGAGATGAGGCAATTTGGGACATTGCAGATGTGTCAAGCGAGGTTAAATGTACCTTAAAGTTATGAATTTGAACATCGGATTCGGTGGTATTCAAAACAGAGACATTGACTCTATTATTAGGTTTTAAAGTTACAATACAATTTGCTAAGTAAACACCTTCGCTTATAACATGATCTAGGACAAGCGCTTCGCGTAATTCGCGTAATTCTGACTGGTTATTGGAGACTAGGCATTCGATTACGGCTTCCGATCGAGCCGGTATGACGTATGTCGGCTTGTCAAATAGAATAGGTAGCGTGTGATTATCTATCTTCATGAATTTAGAGTTGTAGTCAATAATTGCGTTAAAAAAGAATGAAAAAAGAAAATCTGTGCCAATGATGCCATCGTATTTAAGATTTATTTCATCATTTATGGCATGGAAAAGATGTTGAAATGGTTGTTTACAAATTATAAATTCAAAGTTAAACGAACCTAAAGTTTCACTGAAAGAGTCTGAATCGTTAATGCCTTTGAGTTTTATAATTTCGGAGTTAAAGTTAGGTTTATTAGTTAAACTCGATTGTTTCACAATACTGACACTTGCACCAGTATCTATTAGGAAACAGAGAGGCTTAGGAGAGTATTTAGTGTTAAGATTTGTTAAAGGTAGAGATACTTTATTTTTATGTTAGCTTATTTCAAAGATAGGCTCTGAAACGCGTTGGTTTACAGGCTGGGATTTAGTATCATTTGACGTAGAATCAGTTTAAGAGCTAGATAAGTTGGATTCAGTAGTATTAGGACTCAATCTTTTAGATTGAGATGAATAAGATTTAGTAAGACTCGAACCGTGAGGCTGAGATGTATTAGATTTGGTAAGACTCATTCGTTGATGAGATGTATTAGATTCAGTAAGACTCGAACCATGAGGCTGAGATGCGTTATTAAAAGTATGACTCAGTCGTTGCTGAGATGAATAAGATTTAGGAAGACTCTTGCCTTGTGGCAGAGATGCGTTTTTATGACTCAGTCGTTGCTGAGATGAATTAGATTTAGTAGGACTCAGTCGTTGCTGAGATGCGTAAAATATAGTAAGACTCGGTTGCTCCTTGCAGCATTGCCGAGATGATTTATTAGGACTCAATCCGTTTGGTTGAGATGTAAAAGAATTAGTAATTTTAGGATTAGTGTTATAAGAGTTCGTGCCGTTATTAAAATTAGATTTCGGCAGACACGGAGACGAAATCAGTTCTCGTTTAAATTGTCATCCGTGATTTCATTACTATAATTATTAACTTCGTCGCAATAGTGGACGCGATTATTAGGTGCATGTGAACTAGCGGCTGCACTTTGAGCGCGCGTGGCGGTCTCGGGTTGCGAGCCGGCCTGAGTGCGGCGTTGATTATTGTTGTATTGGCGCTTTCGACACTCGGATATAATATGACCTTTATTCTTACAATATGCACAGAATTTAATGGAGTTTGATTGACCTTCGCCTTTGTTTTGGAATGACGAGGATGAGGATGTAGGATTTACGTGATAAGATTTGTGGAAGCTGGAATTAGGACGAGATTTACTCTTATGGAAGCATTCGGAAGATGAGTGGCCTTGTTTATGGCAGATTGAACAATTTTTAAAAGCTTTATTAGAGATGCGAGTGAGATTAGATATTTTCTCTTCCTCTGTGGCTAGTGTTATAGCATCATTCAGAGTAAGAGGATTTCGGCATCTGACAATAGTCGAAATGTTAGAATTAAGACCCATTAAAAGGTGTTAAGGGCTAGATCTTCCATTGCGGCGATTCTACCTAATAATTGGGATTTATCTTGGCAGGAATAATGGATATCGGCTTGCAATCTAGTGAGGCAAGACTCGATTCTAAGCGAAAATTGTGTAACAGTTTCTGAAGATAATTGTTTGCAATTTTGGAGATCGACCAGGAGATGAGACGAGTGTTTTTTCTCGCCGAAGGTTGATTTTAAAAATCGTTTAAGTTCGGGCCAGGAATTGATTTTTTTAAGGCTACATGCCATTTGGGCCTTTCCGTCTAATTGTGAAATAATAAATTTGGATAATATTAATTGTTGTTCTGGCGCTGCTAAGAACATTGCGTTATCGCAGT
The DNA here is from genome assembly GCA_947369235.1 of Udea olivalis. Classification (NCBI taxonomy): domain Eukaryota; kingdom Metazoa; phylum Arthropoda; class Insecta; order Lepidoptera; family Crambidae; genus Udea; species Udea olivalis. Next base: position 10,824,808 of record OX376341.1, on the reverse strand, counting down.
TTGTAAGGAATGCAGGGAGAGTATCGCGATCCCCATTAAAAGGTCGGATAAATTTAGTAAGGATGTTGAGAATGACCTTCTCAACTTTGACGGCGGCTTGGCAGTCCTCGGAATAAGACATCTTGTATAAGAGTTTAGGATTTGGAAGGAAATAGAATAGATTGAGTTATGTTAAGTTGTAAAAATATTAAGATAGTATAAGATATAGGAAATAATTATAAGAGATTAAGATGTAGAAAACACTGATTTTAAATTAAACTGAGAAAAAATTTGGCAATAAAATAATATGGCAATTGAAATAGAATGGCAAAAGTACTTACATGAAGATGAAAGATATCATTATTTGGAATGTAGTACCTAGGAACAGAAGAATATGATATTAGTAATGCTACACGTGTCGTATGGCGCGGTGCGACCTACTTAGCGCGAGTGGTGAACGAGTTGCGATGGTGATGCAATGTGGTGGTCCGATGCGCTGCCGGTGATGATTGTCCAACAGGCTGAAGATGGTTGTCCACAGGTGGTGATGATGGAGTGGTCCCTCAGGAGAGGAGGTCCTAAGTAGTTTTGTTTTTTTTCTGATGCGGGCTCACGCGTTGGGCGGAGACTTAACGTCGACCAGGGTGTGTTCTTGCACGGCGTGATGCAGGCTCGGCGCTGGGCGGGAGGCTGACTGTCGACCACGACTGGGAGCTGGTGCTGGATGCGGGCTCGGCGCGAGGGGCTGAGACTGACCGTCGATCACGATGACTCGGACGGCGACCACGGATTCTTTTCTAATGTCTGGGCTTGTAGAAGCCACTAGGACATCATCCCACTTCTGACACCAATGTTAGGCGGCAGCCGCGTGGAGTCTTTTTAAAAAAACACTTTTTGAACACACTAAAGTTTATTGATGGAAACTATCTTAGGGAAACCTCACTTTCCTTTCGGGACACTAGTTAATGTATGGGACGTGAGATTGGAGGAGTCGGACCGGAGGTTGAAATGCAACTGTTTAAAGCGCATAGCTGTAATTAGTTTTATGTAAAGTAAATATGTTGATGTAAGCAAATTGATCATGGTAAAGTTAGGTATAACAGCACGAAGCGTAATAACCATTCGCTATTAAAATTTTGATCGATTTTCTACGTCTAAGTGTATCACACACAACCTTACGCTCGCCGGGTTAATATTATATATGTATTTTCATTCTACCAATGGACAGCAAAGACTGACAAATTAAGTTTAAATCGTCAAAATCATCATTCATAGCGAAACTTTAATAAGAATTCGAAAATCACGAAAATTTTACAACAAAACGAAGTTTCCGATCCAGCACCAGCAAACGCTCCTAACAATAAAAAAATAACGTCGGTAATATTTCTGGCACCAATTCATTATATAAGGTAAGCATTAAACAATAATTCAAACGGTTACTTGTTTTTAAAACTTACTTAGTTACCTTGTAAACTCTGTGCTATAATCAGAATCATGATTGCCTCATGTCAGATTGCGGTGGTGTCCATCTAACAAAAAAAGTATCTAGAACTATCCTTTCTGATTATTTTTCTATGTAAACTCTGATAAAGGGTAACCCAATGGTTAACGAAAACAAATATAGTTTTTAAGTTTCTTCCAAACACCAGGTAAATTCTCTTGTTGGTTTAAAAAATATTACAACAATACATTTTGTTGAAATTAAAAATAATGTTTTGGCAAATGGGAAATCTCTGATGGAACGTCACTGCTCGCGATAATTGATAACTGTGTTGCTTCTCCGGGCGATTTATCCGTTCACCGAAATATAATGTTCAGTTAATTTAAATATTCGTGTATTGTTTCGTATGTTGTGTTACGAATTTACTTTTTTTGGAACAGGCACTTGAGTTACTGCAAACTTTATAATAATCTTAAAAAAAATACTGAAGTATATTTCAATCAACATTAATAAGTAAAGTAAGTAAGTAAAAAATCATTTATTCATTTAAGCTTGTACAAAGCACTTATGACATGTCAAAAAAAGTATATAGAAATAATAATAATAATAAACGTAAATAAAATAGTACAATATTAGTACACATCGTGAATATACATAATGTGAATCTACCACCGGTTCGGACGTTGCTTCTTATCGAGAAGACTCCGGCAAGAAACTCGATAGTTACTCTTTTCAACTTTGTTTGTTTTACAAAAAATAAATTCAGAGTACAGTCAATGCGAGTAGAAAAAAGAACACAATATTGAGCAGAGGAGCAGATTATTCCTACTATGACCACAAACTTTTGTCGTTCAAGTAATCCTCTACATTATAATAACCTTGTTTCATTAACTTTGCTTTAATTGCAGACTTAAACTTGTGAAGAGGTAGATCAACAAGACTTTGAGGTATAGTAATATTATAAGTGAGTTAATATTAAATCCCTTATTAGCTGCAGCGGTAACTATTATCGCTAACTCATATTCAAACGTCAGCAGCGGCACAAGGTTAGGGTTGACACTAAGAAGTCATTTCAAATGGGACTGTTCATCATATTTAAACGTGTTATTTTTGAACGTTTATTCAGCGGCCAATAAATGTATTTGTATATATTTTACTAAGATAATATACTTTATAAAAAAGTGTATCTTGGTTACAGTAGATTACGTATAGTTGTTAAACAGATAGTACAAACAAAATGAATTCACCCCTCAGCCCATTACCTTCAACCCCAGAACAATGGACTGCTGGGTCGCCTTAACGTCTGATCTTATTGTTAAAAGGAATATGCGGTTTGAGTCCCAGTATTGTTATCTATTCCACTCGACCTTAAGCGTAGCCCTCGGGAAGAAATTAAAATAATAATGAACACTGAAAGGACTATCACTTTGTTACGTAACGTTTGTCAAAGGTAATTTTGCATAAGGCATAATGTGTTCTATCTAACATACGTCGCAGTGAATGTAGAAATCACTTTCGAATACTTATGAAAAAAAATATGGCACCACCGTTGTTTGGATTTCATCGAAATTAACCTTGATAATAAGCAATATGACGTTCGAAAAACAAAAATAAAAAAACAGGGTTTGATGTAGTTTGAGGTTATCGTTCTTTGTCAGTTATTATCTAATTTAGAGCGCTGTTTTAGTCCTAACGTTGCTCTGGGGCCTTATAACAATCACTTTTATCAATTCAAGTAAATTCCCTAAACTAGCGACTGATTTCGTCAGTAAATAACCGCTGAGTGGTTGGAAATGATAGATAATATTACGAAATCACGATATGTTTATTCGTTGTAGTCTTCTTTTTCGATGTGGTTTTCTTCTGTCACTAGAAGCAATGGTATTTTAAGTTTTACAACATCTTAGCTTAGTATGTTCCCATGTATTATTTGAAATGTGTCATTAATGTTGTAAATGTGTAGCGTCACGTCATTGGTGCGCAGGATCAGGGCCAGCTCCAATAGTGTCCTAACCATGATAGCAGAACAACTGGATTGCCCATACATCCGGCACTGCTGTGACGAACATGTTACATAGATGTCATCAATGTGTTTGCATTAGGGCGCACTGAAAGTTTCCGGAATCAATAATAAAAAAATACTAATAATGGTCAAAAATGAATTTTAGTTTTCTCAAAATAATTGCGTTAATGCACTGTTTCATACGATTGAACCAATTTTTAAAACATTTGTGCCACTCCTCCGTGGTGACGTCAGATACGTGTTTTTCATCCTCTTCGACAGCCTCTTCTGGTGATGAAAACCGTTGGTCGCGTAGTTGGTTCTTGATTTTTGGGAACAGAAAAAAATCACACGGTGCTAGGTCAGGACTGTATGCTGGATGACTCATAAGTTGTACGTTTTTCGCCTTCAAAAACTCATTTGTCTGTCTGGCCGTGTGGGAACATGCATTGTCGTGGTGCAAGATGATACGGCGTTCACCGTTTTTTCACGTAGTTTGCCAATTATTTCCGGTGAACAAATGGTCGTATACCAGTCACTATTCACGGTACGACGATTTTCTAAAGCAACAGTAGACACGTGTCCAGTTTTATTAAAAAAGAAGCAATCATCCGCTTCGAGGCACTTTTCACGCGCGCCACTTTGGTTGGTTTCGGGTCATCTCTATAGACCCATACGCTCGATTGCTGCTTCGTTTTGGGATCGTAGCTGTAAATTCATGTTTCGTCACCTGTTACTATGTCCCACACCAAATTTGAAGCCCCTTCGTTGTATCTGGCAAGCATAGCATGGCACCAAGTAATGCGTTCCGATTTTTGCATCGGTCAAATTGTGTAGGATCCATCGAGAACACAGCTTTCTCACACCCAAATGTTTGTGTAGGATTGACTGTATTTGACTCATGCCTATGTCCAAAGATGTCCAGATCTCATGTTAGGTAACATTCCTGTCTGTTTCAATCATACGGCGCACAGCATCGATGTTCTTGTTATTCACAGTGGTGCACGAGCGACCTTCACGAATTTCATCATGGAGATTGACACAACCGCGTTTGAATTCTGCAAACCAGCTATAAATGGTCGTCTTGTATGGTGCTTCTTCGCCAAAAGCGGATCGAAGCCGAACGATGCTCTGCTGAGCTGTCAGATTACACTTAAAATCGTGAAAAACCATGAAATTTTTGAAAAACTTCCGTTACTGACTGCATGCGTAATTTCAACTCTGCTACCAAGATACACGTTAAATTATGTACATCTAATGAATCTACATATTTTTTGAATTGCGTTATTCTTCCCTTTAGATTACCTCTTTGTTTTTGAAGTCGGAAAGGTATTCATCTAGCGACTTTTTCTTAGTAGGAGAAACACTAGGAGGAATAACTAAATTCACATTAGCTCCTTCACTCATTTTGGCGGCCTAATTATGGAAATATTGGAAGTACTTACGTGTAGGTACCAACGGCTCGTAGATTTGAACGGCACTCGATCGCGCACGTCACGACTGCAATGTAAATAAAACACGGCTTTAACACAAATCGTTTAGGGATTCGGAATTTAAAGGAACAAACACCTGACCTGCTCGTTTCTGATGTCTGCTGATTGCTGACTTCCACTTTTGCGTTGATCCACTTGAATCGGTGATCCGGCTCGAAGGACCATTTTATGTAGCGGCAGGAGGGCTCCTTTCTTCCTTCAATGATAACTCGTTTTGTTTTCTTAATTTTACGTTTATATTCGAATAAATTGACTAGATACATGAATCGACTTTCTTCCCGAGCCTTATACAGAGCAATGGTTGTTGCGGCCGAGCGTTAGGAATGAGACGGTTCGCGTGGATTCTTTCACAGGCTTCTTTCTAGTTGACCCGTGACTTCACTAGGTGGCGCTAGTAGCAGGCGTAAACAATAATAAAATTAATAAATTTCCAATTTTATTTCTTGATTGATGATAGTTTGTAATTTTAATAGTATTTTATTTTTAATTTCCTCTTTTTATATTAAGTGCATCTATTATGAATTAATTTTGTATGAATGTACTATTATGGGTTTATCGCTTGAAATAAAATGTTTTTTTTTTAAGAATAAGAATGAGAATAAAAAATTGTTATTGTTCAACATCCAACATACAACAATTTTTATTATTCAATCTTATGTACTAAATTTAAGTGGACAAAAGGAACAGGTGCAGCATTTGCTGCCACGGAAAGTATAATTCCCGGGTAGCGCTGGTTTTCAGCACCTCCCTACTCTCTACGATGATATGTGAGAGTAACCGGTATTATGGGTTTATCGCTTGAAATAAATGTTTTTTTTTAAGAATAAGAGGAAGAATAAAAAATGGTTGTTGAAATACCGGGTGATTATCAAAAAACCTACGAAAACGATATTCTCGTATTCTCACTTCACAACCATATTTAGGTTAAGTACCTAAGTGATGTATACCAAGTGGAAATATTTTTATTTAATTAACTTTCATTTCAAGTTCATCATTCAAATCAGTCGTACAGTCTGTTTTTTGTTTGTGTGGAAATCTTAAAATTGTAGGCAATTGAAAAAAAACTGATTTTCTCTTTTATCATTTTTGTAAGTCTTTTGATATCACCCGGTATATGCTGCGAGTGAGCGGACTTCGAGTGTTAAAAGTACTGTGCAATTTTTTGACGCTGCGTCATTTAGTCAAACGTTGGCAACGATTGTCAAAATTAAGTAAAATGTACTTACACACACTACACATTTCATTCCTCATTCTATAAGAACCAAGCTGTCAAAGTATAGCCTATTTAAATAAAAAACTCTAGAGCTCGACGTGCTAAATAACCTTATTATGTCACTCCCTGATAATTTAGATTTGTATTGGTGAAGGGTTTTTTAAATCGGTCCAGTATTTTATACAAAGAAACAATATTTTTTTTCCTCTTTATAACTTTTTTTTTATTTATTTATTTAAATTAATTAAAACGGATAGACCAATTACATTAATTAATACATTATAGATAACAATACTTAAGAAAATGACAACATTAATAAATAGATGACGGATTCCTTTCACTAAAATTCTATCATGACTTCAAGGAAAGTCAAAATAGTTACATGCTTGGTTTTGATACTAGTAAGGCTGGATTTAGTGCTTCACGGATGTTCCGTCGGATGAACCGTTAGCACCGCCCGTAACGGTGCATTGGTCGGTCGACCGTTTAGTGCTCCACGGACTTACGAACGGCTCGGACAAGTAATGTCAAGCAAAAAATAAAAATGTAGCGCGTCCTGATACGGAACGTCCGAAACACGGACGCGCTCGACGGATGGTTTTCCTCCGGATGGACGGACGCTCCGCGGGCCGAGTTAACGCAAAAGTTGATTTTCTATATTCATTATTAACTTGAGTTTTGGTACAGGTATTTTCCCAAATATTTTAAACTTGCTATCGTTAAGCCACTTTATAAAAAGGGTGACAAAGAAAACATCACCAATGATCGTCCGATTGCTTTGTTGCCAGTATTTTCAAAAGTCTTTGAAAAAACTATTAACAACCGGCTAGACAACTTTTTAGAGAAACATGAGGTACTAAGTAAAGAACAGAAAGGATTTCGTAAGCAAACTACAATAAATTCAGCCATATATAATTTAGTAGAAAAAGCTCTGCAATGCTAAAAAACGTTTCTAAAAATCCTTAAGAAACCAGAGAAGACCTCATGAAATACGTCACAAATTCATCAAAAACTTTACAACTTGAATTGGACCACCGTGACATAAACGACATTTTCCGGTTGAAAGGGAGAAATAGCGCTGAGAAGAATCCCACTATATAATACTCGAGCTTCGTTCATCTCTGCTGCGAGCTGATATTCTCCGAAAAATAAAAGAGTTTAATATAAAACTACAAGCCCCACTGGCGACGAAACACCGTGGATTTACAAAAAATTAAGACACGCCACACGACTGACCGCCAAGGGAGCTCGTCTCTTTTTTCTAGCGCGAGACCTCATAAAGTCAAATAAAATGAAGTACTGCTGGACCTCCCAAGGCAAGGTTGCTGGTCAGGAGAGATGATACGTCACAGATAATTCTTATTCAGCACGAATCCCAAGTGCAACAATTAATGGCAAGCCTGTGACTAGTTGTGAGTTCGTTATCTATGTTCCTACCCCAACTTGCTTTACTATACTTAACTATTATATTAAGAACTCATGTGTCACCCCCCCCTGAACATTACTGGATTACCACAACGACGCATATCTATAATAACTATACAATAAATACACTTAATCACCTCCACAAACAAATCTTTCACACACTCACACTACATTACCGACTCTGCACACTTGATTACATCCATAACATACAAACACAAAACATAAAGAACTTATATAAACTCCTCACTCTCTCAACAAAGCTATGTTTCCTCAAACAATCAAAACAAATAAGCTACCACTGGAAGTACTTTATAACACTGCATTATGAATAGTTTTGATAAACATTCAGAGATTGATCAGATCGAAGTAGCAACTAGAACACAGGGTGTGTTGACACTATTTGTTATTAAGTGGACATTAATCTGACCTAATTTCTTATTTTGAAAAAATAATGACATTTTTTTAATTTATTATTGTTATTTTAATTTGTAATTCTAATCCCATGTAAAAAAGACTGTATTAATTTCCATTGTGTTATATATTTCGTATGCCACAGAAGGCGCATGGAGTTTTTTTTAAATGTAATAACTTGTCAGCTTGTACTACCTCTGATGACGAATAAATGAATTGGAATTTGAATTATACGATAGCTCGAACGACGGTCCTCCGTCAGTATAGCACTAATTCCAGCCTTTACGGAGTGCTTTCCGTTAGCTATTTAGATGAATGTCGGTGGTCCCCGCGGACTAGGATATTCATGGTCAATTTCCCGCTGTGTTCGCATCAAAGTTAATTATTGAACTATTTACGACACGGAAGGGCGGCTACATCGGCTGAAGCTTAATTTCGCGGTTTCCATGCCAGTATAGGTAATTAAACGATTGTTTGCCATTTTGCAATAATTGATGTCGTGTGTGTTTGATTTGCACTAATTATCTTGCACGCTTTAAATTAATTATTAAATGCAGTTGCCGTGTTTTGATTCCATTTACATGGTTTAAACTGCTCATTTGTTGGGAACATATTCATTTCATGAATTACCTATATAAATAAATTGCTCCCTAACAAATCAAATAAAGTGCCCGTGGACAAGTTGGTAACGTTTGCCGTTAGCACGTTATGAACGTCAGGCCGATTATAAAGATGGGCGACGTTCCGGAAGGTGTCCTAACTATCGTTCCTAAATATATTTTATGCCTTCTCATAGACAAGCGGCTTTTTAAAGAGACGTTTGGGATAAAGTCGTGATGGTATGAATAATTTTTAGGTTTTTTTTACAACAAAACAAACTGCTAGAAAGCGATCACTTCTTAAATCATAATATTAAGTTTTAAAAAAGAGTTATTCCGTAAAACGTGCTAAAAAGACCTGACTAATTTGATTTATTCCTGAATCAATCTCTCTTTTGATGAAACATCGCCGATGAATAAATAACTGTAATTATAATATTGGTGCAAAGCGACGTTGATGGAAAACGTTGTCCGCTAAAAGTGAAATCTGAAACTGTCATCACAGAGGCGTTTAGATTAAATGAATCGGCTCAATAGATCATAGGGTGTCATGTAGCTGTAATAAATAACACAAATTCGGTATAACGACGGTCGTAAAAACACTCGTCGAGTTAGAAAATTACGAGCGTCGAACGCGATGAAATAAAATATAGAAGATTAAAGAAGTGCTGTAGGTGTGTTAAGTGCCCATAAAGTTAGTAGGTGTAAACGTGATGCTGACTAAATATGATAAGGTAGGTACTCGTAGATACTGAATACGATGTTTAAGTTGAGAAATTACCTTTTTTAGACAACGGACGTGCTCGATCTTTATTACTTTGCAATAAACGGGGACTGGCTATTCGATAATGAAGTCGTTATATCCTACAAAATTATAATTAATCAAACTAATGAAGTATTTACTTACAAACCAAATCACTCATAGCATAGCTGAAACTGTATTCACCAGATTAGCTGCTAACACGCAATAGTTGAATAAATCAACAAAATTGAAAAACTGTACTGAAAAGCAAAAAATATTTTTTTAAGATGCTTTATTTTTGACTGGCCTGTTGGCGCAATGGCAGCGATCCTGCCTTTGACGCCGGAGGTCGTGGGTTCGATCCCCCCACCCATGACAAACATTTATGTGACGAACATTTGTGTTTGTTGTGTGTCTGGGTGTTATTATCTATTTAAGTATGTATTTAGAAATATTTAAGTATGTTTATCAGTCTCTGACGCCCATAATACAAGCTCTGCTTAGTTTGGGGTCCGATGATCTTGGTGTGAATTGTCCCAGATATTTATTATCACGTGGTTATTATTTATAGTTACGTTCACTCCGATTTTATCCTCTATAGAATGCTCTTATTGCGCAATGACCTTGTTGAGCTTAAGCATGGAGTTTTTTACAGGGTCGATAACGTGCGAATAATTCCCCCTGGTTGACCCGCATACTTATTCGCCATCGCCTTAGCATATTAGAAGAAACAAAAGAGTGTTCATGAAAATGGTACTCTGTGTGTTACTCAATGTAATTTCAAGCTTGGAAGCAGTCAGCATTTTCAAACGGTGAAAATTGCTATCCAGGCGGATACGAACACTCACACATTAAAATCATGTTGCGCTCTGCTCTCATTCGTCTCATAATTTTATTTGCAGGTGAAAACAATCTGCTTGTTCAGAGTTTTTCTTTTCCTTATTTTTCCGTGAACGCCAAACTTTTCAGCAGTTAATAAAAAAATTGAAATATTTGTTTTGTTCTTTACTTGTCACTTTTACTTGGCGAGTTCGTTTTTTATTCGCTTTCAGTAAGTGAAATATAGATTCGACTTCGAAAGTAACGATATAAATATTTTTGTACATTATTTTGTTATTTTTGGATTATGACTGCTGGCGCAATAGTTACGACGTCTTGCCTTTTAAGTCAAAAATTATGGGATTTTATATTCCCTACTTTACTTATTTGAAATGTGGAGTTTGTATTTTGCAATGTGTTTTTACTGGTCGTAGTCAATGCCTGATGATTTTGGTGTAATCAAACCAAATATTTTATTTTTGGTTTTGCTATAGTGCCTAGTGCGGATCGTTCTAGAAAGTTCAGAATGAAATTGTGATAAAACAGACGTGTAATGACAGTTTTGTTCGTCCTGTTGTTTGAATTTATAACAATAACCATCTTCCACCTTTAGCGTCCTTGTACAAAGAGGGTAAGGATGTTATCTAACTTCTAAAGCGTACCTTTTCCTGTTCGCGCCGGTAGTCTCTATACTTACTTTTTTGACAAACCAGCGCCGGCAAGCTCCACATTTCTATAACATTTTACGAAGATATTATGACAGTTGCCGATAAGCGCTGGCAGACCGGCAGGCAACCCGTTTTCTACGTGAATACGCTCTAAGGCTAGTAATGACGCTATTTGTAGTAGTGTAGTTATCTATATGTGCTCCCTGGCACTACACACCGCTTAGGCTAATTTAAAAAAGATCATTTCTCAAAAAGACACGATCTGGAATCGAACCCTTGACACCACGCAAGTCAAGGCGAGAATCGTGCTACCGTGTCGTCAATTTTTGTAAAGAAGAATTTAGGTATGCATAACACTTCAAAGTTGAGATGAAGCCTGGGCTAGCAGTGGTTCTGTTTTGCTGCTACAGATAACGCTACCCACGTGTAATCAAGATAAAATGATTATAACAATCCGCTAAGTAAACAAACTGTTATTTTGTAATTCAAACGCCACAAAATCGACATCACAACATCAACTCTGCTGTGTTTGTGGAGCGCCCCAATTACGGCGACACGGTCCTGCCGAATGATTTTCCACTGCTGAGGAAACACAACACCTGCCCGACTGTAACCTTATTTAACAAAATAAAACAGTCATACTCAGAAATGCCTTCTATTTTCAATACGAGTATATTCACGTATGAGTATATATTATTATTTTAATATTGCTTTAAAAGATCATGGTTGGGCGTTTGCATGCACGCTTGAAGTAGAACCTACCTAACATCTAATCATATTTCCTCATCTCTTTTTTATATATTCAAAGCAACCTGTAACGTAATAGTTACAGCTTACTAGTTGGCAATATAGAGATCAAAATGATATTTACGTCCGGATTAAAATGAAAGAAATTTAAGTTAACTAGAAATAGAAAATGACTCATCACGTGTTCATGAATCAATTCAAATGGTTTATTTGTTAACAGCTGTGTTTGTACCTTGTTTAATATATTTGCACTGCAGAAAGTTCTGATTTTCAAATTCAGTCGCGATACATCGACAACATCGAGTCGGCTACACGCGTGTTGCGGCTGGCCGCAATCAGTCGCGGTCTCGATTTTACGTGTCAATATGCATTTAATAAACGTTGATTAGAGAGACAAAGTTAGTTAGATTCTCTAATAGGCGTAAATGTAGCTATCTATAGGCCCTCTCACCATTACGGCTAATAGCGACGAAATTTACTTGTAAGTAAATGCTTGTGAAGCGCAAGAGTAAAGACTTCACAAGCATTTACTTACAAGTAATTTTTTAAAGATGACATCAAGAAATTAAAAAAATACCTTTAACTACCAGTGTGTGTATCCTTTACCTGCGACCCACCTGCCAAGCGAGGAAGTATCGACGACTTTCGTTAAAATGTAAATGATGACAAATCTATTCTTACTTTCGGCAGTGAACACAAGTTACAGGGATGAGCATTTTTTATTAACTGACATAATATTTCCATTTTCAATTACACACATATATCGAATGTACTGATGCTGTAATCAGACACTGCTGATGCCAGCATGATAAATATATTGAAACTGTCAGATTTACAGCGTATTAGCAGTAGACATTTAATACCAAATTCAGACACATTATTGTACTAATAACAACGTTTACAATTTGATAAGAAGTTATGTTTCCAAAACGATCACCCAACCAAAAGTACTGCAACAGAAAAGTCACTATTATCATATTCATACGTCCATGCATTGTGCATCAGCTCCATAACTCAGCCAGCTTTTGTTCTTTAATAAAATATAAAGGGAAGTCGCATGTCTAAAGATGCTCCATAGACTATCCATCGAGATAGTTTACATGACTTCTTCTTGCCTACAGTCTTCAAAAATGTACTCCAAGTTCGATTAGTCACCTAAAAACTGTGTGAATAAGGTTTACGTTTGTTTGATAAGTGCAGTAAGATAGTTCGGGAATTTTAAGGCTCGTAGCTACAGACATAGGCCGAAATAGATCACAAATTCTTCTGTTTAAAAATCTACTCCAGTTGTTTCATGCTTTTTTGACTTCACGAAAGCTTGCTTTAGTAGTAGAAATTCTTAATATTAATTAATTAAATTATTATTGATTACAATGGATTTTAATAAATAACATTTTAAACTGTTGCATTTTGATCACAACATTAACGGGTAAAGGTTTTAACGAGTAACGTCGAGCCAAAGCTAGACATTTTCCGTACCCTATTTTAAAAGGTATGCTTACCTGTAAAAATAGGTAACAATATGCAAAAACCTGTAAGTGTTCAAAAATATGATTTTAATCACATTCATTGAAAATTGAATGTAGCAGCGTCTGAAAAAGCACCACTTTGACATGTACAGTACAGATAAGATAGATAAACATATTATTCATTGTACAAAACAAAGAAAGGTAAAGCAAAAGTTTCACATTTAAACCATCAGGTTGGCCGTAAGCTTGATTGCCACCCAGAGAAACGAAAAACAATAAAAAAACAGTTAAATGGTGTAAAATGACTTGCGTCATCTATGTCGATTTTTATCTGTGCTCGGAATGGTTGCGTGTCCGCGTGGCGTAGTACTACGGTACTGAATAAGTAAATGCCGCGAATAAATCAAGTTAATTGCGCCGGAGCACCTCCTCGTATGAACAGCAGCCCTCGAGTACAGTTTTCGATAGAAGAGTTGTATCGCCTCCTTCCGGAACCTCTCTATCTTGGGGCCTCTTTGTTAGATATACGAGCATGTGTTTAGCTGTACGAAGGGATAGTAATATAAATAATTGTGTTAATTTACACTTAAGCAATACCAGGGGGCCTTATTAGGATCTCATATAGCCAGACAAGTTGATTCCCTAAACTAAGCGTAGCGAGCAATTTCGTAATATGATAGATAAATTGATAGATAGATAATATTCTTTACTTTACATTTCACAAAAGGAACTTAGTTTTAAGTATTACATTGAAAACCATGCACAATTCCGGCGGCCTTATCGCTAATAGCGATCTCTACCTGGCAACCTACAGATAGAGGAAATACGATATAAAATGGCAAGTACGTGCATGAATACGTGAACTTAATAACATAAATAAAAGAAACCTAATAATATACTATGATCATATGAAGATATTTAAATAGATACATATTATAGTATGAATGTAAACAAACAATTTATACACAGATGACACAGAAACATTTATTCATCAAATTTAACTTACTCGTATCTTTGAACAAATTACGAATACACCAAAGCTAGCTAGAAAATTAGAAAAAGATAAATATGAATAATCACAGCGAAAGATAATGTGATATGACCTTTAATTTTCCGCCAGTCAGCGGTTACTTGTCAATAAATCATCCTCTAGTCCAGATATTTACTGCCGAAATTGCTTGCTACCCACAGTTTAGGGAATTAACTTGTATGGCTTTATGAGATCGTAATAAGGCCCCTGTAGTTTTATACAATAGTACGTCTACCACTAGATGCCACTTTAAATTCACGTTATCGTTCGCGTAAAAAATTGTATTGGAATATGACATGACATGACAATTTTTCCGCGAACGATACCGTAAATTTAAAGTGGCAACTCGTGGTAGACGTACTGATAAGAAGACGGAGTCGCTGGGATATTCCCTGGGTAGTTTTCCCAATCCACAGCGATACGCTCGCCATTTGGAGATCTAATGCATATTAACTTACTTAGGCCTCTTTCTCACCGGCTCGGTGCGATTTCGATTCGGTACAACCTCTGCACGGAATCTGTTCAGATTTTCTGCTGAAAAACTTCTCCTGACAGGCTCTGAATGTTTTCGGTACGGTAATGTTCATTCGATGTGACAGGTGTGAGTGGGGCGCGATTCTATGCAGACGCGCGTATGTGCTCGGAAAAAAATCTGTACCGGAACGAGTCGGTCTAAAAACTCTCATTTGGTTACATGCGCTCGGTAAACAATCTGTACAGATTCGGTGCAGAGGCGGTACCGAAACGGAAACGCACCGATCGGTGAAGAAGGGGCCTTAGGTATTCACCTGTCAGCGGGTATCTCGCTTCCGCATCTCTACATACTCCCCAAGGAACATAATTAGGTTATTTGAACTTAGATACAGTATTTTTTCTAACTGCTTCTGTACACGATACTTTCAACAGATGATAAAAGTGACCAGTAGTATTTAACTTGCTGTTGCCGTTGGCGCAATAATTATTCTGCGTTTAGCGCTAAAGCACAGATTCCTTGACCAAAGGTCGTTAGTTCATACATTCATGTAACGAATATTTTTGTCTGTTCTGGAGCTGATTGTTAGTGTATTTTAATATGTATTTAGAGTAAAATAAAGAAAAGTAATTAGCCTATTAAACTGTCCCACCGCTGAGCAAAGGCCTTCATCATTAAAATCAAGTCATCGCTACAATTATGGGTATTGCCTTAATCACTACATTTGCCGAATGCGGGTTAGAGATCACAAACCCGGGCTATGTTCTGAAAAATCAAAAAACACACTTTTCCCGACCTGGGAATTAAACCCGGGTCCTTCGGATTTCGGGCCGAGCTCTGGAACCACTCGGCCACGGAAGCGTTATGTGTGTATTTAGAAATTGCATGCATTGACAAGCCCAGTCATTCAAACGAATCACTGGGCTGGCTGGTATTTAAGGTGCCCCTAATTTTTTTTTACTTTTTACTACTAGAAACAATATTGTTATTAACCTACTTTGACAAGAAGTCCCAACGGCCTTTAGAGTCATCATCAACATCATCATCATCCGTGCGGTCTATCCCGGTTGTGAACCCACACCGGTGTGTGGGGTCCCAGGGTCCGCCTTTCTTATTTTCTTGGCCCACTTTGCGCGGTCTTGTGCATCCTCAGTGGTGAGTCTGTTGGCACGCATGTCACCCTTAACGACGTCGAGCCACCGCTTCTTGGGTCGACCTCTTCTACCGGTACCTGGCGGGGGCGGCATGGCCAGACATTTGTTGCCCACGTAGTTTGCCGATCTCCGTGAGACATGGCCATACCACCGGAGACGGCACTCCTGCAGCTTGTCTTGTCTTGATGTCACGAACACGAAGGCTGCCGCGGATGTAGCTGTTACGCACGCGATCTTTGCGTGAGACTCTACACATCCACCGCAGCATCTTCATTTCCGTGACGCGCAGCTCCTACTTGTGTCGCTCTATTAGTAACGGCCATGTTTCACTGCCATATAAAAGGACATGCCTAATGATGGTTTTATAGACCTGCCCCTTCAGCTTGATTGGCATTTTGGGGTCACAAATGACACCAGTCACCTCACGCCATTTGGCCCAAGCCGCGGAAATTCGGACTCTGACGTCGCGGTCGATGTCTCCGGATTTTTTTATTAATTTTTTTACTACTAGAAACAATATTGTTATTAACCTACTTTGACAAGAAGTCTCAAAGGCCTTTACAGTCGAATCCCACAAACAAAAACTGTTCCGTAATAAATTACAACAAGTAAACAGTAATTAAAAGTTTAAATTGGCCTCAAACTGATCTCCTTATAAAAAGCAGGTCCTGTATCGATCTCTCTAATTTGGACGCTCCGTTAGCCGAAAATCCTAAACTTGCCGGTTGAAAACTAATAATATAACTTATAACAACTAAACAGTCTGGAGTTGAGAACAAAAAGTGGTGCCCGAAACTACGGCTGCATCCCTCAGTGAAGACGAATGATATTGGATGCTTACTCTGTAATTCAGTTTTGTGGATGAACAGACGGCGTTACATACTTACATATTATTACTGACTTTAGTCAGTAGTTTTTTTATGTAGCGCTGTCTGTTCGAAAAAATAAAAATGAAAAATGTTATAAAGCTAATACTTATACTCGCACATTTTAACACGCTAACCCTCATATGGAGCCTTGTTTACAATATCCACGGAAAACCAGTAAGTTATACCTGATATCAGATACCTATTCGCGATGTTTATAAAACTACGAAGCCATCTCCATTCATAAGCTTTTACATGAAATAAAAATGAAAATGCAGTTAATTTTTTCAAAATGAAATTGAAAAAAGAAATATTACTCAATATAAGAAGTTTTACAGGTAAGCAATACTTGTAACATTGATGAAATAAAGTTTGTTTACAACGTAAATTACACCAAAAAATTGCTAAATCCGCCAAAATCGCTCGGTAGCTTAGTAGGAAGAGCAACCGCCAAAATTGTGGGAGACTCAGGTTCAAGTCCCACTCGATCCCTAAAACCTAGGTTGAATTATTCTACTCATTATCTTTAGGTGGATACCTAATATATCGTTTTTACTTTCACTGTATGCAAAATCCAATATACATCTGTACTTATGTCTACCATGAGTTTCCATCACGTAATCGGCGATCGGTGCGTTCAGTAATTCGTTTGCCATTTTCGGTTATATTTTAAATCACTGCTGCTGTACGTCTACGACAAGTTACCTATATCGTTCGCGTAAAAAATGTATTGGGATTTGAAATGACATGACATGACAATGTCAAATTCTAATACATTTTATTACGCGAACAATAACGTAAATTTAAAGTGGCAGCTTGTGGTAGACGTACTGCTCCGGAAACCCATACAAAAATGTCAACGCGATTTACGCGGACGTTAGCTATCATTGGTGTAATCTCATGGTAGAGTGGACATACTGCAGGTACTCGTATATAAAACTTTCATTAAAAATCTATCGGGCAGTTTTCACGTGATGCTAGAACATGCAATCGGAATTCTAAAAACGTTCATTTAACATCGCAATATCTTTTTCCTGAAAATATTCAGTATCCGGTTTTCATAAATTACAATTATGATTGTATAGAATTGAGTTCTGGCATTATGCAAAAATATATTTATCAAAACATGAACAGACTGGATATGGTAAACTATGGCTTAATGGTAACGCCGAAGGTCGTGGGTTCGATCCTCACTCTACGGTTAACAACAACAACAAAGCCCATACATACATTCGCCCATACATTGCCGCCTATGAACCAACAGTCATGAAAAATACCTCTTAGGGTTCATAAATACATGCACTTTAGTGTCAAAACGTAGTTTATGGACGGACACTTCTGAGAACTCGTTAAATATCATAAAACTGAAAATGTTGAGGTTATATTTAATAATATCATGCGAAGTTTGATTCACGTGAATGATATATATAGATAGATTTACGATACACTCGGATTCCATTGTAACAATATTAACTCCGGTCAGCTGTCAGCATAAAGCGTATTCATGACACCACGAATGAGTGTCTGAATGCGGTAAAAAACCTAGGAGTTGACGTCTCGACGTGGGATCCGATAATAGTTTACCTCATATGTCAAAAGCTAGATACCGAAACTCATAACGATTATATTGAGAATATGAAAAATCCAAGGGAGCTACCGTCATTGCAAGAATTTTTGGAGTTTTTGGAGTCAAAATTCACGGCCTTAGAGTCATCAAAGAGAAAATTAGATATTATCAAACCGAACTATCACCCACAGCAAGATCGTCAACCTTCATCGGAAATCAAGAAAAATCATTATTACAAATCATCATCCCGAAATCAATTTACTAAAACATACAATTCTACTTGTAAAATTAATCGACCTTATTTACATAAGTGCCCAGTCTGCAACAAAGACCACGGAATTTTTGATTGCGACAGATTTCTTGCACTTCAGCCGGAAATGAAGCGCAATACTATCAATAAATTATCATTATGCAAAAACTGCCTTTATGATCATGAGGGAAAAGTATGTATTTCGTTAAAGCGATGTCGTTTATGTAAAGGTGAACATAACACCATTTTACATGACGCATTTAACGCTAAATCAGATGTTGTAATACCTACCACATCAAGCAAGGACAAAATTGCGTCTAAAAATAGCATGAGCATTTTACAGCATGACACCCAAGAAGTATTGTTGGCAACAGCCCTTATCAGAGTACAAGCAGTGGACGGGACTGACCATATCATGCGCGCTCTCATCGATCAGGGTTCCCAGACGTCAATCATTACGGAAAATGCCGCGCAACTTCTGGGCCTACGGAGAAAGCGATGCAAGGGTATAATTTTAGGAGTAGGAGCAACCGAAAGCAATTGTAAGGGTGTTCTAAACATCACTCTCAAATCAATTCACGATCAATTTGAAATGGATGTTGACGTCTTCATCATGAAACATGCAGTTAATAACCTTCCAAATCAATCATTTAGCAAACCATCATGGCCTTACATTCAAAACATCCATTTAGCAGACCCCGAGTTTTACCATAGCCGGTCCGTAGATCTGTTGCTGGGGGCCGACGTTTATGCATCTACACACATCAAAAGTGTCTAGGGATCAACATATATTTTTGCAATAACTTTTCTCCTGATTGATATTAATTAAAATTTTCTTTAAGGATTAATCAAATAAAGTGTTTTCGTTTGTCTACAGTAACGATAAACCAAGTCACCTTTGCATTAATAAAGAAATTTGCCATTTTCCTAATAAAGGGATTTTTGACATTTGAACCACTAACATTAAAGTTCGAAAAAAAGACTGAAATAACAGTTTTCTTTAAAATTTTATTGGGTAACTTAAACAATTAATAATCCGTGTTTCTACCGCGAACACTAACAACACAAGAACATCGGTTTGGCATACTCAAAATGAGTTCATCCAAATCACGCTGTGGAAAGGCCGCCCATGTTCGTTGCAACAACAAAAAAAGGTCTTCTTGCGACTGGATACCCTCCATATTCGGCAGAGCTCTTCTCTGTAGCATATCCCATGCATGCTCAATCGGGTTCAAGTCTGGCGACTGAGCAGGCCAGGGCAGGACATTGATGTTAGCTGCGGCGAGAGTCTGTCTTACAACTCTTGCGGTGTGCGGTCGTGCATTATCATGCATTAACTGAAATAAGGGACCGATTTGCACTTGTAGAGGAACGATGACGTTCCCGAAGACCGCTAAGGGTACCACCTATAGCAATGCACAATCGTAGGATTCGATATCAATGGGCTCTTGAACACAGAAATTGGGCAGAAGAACAATGGCGTTTCGTGTGCTTTTCTGATGAGTCTCGTTTTGGTATGAGACCGGATACAAGACGTATACGACACTGGAGAACCCCTGGACGCCAACAGCGATTAAAATCCTGCCAGGAAGTCCATCCTTATAGTGGTGGAACCATCATGGTATGAGCGGGTATTTGGATCGGCGGAAGAACTGAGTTGATTTGGATCAGAGGCAACCTCAACGCTCAAATTTATGCTGAGACGATTGTATCAGACGTCATCGTTCCTCTACAAGTGCAAATCGGTCCCTTATTTCAGTTAATGCATGATAATGCACGACCGCACACCGCAAGAGTTGTAAGACAGACTCTCGCCGCAGCTAACATCAATGTCCTGCCCTGGCCTGCTCAGTCGCCAGACTTGAACCCGATTGAGCATGCATGGGATATGCTACAGAGAAGAGCTCTGCCGAATATGGAGGGTATCCAGTCGCAAGAAGACCTTTTTTTGTTGTTGCAACGAACATGGGCGGCCATTCCACAGCGTGATTTGGATGAACTCATTTTGAGTATGCCAAACTGATGTTCTTGTGTTGTTAGTGTTCGCGGTAGAAACACAGATTATTAATTGTTTAAGTTACCCAATAAAATTTTAAAGAAAACTGTTATTTCAGTCTTTTTTTCGAACTTTAATGTTAGTGGTTCAAATGTCAAAAATCCCTTTATTAGGAAAATGGCAAATTTCTTAATTAATGCAAAGGTGACTTGGTTTATCGTTACTGTAGACAAACGAAAACACTTTATTTGATGAATCCTTAACGAAAATTTTAATTAATATCAATCAAGAGAAAAGTTATTGCAAAAATATATGTTGATCCCTAGACACTTTTGATGTGTGTATATTGATGGACGGTATAATTAACTCTGGTCAATCAGCCACCCCTTTAGCGCAACAGACACGCCTTGGGTGGATTCTATGCGGAAACGTGAAATCTTATCATTGCAACGTAGTACTGTTAAATGTGGATGATATTAGAGAGTTTTGGTCCATTGAAGATATCAACGAAAACAACGATATGTCCGAGGAGGATTATCAATGCCTACAGCTCTATAAGTCAACCACCACTCGTGATCCCGATGGCAGATACGTTGTTCGTCTACCCCTTCATTCAGACATAGACACAAAACTAGGGTTGTCAAAATCAAAAGCAATCGCGCAATTTATGCAAACTGAACGGAAGTTCCAAAAACAAGATCAATTCGCAAATCAATACAAATCATTCATGTCTGAATACCTCGACTTAGATCACATGAGCTCATCATCGGGTTCAAAATCATCTGGTTATTACTTGCCTCATCACGGCGTGCAACGTGCTGAATCAACAACAACGTCACTGCGCGTCGTTTTTAACGCATCGCAACCTACATCCAATGGTTTGAGTTTAAATGATTTAATGTTTCGAGGGCCAAATTTACAGCAGGATCAAGCTACTTATTATTCGGTGGAGACAATATAAGTATGCTTTAACGGCTGACGTGGAGAAGATGTTTAGGCAAATTCGAGTTAACGAAGAAGATCAAAAATATCAGAGAATCATATGGCGAGAATCACAGCAACAACCTTTACAGGAATATCAGCTGACGACTGTTACTTATGGCACAAAATCCGCGCCATTCTTAGCGATGCAAACCTTACATCAACTTGCTATCGATGAAGGCCATAAGTACCCGGAAGCAGCCAAGGCCATCAAACATCATTTTTATATGGATGACCTTCTCTTCGGCCACTTCGACAGGGAATCTACTAATCAGCTGCAAAAGGATCTGACAGCCCTTCTCAAATTAGGAGGCTTTAACCTTCGTAAGTGGTCATCAAACGAACCGTCAGTGTTAACAAATATCAGAAGCAATCAAAACAATCAAGAGAATTTCGACTTTAAGCACCAGGAGTCCTCGAAAACTCTAGGGATTACTTGGAACTCAAAGGAAGATTGTTTTACATTCCAATGTAAAATGTTGCCAATTACACAAACAACCATCACTAAAAGGAAATTACTGAGCGAAATATCTAAAACATTTGACCCTCTCGGTTGGTTATCCCCAGCAATCATACAATTAAAGCTATTATTTCAAGAAGTTTGGCTATCAGATTTAAAATGGGACAGTGAAGTTCCCGAGCATATTCAAAAAAAGTGGTTAAAATTAAGGTCAGACATAGAGAATATCAACAAAGTCAAAGTGCCCAGATGGCTTAAATGCAATCAGAATGCTTTCCTCGAACTACACGGCTTCTGTGATGCCTCCACTAAAGCATACGGCTGTGTAATTTACGTCAAAGTTGACAAATCAATCAACCTTCTAGCTGCTAAGACAAAGGTCGTACCTGTCAGCAAAAAATCAACCATCAACTCAGAAATAACTTTACCTAGGTTAGAGTTATGCGGGGCGCATTTACTGGCTAAATTGATGGCGAAAGTTAGTGAAGGCTTAAATCAACACAAGCTACAGAAATTTGGATGGTGTGACTCCACAGCTGTGCTGGGTTGGCTTCATGGCGAACCTAGCAAGTGGAAGCCATTCGTCGCCAATAGGGTTAAAAAGATCACCGAAACCATGTCACCTCAATGTTGGCGTTACATCAAGTCGCAGGAAAACCCAGCAGACTGTGCTAGTCGTGGCCTGACAATTGAGCAGCTACAAAAGCATGAGTTATGGTGGAATGGACCATCATTGCTTAAATCATTTGACGAAAAACATTTTCCAGCCTCAACAACCCCCATCACATTTAGAAACTAGAAAAATACAATCAAATACGGTTCAAACAAATACATCAAGTAATAATACAATAGGTAAATTAATTGGCAAATACAGCAATTTCACGCAACTGACCCGAATACTCGCATGGTTACTAAGAACAGTGGCACGTGATCGCCCTAAGCAATCATTTTTGTCTGCAAAGGAATTAAAACAAGCAGAGTTGAAAATTATCAAATACGTACAAGAAACTGAATTTAAGGAAGACATTAATAGTTTACGAAATACCGGAAAAGTAACAGCAAAAAGCAAATTAGCATGCTTAAACCCATTTTTAAGCTCTGACGGCGTATTGAGAGTTGGAGGTCGATTGAAATTGGCCAACCTCGAATTTGAGATGAAACACCCAAGAATCTTACCGCACAATCATACAGTGACGTCTTTATTAATAGATAAAGCTCACAAACAAACGTTCCATGGCGGTGCTCTACTGACTCATTCGTGGTTACGTCATCAATACTGGATCTTATCAGGTAACCGAACAGTCAAAAATCGTCTCCGACACTGTATTATATGCAGGAGGCACGACCCGTATAAACAATTGCAGATTATGGGGGAACTTCCAGAAGCAAGGACAACACCATCAAGACCCTTCTACCATACCGGCGTGGACTACACCGGGCATGTCGATGTTAAAGCAAGCAAGGGTCGCGGCATTAAAACCTCGAAGGGCTACGTGGCTGTATTCGTCTGCATGGTGACGAAAGCCGTTCATTTAGAACTAGTGTCGGACCTAACATCATCAGCGTTCTTAGCAGCACTGCGTAGAATGGCCGCTAAGAGAGGTACCCCGCGTCACATGTATAGTGACAACGGTACTAACTTCACAAAAGCATCCAAGATCCTATCAGGAGAATATGTCGATCTCAGATCAATATTTAGTGATCAATTCCAGTCGGAAATAAGTGAGCTGCAAATCACGTGGCACTTCAATGCCCCTTCTTGGCCAAGTGCAGGAGGATTGTGGGAACCGGCAGTGAAGAGCCTCAAACACCACCTTCGTAGAGTTCTTGGCGATCAGAAGCTGACCTACGAGGAGTTTCATACCCTGCTGTCACAACTAGAAGCCTGTCTCAACGCTAGGCCCCTTTGTGCGCTGACAGAAGATCCCGACGATATCAATTATTTAACACCATCACACTTTTTAGCATCTGGTCCTAACCTCACGATCATAGAAACTGAGAGAGATGAGAGAACCAGGTGGCAACTTACTCAGAAAATATTCGGAGATATCTGGCGTAGATGGCACACGGAGTACCTAGTACAGCTATCACCACGCAACAAGTGGCAGCGGGCACAGCAGAATATTAACATTAACGACATCGTCATCATTCACGATGCAAAGTTGCCGGCTGGAAAATGGGCCCTAGGCAGAGTGGTCGAAACCCACCCTGGCGTCGACGGTCACGTAAGAGTGGTCAGTGTGAAAACGAAGAATGGGATCTTAAAGCGACCCGTCATTAAATTATCAGTCTTACCGAATCACACTGAACAAACCAATCCATATCAAGGAACATCTCAGCAGACAACACCTATCCCGAAGGAACAACCTAAACGTAAATCAGGCAAAACAGGCAAACAAATAAACTATACATCAATTCTTATGTATTTTATGTTATTACTTGTATCCATGGCAAATGGCGCACATAACATAACTAAAATAGATGAAAACAAAGGTATTTACTTTGACGAGGTATCTAAGATGAGACTAATTCAAGATGAATGGAAAATAATCACATACTACAACATGCAACCGTACTGGCAAGGATCACAATTACTTTCCATTCATATCAAGCATTTACAAGAATTGTGTTCGGAATTCGCAGAAAAATCACAATGTAGTATAATATTATTACAACTGCAACACGGCTTATCGGAACTAGAGTACTATGACCGCTTGTTGCTTAATCAGCATTTCGCGGCGCGTCAGCGCGGGCGCCGGGGCCTTGTCGACGGGGTCGGCTACGTCGCCAACTCCCTCTTCGGGGTTCTGGACGCGCGCTTCGCCGAGCAATATCAAAAAGATATCGAGTCACTACGCAAAATTCAAGGTCATTTAATACATCTTCTAAGAAATCAGACTTCCATCATCGAGGCCGAAAACAATATGCTTAGAAGAACAGAGGAATCAATAACAAAACAGCATAAAATATACAATCAGCACCTAAACAACTTGGAACGCAACGTGAACGATATTAAGAAAGATATGAATCAAATTGAAGTTAGCGATGACTTTATCCTTTCTACTATAACAGCAAATAACATCTTACAAGGACTAAAGAACATACAAAACATGTTACTGAATACGATCACTGAAGCAAAACACCTAAATATCCATTTACTAACGCCTGTTCAATTACATAACGAGCTGAATGTAATCTCAGCTCAGTTACCGAAGGAATTATCGCTACCTATCGATAATACGTTAGAGATGCTCCCCAAAATATACAAAATATTTCGAATCAAGGCCAGAATGACAGAATCGTATTTTATTTTCGAAATAAGATTGCCACTTATTAGTCGAGATAATTACGTAATTTACAAACTTGTACCAATGCAACAACAAATCGGCAGTAAAATGGTTAGCATAAAGCCGATATCACAGTACCTTGCTATAAACATTAGAAAAGACACGTTTATGACCATTGACACCACCGAATTCTATCAAAGATGCTACGAGTTTGATACATCTATATATTTTTGTAAATTACAAAAGCCAATATATCAAAGACAGTCAGATGAGAACTATTGCGCACTAGATCTACATGAAGAAAAATGCGCAGTTATCACTAGCCGATGCTTGTCGCAATGGACTCAATTGACAAAGCCCAATATATGTTTAATTAGCTGCTGCAATCAGTGTGCGCTGAGGTTTATATGCGAGGATCAGGTTACCGGCGAGCAGCTGACCGGAGTTAATATTGTTACAATGGAATCCGAGTGTATCATCAAAAGTGACTATTTTACTATCAATTCACACAAATACAAAGAAAATATAGTAAACATTGAGCCAAAAAATATTCGTGCCAAATATATCACCATTAAACCATATAGTCAACCTATCAATACCAATAAGCAGCCGAATGAATGATGATAAAATTAGCGGATTAAACATTTCGTTACAAGAAGCGACGAGTCAAATAGAGGGAATGAAAGTTGCGGAAGAAAACGCAGAGGAAGAGGTGGATTCGATGTCATCCCATGACATCCATCAGTATGCAGTATTGTACGCAGTGGTAGCAGCAGGAGTGGCGTGCGCGCTCGTGGCGGCGCTGCGAGCGCGTCGGGCCCGCGCCGCCGCCGCCCAGCAGCAGCCGCCGCCCGCCGGCGCGTGTCGTAGTGTAGTGTCTAGTGCCAGGTGTGTCAGTGACACACAAGTGAGTGCGGCCAGCGAGTGTGAGTGTAAAGCAGAGCAAAGTGTCAGTGAAAGTGTGAGCGATAAAGGGTCAAATTTGAGAGTAGGATCATTGGATAGGGTTAGCAAAACGACCTCTCCCATTTTAACGAAATGTAGTTTCGATATTAGCGAACATGAATGATTGTCGGTCATCACTTGTTACTAGCATTAAGCAGAATTGTTCTTTCACCTTGTGAAATCATGTCGTTCATCTCATTTCTCATCTTCTCAGTCGAGAGCATGTACGGTTCCACCGTACAAAGTGCATGTCAGCATTATTTCACGCACATGCAGTTTTACTCAGTTCACCTAAAAGCCCGCGCGGTATTAGTCGTGTACTCATTATCATTCGCATAAATCATATCATTTTAGCATATAATCAATCAAGCAGTGTTTTGGACAATACACAATCATAACTATCATACAAACTCTTTCATTTCTATCAAACAACAAACTATCAACTAAGGGTGTACGGGCACACTGTACAGGACTAATGTTCTTTATTCACATATTTTGTAGATCTTCCACTTCTGCCAGTACCATGAAACCACTAGCTGAGACATAATTCACACAAAATGTTGATTCCATTGCGATGATCGTAAATCCGTAATTATCGCTGAGTTAGCTATGTGCAGGTTCCAAGTCTTTAAACGGTTAAATCTAAAAGGAGGTAGGTCACTACAGAGAGCCATCAATGTCCGTTTTTTAAGCCAAGTCGTAAGAATAAAATTTAAATTAATATAAAAACAATAACACAGCATTGCAAATTGATAGCAATTGAAAGCGAAAAATACAAGACAGACAGATGCCGGCCGGTATTTTTTTTTGCGTTGAAGTGTCAAGTCAACCAAACGTCATAAACTTCTTTTTTTTGGCTCCGTACAAAGCTGATTTAAGCCCATGTAGAATCTGATTTAAAATGAAAAGTTGATTAAACATCTATCGCATTGACAGTAATGTATTGTTCCTCATTTTTAAGAGCCTTTAGTAAGTTCACAACTACATTTTCTTGCACATACAAGGTTTCTTTTGTCAATACAAAGTAAATTAAAATATTGTTGCGATGGCTAAACAACAGAGGGCACAGACCAACGCAACATAAATGGTATTAAAAAAATGTTTTCGTACGATAAATCTTTTCAGTATTTTTAATTATGATATCAAAAATCAGAAGTGTCCGTGACAATTTAATAAGTGATAATTATGTCTTAAATCATAACCAGAATTATGACAAATATCAAATGTTTGTTGGTTCATGGGCCAACTTGGGCACTGTCCTTGCTCAGTTTGCTGTCAAATGGCCTTGGTGTATGGTGTCCCAGAACTCCCAGTTATCTGGAACAAGATTAAGATCAAATTCTGACCCCAGACTGGGTTTTGAAAGGTCATTTTTACCGTCATTCGAGGTGGGCGTTGCAGCGGTTACGCTCTAATTTTCGAAGAGTCTCGGGAGTCTCGAGTTTAGGGTTCCGAAGGCCATTAAAAACGTGTAAGCGTCGCCGCCTCCAGCGAATTTGTCAGCGCGTCGCGGAATTAACACTGCGAACATAAGTTAGGGGCGAGTGCTGCCCCTAGAGGCGTTATCGATGAAACGCTCAAAATTATGAACGTATATCGAACGAGCATTCGGACGTTCATGGTTGGGGTACGTGGGTTTTGGATTTTTACTACCTAGCTTGCATTTTTTTAGTTTTTTTAGTAACTAGGCGTATGACATACTCGTATATATCATTGTTATCCAATCTCTCGGGACTCTGCCAACAAGTTAAGTTCTTAATACAAAATGACGCATGCCTTTTCCTTTGTTTGCCTGATGTACTTTAGCCTTCTCAAACCTTTTCCTCTGCTTCCTTTTATCTTCCCTTCTATAAGTTTTCAAAAGATCATCATGTCACCTAATGTAGCCTTTAATTTTCCCACGTCTTTTTGCTATGGTCCTTAATAAATTTTGTTCTTCTTCCCAACCATCTCTCCCATGATTATTACGACATGATATAATCTTAATTTAAAAAAGGTTTATAGTTTACTTAGGTTGTTTTTGCGGTATGGTAAGTTGCTCTTTACCTAGCTTATATAAAGTTTTTACTGCAACTGATGGACACGACCTGAGCTTTACAAAAATATGATTAAAATTAAACAATTTCCTATAAGTATAACATTGGTTTCGGATCGGAAAGGTAGGGAAAGGTCAACGATTGTTCCAGATAAAGTACATAGTTGTAAAATAAAATGAGTTACCTAACTTGGGAAGTAAAAAACATTAAACATAACGTACATTTGGAGCAGCACTAACCCGTTTACAAGATCTAGCAATTGCAGTTACATCCAACTCAGTGTGACGCTGTAGTCGCTATACAGCCGCTATGCAGCCAACCCGGAACCTTCTACCGCACAAAGGAATTCTTAAAGTATCTTATTGTGATGAAATGGAATTTTATGAAAATAAATCACTGTTAAAAGGCCATTTCAAAGACATCCAAAAGCTAGAACTAGGAATGCTAAAATGATGTAATTTTTTGGGTATCTACTTCACGTTTTTTTACTGCTAGTTGCTATATTTTTAAATGGTAAATAAGTATCAGCAAGCTAAATTGACACCTAATAACCCTACACTTTGCACAACTTACAAGACATCGTAGTAGGTGACCTAGCCTATCACAAATTTATTTAATTGTTTGGGTGTTTTAACGATTTTTCATTACTGCCAATTTAGCAACTGATGGAGGAATTATGACTTCGTAATAAATACCAGTACCACGTAGCCTAAGTGGCGTAGGCACCGAACTAAAAGCTCTCTATTGTCTAAATAATAATAAAAATTAAATTTTTGTTAGATCTAGATATTAGCACCGCTAACAGCTTTTCTGTCCCGCCCAATGGTTGACTGGTAGACAATGCTTTTAGCAGTTAGTAGTCCACCCTTAGTACTTTGGGCATTAAAGATTAAATAAATTAATAAATAATAAATAGATAAAGAATGGACCTTAACACTTCCTGCCAAAGTGCTATAGATACTAGAGTCTGTTTCCCGTAGTATAAACATGCAACTCATACGGAAAGCAGGTAATATTATAATTTATCTTATTTAGAGACAAAGAGAATAACAAGGAAGAACAGAGTGAAAAAATAAACCTAATCAGAAGTAAGTTCAGTAGGTGGTCTTGAGCTCGGCGGCGAGGTTCCTTCACCCGATAACAAGGGAGGCATGGAGTCGGCTTGCTCTGTTCTTAATTATAATTTTTCAATAAACCCAAATAATTTAAATAATGTCCTTAGCGTTGACCGTAGTAACTATTAAGCTATCTGTGACCGATTGGTCGAATTTTGAGAATTTATGCCAAACTAGTCGATTTGTCTTATTTTCTGAGGCATTTGCTAACCTTGTTACTAAAAAAATATAGTTAACCATCAAAAAAGTGCTAACAGACGTAAAATTAGGAGATTGTTCACAATAACTAACTGGAAGTAACTCACGTAAGAGAGTGAACAAAATATGAATGAAATTCCTATACTTTTAGATGCTTTCTACATGTTAAATATTTGTAACGTATAGTTATCTACAGCTTTCATTTTGTATGCTTACAGCAATACACGCGTCAGTACCAATATTCCTGTATTTAGTGACCAATGGAAGCCCAAACCGAATTCTCTACAACAGCGAAACTAGCAGAAAGTAGGATGAAATACTTTTCCACTCCATAGATCTCTAATTCAAAGACCTGTAAAAACTTGGTTCGTTTGGTCGAATGCATCGAGAATTTTAATACTTTTCTTTATCTTGAACTTTACTTGTTAGCGTCTTATCGTGTCCCAGTTCATTGACAGACCACAAGTTTTCTTATGTTATTATCATTTCTCCGTCGTCTGACTAGTTAATTGGAATCTGTGGTCATTAGGTTTAAAAAAATCTTTAGCTTAACTTTAAGAAAAAATACCTATGGAACGGACGTGGAAGAAAAGAAGTGGTTTTAGAGTTGTTTAGTCTTTCTATTTAGTCGTTCATCGAGTAAGTAAGTTGCTGTGTATTATTATATTTTGTTTTGTGGTGGTCAGGATACTGAGTATAGTAACCTAGGGCATATTAATAATGAAATATTAGGATATATTTTTCGCTTCGTTTTGTAATTTTTTAGTTTCTCCGGTCTTCTCTGTTTGAACCAAATAATCAGTAAAGCATTTATTTGGGACAAATTAATAGATTAAAAAGTCTTATACTTAAACAATTATTTCAAGAAAACATAATACACACAACAACATGGTCTAGGGATATATGAAACTTTTTTAAATAACTTGAAATGCCTTACAAAAAAACTTTTAATGACAGATTATAAAAACATTATTAAGTTCCTTTTTCAATTTGTATGTGTATATTCAAATTTGTATATAAAAGGTTTTGTTTTAAGATGAAATTCGCATTCATTGAATTTCTTCCAAAGAAGTAAATCTTCACGAACATCTAACTTGATTAAAACTCCATAAATTTCTACAAATCTTTGTCAAACGCATCTCCGGTGTTCATTTAATCATGCCACGTAGACACTTGACCAGGAACGAAATGTTAAGAGCAGTGGGCATGATTCAAGCTGGCGCTACCCAAATTGCAGTTTCTGAAGCCATGTGGACCAGTCAGAGCGTTATATCCAGGCTTTGGTCACGTTATCATGTCACGGGGGAAGTGGTGGAACGGCACCGAGGACCTCAACGCATTACAACACATGTACAGGACCGATTCATAGTAAATGCTGCACGAAGTCAACCAAATGTAACGGCGATGCAATTGGTTCAAAGTCATCGTCAGGTCACTTGTGCTTTTCACTGATGAATCCAGGTTCGGATTTCATCCTGATTCGCGAAGAGTACGCGTTTGGAGAGAACCTGGACGTTGGAATCGACTGCAGCACCCTCAACAAGTTCATGCATATCAAGGTGGCACGATTATGGTTTGGGCAGGAATTCGTCTCGGCGGTAGAACGGACCTCGTTTGGATACAAGGCAATATGACTGCTCTAAAATACCGAGATGAGGTGCTAGAGCCTGTAATCTTGCCCCACAGATGGCAAATAGGACAAAATTTCCAGCTAATGCACGACAATGCCCGTCCACATACGGCGCGTATCGTTACAAGTTGGTTACAACAGCATGATATCCAAGCTTTAGACTGGCCTGCACAATCCCCTGACTTAAATCCTATTGAGTATGCCTGGGATATGCTTTCGAGAAGAGCTCTTAGGAATTTGCCTGAAGATATTGTGCATGATTACCAGCTTTTCTTGCATCTTAGCAGGACTTGGGACAGTATTTCACAACAGGATATTGACACCCTGGTTTTGAGTATGCAGAACCGCTGCAGATGTGTCAGAAGAGTCTTAGTTGGATCCACGGATTATTAATTTTAAGTTTTTAACAATATTTATAAAAAAAATAGTTGTTTTGTATAGGTTTTGATGTTTCAAAAATAACGTTAAGATTGAAATTTTGTCTGAGTTTTTCCTCTTCTTCTCAGTTTTTTCAAATTTAACTTGCCTTTCTTATTGGTCTAGCCGTGTTGATGTGTGTATTAACGATTGCTAAAAAATAAGTATTATTCAAATAAGATGAGTTGTACCCACTCGGACATTTTGTATGGTCCAGCCGTTTTTATGAGTTTGTTGAGTTGAGCCCATGCAAAATTTGTTACCTACTATAGATTCTATTCACACCTTGAAATATTTGTATTAACTGTACATGTTCAAGTGGGTAATAAAACACCTCATTTTTATATGTCTTCCTGCTCGTAAGTAAGTACTTCCAGAACTGTACTGGTAGATAGCCCAGCAGCTGGCAAGTAAGAGTTAGCTCAAATGACAGGGGCAGTATAGGGGTACGCCTGGCCAGGGCTCGTCGAGCGGACGCATGACTTCACGGACTCCGCTTACACCTCTCACGACCATAGGCAGAAAATTCTGGCTCTCGCCGAGAGGATAGCGTACGAGTTAGAGAGGTTAGTCACCGTCTCCGTGTCCATGGTGAGGAATTCTGCCAGGAGAAGTTTGTAATGGATTTCCTTGCTCTTCTGTCGTTATATCATTCTCTTGCTATGCATTCATGTTTTTCAATCGGATTTAGAAGGCATTAATGCTGCTACAGTACACGGAGGGCCTACTTCCGTTGGCCCATAGTAGCGTGAGTTTGGGGCTTAAAATATCTACAGTCCGAAATTGATGTTATTTTTATTTTATAAAATCATTTTAATTCCAATTTAGATTTTATTCTACTAAGCACATACAAACCTTTTCATTACTCATTCACGGAAAGTACGCTTGAAGTTGCCTGAGCATAGGGTCGAAAGCTTCACTTTCAGCCCTAGGGCTGTAATAGTACATTGTTACCCTAGGGGTGAAAGTAACTTATTTAGTCCCGAGACGGGGTTTGGCGCCCGGAACGAAGTAGGGCGCCAATAGTTCGAGGGACTAAATAAGTCTTTAACCCGAGGTAAACACTGAGCTTTTCATTACAAATACAAGGAAAGTAAAAATAAAAACATGAATTAGCTACAGAAAAAATTAGTAAATTTTATTTTCCACTACCGCTTTAGCCTCTTCTCTTATAAAGTCAGGCGTTAAATTCATATCAGAATCAGATGAACTCATTTTATAGGTACAAATCTCTGCTATACGTATAAACAAAAGTCTTCAAATCGAAAAAATAAATGAAGATCGAATTGCCGCTTTCCCGCCTTTTGTTTGTTTTTTTTCCTGTGGCCGGCCAGCTATTCAGCCATTATTTTTTATTTTCATCATTGGAAAAATGGTAAATATTTTGCCCAAATCTAAATTATTTTAAAGAAATTGTTGAAACTAAATTATAATAAAGTTATTTAAAAATATATATTCTTTAATCAATACTTAACTTTAAGTTATTTAAATTTTACATCGTGGCTGTATAGAAAGTTGGAACATGGTTCAATAGATATGTGAAAAAGAACTAGTTTATTTTTTTAATAATTTGACAGCTGTCAGTTGAAAGTGATTCTCCCTAGGGATGAAAAGTATTACTTTCATCCCGCTCCTCAGGCAACTTCAGACCTACTTTCAGAGTATGAGTAATGAAAAGTTTTTTTACAGGGCTCAAAGGTCAAATGTCACCTTCTACACACATCAAAAGTGTCTAGGGATCAACATATATTTTTGCAATAACTTTTCTCCTGATTGATATTAATTAAAATTTTCTTTAAGGATTCATCAAATAAAGTGTTTTATTAATTAAATTTGAGCGTTGAGGTTGCCTCTGATCCAAATCAACTCAGTTCTTCCGCCGATCCAAATACCCGCCCATACCATGATGGTTCCACCACTATAAGGATGGACTTCCTGGCAGGATTTTAATCGCTGTTGGCGTCCAGGGGTTCTCCAGTGTCGTATACGTCTTGTATCCGGTCTCATACCGAAACGAGACTCATCAGAAAAGCACACGAAACGCCATTGTTCTTCTGCCCAATTTCTGTGTTCAAGAGCCCATTGATATCGAATCCTACGATTGTGCATTGCTATAGGTGGTACCCTTAGCGATCTTCGGGAATGAAGGTTCACTTCATGCAAGCGGTTTCTGACTGTTTGGTCGCTAATTAAGTTCCCTGAAGAGTGATGAAGCCTCACGGCTAACATCATGGCGGTTATTGTTGGAGCTCTTCGAGTTGTGATTTGAATGTATCGGTATTGTCTCCGTGTGGTGCAGCGATACCGTCCTCCATGGCGCTCAGCCACGGTACCAGTGCTTCGGTAACGTGTCCAAAGTCGACTGATAACACTCTGACTTGTATTCAGAGCTAAAGCCACAGTACGTTGCCGGGAACCAGCTTCTATCATTCCCACGGCTCTGAGCATTTCTTCCCTGCTTAAATGACGTCGCCGCTCCATAATAACGTTGGTTTTAATCAGTAGTAGGGAAACAGTAGCACTAATAATGTCTTCAATGCGTTGTATGTTTTTATAGGGAAAATATTGACAGCTGATTTTCATCTTTTACTCGAATTTGATTGACAGTTCCTGTTTCAAATTATGAAATGCACCAAAAAGGATCTATATAAATTTATAAAATCATAAATTTATTACAAAGCCACATCTCAATCTCAAGAAATCCGCATAAAAATGCTTGATCCCTAGACACTTTTGATGTGTGTATTTTGACATTCCTTTTGCGGCAAGTCGATGTATCCTATTTAGCTACAGCTGTATTTGAAATTTCTTTATCTTGATTTTAAATGAATATTTAAACAATCGAAGCAGGAATATACTGATTAATGTATGTTTCACTTAATTACTATTTAGTTGAATACATTTAGGATAGAAATGAAAAAGAAAAAAAAACCTTCAAATAAAATAAGGCGGGGGAATTCCATCCTCATTGTCTGAGTATGCTTTTTTACAAATTTAAAAAAGAATGATGGAATTCCACAGACAAAAAAAAGGCGGCATTGCAACTATTCGAACTTCATTCAGTTGTTTCGTAAATCGAGTGAGAAGTTTATTTTCTGCAATAAAGTGATTGTTCTATCACCAACATTTACTCAAGATGCTCAAGTTTCACAAAAAATATCAACTATCAACATTCCAGGAAGTAACCTCTCTCTCTCTCGTATAACAATTGCTCTAATTGTAATATAAACTTTAAATAGACATATCACCAACTTTGTTGTAGGTAAATTTTCAATAAAATTTTGTTGGTTGAACTTATGTATCTGATTTTTATTTACTTTCCTTATATTCGTAATGAAAAGCAGAGTGTTTACCTCGGAAGAAAGACCTTTTCAATGCCCTCGAACTATTAGCGCTCTCGCTGCGCTCGCGCGCCAAACCATCTCGTGCATTGAACTAACTTTCTCACCTTGTGTAACAATCTACTATTTCATATTAAACTACTATTTTTTGCGTCTTTTTCAGTCTTCTGAAATTTCACAAAAAATCGTACCTAATGTTTCTTACGGAATAGGCTCCCCACTGAGAATAAATTATACCTAAAAGGATAGTTTCATACAGAAATGCGCGCCATCTGTGATGCCAAAATCAATTTACTGTCAAAACAATAATTCGTTACACATGTAATCACAATTTTCAGTTTTAAACATGTATGAATACTATTACTTTGATTATTTTAGCATTTTACAATGCTTGTTTTTAGGGTTCCGTACCTCGAAAGAAAGAAACGAAACGCTTATAGGCTCACTTTTTTGTCTGTCCGACTGTCTGTCAAGACCCTTTTTCTCAGGAACGCGTATTACAATGCTTGTTTTTCATATCTAAATATAGAAAAACTGGAAAAATTGGATTTCGGACCTTGAATATATCGATATGAAAAACAAGCATTGTAATATACTAAAATAATCAAAGTTATAATTAAATAGCATATCTTAACCGAAAGTTTAAATATTTGTAAAAATATTTCTATCGGATGTTTCTAGGTACTTACCTTGAAACATTAATGGAATAACGTTGGCTTGCAACGTAAGCATATCTGGGAAGATTCGTTCGTCCCTCTGAGGTTTCGGTAGCTCAGTGGTTTAGAGCAGTCACCCGGATTGTTGAAGACGCGGGTTCGATTCCCGCTCGAGATCATCAAGGTCCGAAATCTATTTTTTCCAGTTTTTCTCTCTTTATGTATGAATACTACTTGTGCTTCTCTGATAGTATATTACTCGTACAACATATTATGTTGTTGCAAATAAATATTTTGAAGAAGCTCTCACCTCGAGACATTGACTCGCCTTCAATTCGTATAGACTAAGGCTCCCTTTATCTAAGAAATGGCAATCGTTGAGGGAGAAAAAATATGGAAGCGATATGACAATCTGATGAGGTAGAAAGATTTTGGTGAAGGAATCTGAATATATTATTAGAGGGAATCTATATTGATAGAAGAAGTCAATGTCCGACCAGTGTTATTGATGATAATAATAATAATAAATACCTGGGACAATGCACACCAAGATCATCTGACCCCAAACTAAGCAGAGCTTGTAATATGGGCGTCAGAGACTGATAAACATAGTTAAATATTTCTAAATACCTACTTAAATAGATAATAACACCCAGACACACAACAAATACAAATGTTCGTCACACAAATATTTGTCATGGGTGGGGATCGAACCCACGACCTCCGGCGCTAAAGGCAGGATCGCTGCCATTGCGCCAACAGGCCAGATAGTAGATAGATAATAGTGATAGTCATAATATTAATCTGCGAGCATTAAATTAACCATCAATTAACCTTTTTTGAAATTTGATGGCGAATTGAATTTGGTCCAAACGTAATAAGGTGACCAAAAGCTTGTTTTCACCTACTACCTCGATATTTTATGTTTTAAAACTGTTTTGTTTTTTCCATTTTACTGCAGTCAAATTCAATACAATATACCTGTTAGTCCCTCCACGTTTCCGGTTTATTGACACAGCTTTCACAAAGTTAAATCAAATATCATGCCTAAATGAAAGGAAAATGGAATTGTTTGCTTTTATGTTGGTCTATAATATTGTACAAACAAATCTCTCTAGTGTATTTGACTCGGAGCGAATCCGACTCGTCATTGCAATATTAAATTTGCAAGCATTTTATTGCATTACACGAGTCTTGGGGTATATTTTACCCACTTCAACCTGCTTTTTGAAGAGAGAGAATACAAAATATAAATACAAGTAGGTACAGAGTTTGCACTTGGGAACTATCTCAGTAAATTTAGTTTTTATACTGCTAAAATAAAAATATTTTTTTTAGCTGTAGGTAAGCTAGCTAGTAACTGGTCACTAAAGTTACCTAATGTCATAATGTTGCTTTACAACAAAACACTAAAACGTAAAAAAAAAATTGCGTATTCTTCTAAAACTTATACGATTATGTAGGTACAATTATTGTTAGTTGAAGTCGGTGTCAGCCCAGGAAACACTACAATATACCTAGCAATTTACCAATTTTTTACATATCACGTTTAAGTATGTATGTAGATACAAACCTACAATGGCTGACACCGAATCTAACAATAACAATAATCATACTATATTGTACCTACATTAAATTATCGTATAAAAGTTTTAGAAGAATTCGCAATTTTTTTTTCTTTTGGAAAGTGTTTTGTTTTGGAATAGTTTTTTTGGAATTGTTTTTTTTTTGTTAAAATATTTGTTTATTTCTTGAGTTCTTGTTTATTTTATCCATCGAAAAAGTATCGCTCATTTGCTTCTAAGAATTGAAGAGTTCCGTTACTTTGTCATGGATCCCATAGTCAGAACCTAACCAAACTCTCATCAAACTACCCTTGAAGTATATCCTTTCCAATAAAAAAAGAAGCATCGAAATCGGTTGGCGTAATATTGAGTTTTTCGTCCAGTTGTCGTGCATTTTGTTTATCTAGATTTCAGCCTTATATGGTTTCTTCATGGATTCCACAGACAGAACTAGACCAAATAAAAATGGGACCACATGGGAAGCACTAGCATTCAAATCAAAAAAGAATGATTAAAATCGGTTCACCCAGTCGAAAGTTATGAGGTATAACAAACATGGAAAAAAAGTTAGTTTTTTTTTAGTTATAAGACTATATACGTCTTGTATTAATTTAAGTCTATGTATGTATATAGATAATAATATATATGTAAGTATATTTTGTTGTTGTTGGTTCTTTTTTTTTAATGGTTTGCTTCAGTTAGTTTTAGTAGTAAAATGTTATCACTTCTACTATCTGTTTAATTGTGTGGTTGACAGGTAGAGAATGCCTTTTGGCATAAAGTCCGCCTATTGTACTGTGTGTTTTTTGTGCAATGAAGAATAAATAAATAAATAAAAAAAAGGAAATTAAAATAATCCATACAGTCGAATTGAGAACGTCCTCCTTTTTTGAAGTCGGTTAAAAAGAAACTCTAGTATCAAAGCACATTCACTTAATATTAGAATGTATTGTCTAAATTTATAAAGGTATCAGAGAAAAACAAAATAAGTCAATGCAAATTGCTTGATAAACGACTACGAACGTGACTACGAATATTGCTACGAGCCATACGCCCGAATCTATAAACGATAATTAAAGTTGAGTAGCCGTAGCTCTTACATGTACAGAAACTGTACAAAAACACAAAAAAACTACTGGGTCACAATAAAAAATACTGCAATAAATTTTAAATATACTTGGATATGAAGAATGAGGCTCCAATATGGTAGCCGTTTTAAATTTTAAAACATACAGGTTTGTTTTTTTTAAGTTTTTGTTCAGAAAAACATATCTTTCATCGAAAATGAAGGATATACGACCTTCTGATTGATAATTTTCTAGAATTATGACCTTTCGATTTTGTTATTTA
The DNA here is from genome assembly GCA_947369235.1 of Udea olivalis. Taxonomy (NCBI): domain Eukaryota; kingdom Metazoa; phylum Arthropoda; class Insecta; order Lepidoptera; family Crambidae; genus Udea; species Udea olivalis. Next base: position 10,786,484 of record OX376341.1, on the reverse strand, counting down.
CAGATAAAAACCGTACAAGTGCGAGTCGGACTCGCGCAACGAGGGTTCCGTTCAAACCTGTAGGTATATTTATTAAAAATATTTTTATTATAGGATGTAACTAAAAACTACGGGTTAATTTTTCCTTTATCTGTGCTATAAGACGTTGCTTCGTACCAAATTTCAAGATGCTGAGTTCACGGGAAGTATCCTGTAAGGTTTTGATTCCCTTGCGAGTGTCGAAAATTTGCGTAAATTTGCGGCATAAACGGCTGTATCTTTTGATTACTTAGAAGCTTGATTTTTTCACAGCTCTAAGGGACAGTAGACTTGAGTATTTGACATAAATTCTAGCTTGATACATTCACGCGTTCCTGAGAAAAAGTGTCTTGGCAGGCAGACAGACGGACAAGAAAGTGATCCTATAAGGGTTCCGTTTTTTCCTTTCGAGGTACGGAACCCTAAAAAGGCCTTTTGCTTAGACTTTTTGGAAATATTAAAGTGAGTGTTTTGGGGCTCCGTTAAAAGCAAAAACTGTTTACCCTATATTTTTGTGTTTTATCTATCTTCCTCTTATAGGTATAACTTTGAATTCACTAAAGCGCGGCAGATTAATATAACAAGGGGATACCTTGTACCCGGGTAAGTACCTCAGCCAAATATGAGCCCCATATATAAGGCCGCCCGTCAAGGATAAAGGATCAGATTAGTAAAAAAAAATTGATCATCGGAAATTCTCGAGCGCGTCAGGTTAACGTAGGGTGAGTTAATTACATGCTAAAAGTGTATATTTCACTAATCTCACGCAGCTGCGTGATGCCTATATTCCCCTCTCCGTGTTTCTATTCCTCTCTCACTCTTTCTCTATCTATTACTCTCTCACTCCGTCCCCACTCGGGTCTCTGTTTCCATGACGCCATCACAGCTGATCACACAGACTCGTTCCTGGCATGATATTATTAATAACGTATTTCCAACATTCTGGCTTTTTTTGAGCCAGAAGAGGATTTCTAATGATGAAGATGAATGATGATTAAATAATCAATTATTTAAAAAAAATCTTTTTTTTTGAGCATTTTTCTTGTAATACAAGTATTCTGTAAAAAAAACATACACTTTTTAATTTTCATGCTATTTCCTGAGCTTTTCAATTAATTATGAGTTCAATGATTAATTAAAAATATATATATATTTTGTCAGATTAAGTGAATCCCTCTAGAATCTAGATAATCGTCAGATTATGAGACATCTATGTCTAGGACATAAAGATGAACCATATACAACATGTTAATTAAAAAGCGCAAAACCTCAGACACCCCAACTTACTTTTATTATTTAAGAATTATGTAAATTATTAAATTAAATTTTCGCGGATTATTTACGAACATATTAGTTTTTTTTGTTTTCTTGTCTTTGTTCCAAACTTAAAAAGTCTATGGTAGTTACGCGCGATCTAGTGCGACGTTGCAATAATAGAGAAGGTAATGATTAAACACGGCGTAATAAAAATATTTTTTAGGTTAAAATTTTTCCCCTATTTTTTATTAGTGGAACAGATTCTATTCTGGATTCTGATCAAACTGATTTCAGGTTTTGCGCTTTTTCATTAACACGTTGTAAATTCACCATTTTCAAATCAAGTATTTGAAAATGGCTAATTTATTTTACACATTATAATAATGGCCGCGGGTTTGCGTCACATCGAAACCATCAGATTATTGAATGTGAGTTTTTTTTTAGGTTCACTTGACATCCTCTTAGAAAATCTGACGCTCGATATTTTTTTTTTCATTTTCAACCTGACCATTTACGACCACCACGATTATGCAAACGATCAGATTAACATACATACAACATTAAAAATACGTAGGACGAAGCTATCAATATCTGACGTGCTCGAGTATGTCCATGCAACAGTATTTTTTTCATAGTTGAAAATCTATAGCCGCTCCCCCCACCGATGAATAATATAATATAATAATAGGTATACATATCATAACAGTTTTTTCTTCTTATCATCTGAGCTTTGCAACCCAATAGGTCTCTATGACGCTCGAGCAAATTAGCATCCTGGGCTCCCCTACTGTAATGTTTGACGTACATTACAGAGCACCAGAGTAAATTATTTTATTTTTTTACCCATGGTTGGTAGTGCAACGTCGTCGTCTTAGACAGCCACCCTGTCTTAAATGAAAATTAAAAAAACTGTTTTCTTTCTTGATTGTGAACTATGGATAAAAGAATGACCTTTTAAACAAGCAATAAATACAACTGGAAGTACTTTTTATATTTACAGAAGAAAATATTACTGTAGAAATACATCCGTTTTAATTGGAATACAAATTTTTTGGCTTTATTACAGGGCAGGCAGGTTTTACGGCTCATTCAATGTTATGATATAGGCCCAAATTGTAAAAAAAAAGTTGTAAAAGGTAATTCTAATAAAAACGGGTTTTTGCAACGAGAGACAAAATAACAGTCCGCTCGTGACCACACGGTGACATGCAATTGTCGCCGAAACGTCGAGAAGAATATGTAAAAAAATTTACCGTAATTTTGTTTTGTTGCAAAAACCCGTTTTATTAGAATTAGTTAAAATGCAGCAAGAAAGTTTAAAATGTTATTTATAAAAGGTAATAAAAGAAATACGGCATCGTGTGGCCTCTTGAACCTAAAGTTACTGAGCTAGTAGTTCATAAAAATAATATAATCAGCGCCACCTACATTAAATTCTCTTAAATACCTTGATTTTTATTCCCACCCAAAGCGTCCTGCTTTTAGCAGAGGAAAAACGGTCTTTGCTAGCATTTTGGAAAACTCGACTTACTAGTTCTTCCCGGAAATGTCAGATGTCGCTCTATGAAAAGCAGCGATTTCTACAGTTTCCTACAGGGGAGGTAGATGGAGTTGGTTTGCAAAAAAGATCACTGGGATTAGTGTTCCCGAAGATTATGCGATCATAAAATTACCTGCACTGTATTAAAAAACCCTTCATTCTAAGGTGAAGATCCACTTAATAAGTTTCCATTTGTTTGAAGCTGCATGTTCCCGGATAATATGGAGCCAACTTTTCTGGTACTTACCTACTCTTATGGTACAGAGATAGAATAGAAATAGGTTACTTTATATCGCGTAAAAAGGGATTATTTTAGGGTTGAAATGGGGAGTGAAAGTATGACGTATGGCCGTTCGTCTTTGTTGAAAATAAAACCATGAAAATTGGATATTGTTATTGTCTTGTATTTAGGCACTATATAATATAGTATTATTTTAAATGTACATTTTACCTTATTTAAAATTTCTGCCTGTGTGAGGATGAAATGGGAGATTAAACTTAAAAATGTTGCCTAAAGAAATTATTCCACCAGCCCCCCGATTCAGAACGAAGTTATCAATCGATTCGGTAAACCGAACACCAGCCCCCCGATTCAGAACGAAGTTATCGATCGATTCGGCAAACCGAATCGATCGATAACTTCGTTCTAAATCAGGGGGCTGGTCGGAGGCAAAAGTAATTGAATATTTCACAAGGCATATTTTGGCTTCTGTAAAGCTACTGTATATGAAGTAACCATCTGATATACCGTGTTTTATGTACCTAAAGACTTCTTATTTAACATGTTATCCAAAGTCTTTGATCCGAAGCACGGAAAAAAAATGAGAGGACTTATTGCGTCATCTTTTTTTTGTATGGGTAAAAAAACTTTTTGCTCTGAAACCTATCGTATCTGGTATCTCATAAAAGAGCTTACTCAGCCAATTCTAAAAATATATCACAACATTACATTTTAGTCACTTGTGTTAAATTAAAATAGAAATCATTTTCAAAACATCAAGTTTGGACTCCTCCAGTTAAGATAGGGTTGAATATTTTTTTGTATAATGTGCTTCAAATTTGACGTTATATACTCTCTAACCCTGAGAAGTGATTTTTGAAAATATTAACATTAAGTATTTATTTATAATTTTTCCAATGGCCAGGTGCAATAGTAAGCCAAAAATTGTTCTTGTATTGTGTGTAAATAACTCATTGTGTTGTTTCTGATGTCGGCGGTTAGGAACCAAAAGCTCCTATTTACATTGACTATTAAAAAAAATATTTTTTATGTCATTGACGTTAGGGTCGTTTTTCGTGGTAGCTTGTAAATCCACTTCCAAATGCCAAATATTTACTATTTACTGCTATATAGACAAGACAACATAACAACAATGGATATCTAACTTGAAGTATTCCTGGATGTACTTTCATTAAAAAAATATACTCAACAGGTTGATTTTGACAAGAAAATCTTTCACTCCGATTTCTGCATCCTTTTTAACAGCTGTAAGGTGAGATTAGCTCCATAAAGTAACATTTAAGAACTATTATTTTAGTGAAACTAAAGGTGGTCCCTCACCTGGAGCATTTTCCAGTAATGTAACATTTCAGATTCGATTTTGAGCATTACAATACAGTACTGCCTCCCTGACATGACGAACATTAGCCTGTAATTTGCATTTCAGAATTGATTTTGAATTTGAATTTCGAATTTGCAACATTACAGTTTGCGCACTGTAATGCGCGGTTCTTCTACCTCACCGATGTAATGATCGACTCTGTAACGTTGCATTGCAGGAAAATGCTCTATGCTCTAACAATACGTTAAAAAATATATATCTCGGCTCCGATATCACTTAGAACAATTCTGACCACTCAGATATGCCTATTTCTTAGGGTGCTATAAAACAGTGGTAAAATTATTGCTGCCCGCTAATACAAAAAATTACGCCACGGGTCCATACAGAGTTACTCAAACCCCTTTGACATACTGGAACGAAAGCAGCGTTTTGCTCTCGGGTAGCCTCCCTTTGAAACAAAGTTGCATGCGTCTAAACCTTTGCTTGATGGAACCCAATTTTTAATCATGTTTCCATTCCTCCGCAGGCAACTTTCTACAAAAGCCAGCAGTCCCTAAAATTATGTTATTTTTTACACCTAAATAGTTTGTACAGAGGCGTCCACATCAACCTTTACATAGGGGCACCATTTGCTGCTGACATTAGATCCATTTTGCAATGGTTTTGTAAAGTATAAGGCTGCTCGCCCACAACCGATAATCGGTGACCGATTTTTTGTAGGAGAAAAATAGAACGTACTGATAGCAATGGAGCAACGCACACGTCCGACAAAAAGTAGATCAGAAATAAAGTGAAATACAAAATCGGCCCGATTATCGGTCCCACAAAAAGTCTGACGTGGGTGTGCACCCTAATTGGGACGTCTACCACGAGTTGCTACTTTACATTTACGTTATCGTTCACGTAAAAAATTGTATTGGGATTAAAAATGACATGACATAATAATGTCAAATCCCAATACATTTTTTAACGCGAACGATAACGTAAATTTTAAATGGCAACTCGTGGTAGACGTACAGAACGCGTCTGTACATCACCTACTGAGTTGAGTACTGTATAATAATTTTTGCGTGAATGATGATGATGATAGTACCTAAATTGGTAATTATAGGCCTGTTTTAGCACAAAACTGGGTGACTATTACGGCGTGCTGGTAGAAAATACCCTGCTGCCAGAACCTCTCCATCATGATGGTACGAGTATACAGCGCCGATGTTTGGCAGCTCAAACTCTAAACATTGCATTGCATTGTGTCGCGAACCTAGCAGCTGCACCCTTACTTCGGATCCAGTCTACATTTTAATGTATTCTTCTACCTCCATCTCGTGGATGGGGTGTGATGTAGGCGTGACGGTCACGTCTTATGCTCAGCTGTTGATTTCCTGTGGCTGCGAGTAATATCAGTGAAAACCGACTTTATTTTTTTTATCGTGTTTTTAGCTTATCAAATTGCTAGCTAAGCTTTTTCAGAGATTTCGAAATCTTCTTAACCAACAGAAAACATTAGCCTGTGCCCAAATTACTGTCTTTCATTTTTTAGACACAGTAAAGCCATTATAAGGGTGCGTTTTCACTAGAGAAGTGCGAGAAAGATGAGCGGTGCAAGGATGTGTAGCGGAGCTGTGAAACGGTGCTCAGATGAGCGCCGCTAGGATGTGTTGCGGGCTGTTTTCATATGCGAACGAGAGGGTAAGTAAAGTGAACGGTTAAGTCAATGATAGTGTAGTCGATGACATTTAAATGGTTACGTATCCAAAATCGGTGCTGTCTTTTGTGACTCAAAAATGTAGTAATAAATTCTGGGTCTACTGCCTTCATTTTTTCGTCGCATAAAAGTTATTTTTTTTCCATTGATCCATGTTTACGAATAATACACGTCTACCTCTAACAAACACAGTCTGGTGACTGCTAGCAGTTTCTCACTGGCCTCCATCCATAGCACGCATCGCACGCACACATCTCTCAGACACATCTCTCGCACACATCCTTCTCTTGTTCTGCACGTACAAAAACCTCGTCCCGCTAAGCCGTTTCCACCAGAGCTGCGCTGAGCGAAGCTATGTAAATGAAGCGATTCTATTGGTTCTTAAAAACACATTCTTCGCAACGCATCCTCGCACATCTTTGGTGAAAACGCACCCTAAAAACCCAGACCGGTTTCATCAAAAATCATTGTATGCTAGAGCGGGAATTAAATAAGTCACCATTTTTTTACACATACAATGAAATCAAAATATGAATTCAACATTATTCGATCAATTAATCCAAAGCATCTGGCGAGATTAGTGTTGTGTGTCGGCTGCCGAACGAGCGGTATTTTTCCTCCGCTCCACTAATCCGAAGTGTCACAGTCGCACGTACCATATTAGCATGCGGGAAAACAAATCCAATCTGCCAAACACGGTAGCGGTAACAAGACGCGGGAACTTTCCGGGCCCGTCACGTATACACGAAACAGCTCGTGTATGATATGTGTAAGCAGTATCTACGAACTTGCGGTGTCTCAGCCTCTATTCCCTCACAATAAGAACCACATTCCACTTTTGAAACTAGCGTGCGACATAAAGAGACGAACTATTCCTATTCTGTGCAGACATGAATCACTAGCGCGGTGCACGGTCGATGCAGTTGTCGCTTATTCAATCTATTTGTTCGGGGTTTCGTATGTATATTTTGTAGGGTTTTGCTGATATTACTCGCTTAAAGCAAATTACGAAAACACCAGTTGGACTATTTTGTGGGCTCAAGCATGGCAACCAATACAAATATTGGTGAAACAAAATTCATACTAACATTGTGTTCAGTTCTAGCTTTTAGCAAATCCTACCTAAATTATTAAAAATATATGAACTGAGTTCCTAATAATTTTATAATTATCAGTATTTGACGCCTATTTTAGTTAAACAGTCGGTTTTGCATGTGTTTGACACCCCCATCGACCGCGATGATTATGACAATGTGTCTTATGAGTGTTAATTGCTGCAAGCCCCAGAGTACAAACCCTATTGAGAATCCCGTTGATTTCTCAAAAAGGTTTGTATTATACGAGGTGGTCTACCCCATTGGACAAAAACGAATAATTTGTACTTTCGTTTCGCAATCTAGTTGAATTCATGTGTCTCAAAATCCCATACACCGTACAAACTATGTTAAAAAACCCTGAATGTTAAAATAGTCAGTTTTAGACAAATAATCGTGTATTTGTATGAAAAATAATTGTTACGTTAAGTCATGCCGCCAGCGAGGCCTAGCCATGCCGTTTACAATTCAAAAATTGAGATCACGCGATCGATAGGTATCACGGGATATGATTTTAACTCTAAAATCAACCCCCAAATGTATCCAAAGTGCTACTCAAACAGCAAGACCAAATCCTTTATGGCCCCTTTCAGACTTCGTCCTGTCAAATGTTTGACAGCTGGTGTCCATTATCACATCTTGCCCGCTTTTCTCCGACTTGATTTTTTTTCCAAGGCAAAACTGAAGGCACCAGGCCGCGCGGTAGATTGCCCATGCGATGGACCGACCAAATCAAGTCTGTTGTGGGTGGCCCTTTGCATGAGTGTTACAAGATGACCGCTAACAGGCAGAAATGGCGAGAAATTGTATAGGCGATAACAACTGCCCGGAACACGACAAGTTCATGACGACCACGACCGCTCTGACCAGAACGTACCGACCAAGAAGAATCTTTTTTACTGAATTTTTTGTTCAATCGTAATATAATATAATAGCCTTTATCACTCCTGAATAGTTAACCTTTCTGTTAGTAAAATAATTTTTACGATCGGATCAGTAGTTTCGGAGCCTATTTAATACAAACAAACAAAAAACAAACAATCAAATCTTTCCTTTTTATAAAATAAGTATAGACCAACAACGTGACTCGATTGCTAGTTCAGTCGCATTTTGACAGCTTGTCAGCCAGTGGCAATGCAGTATTCGACGTCAAATAGCAATAATCACTTTAGATAGAAATTTGTGAATACCCCAGCCGGACGTTTCACCTCTGAATTGACACTCAAACTTAAATGTTACCATCATCAGTTTGAAAGCTTCTTGAATTCGTTTTTTGTGTTATTATTGTGCACTTGAGTGCTACGGGAATCCCCTCATACAATTTTCTACTTAGATTTTTTAAATTATTTTAACTTTTCCCGATTTTGGATGCAATCCTACTCGGATAAGTTCGACACTTACAATTGCATGCTAGAAACTAACGTGAATACTGAAATCTATTTAACCTACTTTCAGGATACCTTGATATATTTTGAATCTAGGAAAGCTGTTTGTTAACAGTAATTGGACGGGGAACGTTTGGTGCCTATGCCGTTGGGATAAGGTCTAGATTGGTTTCGATGTCGGTATTGAAGAGCAATATGCATGCGACGCTGGCGTGGGGTGTAAATTGTTAAAGTTGTGCGCGCGGTTGCAATTTTCGCAGCTGTATGAAATATTGTCAGGAACAATATCAGATATGGTGGCGGGCGATGGATGCTCTCTTTGGCTTTTCGACACGTTTTGGTACAACCGGCACGATTGGGGCCGGTTCCGCTGATGCGGTGACAGGCGTACCAGAGACGGACGTGTCAAAAGTTTCAGGTCCGTAGCTGATAAAGCCTAGTTTTGCGGGATGTGTTCTGAAATAAACAAATACAGAATCATTGTTATTGAAATGTCACCAGTATTATTTTGAATAACTTATGTACATTTTAAAATAAGTATTCCAACCTTGAAAAGCCGTTAAATCAATTTACAACACTAAAATGTTTTGAAATTGGTGTAACTTTTTCATGAACTGTTCATATTTGAAATATTTTTTTTTTTTTTTTTTTATGGATTTCAGACGCAATTTCAGATTTTCACCTTGCCTTTTTTCGAGTGTTATTTTATAAATAACCCAGTTAAAAGGTCAGAAATTTGCCTCGGATGATCTTTGTGTGAATTATCATCCAATATACATATATATATTTGATATTTAGTTCATCTATCTATAATTATTTTTAAAATATTAAATTATATTTATTCAAATACATATATAAATATGTATATTTGCCAGACAACACTACAACACACCACACACGTCATGGTCAAGGTGCAAGATAAAGAATACGAGTATAAGACAGGGGCGTCTCCCAGCACACCCACACTCGAGCCAATTCAGAAAATATCGTTAGGTACTTGAATTAACCCGAGCGGGAATCAAACTGTACAACAATATGGGGTGGCGCAGTCGTTACCCATCTCATAGAATTGGAAAGAGCTCAGCGAGTCATCATCAAGGTTATGCATCGCAAGCCTAGGCGTTACAGCTCTGATAAATTATACAAGGAAACAAAATTGCTCACTGTTCGTCAACTGTATATTTTTTAAACCATTCTTCGCCGTCACAAAACAGTTGATGTTGCGCAAGCTCCTACGGGTAAAAGACGCTACCACACCCCAACCCGTTAGAACTAAGTTTGCTCAACGCCAATTATTTTACTTGGCTCCTTTTCTATACAGGTCTTTCAATGATAAGTACAACATTATCAGAATGAACAGAGCAACATTGAAATCTTCTTTAGAAAACCAGTTACGTGCTGTAAACTACATCGGTACCGAGAAGCTTGTTCATGTTACTAACCTCAATTGAAATGAAAATTACTTAAACGAAATGCACAATCATGCACATTCCTTTCCATCATAACTCCATCCCTCTCATTATTAAAAAAAATAAAATAAAAAAAAATATCCCTGGACATTATTCCACACAGCGCCATCTAGCCCCAAAGTAAGCTAATTAAAGCTTGTGTTATGGGATACTAGACAACGGATAAACATACTTAAATACATTTTCTTTTGTAAATACATACTTATTATACATAGGAGACACCCAGACCAGTACAAACAGACATGTTCATGCACACAAATGTTTGTACTGTACGGGGATCGAACCCGCGACCTCTGGTGTAATAGCCAACTTCTTAACCATTACACCAAGTCGGTCGTCAAAATCCCACGTCAAAAATTATTCTCACGGACCTACTAACTTTTCGTACACACACATACACACACACACACCCACATACACAAAGACACACATTTAATAAAATACAAACAGGCACTTCCAGTTTTATTCATTTAGTTAAGATTTATTGATTGATACTTAGATATCAAAAATTTTGAATCATAGTCTTAAACCTATGTCATTAGATACCGTTGAATTGTTCTCTAGGGGTGGAGGGCTGATATCCTGAGATACAAGCTCCGGCCTAGTTCAGGTATCAGCCCATCATAATCAAACTGTACTTATTGTTCTCATTGTATATTTATATTATGGTGAGTAAATAAATAATTATGATTAAGTCAGAGCCAGAAACCGTACTGCACACTACGCCAATCGTGTCAGCGTTAAGGCAAAAACCATTGCTTAACTTACTAAATGGCCAACTAAAACCTCAATATACCTTTAAAATGATACTAATAAAACCCAAAGTTGTTTATGTGAATATAAAGTGACTGTGCCCATAATAAACTATCCAGTGTATGTCCGCAGCCGGTTGCGGTGGTCGATGCGTTCGTGTTGTTGTTTATTGCGTTGAAAAAAACAAGCGTGTAACATAACACGGACTACCACTTTTTAAAAGGATGCAGTTGTAATGTTTATGCATACGAATACGTTTCGCGCCTAAAAACTGAAGATACTTACCACACCACGTGCAGTTAATATTTAACTTGGTATCAATTTGTTATAATATCTACTTATATCCTACTCCCTTTCACTCTCTGCTTTAGTGTATCCTATAATATTTTTTATAATATTGTAGTATTTGGGTGAATCAACTTTTAAGCCACTCTTTGTGGAGAAAATTTTACACAACAACTAAAATATTTTATGATAATATTTACAAAAATTGAACATATTTCAAAAATATGATTATCATATTTTCCTAAAATAGTATGTGCCGCGATGTCTGAACTCTATTTATTGAGTTTAAGGCAAAAGGTGCCTAAGAGTAACCTTTTGTATCTCCTGCGCTGCGTTACTAATTTAAAGACGTTAATTCGAGAAATGTAATTTCAATTTTCTGAATTCAAAAATAATCATTTATTACAGTCTAGACGCAGTCTTTTTGAATGGGCAGGAACATTTATTTAAACTTAAAATAAAAGTTATATTGAGTTGAACCCACTTCGTTACTTTGGACTTATTATAACACTTAACTTCCAAATAAATCTTAAAAGGTAACAGTCAGCGTCAAACACTATAAACATTAGGATGTGATAAACTTCAATACAGTTAATTATAAAAATAACATATTATCGATGAAGAAAAATAAGAGTAATCTCCTTCAAACTTAAAAATAACTAAGGGACATTTTGGTAACGCAAAAGAAAAAAAATGGTAACGCCTGGGAAAGTAAACAATTACTTTGCATTATTTCTCCGGGATTAACAATTTTTTAACAATAAAATTAGTGAAATGGCATCTTTGGAATCTGCGTCGTGTCTATGATCCATAAATTCCTTATTTTGTAGCAGCCCAATGCTCCGTCACTGCCATCCCGAGAAGAGAGATTGTTTGTTCTGGAGCACCACAATCGCATTTCGTTCTGTCTAAGCTTATGTAACCCCACTCGCAAAGATTTATCCTGCAGCAACCTACTTGCGTTCGGAGTCATTTCAGTGATTTCCAACCATGTGGGCCATAGCAGATCGCAACCAGCGGGCGGGAAATTGTTGGCAGGGCGGTAGGAAATCAAGTGATGAAGCGTGGACCTCTTGCCGCAGCTTGCGTCGGCCTTCACCTGACGTGCCCACTATGGCTGAGGTTCCTTTGAGGAAGCTATTTCGGCTTTTAAGGCGGGAATCACAATTGATGCAAGAAGTTGGTGCCTGCTGTCCAATTTTGCTTTTTGTTTTTCAACCACAGATGCAACTTGTCTCATGACATCCGGCGGAGCTGCACCTTGCAGTATGTAGATCATTCCGAGTGGCGTAGGCTTGAGGCAACCTGTGATGATTCTGCATGTCTCGTTGAGGGCCACATCCACCTTCTTTAGATGAGCCATGCGTATTCACCTGCCGAGTAGTAGATTGCTAACCCTGACGCAATACATGCGGTTTGGCACCCTCAGACGTTGAGGTTAACCGAGAAAGAAGATTGTTCCCCGATGGCAATGGTTCCAGTATGTGAGCGACTTATCTAGGTCACCCCTAAATAGGTCGAATGGTCACAATGCCTGATTTAGCTGCCTGGCCATGTGATACTTAATTAACTTTTAGCTTGGTGATTCCGAAGGTGAAAGACGCAGGACAGTGGCAGACATTAGCTTGGGTTTCGGCCTGAGAGCATTTTTGTCGTCTTAAGACCCAAGCTTTTCCAGGGCAGCTGTTAGTAACTTTTCGGCTTCCGGGAAGGTCGTCTTTAGGGCGGTCATCAGCTTATAGAAATAAGAAATCTGTTGGTATTCTGGGATTCAGGTTGATCATTCGTGTAGATGTTGAATAAAATGGGTGCCAAGGCACTACCCTGTAGAAGTTTTTTTTTTTCATCTACATCTACTCACTTTACACTTCAGGGCAACTTGAAATCGTCGGTTGCAAAGCATTTCACTTCGGACATCAATAAATTTGCTGGTCATCTAGCATTTTAACTGTGTCATATGCGGCTGATAAATCAACCAGAACTGCTTCCGTGATTTTTTTTGCTTCGAAACCGTTCTCAATATGTTGAATGCATACACTTGTGTTTTCTTGGCCTTTATCTTGACCATACTGCGTGCTCATTGTGAAATGCGGTCCAATACTCCATCAAGCTCAATATTTGGACTACTCTTCTCCTCGACGTCGGTCTGATTTGCCCCAGAGCTTGATGAACTGCAGCACTCCGGCGTTTATCTAGAGAAAGTGCGATTCACGTTTATCGCACAAAACACGTATTTTGCGGCTCACCAAGTATATGATAAACGACTATATGGAAACTTGGAATGAAACAAATGATGCCAGACACGGTGGAAAACTTTGGCAATAACAAGGCCTTAGATTCCGCCATGCTTGCCTATAGCCTCCTCCCAGATTGTGTGTTGCGTATGCCAGAAGATCACCCGTGGACTGTTTTGGTCGGAAGCCGTACTGACGGTCGTGAATTTAGAGAGTGGTCCTCTGGGTAATTTACGATCAACTCAAACACTTTAGGCTCTTTGTCGGCACACTGAGGTTACGGATATTGGACTGTTATTAACAGGGTCAGACTAGTTCCCAAATAAATATCTTCACGGTATTAATATTTTCAGCAGTAGAAGTAGACTCAATATCCATACATTCGGGATGAAGTTTATGTTTATTACTGGCACCTGCCAGCAGTAAGTAAATTTTAAACAATTACTCTTCATATGTGTATGGCTACTTTTGAATTTTAAAGTAAATTCATTGGATGCGCGACGAAAAATCTATCCAATGATACCAAAAACGTCACATGGCCATTTTTAGACTTGCGCGGTATTGTTATATAAACGACGATTTGTGACACTAGCTTTCTAGATAGATGTAACCCTTTATTTAAAAAACTAAAGATTCTTTCCTTGCCCTGTCTGTATATCAGAAACATCTGCTGCCTTGTGAAGGCATACCCCACTTCACCAGAGCCACCCAGAGCTCAGTATCTACAGTTATTACATAAGCCTCCGCGTCAGTGTTACATCTACGAGCAAAATGCTTTCAATACGTGCCAGCTTGTATATTATAAACTACCTCTAGAGGGGAATAATTTTAGGAACACTTTTACTAAATGGCTGTTTAATAATAGGTTTCTACACTTTAAAAGAATATATCTTCCATGATATTCATTCTTCTCTCACTCATTCATGCATACACAAATACACACCACACACACTCACACTGTTTTAGTATACTTTAGCTTTTTATTCATTTACTTTTTGTCCAGATATGAGGTTGACAAGCCCAGTCATTCAAACGAATCACTTGCTGTGGATTTTGTTTTTCCATAAATAAAATAAAATAAAATGATCAAGATTTCGTAGTTTGATTTTATTTTTATAATGCCTTAATGTAATAAATGTTAATATAGTAGTATCTAAGAACACGTATATTTAGTAGCTTAACAGTGTATTTCATGATTTTGTGTTAGTTTGTAATATTAACGTTACAATAATATGCACACCTGCCAGCACGTCGTAGTACTCGACGTGCAGATTTATGTCAGCATCTCGCTATCTCAATTGTATTCAGTGCAAATAAATGATTAAACTTTACTTTACTTTACTTAGTTGTTTTTAGTTCAACTTTTTTTTTGGTCTTTTTTTCAAATATTTTTAGTGAAGGCGTAATGTGCCTTAAAAGTTTATTCACCCATTTACCAAAGTAAACTATTTACAGAAATATTATGTATCGTACTATTATTTGTGACGAGTATAACATTAAAAAATGTCTGATTTTTTGTTTTTTTTCTGGCGCAGCATAGTTACTTCTTTCTCCTGTATAATTTTTTCTCAAAGGAATTTTGAAAGAGATCGCATAATATCTGTTATTATACCGTCTAAATTGTAAATTTCAATTTCTACTTACGGTTTTCACCTGTTTTATTTATGTAACAAACAATGAAATCAAATCGCCTGAACATCTGAATGAAGTTTTATGAGGAGGTGGCATTGAATCTGATGATTTTGAATGCGTTTGCTTCAAGGGCGCAGGATACACGTACGTTCATGTGTTTTAGGAAATTTTACTTCACTAGCATAGGCTAGTGGTATCCGCCTCCAGTGCACAGGGGTGGTTAATTTTTTTCACATAATTGTTTAGGACTGTTCCCTAAGCTGCACATAGTGAGTTTTGTCCCCGCCAATCAATCAATTGTGTGTATTCTTCGTCTGGGTGTTACTATCTAATCAAAACTAATATGTATGTGTATCAGTCTGGATATCCAAACAAGCTCTCTTTCTGTTTGTTTATAAATATTTATCAACTTAAATCAGTATAATTGATTATGATAACTTACTCATCCTATCCATCTTGATACTAGGATGATTCTTAAAGGCTTGCTCAAAATTAAATGAAGTGTAGTCACCCTCTCAGTCGCTTTCTAGATGGAACCTTTTAATAAGGTTCCCGCCTTCATAGCAAATTGTTTTAGTGTGTTTAACGGCCAATTTGAGCAAGTTCGAGCTCATTTTGTATACATAAAGAGAAATTAGGTAATTTGTTTCTCGTCCCTTTTTATGAGTCTTTGTGTGAGAATATTTACCGAATAGCGGGTCTCAATTTATTATGCGGTGCCAAGATACATTGGAACTCATTTTATGACAGACCGTGTAATTATAGATGAGGTTCGTTGCTAAATAGGTGATAGTAGAATGTCTACTTACACATATTTTTTTTGTTTTACTCTTTCTCGCACCAAAATCTTTTGATTAATAACGCGTTTAGGGCACTGTTGGGACTGCCGAGGTATTGCAGTGCCTCTGGCATGTTCGCAGACGCCCGCGTCGATGGTTTTAATGCCATTATGCGAAAAAAAGCCGCGCCAATGTTTCATCGGCTCCGAAGCAGTCCCAATAGGATTCTGAAAATGATTGCGTCCCGCCTAGACTGTCCTATCCAACAGCACTGGGTGAGTGTTGTCACAGGTCAAATATAAATTAATGTAATTCTCTTAGCTGGACATTTTAATTTCAATTTTAATCAATGCAATTGTTTTAATATGGATTTAATCTGAAATAAATGATTTTTATTATTATTTTATTATTATTTATTATCTCTTAGGCACCATAGACTGGTTATATGGTCAGGATACTAATTATCAAATGATAAAAATCTATATACAGGCTGGAATTTTTTGACGCCACCTGGAGGGAAAGTACTGTATGTAACTTTTGACAGAACGAAGTTTGTCGGGACCGCTAGTTATTAATAAATACTAAGATAGTATCACCAAGTCACAGAACAGACACAAATCTCTATCACATTGATGTTTTTAGTCACTGGCATTCACAGTTAAAAATAAGTATCTTTTTTATTTCGTGACGTAGGTATGTTAGCTATAATAAATGAATACTAAACTATTTGTATATTAAACTGTGCTTACATACCTCAAGCATGTTGTCATACCAACCTATAATAAAATTTGCGTCAGTTGTGTAATGTTATGGACGGTAAATCTAATTAAGTGTATTCCTGCATTTCGCCTACAATTCTAACTTGCGAAAGTTCGGTAAGTGGCTGTTCAGTTCGCAAAATCGTCGTTCATTCTCCGTTGAACTCGGTTTAGGTAGCGATGCAAGTTCTGGCACGAAACTATTTAGCGCTCCGGCCGGAATTAGGTACAGCTGTCAGATTAAGGCAAACAGTGGAGGTTGAGAACGCTTTGCTACTCATATTAGTTCAAACCCGATGAATCGCCTCACTTGCTTTTGGTACGGTTCGATTTCACTTTGGTTTCATACAACAAACTATCAACCAAACAAAGCGAAAAGTTCAGTTCGGAGGGCCAAATGTACATTTTACACCATCCCAAGCATTACGGGCGTAAATGCGAATTATTAAATAGGTAGAAAAACTACGGTTGATGACAACGTGCCATCAGGCAGGTACAACATGCCTGATGGCACGTTGTACTATTGTAATATTGATATTACACGTTGTAATATTAATTTGTACCGGAGTAGGCACTCCGGTACAAATTTACGAAGTTTCGTGAAACTTTGAGAGGGTGAAAAGAACACATATCGTAGTATTTTATGAATGGGTTTTATGTTTTTAAAAAAAATGGTTTTTAGAATACCAAAAAAATCAACATCAATTTCGAACGGTATGTTTCTTTTACGACTTAATATTCACGTAACTACGACTTCGACGAACGGGAATAAGCCCTCTTTTTTTCTATACTTTATGTTTACGCACTTGGTGCGAGTAAACTCATATTACACACATAAGGCCATCAGTATGGTAATTAAAATCCATTTATTGCATTTTGTCATTTAATTTGTACTCTTAGCTTCAATCAAACACGATACGGACCAAAACTGTGTTTGAATGATTGCGTTTTTGTGAAAATGAATGTATGTAGTGTCTTCTAAAATGTAATCTATGTCTAATTTATTGTTTTTGTTTTTCTTTCTGTGTCGTCAATTAGTGTTATTGATGCCGTTTTAATTAAAGTCAGCTAATAAGTTTTCTCCAGCCCTTTATAGTACATTGTACTTACATGAAAGCATTATTTAAAAAGCAGTGTACACGTAATTTTCCAACTGCAGGAAAACAATTTGTAAAAGAACTTGTCATGAAAAACCTTTCACTTAAGCATGATGCTCGTCATTGGTACATACTCTCCATAGTAATTTCGATTACAATATTGTAATTACGATCGCCATACATTGCTCACAGGCAGTCAGGTCCACAGTATGGTTAATTAAAACTCATCTGAATTCCCGGTTGTAAATTTTGCGTGCTCGAGTTTTTTACGGAACTTTTCGACAGAGCATCCAGTTTTCTGTTTATTTATGAGCTTTTGGAACGACGGACGGACGGCTTGACCAACAATATTTTCACATTAAAGGTTCTTTTTTTCGAACTGCCGATTTAGACCATAAATACACACTGCCCTCGGATAACCATTGTTTTGCAAGCCTTTTAGGGGTAACGCTTGATATTTAAACAGTGACCTTTGAAAATATTACAACGAAAATAAGGGTGAATAATTATTGTCACCAAGGATTCTACAAAAGGTGTAAAGAAGGTTCTGTATGAATTTATCTTTTCAGCATTTATTTTTAATTTCAAGTGTTGTTACTGGTTTGGAGAGATAGGTTAAGCACATACAATCCAGTTACGTTATGTTAAAAAATCCAAATTGTTGTGTTCTTATGTATTTGTCGGAGGTCGTGGGTTCGCTCTCCACCCATAACAAATTCATGTGACGAAAATTTGTGTATGTTGTGTGTCTGGGTGTTATTTCCTCTGTATGGATGTATTTAGACATATTTAGGTATGTTTCTCTGTGACACCCATAGTACAAACTCTGCATAGTTTGGGGTCAAATGATCTTGGTGTATTAAAATTTGTCCCGGATATTTATTTATTTAACCGAATATCATGGAATAAATAAGCTAGATCAATGTCGTATTATTGTGACACCCTGCGCAAGAAAGGCAAATTCACAACGCAAATTACTTGTCTGTAAATTATGTAAGTTGTTAGATTGAAGATTATTATTATTATGTAAAACGCGGGACGGGGATAACAATTAATTGCTTTATTATATAACATTGTCACAAGCACAAAGGTGCAAAATCATTGCCTCCGCATCTATGGATTTTTTTTGTACCTATTTCCGTGTTTAGTCTCTAAACGATAAGTTAACGTCTGCGAAGAACTACTTAGACCCTTAATACAAAATAGTGAGAAACCATAGGTGATAAAGTGTAACAGAAAACAATACTCTCTGTAACGAGAAAATAATCAATCTCCCGAGTCCATATGGAAGCAATCAACGGTCTGTTATTGCGTCCGTCCAATCCGATAAAAGAGTCGATATATCAAAGACGACTTCGCTCAATTACCAGTGCTATCTCCAAGACGCAGAAGTTGGAAATGAAAACTGTCGTTGCAGGCCGATGTCAGAGCGAGATGTCAGGTGTCAGGGCCAGAGGCATGTTCTGGGAAACCACGCGGAGGATGCACCCGATTTAACAATCACGCAGACAGTGGATAGTAACGTGCTTCTGTGAATTTTTCTGCGTCTAGCGAGTTTGCATGTTGGTAAAAACTCATTTGAGACTTCGGGAATTTATGGTTTTATTGGTTTTTACTGTACGGGATTTAAAAAAAATAGTTTATATTAACTCATCTATACTAATATTATAAAGAGGAAAGATTTGATTTGTTTGTTTGTACTGAATAGGCTCCGAAACTACTGGACCGATTTTAAAAATAACATCAAGCTACATTATTAGGGAGTGACATTGGCTATATTTTTTATATTAAGGCCATATTTCGAAGAGAAACACAGTCTACGCGGGCAAAGCCGCTGACAGACAGATAGTTAAAAATAAAAGGATTTTTATTGTTATATTATGGAACTAAAATAGACGAAATTTGAGTTTACCGCAAGATTGCTAAATCCAAAGAGTAAACATTTTGGCTAATTTATGGATACAAAAGTTTATGATGGGTGTACTGTTAAGTTGTACTAAAGGTACTAAAGTAATTTTTTCTTCAATTTTTTGAAATATCTGGGACAATTCACACCAAGATCATCTGACCCCAAACTAAGCAGAGCTTGTATTATGGGCGTCAGAGACTGATAAACATACTTAAATATTTCTAAATACACACTTAAATAGATAATAACACCCAGACACACAACAAATACAAATGTTCGTCACACAAATATTTGTCATGGGTGGGGATCGAACCCACGACCTCCGGCGCTAAAGGCAGGATCGCTACCATTGCGCCAACAGGCCAGTCATCTTCACTTTCAAAAGAAATTTTAACAATCAGCTTGAACAACCTCCGTGAATCTCACGTAAAAAATAGCCAATTATCTATCATTAAAAGAAGAAGAAACGTGCTCTATTAGACAGCCTAGAAGATTTTTTTAATATCGTGTTTTTGACGTCGTAGCTAAACTTAGCAAAGCCAAGCCAGTCTTTTGTTATTCATTAAATATAAAACTGCCAAGTTCTGCTAGTTTCCAATGATATTTATCTTCAATTTATGTAACAAGCAGTGAACTTCTCCTTTACCATTGAATAAAGAGTGGATCTTAATTTAATCTTGAAAAGGAAGTTGAATTATTTTAGTAATCATCAATGAAAAAAAACATACAGTCGAATTAAGAACCTCCTCCTTTTTTTGAAGTCGGTTTAAAATATTACATAACCTGATTATCAACAACATACTCGTAGCATAAGCCGAGAACCGATGACATGTGTCGCCCTATGGAAGCACCCGTGAGTGACCTCTTTTATTGACATGGATTTCAGGCGTTCAGTGGATGTATTAAATAAATAAATATAAATATGTGCCAGACAACAAACCACTTGTCATGTTCTCGAAGAGGGATAAATACGAGTTACGAGGTACCAGACAAGGAATTGAAGTTCCAGCACACCCAGACAGAAAGTAATTTAGAAAAGATCGTTTCCTGAATTGACTCGAACGGGAATCGAACCCGAGACACTACGTAAGTCAGGGCAAGAAACCGTGCTACAGCGCACTACGCCAGTTGTCTCGTTATTACGACATCACGTCATTTATAATAGTAAAACTTTGACGGCTTAACGATAAACCCTATTTAGTCATTTACAAGCCCTATCAAAAGTATTACCCCCTTGTGTACACACTGTAGGTTCATGTGGTACTTACCAAATCTTTTACTGACGCTTGACGGGAGGATTCCGTTGTCACAGTCGAAAGTTGAAGATCCGAAGCCACCGAAGAAGTTTTTGGGCAGAACCCTTCGATTATATAGCTCCCGGTAGCTAAAAATGGCTTCAGGGGGGCTAGTCAAGAGCAACACGCTTCTTTTGTTTCGATATGTCAAATTTAAAAATTTATGGATCTGACATCAAATGTCATCTCGATAAGACAAGAGCTAATGTCACTCCCGTACATTTTTCACATTTGATATGTCGACACGAAAGTAACGTGTTGTTCTTGGCTAGAGCTTCAGGGCTAGTTTAGAAAGCTGACTTTTAAAAATCACGAAAACCAATTCCAATACTCTGAATATAATATTAGAGTACTCAGAAGAATGAGATGAAAAAACAAATGACTTATGCTGTCAGGCGATGATGGCTTTTACAGTATGACTGGACTAGAATAAATGCACCTTTATGGCTGAGTAACACCTCCAACGAGCTGCTAGCGTCTGCGTTGAAGATTTTGTATGGGATATCGGTACAGCCCCTAGTGATTACAAATGGAACCAAAAATGACATAAAAACTTCTGACGTCAGCTATTGTAGTGGGGCTATAGGCTGTAGGCTGTAGACTGAGCGGAAGCCACTCAGCTTAAGCTCGATCTTAGTGTAAACTTGTAACGGAACGCACCTTAGCCTACACTATTTAAAACTGGGATTCAAATTTTTTCGGATTAAATCTATCCGATAAAAACTTGTAAATAAATACAATACAAAAAGTAATTGTTTTCATGAGTAGATTCATTGTTAGCTAGAATTTCAATTCGATATTTAAGTGTGAGTTTTACTTAATGGTTGTTTTTGTTAAACATTCTCGGATATCCTAAGTCCCTGTTAGTTCTCATGACCATAAATAATACTAATAAAAAATAATATATGTGACTGTTTGGTCCAATAAATTGGTCCAAAATGGTTGTTTTGCTGAAAGGTGAAATGACAAGGTCTAGTGGTTGGTGTGAAGAAATCTGTTTAAAAAAGTGGACAAGTGTGAGTCCGACTAACTGAGGGTTCCATACCTATAAATTTAGATATTAAAATATATTCTTCATTGCACGAGAGGAACACGTACTAATGGCGCAGTTAATGCCTGAAGGCATCGGTTCCATATTTATCCTGTTAGTTGATCTGTGAGACATTACCTTTTCTTAAATACCTACTGATTTTATAATAAGGCCGCAAGGGAAGTAATTTATAGGTTTTGATTATCTGAAAAGTTTCAGAATATTATGTGATATTGATACATTGCAGTGTCTTTTGTTTGCGTTGACTTAGGGGTCTGAGTTTTGCAATTCTAACGAATAGTGAAGTTTAATGTTTGAGATAGACTTCGGCTTGATGCCTCTACGCGTGACTATGAGGGAGGATTTTGACAGTCAATTAGACGGACACAAGAATATTCTTTTGTAGTGGTTCTCTTTTTATTCAATGAACAAAAGGCGGAACCCTAAAAATATCCAAGTACTTGTATTTCTCAGATTAGTAATTTAACGTTGTTTAGAAATCTGTCAGCTCTTTTCAATTTATGACCTCAAGTATCATTTCACTTTAACGCCACATGTGCAAGGGTCCGGTGTTGTTTTTGTGACATATTTTAAAACAATTCATTTAGAAATTCTCATGTTCAGCATTTGCACTTAAGGGTAATAAATCTCTGCTTTTTATTGAGGAACTTAGTTTGCATTATGATTTGGGAATCGGTAGGCAGGACAGTATGTGTTTGGCCGCGGGACGGTTAGGTCCAGAACGCGAGGGAGTCTAGTTTAAGCCGTGAAAAAGCTAGGTCCTAGGTTCAAGACAGTTTGGTCTTGTTCGTGAGAGTGTTAGGTTCTAGGCCTAAGACGAGTGAGGTTTTGTAAAAGTTCTGTACAAATGTGTTTTAGTTTCTTTTATTTATCTAAAATAGAACATTAATTGTAGAATCAGTGATTTTAGAGACGCAGCATCATAAGTTCAGATCTTTCCGTTATTATATAGAGCTATAAGAATCTGAGGAAATCTAGACTTTCATTATTTAGTAGAGAGTCTGTTGGTAGCCCTGGAACGTTAGGTTCAGAACACGCGATAGCTCGTTTTTTGGTCGTGAGAAAGTTAGGTTCTAGGCCTAAGACTGTCAGTATTTAGCAGTGGAAGAGTGAGGTTTAGTGATATTGCTATACAAAAGTGTTTTAGTTACTTCTATTTATCCAAAGCAGAACATTAATTATAAATAATAATAATAATAAATATCCCTGGACATTATTCCACACAGCGCCATCTAGCCCCAAAGTAAGCTAATTAAAGCTTGTGTTATGGGATACTAGACAACGGATAAACATACTTAAATACATTTTCTTTTGTAAATACATACTTATTATACATATGAGACACCCAGACCAGTACAAACAGACATGTTCATGCACACAAATGTTTGTACTGTGCGGGGATCGAACCCGCGACCTCTGGTGTAGTAGCCAACTTCTTAACCATTACACCAAGTCGGTCGTCAAATAAAAAAATAATTAATTGTAGAATCAGTGAATTAAGAGACGCAGCATCCTAAGGTCAGATCTTTCCGTTATTACATAGAGCTATAAGAATGTTAGGAAATCTAGACTTCCATGATTTAGTAGGACAGTCTTTATTTGGCAGTGAAATAATCAGGTTAGGAAGTCAGATATTCAGGGTTAGGTTCAGTAATAGTTTTATACAAAAGTGTTTTAGTTGATTTACTTAATCTTTGGATTATCTTAAATAGAGTCATAAATTTTAGAATCGGTGAAGTTAGAAATGCAGCATTTTAAGGTCAGATCTTTCCGTTATAAGAGCTATAAAATTGAAATTTAAAATTGTTTGAATTTCATTTCCTATTAAATCTCAAATATAGTGCAACATATTCTTTCGAAACTAGTAATTATTTGATTAAACAGCTATATGTTTTATGTGTGTACCTAATAAATATTTACCTAATGAAATCTAGTCATGGTCTTAGCATTAATTACGAGCATTAAAATGTTGAGACTTTCTTTTAATGAAAGTATTACTTACGAAGATAGTACAAGATTTGTAGAATCTGTTTTACATTGGTAGGGTAATTAGTAAAGTTCACCTTGTCATTTATTTAATTCACTGATATGGTCTGCGTAGTCCAGAATGGAGGTTATCAAAATACATTTGATTATATTACCATCTTTTATGCAATATTGTGTGGAAAAGAGGGATGTTTCTTTGGCCGCGTAGCAGTACACCTAATATTAATTAGGGTATTGATATGTGTGTGCCTCCCGCTGAGTCTACTCACTATAGTTATAAGTCGTGGCCGCGTAGAAGTAGGGTATGTGTGTTGCCTGGCTGTTAGGCCGCGTAGTAATACGTGTGTGCGTGGCAGCTGGACCGTATATCAATACGTGTGTGCCTGGCTGAGTTTACTCTTCTCGTCCATTGATTAGCCGAAGATTTGAGCGTACCAAGGCCTAGGACCTCCATCCCCTGACAGGTCAGGCTATAAACGCCGCTGTAAACGAATGGAACCTAGATATGAGGTTCAGTTTTTATGTCCCGTTAATCAACTCTGCTGGTCAGTGGCTAACCACTGCTGGTCAGTACTCCACATGATAATTGCTAGCTTATACTAGATTTTGTGGGGGTCCAATGCCTAGTATGAGTGAATTGTCTTCTTGTATTTACTATCAACATCTATGCTGGACTAATTGCTAACGTTACCTAATGATAACAATTGATTTTAACAAGGGAACTTGACTAAGGTTCTTAGATTGCTTTTGGCAAACCTACCTACTATTGGTTAATTAAACCTATTACTAAACACTGTTGATTTTAACAGTTATTCAACTATTTATAAGTGTTGATTCACTTAAAACCAAATATGTTACCTGATGATAACAATTGATTTTAACAAGAGAGCTTGAGACGAATGTTCTTATTATTGCTTTTGCAAATACTATTGGTTAATTAAACCTATTACTAAACACTGTTGATTTTAACAGTTATTCAACTATTTATAAGTGTTGATTCACTTAAAACCAAATATGTTACCTGATGATAACAATTGATTTTAACAAGAGAGCTTGAGACGAATGTTCTTATTATTGCTTTTGCAAATACTATTGGTTAATTTAACCTATTACTAAACACTGTTGATTTTAACAGTTATTCAACTATTTATAAGTGCTGATTCACTTAAAACCCAAAACATAATAATTTAAACTATCCCAGTTTAAATTAAACCTTATCCTACAAACCTAGCTGCAAGATTTATTGCAAAACTAATTATTGACTATTTTATATAGTTCAATCTGAGTCTTGGTGGTGATGCCGCTTGATGGCTGTGAATATGTACATTTCATATCACATTAAATATTACAAATCTACAAATATGTGGAGGCATCTTATCTCTCAGTAACGCCATGTACCACACCCTACTCTACATATATGTGGCGGTATTCTGCTATAAGCCAATACCCTTTTCCACACCAAATTATACAAATCAGTGGTGGTATTCTGATTGATAACAAATATGCTTTTTCCCCACATACAAACTCAAACTTCACACTAGCTTTCCTGTAAGTGACCTAGCGCTCCATTGACTCTAGTAGTTTGTTAAGTCTTCGTGAATTGAATTATCTTCACCCTAAAGACGATGTTTTGATGAGTCTTATATTATCCGGTCCAAGGTCTGCTTTTGTGAATGTTTATCTACAATCGTCATCAACATGATGTACAAGTTGACAAGTCATGAAGTATCATGCTACCAATGATTTATATTGAATTATTTCATTTGAATTAATGATGATTCATCTACAGAATGAGTTACGTTGGAGCTGGGTTTGACATCCTGCTACAATCCTACAATTCAGTGTTTCAATTGTGTTTTACACATTGTCACACCACAGTCTAGGACTGCCACTACAAATATCCTCAATCCTATTTCGGGGGGAGGCGCGAGCTGGTTGGCCTTCATCGGTCTGGAGCGGGGTGGAGCTCGTTATGACCACCTCCAAAGGGAATGCTCCTTTGGAGAAATTTCCTATAATATTTTGATTCTTTTAACTATATTTAATGATTCTAAATATCAGCTTTTCACTCTTATTCAAATTCTGCACTATATTTAAAATCATAATCAATATTTGTTGGGTACATGCATAGAATAATATATACTTGGTTCCGAATTCAGCAATCCATTTTAAACTCGTTATTCTTATTTACTTAGGTACTTCTGAAGAGTTACCAATTTCACTGTCTTTGATTTCATGTTAGTCTTCGATTAGGAGAGTTAGTTAGTCATGTAATAAATAGAATATCTGAAACAGTTTTACATAGGATAGTAGGTTCTTAATTATCCAACCAAACTCATAATTAGCACTCACATACCTCATAAAAGAATATTGAGTTACTACAGTAATAAATACTATTTACACAACACAACGTAGACGGTTCTACCACTATTAGACGATGACAACCATTTGGCCATTTTATATTCAAGTTACATGTTCGATCATGTTTCTTTTTTTTAATTATTGATGATTTATATCGATATGTTAATTCATATTGATTTGGGTGATATAAGTTTTTAATCTGTGAAATTGTTAGAGTTGGTGAGGGGGGGTTGTTACAAACTGCCCCAGATATTTATTCAAAGCACCTATATGGCTGAGTAACACCTCTAACGAGCTGCTAGCGTCTGCGTTGAAGATTTTGTATGGGATATCGGTACAGCCCCTAGTGATTACTAATGGAACCAAAAATGGCATAAAAACTTCTGACGTCAGCTATTGTAGTTGGGCTATAGGCTGTAGGCTGTAGGCTGAGCGGAAGCCACTCAGCTTAAGCTCGATCTTAGTGTAAACTGCCCCAGATATTTATTCAAAGCACCTATATGGCTGAGTAACACCTCCAACGAGCTGCTAGCGTCTGCGTTGAAGATTTTGTATGGGATATCGGTACAGCCCCTAGTGATTACAAATTAAACCAAAAATGGCATAAAAATTTCTGACGTCAGCTATTGTAGTTTACGTGACGGAAATCCATATTAGACATACTAATTATCAGTGGTGCTGTGTATGTACAGGAAAAGTGTGCTTCTGGATTCTACGGACATAACCCGAGGTCTTTGTCACTAATCAGCAAGCATAGTGACTAAGGCGATACCTATCAAATTGTAGCAACTAATTGATTTCAATGATGAAGGTGTAGCCAACAGTATGACATATTGAAGACTAATTAAATAACTGTTTGAAAATAATACATTTAAAATCTATATATTCAATAGCGAAAGGTCACTCACTCACTCACTCATCACGAAATCTCAGAAAGTACAAGTAGGTACTAAAGGTAGGTAAGGTAGGTAGGTAGGAGTTTAAGGTCAAATTTTGCATGGAGATCCATGCAAAATTTGATCTTTTTAGGACGTTAGGTGCTCAATAAGACAGGATTAATAAGGGACGGGATTGGTACTTAATAGTATTGCATATCTTTATAACTACGCAGACGAAGTCGCGAAATCAGCTAGTACGTCTATAAAATCTAGTTCTGAATACATCGCAACAAACGTCGGAGTCAAGAAGGCAGTTCGCGGCGCAGTTGCGGTGCTCAAGTTCCCACCCGGATTACCAACATCGTCCCATCTTCATTATACGAACAAGTTCGCCATTTCACACTCTGCCTACGGACTTGTTTCGTTCCTATGTATGCAAATGAGCGTCAAGTTTGTGAACAAATACACGACTTTTGGCCACATCGAATTGAAAGCAGTGTGCGAGTTTTTCGTACTGTTCTGTTGAAAATTTATTACAACGAGTCTTACAAGGAGTTGAGTTTTGGTTACAGCATTTGATAAGGTTTATGTTATGGCGTGTTTTAGACTTTTAGTAGATTCACGACACGTAACATAATACTCCTTTACAGTAATGGCGGCAGGCAGGTTATGAACTCGTATGAATTAACGTCTCCATTGCCGAGTGGTATTAAGATCTCGGCCCGAAGACCAGAGGTCGTGATTTCAAACTATATTAGTAGGAATAATCGGATTTTCAGGAACATTCATCCGGGTTCTAAGCGGTTTGTGATCGCCAACTGGCAAACGTGGTGAGTAAATCAATTATTTCGTTATAAGGAAGCGATAACTTGATTTAGGTGATAGAGGCCTTTTTTTAGCAGTGACACATTGTATAGGCTACTTACTTTGTATGAAAACGCGATGAACAAATGCAGAACAACCTGGCAAGACTGTTTACTTTCGTCTAGCTGATGATATTGCACGCCCATTGTTCAGTTAGCTTGACATTTTATTATATTTTGGCCTGTCGTGAGACAAATTAACATTATCTCTTCCTACAACGTACTTCATGCAGCATACGACAGGCATGTAAAGCGCATTTTCACTGCAGCTGAAAAGCTTTTTAGGATACATTTCCAAGTAGTTTGCGATTCGGACCACAAGTTAGTATTAAATATATGATCCGCGAGATTAACACCTAATATACGAGATACAGCGTGACCGTACAGTTATCAACAAAAATCTCTTAATACTTATGTACCCTGTCATATTAAGGATATATAAGTTGTCATATTAACTATCAGGGGATTGTCAGTTTAGATCTTATCTTATTATGTTGAGGTGTTTAAGTGTTCACTTATGTTGCTGCTGTACCTAAGCTTCCTATCTATCATCACGAGGTTCAACGAACAAAGTAAATTAAAGAAAATATTTATTCATTATTTAACTAAGATGGAACTTTCTTGTTTGTGTATTGCCTGAAACAAGTTACTTGCTGCATGCATAGTCAGTAAACTATTCTCTATTGTTTTAGCAGCACAGTTGGGTTTCCTGTGAGAGAAATAATTATGAGTACAGTGGTGTTCGAAAATTTAATGATAGATAAAGTAAGAAACGATGGCGGAGTTTTGCTTCTATTACAGTAACAACATAACTTGTTTTACTTCTTAATTCTAATGAAGATAAGGATCAAAATGAAAGCATCTTTTTATAAAAAATCTTTTAATTTGTTTGATATTTTCATTCTTCAGAGTGATTTTAATAATAAGGTAGGTAGGTTTATTAATTTAAAAATTCTTCCAGTTTCGGAATAGTGATAATTGTTAAATATACTTATTGGATAATTCTTTTAAGTCAGAAGGTTTTATACAGTAAATAGTATGCTGTAAACGTTGAGAAACATGAAGTAGGAGACAATTTTAATTTTAATGCTGTTTTTAGTTATGTATGCGTAAAACTAACAAGTATAATATTATTTGGTTTCCATTATCACGATTTGGATACAAACATTCACCTACATAATAATATTAAATTGAATTTTACAAAAATATCAGGTCTGTTTGTTCATGTAAATGTTACCGACAGCTTGTATAATCCGGCATTGTAAAAAATGCCTAGGCATTATATTGAATACCTAAAACGAAATATTATTCATTTTCACTTTGTCTAAGTATTGCATACAATGCCGGATGCGCAGCCAGCAATGTGTAGGAAAGAATTCACTAAAAACAAAGTCGGAATCGTTTTATGGCATAAATTTTGGGTAGGAAAGATAAATTGATTTGAATTGATGTTTTCACTATCAAAATATCTTTAAAACATATCAAAGTATAAAACGGCAAAAAAGAAAATAAGTCCAGTTCATTTCTGGCTGCTGGATTTCACACATTGCCGGAAGACCATGGGGTATTCTATACAATACCTAGGAGTTGTATACATTGCCTAGGCAAAGTATGTAATGAATAAAAATATTTGTAACTAGCTTTTCGCCTGCGGTTTCGCCCGCGTAAACTTCATCGCTACGCATTAAAGCTAAATTACATTTTTTCATAAATTGTAGCCTATGTGTTAATCTGATGTATAAGCTGTATTACTGTAATGTTTCAACTAAATCCGTTTATTAGTTTTTGCGCTAAAAAGTAACAACCATACAGACACACACATACATCCTCACAAACTCTCCCATTTTTAATATTATATAGTAAGATTAGTAAGATAGTAAGAAGTCAGATATTTCATACATTACCTTAACGAACCCGGCATTGTTAACAATGCCTAGGCAATGCATTGTATGCAATACCCGAATTATACACATTGCCGGTGACATATTCAATATGATTTATAAATTCGTAAGGATACTGCAACTTTGAGTGTCGTTCAGAATTCTGTAGTTATTATCAAATCATACGATTTTCAGCTATAATACAAATTGCACAAGGAATGTAATTAGATCATTATTGTACTTAATAAATAATAATTCTAATCATTGTAATGGTAGGTTATAACTTAATGGTCTAAATCGCATGCATCACATTTTCGCCGACACATACGTTTCGTTTAACTTACAAAATATAGTTTTCTGGGCAACATTGCAAAATGTTCAATATATCCGGTTGGTCTAGTTAGCATAATTAAGTCTTTTTTTTAATTTACATAATTCTTAGATACGGTTCTACTATATCATACATCAACAAAATGAAACGACATGAGATTAATGATCAGATAAAAGATACATAATATTCTTAAACAACAACCTCATATTTATTTAAAAATTAATCAATTCTAGAAAAACAATTAAATTACAATTTAAAATTGTAACAATAGTTTGTAACAATTTAAGTACATTTTGATGGTGAAATATGAAATTAATTGAAATATTGTGTAATGTAAAATATAATACCACTTCGAAAGCATGGTCTGCCGCTCAATTCTGACCCATTTAAAATATGGTAATAGGTAAAAAAAGTCATTTTATTATACGAATTATTTACTTCACATCAATAAAGGCTTGAGGCTCAACATTGTGGAGATCTTTACACAAACACGAAATACGGCACTTTTGCAGAGATTTGGTTGGTTTATTCATTTACCTCTCTCTTATTAGTACCTACTAATGGTCTAATTTATTTATGAGGCCCAGATCGCCATTTAGCTATTTGTCTTTGCGCGCATTCATTCATATAAGTCTAACTTTGTTTCATGATTTCTTTTTGGAGTGGCGGGCCATAGCATCGCAGATAATCTCTATTACGTAACTATAATAAGGAATTTACATAATGTTGTCGGTCTTATCATATGACCTATATAGCCATTCACGATCGATTTAACTTTTCAAATATGTAATACCATTAAAGTATCGCGATAGCAATCTACCAAGGTATTAATTTTCATAGCTACGGAACTCTTTCATCAATATTAATTTGGAGCTCCCTGATAATATTAAAACATTTTTAACGATAGTATTTTATCATAATATCATCAATAACATTTTAGGCATGTATAAATTAGGTACTATTATAAAATGATAAATGATATATAAATACATCTAATGTTCTTTTTCTTTTTACAAAATTATCTACAGTTAATAATATTATTATATTTTATCTACGTATAACTTTCGCTGAAAATATATAGTTTAGAAAAAACGAATATATGTATTGAAATTACTAAAATTGAAGATGATGAATATGTTGTACATGAGTTGACTTCAAATTCGTCTATGTCAAAGATTTTTCTAATTTTGTTGCTTAGTTTTTGTTCATTTATAATATTGGTCGAAAGGAAGCTGTGTGATCTATTTTTCGTGACATTATCAATTTTGGACAAACTAGGAGTTCGAGATGAAATGTCGTCTAGGTTTTCACGTTCATCTTCATCATCAGAACGGTCAGCTGAGCCAAACTGGTTGTCAGGACCTTCAATGGGCGTGGAGTACTTATAATCTTCTTTTTTGTTGGCTGGACTTGTGTTTCTATTCGTTGGTCCTGGTATTTCTGAAAAAACAGCAGTGTTTTTGATTTCAATCAAGCATTATTCTTAAGCATACTTACGTACAAATTTTCTTATTTGTTTATTTTAGGTAATGTTTTATAGTTTCGGACTTAAAAGTAGAGTGATTGCTCTTTCCGGCCCCGGCCCGACATAACGATGCATTTCAGATAAAGTTACTGAAAAAACGGATCCGGATAAAGGACCGAGTCTACTGTCCTAGAACATCGAGTTTGGTTTTTAATATTGACGAAAAGGAAAGAGTTCGAATCGTAGCATGTTGTTAATACTATTGTTTTTGAAATATGCCTGCAAAGTAACGAACAATATTGATTCAATTTTACTCAATCTTACAATTTAACAGGTTCCCCGTCAAGGAAATATAACATTATAAAAACTATTGTTGGGAAAGGGTTAATAAAGCTACTAAAGTTCTACCATAAAATTCAAAAACAGTTTGCATAAGTGTAAGATTGTGGCCTACAATCAGCATCTGTAGCTAAGCTGGGTGTAGCATGAATGAACTTTGAAATTTGTGTACCGGGCTAAATATCCCATTGAAATATTTGAGAAACAACATTTTCGCCCACTGGCTTTTTCCACACGAGAGCAAAATCAAAATCCAACCGCAACGCAATGTTTGTCTTTGAACGTTCCCGAGTCGAAAGTGGAGTGATTGCGCTTTCCGGCCCCGGCCCGACATAACGATGCACTGCGGATAAAGTTGATAGACCGAGTCTACTTTAACGGAGTATTGAGTTTGATTCTTTAAATTGAGAAAACGGAAAGTGTGAAAAGCGATGCCTGTTGTTTAGCCGATCGGCTTTGAAATATGCCTGGGAACTACCGATCTATATCTTAGTTGCATGTGTTAAGGTAACAACTTTTTATAGTAGACTAGACAGTCATTTTGATCACATTCGCACCTGTGCTGAGTGATTTTGTGGTCATGATGGTACACGTCTGCCTAGTAAATGACTATATTCTCTTCAGGCCCGATTTTTCAATTCGTAGTTATACTGAAGTATAAAAATTAACTGGCTGTTTATCAAGCAAGTAGATATTTTAAATTTTTCAATCGTCTTAATCCAAAGAATAGCTATCTATCGGTTGTCTATGTAATTATATCACTAACTTCAAACTGGATTATGCACAAGCGAGATGCACTTATACAATCATTGCAATGTTAGAATGAAACAAGACAAAAGTTGATTCCTGAGAAATTGACATTGACGTATTAGAAAATTAACCTTAACTTTTTTGCTGTCTAAAGTTATGGCAAAGAGTATGTTTAATTCGTGTTTTTTAATTCAAAATCTTTTCCAAAACTCTTTGTCATTCCATGTACTAAAATGATTAGGTCTCTCTTTTACAACTCGATCTTTTTTATTGGGCTCAGCGTTTGTATAGTTAAGTAACTGCTTTTGCTCCAAAATCGTTGCGTCGTCAATTTGGTCAAAAATATCCATTAGAACGTGTAAACGTACCAAACAAATAAAACTCAAATGACACACCACAAAACCTCAAAATGTCAAAAAAAACGCATAGATAAAATCTTAATCAGCCCCTCAAGAAGCAGATAACTTTATTCCTCAGTTAGCGGCCTTATTCAACAGATAACATCTATCTGACCATTGAAAAATTAAAAATCTTGTTAAGGTTCGAACAAACTTTATTCTACAGATAAATTTCACTAACTGAAGATTGAAAAATCGGCCCTTAGTGTCACATTTTAAAAGTTTAGAAATCAATAAAGTCAGTCTGCCAAAACCATTTAATGCTATCCGTGATAAATCACATAATGCTGCTTTAAAAATAATTAGAATTTCCGAGAGCGTCGTGACCCAGGGGGGCGTGAGCCTATAGGGGTTAAGCACTCCTCCTAGAAACCCGTGTGATCCTGAGTCCAAATCTGACCAGAACCGTATTTGAGTTCATTGTTGAATTTGTGACTATAACAAAATACTGTGGTAATGGATATTGTGATTGGATGTTGACATGAGTCTGATAAGAAATAATATAGCATAGGCTTCAAGCACCCCAGGTCAGATTTCTTGGTGTTCAATGCACAATCTGTGGTGCTGGAAATACGGAAAAACGCACCGCATTCACGCACACATAAAGCGAAGAAAAGTAATTAGCCCTTAAACTGTCCCACAGCTGGGAAAGGCCTTCACCATTGAAATCATGTCATCGCTACCATGTTCGGGTTTGGGTTTTGGCTTCATTTACTTCTTTAAATATGGACGCAATAAAAAGTAAGTAGTGGGGCGCGTCATTTCTGGTTAGAAAAGCTCTATTATCGGATGTTTTGCGCGCTGCTAACTCTCTTCGGCTGGGCGCAAAGTGTAGACAGCAATACGACCTTCTTCCGATGGCAACACTATTGCTCCCCAAAGAGCAGGCCAGTGAAGAGATCACCGAGATTACCAAACGTAAAACAAAATTGCGCATTTCTTAAGGTGCTGATAGATTTCAGCATGCTTGTATCAGAGCATCGAGCATTCGTCATTTTTAAATTTACCCGAACCAAATTTACAAAAACCACCCTTTGTTATAACTTCATTTTAAAAACTAAGCTAAAACGTTCCATTACATGGAAATGTTTTAAGAACACTGAGAATTTACCTGTATTGTGCCATTCGTAAAAACGTTACATGGCAATGTGATGCTCTAGTTTATATCATCTACTTTGTGATACTGATGATTGATTTTTTTCTTTTGAACGTGTTTGGTTTTTTATTTGGGTGGTAGAAAATGATCTTGAGATCAGCCTGTTACTACAGGGCATAGTGATAAAGATAAATCAAATATCTATTTCCAGCGTTTGATTTCTATGCAGTGCATTATTAGCGACTCAGTCTAGACGACATTGGATCGAATATTTATTCAATTAAAGATGTAAAGCTCAAATGGAACCGAGTCGGGAGATTTACACTGTAATAGCTTTACACTATCAGTAGAGAGTTTTGAAATATTGTTGTCATTTGAAACGCGATACGGCCGTATCTCGGCGTATTTGTGAGGCTGAAATCTTGCAGAGGTTATTATCACCAGGCTATGTAACTAAATTCACTTATACTCCATTCATTATAGCATTAGACAGAAGTAAAAAAGGTTCTTCTTAGGGTACACTTTGTGGTAAAAGTACAATAAACATCATTGCTTTTAAGATTTATGCCGAATTTATTAAAATCCACATAAATAGCAGCTGTCACACTTAATTGTTCTCATTTAAAGTAAAGGAACTTCAGAATTTATCAGGCTTTTGCTTAAAGGAATTATTTTGTCTTGCATCAAACTATATTGTCGATGTAAAAACCTAATACAGGCAGGGGTTTTCATTTTTACTGTCACTATAACTCTACCAAATCTAAAATGTTACATAATCCCTTCATACGTTGTGGCGGAAGGGGTTTTCAATTTTGCCAGGTTATTCTCAGGTATGTTATTGTCATAGCAACGTCAAATGCAAATTGTCATTCATTTTAGCCCCCCTGCTTCTTATTTCTAATGTTATAATGAATGAAGTATAAGTACATTATACATGACGAGTTTGATTTTAGAAAATGTTCAAATTTATGTCAGGAAATTCTTATGCCAAAAAGAGAAGTTAAATCAAAACACAAATTATATGCAATTAATACCAGATTAGTACGTTTCAATCATTATACTTTTTGCTACAGAATGCAATGCCCTGCAGTAATCATATTTAATGAGATTACATTTTTGATACAAACGTACTAAGTTATGTTGAAAGTTTTGCAGCGAATAAACAACATGAAATAATAGTGAAAGTTGATATGACCAAAGATGCCTCGTAGAGTAGACCAGCATGCATTAGCTGGCTTTCCTTAAAAAGCTGGCTTGAAGCCCAACTCAGGGTGTGTTGATCTACAGCCACGTCGTTTGTTACCCCGATATGATACCTTATTTCAACTGACCAACCTGATGGACTCTTCTAAAAAGAAAACCTTCGAACCTTGCATAGTTAAAACGCTGTTATGTTTGAAAAAAAGTAAAACTCAATAACGACGCCGTAAAATCTTACTCACAAACCAGTCAATAAAATAATCTAGTAGTAAAGAGAATTTAACATCCCTTTTATCATTCTATGATTATCTACGAGTAAAAGGGAGTTCGGTTATCTCTGTAAATTCAAGTTCGAATTATCTCACTGCTCCGTACGCCCGACTGCTACACGTCCATTGATGCCAAGCTGTGAAGCCTAAAAAACCTTACCAAACCATATACAGCTGTTCAACTCACCATATAGCCTGATAATGCTGTCGACTTCCCCCAAAGAGTTCTTGGCGACGCAGCGGTAGCCGCCCACGTCGGCCGCAGTGAGTCTCCGCACGGTGAGTGCCATGCGGCTTTCGAACGAACTGATCATAGTGTTCACGACTTCATATTTGTTAGATGATATCACCATCTCGTCTGGTGGAAACAAAACATATAATAAATGTATATAAACATATACATACAATTCTATTAGGATTACATTATAGTAGATTATACACCAAGGGGATAAAGCACTGTTTTATGTCACGGGCGCTACATTGAATCCTGAACGTAACGAAGGACTCCAAATTTAACTCCCGAGCGCAGCAAGGGTGTTTAATTCCCGAGCAAAGCGAGGGAATTAAAATTGAGTCCTGAGTGCAGTGAGGGATTCAAGCGCCCAAGAAAAAAACAGTTTTATCCCGGTGGTGTATACTCTACTTTTCTCACTTTATGCGAGACAATAAAAAACCAGGCTTAGTAGATAGTGTTTATTACAGCATATTAAAAGTGCAAATTGATATTGGAGACATTAGTCCAATTATGGAAAGATAACGTTATATTTTTATTTGGTACGTTTATCGAGGTTGAGCTAGAGTTTATTTGAGTTTGCGTTCAAATATTCATAGAATCTTCTAAAGCTAGTAGAACTACTAGCTACGGCTATAGCAACTTCTTTCAGCTGGCGTGGCCTACTCGATTTGACAAACAAATGAAGTTCGTCTCAGTGCGAATCTAGTGGGCCACGGCCTCGGTGTTCGAAAATCGAGTTGGCCGCGCCCGCTGAGGACACATTCTGTTTAGTGAAATTAGACTTTATGGACATAGCAATAAGAATTATAAAAGTGAAAATTACATTATTATTGACCAGCGGGTTTTAATAGAACATTATAACCTGGCTAAAGCCAAGAGATATAATGTCTTGCTTTCGGTAAGGTTTACATGACATATAATTCGGCATTGTCGAGCATGTGGTGTGAAAAGACTAATAAACCTAATAGCTAAAGTTAGTTAATCTAAAGTTTAGTAAGTACGTATTTATTAGAATTAATATGACCCCAATCTGATAAAGGTGGAATATTCCAAGTGCATAATCTAAAAGTAGGTACATTGGGATTGGGTGTTTTAACTTTAAAATATAAGCTAAGGCCGGAGACCTTTAATATTAAGGGTTACATATTAGAAAATCAAAAGTTCATTGAGAAAATTTCAAAAGAACAACGAACAAATCAACAAATTTTAAAATAACAATGGTCATTTGATCAAAAGTTCAACTGACCAAAGTCTGGAATATCAACGTTTAAATTATCTATTACACTATTGGCCAAATCGTTCAAAGGTCAAAAGAATTATTGGAAAAATTACTAATTAATAACTGATTTAACTGGAAAAGGTAAATAATAAAATATATAATTTTCGTTTTTAATA
Organism: Udea olivalis; assembly: GCA_947369235.1. Lineage (NCBI taxonomy): Eukaryota > Metazoa > Arthropoda > Insecta > Lepidoptera > Crambidae > Udea > Udea olivalis. Next base: position 10,749,215 of record OX376341.1, on the reverse strand, counting down.
AATAAATAACTTTACTTTACTTCATAGAATTTTCAGTCCATATATTCTCTTGTCGAATATTATTGTTTCAACTACTATTTACTCCATTCAAACATATTTCACAGAAAAAACTGTTGGTTAGGTTAGGTTGGAACGGTGAACTCCCCCGCAAGGTGGGGGCTGCGGTGCACAACCGTTTGGAGGGGGTCAGTTATCCGTGGCTGCTCGCCCCCACCCTGTGCACTGCGGCTCGGCGGCTGCGGATCCACCTTTTAGGTGGATCGTGGTTGCGGACCTAGTAGGGTCTTTTGCCCGCACGGCTTTCACCTCGACGGCGGAAGTACCTGTGTGCTCCAGGTGCTTCCGTGGCCTTCCCCCTTTATTGGGGGGTCGGCTGGAGGGGGCCCCAATACGGGGAAGCACTGGTGGCGGGACGTTGCGAAACTTTTTAGGTACCCCGCCTCGCCGCTGAAAGTGTTGTTGGTCGAGTACCGTGGGGTTTTAGTCGGTAGAAGTCCGACATAATCTCGTCGTTCCCCCGGGCGGCAAGGTATCCATGAGGATTTCCCCACGATGATAAAAAAAGGACTGTGATCACATCGCTCGAACCGAGCGAGCGTAGCGAGCGTGCCGCGTTACCGGCCGGCGAGTGCCAGAACCGAATTGTCGGCGAATGAACTTAAGTGGTAACAAAATCAGAAATAATATTATTTAATATAAATTTTATTTGTAATAAAAATCATTTTTTTTCCATTTCGAAGCCTATTGTACCTACTGTTCACTATTTTAAATAACACACGAAGAGGTTGTCCCGTAGGGATCGCACCGGCGACCTTTGGATCAAGAATCTAACTATTGTAACAATTAAACTGAGGAAGGTATACAAAACACTTAATAAGAAATCATATGCGATTATGAAATTTGATCAGGAATAATTTGGCACTTTAAATTTACATCTATCAACTTTATAAAATATATTTTTACTTAAAAAATTTGCCAAATAAAACTTTTGGGCTTCTAAATTTTGGTATTTCGTTTGTTGTTCTTTTGAAATTTGCTCAATGAAGTTTTGATTTTTTATTCAGTAACCATATTAAGTCATTTCTGGCAAGGAAGTTATTGATTAATTATTGGACAGAAACTAAATGGTTTTTTGTGGTAGTCGTGATATTTCAAATACATATCTTATAATCTTATACACACATAACATCACACTTTGTTTCCCATGGGACAGCCAGAGACCATTTTTTCCACTTGCTACTTTTCCGACCCACATTCTGCTTTTCTCTGATATTCAATAATAATTTGTATATAATGTAAGTATAAATAAACCTCACTCTCAAATAAACTATTGACAAGCTAAGTCCTTGATTGATAATATAGATTTCATAGAAGCTATATCTACCCTGTAAATACGTAGATAAAGTATGGTAAGAATAGACCAAGCCTGTCCTTTACTATCGCTGCAAAATGAACGATATTTTTCAAGACTGCTACGAAGCGCTGACATTTCCTACACCTTTTCAGGGAAACCCAAACAATCCTTCTATTGGTAACTAAGTACGTAGTCCGCGTTCAAGCCACCCGTGAGCCGAGCCCCTGTTGTCCGCAAATGATAAAGTGGGTGGCTTTCTTATGAAAACACTGTTGCACCGCATCGCCGTGTAAATAGTCTCCCGCCTCAAGTTATTGGCGGGCAATAAAACAACCCGCAGGATATTAAATTTTTCATCGCAAAATAAAAATCCGTTAATTCACATTATAACCCCCGAAAGCCACGATAACGACGCTTTCTAATCTTATCGAAACTTGACTGCTGCGAGTATATTGCTTGGTTTCGCGACGTGCCAAAGATGACCTTCAAACGAAATTATCCGACAACCCGAGCCCTCCCGCTTCATTATAACAGAAATTTCATCTCAATTAATGTCTAAAATAACACTGTAACACTCTTAATTACGCTCGAGTGAGGGCTGCTTAATTAACACTTACATGTCAGCCGCCCTAACATAGATTGATGACAAACGAAAATGACGATCCAGTGCTGTGTGCCCTTTTAGGTTGGTTTTCACGATGTGTTTGTGCTCGAAACAGCCAGTCACTCTGCAAGTTGGCGGCTGAACAAAGCCTCCGACACACCACGGATCATAACACAAAGTGAACTAACTTGGCCCTTAATGCGTTTTAATAATTAGCGCTTGGAGCCAGCTCAGAGAGCGGTCCGCCGTTTTTTCATGCCACTGCACGACTAGGATTTTTCATTAGAACTCTACGGAGAGTAATTGCTGTACCTGACTGTATTTATTAAAAATTAGGTATTAAGACTATACTGTATTTGATAGACAATAGAAAAACTGTTAGGCTAAATAATACGCTGCTAGGTTAAATGGGAGACACAAAAGAAAGCAGGAGAAGAAAGTTACTGGCGAGCTTAAAAGGCAAAGTCCTGACAAATGGGCTGAAATAGATCTATCTCAAGATAGGCGAATAGGGTCTTCAAGCAGGACGCAAAAGGATTTTTTGACAAGCTCTATGTAATGGCCACTTTCCAACCTGTGGAGTGAGGTAAATTTGAATAGCAAAATAAAGATAAAAAGTTACATAAATACATAAAAATTAAACCATGAACTTTATCTAAAAAATTAGTTTTAATAACCGGAAGGTAACAACTGAGATACCAAAAATACCCTGAATTCCGGATCAATTGTAACTGACAGTGCTAATGCGTAGAACAGACCAGCGTGCCTTCAGCCACGGCGCCTGGCTACCTGCTGCACTAAGCGGGTTGTCAACTTAAGACTCTTGACTGACAAAAAATGTTAACAAAAAAAAACAACTTCAAAAAAAACTATTCCACAAAAAGCACTAAAAAGTAAAGAAATAAATGCGTATTCTTCTACAACTTATACAATAATAAAATGTAGGTACAATTATTGTTATTGTTGGAGGCGGTGTCAGCCAAGGAAACACTACAATATACCTAGCAATATACCTATTTTTTACATCTCACGTTTACGTATGTATGTAGGTAGTTACAAACCTACATCGGCTCCTGGAACCTCCTTCTTTTTCTGAAGTCGCTTAAAAAGCTAAAAGCTCCCAAGTAGAAACTGATTTTTAGGAGACTGGCAAAACGGTGACATAGACACGTTGCATTCAGGTTGATTCATAAAGATTTACTTTTGATCCGTTATGTCGCAAACAATTTCTTTTCAAGTTGAATCTCTGGTTACATTCGAATTACATAATACGAGTTCCAGTGAAATTAATAATAAATCAGAGCAGTAACTTATTTTAATAAACTGAGTAAGTCCCAGAGGCATGAATAAAAACAAAGTTTAGCTACTTAGCTTAGTCAGACCTCGTAGCAGCTTGCTATGAAGTTTAAAATGACAAAAATCCAGTTCATCTAGGGATCGAATCCAGTCTTCTGTCCATGCACTCTGCTACCGAAGCGTTAGCCAATGATAGTAGCCGTTCTCATTGGATTACTAGACAATAAACAAGGAGATAATGCAACGGGCTAGTCCGATGCGGTGTATCCGCTATTCCACCGAAGTTATTATGACTGTTACTGCTATTCCCTATAGGTTTTCAGCGTGCTGTAAAGTTCAGGGTAAAATACAATTGCGAAATAAGCTGCTAATTTCCAAAATAAGGTTGCATTTTTTTTCCTGACTATTACAATAAGTAAATGGAAAACTGTAATTTCAATCGTGAGATGTGTGTGTGTTTCAATCGTAATGAGCCAGTGTGTCAAATTATTTTTATTGATAAAATAATTTATTTCCGAAAGATTTTTTTTTAAACGTGCAACAGTCAAATCAGTCAAAAACAGTAAGTCAAATCTCAAATCCTTAATTTCACAATGAAGTAAGAGAAAAATCGTATTAATATGATGCTTAAAGCATTTGACTGAAAGAAAAATTAACGATAGTAAGAGTAACACAGGAAAAATATAATCTTTTTATGTAACCTCGTGATAAAAATATAATGGCTAAAATCAATGTTCATTCTACGTCCAAATCTACGCTACCGCGCCTACAGTTGAGTCTGACAATGTTTTATGACGTCACGTATTCCACATTTCGGATGAGCGCCAAGCATAATGTGGAACTTAAATTTTCCAGAAGCTCAAAACTCCAGTCCCCATTGAAAATTAACCCGTAAATTTCTCGCGACAACTGCCGAGTGGAGAACTTTGGAAAACCGCCGAAGGCTGCGGAGTGGGGAACACCTAGTATCGTATCCAGCTCATTACTGCTTACTTTTTCTTGTACGGAAAGTGTGCGGTGAAATATCACATTACTTTAGAATTTTTATTAGTTTATTTTATTCTATTCGGTCGTTTCGTTTGGTGGTTAGGTCGTTCTGCGAGTATGGAAAGAGCTTTGTTTTAAGATATTTTGAACGATAAATTCACAACCAGAGTGTGTTCGATGAAGCATCAATAACCTGTATCGAGATTCTAAGCTAGCTTGTACTTGAATAGAAACATAACTCACGACAGGCGTCTAGCAGCAGGTAAATTGGCAGGAGCCTATGCCCAGCAGTAGATTAACGGCAATGATGATAGTGATTATGATATTATTTGGTCTGAACTATTTTCGTTATTGTAAAAAAGTGAAGTGAATAGCTAAACAAGTAGGCTTTGTTAGGTTAAAAGCAAGTTTTGATGTTAAATATCACTTGTCTAAAAAGTACTTTTTAACGATTAGTATTTCTAGTTAAGAATTTCAGAAGTTACCATATTAATATATTCCGGTAGACTCAGAAATTAATATTACAAATTTGCTGCTCAGCTAACCAAAAATGGTTATTTTCTTTCATATTTCCGCAGTAAAACGACTTGTGAATTGTGATGTATAATGCTCATTTCAGCCGAATACATAAAGAACAGCGAGGTTGGTTGTTTCTCGCCTAAGTTTCCCTTATGCAACACTCACATTGTTATTAGTTGAAAGCCAAACATCATCAACAACATCAGATGGTATATTGCGCAACAGCCTTATATCAGTCACGTATCTGTCACTAATGGATATTTCACTGAGATACGTGAGCTTTTATTATGATTCTCGAACCGTTATGTATCTACTTTTCAATGTTATTGGAACATTTGGTTTTATGCGGAGAAGATACGAGCTGGTGTCTGCGTGACAGTTTCGCTTATTGAGCTGGAACTAAAAGAGAGTGCAAGGTTGCGTTTTTAAATCACAAATGAAGATAAGCTTTAGCCTAACTCTCTTTTGTACAAACCTAGCTTTCGGCATGGGCTGACTCTTAAACTTGTGCAATTCTAAACCATTCTATAAGCTAGGTTTTTTTTCGTATCAACAGATCTATTTGGCGGATATCTCGCTCGTTTATTTTCAAATAACATCAAATCAAAAATGCACATACAGATTGTAATTCAAACAATGTCCACTGCCGCTTAGTTATCATATAAAATCTTTCCGTATGAATGATTCACTAAAAACAAACTCGATCCACCACTATGATAGCACGAGTGGACCACCTTTGTACAAAAGCAAATGTCAAGTGACTGCTGACTAATTATAATAGGGCTTCTTAATTCTAAACTGCAACGCTGTTCACTTTGTTGCACTAGAGTCAGTGGGAAATAGAAATGGTATGTAGTGGATGGTAATAAGGCCTCATTCATATTAATTGCTTAGAACGATACTAACACGATCACTTACAAGCTAGTTCTAATGTAATTTCCGTCGAATGTTCTAATTAAAATCACAGCTTCTTATTTCGACAATGCTGGTAAGTACAGAAACGATTTATGCGAGCTTCTCGTGCCTGTTAAGAATTTTATATGAAACCGGGTAGCATAGGAAGATGGAAGCTCTCACCTCATACGTGGCAATATGAATAAAATATGGATTCATCAGTTGAATAAACGAACATTTCGTGCTCGAATAACGTTGTATACATATGAGTTGTATAATGATCATGTCTTTATTGAACTTTGTCGTCAAGGGAAATGCAGTGCAAAAAAATATGTCTACAAATATAAGACTAAGCGGTTAAAAGAGACGTATTTATTTGTGTACCTAGCCACTTAAACGGTTCGTTTGATTGTATCCATTGAGTATATTTCAAGGAAGAACAAGCAGATACCCCTGTTTAAAAAGTTAATCTTAGTTAGATTCTATGAAAAGTAACTGTGTGTATTTTTAGAAACTTCTTTTAAATTTTTAAAGATTAAGTTCTGATGAAATAGTATTAAACCAGGCACCTGTATTTTTAACATAGTTATGGCATGAATACAATAATTTATATTTACAACATATTTTTAGTATCCTGAATAATACATAAATGTTGTAAAAAACTGCCTAATACATACTTATACTGCATTAAAGAAGATAAAAACATTAGCTAATCTTTAATAATGACGAGATGACTAACGGAGTCTTCGAGATGTATAAACTTAATTAACAGCAAAATGTTTATTAAAAGTATTTCAACAGGCAATTAATATGACAATGGCCTTTCTCCAGCTAACCTTTGACGTAAAATAATTTTGTGAACGTTTTTGATTTTAATTAGGCAGTAACAATCAGTATTTAGGGGTATTTAGCTGGATAGCCAAGTTATAAACAACGAATAAAATGCAGCACATAATTGTAAAGCAAAGTATATATTATAGTCTCGGCCTTTATAATTTTAAATAAGTCGGTTATCAGTTATTAGTTTAATCATCACGCTTGCCAATATGGGGTTTGATCTCAGACCCGGGATATATTCAGGAAAGCCTGAAGACTCTCGGATTTTTTTAGAGATTATTACTCACAACCAATCTTAATCCAAAACTAAATAAATGTCGTCTAATTTTAACATACGAGTGATTAAGATATGCTGTGATGAAGTCTTAAAGCCGGCTATTGAAAAAAACTCAAATCAAAGTTCAAATTAACGGTCAAGCTAGGTGTATTACTGATTAGGTGTATTACCTTGGTTTATAATCCACATGTGGCAAGCGGGAAGATCAATTCATAACTCTGAAATAAGGAGCTATGATTAACTTTATTGCACTTCTTCATCTCTAGAAATGCGACAGTACGGGCTAATTACTTTACTCACTCAATTTAACTGCAGGTTTTTTTCTTTGAAGGAAGTATAGGGTCGTTCCTGAAATTCTTTATTTTACAATTAAACGGACCCGAGGCTTGGCATAAATAGGCGTTGAAAGCAAAAGGAAAGGAACCAACGGCGTGGATATCATTATAATTATGACGCGAATTTTTTCCAACTCATTCTTTGGCCTGTTTCAAATTGGTTGAGCTTTTTGGCAACTGCAAATGGGCGGGTGAGGTTTGCAAGTAATGAGATTTTAAACCCCGATTTATGATTGCGTCTGATTCAAGTCTCGTGGAATTGAACTATTGTGGTGAAGTAAAGACAATGGTACTTAGTTCCGCGTCAGCGGGCCGCACTTACGCCAGACCGGCTGCCCAACAATGCTTTTATAATTTATCTACTGCGGATGTGCGATATTGCCTACGAGCTTCTCTTATAACTCTGATTTTAAGAAAATACTTAGATCTTATGTTAGAATGTTCTAGTTCTTTTGTCCATAGTAACATTTATGTATAAAAAAAAAACCCTAATAAAATAAAATTAACCAATAAGTGAGTAAGTATGTCATTGCCAAAATATGCGAAGATAATTTACAGCTTGAAGCAAAGATTAAGACGCGTTTTTGCCGTGGCTTACAAGATTAAGCGAAAGTATCATGTAGGTCGTCTTGAGGTAGGGTAAAAGCGTTTTTTTTAAATTTTGGTTGCCTGTTCCACTACAAATGGGCAAATGGTTCCGATTGTGATAAATACTTGGGTTTGATATTAGGGCTGACCGCGGAATACCTACGGCGCAACCGATATACGAGTAGGTACATAAAGTGACTAGTAGACATGCCGTGATATTTAGATTGGCTTATTAGGATTCAATCAGTTTTAATTGTAACCTAGTTTCATTAATAATATCAGTCTTGTGTTTGCTAGCACCTGTGTGTGTTATTAATTATCAACTTTTTTTTGAAAGATTCTAAAAAATATATTTAACATTACTTACTTGAATCTCTGACCCAGTAGTTAATGGACTTCGGTGATGACTCCACGTAGCACTCCAGAGTCACGTCTGTGCCCAGAGGAGCACCTACCAGCTGGTTAGGAACTTGAATCACTGGGTGAACTGGACAAAAGATGTATACAAAATAAATGACCAAATAATAAAACGGAAAGACCCTTAACCCTCAACTGTAGTGGTGAAAAATAGTCACACTTCTATAGTCGTGGGTCCATGGGACCCCCAGTCTAATTAAAATTTAATAAAACATAAATAAGTTTCAATATTTCACTTTTTTTAGTACTAAACAGAATCAGCAATATAAACTTATTTCTATCTTAAGTGGCATTTTTGTAGATGAGTCGTTATTTACTGAGCCTAAATCACACTTTAAAACGAATTGCAAATCAATTCATTTCATATTTTTATCTATACTATAATATTTATCATACTAAATTTATATATGCACACACGTATGTCCACCACAAATGTCCGTGCGTCATCTCCGTCTGGGCTCACTGAAAATCAGCGCCTGGGCCCATTAAGCCCAAGCTAAATGCACTTAGCATCAGGTCCATTTATTTTTTCGGGCATCTGGACACCGCTGTCTGATGGTATGGTCTTTTTTTTCTGTTTTATGTTTTGTTGTTATTGCCTACTTCTTTTGTGTTTATTTTATAATTTGAAATGTAATGTTGTCCATATAGTTAATAAATGTTTTTCTATTTCTATTTCATGCTCAAAAAGGGATATTTTTTGAAAGGATTAAAAAAATAACTAATATCATTTCTCAAAGAAATTTTGACGGCATGAACTATTGACCAAGTTAAATGCATAAATTGCATACCGTTTTTGCATACATTGACATAAAAAATAGGCAGTGTTTATTTATGTTCTAAGGGCACAAAGTCCATGTTCTCTAGTGTAGGGGACATCAAGAGCATCTTTTTCTTATATTCCTATCCAATTTCAGACTTTTTCGGGAAATTAATTTTCTTTAGTCGTGTTTGACGAAACGATTGGCGTAGTGCGCTGTAGCACGGTTTCTCGCCTCGATTTCCGTAGTGTCCCGGGTTCGATTCCCGGCCGGGTTAATTTAGGAAACGATCTTTACTGAATTGACTCGGGTCTGGGTGTGCTGGGAGACGCCCCTGGCTTATTTCCATGTGTGGTAACTCGTAACCATTACAAGAGGTGAGTTGTCTGGCGCATATTTATTATTTATATATTTATATTTCAAGCATTATTTCGAGATATGGATAAATTTCCGTCACTTTTATCCTATATTAACTTTTTAACTCTCTGTTTAACCACTGCTCTTATATATTATCCCCATTCCTTTGATTTGCCATCAAGAATAACTAACAAAAAACACTAAAACTAATATACAACGTAACTATAGTCGTGGGTCCAATGGACCCCGGGGGCAAGCCAATACTCGCCTTAGTAGTAGCGATCGAAATACGTCCGTTCCCCTCTGTGTACTTTGGCTTACTCTAGGAAGGCACCTAGAAGCGGAAGGCGCTGTGATACACACCGTGTTTTCTACACGCTTTCGAAGATTAAACGTGGGTCCACTGGAGCCACGACAACAGTTAAGGGTTTTTTTTTTTTTTTTTAGCTTTGTGTCAGAAATTTTCTAATTTGGACACCATGGAGGCGGAATAGGAGTCTGGTGGTGAAGGTGGTTCAGAAGTTTCGGAACATACTCAATCCTCATTTTCAAATCGTGGTGGTTAATCCTATTCCTATCCTATTCATAACGGCGATTAGCTATCTTCAATAAATAAAGACTTCTTAGAAGTTAACCAAAGTGATTTATAATGTAAAAAAGAGCACACCAATATCAAAGTTAAATTTAGCTTGGAAGCAAAATGTCCGCTCGAGTTGACGCGAAGACGCAAACAGTAAGTAACAGACTGAAAATAATTAAAAGCTACTACTTGCCGACATTAAATAACACCATTAATAACAGGGAAACCTCTGAAAGTTGCCGAGATAAACAACAATTACCTCGAATTTGCCGAGAACCTATTCTGCCATCTGAATGAGCTCCGAAAAAGGACGATTTCTCTCAAAAAAGTTGGTAACGAACAGGTTCCTCCACCAATGACGGTGATAAATCTTAGGCTTAGTTATTACTAATAAAGCAGAGCCGTTCGTATTCGTTTGATAGATACTTGTAATAAAAGAAACAAAGTATGTTATTAGCAGACAAGAAAGAACTCAATCATAACTCGTATCTTTCCTATATTAAAGTACGACATATACATAGTATAAATATAGCAAGAAATGCAAAGATCACTTACGATTGTGTTTCAATATTCTGCAAAATGAAGTAAGTTTTTGAAAATGAACGTGTTTTACCTTTTAATAATAAAACATACGTTCAAAGTCGGTCACCCTACAACAGATTCTGTCCCGTAACTGATGAGTATAAATTACAGAGATAGTTTTCTAAATGTAAACGCTGCTTAATTTTTGTGCGAGAATGCTTACTTGTAGCTGGCGATCAGAAGTATTTAAGCAATTTATTAATAATTCGATTTTAAAGAAGTACTTACAGTGGACTTTGATTTGAATCCTTTTACTGACTGAAGGTGGAACTCCATTGCTTGCAATACAAAGATAAGCGCCCATGTCCGATCGCGAGATCTTCGTGAGATTCAACACCCCCTCTTCGTACACCTGAACTGATTAAACAAACAGATTTTACAGTTTTTTTTACGTAAAGTAAATAGGTGCTTTTCTTAGCGTACCTAGAGCTCCTTCTTTGCTAGATCGAATAATGATGTATTTTTGTGTTTTAAAATTAACGTTTTTAGGAGTAAACTTGGAAAGTGTACTAAAGTGTAGTTAAATATCGTTGGTCTCTTTTATGTGTCAACAAAGTTTGTGAACGCTAGCAAAGAAAAAGTCATAATGTCATCCTTAGTATATCTTACAATCATGGATTCACAATATAGCATTCGAGTAAATGTCAGACTGTCGCGACTGACTTGTAGCTTAGGCGTTGCCATGTCATGGCCAGCTAAGCATTGGCAGACATGTCATAAATGCAAGACAGTGACCTTTAGAAATACCAAGGGGTTGCCATTTATCCTCAACAACAAACTCCTCAAAATTCAGTATTACCGGTACTGAATATTTGCACATGATTCACGTTAAGGCACATCTTGTAACTGTATGTCTAAAATGCCAGAACAATATTTTTAACCCTCAACGCAAAAGAGGGGTGTAATAAGCTACACGAAAGCGTCTGTCGGTCTTTCTGTCTATGGTATACCAAGAAACATTGAAACGAGTGGAGGGATTTTCAGAGTTTTGCAGTCAGGTTTGATTGGGTCTATTCATTTCATTTAAAATTCGGTTCAGCCGATAAAATGACATGTTTTATTTTAACTGAAACCTATTGTTTTTACGTTAAAGTTTTGTTAATATTAAACTAGGAACTTAGAAAAAGTCTTTTCAAACGTCCCTGTCGGCTTTTCGAAATGTATCATTGCTGTACGTATGTATCTACGCTATGAATATAAGTACCTTTATTTTTGCCTCCCTGTTGATCTCTGATGACGATGTCAGCGCCATCTTCCCGCCGCCACATAACGCGTGGATCGGGCATGCCACGAGCGCGACAGGACACCTTCGCAGTCCCGCCTTCAGGAACCATCACATCTCCCGACGTCTCCTCAGCTATGAAATCCGGCGCAATCACCACGTCTAAGTAACCCATCTGGAGAATTTGGATAAATTAAATGTTTGCTGCTACGAGTATCTACAGCTATTATTTAGCACAGTGACTTTGAGAAATGTTTACACTCATAAAAATGATCAATTTTAGGTTTAAAGAATTTTTTATTTCTCATAAGAACAACTCTGTTCTTATGAGAATATTATCTGTTCGCTTCAAATGAGATACATACAATTTAAAAAATAAAAAAAACTTTATTATATTTTACATTTCATTTTGTCTCCAGTGAGTGTACTGATTAGAATATGTTCCAAAAGTTTGCTTTTATGCATGGATATATTGTCACATTACTTTATGTCGTTTGGCAGGTTGTTGTATAGCTGTACCCCTTCCGATAAAATTGTTTTTTCCCATACATAGTTCGCGCATTGGCCACTAGTAGTTTATGATTATTTCGCAAGTTATGAGTGTATATTCTTTTACTAATGTGAATATTTGACTGAACAGAGTTGGTGGTTATATTTTTTATTAAAATGAAAGTGCAGTATGTGTATAGTTGTGTGAGATTCAAGATGTTAGTTTTTCGATAAATTTCGTTAGTAGGAGTAAGATAGTGATAGTGAAATAACGCTTTTATGATTTTATTCTGTGTTCTTTGCAAGCCTTTTATGTGGGTCTTTGCTGCTGATCCCCAAATTTCAATCAAGTAATTAAGATGTGATTCGACCAAAGAGTTGTAGATTAAGGTGCGTACATTTTCAGGTATACAATTAGAAACTTTACGTAGCGCACCCAGTAATGGTAGTAATTTTCCCCTCAACATCTCTGTTTTTGTATAAAAATAGTAATGTTCCATTATTTAATCACTAATTGTCCTAGATCTAAGGTCTAGGTGGCCTCCAAAACTTTACCCAGCACTAAATAATATCTCAGGCTATAGGGTTAATAGACCCAAAATAATTTATTGTCATTGACCCTAAATTTAAATGAGTTTACCATTGAAGACTGCTGCCAGATTCGGAAAAAATAATTATTAAGCATTAAAAATATCACCGTGTAACCAGTGACGAAACATTTTTTAAACTGTGGAGCGCGTCACGGCGTGCCGACGCGCGACACGACGTCTGCGTCAACTCGGCGCTGTCGCCGCTAGCGATTTATGCCGTTATCAGGCCCGCATATAAATTACACAGAAGCGCAATAATTTAGGAGCACCACGCACGAATCATTACCCGCTGCGTTCGGTACTCAACCCGCCTGCACTCCAATTCACTTTATCTCAAATGTTTACCGTTATTGCATTTTGATTCGGTGATCACTCAGTTTAATAAGCTCCTGCTGAGATAACAAGTTTGGGTAATTGAACAGAACTGATGTCAATGAATTTTGTAATGGTTCTGTATCGGCGGTCTGACTACAACCCTAATAAAACTAATGTTAGATTCTAAAAACGGCTCAATTTCAAGTAGCTACTCGTTGTTTGGACCTGAGATCTAGGTGGCTTTATTTGCTTGGGCATTATTCAATAAAATGAAATAGTAATTTAGTTGTTACTAAATATTCATAAATTTATAATAATGTCGGAAATGAAGAAGAATTTAGTAGACACAAGGTATACTCCGAACTATGAATCTAGATGGAATACTTACAAACATTACAGGCTGATTTTGTGGGCATGGATGCTAAATGAAGTTTCCATTATGATAACCACGGCTGAAGTTTCCCACGATGGATTCTACATTCATGGAACCTTACATGCAATATCCACAATATTTATTGGAATACCGTTAGTATATTCAGAAATAGTCATATCTCAATACACAAGTACTGGAGTGGTATCAATGTGGAACTTTCTTCCGATTCTACGACCCATGGGGTACGCAACAATATTTTTAGTATTTCTCAAGACTATCTACATCATGGCATTAACTGCTTGGTACCTACAATATACTTTTTATTCAGCGTTGGATCCCCCGCCGTGGTATTCGTGCGATGACTTTAATACTACTAAATGTATGGTGAAAAGAGTGAATGTGTCCATTTTCCAACACTGTTTAGAAGCTCAAATACTCTTTGATGAAGATTGTGGCACCAAAACAGCAAGTAATTGGTTTTTTGAACGTGTTATTGGTGATAATAACACTCTGAATACATTATACTGCACTCTATCGTGGAAATCAATGATGGCGTCTGTTATAATCAGTGTAATCCTATTTATTTTATCACTACGAAAAGAGAGGTTTATTCAAATATCTGTAAAGCTATTGGCTGGATATGTTTGTATTGTAATACTGGTACTGCTATGTGTCGCACTCTCTACCAGCGGCGCTTGGTACGCGACGAAAATAACAATAGATTTGAGCAAGTACAACTTCAGTAACTGCTATAAATCTATCGTTCGAGGTTTTCTTTCTGTCGGAACGGGTTACGGTATAATTGGTTTTTTATCGCGCGATGTTCCTTTCCGAAGCCCTGCAACTATGACGTCTATAGCAACGCCTTTGTTTTCAATGTTAGTCACTTTACTGTTAGCATTGATAGCTTTCAGTGGCATTAAAACTATGTCTTATTACCACGGGGAAGAAGAAAATGTAATAGAAATGGGTATTAGTAGTTTTTTCTTAGAATTCGGTTCTATGGCTGAAATATTGAGTTACTTCGATGAAACGCCAATTTGGGGATTTCTCTGGTTTTCTGCTATATTTTTCTGTTTATTTATTAATTTATGGATACTGTATATTTTTTTTATAGACCTGATATTGCAAAATATACGTTTTGCGTATAGACACGCAACTTTGTGTGATACTCTATTTACAATTATTTTATGTGTAGCATCTTGGCCTTTATTTTGTTCAGATATTACAGGAGCTGTAGGAAATGCAGTAGAAATATTACAGATCACAGGCAGTTTTGTTCTTTCTTTATCTTTGTATTGGATTTATGGATTCAAAAATCATAATGTTGATATTATTTTTATGATAGGAATAAAAGCTAGTTATTTTTGGAAAACCATTTGGATACTAAACCCGATCCTGATTTTGACGCTACTTTACTCGAAATTCAGCGCTTTGGAAACACAAGAATATGACTTTTACCTCTATTTGGATTCTTTTTCAACATACCATGATTTGTTTATAACTTATGTCATCATCGGTATTTATGCGTTTATCGTGATCATTGGCATTTTGATTGAATTAACAAAACATTATTCAAGTGGATCCCTTCGAGATTTGTTTTGCCCAACAAACAACTGGGGTCCAAAAGATAGGATTTTATTCAAAAGTAGGAAAATGTTCGTACCAGAAATAATGACACGAGAATTTTTATATAGGCAAATTCGCATCTATGGGTATGCTAAAACAGAAAAAGTTTCTGTTAAGAGCAATACAGAGGATGATATCGTAGAGTCATCAAGTGACGGTACGACATGGAGTATTTTAACTTCAAATTAACTAATCCTTGTTAATTTGTCAATTTTGATTTCCATAATAGAGCTCAGCAATAAACTACTTAGTTTATTGCTGTAAAAATCAGTGTAAACATTTGGTACGGACACTTGTCCGTACCAAATGTTTACACTTATTTTTCATTTTTTTTAAATAAAATAAAATTAGTTTCAACCTTAGAATAATTACACCTAGAAGGATAGTTCCTGTCAAAATAACAATTCGTTACACATGTAATCACAATTTTCAGTATATAACATTTATACTACTTGTGCTTCTCTGTTATGTTGTAGCAACCATTTACTGCACAAATAAACATTTTTAAGAAGCTCTTACTTTGAGAAATTAAAATCAGACGTGACGTCCTGATATTTGTGGCATCAAAACGGGTGCCTCGACTCGCCTTCCATGCGTAATTATTCTAAGGTTTCCACATACTTCTCTGAACACAGATTTATTTTACTAACCTGACTTTTCATCGGGTCTGTATTAATTTGGCACATGTACTGTCCGCGATCCTCTTCTTGGACATTCCTAATGTGTAAGTTCCAGATCGTTTGGCCATTATGAGACACTCCAACTCTATGGTTATTTGTTATAACATGTACGTGTATTGCTTGAATTGCTTTAGTATCTGCTTTTACCCATCCCACCTGAAATGAAAATATTGCTTAAGTATTTTCAACTTTGTGCTTAGTTATTTACGCACCAATTTAACTTACTCTGTACCCTCCTAGATTTTGGACTAGACATCTGAAAGTGGCATCGCGGCCGACTGGTACTGTTAGATTTGTGATGGGTTCAGCGAACTCAGGTTGAAATGCCTCGCCTGTGTAAAACAGAGTTACCATTACTTGTGAAACTAGCATTTACTCTGTATATTTGGTCCATACTTTTAAGATTTTTTTTTGTAATAATAATAATAAATTCCTAAAAAAATTCAGTGTTTAAAATAACCAACTAATGAAACAAAAAACAAGCACTCTGTGATAAATATTTTTGTTAATAAAATTTAAAACTAAAAACATATCTCATTTTCACTTACCGACGAGTTTGGAATCAAGTCCTAGCATGAAGACCGCTAGTAAATATAACGACCACCAAGGCTGCTGCATATTTTCAGTAGCACTGATCCTCTACTCAGCCCCAAAGCCTGGGATATCCATGAGACTGCAACATGGGGAACGTGATTATCATATTTTACAGTTTACATTTTTTTTAAAGAAGGTTCTCGTAGCCGTGATACTTGTATATCACAAACATGGACGAGTAAAAAAGTAAGGAGTCCCCGTTTTGACACTCGATGGTGAAGCACTTTGAAACCTCATATAAATCTTTGTGTGTGAGTGTCACGCGACTGTCATGAGCAAATGATAAATGCCAAAATAGCGGCCATGTTGTACGTAATTACGATACTATTGGTCTGTGGCGTCAATTGAAATGTAGACTTTTCTACTCGTCCTTGATCATACAAAATAAGTGTTTTTTTTAATTTTTCGTTGTTAAGTCCGAGTCAGGTGATCTGGATATTTATTTAAGCTGTCACAGATGATTATTGATTTTATTTGCAATCCCAACATGGGCTTTATGTTAATATGAAATATTGGTTAAAAGTTTATCAAAAGCTCGCAGGTATCATCAATTATCATTATGAAGCATAATCTACAGAAAAAATATAGTTTTCAAATTTAAAAAGTTTCGTGCTTTTTCATGTTTGCAAATATGTTAGGCAAATCTTAAGTGTGATAGTTTAATATTGGATGTCTGGTCATTGACAAAGTGAGAAAATAACAACATTTTAAACAAATTAGTTACATACAAAAAATACAGGTATCAGGATTGTCATTGTTCAATGATTGAAACTCCCACAATGCAGGAAATATACCTAACTCCATTAGGAACTTGCAATATATTGCTCTAAAACATACCTAATAATATAAATGGCGTATATGAAACACAAGAGGGATTCACATCACATGCAACGTTAATCCTTTCACACACTGCATGTGATACGGTCTGCATGTGTACCTAGTCTACTATCTAAAGCGGTTTAAACCTTTGTTTACAAAAAAAACGCAAAAAGCCTCATGATTAGAGTATGAGTATGAGTAGTTTTTAATGAATAGCTTTTTTTCATATCGATCTTGACTTTTAAATAAGTCGGAAACGTGACAATTTGGGTACCATATTTTCAGACATTTTTTGTTTGCTAATGTGTCCTCCACCACTTTAAGCGTGCGCGGAAACTTTAGAAAAAAAAACAAAATGGCAGCAGGTGGCAATGCCAGCCTCCATACAAAAAAGTTAAAACCCCTTTGCAACAACTCCAAAGAATACACAGACATTCATTCTCAATTAAAAATACGAAACTACTGGTAGACTCAATAGAGCGATCATGTTGAGAATAATATTTGTGTCAAAAGGATTTTTTAGCATACAATCGCTCGTGAAGTATTCAAAGAGATAGAGATATAGAGATTTTAACTGTGTACTCTCAATTTATTTATAGTAATGTAGTATATGTCCGTAAAAACTTGCATCTCTTCAAGAAAAACAGTGATGTTCATAAACTCAATACCAGAAATAAAAATAAGCTCGTAACTCTCAGTCTAAGACTGCATAAGGTAGGGAAATCATTTGTTGGTCAATGTGTAAAATATTTTAATAAGATTCCGCAAACTCTTGTTGAACTGCCTCTTCACAAGATAAAGTCACAAATTAAAGCTAATTTAATGAAGCGAGGTTATTATAATGTTGAGGATTTCTTAAATGATAAGAATTTGTGGTCATCCTAGGTCTGCTCCTCTGCACACTTTTTTGTTATGACTTTACTCTGTCAATTCAATTTTTGTGTATAAGAACAAGATTGAAGAGAGTAACCATCGAGTTTCTTGCCGGAGTCTTCTCGATCGGAAACAACCTCCGAGCCGGTGGTAGAGTCACATTATGTTTAATTATGATATTAACTATCATAGTATTATTTTATGTAAGTTTATTTTTATTCTGGCCTGTTGGTGCGATGGCAGCGATCCTGCCTTCAGCACCGGAGGTCGTGGGTTCGATCCCCACCCATGACAAACATTTATGTAAAAACATTTGTGTTCGTTGTGTGTCTGGGTGTTATTATCTATTTAGGTATGTATTTAGTAATATTTAAGTATGTTTATCAGTCTCTGACACCCATAATACAAGCTCTGTTTAGTTTGGGGTCAGATGATCTTGGTGTAAATTGTCCCAGATATTTATTTATTTATTATTTATTCAGTATATTTTTGCTTCAATTTTTTTTTGTATATGACTTGTCATAAGTACTTTTTATAAGTCTATATGAATAAAGATATTTTTTACTTTACTTTACTTTTACTTACTTCACAAATCTCGAACATACGAGTTCAAAATACAGGCTCTGTTTAAATTATCATTGGGTGGCCATGTGCGAAGATACCCCAGATATATTTATCATCACCAGCAAAACATCACATGTAACATAACTGTATCTCTGAAAGAAATATGTGACTTTTATTCACGTACGTACCGTAATTAGGAGCTCGTATGCCGAATACGATACATAGGAAAACCATTTGGGTCCCTTCCGCGCGTCATTTTTGCGATTTCATCAGTCAATAATGACTCGATGTCGGCGTTGTGTCTGCGGGCCTATCGCATCGCTTTGTGAACGCAAAAAAGCCCCTGCGATCGCGCACCGGTAACTACTTTTCCGCAAAAGTTCGATAATGCTTGAGAAAAATTCGATACAACGATGCGGCTATTTTGATACTACCGTCAGAATTTGTATCGGTGGTCCACTGAGCTCCCTAACCTTCAATAAATAAATACTTAAGGATGAAAACTTTGAAGTGAAGAACAGTTCTTTCACGCAAAAACTACTAAACGGATTTAGATGAAACTTTTCAGTAATACAGCTTATCAGAATAACACATAAGCTACAATTTATAAAGATTTTAATGTAATTTGGTGGTAATTTTTAATGATAATTTTTAAGTATCGTAAGTCGGAAAAAATCCTGCCCTCAGAGAGCCATCTTTGCGTGCGAAGCCTAAACTGTTGGGTTTTTATCAATAGACAGAGTTCTCAGACAGAGACTCAACAGGACTAGTATTAGATTAAATACAATATACATACTTCTCTTTATTTCAATTGGCCATAAAAGCAACAAAAGGCTTCTTTTAAAGATCAGTCACCGTAATAATATATAAACATATTATATTTATATACACATAGTTTTTGTCAGACTTCATTCAATCTTTAATTTATTTTGTTTTATAAAATAGATCAATTCTATATTATTGTTGATGTTAGTTTAACACATTCATTTCTCATTATATCATAAAATCAAGTCTCCATAGTCTGAATGCTCACAAAAAATAAATTGAATATAACATTTAAAAAATAAAGAAAAAAAAATATTACCATCATTCATTTTTTTCACAGATGCCTTTAGGTTAAAAATGTGTCCAATTGATCAATTAACGGTACGGTTTTTAATGCTTTGATTTTTTTTAATTTTATACTTTTGTACCTTGTATTTTTATATAACCACATTTGCCACTTTAAATCAAATTGGGCCAGATGTGAGTAGCAACCAGTGATGATTCAACAAATAAATGATGAGGACGAGATTACAAACATTGCAGAGATGTATTGTATATTCCTATGTGATGTTGGACATTGAACATTGCGCTTTAAATAATGGCGTAGTGGAAAATTGTAACTCGAACCGAGGCTTGGAATCCAACATGAAATTCAGTTTTCTCTCAGTACAGATTTCATTATTAGCTTTCATGTCTGCTAGCAATTTTTCATGGCATATTTGGAAAACCTTGCATTTTGAAACGTTTCTCTGTAGTTTGAGATCAAAATCAACCAGCATTTGGCGAAAGTGGTGATTAAGCTACATACCCATAAATTGTAGCAATGATTTGACTTTAGCCGATGTTACCCAGCAGTGGGATAGCATTGAGCATTTTCCATGCTTCTGAGTATTTTTCTCGTTTTTAGAATGCATAATGCACAAAAAGATCAATACATTGTTGCGCATCGCCCTGAGCGCCCTGTCCCAGACGAATCGCGTCCTAACTTGCCCAAGGAAACTAACTTTACCAACACTGTCGGAAATTTCATACCGGCCGGTAAACTCTCGCTCCTACCTAAACATTGGTACAAAACAAAACTTACAATCTAGTTGCATAGGAGTTCTGTAACTAATATTATTGTGACATTTGACTACGAAAGTAAGATCGGTTGTTCTAGAGAGAGTTTCTCTTGAAGTTAAGGGAGATTGTTTTTTCAGCCAAATATTTTCGGCTACGAACCAGCAATCACAAAAAGTACCTTTCTTTCTGGGTTCGACTTTACATGTATTTTTATGTTCTCAAGCAATATCGACAGAGCACTATATTTAAGTATTTTAAGCTTATTTTTACTACTATAAAACTTATCGATATCCCTATTCTAATTCAAACCTATGACAAAACCCCGTATGTCAACGTCACTAAGGTTTCAATAAATAAATAAATAAATAAATATCCCTGGACATTATTCCACACAGCGCCATCTAGCCCCAAAGTAAGCTAATTAAAGCTTGTGTTATGGGATACTAGACAACGGATAAACATACTTAAATACATTTTCTTTTGTAAATACATACTTATTATACATAGGAGACACCCAGACCAGTACAAACAGACATGTTCATGCACACAAATGTTTGTACTGTGCGGGGATCGAACCCGCGACCTCTGGTGTAGTAGCCAACTTCTTAACCATTACACCAAGTCGGTCGTCAAATGATGTAGGAATTTCACTCTGCTCCCAAGTAATTGAAACAATGTGCAGGATCAAACATTTTGACCCAGAATGAATAATACCGATTTAATATTTATCACGTTGTGAAGTATTTCGTTGCGGCACATCAATTAATTTAGCTTACATTTCTTAGAATGCTTGAATCGGTCACTGTTTAAATTAAATTGTTAGTAACATCGTTTATCCAAAATACAGAGGGCACAGGTGAAACAAGATAAAAAACCTAACTAAAGAATGGTATAGTGTCATTTAATTTAATTAATAAAATCAATAATAAATATCCTGGACAAATTACACCAATATGATCAGACCCCCAAACTAAGCAGAGCTTTACTAATGGGTTTCAGGGATTGAAAAACATACTTAAATATTTCTAAATATACACTAACCTTAATAGATCTCAATAACACCCAGACATACGACAAATACAAATATTCGACACATGAATGTTTCTCATGGGTGGGGATCGAACGATCGCCATTGCATAAGGGCAGTTAAATGAATTATAGAAGTCCATATCGGTTATCAGAAGTATCTCTTTAAATCTAATGAGAATGACGCATAAAATCAGAGGCCCTACTCTTGTTGGTCGAACACGTAGTTATGTAAATTTTCAGTCATTAAAAAAAACATACTCGCCGTGCGAAATTGACGTTATTTTTTTTGGTATTCTAATAACCCTATTTTATTGTACAAACTACATAAAACATACTACGTTTTCGTCCTTTTTAATCTTCCAAAGTTTCACGAAACTACGTTAATTTCTACCGGAGTAGGCCACCTGATCTAGAATTATAATTAAGGTCTATTGTTTGTGGCACCTAAGGCAAACGATAACGTCATTGTTCTTTAAAAAAAAAATTAATTGACATAAGATTATTACATTTTGTTATACCACTTAACATATTTCTATCTGAAGATAGCAATATCGATTTGGTTCATGTTTCAGGCGGGATTTGAACTTGGCGACTGCACATTCAACTGGGTTACTGAGATCCCTTAACAGACCTGGCTGGCATACCTTCACATGACACCATGCAAGTAGGTACCAGGGGCCTACTCCAGTATACATTTGAGATGATTCGTGAAACTTTGGAAGTGGAACAAAAATACAAAACGTAGTATGTTATGCACAGTTTTACGTATTTTGTACAATCAAATATGGTTATTAGATTAAAAAAAACAACATAAATTTTCGTGCGGCAAGTATGTTCTTTTAACGACTAAATTCACGTTGCTACGTGTTCAACAAACGGGAGTAGGCCCCAGATTTTGTAATTGCTTTACGATTAGCGAATTGTCTCTTGAAGTACCGTTACAACGAGCAATTTCAACGCGATAGTTAACTTATGGGTAATTAACTATCACATTGAAATTATTTATTCCCAAAGCTAACTGAAAGTTAAGAAGCACCTCTTTTCACGTGAAATGTGATATTTGGTTATTCCGGGATAATAATTTATATCATTGTTACCAAACCTATGCAGATAGCGAGCAATTGAGTTGGGTTTTTTTTAATTTAAAAAAAACCACTTATTTAAGTGTACTATTATGTATAATAAAGATATATTGATGAAGTAACCCTTACTCTCATTTAAATTTTGATGCAACGTGATTCTTCTTTAAGTAAATAAATTATATTCTTCAATAGTAAGTTTTAACAATATTATTGTTCACTTTAATGTTCTCTTACGTTATGGCATACCACATAATAATATTGTGATGTGAAGTAATTTAAAAAACGTGAATTGTGACAGTTAGAATTCTACTCCATTTTCATTTCATTTGAGTTTAAAACGCTGCCGGGATTCTACTCGTTGGCTAGTTAAGTGCGGTAATTAGGTAGTAAAATCGAATATCCATCAGCCTTCTACCAATCGTGTGCAGCGGACGCACGGTTAGCGGGGAACGTGTTAAATGACGGTTAATTTCAACGGTTAGCGGAAACATTACTTAACATTCAGTAAATATCTAAAACAAAAAAGCATTTTTGAAGACCACAGCTTAACATTCCGTAGTTAATACGTAAAGTAACCCTTTGAAATTCATAGTATTGTTTAGTACTAGGTTGACTGAACTATGAGATTTGTATTTAATTACACTACAGTGTTGTTTATTTAATTATTAATAACACAAAAAAAGTAAAAACACCAATGGTTTTGTTTCCTGTGTAGATACCATGCATTCATTAAATTCACTGATTTAATTAAGCAATGTTTATTTTAGGTTGAAAAATCCATCTGGCGAGTACCTAATTTGAGGACTTTGATGAAAAACTGGTTATAATTATTACCTCAATTTCGAGAATCAGCACTGGAAAAGTTACGTTATTGGAATAAAGTTGTTAAATGATATTTTTCGTGATAAAAATTGACAAAAAATATCTTAAACTTTACGTGAATAGAGAAAAGCAATGCGTGCAAGGCTACTTAAGAATTAAAATCGAATATGATCTGCCATTTCGCACAAATAATGTTATTAAAATTACGTAAACCATGAAATTACTCAACATTTAGGAGCGAAAACAGCAAAACAACAAAAGAGAAACAGCGAGACGGAGCGCGGAAAAGTTTACGGCGTCAAAAAGAAATGAGCACACTTATTTTACACGTGAAAGCGCTCAGATTTATATGTCCACAAAAAGAAAAAGACAGACACCTAAATTATGTAAAACTGACTCACCTATTCGCGAAGTGCTAATCAAAGTTGTCGATGTTAGTTGTTTGTTTATGCTTTTGTTTTTTGGCGTGTATTGTCGGTTACGGAGTTGGGAACTCCTCGGTCGGCGAGTGAAGTTTTGTGTTCCCGCGGGAGCTGTCGCGCGGGCGGACCGGCGAACTGGGAGGCACACACTGAGCCTGCCGATTGTTCATTCAGTTCTCCGCTCCGCAGTTATTCTTACGCAGATGTCCGTATGATGGAGGCAGATATGAAGTGCGAATTGGGGTGGCAACTTCTCGTAGCGATGTGGTAACTCGGGGTGGAGAATTAAATAAATATATTGTAAAACTTATTTCATTATTTGGGGTTTGATAAAATTATTATATATTTTTGTAGTAGTTTTTTTATAAAAACGCTGTGGTTGGTGTCACAATGTTAATCATTCAACTAAAAAAAATCATCCTTAAATAGATAACACGTGGACTCAGAAAATCTTAATATTTTGTAAAAAACATTTATTTCATTAGGTTTGTAACTTTCTTAGTAGGTAGGTTTTAGCGTTACTTTGGAAACAACGCCGTGGTTGACGTCAGAAACTATTAAACATGCAATCTGAATGTTTAAAAAAGCCTAAATGTATGTCACAAGAAGTTTAGTCCCGGATGAGGAACAAACCAGTGACTTTCAATACTATAGGCAGTTTTCTTACCTAATAATAAAAAAAAAAAAAAAAAATTCACTATATATTGTAACAATAATATACTAGAACTGAACCTCAACAAATGCAAATGTATAACTTTTACTAAAAAAAAACTCAGTAGCAAATACGATTATTCTCTAAATGGTATTCATATTTGCCAAGTTCAAAAAATCAGAGACTTGGGAATCACATTGGATTCTAAGCTGATATTAGACACCCATGTTGAGAATATTTGTAACAAAGCATATAAAATGTATATGCTTTGTTATACGTGATTTCAAACGATCCACAACCTATCTTCACTCATTCAAAACCTTGATACGATCGCAATTAGATTATGCTGCATGCGTTTGGGATCCGTTTTATAACATTTATTCTGATAACCTTGAAAGAGTCCAAAAAAAATTCCTGCGTCGTATGCATTCCAAATGCTACCGTGGTAACCGTTTATCATACCCTAACTTGTTAAGTAAATTTAAGTTACCTTATCTCAAATCTAAAAGATTGCAATTGCAAGTAATGTTATTATACGATCTGCTGCATAACAGGTATGACTGTAGTAATTTAATAAATAAAATTCGGTATAGAGTGCCACTGAGACCACATAAGCGCACTTTTCGTAATATTAATCTGTTTTCTACCCCAACATTCCGCACTAATGCAGGCAAGCGTTCGCCCATGTGTTGTCTTGTTGATATTTATAATAAGTATTTTAATACGATAGATATGTTTGCTTATAATGCTAGAACCTTCAAAAATACTGTAATAAGTAAAGTATGTGAAATTAATGCGTAGAATACTTGTAAATATACCTGAAAATGAATTGTACTAACAGGCCCATGGTTGATGTGTAGTGATCTGATGCAACACTGATCGTTTTCATTATAAGACACTAATATTGAGTTGATTTTTTAAATACTGGATACAATAATTTAGCCATTCACCTCTCAAGAATAATGTAACAACCTGTGGTTTACGGTGTTGGTATCACAATTATTATTTTAAGTTACTTTAAATATTATTTGTAACCTTATTGTGATATTGTTTGTTTGACCCCAATAAATAAATAAAAAAATTAAAATAAAAATAACATCTTAAAGGATTATGAGAAGTTCTAAACTTGGAAATGTAAGTCTTACCTTGATGCAATAGCAATATAGCAATCTTAACTGTTCAATTTTTACATGTTAATTTAAATAAAACTAAGTAAGTACCAATTAGCGTTGGCTTTAAAAATAATGGTCCACAATTTTGTCATTTTGGTTTAAAAAATATAACGACTCCTAGTTAAATGAAATGATTGAGAAACTTATTAAACGAGTTGGAGGCTGGAGATATCAAAAATAAGTCCTCAAATACTTTTGTTTAATGAGTCCTCTCCCAATTTCGTTGACCCACGGTCCTCGAGCAACTAACTTAATGAAATGGAGATAGAATAATTAGCCACTTCGCGCTAATTTCCAAAGTTATTAATTGAAGCGTTAGAAAGGACCGTCATCTGCTCGTTGGGGATGGCGGCCATCTTATATGTATGTGTAAGCGCTCACTAAATGACGCGCCATTGTGTCAACACAAAAGCTCATTAGTGAACAAGATTTAATTCAAGTAATGGTCGTTGCCGCGTTTAACTTTGCAGCTATTGAGGACAGGTCTTCACAAAGAAATGCTACATATTTGTCAATTTTAATGCTCGAATTAAATTACAATATTTAGTAAAAATAATTTATATTTAGTAGAATTTCGTTGTCAACGTCATCAATGGTGTACATTGTACAACCTTGTACAACCATAAATCAGAAAATAGATCTCAGTACAATAGGTACATGACGTAGCTAAGAGTATTATGATAACCATTAGGTATCTATATCTATCAGCAGAAATACAACCTAGGTACCTCTTTTAAATATGTACCGGTTTAACTAATCAGAATCATGCAACATTCATAATTTCATTTTGGTAGCGCTTTCATTAAACAGTATATACGGGGTGATTATCAAATAACTTCCGAAAACGATATGGCGTACACAGTAAGAAAGTGATGAAGTTACTATGTTAGCGAAAATAAGATTTTTTCAATTAACTTTATTTCAAGGTTTTCATACAAAAAATACTGACCATTTGAGTAATTTGTATGGTGACCTCGATATGAAAGTTCGTTAAATAAATTTCATTTTCACTTAGATAGTTTTTACATCATTTAGTGAGTATGCCACATCGTTTTCGGAAGTTATTTGATAATCACCCTGTATAAAAAGTAAGAAAATAAAATAATTATACTCAATCAGACTGATTTATATTCCATAGAAAATAGAAATAATGTGAAAACTTTCACTTTTTTGGTGGAGGAGGACTGTTGTATCCTTCGTGGAAATTCTTTAAATAATTCCACGGAGATTCCAGCTGGAAGCTACGATATTCCTGTGCGTATTCGACCGGCTCGTACACAATCTTTTTCAATTCGTCATCGTAACGGAGCTCAGTGTAACCGACAAGAGGAAAGTCTTTCCGCAAAGGATGGCCGTTGAAACCGTAGTCTGTGAGAATCCTTCTCAAATCAGGATGATGAGTGAAGATGACACCGAACATGTCGTACGTTTCCCGTTCCCAGACTTTGCAAACTTGCCACAGGGAGAACGCTGAATGCAGCGGTGTGAGTTCATCAGTGTAAGTTTTGACTCTGGCACGCTCACCGAATCTCAAGCTTAGCAGACAGTATACTACTTCAAACCTGAACTGCCTACTTGGTACATCAATAGCCGTCACCGCTGAGCAAACGTTGAAGCAGGCATGTTGGTGGTGACACATGAAACTGAGTACTGGAAAAATTCCTTCAGGAGCCGCAAGGATCTCAAGTTGATCACAATGCTGCATTTGGATCTTTTGAACGAACTTGGGCATGCAAGCTGCAACGTATAAACCAAATTCGTAAAGTCTTTGACGTTTGGGGTTATCGTGCTTCCGCAGTGTATGCGCTTCGTTTTCAATCGGTTTCAAACAAAGGTCATCATTAACTTTCACGTTACATTTGCCATCTTTTTGTAACAATATCTGTCTAATACAAAACTTCCTTTTTATATTAGTAACTAAATTCGTTTTCAATATAGAGTTGAATATTCTATTCATTTTATTTAATCAGATTCAATATTGACATTCACTATTTTGGTTTTGACATCAATGACTTAACGCATCAAAGATCATTTTTTAATAAACTAGAAAAAGTTTAAACTTTTTTTAAAGTTCTCGTAGGTATTTATCCTTCATTCATTTTAAGTTAAAATTTTTAACATTAGAAATAAGAAGCAGTGGTGCTTAAACGAATGACAATATGCATTGGCGATGCCATGACGATGATATACTTGAGTATAACCTGGCAAAATTGAAGACCCCTTCCGCCACAACGTATGAAGGGATTATGCGAAATTTTAGATTTGGTTAAGTTATAGTGACAGTAAAAACGCGTTCGGATAAAAACCGCAGGGGGTTATTTTAGGTTTTTACATCGATAGTATAGTTTGATGGAAGATACCTACCCCCCTACTTACCTAAAGAAGTGCTAGGGGTACGCTAAATTGACCTGCAAATGGTGTTAAAGACATGAAAATAGGAACGATTGATCTTTTAGGCCATGCGAACCAATTTGACCCGGTGCACGGAAAAAAGGAAAAAGGGGAGGAGTTATGGCGATATCTTTTTTTGTATGAATAATATTTTTTTGCTCTGAAACCTATAGTGTGTGGTATTTAATGAAAGGGCTTACTGGGTCAATTCTAAAAATACATATATCACATCATTACATTTTAGTCACTTGTATTTAATTAAAATAAAATTAATTTCGGGATGTACCACCCGCTGGCACTATATTTAGGCTAGATGGATATATCAAATGTGAGGCAGCGTCACGTCTTTTGCATCGCGAACTTAATTTTGGTTAGTCACCTTGCCACGATTCGATTTCCAGAACATTGTCTGCTCAAGAACAAAACTTATCACGTGAGAATTAAACGATGCAAAATAATTTGCAAAAAATGATTTTAAATCCTACTCACCGCACTTGTACCACTCCACCCGTGTTGTTAAAGCCGGGTGTTGTTTAAAATAAAAATTGAGCAACAATGTCACTCAGGAGAGCTTTATCACAATCTGTGCATGTCACCCCGAACTGGCAAGCAGTCCCTAAATTTTGATTAAATTTTTACAGCCTATTTCATTGCGAATAAAGCAGAATGTAGGAAGATGTACGTAAATTGGAGTAACATTTAAATGTGACGTAGTTATTAATTAAGACATCTGGTTGGCCCGACTTAAGAGCTGTCTTTTATAACACTTCTTGAATCAGTTAAAAATAATTATAGCAAACTAACTCCTTACTCTTGTAAGGAGTTAATAAAATCTGTCACTTTGCTAGAACGTTGACTTTATTGAAATCATCTCATTTTTGATTGCGTGTCACGGTGGCAGTTGTAGGCAGATGAACCACTGGAGTATTAAGGAAAATGTTGTCGTTTATGTCTGACAGACTACCTATTTTTGGTTGGTTTATTCTTGATAAGGTAGCCATAAATACACTTTGTTTCATACTGTTTGCTTAAAGAGTTACTAATCGGCTCCTAGTTAATTTAACAAGTAAATTCAAATTATAAGTGTTACAGTTTCAAATATTTAAAGTTATTATTAATAAAGTACTTTCGCAGAAAAGAGGCCATGATATTTAGTCTATTAAAATGTGCTATTAATAATCTTAAATGCCTCAGCAGAAGTTTCGTAAAAGATAAACAAAATAAGCCTTGTTATATGAACTTCAAGTTGAAAATTCCTAAGAATAACACTGCGAACCAGCATTTGCTGAAAACAAACATGTGTTTTAATTGATTTCTATCATGTTTTCGTAAAATATTCTCCGTCGAAGTGAAACGTGAGTTTTTGTTTAAAAATAAACAAAATTATCGCATATTCTATTTAGTCAAAATATATGAGGTATTTTTAAAATATCTAAAGGAAGCATTTGAGGCCGTGACATTTATTTCATATTTATCGTCATTCGCACCTATAAAATGACCACTTCTGAACCCAAAAGAAAGAATGAAAGATTTCGCATGATTGCAGGCAGCCTGTTTTCTTCGGAATCCTGCAATTTCTATCAATTCATCCATTACTCTGCGCTCCATCAACGTTTAAACAAAATAGTAAGTGGCGGTCTATTTCAAAATTGACTTAAATATTGGTAAAACTGACTCAGCTTTTAACAGGTGCTAAACCATTTCGTCACGAGCCAGTAATTATCAAATTATGTGTACCCAAAATCAGGCCGCGCACACGAAACAAGACTTTACACTTCGCCCGAAACTTTTCTAGAGGAAGTTCCAGCATGTGTCCCGCAGGACTAGCGTGCCGCGCTACAGACAAACGGAACAGAGATGTAAGATTTTATAGAAGGGCCTCTAGCATATTTTTTGTAGTTGCCAATTTTTCAAACCCTATTTAAAAAAAAAGCAATCTACAAAGTTATATGACAGTAAAATATAGAGCTTGTTATAACTAGCTGATAAAATTGTCATTAGACTATGTTTACAATTCAAATCCTAAATAACTTACGTAAAATTCTAATAGCAATTTCTACGCGTTACGTTCATTCCCATTCCATTTTTGAATTCCCATGCGCAGTGTGCTTCAATGGGTATAATGCGCAACAAATAACAGGTCTACAGCATATTTTTTTAGAATTTCAAGAAACATTAGCAGACTTCTGCAAAAAAACTGAACATGACATGACAATGTCAAATCCCAATACATTTTTTTACGCGAACGATAATTTAAATTTAAAGTGGCAACTCGTGGTAGACGTACAGAGCGCAAGCAGTGCTATCCTGACTACGGACAGCCGTGTTGATGCTTCGCAATCACTTGCTGCAAGCTTCCTTTGATTTAGAAAAAAACAGAACCTCGATAGGCTTGCACGCTAGCGCTCGCAAGCACGTTTGAATTCGGAATGACTTAGAAGCTCGCCTAACGTGTAGAGTCGGTTCCAAGAGTAAAGTGCTATCGTTCATGTCAGAGTTACATCCAGTTTACCGAAGCTAAATCTTTGACGCAGAAACCTGGGCACCGTAAAAGGTGTTTCAATTCTTTGTTACCGCGTTGTTTTAATTACAAATGTTTATGGTTTTAGTTCTCTGCATTTTACTGTTCAATGGATTGTGGGTTTTAGTGGCTCATCAAACGATACTTTTTTAATCAGAGTGGTTCAAACCTAATTTATTATGTTCGTGATGTCTGCGTATTTTGGGATGCAATCCTAGAATTATAATTATTTATCTAAACTAATAAATATGAATAAACTTGAGCAAAATGCGAACCGAAATGAGATTTGTGATACAAAGTAATTATGAATCAGTGAAAGGTTTACACCGAAAAGAGTACTGCGAATATAGCTTATATTATAAGTTATGAAGCTTATTATAAAAAGATATTTTGCTTTTTTCGAGGAATCTACTTAATAAAATATAGTAATATTGATGTGAAAAAATATAGGCGTAAGCATTTACCTACATATTTTTTGGGATGGCATAAAATAAGGATGTTTTTGAAGATCTTATTCGAACAAAATTAAAACCAATTGATTTAGGCTTAAAATCGATTGTTTTTGCATTAAAAAGTCATCCATCAAGCAAGCTTTGAGTTATTGGAAGTATTTATATGGCAATTGGCAACTGCTTTAGTTGGTTTTACAAATTGGAAATTTACCCATTAGACTTTTATTCTAATCAAACGGAGACGTTTTATATATTTTTTAAATATGGCTCAGAGGCTTCATAACCCAGACACATAATATGGAAATAGGGAATGCAAGACCCTCTGTACATATACTGTGAGCTTACACCGATACACTTGCTAGCGTCAGTGTTGACGGTTTTGTATGGGATTATAGTTTAAGATAAGATAAAATAAGAAATTCTTTATTGCACATCAAACAAAGTATTATCAAAATTAATGTTAGTGATTATTTAGGGAAACTAGAAATAACAGGAATAATTGGGAGTAAAACACTGCAAATCTAAGGATAGCTTCATGACAACAATGTATTTGACAAAGTCATAGAAAAACAATAAGGGAGTAAAAAAGTACATATAAAGAATATCAAAAAGACCGGTTAGCAACATCCTCTAATACACGTAAATCTTAACTTGAACAACCCAGGTTGGTCAGGTTAGCCGGAGAAGTATGCTGCTACAGGTTCACTAAGTAGGCTTCGTAATTTTTTGCCAATATCTACCAAAATTACACTTGTCCAGGCCTTACTCTTTCCCGTTCTCGACTACGCAGAAGGCTGCTTTCTAGATCTTACTGAGAATCTTTTTGATAAACTTGAGCGGCTCCAGAACTTCTGCATTCCCATTATATTTGGACTGCGAAAGTACGATCATGTCTCTAAGTACAGCTATCAGCTCAACTGGCTTCCTATCCGTTTTCGTCGAGATTCTCACGTTCTCTTTCTTCTGTATAACATTATATTCAACCCATTCTCGCCACGTTATCTCAAGGAGCGTTTCCAATTTCCGCAGCCAGTACGGGGTCAGCAGGTGCGGTCATCTAGGAAGCTTCGCCTTGCATTCCCTCCTCATTCCTCACACTCCTACACACAGTCGTTTACTGTTAAATCTGTTCGTCTCTTGAATTCCCTACCCTTATTTATTAGAGTCAAAATCGTTGTCTATTTTTAAAACAACGATCAAAGCACATTTCCTCGCCCTTTATCGCTCCTGCTTATTCTCCTTATCTCTTTCATTCTTTTTACTTCTCCTTTTCTGTTCTTTTACATTCTTATTTTCTTTCCTTGATCTCTTTTCGTTATTGGTGGGCTGTAGGTACGGAATCTATATTTCATTGTTATTTATTTGTCTTTTTATTGTTATTTTTTAAGTGAATATTTTATTTTCAGTTTTACACTTGCTTACCCTTCCCAACATTTTCCTCTTCTTGCGTTGTCTGGAAGACCACCAAATTGCTTCATCATAATTTTGTAATACCAACCTGTAATGTTTTATTTTATGTGCAATAAATAATATTTATCTTATCTTATATTAAAGATTGTAGGAATATGCTAACAGGTATTCTTATTAATATTTAATCATATGCATTGCTAATAAACGTTTGAACTATTTTTAATTATTTGAAATTCAGAGAGCAAAAATTTTACGTATTTTTGTTTTGCACATTCCCACACGAAAAACGAGTATAGCGCCTCTAGTGTATACAAATGGAACTAAAATGGAAACAAAAACAAATTCCTGTAGTCAAAACCGTAGTTTACGTGCCAGGAACTCATGGCAGACGTATCACATAATAGTTTACAGCAGGACCGCGCACGACTTTTTCTTAAACTTGCGTGACCGCCCCGGGTTACTACTACATATAATCGCTCTGAATTTTTAAAATGAATCAGGTTGGTTATACTCGTATCTACCATGACAAAACCGGCGAAAAACAAAATTCATCATGTGAAAAATTGCACCAAGTTCGACAAAAACAAAAATACTTGCGACAGTGCGACTGGCCGAGACACTGATGCTCACCGGTATTACCTGTAAACTCACTTTGTCTGTGTGCGTGATCAAAATGGCGGGTTTATTCTAAGCGGACTGTCTGTCAGAGGCGCCGCGCCGCAAGCGTAAAGTGGACGTATCATGTTTTTATGAAAACCAAGCGTGCTGCTTTTTTGAGTGAACTACTCATTGTTTTGGCACGGTAGCGTTTCAGTGATAGGAATCCACAATTATTTAGTGATAACATTCGTGTATTTCTGCTTAATTTTCAGATCAGATTGCATAACAGTAGAGCGTGAACTAGATGACGCCGCATCAAAAGAGGCGCACATTTTTGACTCGCAAAATAATTACACTCGAATCGCCCATTTCAGTGTATGTCTGTGATTTTGAATGATTTATATAGACATTGAAATATTTCATAAAAGTACTCACAGTACAGTATAAAACATATTGTATTGTCACATATTTTATCAGGTTTTCTCACGGATATCGGCCAACTACTTGGGCAACAAATGTCTGGCCATGCCGCCCCCGCCAGGTACTGATAGAAGAGGTCGACCCAAAAAGCGCTGGCTCGACGTTGTTAAGGGTGACATGCGTGCCAACGTATAAATGCTCTAAGGTGCCAACAGACTCACCACTGAGGATGCACAAGACCGCGTGAAGTGGGCCAAGAAAATAAGAAAGGCGGACCCTGGGACCCCACACACCAGTGTGAGTTCACAACCGGGACAGACCGCACTAATGATGATGATGATATTTTATCAGGTTGTATAAAATAACGCTACGATAAGAGTTAAACATACATATTAAAGTTTATCTTGGCGCTAAAGCAGATAATCAATTGAAAGTACAAAAATGAATTTTCAAATTAGACCGTATTTAACAGGCACTACCGGAAGTGATATTGTGAGGTCACAGCAGCGTGGCGCAAGCGCGCGCCCACCGGAAGCGGAAGCTGCGGTGTTGCGGCGCACAATCTGGAGTTGGACGGCGGGAAACACTGAATCAAGTGGAGCCTCTGTTTTATGCACGACCTGTGAAGGATAAATGAACATTTGAGCAACTATAACTGTTAAAGCAGTTGAAATAATGGAATTAATGAAAATTGCTCCGGACATTTTTACACCATGTCACCTGACCCTAAAATTCGCAGCCAGTATGAACATAAATGTATTGACAATAACTCCCAGACTCAGAACAACTCAAAGCGTTGGTCACATTAATGGCTATCCTAAACCCACTTACTTGGGCTATAAACGGGACCCATTCTGCCCATGGCTCATTGGCATATCGACAATATGTTATTTAGCTCATTTTTTAAAGGCATGTCAGAAAGTCTACAGATACTTTATTTGTCAAAATTTATGTTTGATGTTTGTAGTGCGTTTTTTTTAATCTTTTGATCACTATAACAGCTAAACTTATGATTTAGTTATGAGAGTAGTTCAACAGATTTACCTCTAATGTAAGTACATTATATTTAATTTTAGCTTTTATCATTCGCTACTCCACATTTGGTTAAAACTTAGTAGGTACAGACTTAAACAAAACTACTTTTCAATTGAAATGATAATCAAGTTTAAATTCTCTTCCAACAAAACCAATAAGATAATAATTGCTTACAATTGATTTGGTTAACTTTTTCAATATCGATTTACTGTATCAGGAGTTTAATCACAATGATTTGGTTACAACTTTCTATCTTTGATATGTTTAGCTTCATTGTAATTTCAAGCAAGCCAATCACGTGACTTAAGTCCATCTTTGCAGATTCGTACAGCGAAACGATTTGATAAATCGGCTTTAGTATGCTTTAATAATGACCAATGGTTTTTCCTTTATTTACCGCCGGAGGTGGCGTTACACGTGTCCAAGCCTGTGATACCGGCTCAGCATCGAGGGTGACCAGTTGTGAGCATGCTGCTTGCCTCAAGTACATCACAAATCATCGGGCATTCTGTGAGTAGTAAAAATATCTACTCGCAAAATGGCCGATGTGCTCACATACTCGAACGGAGCTAATAGTGACACGATTGGCATAATGCGCTGTGGCACGGTTTCTCGCCTTGCCATACATATTATCCTGGGTTTGATTCGCGGTTGAATCAATTCAGGAAACGATCGTTTCTAAATTGGCTCGGGTCTGAGTGTGCTAGAAGACGCCCCTGCTTCGAAACCTTGTCTGAAACTTCGTAACACAGGGATATTTAGCCCACTCCACGAAGACGAACAACTGCCAAACAGAGGAAATAATTCGTGTAAAAGCGAATTTTGGCACAAATGTAGGAAATGGTGTTTGAAGCAACATACTCAAAGTACTGATGGATGGGGGTGGAGCTAACGGGTAGGGGGTAGGAAGGGGTGTAAAGATACTTTTTTTAAACTTTTTCTTAAACAACTCGTTAGTACCCGGCAAACTTCTTGAGCATTTGTAGTCGTAGTGGGGGAAAGTTCGCGCACACTTACGTGCAAAAAAATAGATACTCTTTTTTTAACTGTGAAATGCTCATATTTATTCAGGTATATATTTTGACAACCTGCGTGGCCCGTTGGCAGGGTCTACTAGCCCAAAGGTCCTGGGTTCGAATCCCGGTACGGACAAAATGTTTGTGTGACGAACATATTAATTTTTCCCGAGACATGTTTTTTATATGTATTTATAATGTATATTATTTATGTATTTTATATGTATGTTTATTCGTTAACTAGTATCCATAACTCAAGCCTTACTGTGCTCACTTTGGGGCTTGGTAATTAAATAAATAAATAAATATCCCTGGATATTATTCCACACAGCGCCACCTAGCCCCAAAGTAAGCTAATTAAAGCTTGTGTTATGGGATACTAGACAACGGATAAACATACTTAAAAACATTTTCTTTTGTAAATACATACTTATTAGACATAGGAGACACCCAGACCAGTACAAACAGACATGTTCATGCACACAAATGTTTGTACTGTGCGGGGATCGAACCCGCGACCTCTGGTGTAGTAGCCAACTTCTTAACCATTACACCAAGTCGGTCGTCGAAATCGTGTGAGTTTAATACCACATTAGGTTGTCGCGGCATATTATTCATTTAAAAACAATCCTCAAAATCGCAACAAATAACAATAACAGTAACAATAAGATTAACAACAAAGTCAACAAAAAATTATAAAAAAAAAACGTCTACAACAACAACAAAGTACTTTTCACTGCACGCAAGTGTATTTGGGAAGACAGCGGGACGTAGACACAGCGCGGGAGACGAGGGTCGACTGATCTACCAATAGCGCGCTCGATACGATGCCCCCCGCCGTCGCGCCCCGCCTTCACCACCCATGACACCTAAAATTCGGTTCTGCGCAGTCAAGGTCATTTGCTCAACAAGTTTGCCGGTTACTGTAAACGGTGTGTCTTACCAAAAAAATCTTTTACTCAGGTAATCTACATACAATTTCCTACAAAAATGGTTCCATACCGTTTTTCGCTGTGATCAAAATTTTACGACATACGAGTATTGAAGCAAAAAAGTTGGAGAGAATGTCGACTCGATAGTCCTCCGTGGGATTGTCTCCATCTAATATCACAGGTTCTTTATGAAACCAGGTCGTGGAAAGGTAGAGATCAAATGATTTTCAGTGCGACAACTTCAACAGCTTCTATTTGCCAAGATAATTCTCCTCTCCGACTCCACCACCACCTCTGCGATGTACGAAAAAGCAAAGTGATAATTGCTAATTGCATCGCTTGCTCTAGTGTCTGCGATAGTATGCTCCAGCTCATGCACTGACGGAGCCTCCATGGAAAACACCATCGACGATGATGTTTATGATGATATTTTAGATTTAGAAGATAGTTAGAATTGTTATTATACATAGATACGTTTATTTTATTATTGTCCATATTCATTCCTTCATATCTCACTAAATATTTATCCCAGAGGAAAAGTGAATAGAACCTTTTTTATAGGAAATTTTATGTGATTACTTGAGTAAAATATTTTTTTTTTGCTAATAGCCACCGTTTACGAATTGTTTATAAAAAACTTTAGAGAAAGTACCTTTTCACCCCACACCCCTACCCATTGGCTCCACCCCATCCATCAGTAATTTGAGTATGTTGCTTCAGACACCATTCCCTACATTTTAGCCAAAATTCGCTTTTACACGAATTATTTCCCCTATTTTTCCTTCGTTGAGTGGGCTATTGTGTGAACAGAAACAGAGCAATCTTTCGTTGTTCTAATTATGTTCGCGGAGACCCAAGAACACGAGTTGGATTGGTCTAAATGCACCTTTAGACGGTAGGCTGTAAACATTGGAAACTATAATACACCCTGCAAAGAGGACCCGGAGAAAATAATGAAATGTCCCTCAACAGTCGGACCGATCTCCCAATCATACTGCTGGTATCCCTATTCTGGAATCATAATAATGCTTGCTTGCCAGCGACGGTAAAAAATGATATTTTTGATGTTTTTCCTGTTTTTTGCTGGTTGTACTTGAGTGTTTAAATATGGAAAAGGCAGCGAGATGGTTCGCGTAGGTCAGAGTTGGGTAGATCTCCCTTTCCGGCCACAACAGGTTTCGGCCACTATAATCTGGGCGTTCTTAGGAATATTTAAAATTGCGTATGTAGTGGCTTTGCGTTAATGACCGAATTATAAAAGGCGCTATTAAATTAGACTTAAAATTGTATGTTAATAGATATTTTCACTATATATCACCTAACTTTAGACAAGAGATCTGAACGGTAGGCTCTCTGTAGATTTTCAAATTGGTGGTTAGTTTTCTGACATCTATATTTATGGTCTTCATTTTCCATTTTTTTTCTGCTCGTACCGTATCTACCTAGCTAGCAGTTTTTCGCACGATGTAAGAGTTTATTGTATCACATTTACTAACTGTTCCCGGTGCTACATTTCTACCGCTGACTTCAATTCTTTAACAGATCTATAGAATGTGGAAACTACTACCATTTTCTTCAGACGTGATAATATAATTTGATACGTGGACTACGAGTTAACGCTCTGGTTTTAGCACTGCCAAACTGTTAAATTGTTTGCCAAGGTATGAAAACAAGATTTGTTATAAATATTGCGTAATATTTTATGAATTTCTTTAGAAATAACCGCTACCTTTCAGTAAAACCATCCGGAAAGAGTTTATTGATTCACAGATAAAATATAGATCCCGGCATATAGGAAATACTAGACCCATAGGACATCATTGTTGTATTTTCCCTTCGATAAGGAAATGTTTTTTGTTTTATGAACCGTTCGTATGAGAAAGGGTCAAATCTACCTCTGTGCAATAGAGTCAGTATAACCAGTTGAAAGTAGGTTTGCTTTATATTTTATGATAGGGAATATAAAGATGGATTGCTTGTTAGTTTATATTATTTTCATCCCGTATAAGTAGATTGTTGATTAAAGTAAAGTAGTACGGAGTACTATTACCTATTCTGTGATAGTATGTAGTAAGAATAACCTCTAATTACTATGTCCTTGCAATTTGCATAATACTTGCGGACAGAAAACGTCACATTGTTTTACGATTTAGCAGTGGTTGATGTCCCTGACAGTACATACAATGGCACGTTAAGCTCAACTTGTGGGCTTCTTATGCTTTCAACATAAGACCCATTTTGCAATCGTTTTGTTATGATTGACCAGCTCTCGTCCGTAACATAGCGTGGAGAATTTCTTTCGTAGAAAGCCCTTATTTCGCAGAAAATAATGGTTTTTCTTTGATATGAGGAGTTGTTCTCACATTTCTTTCAATATTCATATTTGTTTAAGTTGTATTTAGAGCACTTCAAAATCCTACTAATATAATAAATGCGAAAGTGTATGTGTGTGTATGTGCATGTTTGTTACTCTTGCACGCAAAAACTACTGAACGGATTAACACGTTCACTGTCTTAACCTTGCTGTCAATTCCACTTGTATTTTAGGTTTATCTACTAACTCGAGTTATAAACATTGCAAAAAATGCAGATATTATATTCAAAACTTACCAACTCAGACGTCGAAACGAACAGTAATATAGCTTAGACATCAGAATAACACATAGGCTACAATTTATAAAGGTTTTATGTAATTTGGAGATAATACATAACGATAAGTATCGTTTATCTACCTGTTATGTGGAAGCCACTTTATCCAAAATAGTGAGCCATTTATACATTTAATGTTGGTAGTATTTTTTAATGCAGATTTTAGAATATTTATCAAATTCTTATCAAAATAAATATATTTGTTGCTGTATTTAATGTAGCTAAAATTTGTCTTTTATACTAAGCAGTGTGGATGTAAACTTTAAAAGTTATCACGAGAAGATTGAACTTGATGAAGTGGCATTAAGCGCCCTACCTACTTCATAGTAGTAACTCATGTTGGCGCGGCGGCGCGAAAAGAAGGTAAATGAGAAAAACTATAACTGGGGGCTCTCAATTTTCGTCTGTTTAATATCTGTTTGTCTGTGCGATTGTGTGCGCTTATGTCTGAAACGGCTTACTTCATTTGTTACGAGTAGCTTCACTTAACATGAAGTGTATAGGTAGGTACCTATATGTTATATTTCAATGAATTCACAAATAAAAAAGTTATGTCAGATTAATGAATCACGCGGAACTATAGTTGGTAAAAATGTTATGACAATTCAACTGACCAGTTACAGTTGAATTGGCTGTAACTTTAGATAACTTTATAACTTTTTTTGCGTTAAAAAATGTATTGGGATTTGAGATGACATGACAACGCGAACGATAATGTAAATTTAAAGTGGCAACTCGTGGTAGACGTACTGATAACAGGAATCTGAAGAAGATTGTGAAGCGAGACTTGCTACATCTTAGCAACGTCAACGTATTTGCTACAGATACAAGTGCTCAGTGGGTACCTGGACTGATTCACATCGTTCTAGAATGAGTGCCCTTTGGATTTGTTAGGGTCCTGACTAGGGGCGTGGTTTAAATAAAGAGCGGACTGTATCACTATGGGTTTAATTCGTCTGTCCACGATCTTTGACTAATAAGCTATTATGAGAGGTCAAGCGCGGTGCCTAGGATGTTCAAAGCCGAAGTGAAAGAACGTGGCGGGGCGGGGGTCCGCTTGCGGTCACCGCCGCCCCACCGCAGCCCGCTCCGCAGCCCGACGACCGTCGATTGTGTACGATGTGTCCCGAAGGCACCCGTGCTCTAAAAGTATTTGATAGAACAGTAAGTGCTCGGTCTCAGGAGAAACCTGAAGAACGAGGTCTAACTGCCGATCCCTACGCTCATGCACTATCGCGTGAGTCTGATACCTTTACTGACAAGGAAACTCGCGTGAATGCTCAGAGAGTTGGACTGCAAATGTTCGGTCTCAGGAGAATCCTCAAGAACGGGAAACACGTCTTACTGCCGATTGAGACTCACGCATTATCACATAAGTCGGAACCCTTTACTGACAAATAAACTAACTTAAGCTCTGAATTCAACGGGCAATAGCTGTAATAAATAAGTTAAATGAAGTTGTGAAACAGGGAATGAATAGAAAGTTCCTTAATGTAGCAGATGTGGCCTGTTGTAGTAAGCTGCTTATTACCAATAGAAATTCAATTACCGGGTCAGGATATCAAACGTCCACGTTGTGGAAAAAAGAAGTCACGAGCAAAAGCTATTACCTTATATATTTCAAAACACATTCAATAAAACAACATCATAAATATTATCCTGGTATCTTAGTAAGGTTTTTCAGTAACTGTTTTTTTAATTGTGATAATAAAACCCGCAACTACTATTTCTTCTTAACCACTGATTAACCACTGTTTGAACCGCTGATTGGGTCGTCAAAAATGATGATTTCGTTTTGTGTTGGTTAAAATAAACTCCATTTTACGCCGTATTCCAGGCGCCGCGTAATGTGTAGCCAAATAAGGATGTAATCTTACCGCCTTTTGATGTTGTAATTGAGAGCCAAGAATGAACACCAAAGTCACAAATAATTCTAGGAACCACTCTATAATGAGTATGCGTGTGTGAGCTCGTATATGTGTCTTGTTATTTTTAGGAGTGTTATTATTACGTCAGCATTTACTTATCTAGTAAGTAATTCTGTTCAACGTTAGATCAATAGAAAAATATGGGAGCTGCTCACATCAAGATGATTTGACATCTTCAGCCTTAAATGAGCAGAACTTTTACTTATTTATTATACATAAAGGGCTAATTGAGAAGCAAACCATTATGAGCTTAGGCAGACATATCTAAACATAACGGTGCGTGTACACCAAGCGAGCGAATGCTCATACTATCACAACTCTATGAAATTTTCTTGGTCTGTCACTGTTTACACATAAGAAAATTTGAGAGAGAGAGGATAGAATGAGCATTCGGTCGTTTTGTGTAAACGCACTCTAAGTAGGCAGCGAAACGCGCTTTGTTTACATGAAAATCAAACGTGCAACTTTTTTGACAGTGTACGTGTTTTAGTGTTGAAGGTGATCCGTTTTGAAACTTTCAAACTTTCATTTAAAAAAAAACACGCAACGCGCATTTTTTATTTACTGATTTACTATTAAGGCCCGTATTCCGAAACAAAACGTTTTTGTACTGACGTTTTTGTATCAACTGACGTTAAAAATTTGTTTGAAAAATTAACCAAACATCTCTAAATCACAAGATTTATCGAACAAAACGCTTCCAAAACTTTCACCTTAAAACGGTAAATAAGTAATTCAATGAGAATTAAAAATGTATCGTAATTTTGTTTCTCAGGGTGGTGTTGGACGCTGGTACATAAATTGTAATAAAATAACGTTTTTATTAAGAATGCCGCAGAATCAAGTAGGGTCAGGCACGAGATTGTAAATTTTTCACACCCTTTCTTTGTTCGCTGGCCAAATGATTTGTAGCTGAAAATTATAATCTGAAGCAAGTTCTCTTGCAGATTTGAACTAAGTTATTTCAACCTACAATTGATAATATTTTAAACCTATGGATTCTAATTAAGTTAAGGAGTAGTAACATTTTACATCAAATTAGTTTACGTTAGGCTTTTTTTTTTTTTTTTAATTTACTTAATCGGTTCATCATCATTATCCGTGCGGTCTATCCCGGTTGTGAATCCACACTGGTGTGTGAGGTCTCAGGGTCCGCCTTTCTTATTTTCTTGGCCCACTTCGCGCGGTCTTGTGCATCCTCAGTGGTGAGTCTGTTGGCACCTTAGAGCATTTATACGTTGGTACGCATGTCACCCTTAACGACGTCAAGCCACCGCTTCTTTGGTCGACCTCTTCTACCGGTACCTGGCGGAGGCGGCATGGCCAGACATTTGTTGCCCACGTAGTTTGCCGATCTCCGTGAGACATGACCATACCAACGAAGGCGGCACTCCTGCAGCTTGTCTGCGATGTCACGAACACAAAGGCTGCCGCGTATGTGGGTGTTACGCACGCGATCTTTGCGTACGCGAAATTTACTAAATCGGTTGATCTTTGGTAATGTTTGCTTCGAAAATGAAAATGGAAGGTATATTGTTTCATAAACAGCATTTATCATCAGTTAAATATCATTCGCAGCCAACAGTAAAGTTTTTTTATTCCTTTTCCTTCTTTTTCTATTCTCCTTTTTTCATTATTATATTATTTTCTAATTGGTTCTATTCATGGGGGTCGTTGCCTAGGGGTTGAGTATACCAGCTCTAATCCCGTTTTGTTCATTGCAGTTTTAATGTTAATTGTATAGTGATGGAAAGCCAAAGCAACCCGGATCCGGCAACAACACACATATCTCTCAGAACGTATTGTGTATCCGTTATACACAATAAGTTCTGAGAGAAATTTGTGCTCCTACGTGATCCGTCCATCAGGACTGCAACAGTCGATTTGACTCGGACTACCTATATAGCAACATCCTAACGCAGAATAAACACAAATGTTCATCACACGAATATTTGGCCATGGTGGGGATCGAACCCGCGACATTTGGCACAAAAGGCAGGATCGCTTCGCGCCAATAGCTTAGCTACGAGTATGATTATGTTCAAACTCTTTTCGTTCAGTGCTGAGACGCGAGCGTGTACACAACAGATGCCCCTGTGGTCAGTTGCCTATGGTTGCGCAACGAGTGCATGTAATTGTTTTGCATAGGGGCCGAATTACGTCTTACTATATAAATGTCTAGTCAACGTCGTAAAATTATGAAAACACACGGAATCGTGTCTCTTTTGAATGATATTTTGGAGGACGAATGAGATGGCGAACCTTCACCGTACTCGATGATGATTATGTGTTGGAATCCAGCAAACTGAAAATGCAATTCAAAGGGACTTTTTTTGCGTCAGGAAATGCATTTAGGCATTCCCAAGGCCAGGGATTCGGGACACTTGGGAACTCGGTACTCCTGGTAAAACAAAGACCCCTACCCACTAAAACCTGACGGTGGTCATCTTCGGCGCAGAATGGAATGGACCCGGAATCCCCAACAAGGGAGAGACTCCTCACAGGACCCTTCGGCGCGCAAAGCCGCCTGG
Source organism: Udea olivalis (assembly GCA_947369235.1). Lineage (NCBI taxonomy): Eukaryota > Metazoa > Arthropoda > Insecta > Lepidoptera > Crambidae > Udea > Udea olivalis. Next base: position 10,705,788 of record OX376341.1, on the reverse strand, counting down.
CAGCCAGCCAGATAACACAGACCACTGTGTCCGAAGACACGCGTTAACATCTTCCTCAGGATCGCAAACCGAAACACACGCAGGCCCCGCGCTTCGCGACTCCAAGGGCCCTTTTAGTCGCCTCTTACGACAGGCAAGGATACCTCGTTAGTATTCTACTCCCCTAAGGGAACAAAGGGACATACCTCAAGGTAACTAACTTTATTATTTACAATAGCACAAAATATGGAGTAGAGGTTGTGGATTCCATGAGTCGCAAATACAATGTAAAAGCGCCTTCTAGACGTTGGCCTGTTCACACATAATAATGTTATACTCCGCGGGTATGAATGCATGGGTTCTGTATAAAACTAATAACGGCTGTAAAATGAAACGCAGAGACTTTTTATTGCAACTGGGAGAAGAGTAAGGGTCACTGAGTATGATTATAAGAAAAACAACAATACCTACCTGAAAATATACCGAAACACATAGCTGCAAATCCAGAAAAACGTACAAGGTATCAGGTCAAGTCAAAATGCACTATGATAAGTCTTCTATGAAGTGCCATCAGTGCAAAAAAAACTGTATGCAATAAATGTATCTACTAATAAAGAATATTACTTATTGCTATTTGTTCTCCAAATAGCAATAACTAGTTTATAGTATTTTTTGTAGACTACTGTACTTTTAGTACACTACAAAGTACTATGTCAGTTCTGATTGTTTTTTTTTAAACCAAAAAAATGCTTGACTGATCACCAATAATTTGTTACGTTTCTGTTTTGTAAGGAGTAAGAATTGGATTTTTATTAATAAATAAACATGCTTTTGCAAACAATAAATAGTTTTAATAATAATTTTCATTATCTGCTAAGAAACGTTGCAATAAATACAATGGGACAAATTTGTCACAGCGCGGTTTTGGGTGGGGTGGGCGTACGAAACCATCGTTGCGCAAACGGCATTGCTTCCAGAATTTCGTTTCACTTTTCCTGTACATGTTCAGTCAACTGGCGTTAGATCACGATAGTGTTGCACAGCGCACATGTTTATAAATGTCTCAATTTACACGCGATCGCGTATGCAAAAGTGCCGTATTATCTGCATTATATAAAGAAGCCCACACATTTCTTTTAAAGGACGTTTTAAAGGGGTAATTTGTTAATGGAGCGGCCGCAAATCTCCGTTATCTAGATGCTACCACGACCCGCTTTTTCGAAACAAGTAAACTTGGCGTGGTTCCTTTTTTTTCTAAATAATGTTCGCAAGTCGCCTTGTTTAGTACCCCTTTAGCGATAAGAACTCTTAAAAAGATATTAAGGGCTTTTAAAGAAATTGTCTCGTTGGTTTGCTAAAGACCACTAAGTTAACTCAGGTTTTATCCAACTGTGAGACAGCTACTTTGTGCTACCAACTTTTTAATGTTACCTACTTGCATTTTGTGGTACAGTCGGCATAGCAATGAAAAGGTATTCCCAATGTTTTACAATTCAACTGACGGTCATCAACTATACAGTAACATTCATCTACATCCAGAATGATGATTTTGACATACCTACCGGGTGATCTCTTTGAACATGAATATTTCTGTTGGTGGTGAATTTTAGTTAGTCAGCTAAAGAAGGGCGGCGAACTTCCATGTAATTTCAGACCTATACTTACGGGCCGCATACATAAAAGAAATCGGTTGATGTTTTTAGAACTACGCTAGACTAACAAAAAAGTTAATTTATTTAACTCTTTAAAATGAACCTAAAACTAAAAACCTTAAAAAATATAATATAAAAACTAAAATATATTATTAAAAGGTCCCTTCAGTTATCAAGGACTTGAAAAAACGATATGGCATACCCAGTGAGTGACTATGCAAGTTTTTTACTTTAATTTTAAAGTCACCATACAAAATCAGTCGAGCAGTCAGTATTTCTGTATGAAAACCTAACGTTAAAGTCGAATAAAAAAAAACACTTACGTATCTACTACATACTTACTGGGTATGCCATAACATTTTTGTACGTCTTTCGATAGTTAACCGGTGTAGGATGCTACCAAATTAATTTTATAACTTTGGTCATTGCTAATCTAGATCCCATCTACATTTACATCTACATATATTTGTTAGATTAAATTTTTTAGAGCAGTTTCAGGCTAAAAATACGTAGAGTGTTCGTTTTTGACTCTCATCAAAGCTAGTTAAAGTTAAAAATAGGAGAGATGTCCCTGCAAAATTATAAAATAAATATCAGAAACATTCATATTTATTTAATCGCACGTCGCTGACTCAACTCTCTAAATTAGTTTTAGAATCAACTCTCTAAATTAGTTTTAGAATTAATTATTTTAACTCATATGTATGTTAGTCTGTAAGGTATTTGTCTATGGGCCTCTGTTATATGTAACTTTTGTTAAAACACTTGTTAATCACTTTGGGTTAAAACGCACATGGTAAACTATATAACAATAAATATTCTCCAGACAAGACACCAATTGCCATGGCCTCGAAGTATAGATAAATACCCTTTTGTTACGAGGTACCAGACACGGATTCAAACCAGGAGCTGCTCACGGCACACCTAGAATAACGACACCAGGGAAGCCAAGGTAAGAAACCGTGCTACAGCGCACTACGCCAATCGTGTCGTCAAAAAGTGAGTGAGTAAAAATGGTTGTCGTATTAATAATAGTACCGCAGTAACAAAAAACTTTATTTCCACTTGAACAACTGAAAAGAGAATCAGCAACGACCGGGCGGCCCAAAAAGCTTTAAAAATGTTAAAAATCACACGCCTTTTGGTGGGTGTTGATACTTCACAAATATTCTCATATAACCTGTCATCACTAGCGCAACGTGCTACCGATATTGTTAACACGCTAGCCCCTACAGTGATAAAAACAAACAAACTCGGTCCCAAGTTTGTTTACATCAAGCCACTTGTTGGACGGCCGATTCCAAACGAAAACAAACAGTGCGTATGAATTATTGTGATTGTAAACCCTATTTTTGAAGGGGCGGTAAAGGGTTCGATTTTGTTTGGAAAGATCTTGTGATGTTTTTGTTGAATAGATGTGATAGCAACATTGTTTGGCTGAACAAAGTTTCTGGATATAGTTTTGACTGATAACCATTTCTTTATTTAATAGTTCGTACACAAGATACTCGTATAACGAAAAGTTGAATATTTAGAACTTGTTAGTTCATCGTAAATGTCATTAATGCATTAGTGGCTTTTACTCATAAATTAAATATCAATATTGTGCGAAATAAATCGTTTTTAATTATCCGTTTTAGTACTTTTTAGAATAAAATTTCAAGTCCATTGTATCGTTATGAATAAAATAAGTATCATCCGTACATAATCTTACCTTTTGTTTTTAGTTGATTTCTGCAAATTGGGGAGAGCAGGAAGCCTTTATTCTGTTCAAATAATAGAATCTATATGGTCCAAATGCCTGACTATCATTGAAATCAAGTCTAGTGACGATACGTTTGGCGCAGTGCGCTGTAGCACGGTTTTTCGCCTTGACTTGCGTGGTGTCTAGGGTTCGTATCTCAGACGGGTCAATTCAGGATTTTTGAAATGGGCTCGGGACTGATTGTGCTGGAAGATGCCCTAGGCTTATTTCACAGGTAAATTTATTCCTAATTCGACACCATGACAATTTGACGGTCTTGGGTGTTGAACACAAATTCTCTGGATTTCGGCCAGAACACTATTATCGGTAACCTTTAGTAAGGATGATGTAAATACGAGTATATTTAATAAAATTTCGTCTCAAGAATTAATCACGACATGAGCAAAATGTTGTAGTAGGTCTCACGTTTGTTATATACGGGCATTGCATGGAAATCACATACGAGGGCGACACTGAACGTTTTTAGAACAGTACGTCTACCATGAGTTGCCACTTTAAATTCACATTATCGTTCGCGAAAAAAAATGTATTGGGTTTTGACATTATCGTGTCATGTCATGTGTCATCCCAATACAATTTTTAACGCGAACGATAACGTAAATTCAGAGTTGCAACTCGTGGTAGACGTACTGGCCACTTTCAAACGATATAATGAATAAATAAGTTCATATTTTGAAAATGGAACTCTTTGCCCAATATAATTGTGGATGTATTTCATTAATTTGTCAATAATTTGGTTAACGATTCGGCGGCAAATTGGATACCAACTCAGTCATTTGGCTCGGTCCGGAAACGTACGACCCGGATTGTCGACGATTCAAAGCAGACAAGCCAGCCATATAGTCTGAGGAGAGACCTCGCTTCGCTTTGCGTGTTCTACCGCTTGTACAACGGGTTTTGTTCTGAGGAACTGTTCGATATTATGCCCACGGCTACTTTTTACCACCGCACCGCTCGCCACCGGCATGGATCCGCAATGGTCTCGTACAGTTCGGTTTCAGAGATGTTTCCTTCCGAGGACTCACTGCTGAGGTTGAGTTATAGTATGGAGTTCTTCAAGAGCGGTTTGAGAAGGTTTTTGCAGGGTCGACAACGCGAGTGATACCCTTATAAGCGCATAAAAGCGTCTGTACGCGCCTACGCGCGCTTCCGTTAATTGACTTACGCGCTTAACGCTCGTCTGAAACTACTCTTACTGTGCAGATTTAAAACGCCGCAGCGCTGGAGCTTCCAGGGAAATAATTTTGTCATTGGTTGCAAATGGCACCTAAATTCCAAAAAACCTTTAGATTAATTTATGAAAATTTGTCAATCTTATCCACGCATTTACAGCTAAAACTTTCCAATATGATGATATGTTTTGTATTATAACAGTAATTTCCGCACAAAAGAGCACATTCACATTGAGCAAATTTTTAAAAATAGTAATGGATGGAACACAACTTTAGTTTAAATTATTACTTAATTTTATTAATTGCTTTGATCTAATTAAAGGATGTTCTGCAGTTTAGATAATTTTAGAGGCCTTTTTAACCAACCTAGAAAATGTAAAAATAAATGCAAATAAAGTAATGGCTTTTGTGATAGAGAATCTTATTTAGTAAGATTAAGGGTTCGTTATCAAACTAATCAGAGTATTCAATTTCTCTGTCGAAGGCTTAGGATGAGATACGATGAATACCTATTTTTTTTAAACAAAACAAAGTTACAGCTTGGTATTATGAACAAAGAAAACACCGCAATAGCCCAAAATTTCATTTTGTTCTGTTTGAAATGTCATTAGATGGAAAAGGGACAGCTAATTTGATTTGCCAATTGAATTATTTCTCCAGCAGTGGGACAGAATATAGGCTTATAACTTTACAATATTATACTTTATATTTTATTAGCTATAGTTTGTTGAACTGGCTTGACGGTAACAATAGTTCACTCATTAAATTCATATCATTTTCTATGTTTCTTTTTTTCTGCGCAACTGAATCATCAGCGAATGAATTTATGTTCCCAGAATTCTCGACAAATGCAATTTCCGGTTTTTTTGTCATGCAACGCAGCGGCAACAATATTTCGGCTATCACAACCGGAAAAATCTTCCGAGGCACTCAATCTACTTCAGAAAAGTTAAACTGGGTTAAAAAAGTCCCCGGTCGCGATCGTAAAAAAACCAGCCGTCGGAATAACGGGCGACGGAGCTGGCTCTGAAGCAGCCATGAATAATCCTCCCGTCAGCACCATGCGAGCTCGCTGCCCAATTAAAAACGTACTCTTTCCACGATTTTTAGCTTAGAATATTGCATAATAAGCCAATAAAATACCCCACTTAACGCCTGCGCGGCCCGGCAGCTATGAAATATGCACTTTTTACCCTAATTACTGGGAATTGAAATTAAATTCAAGAACTGAACCGCTTAATTCGTGCTTCGACTACAAATACAGAAATTCACTTCAAAATGCAAATACTTCTAACTGGTAGGGAGAAGATATACAGACACAGGTGCTTAATAGCAGGAGTGGTCCTGAGATAGAGTGGGACGATCTTTCTTTACCTTGATCAAGGGCAAGGGGCCAAACACTACTCAATACTCAATCGACACTGTCTTGTCTTATTATTTGGTACCCTAAAGTGTCACGTTTCCGAGTTATTTGGAGGTGAAGATTGAAATGAAAAAGGTGATATTAGTTAAAAATCTAATAATTATGAGGCTTTTCTCGTTATTTTGTTAACAGATTGTGGATTATAGAAGACAATAGATAGATAGATTAAATGAGCGAACTTTTTTAATATTTGGACAACTTTCAGTAGTACTTTTTTCTTTACGACCTCAGTTGAACATGAAGTATGTAAATTTTTTGATTTATATTTTTTCTTGCAATATTAATACTTTTTAAAACGACATGGGTTTTCCAGCTCAATAAAATAACTCGTCAAAGTAAGACAAATTACCTGCTAATCTTTTGGCAAAAAAATTATTAAACTTAATTTTTTGATACATTTTTTAAAATAATTATAAAATAAAAACTAAAATTGATCATAACTTTTTAACGGTTGGAAATCGGACCAATATTGATAGGGTTAAAACGCTCAGAAATGACCCCTGCTATGCGCTTTTTTGATTTGATCCTTACTTCCAGGGACACCCTGTATAGTTATAGTACTTTTATTGTGCGCGAAAACTTCTAAAAAAAATGGCGGCAGGTCGCTATGCCAGCTTACATACCCCTTTGACAATGTAAACAAAGATGGTGCTGGCCAGATTTGAACTCGGTACCACACGATCCATTTGAGGTGCATAAACTCTAAGGGCACGATGCTTTCCACTGAAGTACAAGTAGTACAAGTACAATAGAGATTTAAGATTAAAAAAGTAAGTGTACGTAGACCTAATCACAAACCAACGCATTTTTTTTTAGTTAGTATTTATAAATTGTGCCAGTGCACACAACTTACATTTTTCCACACTTTTTTTCCACCTTCAGGTGACTTTGGTCATTCCCAAGTGAATGTAATCCTGTTGTTACCTTATCGCAGTTTGCAGCAAGTTGAGAACGAGGTCAAACGCAATTAAGTACATTTGTAATAAAAGGCAGCTGAAAGGATCCATTATGCAGTTCCAAACGTGAGCTTTATTGTAATTTCCAGTCATATACTATTTCACGTTTCAGTATTTAAATTCAGAGCTTGATTGGTGCAAGAATGCAAAAAATGGGATTCTGATAAATTCCAAATGTAAGAAAAAACGTGTATTCTGCAAACTTTTTGCGTATACCCTTAAAGGCGGTCCGTCACCTGGAGCATTTTTCTGTAATGTAACGTTACTGAGTCGTGCATTACATCAGTGAGGGAGGAGAACCGAGCTTTACAGTGAGCAACTTGATGATATAATGTGTAATATTTTGATACAACTTCCCTGAAGTTTTGTATGGCAGTACTGTAATGTAATGCTCAAAATCTAATCTGCAATATACATTACAGGCAAATGTTCTTCATGTTAGGGAGGCAGTACTGTAATGTTATGCTCAAAATCAAATTTGAAATGTTACATTACAGGAAAATGCTCCAGATAAGGGGCCATCTTTACGAGGCCAACCTTAACTAGGTTCACGCTTAAAATAAAATTAGGTGCAATGGAATCAAACATGCGGACACGCAGTTTTTTTTCTGCGTGCTGTGATATGCGTGGCAAATTAAAAGCCATTACTCAAGATGACTAAGATTTATGTTACTATGTTTTATGAGGCAAGTTATAGTACAGTACAGTTATAGTGGTTATGGTCTACTTTAGTTCGTGATATCTCCAACATTTTATCGTATTTTTGAGAATAAAATCAATAAAACAAATAATTATCAAAGAACAAAAAAAAAATTGAGGTCAAAATACTCCTGTAATCATCTACAGGAGTATTTTGACCTATTTTAAAAAACCATCTGGAAACAAAACTGATATAGACCTGTAAACTTTCCTAAGTTTAAAAGTCAATTTCAGTTTTGTTTTTGCAGCAAATGGTTGTGTAGATAGATTAAAGCTAGTCGAGGATATTATCGCAATAAATCACTTGTCACTTTAAATTTACGCGAACGATAACGTAAATTTAAAGTGGCAACTCGTTGCAGACGTACAGCCCACTGCCACTTCAGTTTGCTACACTTCTGGACTACGTCAGTCACTTTATTTCTCAGCCGGATTATCTCGTTCCGGACCTTGTCTCATAACGAGATGCCTAGCATGCACCTTTACATAGCTGTCTGAGTGACGTGTAATATCTGCTGTTTCTATCAATAGCAAAATCGCGTTGTTATACAGTGAAAGGACTTGTCTCTTTGTGCTAGTCAATTAATACGCGAGGCCGGCTCCCGCGGCATTTCAATTCGGTGCGGTTTCACACATACGCGTATTGCTTTTCGGTGATTAAATTTCGCACATTGTTTTAATAAAAGTCACAGAATTTTTTATACCTTTTTTAGTTCTCTGCAGGCTTTTGCTTTATGTTCTTCTATTTTGTGAGGGATCGTACTGAATTTATTCTAATTATGTTTAGTCGTCAAAATTAATCTAATCTTACATAATAGCTTATACATCGCTTAATGAGTATTCCATATGATTTACCTTGCAGGTTATTAATCACCTGGTTATTTTGAACCAAACAATGTTAACAATTCAAATATCTTAAGAAAGAAAGAATTACTTAGATCTGTAGTAACTTTGACAAATTCATCTTAATAAGGTACCTACTCAATTGTGCCTACTCGTATGTATTACTAGTAGATATAGTGCAGAATTGAAGTATATTATGTTGTATACAGTAGAAACCGAGTTTTGATTGTGGTTTAATTCACGTATTATGCAGTTGTGTTGAATAACGAGACAGTTTTATTTTTAGGTCAGCTTGTTAGAATTCATATTTAAATACATTTAGGTCTAATTTATTGTTTTATTAGATAGCCATACTTATATTTAAACCACTTTCAATCTTGTAGTTTTAAGATATCAACATTCCATAGAGTAAATATGAACTAAAGGTTTATGTTTACTCAAAATAGGAAGTTTAAATAGCCCCACATAAACTCAACCTTTATCAAACCAAAGGAACGCTAGACGCAAAACAAGACAGTCAGATATTTTTTTCTAGTTTAATTTGCTTGCACTATGTCATAAAATATTAATGACATGGTAGAGTCTACGTACGTAACCGTTGTATTTCAATCTTATTTTGGGGTTCCAAGCCATCGGACCGCTGCATAGCAGCGCCGATTTCGAGTATTTCTTGTATGTAAGTGCCGAAAAAGGGCGTGCGAATCTATTTCACGCACATTACTCTGACTTATGAGTTATTACAGCTGTAAAACTCAGCCCATATCGGTATTATTTACCCGCATTTTTGATAATTTGAAGGGAACAGCTTATAAACTCGACTTTGATTTCCAAGGCAGAGAGCAAATTTTTTTAATAACTCTGATTTACGTATCTGTTTTTTATATTGGTAACACTTTAATTTTTAATATTGGACTGAATATTTTGAATTTCATTAGAAAGAGTTTTGATTGGTTTATTTTCGCAAAATCTTATAGATATCATTTTATGTAGGTAAGTAAGCACTTTACGACATCTTGAGATTCACTTCTGTAATCATTTAGGATATTTTTAATTTTACAATAAATGGAGGAGAACGGCGAATTTCTATGGGACTTCAGGCCCAGATTTGCGTGAAGCATTCACGAATAAAAGTAACTGATACGTGAAGCGACAAGCATGATTAGCAAAACGTGCTTTAGCTGCACCTCGACGCACTAGGTAGAAGCGACATTTGTAAGGAATGGTACTTAGTTAGGTAAGCTTTTGAGTCGTGACTTTTTACCATTCCGTAATCATTTATTCACCAATTTAATATTTTGTCAACGACTGCGAAGTGATCAAAATTATTATTTTTGCAGCGATAATAAAGAAGATAATAAATAAAGAATAAAGAAAATAAATAATAATAACTTTGGCCGCCTTACAAACAAACGTACTTAAGAGTTCTTTGTCAGGTGGCAACAAGGTGCGCGCCTTCAACGGTTGGGTGATGCCCTTATTGATATACTCCTTCGGCATACTGAGATGGACTCAAACTGAGCTGGGTGCTCTGGATACACGAGTCCGAAATTTGCTCACAACGCATCGCATGCTACACCCACGCTCGTCTGTTATGAGATTGTACATCCCACGGAAGGTGGGTGGTCGTGACTTTTTAAATGCCAAGGACCTTCACAACCGTGAGGAGTGCAATCTCAGGAGGTTTTTCCTCAACAGCGAGTGTGGGATTCATCGCGACGTTGTGGCAGTTGACAAGGGGCTCACGCCGCTCTCCTTGGCAAACGAGAACTGGCGTCAACTACCGGTGCTCACCACCGACGACCGCAAGGAAATATGGAAGAGCAAGGAGCTACATGGGAGGTTCTATCGGGCCTTAACAGGGCCCGATGTGGACCTCTCCGCATCGGTGAACTGGCTACACTTCGGGGACCTCTTTAGGGAAACCGAGGGGTTTGTCTGTGCAATTGCTGATGAAGTTATCAAGGTGAATAACTACCGGAGAAACATCATGAAGGACGGTACGGTTGACATTTGTCGGGCATTCCGCCGTCCTGGCGAGTCTATTCGCCACGTTATTTCCGGTTTTTCTCACCTTTCTAACGAAGAGTACTTGGACAGGCACCACCTAGTAGCCAGGATCATCCACCAGCAACTTGCTCTTCGATATGGCCTTGTCGAGTCGGAGGTACCGTACTATAAGTACGCACCGGTACCAGTTCTAGAAAATTGTCGTGCATTGCTCTATTGGGATTGCTCTTTCATCACGGACAGGACTATTGTAGCCAATTTTAAAAAAAATTATAAGTCAGGTGAGAAAAGTGACCCATCCAATTATAGACCTATTTCTATTCTACCAGCTATGAGTAAAATTTTTGAAAAAATTATATTGAATCAATTACATTCTCACTTTGCTTTGAATAAATTATTACATAGTAATCAATTTGGATTCACTAAAAATAGGAATACAACCGATGCAGGTGTTGCGCTCATCAAACACATATTTGATGCGTGGGAAGGCAAGCAAGATGCAATAGGAGTTTTTTGTGAATTATCAAAAGCATTTGACTGCGTAGATCATGAAATCCTACTGATTAAGCTGAGGCATTACGGTGTTTCAAATATTTCACTTAGCCTTATAGAATCTTACCTCACTGATAGAATACAAAAAGTGAGTATCAATGGTACGAACTCTTCCGGTGCCACCATACGTATGGGCGTGCCCCAGGGATCAATATTGGGTCCTCTGCTGTTTTTAATCTATATAAATGACCTGCCTTATTTTGTCAAAGACCTATGTGGGATTGTATTATTTGCTGATGACACTTCTCTAATTTTTAACGTAGATAGAAGTAACAAAGCGCTTGACGACGTAAATAATAAATTTTCTATGACCAATGTAAGACAGGTCGATACCATTATAAACATGAATAACGAGCCATTAGAGATTGCGAATTCCACTGTATTTCTGGGAATTACTCTCGATTCCAAGTTACAGTGGGGTCCGCATATTTCTGCCCTGGCAGGAAGACTTAGTTCGGCAGCTTATGCTGTTAGAAAAATAAGGCTCCTGACTGATATCGCAAAAGCAAGATTAGTGTACTTCAGTTATTTTCACAGTGTTATGTCGTATGGTCTTCAGTTGTGGGGCTCGGCAGCGGATCTCAACACCATCTTTGTTCTTCAAAAAAGAGCCATCCGCTCCATTTACAACCTTAGACCACGCGACTCGCTTCGTGAAGTATTCAAAGAGATAGATATTTTAACGGTGTACTCTCAATTTATTTATGATAATGTAGTATATGTCCGTAAAAACTTGCATCTCTTCAAGAAAAACAGTTATGTTCATAAACTCAATACCAGAAATAAAAATAAGCTCGTAACTCCCAGAGAAGACTGCATAAGGTAGGGAAATCATTTGTTGGTCAATGTGTAAAATATTTTAATAAGATTCCGCAAACTCTTGTTGAACTGCCTCTTCACAAGTTTAAGTCACAAATCAAAGCTAAGTTAATGAAGCGGGGTTATTATAGTGTTAAGGATTTCTTAAATGATAAGAATTTGTGGTCATCTTAGGTATAATCTGCTCCTCTGCACACTTTTTTGTTATGACTTTACTCTGTCAATTCCATTTTTGTGTATAAAAACAAGATTGAAAAGAGTAATCATCGAGTTTCTTGTCGGAGTCTTCTCGATCGGAAACAACCTCCGAACCGGTGGTAGAGTGACATTATATTTAATTATGATATGAACTATCATAGTATTATTTTATGTAAGTTTATTTTTATTCAGTATATTTTTGCTACAATTTTATTTTTTGTTACATGACATGTCTTAAGTACTTTTTATAAGTCTATATGAATAAAGATATTTTTTACTTTTTACTTTTCACTTTTACAATATGCCTGATATCGTGCTGGTAGACCGATCACAACGCCAGGCAGTGCTCGTCAACATCACCATTCCACATGACGATAACCTCGTAAAAGCTGAGAAGGACAAACTCAGCAAGTACCTTGACTTGGCTCACGAGGTGACCGCCATGTGGAATGTTGATTCGACGATCATTGTCCCGATAGTCGTATCGGCGAACGGCTTAATAGCGAAGAGCCTCGACCAACACCTGGAGAGGCTCTCGCTCAGCGGTTGGGTCAAGGGTCAGATGCAGAAGGCGGTGCTCCTGGACACGGCTCGCATTGTCAAGAGGTTCCTCTCTCTGCAGCCCTAACCACCGGTAGTCTGGGCCTTGCCTGCCCTGCTGCCGGCGGCACCATAGGTTAAGGTTTTCATAGTATTTTTATAAATCATTGTTTTTATAACTTTAATTTAAGCTTAGGTTTTATGATTGTAATTATGTATTTGGTTTTTATAATTATAATTCATGAGTTGTTTTATTGTTGTAAATCTTTGTTTTATAGAAATACTGTACAAATTTCATACTTAAGTTACATAATGAATAAAGAGAATAATAAATAATAAAATAAAATAAACTAAAATAACTAAATTTTTATATTGTGAGCTATATTATAGATACAACTTGTTTACAGAGAATACATAGAAAACCTTTCGTTCTTTAGTACTTATTTGAAATAGTGAAAAATACAACATTTATCAATTCAATTCAATTTATTGCAAGTCACATAAAAACATCGTCATAATATTTTTTTCTATTTCATTCCATTCATTAAACAAACATAAACATAAAGTCCAAGCTGCAGCTTGTTTCTCTATCTCTGAACCAGCTTCAGGTGTTATTTTCTCATTTCTATTTATCCTTTTTTTTGTCTTGTATTATACGATTTTAAGTTTTTTATTCTAAGTGTGGGAAACCAACGTGACGTTTTTTTTAAAATGATTTCATGTGTTTCAGGCCTACTCTCCTCGTCTTCCTTTCGTTTTTGTTTTTGATTAAATTATCGCATTATTATTAAAGGGTTGTTATTATTATTCCGTCTTATTTTCTTTTTAACGATATTCGTAAGAATTTGCGTTATATTGAACTTTTTTGGCTTTTAGTGAGCAACCAGTTAATAATTCACGTGAGTACCTACGGGACGGTCTACATCTACTTACAAGCAGATGACATGAGGAGCGTCAAGTTTTTAATTATTTCTGGCCAAAATGGCCGCGTCCGCAGAATAGAGGCATAGAGATGAAGAAGTGGGAAAGAAGGGTGTACGCTCATAGGAGCGTAATAACAATAATCTTATCCAACTACGTCGCTCACTGCGAACTACTTGACTTCTTAATGGCTAAGGTAATTCTCCTCTTTTTTATTATTAACGGATCATTAACAATGTGTCTGAATATTTGTAAACTAGCATTAATAATTTATATTCAGTCTATTTATAGGAAGTTCATTTACCTAGACTTGGAACTCAAAACAACATCTTCTGGTTCAATAATAAGGTTTATTTTGCAAGTAATGAGGGCGCACCGACGTGCGTAGCGTATAAGCAAGCTTTGTCATGTGATTACCTTTTGCACAGTGGAGTGTGATATTATATCGCGGAGTCGAGACGCCGCGGCGCCGAATCGGAGGAACGACCACTCGATGGGGGCTGATACACTGGTGATACCGGTTTGTACACACTGGAGGCAAATTAAAAAGAAAACAGTTATTTTGTATTTGCTAGTATAATATTTGAATAAAGTTTATACAATGGTGCAATGGGAAGAGTTCATGCTTTTAGCACTTAGGGTTCTGTTTCTGAACATAAAAAAACGACAAAAATACAACTTTATCGAGGAATCCGTTGGAGATCGAAGCCTTCGCTTGCTGAGTGACTTAAATAAAAAAAATACGTACAACAACACTCCAACTATTGTCATACTTACGAGAAGTAGTATAAATATCATGATGTAAAAGATAAGGATCAAAGCCACTCCAAGCACATCCAGACGCGAGCCAATTCAGATAAGTTTGTTTTCTGAATTGACCTATCAGGTCCATTTAATTCGGTCTTTTTTAATCCGGGACAACACACCAGACAAGGCGAGTAACCGCATTAAAGCGCACTTCGCCAATTGTGTCGTTAAGACCTTAAGGTAGTCCCTCACCTAGAGCATTTTCCAACGTTTCAGATTCGCCTTTAAGCATCACATTACAATACTCCCTGACATGACAAACATTCGCCTGTAATGTAAATTTTAGATTCGATTTTGCGCGTTAGATAACAAAACTGCCTTTCAAAACTTCAGGTAAGTTGTATCAAAATATTACACATTGTAACATCAAGCTCCTCACTGTAATGCACGGTTCTCCTCCCTCTCTGATGTGATGCTCGAATTCGTAACATTACAGTTTGCGCACTGTAATGCGTGGTTTTCCTCGCTCACTGATGTAATGCTCGACTCTGTAACGATACATTACAGGGAATTGCTCCAGATGAGGGAGCACCTTTAGAATAAATTTAAAAAAAAAATTACCTAAACATTGAGTCGAAACATCAATGTATCGTTGAAAGACACCTAGTGTGCACAGTGCTCGTCTATTGAACCTTAACTAACAGGTCAGACTAAGGAAGTGCGCTGAGATACCGAACTCCGCACAAAAACACGATATGACAGAGAGTAATCTGACCGAGAAGCATACTAGCCCGATCTCTTTTAAAATCGTGTCATCATTTTTCTTGAAACGAATGAATAATTCACGAAGTCATTTGGTATATTCAACGAGCGTAAATCCCTTAAATGCATGTTAATTTTGTTTTTTTGCAAAATCATTGTTCTGGTATTGGAATTATAACTTTGGGGAATGATGATGATGACAATTAACAGTATCCAAATTTTCTTAGGGTTTTCTGTTTTGTACTAGAAACAATATTTTTTCCTCATATCCCTCAATTTTTTCTGAGATTACTTTTAGTGGTAAGTATATAAGGTCCACATTGGCTCACCTAGAGCTCTTTACCCGAAATTATTCTTCCTACCGATTCGTAATCCGAACACATTGACATTATACTAACTTAACAACTTAGCGTTTATATCAACCTATCCCTGAACTGAAAAGCTTATAAATCTAGATATTTGCTTGTTAAATCCGTCCAGTAGTTTACCGTTAGTACTTAAGTTTTTTTGTTGATTGCTTACATAACTGTAGCGATAGAATGATAATGTATTGTAATAATCTCTTAATAAGCTCAGCAAAGGAAGCCGTCTAACATCCGAATGAGTTTCTTTGAGGCAGCAAAGAAAGGCTATCGAATAATGTTACTCTATTATAAGTAGTGCCTCATATCAAGCCGAGTGTTCATATTCGATGTTCCAATAAAGTTTTGTCAGGGGATCTTTGCCGGCAAATAATAAAGTATTACAAAAGCCAAAGACCGTCATTGTTGCTGGTACTTCAATCCCGAGAGCCGGAGTGCCGTTGGGATGGGCGAGTCGACTTGAACGAAGTAGCGGATTGTCTAACCTGCAATGCAATTTTATAGTATGATGCATGGTGCTCAAATCTGAGAAGCTTATATTTTAAAACAATGTATTTGAATTAATATTGAATGATCTAAGCTTAGTTATAAGCTCCGTTGTACTCTTTTGTGGGTATCATGTAAGTATTAAATTATTGTTTTCTTCAGATTTAATCAAGTGTTCTTACATTTGTTGTTGTAGTTCTTTTTCAGGACAGTGAGAGGTAAAGGGAAATGAAAAATAAAATGTATTTATGTAACGTATTAGGCAGATTAAGGTTGATCTGGTGATCTCAAACAAAGTACAGAAAGCAACAAAATATCAACTACATACAACAAACATTAAAAGTACATACAATAAAAACACTGTTCCACGCACGGGGTACAGGTGTGTTCTAATATAAAATAAGGTTTTTTTATATTTCTGAGTGAGAATCAAAACAAATACCTATTTATAGTCATACAATAATTTTTTGTTCCACTTCACATTTATAATTGACGACCGACTTGGTGTAATGGTTAAGAAGTTGGCTACTACACCAGAGGTCGCGGGTTCGATCCCCGCACAGTACAAACATTTGTGTGCATGAACATGTCTGTTTGTACTGGTCTGGGTGTCTCCTATGTATAATAAGTATGTATTTACAAAAGAAAATGTATTTAAGTATGTTTATCCGTTGTCTAGTATCCCATAACACAAGCTTTAATTAGCTTACTTTGGGGCTAGATGGCGCTGTGTGGAATAATGTCCAGGGATATTTATTATTTATTTATTTATTATAATAAAATCAAAAACTCTTTATTCTTATCAAAACACGACACGATTGGCGCAGTGTGCTGTAGCACGGTTTCTCCTTGGCTTCCGTAGTGTCCCGAGTTCGATCCCGGTCGGGTCAATTCAGAAAAATGACTTTTTCTAAATTGGCTTGGGTATGGGTGTGCTGGGAGACGCCCCTGGCTTATTTCCTTGTCTGGTACTTCGTAACACAAGGATATTTATCCTTACTTCGAGACCATGACAATTGGTGTGTTGTCTGGCGCATATTTATTTATTTATTTTATTTAAAACACAGCAACACTTCTGGTTTGAAAAATATGGGGTAGGGCTTTCACCTGTGGTTGACTTCCCAGCAATCCGCACTCAATAGTTTGCTGCGTCTTTTCTGGTCCGCACCGCTAAGGAGTGAAAGTGAATAGACATTTTCTGGGTAAGCGTCTACCACCATCGGCTACTATATCGCTTACCACCAGGCGAGACTGAGGACAGACGCAAACCCATTAAAACACAACTAAAAACATTCAATTTTTTAAAACGTATTTATTCATCTTTACTAGGAACATGTAGATTTTTTATCCCTTCGGACATATTGGGGACAGTATTGAGTGCATGCAATGATTTCAAACGGCTTTAAAAAAAAATTCCCAAATTAACCTACAAAAGTCTTTACCTTTTAGATGGGCTGGTTTAGTTGTACTATCTCCTGCGCGGCCCCAAAAGCAAATAAGTAATAAAAAAATGGTTATTGAGCCTGTGCATTTCATAGATTTATTCTATGCTAAAATTAGGAAATAATAATGGCACTGATTTTAAGAGGCAGTTGTAAATGGCAGTTTTGTTAAGTTAAAAATTAAAAATGGGACGTTTAATAACTAGTTCAGCAGTTAAAACTAAGCGGTAAAGTAAACAAAAATGGGTAATAAAAGATATCGAAATTGATCAGTGAATATATAATTGAGCAGGAAAATAATTAAATGGGCGTTGAAAAATATTGAATGAGCGGTTACGTGTGCGCAGTAATAAATCGGAACTCGTCGATAAAAAATCGCATTCTAAGCAATTCTATAAGCAATGAGGTGGTAAAATAAAAATTAAAAATCAGTTCTTAAATAGGAATGAAAATTAAGGATTTCCGGGTGGTCATAAAAAAAAAACCCTAACCTACTGACACCTGAAGGATTTCCGGGTGGTCATCAAAAAAAATGACCCTAACCTACTGACACCTGAAGGATTTCCGGGTGGTCATAAAAAAAAATAACCCTAACCTACTGACACCTGAAGGATTTTTGGGTGGTCATAAAAAAATAACCCTAACCTACTGACACCTGAAGGATTTCCGGGTGGTCATAAAAAAATAACCCTAACCTACTGACACCTGAAGGATTTCCGGGTGGTCATAAAAAAAATAACCCTAACCTACTGACATCTGAAGGATTTCTGGGTGGTTTTATTTGCAATTGCTTTCATGATTTTAATGATGAACACGAACTGCTCATTCCATCATTTTTACCGCTCAATCAGTTATTGGACTGCTCAATTATTTTTAGAATTGAAATCGTGTGATAGAATAACCGACCAATTGTTTTTTTATTACTGTCCATGTTTTACTGTTGCAATAATTAATCAACCACCATTAAATTAAATAACTGCTCAATATGTTTTCCAACTGATCATAATAACATTTTTTTTTTTATATTGCCCGTCAAGATGACCTCACTCCACCTGATGGAAAGCGGTCGTGAGTTCCAGATATGAGGTTGACAAGCCCAGTCATTCAAACGAATCACTGGGCTGGCCATCCTCACCTTGAAGGCCTGCAGAAATGCCTTTTTACGCCCCGCTTGAAGAACCCGGGACTATAAGAGGAAAGAAACACATGTGCTGGAAGAGCGTTCCACGTCTGGATGGTACGACAAAGAAACGAGTCACCGAACCTTTTAGTTCGGGCCAACAAATGTTGAATTGTCCAGCACGCGTGGTACGGGAGTGGAAAGGTGAGGGTGGGATAAGCTGGAATAACTCGTCAGAGCATTCCCCATTGTAGAAGCGATAGAGAACACTTAGTCTGGCAATGTCTCTCCGCAATTGGAGAGGCTCAAGGGTCAAAGTTGCCTCTGGGTTTCCAATAATACGGATAGCACGCCGCTGCAACCTGTCAAGAGCTTCGAGTAGGTACTTAGCGGAACCGTCCCAGAGATGAGAGCAGTATTCCACACACGAGCGAACTTGTGTCATATACAAGAGACAGAGCTGCTCAGGCGTGAAGAATCGTCTCACTCTGTTCAGGACTCCGAGTTTACGGGATGCAGTTCTAATGACGCTCTCAATGTAGTCCCGCTGGTTTAGGTTGCTACGAACATCCATGCCAAGGATGTTTAGGCTATCCTTAATCGGTAGTGGGGTGCTCTGAAGAGTGGGATGGGAAAGGAAAGAAAAAAGAAGAGAAGAGAAGGACATCTCGAATATTTAAATAAAAGTTCAATAAATTAGTTCCCAATAATAATTATCAATTTCGTACAAAAAAACTATGGTTATTCATAACGATGACTGCTTATCGTTCAAAAATTTACCTACATATTCACTGTTTTTTTTTCATTTTTTCATATTGTCCGTCAAAATGACCTTACTCCACCTTATGGAAAGCGGTCGTATATGTATCGTACGTATATGAGGCGGCCAAGCACAATATGCAAATTAGTGAGTTTATCGAAACAGATTTTTGAATGGAATGTTTTTCACATTTCAAAGCAAGTCAATAAGGCTTCTAAGAAGTGGCTTTCTTAGTCCAAATATTGGCAACCTGATAAAAATTGGTAATTAATTGCTTCTGAAAAAACAGAACATCATTTTGGATTGAATACGGCGAAAACTTTTAACACTAAGTTTTTCCACGAAAACTGATTAAATGGAGTATTTTTTTGTTTAATCAAATTCTATGTGATATCTGTTGCGGCCAGAAGCTAGTCAAATATCTATAATCTTGCTCAAATTAATTTAGACAAGGTTGACATAAACAAACATTATCTAAGCCTCACAGCAGCTGGACAGTTAACCGTACCCCTACCATGATGACAGTCGTTAGCATCAGTGGTGACGTTTTTTATCGAATTTGGGCACAACGCCCCTAGTGAATTGTAATAGAACTGAAAATGTCAAACATATTGCTGTAGTTCGCTATCGTAGTTTACGTGAGACAAATTCAGGTAGAGGTACTTCAACACTTTCGAACCGTCATAGGAGTTCAGTACCATGATTGTGTTTTAAACTTTGGTGATGTAATAGAAAGGTTAACTTAACTGAAAACAGACAAAAAAATAATGTTGCCAACCAAAAACTACTCCTGTAAAATTATGATTTGATAAGCCTAGAACGACTTGGGACACAGAAGCCCATTCTTAACAGTAAGACGGAGTTACACTCTTGTGAGAAATTGCGTGGGGCATATTATCCCATTAGTACACTGTTCACTGGGACATATGCATACCATTCGGTCTGAAAGGGTGGACAACTTGTCAATGTAAAGTAGGTATCCAACGCTCCTGCCGAGCGAGCCATTTTCTTATTTAGGCAAGTTACAAAATCGTTTCCAACGCGCCCGCAAGGGGACAGATAAGGTTTTATGAGTCCGCCACGTCGTTTATGTGGACTGAACAGCGAATGTGCACTGCATAGTTTGTACAGAAAACCAATTACGCTCTCTTTTGTTTAGTGTACCGAATCACTCTCGCTAGCGGGTAAAGTAAATGATGCTATTTCAGAGTTAGTTAGAGGTAAACGGGTGCACGAAAAAGCTTTTGCAGTTCAGAAACAAGCGTCGCGTGTTACAAAACGTGGGTTCATCTTTCGGCAGCTTGAAAAGACCTAACTGAACAGTTTTTTTCCTTCGGAAGTATTTAACTCGAAACGATGATATTATAATGTAGACAAATAGGCTTACGTTCTAAAATTAGCAAGATTGTAACCAGACCAATAAGCCGCAGACCGTAGATTTGATTTCAGGTCTGATTTCATTATTATAAATATGATATTTATCCACATGAAAATGATATACGATAGAAAGGATTTTTAATTGAATTACAAGTGGGTAAGTATATCACTATCTATGAGGCTCAGCTGCTTTAGGAATGTTTTAAAGTACTTATATTTATTAACTTGAAGAATTCCTGAATTTAATAATGCACTTGTTTCTAGACAAAGATAGAAACTAGAAAAATTCGACCTGATCTTAGGGCGTTACTTCTCGGGTGTTCGAAGGCGCTTGCCTTATAACAATGATGAAACAACGTTGGCTTACAACGTAACATACAATTGACAAAATCGGCAGGTCTGTTCATGGCCTCGATAGCTTAGTCAGAAGAGCAGCCACCCGGATTGTGGAAGACGCAGGTTCGAGTCCCGCTTAGGCCCTAGCATCAGGTCGAATTTCTCTAGATTTTTTCTTTGTGTTTTTGGATTATTCTTCTGTGTTTTTGATCCCAACCCACATTTTGTAAGCATGCTGAATAAGCTCTCATCCCAACCCATACATTTTTAGTAAAATAGTTATATCAATACAGTTTTGAAGTTTTACTTTATTTTTTTAATGAAAGTATAGCAGGGATCACAAAATTAATGTGACTAGTCTATGGATCTATAGGTTGCACCAGTTAAATTGACCCTCTTTAGAGCGTACTGTCAATTTTTTTATACGTGTAGCATAAGGGCCAACTTTACTCAAAGTACCTACAATGCCTTGAGAGTTCTGTATATATTAATTACATATTCAGGGCTGTGCTCAAGCTCCCGCGCCAGTGCGCCACTGTAATGCGTCCGGCGTGTTTACTGACACTAGCACTGATGGTTTTTATGCCATACTGCGCACAAAAGTAGCATCCTTAGTAGGCCGCGTACGAAAGAGCCCCAATACAGTTTTGCGTATGAGGATAGACTCAAGTCTGCTGCTGTGGGAGTGAGAGGTGAGTGAACTAAAATGTTAAATTCAATATTTTATCTGTTAAGATGTTAGTACTAACAGTTACTATGGTTATAAACCTATACAAGGCACGGCACATAAGTGCCTGAGTTTTTTTTTTTTTTATGGACTATTCAGTCACATTGATTTGTGATCCCTGGGGCCATATTACAACCTCTTATAGCCAGCCAAGTTAATTTCCTAATCTAAGCGTTGGAAGAATTTCGTAATATGAACTTTCGTTTCTAGCCAGTGAGCAGCTCTGTCACTAATGCATCTTTTAGGCTGGATATTTACTGACGAAACTGCTCGCCACCGTCGGTTTAGGAAATTAACTAGGCTGGCTATAAGAGATTGTAATATGGCCCCTGCTCCCTCAACAAGTAATCTGTGCCATCTACAATTCAACGTTGAATGGTCTAGTCTAGTCTGTTTTCAGCGCATCAACAGAACATCGATCACATGCGTTGATGACGCAATCACGCGATCCCTTCCGGTTTTAACGTCATCGAAGTAATGGGTGGACACTTTGACGTCACATCAAAACGGTCAGATCTGACGAGGTATGGGTATGCATGTGCGTATTCCATGGACTGCGTTAGTGCGTTTCGCTCAAAAAAGTCTATTTTTTTTCTAAAGTTCTATTTTTAAGGCTTTCCACTGCCTGACTGCGAAGAATCTCGTAATCTTGTCTCTTATGCAACCCACGCTGCATTTTTCAGAAAATAGCAGGTAATGATACTTCAAACCCCGGCTGCCGACTGATGTTCACCACGTTACTGTCACTTAAACTAATGTCGCGGCTGCATTGGCAGGAGTTTTCCGATAAGCGAAACTCGAATAATGATTGTCAATGCGACAGTACCAGTAACTAAAGAAGAGAGAGACGTGCTAAATGTTAGTACAAGCGCGTGCATCACGCTTAAACAACACCGTTCGGTTGCAATTCGAATGCGTGCACTGAAATTGTAAATACAGAACATAGATGGTAGATTGCCAACCGAGAGGGACAATTTAGTGAGAATCACAGCAAATATGTGCTGTACCAGTAATACCATACTGATAGGACTACATACATACATACCATCGTGCCTTTTTCCTAACGGGGTAGGCAGAGACCACATCTTTCCACTTGCTACGGTCCTGACACACCTCTTGCGCTTCTTCCTCTAAAAAACAAATATTCGCTAAGCCTACCCCTGTCGCATGAATTGACATATTATCGGAACCACATAATAAATATATACACTGGAATCCCATCCCACAAAAATAAGCAGCCCCTAGATAGGACGTATATTTTCCCATGATAAGTTTTTACAAATACAAAATTAACTAAATTAACATTCATTGTGACGGTTCGATAGCGGTATAAGGTAGGTTTCAGTTGGGATTTGTCTATACTAATATTATAAAGAGGAAAGATGTGATTGTTTGTTTGTATTGAATATGCTCCGAAACTACTGGACCGATTTTAAAAATTCTCTCACCAATATGAAGTTACATTATCAGGGAGTGTCATAGGCTATATTTTATTGTGATTGAACAAAACTTTCAGTGAAAGATAATAGTATATGTGAATAAAGTCGGAGAAATGCGGGCTGAGATGTGCTGTTTTACAGACGCCCGGCACGTGCAATTACTTTTGACAGAAGGCAGTCTGTCGAGGCAGCTAGTACTTAATAAAATGAAAAATATTTTTTTTTTACAAATTAGCAAAACAGTCATCAAAAGAATGCAGGTGATTTAAACAAATCCGGTTGTTGGAGCGGGTCTAGCAGGGCACCGCACGAGCTTGTCTCTCCAGCAGCGGTAATGGAATTCTCATGCTCCCGCTGACGGGCTGCGGCGTGAGGGACAGGGGCCGGAATGCGATTTTGACGCAACATTATGTTTGCCTTCACAAATTTCGTGCTATTTTTGAAAGTGTGTTAACTGTTTGTTTGGACCTTTTGTTGGATAGCGGGGAAATATTTGATGAGTTGTACTGTGTTGTAGGTACATTTAAATAGAGAATAAATAAAAAGTCTATTCGACGACACGATTGCTTTAGTTCACGGTTACTCGCCTTGATTCCGTGGTGTGGTGGTTCTATTTTCGGTCAGATAAATTCAGGAAATGATCTTTTCTAAATTGGCTCGGGTCTGGGTGTGCTGGGAGATGCCTCTGGCTTAATTCCTTATCTGGTACCACGACAAGTGGTGTGTCTGGCGCATTTTAATCCATTTATTAATACAATGAAGTTCAATTTATACCATGTTAATTTATGATCAACTCTATAAGGTTAAAGTACTGAGTTTCTGTAATGAAACAAGTATTCGTGTTATTATTTTTAGTGCAATAAAGCGAACCTATGTATCTCTCTTAATTAAACTCCTAAAATGTATTTTAATCGAACTTCCTGAGCTCAAAAAATATAAATTTACAAAAGCTTTCGTAAAATAATGTGAAAAATAGTTTTGAATTTGTAACACATCACACATCAATCTTTACTAACTGCATCTAATGAAACTATGTACTTACATACGAACCCACGTTCACATTTTATGGTTTTTAGATATAATAAACAATAACATAACATAAATCTGATTTAATCTTTATTAATAACATAAATCTGATTTAATCTTTATTACAATGTTTATAGTCACTCAATAATAAGCCATAATAGATGTCAGCCCCTAGTCTATTGGTAATACATACTTTAAATTTGCACCGGTGACGCCGCGAGCGCTCAAGAAGAAACTTTTCATAAGTTTCAAAGGGATCCACCTAAATGGGGCTCATGTATTTTAAAGTTTATCTCTGCTTTAAATCACGATTCTAGACACATTTTGATTCAAGACAATTTCAATTACTTCAGTTTAATTAGCCTATAAACTGTCCCACTAAACAAGGCCTCCGTCTTTCAAATCAAGCCAAAATGCAATGATATAGTTAATGGGTATATTTATGTCCATTCATCATCAGCATTTATATCATTCGCAGCCACAAGACGTCCCGTCCAGTGATGAAAATAGGCCTTCCCTACCGATTTCCAAAGCGACCGGTTGCAGGCGGTTTGCATCCACCGGAATCCTGCCACCTTTACCAGGTCGTCCGTCCATTATGTACATTTTCAATGTATTAAATATTTTAACTACAAGTTATTAGATATGAAGGACTTATTGGACTCTTACCAGCACTTTTTAATATTATACTCGTATACCCTTCGTTTTAATACAAAACATGAAACACCTATAGTAATCTGAAACAGGGATCTGTCCAAGATTTGACGTTTTTGCACAAACTTCTCAATGGATCACTGAAATGTAACGAACTTCTGAAGGATGTCTCGCTTTTGGTTCCATCGCGTATTCCGCGTCATCCTATAGAAAAAAAATTGCAGACGTGAAACGCTCTTCCAGCACATGTGTTTCCTTCCTCATATAGTCCCGGGTTCTTCAAGCGGGGCGTGAAAAGGCATTTCTGCAGGCCTTCAAGGTGAGGATGGCCAGCCCAGTGATTCGTTTGAATGACTGGGCTTGTCAACCTCATATCTGGACCTCACGACCGCTTTCCACCAGGTGGAGTGAGGTCATCTTGACGGGCAATATAAAAAAAAATGTTGTACACGGTACAATGACTTAAATGATAGAAATGGAACCATTGCTATAGATGTCTTCCATGACAGGCAGCCAAGGTTTAAACATGCTTTACACCAAAAGCTGACCATATACGTTTTTGATAAGTCTTAGTGTAATTGATAAATGTAGATACATATTTTTGCTCATTAGTTAAATACTGATACATTTTTGGTTTTTATTAATGCTGTGTACACACTGTCATAGGTACTTTTTATTAATGTGTTTATGTATGTACAGTTGGTGTACCTTTTTCATAAATAAATAAACAAACATTAAATTCCTTGAAAGCAATACCATTGTAACCTACAACCTTCGGTGATAAAGGCATAATCTCAAGACTCAAGCTTTATAACATATTTTATCTCATGTGTTATTCACTGAAAAAATGTTGCTTGTAATGGAACCGCGAGCTGCACACATGCTAACGCGCATAGAATAGAGAGAAAGAGGTAGAAGTAATTGATATCCCAACAAAAACATTGTCATGTAAAATGTTGTCAATACGAGACCATATGGCTCGCACTGTCAAAAAAAATATCAGATCTCATGTAGAGCCAAGTTTATAAATTTACACCTTAATCAAAATATATGGCTCAGCCGTTTTGTAACTACAAGAATGAATTACTTTAACCGAAAAGTAATGAAGAGTGAACAAATACATTTTTTACCTTGCGCCCATGTGATATGCAATAAAGATATTGAATTGAAAACAGCCAGGCCACATCAAAGTCATAAAGTCAGTGCTGAAATGTTTCGACAATGTTTTTCCATTCAATTAATATGAGTGGCTTCTATCACTCGCTTTATTCTATGTACTGACCAAGCGCTGTCGGGTTTGTCGATACTACCCGCGTGACGTCATCGTTCAAGTATCGAAACAAAGACCAAGTGCTTCTGTGAATTTGTGAGCCTCTGATGTTCATATTCAGTTCTGCAAGCGATATGGCGATCAACTTCGAATAAAAAAAATCCTGAAGACCGACTTCTATTATATTCAGAAGAAAATATTGTCGGTAAGATTGTTTTCAATAATTCTACACCCGTTGAACCTACATGTGTATTGTTTTCTTCTGAATGCAGCTCGCGCCCTGCGAATCCAACTTTCATTTTAACTACTCATCTGCTGAATCAAGACTTTTAGGCTATGGCAGAAACAATGAAAAACGAACACAATATTTATCTTGAGATAAAAATAAAAGAATGAATCCGAATATCTTGTAATCCTTAATTAAAGGCGTCCTATTCACAAAATTGAAATATTTGTACTTATAACTTTTTGGTAAGAAAGTAAAAAAAAAAGTTTACCAACCAGGATCACAGACAAAACCATATCTTCGTAGTTTAGTTCCACACAACGGTTTTAATTCAAAAGAAGCATACGAAGGAATTTAAAACGCAACAACTTTCTCTCCAAATGCTTCGAGGCTGATTGGATTTGTTTCGATTCCATTGAGGGCGAGCTTCGATGGCGTACACTAGAAACACCACAGCTAACCATCGACCACAGACATGATTCAAAACAGATAACGCAAGTCCTTTCGTCTGTTGGTAAAGCAAGCGTACCACCTTTCTGACGCTCGCTGCCGCGCCGTGGCGCATAAGTGATCAGTATGTCGTCTTTCCGTCTGAAGGTGAACCAAGCGTACCACCTTTTCGACGCTCACCGTGGCCTTATGATAGCGCTTTAGTGATCAGTAAGTCTACCATGTGTTTTCACAAATGACAGCTGCTATCGCCCACGTAAACCATGTTGACGTTTATGGATGAGATTTCAAAGTACCGAGTGCGAGTTGCAGTGAGAGCAGTGAATGACATCACCTTCGCGAATTTGTATGGCATCGAGTCAGCGCCATCTAGCGGCCTTTATGTTGCCCGAATTTGCTGCTAGATGGCGCTGACTTGATTCCATACTAATTGACATTTACGTGCTCGCAAAACGCGATGGTAAAGTCAT
Source organism: Udea olivalis (assembly GCA_947369235.1). Lineage (NCBI taxonomy): Eukaryota > Metazoa > Arthropoda > Insecta > Lepidoptera > Crambidae > Udea > Udea olivalis. The sequence continues at coordinate 10,678,608 of OX376341.1, read as the reverse complement.
TCACTTTTTTCACTGCAACTCACACTCGGCACTCAGTACAGTGCCTCTAGTGATAAAAAAGGGAACCAAAAAAACAAGGGCAATTTTTGAACTCAACAATCGCCTGTTACGTGACAGAAACTCATGGTTGAGATAAAGAATTCTCCATTTCTATGTTAGTCAATTTCAATAAATTTTACTTGATTTTCGCATTTATTTCCGTATCGGTAAAGCACGGACTAAATTAATCAGAGTTGAAAGAGGAGAGAATTGCAACCTCATTTGAGACGCAAAGTACAATACACCCGCATCATCTATTCCATTGTATGGCTAACCTTCGACTGCGAGCGCTCGGCGCTCCACAATAATGCACCAGTTTTTGTTTCCTCCTTTCATTTGTTTCTCGGTTCCACTCATCTATTGAGAAGAACTGGATTTCTACCCTTTATTTTGCAAAGTTAATAATTTTTAATTCGACCACAAGTTGGTACGTTTAATTGAAATAGGGTGAATAAAACTGTTTTACAAAAAATGTTTAATAATTTACTTAATTGTTTTATATTTCAGTATACGTAAGTAACTGCTTGCTCGAAATAATATAATTTACCTTCTGTTTAGTACCGGGTGATTATTAAAAAAAATTACGAGTATAAGTATTTTGAGTCCGAATGCCGTTTGGATTGAACTTTATCACACCGAATACCGAATTATAAAACGTTTATTTTAAATTCAATAAAGATTCGAAATACTTACATACAGCATAGGTACTGTAAGGTTGGTTGAAACAAGGTTTTTCACAATAAAGTGGCATTTCACCACCAAAAATTAATAAATAGGTTACGGCGGATATCTTAGGAATGGTAATTCTTAAAAATAAGTAAACGGACTACTTTTGTAAATAATTTAATCATGACGTACAATTCTTGTTAAGCCAAATTTTAAAGAAACTAACCGTTTTTGAGATAAATCCAAAAAAATACTAAAAATTTAACCCTTGATTTCTATTCCCTAACAACTTTTTTACCACACATGGGATCTATAGGGTCTGTATCAAAATTCTGCTCTGTCGGAGTTCTTGTTATTTGAGCAGCATTTTATGTCTAATTGGCGCAATGGCAGCAATATCTAGACAATTACATCAAGATCATCTGACCCCAAACTAAGCAGAGCTTGAACTATAGGTGTCAGAGACTAATAAACATACTCACATATTTCTAAATACATACGTAAATAGATAACAACACCAAGAAATACAACAAACACAAATGTTCGTCACATGAATGTTTGTCATGGGTGGGAATCGAACCCACGACCATCGCAAATGGTTGTTATGTCAGCAGCGTAAGGTGACACATTAAGAAATTTTCAATTTTGGCGCTACATGTTAAGAAAACTCCCATCAAATAATCTAATTTAAAACCATTGACGGTGAAGTATCAACAAAAATATGACTTAACAGAAGATGAAATAAAACTTTTAATTTCACAATTATGTTAGTAGAGTAAGTTGTTTGTACAAGTGTAAAAAAAAGTTTTATCTTAAGGAGTTAAAAATGTTTGGTTCAGGACTTGCACTGGGGTATAATTGAAATAGAAATAGAAAAACATTGATGAACTTTAAGGACATCATTACGTTACAAATTATAAAATAAACACAAAAGAAGTAGACAATAACAACAAAACAAATAACAGAAAAAAATACCATACCATTAGACAGAGGTGTCCCGATGCCCAAAAAGACAAATGGACTCAGCATATAGCCTGGGCTTTATGGGCCCAGGCGCTGATTTTCAGTAGGCCCAGACTGAGATGACGCACGGACATTTGCGGCGGCAATACGTGTGTGTATATACAATCATATAAGTATCATAAATACTATAGTATAGATAAAAATAAATGGTGAGTGATTCAATATATTGTGTAGTGTAATAATTATAATACAATACATAGACAATAGATACGGAGCCGAATGTGTAGTGTGATTGTGTGTGTGTGCGTGTGCGTGTGTTAATTGTGTGTGTTGTTAGTAGGTGGAAAATGGGGTATCTAGATATCCGAAGGATATCCCATTTTCCACTTTGTTTTTTTTATAGGTAATCGAGTCAGCAACTTGATTATTTAGATTTTTAATACTTAAAACTAATTTAGAACCTCTCTTCATGATTTAACAATTTAAAAAAAATCTTAAACTGTCATGGCGATGGAGGTACCATTTTTTATCTGTTTTCTAGCTAGACCCCTACAAATACCAAGTAGTTACTTTAGAGATAGCTAAAGGTAGGTACTAATTAAATAAAAAGATCAGCCTGATAATGCAATGAAGTTAATCAATCTAATCGATCGCACCATGTTTACTTAACTAACCATAATAATTTACTTTATTAGTAATAACTAGCTGTATTTTATGCCTTTGCCTTAAAAAAGCGCTCATGCGCGCGCCTGCATCGCTTCGCTGATTTGTGAACAAGTAAAAAAAAATATAACTGCTTTAACAAATTATTAAAGCTTTATTCGTTTTACAGTACAAACATTTGTGTGCATGAACATGTCTGTTTGTACTGGTCTGGGTGTCTCCTATGTATAATAAGTATGTATTTACAAAAGAAAATGTATTTAAGTATGTTTATCCGTTGCCTAGTATCCCATAACACAAGCTTTAATTAGCTTACTTTGGGGCTAGATGGCGCTGTGTGGAATAATGTCCAGGGATATTTATTATTATTATTATTTATTATAACGTCCGAGTTTTATTTATTTTCTCGCAAATATGTTATAAAAAGTCGTATGATTTACGTGCGCTTTGATAATTACAGCCTCTGCTTTCTTGTAGCCCTCGCCTACGGCTCGGGCTAGCAATATCGCCTCGGCTGTAATTTTCAACTTACCGCACTTATATAGAATATAATAGAAAAAGTTTATTTGATACAAAAAATAAATACAAATAACATAAAATACTTAAAACTAAACTTAAACATAATGTGTCAAAAGGGCTTCCACTCAGCATGATGTGGTGGTGCATTTATGCAGCACCATGGCGCTGGTTTTCAGTGGTCACCTGATACTGAAGAAGAAGAATGGGGCGTAGCAACAAGAAAAATGATAGGCAATACAAGACAGACATACACATTTTTAGACACACAAAGCAATATTTGAGACAAACATGACAATTTAGGAAAGTAAAATAGTAGAAACATAAGATTTAAGAATTTAAAGTTAAAAGTAGCACTGATAAAAAGCAGCCAAACAAACAAAAAGCAAATAAAGCGGGTAAAAAGAACATGAAACAACAAAAATACCTTTAAACACACTAAGACAAAAAAAAACACGAAACAGCAGCACGTGCAAATCGATCCTCGTACGGATTCGGGACACATGTCAAATAAGTTAATTTTTTTGAATTGTCGGAAGATGCATTTTATATTTTATCTTGAAAACACTTATCGACACAGAGTTCCTGATCGGTGGAGAAATGTCATTCCAACATTTCGTGGCCGCATGACGAAAGCTGCCACGAAAAGCAGCCGAAGCGTGTCTTGTATAGGCCAGTTTATAGGCTGCACGGACCGGTCTTTGGGAGAATTTCAACTTTTCGAAGAGTTATGACTAGCGAAGTGGAAAGCTTAGCGAGACTTCATGTTCAACAGTCCACCTCGATTCAAATATGGTAAATACGAGGAATGGGGAAACAGAAGCGAGCGCATGCGTTCTGAACCCGTTGAATCAGCTTCCTTGTTCGTGCCAAGAGGTTTTGCCAAATTCTCAGAAATATGTACTATTTAAGATTTTTTAAAATGATATTAATCATTCTTACATTGAAAAAGAATCAATTAGAAACGGTAAACATAATACTTTGGTTGGCAAAAAATTAAGCATTAATCCACCGATCAAATCGTTACTTTCCGATTAGAGTCCACCACAAAAATCCCATCGAAGCATTTCAATTAAATCTCGTTGAAGGAATGCTTTTTCTCTAGACAAAGGACTCCCAAAGCCGTTTCAGGTAATTAATCCTCTTGGAATTCTTTTTGATGTAGCCAGTCGGGGAAAATAATCACAATCCATCTTGAACTCTGACAAAAGATCAAACAATTTCTTTCTTCGCATGGGCTCATTTTGCCGGCATTTCGTGTCATTTTCTTAAGTCCGGTGCCCACAATAAGTGCACGGAACTTGAAACGGAAAAACGAGTACCTAAGTAACTACCTAATCGTGACGGTTCACAGTGAAAATGTTTGCTACGGCAATCCTCAAAACTCAACGTACGTAAAGGCTTTGTTTCCCACTAACCTCTTTTATTAACTTTAGACTTGCACAAATAGTCACATAGATACGATTCTGCGTTATTTTTATTCTTCATGAAGAAAAATAAACCGGAGAAATATATGCACGCGCATGATTTCTGTACGACTTCACTAAATGTTCTTTTTTTAAAGCACAAGGTTTGAATAGGATAAACTTAAAAAAATATCAAACAAAATTTTAAGGATATAGTTTCACCCGTGCAAAGCCGGGGCTGGTTGCTAGTGATCAATAAAGCCTCTATTATCATATTGTATTTCATTTTCTCTTTATTGCTAATGATTTGTTAAGGTAAATAAAGGACAGACACTCATTCTGCATAAAACACATACTTTGTTCCTTCTAAAAACTTCCCAGCTGTACAATCGCGTGCACCACGTTTTACGGAATGTGAGACCGCGTTTTCTTAGTCTGTGCTGTAAATAAGAGCCGTAGTAATATGGAAGGCCGCGCCGGGGACTCGTGCAAATGTAAACGGACACTGGGAACCGCTGCGTCTGAGCAGCGGAACGCCATTTGCCGGACCAATTTTATTCTACTATCCTGGTCTGCTGTTTGATCAAAAAGAATTTAAATCAAAGGAACTGTTCTACGAATTTCTACATGAGTGTACGTCGCTTAGTTTTACAGTTTTAAAATACTAGGAGCCTTGACAAGTTCTGTTTTGGCTAGCGTCTATCTCAATTATAGAACCTGTGAAATGACTTATGATTGGTTCAGGTAACGTTATTAGTCCCAGCAACAATGTCACCGGCGTTTTCTTGACCAATCAAAAACGTGTTTATTACCTATATTTATGCTGTAATAATGTTACTGGTGCTTATTCTAATTTAATTATTTACAAAGCCAGTATTTACTGACAACATTATTAATTTAATTATCTTTGCTAAATTGAAATTGGCTTGATTAAGCTGTTAAATAAACACAAGAATATGATTAATCTCTACCTCATTAATAGCCTCAAATCTGCACTGCAGAATAAAAGTGCCATTTTAATTTTTTTGTTAAAATTAATTTAATATTATTATATTAAATTTTAAGCTCTGCAAAACTTAGTATGAGTTTAAGTGTTATACTTATACTAGCCTTCCACCCGCGGCTTAGCCTGAGTGAACATTATCAAATTAAAAATCTTCATAAATTGAAGCCTATGTGTTATTCTGATGTACCTATAAGATGATCACTGTATAATTTTATCTTTATCCGCTTAGTAGTTTTGGCGTGAAAGTGTAACAAACATACATACTCACAAACTTTCGCGTTTATATTATTAGCAAGATACTCGTAGTAAAATTTTGCAGTCGTCGACCAAGTGCGAACAAATAATTATGATTTGTAATTTAAACAAATACTGTTTAATAAACAAAAAATTGTGATTGTATCGAAATCAGCCACACAAAACCAAAAAATACATACTTACAAAGAAAAACATTATGACAGTGACAGTTTCGAACCGAACGTGACTTTATTAGTAACAGTTCGTTATATTCGCGTCATTCGGTTACCTTTTAAACCAGAAAATGGATGGTACAAAGAAGTTATAAAAAGAAATACGACACTCCTCGTCTCTGTTTATTACCGTACATTAGTTATACTGCTTCCGTAGTGTCGCCTTGGCATGAAATGGGAACTAATGAGATTTTGATGTTTTTTTGACTGTGTTTTTATTTTCCTTGGTAACGTTAAGATGCTGGGACCTTGCTGCGGTAGGTGCAATGTTATTTTAAAAGCCTGTAGAGGTGGCGTATGATATTGCTTTATATCAACCTTACATAAAACTTACCTGCCAATCCCTATAACTAAGTTATTTCCTAGTTTAATGATGCATAAAAAAGGAATAGTAGCATTTTTTATTGAAAGTACTTAAATCAACAACAAAAAGTTCTAGTAGGTTTTTAGGTGGCATTGTGTTTAAAGTATTGAATTTGTAGAGTAATTTCTTGTGTGCAAAGTAGAATATTTAAGATGGTTTTACAAGACAGAAACAATCAACTGTTCTATATTATAGTAACAGGTTTTATGATGAGAATTCCTTCGTTATAAGTAATCGAAAAAGATTTTTAATAAAAAAATATTTTTCGCTTGCTGCACATTTAACGTGTTATATTTTTTTTTGCTTAATAAATTGGTGTTAAGGGGAGGATAACTGTACGACCTGAATGTAGAGAGTGAATAAACTTATAATAAGCTATAATAAAAAAAGTGAATAAGCTGGTTATTTTATTTCGCATGATTTCCCCGCACTAAACACAGTGAGGCGTTTAGAATACACCCCGGACCAGCCGTTTCACCTAAGCCGCGTTTCAGCTAAGTTACTGTTGCGGTATTAATAAAATATTTGCTATTCCTTTTTTACTTGCAGCTTTTTTGAATAAAAACTTTATTGTTTTGAGTTTTCAATATTTCGGGCTTTTTAAACTTTAACAGACAATTCAATTGAACAGCGCGCTCTTATCGATCCTGGTTACTATTTAGGATTTTTTTGTTTCTGTGTTCAATTCAGGATTTTTTTACTTATCCCAGTGCCTCTATGAGCCAACCTAAATCTGACCAGCAATCTTATTAGAAGAAGAAGAAGAAGTGGAAGAAGCGCAAGAGGTGTGTCAGGACCGTAGCAAGTGGAAAGATGTGGTCTCTGCCTACCCTGTTGGGAAAAAGGCGTGATGGTATGTATGTATGTAATCTTATTCTGAAGTCACGTATTTATTTACCCAATTATGTAAACCGACAGTGTTACCCTACTATACGTACATTTAAATAAAATGACCTATCCTAGATTAATTTAAAACAATCGGCCTGAAGTTCGAGATTTCCTAAAACTATCTAACAAATAGTTTGTCCAATGTAGGAGTTTTTATTCCATTCATTTTGCTGCGACAACGGCAATACAGACGAAGAAACAATATCGGTGGTGTTTACAGACCGCCTTATTTCGCCTGATTCTCCACACAAGACAACAGAACACACAATACGCTAAGAAGCTCCACCACAGCTGCATTGTCCCAGACGTTAGTTTAATCAGATGATTTTATAAACCAGACTCCAGCTGTTTGACTTTCTACGAAATTCCCTAATTAATTAAGGATTATAGAATAACAAATTAGAATTTCTCATTCTTAGGGAACTCCTTTAAAAGCGTTATAAAGAATTTCAAAGATTTTCAATAAATTAACTAAGTAAGAGTCAACTAGAAAATCTATTTTGGTTCGTTCAAAAGAGAAAATACACTTACAAACATGAGTGGCCATAGTTACAAATCATTATCGTCATCACCACTTGAAGACACTGAACGAAGACCACTGTACATCGTAGGCTTCCTTTAAATTTGTCATTCTTGCAATAAATTGTCATTATCATTTTCCTGCTATCGACTAGTGGCCTCCATAATATGGACTCTAGCTAGTATATCCATAAATACAAAATAATTAACCTCATTATCATACTTGCTTCTCAGAGCGGACACAATAGCGATAAAAGTTTTTTTCACTAAACAAAATCATCAGGCATCTTAGCGTAATGGTACCTATAAACCGAAAGAAATAATACTTTTGCCCATACATAGCTCAGCCAAACTGACAGCCGGAAAATATACAAAATTGTGGGCGCTGAGAGTAATCCAGTGGTCTTGCCTCGGAAATACGAAAAGGACCCTCCAGATTTACGCGCTACTCGGTGCACGACGAAAATAAATTTATTTAGCGGAGACTAAATTAAATACAAATATATTCATATTACACAAACAAATGTTTATTGCGCGGGAACCACGCGGAACAGTGTAGATGGCAAACAGACTTCTAATTAGTTGTGAATGTGATTAGGAGCATTATTAGGATAAACAATCGCATATTAGGTGAATTAAAAAGAGGATATTCCAGTCATAGAAGTAATTTTTACCTTAGATGATAATTATGACCTAAAACTTCAAGTAACATTAATGAAATTATTAAAGACAAAATACCCTTTTATTATCATCTTATCTTCACTGATCAATTTGGCTTTCACTTACTAGATCCCTGGCTCGATTAGAAGCCTGCTTGATAACACACGGGTCGTGGGTTGGATCTTCATCCAGGAAGTTTTGCTTAGTTGTTTTGTAGAAAAAAGGGCACAAATTGGATTTTGACAATTTGGCCTTCCATAAGTGCGATATGTAAAAATGTCCGTGAAATATTTATATCTGCTATTTTACTGAATAAAAATATGTAAATCTTCCAAGCCAATCTGATTTAAACTTGGAAATAGCATGTTAAGAATTTCAACACAAAATCAAAATATTTTTGTTTAGCATAAAACCATCGGAAATACGATAGACACTAGTTCCTTATGCAAGAAGATGACCGTCCACAAAGCTAAGACACGTTTCACCGTAAGAGCTCTGCGTCTCGACCCTTGCATTAAACATGAGGTCTTTTGGGGGTGATCGCCCACAGGCGTTACTGGACGCATTACCCTACACACATTATGATTTTATTCTAGCTCCATTATACTTTTTGAGATACTGTGGAGTGTTTAGAACCGGACTTATTACCTAAATTCCTAGACAAAGTGCGTTCAGATTGTAAAACATTTTGTTAAATGCAAATTAGGTACCTGTTTTTATATGTATAAGCTTATAAATGCATGTATTTCTCGTTTCCAATAGGTTCTGTGGTATTTATGCACATGTTTATTTATTCAATTATTTCAGAGTGTTGCGGGTAACTGTTAGATAACCGTGCATTTCAAGATCAGCTGCTAGGCATCCGAGCGTGCAGAAAGGTTCCAGGCAACGTTCTGTTTTAGGTTTGGCACTAAAGATAACCAACTCACAGGTGGTGGTTAGGGTAACTGTTTTTAAAGAAGTTCCTAGTCCTTTAACGGCTTCCAGCACACTGTAAACTGTAACTGCACAAATAATGGGAGAAAGGATTTATTCATGGTATCTTATACGACCACTACTTACCACACCATTCATTAATCATCATATTAAGTTGCATTTAGACCAAACGACCGAATGCTCATTCTATTCCCAGTCTATCAAATTTTCTTTGTGTTAACAGAGACAGAGCATTCTTTCGTTGTTCTATCTATGTTCGCAGATACCCTAGATCAAGAGCTAGAATGCTCGTTCTTGATTCCTTGTACTTGCTCAGTAGAATGATTTTGGTGTAAATGAAAAACGAATTCCCATTGACAGTAAAAGATCACGAAAGAACATTCTTGCTCTAGATTTGCATAATTGACACAGAAGTTTCGCAATTTAGTGCAATATGTTCAACAGCAAAGCTATTGTTTACTTTTGAACAATGTTATTTACTGCTGACCGTATTTTTTGCAATCTGCATTTTGTGTGGACTATAAATGGTTTTTGATCGATTTAAAAAACCTTACAGTTATATTGGAGCTTTGCGGTTGGTTCACTCACACTATCTAAACTCAACTTGTCGATTTGGTATAAATAAATAAACATCACCACTTTTGCAAAATTTAATGGAGGATGTCTTTATGTATAATTTGCACAATAGATTTGGATGAATGCTTTTTTTTTTCCAAATTAAACTCAAATTTCAAATTGAAATCATTTGAATATTATATTGAATAGTGTATTAGTCAAGGATAAATAAAAATAGTAGTGCCCAATGCTAATATAGTTTATTTGTAAGCACCTACCTGCTGGCTACAACTCACTACACTTCACTGATACTACTGAGACATCACAACTGGACAAAAATCTGTCTATCATGGTAAATACACCCAAACGCACCTTGGAGGAGATCGCTGAGACATTGGAATCAAGTCTGATGAAGCGCATGGAGGAATTTGAGGCCCAGATGAACCCCACTAGAGCTGCTGTGCCAAAAGATGTTTCCCAGCTGTATACAGAGTTCAAGATCTTCAAGGATGTTGTGTGGAGTGTTATCAAGCTTCTGCGACAACAGATGGCCGAGCTGGAAAAACAGATGGACGTCTCAGAGATGCGGCATCGCAGAAAGTTCTTACTGCTTGGTGGTGTTGCCGAGTCTTCGGACGAGGTTGTTATGGCCACTGTTCTGGACGTGTTGCAGAGTAAGCTTCAAATACCTGATGCTTCCCATTCCAGCATAAAAGCTTGTTACAGGCTGGGCACTGCAAGTGATGGTCACCCGCGGCCAATATTGGTTAAGTTTGGAAATCTTGGTCTCAAATCTGCTGCTTGGAAGAATAAGGCTCAACTGAAAGGTACATCATATGTGTTGAGCGAGTTCCTGACACGCAATCGCCAATCCCTGTTCATTGCTGCCCGAAAGCACTTTGGGATGCGGAACGTTTGGACGCTTGACGGAAACATCTCCATTAAACTGCCTGATGGGACCCGCAGTCGGATTAACACTCAAGCTGAGCTCGATGTGCTTGTAGGCGCTCATGGCACGCTGGCCGTAGATGCCCTGGACACCCAAAGGAGCAGCAATAACCAGCCATCACCACCTGCGCTAAAACCGCAGCCAAAGGTTGTGCAGCCTCAGAAACAGAAGAGATCAACCCGCAAGTAGTTTTCTGGATTCTTTTTTGTTTATTCCATTCCTAAGTTTGTACTTGTTTTCTTTCTCCTTCTGATTTCAATCAGCGTTCTTTTCCATGTTGTTATGCTCCATTACCCACTAAAGTTATTAATATTTTTCTGTTTTGATGATGTGTACCATAGACAAAGTAAGGTGACGTTATCGACAACTTCTGTCACAGTCATCTTTTTTTTTTTTTTTTCTCTGTTTATGGCTTTGGCACTAAATAGCTGGAGCTGACTTCTAATAAATTTTTAAAAATTTTAATTTCTATATTTTAGCATTGTATAAGTAAGTAGTATTGTAACATAATGTCTCATTAAGTTTTTGTAAACGGTTGGCCAGCAGGAGGAGCAGAAATTTAAACTTCATAGTAATTCAGTTTCCCGTAACCTTTGCTTAGTTAATTATTTTATTTTAAATTATTTATCCTTATAACTATTTATATTTATTAAATTATTTATTCTGTTGATACCTAAGTACCTGTCTTAAATGTCAGATGATGAATTGTTTTTTTCAGCAGATGAATCTAGTAGCACATCTTATCTTTCCCTTGATGACTCACAATTTCAAGTAAATACTCTTCGCGACCAACTCAGGCTTAGTTTTCCTGATTGTAAAAATTTCAATGTTTGCCATATTAACGCCCAGAGTATACCTAGCCATTATGGTGATCTACTGGACACATTCACGGACAGTAATGTACACGCAGTAATGGTTTCAGAGACGTTTCTGAAACCTAACCTAGCCTCTACGAGCTATGGCTTGCCGGGCTATATTCTTCTGCGTAATGACCGCATAGGAAAGGGATATGGGGGGGTTGCCATTTATCTTCATTGCTCTATATCTTATAATATCCTAGCTGCCTCTTCTCCACAATATTCACGTTCGATGGAATATCTAATACTCGAGGTCAAGCTGGGTGGAAATAAGGCCCTGTTGGGTGTTGTTTACTCTCCTCCCACAATCGATTTTTTTGCGGACTTTGAGTCTGTTCTCGGCCTACATGCAACAGACTTTCAAAATGTCATTATTATGGGTGATTTCAATGCCGATCTCATGAAGAACGGGTCACGTTCATCAAAGTTACGTTCTGTGGTAGAGTCAGCAAATCTCTCTATTCTTCCCCTCGATCCAACTCATCTCAACTCCAACACCAATGATTCGTGGCTCAATCTTATTATCACATCCTCTCCTGATCGTGTCCTTAAACATGGCCAATTTCCCGCTCCTGGATTTTCACACCATGATCTTATATTTCTGTCTCTTAAGATAAAGCCTGTCAAACGTCAGCCTCAAGTGGCCATCCTACGTAATCTTGCGAAGCTCAACGTTGTTAAACTGCAACAGGATGCTTCTTCCCTCAACTGGGAACCGGTTCTGTTGGCATCATCAGTGAATGAAAAAGTTTCAGAGTTCAACAGCACAATATTATCACTGTATGATGTGCACGCTCCGCTCCGGGCAGTTAAGTTGAGGCGCCCTCCAGCTCCGTGGATAACTAGGATGGTCAGAGTTGCCATGACAAAGAGGGACCGTGCTTTCAGGGCCTACAAGCGTAGTCGAAGTGATATAAGTTGGGAATCTTTTAGGGTAGCCAGAAATCGTTGTAATCAGATGGTAAGGGCTGCAAAGAGACGGCACTTTCATGAAAACCTTGTCCAGTCTTCTTTTTCTGATACTTGGAAGTTTTTAAATTCCTTGGGTATTGGGAAATCTGATCCTCCAAACGTCAATTTCCCTCACTCTCTAAATGACTTGAATCTTCATTTTTCCACAACCCCTAAGCTTCCTGTTGACATAAAAACGCAAACCATAGCAGCTATCTTTTCTGAGGTGCTTCCCATTAGCGTTTCCTTTGAATTCACCGCTGTTTCTTGTGACGAGGTTCGTAAGCTCATTCTATCCATTAAGTCCAAAGCGGTAGGCTGTGATGGTATCAGCAGAAGCCTTTTGCTGCCCATCCTTGATTGTATTCTGCCAACTTTAACGCATATTATTAACTTTTCTCTTCTTTCTGGGACTTTCCCCTCTATCTGGCGCAATGCTATCATCCGACCTCTACCGAAAATTTCTAGCCCTAGTCTGCTCAGTCATTACCGCCCTATTTCAATTCTCCCATTCCTCTCTAAAGCACTTGAAGCCGTCGTTCATAAACAGCTCTCCCATTTCGTCTTCACCCATAACCTCGTCAGTGAATACCAATCAGGCTTTAGGCCAGGCCACAGTACGACCACTGCTCTCTTGAAGGTTACTGAGGATATCAGAGCTGGCCTGGAGGCTTCCAAAATAACTGTTCTCGTTTTAATAGATTTCTCTAATGCCTTTAACGTCGTTGACCATGACATTCTTCTCGCCATGCTCTCTCATCTGCACATCACTCCACAGGCATTGGATTGGTTTTCGTCATATCTCCGTAACCGGAAACAGGCAGTGCGCATTGACCAAACTTTTTCTCAGTGGTGTGACCTCGATTCTGGAGTCCCACAAGGAGGAATATTATCCCCTCTCTTATTTTCTATATTCATTAACTTTGTAACCCATGTTCTCTGCAGCTCTTACCATCTGTATGCTGATGATCTTCAGCTGTACGTACAGACTGACGTGAAGGGGTTTGATGAGGCTATTTTCCAGTTGAATGATGATCTCAAACGCTTACTTGACTGGTCTATCAGCTTCGGGATATCGGTAAATCCAACTAAGTGTCAGGCAATTGTGGTAGGCACCCCGCGGCAGCTGGGTAGCCTTGGGACTGATTGGCCGGTGTTAACCTATAACGGCACTGTTATACCTTACAGTCCTCACGTCAAGAACCTTGGCCTGTTTATGAACAATACTCTGAGTTGGGATAAGCACATTATTGAAACGAGCAGAAAAGTCATTGCGTCCTTACGCTCCCTATATAAATTCAAAAACTTTCTTCCTCTCGGCACCAAAATTATCTTAGTACAAGCACTCCTTATGCCCCTCATTGACTATGCAGACGTTTGCACTTCTAATCTGTCCCAAGGTCTCCTTGATAAACTTGAACGTCTGGTAAACAGTTGCATTAGGTTTATCTATGGTGTACGAAAATACGACCACATTTCTCCCTTTCGTTCTCAATTAAAATGGCTTAAAATTCGTCACCGTAGGAATTCTCGAACGCTCTGTTTACTTTTTAATATTCTTAGTAATCCCAATTCCCCTAGATATCTGAAATGTAATTTTAAGTATAGGGGCGAGTGCAGCACGCGCAACCAGCGCTCGCATAGCCTTTTGCTGCTTCATACTCCTCTTCATACGTCTTCCCATATGTCGAATTCTTTCACATTAGCTGCCATTAGGCTATGGAACTCGCTGCCTAATAAAATTAAATTGTCAACCAGTAGGTTTTCCTTCAAAAGAGCAATCCATAACTTCTTCATAGATAAACCTTAACTCATTTAACCAAACCTCTTTCATTTCAAGGCAATATTTTAAGATTTAGGTACGATATTTAGTGTATGTATCTTTAAATTTATGTATTATGATTATGTATGTGTAATATGTATAATTTTGGTATAAGTATGTTTTTTGTATTAATAGTATATTTTATTTCCGGTTTTATGAGACACCGCCAACACGATTTCTGCTTCGCCCAGTGGTTGACTGGTAGAGAATGCCATTAGGCATTAAGTCCGCCAATTGTACTTTTTCTTTGTGCAATAAAGAATAAATAAATAAAATAAATAAAATGAATCTGATAATAAGTTCAGTACCTAAATTTTAAGTGGCTTTATAATCCAAAAACAAACTCATGGAAATGCGTATCGCTATCTAACTTATTGTTTAACATTCTGATATTGTTGTATAAATTGCAGTTATCAACTTAATGAAAACCAACACACGCATTGATCTCATTTTTTATCAGTTTCGATGGGAATTGCTGGTAGAAGAAATAAAATTCAACATAAAAAGTATATACATGTTTTAATTATTATAATATTCTTGTTATTCAGACTAGAGACGACTCACTTCCTATTAAACTAATTATTTCGACTGGATAGGATATATTTCAACGGCAACTATGTTTCGACGCCTTACCATTTCTCCAACTGGTATCACTTAAGTAATTTAGCTTGCGATTACTCTAAACCTAAGTTTCACAGCCTTTAATTTTAGGTACGTCACCATTAAGTATTCCTATTATTTCAACTCCTGTTTGAAGATTTTCACCATTCCCTTTTTGTAATTTTCAGGTGCTATGATAGCGCTAATTGATTCATTTTTTCTCTCTTTTCTTTCCGTTCCTGTATCCATAATATGAGCATGTCTGGGATCCATGTTGCCAGTAAGACTAGAAGTAGTATATTCTGTGCCGTAATACATACAACATAGCTGCCTGTGTAATCTCTGATCCATCCCAGGAAATATCCTGCTGGTGGAACAATAATTCCCATGGTTAACATGCCTAACCCGACTGCAGCGGGTACTTGCTCCATTCTGCAGTTTTCAGAAATAGCAATATTTCTTGCCACTATCACCATACTTCTTCCGAATCCGTAAAGGCAGGACATGACTATCAAGACGTAAAGGTCAGTCTGATAAGCCAATACTGAAAAAAAACAAAGAATGAAGATTAATTTGGAAGCCTAATGAATGAAGCGCAATATCCTTATCATATTGCTATTGAAAACCGTGTTATCTGTGTTGGAATTTTTCTGTTTTTGTTTCGCTTAAGTGTTTTGCAAGTTTTTAGGTCGAGTACTCACTTTGCCTGGATATAATCAACCACACGCTGGTCATTATGAGCATCCACCGCGCCTTGATATGATATTTGTCTTGGAATATCGGCAAGATAAGACGGCCACAGATGTCTGCGCCCGCTACCGCCGACATGCAAATAGCAGTTTGGTGCTTGTCCATGTTTGCAACTTTCTAAAAAAACAAAACATTATATGAAATATGGTATGGTCAATTCCACTTGAAGAAAAGTGGCCGTAAGGTCTGGATGTGAGGTTGACAAGTGTAATGTAGTTATTACTGAGCTAGTCAACCACATCATAAAAGTCTACGTAAAACGTCAGAAAAATTTGAAGAAAATAAAATTATTATGGTAAGTATTCATCTATTGTGCAGTATATAAAACAACCCAAAAAAACACTGATTATTTTTTAAAACATACTTACCTTGATGTTAAAAAAAGGTGCACTTTGAGTTTTGACTCTACCTATTTTACAAACAGGCAAAATGAATACAATAAAGACAGATGATAAGTAAATTAGTTATTACCTGCAAGAAGAATGGATACAGCATACTAAAGTTCTGTATAGAAGTAACAGATAGTGCTGTACCAATCAATATGTTCAAGAATCGCGGACTCGATAACAGAGAAATGTCAAACAAGTCATAAATCTTCTTGAATATACTTTTATTTTCTGGTGGCACGATTACTCGAACTTCTGTAAGAAAATGTTTAAAAATATATTTTTATATAATCCATCGCCATATATTCTGAAATTAATGATTGTTATTGTTAACAAAATACACAATATAGCTATTTAATTTATTGTAAACGTTACTATCAATTTATTACTCGTTAAGTAAATTAAGATATTAGGGCAAAATATTCCAATACAGCTTTGTACTAAGCGAATTATAATCTAATATGTTTTATTGTCTATTTGAAGTTTTAAAATACGTTAAGAGTAAAGTTAGATTACCTGTAGTTTTTCCATTGTATGTGATGTCTTTATTGCTGACTGATATCTTGCCATTTTCGTTTCCATTTTGACTGTTAATATTAGGATCTGTTGGGCGTCTATCTAACTTATTAGTCAATTCCATAGCATTCGAGTTCTTCCTAATTACTATATTTTTGTGTTTGTCTAATAATTGCAAATTTTCATCTACTTCTACTTCAACTTCTATTTTTTTCATGTGCCGCTCCACAGGTTGAATTAACAAGGTGCCACAAATCTGCAAAACATTTTTTAAACATCAATAATGTAATTACAAACACACTCTTGGGTGAAACGTGTTTCTGTCTTTGACGATATCGTTACTGATCATTAGAAAAGGTCAATTCCTAAACCTAGGCATTTACTACTGAAAAGATTTATAAAATGTCAAATAAAAGTTAATATTATGCCATATTCATTACATGCAACTCTCTCGTAATAGGCACTTTATTAACTAAGACATTATACTGACATTAAATTAAAATTTGCAGCTGGTTTATTTCTCACTTTATTAGAAAAGGTTCTAACTTTAGATGAGCTTTAACAAGGCCATTATAAAATGATAGAAACTCTGCATAACACTGCAAAGCCCCTACACACACCGTATTGTTAACCATAGCTGAACCGTAACGCTCTGTGGAATTATCAGCAAATTCATGGTCATGAGAGCTCAATTTACGCAGTATTAGTAGTTGTGGCCGATTATACAAGCGAAACCAATAATTACCCCGTGCAAACTCAACGACGATAACAGCAAGCACGCGCCTTGGAACCCGTAATTTTCCAACAGGTATCTAACCAAATGCGGCATTATGGTCTGTCCCACACCTGTTCCCACGTTAGCCAGACCCACCGCACGGCTCTTCTTGAGCTTAAAGTAGGCATTTATAGCTACAAACGACGAATTCTGGATGAAACCCAAACCCAAACCTGAAAGATTAATTTTAAATTATTAACCAGTCACATCGTGAATTTGTTTCCGTAATATCTGGTACGTGAAAGTTGAATGTAGAGGGAATTCGAGGTGAGGCTTTCGATAAGGTATGTCGATAGAGGCACAGCCTAGCGGACTCTTTCAAAATAATAACTGTTTCTTTCTTTCTTCTCTGCTGTTAAAAAAAAATGTGTTTGCTTTGGCCACACTACTCGCTCGCATTCTTCGCTTACAGCATTTGCACAGAGCAAACACCTCATTCCACTAGCCTTTCTCCGCCAATCGCCCTGAGGATTTTTTCCACCGCTCAGCTGCCCTACTCATCTACGGTGAAAACGCACCCTTATGTATGCAGCGAAGCGCCACTGTGGATTTATCACATAGATTGCTTATCATCAACAGTTATCTTACCTAATAAAACTCCGTAGGTGAGGGTCAAGTGGACAATGTTTTTCGAGAATCCACTTAAAAAGATGCCCAAAGTGCAACAGCATGCTCCAGTGACTGCCACCACTCTGGGGGAGCTCAATTTGACAATGGCCCCTGCTATAGGCCCCCCGAAGTTCGTGACAAACAACATTGTACTTAGTACAATAGCTGCCCCTTGTGTTCTATGTCCCATAGCTTCTAACGCGTCTCCATATAGCAAACTGAATAGAGACAGCATAGATTGATTGAATATCTGTGAGCAAATTACATTGAAGTTTTTATTCTGATTCCAAAGGTCAAAAATGACTAAATCGAACACGATAAAAATATCATCCGTCCATACCTATTGTTTAAACATGCGTTGTAAATTAAAGTAAATTATGCGGCCTTCGGGTTAAGTCGTATCAATAAATACTTGATAATGAGTAAAAACAGTAAAAGATAGAGATTCAAATATTTCGTCACCCGAGAGAAACATGCTTAATTGGTTAACAAAGGGATCATCAATCCCAACAAAATTTGCACCGAATTGCTACAAAATACAAGCTGAACAAAATAATGAATTGAATTAGTATTAAGATTTTTGCAGTCAAATAAAAAAAAAAGTTTTTTGCAGTAATAATTGGTGAAATGAATTACTAGCAATTCAAGTGATTGAATAATTGCACTACTCTCACAGCTTTAGTGAAAGCTGAATTGTAGCATTTGCAACGAGATGATTATAAAAGTTAGTGGATAAAATAATTGAACGAAGGCAAAGTTTGGGTTATTGCTATCAATTATCTGTTTTGTTTTAATTACGAGATAGCTCCAATTCCAATATTGGAAACAATATAATTAAGTAGAAACTCATTGATTCAAACGGGTCGGAATTTATTATTATGAATATAAACATTTTGACCAATTGAAGTGGTGCAATAAGTACTCTTCAAATAAACTAATTGATTTTGTTGTGAGCAATGTAAAATATTAATTGCGTTCTGAGTACTTAATTTCCCTTATAATATAGATTTTTTCTAAAAAACGAAGTTTTGAGAAAATAAATTACATTTTTTGAACACTCAAGTGTCTCTCGACGTTTAATAAGTGCAGATATTGTATAAAAAATGTATTGTCTGTAATTGAATACATTCAATATTCATTCACGTAACCGTGATACTCACGTTAGAAAGAGCTGTTCCGATTAAGACCATCCATCCCCATCCTCCATCCGGTGGCACTAATTTTGTCACTTTTTGTACCTTATTTGGTACTAACGCTAGCTTCTCTGTTGTCATTTTTATTTGTTGTTGCCCTTCTTTTGTTTGATTCACCACATTTGTTTCGTTTGCGGAACTATTTGTATTGTTGTTGTGTATTTCCTGAAACAATCATGGCAATTAATTTGTTGTGGGACGCCCCGTGTTAGTCATTACAATGTTGTAATTTTAATTACTTAAGTGTTATATCAAGCTACCGTATTCAGGCGTAATTTAACGATTAAGACATTCGTTATGTATATTACCAAAAAATGCTAAAATAGGATCTAATTTTTGTTTTTATAATTTGATTTTGTAGGCATACCACGACTCAGACCATTAGCCAACTCAGCTGTTTATCATTCCAGGGACAAAATGTAATGTTTGCTTTTAAGTTATTGATTTTTGTAAAGAGTATTATTATGATATTTAAAAAGTGTTGTTTATTATTTTGATGTGTGTTTTATTTTAGGCGTTAAAACCAGTAACACATAATGTTCTTAATAAGAAATATACTAAAGAATAAGACACCAGACTTCAAAAGAAAGTGAAAGACAATGACAAGAGATGGTTCGTAAACTACGACATTTCTCTGTAACATGACCCGGTTTTAACGAGCGGGTGTGTCTGCATACTGTGTAGCACCTACTTTATTACAAGTTGTCTTATGACCCTTTTATCTCAATTCAAATACTGACGTCATTCACAAGAAAAATATCTATAAATACGCAATCGCTTAACTTCTCCGAACGAAGCATCTATCTGGTTGCCATAGCCACGTATCATGAGAAATAAAAATGTTTTTATGTGATATATCGAATGACAAACAACAAGATTATAAATGCCAATCACAACACACAATTTATACAAAAGATTACGAATCGTTCAAATATTTTCTTTGTTTACCGCTTACGTTTGCAGAGTTTTTGAGTCAATATTCAACTATAAATTGTGCAACCACATTTTTGAATATGTGCTTACGGTAGATTTTTCTCAATAATAAATTGAATTAAATTATTCGCAAAGTCCGAAATTATACGTAAGCGAATCGTGTTACTTTTTTGTTTCCTACAATGTATAAGTATTAAATATAAGTGAGTATTTTTCTATTAAAGTGATCTCCTATTTGTGCCTAAATAAATAAATAAATAAATATCCCTGGACATTATTCCACACAGCGCCATCTAGCCCCAAAGTAAGCTAATTAAAGCTTGTGTTATGGGATACTAGACAACGGATAAACATACTTAAATACATTTTCTTTTGTAAATACATACTTATTATACATAGGAGACACCCAGACCAGTACAAACAGACATGTTCATGCACACAAATGTTTGTACTGTGCGGGGATCGAACCCGCGACCTCTGGTGTAGTAGCCAACTTCTTAACCATTACACCAAGTCGGTCGTCAAATAAATAAAAATCGTTTTTATCAGCAGATATTTTGATACCCCGCGAAATATTTGCGGAGGATCTACATTATGATTAAAAGATAAACTGGTTTTGATAATAAAATCGCAGATTACTAAATTGTTATTTACGAGTAGATTCTTCATACTTCAGAATTATTATTTCATGGGATTACGATTCCAACTATCTTATAAGGTTTAAAAATATGAATTAATTTCTTCAGTTTTCAAGCCGAACTTTCTATCACATAATATATATTTTTCAACAGGGTGACTGTGATCCGACGACAAATTGGGGTGACCAAAGCAGCGATGACATATCTTCAAAAAATCTGGAAGGATGGCATGTCTCCAGTAGGACCAAGATCAAGATGGTCGACAAGTTGGTTCTTCCGATTTCTCATACGGATGTGAGTTGAGGATGGTGAAGGCAGGCAGCAGACAGAAGGAGGATTGATGTTTTTGAGATGTGGTGCCAGCGTAGGTTGCTACGAATACCATGGACTGCGTATAGAACCATCATCTCCGTCCTCAAACTGGAACAACGACAATGCGTCTCTGCGGTTTGTTTGCATAGAACCCTCCAGTACTTAGTACACATTGCGCCACGCGAACTGGTTAACCTAGAGAAGTTGCTCGTGGTTGGCAAGCTGGAGGGAAAAGACCGCGAGGACGAAGCCCGAAAAGATGGACATAAGGGCAGCGCTCCATCAGGCAGAAGACCGAAGCCGTTGGAGAGCACATATTGCATACATCCTACGCGAGAGTCACGATCCTCTATAGTAAGGGACAGACTGAGGAGTTGGTACCTAGATTAAAATTCTTCGAATTTTGTACGAAACATTAATTTAATAATTAATTAGTGTCATATTTTAGGACCTTATTATTAAAAGGAGGCCATTTAAAATGTTAATTAGGGCGAAATTAGCAATAGTTGAAAACAAAGTATCATATTATTGATAACGTTGTTTGTTACATCAGACTGATCGGTCTTTGACCGGTTTGATAAGACTAGATTTGCATAACATTATTATACATTAATTAATGTGATATAATAATAAACGACACTAGTTTTTATTAATTTACTACTACTACTTTATTGCTATAGATCTTTTGATGTTTATCATTGTCTGTCTCAACGCCTCCGTAGCCGAGTGGTGAGCTCGGCTGAAGAACCTGGAGGTCCTGGGTTCAATTCCCAGGTCGGGCAGAGTGTGTTTTTCGGAACATATGCGCCATGCGCCATACAACACACCTCTTTTAATGGTCTCGAAGTAGGGATTAATATCACTATGTTACGAAGTACCACACAAGGAAATAAGCCAGGGGCGTCTCCCAGCACACCCAGACCCGAGTCAATTCAGAAAAGGTCGTTTTCCTGAATTGACCCGACCGGGAATCGAACCCGGGACACTAAGGAAATCGAGGCGAGAAACCGTGCTACAGCGCACTACGCCAATCGTGTCGTCATAGCCTGAGTTTGTGATCAAAAACCCGCATTTGCCAAGCGTGGTGATTAAGCCAATACCCATCCATTGTAGCGATGACTTGATATCAATGGTGGAGGCCTTTGCACAGCAGTGGGACAGTACTTATGCTAATTACTACTACTATTGTCTGTCTATGGTCTGATTTGCTCCATAGTCACATTCACTAGTCAAGTTTTAGGGTATCTCTGTTTTACGTTTACTTTATGAAACCTAGCTATTTTCTAAAATATCCAAATAATTCAAAAGCGTTTGTGCATTGCAACTTTTTAGAAATGTTGAAAATGGTTTTCTTTCAGTCTTCAAATTTTGTATTTATAATTGATCTGACTAAGTTTGAAATATTACTTTTTTATTATCATAATGTTTATTTTGTATTTCAGTTCTAGTGTAGGTCTACAAATTACTTCTGCTAAAAACCAGAGAGCTATTTACTGTCAGGTTACTAACTAAATACTAAATGAATCTACCATAACTGGGTTAGTACCTGTGTAACACTTCTCTGTGATTTTGTAAACTGTGTTGATCAACGCTTACAAAAAAAATACAAGTTGTGTATTTCTTAAATTGAGATTGTGTGAATCTTTATTACCTAATTTATTTAAACTATTGAATAAAAATCTAATTTTCAAGTAACCATGGATTGGTAATAATAAATAAATAAATTAACACAATAACAAAAAAATACAAGTGTGTTGATTTTTATTTACTAAAATAATTTATTACTTATTCTAAAGAATTTGACCCTGTGACCTCTTTAACTTTTGCTTCACAGACCATGGTGACTGTAGGCGATAAAAGCCCTCTGATAAAATGGTGTATTAATAGGACTGCTATGATTCCTTAAAAACTTCGTGAGTCTACGGTGTAAGTACCTGTTGTATGTTGACTTGTTGTCCGATTGTAGGAACTGTTATCATTTATCAAGTTCCGTTAATGCCAAACAGTAAATAAAGATAATTTCCGAAAGGGGAGAAAGTATTCGAAACGATTACGACCATTGTTCTGTTATATTTTACTAAATTAAAGTTATTATTAAGAAATATAACAATAGTTTGTTGCTCTGGAAAAATTAAGGCTGCGTAGTAACCAAATGGTTCTAATTATTGTTAACTCTTTGATCTTAATTATCTAGAGCCATTTGATGCCCTATTACTGGTCTCACTTTGAATTAACTGTCCAATCGCATGACATCAATCACAGCTCACATTGAAACCTGTGCCAGACACAAAGAATAATAGACCAGTCGGAACTAATAACAATGGTTCTTACCTAAGCACCTATGTTTTAGCTACAATGGAGTTAATAGACGAAACAATTTGGCCACAGGTACTCTCGACGCCCACTGAGTCACAGTCTAAATATTTAATACACACGTGTGGCTCTCCGCACTCCAGAGCCATCAATGAACATTGACACTACGTCGCGTCGTGTAAGCGGACGTGATAACAACTAAACGTAATATCGGACCGGCCTAGGATTCAGGAACCACTAATCGATTGGTTGCTATCAGGATACGAAATCGATCGATAACGTCTTAAATGGAATACGATGCACCAGTAGTAAGCGGTTTCCTAGTGGTATACTTAGGCTGGTATTAAACGACAGACTACAAGAATTGGTAAAGCGACAATTTTAGGTTTAGTTCATAATAATATAGCCAGTAGAACGAAAAACAAATGTATTGTCCTTTGTAAATAGTTGTACCGCTCAATCATTTTAAATGTAATACAAAAAAACAATGATAAATATTACGATAACATTTGAATATTGCCTCTCAAAAGTAGATTAGATATCAAATGACATATCGTTTTAAAACACCTTTATTAATGATAAGGCGAAAAGGTTGACATTAAAAATAGTCTTTAGCAACAATGGTAGTAAATGACGTAATTTTGATTGCCAATAGCTTCCCGCTGTGTGAAATGGTTGTGACATCAGTGCGAACAGCTGGTTTGTGAGCGATATCAAACTCGTGACGTAGCTGCCATTTGACTCACTTTGACTTCCGAGAATTACCTACTCATTCGGCAATCAATTACAATGCGTTGGCATCCAGAGAGTAAATCATAGAGCGGCGTTCTCCAAAAGTTAATTACATGCAATAATTCAATATAATATAACAAACTACGAGTATTTAGGTAGGTGTATTGTCTTTACACTTAAAATTTGATTTTTCTTGTAAATATTGAAGAAATATAAAAAAAATAAGTTTAAGTGAGCCTTAATCTGCTCCCTCAATTTGAGCATTTGTCTGTAATGTAACGTTACAGAGTCGACCATTACATCAGTGAAGTAGGAGAAGAAGAGCGTCGTGGCCCAGTGGTTCAGCACCCGAACTCAGATCGTGGATCGTGTGGTCCCGAGTTCAAATCTGGCCAGAACCAAAATCTTTGTGTTCATTGTTAAATATCCGACTAACTCTCTGGTGACGGAAAACATCGAGAACAAACCAAATCAACCCGGATAACGGCGGAAGGCTCACCACCTACCACGTTGGGTTCTAATACCATTGGTGAAAAGTGGGCTTGTGAGTGTTTCGTT
Organism: Udea olivalis; assembly: GCA_947369235.1. Classification (NCBI taxonomy): domain Eukaryota; kingdom Metazoa; phylum Arthropoda; class Insecta; order Lepidoptera; family Crambidae; genus Udea; species Udea olivalis. Next base: position 10,654,066 of record OX376341.1, on the reverse strand, counting down.
CACCATGACGGCACAGTCACTTGCCTCTGACTACCCCGCTTGGGATAAAGTCGTGATGGTATGTTATGTTATGTTATGTTATGTTAAGTAGGAGAACCGAGCATTACAGGGCGCAAACTCTAATGTTACAGATTCGAACATTACATTGGTGAGGGCAAGCACCGAGCATTGCCTACAGTGCACAACTTGATGATAATATACAATGTGATTTTTTTTAATACAACTTCAAATGTTCTTAATACTTCTTCTAATGTTCAAAATCGAATCTGAAATGTACATTACAGACAAATGTTCGTCATGTCAGGAAGGAAGTACTGTAATGTAATGCTCATATTCGAATCTGGAACGTCACATTACAGGAAAATGCTCCAGGTGAGGGACCACCTTTAGAAGGGTTAGAACATGTTTATGACGCTTGGTCTTGACGCCTTTGCAACTATTTGTTTATACCGTTTACATACACTATAAGTACGCAAATCGTAACTGAAAAGTCAGTTTATGATTGACTTGAAAGATGTTACAGTTTTTTTGGTCATTTTCAAACTTTTCCACCTCATAAAGTTTGTCAATATCACGTTCAGTGTTTCTCTTTCCGTTGAAATTATATTAAATAGGTGAAAAGTTATCTAACATTTGGTAGGTACAAGTATCTACCAAATGTCGTAACATAGTTATTGACACATCGTACAATGAAATGCTAGAAATAATTTATTCAATTTTGGTCCCTAACTTAAAAGGTTTAATCTTTAACTTAAAAGTCAATTTCCGTGCGGTACTTATTTAGTAATTGACATTTTTATTTATTTATTAAGCATCTTGTTTTAATGTTTTTAGGAAAATAGTACTTTTAATGGTAAGTATTTCCAAGCTTCCAATATTCGTTAATAAGTTTGTGCTGAATCCATGGCCCGTAGTGTAGTTATCCCGATCACCGTCCATAACATTACACACTTTTCTGAAGAAATGGTTAAAATTATGCTAATGTCTCAGATTTCTCAGAGATCCGATGAACGAAACCACTTTGTTATTATTCGATATAAAGCAGAAGATTCCACTTACCGGATTTTTTGTTTGCATTGTATCGTTGACTTCTTGAGAAGTACTCGTCATCGTTATTCCCAACTGTTTTTTGCGACCACACAGGGATTTTACCACTTAATATCAAGTAATATTACGAGTATGCATTTGCTCACAGTGATTTAATCCTCTGGCATGCTAAGTAGCCGCGACACTGAACACATTTGCTACTACGTGACATCTTCCAATACGCAATAAACTCTTTACAATTACCTAAACTATAAAACCGTTGTTTCAATTCTCATTTCCGATTTGTAATAACATACTCGTAGCCACGAGTATTTCCTTTCGTCGCCGATCAGTTATAACGAACAGTAGTCTGCTAATTTATTGAGAGAATACTTATAAGTTTTAGCTACACATGTTAAGACACGCCATAAAGAAAACTTCTAAGTGTAAACATATGCCAAGTTAATGAAATCTGTTTTATTTAATGTATTGTGCAATTATTCAAGAAAGAGACTACTTAATGAAGGGCTACTACTGATAGGCTACCTATTGGGCATAGTGGTTGTATGCCAGTTGATACGGATAGGGTCGCGCGTTCAATTGACTTGTACTAAAGTCGTCTGTAGTTATGAGATATTTCGGTCGGTTTTTCATGACATTGGTACATAGTTTGACACTACACTAGAAATTTCACTTCAGGCCATGGAGATATTTATGATCAAAAATGTAATACCTTTGTCTTTCATTGATTCTATTCTGTTCTGACTGTGACTATCTATCGGTCAACCTCCGGTGCTCATAAAATGTTGAATGAACGATAAATGCAAAAAAATAAGACTTGATTCTTAGAAAACGACTAAGGATCAAGTTCGTATGCTCTTCGATTCCATTCTAGCCACATGATACCTAAGTGAGTATCTCTCCTGTCGAGTCCAACCAAGCTCAGACTCAATTTCACCAGGTTTGTTTTCCCAGCTTACTTTGATTACCTTTTTTGAATTGTAGTCTCAAATCACATACACCTAATTTAAAAAAGAGATGGACTTATTTAAAATAAGTGTATTGATAAAATGAACTAAGATTTGGAAAATAAATTATACTTATACATTTGCCCAATTCATCTAAAAGGGCCTTTTAAACTTGGCGGGATCACTACCTTTGACGGGGTTTTTGGCATTAACTGGCTTGCAATGGCCACAAAATCAAATTAGTTCAGCGAGTATTATCCGTCTTAGTGACGTATGTCAAAAGATGAAGGTGAAAGAAAATTTTCTTCGAAATCGAACGACTACGAATCGAAATCTATATCTAATATTAACTTACAAAAACCAATGGCATACACACTAAGTGGTGTAGAAACTATCTAAGTGAAAGCTAACTTTATTTTACTAACTTTCATTCAAGGTCACCCTACAAATGAGTCGAACAATCAGTATTTTATAATTAAAAAAAGGATTTTTTTTTCTCCAAACTTCTTATTTGTTGATTTTTATATTAAATGCTTAATCTCTTACGTATGTAGATGGAGGTAGTCAATTTCGTTTTAAACTGAAAAACAGTGATCCACGTTACTATATAAAGTCATGCCGACTTAACAAAAGATTATAAAACACTAATTTCAAGCACAAAAACATACTGTATGTTAAGAGTACTTGTAAATATGCATTGGAGAAAACAATTACCGTCAGCAGAAGCGCATTTTCATTTAATAATATGGAAAAATACAGCAAACAAGACTGCACTAAGAACTAATTTACACAAATTTATTACATTTTAAGCTTCAACAGGACTGCAGCTTGAATCCTGGTAATTCTTGTAACACAGACAAATACCTTCACTTAAGTAACTCTGGATTAGTACTAGACTTTACAGTTTTGTAGAAACAACTCATTGCTACTGACTAGTTTTGTTATCAAATTTATTTTCAACTACGACCATAAGTATGAGGATTTCGATATTTCAACAACTAAGTAGAATTAAATAGAGTAAAACTCCGCAAAGGTACCGGAATTTGTAAAAATAAGAAATTTTTTCTCATCAACTAAAGATGTTTTAGTTGGTGAGAAATTAATTTTTTTTTATTCATTTGAAGTAAAATGTGTTACTTTTAACGTATGAAAATGCTTACTTAATAGGAGTTTAGCCGAGTAAGAGTACAGCTCAACTATTAGGTTTAAATAAATAATAATAAATAAATAATAATAAATATCCCTGGACATTATTCCACACAGCGCCATCTAGCCCCAAAGTAAGCTAATTAAAGCTTGTGTTATGGGATACTAGACAACGGATAAACATACTTAAATACATTTTCTTTTGTAAATACATACTTATTATACATAGGAGACACCCAGACCAGTACAAACAGACATGTTCATGCACACAAATGTTTGTACTGTGCGGGGATCGAACCCGGTGGTGATTAAATGGTGGGTACTTTTGTATAAAAATCACAGACGTAAACTTTTTTTTACAAATTGCATATCCTTACTGTATAAAACACGCATGAGAATAGTCTGATTAGCCGATGTAATGTTTTAGGCATGAATATTTTACAACCTTCTTCATAAATACTCAGTCATGCTTGTACTATCGTAAAATACTGTTTTGACAGATACATGATTGGCCACAGATTGCACGACATCCCTTTCATGTGGAGCAGTGTGGGTTTGTAGAAGTGTTTCTGTTCTCTAGTTATCTGTTTGTCCGTTTGTGTAACGAAAAGGCTAAAGGAAACTCGTGTGTTATCAACAAGACAAACCATTTTTAACCTTTTGTCCGAAGTCCGCACTTCGATGAGCTCTGGTGACCTTACTCACTAGCTGCCGAAGAAAATTCTCTCTTGATATAACCTATTTCATATGGATTACTGATTAATAAATTAAATTAAAATAATTAAAAACAATACTGCACCAATGAATGCGATAAAATATTGACCCCGGCAGTCCCGGCACTGAAGATATGCTTTTTCACAGTCGTAAGGAGCATAGAATATATCAAAATTGTATACAATCAGGTTCTTATTTATCGTAAAAAGGATTCACGATAATGATGTACTCATAGATATAGTAAAATGCAAACGATTAATTAGATGTTCTCGTGTGATACTATCATGAAACGTGCCGCTTGGCGCTTAATTGTATATTATTTTTCACACCACATGCTCGACAATGCCGAATTATATGTCATGTAAACCTTACCGAAAGCAAGACATTATATCTCTTGGCTTTAGCCGGGTTATAATGTTCTATTATAACCCGCTGGTCAATAATGTGATTTTCACTTTCATAATTCTTATTGCTATGTACATAAAGTCTAATTTCACTAAACAGAATGTGTCCTCAGCGGGCGCGGCCAACTCGATTTTCGAAGACCGAGGCCGTGGCCCACTAGATTCGCACTGAGACGAACTTCATTTGTTTGTCAAATCGAGTAGGCCACGCCAGCTGAAAGAAGTTGCTATAGCCGTAGCTAGTAGTACTACTAGCTTTAGAAGATTCTTTAATATGCTGTAATAAACACTATCTACTAAGCCTGGTTTTTTATTGTCTCGAACTTTAGTGAGAAAAGTAGAGTATACACCACCGGGATAAAACTTTTTTTTTCTTGGGCGCTTGAATCCCTCACTGCACTCAGGACTCAATCTTAATTCCCTCGCTTTGCTCGGGAATTAACTTATAACACCCTCGCTGCGCTCGGGAGTTAGATTTGGAGTCCTTCGTTACGTTCAGGATTCAATGTAGCGCCCGTGACATAAAACAGTGCTTTATCCCCTTGGTGTATAATCTACTATAATATAGTTTAAAGTAAATGTGCTTATTTATGTCTCGGAATTAATACTTATTATGTGCCAAATTAAAGTAAAGACTAACCTAGGACTTATCTCATAAATGGGCCTAGATCACTCACACTTAGTAATGACCTAGTCGTATCCCGCTGATCGTCATCAGGCCTTCGACAAAGATAGTATAATGGCCAATCAAAAAAGACACCTTTGCCCTTAGTATGCAAATCATAAGGCTACCTTGAATATTCTAAGATTATCTTATGGAGCACGTTACATCCAAATGGTTGCTATCTTATCGACCAAGTAAGCACTGCGAGTTTATAGGCTTGTACTTGAGATTATCGTGTGTAATCTAGATACCATTATCCTGCGTCAGCTAAAGCAAATAACCTAAAGAAATTGAAAATAAAAGTGGCAGTTATAAAAATAAAGTAAAATAATGTTGAGTTAACCTGCCTTTTCATTGTTGAAATCACTTGATTGCTTTAGTTGCTGCCATTTGACGGGTTTATCAACACGCTTGCCAGCCAAGAGCAGGTTACATACTGTGGCTGCTCGGCATGGGATATAAATTCACGGCCTCAAGCTTTCCAAGAAATCAATTGAATGTAATTGAAAAACTCGAATTATCAATTATCGAAAATCTAAAAAGAAAACAAATTGTCAGTCAATTACAGTCATAGTTAACGGTCTGTCCGGTTTTCTCGGTAATCCTGATACAAAACATCAAATAACCAAGACCACTAATTAGATTCAAGTTTAAATCAATACTTAACAAAGATAAACCGTGGCAGGGTTCTTGCTATTATCAGGGAGCGTCTTACGAAGTAACTAAGAAAGGGTTGTACCCGGTGACAACACTCGAATTAACGATGGCCTCCTCCAGTTGAATTTACATGGGTATGCATGTTGCCCCTAGATAGCACTACTGGCGACTGGATTTAGTGGCTCAAATAGTTTCAGCTGCATGTCGAGTGCAGGCGCTGTAATTAAAGAACCAGAATGCCGGGTAAACTCGACTCAAGTTGCCTAAAACGACAGTTTCTTGGCCTATTTTCGGCTTATCTATACTCATTATTCAATACTAAAGACACTTATTTTTCCCGTTATTTGCTTAATTAGAAACGCTGATGGTAGAAAAAATATTCATGAACATATTCAGGAAAGTGAGTTCAGATATTTCGAAACATACATACATAGAATCACCTAGGTATCAATTATTAGGTACTGGCTTAACCTGCTTTTGCTTTGGAATGCCAACTTATTTCACTTTCGTTTTCAAAATCAAAATCAACAAAATGTTATTCAAGTAGACCATAATTACAGTTCTTTCGAATCGACAAAAACATTTTATCTTTAGCTAATGAAATTATAGACATAGATAATATTAAAGGTACCTAGTATGTACTGACTAACAATTTTTCTTTTCGAATTGTTTAAATGAATTTTTGTTATAATATTCTTTTATGGTTGGTTTTTTCTCTTTGTTTTATATTCTTTAAGGTTTATTTGTATTAAAATGACACACTGCTTGTACTTTACTAACGCCTGCTGTAAACCCAAAACAAGTTTAAAAGAGTAACTGCTGAGTTTCTCGCCGGGTCTTCTCAGCAAGAAACAACTCCGACGCGGTGGTAGAGTCGCATTATGTACTGTTAATTTACATAACCATATTATTATGGTATTTATGTCTATTATTTAGTATATTTTGCTGTAAATTTGACGATTTGAAAGTACTGATACAGTCTATTTGAATAAAGTTATTTGAGTTTGAGTTTGAGTTTAAAACGATCTAAATAATAAATACTAAGACTAAGAGTAGAATACTAATAGAATACTATAATACAAATATAATGTGGCTCTACCACCGGCGTCGGGACACAGATTCCACTGAGAAGACCTGGCAAGAAACTCAGTAGTTATTCTTTTTTGTCCGGTTTTGCAGACTACCTACTCAGTAGTACTACTAACAGTGGTAAGAAATGTTGTTTACTATATTGTATATCCCATTATCTCTAAGAATGACTGAATTCTGTACGTACAGATTTTTACATGAGACAAAATTTATGGTTCTATGGTTATTTCGTGTTAGGAGAGGTTTTCGACTCCTTTATAGAGATGCTTATACATTCAATGGTGTCTGGTGCCTTGGTGTCGCTCGTTACTTTTAGATATTCGCATTTTCCTGTTATTTTTGTGTTGCGTAAAAAAGTTTGTAGGTACTATACAAATCCGATTTGACGGTGACAGACACGAGACAAAAAGTTTAAGAGTTTAGATGTCAATAAATCTTAACTTATAAAAATCATCTCCTTTTGAATAAAAGAAACATTACCCACATCATAATATTAATTATTTTATTAAGTTGATATCACGTGACGAAAATGCATTCAGAAAATTACCTCATAACGTAATAACTCATTGCATAAAAATATGACAAAAACAATGCCTTTCGATAGATTGACAGCGGGTTTTACAAAATATAGTTGATTATTTTATCTAATTGAGTCACGGTTACGGTCACACATGAAGCCACACTGATGTGACTCAGGTACAATACTCTTTTGTTGACATAATGTTTTCAATGTCATTGTAGGCCATGATTGTTATTAAACTCATAAAAAAATTACAAAATCAGACGATAAATATTTTTAGGACATACTGCGGACATACGGCTTTTAGTTTTGATGTTGGAATTTTAGTGAGCCGAAGTGTTAGGTAGGTATTTAAAATATGCCCTATTATTATATGCGCAGAGCTGAAGAGTAATGAGCTGGATAATTAACTGTTTACCGTATTTTTAACTAGAGTTACTATCGTCAAAATCATTGATCAATAGTCTACTAAGTTACACAGTTAATTGAATGTCAACTTCATATAAAGGCCAAATTGTGTTGAACAAGATTGAAAGGCTTTGCGCTTCAATCAATTTTGCATCTTATATCCTAATTCAAGACTCCCACGGCGTAGCGAGGTAAAAATCTCCATATTTGATGTACACTATCGTAAGAAATTATTTGTGTAAATGATGATGAAACCTGCATATAATCTACTGTGCAGTTTAAATATACAAGTAGCCTTAAAGTTGACTTTTAGGAGATGCATTACAAATTGCGTAATTTGTGATAATGTTATCTAACATTTGCCTAACTCATGGTTGGTGGAAAACACAGTTAAAACTTCTTACCAAAACGGCAATAATCAGTGATTCTTGGCCTATCCTATTATAGTAGGGAGAAAGGGCTGCATATTTAGATAATTCGTCGACACGTATTTTTTAACACCAGTCATTACTTTACCAGCATTGAAAGTTATACTGATGTAATCTTGAAGTTAAAATCAATTTTGCAAAGTATTTGCGCATGACCCTGGAATGAACTTTTAAGGGGATTCATATCTGACACAAAATCGTTAAATCGGAAACGAAAGTAGCCGATTTATCGGCTATCACACGATTTAGCAGGAAATGCGAATTGGGGAAGTTAAATTAAACGATTCGGATCTTCTTTACGGTTCGATAATTTAGCCGTCACTGGACCATTGGTGCATTTGTAGCATGCGGTGGATACCGAAACACATAGCTCCGCAGAGCGCTTAGCAGGGAATTCGATTCAACTAATGCCGCCTAATCCTGACCCGGAGCACACAAATGGTACAGGATGCATTCCAAAAGGCCATGTGCAATTTGCAGTTGGTGATTGATGATAATCCCTAGGCCATCTGCACCGGCGACATTATAGTTGGCGACTTGTGGGAATAGAAGAATTTTGCGTAACGCAGCGTTTATTGTTGAAAATCTTTTGATGTCCCTACTGTCGTACTCGAACTACACTTGAGTATATTTTTGTGGTTCACAAAACACGTTTTTAGAATTCATTTTTGAAGTAGTAAAAAGTGAAATTAAAATCAAATAAAATTTACTGATATTGTTGAGGGGATTACAGGGATTTCATTCCATGGAAAAATTATATAATAAAGTTGCCTTGATAGAATACATTCACGAAGTTACCTCTTTTTGTGACATTTTGTCTTCTGTTTTTGGTTTTATTCCTAAAATAATTGCTGTGATAATAAGGGTCCTTTACCAAAACAAAGTTTGAAGATAACGGGTTTCATCCGATGGTTTTTTTACATCTATTAATTTTTTAATCGATTATTTTAGTGATTTTCGGTCCGCGTGGTGCTCACCAGTTTCCTTCGGGAAATGTTGAGCAGAACCACCTCGCCTTTAATCATATTATTACACAATCTACATACATTTCTGAAATCATAAATTGGTACAATAAGAAGCAAAATGTTTTTGCATACTCAATAGGTGATGTAGTACCTAACTATCCTAGTAAAAGTTAGATTTTATTGATTAACTTTTATTCCAAGGTATTCATATAAATAATGCAAATGTCGGTCAAATTTTGTTTATATAAACCATTATATACTAAGTATGCCATATCATTTTCTATACAGTTCAAAAATCATTACGTGCTGAGATCGTAACTGAGAAGAAACGAAACTAGAAACTCACAATTCGCATTATTTTCACAACCACAAAAGAAAAACAACAAACGCACATCAAGTCTCAAAAAATAAATGAAATAAACCTATTTCCCTAAAAAAATCTTCCTCGTTCCCCACTATTTCAAAACGCGCTCATGAACGATGATCTCTGTAAAATATTGCGCACGAACTTTGCCAAGTGCTAGCTTATATTCTCATTCCAATTGGGATAATCGTGTGCAAACGTTTTAAAGTGCACATAAAAATGTAGCTATGTTTTATTCTAAATAAATCCCCGTCTGTTCCGGTGTGTAGCCCGCGAAGCGGAATAGCGGGCGGAAGGTACCGCTTCGGAAACGGGTTGGTGTAAGATAAAGAGGACATTTCCTATAGCGTCTCGGAAGATTTAGCAACATTCCAGGCCGACCCGTCCTTTAATGCGCCGACGGTTAAATGTAATTCGCTCCCTATTTTCTTTTGTGTTACATCTAACAGGCACGCATCCGTTTACTTTGTTGTCAAAGAGCATTTGTGTTAAGTGGATGCAGTTATGAAGATAGTGATTCTTGAGATTCAAAAGCGTTAAACGTTTGTAATTTTTGTATAATTGCAGAGTCAGAGCAAGGTAGACGAAATATCAAAATACCAATGCTTCGAATTTGATAAGTTCAATCTCGGGTGTAAGGTTTGTAATTGAAGCCTTAAATTAATCAAATTAGACACTGATACAACCGCGATAATGATCACAATTAATTACTAAAGTTTCATTAGGTAAATTAGGTACAATGAAAATTCGAGTTATTTTTATGCTTATACTTCATTAAGTTGTCAATTTGGCAATTTTTTTTTTAATTTATGATTATTATGTTACTCTGGTTTATGCAAATAGATCTAGGGACTGTTCTTACTTTTTATTAATGTCCTAATTTGTTTAGTTCAGTTCTGAAAAATCTGAATTAAGTAATGTCCAGGCAATTGCAATACTATTTGCTAAAGGTATATTCCAATTTACGCATTCCAATTGTGTGCTAATTATATCCCAAAAATGTTAGTGGTAATTAATGACTTTCAGAGGTTGTGGGTTCGATCCCCACCCATGAAAAACATTCATGTTACGACCCTAGGTGTTTGTGTGTCTGGGTGTTATTATCTATTTATGCATGTACTAAGAAATATTTAAATATGTTTATCAGTCTCTGATATCCATAGTTATTACTGCTCAGTTTGAGGTGTAATGTGTCCCAGATATTAATTTATTATTATTATTCATTTACAGCCAGCATTGCTTGATACAAATCTTGTCAGAATCCCCGTAAGACCGTAATGCATGGTGTGTGCGTATTTCAGTAGGCTTAGAGACACCGTCGGTATATCATGAGAAGGACGTTATTAAGCTGATGCTTACTTTAAGCCGTATTATGGTTCTCTACATATGTTTATCTTTATATCTTGATAGCTAAATCCCTTCAATGGCTGACGACTTCATTGATAGTTGTAAAAAGTAGTTGGGAAATGGAACACTACCTTGAACTAACTTGTTTTGTAAGTTAAAACAGATAATACAACTGTATCTGGCCAATAGGAATCTTGAAACTTGAACAGACTGATTTGATCTAAGCTAAATTTAACTGAAAGTATGGAAATTAAAGCTCTTTTAGCCTTTATTGCTTACAAACTCATGGAAATACAGTCACGAACTGTAATGGTACGATTTTTGAGTTAAAATAGATTTACAAATTTGAGGAAATGTAGAAATTGGAAGATAAATGCACAAAATGATTTCTTTTTCAACGGTGCAAGTCAAAAACACAAATTTATAATAAAACTCAATAACCCGTGACATATACTTTATTTTATTTATTTAACGCTCCCCTGCACCTGTAGGAGCTCATTTAGAGCAGACGTCTTTCAGACGGTGGACTATCCAATAGTCAAATATTTATTCGAAACATTTTAAGTTATAAATAAATACATTTCTGGGACAAATTACACCAAGATCATCTGACACCAAACTAAGCAGAGCTAGTTTTTTTTTGTTTTTTATTTAAAATGGGTTTGCGTTTGGCCTCAGTCTCGCCTGGTGGTAAGCGATGACGAGGCCGATAGTGGTACACGCTTACCCAGAAAATGCCTATTCACTCTGGCGTGAAGACACCAAGGTTGTAAGTATCCGGAAACACAGACGCAGGGAGAGCGTTCCACTCCCTAGCGGTGCGTACCAGAAAAGACGCAGCAAACCGTTGGGTACGGACTGTCAGAAAGTCAACCACATGGGGGTGGAAGCCCTCCCGGCATCTAGTGGTTCGGTGGTAGAAAGTAGACGGTGGTATTAGGTTGTGTAGTTCCTGCGCACACTCTCCAAAATACACCTTATAAAAAGCCGATAGACAGGCGACTTTACGCCGATGCTCCAAACTCTGAAGTTTGGTTCCAACGAGCGCATCGTCGCCTATGAGTCTCCTAGCCCTTCGGTCCACTGAGTTCATTGCATCCAACTGGTACTTGGCAGAGCCATCCCACAGGTCATACACGACCGAACTTGTAATATGGGTATCAGAGACTGATACCTACACATGCTTAAATATTTCTAAAAACATACTTAAATAGATAATAACACCCACACACAGCAAACACAATTGTTCGTCACGTGAATGTTTGTCATGGGAAGGGATCGAACCCACGGCCTCCAGTGCTTAAGGCAGGATCGCTGCCATTGCACTAACAGGCCAGTCAAGTTATCCAGTTATCACTAAATATCCATTAACAAATATGAAACTGTTGACAATCTTAAAAGTTGCAGAAAGAGATTCGTCACAAAAAGAGAGCTCTTTCCTATCAATTTTCAAAACCACAGACAAGCAAAATGAGCGGCGAAATTTTAATAGCCGAACAAGTAAAAGTACCGACGAATGCACGGCAGACGTCTCAGTTCGCTAGTCTGGGAAGTTCCCCGTTGAAGAAGTTTGAACGCACCTGTCTGTGAGTGCCGTCAATGGGCACTCGAAGCGAACTGTTGCTGAATACGTCACCCAAAAGGCACAGAAGTGCGCAAAAACTTTTGTGCCTTGAGCGCTATACTTTCAGCTATTGCATTGCATGTTACCGGTAGAGGGACTTTATTTAAATTAGTTAGTTACTTAAGTTGGTATCCACAGAAAATGGCTTGTGAGACATGGTACATAAATCAATAAATAATATCTACATGCATGGTCATCCGAAACTAGGCGAAATTGTTACATGTGCGGCAGAGTCTGAAAGGTACATGGGCACTGAAATATATTTACGTTCGTATTTTTATACTTAAATCCTTTGTGCCTTAATGGTGAACTAAGTTATAAGATGGAAAGGTGGCGGATACTGAGTATACATCAAACTAAGTTATTTATAAAAATAGTAAATTGATAAATTTTAAATGAATAGAAAACATCACTCCTGCAGGAACAATTGTAAAACAATGTTTTTGAGAAAAAACAACACTAAAAAAGGTAGATTTACCTTTTATGAATAAGAGAATTATTATTGAATTATCGATCATAAATGAAAACGGCGCTTCATTAATCGTGGATTTATGGCAGTCTTGAATCTCCTTCGGATTTTAGTGCTGTCAGCTGCACAGCTCACTCGAGTGATTAGTGCTACTGTGTACTGTAGTTATCTGCTTAGACCACGTTCGGATACGTCGGCGGCATGGCTTTGCATTTATAATTAGATCCTACTAGATATATTACGTAGGTACACAAGCACCTTAACGGACTATACGTGGCGATTAAAATATAGATGCTAGATTAATATTTTTAGAGCATAAAATTATCAAACCTTTGTTACCCCAGTAATTCACCGAACTCTCTTTCAAATCTTTGGTGATCTCCTAAGGAGTTGGATTCGACAGTAAAATTTTATTCATAAATTCATATTTTTTGCAAAAATCTTCGTTTGTCGATGAATCGATTGAGATATTATTATCAGCTGTCAAAACAAGATACCTATACTTACCTAGATTTGTGTAACGATTGCATTTTTCGACGTCAGAAGCCTTATTCGTCAACTCTTACATCTTTACGTAACTAAGTATTTTTGGACGTCGCAGAGACTTTTTCCTAAACTTACTTAAAATATCATACCGTCTGACTTGTTTTCTGATAATATTCACGTGAACTAAAAAAACATCTTAAAGAATTCCATAGTTACAAAAATGGCTATTACGAAATAGTTTTTAGTAAATTTTAATTTATTATTATTAACATAAAGAACTACAGTTTATGTCGATGTATTTGGTAATTATTTTATACGAGTGCCATCTCTGTCTGGTCCCGCCCCAGAAGCGCTCAAAAAGTCTTAAAACATGACGTAATTAACTTAAAAATGATCAAAATGATTCATTCATTTGGTAATCAAGATAAAATATTCTCAAACTGGAACGTATCTTTTGTTACCGAGTGATGACATTGATGATCCAAGTTGCGTAAAATAGGTGAGATTATGGTATCTCTTTCTGTTCTTCGGAGAAATAATCGTTATCAGACCAATATCGACATTGAAGCTGAATAAATATATTATTGTTTTACATTCAAAGGTCATTTACTTTTCTTTCCGCAGATAACATCACGTTTTCAAGTTTTATCACGTACGCTTTGACAAAATGAAAATTTAAGTAGTAAAAACTTTTATTTGACATACTCTTAGCACTAAAAGACGACTTCAAGTTTGGTCGACGGTCAACATTGGACAGATAATCTGATACAGATCACAAGATTCTGGTGGATGAAGGCCACCTGCAACTGGTCGCTATGAAAATTTTAGGAGTCGGAGTAAATGTGTCATGCTTTTTAAGTATTTTTGTGATAGCGTATACCAAATGCAGTGGTGTTTTTGAAGTGCAATGTAGCCGTCATAACATTGTCTGATAAAATAGTCCTCCCGGACAGTATCGCTAACCATAATATTAAATCAATCGTTGTAGATTTATTACTAATACAAATATTGTATTGAAAAAAAAAGGTTGTTTGTATTGACTAGGCTCCGAAACTATTTGAACCAATTTTAAAAAATATTCCATATATATAAAACTACATTATTAGGGAGTGACATAGCTATATTTTCTTTAATTTAGGCTATATTTTGACAGAAAATATAGTTTACGCGGCCGAAGTCGCTGACGGACAGCTAGTATTAAATATGTATGTTAAATTATTACCCATTAATTACAACGTTTACTTGATTTTAATTAGGGGGCTGCATTGGATCATTATGTTATGGGCAAAAAAAAAACAATATTTTTCGGATGAATCTCGATGAACGAAAATCCTATGTTTTATAACATTATTCACCTCGCCGTTTATTCACGTTTAAAATGGTCCAAAGTGCACAATGCAAGTAAAACTCAAACCCTGTATCCGAACGCGCTCCCATGCAGCGTTCACTGCAACCAATAATTGTAGATCAATGAATAGGCAAGGAACAGAATCGCTGACACGTCAAAGGGGCTGCACGAAGATCGGCAACATGCACTGTTGACGCACTCACTCTGCCCGGCCAAACACGAGATGTTTACCACATAACTTCGGCTGAGTTCAAAATAATTAATGTGGTAAACTGAACGCGACTCAGAACAGGCCAGTTTAGGGGATTTTGTATATTTCATTTTTCATTTTTTTTATTAATGGTAAGGGGTTGCTTTGATCAAGAAGTTATTTATTATTCAACTACGTGACATAGAAAAATCTTTTTGATGACTACGAGCTTCAACATTAATTACGATATTGAAAAATATTTTTTTTTGTTTGTAGTCGATAATCTCAAAATTTACCAATTTTAAAAATCTCTCATATCAGCGTGTAGCTTAATTTATAATAAAATTCAAGGCTAAATTTAAGTCGTACAAAATTAATAAAAAAAAATCATAAAAATTAAATTACCAAGCTATGACTATGACATTTTAATAGCCTCATAATTTAATTTATTTTAATTTACAGGTTTAGAAGATAACGACGTGGTGCATACAATTTGTTTCGAAATTCATGAGAGCTAGGTATCGAAACAGCTGATAACAAGTAAAAGACAGCGTGACGTGCAGGTGAATGTTGTTGGCGAAAATAGTAGCGTTATCAAAGTTATTGATAAATCTTCAATAGTTTTTAAGATTAAGTTTAATCAAATTATTTTGTTAAAAAAACGAAAATAACATTGTCCTAGAGAATTTAACTGAAACAAAAATAAATCCAAAATATAAAATTAAAACCAAAACATGCTGTTGTTGCTCATTTATGGCTGTCTTTCCGATTTTTTAAAATAAATAAGCGCCAGACAACACACCACTTGTCATGGTCTCGAAGTATTAATATCACTATATTACGAGGTACCAGACAAGGAATGGAGCCTGGGCGTTTTCCAGCACACCCAGACCCGAGTCAATGCAGAAAAGATCGTTTCCTGAATTGAGCCGACCGGGAATCGAACCCGGGACACTACGGAAATCGAGGCAGAAAACCGAGCTACGGCACACGACGCCAATCGTGAAGTCTACTATTAAATTTCAAAATCAGTATCATTGTTACACAAAATACTCGTTACTAGTGTTAAAGTGAAAGGACTGATCTCGTTTCTTTAGTAGAGTTGCTCTGCAAGAATATCTTACTTTTTACAACTACGAGTACGTTATACAGTACGTTTAATTCGTGCTTGTAAATAACTTAACTGGTAATCGCGACCACAAGCGGACGAGATTTTTCATACAATAAATATGGCATCGGCGCAGACTGAATGTTCGAGTCGCCCCGTCTGGTCCGGTATCCTAAGTGAGCGACAAACGCGACGCGATGCAACGCGGCAAGCGCAATCAACCAATGGCCAATAGTTGGAATCAAACTTAAGAGTTTGGAGCATCGGCGTATAGTTGCCTGTCTATCGGTTTTTATAAGAAACACAACCTGATACCACCCTCTTCTTTCTACCACATGACCACTAGACGCTGGGAGGGCTTCCCCCATGTGATTGACTTTCCAGAATCCGCACTCCACGGTTTGCTGCGTCCTTCCTGATCCGCACCGCTAGGGAGTGGAACGCTCGCCTTGCGTCTGTGTTACCGGATACTAACAACTTTGCTATCTTCAAAGTCAGAGTGAATAGGCATTGCCTGGTTAGCTAGTACCACCATCAACCTCTTCATCGCATACCACTAGGCGAGACGGACGCCATAAAGAAACCCATTTAAAATTAAAAAAATAAGGCAGTAGGGCTATGTCTGCAAGAAAGGTATGTTGCATCGTGTTGCGTTTGTCGCATCGCGTTGCGTTTGTTGCATCGGGTCACGTTTGTTGGTCACCTAGGACACTGCTTAGTATGGCCGGCATATATTTTTATAACGGCTATTTATGGTAGCCACCTGTGTATTGCAAAACTTCTTTTACGGTACGGTGAACAAAAGGCGG
The DNA here is from genome assembly GCA_947369235.1 of Udea olivalis. NCBI lineage: Eukaryota > Metazoa > Arthropoda > Insecta > Lepidoptera > Crambidae > Udea > Udea olivalis. Next base: position 10,637,332 of record OX376341.1, on the reverse strand, counting down.
TAATAACTCCCAAGGCACCAAGCCGCTGGAAAGTACGGACAACAGAAAAGACTCGAGTCTACATCTTGGAGAAGCGGCCATTGATGGCCAGGAAGGTGTGCAGTTTCGGAAGTTTTAAAAAAGAAACTTTGCTGACGCTACTTCAGAGTCCTTTGAAAAGAAAAATGTTTTGTTATGTTGTGAGATATGATAAAAATAAAGAAAAGCTTTGAATTTCAATGTCATTTGGTTGTTTTAATGTTTTTTTTAATTCGTAAATTACGTAAGATAGAAATGGTAGTAGTTCTTTTTATCTCTCGTTACGAAAGTAATACGAGTATGTTTTTACTACTTCGCCATACACTTGTTTAACATTACGTAAGAAGAAGATATGATTTTTTATTATATTAAAATACATGTTGCTCAAAACCGTTTCATATAAACTTGACTTGCAAAGAAGATTCAGGTTTTTACAACTTTTTCATAATATTATAATTATTTAACACGTTTACTGAATCTTTTCAATAACTTGTGGAATTACAAATTACAAACAATCACTAAAAGAGCTGGTAGAGAGGGCTTTGATTAGTAGTGCTTAACGCGGCCGTTTAAGAAATACAACTAAAATAACCGTAGAAGCTTTAAAATCAGGGCCAGGAAACCGGTTTATTTTTCAAACCGTTTTCGCCCAAAATGCCTAAGAATGTATTAGTTTTCATTCGAACAGGAATGTTATAAAACCCATTTAAGAAAGGAACAAAACTTAAATCGTTCTCGCTCAATATGACGTTATTAATAATTTTTAACTGATTTCTTTTTTTTTATATTGCCCGTCAAGATGACCTCACTCCACCTGATGGAAAGCGGTCGTGAGGTCCAGATATGAGGCTGACAAGCCCAGTCATCCAAACGAATCACTGGGCTGGCCATCCTCACCTTGAAGGCCTGCAGAAATGCCTTTTCACGCCCTGCTTGAAGAACCCGGGACTATAAGAGGAAGGAAACACATGTGCTGGAAGAGCGTTCCACGTCTGGATGGTACGACAAAGAAACGAGTCACCGAACCTTTTAGTTCGGGCCAACAAATTTTGAATTGTGTGTGAATGACGCCGTAGTCCAGCACGCGTGGTACGGGAGTGGAAAGGTGAGGGTGGAATAAGCTGGAATAACTCGTCAGAGCATTCCCCATTGTAGAAGCGATAGAGAACACTTAGCCTGGCAATGTCTCAAGGGTCAAAGTTGCCTCTAGGTTTCCAATAATACGGATAGCACGCCGCTGCAACCTGTCAAAAGCTTCCAGTAGGTACTTGGCGGAACCGTCCCAGAGATGAGAGCAGTATTCCACACACGAGCGAACTTGTGTCTTATATAAAAGACAGAGCTGCCCAGGCGTGCAGAATCGTCTCACTCTGTTCAGGACTCCGAGTTTACGGGATGCAGTTCTAATGACGCTCTCAATGTAGTCCCGCTGATTTAGGTTGCTACGAACATCCACATATCTATTACTATATACGTATTGAACCTAATGAATAATAATTCACAGCCACGCGGCTTAATCACGGGTCGTGTCGTTAAAGTTTGAACTAAAGAACATTGATTCAATAGTAAGGGAATTATACTTTTTGTCAGCGACGTTTATATTTTTTTTTCATCAACTTGGATCATTTTTTCATAGTGGAATTCAAGATGACCTCACTCCACCTAATGGAAAGCGGTAGTGAGGTCCACTTATGTGGCTGACAAGCGCAGTAATGAAAAGCAATCACTGAGTTGGTCATATTCACCTTCAAGGCTTGCAAAAATGCCTTTTCACGCCCTGTTCGAAGACCCCGGGACTATAAGAGAAAGCAAACACATGCGCTGGGAGAGCGTTTCAGACAGAGAAAAGAGTCACCAAACCTTTTTGTGCGTGGGAACAAATGCTGGCCTGTGTGTGGATGACGCCGCAATCCGGCACGCGTGGTACGGGAGTGGAAGGGTGAGGATGGAACAAGTTGGAATAACTCTTCCGAGCATTCCCCATTGTAGAAGTGATATAGAACACTCAACCTGGCAACGTCTCACGCAATTGGAGGGGTTCAAGGGTCATGGATGCCTCTGCAACCAATGCAACCTGTCAAGAGCCTCAAGCAAGTACTTGGCAAAACCGTCCCAGAGATGAGAGCAGTATTTCCACCCAGCATTCCACACAAGGAGGACAAACTATCCGATTCAGGCTACTTTTTAAGTAATGCATGGTGCCTGTAACTGGCCTCTAAATGAATCTATAAGGTTTGTCATTTGAAGCGTTTGCAGCCTGGCGCCTGCTAATGACAACGTTAAAATCTTTCCGAGTTAAACCCATCTTGCATCGACTTTGTATTACCAGTGTGTCTACCACGAGTTGCCACTTAAAATTTACGTTTTCGTTCGCGTAAAAAAATGAACTAGGATTTGACATTGTCATTTCATGTCATGTCAAATCCCAATACAATTTTTTACGCGATCGATAACGTCTTTTTAATTGGCAACTCGTGGTAGACGTACTGTACCTCTACCATGAGTTTACACCAATGACAGTCGCTAGCGTCAGTGTTAACGTTTTTAAATGGGATTTCAGTACAGTACCTCTGGTGAATAGAAATGGAACTACAAATGGCATACGAATTATTGCTGTAGTAAACTTCAATTTCAAATTCAATTCGAGAAGGATGCAAAGGCTCAAGCAATCATTGTATGCAGACTTAACGAGGCTACGATGATGCACGTATTGACATATGATACAGCTCATCAGATGTGGGCAAAATTGCATAGTGCATATGAAGCAAAATCAGCAACAAGTGCACTCATGCTACAGCAGCGCTTTCTTTCACTGAAGTATGAGGATGGAGAGCTATCTGTATTTTTATCAAAAGTTCAGGAGATGGCTAGTCAGTTGAAACATGCTGGAGAAGAGGTTTCAAAGAAGTTTTTAATGACAAAGGTATTGATGTCATTACCAGAGTCATACAAGCATTTTATATCAGCTTGGGAATCGGTCGACACGGATAAACAAAATTATGATGATATGGTCGCTCGACTAATGGTAGAGGAAGAAAGAATAAACTCTAAAGAAAAGGAAGAGGAAAGCTAGGTTTTGTTTATGAGGAAGAAGAAGGGTGCAGGTATCAGTCGGCGAAATCAAGATGAAAAGAAATGTTTCAAGTGCGGAAAAGTTGGACATTTTTCTAAACAATGTGAGAGTGTTATGGACCAATGGAGATGTTTTACGTGTGGTAAAATAGGACATTTAAAGTACATGTGTTCGAGAGGTAGGGAAAGCAATAATTGTAACAACAGCGGTGTGCAGCAGTCGTCAAATAATATGAGTAACGCGTTTACGGCGACAGCTATGTCATTATGCGGAACGGACTTCGTAAACGCGTATCATAGACAATCATGGCTGATTGATAGTGGCGCAAGTGAACACATGACCTGTGAACGAACTGTGTTCACGAACTATCTGTCAGTGTCAAATACGTCAAAAAGATCGGTAATTGTGGGTGATGGACGGCGACTACCTGTTTTAGGTGTTGGAGAAGTCGAAATTTATGTGTTCATCGGAGACAATTACATAAAATCAACGTTAAGTAACGTGTTGCACGTAACAGACTTAGAAATAAACCTATTTTCTGTACCTAGTGCGACGAAAAAGGGTTACCAAGTTACAATGAGTGACGGTCAGTGCACGATCTACAAAAACAATATTGTGTGCGCAGTTGGAGCATTAATTGGAAACTCTTATGTGTTGGATGTGTCCTACAATCATGAAGGATTAGCAGCAATTGCCCTTAGTGAATGGCATGAGAGGTTATGTCATCAGAGCATGGACTATGTTCAAGGGTTGCTACAGAAGAATAATATTAAGTATAACCCAGATAAGAGGCAATGTACAACATGTCTTGAAAATAAAATACATAAGTTACCATTTGGGGACAGCAAGACTCAAACTACTGATCCCCTACAAGTAGTGCATGTTGATCTTTGTGGACCAATGGAAGTGGAGAGCGTTGGAGGCTCCAGATATTTTATGCTGCTCAAAGATGACTACACTAGCTACCGTGTAGTGAATTTTTTGAAGAAAAAGAGTGAATCTGTGAAGCTATTAAAACAATTTATAAAGTGGTCAGAAAGATTAACTGGAAAGAAAGTGAAGATCATAAGATCTGATAATGGAAAGGAATTTTTAAATGAAGAGATGAGGGTATTATGTGAAGAGACTGGAATAGAACATCAGACAACAGTGCCATACACACCTCAACAAAATGGGAAGGCAGAGAGAGACATGAGAACTCTTGTCGAAGCAGCAAGATCTATGATCAATGGTAAAAATCTTTCAAAGGAATTGTGGGCCAAGGCAATAAATAATACTGTTTATGTTCTGAACAGAACATGTAGGAGCAAAGTCGAAGGTAAAACGCCATATAATCTGTTTCACGGAAGAGACTTTAATATATTGAAACTAGACAAAGTTTTTGGGACAGAGGTTTACGTTCATATCCCAAAAGATACACGGCTAAAACTAGATGCTAAGGGAGAGAAGGCTATATTTGTGGGATTTGATGGTTCCAAAGGATTTAGAGTTTTTTATCCTGAAAAGAGGGAAGTAAACACAAAGAGAGACATAGTACTGGTGAAGAGTGTACAAATAACCAATGAAATGGAACAAGAAGAAGAAAGAGTTATTAGCTTGGACTCGGGTACAGATAAAGAGACAGAATGTCCAGGGGAGGAAGCTCAGCTACATTACGAGTTTAGACCAGAAGAAAGAGAAAGACACGGAGAGGAGGAGAGCACTGTTAATGAGAGCGAAGAAGAACCTGGTAGTCCTGAAAATAATTTATTAACTGAAACCGAGCCTGAGAATGAACAATCTGAAAATGAAGAACCACAGTTGAGGAGAGGAAGGAGAATACTGAGAACACCACGATATTTGGAAGATTAGGATATGAGTAATGTGGCAATGGGACAGGAGCCGAGGAACTATGGGGAAGCAATGAGGTCCACTGAAGCAGAAGAATGGAGAAAGGCAATAGAAGAGGAGCTGTCACAACTTATTGAGAATGAAACTTGGACAGCTGTTGATAGAGTACCTGAAGGGAAGGAAGTTGTAAGTTCTAAGTGGGTATTAAAAAGGAAAGGAGATTGTTCTTTCAAGGCTAGGTTAGTTGCACGAGGCTTTGAACAACAATGCAATGATAAATTCGATCTGTATGCACCTGTGGCAAAACTTAATACCTTTAGAATTTTAATGGCAGTTGCAACTAAACTAAGCCTACAAGTCTATCAAATGGATGTCTGTAGTGCTTTTCTTAACTCAAAAATTGATGAAGAACTGTATTTAGAATTACCTGAGGGAACTAATATCAAGAATGCAAAACTGAATAAATCAATTAATGGGTTGAAAAGATCTCCTAAATATTGGAATGAAATTTTCAGTAAAGTCATGATATCAGTGGGTTATAAGCAATCTGATAAAGATAGTTGTTTATTCTCTAAATGTGTAAATGACAAAAAAATGTATTTGCTGCTTTATGTCGATGATATTTTGTATTTTGGGGACTGTAAATGGGAAATGCAGAAGTTAAAGGAAGTTTTATGTAAAAGTTTTAAAATGAAAGATTTAGGGAAAATTAGTATTTTCTTAGGCATTGAAGTTGAGCAAAACCTGAGTGAAGGTTGTACAACTATTTCACAAACCGGGTATTTAAAGAAAGTGTTAGAAGTTTATGGGATGACAGATTGTAAAGCATTACTTTTGCCTATTGATAAAAATTTTAATTTTCATATTTTAAAGAGAGAGTGTTCTGAAAGTCCTGAAATTGAGAATATGTGTAGAAAACTGATAGGAAGTTTGATTTATGCAGCAATGGGAAGAAGACCTGACATTTGTTCAGTTGTTAATTTTTTAAGTAGATATCAAACTGGTGCTTCACAGTTGTTATATAAACTTTTATTAAATGTATTGAGATATGTCAAGGGAACTATTGGGTTGAAATTGATTTATTATAGAGATTGCAATAACAATGTTGAGGGATATGTTGATAGTGATTAGGGAGGCTGTACAGATCGCAAGTCAACAACAGGTTGTGTTTTTAAAGTTTTTGGATGTTCGGTTATCTGGTTATGTAAAAAACAGTCAACTGTTTCTCTCTCGTCAACAGAGGCAGAGTTTTTGGCTCTATGTACAGCAACAAGTGAAGCTTGCTGGGTAAAAGATATTTTGTTAATTTTTGGGTTTAATTCTGTTGTTGACATGCATGAAGACAATCAATCTACTATTAGAATGGCAAGAATGGCCACTGGTAATTCAAGAGTTAAACATTTAAGTATAAAACAAGCTTTTGTAAAGGAAAAGATTGAGATGGGTGTTCTTGAGTTAAAATATATAAATACCAGTGACCAGCTTGCAGATATTTTAACTAAGACCTTAGGAGGCATAGCTTTTGAGCGTTTAAGAGACCGATTATTTGCTTTTTGAGGAGGAGTTAAATTGTAAATGAAAAATGAAATATTATATTGAGGGGAGGTGTTAATGTGGCAATATTATATTATTATTTTTTATGTTGGTAACCCTGTAAAATGGCTACCATTACCTTTTTCCGTGTGTGTTCTGTGCGCTCCAAAAATAAACGTTTTCATTGCAAATTATCATCTGCTCTTTTTATTGAAGTTCTTCAACCACAAGTCCTAACATAAACTTCAATTATAAATTATGAGCATGCAAAACATTAAAATTATTTCCAAGGATTTCTGGAATTAATTTCCATAAATTTCCAAAATTTCAAAAAACTACAGCAAACATTAAAGTTACATTATAATTATCATCGTGACTGTTAAATTTAAGTTTTAATAAATTATCATATCACATTTCAACACTACTAATAACTTTCGCAGTTTACGTAATGGAAACTCATGGTATCGCCATCACTATAATAAATCTACTAAAAATCTATCATGTTGGAATTCGGTTTTATTTGCGTTAAGCAAAGCAATAAACGAGCTCTCCATCTTTTCATTTCCGATACAACGACATGCTCTCGAGGTATCCCGTTTTGAGTATACTTTTATTACTTTTCAATACTAAAAGTGAGTATAACTCAAATAAACCACATGACTAGTGCCCCGAAGCACTCGTAAGTCCTTTATAGTGCCGGTAATATAGCGCAGAGGACCACAGCTAGTGTGACCACATTTGTGCCGCAAAATGGGACATTCGAGTGGGCATACTAGAGCTCAACTTTGGTACACTATTAATGTATGCAGGGTGCCCAGTGCGCTTGCAGAGTGTGGGGAAATTATTTTGAATATTAGAGATCGGAAACAATTTATTTACGTCGCTTGCAACTACGAGTATACACCAAAACTTAACACACTGTATGTGGATGCAGTATTTAAAAAAGATCGCCCTATTCATATAAGAGATCTAAGAGAACAGTGTCAAATAAATACATGTTTTTTTTTCTAATTCTGCCAGATTTGCATAAAACTACTTGAAATAAATCAATTTTAAAGTAGGTAAAAACTTCCAATAGCATACATCTTTTCATACTAGATAGTATATATCATATAGATAGTAACGGACAGATAGTACAGATGTACTAGCTGTCCGTCAGCGGCTTCGCCGTGTACATGATGATTGTTTCATAAAAGATAAAACAGTCTTCTCCATAGGACTGTTTTTACTATAGTAAAGTTGTCTTGAAGCTCTGTTAAAGTTTTTATGAATAAGGGGGTACAGTGTTTATTTATTTATTCATTAAAACTTATCCTAATGTTCCGGGTAAATAATACATACCTTTAGTATAGGTAGCAATTGTAAGTAGGTACTTTTCCTACATGCGACACGTGCGTGAGACACCCTGTGTTTGTTGGCATAGCTCTAGTTTGTAGCTCTTAATTGGGCCAGTTCTATTGGTGGGACCATTACCAACCTGCAACTGGATTGCTAGTTAACAGCTCGACGCCAGTGATGTTACCGTGTTTGTTGTCAAAAAGCAATGATTGGCGTCATCACATGGATCCTGTGAAAATAAGTACCAATTGCTTGCAGAATACCGACGTGAAAGAGCAGAAGTCTGTGCTGAATTTAGTTGGAAGTCTACGGTTTAGGGTGGTTGGTATGTTTTGTCTCTTTATCTGAATAAAATATTTTTGTTATGACTTCAACATTTTTTTCCTATTAATCCTAATGAGCCCATTAACTAAACTTTTGCTGAAGTTCTATCCTGTTTTTTTTGATAAAATATCAATGAAAAAGACAAAACCATGTATGAGTATGAGTGATTCTAGAAGACTTATTTATATTTATTTAAAGATTATGGAAGAAGTATTATGTTATGAGAAATCTTATGCGAACATGGCAAAAACAGAGGGAGAATGGAAACCAGACGAGATTTCAGAAGACTGGAAGCCGATACAGAAAAGGAGATTAAGGAACAGGTTCTCAGGAGACCAAGGGAAAGCAGTAACCCAATCAGATACCAACTTTAGAGCGGCGATTACCAAAATACTGATTTACATTATATAATGTGTTGAAGAAAATTACTAAACGAGACATAACTACTTAACTAAATTTAGAACAAAACTAAATTAAAATCTTGATTTGACAAAGTGGAAAATGACGCGAAACAAAAATGTTTATACCACAAGAGAAGCTTAAAACCTTTCTGAGTGCCGAGTTTTGGCCACAAAGTGTTTCCTTTCGTCGATTGATCAGCTTTCGACAAGCATGGTATTAGGTTGTTGTACGCTCCTTGCGTACAACAACCTAATACCATGAATATCCGTAAATGTGTAATATACCTGCTAAATTAGTTGGTTTGAACTGCAAGAACGTCGTGAGATCAATGGAATGTGTCAGGATTTCCTCTCCTACAACTCGGGTCTTGTGCCGCTGTCTTGGAAGGAGGCGAACGTTCAACCAGTTCCCAAAAAAGGGGACCGGTCTGACCCTGCTAATTACCGTCCAATAGCCGTAACCTCAGTTTTAGCTAAAGTGTTCGAGCGGATCATAAACACGCAGCTCATCCACTACCTAGAGGATCACTCTCTCATTCACGACCGTCAGTACGGCTTCCGACCAAAACGGTCTACGGGTGATCTTCTAGCGTACGTAACACACATCTGGGGGGAGCGCCCTGGGGCAAATCAGACTGACATCGAGGAGAAGAGGCGAAGTCTTGTTGTTGAGCTTGACGGAGTGTTGGACCGCATTTCAGAATGGGGTGCATGCAATCTTGTCGAGTTTGATGCCAAGAAAACGCAGGTGTGTGCATTCACAGCAAAGGCGTCGCCGTTCCTTTCCCATCCCACTCTTCAGAGCACCCCACTACCGATTAAGGATAGCCTAAACATCCTTGGCATGGATGTTCCGTAGCAACCTAAACCAGCGGGACTACATTGAGAGCGTCATCAGAACTGCATCCCGTAAACTCGGAGTCCTGAACAGAATGAGACGATTCTTCACGCCTGAGCAGCTCTGTCTCTTGTATAAGACACAAGTCCGCTCGTGTGTGGAATACTGCTCTCATCTCTGGGACGGTTCCGCCAAGTACCTACTCGAAGCTCTTGACAGGTTGCAGCGGCGTGCTATCCGTATTATTGGAAACCCAGAGGCAACTTTGACCCTTGAGCCTCTCCAATTGCGTAGAGACATTGCCAGGCTAAGTGTCCTCTATCGCTTCTACAATGGGGAATGCTCTGACGAGTTATTCCAGCTTATTCCACCCTCACCTTCCCACTCCCGTACCACGCGTGCTGGACTACAGCGTCACCCACACACAATTCAACATTTGTTGGCCCGAACCAAAAGGTTCGGTGACTCGTTTCTTTGTCGTACCATCCAGACGTGGAACGCTCCTCCAGCACATGTGTTTCCTTCCTCTTATAGTCCCGGGTTCTTCAGGCGGGGCGTGAAAAGGCATTTCTGCAGGCCTTCAAGGTGAGGATGGCCAGCCCAGTGATTCGTTGAATGACTGGGCTTGTCAACCTCATATTTGGACCTCACGACCGCTTTCCATCAGGTGGAGTAAGGTCATCTTGACGGGCAATATAAAAAAAAAAAAATGGAAACTGTGTCATACGGCGGATTTATTAGCGCTGCAGGAAACCTGGTTGCTGCCGCATGACGTGCCCTACCTCGGTACCCTCGACGACAAGTTTGCATTCACGGGCAAATCTGCCGTGGACACGTCTGCCGGAGTGCTGAGGGGAAGACCGTTTGGTGGTGTGGCGCTGCTCTGGAGAAAGTCTGCATTTCCGTATGTTACTGTCATACCATGTGATAATGTGCGTTTAGTGGCTATTAAAATAGTTCATAGTGATCGGTCGATTCCAGTGGTGTCTGTGTACCTGCCTACCCTAAGCACTGACAATATAATTGAATTTACGGAATGCCTGAGTGAAATCAATGCGATAATTGAAAGTAGTGGTGTAGAATTAGTATTTCTACTGGGAGATTTTAACGCTCACCTTGGTTAGTTGTCTCTACTAAACTATTAAACTTCTGTTCTGAGCAATCATGGTCTTGCTTTGATATAGAAATGCTTCCAAATGACACTCATACCTTCGTCAGTGATGCGCATGGTTGCTTGCGCTGGGTAGATCATTGCGTGACCACTAGTGCGGCTAGACAATCCGTCCGTAACACAATAGTTTTATACGACACCTATTGGTCTGATCACTATCCATTGCTAGTTGAGTGCGACATTCAATTATTAAGGCCAAAGATGGCTGTTTTCATACATGTATGCAACAAAGTTATTTGGGGTGAAAGGGACATAGAGCAGACCAATGAGTACCTAAAGCAAATTCAAGTAAGATTGTTCGATTTTCCAGATAAATTTGCAACTTGTGCTGGGGAAGTTTGCTATGAAAGAAGGACATAGAGAAATTTTGAACCAAATGTACTATGAAATTATTAGTATTTTGAGCGAGGCGGCTGTGTCAAGTTTCGTAGGTCCAACAGTGAAGAAGTACAAACCAGTGCCTGGGTGGAACAAACATGTGAGCGGCGCTCACAGGGAGGCTCGGCTTACACATCAAAATTGGGTTTATCATGGTAAGCCAAGGTATAGCTTTATTTTTAATGATTAAGAAACAAAAGGGGTTATTTTCAAAACTTAATTAAAGTACTGCCAAGAAAATAAAAAAACAAATAAAGCTAAACATGATTGCACAACATCATACTAATGAACAATTTGGTAAATTTTGAAAAAATACAAACAAACTGAATCCAAAGACGAGCCTCCCAGTGAGCGTTGCAGGTGTTCATAAACCCAAGGATTTTGCTAGTTTGTTTCAGCGACACTTTACTGATAATACACCGTCTACTTGCTCCAATGACTTTGGTCGTCAGATGCTCAATGCAAATTTACATGAGAAGGAGGTAAAAGTTAGATTATCTGCCAAAGAAGTAGCTTCTATTATAAAAAGTATGCCACGAGGAAAGGCCCCAGGACATGACTACCTAAGCATAGAGCACTTGAAGTATGCTGGCATTCATTTGCCTAGAGTGCTCGCTATGTTTTTCAGCCTCTACATCGGTCATTGTTATTTACCTGTATATGAACCGCCTGACCTGTGAACTCAGTAGCACCAGAATAAGTTGTCATATTGATAGAGTTTGTATTAATAATATAAATCACACTGATGATATGGTGCTGCTGAGTCCATCAATTAGTGCCTCACGCAGGTTGCTTTGCATATGTGCAGATTATGTAAAAGCTCAGGGACTCGGCTACTATGCGGAAAAGAGTGGGGTCATGGTGTTTAAGTCCGGCACTAAAACCTACTTGAATGTTCCTCCTTTGTACCTCGGTTGTAGTCCGCAGAGGCAAGTGGATCGTTTTAGATACCTGGGTCACTGGGTTTCTGAGGAACTAAGTGGCCACCTAGACATCGAACGTGAGCGCTGGGCACTATCCGCGCGATGTAATATGCTTGCCCGCAGGTTTGCACGGTGTACAGGGCAAGTCAAGATCACCCTTTTTAAGGCCTACTGCCCACTCAGCGCGTGTATTATAGTGCCCTAAGAGGGCAGTACAGAAACGCATTTAGGGTGCTGTTCGGACTGCCATGCCACTGCAGCGCTTCAAATATGTTTGCGGAGAGGCACGTAGACGGTTTTCATGTCATAATCCGCAAGCGTTCTGCTTCTCTGCTGAAGCGACTGCGAACTAGTTCGAATGGCGTCCTGATTGTGTTTGTTGACCGTTGGGATTCTCCGATTTCTGGAATTCTCTCAGGTGATCTACGTGTAGCCGCGTTCGGTGTTGTTTAGTATTTGGCCTAATTGTTTTTATTAATTTTTTTTGTGTAATTTTGCTGTATTTTCCATTTTTTATGTAATTTTCCTTTCTATGTATGTGATTTTAATTTTTGTATGGACAACAGTCTGAAATAAATGCTTATTAATATTACATAATATTTGTATTTTAACAACATATGTGTCAAGTACGCTACGCTCACGATTTCGGCCCACGGAGATCTTTTCTTGGTACTGTACTTAAGGGATTATCCTTCAAGAAGCAAGAGTACTGGTCGCAATAAAAATATTGCGTTATTAAAGTATGAGATTCCAGAGCGCACTTCAGCTGGTTCGACTTAACTCAAAAACGGACCGTTTCCCCACACCGGCTACCATTGTTAAGAGTTTTCTACAGTAAAGCTGAAATCTGTCAGCAGTTTCGAAGTTCCACATACATAATAGCGCCCCAGCTTTTGACGTTACTGCAGAACGTTTTTACGATGAGTACCGCCGCATGTAGATCTGAAAACAAGTAAAAACTATTTCAGAACCGACATTCCCAAAAAACTAAAAACAACCTAAGACTGAAATATATTTTTACTGTTGGTACAATTATGCAACCATTCAAAGCAGTAGGTAGCGGTAGGTAGGTTAAGTAAATAGAAATCAGGGGTAACTTTTTTCAAGATCATCTGAACCCATACCACAGATTACTTATTAGTTACTACGTAACAGAGAAATCACATCCATAGAAAAATTACAATTTTCTTAATCCGTGCGTGCGTGCTCGCGTGCTCCCATGTGACAGACATACGAGTATATTTCTAGGGCCACCTCTTCCGATGTCAATACGTCTGCCACGATTTGCCACTTTAAATTTACATTATCGTTCGCGTAAAAAAATGTATTGACAATACACATGACATGTTAAATCCGCGAACGATAATGTAAATTTAAAGTGGCAACTCGTCGTACGTAGACGTACAGTAGTTAGTACTTACAGCGCGTCACCGCGTCAGTTTCACCGCAAAATTCGCGTACATACGCGGCTGTTGACAACCAACTGCCAAATGAGTCATGGAATACCCGGCGGCTGGAAGGTAATTATCGCGCGCAAGTACATGCAGTGACAGAGGCCCGCCCATACTGAGCACAGCCTGTGCAATAGGTTTCAGAGACAGATAAATAAAATTCTATATTTTTCTTCAGACTTCTCTTTCAGGTTTTAAGTTCAATTAATGTTGTTGATGTTTGCTTAAACAATATTTGTGTTTTTGCATTAACTAAGCGAGTTCAGCTCAGAATAGACTGAGATACCATTGAAACCTCTCCGTTATTTATGTACACTGAAAGGGGAATCTAGTAGGTACTGCTCTCGCACTAATAGTTCACTTACATTGTTTAGAGCATGGCGTGGTTGGCTCGTCCGAAGATATGCTGAAACACTTACATACGCTCACGTTATATCCTAAAATAGGGTAGTGAGAAGCAAGTTGACTGATGATTTTTGCCTTCCTGATGAACGGAAGACTCATACACTTGCACATGTTGAATTTGCGGTGAACGGTAGCAGTCTAATGAAAGAAACACCTGTTAAAAACCCATGCAACCCGCATATCTACGAGAGAACCAGATAATAGCAAGCTTGGGTCAAATAAGTTTTGGATTTAGGGACTATGTAACGTAACACTGTTTGAGTGTAGTGACAGAATAAGTATAAAACTTTCTCCAGTGAGGGTTAAAAAAAGAACAAGATCTTTGAGCCCTCTGGTATATTTATTATAATTATAACTTTCAAAAGACTCTTTTTCTTGTCTTCAAGTTTTTTGGGTTGTGGAGTTTACAATGTTTTGTAATTTAGGGCGTTGTTAGTTTTCAAACATTTTTTGCCGCAGTTTTTTATCTTTTATAAACAGTACAGCTTGAGAAATTAAAAATGTTTTGCTATTACCTATTACGAGTAGTTATTCACTGGATCGCTGGCTAGGTATGTGATGATTCTGCTTAGTACGTTTTTCTTGAGTTCACTTTATATTTGAGACAAATTTTCATGTGTTCAACATTGGGTGTGTAACTTTTACCATCCAAATTTGTTATAAATACTTAAGTTTAGGTAATGCATTGATGTACCGGTTATCGTCACCCGCGAACTGTAAGTTGACAAAGAAATCCCAATGGATAGCATATCAACATTGTTTAAACTAATATATATACATATCAATCAATTTAGAGGCTTTTGTGGTTTTTTGGTCGTCTTTAGCTGTAAAATTAGGATGCTTGTTTTAGAGGAGGTGTTTTTGATACTAATTTGTTTTTGTGTTGTGAAAAGTTACTTAACGTTAAGCAGAGTTCAAAATCAACTTTTCACTTCTCATGCCCTAAATATAGCCCTACGAAGCGGGACTAACGTGACCACTTTAGTCTCTAGGGAGTAAAAAGTAATTAATTCGTTTTTTAATTCTGTGGAATGTGGATGGACCAGCTTCATTGCGAAAATGTTGAGTTTTAGTTCCATGGTTTATCCGCAAAGAAGTCGGCGCCACGTGTTTTTAATTGTTAATCTGTGACTGGTGTAAAAGAAAAAACTGACCGCGTAAATTTCAGAATTTTTGTCGAGTGTAAATTTGTTCGGTTTCAAATAAATTGATTAAGAATGTCCTCTGACAGTAAAGAGTTTGACGTCGAGCAAAGAGCAAAAGACATAATAGATAATCTTTTGCCGCCAATATCGCGGAAGATTTACCTAAAAACTTACGAAAGTTGTATGGACTGGAGAAATAAGAAACATTTGTAATTTGTATTTATTACTATTTTTCTCGCACTCAAAGTGAAAAGTACAGTTTGCACCTCGAGACTAAACGCCAACTTATTATACCCTCGGTTTCATTGACTCCCTCGCACGCTCGGGAGTCAAACCACCTCTGGTATATTATGGCTTCGTTTAGTCCCTCGATATAAAATATGCTTTAATTTCATCATTTCATATCATGAATCTGACAAATAAATTAATTATTTCCATCGGTTATGTAATTGCTGTGAAAAATTTGAATCCCTGACGCTAAAATTTCCAATGCGTCACCATAATATGTATCAATCAGCCTTTGGTGGCTATTATATAGCTCACATACTTATTTTGGGATCAAGTAACCATGTTGTCCACAACTAGTCCCACATTATTTCACTATGTTTTTATTGCTCTCTGTGTTTACTTTATAACGCATGCAAAGTTACAATTGGTATTTACAATACCTAAGTGTTTTAAAAGCATAATACAAATACAACATTTTGATCTTACTTCCACCGCCTATTTTATTTCATTTTACACCATTCAATATTATTAGACTTAAAGGTCAGTCAAGGCTCAATATGTCTATCACAAGGCTTAAACAAGCCGTCATAAATTCGACTTAAGCCAAGTCTATAAAATGTTTCACAATAATTGTTGCAAATCCGTGTTTCAATAACTAAGTACTGATAGTACGCATGGGTGATTAAATACTAGTATTAATACAGGTGGGCCTGGTCTCAGATGGCCGCTAGTGGTCGTCAATTATGCCGCAAATCTGAGGATAACCCGGTGTTATTGTGGCATACGCGATAATGTACTGCAAATTACTTGACATTAGGCTCAAGCCAGGTAGAGCCTGTAATTAGTTTTGCCAATGAGGGTTAAATTAATTACATTGTTCTGTAAGCTGCGTCGGGAATCAGAATCATGAAAATAAAACTGGCTTGGGGTAGGCTTTATGATTTTTTTTGTAGCATAATAAGCAAATTGACCTCTTGATTGTAAATTAACATTTCTGAAACTCTTTAACACCAAGGCAGTGGTCCTCAAATTGTGCATTGCTTTAAATGTAACGGTTAGCTTTAAGTGTTTTACTATTGGACACTGAATCATGATTATATCTATCTACTACGCTTGTGCCATCGTTGTTATAATCTGGTACCACACACAGTTAACATTAAGTACTGTTCACACCATTTGTAAGAAACACACATATTCTCCCTAAACGTAAAATACTGTGTAGACTGTACCTAGCCTGCACTTGTTTAGCAGTGTCCGCCCCCTTAATAGCGGCTATTTCCCGTTCCTCAGTGTTCAACGGCTCGCTAGAACGTTTCAGTCCATTTTGTATATTCTCCTTATGGGAAGTGCGCTTGTTTTGGTTAATAATACGAGTAGTTTCACGTAGAGGCGCTTGGTTGAGTGTTTTGCCGGTGAAGTCTATTGATCTGAAACGTGGTCTATTAACATAGGATTTCTAAGAAATCACAAGCTATGCTATTTTGCTACGAAGATAAGATAAATAATATTTATTGCACAAACAAACAAATAAAGCAAGTTAAACAGTAAGTAAACATAAAATGTACAATCTAGGCGGTCTTATCGCTTTAAAGCGATCACTTCCAGACTACCTTCTAAAGAGAGACTTGTATAATATAACGGGTAAGGCTGTGCAAAATAAAGGATAAGTAAGAGATATTTAAATAATAAACTAAATGAATTGTGTTACATAAAAAACATATAGGTATTGCAATAGGATCACCAGTTTCCATTTTTAAGGACTGAAAAATAAAGGATGAGACATAATAAAATACTAGGTTACAGAGAAAGGAATTATGATTTGACTTGGGATTTAAAGACATGTAAGGACTGAGATTTGCGGATGGGTAAAGGTAAGGAAGCCACAGACGAATGGAGCGAACAACAACTGATTTGGATTAATAGGAAGAGGAATGAGGAGGGACTGTTAGATGCAGTTTCCGCCAAGACCGCATGTCTTCACTTTTGCCAGATTGCAGAAAGTGAAATAGTTCCTTGAGGTACGGAGGTGAAAGGGATTAGGGCTACGATATTGAATTATAGAAAAGGAAATTCGTAGAAAGACTAAAAATAACAACGCAACCTGGTGGATAAGTTAGTAAAAGTGACCGGGAGTAATATAAAAATAGTGGCCAACGGGTCAAACCTTACAATCATTCAGAGCAACATAATAAAAAAATGAGACGATTTAACCCTTTTAACACTAACCCTAAGAATTTAAAGGTAAAAAAAGAATGAGCTTACAAATATAGCATTAAAACAAACACGTTTAAAAACAATCCTTTGTCATTCCAACAACTTCATAGTTGAATTCAGTAAATTAAAGAATAAGTTGAGACGTCAAGTACTCCTAAGCCGTACATATTTTATGTTGTTGAAATAAAAAAGTAGAAAGACATTCACAGCAAAGTCTCCCCCGCATCAGTATTCCGCACACCATTCGACGCGAGGAAACAAATTCCCAAAATTGAATTTTAGGAAACGAGTTGAATACGACACGGAGTACACAAACTCGAAAAGAAACGAGATTTTTATCATTTTAACAATGACTTTATTCAAGCCTCCGGATGTACTGCTACTTCCGACTTCCCAGATCGAAACAATGTTGTCGAAAACTATCCTTTACGCGGGTTATGATTAATGTACAGAATAAATGTGCAAATAATGTGATTTTGTTTACATAAATAGAATTCGCTTGAAATAATTTTACTATTCATCATAGTTATATGAAAATGGAAAGATAATTTATCAGTTTTTGTACATCTTTTCCGAATAGTGCAGAATTCTTAAGAGTTTTTCACACTAATAAATAATATAGATCTAATGGTAAGGGCTTCGTCAATAGTTCTGTTGTTCACAAACCCACTAGTCACCGAGAGAGTAAAGGCATCGGATAAGTTGGCCTTGGTACCGGGGCGTCTCGTTGATTAACCTTCTTCAGCCACACCAAATCCTGAGCTCATAGTATTTGTTTGTATTGGTAGAACTAACTAAAGTTTGATCTCACCATTGAAGTAGCTAGCGATGCCTTCATCTTAACTTATCTTTGCTAAACTAACCTTTAAAACCATTTCTACTAATGACGTTAATTGGACTTGAAGAGTCGGATTGTAACCATTTGGTTCAAGCTCAACTATTACCTTATATATATAATTATATATATATATATATATATATATAGTTTTATTTTCTTGGAAAATTTCTTCTCGAAGCAAAACACACACACAAATTGACAAATACATCAATTAAAAGTAAAACGATTTCTTCAACAAAATTCTTCGAAATTTCAATTTCCTTTTTAACTAATTACCAAGAGTAATCTTCAAATGAATGCGGATTTTCCTCTATGGCTTCCATCTTTAACTAGATTCCAAGATTAATACTAAGATTTAAGCTCTTATAACTTTAAGTCCCGCGGAAGTCTCAACTAGCATTAAATTCAAGTCTTTGTGCAATTTAACAACTGCAGCTACGAGGATAATTCAACGTTTTTGAATTCTAGAGTTATTTGATTTAATAAAATACTTTTGAAACAGTTTATACGTCGCTAATGTTGTAAATAATAGAAAACAGTGCTTTTTAACTTGTTTCCCTATCCCAGTAACGCACCAATCCTTATTTTCCCTGCATTTTTATCTTTTTTGGGGCCTTATTGCAATCCCTGTCCAAAAGTCAAGTTGATTCCCTAAACTGAGGGTAGCAAGCAATTTTGCCAGTAAAAATCCAGCCAAGATGCATCAGTGCTAGGTAACCGGTGACTGGCTGGAAATGAATCACATTATTATGAAATTAATCGCTACGTTCAGTTTAGAGAATTAACTTGACAAGTTATAGAGGATTAAGACCCAGGGCTTTTTAAAGCTTTCAAAATCCATCATCGTCACCATCATACGTGATATTTAATATTTTTACTAAATGTGTGTCATTTTTAATTACTTTATGGTAAAAACGTGTAGTGTATGTGCATGTGTGTGTGTGGTGTATGTTTGGTTTTCACCAGCAACAGTATTTATGGTAGTTCTGTACGTCTACCACGAAAATTACACTATCGTTCGCGTAAAAAAATGTATTGGGATTTGACATTGTCATGTTATGTCATGTGTCATCCCGATACAATCTTTCACGCGAACGATAACAAATATTGAAATTGGCAACTTGTGATAGACGTTCTGAATTGCACTCGAAACTTCATACTACGTCAACCCGCGTTGGTTGGTTTAATGCACATTAAACAACATTTATACACTGAAATGTGATTAAATCCGCTCAAAATTCGATCTCGCATCCCAGTGACAGCATTTAGGTTCTTAATACTATCACATAGAGTTCAATACCGGAAACACAGATAAATATTTTCGTGGAATCAAATCCACGACAAAACTAACAACCAAACCAATGAAAAGCATACTTCGTAATATATTTTGCAAATTGCTTGAAAATACTGGTTATAGTTTTGTATCCCGTTTAACGTTTAAATAAAAAAAGCAGTAAAAAGCGGGAAGAATCTAGAAATCGTATCACATAAAGCAACGTCACTTCGCAGAAACGAAAAGACAAAACAAAATCATTGTTGTTCGAATGCACATATCGTCAGTTACGCTATTATTTGTGAACAAGGTTCTCCCAGTCCCCATCTGACTCGCTTCATTCGGAAAATCAAATTTCCGCCATCTGAGTCATTCGATTGATTCGCGCCTACACGAACAACACGTTATGTTTCGCCTTTTGACCTTTTATCTACTCCTTTCTTTTGTGGGTTCATGTTTATTTGTCAATTTATATTTGTGATTTTAGATGCACGGTTGGATGACTACAGAAAACTTTGAACATTAGTCAGTCCACAAAGCCATCAAACTGCAAACTATGCAGAGCATGATGTATAAGGCCTCTTCCTCACCTAAACCTGTTATTAAGCAAAAAATTTCTAAAAACATTCCCTGACAGGCTCTGGATGTCTCCAGGATGGTATAAATAATAAAAAACACATATTCTACTCGTATGCAGAGGCGCACGTATGCGTTCGGTAAAAAATCTGTACCGAAACAACTCGGTCTGAATACTCTCATTTGATTACATGCGTTCGGTAAATAATCTGCACAGATTCGGTGCAGAGAAGAGGTGAGGAAGAAGCCTAAGTCTGAGATACCTAACGCTCAAACATAATGAACACAAATGTTTAATAATATTATTATGAATATTTGTACTAGGTAGGACTCGTAGTCATTCATGAATATTGTCTTGAAGATGGTTTTGGTGATAATTAATTACAATGGCAGAAGCTACAAGTTGACTTTGTCCGATTCAGTAAATCAGATATTAATATTGAAGCTATGTTCCAATTCTTTGATTGGATAGTGTTTAGTCTAGATGATTAAACATCGTTGGCCTATTTTAAATTATACCACACTAACAAGTGACTGCCAACTTAAAAGTGGCTTAGATACCACTTATAACATTCTGATGTCGAAGGAGTTGAATTAATAAACTGTCTGGAAACCGCAAGCATACGAGGATATTACCTATAATTGAAACTGCCAGACTACAATTTTATGTCGTAAAGATCTAGTTTCAAGACTGTTCAAAGTTCGTAATATACTAGGAAATGCAATATCAGCTATTATCCAGGATATCCTTTACAATTTTTTACTATTACATCAGCTAAATCTCTATGTGAGCACTAAATAATTGGACCAAGCATGATGGAAGCGCAGTATTTGCTTTTTTGTTCAAAAAAGTATGATGTACCTTGCCTTAAACATGTGTAAATGAGAAAAAACTGCTCCAATTGTGAGATCCAAGATTAAACTGGATTGAACAAGGTTAACAATAGGACTATTTTATGGGGTCAATAACTTGAGAATAATAGCTGGTATAATTTACTACGAAAAAACCTATCTTAAGATGCAGAAACCCTCATAGTTTTTTATTGAAGAAACTAGGGCGATTATGCACGACTCTCACCAACTAAAGCTACAAGACATTGTTTCATGCCAATATAGTATAAGCCCTGAATCATCAATTTAACATAACATAACTTACCATCACCACTACATCCCAAACGGCTACCCCGTTCAGAGGCAAGTTCACCATGACTGTTCCCGTGATGGTGACGGAACACTCAGAAGCCCCTTGTGAGCCTTCTACCGTTATCCGGATTGGTTGGTTTTTTATAGGTGTTTTCCGGAGAGTTAGTTGCAACAATGCACACAAAGATGGTTTGGCCAGATTTGAAATTGGGATCACATGATCCATGATCCGAGCTGGAGTGCTTAACCCCTATGCCACGACGCTCTCCAATTATTAATAATTAATTTTCAATATCAATTTATTTATTAATTTTCTTATCGTCTTTTTCATGCCTGTTGACTTTCTCGGAGAGTATTCAACTTCAACCCTTGAGGCAAGAGCCATCCACGACGTTTTTGTTGATTTTTAACTTTGTTTATATTTCTGTTGAACGAATCCATGACACTCGACCACGTCAGGGCACCTACTCACTAACGCAATGTCCGTAGTTTCGGTAAAATTAACATGGACTTCATTGGTTTAAAAACGTAGATAATTTCAACAACCGTCATGTATTTTTTAAATATGAAATTTAGCATACACAAACAAATATTCAAAAATATTGTATTGTTGTAGGTTTTTTTGAGACAATAGTTTGACCGTAACTACGGACATTGAGTTAGTGAGCAGGCCCTCAGAGCTGGTGCATTAGCACCGAGAAGAGTGTTATATTATTACTAACTTTAACAAACTGAAACCAGTTTCTCCTAGTTGAACCTTCCCAAACAGTTAGGAAATTTTCAAGTTCTAAGAAATAATGTACATGTTAGTTTAGGTCTGGTTAGAATATTACGGCAAGAGCAAATATTATATTTGTTTAAAAAATTACTAACTATTCAGCAAGTTAAAAGGAACCTGAATTATTTTTGATATAATCGTGTGAGCCTTTACATCTTTGTCATATTTTTATATCAATGAAAGTCAATGAAATAAAAAGACTGCGTCTCCTATTACTGTTAATGAGAAGTCAAACAAAGTTGATAGGCCATCGTATTTGTGTCTTATCGAGAAGTCAGTGAAACTGCAAGTGACAGCTAGCTATACTCAAAAACCTCTTTTCTGTGACTTATACGTACTTCTATTCTATTTCTGGGACTTTTAGTGAGGTTCTTAAAGTTCCTCTACCCAATTGGGCAGTGCGAGTACGTAAACGGGTAATCACACATATCATAACAGTCGAAAGTGCCACAGGTGAGCACTGAAACATACAAACAGACATACATACCATCACGACTATATCCCATCGACAGCTGGTTCGTGGACCGCCGGTTGGAACGTATAATAACCAACTTTTTATTAAATTTAAGAACGATGCATTTTTTTTAAAATCCTTTAAACCATTGGACTGGCTTGGTAGCGCAATGTATGGAGGTCTTGTTCTTAGCTTCAAGAATATTTAGCTTAGAATTTCAAGCGCATGTATGCGTTTCTTCTGTTTGGGTGTTATTTTCCATATTCCTTTATAAACACGTCTATGCCATGTCTTAGTATATTCATCAGTTTCTGGGTAAAGTAAGATCTGCTTGATGTGGTAATAGTTTTTAGTTGTAATAAACCAGTTGAGGTGCCCGTGGCTAAGTGACAGCAGCGGTAAGCACAAATTTAGTGATGTGTTTTTCGGGCATCTCCGTGCTACGGAAGGCACGTTAAACAGTTGGTCCCAGCTGACGTCGCAAGATATCAGTCGTAAAGCCTAGTCAGAGGCCTAAAAAGGCGGCTTCATAACATCTGACGGGAAGGTACACTGACCTTAAATTCACCTCTCCAACAATCCGCACTGAGCCCGCGTGTTGGAGTATGGCTCGTACCACCTCATAGTTGAGGTGAGGCCTGTGCCCAGCAGTGTGACGTATATCTATAAGGCTGTATTCGTTTATTTGTTTAAACCAGTTAATTCTTATTGTCAATATGTATGGCGTTCATAAAAATTGTTGATAACTGTTCAAGCTTTATTTTGTTTTGTTCCCCAAATTGGACCACAGAACAAAACTAAACGCTATGTCTATTTTGTTAGTAATAACTCTAAGACAGTTTGCACAACGCGACCGCTAAAGAGGACAATACATTCTCAGCACAGGTGGCACGATATTACAGTCAGCAATGTAGGGCCCGTTACACAGTAACGTACAGTACAAATTGATATTCAACCGGCACCGCGGTGGGTGTGCGCCGAAATGCAAGCGGAACGCCGCGTACACAACATAAACTTTGGTTTCCGATTTAAAATACAAGTTTGCAACAAATGCGGACGAGTTTATTTTAAACTTTGATATATATTTATAGTATAACTTGCAGTATTTACATGGGATGTTCAATATTTAAATAGGGTTACCATTAATATCAGAGCAGTTTGCTGGTATTATTGCAGATTTATTTAAAATTCACTCTATTTTTTATTAATTTTGCTTCATTGTTTAGATTTTACAACTATAGATTACCTTGGACCTTGCAAGATAACATCAATAATCATACAAAAAGCACGAATAAACGTAGAACTCCTATTTACTAAATAAGTGTAAATTTTACGCCTTAAGTAAAATTCAAACAGGAATTTTGATGCGGATTTTCAAAGAGGAAGATTTAGGTGACCTGCTTCCACCAAATCTGATAGGCTTCAAAAAATCTATCCACTTTGCAGCTACTATTGCCATCACGAGACCTTGACACCAGAACTGTTCCGCCCCAATGCCTGATTGCCATAGTTTGTTACACTGGCAGCCTGCCCGCTGCCATTTCAACTTACTTAACCCGCTATTCTATAACACTAAAAATAATTTAGCACATTTGTCTTCAGGAAATCAGTATTATTTAATTAATTGAATGTGTTTTCAATTCTTTTATAATTAGGACCATCTGTACGGATAAATAAAGTTTGTATTATTTATTTAATTAGTTTTGGCTAAAAAAGTTAAATGACTACTACTACTAGTATTTGTGCTAGCTAAAAAAATAACGAAAGGTTCCATTTTATAAGACCTAGACTTGAAATGATATAACATACTCATCGTGTGACTTCGCAGTTTCCTCTAAGAGTCCCTAATTTTAATAACCTTCACACTAAAGGACTGATGTAATTAAGGAAATTACAGCACGCAGGGCTTATGGACTTAAAAGTTATATTAGAAAGAGCACTTTGTCATGTCAAGCTTTTAACAGGCTCTTTAATTTCTCTTTGTGCTGCAAATGAAGACATTAAATCGTTTACGTGCCTTATATGCGAGAGGTAAATGAATCAACTTGGAGCACATTGGAGTTCTTGTAATGACGTTATGGATGACCTAGAACGTTATCAACTTTGATTAGGTGCCTCGAGACTGCAATTACGCAAATTTGGTGCATGTTATTAAAATCCAGGTCCAATTGCGTAGAGATATTGCCCCGTTGTGCGTTCTTAATCGCTTTCGGAGTGGGAAATGCTCTGACGAGTTGTTCCAACTGATTGCATCCCCTCTCTTTACCCCTCACACTACGGTGTCATCCACATAAATCAAGCACTTGCTCTTCAGCACTGAGAGGATCAGTGACTGTTCTTACCACATTGCATTTCCTATGAGATAGGAGGTTGATTCCTTTGCATTGTGCTTGTCGGCAATATATCTGGTCCTTACGACTGCTTTACATGAGGTAAGGTCATCTTAGAGGGAATTATGTTTTGATTAAATAGAATATAAGATGGCAAAAACACCAAAGAACAACAAAACCACACTTCATCAACCTTCGTCAAATCGATACAATCCACGTGGATTCCCATTTTAGTAAACGAAATTGGAAATTAAATACATATCCCACATAGCACATAGCCGGCGGAAATTGAATGCGTCCCGCTATCGATGGACGTACTGACACGACGGACATACTCGCCTGACGTATCTATCCGTCCGACACACAAAGACATCTATCTCGCGCCGTGTCAAACTTGTGATATGTTTCAATTAGCAAATATTGCTATCGATTGCTTTCGATTGCTTTGGCGACGTTTGATTTACAAGATTGACAACTGATGGGTTTTTGTTAACTAGTTTGTCTGTACTCCCTCCTGGAAGTGGTGGACAGTGTGTAGGATTGTAGATATCAACAACATCCACGTTGAAGTTCTTACCTTTTTGCTTTCTACTATGTCAATGTTATTTTATAAGTTCGGCGTGGTACTTACCGGCAGTTATATTTTACAAGACAGTGTTGAGATTTTTTTTATACCCTATAAATAAATAAATAATCTATCTACTCACAATTCGACTATGCTTCGACTGGCCTGTTGGTGCAACGGCAGCGATCCTGCCTTTAGCACCGGAGGTTGTGGGTTCGATCCCCACCCATGACAAACATTTATGTGACGAACATTTGTTTTTTGTGTGTCTGGGTGTTATTATCTATATAAGTATGTATTTAGAAATATTTAAGTATGTTTATCAGTCTCTGACACCCATAGTACAAACTCTGCTTAGTTTGGGGTCAGATGATCTTGGTGTGAATTGTCCCAGATATTTATTTTATTTACAATATGGTTCCTCATTTGGAAATAATTTAAAAACTAAATGCTACAAGTTGACACTTCAAATTAACGTTATCCATCGCGTAAAGTATTTGTATGGAATTTATTACAGAGCCTCTGTTGAGTCGAAATGGAACTAAAAACGATATTATAAGATGCTATAGTTACGTTTACGTTCACGTTTACGTAAATACTAGTACTCCACTGCAGTTTCCATAATAAAATTATTCGGGACCTTAGGTTTAGGTTTTGGCAGATGTCAAAATAATTGACGTTTTTATAATCGATAAGCCAAGAAGGCTAGAGACTAAGGAGAGATAACTCCCTGGAAAGGGTTGGACTAAATCCGTATCCCACAGTGACGCATGCGCATTACGCTTCTTTGCCGCGATCCTCGCGAAGTGTCAAAATTGGTCAACACAACCTCGAAAAACAACAACTGTCGCACGTGACACCGTTCAAAACAAAACCATGTGACCATGAAATGACAAATAGCTGCCGCTGCACATGCGCGATACAGCGTTTTGCCCGGCACAGAGTATACGACTTTCGGCCCTCGAAAGCTTACCCCCACTTCGGGAGTTATCTCTCCTTAGTTTCTAGCCTTCTTGCGATAAGCATTTACTTGATTGATTAAGCTGTCACTGAGGTTTTGAAAAAATATCTAAAAACTGAAAAAGCATACGAGCACAAGGAGCAGGAGAGTCAAGAAGTTCGCATGCGTAGTTTATTGAACCCCTTTAAGCACAAGTCCGACACTAAGATTATGAAACTGTACCGATTGACGAAGTCATCATTTTTGTACCTATTATGGCAATCCCCCGATATAAAGTTGACTCAGAAAGTGTCTTTGCAAGCAAAGGTAAGTAAAATAGGCTTGTAATGTTAATTATTTCCGGTACTTCATGTACAAATCTCAACTATTCACTCTTTACATCTCACTAGCTGTCCATCAGAGGCTTCGCCCGCGTAGACTATCTCTCGAGTTGAAATAAAGCCTTAAACAAAAACAAATATAGCATATGTCACTCCTGAAGAGTGTAGCTTTCTGTTGGTGAAGGAATTTTCATAATCGGATCAGTTTTTTACGAACAAACAAAGTTGAAAACTTTACCTCTTTATTACAATACTAGCTGTAAGTCAGCGGCTTCGCCCACGCAAACTATATTTCTCGTCAAAATATAGCCCTAATTAAAAAATTATATATAGCCTATGTCACTCCCTGATAATGTAGCTTTTCATTGGTGAAAGATTTTTTAAAATAGTAGTTTTGGAGCCTATACCAATACACATAAATAAACAAACAAAAAAATAACATAGATTAGTATGTATTTAACCAAACCGCATTAAGAAATGCCTAGTGTTAGAATATTTAAACTATCTTAGAATAGAATAGAATAGAATAGAATACCTTTATTGCATTTTAAGTGGTTGACAAGAATAAATAATAACAATTTTGGTTTCTCATACTTAACCAAACAATTGTCATGCAACATTGGAGAGGGATACAAGTTTAATATGAATAAATAATAGGTACAATGATAATTTAATAAAATTAAATGAAAATACAATGAATTAAAAAAAGAATTAATAAATAAGCGAGAATAAGATGTATGATAGATATTACTTGTATTATAAAATTAAAAATTTGTAATTAATACATTCTTCCACACTATAAAAACATTTTTCACATAGAATGTTATATAATTTGTATTTAAATTGTCTAATTGGTAATTCTTGTACATAATTTGGTAATTTATTAAATAATTTTATTGACATGAAATAACAGTTTCTTTGGCAGCAGGTTGTTGAGCAGGACGGCAAAACTAACCGATTAGGATATCTCGTTGAGAATTTACACACATCATTCTTACTTTTTAAAGAAGATAGATTAGTTTTAGTGAATACACACATTTCAAAAATGTACATAGATGGCAACGTTAATAAGTTTAATTGTTTGAAAAGTGGTCGACAGGAATCCATGGGTCCAATATGACACATAGCCCTGAGACATTTTTTCTGGATTTAAAAGGCCCTGTCAATATCTGTAGAGTTACCCATAATATAACAAGCCCATACCTCAAAACAGAGCAGACATATCCATGATAAGCAGTGAGTGCTGTTTTTTACATCTTAAGGCCAATGAAGTGGATCTGTGTAACAACTGCCTATAATAACCGCGAATTTTTCCATTCTACAGATAATAGTCTGCTTTGAGGGCTTATAAAACTGGCCCAGCTCGAATCTGGCCTCGCGGGGCCAGTTAACCAATGTCATTTTATACAATTTTTGAATTTTTCAACTCGCCTCTCAGCTGAAATTTGTACAGTCACCAGTATGTCTACCATGAGTTGCCATTACGTTTACGGCGATCGTCTCGTTCGGAAATTTGTTTGCCATGATTAGTTCCTTTTTATATCACTAGGGGCGCTCGTATCCAAATCCCACATAAATACGTCAAAACGGTTTACGCGAACGATAGCGGCTGTCATTGGTGTCAACATAAGGTAGATATACTGAACAACCTGAACAATTCACAGGAGCTTATAAGGGTGCGTTTTCACCAGAGATGTGCCAGGATGCGTTGTGAGGAATGTGTTTGTTCAGAACCAATAAAATCACGAAGCTAGGTGAATGAGACAATTCTATTGGTTCCTAACACACATATTCCTCGCAACACATCCTCACGCGTTTCTGGTAAGCGCACCCTTAGTATGAAAGGGTCAAGACATACTCTGCATATTCTCTATTGAAACTACCAGGAATGCAGAAATTAACTGGAACTAGGTGTTAACCCCTATTTTCATCAAGCGAAACAGAGATGAGATCCTTTTTGGACAGAATGGAACATATTAGCGAAGAACTGGGACTCTCAATAAACAGATCCAAAACCAAAATCATGATCGTGGACCGTTCCAGCAAAATGGAGCTCAGTGGCACACTCAACCTGGATACTACTGACAACTTTTTATACCTGGGCTCCAATATTACCAACAACGGCTCTTGCGAACCTGAGGTGCGCAGAAGAATTGGGATGGCAAAGGGGGCCATGCATGGCACAGTTGGACAGGATATGGAAGGACAGGAGCATCTCCACTAACACCAAGAGTAGCCTCGTCAGAACCCTGGTGTTCTCCATATTCTTATATGGCGCAGAAACATGGACACTAAAAAAGGCTGACCACGAACGCATAAACGCCTTTGAGATGTGGTGCTGGAGGAAGATGCTGGACATACATTGGACAGCACACCGCACCAACGTGTCAATATTGGATGAGCTTAAGATAAAAACGCGACTCTCCACCATCTGCACACGTAGGATCCTCGAATACTTTGGTCACATTGCCAGGAAAGACAGCGACAACTTAGAAAAACTGATATTCACTGGCAAAATCGACGGAAAACGACCAAGAGGCAGATGCCCGACACGGTGGACCGACCAAGTCCGCTCCACACTCAACACCACAGTATACGATGCCATACATATAGCCGCAGACAGGAACAACTGGCGTCGCATCGTGCGACAAGGATTGCTCCGATCGAATGACCACGACCCTCAGTGATGAGGATACCGATGCAAGGAGGAGGAGGAGGTGTTCATAGTTATACATTATATTAATTTGCATGTAATTTTACTGGTTTTTTTTCTGTTTCATTTCTGACGAGCTAGTACTTTTAGTCAAATCGCTTGATCGTAATAGTACATTATGATTTAAGTGCGGTAAGTTGAAAATTACAGCCGAGGCGATATTGCTAGCCCGAGCCATAGGCGAGGGCTACAAGAAAGCAGAGGCTGTAATTATCAAAGCGCATGTATGTCATACGACGTTTTAAAACATATTTGCGAGGAAATATATAAAACTCGGACTTTCTGAAACGAATAAATCTTTAATCACTTGATAAAGCAGTCAAATAAATTTTACTTGTCCACAAATTAGCGATGCGCGCGCATTAGCGCTTTTTTTTAAGGCAAAGGCATAAAAAACAGCCAGTATTACTAATAAAGTAAATTAATATTTTTTTGTTTTTGTTACAGTATTACAACCATTAATTTATTGTCAAAATAAATGAAATTGAATAATTAAATGCTTATTTATTATATTTCATATCCCAAAGTTAATTTTATTCATAAAATGTTGACCTCTTTTCTGACATAAAAACTCTTTGCTAAGATTTAAAAAAAGTACCGTTCGTTTTAGACGGAGCATCTTGATAAACCGTGCGTTTTACCTTAATAAAAAAAAAAAACTCGTACGTTCTACATTACGATATCGCACAAGTGCGTAATGAGATACAATACGATATTGAAATTGGTGAATTAAGAGACCCTTTACGAGCAGATATGTTATAAAATAATAAATAGTGTACTAGGGGTTTTCAATAAAGTGATAATGAGTATGAAGCAGTTATATATTATTTATTGTTATTCTATTTTTCGACATAATCACATCCTTGAGGTCAATACACTTGGTAAGTATATAGTTTTTCTAATCCTAAGATTCCCTTTTGTAAAAATCTTCACCTTGATCACTTTAAAAATCATGTACGGGAGCAATCACTTCCTCATCATTGCCATATTTGTGACCTCTTAGTTGTTCTTTTAGCCGCGTGAACAGGTAGAAGTCACTAGGCGCAAGGTCAGGTGATTATGGAGGATGTTCCATCAATTCAAATCCAGCATATTGGATAGCAATCATCGCAACTCGGGACTTGTGTGCAGGGGCGTTATCTTGGTGAAACAACACAACTTTAGCAAGTTTGCTGTGGCGATTTTCACGTATTTCCTAACGCAGTTTTTAAAGTTTAAAATAATCAAAAAACTAAAAAAACACAGTAGAAAACATTTGTCAAATGTCAATGTCTGTCCATCAATACTCAACTTTTTCATTTTACGAGTTAGGTGTTTTAAGCGATAATGATCAATCGGATTTCTTAGTAATAAATAAGAAAAGGAACATGATTTACCCATTTAGTAAAAGTACAGACCGTGCGAGCCAAAAAAAAAGAACGAAATCCCCTCACGTGAGAATACATTAGGCGTCTGTAGTTCCGGGGATGAAACTCATGGTGCCGATTTAAAGTTAACGATTCACGTTACTTTTCGCCGCAATTGTAGTCCTTGCGTTAGGCGATTTTACTATGGCAACTCATGGTAGGACGTACTGATCTGTACGTGGATTAGTTGAAGCAAGAACGCTTAAAATACATCGTAAATGACGCCAAGAGCGTAGTGTTTATATACTCTTTGACCAAGAGTGCGGACCGACAACAACGGTACCGCAGACATAGTAAGACTGAGGAGAACTTTTGTTAAGTCAACTAGAAGAAATAAGGCCCCCCAGCTTACCAAACATCAGTGCCAACGCTGTTTCAATTTACTAATCGCATGGTAGTTGCATTCAAAAGTGCAGATCAATTCATTTACATTTCTCTAAAACAAGTTAAGACGTATCGAAAGATAGAAACAAAAAAACGTATTTCGGACCTTGTAAGAAATCAGGCAGGATACGAACCTACCGAAATCTCAATGGAGCGAACGAATATTTCTAATACATGCTTACGTTGCAAGCCAACGTTATTTCATCACTGCTGTGTCTTCAAGGTCCGAAATTGTTTTTTTTTTTTTAGTTTTCTATCTTTCCATATGAAAAACCAGCATTGTAAAATGCTAAAATAAACAAAGAAATGTTTTGACGTAGTTGTCTAAGACCCAATTACCTTCGCTGATCAGAGCTAAACAGAGATCTCTTCACTAATAGCCATCATGAAGAAGTTTCTTGCTCAAGCACAGAACTAGTTCGAAGCCACGTACCGGAGGAACGGTCGAAAGATTCGGGAACTATCGCAAACTTTCAATAATCCCACTAAGTCTATTGTAGCGAAGTTATTCCGAAGTAAAATGTAAGCGTTGTGTTTTATATAAGTACGTTACCATATAATATTATTTGTTTTTGTTTTATTGTATGTATAATTTAACTAGAGGAATGGGTGCTACTTATACTTTTTTTTTATATATTTAGATTATATTTACAGTTTTCGAAGCAAGCCACTTGCGGGTAAACTTTGATCATGAAAATTGTTAAAATGAATTGGGCTACGTACCCAATTCATCATCTACCCAGTAGATCTTCTAAAGCCATTATTTTGTAAGTTTAGAACAATATGCAATTTTCTTTTTATTACGTTAACAAACAAGCATTTACATTAATAAAGTAATTAATTAAAACGAAAGCAGACATTTCCAAAAATAAAACCACTTTTATAATTTATTTAGTTTGACTTCTTCATTAAGTAACAAACTCAATTAACAATAATTTTCACGTTAACGATAATTTATAGGATGGATGTGCACCATAATGAGTACATTTCAACTTCATTACATTTCAGGCTGTTCCAGACAGATATTAATTGAGCAAACATTAGTTATTAAAACGACAGCAAAATGATATTGTGTTCAGACCATTTAAATCATCAATTAATTGACAATGTTTGCGTGTTACATTAAAAAATAATTTTATAAACAACTACGAGCGTATTTTAATTATGCCCTATGTACTCATATTGCATTATATTAAAAGATACACAGAAAAGAGTCAAGTAACAAAATTTTGAAATAGTGGATAACCGCTATTTCAAAAATGTTGGTACTATGGCGGGCGGAGGCCTTTGCCCAACTATTACAGTGGAATAATTATACAATTTCTCAGATCATGTTTTATAAGGCATAATTATGTATAAAACAATTCTCAAACTATTTTATTGACAATATCGTTACAGATACGATACAGTTATGAACTACACGGCAATGTAGGCCACTCAACGAAGCAAAAATAGGGGAAATAATTCGTGTAAAAGCGAATTTTAGCACAAATAATAAAATAAACTTACGTATTAATACATAATTTTATTTTATTATTGTCCATCTTCATTCCTTCATATCTCACTAAATATTGATCCTAGAGAAAAAGTAAATAAAAACTTTTTTTGTAGAAAATTTGACTTAGATTACTTGAATAAAATATTTTTTTTTTGCTAAGAGTCACCGTTGACGAGTTGTTTGGGAAAAACTTTCAAAAAGTACCTTTAATTCCCCCCCTTCTGCCCGTTAGCTCCACTTCCATCTATCAGTACTTTGAGTATCTTGCTTCAGACACCATTCCCTACATTAGTGCCAAAATTCGCTTTTACACGAATTATTTCCCCTATTTGGTAGTTTTTCGTCTTCGTTGAGTGGGCTAATGTTACCACGCACAATAATAATTTTATTACAAGTTTCAAATTGTTTGAAAATTGGGAATACAGCTAACTTATTTCATTCGATAGTTAGTTTTTCCGTTAAAAAATACAATTGGATAACAATAAAGACAGTATTTAAAAAAAATATATATGAAAAAATGTTGCAGTCAAGCCAACAATGAAATGTGCAACTTTTTAATTTACCAATACAATAGTTTTTATGAACCTATTTTCTCTAGTTGACTTTAGGATTATACGAGCACATGAGTTGTAGAATCTGGATATTTTTACCCAAATGATCCATATGAGTACTAATTTGGAAGTCACCATTATGTTTGATAGTTTTTTTTTCGGCTGTCTTGTAGATTAATAAACATGATTGCGTAAATTTTATGGGCTTGAAGCCTTAAGCTTAAGCTCAAAAATAGGAAATAATAAATTAAAAACCTAAAGGCTTTGTCCGCAATAACAGATGTGATATAGAAAAGTAGACGATAAGCAGATGACATTAATCAAAGCAGAGATCATCACCACAAAGCCAAATTGTGCTGGTGTAAATATCACATAAAACGCAATCTTCGAACAAAACGTGACTATCGAATTTAATTCTCGTCCGCAATTTCTGTTAAGCTCAAATTACTGAAATAGTAAAATAGTGCTGCACGAAATTAAGCAACTTCATAATGAATATTTATTGCTTTAATACAGCAGTTGTAGCGGAGTTAGCGCTGCAATCGGTGCAAGCGGGAATTGCCGCAATAAGTGGGACTTTTTTGCATTGAAACTGCGTTCGTGCCCATTCACAGCGGAAAAATACGCTGCAACGCAATGTAGATTTTAATAGATCAAAACAATGCAATTTACACTTCTTGTTATCGTTTTTTATAGAAAGTTGATTAGCTGAAATAGCTCTTTCATCGTGTAGTAAGTGCACTCTCCCCGAAACTCAGCGGCCAAATAGAGATTTAATTCGGTAAACAGCCGATGCTTGCGAGTTTTTGGTGATTTTCCCTGCTTTTATAGATAATAAATGGCAAATATTTACGCAAAGAGGCTGTGAATAGAAAGCAACCAAACAATAATCCTTTAAAAATCATTTATGCTCGTCTTAATTTCTTAGTTCAATATCTTTATAGGTAACTTACATAATGTAATCGTAATGATGGATAAAAATGGTCAATAGGGAACAATATTACGAACAGACCAAAATGACAGAGAGACATGTATTTAAATACAAAATTATAAATTAATTTAAAGGCTATATTTAACAATCCCGTAGCACTATCGCAATAGTTTACTCGCAATAAAATAGTTAGGTACTGAAAAAAAGCACTTTGCAATAATACCAACTGATAGTTTAAAGCAAATACGATCAAACGCTCGTCTAGAATCGTGGCTCATTTTGAGTCTTATTCCGTAGGTATAAGGGCGCGTGTGCAGCGACACGTGAGTACACAAGGGTGCAGACAATGAACAGCTCTATTTGATCACCAAGGCAAACGCAGAACTGCTATTATAGTTTAGAAAACGCCGACAATATACTCGGTGACACAGCTTTTCGACGAATCATTTGTTTAAACTGTATACTGCCTGTAATAATATGTACAAAAGCTGTTGGTTATCTA
This sequence comes from Udea olivalis, assembly GCA_947369235.1. Lineage (NCBI taxonomy): Eukaryota > Metazoa > Arthropoda > Insecta > Lepidoptera > Crambidae > Udea > Udea olivalis. Next base: position 10,602,839 of record OX376341.1, on the reverse strand, counting down.
GACTAGTGCTAGGTATGCGTTATTACAAGGAACAGTTGGCAACATATGTTTCTAAATACCGTTAGTACTATGTTATTTTATTAATTCAAAATTTAAAAAAAACAAAATTCTTCATTTATCATAAACTTATTATTCTATTACAAATGTGGTGTTCTCAACTGCAAAAGTTATAAACTGTAGCGCAGTGAGAGCGCCCTCTCCCAAACAGTGATTTAAATGACATAGGTACTTATAAGGTAATGTATGAACAAAAATAATACATAAAGAATAATATTTAACAATTTAGAAAGCACGTGAAATGCGTGTGATTGTATGTGAGTGAGTCTGTAAGTGTGTATGTGTGCGTGTGTGTATTTTATTAATGGCCTGTCATATGAGCTCTTTTTTGAAGTTAGGCCGTTAATGCTCTCTTTGCAGTGGTTTTTCGGGCCTGCAGTACAAACTATGTAGCTATGATGAAGAAGAAGACAGTATTTTGGAACAGCTTACGTATAATTTACCTTTACCTAATACTGTCCCTTTGTACCATCGGAGCACTAGGCACACATTGGCCTTCTATCTTCCCTTCGTGGATGTTCCAGCCAAACGCTAGAAACGTTTTGAAGACTCATTTATAATGCGAACAGCAGAAGAGTGGAACTCGCTGCCCGCGCATGTATTTCCAAACCAATATAATCTGGGTCTATTCAAAACAAGAATGAAGAGGCATTTACTAGACAGGCATGTTTCATCATACACGGCCAGGTCCGATTCCGATCAAATGACTGTCTAGTTTACTAAAAAAACAGGATAAGAAAATGATTTACGTTAAAAACGTATTTTCAACATCTTCAAAATTCATAAAAATCTTTTAGTAAACCACAAAAAGTCTTACTCGTACCTGTTCTTTGATAAGCCAAAAAATATTTTCTAGTAAGCTGAATCATTTATTACTCGGAAATACACCAGTGTAGCGACGTCCGATATACCTAGTCGTATTTTCTCGCAAAGACATTGCAATACTTTTGTTTGTTCCGGTCCGTATCTTCCCTTTTAGGGTTCCGTACCCGATGGGTTAAACGGAAGCTCTTTAGCGCTTAGAGGAGGGTCAATACTAACTCCTCTTGTACATGTTTTACGCCTGAATCCAGTAACGTCAATGAAACTTCGATCGCTCCTCAAATTGATGCTGTCCTGTCACATTTCAGTAGATATGAAAGGGACAGGCATATATTTGAGGTTTGCTTAACTTAGATGTCGTTTCTAGATATGGGCGTTAGGCAACAAAAAGTAACCCAAAGAAATAGAGACAGATAGATCTACTCCAACACTTTTTATTTAAGCGAAAGAACAATTGTTTGACAAATCTCCTAAATCACCGCGATTTGTTATTTTTTGTGTGTTTTACTATATGTATGCTGATAATATGAAGTGCCAGAAACTCATGTAATGGTCGACATTAAGCAATATCCGCCAATACTTTTAAAGAGAGTTTGAAATTTAGCAATAGTTTACTTTACAAAGCTCATATTTTTGATGAAAATTAACAACAGCACTTTTGGTATACTCGTACTACAAAATTACAGAACGAAAAAAAACCTAGTTCATTTTTCTTCGTTTCCAGCTTCAGCGGTAAAGAGTTCAGTGAGTTTCTCACTGTATATGTATATCAAAACCTAATACCAGGCTTTCCAATTTGCTATAGTGCAACCACGTTAAATGGGGCCTTCATACAAGCATTGACAAAGTACAAACGCAACTGCTGTGATATGGTGAAACGCATTTCAATAAACGTGTCCATTGTATGCGTTGGAACGGTTTGATGCATTCACATGATTCCTGGTCTAGATATAAGGTCTGCCGCAGACAGATTAACTTACTATTATATAAATGCTTCAGAGGTTGCTGTAGTTAACTATACTAATTTACCTGAGGCAATCTCATGGTACAGGCTTAATCCTTGACATATATTAGGTTGGGGAAAAAGTATTTTCGCATGTATGAACTTGTAATAAAATCTCTTTGGCTATACTATTTCTATCCGGCTGGTTTTGGTATCATTAAACTCAAGTAATACTTTAAGGCGATTAGCTAACTATTACCTAACTGAACTGCGATTAGGATTGTGGTAATCTTAGTAAATAACTATTTGACAGAGAATTCTGCGACAACGCTGCGCGTTAAACGGTCAATTAATTTCAATCTACAAGCTATTACTTGAACTATTGCGTTTGGCTAAAGTCCCCCTAGAGCATCCTAAAAAAATAGTTAGAATCATTCGCTGAGGCCTTAGAGCATTATGGTTTGATGTTTTAATGCTGAGACAAGAAAAGTTGTCTGTTTTGCCCAGTACGTCTACCACGAGTTGCTACTTTGCATTTACATTATTGTTCGCTTAAAAAAATGAATTGGGATGACACATGACATGACAATGTCAAATCCCAATTCATTTTCTTACGCGAACGATAATGTTAACTTAAAGTGGCAGCTCATGGTAGACGTAAAGTTGTTAAATTGAATTTGTGCACAAACATTTTTTTTTTTAGATTGTTTTTTTAGTATCGAGTGAGACACCGGACTGTACGCCTACCAAGTGTTTACACCGATGACAGTCGCCAGCGTTAGCGTTGACGTTTTTGTATGGGATTTCGGTACAGCACCTCTAGTGAATAGAAATGCAACTAAAATGGCAAACAAAATGCTGTAGTCTACTTTTGTCGTTTACGAGACGTAAACTCATGGTAGACGTATCTTATGATGATAGCAGTATGAAGAATACGTAGGAGCGCAAGAACTTTTTGATTTTAGAGTATGGACGAGGATTTATGCACGTTACGTGTATCAGAACACAAAGAAGATTTGAGTTAATCATGTAATGTACGACTAACTGTGGACAAAAATATGGTCGAATAACCCATGCTGTCCTCGTGAAGGCGCTAGGCGAGCTATAAGGTATTTTGTGTTTAAAAAAACAATTTAAATCCGTTTAAAAGCGAAAAATCCGTTTTTTCCGTATTTTTTCTATAAAACTGTTTTTATTATATGCAGTAGTATTTTGAATACGTTTAAATTAATGATAAAAATAATAAAATGTGCATGAAAACTTATGTTTATAAATAACTTACCTAATTATTATTAAATTACTTACCTAATTATTGATAAATTACTTACCTAATTATTTCTAAAATATCTTTCAGTGCCCTAGCAGGGTTCATGTGTAGGTATGTACTATATTTTTATTGAAAACCTGTAACTTACTACATAAAGCATAGATTAAATGAATTATGAATTACAGCAGCATCAACTTATTTTAATTTATTATTTTATTCTAATTTTAGCTTCGAGTATTCTTTACTATTCGTCTATGGCCAACCTAAAACTACAGACACCATAAACATTGATTGGCCATCACAGAGGGACAGATATAACTAACTATTGCTGTAGCAATCCGTGAGTATAATAAAATACAATACGACTTTGTACAGTGCGGATGTTTAATTAATTGAATTGACCTATGGAAGTACAGCCGAACTTCCATAGAGTTTATACCTTAAAATGCATTACTTCGGGTAATTTACAACACCTACGAGTATAAGCAGATTTTAAATTTATTAGTTCGTACACAATAAATACATTAATTACTACAACAACAACAACTTTTAAGAAAGCAAATTGCCAGCTGATATTAATGACCCTACTCTTATCAACGAGCACTTTCTCAATGTTCCTCATAGTGAAATTAGTAACACAGAATCATTCAACTATTCGGAAAATCGATTTAGCTCGGCGACCTTCAGTATGAAACTAGTTGATGAAATGACAGTGGCAAAGATTATAACAAAAATCAAAACGAAAGCACAGGGTAAGGATAAAATTAACCTAGATATGATTTTGTTAACTTTGCCACGTACCATGGGAGTCATTACTGCCATAATGAACATGTCTATCAGAACTGGTGTATTTCCTAGAGCTTGGAAAGAAGCTGTTGTAAAACCTTTACCTAAAACAAGTAATCTCAAATCATTAAAGGATTTACGACCAATAAGCATTTTACCATTGATGTCCAAAATTCTTGAAAAGGTTGTTTCTGTACAGTTGACCGATTATTTAGAGGCAAACAATATTTTGCCACTAAAACAGTCTGGTTTCAGAGCGGGCAGAAGTACAGCAACAGCATTCATGGACGTAGTTGATGACATCCTGGCGGGGCAGGATTCAGGGGAAGCAACCTTTTGGTTTTGCTCGATTATTCACGAGCTTTTGATAGCCTGAGCCCAATTCTATGGTTTCGATGTCACGGCACTAAAGTGGTTTTCTAGTTATTTAACTGATCGTTCCCAGACAGTTGAAATATGTTGTGAAAACGGTGACAAAAAATATTTTGCTATGACACCCGCGACCAGGGGTGTGCCACAAGGTTCAATCCTGGGTCCCATCCTGTTTATCCTCTTCACTGCCGATTTGCCGAATTGCATTAGGAATTGTGAACACCACATGTACGCTGATAATTTACAAGTTTATAAATCTTTTAATCCGACTGAGTCAGAAGCAGCTGTTGGAAAAATTAATAGCGATTTGCTACAAATAGATCAGTGGTCAAATAATGGTCTTATAATGAAACCAACAAAGACTAAGTTTCTAGTGCTGGGTACAAAGAATCAGAGAAACCGGATAGGTAATCTTGATATAAAGATCAAAGGTACGTCCATTGAGCGGGTAACTGAATCGCGCTACCTTGGTGTGTTAATGGACGATGCATTAAGATTTGAGAAACATATTGCTGAGACCGTGAAAAGTTGTTTTTATCGATTGAAAATATTATACCGCATTCGACAATATTTAAGAGAAGATGTTCGAATCCACCTATCCGAGTCTCTTATACTATCAAAACTGAACTTTGCGGATACAGTGTTCGGCGGATGTCTGTTTAGTCCACAGATCACCCCCAATAGATTCCGCATGTTGAGAGTTTTGTATTGTTCCCAAAGTCACCAGAGATTGAGTAAGGCACGGGTTGCGGGGAGCGTGACAAAGGTGCTATGATTGGTTATTTCAAGGTCAATTTTGCATTAGCACTGCCTACGTTTGCAAATAGGGTTGGGACACCGTGTATCGACAGCTTTTTATAATGCAAAACGAAATATCACTTTGTAACTATTGAGTAACATCAATATCTCCACACCATAATGTTACATACGACGATACAAAAGTAAGTAAAATAAACTCAAACATTTAGTTCCATACTATAAGACCATTTATTGGTCCTTTAAATTTTGGAAGCACTTGAGTCTTGGTGGCTTTTCACACGTTTACCATATTAAGGTTTATTCATTTGTTGAAGGATGAGGATAGAAGTGGGGACGATGAAATAAAACTTCTTAAACTCAACATGTTTCATTAACACACTAAAAGTTATTTATTTATAAAACTAATAAAAAACGGAGCATTTAGAAACTCCATTGTTTGGTATTTATTTACAGATAAATCTCATACATTAGAAAATCAATATCTCATTAGTTTTTCTCATTTTAGCTTAATATATCTTAATAATCTTACTATAATATTATAAATGCGAAAGTTTGTGAGTATGTACGAGTAAGTATGTATGTTTGCTTGTTATCCTCGCGTTGCGCATTTTAGCCCTACTAGGGGCCGATTCAGAATCAATCGTTTAGAAGCTATCCCACGATTCGGTTATTTTCTTTAGTACTTATTTAATTTAGTTTTCCTTTATTGGGACCGTTCATGTTATTTTTATAATACAAACTATAGAACTTTGGTTTTAACATATGAAAACATTGAATACTATCATTGAGCCAGTAATTTCCTAAACATCAGAAAAAATAACCTAATCGTATCATAACTTCTGAATAAGTGATTATTAATTGGCCATCTGACCGGGAATCGAACCCGGGATACTACGGATATCACAGCGAGGAACCGTGCTACAGCGCACTTCGCCAATCGTGTTGTTAAATGTTGGTTTCAAATGCAGTATAAGAAATAAAGAAAAACTATATTTTTTACCAATATCGGAAGGTGTAGAGTTGACATAGCGGAATCCAGAAGCCGCCTTCGGAGTTTTGTTACAATAAATGTATCTGCCTCGAAATGTCTAAAACAAATTACACATATTTTGATCGGGAACCATTCTTCCCCACGACACGTAGCGTCAATCCATTGAGGGAACCTAAAATATGAAATAAAAGTTAAATTTAACATGGAACATGAAGTAACTTCAATTCAGATTAATCTAATGAAACAAAATTTACATCGATAAATATTTTATATTACTGGGTAATCATCATGAGTATTTTGTAAGAAGGAGATAGCTTATTGAAAAAATCACATGATAGAAAGAGATTTTCAAAAAGACATCAACGCGTGCTTTTGTTTAAGACGCACGATTACTGTTTACATCCATTATAACTTGAGCTCCGTGGGACTGGTCAATGCAAATTATTTTACTTACCGATGAAATGTGGTACCATCCTTTTTAAAATTTGATTTTTTTTTAGACTTCCTACACCATTTTATTGCACACGTAGCCATTTTCGCACACCTTAATGGACAATAAGTATTTTTTGGAGCATCAAAATACGCGGAACGCACGGGTCTGTAGTTTGGTCGCTACTGAAATAGCGTTACTAGCGATCGGGACCGTATAGTAGCAAATACAACCATGTGCGGTGACTATTCAGGCCCTGCTATGCGGTATCTATTGGGGGGTGATCTGTGGTTTAGTTGCACTAAGAAACTGGTCCAAAGAGTACAGAATGCGTGTTCTAGGTTTTGTTTCTCGATTCCACGAAGAGCTCACGTAACTCCATACCTCAATAAATATGACTTGATTAATGTGGAATCTAGACGTGCACTTCACTTTGCGGCTTTGCTCTTCGGTGTGATCAAGAACCAAAACCCACAATATCTCTTCCAAAAACTGCGCTTCAGTAGCCGTCAGCCCAGAATTGCCGTTCGTCTGATGTGTCCCAGTTATAGCACAGCTGCGTTCCGCAGTAGTTTCCGCTATTCTGCCACAACATGTTGGAACAACATCTATCCACCAATTAGAAAATCTGACAGTATGAGCTCATTTAAAGTAAACTTTAAGAGGTTCTTGTTGCAAAGTCAGAAATAGAATAGCGGAAATACTAATACCTAGGTTCCCACACATAAGGTCTGCTGGATAATTGTGGTGGTCTTGTGAACCTGTTTTTAATGAGTACAGTGTTGCCAGTCCACTTTCCAGTGCACTTTTACTATAATTTTGTAGTTATTGTGATTTTTCATTTGTTATTATTATTCTTTTTTTTTTTGTATATGTAAAGTCGCCAGACATAGGACAATAACTGTATAACTTAGGTTACTTGTTTGCACGGTGCAATATGCCCACTTTTTCAAGGCATCCGCAGAAAACCAGGGTCGTGGTATCCTACCAGTGTCACGACAATATGCTGAGCGGAGACCTTTTTGGTACTCAAATCTAAAATTTACTGACATGTAACGTATTAATTGTTATGTACCAAATAAACCATTTTTCTATACTATTCTAGTCTATTCTAAAAAGTACAGGTCAGCTTATTTCTAAAAAGAGATTTCTCCCAGCAGACCAAGTTGAAGGATACAAAAAAGTGTGATCAAAGAAGATAGATAGCTGTGCACACATAATTAAAAAAAGTGAAACATTCAAATCGCTAACAATAAACCAAAAAAGGTTTTTATAAAATGAACCCACTTTATACCTTAAACACTATAGGTATTGGTATTACATATTAATGCATCTATACAGGGTGTCTCTGGAATCAAATCAAAAAGGCGCATAGCTGGAATCATTTTTGACCTTTTTAACCCCATCAATATTAGTCCTATTTCTAAGCGTTAAAAAGTGATAAATTTTAGTTTTATTCAGATAATCGCTTGAGTCCATACAAAAATAATTATTTAAAAAAATGTATCAAAGGTAGGTACTAAATTATTTTTTTTGCCAAAAGGTTAGCAGATGATTTATCTTACTTTGAAAAGTAATTTTATTCAGTTAGAAAACCCATGTCGATTTGAAAAGTTAAAATATTGCAAGAAAAAATCTTGAACAACAACTTCAAGTTCAAGCAGATGTCGTGAAAAAAAAATGTATTACTGAAAGTCGTCCAAGTATTTAAAAAAGTTGTTCGTTTATTACAAATTCTTTTAAGGTATAAATTACGGAGATATTCTGATAGTTTTTAAAGTTGTTAGTATTTTAAACAAGCAATTCGTGTTTTTTGGAGTTTGTCATTTCAGCCTCTTTCACTTTTTTTGGAAGAAAGGTCATATAATGTTACGTTTGAAAACTACAAAAAATAAAACCTAAACAAAAAAAACGCTATAGAAAGGTGATCGTATTTGTGGATTTTCATATTATTATCAAATTCCATTTTGTTGAAAATTATTTTAAAATTTTTTGACTGCATAGTTATTAGCAAATCAGAACCTAGTAAGTCAACCAATAATCAAAAAGAGGAATTATAATCTCCATTAGGTGGAAAAAATATTAATTTTTACTTGATTTTTAATAAAATTTTTTTGGATTGATGATATACAACAACGACACAATTTTAGTGATTTACAATAACGAGTATCTTTCATACGACCAAGTGACCATCAATGAATTCTCGAGAAATTATTAAATTTCTTTTCGGCGAATTTTGATTTTTTAATTAAAATTAATGGTACTTAGTTTATAACCGACCTTCATTTGTCAGAACGTAACATTAAATCTACTTAAGTGCAAAAAAAGAAAAACAGTTTGAAATTACAATCTCCAAAAACACGACTTTCTTGTTGAAAATATTCACAACTTTAGAAATTATTAGAATATCTCTTTAATTCGTACCTTAAAAGAATTTGTAATAAACGAGTATTTTTTTTTAATGCTCGGACAACTTTCAGTAGTAGGCTTTTTTTTCACGACATCTGCTTGAACTTGAAGTGATTTTTTGATTAAGATTTTTTCTTGCAATATTTTAACTTTTTAAATTGACATAGGTTTTCTAGCTGAATAAAATAACAAGTTGAAGTAGACAAATCATCCGCTAACCTTTTAGCAAAAAAAATAAGTTGGTACCTTTGTCCTTTTTTTTAAATCACTATACTTGTTTGAACTTAAGCGATTTAAAAAAAAAAGTAAAATTGATCTTAACTTTCTAACGGTTATAAATCGGACCAATATTGATAGGGTGAAAAAGTCCAGAAATGACCCCAGCTACGGGTTTTTTTTATTTGATCTTTTACTCCAGGGACACCCTGTATATAAAAATACTAGACTCTACAATATTTATATTTAAGATAAATAATTAATTAATTATAAATATGCTGTATCCGGGTGCACGGGTGGTCCAAACATACACGTCAATATTTTTTTTAGCTTCCTTACACTCAGGGGTATCCAAAAATACCCCATCTATAATAACCGTTTTTTTGTAATTTTCGATAGTCATTAATTTTTATACGAATTTTTGTTTTTTTTTGTGATGAGTCACTATTTTGGTCATTGTGGCGGGATCTGTTGAGATAAATGTTTGTATTTTTTTACTATTAGGTGAATACTAGGTTTGGTGGATTTATAACATTTATATGCATAGCGCTTATCCATACAAACTCTTGAAAAAAAAAATGAAAAGGTTCAAAATATGTATTTTCTCTAAGTTTTGAAAGCCATTAAAAAAAAGTACTTAATTACTTCCTTTGGCGCAGCGAGCCGAAGTGGGTCTTGACCTCCGACACTAGAGATTGCCACCGGGGTCTATTCTATTCCACGCTAACTCTCGCCAGTCATGCACTCGAAGTTCGCGCAGGTCGACTTCCACAAAGTCAATCCAGCGGTATCTGGGCCATCCGACAGGTCGGCGGCCACTCGGGACTCCGATAAATGTCTTCTTGACTTTGCGATCTCCCTCCATCCTGTGCAGGTGACCAAACCAACGAAGTCTCTGTGCCTTCGTCTCCCCGATGATATTGGGTTCAGTGACCAGCTCCTCAATCTCCCGGTTTTTCCGCACTCTCTACCGTCCAACCCGGACCCAGAATTTTGCACCAATAGTTTCTTCTCTTTTTTCAGCGTTAGTGTCCTGGGTTTGCATCCGTTCATCAAGATCGGTCTTATGACAGTTTTGTAGATCCGAATCTTGGTTATCCTGTTCAGTAGCCTGGACACTAACACCTTATGAAGGGCTCCACCACAACAGAGCGCGTTTTGGATCCGGATATCAATTTCCTCTCGCCTGGTGTTTGTATCCGTTATAGTGCACCCCAAGTACCGGAAAGTTGCGACGCTTTTGTAACGAACATCTCCAGCAACCAGATCTTCACGCATTACTCTGGTGTACAACAAGCGGAACAAGTGTGTTGGAACGAGCGGTGCCCACTTTGACTTCAGATGCGGCTGAGATTGGACTCAAAATTAACCAGGAAAAGACAGAATATCTCCACATGAGACGCTACAAAAAAAAAGTAGCATAAACTTTTTCATCCAAATTATTTTTAAAAACTTTACTATTCCTAACTATCTTTCATGTAAATTTCAATGAGTAACTTTGACGGCATCATACTTAAATTCGCAATCAAAATGTCAGAAATGTAAAATTCAAATAATCAGTGTATCAAATAAAACTTGAATGACTTTTTTCTTCGGAAAAAAGAGAAAACTGCCTGACTATAAATCAGCGCACCGTCCAAAAAAAACTGTATCTACTTGAGTTTGTGCACAAAGTATCCTTGTTATGATAAGATTTTAAAAGTAAAAAAAGCTGTCTTTAAAGATGAATAAAACGCTTTGAGAAGTCGAGTTCTTCTGTATCTAAGTGATAGTTTGTATATTAATTATTACTTATTCGTATTTCGAATGATTTAGGACCTTAGAAATATACATTTTTCATCAGTCATTGACACTCCCAGCACAATGCTTTGCTTAATTTTTGATGCTATGAGTAACTATGAAGCAGCATTATATTTTATTAATTACGATAGTCCGAAAAAAACTCATTTAAAACCAAATGTCTTTTTCAAAACAATTTCTATTTCTATGGAGTCAGATAACACACTTTATTTAGGTATATTTTTCCATTCAAAATCCTAATAACCTCTGATTACTCCTATCCAGTGCTCGAACGAACCCACCGCAAATAAATCCCTCACAAGTACGAGTAACGTTGATTACCAATAAAGATACTATTAAGTGGCAATTTAGGGATCGTCTGTCACCCGGTGATGACGCTGGCTCTGATGAGGCGGGTCTCAATGTCACGATAAATAGGAGGTAATATACTTAGCAGGGACGTGTCGTAAAAGGGAGGGAGGGGGGCGTAACGTGATTTGCGAGTGGTATATTACAGGACGCTCCGCAAGTATTCGGCCAACAAAGGAGCCCTCTTAATATGATATCGATGGGTTTCACGTGTGTGTATAATGAGAGTATGCCTGGAATTTGATTCATAATGGAATGTGAGGCTTTTGACAATGCACTCTAAGTCACGCTGCAGTTTTTATCCTTAGAAGCATAAAAACTGCAGCATACAAATTAAAAAGAAGAGTTGTATGGCTATTACGTGGGAATTTGGACCTATTTGTACTGCATCTTGATGAAAAGAATATCACAAAGGAAATTATTTTAATAAAGTTGTTTTTATACTTATCTATTTCTATATCTAGTATTCTGTATTTTTCTTACATCAAGATGGTGGAGTCTCTCCAGAGTTAGCAACTAATGAATCAACAGTATTATAATTATAGCTATTGCAGATAATGTAATTTCAAGAGACTTCTCAAAATCTGAAGGTTGGTTTTTAGTTCAATTTACTAAATAATAAAATAAAACATATCATATCGACGACACGATTGGCGTAGTGCGCTGTAGCACGGTTTCTCGCCTTTAATTTCGTAGTGTCCCGGGTTCGATCCCCGGTCAGGTCAATTCAGGCAATGATCTTTTCTAAATTGGTCTGGGTCTGGGTGTGCTGGGAGACGCTCCTAGCTTAATTCCTTGTCTGGTACCTCGTAACACAGGGATAAATATCCCTACTTCGAGACCATGACAAGAGGTGTGTTGTCTGGCGCATATTTATTTATTTATTCATTTATTATATTTTAACAGAAGTAGGAAAACGCACTCAAAATTATTAAAAGAACTTAATGAAGAGAAACTTTAAGGTTTACGGTTTTTCAGTCAAAACAGATAAGTACCTTCGAGTAAGAGTACTAAGTCAGTATATTACCTAATATATTCAAAAAATTTATAAATCAAAAAATACATTACCTCCAGTAGACTTTTAGGTCCACACAAAATTCCTAATTACAGGCATGTATTTTAAAACTTATTTCAAAGCGGTGAATGACGATACATTTTCGTGGACACTAGCTCCGTTACAGTCCTTATCAAGTCAGGTACGAGGTAATATCATCTTCTGTCCATCGGACGCCCATCGCCGCCTTAAGTGCACTTCACACCCCCCGACTTAAACATGTTACCGACACGTGCGATCAAGAATGGATAGTGTAAAGTGTGATTGAGTACAGTTTCGTACCAAAATTGTAAAATTAAGTGCTTTTTACATTCATAATTACGTGAGCATGTTGTTGACTGGCTTGTTTTGTTTAGCAAGGAAAAAACATCGTTAGCGTAAATCCCTCTCAGGGTCATTATGAGTTATTTGAAGTTTGTTAGTTTTATTATTGTTTTAATAATATATTATTGTTAATTTTGTTTATACTACGTCGGTCATAAACAAGCATTGAGACCAACTGATGGTAAGCGTTAATAGCGAAATACCAAACCAAGCAAACGCATAACTAGCATTTATTTCTATTTAAGTTAGGTACGTCTTTCGAGTGCGACTACAAAATTAGCGTACTTTTTGTGTAGATATCTAGACCAAATACTTCAATCCAATGATCCAGACCAACATAATAGGTCAGACTTTGACGGCCGTAATTGCTGGTGTACTAATAACTACCCTAGATGTGATATCAATCTTCCCACCCGAATCAACACTGCGACGCCTGAGACACTACGAAGTCACATGAATATCACGTTTGCGTGTGCCAAACCAGAACCCGTCACAGATATGCCTTTTACGGAGCGAGTGGAGAGCACTCAAAGCCAAGAGCTGACCGATTTGTGAAATTACGTTACTGTCCCCTGGCGGCGTCAAGGCGGTTATTATGTACATGTGTATGCTCCTCTATAGCGATGGTGTTGTCAGCAATTAAGAAATGAGGCCTTTGAAAGCTTCGGAATTCCCCAGTGCAGTCAATTTGAGTAGGTATGCTGTCGAAATTTAAGTAGTGCAACCGTCGAAAATAAAAACCAAAGAGTTTAATAGTAGAACACAAAAATTAAGCTAAACTTATTCTAGCTATCGTTTAGAAACGATTTCAGGCCAAAAAATTTCAAACATTTCTGGAAAATCAAAGAGCCGTGATTCATTCGTGTTATGTGGAAATCTATTTATTGTTGAGATATTTATTTGAATAAAAGAGCACATCAAAGTGTATATTACAGTTTTATTTATTTTCACAGTGAACTTGTATACAGACATTATGTTTACTTACACGAAAATCAGTGGATAAATAAATAGATATGTTTTCTTGCCAAAAAACTGGACTCTGAATTTTCTCCAATAACCCTCAACGCTAAGCAAAAGTAAGTGACTCAACAGAGATATAATTTATAATCTTAGAACGTAGATGAGAAAGGGGGCATTTAGTGTTTACTTCAAGAACTATTTTGGCTGCTGCGAGCCAAGTAAATGGGTTAATGAAGGGGAAAATGACGTCATCCATCTTAGTTGGATTCCTCTCAGCATCCTCGTGCCTCGCTGCCTGGCTTAATTCACTTCATTAATGTTTTTTTACGTTTTGCATTCCGCTATGCATAAAAACAAAATGGAAAAGATGAGATAAAACAAAGGTTTACGGAGCTGGTCGGAGAAGCCTGTTTTATTATTTTGGTAAAGTTAGTATTCTGTTTTGTTTTGAGCTCTCTAACAAAACTAAATGATTACATACTTCCTTCAACACTCCAACAAGTACCTCTTAAACAATAAACTTATATTTATCATTATTGTTAGATAATTGGATATAAACATAATGTGTGTGCGTGTGTGTTGTGTGTGTTTGTGTGGTAGTACAACTTTTAATAGATTACAAATCAACATGATTAAATTGGGCAGAGTCATTATTATGGGGTCATTTCAGACACTGAGAATACCGAAATATATATTCAAATATTAAACGATAGAAACCAAAAATATTCAGAATATTAATATCATAACAAGAATGACGTATTTGCTTTTGGCTTTTTATTTGTTACTCGTTAAATATAAGCAGCCTGTCAAAGATGATAATATTGTATGTATATTCAATCTACCTAGGTTAATTATTAGGGAAACCAAGTGTATAATTGGCTGCCTAATAATTACTGAACGTATCTATTATAGCATCCGTTCGGTGTGACTATTATGTTCGCCCGTCCATCTGTATACATATCTAATTTATATATTGTAATGTATCCCCTATACTTTGTCAGATCAGATAAGCCCGTCCAATTGGCATAGAAAAAAACAAACGATGTTTTAATATCTTTCTCATTTAGTACTTACACTTAACACAGTTTATTGAGAAAATATAAGACGGTATTTACTTAGGCTCTTTTTCGTTCAAATACTGTTTGTTTCCATAAAATAAAATAAAGTTAATTCTTAGATATTTCATCATTGTATGACTTACTCGTTAAGCATTGTTTGTGTACTCTTGAAGCATTGTTTGTACTCACAAAAGCTTGTGAAAACAATGGATCAAATCCAATGTAGATACATTTGATTTGATTTGAACCCCAAGCATACAAATCGTTCTACTCACCAGTTTGGGGTTTTAGGGCTAGGACATAACGAGTGGCGCGTAGGCATCGTGCCCCCGTACCGTATCTAGGGGTCCACTCATTAGCAAATTCTTCGTAATTTCGGAAAAACTATCATGGCACGTAATAAAATGTATGAAAACGGAGAAGACCTTAACTAACAATCACCCGTGTTTTTATACTCTTAAATCTGACACAGACCAGACCATACAGACATCAAAACGTCAAGAAAATTTTAAAATTGTAATAATTTTTATGAAACACTAGCTGTCCGTCAGCGGCTTTGCTACTGTCTTTCCTGTCAGAATATAGCCTTAATTGAAAAAAATAATATTAGCTTATATGTCACTCCATAAAAATGTAGCTTTATATTGGTAAAAAAATTTCGAAAACCTACAAACATACAAACGAATACATACAAACTCAGAAACGCTTACTTATAATATGAGTACCTATGGATTAGTTTTACCGAAACAACGGATTTATCACTTAACCTATAGTTTCTTCATCGTCAAATATTTGCAAAAATATTTCTTTTGGATGTTGAAACGTAAAATACTTGTAAACTAAAAAAAACCGTCAGGTCCATCAATGGCCTCGGCAGTTTCGTTGGAAGAGCAGCCACCCTTGCGTAAGACGCGAGTTCAAGTGTCGCTTGATCCCTAGCACCGAGGCTGAATTTTTCTAGTTTGTATCCTTAAATGGCCAGAGTAGGCCCCCATCGTAGTTTTCTAGCAAGCGGATGTCAGACGTTCTTTATTACGCATTGTGTCGTCCCAGCTACGTTATTATCTGCTTTATTAGGAAAATCGGATAAAAACCTGCGATTGAAACAAAGGGATGAAATAAACCTTATCCCAGCAAAGATGTGAGACCCGGGAGTCGTTTTTTCATCGAAAAATTCTGTGTGACAAACTATTGCGAGTTAAACGAGGATGTCGAATAGAACATTCGTTTTGATCATTTTAAAGCTACCTGAAAATCCTGCTAAGGCAGTATAATATTTGAAAGAACGCACCAATATTACTTCATGGCTATCTAATTCGTTCATTTTAAATATATTTTTTATTAATACGTACGCATTCGTCGTTTTTAATTTTTAAACAAAACAGTTTTGTCGACAAGCTTGCGAGTGAGTAATCTTTCAAGTGCTGAATATATGACCTTTGTTAAAAAAATAACAGAAATTAGAATTGTCCACTGATTGGTTAAGTCGCTATCATTAAAATCAATTCATTACTGAAAGTGATAGGTCTAGTCACACGGTCTCAATCACAAAGCCCGCTTCAGTTTTGCAAATTCCAAAAACACACTTTGCCGAATAATTTATGAATCAGGAATTGTCTACCAGCCCCAGGCTCTTCAAGCGGGGCGTGTAATGACATTTTAGCAGGCCTTCAATATGAGGAAGACCAGCTCAGTCTATGTTTCCAAACTGTGTGGATTTTGTGGTCAGAAAACGGCGTGTAAATAATATGCATTAACAACGCAAACGCAAAATATTTGCGTCAGTAGCGGGGGGAAAGACCGGTCTGGTCTAGGTAATTGCAGCAGTACGCCCCTACCACGAGTTGCCACTTTAAATTTACACTATCGTTTGTGTAAAAAAAAGTATTGAGATTTGACATTGTCATGTCATGTCATGTGTCATCCCAATATAATTTTTTTACGCGAACAATAACGTCACTTTAAAATGGCAACTCGTTGTAGGCACTGGATGAACATTCCATTGAAAATTTATTTCCAATTTTAACAAATTAACGTGCACTGTAAATTAGAATGTTTATCGGGTGTTTTTAATCGTTAATAAATGCGCCTGTATAGGTATATTGCGGGCAACATAATTATCCGAGATAATTTCAAAACGATTTAGATTGCTTCTATGAAATAGAATTAAAAAATGATCGTTTCATAACATGACACAAATTTCCACCACTAAGGTTTAATTTGGACTTGAGTTTTTTCTTAATATTCTTCATGTAGTTTTTAATGTTCAAAATAATGAATCTTTTTGCTTTTGCACGGTCTGTAGTTTACTGTTCCATGTGGTTGACTGGTAAAAAATGCGTTGTGGAATTATGTACGTTAATTGTATGATTAACCTCTATCAATAGAAAATAAATATAAAAATAGTACACAGGTATTTATTTAAAAATGTCTTCATCACGACGGCAGATATTAAGAGTCATATTCGCAAAATCTACGCAAATCCATATTTTTCAATAGTAATGGTTGCAATAACGCCTAATGCAAAAGTTAAATTAAATCTTTAGTAACGTTTCATTGCCGAATTTTTTTAAAGTAATACGTTCCGTAATTTCTTGTAAAGCCGGTTTCTTTTCAAAAAATAATACCCGGTTAGTTCTACCTCGATAGCGGTAATCCGATTCCAAGTCGCGCCTACCCGTCCGCTCGGAACATCCGTACAAAGAACTTCCATTAGCTGGCAAAAACCCTAGAACGTTTTACCTTAACGCCTCCGGCTGCCACATCTCACCTATGTTGGCAATAAAGCTTACGGGATCGGAACTAAACCGGTAGTTTTAAAAATCACTGAAAATATTTTCACGCATTAATGTAGTTGGCAACCGGCCTGTCCTCGACAGTTAATAGGCTATTTGACAATTATTTTTGAGGTGTTATCATGGACTTAATATTTAAACAGGGGGTCTAGCCAAGAGCAACACGCCACGATGATTTCTACAATAGAAATCGTTCAAATGTATGGGTATGACATAAGCTGTCACTGGCGTTCAAATGTATGGGGATGACATAAGCTGTCACTGGCGCTAAGCTGTCACTGGCGCTTATGTCATCCCCATACATATGAACGATTTCTATTGTAGAAATCGTCGTGGCGTTTTGCTCTTGGCTAGACCCCTAGCACTGATAACTCTGAAAAAGTGCATTTACGAAAATGAACCGTATTGCTCGCAGTCAAGGTGTATTCTTGATTACGCTTTTTATGGATGTTAATCCGAGTCGAAAGAGATAGCAACCACAGAGACCGTGTGTCTCGTTCTATCATCTTGCTATACAAAAATAATGTTGTTGATTAAAAATTTAGACTCAATAATCTTAGTTGAAACACTTGTGTGAATGGCATTTTATTGAATTTAAGTAACTGTATTTTAATCACTATATTACTCAAATGTAATATTTATTTTTATCAAAACTATATTTTGCTGGTAACCCTTAAAAATGTCATGGCAGCATGGCAGTGATAGATTAGACAGTTTGTGTTCGTCAAATTACATTTTTACTTTCTTTCGCTTAACATACTTAGTTTAAAAAAGTGTTGCGTATAAGCTTGCCCAGGTGAATAATATAGTAGTTGCAATGTATCTTTTCAAAAATAACATTATTATAAATTTTAAAACTATTGTGTCCATGAATTCTTGTGGTCGAGGAAGGTCCTATTAACTGTACGGTATTAATAATTACATTCTTCCGAACAATGAAGAAATGCGATACAATACACAAAGTAAAATAGTGAAGCAGAAAATTACAAAGATTGCTTTTGAGGTAGGTGTAGCGAACAGTTGTTTGCATCTGAATTAGCAAAAAAGACATAAAATAAAATATGTGTTTCGAACACACAAGCAAAAACGTTATTTTGTCAATGTTAAAGCAACTGTTTCTGACTAAATTGAAGCATTTGTTTTATCCGCCCTATCCTGTATAATGGACAAATGATGAAGAGCCACACGAACTACAATTGGTTAAAGCGTTGAATATTTCCTATTTGAATTAAAAAATATTTCATCAAACTAAATTAAATTCGTTGCGAAAATTTGGCCGTAAATTGGACTTGGACATAAACTTCATAAAACAATCTTGTTTATTCATGTTTGATATTTAACTTATGATCATTCATAAGTATGTACAAACATTATTTGTACTGTCAGCTTTACAAATAAACTATGTAATAATAACATAAACGCCGATATTAAAAAAGATTTCTTTGTGTACTGTTTGTATTATTTATTTCGCAATCAACCCATACATCCCTCAGTAATTGTCTATTGCTAAATATTGAAAAACTTTAATTCCAATATGTTGGCCAGGCCAGTGGCATGTTCCAGTAAGTCGGAACCAGATGCCGCATAGTTCACGGTGAGTCGGAACTGTCTGCGGTGGTGGGGGATGCTGCGAATGCTCCAGTGAGTCGGAGTGGTGCAGTGCTGCGTAGTGGCTGGCTGCTGCGTCGACCAGAAGAAGAAGTGCGTCTCTGCTTGCTGACCGGTCGAAGTGCAGTGTGCTGTGCCTAGGTCGCTGAGAAGGCTGTGGGCGATGAGCAGGAATGCGCGTCCGCTGCATGCTGGTGGTCAGGATAACCGTAGTAGCCGTGGATGCTGGCTGGCTGTATGACTCGCTGCTCGAAAGCTTGAGGAAGTGATGATCACGTCGGGGTCAGCAGTTTGGGGGCGTGTGAGTAACTGAGTGTGAAGTTCCTCATCCACCATTGAAAGGGGAGGATCCTCCGACTAGACGGGTATTGTGTCTGGTGGGCTACTGCCCAACGGTTGTTGTCGGGTTCTTGTATCTATGGTCGATCGCTCGTATAACTTTAATATCGCGATGTAGGATATGTCAGTTTTTTAGTTGGTATGTGGCGAGATAGATGTCGCTATTATTTAACAAAAGTAGCTATAAATTGTGTTGTGTTGTTGTAGATTAATTTACATTTGACTATTTTTGTGCACATACTTACCCTTTTTTTAACATTTTCCTCTACTTGGGTTGTCTGGAAGAGATTGCTTTTTAGCAATAAGACCGCCTAATTGTGTCATCTTACTATTTCGTGTAATACAAATTACACGAATTTTTTTTTTTTTTGATGTGCGATAAATAATATTTATTGTTATTATTATTATCGAATAGTTTTTTATTTACTTTACACTTTCTAAAATGGATTTTCCCAGTCAAGTTTGAAGAGCCATAAAATTAATTGTACATAACAACCTAAACTTTCAATAGGGCCCTTTTGAGAATGTATTTTTGATTATATTAAATTATATTTAGAATCTGATGATGTTGTCAGAAACCCTATTTTATGATTATAGAATTCTTCTGCTACTGATTGACCGACAGGTGACCGCCAAACCTACTGGGCGTAGGAAACAGAAATTCGGCAAGTAGGTGAGTTTATAGAAGCACCAATTTTAAAGAAACTCCGACGGGAACGGAATGAACGGGTACAGTTACGTAAAATTAGATAGAAGTACCCTGTGCTGGAAATGCATAACTTCATCTAGAAAACAAGTAAGAGGACAGCTCAGAAACAAAGATAGGCAGTATAACTGCCACCATGTAGCTCAAACAACTCTGAGAATATCCATAATACCCTATCGGATTTGACGCAATACAAATATGAGAAGATCTATAAGAAGGAGGTTAAAAACGTAGTAACAATAATTTATAGAAGCAGATAGAAGGTTGCAAAGAGGTGAATAAAACTACTTTTGCTGGACTGTGTCAATAATTTCTGCGGTATTTCTTGCTTCTATTGTCAAAGTACACTGAACCTAATATATTTTTTGGATTATTCTTCTTTACTACTTATTTAAGACAAATTATCAACATACTCTCGCTAACATTCAGAAGTGCCTGTGATTTCTCTGTTTGACCTTCTGGCTGATTGCTAGAGAATGCAGCACTTACTGGAAGCGGTACGCCAAATTAACCTGCAAATGGTGTAAAAATCATGAAAATTGGAACGATTGATCTTTTGGCTATATGAATCAATTTGACCCGTAGGACGGAAAAAAAAGGGGAGGAGTAATGTTATATATATATCTTTATTTTATATTAAAAAAAATTTAGAATTGGCATAGTAAGTTCTTTCATCAGATACCACACACGATAGGTTTCAGAACAAAATTGTTTTTTTCCCATACAAAAAAAAGATGACGCCATAACTCCTCTTTTTTTTCTTATTTCCGTGCTGCGGGTCAAATTGATTCGTATAGCCTAAAGATCAATTGTTCCGATTTTCATGACTTTAACACCATTTGCAGGTTATGACTGAATTTCGGGGTGTACAGCTTTAAAATTTTAGTATTCTCACCAGGCGAGACTGAAGCCAAACGCAAACCTATTTTAAATAATAAAAAAAAACTTTTACGGCTTTTGATGTGACTTGTATCTTAAAAAACACTATACTCAATCAAACATACATAATATTAAAAAAACTTTAAGTATACAGTATAGAATAATGTCTATTGCAGCATCTTTATCCTTTCATTCGTGGTTGGGAAAGCAAACTTTATAGGTTTAAATCATTGTTTTGAAAAACAATCAACGCAAAAGAACATGTGAAATATTATACGAGTACGAGAGAAGTACGAGTATCTGGTGCTACGGTAAGTACGAAAAAAAAGCTTATTCACGAGTAAATTTTAATGAAACTGACTGAAAAGAAAACGCGACGAAGTAATTATTCGACATTAAAGTTAGGATTAAAAAGTAACGATTTAAAATTGGAGTCATTTTATATGAACCTCGGTACGATCATTGTACGGCGGGAGCGGCTGCCGGTCTGAGATTTTGGGATAATATGGATAATCCGCGCCGCTCGAAATGAAGCAACGGAGCGATACTTTGCCGTTCATCCAACTTGAAAATTATTTATTCATTGCTCTGTTTATGATTACAGCAATAATATTATATATAACAGAGATTGTTGCGACCTAGATGGCAGGAAACACCAGCGTGGTTTTAATCTGCGGTCGAGACAAAAGAAAACCTAGTTTAACTTTTTACAACGCATTCTTTTCTTTCAACAGTATACGTGGTTCTTGTTTTAAGCATTTTCGTTTATTGTTAGTGTATATTGGAAACCCGGCTTATTTTCAAACAGGGCAAATCAATATTTTATAAATATTAATTTAACTATAATTCATAAGTTTGGCGCAATACCTGCTAGAAGAAGTTCTTTTTGAATAATTGTGTTTCCTGCTGTCAGGAATGAAAGCTGTCCTTTTCATCTCAATTGACATGTGACAAGGCAGCATCAATATGAGGTGTCCAACTTTTGATCAGCTATTGTGGATGTCTCATAAAGGTTAATAAAATGCTTTAAAATATGAAAGTGAACTATCTGTTCTGATCCGTTTGCATTAAAAAATATCAGGGTATCAGGCGGTGATCGGATCTCGCAAGTTCATTTGTTTTTTTTAAGCTGCATCAATGTCTTATAAAAAAACATAAGTTCTAACTCTCAATCATAAGAATACCATGTTTATTCCCCTGCAGCTAGTAGGTCCTATGCTGATATTAACTGGGTTCACATTTCTGTTGTATTAGTACACAAAATCGTATCTAGCTTTACATGGAGACACCTTAAGGTGGGTACTGAACAACGTTACGCGGCGTAATGTAACATGTTACACAGCGAGCATTCATCAAGTCAGTACGGGTTATTCGCTTGTTTGCCTATATTGACTTGACGAATGATCGCTGTGTAGCATGTAACATTACGCCGCGGAACGTTGGTCAGTAACCACCTTTATGCTTCAGTTTTGCAAAGTTTGATCTGACTTCCTCCAAATTATGTAAATGTACATGCAAATACTGTTCAAGCTCATATTTCATAACATTGTTTTTTTATGATGATGTATCTATGGGTGATTTTGTGAGCCTCTTGTGGACAAACGACGATGGTCTGTAATTTACAACAATAACAATTTTTAATTAAAATTGAATTCGAGATTCCGCGCTTCCAGTTTCCCGCCAAAAACCGAAGTCAGACCGTGTGTCTCGTTCTATCATCTTGCCATACTCAAAATAATGTTGTTGATTAAAAATTTAGACTCAATAATCTTAGTTGAAACACTTGTGTGAATGGCATTTTATTGAATTTAAGTAACTGTATTTTAATCACTATATTACTCAAATGTAATATTTATTTTTATCAAAACGATTTTTTGCTGGTAACCCTTAAAAATGGCATGGCAGCATGGCAGTGATAGATTAGACAGTTTGTGTTCGTCAAATCACATTTTTACTTTCTTTCGCATAACAATAGTTTAAAATGGTGAAAAAGTGTTGCGTTTAAGCTTGCCCAGGTGAATAATATAGTAGTTGCAATGTATCTTTTAAAAAATAACATTATTATAAATTTAAAAACTATTGTGTCCATGAATTATTGTGGTCGAGGAAGGTCCTATTAACTGTACGGTATTAATAACTACATTCTTCCGAACAATGAAGAAATGCGACACAATACACAAAGTAAAATAGTGAAGCAGAAAATTACAAAGATTGCTTTTGAGGTAGGTGTAGCGAACAGTTGTTTGCATCTGAATTAGCAAAAAAGACATAAAATAAAATATGTGTTTCGAACACAGAAGCAAAAACGTTATTTTGTCAATGTTAAAGCAACTGTTTCTGACTAAATTGAAGCATTTGTTTTATCCGCCCTATCCTGTATAATGGACAAATGATGAAGAGCCACACGAACTACAATTGGTTAAAGCGTTGAATATTTCCTATTTGAATTAAAAAATATTTCATCAAACTAAATTAAATTCGTTGCGAAAATTTGGCCGTAAATTGGACTTGGACATAAACTTCATAAAACAATCTTGTTTATTCATGTTTGATATTTAACTTATGATCATTCATAAGTATGTACAAACATTATTTGTACTGTCAGCTTTACAAATAAACTATGTAATAATAACATAAACGCCGATATTAAAAAAGATTTCTTTGTGTACTGTTTGTATTATTTATATCGCAATCAACCCATACATCCCTCAGTAATTGTCTATTGCTATATATTGAAAAACTTTAATTCCAATATGTTGGCCAGGCCAGTGGCATGTTCCAGTGAGTCGGAACCAGATGCCGCATAGTTCACGGTGAGTCGGAACTGTCTGCGGTGGTGGGGGATGCTGCGAATGCCCAGTGAGTCGGAGTGGTGCAGTGCTGCGTAGTGGCTGGCTGCTGCGTCAACCAGAAGAAGAAGTGCGTCTCTGCTTGCTGACCGGTCGAAGTGCAGTGTGCTGTGCCAAGGTCGCTGAGAAGGCTGTGGGCGATGAGCAGGAATGCGCGTCCGCTGCATGCTGGTGGTCAGGATAACCGTAGTAGCCGTGGATGCTGGCTGGCTGTATGACTCGCTGCTCGAAAGCTTGAGGAAGTGATGATCACGTCGGGGTCAGCAGTTTGGGGGCGTGTGAGTAACTGAGTGTGAAGTTCCTCATCCACCATTGAAAGGGGAGGATCCTCCGACTAGACGGGTATTGTGTCTGGTGGGCTACTGCCCAACGGTTGTTGTCGGGTTCTTGTATCTATGGTCGATCGCTCGTATAACTTTAATATCGCGATGTAGGATACGTCAGTTTTTTAGTTGGTATGTGGCGAGATAGATGTCGCTATTATTTAACAAAAGTAGCTATAAATTGTGTTGTGTTGTTGTAGATTAATTTACATTTGACTATTTTTGTGCACATACTTACCCTTTTTTTAACATTTTCCTCTACTTGGGTTGTCTGGAAGAGATTGCTTTGTGCGATAAATAATATTTATTGTTATTATTATCATCGAATAGTTTTTTATTTACTTTACACTTTCTAAAATGGATTTTCCCAGTCAAGTTTGAAGAGCCATAAAATTAATTGTACATAACAACCTTAACTTTCAATAGGGCCCTTTTGAGAATGTATTTTTGATTATATTAAATTATTTTTAGAATCTGATGATGTTGTCAGAAACCCTATTTTATGATTATAGAATTCTTCTGCTACTGATTGACCGACAGGTGACCGCCAAACCTACTGGGCGTAGGAAACAGAAATTCGGCAAGTAGGTGAGTTTATAGAAGCACCAATTTTAAAGAAACTCCGACGGGAACGGAATGAACGGGTACAGTTACGTAAAATTAGATAGAAGTACCCTGTGCTGGAAATGCATAACTTCATCTAGAAAACAAGTAAGAGGACAGCTCAGAAACAAAGATAGGCAGTATAACTGCCACCATGTAGCTCAAACAACTCTGAGAATATCCATAATACCCTATCGGATTTGACGCAATACAAATATGAGAAGATCTATAAGAAGGAGGTTAAAAACGTAGTAACAATAATTTATAGAAGCAGATAGAAGGTTGCAAAGAGGTGAATAAAACTACTTTTGCTGGACTGTGTCAATAATTTCTGCGGTATTTCTTGCTTCTATTGTCAAAGTACACTGAACCTAATATATTTTTTGGATTATTCTTCTTTACTACTTATTTAAGACAAATTATCAACATACTCTCGCTAACATTCAGAAGTGCCTGTGATTTCTCTGTTTGACCTTCTGGCTGATTGCTAGAGAATGCAGCACTTACTGGAAGCGGTACGCCAAATTAACCTGCAAATGGTGTAAAAATCATGAAAATTGGAACGATTGATCTTTTGGCTATATGAATCAATTTGACCCGTAGGACGGAAAAAAAAGGGGAGGAGTTATGTTATATAAACATCTTTATTTTATATTAAAAAAAAATTAGAATTGGCATAGTAAGTTCTTTCATCAGATACCACACACGATAGGTTTCAGAACTAAATTGTTTTTTTCCCATACAAAAAAAAGATGACGCCATAACTCCTCTTTTTTTTCTTATTTCTGTGCTGCGGGTCAAATTGATTCGTATAGCCTAAAGATCAATTGTTCCGATTTTCATGACTTAAACACCATTTGCAGGTTATGACTGAATTTCGGGGTGTACAGCTTTAAAATTTTAGTATTCTCACCAGGCGAGACTGAAGCCAAACGCAAACCTATTTTAAATAATAAAAAAAAACTTTTACGGCTTTTGATGTGACTTGTATCTTAATCTCTCAATCAAACATACATAATATAAAAAAAACTTTAAGTATACAGTATAGAATAATGTCTATTGCAGGATCTTTATCCTTTCATTCATGGTTGGGCAAGCAAACTTTATAGGTTTAAATCATTGTTTTGAAAAACAATCAACGCAAAAGAACAAGTGAAATATTATACGAGTACGAGAGAAGTACGAGTATCTGGTGCTACGGTAAGAACGAAAAAAAAGCTTATTCACGAGTAAATTTTAATGAAACTGACTGAAAAGAAAACGCGACGAAGTAATTATTCGACATTAAAGTTAGGATTAAAAAGTAACGATTTAAAATTGGAGTCATTTTATATGAACCTCGGTACGATCATTGTACGGCGGGAGCGGCTGCCGGTCTGAGATTTTGGGATAATATGGAGAATCCGCGCCGCTCGAAATGAAGCAACGGAGCGATACTTTGCCGTTCATCCAACTTGAAAATTATTTATTCATTGCTCTGTTTATGATTACAGCAATAATATAATATATAACAGAGATTGTTCCGACCTAGATGGCAGGAAACACCAGCGTGGTTTTAATCTGCGGTCGAGACAAAAGAAAACCTAGTTTAACTTTTTACAACGCATTGTTTTCTTTCAACATTATACGTGGTTCTTGTTTTAAGCATTTTCGTTTATTGTTAGTGTATATTGGAAACCCGGCCCAGATTCAAACAGGGCAAATCAATATTTTATAAATATTAATTTAACTATAATTCATAAGTTCGGCGCAATACCTGCTAGAAGAAGTTCTTTTTGAATAATTGTGTTTCCTGCTGTCAGGAATGAAAGCTGTCCTTTTTATTTCAATTGACATGTGACAGGGCAGCATCAATTTGAGGTGTCCAACTTTTGATCAGCAATTGTGGATGTCTCATAAAGGTTAAAAAAATGCTTTGAAATATGAAAGAGAACTATCTGTTCTGATCCGTTTGCATTAAAAAATATTAGGGTATCAGGCGGTGATCGGATCTCGCAAGTTCATTTGCTTTTTTTAGCTGCATCAATGTCTTATAAAAAAACATAAGTTCTGACTTTCAATCATAAGAATACCATGTTTATTCCTCTGCAGCTAGTAGATCCTATGCTGATATTAACTGAGTTCACATTTCTGTTGTATTAGTACACAAAATCGTATCTAGCTTTACATGGAGACACCTTAAGGTGGGTACTGAACAACGTTACGCGGCGTAATGTAACATGTTACACAGCGAGCATTCATCAAGTCAGTACGGGTTATTCGCTTGTTTCCCTATATTGACTTGACGAATGATCGCTGTGTAACATGTAACATTACGCCGCGGAACGTTGGTCAGTAACCACCTTTATGCTTGAGTTTTGCAAAGTTTGATCTGACTTCCTCCAAATTATGTAAATGTACATGCAAATACTGTTCAAGGTCATATTTCATAACATTGTTTTTTTATAATGATGTATCTATGGGTGATTTTGTGAGCCTCTTGTGGCTACAAACGACGATGGTCCGTAGTTTACGATTTCGCTGTTTTTCATCAATCTCGTTCTTACTTATTAAAACCAACTTTAATTACGGATAGTCCATACCATTCTTTTCCGAATAGCATCGATAATATTGAACTTCAAGCACCGATTCACAATATCTACTTATTATACCTTTTTATCCTTGTCTTTGGAGCTGAACATTTATTACTGTCTTATTGCTCTGGAGTGCTCGCAGCCATACCGGGGCAGCAGTCAACAAGGGGTTATTATGTTGGGACTGGCTGGGAATGAGCAAGAATAGCAACTGCACTCCGCATTTGTGCGGTGTCTAAAGGGAGGCAACTTTTTATGCGCTAACAGTAAACTGCGATGGTTTGCGAGGTTTTTTTTTCAGGAAGTTTTTAAAAGTTTGATATATTAATGGAGCTTGAATAAGGACAACGCAGTGCAAGTTGCGATGCTTATATGAGAAGAAATTATTGAAAATACAAAGAGATACATGAACTATAATTTAATAGGAATTGACGCCCTCCAAAGTGTATAAAAATGACTAATGGCTGTGCCATTAACACTAAGATCATCTGACCTACCATACTAAGCAAGGCTTGTACTATGGGTATCAGAGAAAACATAGTGTTCATTACATAATCGTTTGGCTTGGGTGCCAGTTTTATCTGGCTAGTATATTTTCAATTCTACAAAAGACATAAGACAACTTACGGCGCTATTACATTATGATTGACCTCTATTTATAAAAATTTTCATCTTATGCGTTTTACTTGTGCTTTTAAAGCAAGAAAACCACATTTTACAAAATTACGTGAGGGCAGTACCATAGAGCTCAGTATTGCGGCCAGTACGTCTAACACGAGTTGCCACTCAAAATTTACGCTGTCGTTCGCGTATGAAATTGTTTTGGGATTTGACATTGTCATGTCATGTCATGTCAAATCCCAATACAATTTATTTCAATAACGTAAACTTTAAGTGGCAACTCGTGGTAGACGTAGAGTACTTTTATTCTTGCCACTAGATTTTGAAAATTTTGTGTACTTCCAAATACCATATTTTTAAATGACAATAATCATGTTCATCAATCAATCAATCATCATCATCATCAATCATAGTCATTCTATAAAATAAAGAGGATTGTTAATTAATTTAAAGTAATAATACATGTTACTTAACTACAGGTATACTATACTATAAAAGTCGGATTACAAAAGCATGGTATTCTGCCGACTTGTCAGTCCATCCAAGTTTTATACGTTATTACTAACTAACTTATACACTGATGGAGCAGCAAAACTAAACTCACCAACGGAAAGCTTCAATATTATGAACAACAGGTGATGGGTTTGCGTTTTGTTCTCAAGAATATAAACTGACAGATAGTTTACTTCTTTTTCATTCGAAATATCTAAGAAAAATGTAACTTAAATACCATACCAGTAAATAAAAACACAAAAGTCTACTCATAACTATTTGGATGAAATATTTTTAGTTTACGTACCTCAGTGTACACAAATAGGTAAAAAACATTGATTGAGTGCATACGATGCTAATTGGGTACCAGAATAACGTGTTCCTTTCATTCATCAACTAGCAGTTATTAAAATCCGCTGCCAAAACCTAATTTGACTTCCGAAACACCGTCGCTTGTAACAAAACCAATAATCAGATACAGATACGAGTTATTTGTTGGTTTTAAAAGCATTGTGCGGCAAAGAAACCTTGTTGTTATGGCATAATGCGTAAAAAGGTACATTCAGGCGGATTTATGAAGGAGGCCTCGCTTGGTTTATGATGACAATGCCGCGCGAAGCGCCGCGAGCACCACCTCATTTCCTCACTGAAAGTTATAAAAACATATTGAAAATGAGATTCCGCTGTGGAAGACCTAGCGAATGTTATCTTGTTTTGTGATTTGCCTGTTTTTATGTACGCTCGCGGGTAAAATAAACTTATTTCTGGCGGGACGTTTACAATTCGCGCGGATAAATTATGCGCTTACATCCTGTTGGGATAAAAACATGTTTTTAATTGGGTACTTTCACAGTACAGCCCGTTTCACATTATTTCGATTAATAAATTTACAACATGATACTTGTACATTGTGTTAGAAGTACGAAAAGTACCTAGACATCGTTTTGGTCCTTCATCAACGACAGTAACGTGAAGAAAAAGGCTTTCATAGAACTTGTCAGCTTTTTTACACTCTTACTCCTAAATACGGTATAAATAAACACTCGGTATTATCAATCAAGGTTTAATCTATTATTATTCTAAAATTCGCATTATTTTTGTACATAGGTACGCAGTCAATTGACTACTTGTAACGTTTTACCGTACGCGCGTACCTCATGATGAGCGATGACACGCCCGCATGACAAATGCTAATTCACTTTTTCTTAAAAGGCTAAAGTTTGAACGTTTTGCAAAAATTTGGTTAAAAGACTTAAAATACTCATTTGCTGTTTTCATAATATTTTATTAAATAGTTCGTACCTACAGATTGCTAAAATCAAGTAGTCCAATTGTGCGTCTTTGTGGCGCTGGCAGTTTCTAACGATCATTTAACGGTGTAAATAATGAATCATCAACAGAAATGATCATTAAAATGTAACGAGCGTTAAGATACAAAAGTTACCATATCGAGTATCATTATTTAATATAAAGTAGTACAATATTGATACCCAAACACAAACTTGAACCGCTATATTTCAGTAAGTTTCATTGGAGTTTATTTCCAGTTTAATGCTAGCAAATTAGAGTTCTTAAGTAACATGTACGCACGTGAAAATGTCATATAATTTAGTTAACAAGTTTGTTACTCCCGTTACTTGCTATTTAGCTTAAGCTCGCTTTACTGAGGGAGGATCTAATTATAACGTGCAGGTTACGTGAACTCACCTCTGAGCTCTAGCATACTTTTTACTCCTGAAACAATTTGGCTAATAAAGACATTTTCAGAAACAGTCACAAAAGTTACTTACCACTTACCTGAAAAAAAGTGTTCATGTCTGCTAGTGTGACCCTTTTTTTTAGTTTGTAGCACAAACAACTGAAGGCAAATATATTCCACTGAAAATTTACTGCTTATTAAACCTGCGTATAATTTTGAACTTACGGGAGACATTTGTACCGATAAAACTGATGTCAATGTAAATTAATAAATAAGGATAATGTCCAGCAAAAAGTATCTTGCGTCATACACTTACGACAATACGGATAACCTACTCTTACAGCGTGGCTTTTCCGGATAGCTAGCCCCAGTCACGAGCACTCTGTGTTAAGCTGGTCAATAAACAAAGCACCTACGAAGCAATTACTGGTTCTAGAACAATAGTTATCTTCGAGTTTTGGTTATACGATTAACTTGCGAACGCGTCGTGTCTGTCAAACACACACACCTTTCCATCCTTTTTACCTATGTGCTACTATTACTATATTTAACTCGATTACAATCCTTATTAGTAGATCAGACCGTTTCCCATTGATTTAGTTCCGGTAAATTAATCCTACTATATTCTAAGCTAAGGATTATGATATCTACACCCAGAAACTAGTAGGTACTAGCCTATGTACACATTGTACTAGTATACAGCTTTGGGAAAGCCCTTTGACACATGTATCTGAGCACAAGTGTGCAACACTGAAGAGATCGGATTGCTCAAGAGACGGGATGCAATAACAACTGCGCGGAAGGCGTATTTGAACAAAGGTTTGATGAAGTCTGCAATATACCTACTGCATTTTCTTGGTATCACAGGTGGTTTTGAGCAATGCACATAGATGGAATAATTTTCGTCAGCAGACTTCTTTTTGACAATAATATGCCTCCGAATAAGGATAATAAACTTATGAAAGAAGTCGCTACTACTTTTAAATAAAATATCTATTCTTAAGGTGAGAAAAAAAAATTTGCTAAGGATTCATGTTCAAAGTGTTTGAGTTTTATTTAATTTGCTTGGTAAACAGCTATCGAGTCGTTTGTATCATATCAGATGTTGAATATCACTGCAAATAACTTCAAATAATTATAATCCAAAATATTCAAGCCAAAATGATCTCTTAAAAACATTTGGGGTAATAACAAATAAGTTCACAAAACATTGTCATTAAGCTATCTATAAAATAATGCATTAATTATTCTGGTGTCAAAAAGGAAAATGTTGTTTTCAGTCTAAGTAATTATTACAACTTAAAAATACAGTAAATATTTATTCACGTCGCAAAAATATAATAAATTCATGCCATTTCCTCAGCTCAGCTCCAATGAAGTACGTTATAAGGAATTCCAATAACAATTAGATAAACGTCGGCAATTAGCGACGTGACAGCGAGTTAAAAGACGGACGACAAAGGCCGCGCGTTATCCGTGTGAAGCGAGTTGTTGTCAGAAGGGCCACTGTAGCAAAGATTGTCTTGTCAAGAGCGCTCAGTGCGATCCACCCCGCGGCTCACGGCGGACGCGCTACGCCGTAGCCCCGCAGCTACGACCGCCGTGCTACGAACTTTGTACAACTTTGCAATCGGGACGTGCCATTCGTTCGTTGGTGGAAGTTTTGCGTGTGACATTTTGGATTAAGAATTAGTAAGTATTCATGTTAATCGACGTGTTTTAATGCAATTTTTCTGCGGATTTTAAATTAATTGCTGTTTAAATTTATTTTTAAAACTAATAAGGTGTTATTTGTTCAACATTCGTTTGATGTTATCAGTCTTATGTTACGGTTAAATCCAAATTCTCAGAGCAGATTCTCAACCCCGCCTGGTTTTAAACTGTTTTAAATCAAAGAATAGCTTTTGAAATTCAATTCAACAAACAAAACAAATGCAAGTGATTAATAAAACAATTATTTGGCCGACACGTTATTTTACATTGATCCCCGACCAGTCATCACTTTTGTTTAAGATCCTCATAACTCAATTCTCAAACCTTAAAAATTATAAACCTAGCCATTGATAATTTATACAGTGTTTAAAAAGTCCGTAAAGAAAAAATGTGTCGGGGTCCAGTGCAAAGTATTTACAATTTCCTCACGTCGCCCAAATCGCTGATATTTCGCGATTGTTTACAGTTCATGATAACTGTTAATTTTGAACTGTTATAGTTATTAGTGTAATCTTCTAACTGAATATAAACCAAACATGTGGTTCGTTTTCAATGAAATGTTTTTAATCATCAAATGATAAAAAACTCCAATCTTAAGTCCGGCATTTAATTAATTACTATCATAAGAGTTAACTGATCCCGCACTGAGCAGAGAGCTTCAATCCCTGGCTTTTATATCTAAAAGGTATTCTTTGGTAGTAAAATATCGCTTTTTTAATAACACAGATTTAATGTTGTTTTTGAATCTAAGGAGCGGTAACATACAAACTGCTTGAGACGCCTGAAATAATTATTTATTGACATGTAAATAACTTGCCATTCGCCAACTACCACGAGTATTTCACATAAAGGGGTTAAAAAACTAGGAAAGTTAAAAGTGTTACCGACATGGTGGAAGGATCACCCAGAGAACAGTAATTCACCAAGCGGTGAGAGAAAATTTTTGAGTATTGAGAACTCAAAATGTTTATAAATAAAAGGATTTTCATAAATTTCTGATAAATCTTAGGATAAGAAAACTAGAAAAAAATAGGGCTAGGCGTTGAACGGGATTTTCTAGCCGGGAGTTTTCTAGTTTATCTTTAGATTTTAATGTTTTTTACTCTCAACTGCAGCGTTTTAGTATTAAATTCAATACACTGAAAAACCTAAAAAAAGGATATAGTAAAAATCTTAAATAAACCTACCTGCTTCTTGCCTAAGTAAATACCCGACAAAAACCGATCTCACATAGTATTGATTCGTTCAGGGGTCCTTCAACTATTATCGTCATATGTCGCTGTAATAATGGAATAAGGAAGGTTACTATTGAAAAGATATTTTTAGATTACGACTGTTTTAATCCTAGAAAGATAATCTTATTTTGATGTGCGTGATGAAAGATGATCATGCTTGCGGGGTTGCGTCGGGGAACAACAAATCTACAAAACACTGTATCTATTAATTGAACATGAACAAAACTTTTTTGTAGAAGTATAAGTAACTACTAAGATATACCCCGCTTTGTCCCCCCCCCCCCCCCCCCCCGCCTGTAATGATTAAAAACGTTGCGAACGAGCTTGTATCTTCCTTTCAAAAGCTAATTTCTAAATACAGTAATTGGCTACACCAAAAACACCTTTGAAGCTATAATCCATCAAGCCGTTCAAGCTACACAGCGTGCTAAACATTTGAATTTGGCGCCAAAAATCACCATTTTTAAAAAATTTGATATGCCCAGTGTCACTTTCACAGTAAATACGAGTCTTAGACACCTCTCAAGCTAAAATCTATCAAGTCGTTCAGGCCACTGAGCGTGCTAAACAATTATACATGCATACATACATCCTCTAGAAAAACATTCTGGCGCAGTCGGATAAAAAGGCCTTACCGACTAGACTTTTAAGTTTTTTATTTTGGAAACAATATTCACATTCATTCATCCCCAATTTTAAATTCGACTATAGTCATTCGTTCAATATAACATAATATAGTACAGACTAAACATTGAAACATCATAAAATGATGAACATAAGTTTTTTTTGTGAAATACAAAGAAAATTATCCAAATAATGACACAGAGGGTTCAATTTTGTTTCGGCTCCTTTGATTTCTAAGTCTCTGTCAAATATAGCTTAACGTTGCCAGTAAGTACAAGATGAAAGGAAAAATAATTAGTTCCAATAATGCGCTACGACGCTTTGAACGATCTTAGAGCTACTTGTGCCTTCACATCAAACATTGTATTTGATTCCCAAGAAGCTAACCTCTATTATTGCAAAAGGCAAATAATACCATTTCATAAACTTGAAATACTTGTCAAATTATGTTTAAAAATTAGACGAAGTCTTTTAGTCAGTGAAAGCTTTATTGATTGTATACTTACTGCAGGAATGCTTGAAACTTTCTGACAACTATGCGATTATTTTAGTGACTTATTTCGTGTTTACTGAAAAGACGAATAATATTATAGAGGACTTTTTCAATACTACAACATTCACTATTTTTTAATTTCAAAATTCTAATTCAAGTTTACTAGTTTATCCTGTGATAAGTAGTTGAGATAATAGGCAAGTTTTCGAAAAACATTTGGTTTATAGAGTTTATTTACCTTTTTTTTCAAATGGCCTTCAAAACTTTTGAAAAAAACAGTTCTTTCCATTTTTTCAGTTTCATTTTTATTCTAATTTAGTGTTATAAATGTAAATGCTTCTAAATCAAGTAGACCTAGTATTCAGCTAAGAATAAAGAAAAATGGAGCATGCATCTCAATTATTCGTGCCACAGTGACCAAAAAAGTGACTTAACCCAGAAATTTTCGAAAATCGTAATAAAAATCATAACTCGAAAACTACCAAAAAACGCGAAACATACATGGGGTTGATTCGGGTAGCCGTAGTGATGCTCTATCACTAGGCTTCCGCTTATCACTACTTTTTGGGACACTCTGTATAAACGTCAAACAGGGTCTACAAATCTATCGTTACATTAGTGGACTACTTTGACTGAATGACAAGCTTCATAGCATGGTCGTTCAGGTTCAGTTTGAACACATAATGTTGTTCCGAAGTAACAGTCATAGTCCTGTGAATTCCTCAGTGGGCCATTTACTTAATGGACAGTGTTGTTGTGCTAGTTTCAATAACAACTGGATAACTTTCAAGTACCTATTCAGTAATTATTTCGCTGGCCCAAATGCTTTTAATTAATAAAGTATTCCGTCAAGCATTCATGGAAACAAAGTTTCATTATCAACACACTTCTGGTCCCTTTGAACTAGTCGATCAAAGCAATTTCACGATGATGATTCAGGCTATTGTAAACAATTAATGAATTTTCGTCGGCGAAGTCGAATCGATACATATTTTTTGGCTTCTGTAAAAATATCTATGATTACATCGATGACACAGTGCTTGTGAACACTTTTTTTCATTGCCTAGCCAAAAGTTAACTGAGTTACTAAGTTTTTACATAATAAAGAAAACGTTTATGAGTATTAAAATGACTTTAAATTACACTTTTTTTTCTGATTTTTACACAATATTAAATGAATAATTTCAGTCAACAACTTCCACCAAGATCATCCGATCCAAAACGAAGCATAGAACCATTCAAAACAAATTCAAAAACCATTGAATATAATGAAACATGTCACACATTACCACAAAACATAATTTAATGATAATAACACCCAGACACAGATCTAACACAAATATTCGTTAGAATATTTATATATTCTTAGGTAAAATCGAACCTACTTCCACCAGTGCCAAAGGAAGTGTCCTTCGGCACTTTGACTACATAAGCAGGACCCTTAACTAACTGTGCCATACATGTCCACGTTATTTCTTTCTTTTTTTCCTGCAATTGTAATAGTTATACTCTGAAAATATTAAAAGAATTCTATTTGTTACACTAAACCAAACATCCAGGTAAATAAATCCGCGTTTTACTTTTTTAGCTTCACTTTGTTATTTAATTTCCCTCTTTTTGCTGAAATTTAATCCTGTTACATGAAAGGGTGCTTATTTTTTCACTTAACTTGAACCGTTATATTTTAACCTTTAAATTTAAAGTAACTGGAATACAAATTATAATTAGTAATAATTGGGCTGAGTTTTTTTAATTCTGTGGAAATACTACACGATTTAGTAACTAACCCTTCAAAACGTCAAAAACACAAAAACTTTGTGATACACTTGTTGCGAAATCGAAACGTGATTTGAATAAATCAATAAAAAATCTTATATCTGATCCCTTAACTGTATTAATTTTTTTTAGTTTTTTTTTTTTACACCAAGCTCGTCTGACCCTAAACTAAGCTGAGCTTGTAATATGGGCGTCAGAGACTGATAAACATACTTAAAAATTTCTAAATACATACTTAAATAGATAATAACACCCAGACACAAAACAAATACAAATGTTCGTCACACAAATATTTGTCATGGGTGGGGATCGAACCCACGACCTCTGGCGCTAAAGGCAGGATCGCTGCCATTGCGCCAACAGGCCAGTTATTTTATTAAAATAATTCGTAGTTAAGCAGTATGGGGAAAATATTAAAACCTGAAAAAAAAGAGTAGGATATAACGTCAGCGCCAAAACTGAACAAGCAACTATTTCCAGAATTGTATCTTGTAGCTGTCCGTCGGCGGCCAAGGCCACGGAGACGATTTCTTCTGTTAAAAATGTTGCCTATATATATATAATATAGCCTACGCTACTCGCTGATAATGTAGCAACAAATGTGCATGTAACAAAACAATGCTACGGTCGGTTGACTACCGACT
Source organism: Udea olivalis (assembly GCA_947369235.1). NCBI lineage: Eukaryota > Metazoa > Arthropoda > Insecta > Lepidoptera > Crambidae > Udea > Udea olivalis. The sequence continues at coordinate 10,566,271 of OX376341.1, read as the reverse complement.
TGGTGTAATGGTTAAGAAGTTGGCTACTACACCAGAGGTCGCGGGTTCGATCCCCGCACAGTACAAACATTTGTGTGCATGAACATGTCTGTTTGTACTGGTCTGGGTGTCCCCTGTGTATAATAAGTATGTATTTACAAAAGAAAATGTATTTAAGTATGTTTATCCGTTGTCTAGTATCCCATAACACAAGCTTTAATTAGCTTACTTTGGGGCTAGATGGCGCTGTGTGGAATAATGTCCAGGGATATTTATTTGTTTATTTATTTAATGCAATGAAAATAGTTTCAGATTAAATACATAAATATCTGGGACAATTCACACCAAGATTATCTGACCCCAAAGTAAGCAGAGCTTGTACTATAGGTGACAGAGACTGATAAACATACTTAAATATTTCTAAATACATACTTATATAGATACATTAGTTTTCACATTCAAATAATACTCGTACTAGCACAACATGATACTAAAAAAAGTTTTTTAAAGACTTGTGTATGTATAAAACGTACGGTCTAGCAAATAAGTATATCACATCCTATTCTCTTCTTCAGATATTTTAGAAGTACGCAGGACCACAACCGACTCATACATCACTATTTCATCAGTTGAAATCTCGCAAATTAATCTTGTTTATTTCCCCTGGAGCAGATTCATACAATTACTGTTTAATTAGGCCGTCACAGCTGAACAGATGTGGATGAAGGGTACCTCGTACCTATTATGGACTGGTGACTACAGGCTGCAGTAATTTGAGTTTTTGCGGAGATTAGTTACTTCACCGAACCGTTTTGCCGGAGTCACGGGTGTCTGACCCTAAAGTTTGGCTCCCTTCTGGTAATTACTTACCGATCAAAATATAGGTGTTTATCCCGAACGCTTTCCTAATACGGTATCGAGCTGAGATTGAGTGGTAAATAAAAAGTATTAAGCAAGTTCCTATTTATTTATGTAAAGTTTTTCAACTACAATCAAATCGCAAAATTTAACCACTCATCACTATAATAGTGTATAAGATTGAGGTGTGGTTTCGTTGTTTTGACTAGCGAATCAAATTAATTAACTCTGGTATGTAAAAAATGTCTTTGTTTAAAAACACCTAATGAAAATTAAAAATATTTTTTGCTGTTCTCGAGTGGGATCGGCAAGAAACTTGGGAGATCATAATTATTATTAAAAATATATCCTTAGTAAATTAAGTGTAATTTACTAAGGATTTATTTTTAAAAGTATATTGTATTTTTAATTATATAATTTTAATGAACTGGTTGAAGTGAGAAAATACGTGCTCACTAATATTCTTACAAAAAAAACTTAACTCTTGCAATCAATTAATAAAGTATTTGCTAGATAGCACACCTAAGCAAAGCAGTTGCATATTACTACTTCTAGCCTTATAAGCCAAAAAATAATAAGTGAACAATGTTTTTTCGAGTGATTCAAAGTGAAAAGCTTGTTAAAGCTTGTAACAATGAATATAAATTTAATGAATGCCACACATACGGAAACCAAAGCCTTGGCAATGTGCCGACGTCATCCCAAAAATAATGTTTGTTTACTACGATGACGTTGTTGTTAGTTAAATGAAACGGCTTCACCAATGTGGTTATCTCAGCAACGTCGTGTAAATTCTTTTTTGTATTTTGAAATGAAACGCACTAGCCAGACAACACACTTCTTGTCATGCTCGAAGTAGGGACTTAATATCCCTGTGTTACGAAGTTCTAGACAAGTAATTAAGCCAGGGACGTTTCCCAACCAGACCCGGGCAAATTTTGAAAAGATTGTTTCCTGAATTGACCCGACCGGGAACCGAACCCAGTAAACCACTGAAATTGAGGCGAGAAACCGTGTTAGCTCACAACGTCAATCGTGTCGCCATGTATTTGCTCCTTAAGAATCCTCGAACGCACGAAATAAAATTCTAAATAAATTTCTTGTGCCAATACTAAACATTATTTTGAAAGTTACACAAGCATGCACTAACACGGAACAAGATTAGAATAGTTCCCTAGAAGAGAGAATAATGTTCTAAACGTGCATACACAGTGCAACATGACAGATAGCTTTAATAAAAATATCTGGACATAGAGTATATATAGCTTTTAGAATTCCTCTTGTTGTACCAGTCAAAATTGTAATCTTATTAAAACCTGAGTGTAGAGTTTGGTGTATTGTTATTATTAATGTTATTAATATGCACTGCTTTATAATGACACATTATCTATCATATTAAAATATTTTAAAAATCAACTTCTATAAAAGCGATTATTTAACTCTGGCTATTGTGACTGATAGAAAATATGAATATATTTGACTCATATCATTGCCATCCTAATATGCCTACTCGTAAAATTGTAAGATATATAATATTTTATTAAAGTAAAACATAACAACTTAACCAATGTTAATTAATCATTTACAGACGGAAACGTTTAATAAGAATACTATAGCTTAATTAGCCACGTGAAGCCAAGGGCAAAAGCTAGTAATTTACAAATTCGCATAACCCACTTCATTTACGAGTACCTTCTCAGCCAGAACACGTCTGCCATAACGACACGTCGAACGCTGATATCTTCTTAAGTCATTAACGGCGGCGCTGTTGTCCGAACTTATTATCGCTTAATTTATGGCCACACATTACCGCTTAAGGCGCCATTAAGCCCGCGTCGAATAAATAAGGCAGGAGTCACATGATGAACAGCCTAAACCCCCGAGATCTCGGAGTCTTTGAGGCGCCACGTGGCTAATTTGTCCCAGTCACAGTCCATAAACTGTTTATAGTTTTCTATTAGCGTTGTCAAAATGGAATTAGTTAGGGTGAAGTACAGTTAGGGTGTTTGAACACCGTTTATGTTTTTCACGTGTTTTAGTTTGTATTTGAATGTTTGTTGATAACAATAGAATAACCAACAAAAAAAAATTGTTTCACAATCTTTACTTTTAGAAGTCTCCTAAAAGTAAGATATAGGTAAGTATATCTGAATATAAACCCAAGATTAGCCGGCTGAGTGTGAACCCATCTTTCGCCGTAACATATAAATACAATAAAATCCGCAAGAAACACGTTGCTATAAACCTAAGGTACTCAGATAAGGTGACAAAGAATAGGTCCTAATTTGGTCATTATGTGGACGTTTGAGTCTGCTTGTTCTACACGATAGCAAGTCGACTAACCTGCTGCAACCTAAGTATAGAATGTATATATCTTATCAGTAAGTAGCAATATGGGTTCCAACTAGTCACCTGAGTCAGTGTGTTTGTGCTTTTAGGACATATGTCACGAGCTCACGGGTTTTATTAACACGATCGTGGTAAATCCAACCTTATCATCTAAATAAAATACGGCCGGTAAGCAAACCACCTAATGCACTGGTTTTTGATTTGTGCTGATTTACTTTAAGTTATATTGTGATGATTTCCTTTAAGTGATTTCTGAACTGCAGAGATCAGGGGTTCGTCAATTCTGACAACATATGGCTTTAAGTGTTATTGCTCGAAAAAGGAATATGTTGATTTCTGAAATTGTGTAAAATAATAACCACAAACTATTCTGTGTGTTTATATTGTTCCTCCTCAATAGTAATGAACCTAAATTGTCTGGAATAAGAGTTGAGAAATGCAAAATGGGGAATGTTTATGAAATTTTCTTCAACGATCTTAATTGTTACTATTTTTTTACGTACATTTGGCAGCGATATTATATTTTTAAAAGCCCACAGTGAGCCGACGCCAAGTCCATTTATGGTTTACTGCAGGTCTTTCATAACTGAATTAAAAAATATATTCAGTACGTCTACCACGAGATGCCACTTTAAATTTACGTTCTCGTTCGCGTAAAAATTTGTATTGGGATTTGACATGACAATGACGTGACAATTTCAAATCCCAATACATTTTTTTACGCAAACGATAACGTAAATTTAAAGTGGCAACTCGTGGTAGACGTACAGAAGTGAAGTAAACTTTAATTAAAATGCGAGTAACTTAAATCGCCTGTACGTATATCGACACTAATTACTCGAACAAAGGACTCGCCTCCACCCTTACCTTGATTCAATTAAGGGCTATCGATAGATCAGTTTTAATCGCAACTTCTAAATCGTTTTATGAACTTTAGAAATAAATATCCATACTTTCTAGGTAGTACTTACTACTAAATTAATTAGAAACGATGTTGTTATTAGATTTATCATAACAGGAATATTATTCAACATCTCCTTTATGTATTTTTTGTTAATTGCACAAAATGAGAAGACCTAATTCCGAAAAGCATTATCAACCAGTCATCTAAAAGGTAGAACAAAGTAATCGCAGCAGCAGTGCGAAAATTTAAACAGATTCAAGTTAATAATTGAAAAAAGCTATGTCAAATAAAGTATTTAAAGCATTCATCTCCAATACGTAACATAAAACATTCAATGTAGACAACACATCTTTTCTAAGCACAATCTACACCATTATACAATGAAACACATGTAGCATTAGATGAACATTGACCATTAAATAAACAAACGTTTGAGTGAATACTATTGTTTGCCCTGAATTTCCAAAAAAAGGATAGGTACCTTAAAATATATGGCGTTGACATATCTAGTGATGTGACGTACAGTTTCGCAGTCATTTGGAACAAAAGGCGAAGTTGACATCCAAAAAGCTCGGTGTGCTAAACAGGGCGAAGCAGTACTTCACTTCTAGGCAAAGACTGCTGCTGTATAAAGCGCAAGTCAGGCCACACGTGAAGTACTGCTGTCACCTTTGGGCAGGAGCGCCTGGATATCAACTCAGTCCTTTTGACTCGGTCCAGAGGCGTGCGATCCGGATTGTCGACGATCCCAAACTGACAAGAGGTTTAGAGCCGTTAAGTCTGAGGAGAGACTTCGCCTCCTTATGCGTGTTCTACCGCTTGTACAACGGGTTTTGTTCTGAAGAACTGTTTGATATGATGCCCACGGCTACTTTTCATCACCGCACCGCTCGCCACCGACAGGGCATTCATCCTCACACTCTGAATCTGCAATGGTCTCGTACAATTCGGTTTCAGAGATGTTTCCTTCCGAGGACGCTTAAATTGTGGAATGAACTCCCTGCCGAGGTTTTCCCGATGAGTTATAGTATGGAGTTCTTCAAGAGGGGTTTGGAAAGGTTTTTACAGGGTCGACAACGCGCGAGTGATACCCCTGGTGTTGCACGCGTCCATAGGCCGCGATAACCGCTTACCATCAGGCGGTCCGCGTGCTTGATTGTCACCGTCGTAGTATAAAAAAAATGTAAAGCTTTAAGCACACCATTCTGTGAAATTTCTCAATTCCAGATAGCAGTGAACAAAACTATGTTTACACGCCTCTATTTACCTACAAACAATATTATGTGGTAAAAGAAAATAGGTCTTACTACATTTGCATTAAATCCTTATTGTAAGAACAGGAAAAGTATAGGACGTTGCAGAGAAAAACGTGCTATAATGCCGGCGTTTTAGATTTAATATCAGAACGCGGCGACGCGGATCAACTCAGGTATTTGTTTAAAAACTGGACGTTACGTCACTGTGGCTTTTCTTTCGTACACAAAAGAGCTCAGTTTGGCATGGAGAAGGTGTCATCAGGAGATTACCTAGACATGCAGACGACGATAAGCGGGCAGTCGTTATAGAGGTTGTCGGGGCCCCTCAAAATATAAACATCGGGCAGATGTCGCAGATATCCGAAGAGCTTTTGGCCCTAATGGCAGATTACTCCAGTTGAATATGTTGCGTGCCGACCCTAAGCAAGGCCATGACTTATTGAATGGAAAATTTCTCACGATCAGATAACGCGAGGGTTAAGTAACTGACGTCTTGTTACATACCCTAGTTTTGGGATCCGCTCCATTCATAATGAGCGAAGGCATTAGCGCGGTATGGATTTATCGAGTTTCGAAAGATCATTTGCTTTTAAATATTGTGTGATTATATCAGGAAGTTTTATTTACAGTATTACTTTTTCCTTATTACTTTTTGCTAACCTGTTTCTTTTGTTTGATATTATGATCCACCTTAAAATAGTTTATACATAAAAGTAGCATATTTTACTTTCAGCTTTAGCTCTTTTTCTTATAACAATAAACATACTATAGCAATAATATTCAAACAAAAAAGATTCGATGTAATGTTTGTTTTGATAAGAACCTACTTACGGTCAGCAACAGGAGGTGAGTAATTTATTGCTTTGTCGAAGTTGTTCCCATTCTGACTGACATCTGTCATTTCACCTTTAACTGTTACGAGAATTTGGACAAAGTTAATGTATCAAGGTACTCAAACTGTTAAGCTACTTCTGTTGCTGTCCGCACATGTATATACTTATAAAATATAGCGATTAAAACAAAGTATCATAAAAGCAACCAAATGTTTGTTTCCCGAATCAGCTCTGAAAGGAACGAATGATATTGTGTTCAATAAGGCCTGACAAAGACTCGTCTCACCACTCACGGATTCTCCTAATTAGGTTTGCCCTAATGAATACAGGGTGGGGTTCATCCGTAGTTGTCTGGATAATTAACAGCTGAGATAGGAAATATTAATATTTATAAGCCCCGGGGCTGAGAGCAAATTTTCGTTATACGTTTTAACTAGCTCGAAGTGGCGCTTTGAATTTTACATACTGATTGTAAGAACCGCCTCGAGTTTCCGAATTTACGGTTTTGTAAACGTTGATGTGGTTACTACATTAATTCAACTGTTTGTTTTAAATAATGTACGAATCGTTTAGGTTTTATGAAAGACAGACCGTGGAGCGAATTTAAGAACAATCATTTTTAGAGTTCAGATTAGCGCTATGGATTTTATTGCAATGATTACGATTTCAAAAATCAATTAAGCCTCTAACATTCACGTAGTAATAAAAAAAGCATAACAAGACAATATGCTCCTAAACTATTGGCGTTAGTTAGTACTGCAGTGACCAATAATTTACAGAAATGTAAAAAAAAAAACTAGCCACAAATTTTCCAAATGTTGCAAATTAACATGAATAAAGAGTGATTCGAGTAGCTCTAGTGATGCTTTCTGGTTTTTCGCTGAACACAATTTTTGAGACAACCTGTAGAAACTACGTTTGAGATCTTTTGATGATCACATATTTAATAATGATTTTCATCGTTCTTTTGAAAATCAACCATCAATATTTAAAATAATATTATGTGCTGACGAAGTTATTGTGTATCAATGATTTCTGGGTCATATTTTCATGTTATTATGAGTGTCAGATACTGATCATTATGTTTTAATATTTTCAAATAAATACTCAAATAAAACAATTACACAGAGATAAAGTTTGTATAATATAGATATCTTCGTATTATATATCTATTTAAAGTATGCATTAGTTCGATTAAATGCCGTCACCAAACAAAATAATCTAGCAGTACTATTTTTTAAGACAATGTAGACAAGTTTGTTAGCATTCAACTCATCATCATCATCATCATTTCAGCCGAACGACGCCCACTGCTGGGCATAGGCCTCCCCCAAGGATCTCCACAACGATCGGTCCTGCGCTGTCCGCATCCAGCGGCTTCCCGCGACCTTGACCAGATCGTCGGTCCACCTTGTAGAGGGCCTGCCCACGGAACGTCGTCCGGTACGCGGTCGCCATTCGAGAACCTTTCCGCCCCAACGGCCATCGGTTCTCCGCGCTATGTGTCCCGCCCACTGCCACTTCAGCGATGCAATCCTTCGAGCGATGTCGGTTGTTTTTGTTCTCCTGCGGATCTCATCATTTCTGATTCGATCGAGCAGGGAAATACCAAGCATCGCTCTCTCCATTGCTCGCTGGGTGATCTTGAGCCTTCTTATGAGACCCATAGTAAGGGACCACGTCTCACTCCCATAGGTCATTACTGGCAACACACACTGGTCAAAGACTTTTGTCTTGAGACACTGAGGTATTTCGGACGCAAATATATGCCGGAGCTTCCCGAACGCTGCCCATCCGAGCTGGATTCGACGAGAGATCTCTTTCTCGAAGTTGGACTTACCTAGCTGGACTGTCTGTCCCAGGTAAACATAGTGGTCAACAACTTCGAGTGTAATGTTCCCAACGTTAACTGGAGCGGGTGCAATATGGGCATTTAACATGATTTTTGTTTTGTCCATGTTCATCTTAAGACCCACTCTTTGAGAAGCATTACCGAGATGTTCGAGCATTATGTTCAGGTCTTCCAAGGTCTCAGCCATAAGAACTACATCATCGGCAAATCGCAGGTGTGTTAGGTACTCGCCATTGATGTTGATGCCGCGTCCTTTCCAGTCCAGAAGCTTGAAAATATCCTCCAACGCAGCCGTGAACAGTTTCGGAGAAATAACGTCTCCTTGTCTCACGCCTCGCTGTAGTTGGATCGGATTAGAGCTCTGGTTCTGTAATCGGACCGACATGGTGGCGTTCTGGTATAAGTACCTTAGCACCTCAATGTACCTGTAGTCTATTTGGCACCTTTGGAGAGACTGCAGTACTGCCCAGGTCTCAATCGAATCAAAGGCTTTCTCGTAGTCCACGAACGCTAAGCAAAGTGGCAAGTTATACTCTTCGGTCTTCTGTATAACTTGCCGCAGCGTATGAATGTGGTCTACTAGCATTCAACTAACTCAGTGCAGTAGGTAAGTAATTCATAACTAAGTAAATTTACCTGCTGAATTCACAACAGTCAATCCATTTACTAGGTACAGTCTCACAGTTCAAAATACCTCAATCCTAAACTTCGATAGACCTAATTTAGACCTTGGACCGAAGTAATAGAGCCCATTTGCGTAGAACTCAAAAAAGCTACAACTTTATTAGTCAAAAAATGAGGATGAACGAAGCTGCGGGCTCTTCATAAAATATTTGCGAACCCTGAGCACGAAATGAAACTGTTTTGAAAATACCTTTATACAAAAGTGTATTGTTAAAAATATAATAAACTTAGGAACCAGAAGAAGTGGTCTTAACCACAATTACTTGTGGTCTATGAATTATTAAATTCACGTTTTTATTGCTTTGTTATTATTTTGCAGTTTAGTTTATCCTAAGCTTTCAAGGCAGAGAGATAGATACTAGGATTCTAAAGATTTATGCATTTTAGTTCAGTTTACAAATCAAAAGGACAAAAAACGATTGGCTATTAGAACTTTGAACTCTATAGCTGTCAAAAATAAAAGTCTGTGGACAAAAAAAAGGCAGAACTGGTTTGGCCGGTAAACATTAGGTACAAGGGCAGCATGGAATTACGCAAACTACTTAAAAAATTAAACTTCTACTAAATCACTTTAACTAGACTATTTTCACTATAAGATGATATGCCGGACAGTTCTCATTTTTCCGTGTCACGCATACTATTTCAAACTAAATAAAAAGAAACTGGCAAAAGATAATGTAACAAACTATTAAAAACCTATTGTCCTTTCGAAACTTATTAAGTAATATGAAATTCGAAACGTAATAAGTAAATTATGAACTGTCAGGGATATCATCATACGGGGAAAAGGGTATAGTTGCTATTCTATAACAGTTGTTAGGTTCCCATCAGTTTTTATTCCGTCAATTTCGTTTTCAAGCAGAAAATCGTTTACGTGCAGACTAAAATTTCAGCTCCGGGAGGACTCGCCTTGGCTGTAATAAGGATGTTTTTATTACGCAGGGCCCTCCCAATAAGCGGACACTCACTGTTTATTCACAAACAACCTCATCCCATTCCGTAATTTTACACCTATATCCGCCAGTCTTGTAAACAAAATTACCAAGACTAAATATGTTGGAAAAACAAGAACAGACAATTTTTGTACGTCTAAACGTATAATGAAAATGTTTTCTGTTTTTGTTTCTAAGTCAAATATTGTTAGCATAAGCCCTATTGACATCGTACTGTGTATAAGGTTGTGATTAGCTAAAAAAACGTCACAGAACAAGTGGTAAGTAGTTGTACATTTTAAAGCTGACGATTTAAAATATTCAATGGTAAATACCTATTATAAAGAGGTATAAAATTATGTCTATTTCCACTAATGATCAACATTTTGTCTTACTGTTTAATACATCCTTACTTCTGTTGTGGACCGTTTACCCTAAGAGGGATACTTATCAATAAAAGGGGGGCGACCCAAGAGCAACACGCCACGTCTCTATTGTAGAAATCGTTTAAATGTACAAATCGAAATCGCCGTGGCGGGTAACGAAACGAAAACGCAAGGCGGTACCGAAACGAAAACGCACCGATCTGGTGCGGAGGTCTTAAGGTGAGCTGTAGTAATAGTGGTTTAATATTTGTCAATCGACTTTCTGGATGTTTTAATGGAAGATTAAAAGTAGCAAATTCATCGCCACACAAGCCAAGTATCAATGTCTTAAATTCGGATTAAATTGAATCGATCCGAGTAAAAGTTGGCGCTTATCTGGCGACATGCTCGTACGCTACATATTCATGGCCAACTCGATGCGGCGGATAAGTCGCGGAATTCGTCACCACTTCAAACTTCGTCTAAAGTTTGCTCCTCATGAATACTAAGCTGATAATGCAGTTATAATACACGGGCTTGATGCTAATGCCTCGCTTAATTACATGTGCCTAATAATTCTCAAGTCTTTAACGGTAACACTTACGAGGGTTGTAAATTTTATTATCTGACTCAACTGCTGTAACTTTGTCCTACGTGATGCGGAAGCAGATACATTTTATATATTTAGTAACAGTCATTTGCTGTGTAATGGAGTATGTACCTGTGGTATGTTTACGTGAATATCAATGGGAATAATGTGTCATTCTTGTAATTATCATCATTCTTTAGATCATATTTTCTCGAAACAGCACGAAATCATGATGATATTTTACAGGCTATGTAATGTTTTAACTAGTATTTACTCAAACTTGACAGTTTCTAATCGCAGTTGATGAATTCATTAACTTGCTTTTTACATCAATCATAATCACCGGATAAAAGTAATGGCGTATCTGTAACATTTTTTTAAATTTGTTACCATTCATTTCACTTAATTGACTAGAATTACCAGGTACTGCCAGTAGCAAAAAAGTGCCATTATATTCTTCATTTTTCAGGCATTCATTGCTAGTCAGAAAAATAAATAGTGAACATCTCCTTGCCTAGTTAAATAAAAGTGTCAATTTCTCCCTTGAAGCGTATACAAAAATAATGCAAACAAGTCACAAGTGAACGTTTTGTCACACCACTTGCGCAAACCCAATCATGGATCCACGTGAGCTATTATTTCCTAAAGGCCTGCGCAGACGAGGGATTATCCGCGACGTAATTTTTTATCCGTCAAAATAGATATCCCTTACAGACTGTACCGAACAACGCACACGGCGGACTAAAAGTACGCCGTACAAAAAGTCCGAATAGCCGCGGACGCCGACGAAGCAGAACGAGCAAAAGCTCGCGAAAAAAATTGAATTAACGAACTAAGAGAGCAGTCAACGGTGGACGTTAGTCCGCGTTAATAATCGATTCGAAAAAACAATATTGACTTAATCAGAGATTACGTGGCAAGTCCGCGGCGGACTATTTATTCGCGGAGCGGACTTTTATCTCTACCGCGGAATGAAGTCCGTCGTTTGCGCAGGCAAACCCCCAACCTCCCCCCCCCCCACATAACCCCGGGGTAAAAGGTCAAAAAATAACACAAATTTATAATCACAGATTTTAAAAACTATATTATGCATTTTGGCTGAATCAAATTCCCCATAACATAAATGTACTACTCTAAGGATGGGAGGCTATAATGGCAGATTGGAATACTATCAGAATAATGGTAAATCGAAGAAGCAGTACCTAATGTCGATATTGTATCCAAAACGGATCCGGAGATCTGTACCCATAATGTTCTACAGATTACTCCGAGATTCCGATTAAGCCTTCCCGCGTAAGGGCCAAGTGATATCGGCTAAATAAAAATCAATATCTGAATCGGTCGCGAGTTTTCTTCACAATCCATTTGCTTGAGAACGCGGTACTTTCTCAAAGGGATTTCTCGGGTCCTTATTTCGAGATCCTTTAGGACCACACTTGAGGAACGGCACTGCTTTAGGACTCCGCTTCCGCCCCTCCGAGAAATGCCCAAGATAAGAGAGACGTTTTGGCGCCATTCATGTTTATGGTGGGGCAAATGGCTCTAGAATACTGCGCACTTATTATAAACAAGTACCAAGTACACACAGTATATTTTAAATGGACTGGAATATTTTGAATGAAATCAAGAATTTGACAGTATATTTTTAAAATGTTGTCTTTTTAAGGAAAATAGAACACTATAGTAACAAGGCGATTGTTAACCCCAGGAAAAACTGTTAACTCCTAATGGTTATAAATGTCAACAAAGGCAAAGCTCAGCTCATGAAAACTAACAATATCAAAGAATCCGTTTTTATTCCGAGGAATGGCGGCTCCAACCCCGGACGGCGGGTATTACTTTATTTTACAAAATGTACCGACCGTAAAATTTTATGTGAACCGTTTGAGAAGGGGCAGAGGCGCGGTCATTACCGGCCTACCTATACGAACAACATGACACGTCGCCAGGGCCGCCTTCCAAGTCATTGATTTCAATTACCACCGATGTTAATGCTACAAGTCTTTATTGAAAGCAATTCCTTCAATTTCTCCAAACGACTTTACCGTTCGGCGCCGGATTAACCAACGAGCTCAATTTAGTTCTCAAAAATAGACGATTCGTAAGCTGATAATTTCAGAACAACCCTCGGCGGGGTAATGAGAATTCCTTTATTGGAACAAAAGAAAATCAAAGACGTCTCCCGATAAGTTCTACCTCTGCATATGTTTATTCATCTGAAGTATCACCTAGCAACAGACAACTCTGGCTTATATCTCACAAATAATCCAATAGTATGCCTACTTGCTTTAATGGGAAATCTATTTTTATTTTTGTTTCATTTCTTTTAAATAGCCAATGAGCAGTAAGTAACACATGAAATGGAACGCTAAAATTGGAATATGGAATTGAGACCGCCGTCCGAGCAATGGAGTTTACGCATGTCCCCCGGGACACTTGCCGAACAAAGTTTCTGTTTTATCAAACTGGTAATTCTCATTTTTTGTTTTATTGCCGTAAAGCTCAAGAGATTTATGGCCGGCCACTTTGCATTAATTTCGCATTCATTACAGATCTCTTGAATTTTTGCCGAAATTTTTTACCGCTATTGAGTGTAAATTACACTGGCATTATGCGTATTTTTATTCAAGTTACGAACAAAATATTGTCGTAAATTATATGACCTCCCGCACTTGGCGCAGTTATGGATTTTATGTTAAATTAATTGCGCTTTTTGATATGCTAAGGGGGAGCGGCCTATCTAACTTTGACGGTGGCTAATGACTACTAATACCAACATTTTTGGATAACGTTATAGATGTAGTGAAAACAAGGTGGTACAACGAGAAAATAATTGAAAATAGTTTTCCATTCCAAAATTTCCAGTAGGTATTTTGTTGCCTAAAAGAATAAAATCAACAAACAATAGCTTCCTTTATCATAGTGACCCATAAATGTATTACTACCCATTAAAATAGTTTGAAACCGGACGTCTAAAGACGTTGCAAGTGGACGACTTTGTAGTAAACCGCACATAGCTTTTGTAAACCTTTAATGAAGATTAATTGTCTTCTACGAAACTCCGTACTTGCTGAGGATATCGTGTCCTTCAAATTAACGATTTTTGTCCAACCTAAAATAAAACAAGTTCCTATTTTAAAACATTGTTCGTAAAGCATTTCTTGGTTAAATAATTAATTAAAACTTTCAATTGTCTTTAATTTCGTTTTGAATAATTTTACATGTCTTGTTTTATTTAAGAGGGGCTATCCAAGAGAACCTGAGTGACGGCAGCGGATCGGCAACGATCCGTTATTAAGCAACACCAGGCAGGTCGGGTTATGACCGAAATTAAGTGATGAGTTTTTCGGGCATCTCCGAGCTTCGGAAGGCACGTTAAACAGTTGGTCCCGGCTGACGTCGCAAGATATCAGTCGTAAAGCCTAGTCAGTGGCCTGAAAGGCGGCTTTATAACATCTGACGGTAAGGTTTATTACTGGCCTCACACTCACCTCTCCAACAATCCGCACTGAGCCCGCGTGTTGGAGTATGGCTCGTACCACCTCATAGTTGAGGTGAGGCCTGTGCCCAGCAGTGGGACGTTCAGAAGGCTGTATTTGTTGTTGTTTGTATCAAGAGCCACACGCTACTTTCGCTATGGCATGTCAAATTTAATGGAACTGACATCAAATGTAATTTCGATTGGAAGAGTGCTAATGTCATTCACTTACATTTTTGCAATTTGACATGTCGAAACGAAAGTAGCGTGTTGCTCTTGGCTAGGGCCTTTTTCTCAACTCGTTCTTATTTTGAACATTGGAGTCATTTGAATGGCATCTCAAGTTATTTAAAATTGTTTAAACGGCAAAAGCCATTGTGTTCGGCCTTTGGCAGACCATTGCTTTAAATGGTATATGCATAATTCGAGAATGAAACAAAATTTCAAAACAACTGCCTATGTTTTAGTTTTTTCAAAAGATGATAAATTTAATTAAGTATTAGCCTATGTACTGTCCAACTGCTAAGTTAATTCTAGTAAATACCTCCATTATTGCTTGTTGGAGAACAGAAACTCAATCTACGCCCTTAGAAGTTGGCCACTGAGGCATTTTCTTTCAAAGACTACCAATGAAAGACAGTCGGATAAAATAATTTGATCCACTAGAACTCTTCATTAGAATTATCCAAAATAATATGATAAATTACACGATTTTCAAAAATTTTTAATTTGCTAAGGATTTAAAATAATACACAGATAGATAACTCAACACATTACATTTGGTTTACTAAGATTTAACTCAAGTCAAACACTACCTCCTCATTGAAGTATTTAGTTAACCCCTCCATCGTAGATTGCTGTCCTTTGGCATCCGTTCCTTATCGCAAGGAAGTGTCGTGTAGTCCCCATTGTACCCCGAAATAGTGGTAATCGACTGCGGAGCCCGCGGCTAACGACTCTTTGATTAGAACTAAGCGTTAGGACTCGTGCACAGTGACGCGGCGTTCTTGAGAGCTTCGCATCTTGAATGGAAACAAAGGTTTGAGATAGGTGAAATCTTATTAGAGAATGTATCTACGGTTGAAATACATCACGCTCATTAAGCTGGTCTTATTTGTCGCATGTCAGACCACTTGCGTGATACGATTATGATAGATACTTAAGAAGAAAAAAGAGGCTACGCTTCTGGGATGAGAGACTTTTACGTGCTGCTATCGATGCTAGCTACGAATCAAGACACTTTTTATTCAAATAGAACTTATTTCATCTATTTATTTGTTTACGGTAAGCTCAAAACTTTTGTGTCATTGTTTTAAGCTTTTCTTATGTTCAACTCAAGTCCTTGTGAGTTAATATTTTAACTACCAAATTATTTGCCATCAACTAAAATTTTGGAAGGTGATATGCGTCATACACTGAGACATAAGATTTTTAATTATATTGCAATATTTATGACAGGATTTTTATTGGTTTGCAATTCTATCCAGCATAAATTAGCAATTTTATTGGCATGCATATTAAAAGAACCATAAATTATACAGTCAAATTAGATTAAGTACATGGCGTTTCTCTACAAATGCACCAGTCGGCTTTTTGGTCTTCTACAGCGACGCGAAACGCGTTTCGTCGGCGCTACGCTACGCTGTGTTCATGGTGTCCTAAGTTCAAACTATTTCAGAAGGAAAATGTATGAATTTTTCATTATTTTAATCCTTTGCATCCTAATTCAAAACAGAGATATATTCTTTAATACAAATACGAGTGGTCAATAATTATCCATAGTTTATGAAATATTCGATGAAATTTAAAAAAAAAAATATTATACCTTATCTTCCGGCGACGCGCGACGTCTCTGTGCATGCGTCTTTGTTAGCTCTTGGCAAGAATCCTTATTAAAACGTTTCGATCATCGTGATAGTGGGTGATGTTTAATTAAGCCATCAAATTACATTCTACATGTCTGTAGGTACGTATAGCCACATTTGAAGGATATTCTGGTGTGAATAAGACTGACCTGAAAAAATGTAAATAAAAGGTACCAAACAAATCAATAAACACACAAACTAATAAGTTATCAATATTTTTCATTGCACAAACAAACAAATAACTAAAAAGGGGAAATAATAACTAGAAGACATTTAAATGCTAATTTAGGTCTTAGCGCTACGAAGCGAAGCTTTGAGACAACATTTCAGAGCTATTTTAAAACTAGTAAACAGGAGTCACGTTCGTCGCACACGTAATAGCGTGAATCCTTAGGCATTGAAACAAAAAATATGGTTAAAAATTGGTGTAGATTCTTTGATATTTCAATCATCATTTTTTATTTTACAAAATACATGAAAACTGTTTAAAATCACACTACTTTTTGTGTTTGTTTCAAAGATGAAGAAATCAGATTTTTTCCCAGTTCTAAAAGTCTGTTACAAAGAAAGTAAATAAATAAATATCTGGGACAATTCACACCAATATCATCTGACCCCAAACTAAGCAGAGCTTGTAATATGGGCGTCAGAGACTGATAAACATACTTAAATATAAAGATAGAAACTAGAAAAATTCGACCTGGTCCTGGGACTCGAATCGAACTCGGGATTCGAATCCGGGATTCGAATCCCGCTTGAGTCCCAGAACCAGGTTGAATTTTTCTAGTTTCTATCTTTGTGTAGAAAACAGAGCATTGTTTAATGCTAAAAAATAAAAATGCACATACTTAAATATTTCTGAACACATACTTAAATAGATAATAACACCCAGACACACAACAAATACAAATGTTCGTCACACAAATAATGGTCATGGGTGGGGATCGAACCCACGACCTCCGGCGCCGCTAAAGGCAGGATCGCTGCCATTGCGCCAACAGGCCAGTCAAAAAGTGTTGGCGCCAAAAAGTGAACTTAAAGATAAAGCTATAAGGCACAAGTTGAAGCTATTGTTGGTATTTCCACTAGAGGTTATAGTAGTTAGTAACGGAGCCAAAGTTACCGAGTAGTGCTGTCCAGTAGCAAAAAAGACGTGACTGAGTAAAGTTTGCAAGTTGGAGAAAATCACGAGGGTGTACAAAACTTTGCCCTACTTACATGTAGCTACTCAAACGTCAGCTAGTAACACGAATTTGCAAATAATGCTAGTAAATTTATCGCAATTATAGCAGTTAACTTCATACTTTAAACCGATAGCATCTTAATAGGTGACTTTATCAAAAACAAGATACGAGTAGTGCTTGTTACAACTAAAATTACCTTTTTCAATAATAATCTTTTCTCCGTAAGATGCGATGCCGAGGTTTTCCGAATCAGTTTGTAAATTATTTTTGATAAAAAGTTCCTAAAGAGTCGATAACGTGCAAGTGATTTCTCTAGTGTTGTTAAGGGAAGATCAGCAAGCCTTTTTGAAAACATTTTTTAATAAAAGCCATATTAATATACATTTGCATTTCTAGTATATGTAAGATAACTTTCAAGAGTGAAACCATTCTTCTTATCATCTCATAAACTTTCTTGGTGCTTAGTAAACATAATTTCCTTAAAACTCTATTAACTAAATGGCTTGAAATCCTTTAACAACTTATCTGTTTGTACACTATCTAATCCACTAAAACGTTCCCTCGATACCCATTTCATTACGGCTCTTATAAACGATGCATCAAATTTGACAAAAACCCTGGGTGTCGATAAACTACGACATTGTTGCAAACGCTCGAACGCTCCGACCGCTTGCTCGTTGCACGTTCGAAATCATTTATCTAAAAGCCGCTCCCTTCCGCCATCAAAACTAAATCAAGTAGGGCGTAGGGCGACCGCCCTTGCAGTAAGATAAAATGTAAAGGGAAGTTTGATTCACTCGCGTGACACACGTAGGGTTTCGTCCCTTTCGAGACCAGATTGAATTGGAAAGAAAATTATTATAAATTCATGCCGCTCACTTGCAATATACGCCATTTTCCGTCGCTGTGAGATATCCAATAACGATGAAACACTTATTTTTCGCTCGAATAAAACCTTTGTTTACATTTATAAAAATACTACACAGACTGTACTTAAAAACTGATGAAAGTAAATTAAAATATTTTAAAGTCAGATCCTTTATCAAATATGCACAGTATCCACTGAGAGCTATTCCTATTTAAAGCTTAAAACAAATATCTCTGGCTCACGGGCTATTTGCTTTGAGCGACATTTTTTAAATTTTACACGGGAGCGATTCTAAGTATCAGTTTTCGAAAAAAAAATCACAACAAAAAATCTTCACTAAAGTCAGGTGAAAGTAACTATTTCCGTAAATTTCAAAATAGTTTCAGTTTTATTCAGGCTACGAATACCAGGGATAAAATGTCGCTTGATGCAAAATCCCAAACATTTCCTTTTTTAGAGCAAGGGAAAATGATTTCAACGGCATCGGCAGTGTAAAAAATAAAAGGTTCAAGCATAACTCATTAACTACCTAAATGTATCAAGTACCACGTAAGCAAGAAAATAGACGAAGGATATTCAGTTCAAGTGCTAGGAAAAGCATAATTCAATAACAGGTTGAAGATGTTTAAGGGGCCCATTGTGCTAAAATAACAGTCATTGCCTATATACATTCAATAAAGGATGCGACATCCTGATTAAGTACAGAAGCAAATTTAATCAAAGTTGAGTATTTTGTATGAATAAAAAAACAAAGTTTTGGCATATACGCTGTGTATCTATTTTAGAAGCAGGCTAAATGTATCAAGCGACATGCCTATGATATTATGATTCTGGTGGTATAAGTACCTAAAATTTAGTATCAGGAAAAACGTTTCAAGCGCCCTTTGTTGGTGAAATATAACACAGGAAAAACAGTTCAAGTAAAAATTAGAAAAAAAATGTGTGACTGAAGTCCGCTTTTTATGAAATTTTACAAATTCCGTAACGATTCCATACAAAGCAGTCATAAAATGGGCCTAAATTTGCCATTGTATCAAGCGCCAAAAAATTGATTAGATCATCAACCCAGCCTAAACGACGCAGAAAAATCTGCTGATTTCAAATATATAACTCGATGTTGCCCAAAGTGTCGGATAAAGCAAATAGCCCGTGACTCGTTCTTAGTATCAGTATGTCTACCATGAGTTTCAATCACATATACGGCAATCGTTGAGTTCAGAAATTTGTATGCCCTTTTTGATTCCATTTTCAATCACTAGGGGCGCTGTATCGAAATCACATACAAATATGTCAACGGGTTTTAAAGAAATTGTATCTCTTTTATCCTATTTAAAAAAAATAACGATGAAATCAACGTTTAAAAACTACTCAGATAAACAAATAAGTTACTCACAGAGGTAAGGTACGCCATCGGGGCACCTGAATCAGGATCTGAATTTGAGGTTTTCTTATTCATTCATGATTCGAGTAGCGAGTCGCTTTTTAGATGTATATGAAAACATAATAGCAATGATGTAAAAGACTGTCGATTTATGCAGCGTTAAAAGGGGATAAACTCCACTACGTTCCCAGCCAGGCCATAACGACGTCTTCATAGAGATATCTTTATATTTGCCTACAACTCATATCTCCGAGTAGAGGGTACTTAGTGGGACATTATTGGAAAACTCGAGCTGAGTTTTACAAGGCAAAGTTCGATTTTATCGAGGTTAACTTACGTGTTTCACAAGTTAAATTTAATTTCGACCGAGATCAAGATATACATTCATTTTGGCCGATTTAATGATGAAACATGTTACCTAATTTATTCTGCTCACGGCTCGAGAGAACTTCAACTTTGAAGTTAAGTTTCATAGCATTGAAACAATTAGCGATTACAGAGTTTCGAGAGCTATTTCTTTTACGTGAAATAATACGTCGTGCATGAAAAGTCCAAAAGTTTACTCAAAAAATCAATACCTTCAAATTAACTCTGAAGTGCCATAAAGATAAATTAATACTAAGGACTCTTCCTCACCGGATCGGTGCGTTTTCGTTTTGGTACCGCATCTGCACCGAATCTGTACAGATTGTTTACCGAGCGCATGTAATCAAATGAGAGTTTTCAGACCGACTCGTTTCGGTTCAGATTTTTTACCTAACGCATACGCGCGCCCTTGCATAGAATCCAGTACAGAGCGGGCGGCCTCCCCCGTCTCAGCCCCGCCAGCTCCAACGCGCGCCTCACCGACACCTGTCACATCGAATAAAAATTACCGAACTGAAAACATCCAGAGCCTGACAGGAAATGTTTTTCAGTAGACAATCTGTACAGATTCGGTGCAGAGGCTGTACTGAAACAAAACGCACCGAGCCGGTGAGTAAGAGCCCTAAGTTCGTTAAATAGTCTTATATAAGAAAACATTTAACATTTATACTGCAACCAGTTTTTAGAAATGAAATAAATAAGGTTTGTTGGTGATAAAAGATTAATTGAGTTTTCATGAATAAGTGGTTACTTAAAAAGACTTTTTCACAATTTTGTGGCTTTATTAAGATATTCGTATTACGTTACAACCAAGTGTGGTTTCAGCTTGGCTTTAAAAATTAAATCTCTCTTATGGTTTCTTCACGTTAAGTCACTTCAAATAACTCCTTCATAGCTTCTTATTAAGCTTAAACTTATTTTTTTCTATGAGAATCAGTGCTTTGATCTAGCTAGAGCAACATCGTATAAATGGATAATAACTATTATGTTTAGCAAACAACGAGTTTGCCGAGTGAAAACTTATGCGTGTGTTCAGGACTGGAGTTTTGAACACTATAATCAGCAAAGGAATAAATCATAAGCACATTTGCGTTGTTCTAAAGGTGCATCCGAGCAGGTGACGGTGTCAGTACGAATAATGAGGTCCCAAAAGCAAACAATGGACCCGTTGCTTGTGAATAACCTTTTGTATTTGAGGTTACTTTAAACAGGTGCAATAACACTGCTGGAAAATTGAGTAATGATCTGAGTTTTGAAATAAGTCATCAACCAAAGGGGTATGGGTAATGTTGGCGTCATTTTTGAAATTCGCAGTCACTCACCAAACCTTTTTATTATAAAAGAACATATCGAGAGGAACAAACTTTATTATAGAGCACATTAGCTGAAGTTCATCGGAGCTGAGATTTTAGGTATTTTATATTTAACTAACTTCTTACTGGAACTTGATCCATACCAAGGAAATGGTAAAAATGCGGCATTTTTATATTAGGACTTAAGAAGGCTAGTATTCAATGGGCGAGTGTATTAGGCTACGATTGTTCTTGTATTGTGGATAAAAACACTTTCAGGTATTTTTCCGATGTAACGTTTCTAATATTGATGGTGCTATAATTTGATTGAAATTGAAAATGCCTTTATGATTTCATTGACGTTGGTCGTTTTTCGTGCTAGCTTGTGTGTCTTCTACTTCCTAATGCCAAATACCTGAACATCTACTGCTTTGTGTACAAACAATATTATCATTATGGATATCTTAATTGATGTATTGCTGGAAGTACTTTTCATAAAAAAAATATACCCAACAGGTACATCTAAAAAGGGAAACCTTTCTCTCCTATTTCTGCATCCTTTTTAACAGCTTTTGGTTGAAGTTAGCCTAAGGAAGTACATAGCATTTCAGAAATAATATTTTAGTGGACCTAAGGTAAAAAATTATACTATAAGTAGTCATATCTCGGCTCCAATATCACTTAGATCAATTCTAACCACTCATATATGTTTATTTATTAGGGTACTTCATAACAGTGATAAAACTATTGCTGGCCTCTCATAAAACAAAATGACGCCTAGGGTCCATACAAAGTTACTCAAACCCCTTTGCTATATAATTGTGACATCCGCCAACATTGCATGACATATTGGCTAATTACATTTCTTGCTAGCACAGATGATCTGGATATAAAAAATAAAAAATGCTTTTATTATCAGTTGTTAGGATGGCATACGCCTAAACAAGCCCTTCCTTGGGCAATGCAGACCAAGTTATAAGAAAGTGGTTATTTGCCATTTTAACTAATATGGGTTAGTTATGTCGTAGGACAATAGGAAGAGCCAGAATTTCGCGAAAATCCTAGGACGATCCTAGGCGAAATGGTTATAATATAAATCGGACATTTAATATCACTATTATCCTGATCATTGTCAGGATGATCGCAAAAATCCGGCGCGTCCTAGGAAATGAGAAATCACCTTCTGCGAGAAAGATGGCATGCATTGACAGATGCACTGATTGGTCAAAAGTTACGTTTACCGTTCCTTCGCCTTTTGACTACTAAATTTGCTGCAGTATTTTATTAACTAAAACGATATTTTTGCGAAAACAAAATCTACAATGTGTTAAGGTTTTTCAATTAAAATGCCTTCTATTTTAGTTTACCAGAGCAATAATGAATTAACTATAGTGGCTGCGTTATTTGGACCAATCAGAAAAAGAGATGTCAGTCAGTCGACTTTTCAATTAGCCAATCAACGCTCAAGTTTCCGATTGTCCCAGGACGAGCTGGAATTTCGCAATTATCCTGAAAATAACCAGGATGATAGCGATATTAAATGTCAGATTCCTGTTATCGATCGTCCTTGGATTTTTTCGGAAGTCCGGTTCTTCCTGGTATCTCTAATACAGATATAATAATTAAAATTTATTACATCATTAAACGCCATACCCATACACCACTGCGTTATTTGCCCTATTTTTCGTTCACCTGCTTGTATAATTGTATTTGTTGGATAAGTGGAAGTGTCTGTGCCTCCTAAAGTAATAATAACTTTAGGTAAACCACATTAGCGAAATTGCGAGTATTCATTAAAATGCTTAATTATATTTTTTTAGCGCAAAAGCGGGTTATAAAAGTTATTTCCGCCAACGTAATTACCCTAAAAATGTTACAAGTTACGAAATCTTATCGTTTCCTAATTACTTAATCCACCGGTTGTTCCTTGTGCTAACAGCAATTCGGGATTTCAAGATTTTAGATAACTTACTTTTCAAGGGATTTTTATTAAAATACACGTACTATTTGAGACTATTTTTGCAAATATTGCACAAAAATATGGTTACCTAACGAAAACCAACGTAATTGCAATAACAATATCAAATAAGTATAACATTCCAGCGTCTTAATTACATAATCCCCGATTTGTATAATTACTAGGATTGGGGGAGTTGAAAAAAGTCGTTGAGGCACGTCTTAGTCAAATATCATGGCCCGAGGTGGGGTTCATCTCGAGATAAGCGGTGGCCGGCAGCTGTGCTGGTAATTAAGCACATCTGCCTGCCTTCAATTTTGAAACGGCGGATGAGTTGCCCCGCCTTCGGGTCCATTCAGGACTCCGAGGGTAAGAGCAAATTGCTAAACTTTCAATTAAAGAGTTGTTATTCAAACCGCTCCCGGTGCCTCGATGAAATTATATTTTATTTCACATCAAACTCTTACAGGCACTTGTTTTACGCTCCACTTAGAAACAGTTTTACGATTTCTTGAATCAAGTTGTGTAAATTTATTAAACTGTCTTGGGGTTTAAGAAGTTTTCTGATTAGCTTTTAAACGGAATTAATCATTTGCTTTTACATTAAATTTATTGATTAAATTTCCCAAAACTGTAGATGCAATAACAAACTCTTAGTGTTTGACTAGAATCGTATTGCATTTGAATATGGTGTTCCTAGACGCGAACGTTTGCAAATTGCTTTAGAAATTGGAAATACTCGTACGTTAATACATTACTGAATTTGTTGTGATATTATCTAATACTACAAAAATAATCCAGTTGAAAGTGCTATTCCCAGTCACTTGACATGACATGAGTTACATAATCCCTGCTCATATATCAACAGCGTTTCTGCAGCGTTATGTTATGCCTAAAGCTCAATTTGGCTAATAGTCTGCTTTCAGTTCGAGGATGGAGAATTATAATTAACCTAATAATACATCAATCAGTACAATAATACAGGCGGTATTAATAATAATAATACATAATAATAATATGCGCCAGACAACACACCTCTTGTAATGGTCTCGAAGTAGGGATTAATATCCCTGTGTTACGAGGTACCACACAAGGAAATAAGCCAGGGGCGTCTCCCAGCACACCCAGACCCGAGTCAATTCAGAAAATATCGTTTCCTGAATTGACCCGACCGGGAATCGAACCCGGGACACTACGGAAATCGAGGCGAGAAACCGTGCTACAGCGCACTACGCCAACCGCGTCGTCAAATTGTACTACATTTATGTACTTTGACTTTGCTTGCAGTGGTTAGGTACACAGGGATTAATTCAGACCCTAATATATGTCTGTAAAGGTCTTATTTCAACGAACATTGGGAAGAATTTCAATATCCTACTATTCAACTACATTGCTGTTGGGTTGAACAAACTTTAAAAATATTTTAGGTTTAATTTAGTGTACAAGTTTTGAATATCAAGTTACAATTGGATTGTGGTCCTAAGTATCATCATCATCATTCGCAGCCGCACGACGTCCACTGCTGAACATAGGCCTCCCCCACCGATTTCCAAAGCGACTGGTTGCAGGCGGTCTGCATCCACCGGAATCCTGCCACCTTTACCAGGTCGTCCGTCCACCTCGCGGGCGGGCCAACGCTGCGCCTACTATGAAACGGCCTCCAGTCTAGAACTACAGATTATTTAATAGTTACAGATAAATCACATCAAGAGCAATTGCAAATGCGTGCTTTGATGTGACAGGTATATTGCAAAATCTTGAAAGTGGTATATGCGAATAAAAGTTTGAGAACCTCTGCTTTACGTCATCGCGTTCAGTTCAACTGCGAGATTCGCGTACAAATGCTCAACGCGGCTTTTGACAACCAACTGCCAAATAGGTCTAGGAATACCCAGCGGCTGGTAGGTGATCATCGCGCGCCAGTTCATGGAGTGACAGAGTGACAGGCCTGTTAGAACCTTTCTGCCCCAATGGCCGTCACTTCAACTTACTTACCCGCTGGGCTACGTCGGCCACATAGCTCTTTTACTGATTTCCTCATTTCTGATTTGATCACGTAGCAAAACATCGAGCATAGCCCTATCCATAGCTCGTTGAGTGACTTTGAGCCTGAAAAATATCTAGATAAAACTTATAAATAAGCACTTCTAATTTCTAAAGGGTAAAAACTTTGAAAAACTAAACATGAATTACAATCAAATTCAATTCATTTTTAACCGACTTCAAAAAAAGGAAGAGGTTCTCAATTCGACTGTATGTTTTTTTTTATGTTTGGTACCTCATAACTTTCGACTGGGTGAACCGATTTTGATCATTCTTTTTTTATTTGAAAGCTGATGCTGCCCGTGTGGTTCCATTATAATTTGGTCCAGTTTTGACAGTGGCATTCATGTGACATCCATAAAAGCCTTAAATCTAGATGAACCATATGCGCGACAAATGGACGAATAACTTAATTTCATGCCAACCGATTTCGATGTTTCTTTTTTTATTTGAAAGGTAAGACTTCAAGTGTAGTTTGTTGAGAGTTTGGATAGGTTCTGATTATGGAATCCATGACAAAGTAACGGAACTCTTCAATTCTTAGAAGCAATTGGACGATACTTTTTCGATGTATGAAATGAATAAGAACTATTCACTGAAAATCAAGAAATAAACAAAAATTTTAACAAAAAGAAACCAACTTCAAAAAAACTATTTCAAAACTAAGCACTAAAAAGTAAAGAAATAATTGTGTATTCTTCTAAAACTTATACGATAATATAATGTAGGTACAATTATTGCTATTGTTGAAGTCGGTGTCAGCCATTGTAGGTTTGTAACTACCTACATACCTATGTAAACGTGAGATGTAAAAAATTGATATATTGTAGTGTTTCCTTGGCTGACACCGACTCCAACAATAACTATAATTGAACCTACATTATACTATCGTATAAGTTTTAGACGAATACACAATTATTTCTTTACTTTTTAGTGCTTAGTTTTGGAATAGTTCTTTTTGAAGTTGGTTTTTTTTTTGTTATTTTTTTTTTGGATGACTACTATCACATTTGAATTTCGCACCTTTGGTATATAGACGTTCTATCTCACGAAGACGACGTGTACGTACAATGTACATACACACTGTCTTAGTGTCACAAGTGTCAATTGTTACCGCTGATATCACGCAAACTATACTACTTTCGCCGTATGATGATATCCCTGACAGTTCATAATTGTCAATTATAGTGCTGTAACGAATGTAATTTAATCGAGTTGGCGAAGGAAATGGAATAAGACTTACCGATTTTAATTTTTTAAATAAATTCTTAATAAACGGTATGGCTAATAAGTAATAGAATTTAACGCAGTACTGATGCGAATGACGTATTTACAAATTACAAAAGGTCGCTCATATTAATCGATTTTTTTTGTCGATTCTGTAGTGTCAATACTATTGAATGGCGTTCCTTTCCACGCATCAGGCGCTATAAAGATATATTAATTTAATTTCAAATACTTCATTTGTTAACGTTAAATAATAATAACAATAATTTACTTGTTATGATTCGAAAGAACAATAGTTTTTTAACAGTTTATAACATTTTCTTTTGCCAGTTTATTTTTATTTAGTTTGGAACAGTATGCGTGATGCGGAACAATAAGAGCTGTCAGGCATATCATCTAACAGTGAAAATAGTATAGCAAATGTCATACTGGTATGTCAGTGCATGTCACTACTACAAGCATTTAAAACGGTCTTCGTAAAATAGACAGACTATACACTCGCTCTATTCTTTTTTTGTATTATTTGCGGACTTTATACGTGAAAAATAGTTTATGAATCCTATTGATAATGACTTAACCTAACAGGTGTTATTATTGTTATGAAAAAATACTACAAGGCAAAATATACGTTTTTTTTCTGGAATAAAAATTACTTATTATGTGCCTAACTTATTTGAAACCTATAATGAGATAGTCGTTGCGTTTGACGTGTCTAGTTCACAGTTTCGCCACCAGATGGCACACTATTAGCGTCATTTACCGCCGCCGCTATGGTTAGGTTAGGTTACTGACACGTGTTCCCTGCGGTTAGGGGACGAGAATACTACCGAGGTATCCCTGCCTGTCGTAAGAGGCGACTAAAAGGGCCCTTGGGGTCGCGAAGCGCACGCGGGGGGGCCTGCGTGTGTTTCGGTTTGCGATCCCGAGGATGACGGTAACGCGTGTCTTCGGACACAGTGGTCTGTGTTATCGTGCACTGGAGTCGAGCTTGCTCCTCCCGAGGCTGGCTGCCAGGCGGCCTTGCGCGCCGAAGGGTCCTGCGAGGAGTCTCTCCCTCGTTGGGGATCCCGGGTCCCTTCCATTCTGCGCCGAAGATGACCACCGTCAGGTTTTAGTGGGTAGGGGTCTCTGTTTTCCCAGGAGTACCGAGTCCCACATATCCCAGGTGTCACGAACCCAGGGCCTTGGGAATGCCTAAAAGCATTTCCTGACGCAAAAAAAAAAAAAAAAAAGGTTACCGACACGTAGTGGAGGGGGCGTGCGCTTTCGAGAGGGGCGCACGAGCTTGGCGATTCAGTTGCTCTCATTTACCATGCAGCGCTAGAGTAGGTTTCAAATAAGTTAGGTACATAATAAGTATAATTTTTATTTTAGGAAAAAATCGTATATTATGTAGCCTGAACTTATTTGAAACCTTTAATGACAGATTTTTATTTTTTTTATTTTTTCATAGTAACCAAATTTACTACCAATTTCATTTAGTTTTATAACTAATGACATGCAGAAACATCTATGGGTACGAGTTCAAAAAGTTTTAATTTACATTTATGCAGTCTAATACTGCTTTTTTTTGGGCCTTTTCGTGTATGGTTATATAAAAAGGGTATTTATACATACTAGTGTACATCTATAACAATCATAAGCCGTTTAATTGGATGATTGGATGAAATGCGGAGGCAATCGAGGGTATATCTCGTGAGTATTGTGCCAACGGGCGTGCATAGTGGCGTATGAAAGTGTTTTCGCTTTGCCAATTACCTCGATCTAGTATGTCTTGTAAAGGTAAGTTAGCTAAGAGAGGCGACAGCCAGGGGAGGCTTGGATTCCAGTTTCTTTAAAAACAGTGTGAATCCACCCTCCAATCACAGTACGGCTAGCTGGCTTGGGAGCATTCACAGTGGTGATAAAAAGTTGATCAAATTGTTGCGGCGAGAGCTTGAACATTGGATAAGAAATTTTAATCCAGAAAACAGGGTCGATATTCTGATCTAGTCCGGACCTTAATAGCCAACCACTTTGTCTATGAGTTAAGGAGTCTGTTTTTGAACCGAAAACTGGTAATAAAGTGATATCATTTACACCTATGATGCAGTTTTCTGCAGACACTGAAAGTAGCGTCAAGTCGTGTACTCTGCGGCCTTATGCCATTAACAAAATAACTGCACCTCGTTTAGAGACCTCAAAGAGGTTGCTGGTATTTGGATGATTTTGTAATAACCAGTTTACAACTAATTGAGGGTTCCAAATGGGAATTTTTGGGTTTTGTTTATTACATGTGGCATTAGCGATACCTTTTAGAGTTTGTTGGACTAGTATGTGGCTCCCCAGTTTTATTTCAGCGTCTGGACGGCAGAAATTGGATACAACAGTTTTATGTACCAGTATGGTTCTGTAATTAAGGCCAGCTTGTTGTTTTAAGTAGATCAAGTATTCAGCCAATCCGTCTCCACCTGGTTCTTTGGGGTTAACATTTGTACGCAAACACCAGTTCAGCCATCTAGACCAGGCATATTTATATGTTTTCATGGTTGATGGTCTCCAACTTGCTTCAATAAGTTGCCTTTGCTGGGGAGATAAATCTTTCAGCAAGTCTTCCCACCCCGAGTTAGCCAGGCCTCCAGTACCAGAGTCTTTGTTTGAGGTGAAGGGTTGTTCGTCCTGGTGTCGATCAGTAATTCTTGCAGGTTCTGGATTGTGAACGGGGGAGCTCAGGCACGTGTCTTGAGATCGGATCTCCAGAACACGTGCTTTCATCTTGGACATATTATTATGAACATGCCCTGAGCTTGGTTCAGCCATGCTAGAACTCTGTACACCAGACTGGGCGGTAGGAACACCCATGCCAACGGGAATTTCTAATACTGGCTGAATGGATCTACAAATACAGCCTGTTTGTCTCACATATCCCTTGACACATAAGTGGGGACTACATGGGCCTGTTTGGAGGCAAATAGGGCTATTGTTGGGTTGCCCCATTTGCTGAAAACTTTCTGACAGGCTAGTGGTAAAATAATCTACTCTGGTGAGGCTTTCCCTCTGGGGAGCCTGTCTGCAATTTTGTTTAGGGGTCCTGACTTGTCACGAGGTGGCTGCCTGGGAGCCTGAGTAGTGCCGCCGTTTAGGCGGTGGCGGCCCCTCATCCGATTCAGCCGCAGGCATCCCGTCGTCACTCTCGGGTAGTCTTCTTGGTGTAGCTCGCCTTGGTGTGGTTAGTTGCTCGTCTTCTCCGAGTCCATTCTCACAGTGATTATCTGTAAATATTAATTCAATTAATAAAAGAACGTAAAAGCGTTCTACAAGAACTTAAACAAGGTTTAAATAATGACTTTATCGCTTTAACTGCATAAAGGAACGCAATAGTATTCTTAACGAACTTTAACAAAGTTTAAATAAACTCTCCTTCACTTTAAATAAATTCATTAGAGAACGAACAAGTATTCTACACGAATTTTAGCTAAGTTTAGATAATCACTCACTCTTTTTAAAACTCTTTTTTATAATAGCATATTTCATTTTAGCAGAAATATATAAAGTATAAGCTCAGCACTTAACTTGTGAACGTATAGCCACGACGAAGCGCAAACGCCAACTGAATCGCCAACTGAATCGCCCCTCTCGAAAGCGCACGCCCCGGAAATGACGCTTATAGTGTGCCATCTGGTGACGAAACTGTGAACTAGACACGTCAAACGCTACGACTATCTCAATAAACGAGTGGGTTTCAAATAAGTTCAGGCTACATAATATAATATAAGTTTTTTTTTGTAATCTAGATATACACAGATGTGTAAAAGCATGTTTGTTCAAAGTACTTTTCATAATTGGTGACACGATTGGCATAGTGCGCTGTAGCACTATTTCACGCCCAGGTCCGATCCCCGATCAGGTCTATTCAGGAAATGATCTTTTATAAACTGGCTTAGGTCTGGGTGTGCTGGGAGAAGCCCCTGGCTTAATTCCTTGTCTGGTACCTCGTAACACAGGGATATTTATCCTTACTTCAAGGCCATGACAAGAGGTGTGTTATCTGGCGTATATTTAGTTATTTATTTATAATGTAAAACCCGTTTGTTGCAGTATTGCCGGTGTTACAAGCACGTTCAGCTCGATGCGCGGCCGGCGGACGAGGAGAGAGTATGCTGGTGCATCTCTTGATACTTAGCGCCGCGCTCGCGGCAGTCAACACCGGGAAACACGGTATTACAAATTAGAGAATTAATTTTAAACAGGAACACTACTTTATGCCGGAGCCTACAACTAATTCTAAGTGCCCATCGTTGCAAATAATGAAATAAACTTGGCAACATTTGGATAGTATTAATATTGAGTGCTGGCAATGTTAATTTTTTCCTAGAATTTCTGTATTTTATAATTAAACACGTTAACCTTGTTTAAATAAGTGAATATGAACGCTCAAGCATAAAACGGCACTCGTGTTGGAGCCTGCGGCGTCTGTGGTTCAATAGACAATATACATCGCCATGTCTCTTTAATGTTTAGGTTAGGTTATTCGAGCTAACTCTTTAGGGGAGCCTGCCCCGCAGGTAGTGTCGCTTAACGTGACTTATCTGTTAATAGTGATGCTGTGTAAGACCGACAAGGACATCAAGGGCTAACGTCTCTTGCGTCAATTCGTAATACTCAATGCCTATCAGCTCCCGCGTCAATGTGTAGTAGTCAAAGCCATACATTGCCATACTTTTAAGGCTTTCGCTAGCATCATCACGGGATCCACACAGTCTTAAAACTTCAAACCGGGAAACCCTTTGCACGTAAACATTGCAGGTAAAGTGTATTACACCAACTCTTTGGTCACCCTTGTTTGTTTCCTCATTATTCAATACTGCCACATACTCGTACATGGATCTCCCACTACAGAACTAGTAAGAAGCGGCCTGCATTCACCGAAACCTTTTGTCACATTCAAGATCGTAGGTCGTCTGCCCAC
This sequence comes from Udea olivalis, assembly GCA_947369235.1. Classification (NCBI taxonomy): domain Eukaryota; kingdom Metazoa; phylum Arthropoda; class Insecta; order Lepidoptera; family Crambidae; genus Udea; species Udea olivalis. The sequence continues at coordinate 10,535,061 of OX376341.1, read as the reverse complement.
CTTTGGGAGCGTCACGCTGCGTGTCCCATTAGAGATTACCTACACGTTTGTATTTTTTCTGAGACAAAAACAATAGAATAATCGTTGACTTTTTTTTGTAATTCTCATTATTTAATTACATATTTTCACATAGTAACAATCAATTGATAAGTATACAATACACATACATACATGTAAAACATAAAGAGAGCTTCTACGATAGCAATCCTTTCTGTGTACATGGTTGAAATATTACATTCGACGCGTAGTTTAATGTTTTCACAAGTTTGCCAGTCTAGAAATGCGGCACCACTTAATTGACCGTCCTTTGAATGATCCGTGAACAACACCTAATAGTATTTATACTCATGCCGAAGCATTGTATCACAAGCAGACTTGAGATACGGGTGTTATATTGACGTTTTGCCTGGTCCACGCCAATCGTTGAATTATTTTGTTATCGCCAGCATTATTGGTCGTACAAATCGGGCATAAGCTCGTTCACAGTATTATTGACCCCAGCGCGTATAAGACTTGTTAGTAATACGATACCATAAACAGAGCCGGAGCTAGATGCGATAGCGCCTTTATTGTCCAAGTTTATGATCTTCGGATTATTATATTCAAATTCCCCATCTACAGTAATGTCGGTTTCGGCCCTTGTTGTTTTCAAATAAGTACACAGAGTTGCCAAGTTGAAAAAATTCGCGTAAAATTTGCATAAACCTCACCGCTCAGTTCGCTTTTTCGTGGTTTTCTTTTTCATCTCATCGCCACGTTGGTCCGTAACTCATTTCATTAGGAGCTTCTATAAATTATTTATACGGATAATGCCTACACGCCTGCCCTGAAATTTTGAAACAGCGGTTGATTATACCTGATTTTAAAACGTTTAATATTGTTTTACAAAGTGTGTTACTGCTTTCACAAAAACGTGGCAAATGCGGACAAAACGTAAATGTGTATTTCAATAATGTATTCACAGGCAATACTGGTTACGTTAACATTTCAGTTGAATCTAATAAACACATTTATCTGACGGTAGCCGGCTTGTTTTTTTTCCAATACCTGTAGTGCTTGAGGATTTTTTCTCCATACAAACGTAGTCCCCTGTTTCCTGCCTAGATATTACTAGTCGATAATTATTATTTCTTCCCAAAAAATCTATTGCCACTATTGGCATGTCTCTTTATTTTTTTTTTATTATAAATAGATTATTAAAAGCGATATGATCATTCGAAAATCTATCAAAAATGGCCAGTTTTTCCGCTGTGTCAAATTAGTTTAATGGATGTCTTATCCATTAAACTAATTTGACTAGTTTATATAAAAAACTGAAAACATAGGAACACGACCAAAGTCATTCTTTATATTTTATTAAAAAAAGGAACTTAATCGGTTAACTTTTCGAAAAGGCATCAGGGGACAACAAAATGTCCAGCAAATGTAAATTTTGTGTACTTTTGATAGGTAATTTCGGTCCGATTTGCAGTTGTCTCTCGCACTCTGCGGATGGCTCGAGGTTTGCATAAGACAGCAATAGATTTAACAAGTACCTATTTTTCAATTCGCTTGCCCGTGCCGTGTCCTCTTAAGCTTGTTATAACCTCCAATAATGCAAAACTCCATCTCTATTCACTTTGTAATATACATTTATATATTAGTGATGCCTTGCTTTTGTATTGTAGGGCGTGAGGAAACAAAATATAATTTTTTATTGTAATTTATTTTCAGCAATATGAAAATTTAGTCAAATGAAAGAAAATGTTCTCAATAAGAATGTGCAAAACAAGCTTTCTTAGAAGTTTTGTAAAGTAATTTCAGCTTTCTTAGAAGTAATTTGTAAAGTTGTTAATTTGCAATACGATAAAGCATTATGTTTTTTTTTCTATAAATCCTGTTTCGAGTTGTTAATAATGAATAGTTGCTGAAATGAGTGATTAGTGGCTCATCTGCCTTACATAAAGTTTTGCCATTTACGATAAAACCCTACCAATTAAACAAGATTCATGAAATAATGAAATCGTAGCTATAAATTTCTCTTTTAACCATATCGTTCCTGAAAACTTGGCACGTTCTCAGCTGACTCAACAAAATGTCGCCATTAAATGAGAAGTTTGTAACTGAAAATTATTTACATCATTTAACAGCTTGTATTTCGAGGTTCAACCTCCAGTGGGATGACTTATGCGTCTGACTGAATATTTTACAATTAAATACAATAGTACAACATGACCAATAGGACCCATACCAATTTTGGACTAAAATACTAAATGGTGACAATATCAAACTGATTTAACACTACGCAGCTACATGCTTTGACTGGTTTTTAACGGTAGCTACGGGTCGAAAGATGTGTGACGTTTTTGCCACAAAATGCAACTACACCCAAACCAGCGAGATAATTCTTAACATTATAGAAGATCGCATTTAACAAAAAAAACTAAGATCCTTCAAAGAATACCCTAATGTTCTGTACAGACATACTGAATTCTATGCATTATAATATGGCCCCATCGCCGCCGGATGCAGGTCCTGTAATTTACGACGCTGGACAAACGTCCGAGAGCAATGGGGGAACCGAGGCTACACTGTCTGAATGTTATTTAGATGGACGTGTTCCTTGCTAAGAGCCTAGACAAAGAGGGATACATTGATAGTTAACAAATAGAACGTTAACAGAAATTCAAATATACCAGTTATTTCGACTTATGACGCGTCGTGCGATGACGAAATTTGAATATAAACTAATTTGCTTTGTAGTACTAGTTTGGCTGGTTTGTTCGCATCACCAGTCTCTCAAATGTGTAATAGCACCAAAACTCCCCGAGATATATATAGCATTTTTTTTATTGTAAAAAGAAAGAAGGAGACATGTTTAGCATCTGGGTCATATGTATTTTCCAGCAGTGACTGAACTTTCAACTGGATGCTATAATGACTATGAACGGACTCAAATCCTGCGTCTTTCACAATCCGGGTGACTGCTATAAACCACTGAGCTACCAAAACTCAGAGGGACGAACGAATCTTTCCAGTATATGCTTACGTTACAAGCCAACTGATTCAGGGTAAGTACCTATAAACATCCGAAAGAAATATTTAAAACAAAAATTTTAACTACCATATGTAGCTTGAATTTTTTTTCTATCTTTAGAAATGAAAAACAAGCATTGTAAAATGCTAAAATAATCGAATTATTAACAAATTCGTTTTGTTAATTGACATTTCTTATTAGTTTCTCTGTAACCTATCGATTGTTTTATTTGAAACTTTCACAGCATAAACGAATTGAAGTTGCTGTCATATCGATCGGACCCACTTAAGTAATTCTCTAAGGGCCTTGAGAAACCTTCACATACGCACTTTATCCACGTACAAGCGTAATTCCCGAGGCACACGTGTTATTCCCGTGATCCCGACAAGTAAACAGGCCCCGATCTGTAGATCCCGGAAGAAGCTTACTAATCCTAAGTTCCGCTTAACTTGAGACATGGGGCCTGTTTGTGCGTTATGTAGTAGCTACTCACTAAAAAATAGCTTTAGAATTAATGTTACCTATTTTGACTGGCTGTTTGCCTAAGTTGGTGCGGATTTTGGCTCGACTGGCTTGGTGTATATTTGTTGATCTAATTTTGAAATATTCAAAACAATGACCTTAAAATTAATAAATGTATTCTTTCTTTATATATTGATGGTTGAAAACTTTATGGTTTACAAAAGAGGAACGTATCGATCGGTCGCACTTTTAGAGAGAGCTTATTCCTTCTACTTTCTATGAAAGCTCCACTCTCATATTCCTCTGGTAATACTGCCGTTCGGAATTTTGATAATTAAAAAAAAATGGACCCTAAACTAAGCAGAGCCAGTGCTATCTATACACGTAAGAGCCAATACATGATAAACATATTTAAATATTTCTACCAGATAATTACACCAAGACTCTAAGCAATTACCAATGCTCGTCACATGAATAAAATCAAACCCACGGCCTATAATGCCATGAGACAGGACCTCCTTTGATTATTCGCCAAGATTCATTTATAAGGAAATACCCTATTTCAAAAAAATAGTTTGTTTAAAGAAACTAATCATAGTATCAATTATAGACATCAGGTATTCCCACTGACTTTACATCATGCAGTTTTGAGTGAGGCCTATGTTACATACCAATTTGATAAATAAATTTAGATCAATTGAAAAATTTGCATTAATCGTGTATGACATGCTCTATCAAATTTAATTTATTTGATGTTACTCGTATTTGATTAGTCCACCATTAATCATTAGAATGGCTTATGTATGGGGACCTATGGACAACTTCACGTCTTATTGATTACCTATTAGACTTTACGAATGACAAAACCAAACTAATTGCCAACTTCAGCCATGCGCCTATTATTTTCACGATTGACGAAGCATGGCTTCAAATTCAACACAACAAAGAGAACATTAATTTCTCTATATGAATTTAGCAACCGGCCTTATAAATTGCGCGGCAAACGGAGTGAATGTGGGGGTGACAGCGTTCTGCTAATTAGGCAACAGCTAATTTGATCGTTCACCTACCAGTCGTTTGATGGCATTAATTGGTTGTTGACGTCATTGAGGTACATCAAGAGCAGATAGTGTTCATTAGTGGCTGGAGTATTTTCCTTATTTGACTATTGCCGTTGGAGGCGGCTTGTTCACGTCTCTTGGTGATGTCAATTCATTCATCAAATAAAATCACTAAGGAAATAGTTTATAATTACATGTTACTGTTAGGACAGTCTATATTCTAAATGAGTTTTGGCTTTGGTAGTAAATCATGTGTCTATTAGGTACTGTCCCGGTAACAACAAAACAATCTGGGTCTCTTCAAGACAAGAGTGAATGGGCATTTACTAGGCAGACATGTTCCATCATAGATCGCATCGTCACTTACCATCAGGTGCAATTGCGATTAAATATCTGTCTAGTCTAATATACATATAATAAATAATAAATATCCCTGGACATTATTCCACACAGCGCCATCTAGCCCCAAAGTAAGCTAATTAAAGCTTGTGTTATGGGATACTAGACAACGGATAAACATACTTAAATACATTTTCTTTTGTAAATACATACTTATTATACATAGGAGACACCCAGACCAGTACAAACAGACATGTTCATGCACACAAATGTTTGTACTGTGCGGGGATCGAACCCGCGACCTCTGGTGTAGTAGCCAACTTCTTAACCATTACACCAAGTCGGTCGACTTATAAATAAAAACCTTATAGTTTAAGTATACCACATTGCATACAATAACGTGAAAAGTGCTCACTCAATAAGGTACTACGAGTAATAGGTAAGGTAAGGTAAGATAACTAAAAGCTTGGAATTAAAGATAATTTTAGGAATTGTCTATAAAGTCAGACAAAAAAAAACTGGCAAACGTATTTAATGATATTTTATCTTCTACCTATTTGCTATTTTATGTGTTAATCAATGTTTTTGTGAACCAAAGAAGTATATTATTTTGAATATTAAGGTAGGCACAGGCTACCAAGAGCGGAGACAGGGACGCGCGACGTCCCATACAAAACAAGTCTCCTGTATCGGCCTCCGCGCCAACCGGCATCTTTATAATTTTGAACAACCATGAGCTTACCTCAAATAAACTACGATAGTAACTACAGCAACTTGTATGCATTTTTTTGTTATATAACTATACACTAGACGTTCTGTTCCGAAGCCCCAAACAAAAACTTAACAACTGACGATAGCAACTGATAACGGCGTACACTCATGGTAAACGGTGTAGGTACCTTTTGAAATAAGAATCAATCGGACGAAAACTTACATAAAAAAAGTTCCTAATTCGATCAAAAATCGTAACAAGCAACTCCTTTATCCATAAGCAAAGGTTGAGACAGCAAACTTGAATATTTTGAGGGAATAGCGAAAGTACTAAAATAAGAAATACCAAATGAACATTGCCTTTGTGAACTTGGAACTGAATCCCCGGAGGTTTATGTCTTTTCGGATCAGGCGGCTTACTGGGGACGCGAGGGAAACTCCTTCCCCTCATAAATATTTACTTTATGAAATAACACTCCCAAGATCAGCTTAGCTACATACCTGAGAGCAGGTGATAACTACCGAGAGACAAAAAACACTGTGCTCATATTAGAAAAATACATCACTATAACAACAAAGTTGCCATCATCTACTATATCTCGAATGAATTAGTCAGCGTCAAATCACTGTTGCCATCATGCTGAACGGAACACTCAGAAGCCCACTTTGCGCCAATGGTATTAGGTGGTGAGCCTTCCGCCGTTATCCGGGTTGATTAGTTTTTATTGATGTTTTCCATCGCCGGAGAGTTATAGGAAATAAAACAATGAACACAAAGATGGTTAGCGCCAGATTTTTAATCGGGACCACACGATCCATGATCTGAGTTGGGATGCTTAAGCCTTAGACTGCGAGCCATAACCCACGATGCTCTCAAAAAAGAAAAACATTGCGCTTAAAAATATTTATTTTGCAACTGTCTGCTTCGTGACATTCTCTGACGAGTCACTTCTGCTACGTCACAATGTAATCTATTTCGTGTTTGTATATCCTCAAACCTTCGAACATCATTTCGAGGAATTGAACGAAAACACTGTCGGTTTCTGACATTCGTATTTTTATTTATATTCGCGGTTATGTTATTATCATTTAGATAAAAATAAGTGTATGTGCTGAATTATGAATTTTAACATGCGATTTTGGCGTTTCCGAGTCAACTCACGAAATAATGAGAACATCACATAAAACAGTATTTTTTTTGTAGAATCAATAGCCTTATCTGACCCGGCGCAATGGTGGCGATCCTGTTTTTAGGGCAAGAGGTCTTGGGTTCGATCCCCACCCAGGACAAACATGCATGTGGTCTGTGTCTGGCTAATTTTAATTATTTGTCTAAGTATATGTTTAGAAAATATGTTTATCTGCAATCCATAGTACAAGCTCAAGTTACAGGTCAGAATAATATCTAGGAATATCTAGGCGTAAGGAGTCCCAGATATTTATTTATTTATACTCGTAGCTATCCTTTCTCGTTTCTAATAACTGCTTATTAATTCAAGCCAGATCCAGCCAATTGCGCCAAGATATGTTCAACTGTTAAGACATCACCAGGGGGCTAGCCAAGAGCTGCACGCTGATTTCTTTTCGACCTGCGAAATTGAAAAACGTATGAAACTGACATCAAATGTCATCTCGATTAGAGTGCTAATGTCATTCCCGTACATTTGACGGCACGATTGGCGTAGTGCGCCGTAGCACGGTTTCTCGCCTCGATTTCCGCAGTGCCCCGGGTTCGATTCCCGGTCGGGTCAATTCAGGAAACGATCTTTTCTACATTGCCTTGGGTCTGAGTGTGCTGAGAGACGCCCCTGGCTTAATTCCTTGTCTGGTACTTCGTTATACAGGGATATTTATCCTTACTTCGAGACCATGACAAGAGGTGTGTTGTCGGGCGCATATTTAATTAATGACAATTTGCATTTGACGTTGCAATGCCGGATGACATACTGCGTGCTGGCAAAAATGAAACCCCTTCCGCCACAACGTATGCGAAGAGATAATGTAAGATTTCAGATTTGGTAGAGTTATAGTGACAGTAACATGTGTTCCGATACTCAACTCCTGCTTCTTTTAAATTTTCAACATCGACCATATAGTTTTATGCAAGACAGAATAATATAATTAAGCAAAACTCTCATAAACTCTTAAGTTACTTTACTTTATGAGAACAATTAAGTGTGACAGCTGTATAAGTAGATTTTAATACATTCGGCATAAATCTTAAAAGTAATATTTATATATTTTTTTTTGTACTTTTACCACAAAGTGTACCCTAAAAAGAACCTTTGTTTTCACTTCTGTCTAATGCTTTAATGAATGGAGTATAATTTTCTTACATAAACAAAACGTCGAGTCAAAAGACCAATAAAAAAGTATTTTTAACCGACTTCATAAAAAGGAGAAGGTTCTCAATTCGACTCTATGTTTTTTTTATGTTTGTTACCTCATATCTTTCGACTGGGTGAACCGATTTTGATCATCCTTTTTTTAATTGAAATCTGGTGCTTCCCTAATGGTTAATTTGGTCTAGTTCTGACAGTGGCATCCATGAGAAAACCATATAAGTCTTAAATCTAGATAGACAAAATGCGCAACAAATGGACGAATAACTCAATATTACGCCTACCGATTTTGATAATCATTTTTTTTATTTGAAAGCTTATGCTGCCCGTGTGGTCCCATTTTAATTTGGTCCAATTCTGACAGTGGCATCTATGCGAAAACCACATAAGTTATAAATCTAGATAAACCATATGCGCTACAAATGGACGAATAACTCAATTTCACGACAACCGATTTCGATGCTTCTTTTTTATTGGAAAGGATATACTTAAAGGGTATTTAGATAAGAGTTTGGTTAGGTTCTGATTATTGTATCCATGACAAAGTAACGGAACTCTTCAATTCTTAGGAGCAATTGGGCGATACTTTTTCGATGTATAAAATAAATAAGAACTTTTCACTTCAATAGAAATCAAGATCATCAAAATCAAGAAATGAACAAAAATTTTAACAAAAAGAAAACCAACTTCAAAAAAAACTATTCCAAAACAATGCACTAAAAAGTAAATAAATAATTGCGTATTCTTTTAAAACGTATACGATAATATAATGAAGGTACAATTATTGTTATTGTTGGAGTCGGTGTCAGCCAATGTAGGTTTGTAACTACCTACATACATACGTTAGTGGATATGTAAAAAATAGGTATATTATATTGCTAGGTATATTGTAGTGTTTCCTTGGCTGACACCGACTCCAACAATAACAATAATTGTACACCTACATTATATTATCGTATAAGTTTTAGAAGAATACGCAATTATTTCTTTACTTTTTAGTACTTTGTTTTGGAATTTTTTTTTGAAGTTGTTTTTTTTAAAATATGGTCTTAGTACAACAGGGAATATTTCTATGATACCTATCATAAAAGACATGATTCAGACTTTTTTTGAGTATATTGTAAAAATATTGGAATAACAGGAACTATTCACAAGCAGTTTGGAGATAGAGATGTAAACCTAAGGTCACAGCACACATCGGCACCGCTTCAACCTGTCATCGCCTCGTATTAAAACGGCGGCCGGCGCGCTGCCCGTCCGTCGTCCGCTTTTTCACATTGACATTGTAAAATATACTAGAGTACAAACAATCCAATGCTCTAATTTGAGTAGCAAGTTTTTGCTGGGTTGGAACGGTGCTGTTGCAGTGGCGCTTGATAATGGCTAGACCTTTACATACATCTATTGAAATTAACTAACGTTTTAATTTTCAAAAACTTTGAAATGACAGTCACTCAAATCTAATTTCCTGATAATAAAACATCGTGAAAAAGAAAAAGACACGACCGTCACGTTATTATGATGAAAGGCGTTATTTTAGCGGAGTTTCTGCCTTTTTACTACTTCCATAACGATTCCAGAGAATTTGCCGCTTCACTCGTCGGCTTGTACAATCAGTGTTTATGGTTTGATGTGGCTGCGAAAATTAAATTTGTCTTTTCCAAACTTCCCGGAAGTTATTTTCGCGTGAGGGAAAATAGCCTGCGTATATCTATAAGAGCCCTATTACGACCACAGCAAAACAATTAGGGGCCCGTTGGGTCTGCGAGATTTCACACAGAAGTTTTTAAGGCTAATGACGGCGAGACCACTTTTTAATGGTGCTATGGAAGAAGTTTATAATCTCATCTTCTATTTTTTATGGTCAGTACATTTGTCGCTATTTTATAGTTAGGTGAATCTTAAACGTCACATCATTTTCCTTTATCGATAAAAACAACATTTTGATGCTACGAGCTACACAACGTTTGGTTTAATTAAGATTGTTACAAACAGGCACCTAGTGAAATAACTTACTGTCCCAGACTGCCCCTCTACCATTAATTTGCTAAAAGTCAACTAGGATGGTAAACAACAGCAAATTGTAGGTTCCATTAACATTAAGTAGAGGCGCTGAAGCGAAATTCCATACAAAATCGGCACTACAGAAGCTAATGACTGTCATCGGTGAAATAAACTAATGCTGGTGGTACTGGTTGGCAGTTACCGTTGATGGTATGTACCGGTAACTTGGAGTTTGTCGCCAGTCCCATCTGCCTAGGTGATAGTTACCGCGCCTGCTACCAGAGACCGAGACATTCAGTCACCATTTTTTTAAGTCTGAATATTGAAAAAAACTCTTTGTCCTAACGCAGAGGTATCACAAGTAAAATCGCATCGTTCACCAGGACGACTATCGAAATTTCAGCGACTATAAATAATTACAACCATTAATATTCAACTCGACACTGTTTAAAACAACCGCCACTGAAACGGAGCGTAACGTATTTTGAATTTTAAACTGACAGCCGCTGTCAAATTCATTCGCGCGGTAGTTTGCCGCGTCATCGATTTCTGTTAATTGGATGTAACTTTTCACAAGTGGTATGCGCCGGCAATGGACATCGGCCGTAACGCGCCCAACGAACATTTAACACGTCGTTGGATGTATTCAGAGCCACATTGGATGAATATTGTATTAATTCATCCGCTAGCTCACGTTCGGGTAATTTATTTTCGGTTTATTGAGTGTTGAGTGCAGTACCCCGTCTATATTCGGAACGCAAAATGTGTGTGGAATGAAATGGCGAATTTAATGCAATGCTATATATCTTTGACTATGATTGAGCACAGGTATGTTTTGGAATTGGTGGATTACATTTCATGTTATCGTACGAGTAATTATGTTTTTTATATCATGGTTGATTTGCCTTTATTCGTTTTGTATTATCAGTAATACAAAAACTCGAATTTCGAATTAGAATTTTGTTTCAGAACAAAATTCTAATACGATTAAATACGTTTATTAGGCTCTGACAATCATATAAAATCTCCCTTAACTAAGTTAATTTATTTTTAACTTGCTGCATTTATTTCTTCAATTTCATCGACGTCAAGTTATAAATGTCAGTCTCGTACATTGCACCGTAGCACACGAAGTGATTTAAAGAATGAAAAACTTGGCTGAGGTTAAAGTAGGTACCTGTTTTCATATTATTTCCGCAAACACTATTTTTTTAATTAAAACAACTCAACTTGCTACAATATTAAACGGTACATACCAGTACGGTAAATTGTTTCAACTGTTCTTGCTCGAAGTATCAGCAAAAAATTTCATGTTGACTCATGATCCCTGTGAATTACAAACAATTTACCGTTAAAACTACTTAATGTTAAAAAATTACACCTTTCACTACTATTAGAATGTGGGCCAGACATTTAAACTGAAAATAACAAAAGTACATTATGTTTATGAATTATTGTATTTCAACCGAGCAGTTGAAGCTCGTGAATTGAGCAAGATAGCCCGAGGGAGCGCTGCCTTGTGACGAGACGACTCAGAGCTGGCACTGGTTCTCATTATCGCCGATGAACTAGAGGAATGAATGAACTGTGTCTCGGGAAATATTATGGCAGCATAACGGGACATTGTGAACATTTTATGAAAAAACTAGCAACAAACTAAAGACTTACCACTAAATGAGGCAGAAGTACTTACTGAGAAGAGAAGAATACTCCATTTCTCGAAGTAATGTAGCACTTATTCTGTCTTAAAAATTGTATGTTGGACTTCTGTGAATTAAAAAATGACTACCTTAGAGAATTAGCTCACATGAATCATTTGAATGATCCTTTAGCGATATAATTAGTGATTTTTATAGACCAAAAATATTTAACTTACACTTTACACTGAATTTCCAAATCTTTTAAAGTAAAGTAGAATTTTAATTGCAATCATTATATTATCACTTTTACAATTGCAAACTTCTATATGATTTGTATTGGTCTTATATACAAATTTGGATATTTTTATCACATTACCCCTTAGTATTATGATTAAAAATTCGGATGTTTAATGAGCGGAGAATTCTATGACTATCATAAATCATATAATTTTTCGATAAGAGTTTTGATACATATTTTGGATAAAATAAAGTGTTAGTGAAGTCTCTAAAAGTGTTGGTGCTAATATTATTTAATAGTTTTGCCTAATGGTTTGATTTGCCAATCGATATGGTTCAAATAAACTAAAACACTTCGTCCAGTCGGAGATGGAAAACTCTGAATTTTAGGCCAAGTTTACTAGTCGGCTGCCTAGACGTTAACAATATATTATTAAAATAAATATTCTTTCCATCAAAAGGTCGTCAATGAAATGGGGCAATAAAGCAAAACTGAGTAAGATGTGCCCCAGGGAATAACAATATAATCTCTTTGATGGCTGCAGCGGCGTGCCCACCGTTTTCGTTTTCATTATCTTCCATTGAGTATTTTCGAGTAAATATTTGCTACAATAAAAAAAGCCTAGAGCTACCGAAAATAGGTAACTTATTTTATCAATAGCAAACTTAGTTGATGATATTGAAAATATAAATTCTAGACTCAAATGAAAAGGATTTTCGTTTTTGATTCTTGATAAAATACAAAAGAAACAGTTCTTATTTTATGCGTATTTACAGTCAGCAAATGTGTTTCATTTGGACATTGAAATTTAAACATTATGCATAGATTGTTTCTAAATATTATTATAAATAGTAGATTCAGGAACTTCCCACAAAAATACTTAGTAAACTGTAGCTATTTTAGGCTCTCCTGATAGTCAAAATATGTCAGGATCCGTGTGTTTGGAAGGAAAATCTCAAATCTACGATTTAACTTCTTTTTTAATTATTTGCGTACTTGCAATGTTTATAATTCAATCAACTATCTCATTCTTCTTTACTTAAGGTATCTAAAGAATTGGTTTGATTTGTTTAAAACATCAGTGGAAACCTAACTGATTTTAGTAATTAAAAAAATATTGTTTCTTAAATAAATAAATAAAATAAAATGTCCATCAAGAGATCATTAAGATATAAGTATGATATTTTTTAGGATAGCAGTTACCTGCCATTAAGTCGTGTTGAGTTTAACACTTTTTTACGGCAACGCGTCATGTAGTTGACAGCGTCATGTAGGTTGTCAACTACATGACGCGTTGCCGTACATCAGCAAAAAGCTTTCTTCATTTGTCTGTTCAGCACATTCCCTTAGTTAGCTTAATTTTTTTCCCTTTGTTAATACACGATAAAATCATCTTTTCTTATCAACAAATATCATGAGGGACAATGTCATCCTTATAATACTCGTATGTCATATCGGACAAAATCCACTTACAATTTCCTGACAAAATCAAAACCATCATTAGGTAGAAGTCTCTTAGAATTTGCAAAATAAGATGGTTACAAGTGGGTCTCTTTAAAAAGGCAATTCTTAAGGAAAGGAAAAACGGACGGGATACTCTGCAAACAAAACGGGAGCAGAAGGTTTAATCTCTATGAGGTACAAATCGCTCGTTATGTAAATTGAATCTCTTGCAAATTTAAATCGCTTTCATAAGCCAATTCTCTCTGAATAAAAACAATAGAATACTCTTTCAACATTCATTTAGGATATTTCTTCGGGGGGAATTTGTCTTGGCTTATTAATCATTCAGTTTTGTATTGAAATAAGAGCTTACTTGAAACTATAAGCTAATAAGTGGTAGGCTGTCTAATAATATTTTTATCTAAATTAGTTGTGACCTAACTTATCAGTTACGTGTTAATATACCGATAGACTAGAATTTGTTTTTTTTTTGGAAACGCCAAAAGTAACTCAATTATTGTCCTACGAAGCATAAGAAAAAAAATGGCAGCAATAAAAACGAACAAAATAGAGCAGCAGCTGAGTTACAATGACGTCAGACACGGTGTCAAGTACAGAAAATTATGTCCATTCATCCGGAGGCTTGCGCGGATTAACCGAGACCGGGTCGCCTCCTCAGCTGACTTCTGACTCCGCTGACGACAGATTTAAGCGTTTCGTTTCAAATCATGACGTAAGCCTGCTAATTAAAATGTTTGTTTCACTCTTTTTATATTTTTAATTTCCTTCTTTTGCTGTGATGGCTTTTTCTTTGTTCGTGGCGCTTGCTGGCTCAAGATTGTGATAGCTCCCACTAGCAAAACTTATTTTTGCAGCAATATGCTAAGTTAATTTTAGTTTCCGGACACGAAAGTATGATAATTCAAGTCGTATCACTAAAATTAAAGTCGTATTCGTTCCCAAGTGCATTTTTTTCCTTCTCTGCTAGGCAGGTATACCACTGCGGGGGTATTTTTACTTTACTGCCAGAAAAGGCAGTAAGTAACTAGAGAACATCAACTATTCAATTGACAGACATATTATGGGAACACTTATAGATCTTGTTTTATAGTATTATGTCGCGAAGCAGAAGCTTTCGACATAAATAATACGAGGGGCATGCAAAAATGTATGGGATTTGACATTGTCATGTCATGTCATGTGTCATCACAATACAATTTTTTTCGCGAACGATAACGTAAATTTATAGTGGCAACTCGTGGTAGACGTACAGTGCGTCTACCATGAGTTGCCACTATAAATTTACGTTATCGTTCGCATAAAATATTTGTATGGGATTTCGTACAGAGCCTCTGTTGAGTTGAAATGGTACCAAAAAACGCTACCATAACGAAACAATAGCATCTTAGGGTACTGTTTTTTAGTTCCATTTTGACTGAACAGAGGCGCTCCTACGAAATCCCATACGAATACTTTACTTACGCGAACGATAACGTAAATTTAAAGTGGCAACGCAATTCTTATGTATATATCTTCTCATATAAATGCGAAAGTTTGTGAGGATGTATGTATGTATGTTTGTTACTCTTTCACGCAAACTAATGAACGGATTTTGATGAAACTTTACAGTAATACAGCTTAAACATCAGAATAAGCTGTTATTTGGCCTTAATATATAACAATAACGCGAGCGAAGCCTCGGGCAGAAAGCTAGTACTTTCATATTTGAAAGAACTTTTCTTATAAAAATATAAATAAATAAATTAGAAAGAATATGCATGGAGACATACTTATATCCCAAAAGTAGAAAACCCGATCAAAAATTTATTTTACTAAAAATAGACTTCAAGGCAACGAAAATATTTTTTTCCCTTCAATCATACAACGGTTCAGAGTAGCCGAAAATAAAAAGTACGTTTTGCGGTTCGAGCACGTCATCTCGTCTCAACAATCGATGTCATCAATCTTACATTCATTACAATGGCGACCTATTGATGGGATACTTTCGTTGCACAATTGGTTCCGTACCTCGGAAAATGAATGGAGCTTTCTATGTCACGCGTACTCTTGAATATGTTGGTATACTTTTTCTCTGTAGTTGAACACTCAGCAATATTATAGTGCACCGGGAGACTGAACGTGGAATAAACGATGGCAGAACTTAGCCTACCCAACACACCCGTTGACAGTCAGTGAGAAGTTGACCAAACTGCTGCGCCTGAGCCCCCTAAGTTTCCCCCGATCAACCTTTTTGATTAAAACTACTTACATACTTTTGCCCGAGGTGGCCGTGGCTAAGTGACGGCACCGGATCGGCAACGATCCGATGTTAAGCAACAACAGTCAGGTCGGTTTATGGATGGGTGACCATCCCGACCGAAATTAAGTGATGTGTTTTTCGGGCATCTCCGTGCTTTGGAAGGCACGTCAAACAGTTGGTCCCGGCTGACGTCGCAAGATATCAGACGTAAAGCCTAGTCAGAGGCCTAAAAAGGCGGCTTGATAACATCTGACGGTAAGGTTTATCACTGGCCTTACATTCACCTCTCCAACAATCCGCACTGAGCCCGCGTGTTGGAGTATGGCTCGTACCACCTCATAGTTGAGGTGAGGCCTGTGCCCAGCAGTGGGACGTATAAGGCTGTATTTGCTAAATACTTTTACTTCAATTGTATTACCATGGTTTTATCTTATCTTCAAGTGATTTATGATCATCATCAGCTATAGGTCGTCCACAGCTCTGTTCAACATATTTTTATCCCCCTACCATTCCTAAAGTGGAGCTAGGATTCCTAGGCGGCTTGCATTAACCAGTGTGTCTACCACGAGTTTACTCCGATAACAGCCGTAGCGTCCACGTTGACGATTTTGCATAGGATTTCAGTACAGCGCCCCTAATGATTAGAAATGGGCCAAAAAATGCCATACAAATTTCTGAAGTCACGTGACGAAAACCCTTGGTAGAGATACAGTACGTTTACCACAAGGTGCCACTTCAAATTTACGTTATCGTTCGCGTAAAAAAATGGATTTGGCATCGTCATGTCATGTCATGTGAAATCCCAATACATTTTTTTACGCGAACGATAACGTAAATTCAAAGTGGCAACTCGTGGTAGACGTAAAGGTCGTTCTTCCTTTTTTGTAGGTAGGTGTCCCTGGTTGTGGCTTTTTTCAAATGGTCCCATTCATAGTGTTTAATGTAATAGTATTCATATATAATATATTTAATGTAATAGTATATAATAGTATTTAATGTCCCATTTATACAAATAGACTATAGAATATTGAATAAGTTGTATTATAAATAGTAAAAGTGTAAGTATAAAAATATATGTGTGTATATTTCTAAGAAAGGCGAAAATATTGCTAAGAACAAAGCTTCGCTTATTTAGTCCCATTCGTTTCAATATTGCCATATTCGTTATTAGAATCGGGATAACCTCAATCAGCGACCGATCGTGCGTCAAAAACAATACAGGCTCACTCAAAGAGGCCGTGACTCGGGAATAGGGATTAGGCCTCTACGAATCCTGGTCGCATGTATTTTTGGTACGGTGGTGTAGTAACCGAATGAATGAAGCATTTACAAATCGTAATAGGTTACTTACTAGCGGTATAAATGCAATAGTTTCGATGTGCAGTTGACTTATTTAAACTTTTAATACTTAGATTTAAAATTCAGTTCTAAAAATTATAATTCACAAAGAATTGTGTCAGAAAGAGGGAACCTAAGAAATTATAAGTAACCAAACCGCGCATTTAATGTATTGTGCTTTGGAATAGAATTATCTTTTAAATAACAAGTCTACGATAAGTTATTTGCCACGTTATCATTTTGCTCGTAGTGCCCACATAAAAGGCTTGAAGCATTATAGTGAGCGGTCCAGTGTGAGTAAGCAGCATACTAGAACATTCAACATTATTTGTCTATCTTTCTTAATTGTTTAAAGTGACCAGTTTTTAATAACGATGTCTAATTTTGAAGTTATAAAAATAAATCAATTGGAGGCGCTACTTGGCAGCTACAATCGCCTTAATCCAGGTTTCTTTGTTTTTTTAACGATGCTTTCCATCACTGTAGAGTTGACCGCAAATTTTACAATGAGTATAAAGGTTCTGGACTTCTGGATACATTTTAACTCCGAACTGGCGTATTTTGCCCCTGGACCACGATGCTGCAAACATCGAGGGGCACAAGTATATATTCAAATAAGTTGGTAACACACAGGTAAATCTTGAATGAGCTGTCATTGAAAAGCTAAGGAAACCTTGTGTTTGAAGAATCAAATTGAGTTGAAACATTATAAAAGTTAAAACACCTTAAAACATCGGGTTCCCTGGTCGCCGACCAATTAAGTATAATTATACAAATCTAAAAAAAGATGTTGAATAGATACTGTCGAAAGTTTTGCAAAACGTTAATGCGCATTAAAAGTAAAATCGGATATTTCGGAAAGGAGTTCCAAATAGCCGTCAAAAGTAAGAAGCGCCTGGATAATGTCCTCTGGCACTAATTAAAACTTTGGAAACGGCGAGAAAAAGGGTTAAGAAATATGGCATTCGGCGGATAGTAATGGCGCTGTGGTCTTGCTTAATATCCGCACTTTTTCCTCGAGCCGTTTTGAATTTTATTAGAATATTAAAATGTTTTGCACAGCTGCTTGTGGACTATTTATGTTTTCCCTTAATGGGTTACGGTTATTAACTTTTGATTCTTTTGCGTGCCCGACAGGGTCCATATTGGTCATGTATCTTCTGTACATATGGCTTGCAAATAAAACATTGAGTATTGAATACTTTCTAAAAAGTGGTGTTCGCTTTCCTAACCAAATAAAAAATTGCCGAGGTTTTCCTCATGAGCAATAGCCGTAGCATATGAATTGGATGCATTTTGCTCACATACGTACATAATATTACCACAGATATTAATTACAATGTCTCAACTAGCAACTAGCTACAGGTAACACAGGTTTGATTTATTCCTAATATATTTTATTTATTCATTACATACGCAAGATCATGATGAACAAAAAAAGCGAATACTACTTTATATCGCGCTATAATTGTGTTTCGTCTCAAGCATATAAGAACTTAAATTCGCAGCGCCCGCTTTTAATTATTTCATTAGTAAACGTATAATAAAGGTGCCATCTGCCAACACTCTAATAACAAAATGAATGAGCATGATGAGCATTAATGATTTTTGATAGAAGTTGTAATAAAGAATTGTATTTTATGTTCATTTAATTCATATCACTTAAGTTCTCACATATCTATCAGAACATAACAAAAGTGTACATCGTTTACAATTAGGTATAACCTCAAAATCGAATACATTATGAAGTAGGCCACGGTTTCTCAAGTTATCCGTGTTTCAGCAAATGCCTGATGAGAATTTGTGAATGATTCTGACACAACTAGTATTTTCTCATTGCTGTGCGTTCCTAGGCATTCAATGTATGGGTTACGAGCGATGTCCTTTTATTTCCTTTACACGGTGTTTATTAAATGAACAGTTTCCTCAAATACAGCAATACATTGCTGCCAGAAAATATACTAAAAAGGGAAAATATATTAATCCTACATAGTTACAAATGAGTGTACGCAGAAATAGCTTTAGGGAAATCCCGAGAAGTGTTGGAAGAAAATGTTCGTGTATTTTTGGGTCCGTCAACTTCCTACCATGACTTCGGCTCCAAGAGAACGGCAATGATTGATGAGGGAATTAATTAATACGCCACTTCTTTCTCGCCTGGGAAAAAACAAAACGACCGGCTTAGGAAATAAATACTAATTCTGTGATTCGACTTTGCTTGGATATATTTTGCTTTTTGTTGTCAATTATAAGGTTATTATTTTGTATATGAAGACATACGTATATGTTAAGAAAACTGAATGTTTATTAATTTTGTTTTGTTAAAGCCTTTGTTTGTGTTAGTGAAATATATTGCTTATGTACAAATATTACTCGTGTTAATCTAAATACACTAAGCGTCTCTGTTTAAAGCAGTGTTTGCATTTTTGCTGTTGAAAACATGTATAAATATGTTGTTTCTTGAAGTTTTTAAGCCAAAAGGTAGTTTAAGTTGATACAGGGTCTATATATACCAAATCATCAAGACAATTGTTCAGCGATTTATTCGTGAAAACATAACAGACCAAGTTACTTTTGTATTAATAATATTAATAGAGATTCTGTTCGTAACCTTAAGGGTTCATGTTGTCAGAACCAACTGAGTCAACAAGAAAGCCGATAAAAGATAATTAATGTAGCAGTCTACATAAACAGATTAAGAATGAAGTCTGTCTCATCCGATAATTCGAGTGACAGTGGCGCTAACAGTTCTTCTGGTGCTGAATTGAAACGGCGCCCCAGAACGAGTAGATTAACACCAAACAGACCCCCCACCCCACCCTTTACATCACCCTTAATCGGTAGTCTGGCCGAATCGTTGCTATCCAAACGCAATCTTTTAACTTCCTGCGTCTCCGATATTCTCCGGCGACGCAATTAGCCCCCGGAAGGGTCAGCCTGTTACAACGTCGTATACATTTGTCATATGTTTTTTTGGAATGTTGTACAAAACATTGGAATATAAAGACAACGATAAACCAAGTTCAATACAGTCTAGTTCACTATCAAACCAATCACAGTGCTACATTTTTTTTATAATTGACTAGACAGTCTCGACCGCAATCGCCCCTGGTGATAAGTCACGATGCGATGCGTGACGACGAAAACTATGCAAATGTAAGGGATGGAAATCCACAATTGACATTAAGTTGGCGCTAATACTGTTGTGGAATACTTTTCACATAAGAACTGAATTATTAGACCATATTCTTGCAAATAAATAATTCACTTATCACTTTGATTATTTGAGCATTTTACAATGCTTGTTTTTCATATCTAAAGGGAGGAGAAGAGGAGGAAGAGGTTTCGGTAGCGCAGTGGTTTAGAGCAGTTACCCAGATTGTGAAAGACGGCGGTTTGATTCCCGCTTGAGATAATCAAGGTCCGAAACTAACTTACTTACTTTAAATTGATGAGCAAACGCTTACTAAATGCGAGTTAGTGATTACAAACCCGGGCTTTGTCCGAAGATCTCAAGATACAATGCTTGGACGGGGATTTAAACCCAAGACATGCGGAATTCGGGCCAAATACTCTAGGTCCCAAAGATTTTATAAGCGTCAAATTAACTTTTACTTGTCGCTTGGTGTAGGATTAAAAAAACATCGGTAGGTAAATATTAAATTGAGTTTAGATAATTTGCTTCTCAAACTGTAGGTTTTAAATAGTTTTGTAAATATCTAGAAGCCAGTTTCACTTCGCTGGCTGAAGGTCTTCCAATTGCAAAACCGCCTTGCCAGCATTGGACTTAACAAAAATCTAAATTCTTCATCGACAAAAACACAGGTCCCATTTACAGCTTTCAAGAATCCCTTAATGCATGCCATACGCAAACTAATTATGCCCTCAGTAAGGATGCAGCATCCAGGCAGAAAACTGCACCGTCTGTTTTTTTTCCATCATCTCTTATAATTTCTTAGTGGCCGAGGAGCAAAAGCGCTTGGCTTGTAAGGTCCTTCGGCTTTTATTTCTAAAATGGATGCCTTTACCTTACAGTGGGTCAATTGATATGCTGTACGTCTTCCACGAGTTGCCAATTTAAACTAACGTTATCGTTCGCTTAAAAAAAAATGTATTGGGATGACACATGAGATGACATGACAATGTCAAATCCTATTACATTTTTTTACGCGAACAATAATGTAAATTTGAAGTGGCAACTCGTGGTAGACGTGCAAATCGCATTTATTTACTACTTCTTCTTGACGGTAATAGAGACAGTGTCAAGGGGATGAATGCTAAGGGATGAATGTCATCGAGGTAAAGTTGAATTAAATTTACTTGTGGAACGAATGTACTATAATAAATACCCAACAACAGTTTGGATCCAACCGTTTTAATATAAATCCGCAATATAGTAGGTATCCCTGAATACCGTAAAGCATTAATTTAATCGTGTAGGCGTAAACCTATGGTACAAGCAAGTCGCATCATAATATGATGAGGCATATATTATATCATCAGTCAAATTTAAGCAATACCTATCCCTGCTATTAATATCACCACTGGCACATTACCTACTACCTATGTAATTTGATATTGGTTATCAAGTTCTATGAACCGGCACGCGAGATGGGGTGGTTTATATAAAGCCCCATAACTTCGCGATATCAAGTTGAAACAAAGTGAAGCTTACTTGTGAAGTTTCTAAATTGAAACTTTAACTTTCGTTGCGTCCTGAAAACTATTATCTAATTGACAACCTGCGGTCTTTGTTCAACAATAACGAGATCAAGGAAACAATAGATTGCAAAGTTCTTTCGAAGTACTTACTTATGGCACTGTATGCGATTCATTTTTCACATATTATACAAGGCTACAATAATTATAATAATTTAATTTATTTTAATCTTTATTATTAGATCAAGGATCTATAAAATGTTAAGATAAACACACTTAAAATATTATAGGTTAATAATAACAAATTCTAATAACCTGACCCGGTCCAAATTGAAAAGCGCGATAAAAGTGCTAACGTTGCTGTCAGTGTTCAAATCAAATCGGATCGCAAAATCATCGTCACATAACCTCAATATTTAAGGATGAATTATTTGTGGACTGTCGCAAGATGTCGAGGTTTACGATCGTAGGGAAACCAGTTTTTATTCAAATCAAGTAGATATACGCTTTGTAAAGTATCAGTCCTTCATCCGTGACTACTGAGCAAGAGTCTTCATCATTAACAATAAATAAAGAAATAAAGAGCAGCTACCCAGATTGTCAAAGACGCGGGTTCGAGTCCCGCTTGAGCCCTAGGATTAGCTCGAATTTTCCTTGTTTCTTCTATCTCTGGTTCTCCCACTGAGATTTTTACCATACAATGCATGTTAAAAAAATATATCCTATGCGTTATAGGTAACAGGACGTAACACATTACGTACATTGTTATTGAGATGCAAACTGAATGTTGAATTGTTGATTGACGATATTTTACCAAATAATAGTTAAAACATCGTATCAATACAATGTACCTATAAGTGCGCTGAAGACGTATTAGTGACAAAATATACGCTTTTATTACACATTAAAAATATGTCGAATTTAAAGTAGCGTGTTGACATTAGCTAACCTCCCTGGCCTTATCATTACTTAAAGCAAAGACTGCCAAAGAAACGAACACAAAAAATAATAAAAAAAATAGATCATTAATTTGATCGTTTGTTAGAAACATTAAAAACTAAGTAGTACCTATATATATCCCCGCAGAAAACTATATTATATTACAACGAACGTCATCAGTACACAATAAAGGACAGCTGTTTAGATATTATGACAGCAAGACGAATTCACCGCTGCTTTATTATGAGGAAAATGGCGGGCACCGTCGACAGAAGCCTCAGTGAAGCCGCGGTACTTACCATAGTCCCTGGAGGCAACCGGAATGCTATCAGAGGAACGTTATATTACAAATCCTTCACTAAATAATGTACACCTTTTATAATATGTATTACAATTTAATATTAATTTAATTTTTTGACGACCGACTTGGTGTAATGGTTAAGAAGTTGGCTACTACACCAGAGGTCGCGGGTTCGATCCCCGCACAGTACAAACATTTGTGTGCATGAACATGTCTGTTTGTACTGGTCTGGGTGTCTCCTATGTATAATAAGTATGTATAAACAAAAAAAAAATGTATTTAGGTATGTTTATCCGTTGTCTAGTATCCCATAACTCAAGCTTTAATTAGCTTACTTTGGGGCTAGATGGCGCTGTGTGGAATAATGTCCAGGGATATTTATTTTATTTTATTTATTTAATTTACTAACTAACCAAAATGTTATCCGCTGGGTATAAGTAGGTACTTCAAATTCACACACATTCTTAACCCAGATCTTTTTACCATTTTATGTACTTTTTTGTGTTTTTTCACTTAATTTAGTCTTTATTTTTATTACTGATGCTACTTAACTTTTTTTCATCAGATTAGTTGCTCACTATTGAAATCAGGTTTTGATTCGTTTTATTGGTTTTAAAGTTAAGAGAAATATGTTTTAGCTCCTTGGCTTCGAAACTTTAAGTTTTTATTTATGTTTTAAGCTAAAATTCAATTAAACTTATTGTTTTTTTAAGTTAAATCATCAAGCCAGTAGATTAACATAGTATAACACTTTAACATCAAGTCTTTCGTAACAATTTCATATTTACGTTTTCGTTCGCGTAAAAAATTGTATTGGGATTTGACATGACATGACAATGACAATGTTAAATCCCAATGAATTTTTCACGCGAACGATAACGTAAATTTAAAGTAGTAACTCGTGGTAGGCGCACAGTAGTAGGGGGAACCACGTCTGTCTTTTTTTCAGGTCTAGACTTAGCCAACCGCTAACTTTATCGAAATCTCCTCACACACTCCTCACAGACTCTCTGATCCTCCTATGGCAACCCTTATAATCTTCAGCAGTAGCGGTGTGACCAAAGCCCCAAGAATGATATTTTTTTTTACAAAAATTGCATAGTTACTAAAAACTAAAAAAAAAGATGATTTCTGGAAAACTAAACTCTAGGAGCGTATAGTGTTGACCTAGAGCCTTATTTACAATCCTTTATAACTTGCTAAGTTCATTCCTGAAAGAGAGCGTAACCAGCCAGCCAGTCAGCGGTTACCTGGCACTAACACATCTTATAAGCTGGATATTTACTGACGAAAATGCTCACTACACTCATGTTAGAAAATTTACTTGACTGGCTATAAGGGATTGTAATAACGCCCCTGGTCTTAAACAGGAACTCAAGCTTATCATTTCCTCGGCTAAAAGAAAATCAGCTGAAGATGTAGGCAAAAAGATTTATTCCCAATAATTGATTACTTTTATTTATCACTATTGAATATTATCATATTATATCACAAGTGACCTGTATTGGTATCATAATCAAGTTAACATGGTATCCCAAATTTCGACAACAAGAATCAACAAAATTAGCAAACGTTGAAGTTCAAACCCGAATCATCTGTAAACAATGGAAGCACCGTTTCATCTTTATTTCCCAAAGAGCGTAATAATACTCAAAGTTTGCGAACAAGCTGGGGAAATTGAAATAAAAGAAGTGCGAGGGTTCTTCCTGCGTGAGTTTATTACGGCAAAGGTGATGCATCCCCGAGTTCTGTTTACTTTAATGTTGCCAACCGCTGCCAAGTTTGAGGATTTTCGCAAATGAGATTTCACACGCCGCGGCTGGATTGAATAAACTTAGAAGAGTGTTCTGTGTTCTCAGGCGAATGGTTTAATTGAACTTTTTGAGTTATGTATTCGCTGTTTATAAAGGTCAATGGCAAGTTCATCTGGCGGGTTTGCATTCTCCTTATCTGTTCCTTTCAACTTTAGATGTTATAAGGAACGCAGTTAACCATTGTACGAATATAACTCAGTAATGTAACAGTAAGTTATGGTCGACCAAAGATTAGCAAATCAAAAAAGTGAGTCGGAAGGTCGCACTGTCGCGAGTGTTTTTGTTTTTGTCGAACTTGGTGCAATTTTTCACATGATGAATTTGGTTTTTGGCCGGTTCTGTCAAGTAGGTATAACCTACTTACTTCATTTTGAAAATTCAGAGCGCATATAGTAGTAACCCTAGGCGGTTCACGCAAGTTTAAGAAAAAGGTGCGAGCGGTCCTTCTGTAAACTCTTCATTTTGTGCTATAGCTGACAGCGCGGTATTAAAATAAAAACAATACCACGTAATTCGAGGAAGAACATTAATTCCCATTTCAAAAATATATAAATAAGACAAAGTTGTAGAAATTTAACGAGTTCCGTCTCCCTTTGCGTCAGATAAAAGCAATCCGTGCACAAGATATAATCGTCAAAATAAATTATATTAGCAAGCAAAGTGCGACTGTTCGTCACGCGATCTCTAATGGCGTAATAAAGTTACGAGAAAGAAAACTTTGGAGCCGCTGCTTTTTTGCGTATTTATTAACCTCGCCAGCAAACCGAGAGCTCTCATGATTTTGCCGGGCCTCTGTTTTAGGTGTGAATGTTGCTTCTTCGCGAACGGTGGGAGGTCTAGTGTTGATGGTGTTGTTGTGAAATCTGTTTGTGCTAAAGTCGTCACGTGCAGCCGCTGATGAGCCGTAGACGTGATATCACTCACTCGAACGTGACTCTTGCTTTATTTGCCGAGCGCCTAACTTTGGTTGAAGATGTAAACGCTAAAAGGTGTTGAATTTTGGAAGTTTACTAAAAATCGTTAATAAGTTTAGTAGATCTACTGAACCAACAAAGCCTTTTGAACTTTTGTCTTTTCTGGTGATCCACTTTTCTCTTTATTTTACTTTCGCCATTGTGTGAAACATGTTACACTATAGATTTTTATGCGAGAAATGGTTAAGGGCCATCATAGCCTATGATTATCTGACCCAAGACATAGCCTAGTGAATACTTTGGCTATACACATCACACGTACAAAACAAATGTAAGTATATTAAAAAATACCATCCCGAAAAAACCAACTCACTCACGCACACATGACCATTCTGTAATAGTTACCAATTCAAATTTTAAAAAACCAACGCTGCTATTATTATTTACCGCTGTATATAAATTGAGTACAATCGGCTCCAACTTTTAAGTTTTCTTCAATTAGAGGTAATTACGAAAATGAGAAATGGGAAAAGTTCATTCTGCGGCATTGAGTTGTGGCCCAAAATTTTTAATGAACCCCGAAACGTCCGCCTTTTTCCTCGTGAAATATTAATTTACCTCCTAATTCCTATACAAAAAAGTGACTCGGAGATAACTTGTTAATAAGCACATAATCTGATAAGGCTTTACTCATTTTGAATTCTGCAAACGTATATTTTCATTGACTAACACAATTATACAAGGTTCTTTAGCAAATTCAAACGGATAAAACTTTGTTACAATTTATGGAAATAGATCAAATTATTTCACTGCACTTCTTTTAGCCTTCACTGCAACACATGCATGCCTACCGTTAAGCCATTCACCCCATGGGGTAGGCAGGGACCACATCTTTCCATCTCCTACCATCCGGACATACGGAAGCATGGAGCCTTCATCAAATCAAATTTGTTAATTTTGATCCAAATAGTATTTTGTTTTTGCACGTGCTTTTTTTTAATGAATCGTTTTCATTTTATTTTATTTTGTGAGAATTTTGACATTTGTATTCAATTGTTTATTGTATTTTTGTTATATTAGATAATTGTATTGTAATATTCATCACAATGTATATTTTTAAGAATAAATGAATTGAATTGAATGTCCTAAAATCGATAGTGAAAAAAATCAAAATACTATCCAAAACCGTAACAAATGAAATATGTACAGTAAATAATAATTGGAAAAATACCTGATACAAAAATTACACCACGATCATCTGACCCCAAACTAAGCAGAGATTACGTACTCTTGGGTGTCAAGTGTCAGAACAATGTTAAATAAATAAAATAAATATAAATATGCGCCAGACAACACACCTCTTGTAATGGTCTCGAAGTAGGGATTAATATCCCTGTGTTACGAGGTACCACACAAGGAAATAAGCCAGGGGCGTCTCCCAGCACACCCAGACCCGAGTCAATTCGTTTCCTGAATTGACCCGACCGGGAATCGAACCCGGGACACTACGGAAATCGGGGCGAGAAACCGTGCTACAGCGCACTGCGCCAATCGTGTCGTCAATAGACTTAAATATTTGTAAATACGTACTTAAATAGATAATAACACCCAGACAGACTACGAACACAAATGTTTGTCATGGTTGAGGATCAAACCCACGATACCTCCGGTGCTAAGGGCAGGATCGCTACCATTGCATCAACAGCCAGTCAAACACAAATCCCTGTCCAGTACCTCGTAACACAAGGATATTTAACCCTCACTTCGAGACCATGGCACGTGGTGTGATGTCTGGCGCATATAATACAATATTGAAAATCTGCCTATATCATTCTTAAATTTCCGGTTTTGATAAATCCATTTCCGCACTTCTACTGAAGACATAACGAACTATTTACAGGGCTAAAGTCTGAATCAATTTGCGGTAGAAAGCCAGATTAATAGGATAACATCCCTTGTAAACCTAGCTAGTGGCTGAAATTGGATAAATTATTAACAAGGTCATCCGTCTCGCCCACTCTGGGGTAAAACAAATACACCGATGTCACAATAACGACGTTCGAACTTATTTTGCAAGAAAGCCTAACAAGTTTGTTTTATTCGCTTAAACAAAACAATTATGATGTGAACCTGTTATTTATATATGTAACAGTTAAAGGGGTTTTTAGTTAGAACACAACTTTGGCCTTCACTTTTTTATCTATCGCCAATCTTTGCCTAGCTTATGACCTTCGAAAAATGGTCGATTTTCAAAAGTGTGTTCTACATTAATACGTTTTCTGTCATAAAATTTCTTAATAACTTTTCTCAGCTACTATCGTAGATTTCAGGATACTATTATAATTAAAAAAAAACAACTTCAAACATAATTAATTCAAATTTAAGACTTATATAGTTTTCTCATGGATGCCACTGTCAGCAATGGACCAAATTAAAATGAGATCACACGGGAAGTACCAACTTTTCAAATAAAAAGAGAATCATCAAAATCGGTTCACCCAGTCATGAGTTCTAAGGTAACAAACACACTACAGATACTGCTACACATGCTACAGAGAATACCAAACCAACTGAGCTCGTCTGTGATTGGCAAGACAGGCAAGGATAAGTCAGGGTGTGAGAAGAAGTGTTCCCTGCGGTTAGGGGCGTATAATACACAGAGGTATCCCTACCTGTCGTAAGAGGCGACTGAAAGGGCCCTGGGGGTCGCGAAGCGCACGCGGGGGGGCTTGCGTGTGTTTCGGTTTGCGATGCCGAGGAAGACGGTAACGCGTGTCTTCGGACACAGTGGTCTGTGTTATCGTGCACTGGAGTCGAATTCGCTCCTCCCGGGGCTGGCTGCCAGGCGGCCTTGCGCGCCGGGTTCCTTCCATTCTGCGCCGAAGATAACCACCGTCAGGTTTTAGTGGGTAGGGGTCTCTGTATTCCCAGGAGTTCCGAGTCCCACATATCCCAGGTGTCCCGAACCCAGGGCCTTGAGAATGCCTAAATGCATTTCCTGACGCAAAAAAAGGGTGTAAGGAAAAGTGTTATACCAGTACCGAAGCAAGTGGAAGGATGTTATCTGCGTCAAGCCCATTTGAACGAAAGTGTCATAGTATGTAAAATGTATGAAAGTAAATATTTCTCATGAAATCCAACTTAATTAATAATATTTTAAGTTATTGTATTAATTACAGCTGGGTAGAGACATTTTTGAGGGGGAATTCACCAGAAGAGTTCAGCTCTTATCAACTTTTTTCAGCATTTGGAAAGTGGCGTCACATCTTCGAGTCACCTTTGCCACAGTGCCTGAAGACCAAAGTGTTTGATCAGTGCGTCCTACCGGTCATGACATACGGAGCCGAGACGTGAAACCTGACAGTGAAACCAGCCCAACGATTACAAGTCACGCAAAGAGCTATGGAAAGGTGCATGGTAGGAATCTCACTAAGGGACAAGGTCCGGAACGTGATAATCCGGTTAAGAACCAAAGTGAATGACGTACTATAGAAGTGTGGCAAACTGAAGTGCCAGTGGGCTGGTCACAGCTGTCGCAGAAAGGATGGTCGGTGAAGTAGACGGGTTCTCGAGTGAAGACCACGACTCGGCAAGGGTAGTGTTGGACATCCACCGGCACGTTGGAAAGACGACCTAAAGAAAGTAGCTGGTAGTGACTGGATGGCAAAAACGGGAGATTGGGCTTAGTGGCGCGCCCTGGGGTAGGTTTATGTCCAGCAGTGGACTGCTATAGGCTGAAAAGAAAGAAGATAGATCAATTAGACCTAAAATTTGTCAACAGATATTACGGATAACTACCTATTCAAGTCTATTTCGGGCTTTCACGAATACGTATAGACATAAAGTTCTAACTTTTGCCATACAATTACTAACTTTTATTAAGTACGTACAGTTGGCATTAAAGTGATGAACGCGGAAAATATTAAATAGAAGATATTTACGATTACCTTACACCTACTTCACACATTACTCTATTTCCTTTATTTAGGATTGTAATTTTAATTTTGTGCCTAAACGAACAGAGATACCTTATCATACTCGTAGCTACAATGATCATTTCTGTTGGCTAGTTACATGGTAGGTTATAGGTTTATGGTTATGAATATTTTGGTGCAAACTAGATTATTCATGTTCACAAAGGATGAAGACATGACTGTCATCAGTATTATTTTCTAACAGCAGAACAAATCTGTCTCAACATACGATCCTTTAGTCTTTGTAAATGGTCGACCTTTTTCTTATGTAGACTGTACAGCTAAATTAAGCCGTTAGACTGCGAAGTTTTATCAGAAGGGTCTTATTTAGAAGTAAGTGAATACTCTACAACGTAGCAGGCGCTGAGTTTTAATGAGGAAAAAGTCTAGCTGCTTTGTCAACATGTTGTTTATTTTGTTGGTGGCTCTTTATATACACATATGAAAAGTTAGGAAAAATTTTGTCGATGCTAATTTCTTAGTTTCTTCATACTACGTCAGTAGGAAACAAGCTAGTGGACCGCCAGATAGTGAAAGGTTACACCCTATAGATGCGAGCTACACCAGGGACATCACTCGTGCGTTATAGTCTGTCTTTTTAATGTTTACCTATGCTTGTAGTAGTGATATACCAGTATGACATCTGCCAGTGTGCGTGCTCTCAACGAGCTCTCAGCTAACAAATTGACACAGTGACACTGAGACAGTGTGTATGTACACTATTGTACAATATTGTACATGTTACTACTACAAGCATAGTAAAAAGGTATTCGTAAGAAAGAACGTCTATACCAATCCTGATAAATCATTTGAATACCCCTCTTGAAGAACTCCATACTACAGTTCACTGAGAAAACATCGACAGCTCCGAGCGGAGATAGACGGAGCTCATTCCACAATTGAAGCGTTATAGGAAAGTAGCATCTGTTTATTCTAAAATATCAATCAAATTTGAGAAGCTCTCAACCCGCTACTTGACAGAAAATATGTACCTACTACCTACGGACTGCTGGAATGAATAAAATGGCCAAATGATCTAACTGCTGAAGTCGATAGAATTGAGTGAGTAACCTCACTTGACTTGACTTGACTTTGAGTAACGCATCAAAATTCGGAGGTAAGCCTCCATGAAGCTTGTTCGTGTTACCTAGCCCTAAAATAAATATCTAGGTCATTAAAATTATGTCGAAAAAACCTGACCCCAAACTAACAGTAAGTGTCGGATGGCTTAGTAGTAGTATTTTAATATTTCTATATTAGTACTGACAACAGATAGAAACTTCTAAACATAGAACTAACACAAATAGTATAGCCAAAAAAATCGGATTGAAAATTAAATTTTGGGCGCTATAGCCAGGACTTTGTGCTATTTCCCAGTCCAGCTCTATAAAATCATCCTAGCGACAAAACCTAATTACAATTTGATATAATTAGGTTTTTTTGACATATACATATAACATTAAATAACTAGGGAGGTTTTGCTATTTGGAATTTCCCAAAGAGCCCAATTACGAATAACTTAAGCGTACACAAATTCGGATAGAAGAAATAAGTTTGCGATTTTGTAAGTTATGTCGCGATAACAGTTTCCTAACAACGCAGTCCGTAACATATCCTTAGCGCCTCTTTAAACGTGATAATTATCTGGGCCTATTACGGAGTTACCTAGAATCTGATGTATTTTTATTTGACGAGCGATTGTGGCAATAAGTTAGATCTTACATACGCGTAATAACTGATAGATGAGCAGACTCAGCACATAAAATAATGCTTAAAGAACTTAAAACTTTAATTTTAAAATAATCAATTTAAACACAGCTTCAGCGTGATACTTTGACAATTGCTATCACCATATGCCGATGCGTTAAAACTGATTTTCCAACTGCTATATTAACATACTTGACAGACCGTTTGTTTTGAAATTTTACAGAAATAGCAAAGTCAAAAATAATTATACCTATACTTACTAGAGAAAAGTAGCAGTAGCTCAAACTGCAATATACAGCATAGAATTTCGTATAAACCCACTTGCATCCTAAGAATTGCATTTCATCTGTCCGTAGCGGTCTCCATGATAAATGTTCCAGTCGTTTTATAAGTTTACCGGACGACGACTAGGAGTAACCGCTCTTGGAGGCTCCTATGTCAGCGGCTGGCGTCATTAACTGTGAGATAGATTGATACGTTTGTAAGAGTTATTCACGAACTAAGCACACAACAGTACATTCGTGTGTTAAGTGAACTAAAATGTGATTGGATAATACAACTTAATATTTTTAATTTCGTTAATGTTATATTTTTTTTTATTCTGTAGCCTAATTGTTTATTTTTTAATTTTAATGTAATCGTGAAATTTGTATGCCAAAAAGGAAGATCACAGCATGTACCTACAAAACAATGCCTGTGTATCACAAATAAATAAATGAATTATGACTTATGACTAATCTTTCCGTGTTTCCGGATACATGCAACCTTGGTGTCTTCAAGGCAAGGGCTTATAGGCATATTCTGAGTAAGCCAGTTCCACCGTCGGCTTCGTTATCGCTTACCACCAAGCCAGACTGAGGCTAAAAGCAAACACATTTTAAATAAAAAAAATCTTCTCGATTATTTGCATTGGGTTTCGAAATAAATCCATTTTCAGTAAAAAAAATAACTCTTGAATTACCGCTTCTCTTTATTCAGTCCATGGACTGTTCAATATTATTTTAATAACCTTAATGAACATAGCCCGGGCTTGTGATCCCCAACCCGCATTTGGCAAGCGTGGTGATTATGCCAATACCCATAAATTGTACCGATGACTTGATTTCAGTGATGGAGGCCTTTGCCCAGCAGTGGGAAAAGTAAATCGGCTTATTACTATACTTTACTTTTTTAATGAATATAATTATTTTGTGAAAAGAGAGATGCTTAACGAACTTGCCCTTTCTTATCAACAGAAACCATAATACGTAAACCTGTCCATAGTGCCCATGAACGTATTAATCAGAACAAATGAAGTGTTTATCCGTTTTGATGTAAACTTCTACAGTCAGTGAAAAAAAAAAAAGAAATAATTTTCGTAGCATAAAAGCATTTTGCAAAAATCAAATATTTTTCTTTTGTACACTACCAACAAAGGGAAAACAAACAAATTTGCCAATGTGACACTCCTTGAAGAGGAGGTGCGAAAGAAAACAGTAAAACGCAAGATAAATAGTAAAAAGATTAATTAAGAGGGTAGAAAAATACTGGGCGTGAGTTTACGTGAGTAGCGACCGAATTATGTAATAGAATCCCACTATCACTATTACTGTCCTGGAAGCAGGCTGGTGTCGTAGCAGGAGTGGCGAGGGTCCACAGGTGGTCCAGCAGTAGTAGCAGCTGCAGGTAGGAGGTGGCCGAAAGGTCGGGCGTTGTACAGCTGCTACGAAGTCGGTATCCGAGAGGTGATCAAATATTTTTCTTTTGTACTAACAAAAGGAAAACATTTGATCTTTACAAATGCTTATAAACAACGAAAATGACTTTATCGATTTTTATTCACTGACTTGCTTACCCAACATGATTATAAAAATTGAGAACTGAATATATATTTTTTGAAACCATAAGAAAGGATAGTTATTACAAATTAATATTCATCAGTTTCTCTAAAGACGAGAAAGCTTGGCGAGCGCTCCGTCAGCCGGGAAGATCGTAATAATTGAAAAGCTTTAATCCGAGCTCGACCTGTAAGCTAAGAATACCAAAAGCGCAATGTGAATTAATCTTTTATAATTTTGTTTTTATTACACAACGGAGCTAAGCAATCACTGGACCACCCGGTGGATGTTCAACGACCATAGAATAGGCTCCTAAAAGATCTCTGGGTTATTAGCTCTCAGGAGAAACATCACACTGCTTAAGCAGAAGTATTTCGGTAAGGTGAAGGTATTTTCGTGGTTCTCTATTTCATCCTATAATTTTTTATTCATAATCTAACATCTCATGATGTTTTTTATCATAATCATAATTTCTCCGAATGATCACTTGCCCGAACTTAATATGTCATGATATCACGTCTCCGAAAATTGAAATTCCTAAATACGGTGTGCCCTGAAAATTCTTTGTCATAAATATTGAAATCCATAACATTTGGAGCTCGTTCGCAGCTGCCTGCTCCTCAGCTCGCGGCCCTCTCGCCCCTACGCGCCTACGCGGCTTTGAATCACACTCTAGGGGTATAGTAGGGCAAATAACGTGTCGGTGTTACGGCGATTATTTTCTGTTACTGAAACCTTTATCGTTTTTGTTTTTAGGATGCACAATGTTATTATAAACTAATATTATGCAATAAGACAGTCGGAGATATTGCTTTTTGACATGAGAAATTAGGCACATATTATTATTAGAAGTGATAAGAGAAGTGATTTTCGGACAAAATAAATTCGGAGATGTACTGAGTACCTATTTTCATACAGATGGGCAGCCTGAAAAATCTGCTTTTCCTATCTCTTTCACAATATTTTACAACCAAAGAGCTATTTAATAAGTTATCTGCTTAAGCAAAAAAAATACATTAAAGTCAAAAATGTTGATAATATAATATACAAATATCACACTACACATATTAGCTTACCTACCTTATTCACAGCTTTCTTGTACATATTTGTTACTTCGAACTTTTAATTGCTGAAATTCTTCTGATACTTGTTGCTAAGGTTGACGACCTTTACGGGTAATAGAAACTGAAACCCCCTTCAACTCCCGAAATATTAGATGTGATCTCAAAAAGTTTCATATTAAAATCATTTCCACTCTCCTCTAAAGGTGCCATTTTTTTCATGTAAGTTTTTGGAATGTAGTGAGTTAGTTTTTAAAGAATAGTTTGCCTACTCCACTTAACGAAGCTGATAAGTTTTGACCAGTTCACTGCCCTCCAACCATAATGTGGTCAGAAAAGCTGAAATTCTTCTGATACTTGTTGCTAAGGTTGACGACCTTTACGGGTAATAGAAACTGAAACCCCCTTCAACTCCCGAAATATTAGATGTGATCTCGAAAAGTTTCATATTAAATTCATTTCCACTCGCCTCTAAAGGTGCCATTTTTTTCATGTAAGTTTTTGGAATGTAGTGAGTTAGTTCTTAAAGAATAGTTTGCCTACTCCACTTACCGTAGCTGATAAGTTTTGACCAGTTCACTGCCCTCCAACCATAATGTGGTCAGAAATAATTGGTTTTTAATTGATTTGTGGTACACCAAACCTGTTAAGCCACAACTATTTAACCATGGGTCAGATCAGCTTTCGACCTCTAACCTACTAATTTTAG
The DNA here is from genome assembly GCA_947369235.1 of Udea olivalis. Taxonomy (NCBI): domain Eukaryota; kingdom Metazoa; phylum Arthropoda; class Insecta; order Lepidoptera; family Crambidae; genus Udea; species Udea olivalis. The sequence goes on along the minus strand of OX376341.1, from coordinate 10,500,312 downwards.
GCAACGATAAGTTCAAATGTAAACATCTAACGTAAAACCTTAAATGAAGTATCTTTGCAAGAAATAAATAAATAAATAAATATCTGGGACAATTTACACCAAGATCATCTGACCCCAAACTAAGTAGAGCTTGTACTATGGGTGGCAGAGACTGATAAACATACTTAAATATTTCTAAATACATACTTAAATAGATAATAACACCCAGACACACAACAAACACCAATGTTCGTCACATAAATGTTTGTCATGGGTGGGGATCGAACACACTACCTCCGGTGCTAAAGGCAGGATCGCTGCCATTGCACCAACAGGCCAGTCAAATTTAATATTACGGTGCATTTCAATTCTTGTCGTCTTTCTCGTCTTTTAAAAAAATCGCTATGTTTCCCGACACCAACAGCTTAAGGTTTTTGCAGAATTTAATATACCGATAATCACAGCAATGGCAAATAAAACATATCTAGTGAAAAGAGAGAGAGGCATTTTTTTCTATTGCCTGCTATAAACTAAAAAAGTATAAATTCTATCTCAGAAAATGAAATGGCTTCTACTTCTACTCTAGTAACCTTATTTTTACTATCTTATCCTACTATCTTTTATCATTCAGTTAACAAAGTGCTATGTTAAATATCTTTTCACACGTTCATTCAATTATGCGATGCAAAAACAAATTGAAAATGGCTGGCATTCCGGCTCTACAATCTAGTCTAGTTCCCATCGAAAAACAGATGTAACCCGAATATCGGCAAAAAACGGGTCACAAAACACAGGCTGCGCCGCCACATTAATAATTTATCAACCACATGACGTTGTTTGCTAATAAAGCGCAGAATCGCTGGAAATATTAATAAAAGCAGCTTGCAAACGGAACCGGGATCGTCGGACCGGCGGCGCCTATGACAAATGACCAGATGGAACTTTCATTTAGTTTCCATTAAATTTAAACAAGCAAATCACGGATTATATGACAATTAACAATACTATTTAGTTGGCGCGAGTTTCGACTTTTGTTTTTATACCTCATTTAGCAGTTTCCAAACAATAGGTTGTAAGGCAACATCAACAGACCCCTTTTCGAAATGTATGTTTCTAGATCAAGTTGTTTTTAAATAAATCATAATTATATTTAAAATTGTAAATTATAATTAGTACAGTACACGTTTGATCTAGTGACTTTTTTGGATAAGAACTCAATAATTATTTAACGTTTTATTCGAAAAAAAAACAGAAGTAACGTCGGTTTTGAAACCATTTTAAGTTGTATGAGACTTTGAGAACGTAATTTTTATGAAAAATTGACCATTTCATTTACTAAACGTTTGACAGGGATTTTATTGAATAGATTTATGATATGGAAATAAGTGCCACAAGTGTAACATTTTTTATTTAAAATAAAAACGTGAAAAACGGCTCACGCGCACCTGTGCCGCCAGTGTCCAGCCGGACGGATAAGGGCCCTTAACATAATCAAAAAATAAATTGAAAAGGGGCCCTATAAAAACTTTTAGTTTGTTTACTTAGGTATGTACAGTTCATTTTATGGCCCTTCAAAGTTGGGTGGGCAAATCCATTTTCGAAAGTGTGATGTGATATGTATACTTAGAATAATAACGCTATAGAAACCTAGTCTGCGCGCACTGTTCGAAGCAACTTAATTGGAGCCATGATTGGCTCCATACGGACCGCTTCGCAGTGTTCATTACAGCTCCGCAATGTTCAATGTCATAGCGAGCCGCACGTAAGCAAGTAATAGTCACGCATGTGTGGAACGGATTAGTGCCGCATTTCTGACGGGGCGATTGTATGAAGAATATCCGTCTATACGTTCTTATTCTAAGTATGTATAGCAATTTTTGTTATGGAACCATATGATCATTCATAAAGACAGACGCATCGACGCATGACAGTATCAACACTGATCTACTCGTATATTACGATGGGGACCTATATAAAAATTGCCAAAACCTTAGAAAATATAATATATATTACAAGCTTGATTTGAATTTAATAACTAAATACCATGTAGGAAACAGCAGTTAATACATTTTCTATATTCTAGTTTACTCAGGGAATTTATCATACCATCACGAGTATATCCCAAACAGGGTAGTCAGAGGCAAGTGACTGTGGCCGTCATGGTGAACGGAACACTCAGAAGCCCACAAGAGGTTTTTTTTTCTTGTATTAAAAATAATACGACAGACAGACGTCCTGATGAAGGTCGTTGGATTCTGGTGGTAGCTGGCTGCCTAAAAACGGCCGTCTGAAAATCTATGGGCAGGGTCTATGTTCAGCAGTGGGCTTCTTAAAGCTGGAAATGATGATCCATTTGTCTAATTAACATAATTCTAGGCTCCAAAATCGGCCAGCAATTTAAATTTAAAAATTCATGAGCGAAAGCTTTTTTCGCGATATTACGGAGCTACTGATTTATCACTAGCGTGATGGGCGCAATGCAAGGAGCCGTCTCCAACGGGAAATATATGGGCCTCTTTGAAGCGCAGAAAGATGGGTAATTTCATTGAATTTATGAACGTATCACCAACGAAATGGCCAAGTTGAAAATTCAGATGTAAAATTGCGATAAACATTGTGACCGAACGGCTGAATCAACTGTGCTTTAGATGAAAGAAACTAGCGTGACAAGTTTTCAGTCTAAATAAAATCAATAGTTACGCAACAATGTTGAAATTAGTAAAAGACATAACCCGTACTGTTTTCTTGACAGGCAGCAACTTTATTCAAATAGACTGTATCAGTACTTTCAAATCGTCAAATTCACAGCAAAATATACTAAATAATAGACATAAATACCATAATAATATGGATATGTAAATAAACAGTATACAGACATAATGCAACTCTACCACCGCGTCGGAGTTGTTTCTTGCTGAGAAGACCCGGCGAGAAACTCAGCAGTTACTCTTTTAAACTTGGTTTGGGTTTACAACAGGTGTTAGTAAAGTACCAGCAGTGTATCATTTTGATACAAATAAACCTAAAAGAATATAAAACAAAGAGAGAAAAAAAACTATAAAAGAATATGAAACAAAAGTTCATTTAAACAATTCAAAAATAAAAATTGTTAGTCAGCTGTACATACTAGGTACCTATTAACAATTACAATAAAACATCTGTTACAATAGAGCTATTTAATCCCGCATCGAGCAGAGCGCTTACACCCAGGCATTTTTATCTATAAGATAGTATTTTGTAGTATAATAGCCCTTTTTTAATAAAGCTGTTTTAATGGGATTTTTGAATCTATGTAAAGGTAACTCACAAATGGTTTTTGGAATTTTGTTGTAATAATGTATACCTTGCCACAAAAAGGATCCTAAAACTTTTCTTTAAAATTGTAAACAGTAATTGATGCAGTTATTAAGCCCAAGTAATAATAAAAAAGTTTCAGTTTCAGGTTCTTAATTTCCAGTACAACAAAAAGTACCCTAGTAAGTAGGTAGGTTTTGCCGAGGTATTGTATGCACGTAATTTATATTGCTATTTTTTACACATTTATTGATATCCAAACTAAAATCACCAATGTAACCGATGAGCATACAACCTAATTGAAACAAGAAGTTCTTCGAAAATACAAGCAAACGACACCTCAAATCCAAGAAAGAACTCAGTATGCGCAAACGGGTGATACAAAAGCAATATGAAATACTTACAAAACGGCACCAGTAACAAAACAGGATATTTTGTAAACATTTTACTGCGTCCCAGACTGTGACGATATTGTGGACGCTGTCGCGGCAAAATGGCACTTTTACTGCCCTCCGCGACGTTCACTGGCGTTACGTCTTGGGGTTGTTGCCATTTTGGAGGGAAACGGTTTTTAAAATAAATTTTCATTTCGAATTCAAGACAAACTTTTTGAAGTGATTAAAGCTCATTTAGGAGCCAGATCTGCTTTCACTGAAGATGGTTTCGGAAATAGACGGGTTACATTCCCTAAAATATGGTTGAGTGGAACGGTGGCTGGATCATACGTCAACTGGTGAACAGGTCCCACTTTCGGAAACTGGTCTGCTGAGGTTCACTATAATTTGGGTATCGTAATGATAACAACTATATTGATGTTGAAACTGTATGACTCTGGTTACAAATTGTAAACCACCTCTTTTTTAAAAGAGCAACTACTGAGTTTCTTGCCGGGTCTTCCTAGTGGAATCAGGCTTCCGTCGCCGGTGGTAGAGTCACATTATATGTATGTATTATATTTAGTGTATAGATTGATTTAATATTATTTATTTTTATACTATATCCAAATTTAAAATGTTAAATGACGATTCAAAAGAACAATATTCATGGTCTACTTGAATAAAGCATTGTTGAGTTTTGAGTTTTTTTTTTGAGAAAACGATTACGTCGTAACGATTGGCCGATAAAAGGCAAACAAAGAAATACATTGGAAAACCAAAAAATAAATTTATTTTGTTTAGCATGTAAATTAAAACACATTTTTTCATCGAGCTACTTTAATACAAATAATATAATAAAAGTGATTTCCAGAAACAGATTTCAGGAGAATACGTTAAGTTTTCAATAGATACAAAATTTACTAAGTGTCAAGTAATGTAGTGTTATTTTGTACGCCAGTAATTTGTAAATATAATAAAATCAGTAATTATTGCATTAAAATATTATTTGCCATTAAATTTTCTGAACCAATAAACTAAATAATTTATTGGTCAAATGAACCGATGCAGTACAAAGTGAGATAAATTAGCACATCGATCTATTTAAAAGATATGTAGAAGATTTTGTGATTTACTTGTAATATCAATGGTTTGCAATTGATATTACAAGTAAATCACAAAATCACTAGAAAACTAGTTTACTCTGTAGATTTCACTAACGATTACAACCAATTTTAACCGTGGTACCTACACATACCATCTTAGTTACCAGACCAGACTCATTGAAAGCAGTGGTTTAAAAATGGTTCAAATCGAAATTGTATCAACTGTAGCTCTAAATGGTTAGTTTCAAAACAGCAGTGAAAGTCAATAAGTGAAAATATCAGGCACAAATAACATCAAATAAATTGAACGGTTGAACGACAAAGGAGAACAATATCAGCAGACGCGTGACCTGAAATTCAATTTTGTTTCCTTTTACATGTCAATAAACGCGTATTAAACATGAAAGTATTGTTCTCAATTGCATTGAACACCTACCTCATGAGAGGAATTTTACTTTTTCACTGAGCTCACTGTCAATGACGTTAGAGTTCAGTTTCCGATGATGGTTAAAATCCTACGAATACTCGGCTGTATTGCCTCGTGTGACTCGTAAAGTTGACAAAACACCATTCGTAGCCTCTTCTAAGTACAATATCTTTGAGCCAACTGCAATTTTCGTATGTGTACGACCGTTTCGTGTGAGTATGAAACTTAGGTACTTAGGCACCGGACGATGCCGGAGTTAATACATTAATTTAGCCCTAAAAGTCGTTGCCCAAGTCTTCATAAAATACGTAAAAAGTTTAATGTCTTTACCGACACATGTTTTGATAGTAGTGGTTACTCGTTTATTTTTAGTTACTTGGTGAAAACGTATTTTTTGTATATGCGAAAATGTTCTTAAAAGATTCAAATACAATATTTAAAAAAAAGCTGGGAAAGAGCTAGAAATTAGTAAAGTGAATGATTAGTGTAAATCTTCTTGATTATGACTTTCGTTGCCATGCCGGTTGAATGTGGAATTAATGAAGCAGCGCCAAAACAGCAGTGCACTCATTCCTGTCACGCAAAGTACGTACACTAACGACAACTATTTCAATGTTTATCTGTTATATCTTCTAAACTTTGTCCTGGGTACACCAGAAAGGGAACATGTATTGATTTTCAATCCAATTTTTTGGTTCGACCTCAAATGTGGTGAATCACCACGATTGTCTCTTACGCATTTATCCGTGCTCTAATAACTTAAATATGCACATTAGCCGACCTAAAATAAATACCCAGAATTCAGGCAAATTACAGGGTTATGCGTATAACGTATCTATATATGATTGTGTCAAATCCTTTTTACTACTATTAATTCGTCAATATTTACAATTTAAATCAGTGTAAGTTAATTAAATAATAATATATCTGAATTTCATGACTGAACTTTATAAATACCGATGCCATTAAAATTTGTGCACGCCAGTGGTCTTATCAACTACTAAACAAAGTTGCAACTGTCTGGCGATACTGTCGCGCACAGTTGCACCTCGCTCAAGACCTGCAACGAAGTGTCAACTAACCACTCCAAGTTGGCCCGTTACGCGCGCCGCGACTTCGCAAGTGATAGTAACTACACCGCGCCTCTAACTGAATTATTCAAACTGCTGGTGTCGCGGAACCTAAATAATTAGATTTTATGTATGGATCGTAGTTACGAACTGATCTGCAGTCGCACTAAGTTGCCATACAGTCTGGGGACAAATGTTTGATGTAATTTCTCAGAGTCGTGGCCTCACTGCCAAATAAAAAACACAAGAAAGTCGATTGTTGAAACGCACCGGTGCGTGGTGTGGCATTGAAAGTGGTACAGCACCCGAACTCAGATCGTGGATCTTGTAGTCCCGAGTTCATATTTGGCCAGATCCATTACCTTTGACGACCGACTTGGTGTAATGGTTAAGAAGTTGGCTACTACACCAGAGGTCGCGGGTTCGATCCCCGCACAGTACAAACATTTGTGTGCATGAACATGTCTGTTTGTACTGGTCTGGGTGTCTCCTATGTATAATAAGTATGTATTTACAAAAGAAAATGTATTTAAGTATGTTTATCCGTTGTTTAGTATCCCATAACACAAGCTTTAATTAGCTTACTTTGGGGCTAGATGGCGCTGTGTGGAATAATGTCCAGGGATATTATTTATTATTTATTATTATTATTTATTACCTTTGTGTTCATATCCGACTAACTCTCTAGGGCTCACTGATTCTAAGTATAATGTTCATTGGTATAATATCACGTTCCATATTTCTGATTTTCCTAATCGTGACGATCCATAATATTGTGTGGCACATTTTCAGATATCCTAATAAAGTGTGGTCTTCAATTGTTTGGCATAAGTATACCTTCAATGTACACATAAATGTTTCAAAGCATGAAAATCAAAATGAATAGTAACTGAAGGCATATTTTTTAAAGCATAATAATTAAAACAATTATTAAGGTGACATCCTATTAACACAATGAACATTATGCTTAGCAAACAATATTATTTTGGTTTAATTTACGTGCTCTAACTAACCAAGTATAATAAGCAAAGTGGTCTGGTCGCAGTTCTAACCTAACCTAGCTATATCGGTCGAATTGACCTACCCTAACAAACCAAATGAAATTGGTATTAGGGGTTTTACTAATTATAAATATAAATAAATATGCGCCAAATAAATATGTGCCAGCCAACAAAAAAAAATGAGCCATCTTAAATTATGCCTCAGAATATTAGGATTAACTTTATTATGCCAAAAGTAATTCACTACTTATGCTATGTAATAATATGCATTTGGATTATTGTGCTACTTAAAAGTTATGCCGAGCATACATTATGAGAAGTTAATGTTATGCTGTATAATCTTATGCCTAATGAGTTATGCCCAGCACCTTAAGGATTATCGACGTTATGAGTAAAGTTAGTCCCCCACTCTCTAGTGATGGAAAAAATCGATAAAAAACCAAATCAACCCGGATAACAGCAGAAAGCTCGCCACCTACCACGTAGAGTTTTAATACTATTGGTGAAAAGTGGGCTTCTGAGTGTTCCGGTCACCATGACGTCAACAGTCACTTACCTCTGACTACCTCGTTTGGGATATCATCATTTCAGCCGAACGACGCCCACTGCTGGGCATAGGCCTCCCCTCTCGTTTGGGATATAGTAGTGATTATATACTATGTTATCTTAAGTGTAATTTCTTTTAAATGAGATAATCTCTAGATTATGGGCAAAGACATTTCTATCGGAAAAACAAACAGAAATTGAAAAAAATGCGTTTTTGTTTGGCTGTTTATTTTTAATACGTCTTTGGGTTGGGGTTTAACTTCTCAATTTGGTCTAAATGGGGATACAATTATGTCATACTACGCCAAAGTAAAACAATGAAGCAACTATCGAGCGATATTGCCGCATGCAGCTCTGTAGCACCTGCTGCTAAGTCTACACTTAACTTGGCATACAAGATCCAGCTGGGATCGTAAGCCTAATTGTTTACAGCCTGGACGACAGTTCGAAAACTATGTGGAATTTCTGAGAAATAAGCAGAATACGACCTTCAAATGATGCGTGCAGGAAAAAAATACCTTCAATGTTCGAAAAAAGCTTTGAAAGAGATCCCGCTGGCCCATACGTCGCATTCGCTTCCTGCAAATGCATAGGTGATGGCCCGCATAGGGGGAGGCGATGTTCAGCAGTGGACTAAGATAGGCTGGTGATGATGATGATTCTGCACTGCGGCCCTTACCTCGCTGCTCGCGAGGTCTACAAGGCCCCGAAACCACAAACCGCTTCGCTGCCGTATCCAGGTGTAATATGTTATGTTGCTGGTTGTGTATCACTTACGTTGATCAGTTCAATGAATACAATGACTGCTGAAAGAGATTGCGATTTAGCAAAAAGTAAAGTAAAGTAAAGTAAAAAATCATTGTTCACTTAAGCTTTTACAAAGAAGCACTTATGAAAGGTCAAAATCCACAAAAAAAAAATATAAACAATAATAGAAGTAAATAAAATAATACAATAATAGTACATATCCTAAATAAACATAATGCTATCTACCACCGGTTCGGACGTTGCTTCTTATCGAGAAGACTCCAGCAAGAAACTCGATAGTTACTCTTTTGAACTTTGTTTGGTTTTACAACAAATAAATTCAGAGTACAATAAAAGAACAATAAAAATACATTATTTGAACAGAGGAGCAGATTATTCCTACTATGACCACAAACTCTTGTCGTTCAAGTAATCCTCCACATTATAATAACCTTGTTTTATCAACTTTGCTTTAATTGTAGACTTGAACTTGTGAAGAGGTAGATCAACAAGACTTTGAGGTAGTTTGTTATTATTTAAAGTATTTTACGGATTGACCCACAAAGGAATTTATATTTATGTAGATTGCTTTGAGGTTGATTGTATTAAAGTCGAGGGCTTTATATCTGATGTGCGCGCATGTAACTTCACAAGTGATAACTGCACAACGCCTCCTGTCGCACTAACTTAAATTTTAGATGAATAATTCAAAATGCTGGTTTCACGAAACGAAATAATTAGGTTTTATGTGTGCATCGGAATGCTAAATGTGAGGCGCTCACTAGTACGAGTAGCTTCCAGATTTTAAATGGTGTTAATGTATTTCGCAGTATCATTTGTTAAGTATTATTTGGTCTATAAACGTTTGCCACTATTATCGCAAAGGTTTGAAAGGTTCTAAACTGGAGAACGTTTTGAAGTGGGCACACCGTGAGACGCACCCCTGCAAGGTGGACGGACGACCTGGTAAAGGTGGCAAGATTCCGGTGGATGCAGACGCCTGCAACCGGACGCTTAGGAAACTCGCGGGGGAGGCCTATGTTCAGTAGTGGATGTCTTTTAGCTGTGAATGATAATGATGACTATTTTCGCTGGTTTTGCATGTTTTTTCGCTAATAAAGCCTAAAGTGCCGACAAATCTTAAAGTTTCATTCTCATCATGCAACCGACAAAATTTAGGTTTTACTTTTAACTAAAATTATTTGTGTATTTCAGGAGAACTTCGAGGTTAAGAGTTTATGTGCTTATTTAAAGTACATCATTAAATAAAGTTGTCCTGAATACTTGAACACCCCAACAGACGTTGCGGCGCTCATAGAATTTCAACTCTGGCTTTAAAGAAACTTACTGAAGTAGCACCAAGTAAAGTCATTTGTTTCAATTCCGAGTGTTTTTATCACACTACAAGTTTTCTAGTATTTTCAAATCAGCAAAATGTTAGATTCGAAGCACTTAGTGACTCTAGACATAATTCTAATTAACATCTTTTTGCTGTCCTGTTTAAACCAACAAAGATTATTTGTCCGAGTTTCAGCCAAAACAAACATTTAATGGGAAGAACAATATTTTTTGTTAAACACAAAATTATCTAAGGTCAGTGTGGGGAAGTGTAGCTCTGGGGTTTTTGGTGGCAGCTACATCTGTTGTTGTGAGTAAAACTAATTTCAATGTATACAATCTCAATCTTTTGACGTTATCGTCATTTTGAAATCTTTCACATTTTCTAAGACAAACTCCAATTCACATGTGAATGTAAATCTATAAAAATCTTGGTGATTTTGAAGAATCTGATAATTTTATACCGTTAAGTTGTTTTTTTACTAACCAAAGTTATTATTTCTCTTATAATTTTGTTGGAATTGTTGAAAATAAGATATTTACGTCCATAAGAAAAATCTAACCTCAATTTTTTATGGCTGGGGAAGTGTGCCTACGTTGCATGAGGCAAGTGTGTCTATATGTCACACTTGCCCCAACTCAGGGGTTACAAACATTTGGTCTAATATGATGAACAATAATATAATTTGGTTTGATTGTGTAATTTCTGATTGCTTATGTTTTACTTTTTAGTAATTAGAAATAACACTTAGCAACTTCACTATTTCGGCTTCTGTACACCAAAGTGAAAATAGAAACCTTACACAGCTTGTAAAAAAAAGTACTTTTAAACTATAGACAGGTTGAAAGTGCTGTAGAACATAGGTCGAAAAACAAAAAAAAATTACATAATCCCAAACAGCAGATCGACTTGCTTTGTAGGGAGACGAAAAAAAAATGGTTATGGTGGGCTAAAGAAAGTGGTTCAGTTAGGGAGCAGCTGCACTATCACCTGTTTAAGGCTTAAAAGTACTTTTGTTCAAAAACATTTCCTAGATATTGTAAGAGCACCTTAAATAGGTAGATATTAAAATGTGCCAACATTTATAATACGCTAAGTTTTAATAAAAAAAATCCTGGACTGTAAGAGCAACTTCAATAGGTTGATATAAAAATGTGCCATTTAAGAATTAAAATAATTATATGTAGGTTTTTTCTATTTCACTTTGTTGTTTTTAGCTGTCTTTGCAAGATTTTTAGATAAGTTTTTTTCTTAGTTTTGGATACAAGGTATTTTTTTTTTTCAATACCTACACTTTCAATACTTTTAGAATAAGTGAAAAGATTTTTAATATTAATAATAAAATAAGAGGAAAAACTCTTTCAATAACGGTTCTTACTTAAAAATGTTTTTTACCCCTGCCCAACATAGTATGCCACACTTACCCCCTAACTTTTGCTCCCTTAAACTATTCTCACAAACTACATATATTATGTAATATAGTCGTCAAATGATTGATTCCCATGATCAGGAAGTACATACTTTGCATTTTTAAATTTAAAATAGCTGTCTATTGTACACTGACGATATAGTCACACTTGCCTCATTTTCTTGGGTAAGTGTGTCTACCATAGCATTTTATAATTGACCCTAAAAACAAATGATTAATGGACAATATTGTGTAAAGCACTTTGTTACCAGCTAGTTAAGAACCTTATTATATTTTGTTTTCACAGAGAGTGAGAAATTAAACCTTAAACTACTTTATTTTTAAGTTCAAAATAAACTTGGAAAAAAATATGACACACTTACCCGTATCAACCTTCTATGTATTTAATAACAGTCTCCGATTAGATTTCTGAATGCTCTAAGGATTTGGGTCAAAGGCATGTTGTAAGAAGGTTTTAAAACTGTGCATCCAGTTTTCAGAAAAAAAATGCAAAACCACCAAACTAGGCCAAACTGTAAAGAGAGAAACTCTATGCAGCGGCTGCCGAAAAAAATTACTATCACAGCTTGTCGGTGCAGTCATGTGTGCAGGGAAACTATTTTTTAAATATTGTTATAGCTAATTACAAGGATATTGAATAAGGTAAAATACCTTTTCCAAACAGCGGCTTATGCCGAAGCTAAGAATTTATGCACATTTTATTAAATACTAGCTTTTGAACTTCATTTTTATGACATACTTATTTCATAAAAATGAAATAAGTATGTCATAAAAATGAAGATTTTTCTGACTAATATACTAGTTATTCACAAGATCCCGTCTTAGTTAGCACCTACCTACGTCCTAAAAAGAACCCCCATGAAAAATTTGAAACTCCTAGCACTTGTAGTTTTTGAAATTTCGTGATGAGTGAGTGAACGCTTTTATATATTTTAATAATTTTACGTGCATATTTTTTAATTTCACAATATATCAGACAGTAACCTTAACTGGAAGTCACACATCGACAATAACAGAATCGCCAGTCAGTGCTATGCTTTATCAGTACTGATAGATATTTCATCGGTTGAGGTCGCAAAAAGCGCGTATTATGGTAATATCTACCCCATTCTCTCATATGGAATAATATTTTGGGGTAATTCAGTTAACGTTAACGATACTTTTATATTACAGAAGAGAAGTTTAAAAATTATTTACAGCAAAAAAATTTATGATTCTCTACGACTATTATTTAAAGAAAAACAATATTTAACTTTAACTGGCACATCTTAGAAATAGCTTTGTTCGTCAAAAATAATATGCAATTGTATACGAAAAAGTCTGAAATGACATGACTACCTTTGCAAGCCATTATGTAAATGCATGATTTACAGTGGAAGTACATTTAACAGTGCTATACAATACAATACAATACAATGTATTACTGACATTATAAGTGTAAAACTATTTGCGACAAAACTAAATCGGTGCATGGCTTTTAAACAATGTATTTTACAATTTAAATGAATTTTATAATAGAGACACATCCCTGGACATTTTAAGCACCTAACAACAACATGAATGTGACATTAACAATAATTTATGATTAACATGAACATCCCTCTCTCTCTCTCTCTCTTTATATGCAGATGCAATACAATTAACAATATCTAATAATTTAATGAAAATATAAAAAATCTACATGAAAATACTTACACTACTGTTTATGTATAAATTATTGTTGAATGCCCGAAACAGGTAAACCAGTGTACTGTAATTTTGTAATGCCAACTAGCTTAAGACATCCATGGTTTATTCAATAAATATTTCTGATTTCTGATATATCGGAATCGATTAATCCAATTATTGTGTTGTAAAGGACAAAATGTATCACCGTCAAATTCTCTTGATGATGAAATAACTTTTAATCTTAAGGATTGAAATGCTTGTGTAGTAATAATGCTTAAAATCTACCTTTTAATTTACATATTTTTTAACACATTACATACCTTAAAGCTACTTATTTATAAAAGATAGATGTATTGTGTCGAGAACTTTTTTATGGGTCTACTAAAAACCTATATTTTTATAGTATGTTGTATGCACGTATAGTCAACAGTGGGGCCAGCGCTGGCACGAAAAGATTTTGGATAGCGCTTTTTTCCCGAATTACTTTATAAGTGTCAATCGATCTGACTGAAAACTAATTATTTCGGAACAAAAATATGCTTATATATCAGTAATAATGTAACTTTTTAAAAGTGAAAGAATTTTTAAAATCGGTTTGGATGTTTCGGAGATTACTTGTCCCAAACATACAAACTCACAAACGCTTACCTCTTTATAATATTAGTATAGCAAATAATTGTGTTACTTCACGGGTGTGAAACGTGGCAACCTTCTTGCATCAGCTCAGGTCCTCATTAACCTTTGCCTTATTCCAATCGCTTATATCCGGCTGGATAATATAATTTTCGCTACAATTTACAATTTCGTCAGTGTACCTATTTAGGTACTAACGCATTTTCTAAGCTGGATATTTATCCAGCTTAGAAAATGCGTTAGTACCGGGTAACCGCAGACTAGAATGAAAGATAATCATCATCATCATCCGTGCGGTCTATCCCGGATGTGAACCCACTAAGTGTGTAATAAGGCCTCCCTTCTAGTTACCCAATTTTGGGATATTGTCTTAAGCATACACTGATAAAAACTGTTAAAATCTAAAACCAATGTAAACTCACGACGTACCTGCATGGAGTTTTTAAACCAGTCATCGAGTTAGTAACTGGAATACAATGTCATGAGTCGGAAAGTTAGCAACCTTATGTGTCCGTATTCCGAACTCACTCGTCTACATTCGTCGCGATAAGCCCAAATACGAGCAAACCACTGTCGTTCGAAGTTGTCTCTTGTCGTGCTCGCGTCAACGTTGTCTTGCGAACTAATTTGCGGCTTGTACGAGTCTGTCCGACATAAGCGGCTAACAAAACCTGCACGAGAAGTGCTCTACTTGAACGTATCTAAACTTCCCATTTAAAAATCATTTTTATTTACGTATTTGTATTTATTTGAAATATTTCCGACAGATTATCTATTTTTAGATATACTAGAAAAAATTAACTGGTATAAGGAATCGGGTGGCATTTTGTGTGTTAATTATCTTATCTATCTATTTATGAATATAAATGAATCGCCAAATGTGTTGCTAAGCGCAAAACTCGAGAACGGCTCGACCGACAACAGGGCGATTCTTTTTTTCATATTTTTATACACAAATAAGGTTCTCAAGGAGAGAAAAAACGTATACTACGCGTACCGCGGGAAAAGAACAAATAAAAAGCTAGTTAAGGTTAATACAACAGGTGGAGAAGATGGACTGTGACCTCAGCGGAGCACACCCATAACATGTCTAAAATATACCATAAGGAAGTAATTTGGGCGATTAAGAGGGTTTGCTTTTTGCGTTTGGGGTAGATCGTAAACGTCGCATTTTTTTAAGGTTTTCGTATTTATTAAGCTCAATTCAAATTAAGCATAAATTATCTCTCTATTATTGAATGCACCTTTTAATTTCATAATTATAACTTTAGCTGGGTACAGTAAATTTTGAAGTGTGGTTTTTATTTGATTTAGCAAATTATTGGCGATTACCTAATTTTAGACAATTCAATGTATTTTCAAATAGTATATGCACAAAATAATAGAGCAAACATTTCAGTTTTATTTCAATTCAATGAAATAATCACGAAAATCTTACAAAAATGCAACGTTTTGGATACACCCCCAGCTAACGCTCTTAAGTTAGTTTTGGTGCGAAAGTGATTGCACAGCAAAATATAAAAGTTATCCCTCACCTGGAGCATCTCCCTGTAATGTAACGTTACAAAGTCGAGCACAACATTAGTGAGGGAGGAGAACCGAGCATTACAATGCGCAAACTGTAATGTTATGAAATTCGAGCATTAAGTAGAGGGAACACCAGCGAGCATTACAGTGCGCAACTTGATGATGCAATGTGTAATATTTTGATACAATTTCCCTGAAGAAATTTTCCCAATTTTTTTTGTAAGGCAGTACTGTAATAAAATGCTAAAATCGACTCTGAAATTTAAATTACAGGCGAATATTCGTCATTTCAGGGAGACAGTTCTGTAATGTAATGCCCAATCGAATCTGAAACGTTACATGTCAGGAAAATGCTCCAGGTGAGGGACCACCCTAAAGAGAGAAAACCCGATTTAAATCTGTACGTCTACCACGAGTAACCACTTTAAATTTACACTAACGTTAGCGTAACTAAATGTATTGGGATTTCACATTGTCATGTCATGTCATATCAAATCCCAATATAAAATTTTACGCGAACGATAATGTAAATTTAAAGTGGCAACTCCTGGTAGACGTCCAGGCCAAGCAAAATATAAATAGAAATGCCTACAAAATCACAGCTAAGCATAGGTTCTGTTTCCGACTTCCTCTGACAACTTCAGATTCGATCTTCATTATAGATAGCGAGTTTCGACGAAGGTTTCTGTTTAAATATTGACCTGCAGTCGTCACTGTGACATGGATAAACGGTTTATGTAAAATAAATTAAATTGTTTTACTTGGGAAGAACAATAATTCATCTCCCTTAATTTATGAGCATCCGAATTATTACTCAACGAAATCTTTTGTGGGCGTTTGTATTCATAAAACGCAATCTTTCTAATAGTGACACTGTTTTAACCAATTTATCATTTTGTATCTTGTACTATTTTTAGTTGTGTCAACTTTTGTGAGAAGACAGTGTAATATAGTTTTTATTATTAAAGGTTCATTTGATGGGGATTTCTCAATTATCGTTAAAAAAACACGCCGCAACTTTAAAATAATACACGTAGGTCTTTTCGTTTTTTTGTTCGATTGAAGTTTAAATAAATAAATAAAATAAATAAATAAATATCCCTGGACATTATTCCACACAGCGCCATCTAGCCCAAAGTAAGCTAATTAAAGCTTGTGTTATGGGATACTAGACAACGGATAAACATACTTAAATACGTTTTCTTTTGTAAATACATACTTATTATACATAGGAGACACCCAGACCAGTACAAACAGACATGTTCATGCACACAAAATGTTTGTACTGTGCGGGGATCGAACCCGCGACCTCTGGTGTAGTAGCCAACTTCTTAACCATTACACCAAGTCGGTCGTCAAATCTCTGTAAAAGTTTTGTTCTGTAATTTCTTTGCCCGATCCACTGTAGTTCAAACCCCAAATATTTGTTTGCGAGTCCAACCTTTCTCAAAAACATTATTGTCAGTTTGTATCAAGAGGATATTTTGTTTGTCAGCAGGTGTTGAGGTGCCCGAATTCGGCGAGCCTATTACCAACCTTACGGTGTCCACAGGGCGGGACGCGACCTTCGAATGTATCGTCGTGAACCTTGGAAACTACCGGGTATGTGTATCTATATTTACATAAAAATAACGTAAACAGATTAGACAAGCTTTCTGTTAATACGTAAATATTGAGTGATCAAAACTTTAAGAGAAAAAGGTTTTCAATCTCAAACACAATGAGACAATACATAGTTTAGATTCGGCCTTCGTTTGTACTCATGTATAAATAACTTTATTTGTTGTTTAATTTAAAGAATGTTTCATTTTAGCCATTAGTAGTTTTCCTCACTAAATTATTCCTCTTCGGACGGGTCGCAGAAAAGCCAGAAACTTATAGCAATAGAATGAAGCAGGTAGTTTCCTTTTAGTGCTATAAATAGCGTGAAACGATGAAACTGGAAATCAGAAACCCAATTTATCTAAATGAACATTTAAATTAGCGAAATAAATATTGTTTTATTACAAAGGAAAAAAGCTAAAAATAGTCAATTTCACAGCGTACAAGCCCATTTCCGAAGCTGACTTTTATACGACAAATCTTAAGATTATGACATTTTTATGGAAATCAGCAAGTACAAAAAGTATTTTTTGTTTAATCAGTCTTTGCTTTAAGTGACAATATCTTCACAACTTGTCGTGAACTTCATAACTTAGAACTTAATCGATCAGAATCTATTCTATCTATTGCTCTCTTGTATTGTATTTGCTTAATGAACAAAACAAGACTAGATCGAAGAGTAAGTAAAGTTTTTGCAGTTTCTAGGCACTCAAATGTACCTAACAATTCAAATACGGCCGGCGAACGATAACAGTAGGCTTGCTTAGTTCATTATTTTCAGCATATTTAAAGAAGACTAAATTCACTTATTCCACTAAATAAGGGTTCTGAAGGTATACTTCAGAAGAGTACAAATCTAGTTTTATTTTGTTTGTCTCTGTTTCTCAAACTTTCTTTATTCCCAAATCTTCTTTTGAAACGTTATCAGTCCAGTCCTTCAACATTTTTTTAGCTAATGAACTGTTCTGTTTGATGAAACTGATTGGTTTTTAAAAAAAGGAGGCAGGGGCCAAGGTCACTTTAAGAGATTTATAACTTTGACTGGGTTATTTTTAACAATAACTTAACAATTAAACTTCAGCGACATATTTCTAGAGCAATAATTATTTTCATTACAGTATTGAAGCAAAACGGTTTGGGTCAAGGAAGGTCTCGAATTTTCAGCTGTCAATATTCTTTAGATTAACTATCAATTAAACCGACGTATCAAATTGACCCACTTTATGTTATTCACTTTGTTAACAGTTTGCCCTAGCCGATTTGAAGGATTTTGATATCGAATGAAGTTGCCTTATTTTCCAATTTTAGTCTTTGTCAACATGAAAACAGTTTTATTTTAAAGGGGTTTTATTTGCTTTCTGAAAATTCTAGGAATATATAGTATAGATAGTAATTAGAAATAGTAAATAGTATAATAAGCCACAAAACGTTATTTTTGTCGAACTTACTTAACTTTTACAAATCTTATTTTTTAAGAGCTACATCGATTGACTCACAGGTGGGCTGGGTGAAAGCAGACACAAAGGCTATCCAGGCGATCCACGAGCATGTGATCACGCACAACCCGCGGGTGTCGGTGTCCCACAGCGACCACTCCACCTGGTACCTCCACATCAAGAACGTGCAGGAGGAAGACCGGGGCCAGTACATGTGTCAGATCAATACGGATCCTATGAAAAGTCAGGTGGGTTAGCTTTGGTACAGTGAATAGTATTGAACTCTGAACTCAGTACTTGATACTCGGAACGGAGTATTTGGACGTTGTGTAATCGCAATTGCATCAATCTCGCGTCACTAAATACGACCGACTTGGTGTAATGGTTAAGAAGTTGGCTACTACACCAGAGGTCGCGGGTTCGATCCCCGCACAGTACAAACATTTGTGTGCATGAACATGTCTGTTTGTACTGGTCTGGGTGTCTCCTATGTATAATAAGTATGTATTTACAAAAGAAAATGTATTTAAGTATGTTTATCCGTTGTCTAATATCCCATAACACAAGCTTTAATTAGCTTACTTTGGGGCTAGATGGCGCTGTGTGGAATAATGTCCAGGGATATTTACTAAAGGTGCCTTGTGGCAACAGTGGTGTGGCTAGCATGCCACAGTGGCGCTTCTTCTAATTTGAAGGCTCCCATATAATCCTAAAAAAACTTATTCATTCTTTTTTTTTACATTTGTGTTACTTATTTGGACAATCTTATCTTTAATCTCGATTTTCTGTTCGATTGCGATGCATCTTGGAAAACATGGTACTATAAAAGACAAGAACATAGTTCAGGATTTGACCAAAATGAATTGTTTTTTTTTTGCTAATCGTTTCATAGATGAATGTGAAAAGAACTGACGTTAACTTGTCTTCAGAAGAGCTGCTCAGAATCTCATCCAAATCTTCTTATCTCTTTAGATGGGCTTCCTAGACGTCGTGATACCACCAGATTTTATCCCAGAGGAAACATCTGGAGACACAATGGTGCCAGAAGGTGGCACCGCACGAGTGTCGTGCAAGGCACGAGGAGTGCCCCCTCCAAGGGTCATGTGGAAGCGGGAGGATGGGCAAGAAATTGTTGTTCGGGACCACTCAGGTGCAAAAAGCAAAGGTAAGTTCCTGTATAGCGGAATATTTTTTTTTTACTTCAAACTACGTTGATACATTAATAACTAAATAAACAAAATAAACAACAACAACAAAATAAACATAAGAGGACAAGTTGATTATACAACCAATCACCTTTTCCAAGAATCGCTTTTTCACAAAATGCAGTTACTCAATTTTGTACATTTCATAGCGACATCACCTACCAATTCCCATTCCAAAACAATCAAAATCCCTAAATCCCGTTACGTTTTGTTGAATTTTGAATGACTAATTTTGAAAAATTCCTATAGCATCTTTTTTACAGTAGCGCTAACCAAACAACCATAAAAAACCTAGCGCTCGTAAAAATAATAATGACAATAATGTTACATACTACGTAACGCAAACTCCTTAACCTGATATTATAATATTGCATAAATGAATCAAGAGTGCGCACATTTAACTAGCTCTGATAGTAAAAGAAAAAAGAAAATTGTGTGCACTATGAATGAAAATTTGCATACTCCCTCGACTAACGAGCTCGTTTACCGTAGGTGTAAATGAGTAGGTAGGAGTAGTATGCTTTTTGAAAGTCCTTTTTTCAACATTTTCCATTTCCTGAACGGATATTGCAAGAGTTTTTGTAATAGCACAGAGTGGAACGTTAAACTTACATTCTTTATCCTTAAGCTGTAAAGTAGTGTAAAGGTTTATTATTTGTTTTTGATATTTTCTTAATACCATAGCTAGCTAGACCACTTTATTGAGCCTAAAATATATTATATTCTAGAGTTAACTTACAAATCTTTTCACTGCTAAAAATTTAGCAGCTGCAGCTCCACGCCCCTGTTACTAGCTATGTATATATATATAGCATATTTCAATGTAGGTACAGAGTCTCATTGATTTTCCTCCTGTTTCATTTTTTTTTTACTAACATTATAGATTGAGAAAATCTGAAATAAATAAATTTATTATTATTAGTATGCTTTACACTTTATGCTTCACATAACCTTTATTTATGAAAAGTAGCATTTCTACAGGCCTTTAAGGTGAGGATGGCCAGCCCAGTGATTTGTTGGATGACTGGGCTTGTCAGCCTCATATCTGGACCTCACGACCGCTTTCCATCAGGTGGAATGAGGTCATCTTGACGGGCAATATATAAAAAAAATCGTTTGTCAAAAATGAAATTAATTACTGACTTAATTTCGTAGAAGCAAAACTTCAATTCCTTTTCTCTAGATCTTAGAAGTTTCCTTATTATAAGCTAAGCAATGCTTAAGCCTAAGATTTAGATATAAATAGCTAAAACATTTTCATACAAAAGTTTTCGTCAAAAAGTGACATATATTTGAAATATACGCATAACTGTTTTGCAGTCATACATAACTACTCTAAAAGATATTATTTAAATCCTAAACACTTAGATTTCGTTTCGGTACCAACCAAGTGTACCAAAGACAAGATATAACGGGAACCAGAAATCCCCTTTCCAGAATGACTAAATAACATTAGAGTAGTAATTTAACCTCATTTTGGTCGGCCTTATACAGTCTATTGGTAGGATTATGTTGCGTTTGAGAATATCAAATAGAAATTGCGGCCGCGAAAAACTATAGAAACACCGTATCCAGTTCTGTAACTAAACTACAAGATTACATAATCGTTAATAAATAATTATAAAATTTGGAGCGGATGATAAAATAAACAGAGGCCCTACTCCTGTTCGTCGAATACGTAGTTACGTGAATTTTCAGTCATTAAAATAACATACTTAGCGTACGAAATTGATGTTAAATTTTTGGTATTCTAATAAACGTATATTATTGTACAAAATACATAAACCCTATTCATAAAATACTACGTTTTGCTTCCTTTTTAATCTTCCAAAGTTTCACGAAACGTCTTGAATTTCTACCGGAGTAGGCCACCAGTTTCCAATTCTGAGATAAATTTTAATTGCTATACCTGGTATTGAAACCTTACTATAATAAATAAAATAAATAAATATCCCTGGACATTATTCCACACAGCGCCATCTAGCCCCAAAGTAAGCTAATTAAAGCTTGTGTTATGGGATACTAGACAACGGATAAACATACTTAAATACTTTTTTTTTTTGTAAATACATATTTATTATACATAGGAGACACCCAGACCAGTACAAACAGACATGTTCATGCACACAAATGTTTGTACTGTGCGGGGATCGAACCCGCGACCTCTGGTGTAGTAGCCAACTTCTTAACCATTACACCAAGTCGGTCGTCAACAGTATGATTTATTTATAGTTTCAATTATTTTTTGAAAATAATGCTATTGAGTTCGTGCTGGTTTTCCTTTGTGCATAAGCAACTATCTCATACTGGAAGAGTTACATTACATTGTTTCTTTAAAAAATACTATTCCTACAATGTAAAATAAGTTTTATTTCTGATCAATCAAAAAAAAAAAAACAATAATATGAACAGGTTAGGGTAAATTAGTTTAAAGAAGTAGGATTGTACACATATCAATGAAAGCTAGCTTTCCGCCCGCGGCTTCGCCCGCGTTATCGTTTATATTATGGCCAAATCACATAAAATCTTAAATAAAATATAAATTGTAGCTTATGTGTTATTCTGATGTACAAGCTGTATTACTGTAAAGTCATCTAAATCCGTTCTGTAGTTTTTGCGTGATTGAGTAACAAACATACACACACACATCCATACATCCTCACAAACTTTCGCATTTATAACATCAGTATTTAGGATTAGTAAGAAGTGAGATGTCACTGCCTGATAATGTACGAGTAGCTTTATATTGGTTGAAGAATTGTTTGAATCGGTCCAGTAATTTCTTGTTTCTATATAATAGAAACAAACAAACAAATCTTTCCTCTTTATAATATTAGTATAGATATAAGAAAAATAACTAAAAACCATTTAAAAGTGTATACAGGGCTATTTTATAATCACCATCCAAATTGAAATATGAGGATCTATGGAGAAAATAGCAAAATACGTATTTTTCTGCTTGACAACCTTCAGTACTAAAATGTTGAGTTATTAATGTTATTAAGCGTTGATTCTGCGTAGCGTGAGTGGCGGTGGCTCGCAGCTTTATTCAGAAGTTGAAATTTAATTTTGAATACCCAAGTAACCACGCCGCACGAATAATCTGTTCGAAAAAAATATAGTAATGTAAAAGTTAGAAACACCTTTTTTGAAAAAAAGCTGTCTTTGATTGATGGAAATCTAATATCTGGGAAAATTTTGGATGGTGTTTATAAAGTAACCCTGTATATCCACTAAAATAATTAAGAAATTTTGGTACCATCTGGTGTTTTCTTCTATGACTCCCACGTTTCACGTGGGAAATTCCACAGAAATGCCATTGTCCAATCAGTGAGTCACGTTCTACATCGAAGTCGGTTAACCTCTTTCCATTTTTTGATATTGGCCCCACTGGTCACGTAGGGACTATTTCGGTAAAATTTCTTCAACGTTTCTACTTGTTCAAGCAACATCGCACCAAAAAGGTTTGCAATACTTGTCTTGTATTATCCTAAAGGCTATTTTAAAATCCCACGCAGTATTAATATTAGCTTGAAAGGGCTCGTTTTTATAATCGTCAGATTTTTTTGTTTTAGACAGCTCAAAAGTTTCACGAGAACTGAGTTTTAAATCTTTCTACTATAATGTTGGCTTTCTTCCATTGTAAAGTTTTTTTGGTAATTTTTTACACATAGCAATCATCTTGAATATTATGTGTAATGAATAAACAGATAAAACAAACGGTACAAAAAATATAAATTTACTAACTGGTTTTAAATTAGATATTTTTTTATACATTCAAACATTTTGACAAAGATGTTAACTTTCATTTAATTATTATGTTACGTTTTCGAAATAACCAAACAGCTAAATCATACGCACTTATTAACTGCAAGAAAAAAAATGATATTTAATTATTGATGATAATGTATATTACTTTAGAGGAGTGAACACGTGAAAACTTATTGATAAAAATAAGTTTTAAATTTTACGATAAATAAAAGCGAACAAAGTAAACCACAAAAATGAAATTTCATTTCTTTGAATTTAATTCAGGCTTAAAATATTGTGCTTGTATGAGTATATTGGAGTGCTTTAGCATGGCTCATATTGTGCTTTACAACCAAATTGTATATTTGGCATGAAGCAAAAATAAATAAATTATTATTATCTAGATTATTACTTACACTGAGATCAACTGACCACTATCTAAGCAGAGAGCAGATGAGCAAATAAACATACTTAAAAATAATTTCCAAACACATACCTGAATATATAACAAACAACGTTCATCGCTCAACCTGGATTGCTACGATTTCCAGTCCGTAAAGATATGATTATGGATATCAGAACTAATTCCTTAATTAAGTCCCGAAATCCCTGCACCTACTGTTGGAAAAATATTCCATTTATCTTAGTAATTTGAATAGCGCAAGGACGGCATTGTTTTTCCGAATATGTATAATAATACGAACGTCTGTGTGACCGCATTTGTGGCGCCACAATGAGCTGCGGCGACCATTCTCGGGATGAGTTTCAAGTCCTGTATTGTTCAAAGTTTGTCGTAATTAGTAGAGTTCCACGCTGAATGGACTCCTAGATCTTATTGTACTGCGAAACCGTTTTAATGGTTTATTGAGAAAAAAGCGATCGTTATGCCAGTCGGGAAGCGATCGGGTTAAACAATTTAGGTGGCTTAATCTGTGGCTTCTTCTTCGTTAATTACTCTTTGCAGCGTTTTTAATTAAAGTATAATACAAAATGTTTTATGGTTTGGAACTCTTTTATAAAGTTGCACAAAATAGAAGAACATGAATGCTAAAAATGCTCAAAAACAAATTCAGGTTTTGGTAAATAGATATAGATGACTATGTAAAACAGTAAATAACTGAGTCTCATTTTTCTTAGATAAACAAATTAAGTGTACGATTTAGGCGGCTTTATCACTAGTAGCGATGTTTACCAGGCCACCTTCAGAGAATCAGGAAAAAAATTAAATGGTGATGCAAGTTGAGAAATTAAACATACAAAACTTAGTTGCCAACCTTTAGTTTTTATTCGTTGGCTTAGGATATGTTACTATTGAAATTTGTGCAACAACTTATACAACATATTATCATCTAATTATACAGATTATGGCTTAAAATCTTGGTTAATCTTGAAAGATTTATACAAACCCTGTTTTGATGTATAGTGGAATTAACTTTAAAAAAGATATGATATCATAAATACCAGTGACGTCATAAGTAACAAAAATATTTTTCGCAGTGCTGACGTACCAAGGCGAGGTGTTGAAGCTGACGAAAATATCACGCTCGGAGATGGGCACATACTTGTGTCTAGCCGGTAACGGCGTTCCACCTACGGTCAGCAAGAGAATCCATATAAGTGTTCACTGTAAGTGTTTAAAACCATCCCGCTCATCTTCTAAGAGGTTAATTTAAAGCTGTCAAATAATACCGGTTGAAAAAATGATATGGCAAACTCAGAGGGTGATGTAGACAGTATCTTCATAAAAATAAGTTTTATTTCATTAAGTTTATTTCATACAAGAAATCTACTCTTTTGTGTCTGCTACTGACGTCAGGGCGTTATGTATGCCATACCATTGGTGGAGGATCAATAGACATCCTGAGGCTGATGATGAAACCAAAAAACTACGAACGTCCAACTTTTCCATGTAATTAAAATTCCCTTCAAAAAATCAAAGTTTCACCCACATAGTTCCTACATCACCCACTGAGAATTCCCTATAATTTTCCTTCCTGTATAAATGATCACCCTGATAACAACACTGAAATTATTTTTATTTCTGTACAGTTCACCCAGTGATTCAGGTGCCAAATCAATTGGTGGGGGCACCACTTGGAACTGACGTCACCCTCGAATGCTACGTCGAGTCCTCACCAAAATCCATCAACTATTGGGTCAAAGATCCAGGTAACAAATACATTAAGTTATGTCAGGCGTGATTAGAAGCTTTACTCATCTAACACAATTTGTATTAGAAAAAATATTGATCGATATTAAGCTGACCTTTTTCAAAGTTTTACTCCAAAAATACAAGCCTTATGCAGTTTGTCTTAAGAAATTGTATCAAGCAGAAATCCAGGGGCAGGACGCAGGGGCACAGCTCTCTTGGCCTTTCGGATCTATCATTGCCGTAAATATTTCGTGATTTTTAGGAGATTTTTGGATAGTAGTTTTGTTGAAAATAATTAACTGACAATACTGTCAACTGCCACTAAAACAGTTACAGGTTTTTTAAATAAAGTAAAAGCAGCAAAAATCTAAATAACTTTTTAATTTCGACACACTTCCGCAAAACATAACTTTGGCTGTTGTAAGGTACGTGATTAAAACAGAAAAAATCCTTTTAGATTCTTAAGTTTTTAAAAAAAAACTAAACCTCGTAAATATTACCTGGATTTCAATACCGCTTGCATTTGATTAACTCTCTAGCATCCCCGATAAAAGTGAAACAAATTATAAGACAGCCATAAAACTCTAGGTGTCTGCGCGAAGTTTTTACATTTTTCATAAAACTTCTACGTGGAGAGATGAAATTCTAATATTGAATTTGAAAGCAAGTGTTTTAAGTAATAAATTGTTCCGCAGGTGAATTGATAATACCATCTGAGCACCACGAGATGACTGTGAGACAGAAATCCATGTTCGAAGCAGAAATGACTATGACGATAAAGAATATCAGACGGGAAGACCTCGGCAGCTATATTTGTGTAGCCAAAAACTCATTAGGTGATGTGGAGAGCAAGATAAGATTATATGGTAAGCAAAATTTTGTTTTTCTCGTAACCCAAAAATGCACTGACTCATTAGTTTCCAATCTTTGAACATAATACGAATGAAAGAAAAGATATCTAGTATAGTATCACAAAATGGACCCTTTTTGTACTCAGCTAGAAACATAACCTTCTCAAAACGCCATCTCATTCGGGACCTCCATTCTAATCCGGAGACGATGTTTTTGTAGCGGCGGTGTCTAATACAAAAGTATAATAAGAAAAACCTTTTGCCTTAAAAAGTATTACAGACCCTACTTTATCGTGCAGAAATCCCGGGAAACGATAGACATGTCTACCAGTATCCGGACGAGCGGATAACCTCTGAGGAAGAGTATGGGACTGAGCTGTACGACGAGGAGTTGGATGGTGACAACTTGAAGAGTAACAGAGTTCCAGACCGAGCAAACAAATGGTACGCCAACGACGGAAAAACAGCCATCCCACACAGTCTTACCGACAATCTTGTACCTACGGCGGCCGTGGAAACAATTATCTTCCTACATGCTCTAAGAAATTTATTTCAGATTTTTTAAACATGTATTTACGCTCTCAACTTTTCATGAGACTGTCCTATTTATAGTTTCCTTAATTACTATTTTATTAACCACCGACTAGGGTAACGTTCGTTCAACGCATCGGTGACACCTCTGGTGTTGCAGTTGTCCATGGGCGGAGGTGATCACTCTCCATCAGGTGACCTTCTAGCTCGTTTGCTCCCTATTACATAAAAAAAAAAAAAATGTTTAAATAATTGGCAACGATTTTATGTACTTTTCAGTTATTTTGAATTCCTCGTTTGGAGAACCAACTGCCATTTAGTTTGTTTCATCATCATGTAACGTGATAATAACTAGTTTTAAATAAAAATGTATATAGTTGATTAGTAAAATATGTAAGGCGATGTAATAATTATGAATAACAGTAATATTTACCTTCTAAAATATTTCGTTGGATGCAACAGAAGATTGTAACTGTCGAAATATAAGAAGCTGTTTATAATGAATGTGCCATGTATATTTGCTATTATCTTAAATAGAGACGTTTATATTATAGAGTTTTTATTGATAATGGTAAATTTTTAACTGTAAATATATTTGGAATGATCAAATGTAACTGTTAACGATAGAAAGCCTATTTACATGCTAGTTATTTGTTTCAGACGTACATATTATTATATAACGAATAAATGATGCCGACAGTACGGCCTCATTTACGGAAACGCGGAGCGTCGCGCGTTGCGTTGTGCGGCGCGGCCCGCACTGAATTAAAAAACTTTTTTCTGTAAAAGCACTCATACAACGCCACATGTTTTGATTCAGTGCGGGCCACATCGCCAATCGCGTCGCGCGACGCCCCGCGTCTCCGTGAATGAAGCCCTAAACTTTTCAATTGTTTACCGTGCTTTAATTCCTGTGGTGACTTCGGTTGGTCATTAAAGTATAGCTCTTGATACTGAATCGCATGTTTATGAAACCAAACAAAACATCAAGACCTTCCAAATTTACGACAGGGAATCTTTCTGCGTATCTCTAAAATAGTGTAGTGAAAAACATATTATTAATAACCTCTTCCAAACAATGTATGTTAACATCCTGATCGTTACAAAAAATAATAAAACAAAGACATGTATTTTGTTTTTTTTTAACAACCCAGTAAATTGGTCTCAACATTTTACAATTAATAATGGTGAGATTGTATTTCGCTTTAATGTGAAGGTCCCCAAAGATTCGCGCGTTGCACATAAATCACCGGAGGATCGAATACCGAATACGTTGCAACACAATCCAGTGAACACATTTTCAACACGCTAATTAATTTAATCAACTTGCCTGCTCGTAATTGCATCAATTTGACGTCAAGCAATTAAGTCATAATTTAATTTACTAGCACTAACTGTGAGATATCATTAATATTAATTTGAATCCTTTTTGACAATGGAGCCGGTGGCCCACCGCCACTCGATTGTTTCTTTCTGCGACTTTTATCCGACATTTTTTTAATTAAAGTCCGTTGAATTACGTATCAACTAATTATTTTAGTGCCACTTGGACTACATAAACCTAAGGGAATAAATTGTTTAAATCTTTTACCGATGATTCATTGTCACATCATAAAAGATGAATTTACTATTTAAATTTTAGCATTATCAACAATTTCACCTGGAAACAGCTAAATAAGGTCAGTGGAATTTAACCATTTCAGAATTAAAGATTCAAAGGGAAGTTTACGCCCTAAAAGTTTTATCCATAGAATAAACTTGATGAGAGTACAAATGCAGAGTAGGCGGTAGAATCGTCAAGAGTAACGGGAATCCTTAACCTAAAAAAAGTCAAACATGACCAAATATAGATTGTCAAGTGGTACGTTTATTGAGACACACATTAATTACAGAATATGTTTTAGCCTAGTTATTGCCAGAAGCTCCACCCCGGAAAATTTACGGTGGAGCTTCACGTACCCCCTCAAGGTATAATTTTCGAAAGGTCTGTTGTAACAGATGTATGCTCTCCTCAGTTGGACGTTACATAAGTTAGACAGGGGATTTATTTAGGGATTTTATTGTTCCAATTATTTAAAAAATATTTAAGAGCATTCCTCTATGAAAAAAAGAACATGTTAAACACGAGTTTTTCGATACCAGAAGCAAAATTAAATCGTTCATTATTCTTGCTAACGTCATATTGTTTTACGTTATCTTATTCTAAAATCTGCTGAGTAGGGCCCTGAGTAATTGGACGGTAGATTGGCTAAGCTGAAACTGTCGATCACTACGCAACGCAAAGCCGGATTTAATAAGCTAAAACATCAATGAATTTGCTAAACAGTTTTGATTAGTAAGTCAGGTTAGACTAAATTAACACTTAGGTACAAGGAAACTTAATACTATTAATTAGTAGTTAATCTGCGCCTACTTGTTAAACCCTCACATCAAACTTGAAATCAATAAATACTCACTCACTGTTGCTAGTAACTTTGTCTATCATTTGCAACGAAATTGATTTATAAATTATTACATCGGTAGAAAAATTTGTCACACGTAGCCTAGTGGTTAATAGGTTTAAGTGGCAGTAATAAATAGCACTGACAACTACTCTCATTGATGCAGGAAAGATTAGGAATGGGATGGATTGGAATAGAATTTCAGAAGTTCAATCATTTATTTATTCATTAATTGCACGTCACATGGAATAAGATGACAATAAATAAATAAATAAAATAAATATAAATATGCGCCAGACAACACACCTCTTGTAATGGTCTCGAAGTAGGGATTATTAAATCCCTGTGTTACGAGGTACCACACAAGGAAATAAGCTAGGGGCGACTCCCAGCACACCCAGACCCGAGTCAATTCAGAAAAGATCGTTTCCTGAATTGACCCGACCGGGAATCGAACCCGGGACACTACGGAAATCGAGGCGAGAAACCTTGCTACAGCACACTACGCCAATCGTGTCGTCATTATAAGGGTTGCAATTTTATCTAACTCTTTAAATTAATAAAATTAATATTACTATTACACATTTAGAGCGTCGTGGCCTAGTGGTTCAGCAACCGAACTCAGATCGAGGCTCGTGTGTTCCCTATTTAAAACTTGGCCAGAACCAAAATCTTTGTGTTCATTGTTAAATATCCGACTTACTCTCCGGTGATGGAAAACATCGATAAAAAACCAAATCAACCCGGATAACGGCGGAAGGCTCACCACCTTCCACGTTGGGTTCTAATACCATTGGTGAAAAGTGGGGTTCTGAGTGTTTCGTTCACCATGACGAAACAGTCACTTGCCTCTGACTACCCCGTTCGGGATAAAGTCGTGATGGTATGTATGTATGTATGTATGTATTACACATTTATATTGCACAATCCAAACTATTCACATTTACAAGCTTAGTTTCAGTAAATGCTTGTGGGTTGTGTTGTTAAGTGAAGTGTGCACGTACTGCAAAAGTTGCGAGGCCTATAATTAATATTAATTTAACTTCTCTTCAAAAAACTCACGAACACTGTAATAACATTTTGCTGTAAGATTTTTTTTTTTTAAGTGGTTCTCAAAGGTTGTACGTTTTTCAATATTTTTAATGGAGTTTGGGATGTGGTTATATATTTTGATCATCATTGAATGTGGAGCAGAGGAAAATAATTTTAATTTGGAGAATGGCATTTTCAATTTATTTTAATAACGATCGTTATGTACGTCTAACAATTGTTCTCGGTGAGTAGCGGTTTTAGGTGTTTTTTTACAAATTTCAGGTGTTCTCATGCGGTTGAAAAATGTAGTATGGTTTAGCAGCAGGCGGCCGGGCGATATGTAAAAGATTTCAGTGGATGCAGGTCACCAGGCGAAAGCTTTGGAGCTGGTTGAACAGCATCAGAAAAAAAATTATGATATGACTAAAAATAGCTAATTTGAGAGGCATGCTGTAAGTTGTATTAAAAAAATAACAGGGCTCGGACTATCCTGCGTCAGTAAAGTCGTGAAAATATTTAAAAACGTTTGAAGTGTGATGTAGGTCGACCTAACGTAATGGCTAATATATCAAAACATTCACGTTTTCATTTATTCAAAACTCAAACATTCTTGTTATTTTAAGAATCCAACTTTTAAAATAAGAAGAAGAAGAAAATATATTCATTTGGTAAATTTGAAAATAAATAAATAAATACTTATGCGCCAGACAACACACCTCTTGTCATGGTCTCGAAGTAGGGATAAATATCCCTGTGTTACGAGGTACCAGACAAGGAATTAAGCCAGGGGCGTCTCCCAGCACACCCAGACCCAGGCCAATTTAGAAAAAATCATTTCCTGAATTGACCTGACCGGGGATCGAACCCGGGACACTACGGAATTAAAGGGAGAAACCGTGCTCCTGCGCACTACGCCAATGGTGTCGTCGAATGATAAGAAAACATTTTAATTAATATTTATTAGAACAAGGTTTTAAACCTAAACATTCGCAACAGTAGCATTTCTTTATTATTAAAAACTAGCTGTCGGCCACGGAGACTGTCTTTTCCGACCAAATTTAGCCTTAATTAAAAAAATAGCTATTAATAGTGTGACTCCCTGATAATGTAGCTTTGTAATGATGAAAGAATTATTAAAATCGGTCCAGTAGTTTCGGAGCCTATTCAATACAAATAAACAAAGACTCAAATCCTTCCTCTTTTAAATATTAGTATAGATGAAAGATTAAAATAGATTACATTTTTCATAACTTGTTATAAACCCTTGTTTATAGTTTAGTAAAATTTTGTTTATTATCAGCAGTTTCCACTAATTTCATTTATGAAAACAATCAAAGAACAAATGCCTTCAAACAGAAGAGTTGAATAATTGCCGTTATTTTTCTTCCTCTTCCCCTCAAAGACAAGCTCTCCCCTAAAGGCATAAAACCGTGATTCGAGCAATCTAAACATAACGAGCGAGTGATGAATGCCCGCCATTTGATCAGCCTGTGTAACAAGTGTTTTTACGTGACCGTAATCAGCGTTTCTGATGCTGAGGCTACAACGTAGGATTGTTTTTCTAAACAAAAATATACATTTATTTCATTTTTGACGACATGGTCGGCCCAGTGCGCTAGAGCGCGGTTTCTTGCCTAGACTTGCGTGGTGTCCCGGGTTCGATTCTTGTGTTTCTACCCTCATGGTAGAAATAGAACGGTGTAAAAAATACATTTTACAATGGTATGAAATTACTATTCATTGGTGTAAAAATTTACACCAATTAATAGTAATTAGAAATGGTACTTACCAAAGATGGCATACAAATTTCTGTACGAGTACATCTACCACGAGTTGCAACTCATTATCTTTCGCGTAAAAAATGTATTGGAATCTGACATTGTCATGTCATGTCATTTGTCATCCGAATACATTATTTTTACGCGAACGATAACGTAAATTTAAATTGGCAACTCGTGGTAGACGTACTAAAGTCAACTATCGTATAGTTAACGTGACAGAAACTCTTGGTAACACTTACTGTACGTCTACCACGAGTTGCCACTTTAAATTTACGTAAGCGTTCGCGTAATAAAAATGTATTGGGATGACACATGACATGACATGACATGCAATAACGTAAATTTAAAGTGGCAACTCGTGGTAGACGTACTGGTAAGGTCAATCCAGAAAAGGATCTCTCTAAATTTGCTCGGGTTTGGGTGTGCTGTGAACTTGGGGACGATACTCGTATATTGTTTCAGCTGCTGCCTAAGTTTTGAAAGGAAGTATTTGGGAAAATTATTTTTAAGCACGTTTGAATAGTAGGTACTCACCTTCTACCTAGTTTTATTCTTCCATTGTGAATGTTCACTGTTACTTGTAGGAACGGAAAGGTCAATATTGTTTTATATTAGAAAAAGCTTTGAAAATAGCTAGCTGATAGTTTAAACCAACCAAACAACAAAAACTACAACAGTCCTTTAATTTAATGACGATTGAAAGAAGATTCCATTGATAAATAAAAAAATTGTCAGCCAAGAAAAAAATAACATGTTATATCTGTGAACAAGCCTTCTCTTATGATAGGAAATTGGCACAAATTGACGGAGCGTAGCGGAAACGTACAAAAATAAATAACAATAACTGGTTGGTTGTTATTGATCACCAAGTTACATCGAGAAATATTCAATAAAATATTTAGCTGTATAAAACATAAGGATACCATTGGATGTTACTTATGACTGTAACAACGTTTGACTCCTTAGTGTGCCAATAAACCTAGACAAAGAGCTACTCCTTTAAGTACAACAGTATGATGAAGAACTATCAATGACATTAAACGCATAGACGCATATAAATACAAAATATATCTAGTTTACAATCTTTAACATCAATTAAGCAAATCAACTATGAAATTGAAGTTATCACGTTCGTTACTTGGCCATTAAACCCTATTTTTCTGAACCTCCTGTTCCTTGTTATTAATTGGTTCAGGACAGTGACAGCATTAAAAAGGCCATTCGTTTTAATTTTTCTGAGATAAAGTATATTAAAAAAAAACTTAATAAAATATATTTTTTTTTGCAGCATTTAAATTAAAAAACTTAGTTTATACAATTTAGGTGGCTTTATTGCTAGGAAGCGATCGTCATTGATTTACATGTTAATCATGTAAATCAATGACGTGGGTAAGGACTGTATTGGGTTGGAGTGGGTAAGGTAAAATAAGATAAAAGGATTACGCGTTAGGGTTGAAATTGATAATTATTTACCGCACCAGTCATCCACGAGGTTTCCAGTCGATCATTTTGTTATTTCAGTTACAAAGAAGACCCGAGATGGTGACGAGCTCAGGCTAAAGTCAAATGACATCTATTTCCTTTCACTCTGAAAACGTGAACAAATTGGAAGGTGGAAATCAAAATACGTGAAAGCCATCGTCTGTGCTCCATTAAAGAGTCATTAACGGAGGGTGCTCAGCAAATATCGAAGCAATTTGGTGTTCGTACACGGAAAATATTATTTTAATAATAGGTTCACTGCAGCAATGTAAACAGTAGGTAAAATGTTTATTTTTATATAGGTGTCAGAAAATAAGTACTAATAATTATACGTAAACTAGGTTATACGTTATTTTTTAACTATTAAATTCCTAGAATTAATGATAGCAAATAGAGAACATGGCGGTGATTGAAGCCTTTGCAGAGAGGAAATAAATTACTTTTTTTATGTTCAAACGTATTGACCCTTCGGGAAAAACAATTACTTGTCACATTTAATATTATAAACAGGCTAAAGTTATGGCCTTTCAAGCAAAGTATTTTTTTATTTACATTCATACAAGGTATTTATTAAATATAGCAAAAACTTCAGACACGCCAACTGGTTTTTGAAATAACAAAGCTAAATCAGTTATTAAATTTTAGTTCCGCGAATTATTCAAGAAGTTATGTTTTTTTGATTATCTAGCACTTCTTGCGAATTACTTATTCCACACAAAAACAACCCTGCGCATGAGCCCGGACTGCGATGCCGCTTTAGCCGTAAAACAGAAGGAAGGCATACCATAGTTGAAAATTATTTTTTGACAAATCACCAACTTTTTTTTGTAATTGTAATCGATTCTAATATTGATACTAAGTAACTGACTTCAGGTTTTGCGGTATTGGATAAAACACGTCATATGAACTTTTGCTTTTAGGTACCACAAAATTGAATGGCGGGCGCTGCAAGCGCAGTCATGTGAAACTAATAGAAACATCTTTATTTCAATATACTTGTTTTGTTGTACAACTACTTTCTAAATTTACTAATAGTGTATACAAAACAAAGAGCATGTTAATAGCAAAGAGCATGTTTTAGTAATATTCATTGATTATAGCAAAGCATTTGACACTTTAAAGCACTTTAAATAAAAATCATACATGACACATTTCAGGTCATTTATTATTACATCTTTTCAAAAAAAAGCATGAGTTTCTGATTGGAAAGTTGGATGTCTGTGGCATTCGAGGCCCTCTTATTAATTGGTGTAAAGACTATCATATCAACAGATCGTATTTGGTTAAGATTCAAGATACTTTAAGTAAAAAGGTCGATGTCGATGATGGAACAGCTCAAGGTTCGGTGCTTGGCGCTCTCCACTACATCACTTATGTAAATGATGCTGTAAACGTTATTAAGAAATGTGACATATATCAATTTGCAGACGACACTTGTCTCGTCTCTGCTGACAGCAATACCCATATAGCATTACAAAGTCTGCAAGAAGACTTTAATGCTATCACTAAATGGTCTCACGATGCAGGGTTTGTGTTAATGCGGATAAAACAAAATTGATGTATGTCAGTTCTAGCCAAAACCGTGAATCCATTAACCTTAAAGTGGTGGCACATAATCATTGCTGTTTGAATAATAGTTACATTAATTGCAACTGTGAGCCTTTAAAATTAGTAAGCAAGCAAAGGTACCTTGGCCTTGTAATAGATGACCGATTTAAATGTGTAGATCATACACACAACAACATCGTCTAGGGATATATAAAGCTTTTTTAAACAACTTAAAAAGTACTGGCTTAACAAAAAAACTATTAATTACAGATTATACAAACATTATTACGTTCCTTTTTTAAATCTGCCTGGCCTGCACAATCCCCTGACTTAAATCCTATTGAGCATGCCTAGGATATGCTTCAGAGAAGAGCTCTTAGGAATTTCCCTGAAGATATTGTGCATGAAAACCAGCTTTTCTTGCATCTTAGCAGAACTTGGGACAGTATTCCACAACCGGATATTGACACCCTTGTTTTGAGTATGCAGAACCGCTGCAGATGTGTCAGGAGAGTCTTAGGTGGATCCACGAATTATTAATTTTAAGTTTTCAACAATTTTTATAAGAAAAATAGTTGTTTTGTTTAGGTTTTGATGTTTCAAAAATAAAGTTAAGATTAAAATTTTGTCTGAATTTTT
Source organism: Udea olivalis (assembly GCA_947369235.1). Classification (NCBI taxonomy): domain Eukaryota; kingdom Metazoa; phylum Arthropoda; class Insecta; order Lepidoptera; family Crambidae; genus Udea; species Udea olivalis. Next base: position 10,464,722 of record OX376341.1, on the reverse strand, counting down.
CCTGTTCTTCTAAGTTTTTTTTAAATTTTACTTTATCTAAAAGTTTATTTATCAGATTAGATAGGCTATTAAACAAGGTTTATTTTAATGTGTAGGTGTCTTAAAAAAACGTTTAATACAATTTTAATTATTTAGGTTTAATTGAAATATCCCTAGACCATGTTGATGTGTGTATTAATGTTGTATGTGACAAGCTGAGAGCTGTACTAGGCAAATTCAAAGTTATTAAACGTAAAATTCCTTATTCGACACTGTTGTATCTATACAACATTTGGGGGAGGCCTATGCCCAGCAGTAGGCGTCGTTCGGCTGAAATGATGATGATGATGATGTATCTATACAAAGCGCTTGGTGAAACAATTATATTCTATGGCCTTAGCAGCTATGGTCGAACCTTCAGATCGCACCTGGATCATATTTTCAACTTACGATCTAGAATAATAAAAGCTATTGTAACAGAAAATGTTAAAGCGATATTTATAGACATTCTTGAACTTTTCAATCACTGTAAAATCATCCCTGTTCATGATCAGGTAAAATACATACTTCTTGTTGAAAACTTTTTTAATGATTGTCAGCTTAATATTATACTATTTTCACTGTAAGATGATATGCCTGACAGCTCTTTATTGTTCCGTGTCACGCATACTATTTCAAACTAAATAAAAAGAAACTGGCAAAAGAAAATGTTATAAACTATTAAAAAACTACTGTTATTTCGAATCTCATCTAGTGAATTATTTTTATTATTATTAACCGTTAATAAATAAAGTATTTGAAATTAAACTTATACATCTTTACAGCGCCTGATGCGTGAAAAGGAACGCCATTCAATAGTGTATTGACACTACTGAATTGACAAAAAATCGATGAATAGGAACGACCATTATGTAATTTGTAATCACTTCATTCGCATCAGTATCAGTGAGTCTGCCTTGTGTGCAATTTTTTAACTATTATTTTCGAGATACCGCGTTTTATTCTATTACTTATTAGCCATAACCCGTTTATTAAGAATTTATTTAAAAATTAAAAATCGGTAAATCTGATTCCATTTCCTTTGCCAGCTCGATTAAATTGCATTCGTTACAGCACTTTAATTGACAATTATAACGTTAGACCATGCTAGGCAACCACCCAGGTTTACATTACCAAGATACTGTATACAATATGGAAAACAAATGTTGCAATACCAAATTCCTAGGTTGATGAATGAGCTTCCGATAAGCATTAATAAAGAAATTAATGAAACTAATTTTAAATTTAAATTAAAAACATGTTTTTTAAGTAATCTTTATCATAGAATGTAGTGTTACAACATTTATGTACACACATTTCATAATTTCATTGTCTTTGTTTATATTATCTTTAATAATGTTCGGCGCATTTAGCGCCAGTATGTTTTCACTAACTGGAGCTTGTTTTGATAACGCACACGTACAACGTTTCTACTAGCGATGCGAATCAGTCGTGCGCAGTTTATAGCCTGCTTTTTAATTTAAGTTAGTTATGAAACTTTTATAATTGTTTTAAGTGAAAAAAAAGTACTTTAAATCGTCGAAAACTGAACAAATAAATTTTAATGAAATAAAAATACAGCATACAGAGAGAGATAATAAGAAGAGCCGTATTACCATCTCATAAAGCCTGTCAAGTTGATTCCCTAAACTGAGGGTAGCAAGTAATTTCGTTAGTAAATAAACCGCCTAGTAGATGCATTAAGACAGGAATCCGCTGACTGGCTGGAAATAAAGGCTAGGCAAAAATCGATTTCTATGGCCTATCGCACCCGACCTTGAGTCATGCAGAACGATACCCAACACACACCACGAGATAGAATACGAACTTCCCCGCATTAGCATATTTATTTTATCTATGGCTCGACTGGGTAACAACATTCTCCAAATATACATTTTCCATTCGGGTGAAGTTGCTGGCGTCCTGGATGACTGTTTATTGAGAAACTTTTAATCGAATTGAACCGAAAACACGTGCCGGGAGCAGCGGGACACCTGCGTAACAAACTCCTATACACTAAAAATAAGCAAGGCAATTAGACTGTCAAAAAGGTTTATTATGCGTAGTGAAAGCTCGCCCAATTTTAATAGAAATAAACGGCAATGCGGAATAATGGGATTGAGCACAAAATATGCTTCAACTTCTCCATTAAATTGCAAATAGCGTATTGTGCAATTGTATTTAATTTAATTGGTGAATTATCAAATGTTGACAATATGCATCAGCTTATTGAGCGTTACTCTGTATCTACTTATTGAGCGTTGCTCTATGATTTCAAATTACCAGTTACTTCGTTTTCAGACTAAGTCATCAATAATGATCATAAAATCATTTACTGCAAACCACATTTAAGTAGGAATAGAAAAGATAGGTAGGTTACAATGTAGCGCCCCGTGAGAGCATGGCAAAATAAAAAAAAATAACAATTACGTATATTATAAACAGGGAAAAAAATACATACTCCTACCTATTTAAGGGAAATTTCCGACGCATAAATTTTGATCATGATCATGCAGTAACAATACAACCTGTAACGACGGGTACGATATCTAGGATAAAAATATTCATGAAGGTAGCTCAATATTATAAACATACAGTGTGACACTGACAAGCGTCAGTCAACACTGACATTTGTCAGTGTCAAAACAACTTCAGTCAGTTGTCCCGGTCCGCCATCATTCAGTTGCGAGCCGCCGTTGATTAAGGTTAGTAATATTTTGACTATTGTGTATTCTTCATAGTGGAGGTTGGAATAAATGTTCTGGTGTTATTTACAAATTGTTTGAACTCTATTACCCCTCTCTGAGACCCTTTTACATCTCAGAAGTGGGATATTGCAAAGCAAATTGTTTAACAATGCCACCCCACATGCTCGACCGCCATGATTATTCATTTTAAAATGGAGAATTCTTAAAATATGAACAGCACTAACTAGGATATTGCTTAACTAGTGGATCGAGTGTGATTTTTCCGAAAGAGATAATGTTATTTGTTCGATGCAAACAGATTTCCTGAATAGTATTTTTCTATCAGAAAAAATAAATTCATTAATTTCCTAAAATATCTATGTTTTTACCAAAAATACTTACCTACCTGGTTAGGACTTTTGACTATTGTGAGCTTATACAACAAATATTTAGAAAATACGCACCGATCTGCATGATGCAAATAGATTCAGATAAAATAAAAATAAAATCTTTGCTGCAATTATTCACGAAATATGAACGGTTATCAGTAATTTCACGACAAAAACAGCATTAGAGCACTTTTAATTAAACAAAAGTGTTGTCCTTTTAGTGATGCAATTGGATTAGATTATAGTTAATAAATTATTCAATCAGTGATAATTGTAACTACAGATCGTTTCTCTAAGTTTCAGAAAATGAGTGATTCCGGGTCGAAGCCGAGTAAGAGGCAACACCTCAACCGTGAAGATTTCCGAAGTCGGAGTCGGGATTCACGACGAGCGAGTGCAAGGAGAAGTCGCAGCCTCAGTCGCAGTCGACGTGCAGAGAACGAGGCACAAGCGCGACGGTCTCGGAGCCGCCTCACGGCACGCGATCATCGCCCAAGCCGTCAGCGCAGCCGAAGTGATTCCAGTAGGCGCACGATACGAGAACGGGAACGTGAACTATCACGAGATAGAGAACGACTCAAGACACTCGAAAGGGAGGTACGTAGACAGCGTGATCGATTAATCGAACGAGAACGTAATCAATCTCGCAGGCGTTTCGATACTCCTGAGACTGGCACAAATTTTGATAATAAATACCGTCATGGTGATGATGGTCGGCGGAACCGGTCTCTCACCACGCCAACGAAACGGCATTCGCCGAACGTCGAGGATATTGAAGATAAGAGAGATTCTAAGCGCCCTAATGTGACCGTCGATTTCCTTGAGGATTTTTTAAACGTTCTTAGATCAAAGGCAGGGGATCGTGAATCGTTTGCGAGTTTGACCAACGTAATTCCAGAATTTGATCCATTATCGAAGGAACAAACAGTTAATATCTGGCTCGATAAAGTTGATGAGTGTTCAGAAATATATAATTGGACCGACGGACAAACTATACACTATGCCCTGCCCAAACTTACTGGGATTGCAAAGTCTTGGTACCAGGGCCTACCTTCTAGTAAGCATAACTGGTCAGAATGGAAAGTCATGCTGAGAGAATCTTTTCCTGCCACTGAAAACTATGCGGAACTTTTAACGGAAATGCTCAATAGACGGGTACGCCCTGGTGAACCACTTGAACTTTATTATTTTTCGAAAATAAACTTGTTGAATAGATGTAAGATTTTTGCAAGGCAAGCAGTCGACTGTTTACTTTACGGCATAGAAGATAGGGGTGTCCGTGTTGGGGCCCAAGCGGCAAAATTTGATAAACCCGAAGATGTCCTTGATTTTTTTAAGACCATTAAGCATAACCGACCTCAAAATGATTTTAAAGAGTCCAACCGAGATAAACGTTCCAATAATACCGGGAATAGTACCTCTACAAGGAATACAGATATGACCGCGCATAAAAACAGCAAGGGACCTGTTATTTGCTTCAACTGTAATGGTGTCGGTCACCCTAGCTTCAAGTGTCCCCAACCTATTATAAAATGTAGCAAGTGCAACTTTATGGGGCATGATGCCTCTCACTGTCCCAAGACTAGGGAATCAAGAAATCCCTCTAAAGATAAAAATGTTCTCGAAGTGTCTGTTAATGAAAACAGTAACGATAAATACAGAATAATGATTAGCGTTAATGGTATCCCCGCTATCTGCCAACTCGATTTAGGCAGCGAAGCCACGTTGATATGTGAAAGTGAAGCTTTGAGACTGGGGTTGATTTGGGATAGTGGTGAGGGTCCATATTTAAAGGGACTAGGGAATGTACCATATTTACCACTAGGCCACGCGTTTGTAAACATAGAAGTTCAGGGGATATTAGAATCAAATGTCGAAGTTTTTGTCGTAAACGATCAACTGATTAGCTACAATATATTGTTGGGACATAGTTTCACGGAAAGACCCTCTTTGAAAATTATTAAAACACCTACGTATGTAAGGTTTGAACGAATCAGCCATGATAATGAAACTAAACTTAAACTCAACACAACCTGCAACATTACTATAGATGTAGGAGAAATGGTATGTGTCCCTGTGAAATCAAACATCCCTCGTAACGGTTACATATACGTTGGTGGGTCTGTTAGAGGATGTAATGGGCAAGAGTACTACCTTTTGCCGGATGAATATCAGATTCAAGGTACTGAATGCAAGTTACTAATACAAAATGTTGGCTCTAACGTAATACAGTTGGAGGAAGGTACCCTTATTACTCGGGCACATTTTGTAGGTCTTGGGCTTAACTGTCTACAAGTGATGGACATTTCTAATAGCTTAAATATACACTCACCTATCAAACCTAAGTGCGGACAACAGCTTACAGATAATCAGAAACAACGTTGCATTGACCTGTTAGAACAATACAAAGGCAGTTTTTCTACGGGCATGCATGATCTAGGATATACGACAGTGACGGAAATGGAAATACAATTAAAAGACGCTACTCCCGTTGTATACCGCCGTTGCCATACCGCTTACCATACTCAGAGCGTAAACTGGTTCAAGACATGGTGGGTGACATGATCAAACATGGGATTGTACGGGAATCTAGTTCGCCTTACGCTAGTCCGATTGTCTTGGTAAAAAAGAAGTCTGGTGAAAAGCGACTATGTGTCGACTACCGGGCACTAAACAGCCGTACCAAGAGAGATCAGTATCCCCTGCCGAGAATAGAGGATCTGTTGGACCAGTTGTCAGGTCAGGCCTTATTCATATCGCTAGATTTAGCTTCCGGCTACCATCAAATTCCTATAGCCGAGCACTGCCGAGAGAAAACTGCGTTCGTGACGCCCGATGGACAATACGAGTACAATCGTGTTCCCTTCGGGTTAGCTAATGCTCCGGCAGTATTCCAAAGAGCTATACACAAAATTTTATGCAGGTCTAAAGTCCTATATATCGTCATTTATATGGATGATATCTTAATACCATCCAAAACTTTTGAGGAGGGGTTAGTGCGCCTCGAGGAGGTACTAAAACTTTTGTGTGAGGCAGGTCTAACTCTCAAAATGGAAAAATGTAATTTCTTCCAAGAACGAATCGACTTTCTCGGGTTCGAGATTGATAGAGATGGCATAAAGCCGGGAGCCCAAAAGATCGAAGCGGTTTCAAAGTTCCCCGTTCCTCAGAACCAGCATGAAGTAAGGAGGTTCCTTGGACTTGCAAGCTTCTTTAGGAGATTCGTTAGGGGTTTTGCTCTAATTGCAAGGCCTTTGACGGGTCTCTTGAGGAAGAATGTTCCTTGGAAATGGGGTGAGGTTCAGACAGAATCGTTTGAAAATATCAAGACGATGCTGACTGATAGACCACTGCTGGCTCTTTATGACCACGCCGCAGATACACAATTACACACAGATGCAAGCAAGCACGGGGTTGCAGGCATCTTGTTTCAAAAAAATGATTCTGACCTCTGGAGACCAGTGGCATATTTCAGCCGCCAGACTACAACAGATGAGATGAAGATGCATTCATTTGAATTAGAAACTCTCGCAGTTATTAGTTCATTGAATAGATTTCGCACATACCTCATCGGAATTAGATTTACTATAGTCACCGACTGCAATGCCCTTCGCACTACATTTACCAAAAAAGATCTTGTTCCAAGAATCTCACGTTGGTGGATACAATTCTTAGAATTTGATTGTGCCATAGAGTACCGTCCTGGCGATAGAATGTCTCATGTGGATGCGCTTAGTAGAGCACCCGTGTTATCGGCTAATGAAGATCAAGTCCACGCACTTGATGTGCTATCGGTTGGCACTGAAGACTGGATTACTACAATTCAGTCTTCGGATGATGGAATTAAGCGCATCAAGGATATTTTAGAAGACCCTGAAACTCCCAAGATTGCTGAAGCCCTTAAAGACTACACGATCAAAAATGGACGCTTGTTTCGCATTCTTGGTGATGGCATTACTCGATGGGTTGTTCCGAGGGGCGTGCGTTGGCAGTTATTGAAAAAAAATCATGACGAAATGGGCCATTTTGGTTTCGAAAAAACACTGCAACGTATACGATCCCTCTTTTGGTTCCCTAAAATGAGAAGATTCATCAAAAAGTATGTGGCGGCATGCCTCGAGTGTGCCCATCACAAACTACCCTTTGGGGCTAAGGAGGGATTTCTCCACCCAATCCCAAAGGTGGAAATACCATTCCACACTTTGCATGCGGATCACCTGGGTCCGTTTCCGCGCAGCAAGCGGGGCAACACTTACATACTCGTGATTGTCGATGCCTTCACGAAATACGTGAGTATTACACCGGTACGCAGTACAAAAACTAAAGAAAACATCAAAGCGTTTAAAACACTTTTTAGTTATTTTGGGTCATCCTTTCGACTCATCACAGATCGAGGAACAAGTTTCACTAGCAAGCATTTTAAAACATACTTACATTCAATTGGTGTGAAACACATCCTCAATTCCGTCGCGACCCCAGGGCAAATGGACAGGTTGAACGGTATAACCGTACAATCTTAGCCTCCCTTGGATCAATGGTACACGGAAAGGATACTAAAACGTGGGACGAGTTATTACCAGATGTACAGCTTGGTCTGAATACCACTGTCCATAACGTAACTAAGAAGACACCGACTGAATTGCTATTCGGTAGAACGGTACCAAATCCAGCTCAGGGTTTATTGAACAACATTATAGAAGATGTAGGACAAGGTAGCGAGAAAAGTCTAGAAGATATTAGAGCGGAAGCGAGCGAACTTATTAAGGAAAATCAGGACAAAAACAAGAATCGATTTGATAAAAATCGAAAAAAAGCAACAGAATACAAAGTGGGTGATCTTGTTAGGATAGTGAGGGCTATTGTGACGGGACCAGGTCAATCAAAAAAACTAGAAGCAAAATGCCAGGGTCCATATAGGATTATAAAGGTTTTACCAAATGATCGATTCCTTGTAGAGGATACCCCGTTGACCAGGAAAGGTGCCAGGTACGAAACAGTAGTCGCCATCGACAAAATATATCCGTGGCTCAGTTTTAATGCCCCTGCTTGCTCTTCTAGCGAAGACAACGATAGTGAAAACGATTCCGATTAGAATATTACAATTTTCCTAATATGATTATTGACTAACCGAAACTGTGAACTTAAGATTACCATTCATTATATGACCCTGTGATTAATTACTAAAGAGATCTACGGTATTAATTAATTAGACTAGTTTACCCTTATTTTTATGAATAATTTGATTTAGAGATAAGTTAGTGAAAATTAAATGTGCGAGTGGCTTAGTTCGGGTATGATTGGCGTATTAATTCGCCGCCCTTGAGTGGATTAAGCCACTACAGTCATGAGATGCTCACATCTCGACTATAGAGTGAGAATGTTTCAAGTCGGGCATGATTGGCGTATTTACTCGCCGCCCTTGAGTGGCTTGAATCATTGAAGAAGTGATTTGATATGTGATCCTGAGTGAGAGTGTTAGAGTTGGGTACGATTGATAATTGGGTTTTGCTATGCCATGAGTGACTCGAACACTGCAGCTGGTAGCGAAATTAAAGTGAAATAAATACCCCTACGGTATATCGCACGGCTATAGATAAGTCCTTATGATTGTGATAAAATTAGAACATAGATTATTTTAGTCCTTTTGTGCAATACTTTTGTAATTTTATGACCAGTTATTGTCAGCGAATTAACAATAGTAATAAACTTAACAAAATCTACTAGTTTGATAGTGTTTAAAGTCGTGGATAATATATCATGTAATTTACTGACATACATCTATAAGCTATCATAAGAACAAAGAGACTTGTTCCTGAAGGATGGCCGACTGTAACGACGGGTACTATATCTAGGATAAAAATATTCATGAAGGTAGCTCAATATTATAAACATACAGTGTGACACTGACAAGCGTCAGTCAACACTGACATTTGTCAGTGTCAAAACAACTTCAGTCAGTTGTCCCGGTCCGCCATCATTCAGTTGCGAGCCGCCGTTGATTAAGGTTAGTAATATTTTGACTATTGTGTATTCTTCATAGTGGAGGTTGGAATAAATGTTCTGGTGTTATTTACAAATTGTTTGAACTCTATTACCCCTCTCTGAGACCCTTTTACAAACCTTTGTTGAATATAGATTCACAGATCATCCGGTTGGAAGAAGTCTAAAAGCTTGCGGTCTTTTAAGTCATCAGTCCACCTTGCGTCATAAAAATGTATCTAAAACATCACCCTTACCTGGCCATAACGTTAGGCTGCGTCAAATATTTAATACTTCTATGGAAATCCTCATTTCGGGTGGTAAAGTATAAAACATATTCCTTTACAAAATATGTTGCGTGACCTTGTACTAACCTATACTAAATAATAATATATAATTACACGTCTTACTGCTAAGCCAAATAATTAGTTAACATATGGTTTGATATTTTGGAAATTAAATTCACCATCAAAATAATAGTAAATAAATAGGTCTTATTCTTCGCTCATCACCTAGTAACTAAATCTGTCATGAATATTTGTCTTAAAGCCCCAATCTTCTTTACTCACTAGGAGTTGAAATAAAAGAACTGTGAGTTTTAAAGAGCAGTTGGAAACTATCTGTGTTTATAACGATTATGATAGTACTCGGAAATGCACTATATACCTACTGAAATGTGTACAGGTTTTATTTTTATTAAAAATAGCTTTCCGCCAGTCTAATAATAAAAATGAAGCCTTTGTTTGTGTGGGATCCGTTTTTGAGTTTATCCCTTGGAAACAATAAAATATTTTTTCCTCTTGATAATACTTATCAGTGTAGTAGGAAATCTTTCAAATATAATCTGGACTCTGGTAGTAGGAACCCACGCGGTGGCGGTCATCGATGACCGACCACACAATCTACTTTAAACCGTTTAGTTTCTCGGCAGTTGAATAACTAAGAACTAGATACAGGGTGTCCCTGGAAGTAAGGATCAAATCAAAATAAAGCATAGCTGTGGACTGTGAACACACAACTTTCTTCTCTAAAATATACATACATACATACCATCACGCCTTTTTCCCAACTAAGTAGGCAGAGACCACATCTTTCCACTTGCTACGGTCCTGACACACCTCTTGCGCTTCTTCCACTCTCATTAATCCTTTCATTCGTGCTCGTCGATTATGGATACTCCTGACCTGACCTTTTCTAAGCACGTCTTGGACTTGTCCTAAGTACGTCCGTCTAGGCCTTCCCCTTTCAACAGCTCCATCCACCCTCACCTTGTAAATTTGTTTCGTTAATCGCCTTTCATCCATCCTTTCCATATGCCCAAACCATCTTAGCATTCCCATCTCGATTTTTGTGACATCATCCTCTTTCACACCACAACGCTCTCTTATTATGCTATTCCTTACTTTATCACGCAATGTCGCTCCTGCCAAACTTCGCAATGCTCTCATTTCCACTGCATTTATCCTACTTTCATCCTTCTTTTGCTATACCCAACTCTCACATCCGTACATAAGCGTCGGCACTAACACCCCCGCATGAACAGCCATTCGCGCCTTTTCTAACACCTTCTGGCTGTTCATAAAGGCATGCAGCGCTCCATTTAACATATTCCCTGCATTCACTCTTCTATCAATATCACCCTCATGCCTTCCATCCCTCGTGAACCTAGTCCCCAGATACACAAAAATATACACCACTTTATAAATTATTTGAATAATAGTGCAATCTATAGCCCAAATTAATTTGTGTTAAAGAGCATTTTTTTTAAATACTCTGTAACCACTTTCCGTAGTACAATTTTTTTTCACGAGATCTGCTTGAAAATTAAGAATTGTTTTTGTTCAATATTTTTTATTGCAATATTTTACTTTTTCATTTGAGCCATGTTTTCTAGCTCAATAAAATAACTAGTTAAAGTAAGACAAAATATCCATTAACCTTTTGGCAAAAAAAAGTTGATATTTTTGTTTGGACTTTAGATGAAAAAAACTAAAATTGATCATAACTTTTTAGCGATTAGAAATAGGACTACTATTGAAAGGGCTTAAAAGGTTAGAAGTGAGCTATACGTTATTTTGATTTGATTCTTACTTCCTTACATACACCCATCCAATTTGTAAACAGACCTTTTTCAAAAGAACAACACCAAAACTTCGAGTAGATGGAGTTTGTCATGTACTGACGATATCACTTACAAATAAGCAACACTGGTAGCTGTGTTCCAGAGCTAGACTTTAAGGCAGGGCGTGGACACTTTTGTGTCTTTTGTCAGATACAAGCTACCAATTAATATTTGATTTCTATAGAACCAACCAGTAAGAAATCATCCAGTCCCTGCGCATACGTAAACTGTGTCCGATCACCGGTACAGGACACAGCAACTGCGGTTCCCTGTGATGGTGTGCCGAGTCGGCAACAAAAAGTGTCTACGTACACAAGCGCCTAAGAAATTGATTCGTTGGCCTCCTGTTTTTTAGTAAGAGCTTTAATATCGTAAGCGTAACTCTGAATTCTCTTGCGCGTACGAATAATTCCTATATCCATGGATCACTGTTGTCTACGACGCACATTGACACTGAAGTATTATTGTGGAACAACCCTTATCCGTATTATCTAATATAACAAAGCGATGTGATTATACACCCGAATCCGCATTAGTGGTGACCTTTGCCTACAAATCGCTCAGGAAGCGTATTCAATTAGCAATAACGCATTCCGCTCACCTAGTTTAATCTGATCCTAATCAGTGTTATAGCCGATAACACCCACCTGACTGCGCTTGTCTCGTACAATGTTAATTACAGCACAAACTGTTGTAGAAAAAAGGCGGGAACACTAAAACTCTATAGAAATAAAGTAAAATAAGAACAGCACGATTATTATATAAAAAAACAAGTTGATTAGAAAAAAATAACCCGTGTGAGAACTGCGAGTGGGTTGTTGGAAACTTACAATAAATCATATTAAAATATTGAATAAAAAATCAATGCGCTAGCTGAAATACTAAGTTATTTCAGGTCATTACTGTCGCTAGGAAATATAGCAAAGTGTTTTTTAAATTATTTTAAAATTAAATTAATTCAATAAATATCTGGTTCAATTAACACCAAGATCATCTGACCCCAAACTAAGCAGAACTTGTACTATGGGCGTCAGTGACTGATCAACATACTTATTTATTTCTAAATACATACTTAAATAGATTATAACGCCCAGACACACACACACGCAACAAACACAAATGTTCATCACATAAATGTATGCCAAATTGCATCATCTTGTTAACTTACATGTTCGAACCTGTAATGTTAATTTAGCGTGCACGAAAGATTTTTTAGTTTATTTTATAAATCAAACATGTTACTATTCTTTTACGTGGCTTAGCGCTGGTACTGACTAATGCATTCAAATTGTATGAAACAGATGACATACACAAAGTGATAGTAAGTATAGTAAGTGTAGTGTAAGTAGTAGTGTAGTGGTAGTATAGTAAGTATTCTTCTGGAAGCATTCCACAGCATAACCCGGGCGTTGAAAGTTTTTAACAAACTTCAAAAACTTTACGAATACGATGTTCAGTACGTCTACCACGAGTTGCCACTTTAAATTCACGTTATCGGTCGCGTAAAAAAAAATATTGGGATTACACACTGTCATCTCATGTCATGTCAAATCCCAATACATTTTTTTACGCGAACGATAATGTAAATTTAAAGTGGCAACTCGTGGTAGACGTACAGGAATAGATTCGCATTTTACTGAAGTTTATAATACATCCTGCACCCTGACATCAAATCGCTAAAGCAACTGCACGCCGATGTTCAATATCAATTCAGCATTTTTATTTTCGTCCTGCAAAATGAAACAGCATGCATCTATGCGTATTTTTATTTTGTTGTTGATTCAACCTCATTTCAATACATACGCTACGAATTCAAATCAAAGCTGTTTGTTAATACAACGTAAGTATAACCTTTATATTTTTATTGGTTCACTACGAACGTTTTTATCCGTTCATTTTTAATTTAATATCTAGAACCCTAATATGAGTTTAGCTCAGGTAAACAACGATACATAACTACATCGACTTGTTTGCTATTTTTCCTTCTACCACATTCTTATTCATTAGTAACGCGGTAATCGAAAACCTTGGCAACAGACGCTAGCGAGTTTCACTGGCGTCAACTCATGGTAGGAGTACTGTATGTATAATGAGCTCAGTATGTCTACCATGAGCTTACACCAATGAAAGTCACTAGCGTCCGCGCTGACCGCGTTGTCATTTTTGTATGGTATTTAAGTACAGCGCCCGTAGTGATTAAAAATGGACCAAAAGGCATACAGGAACATACAAATATAGATACCACAATAAGAATAAGCACGGTTCTTTTTATGTTTTTGTTGTCTGATTACGTAGCGAAAGCAACGCCAAGCCAAGACTGGCTGGGTGTACTCTCATCTCTCTCTCACTCACTCGCTTGCTGCCCCCTCCCCACCTCCTCATTGTCCCGCGCACATAGTACATGTTGTTATCTCATTTATGTTACTTTGTAATCACATAAAATTCCTATTGTTTGTTTAATTCACAAAAGCTACTTAGACACTTCATCAATAGATAATTTGTTAGACTTTCGGACAAAGTTATACTTTAATATACGTACAATGATCCATTGTCGACCTAACTAATTATTTACCAGGATTTTTGAGGTGACAAGTTTTCAATTGTTCCTAGCTCAACAAACACGGAACAATAAAAACGTTGCAAATTAGCACTATGTTCTTTCTGTGATAGTAGCAAAGTATTTTGTTGCTCCTATCAAGATTTTTTTAACAACGCTTTTATTGTGGCTTTGTTGACCGATTTTTTTCTGAGTGCACATTTCTGAAGTTTTAGTTGACAGAAACTGATGACATACAGCACTCATATTACATTTATTCTTACCTAATGGAACATTTCCAATAGCTACTAGTCAAATTATTTGTACAAAACTATTGTAGATCACTTCTATTTTATTTGTTTACAGTATTTATCAATTTCCGTACTCGTGCAATAACATTGAATCTAGCCGAATTTACTGTTTTCATTGCCATCACTGGTTTCGTAGGTAATAATCAATTACATGGCCGTTGATTTGTGGTCAGAATCAATTACTAATGACCCGCGTAGACTATTATTTCAATGATTTTAAACCTAAACTAATAAAACTGCTTCAACATTAATTGGTTAATTATTAGTCATTTATAATTTCACTAATATTTTTGATAGAATCTGTCTCACAATCAGGTCCCTTGTGAGCTGATTAAGTAAACTCATTTCCCTTTTATTCAGTTGAAGGCTAATGAAGGTCTTTTAAAATGTATTTAGAGCCTGATGGAAACCTTAATTTCTGATGCGCAGTGTCAAGTTTTGCGTACAGTCAATCAAACTGAATCCATGATTTCTAGTAGAACATGGCTCCAGCCACGTACTGACTGGCAACGTATCGCAATAACAAGAAGACTCAGAAGATGAGAAAGGAGATCTCTGTGCCCCTACACAAGCTTAGCTCTGAATGTAAACTGCGACATACTACAGAAACTTGTATGCCAATTTTAGTCATTAGACTAAAATTACATATACTATAGGTGCTATACCGAAATCCCATTTATAGACTTGTCAATAGTCTCTAGCGAATGTCATCGGCGTAAACTTATAGTAAGCCCCTACTCATAATTCACTTCCTGAACGTCTACAATAACGGAATTTTCCATCATCCATGTTTTTATACTAAGATTTTTTCTAATTCACTTCAATCTAATTACTTCGAAGTCTCAATAAATCAGCTGCCCTCATTCCAAGTAGAAAATACCATTTATGTACAAACTCAGTTGTACGGGATCAGAGAGTCTTTGAACTTCTCGTACGGCAATCTGCGTGGAGCTAGGTAATACGCTTTTATAGAATTTCCTTCAAGGTCCGGAAATAACAAAAGTTTATCTCGGAGCTTTGTAAGCCGCTATCGGCTATAAGCAAGAGTTGAGGAGCTAATGTAAATGTTGATATAGCGAACTCTCACCTGGCGCTGTTGAATTGATAATGTTAACCGCATCGAACTATGCTTTACAACTGCTTCGCAGCCGTATTAAATTTAGAATGAAACACAAACAATTCACTCGTAGAATAAATGGATAGAATTTGTATTACCTGCTCCTTCAACAGCATGAAGCCACTAGCTGCTACATACAGGGCTACTTTATAAACACCATCCAAATTGAAATATGAGGATCTATGGAGAAATGGCAATATACGTATTTTTCTGTTTGACAACCTTCAGTACTAAAATGTTGGGTTATTAATGTTATTATAATTACTCAAAGGTATAATAAAATCACTAGTTTCGTTGATACTGCGCGACGTGATGGCGGCGGGCTCGCAGCCTCTTCAACTCCCCGCGTTTTATTCAGAAGTAGACATTTTATTTTGAATAAGTAACTACGCCGCACGAATAATCTGTTTGAAAAAAATATAATAGTGTAAAAGTTACAAAGACCTGCCCTTTCTTAGAAAAAAGCTGTCTTCGATTGATGCCTAATGTCTGGGAAAATTTTGGATGGTATTTATAAAGTAACCCTGTATATACTAGTACGATTGCATCATGTAGTGAGAAGTCCCGGGTGGCGGAGCGCTTCTACCAATCGGCTACGGATGCTTTATGTGGTTTCTAATTTTGAAATGCGTGAGCCGCACACCCCCTCAGCCTGCGCAGCTGCGTGCGTCTTGTGCGCAGTATAAAGAGACGCACTTAGTAGTTCCCGTGATACGTGCGCCGCGCGTGCGACGTGCATACGGCTCATTCGCTAAGCGACGTGGATAGCTGGACCGAACCTTACAAAAAAAATACAGACTGATTGACAAATAATATTTTATTTTATAATTTAATAGAGTAACCTTACTCGTATTGACCATGTAATTCATTTGTTTATATCAATTAATTGAGGATTATTTCTTCATTATTTTGGTATCGGATTTAGTATTAAGATATAAAAAAAACTGGTTAGAGTTTGAACTATAATCCCATACTATAAAATATGTATCCGAAATACGCAGTGAACGCGTAAAAAGTCTTGGTTCAATTCAGGTTTATTTGATTGAAAATCAAATAATATAGATTTAAACCCATTCAATTCTAAATAGTCATTGGCGTTTTGAAAGACATCACTGCTGCCAATAGATTGCAGTGTAATAGGACCTCGTCTATCCCAGATTAGATCGCAGGCACAGACGCGCATATAATTAACTCGTCTAGAATTCTAGAACTCTAGATCTAGTCCATTGGAACGACAATGGCACCTCACTGAAAGGACACCAAGTCACGCACGCTTACTCTCATTATAATGGCTTGGTTGACATCTTTTTCTTACAACGTGTTCGTCGCAAACAAGCTGGCCGGCTTAACGATAAACGTTTATCACAGCCTAAACAAATACATTTTTCTCGCAACGCCTCTTGAAGAGCTTCACGCTGATGCTTAGTGAAGAAAAGAATGAGGAAATAAGTAAGAAAGTTATTAGCTTATAGGTATACTGTGTCTCATTAAAGTATTTACATAATATTTCAATGCTGTGTCTGTGAAAGTTAGCAAAAGGACGCAAGTCTTACCCCTAAACAGAGTCAAGAGCAACATGCTACTATCGTTTCTACATAACGAATTTAAATGTCAACTTTTATGGGGATAATATTGTTATTATTGCTTGTGTAATGAAAGTGGCAATTAACGTCACTCCCATGGATTTTCAAAAATGACATGGTACACACGATAAAAACGTGTTGTTCTTGGCCTTTGATACCTTATCCATGTTGAATTTTTCAACTAGATTATGACGAGTATATTACATTGAAAAAAACATTTTCAAAAGGCTTCAATTCAATTCACATTATAATATCGTGTCTCAAAGTACCTCCTTAAATTAAGTTCGCTTAGCTCTCAGTCACATGACAATGCATTGCTTGGCTGCAGCGCACAAAGACGACGTAATGGCGCGAGGATAATCCGTACAAGACCCCATTCATTCGAAACGGCCATTTTTTAAACGATGGCTGGCGTCAAATGTTTGTGTTTATTCAAGGCATCTTAGTATGCAAGAAAGTAAATTTTGTATAGCTCTTCTAAGCTCCTTAGCTTTGAAGAGCTATACAAAATTTACTTACATACATTGCCTATACATGTGCATATATTGCAAATACATTGCCTATATATCCTTATATAGGCAATGTATTCGAATAAGGTTATACAATTACGTCTTTAAGCCACCTTTTTAGCTTCTGTAGCAACTTGAAAGTTTTACTACGAGGAATAACCTGAAACAGAACCCACGTTTCACGTCGCAGTAGATGGAATCACCAGCCAATGAGAGGCCTTCTTAAACACCGTAGATGGCAAACAAACACCGCCTGATAGTTAGCAGCTACCGCACCCTATGAACATGTGCAACTTACAAAAACCCAAAAGAGAAACAGCCTAAACATCTCTCGGTACTGCCAATACCTGTCATAATGTCAATTTTAACATTGATCCTTCCACTTAGATCGATAATACATATCTTAAAGTTTATTAAAACCCAAAAACTTAAACTTTTAAAACTAAATAATGTCCCGCTTATAATGAACGCCTACTTCATTTTAGAACTTCTCATTCCCAAAGGACATCAATTTTTTATTTCCCACCTTTCAACTGCCGTAAGGTACGAAAGTTAGAGATTTCAAACAAATCAACCACACCTACAATATTTTATTCCAGAAAGTTGTATTTTTATTACAAAATTCTTTATTATTCGCAAAGTCTCAGTCCAAATTTTTCCTGTATTGGCATTCAGCTTTTATTAAATCTGGATCTTACGGCAACATTTCACAACACAAGGTCTTCAAGTTTTAAAAAAAAGTACGCAATTTGTATAAAAAATGCAACAAACAAATGGCCGAAATGCAAAATTCTCCAGCCGATAGTTTCTCGCTTTTCAAAAATCTGCTGACGTTTGCCGAAATAGCACGCATTGTAATCAGAAAGTCCACCGATTACGTCACCGAATAAACCGAAAAGTTCCCTTTCACGCACTACTCTTTGGTCAGACACTGCGTTTGTGGAATTAAAATGCAATTTTCCAATTACTAATGCTTTAAACGTATTTTTATTATATTCGACAAGTCACCGATATATTCGTAGGATATATTATATGAGGATTGTTCATATGAGGCAATCATATTTTCAAGATTCCAATAATTAAAGATTATTATTATTATTTACAATTTATTCTTTGAAACACAAAGTTTAAGAAAAATAGTAAATTAATTGAAAAATTCCAGGGTTTGATTTTATGTATTAGAGACATTTTGAAATTACTCGTAAATGCAGCGGGAACACCCAATTGCATGAATTTCGCTGAAGGCAGTCTGCGTTACTGATAAATGATAATAATGATGATCAAACGATATTATGCTAATGCAATCTCTTCCAGATAATCTTCTTAAAGATTATCTGGAAGAGATTGCTTCAACCAATAAGATTGTCAGTGTGAATCTTTCCTTGTATGTCATGGTGATATCTCACCTAAACAGTAACTCTGCTATATTACTGCCAACTTTAATTGAAGTCTTCGGCCCTCATATTTACAAAGCTACAAACTATCAATAAGAATAAGTGAAACCTTAATTACGAATGACCACGAATAAACACTTTTTGGAAAATTTCCTACTTTTGTATTGATTTTGTTCTCTGTTTTTATATGTCATATTACCTATTATGACGGTTGTAATTAAACGATTGGATTTCTTAATTGATTTATATTATTTCTAAATAAGCACGTCTATGGTTAATTTTAAAATAAGCAAAATTTTAAATAAGCGATAACTAAACGGCAGACCATAAAAAAGCAGAAGTTTCAATAAATGATGTGTAAATTAGTATTGCAACATCTCAGAGATTGAGTAATAAAACCGAATCTTAATATAAATTGAGAAAAATATTGTAGCGTGATTTTTTATTACCTGCTATAAGCGATTTATGATTATTTGAGCGTTTGAAATGTCTAATAAAATTTTAAAGCCTATTTTCGGACAAGTAATCTAACGAAATTGCTTGATACCTGGCTGGGGGATGATATAAAACCCGAAGACATTAAATATAACCATTAATGATAATGCCAGCTTCTTGCAAGTACATACGTTAATGAAGCCTGTGAAATATGACACAAGAAGAGAAAGTTTTTTAACATAATACAATTTTCACACGTTGTTTACACCCTTTATGTAATTTAAGTAATTTCAAACTAACTAAAAAAAGATCCTGAAATTGCAACAATTGTGCAACAATTGTTAATTTATTTGTTATTTTATTGGAAAAAATATTTGCGATAAATATTTGAAACGATGAAAACAAACTGTGATATATATCAGATGGATGGATGGAACACAAAAATATCACATCAGGCAGGTAACACTACTAGTACTATTAAATAATATGTAACTAAACACGGGTGCTTGACTACCAGTGTGATGAATCAAGTTTTGCTGCTGCAGGGCGAGGGGGGGGGGGCGATAAAACCAGCCCTTTTGCAGCCGGTTAGCCCAACGTACTGCCTAGATTTTGTTCTTTTTTACAAACAAAATATACCATCACGACTAATACCCAAACGGGGTAGTCAGAGGCAAGTGGCTGTTGCCGTCATGGTGAACGGAATACTCAGAAGCCCACTTTCCCCCAATGGAATCCAACGTGGTAGATGGTGAGCCTTCCGCCGTTTTCCGTGTTGATTTGATTTTTTTATCAATGTTTTCCATCGCCGGAGATCTAGTCGGCAAAACAATTTAACAGGAAGATGGTTCTGGCCATATTTGAACTTTGGACCACAAATTGTGGTTTAGGTAAAAAATATCTTTATATTGTTCTCACTTGCATAGAGTAAAGAGGCGACTTTAACCAAATCACGAGCTTAGTAATTAGATGATGAGTTGAGGAGAACGTGATTAATAATAAAAAATAATCTGGGTAGCCTTACCCAAAGGTTAAGTCATGTATCCTGTGTTCGTAAAATGCAATTAACTCGGCCTTCCTACCGCCTAATACTAATTAAAGGAAGTAACACGTGTAAGGTCAGCAATGGGAAATACCAGAAAAAAATTCTTTGAACATAACACTAATACACGGAGGAGCAAAAAGAAGTAATAAATTAATCAAATATTTTCTAAACTTGTAAAGAACAAAATTAAACGTGAATCTAAACGTGCATCCGTTTGTTTACTGTGAAATACTTAAAGTATAAAAAAAAACGAATTTAGTTACCTTAAAAATTTGATTAATCACCCAGTAAGATAAGATAAGAAAAATAACCTGTGTAGCGCATTCACATTATGATAAGTATATTCATGATACATGAACACTTTATAAAAAAATATTTAGCTATTAAGACGTTAGAAATAAATATTGAACCTGGGGGCTAGCCAAGAGCAACAAGTCACGATGATTTCTACAATAGAAATCGTTTAAATGTATGGAGATGACATAAGCGCCAGTGACAGCATATGTCATACCCATACATTTGAACGATCTCTATTGTTGAAATCGTCGTAGCGTGTTGCTCTTGGCTAGCCCCCCTGGGGTCAATGTGAACTATATTGGACCTTTGCATACCAGGTCATGTTAGAAATCAAACAGTAGAGCCCCTGGATGAAGATCAAGCACACACGAACAAATTCAACTGTTAATATGCTAGTAGACACTTAGTTATAGTTATAACATTCAGTCTGGCATAGCAATTAAAAATGTGCATTCTTTCTAGGAGACATACACACATCAAAAGTGTCTAGGGATCAACATATATTTTTGCAATAACTTTTCTCCTGATTGATATTGATTAAAATTTTCTTTAAGGATTCATCAAATAAAGTATTTTCGTTTGTCTACAGTAACGATAAACCAAGTCACCTTTGCATTAATAAAGAAATTTGCCATTTTCCTAATAAAGGGATTTTTGACATTTGAACCACTAACATTAAAGTTCGAAAAAAAGACTGAAATAACAGTTTTCTTTAAAATTTTATTGGGTAACTTAAACAATTAATAATCCGTGTTTCTACCGCGAACACTAACAACACAAGAACATCGGTTTGGCATACTCAAAATGAGTTCATCCAAATCACGCTGTGGAATGGCCGCCCATGTTCGTTGCAACAACAAAAAAAGGTCTTCTTGCGACTGGATACCCTCCATATTCGGCAGAGCTCTTCTCTGTAGCATATCCCATGCATGCTCAATCGGGTTCAAGTCTGGCGACTGAGCAGGCCAGGGCAGGACATTGATGTTAGCTGCGGCGAGAGTCTGTCTTACAACTCTTGCGGTGTGCGGTCGTGCATTATCATGCATTAACTGAAATAAGGGACCGATTTGCACTTGTAGAGGAACGATGAAGTTCCCAAAGACCGCTAAGGGTACCACCTATAGCAATGCACAATCGTAGGATTCGATATCAATGGGCTCTTGAACACAGAAATTGGGCAGAAGAACAATGGCGTTTCGTGTGCTTTTCTGATGAGTCTCGTTTTGGTATGAGACCGGATACAAGACGTATACGACACTGGAGAACCCCTGGACGCCAACAGCGATTAAAATCCTGCCAGGAAGTCCATCCTTATAGTGGTGGAACCATCATGGTATGGGCGGGTATTTGGATCGGCGGAAGAACTGAGTTGATTTGGATCAGAGGCAACCTCAACGCTCAAATTTATGCTGAGACGATTGTATCAGACGTCATCGTTCCTCTACAAGTGCAAATCGGTCCCTTATTTCAGTTAATGCATGATAATGCACGACCGCACACCGCAAGAGTTGTAAGACAGACTCTCGCCGCAGCTAACATCAATGTCCTGCCCTGGCCTGCTCAGTCGCCAGACTTGAACCCGATTGAGCATGCATGGGATATGCTACAGAGAAGAGCCCTGCCGAATATGGAGGGTATCCTGTCGCAAGAAGAGCTTTTTTTGTTGTTGCAACGAACATGGGCGGCCATTCCACAGCGTGATTTGGATGAACTCATTTTGAGTATGCCAAACCGATGTTCTTGTGTTGTTAGTGTTCGCGGTAGAAACACAGATTATTAATTGTTTAAGTTACCCAATAAAATTTTAAAGAAAACTGTTATTTCAGTCTTTTTTTCGATATTTAATGTTAGTGGTTCAAATGTCAAAAATCCCTTTATTAGGAAAATGGCAAATTTCTTTATTAATGCAAAGGTGACTTGGTTTATCGTTACTGTAGACAAACGAAAACACTTTATTTGATGAATCCATAAAGAAAATTTTAATTAATATCAATCAGGAGAAAAGTTATTGCAAAAATATATGTTGATCCCTAGACACTTTTGATGTGTGTATAAAAAACTTTTATGATTTTGCTTGAACACCAATTCAGCATAGTACAGCACACTAAATGGAACAAATGGAAGTGAAAAGTTTTATAAATACTCCAAAGAATAAAATTATTTTAGTGAAAATTAAAATATTTGGTCTAAGAAATCTGGCGCGCATTTCTCAAATTAAAAATCTCCTCTAGCTCCTTCAACTGCAAACAAGTGGAATACAAATAGGAAACAATTGCGCTACTGCCTGACCTACATTTCCCAGGCGATTCCAGACCTGTATCTTTGAACGATATCTTACATCAAATAAGATAACAACTGTTATCAGCTTATAAACTGAATTCTGCAACAGTATTTTATAATTAACCGAACTTTACAACTTTAACTGGCCTGTTGACGTACCTAATAGAGGTCTGTTATATACCGCCGAAAGTCGTGGATTTTACTTGGTCTTGCACGGTGTTATTATCTAGAAAAGAATTCAGGTATTTGTTACGACGAGACCATGAACGGAGGTGTCGCACTGTTAAAAAGTTATCTGATCTCACGTAGGTAAAACTTAATCTTCTAACTAATACAAGCCCTGACTCTACAAGCCCTAACTTCACAAGCTCTTCACCTTAGTCAGAATATGTGACTTGGCCGTTTCGTTACCACCTAAACCGTGTAAACAGTGTATATTTTTTAATCTTACGCCCATTGCATATACCAGTAAGACTGTTTGAATTCTTTATAGATACACAATGGTGTAAAGATAAGAATAACCTTAATTACTCATCTAACGGCACTTTTGCATAGACTCACACTAACCATAAATTCATTCATAAACCTAAGTGGTTTTAGTATGTGACCGTATTATGATTATGTTATTTAAGCTTTTCAGTGGTAAAAAAAACCACTCATTTTTATACATGAAGGACTTATCAGCAAGGTTACATGGTCACACGAGCAGGATAGTACAATATTAGTTGGATGGTGCTTTAAGTAAAGGAATCCTTACTTACGCTCAAAGCCTTTTAAATTTTACCTTGACAAAAAAAGGGATAGGACAAAGTGCAAATATTTTGAAACATTCACTCATGCTAAAGGCGTCCAAAAACTCTCAATCAACTATGTGACAACTTGGTTACCCTTGGTTTCACTCGAGTTCATTTTAGGAAGGGATACCTACTCGTTGCATGAGTTTCGCAAAGCGTTGGGTGACAGGAAACCGGTTTGCGGTTTTGAATGCAGTCTTAATTGATACTGTCTCGAAATGTGTATGTAGAACATCAGTCTCTCACCCTGCTTTTAGAACGGTACACACCAAATATCTGAAATTCATATTTGGGCTATTTAAAACCGAAATTTAAGCAATAGTTTTGTGAATTATCGTTGACGAATCTCTACTAGGAACATACTCGTAACCACGTTTCAAAAATAATCTAGATTTAAATTATTTAGCCCAGTACCGCCAAAATAAAATTGCTAGATATTACAACAAAGCAAACTTTAAACACTAACGCAATATCGTTGAAATTGTTTGAAATTACGTACCTACAAAACTGTTCCGACGCTAAGTGGTATTCATCAAATGGAATATTTTAACATTTACGCCTTAAATTTTATTAAAAGGTATTTCATGGTATTACGTGCTGATATCACCATATTTATGAACGCAAAATTAGTTGACGCCCCGCCATTTTTCGTTGCGTAATTTACCGTAAATTAATTGTAAATAACGCTTCTTGTTCCTCCTCGTATAAATCTCGTAAAATATGCTTAAGTATCGCAGTTCGTAACACCATTCCTATTTGCTTTATTAAATTTTACCCCTAAGTCTTCAGGAGGGAAATTTATTTGGCTGTCTGCGAGTGTAGGTGTTTCATTATTCGCAGCCAAAACCACGTTGAATTAACAGGCTTAGTAGGTATTACATCGATTTTAACATATGTACATGTTCTTAAATATTTCTACCATTATAAAATAACTTTATTATAATAAGAATTTCATAAATATGAAGAACGTAGTAAGTATTGACTGAACTTAAGCACTGCACATAAAACAATATCCATCTTTAGATATGACATAAAACAATACTTAACCAGGGTTAGCCAATAAAATACTTTTACAAACATGTTACATATTGAGTCTTGATTGCTAAATAATCTTCGGGAACCAAGATACTGAATTACTCTTTTTATGAATTTAGCATATTAAGATATACATAATACTTGCAGCTAACTAAAATGAGCACGGACTGCAGCCTACGAATGCAAAATCGATCGGAATGCTGCTTCTGGTTGCCATCTGCCGCGATGTGCCGCAGCAGCTTCTGTCGCACGATGAAGAATATGTGCCGTTAAATGTTGAAACTATTAAGTTGTATTAGTTAGCAAGATTTTGAAGAACCACTTTCGTTTTAACGAGTAAAGTGGTATCTATGAGGTTAAACAAATTAAAAAATCCTCTTGTTTACCTCGGCTAGTTATTCTAATTACGACACTGCGACTTCAAAACTTGAATCTCAAGCGATTTTTCAAATTTCTCTTTCAGAAGCTTTCACTTTCTCATTTAATGATTAGTAGGTATGTTTATATCGTTGGTGTATTGTTTTCACGATAAATCTCTACGATGAAGTTGATTCATAACTTTTTTAGGTGCGCTGATCAAATAGAGGTGATTTATGTTTTATACGAGTTTGCCAAAAATGATTCGATCATAAAAAGTCAAGACTCTTTGGATGCATTTAGCAATAAAGGCGATCCATAAAACATGGAGGCGAGGCAGTCGGGCGCGGACTGCAGTCTGTGGCTGGAAAATTGCTCAGAAATTATTCCTAGCTGCCATCTGTCGCGGAGCCGGCGGACACCTGTCCACCACACACCATGTTTTTGTCTGTAATTGTTTTAGTATTATGTTTATTTTGAATACATTCAGTTTCAGCTAAAGCAGTGACTGAAGCTTGATTCGTGTTTTGTTTTAATGCGAAGGGGAACCCGCATTACGAGTATACTAGAAATTTAATATTGCTCACCTACTTAAAAACGAGTGTTTGCTTCGAGAAGATTTTTGACTCTTTAAACGTTTGTAAATGTTAAAGTTAAATAAGTAGATAACACCCCATCTTGAACTAACCAACGAAAGGTTCGTAACGTACCGTCTTTTTTGTAGAAAGAGTTAGATAATTTGATTCAAAAAACTTGCACGACATCGAAGCTCACAGAGAATGTTTTTGACAGTCTAACATTATTAATTTAAATTTGTTTCAGCCGAGTTACGGAGAACAAACGTCTCATTAAAATAAATTCGTTAAACATGTTTGGATCTTTCACGTGAACTTTGTTCGTACGAGAGTATTTGCACAATTAGGTATACGTAAAAGGTACTTACACAGTCTAAAGCTCTCTAAGAAGCATCGAAGTGAAATTATGTATATTTATTCAATAAACTCCCGAAAAATATTCACTGAGGTTGAGCGGGAGAAACTGATGCGATTTTCCTTTTTGTTCTCATTTTCTGTCCCATATTTTTGTTTTCAACTTCAGTGGATATTTTTATTACATTTTCTTGTCTCTCAACACATGAGTTATTTTCACGTGCTCTTCGTGGTTTTTACAGAGTCCGGGGCGTTGGGCTGTGAAAAGTTATAAACACTACACTTTAAGCCGTACGGTAGGGAGAAAACGAAATATCAAATGTAGATGAACCATTTTTTATTAAACGAACTTGAATGACTAGTTTTGTTTTTTTTCTGTGAAATGGTGTAAATCTCAAGTAGTGTTACAGAAAACATCTACCTTGTTCGAGTATTCAGTACCCGCAAATTCTGTTTCATTTGAACCGTCACTCAAACCCTTTTACAGTGTCGCTCTTTCACAATTTCATAGAAGAACGGTAAGTGATAGCCTAAAAGCCGCTAAATTTTAAATTACATTTACAAAATGTGGAACGAAATAGGAAAAAAAATGGGGAATCCATGATATCTTTCCTGACTCGAAATAGTACTCGGAGTACCCAAATTCGTTAAAAATATCCATTTAGTAATAATTATGTATGAGCGAGAGTGTACTGAAAAAAATCTCATTGATGCTGTTTTTGGTAATGATTATCCACGGACGAGTAAAAAAGTAAGGACTTCGTCCGGCTAACATTTCAATCTATGCCATGCAACTGGCCGAGTTTATCGTAATTACGTATCTCACACACACGTTTGCAAATCGGTCGGCCGACCGGGCTGCCATTTTGCGACCTGTCATAGCCCATGATAGTCGCATCAGAAAAAGCTAAATTAAATGCCGTCCTGTGTGGCTAAGTGGTGTAAAAATAATACATCATCCCAAAATAAACATCAAGGTCTTTCATTTCACAGGTAAGCCAAAATGTACTAAGTTATTTCCTGTTTGAAATAAAAATTACAAATTAAACATAAAGTAAACAGAACATAAAAATAACACAAAACTTCAAAGACGCATCTCAGTGTTGTCATTATAATAAATGGGGATTTTACCTGGAAATTTGGGTAGGTAATCTATTATTTGATATAATATGTATTTATACTCATCGTCATTGATTTTTAGGTTCCCTTCAAGTAATGAACCGTGAAAAAAAGATTGGGTAAGCATAATAAGAAGGAACTGTAAGGGAGAATATGATTGGATGCCATGCAAATAGAGCGTTGTATGTAGCATACATTTTCACCGAAGTGATTTCTATAAAAGAGAGAAAAGAAATCGGTGCTTAGTCTTGTATTCTGTTCCAAAATTAGAAAGTTCATTTGCGTCCGGCAGAGGTGACTTTGGTCAGTTCGGATCTGGTGGATGGCCGTTGGCAACCAAAAACCAATGGATCGCCGGTCGCCCTGACCAAGGCAGCCTCTGTTGGAGGTCGACTCAAATTCGAATATATATTGTTTTATATAAGTATTAGGTATAGATGATTTTGTTTTTTTTTGAAATGATAAACCAAACTTTAAAAAAAAATCCCTAAGGGGACACAGAAAAGATTTGACAGTGCTTCACTTCTTGTGTCACAAGGGGGAGTCCTTACTTTTTTCCTCGTCCGTGTGAATAACGAGAGTCTATCACAATAAATACCAATCATACAATTTGTATCAAGAGATAAAACCCGGTAGATATACATCATGTTAGATTAATTGGTACCAAAAGACCTTTTATAAGTATTGGATTTGGCCCCAACTAAGCCTGAAGGGATCTAGGAGATCGTGAATTCAAAAATACTAATCGAAAGCCTACACATTTACCGGTATCAACCTAATAATGGACTATACATACTGTTTGAATAAATAATGCTACTTCAATACAACACACCTTCAAGAGCGAAAGTGGTTGCGGTTCATCAAAAACTTTAAAAGCTGAATCCTGAGATCTTAAAACTCACAAATATGCATTACTGACTTAGCAACGGACTTGCATATTCCCAAACCGAGTTGTGTAACTACTTAATTAGCGACCTACAACAAAGCACAGAACAAGTTCCCACTTTATTACCCAAAGATACACGAAACATGGAACGTAAGAAGAAAAGTAGTCTGTGGAAAAGTTTAAAGGGGGTGCTGAAATGATACGGAATGTAACCTTCCAGCACTTAAAACGATTTGATTGCACATTTTGTGGCACGACAAAACTTAACTACAGTTTAAACAGTTTTCTGCACTATCTTTCAGTAAAAGTCTCATTTTTTTTTAAATCACAAACTACTTACAAATTTTTATTTGTTTTTTAAAAAAATGCGCCAGACAACACACCACTTGTCACCATGACAAGTGGTGTGTTGTCTGGCGCATTTTTTCTCGAAGTAGGGATGAATATCACTGTATTTCAAGGTGCCAGACAAGGAATTAAGCCAGGGGCGTCTCCCAGCACAGCCAGACCCGAGTCAATTCAGAAAAGATCGTTTCCTGAATTGACCCAACTGGGAATCGAACCCGGGACACTACGGAAATCGAGGCGAGAAACCGTGCTACAGCGCACCACGCCAAGTCGTCGCCAATTGTGTTTACTCAAATAAACCCAACAAGAGGCAAACCCTGTTTAGTTGTGGTAGCTGGAAACCAAAGTAAGAAATTTTCTTGCCATTATAATAATTCAAATACAAACTCTTATCAAACTAGACAACAGAAAAAACACAAGTCTGAAATTGAAGTTGCATTTATCTATATATATTAAGATGTTTTTAGGAAGGCTCTGCTCATGTTACTATTTAGTAAATAGTTCCGTCCAGAATTGAATAGTTGCAAGTTTTATCAAATGGGCTCAAGATTTCTCGAGGTGCCCTGGGGAGCTACCATGAATGGCAAACTCGGCAAGATTCTAACACAAACGAGACTCGAATGTCTTATCTTATTCATAACATTGTATAAAGGGTTGTCCGTGTCATAAAACGAAAGTTGGAAAAGGTAACGTCAAAACTGAAGAACTTCAAGATGACTTAATACAGGATTTCGTTACAGATCATATTGCATGCAAGTTATATATATATATATATATATTAAAACCTATTTGCTACCCGTAAACGGCTTTAAATGGAGTGCAATTAGTGAATTCGTCACTTTATCGCAATTCATGACAACGAATTTAATTCCCCTGTAACACTGTAGCGATTTTTTTAGCGTATCAACTCCAGAAATTTTGTTAAAACTCGCCAAAATAATTATTGTTCTGTTGATTTGTGAAAATATCTTAACCAAGACACCTAATCAAAACCACAAAAGTAAATATTAATAGTTCTTTTGATGATACGTATTTTGATTTTATGAAACGGTCTTGATTAATTGTATGTGAATATGTTAAAATATGTATTGGAAGT
Organism: Udea olivalis; assembly: GCA_947369235.1. Taxonomy (NCBI): domain Eukaryota; kingdom Metazoa; phylum Arthropoda; class Insecta; order Lepidoptera; family Crambidae; genus Udea; species Udea olivalis. The sequence goes on along the minus strand of OX376341.1, from coordinate 10,435,456 downwards.
CGTGGAATGGTTTTCTGTAGAAAAAAAAACAATATTTAAAAATACTGTGCAACAATAGACAGCCTTGCAACTAACCATTACAACGTTATTGAAATTGTGCATTGGAATAACCCTGCGAATGCATTTTTTATAAAGTGTGAAAGCCATATATTAAATCAGTAGTTTTTTTTAAATCCACTTGACCATTTGCCATGCACACACATTAATATACATTTCAATCATTTGATATGCGCACGGACTGTGTTAAATACCTGGGATCTGTGTTAAGCGCGTCCGGGGACATCGACAGCGACGTCAGAGCCCGAATTTCCTCGACTGGGGCCAAATGGCGTGAGGTGACTGGTGTCATTTGTGACCCCAAAATGCCGATCAAGCTGAAAAGGCAGGTCTATAAAACCATTAGGCCTGTCCTTTTTGATGATGATGATGATGATATCTAAAATCACAAAAGAAGCGTTATTACTACAGTACGTCTACCACGAGTTGCCACTTAAAATTTACATTATCGTTCGCGTACAAAGATGTATTGGGTTTGACATTGTCATGTCATGTCATGTTTCATCCCAATACAATTTTTTTACGCGAATGATAACGTAAATTTAAAGTGGCAACTCGTGGTAGACGTACTGTTGACAAAGCAAAGCTCTTTTTAACAAAACTTTTCAAAAACAATTATTACAATGTTTTTAATATGGTTTAATTTATAGTGTTATAGTTTGATTTCAGAAACACTTCCTAAAAATCAAACGAAAAGTCGAACATATTTTTTTTGCATTTAATCCATTAAAAAAATTTAAGCTCTAGATGTAAATGCATAATGAACTTCAAAAGAGGGCCAAGCAATTTTCTCTTTTGTTAAGAAACAGAGCAGGCTATGCTTAAGTCGACCTCCAATTTACCTCACTGAATAACTTATAAGAGTTGAATTAAAAGGGTGTACTTAACACTGATTAACGAAGACTTTGAACCCGTATCTTTTCATAAAAATATGGCAAACATAGATAACAACAGTAGAGCTAAAGTGGTACCCAAGAAACAACATTGTGATAGTGAGTAAAACGCTCTTACTTGCCACTGTTTCTATTATTTTCCTCTACCTGTAGGTAATTACGATACGGTACCCTAAGAAGATCGCTGAAGCTGCAGTTTGCACTTTATTGATTATTAGCCAGGTGTCGACGGTGCAATTCGATGCATTGACGTCAAACCCACTTTTCTTTATATTCATCTTTAATTATAATTGCATTCCATAATCATACTTCGATTAGGTTTCATCTCTTAAAACATAAGTCTTTATTGTAATATTTTATTATCTTAATAAATTAGTTAAATAGATTTAGATAGAGTTTTTTTTCGATCCTCCGGCTGCAACTAACGTAATTGGCGCAGTCGGTAGGATACTCGCGGGCCGGTTCGCGATATCGGGAATATTAGGGATATTATCTGATCCACGTCGCGAGTCACCTGGGTGGCTATCCAGCCCCGTCACGAAGTATCCGAACTCTACGGACCTGCTGCAGACTCCAACCAGAGGAGAATCCAACCTTCGATTCACGAATCAGAACCAGATGCAACGAATGTGAGTACACTTGAATTGATCTCGTGTTGCTTCCTTTAGCCTTATCTTATCCTTAGCAAAATTTACCACCCTAGAGCCAATAGTTCCCGGGAGTCTGGATCGACCCAGGCTCGCCGCAATCAAGTAGATATAAATAGAAATTCAGATATAGACTCAGATCTTAGCTCAAGTAATTTTAGTAATATGGCCCACGACCCGGATACTATTTTTAAAGGCTTACGCCTTGTCCCGAAATTTGACGGGAACCCAAATGTTCTCACCAGGTTCATTAGAATCTGCGATCAACTAGCTGCGCAATATTTAAGTAATACACCCGGTAGTGAATTTTCTAATATATGTTTATTGAATGGCATACTTAATAAGATAACAGGTAGTGCTGCATGTACTATTAACTCCAACGGGATACCTGATAGCTGGCTAGGCATTCGATCTGCCTTGATTAACAATTTCTCAGATCAACGCGACGAGACGGCTTTATACAATGATCTCTCTCTGGCTACTCAGGGTAGTAAAAGCCCACAGGAATTTTATGACCATTGCCAGACTTTGTTTAGTACTATAATGACCTATGTGACATTGCATGAATCGGTACAAACGACTATTCAGGCTAAGCAGGATTTATATAAGAAGGTAACAGTGCAGGCGTTTGTCCGTGGTTTAAAGGAACCCCTAGATTCCCACGTACGCTGTATGCGCCCTGCTACCATAGAGAAGGCGCTGGAATACGTCCAGGAAGAGCTCAATGTCTTATACCTTCAGCAACGGAACGAACCTAGTAAACCTTATCTTCCACCTAGAGCTACTTTACCACCACAGGCTACAATGACCCCGCCTCCGCGAGTGAATAATAATTTACTCCCGGTACCTAACGGGCCTGTTCCCATGGGACGGCAACCCATGAGGCCTCCACCTCAGCCATTTAAATTCCAGGGTCATATGCAACCTCATCAGGGCATGCGTATGCCCACTAACACTCAGAGAATGTTCAGTGCACCACCACCTAATTACAACCCTCGTAGTAACGTATTTAGAATACCACCCCGTAGTCATCCACCACAACCAATGAGTGGCGTCCAACGTTTTACGCCTAGAACTTTACCACATACTTTGATGTCAACGGGACATGATTGGAATAAATCCGGGAATCCACCACCCAGGAATTATTTTAAAAGTCGCGAAATGAACGTGAATCAATGCATGCCGTATGACCACGCGTATTCATATTACAACACATATTGTGACTATTATCATGAGCCGGTGTACAATTACTTTGACGAAACCGCTTCAAACTATACTTATAGCGATTACCCTGGCTTATCTTCCGAATTTAATAATTATTATAATGTGTCTGACGAAAATCAAATAGTTGAGGAATCACAACCGCAGACATCTTCTGGCCATGATGAACAGGATTTTTCGAAGGATTCTGTATTAAAAAAGCAAAGACAGAGTTAAATCTTCAGACGCAAAGACAGTTACCTTATATTCAAATTAAGCATCCTCCACTAAAACTACTTATAGATACAGGCGCAAATCAATCTTTTATCAGCCCTGAGGCAGTTGAAAAATATTTTTTTAATTTTGATCTGGACTATGATCCGTTTGAGGTAACTAACATACACGCGACTACTAAAAAGGACTATTCAATCACCCTTCCTTGTTTCACGGAATTTAACGACCAAGACAGTATGAAGTTATTTGTATATAGATTTCACGATTTCTTTGACGGCCTAATAGGGCTAGACTTATTAGGTAAATGGAAGGCCCGAATAGACTTGAAAGACGGACAATTAGTAACCTGTTCCGCATCTAACCCTATTCGCATGTATAACTCGCGAAATGTTAACTTATATGAAGACATAATACCATAATATACCTTAATACAATAAGAAAATCTATTAGTAAATACAGGTATAAAGTGGCTGTTCGAAAGCATTACGGATCGGTGGTCACGTATTAGGGATGGGTCCTTGAGTCACTGTTAGGTGAATGTGGTTTAAAGTTAATACGAGGTTATTCTGAGGGGTTTATATGGCTATTATTATGTAATTTTTTTTTTGTGGCAAGCAATTCTTGGTTTGGTTGGTTCTATTTATATTATGACTTCTATTTATGTATGTTTATTTTTATCGATTTATATTGAATTTATATATTATTTATTTTGTTGTTTTGTTATTTTATAATAATTAGCATCTGTTGTTTTTTTCAAAAGTAATTTATTTAGTTTAATCTCTTGCACCGTGTTTAATTTATCTGTTTAATCGTGTGGTTGACTGGTAGAGAACGCCCTTTGGCATTAAGTCCGCCAATTGTATGATTAATTTTGTTCAATGAAGAATAAATAAATAAATAAATAAATACCGGCTACCTCGTTTAAAATAATTAGAGTCCCTTTTAATGTCCAAGATGGAGACGCGTACATTCGAGAACAAATTATATGTAATTGCATCGTTCACGAATGTATTACTACGGTTAAAAATAATGGCGCCTACATACAGATAGAAAATCCAACGGCTAATGACATCATCTTTTCTCTTGATAGTCCAGCACAAGCTGAAGTTTTTAACGTAGAGTTTACTCGTGCCAATCGACTCGATATACGTACTCGAGACGTTGTCTCTCGGTTAAGAACCGACCATCTCAACGAAGAGGAAAAAGCTAACTTGACAACTTTGTGCTCCCGGTACGCAGACGTTTTTTACATAGAAGGTGAACCATTAACCTTCACTAATAGAATCAAACATCGCATTCGAACGTCCGACGAAAACCCAGTTCACGCTAAAAGTTATCGATATCCGTTCGTCCATCGGGAAAAAGTTAGGAATCAGATAGGGAAGATGTTAGAACAAGGCATAATCAGGCCCTCGGACTCAGCTTGCAGCTCACCCATATGGGTTGTGCCCAAGAAGATGGACGCTTCAGGCAAGCAAAAGTGGCGAGTTGTAATAGACTTTCGCAAACTTAACGAGAAGACCATAGACGATAAGTACCCAATCCCGAACATCAGTGACGTTCTTGACAAACTAGGGAAATGTCAATACTTTACCCCCCTAGATTTAGCCAGTGGGTTCTACCAGGTCGAGATGCATCCCGATGATATTTCGAAAACAGCTTTCAATGTCGAGCATACATTATACATACATACTTTCAATTTCGAATTCCTTAGAATGCCTATGGGTTTGAAGAATTCTCCATTTACCTTCCAACGGGTGATGGACAATGTCCTTAGGGGTCTCCAGAATGACATATGCCTAGTTTATCTCGATGACATCATAGTGTTTAGCACGTCACTCCAGGAACACATGATAAACCTGGAAAAGGTCTTCCAACGACTTAGAGAGTCAAACTTCAAAATTCAGATGGATAAGTCGGAATTTCTGAAGCTTGAAACAGCTTACCTCGGACGCATCATCAGTAGAGACGGAATTAAGCCGAATCCTGATAAGATATCCGCTATTAAAAAGTATCCCATTCCCAAAACCCAAAAGGAAATCAAGCAATTCTTAGGTCTTCTCGGTTATTACCGAAAATTGATCCCAGACTTTGCACATACCACCAAGCCTCTCACGCAATGTCTGAAAAAAGGCAAAAAGATCACTTTAGACCCAGAATATGTCAACTGCTTCGAAAAATGTAAAACTCTTCTTACAAACGATCCGATCCTTCAATACCCAGATTTAACGAAAGAATTTCTTCTCACTACCGACGTTTCTAATGTGGCAATTATTGGAGCCATACTATCCCAAGGTCCCATAGGTTGTGACAAACCAGTGTGCTATAAAGGACTCTCAATGAAAGTGAATTGAACTATAGCACAACCGAGAAAGAGTTCTTGGCAATCGTATGGGCTACCAAATACTTCAGGCCGTATCTTTTTGGACGAAACTTTAAAGTTTTAACGGACCATAAGCCTCTTGAATGGATGATGAAGTTGAAGGAATCGAACCCACGATTGACTAGGTGGCGCTTAAGATTGAGTGAATATACCTTCAAGACGGAATACAAGAAGGGCAAAATGAACACCAATGCTGACGCCTTATCTCGAGTAGAAATTCATCTAGGTGACACTAAATCTCTGATGGATGAGATAGATGAGCTTAACTCTCTATTAGGTAATCCCTCTGAGACCTTAAATGCTAAGCCAAACTCTTCTACCGCAACAGCTCATACCAGCAACGAAAATCCCATATTAGAAGTCCCAATCACTGACGAACCTTTGAACAAGTTCAACAGACAAATATGTTTTAACGCAGTAAATGATATAAGGAGAAAACCCACAGTAACTAAGCCTTTCGACACCCACACTCGCATAAACATTCAATTTTCAGAATCAAATTTAGAACAAGATTTAGTAAATTCATTAATGAATGTACCATCTGTGGTCAAGGAAAGTATGATAGAAATCCTATCAGACCCCAATTTAACGTAGTACCACCTGCTACGAAGCCATTTGAAATAATTCACATGGATCTATTCACGGTGCAAAGTGAAAAATATGTCACTTTTATAGATGTCTTCACCAAGTATGGTCAAGCTTATCATCTGCGTGTTGGCACAGCCCTCAGTATTCTCCAGGCCTTTTTAAACTTCTGCACTCACCATGGTGTGCCCTTGACTATAATCACCGCAATGGAACAGAATTCACCAACCAACTATTTCTAGAATTCACTAGGTTGCACAAGATTAATCACCATAGAATCTTAGCTCACTCTCCGAATGAAAACGGTAACATCGAACGATTTCACTCAACTCTTCTTGAACACGTCAGACTCCTAAAGCTACAGCACAAAGAGGAGCCTATAGTTAATCTCATGCCCTACGCGTTGATAGCCTATAATAGTTCCACCCATAGCTTCACTAAGTGCAGACCATTTGACTTACTGATTTACTGTTTAGATATCGACATGACCCAACACCTGTTGCAACAGTACGTTCAAAATCATCGACAGCAAATGCAAAAGGTATACGAGATAGTGAATAGTACATCCTTAGCTAATTGGACTGACATTATAGACAATAGGAACAACCCTATCTTTGTTATCTTTGTATCTTTGTACCCGAACAACAGTACGCCCCTGAACAACAAATCTTCATTAAAAACCCGCTTGCGAGTCGTCAAAAGACAGCTGCTCGCTATACGCAAGATACAGTTTTAGCAAATCTACCAATACATATCTATACATCTAAAAAACGTGGCCCCGTGGCCCTCTCCCCTTCGGATGTCTGACCAAACGGACGTGTCTAACTAGTCTCCACGTTTATTTTAATAAAATTTTATCCAAAAATCATACGCAATAAATATTAGTCTAGTACCAGGACAGCAGAAGCCACCGAGAGAACTCTGCGCACGGATAAACAAGGACAACGCTCAAGTGAGTGCGATAACCATAATTACTCATTACGGTTAACTAGTCGACCATCCCTTCCGCTGCGCACGCTTGCCGCTACTGGTCAAAATTAGGTACGCCCCCAGGCGCAAGTTCAATTAGGAGCGGGACGGAATCATACCTACGAGTGACTCACGCGCTTATCTACGGGGCCCGCCACTACCTGGATTATTTTGCCGTCGGAACATTTAGGCCTACAAGCGCATAATAATCATAAAATGCCGAATATTCTACGCTCTCCCTGCGAAAACAAGGACCCTATGTATGGCTCCGAGCCAAACTTGACTTTGGTCTCTGTAAGGGATAAATTAAATGATCCAAACATAACAACGCGCTCTTTTAAAAGACGTAGGTGCGACTGCGGATCATCTAGTGAATCAAAGCTCGACACTTTTTTAAGCTCCCTCACAGCTTGGAGGCAGGAGTCTGATGATAAATTATCTCAACTGCAGGCGTCCTTAAACGACGTTCCACGGCAAAACACGGAGATGCTATCCTCTAATGATGAAATTAAAAAATCAATAGCATTCTTATCACAAAAGTATGACGATTTAACAGTGCAAATGACCGGATTTCAGGCTAAGACAAAAGAATGTAACATGTTTATCACCAAAGTTGCAGGGGACGTTGAAGAAATTGATAGAAACTCCCGCTCAAGCACACTAGAAATAAGAAATGTACCCTTAAAGCAAAACTCAACCCAAGATGAACTAATCCGCATCGCACTTCTCATTTTCAACAAAATCTCAATAGACGTGGGGCACTCTAATATTTTTGATATCCGCCGTCTTCCATCTAAGACTGAAAACAAGACAATATTAGTCACCTTGAACTCAGTGATCCTGAAAAATGGAATTTTAAAAGCCTACCGGGTGTACAACCAAGCTAACACACCCAGGCTGAACGCCACGATCCTGGGACAGGAAACACCACAGCACATGATTTATATTGACGATTGATTGATGACGACCGACTTGGTGTAATGGTTAAGAAGTTGGCTACTACACCAGAGGTCGCGGGTTCGATCCCCGCACAGTCCAAACATTTGTGTGCATGAACATGTCTGTTTTTACTGGTCTGGGTGTCTCCTATGTATAACAAGTATGTATTTACAAAAGAAAATGTATTTAAGTATGTTTATCCGTTGTCTAGTATCCCATAACACAAGCTTTAATTAGCTTACTTTGGGGCTAGATGGCGCTGTGTGGAATAATGTCCAGGGATATTTATTATTTATATTTATATTGCTGAAAACCTAACAGCAAGTGCCCGCAAACTGTTTTTCTTAGCGCGTCAGTTCGCAGACGAGGAAAACTATAAGCATTGCTGGACTGCTAATGGGAAGGTGCTTCTACGCAAAGAAGACAATGCTAAGCTTGTGGTGGTCTCATCTGAGGCCCAACTTATTGATCTTAAATCAAAAAACTAGCAAACCCCAACTGCTGTTACTTTGTTTTTTGTCTTACATTTTTAATCTTTTTTATATTATTTTATAGATTAAGTATTTTTATTTTGCTATACTTTAGTTTAATACACAGTAAATTGACAGCTACTCAGATTTCCACACTCCTCGTTACTCTCTCTTTTTTAAAAGTCGTACCTACCTATCCTCCAAATTACTGTGCACACCTTAGTAATAAAAAATTATGCATGGATATTTATAATATTTTCTACTTCAAGCTTCTAATGAACCTTAGCCCTGTAACATACCTATTAAACACTTTTATGGAACTGCGATACCATAAAACAAACCTTATGACGGGTATAGTCCCTAAAACTTATTATTAAAAATGGCATCGCATAACTATGTAATTAACAACATAGATGGGATATTATTAAATGATACCTACACCTGCTATTCTCACGAAGTTCGTAACCTAGTCACCCAAAATAAAACATTAAAACTGTTTAATCAGAATATTCGCAGCATTGCCGCCAATATGCCTGGTTTCACAGTTCTATTGTCTAACCTAGGCATTGAACTAGATGTAATTATACTCACAGAGTGTTGGTTACAAAGTAACCCCTTAATTCCTCCATTAGATGGTTTCTCCTCATACCGAACGTCTTACCCCGCTAATCAAAACGACGGCGTTGTTGTGTACTGTAACGCAGCTCTCTCAGGTATTGCTGTCTCAGAACCACTCATCGTAGAAGCAAGCTGCCTTTTGATTAAAATTTACGCGGAAACAGCCATTCTAGCTATCGTACCTGTGCCTTCCGAAATCCCCAAAAGTTTATTAATTCACTGGCTCCGCTTTTAGACTCACTAAAATCCTTTGAAAATATTCTGCTGATAGGTGACATAAACATAGACATATCCTCCCAGTCGTCTGATCAAGATTCCTCTGAAGAATATTTAAATACCTTAGCGTACTATGGCCTTATTCCTGCCTATAATTCTCCCACTAGAAATTCCTCCTGCCTCGATCACGCCATTCTGAAAACCCTACTTCCTGCTCAATCTTTTATAATACACTCATCTGTCACTGACCATGACTCTATATTGCTCACACTTCAAACCAAGAAGACGTTCTTCGCTCCTAGAGTTGTCAAGAAAATTAATTACTCTGGCCTATCCGAGCAACTCACCTCTTTGGACTTCTCTTCTGTCTTCAATTCGATGGACCCAAATGTTGCCACCAATATTTTTACTAGCGCAGTACAGTCAGCCAATTGCTACCCATACATCCACTACTAATTTTTCCCGACGTCGCAAAATCCTGAAACCGTGGATGACTCCGGGTCTCTTAAGGTGCATCAAAAACAGAGATAATATGCACAAAAGGCTCAAACAGTCTCCAAACAATGACACCCTTAGAACAACGTACAACAGGTACCGCAACTATTGTAACTCCATACTCAAGAGATTGAAAAGAGAACATGACCGGAATCTTATAAGAATGGCTGGGTCAAACAGCAAAAAATTATGGAGCGCAATAAAGGAGGTCACGAATGTACAAAAACCTTTTTCATCATGTCACGAATTACTTAAATGTGAACCCACTCCAAAAGAGTCAGTGAGCGGGTGAATCACTTCTTTTCTGGGGTTGGTAAAAATCTGGCCGAGGGCATCCTAAAACTAAATTCTCACCCCGTGACCTACCCTCACCCCTCATTATCTAACCCCTGTGAGTCCACTGACTCCTTAGTTCTCTATGAAACCACCCATATGGAAGTTGATTCCATTATCTCATCCCTTAGGCTTAATGTGCGGTGGGCTGGGACAACATACCCAACTCTGTGTTGAAATACTTTAAAGATTCGCTTGTCCCTCCCATAACCCACATTTGCAATATTAGTCTGGCTTCCGGTTCTTTTCCAGATGCGTTTTAAAAGGCTCTGGTCCACCCTATGTATAAGTCTGGAGAGCGCGACTGTGTTGGTAATTACCGACCTATATCGATATTGCCCGCTCTTTCAAAGATTTCGGAAAGAATTATAAACACGCGTCTGATGCACTGGCTCGAAAATAAAATGAAACTGTCTCCCAGCCAGTACGGGTTCAGATCGGGAAGATCAACAGCTGGTGCGGTGCATGAGCTAAGGGACTACATAGTCAGGACTATAGATCAGGGGCAGAAATGCTTGTCAATATTCCTTGATCTGGCAAAAGCTTTTAACACAGTATCAATCCCGATTTTGCTAAACAAACTCGAAATCAATGGGTGTAAGAGGCAAACAATTATCTCTATTTCGCAGTTATTGTTCAGGCCGCAGCCAGTATGTCGTGATGGATGGTATTGCAAGCTCTGACCTTCCGATTGAGTACGGCGTTCCCCAAGGCAGTGTTCTGGGTCCCACACTTTTCCTGGTATATGTCAATGACTTTTGTAAGCTCAAGATACCAGCCTGCAAGATTATATCATTTGCAGATGACACTGCTTTGCTTTTCTCTGGAGATACTTGGCAAAATGTATTCCGCCATGCCCAGTCAGGTCTTGATCTGGTCACCAATTGGCTTCGCTGCAATCTTCTTACTCTCAATGCTCACAAAACCCAGTATCTTACCTTCTCTGTCAATAGAACTCCTCCTAGCAAACTTGCTGAGCTCTCAATCACAGCTCACTCTCAAAGTGGTTGTTCTGAGCATTCGTGCTCTTGTTGTCCACTGGAAATGGCAGATTCAGTCAAATACTTAGGAGTTATCATTGACAATAGATTAACTTTCATGCCCCACCTTACTTTCACTGCAGGTCGAGTACGCAAACTGATGTTCATCTTTAAAAATCTCCGCCATGTTGCTGACTCCTCCATAGTGAAATCTACGTGCATAGCCTTAGCTCAGTCACTCCTTACCTATTGCATAACATCATGGGGCGGCGCCTGTAAGACATTTATGTTAAAACTCGAAAGAGCGCAGAGAGCGCTGCTTAAAGTCTGCACATTCAAACCTTTTCGTTTTCCCACCCGCGACCTCTTCCAATATACTCAGGTTCTTACTGTTCGCCAGCTATTTATTCTAAGCACCGTTCTTGAGCAGCACCGTTTGGTCGACCCAACAATCTCCAGAGCACGCCGCTCTCAACTGGTTGCAAAATCCTCCCTATTTACATTGTCTTTTTCACATCGTTTCTTTTGCTTCTTGGGTCCCTTTCTATACAATTGTCTTCACCTGAAACTAAACATCGTTTCCCTAGCACGTTATCCTTGTAAAGTGTTAGTAATGAATTATTTACAACTTCTTGATTACAATGCCACCGAAGACCTTTTAAAACAAAATATATAAATAATAAATCTAAGAAATGTACAAAAAAAAAAAAAAGTCGAAATACTACTAGATAATGTTATAAATGTTACAGGAATTTACCCTTGAGTACATTTCCAACCCTAATGACCTATGGGAGTGAGACGTGGTCCCTTACTATGGGTCTCATAAGAAGGCTCAAGATCACCCAGCGAGCAATGGAGAGAGCGATGCTTGGTATTTCCCTGCTCGATCGAATCAGAAATGATGAGATCCGCAGGAGAACAAAAACAACCGACATCGCTCGAAGGATTGCATCGCTGAAGTGGCAGTGGGCGGGACACATAGCGCGGAGAACCGATGGCCGTTGGGGCGAAAAGGTTCTCGAATGGCGACCGCGTACCGGACGACGTTCCGTGGGCAGGCCCTCTACAAGGTGGACCGACGATCTGGTCAAGGTCGCGGGAAGCCGCTGGATGCGCACAGCGCAGGACCGATCGTTGTGGAGATCCTTGGGGGAGGCCTATGCCCAGCAGTGGGCGTCGTTCGGCTGAAATGATGATGATGATGATGACATTTCCAACCAAATTGTGACAGCATTTTTCCTTTCCTGTGTCATCCTTTACACGAGTGAAGCTGTCAAGTGTAGCGAATAATTTTTGCGTAGTATAATTTCTCCTATTTAAGTAGTGATAAATGAACATAATTATGTAAATTCAGGTCAATCACATCATAAGGGGAGAGATCTGGTGTTCTGAGATACAGGCTTCTGCCTAGTTCAGGCACCAGTCTCTTACAAACTTTATTGTTGTCTCTAATCAAATTATGTCCATAGCTCTAATAGTACTTTTAAGATTGTGGAGAAAATAAATGCTTTTATTATTATTATTATTATTAAGTCACGTCTGAAACGAGTGCCTAAAGCAGTTAATTTGTTGCAGGATACTGTTAGTAGCGATCCTCAGGATCGTCCACCCTCAAGAGATAAAACTTGAGAGTCTAGCTGACGGACCAGGACTATTACCTCACAAACTTGGAGCCATGCGACTGACTACTCATCATCATACCTTCATACAGTACGTTCAGATTGACGACATTAAGGACAAAGTCGACTCATTACAGACTCAATTAAAAGGCTACAAGTTACAACTTACTAACGACACCTTTCTTTTGTACAAGACGCAAATCGACTATTTAACTGACAAGCTTGGCAATGTATTACAGCAGTTAAAATCATTAGAGCCAAATAGAGTTAAAAGAGGTATTGTAGATGGCCTAGGCTCAGTTATTAAAGGTATAACGGGTAACTTGGATCATACGGATGCCGTAAAATACGACAAAACAATTAAGATTCTCAAAAGCAATCAAGATAAGATAACTTTTGAATTTAATAATCATATAAGTATCAGCAAGGAATTGATATCTAAACATAACAGCATTTTAACTCAGCTAATAGATAACCAAAATAAGATGAATAGTACAATTGAACTAATTTTAAACAGTGATGCTTACAGGGAAAATAGTCTTATTAATTATGCCAGATTTGCTCAGCTACTAATAATAGTAAATGAGAACATTGAGGATCTTGCTCAAGAACTAATTAGGTTAGAAAATTGTTTAGCTTTTATTCGTGCATCTAGCACTCACCATTCTATGATAGGTATAGATATTTTAAGTTCCATGATAGAAAAGCTTAAGAATATTTATGGAGAGGATCAAATATTGAAACTCGAATTAAGACAGTATTATGAGATCATAAAACCAGGGTCATATTATTCTAGGAATCAACTAGTTTTTATATTTAAATTCCCGATTATCTCCAGAGATTCATATAGCTTATATCATTTATCAGTAGTACCAAATAAAAAAGCACAGGCTTTAGTCCCCACCTATCCTTTCATTGCAACAAACGAGATTTCATTCATGTACATAGAGACAGAATGTCCGAAGTTAAACGACTGGTTTCTGTGTGAGAGCACTCCAAATCATCAGCTGCTTACTAATTTTGACTGTATTCACGAGCTTATAGTTAATCAAATCCTGAAGGACAGCTGCGAGTACGCAACAGTCACGCTGAAGAAAGAAGCCCTGGAAAAATTGGACGACCAACACTACGTCATCTCTTTCCCGCACCCCAGCAAAATTCAACTCACCTGTGGAAGACAAGACTACAACACTCTCCAAGGAAGTTATCTCGTCAGTATTCCCTCCGGCTGCCGTCTGAAATCTTCAGAATTTACAATCACCAACGACAACAATGAAATCAAGGGACAGCCGCTCATGCTGACCAAGATACCATACGACGTCACTAGGCAGACCATGATAGCATCTCACATCAAACTGAACTCCATCAACTTGCGAGAGTTACACAGCATCCAAGATAAGATCATGGTACAAGATTGACAGCATCCCAGTTGAAACTTTATATCATACGACACTACCATTTTATGTCGTAACGATCAGCTGTTGCGCATTCGCAATCTTCTTCTTACGCCGGCGCTGCGGATCCTGGAACTGCAAGAAAGAAAAAGGAAACGAGAAGGAGTTATCACCCTCGGAGGAACAGGAAGACCCTACGACTATTCCCGCAACATTTTCACTCAACGTGCTAAAATAGTTGCCGTTCTAATGGGGGAGGAATTACGATACGGTACCCTAAGAAGATCGCTGAGGCTGCAGTTTGCACTTTATTGATTATTAGCCAGGTGTCAACGGTTCAATTCGATGCATTGACGTCAAACCCACTTTTCTTTATATTAATCTTTAATTGTAATTGCATTCCATAATCATACTTCGATTAGGTTTCATCTCTTAAAACATAAGTCTTTATTGTAATATTTTATTATCTTAATAAATTAGTTAAATAGATTTGGTTTTTTTTCGATCCTCCGGCTGCAACTAACGTAATTAGGTTGACTGGTAGATGTATATTGTTTTCAATATAATACTTAGCCTTAAGTTTCTTTGTTTAATGTATATTAAAGACTATTATCTATCTATCTGTCTTTCTTCCTAAAAAGGTAATATCAACCAGACAATGAACCTACGGTGCTATACATAAAGCGCCAACTAGCCATACCACAAAATAAAGAGTTTACAGAAGGACCGCTTGCACCTTTTTCCTACACTTGCGTGAACCGCCTAGGGTTACTAATACATTCGCTCTGAAATTTTAAAATGAAGTAAGTATGTAGGTTAGACCTACTTGAAAAAACCGGCCAAAAACAAAATTAATCATGTGAAAAATTAAATAAATAAATAAATATAAATATGCGCCAGACAACACACCTCTTGTAATGGTCTCGAAGTGGGGATTATTAAATCCCTGTGTTACGAGGTACCACACAAGGAAATAAGCTAGGGGCGTCTCCCAGCACACCCAGACCCGAGTCAATTCAGAAAAGATCGTTTCCTGAATTGACCCGACCGGGAATCGAACCCGGGACACTACGGAAATCTAGGCGAGAAACCGTGCTACAGCACACTACGCCAATCGTGTCGTCAAAAAATTGCACCAAGTTCGATAAAAATAAAAACACTCGTGACAGTGCGACTTTTTGACTCACTGAAACTCACTGACTTCGCCTGTAAACTCACGTCTGTGTGCGTGCGTCGAAAATGGCGTGTTGTTCTAAGCGGGCTATCTGTGGCAGAGGCGCCGCGCCGCATGCGTAATTTGTGCGACAAATTACAGCGCTAGTACAAGGGCGCTTGTTAATCCTCTTCCCATACATTTGCTTTGCCGCAACCGCCCATCAATGGGAACCGAGACACCACATACACCGTAATCCCAGCCAAGAGTACACCGATGCAAAATTTTCGAAATTTCTGGTAGCTGCGAATAAAGAGCAATATATTTACAAACAAAAACAAAGTCGGGTTTCTTCGAACACTTATAACTCGAGAACGGCTGAACCGATTATCATGGTTTTTGATTTTTCTCCGTCCTGAAGAGCAGAATAAAAACATTGGAAAATTGAAGAACTGCTCGCTTTGGAAATCGGTGGAGGAGGCCATGTTCAGCAGTGGACATCTTGTGGCTGCGAATGATGATGATAATGATACAATGTTCACAGCTGTCAAACATTTGCCAATAACTTTTGACAGAACGAAGTCTGTCGGGACAGCTAGTAATTAATAAATCAAAATCAGCCTATTTTACATAGTTAGTCAGACTGTAGTGCGAAAACTATGACATACAATTTAAACTCCCACTAATACAATGTACTCGTAACATGCAAAATTCCGAAGCCCCTTTTTCTTGCTACTTAAGACATTTTAGAATTGATCATTCATTACCATTATACGCAGCATACTAATCCAATTATGACTTTGTAAGATAGCAAAAAAACAACGCTTTACTTAAAATCGCGAATTATAATTCCAATTACATATTTCCCCAAAAATCGCGCCCTCAAATTTAAATACGGCAATAGTAGTTGCCTTCAGGTCGCAACTAAGGCGGGTCGACCCTTATCAAGTGGCTCCGATTAGGCCGGATTAACCGGACAAATGGAATGTGTAATTATCTCCGGGTAACTAATCGCATTTTCCGTACGCGTGCGCGAGCCCCTTTAGCAGGTGAAAATTTGACAGGTTCGAAACTATTTTTGTTTATGATCGTACCATCTAAAGTTGCTGTTTCACTTGGAGCATTCGCCTGTAATGTAACGTAACAGAGTCGAGCATTACATCAGTGAGGGAAAAGCACCGAGCATTACAGTGCGCAACTTGATAATATAATGTGTGATATTTTGAAACAACTTGTATAATCTCTGTCATCGTCTTCGTCTGACAAATTAAATAAATTTTCAAAATCTAATCTAATTAGAGAAGAATAGTCGTCAGTCAGGGAAACAGTATTGTAATGTAATGCTTGTATGTATGTCTATTTTAATAGCACGATGTTACGCTCCCTGATTCTCTATCGAGATCTATAGAGATCGGTTCTAGTGACAAGGCCGCTTGAATTATCCATATCCAACCATTTTTACTACCCTGAGCGGATTAACCCGCCCAATGGAATGTGTAATTATCTTCGAGTAACTAAACGCGTTTGTCATGGGCTACGTTAGCTGACTCGGTAAAATACAGCAAGTCCACCCACACTGAGTTATGAGAAAGAATATTCTGCTTTATCAAATTTATATAGTGCCTTAGACGCTGGAAATAGTGCCACGCTTTTGTATTTGAGCAACGAAGCATGAGGGGTTAGGTAATGTAGGCATCTGGATGGCGAGATAATAGAAAGAGTTATGCAACTTTCGCTTTGATCTGGAAGTTTTGTACACGATTGAAATGCAGGTTGGTAATTTGTTTTTCACTTCTCATGCTTCAAAAGTACCTACGCCAATATAGCCCTACGAAGCGGGTCTAAAGTGACCACTTTAGGCCCTAGGGAGTAAAAAGTAATTCGTTTTTTAATTTCTTTCATGTGACGCAGACAAACTCAAACAGCCAGTAAGAATATACTATTATCTGTGGAGTGTGGACCATTTTCATTGCGAAAATGTTGAGAGTTTTAGTTCCATGATTTGTCCGCAAAGAAGGTGGCGCCATGTGTTTTAAATTGTTATTCTGTGACTGGTTCAGTTCGGAAAAAAAAACTGAACGCGAAAATTTCAGAACTTTTGTCGAGTGTAAATTTGTTCGGATTTCAATGTTTTTGTACTAAATTGACTATTTTTTTCGCACTCAAAGTACAGTGTGCACCTCGAGACTAAACGCCAACTTAATATACCCTCGGTTTCATTGACTTCCTCGCACGCTCGGGAGTCAAACCGCCTCTGGTATATTATGGCTTCGTTTAGTCCCATATAAATAATAATATGTACGATTTATCAAACGCTAAATAACAAAAGTAGCCTTGTTGGTCAATAAAGGTGATCAGAAATATTGATACTATACTAAAAGGGTAATTTTTTTTTGCATTTATTAATCAATAATATTTAAATAAGATCAGTTTCCCAGAAAGTTATCTGGCCAAAATGTGTACATAAAAAATATCGAAGGATCATTTTTCTAGGATTTACTGTTGTCAATATTCACCATCCCCGTTGGCCCCAAAATCCTCTTAGAACGTTTGAACTTGCGGATTTTTCACATTTTATGCACCTGATGTAACTAACCAATTAATTTTTATCACAATATTATTATGTACGAATAAACCCTACGTCTACTGACTTCAGGTGATCATTTACTAAATCTAGAAGTAGAAAGTCAATCTGCGCCGTGTCTGAGAAATGATCGATGGGTTTTAGGAAAAGTAGGTACTATTAGCGTAACAGGACCGAACTAGACGCGACCTGAGCAAAAATAACGGATTGCTGGTAGCAAATTATGTTGGTAGTGAAAACGGAATTCCACCTATAAGATAAAAATAGCCATTTATTAACTAGATTTCGCAGTAATCAGTACTAAAAACCAATATACTCGTAACTGCGTACTATGCATTTTGATAATAATTACACTAAACAAAAAAACCTCAGTCATTTAGTCTGTTTTTATGTTCCAGCATAGAGTAAAAACTGCTTAATAAGAGCTGGAATTATATCTGCGTTACTTTAAATACAATTGAATTAAATAAATAATAAATTACTTGCTGAATGGAGGCACAAGAAGAAGCTAAGTTTATCATAGGTTAGGTATAGTTTGTAACTGGCTGATCACAATGACTTCCATAAAACAATACTAACTTATTTATAGAATGTATTGTTTTCTCACATTTACTGTACATTGACATTTAACAACTTTACGGATGTTTAAAGGAGATGAAACATCGGGTCAAACATTCAGTCATAATCACGGGATGACACAGATGTTATTTGAGAAAAAGCGAGTTATATCCGTAAAGTTGTTTTGTTTTTGTTATTTAGAATGTTACTAAAATTACATTATTGATTTCTAACTAAACCAATTTACTTGTTATCATAAGTTCTAATTTGAAATGACGCGCCCCACTACTACTTCTTCAGTTGATTGAGATGTGCTGAGTGTACTTCTGCGAACGAAGGACGCGTGCTCCTACTTTTAAGTCTTACTGGCTGCTGAACGACGACCAATTACAGTGGCATCTTATTATGTAGTGTCCATTTACAATGTATACCTGTGTGTAAATGTGGCGGAGGGGCGCGTCATTTCAGCTTAGACAAGCTCTACCGATCGGCGGACACTAGCGACTTGGCGTCAATCACACGCGAGTGAGCGGCCGCGATATTCTACTGAAGCCCGCCACTCTCGGCCAGATATACTCGTATCTACACATGTTTATTTGTGCTGGTGACGGCCATCAGTGTCTGTAACGCGCCACTTCCTTCGTATCGGTGGCATGTCACCTTGAGATGTTCTCACCCTCTTTGCTATTCGTAATTTGTAAAATCGGCCGAGACAATGAGCGCGTCCTGTCCGAATTGGGAACAAAGTTAATATTTCGAGATGCTGAGTGTTCTTTGCAAGAACTATGCCCATGAACTATGGCCCGACCTAAAAACTATAACTTGAAAGTTATAAGTTTAGTTAGCCCCTATTTTGACAGTATAATTGCTGGAATCCTCTGTAAGAGAACTGTGTCATAAAATTTCTTTCAGTTTTAACGATCCGACATATTTCAATTATCTTGTGCTTTTGCTAATGTTGTGACTTCCTTCGATCAAAAACACTGTTTTACCTATAATAAAAACATGCATCAAATTAATCAACACTTATTTTTAAATGCAGAGGCTGTCGCGTGCACTCCGGACGCGACCCGTGAAAACAAACAACTGTCCCAACTCAACTCATTTACTTTCGCACTGCATCCATTAACAGACTATATAAAGGTCCAGCATACCGGGCGGCTCTACATGACTGACAACGCTGAAAGTAGCAGGTTCAAACCTTTACTTATGTAAATTAATTTAATCACTTTAAATTCAAAACTGAGCAGTTGTAAATAATACATTAGATGATATTTTTTATTGTGCTTTTAAAGTTCATGTGTATAAGTATGGTCATGGCAAATCAAATCCCAATACATTTTTTTTCGCGAACGATAACGTAAATTTAAAATTGCAACTCGTGGTAGACCTACTGATGAAAAGTGGCCTCGAGGCCCAGCTGACGACAGAAATGCAGGTACTTCTGAGCTGATAAACACATCTTGAATGCCCTTTTACGCCCCGCTTGAAGAACCTAGGATAATAGAAAAAATAATTTACATGTCACGTCTGGGTCTCATAAAATGAGTTAACATAATAGTTGAAAGCAAAATCGATCTGTCTCATTGAGTATCACCTGCTAAGAAACGCAGGAAGTCATAAAATATCACTTAAAAGGCTGTTATCTGACTAAATGCTTTCTAAAACTTTCTCTTAGAAATAAAAATTCTTTACTGGAAATGTATCCCAACTGGTGGGTCTCCAAATGAACAAAGACAAGAAGAAAGTCATGTCGAACGTTCATGTCACACCAATCCCAGTAACTATTGGGAATGATATCTTCGAAGTTGTGGACGAGTAGGTTTACCTGGGTCAAACCATTCGTCTAGGTAGGTCCAACTTCGACAAAGAGGTGGCACGACGAATTCAACTCGGGTGGGCAGCGTTTGGGAAACTGCGCGAAATTTTCACGTCTCATATCCCACAGAGCCTGAAAACTAAAGTCTTCGAGCAGTGCGTGTTGCCAGTGATGGCTTACGGTACTAAGACATTGTCCCTGACAGTTTCGCCTCTCAAAAAAACTCAGGGTTACACAGCGCGCTATGGAAAGAGCTATGCTTAGTGTCTCTTTGTGAAGAACGAGAGACTTCCTCTTTGAGAAAGAACCAAAATGACCAACTAAGTCCTTCGGATAACCAAGCAGAAGTGGCAATGGGCGGGTCACATTGCCCGCAGGAGTGATAACCGCTGGGGAGAAAGGTCTCTCAAATGGCGACCACATGTTGGAAGACGCATAGGTAGGCCACCCAGTTATTGTGATGACTTGGTTCAAGTGGCAGGAAGCCGCTGGATGCAATTAGCCCAAAGCCACTCGCTGTGGCGTTCTATGGGTGAGAACTATGTACAGCAGTGAACTTCTAAAGGCTGTTGATGATGATGATGATGACTGGAAATGTTGTCATTGCATAATTCGGAAACTATTCCTATTTTTTTCCTTTATCAATTATGTTGAAAAAATAAGTATGTTTATCTATCAGTCTCTGATACCAATAGTACAAACTCTACTTAGTCTGGGATGAGACGACCATGGTGTAAAGTGTGCCGCATATTTATTAATTTGTATTTATCACAATGAGAGAAGATACTTCTGCCTAAATTTAGTTAACTTAATAGAGGTTTAAATTGTGTTGTCATAACGTACTTTGTGAAGTGCGGTGCGAACTTTAGTAAGATGATTTATTTATTTATTTATTCTTCATTGCACAAAATTAATGATACAATTGGCGGACTTAATGCCAAAGGGCATTCTCTACCAGTCAACCACACGATTAAACAGATAAATTAAACACGGTGCACGAGATTAAACTAAATAAATTACTTTTGAAAACAACAACAGATGCTAATTATTATAAAATAACAAAACAACAAAATAAATAATATATAAATTCAATATAAATCGATAAAAATAAACATACATAAATAGAAGTCATAATATAAATAGAACCAACCAAACCAAGAATTGCTTGCCACCAAAAAAAAATCCATAATAATAGCCATATAAACCCCTCAGAATAACCTCGTATTAACTTTGAACCACATTCACCACATTTACTTACTTAAATGGAAAATACTTATTCTCCAAGGTCGGACGTTTTTTAGGATATCTAATATCCTTGTTTTAAAAAGTAAACTAACCTTTTAATACTCATACGTTAAACGAATACAAGTTATATATAGTCAAACTAAATATATCATGTTAAACGAGTATGGATATTTCAAACACTTGGTTACACTACATAAATAACTGCTAGTTCATCTATGGCCGAAGTGTCACTCGTATTCGTAACTTCGTATCAAATCCTGCCTCTGGCGTTTGGAGATTGCAATACGATACGTGAAAATACTCACCCCATCTCAGGAACTGGATCATTTTATGCAGTACTCTATGTACCTAGTGCCGTGCCTACACTGTGTTGACTATGAATCATACAAGATCACGGCAATTCTGGAGTTTCTTAGGAATAATACATACTAGTCTGCAGTTGGGTCTAGTCATGATCAAATCAACCTGATGAAAAATTAAACATAAAAAATATGTCATTTTGCGTCAGACTGAGACCTCGGAAGCCGTGGAGAAGAACAGCAAAAAATGCTTCCTTTTAGAATCGTTTAAAAAAGTATGGCGATGACATCAACTAAGGATAGAAATCTATAAAATGCGAATTTCGGACCTTGACGATATTGAGCGGGATTAAGGTCTTCAGATATGAAAACAAGCATTGTGAATTGTTAAAAAATCGAAGTACCGATGACACCAACTGTCATTTTAATTTTGCGAGTGCTTAAGTCTTCCCTCACATTTTATGATCAGACATGTAAAATCTTATTAGCGTGTTACTATTGGCTAGCGCCTCAGCCGCATGTTCATTGCGTACGAGCTGATATTCGCACGCCTGTAGATATAATAATGACAAATGTATACAGCTCATAAACTAGAAATCATAGCCTCCTGGTTTCAGTCATAATCAATTTCAACGAATACCTGACATACATGTTCCTAAATCAATTAAGATTGTTGCCTTCATACAAGCAGAAAACTATTTCGTATTAAAGGAGCTTGCAGTTTGCTCTGGGTCCGTACCATAGACCAAAATTGGAAATTTCATGAAAGCTGACGCGCCCGCCCGCCCTGACGCGACCACCCCTAGTCACAATTAACTCCGACATGTTTCAATTTCCACTTCCACTAAATACTAAATCCTCAGTTAATATTCAACTTGGCAGTCGCCGCTTAGACACTTGAAGTAGTTGGATTAAATGTAGGCACAAACAAACACATAGTGCGGTGGTAAATTAATGAGAACTGTACCACTCTCTAATAGCTAAGTGCGTTCGAGTTGTTCCAATAGTTAAAAGAGACAGGAGTGACCTAAATACAATCATATGATCTAGCGCAGTGTTTCCTTACTCTTATAGTCCCGGGATCTTCTCGCGGGGCGTGTAAAGGCATTTTTGCAGGCCTTCAAGGTGTGGATGGGCAGCTCAGTGATTGCTTTGCATTACTGTGCTCGTCAGCCTCATATACCTCATACCTCACGACCGCTTTCCATCAGGTAGAGTGAGGTCATCTTGACGGGCATTTAATAAAAGCAATGATTGAAGCTTTGGTTTCCAGGTACTTAAAGAATTTTTCTGCCCGGTAAGCAATGTCAAAGTCAAAAGTCAACAATACTTTTATTCCAATAGACCACATATAATATTAGTACTTTCAAAGTCAAATCTAATTAACTAGTAATACAAGACGACTTTAAAACTGACCGCCAGGAGTGGCTTTACTGTTGGGTCGCCGGAGTAAAGCTTGAGTGAGTAATGAAGATTATTTTAAGATAGAACTTATAACCAGACGCGAAGCTAAATTACGCTCATAAGGCAAGTATGAGTATGTCTGTGTACCATGAGTTTCCGTCACGTGAACGGCTATCGTTGAATTCAGAATTCTTTGCGTTTTTAGTTCCAATTTTAATAACTAGGGGCGCTGTTCATACTGTACGCCCTGCTTACACAGGAGCTGGCGGCTGTCATTGGTGTAAACTCTTGGTAGACATAGAGACCATATGCAATCTTTCTTAGCATTATATCCTTGAATAGGCTGCTTCGTTTCTGATGATCTTTTACTTAACGCTGATGCTGTGTTGAATATGCTGTATTAGGGTGGGTCTGTTTGATTTAGGGCTCATCTATGGTTGTGATATGCAGTATTTTTACGACAAATTCTGAAAAGCACGGACCTATTTTTTGCAAATATAAAATAGAAAAATAAACAAACAGTTCAGAGTGCAAACTCAAAGGCATGATGTTATTTCTATTGCAAATATTAATTAAATTGAAATACACCCTATCACCGGCATTCTCGCGATCGCGGTAGTTTGCGGAAGGATCGCCGCGTGTCAGTGCGCAGTTAAACATAAGGCCTCTCCATTATGCCTTCTGAGCCTCGTATTTCTGACTAGTTTATGATGAAGACGTCATACGAACTTGATCGACGGAACTGGAACGGGGATTTTGTTAGCTCGTAGGATAAGAATAGAATCATACGCCATGGTCCCGTACAGTTCGATTTTAGAGACGCTTACTTCTTAGGACGCTCAAATTGGCGAATGAGCTCCCTTCTGAGATATTACCAATATGTAATAGTGGACTTCTTCAAGAGGGTTAGAAGGTTTTTGCTGCGTCGAAAACGAGACTATAACCCTTATATTGCACGCGTCTATAAGCTGCGGTAACCGCTTCTCTCAGCCGGTCGGCCTGCTTGATTATCATCGACGAAGAATAAAAAGTCATTGATTATACCAACAGTACCAGGTAGGTACTGTTAGTATTATCAATGACTTTTTATTCTTCATCCGTCAGTACCAGGTAGGTACTGTTAGTATTATCAATGACTTTTTATTCTTCGACGATCATAATCAAGCAGGCCGACCGGCTGAGGGTAAGCGGTTACCGCTACCCATTAGAATCGTAACGCTTCAACAGAGCTGTGGCCAATTGGATCTTAAGGCACAAAAAGTAGAGCTTACGAGTACTTATGGAACCTTCGGTCGTACGGTAGATTCTACCCAGGACAAACATTCTTTTTTTTTATCGTGGAGAAATCCTCATGGATACATCGCCGCCCGGGGGAACGACGAGGTTATGTCGGACTTCTACCGATTAAAACCCCACGGTACTCTATCTCAACGCCCCGCCGCTAGTACTTCCCCGTATTGGGGTCTAGCCGACCCCCTAATGAAGGGGGGAGGCCACGGAAGCACCTGGAGTCCACAGGTACTTCCGCCGTCGCGGTGAAAGCCGTACATTGCAGGCAAAAGCACACCCGTACTCAAGCCCGCTGGCTACCACCGAACGCGGACCCTACTGGGTCCGCAACCACGACCCACCTAAAAGGTGGATCCGCTGCCGCATCTGGCGGTGCAGCCCCGCTGAGCCGCGATACACAGGGAGGGCCAGCCGCGGACACTGACCTCCTCCAAACGGTTGTGGCCTACCCGGCGGTGGCTACACCCTAAGGCGCTGCGCCCATGGGAGCCCCTTTGGGCGGGCAGTGGTAGGCAGGCAGGCAGGCACCGTACCACCAACACGCCCGGCGGCAGGCAGTGGGTGGGTGGGAAGACCAACGCACCGCCACGCCTGAGCCCTCTTAGCTTCCCGGTGGTTCCCGGCTGCCACCAGTACTAAGCCCTCCTGCCACGACAAGGCGAAGGCGCATGGGGGGAGGACAAACATTCCTGTGAAAAATGTTTAATGTTCAAAAATATCTAGAATATTGATATTACACAGTATTGAAACATTCGTTTTTTACAGCAATTGATTCTCCACTTGGTCCGAGTATATTATTAAGTGGGTATTCCATAAAATATTACTGCTAACGTTTAGAAACAGTACCTGTTTAAATAAGTATGTTTATTAGTCTGTGTCACCTTCTCGCTCTGCTCTAATATTGGGTCAGATAGCAAAATGTGAAGATTTCCCAGAAAAATTAAAAATGCTCCGTTCGTTTCCTTGCGTGAAAGCCCTACTTGCACTTAGCCGCTTTCCTACCATTGTTATGAAACTTCAAGTAAGACTGAAAAAAATACTATAACGGGATTTAAACTTTGCAATAACTGTGGAATCTCTAGTTGGCGGGCTCAAGTCGTAGATAATCCACACGGATATGGGCTGTGGGGGCGCAATAATTTACATTAATTAATTTTACAGTCGCGCACATAAGTTACCTTCCTTCGCAGCATAGTCGAGATATAGAAGTTATGCACTTTGAATACTTTCCTGCAATATGTGTGGGTGTGTAGCCCTTTATTGAGTTTCATTTATTTTAACATTTTGGTCCTTAAAATGTTAGTAAAATTGTAACTAACATTAGTTATAACACTCAAATGGATAGTACAATACACTTATGACTACATAAGTAACAGTTTAACTTTTGATGAAAAACATTTTAAGAAGAGTGGTAGCTTTAACTTTCTTAAATTCAGTGATATTTAAGTATGTTTAACAAAGGTTTCACGATTTAAAATTCCCTGTAACGAATCTATTTTGTTTGACTTTGGTTTTGACGTTCGACACTAATTCGAGAGCACAATATAATAGATCTAGCTAAGAAAAAAATTATTCTACCAATCAACAAATCAATTCAAAAACAAAACAAAATAGCTACAAACTTTTTGCGGTTCTCAATGCGTTGCATAGTTGATCAAGAAACCAAGTGAACAGTGTTTCGGAATGGATGAATAACTGATACACACATATGACTAGATAATCCTCTAAAAAGTCAAACTCGAAATTGGACAAGTATGATCTTTCTCCTTTTGCGTCTATTTTTGGCATATTTTTCAAATCATGTACTTTTCATGATTCGCATTCTCTTTGTGGTGTGACTTTTTAAAGGCACAATGAAACATTTTTTTTTTTTTTAAAGCCTGAATTGTCTGTCCTTAAAGTCAATTGGTGTTGGGTAGAAATGAAATCGTTAAAATGGTAATAAAGTGCATGTGGAAGGTAATGACACTTAATCGAATGAAAAGGGAGTACTGATTTCTTTAAAACAGAAGTGTGTAAATTAAAAGTTACTGTTTTTCTTTAGTATTTTAATAACAGACATCCATGAATTATTTCAGCTTACTTCCTCTGTTATCCTTCGGATATTGTAATCTGTTTTGAAGGTGCATGTATGTAAAAACATTTAAAAAAGTGTTATTTTACATCATGCAGGTTCCTGGGTTTTACGGTTGGCTGCAATCTTAACTGGAAGTGCCATGTCGACCAATTGTGCGATAGACTGAGTGGTGCGGTATTTTCATTACGAAGATTAAAACCACTCATCTCTGCCGACGCTCTAAGGCTAGTATATTTTGCCCATTTTCACTCCCTGATGTCGTACGGAACACTAATTTGGGGTAACTCAACGGATGTCAATAGAGTGTTAATTTTGCAAAAACGTGCACTGTGTACACTTGTCGGGGTGAAACCCAGGCAGAGATTTGTTCGTAAAGCAGCGTATACTGACGCATTACTCAGTCTATCTATTTGAAATCATAACTTACACCAGGAATAATATCGCTCATTTTCAGTGCAAGGACGCAAGTAAGCGAAAGCACCTGTAGGCCGTCTGAACGCAATGCCTCGTCGCATGGCACTTGCAGAAGAGAACCCGCGAGTCATTCGATAGGCGGTTGTAGTAAGTAGGGCCAATGCCCTACTAACTACAACCGCCTACCTACAGCGTTAAAAAATGGGCCATCTGACGAAACGTTCCAGCGTCAGCTGAGAAGCCTTTTGTTGGACAACCCGTTTTATTGTACTAATGAATTTTTAAACTGTGATAAATTTTGAATTGACTGCACTTGTATTGATTTTTATTCATTAATTGACATTGTATTTAATTTTATTCCATTTCAATGATCTTTTATTTTATTTTCCATATTTTGTTGTAAAATTCTAATGTATGACTTGCAATTTTTTCAAATGTTTTTCGTTTATTTTTTTTATTTTTGTCCTGACATTTATTTGTATTAATTTTAATTTCATTATCTCTTAGACGATCTCAATATTAATTCCCGATGTGACAATAATGTAATATATGTGTAATGTAATAATGAGAAATAAATTAATCAAATCAAATCAAAATCAAATCATCTAATAATCATGTAAAATAAATCTTGCCCTGCAAGGAAATACTCAGTGACGAATTTGAAACTCAGCTTATACTACGAGTATATAGCTAATCACTGTATAAAGTTAACATTTTGTAAAAAATCAGAAACAGTATGAAAATCACACTGTTTCTGGTTGACTTCCCAGCAATCCGCACTCAAAACGGTTTGCTGCGTCTTTTCGGGTCTGCGCCGCTAAGGTGTGGCACGCTCTCCCTGCGTCTGTGTTTTAGGATACTTACAACCTTGGTGTCTTTGAGACCAGAGTGAACAGGCATTTTCTGGGTAAGCGTGTACCACCATCGGCCTCGTCATTGCTTACTCGTACCACCAGGCGAGACTGGGGGGAAACGTATAAATAACAATAAAAGAACAATTTTAAAAACCTGTTCGTTCGTACGCGCTCAGTAAGTGCTCTGATTAGCTGTGGTATATTTGTAGTATACCCAAAGAGGAAGGTGGTTCACAAAACACGTTTTTAGAATTCATTTTTGAAGTAAATTGAAATCTAATAAAATTTACTGATATTGTTGAGGGGATAATACAGGGAATTCATCCGGTGGAAACATGATTTAATAAAGTTGGCTCGATAGAATAAATTCACAAAGTTACCTCTTTTCGTGACATTTGGTCTTCCATGTTTGGGTTTATTCCTAAAATAATTGATCTGTTAATATGGGTCCTTTACCAAAACAAAGTTTAAAGATAACTGGAGAGATTTCATCTGATGGTTTTTTTTTTACATCTATTAATTTTCTAATCGATTATTTTTGTGATTTTCGGTCCGTTACCTTCGGGAAATGTTGTGCAGAACCACCTAGCCTTAATTTATGAAAAGAAATACAATTTTGTTTTCAGAAAAGCTTATAGCCTAAACTTGCTGTAGCTGGACCTCCGACTAGCCTGTTTGAAAGCGGGATTAATATCTCGAGATCTTTAATAAGTAATTTAATGATGCTGATTATTCGGCAATTTCCTTTTTCCCTTTCAATCTTCTAGATATAAGTATCATACATAATCAAAACCAAACGACAAATGTTAGAATACAAGACGGGAGGGCTAAGGCCACGGATAATCCAGGCGCTAGGCCGCTCACGGACCCCACGGGCCTGGACGCAATTAACTCTCGACATGTTTCAATTTACACTCGCAAATACGCGGCCCGACAACTGCTCCATTGTAGATGTTATAGCGGCCGGTGCACATTTCGGACCGAATATGGGTCAACGTAAACGCAAGCTCAAAACGACATTGGCTGAATACGGAACCAAATTGCGATGGCTGCCATGATATTGGCTGACAATGACGATTTAATTGACCACCTTGTTGCCATTTGTCCTGTCGAGCTTATGGGCCCGTTATTGTACGTGGACATAGGTAGTCATTTCTAGTGACGTTCGACTTTGATCAGCAAATTAAACCATTTAGATAGTATTACTATCTTATACTTAGAAATAAATTTTCCATTGTAATTTTTGCTTTTTTTTCTGGTGTTTTGTTGACTCCTATATTAACCAACCATTTTCTGACATGACAGTTACAAATAAATGCATCATTTTCATTCAACCACATCATCACATCAATTAAAAAATCCATAAAAGTAATTAAAAACTAGACACTAAATCAGGGACCACAAAGGGTATTCAAATCAAAATAAACGGCTGAACACTCCGCATAAAATGAATTCTCACCAAGTAGCAAAATACTGCTTGAGAAATAAGAGACAAAACAGAATAAGGAATGCCATGGCTAAATACAGTGAGCATTCATAACTGCTGGATCCGCATCCGGAGATAACACGAAATAATCTCGACAAGAAGAATAATGTTGTTTCCATTTCATACACTTTTCTTTTAACAACGGTTCCTGTTGTGGCTAAATAATAACTCATAAGTAAAATTATATACCGCCGCGGTTCTAATGTAGCTGTAAACGCAAAAAGGAACTAAATAAGAATGTTCGCGTGTTTCGGAAGAGTTCCGCTCCTAAAATATCTTACAATTATTTTGTAATCAAGAATCCTCTAGGGGAAATTTGAATATTATGTTGCTCCCGTTGCCATACAAATGCTTAGTTTTGTGTTGCTAATTTTAACTGAATTTTGTGTACAATTTACTTTTCTTTTTGTTTATACTTAGGTACTTCGAATTCTGGAAAAAATTAACCTTGTATTAGAGCAAAAAAGTTTTCTGCTACTAATTTTAACTGAAATTCTTAATAGTTTTGTGCAAGGTACAGTTTACTTTTCATTTTGTTTATATTTCGAATTCTGGAAAAAAAAAAGCTTTCATTTCAGCAAAGAATACGTATTTCCTCGAAAAGTAATATGCATTTCCTTTGAACTAAAACTATCTCGCTAATTATTAGCTCATACATATTATAATGACTAAAATATCAGACCAACTAAAGTAAACAGACCAACAATTACACCCTTCCCGAAAAGCAAAAGATAGAAATCATTTTTAAATTTAAATGTATGAAACTGGTAAGTCCATAGTTTGTTATCCGAGGAGACAGTGGCGCGGTCGGGAACACGACGCAAGGTAATCCACACGAGAATAACAATGTTTTCACTTTATTTTCAGTTGTTTTTGCTCATTCCCATGAATGCTCCGGTGGGACAAATGGGTACGTCTGGGACCGTTACAATATTTACCGGTTGGATTCTAAAACGCTTCGTTTGTACAACATCCATTCGCGGTTTATTATTCTAGTACAATTAAAATTGGCGTATGTGAGCTGATGTTGATTAATGAATCGTAAATATTGTGGTTAGTATACTTTTCCGCATTGTTATACTGAAACAGGTTAGGTCAAATTGTGGTTGTATTATTTTGAAATCATAAATTATAGGTAGGTATAAAATGTTCAATGGTTATGTGTATAATTTGATCAAAGTTACCATAGTATAAATTCACCTTTAATAATCTCATGTGAGAAAATCTCAATATTTTAAGAGCAAAACGGCTTATCAAGCGCGGGAAAGTCAAAGAGGATGGGATGTGAGTAACGAACACTCTGCCTCAAAGGCCGCACAGAAATTTTGTATCACTTACGCCGACACGGAACCCATTTTCAGACTTCCCAAGATATTCTGACGAGAATGGCGGATCCCGGCCAGGGGAGGACTAGGAACCGGGGCGTCGAACGAAGCTGCTATTTCTAAGCTGTTTCAAACAGATTACACCACCGAAATTGTAATTGTAACTGGTCTAAACTGGTAGTTGTTGTTCGTATCAGCTGTAGTCAACTTGAATGGGCTATTGCAGACGATCCATACAATGCCGTTGGAGCATTCCTTTTAGCCCTGAAAAATCATATCAGCGAGTGATATAGCTTTCCAAAAAGATGTCAGCAGCAGTTTGGGTAGGGAAGAATGGTGTTATTTTATGATTTTTTTTTCTCCCAATACTCAAGCCTTATCGTGCACTTCACTGCTTTTCATAACACTGGCCTGCCACTAATTATTACCTGGGACAAGTTTTCCCTACCCTAACCAATTGATGGAAATTCGTACAATACCCTTTTTGGCGCCATCTTTAAAACGTAGCAGCTTCTTACCGACTTCTTTTTTGATCTCTGATGGTATATTCTTATTTACATTTTTTCAAATTCTTCATAGCTGTGCTGCAGAGTCTAGAATTCAAGATCGATTAATCTCTAAACATTTGAAATAAAAGTGAAACATGGCAGCATGATATTTTATACGAAAGTAATGTATTGTTCTGTGACTCATCTTTTTTTAAACAAATAGTTTTTGTAAAAGTTTGATCACCCTAACCCGTCACTGCTTACGCTAAAATTACTTTCACGAAGACCGTGCGACGCGCTTGTCCGCTTTTGTTCGATAATGTGTATGATATATCGGTTCAAGTATGCTTTGTAATCTCACAACCTAGCACTATGTGTGGTGTGGGGCACCCTACTCGCCATAAAATGCCGCTCTGGGAACCATTATTTGTTTATTTATTGCCCCAGGAACTAGCGCCGGACGACACGAAAATATAATTGCTCGTTATAATTCCCGTGGTACAAGTAAATCAATTAACTTGATGTGCAACGGTATACCTCAGAGGTATAAGCATAGGAAATTATTATGTCGTCTTATGTTACATGTATATTTGCTTTATAAACGATCAATGGAAAGCAATCTGCAGAGCAAATCACACACAAACTGGGAAGAAACAATTACAAGAATACTAAACATTGTGTCAATGTAATAAGTCACGTTAGGTGAACGGACATAACCTTGATAAATACTATCGTAAATACACTTAGTTTGATAGCGCCAGATACTGAAGATTTCGTGTTATGTAGGTAAGTTCTACAAGCACCCAAACCAAGTACAAGTAGCTGTTTATTCAACATATTTTTTTACTGACGCGGGAATCGAATCCTGACGCGTAATCATATTATAGTCCACTGAGTTGAATCAACAAAATGCATTATTCGTCCAAATAAATATACTTAAGTGAATAACTAAAGGAAATGACAACTTACCTTTTTGCTTAAGGCGTTATCGTATAAAAGGGGCGTTGGGGCGCTAAGCTGCAGAGAAAGTACAGAGGTATTTAAAAATAAATGGTTTATAGTTATGTACTCCTTTCTTTTTAAATTAATAGACAACGGCGATAACCCCCAAATATGGATTCAAATCACAGGTTCAAAGCACTTGACAAAATGTGGGTATCCTAAATGTTTAATTCACCACAACAACAACATCAAACTGCTAAGTCCCCTAAACATAAAAGAAGTCATAAAAACATATGTTTAAAGGTAAGAATTCCTAGGTATGGATATATCGTCCAACCTCAACTTCGGTGGTTCTATTGAGTGGAGAGCAAAAACCGCTGCCGAAAATATTTGAATCCTCTTCATAGTTCGGCGATACTACACAACGGAAAAGCTGTTCTACTTGTATCAAGCACAGGTTCGGTCGTGAATGGAGTAGTGTACTGTGGGATAGCTCTGCCAAGTACCAGCTGGATGCATTGGACTCAGTGGACCGAAGGGCCAGGAGACTCATAGGCGACGATACGCTCCTTGGAACCAAATTTTAGAGTTTGGAGCATGCATCGGCGTAAAGTCGCCTGTCTATCGGTATTTTACAAGGTATATTTCAAAGAGTGTGCGCAAGAACTACACAAATTAATAGCACCCTCTACTTTCTACCACTGGACCACTGGGTGACGGGAGGGCTTCCCCCCCCCCTCATGTGTTGACTTTCCAGCAATCCGCACTCAACAGTTTGCTGAGTCTTTGCTGGTTTGCACCCCTAGAGAGTGAAACGCTCTTCCTGCGTCTGTGTTTCCGTATACTTACAATCTTGGTGTCTTCAAGGCCAGAGTGAATAAGCATTTTCTGGTTAAGCGTATACCACCTTCGGCCCCATCATCGCTTACCACCAGGCGAGACTGAGGCCAAACGTAAACCCATTTAGAATTTTAAAAAAAAGTTTTTATATTAATCCTACTGTCGAGACCTTTTCTTATTCAAATATGTTAAGCGCTGAACTTCCAACGGAGCTTCAATTTCATAAAAAATATTCTGACAATTTCGAAAGAAACTAAAACAATTTATTTTTCAAAAGTTTAGCTAAAGACATAAGTCAACTTCCTTAAGCTTAAATAAGTATTGCAGCCCAACTTAGATGGATGATTGATCTAGGCAGCATTATTACAAGTTGCGTATTTTTGAGTTATTCTGATTTTCTAGCCTTCAATATATCAATGCAAGTACCTACTCTTCACAAAGCTTAATCCGATGATAACTTAAATCTTATCTGCTGTTCTCTTATTGCCAGAAAACACTTTGAAGAAATGATTACCTATAAGATAAAGTCTTATTATTAAATATAATTAAAAAGTGTGATATTATTATTAAAGAAACCACTCTTTCTAAGAGATGTCCGAAATGGCAATTATTCGCTAAAAAGCATATATTATCAAAATATTTCCCGATTAAAATTAAAATTTGTTTAACCCTTACAATTATACATATAAACATACCATCACCACTATTTTCCAAACGGGGTTGTTAGAGGCAAGCTGACTGTTGCCATCATGGTGAAGGAGCCTCAGGTAGGTAGCCTACGTGGTAGGTGGTGAGCCTCCTGCCGTTATTCTGGTTGCTTTGGTTTTTTATCGGTGTTTCACATCACTCATAATTATTTTATTTTATTCAAGGTCCGCGGCAAACAAGCTTACACCACCGCCTCTCATGTGTGAAGCCTAGGACACTTGCAACGCCAAAGTTATGATTCATTTCATTCATGCATTCCAGAACCCGTATTTTAAGAAAATATTTTTTCTAAAAGTCGTCTTGTTTATTATAACCCTAGAGGATATCGCGCTAGACGAATTAAATTGCATGTCGATCTCCAGCAGAGGTTATTTTTGTGACACGTGACGTGATTGACAACACGTTATTATTACTGTTTTCTCAAGTTGTTCAGAAACTATCCTCATGCTTTTTTAATCGCCTGCTTATTATACTCGTCCGTGTAAATAGCGAAATATGCAAATAAATTACAAAACTCACTACTGTTCCATAAAACTAACTTACTACATACTCGAAACTTACTTATCGTAGATTACTTAGTTTAGGGCATGATGGTACTGACATAACCTGTGGTTATAAGTCCCAAAAATTTAATAAAAATAGAAAAAATAATAAAAAAAAGTACAAGTATTCAACATTATTTTTTTACTAACGCGGAAATCGAATCCTGACGCTAACCATATAGTCCACTGCGCTAAATCGACAAAGTGCGTCATTCGTGCAGATAAATATACGTAGACAGCCAAAAATAACTAAAAGAAAATCATAACTTTCCTTTTTTTTAGGCGTTATTTTATAAAAGGGGCGATTAGGGCGCTAAGCTGCAGAGGAAGATAAGTGGCATTTTAGGGTTGAAAAAAATAGTATCTTTTAATCTTACTAATATGATAAATGCGAAAGTTTGTGAGGATGTATGGATTTATGTTTGTTACTCTTTAACGCAAAAACTACTGAACGGATTTGAATAAAACTTTACAGTAATACAGCTTATAAATAATAATAGCACATGGGCTACAATTTTTATAGATTTTATGTAATTTGGTCATAATATATAACGAAACGCGGCCGAAGCTGCGGGTGGAAAGCTAGTATTAATATAATCCTGTCGGTACAAGTAAAAGCTTCAGCAATCAGTTATAAATTAATATTGTAGACCACGGCGATATCCCCCGACGATGGATTTCAATCACAGATTGAAATTTGACAGAATCTTTCTTTCAGGTCTTCATTTGTATAATAACACCCAGAAACTCATCAAATACACAATGTTGGTCGCATGAATCGAACCTACGACCTCCGGTGCTAAAGACAGGATCTCTACCTTTGCACCAACAGGCCAGTCTGGTTAAAACGTTAAGTCCCCTAAGCATAAGAGCAGCCATAAAAAAATATTTCATATTCAAATATGTTAAGCTGAACTTCCAAAGGAGCTTCAATTTCATAAAAAAACATTCTACCAATTTCGAAAGAAACTAAAACAAATTTTGGCCAGAATTTATTTCTCAAAGTTTAGGTAATGACATAAGTCAGGCTCAAGTATTATAGCCCAACTCAGATGATTGATCTAGGCAGCATTATTAATTACAAGTTGCGTATTTTTTAGTTATTCTGATTTTCTAGCCTTAATACAAATACTCTTCACAAAGCTTAATCCGATGATGAATTAAATCATATCTGCCTTTCTCTTCTTGCCAAATAAAACTTTCAAGGAATGACTATCTTTAAGACGAAGTCTTATTAGTAAATATAATTAAATTATTATTAGTATAGTGTTATATTATTATTAACGTTACCGCTCTTTCTAAGAGGTGTTCAAAATGGCAATCATTAGCTAAAAAGCAAGGATAATGAAAATCTTTCCTGATTAACATTAAATTTGTTGATCACTGTTGATAATTATACATTCATACTACCATCACCACTATTTCCCAAACGGGGTTGTTAGAGACAAGTTGACTGTTGCCGTCATGGTGAACAGAACACTTAGGAGCCCACTTTTCACCAAACTTATTAGAACCCAACGTGGTAGGTGGTGAGTCTCCCGCCGTTATTCTGGTTGCTTTGGTTTTTTATCAGTGTTTCCCATCACTGATAATTATATTATTATTCAAGGTCCGCGGCAAACAAGTTTACGCGATCGCATGCTAGTCTGTGAAGCATAGGACACTTGCAACCCGTTTGATAAGAAAATCATTTTTCATGTCACTACCCATCTGTTTATTTAAACATAAACTGCTGTATATTTCAAATAAAACCAAAAAACATTAATTCGTTGTACAAACTAGTCTTAAGCTACTGATTATTATATCATTCAGTGTTTTTGTGCCGCATCCCAAAGGAAATGACCAACGCCTCAATACAAAAACAGATATGAAAATATTACATTTAGGGCTTCTTCGGTCGGTCCCAGTAAATTGGTACTGCATAGTGCAAAAAGTGCGGTCTTGTTTATTATAACCCTAGAGTAATATTGCGAAAGACGTATCAAATTGCATGTCGATCTCAAACAGAGGTGATTTTTGTGACACGTGACGTGATTGACAACACGTTTTCAAAACGATCGTCATGCTTTTTTAATCGACTGCTCATTAAACTCGTCCGTGTAAATAACGAAATATGCAAATAAATTACAAAACTCACTAGATACTGTTATAACTAACTTACTAATCAAAATGGAATGAAAGTTACTATTCGAAGCTGTGGGAACTCACTCAATCAAAATTTGAGTTACGCCGAGTTCCGCGACCGGTCGGCTGGCTCTGTTATTTGTAAACTATGCTCGGGTTGTTAGCAGTACTGCTGATATTATATCTGTTTTCTTGTCTAAGCAACCTGTGTAATATACACCCACCGGCAAGAGGTAGACCAGTAAGTCTACTTACCATGCGTTTAATTAAACCAATGACAACCGCTAGCGTCTGCGTTGAGCGCATTGACATTTTTGTACGGGATTTCGGTACAGCCCAAAAGTGATACCAAAAATAACATACTTTCTGAAGTCAACTATCGTGGTTCACTAGACCAAAACTCATGGTAGGCATACTGTACCTACTATGAGTATCATGAGTTTGTCACACGTAAAATACTGTAGTTACCTATGGCAACTTGTAGGTATGCCATTTTTTTCTCCGGAAGCCCATACAATCAACGTAGACGCAGACCGATAAGGGTCGCAGTATCCCGGGGATGCAGGCTGCTCACAACCGCAGATTCTGCTATTGACAAACCAATGGAATCGTAATTGAATGGCATGATTTTGACGTTAGGCGCAAACTAAAACGTGCTAAAACTATCATATTCACGCCATTTAATTACGATTGCATTGGTATATCTAGGCCCGGGTGTGTAATTTTACTATATTACTCTGGACAGTATGTGGTGGATGCCTATGCTCAGCAGTAGATCTCTTTTGGCTGCTAATGATGCTTATCTATATTAGAACAAGGGCTACCCAGACGTAGAACAACACGAATGCTTGGGTAAATACACGAAAGACCTCAGAGCCTCGCCACAAATAACACTCATACCATTGTTTCTACATGTCCACTCTTTGGCGTGTTGCTCTTGGCGAAGGCCTCTGGTAGCCGTTGGGTATATTGGGGCATACATGAACAGGTTGGACTTGGCTAAGAGCAATCCTTCAACCTTTGTGCCATATTTACTATTGCTCCATATGACTAGTTCTATCAAAACATACGAGTACTATATTTTGGCCATCTTTAAAAAAATATATGATCTTCTTCGCCTCCGTGGTTGAGTGGTGTCAGAGCTCGGCCCGGGTCCAATTCCCAGGTCGGGCAAAGTGTGTTTTCGGATTTTTTGGAACATAGCCCGGGTTTGTGATCACCAACCCGCATTTGGCAAGCGTGGTGATTAAGCCAATACCCATCTATTGTAGCGATGACTTGATTTCAATGATGGAGGTTTTTGCCCAGCAGTGGGACATGTATATGGGCAAATTACTTACTTACTTATGATCTTCTTTATCTAAGTAATACTTCTTCAAGCCTTAAATGAATCTTACATTTGGATTCTTCACATCTGCTTATGTATAAACATATTGCTTGCTTTAAAAAAAAAGTAGACTTCTTTTTCAGCTCACATTTTTCTTCTATATCGTAAAAGATTTTGCACTCAAAGTAAAAGTTTTAGAAGTCTAAAACTTTAATGTTGAAACTTTGAACTTCCCGCTCCGACCGAGGTCAGTTCCATGCAAACTATAAGAACTTTAAATTTGCACACGACTTATGTTGTGTGCATTATCTTGACCTACTGTATTATAAAGCTTAAGTCCTTAAAACATCGTTATAAAATCTCTTGAAACAGAGAATATAAAATGCATTCTTAACCAATTAGTCTTATCACAAAAATCTAAGAATACATTTTATTTATTATTTACATACCACACACAATTTACAGTTAAATAAAGTTACTTAATAATAATAATGAAATTTAATAAATAATATATTTATACAATTAAAAATATACAATTATACAAACTTAAAGAGAACTGTCCACCGCCTCGATCTCAGGGGTGCCCAGAATGCTGGCAGCGTTACCTTTTTGGATGGCCAGGCTAATACGCTGACCGAGATAACTGCCAGCTCTCTGGTCACCGGAGACTTCTATCAGGCGAGTGGACAACTCCCTGAATATTTTATGAGCTTCTGGGCCCCATGGACCTAGAGTTTCAACCGCAAACGGTACGAAGCGGTAGCAGCTGCCAAGTGACGAGTATTTATTTATTTTTTTCAACTCTGCAGCTGCTGCCGCCGCGCCCGCGTTCTGTGCAGTGGCATCGACATGGGAAGGGGCAAGGGTATCCACACACGTAGCATCCCACACCAACGCTTTGCCACAGCTCCAAGGGATGAGCGTCATCCCGTCGGGCCCTTTTACCGTCATTTCGGCAAATTCCTAGGGGTTCTAAGACTGCCGGAATGCGGGTTGCTACAAAGGCCCTTCGGATCGTGTCATTGATGCTGGCGTGGCGTGGTATACGTCCGGCGCTTAGGGCACAGGAAAGGCCAATGTGGCCCAGATGCCCAACAAAATCACCACAACGACATCGATGTGGATGGGTGATCCTGGCGCCAAGTCTGAGGGAGACTGTAATGGACAAAGAAATATTATCCAAAACAGTCCCCACGTTAGCAGACGGAAGCGCTTGTAGCCAAAAACCAGACTCCCTTTCGGCGGTGGCAATGAGACGAGCACTCTCTGTATCAGTCGTCGAAGACGATAAAAGACCCTGGTAGACCGACTTACAGAGAGGCTCGTCCCAGAGCCTTTGGGAAGAAAGTACGGTGGGAAGTTCACCCGGACAAGCAAAAGACCAGGCATTCCTGGCACCAGCTAAACATGCAACCTCAACATCGCCAAGCGACAAATTTAATATTGAATGATAGAGGTTGCATGTGCTGTAAGCTGAAGACAGGAATGCCGGTAGAGCAACATCAGACGTTAGGCGGGTACCTAGGCCGCCAAAACGTAGAGGCAACGTGGCCTGGGCCCAGGAACGATCCGCAAGGGGACAATTTAGAATTTCACAGACTAAAGACTTGAGTAGATTATCTAAAGGGTGGAGTAGATTTTTGAATTTCCAAAGCGGCGAACATCTTAGGAAATATATAAATTTTGGTGCAAATGTACAAAAGCGAATTACAGACAGGGCCATATGTGCGTTGATTTGGGTAAGCTTATCCGAGGAACTATTGAATTTAAAAATTTGTTCAGATATAAAAGTAGGTAAGTATGGCTTCGTCGAGGATTGGGGCACCAAGGAGGCGAAGTGATTGAGCACTGAGGATGACAATGTTGGGAGTTAAAGCAGAGAACTTATTTATTATGTCTGGTCTATGAGGAGTGAAGTCGGGGATGTAAAGTTCACATTTGCTAAAATTTAGTTCTAGGCCAATTTCACGAAAACTATTTATAAGGAATTTAAGGTCTTCAAGAACTGTCGAAACATCTCCGCCAACAGTCTCGTCATCGAGATACCATATGTTTAATTTTGATTTAAGGGCCGAGATAATTGGATGGATTGCCAAACTAAAAATAGCGGGGCCAAGTGGGTCGCCCTGCTGACAACCAACCGACGAATGCAGCCAACATTGCCAAATATAGTTGTAAATTTTGCTAGTCTTGTCCTGGACTTGGGTCAACAGAGCACCCCTGTCTACTGAGTTAAAAGCATTTTTAACATCCACCTTCAACAACACCTCTCCGCCTTTGTGTTAAAGGAAGGTGCGTACAGAGTGGACGGCAGCTTCACAACCTCCCTTGGTACCGAAACCAAGCTGTATCGGGTTGAAATAGTAGGGAATTTCTGGAATAATACATTTTACACATAATTTAGAGGTTAACCGTCGAAAAGTTGACCATCTTTTTTTTTTAAAGCTATTAGATTAGCGCCGTATAAAATATCAGTGATGGCTTCAACCGTTTTACCGGATACTAACATATGAGTGTGGCTAGTGATGCGATCAAGAAGAGTTCTGCCAGCGTCACCTGCCTCGCTAGATGTTAAATCTTTTAGATGTTGAGGCGTAATACCATCTAGACCGCCGGCAGAACCATTCTTAAACGATAGCAAAGCATTGTGCACTTCAGTGGGAGTAAAGTGAGGGGGGACGTCTGACGGAACAGGGGAAACCGATAGAGTAAGAGATGGAGCTGGAGGTGGATGCTTATTCAATAGCGCCGAAAGAGTATCTGGACAGTCCGGAGCGACGACATCGTTAGAAAAAAGCAATTGTGCGGCTCCTTTGAGGTCACCGTCGCTGATTTTTTCTTCAATTCTTTTGAATATTTTAAAGGTTGTAGGTTTTGAAGATTTAAATTTGTTAAAAAGGGAAAAATCTATGGGTTCTGATAGGTTACACTTTTTTTTAATGTATTGAGTCAGAGAGATATTGTTTAATTTTGTTTGATCTACAAAAAGGACACGGTACGCAAATGTTAATAACTGTTCCCAGCTTTCAACATTATTGTATTGAATAACTGAGTCTATGACATTAGAGAGGGCACGTGCTGCTGAAATTCGTGCTCCTCGCGGAATCCTCTTAATAAGAGGGCGGTTATTTTTTAAAAGTGAAAGTTTTTTCCAGAAAGGGGGATCGAGGGCAGAATTTAAACAAGGGTGATTACCAGAAACATGTGAATTCACTTGAGTGGGTACCTGTGCTTTGTGAGCTCTTCCTATGTGAATTTTCAGTCCCCTTTTTCCTTTAAAAAAGCGAGGTTGCACGCAAAGGGCGCACTGCACTAACAACCGGCCGTCGTGCGGACCAGAAAGCTGGATAGAGTCACCTTGTGACATGGCATCCCATATAATAAATTATTACAATTAAATATAGAATTAATTAAATACATTTACAAGCATAAAAATAGTACAAAATTATAGAAAATGCCAAAATTTGAGTAGAAGACGTCATTGTCGTCTTGCTTTGATGGAAATACGAGTAGGTTGCCCGGCGACCACAGAGGGAATTTTGTCCTATTAGCTGCAGCAGTAATGTTGCTAGGCAACAACTTCGCGTCCTAGGCGTCCTTAGTTACGTCAAAAATATATATAAACGAGTAAACAGGAATTTGTCCTCTGCACTCTCTTCCAGACTTACCCACACGCACAGAGACGGAATGAGCTCTAAAAAGATGTCTTTTGATACAATTTTGTGTAACTTCGAAGTATTTTCGTGCAATATTAATTAAATTTCCTAGACAGATCGCTTGAAAGCTGTCATTCATTATTATGATCGTTTCAATAAGTAAGTATGTTTCCACTCTTAGGAAACAATATGTCAATAGCATATCCCCACTAATAATTATTGGCTAGTGCCATTAGCTTAAAAATAGTAAGAACAACGATTGGTTAACAATGCAACAGGCATCTTTGCAATTTAATATCGATGATAAAAACTATCGATGGTTTTTGAATCAATACTTTCGTTACCTTTGTATATCGCAAAAGATATTGAATTTTGATAGGTCTATCTTATATTCTAATATTTTTTTAGTATAACTGATAAAAGAAATCAATGTGATTCAACAACAGGCATTTAAAAGAATTAAAATTCAATACTTTATTTGCCCAAACCTAGTTATCTACTGTGAAAATATATAGTCTGTAAATCTACTTCATATTCT
The DNA here is from genome assembly GCA_947369235.1 of Udea olivalis. Lineage (NCBI taxonomy): Eukaryota > Metazoa > Arthropoda > Insecta > Lepidoptera > Crambidae > Udea > Udea olivalis. Next base: position 10,393,751 of record OX376341.1, on the reverse strand, counting down.
GACCACCAACTCACTTGAATATACTGACAATAGTTTCCACTTTACGCTATTATCGGGGGAACCATGCCACAGCCCCCTTTTCGTGATTTTTACTTAAGCTGTTATTATTGTAACTGAATCTTCCATTAGCTCAGATGACCCGTTCCATTCTCCCTTTTCCCGTGTTTCGGTCGGACGCTACATTTATGAGAATGCTATTATGCTCAGAATTCGGCTTAACGGAATTCACGAACGGACACTCCTAATGAAGTAACGGGAAAATGTCGTTAATATTCACCATAGTTCTATGGAATTGAGTAGGAACACTGGTTAATGAAGTTAGCTTAGTTAGCTTAGCGTAGTGTTGGTAGGAACATAAAGATCTTTAATCATAACGTGTAGCCCATAGCTATGCTCTCAAAGATGTTATGACGCCCCTTGCTTTTCAACCGACTTCAAAAAAAGGAGGAGGTTCTCAATTCGACTGTATGTTTTTTTTTAATGTTTGTTACCTCACAACTTTCGACTGGGTTAACCGATTCTGATCATTCTTTTTTTATTTGAAAGCTGGTGCTTTCCGAATGGTCCCATTTTAATTTGGTCTAGTTCTGACAGTGGCATCCATGAAAAAGCCATAGAATTCTTAAATCTAGATAGACAAAATGCGCGACAAATGTACGACAAATGGACGAATAACTTAATATTACGCCAACCGATTTTGATAATTCTATATTTATTTGAAAGCTGATGGTGCCCGTGTGGTCCCATTTTAATTTGGTCCAGTTCTGACAGTGGCATCTATGGGAAATCCATATAAGTCTTAAATCTAGATAGGCAAAATGCGCGACAAATGGACGGGTAACTCAATATTACGCCAACCGATTTTGATAATTCTTTTTTTATTTGAAAGCTGATGCTGCCCGTGTGGTTCCATTTTAATTTGGTCCAGTTCTGACTGTGGCATCCATGGGAAATCCATATAGGTCTTCAATCTAGATAAACCATATGCGCGACAAATGGACGAATAACTCATTATCACGCCAACCGATTTCGATGCTTCTTTTTTTATTGGAAAGGATATACTTCAAGGGCAGTTTGATGAGTGTTAGGTTCTGATTATGGAATCCATGACAAAGTAACGGAACTCTTCAATTCTTAGTAGCAATTGGACCAAACCTTTTTGATGTATAAAATAAATATATATAATACGAACTATTCACAGAAAATCAAGAAATAAACAAAAATATAAACAAAAAAAAAACAACTTCAAAAAAAACTATTCCAAAACAAAGCACTAAAAAGTGAAGAAATAATTGCGTATTCTTCTAAAATTTATACGTTAATATAATGTAGGTACAATTATTGTTATTGTTGGAGTCGGTGTTAGCCAATGGGTTGTAACTACCTACATACATACGTAAACGTGATATGTAAGAAATAGGTATATTGCTAGGTATATTGTAGTGTTTCCTTGGCTGACACCGACTCCAACAGTAACAATAATTGTACCTACATTATATTAACGTATAAATTTTAGAAGATAAAAATTTTAGAATTATTTCTTTACTTTTTATTGCTTTATTTTGGAATAGTTTTTTTTGAAGTTGGTTTTTTTTTGTTAAAATTTTTGTTTTTTAGATTAAACCTAATTTAAACCGGAGAAAACATTGTGGGAAACAATCTTTTTGTGTTTTGAAGAGATGACCTATCAAAATGAGATTTCGTTAATTCCACATTTCACAGACGGATGTGGTAATAAAAAAATCTCATTGGTTATTAAAACTCAATGTCTCTCCTCGCTTTGGTGGAAGCTGGGCCTTTTTTATTAATATCGTGGAGAAATCCTCATGGATACCTCGCCGCTCGGGAGCCAAGGAGGTTATGTCGGAGTTCTACCGACAAAAACCTCACGGTACTCGACCTTAACACTTCCCGCGGGGTCCCTAAGAGAAGTTTCGCACCGCCACGCCTGAGCCCTCTTAACTTTCAAGTGGTTCCAGCTGCCACCAGTACTAAGCCACGACAAGACGAAGGCTCATGGGGGGAGTGAGAAACTGGGCCTAAGCCAACTGGGTAGAACATAGTTTGACAAGAGCCGGCTTTGATATTGAAAAGGCTGGCACCTAGAGAGGTATTTACCTCAGAAGCATATACTAGATTATCCGAATCCTACAATACCTTGGTTTTCGGTAGTCTGAGAAAAGAAATCAGCCCTTGCATTTTGTTAGTTTAAGGAAGAAGAATGGATAGGGAGTAATTCACTATCACTGATAACTTGGTGGCATAGTTACTTCCTAAAATTGTAAACTTTAATTATTGTAATTGTTGTAATAACATTATAATTTCAGTATGAAAATAAATCAATGAATAAATTGTTGAAAGAAGACACCGTTTTGCACCCCACGATTCAATATAGTTGACTATTTTAAAAACATTAATTCACAGCAGGCATGATTGGTTGAGCATCACCACAAATTACATATTAGTTCACTTAAAACAAACCCGACATTTTGATCACGCACACAGACACAGTGAGTTTACAGGCAATACCAGACAGCATCAGTGTCGCGGCCAGTCGAACTGTCGCGGGTGTTTTTGTTCTGTCGAACTTGGTGCAATTTTTCACATGATGAATTTTGTTTTTGGCTGGTAGATAAAACCTACTTACTTCATTTTAAAAATTCAGAGCGAATATAGTAATTTAGGAAAAAGGCGCGAGCGGTCCTTCTGTAAACTCTTTGTTTTGTGGCATCATTTACACATTAGCCTTTCCTATTCACCGACATCGAATAATACATTATCATTCACAACAATCACAGCCAAACACAAATTTCATAAAATGGAATACTTCATTCCTCTATTCCTCTTCCACTTTCTTTCATTCTCAACACCAACAAATGTTTCAAGTAACACTCTAAACGAATGACATAATAAACATTCATATTCTCGCGAGCTCCCCGCGTTAATAACAATGAAAAATATTCAACAGCTATCAGTGTCGCGGGCCGGCGCAATTTAATTTTAAAGTTTGCCAGTAAGTATCTTGGGAGGGATGTACCGAATTTGCATATTTGTGCGTTTAAGGCCGGGTTCCGCGGGGGCTGACTGATTGAATTATTTACTGACAGGCGGGGCCCACCGGTGCTTTGCCGACGTGAGCTGACTACGTTGTGGGAACGCCGGTTCTCTTAATTGTTATAATTACCTGACCGCCACTGTCCTGTTTTGATAATAGCCGACGCGGACGGCGTTACCTGTTTTAAGGACCTGGTTTTGATATGCGACTAGGATTCGCACTAAAAATTCACAGTCTACAGTCTACATTAACAAACAGTCTAGAGTGTGACACTACACAACCACAATTTTAGAGTGTAATGCACACGTACGGCATACAGCGAAAAACTAACGTGTAAGTTGTGGTTAACAGTATCACTGCTATGACTTTACACCAATGACAGTCGCTAGCGTCCGCGTTAATGTTTTTGTTTTTGCCATTATGGTAGACATACGACACACTGAACCCGTAACCATGAGCAACACATGAAAAAATATTGAACGGCAAAAGCTTTCTATACTATTTTCACTGCAAGCCTGACAGCTCTTATTGTTCCGTGTCACGCATACTATTTCAAACTAAATAAAAAGAACTAGCAAAAGAAAATGTTATAAACTATTGAAAAACCATTGTTCTTTCGAATCTTATCAAGTAAATTATTATTGTTTATTGTTATTCCTATTAACCGTTAATAAATGAAGTATTTGAAATTAAACTAATATATATTTACAGCGCCTGATGCGTGAAAAGGAACGCCATTCAATAGTGTATTGACACTACTGAATCGACAAAAATCGATGAATAGGAGCGACCATTTTGTAATTTGTAATCGTGTCATTCCCATCAGTACCAGTGCGTCTGCCTTGATTGTGCAATTTTTTAACTATTATTTTCGAGATACCGCGTTTAATTCTATTACTTATTAGCCATAACAAGTTCATTAAGAATTTATTTAAAAATAAAAATCGGTAAATCTGATTCCATTTCCTTTGCCAACTAGATTAAATTTTATTCGTTACATCACTATAATTGACAATTATGAACTGTCATATCATCATACGGCGAAAGTAATATAATAAAGGGATGACATAATTCCATAGTATTTATTACACAGCAAATTGTTTGCGTCTGCTTAACAGCGTAAAAACTCCAAAATTACAAGTAAGTAATAAACCTATTATTGGGAGCGGAGAGATATCAAAAAGCTATAATATCGTAACGTCTAAAGTTGTTGTACAATTTTATGTTACGACCCTGTTCTGCTAAACCAAACTTTTGTGACGGCGATACCCAACTTTATGTTGCGGTACAGGTACCTACATAAACACAGGTATATTGAACTCGAATAAATTTACTTAATGATGCTCAGCCACTTACATTTCACAAAGTACTTCTTGCTAGTTGTAAATTAAGGCTTAGAAAATAGTAATGTAGGTCAACGTTAGGGTATCGGGCTGACAATCGTAGTAATGTATCACTGAGCTGGCCAACCTCATCTTGAAGGCTTGCAGAAATGGCTTTTCACGCCCCGCTTGAAGAACCCGGGACTATAGGAATAGGAAACACATGTGCTGGAAGAGCTTTCCACGTCTGGGTGGTACGGGAAAAAAACGAGTCGCCGAACCTTTTAGATCGTGCCGAGAAGATGCTGAATTGTGCGAGGATGACGCCGTAGTCCATGCGTGGTAAGGGAGTGGAAACGTGAGGATGGAATAAGTTGGGGTAACTCGTCAGAGGGTATGGAGAATATCCCATTGTAAAAGAGATAGATAACACTTAGCCCGATAATGTCTCTACGCAATTTAGAGGCTCGAGGGGCATAGATGAAACTTATAGAAGTTATAAGGCTTCCACCACTTCAATAATATGACCAAATTAGGCAAAGCTATCGCCAAAAGCGACTGATTTTAGACAATCTACCTGATAGAGAAACGACGAAAAAAATTAAATGATACGACGGTCCCATGGCCAATGAATCATAAAGATGCTTAAAACCAGAAAGTTAAGAATATCAATAAATTATGTTGCTACTCACATAGTATCATGCATTACTTAGGGTTTACATTTATTATATCTTAAAATGCAAAGGCTATTTCTTTTGCAGTTAAAAGGTCGACCTTTTAACTGCAAAAGAAGCATTGTATTCATTTTTAGCTAACTGAGATGGAATGGAATGGAATGACATAATTAAGACTAAAACCCCTTTTTCAATATCAAACAACTTCAGACGTTTCTCATCATTTTGACCAAATAAAAGTAACGGTGAACCAAATACTTACGTTTTTCAATAATTTTAAGTGGGTAATAAATTGTAGACGGCTAGCATCCACCGAAATGTTTTGACCTTTGTCGGGTCATCCGTCCAATTTGATCGAATGGTGTCCTAGGCTGCTGCGATCAAATAGTCTCCTCACCAAACTTTTCTTACATTGAGAATAATAATATTTTGGGCTTTATACGAATAGGATATATTGTGGAACATCCTTTAATATGGCCCAAGTTAATACACATACTAAGTATGTGGTACTTCATCAGATACTTTTGTATACTTGATACAGAAGTCTTATTAGTGGCCTATCGAACCTATTGCCTGGTTATGTTTCGCAATCAAACAAAAGATAAAATCGACAAATTAAGTTTTATACTCAAAGACAATTATTTTAAATAAATGACCTAGTAGTAAGCCATACTAAGCATGTTTTTCGATTAATTGTAAACTACGGCCAACAAAATACATGCCTAATTGCAATTAACATTTATAATAACGGTTAGAACTTAATAAGATTTTGTCAGCTTTTTGTTAGGGTGCTTTATAATCCTTTAGTAATTTCAAGCCGATAAGACTTCAATCAAACGAACTTCTTTTGATGTAGCGGTTTGTTGTGACATACATTTCGTCTAAGAGTAATATTTTAGCTTGTTGCCACACAAACCAAAATAAATTGATAGTTCGGATTTATTATTTGAATTAATAATGATAACTGCTTTATCACGTTTGCTTAGTTCAGTAATGAATATTATTGAATAAACTTCATTAAACTTTATTAGAAGTCTTAATTCGGAGCGATAAGTTGTGTACTGCTGAACATCATCATTGACTTTCTAAGTGGCCGGTAGAAGGTGGCTTTCGATCATCGATGGATAGTCTTATTTCTGAGTGAACCCTACATGGCGCGAAGAACTGATAGAATTCAGGGAACTGAAGTTCTAGCATGGTAACTATTAGTTCGGAAAAGCTACGTAAAATCTCCAAGGTGGACCGTCAATACTGTTTGCAGGATTTCGGTAGATTAATCCTACTGGAGGCCACGGTAAAAGCCTATGTAAGATGTTAACTGGCTCTTCATTAAACGCTTGACCAGATTCAAATCATTTCATGTTCAGTTGTTCAGTCGCGTAGGTATTCAAAGATAAAAATATCTTCCGGGCGATTCAGAAGCAGTTTTAAAGGAATAAAAGTGGCAGTAAAATACCAGAGTCCGGTTTAATTGCGAGTTTTAGAGACGTTTCAAAAGTGCATAATCAGCGTGCCAGGCGGCATCTTGCCAGGGCCCTGTAGTTATAAATCTGCGTCTTCCGTTGAATAGACTCGTGCGATTATCAACGCGCCATTAGTTACGGCCGAGCGTCTTTATTTGTACAGATTCTTACGTGTGTGTGCATTCGTATGAGATATGGAGCAATCCACAGACTCAATGCCCCTATAACTCAACCCCAATCCATAGAATTTCACTTGCCTTAGTAGCAAGGAAGCAAAAAAAGCGTGGCAAGTTGCGGCTGACACGCTGGTGTAGAATGTTACATGATAATAAGTTTAAGTGCAGAATGTGGTGATAATCACACCAAAGTCTAAGATTGAAGGGTTGGCTTGGTTGTTATAGCAATGAGCAGGAGTCTATCTCTTTACCACTGAAGGTCTCAGGATAAACCATCACGCCACACAAATATTAACTGTGTTTCTCCCATATTCAATTCAATTCAATTTATTTTTATTTCAGACAAAGTCCATAGTGTTAGTAACAATAATCTTAAAGTAATGTTAGTAAGGGAGTACAAAATATTAAAAACTATTTTTATTATTTAAATCACCAATGAATCATTACAGTGCAAGTCCGTAGGATATTGCGCTGCAGCGACTCATATAAGCACAGTCCATCCTGTCAGCAATCATGTTCAGGATGCTGTTGGTGCTGGCCCGCACCACCATAGTAAGTACGAAGCTAAGCTAAGTTTCAGATGATTTAGGTATAGGTCTTATCTTCTAAATGATAAATGCGGGATGTGACTATGTTCAAATGTTTATAGAAAAAGAAAACAGGGCAATTTAACCAGTAGATAAAACTCCAAACATAAACGTGTGTTTTTTCTTTGTTATAAAAATAATGAGATACTCTAGGCACGCTAAATACAATGTTCTGTCCTAACGCTGTGCAGCAGAAACATGAAAATAAGACAACTCTTAATTGCCAACCTTGCAGTTTCGGCAAAAAGGTGTGAAATGTGATCATTTCACAGGCAAGTTGCCAAAATCTTTAGTAAGTATATTAAAGTTCATTTCTTTTTCACCGTTCTAGTTGTAACTTCTCTGAATGCTACGTTGCGTAATCATTTTATTTGAGTGGACACATTATATGTAAATTTCGTTTTTAAAAGCGTGTTATTTCAAATGATGTGAAATATTCATTGCTATCCCGTAAGTTAATTATACAAACTATTGGCTGTTGATTCTTAGTCTCGTGGTACATTTAAAAGTTACTGTTAAAGATTTAGGGTGCTATCGTTCTTTAGGGTTCAACTAGGGCTAAGAATCTAATAAAACCTTCTAAATGTGATTTATTTTAGATCCCAATATCGGACACTCAACACCAAGAATCGATTTACTGATTCTAAACGGATAGTTCAAAGTCCAAACTATCATAACATTACCTTCCATCCTATACCCTACACAAGGTAGATGCTGTCCATAAAAGCAGCCAAATGTTTGCCCGAGGGGCCGTACTGTAACAGGTTGTAAGGATATAAAATGTTTAATGGCAGACACTACTCAGAACGAAACAAAACGGTAGGAACGGTGAAATTTCACATCAATTTTTGGCACCGGCCATACTTTTTTAACGATCACCAAATATGTGAGTGAAAAAATTTATTTAGCTCTGCAAGATTCATATCCATAAACTTCTGGTTTTACCCAACTTCACCCAATGTGTTAAAATACTATAGTTTTATTAACTGGTTCCGCAGAGGCAAGTAAGTGTAATCTTTCTTACTTATATGCGAGTATACGAGTAGGTACGTAGGATAGTCGCTGAAATAGAAAGAAAACAGCAGACTTTTTGGTGCAGCGTCTGTAAAAATACATGAAAAATAAAAATAAAAAACTTAAAAATGACAGTCAGAATGGGAGCAACAATAAAAATTTACTTACTATAGGTAGTGCTCAGCTATTGCTGATCGTTATACATATAGGTACGTCTTACATCTAAATTCATCTCCCGACGTGTTATTGCTATAATTCTATTATAACTGCAAAGGCAGTTAAAAGGAGGTCAATTGATTATTAAAGATACGTAACGTCAACGGGCATAAAATATCCAACCATGAAAGAGTAATTCGCACTAATTAATTTAAAGTTAGCAAACGAACTAGTTTCCGCGAAACAAATTTATTTGCAGAAAGCGACACGACATGGCTTTGTGTTACTCTGCTTTATTTTAATTGAAAAATAACATGCCGTCTTTTAACAAATGAACAAAAACATTATCGTAACGCGGCCGATGTAATTTGGAATAATGTTTTGTGTAATGGTTGCGCGCAGCAAAGTAGAGAGGGCGCTCTGGGCTTTTTGCCGAATTTCCCACGCCCCGGCCGCTATTACAACCAAAGCAATCCACAAAAAGATAAATTGAGAGTAAATTTATTACAACAGAGTGCTCTCAGCACGACAGACATTCTTGAAGAACACTCAGGTACTCATTTTTTATCGTGTTTTGTTAATTCTTTCTCTTTTCTAATGATAAACACGTTTTTCGGCAGCCGCCTGTCAGCTCTGAGATAGGTGTGCGTAGCACGAATTTTTGATACCGCCCGAAGATTATATTATGCTTACAGAATAAAACCAGAGGGAGATAATATTTTGCAAAATGTACACTTCTTTTGTAGATTATGTAATACCTATCTATTTCGTTTCTTTAATATCATATTTCGAAGATATGTATTGAATACATGATGTCTTGACAAAGCAACTTTTAGTTTTGATAGAGTCGACCGACAAACCTTAACGGCCCCATATTCGGTACTAACTACCTACGTCATTTTGCCAAGATTCCAAAAAAAACATATTGACATCTGTACGTCTACCACGAGTTACCACTTTAAAGGAGAACGGGCGTTCTAGCCTAGGAACCAATAACAATTGATGATAAACATAAAAATTAATACCTATAATTTTGGAAGGAGTTTGGCTTTATTGTGCCATAACTTTTTACACACAGTGATTTGGTACTTCCCGCCATAACAATAATTAAAGTACATAAAAAATACTTATCAATGATATATCTCATGTTGTTATTGGTTCCTAGGCTGGCCTTCCTAGGGATCCTTTTTCGGATCATACAATAGAGTAGGGCGAGGTTCTTATTTCTCAAATCGGTGAAAGCTAACATGAACATGACCCATAACAGCAAAAAAGCTTGGACAACCATTCTTCAACTCACTGGTGACCCTCCGCCTGTATCAGCACCAAGCCAGATCACAGCCCACCAGATAGCACACCAATTGCTGGATAATGGGAAACCAACCGAGAGGCTTAAAACAGATAAAACCAGCCATCCCCGAAAATGGAAAAACTTCGGGAGTGGATAACATTTCCGTTGAACAGATCAAACATCTCAGACCTGTCGCTTTTTCGTGGTTGCTTCAGCTCTTTAATAGCTGCCTTGAGCAAGCCACGCATTTGGCGAAAGTCAAAAGTTATAGCCTTGCTTAAACCTGGGAAGCCAGCAGAGGACCCTGAGAGCTATAGACCAATCTCTCTCTTGTGCCACAGTTTCAAACTGTTTGAGCGCATGCTTCTTAAACGCCTCACACATCTTGTTAATCCGAAGCTGATACCTGATCAGACAGGTTTCAGGCCTGGAAAGTCCTGCTGTAACCTGAGACTTTGAGGCTCACTCAGCACATCGAGGACGGGTTTGAATCTGGCCAGATTACTGGAGTTGTGTTTGTGGATCTGTCGGCGGCCTATGATACCGTTAAGTGGGAGTTGCAACTGAGGACCAGAACTTTGGGAGAGTTTAAAGGAGTTACTAACCAATTGTCGCTTTCAAGTACATTGTTATCCGAAATGTGGTTAAGGCGATCGCAAAAAAATGGCCTACTTCAGGGTAGCGTACTTGCCCCCATGCTGTTTAATATTTATAAAAACGATCAGCCATCTCCACCAAATACTTCACGGTATCTCACAGTCGTCTTCCTTGAGCAGGTCGAAGAGGACCTGACGGTTGCCCTGCGGGACTTTAGCTTGTACTACAGTAGTAATGAGACCCAACCCTGCCAAAACACAGTCATGTACCTTTCACTTGCGAAACCATCAGGCAAACCGAACCTCAACCTAACACTGCGTGGAGAGCCGATCACGCATTGCTCAAGCCCCAGGAATCTGGGTGTTATATTAGATAGGTCCTTAACATACAAAGCCAAATGTATAAACATAGAGCAGAAAGTAAGTGCCCACAACACTCGTCTGCGGAAACTCACGTCTACAACATGGGGAGCGTCCACTGAAGTTCTGCGGATCACTGGTCTAGCAATCTGCTACTCGGCTGACGAATATGCATGACCCGTTTGAAGTCGCTCGGCGCACGCAAAGCAAGTGGATACAGAACTTAATGAAACCTGCCGGATTATTACGGGCTGCCTAAAGCCGACCCCAGTTAATATGCTGTACCCGCTGGCCGGAATTGCGCCACCACAAGTTCGCAGAATAGTTGCTAACTCCATAAAAAGATCCAAAGTGGAACAAGACCCTCGTCACCCTATGTTCGGCTTCTCTGTCGTGCCGCAAAGACTGAAAAGTCGACGGAGTTTTATGAAGTCTGTCCGTCCTTTATCTGGCCACCATCGCAAGCCAGAATCGGTTTGTGGCGTGAACCGCAACCTGGTGCTACGTTAGGTGCACCTTGACTACGGACACTTGTCGGTCGCTGCAAGTACAATCTTTTCAGATGGGGCTTCATCGGGGGTGCAAAGAATGTGAGCGGTGCATCCCCCCAGACTATGGATGTCCTTTTGTCATGCCCCTCGTGTCCGAACAGCTGCTCACATGATGACCTTATATGCGCCAATGCTGAGGCTGTAAAGGTGGCAGAATACTGGTCCCATGAAGTTTAGTGTTGCTGTCGACACGAAAGAAGAAGAAGAAGGCTGACCTTCATATATTTTTGCCCCCTTTACGCGAACGATAACATAAATTTAAAGTGGCAACTCGTAGGTAGACGTACAGAATGTCAATGACATGATGTTTGTCTGCCGACAAAAGCCACCGGGTTTGTGTCACCGTCTCTATCGGTGGGTGAACTTCATTGAGGACGCTATTAATGTGTCTTATGACACCAAAACGTGTTCTTAACTGTCCCATCCCACAAACGTGAGCTTATATTTTATGCAAATTTTAAAACAATAATATTTTCTTATCCCATAACATTATTTAACATCACAAAGCCCTAATGAGATATAGTTTTCGCTTTTGGCAACTTTGCCCGTTAATTAGTAGCTTCGCGTTCCATACACGGGCCCAGGTGGGACTCCGCCGCGTGTGGAGAACGAAGTATGTACATAAAAGTTACTTAAATAATAATGTCACATTTCATCAACAAAATACGTAAAGGAATAATCCTATCGACGTCGTGTTGATTTCTAACGTGGAGCCTATTAGGCTTTATATAACTTGGCTTTTACTAACTTTCCACGTTTTTCAACTTTTTTCATTAGTTATCGCAATATTTTAATATTAAATAACTATGCATTTTTCGCAAAAGCAAAAACTCGAATATGTAACTAAGCAGTTAAACTCATAAAGATTTGACAGGCTCTGTTGTAATTGCTCCTAATTTACAGTCACACTTAACTGCCCACTGGCCATGGGTTTATTTTCCACATAGGACGAAGAGTTTGGTTATAAACCTAAAATCTGAAAAAAAAACTAAAAGACGGATTGGGTTTGACTGATGAACAGTGTTCCGACCGAAAGTTTCAATGAGTATTTCCACTCTGTCTATAACACTAAAAGAGCTAAGCTTGATCTTGGGGTAGCAATAGCGGAAACTGGCAGCGCAAATTGGCCAGCTTGGCGCTGCCAGCTTGGCGCTGGCACCGCCAAGCTGGCCACGAATCCATCTAGAAGGTGTAGAGCTGGAGGAGGTGTTGCACTCGCTTCAACAACCTAAGCCGAAGAAGTCATCAGCGCCGGACGGCATCCCTCCTTATATCTTTAGGGACTGCCGGTCTGCGCTATCTAAGCCGCTGTGGCACATATATAACCTCTGTCTGGCCGCAGCAGTATTTCCAGAAAATTGGAAGACAACTAGAGTGGTTCCAGTACCAAAGGGAAGTTCAGCTACCAGAGTAGATGGATATAGACCAGTCGCGATACCATCTACTCCGGCTAAAGTGTTCGAATCTGCAGTCCATAAAAGCCTATTTGGACAGGTGTGAGAGCAGCTTTCGAATGGTCAGCATGGGTTTAGACCGGCAAGGAGTACCAGCAGCAATTTTCTCAATTACATGGCTAGGGTGTTTACAACAGTAGACCGTGGGGAGCAAGTGGACGCCGCTTACTTTGATTTTAAAAAAGCGTTTGATTTAGTCGATAATGACGTACTGCTGAAAAAGTTAGCCAGCGTCGGCTCCACTCTGCACTTTTTGGAATTCTTTGCTGGTTACATGAGAGACAGACAGCAGTACGTCGAATGTGCAGATCATCGATCGGAACTATATTTTACATGGTCAGGCGTGAGTCAGGGCAGCAACCTTGGACCGCTAGAGTTCCTCCTAATGATAAATGATCTGCCGAAGATTGTTGTTGAGGCGGAGTGCTTGTTGTTCGCAGACGATCTCAAAGTATTACAGAAAATTACTAGTGAGGAAGACTGTGAAAAACTACTTGACATAGACAGAGTAGTGGCCTGAAGTAAGGAAAACTTACTGAAGTTGAATACCTCAAAATTCGTAACTATAACCTTTTCTCGCGCACGTAATTCTATCCAACATAGTTATGAGGTCGATGGGGATACTCTGGTTAGGGTTACTGAAGTAAGAGATTTAGGGATTTGTTTCAACGCAGAGCTTAACTTTCGTGAGCATATCGTCAACGTCTGTAAGAAAGCACATCGTAATTTAGGGTTTGTTCTGCGCAGGGCTCATAGTTTTTCAAATATCCAGGCAATTATTGGCTTATAATAACCCTGGTCAAAAGTCAGCTGGAATATAACGCAGTCATTTGGTCGCCGCATGAAATTAAATACACTGTCACGCTGAAGCGCGGTCAAAATAGGTTCACTAGGTACATTAAGAGATATTATGGTGTCTATCCATTTTACCCTCTCATGTGCCCAACGTTGTTTGTTTTGGGAATGGTTGGCTATAGTGAACTTCGAGTGAGAAGGGAGCTAACACTTGTTTTGTACATTTTTAAAGTTATTCAGGGAAAAGTTTATAATGACCATATATTTGGGCAGATTAGTTTAAATGTACCAGATAGGTTTGTCTGGAGGAGACGCCGGCCACAATTGCTGGCAGTGCCGGCCGGGAGAACAAACCTGCTATCTAAAGCACCCTTGACGCGCGAACTCCGCACTCTTAACTGCATAACTGGGAAGTTGGACCTGTTCAGCTGTACTCTGAGTGAATTCACAAAAATCGCTATGGTAATTATATCGAATAAATAACACCTTCACTATCGCATTAGGTAAGTATACCCTGTCATGATTGTTGTAAGTTTGGTATATAAGAAATAAATAAATAATTAGCACCTCCAGCACTTTTAATGATTACTGTGCCGGATGGTCACGTAGTAAGATTAGGCACACACAGTGTACGTGTATGAGTTCGTATATAAGCTTTAGTTTTCAGAGAAAAACCCGCGAGTCATTGGTCCGACATATTATGAAAAACTGCCCACAAAACTTAAAAGCGAACCATCGGACGAAGCATTTGGACGCCAGCTAAAGAGCCTTTTATTGAATAATCCGTTTTATTCTACAGTGGAATTCTTGAAAAAGGATTTCACTGTAGCGTAATGACTTTTTATATTATTTGTAAATTGTTTATTTATAATTCGTGAAACTTTTACTTGACATTGTTTATTCCTCTCTTGACTTAATATTGACGACATCTATTTTTATATAAATTTTAATATTCTATTTTGTGATTTTGAGCCTTGACATTTTTTATTTTTTTATTTTGTGACTTTTTGTATTTATTTTGTTTTTTTGCGTTATTTTATTTCTTATTTTGTTTTCATTTTATTCTATTTTATTATTTTTTGACGATCTTATTGTGAAAATCCATTAATTGACCATAAACAAATGTAATTTAATGTGAATTTTTGTAATAAGAAATAAATAATCTAATCTAATCTAATCTAATAAACCAGACTATTACCAATTGTAGTCTCATTTCACTGCCATTCCGTCTGTGGTTATATAGTAATTCTTAAAGTCCAACTGTGTCTTATTGCGTCTCCTCGACAGCACCGCAACAGTGGTGACCCCGCGTCGGAACAAGTACGCGACCCTGAAACAACAAAATGGTATTTCCGCGCAAATCGTGTATCAGTGCGTCGCAAGAAGTCACTATCAGCACCGCCGTCGTATTCCATATTCCGGAATTCTGGAAGGATCAGCCCGTCTTTGGTTTTCCCAGTTTGAAGCAGTCATCGCACTACAAAAGCAAGCCGTCACAGAATCTTCGGATCTAGATAAAGGACACCCTGTTTATACGACAGCGCAAGCGAAGGTCATTATCAAATATTAGAAGGTGTGCTGACGCAGCTAAAACAACGGAAAGGTGTGCAAAAACGATACGAAACGCAAGAATAGCCGACGCAGCAATTATCGCAAGTATGTATTACGCGCCGAAGTCAAGTTCAAGATCGCGTAACAAAGAAGCAACAATTTGTCATTATCATCGTAAATATGGGAAATACGCTCACAGATGTGAGGAACCATGCAATTAGAAGCAACCCTTTTTAGCAACCGAAAAGGTCGAGGTTGAGTTTTTTTAATCGATACAGGAACAAAAATTCTGGGTAATGTAACCCCTCACTGTTACCGACCGAGAAGGTCTAGGTTGAGGTTTTTAAATCGATGCCGGAGCGAATATCTTGGTTAATGTAACCCCTCATTGTTACCGACCGAAATGGTAGTATGAGGTATTTTAACGATACCGGAACAAGTGTGTGTAAGCTACATCTACGCCGCAGATGGTTCAAAAATTAACCCATGGAGATTGTGTTCGAAAAATTGTACGAAAATGGGTTTTTTTTTTTTTATGTAATAGGGAGCAAACGAGCTAGAAGGTCACCTGATGGAAAGTGATCACCTCCGCCCATGGACAACTGCAACACCAGAGGTGTCACCGATGCGTTGCTTGCCTTTTAGATGGGAATACGCTCTCTTCTTGAAAGCCCCGATGTCATATCCCTTTGGGAACACCGCCGCAGGAAGATCATTCCATATCTTGGCTGTACGTGGAAGAAATTGGCGCGAAAAACGCACGGTTGTTGAGCGCCAGCCATCCAGGTGATGAGCATGGAATTTCAACTTATGGCGTGTCGTGCGGTGATGAAATTCAGCGGCAGGTATAAGATTATGCAGTTCGTCTGAACACTCCCCATTGTAAAGACGGTAGAACACGCAGAGTGATGCAACGTCTCTCCGTAGGGCCAAGGGATCCAAGCGTTCGGAGATCACAGGGTCGTCAACAATTCGAGCGGCTCTCCGCTGTATACGGTCAAGAGGAAGGAGAAGATACTGGGGTGCTCCCGCCCAAAGATGGCAGCAGTACTCCATGTGAGGCCTTACTTGCGCCTTGTAGAGTTGAAGGCGCTGAGACGGCAAGAAATACTGCTTTGCCCTAAACAGGGCACACCAGTTTTTTTTGAAGCCAATTTGGCTTTACCCTCCAGATGACTGCGGAACTGTACATCACTCGAAATGTCAGCGCCAAGGATTCCGATGCTAGGCCCGATACTCAAGGAAGTGCTCTCAAACGTAGGACATGAGACAAATGGAGCTTTTTTCGCGGTAAATGCGCAGAGTTGTGTCTTACCAGGGTTAAAACTGACGATGTTGTTTTGACCCCATTGTGAGACTTGTTCGAGGGATGCCTCAACTACAGACACAAGCTGTCTTCGGTTTTCGTCAACTGCGGTCTTGGAGAGATTGCGTTGGCCAACGTACAGTGCGTCCCCAGTGCTGTCATCCGCATAACAATGAATGTTGCTGGTTTGCAACATATCATTTATGTGCAGGATAAACAGGGTCGGAGACAACACACAGCCTTGTGGAACGCCAGCATTTACAGGCATGGAGTTGGAGCATGAGCCGTTGATAACGACTTTGATGCTTCGCCCTGAAAGGAAGCTTGCGATCCACGTGCATAATCCCTTGGGAACCCCATATGATGGAAGTTTGGCAAGGAGCGCTTTGTGCCAGACCCGATCAAATGCCTTCGCTATATCCAAGCTGACCGCTAAAACCTCTCCCTTGCTCTCAATAGCTTCAGCCCAGCGATGGGTGAGTAGAACCAAAAGATCACCTGCAGACCGACCATGACGGAAGCCATACTGTCGGTCGCTGATCAGTTGGTGGCACTCCAAGTACCGCAAAAGCTGAACATTGATGATACTTTCCATTACCTTAGAAAGTAGGGAGGTAATGGCGATTGGCCTATAGTTATTTGGGTCAGAGCGGTCACCCTTTTTAGGGATCGGGTGCACAAGCGCTGTCTTCCAACAGACCGGTACCACTCCAGATGAGTATGACAGCCGGAACAAACGCGTGAGAACAGGAGCTAACTCCGGGGCGCACATTTTTAGCACTATAGCGGGGATAGTGTCCGGCCCAGACGACTTATGGACGTCCAGTGAAAGTAGAGCTCTAAGTACGGCACGATGGTGAAATTTGATTTCGGGCATAGAGCTTAGACACTGGGGGATACTGGGTGGTGTCTTACCTTGGTCGTCCAACGTCGAATTAGTAGCAAAAAGAGAGCATAGAAGTTGTGCAATCTCTTTTGCAGAATGGGCAACGGAACCGTCCTCTTGGCATGAAGGTGGAAATGTGGGCTGACAAAAGTTTCCCTGCACCGCTTTGGCCAATGACCAAAAAGCCCGAGTGCCGGAGGGGAACTGTGCCAGCTTTGCGCCAATGTTGCGGATGTGATCGCCCTTTGCGCTGGCAATTGTCTTTTTGTAGGACCTGGAGGCATGATTGTAAAGCTTCTTAAGGGACAAGCTGCTGGGATTCCCGGTTGCTTGAGCTTCTGCCCAAGCACGATAACGGTCCTGCTTCAGGCGCAAAGCAGCTTTACAGGACCGATCGAACCAAGGCTGGGACTTACCACCGATGGGCACTGCAGTGTTTGGAATAAACATTTCCATGCCCTGCAGCAGAACATCGGCCACTGAGTCTGCACAAGCACTGGGATCTGCGGATTTGAAGCAAACTTGCCCCCATTGGTAGGAAGCAAAGAAAATGCGCATTCCATCCCAATCTGCCGACCTGTAATGCCAAACATGCCGGCTTCCTGCGGATCGCGGACGTTTGGCACGCGTAAGAGGCACCGTGCTTCGTACCAGGCAGTGATCGGACGACCCAAGAGGAGCGCCAACTGAGATCTGGTAGTTGTCCGGATGCGAGGTCAGCAGAAGGTCCAACAGGGAAGGGATGTGATCTTCCACATCAGGGACTCGCGTAGGCGACGAAACCAGCTGTGTCAGACCATAAGCCAGCGCAAAGTCGTGAACCGCTCTCCCGGCATAATCAGTTGTTCGAGACCCAAGCCATTCGACGTGGTGGGCGTTAAAGTCACCCAACACAATGACTTCGGCGGCGGGAGCGTGTTCAAGCACGGTGTCAGTCGCAGTCTGGATGTGCTCCATAAGTCGTTCCGTCTCTGCATTACCGCTGTGGGACCTGTAGAGGCACGCATAGATGCGAGGATGGTCGTCACATTCAATGCGAACTCAGAGTGTTGACAGGTCCAGGGCTTCAAGACTGCCAAGACGTCGGCCACAGATATCATCCCTGATATATACACAAACCCCGGCACGAGGCACAAAGTTATGCATGAGTTTGTAGCCGGGATAGTGAAGATATGATGTATCCAGAGGGGCAGAAATCTGGGTCTCCGTCAAAAAAAAGCAAACGAGGCCTGGCCGTCTCAAGATGGTGGTGGACGGCAGCAAGGTTAGAGTGAACTCCCCTTATGTTGCAAAAGTCCACATTAAGTAAATGTGATGCCGGAGTTGGTTTGCTCTTCTTTTTTTTGGCAGTATTTCGCGATTTTTTGCCCACCCCAGAATACGATGGGCATTTGCCTGAGCGATTAAGCACAGGGAGGGATTCTCCTGCTCCAACGGAGCAGGTACCCTCCTGGGGTACTACATTCTTTAAAATCGCACTCATACTAGGGGGGCAGGGGGTTGGGGCTACCGGGGCTCATGCTGACCTGAACGAAACACAGAGAGTAATCTCTGCTTCACGCTGGTATTTTGCAGGAGTGTGGTATTGCACCGGTTGAGCCAGCCCATTTATGAGCTCCAGTTAGACTGTAGCTAGGCTCTACCACATAAGCTTCTGCTTATTTAGCGCCACACACTATAATTAATTGGTTAGTTAATTCCTCCAGAGCGAGATTGATTTCTTAGGTTATCGTGTAACGAAACGAGCCAAGGGATACGCCAGGAAGAAGAAATATTATAAAGCATCAACAAGTTCCACAAACCGAGGACAACAAAGGTGCTAAGAAGATTTTATTTCACAATATTGCACACATAAGTGGCCGTGACAATATTGTTGTAAAAGTGCATAGGCATACAAAATCACCTATGAGAAGGTATTTGCCTGCACAGCGTTTATTATAAATAATGGTTCGAGAACGTGATGGTTTGGAAAAAGACAAGAGCACGTACATGATAAGATCAGGAAGATTATTCAAACCAGTGCTCAGATTCCGTTGAAGTGATATAATTAACATCCTATGTCATTGCAATTTTTCAGGACTTCAATTTTGTAAGAGGGTAAATTATGTTTTTTTTTTTTAAAGGGGGGAGTACTGTGCCGGATGGTCACGTAGTAAGATTAGGTACACACAGTGTACGTGTATGAGTTCGTATATAAGCTTTAGTAGTAATTATAATAAACCAGAGTATTACCAATTGTTGTCTCATTTCACTGCCATTCCGTCTGTAGTTATATAGTAATTCTTAAGGTCCAACTGTGTCTTATTGCGTCTCCTCGACAGCACTGCAACAGTGGTGGACCCCGACGTGATGTCACGTCGGGGTCCGCAACAATTACCATGTTCACATGTGCATTAATTATTGAAACATTCATGTATGTCAAGTCTGTGTCACCTATAGCTATAATACAAGCTCTGCATAATACTCAAGGTTCTGCTGACCTTATGTAAAGATGTCCCTGAAACATGAAACTTAAATTTAATGATTCAGGGACATTTCGTTTAAATTCTATAATGACAGAATTAATCCTAAAAGGATTTTTTTATTTAAAAGGCTATCCAGGCTGTGGACATCAATCGCTGTGTCCTAATAACCGCCTAAATACCTCGTAGATTTATGGAAAAGCCCAACAAAGACCCTCGATCCGCCCTAACAGATAAATCAGCCGCGAAATAATACGATCCCCTCAATTTGTTCTCAAGACAGACACTGTGTTTTGGCAATCGTTTAAGAAAGGATTCGAGGATGGTCACACACCAGCTGAACTAATTTCAAACATTATGTCAATGCAAATCTGGTCTCGAAATAAAAATAGACAAAATGGCAGGATCGATGCAGTTGTTTTAAGGTGGTCCCTTACCTAGAGCATTTTCCTGTAACGTAACGTTGCAGATTCGATTTTGAGCATTACATTATGGAACTGCCTCCCTGATATGACGAACATTTGCCTGCAATGTACATTTCAGATTCAATTTTGAGCATTACAATACAATACTGCCCTGAAAAACTTTAGGGAAGTTATATTAAAAGATTACACATTGTGTCATCAAATTGCGCACTATAATGCTCGGTTCTCCTCCCTCACTGACGTAATGCTCGACTCTGTACCGTTACAATACAGGAAAATGCTCTAGCTGTGGGCTCCCACCTTTAGATTCTGCCTGATTTACGCCCGAATCCAGAAACGACAATCAAAGTTAAGCAACTCTTAAATGTATAACTGTCCCTTTCATCTCTACTGACATATGACAGGACAGCATCACGACAACAATTTTGACAATTTGAAGAGTGCTTAACCTTGACTGACGTTCCCGGATGCGGGCGATATTTAACGCATTTTGCACTAGCTGCATTTTTGCCCCGTAGCTACGCGGAGGAGGAGCTCTTGCTACCCTAGAGATAAGCACTAGTTCAAAGACTGTTTGGTACCAGATTCGATTTTTTTCAGCCCAAAGAAAAATGACTTCTGAAAATTAGTATTATAAACAATAAACTATAATATTCCACTCGTGATATTATATTTTAATCATGCAATTCAATGCATATTCATGGTGATGTGTAGGGAATAGCCCGTCACATGCGTAAAATGTAGAATTAAATTAAATCAATTAATCCTTCATTGCGCGTAGTGTCATGTTGATCTTGATTAAATAGAGTAAACAGCCTCATCCAAGAACAAAGTTTAACTACAAACACTTGAATAACACCTTCATCTTCACTTGTATGTATCAACGAGAAGTTAATATAAACCTTTGTACCCTGGCAAGAAGAATCAGTACTTCTACCACGGGTTGCCAATTTAAATTTACGTTATCGTCCGCGTTTAAAAATTGTATTGGGATGACACATGACATGACATGACAATGTCAAATCCCAATACATTTTTTTACGCAAACGATCATCATCATCATCATCCGTGTGGTCTATCCCGGTTGTAAACCCACACTGGTGTGTGGGGTCCCAGGGTCCGCCTTTCTTATTTTCTTGGCCTACTTCGCGCGGTCTTGTGCATCCTCAGTGGTGAGTTTGTTGGCACGCATGTCACTTTTAACAACGTCGAGCCACCGCTTCTTGGGTCGACCTCTTCTACCGGTACCTGGCGGGGCCTCATGGCCAGACATTTGTTGCCCACGTAGTTTGCCGATCTCCGTGAGACATGACCACTCCTGCAGCTTGTCTGCGATGTCACGAACACGAAGGCTGCCGCGGATGTGGGTGTTCCGCACGCGATCTTTGAGACTCCACACATCCACCGCAGCATCTTCATTTCCATGACACGCAGCTCCTGCTTGTGTCGCTCTAGTAACGGCCATGTCTCACTGCCATATAAAAGGACAGACCTATTGATTGTTTTATAGACCTGCCCCTTCAGCTTGATCGGCATTTTGGGGTCACAAATGACACCAGTCACCTCACGCCATTTGGCCCAAGCCGCTGAAATTACTTAATACAATACACATACTTTATATTTCTTTAAATTTCCATGGGCACTAACATTTCACTGAGATATCTCGGCTAGTTGTGAAAATAACATCTTCTGATTACGTTTTTTGCTAGTCAGTGTAATTTTATTGCTTTTGTAAGAAAAAACGGCGTACTCAAGTAATTTTTTAAGCGTCTGTTGAGGGTTTGACATTCACGGTATCTTTTTATATACTTGCTTTTCCCTCGGGGCTCGTTAAGTCAGCAAACATTCCATTCCTAGCAGTACTAATTTTCCATTGAGACTATTTGGAAGCTGATATTCGTTTCAAAGGACGAAATTCGGATTTATGATAAAAAACAAGTGTCTGTAATTTAGTTTTACCGTCGCTCCAAAAGTTTCCTAAAGAGAAATCTGGTGAGGAATCGATATTTTTACGACGTAACGTTTTCACTATAAAACCGGTTTATGCATTCGCAGCATCTCCTGCACTTTATTGATTCAGTGCAGCGCAGTCAGTGGCACCTGATATAAAAATGATTTCTTTTATGCTTAAAACTGTTTCGGCTAGCAGTTTCGTTTTGAATAAATGATGTTTTACTGCAAATGCAAATTTTGCACCATAAACAAGGAAGATTTAGGTAGGGATTTTAAACTTGAGCAATCTTCTAAATCTGCGAATAAAAAATCTAAACACCTTCCTTATTTTTTACGATTATTTAACACTCTATTTACAAAATCAACAGTACTGTTATTAACATTGTTTTAATTTAATTATTTTGTTGATAAATGACTGTAAAACCGCCCCTCTAGAATTGCCATCTTATCCTCAATTATTTTAATAATTTTAATCACAAAATTTAAAGTTAAGACTATTTTATTGTCTAATGTTTTAGGACAAAAAGTTGCCACTGAAAGTATTATCAAGGTTAATTTCTGCATAGAGATGCAGAAAGTTATAGAGGTTTGAATGTCAAGCAAAGCGCAGGACGGATGAGCTGATGAATGTCGGAGGATTTCAGTGGATGCCGGTCCCCTACATTTGGATACTTTAAAATATCACAACGCTTACTATTGTCAAAAGCCAACCAAACCAACACTACGGTGTCAGAGAGGACTAGTTTTAAGATATCTTAGCGCTTGTTCTTACAAATTGAGCTACTGAGACCCACAGAGCAGCCGAGTTTTTATAGTATAGTCAAAAGCATAAATATCTGTATGTTTTAAAAATATCTGAGCAAAACTTTAGCTACAAAATATCTTTACAATTCAACAAAGAGTCTGAACGACCTCTCGTATATATATATATTTGTGGCCAATGTTTTGTTAAGATATTTGTGAAGCCTTGGAAACGTATAAATATTTATGCTTTTGACTGTACCTGAAATGACTTCGACGTGAGAACGTGTCGTCATTTTCGTGGCTTAGTAAGCTTTTTGATTGAAAAATAACCTCTGTTAACAATTCAATTGTGATAACTTTAATAAAATACCGATACTTAAAGGTACTGAAGCTCATAGATAGACAAACTTTACTGTTTACTAAAATATAGGTCAGTCCCTACTAAACAATATATTTCCCCGATATGCCGATTCTTGACCCACAAACATCAATGTACAGAAGGGATCGACATCGGCTGTCCTCTGCCAAAAAGTAATATCTCCACCTACCTAAGTCACCGGTACTTACACAACCCTTTCTAATCTGTACTATACTAGCTACATAGTCGTATGTCTTACAAATCGCGCTTCCACTCACAAACGAACGACAAAAGAGCTGAGACCACCTTTTTTATCTTTCTCTTTTCGGTTGGACGAGCGCTAGGAAATTATTGCCTCGTAGAAAAACCTGTGGAGTCCGCGTAAGGTCAAGAATGAGCATACAAAGACGGAATTGCCAAATTGAGAACGCACCCGAAATAATCAAACAGTACTCCTCGTCAAACAAAACGGTGTCATTTGTCTTTTAACGCGGGTGCTTCAAATAAGGTTTCAAATATAGAGCCTTTTACCTGTACCTTTCGCTGGTCTCTTATACATAATATGTATGTCCAAACCGGTGTTCACAAGAAAATGTTGACAGATTTTCTCTTAAGTATAAAAATCAAGACGGACTATTAAGTTGATAATTCACCCAAAAATGTAATAGTAAGCTTACAGACAAGCTAAGGCCAATCGCCATTACTTAAAGGTGTAGTTTGTAGTGTCATCATATGACATAGCATCAATATATTTTTCTTGGTATTTTATAATTTTTCTAAATATACATTCATAAACATGTAAAACACTACTTAATAGTAGCTTATTACATCTCATACACAGGGTAGGTTACGACGTTAATATAATACGAGCAACGACGCGTCGCAACGTAGCGCTACGAACGGCCCGTAGCAGGCTTGCGCCGACGTAGTCATTAGCTACTGCGCATCACGAAAAACAAGTTAGGGTTTTCTTATAGAGTGCATATAAACCTATCATGACTGGAAATATAAGACAAATAACTAATTTGACAGATTTAAACATTTTTGGCTCGAATAGGCTAAGGAAAAAAAAGTGTTTTAAGTAAAGTAGCCTCTTTTACTTACTTTTGCTGGTATCTTACTTTAAAAAAACATAAGCTCTGAGAGTTTCATATAAAGCGCAAATCAGACCGTATGGCTAGTTTTACTTAATTGGCGAGTAAGTTAAGACTGACCACAAATAAGAAAGAATAGTCTGAAATTCTGAGACTGAAGCCCTACATACAGGTTAAATTTAGTTGGGAGTTGGTACTTTCAATAGAAAAAACCTATTTTTTTAAGCAAGGCCACTATTTTACCCGTCCGCACTCACTCCCCTGTAAGAAGCAAGTCCCTCATAAGCCTAACAATTATCGGGTTTACAATTGGGAGCATGGCTCGGCAAATAGTTGTCTATGGGCGCGGCGGCTTCTTGAGATCCTCGAGGCTCGAATAGGGGCTAATGGGGCGTTAATAATGCGCGCCAGTCGCTCTGTTAGCAACCCCCACGCCACGAATTACGACTTGGGGCTTTCTGCTAAACTGCCCTGAATCGTACTCACCCGCGGGCTCTAATGAGACGTAGGTACAGTCACGTAGGTATGATTACGCCGACTAAACTTTGCACCGCACTGGGCATTGTGTTAATGGGCTAGTAGTGGCTGTTACAGCAGAAACAGTTGCTGTTGAGTAATAATAACCCAGTCATAGCGGTAAAATGTTTCAAGGAAATGTAATTTCAAATTGTGAACGCATTGAAGGATCAACCATAATTCGTAAATTACCAACTGTGATGTTTCATTTTTCGTAGTCTGAAAAGTAATTTCTGCCGAGTTCGAGTTTCCGATATTTCGGCACTGTTGCAAGTGCCATGATCACGGAGTAACTGAAGATCTTCCAGGTGAGTTGCTATTGGTCGACTTAACTCGAAAACATGAAGGTACATGGTAGAAATCCCGTAACTAATAACTGTTCTCATTTAAGTGACCATGAAAGTTTAAAGCAATAATTCTTAGTAAATTTCGCTGCGATTTGTATTTTGCTGAGTAAAACTTAAAGTCATCCTAATGATACATGACCACTTGGGAATGATCAGGTTGAACTGTTATGCTGTGATAATGAGTATACGAGAAGATGTTTGTTGGTTAACAAATTGTTGAATAGATCACTAAAAGGTAAACTATTTCGGATTATTCCCTAAGCCGTTGTTATGTGTATTATGTAGGCACTCTTTCGTTCTTAAAATAACACGTATATGAATAAACACAGAGTAACATTTAAGTTTTACTTTTTAATTCTATGACATTTGCATTCTTTATATCATTGTAAACATGGTGTACCTACAGTAGTGAGTAATTTACAAACCTAGTAATAAAAATATTATAATACCTTACATTTTACCCCAAGTTGCAACAAGTGCCACAAGTTGCGACTTATTTACATAAATAGACAGGGTTAGACAGGGTTGTGTAGCGTCCCCATGGATGACTGTTTGACAGATCTGAAAGACAGTGACTATGGACTGAGAATGGATGGGTTACTTGTTAAATGCCTTCTCTACTCTGATGACCAAGTTATACTTGCGTCGTCGGCTGACGAGTTGCAGAAAATGGTAACATTAATGAATGCGTCGTCACTTGCGAGAGGTATGAAAGTGAACGTAAGGAAGATAGAAAGTATGGTTTTTGAAAGAGAGGAGGATATCACAGAAGATTTAATTGGGGGTGAAAAGGTAAAACAAGTGAAAGAATTTGTGTATCTGGGAACTAGGGTCACGAGGGATGGAAGGCATGAGGGTGATATTGATAGAAGAGTGAATGCAGGTAATATAGTGAATGGAGCGCTGCATGCCTTTATGAACAGTCAGAAGGTGTCGGAGAGGGCGCGACTGGCTGTTTATGCGGGGGTGTTGGTGCCGACGCTTATGTACGGAAGTGAGGGTTGGTATAGCAAAAGAAGGATGAAAGAAGGATTAATGCAAAGGAAATGAGAGCATTGCGAAGTATGGCCGGAGTGACATTGAGTGATAGAATGAGGAATGGCAAAATTAGAGAGCGTTTTGGTGTGGAAGAGGATGTTGTCACTAAAATAGAGATGGGAATGCTAAGATGGTTTGGAAAGGATGCATGAAAGGCGATTGACGAATCAAATTTATAAGGCGAGGGTAGATGGAGCTGTTGGAAGGGGAAGGCCTAGACGGACGTAATTAGGACAAGTCCAAGACGTCCTTAGAAAAGCTCAGGTCAAGAGTACCCTTAATCAACGAGCATGTATGAAAAGATTAATGAGAGTGGAAGAAGCGCAAGATGTGTGTCATCTGCCCACCCCGTTGGGAAAAAGGCGTGATGGTATGTATGTATGTATAATACCCTAATCTAACCTGCGATTAAATGGTCTGAAACATACCGACAAAACAAACAAAACAGAAATACAAATCTTGCAACGAAACAGCGATACCTTCGTCAAACCACAAATGGGATTTAAATAACTTACACCGTCGAATGAAAGAACGCGATCGAAAAGTGCCTCACACGTCCCGCATCCATTTCTATTCTGGCGCAATTTCTCAATGCGGCTCTTAGGAGAATTGCACCCCAATTGTACTGAGCAGCGCAAACCGCTTAAACGCCGGAATTGAATAGAATTACCCCTCAGCTGGGTGACACGCGACGACTTTCATGTAAATAGGTACTCTGCGGACATCTGTGTCTTGACTCTGAACAGGCTACCCGTTAGTCACAGTTACAGATTATCAAAATCATTGTCTGAAACTAACTTAATCAGTTATGATATAGTCATAGTCGTTTGCAGTCACAAATAACCACTGCGGCACCCTTATAGCTGTGCGAAGTGCTCGATTACCGGCGATGCAAAACGATGTTAATACGATCAAAAATGTTAAGTTGCAACAACTACCTAACTAAGACAACTTGGGTGTCAATTTATTTGAGTTACCATTGGCAACCGTCATAGCTTTGTTTAAATTAAGCCTTGATAATTTAAAAACGTTATCAATGCTAAATTATTAGCAATACACTTTAGCTTAGAGATTTTACAAAACCTCAATTTTACCCAATGAAATATCTCGGTAGTCCATACTCCATGATTACTGCCAATTCAAAAGCAGCCCACGTTGAATCAGAATAATCTGAATTAGAATAATTTATTTGCAATATCTACACAACAGATCTTTAAGTTAGATAGGTAAGTTATTTGTGGTCCGCGTGCATGAACAGCGTACAAATGTTTAGTATACAAATAAACAAATCAGTCAGCAAACAGACCTAGAAACTAACGTGACTTATGGTTTTCCTAATTGTGTCCAAATAGTACGTAATAGTAAGTAGTAGTAGTAGTAGTATAGTAATGTATTTATTTATTCTAAAATTTATGCAAATAAATTGTTTGAGTTTGAGTTTTACCAACATAAATATGTACGTTAGTCTTTTTGGTGTTTTTTTTATATTGCCCGTCAAGATGACCTCACTCCACTTGATGGAAAGTGGTTCTGAGGTCCAGATACTCAATTCGCGTTAGCGTTTGTAAGATTTTTAAATCGTCCACGTTATGATGTCAATAAGTGTTTAGTTTTTGGACGATTTGATAAAATAAAAATAAAAAGCCAGTGAACACACAACCTAAGTCTTCACGTGTTTCCTAAGTATTATTAGCAATATCCTAATTTATCCCTTACTTATGGGAAAAAATTCTAACACACCAAGTCCTTTAGAAAATCGTTTGATCTGTATCTAGAGTAAACATAAGGTAATCTAAAGCATGTGAAATATACTTGTAAAATATAGGTACCACTTCGCAAATCGGGTTGAAGCGTTATCTATTTACTTTTATTTAATAAAATTTAAGAAAAAAAAAGGTTCAATGATAATACAGCATTTCATGCATTATGCATTTTTTTTATTTAAATGCAATATTTAAATAAAATCATTATCATTTTTACATTAGCGGGAAGCTCGTAAAAACACTTAATAATCTCAATCACGACAAATATTTCGCAAAAGCTCAAAATCACTTCGAGGCTGCGTCACCACTACCACATCACAATATTTACAATGCGTAGCTAACGTATAAAACAAACGAAATGAAGAAATAGTCTCACATAAACTTTGTGGGTGACAAGAAAAGCTCAAAGAGGTAAAACCAATCAATTAGAGCCATAATAACAAACAAACAAAAATATAGACCTGTACCTGCAAGTACTTAAAAGTCGTCAAATCGTTACAAGAAAAAAATATAAACTTAATTGGACTAAATAAGGAATAGATACATTTTTCTAGGTAAGCGTGTACCACCATCGGTCTCGTCATACCTTACCTTTAAGTACTGGGGCGTTATTACAATCGCTAGTATATCCAGTCAAGTTAATTCCAAGAAGAAAAAGTGAGCAATTTCATCAGTGAATATCCAGCCAGGTAACCTCTACTGGCAGGAAATTAACGATTTGCGAATTGCTCGCTACGCTCTGATTAAGGAATGCATTTGATAATTTATAAAGGACAGGGCCCCGACAAACTTCGTGCTGTCAAAAGTTATTGGAAAATGCCTGACAGCTGTGAAAATTTAGTATAGAAAAATGTTCAAATTCAAATTCAAATTATTTATTGCATTCATGTTGTACATTGTTGGTCTTATATTTAAATTAAGTTCAGAACATGAACCCTGTAAGGGCACTGCAAACTTGTTGTGCAAACTGCAAAATGTTTTTCCTTTTATTTATTATTCTCGTCAATTTCCCAATATCCACATTTCCATTCCCTGGACATTATTCCATACAGCGCCATCTAGCCCCAAAGTAAGCTAATTAAAGCTCGTGTTATGGGATACTAGACAACGGATAAACATACTTAAATACATTTTATTTTGTAAATACATACTTATTATACATAGGAGACACCCAGACCAGTACAAACAGACATGTTCATGCACACAAATGTATGTACTGTGCGGGGATCGAACCCGCGACCTCTGGTGTAGTAGCCAACTTCTTAACCATTACACCAAGTCGGTCGTCAAATATCGGTCGTCGGTAGCCAATGTGTTTAATACTTATTATCATAATCCTGATGTAGACAAACAGAAAAACACAAAAATCATAAAAATCGATCCACCCGTTCTTGAGTTATAAGTGGTGTAACTAACACGACTTTCTTTTATAAATGTATAGATTGTAATAAAGCCCCTGTTGTGCATTGTGAAGCCAATGTTCCATTTTGTAAATAAAATGGTCTTATAGTCCAGTCCATACATTCCATTTATAAATAATTAAGAAAAATTATGAACAGACGATAGATAATAACGAGGGAAAAGTGCCTTTGCCATTATTAGTGCAGTCATTGAAGCGAAAAATACGGTCTTACCTCCGAATTTTTTAACTGTGAACCGATTTGCATGAAATTTTGGAATTAGGCTCATCTTACCCTTAACTTCAAAAGTGAAAATGATCTGAACTCCGCCTATTATTTTTAAGGGGTGTAAACAACCCCTTAATGGAAAAATTGACATTGAGCCATTTTATGGCTAGAAAACATGTCTAATAGTAAGTGGTGAAATTGTAAAGTATTTTCTAACATAATTACCTCATATTAAAATCATTTTCAACCCCTTGAAAAAAAAAAAATTTTTCAGTTACTAAGTAGAAAAAAATATGATAAGTTTTTGGACCATAACTCCTTCAATTTTCATGCTATCACAATTTATAAAAAACCATTGTAAAGGTAATTAAGAGAGCTACAACATCCTTTATTGCAATATATAGTAAAAAACCTTTTTCTAAAACGGTGAAGGGTTAAAGGGCTTAAGAGAGGCTGTGATTGCGCTGCCACGCGCTCTTTAAACAATCATATCTCCGTCAAATTTTGTTTGACAGAAAAAACAAAAAAACCAAATTGTTTGTTAGAAAAATACCTACATTTTTAATCCGTACATTTTTATACGTATCTGTCGTCATTTTTGAGATATTATGAAAAAAAAGTGGGTTTTTTAAAAATTTGAATTTTTTTTTTTTATCGTGACTTTTTTGAAAAATATGTGTCCTGAAGCAGCCAAACTGATACTATCTATCAAACTCTTCATAATAAAGTTAATTCTAGGCGGAATACGATTAATTTTAATTTTGGTGGAAATGGCACTTATGAAACCCATTGATTCAAAAGAAAAAACATTAGATGCTCCCCTTATTTGCAATACAGCTCACTTATTTTACGTGCAAAAGACTTTTAATAGTGCTCATTTTAAAGCTTATTTCAAGCACTACAAAACCCTTTTGTATTAGAATGCATAAAATGCATCTGCTCACCGCTAGATGGCATTGGCCACATCGATTAAATTTCAGACAAAATAAAAAACGGCTTTGATCTTTAATATCTAGCTTAATATTGCACTTAGAATACTTTATAAAAAACGAAATTGTTCATTGTTTTACCTGCTACAATTTTGTTTTTCGTAAAATTTTCGATAAAACGTATATTTTTGGAGATATTTGCAAAAAACCGATGAAAAACGTGAAAAAATTGCGAATTTTCAATTGCCAATAACTTGAAAAGTATTGGATTTTTTGAAAAACTTTAGAGATGATTTTTTGCTTAAAATTAGGCCTTCTATCGATATCCGAGGTTATTTTGCGAAAAAAAAAACCACCCCGAGAAGGGGTGGCAACCACCCCCAGGGTGGTTGCGGAGTTCAAATCATTTTCACTTTTGAAGTTAAGGGTAAGATGAACCTAATTCTAAAATTGTATGCAATTCGGTTCACAGTAAAAAAATTCGGAGCAATAATGCTTCAATGACTGCACTATATGGGTAGTTGTTCTCTAGAGAATAAATACTGTTTTAGCATTCGCTTTAACAAACAATAAAAACCATATAACTGGTATAACATTTTGCTACCATGCGTATCGAAGAAGTTAAGTAGAACCTGACTACCCACGCCAGGTCCCAAAGGAGCTTTACATAGTACTCAGACAGTTCAATTAAGTATAAATTTTTATTGAAAAATATAAGTTACCACATGAAACTTTATTTTGGAAAGAAATTAGCCAAGTGCGTGTCGGCCTGTCGGCCCACATGCAGTGTAATCTTCCATAGTTGCCAGTATCGGATTTTGAATATTCCGCAAACGGATCCCTGTTTCGAAAACGGTAGTATTTTATCAATTTATCCAACTAAACCTCATACCATGAATAGACATCCATCCAAATAACAGCGGCGAAACCTAAAGATGTTTTTTTTTTGTAATAATCACAGTCACGAACAACATCAATGCCTCTGTCGTCAAGCGGCTAGATTACTCTGCCTGAAACTCGAGGATACCTACTTCCGTTTGTCGGACACGTACGTGAATTTTTAGTTGTTAAAAAAACGTACCTACCGTTCGAAGTTGGTATTCTAGTAATCATATTTTATTGTACAAAATACATGACACTATTCATAACATTTCGTGTCCTTTTCACCCTTTAAATGTTACACGCAACTTCGCGAATTTGAATCGGAGTAGTCCCCCTGGTTCATTTCACAAGTGCAGGTGGCACAGTATTTCGCGATATTTTGAGTAACATTCATACTTTGAGTTTCTCACCCTGAAATCTGACCATTTGGCTACAGATAGTCATAATCATAATCACCAACATATTATACTCGTATCCATTTTTGAATTATACATTACGTCTGTATTTATCTGCATAAATGTAAACATACGTTAATTATGATTTTCACAGGATTTTTTAAAATACCTCGATTATGTCTGTAACTAGATTTTTAAAATAATTTATCTGAAAAAAAGACAAATTATTTTAAAAATCCCGCGCGGGTGGCATCTTTTGTTATTATTTTTCAAGAAAAGCGGAATTTTCCGAAATGGATTAATTACGTTCATTATATTTCCTAGTTTATTATGTAACACGTCGCATGTAATTTGAAGTTTTGCCATAATTTGTTTAAAGCAAACCCTCTGAGGCATTACACAGGCAATCCCAATCACATAACAAGGTAGGTCCTGACGGGAACAACCCAATTTAGTTGTGTACAAGTTTATTTGGGTATCTCCCCGTTGGGCATTATAATAAATGGAAGGACAAATTCGCGACCTTTCCGCAATATTGAAATTTCGGCAACTACTCAAATAGAAATTTATTTTAATTAATGACTATTGTTGTTTAGTAGACGCATTTTGGCAATATGAATACAGTGCAAAATGTAAACATTTAGAAATCGTCAATTTTCGATGGTGTCCAGTCCATTAGGTAAGACCGGAAAGTTGGGATTGAAATAAACTTTCCGTCAGCGGCTTCGTCTGCGTGAACTATTTATATCGTTATAATGTAGCCTAAAAAAATTGCCGATATTACTCGCTGAGTGTAGCTTTATTTTGGTGAAAGAACTTTTAAAATCGGCCCAGTAGAATTTTAATTTTAAAATAATAATATACTCCTAGATGACGAAAGGCGGGTCAACTGCAATTTTGCGTAATTTCAAATCGATCCCCTCCCGGACTGTCTCATGAATACCCATAAATCGACATCATTAAAAAAAAATAAGTCAGCGAATCAATTTATTCGACAGTTTATTGTAATCTCAAAGAAGTCAAAAGCTGGGATTGGTTTGCAGGCTGGCCGGGGCAAGTGGGGTAAGTATATTGTCAATTATAGCCCATAAAAATATGGCCTATGTTACGCGCTGATATTGTAGCTTCATATTAGTGATTTTTTAAATCAGTCTAGAAGTTTTCGCGTATATTTCAAAAATACAAAAATATAAATCTTCCGTCTTCATAACTTTAGAATAGACGACGAAACACAGGTCAAACTGCAATTTCGCGAAACTTAAAGACGATTCCCTCCTCTGAATCTCCATCGATCGCCATTGCGACATCATTAAAATGTAAGTCAGCGAATCAATTATCCGACAGTTTATTGTAATCCCAAAAAAGTCAAAAGCAGGGATTGGTTTGCAGGCTGGCCGGGGCAAGTGGGGTAATTAATTGCGCGTAGCGTTTTTGCAGTGGCTGAGGAACGGCAAAGATTTATCGTCTGCGCCACTTCACTCCGTCTCTCCGGCAAATTACTAATCTTTTCTTTAATTCTGATCCCTTGTTTTCTTCAGACGGTAATAGAGCCGTGAGCCGGATTAAAGGAAATGCTCGTTCCGGCCTCGTTTATATTGCATTGCCCGGGTAAAAACGCGCTGCTATAACGGACGTGTACATTACGATATAATTAGTTGTATATACGCAATAACGTGTGTCGATGCTCTGGAGAATTAGGATTGGAGCTGGCTTCTGAGTTGTTGAATTCTTTCCTGCTTGTATCTCGGATGTTAGGAGAAATTCGGGTTTGAAATTCGGTTAATGCAGCGTTTGTAGTGATTGTAATACTATTCGTTTATAAAACTAAGTACGTTAATGCTTTGAATGATATCTCTTGCTGGTTCAGAATTAAAATACGGAACAAAAAAGCTTTTCGGATTATGTTTCCGGTTTTTTACTTATTCGCATTTTTAAACCCGACATTTCCGTCCGTGATTAAAATTGTAAAAAATAATGAACCGCGAGTAGAATCCATTTGGTCTTTTTATTTCAATGAGCAGTGTTTACTATGAAAACAATTAATAAACAAAGAGAAGGTCTTATTGCTGGACGAAATGATCATTTTAAATAATCTTAAAATACCTACTTCTAACGAGTATTCATGTTACTAATAGTTAAAAATCATGATGCGCCTACATAGTTATTTTGAACTACGGATATTTTTACTAAAGTTTAACTGAAACGATCTGATCTACGTAGTAAAGAAAGGTAAATGGTAAAAAGAAGGACTGACTTTCTAGAGGGGAAGAATGTAACACATTTTTGAGATGTCCAGTTATAAAACAAACAACAATTATAATTTGCATGAATTTTCCTCATTTACGCCTAAATAAGTAATTTACGCGCCCATTCTGACCGAAAACTAAACTGGAGCAACTGGACGCGACCCTCAATCATGACCGCTAGTGGCTGAGGTCAAGCCACTAGACGAAAACACCACTCCGACTGTCGCCAGTAAGTCTACCATGAGTTCCCACAAGAATCCGCCGTTTTGAATCGGATCTCGGTACGCCTCTAGTGATTTAAAAATGAATTAAACATGGCATAAAAATTGCTAAACGCAACGATCGCCGTTTACGTTACTTGTAGCTCGGATACGGCCACTCGAACCTTCGTTTGCGCCAATGCCATATGAATTATATGAAAGACCTACGTGGCGGCCACAGCTGGCCGCGACTTATGGCCCAGTGCATGCTAGACTCGTTATTTTTTCTTATATACTACGTCGGTGACAATCAAGCATGCGGACCACCTGATGGTTAACGGTTACAGCAGCCTATGGACACGTGCATTTATGGTCCCTTACACATTTACTGACATTACAGGACTCAAAATCAGAAATGGGGGGTTTGTAAATTAGTATACAATCATATCTAAATGTAAGATTTTTTTTATAGTGCTCGTCAAGATGACCTCACTCCACCTGATGGAAAGCAGTCGTGAGGTCCAGATATGTGGATGACAAGCACAATAATGCAAAGCAATTACTGAGCTGGCCATACTCATATTGAAGGGCACCGGTTAGTGCAGTGTTGATCCCGTAACGCGACCTGACCGAGAAAGGTCAGAGTCACTTGGCGGGTTTTACGCAACTGCATGGTGGTAACATCAACCAGCCGACATAATATGTCTCCCACCTGAAGAGCAGATGGTCTGCTGCAGGGCTCTCTTAGTCGCCTCTTACGACACCCACGGAAAGGAGATGAAGTATTATTTTAAAGTGCCGCCACCAGCATGACACAAAATCCCTTGATGCTGATGTTCAAAGGTGAAGTTCTTTAAGAGCTACAAAATGTTGAAAGAATTGTAATCACCCAGGTATATAAAACAATAATACCCGACACCCGGGTATTAAAAAACCTAGGGTACGCGAAAACCCTAAAAATGCTTCAGGGCTCAGAATGTTTCAGGTCGTCAGGTTATCAGCTGAATAACAGAAAAACAGCATGGTATATAACATTTCGAATGTAAACAGCTTCAAAATCGGTGAAAACTACCTGAACCACCTTCAACCACCTTGAAGACGCCAGTCTAATGAAGTTTGACGTGAATACTGGCGTAAAATATCTGCGAAGTTTTCAACTTACCTTTACTTCAATAGCTCATTGTGTAATTATACACAATGAGCCTCGTGAGTCTTATTCATTAGAATAGGACTTAAGGTTGTCTTTCGCAAATCTCAAGCGGCAGTTGGGTCAACTCGGTCGTGTCATGACGACCGCAAGCAAGAGTTGTGTTGCAAAGTTTGTTGTAGAGGAAAAATATTGCCAAGTAAAAAATTGGATATTTTCATTTTCATACAAAAACACGAGACTGACAAAATGTACTCCTGCGGCTAGTATGAGACAGTTAGCACTGCATTCATGTGCCTTCCCGAGAACATTACATAGACAAAATATTTTAACTATGTAATATGTAACTGTTAGTATACAAGGCTTTAAAAACAAAATCGTTTTCATTATGTTCATCCATTCTTATATTTAGAATTTACTGCAAATATATTATGTTTGAAAATTGTCTGTTTTTACCAAACATAGTTTTCATTCTAGTACAATACTCGTATATGAAATTCTGACTACTCTTATTGAAAACAAGGGTTCGATCAATATTTTTATAAACGTATGCATTATTAATCTTGAAGGAAGTATTGGCAGCCGTAAGGGTTGTAATTTAGAAGTTTTCCTCACTAAAACCTTAACGACTTTTTGTTTCATAACGATGTCAGTTCTATTAATTTCCGGAATTCTAACTTAACAAATGTGTACGCCCCTTGAATATTATCTTGCCCTCATTCTGTATATTAAACTATGCATATTTCTATATTATGCCTCCATAGTTTAAATCTGCCTGGGACATCTTACTCTTAGAACTTAATAACCCCAAAGTAAACAAAGAAGTAGGTACTTTAAGTGTCAGAGACGGATAAACATACTATAATAATATTGTTATATACATAGCACTTAAATAGATTATATAACAGCAGACACGGAACAAACATAAATTATTGTTCATCACATGAATATTTGTTCCCATGTGGGGATCGAACCCACTGATTCTGAAGCTACAGCCAGGATCACTATTATTGCGCCAACATGCCAGCCAGTTTTGTTTACTAAACAAAACTCGTTAGCTTTAGTAAACTTGTAGCAACTTTCATAAGACGTTTACTTGCGGTTCGTTAACTTTGTACACTTTTCCATAACACCCACAGTTCTTTTCTATTCAGCTCTATGATTGACTGGTAAAGGATGTCTTATCAGCATTTACACTGCTTTTGTAATATTTCATCGCGATTGAATACAGAAAACACAGGAGCTGACTTGGCTGCTAATTTCTATGAATTGAAGAAGGTAACAATCAAACGATGCCGATCAAGTATGCTTAGGTACTTGAAACGAAGTGCCTATCGCTCACATCGCTCGAAGGAGACCGTGACCGCAGATCTCATCGATCTGCGATTTCACAGACTACATTTAGGAGAGTGTGCAAGCGAACTGCTTGGGCTGGTTTTACAGGCACCTTGCCAAATCGGAGCAATTGACACTCATCGGCTTTCCATCCTCGCGTTGTGTGTACGTGTCACGTTCTGAATATTGCAGCCATCCGCACGACGGGTTTCGCTGACACTTTATAATGTAAACAGCTGCAGCGTGGAAACTTGGATATCTTCAAAATGACAGTGAATAGGCATTAACTGGGCAGATTTGTACCGTCATAGACGACATTGTCACCGACGAACAGGTGCCATTGTAAATAAATAATATGAAATAATTTATGAAATAATAAACATAAATATAGCCTAATAAAAGTTGTGAATACAGACCTCCAGTGATTTTACATTTTAATACAAAATTCCAAATAAGTCCTGAATGAACACGTTTTTTCTGTTTAACAGGATCTAACAAATTCTATTATCGCAAGATGAGTAGGATGATGGTAATATTTCAAAATTAAAACGTAGTTTTTTCGTTGCAAATTAAATAACAAAATTATTTCCATTAGGCCAATATCGGGTTTGTTAGTCGTATCTATTTCACGAATGAACATGGCTTTTTGAATTTAGTTTTCTAAAACACACAATCTAGACACGCGGTAGCGCGTCAAGCCAAGTTCAAGCCAATAGAACTGGCGAGCAGTTGCGTGTGTACTCGTAATATTACCCGATCCATTTGAAGCCACTTTTGACCCCCTCATAATTCTTAAACTATTTTACATATACATATCAAATTTGGTTTATCTATTGAGACTTGCAAGATAGATATGTATTTCAAATTTCATAAATATGCCTCAAACGGTTATTTAGATATTAACCTCCAAAAATAATAATTTTTGTATAAAAATCCAGTTGACCTAGAAAGTTTAAATTTGGCATCCAGAGAGGTGATTGAGTGAACACAAAGGAAAAATCAGAAACTAGTAAATTTTTAAGTTGATAATGTTTCAGAAGTATTGATATTTCCAGTGAAAGTTGAGCTCAGATATATATTATGAATCTATTAAATAAGGTTCAGGTTAAGCTGGACGCATCGCATAACACACTTCCAAACATAAATCATAGATGTCAGTAATAAATTGCAATCTTCAAAAATTTCTAATGGGCGGCAATTTAATATTTTTCTCTTTTTAATAACCTCCCCCCAAAATCTTATAATTTGATCAATCGTTTGAATTCTTAAGCTTATTGTGTGCATGTGAGAACTCGTTATTACGTACTTTGTACAGTGCGTCGGACATTAGAAATACTAGTAAGTGACATTCCTAGTCCTGCTTCAAATAAAAAAGTTTACAGAAGGGACTGCTCGCACTTTTTTCCTAAACTTGCGTGTACCGCCCAGGGTTAGTTAGAAATATATCCTGGCGTATAAGCTCTGAATTTGTAAAATGATATAAGAAGATTATTTCTACTTGACAGAATCGGCTAAAAACAAAATTCATCATGACATGTGAAAAACTCCACCAAGTTCGACAAAAACGTAAACACTCGCGACAGTGCGAGTCGCCGACTTACTGAAACTCACTGGTATCGCCTGTAAACTCTGTGTCTGTGACTGATCAAAATGGCGGGTTTGTTGAAAACGTGCCATCTGTCAGAGGCGCCGCGCTGCATGCGTAATTTGTGTTCCTACCTTACACCGAATTATTCCAATCCAATGCCAATGGGACCTGCTTATTACATTCGATTTTATTATAATATATAATCACCGAAGTACTATCAATTTCTGTACAAAAAGTAATGAAATGCCAACAAAAACATAAATGTGAGATAAGAGCCAAGTTCATATTATGATGTATACTTTGATTGTTGACTTGAACGACAAGAGAAGTGAATTCTAAATGGGTGTCAAGCTCAATGGTCAGTAGGATAATTATTATTAAATACCTACTAAAACAGTCATGAAAGAGCCCTATGTTCAATGGCTAGATTTTACCAGCAAGCAATTTTCGGAAGAATAAAATAAGAACTTACAGCTTTAGAACTTGCGAAGGCTATAATATAATTCGTATATGAAAACTAGCCGTTGAACTTGGCACCCATTCAGATCTCACTTCTCTTGTCGTTTAAGTCAACAACCAAAGCATATATCATAATATTGAACTTGGCTCTCATTTCGCATTTATGTTTTTGTTGGGATTTATTTATTACACCGATACAGAGACAGCAATTTGACAGGTCTAAACATTAATCTAACTTTCGGGCTACGATCGCGATAACTATCACAGGTGAAAACCCCTTTTGATGACCACTGAGATTACCACACCAACTGAATGTAACGAACTTTGGGAATATCGAATGTTTCTAATTAACCTGGCTAAAAGTAACATGGAAAGGTCGAATTCGTTCCAATTGACTTCTCTGGCCCATTTAACTTAACTCTAGACTACCTTGACAGGGCATTCGCAAGGCAATAATAAAGATATTTCCAAAGCCAAACAAATTTTCTTTGAATTTCTGTTTTTAAATTATCATCAAATTGGATACGTTGCATCACTTTCCTTAAACTGACCCATGGTAAATCCTGGGATTAGAACCAAGGACCTCCGTATTGGGGCCGAGCTCGCCACGGCTGTGGAATTAAATTCGTGTTCCTGTTTTGTGAATGAAAAGATTTATAAAATAATAAACTCAGATTTAGAATAATTTGACGACACGGTTGGCGTGTCGGTTCCTCGCCCTGAATTGCTTGGTGTCCCGGGTTCGATTCCCGGTCGGGTCAATTCAGGAAACGATATTTTCTTCATTGACTTATTTCCCTGGCTTATTTCTCTGTCTGGTACCTCGTAACACAAGGATATTTTATCCTTCGAGACCATGACAAGTGGTGTGTTGCCTGGCGCATAGGCGCGTTAATTTTTCAGCCTTTGTTAATTCTTTGAAACCTTTCTTACCTTCAATTCGGTAATAAATTAAGCTACTAATGAGGTTCCTTATTTATTTTGGCTTTGTAGTTGTTTTTACTTATTGCAGCTCAACCTTTTTATCATGTCCTTTTATGACAAATGAGAGTGTTTGTATATGCAGTATTTATTTGTTAACCGTAATAAGCAACCCTATTACAAAACGTGTTGCATAAAAACCTCGAGACATAACCGTGGTGAGTAGTCTGGCAAACTTTCGTTATTTATTACTGTTTGACTTCGCTAAGTGTTCATTATGTTTTAGTATTCTGCTATCTGGACATGCTGTAAGCCGAGTTTCCAGCGGTGAGATCTACGCTATGTATATTATGTACGAGTTGGAAGTTTGGCTCTTTAACTTGGTAATGTGCTAGCTCGGACACGTCTCTTAGGATGCTATCTCAGCCAGATGTTTCATTCAACTAGCTAGTGATGTTTCCCGGCTGGTTAGTTGGGTATATTAAGCTTCTACCACAAAATAAGAAGAAGGACAGAAGGACCGCTCTCGCTTTCCAGTATTTTTACCTAAACTTGCCTGAGCGCCTAGGGTTACTTTATTTGCACTGATTTTTTAAAATGAATTAGGTAGGTTATACCTACTTGGCTGAACCCGCCAAAACCAAAATTCATCATGCGAAAAGTTGCACCAAGTTAGACAAAAACAAAAACACTCGCGACAGTGTGACTAGTCGCGTGACCAATTCTCAGCAAAAAACTCACTGTGTCTGTGTGCGTGATCAAAATGGCGGTTTGTTTTAAGCGGACTCCGCATGCGTTTTTTGTGCTACTATTAAGAAATATTCACGAGTTTGATGTATTCACATCAACGAAAGTTGATGTAGGTACGCTTTGAAAGTTTGACGAAGTTTATTTCATTATGGTTTCATTAATATCATTTGGTTTTTCGAAAAATATATTTCAACACTAAAAAACGAAGCTCGCAAATGTTTCTTTTGAAAACCGTCGACTGACAAGAATAAATAGAATCAAGACTTGGCACGGTTGTGCTTCTAAAATATCTCCAATCACAAATACCTATTAATAAAAAACTATACTATACTAATAAAAAAAAAAATTGCTGTTCGTTTGTCTCGCTAAAACTCGAGAATGGCTGGAACGATTTGACTAATCTAGAAATAATTGTGAAAGTTCAGGGAAGTAAATACTAAAAACGACATTTTAATTTACCGAAACCAAATTTTCCTAGCTGACTAACAATAACCTTTGACAGAACGAAGTCTGTCGGGACAGCTAGTATATTTATGATAATAGGAACCAGATAATAGGAACCATAAATAAGTGATACAACCTTTTTAATACATGAATAAAAAACATTCAAATAAACTTTACTCGTAAACGTAATTTAACACCACGACACCAGTTCGGTATTTTCAAAATAATTAATACAGTAAAATGTACGTTTAATATCTTCAACCCTGGTGCGGGTAACCGTCTGACGTAAAAGTAACTCATTCATCACTGCACCTACCCCAATCGACACCTTGATGGGGGTCGTTGCCAGAAAGGGAATGCCGACTTTCCAGAAAATGAGGGGATTGAAATAAACGTCAAATATATTACCTACCAACTTCACACATATTTATCATTAACCGTCTATACTTTATTGCATATTTAAAGAAATAGGTAAGCCTGCATCGGAATTTTAAACTGTAACGTTCAAAAAAACAGTAGTATACGCTGTTTTTTTAAAAAAAGCAAAAGATAAATGAAAGTGACCTACCGAAATCTCAGTATTTAGAGCAGCCACCCAGATTGTGAAAGACACGGTTTGGAATCCCACCTGATTTCTTCAAGGCTTTTTTGTTATCTATCTTTCGATATGGAAAACATTGCAAAATGCTAAAATAAACAAAGTAGGAAATGCGTTATGTTAAACAATAATTCAAGGATTTATTTGCACTAAAAGTTCACCAATTGGATCACTGTACATACCTACAAACTTCATGAAATAAAAATACTGGTGTATTCACTAATTTCATATCTAAACATCGTATAAAAATGCATCCAACTTTTCGTAATCTCCTAAATTAGGGTTATGTTTTAATATATCCTGCAGTTTTATAGTTTTCTTCTGGCTTTCAAAAAAACTAGTGTTTCCCCGCAAATGGCTTTCTGCAGCGTCTGATACTAGGACAAAAAGGTTCGTTTTAAAACCCGTAGCAGCCAGAGATCTCTTTAACGACCGCCGGAAATCCAATGGAATAGTTTTCATTCGTTCCTGCAATGCGCTTGCAAACGATCAGTACGTCTACTGATCGTTCGCGTAAAAAAATGTTTCCGAATTTGACATTGTCATATCATGTGTCATCCCACAGTTTTTTTCGAGAACGATAACGTAAATTTAACGAGGCAACTCGTGGTGGAGATCTGGCTACATTTATGACTTTTCTCACGATTGGTTAAGCTTCCATAGTGAAAATGGACTTAAAGAAAGACATGATTGCTTCATGCCAAACCATTAAATATTAGGATAGCAAACAGGTCAGGTCAACTATTAGTTGCTACTTGACAGTGGTTTTCGATGTACACAGGCGTTCACATCAACCTTTACATAGGGGCATACTAAGCTGCTGACATAAGACCCGTTTTGCAATGGTCTTGTAAAGGTTGATGTGAACGCCTCGGTACCATTTCCACTGGAATAATAAAAAAAGTAAACTTGTTATTTGTTCATGGAGAAAAAACTATACGATACTTATACATAGTTTGATACTAAAGCCAAAAAGCGTACTGTATTAGACAAATAGAATAACTGAAGCTGCCAATTTTGAATATCAAAAATATATTCAAAATTTCTTCTTCTTTCGCCCTGTT
This sequence comes from Udea olivalis, assembly GCA_947369235.1. NCBI lineage: Eukaryota > Metazoa > Arthropoda > Insecta > Lepidoptera > Crambidae > Udea > Udea olivalis. The sequence goes on along the minus strand of OX376341.1, from coordinate 10,351,228 downwards.
AATGCTATTGTTTGAATACTTTACTTGCATCTGACCTACTCGTAGCACAGATTATAAACTATCTTTGCTCGCAGCAACCGATTGCGATCATTGCTAATTAAATATCTGCATACAGTTTACTTCTTAGGGCTTCTTAGGTTTTGTGGCTAAACTGTTCGACTATCTCCATGAAGCACTCTAATACTTATTTCCCCGGAAAATCTCTTTTAAAAACCCATTATCAATAATAGTAAATCAATAAATATGCGCCAGACAACACACCACTTGTCGGTCTGGAAGTCTGGATAGATATCCTTGTATTACGAGGAACTAGACAAGGAATTAAGTCGGGTGGCTCCTAGCACACCCAGAACTGAGTCTATTTAGAAAAGATCGTTTCCTAAATTGACCCGATCGCGAATCGAACCCGGCTCACCATGCAAGTCATGGCGAGAAAACGTGCAAGAGTGCACTACGCCAATCGTGTCGTCATTAAATAACAAAAAGAACACTATATTAATAACTTTAACAAAATACCTTCGTTAGTGAAACAAATGCAAGGTCGGTTTCGAAGGAGAGATATTATAAATCCTTTGGAAATGTCAGCTGTGAAATATAACCAAACGGGTTAAAGCCGGTCGCTCTATAGTGCCTCTATAAAATGTAAATGGTGAATAAACAAGAAGATCCAATTATTATGTGTCTATGGATAACCTCGATGACTTGATTAAAGTTTTGTTTTATTTTCAGGCCAGTTTCCTGTGGTAGAGGTTTTGACTTAAATTTATAGTACCTACTGAAAAATTATGGAACCGCAATGTTGTCTAAAAATATTGTTCACACAATAAAGACAATATTCTAATAGCACCGGAGTTAGGAAATCAGAAATAATTAACAGAAAATTTCAAATTATTAGCTTCTATTCACTTGCCTATTCTAAATTGCACCGCAAATACCTTCGTATTTACTTGAACCTGCCAACAGCCACGGAACTGTGGGGTCTACTCCGGTGTAAAATTCATGAAGTTTCGTGATCTTTGAGAAGCTAAAAAGCACACAAAAAGCAGCGAGATATGAACAGATAAAATATATATTGAACAAAAAATATGATAATTGTAGCGTTGGCGTCATTTTTCAAATTTCGTGGCCACTAACCAAACCTCATTATTATGAAAGAACATATCGAGGGGAACAAACTTTATATGGAACACATATAGCTAAAGTATATCGGAGCTGAGATATTAGGTATTGTATTTTTAACCAACTACTCAATTTAACTTGATCCATACCAAGGAAAAGGTAAAATAGTGGCATTATGTATAATCATTATAAACATGCGACGCAATTAAGATTTAAGAAGGCTAGTTTTCAATGACTAGGTGCAATATTAGGCCAATATTGTTCATGCATTGTGGGTAAAAAGTCTTGTAGGTGTTTTGCTTATGTAATGTCTCTAATGTTGACGGTAAGGAACCAATACCTCCCCTATTTACATATTAACTATTAGAAAATGTCTTTTTTGATGTCATTGACGTTATGGTCGTTTTTCGTGACTGTTTGTGATTCACTTCCTAATGCCAAATACTTAACATTTACTGCTATATAGACAACATTACAACTATGGATATCTAATTTGAAGTATTGTTGGATGTACTTTTATTAGAAAAATATACTCAACAGGTACACCTTAAGAGGAAAACCTTCCTCTTCTATTTCTGCATACTTGTTGACGGCTGTTAGGTGAGATTAGCTCCTTAAAGTAACATTTCAGAACTCAGATTATTTTAGTGAAACAAAAGCAGAAAATAATACTTTGAGAACTCATATCTCGGCTTCGATATCACTTAGAACAATTCTGACCACTCAGATATGTTTCTTACTCAGGGTGCTATCGAACAGTGGTAAAATTATTGCTGGCCGCTAGTAAAAAAAATGACGCCCCATGTCCATACAAAGTTACTCAAACCCCTTTCGAACTGGAAATAGTTATCTCATTTTAACGTCTGACCGCTTTATTTCCAAAAAATAAAACAGTATCATAAGACTGCAACTACTGGCACTCTGGCTGATTGACTTTTCACTATAGTACAGTGTTCTTAAAGCTCTATTTAAGTTTTATGAATAAGGAGGTACAGCTCTACGCTACAACGTGTTCGAACGAGCGGAAGTAGCCTCCTGATGTCCCAGGAGGTCCACACGACCCTTGTGTTCCCCGCCCACGCTCTCCGTACCCACTGCTGTCATCGTTGACAGATAGACATCCCCTTGTCAATTAAGCTACCTTTTGTTTTATTACGTACACACATGTTGACAGAAAAGGTATTAATATTGTAAAACCTTTACAATATTAATACCTTTTGCTTGTTTTGGGTTGGAAATCTGTTTTGTAATGGTTCTAAAAAAATTAAAAAGTATGTTCATCTTTGAAATATACCTGTGGCATATTTTAAGATTATCTGTCCCCAAATGCACTATAGATGTCATAGGTTGATAAACATACTTACAAAATTATTGATTCCTCTATCTTAAGCCACATATTTTATTTGGGGTTATATTTTGAATCTTTTGAGATCAAAGTACTCAGTGTAATTTTTTGATTTTTAGATATATATTTTAAAATTGTCTGTTTGATATTATGTAAAGGTCTTTGAATGAGGAAACTAAAAATTCCATCTGTGGTGATGCCACAAATATTTAGGTCAATGCGCAGTGTCTAGTTTTTGTGGTAACAGCACCCATAAAATGTTTATTTATTCAGTAAATGGTTGTAACAATATATTAGAAAAACACAATAACCTACATCTATGTATAACACTAAAAATGTGAGATCAAGTGTACCAAAAGAATTGCTAATGATTTTAGTATCATAATTAGCGTTTTTTGTGTTATTGTTCTAAGATTATGGTTATGACTTATGGTGAATTCATATCTTAAAACATTGTGTTGAAATGTGTGGCCCATTTTCATAAAATTTAGGATTGAATACGGATAAATTAAATTTAGGATATAATGCGGCTAGGACTAACTAATGATAGCCATATAACTCACCTTGCTATATCTCATCAGTAGTCTAGAACCCACTCGCGGGAATAGATCGGTATCTAATGCCAGCGTTTGTGAAGAATCGATTGCCTTGCAGACGCGGGGAAGACACGTTTGTTAGTATGCGATTAGGCACTATAAATACCAAAATGGATACTTTTGTATCCATAAATACCTTTCACTTTGTTCCTGAATTATTGATATAATTTGATCTTAAGTAATGGTGTGCTTTGATGTATTACATGCCGGCCTAACAAATACCTATTCACCATCTTCTTGAAGAGTCCCAAGTTGAGTCAAGAGTTGTAAAAAAATATTGTCTCTGGATTAGAGCTTAAGATCCGTTAATTGCGCTGTTCTTCTTCGCGTGGTTGATAACGGTATTTGAAGTAAGTTATTTAACAAGAATAGATGAGTTCTTGGAGTTCACCAGGGTCAAACTGGCTAATCGAGTTATGCAAGCCTATTCGTGTCTCGGATATGGCTCTTAGTCCAAGCGACCTATTTAGACATAGGCTCTTTTTTACGACTGCCATCTAGCGATTACTGGGACTTTTCACTGCAGCAACGGGCTCGCCGAACGAAACACGAAGAAGTGTCCGGACTTTCAAATAACCTGTCTGTCCTCTTTTACGAAGGACTTTAACACAATTTATTATTATTCATTTATTTATTTACGGCTTATATCTAAAATGTACATACAGACTCGCAAAACCATTTGCACGGTTTATCCGCTAGTGAAGAGTAACAAAAAACAAAACTTAATTAAATCAATACAATAAATAAATTCAACGAAAAATTATAATTACTTACTTATTTTGCATTTTTTTGTCAGAAGCAAGGCAACAGGCATTTCGTTACGAAATGTCTAATTTAAAAATGTACGTCAATGACATTAGCACCGTCTAATCAAAATGAAATTTGATGTCAGTCCCATTTTTTTTTTTAATTTGTCATGTCGAAACGAAAGATAGCTTGTTGATCTTGCTCTTGGCTAGACAGTGACGTTCACATATGATAATATTGACAGGCACATTGACAGAATAACGGATAATAATATATTATGATATTCAAGACATACAGAATTAAAATTTTCTAATTTAGAAATAAAACACTATGAAGGATTAATATACACTGCACTGCCATCGCGTTCACACGAGGGGATTCAGGAGACAGTCGAGTGCGAGAGGTGGAGGGGGTAACCAACTGCCCCGAAAAAATAGACCAGTAGGCTACGAACTGCCCAGCCTTGATTACTGGCACGACAGCCCTGTCTCGGCGAGTATGTTCACACAGTAGCAGTACTTTTCTGCCCTCACAGTCCTGCCCTCGTGTGAAAACAGCATCACGCAGGTGTGAATTCGGTGCATCATATTTAATTTAATCATCATCATCATCCTTGCGGTCTATCCCGGTTGTGAACCCACACTAGTGTGTGGGGTCCCAGGGTCCGCCTTTCTTATTTTCTTGGCCCACTTTGCGCGGTCTTGTGCATCCTCAGTGGTGAGTCTGTCATATTTAATTTAATAAATCATGTAATTTACATGATTATATGACTCACCTGTACATCTACCATGAGTTTACACCAATGACAGTTGCTAGCGTCCACGTTGACTTTTTTTATGGAATTTCGGTACAGCACCTCTAGTGATTAGAATTGTGACCAACTAAAAATAGCATATACACAAACTAAAACTAAAAATAGCATACACACAAACTAAAACTAATAAATATACTAAACTAAAAATAGCATACTACAAAAAAAAAGCTGTAAAACTAAACGATTACTTCGTTATAAATATTACACGAACAAAACAAAATCTGATAAAAACAAATACCTATCGTACTCCACAGTCCTTAAAAAGTGCATACTTCAATCAAAAAAACATTCTAACACACTATTCATAAAGAGAAGCAAAAATAAATGTAGAGCAACTTGGTCTGTTATCGTAAAGGAAACCGAAAATCTATAACCTGACAATGACATCAATACTATTCATTCTAATGACATAAAAATTTCAAGTCCTACCGACATAGCAAATAATTTTAACGACTTCTTTATAGATACTACGAGTATGAATATACCTATTAGCTTACCAAATAACACCGTACAAACAAATAAAAATTCTGCTATGGCCAACTCAATGTTTCTCAGGTCATTGACAGAGGAGGAAGTAAAAAAGGCAATATTGACATTGTATAATACAAACTCTGAAGGTTTTGATGAAATCAGCACAAAAATAATTGAAGCTTGCGCTAGTGAACTGACTTCTATCTTAACATATCTAGTAAATAAGTCATTTATGTCTGGAACCTTCCCTGAAAAATTAAAACTATCCATCGTGAAGCCTTTTTATAAGAAAGGTGATAAAGAGGATGTTAATAATTATCGACCAATTACACTAATTCCAATACTTTCTAAGGTATTTGAAAAGTGTATGCACAAACAACTAATATGTTTCTGCGACAAGTATAATGTAATTAAAAGTGAACAATACGGTTTTCAAAAGAACAAATCAACTACCTTAGCAATTTTTGAGCTCGTAGAAGGTTTATTGGCTAATATTAACAAGAATCGGTTGACTACAGCACTGTTTTTTGACCTATCAAAAGCGTTTGATTTTGTATCGCACAAAATATTATTGCAAGAACTAGAGCTCATGGGAATCAGGGGCTTACCTCTTAATTGGTTATCATTACAAAATCGAAGACAGTATGTTGTCATAACAAGAATCCATGATAATGAAATGAAATTTTACCCATCTCATTGTAGAGACAATAACCATGGCGTTCCACAAGGAAGTATATTGGGCCCTATCTTATTCATTTTATACATAAATGACATAGTCAACTCAGTAGAACACAAGTGCATCTTATATGCTGATGATATTTAAATAATAGTTACAACTGATAAAAAAACAAATAATTCAATAAGTAGACATGAAACAGAGGTTAACTTCACAATTGTCAAAATAATTAAATGGGTAGAATATAATAATTTGAAAATTAATTGACATAAGTCTAAGTACATTCAATTCAATCAATCAAAGCATCCATAATACAATTTAAAATTAAATATCGAGAAAATCGAAGAAACATCAGAAATACAATTTTTAGGAGTTATTTTAGACCATGACCTGAACTGGAAAATACACATAACTAACCTCTGTAAAAAAATCAATAGATTTGTTTACGCAATCTATCAAATAAAAAACATAACCGATAGGAAGACCGCTATTCTATCTTACCATGCCTATATAGAATCCATACTGCGCTATGCTATCGTGACGTGGGGAAATGGTACAGACTGGATAAAGGCCTTTATTTCACAAAAGAAATGCATTAGGGCTATCTGTGGGATTCAACCCGACCATTCATGTGAACCCCATTTTAAAAACCTTGCTTTACTGCCTCTACCATCTTTGTATATATATGAAATCTGCAACTTTGTTTATAAACACAAGCATCTGTTTAGAATGGCTGGTGACATAAACGCCAGAGCACGCAGAGACCCACACAGGCTTATACTTGTTGACGCCCCAAAATCAGCAAAATATGGTAGAAGTTGCCTGGCTATGTGTGTCAAAATTCATAATCATATACCCAACGAAATAAAAGTGCAAAATGTGGCAATATTCAAAAAGCATCTGTTTCGGTGGCTCAATGACAAAAATTTCTATAGTATTAAGGATTTCTTTGAGTGGAGAAAGTAGCTTTATTTAGGTATTTAAAGTGCTAACCCAATCGGAATTCAGAACTTTTTGCACTTTATTGTTAATTCTGTCATATCATTTTAATTATGACATTTAATGATGGAATACTTGACATATAATCATTTGTTAGAATAGTAATGGGACATTTTGTTCATTAGTGAATTCATTGTATGTTTTTTTTCTTGTAACATTTGCATGCTAATTCTAGTAGCCTTACATGAGACTCAAAATGTAACAAAGATCTATTTATACCATGTTGGATGCAAATAAAGAATTATGATTATGATTATGATACAAATTGCTCAACTACACTATCGTCGTTAACGTGACGTGACGAACACCAAATTTAACCACAAATTCCTAAACTTAAGAGCCTACCGACCGACAGCTTATGCAAAAGTTTGACATTAATACTATGATAGACTTTACTAAAATGACACGACACGATTTGGGCGTCACATGAGTTAGGTGCATTGGACATTAGAAATTGTAAACACTAAAAAATAAATCCACCATGCATGCATTTCGTCTGAATGCTCGCAAAAACTCTCCTATCTCATTGAAATCAGGTTTCGCTGCAATGAATGGGCTAAATCACCACGCTTGCTGAATATGGATCGATATCATGAATCCGGGCTATTTTCGACAATTAATCTCATGTTAATTCGCCTGACTTGGATGTTGAAGAAGACAAGAGGACCTGATACTTCTGCACACACTAAGTGCTGTCGCAGGGCCACTAGTCACAGAAGTTGCCGCCAAGATTTTTTATAATTATTATAGCATCTGCGGCGAACTGAGCGTTGGAGCGCTCACGTCCGAACAAGCTGCTTGTGGCGCGCTCAGTAGTCCACCTTTCGCGCACGCTCGGCCACAGCCGCCAGCATCGTGGTACCGTGCCTTGTCCCGCATTTAGTGGCACCGGGGCCCCCCGGCCGCCGTCAGCTAGTGGCTTGACCTCAGCCACCAGCGATCGCGTTTCATGGCCCAGCTCATCCACTAGTCACCGCGTCTTGTGCTCTTCATAAGTGGCCCAGTGTGCGGCATCACTAGTTCAATGTTCGAGTAAAGAATTGCATTTTCAGAAATTCGCTTTCGGTCAGATTGTAAGGATGCGGACCTTTGAGTCCAGTCCCATAACTATGCATTGAATGAAACGCGCCGCGCCCGCACGCTGACTTTGTGCCCGCGGCCTTAAGTTCAAGCGTTGTACAAATGATTACTTATAAGTGTCGTTTCATTGTCTTGGGAGATTTTTTATGTCAAAATGGCATGTTAGGCCGAGGTATTTTTAAAATGAAAACGTTCCACTATTAACATTTATCATATTTATAATGTTATGCATTTCGGAAATTTTTTAAGCATATTTCCTGTAATATTGTGGGAGCATCTGGAATGGAACTTTGTGTTAAAGATAAATCTTATTAGCAATGTGACGGTCGTCCTTTTACGAGTATATTCAGCTAATGAGGTTCAATGACATTTGGCAGTGATGAATGTAAGAGTACGTCGCTTTCATATAATATTAAGTACATGCGTTACAAATAATGGTATGACAGTTGAGTATGTAAGTACATTCGTTAAGTAACAGTGGGTTACACCAAGCGACCGAATGCTCATTCTATCCCCTCTCTCTCATATTCTCTTTGTGTAAACAGAGACAGACAAAGACTATTTCATAGACTTGGCATAGGATGAGCATTCGTTCGCTTGGTGTGAACGCACCGTACGGTATGTTATGTTATCCGTTCTTTAAGTCTCTCATAGTTAGGTTTGCACAGCATTTGACTTAATAGGCTGTTTTATTTTAGAGGGCCAGAGTTAATCGTTTTTCAACTTAGGTTACCACGCATTCCTCGTTTTAGTGAACAATGCAATCTTAACAGCTAAGTTCGCACCAGATGAGTTCTTAAACTGTGTTAGCAAACTGCTAAACAATGTGGGGGGTAAGTTAACAGTAAATGCTCCGAATAAACTGGTAAACAGCCTTATTACCCTTGGCTCATATGAGCAACTAAAGCCATAACCGTTCTCCCCTCATTTAAGTTCGCCTCAAATTGCTAGTGCATTTGGAGTATGAACAGTACAATTGCCGGTTGTTCGTTATTGAGGTTGTATGTAGTTACTCTAACTTGTTAAAACATTCTAAAATAATTAATGCGTAAGTAGCGCTGCTCAAATTTTTTTTTTTTTTGTTTTTAATGAATAAAACGTTTATATAGATTTTGTGGAAGTGAAGTGAAATGTGGAATGAAAATGAAAAAAAATTATATGTTTGTTCATAAAGACCAGTAGTTCCCCAGTTGTTCAGGTGGACCCCAGGGGGTAGGGATTTTTTGTCGAGTCTTGGGAATATAGTAGAAATGTAAGCTAGTAAGGAAAACAACAACGGTAGGGTCCACCAGAATCAGAATTTTTTTGAAGACGTCCTCGTGAAAAAATAGTTTGGGGACCTCTGAATAGACTTATAAAAAGTACTTAAGACATGTCAAAAAAATATAACTAGTGAAAATATACTAAATGAAAATAATCGTAAATAAAGTAATACTAAATTAAAGTTAATTGTTACATTTACTATTCACGTTTTTGCGCCAAATTTAGTTACATAGGTTAATTTGATCCTTTGGGCTTAAAAGTGATGAAAATTAGTATGAAAACCTAAACAGCCGAAGTTGTCAATATTAGGTGCTCATTAGGTCTAAAGATCAATCTATCAACCTCTAAAGATATGGAAAAATACTGGTCCACGCAAACGAAGTCGTGGGCAAAAGTACCTTAGATGCATCGGTAACTCTGCCGCTGAACTTACGACGCGTCGGTGACAATGACAAGCTAGTCGTGACGTAAGCGGTACGGGAGACTGGCCGTATCAGTTGATTTACTTTAGGTGCTCGTAGTTAATGTGTCTACGTCCTAAGGGCAGAGGGCGTTGACAGTAAACGCTGACTTTGCGGTTTACCAGGATTTATTTGACGTCTGCATTCGAAAATTTATCATCTGACTAATAATTTTCGCTCTCAATTTCGATTTTACTATTCGCGAACTGCTGAATATAAATTCGTCTGTATTCACCCCCCTAATGGGTATGAGGTACACTTAGGATAAACCGAAAGAATAAGTTGAAAATAAACTTTTCGGGGGGATTGAACATTCAAAATGTAAGTGTAAGAATCAGTTGATTTCAATTTTGTAGGTCCAGAACTGAGACAGTAGGTATATAGAGCTAAATTGAAATCTCTGCATGCTAGTTACGCATTGTGTCAAAAGAGCCCTTCCGCTGTGAACTTGACCATCCAACACTAATGAGGGAATATGCTAAGACCGTAATAGGATACGCATCCTAAAAACACTTCAAATCTCCTGATAGCATACGCAATCAAATTAACACAAACTTTTGACTGACGTAAGGAACCCGCGGCACCTTTTGTTACAACTAGGTGGATTAGTCACTGGATCATAAAATGCAAACCAACACACTTTACACACTACTAAGACATGTCGCGTTGCAGAGAAAGTGAGGATGTGATTGGCCTAGAAATTAAAGATATACTGTCCCATTGCTGGGCAAAGGCCTCCATCATTGAAATACAGGCATCGCTACAATTGATGGGTATTGGAATTGGCTTCTTCTCCCAAATGAGGGTTATTGATTACAAACCCATAATTATGTTCCGAAAAATATGAAAGCCTGATCTGGGATTTGAATCCGGGACGCCTGGATTCTGGGCCGAGCTCTGTTATCACTCGGTCACGGAACAATAGCACGATGAGCAAGCAGCAATTGATATTCTTTAAAATTGTTTTTTTTTTTTGCGCCAGACAACACATCTCTTGTAATGGTCTCGAAGTAGGGATCAATATCCCTGTGTTACGAGGTACCACACAAGGAAATAAACCAGGGGCGTCTCCCAGCACACCCAGACCCGAGTCAATTGAGAAAAGATCGTTTCCTGAATTGACCCGACCGGGAATCGAACAACACTTAGGAAATCGAGGCGAGAAACCGTGCTACAGCGCACAACGCCAATCGTGTCGTGTATTAGCTGAATCTTGTACGTTCCGACACCTTTTCCACGGTTTAAAATTGCACCATAGCAATAGAGAGGTAATATTTGTCGTTGGTTACCACAGAGCATGAGTACAGTCTGCACATACAGTATCTCATATGCATATCCGTGCCGCACGCAGCCGTAACTCCCGCGGAACTTATGACGGCGTGCCGCTGACAACCTCCTGCCGTGACGTACGCGCTACGTGGAGCACGCCGACTTAGGTAATAGACACGTAGCCGCTCTGTACAGTTCATGATTATCTGAGAACAGTTTTTCTTTGTAGGAATGAGCGGAGATTTCGCTCGCCTTTGAGTTTTTTGATAATATTTCTGATTCGATCTGGAGAACTCAAAAATCAAAATCAAAATCAAAAATGTTCTTTATTGCTTAAATGGTACATTATTACAAGTGTTGGGCATCTCCTTTTAAGTTTATAAAAACCTGTGTTAGGAGAAGCCCGCTCCTTCGTTCGATTCATATAAATGTAAACAACAAAGGTAAATATTAATCTTAACATATGAATATATTTAAATTTTATAGCCTAGTTAGTGATTGTGTGTGTGTGTGTGTGTGTTTACGTGTGTGTGTTTGTGTGTGTGTAAGTGTGTGTGTGTGTGTAAGTATCAGTTGTGTGTGTTATGTGCGCGTATATTGTGTATGATGCCTAAATATCGCCTATTTTTATAATTTATGTTGTCTGTTTGGTCCTATTTTACATGTAGTTTTTTTTTTTATTATTATTATTATTACACTAGAAGTTGCTCAGTTTGGTCATAATTAAGCTCTTTTAGCCAATTCGTAATAGTTGTTTTGCACTGTTTGAGGGTCATGGTGTATATTTTTTTTAATCTGTTTGCTTTATTGTAGATGGCGATTGATTGTGAAGAATATTGTTGTCTTGCAAACATTGTTCTGTTAGATGTTTGTTGTATTACAGAATAGGGATTTCTCTTTTTAAGTATAACTGGATCTATAGGATTTTGCTTATGAACCTTAAGTATACATTGCATTATGTATAATTGCCTCACGGTTAAAACGTTTGCTTCACAGTATAGTTTAGAGGTGCTAAATATTTTTTTCTTTTTTAACATGATCTTTAGGATTCCTCTTTGAGCGCGTTCAATACTTAAAAAACGTGTCTTATAGGTACCTCCCCAGATTATTATGCAATATAATAAAATAGACTGAACAAGGGCAGCATAGATATAAGTTATTAGTTTTTTATCAGCAATGTTTCGTAAGTGTCTGAATAACCAAATTAATTTCCTGGCTCGATTTGTAACTAAAGACAGATGCGGGTACCATGACAAGTTTTTATCTATAGTAACTCCTAGATATTTAGTAGTATGGACTCTTTCAATAATATGACAGTTACAACTACTATAGTTGGTTCCTAGAGTGCAAGTATGTACAGTTATGGTGAATTTACTTTGAGGTTGTGTCGAGTCTTTAATGGAAAATGGTATGTAGTTTGTTTTATTCATATTTAAGGTGAGCAAGTTTGTATTTAGCCAGTTTATTACTTTATGTAATCCCATTTCTGCTGTTACGAAAACTGTCTGCCAACTAGTATTCTCAAAGAGTAACGCCGTATCATCGGCATAAGATATAATCCTGCCATTTCTCAATTTAAGGTTTGTGAGGTCATTTATATACAATAACAAGAAAAACACAAAGCGTTTTCTTTTTTTCTTCGATGTGTTTTGTAATATGTTTAGTGAGATCCGAAATTGCATCTTCCGTACTTAGACCATGACGAAAACCGTACTGACGCTGAGAAAGTAGATTGAAAGTCTCAAGATAGTTAAGAAGACGAGAATTTATTAATTTTTCTAGTATTTTAGAGATAGCTGATAGTACCGATATTGGCCTGTAATTGTTGATGTCGTCTCTGTTCCCCCCTTTGAATACTGGGTGTATTATGGAACATTTTAAAAGTTGAGGGAATGTGCCTTATTGAAAAACCAATATACTAAGATAAGTAATAAGGGGGGATAGTTCAGTTATTGCATTTTTTAGGAAGACTGTGGGTATGTTATCCCAACCAGCAGCTGATTCAGATTTTAAGTTCCTTATTATTGAGTTGATCTCAGAGATTTCTGGTTCAATGATACCAATTGAATGTGGACAAGATGGGAGTGAGTTGAGGTAGTCTTTTACAGCTTGGTTGCTAACTTGAATTTGTTGTGCCAGAGAGGTCCCTACATTTTTGAAATGGTCATTGAATTTTTGAAATCCATTGACAGAAAGAAGTTCTTTATTTTTTGTTTTGGGTTTATTCAAGTTTTTTATAGTTTTAAGACATTTCCATAGAGTTTTATTATTTGTTTTAGCTTTATTTAGTTGGTCTTTCTCGTATTTAATTTTTAGTTTTTTAATCAAGTTATTGCAAAAATTTCTGTATCTGCGGTATGTGATTTTAAGAGTTTCATTAGTTATATCTAGTTTTAGTTGTAGTTGTAATTTATTCCTATTTTTAATACATTTTAATATTCCTGGTGTGATCCACGGTTTTAATATTCTTTTACTATTTGGGATTGCTACAATTTTAGTGTGTTGTTTAATTGATTCTGTTATTATGGTAATTAGCTTTGACGTTAATATATTAGGGTCTTGGATAGTAAAAAGGTCAGGAGACATTTTAGTTTTAAGTGTATTAATTGCGTCTGGATAATTGGTAATAGTTTTTGTTTTATTGGATATGTAGTCCTTTTCCTTGCTGTAAATAAACATGCTTATCATTTTATGGTCTGTGATTGTCATATCTAGTACTGCCACAGTAGCAGTATAATTTATAGGGCTTAAATTGGTAATAATGTGGTCCAAACAACTATTTATTCTAGTGTCTAAAGTATGGGATGGCAGTAAACAATGAGACGCAAGCATGTCCAGGTAATTGTTTGTGAACGTTCCACCGTTCCCATAGCCATTTAATATATTTATGTTGATGTCCCCTGTTATTATAATGTTTTCGTTTTGCAATTGTATTGAGGTAAGATAGCCATCTAACGAGTTTATAAAATCAGTTGGATTAGTTGCAGATGGGGAACGGTAAATACACATAATTTTTAGAAATTTTGTACTAATTTCCAGACAGGAAGCGCCTAAAAGTGAAATTTCATTTGTTGTATGTTCGACAAGATGTTTGATAAAGACCACAACACCATCATTTTGGTTAATTTTTTCAGTAGAACCGTAGGTTAGATAGTTGGGTTTTTGTGGTAAAGGTTTGTCAGGATTAATTCGACATTCGGTTAGAATTATAACATCTACTTCATGTTTAAGCATATTTAAGTTAATCTCAAGGTCGTCAAGATTTGTCGAATTATGTACGCTTCGTATGTTTTGTGTTACGAAGGAGAGTTGAGGGGGGTCATTAGGTAACTGAATATTTAAGTTATCTATGGTGCAGTGTGTGGCAGTTATATTACTTGTAACGTCCAATTCATGATTTATATAATCAGACTTATCCATTTACAAACGTAGGCTGTTGTAGTAGGTGTTGTGCAAAACATGTGATGTATAAATGAATATTGGAATGAGTCAGCTTAATGTGAGGCTGCAGATATAGAATGGCATTTGATTTATGATGTTTATATAATTTTCTTTTTATTGGAGTGACCGTTTTGTAGTATGTTATTTTCATTGTTTGTATGTGTAATTTTGCTGTAAGTTTATAATATAAGATACATACGTGTTCAACTGGGTAGAATAGACATATATAATAAGGTTCAAGAGTGGCACACAACTTATGAATAACACTGTTATAATAAAACCCAATAATCCAGTTTTTAGATAGTCACTTGTTCACTAATTGTTGTATTTGGGATTCACTTTTTATTGGTATTATCGGCGAGTTGTCGTCTAGTCGTAGATACACGTTTCCATAGCTTGTCCAACAATATTTATAATTCTTTGTATTTTTTTTGAGGTCTCTTGCGAGGAAATATAGTCTAGCAGCTTTTGGTGTCAGGTTTTCCGATATAAATATGGGTACGTCACTGTTTGATTTTATACCCATGTGTTCTGCACTCAGTCTATTTAGAACTGGCAGTTCTGTAGCCTAAAATGTGGAATAATAACACTAGTTCGACCGATAAGCATGAAGTTCTTAGAGGTATAGCAAAGTTCTGGTGATATCTCCGATATTACATGTAATACAACATTGCATCGGGCGGGAAGCCTCGGCAGGGTCCAATTTTTCTATTTAGTTTGAAATTACGTGATCGTTGTGTCCCGGATATTTGTTTATTATTTTTATTAAATCTCTTAATTTGCTCAACCTTTTGATGGTTCACGCATGGCGCACAACGGATCAAAAACAATGCAACATCAAGGGCAACTATTCGCCAACAGCGGCTCGATAGCGCTATTCGAAAGCGCTCCAATTTTATTTTCACGCCTGCAACTCGTAGATAGGATGAAACTTTCATCGGAGGCTTTCACTAGACGCGCGGCGAAACATAAATTGTGGACGGACGCCGGGCGCGCGCTTTGCGTCTTTATTTTTAAAAAACTAAATAGTAAACTGTTTTTTAGATTCCGTAAGTTTTGAGCTGAACATTTCTTGCCTGGTTAACTTTTAGGGTACAGCGTTTTAACGCAAAGTTGTACTCCAAAGGAGTTTTGGTGTTTTGTCTTACTTACTATTTATTAGTAAATATCACGCAACGGAACGTAAGATTCAAATGTAGGTTTTAGTGGCTCTGCTGTAGTGATCTATGGTGTGACAAAAATCATTTAGAACCGTAAAAATATTTTTAAATGCCCAAAAAACTCCAGCTAATAATCTCATAATCGTGGCTGACTGTATTTTATTTTATATTTATTAGAAATTAAGTAAATGATGATTAACATTTTTATCCCGTTTTAGTATCCCTACCATGAGTTCATACCAATGACAATCGCTAGCGTTCGCGTTGTAATATATATATAAAAAAAGTAAAAGTAAAAAATATCTTTATTCATATAGACTTATAAAAAGTACTTATGACAAGTCATATACAAAAAAAAATGTAGCAAAAATATACTGAATAAAAATAAACTTACATAAAATAATACTATGATAGTTCATATCATAATTAAATATAATGTGACTCTACCACTGATTCGGAGGTTGTTTCCGGTCGAGAAGACTCCGGCAAGAAACTCGATGGTTACTCTTTTCAATCTTGTTTTTATACACAAAAATTGAATTGACAGAGTAAAGTCATAACAAATCGGGTTGTGTCGTATTGTCTACAGTTGAGGGGCTTGGTAGTAGATCTTAACACCATTTTTATTCTTCGATAAAGAGCCATCCGCTCCATTTACAACCTAAGTGTCTAATCACACTATGCCGAAGATACGCGGCTGATTTTACGTTCCGACGTATTCGGCTGATATGACACACCATAAGTGCCGAACCTCCGCGGCAGAAATTCAGTTGCTCAACTTTGTCTGTGTATTTATTGCCTCCCGCTGCTCCCCGCCCCTGGATCTTCATCGGCAATCGAACCGAACTTCAGTCGCGTATAATGTGTGCTCTACAAAATCAATTGCCGCTGAACTTACGCCCGACCGAAGTTAGGCTGTACGCTATAATGCAACGTAATTTCGGCATAATTTGTCATCAGTTATTCAAATAGTATTGCAGGCGTATTTATGTATTTATTCATTTATTGCATACATGAGAGAACAAGTGCTTAACAATACTTACAACTAAGATGCACCTTGATATGTACGTATTACACCGTATCATGCCGAACTTCGGTCGCGTACATTCGGCATAGTGTGTTTATAC
Organism: Udea olivalis; assembly: GCA_947369235.1. Lineage (NCBI taxonomy): Eukaryota > Metazoa > Arthropoda > Insecta > Lepidoptera > Crambidae > Udea > Udea olivalis. The sequence goes on along the minus strand of OX376341.1, from coordinate 10,334,660 downwards.
ACTGAGACCACGCGATTCGCTGGAAGTATTCAGAGAGATACGAGTAGATGTTTTAACTGTGTACTTTCAATTTACTTGCGATAACGTAGCGTCTGTTCGTAAAAATTTGCATCTCTACAAGACAATTTTTTTTGTGAAAACAAGAATGATGGATTCTGAAACAATCCATCATTCTTGTTTTCACAAAAAAAATTGTCCGAAAACATCATAAATAAACATAATGTGACTTTACCACCGAATCGGTGGTAAAGTCACATTATGTTTATTTATGATTTTTACTATCTTCGATTATTTTATTTACGTTTATTTCATTTAGTATGTTTATGCTAGAATAATTTGCTTGACTTATGATAACTACTTTTTACAAGTCTAAAGTGGCTTTTTTTTTTATTCCCCTCAAATTTCTGAACTCAACTATCGCCGTTTACATGATGGATACTCATGGTAGACCTACAGTACCTGTTCAGCCTCAACGGCTTTATCAGCGTTACCGGCCTGTAGGGTGAGCGCAGAAGGCTCTCAACTCTTAATTTTAGCAATGTGGGACACATGAGAGTGGGGTTCGGACCTTGGCTTAGTTAGAGTGTTACTGGAGAAAGCAAGTTGTCATGAGCACGGGCTGATGCGAAAGACAAAAAGGTTGGGGACGCGACGCGGGAACGCGTGGAAGAAAACTTCACAACGCAGTCTCCTTGGAACACTATTAGAGAGCAAGTTTAGTTCTGGCGAATTGTTTGCCGTCTAAACTACTAGGGAGCTCGAGTGAGTCTGATCAGAGATAAATAAAATTGGTTTAGTAGTCACCAGTCCTCAGTCAATATGAAGATCGTCACCCTGCGCTCAACAATCACCCGGTGAGCGTGGCGTATTAGCTACATCCCCTACATGATCACAAATGTATGGGTAGGTATGTCCAGGTTTTTTCGCTGATTCGGATGAATTTAGTTACATGTGATAATATCATGAAATAGCATATACTGCCAAAGTTTACTGTTTAGAATCTTGGTCATTCACAACAAACAGTCTTTGACGTGAGTGTAAAATAGATTTATACTCTACTTGCCCAGTGGCTAGAAAATAATAGCAATAGTATTTCATGCAGTTTAGTCCATAAACTTATCTTAATTTTAAAGATGCGAATGAATAAAAAACAATAAACCAAGGCTGGATTGTTGATGTTACTAAAATAAACCTCGAATAATTTATAGAGATTTAGAAAATGATTGGTTCACGTAAAATACAAATCATTTGCTTTTTAGTAACTGATACGTAGCAGATATACATATAGCGTAACCACCACGTGTTCACTTATCAAACAAAGTGTAGACCATTCGAGCTGCAAAAAAGGTGAAGCTGCTCCATGCATAATCCTGTTTTGATGGATACTCATGCCTGTTTTCTAACAAGTTGCTCGAGCTCGGTGTTCCTCGTCAATACAAAAAGAGGAGTAAAAAAACACAGATAAACAAAGCACGTCAATTCCCGCCATTTTCCACTTTAAATACGCGTTGACAGATGCGACAGTTGAATGAGAACGAATGAATGCCGAAGACTTGGCAGGACGTATCGTCCTCCGAACTTTTGAGCGCCCCTATTCCGAAACGTTTTCTCATAACTCGAGATGAGTAATGCGCTTGAAAAATGACGACGTTTGAGAACCACACTCGTTCGTAACGTTTTAAAGAAATATATTATTTTCACCTTCATATTATTATTTTACTGTGAACAACTATATATTCCAATCAAAAAACGTATTATACAACACTATTTTAGGCAGTTAACCTGACATTAAAATGTACACAGTTTGTCTATTTAGCTTCTTCTTGACAGAGCAATGGCATATAAATCCTACCTACTCCGAAGGTCATGGTTTCGATCATGGGGATCAAAGGACAAATATTAATTAATAAATATCTGGGACAAATCACATCAAGATCATCTGACCCCAAACTAAGCAGAGCTTGTACTGTGGGTGTCAGAAACTGATAAACATACTTTAATACTTCTAAATACATACCTAAATACATAACAACACCTAGACACACCACAAACACAAATGTTCGTCACATTAATGTTTGTCATGGTGGGGATGGGGATCGAACCCGCGACCTCCGGTGATAAAAGCAGGATAGCTACCATTGCACCAACAGGCCAGTCAATATTGTCTTTAAGGAAACCATTACATTCAATCGTTTTGTGTCTGAGTGTTGTACCAAAATATCAATATAGTGTTCCTGAATCTTATTAGAACAAGCTCCGCTTAATTTATACCCAAATGATTGTTGATAATGATTTGCACTTAGTGTAAGATCTGCCGGACGATAATTTAATAACATTACGTGTATTCCTACTGCACTATTCTCCGCTTAAACCAATTTTTCAATCTCAAGCAATGCATCTCGGAATTTGACAATCTCGGGCGATTGTCCCAGAATACAGGCGTTATTAATACTCCGAGTTCCAGGGCATTGTTTTCTGAGGAAAAAAATGTGTCTTTGCCGTCATCTCATTTTTATCGGAGCTTCTCGCGCCGCTGCGTCGGCTGAATACGATATTTATTGCGCTGTACAGCCTCAGCGAGCCGAGGAGTTAGCCAGCAATCGGCGTCTGCCGCCCCTAACAATCACAATGCCCACGTTACACAAGTATAATGGAACATTTTACTTTTCACAGACAAGAAAACTGGCTATACTTATTAATTTATCGGTTTACTTTTATTTGTTACACTTCAATTACGATGATAAAGAGGTCCGCGAATTAGCGAACTAAGTGCTGAGTAACGGCGGCTAGCCTTCAACACGTTCGGCGACATAATGACACGGAATGACACCGCTTGCAGTTGTAGCTTGCCAATTCGAGAGCTGCCGTGAACGTGAAGATGGTGGGTGACGCCATCTGCAGTTACCTCTGCTGCCGACTAAGTGCCGTTCGTATGTAAGAACTCGTACATTGCCAAACACAACACATAATCAGGACAGTTTGAAGTTGAAGTTCTAGTTTTCCTTTCCTTTGGCAGTTTGGAGTTTAGGATTTGGGAAGGGGATCCCAGGTTTTCTGGCATGGAGAACAAAGAAAGTTCATCAAGTTTTTTGGATATCGGTGATGCATTTTGAAATAAATAATAACAACAATCCAATTTAATTAATGATGCTCTTAAAACCTATGCGTTGTGATTTAAAGCACATCAGATAGGTTACAGAAACTGTTGTGGTGAAGGCAGTGGTTGTTTAATGATAGTGTGACTTCAGGAGTCGTAATAGTTGGTTTATTATGGTATGACTGTACAGGGAGTCGTAACTATGTAGCGGAGAGATAGTATCCTTTGATGACGACTTATTTAGCGCAGTCATAAAGGCCAGTTGAGACGCATAAGGTTTATTGTCGCACAACCTCAATCAATATTTGTTGATGACGGTGATTTTTGTCAAAATGGATAGTCGAATATGTAGAAAGTCCTTTTCATCTCCTCTAGAAATAAAACCTACCTAGTTTTTGGTACATAAAGTCTTACTTATGTTTTCCATAAATTAAAATAATAACCTTAAACGCCTACTTTTGATACCCAATGTCAACAATCATATGATCAACGTTTAAATAATCAACGCCCTAATAGCAGCAACTTAATAGACCAACGATTCGAAAGATCGACAGATCAAAATATCAACAGTTTAAAATATCAACATTTCAAAAGATCGACAGTTCATTTGATCAACAGGCAAAATGACGACAATTTAGGTATAATATAAAAATCTTTTTGATCAACACATTTTCATTATAGGAACTTATACTCGAATGATTATAGGGTGATGTAAGTGATGCCGCCGTTCATTTGTCAGATGTTTCACTCAATAAACCGGTGTATTTGTTGCCATCAATACCTAACTACACAAATTGGAATAATAATTAGTGCCTTATTAAGAAAGCTACTAAAAAGATTGCTGATGTTTTTAAATAAAACCCATTTTCAATTAATATTTATTTATTTTAATAAATATCTAACATCTCACTCAAATCCAATGAACTGAAAAGTTTAAGAAAGTAAAAATTCTTTACTTACAAACTTGGAATCAAAACAATATTAAATATCAAATATAAATATTATCTCATTGGAAGGAAGGAGCATAATTAATAGACCTAATTAGCACTAGAAAGACTAATTAATATACATATCCAGCACTAGATGGCGCTAAAGCCATAAAAGTAAGTTTGTTTCATAGGTATTGTAGCATTATGTTATCAAATAAAACTATAAAAGATAATATTATAGTGTTCACTACCAGTTAAAACAAAAAGTATCTACAAACAGAATTTGGTCTACTGGTATTATTATTACTACGAGTATGATCAATACTAACTTAGTGAAAAATGTGTTGATCAAAAAGATTTTTATATTATACCTAAATTGTCGTCATTTTGCCTGTTGACCAAATGAACTAACGATCTTTTGAACTGTTGATATTTTAAACTGTTGATATTTTGATCTGTCGATCTTTTGAATCGTTGGTCTATTAAGTTGCTGCTATTAGGGCGTTGATTATTTAAACGTTGATCATATGATTGTTGACATTGGGTATCAAACCCTTTGTATAGGCGCCCTTCTATAATTACAAATTTAAATTACACGCAATATTTGGGAGGTTGTTTTTCATCTTTCCATAAAATCTCAGACTTCTTGCAAGATTCGCGCTTGCCAAGTTCTCGTGCAAGAACCTCCCTGGAATACTTACAAGAATGACCTAAATTTTAAGGCCGTGCCCCATTCGGATTCCAAAACGCTATTCCGCTTGTAGAGAGACATAGACTAATTCTGAGCCGGCTCCCTAATTGAAACGTGTCACAGAGAATAAATATTATACGAAGTGCCAGAGCTAACATCGCGAGATTGTTTCAGATAAACGCTCACTTTAGCGGGAAATTTTGAAAATGGCTTTATGAGGCTGCTATAGTAGGTAACGCGAAGTAATTACACCAGCACAGCAATTTAATAATTCTCGAAATTGCAGGAGTATCTATCTGTTTTTAACCTTATATTGGGAAAAAGGTTACTTATTTCTGGAACATGCATAATCGTTTGTATTCTTTTGTAAATGATCGTTCCAGAATCTACTGTTGTTCATTTAGATTGATGCACGCTTGATGTTTTTCCTCTTTTGAACATCAGTTTCCATCATACTTGTGCCTTGGTCCATTCTAGAAAAAAAAGTACCTACGTAAAAACATTATGTACACGAATGTAATATCTACTACTACTAAGGAAATTATAGAAGTAGATAATAATTTATTATATTCATAGGAACTATGTATTATGCCTTTTGAAGATATCAACACCTAGACACAGAAACAATAAAAACATGACGAACGTCATTATTTGTGGGCATGATGTCAGTGATGTTTACTTTACCCCGGGTAAGAATAGAATTCGAAACCCTACAATTAACAATATATTGTATAATAAACCTACTTGCACTAAGTGAATCCGTGAATTCGCTTAATGGTAACCCAAGGCTGGTTCATTTGAAGGTGCTTTGTGATAGTTGACATACGTCTAATGCGACCCCTGATAGGGCCCAACGATTATTTCATGGAAATAGGCGCCAAGATTGGGGGCCAATATTCAGTGCAGGGGATTAGTGGCCATAGTAGTAGTCGTTATAGTACATGGTTTATATTAGTAGGTAGGTTATATACTTAAGACGGTTTAATGCTTATCTCATACTGAGCCTTAGTGTTGAGAATATTCCACACGGATACATGGTAGCTTTATGCCCAGTAAAACGCCAGTCCAATAGGCTCTTATCATACTTATAACGTTTGCTTCTAGTCTAGTACTCTGGGTGATGTAAAGGCTTCTAATCTAAGTGATGTTGGTTGACCAGCCAGTCAGTTTATGAGAACTAAATTGGCTTTAACATATTAAAATATTCATTGCTACCGTTAAGCAGTTCATTTATTATAATTAAAACTAACTTACCGAATCGGTCGATAACTTAGTTTAGAATCGGGGTGCAGGACGGCCACAGACAAATTATCCTCTGATTATCGCATGTTTGAGAGCTATAAATAGTGAATAAACTAAAGAAGTGATAAGTATCCATGATTTAGTTTATTCAAGAATCCATTGTTGAGTGGCCCATTGGGCCGTGGGCACAACATGTAGGTTTTGCCCATGGCTCCGAACGTCGTGGTTCCGGTATCTGATTATTAAGTGCTATAAATAGTAGAATGTTGATTTAGAAATAAATGACATAGGTACTTACGCCCACGACAAGTGTGAACAGGCCTTTATAGGCACTCGGGTAACAATTCTTAAGTAAACATTACCCGGGAACGCGATTCACCCGTGAAATTCTGCGGGGTATTTGATGGGCAGCTGATAAATTTGGAGGCGATCATATCTCGCAATTTTATTGACCGTTAGATTCGATATTGCTGCCGCCCCCGACGGACGAAACTGTTTTCGTTATTTATTTACATTATTCACATACCTTTTTCGGCATAAATGAAGTTGTCAACAAATTCAGGCAAATCTACTAAAAAAAGGCAGAAAATCTACCACTAGAACACTGAATTAAAACATATAGTGATCACGATTGTTGAACTATTTTAATCAACTTTAAAAAATAGAACCTACAATAGTAAAGACTGTATTTTTAGTAGCGATAAGATCATTCGATGCTTTTGTTTTTTGTGCAATAAAGGTTCTGAATAATCCCATCGGTTGGTGCCTTGCGAAGGCTCTTATCTGTTTGTGAAACTTATGCAGAAATCCATGGCCTGAAGTACAATGCAAAGAAGAGCGAGTTGATGGTGTTTAAAGCGGTGAACAAAGTACCAAAGAGTGTACCCAAGATAACGCTTTCTGGAACTCCTCTTTGCAGGGTCAAGCAATTTAAATATTTAGGTCACTGGATAACTGAGGATCTAAAGGATAATTTAGATATTCAGAGAGAGCGAAGGTCGCTGGCTGTCCGGTGCAACATGTTGGCTCGTAGGTTTGCACGTTGTACTTTACCAGTAAAGATAACGCTTTTTAAAGCCTTCTGTCAGTCTTTCTACACGTGCAGCCTATGGGTTAGCTTTACGCGGCGGACGTACAGTGACCTACGCGTGCAATACAACAATGCGTTCAGGATTCTGGTGGGGCTGCCGCGATATTGCAGCGCATCTGGGATGTTTGCAGATGCGCAGGTTGATGGCTTTGCAGCCATCATACGCAAGCGGTGCGCCTCCCTGCTTGCGCGGAGTCGCGGCAGCCCTAACAGGCTTCTGAGCGTATTTGCAGGCCGGTGGGACTCTCCTCTCCTAGCAAGGTGGATGCGGGTTCACACAGATGTGAATTAATAAGGTTATGGAACTGTATTTTTTGTGTAATGTACTAACAAATAGGTATAAGAATCATTATTTTAATACTAACACTTTAAGAGTCATTGTTGTAACTCGAAATAATTTTTTTGATTTGATTTGATTTGAATAACATTTTATCTTCTCATGTTTTACTTTCAATTAGGAGTAAGTATTTTTTTTTTTAAACAATTTAAACCCGGTAAATTGAATTTTTACTTGAGATATTTAATTTGCGATTGCAATTTTAGCATCTTAGCTGAAAAAAAATCTAAAATAATAACTGACAGCGGGTCTTAACGAAGTTTGCAATCATACCCAAAGTTTTCAGTTTCATTCATCATCCCTCTCCACAGGGTTCCCGTCTCGTCATGACGGGGGGCTAAGTAACAGAGCAGTGGACTGGGCCCACCTCGAAGCTAAATAATGTATACTAAGCGATTTGCACGAGGTGGCCGGTAAGGAGTAGTGTTATCAGATGTCCTGATTTGGGACGACCCAACCATCCGTCACAAAATTGCATACACTGAAGCTGGCTACATAACCAGGGGGTGTCTCCAGATATTCCTTAAAAGTCCAAATAAGATAAGTTGTGGTGACTGTGGGCCAATCAGATTGCGGAAAGAATTATTAGCAAAACCGTTCCGGGATGCATCTCTTGCAAACTTGCGAAATGGTATTGAAAAATCTTAATGGCAAACGCAGTTAAAGACAGCTAGGTGGAGTCTACAATTGCGTTCAACACTAGAAACCTGTGTTGACGGCTATTTTTCATCAATAATTGACAGCCTATGACCGTTAAATTTCCGAACAACATCCTGGGTCTCTTCAAGCAAAAGTGAATAGGCATTTACTGGGCAGACATGAACCATTATAGACCACATCGTCACTTACGATCAAATGACTGCCTAAAAAAATTGATGAGATGAGTATTTTATATATTTGTGTTCGAAAGTATGATAAAACATACCTATAAGAATGTGATAGACGGAAAACTGAACAAATATAAATAATACTCACACATTGGTATGAAGCCTATTTGTAGGCATTTCGTGAACTTTCTCGTTCCACAGGTACCTACAACAAGGCGTACATCCGTTTGTTCATCTGTCATGTTAGAGGAAAAACCTTTATTTGACGTCGTCCGTAAATGAGCCGGCAAGGGGCGCCACTCGAGTGTACAGGACATCCGCTCGAGAGTTTCCGGACTTCTGTTTATACAAGTTGAGACGTTTGTAAATATACATTCCGGTCGGAATCCGTCTTAATCAGTTCTACTGAAGCGCCTTAGAGATTCAGAGAACTTGGACGACGAGGCTGTTATATAGGTTGGTTGTTATATATATAGGTTTAGAATAAATGTTACATCTAATTTGTTCGTTTTCACTTTTGACCATTGTGTCGTCGCATTAGCGCATATTTGTTTTATTTTATTTAAACTGAATTTGTAATTTAATTATATAGAGATGTTCATTCTGGCGCAACACAACTCCACATTGCAGCTTATTTGTTGGATAAAGTGATAAGGGTAAGTAGAGACATACCAAAAAAGAAGTATTAACATAGACGGACGTAGGCGGTCTAAGCCACGGAAGAAACGAAATGGAAAGAAAGCAAGGAAACTGTTTTATTGACCCAATATAAACAAAAGCAAAAAATGATAAAATCAACAAAATAAATACTGGTCAATCATCAGGCTAATGCCATGGTAACCAGCACGATACTGAAGAGGAGCTGGTATTCGGGCAGGGCTTAAATACTCAGTCCTATATTTGTGATGACCGCTCTTGTGTCTAAAATCCATCCCTTCCACAATTAGCCAAAAAATTGAGAAGTTCAGTACCTAAGTGAACACTTGAAGAGAATAATATCTTGGATATGACCATATGACGACCGACTTGGTGTAATGGTTAAGAAGTTGGCTACTACACCAGAGGTCGCGGGTTCGATCCCCGCACAGTACAAAAATTTGTGTGCATGAACATGTCTGTTTGTACTGGTCTGGGTGTCTCCTATGTATAATAAGTATGTATTTACAAAAGAAAATGTATTTAAGTATGTTTATCCGTTGTCTAGTATCCCATAACACAAGCTTTAATTAGCTTACTTTCGGGCTAGATGGCGCTGTGTGGAATAATGTCCAGGGATATTTATTTTATTTATTTTATATATTACATACAAAAAAAAAAAATGGTAAAACACGGTTTAGAGTGCACACGAAATAATATATTGGTTATAAATGGTAATGGTATGAGAACACGCGGCGGGGTTGGTGACCGATGGTGAACTGGTGTTTCTTAATTACAATTCTAAAACTAAAACTAATTATTTGGGTCAAAGCGTAAACGCTGACTGCGCGCGCTGTGACGTGAATGCACTGTACTTCGTACATATTCCCGAGAGAGAAAATGGTTAATGAGGGTGCATGGAAAGTACAAAGTGATTAAACAATAATTCGGTGCTTTTACAAGATGATGGAAACATAAAAATGTAAAAAATTCAATTATTAAAGTCTCTATTCCACTACACTAAAATTAAATGAATTAGGCAATTTCACTTTGGTTACTTTAGCATACACTTGATCACTCGCACTAGCACTAGAATGCTTGTTCACTTCATTAAATTGGTTACTAACACTAGAACACTGGTTTTGTTCACTAACACACTGGTGTGGTGCAGGTGCGCGGGCGCGGGGCTGCGGCTGGGGCCGCGTCGGGTGCGGCGTCTCTGCCGCCGCTCGCCACTGGCCCCGCGCGCGGATTCTCTGCACGCAGTACGCCAAAAGTATTACAATACCAGCACTAGCTAGTATGTAGATTGCTATGTAGTGGTGGACATCATGGTCGTTAAGAGAGGTTTCGTCTTCTATCTCTAATTTGGTATTATTCTTCACCTGATTGATTTTATTACTGATCACCTTTAGGTCCCATTCAATATTGGTTTGGTTGTCGGTGTCCGTTGCATAAATAGGCAAAGGCATAGTAACATTCACTATGTTATTGATTGTTGGTATTTCAACGTGTAGGATATCTGGTTTCAACTTCATATCGCTCGTCGATTCCTTCTGGGACAGTAAGGTGATCCCGCCGTCCTTGATGACGCATCCATTCGCCAATGCGAGTATCCCGACCTTGTCTAGTCGTTCAATGGTAATTTGATAGTTACAGATAAGTTGTATGGAGCAATGACTGCAACATGAATACAAGTAATTGTTTACTCTGTGCAGTTACACCCACGTATTTTTGCACTTTGCGCTTTCTGTCTTACAACTTAATGACTCATTTTCTGTAACACGGTAACTTTGATCTAATTTTGTTATTGAGATTGGTATTTGGTGAGCGCAGAGTAAAATGTCTGAGTCATAATGGATGCACTGTCCTAATTGTAAATCAGAAAATGGTATTTGTAGGTCTTTTTGAATATGAATGGCCAACAGTTCTGACACAATGATCACTTTCCTCATCTTGTTACCGATTTCTAAAGGAACTGGTATCAATTTGTAAATTTCAAAAGTATCCCTGCCTACTAAGGGTATCTTTATTTCGAAAATTAAATTTTCATTGGTGAACCTGGTTTCAACAGTTAATAAATGGTAAATCTTTGATAAATCTGTTTGGATGTTATCTATTGGTAGCGATAACTCCATAGAGATCTGACCTGCGATGATATGCAATTCTTTGGTTAATTGTTCTGGTTGCATTAAATGAATATTAAATTTACCATGGAAAATGTCAGTGTTCAGTAACGTTTGTTGTATGTCTTTTAAATTCATGAGTATGCCGTTGGCGGTAATGGAAGATAGAGCGAACTCATTGGCATGGGCATTTTGTTGTATCTGGTTTTGCATGCTATTGGTTAAGTTGTCTAATCTATTCAAATGCTGGTTAAGAGTTTTATGTTGTTGTCTTATGGTTCTTTCTATTCTCTTGATAACATTGTACTCTGATTCAATTATTGATGTTTGGTTTTTCAATAATTAGTTAAAATATTTCTGGTTACTTCTAAGCTTCGTCAAATCTTTTTGGTACTGTTGTGCAAATTCATCATCAAGTACCCCAAACAAACCATGAGCTATTGAGCCTATGGCATTAACAAGGCCACGTCGACGACGGTAATGTTTCTCTGGGACTTGTCCATGGTTGGTTAAAATTTCGTTATAATGTTCTAATTCAGCTTGGCAACGGTGTAGGTGTAAGAGAACAAGTTGACAGTGTGACATTATTTGTATTTTCTGGCACAAGTTTTCTAAATGGTCTGTGTACTTTTTAGCTAATAACATATCTTCCCAATAAGCATTCATATCATAGAATACCACGAGTTTCCATTCGTCTCTAATCAATCTCATGTTGCTGATTTTGTCGAAGTAGATGGTTTGGTTATCTTTCAGATTCGATGTATGGTAGGTACCTTGTGATGGTGAAACTAACAGCACAAGGAACATCAGGGCCAACGATAACAAGTTACATGTGCTTAATTTGTTATTTTTGCGATGTAGAGGTATGTTATCGGGTTTTTCGTGGTTAACTTTAGTTGGTGCTGGTTCAGTTATTGGTTGGTTTGGTTTGACTGATGCATTTGGTAGGTGGTCTTCATGGTGAATATTTTCTGGTAAAATATCATCCCAGTTGAGGTTTAATTGCCAAATTGACTGGAGCAAGAGTTTGAGTTTAGTGGTTACTGGAGAAAGCCACCCCAGGGTGTCAAAGACTTTTGATATCTCAGAGAAAAGCTCTCTCTTGGTTATCTGTAAGTTTGGTGTTAGTAAAATTTTGGTGTCGAAACTGATTTGGTCATGTAGTGGTATCTACAAGTGGTATGGTTAATCCAAGAGTTTTGGTTGACTCCTGTTGCCTGAATTCAAACGTAGTTTCCTTATCAGTCGGAATATTTTCTAATAAATTTGGTTCGTTTGATTTCCACTTACGCAGATTAAATCCACCAGCTTTAAATAGTTCAATTAATTGGTTCTTTAAGTTCATTGCAGCCTTGCAATTATGTATGTACGTCTCAATTCTGGAAGTAAAACACCACCTGTGCTACCTCAAAGCGGTTCTCTAATGGCAGAAATCCGTATACGCCAAAAAGAGGTACTGAAAACGCTTCGGACTCTTGACGTGAACAAAGCCAGTGGTCCCGAAGGGATTCCTGCAGTGGTTTTGCGGAATTGTGCGCCCGAGTTGTCTCCTGTACTGACACGCCTGTACCGCCTCTCTCTCAAAACGGGACAAGTTCCTAAGTCCTGGAAGTTTGCCAACGTGTAACCTGTGCCCAAAAAAGGTAGTCGAGCTGACCCTGCCAATTATAGACCAATCGCAATCACCTCCATACTTTGCAAAAGTATGGAACGTGTATTAAACAGCAAGCTCCTGGCGTACCTCGAGGACAACAGTTTGCTCAGTGATCGACAGTACGGTTTTCGCCGTGAACGATCAACTGGTGATCTTCTTGCGTATGCCACTCACTTGTGGGGCGAAGCCATCAACAAACACGGCGAAGCACTCGCTGTCTCTCTCGACATCTCGAAGGCATTTGACAGGGTTTGGCACGACAGTCTCAATTGCATTTCATTCATGGCTGCTCTTCTGACTCATTGGCTATAAATGCCGGAGTACCTCAGGGGTCTGTATTTCTGCGACACTTTTCCTGCTGCACATTAATAATCTATTGTGCACAGGTATCTTTGGATACGCAGACGACAGCACTGTTACAGAGAGATATATGTCCAGTGCCCGCGTCAGTGTCGCTGAGATTGAGTCCCTTAGAGAGGCCATGGTTGAGCGGATGAATTCAACATTACAAGCAGTGTCCGACTGGGGCGAAGCTAACCTCGTTGAGTTCAACGCCAGCAAAACCCAGGCTTGTCTGTTCTCCGCCAAACGGAGTCCATTCAATCTGACTCCTACTTTCCTGAATGCACCGATACCGATAACCAACCAGCTCGAGCTCCTAGGTATGGAACTCTCTTCCAACCTTAACTTTGGTAGATCAATTGAGTTGAAAGCAAAAACCGCTGCCAAAAAACTTGGTATCCTCTTTAAGGTTCGGCGATACTTCACACCGGAACAGCTGCTCCACTTGTATCAAGCACAAGTTCGGTCGTGTATGGAGTACTGCTGCCACCTGTGGGATGGCTCTGCCAAGTACCAGTTGTCTATGTACTGTATTACAATTATTACACTACACAATATATTGAATCACTCACCATTTATTTTCATCTATACTATAGTATTTATGATACTTATATGTATATGCACACACGTATGTCTGCGCGTCATCTCAGTCTGGGCCTACTGAAAATCAGCGCCTGGGCCCATAAAGCCCAGGCTATATGCTGAGTGAGGTCCATTTGTCTTTTTGGGCATCGGGACACCGCTGTCTGATCTTTTTTTTTCCTGTTACCTATATGTTTTGTTGTTAATGCCTACTTCTTTTGTGTTTACTTTATAATTAATGTAACGATGTCCATAAAGTTAATAAATGTTTTTCTATTTCTATTTCTATTTCAGTTGGATGCAATGAACTCAGTGGACCGAAGGGCTAAAGTCGCCTGTCTATCGGTTTTCTATAAGGTGTATTTTGGAGAGTGTGCGCAGGAACTACACAACCTGATACCACCGTCTACTTTCTACCACCGGACCACTAGACGCCGGGAGGGCTTCCACCCCCATGTGGTTGACTTTCCGACAGTCCGTACCCAACGGATTGCTTCGTCTTTTCTGGTACGCACCGCTAGGGAGTGGAACGCTCTCCCTGCGTCTGTGTTTCCGGATACTTACAACCTTGGTGTCTTCAAGGCCTGAGTGAATAGGCATTTTCTGGGTAAGCGTGTACCACCATCGGCCTCATCATCGCTTACCACCAGGCGAGACTGAGGCCAAACGCAAACCCATTTTAAATAAAAAATAATAATGTTGACCATGCAATAAATCATCCATATACTCGTACTTACTTACTACTTACTTACTTACTATGCTGGCTCAGCGATCCGAAGTGGGTCTTGGCCTCCGACGTCAAAGCTCGCCATTTCTTTCGGTCCTGTGCCAAATCCGCCCAGTCATGCACGTTTAGTGCCTTGAGGTCCTTGGCGACTTCGTCCCTCCAGCGATATCTCGGACGAACCACAGGACGGCGTCCTGTTGGTCGTCCTAGATAAGCTCTTTTGGCAGCTCGATCCTCTTCCATTCTCTCCACGTGTCCGAGCCAGCGTAGTCGGGATGATGTTATTTCCCCCATAATATTCGGCTCGGCTATCAAGTCTTCAATCTTATTAACGAGAAAGCCCGTGCCGTATTGATGCTTGTTGTAGTCAGGCCCACTCTAAAATAATAGTGAACCGTTTTCTACTGTGCATTCTCCGTTGCCCGTCCATCGAACTTCTTGCAAGGCTGCAATATGGATGTTGTATCGCTGCAGTTCTTTGTTGGCTTGGTACAGCTTGGTAAGTACATTCCATGTCGCTAATCGAAGGTCCAGATTTCTATGCCAAATGTCGTTGTTTAAGGGATCGGATCGTTTTTGCTTCTTGGTTGGTTTCGTAACGGTAGGTTTTTCCGTGGGAGGGGTGTTAACCCGCCGCACAACCCCGAATATGCTGGAGGGCCGCATCCGTCGTTGGTCAGCGAGTCCATCGGACTTAGCCAGCAGCGTAGCTAGGCTGTGCTGCCGACCATTCCCCCATCCGCCACCCGGGGGACGCTCCTCCACGCCGTGACGGCTCGGCGCACAGGTTATTTTTCAAAGCTTTGGCTGCCTCCGGGGATCTATGGGCTTCATCTTTTGCTAACTGTTTCATTGTCATTAGTGCTAAGAATGGCGCCGCTTTGGTTCCATATGTTACCGTGGTTAGTTGGTATTCCCGTAGGGGTACATTTGGAGAATCTCTCCATATAATTTTTTGGTAGTGTTGGTCATCTTCACTCACAAGTATCTGGCGGTACATTTTCTCTGCGTCCGCGACATAACCTATTTTATATTGCCTCCATTTAATAATTATAGAAATTATGTCATGTTGCAAGTTTGGTCCACTATACATTAGGTCATCCACACTGTGCCCGGTAGATGTTTTTGCTGATCCGTTGAATACGACTCGTATTGCAGTCGTAGTGGACTTGGTACGTAGCACACAGTGGTGGGGTAAAAAACACTCTAGTACATGGTTTTTACGGCTTATTTTCATGTGGCCGAGGTTAAAATATTCATTCTTAAATTGTTTGTAATCATTTACCACTTGGTTATTTTTCCGAAATTTATTTTCTAATTGGTAAAATTGAGCAATGGCTTTCGGCTTGGAATCTCCTAATTTTTCTTTTACGTCTGGTTTCATTGGTATCGTACGACATACCGGCCATCTGGTTGACGTTTGGTTTCTGTTTGGTACTGTTGTAGGCAATACAAATCTTCACTAGATTGGTTGTCCGGTCCGTCTGTCAAATCTTCTATTTCCCAAAATTTCCTAATATCCTCATAGTTATTTAAAATCACGTTACAGTAGTATGACTTGACATTCCCACACAAGATCCATCCTAATTGCGTTTGCTGGGCGATGGGTTGGGAGTGATCTTCTCTAATAATTCCGTGTAACATCATTTTGGAATACACATCTGCGCCTAGTAGTAAGTCAACAGGCCGGTTTTGGTTAAATTCAGGGTCTGCGAGTTGTATGTTCGCGAGATACGTCCAGGTTGGTTTGGTAAAGGATTGGTTTGGTAATTTTTTGATTAGGTTTTTCATTATAAATGCATCCACATTGATGGTAAAGTCCTGATGTAACGACGATATGGTAATGGTCATAACTCCTTTGCACGTGCTTTCTTTCGCTCCAATACCGAATATGGCAACTTTACATCTTTGGCGAGGGATAGCAAGTTGCTGTGCTGCATTTTCCGATATAATTGATGTTTGGGACCCTTGGTCAATTAGGGCTATCATGGTTTTGTAGGTGCCGTCAGCTCCTAAGACGTTGACTTGAGCGGTGGCTAATAATATGTCAGTCATTGACTTATCATCATTAGACACGTGTGACACACATTTTGATTGGTTAGGCTGGTTGGTGATAGTGTTCGTAGTCGCGTAGGTATTGTGCAATAGCGAATTATGCTTTTCTTGACAATGACGACATGTTTTTTGCGAAATGCACTCTTTGCCGTTATGGTTAACTAGGCAGTTTTTGCATATGCTATATTGTGTAATGAATTTCCGTTTCTCTTGGTTATTTAGCTCACGGAATTTATTACACAGGAATAGCGCATGACTTTCCTCGCACATTAAGCATTTTTGGTTTGTTTGTTGGTATGTCTTGGTAGTTAAATGGTTAAAAATGGTTTATTTTCAACGTATCTTTGAGGGTTATTATTATTGGTTAGTCTATAAGTATTATTGGAGTGTTTAAAGGCGGCATTTGTTGGTTTCTTATACTGATTGCCCCTTGCTAACGTTTGGTTATAATGTTGTGGTTGGTTATGGAGTGGCTGCAAGTGTTCAGATGTCTCACCGTTGCGGCGAGCAGTCTCTAGACCAATAAACTTGCCTTCCAAATAATATAAAAAATCTTGTAAATATGGTAGATCTCGTGGTTCTGGCAACGAGTCAATATTCCTGTACGTTTCGGCATCCAACTTTTGTGCGATAAGGTGCACGATCATTGGGTCCCATGTGGATATATCGACCCCCAGGTTTTTAATAGCGTTGAGGAATTCTTTGGTGGTATCATGGACCTTTTTATGTTTTGTGCAACAAACGTTGATGCATAATTGGTAAAGACATAAGTGTATTCATGTGTTAGCTAAAAATCAATTTCTTATTATTATATCTTTAATTAAGAATGTCCCAACATGTTTGGTTATTGTCGGAACTAATGTGAAGATGCTGGATGAGTCTTTCGGCTTCTCCACGCAACTTGCCTTTCAAAAATTGCATTTTTTGCGCTTGAGACATCGATTTATTTTTATGAATGGATTCTAGAAATAAATCTTAAAACGAAATCCATTGTTGGTTGGTAGTTGCCACTGAAAATTGGAATATCTATTTTTGGTGTGGAATTATCTCTGTGAGTAGTGTCACACATTTGGTGATTAATACTTTTCTTGATGTCATGATATTCATTTTCATAGCTGGTAAATAGTTCATCATAAGTTTTGTCTACTACCTCCAAATGGCTGTCGATTTCCCAATGTAGGGAATCAATCGCGGACCAGCGTGTTTCAATGGTCTTTAAAACATCTTGAAACTCCCACTTTTCAGTCAACACATTTAGATTTATGTGGGAAATAGTACGAGTTAAAAGCTTTAAAATTGCTTTCTTGTTTTCTCATCATCTCGTCGATTTTGCTTGGTTTGTCGACGTCATGGAAAACAAATCGTGGTAGTGGTAAAACTTTTTTAGGTAAGGGTTGGTGTAATGTTATGTGCCGATGTGCTTTGTTGCGCGGCTGGTAATTAAAGTGAAACATATGGTTGCTGGTTTGGTGATGGAGAACGAGTGGTTCTCTCCTCAAGACTTCTTAACAAATTTCCTTTGACGTCGTCGTAGAATGTTTTGGTTTTATTGTAAGAATCGTCTCCGAAGTACTGATTTTCTTCAGTTTCGTCACACATACGCACTAAATCTTCATGGTTACGTGAAAAATCTTTCCAGAAGGCCTCTAAGGACAGTAGACGACGTCGAATACTCTCAGAGGACTTCCGGTCCTTAGCTTCTTTTTTAAAGTTAATGTATAGCTTATTCATATTTTCCATAATATCCCGTTGAGCAGCAAATAAATCGGCAATGGTAGTCATCTTGGTTGGTAAATTATAAAAAAGGAAAGATCTTACTTGATAATATTCTTTGTTGGTAAATGGTAAGTGGTGGTTGATGTATGGTGAATCCCGGTCCTGGTTTGGTCACAGTATCCGTGAACTGGTTGGTTCGATATTGGTGAAGTACCCCAAAGGGCTGGTAACACAGAAAAGATAGTCACTGACACGTCAAGCACAAAGTTTACAACGCGGCAGGTCCCACCTTTCCGAAGGCTCGAAGGACCAAATTTGTACGGGTGAAGTCCGACAAATTAAATGGTAAATGGTAAAACACGGTTTAGAGTGCACAAGAAATAATATATTGGTTATAAATGGTAATGGTATGAGCACACGCGGCGGGGTTGGTGACCGATGCTGAACTGGTGTTACTCAATACAATTCTAAAACTAAAACTAATTATTTGGATCAAAGCGTAAACGCTGACTGCATGCGCTGTGACGTGAATGCACTGTACTTCGTACAACTATTCTAATTGGATATGACAATTTCATTTCACATGGTCCAATAAAAAATTAAGCACAAACTCAACAAACACAGCCACAACAACATACGAGTATAGATATATCATTGGCACAATTCAAAAAACACGGTCACAATTTTATGTAGGTACTTTAAATCCCGTAAACTCGTACAACTGCGAGGATTGTTGAGTTTCCACGAATATTCCGGTGGATTCCGGAATAAACAAGATTTTCCCGGATCAAAAGTATCAGATACGTCAATCCAGGGGGTGAACTGTCTTGTTCGACGCTCTGTTACACATCTTGCTCGCATTCTGACGTAACGAGCGATCCCGCGGCTCTGTTCAGCTGAATTTAAATGTAACCATTTCTTTTGCACTGTTCCATTCACATTTAAATGAATATCAAACTTATGCAGACAAATGGGTTCAATTAACATACAGTTTTGGACACGTTAGTTTTTATATTTTATTTCGCTAGCAGAAAAGCATTGGGTTCGATGAATACTAAGAGGGTGACTCTATATACGACCACGATTTCATCATTAGTGGTACTACTTGCCCATTACTGATACTATGACGTTTTACCATTCCACCTGAAGTTAACTATTCCAGCTATATCTCATTGAATTTTAATCCTGACTTGAACCTCAGATGACGAACCTTATTTTCAATTACAACTTTCCATCAGGTTACCCGCGAACTCGTCAGCTCTATAAGAAATTTGTTAGTTCGATTAAACATTGTGAAAGCCTACAACTGATAGAATATAATCCAAGGTCTACTTTTGGCTGTTAAGGATGTAAAAATGTACGATCGCAGGATAGGACTCGAACACAGACCTCCTTTGATTCGAAAGCATATTCATAGTCAGCCTCGCTATTGAAATTTGACCAAGCCGGTCAGTGCTAATAAATAAAGAAGGTTCTTGTTTTATTATTAATTTGGATTTCAAGTGTGGGGATGTGTTTCATAATATGGAATGAAAACCATGTCAAACATTTCTCTTACGTACATAACGTACATATTTTCACTAGTAAACTTCATGATAAGTGAGAATGCAGGCAGAAGCTGTAAGTATTTTTACTGTAAACAACAAAAAACATAAAGCCCATTAATCATCGGTCGAATATTAAACTCTTAATTGCAGCAGTAGTATTAATTACTGAGGCCGTAAATTGTATCGTTTTGTGACTGTTTTATTGAGTACTTACTGGTACAGGAATTTATGCTTAACCGGGTTGAGAATGAAATACGCATGTTTGTATTTGAACACAGAAGGTTACGTTATATTTTTGAAGTGCATTCTCAATACGTTGTATTCAAAAAAGCATTATAATATTTGCAAATAAATAGCAAAAAAAATTCTTTCGAGCTTCAGCCATCTGACCTGCAACTAATGAAGCTTAATCGTAGATACTACGAGTTTCTGAGTCTGATGAACAATGTTTTATGATTTCATCAACTTAGGCAATCTCAATGTTTACAAAAAAGATGTTGCTCTAAAGGTTAAAACCCGATGTCAAGATATCTGTACAACAAGATAGCTACCTAAATGGCATCAAGGCCACATAGTTGACTTCTAGGAAATACCTTAGAGGGTTTTAACGCAAAGTTCTACCAGAGGGAGCAGTGAGCTGAGCTAAACAGGAAATTAAGGCTTAGATAACCCAGACACACTAATAATTGTCGAGTCAACTAAGCCATCAAAAATGGCCGTTGAAATATGGTGTGCTTTGTCACATAAGTTCAAACCTGCACAGCTGAGCACAGTTCATAAAAGTACCATGCAAGCTCGTAATTCAGAGCAAAAATCGTGCATGTAATTTATAGAACAGATGTCTTATTGCTGGACCGGCCACACCAGATTTTACTGGCTGTAAGAGAAACTGTCGCTGTCAACAGAAGATTTGTGGACATAGCCTTCATTCTGGGGACGAGAGTCTTATTCACGAAGCGGTAGAAAATAGATTTAACTTAGAGATGGCTTAAGCAAAACATTTTTTTTATCAAATTTTAAAATGAGAACCGATATTTTGCTACTTTTACTAGTTCATAAAAAGATTACCTTATAAATATGTTGTAAAATAATGGAGTTTGGCAGATCTTCGCCTGCGCCGTTTTTTGATTTCGGTACGCAAAATATAAGAGATATTGTCCGCGAGGAATTACGCGAGACATTGAAGGAACAGTAAAATGATTTCAAACCAAAACTCTTTATTTAATTAAATAGACCTGTAGCTAAGTTCACGAAGAGTTATTTATATTATTACAGATGAATACCTACTATAATGATATATCAACATAAAATAATAATTCACCCATAGCCGAGCTTTTTTACCACAATCTAATTACATATCTATCTATCTAGATTTACTATAGTCCGCATAGGTGCACTAGTTAAATGCTTATAGGAGTATTTAGCTGTAAAATCATATGGCCTATGAGAGTGTTGAGTGTTTTTTAACAAACGCTGCACTATTTTGCGAACGAAAAAACTCACGCGATGACAAAAATATATGAGTCCAATATAAAACAACAGCAGGGGTCCGTTTTTATCTACACTCTTGTTTGCACAAGTCTACCGTCTCACGCATCAGAACTGTCTAAAGTTTTTATCGAAAGGGATAACGAAGTAGAGGTTTTTTATTGTTTACGTATTCAAGACGAACGATTTACCTCTACCTGAGCCAAATGCAGTTCCCTGGTACGGCTCCTAGACATTATTCGATGCTGGAAACCAACTCGAACGTGAAATTCGGCACTTTGGATTTACGATGCTACCGGTTGCTGACCCCTTTTATTGAGTACTTACCCCGATTTCGGCGATAGTCATAGTTAATGTTATCTAGATGTATTTATGTTATCTAATTGCCAAAAAGCAGGAAGGTTTTGACTGCCAAACTATTATAATGATGAATTCATCATTATTATTATAATGATGAATTCATCATTATTATAGTTAAAGTAATAGATTGGCGTAGTGCACTATAGCGTGGTTTCTGGCCTCGATTTCCGTAGTGTCCCGGGTTCGATCCCCGGTCGGGTCAATTTAGGAAACGATCTTTTCTGAATTGACTCGGGTCTGGTTGTGCTGTGAGACGCTCCTGGCTCATTTCGAGACCATTTCAAGAGGTGTGTTGTCTGGCGCATATTTATATTATTAGATAATCCTTAAAAAGAAAGCTCAAATAAAGATGCGCCAGACAACACACCAATTGTCATGGTCTCGAAGTAAGGACCAATATCCCTGTGTAACGAGGTGCCAGACAAACAAGGAATTAAGCGTGGGGGCTTTCCTAGCCCACCCAGACCCGAACGAATTTAGAAAAGATCGCTTCCTGAATTGACCCGATCGGGAATGGAACCCGGGACACCGCTTTAGGTAAAATCCGTGCAATAGCGCACTATGCTTATACAGGTAATTAGTGCCTACTCATAATATTTACAACCTATTTGATAGTCAGGAATAGCGTAATAAGAGAGCGTTGTGGTGTGAAAGAGGATGTTGTCACAAAAATTAAGATGGGAATTCTAAGATAGTTTGGGCATATGGAAAGGATGGATGAAAGGCGATTAACGAAACAAATTTACAAGGCGAGGGTGGATGGAGCTGTTGAAAGGGGAAGGCCTAGACGGACGTACTTAGGACAAGTCCAAGACGTGCTCAGAAAAGGTCAGGTCAGGAGTACCCATAATCGAGGAGCATGTATGAAAGGATTAATGAGAGTGGAAGAAGCGCAAGAGGTGTGTCAGGACCGAAGCAAGTGGAAAGATGTGGTCTCTGCCTACCCCGTTGGGAAAAAGGCGTGATGGTATGTATGTATGTATGTATTTGATAACAAAGTGTATAAAATACCTTACCAAGTAAATTGAAAGTTAACTAGTAGATCTGTAAGTGTTTACTACAAAACAATAATTGTAGCAAATAAATATATTTCTTTACTTATATATGAGTACATGCTATCTTTACTTTAGATAGTTTGATGTTCCACTAAGTTCGAATGATCTATAGTAAAAATTGAATAAGTATTTAAAAAAATATTATTCTTGAGAATTAAAAATATGTTGAATTTTGTAAATATTCATTCAATACATTTTGATTCCCAAAACAGGTTTTTAATAACATTAAATAACAGCATATTAAAATTAAAACCAAGCCATAATTGCAGATAATAAATTGAAAGCACCTAAGATTAATCGTCCAGCGGTCGTAGAAGGTTCTTTAGATGATCATGAATAATTAAGTCGTTATAAGGCGTCGGTAAGATGTATTGAACGAGGTGTTAATAAGGTGGCGATCAAAATAATCTGTGCACCTTGTAAATCGTAAATAAGCTGGGTTGATCGCTAACTGCAGGCGGGTTAGGGGAACAAAGCAACGGCGCAATATAAATAAATGAGGCTATAGTTTAATTAGGGTGCTCCCAAAGGAGGCATTTTGACGGTTACTTTGTACAGAGTGCTGAAAAGGTCAAAAACCAGGCTAAAGTTTGATAATAAATAAAAATAAATAAAAACTGGGACAATTTACACCAAGATCATCTGACCCCAAACTAAGCAGAGCTTGTACTATGAGTGTCAGAGACTGATAAACATACTTAAATATTTCTAAATACATACCTAAATAGATAAAAACACCCAGACACAAAACAAACACAAATGTTCGTCACATAAATATTTGTCATGGGTGGGGATCGAACCCACGACCTCCGGTGATAAAGGCAGGATCGCTACCATTGCACCAACAGGCCAGTCAAAGATAAGTAATCGATTAAGTAATTCAAGTTTACAAAAAATCACCTTAAAACATGGATTCTAGTACTACAATAGCAGACGACAATAACCAATACATATTATTATAACTATCAATAAAAGTAGTTCTTAATACGCATTTCTTATTTATGTGTATTATATTGTTCATAAGAGGTAGGTCCTGAGAAAAACAGAACACGATTTGCCGAACCCTAAATTTAAAACCAGGATTTGGGCCGACCTATGTTATGATTGTAGGTACCCTTAAAGGCGTCATCCGGCAACAAGTTCTGGACTACAAGCAAGGATGATGCTTTTGAATAATGATCTAAATCGTTGCACCACTAAAGGTAACTGCATCTGCATCGCTATAGGTATGCTATGAAAACATTGAAGGTGCCTTTCAGTCAAGACATTGTATTATGAATGAAATATGACGTTTCGCACGTAAAAGAACTCCGCAATTTGCCGCTTGTCTACGCTCAGTTCGGACGGAGTCGTTTTCGGTCGCGTCGTCGCTAAAATGAATTTCGTCACGCTCACGCAACCCGGTCGCACTTTGGGATTAGAAGATTATCCGCGAGAAAAACAATGATGTCATATACTCGGTTAAATACAAGCCGTTGTAATTTCATCTTCAAAGTTCTAACCCTTAATTGATCAAATCTCAATCATCGTTTTTGTTATTAGGGTAAATTAAATTAAATTAAATTAAAAATGTGTTTATTACTTCCCAACAGATACAAAAAATAGTTATAAATTTAACATCCAGTAATTACAGAAAGTAATTGGAGGAGGCTCAGCTACTACTTTGTGCTTCAGCAATGACATTATTTGAATAATTGTGGTCCCCTATTCCCGTTGAACACGTAAGTAAAGTTTCAGTCGTTCAAATAACATAATTGAGGGTCGAAATTGATGTAATTTTTTTGGTATACATAACCATATTATATTGCGCAAAATACATTTATTACATAGGAGCTTTTCTGTTTTATTTCGTCAACGAAACTTCGTATTTTGTACCGGAGTAGGCCCCACTAGCTCGAAGGTGTGTAAAGTATTAACCTTCTAATCTTTGTTTGGTTGTATTGTTATAAACTCATTTTAATATTTTTTAGAACATTTTACATTTTCTGTAGATTTTTCGTAAAGATTTGCATACTGCTAAAAACATAGATACATGAGTGTTCATTGACTCCTAATTATTCTTACTAACACTTCGAACAATTGTATAATTATTTCTTATTTCTACTCACTAAATTTATAAATGGCAACAAGCCCTGTCTAGGAAATAAAACAATAGAAAATGAATTGTTATGTATCATATATGGTACATGGAACAGGGAAAGGGTTAACTCTACTCAGTTCTAAATCGTCAAAAGGGATGTATGCCATAATAGCTCTGGGAGAATAACCTGAAGTTCATATTCAAAAATACAGGGGGATAGTTAATTTTGGCCACGAGAGGAAAGTCACTACTTCACCATGAAAAGCCCCTGGAATGTACCAAAATTGTTTCGTTTTTATTTTAACAACAGAGGGCTGAATAACGCGAATCCCCTGAAATTTCGAATCAACATTAATAACTGAGCGAGCACGATGTATAAAATTAAGGCTCAAAGGACCGAAAAAAATCTTTACGGGCAATTTTTCAGCAGTGCAGTTAACGAATACCGTAAAATTTTCATAGGCGACTCCCACGGAACATAAATTGTGGGCGTGTTAATATACTGGGCCGACACCCCGCTTCGGTTATGTTTACAGAGTAGGGAGAAGAGTGTGACAAGGTTAGAAACGTGTGATTTAAGATATTGTGCATAAAATAATTGTGAAAAGTGTGATAATATAGGTACCAGGTGTTCATCAAAAGACTTACAAAAACGATACGCATACTCAGTGAGTATGCATATAACTATGTAAACTTTTTTTTAAGGTTTTCTTATAGAAGATACTGAATATTGGACTGATTTCATAGTTTATAGTTAGGTAGGTACTACATCACTTACTGAGTAGGTACGCCTTGCCTTTTTGTATGTTTTTGATAATCATGGCAGTATATGAACAAAACTATTGAAAACAAATGATAGTTCATTCACTAGTGCCATCTACCAGGGAATAAAAGCTTCTTGTGGAATTTTAGGCTAAGCTTCTTACCACAGCAGCTTTCCGGGGAAATGGGTGAAATGGTCCACCACAAACGGACCGATCACCCGGCCCACTGCCAGCGTCCCCAGTTGAGAAAATAATAAAATACCACTCAGCTAACGAATCCGTTTGAAAAACGGCGCAATGTCTTGATCTTAAAGAGACAGAGCAGCACACCCAAAAACGGTGTCCGACCATTCCGGGTAAGTGAGGATAAGGATTTGAAGACATACAGGTTGATATGCGATTCACAATCGTACACTTAAGGCCTGCGCAGACGACGGACCTTTCTGCGGAGCAGAGAAAGAAGTACGCTCCGATAAAAGCACACGGTGTGCAATCATTTTTGTCCGAGAATATTTAAAAATTCTGAGATTACGTTGTGCTGTAATTTACATGAAGTTTAAGCAAAAGATTTTAAAATAGAATACTTGGTCCATCCCTTTATTTCTTAAATTAAACTTAAATCCGCTGTGTGCGTTGACTGCTCATAGTTCATTCGTTCTATTTTTTTGGCGGACGCCCGCGTACTTTAATCCGCTACGCTCCGTGGGCGCTCGCGGTGTTCTGGCTGATTTTTGGTTTGGCGTACTTTTAGTCGTCCGTGTGCGTTGCTCGATACAGTTTGTAATGGATCTACTTTGTCTGAGAAAAAAGTACGCCGCGGATAATCCCTCGTCTGCGCAGGCCTTTAAACCTAATTCTTGCACTACCAATTCGTCGCTGAGGCCGCAAACCTCATTTTTAAACAATTAAATTTGATTGTTTAAAAAACGTCAGCGACGAATTGATTGAATTAACTCATGATTAGAGGGTGTAAACAGTTCTGTATTAGATATCTATTGCAACTTTAAAATTTTTGTTGATAGGTCGGTGGGTATAACGTTGGCAGAATTTTTCGGGACATACCTACAGCCATAAACTTGATAACGGAGAAAGAGTTCCTTAGAACGCCGTCACCGCTTAACAGAATAGCTTTAGTATAGTTAGGTATTGGTACCAAGTCTCGACACGATTGCAATTTTACATGATTTTAACAAACTTTTTTCAGCATAATACATACGTCATTATAGTACATTTGCACTGCACCTTATTTTGTTACAGACACACGTTTTGTCTAGGTTTATTTTTGGTCGCCAATCAAGAATTCGTCTTTACGTAATACACCTCGCAATAAAAACCACATTAACCGGACAAATAGCGATAAAGCACGTAATTTAGATAGGGGAAATGGACACAAATGTAAATAAATCTCCGAAGCGCTATAAATAAAGGTGACCATGATAAAAGGTCGGTCTCGTTAATTTAAGCACTATTAGCATTGGCGTGCAAATAGGAAATATTACAAGCAAACTGAAAAAAAGTGATATCTGAACCCCGACCCCTTAGTAAAGCAACATTAAAGGAGTCTGCCCACTATACGTTCTGTGAACGTATCAAAATCGCAAAGCAACGCATTAACGCCATACGCTCTACTATGCCCACTAGAGCGTATCAATTACGTGTCATATCCGTGCGTAACGGTTTTATTGACGAGAGCTTCCGCATATCATCTCCGTGTCATCCGCGTATCCTATCCGTGAACCTACCTAAACTTTGAAATGACACAAGCCTGGTACGAGTATCGGTACTGCCAAAATATTATCTCCGACAGTTATTGTTGACGCTCCGTGCATGGTACGCGACAGTGTTGGTCGGTCAGGGAACGGTCAAGTGGACATAGTCTTATTATTTCAATACAAAGTATATTTTATTATTTTGCCTGACACATTCACAGCACGGTCAAAGTATGGTACGGTAGAGTGGGCATACTCCTTAAGAATAAGACTACTAAGAATAAGAATAGTATATTTCTTTAAAGGAGTCGCAATAATTGTATTATGCACCTACATTTACATTGACTTCTGTACTCAGCAAAGATCGTAGTAGGTATTGCAGATGCCAGATTAAAATATCTAAGTACTTCAAAACGCATAATTTGAAGACCATAATTGAGCATAACAAGTTAAAACTTATTTAGTGGTAAGTCCAATTTCAAATTAAGTTAAATTCCTACTCCTTCGTTACCTATGCCCTATTTAGTGTGCTATCGCCGTACCTATACAGAGCAGGAATACCATGCATATTGGCATCCATCTTCATACCTCCTGCAAAGTCGCACTATCTATGTAGTTTATGAAAACCGTTGATAGAAACTTTAGATGCACACGCAACGGAAAACTCCTCGGGTCTCGCCTCGAAAGTACCCAGATTATGCTTATCGGGGACACTGAGGCGGGTAGGAATTTCTACTGGCTTGTGTGCGTCATAAATTATGTCGATGTAGTCTGTAAGTATGGGTTTTGGAATGTCAACGATAGGGGTGAAAACATGGGGAAAACTTTCCCTGGGAATAGCATGCATTTCACGAGAAAAAATATTACAGCATCTGATTAAGTGGAACTTTATTTAAAGCTGTAAAGTAAAAAATCGACGAATCAGCAGTTCGTGCTTCCATAAATTTTATTAAACTGTGACACAGTTTAAACGTAATTAATTAGGTTACCCGTCGCAACGGGATCACTCGTCATACGAATGACACTTAAAAACTACAGACTGTAAATTCCCGCCAATAAGGCCGGGAACAAGCGGCTACCCCTAATAGAATTTATCGTGGGGTGAATGCGGCGCATCCAATTTTGCGTTCCACATTATCTGTGTTGTTGCAGCCTGTTTCGGCGTCTTCAATTTCCCAAAGCGGTCTGCACCAAATGCTTATTCGAAATAACGTCATTGTCTGATGGGCTAAGTTAAATTAGGCCGCGATTTAGACGAAAATGTGAACCCCAATTTGTTCTGTTGTGATCTTTGCCTTTGGTTTAAGAATTATTAGAATATTTAAGTCTTAGGCAGTTAGCGTTCAGCTTGAACTTACGTTAAATTCCTTTAGTTTCATTCGATGCTTTTTCCTGGTGGGAGGGAACACGAATGCCCACGAACGGGACGTTACCTACCGGTTAATTACTTTTATTCACAGTACATCACATATCAAAAACTTCTATTCCTATTGTTTGTCTAAAAATACCTATATATATTATAAGGTTAGATGATAACAACAAAAGCGTTTTGTTCTTTTGTTCTCGTTTGTTTGACCCTCCCCCGGCTTCGCACGGGTGCAATATTGATTCGCACGGGTGCAATGTAGATACGAACGAGGAACGAGGTGTCAGGCTTCACTCTTCTATAAGTTTTGGTTGAATAACTAAGTAGGTACACTACGAAGATTATTTTGAGAAGATAATTTGCATTTTCTACGCCTAAATTAAACCAGTAAACCTCCCTCCCTCTGTCTGTTGATGAAAACCGCAATAAGATCGTCACCTCCACGAGCCAGTGTAAAGGCCTGCGCAGACGACGTACGCGGAGAAAAAAGTACGCTCCTCGAATAGAAAATCCACCGCGGATTTACCGCGGACTCGACGCACACGGTGTGTGATCAGTTGTAGTCCGAGAGTATTTAAATATTAAATTAATTAAAGAGAAGACGATTTAAAAGAGAATACCTACTGGGTCCATCTCTTTAATTCGAATTGATTTTTAACGCGGAGTAAAATCCGCCATGTGCGTTGACCGCTCGTAGTTCGTTTGTTCTATTTCGGCCGCCCGCGCACTTTAATCCGCTACGCTCCGTAGGCGTCAACGGTGTTTTTGTTTGGGATAAGAAACATTTTCGGTCTAAAACCCGAAAAACCTAAGTAAAATTAACTACCCGCCCTTAATGATAAATGGCGAATTAATAAATAAAGTTAGCCAAGAAAAATATTTAGGCTTGATTTTGGATAGTAAATTGACTTAGCGTCCACATATTCAGAAAATTAAAAGCAAAATAACATCATTAACGGGTATGGTACGTGGAATTGTAAAATCACTACCGCGGTCTGAAGCTAAGAAAAAATTATCCATATTACAAACTGCTCAAAACAAATTACTGAAAGTACTTTTTAACTTTGATTACCTAACACCAACTAGTAAACTTTATAAAGAAATCAATTTAATGAATATAGCTCAAATCTATAAGTACTGTACGTGCCTAATAGTTCGTAAAATATTAAAAGAGAATGTGACGAAGTACAAAACTCTACGAGAGGGTAATCAAGATGCACAGATCGCATTGTCCAATATCTTGGACATTACGATCTGTGCATCTTGATTATACCCTCCTATTGATTATTCCTATCGGAAGGCCGTTTGCGTTACCTGTTGAAATAGAACAAAAGTTACTAGCCTACATTATTGAGATGCAAGAACGTGGTTTTAGTCTTGCAGTTACCAAAATGAAGCAAATTGCATTATCTTTAGCAAAAGCTGCGAATATAAGCTGCACATTCAATGACGGAAAGGGGGCCATGCAGGTTGGAATTGGTGGGTGAAGTTTAAAGAACGCTACGGGTTGTCTTTGCGAACACCGGAAAATCTTTCAGCAGGTAGAGCGATTTGTTCAAACCCGGTTGTTTTGGTTGAAGATTTTTATGAAAAATTAGAAGAATTGTTAAACTAGGAGACGCTGCTGTTTCCTGTACATCAGGGACTAATTGCCTTAAAACAGCTAACAAGAACCTTAATACTGTTGTTAGCGTCACATCTGGAACTCAGCGATTTGAGAAGATCCTGGATAACGCTGCTGTTCCTAGCACGTCAAAATCTGGAAAAAAAGTGAGACGAAGTAACATAGCAAATAAACCTAATAATGCACCTGCGAAGCAACAATTTGAGAAGAAAAATAAAACTGGAGACGACGATTAGCTATGTGAAATATGTAAGAGAGCAGACTGGATTTCTTGTTCCTTCTGCTTTATAACGTACCACGTACATTGCCAAAGTCAAGAATTTGAGGCTAACGTGACGATTTTTAAGTGTGATATGTGTTCGCCGAAGCAGAATTCTAGAAGTTATTAGTAAAATGTTTATCTTGTTTTTTATGTTTATGTTGATTTTGTGATATTAATTTTGTACAACTTAAATAAAATTAACTTGCCTAATTCCGCTATATCAGAATTAAATTAGTTGCTATCACGGACTTAAAGAGGTCACCACGGAATTAGGCAAGTTAACTTGCTTTAGTAAATTTGGTATAACTTTTATGTTTCTAGAAAAAATGTGATTAATTGTGCCTATATTCCTCATAAAAGACTGATTAAAACTCATGCTAAGTCTGAATTAAAGTAATTAGTAATTTATTGGTATTTTTTTACTTAAATGCCTTTGTCACGAAGTTAGATGAGTTTACCCTATTTCAGAAATTAAAATCCTTTGACAAATTATAAAACACAATTCAACAAATAAATAGGTACCAACTATTTAATAAGAATAATAATTGATAATGTTAAATACTACGATTGAAATTATACATCTAAATTAAATTGAAATACTACGAATAAGTCAATTGCATTAAAACTATATAAATAGAATTGAAATCATTATTATAAGTAAATAAAGCGATAATAGTAGATTATACACCAAGGGGATAAAGCACTGTTTTATGTCACGGGCGCTACATTGAATCCTGAACGTAACGAAGGACTCCAAATTTGTTATAAGTTAATTCCCGAGCAAAGCGAGGGAATTAAGATTGAGTCCTGAGTGCAGTGAGGGATTCAAGGGCCCAAGAAAAAAACAGTTTTATCCCGGTGGTGTATACTCTACTTTTCCCACTTTATGCGAGACAATAAAAAAACCAGGCTTAGTAGATAGTGTTTATTACAGCATATTAAAAGTGCAAACTGATATTGGAGACATTAGTCCAATTATGGAAAGATGACGTTATATTTTTATTTGGTATGTTTATCGAGGTTGAGCTAGAGTTTATTTGAGTTGTGTTCAAGGCTTCGGACACTTGTGTCTGAGGGTCGAGTTGTTCCGTAAAGGTTGGAGAAGGTCGTCTCTGATGCAGTGGGCTTGATGTACTTAAATGTGACGTGTTTTGAGGAAGATGACTGTGGTGGCAGAGGCGTCCAGGGATCATCAATTGTAGACGATGTTTTCATATTTATCTTTTCACCAATACGATAGCTCGTTCTTTCTTTATTTTTTATAGAATTTTCAATGTAGCCCTCTGCCACTGCATCGGACTTCCAGCCACCGTGTCGTTTTATTTGGGCCATGTCTGCTCCTGAATCTGCCAACAGACTCGCAGATGTTCGTCTAAAACACTGGCCTGTGTAAAGCTCGGGATTTTCCAATTTCAGGTATTTAGCAATCTCTCTTGGCATGGCACTGATTTTATTTTTGCCAATGACTTGGCTTGTACATTTCCCATTGTTGTAGCCTACAAAAAATCTGTTGGTGTTTATATTAGAAGGGCGTAAGGCTTGGTACTTTTCGACTATTGTGGTATGGTTTTCACGAATTACAAATGACCGTTCTCTATTTGTTTTTCTGTCCGGCAATTTTACTAGTAATAACTCTCTAAATGTTTTTCGATATCATTGACTTTTATATTCTCGAGTTCATTTCCACGACAAGCACCATTCACTCCAAAAATCAACGCCACCTTAAACAAAAATTTTATTTTTATATTATGATTGTATATTTTCAGTTGTTAACGATTATCTATATATTTATTAATAACAATATTTGCGGTCAAATATCTACATTGAAAACTAAAACATAAATAATTTTTGAACTGTGTGACATAAAATGAGAAATAGATAGTGTATAAACTCAATCAATAAGTAGGTTCATAGGCTGTACTCACTTTTCAGGACGCGGGATCCGCTTGAGTCCCTAGGATCAGGTCGAATTTTTCTAGTTTCTATCTTTGTGTAGGAAATAGTGCATTGGTAAATGCAAAAAATAAAAATTCACTGATGTTTAATTTTTAAAAACAAAAAAAAACTTATCTTATTGGTGTCTAACTTCTCTGAACTTCACTAAATATAAATATTTTCAAAATTCTTTTTTTAGGGTTGGAGAGGAGGATATTACGTACCATTTGAGCCATTATTATACAACAAATTATTCAACTGTAAGTATATACGAGGGACATTCAATAAATACTTAGCCTACAAAAAGTAAACGAAAATTTTGGAATAGTGGCAATTTATTTTTCAACATAGTCTCCTTTTAGTTCGATACACTCAGCCCAGCGATGCTCCAACTTTTTTAACCCGTCCGAAAAATAGTTTTTGTCAAACTCTGCAAAATAGGCCTCGGTGGCGGCGATGACCTCCTCATTTGATCCATATATATTCCCGGCGAGTGATTTTTTCAGATTAGGAAACAGAAAGAAGTCACAAGGGGCCAAATCTGGAGAATACGGTGGATGGGGCAGCAATTCGTACCGTAATTCGACCAATTTGGCCATGGCAACGGCAGACGTGTGAACCGGTGCGTTGTCGTGGTGAAACAGTACTTTTTTCTTCGCCAGATGGGGGCGTCGAATCGGCCCAATAAATCGGCATAGTAAAGCTCTGTAATTGTTTTACCCTTCTCGAGGTAATCGATGTAGATCACACCTTGTGAATCCCAGAAAACGGTGGCCATAACTTTTCCGGCCGATTTTACAGTTTTCGCCTTCTTTGGAGCACGTTCCCCGGTCTGGATCCATTGTTTTGATTGCTCCTTGGTCTCTGGTGTGTACCAGTGGATCCAGGTTTCATCGACGGTCACAAAACGACGCAAAAACTCCGCTGAATTCCGCTTAAACAGCGCCAAACACGTCTCCGATGTGGTCTCACGATTGCGCTTGTTTTCCGGTGTGAGTAAACGCGGCACCCATCGCGCCGACAGCTTTCTCATGCCGAGTTCCTCGTGAAGAATATGATGCACTGTTCCTTCTGAAATGGCTACAGTCTCAGCTAGCTCCCGAACCTTCAATCGGCGATCTGCCAATACGAGATCATGGATTTTTTTAATGTTTTCCTCCGTAGCAGCTGTTTTCGGTGCACCTGGACGTGGTTCATCAAAAACCGACGTACTTACGGCCACGTGCAAACTCGTTGAACCAATTCTTGACGGTGGCCATCGATGGAGAAGAGTCACCGTACACAGCATCCAAGCGCTCTTTGATTTCGATGCGCGTTTTCCCTTCCAAAAATAGGAATCGAATCACCGAACGTTATTGCTCTTTTTCCATTTTTGTAGAACCGATCGACACGTTCGCTTCCATATAAAATAATATAAAAGAATGTGCTACACTGTGGTAAAACTCTTTTGAAACTACAGCGCCCTCTGGCGATGAGGCTAGGTACTTATTGAATGCACCTCGTATATACACACATCAAAAGTGTCTAGGGATCAACATATATTTTTGCAATAACTTTTCTCCTGATTGATATTAATTAAAATTTTCTTTAAAGATTCATCAAATAAAGTGTTATCGTTTGTCTACAGTAACGATAAACCAAGTCACCTTTGCATTAATAAAGAAATTTGCCATTTTCCTAATAAAGGGATTTTTGACATTTGAACCACCAACATTAAAGTTCGAAAAAAAGACTGAAATAACAGTTTTCTTTAAAATTTTATTGGGTAACTTAAACAATTAATAATCCGTGTTTCTACCGCGAACACTAATAACACAAGAACATCGGTTTGGCATACTCAAAATGAGTTCATCCAAATCACGCTGTGGAATGGCCGCCCATGTTCGTTGCAACAACAAAAAAAGGTCTTCTTGCGACTGGATACCCTCCATATTCGGCAGAGCTCTTCTCTGTAGCATATCCCATGCATGCTCAATCGGGTTCAAGTCTGGCGACTGAGCAGGCCAGGGCAGGACATTGATGTTAGCTGCGGTGAGAGTCTGTCTTACAACTCTTGCGGTGTGCGGTCGTGCATTATCATGCATTAACTGAAATAAGGGACCGATTTGCACTTGTAGAGGAACGATGACGTCTGATACAATCGTCTCAGCATAAATTTGAGCGTTGAGGTTGCCTCTGATCCAAATCAACTCAGTTCTTCCGCCGATCCAAATACCCGCCCATGATGGTTCCACCACTATAAGGATGGACTTCCTGGCAGGATTTTAATCGCTGTTGGCGTCCAGGGGTTCTCCAGTGTCGTATACGTCTTGTATCCGGTCTCATACCAAAACGAGACTCATCAGAAAAGCACACGAAACGCCATTGTTCTTCTGCCCAATTTCTGTGTTCAAGAGCCCATTGATATCGAATCCTACGATTGTGCATTGCTATAGGTGGTACCCTTAGCGGTCTTCGGGAATGAAGGTTCACTTCATGCAAGCGGTTTCTGACTGTTTGGTCGCTAATTAAGTTCCCTGAAGAGTGATGAAGCCTCACGGCTAACATCATGGCGGTTATTGTTGGAGCTCTTCGAGTTGTGATTTGAATGTATCGGTCTTGTCTCCGTGTGGTGCAGCGATACCGTCCTCCATGGCGCTCAGCCACGGTACCAGTGCTTCGGTAACGTGTCCAAAGTCGACTTATAACACTCTGACTTGTATTCAGAGCTAAAGCCACAGTACGTTGCCGGGAACCAGCTTCTATCATTCCCACGGCTCTGAGCATTTCTTCCCTGCTTAAATGACGTCGCCGCTCCATAATAACGTTGGTTTTAATCAGTAGTAGGGAAACAGTAGCACTAATAATGTCTTCAATGCGTTGTATGTTTTTATAGGGAAAATATTGACAGCTGATTTTCATCTTTTACTCGAATTTGATTAACAGTTCCTGTTTAAAATTATGAAATGCACCAAAAAGGATCCATATAAATTTATAAAATCATAAATTTATTACAAAGCCACATCTCAATCTCAAGAAATCTGCATAAAAATGCTTGATCCCTAGACACTTTTGATGTGTGTAGTTTAATTTAAAACTAGTGACTGAAATCAGAAATGTAATGATGCGATATATTATAAAAATCGGCTGAGTGAGCCCTTTCATTAGATACCACACACGATAGGTTAAAAAAAAACCCACACCTAAAAAGATGACTCCTCTCCTTTTTTTTCGTGCTACGGGTCAAATTGATTCGTATGACCTAAAGATCAATCGTTCCGATTTTCATGCTTTTAACACCATTTGCAGCAAATTTCGGGGTGTACCGTTAGCACTAGAAGAGGTCAGTGATTTCACGCTGCGCCGCGCATCGCAACGTCGCGAGGCGCATCGTAAAATCGTTAGCAGCACGACGCCTACGGTGGCCTCAGGCTGGGCCTCGCGGCGTCGCGCTGCGTCGCGCGGTTTCACGAGGCGCAGCGCCGCTTATGCACGCCGCGCGTTCCTGCGATATACCCTGCGCCGCGATGCGTCGCTCGACGCCGCGAGGCAACTCGAGATGCAGCGCTGCGTGAAGCAACGTATTTGTATTATCACAGTGAAATGTCTACCTTTCGTGTAGTTAATAAAGTTATATTTTGAGTCGCTCTATTTAAATGTGCGCGCAGCGTCTCGTCACGTCGCGTCTCGGTGTGATTGAACCTAATGCGGCGATATTATCGTCGTGGCACGTATATTTCTATCCTCTCACATAAAACGTGCTCTACACAGCGATGTTATTGCAGCGATACGAGTCTGAATGCAAGCAAAACGTCAACGTATCGTCGCGAGCCTGTCGCTAATTGTCTGTCACCTCACTGAGTTCTTTACAGAAGAGACAAACAAATAACCGCCATTGTAAATAAAAATATGTAGTAGGGAAAATCTCCGAAGTAAAAGATAACCTCATCCCATTTTATGGTCTTGGTACCTAAAAGGTACTATATTTTAGCATCTCTTTAATGAATGTACACTACCTATGTGACGTAAGCACTTGAGACTCAAATAAACGAAAATAGTAGTAAAAAACTGCCAAAAAAACAACTCTAGTTTTAGCAACAATTGTAAACCAAGGGTTTAAATTCTTTTTCTACTGGAATAAAACAAGAGTTAAAATCCAATAAGGATTATAATTTATTTTAGAAAAAGATATAATACACTTTACAATTGACCGAACGCCTGGTAATGTGGCCGAACCGCGAACATGAAAATAAAACTTGTCCTTGTTAAGTCCTGGCGAGTCTAGGTACTAAAATAAGTACATTTCAAATACTTAATTAAAATATATCAATACTAAAAAGTTAAGGTTCGGGCACATTTTAATAAGTCGTTTTTTGATGCAGTTCAGTCTCACCTATACAAACATTCTTATTGGTAATAATAATACGGTTTAATATTTACAAAGATATTTACATTAACATTTACGAACACACATTTTGCTGTCATTTTGTAAACATCAAGACACACCCTCGGCACCTTTCAAAATACATATTGCTTCGTTTCCATCAAGAAGGCTAGAGACTAAGGAGAGATAACTCCCGAAGTGGGGGTAAGCTTTCGAGGGCCGAAAGTCGTATACTCTGTGCCGGGCAAAACGCTGTATTGCGCATGTGCAGCGGCAGCTATTTGTCATTTCATGGTCACATGGTTTTGTTTTGAACGGTGTCACGTGCGACAGTTGTTGTTTTTCGAGGTTGTGTTGACCAATTTTGACACTTCGCGAGGATCGCGGCAAAGAAGCGTAATGCGCATGCGTCACTGTGGGATACGGATTTAGTCCAACCCTTTCCAGGGAGTTATCTCTCCTTAGTCTCTAGCCTTCTTGGTTTCCATAAACCATTTTAAAGACACAAAATGACAGAACTAAGATTATTTTTAAATAAATCGCAAAGAATGATGAAACTCATCAACATTTATTGGCATTTAAAATTTTAATTTGTAATGCACACTTAAATGCTTCCACAAACTTTAAATGATATGGTTGGTTTGAGATGTGAGGTTTCTAGAGGAAATATTACATAGAATAAATATACCGGGTGATTATCAAATAACTTACAAAAAATGATATGGCATACTAATTGAGTTAACTAACTTTCATTTCAAGGTCACCATACAAATCACTCGAAAGGTCAGTATTATTTATATGAAAACCTTAAAATTTAAGTTATTTGGAAAAATCAAGGGAGATGTCCCATTTCTGGCCAAGTCTATATACACCTATTTAAAAAATGAAGAAAAATCTACTGATTACAGCAAAAATACAAACAATAACAATGATTACCTACTTCGTTTTAATATAAAAATATTCAGCATTCAAGTCCTATTTCAGTATGGCAATTCTTTAGACATTTAGAGCGGACTGCCACTAGTGTCACCTGTGTTGTGTTGTGTTTGTACTTATTAGGTATGGGTTTGATTTAGGAATTTGCATTAATATTTGTCTCAGCTCAGCTTTTGTTTTGAGAACTTAGAAGTTATAATGCTATTCCAGCCACAATAACCACAAACGTTGTTCGTAGCAACTGGTTAATTGAAAATAACCTCCATGTTGTTCTTTTAGTCGTGTCAAATTAACACCGCGTAATCTGTGTTGACACATTTCCGCCATGATGGTTTTCGTTGTGTGTTGATTGGAAATATTGTTTGAACCAAATAAATTTACCTTTTTAATGGAAATTGAATATTGAACATAAACTGTTCCACGTATTTTTTCCTATTTTTTGGTATGGTGTACAGATCTGGCCAAGACTCCATACATTTTGGGACATCTCCTTTTCGCTTACATAGATACTACATACTGAGTATGCCATATCGTTTCTGTAAGTCTTTTGATAATCACCCGGTATATAGCTTACAATTAACCGGCTTTCAAGCTCACACATTGGGAATGCGTACCATTACACTTGAGGGACTGCTATAGAAAGAGGTCCCTAATACTGTACTAAGCTGGTATTATATGGTTAGGAAAATGATTCGTTAGAGCTTTAAATTTTATTATCATCAATCTACAGTGTAGATTCTGAACAATATGAACAGTT
This sequence comes from Udea olivalis, assembly GCA_947369235.1. NCBI lineage: Eukaryota > Metazoa > Arthropoda > Insecta > Lepidoptera > Crambidae > Udea > Udea olivalis. The sequence continues at coordinate 10,296,363 of OX376341.1, read as the reverse complement.
AAATTAAGGTAACTATCTTTTGCCAACGCTTTTGAACGCCCGTAGCCGTTTATTCCCTTACCCGTAGTTATTTTGGGTTATCCACTATTAAGGCCTGCGCAGACGAAGAACTTTTGTCAAAACATCTGCTTAGCGAAAATATAGTCCGCCGAGGACCACGGACTCAACGCATACGGTGTTTCAGTAGTTCAGGAGTTTATTGGTGTTCTTTTTTCAATTTCGCATATTAAAATTGTACAATCGATGTCATGCGTCAACGTCGCATAGGTACGTCACTACCGAGCGCTCAACGCAGACTGTGTTATTTTTTTGAGCACTCCCCCGTACTTTGGTCCGCTCTGGTCTGTCGGCATCCGCGTTTATTCGGCTGACTATTTGTACGGCGCACTTTTAGTACTCAGTGCGCGTTGCTCGATACAGGCGGTAAGGGATCTCTGTTTACGGACAAAAAAAAGTACGTCGCAGATAGTCCATCGTCTGCGCAGGCCTTTAGTGGTCTCCTAAACACCCGAAGGAACCTACGAGTACATGGCATATTTAGCTTTCCACGCAGAGTCCCGTTTTTGTTTTTATCTGTTTCCATAGGAGTTTCAGAAAATCCTCTCTTAGTGCTCCCCTAACTAGGATTAAATTAATTCATCAACAAAACGTCAACTTTGAAAATAGTAAAACATCAACTCTGCAGACCCTATGCATGACAAAAAAATCAGATCTCTCCCAATAATTATGCCTTCCTAACATTAAGTATTTATTTCAAATAGGACCGGAGTAATTTCAAAGTCTTCTAACGTAAAATGCGAAACGATACAGAAGTGAAACATTTTACCTAAAAAAATATCCATCGTTTTTGATTACTTAAAATCATACACCACCTTTAATCGGTCTGTGGATTATTTATATTCAGTACCGGTACTTAAGGAAAATTTTGTTCAGTCTTAATAATTTAGGTTATCATTACCCATGATCACCTATTACCGGATTTACTGGCCATATAAGCACAAGACTCATAAGTCGGCAACATAAGTAGCTGAACACTTCAGTTCAGGACTTCCTCAATTAATTCATTGAAAATAAGGAGACAAATTAGATTTCATTTTTGAAATGAGAATTAAAATAAAGGGATCATTACTGTGAAAACAGTTTTTGGTTGATAGATAATAAATAGTGGAATATTCTGGAAGAACTATACAGTTTTTTATGCTATCCATTGCCCACGGTGCAACCCGAAAGTCCATATCTGTCATTCTCCCATAATTTGCATATAACTTTATATGTTGGTGACAGTACGATAGTAGTCCATAACTTAAAACATATTATTATGTTAAAATTATGTTTTCATTATTCTACAAATTGTTTTCACGAAAGCCATAAATATAATAATATGATTTTTAAAAAGGCTAGTGCTACTGAAAATATGACTCGCTTCACTGCAAACATTGAATGCGGTGCGTGTATCTTTCTAGCACCGGATACTAAAGATAATGAAACATGTAGAAGCACTTAGCCATTTAATGTACTGTATTTAGCCCCGATTTTCCTAATTGGGTTAAACAATTATATTTTTACCACGACATCAACCCAACCATGAAGTTCTAGCAAATCTTTCCAATGTACTGTGAAAGTATGCATTTAATTAAAATCCTAACAGGAATAAGTGATTTAAGTAGATACTTTCAGATGTTAGGGCTGTCTATATTCTAAATAGTTAAATCAATCATATAAAATCACAACAATTGGCAGCAATTATAATGTGAAATAATTTACTTTTAAGCAGGTGACGTAAAAGAAACATTGTTACACAGAAACGCAAACGCATTTTTAATAGCAAGGGGGTTTATGTGAAAAAGTCTAGTGAATCTATAATAATTCAAGTTCGATACAAATTAATATATATCTTCAGTAAATAGCCTATAAGTTGTTAGATTTTACAGTTATAAACCGATGTTCAAAGATGTTTAATACACCTGTACGAATATTTTATATAAATTTTGAAATAATGCAACATATCAATTATTATGTTATTGGAGATATTATGCACTTTAACGATCGATCAACCATATCTCACAACTCTGTTGGCGACAGACAGTGTAAAGGACATTGAAAATCAAATTATTATTTTTACGAGCAATACAACATGAGTCGGTACTATTTTAAAACATAATCAACAAAATTAAGATATGATGTCACATTACATTACTCATTTTACATGAGTTCAATTTATTATCTATTTATTGCACTGATTTTAGTACTAAAAATATATATACGTTATGGGTTGCAAATTGCAATGTGGAAATAAAAGAAAACCTAACTCATTTTTTAATCGCAAGTTCTTTCACTGTAAGTTTGCACACTGGTAGTATAGGTAAAACTTTAGAGGATTCCATAACAACTCTTTGAATTTAAAAATACTTTTAATTAAGAACGACTGATGTTTTTATGTATCAAACAATAATAGACACAATAGAACAACAATACAATTTCACCGTCGGCCGGTAATCGACAGACGACGGGATAAAAGATCATCTCTCAGTCACAGGTTAAAATTGCTGGTGTCAGAGTCTTCTGATCTCTTCTGACATGGCTAACAGCGACAGCAATCAGCAGTGTCTAGAAGATACGATATTTGATAGGCATGATATTGTGGCTCAATCTTTGAAACTTCTAGAAAAATTCTAAAGAACTGTATAAATAAATGGTAAACCTATTCGAATAGTATATTTGATTTTGACAATTGAATATTTGTCAAACATTTTCTTACCAAAAATATTAATGAAAGCAAAACGTCACAGCTATATTCTGTAAAGGCCTTATTTTTATTTTGAATTCGGGAAAACGAACCAATAAGCACATATTATTCAATGACAACAACGCCGCGTTTATCAGCACGTAATTAACTTAAAAAACACTTCGTTAAACAAGCGAACGGTTCACATTTTTGCAGTCAACTTGAGACGCAGCTTCATGAGAGTTCTCTGCGAAATCGTCCACGACACGTTTGTTCCCGCATTTAAACTATTCGATTGTACATTGTCTCGAGAACCTCGAGCGATACATCACTAGCTGTGGTTGTTGTTGGCGCCGCTGAACAGCGAGGTTACCATCCGCTTGTTCCCGACAGCACTACTGCCGTTCTTCTCCAAGCCCGCCAAGAAGTCTTCGAGCAACTTCGCGAGCGCTTTCCGCTTGAACCTTAGCGATTCGTTTATCACTTCACGTAACACTTCCTTTTTGATATCCATGCTACCTTTTAATTGTTTTAAGTGTTCAAACAGTTTTGTGAAATCTGAAAATAAATAATAGGTAATTAATCACAATCACATGCTTCGCTTTTTTAACAAAACAATATATTGTCTGCTTACCTCGAAAACCCGATAAATGCTGATTTTGATGTTTCGAGAAAATGAAGACAGATAAATGTATCCTACGAAAGTTGTAAAATACATAAGTCTTAAAGAATACAATTAATTTATTTGCGTTAAAATAACTAAGAAGCGCATGCATATTCAGGTTTTGCCTGAAACTAGAAAATGTCTACTATGAATAATAGTTCTTAATAGTTTTTTACTGTACAAAACTTGTTTGCGTTTTCACGTGTTAGAAAGCTAGAAAAAAGTATAAATACACATTTAGGATTATTTACAAATAAAAACTTTACGAGTTTCATTTGTATTTATCATCGAAATATCTGTACTAATAGGTTTTTCTACTACACTTAACATCTATTCGATTTTACTAGTGGAAAGTGCATGAACTATTACATAAAAATAACCGTGTTAATAAATTGATTTTGTAAAAAAGTGCATTTATTCGTTTTTCGCAGTAAGCAGACGAAATTTAAAAATGATAATAAGAGTATCTAGAGGGTTTAGATCACATACTAGTGTGCCCTATAATTTTCCTTATCATTATAAACTAGCTATCCGTCAGCGGGTTCGCCCGCGTAGACGGGCTTTCCAGTCGAAATGAAGCCCAAACTAAAAAATATATTTTTTCTATGTCACTATGTGATAATGTAGCTTTATACTGGTGAAAGATTTTTTAAAATCGGTCCAGTAATTTTGGAGCCTCTTCATTACAAACAAACAAACAATCAAATTTTTCCTCGTTATAAATAAAAAAGGGTACAAATATTTTGTTCTCATTATAAATAAAAATGGGTACAAATATTTTATTCTCGTTATAAATAAAAAAGGGTACAAATATTTTGTTTTCTAAAATAAGTTTTGTGAACCTAATAGGTTTCCCCTAAAATTATAACTTACACCAAAATAAAGTGATTCAAAAATAAGAACAGTCTACCAAATATTGAAAGGAAATTCGCATAACAAATAAGCTGTAACTTGTATCTGAAAAAGTGATGCGTAACCGTAAAAATGTTTAAAATGTAACCGTATGCCAAAATTTACGCGACAGAAATAAAATTTAAAGTGCAACTTAAGATGACGCATTATTAAGTGAGGGTTTTGACATTCTCTTAAATATATTTATAGTTTAAATATGATGTTATTTCAAAATCGGCCAATTTTGAGTTACAACTTTTTTAGAATAATATTGGTGCGAAATATACAAAAGTACCTACTCTTGAATACAGTGGGCATTATCGGCAGAAATTAGCAAGAGACTCCATGTTATAGACCATATGATTATTATATCGCCAAGCTTTAAGTAGGAACCCTGTTTAATATATTTGTCAGACAAATAAATAATAAAAGCTATTTCAAATATGGGGAACCTTTACTTTTTTAGAGCAAAGCAAACTCTGGATGCTGATATTTTATAAGACTAACAAAATGGTCATATTTAGATAACACATTTAAAAAAATTAGGGGGTAACATTTTGATAAACATCAACTAAATATGTATTATAGATACATAATTTAGGTGTAAGTTGCTTTATTTGGCCAACGTTGACTTAAATAAATGAGTACGTTTTAGTATTAAATAGGGTAACAACATTTGGTGAACATTTACCAATTTTGGGTGACATACATATTTTTTTGGATGTCACTTTTAATCAAATTTGGTGAACAGTTAAACATAAGCCAGTAAAAATAACATGGTGAATAAAATAAACGTTGATTTTAATTCAACAATATAAAAACGGAAATCTTTGAAAAATGCGATGTTGCCAATTCGCTCTTGCTTACTTATTCTTCACCCGTCCGGGCCCCAGAGATACGATATCAGGGGCCCTAGCCAAGAGCAACACGCTCCTTTCGTGTCATCATATCAAGTGTGAAAATGTGCGGAAATGACACAAGCACTTGTCTAATCGAGATGACATTTGATGTCAGCTTCATACATCTTTAAATTTGACATGTCAATGTAGCGTGTTGCTCTTAGCTAGCCCCCAGGTCAAGAAACATTTTTTTTTGTTGTTATAGTGTGTCAGGAGGTCCAAAATCGATGTCTTTTAGTAGAAATTGTTGTGTGGGACACTCACCTCTACCAGGGCGCCTTATCGCCTTGTACGCCTCAGCCCGCACCTCTAGGTTGTGCTTTTTGATGTCCGCCAGCTCTTTCCGCGACAGCTGCGGCGGCGGCGGCGGCGGCGGCGGCAGCGGCAGCGGCAGCGCCTCGCTGATCTGTACACGAGAAAAAATTGTTGCGGTTAAGAAACATGAATTCCTAAAGAAACAAGAAATAATGTTGTTGCTCCTGCCTAACATCAAATTAAGTATGCAACGTAAAATGAAATATACGAGTATTATTGAGACGTAATAAAACCATTCAACTTCCAAAAATGTTTACTTCATGTATAACTACGGATGATTATTTTATACCATAGATAAAATAACAGTGATGTAGAAACTATTCAAGTAATTGGGTATGGGAACAAAAATCAAACATGTCCTAAATCGACAACCATTTCGAGGTATTTATATTTTATACCCTATTTAAATATTTAACATTTTTTAAAGCAAAGGATCTAGGATATTTTTAGTTAAATACGTTGGCAAACTGGGGTCAAATGAATGACCCCAGTTTGCCAACGTCCGCAAAGACTACATTAAGGTTCTTGACGGTAATCAAATTGACATCTCACAATTGAAACCTATTGGGTCGTATAAACGTCCTTTCACGTGATTGGTTGATAATCTATCCATCAACCAATCAAAGCTAGGTGATTCTACTGCATGGTATTAATGGGGTTTCCAGATAGCAGATTTAAAATTCCCCCAGGTGAAATATATTTTTCCACAAATTAATGATACGCACATTAAATTACGCCCATTGCCCAGACGGGTAGGTAGGACTTAAAATAGCCATTCGCTACAATCCCAACCCTTTTAGGTAGGGCTTGGTTTCAGAACTTGGCAAAATTTATTGTATCTGAAGTCTACTTCTCACATTCTCGTGAGATTGTAGAGCGGGCGAGCCCTATTTCAGTCGTAAGTGCAGTAAATCAGTAATTTTCTCGTCATGATTTATTTACCACGAATCGGGGAAAAAACACATGTGGGAACACTAAGTGAATTTGTGACGTCATGAGTTCGCAATGTTTAAAAATTAATAAAAAATTATCTACCGGCTAGATACACGAAATATTCAAATCAGTTACTTAAAATAGTAAAAGGTATTTTAAAAAAATATTTAAAAAAAATTACCATACCCAATTATCAGATTTCTCTTGTAATGCACATTTGTGTTTTTGTATGAAACTTTGAAAAGAGTTTGACAAAAAAATGTTTACATAAATACTCTCTACATTGCATCACGCTCTGAGTATGCCATATCATTCTCCTTACGGTATAATAATAACAGATACGTTTGACTGACGTGTAAACGTCAGGCCAACGTCAAGTTCTTGGCCAATTACTAACTTTTTTATTTTAATCTATCATTGCCCGTTCATTCTTTTCTATTTGTCTTTTTTTTTCAGACAAAAAGCTGGTTACTACAATTAATACGTACTTTTCGTTTCCGCTTCGCAGGCCTCGAGTGAGAGTACGAGTTGTTCTCCGCCGCGATGCCTTGCAAGATGGCGTTGATCTGCAACTCCTGAGTATCGGGCGGCGGCGGCACGGGTGGCGCGGGCGGCGCGGGGGGCGCAGTGGGCGCGTGGGGCGTGTGAGGCGCGTGCGGCGCGTGCAGCGCGTGAGGCGCATGAGGCGCGTGGGGCGCGTGGGGCGCGTGCGGCGGCGGCGAAGCCGGCTCTGGCGGTGGTGAAGGCGAGCGCGACATTTTGCTGCCCATTGTCGTGTACGCGTCTGAAACACAAACATTATTGTTTACTTTGTACTGACTCTATCAGTTCGGGTGATTGTCGCGCCAGATTTTACAAGCGTCGAGATTAAAAACACAATAATTTACGTAAGACGTTACGCCCTAGTGTTAGAACACTGAAGTCAAATACTGACTTTACATGTATTTGTTGTTAAAATGATAGCCTCATCAATTATGTTTGTAACTACACTACTGTGATGCACCCAGAATGTTCTGAATCTGCAAGAAATAAAAAAAATACAATATGGTGGTCGTTTTTTGACATTAAACATACCGGGTGATGATGAACTCCGTAAAGAAAATGATATGGCATACTAACTAGGTGATGCAGTAAGTATTTAAGCAAAATTAATGAGGTATATCACCTCAGAACATTATTAAATCGCCTATTGAGTATATTTTTTCATTTCCCTTATAAATAATCACTCAGTGTTTGTAAAAGAACACTTACTTATATCTAAACCTGTTTAGATAAAAAAAGGTATCTTTTATAAAGTAGCTTGCACCATTGATCACTAAAACAAGCAACATTACCTCCATTGAGAAAGGGTTTGATAACAGGCGGTAAGTTGAAGGGCGCGACGGCCGGCGGCAAGGGCGGCGGCGCGGGCGCGCTCGCAGACCCCCCACTATCCACGTTTGGCGGCTCCTGGAATAGATCATAATAATTTGAGTATGTTTTTTTTAATATGGCATGTATTTTAAACCTTTCTCACTGAAGAATATGATCATTGTTAGTTTAATCCAGACAGCCAGTCCTGATTGAGTAGCAGTGGTGCGGCGGGGAGTGGGAATAACGACGCTTGTGGCGTGACGTCACGGGACGGGGTCCGGCCGCGGCGAGGACGGCCGTCTCGCTCGCACGTGGAGCGGTAGATGACTAGGCTTATCCTCGAGCATGTTTCTAATTTATAAAACGAACGAACGAGTGAACTATCTGAGTTATCATCATCTAGCGGACAACGACAGAGGGGTTTCTGAGGCTGTTTCTGATGTAATGGCCTCGAAGTAGGGATTGATATCCCTGTGTTACGAGTTACCACACAAGGAAATAAGCCAGGGGCGTCTCCCAGCACACCCAGCAAGAGTTAGATCTATGAAACTCATTAGTAGGTACTTTAAACAGCAGTACCTGCTTCAATGCAACAAAATAAAGGGGTTCGGGCATTTTGGTCATTATTACCAATGGACTTGAATCGTACATCGATGGATATGGATAGGTATATTCAAAAGAAAAAAAAGTTAACATCGGGTCACACCTGGGTTTGTTGTCCGATTCGAGATATCGGCTTATAAAGTATTTATCTCGGATAGTACGCAAAAAAAAACAATAAAATATGTACTGTATCGTGATTACTAAGGTTACTGTGTAGTGCAAGGTCGGCTAGGAGAGACCCAAAACACAGGAATGCCCTTCTCCCTCCCCCGGCCGTTCGAAGAAGATGTCATGTCTTTGGGAACTTATCAGCTCAAACTTGCAAAATCGTATAGCAGCTAGCATTTACAACTACTAACTAACTCTGTAGATATGGATGGGGGTAACTCTATTGATATGGATTCAGCGTTCATCTCGCAAAAGCGCTGCTTTCGTGCCATATGTAACATTCCACCCCTAACATCGTGCAAGGAACTGTTTCCTCCCCTGAACTTGCTCTCTAACGTCGATGTACATAATGGTGCTGGTTTTTTTCAAATCTCACCCACAATAATTATTTGTGCACAAAGATGACTATTCAATTAAATCAATAAGATATCAAGGAAAACTATTGCTACCCACAATACATACCCAATATTATAAAAGAAACAGTTACCCAAGTTGTATTTCAATTTATAACAAACTACCTTATTCACTGACTAAGCTTCCATTGAATATATTTAAGAATAAATTATTTAACTGGCTAAAAGTTAAATGTTTCTACTCAGTTGATGAATACCTTAATTCTAAGATTGACATTTGATCCATAATAATGATATTAATTTGTATTGTATTGTTTTTTAATTAGTTTTTTTTTTGTTTTATGGAAATTTATTTTGAATGATGACCTAAGAAGTATCATGATTTTTGTTATATTTGCATGCTATTTATATGGCTGAATGTCTATGAACTTTATGACGTAACTATTTATTAAATAAATGATTTTGATTATGATTACGTAATGGACTCTTTAACTCATCATCATCATCATCATCATCCGTGCGGTCTCTCCCTGTTGTGAACCCACACTGGTGTAGGGTCCCAGGGTCTGTCTTTCTTATTTTCTTGGCCAACTTCGCGCGGTCTTGTGCATCCTCAGTGGTGAGTTTGTTGGCACGCATGTCACCCTTAACGACGTCGAGGCACCGCTTCTTAGGTCGACCTCTTCTACCGGGACCTGGCAGGGGCGGCAAGGCCAGACATTTGTTGCCCACTTAGTTTTCCGATCTTCGTGAGACATGACCATACCAACGAAGGCGGCACTCCTGCAGCTTGTCTGCTATGTCACGAACACGAAGGCTGTTACGCACGCGATCTTTGCGTGAGACTCCACACATCCACCGCAGCATCTTCATTTTCGTGACGCGCAGCTCCTGCCTGTGTCGCTCTAGTAACGGCCAGGTTTCACTGCCATATAAAAGCCTAATGATGATTTTATAGACCTACCCCTTTAGCTTGATCGGCATTTTGGGGTCACAAATGACACCAGTCACCTCACGCCATTTGGCCCAAGCCGCGGAAACTCGGGTTCTGACGTCGCGGTCGATGTCCCCGGACGCGCTTAACACAGATCCCAGGTATTTGACACGGTCCGAGCGCTCGACCACGTCAACGCCTATGCGGACGGACTGGTATCTGTGGTGTTGCAGGCCATGTACTCCGTCTTCGCCACATTAAGTTCCGCCGTTTTCAAGTGTTTTTTTCCTATGGACTCTATAACTAACTATCCAGAGATATAGGGGAAGGTGCCTTTCATGACATACAAGAAAATACGTGGCTTTTGGGATTCAGTCTCGACACGTTAGGGCAAAGCAAAAATTTGTTATATATTAATTAACTCAAATAATGATACAATTATTCAACATTATTGTACATTCTTGGCAGGTCGGCTAACTGGGGGCTCGTGTGCGCATATTATTTCAATAACGTTGTATCTAGGATATGCTAGGCATGCATGTTTCACGGAACGTGCTCTTTTGAAGAATGTAATTACTAACGATGTTTAGTTTTTTAAGTACTTACCTTTTATTGTAATGCAGTAGGTATGTGTTATATGTTCTTAAGTTAAAAAGAGGTAAGCGGTAAACTATATTATAAAGAGGTAAGCGTTTGTGAGTTTGTATGTTTGAGGTACGCAATCTCCGAATCTACCAAACATATTTCAAAAATTCTTTCACTGTTAAAAAGCTGCATTGTCCCTGATTGCTATAGGCCAAATATTTGTTCTGAAATGAAGTACACGTGGGCGAAACCGCGGGCGGAAAGTAGTGTAAAATAAAAATATACTAAAATTAAAGTGCTGTCTTTTTAAAAAGTGTGTTGCGGAGTTTAAACGTGGACGGGAAAGCGTTGAAGATGGCCCTTGCAGTGGTCGACCATCAACGTCAACTACCGAGGATAACGAAGAAATAATTTGTGATATAATTTTATCTGATCGGAGATTGACGGTTAAGGAGATGATAGCTGACACTATTGGCATCTCAACAGAACGAACAAATCGCATAATCACTGTGCCTGATGGTCACGTAGTGAGATTAGGCACACACATTGTACGTGAATGAGTTCGTATATAAACTTTAGTAGAATTATAATAAACCTGACTATTGCCAACTGTTGTCTCATTTCACTGCGATCCCGTCTGTGGTTATAATCACCAATAAACTACACTTTTCCAAGGTGTCTGCGCGCTGGGTGCATGCCGCGGCTGCTTTGAGTCGGACAAAAGCGCGTTCCTCTGACGATATCTCGCGAATGTTTAGAGCTATTGAAAGCTGATCCACAGGATTTTTTTGAAAGATATGTTACCATGGACGTAACTTGGGTTCACTTTTTTACCCCAGATACAAAAGCACATTCTAAACAATGGAAAAGACCAGGATCTCCTATTCCAAAGAGGCAAAGGTGGTTTTATCGGCCGGAAAGGTAATGGCTTCGGTATTCTGGGATTCAAAGGGTATAATTATGGTTGATTCTTTAGAAAAAGGTTAAACTGTACATTCTGGTTACCACTGTAATCTGCTACGACGTCATAAACAAGAAATTAAAAAAAACGCCGTGGTTTGTTGGGAAGAAAAGTTTTGTTTCGCCAGTATAACGCTCGAGTTCACACATCAGTTAATATTAATAAATCCTTTGAATTATTAACCCATGCCCCATATTTACCTGATTTGGCTTCATCAGACTATTATTTTGTTCCAAAACTTAAAACCACTTGGGAGGTCAAAAATTTCCTAACAAAAAAGAAGTCAAAGCCGCTGTCGATGCATTTTTTGAAGGTTTGGATGGGGGATTTTTTAAAACTGGTATAGAAGGGTTGCCACGTCGATGGAAAATGTGTTTTAGTTCGAAGGGGAAAAATGGGGACTCATGTTGAAAAATAAATTATAAAAAAAATCTAGCTATTCATTTTCCTGGTTAGGCTACGAACTTTTTAAACACCAATCGTGATATTACCCTGTGAACAGCGACAGAGGGATTTCGGGCGCTTTGCAGCAATGCGACAAACGAAGAAGGCGGGACAGATTCAGTATTTTATCTCCAGTGGGAGGGTCTAATAACGAGCTAAGCTATAGCTTGACCGCCATAAAGTCTACCCTCCTGATGGTGCGCGGGACGCGGGAGAGGGATGCTTTCGGCCAATCAATCACTTCAATCAGTCACCTGTATCGTTTACCGACAGCGATAGACGTTCAACGTCAAACCTTGCGCGGTTGCGAACTTGTGTCTGCTACACCATGAGATAAATACAAACACTGACTTGCAAAGTCTACGTAATAAAAGAAAACCGGCCAAGTTCGAGTCGGACTCGCGCACCGAGGGTTCCGTACAAATTTATTAAAATTATTTTTATTATCTGATGCAACTAAAAATTTACGGTTTTTGCAATTTTTTCTTCATCTGTGCTATAAGACGTTGCTTCGTACTAAATTTCAAGATTCTGAGTTCACGGGAAGTACCCATTTGATTTTTTGACAGCTCCAAGGGACAGTAGACCTGAGTATTTGATATAAATTCCAGCTTAATACCTACACGCGTTCCTGAGAAAAAGGGTCTTGACAGACAGACAGATGGACAACAAAATGATCCCTTAAGGGTTGCGTTTTTTCCTTTCGAGGTAAGGACCCCTAATTAAGAAGTCAAGCAAACTGTGGCGAACTATCTTCAAAGAAAAAAATTGGAACAAGCGTCTTTCGTGTGTACATTCATTTCGTTTTTCGTATTGTGTTAATGAAGTTTTCATAGTGTTTTCGACGTTTTGATTTTTTTTACATTGTTATTGCTATGTCGTTAGTATAATGTATTCATGATTTTTCCAGGTGAAGACATAAATGTAAATAAGAAATTTTAAAGGCTACTGGCGTGTCTATGACAATATTGACATTTAAAAAGTAAAGTAAAAACGGTGGTATTTTTTCCCACGACTAATAAATAATTAATATGTATTTAATAAGTTGTTTATTTTTAATTAAACAAATACTAACACATCTGGAAGTTATACGTTTTCCTAAATAACAACACGGAGATTTTATCCATGTGTTGAGAACTCGAGATATCTCGCCGCGGCAGTATGCCGTGTGTGCGCACCCGCCGCCCCGCGTCCCGCGGACCATCAGGAGGGTCGATTTAACGGCGGTTTACCTATAGATGCATGACACTTAATGCATAACAGCATAGCACCTAGTTCTATGAAACAAAATAGTTTGAACAACTATGACAGCCGATAAGTGTCTAGATAATTATGTGCTCGTATGTCCAAAGTGGAACAGCGTGTGGAAAGTGGAATTTTGTGTACACCTGTCATAGATACTTGCATAAAAAAAAATATTTCTAATGTTGTTCTACAATGTGTTCATGTATGTACTGTTTGGAGTACCTTTTCCATAAATAAATAAACAGCAAACTCACCTCGGGAGGGCGTCCAGACGGCAAGTCCGACGGAACCGGCGCTAGCGGAGACGCCGGACGTCGCAACGTGACCGGCGACAGCGGCGCGGCAGGCGGCGGGGGCAGCGCCGCCTGCGGCGTGACGTCACGCGGCGCGGCCGACAGCGCCACGGGGCCCGGCCGGCCGCGCGGCGGCCGCCTCACTTGCACGTGGCGCGGTATCGGGCCGGGCTTGCGGTTGTAGGGGTTCGGCCGCGGCGAGTCCACGCGCTTGCCGGGGCCGCCGCCCGCGCCCGCCACGCGGACGCTCGCGCTCACGGGGTCGACGTCCGCTTCGTCTACCATCATCCGCTGAAATACATAATAATATTTATATCACATAAAATGGATACATCTGGCTAGCAGTTGCCAAATAAGCAATTATGAGAAAATTCAGTTACTTTGACTTAAAATCGAAATTAGAGGCTTTTAGCAACTTGGCCGACTTTTATAAATTTTTCGATTCATCATCATAATTACTATCAGCCTTTGGAAATCCACTGCTGGACATAGCTCTCCTACATAGAACGCCACAGCGAGCGGCTTTGGGCTAAACGCATCCAACGGCTTACTGCAACCTGCATCAGGTCATTCGTCCACTGGGCAGGAAAGCTGCACGCTGCGTCTCCCAGTTCGTGGTCGCCACTCAAGAACTTCACTTCTATTGGTCATCAGTTCTGCCACCGATTTGTCGATTAAATTATAATAACGATAATTAAGAATTGATACTAGGGGATCATATACACAGAGATCTGGCTACACTGGTTCTGAAAATTCTTACGAGAATTTGGTTAGGGCAACATTATTATATTTTATATCGAGGGACTAAATGAAGCCAGAGGTGGTTTGATTCCCGAGCGTGCGATGGAGTCAATGAAACCGAGGGAATATTAAGTTGGCGTTTAGTCTCGAGGTGCAAACTGTACTTTTCACTTTGAGTGCGAGAAAAATAGTAAATTTAGTACAAAAACATTTGAGACTACAAATTTACACTCTACAAAAATTATGCAATTTTCGCGGTCAGGTTTTTCTTCTGAACCAGTCACAGATTAAGAATTTAAAACACATGGCGACACCTTCTTTACGGACAAACCATGGAACTAAAACTCTCAACATTTTCGCAATGAAGATGGTCCGTCCGCACTCCACAGATTATAGTATCTATATTTACTGGCTGTTTGAGTTTGTCTATGTCAAATGAAGGAAATTAAAAAACTAATTACTTTTTACTCACTAGAGACTAAAGTGGTCACTATAGTCCTGCTTCGTAGAGCTATATTGGCGTACTTTTAGAGCATGAGAAGTGAAAAAAATATTATAGGTTCATAGCATGTTGTTGATGCAGAAACAACGGTCCAAGTAGCCATACCCGACTCATCACATCATAACAGGAACTGCTTGCTAGTCACTGACCTTATCTATCTTGAAGGGGTTGCCGAACATGTGCTGCCTGACCGGCTGCGACTCGAGCTCGCGCAGCTGCGGCGTCATCCTCTTGAGGTACTCCTGGTAGTTGCCCATCTGCGACACCGGCATCGAGTGCACGCTGTCCTCGTCCACTAGGCGCGTGTGCGCCAGCGACGGCTGGAGGAAGTTCGCGCGCATTCTGACCACCTGGAGTTGTAGCGGGATTGTGAGAAACACGCGCGTAAATTGGGCGTCGGATATTGAGAGCGTCGTGGCCTAGTGGTTCAGCACCCGAACTCAGATCGTGGATCAGAGTTCAAATCTGGCCAGAACCAAAATCTTTTGTGTTGATTGTTGAATATCCGACTAACTCTCCGGTGACGGAAAACATCGATAACAAACCAAATCAAGTCAGATAACAGCGGAAGGCTACCACGTTGGGTTCTAATACCATTAGTGAAAAGTGGGCTTCTGAGTGTTTCGTTCACCATGACGACACAGTCACTTGCCTCTGAATACCCCGCTTGGGATAAAGTCGTGATGGTATGTCTATGTATGTATGTAAATAAATATTGGGACCAATTACACCAAGATCATCTGACCCCAAACTAAGCAGAGCTTGTATGTACTACGGGTGTCAGAGACTGATAAACTTACTCCAATATTTCTAAATACATACTTAAATAAATAATAACACCCAGACACACCACAAACACAAATGTTCGTCACATGAATGTTTGTCATGGGTGGCGTCGAACCCACGACCTCCGGTGCTAAAGCACCAGGGATGAAGCAGGGAGAGTTCATAAGCAGCCAATTTAAACAAGCTGCCTTTAATATCAGTTCTGTAACCAGGCAATTGCCTGTAGTGAAGTAAAAACATTTCATGCTTATTAACTCATGGTTACAAAAACAACCATAAAAAAACGCGATGTGACACTGCAACTACATGACATCAACCAATATTCATCCTTATTATCCTAATCTTTCTCATAACACACAATTCAACATTCTGTTGGCCCGAACTGAAAGGTTCGGTGACTCGTTTCTTTGTTGTACCATCCAGACGTGGAACGCTCTTCCAGCACATGTGTTTCCTTCCTCGTATAGTTCCGGGTTCTCCAAGCGGGGCGTGAAAAGGCATTTTTGCAGGCCTTCAAGGTGAGGATGGCCAGCCCAGTGATTCGTTTGAATGACTGGGCTTGTAACCTAATATCTGGACCTCACCGCTTTCCATCAGGTGGAGTGAAGTCATCTTGACGGGCAATATAAAAAAAAATATAAAAAATAAGGCATCTTGATAACTGTCCACTTAAGATTCCAGTGTTTCCAAAGCTGGCGGCCAGGCGGAAACTCGCGCTATGCGAATACAGGGCTCTGGCAGACACTGCACTGATCAGGACCTAGGCACCCCAAAGGTGCTCTTCAAACTGTAAAATTATTGGCTGACTTTTCGATCAGTTAATTCGTATTTATATTTAAGTTTTTTGACGACACGATTGACGTAGTGCGCTGTAGCACGGTTTCTCGCCTTGAATTCCGTAGTGTCCCGGGTTCGATCCCCGGTCAGGTCAATTCAGGAAACTATCTTTTCTAAATTGGCTTGGGTCTGGGTGTGCTGGAAGACGCCCCTGGCTTAATTCCTTGTCTGGTACTTCGTAACACAGGGATATTTAATCCTACTTCGAGACCATGACAAGAGGTGTATTGTCTGACGCATATTTATTTATTTTATTAATTATTAAGTACTATGTTAAACTAAATTAAACTTATTGGTTTTTGTTAGTACCATGTCCTGCTTTGAAAAAGATACACACATTTCTTTTCTATACTAATATTATACAGAGGAAAGATTTGATTGTTTGTTTGTTTTTTTGTTTGTTTTTCCATAAAATAGGCTCCAAAACTTCTGGAACGATTTTGAAAATTCTTTCACCAATATGAAGCTACATTATCAGAGAGTGATATATTTTATTTATTATGATTAAAAAAAACCTTCAGTGAAAAATAATAATATTTGTAAATTAAGTCGGAGAAACGCGGGCGAGATGTGTTGCTTTACCGACGCCGTGACGTGCAATTACTTTTGACAGAACAACGTCTGTCGAGGCAGCTAATCTATTTTCACTTTAAAAGACTATTCTCCTTTCGAAACTTATCAAGTAATAAGTAATTCGAAACTTACTTATATCATCATACAACGAAAGTAGTTTAGTGAAAAATAAAACTGTTAGAAACAACTGAACAAGTACCTGATCTAACAGATCTCTCCTCTGGATATCGAAAGGGTTCCTGTAGGTGTGCGCGTGCGCCTTGTGCCGCGCGCGCGACAGCCCCACCACGAAGCCGCCGAACTCGTTGAGCTGGTCGCGCAGCGCCGCGAAGCGCTCCTGCAGGCTCGGGTGCGTCGCCAGCTCCTTGCGCAGCGGCGAGCGGGGCACGACGCGCACGCTCTCTGCTATCTGGACGGAACGGTAACTTTATGAGACAACGTCCTACAGTATTCTCCCCCCGTTGGAGGGGCTTTGCCTAGTTTGGGGGCTAGAAGTTATTTGGTTTCTTAATAAATATATTCAGTTTCGAGAGCGTCGTGGCCTAGTCGTTCAGCACCCGAACTCAGATCGTGGATCGTGTGGTCGCGATTTGTGTTCATTTTAAATATCAGACTTACTCTATGGTAATGGAAACATCGAAAAAATAACAAATCAACCCAGATAACGGCGGAAGGCTCACCACCTCCCATGTTGGGTTCTAATACCATTGGTAAAAAGTGGGCTTCTGAGTGTATCGTTCACCATGACGACACAAGTCACTTGCCTCTGAATACCCCGTTTGGGATAAAGTCGTGTATATGTACCTATATATATTTAGTTTACTTTATTTCGTCGTTGTCAAACCAAAATCTGCTGTGTACATTTATAAGATTCGCAGCAAATTCCTAGGCCTTGGCCTGGCCTTTAGGGGCGTATGTTGTGTAAAAAGCAGATTAAAAATTCAGCCATAAACAGACACAAGTTATAATTCACTCCAGCAAGCAATAAGAATTCTTAAAAAAAGTATTTATAGTTCCACACAAGCTCTGTAAAACTTTAAATCAATATGTAAGTGACCTACTTTGTCACATAGGTACTTTGTAGGCAAATAAATAAATAGGTAAAAATCCTGTTTACATACCTTTTGTGGATTATTACTAGAAGACTTATTGATGACATCTGCACACAGCTTCTCGAACTCGACCTTGGCTTGATTCTTCAGTCTTTTCAAGTAATTCAGTACCGAGTAACTAAGTGAGTTGTCCTGCGTATCCGGAATAACGCTCTGCAGTAGCGGTGCCGATGCGCCCATTTTAGTCAGCGCTCTACGTAGAGGCTGGAAAATGAAAGAGTACTTGCGTTACTTACAATGACGACTTAAGAGTTTCCTGATTCAAGTCATGAATATTATGGATGCAAGGGGTTTACAGTTTCACAGCAAAAGAACTTCAAAAGTGATGAAAACCCAAATTTGATCTTGGGTATGTACGATACAACTTGGATTTGCTGCACAAAATTAAAAGATTTCACCTAAAAATTGCAGTATTATTTGTTATTGTCAAAACTTAAAGGCAAAACTCCAGCAGATAAAACTATATACCTCATCATTTTATTACGTAATGCCATCCTTTAATACCAAAGTGATAAGGATGCTTGGCATGAAATAGTATCAGATTATAGTAATAGTTTATTACTCATGGATTATTTATTGTACATAGTCATTGGCTGAGCTATTTACTTGACTGATTAAAATACCCAGTCATTCTTCTAGCTATGAACAGTCAAACTAGGCTTCTGATGCCATACAAAATAAGCACTTTGTTCATAAATTCAAATGTTGCACAAAACTTACCGGTACATAATATGAAGGCATCCTATCCAGGTACTGCTGGAAGGCCAACTTCCACTCAGGCGTTGGCTTGCACCGATGCACCTTGAACAGATCGTCCAACAACGGCAGCAGCACGGGATAGTTGTACGGCAACACAAACAAGTTCACACAAGTCAGATTGGTTGATGCTTTCAGATACCCAAAGGGGTGGTTTACTTCGGCGTTTTTGCAGCCACTGTTTGCTACAAACACCTGAAATGAGAAAGGAGTTTTTCGATGAATTCAAAGATAGGTTCAATATGGTTGCAGAGCGATTCTGATAAATATCTGAATTGAAATTGACAGCTTACTATTCGTCAATAGTGAAGCATTTATTTTAGTTTAGATACTAAACCAAGCTTTGGTTTACCAGTCGAAAATAAGTGATTTTCCGAGGGTGTAAGGAAAAAATCGAGGCAGGACGTTGTATGAGCTTCTTATATGAAGTCATTAAACATCCTGTGTTATAACTTTACAATCTATTAAGACACTGACCTGCCAGCAAGTAGTAGGCTGTTTTCGCGCCAAAATAAACTGCGTAAGTGGACTTGGCTCCAACTCGTACTTATCGAACGGCAGATTGTCGATCACCATCGGCTCCTGACTGGAGCAAGTGAACTTGACCACAGGATGCGCCGAGCGAGGCGGCTGGAATAATATCAACGAGAAATCAAATTTCAAATTCGAATTTGTTGTGAACAAGTGAGGTCTTTAATTCTGGGTATCGGGAGGACTGCGCCGATGTCTGGTGCTTTTTTTTTCTTTTTGTTCACTTTTCGCGCTACCAAATGTGTCTTTATTTTAATTGTAACAATTAACAATTAATAATTTCATTGTATATAAATAATAATTCACTATGGGGTGGTCTACTGATACCTACACCTATGCGCACTTTGTGCACTTAAAGCAACAAAAATGTATGATAAAGTTAACACATAAGATTCACCATGACAACAGAACTGACTACAATGTAACCTCTACCACAAATACATTTTAACACTTTAGTTTAACTAACACTTTATATATTTATTGTGGCATAGAAAATAATGATTTTTTATCGGTATTTTTAATGAAAGGACGCAATGCCTGTTTATAGTCGATTTAAAAATTTACGAAAAACAGTCCATTTAAGAGACGTCTGAACACTAAGATTCAAATCAACATAGGAAATAGTTTCCGCCAGTTTAGCCAACGCGCGACCAACAAGTTCAGCAGATGGTAAACCTATTTTGAAATAAGTTATCTCTTTAAAAATAGGCTTTATGGATAAAAAAAAATACATATTTACAGTGGATAATGTTTGTTTTAGTAAATTGAAGTAAGTATGAGCATGTCAAGACAAAAGTAGATGCTAATATGCTATAACAAAATAAACCAACTTCAACAAAAACCACGACATAACACTCACCAAAGTAGGCGCATTAGGGTCAGGTCTAAACGACTCTGGTATAGGCCAGAAGCCGACGGCGAAGCCTTTCTGGGCGACCGTGCGCGGCACGTAGATGAGGCGCCGGCAGGAGTGCCAGGCCTGAGGCGCGCTTGAGCCCGCGGGCGGCGCTATTCCGGTCTGGTAAGGACCGCCGTTCCAACGCTGTGAAAAACAATGAAAACTATTACAAATGAAATCAAAAGTATTAATAAAAGATTTATTTCATTGTTTGTATTTGTCGAGTGGCCCGAAATTCCAGGGGCAAGTGTTTTCGGAGTTTAGTTATACTTCATTCATTAAAACATTAGAAATAAAAAGCAGGGGTGCCATGACGTTGCCATGACGATGACATACCTAAGTATAACTTGGCAAAATTTGAAACCCCTACCACCACGTATTATGTAACATTATTTAACTAAAGAGTATTAAGATTTTAGATTTGGTAGAGTTATAGTGACAGTAAAAATGTGTTTGGATAAAAACCCCTGCTTGTTTTAGGTTTTTACATCGACAATATTGTTTGATGCAAGATAAAATAATTTATTTAAGCAAAAGCCTCATACATTCTGAATTTCTGAAGTTACATTACTTTAAATGAGAACATTCAATTTTTGTGTATAAAAACAAGATTGAAAAGAGTAACCATCGAGTTTCTTGCCGGAGTCTTCTCGATCGGAAACAACCTCCGAATCGGTGGTAGAGTCACATTATGTTTAATTATGATATTAACTATCATAGTATTATTTTATGAAAGTTTATTTTTATTCAGTATATTTTTTCTATATGACTTGTCATAAGTACTTTTTAAAAGTCTATATGAATAAAGATATTTTTTACTTTACTTAAGTTTTTTTTTTTACTTTAAACAATTGAATGTGAAAGCTGCTACATAGGTCACACTAAAAGTGTCCGGAATTGGCCACTTACATAAACAATATTAAAAAGTTATTATTACTACATTTGAAAATAGAACTCTTTAGCCGTGGAATACAATTTGTTTCATTTGATTGTCAATTGTTTTCACATTGTGGCGTCATTTTAAAAATGGATTTAACTCGGGAAAATTTTCGTTGCATGATTTTTTATTTTGCATTTTTTTTAGTGTAATTTGTCAGCTCAGCAGAGGCTCGCTCGGCTTCAATCTGCTTTTGGCAAGAAGAAGAAGAAGAAGAAGCACCATGCAAGACGACCATTTATAGCTGGTTTGCAGAATTCAAACGCGTTTGTGTCAATCTCAATGCTGAAATTCGTGAAGGTCGCCGCACCGCTGTGAATAACAAGAACATCGATACTCTGCGCAGTATGATTGAAACAGACAGGCATGTGACCTACCATGAGATCCGGACATCTTTGTACATAGGCATGAGTCCAATACAGTCAATCCTACACAAACAGTGTGAGAAAGCTGTGTTCTCGATGGATCCCACACAATTTGACCCATGCTCAAAAAACGGACCGCATCACTTGGTGCCATGCTATGCTTGCCAGATACAACGAAGGGGCTTCAAATTTGGTGTGGGACATAGTAACGGGTGAAGAAACATGGATTTACAGCTATGATCCCAAACCCAAGCAGCAATCGAGCGTATGGGATGAGCCGAACCAACCAAAGTGGCGCGCGTGAAAAGTGCCTCGAAGCGGATGATTGCTTCTTTTTTTGATAAAACCGGACACGTGGCTACTGTTGCTTTAGAAAATCGTTGTACCGTGAATAGTGACTGGTACACGACCATTTCTTTACCGGAAATAATTGGCAAACTCCGAGAAAATAACGGTAAACGCCGTATCATCTTTCACCACGACAATGCAAGTTCCCACACGGCCAGACAGACAAGGATATAGGCTAATTACTTTAGTTTAATTAAGTATTCAAAAGTCGTCGTGATACAAGAAGGTTAGTCTCTATGTAAACATAGCTTATGAAAGGACCCCCTCTGAGCCACTTTTCCTTCAGATACGGAATTAACAAGACAATAACAAAAACCACCTCAAATGTTGACATTGCCTCACCTACTCACTTAGGTTTCAAGAAATGTATATCTCATAAAAAAACTATTTCAAAACAAAGCACTAAAAAGTAAAGAAATAATTGCGTATTCTTATAAAACTTATACGATAATATAATGTAGGCACAATTATTGTTATTGTTGGAGTCGGTGTCAGCCAAGGAAACACTGCAATATACCTATTTCTTTCATAACACGTTTACGTATGTATGTATGTAGGTAGTTACAAACCTACATTGGCTGACACAGACTCCAACAATAACAATAATTGTACCTACATTATATTATGTATAAGTTTTATAAGAATACGCAATTATTTCTTTACTTTTTAGTGCTTTGTTCTGGAATAGTCTTTTTTTGTTAAAATTTTTGTTTATTTCTTGATTTTCAGTGAATAGTTCTTATTTATTTTATTTATCGAAATCAAAAGTATCGTCCAATTGCTCCTAAGAATTGAAGAGTTCCGTTACTTTGTCATGGATTCCATAATCAGAACCAAACCAAACTCTCATCAAACTACCCTTGAAGGATATCCTTTCTAATAAAGAAGAAGCATCGAAATCGGTTGGCGTGATAATGAGTTATCCTTCCATTTGTCGCGCATTTTGTCTATCTAGATTTAAGACTTATATGGATTTCCCATGGATGTCACTCTCAGAACTGGACCAAATTAAAATGGGATAACACGGGCAGCATCAGCTTTCAAATAAAAAAACAATTATCAAAATCGATGGGCGTAATATTGAGTTATTCGTCCATTTGTCGCGCATTTTGTCTATCTAGATTTAGGATATAATATTATACATATATATATATATATATATACATATATACATATAATTATTTTAAGATAATATGTACCATCATGAAGCATTAAAGAACTATGAACTAACTATTATTACATTATTACATATTATTGTTTGCCTCTGGAAAATTACATTTTACAACTTTCGGACATGTTTCTTGAGTCTATCTTTGTACGTATGTATACTATCACATTCCTTTATGTAGCTGGGTAGTCCATTGAACAGCTGTGCTCCCTCGAACAATATCGTAATTTTGCCGTAGTTGGTGCGCGGGCTCATTAAACTTAGTTTGTTTCTATTTCTCAGCCCATGATTGTTTACTTTTTTGTTCAGTTTTTGTTGTGGATAATTGAACACCCAAAATAAAACAGATATAATTATTTGCAGATAATTACATAAAACATTGAAAATGAACGTTTTATCCCAGCTTTAGCCAGTAAAGAAGAAATTCTAAAACCCTAGCCCAAAATAGGTATGCATCTCGCACAGGCACGCGCGCTTCGCTCGCTCGGCTCGTGCAGCTGGCTCATGTCAACCTAACATGCTCGTGTCGCTTCGCTCCTCGGAACCTATTAAACCCACGACTTGCACAGCGAAACACTTTCTGTTTAAAAAGGTTTTCTGATGTGAAATTGAACAAAACTAATTATGTACCTTGTTAGGATCGCTGCCATTGCACCAACAGGCCAGTCATAATTGCCGCACACACCTATGGGCATTCTATACAATAACGAACAGACATGAACTACTGGTCCTATTTTCTTTTTATCCTTTGATATTATAACTAAAGAAATTTTAATAATTAAGACAAACGAATCCATTTATCTTTCCTACGTAAAATGTATGCCAAAGGATGATTCTGACAGTGAACTTTCTTTTTAGAGACCCCTTTTGGGCGGCACATCCGGCATTGTATACATTGCCTAGGCAAAGTATATAATGGATAATCATATTCATAATATGCCATACATTGCCTAAACGGACCCGGCATTGTATACATTGCCTAGGCACTGTATACATTGCCTAGGCATTGTATACAATACCTGAATTAAACACATTTCCGGTGACACATGCACTATTTGTAATGTTCAAAAGAATTTTAAACAGGTAACATTCACGTTAAGCAGTAGACCCTGCAGTTGTTTCCTTCTTTTATATGTCGCGACGCGATTGACGGACCAATCAGCTTGGTTGAGGAAAGCAGTTTTTGTGCGAGACTACCCCTCGTAGTCTCGCACAAAAACGCCAAAAGAAATTAGGTAATCTTTTAGGAAACAGGTTAAAATCACAAGGCGCTAGGTCAGGCGAAAATGGTGGGATGGACATGACAGGAAGGATTGACACATTTTTGAGTTGAAAAAGTCAAGTGTTCTGCCGCAATGTCGTGGTGCTAGAGAAGGTGCCGGATTCCTGACTTCAGTCGCTTGTCACACCACGCTGATACTACTGTTGGAGCACAAACTGTCACATACCATTCAGAGTTCACCGTTCTTTGATCCTCTAGCACTACAGCAGGAATGACCCGTTTTGCAAAGAAACGAGGCGACGATCTGTTTCTGTGTGCTCCGCGCACGGCGACATTTCATTGGAGTTGGTTCATCTTCAAAACACCATACAGTCGACTGTCGCTTTGTTTCGGGTTAAAGTTATTTAGCCATGTTTCGTCACCAGTCAGTATATCATACACGTTTTTTTTCTCGCCACTGTCGAATTTATTTATCATGAATAGGCACCAATCCACCCGACGGTTTTTCTGCTTATCGGTAAGTTTGTGGAACCCATCTCGAACAAAGTTTACGGAGAGTCGGAGAGAAAGGTGGTCGTGAATTATGGTTTGCATTGCTGATGATTCAATTCCCAGTTCTCGCTCCAGCTCTACAATACTCTACATACGTAATTCGTCTGTTTTCGCGAATAAGTTTTTCGACCGCACGAACGTTTTCTTGTGTGACCGCGGTTCGCTTCATCTTCAAGACAACCCCTTACTCTTTTAAATTCAGCAAAACCATTAAATACTGTTGCTCGCGATCAAGCAGACTCACCAAAAGTAGTAGCCAAAAGTTCAAAACATTCTTGAGGCTATAAACCTTTTTTAAAGTCATAATAAATCATAGAGCGAAAATCACGTCGACTGAGCTCGCATTGCTGCAAGCAAATTCCCGCCAGATTTTAAAAAATGATGCTCATTCAAATAAAAATAAAAATAAATATGTGTGTTCTATTTTCAAATATATCACTATCAAATCTATCGACTGGTGATCTTCTAGTGTATCTCACACACCGGTGGGCTACGGCTATCGAGAGTCAAGGGGAGGCATTGGCAGTAAGCCTAGACATAGAGAAGGCATTCGATCGGGTATGGCACCGAGGTCTTCTATCGAAGTTGCTAGCTTACGGACTACCAGAGAGTCTGTGCAAATGAGTTGCTAGCTTCTTGTCTGGCCGTAGCATAAGAGCCGTAGTAGACGGCAGTTGCTCCGAAACCATGGCCATAGACGCTGGCGTCCCACAAGGATCCGTGCTATCTCCAACGCTGTTTCTGCTGCATATTAATGACATGCTTTCATTTAATAGTATTCATTGCTATGCAGATGACAGCACAGTAGATGCATTTTACACGGGCTGTGCAAACAACCTCCATTACGTAGTGTAATAAAGTCGCTAACAACTTGTGTCTAAAATCGAGAGTACTTTGTCCAAAGTCTCCGATTGGGGCCGGGATAACTTAGTCCAATTTAACCCTACCAAGACACAAGTTTGTGCGTTCACCGCTAAGAAAACCCCATTCGTTGTTACCCCACAGTTCCTCAACACACCACTTACCATCTCTAAGAGTATTGGGATCCTCGGTATTGACATCTCCAGTGATGTGCAATTCCGAAGTCATCTGAATGATAAGATCAAGCTGGCATCCAAGAAGCTAGGTGTGCTTAATAAAGCGAAGCGGTACTTCACATCGGAGCAAAAACTGATGTTATATAAATCGCAAGTACCATGTGGAGTACTGCTGTCACCTTTTTGGGTGGGAGCACCAGGATACCAGCTTGAGGCTTTTGAGTCGTTTCAAAGACGAGCTGTGAGAATAGTTGACGATCACAAACTCGCAAGTGGCATGGAACCATTAGGTCTGAGGAGAGACGTTATACACCTTATACAATGGGTTGTGTTCCGAGGAACTGTTTGAAATGATGCCTACAGCTACTTTTTATCATCGCACCGCTCGCCATCAACAGGGTGTTCATCCTCACACACTGGAACCCCAATGGGCGCGCACAGTGCGGTTTTAGAGGAATTTCCTCCCGCGAACAATCCGATTGTGGAAGAAACTCCCTACCGAGGTTTTCCCGGGGGAATACAGTATGGGGTCCTTTAAGAGGAGAGTTAATAGGTATCTCCTAAATGGTCAGCAACGCGCACGTAGTGCCTCTGATGTTACAGGCGTCCATAGGCTTTGGTAACTGCTTACCATCAGGCGGGCGGTAAGCTTGTTTGCCACCTTGTGGTATAAAAAAAAGTATCAATAAACAACTAGCCTATAAGATGGAGTATAACTTGCCAGTGTCAATCAAATGAGTAAAGAGTATCTAACTTCTTTTGGCATGTCCCTCGTACCACTTCCTTTTTTGTAGAACTAACTCATCCCTCTGTAAAACAACTTCATGTCCTAATATCAGGAGCCGGGAGAAATCCATCCCTAAAAATAGCAGGACTGCTAACATCTTCCGAAATATTTATTCATTAATTGGTCTACATTGCAGAACATTTCTTCGCGCTAGGTACGGGCATAGTACGCTTTTTGCTATGTTTTGGAAAAATTTATCTGATTTCGTCTGTTCCCTGCTCATTGCTGAACCTAAAACATTATTATTAGCTGTGCTCCGTCGGAGTCATTAGTTATTCAGATCACTTTATTTCTGATTCAAGCTCATAATGTAACATCACGCTATAACACGTCTGTTCTAAAAACGATTCCAACGTACAGAATATTAAATTCATACTAAATTACAGCTGAAAAAGGAAAGAGCTGCTAAAAATAGTGCTTACTTAGAACTCCTAAAACACCTGCAATGGGCATATTTCAAAAAGCTTACCCCATTTCTGTCACCATCTACATCAGTCTCCTTATCGACGTCATGATTGGAATCGTCGATCTGTTCGCCATCCTTGTTAGTTACTCCATCAATTGGCGGTGGGTCTGGGCCGATCTTCTCAAAGTTTATGACGACACCACTCTGCACTTTTTGCACCAGACTGTCGATGCACTGCATCATCATACGGTGCGACGTAATGCAATAGGATCGACCTAAAAAAAGAAATGACCATCCATTAGAAAGCAATGTCACAGGTCAGGCAGGTAAAGACAGTATCACAGGTCAGGCAGGTAAAGACAGTATGTGATACTTGTACTTATTTTATTCTGTGCTTGTGCCTAAAACTGTATAACCTAAATATTTGTTCAATTGTGAAATAAATCAATACTTATTATTATTCTCTTTATTTAACATAAAACTTATTAATAAAATTTGTACAGTATTCTTATAAAAACAAAGATTTATAACAAGAAAAACAACTTAAGAATTATAATTATAAAAACTAAATAATTACAATTATAAAACCTAAGCTTATTAGTATATTTATATCGAGGGACCAAACGAAGCCATAATATACCAGAGGTGGTATGACTCCCGAGCGTGCGAGGGAGTCAATGAAACGGAGGGTATATTAAGTTGGCGTTTAGTCTCGAGGTGCAAACTGTACTTTTCACTTTGAGTGACTCTCTCAACATTTTCGCAATGAAGACGGTCCACACTCCACGGTTAATAGTATATTTTTACTGGCTGTTTGAGTTTGTCTATGTCACATGAGACCTCACACATCTTTAGCCAAGAGAGTTTGGCTGGGAGGTGTTAATGCATCCGCCGTATAATCCTGACCTTGCACCTTCAGATTTCCACCTGTTTCGTTCTCTTCAGAATTCTTTAGGCAGTGTCAGGTAAACATCACGAGAGGACTGCCAAAACCACTTGTCGCTGTATTTTGATCAGAAGCCTCAAAATTCCTATAGCAATGGGATTTTGTCCCTACCTACAAGATGGCAAAAAGTAATCGAAAAAAATGGCACCTACATACTTTAGTTAAATGTAAATAAGCTATGTTAAAAAATGTTTTCAATTTTCATAAAAAATGCGTAGAAACTTTTTCCCCAACCTATTATTTTTAGAATTGGCTCAGTAAGCACTTTCATTAGATACCACACACGATAGGTTTCAGTTTTTTTTTTTTATTTCTATTACAAAAAAAGATGACGCCATAACCTTTTTTTTCTTTACTTTTTTTTCCGTGCTACGGGTCAAATTGATTCGTATGGCCTAAAGATCAATTGTTACGAATTTCATGCCTTTATCACCATTTTCCTGTTTTGACTGAATTTCGGGGTGTACTGCTAGGCACTAATATAAAAAACAATAAAAAATCTTGACTCTTTAAAACATGCATTTGAAGAAACTTGAGACAAAAACTCAGAAGAACATAAGCTTTGTATGCTAAAATATTTTTTTTACAATAATACTACAGACCACCTTGACACCTCCTGAACTACACAAAAACTATTTAGACAGGTTTACACACAAAGGGCTTACACACTATCCTTTGTCAAATTATAGAGATGTTGCATTTCATAAGGGTGTTCATTTTATTAGATGGTCATTACATACTTGAAGGCTTACATCAAAGATTTAATACAGTCATGCAGGGCCTAGTTTGTTTATAAGTTAGCATCTTGTTTATGTACTGCTCGCAAGAATATGTCAAAGTGCAATATTACACAATGAAAATGATACATAAATAAAATTTATGGAGAAATAAATTTCACGACGACCTTTGGCGCTATAGACAGGTTCTCTACCGTGACTAACAGGTCAGTCGAAATTTGTATAGATAGCTAGTCAGTTTGTAAAATGAGATAAATCCGAAGTGTATTCATATAAATCTTCTGCATCATTCAGGATTATTGTCTAACTCTAATTGGGAAATGACGTAACTATACTCGCTATTTGGCGATAAATTTGATTTTTCTATAATAAAATTTATTTACAGGTTAAAGTTATTAGTTAACATCAAGGTTAGCAAATAGACCTTTTGGGCACTGCCATATGTAGTTTCGCGCCCTCCTATGGTTATCATTAAATCACGAAAACGTATTCCCTGTACATTTTTTTTTGCTAACAGTGTCTTTCCAACATAATAGTAACTTTGGAATACTTCAAAACGGGACTGTTACCATGTAGCTTATTTATTATGAGTATCCAATATGTCGGTACTGTTGCAAGCGCCATGATCACGGAGTGACTGAAGATCTTGTGGGTGAGCTGTAATTGGCAGACATCGGTCTACCCTCCCATAAATAAGGTACATGGTAGCAATCCCATTTTGAACTAACCTTATTGACCATGGAAGTTAAAAGAAATAAAATAGTTACTTGTTTTGGTTTCACAGCATCGCGTCGCTGAGGTCCTCAATGTATTTACAACTAGTTAAGTCTTATTTTAATGTAGTCATGTTAATTCAATAATCAAAGGAGCTTACCACCAGTCACTTCACACATGGCGTCGATAGGTGAAGAATCAGAAGGGACAAGGCCAGTATCCCTCTCCACTGCTGGTGTACCGGCCAGTCGGAGCACCAATGAGAACAGTCTTTGGTCCCAACGAAACGGCTCTCGTGTCAACTCAGATCCAGGTATAGGGCAATTCATAGGCAGATTGAACTGGAGAAAAGAAATTATTGTAAAACAAACTGCTTAAAATTTGAGTATGTGTTTGCTATTCTAAAAATACCTAGTATGTATGCAGTATACCATGAGAGTCAGTCAACGTAGAATTTTCATCTAGGTCACTTTTATACACTAAAGTCTCGACAATATGCATAAGTGAGCTTTTTTTATCATAGTCTTAGTGCCTTAATATTAGTTTAGTAGATACATATAGTCCACTCAGAACCTGAACAGACTAAGGCAGCCAGGATTATCTTATTTGAGTTTAGATAAATACTTATGCTTTTGTTCAAGGTACTTTAATATAGCGGCTACCGCACAGAATGTTGTAATACCTTATCTTAACTTTTTTTTCTGGACGCATGTATTACATGCGTAACCTATTATTGTTTTTGTCACAATATTTTGAATGTATTGTAATGTTTCTTTAATTGAATAAATAAAATAAATAATAATACAGGGTGATAAGCCAATAAAAAAGAAATTTTATGCCATTACAACTTGTTATATCTTCTATGATGGCAGCGGCAAATGATTCTCCTTTAATTAAATATCACTAAAATATGACACTTACTTCTTCCTGAATGCCAGCATTACTTGACAATTTTCCTCCATCTGTTATAACAACAATAAGAGATGGTTCTAGGTAAAATGGGCATCTGCCTTGCCCATATGTGTCAATTCCAGTTTGCATTCGGTTGATGTTCAAAACATCAAATGCATGCTTCAGAGCAGCACCCATAGTGGTAAGACCAAGGCACTGCAAATTCTTCAATTCGTTCATAAATGTTGCTAGGTTTTCCTTCCATCCTGCCTGGAAACAGACATTATTACTTAAGCATACTTAGGTACATCTTTCATTTTCCGACCCATATGTTTAATAAAGAAATGCTGTACCTAGACTAAAAACATAGGTAGGTACCTATACCCCATTAAAAGTCTCTGCAGTCATTAAGTACCTAACTATCTATCTACAGCATATAGAATAGACTATTATCATAGATAGGTTAACTTCTTAGGGATAGGCTTAGCTTAGGAATAATTATGTCAATGCTGCAGAAAGAAAGAAATTGGTAAAATGATGATAAATATGGTAAGATCTTATAAGAAATGGGTGTGTTTATCATCAAGCGTAACAATATCACAGGGCCAACGATTTTGCTTCTCTACTACGCACTGTTTCGAATTTCCCCCCCAAAACCACCAAAACGCCATTTCGTTGTATGTTGGCTGGCGGGCCAATGAGAAAGCGATGAGAGCGCAGTCGCGTACGCTATCGGAGAGGCAGCAACGGTGGCGGCGGCTCGTCCTGTTTACGTCGTGCTGTCTATTTCAGTAAATTTTGCACTTTCGCAATATGTTTTGTTCTGGATTGCAGATTTAAGTGTTTTACAGGTTGACCCCCACAGGACAGGCTTTGATATGCTCGCTCACAGTATATACAACAAAAATATCCTCGATAACGTGTTCACTTTGATGTACTAACCTTGATGTTCGCGGGTGGCTCTTCGAAAGTTAGAAGCATATATCTGTCGCCTCGGCTCTCAGCAGCACGTTGCCGAACCTAAAGAATACAATAACTAATCAGTTCAACACACTAACACGCGATAAACAAATCGATCACAAAAACGAGGCGGTTGACGAGTCGATGACACTGCACGTACCTTTACGAACGTTTCCACAGCGCCCTTGGCTACATCGAGCAACGTTGGGCGTCCGCCCAAATAAGCTCTTTGGTTCATAGACGCTGATGTATCTATTAGAAAGACTATTATAGTCATCGTGAAAATTGCCTAAATATCCTTTTATTAGACATTAAAATATGCGCACGCTATTATGAACTAAGAACAAAAATGGCCGCTACATCGTACGCCGACTCGCTGAGGGGCGACCGTCCGACAGCCGCTTCGACGAGCAGCTGAACAAGCTACGCCACGAAGACTCCAAAAGTACCACGTGACCTAATCATTCGTTCGGCTATTCTCGTGCTCCAATAGAAAAACGTTCGGTAACATTCGTATCCTAGCAATAATGTTGCCATATACGTCCCTTAATTTACCTCCTGGATGAGTGCTGAGTAATTTTAACAGAAGACAAACAACAAGCGTAACATAGGTAGCGAAGGATGATCTTCAATCAAATATCCACCTGAAACAATATTTGAGATTGTTATTTAAGTTATTAAGGAATAAATCTGGAGAAAAGTCTACAAGACTAAAATTGCAAAACAAATTGCATTGTTTATTGATGATTAATTAAATGAATGACGAACTATATTTTGAGGAAGTACCTATAAATAATGTTGAATAAGATGAGAACACAATCAGACTTAACAATACTTTAGCCAACCGTTAAACTAAAGTCCTATTTTCCCTGATAGAAAGATCAACGCGATACCTTAAATCTCAAATGGCGTAACCACCAAAACACAACTTTTCAAGAGAGCAAAAAAACAAAAAAAAAAATATTTTTTTTAATATAACTTTATTAATTTTAATACAATAAAAATGTTTTATACATCTAATTTCTTAGAATTTTGAGATGAAGGCTTCAGTTAGAACTCTTTGCACCTAAATCTTATATTTAACAAAATAAAAGTCGGTTACGCCTTGTGAAAATATGACAAAAACGCGTTTACACCCCATAAAAAACACGATTTTTTAAGAGGTTAAGGTCGTATGTCCCATAAATAATAAAAATTATATAATAAGGGGTATTTTCTTCTTCTTTTATTGAATTAGGTACAATAAACGAGTAAGAGTATTTTAGTAAACAAAATAAAATCTAAAAAAAGCTAAGGCCGAGAGAATAAGAAGGCCTGATTTTATACTAATCGTAATTTAATGACCTTAATTCTTAGTCACATTAGTTGTACTTATATTAGTATAGTATTAACGTAATATTTAACTTTAAAATTCAATTAAAGTCTTAATAGAGTTAGAAAAGATACAAAAATAGTATTAATATAAAAATCAATGAATCAATTAGCTACGTTGAAAAAGTAAGAGATTTTAGAAAGCCCTAATTTTTAATATCAGTCTTTTTCTGAGTCTGTATCTCCGTCCTCCACATCAGTGTCTGGTAATACATCCGGCACAACTTCTGCTGTTGGTAATCGGCGATATTCTTCGTGATATGTTTTTGGGATAATGCCGTCTGTGCACAGTTTTAGGAGGTTTTGGTATTTCATTTTTGAAATAGGTAGGCGTCTTGTGAACAAAGGTTTTATTGTGTAGTTTAGTTCTGTCTCTGTTTGTTTATCCATCTCATTATCGTTAGTCGAACTAGTCATTTTCTTTCTACCGCTTCCTTTCCCTTTCCCCTTTCCCTTTCCTTTACCCTTCTTTTGAATATTATTTTGACCTAGAGCAACTTGTTCTTCTGAGGCATCTTCTTTCATCGAGTATTTTATTTGAATAGTGTGTGGGTTTTTCTTCTTGAATGTTACGACTCTAATTTCTTTAAACTTCATGGCCTTTAATGTTGGGGTTGTAAATGTTTGGTTGGCGACCTCACCAAAATTTAGAAAATCAGAGTGATCTAACACGATGACATTATAAGGTCGTGGTGTCTTTCGTGCTGATGAAAAGTATGTCGGCCATTGCGATGGGCTCCACACAGTTAACCGTCTTACCTGCCTTTCAATCACCGCATGAACCGAGTCCACTGGCATGTAAGTATGCCCAGGCAATAAGAAATTTAGTTGAATAACCTCTATACTCGTAGACGTTTTCAAAAAGTGGTTTAAAGCAGCCAAAACAGTCTTGTTTTTATTTTGACCACCGCACGAGTCACAGTAAAGTAGAATATCTTTTATTCCTCTCTTGTCGACTTGCTCGAGATACTTTAACAAACAGGTAGCGATTTCATTGCTACCACGTTTTCCTTCAGATTCTCCCCAAGTGTAACAAAAAACATCTTGAGTGCTACTTTCATAAAATGTCAAATTATACACAGAATATTTCCTGGAATAATAAAGAAGCATGCTCTCTCCGTGCGGGGTGTTCAACACTTTTTGTAGATCGAAAGATGTTGTTAATGTGTCATTTTTTAAAGTTTTTAGCTTCTGATGCACTTGAAACCTTTTATACGTTGCTCTTTTTTCTTCCAAGTGTGTCTTAAGTCGGTTAGTATCTTCGGCATCATTCTCTTTTTCATTATTTTCAACCTTTGTGCATAGAACGCACTTGTCTTTTTTAGGCACGTGGATGCCTATGTTGTACTCATTGAATATCTTCCTAAATATGGCTTCACTAACAAAGTCTTGATTATTTGCTTGACAGTCATCTAAGTAAATGCGATAAAGATTTGTCACATTTCGAAACTCTTGAGGTAAGTATACTTTGTTGCTTCTTTTTCGGCTGTAATGCGATGGCATGACGGGCAATTTTTGTATAAAGTTACGAACATATTCTTTTGTCTCTTCTGTGTATTTTGGTGTAGTTGTTGGTTTTCTCTTATCTTTTTGGGCCATATCATCTCTTGCATTTTGCACTGTGTATAGCAAGTATTTTTGGGTGATGTCTATGGTATGCAGTAAAAATTGTTGATACACTGGTCTGTGGCTTTCTCCGTCATTAATAAAATATTCATATGTGCCTTGCCTACGACTTTGTTCCGTACTTGTCCTTTTCCTCTTGACCGGAATGCGCAGTGTACATCTGACTATCCAATCGCGCCTGCGCTGAACATCTAAGCTATAGAAGTGATTGAACAAAGAGGAACGCTTTTCTTCTGTTATGTCATAACATTTCTTGCTACATTTTCCTTTTTTGCACGGGTTTTCTTTCATCTTTTTCTCTTCAATATTTATTCCTTTTCTCGTTTTGTATTCTTTTCCTTCGTCTTTTAATTTCTTACGCATTTTTTCTTTATTATTGCGCTTTTCTTTCTTTTTGATCAAAGTATTACCCTCCGGATTGTTCTCACTGTTTACTTCTTTCCTTAGCTTCTTTTTCTTGTTCTTCCTTTTATCTGTTAAACCATCGCTAGAATAATTTGATTCATCGTATGACCATAAGTCAGAGCTACCAGCCGAAAAATCTTTTTCGTCTTCGGATAAAAAATCAATAAAGTTTGCTTTAGCCACCTTACGTTTCTTTTTAGTTATTCTTGTGGGTTGAATATCATGATTCATATCTCTGGAAGTGCTTGCAGAAAGCATGTGTTTATGTGGTAGAGAACATGCGGCGAGTGAATGCCTGGCATCATGAGAGTTCTTTTGTGGCGTACTAACGAGTATTTTGGAAGAAGCTTTTATGTCTACACCGATATTAGTAGCTGAAGGTGATACTGAAATTGGCTTGCTTTCAAAATTAGAGTCTTCTATTTTTATAAACGTTTCAGATGGAGAACGAGCTTCAAAAGAAATCTCCTTATACGAATCACCAGCCTTTTGAGAATGATCAAGACACGTTTTTCTGGAAGGTGATTTTTCTGTACGTTGTTCAAGTTGTAGATGTTCTTCACTTGGTGGTGTCATGGCTACGTGCTGAATAATAGGTGATATATCAGGGAAACAGTGAGCTGCAGAAGAGAGCATAGAAGGTGAATGGCTAGAATTTGAAGGACTTGCATGCAGCGTGTTGGTAAGTACCTCTTTAGATACATTTAAATCATCATCTAAACTATCAAACAAATTTGATCCAGAGCACGTCCGGCTAATGTCTAGGAGAACAGCTGCCTCTGTCATGTTTGTAGAAGTGCTTGAATGTCCTGAAGGCAAAGGTACTGGTTGTTGTTGGTCATCTGGGATAATAAGATTTTCCTCGAAGTTATCGGGAGCTGAAGCCAGGTAAGGAATATTCAAAGTTTTTGGAATATTCGATGTAACAGGAGCTTTCATTAAAACATCAGAGATAATATGATTTTTTTTGGCAAAGGGAATGACAGTACTTTCATTTAGTTTTTGTGGACTCGTGAAATATGGATGCATCAATGGTAACGAATATGTAGAAGTACAAATTATGTTCTGTTTTGTGCGAATATTTTCTGATTCACTGTCACTGTTTTCTATGACATCGTTGCTGCTATTGTGGATGGACGTAGTTTTATCAACACCCTCATCAGTTTGACACGATGATGGCCTAAAAAAAACAAGAATTTTGTATAACGGTGTATGGAATACAACGCTTATTATCCTAATTTATTAATATTATAAAATGAAAGTGAGTTTTTTGGTTTGTAATTTTTCCTTCTATTTTTGTGTCCCTATTTCATGTTGCAACCAAACAACGAATTGACGTAATTTTTGGTGTGGAGAAAGAGGGAGAGTTAGAAACCGACATAGGTTATTTTATGCTGCGGGCGCAGCATCAAAGGGTGAGAGGGGGTTGTGCGGGGTAAGGGGAAAGTAAGGTGTGGGATTTCCCCAGTTTCGGCAACCTTTTTCAAAACAATGGCATAGCCGGGTAAAAAATAATGATTCCTGTGAGTGCTTTTGTAATGTTTTCAAACTAACTTTGAAGTACAATTTTTTTTTATCTAAATACAGCACGTGCTATTTTTTTATACTTTTCGGTTTCTCATACTACATAATTTAAAAATAATAATTTCTGAAGTGGCCGCCACTAAGACCGCACTCCATATAATTTTGCCCATTCTTCTTTCACCGTTCACTTTGGTGTTTTAAACTCTCGCGCGCAGTTTAATGTTCTCGAACAAAAAGTCGCGCGCGACTCAAAAGTTGGGATGTAAACGCCAACGCTTGTTACTCATCATGTTAGATACAGTGGCGGTTAAGACGTTAACTAATCTTATAAGAATTTTAAACAATGGTT
The DNA here is from genome assembly GCA_947369235.1 of Udea olivalis. NCBI lineage: Eukaryota > Metazoa > Arthropoda > Insecta > Lepidoptera > Crambidae > Udea > Udea olivalis. Next base: position 10,259,916 of record OX376341.1, on the reverse strand, counting down.
GTAAACGCCGTATAAAACCACTTTTTACCTAAATGTGTTGTCAAATAAATGTCCAACAAAAGATATTTCTCAAGAAAAAATGTTTCAAATAAAGTTGTTACGTTTTACCTACTACTTATATTTTAACAAAGCTAAGCTAAAATCACCAATGTGAAATACTCACTACCTATTTGATGTAATAAGGAGTAACAAATATCCATACATCTTTAGTAGGTACTACTTGTGTTTTACGTTACGTATTAATAATGACTATATCATAATAATTTACCAATGAGCATAGGTCCTTCTGACGTTATTTTATTCATTCTGAAATAAGCACTTAAGAGGTACAAATAAACATAAATACCTTGTCATTTTGCGTTGCCGATCGGCTAGCGCAACAAGCTGTTGACGACGTTTCAGCAAAGCATCTAATTTATTCTCTTTAGACTGCTCCATCGCACACGCTTGCTTGTTTACAAATAAACTAGTGCATGCTTTTCGCACGTCTCCGCTCCCCGCAATCTTCCTACCCCCGCGCATCAATACTGACACTCATGTGTTAAGCGATTTTGGGTGTAAACGACTGTCTTTAAATTGCAATTTTGAATAATAGCGTGTCTTACCAGTCAATGCCTTTTAATAATAAAAATATTGTGAGGTGTAAACGCCGAAACCGGCAAATGATATCCCTTACCCCCTTTTGTTATGTCATTTTTTTCACGTCACAATAATTTCTAGGGGCGTAACCACCAAGTAAAGTGGGATAAGTGTGATACGCCATATTAATGTATTAAAATATCTCGTTACGCCCTGACGTCGTTCATGCATTAAATTTATAGCCTTTTACGACCTGTTTACCTTACAAAAAGTGTTCAAATTTAAAAAAACATTGGGTCGTAGTGACCATTTTTTTGCGAATCTCAGGATTTTAAATATACAGGTCGATAGAGAAAAAAAAACTATATAAAACTGCATTCAAAAGCAATTTTGACCAGATTGGCGGTTACGCCATTTGAGATTTAAAGTATCGAACGGATCTAGGAGTAATTTGAATGATTTCTCGACCATATTATCTTCCGTCTATATTAACCTTCTCCAATGTTAACTTACATAAAACAGTAATTTACACATTTAACTACAAGATAAATAAGTAGCTGCGTTTTTTGTCTTCATTTATGTTTGCATAATTATTGTCCTATTTCATAAAAGATGTTAATAAATCGTACTAGCTTCAAACTACGAGTACTTAACCTCATCTGTTGAGAAATGCGTTGTATGAAATTAATTTGGGTGTCCATTAAATACCATGAAACGAATGATTCAAATTTAAAAATTTAAAAATCCCTAAAAGACTTGACTTAAAGTTAGTTCAACTAACAATGAAGATTCAACAAACTATTACCTATACATAATCATGAAAATTCATAGTAAGGGAAGACGATTAAAATCATGCAATAGTTTCAATCTCTAAGGTGATCTTGAAATAATGAAAGTTATTTTTAACTTACATATATATTTTGTACATCACTTTCTGACTATGCTTCATCGTTTTTATCATTAATGGTAAATTTTATGTTTTTTAATCGTTAAGAATTGAGTCGGATATGAAAGATATGATTTTGATGTTATGGATTGTATCACAATTTTTAGGCATTAGGCGTTTCAGTTGAGTGGAGGAATTTCAGTTATGGATTTAAATATGGATCCCGTTAATTTAGTAGGTGGATAGGGATGAATTCACACTACTTATGAAAATTCGTTTCACGACGTTCATTACAGCATTATTTCACCTGGAAGAACATTCTCTGGGAGGATCTCTCCAGCGAACAGCGAAGGTTTTTAGTAAAACACAACAAACAATTATTTCAAAATAATTTAACATTTTTCCTCTTAAGTGTGGATAAAAATACAGCATAAAAACACTGGCAACTACTGGCAAGTATTGCATTAGTAAGAAGTACATGTACATACCAAAAAAGGCAATAATTAGGTACTAATTAGTTAATTTAACATGGCATGAAAAACAGTAGCATTATTTAAAATACTGAGAAATAAAAACAGTCAATGATAGGTAGCTGTAGTTTTACAAGAAATCACAAGTTAAATAGAAGGCGGTAAATTCAAAACCCTGTATGGAGTCAATCAGAAAGCTACTGGAAACAAGTAGATAAATAGCTCTGTATCGATATGGTTCAATTTAATTAATACCAATGAGGCTGAGTCATTTTTTCATAGCCTGTTGCAAGTTGCCACACAACTCTGCTCCTCTGCTTTGCTCCGCTTCGGTAGACAGGCAGCCTTTGTATCCTTAAAATATCCCACGTACGTTTAAAACCGAAGCAGGTAAAGAGATTTAGGTTCGTGAAAAATTTTGAGGTTACTGAACAACACTGACTGAGGTTGTAGAAAATTTCTTTGCAGGTCTTAAATACAAGTAGGTAAACCTATAAAATAAAGCCAGGCTGTTTTATTAGTAAAATATATTAGTCGCAATCTGTGACAATACAATAAAGACAGGAGTGACAAATGACAGTGACAGATAATAATCGGTTTCAAATTTGGACCCTTTATTAATCTCCACAAAGATAGAAACTAGAAAAACTCAAGCGGGATAACAAGTCCCAGGGTCAGGTCGATTTTTTTTACTTTCTATCTTTGTGTAAAAAAATAGAGCATTGTTTAATGCTAAAAATAAAAATGTACTTACACTTTATTATTATTAGGGCAAAAGCAAAGTTGGTTATGAAAGATTTAGGTTGCGTCATGTAAAAAACATACCAGCCTTTCTCAGGAAGTTTGCTCGTTACGCTAAACAGTTCCAATAAATATTTTTTAGTAAAAAAGATTTAAGTAAGACAAGTACACTTTTTCTTTCTCAGCATCACGAACTTTATTTGTGATTAAAAAAACAACCAAATTCAAAATTAACAAAAATTCTCTTTATTTATAACATCAACATTGTTTGGCTTCTACCGAATAAAAAAATACGAGATCAGTGGACAAACACTAAGATAATTTCAGTAAAATATATCCTAAGCGTCACTCTTTGTTAATTTCATATTGTCTTATTCCAGTTTTCGCAAATCTTAATGCAGTGATTAGGGAACTAAGTTTTTCAAAAGAAGGGAAAAGTTATTGATTTTAACTATACATAATTTTGTATTTTTGGTATAGATTTACTTTAATTTATTCTAATATTTATCTTACTTAAAAAATGAGACAGTGACGCTAAAGAAAAGTAAAGCTAGGCTTACATATTCACACTAATTAAGTAATTAATACTGTAACAACAGTTATGTTTTGCATCTTAGTTGAATCTGTATTATTAGCAGATCTTACAACGATAATAATAAGACGCTAAGCACCGTAACACTCTTTTTAGAGAATAACATTAACTATTTATCTTTAATAAATATGAATCATTACAATCAAAGTACAAGGTGGATATGGCTAAAGGGTAAAAAATCCTCCCCAAAGCCACCTGGCCCAAAAAAGGCACAACCCGCTGCTACCCCAAAAAGGGCACTGCCAGTTGCCGGCCCCAGAAGGGTGCAGCCCCCTCGCTCATCGGCTGTAGTGGTGATACTGCAGCCAGACGCCATTGAGCGGGGGTTTGCAAATAAGACGGCCTTATTGAAGGCTGGAGAGGTGGTTTCGCTGCCCGACTTAGGTATCCCTGGAGTATCCATCCGGCAGACGGCCACAGGAGCACGCATGCTCGAGCTGGCGGGGGCCAGAAGCGCCGAGGCCGCTGACCGTTTGGCGGCCAAGCTGACGGAGGTGCTTGCGGGAGTGGCCGCCGTGTCAAGGCCCACAAAATGCGCGGACCTCCGCATCACAGGGCTCGCCGACACCGTCACCCGCGAGGAGGTGGTGGCCGCAGTCATGGCCAAGGGTGGTTATTATGACCCGGCCCTGGTCAAGGCGACTGAAATCCGTTTTGGGCCCCAAGGAACCGGGTCAGTGGTGGTGAAGCGTCCGATTACGGCGGCAAAGACGCTCATCAACGGCGGACGCCTTTTGGTCGGGTGGAGCTCGGTTCAGGTCCGATCTCTCGACGCACTCCCTATGCGTTGCTTCAAGTGCAAGGAGAGGGTGGACCTGAGCTTCCGGTGTGGACGGCCGGGGCACAGGGCCACCGGATATATGGCGGCAGCGCACTGCGTCGTGTGCGCCTTCGGGCCACACGATGGGCGGGAGGAGTTGCAACCCTCCTCCCACTAAAGCAAGGGCGGCACCTAGGACCCAGGCCATCGCCGATGGCGGGAGATGCGTAGCGCCAGAGGAAGCAGTAATGGAGCAATTAATCAAGTCCTTCACTACAGCTTCCTACGGGGTAACCTCAATCACTGCACCGGGGCCCAGGAGCTGCTCATGCAGTCCATGGCGCAGTGGGAGATAGATGTGGTGGTGGCTGCAGACGCCTATTTTATTTCCCCCCAGCCTAATCCGGCTGGGGATATTTCTGGCTCTGTGGCCATAGTGGTCGGAGCAAGGTCTCGCTCACCCTACAAGTGCGGGAAAGAGGGGCCGGTTATGTAGCCGCCACCTGGGGCGGCATAGCAGTCGTGGGAGATTATGTCTCCCCCAACACTGGCCCTCTCAACCTAGAAAACTTCTTGAGGGTTCTTGGTTCGGTGATCCAGCAGTTGGCACCTCTCCCTCTTGTCTTGGTTATGGGCGTCCTGAATGCATGGTCGACCCTCTGGGGGAGCGTGTCGACGAACGTGAGGGAGTTAGCCGTCAAATCGTGGGCTGTCAGCTCCGGGATGTCCCCACTCAATCAAGGGACATCCCTCACATGTGTGCGTAGGGTCGGGGGTCCGTAGTGGACGTAACGTTTGCTACCCCTTCCCTCGCACGGCGCGTTTTCGGCGCACACATTTCGGACCAGAAGTATATTAGGTTAGAGGTCTCCATCTCTAACGGCTCAGCGGCGCCGAGAAGACAGGAGGGCCACGCCTTTTTTCCACGGTGGGCCCTCACTAAGCTGGATCCCGAGTTGGCCGAGGAGGCGAAGGTGGTCCGTGGAAATTGCAATCCAATCTGCGGGAAAGGTGCTCTCTTTTAAGGAGAGCATACACGAGGGCCCTGAGGAGGAGTAATAGAGACCAGGAGAGGGAGGGAAGGCCAGCTGTACGTGGTGTATAAAGTCGATAAGAAGTCACTACAGCTGGCCATTTGGCAGGCCAAGACCAAAGCGTGGGAAGAGATCCTGGAGAGGGTCTGGACCGAGATCCACGAGGGAGGCCGTATCGCGCTGCGCGGGATAAACTGCGCTTCTAAGGCCCCCCGTAATGTAAACTCTCCAGCCGGAGGTGCTAGAGCGGGTGGTAGGGGAGCTCTTTCCGGAGCACCCGCCGTTCACACCACCCAGAATGACTCTCTCCGCGAGAGCCCCGGACGGTGAGCTGGTCCCACTCGTCTCCGACGAGGAAATGGAAACAGTGCTGGGTCAGCTCAAGGGAAAAAAGAAGGCTCCTGGTCCCGATGGGCTGCCGGGAAAGGTCCTAGGCCTGGCCTTAAAACACCTGAGGGAGCAGCTTCGGGAAAATTTTAACACCGCGCTAACATCAGCGCGGTTCCCAAAGCTGTGGAACAAGGGTCGGCTTTGCCTCCTGCAAAAGGAGGGTAGGCCCCCGGGTGTCGCCGGTGCATATCGGCCTATGGTCCTGCTGGATGAGGCTGGGAAGGTCTTCGAGAGGCTCCCGTCTTTCCGCCTCATCCAGCATTTAAACGAGAGGGGTCCGAATTTATCGGAGCAAGAATTTGGTTTTCGTGCGGGGCGCAGCACTATTGACGCGCTGGCGCGTCGCGTAGTTCAAAAAGGTTACGGAGGTACGAGTAGCATACGGTCGGGGCGAGCGGTCGTTGGCGATAAGTCTTGCTTGACATCGCCAACGCCTTCAACAGTCTGCCGTTCGACGTGATAAGGGAGGCACTGCAGTATTTTAGTGCCCCTGCTGTGGAACATTGGATTTGACTGGGTGCTCCGTGGCACTGTGTCATATGTTACGCGGATGACACCCTGGTCATTGCGGGAGAGGAAACCTTTCAGGAGGTGAAGAGACTTACCGGACGATTTCAACGGGGGCTGCATGCGTCTTAGCAGGCATGTCCCCGTGGGAACTAGAGGCACGAGTGCTCGCTGCTGTCTACCAGAACAGGGCAGCAGCGAGAGCGCAAAGCGAGCGCCCCTCACTGGACACGGTTGAGGGCATAAGAAGGAGGGCGCAGGAAGCGCTTTTGCGGAGGTGGGCGGAGGACCTAGCCGACCCGCTCTACGGTCGCGACACCATAGAGGCAATACGGCCGGTCCTCAGCCAGTGGGTAGGTCAAAGAAAGGGGCCTTTGACGTATCGGCTGGTACAGGTACTTTCTGGACACGGGTGTTTCGGGAAGTACCTGTTCAAAATCGCCCGGCGGGAGCCCACCCCGCGGTGCCACGAGTGTGGTGCAGGCGAAGACACTGCCCAGCACACACTTCAAGAGTGCGCAACATGGGCGGGTCAGCGTCGCGCTCTGGTTGCCATCATCGGAGGCGACCTCTCGCTTCCGGCCGTTATTCAGGCCATGTTAGGAAGCGAGCAAGCATGGGAGGCAATGGTCTCCTTCTGCGAGGAGGTGATGACGCAGAAGGAGACCGCAGAGAAGGCCCGAGAAGATGACCCTCTCGCAGCCCCTCTCCGACGTAGACGGCCGGGGGCAAGAAGACGGCGGTTCGCCCGCCCTCCTCCTGCTCCCTGAAAGCAGCACCGGGGTGTTAGCCGGGGGGCTTTCACCCCATTGCACGGTGCGCCCGTCTGGGGGTGTGCCTAGTATACCGGTACGCCCCGCAGCGTGAGGAGGCTCGGCACGTAGGCCGGGCCTACCGCTGGGGCGACGTGGTAATCCGCAAGGCTCCATGTCGCCCTATTCCAAAGCGGTGAGGGTATACCCGGGTGTTTTTAGTGGGTATGCCGCCGGCTCCACCGGCGGAGAGTCCCACACTCCCCCACTGCCCCACCCAGGCAGTGGGATAGTGCGTAATGCATTTCTCACCCGGAAATCAAAAAAAAAAAAAAAAAAAGGAGGTGAAGAGACTGGCATAAGTCGTCACCAGGCTAGTGGTCGGCCGCATTGAGGTGTTGGGCCTAAAGGTGGCCCCTAATAAGACCGAGGCCCTCCTCTTCCTTGGACCTCGGCAGGGGCCGCCTCCAGGTGCGGTTGTCCATGTAAACAGCGTGGACGTGCGGGTGAAGGCCCAGGTGAAATACCTGGGCCTCATTCTGGATGGGGGGTGGTGTTTCACGAACCGCCTCATCTGCGCTGCGGGTGCCCTGGGCCGTCTCTTGCCCAATGAGCGTGGCCCAGGCCAGTCATGCCGGCGTCTCTACGCTGGCATTCTCAAAAGTATGGCGCTCTACGAAGCGCCAATCTGGGCGGGTGCCTTCAACACCGAAAATAGGCGCCTGTTACGGGCGCCTCAGAAATTAATCGCGTTGAGGGCTATACGCGGGTACCGTACGGTATCGGGGGGGGGGGCTGCTTGTGTACTGGCTGGCATGCCCCCCTGGAAGCTGAAGGCAGATGTTCTTGATGCTGTGTACCAGTCTCGCACAGCAGCGAGAGCAATAGGGGAGCGCCCATATTGGGACGCCATTGAGGGAGTGCGCCGGCATGCCCAGAGCGCACTACTACTCAGGTGGGCGGAGGACCTGGCCGACCCGCTCTATGGCCGACTAACCACAGACGCGATCAGGCCGGTCCTCAACCAGTGTGTACGTAGGGAAAATAGGCTCCTTACGTACCGGCTGGTGCAGGTACTTTCCGTACGTGGCTGTTTTGGAAATTACCTGCATGACATCGCCCGGAGGGAGCCCACCCCGAGGTGCCACCAGTGCGACGCCGAGGAGGACACCGCCCAGCACACCCTCGAGGTGTGAACTGCTTGGGCAGTGCAGCGCCGCACATTAGTGGATGTGGTTGGCACTGACCTCTCGCTCCCGGCCCTGATACGGGCCATGTTGGCGAGCGAGAGAGGGTGAAAGGCAATGGTCTTCTTCTGCGAAGAGGTGAAGTCGCAGAAGGAGAAAGCGGAAAGGGCCCGGGAGGAAGATCCTTAGGCGGGCCCTCTCCGACGCAGACGGCGGGAAGTGAGGAGACGGCGTTATTTTGGGTTACGTAAGTTAATCCTACGGTCTTTCTTTCTTAACTGCTTTTACTGACGGCCTATCATGGCTACGTGGCATCGACATTACGATACGGAATTATATTTTGGGGAAATTCTACCGACAAAGATGTTGTTCTCAGCGCTCAAAAACAATGTATTCGGTCCATTTATAATTCTTGCCAGACAGATTCACGTAAACCGCACTTCTTAAGGCTAAAGCTTTTAACGGTTACTTGTTTATACATTCTCGAATGTGGCATTTTCGTGAAAAGTAACAAACATTTGTATACTTTTCACGAGCGTGAGCGTCATAAAAATAGGATTTGTTTAATCCCAAATAAAACCACTTTGTTAAACCAAAGTATGTTTTGTAATGCTCCTCGTATTCATAATAAGATGCTAGACCAGAGACTATCATGGCAGTCTCACATTGAATTGGTCTCTTCCAGGCTACGTAAATTGATTTGGATATTCAAAACTCTACGGCATGTCGCTACAAAAACCTTAATTAATCAAATTTACATTGCCTTAGCTCAATCCATATCCATTTACTGCATAACAGTGTGGGGTGGTGCAGCAAAAACAAAACTCATTGAAGTAGAACGAGCTCAAAGGGCCCTACTTAAAGTATCTCATTTCAAAAAACGAACATTCCCAACACAATCTTTATACACTTTAACGGACTCTCTCTCTATCAGAAAGCTCTTTGTACTACACACCATCTTAAGAAAACACATCGGAGTTGACTATGACCCCGTCAAAATAAAAAAGAGAAGAAAATTTGACGTTGCTCCGGTCTTAAAGACTCGCACAAAATTTGCGCAATCACAATTTCATTTTTTAGCTTCGTTTATGTATAATAAATGTAATAAAATCTTAAATATCTATCCCTTGACACAACGCGAATGCAAATCAAAATTTACAGCTTGGCTCAAAACACTGGACTATAACGAAACCGAACTACTACTAAAAATTATATCGTAAATTAAATAAAATTAAATATTTGGATTATTGTATATTTATATAGTGCAACACACACACACACACATGCGCGCGCGCGCGCGCGCGCGCACACACACACACACACACACACGCACACATCTTTCCTCAGTTGTTTAATATCAAATTTATTTCGTTGTCAATCCTAGATGTAAGAGTGTGTTAAGGAAGAGTGGCTTCTTCTTGCACTTAAAAGAAGAAGTCAACCCTATGTTTATTACTTTAAAATGTGTTTTTTTATGATGAAATAAATATTATTATGATGAAATAAATATTATTATATTATTATTATTATAAACTTCCAGACTGTATTCGCAATATTAATGATTTAACCATATTTAAAACGGAACTCACTGATCCTTCCTTGTGAGACGAAGAAATCAATTGGGTTCAAGTCGGGGGACCGTGGCGGCCACGCAATGGGCCCTCCACCGTCGGCGCCCCATGCCATTTTGCGAGAATCGTCAGACAATATTTGTCTGAAAGATTTCCAGACAGGTGGATCGGCCGTGAAGGGTCCATTGCGTGGCCGCCACGGTCCCCCGACTTGAACCCAATTGTTTTTTTCTTCTGGGGATATTACAAGGACTTGGTTTACGCCAAGGACATCAGCAACGTAGCCGAACTACGAATAAAATTGAGGCAAGCAGAAGAGACGATAAAAAACAACAGAATTGCCTTTATAAAACTAAAAGACAACTTTTTTAGACGATGCAGAATTTGTATCGAGAACGAAGGTAGACATTTTGAACATTTCTTGTAAATAAATAATAATTAATTAATAACTAATTCTTTTTGTTCTATTAATTAAACTTTCAAATGTTTATTCTTTCTATTATTTCCTTAGCCTTCCTGCAGTAATTTTTGGTTAGATAACAAATTCATGAACTTCAGGAATGATAAAATGGCCAAAAAACAGTTATTAATCTGATGACTAATTTCAAGAATTTTCCACCTCGCTGTCTTTGAAGGCTGATTTTAGCCAAAGTAGCTCATTAAGTACTTCTTATTTGTAATGATTAAAAAAGCTGAGATTATGGAGCATTTTTGAGCTTTACTTAGAAACCATACAGTCACCCGCTTAGATTTTTAATTTAAAGTTGAAAATTTAAGTCTTTATTCATCAACCGTACATTTTTGGTTTTATACCAACATTTTCATCATTTTGGTCAAAGTTATAAAACTGATTATTTTATGCATCAAAGTACAATTAAAGATGATTCAGTTGGGCAAAGAAAAAATTTGAAAAGTCTTCTACTTTTTAAAAAATAAAAAATTTAAACTTTTAGGTCCGAAATTCTCAGAAATTCAGAAAAAAAATCATAACTCGAAAACTATGAACAATCGCGGAACATACATGGGGGTGATTCGGGTACCCCAAGGGTGCTATTTCTGTGGGCTTCCGCTTAACACTTCTTTTTCGGACACCCTGTATAATAAAATTGGACATTCGTATTAAGATGGTCACTATTGTATGCCTGTGAGGCGGAACACAGTGGGACTCTTAAATATGTGTGATCTGATCATTATTGTTATACCTGTGATGATAAAATAAAAAACTAAGTACACATCAAACAATTATCGAAACTTATCAAATATAAGTAGTGAAAACAGCAATTTAATCTAAAACAATGCATGTACCATGTTAACCAAACTTATGTGTTCCAAAGTGTCACTCATATAGTCCTTAGCGTCACTTTTGTGACAAAATGACACTTAGTTTGTGACGCTTTTATACTTTCATGATTCAATAAACAAATTGCTACTTTACTACGAACAATTTGTTAATAATGTGCACGTGTTCTTCATTGATGTTAGCATAGGATTCTAATTACAAGTGTTTGGTAATCAATGAACAACTCTTACCTTGCTAAATTCGAAACGCTAGCGGAAAACTCTTGAACATGAACTGCACTTTTTTGGGCGAACAGATGAGGACAGATCATTTCGTAGATAGTTGTACATGCCCCACCCATTGGAATTCCGAAATCAAGATTTTATGGGACAGATTAAATGGCCTAATTTTGGATTATAATAAATAAAACTATATTTATTGATAAATTATGAAAGTCAATAAAACAGTAAACAGTGCAACTAAAGAATACCTTAACGAGTTTTAAAAAATGAGGAACAATATTATTTTAAGCTTCGATCTTGAAAGAACATGCATGAGACATTAGTTTCTACAAGGCACAAAGTCTTAATAAAAGCAAAAATGTTGCTTAGAATGAATTTATTAACAAGCTTTTTTTCTGACAACAGATTATTAGTACTTTTATCAGTACAGCAAGGATTTTATGGGAAATTATTATTAGTTCCTTAATTAAAAGTCTCCAAACTCCAGGGACATGCCATTTTTCAATGAGCAAACTTCCTGAGAATGGCCCAGTTAGAGGGAGCGTTTTGGGCAAGTCCAATTAATGTTTTCCCCTAACAAAAGTAAAAAGAGTCGCCAAGCAAATGAAGAATAATTGGCTTTCCAAAGGAATAAAACGATGTTGTATAAAAAAAAGGCAGCTATACCTTAAATATAGACTAAGCACGGCTAATAAAAAAAACGACAAAAAGTGGTACAATTCTTATTCTGCAATCTTGAAAAAATGTATTAATGAAGCACAAAAGAAAACTAATACAAGATACATCAAAGAGTCTAATAATGTATGTAGAACATCGTGGGACATAATAAAGAATTATGCACAAATACAGATATAAGAAAGGAAATTGCCATGATAAAGACAGACAAAAATAACTTTATACAGGAACCTAAAAAAATATGTGACTCATTCAACAATTACTTTATAGATCTGACTACTAAGACGAATATGGTTCATAATAATAACACAAAAGATGTACCAATTCAGATACCCTTTCACCATAAAAGTATATACCTGACTCCTGTTAATGAAAATGACATGCTAAAAATAATAAGCGGGCTAAAAAATACATTTGCTACAGGCTACGATCATATTAATACCGAAACGATTAAAAAGAGCGCGTCATTTATAGTGCGGCCGCTGACACACATAGTAAATCTATCTCTTTTGGAGGGTCGCTTTCCTGTTGAGCTAAAGCGATCTATAGTAAAGCCATTACATAATATTGGATCTAGGGAAGACCTAGGTAATTATAGACCCATTACACTAATACCAATATTTTCTAAAATGTTTGAAAAAGTGATCTTTGACAAAATTTACACTTTTATGTCAATTGAAGGGTTATTTAAAGACGAACAATTTGGTTTCCGTAAAAAACGCTCTACTGTACTAGCTTGTTTTCATCTTGTACGGGAAGTTACACGTAATTTGGACAACGGTATGCATACATTAGCTCTATTCTCAGATATGAGCAAAGCATTTGACTTTGTATGTCACAAGTTACTACTCGCTAAGCTAGAAAGATATGGGATAAGGGGTACAGCTTTGTCATGGATAGCAAGTTACTTGTCAGACCGCCAACAATGTGTCGAAATTGAAAAGATCTCTCAAAAGACAAAAGAGAAGCATTACTCTACATATTGCTTTAATCGCTGTGGTGTGCCCCAAGGCAGTGTGTTGGGTCCTTTGTTGTTTTTAATATATATTAATGACCTGCCTGATGTCATAGATAAACAGTGCATTCTATTCGCAGACGACACCACTCTTATCGTTAAATCTAAAAACATAAAAGAACTCCAAAATATAACTAACAATTGTTTTAAAAGGGTAAAACAATGGTTGGAAGACAATAATTCAAAGATCAATATTGACAAAACAAAATATATATATTTTAAAACACAGCGAAGCAATGAAAAATATCTGGACATACATTTTAATAATGAGAAGATAGAAAATGTAAATTTGACTAAGTTTCTGGGAGTAACAATAGATAAGTTTTGCGATTGGAAGGCTCACATTGATGTATTAGTTAGTAAAATTGACAGATTTGTATATGCGTTACACAGAATTAGACAAACAGTATCGAAAGAAGCCGCTCTGACAGCGTATCATGGATATGTGTCATCCGTGTTGCGTTATGGCTTAATACTTTGGGGAAATTCCGTAGATATGCCAAGGGCTTTTCGGGCTCTAAAAAAGTGTATAAGATCGATCTGTGGAGCAAACTATCTGGACAGCTGTAGGCCGCTGTTTAGATCATTAAATGTTTTACCTATTCCTTGTCTATACATCATGGAAATCGGGATATTTGTGAAAAAAAACCATATTTTATTCGAAACCAATAAGAGACAAGGTTATCGAGGCAGGAAAGTAGATACGTTGGTTGTTCCACCCCAAAAATTATCTCTCTACTCAAGAAATGTTAACTGTATGTCTGTGAGATTATACAACAAATTGCCAGATTCCCTAAAATCCCTACCTATTGGCCGATTTAAAAATAAATTGCATGAATTTTTAATTAACAAAATGTATTATTCTATTAATGATTTTCTTAATGATAAAATTTGACATCCAGTAATACGCCTAATCGTTTAAGTAATTGTTTTGAAGATTTATTGTAATTTTGACCTGTTTTGTAAAATTGTGTTAATTTTTAATTTTTATTGTATAGTTTAACTGGACGTTTTAATATTTGCACACCGACAATTCGGTAGAATATGCTGGAGAGAAACTTAGATTAAGACCAATTGTAATTTACCATATTCTTGCAAATAAACGATTATTATTATTATTATTATTATTATAATTATGATTTTTCAAATTGCCATATCTCGGGGAGTTTTCTTGTTTCCGAAATATTTCTTTTACCAATGTTTCTATTATTGAGAGGTCTTTAAATAACATCTCAACAAAAAAAATAGTCAACCATCTTATTATTACGTACGACGAAGCTGATAATAATGGCTCGACAAAGCTCCTCCCTCAGTTTGGATTTCGGACCAAAGATATCGATCGTACTTCGCCGCAGTGAACGTCACGCATGTAATGTCAGTGTTGGTTAGTAGTGAAGTGACATTTGATTTATTTTTTATGTTATTTAATCTGTGTTTCATTTCGGGCGGCGGCCGGCGCGTTGAGCAAGCAAGCGTTTGTTTACTGCGGCTATTCTACATTTTCTGTGAATTTAAGCTAATAAATTAATATCTTCTATCGTTCGTTACCGCTGTTTCTGAAAATGGAAGAAGTTTTAGATAAGCTGGAATTGGCTGCTATTGGCTCCGAGTCCCAAAATAATATTACTGAATTTGATCATCTTTATAAAAATTGGGGGAGATTCGGTAACCAAGAAGAAAGAAGAAAAGAATTGTTGGAAAACCAAAAAAAGTGTGTTTTCTATTTAATTCGATACTGGCACCAGACTTTAAAACAAGTCTATAGGTTTTAGTAAGGTTATTCCGAATTTGGCATCAGTATCAGTAAATGTTGAAGATTTTGCGATCAGATTGCTGCTGTATTTTGCGGCTTCAAAATTGACCAACATCCTCAAATGTTTATCCCCTTTTCAGTAAACGCTCTAACAAACTTGACCAAACAAGGGGCATATTGGATCTTGTAAATGCTGCTGAAGAAAACTTTATATATAAACGAGATTCCCAAAAAAAAGTAAGCATAACTCAAGATTACCATACTAGGTATTTATACTTTTTTGATATTGACTCATGAGATTTTTACAATTTTGAGAACAAGTGTTAGCTTGGGGACCTAAGCCAAATGACTATGTTTGTTTGTTAAATAAACAATTAAAAACAATACATAATGTTTAATTACGATTTATAGGTATATTACAAACCCAGTGTATATGTAGCTGGCTTCTCCAAAGTTTCTCCAGGGTACAAAAATGTTCTCATGCTGTCTGAGTGGATGGTAGAGCGGCCAGAAGATCTAAATGAGAACTGGTATGTGTCTCCATGTCCTTGTGGAGTTAGAATGCTTGTTGTTGCTCACCGGGTAAGATATCCATGTTTTTTAAGTCTAATTATGATTTTGTCATCCTTCACATTAACAGACACAAGTTTAAAAGAGAATCGGCCAACATATAACATTACATTCCATTTAACATAATATGTTATAACATTCGAGAGAAATTTCAATATATTCTTACAATAAAATTGAATTTGCAGGGCACGACCAAATGTTTCACAAAATATGGTATGTTCAAATTTGAGACTCGCTCTGTCCTACCTGGTAATACCCTTCCTAATAAAGGTGCAAAAAAGTCTGCAACATGCAGTGTGTTGGATTGCTTTTATTATGAAATGGAAAACACAATGTATGTTATCGACATCCTTGTATGGAACAATCTACCAATGACAGACTGTGAAGTAAGTACCATTTGAACATGTTCATGCAGCTACTTTGCAGACAAAAAAAATAATTGAAATATTTTTGGCATCAAACTATCAAAATCTATTGATCACAGGATGTTACTGTAAGAAGTATGATGTGACATACTCAGTAGGGTTAACTAAGATATATATGTATGTTACAACAAGAAATCTGGGGAAATGGGTTAAATGGCCCATAACAAGCGTACCGATTACCCGGCCCACTGCCAGCGTCCCCAGTTGAAATAATAATAATAATACAACAAGAAATTCTTGAATCTACCTCACAAATCGAAAATAAAATTAGGTAGGAAAACCAAGTTTCTTCCATAGTTTATTCTCTATTTCAGTATACTTTCATCCTATCAAGTCCAAGGTTTAAGTAAGCTACTTGTTCAATCTTTTGTGTAATCTCAAGTACAGGCCTCCAGGGACAGCTTAAAGATCATTTTATTTATACTAAGTATCTTTCAGACTGAGTTCCGGCACTATTGGCTTCAATCACAGTTTGCAGAGAGACCAGAACTGGGGACCATCAGCGAGAACAATAAAATCAAATTTGTTTTGCTGCCTAAAGTCCAATGTACACCAGTTAACTTAAATGAGTAAGTTCATTATATTTATTAACAGTAATTAGATGAATGTATGTGAAAGTTACCTTTACATACATAAACAATAAAAAATAATGACAAAACCTAAAAAACACTGGTGCTAGCTCAATGTATTCCCTACCTAAATGTTAACAATTAACTGAAAAGTCTCCATTTGATTTGCCAATTAGGAAATTTAATAAAGTGGTTTTTCATTTTATCAAAAAGGAAATTCAACTGAATAAATAGTTCACTTACTTTTTTGCCAGGTTCATGATGACATGGCCTCATTTCCAGAACAATTTTCCTAAACTGGATGGTTTCTTATTCTACCACAAGAAGGCTCATTACGTGTCAGGAAGGACCCCGCTAGTAAGCTGGCTATATCCCTACATGGTTCAAGAGGTTTTGAGCGCTGGTGAGTAACAGCAATCACCTTCAAAATAAAAAGTAAAAGCCAACGAGTTGCTTCTAACTGTTTTACCCTAGAGAACCCGGAACATTTTACAAAATAGTGTAAAAAAGCAGAACATGGCGCTTATGTTGAATAGCTTCAAATGGCCCCTTTGATTGCCGCAGTATCATGGAATACGAACTTACTTGCTCCTCAGGAGAGTTTGAGCAACATTATTGTTTTGCTACTGAGTACCGCGTTTCGTAAAATAATAAAAATTAAAAAACCTAACCTTGTTTTTAACAAAACAAATAAGATGATTATTCCTCTTTACAATTTAACGCAATTTTAAAAGTTTGAGCTGGAAACTAAATTAAGGTATACTACCTTAATTAATTAGAGGTAAAGGTAATTCATAAGTAGCCTATTTATAATAACTCATCACATGCGTCAGCATTTTTGATTTGACAACTTGTTTCAGACATCACAATGAATCCAGCAAGTTTAGCAGAAAAGCCCAAAGACTATATAGACCAACCAACATTCATAAAGCAATTTGAGGAAAAGGAAGCGGAAAAGCAAAAGAAAAACCCTCCTAGAAATAACAACGGAATGGACACGTCGGACGTTGATAAGCCCCAGGTAAAAACTAAGAATTGTTGCAATATTAATATTTTTATTCGAAAACTGGTGGTTATAACTTACTCAAGGATAGTTAATTGTAGTAGTGACTAGCGGTTTGCTTGCGATTTCGACAATGTAGTCGCGTCAGCGAATAAGTCGTTTCAGGCCTCTTTGGCGTCTCCAACGGCAAAGAAACCATAGGAAATCCTATTCATTGGTGATTCGTAAAAAACAACATTGTTCTGTTAAAATTTTCAGACAAGTAAAGAAATGTGCGACATGGATGCGGAAATAGAAAACTTAAGAAAAGAAGCGTTAGTAATGGAGGCAGAAGAAGCGCCGCAAGAAAAGGCCATTGTGAAAACGGAACACTTGTAAAATGTTATATTTGGGCGTTAAAGTTCATTTACAAAGAATAGCTTACTTCGTTTAGAATGTTAGCAAATAGAACTACACACGATTGGCGTAGTGCGCTGTAGCACGGTTTCTCGCCTCGATTGCCGTAGTGTCCCGGGTTCGATTCCGGGTCGGGTCAATTCAGGAAACGATCTTTTCTGAATTGACTCGGGTCTGGGTGGGCTGGGAGACGCCCCTGGCCTATTTCCTTGTGTGGTACCTCGTAACACAGGGGTATTAATCCTACTTCGAGACTATTACAAGAGGAGTGTTGTCTGGCGCATATTTATTTATATTATATATTATTACCTATGTGAAAGAGCGAGAGAGCGAAGTAGAGAAGTATAATATAAGTAATTTATTCATAAAAACTAAGTATTTCAATAGTTTTATCTGATCAGGATTTTTTGGAGGTGTTCCCATAAAACATCGTTTTGTATCTTAAGTACAAATATAACATTCTAATCTAAGACTTCGATACAAACGAATATTGCAATACTTTTTTTATATACGTAGCAGCAGCGTTATTAGAACAGGGCGTAATACAGTCTTTATATTTTTTTAATGTTTAGAAGTATTCGTTTTCGAGCACACTTCTCGCCCGTGTTACTACTCAACTGCATTTTTAGACATTGTCAATCAAGGAAATGTAATAAAAACAAACCTACACTTACACGTGCGTTTAATCACTGATTAGTTACATATTGCGTTGATCATTAGCTTATTAAACGTCTTATTATTACATATTAGATATGTATACCTATCAATTATTAAGTTGAGTATTGCGAAGCTTGTTGGAAACACTATTACTATTAATATTCCGGTCAAAGTGCTGAAATAACAAAACTTTGAGATGGCTAAATTTCGGTACAGACCCAAGTACACCAGTATATTATATGAAGTGAAAAAAGTCCCCATAGATCCCATGTGTGCTAAAAAGTTACTAGAGGTCAAAGGCCAAATTTTTAGGTTTTTTGGATTAATCTCGAAGTCCTAAGTTTTATAAAAATGTAACCTACTAGCTGTCCGTCAACGGCTTCGCCCGCGTGGACTGTCTTTCCCATCAAAATATAGCCTAAATTAAAAAATGTAGCCTATATCACTCCCTGATAATGTAGCTTTATATTAGTGAAATAATTCTTAAAATCGGTTCGATGGTTTTGGAGATTACCTACCTCAAACATACAAACTCACAAACACTTATCTCTTTATAATATTAGTACTCGTATAGCCCATGCAATAATTTGTAGATCATATCAGAATTGTCAATTTTTTTCCTATTATCCACGATTCCTGAGATATAGCCATTCTAAAAGTTGAAAGATACGAGACCTGGCAAATTTTGTTCGCTGGTAAACACAACAACCCTACTACACAACAACCCCACTACACAGCAACCCTACTACACAACAACCTTACTACACAACAACCCTACTACACAACAACCCTACTACACAACATCCCTACTACACAACAACCCTACCTACTACACAACATAAGATGGGTATTAGGTGCAATATCTTTGTGAATTCTTATAAATGGTAGAAGTACTTATAATAATTTATGTTAGATCTCTATTCAAGACTTGTATATCTAACCAAACACGGTTAAAGTGGACAATTTTTTTGGTTCACCTTTTATCTGATGTGATTTGTTGTATTTTTGATTTGTGATATTGATCATACAGTCAACAAAATAATTAGCTAAAGAACACTTCCATACTTACTTCGTCTTAATAGCCAATCTGACATTCCCTTGATACAATCTGTGACTACTTGAACAAAGTGGATATGAATAGGTAGGTACATAAAGGTTTTTTTTTTTTCATGGAACCCGGCATACTATAGACATTTTTTGTTTATTTATGTGTCTTCTTTTCATATACCACTTTCATCGTGCGGAAAGCTTGAAAAAAAAACGGCGGCTGTTAGCTATGCCACATAGGTTCAATCCTCAATAATGACTAGCGACTTTTGTTGCTGGCCGTATGGATACATTGTTTTTAACCATTTTTTTTATTTTGTTGAATAGGTCTCTGTTATGATAATAATAAAATCATACTATTGGTACATATGCAAATATTTATTGCCCTATTTTAACACTTCCCTCCTCTTTTAACCTAGGGGTTAAGCACCCCAACTCGGATCGGGAATCGTGTGGTCCCGAGTTCAAATTGGCCAAAAAATCTTTGTGTTCATTGTTAAATTTCCGACTCACTCTCCGGTGATGGAAAACATTGATAAAAAAAACAAATCAGCCCGGATAACGTAACGGCGGATAACGGCGGAAGGCTTACCACCTTTATACGTTCTATCTATCTCAGAGAGACCTTTTTACTATGCTTATAGTAGTGACATGTAGAATAGTGTACATACACAGTCTTAGTGTCAATTTGTTCCCGCTGAGAGCACGTACACTAGCGTATGTCATACTGGTAAGTATGTCAGTCCATGTCACTACTACAAGCATAGGTAAACGGTCTTCATTAAATATACAGACTATACCACGATGGGTTTTAGTAACATTGGTGAGATGTGGCTTCTGAGTGTTTCGTTCACCATGACGGCAACAGTCACTTGCCTCTGACTACCCTGTTTAGGATATAGTCGTGATGGTACTCGTATGTATGTTACCTACACTTTACCCCAGCTATACCAAATTCAAATTTAATTATCTGTGGCCTCAAACTCGATTCAGTAATCTTAGGACAACTCTGTAAGCCGTGCGATTCTGAATAAATTCGACTCCGATCTCACTCAGATGATCGAACACACCTTAGCATAAACACACAATATAAACTTAATGATAAAATCTCATTCAATGTTTTCTAATTTAAGAGCACGTTCGTAACAAAAACTTGATAGTTTAAGGCAATAACATTGGCACTCGCCTAATTAATATTTCATTTCCTTTCATCTACTTCCGTTCCCCTTCCGTTCTTACTCCTAGAAAAAAGTGCATGCCGTTAGGACGTTCCTGTAATTTTTGGGTGTTCTATCTATTTAGATAAAACACCCAGAACCCAGTAGCTGTATGGGGTATTCTTATAATTTTCTGGAAAGTGGGTCCCAGTAAAACGTGCTCTAGTGCGCCCTGACCAGGGGAATCTACGACTTGCGATAGGTTGCTGGTATAGAGTGTCTGCCGCTAGGCTGAGTGGAGGATAGTCCAGCTAAGTGGACTGAGCTAAGATGTGCTGAGCTAAGGCACAGAATAATTAATAGTAGGTACTGCTGAAGTAAGGTACAGAAATCTTGAAAAATGAAGTTTTAATTTGCCCTTAACTATTTTCGCGACATCTTCATTCCCTAAAGATGTCAAAAACAAGTACCTGACCTACATACAAAACGATTTGTTATAATGTCATAATCAGAATATGAGGTGGTTTATTCCATACGGTATGTACAGCCGCCATCAGATATATTTTAGCAGACAGGGTGCCCATAAACTTCTGAACTATTTAAAAAGCTCATTACAAGTAATCAATAATATCTGAACATTCATTACATCATTATTATCTGCATTACCAGTTTGTCAAACATTTTTATACGAACGAATAACCGAAAATCAATCCAAACTCGGGGGTCGTGCAAGTTGCGTCCTTGCCGCTCACTTCGTGCTGTCACAAAACACAAACACTATCACACTATACAACCGGCACGGTATCACATAATTATGTATTGTATTACACTTCTTTACACTACACAATACATTTAATTACTCACCATCCTCTTACTCATATCAAATATTTATTTTGCCTATTTATAAGGCACATATGTTTGTCCACCGCAAGTGTCCGTGAGTCTACTCATTTGAGGCCCACTGAAAATCAGCACCTGGACCCTCAAAGCCCAGGCTGAATGCTGAGTGAGGTCCTTTTATTTTTTGGGCATCGGGACGTCGCTGTCTGATGGTATCGTTTTGTATTATTGTTGTTTTGTTTTGTTGTTTTATACCACCACCTACGTGTTTTTTTTTCCTCAAATGTAACTCGATGTCCAAAAATTTAATCAATGTTTTCTATGTTTGCCATGTTCTAAAATATCTGAACATTTACTGTTTGAATTTGAAAGTGTATCCTTCATCTATACTAATAACAATACTTAATTTAGGAGTCCGACATAAGCTTCGGATTGTTTGCCGACTCGCGACGGCGAGATAAGTTCATTCGACAAAATGGTAATCTTTAGCCACCAGCCGCCATTTTTTTTGATGTTTCCGCGCACATTAATTTTTTATATTAGCATAATATTCAAAAGAGGAAAAAATTGATTGTTTGTTAATTTATATTAAATAGATTCTGAAACTACTTTTAGGTGTTCAGATATTTTGGGTTATTTGTGCGTCTAGAAATTATTGACTTACTGCTGCTCAGATAATAATAATGTTATTAATGTTCAGATATTATTGGTAGATTGTAGTCATAAGAAAGAACTTAAAGACATTTTAAATAGTTCAGAAGTATTTGGTCACCCTGTCTGCTACAATATATCTGATGGCGACTGTACCTACACTACGTCTACTATGAGTTTACGTCACATGAACTACGATAGTTAACTATAGCAACTTAGCGGGCCCTTGTATTTTTTAGGGCCGTTACTACTCGCATAGAAGCGCTTTGGTTAAATCCTATCATACAGACGCTAGGGCTATCCTCTGCGTAAACTCAGGGGACGGGTACAGGCATCGGTTAGAGTACATTCCGGAAGGCGATACTAAAAATGGCACTATATAAGCTCTGAGGCCTCTGCCTCGAATTTTGCGGGCAGCGGGGCGGCGGCGGGACCAGCCCTCGAAAACAGAGGCGCGGCAGCGGGGCGGGAGCATGCGACGAGCGGTGCACTTCAGTCAAGGTGACATCCGCGCGACTGCATTTGCCCACAATAAAACGAGCGGTAGGAATGAATTTTGAATCAAAAATTTCATGAATTCATGAATTGTAGTGACGCGACGACTTGATTTCCATGATGGAGGCCTTTGACCAGCAGTGGGACAGTGTATAGGTAAATACTTTATTTTTATGCATTTTATAGATTTTTGTCTTTCAACTGTTACTTAGGAGTTTCCAATTTAGGAAATCTCAATTGTGAATTTTAATAAAGAGTTGCTATTTATCACAATTATAACGATAAGCAGCGTGTCTCCGACTCTTATTCGACGAGGAAGAAATTAACCTTGAAATATATTTTTTTGTTAAATATATCTATCAATAAATTTATTTATCACCCACACACAATTCAACATTTGTTCGCCCGAATTAAAAGGTTCGGTGACTCGTTTCTTTGTCGTACCATCCAGACGTGGAACGCTCTTCCAGCACATGTGTTTCCTTCCTCGTATAGTCCCGGGTTCTTCAAGCGGGGCGTGAAAAGGCATTTCTGCAGGCCTTCAAGGTGAGGATGGCCAGCCCAGTGATTCGTTTGAATGACTGGGCTTGTCAACCTCATATCTGGACCTCACGACCGCTTTCCATTAGGTGGAGTGAGGTTATCTTGACGGGCAATATAAAAAAAATATTATACGTTCGAATAACAATATTTTGTATTTTTTTTCCCCTAGAAGTTCTTATATTTTTTAGAAACTAATAATAGTTAAGTGATTTATTTTTTATTTTTAGCATTAAACAATGCTCTGTTTTTTATACAAAGATAGAAACTAGAAAAATTCGACCTGGTCCTGGGACTGAAGCGGGATTCGATCCCGCGACCTTTCACAATCCGGGTGACTGCTCTTCCAACTGAGCTACCGAGGCCGTTAACAGACCTGGCGAATTTATCTAGTGTATTTTACGTTGTTTCATCAATGTTATAGGCAAGCGCCTTTAACATCCGAAAGAAATATTTTTGCAATTATTTAACTTTCGATTAAGATCATAATTTTTCGATTAATAATTTATTTATAATTCCTTCGAGATCAGTCTAACTAACCTATAGATATATATTTTTTAATTTTGAAGCTCACTCTTTGTACAGCAGACATCGTCACTTGCGCGTGTGCATTGTCGTGCAGAAGTAGCACACCTCTCACCAGTTCATCCTGACAGGATCTTGGAGACGTTTTCATAACGTAACTTAGTACACTCCATTTAGAATGACACCCTTTTCTTTGCAGTCTACTTTCTGTATTCCAGAAAACATGAGTATCCAGCTGATAAACACACCTTGGTCTTCTTTTGGGGTATTGTACCCTTTTTGTGACCCTGCATAAGGAGTCTTGCTTGGGGCCAGAGTCATATTGATGAACTCAAGTTTCATCTCCAGTTACAGTCCGGTCTAAAACTTTGTTTAAGTTTTCAACACAGAGAGCCAAAAACTCACCAACTGCGCGAAACTAAATTTCCTCCCTAAGGTGCAAATTTTCTATCGGATCGACTCGTTTGTTAACCTGTATCTCAGTAAATTAAAACCACATTTTAATAAAAAAAAATATTTATACCTTCAATGAATGTCCAAACTAGTAGGTACAGCTAGTAAAAAGTGATTATTTCCGGTTAGTTTCTATTTAATTTATATATTTTTATTTTTATTTTCCCCCACCATACCCGTCATTCCGCGAACTTTTGGACCTCCCCTCGTATGTTGCACATTTACGAAGATTCTTATGAAGCCTTGAGAAGTTAAAGTCCATTAAAATAAAACAGATATTTAAAGGTTTATGTATTTTTAATGTAATAATGAAGTGTGGAATATCAAATTTCGTATAAATTTCGAAATTGAGAAGATGTTTTTTAACGTCGCTTTAACGCCTTCTTGTTCAAGCGAACGAGAGTAGACTCCATTTGTCCTGTCGTGTTTACCTACGAAGATATAGACGGTACGAATTGGAGTGCCTAATAAAACGTTGACGGTTATTTGCAAGCCGTAAATCCGATGACGCTATAACGGATGATATGGACGCAGAGCCGCCGAAATTATAGGGAAACTCGTCAAGAGTAATTTATCCACAGCATATCAAATGCTGCTCAGAGAATTATGTAAAAGATAACTTAGTAAATGAGGCTACTACTAAAAGCGTAATAAAATTGATAGCATTTTTTTTCTGTTAGATGCCTCGCATTGCTCACACTCCGCAAAACTCCGCGTGTGAACCGTTCTGAAAAAAATTGTCGCTTTGAACTCTTTCATTGCTGGGATCACGCGTTTAAGTTTTTTTTCACTTCTCATGCTCTTAAAGTGCGTCAATATAGCCATACGAAGCGGGACTAAAGTGACCACTTTAGTTTTACTTCCATGGTTTGTCCGCAAAAAAGGTGACGCCATGTGTGTCAAATTGTTAATCTGTGACTAGTATAAAGAAGAAAAAACTGACCGCAAAAAAATCAGAATTTTTGTAGAGTGTAAGTGAATTTGTTCGGTTTTAAATGTTTTTTACTAAATTGACTATTTTTCTCGCACTCAAAGTAAAAAGTACAGTTTGCACCTCGAGACTAAACGCCAACTTAATATACCCTCGGTTTCATTGAGTCCATCGCACGTTCGGGAGTCAAACCACCTCTGGTATATTATGGCTTTGTTTAGTCCCTCGATATAAAATATACTATTACCAACCTACTTTTTCTTCACCGCCAACTTATCTTTGTGCAATTCGATTGACTTGGTCTGCCCAGTATTCAAATTATCTAATTTGACATAACCCTTAAGCCTTAGATTTTTACAAAAAGAGATAGGAAGGCTCTTTATCACCGCACTGCTCGCCACCGGCAGGGAGTACATCCTCACACTCTGAATCCGCAATGGTCTGGTACAGTTTAGTTTCAGAGATGTTTCCTTCCGAGGACTCTTAAATTGTGGAATGAGCTCTCTGCTGAGGTTTTCCCAATGAGTTAGATACAGGATGTCCCAAAAAGAAGTGTCAAGCGGAAGCCCACAGAAAGAGCACCCCTTGGGGTACCCGAATCACCCCCATGTATGTTCCGCGATTGTTCATAGTTTTCGAGTTATGATTTTTTTTCTGAATTTCTGAGAATTTCGGACCTAAAAGTTTAAATTTTTTATTTTTCAAAAAGTAGAAGACTTTTCAAATTTTTTCTTTGCCCAACTGAATCATCCTTAATTGTACTTTGATGCATAAAATAATCAGTTTCATAACTTTGACCAAAATGATGAAAATGTTAGTATAAAACCAAAAATGTACGGTTGATGAATAAAGACTTAAATTTTCAACTTTAAATTAAAATTTTAGCGGGTTGACTGTATGGTTTCTAAGTAAAGCTCAAAAATGCTCCAGAATCTCAGCTTCCTAATCATTACAAAAAAAGAATTACTTAATGGGCTACTTTGGCTAAAATCAGCCTTCAAAGACAGCGAGGTGAAAATCTTGAAATTAGCCATCAGATTAATAACTGTTTTTTGGCCATTTTATCATTCCTGAAGTTCATGAATTTGTTATCTAACCAAAAATTACTGCAGGAAGGCTAAGGAAATAATAGAAAGAATAAACATTTGAAAGTTTAATTAATAGAACAAAAAGAAATAGTTATTAATTATTTATTATTTATTTACAAGAAATGTTCAAAATGTCTACCTTCGTTCTTGATACAAATTCTACATCGTCTAAAAAAGTTGTCTTTTAGTTTTATAAAGACAATTCTGTTGTTTTTAATCGTCTCTTCTGCTTGCCTCAATTTTATTCGTAATTCGGCTACGTTGCTGATGTCCTTGGCGTAAACCAATTCCTTGTAATATCCCCAGACGAAGAAATCAATTGGGTTCAAGTCGGGGGACCGTGGCGGCCACGCAATGGGCCCTCCACGGCCGATCCACCTGTCTGGAAATCTTTCAGACAAATATTGTCTGACGATTCTCTCGCCGATTGGCATGGAGCGCCGTCGTTTAGAACTCCAGTTCTTCAAGAGGAGTTTGAAAAGGTTTTTGCAGGGTCGACAACGTGTGATACCCCTGGTGTTGCACGCGTCCATAGGCTGCGGAGCGGTTACCATACTATAACTCATTAGGAAAACCTCAGCAGGGAAGCTCATTCAATGGATATAATTTTTTACGTAGTTTTCATAAAAACAAATTGGAAGTTTGTTTAATCATCATTTACTTTTGATGTTGACTGTGCTATCCCTCTTTCTCGCTCTAATAATGACGGTTGAAGAATTGAAAGCCAGATGTAGCTTTACCCATACGGAATCACATAACGACTAAGTTCTGAATTAGGAAGCTGTTTCAAATTGTATCGAAATCATAATGCTAACTCAAATTGTATATCATTAAATGAGCTTTAGTTTAAATCAGCTAGGTTAATGGAAAATAAACGTTGTCCTACTATCATTACTGCTGAAGAGAAAATGCAAGGGTGGTTTGGCAGACTTTTTGAGAAAGAAATAGTGTGTCATGCATTATTATTATAAGATTCTTTATTGATTTATGATATTCGACGGGAAATCTAGATAAGTTGGTATGGCCCCAGCCATGTTACTAAAAATTCAGTGCGAGCGTATTTTTTTTGATTTATTGTCGGCGTGGGCTACATTACCCGGAATTGAACAGTAAAACTTTCATAAATTTGTGCTATAAATCGACAGCACCATAGGCTTTTACGTCTCTACACCTAGTATTTAGTAGATATGCATACGTTATTACTTATTACAAAATAGTCAAGAAATTATTTTTCACTTCCGATGGCTTTCTTAGAACGTTGTGGTGTATTAGCTCAGTTGATAGAGATTTTGCGTACCTACCAGGAATGATTTTTTATACGTGAAAACAGAACTAATAATAGTTCCCAGTTTCACTACTTTTTAAATTAACATAAACAATTCAATTTAGTGAGTTCTTTGACTCTACAATTTACTCACGCTTTACACCGCTGAAGATGTAAAAATAAAAATATAAAGTTAATGTATTACTTTCGTGAAAAGATAGTGCGGTGTCAGTTAGGTATGTACTTACGAGGAATTGAGGTATTAGGATGATGGCCTGGCAAGTTGCCAACGTGATGTCCAGCTGAAATAAGGGATCTTGAACTCAAACTCAAATATCTTTATTTAAATAGACTTAATCAGTACTTTTAAATAGTCAAATAATATACTAAACAATAGACATAAATACTATAATAATATGTATAAACAGTATACTAACATAATGCGACTCTATCGGAGTATCGGAAGTAAATGACGATTTGCATCGGAGAAGTTGATAAGAATCAACTTCTCCGATGCAAATCAGTAAGAACTGGGAAGACCCGGCGAGAAACTCAGTAGTTACTCTTTTAAACTTGTTGGTTTTACAATGCGTGTTGGTAGAGTAGGTACAATTTGTTTGTTGATAAAAAAAAATGCTTAAATTCTAACATTAAAAAATAAACAGAACAGCCTAACAAAGCAAAATACAAAACAATAGGCTGTACCAAGTCATTTATACAATTCCAAAAATAAAAATTGTTAGTCACAAATTACACAAGTCCGGTATTTAATTTATAAGTATTAGAAGAGGGAACTGATCCCGCACCGAGCAGAGAGCTTTAATCCCAGGCTTTTTTTATCTAAAAATCATTGGAAGTATAATACCCCTTTTTTAATAAAACAGAATGGTAATGGTGTTGTCCATGCAATACTTAGATTATGAGTATTATCATAAGAATATTTCACCAGGCAGTGCTTCTTCTTGTAAGTAAGTATACCAAAACGAGAAGTTCGCAACAAAATGTTTAAGTTAAACTATAGTAGATATTATTTTTTTGTAGTTGTATGGAATAGGAACATAATGATGAAACGTTACTCAGAATTGAGCAGTCCTTATCAGTGTACCTGTACTTTTTCTGACATTTTCAAGGACCACTATGCACGAGTACCTACCTGGAGCTAAAGATTATGAAAATTCAAGGTGTAATACCTTAAGTCATTATGCCCGAATAGTAAAAAGATTTATGTAGGACTTTTGATCGTTCCGTTTTTTTGTTTTGACACAGATTTTTCCACTGAGATGTTTGATAGCGTCATTACGAGGCTATCAAACTCGCAATAAAGCAAACTTTTAATGCAAAAGTGAATTAATCATAATACCCTACCCACTTTAAAACTTTATCAGAAAAGTGAATTCTCATGCAGGCAACTGAATTTTCACAAGCATATTATTATTATGCCTTAAAATTGGTATCCCTCCCTCTGGCCAAATAATTTTTCGTCAAACTTTACTTCCCAAAAAACTTATCGCCTAAGTTTCTTTTCCCAAATGATTTTTTAGCAAATATACATTTCGTACTTTATTAGTTGGCCTAATGATCATTTACCAAAATTTCACTTTGTCAAGTTTTATTGAGACAAATGTTAAAATAGAATGTTCTCTAAGGGCAAATATTTTATTCCAGAAAAATATTTGCTTAAATTGTCACTTCACATACTTGATCAAATTATAGCGTAGGCCTCGATATAGTATTTTTCCACACAAATTGGTATGTAAATAGGGGTGCGTATAGGTAATCGTCGCTGATGGTTTTTGCTCATCACCGCCGGTAACTAAACAATTAAAATCGAATGCTATTGAAAATCTACTCATTTGGCCCCGTCTCCAGTAGTCTTGTCTGCCCTACCCCTAGAGTGTAATTCACAGCCATGAATGAAAGAAGCCGCACATGCTGCATTGCTGCAATTAATCCATTCGTCTTTTATATTTATTTATTAGGACCATCAATAAACTTTAGGGCTGTTAACTAGGAATATAATCATCGACAAAAAACATGAAATAAGTGAACGCAACCTTTTACTGTATTTTTGACAGGGTTTGAATATTTTTAATAACTTGTAATTTTGTGATTATGAATTCTATGAGAGCAATGTTTTTTTCATATGACATATATATTTTTATATTTTATATGTAGGTACCTAAAATAATGAAATTTAATTTAAAACACTTAGTGGCTTGCAACTACTTTTAAGATAAAAACATATTAGACACGGAACATACCATCATTTTGCGTAACTTGATCAAGAGTTTTCTCCAAATGATTTGAAAACCAAGATTTATAGTTTGATAGTTATTTAGAACAGTAAGTAACCGAAGAACGCATAATTTGTTTGTTTCGGAAAAAGGTATAGGTGAATATAATATTCCATCTGAGAATGAAAGTGAGAAAGTTTTACTATCGAGCTCTGGAAGCAATAAATAACAGTACGACAGGGGAAAGTATCTACAATAACAACTGGTTTGGTACCGTCCAGAGATACCTACTAAGTAAATGCTGCGAACAATTGCTGTCGCACACTGGGCTAAACTTAACGCGGGGACTTAGGTGTTGAGCTAGACCACTACACGCGACCACGAGTGGCTGAGGTCAAGCCACTAGAGAAGAGAGGACCGATGCGCAGTGCTGCGAGAACGAAGTGTGCGTTATAGAGACGGGCCACTAAACGTAGCCACAAAGTAGCTTAGGCTGGTAAAACTGCCGAGGTATCTGCCTGTCGTGGCGACTAAAAGGGCCCTTGGGGTCGCGAAACGCAGGTCGGGTAGCGTGTGTTTCGGTTTGCGATCCCGAGAAAGATCCACGGTAACGCGTGTGTGCCTGTTTGGCTGCCAGGCGGCCTTGTGCGCTAGGAAGGGTCCGGTGAGGAGTCTCTTTTTAGAGAACCCGGGTTCTACGCCCTTCTATTCTGCGCCGAAGACGACCACCGTCAGGTTTTAGTAGGTAGAGATCTCTGTTTTCCAAGGAGTTCCGAGTCCCACATATTCCAGGTGTCCCGAACCCAGGGCCTTGGGAATGCCTAAATGCATGCCATACTAATGTTATTCAAAATCTTGCCCGCGACCTGTGGCCGCCATTAGTGACCCAGTGTACTGCAACATCCCCACTACTTCCTTTCCTTTCCTTTGAAAAAGGTTTTTAAGGAGCAAATTTAAAAAATCCTTTTTACGTATTTCAATATAGGTCAGATGTTTTTTTACTTGTTCCTTAAAACACGAAATAAGGATTAGACGGGCGCAGGAATTTTTATGTGTTGTTTTTATTTCGTCCCAGGTGGTTGTTGTCTAAATTTCATTTCTTGTGCGCAATTTAGCAATTCATTCGCCGTAATAGGAGCTGCAAAACATTCTACTGGTTCTGCTATGGCAAGTATTACTTTTTATCGGTAACCACATGTTTTTTACCAATTGGTTTGGCATCGAGCAATCATATTCAAGTATAATGTTTTTTACTCATCTGTGTTCCATTTAAATGAACTGTTATGTTAGACATCGATGTGTATCTTTTTATAAATTTTTCTGAGTAATTAATGTCACACAACAAAGTGTGTAGGCACAAGTCTATAAGTCTAGACACTTCTAATTATTAGCGAAGCCACTTTAGATATTTTAGGTAGCAAATTATACCTACACACTTTACAGGCTCTTACTTTTAAAAGGTTTACCATTTATGGCGACATTGTAACTTTTTTAAAAACCTTTATCGTGACAAGTGAAAATATTACGAGTACCTATCCCCTTCCCTACATGTTTTTTTTAAAACTACGGCAGTGACAATCAAGCACGCGGACCGCCTGATGGTAAGCGGTTACCGCAGGTTAAGTTATGAATGTTGCGGTGTTATTTTTTCATTTTCACCTTAATAAGAATGAAGCAAATGAGGTTCCAGACGTCCCGCGCGCGAAATACTGTCTCCTACGAGTCGAGTTACAAAATACGGTTTTTCTTCTTAGACCTAAAAGTAATTGATATGATATGTTAGGTAAGTTTTATTTAAGGCACAATTGACTTTACGACTAGAATGTCAGCAAATTTTCGGCGTTGTTGGTAGTAAAAAATGGTATTAAGTAGGAAATATCATTGTTAAGCAATTGGTAAGTACTTTGTTTTAGTCAAGTTTTATACGAGTAGTTAAGAAAGTTATCGTATAATGATCGTTTTGATACCTCTTATGTATCTCAGATATGCAACTATACCATTGCATGATAGCTTGCAGCAATAAGACGTCCACTGCTAATACCAGACACCCGCAGCCACCGAAACCTTGCAACCTTTTTTAGCTAGTCCATCCACCGAGTGGACGTTGCAAGCTGCGCTCAGGGGCTGCTTTAAGGCAGGTAAGAGGTGCTGTAGCTCCTCGCGTCAGGTGAAAAGCGGCGTCAAAAAGGAAAATTTAGAGCTAAAATTTAATAATTAAGCGCCTTTCGAGAGGGACAGAGCGCCTAACGTGGCGCCGACATGCGGCATTGCAAAAATACGCCAGGCATTATTGGCGTCGAAAACTGATCTCGCTCCACCCTAATCAAGGGATAAGGTACTGGCTGCAGTACCATGCGTTTGTTGCAGAAGTTCACTGCACCAACTTCAATCAGTTGTTTGTGCAATGTGCTGTCTACCACATAGCATAATCGCTGAACGACGCAGTGACTTGAGTTCGTCGAATTTCCTTATTTACACGTAGCAAAATACCAAGTCCAACCAATACAAAAGTTTATTTCATTTTATTCAATCCGTGAAAGAATAGAAGATGTTCATTCTCTTCACGGGTAAAGAACTTAACGCTCGCAGTACATTATAAAGTAAGCATTATTCATGGCCCTTTCTGCGTTATTACCATAATAAAATCTGCGGAAATAAAAAGTGTAATTTGACACAAGCGTCTTGTGGCGAATCGAGCACTCAGAAGCACTATATGGTTACAGTAAAAACGTTTTTGTTTAACTTTACACATATACAGGGATTTCCCTTTATATTTACTTCCTTGACACGAGTCTACTCAGGCAATAAACTTTTCAAGTTCAACTCTTTGTATGGCATTGATAGACAAATCTCCATCATTGAAATAAAGTCGGTGCTACAATCGAAGGGTTTTTTCACCAGGCTTGCCATATGTAATTGGCAATAATAACTACTGCTATTTTAAATAAATGTGTTTGGACTGTAACTATGTGAATTGAACTTTAATCGAATTTCATGATGAAACTATATTGTGGCATAACGATATAAAGTGTGAGTCTCTATAAAGAGCACATGGAAAAAATAATATGCGCCAGACAACACACCTCTTGTCATGGTCTCGAAGTAAGGATAAACATCCTTGTGTTACGAGGTACCAGACGGGGAATTAAGCCAGGCGCTTCTCCCAGCACACCCAAACCCGAGTCAATTCAGAAAAGATCATTTCCTGAATTGAAATAATAGGAAACTTCAGTCAATTTTATGAACGGAAAAATTATGTAGAAAAAATCAGCATTTTAAAAATAAAATAAAAAAAGGATTTGTAGTTGGGTACTCTACGCAGAAATAATATTATAACTTTTAAACTAAAAGCCTTATCGCAATGAAAAACGTTTCTGATGATAACTAATAACAGGCCATGCACATAAAATCAAAAAATACGAAAATTAAAAACCATAGATTTGTAATTAAATTATTTTTACAGAAAATCATTCTTATTTTTTGTAGTATTTTTACAATAATTATTAAATTTCTAAATATTTGCCCCCATTACCCAATTTTTTTATTTAAGTAAATTTACGTTGCATTTATTAGCTTTCATATGGTATAATTACCATGTTCGTAACCCGATTACAACATTTTGATTTAGCGCTTAAAGAAGACATTTGCGCGTAGTTTCGCAGAATTGATAAATAGGTAGACAGACTTTTTTGTAATTTATTAAAAACAGGAGCGGTTTTTAGGGCAAGGTGAGGCAGGTGAAGCGGGAAAATAAAAGAAATTGTCTTATGAAATAAATCCTGCTTATTAAGTGCGAAACTACGCGCAAGGGTCTTCTAGCACCGATTTAAAATGTTGTAATTGGGTTAAGAACATGGTATTTATACCATATGAAAGTATTACGACGTGAACTTATTTGAATTAAAAAAAAATAGGGTAAAGGGGGCAAATATTCAGAAATTTTATGATAATTGTAAAAAAAAATACGTTACATTATAATGATTTGCTGAAAAAATCAGTTAATTACAAATCTATGGTTTTTATTTTTTCGTATTTTTTTCATTTTATAAGTATTCCCTGTTATTTGTGATCATCAGCAACTTTGTTTCATTGCAATAAAGCATTTAGTTTAAAAGTTACGACATTATTTCTGCTTAGAGTATTTAACAACAAATACTTTTTTAAAATTTCTATTAAAAATTATAAGAAATGCTATATTTTTTTAAATAATTTTTCCGTCGATGAAATTGACTATAGTTTCCTACTTTTTAATATGTGCACTTTATAAAGACTTACACTGTATTATGACTCGCAACTAGTGAATGGCTTTTTACGTTAAGTAGAGTTTTAATAATATTACAATAAACAAGATTTAAACACCGTAATGTTGTCGCGTCACAAACTTTGTGATTGACTATATTGACCACGAAATAATAAAAAAAAACCCATTGCAATTTCGTAATTTGATAAGTTATTGTAATTTACAGAGATATAAGATAAATGAAGTAATCTTTAAAACACAACTATGTGAGGGAAGTATATTAAAAAAAGTGGCTCGAGAAGTTTTTAAGAGAAATTTATTACTCGGGACATGTAGTCTGTCTGTACTTACTAACTGCTACGAATGAACAAGGCTGCTACAGATCACTCGTAGCACGTCATGCGAATGTGCTACGAAAATTTTACTTCCTTCCAAAACAGCTGTGCATGTTATATGTTGTGGTTACCTTAGTATATACACAGCGCGGGCGACCACTGCACTGAGGTAATGAGGCGGGGAACCGACACGTCCTGGGAGTTCCACTGTTGCAACCAATGACATTTGTATTACAAGGACGAGGCATCAGAGCGCTCGGGGCAAAGAAAAAAGAGTGATAACGTTATTCTTAGCACACTACAATATTTCCACTCCTTTCACCTGTATAGGTAACAAACTGCATGTTAGAAAGCGACAGAAGGTAGAATGTCAATGTGACGCGTGTGCCATATTTAAGCCTTTCAATTGTATGACTTGCATCAAAAATATGGCTTTATGGTTGTATTGTTCTCCATTGGTGAAAAGTGAGCTTCTCTGTGTTCCGTTCACCATGCCGGAAACAGTCACTTGCCTCTGACTACCCCGTTTGGGATATAGTCGTGATGGCATGTATGACGTGCATTTTCCAGTTATAGAATATCAATTATATTATTGGTTGCAATTATTTTCCCCGTTTTGTAACACATCTAGTCTCCAGGGAAGTCGCTTTAATTTTAGTCTCTTGTTTTTGTACGTGTCTAATCATAGTTGTTTTTTACCAACTTAACCTAATTTAGTCTTCTGATGATGCTCATTAGTTTTGAAATAAAATACCACCTAGTAAATTCTCAATCTTTGGCACACACACATTTTCGTATGTACTTTTTAAATAGGCAAGTATACATTGACCCATTTTCAGCTTTAAATGGAATCAGAGGTATAAAATAAATCATGGGTTAACTAAAGACAAAAAAACGTTGATCTGATTAGAGCTTGGAACCGGTTTAAAAAATAGCGTTTTTAAAACGTTCCGAACGGTTACTTGCAAGTATTTTGTTCGGAGCGCGAACGAAATGGGAACAATTTAAGAGAACGAAGAAAACCCGTATATTTCATAATGAACAGAGAGGCTCGTAGCGTGACAGCAAAAATTCACACATAGCGGCAATTTTTATTTTTCTTTGAATGAAAATATTTCATGGCGATAGATCTATTCGTTATATTATATAAGTTTAGGACAAAATATAAACTATGCAGACAAAAAAAAATCCCTTATTATTGCACCAATGTATTTAGTTCAAACTTCAACGACACAATCCGTGACTAAGCCGCGTGGCTGTGAATTGTTATTCCTAGTTTCGTAATAATCCTATTTAATTCAAAAACCGGTTAAGAATGGTTAAAACCGCTATATTGAGCGATAACGATTTACATTTCGTTCGTCTAAATCGTTCTAATCGTTTTCATTACCTTTCCGTTCGAACGGTACTCAAACCAATACGTTCTTAGGCATTTTGGACAAAACAGGTTTGAAAAATTAACCGGTTTCCAAGCCCTGCATATGATACCTTTGCCTCGTAATTATTATTTAAGCAGACAATAGGAGGCATTTCTAAATAGTATAACAGAACAGATAATTTACCGAACACAAATACGATTCATCTAAGCAATTTGTATGTTTTTTATTACGATTTATATATAGACGATATTTTTATATAGACGACACGATTGGCGCAGTGCGCTGTAGCACGGTTTCTCGCCCCGATTTCCGTAGTGTCCCGGGTTCGATTCCCGGTCGGGTCAATTCAGGAAACGATCTTTTCTGAATTGACTCGGGTCTGGGTGTGCTGGGAGACGCCCCTGGCTTGTTTCCTTGTGTGGTACCTCGTAACACAGGGATATTAATCCCTACTTGGAGACCATTACAAGAGGTGTGTTGTCTGGCGCATATTTATTTATTTATATTTATTATATTTATAATTCTTTATTTATTTAATGTCTTTAATTTGGTACTGCTATTCGCAGTTAGTTAATTTAAGAAAAACATCAAGTGTTTTTCAATTCATAGAATGCTTCCGCCAGCAGCTTGGCCCGCGTGGCCCGTTGCTACGCGTACTGTCACTGATAATGAAGCTTTATATTGGTGAATTATTGTACAAACAATCTACAAAAAAAACAAATCTTTCCTCTTCAGTTACTATATTATTGTACATGTGTGCTTAAATGCAATATCCACACAACTTTAAAGGTATTCCTTCTCTTGTAATTAATAACATACTAAGGCCGAAAATACAAGCATCAGTGGTCCTAATCTAATCAACAATCCATCTCGGGCTAATCTCAGCGGCTGTACGTTCCTCTTCGTATTAAAAACGTATCTACTGTTCGATGGTAATCTCTCCTCGAGCGAGGCGTGAATACTAATTATGGAGCGGCATCTGTCGGGGAGTAATGAATGGTGATATTTACTTATTAGCTGGAGATTTATCCGCTTGGACTTGGCTTTTGGAAGTTTTCAGCCTATATGTGAAATTGAAAGACCCTGAATTTTAATCCAGCTATGAAGGAGAACAAAGTTTGGTTAGAAATTAAGAAGTTACTTTCACGCGTTGCTGGAAAATACAGACAGAAACCCTAAAAATGTCGTGCTGCGCATCTTCTTCGCACATATTACTCGCTCCGTTACATAGCATGGCATCAGTGGAAAGGTCTGATAGTTTCGTAGCTTAGTCTGCATAATGCACATCCTCGCAGCATAGAACATCTCTGGTGGAAAAGGACTAATATACTCAGCCGCTGCGCTACCATTCGCTTGCGTTCTTTTACGGACTTCCTCACTTCTGATTCGATCACGAAGCGAAACACCGAACGGGCTATGCTCTCCGTGGCTCGCTGAGTAACTTAGAGCTGTCTTATAAAGTCCATAGTCAGTGTGAGTCTATTTAAATATTTAAGTTTATTATCTAGTGTCTGACGCCATAATAAGCTTTGAGTCAGAGTATCTCTGTGTAAGCTTTTTACTTTTAAAATATAAGTTCTTTGCATATAATGTTTGGTACGATACTTCTTAAGTCCTCCGCACACAAACTGGCGGCAAACTCCGCAATCGCATCAAGATTTTGTTTAGTGGAGAGATGTGTTTTAAAATTTCCTTCAGTGAAATGTTAGCTAGTAATTTGCATAAGAAAATCTGTGTTGCCTGTTTTACCAAGTGTTTTTATACCATGAGTTAAATGATACAGTACGTCTACCACGAGTTGCCACTTCAAATTTACATTATCTTTCGCGTAAAAAAATGTATTGGGATTTGACATTTTCATGGCATGTCATGTGTCATCCCAATACAATTTTTTGAAGAAATACCTACAAATATCAGAAAATATTAGCTACCCGTTCCAAAGCCAGAGATACCTAGGCAGCTCTTTGTTACGCACGCCGAGCAGCGAGCTGTACGTCTGCCATGAGTTGCCACTTTAGATTTACGTTATCGTTCGCGTAAAAGATCTGTATTGGGATTTTTTAATTTCGTACAGCGCCTCTGTGTCGAAATGGAACTAAAAAACGGTACCATAAAGTAACAATAATAGCATAAAGGTACCAAAATAAAATACGGTCATAATATGCCCGCTTCAGCTTAGTAAGGTAACTACAACTGGAAAAATAGACGGACATTGGTTTTTTATGTGGTTCTTAAAAAAAATGGTAGTTGCATCACCTACTGAGTACTCATCAGTACGAGTATGTCACAACATTTACCATGGTATAAAACACTCACTATTAATATAATACCAAAGGTTTACTTTTCTAAACTGTCCTACTGTAGTCACATTTATTTGACCTACTTACTCAATTAACGTCAACAGATAGAGTTCAGTTCGTCTTTATAGCTTAAAAAGGATTGAATGAATTACTTAGCTTGGTGATGGACGAGCCAATAAAATATCCGCGGTACGGTTCACTGCCGATTGCCTGGGTAAGGACTTGTGTACTTATATGTTGTTTTATACCCTATAGGTGAATAATAGCTTAAATATACCTACAATACAAAATATCTGATACATGCTACACGAAAATCATCCCATTCTGATCCCAATCCAAGCCGAGGTTTGATAATCGCTTTCGTTCTAGCTAAAGTTCTTGAATATTTTGAAAACATACTCGTAACTATGGTGGAAGTTCATCGGGTCGTCTTGAATGGTCAAGGGACATATTGAGTCAAATGTGAGTATTGAGCCTATATTGGCATGATCACTACTGAGTACCGAGTGAGTTACGCTCGCGTTTAGCGAGCACGTAAATGTCAATTAGTACGGAATCGAGTCAGCGCCATCTACCGGCGAATTCGGTAAACAATACCGCCCGAGTTGTCTCCTGTACTGACACGCCTGTACCGCCTCTCTCTCAAAACGGGACAAGTTCCTAAGTCCTGGAAGCTTGCCAACGTGCAATCTGTGCTCAAAAAAGGTAGTCGAGCTGACCCTGCCAATTATAGACCAATCGCAATCACCTCCACAAACCACCAGGACTAACAGGAAAAAATTCAAAGAATGTATATCGTCTCTTTCTTTTCTTGAAGTAATTGATTAAAAAATATCATCAGATGCATTTAGTATTTTTCATAATCTATTTAAACTTTTATACGATCTATGTTTTCCAGAGAGAAAAATTAAAGTAACAAATAAAAGCTTCACTAAAAAGTGGCTAACTCACGGTATCAAAAAATCTAGTTCGCATAAAAGACAACTATATCTCAAGAGAAGACATTCTAACGATTTTAAAAATAAGTACAAAAAATATGGTCGTGTGTTAAAAAAATGCATACTATCCTTTCATAGATAGATATCCTTTTACCAATGCTAATAATACATGTAAAGCTGTATGGGGAGTCATTAAAAATTATACAACTTCTGATTGTAATAGAAATAGCATAGACAAACTAATTTTGAATGATTCCGATGTTATTTATATTATAATTATTTCTGATGCATTTGATGAATACTTCATAAGTTGCGTTAAAGAAAACTGTACCTCAAATGAAACTAAAACAAACAACATCAATGTAGATAACGTCCAATCAAGTATATTTTTGAATCCAGTAGGTTTGCATGAGTTTCTTAAAATAGTTCAAGCACTAAAAACACAAATTCTGTTGGTTTTGACGATTAAAGAACTGATGTTATAAAGGATGTCTCAGTTTTTATTGCGACTCCACTCATATATATTATAAAATTTATAAACTTATGTTTAGTTCAAGGTATTTTTCCAGAGACAGTAAAAAGATCTGTTTAAAAAAGGTAATAATATAAAATAGATAATTAGTAATTACAGAACTATTACTCTGATACCGACATTTTCTAAAATAATTGAAAAAGTGATTTTTAATAGGTTAAGTAATTTTTTTGAGAAAAACAACATTATCACTGAAGAACAAAAAGGAATTAGTAAGGGCAGAAGTACATCACTAGCTACATTTAAATTAATGAAACATATAATGGCTTGCGTTGATCAAATAGCCTGTATCAGTACTTTCAAATTTGACGATTTGAAAGTACTGATACAGTCTATTTGAATAAAGTTATTTGAGTTTGAGTTTGAGTTCAAAACATACCTGTCACTGTATTGTTCATGGATATGAGTAAAGCTTTTGATTCTGTGTTATTGACAAAGTTGTTAAAATATGGTATACGAGGCCATATTTAAGCGACAGAACACAATACGTAGCGATAAAAAAATATTGTCCAAAATTAAAAACCGTTATATCATATAGATCCTCTCACAATGAAAATAATTCTGGTGTACCTCAAGGCAGTATACTAGGGCTATTATTATTTTTATTGTAAAAAACACAGAAGGATATAATGAGGAAATCAATGATATATTTTCTCAAGCAACTTCATGGCTTACCTCTAATAACCTAAAGTTGAATGCTGAGAAAACTAAATATTTGCAGTTTCGAACGGTCAGAGGTAACTCACAACCTTTGGCTGTTACAGCTGATGGTAATATTATAGAAGAGGTTTCACAAACAAATTTTCTGGGGTTGAATATAGATTGTTATTGTAACTGGAAGGGGCACATAGATAAACTGTGTACAAAAGTAAATGATTTGTTTATGCACTGAGAAAAGTTAGTAAAGTAGTGTCAGTAAAAGCCGCGCTTGTTGCCTTCATTGGATATATTGATTCTGTTTTACGGTATGGGATTGTCTTGTGGGGAAGCTCTGTAGATATTCACAAAATGTTCATAGTGCAAAAGAGATGTATTCGAGCAATGTTTGGAATCAAAAGGACTGTTTCTTGTCGTCCATACTTTCAAAAACATAATATCTTTCCAATACCATGTTTGTATATTTATGAAATATGTTTGTTTGTTTATAAATATAAGTCATTTTTTCAACTGAGATGTAATAGGACGGTAAAAAACCTTCGATCCAAATATTTATATAAGCTGCACAAACCTCCTGTGAAACTGTCAATAGTTTCAAAAAATGCATAACACGTGCATCAAGATATTTAATAAATTACCCGATAAGTTTAAGGATGAAAATATTAATTTACGTAAATTTAAAAGATTGACTAAGATATGGCTACTGAAGAATTGTTTTTATAGTTTATTAGAATTTTTTGAATATATTTTATAGTATATTAGAATTTATTGTTTTGGATTATATAGCTTGAGTTATTGCATTTGTTAGTTAGTTAAAAAAGGTTTTTTTTTTAAAGTATGTGAATACGCTTGATAAGGTAAAATTTGGAGATTCTCTCTCAAGCAACTGTAACAGCTAAATGCTGTGTACCCAAATTTATATTCACAATAAGTTTCATTTCATTTCAAAATTTCATTTCATTTCATTTTAATTTCATTTCCTCTATACTTTGCAAAAGTATGGAACGTGTATTAAACAGCAAGCTCCTGGCGTACCTCGAGGACAACAGGTTTGCTCAGTGATCGACAGTACGGTTTTCGTTGTGAACGATCAACTGGTGATCTTCTTGCGTATGCCACTCACTTGTGGGGCGAAGCCATCGAGAATCACGGCGAAGCACTCGCTGTCTCTCTCGACATCTCGATGGCATCTGACAGGGTTTGGCACGACAGTCTCAAAAGCAAGCTTCCTTCATAGGGAATTTCCACCGCACTGTGTGACTGGATATCTGACTTCCTGAGCGAACGGTCAATAAAGGTAGTCATTGATAGCTGCTCTTCTGACTTATTGGCTATAAATGCCGGAGTACCTCAGGGGTCTGTTCTTTCTGCGACACTTTTCCTGCTGCACATTAATGATCTATTGTGCACAGGTATCTTTGGATACGCAGACGACAGCACTGTTACAAAGAGATATATGTCCAGTGCCCGCGCCAGTGTCGCTGAGACTGAGTCCCTTAGAGAGGCCATGGTTGAGCGGATGAATTCAACATTACAAGCAGTGTTCGACTGGGGCGGTTAGCTACGTCTTTTCTGGTACGCACCGCTAGGGAGTGGATCGCTCTCCCTGCGTTTGTGTTTCCGGATACTTACAACCTTAGTATCTTCGAGGCCAGAGTGAATAGGCATTTTCTGGGTAAGCGCGTACCACCATCGGCCTCGTCATCGCTTACCACCAGGCGAGACTGAGGCCAAACGCAACCCATTAAAAAAAAAAAGATTAAAGCCGCTAAATGGCACTGACTCGATGCCATACAAAATCGCGTTTTTTTTCGCAAAACGCGATGGTGAAGTCATTCTTTTCTCTCACTGCAACTCGTACTTGGCACTCTGTTCCCATAAGCATCTTGGTGATCACAATCCCAAGAAAAATCCGAAAAAACACTTTTCCAAACTGGAATTTAAACCCAAGACCTCAGGATTTAGGCACGAGTGCGTTTACCAATCGGCCAAGAAACCAAGTTAGGAATATTTAAGTGTCTTTAAAACCACAGACATTCACTTACTTAAATGATAATTAAGTCACTATCTGTTAGACGTAATGCGGCGTTGCCATGCAAGAATGTAAAAAATATTCCATTGTTATTTTAATTTGACCAAATGGCGTATTATGGTTCATTCCACGAGCGGTGGATTTATGAAATCCACTGCTATAAAAAGTGGGGTTCATTTCAGGAGTGAAGGGTGAGCGCAGCTTAGCGCCGGGATCGAGTAATCCAGCAAATACAATAAATCCGCGCCCGCCTCTGTCGGTGGCGAACTTTTTGTAACAAGTGCTTATTTTGGGGAAAGAATAATAAAACACGCGAGGTCAACTCATATTATGGACTCGATCGTATGAAGCCATAATAGAGCGGCTCAGGACTGCAGATTTGAAGCTTTTATACTGACATTATTGAGCTTTATACGAGAAAATCAAATAGCGCCCTACCGGAAAACGGTGATGTACTCGTAGGTAGGTACTCGTGATGTTAAAATAATGTCAAAAGCTTCAGTGCATCATCATGATAGAAGCAGCAGACAGAATTTAGACTTCGTTTTGTTATCTCAGTTATGTGTCTTCGTGCGCAAATGCTTATAATTTTGCACCGTAATCAGTGAGCAATAAGGAACTAAATACTCGGGAGATGTCAGCAAGGACGTAATATCATAACAAGGGCAGTAAAAGCTGTTTTAACGGACGACTCACTCGACGGGGCGTTTGTTTTAGCGAGAACGGCTTTCCAGCAATAAAATGCTGAGAGACGTTTATGCCGACGGGCTTTTAGGATTCCTTTCTGGCTTTGAAACCGAAGAACCGCTTGTTATACGCACTAGAATCGTCCAGTTTACCTTCTTGAATACGTAACGGTCAATTTGGCGGTTGCCTATCAATACTTAGTGTTTTGGCCAATTCCTTTAACGTACGAACGTTTTCATTATTATTTTAGAGTGGCTGAAGCTCCATCTGATGAGGAAATACTTGAAGCAATTTTTTCCAATAAACTTTCTTGTTGGCTAACTTGGCAGTGATCCCCGTAGTTACGGCACGGCTAGTGGGTCTATGATCAGGCTGAATTTCACGTCACAGATTTAAACTACCATACTTGTATTGTCACAGCCGCGGCTCTTACGTCTACCATGAGTTGCCACTTCAAATTAACGTTCTTGTAAAATATTTGTATGGGATTTCGTACAGAGCCTCTGTTGAGATAAAATGGAACTAAAAAACTTTACCATAACGTAAACATAGTACTCATGGTACCGTTTTTTAGTTCCATTTCGACTCAGCATAGGCGCTCCTACGAAATTCCATACGATTACTTTACGCAAACGATAACGTAAATTTAAAGTGGCAACTCATGGTAGACGTACTCTGTACCCCTACCTAGTTTATGCCGGTGACAGTCGCCAGGGTTGTGTGACGTTTTTTTATGAGATTTTAGTATGGCGCCCCTAGTGAAGAGTAATGGAACTAAAAATTACCTACAAGTTGCGTCTACCACGAGTTGCCACTTTAAATTTACATTATCGTTCGCGTAAAAAATTGTATTGGGATTTGACATTGTCGTGTCATGTCAAATCCCAATACAATTTTTTACGCGAACGATAATGTAAATTTAAAGTAGCAACTCGTGGTAGACGTACTGAAGTCAACTATCGTACTATACATGAGGCAGGGATACTGAAAGAATTTTCTACTCTATGCGTATCTGCAAGAATAGTTAAGTTTTGTTTCGAACATGTGTTCAAGAAATGGTAAACTTGATGAAAATTTGCTATTATGACATAAACTTTATGTTCTCTATGCTCCTAAACTTAATAGTGGGATAAGTTTTAATTTCACAATTTCATAACTCGTTATGAGTGCAGGTAAATTGACAAGAATAAAGTTTTGATGCAGTAAAGTTTTAGTTTAGGTTTTGACTATAGCCGGAAGTAATGTATGTTCTTGTATGTATAATATAATATATAGTCAGCACATTTTTTTTATTTATGAATTGTGTAATTTTGGAATTTTCTCGTGTCGGATTCCGAGGCTCATTATGGGCCGCTGCGCCAACAGGATGTAGTAGTTGCAATAATTTGTTGAATCAAACTATAGAATACGATATAAACTCAAAACTCAAAAAAAACTCTCAATTATGAAATAATACCTACGTGTGCAAGTCATTTTGAAATGCTGCCCCCGACCTCAAAATAACAGGTTTCAGTAGTTTGGGCTATGTGCTAATGTGTTAGTCAGCCAGTTACTTACCCCTTTAATTTAGCTATGGCATATTTATTCTAGCACTTGGATTAATTATAAAAATGGTGTAATAGATTGCATTGTTTTAGTATTAATTAAGCGCAAGTAGTACTCTGCACCACTTGACGGTTAAGATTAATGAAGGAAGTTGGGGAAGCCGTGGTTTCCGCGAGGGCCCTTCACAATAAGTAATTATTTTACTGAGTTTACTCACTTAGCTGGCTTATTTTAATCTGTAGAGGAAAATGAGCATGCAAACATTCGATATGTTTTTAAAGCACGATCATTCGAAACACCTGCATTTGCCTCGGTAACAGCAAGGTATTCACGTTCCTAACCTTCCGTTCCGTTTTGAATCCTCAGAATTACTTTTAGTCTTTACTTATATGTCGTAGATTCGGAACCCTTATTCTGATACGTTCTTCAAATTGAGGTTTTATTCGTTCTTTAAGTGGCTATATATACAAAGGTAAACTTCCATACACTTCCATACAACTTTCATCCCCTAATTCAACGCCTTTAAGTTTCATTGTTGTGATAAAATGTTGTCTTTGCCTTTTTCAAGCCTACTCTATCTCTGTTCCAAATTTCAACCAAATCGGATCATTGCAGTGGTTTTGGCGATATCGTAACAGACAGAGTTACTTTCGTTACAATATTAGTAAGGATTCCACTTTTTTATTTACATAATTGGCAGGTTTGACTACGAGTAGTAATGAACCCTATGAATAAAGTGGGTCTGACTTGACGCATTTATATTGACTTTTTTGTGTGGCACATTTAAGCAATGCCTTTGATTCACTGATTCGGAGGATAGCTTAAGCTGTCGATGAAGACATTATTTCTAGAGCAAAATTTTATTAACCTTTTTAATGGGTCGTCTGGCACTGTTAGCGATTAATGACGCGGTTGCGCCGCAGATTTTAACTTTAACGACAAATTTTGTCAAA
This sequence comes from Udea olivalis, assembly GCA_947369235.1. Taxonomy (NCBI): domain Eukaryota; kingdom Metazoa; phylum Arthropoda; class Insecta; order Lepidoptera; family Crambidae; genus Udea; species Udea olivalis. The sequence continues at coordinate 10,215,040 of OX376341.1, read as the reverse complement.
CACGATTCACACAGTATATTCACAAATAATTGAAATGTAAACTGGGTCTATATTTATAAATAAATACATATTATGACTATATAACAAATGGAGTAGTCAGAGCCGAGGCAAGTTGACCGTTGCAATCATGGTGGACGAAACACTCAGAAGCCCACATTTCAGCTAGTGTATTTTTCCGTGGGGAATATGATATGGATACTTCACTAAGTAATAGAGAAACTATCCGAGTAAAATATTTTTTTTTGATTATGTTTATCTTTCAAAGACAGTCGGAATTTTATTTAACTGTATGAAACACGTGCTTACAAAAGATTATTTTTTTATTCTTCCCATAAGTAGCTATAAGATCAAATGTTCAAACTTTTGTTATGATAATAAATATGTTATTCTAGTTGAAAAGCGTCGGATGTTAACCTTTATTTACGAGTACCTACATATTCAACATACTATGATAAAATATATAACGTTATTATTAACATACATAATACCATCACGACTTTATCCCAAACGGGGTAGTCCGAGGCAAGTGACTGTTGCTGTTATGGTGAACGGAACACTCAGAACTTCACCAATGGTATTAGAACCCAACGTCGTAGGTGGTGAGCCTTCCGCCGCTATCCGGGTTGATTTGATTTTTTATCGATTTTTCCCATCACCGGAGAGATAGCTGGAAATTAACCAATAAACACAAAGATTTTTGGTTCTTGCCAGATTTGGACTCGGGACCGCACGATCCGTGATCCGAGTTGGAGTGCTTACCACTAGGCCACTACGCTCTCATTATTCTCTCTTTCTCGCTCTCGTTATTATTAAAATGCCCTTAAATTAAATTGATAAACTTTACAAAGCATTTCTCTATACGTAAAACGTCTGTGGATGCTAGCTTTGACCTAAAATAAATAACGACATTAAGCAATACCTAATTATTTTGAATGTATCGGTGACTTTGAAATAACAATTTACATCTCATCAAATGCCCATTTAAAAGAAATCAATAGGACATAAAGCTTAATAACTGTTACAGCAGTCAGTTTTACTGCTTTCGGAAGCACAAAAATCATTTTCACTTCTCATGCTCTAAAAGTACGCCAATATGACCCTACGAAGCGGGTCTAAAGTGACTTCTTCAGTTCCTAAGGAGTAAAAAGTAATTAGTTTTTTAATTTCTTTCATGTGACAAAGACAAACTCAAACAGCCAGTAAAAATATACTTTTATCTGTGGAGTGTGGACCGTCTTCATTGCTAAAATGTTGAGAGTTTTAGTTCCATGGTTTGTCCGCAAAGAAGGTGGCTCCATGTGTTTTAAATTGTTAATCTGTGGTTCAGTTCAGAAGAAAAAACTGACCACGAACATTTCAGAACTTTTGTCAAGTGTAAAGTTCACTATTTTTCTCGCACTCGAAGTGAAAAGAACAGATTGCACCTCGAGACTAAACGCTCACTTAATGTACCCTCGGTTTCATTGACTCCCTCGCAAGCTCGGAGTCAAACCACCTATGGTATATTATGGCTTCATTTAGTCCCTTGATATAAAATATACTATTAAACTCCCAGGGACTGTGCGTGCCTTCCCTACTGTCGATACATCGCATAGCTCGAGCTGCGCATCATTATTGCGCATAGTGATCAATTTTTTTGGGCATCGGGACCGCTGTCTGATGGTATGGCCTTTTTTCTGTTATTTTATTTTGTTGTCAAAGCCTTCTACTTTTGTGTCATCTTCTAATTGTACGATGTCCTTAATGTTAATAAATGTTTTTTCTATTTCTATTTCACATCTTACTCGCTCCGTTACTTAGCATAGCACAGTGGAAACAGTCTAATACGAGTAGTTTCGTAGCTTAGCTTGCACATCCTAGCCGCATAGCATATCTCTGTGGAAATCAGCCTATGCTACGATCCTGACACACATCGTGCGCTTGTGCTATTCTAATTCATTCTTGTCGATGAGAACTATAAACTGAAGTACTAGGTATATCTTGATGTGTGCAGTTAGTCTTTGAATTGACTGTTCTCATCGCGTGTTTGTAGACATGGCAGTGAAGGAACAGTTGTAGCTATTAATTAAAGCAATTTGCTGGAATTGACCCAATCGGGCGGTTCGCACATGATTGCGGCATTTGCGCCCAAAGCACCTTGATTAAATACGCTCCCACCGAACTAATCCTGTACATGTAATGCTGTGGCGATTTCACTCAGGGGTAGTTTAGATTTATTTCTTTAGGAACTGATGTTCACTGGAAATCAGATACAAAATACTTAATGAAGACTATATTGAAGGCAATGTGAAGGGTGTCAGATTTTCGGTAGATGTTTGCACTTTCACAACTAACCCTATAAAATCAAAACTCTTTACCGGTTTTATTCTGATATGAGAAACCCTAAACGTCGTCTGTGTGCCTTTTATACGTAATAATATAAATACTAGACTTAACGAAAGTTAAATCGAAGTTATTTTTGGCCAAAATTGAGATTGGCATTAAATCAGATTGCTTGATTTAAATTGCTTAATAATTAGCAAATGACATGACCGGCTGGAAAACGGAGTTAAAGTTCGACAGAGGTAATTAAATGATAAGTGCAATTAAGTTTGACAGCAAATACACAATGCGCTGCGGTAAAGTGAAGCTGGGGTACCTACACGACTGATGAGTAGGCCTGAGTAAGTACAGTCAACCGAAGCCTAAACGAAACAATTTAGACATTGTCCAGTATGAAAGTTATTTTATTGTCAAGCTGACATTTGACCAAAATCCCACCTGGGGCCCAATTCTGCTATTTAAAAGCCGATGGAATCGTATTTGAATTGCTTGATTTTGACGTTTGGTCTATACTAAAACTGTCAAAATCTTGCCATTCAATTACGATTCCATTGGTTTTTAAAATAATAGCAGAATCTAACCCCTGATCTTAAGTGATGATGTGGTCCAAGGCAATACATGCCTAATAATGCCTATTCACTCTCTTATTTGTCAATGTGCAGGAAGTTTGTTTTATTCACCATTCACATTATAAAATTAACTCTAATCGATTACGGTTAGCGGATGATTTGGGAACATAAGGGTAAAAAGCCAAACTGCGTATGCTGATCCGTTGGTGGAAAGATGCTGGTGGAATTAAATCGTGTAATATCTGTTATATGAGTAAATAAGCAGTACAAAGACAAAGCTTCAACAACTGCGCTGTGACAGGTGACACTACTACTACAAATTATGTATGCGGCGCGGATAGTCCGCTTAGAACAAACCCGCCATTTTGATCTGATTTGCTAGCGGTCCTTCTGTAAACTCTTTATTTAGTGCTACTAGAACTACAGTATTCCTCGTCGCGTACGTAGAGAAACCGGCTCGGCCAACGATCAAGCTAAACACACGAACACACGCGTAATAGGTACTACTAGATACTTGTCACAATTATTTGTATAAAGCTATGTCTTTTTTCTGTTTAATATAATGAGTATATTAAACAGAAAAAAGACATAAATTCTTATTAAAACCCTTCCTGAAATTTTGCTGTAAGGTTAGCAGTTCAGAGCAATGATGCAGAAATTATGACAGAACTGTTAAGTTTTATTGGTGGCTGACTGTACACGAGAAAATTACTTCGAAGCAATCCCTGACGGATGAGCTTGCGGACACCGACATCTTATTACATACTCGTACAACACTTTTACTCAGAAAGAACGAACACGTCAAGGCGTTTGCTCTCCGAAAAGTGAAATACGAAATGTGAGTAATTTACGCATCTCCTACCATTGAAATACAAAATCCAAATACAAATTTGGGCGTTCGCTTCATTGAACAAGTCATTCAAAGACGTAAAGGATCGAGTAGGACTTTCTCCCTTGGGTTCTTTTCGCATCAATAAATCGAATCGTACGTAGGTCGGCCCATTTTATACCGGCTGAACGTTACTTTCTAGTAAAATAATAATCTTGAATAGGACATTCTCACTACTAATTAAGTAGAGCTCAGAATCATCATCATCATCATCCGTGCGGTCTATCCCAGTTGTGAACCCACACTGGTGGGGTTCCAGGGTCTGCCTCTTTTATTATATATTGCTTTGAATATAATGTTATTTTTACTCAGTAAGACTATTTACACAAGGGTTTTTGGCTCTAGGTGCCGATGCCGGTTGGCGCGGGTCAGAGACTGACACGTTTGTATCGGAAGACACTCCGGAAGACACTCTACATATAGGTATGTCTTGTGCTCTGTTTCCGGTCTTAATCATGCGCGCGCTTTGCGTTTTGGGCCCATAAAAAGTCATCTCTGCTTCAATACCACTTACGTTACATTCTTGGCGTGTCTCTCTGTTTGGTAGCAAATTTCGAGCAGTTTTTGCGCTCTGCATTAAGGAACCCCAAACATGTCTCCGAAAATGCGAGACACGAATGAACATTGTACACACAGGCAGACCGTAGATCCGTTCGAACTGCTATTTGATATATTCACCTCGCGTAGCAGGCTCAACTCGACCTCGATTCTACTCAATTGGAACGTGTAATACGATTTTATATTTACACTAAATATCTATCTGCCTGTATCGTTAACCACAGCTGGAGAATCGCACTCCGAGGGCCAAGTCCATAATGATTTATTGGATTATTCACAGGGAATCTTACTTCTTACTTAATATTATAAATGCGAAAGTTTGCGAGGATGTATGTATGTACTCTTTAACGCAAAAACTACTGAACGAATTTAGATTAAACTTTACAGTAATACAGCTTATGCATCAGAATAACACATAGGATACGATTTATAAAGATTTTATGTATACATGTCACAGAAATGAAGTTCACGCGGGCGAAGCCGCGGGCGTAAAGCTAGTATAATAATGAAGTTACACCTGTTCTTGTAAATAGGTCCTTATTGTTCTGATAATATAAATATATTTTATTTATATTATTGACATAGCTTAGTCCAAGTATTTGTTTATTCATAGCATGTAACTTGTAGGCTTACAGAGCAACCCCAAGACGCCTAACAAGTTTACAATTACAACTTACAATCTCAGATTACAATAGCCATGCACAATGTCTGTCGGAAAATAAAATGTACTAGAATAAAAAAATTACAATGTCAAAGAAAAATGATAATACAATTCACATTCACAGAATACAATAGGCATTCAAAATTAAAATACAATGTCGGTCAGAAAAAAAAATGTGGAAATGATATTTTTTTTCAAAAAAAATTTTGTAAATAGTTAAGAATAATTCATTCGGAATTGTGAATCCCTCATGGTCTTTTGGTATCTTTATTTCAGTCTCGCACAATGCTTGTCTGACAGACCATACCTACATTAAGAATTAAATCCGCCCTTTGTAAATTAAATAAATTATTAGTATTTACGTTATTGTTTAGTTTTTTAATCAACATGTGAATTTATACAAATTGAGTTAGAATATAGCACCATCTGATACTAAACATAAAAATAGTTAAACAGTAGGGTACATGTTATCAACAAAAATTAAAAGCATTTAAAATACCACCGTACCAGTGCTTAATAAGTGCGGCGTCGCTAGTGATGTACTCGTACTTACAGACCTCGAGGCGTCGAGCTCTACTTTTGACACTTCGAGGCGGATTGGCCGGACTCAGTGAGCTCGGTGGGCTCGGTAGTCCCGAGCCCAGCCGAGACGCGAGCTCCCTAAGCCACGCCTTCGCCACGCTACAAAAGAGCCTTCAAAAGAGCTCGAACCTATGAAAAGAGCTCGAGTCTTCCTAAACCTTTCACTATAATATTTTTCTTGACAACTAAAATGTCTTTAAACCTCTATTTTCAAAATATCCTTCTGGTCACATATATTTTATCCCACAAACACATATTTTATTGCCTGCTTTAAAAAGGAAGACTTCAAACGGAAACTAACTTGAGCGCGACTCGCCTCGTAAAACGACTCAAGCGCTGAAAAAGCCTAGAGATCGATCGAGCCCTGAAAAAGCCTCGAGATCAATCGAGCTCTCAAGACGGCTCGAGTTCTGGAAAAGACTCCCGAGTCGTCGAGCTTCATACAAACGAGGCGAGGCCCTGTAAACGACACCGAGCTCTAGACAAAAGGACTCGGAAGCATCGAACCTTGTACATCACTAGGTGGCGCGATCGTAATAAAAGACTTCGAAAGAGGGTGGACCGATATATCTGCCAAAATAACAACTCACCCGCAAGATCTTCAGTTACTTCGTGATCATGTCACTTGCAACAGTGCCGAAATATCGGAAACTTTTTTAGCGTAAACTTTTTTAAATTTGCTTATCTTACTACGCTGTAAGCCATGTCTATTTTTAGCAACTCAAAATGAACTCCTACAATTACACATACTCCAGCGTTAAAAGAAGCCATTACACAGCATCCCTTTGCACTCGAGTGCACCAACAACAACACCTCGACCTTAATAATCGCGCGGCAATTAGAGAGGCGACGCCAGCGCGGGTTCATTACGGCGTCGACGACTTACGGCTCTTAATGATCACTCCGCGACAACACACCCGATACATTCAGCGGAAGAAGACACATTGCTGTTTTGGGTTAAGTTATGAGGAAAAAAAATTGCGGTAATTGAGGAAGAATCAGCAACATTAGTGCTTGATTGTGACATCTTGGGAATGTTATCCGTCGCGTGAACTGACAGTTTAGGCGTGACTGAAGTTTGGTGCAGTATGTCTTGGTCTACCATGAGTTTCTGTCACTTAAACGACGATAGTTGACATCAGAAATTTGTATGGCATTTTTTGGATCCATTTTTAACCACTAGGAACGCTGTACGTAAACGCGTCAAAGCGGACGCTAGCGGCTGTCATTGGTGTAAACTTAGGGTAGATATAGGTCCTGTGCTTCTACCACGAGTTGCTACTTTATATTTACATTGTCGTTCGCTTAAAAAATGTATTGGGATTTGATTTTATCATGTCATGTCATGTGTCATCCCAATACAAATTTTTACACGAACGATAAACGAACGTAAATTTAAATTGGTAACTCGTGGTAGACGTACTGTTCATATCTAATTTTGTGTGTCACCAAAGTCTATCTGCGAATATCATTCAGAACTGTTGATGGTTTCTCAACGCATGGAATATCGAAGTAATTTTTATAAACTTTCTTTTGTTATCAAGATTAATGAGCAGTCCACATCATGTAAAATGGAACAACCGCAACAGATTCAACTTATAAAAGTTTGGACGCTTCGGAGTTCCGACGTAACTTAGTAGAATTCAAAGGTCACGAGTTCACCCGCAACGAAGTTTCTCTCCTCGCATAAACAATATATTCCCATTTCGTTATTTATAAAAAAACACACCCCCAGAATCTTAATTCGATGTAATATTTAATTAACAGAAAATTATAGTAAACGAGCCGTCCCGACACCCGACAGACTTCGTTCTGTCAAATGTTTGACAGATAGTGTCCAATAACCCTCTTTTCTCCGACTTGATTTACATATGTACTATTATTTTTCTCTTATTTTTTTGTTAAATCATATATAGCTTTAGATTAGTGAAAGAATTTTCTCGATCGCAAAAGTAGTTTCGGAGCCTATTTAATACAAACAAACAAACAATCGAATCTTTCCTCTTTAAAACACTCGTATTAGTATAGATATAGGCGCACTATTTCGATTGTACAAAATGCAAAAGCAGATCTACAGCAGTAGTGATAAAGCGAGTGCATTTTTAAAAATCGGGCTCACATTTAGTACATGAGCATGTTCGCAGAATGTCGAACGGGAATTAGTCACAGCGCAGAATCACCACAGTGTCGGTGCCGTTCGGAGAATAAACGATATAACGTGCCGTCGGTAACGTCTTTACGATGACTGTGCTTTCAGCAACTTGCCTTACTTCTGCAAAGTAGATACGGTGTATCAGATCGTTTTTTAAAAGTTCACCTAACACCTTAGCAGCTGTTTGTAATTGTACACTGAATCCACCGTAATCTCAAGTGGCCTTTATCAGGCCTTCAGTCCACCTTGCTTCTTTTTCTTCTGCTATGTGCCCTGCTAACTGTCACTACAACTTACAATAAACTTGGTTGTGCTCATGCAATGATAACACATAAGAAAGTCATTAAAAGTAAATAGTTTCATTTAACTCAAAGCAAATGAAAAACCAACAGAAATCTTATGGGGAAAATCTACAGTAAAATCATATTTCAAGGCACCAGGTGTGTGCTCTAAATTAAATAAGCTGCTGAATTTCTTGGGGTTTCTTGGGTAAAATGTATGAACTTTTTATGAGACGGGGCAATACGGCGCGATCAAATTTGACTATACCATGGGCCAAGCAGTAAATGGTCCCCTTATTTTATAGGCTTTCTAGTAGTGTCAAATAATAAGGGTTCTGTTCCACGTAGCAAAAATTTAACTCTTATGGAATCACGACTTTGATTCTGATGGTGTCGGTCTGCGAACTCTTTGCATTTTCGTTTTTTAAAAATCCACTTCGCAGACATCGGTTTATACCTCTCCACACCCTGAGCTGTGTACAATCATATACCTCTGGGTTGCGTGGAGATCCATTTTTAGCGATAAAGCCACCCAAACTTTGAAGTAACACTTACATTTTTTGCGTGCCTTATTTAGTAATTGGCAAGTCACCGTCTTCCTAGAGAATCAAAATTGTTGAGACATTTTTTCATGGCAGAATTGGCAGAAGTCAGTTGTCAAAGGCCTCGTGGACAAGTCTACATAACCTTCAACTCCATGGCCGGGTTTTTAATATTTTGTAACACAGAGAAGAATTCGGCCGATAATTATCATCCATTCTGAGTTTCGGAACCTAGAAACAGATAAGCAAAATGTTATGCTCTAGAGAGATCTCGAGCAGCCTTGTAGCAGACTGTAATGAACAGAGCAATTTCCTTGTGTTCGTACTCATACGATTAGTTATCACGATATAGCACTTGGCTCATATTATATCAGTCGTGGCCTGATTAGGGCTGACAATGCGACGGGCCGCCCCCAGGGCCGCAGCTGCTTTGCAAGTCAATCGTGCTTACAGCGCATGAATTGGGACAGTGTGTTTTAAATACTATGTAAATGCGAATGTCAGGGATTTCCATATTCATTTATAGAGAATCCCAGTGAAAGATAGCATACATGTTAATAATAATTGTTAATCATAATTCATTCATCAGGACGTACATAAATAGGTACCTACATACAATCAGCAGTATTTGAAACAATAAGGACAGTTAGTTTTATTTTCGAAACGAAATTTCTTACATCAGACCATGCATGCTGATAACAGACAAGCTGTGAATATTTCGACAGGTCTGCCAAGTTTACGGTTGTTAAATACGGTTTAAAAAGCCAGCGCTCATTGATTTTGTACTGGCTTCTTACGCCCGAATCCAGAAACGATAATCAAAGTTGATGTTGTCCTGTCACATTTATTTACTTTAAGTTTATTTGAATACAAAACGGAACATCTTTTAGTTTAAAAGTGTAAATTTTGTATTTTAATAAAACTAAGCAAAACTGCACAACAGTTTACAAGACTTCTTTCCCTTTTTATTTTTACATAATATCCGTAAAAATGAAAGGGAAGGCTATAGTGATTCGGGCATTAAAAAGTAAAAGTAAAAAATATCTTTATTCATATAGACTTATAAAAAGTACTTATGACAAATCATATACAAAAAATTGCAAAAATATACTAAAAATAAACTTACCTACATAAAATTATACTATGATAGTAAATATCATAATTAAACATAATGTGACTCTACCACCGGTTCGGAGGTTGTTTCCGATCGAGAAGACTCCGGCAAGAAACTCGATGGTTACTCTTTTCAATCTTATTTGAATACACAAAAATTGAATTGACAGAGTAAAGTTATAACAAAAAAAAAATGTGCAGAGGAGTAGATTATACCGAAGATGACCACAAATTCTTATCATTTTAGAAATCCTCAACACTATAATAACCTGGCTTCATTAAGTTAGCTTTAATTTGTGACTTAAACTTGTGAAGAGGCAGTTCAACAAGAGTTTGCGGAATGTTATTAAAATATTTTACACATTGACCAGAAAATGATTTCGCTACCTTATGCAGCATTAAATTATTATTTCATTTGAGCTTAGAAAATCCCTCACCGTACTTCACCCACAATCCGTTTAAAGCTTTGTTCGGTTATGTGTCAAAAAGTTAGGTTAACTGGACAACCGCAATCTAGGCTCCATTGTATTAAAACAACGCCAACTCGTCTGCATGAACAAAAAATAACATTTAAAGTTTTCACTGCGGCGCGGGGCATGTGTCCCGCGGGGAAATCACTGTTAACGAATTTTTTTACACGCTCAATGAATAGAGAATACGCTTAGGTACCTGCTGTGCTCCCGCCAATTTCCACTTTAATTTGAATGCGAAACTCGCACCTTTTTTGTGCATGTAAGCAGGTTTCTACTCAATTTCGTGGAAATATTTTATGTCTTGGTTTAATTCCTAATTCTTTTTTTAGAGTTGTCAGATTGTTTTGTTAATTTAATTAATGTTGAATTTCGAAAACTTTAAGGCATTCATTGAGATGGTATAGTCTGTCACTACGAATGCTGTAATCGTTAACTCAAAATGAAGCTAGTCTAGGTTACTTGCTAATGATTAATTCCATTTTTTATTGTATTCTCTTGACAATACTATAAGTAACAAAACAGCAAATCAAATTAAGCAATGATAAGAAAAGAGCAGAAAGAGACCATATTTCTTTAGTAAAAATAGTTTTATGGAACTTCAGGCGTCATTAGGCCATTAACTCAAACTACTAACTACGAGTATATCTAAACCTGAGGCTTCTTTCTTGTATTTCCACATTTTAGTTAACTACATTACGGATAAACCCATTTTCACTTACATTACAGGACAACGGTAAGTAGCTACCAACGATTTCTATTTGTGTGAGCCTTTTCGGTGGATCATATTCCTACTAGTTATTAGAAGTTGTAATATCTTACGTTTTGATTATACTTATCCCTAAGGTCATGAATGAGTCGTGATCACACGTATGTTTACCACTGTCGTTGCGAATCAATGTTTTTCTGGGTGATACCTTTTTCCAAATTATCACAGTGATATCAAATTAGTATCTAGTTACCAGTATATTTAATGATTTGATTGCGAAAATAAGATCAGCCTGATTTGAAGACAATCAACTCCTGATAATATACTCTTTTATTATGTGATAGGGAGCAAACGAGCAAGAACGTCACCTGATTGAAAGTGATCACCTCCGCCTATGTACAACTGCAACACCGGAGGTGTCACCGATGCGTTGCTTGCCTTTTATATAGAAAGTTTCTCGTAGCTCGTAGTTCGTTACTACTTTTTTACTGAAATTAAATATCTACTGCAAAGCAGGAAATTGCTTTTACATTTTAATGGGATTCTACGAAATATTAACGAAGTTTCTTAAGCAAAATTTTCTAAGTACGAGTAGTACATACTTGTATATAAATCACGTTTGCATTTTCTTGTGGACAAGGTTAATTAATTTGCGCGGTTCGTGTGAAACGTTGCACAAGGCACACAGTGTGTAAATACACATTATGCTAGCATACTCATATCCATCTAAACCTAAGACCTTATTTCTTTTAGCGTCATGTAGACCTTTAATGCTCGGTGCCAATGATTTACTCTGGATATAGCATGTCATACAATTTAAAAGCTTAAGCGTGGCACCTGCGTGGCAGTTACATGCTGCCTTCGGTCTCTTTCTGAAAAGTGTGCGTGAAAAAAGGTGTTGAAGTTCATTGAAGCTAAGAAACAATACCATACAACCTGGGTCTCTTCAAGACAAGAGTGAGTAAGCAGACATGTACATGTTACAGTCAAAACTCATAAACTTTTAACTAAAAAAAAACAGTTCAAAGTGGTTTTAACCAACGTCCTTAGTCAAAACTACTTCTGACTGATTCTTACAGTCAAAAGTGATTTTGACTAACGTTCTCATTCAAAAGTGGTTCTGCCTAAATTATAGTTAGGATTATCATTTCAAAAAATTATAAAGAGTTAACATCAGTGAAAATTAGCAAAAAAACTTGAAAAAGTAAAATAATACTACATCTAAGGTGTAAGTTCAAAAAAAGTTTTAATTTCGTTACAAATAAAATTAACAATTTCACTTCCTTGTGTAATATTTACCTAAAATGTTATATTTATAAATCAAAATAGCATTCTGGCGTTTCGCCGGCCGCACACTCGCTTTGCTCTCTCGACTCGCGCGTTTTGGTCACAGTTCTAACCTTTTTTATATTATCGTGGGGAAATCCTCATGGATCCCTCGCCGCCCGGGGTAACGACGAGGTTATGTCGGACTTCTACCGACTAAAACCCCACGGTACTCGACCTCCACACTTGCGAGGCGGGGTCCCTAAAAAGTATTGCAACGCCAGTGCTTCCCCGTATTGGGGCCACCTCCAGCCGACCCCAGAATGAATGGGGGAGGCCACGGAAGCACCTGGAGCACACACGTACTTCCGCCGTCACGGTGAAAGCCGTGCATTGCGGGCAAAAGCACCCCCGTACTCAAGCCCGCTGGCTCCCACCGTACGCGGACCCTACTAAGTCCGCAAAACACGATCGACCTAAAAGGTGGATCCGCTGCCGATGTGGCGGTGCGGCCCCGCCAAGCCGCAGTGCATAGGGGGGGGGGGGGGGCAGCCGCGGATTACTGACACCCTCCAAACGTTGGTGCACCGCGGCCCCACCTTGCGCCCTAAGGCGCTGCGCCTGTGGGTGCTCCTTTGGGCGGGCAGTGGTAGGCAGGCAAGCACCATACCACCACCACACCCGGTGGCAGGCAGTAGGTGGTTGCGAAGTCCACCGCACTGCCACGCCTGAGCCCTCTTAGCTTCCCGGTCGTTCCACCTGCCACCAGTGCTAAGCCCCCCCCGCCACGACAAAGCGAAGGCTTCTAACTTAACCTAACCTATATTTTTAAATAAAAAGTGGTTTTGACTAACGTCCTTAGTTAAACTACTTTTGACTAAAAAAAACAGTTAAAAGTGGTTTTGACCATCGTCCTTAGTCAAAACTACTTTTGCCTGATTTAAGAAGTCAAAAGTGGTTTTGACCGACTATAAGTTTTGACGGTAACATACATACCATCATAGTAGGCCACATCGCCACTTACCACTAGGTGCAATTGTGATCAAAAGACTAGACTGCCTAGTGCTCTAGTCTATAATAAAAAAAAGGAATAAGTGTGCTTAGTATGACTTCAAGCATACTTTTTGTCATCCAATTGACAGCTGCTAGGTCCTTGTATATTGAAGGTCATTGTCGGCGCCACGGCCGTAAAGGCGCAGTGTTTTTTCTCGAATCCGACGGCAAACGCGATTTCGTGACGAACCCTTTCGAATCCACTATTTAGAAAGGCCCTTCTTAGAAAATAAACGTGCCTTTACTTTCACCGTTCAGCGGCTACACATAATATATTTTCTTTATCACTACTTTGGCCCCTTGACCCTCGGTTTACAGCTCATTGTGTTTACTGGTGCTGCAGGTAATGTTAGAGCTACTATATAAACTTTCTCAAAGCTACTTGATGCTGTTATTTGTGAAACTGTTTAATGTAATAGAGTCCCTAATGCAAAAACTTTTCTCTTGCGGAAAAAGAAACGAGACATTTTATTTTGGTTTTTTGAATTGCGATATATATTATTAGCACGCTACGAAGAAACTTTCTAGCTAAAGTAGTAGTAGCTATTTGCGGTGAAGAAGACTTTTCTTAGCATCCATAAAAAAAAAACGATTTTTAAATAACGCAATGTCGGATACATTTAATGAATAACACCAGTAATAACGAATTCCTATCCTGAATGAGGGTTGAAGATATAAGTAATGAACTACCCTGATCCTAAAAGTTGCTAAGGACGTTGGTAACAGGGCAAGAGACTTAAGCCAAATTTTTTGCGCTAGACAACACACCTCTTGTAATGGTCTCGAAGTAGGGATTAATACCTCTGTGTTACGAGGTAACACACAAGGAAATCCGCCAGGGGCGTCTCCCAACACACCCAGACCCGAGTCCATTCAGAAAAGATCGTTTCCTGAATTGACCCGACCGGGAATGAAACCCGGGGCACTACGGAAATCGAGGCGAGAAACCGTGCTACAGCGCACTACGCCAATCGTGTCGAATAAACGTAACTCCCGAGTGGAAGCCGGATCTATAGGCCCTGTTTCGTACCAAGGACTTGACCAACTACCAATTAGATAACATGTACACACGCGGCCGAACCAACAACAACTGATACAACTGATAGGAGTAGAGCCAAAATTTTAATGTTTATCCATAAGGAAACCTTGCTAGGCGAGAACAATGGTGCATGAAATAAAATACTGAAAATGCTGAAACTGCTGGTGCTTTATTGACCAGCATTTGACAATAAATACTTTTTTGATTTCTTGGCGAGGTCTTTTTTGATTTGTTGGCCAAGAACTCATCACGCACCCTACGGGTAGCCGCTCCTACTGGCGACTGGCTAAACACGTGCAATCTAACTTCTGCGTGCCTTCGCTGCCCCCACTGAGATTCCCTGATGGATCGTTGGCTCATCAGCCGCAAGAGAAAGCCGATTTACTGGCTAACCTCTTTGCCGCAAACTCTTGCATCGATGACTGCGGTGCTGCGCCGCCTGATATTCCACATTGCGGCTCCACAATGCCTGATATTCGTATCAGGCAGTGTGATGTTCGTGCCGAACTGCAGTCACTCGATGTCAGGAAAGCCAGTGGCCCTGATGGAATCCCAGCTGTGGTGCTGAAGAAATGTGCAGCGGAGTTGTCTCCAGTGTTCACTAGCCTGTATCGCCTCTCCTACAATTCGGGTCTTGTGCCGCTGTCTTGGAGGGAGGCGAACGTTCAGCCAGTTCCCAAAAAAGGGGACCGGTCTGACCCTGCCAATTACCGTCCAATAGCCGTAACCTCAGTTTTAGCTAAAGTGTTTGAGCGGATCATAAACACGCAGCTCATCCGCTACCTAGAGGATCACTCTCTCATTCACGACCGTCAGTACGGCTTCCGACCAAAACGGTCTACGGGTGATCTTCTAGCGTACGTAACACACATCTGGGGGGAGGCTATGGACAAGCATGGGGAATCTTTGGCCGTCAGCCTTGACATTGCCAAAGCTTTCGACCGTGTATGGCATCGTTCGCTTCTTTCCAAGCTTCCGGCATATGGTCTGCCACCTCGCCTATGCGACTGGGTCGCCGGATTTCTGGAGGAACGTAGAATTCGTGTCCTTTGCGATGGTCAAAAATCACGCTTTCTCCAGATTAATGCCGGAGTGCCGCAGGGCTCCGTCTTGTCGCCGACGTTGTTTCTTCTGCATATCAATGACATGTTATCTCTTGGTAATATTCATTGCTATGCGGATGATAGCACGGTCCACG
This sequence comes from Udea olivalis, assembly GCA_947369235.1. Lineage (NCBI taxonomy): Eukaryota > Metazoa > Arthropoda > Insecta > Lepidoptera > Crambidae > Udea > Udea olivalis. Next base: position 10,199,636 of record OX376341.1, on the reverse strand, counting down.
CGCGATATTTCGAGCTCCCTGGGGCAAAGCAGACTGAAATCGAGGAGAAGAGGCGAAGTCTTGTTGTTGAGCTTGACGGAGTGTTGGACCGCATTTCAGAATGGGGTGCATGCAATCTTGTCGAGTTCAATGCCAAGAAAACGCAGGTGTGTGCATTCACAGCAAAGGCGTCGCCTTTCCTTTCCCATCCCACTCTTCAGAGCACCCCACTACCGATTAAGGATAGCCTAAACATCCTTGGCATGGATGTTCGTAGCAACCTAAACCAGCGGGACTACATTGAGAGCGTCATTAGAACTGCATCCCGTAAACTCGGAGTCCTGAACAGAGTGAGACGATTCTTCACGCCTGAGCAGCTCTGTCTCTTGTATAAGACACAAGTTCGCTCGTGTGTGGAATACTGCTCTCATCTCTGGGACGGTTCCGCTAAGTACCTACTCAAGCTCTTGACAGGTTGCAGCGGCGTGCTATCCGTATTATTGGAAACCCAGAGGCAACTTTGACCCTTGAGCCTCTCCAATTGCGTAGAGACATTGCCAGGCTAAGTGTTCTCTATCGCTTCTACAATGGGGAATGCTCTGACGAGTTATTCCAGCTTATCCCACCCTCACCTTTCCACTCCCGTACCACGCGTGCTGGACTACGGCGTCACCCACACACAATTCAACATTTGTTGGCCCGAACTAAAAGGTTCGGTGACTCGTTTCTTTGTCGTACCATCCAGACGTGGAACGCTCTTCCAGCACATGTGTTTCCTTCCTCTTATAGTCCCGGGTTCTTCAAGCGGGGCGTGAAAAGGCATTTCTGCAGGCCTTCAAGGTGAGGATGGCCAGCCCAGTGATTCGTTTGAATGACTGGGCTTGTCAACCTCATATCTGGACCTCACGACCGCTTTCCATCAGGTGGAGTGAGGTCATCTTGACGGGCAATATAAAAAAAAAAAAAAAAAAAAAAAGGTCGCTATAACGCAGGTTCGATTGCCGTCTAGGACAAACATTCATTTGACGAAGATTATTGTGTATACCGTCTGTTGTTCATCCGCATAAATAATTATGTTTTTAGCATTTATATACTTATGTTAATTAGTATCTCAGATTTTAGTATTTATGTATACTTATGTTGATCTGTCTCTAATATTCATAGTACACGCTCTGCTTAGCTCAGGGCCAATGATTTTGGTGTAAGTTCTCCCAGATAGGTACATCTTTTAATATTTAAATGTCAAATTTATTACGTTACAATACCAGTTAAGGTATTTTCATAGCCCGTTATTTTTAGAATATTGTTGTGGAGTTGTTGAAAACTTTTAATAATGGCTTTTATTTTTATGAATCCCGTTTTATAAAATAACAAGCTGTGGAAACAAACGTGTAACTGAAGCTAAGGTCAAAGGTGTTAAGTATTCAAAATTATTATGTAGAGGCTTAAAAACTCGACACGTGTAAGAGCGGTTTCAGAACGCGCGTACGAGGTTCAAAAAACCGATCGCGCGTACACGCGATTGTTGCAGCGTGTTCGCTGAAACCGGTAATAGTGTCAAGAAACGACTCGCGTTTATACGGGCTTACAAGCGCGTTAACGATTGTACGATATACGCGTGTAGCAAAAGGCGCGCGTAACATGCGTTTACAAGAACGAGCTTTTCGCTATTTTGAAACCACTCTAAACCAACGCTTCTTGCCTATATTTGTAGTTTGTTTTTTGTGATACGGGACTTAGATTAGATGTTATATACAGGGGGCGTCATCTAAAACTAAAGCGTGAATTATTTCCGCCGGGTTTGTCCTGTAAATACCTACCCTGGCAAATATTTATTCAGCAATATGGCTGCGTTCGTAGATGAAATCAATACGTTAATATTATGTGCCTATCTGATAGAACGATGTCCGGGCCGGCCTTGTTAGGGATGGCAAAGTATTCGATCAGCCGGAAACTAAAAATAATCATTATTTTATTTTATTTTCTTTCTTTTAAATACTCTATTTACAAGCAAAAACTGGAGAAAAGGTGGCTTTCTATTTATGATTAAGCACTTTTAGTAATACCTATACTGCATCTGTTTTTGTTTCGTTGGCACAAAAAACCCATTCGATTGTTTCTTGCTGGAGTCTTCTCGAGAATCAATGTTTATTTAAGTACTAATCCTACCTATCGATTTGCCCAATAAAATGAGTACATCATTAATCAATACTAACTACTTCCATCCATGTAATCAGTACTCGATAACTTTTAAATTTCCCTGAACAATTATATGAATGAATAATATTTAGTGAGGTTAGAAAGATTTTTTGAAAAACAAGCGTCAGTTAAGGCGATTTTTATAACTAAGCAAAGTGGCCACTTTCAGAAAAAACGCGATCTAAAACTAAAAAACAGAATGAAAAGTCGTGGGCAGACATTCAATATTTAAAAGAAGTATTTTTTGAGATTTTCATTGTTCATTTTTAAAAAACAATGTCTAATTTGGAAGTTATAAAAGAAATCAATTGGTGGCTAAAATCGTCTTGATATACGCTTGGCTAGGGTAGTTAAAATGCTAAGAAAAACATAATCCCTTTCATTATTTTGGTAACTAAGAAAAATCGTCAGTAACCTCATCACGTTTCTTATTAAAATAATGTGCCAAGTTTCTTGTGCAACTAATTCAAAATTTACTTACTTAGTTGACTAAAAGTTTTGTAAACATCACACATCTTCATCAAAAGTTTCATATCAAAATGTCGTGTTAAAGTGAAAAAGTAATTAGCCTAGGCCTCCATTATTCAGAACAGGTATTCGCTACAATTGATGGGTATTGGCTTAATCACCACGCTTGCCATATGCGGGTTGGTGTTCACAAACCCGGGCTATGTTCCGGAAAATCCGAAAATACAGTTTGCCGTGCTTTTTCCAGTGTTCATTCTCTTTTTTTTTCAATGTAGCTTTTGTGGACTGTTTTTGAACATGTGGGAATGCATTTTCTTAGTAATAGGCCCCCCGCAGGTTGATCGGCCACTAAGATTACTGGACCCGTAGCCGGTGAAATTTCCTATTTGAGGTCATTACAAACAATTTGTGTACTTTAAAGACATTCAACAAGAGAGGCCCAGAAACAAGTCGTCTGCGAACGGCAGGGTTCAACTCCCAGGGGTGAAACGGCAAGTTACCTCCTCGCGTGTGCAGGGTTTGCTTGTCCGTTGTAATATATTACTGCGGAACGGCAAGCTTCTGTTTCGGTGCACTCTGGGCAACGTGGAACAACTTCCGCTAACGCGGTTCTTGTACTTCTTTGGCGAAATACTTGGCTTGAGGGGGATCTCTTCCATATTCCTCCCCCGGGAGAAATTACGGGATGTGGTCCTATTGAGGGACCTTCGGGTTTGGTGGCTGCCGTTTTCGCGGCAGCGGTGGATGGCGAGCCTCCTAGGCACGCGGTGAGGGGGATTCACTGACGCGCGTTGGTCGTGGCTCTGTACCGTACCAGCACAGATTCGTCTGTGTAGTTGGTGCTCTGCACCCTCGTCGCGGGTTTGGAACCCAGACCTGTGGCCAATTTGGTGGCATGGGATGACGAGAGGTGTCTTGCGGAGAGGGTCCGCTTCGGCGGACCATTATATCACCGACAGGTGTGGTGCGCACCGCAACGCCTTAGCGGAGCCAGCGGGAAGCCGGTCGGGGTGGCCTGCTACTTGCACATAAATAAACATGGCTCTGCCTGTCGGGGAGGCGTATTTAATATTCTACGCCTCCCTTTAGTGAGGGAGCCGTAAACGGCCATTCGCAGGGGGTTCGCGGTGAATGAGGGTACCCCCAGTGAAGATTTTTACTCGGTATGCCTGCGTGAGGTACCAGGAGAGTCCAAGACTCGCACGGTGCTCACGGGCAGCGTGTAGTCTATAAAAGATTTTTTATACACTGGCTAATGAAGAAAAGGGTTCCTCTCCCGCCCAAAACTTCGCACCGAGGAGCACCGAGTTTTCTATCGTTTTCCAATCTTCGGATTTTGATAAAATGTTCATTTATTTATTTACTTATACTTTTAATGCTTTGATTTTGACATTGTTGCTACAAGATTTATTTCGTAGTTCCTACTTACAGAACAGAACGTACGTATAATACGCGAAGTACTTAAATAATAGACTCAATAAAAAAAATCGTCATAAAAACGATGTGTCAACCCTATGCCCAGTGGGTTGTGAGCAACTCTGTTCCGATCGCAGTTTTCTATCTGAGTGACTTGACGGCTCTCAGCGCACTTCTCGTGTGTATGTTTTCTATCACTTATCGGAGGTAAAAATACATAGGACTTAATACAAAAAGTATTTGTTGATTTATCATCTGATTAATGCATTGTTAGGCCATTTTAGGTTCAAGAATTTTGTTGGAAGCCGTTTGAAAAGGTTTTTATTGAGTCAGCAGCGCCCTAGTGATTTCTTTGGTGCTGCTGAGTCCTTAGAAGTGTTGTATAAAAGTATTGTTGCTTGCTTGCAAATACAAAGGAGTAAGACCTAAATTTTTGCAGAAAGTCACAATCAGGCCACTATATTTTTAATTGTGATTTAAAGCAAAGACAAAAACTGTAAAGAAATAAAATTAAAACGGGTATTAAACATACGTATTTTTTATATATATTGGACTAGACAGTCATTTGATCGCAGTCGCACCTGATGGTAAGTGACGATGCGATCTATGATGGTACATGTCTGCCTAGTAAATGCCTATTCACTCTTGTCTTGAAGAGACCCAGATAGTATTGGTTCGCAAACACATGCGCGGGCAGCGAGTTCTACTCCTTTGCTGTTCGCATTATGAAGGAGTCCGCAAAACGTTTCGTGCGAATGGCTGGAATATCCACAACGTACGGGTGGAAGGCTAATGTGCGTCTCGTGCTCCGATGGTGAAAAGGAGATGGCGGAACCAACCCATGCAGTTCGCTCGCACACTCCCCGAAATAAAGCCTGTAAAACACCGACAGGCTAGCAACGCTGCGCCGGTGTTCAAGCTCCCGCAGCCCGGCAGATAGCCGAATAATTTATAAAGGCCAGATCGTTTAAAAGTAAATAATTCCCAATCACAAAAGTAACTCGAGTATAGCAACGGGGCCTATTTGCATCGGCGGTAAAAAACATTCAGTTTCCAACTACTTTGCTTTACAGCAGTCAAAGCCGATTAAAAACTTCGGAAAAAGCAACACGGCAGTTGTCGCAGAATATGTTATACTGTATGTCGTAGCTCAATATATTGTATTAGTGACGGGTCGCAGCACACGTTCCTATCACCTACTGCCGGCTCGCTCTGATTGTTGCTGTGGCATAGAGTGGCAGAGGCACTGCCTTATTTAAAGTGGACGCGATTAATGGATCAGGTACTTTGGTTGGCTACCATGCATGCATGCATTTTCGCTTCTTGAAAAGTGTGTACCTAGTGTACTAGCGGGCCGCCTGCGCCACGGCTTTGAGTGGGCATTTACCAAAAATTTCAAATACATATTTTAAACTCGAACAATCCCCAACACCTGCATTCAGACTTACACATGCACACACGCACTTTCAAACGACTTACTTCACGCATTAATGCTATTTGAAATTGAAGTTCCGTATTGACCGTTGACCTATCTCGGTCAGGTCGCGTTCCGGGATCAGCACTGCACTAACCGGTGTCAGGGCGGGCCTTTAAGATGAGTGCGGCCAGCTCAGTAATTGCTTTGCATTATTGTGCTTGCATTCTCATATCTGGACCTCACGACTGCTTTCTATCAGGTGGAACGAGGTCATCTTGACGGGCACTATAGAAATAAGAACATCATTACCGTATTTTTCTAATAACGCTCGCGCACAAAGAATGTACAATTCCTGGTGTCGGTGTGTACGCGGATTTGGCGGTGTCGCCGGTGGTTGCTAAAATAACCACCTACCTTCATCTTTTTCATTCATTGTTTTTCTAGTGAATAATGAAATAACATTGTTAAAAATAGATTAGTACGTAAGAATAAACAACGTTTTATGTGGTATCTTAACTATTTTCATTGTTAATGTGTTTTCTTAATAAATAAATAAAAAATAAAATAAAAAAGGAGCCTATTCAATGCTAACAAATAAACAAATCTTTTTTTTTGTAATTTTGGTATTGTAAGGCCTCTTTACTTAACACTCATACTGTCAGACGCCGGCCAAAGCCAATTTTCAGGACCTGAGATTTGTACCTACATACATACATACATACCATCACGCCTTTTTCCCCACAGGGTAGGCAGAGACCACATCTTTCCACTTGCTACGGTCCTGACACACCTCTTGCGCTTCTTCCACTCTCATTAATCCTTTCATACATGCTTGTCGGTTATGGGTACTCCTACCTACCTATTTGTACCTAGGGCCTGAAAATCAACGTCAACAAAAAAAGACTCATATTCAAACCCAGTGAGGGACCTGGGCCCACTCTATACGCAATGACTTTGACTCTTTAGTCTGACTCCAACATCAAAAGTCTTCTGATCCAAGCTTACTAATGAAAAGAGTCCATCGCATGATTGACGCTAACCTATTTATGTATTACTTTCGTACTTATATGTTACTGAAACTGATCACCATATTTTCTGAGCTCAAACGAGAGTGGCTTCTGTATCTTTTTACTTTTGTGCCAGTTGCGAGTCCGCTGTTTCCTACATAACTTCTCAATAGACTGCTATACCTGCGAATTCGCGTTTGTTTCACTGAGCCCGAACAGTGCATAGTTTTCCGCGCCTGGTTGGGTTCGAGCAATCTATAGTTAACTAATTCATAAATGAAATAAATGGCAAAGAACTGAGCCCGCCGTTGATAGAAAAAGCCCCAAATTGCACATAGTTTGTGAAAGGATATCCTTCAGGAGTGGCAGATGATCGAGAGCCAATTCTCAGTCATTATAAGGATACTATCATAATTAGCGGTCGTTTATAACTTATACCGAGAATGGTTAAATTATCTCTAAAATACAATTCGAGAATCACAAATAGGGCAGTTTCCTAATATTTATGGTGCCTTTTAATAATATATTATACCGTATAATTGGTCCCTGGTTTGAGCATAACCAATAAAATATCAGATTAGAATGCTATCGCGAGTCATTTCGAAGGATTTATTGAATTTAAATTTACGGAAACAGTAAGTAAGTGACAATGCTATAAAATGTGAACATAAACTGGCTAATACAGTTTTTGTGAAATGTCAAATGATTCTTTGCATAGAATCGTTTGAACAAATAGTGATAAGAACAGAATCGTAGCAGTGTTTGATTGGTGATCATGCGTGAAAATACCTTCACAGAGTTAATATTGACTGGTTCGTTTGTGCAACTGTAAGGTATTCTTCCTAATGTACAGGAATCAAAGTTAGACACTGTTTTCACAAAAATAGGTTAACCAAATATAGCAAAACGTAGCAAGTTCAAAGATGTAGATTTTGTCTACTCATTGGCCAGATAAGTGTGATGTCATATTGTCGGCATGCTGCAAGAATTCATTCATTGCCAAAAATCATCTAAGTAGTGATATTAAGACATTGTTTGTTCAATCATGCCAATCTATGTTTATGGTCAATCGAGGACCTTTTATTGTGTAAATTACATTTGTTTTCACAATTTTTGTGAAGGTGCAAAGTAGTTTAATTAGTCTCAGCACCAAAATTGCTGGTGAATAAACAAACAAAAAGGGTCGAACTAGGACAATTGTAAGTTTCAGAAAATCAATCAATGGAAAATAATTCTGTTAACTAATTCCTTATAGACACAAATGGAAAAAACTTAGAAGTTCGATATCTTGAAAACAGTTCACTTTGAGGTATGCTGTTTCATAGTCATATCAGTCAGAAATGATGTAAACTAGAATTCCTTGAAGGATAGACTTAACCTGACACCCTGTATAGGCAATTTTTTCAGACGCAAAACCAACAGCTAACCGTGTATTCTACTAGGGCTCACCACCTACCACGTTAGGTTCTGGTGAAAAGTTGACTTCTAAGTGTTCCGTTTGAACCATGACGCCGAGAGTCACTTGCCTGACTACCACGTTTGGGATAAAGTAGTGATGGTATGTTGTGTTATGTTACTACAAACTCACTTGTTATTTTAAAAAATTAAGGGTATTGCGAAATGGTGTTAAAGGATGAGGCAAATTAATACCAAATACCTGGTATTTAGTATTTCCTGGTAACTATATGGATTTGCCCAAGGAACAAAGCTGATAGGAAATGCAAAACGCGAGTCTCTCGTTAAGACATTTACATTTCAATGGAGATTACAAGCCTTCTTTAATTAGGTACAAGGGGTACGGCCAGCATTCAGTTGTTAGAAAATGTTATGAGCGACTGAGACTAATTTCCCTGTTTAATTATCAGTTTTATTATACTTGACTAAACAGTCATTAATTTTGATCGCAATCGCACCTGATCGTAAGTGACGTACGATATATGTTGGAACATGTCTGCCTAGTTGGCACAACAAGACGGGCCTCTTGGTGCAATGTCAGCTATCCTGCACCGGAGGTCGTGGGTTCGATCCCAACCCATGACAAATATTTATGTGTCGAACATTTGTAATTGCTGTTTGTCTGGGTGTTATTATCTATGTAAGTATGTATTTAGAAATATTTAAGTATGTTCATCAGTCTCTGACACCCATAGTACAAGCTTTGTTTAGTTTGGGGTCAGATGATCTAGGTGTAAATTGTTCCAGATATATTTTTTTATTTTAGATATTTTTTATACTCAGTAAATATCTATTCATTCTTGTCTTGAACAGACCCAGGTTGTATTGGTTTGTTTGGATGAATTCAGTTTATTTAACTTTTTTTTACTATTAACAAAAAGGCCGGCTGATTATCTCTTGATACAAAAACGATATGACATACTCAGTAGTGATGTACCTATGTAGTATCTATGTAAGTAAAAAGTAGATTTGTTCAATTGACTTTATACACAAATACTGACTGTTCGACTGTTTTGTATGGAAACCTTGAAATGAAAGTTAGTTAAATAAATTTAATATTCATTCAGATAGTTTCTATATCACTTACTGAGTCTGCCATATCGTTTTTATAAGTCTTTTGTTATTCACCCGGTATAATTCGCTATAATTATTTCACTTAAATGGAAAATGCTTCTGTGATTATGAGTATTTTAGGCACTTACACAATTGTTCTCGGATTTAAAGCTCTAGGAACATTACAATACCCTCATCCCATTTTCTACCGAGACGTTCATATTTGTTACGGGCATTGGTAGGTACACCTTGTAAAATTTTATGACCATCAGTAGAAAACGGTGCCTAACAATAAAACCCTGGATTCTACTCTCAGGTTCATAAAAATGGTGCCAATCTCGTTATTATCCTCGTTCGTCATTGTCAATGGCATTACCTCCCACTCCTGTGCTTCCACTCGAACTTAATCAAAAGAAGCGAATAACCGATTGACATTTCCAATCACCCTTAATTTTTCAACTCAATTACCGTCGATCGCTTTTCGTCGGATTCCGCTTCCTCTGTCACTAAAGAATAAAAGTGAGCTAATGAAATAATAAGAGCAACAGATCAAAGAGACCGCGGTCAATTAACGCGTTGACCTATGCAATACTATTAATTGATTACTGACTATTTGACAGTTTTATCTCGCCCAACACACAGCTAGTTATGCGCAAAGTGTATTACTTGTGAAGTTGTGAGTGATTCACTTGAATTCTGACTAAGAATACTTTATTCATCCATTGACTATTCAACTTGTAATGAGGACACCGAACCACATAAATTAGTCATGATGTGCATTTAAATTCGTTTGACTATTAAGGTGGAATTGAGTTTTGGCATTTTAACAGTCAGCAGATTTACATGCTTGAAAGAAAAGATTACACTTTTTCGATTTTATATTATGACTAATGAGCAAGACGTGAGCTAGTTAGAGCTAATTTAATGCATCAATGAACTAGTGTAATTGTGTCGTTGTGTCAGTGAATACCTAAGTATGTCTACGAATAACTATAGTCAGCAGTGGCCGTTGTTTTGTTTTTGTTTGTGGGCGTTTTTTATCTAATAATAGCTTGGCAGCTATTTAAGGTATTCTGAGGTTATAAAAAACATCAAATTGACCCTTCAATAAGTTCTTCACGCACATTGTAACCCGTTTTAGATTCTGCGAGCGTCGTTCTTCTAATGGTCCCCAAATATAGCATCAGTGAGTGAAAATCGATATGTAAAATCAAACATCGCTGTGAAAACATCATCGAGATTTCCCAGAGGATGTCCATTTTTACTGTGGGACGAGTCCATCCAATTGTGCCCGGCACTCAGAGCGACCGTCACGCCGCCCATAATTCCGTACGAGACGAGAATACTACTCACATAACCATCTAATTGTCGGTTAAAAGTTCCCCAGCTTGATAGTAAGTACCTATATAATGAACGGAGGAAGTGAACAGAAACTTCAAAGACCTTCTTAAGACTTACCTACAAAGGAACGTAGAAAGGACCTTAAAAATTGGTTCGAAAGAAAATACTCAGTTTATGAAAGCGCAGAGACTGCTTTGTTTTACTATGTTGAATAACTTGAAACATTTTACGTGAAGACATCACGATAAGTTGGTATTATTAAAAATACTTAACAATTTATGGTTCACAATACTCTTGACATTAACCTTGGAAAGGCAGAACTCAAGTTTCAATTTGACAATGAAAGTGAAAAATTGCAGCAGGCATTATGAAATCTATAAAAAAGGGTAAGAACTTTATACCTGATTGAAGTTAACAGTTATAATAAGCCAACTTATTTCAAAACCATTGTAAGGAAGTTCGAGAACGTTTTAATAAGGTGTTCAAAACATAAAAAAGGTTGTTCAACTAGCCAAATAATCGTGAAATACAATTGCCTTGCCAGCTCTAAAAATTGCTTGGGCTTAATGTTTTCAGTTGAATTTAGATTATTGCCAGACGATCTTACTCACAGTTAAAAACATTGTTGCAACTTATAAAAAAGCGTCTTGAAAGAAAACCATTTGGGCGGCCGCCGCGTAGAGACAGTTTTGATAAACGACGTCCCTCCTCTTACACCGTTTTGTAAAGCTATATGAAGACAAATAGTTTCAAGCTCGCAAAAAAAGCAGGAGTTGCCGCGGCAAAGAAAATGTAATGGGATGTGGCACGCCGCGGCTGCAACACACACGGACGGAGTGAGATGAATTGCTATACGCAAACTGGACTTATTGTTTCATAACGTTAAATATTTATTCACTGGAAATTACAGTGATGTTTTTTCACGTTAATGAAGATTTTAGCTAAACACATCTAGATAATTTCTTGATATATTAAGTTAGTCAACAACACAAAGTAACTTACAATTTTGAAAACTGAAGATCCTATTCGAACCATTTAAAGAATGGTGTTCTGCAGGTTATAAGACGACGATTGTTGTTCATAAACATTGTTTTATAATTTTTTGTCATTGCAACTCAAATCGAGAGCTCACTTGGGTGTATTTAAGCAAACATTTTTGAGAGCCTGTTGAACAATTTCGTTCTCAGCAATTGATACTCCACAGTATCTCCACCGACACAAGCTTCTCAGCAGTTTGATCATGATGATGATGAGTTAACATTGATTTATCATATAACCATCATACCCAAGAAAAAAAAAAGAATTTAAAATCATGTTTTCAACCATCTGCATCCAGTATAATGTTATAGGTTTAAGTCCTCTAACGATCTTTTCAAAGTCGAGTGTCATCATACTCATGTGTGCTTTTATAATCATGTTTTTAATTATTTTGAAAGTTTTGTGTTTAAAATAATTAATAAACGCGATATTTAAAATATGAACCATAGAAGTTGTCATCAAAATTGAATACGCTAGCGAACCCACTTATACCGTTGTCATTTGTATTGCGGTTAGCACAAAAAGGTTTTACTCAAAAGTACCACGTATATCTCTTCAGCTTAAGTGAAGTGTAGGAGAACAGATTGCCCGGGTAACAAATGGCCCAATTCTATGAGCGAGTCTTAAAAAACTGGCAGCGTTACCCGAAATCCCTTCTGGCTAGAGGAAGTATTTACTTCCTTTTTTTTAATTTTGAAACTGTTTTCAGGGTTTTATCTAACCATATAAGCCGTCCCAAGTTCCAACCAACCGCACGCAATAATTGCAGAGATTGGAATCAATTAGCTTGCAAATCGCTAATTAGTATTTTCGACTGGCCTGTTAGTGCAATGGTAGCGATCCTGCCTTTATCGCTGGAGTTCGTGGGTTCGATCCCCACCACCCATGACAAACATTTAAGTGATGAATATTTGTGTTTGTTGTGTGTCTGGGTGATATTATCTATTTAAGTATGTATTTAGGAATATTTGAGTTTGTTAATCAGTCTCTGACACCCATAGCATGTTGCAAGCTCTGCTTAGTTTGGGGTCAGGTGATCTTGGTGTAAATTGTCCGAGATATTTATTTATTATTCTCTTTATTTAACGTATATCTTAGATCTAAAATTTGTACAGTAGCCTTACAAAACAAAGATTTATAATACTTAAAACAACTTATGAATTATAATTATAAAAATAGGAAAAATTACAATTATAAAACTTAAGCTAAAAGTTATAAAAACAGTGATTTATAAAAATACTATAAAAACCTTAACCTAGGGTGCCGCCGGCAGCGGGGCAGGCAAGGCCCAAACCACCGGTGGTTAGGACTGCAGAGAGAGGAACCTCCTGACAATACGTGCCGTGCCGTAAGAGTACCGCCTTCTGTATCTGGCTCTTGATCCAGCCGCTAAGCGAGAGCCTCTCGAGGTATTGGTCGAGGCTCTTTGCTATTAAGCCGTTTGCCGAAACCACTATCGGGACTACTAGGCTGTGCAAGTACTCGCCGTTAGCAAGGTGAGAACAACCGGAAATAACATGGCGGATAGACTCGCCAGGACGGCGGCATGCCCGACAAATTAATTAATAACAAATTTATTATTATTATTATTTACCCGGTGTAAGTTTCACCCGGTTATAAATCGAACCCAGGGCTCCAGCAACCCGGGTGAAGTATTTTGAATACTTCGCCACTGGGACTATTCACCCATAAACATTACTTATTTAAGCACAATAAATAAATAATAAATATCCCTGGACATTATTCCACACAGCGCCATCTAGCCCCAAAGTAAGCTAATTAAAGCTTGTGTTATGGGATACTAGACAACGGATAAACATACTTAAATACATTTTCTTTTGTAAATACATACTTATTATACATAGGAGACACTCAGACCAGTACAAACAGACATGTTCATGCACACAAAATGTTTGTACTGTGCGGGGATCGAACCCGCGACCTCTGGTGTAGTAGCCAACTTCTTAACCATTACACCAAGTCGGTCGTCAAAAACGTCAAAACAATAAACAAAACACCTTATTTTCATACATTTAATAATCCGACATTTCGAGATTTTCATTATTATTTAAGGAACCATTAAACGCTCATTATGTTTTGTGGCAAAAGCTGACTCCTCTGTTAAAACTTTTGACCTCAGCGTGCATTGTTTTTTTTTGAATGCAATACCAGAAACGGACACGCACACTCGCAGCCTTGTCTTTGAGGATAAATTATTTCACAATCCATTGACTTGCAAAGCGGGCTTGTCCCAACTTTGCATAGCGGCCGAACTCACCGCGCACATTCAGTTCGTCACTCCAAGAGAGTCGTCCTATGAAATTATTCCTGATGCATAAATTTGGATTTCGAAAAAGTTTTACCTTTGGAATTATTTTGGTTATTTCGACTTTTGTGCGAACGATACGGCAGAGTTTATGACAACGTGCTTTACCTACATTTTGCAGCGCTGGTTGGTTGTGACTTCTTTTTATAACGATAGAGGACATGACACAATATAGATTGCAGATCTTCTTGTAACATCCAGACTCACGTTTACGTTATCTTTGTGATATAGTCAGTATTTATCATCAGCCACGAGTATAATCAGTTTTGATTAATGATCACCAGTGACACAGGTACACTATGAATTTCTGTTGCCAAGTTCTTACTCACGCACAGATCACTGCTTGAGAACACAGGCCCGATTATTTTTTTTGAAATGTTTTATAATGCTTTTCAAAATAATCAGAATAAAACCTCTTGATTGATATAGCAAATAGCAATAGAAAACTTACTATACTAATTTTAAGAGCCAGTAATGAAACCTGCAAAACATTTTCTTATTCAGTGCCGGAAGAGCGGGTTGTCACCAGCCGCGTGCGACGTATGGAAATTAAATATTTAGACAACATTCTTTCGCCCGCGCTTCGCAAACACTCGCTGATGACGCGTGAGCGAAGCCTTGGAGGGGAGCGGTACAATAACGAAGGTATGTGATGTTAACGTCTTCACAAATTAAACTGACTGGTCCGTGCTGTCATGCCAATAGCGCCTAATATACTATGTATCTTATCGTAGGTTCTGTTCACCATTACGGCAACAGTCCGCTGACACCCCGTTTAGGATATATAGTCGTGATGGTGTTATCAAAATCTAGAACATGTAATTTATAATGTATCTGTGTGTAGGAATTAATGTGTGAAAATGAACAAATTTATATAACTTGGACACATTTGATGACAATTGGATGCCCCGTAGCAACAACGATTTCAGACAGATTCTTGATTGGGGCAAATACCCCGTAGTAGTCACGTGGCATCCGTGCCGTGACTCTGACGGATAAACATCCATCCGCCCAGATTACGCCCAACCAGAGCGCTCACCCGACGTATTTTAACAACTTCATATTATATTGAAATGGCGTGCCGGTGAAATGTGCCACTTACATAACTTACCCTCGGCAAATGATTATGCATTGGTCGTTAAATAAATGGAAACGTGATTTTCAGAACATACATCACCTTGCAGCCGCTGTTTCATCTAAGATTTATAGGAACGGACTACTTACATATAAACAATAACCGTCTCTAAGTCTAAAGAATAAAAAGTAGTCAGTTCATTTGATTGCATTGTGTAAGGACCAACGAACAGTTGACATTAAAAATTCTATTTTCATTGTTTCACCTCATTTTCACTCATTTCAACACTTCTAAATATCGATATCATTTTAGAAAGGACTTTTAAAATTAATATTGCCAAAATATCATCATTTTGATACCTTAATAAGTAATTAGGACATTATTTGCCACCCTAGATAGTGACAATACAGGCTGGTCCAGTTTCAGTGGTGATCACCACGATAGAAAGAAAAACCCATTACACGAAAGCACGCTAAAAGTACCTAAAATAAGAACACTTAAAAAGTTAGAACCCCTAAATGCATGAATAAGTATATGTAGGAAACTTTAAAATGTACAGTCTTGCAAAATGTTGGCACACACATTAATAGTCGCCAATACTCGAAATCAAATCTCGTTCCTACTAAGTACATATTATTTCAAAAGTTTTCTTCTCGAAGATGATTATACTACTGTGTTGTTGAATCACCTTCAAGTTATTTCACAGACAACTATAGAATAAATTTTATGATGAAAACATGTAAATGAAAATAAAACTCGTAGTAAAATCTGCTCGTTTCTGTCGCTCTCCAAGGAGAAAATCGCAAACGCTTAATCAAGCCGACGAATTTAATGAAAAGCTCTTGCAAAAATGGCGATCGACTGCACTCCAGCTAAGCAAGTAGTTGGCAATTAGATTAAAAGTTCCCTCGTCGAGAGGGTTTTGAGCATTGAGGGTATTAAGGTCGCAATTGGTACAGCTGACTAGAGTTTTTAAAGTTACATTAAAAGTCGGTAGTGGTATCTATTTGCCGAAAGCGCGGCGCGCGCCGAGAATGATTTATCGCAAACGATAAGGAATTGTTTTGGGAAGGTATCTAGATTGTTTAATGCGCCCAATTATTATTTGTATTCTGCGATGCCGCATTGGAGGATGAAGGCCACCTACGACTGGCCACTCTTGGAACCTATGGGATGTACAGTTGTGATCGTTTCAGAGCTGAAAATGATTTGATACAGGTGCGTAAGTAGAATGTATACTTCCTAATCCAAAAGGTAAACTTTTAGAAACCCAAAGAAACAGCGACACAAAAGTCAGTGATAAAAATAGCACAGTGGTACTCGTATATTCGGACAACACTAGATCTCTTTCAAATGCACCTACGTATGCGCGCGTCTCGAGCGCAAGCATATTTACATTTTGATTGGTAAATCTCTTCTGGAGATAAAGAAGTTTAAATTAGAATTTCTCATTAGCATGTAAATTAATGCACTGATAGATTTTTCTTTATTCATAGATTGCTTCAGCCCCAAAAGGCAATCACAAGGGTATTTTTTCAGTTTCTCATTTCAATCCTTGCGTAGTTTATAAAAGTACTTAAAGCTATTTATTCTTACCACTTATATCTGTGAGTTCACTAATTTATGTTCGATCTGAGTATTAACAATAGTTCCTTCCTTCTTACTAGTAACCATGTTACATGGAACCACCTAACTTAAAAACCGGTAAAAAGAACGATGTAACGGTCGACGAGAGAGAGCGTCGTAGCCTAGTGGTTCAGCACCCGAACTCAGATCGTCGATCGTATGGTCCCGAGTTCAAATCTGGCCGGAACCTAAATCTCTGTCTTCATTTGTAAATACCCGACTTATTCACCGGTGATGGAAAACATCGATAAAAACCAAATCAACCCGGATAACGGCGGAAGGCTCACCACCTACCACGTTGGTTTCTAATACCATTGGTGAAAAGTGGGCTTCTGAGTGTTTCGTTCACCATGACGACACAGTCACTTGCCTCTGACTACCCCGTTTGGGATAAAGTCATGATGTATGTTACACATACCGTAACGGCCACTTATTTGGTATTTTCTTTGACTTAAAAAATCTTATTTTCTATATGAGATTATGTTTTCGTTATTTACATGTAGAGGCGTGGTATGCAGCCTTTTGTGTATAAACAAAAGAAACAAAACACGGTTTTCCTTTTAACACTTATTGTGGAAAAGGCGGCAGACTAATAAACCTTTTTTTAATGACTACGTTGATTTAATTCTGCATTACAACGTGACCATTAATTATTTGTCTAATTAAGTTTAAAATGAAAGAATTCTTGTTCTCAATGTTGTTTGTTAACGAGAGAAACCATTTGAAATTTCGTGTTATCTGTTATCATTACCTTGAGTTACCAAGTTGTGAAGTAGAAATAAATGGTATTAGCCTTAGAAAAATAAGCGACCCTAACAAGCGACTGTAAACAGTTGTGTGAGTTGGAGACAAGTGTGTTTTGTTAAATCGTCTTTGAAGCGAGATTTCTTGTTGGTAAAACATTTCTTTAATTTTATTTCTACAAAACGTTAATCAGCTCAGGACTTTTTTTAGGTGTTTTAATAGAATCGAGGTGGTCGTTTTAACGGAATTAATGTTGGTTTGTTGTTGTGAACATATTTAACTTTACTTTCCGAGGTTCATTAAAGGCTTTAAAAAAAATGAATTCTTTATTATTAAGTTTACTTAGTATACCCAGATTTGCTGGCATTTGACAGCAATCTTACGTAATGTTAAGTAATGACGCGGTCTTATAAAACCATGCAATTGCAGTTCAAGTCTGATAAACATTCTTAAGTATTTCTCAATATCATACACAAATCTTCATAATAAACATATTTCGCCTACTAGTTATAGTTCCTGTTGTACCTATTAAATCTACTTGCCTGTCTTTTACCATTTTTCTCTATCCGTAGGTTGCCTGGAAGAGATAGACATTAGCGATATAGCCGCCTAAATTGTGCCTTGTTTTAAATGCAATACTCAGCTTCTTTGTTTTTGTACAGCAATGAATATTATCCATTCATCTATGTTCGTCAAATGAATGTCTGTCCTGGGTCCCCTGACTTTTAGCGCGATAGGCATGACCTCTTCGCATTATTCCAACGTCAACGGCTTACATTGTTCCAAGTTTAAATCCGACCAGGGGCCGTATTACCATCTCTTATAGCCAGTCAAGTTAAATTCCTAAGCAGACCGCTGCGAGCGATTTCCTAATATGATCTTTAATTTTCAGCCAGTCAGTGTTACCTGTCAATAATGCATCCTCTAGGCCAGATATTGACTGACGAAATTGCTCGCTACAGTCAGTTTAGGAAATTAACTTGACTGGCTATAAGAGATGGTAAAACGGCCCTAGGACCATTGTTTATTGTAAAATTTGCAGCTTTCTCTCCGGTGATGGAAACCAGCGATAAAAAACCAAAGCAACCCAGATAACGACGGAAGGCTCGCCACTTACCACTTATTACGCCAGGAGCTGGGAAATGTGAGCTTCTGAGTTTAGAAAACTCCAGGACGGTCACAGTCAACTTACCTCTGTTAACGCCATTTGGAATACTGTCGTTGTTGTAAATTAAGCAAGTTCAATTTGTTTAAACCAATGCCATATTCAGATTTGTGAACCCTTACTCACCGGGATCCTGTGACTTATCAGGTCACCTATTTACTTCATGGAAATCTATGAAAGAGGCTTCTGTTCTTGAGTAGACGTCTTTTAGCTGTGTCTGATTATCGTAATAATAAAGCAAGCATCATTTTATTCTGTGTCAATAGTGGAATAAATCAATTTGAACCTCACTTTAACATAAACAAATAACTTGGTTATAATACAGTAATAAGTAATTTTAATAAAGATCTCGCATTATATTTCAACTAAAACTTGTTCATGTTGATCTAGGCAGCAGTAGTAAATCAAACGACGCCTGCGGCATGATGAAAAATTCATTCACGTACATGAATAGGTGGAGCACGGGCGGTTGGCTCTGTACGTTATAGCGATAACGAAAGGTACTAATGTTCATTCATCGACATTTTTTTTCCTTAAATACCATTTGGCGAGCAATATACAAATCAGGAATGAAAAGTAGTGTCTGTTTGATTTAGCGTCCGAGAGCTTAAAACGTGTTGATGATGGTCATCCGCCGCGTGTTATCCCCCGAATATAAAACGCCAAAAGAACATACTCGTACATTGCGTAGCAAAAATAAGTAGGTAGTGAAGTTTTGATGTTTTATTTAAAAGTATGTAGGTTCACGAGCTAGTTTTTGAGAAAAAACTTTTTTTTTCCAAAAAACTGTATATTTTTTGGAAGTTTGTCTGATTTTTTTAATGAGGTAGTCATTGGTAGCGACTTTATTTTCAAATTAGAGTATATTAATTTAAATATTTAACAAAAAAATATTATAGCTCTAGAACTTATAATCACAAAATTACAAGTAATTAAACAAATATAAATAACAATTAAAAAAAAGAATGGGTCACATTGTATATTTTGATTCTTCCAGCATTAGTAGTAACTACTTATATGTAAAAAAGTTAAACTCATGCTTGCTCTAAAATCCTTGAATCTAACCATAATGATAAAATCATATTAGCTAATTATTCTGGCAGCTGATGATAACTGATCTCATGCTAAATTGTTCAAATAGGAATTCGCATTGACGGACTCCCCGGATTACGTCTGTTATGCCCATAATGGGGAATCACCATTAACATAATTTACTCCTCTGTTACATACATAATCTTAAACGTCCTCAAGGTTATTAAAATGTATCACATATAATTGAACACGTATTGTCATTCCACTACAATGAACACGAATTTTAGATTCACCTCAACTGTGACAATGAAACACCGTATAACCACTCTGCCACCAGTCGTGTTGCGGCCACTAGTCGTGTTTACGTTCACTAGCCGTGTTCACAGTCGGCACACTTTTGAGCATTTGAACGTTGCAGAGACGAACGTTTCTAGATGTTGTTGATGTGATGATGTCTAGATTTGTGGCGAACAATTGAACGGCCGAGCGGATCCCATCGAATTTTAGCACATAACAAGTAGAGAGGCAGGGTGCATCAGATTGCTTTAACCGTAATTGAGTTGTTCATCTAGCTAGACGAAGCAACTAAAGGTAAATAAAGCCATTCAGTATGCGTTTCTCCTAGTCATAATGGTATCCAGAGCTGTGTTGCCCCCCCGTTACTAAGGAAAATTACATTGGTCCTCTAGATCTGCAACTGCTAAATCGAAACGTAGTCCGTTAATGCCCTGCTGTGATGTGTATCATTTCGTAAGTCAACTGATTGAATAATTAGCACGTAAATGGCAGTAATTTTTCAAGTTTAATAATAAATATGAAGCATAAGCTATGAGGGTCACAAAGGAATCACTCCTTCAGGACCCAAAAGAAGTCAGCAATTAGCTTGCCATTACAAAAACTGCTAACCGCACATTTGACTCATAACAAAGACCTTGACTAACCTTGAAATTTTGTTGAAATCGGAATGAAAACGAGACTATATTGTAAATTGACCCGTTCAAGCTTTATTACTATCAGTCTGTTTTACTGGTAATTTTTATCTCAATAAAGATGAACCAAATCAACAGTGCCTAATATCAACATCTCCATGGTGAGAAGTTCTTCAAAATGTCAAGCTCCTCGTCGCGTAGCACTTGGCACCGGCACCGTAGCCCGTAACCCGTAGCGGCAGTGTGATCCCGCGGCGCGCTGCAGTCGCCCGCCGCGCCGCTCAACGTCTTCCGTTCGGTGCGAGTGCGAATTCACGCGTACCAAACTTGCTACGGCTAAGGCGAGTATCCGATGTCGTAGCCATTTTGAAGTTTAAGTTAGATAAATCGGCTTTATAGGAACGAAGAATTTTTAAGTTGTTTTTTAATGGGGTTTAGTTTTTCAAGTGAAAATCGGAATCTGTAAGTAAGTTTTTTTTTAATAACTCTATTCTAATTTGTAAATGTTTTTTAATCCAGGCAGTATTATATATCTTAACGTCATACACTTAGTCGTAATAAATGTAGACATCATCACAGTTCCTGTGAAATAAAATGTTGAATAAATGTACATCGATTTATATGATAGGATTTTTGCAGTTTTTTTTTAATGTTCATCTAATTCGCTCTGTTTTTTTAATTAAACATATTTAAAATAAAACAATACGTAGAAGATTCAAAAAAGTACAAAATACAGGTTCTCAGATAATAAGCTTCGATTGAGAAAAGGCCTTCATTGTTAAAAATCATAAATGCAATTTTTAGCATTTGCCTAATTAACCACTATTACAAAAAATCGGGAGAATCCCTAAATGTCAGGCTCTTACTCGTACATGCGAGTATGTCAGCTCCCGAATATTATAATTAATTGCAAATATTTAAGTTTCGTGTGTGACCTGTCAATTGCAGAAAAATTTACAAATAAATTTAACAGCGTCTGTCAGCGAAAATATAGGTATTTGTCGTGAAAGGTTTAATTAGTCTATACTTACATATGAAACTGATAATAGCATGTGATCAAGACATAAAATGCAAACACATACTTTTGACAAATAACACTCTCTACTGTACCCACGTGATTGGGCATGAGCCCTGTTTCGAAAACTCTACTAACTCCGGTGATGGAAAACGTTGATAAAAAACCAAATGAACCCGGAAAACGGCGAAAGGCTCATCACCTACCTTGTTGGGTTCTAATACCATTGGTGAAAAGTGGGTTTCTGAGTGTTCCGTTCACCATGACAGCAACTTTGCCTCTGACTACCCCGTATGCGATTATGTCGTGATGGTATGTGAAGTTGCTATCTATTGTAAAAGTTGAAGTAAGATCACTGCGTTTAAAAATAGTCCAGTAACTATAAATCCTAATTAAATTTAAAGTTGTTATGTCAGTGGAATATTTTAGAAACGTTGACTAGGAGCCAGTGATTTTTGAAGCAGGGTGATGAACATTGTTTGTTTGTTTGTATTGAATGGGCTCCGAAACTACTAAACCGATTTTAAAATTATTTCACCATAATAAAGCTACATTATCAGGGAGTAACCGACTATATTTTTTAGACCATATTTTAAGGGGAGAATTAACCTTCGCGGGTAAAGCCTCTGGCGGAAAGCTTGATAAACTGAAAGACTCGTATTAGACTTTTAGTCCTATTCAGGCTTAACAAACTTGGATACAAGCACATACACAAATGGTAATACATAATCTGAAGACTAAAATTAAGGAGTCAAAGAAGACTCCTTTGTGATAATGACCCGCGGGAAACCTGCGTTAGCGTCGTCTGTTTCAATTGATGTCTGGATACGAGGCAGATAAAATTTCCATATCCCTCAAAAAGACAAGATGGGCTCGTTGAACTGTCAGTGCTCTTGCCCACCATCACTAAATAAAGAGTTTACAGAAGGACCACTTGCACCTTCTTCCATCACTTGCGTAAACCGCCTAGGGTTACTACTATATTCGCTCTGAATTTTTGAAATTAAGTAAGTAAGTTGTACCTACTTGACAGAACCAGCCAAAAACAAAATTCATCATGTGAAAAATTGCACCAAGTTCGACATAAACAAAAATACTCGCGACAGTGCGACTTTCCGACTCACTGAAACTCACTAACTTCGCATATAAACTCACTCCTCTGTGTGCGTGCATCAAAAATGGCGTGTTGTTCTAAGCGGGCCATCTGTCAGAGGCGCTAATTTGTGCCACAATGCTAAAGGTGGCGATTTGCGCCGCGACCGAGACAGAAGACATTACAGTAGGTCTACCGTCTACCATGATTTTCCGTCATGTAAACGGTGTTAGTTGAGTCACAAAATAAAGAGTTTACAGAAGACCGCTCTCGCCATTTACTCTAAACTTGCCTAATCGCCAAGGGTGGCTACTATATTCGCGCAAAAATAAAATACATCAAGTAAAAGCGTCGAAAGAGAGAGCGTTGTGGCCTAGGTTAAGCACTCCAACTCGGATCGCGGATCGTATGGTCCCGAGTTCAAATCTGGCCAGAAATCTTTGTGTTCATTGTTCAATTTCCGACTAACTCTCCGGTGACGGAGAACATCGATAAAAAACCAAATCAACCCGGATAGCGGCGGAAGGCTTACCACCTACCACGTTTGGTTCTATTACCATTGGTGAAAAGTGGGCTTCTGAGTGCTCCGTTCACCATGACGGCAACAGTCACTTGCCTCTGACTACCCCGTTTGGGATAAAGCCGTGACGTTTTGTTATGTTATCGAGTGAAAAATTGCACCCAGTTCGACAAAAACAAAAATTTAACAAGGGGCCCAGTTAGATTAAACAGAGTTAAGATGGGTGAATACGTATAAAATATTATCTATATTATAAGAAGTAAATTACCTATAGAAGGCGTCCGCTAATAAAACCGGGGTCCAAGTGCAACCTGCTAGCCTAATGGGCTTGATCATACAGTCCTTATACCAAGTAGGCAGTAAGTAACACCATGAGCCACCACTTCGGCGGTCACCTGTCGGCGGCGACGGCGGCGGGAGCCGCGCATGTCTCGACAAAAGAATATACCTAAATTACTGTTTTTTTACCAATGAAGTAAAAGCCCATATCTACTGGTTTGAATGTGTTACGAAATATAATGTTTTACCTACCAATATACTTATACTACATAGTACCTACCTACTAACTTTCAAAAGCTATCTGAGTTATACTTACCTTTCAACATCATTTGGTAACGTAAAAAACGTGTAATCACATTTTCGTGTGGTGTTCCTACAGCTAAATACACTGCAACAGAAATATCTGCGCGAAACCATTTTTGACCATTGAACTATATAATGTGTGTATTATAAATATATCTGACGTACAAATAATATCTCAATGTTTTTGACAGTGCGACTGACCGCGACACTGAAAATCACTGACTTCGCCTGCAAACTCACGTCTCTGTGTGAGGGTGTCCAAAATGGCGTGTTGTTCTAAGTGCGCTATCTGTCAGAGCGGCGCGCATGTCTTATTTGTGGTTGAGTTCAGAAATTTGTATGGCATTTTATTTTATTTTTATTTAATCACTAGGGTTGCTATACCATCCTATCCAAAAGCGTCAACGGGGTCAACGCGAATGCTAGCGGCTGTCCTTGGTGTAAATACATGGTAGACACCCTGGTCACTCTGGCTTTGTTGTCCGCCGCTCCTTCTCGCGCGGGACCAAGACCGGGGACAGAGACCCGAGACATTCCATATGAAGCCAGTTAGAGAACAAACACTTATCGTGGCACATTAACATCCATTTAGAAATAATTTGCGTTTGTTCGCTGCTCGGGTGAAATATATAGGATAAGATATACTTCATTACACAACTAAAACTATTACATAAACAATGCTTACAGAACTTCTTGCTAGAAGCAATTCCTTCCAGGCAAACTTAAAAATAAATATATATAAGTAGAATTTATATTCTAGTACACCCATAGTATTTTTTTTCTGCAGTGCTTAGTAAAATGAGTAAAATGGCCCTGTGTAAAAATATCCTAAAGACATTTTAGTTTTTTTTTGCTTCAAATATTTTTACAAAAATATGACTTGTAATATAAGTGTGTTCAAAAACAAACATTTAATCAGCAACGTTGTTATAAGGCATTGCCTATACGTGCTTATAAACACAAGGGGGAAGAAAAGAAAATAAGGACTGAGAAAATATTAGCGAGAAGGCAACAACGCGTCGCCCGTTAAGGAAATAAGTGAATTAGCTTACATACAAAAAATCCTGTAATAACTTCGACTCAGCCACTTTTTATAAGCGAATACCATTAAAGTCCGCTGCAGAATAATAGGGCAATAACTCGTGAAAGCGTAGGAGCAGTGCGTTAAGTGTAAAATAGCTTTTATTCGGACTCAAGTGGCGAACAATGGCTAGCGGGGTAGGGTTATTCTCGACACAAATGTTTACTTACAGAAATAAATCTTACTGAAATGTTAAGTTCGAGCTTTTAAACACTGAACGCGATGAAAATCTTAGACCGTGGGGTTCATAAGGATAGTGATCTATAAGAAGATAAAGTCCTACTTACTAATCTGAACGGAGGAAAAACTTGTCGATATGTGATCGGAAGCCATTAAGCTGCCCGATGTCCGACTGCTGGGTTCGAAGGCCTTTTGAATGGTAATAGAGTTGTTACTACAGTAATTTTACTGATTGGCGATTGAGAGTCAATAACTGTTCTAAATAAATTAAAACTTCATCTGTGTTCGGACATAGTTTTCAGCTTTACACCCTGTATTTGAATCTAAAGAGTTAATCTAGTTAGATACAATACTTAGTTTTATCAAAAGATCTGATTTTATGTTATGCAATAGTTTTTACGTAGTGCTGGAACATAAAAACGAACAGACACAAATTATGAAATTGTTTTTTTCGTGTTTCAGATAGTATAAATAAAAGATCGCGATTGAAAATAACAATAAATGTACACATTTAAAAAGTTAATGTTTTGTTTGAATTTGTTTGTTGAAACTTCCTGTATAACCCTGTAACACTTCAGAAATATTATAGAACATTGAGTCCAAACACGCGATAATAATATGGTCTCGTTGACATTTGAATTAATGTAAAAATAGAGACGTTACAAAGTTCTTACTCTTCGTGTCACTTTGAAATAAATTACGAATAAACTTTTTACTTCTGTAACATTTTTGTATTCATGGCTCGCCGTATTCGGCAAAGTCGTAAAACGGAACGCATTTGGAGACGCGTTTACATCACGATAAATCAGATTTTTACTCGATATGTGGAGTGGCCCTTGCATATTGGAAGTGGCAGTGAAAGTTTTACTTTGTCTGTATAAATGTTTGATGACGCTTGACAGCATATCGAAGTTATTTGCATAGAATAGGTATATTCTGTCTATTTTACGAGATTTTACGAAGACCGTGACACTATCCTTGTGGTAGTGTAGTGTGACATGAATTGATATACCAGAATGACATACGCTAGTGTGCGTGCGCTCAGCGGGAACAAATTGACACTACTAAGACAGTGTGTATGTACACGTCACAAGCATAGTAAAAGGTCTTCGTAAGACGTCTATACTACGTCTCATGTCTCGTAGTTATCTTGTCTAATAGCAAGGATTACCAAATAATATATTGAGATAGGAACTGCAATTCTTAATGTTATTCGGCTTTATCATTATCAGCATGCAACATATGCATTTAAAAACTAATTGGGATCAAACTCGTGGACACGTGATTTAAACAAAAATTTTACTACTATTTTTGTAACAAGGAGGTTTTCTGGCAAATAGCCGCAACATGCCTGTCCGGAAATTTACTAGGTCCGGTAAATTCTTGGGCACAAATCACTTGCAATCTGGATTATGTAGAAATACATTGTGTCCCAAAAAGAAGTGTCAAGCGGAAGCCCACAGAAAGAGCACCCCTTGGGGTACCCGAATCACCCCCATGTATGTTCCGCGATTGTTCATAGTTTTCGAGTTATGATTTTTTTTCTGACTTCTGAGAATTTCGGACCAAAAAGTTTAAATTTTTTGTTTTTTAAACGTAGAAGACTTCTCAAATTTTTTCTTTGCCCAACTAAATCATCTTTAATTGTATTTTGATGCGTAAAATAATCAGTTTCATAACTTTGACCAAAATGATGAAAATGTTGGTATAAAACCAAAAATGTACGGTTGATGAATAAAGACTTAAATTTTCAACTTTAAATTAAAAATTTAAGCGGGTGAGTAGTAGTAGTTAGTAAAGCTCAAAAATGCTCCAGAATCTCAGCTTTCTTAATCATTACAAAAAAGAAGTAGTTAATGGGCTACTTTGGCTAAAATCAGCCTTCAAAGCATCAGCATTCTTGAAATTAGCCATCAGATTAATAACTGATTTTTGGCCATTTTATCATTCCTGAAGTTCATGAATTTGTTATCTAACCAAAAATTACTGCAGGAAGGCTAAAGAAATAATAGAAAGAATAAACATTTGAAAGTTTAATTAATAGAACGATAAGAAATAGTTATTAATTATTTATTATTTATTTACAAGAAATGTTCCAAATGTCTACTTTCGTTCTCGATACAAATTCTACATCGTCTAAAAAAGTTGTCTTTTAGTTTTATAAAGGCAATTCTGTTTCATAAAGGCAATTCTGTTTTTTATCGTCTCTTCTGCTTGCCTCAATTTTATGCGTAATTCGGCTACGTTGCTGATGTCCTTGGCGTAAAATTAAAATTAATGGTAGAACAAGTGAAAGAATTTGTGTATCTGGGGCCTGGGGACTAGGTTCACGAGGGATGGAAGGCATGATGGTGATATTGATAGAGGAGTGAATGCAGGGAATATGTTAAATAGAGCGCTTCATGCCTTTATGAACAGCCAGAAGGTGTCAGAGAAGCCGCGACTGGCTGTTCATGCGGGGGTGTTAGTGCCGACGCTTATGTACGGAAGTGAGAGTTGGGTATGGCAAAAGAAGGATGAAAGTAGAATAAATGCAGTGGAAATGAGAGCATTGCGAAGTTTGGCAGGAGTGACATTGAGTTATAAAGTAAGGAATAGCATAATAAGAGAGCGATGTGGTGTGAAAGAGGATGTTGTCACAAAAAATGAGATGGGAATGCTAAGATGGTTTGGGCATATGGAAAGGATGGATGATAGCGATTAACGAAACAAATTTACAAGGCGAGGGTGGATGGAGCTGTTGAAAGGGGAAGGCTTAGACGGACGTACTTAGGACAAGTCCAAGACGTGCTCAAAAAAGGTCAGGTCAGGAGTACCCATAATCGACGAGCATGTATGAAAGGATGAATGGGACTGGAAGAAGCGCAAGAGGTGTGTCAGGACCGTAGCAAGTGGAAAGATGTGGTCTCTGCCTACTTAGTTGGGAAAAAGGCGTGATGGTATGTATGTATGTTTATGTTTTGAAGGAACTTAACAGCAGTGGACGCTTACACCAGTTCAGTAGTAATAGCTAGATTCACTCTGAGTGATGATATAAAGTACTCGTCGTTATGAGCGTATGATTTGTTATCTAAGGCTCGTGAAACAAAAACAAAATCTGTACTTGAAGTGACGTTTTTATATGAACACGTTAAGTCATCGTCAGTCGTAAGTTAGAATACGGGCCTAAGGATGCGTTTCCACCAGAGATGTGCGAGGGTGCGTTGCGAAGAATGTGTTTGATGAGAACCGATAGAATCGAAAAGCTAGGTGAATGAAACAATTTTATTGGTTCTTAACACACATATTCCTCGCAACGCATCTTCGCACATCTCTGGTGGAAACGCATCCTTAGAATCTGTGCCGTTCATGTATATCTCAGGAAATTAAAGTAATAAATCCTATAGCATAATGCGGCTTTGTCTGTCTCTCGGTTTTAGTTTGAAGTGCTGACAGCAACCTTTAATTCTACAAGTATCTCGTATCTCCTCTGGTGTTTTTCTCAATAAAGTTATTGAGTAATGCTTATTTTGGAACCTTAGTCGAAGTATTTTTAATGAATACTTTAAAATACTGCAAAAGTTTTTCAAATAACTAGTCAGCCTTTCGTCAGTAAACTGTAATATTACCACCTATAGGTATATCCTCCGGACCTTTGACCTTTTTTCGCGGACCGAGACCGGGTCGCATATCACATACTATAAAACACACGATGACGTTGGAGGACATTATTCTATGGTGTGTAAAATTTTATAGACTATATTTTGTACTAAACAAGAACCCATCCTAACGCCAATAAATTCTGCTGATACTTTGTACCTCATACCTTAAACGCAAATTTTGGATATTATAAACCATAGACAAGTACTGATTAGCATTCACTGAACAATAAAATCTTTTAAGGAGCCAATGTTTGCGCGCTCGTACGTTCGAAACAGATTCAAGAACAAAAGTTTCTAAGGAAATGGAATGGGTGAGAAAAGCAGTGAAATCGAACTCTTTACAGAAGACCAAGTTCACTAAACTTGATGATCCTCTTTTTTAAAGAGAGCTTTATGACCTTTTATTTTGTACTCTTTTTTTCGGATTAAGTGATTCTCGTCATGAAAATTTAGACTTAACTTTTTATGCTGTAGATACTTTAATATCATTACTGGCGATAATATTTAGCAGGCTGATAATTTATACACATTTAGTCCACAGATTAGGTTAATTTTGACCGATTCAGTTAATTATAGTGCAATAACATTTGACCTAATGCTAAGTCGAGGTCTAATTTGGTGCTTTTGAAGAAACATTTTTTTGTTGTTTTGTGTGGGGGTGGGTGGGTTACACATATTAATGTCTTGAGGAAGGAAGCTGTCATCTGTCCCCATTTGAACGGAACCATCGGGTCACAGTCACCATGAGCTTGGAATATCGGTAAATCTAGTAGTGCCTTAACACCATCAGGGAAATGAACATGCCTTGGTAACCAACAGGATAGTGACATCACACCAGTCAAGGCCTGCGGATAAATCAAGGCAGCATGCAGAGCTAGAGCTCCGCCTTGAGAAAACCCGCCTACTAGCACACGGCTAGCAGGTATTCCGACCTTTATTTGATCTGAAATTAGTCCATGGACCAGAGAAGTAGCTCTTATTATGCCCTCATCATCTTCAGGAGCAGTTGCATCAAGAGTTCTAAGTTCAAACCATGATGGCATTCTAAAGCCTGCATTCAAAGTCACAGGCATAGTAGATGCTGTAGGGCAGATTACTTTCACATGACTGGCCCAACCATGGCCGGTGTCGCCCAGACCATGGAAAAAGATGAGTTAAGCTGTATGTTTCGCAGTAGCGGCGATAATTACAGGATTTGGTTCCATTATTTACACCACTATGCAATAGTACTATTTCAGCAAGCAAAAATACGGTACGGGGTCGCGGGGTAACAACTCGCCCTTGCCTGTGTGTGTATGACGTGAAGTGCGTGACGTATATATGAATGCACCAAATGTGTACCTACCACTCAAGAACTCTATCAATGTTCTAGCCCAATACTAGCAGCCAGGCGTCTATTTGCTTTGGTCGGGTAATAAATCCAGCCGCGGGCGGGGAAACCGGCAGAATCTTTTAGCGTGAAAAAAATCAAGCATTTTATAATATCTGGGGGGCTATAGCTAGAAGCAACACGCTACTTTCGTTTCGACATGCCCAATAAAAAATTTATGGAACTGACATCAAATTTTATCCCGATTAGACAAGTGCTTATGTCATTCCCATACATTTTTCACATTTAACATGTCGACACGGAAGTATTGTGTTGCTCTTGGCTTGATTAAAGCCCGAATCCTGGAACGTCAATCAATGTTTGAGCTCCCTTCAAATTGATGCTGTCCTGTCATATGCCAGTAGATTTGAAAGGGACAGGTAAACATTTGAGGTTTGCTCAGCTTCGATTGTCGTTTCTGGGTTCGCAAATGTTTAAATATGCTGTTCCACAAACAATTGCCTAAAAGTTTTTATAATACCTTTAAAAACACGCTTCTTTGTGTTTTAAATAGGACTAGGCCTCCTAGTTTCATAACAACTATCATGTTTTTGTGTTACCCACTTATATTTTTACATTGTTTAGTACAAAACAAACTGTTTTGTACTAAACTTAATTGCACCTGTAGCTTAACTTGAACCAGATAGCAAAGTAATTTTCTAAGTTAATTAAACTGGTACATGTTGGGATGGAAGCTGTGATTACCCTAAACAGTTTTAAACTACCTAAATAACGTAAAAGAAAAAACAGTCTACTTGAGTGGACGGTGGCCTGGCGCCGAACCGCTGTCTGTTAGGGCTGCCACGTCTTCTAATTACAAATAATAAAACATTCTGGCTTGTTGGCGCAATGGTAGCGATCCTGCCATTAGAGCCGGAAGTCTTCGTTTCGATCCCCACCCATGACAAACACTCATGTGAAGCACGTTGTGCTAGTTATGTGTCTGGGTGTTATTATCCATTTAAGTGTATTTTGAAATATTTAAGTATGTTAATCAGTCTCTTCCCCGTATCCACAAACGCTGATCAAAAGTTGAGGATACCTCAAATTGATGCTGCCCTGTCACATGTTAATAGAATTGAAAGGGACAGCCATACATGTAAGTTCTGCTCAGCTTTGATTGACGTTTGTGTATTCGGGCGTCTGACATCATAGTACAAGCTTTGCTTAGTTTTGTAATCCGTCCCATCATAGTCAACTAGATCTGCATTGGCCTAAGTGCTTACTCGTACTGCCAGACATCTACGAACTCAATTCGTAGGTTCCTTCGAAATAACGATAATTTAATCTTTTTTTACTTTTCTTGTTCTACCCAGTATCAACCCTAGATCGCTGTTTATGTTCATGTAAACGTGAAACTGCAATTATTTATCGTGACGTCAGTAGAGCGCCAAAAATCCGCACAGTAGTGCGGCTGCGGGCGGAATTGGACTGCCAGTGAAGACACAGATGCACTCAAAAAGTTCCTTTGTTTAGATTTCTTTAAAGGTGCTCTCTCAATTGGAGCGTGCGCCTGTAATGTAACGTTACAGAGTCGACCATTACATCAGTGAGGGAGGAGAAACGAGCATTACAGTGCGCAATAATGTTACAGATTCGAGCATTACCTACGTTGGTGAGGGCAAAGCACCGTGCATCACAGTGCGAAACTTGATGTTACAAAGTGTAATATTTCGATACAACTTCAGGGAGGCAGTATTGTAATGTAATGCTCAAAATCGAATCTGAAACATTACATAACAAGCGAATGCTCTAAGTGAAGGAGCACTTGGTTTCATTATAAAATAAATTCAATTTTCTTTCAACAATAAAATAAATCAGGTTGAAATTAAGTATATCAAAATGTCATTTTTGCGAGGTACCGTCAGAATGGCCAGTCACATTATTATGAGAGTGTGTACTATATATGCGCCAGACAACACACCTCTTGTAATGGTCTCGAAGTAGGGATTATTAAATCCCTGTGTTACGAGGTACCACACAAGGAAATAAGCTAGGGGCGTCTCCCAGCACACCCAGACCCGAGTCAATTCAGAAAAGATCGTTTCCTGAATTGACCCGACCGGGAATCGAACCCGGGACACTACGGAAATCGAGGCGAGAAACCGTGCTACAGCACACTACGCCAATCGTGTCGTCAAAATGGATTGGACTATGGATGTCAGAGACTGATAAGTATATTGAGAAAATATAAACCAACATAAAGGTGGTCCCTCACCTGGAGCATTTTCCTGGAAATTAAATATTACAGATTCGATTTCGAGCATTAAATTTAATGCTACAAATCGAGTTTTGAAATGACAAAACTGCTTCCCTGACACGATGAACATTCGCCTGTAATGTAAATTTCAGATTCGTTTTTGAGCAATACATTACAAAACTGTCTTACATAACTTCAGGAAAATTGTATTAAAATGTTACACATTGTAACAACAAGTTACGCACTGTAATGCGTGGTTCTCCTCCCTCACTGATGTAAGGATCGAATTTGTAACATTACAGTTTGCGCACTGTAATAAGCGGTTCCCCTCCCTCACCAATGTAATGCTCGACTCTGTAACGTTGCATTACAGGAAAATGTTCTGGGTGAGGAAGCACCTTAAGTGAAGGACCGGTTTAATTTTATAATAAATTAGTTTTGAAATTATATTCAAATGTCATTTTTGCGAGGTACCGTCAGAATGGTCAGTCACATTATTATGAGAGTGTGTACTATGGCTGTCAGAGACTGATAAGCATATTGAGAAAATATAAACTAACATAAGTTTTTATATGAGGGACCTACATCGAGATCAAGCCCACGACCTTCTTCCTGATGAGACAAAGTCGCTACCAAACGTCCCCACGACCACGTCTACCATGAGTTGCTACCTCAAATTTACGTTATCGTTTGCGCAAAATATTTGAATTGGGGTTACGTACAGCGCCTCTGTTAAGCCGAAATGGAACTAAAACGGTACCTTGAGATGCTATTGTTACGTTATGGTACCGTTTTTTAGTTCCATTTCGACTCACCACTCAAACACCCAGAAAACTAAGACTAGTTTATGTAAAAAAAGGAAAACAGAAACACAGCTAAAGTCATTTATTTATTTTTTAATGAAAACCGTAACTAAATCGGACAAGTTTTCGAAAAGGAATTCGAAAGGATCAGGGGATAACGAAACGTGAATTTTGTGTACTCTTGATAGGTAATTTCGGTCCGAGATGCAGTTGTCTCTATGGCACTCTGCGGGGGCTTGAGGTTAGCAACATATACAGCAATAGATTTTACAAATACCGATTTTTCAATTTTCTCGCCTGTGCTGCGCTGTGTCCTGCCGTGGGGTCCATATTGGCTCACATAAAATTCTAAATCCTATTTTTTGTCTTACTACCGATTTGTGTTCATAATAATCACTCTTCATAATTTGATTTTTCATACTTTTTTTGTTCATAAATTTTTATTACTTACTACCAACGGAGCTCATCATAACAATTAGTGATCATATTTTTTTATTAATACTGGTATAATCAGTTTAAATTTATTTATATTTTTT
The DNA here is from genome assembly GCA_947369235.1 of Udea olivalis. Lineage (NCBI taxonomy): Eukaryota > Metazoa > Arthropoda > Insecta > Lepidoptera > Crambidae > Udea > Udea olivalis. The sequence goes on along the minus strand of OX376341.1, from coordinate 10,166,346 downwards.
CAGATATTTTTTCTTCATAACATTCAATGATCATATTGTTTTAATTAATATTATTGTTAATAAGAACATATTTCAACTCATAACGTGGTTGTTCAGAATACCTTACTTTTCTATCAACAATTTAGTTTCATTAAAGGAAAGGATCTGTTTTTAATCTATTACTTTTAACCTTCGACCAAAAATAGGAGGGGTTTTATAAATTTGACGTATCTGTCGGTGTGTCTGTCTACTTCTCTATCAAAAATTAGTTTCTGGCGCTTCGCCGGCCGCTACCGCGGCACGCTCGCTTGACTTGCTCGGCTCGCGCGTTGTTGGGGTTACAGTTCTAACCTAACCTAACCTATTTTTCTGGTAGCATCTCGTTTCTGGTATCAATTGGATTTATAGTGAAGTCTCACTTTTTAACTTAACTTACTTTTCTATCAAAAAATAGTTTCTGGCGCTTCGCCGGCCGCTGCGGCGGCACGCTCGCTTGGCTTGCTCGGCTCGCGCGTTGTTGGGGTCACAGTTCTAACCTAACCTATTTGTCTGGTAGCATCTCGCTTTTGGCAGCAATTTGATTTTCAGTGGAGTCGGAGGAATATATTAGTATAAAACAAATGTATGAATATAGACATTATGATTTTCAATAATATGGATAAAAACACTTATGATTAAGAAAATTATAAAAACAAATATTAGAATCAAACACATTTATAACTATTATAGTTATTTATTCGAATTATAATGAGTTTCGATCATTAGTATAAACAAATATATGAAAACAACTAGTAGTAAAAACTAAGTGTATGATTAGTGATATTATGAATTTCAATGATTATAGATTTTAATATTTAGTTTCATATTTTTTTATGAAGAATGATCATTATGATTTCAAATGGTATGAGAAATATTTTCGTACCTCCGATGATAGGAGTCGTGTTACCAGCGACAACGTCGGTATCTCAGTATGGACTTAGTTTTTAAAACTTTTTACCTAAAGAATGAATCTATGAAGGACCCTAAGTTTTGATCAAGTATTTTTGAGTGTACTTACGTGTACAAAGTTTCATCAAAACATCCAGTCGTTTTCACACGATGCTGAAACGATCCATCAGACCAATTAAAATTTCAAATTAGTATGTGTATTTCGCATTCAGTATCCATAAAAAAAATTACTGGACAGCCATACGATCACAATCGCACGTGGTGGTAGGTGATGATGTGATCTATGATCATGTCTGCCCAGTGAATGTCTATTCACTCCTGGGTGGCACTCCTACTCACTTACACAATGTCCGTAGTATCGGGCAAACTCACAATGGTCTTAATAAGTATGTAAACGAAGATAATTTCAACAACTGTCATGTGTTTTTATACTCGTTGATATGATTTTCACCAGACACAATTAGTATTCAAGAACAGAGATAGACACTAGAAAAATTCGACCTGATCCTAGGGACTCAAGCGGAATTCGAACCCGCAACCTTCCACAATCCGGGTGGCTACCTTTACAACTGAGCTACCGAGGCCGTTAATAGATCCAGCTAATTTATCTAGTGTATTTTACGTTGTAAACCAGCGTTTGTTTCACCAATATTATAGGCAAGCGCCTTTAACACCCCAAATAAATATTTTTGCAAATATTTGACTTTCGATTAAGATAAAACGAGCTATAGGATAAGTGATTTTTTAATTTCAGCATATAACAATGCACTATTTTCTACACATAGATAGATAGATAATATATTAGATTTATTAGACTTTTTGCCTAGGATCAGGTCGAATTTTTCTAGTTTCTATCTTTGTATAGAAAATAGTGCATAGTTAATGCTAAAATTGAAAAAATGGAAATTCACCTTTAATATTCAGGAATATCATATTCTTGTAGGTTTTTAAGACTTAATTAGTTTGACCGAAACTACGGACATTTCGTTCGCGAGTAGGCTCCCTGTCTTTAACAGGCTCCGATTGTATTAGTTTGGAAAAACGTCATGCGCGGGCATCGAGTTCTACTTATTTGTTGTTCGTATATATGTACAGTGTGTCTACCATGAGTTTACTTACACCAATGACAGTGACAGTAACAATGGTTTGATGATCAAATACTGCCAGGTTAATCTGTGGCCTTTATATGGTTTAGCAATTTCCTTTTTTTGAATGGTTTTTTTTAAAAATAATATATTGGTTTTTACAAGTTTTTTTGTTATTGTGTGTGTTTAGATTTTTTTTAGCTGTAAGACGTATATATCTTGTATTCATTTAAGTGTATATATATATATATATATATATATATATATATATAATTATATATGTATAAGTATATTTTGTTTGTTTTTGGTTCTTTATTTTTAATGTTTTGTTTCAGTTCGTTTTAGTAGTAAAATGTTATCACTTAAACCGTCTGTAAATTTATCTGTTTAATTGTGTGGTTAACTGGTAGAGAATTCATTTTGGCATTAAGTCCGCCTATTGTACTGTGTATTTTTTTCTGCAATGAAGAATAAATGAATAAATAAATGACAGCCGCTAGCGACCGCGTTAATCTCGTTGACGTTTTTGTATGAAGTTTTGCTGTGCCCGAGTGACTGCAAGCAACGCATCGGTGACACCTCAGGTGTTGCACTTGTCCATGGGCGGAGGTGATCACTTTCCATCAGGTGACCTTCCAGCTCGTTTGCTCCCTAAAACAAAAGATTAGAAATTGACCCAAAAATGGCATACAAATGTCTGAAGTCAACTACCGTAGCTTACGTGATAGAAAGTCTTGGAAGACAAAGTTTTACATCGGTTCCTGCTTTAGGTACTACAGGAAATTACAGATTTTATCAAAAAGCAAAATTCCTTGCCATCTGCGGAAGTTCAGTTAATTTAAATTGCAGTTTCCATGTGGCCACATCTAATCTGATTTAGGTTAAATCTAATTACAAGAATTAGCCTTTGAATGCCATAATATTAATGACTGTAATCAGTTCACGAGATCATTAATTAAGGCCAAGCTTGTAACAAATGTGTATAAGGAGATAATCAGCCAATATACTGTCCCACTGCTCATGGAAGCAAACATCCAGGAAATCAAATCATCGCCTTATTAAACGGGCACATGTTGGCCTAAATCACTACTATTCCCTAATTAAAACTTAATAATAATGAAGAACTAGATAAGCCTATATTCTGGAAATTGTGAAGCAAATTTATCCAGACGTGGAAATTGGATAAACTTAACACGCTCGTTCAGTCTTACTTACGATCACTGCGGCGACAAATTCTTACAAATCTTGGATATAGCCAGCAAGTATTTTACACCTTGTTACATGTCACGCCGTAAAGTCATCGTCGCCTTCGCCGAAGCACACAAAATACCATCCTTAACTATTGCCTGCGGCGAATCTGTATTCATGGCTCACACGAAGGCATTTCGCTGTTACGACCTCATCTCCGCTATATGTAAAATGTCACATGGAAAATTTAAAGATGCTAGCTCAAAGTGTCTATATAAAATATGCACTGTTATCTCAAACATACATTCTCAAAGATAAATAAGCCGAGCGTTATAAGCTACATTTCGGTGTTTTAATAAAATAATCATCTTTATACTATATTTAAACTTGGTTAGCAAATGCGCAGCCATAATAAAGTAAAAAAATCAGGGATCCAAAATATAAACGTCATCTCCAGATTAATTTATAAACTTAACCTTGGTATCTTCAAAGCCAAAGTGAATCGGCATTTTTTGGGTAAGCGTGTACCACCATTGGCTTCGTCATCGCTTACCCCCAGGCGAGCGAGACTGAGGCCAAACGCAAACCGATTTAAAAAAAACCTACTAATTCTATAAGTATTTATAAATGTGTGTAAATGTAATATTCTAGAATTTAAATTTACTCGTATTTAAGCCTAATCACAGTACACCCCTAGTCCGGACATAAACCATGAACACTTCGGCTAATACTTCACAAATGCTCTGAGTAATGACTCGTCGCGTAGGATGGCAAGCTACCGTGTTTTCCCGCTCATCTCAACTAATCGGTTTATCTATGCTCGCTGACGCTGTGCCACTAATCAGTTTGAGACTACCAGGAGGGAGCTAAGATAGATAGATAGATACATCTTCTAACAAATATATAATACTTATACTACTTACGCCGTATGATGATATCCCTGACCGTTCAAAATTTTTGCGGACTCCTTCATAATGCGAACAGAAAAGGAGTGGAACTCGCTGCCCGCGCATGTGTTTCGGAACCAATAAGATCTGGGTCTCTTCAAGACAAGAGCGGATATGCATTTACCAGGCAGACATGTACCATCATAGATCGCATCGTCACTTACCATCAGGTGCGATTGCGATCAAATGACTGTCTAGTCCAATATTAATAAAAAAAAAACTAAAATTTCTTTTGCCAGTTTCTTTTTATTTAGTTTGAATTGATGCGTGACACGGAACAATAGAGCTGTCAGGCATATCATCTTACAGTGAAAATAGTATAGTGTTAAATGTAACGCTTACTACAACGCCTTCCTGCGTGTTCGTCCCTACATGTTAGTCCGACAGTTGTTATCAGTACGTCTATCATGAGTTTCCGCCACGTGAGCTATGATAGTCAACTATCATATCTCACTATTTAGTCAACTAAAGCAATTTTCATGCCATTTTTAGTTCCATTTCTATTCACTAGAGGCTCCGCTCCGAAATCCCATATAGAAACGCTGTCGCTAGCGACTGTTAGTGGTGTAAACGAATGGTAGGGGAACATAGCGTGCAGCAGAACCATGAGCGCGAGCGACCTCATAAATATATTTAAGTGAACATCTGGTGGTTTGTTAGGGTGGCAGGGTACTGGAACAGGACAGCAGTTCCTGCATGATCCCGAAGCAAAACACTCACAATATTATAATAATCGTACAACTTGAACGTTCTCTTTAGAATAATGGTTTAAGTTTACTTAATATAGTACCTATGTTGTTACACTTTACTGAGGTGAGGGATACTGCCAGCGACATCTCCTAAATTGTGTCTGCATGTGGCCCTTGACGTGATAAACAGTAAATTCTTCCAATTCGAAAAGTACGCGTTTTGTAATATCTTCCTACAATTCGATCTACGAAATATTTTCTCACGAATGATGTAAGAATTTTTGTCTCACAAATTTACATAACTATTTATTTTTCAGTGTGCTTCATTTTCTGCCATTTAAAGGTCTTGAGTTCAAATCCCAGGTTCCAACGATATTACGTCGTAGTATCACTTATGTGTGATGCACTCGTAGGTACGAAGTGAACATTAAATGAAAATCTATTAAACGCGTATTGAAGAATGTATACGTTTTTGATGGTATAAGCAAATGCCTTGAAATATTTCCTTGTGTACTACTTAGAAATACAAAACTTTTACCCCTCACGCCACCGTATCTATAAAGCCTATATAGCCTAATTCTCTCTCATTGTAACAAATTGTATAAATATATTAAGAAAAGATATGTGTGCAACCGCTATCCTAGGATATTACGTCTACATTTCTGGTAATAACTAGTCTGGTAAGATTTATGTTTGTGTAGTATTGCACATAGAGAAAGGGAATGTGTCCGTAGGAGAATGCTCACGGAAACGGTTCTTCACATTCTTCCAACGGAATTCCTCCTCGAAATCTACTAAGCGACTGATCTTTTCAAACTGACGTCGTAACTTTTCTGTTCAATTGACATAAATCTCCAGTGACTCCACCGTTTTGCGACCCTTCGCGAAATATTGGAAAACCGAAAAACAGATTGAGATGTTTTTGTTTATGTCAGAGAAGTCGGGAAAGTAGACGTTGAGGAGTTTATGTTGTTCCTCGCTTAGAAGAAAACTTCCAAAGTGAAAATATCTTTATTCAAATAGAGCTGCGAGTTTGTTTTTAAAAATAGCTTAATCTCATCAAAGCAAAATGAACTCTAAGCATGATTGATACCAAATATACTAATAACACAACATACAAACTTTAAGTGAATCATAAGTAAATCTAAACGAGCAGGGAACTTAATTACTGGCAAAGTGCGTACAAAAACGTCGCTCAGATCTTCTCAAAAGTACAAATTATGGTTGTGTAACGATCTCGAATAGGGGCTTTTACGAGTTTTTGAACCGTTATCACTACGAATGCTTAAATGATAAATCTGAGCTCTTTATTTATACGATTTAAAAATCTACAGTAAAATTATCAGAAAATCAATTAGGTTTGTAATTAAGCTAGTCAACGCTACTTAACAATTATTAAAGCTGATTTGTAACTAACTTGATTTGCTTTGTGTACTCGTAGTACTATCTAACAAGCGTTTATTGAAAAGCTTTTGTATATAAAGTGGAGGCTCAAAAAGTGAATGATATTGGACAAGCCTATAGCTGCCCCCGCCATCTGTCGCCAGTCAGACGCAATAACACAAGAAGTAATAACGGCTGCATGGACCGGCTCCTCTAGACATGATCTTGTCTTTGTCCATGATATTACTTCCTCCTTGTCCTTAAAAGGAACTCATGTAAAAATGGAAAAATGGAACTAGTTTGTCGTTCTCGGATGTTGCTGCTGCTTTTCTAACTGAGCTTATTGGCGCTGTTGATCCTGCTTTTTTTCTTAAAAATGCCTTATAAAACGGCCAGTGGCGTTATTAAAATAGCTAATATCCAGGCACTTTAATTCCCTAAACTGAGGGTGGAATTATGTCAACAATATAGAAGATGCCTTAGTACCAGGTAACCGCTGTCTGGCTGGAAATGAAAGATCATATTACGAAATTGCTCGCTACACTCTGTGAAGTTGGCGAGTTTATAAGTGACTGTGATAAGGCCCTGCTTGCCACGTCATCAACAAGAAAGCGTCAGGGAAATCTTAAAGGAAAGTTTTCAAGACATTGTACTCAATCTTGGGATCGAGTTTTTATTTTGACTTATCGTGAAAAGTTAAGTTCATGTTTGTTACAATAGGATAATCGGTGTAAATACGTTGTTACCAGATCTCAAAGAAAAATGACGTGGCAGTTCAGTTTAAAAAGCTTTCATCAGGAAACGAGGCCGAAGAGGTGATTTAGCACGTTTTTCTTAACGATGTTATTTCTCTGTGTTGATTTCTTTATCAGAGGAGGGTTGAAAAACCGCGCACAAAAGACTGCCGGGAATGTTATTTTAAACGCTTGACGAAATCATAAGGATTTTTTTAAACCGAAATGCGATTGAGATGAGTTCAAATATTCCTGCCGTAAGATAATTACTTCTGAAGTATCCTTTGCATGTAGTAGAAGACGATTTTGTTCGAGCGGCCTTACAAGGCGCCTCAACTTATACTGCGTATAGCTTACATATATTATTTGCGTGTGTAAGTTACCTAAACTTGACTTTGTGCGATAGCACGAATAAATAAAAAAGTACTTGTGAGACACGGACTTAAATATAAATATAAATAAATATAAATATGCGCCAGACAACACAACTCTTGTAATGGTCTCGAAGTAGGGATTATTAAATCCCTGTGTTACGAGTTACCACACAAGGAAATAAGCTAGGGGCGTCTCCTAGCACACCCAGACCCGAGTCAATTCAGAAAAGGTCGTTTCCTGAATTGACCCGACCGGGAATCGAACCCGGGACACTACGGAAGTCGAGGCGAGAAACCGTGCTACAGCACACTATGCCAATCGTGTCGTCGAGTAAGAGTGAAGTGGACTTTTTTACATGTCCGCATTTCTTGAGTGAACCTTCTGTACGGAGTACAATAGTACTCCAATTCTGTGGTTTTAGTAGATTAGTGTTTGATTCTGCAAGCGTCAAAGTGAATGGTGTTAAGCGCTAGGTGTCAGCAACATTGGCTCTCGCCGTCGGGAATCTGACGCGTGATAATGGCTTTTGACAACAATGAGCCTTCGGCCAACTTGGTTTTTGTCTAGTAAACACTGAGCCGTAAATATCTGGAGCAAGAGCAATGCCCTGAACGAGATGATATGTCCATAACAAGCCGCCCAAGATTGATTGAAGAGTGGTTTTTCTATGGATACTAAAGAAGCAATTTAGTAACTAGGTGAATATGGTTCGTTGCTAAAAGGGTGTTTGGATGGCTCGTTACAAGGGTTTTACTAATCAAGACTGATCTAAAAGAAGTCTGGTTTCTAGACATAGTTCTAATATGATCATTTAATAATAGTATTTGTATCAGGCATGCCCAAAAATCTGTCGGGTAACTACCCTTTTTTAGTTAATAAGTGTCTTACCATTTGTAACGTGTCACGTGCACGGTTTTCCATTAGTTAATGGGTTTTGATTGCACCCATGACAATGTTGATCGGACATAGCTGCTGTCTATGAATTAACTCTTATGCAGTAAAACATTATGAATCACGTAGGTGCTGCGAATATCTACGAAGCACTTCTAAATGATAATTATACATATGACACATTAAGTATCGTCAACTGCTGCTACTTCGCCTTTTGTAGCATACTTCGCTTAAAATGTTTGATCGTTCATAACTATTTTATTGTACTAGTGAAATTGCTTTGTTCATTGGTTAATTCACTTATTCAAAAAATATATTTTATGTCAAAATCTCAGGCACCATCTAGGCAGTGTAAGTCAAAACGTGGCACGACGTGCATGTGATTTTTTCGTGAACCCCAGAAAAGTTACACGTAGCCAGGAAACTACTAAAGGTAAAGTTCTGTTAACCTTACAGTAGGTAACTCATATGATGGGCTATCCATTGCGCTGATATAAATTATGAATGTCTTTGAATTGAACAGTAATATCGTGACAGGAAATGTTAGGAAGAGTATCTTCAACAGTCTCCTCCTATACTTCGCTTACCATTATTAAATAAAAATAAATAGCCAAATGTGTTGCTAAGCGCATAACGGGGCTATTTTTGTCAATTTTTGATATGACACAAAGAAGGTTCTTAAAGAGAAAAATTGTAAAAAATACGTGGAAAATAATGAAAACAACACTTTTCTTTTTACATATAAACTTTTGACAGAACGAAGTCTGTCAGGGCAGCTAGTATTAAAAAACTGTTTTTTAAGTTAAGTACTCATTTCAAAAGTAACGTCATAAAATAATAAACGCAAGAATATAAAGCAACTTCAAACTTTTGTGGTTTCTAAGTTCTGTAGGACAACTTTTTTTGCGTCATTTGCGTTACACGTTTCCAGATACCACAGGTCTGGAAAACCGGACAAATGTGGGACTTGTAGCATTTTGGAAAGAAGACTGACGAGGTTCATCTTTGACGCGAAAAGTGTAAAACGTTGAGGTGCAAAACACTATCTTAAATGGGTACTGTTGTAATGATCGCAATGATTTATTGCTACCTTGAATCCGAGGTGACCACCTCTATAGCTTGGGCTCAAGCTTAATTTATCAACGCTGATGTTTACCTTTCAGGTGTTAAAAACTCTGCCTATTATAAAAACTGCGTCCCAATATCGAGCTGAAGTCGAGTTTGGAATAAAACAATTGTTCTACCAGAGCTAAAACCACAGCTGACGCCTCGCGCAAGCCCCGAATTCAGAAATGTAATTCCAATTGGCGCCCAGTCGGCCCACTTTGTAGGCCATTGTTATACAGTGCAGGTATTGAGAGCGCCCATCTTGTAGCACTATCCGACCGCGGGTTTGCTTACGTCACGGTGCAAACTGAAGATCATTTTGAATCCGCCACGTATTGTTGGTAACTTGCGGAGTAACTTTTGCAAAGTAAAACAACTTTACAGATACAATCGCGGTTGCTCTAGATAGCGTTTGCAATAAAGTAAAGACGCTAAAGAGTAGTGACGTCAATCTTAACATTAGATATAAAAAAACATATAAACGTTAAAAGAGATATGATATTATTTATTGCACAAATATAGAAAAATACAAAAATAAAGTTATCATAACTTAAAAGTATAATTGATTTTTCTTAATTTATATTTTTTGACATCTTGTTGTTTATATAGTACCTACTAGACAGTCAATTGATCGCAATCGCACCAGATGGTGCATCTAATCGCATGGATGGGTAAGTGACGATACGATCTATGATGGTACATGTCTGCCTAGTAAATACCTATTCACTTTTGTTTTGAAAAGACTTCATTACAATCACACCATAAATTACATTCAGTAAATAATTAATAAATAGTTATACATTTTAGGTAAGTAATAAATGTAATTCGTTTTTTAAAAATAACACTCAGTCACTCTGTATATACTCGGGCTGTAGCGGCTGGACGGCTCGTCACCAACCGCGCAAACAACACGTACGTGGGCGCACCGCGGCCTACCTAGCTCCGCGATTTATTAACGAACTACCTGCAGATCTTCGTGATAACATCACACCGAGTAACATTAAAAATAGATTGAAAACGTACTTTTTGGCTCAACTTAAACCAGATCTTCAAGTGAATACCTAGTTGTTACCAGTTCGCTTTTTGTAATGTAATGAACCTATGTAATGTAAGAAATATCAATGATGTACCATGTAGTTATTTAATATCGATGCAAAAACCAACCAGTATCATTACAAACCTCAGTGGTTTTCGAATACTGGAAATTATTAATGTAAAGTGTTTTTTAAAACAATAAATGAAAAAAAAAATACGGTCAAATCGAATGAAAAATCATTTAAGGAAAGGCAATGTCCCCTAGGCCTCATGTCACTCCTACGATTATGAGAAGTGGGAAATATTTCACTTGTTAACCCTAGAGATAAACATGATTCTCCGTCGCGACAGTTCTTACTGAGTAATGAAGTTCAGGTGGTCGCCTGGGAAATCTGCCATAGTCTTGGAAGCAGCAAATTTAATAAACATCAAATATATTGAAGGCCGTATATGAAAATAATACTCGCCTCGTAAAGTTGCCTCATTTTGTTGATTGCCTTGTGCAGTACAGTGTCTATTAAAGGTTGACTCGACATGTCAACGACAGTCATGGGATTACTGAATGTAAATAGCATAGATTAATTCTTTCGTAATCTCATTTTGATTAAGTTGTTATAAATATATAAAGATGATGGTAATAATATCTAATAATCTATAGGTATCTTTTTAATACTGAAGCTGTTTTGTATTCAATAATTTATGTTAATTTGTTAAAATGGTGAGGAGAACGTAGGAAGGAGTTTTCTTTTAATTCCTTGTCTATGCCATAATCACAATTCACCGGGAGGCAAACACAGTATCCATGTAGCCCGGATGGTTGGGAAATCAGCTGTCTGCGGTTTTAAAAAAAAGAATATCAGTATCTCTGGTTTTCTATGGCAACCACTAGCTGTAACAACATGCATTAAAATTATCCCCTAAAATAAAGTTACCCGTAGGCCTCCAACTTGATACTCTCAACTTCGTCAGCCGTTTTAAGCCGTTCATTATGCAAGCCTAATACATTTGTGTAGGTGGCGTAAGTGTAATATTCTTATATGCTGGTGTCCTCGCATGTTATCAAACAGTTGCTCGGTTATGCTTAGTTTGCCTTGTAAAACTTTCTCAAGTGCAGAAGTTCGGCTTTAGTGTGATGCTTACGCGAACTTACTTGGGACTGCCATATTGGAGACCACAACATGAATTTGTGTTCTACACATAACATACGTTCTATGAAGATAACCCATCAACGAGTAGGCATGAAAGATAGTAAACTAGAAAAGTGGTGGAGTGAGGTCATCTTGACGGGCAATAAAAAAAAAAAAAAAAGAATCGTGCGGCGCAAGATGTTGAGCTGGCTTTGAACGCGTTCTTCGCATGCCGGGCTGCTCGGACTACCGAGATTTTAACAGACAGAACAAAATCCAGTGTACGTTTACGTTTTATTTCAAAAGTACCTTAAAAATAAATAGCTTTTTTTTCTTTTAGGTACTAAAAGTTCAAATATGTATTTATAAAAATATTTCTATCAGGTGTTTACAGGTTTAATTTGTCTTGGGACATTGAAAGATTTACCAGTTTTCTGTCTTTTGATAAGAAAACAAATGTCAAAAGTAATAATCATGAATAAAAGGTTTAATAAGAGTGGGAGAAGCGTAGATGTGTCAGGATCGTTGCAAGTGACAAGATAGGGTCTCCGCCTACCCCATTGGGGAAAGGCCTGATGGTATGTATTTAAGTGTATATCCCTTGAAATTTTCTCGTTTACATTCTTAGAAAAAGTTTTCAAAGGCTTTGACTTTAATAAAAGCCAACACAACCTACACAATTACAGACTTGTTTATACTGCTGTTTATACCCTCACTTAGACAAAGCTTAAATGCGATTAGATTTTGACAATGGCAGTCTTCCAACTTGCTCCGAAACCACACAATAGTTTACCCTTCACATTACATGTAATCCGTCAAGATATGGTTTGTACTGAATGACGCCAAAGTTAGTGTTTTTGAGCTTTCTCCACACTACCACTAATTTAAACCCAGAAACGATAATCAAAGTAAAGCACACTACAAGTGAATGCTGTCCCGTTATATGTCAGTAGAAATGAAAGGGACAGGTAAGCCTACTCAAATTTTATTGTTAGTTCAATTTATTCATAAGACAATCATGACAATATTTTGTACAATAAATGGTAGTAAGTAACCACTTGGCCACGGAGGCGCAATGTACAGCCTTAATATCTGAAGTTCCCGGGTGGCGGATGGCTTATCCACAAGACGACAAGATCTTGAAATGATAACTCACGGTATAAATACGGTTTCAGGATAAATCCTGAATGTTACATATTTAACTGCGAGAACTATTGTTTGATCCGACGATCTAAAAACCTGCTACAACGGATTTTCAATATTTACCAAATCTGTATGTATGTAGGCAGGTATGCATGCATCAAAAGAAGCTTTATCAAATAATATTAATTTATTTACTTCCTTTGTTTGATTTGGCAGCTCAAAAAAAGAGCAGGTGAAACGTCTAAATACTAATAATACTAAGGCAGCGCTACACTAGAAAGCGTCATAATCAGTTCCTATAGCACAAAAGTTGTCCAACAACGGAACACCCATTTTACATTTTGTTCTCAAAGTGTAACCCAATCGTAAGTGGTTGTAAATCATTCCTCTTTCGCCTAGGAGATTGGAATATTATTACCCTTTGCCGGTTCACATTTACGTATGAGTTTCACCGAGTGCGGTGTAAATTGAATGTCGGATAAGAGTGGTACTGGCTGAGACGTCTATTGGGTAATAGAGCGGAATGTGTACTTTCTACAAAGTATTTAAGCTCTTAAATGTATCCAAAATTTGGGCACACTTAAATTATGTGGTTGGTAACTACGAATTGTTTTTTGTTATACTACGTCGGTGACAATCAAGCACGCGGACCACCTGATGGTAAGCGGCTACCGCAGCCTATGGACGCGTGCAACACCAGGGGTATCACTCGCGCGTTGTCCACCCAAAACCTTTTCAAACCCCCCTTAAAGAACTCCATACTATAACTCATTGGGAAAACCTCAGCTCCCTGCTGAGGTTTTCCCAATGAGCTCATTCCGCAATTTAAGAGTCCTCGGAAGGAAACATTTCTGAAACCGAACTTTACGAGACCATTGCGGATGCAGAGCGTCAGGATAACTCCCTGCCGGTGGAGAGCGGTGCGGTGAAAAAAGCAGCCGTGGGCATCATATCGAACAGTTCCTCAGAACAAAACCCGTTGTACAAGCGGTAGAACAGGCAAAGGGAAGCAAAGGTCCCTCCTCAGACTTAATGCAGCTCTAGAAAGCAATGTCAGGAAGAAGTCAAATACTATGTATATTAAGGCTACTTAGCTAGAGTCAAAACTACTTTCAATCTCTATATACTTATTTTATTATGACTCATTCTATATTAAGGAGAAGCTGAGCCAGAGATTGACTCCAAATCACCAGCTTTGTATAAACTACCTTTTCCATAATGTTTGAAGTTTTGTTCTCTCATAATGCTGTTAAAAACATTGTAGTGGCTTTCTAGTTTTATCGTGCTGAAAACATGTTAAAAAGACATGGAATAAAGCTTTGATTTTTGAAAATGCACAATCGTTTGCAAAAGGCGGCTTCCAAAATCGATGGTTGTGAATTGGCAAACGGATTACGGATTGAGATTTGATCTACTGGGCCGTGGTCGAGCGAATTAGCGATTATCCTGCTCGATTGGCCGGATTGCTCCGCTCGCCTTGGGCATCACGCTCGTTTTACGTCACGTTTTGAGGCTCACACTCACAAACTTAATTTAAAATAGATGTCGCGAGTGTACTTTGCAGGTCAAAAAAGCTTCAAGCCGTCCAAGCTCAGCTGTTATATAAAAAATATCAAAAATAAAGTAGTTTGACGACACGATTGGCGCAGCGCGCTGTAGCATGGTTTCTCGCCTCGATTTCTGTAGTGTGACGGGTTTGATTCCCGGTTGAGTCAATTTAGGAAACGATCTTTTCTGAATTGACTCGGGTCTGGGTGTGCTGGGAGACGCCCCTGGCTTATTTCCTTGTGTGGTACCTCGTAACACAGGGATATTAATTCCTACTTCGAGACCATTACAAGAGGTGTGTTGTCTGGCGCATATGTATATTTATATTTATTTATAGTTTGACAATTACCATTCCATTTTCAATGATTAAAGGTCATATCAATGAAGGAATGGCGTATTTCTACCGCTAAAACGCTGTCGTGACGTCACAAAGTGGCACGCTTTTCATAAAAACTAAGCACCTTGTGTTATCTATTTAAATGTTTATCTGCGCTCGTACTTACTGAGGACAAACATTCATGAGATGAACATTCTTGTTTGTTTTGTAGTATTGGGTTTGACACCACGGTGTATATCCAATCTGTTTATTATGTATACATATGTATAAGTAACTTGCCTTTATATTATTGAATTACGTCGTTTATTCAAAAAACATGCTCACTATTTTGAAAGAATTGGCGATAAACCAACACGGTCCAATCTTGCGCTGAGAAGATGATTTAATTAATTATACCAACAGCGCGAGTCACCCTTCTGATGCATGGTTCTCATTACATGGCTATTAAAGTGTACCATCTAACCATTTAGCAAAATACTGTAAAGCCCTCCAATGTGATGAATGAGAACGGCCCAGTATTTGAATGCCTAGCGCCCGAATCCAGAAACGTCAATCAAAGTTAAGAAAACCTCAAATATATACTTATATACTGTACCTTTCACATCTACTGACATGTGACAGGACAGCATCAATTTGAGGGATGCTTAACTTTTGATTCTCGTTTCTGGATTAGGGCGTACTTAACTCTTCTTATTCATTCCATGGTTCTTTACTGTCTCAGCTGTGGCAAATCTACTTACCTGTCGATTTAGTGAAACGTACCGGACGGTCTCATGCTAAAAAAATACTCAAACGATGCTTCTGGCACACAATCTTATGACTCTTGACGATCAGCAAAATCAGAAATACTTTATGGAACATGATATTATACAGTTAACATTATGCTTAGAATTAGTGAGCCATGGTCAATGCTTAACTGCATAAAAAAAATTGGTGGTTTTACGCACTGTTAAGCAAGTTCCGAATTCCGATTTTATTTCTGCTCAGTTTACGAGTTCAGCCTGCGTAAACACATTTAGCGATCATAACGACATTAAAAGCACAAACTGAATCTTAAATAAATTTGTATAACGTGAAATCATACTGGGCTAAGCTCAGCTCAGTGAAACGCACGTTTAACACTGCGTTTATCTTTACTGCGTCATCGATTATCACTTAGGCCCGTCATGTCGTTACTATTATGTACCAACTATCATTATCAGTTGGTTTAAATCGTTTCCAATATCCCAATTGATAAGCCGGAGCGTTGCGCGGGCGACATTACGCGGCGCTTGCCCGGCTCTGGCGTGATGGCCTGATAACTAACTTAGCTACACAAAGGTTGTACGCACTAAGTTTATTTTTACGCCTGTTAATCAAACATAAAGAATCAATTATTTTAATGATTATAAAATTTATGTATTTTTTATGTATTGATGATTAGCTGTAGCCAGCGCCTTCATCCGTGTGAACTTATGGTGTTTTTAATAACGTGCGGATTTCATAACGCACGCGGGATTGCTCCTAGTAAACCCTCGCCCCGCGTCCTCCATGCGTCTCGGACTTTTCAACCCGTATGAAGTTAAATCACCCTATGTTTTAGTCGAGTTTTTATAGTTTCTGTGAAAAAAGTGTTATTTAAATCCATTTACTTGTTTTGGATTGGTGCTGGAACAGAATGACCCACAGAAATAATTGAAATATTAAAAAGACAATACTAAAATTGTTCATACAAACGTCGTAAATTGGTAAGGCGCCTGTGATTTTTCTAAAAGAAAATACGTAGAGTTTCAGATCTGTTATTGTTGTATTGTCTCAAAATATATGTATGTTTTAAATTTTTGAAAGCTTCTATCAAAAGGTTGTAATTTATCGGCCACTCTTATTTGGGTCACATCTTTACTTACAATAACCGAAATTATTTTTTAATCAGTGATTTATGTAAGTTGTTTGTGAAAATAGCTATATCTATAGTAACTATTGGGAAGCTCTCCGAATTCTAATAGATAGGTGATTAAATGCAACGTAAATAAGGTTGATGTTTGCTAGGAAAAACATTTAAAAATTTAAATAAACGGTATCAGTTTGCCGCCTGAAAAATAACAAGTTCAAATGCAAAATGCAATTTGGCGCAACGAAACTCGGGAAATATCGAGAATATTTCAGAAATTGAAGATATATGCGAGCACACGTAGGAATTTGCACATTTATGCAAAACTCTACACGTTTTCGTGGTTTGCTTAAATGTATTTACATCAAATTATTCAACTCCAGTAATTGTATAAAATTTAGATACCGTATAAATGCTCATTTATTTTTGATCTGTAAAACATAAATTCGCGACAAAGCGTCTAAAGTGGAGATGGGCTGGACATATGACCCGCTACTTTGAAGACAGATGGCGAAATCGCGTCACCAAATGGCACGGTCCGAGCGGTAAAAGACAGCAAGGCAGATCAAGAGCTCGCTGGCACGACGAAATACTAAAATTAGTAGGAAGAGACTGGATGGAGATCGCGAAGGACAGGAACAGATGGAGGCACCTGGAGGACCTATACCGTATTTTTATCAAATTTATTTCCTAACTCTGTAAATTGCAAAAGTGTCATGGAAATAAAGAGGCTAATTATTATATTTTTGATATTTATATAGGTTTAAATCTCCCAATTTATTTGGGGTTTTAAGCATTTACGCAGGCTTGTGGCCAAAACGAAAATACAAAGAATTTTATTCGAGCGAAAGGAATTTCCGCACGATTCTGCAGGTGTTCAGAATTGCTGCTTTCTGCAAAAGTAAGTAAGTATTGTAAGGGGTGTATTTGAAGTGCTTCCAGACTTTTGTGCAGAGTCTTTGGGATTACACCAGTGGAAGAAATGATGATGGGTATAGTTTTAACGCTGTCTACGTTCTACTATTTTTCAGTATGTGTTGATGTGAGATTATGCGTATTGGGAATGGCGATATCTATGAGGAAAACTGTTTTATTGTGTATGTCATGAAGCGTTATATCTGGTCTATTGTGGTGTATCGTTCTGTCAGTTATGATACTTCGGTCCCAATACATTTTAAAACTGAAATTGTGCAAATTTGTTTGTGGTGTGTATTTATAATAGGCTGTTTTCTCGGAGATCAATTTGTATTTATATGCAAGATATTGGTGGACTATTGCTGCTACCTGATCGTGCCTGTGCTCGTAATCTGTCTGTGTGATGGTTCTGCAAGCTCCGGTGATGTGTTGAATAGTTTCAGATGCTGCGTGACAGTGCCGGCAAAGATCTGATTGCATTTGGGTCACGGATGATGTGTTTCCGATAATTCCTCGTGTCCATCGTCTGGTCCTGAATAGCCAGAATAAACCCTTCTGTCTCCGGATACAGCTCGCCTCTTCTCAGCCAGGCGTTCCACGCACTTTTGTCGACGTTGGGGTTGAGAAGGTCCTGGAGGTGCCTGCCGTGAAGGGATTTCTGCTGCCACGCTTAAATTTTTGTTGGGTTATAGTAATAGTTCGGTTATGTTGTGTGCTATAATCTTTGAGGTTGAGAGGAGTGAGTTTTGTGTCTGCGTGAAAAATAGATTGGTGTATCAATGTAACCTGGGCGCGGCTGTGGAAGAAAAGTCTAAGTGTAATTATTTGTCTATTGTGCGCATTCTGAATGTCGATAAGACCTCGTCCACTTTCGCTTCTATTATTCGTATTGTAAAATATAAATTACTGTATCCTTTCAATGCCTGAAGGTGGGTAAAGACTAGAGCATTAGCACAAATTAGACATGCGCGGCGCTCTAAAAGATAGCCCGCTTAGAACAACACGCCATTTTTAACGCACGCACACAGAGACATGAGTTTACAAGCGAAGTCGGTGAGCTTCGGTGAGTCGGAAAGTCGCACTGTCGCGAGTGTTTATGTTTTTGTCGAACTTGGGTGCAATTTTTCACATGAGGAATTTTGTTTTTGGCCGGTTCTGTCAAGTAGGTATAACTGACTTACTTCATTTAAAAATTCAGAGCGAATATAGTAGTAACCCTAGGCGGTTCACGCAAGTTTTGGAAAAAGGTGCGAGCGGTCCTTCTGTAAACTCTTTATTTTGTGGCATTAGCTAGAGCTTTTCATTGTAATGTCCTTGACGTTCTTGCGAATGTTTGACGCTGTGTTTGACGAAATGCTCATGGCGAGTGAGCCTGTAACATTTTTGCGTGCACTCCATAAGAAAAAATATGTACTGACGGTTAGATTCACCAAAACGCTCGTTGATATTCAATTAAAAAACAACGAATGCTCGACGTTCTGTTAAAATGAAATGGTCTAATTTTGCAGCACCAAGAACTCACTGATTACCATTATTTTATAAGCTGCTATTTTCTGTATTTTTTCATGGCTATTGTAAAAAAAAGTAGTGTATCTTTTTATGATTATTGATCGTCGTAATTCCAAGTTGTAATTTGTAATCGAATTACCAGACAGAACAAAGAACTACTACAAAATGTTACCAGAACTAAACGCTATTGCGGAGCATAAATCATTGTATTTACGAGTATTTTCTGTGATTAATCAGCGTTACAACCTTTCTAATTATTCTTTCACATTAACGTTGCAACGTTACCATATTGGCTGTTATTGTTACGTAAGAAAACAAATAGAGGGGTATCTCTGTTCATAACTCACGGCCCGTGCCTCCTGGTTTTAATCAAAACCCTAAGTTTTCGAAGAAGGCTGATCAACTAATGTTGGATAAGAAACTCGCTCGCGAAGTTGTGGTTCACATAGAACTGTATGCGTAAACACTTATTTAGTATTCACAACTAAACTCCTGACTTAGGCTTTTACTTGGCGAGCCGCACGACTGTGGTTACTAATTAGCAATTTCAATTTGTATTGACCTACTTGCCTATTTGTATCCATTACTATTAGTAACGAAATTGTTCGCAAGTTAAAGCAATTATAAGGGATTATGTACATTGATGAAAATTGACAAATAATTAAATGTTTTTTGCGCTAAATAAGTCCAAGTTTGAGAAAACATGACACAGGCATGTTTCATTTGTATATGTGGATTCAATGATTGTACATGATCTAGATCTATCATTCCTTGAATAAAAGGAAAATTATTAAGTTATTTTACGGACCGAGGTGTAAGAATATGAGGATTTTCCGTAGTATCAGAACAGTCCGTGTGTATGACATACGATTTGACACACGGTTTGTATACAGTTGTTCAGAAGCTTGACATTGTTAAGTTTAGATTTGCAGGCACAAGTTTGCGCTGAAATTTAATAAGCAAGCACATACAATATTAAGTAATGAATGCTTAATGTGTACATGCTTTACGCTTATTAAGTTCGTAGTAATATTGCGAGCCTTATTATATACAGTTAGCAAATAGCTGCTAAGATCGGTAACGAACGAGCTCACTCGCCTCTCACGCACGGCTAAAAGCGAATATATTTCACGGCGTCGTCAATTTTGCGATGAAAAGCGGCCGTGTGAGAGTTCGCCTGAGTGTCGGAGCCTCGTCTCGTTAACTAAGAACTGGCGGAAAATTAAGCTCCGAACCGACCCGCGAGCGAACGGCGCCATCATTGCCCATTAACCTCATAATAGGTTAAATATGCTAAAGAGCTCGCATTCACGAGTAATAGTGGCAGAAGCAGCCTCCAAGTTTGTTGATATGCACGACGTGCCCTTGGGATCCGTGTGCTTTCCTTCTAATCATTACTAAGCATGTAAGGGCGACATGTGTTTACTGTGAAAAATTACGCTAATTATGATGGAAGTGTTGTACATAACAGCCTACGATTATGACTAAGTATTTGTGAACATTTTCGTTATAATATCATAATGGCGAACTTTTGCCACAGCAAAACTAATATTAATGGCACAATGGAAATATTATTCTAACTAAACTATAAGATATGAAGCTTGACTGGTCCGTTGACGCAATGGTTGGACGTCAGGGCTACAGTGCCAACGGTCGTGGGTGAGACCAAAGATCACGAAAATCATCTCTTTGTAAACTAAGCAGAGCTTGTACCTACTTTAGGTTTCAGATACTGATAAACAAACCTAAAGTAGGTCCAAGCGTGAGGTGGTGTGGTGTCTACCACACCACTTCAGTGCCTAGGTGTTAATATCTATCTGAGTATGCATTTAGACATATTTAGGTTTGTTTATAAGTATCTGAAACCTAAAGTAGGTACAAGCTCTGCTTAGTTTACAAGAAGATGATTTTTCTGATAACGAAAAGAAAAATAATCGTTTTAAATTATACTATCCATTAAAAGATGACATCATATCTACAAAATACTAATGACTATTGTGTTAAATTGCTTGAACTAAATTAAAATAATACCATTTTGTGATTCACGAGTTTAAAAACCGTATTTGTTTCAAAATATAAGTCTTCATCTGTCGTCTCAGAGGGCTTTCATTAACCAGAAATTTCCGTCCATTTTGGATGGTTTTCAGGTCACGTGCGGGAATCGTACCTACCTCCGTGCCGGGTGGCTTCCTATGGCGCGTGTTAAGGCAATATAAATTTAACAAAACTCTACAGGCGGCCATAAAATGATATGACATGGAAGATAACACAATAACCTCGATAAGATTAAGTGCATTATCCGGCTGCCCAGTGTGCCTGAGTTGGCCCCAGAGATGGTATTGTTTGACCCACTTCTGAGTATAGCGGTTGAAATTAAATTCCAACAGTTTAGATGCTACCAGATTTTTCAAGTTTCATGATTTTCAGAAATGCTCTTGGCAAAGACAAACGCAACTATACTCGTAGAGAGGAAGGATGTTTAACTAACTAATGAATAAAAGCTTTTGTTTGTTTTTTTTTGTAAGAGGGAAAACTCCAAGTTCCATTTGGGAGCATCTACATAATAGTGTTCAAGGCCGTTTGTTCCATGAGGAAAAGTGCTTGAGCACTTTTCCAATAAATATTTTCTAAATGTTAAATGACTATACATACCATTTTAGTTGACTCTCTGTAGCATCAAGACATGTTCATACCAACGACACCTCTGGTGTCTTTGAATGTGATTTTTGAACGTTTAAGAAGTTTCGGCCCATAAGAAATCGGCCTTTTGAGGTTGGCGCGGCGTAGGGCCGTAGCGAGCACTAGTAAGATGTACACGTTTCAAAAGGTGTACAATTGAAAATGGTACAGCTATACATCATTGAATAATGGATCATACGATTAAAGACTCTCATGAGTAGATTTAGCACATAAGATATTTTAAATGCCAACTTTGAATGGGCGAGCACTTATGAGATATTGAATAAGGTAAATAAATAGCAACTGAAAAGACTTATTCACATGAAAGTTTTTGCTTTCGATGGAGCGGCAAAATTGGAAATAAACCAGTGTAAAAAAGTGATTTCGACAAAAGTGACACATAGGAGATCTTGAAGTCGCAATGACGATTAGGGGTTTTTATCACCTTGTAAATCTTTATAAATGTATTTTGTATTTTATCTAATAGTTTACATTGTCCCACTGCAAAGCAATGACCACCTCACCAACTAACCACTTGCCGAGCTCTAGAGTTATTTTTTGACAATTCCAGATGGATGGTTGCCCGTTGTGCAATTAAATAACGTCACAACCGTACCATGTTTTTGTTCAGAAAGTTGAGTTGTTTCTAAAACTCAAATTCACCTTAACGTTAACGTTATGAGGTAGAATTTTGAAGAAGCCACCTTAACGTTATGACGTAGAATTATACACCAATACTAAGAGTTAGTTGGACCACCTAATTTTAGCCAGTTTGCCCATAACCAATCTTACGTCCATAGCAACATGGAATTTTTATTTTTATGATCAGATGTCCGTGGCAGCCACGAGTATGGCAGCCAGTGGTGGCGAGCCCCGGTGGTGCTGGCTTTTTACAGAATTCGCCACAGATTGTTAATATTGTACCGAAATACTACGTAATCCGTACTCACTACTTGTCACTTAACCAAAGAGAATACTGTTTTTCCTGATTCGAGCATGTATAAATGATTTCCACTACAGTTATTTTTGAAGTTAAGATGGTTCAACGAGATCTAAGCCTAGGTAGTTATAATTTCTTCTTTAGCTCCTTATTTTACTTAACTCCTACTTTTTCTCTTCTCTATACTCTTTTGTCACTACAGGATGTTTCTTAAGCTGGTATTAGCATCCTGCCTATCTCTATTTGCGCGGCTCAGCGGCCACCTGCGCTTGACAACCGATCACCGACCCTTCCATCCCACTTCTCCCATTCTTTTTAAACAAACTTAGGCTGCTTTTATTTTTAGACTCCAATGTTTTGATTTTATATTTCAACGACGTTTGCGTCTGACAATTCAAGTCCGCTTAATTCTTAATTTAATCATCCTCAGAATCGAGACCAATTTACCGTAAAAACCCTTTTATTACGCCCCAAATGTTTAACGTCTGATTACGTCATAATTTTTTAAAAGGCGAAATTTTTCATGTTTATTATGGTTAGATTATGACTGATGTGAGCCGGCAAATGGAAATGGGGTGCCGTGAAAGCAAGTCTGCTCCAATTTTCATTACAAATGATGATACCGGGACATTCTTATTTTATTTACATGGACTGATGTTTTACCCTCGGAAACTTAAAAACGATATTATATTTTCTTAATATTGTAAATGTATTATGAGAAGCTCCGCTTTTAAGGACAGCATACCACAATCTCAGTAATACCTTCGAAGATGATGAAAACCGCACCAACTCATGTTTAACATACTATATTATTGAAACAAGTAACTGTGTCTAACACAGTCATGCGTCTTTCACCTGCGTAACCACCAGGCAAACCGGACCCTCAATATTTCTTGGCGAGGAGAGACTATTACTCATTGCTCAAAACCAATACCTGGGCGTTATTCTGGATAGGTCTCTCACATACAAAGCCAACTGTGAAAACATTAGGCAAAAAGTGAGTACTCGTAACAATCTCCTGCGGCGACTCACGTCGGCAAAATGGGGAGCATCTGCAAATGTCCTGCGGACAACTGGTCTAGCCCTTTGCTACTCGGCTGGCGAATATGCCTGTCCTGTCTGGGGTCGCTCAGCACACGCAAAGAAAGTGGATACAGCACTAAACGAAACCTGCCGGATAATTACGGGCTGTTTAAAGCCGACCCCGGTAAGTATGCTGTATCCACTGGCCGGAATCGCGCCGCCAGAAGTCCGTAGAGCGGTTGCTAGTTCTATTGAAAGAGCCAAAATGGAGCTGGACACCCGTCATCCTATGAATGGCTACCTGGCCGTCCCCCAGAGACTCAAAAGCCGACGAAGCTTCGCCAAAACTGTTCTTCCTTTGTCTGACAACCCACCACAGGCCAGGATCGGCTTATGGCTGGAGAGGCTACCTGCTACCGCCCCATTCGTCGGGCCTTCTGAGGGTCTCCCCCGGGGCCGCGATTTGCCATGGCTTACTCGGAAAGCTCTGAACAGGCTGAGGACCCGGGTTGGCAGATGCAGGGAGAGTCTGTGCAGATGGGGTTACACAGATGGCGACAATGCGTGCGAGTGTGGTGCCTCCCCACAAACTATGGACCACCTCATATCATGCCCCTCGTGTCCGGACAGCTGTACGCGTGAGGAACTTATGTGTGCCAACGACCATGCTATTAGGGTGGCGGAGTTTTGGTCAAAAAGGATATAGCCATCGACACGATAAGAAGAAGAAACAAGTAAGAATTGCTTGGAGGTTAATTGCAAAAAAGTTACGAAGTATTATACTTTTTCGCAGCGAAAAAAGTACCCGAGCTGCAACGGCAGCATAACGTCATGTTGTCGTTGCTCGTACGTATATCTCGGATGAGTGCCTGCGCGAAAGAGAAGATGCAATACATTTGGCGGGATATTTATTTCTTTCGATGTAATCGAAACATACGGTATGATTACGGACGCATAAAACTTTAATAAATTAATTAATTGTACATTAGGACAACCGCTTTCGTAGCTATTTTAGCAGAAATATGTTTTTGGAATATTTTTACTAGGATTAATGTGCAATATTCATCAAAAAGGAATCAACTAAACTGTGATACTTTTTTTCAGCTTTGAAAAAATATGGTCTTATTACAAAATACAAAAATCTTAATTCATAACACAGGTCACTAGTACAATGCCTAATAAAGGTCTCTCATCCTTTTAAGTTTGAAAACCTGTATTAGGATGAGACCGCTCTTCTTAAAACAAATTAGTCATTAGTATGACTTGTTTATTGTTACACGAGTTTTAAGTTTTATTAGTTCTATAAGTTTTTATTATTATTCCTATAAAATCTTATTAAAAGTACTATAGGTTATAATACTAGTTAAATACCTAAGTTTTATTATTGACTTGGTGTGGCGTCACGTCACACATTTAGTTCGACAAGGCAACACCGTATTTACAGGTTGTCCCTGGAAGTAAGCGTATAGCGCATAGCTGGGGTCATTTTTAACCTTTTTAACCCTTACAATATTGGCCCGATTTCTAACCGTTAAAACGTTTCGATGTTAGTTTTTTCCAGATAATCGCCAAAGTCCCTACAAAAATAATTGTTTTAAAAGATAACCAAAGGTGCCAACTTATTTTATTTTAAAATATCAGCAGGTTATTTTATTGAACTAGAAAACCCACGTCAATTTAAAAGTTACTCATTTAATACAGATTCTTTTCAGCTATATATTGCAGAGTTATTCTAAGAACTTCTAAAGTTGTGTACTTCTAAAATAATACTGGAATTTACTCATAGCTTTGAAAAATCTGTATTATATGAGAAACTTTTTTAAATACTTGGACAACTTTCTTTAGTACTTTTTTTCACGATCTGCTTGAACATGGTCAATTTTTTGATATTTTTTTTTTCTTGCAATATTATTATTTCAAACTCAAACTCAAATAACTTCATTCAAATAGACTGTATCAGTACTTTCAAATCGTCAATTTTACAGCAAAATATACTAAATAATAGACATAAATACCATAATAATATGGATATGTAAATAAACAGTATACAGACATAATGCGACTCTATCACCGCGTCGGAGTTGTTTCTTGCTGACCCGGCGAGAAACTCAGCAGTTACTCTTTTAAACTTGTTTTGGGTTTACAACAGGCGTTAGTAAAGTACAAGCAGTGTGTCATTTTGATACAAATAAACCTAAAAGAATATAAAACAATGAGAAGAAACCAACCATAAAAGATTATAATAACAAAAATTCATTTAAACAATTCAAAAAGAAAAATTGTTAGTCAGTACATACTAGGTACCTAATAACTATTGCAATAAAACATCTGTTACAAAATAGAGCTATTTAATCCCGCATCGAGCAGAGCGCTTACACCCAGGCATTTTTATCTACTAGTATAAGGTAGTCTTTTGTAGTATAATAGCCCTTTTTTAATAAAGCTGTTTTGATGTGATTTTTGAATCTATGTAAAGGTAACTTACAAATGGTTTTTGGAATTTTGTTGTAATAATGTATACCTTGCCCCATAAATGATCCTAAAACTTTTTGTAACCTAAAGAGTGGAAGTGCAATTTTATCCTTATTCCTAGTATTTCTGCAATGTATGTCACTGTGTTTAGCATAGAGACCAATATTTTTTCTCACCAAAACAATGCAATCGTAAATGTATTGTGACGCTACAGTGAGGAGACCAATTTCCTTAAAAATCTCCCTAAGTGAAGCCCGTGCACGAAGCTTATAGATGGATCTGATCGCTCGCTTCTGGAGGATAAAGATGGTTTGTATATCCGCCGCTTGACCCCAAAGTACAATGCCGTAAGACATTACACTGTGGAAATAACTAAAATAAACTGAACGAGTAGTATCAAAATCTGTTAATAACCTATTTTTTCTCACTGCAAATGCAGCTGAACTAAGTCTGCATGAGAGAGCTGTTATATGAGGATTCCATTGCAGTTTTGAATCTAGTGTGATTCCAAGAAAAACTATTGTATCTACAAGCTTCATAGTATTACCATCAATTTTTAGACTAATGGGGTTATCTTTAACATTAGGCAACTTAAAATTAATACATTTAGTCTTTTTTGCATTAAGCTGTAGATTATTTACTGTGAACCATTGTAAAACCTTTGAAAGTGCGTCATTAACATCATCAAAAAGGGTTTTATTTCTGTCAGTTTTAAAAACTAAAGATGTATCGTCTGCAAACAATACAACATCACAAATATCTTTTAAGTGAAAAGGTAAATCATTTATATATATCAGAAATAGTAATGGACCTAGAATGGATCCTTGAGGGACTCCCATTCTAACTTGCGAACCTGTAGACAGTATACTGTTAACATCAACTTTTTGAGTTCTTAAACTAAGGTACGAAATCACCAAATCTAAAGCATTATCCCTAACCCCGTAAAAATCAAGCTTGCGTATAAGTGTATCGTGATCAACGCAATCAAAGGCCTTGGACAAGCCACAGAAGACGCCAAGAGCGTTCTGTGAATTCTCCCAAGCCCTAAAGATGTGTTTTAGAAGTGCAATGCCAGCATCAGTAGTAGAACGGCCTCTCGTGAATCCATATTGTTCACTGTGTAAGAGATTGTTCTCATAAAAATGGCTTAATAGTTGTTCTTGAATGATTTTTTCAAAGATCTTACTTAGAGCTGGTAGGATTGAAACAGGCCTAAAGTTACCTGGGTCTTGTTTGTTGCCTGATTTAAAAAGTGGTACAACCCTACTGTGTTTCATTATGTTTGGAAAAACACCTTCATCAACACAATCATTGAATATTACGGCTAAATAAGGGGCAATCACGTCAATTATGTGGCTAACAATTTTGACTGATATACCCCAATGATCAGCGGTATCTTTTAAATTAATCAATCTGAATGCTTTTAATATATCTAGTGACTCAACATGTTTAAATTTAAAGAATACACTGCAACAAGATACATTATCTTTCAACAAATGTTCCGCTTTAGTTGGTGAGGAATTTAATGAAGCGGTAGTGATTATAGGTATATTACTGAAATACTTATCAAATGCTTCAGCAACAGATGCTTCTGATTGTAAGATGTTATTGTTAATATTAAGAGTGTATGAGGTATCGCCCTGTTTAGCTTTACCTGTTTCGTGATTTATAACGTCCTAAGTGGTTTTTATTTTGTTAGTGGACTTTGATATTTTATCACGAATGTGCAATGCCTTAGCTGTAGTGCAGGCTTTTCTGAAGATTTAGGAGTAGTTACTGTTTAAATTGACATGTTCCAGCTCAATAAAATAACTAGTCAGAGAAAGACAATTGATTTGCTAATCTTTTAGCAAAAAAATAAGTAAGTACCTTAATTCATTTGCTGAAAAAAAAACATTTTAGCTGTTATAAATCGGACCAATATTGATAGGGTTAAAAGGTCAGAAATGATGACCAGCTATGCGCTATTTTGATTTGATCCTTACTTCCAAGGGCAGCCTGTATAATATAGAAATCAATTGCTGTTCGTTTGTCTAGACAAAACTCGAGAATGGCTGGACATATTTGGCTAATTGTGATCTTTAAATATTTGTGGAAGCTCGGGGAAGGTTTCAACGGTAGGAAACATATAAGTATCTATAATACAACACACAATACAACAAGTTACAATAAGTAACAGAAATTACTAATGACGACAATTTAATTTTCCAGTAGGTAGGTACAAAATGTTCCTAGCTGTCAAAAATTTGCCAATAACTTTCTACCAATCAAAGTCTGTCGGGGCAGCTAGTCTTATATAAATATGCGCTATACAAAAGCTTATATTTTTACAGCTGTATCTACCTGTGTCCTTTTGTAGTAATATAGTGGTTACTGGTTACCGGCAGCGTACGTGCTCAATTTAAACCTGTCCGCGCGCGCCGCCCGATAACTAGGATCAAGACGCCCCTGTCAGCAGAAAATACGTTTACAATTGACGACATGCACACAATAGAAAAAACGATGGATGTTACATATTATGGTAGCAGGGAAGGGGTTAAATATGCTTTGTCGAACAAAAAAAACACAGATTTTACGTTTTTGGCTAGAGTGGATGATAAAATAAATACTTAAACTGATGCTGCTTGACATTTTCAAGCCGTTTTTTGGGTACCACGATTATTTTTCATTCAGCAAAATCGTAAATAATAAATAATCTTACTTAACAAAATTATGAGCAACGCCACAGAACGTGTATGCTTCTTTACATCTTGTTTTCACACGTATGCGTATCACATTACACTAACTTTGCAACAACAATATTTAATGCATTGCTATCTTCTTTCCGTTCACAACTGCCGTCTTTGTTCTTGTTCTCAACTCGTCATTAATTGTGCTTATTCACTATTCACAATAGGACGGCTAATGGATGCTAGTTGGGGAAAGGATGTTCACGAAAATAAACAATGACTCTGTTTTGTATGAAATTAACAAAACTTGCTAGCAAAAAATTGCTTATGTAGGGCCATATATAGACCTTCTTTAGGCTAAGAATATTAAACTCCATTAGGTTATTACTTGAAATATTAATAATATTTACTGATAAGTCTTCTCTATTTTGTTCTCATGCAAAAAGTTAAATACGTAATTAAATTATAAGTAATCTATCAACCAATCTCTAACCTCATAATTTAATATTTGGTACCTTGATGATGGCTCTCTTGGGGGAAAAGCTGCAATTGTATTACAGGATTTAGAAACACAGATTTTTTATTTCTCACAAATTGAGCTTGAAATTAACTTTAACGAATGCGAACTTTTTATTTGAAATAATTTGGACCAGAGTTCCAGACCATTTTTTTTTTTTATATTGCCCGTCAAGATGACCTCACTCCACCTGATGGAAAGCGGTCGTGAGGTCCAGATATGAGGTTGACAAGCCCAGTCATTCAAACGAATCACTGGGCTGGCCATCCTCACCTTGAAGGCCTGCAGAAATGCCTTTTCACGCCCCGCTTGAAGGACCCGGGACTATACGAGGAAGGAAACACATGGGCTGGAAGAGCGTTCCACGTCTGGATGGTACGAAGAAACGAGTCACCGAACCTTTTAGTTCGGGCCAAGAAATGTTGA
Organism: Udea olivalis; assembly: GCA_947369235.1. Classification (NCBI taxonomy): domain Eukaryota; kingdom Metazoa; phylum Arthropoda; class Insecta; order Lepidoptera; family Crambidae; genus Udea; species Udea olivalis. Next base: position 10,136,810 of record OX376341.1, on the reverse strand, counting down.
ATTGTGTGTGGGTGACGCCGTAGTCCAGCACGCGTGGTACGGGAGTGGAAAGGTGAGGGTGGGATAAGCTGGATTACTCGTCAGAGCATTCCCCATTGTAGAAGCGATAGAGAACACTTAGCCTGGCAATGTCTCTACGCAATTGGAGAGGCTCAAGGGTCAAAGTTGCCTCTGGGTTACCAATAATACGGATAGCACGCCGCTGCAACCTGTCAAGAGCTTCGAGTAGGTACTTAGCGGAACCGTCCCAGAGCTGAGAGCAGTATTCCACACACGAGCGAACTTGTGTCTTATACAAGAGACAGAGCTGCTCAGGCGTGAAGAATCGTCTCACTCTGTTCAGGACTCCGAGTTTACGGGATGCAGTTCTAATAATATAAGAAAAATTCAAGATGCTCATACCAAATATATCAGTAGGTACAATCTAAGGAGTCCCTTTTACTTCTTGGTTCACCAATTTTCTAAGAAGTAATCGCTTCTTAGAAAATTGGTGAACCCCCACTTAAAATTCAAAAAAGAACTATTTCAAAGAAATGTCAGATCGTCTCCTAAATCTTTTCATTTTACGTTCATGCCTGTTCACTTTTAAATTAACTTATATCATGCGTTGCTCACTCGTTTTGAAATTTCAAATTATCACCTTAATTTAGACACATCTTTGAAATCATTTATATCAAAAATTCTAAAGGTCTGTTTCAAGTGTGGCCCTCCCCGCTTTTCTATCCTCTGGATACAGATCTCTGCCTCCTATGAGTAAAATTTTAATTGTACCTCGAATTTTACTGATAACGAGGTGGCTTACTTGTCCGAGGCGGTATCGGCGTGGAGAATCACAGTACCTTGAGAAATAATTCCTACCGAAAAAACGAGCCAAAAGACATGGGATCTACCGGTTTTAAAACACACGCAGAATCATCTTCTGGTACAGTCAGTCGAGAAGAACACAGACTTTTTGTCATAATGCCCTCAATGATATCATTCGTCGCTCTCTTGCCACCGTTTCTATTCCCGCAACTCTGGAGCCTCGGGGGGCTAAGGGGAGGCGAAGGGGGAGCTAAGGGACGTGGGCAAGAGACCTGATGGTGTCACACTTGTGCCATGGACGCTAGAACGCATCCTCATCTGAGATGCCACTTGTGTGGATACCCTGGCAGCGTCTCACGTCCATGGCACAGCATTGAGAGCTGGCGCTGTGGCTGATCGAGCCCAGATCTTCAAGCGCCGCAAATACTCGTCACTACATCGTGACAATGAATTTGCGGCGTTTGCGGTGGAAACGCTGGGCCCGTAGAGCTCGGACGTATAAATTAGTTCAAGCTTCGGGTGACCCTAAGGTCAACCGTACTTTTCACAGCGCTTGGCGCTAGCCATTCAGCGCGGTAACGCTGCCAGAGCGTCCTGGTCCTGGGGTCAATGCCGCAAGGGCCAATTTTAGAAGATGTTTTTTATTGTAAATATTTATTTTTAGGTGTCTTTTTAATTGTTGTTTTTCTAAGTGTTACTTACTATTATATTACCATAAAATTTTATATATTTAAATATTTATTTATCTTACTATCTTACTTCTTACTAATATTATAAATGCGAAAGTTTGTGAGGATGTATGTATGTTTGTTACTCTTTCACGCAAAAACTACTGAACGGATTCAGATGAAACTTTACAGCAAAACAGCTTATACATCAGAATGAAACATAGGTAACAATTTATCAAGATTTGTATATGTAATTTGACCATGGTATATAACGATAACGCGGGCGAAGTCACGGGCGGAAAGCTAGTTTATAATATTTAGTAGTCCAGGCACTAATTAATTAAATAATTTCTGTTTTGTTATGTTATATTCTTAAGTAGATTTTCTGTTTCTGTATAACTTTAACCAGTGCCTGTGTTTTATCAACCAATAACACAAAAAAACCAGCAGGTATAATTACAGCCAATGTGCAGTCGCAAGCTCCAAATTTGAACCTTATAGGCGGCTTTTCCAACAGAGATGGGCTATGAAACTATTCAGTGGGGATGTGCAAGCTAAGCTACGGAACTACCACTGATGCAATGCTATGTTGCGGAGCGAGTAAGTTGTGCTTCAAAGATGCGGCGGCGCAAGGTAGCTGTGCGAAGGAGATGCGCAGCTCGAGCAGCAGCATAGCACGTTTCCATAGCATGCATCCATGTATCATGTCATGTATCATAATTAAAACATAGCTTATTAGAACCCGTTTTCACCCTAGCGATGTGGACCAAGGAATGCGATTGGTGGATATCAAATGCAGCTGTTAGCCCGGTCAAATTAGACCAAATAATAGGAGTGAGGTTGCAATAATTCGCACCCAGCTCATAAGTAGGATTGTTCAAAACACTATCATAAATGAAATCTAAGAAGTCCTCATCGATCCGACCCCTGGTTTTTTTTATTCTGGGTCAAAGGGCACAAAAACGGGTTCCTCGCGAATTTCAGCAAAATGGTTAGTTTTAACATAAATCAGTTTTGACAAAAAATTTGGATAAGATAATTAACAATACAAAAATTTTAATACTTTTTTTTACTAAGAGTCACTGTTTCTGAGATATGACGATTCAAAAAAGTTGGAAGAGTTGTGATAGTCATAATATGCACACCTTTGAAGTAGTGTACTTAGCGCGTTTTTTTAACGTGGCTTCTTCGGTAGGCTAAATCACGGATCTGTAAAGATTCTGTTTAATTTTAAACTATTGAACTACAAAAGGTATTGGCAAGGGTTGAAATTGATAAAAGCGGTGTATATTCAAAAAATAGGGAAATTACTTCGTCTTATTCATATTTTTTTAATACTTCTGCTTCCTTTTCTTCTTGTTCTTCTTTTTCTGTCTTATGTCTCCTCGCTTAGTATCAAACGAATCCTCAACTGTTGGTGATTCAACATTGGAGCACGACCGGCCTTGACAATTTGTACATGCTAGAGAACAAAATAGTCCAACTTTTTTGCAACCACATTTAATAAGTAATAACTAAGTAAATAATAAGTAAGTAAAGTCATAATATATTTATATACAAACATATTTTGATAATTACAAATCTTTCAACTTTTTGAATCGTTCTAACTCAGAAATAGTGGAAAGATTAAAAAATTAAGGAAAAAAGTAAAAAGACATTTTTTATAACAATATAATTATCTGATCTACAATTTTTGTCTGAACATTAGTTTAGACAAAAGTTCAAATTATTGATGATAAAACTTACCTCAAACTTACTTCTTTAAGAGTTTCATCGTACACTAACAAGTACCGCCTACCAAAAATAACGAATGTATATGGCTCAAGGGCACTCAACTATGTAATACCTAAATACTTAAATGAATTACCAGCTAATTTACAGTGTATGTATCTGAATTCAACTAATTACAAAGGTCAATACAAAAGATTCTACTTGTCAAATCCAAGTTTAAGTGAACTGTGATGTGATTGTATTAGATTATTATGCCTATCATCAATCTGTATTGTAGAAGACCGTCTCACTCCTACAGATAAACCTACAAGGTTTTTGTATGGGGATTGTAAGTCATCCATTGTGTATTTAAAATGTTTTGAATAATAAATAAATAAATACCGTTTTGCTGAAAATTGTAAAAAACCCATTTTTGTGACCTTTGAACCAATAAATTATTTTTTCCGGTGTCAGATCGATGAGGACTTTTTAGATTTAACTTATGACTTTCTTTTGAACAATCCTACTAATTTTGAACTGGGTGCGATTTACTGTAACCTCGGATGTCGAAATTGACCGGATTATAATTATGCTACATTGCTGTGGATGCCTTTGATAGGCATAACTTCGTCCAGCCATCTCTACTAAACAAGCTATGGTAGAGCTTTAATTAAGGCACTAGAAATAGCTACTGACACGATTGCTCTAAAAGACAATACGGGTTATAGTAATTGTAGGTGAACCTAGTTCACAACTGAACTATCGGTACCTAACTAGTATTGCATGCTTTTACAACGCACAATTATCATTGAAGATGTACATTCATACATACGAGTAGGCTGCTACTAACGTTCTTGCCACTAACGTTGTTTAAATAAAGAATTGAGATATCACAACTCTAGTGTAGGATGATAACAAGTATCCTTAACCTACAAAACAGGTCACGCTCCAGTGCATTCTCAGAACATCTTGTTCATGCTCTGCCAGCGAACCGCGACACCGATGCAAATGCCTGCAGACTTGAACATGACACAACCTGTGCCTTGAATACGAGAACACTCCGTCTTATAGGTGTTCCACGAGAGTATGTAGCAACAGCTCCGCTTCGACATCACGATGGTTTGTTGTTCAAATTACAACTTTAAATCAGGTATTTTACGTACCATTTAACAGTAACAAAAGTTTACGCCAGCAGTAAAGGCGCAATGAACTTATTTGTGGCTTGTTTTATGCAGAGCTAGAAAAAATACTATTCTCGAATGGCACTTAGATAAAGATAAGAAGCCCCCATATTACTGTGAAATAGCCAGTAGGTAGTAGTTGTGATGCAAGTATTACATAGGTATATGAATGAGTAACACATTTTCATTTCTATGATCAAAGAAATAAAATAAAGACGATTATTTATACAGACTAAAATGACAAAAATATCCTGTTTTCTTTAAATATAGAGCTATTTTTTTTTTTTATGATTCGATGTACGAGTATTGAAATACTAACGTAAACCTTTAAAGTGACAGCATAACATGTAAGGGTTGATTATTTCTTAGGTTCCGTAGAATTGAGGGTTTCATTCTGGCGTTTTATTGAAAATTGCAGAGAACTTATGGCCAGCCAAGTTAATTTCTTAAACTGAGCGTAGCAAGCAATTTCGTAATATGAACTTTAATTTCTAGCCAGGGTCATTAGTGCATCTTTTAGGCTGGATATTTACTGACGAAATTGCTCGCTGCCGTCAGTTTAGGAAATTTACTTGGCTGGCTATAAGAGATTGTAATATGGCCCCAGAGGTATTCACTAACGATTCGTTTTTATACTACTTTACTATTACGCTTTAGATACTCCTACCCACTACCTCAGTCAATATGTAAGTAGTTAACTGAATAAACTTTTAAACGAATACGCCAAAGAAATTTAAAGTGGAGGGTAAAGCCAAACTGGCTTTAAAAAAAAACTGGAGTGCTAAACAAAGCAAAGCAGCATTTGTTGCTGTCTTAGCGCCTTCAATTTCACAAGGCACGAGACGTAAGGCCTGACATGGAGTACTTAATTTTATGACCTTTGATACCTGCCACTGAATTTCATCATCGCACGACACGCCATAAGTCGAAATGTTCTCATTACCTGGATCAGGATGGCTGGTGCTCAACCTATCTATATATTTTAGTTGTTATTTATTTATTCATAAAATTTACATGCAGGTTAACAATTTACACCAAAACACCAGCAAGTCAACAATAAAAAAATGAGATTTACAATATTAAAAAAAAACAGAGAAAAAGAAATTAACAATAACAAAATGTCAAACAATAAAAAATATCAAATTAAATGTCAAAAAATAGAGAAAACAAATCAAATCATAATAAATATAACAAAAGTCACAATAATCAAAAAAATAATAATAATAATATAACTATACCAAAAAAGATAAATTACATGCTGAAAAAAGTACAGGCCATAGCACAGATTTGCGCTAGGCGATCAGCGAATAAATCAAGTTCATCGTACTGAGCGAGAATGTCACCGATCAGAGTCAGAGCGCGTACCGTGGGCGCTTGAGCAGCGTGTCGTTATGGTGTTACCTAGCCTCTAAAGCAGCAATTCTCAGTTCTGTCTCATTTCACTCGCTAATAAGAAAAAGAAGCTTCAAATGGAAGTTTAGTTTAGAGTCTTTTCACGGTTCGTCTACCCTTTTTTTCTTCATTCAACGCTATTTTTGCGATAAGTTTACATGTGAAATGGTGTAACATAAAATAGACTTTAAGTAATCACACGGAGAGTCTGAATACGTTAACGCGGGTCCATGCCCTGGGTTGCCGGTTCGCCGCCGCGCATTTACAAAAACGCTAGCAAATGAGTTGTGCGGAAGCTTTCAACCATTTGTGGATCGCACAAATCCTAGACGAAAAAAACTCGCCCGCCTCATGTCAAGCACATCCGTTCTGGCTAAGAGCGGATTCCATTTTATTCTGAGTCAGAGTAAACCGTCTTCGTATTTCTTACTGGCTTGGTCCGGTTAAGAAGTTTATTTCGGCAAAGGATTCTGTTGAATGAAGAAATTTTCAAAATAAAAAACAAATACGAGTATATCCAGGGGATAGTTATTTATCACGCATATGATGGGTGCATCCTCAGTTGCCAGCATTTATGTGTATTTTGGATTTTTTTTCGTACTATGGTGCAATAATAATCCTAGTCATTAGTAGTTTTATTTTTATTTTATATCATTTTACAAAGCTTACTTTTATATCAAAAGATAGGAAAACCAGAAAAAAAAATCGGCCATTAAAGTCGGGAGCGGTATTCGAATTTGAGAGTCTTCCGCTAAAAGCGCTGTAACTGACTACCGAAATCATCAATGGAATAAACTTTTTTTCTAGTGTGCCTATCTTGTCCCTAATCAATTGACAACTTAGTATCCCCCTCACTGTGAGTACATAGTAAATGGTTCCCACATTTCTATGTAGATTGGGACAAACCGTCAATGACAGATCAGAATCTGCGGACAGAAACCATTGGTCCCGAAAGGCTTGTAGATTTGTGACTGTTGCATTTCTTGAATCACTCTTAAGAGTAACTGCATAAGGCTGGTATTAGAACCGTGCTGAGGTCCTATTTCGGACATAGTTTACCCATTTCCAAACATTGAGTCGCGCTGGCAACCCTCACGGGTGCTGTTCAGAGGGACCGGGAAATTTCTTACTTTAGTATAAGAGGCCTTTATTGAGATAATAATCTGGTTGTAACAGTAGATTTCTGTTTTAGGTTTGGTGACTTGTAGCTTAGAAGTTAAAACTGCGTTCGGCCCATCTACCCTGTATTTTAAACAAATGGGTGGACTAACAAGTGAAAACCTATTATCACTTATCCGACTGCTTTTAGACCAACTGTATTTGTTTTTACATGACGGCGGACTTCTAATTTTTTTTTTTGAAGCCTGTAATATTAGCTTTTTACTAAATTTATTAAATAATGCATTACCATTTACAACATGGATGCAAAAGTGAGAAGTAATGCTAATGTTTTGTTAAATATCACGAATAGAATCTATAAATGTGTAAATCGTTTAATATTTAGGTATATTTTTTATCTATAAAGGTGTTTTTTAATGTCATATTATTACAATACTTTTCGCTAAACTCGTCTTCGGAGGAAAAGTACCAGAAGGTTCCATATCATTTTCGCTGTTGATTGGCGGCCGTAAAAAGGCGTTCTCGAATGATAACCCTCGTCATTCGAATATTGTTGGCTCCTTCGGGACCTTCTACTTAAATCCATACAACTATAAGATATATCATAATGCTACTGGTATTAAAATTAATTTGGAACGATTTTCTCAGCCACCAGCTTCAAATAATTTATTAGATAGATGCTTATTTCAAAATTGGCAAAAATAAATGATCCGAGTTTTAAAACGATAAGCAACTCGGCCCCAGGATGTTTTTATTCTAATTGTACATCACAGCGTCTGAGTGTATGCAGTTTTGTTTTGATATCGCGTTTAGTTTTGGCTGTGGTAAACTAAATGATATGAGTGCGTTTAATTCTATTTTAATCTAATATTTTTTTGGTTTCAGATAATACGGATTTTAAAACAAAAGTGCTAAGTCAAATAAAATAGTAAAAGTACTATTTAAGAATAAAAATTCAAAATAATAAGCTCTTAGATTGTTTATCTGCGTAAATACCAAATTTAATTATCGTGCCTCTAATTTTACGAATAATATAAGCAGAATTAAAAGCTCCCTTAAACGCACCAGTGTAAAAAGTATTTTTTAAATAAATAAATAAAAAAAATGAATAAATGAATAAATCCAAAACTAAAAATGAATCAAGGTTTTGCGGAATCACGTGAGTAACAAAACACGTCATAATTGAGATGAAACCTGCATGCACATAAGTGAATAAAGACGTAAGTGTACCCAAATAAAAAAGCACTTAAGTGAATACAGCTGAGTGAGTGAAAATACCACCTGGTAGAGTGTTAGTGTGAAAGCGAGTAAGTGAAGTGAGTGAAGATGCTGCCGGTGCCGCAGGATCGCATGTCTGGTCGGAGGAGCAGCTCGATCGTGAGCCGCACGCTGCTGGGGAGGCGCGCCTCGGTCTACGCCACCGGGAACCACCAGGACCCTGCTAAGGTAATTTATTTTATTCGTTTTCATTTTGTGTTTATAATATCTATACCAATGTGCTACCTACTTATATAGTATCATATTCACAACTAATAAAATAATATATTTCGTTTTCGATTCCCGATAATTCTGATTCTTTCTATGCGGCCAATTTTACTAATTTCAGGGTTAGTATTACGAGTAAGAACGAGTTCCGTTTATGTTTTCAAGGTTAAGGGAGATGAGTAGGTTATTTATAACTTCTCAATCCATACAAACTATTTAAGCTCGAAATAATCTAAATATGAACTCAATGATTTTTTTACCACAGTGATCCTTTTCAATGAATGAAATAATTATTTATTTAGTGGAAGTTTGCGACTAGAATAAAATACGTAGTATAGATTAGGTGGGTTCTTGGTTCTTGGTGGGTGGGATTAGCCAGTGGGAGACGCCCTGGCTAAATTCCTTGTCTTATACCTCTTAACACAAGGAAATTTATCCCTACTTCGAGGCCATGAGGTTTTTGTGTACTATATTCGATGGCTGTATTCGCTTAAGTCTTATGCTTCATTTGTATTAACTTGATGTTACAAAGTTAAAAGAGTTTTCCTAACGCAATTTAGTATCATAACTTTTTTGAAATACTACATACCGAGTGTATACTCGGTATGTAGTATTTCAAAAATGTAACATTTTAAGTCTGTGGAGCCGGGAGAATATTTATCTTGACTGCTTTTGACTATGTGGCGTATTTCATTTCATATCCCTTCGCCTGCTTGTTTCAATCTCTGTATTATGTAGCAAAATCGGTTTTGTTTTAGCTTAACAGTTCGAGCAAACTGTTGTTTATCGTCTTTATCATAAAAACTCAATAAGAACATACACAACAGTTTACATGTGAAAGTGCTTATAATAGGTCTATTTAAATAAAGATATTTTGATTTTTGACATATAAGGAATAGATTTAAAAATTACGAGATCTAACTGCAGTATCATGGACAGGCCTTATACTGATTCAATTGATCGAAAGCTATAGCTGTGATATCTTTTCTTAATTCTTACTGACGGCTTGAACTAAGGTGTAGGCGACTGTAGTAGAGAAAATCTTATTCAAATTATTAAATTAAATTATAAACCAAAATACCCAGGTTTAATACAAAGAAAAGTTCTTACTTAATAATGTATCAGCTACAATTATCAACAACTTTTCGAACTCCACTGATGCCCAAAGACTATTCCAAATGGAAATAGTTTCAATTTAGAAACCTTTCTCATCCATTAATCTTCTCCCTAGTAATCTTAGTTTGTATTATTCTGAATACCTTATCTCTCTAATTTATTCCAATAGCTTGTAGATCGTTATCGGCCCGTGTAGATGATTTAGTTCGAACAATGGTTCCGCCCGCATATCTAATTCGACATGGAAGTTAGTTGGCGCCTCTGATGTCATCCCTCACTAAAATGAGGATTTTATTTTATAATGGTTTCATGATTTAAGAAGCTGATAGATTTGAGCATTCACTTGTATCAGAATATTGAGCAATCGCCGTTTTTAAACTTCTTACAACTTTTAAAAAACCAAGCAAAACGTTACATTGCATGGAAATGTTTTTAGAAATCTGAGCCTTCTTGCCATTAGAATCGTGGTTAAAGGATCAGCCAGTTTGCGTTACCGACTGACTGTCCACGCACATCGTTGCCCAGGGTGCGCCGGACACATACAATAGTACTATGCGCAGCACGGGGAGGCTCCTTTCTTGCACCCCAGAAAACTGAACATTTTACTGTATTGTACTATTCGTAAAAACATTTACAATGTAATGCTCTAGTTAAAAAAAAGCTTAAAGCTTAAAGCTCGCATAGCAAGTGGACACCGATGCAGTTCGCTAGACACCGGCACTTAGTTGAATAATTTAGAAATGAGTAACCCTTAAAAATCAACGTTACTCGAGTTGATTTAGCGTATATAACAATTTTGTCTTTAGTACGAGTGGGTGTTTCATAAGACACTGATACAGTCCGGGATATAGTGTACACAACATTACACATTCACACGTCTACGTCAACAAGACGCGCTTTCAATCTAAATTGATACACGTCCGCTAATTGAGTCTCGTTTCCTAACACACCAATCTACGAAACTTACAGTACGTCTACCACGAGTTGCCACTTTAAATTTACATTATCGTTCGCTTAAAAAATTGTATTGGGATGACACATGACCATGACAATGTCAAATCCTAATACATGTTTTTACGCAAACGATAATGTAAAGTCAAATTGGCAACTCGTGGTAGACGTACAGAACACAGAAATAAAACAAAATGAAAACACAAGTGTTATGTACTTCGAGTGTCAAAAGAGAGAGCAAACTCTACCTTTGACATCTAGCCCACGCTCAACCCTAGTGCCAATGGATGTCTTTATCAAGTATATAATATAGTCCTCCTCATCGCTTTCGACGACGGCGACCCCGACTGTAATTCTAGAATAAATTTGATTTAAGAATCTTGCCTTCGCATGTGGGCTCTAATGTGACTGGCAAGACCAAATTTGGTTTTAAATACTCTACCGCAGAGATTACAGTAGGGTTGGCCCTGTGAGTTGTAGGTGTAACTATGAGAGCGTTTGTTAGGTTGTTCTTTGCGACTTCGGCGCTCGATGTCCAGCGTTTCGAGTTTGCTCACCTCAAACTTTTTGACCCTTTTGTTTTGTTGGATGGTAGTGCGCCAGGATGACTTTCTAGAACTCAAATCAAGTTAAGATCAAGTAACTTAGTATTTGACATTCCTTCTTATATTCTATTACTGGATTAAAATCGATTGAGAAATGGAGAATTCCCATCACTAAAGCTTTCATACTAGCTATCATATCATGCGTCAAGGTGCAGGTTTGGTTTTCACACAGACGACGGAGGGATTTGTGTAACCTATTAATACCTTTGTTAAAAAGCCTTTCTAACTTTAATTCCTTTCGGCTCTTGCAGAAAAAACACGTTTTGGCCTAAAATAAGCCGCCTATGTAATAAATTATACAATTTCTACTTTTCACGCTATATGGATGGGCAGAAAGAAGAAAATGAGAACGTTGTTTTTATAATCCAATAAGGACGACCTAAAAAGTTTTACGATGTCCAGAATGACTAATGACAAATCTTGTTTTGAGGAAATTAATAAGACTTCAGTTTTTGTTTTCCGTCGTTTGTAATTCATTATGTAAATAGGTGAGTAAACACATTAAGTGTTATAGAAATAAAACATACTATTTTAGATGTATTAATTACTAAGAAAACCCTCGGATATACATAATATATGATCGAATTTTAGCTGGGGGGTCATATTAATATCACCTTGATCCAGGCAAAGTTCAGAATTTTCTGATCCTGAACCGGGTTATTGAGCTGTATCGCAGGCATTAGTGCTCCTCCTTTGGTAGGTATATCATAATAACTCCAATTTCTTTGGCATAGTTGTAAAAAAACCGACTAAGGAAACGAAAATGTTCGTAAAAATGGTTTTCGACTGTTGTTTCTTTGGAAACTTGTCTTTACACGCTTCAAAAGCTCAATATACTCGTAGATAGGTAACTTATACTGAGTGAGCTGTTGATTTGATTGGTACAGAAATACTATAAGTATAAGTAAGTTATTGTTTTCATGTAGATAAGTGTACATTTGAAGCTTCTAATTTCTGAACATTATTATTTTTCATGGATTGATTTCAAACTGCAATATAAATTGCCAAATAAACACGTGGTAAATCCGTGACTAGTGATTTATTAAGAAAGGTGTATCTGCGTGTTCCTAACGAGTTCGTAAAAACAAAATTTGAAAACTATGAAAGGTTCCTGTAATCCGGTAAGCTGTAAGTCTCTTATTGCAACACATGTTCATACAGGACGGTCGATAAAATGCCGGTTTAGAAAGTCTCTACGGTTTTACTCCTCCAAAAAGTCATCCACCTCATCCCAATCAGATGGCACTGAATTACAAGCGTGATGGGTGAATATATGGTACTCCAGTACCCAAGTGTGCCAAGTAGGCAATGAATTAATGGTGTCGGATGTTGTGTAGATATTTTAATTCGATTCCGTACCCTTTTCAAAGCGAATTCGCGCTCGCTGTCATTTTCATTTGCTTTTTATCCGGACTGGAGAGCCAGAGCCAGGTATTAAGGAAATATTGCAGCGTTAGTAAAGATTCGCCACGGAATGAACAGGTACATTCGTGTGATTACATTTTTAATTACACCTAACTGATTTACTTTAATAAAATATGCTTTAAGTTCCCGTATTTCTACTCACTAGTAGGTAGAATGATAGTAGATACCCATTCTCAAGTTATACTAGTTTGCGTGGGTTAGATCATCCATATACTCGACAAAGTGATATACGTAAAGTAAAGTGGATCGAGATCGAGGTGATATAATCACTCTAACGTAAAGCTTTTAAATTGCAATATTCTTAGTAAAATTATTTGTACAAAATCTGTTGACAAGTAAAATGTAAAAAAAATAACACAAGTTAGGATTGATATAAAATTTGTAATAATTAATATCGACGAGATAATTTTTTAGTTTTCATAAAAACCGCTCTAAAAATCTTTACAGAACAGAATAAAGATTGATTGATTAATTTTATAATTGTTATGGGTTTTTTTATTAATGCGTCGGGAGTATTTTTTGAGCCTGGCTGCGGGAAGACGTACCGTGACCGTTTTTCCTCTAGCATTCTTAACATTTTGACTATACTTTTCACTCAGCATTCTGTGCAGGTGGGCCGTTTGCCGAACTTCATTCAGTCTTAAGTAGATAACAGAAAACCAGCTTCCCCCCACTTTTTAGTAAAAATCTGGGGGCCTACTCACGAACAAAATCTCTGTAGTTTCAGTCAAACTAATGTGTCGAAAAAACGTACAAGAAAATGATATTTTTGAATATTTGTTTAGTGTATGGCGATCATCATAATAAAGAGTACCTACTACATGACAGCTGTTAATTTTTTTTTCGTTTTCCTACTGATTAAGACCGTGTTAGTTTTCCTGAGTTGTGTTAGACGTAGAAGATACGAGTATTTTATTAATCCAACAAAATGCACAAGGGACAAAAACAATACAACAGTAAAAGAAGACAATTTTAACATTTAAAAAAAAAAACAATATTGGAGCGGGTTAATCAGTTCCCTGCTTCAGCACATGCCGCTGCAGTGCAGGACTGCAGAGACGCTGGTATTCTCCCCTTAGTTAGTAGGTACCCTGTACTTTAGTGACGTTTGTTACAGAACCATATTGACAGAGCTCTAAAAACCTTGTCTAATATAATAGGATCCACGCCGAGAGCATTAACGTATTACTTCTGAGAATATTTTGTCAAGCGAACAAAACACATTGCTGGTTTCAATTTTGCCCGCCCCGAAATACGACATTGTTCGCGGGATGAATGGACCGCGACTTGTAAGTACGTACGTGGCGTAGTAAGGATATTTCCGAAATATCCACATGTACAAGCAAGCACGTACATTGCTCACATCAGCATTATTTTGACCTAGTTTCGTAAACGCGCTTTAGTTTTTTTACCAAAGGTACAAATCAGTTCTTTCGCATCCGCCAATCAATTGAGTCGCGCGTTTTCACCTTATCATCAAAATCCATCTAGCTTAAACAAGTTCATAATACAAGTTTATCTTGTTTTACAAACAATTTCTATCATTTTACATCAACCTTATCATTAAGTTGCGGCATCCCCGTACATGGTCCTTCGAGCCGGATCAACCTTATCATATAGTTGCGGCATCCCCGTACACCACAGCTTGGGTAAATATAGCTTATGTCACACCCTGATAACGCAGCTTTATATTGGAGTAAGAATTTTAAAAATTGGTCCAGTAGTTTCGGAGTCTATTCAATACAAACAAACAGACGATGAAAACTTTCCTATTCATAATATTCGTATAAATAAAGGCTGTTTAAAAAATTACCTTTATTTTGTCGAATATTAAGTTATTTTATTCTAAACGCGTCTAAAAAGGGACAACGAACTTTAAAGTTACGAACAGAACCCGGAAATCCTAATACACACATCAAAAGTGTCTAGGGATCAACATTATATTTTTGCAATAACTTTTCTCCTGATTGATATTAATTAAAATTTTCTTTAAGGATTCATCAAATAAAGTGTTTTCGTTTGTCTACAGTAACGATAAACCAAGTCACCTTTGCATTAATAAAGAAATTTGCCATTTTCCTAATAAAGGGATTTTTGACATTTGAACCACTAACATTAAAGTTCGAAAAAAAGACTGAAATAACAGTTTTCTTTAAAATTTTATTGGGTAACTTAAACAATTAATAATCCGTGTTTCTACCGCGAACACTAACAACACAAGAACATCGGTTTGGCATACTCAAAATGAGTTCATCCAAATCACGCTGTGGAATGGCCGCCCATGTTCGTTGCAACAACAAAAAAAAGTCTTCTTGCGACTGGATACCCTCCATATTCGGCAGAGCTCTTCTCTGTAGCATATCCCATGCATGCTCAATCGGGTTCAAGTCTGGCGACTGAGCAGGCCAGGGCAGGACATTGATGTTAGCTGCGGCGAGAGTCTGTCTTACAGCTCTTGCGGTGTGCGGTCGTGCATTATCATGCATTAACTGAAATTAGGGACCGATTTGCACTCGTAGAGGAACGATGACGTCTGATACAATCATCTCAGCATAAATTTGAGCGTTGAGGTTGCCTCTGATCCAAATCAACTCAGTTCTTCCGCCGATCCAAATACCCGCCCATACCATGATGGTTCCACCACTATAAGGATGGACTTCCTGGCAGGATTTTAATCGCTGTTGGCGTCCAGGGGTTCTCCAGTGTCGTATACGTCTTGTATCCGGTCTCATACCAAAACGAGACTCATCAGAAAAGCACACGAAACGCCATTGTTCTTCTGCCCAATTTCTGTGTTCAAGAGCCCATTGATATCGAATCCTACGATTGTGCATTGCTATAGGTACCCTTAGCGGTCTTCGGGAATGAAGGTTCACTTCATGCAAGCGGTTTCTGACTGTTTGGTCGCTAATTAAGTTCCCTGAAGAGTGATGAAGCCTCACGGCTAACATCATGGCGGTTATTGTTGGAGCTCTTCGAGTTGTGATTTGAATGTATCGGTCTTGTCTTCGTGTGGTGCAGCGATACCGTGCTCCATGGCGCTCAGCCACGGTACCAGTGCTTCGGTAACGTGTCCAAAGTCGACTGATAACACTCTGACTTGTATTCAGAGCTAAAGCCACAGTACGTTGCCGGGAACCAGCTTCTATCATTCCCACGGCTCTGAGCATTTCTTCCCTGCTTAAATGACGTCGCCGCTCCATAATAACGTTGGTTTTAATCAGTAGTAGGGAAACAGTAGCACTAATAATGTCTTCAATGCGTTGTATGTTTTTATAGGGAAATATTGACAGCTGATTTTCATCTTTTACTCGAATTTTATTGACAGTTCCTGTTTCAAATTATGAAATGCATCAAAAAGGATCCATATAAATTTATGAAATCATAAATTTATTACAAAGCCACATCTCAATCTCAAGAAATCCGCATAAAAATGCTTGATCCCTAGACACTTTTGATGTTTGTATTTGAAATCTAATAGGGTTAGTTACAAGCAAAAATGGTACAACTAACTCTCCGGTGATAGAAAACATCGATAAAAAAAAAAACAACCGGAACGGAAGTCTCACCTCCTACCACGTTAGGTTAGGTCACGTTAGGTACCATTGGTGAAAAGTGGGCTTCCGAGTGTTTCGTTCATCATGAAGGCAACAGTCACTCACCTCTGATTACCCCGTCTGGAATAAAGTGGTGATAGTATGTTACGAGTACGTTAAATATGGTAGAAGGATACTGAATTTTACTCTCACCCGTCACGCGCAGACAGCAATACAACCAGATTTGTGGTAATTTCTTCGATATTACAGAGTGATGTGACACGCGCTTCTCAAAGGCGGAAGACACAAGCTACGTGACGTATTAGTCTCGTTCCAAGTATGAACGTGATGCTCACATTTGACACGTCAACACTTTGTGCTTTGAGGAACTCAACTTAGTGCCAGCTCTCACAGGTGCTCTTTTAGGTTACCTGAACATTCTACGAACTGCTTAGTACCTGGGGGCCTACTCCGTTACACATTTATGAACTGGTTTCATGTATTTAAAAAATATATATATATATTTAAAATGGGTTTGCGTTTGGCCTCAGTCTCGCCTGGTGGTAAGCGATGACGAGGCCGATGGTGGTACATGCTTAACCAGACCCAGAAAATGCCTATTCACTCTGGCCTTGAAGACACCAAGGTTGTAAGTATCCGGAAACACAGACGCAGGGAGAGCGTTCCACTCCCTAGCGGTGCGAGAAACGACGCAGCAAACCGTTGGGTACGGACGGTCGGAAAGTCAACCACATGGGGGTGGAAGCCCTCCCGGTGTCTAGTGGTCCGGTGGTAGAAAGTAGACGGTGGTATCAGGTTGTGTAGTTCCTGCGCACACTCTCCAAAATACACCTTATAAAAAACCGATAGACAGGCGACTTTTCGCCGATGCTCCAAACTCTGAAGTTACATGGTTATTAGAACACCAAAAAATCAACAATCAATCAATTTCGAATTGTATTTATGTTTTTTTAGCGAGTGAAAATTCACGTTACTACTTGTACGAGTACCTGTTCGACGAACGAGAGTAGGTAGGTAGGTACTCTATGAAAACTTATATTCGTCCCCGCTATCGCTGGGGTGATGTGGTGGATAAATTTATTTTTATAATTAACTATTGCGAAGTGTATATTGTAATGTATGATACTTGAAACAAAAAAAAATAATGGAATTTGAAGGTAGTTTAAAGTAAATGTAATATATTACAATACTTAAAAAATGTTTTCCGAAAAACTTCCTTTGGTTTCAAACGGTAGGTACATTTTATGCAGAGAATAAAAACAGTCGAATACAGATACGAGTAGGAATGATAGCAAATAACTTCCCGTTCATAAAGTAAACGACTGTATTTAAAAGGTAACATTAAATTAATAGTTAATAACAGATAAAAGTAATTTTATCGCGGACTATGTCAAATTGAACAGCTAGTAATAGCGTACAGTAGTATTGAACGGTGGGTCTCCGTCACATACAGTCAACAGCAAAAGTAAATGATGACTGAACAAACTTCCAATTCGTTTTTATAAATGAAAAATACGTAAAAAATTATCACAAGCAGCATATATCCATTATAATGAATAAAATGTCTCATTTATATTCTCAGTAGTTTAATAAGCTTTATAGGTTTTGTAAAATTGGCACGTTAAAATTTCACTCACTTCTGCTGTTGAGAGTACACTCTAAGGCCCTAGCCAAGAGCAACACGCTACTATCGTTTCGACATGTCAGATTAAAAAATGGACGAGATTAATGTTAACTAACACTCCTCTAAAATGACATTTGATGTCAGTTCCACACCTTTTTAAATTTGAAATCGTGTTTATCGTGTTGCTCTTGGCTAGCCCCCCAGTTTGTATGCCGTTTTTAGTTACATTTCTAATCAATACGGGCGCTGTACCGAAATCCCATACAACGACGTCAACGCGGTCATTGTCATTGGTGTAAACTCATGGTAGGCACACTGATATTATTTGTATTTTTTTATTATCCCGATATGAAGACTATCCTAGTTTAGATTTGGAGATTCAATGCTCAAGAGCGTTTGATCGAAAACGTTGCATTTTTGTGAGATTTTTGTGATATTTTTTCAATTGAAATAAAACTATAATTATTGTCTGCATAATCCTATATAAAAACATATTAAATCGTTCAAAATTAGGTAGTCGCCAAGTATTTGCTAAATTAAAAAAAAAACGATTTTTTAAATAATTGTTAAGAAACGTAAAAATTCACTGTAGGTTAACAGTTAAATTTATAGTTATTAAATTGAAAGGAGCAGACGATAATTAGAGATAAATGATACTTAAATTTGAATTCGTTATATATTACGAAAATCTTAAAAAAATGCGACGTTTACGATCTACCCTCCCTCAGCAAACGCTCTTAAAGCACCCTTATAAGCAACATATTTAGCACTTGTAAATTGTTTATACGTTTCCGAGTGTATAGGTGATGGTTTCCTCAAACTGATTACATGTATACGTCTGCGTGCGAAGAGCCGTAAACATTTAATGAGTTACGTGTTTATAAAAACGTTACAACGTATTACGTAACCATTTTATCGTTATTCAAGTTCAGAGGCAAGTCGGAAGCTGCGGTACTCCTTTAGTCCATTTGACATTATTTTAAGCTTTCTACTGCAAAAACAAATTACGATTATCCTTACACAGCGTATTCCCATTTAACAGGCAAGCAACGCATCGGTGACACCTCAGGTGTTGCACTTGTCCATGGGCGGAGGCGATCACTTTCCATCAGGTGACCTTCCAGCTCGTTTGCTCCCTATTACATAAAAAAACACATTTTGCATGACCATTAGTCAAGGTTTGGGTTTCTAATCAAACAAATGTCGGGGCTATTCGGAAAAATCCATCATTTGGGCAAACGACAAGGTGATTTAGATAAATGTCGCTCACCGACAGGGCTTTCAACAGGGACAGGATTTAGGGCAGAAGTGGTTATTACACAGATCAGGCTTTAAGGTGCTCCCTCACCTGGAGCATTTCATGTAATGTAACGTTACAGAGAACATTACATCAGATAAGCAGGAGAACCGAGCTTTACAGTGCGCAAACTGGATTGTTACAAATTCGAGCATTACGTTGCATTGGTGAGGGAAGAGCACCGAGCATTACAGTGCGCAACTTATGATACAATGTGTAATATCTTTCCCTGAAGTTTTGTAAGGCAGTATTGTAATGTAATGCTCAAAATCTAATTTGAAATGTACATTACAGACGACTGTTCGTCATGTGAGACTGATAAACATACTTAAATTTTTCTGAATACATAGATAAATAATTACACAACAAACACAAATGTTCGTCTTAGGAATCTTTGTCATGGGTGGGGATCGAACCCACGGCCTCCGAAGCTGAAAGCAAGATCACTACCATTGCGCCAACAGACAGAGACAATCACTAAAATGTAAATTAAGTTTTCCTCGGATGAAACTGAGTCAGCGTTTTGACACATTAAGTACTTCAGCGTAAAAAGGTTGGACTGTGTGTTAACATTGTATCTTTTTAGTTGCAAATAAAATGTATCTCTCTACATAATCTCACAGCCATTCGTTTAGTGGTAGGAACACAACTTATCACAATCAACACTCATAGCAATCATAAAAAAATGCAGATTGCAGGTAGAATACTAAAAACGATGACGTGTTTAGTTACAATTTAAGCATATTATGTATTCTTATCAATATTGAAATATCATTATATTGTGAAAATATGTTTGCTATATTTATATTTGTATTATATAAGTACATAGTTGTATATTTTATGTAAGTAAATTGATTACATTAATTTTGCTTACTCTTAATTTTACAAAAATTCCCGGTGAAGATTTATCGTCGCCTAGTGAAAATATTGCTGTATTTGAAAGTGAGCTCAAAAAGTTTTTGGTAAATAAGGCTTACTACGCTTTAGCAGAATTTTTTAATGATATATTAATTTTAAGTTGCAGTGCCCTTTCGGGGTGTCACACTGACCACAAATTTTTCGTAACAACTTTTCTGTACTGTGACTAGCAATGAATAAATGAATGAATGAATGATGTACTGGTTGAGTGCTAGAGAATGCTTTAGGCATGAAGTCCGCCAATCCTACTTTTTCGTGCAACAAATAAGAAAATAAATAAACCATGACAAAGTACTAAAGTGCTTAGCTACTTCTGTTACTGACGGTACCTACGATACTGATGCGCGTGCTTAATAACTCTCTTGACCGATTTTGTAAGCGGTGGATAAACAATGTAACTGATTCAGTTAACGTTGATTTACTGGCGTATCATCAAACGCCACAATAGCTATTTCTCCTGGAGATTTTGGCTTGTTGCGGGTTGTGGATGTGCTGTGATAAATGGGTAATCCCTTGCTGCTATAATATAGGCTAACCTTTCATGAAAAGAAACAATTTCAGATCACAACAACATAACATAAAAGAGGTCACTCGGATACAGGTATTCATATACACTCATGCATGACTATACAGGGCAAATAAAATAAACAAAATACAGTTTTTTTTTCTTTTAGGAATACTTTTATTCAAAAAAAGTCTATGACAGGTATTTTGCAGATGTGCCTTAAAATATTTTTGTTTCTCCAGCTATCCAACAAGGTATGAAAATTAAGGGTTTTATTAGGAATCGTAGAAAAAGTAGATGAAAGACTTCTTTGTATTATAGCATGAAAAAGTAAAATTTTTGAACCTAGAAGTAAAAAAAAAAGGAACATAAAACCTGCAACCCTGTTTACCAAATGAGGAAATCAGAGGCCAATTGACTGCAAGATGCTGTCACGTTGAACGGAACACATTCAGAAGCCCACTTTTCATCACAAGATTCAGAGCCAAACGTGGCAGGCGGTGAGTGAGTCTTCCGCCGTTTTTTTCATCACTGAATATTTTGTAGCAACTGACACAATAAACCGGTTTTTATACGGTAGGAAAATACTGTAATGGTGAAGTTATATACGTCTTTTTAAAAACATTTAGCCGCGCAAAGCTACGCTTTCTATGACGCGACCCGTTAAATACAGACAATAGCACTTCTGGTTCCAACTGTCGAATCTATTATGGATACATTTTGATCTTTATGTCCAAGAGATAAGACTCAAGAAACACTGAGATAAACTGAAGTCTGTTCTATGTAGTTGCATACGCATATGTTGGGGTACTTTCGGCCTCACTTGTGAGTGAGCTGGCAGTCATCGGGAATGTTCTTTATCGTGCTCGTACCCGGTTAATAATTGCAGATGTTTTAATAAAATAAATACTAATCTGGGACACCTTACAGTGTAAGGCTTACACCAAGACAATCTGACTCCAAACTAAGCAGACCTTGTAAAATGTGTGTCAAAGCCTGAAAAAAGTACTTAAAAGTTTCTAAATATTTACACCTGAATTCTTGTACTTGGTGGACGACCGAATCGAAATCAAAATCGAATCAATCCCACGACCTTCTGCGCTAAAAGCAGGATGGGTACCGTTGCACCCAAAAAAACAGTTTGATCTACCTGTATTATTAAACTAGACTAGTTAGATTATTCGAGTTCATGGCACTACATTATTATTTTGTTTCTTATTTCGTTATTCAGACAAGACCGCTTTTTTATTATCTTTTTAGGGTTCCGTACCTCGAAAGGAAAAAACAGAACCCTTTGTTGTCCGTCCGTCCGTCTGCCTGTCTGTCAAGACCCTTTTTCTCAGGAATGCGTGGAGGTATCAAACTGGAATTTATATCAAATACTAAGGTTTACTGTCCCTTGGAGCTGTGAAATAATCAAACTTCTAGCCAACGCAATCAAAAGATACAGCCGTTTATGCCGCAAATTTACATCTACATCATATTAAAAATAATTTCAATAAATATACCTACAAGTTTGTACGGAACCCTCGGTGCGCGAGTCCGACTCGCACTTGGCCAGATTTTTTTTATCAATTAGTACTCAATTCATACTCACCTTCAAGACCTTCACACGTGCTTTCCTGATATCTACATGATCTGTGGATATCATAGTTCGTTCAGACAAAAAATAATAACACTAGCGCGGACACTAGATAACATCAGCACAGGCAGTCCGTCTTCTTAGACCATAGGCGCGGTCATCGTAACTGAGGAATTGACTAACCGTCGATGAGAAGCGTTACACTTCAGCAGATGATACCAAATGAACATCTGCAAACGTAATAAAGTTCACTTCCCAACTGCTATGCTAGGCTACGCTTGATGGAAGTAAGGTTTCACTATTAAGACTATTTATCTTACGTCCGGTGGCATCCCCAAATTCTATTGCGCCGTTAAGGTGACGACGTTCCTTAACTCCAACTATACCTAATGGTCAGAAGCAACATTTCCAATTCCGAATTTACATTAAACTGGTACAGGAATAAATTGCGGCAACCCGCAAAACGGCTCAATTTATTGCCAATAGTCGGAACTGGGGAAACTTTACAACTTCATCAGCCCATTTAATACGGGTACATATTCTTGCAATTTGTGTACATCTCAATTTTATCTAACTTGTATCCGGTGGTGAACGGTACACTCAGAAGCCCACTTTTTACCAAATGGTATTAAAACCCAACTTGGCTGGTGGTGAGACTTCCGCCGTTATCCGTGTTGATTTGGTTTTTATCGATGTTTTCCATCACCGGAGAGTAAGTCGGAAATGTTCATTCAAAAAGTGTGTTCATTGTTAAATTAACACAGAGATGTGGTTCTGGCCAGATTTGAACTCGGGACCACATTATCCACGGTCTGAGTTGGGGTGCTTAACCCCTCGACATAACGACGCTCTCCCTATAAGACATCCAATGTTGAGCGTAGGATGATTCCACAGATTTTCTCACCGAAATTAGGTCACACACCAGGTACTTTGCTGACCCAACTTATTACACACAGCCACCTACAAACACTGCCACTTACCCGATGGACTTCTTTTTTATGGTACTAAGTCCCCATAATATTATTTTTTGGAGACAACTTCTACTCCTGTTCCGGCCTGCAATCAAAAGTCAAGGCAAACTACAAATGTGACAGTCACCTTGTCAATGTTATAAGAACGTCTATATTAATTAAAGCGCTCCGCTAATGCTGGTTACTGACTATCACCAGAGTCCCATTCTTATCTCATTACGCCGGAAAACTTACAGTGAATCTGGCCCGCAACAGCCGCTCCTCGCCGCCGCCTCAGCTCCTTTATAATTAAACGTGTTGACACAGATTTTAAACTGTACCCATTCATTTGTTTTTTCTTTCACAATAGTTAAACCTAAAGTACGGCAAAGGAAACTTCATGAAAATAGAACCGTTGAACTGTTAAGTAGACAATGGAGCGTTAACTTGTCGGTATGCACAGAGTTTTGTAAAATTTATCTAAATCAGTCTCTTTTTTTTGAAAAGTTTTCGTCCTCGCTCGCCCCCATTGGAGCGTAGGCCGAACAACTGAAAATAATTCACCATTTGCGCGCTGTCGACTGAACCCGGATAAAACAAATGCGATTATGGCTTACGCAGCTCATTGTAGGAATAACACGGAAGAGCCCTCCACTCCATTAATTCAACCCTAAACTGGAGGAGTTTCCAACATGTCAATTTAAGCAGATGCAATGGGATTAGGTACTCATACCTTAACTAACTGAAATATTCAAAGTTTCATTGGGTAGATACTTACGATAAATAATAAGTAAATAGTAAGTGAATAATAATAAGTTCCTAGAGCGTAAGTAGTTACTAGTCTAATAACTTCTTTACTTGTCAAATATACTATTTTAACAGGTCATGTAGAATGTTTGTTTGGACCACACAATTGGCGGTAAACGCTTGATTGCTTGCGTGGTGTTCGGGATTTGATTCCCGGTCGTTTCAATTCAAAAACGAACTTCTTAGATCGGCTCGGGTCTAGGTGTATTGTCTGTCGGATATTTATTTAATAACCATGGCAGTAGAACCACTTCACTAATGGGTCATGGGCGCTGGCTGGCTGGCTATCCGGTGTTCGACCAAGGGACAATTTTCCACAGTTTGCGATCGGCCATGATAGTTACTCAACGGATTCAAGTATGAGTAGGTCCCTGCAGGAGTAAACCTTAGTTAGTGGGGATCTGTTAGCTCAAACGGCGCAAAATGTAAGTTTTGTGTCCCCCGGTGCGCCATATAAAGCCCTTCCTCGATAGCAGTTGCAACTTTAGAAATACAAAGAAGAAGAAGACTTAAGCTGTGGCACTGTGTGTTGAGCTGAAACGTGGCCTCTAACCATGAGCCTATTAAGAAAGCTTAAAATCACACAGCGGGCCATGAAGGGTCCTATGCTCGGTTTAGCGCTACGTGATCTAATCAGAAATGAGGCAATTCGTTGAAGAACTAAAGTGCCCGACGTAGCGCTCTAGGTAAGTAAATAGCAGTGAGCAAGGAACATAGCGAGGAGAACTGAGGGCCGCTAGGTCAAAAAAGTTCTAGACTGGAGTCTTTTTCAAGGTAAACGCAGCATAGGACGTCTAACAAGGTGGACGGACGACCAACCCGGTAAAGGGGGCAGGATTCCGGTGAGTGCAGACCGCTTGCAACGGCTGCAAGCGCTCGCGTTGATAATTTAAGGGGGAGGCCTGGACGTCTTAAGGCTGCAAATGATGATGATGATGAAAGCTATTGGAAAAAAATGCAAACTGTTTGACGATAATCGGATACGTCAGCTATACTCAATCCACAATTATTCCCTTGCAACTTGGTCCGTTTGCCCTCCAAAGCCAATTTTTCTGAATCACGTTTGAATCATTGCATAGGTACATTTCAACTTCGTACGTAGGCTGATCGATGATGAATGGGGATGGTAGATAACACGTGTTACTCTAAGGTACCCGTGTTACAACCATTAGTAACACAGCCATTACATCTATACTTATATTATATACACTAATAATAGTATGATGATTTGATTGTTTGTTTGTGAAAAACATGCTCCGAAACTACTGGACCCATTTAAAAAAATATTTCACCAATATAAAGCTACATTATCAGATCTATAAAACCATCATTAGGCCTATCCTTTTATATGGCAGTGAAACATGGCCGTTATTAGAGCGACACAAGCAGGAGCTGCGCGTCACGGAAATTAATATGCTGCGGTGGATGTGTGTAGTCTCACGCAAAGATCGCGTGCGCAACACCCACATCCGCGGCAGCCTTCGTGTTCGTGACATCGCCGATAAGCAATAAGAGTGCCGCCTTCGTTGGTGTGGTCATGTATCACGGAGATCGGCAAACTACGTGGGCAACAAATGTCTGGCCATGCTGCCCCCGCTAGGTACCAGTAAAGAGGTCGACCCAAGAAGCGGTGGCTCGACGTCGTTAAGGTGACATGCGTGCCAACAGACTCACCACTGAGGATGCACAAGACCGCGTGAAGTGGGCTAAGAAAATGAGAAAGGCGGACCCTGGGACCCCACACACTAGTGTGGGTTCACTACCAGGATAGACCGCACGGATGATGATGATCAGCGATTAATAAAGCTTTATTTTTATTTAGGCTATATTTTGACGGGAGAAACAGTCTACGCAGGCGAAGCGGGACTTTCATCTCCGAATTTTTTTTGTCCGAAAATCACATCTCATAACATATTTCTTATAACCTTCACTTGCACTAATATTCGAATGTTCGAAATGATGTTTTAAATAATCATCTTTTCTCCGAAAACTGCTTTATCATAATATCAGTTGCTATAATAATTTGTTTCCCCTAATTTCTCATGTCATAAGTCCGAATTGTCTTATTGCATAATATTAGTTTATAATAAAATTGTTAATCAAAAATATTTAATGAAAATTAGGCAACGAAGCCACTGACGGATAGCTAGTTATAACGCAAGAATACAAGCAAACTTAAAGGTACCTACATTTTTTATTATTCCAATTTTTCTGAAGTTGTTTGGCCTCTCTGGCTGTATAAGTACTCTTTTTCACAATTGCATCATTATCACCTTCAATTAACTTTTTTTCATTAAAATTTTAATGTATTTTTACTAAAACTGTTAACAAGACGTGAACACCACAGCTTACTGTCACTAAACCTTTGGTGACTTGTTAATACTCAGAACTCGGTTTGCGATACTGATCTGACCCAAAAGAGCACATTGGTCTTAATTCGACGTATTAGTCGTACCTACTAATCCTTTGAAAACATTTCCGTTCTACTTACGTAGGGAATATTTGAAAAGGATTAAAAGAAACTCAAACTTATTTTTACTTCAAAGCTAAATTGCAAAAATATCAGCTAAAGGCTACAAAATGGTAATAAATGACTAGCCAAATATTTGGGTCTCTATCTAACTAGATTATTTATAACTCTCTTTCATCATGGTTAGCTTTAAGAAATCTTTATTTAGACATAAGATCGTCTGTACTTTTTCTGGCTTAAATATTGAATATTGTTATGACAGTGTAGTATTACTACATATTTACATGTACCAACTAATAAGTTAAAGGTTAGTCGACATCACAGGAGACCGAAGAGCTGGCAGTTACCTCGGACAAAGAATTAGTCTAGCTATTCAAAGAGGGAACGCTGCCAGTATCTTCGGAACCTTGCCTAAAGGGACTTCTTTTAATAATATATTTTAGTTATTAAATTATATTTTTTAAGGTTTTTAGTTTTAGGTTCATTTTAATAACTTCAGATGTGTTAGTATTTGTTTTAGTATTTTTAATGTAATAAGTTAAGAAAAATAAATATATTTGCAACAGACACAGAGACTGATGAGCATGATTAAATATTTCTAAAACACCCAGACACAGATTTTGAAATTAACATTTGAACGCTGGTAATTTAGATAATATTCGTGAGATTCATATACACGACCAATAATGACACTTGAATTTAAAATAATTTAATTTAAATTGTTTCAGTTTAAGATAAGACAAAAGTGTACGCCACATGAATGTTAATTCGAATCCCTACCCTGTGTGCCAACGGCACGTCTCATATCTTTTCGACAGTTAGTTCCATTTTCAACATAGATGTCTATTGCTCTCTTGCTCGGTCCCTGGTCTAATTCATCACATGCGTATTACTACCCACATCAAATGAAATGGCGGGCACATAGCACCTACCGCATGTATTTTAATCAGTTTCAGTTGTAATCTGGCGCTGGGTCTCGGCTCATGTGCGGATGTGCCGCAGTCGGTAAATAAATCTTAATTAGGCTGGCCCTGGTGGCGCCCGGGGCGGCACTATAGTGCGACCGCGATCGCTGGACTACTGGACCTAGGCGTCGAAGTGACCACGTTGTAGCGGAAATCTTAAGACTTTAAAAAAAGATAGAGATTGAAATTTGATGTTGTTTAAAATTTTATAATTTAATAGAGAATCATAATATTTATATATAAGAACATTAAATCTGCTCATATCATACTACTGTTTGTGTGCTTTTAGCCTTCCAAACATTCACGAAACTACTTAATTATAATTACGCACTGGAATAGGCCCTAGACTCGTAGTGCGGGGTAGGTAAGATCTGCTAGCGTGCTGTTGTTGCTAGCAAAAATACAAAATAAATAAACATAAATATTCAGGACATGTGCAGGACTGGTGTACCAGAACATCTGACCTTGTCAGCTTACTGAAACGCTTTTAAATATATTACTATTTACTCTAGATTGGAAACAACTAACTTTGCCATAAAAAGTCGTCAAATACCTATATACAAATAAACTCCTTTAAAACTTTACTCACGTAAACGGCAAATTCTAAAAATATTGCCGATGAATAAATCTTAATTAACCACAAGCATGGGCTGCGCTGGAACGACCTGACCTATCTTGGTGACTGACGTTTGCTCGTCCCACAAATTGCTAGGGAGAGGAAATATAGCTTAGGAGCCTTCTACGCTCATTACTACTGAAATACCTATCATAATTTTATCTTACCCAGCATTTTCAAAAATCAATAAATGTATGAACATAACATTCTTTGAACTATTATAAGATTGATTCTGGGGAACTGATATCTGAAACTGTGTAACACCGCAATAATAAATATATTACATTCATTTGAATAGTGAAATTGTTGTCAAAAGTTAGACGCATAACCATTATATCGAGGCATCATAAAAAAAGTGCATAAGTGTTGATTAATTTTAAGAAACCACCCTCGAAGCCTAGAAACGGGAAGATTTTGGACGTGTCACACGCGCCTCTGCTGCGGTGTCATCGAAGATATTCTCCTTCACATACATTTCTATAAAATGATTTATACATCATTGCAAAGGACAATGATCATACTAAATTACTTTCAAAATAGTATATAAACGTTTTACTGGAGCCCTTGTAAACATGTATCACGCGACGAACGTAAATCGAAGCATTCGACGAAACGACATTTTTTCGTTGGTTTCTACGGCTACATCTGATAATTAATGTTCAGTGATTTGTTTACGAGCAGCGCCACTTAAGCAGGGACTTATTGACGAAAATGTGGTGTCGCTTGCGTTCGCGCCAAAACACCACCGTTGAGTTGTTATTTTTAACCAACTCCAGAGTTTCGAGCAAAGTCGCCTGTCTATCGGTATTTTTAGGGTGTATTTTGGAGAGTATGATCAGACGCTACACAGTTTGATCCAATCTCTACTTTTTACCATCGGAACACTAGACACCGACTTCAAATAGTTTTGATTGCAAAAGTATTGTAATGCGTTTTTTTTGTTTCTGGCATTTTGTTCATTAAGTGTATATTTTTAAGAATACTGTAATATTATTGAATGTCCTACAAAATATGGTTTCTTTGTAAAAAAATACCATACGCATGTATGTAAACGATATTGTTACATAATTAAAATATAATAATGCGAGTAACTTCGTTTTTTAATCACAAAGAAGTTCAAACTTTGAAAAAAATATCTGAAAGTACGTGAAGCCTTTCCTTTGTTTGTTTTTGAATTTTTGGTGTGGTTTATTATAATGCAATCAATGCCGTGGCCTCAGAAATCAATTCCATGGATCCAAAAATTTCAATATTTTTTTCTGGGTGATCCATAATCCTAGACGTTCATAAGCACGTAATTTTTGATTTTAACTACGCTGAGAAAAAAAAATACCATGGAAAATGATGCCTAGAACACTTTTTTCTAAAATCACCCATAACTTGACTTGTGGCAACCCTACGACTCTAAGCTCTAATAACAACTATTGCGCCGTGTGATTAGTTCTAATTATACGTACCATTTTTTTTCGTTGGCCGGCACTTTCAGGAGTGGCCCAAAAATGTATGGAACCAAAAAAATCTATTTTGCCTGTTTTTTTAGAATTTTTCCATTTAGGTATGGACATAAAGGAAAATACCATGTGAGGATTTTCAAAATTGTGCCTTTGTAATTCAGAAATCAAAAAAAAACAAACACGAATTATGAGTACTTAACATGAATGTTTGATCTAGGTGAGATTCAATACGCCGCAGCATTTAGGATCACAACGCGCAACGGGCCAAACCAAAGCTATGAAAGTGAACAACATTGTTTCATAATCAAATCGTGTTGCTTACCTGTGCGACGCTTGTAGTTTTGTAGGGGATAATAACTTTCACAGTTGTTTTCAGAATAGTTTCCTCTTATTTATCAAACGGAGGACATGATGAGGGATGTAAACACGCAATTTCGTTTCTCGAACCTATCGTGAGAGTGACGTAACTAATAATTTTATCATGTCCGCACGTCGTCGGCGTCCGGTCTTCCATTTTTCTTCGGTAACTCGTACCTACTCGTAGTTGTTTTATTTTAGCTTGGCGATCTTTTACGATGGAGTTTCCCTGTGGTGACTTCGGTGTCTCCCTTCTTGATGTTAAAACTGGTTCGAGGAAAAGTTCAATTTAAACAAAGTAAGCTATTTTATATATGACCGACTTGGTGTAATGGTTTAGAAGTTGGCTACTACACCAGAGGTCGCGGGTTCGATCCGCGCACAGTACAAACATTTGTGTGCATGAACATGTCTGTTTGTACTGGTCTGGGTGTCTCCTATGTATAATAAGTATGTATTTACAAAAGAAAATGTATTTAAGTATGTTTATCCGTTGTCTAGTATCCCATAACACAAGCTTTAATTAGCTTACTTTGGGGCTAGATGGCGCTGTGTGGAATAATGTCCAGGGATATTTATATTAACGACACCTCTCACATCGAAAACTTGAAGTATCGCCCACCGGCGTTATTTAACGCCCTTTTTTTGTTATTATTAGGTTGGGTTGAGGTCTTGTAGTTGTCTCTGATTTAAATTCGTTCGTTTCCTCTTATATGAGAAAAAGCGTTTATTTCATAATATTTTGTACCGCGAAGTACCAGGTTTCAAATAAAAAAAACCCCACAAAATTGAGATTTCCGACACTGAACAACGACTGCAGTAGTGAATGAAGCAGGAATGAGTTCGTTACATAATTCAGTGTCTCACAGAGCAAGTGACTCACTTGACGCGACCCTGCATTATTAAGCACCAAATTAGCTTTCTCTCTCTAAACAATTCATAGTCTATGGCAACTCACCTGAATGAATGATATATTCAAGGGTGATAATTGTTACATTTGTACTTAACATCATTAGCAAGGTTTGAATAAATAGTTATAAATTAATTAGGCGGTACTGACTTGCATTTAACTTGCATCCGGACAGGAGAAGCTTTTTGTAGAGTAACGTTGCAGATAACAAAATGTTATTTGATGTTGCAGTGCTCAGAAACATGTCCTACATTTAAAAGCAGCCAACAGCTGCAATTTATTAAAAGAAATCATGTTGTACTACGAAGGATTTATTTCACGCTGAACGTAAAATATTTGTCTAGTGGACTCAACTGTCCACATGCAATTTAAATTTGGAGAATATTAGACACAGATAATTTACTTACATCCCTCAAAATTACGTGTTGTTTAATTAGAAAGTTCGCAAGGTCTATACATCAGAGGATGACGTCAGCCGACTAACAAGCGTGCTGTTGTGTCTAAGTAGGTGCAGCCAGCAACAAAAGTAGCTTAACATTTATGTGTCTCGACTTAGATAATTTGTATGACAACCAACAAAGTGAATGATAAAGGCAATAAAAAGATAGCTTCAGAATCAAACTGGGCCACAAAATTCCTAGGGAAGCAAAAATTCACAATGTAGCTAACATCATCATCCGCGTAGTCTACTGCTAAACACAGGCTTCTTATCGTTGCTCCCTATCTTCAGATAGGCCGGAGAGAAGTACCACCACGTTTGAAGGGTACGGAGGACACAGCACGGGTGAGAGAATTGTAAAATAGGTTTTCCTTTTTTATATAAACTAGTCAAATTAGTCAAACTCAAACAACTTTATTCAAATAGACTGTATCAGTACTTTCAAATCGTCAAATTTACAGCAAAATATACTAAATCATAGACATAAATACCATAATAATATGGATATGTAAATAAACAGTATACAGACATGATGCGACTCTACCACCGCGTCGGAGTTGTTTCTTGCTGAGACGACCCGGCGAGAAACTCAGCAGTTACTCTTTTAAACTTGTTTTGGGTTTACAACAGGCGTTAGTAAAGTACAAGCAGTGTGTCATTTTGATACAAATAAACCTAAAAGAATACAAAACAAAGAGAAAAGAAACAACCATAAAAGAATATAAAACAAAAGTTCATTTAAACAATTCAAAAAGAAAAATTGTTTGTCAGTACATACTGTAGGTACAGTAGGTACCTATCAACTATCACAATAAAACATCTGTTACAATAGAGCTATTTAATCCCACATCGAGCAGAGAGCTTACACCCAGGCATTTTATCTATAAGGTAGTCTTTGGTAGTATATAATAGCCCTTTTTTAATAAAACTGTTTTGATGTGGTTTTTGAATCTATGTAAAGGTAACTCACAAATGGTTTTTTGTAGTTTTCTAGATGTTCGAACGCAGCGGAACATCTGGCCTTTTTGAAGGCCATTTTAAAGGATTTTTGAAGGTTTATATCTCTTTCAATAATTGATTTACAATATAAAGTAAAACATAGAGACATGCCAATAGTGGCAACACATTTTTAGGAAAAAAATATTACTCTAGTAGCAATATCCAGGGAGGAAACTGGGGACGACGTTTGTATGGAAAACCGGCGCTTCAAAAGCGTGTCGATTTTGTCTCAATTTGAAAAAGAAATCAATACGGTCCATGGAATACGCTAACCGTAACACTACCTACTGACCATTATAACTACTAATAATATTGACACTCAAATGTAGCACTGGCCAGAATGTTACTTTGTAAGACAGTAAAGAGTGATAAAGAATCATACTGTCTTCTCTTATGTTGTAAAATCGTCAAACAACATTGTAAATGAGCCTGACCCATCCTTGTCACTAAATCGCTGAAATCACTGACCGTATCGTAAAACCTTTACTGCATCTGGCCACCGCCTAACCTCAATTTTTACAAGATAAGGCTTTGGTTTTAAACATTATCTTTCTTATCCAGATAAATATTGGCTCCCCAATAAACAATGTAAATCTGGGGTATTTTATACCAAGATCCTGAACACTAACGATGATGTGGATCAGATATTTTGCTTACATATTCTTAATTCGTACATACTCATACATTCATTAAGTCCTTTATCCTCTGAATTCAAAACAAAAGGTTTTTCAATCACTATTTAATAAAAGGATCCTGTACAATTCGTATGAAAATGCAATAATACTAGTACCTTGATCGGTATACTGTTCCCTTGTAAGGCTGAATCAGTAAGGCTGTGCTCTTGATGCTAGAGGCGCGGCACTTCTTCTTCTTACTTCTCTACAATTATAAGACCGACTACGGGTATGCTTAGACGGTAAGATCGACCGCATCCTGCCATTCATTTCGACATGTCTAATTATTCCTTCTGCAACGCATTAAAAATCTGCTTTCAGATTCTTTCGCCCGGGTAGTAATTTTTTTGGCAGCTTTATGTCAAGTGAGCAAGAACAACGTGAATGATGATTTTATGCTTTGGAAGCAGACAAATTTTAGTTAAATAAACAATAATATTAACGCAGATATGAAGGTAGTAGGTGATAAGTGTAACCATCGCTGCATTTTCCAACCAAATAATCTCCATTACAAAACTTTTTTGTTCCGACCGCCATCCGTTCTTCGCATCTCGTGGCCTTGCCCATAGCCATTTTAGCCTTTTTACCCGCTGGAATACGTGTAGGAGTGGCTTACGAGTATGACATTTTTAATATGAAAGGGATATATCGGTCAGGTTTCCTTCAAGCCGCCACAGAGCTTAACCTATTTCCGTTTTTATTATTACAAATAAACTATTCAAACGAAACCTTAGACCCGTTAGACACTGCCACTTTTTGCAACGAGACCAACGCACGTTTAGCTGCCTGCCTTGTTTGGGGCCTTACAGCAGCACCAGTTCTTCTGTTTCCCCGCTTGTGTCGTCGCCACAGCCCGAGGCTACCGCGAGTCGCTTTACGCTTATCAGTGTAAGCACACGCCACAATGTCTGAATACGGCTTCATCTCCGAATTCTCCAATACAGTACTATAGGTATATAATTTAAATATAAATGTATATTAAGTAAAGCTTCAGCTCCTTGGTACATTCAGTTTACTTTGCAATAGTGCTCAATTGCAAATGCACTTTATGAAAAAAGTCACTCTATTCAGTTAAGTAATTCGGGATAGTGGAAGTGACCCCTGAGGTTTAAAATATTAGGTATTGTTTCTATTAATCCTTGATCATGTATAAACCAAAAGTATAAGTATATCTTATACTTTTGGTTTATACAGATAGTATCCATAATAGGATATATTAAATAATTTGTTTTCGATTTCCAAATAAGCATCGAATGTAAAATCTTAGAGAAGGTAAATTGTTGGTTTTACTGAAACTCACTTTTTGCTAATAAAGTGTCGTAGTTTATGTAGTTTAGTTCCGTTCTATGTAACCTAGTAGCTATTCCCTATTTTACATAACAAATGGGGTATCGCTATCTTTAGATCTAACCGCGAAAGCTTGGCAACCCTGGCAAGTCTTAAAAAGGAATATTCAGGGCCGGTTCCGCCAATATAAAAGATGTTTATTTATTTCAGATAGAGGGCTGACGGTCGTTTTGCGCGTACCCTTTTTAACCTTTTCAACAGCCCCGTAGTATCTTTCACCCCCGCCTGCCTGCCCATAAGTCATACTCATAGTGTATACTCCAGATTTTAATGTTTCGATATATCAGGTATTAAATATTAGATGAGCAAGTCCGTTTTAATGAATTATTTATCTTTGCTGAAATATGAATATTTACTGCCATGGCAGTTGGTTGGTTATACATGGTATATACATTCCGTTTGTGGCCTGTGTCATATCATCACGACTTTATCCCAAACGGGGTAGTCAGAGGAAAGTGACTGTTGCCGTCATGGTGACTGGAACACTCAGAAGACCACTTTCCACCAATGGTATTAGAACCCAACGTGGTAGGTGGTGATTTGGTTTTTTATCGATGTTTTCCATCACCGGAGAGTTAGTCGGAAATCAAACAATGAACACAAAGATTTTGGTTCTGGCCAGATTTGAACTCGGGACCACACGATCCGCGATCCGAGTTGGAGTGCTATACCACTAGGCCACGACGCTCTTACGTTACCAATTTACGTTGGCGTACCGAATATCTTCTGAAAAGGCGAAATAAATCAAAATGTTTGTGATTTTAGAGGAAGGCGACTTTAGTAGGGAGTGTTTTCAAAGTATTCCAGATATGCTTTCCTGCTAAAAAACTATCTAATTACATACTTTTTTCCATAGACTTCTGACTGTCACATCATAATATTTGCAAAATCATTTATTTGTAAAATGTTTTCGACTAGACTGCACCACCGGAACCAATCTTGTCTAAATTATTCAAGTTTTTTTACTTTTATAAAAGGTAATTGATTCTAAATTGGATCAACCTTTTCAAATATGAATGTCAGCCAATAACAACGCTCCCGCTGTGCAATGCATTTACCGGACTTGGCAATTTCTTAAGTGGGACATTGTTTAGGCTTTCTCTTATTTAATTTTGAATGTCTAAGCAGAAGCGAATTATGAAGAATGAACATAGATACACTGGAAGTAAACTTGAAGTACACAGTAGGAGCCAAGACTCTGCTATTTAAATCCCCAAACCGGAGTTGAATGAGTGAATGAGGAAGTTTGAGATTAGGTCCAGATTAAAATTGTCAAAATCACGCCATAGGTACAAACTAATTCTATGCAAATTTAAATAGCAGAACCTAGGCAGAAGCTGATTGTTTGAGGTTGTGTAATATTTGTGTATCGAATATTTGCTTATTTTTTACACGTCAGGTGAGCTGAGACTTGGCTTAGCTTAAAACATATTGAAACTCATTAAAACATGAGTTTTATAAATACCGATATACTGATATGTTTAGAAATACGATAGATAATTGTAGTGCATTTCTTCAATATTATACATTTCATTATTTAATAGTTAAATGGCGATACTAAGAAAGCCACCGATATGCTAGTCGCAAGTTCAACGTTGGAAGCGCAAATCCCGAACACATTAGGAAATTCGAAGTTTGACGAGTGAAGTCAAACAGCGCCGCGCAACACAACTAGTGTTACGTAACGCTCGCTGCTTCAATTTCACCGCTTGTGGGACGTAAGCGGTTCGCCAGTTTCATTTTTTCGGAATGATTGCAATAAAAAGTAACAGACATTCTGCATTATTACGAAAGTTGGCAATATTTCGAGTTTTGTTACTACGTTATACGTTTTTCGAATTAGGATCGAACTACCATAAGATCGAACTGCTTTCTAAATACAGTCAAAATGGTCCGTGCTGTAAAAAAAATTACATTACACAAAGAGAAACTAGGGTTTCAGCGACTGATAAACATACTTAAATATTTCATAATACATACTTAAATAGATAATAACACCTTCACACACTTCATGATCATATGACCCCAAAATGCCAAAAACTTAAGAATGCACGAATCTGTACTATAGAGGAAAGATTTGAGTGTTTGTTTGTTTTGAATAGGCTCCGAAACAGCTGGACCAATTTTAAAATTATTTCTTCAATATTAAGCTACATTATCAGGGAGTGACATAGGTTTTTTTTAGCTAGGCTATATTTTGCCGGGAAAAACAGTCTACACAGGGAAGCCGCTGGCGGACAGCTAGTGTTTGATAACCTTATTAAATATACTTCAATAGATCATAACAACGAACTATTTAACCGAACTTGATTAGGTACAACTATTTAGAGTTTCAAGGGCGTTTTAAGTCTCACTTGGCAGGTGCGAGAGATTTTGTGCAATATTATGCGACATGGCTGTGGGTGGCATCTGCTTTGAAGTGGCGTAATTCTGTGAACTCTAGTGAGAATTTTCATTATCCAGATTCCACGATACCCATTATCCAAAGTTTGACTAGAAACACGGCAGGACCCGGCCGTTATTTAGATTTTTTCGAGCAAGCCTTGCCAAAGAGTCGCAGTTTTTTTCTTTCAGTAAAGCGTTCTTGTATAGTAAGAAAAAAAGTACATTACCTTGGATCCCATTTATCTTGAACTAGCTGTGATGTCAAGTATATACCGGGGGATTATCAAAATACTTACTAAAACGATATGACATACACTGTAAGTGATATAGAAACACTAAACATACAAATCAGTCGAACAGGTAGTGATTTTTGTATGAAAACCTTAAAATTAAAATCAAATTTTCACTTACATAGATTCTACTTCATCATCATCATCATCTGTACTGAGTATGCCATGACGTTTTTTTAAGTCTTTTGGTAATCACCTGTTGGTATGCTTACGTTTTAGAAGGAACCATATTGAAGAAACTCACAGCAAAGCGCTAATTCGAATTCTATCCCGCTGCCTGGGTGAGGCAGCGCGGGAGTGTGGGACTATCCGTCACTGAAGGTGACGGCATACCCACCAAAAAGACCCCCGGTATACCTCATCGCCTTGACGGGACGACATGGTGCCTAGTTTGGATTACCATGCCGTCCCTGCAATAAATACCTTGAAACCTACTATTATCTAGACTTAAATAACTGAGAAAAATCTTAACACCGCGATTCAGGAATATTAAATATCTTTTTAGTACTATTGGCACACGAATTAAC
The DNA here is from genome assembly GCA_947369235.1 of Udea olivalis. Lineage (NCBI taxonomy): Eukaryota > Metazoa > Arthropoda > Insecta > Lepidoptera > Crambidae > Udea > Udea olivalis. Next base: position 10,099,681 of record OX376341.1, on the reverse strand, counting down.
TAACCTTATTGCAAAAATGGACTGTAGGTACACATATTTTCTTCAGTTATTTTTCACGCATAAGTGAGAAGCAAGATGTTTCCAAGGATGCCGCTTAGCCGTTCTACTCGGATGCGTCGCCTCGTTCGGGGCACGACTTCGCTTATCAATGGAACTGTCCAACTATGTTCAGCTACTTACGAACACTGCGAGCTCCACCACGAAAATAAGAAAATATAGGTATTCACAGAAGTTTGCAGAGAAATGACTTTGCAGAAAGTCGACAAGATCGGTTGGAAGATTTTTAATGTTTTCACTATCGTGACCCCTCACAGATAGGTTTAAAAGGGCAGTAGGGAGACTTATGGTATTTCACTCAATTCGAAATATAGGTAACAGTGCAAAAGATGAGTTCTTTTCCTTATGAACTCGCATTCGAGTTTCACTAGAGCCGTGGTTTATACTGTGAGCGTGTATTTTAATTGTAAATTATCACTTGATAATAACTCTTTGATGGATTTTTTTGTTTGTGGTGCATTTAATCACATAATATGTTAATAATCATAGAAATACTAAAAAGTCAACTATCACCTAACTGAATTTGGATTTGGACACAAGAAACTTCCTTTCTTAATATTTTGTGTGATATCATTTTGTAAGTAATTTATTTTTCTTAAATTAATTTGATCCATAGCACGGAAAAAAAGAAAAAAAAAGGGAGGAGCTATGGCAACATCTTTTATTTAATTATGTGTGGGAAAAAAAATTTTTGCTCTGAAACCTATCGTGTCATGTGTGCTAATGAAAGGGCGTTAGGGTCTGCTGAAGTTTGTCAGCTTTTCCTCCCAATTGTCCAGCTTGATATCCCTCCCGTTTCCCGTAAATAATATTAAAAACTCCTCTCGCATTAGTATTTATCACCCTCAGTGTCTAAAATTGAACTTTTACTACATGTGTCAACTAATCGTAGTTATCACATTTTGTAAAATTGAAAAAATAATTACTTAATGTGAGTATTTTCAGAAATACTTTTTTAGGGTTAGATATGAGGATATTACGTACCATTTGAAGCATATTTTACAAAAAAATATCAAACCCTATCATATCTGTAGGAGCCCAAACTTGGCATGTTTTGAAAATGATTTTTATTTAAATTTAATACAAGTGACTCAAATGTGATGATGTGATATATTTTTAGAATTGGCTCAGTAAGCTCTTTCAATAAATACCACACACGATAGGTTTCAGAGCAAAACATTTTTCATACAAAAAAAAGGTGTATTTTCTCTTTTTTCCGTGCTACGGGTCAAATTGATTCGTATGGCCTAAATATCAATCGTTTCGATGTTCATGCCTTTAACACCATTTGCAGGTTTTGACTGAATGTCGAGGTTCACCGCTAGCACTACGATACTTCGGTAGATATTGCAATCTGGCCAATCTAAATGTACATTTACACTAAAGTTAGCCTGAACACCAATTTGTCGAACCTTTCTTACACCAGGAATGTGGCAAAAGTCGAAAACAGAAGAACAGAGCGGAGTTAAATCGGTGAAGTTGTTGAGGCGAACTGCGCCATTCATAGACAGACGCAAGTTTGAATGAAAGCATTCAAAACTTGTGCGGCCGCGCTGGGCCTCATCTTCTAAGGAATTAGGCCGAAATGGCAAGACAGATTAGAAAAGTTTTATAGCTCAAATTATATTTTTCTACCAAAGGCACGGCTAGAATTCGATTGTAATTCCACGCTTGACCCTAATGTCTCAGACGGATTGCTTGCCATCAAAATAATATACGTTACATTCTTAAATGTTATGAAATAATTGCTTAAAAGTATTTGACCTAACAAAGACACAACAGAGAGAAGTCGCGGTTAAAATCTCTTCTTTTCCTTTCAATTACTGAAGACTTTCTCTGTCGTTAGTTTTCTAGTGAATTTTTTTTTACCAAACACAAACCGTAGTACCTACTGACTAAAGAGGTTGTTAGAACATCTTACACTCAACGCCGCCACTAAGTATTTTATGATCGGGAGTTGATCCCTGTGAGCTCCGTAGTTTTGAGTTTGATGTTGATTCAACATCCATAATAATACGTAAAAAGAAGTCCATATTGCTACTCGTAGTTTTGATGGACGATCTTAGAAGCCGCAGGGTTTCGGTGGGTGGCGGCTGCTTTAACCAGCTATTTTGAAAATCTACAGAAGAGACCTATATTCAGCAGTAGAGTTTATATAATTGCGAATGATGATCAAGTCCAAATAGTCCTCTTTTATGATTACCTACATAAAGCGTACGTTCATAATAATATCCTGGTAAGAAATCCTAAAATACTTACTACCAAAAAGTTTGTTTCATTTTTGTACCTTCATAGATGAACATGAAAACCGACTTGCTGATTTTGGACACAGTTTTTTGTGTTTTATTTTTTAATCTTCACTATAGTCACATTACGTTATGCTTGATTCATTAAACCCTTAGTACGAGTATATACCTTTCGCGAAAATCTCGGGACCGCTTAGTCGCCTGAGTAGACACATACTTCGCCACTCACGCGGCACATTTGGCCCCTTCAGCTTTAACACCAGTGGAAGGTTTTTTCTTCTCGGTGTTTACCAACTATGCCTGCCTTTAACGTATTTATGTTAGATATTATGTATCTTATTTGGTATGTTATTTATTTGGGTAAGTACCTACTGGACCTACTAGGGACCACTAGCAGGGACTTGCTAGCAGTAGGTTTAGGTTTCATTGTCATCTTTTAAACTAAGAAATTATAAAACCTAATATGAGAATAAAGAAAGCGGTAAACTGAACTATAACTAAGTATTTCGATAAGTAATTAAACTCTGCTACAGTAACTTACGGTAGTTATACTGTAAATGTAAAGAACTCAAATGAATATTTTTAGTTTACAGCTGAAAAAATCAACCCAAATGGGTTTGCTTGATGTATGTACATTGTACATACGAGTTCATCATAGAGCTTCGTTAGAGGCAATGAACAATAAAATTTAGTTGCAGGTTCGTTACTGTTTTTTTTTCATACAGGCAAATTCGTTTAACATCTATTACGCTATTTGTTCAACTGACAGGGCAATCTTGATAAAGTTCACACAAAATACAGTTACAAGATAAAATTATTAATGAGAATTGAAAGTCCAATGCACGCTTGTTTCACAAAAAAATGAAGGAGTGCAGACAGACCCGTTAGCTGGCTGCTGCGTTGGGATCGTGGGTTCAAATTCAATGGTACACAGCAGAAAAGTCGAAGAAAAGAGGGTAGTTGTTTACATCTGCAAGTATACAAGCCTATACATTAATCTTTGACCTGAATGCTCGAGTCATCTCGAGATGAGCATGCTGATTTATGCTATTTAGTTTCGTGATTATATTCATTTACTTAATATATCTAAAGGAAAAGAGAGTAGGGCACTTATAACAACTAATTGAGAGGCAGTGCATCAATAAATTCAACATTGTGGGATTTTAATTCACCAATGGGCCCACCGGCTAAAACTAAATGTTTTTAGAAATGATTCCAATTTTTTACATCAATGTTTCCTTTCAATACACACTTCCTGTTCCTGTACTTTCCATATAGATAAGAATATATATTCTTGCTTTTATCGTAACGATTTGAAGTGAAGCACTCCGTATAAAAAAGCTTCTTAGAAAAAACTTACTCAATGTAAAGTACTCGTAGATCTGGTAAGTCAGCAGTGTCCGACCCGACCTATATTGGGAGTCAGTCTACAAATCTCCGAGTATTAGAGAGGAGTAAATTCTCCGTCGCGTCAATATCGGAGGTTGTGTCCCGCTCTGCCCATTCTGCGGGCACTTTGTTTTGTTCAATCTATCGTGGTGGGACTTTTTATTTCTAGAGTCAATATTGGTTTCTTTTTTAGGACGAACATCCATCGCGACGGCTATCTAAATGTTTTCGTGGATCGCTCCTCGCTTCTACACGTAATGGCGCTGTGTGTACCAAAATAGCCTTTGTTTATTTACTGTGCCGCATATCTATTCAAAAGTAAAATTTTTAGAGTTTTTTTTTGAATGTCTTAATAAATTGGGTCTTAGACATCATCATCGGATTCTAATTATTATCCAATATTATGAAAAAAGTAAATTAAAAAGGGCAATATGTAAACTTTTAATTTGTATCTTATGTACACTTTATTTTATGGCCCTTCAACAATTTCTTAAAAGTGCAAATTCAATAAAAATAGATATACCAATCGATAATCTACACAATTTATAACAACTTAGGTTTAATGATATTTATTTCTTCTTTGTAAATTCTTTACAAATTCACTTATTAATAAATTTTACAATAATTATAAATTAAATTATACATTCATTTAATTATCATTGTCCCGATAGTCGTGTCGGCAAACGGCTTAATAGCGAAGATGCTCGACCAACACCTCGAGAGGCTCTCGCTCAGCGGTTGGGTCAAGGGTCAGATGTAAAAGGCGGTGCTCCTGGACACGGCTCGCATTGTCAGGAGGTTCCTCTCTCTGCAGCCCTAACCACCGGTAGTCTGGGCCTTGCCTGCCCTGCTGCCGGCGGCACCCTAGGTTAAGGTTTTTATAGTATTTTTATAAATCATTGTTTTTATAACTTTAATTTAAGCTTAGGTTTTATAATTGTAATTATGTATTTTGTTATAATTATAATTTAAGTGGTTTTACTGTTGTAAATCTTTGTTTTATATAAATACTGTACAAATTGTATACTTTAGTTACATAATGAACAGAGAGAATAATAAATTAAATTATACAATATATAAGATGGTCGTTAACTTTTGTTAAGAAACCAATTTTTTCATGCACGCAATATTTGTTTGATCTGCCGAACAAATGTTTTGCAAACATTTCCATTTATCATTGTGCATAGAAATAGACGTCACTACCTTAAGACAATTTGTATGGAGCATTTTGGGCAAGTCCAAATTATATGATTTTTAAAATTGCAATATGTCAGGGAGTTTTTGTGCTATCGATTTTTTTTACCAATGTTGATATTTTTGAAGGCTCTTTTGATAAGCCATCAAAGCCAAATTTAATCAAATACTTACGCAGTTGAATGCCTTGCTGGAGCCATGTGTTCAGCGTTCATGATAGAGCGCTTTCTGTGCGATTTCCAACTGATTCGCTTCATAAGAACAGATCCGGGTCAATTGCATCATAGTTATGTGTTTTGTGTCCGTTTTAGGTAGCTGTTTGATCTAAAGATATAAAATACCTATACAAAACTTCAATAAAAAAAAAAATATGTAAAAGTTTGAGTGCCATAATCATAAAAATAAAACAATGTTTCACTACGGTAAAAAGAAGACTTAAAGCACCGTTTTAAGTTTTTATGAATGAGGGGGTAAGACATTTTAAAATAAAATCATACAAGTAACTAATAATTTTGCTCATACAGACTTTAAAAACATTAATTTGTCTATGCATGTTTAGACACGTTAAAAAGCATCATAGTTTCATCAAACGTTGGTGATATCCTTGAAAGGATAAGCCTCACAACAACTTTTGAATTGGCATTGCAACAAAATAGAAATATGAAATTCCCTCACAGTAACTGAGTTGGCGACAGAAGAGCCGTTGGTCCGCGCTAAGCCGGTTCGTGACATCTTGCTTGATTTGTGGATTTCAACGGTTTTCATTTGTTAGAACAACTCTCTGGCTGGTCCGACTCGCAAGACAAATTCTAGGGGCATTATCAAGTCCCTCAGTAGCATTTAATGGCCCAACTTCTCCATTAGCGGCTAAATGGATACGAATAATGTCATAAGAAAAGATAGATGTTTGAATACGCGGACTGTGTGAACTCATTTGTGCTAATTTGCACAAATGTTAATAAGCAGCTTAGAGCGGCTGCCATTATCTGTTCAATTAAAGATTTAGGTTATTATGTTAAACCTAACGCGACCAATGAAAATTAAGGGGTTTTTTTAAACGGATACTGTCCCTTGATTTTCAGTTGAATATCTTAAACCTGATGAAATGAGCCTAATATCACAAGAACAACTCCATATTGGCGGGAGGCACGCCGTTATAAATTACAAAAATTATGTGTAGGAGTAGGTATGTATACGTAATATTTGCAAGCACAATGTAAACAGTTTTAAAGATCTCGTAATATCTTAATACTAATTCTTATATCTGACATTTATACATTAAATGTCAGATATAAGAATAAGTAAAAGAGACATTTAATGTAATATACACACATCAAAAGTGTCTAGGGATCAACATATATTTTTGCAATAACTTTTCTCCTGATTGATATTAATTAAAATTTTCTTTAAGGATTCATCAAATAAAGTGTTTTCGTTTGTCTACAGTAACGATAAACCAAGTCACCTTTGCATTAATAAAGAAATTTGCCATTTTCCTAATAAAGGGATTTTTGACATTTGAACCACTAACATTAAAGTTCGAAAAAAAGACTGAAATAACAGTTTTCTTTGAAATTTTATTGGGTAACTTAAACAATTAATAATCCGTGTTTCTACCGCGAACACTAACAACACAAGAACATCGGTTTGGCATACTCAAAATGAGTTCATCCAAATCACGCTGTGGAATGGCCGCCCATGTTCGTTGCAACAACAAAAAAAGGTCTTCTTGCGACTGGATACCCTCCATATTCGGCAGAGCTCTTCTCTGTAGCATATCCCATGCATGCTCAATCGGGTTCAAGTCTGGCGACTGAGCAGGCCAGAGCAGGACATTGATGTTAGCTGCGGCGAGAGTCTGTCTTACAACTCTTGCGGTTTGCGGTCGTGCATTATCATGCATTAACTGAAATAAGGGACCGATTTGCACTTGTAGAGGAACGATGACGTCTGATACAATCGTCTCAGCATGAATTTAAGCGTTGAGGTTGCCTCTGATCCAAATCAACTCAGTTCTTCCGCCGATCCAAATACCCGCCCATACCATGATGGTTGCACCACTATAAGGATGGACTTCCTGGCAGGATTTTAATCGCTGTTGGCGTCCAGGGGTTCTCCAGTGTCGTATACGTCTTGTATCCGGTCTCATACCAAAACGAGACTCATCAGAAAAGCACACGAAACGCCATTGTTCTTCTGCCCAATTTCTGTGTTCAAGAGCCCATTGATATCGAATCCTACGATTGTGCATTGCTATAGGTGGTACCCTTAGCGGTCTTCGGGAATGAAGGTTCACTTCATGCAAGCGGTTTCTGACTGTTTGGTCGCTAATTAAGTTCCCTGAAGAGTGATGAAGCCTCACGGCTAACATCATGGCGGTTATTGTTGGAGCTCTTCGAGTTGTGATTTGAATGTATCGGTCTTGTCTCCGTGTGGTGCAGCGATACCGTCCTCCATGGCGCTCAGCCACGGTACCAGTGCTTCGGTAACGTGTCAAAAGTCGACTGATAATACTCTGACTTGTATTCAGAGCTAAAGCCACAGTACGTTGCCGGGAACCAGCTTCTATCATTCCCACGGCTCTGAGCATTTCTTCCCTGCTTAAATGACGTCGCCGCTCCATAATAACGTTGGTTTTAATCAGTAGTAGGGAAACAGTAGCGCTAATAATGTCTTCAATGCGTTGTATGTTTTTATAGGGAAAATATTGACAGCTGATTTTCATCTTTTACTCGAATTTGATTGACAGTTCCTGTTTCAAATTATGAAATGCACCAAAAAGGATCCATATAAATTTATAAAATCATATATTTATTACAAAGCCACATCTCAATCTCAAGAAATCCGCATAAAAATGCTTGATCCCTAGACACTTTTGATGTGTGTATATTGTAATTTTGTATTAAGAGAGAAATAAATCTACCCGTATTTCTGATTAGATTAGATTAGATATTATGTCAGGAAATAATAAATAAATATGAATAAATATGCTCCAGACAATACCCCTCTTGTAATGGTCTCGAAGTAGAGATTAATATCCCTGTGTTACGAGGTACCACACAAGGAAATAAGCCAGGGGCGTCTCCCAGCACACCCAGACCAGAGTCAATTCAGATCCCGGGACATCGAGGAGAGAAACCGTGCTTCAGCGCACTACGCCAATCGTGTCGTGGAAATGAATTAACTAGATGGAAATCGTGGCAACCACAGGAGAGATTTTAAATAAAAAATAAAAATGGAGTTACGAGTTATTTACAGGATTCGCTTCGCACCGGATTCTCAAGAATCTTAAAGATAAAATAGCTATTCCTATTTGCAAGTAAAAGCTACAATTAGGGTAGTGTCTGGTAAAAAACAAACCCTACCTACCCGGTTGAAGTGATCAGTGATATTTTCCATCTAAACATAAAAAGTAAAAAAAAACAACTTTAGACCTAGGACTCGAACGGGATTTGAACCCGCGCCCCTCCGCAGATTGGGTGGCTGCTCTTCCAACTAAGCTATTACCGAGACAATTCGAGACTAACTTTCGCGTAAAAAAATGTATTGGGATTTGACGTGACATGACATGACAATGTCAAACCCAATACATTTTTTTACGCGAACGGTAACGTAAATTTAAAGTGGCAACTCGTGGTAGACGTACAGGACGAGGGTTTACTGTGTCCTTCAATGTTCCTTTAGCAAGATGAAACGATCTTACATAAAGGGAGAAGAGGAATCACACACTTTTATACACTCGATCAATCATTGGCTCAATGAGGTTAATACATTCAACTTTATTAACACCATAAAGTATTTAAGTCGTGAATAAATCGTAATTTAACAATATAATAGTGAATAGAAACCTCTTTTCTAGTTTAACTACTAGCGCCACCTAACGGGATCACGGGGAAAACCGTGAAAGCGGCTGCAACTGAAGTGAACCCTCCCGGCCAGTCTGGGAAGAGGGAGTGTTACTTGATGTAACTGTTAGTAGATGGCGCTACATTTTTACTGCTGAAAAAGTATGATAAAGAAATTAGAAGCTGGTAGGCTTATAAAAATGGTATAATTACAATGTGCTGGGGGCAAGTTCAATGATAACTACTTCAATTTAAACTCGTTTAGGGGCTAAAATATTCTATTTTCTAATTAGTAGTATTATTACCAAAGTGAAACAACAAACACGTGAGACTGCAAAGTCGGCATCCTGGGAAATATTGAAAAGCAGACAACGTGATTTCGTGATACAATGCAACACATAAATGCACATAGATTTTTTGTAGGAACGTATATACATGCAATACCTGTTTATTTTTTTAATTTATGTCGATTATTACACTCGCAGCAAATTCACTCAGGAGGGAGAACCCTCTTTCTAACTCTTCATAAGCAACTCCTGGGGCCTTAATACAGTCAAGTTGATTCCCTAAACTGAGGGAGCGAACAATTTGTGAATATTCAGCCCAGAAGATGCGTTAAGGCCTGTTCAAACCTGAGCGGTATTCGCTGCCGCTGTAGGCAGCGATACAATACCGCGCGGGTTTCGCTCGTGTATTTAGTATCAAGTTCTGCGGCAGCAAGTACCGCTCAGGTGTGAACAGGCCTTTTAGTGGCTGAAATGAAAGATCATAATACGAAATTGCTCGCTACGCTCAATTTAGGTAATGAACTTGGCAAGTTATAAGGATTCGCAATAAAGCCCCAGGATTTTATATGACAGACCACAACTGTAGGTATCTATCTTCTCTTACAGGGTATTCGTTGTTCGTATTGAATGTAATATAATAATCTAAGCATGCAGACCCCTCTTTCTTTCAAATTTAAAAACATGAAAACTGAGTCAACTAAAAAAACGTTCTAAAAGTCTTTAATTTGTTTTAAAAAAATTCAACAATAGAGTCTTATTAAGTAAATCATAACAGTTAGGCCAATAATTTTAGCATCAACTTCGGAATGAGAGATAATAACCCCTGTGAAACATATAATTTTAAATAAATTATTATCGAAAAAAAAATTCATGCACCCAATCGTTTTTGAGATAGAAAGCGGGAACCGTCGCAAACCAGGCTTGGCGTTGTCAACACACAAACTACTTGCACAGAAAAATTTATTCATAATATTATTCATTTGGCTTTCCAAAAAAAGAAACTACACCATTAAGGTGTTCTTGTACAGATTTTGTGACTATGGCACCGCCTGTAGCTCAAATATCTGAACTCTCATTTACCTACATTACCGAAAATCTTTTTTGAATTTAATGAAAACCATGTAGTTTTTCTATTATTTTATAAATTCGTAATGTTGCCATTAACACCGTACATTTCTAAAATTATTAAGAGTTAAGGCTAGACCTTTTTAATGAACAATTGCTCGCTAATTAGCTTTCTAATGATATGTTATATAAATAATATATTTCAAATATAATGATGTTGAAACGCTAATATCTCGTTAACTATCAGTTTGGACCCAAAGTTGATGGGGTGAACTTGTTGTAAATAACGTGTTTTAAAACCTCTTTCAAGTAATAGTTATAATTTCTCTGTAAACCTGTAAGTACTTATAGCTGAGCACTGAATGAATATTCATTCATTCATTCAATCATGATCTTGATGTCCCAAATAGGTTAAAGACGACCTTAAATCTATACAATTATAAAAGGAAAAGATTTTATAGTTTGTTTGTATTAAATAGGCTCCGAAACTACTGGAACGATTTTAAAAAAAAAATCACTAAAATAAAGCTACTCTTTATTAGCGAGTGACATAGGTGCATTTATTTTTTCAGTCTGTGATTTAACAGGAGAAATAGTCTACACAGGCGAAGCCGCTGACGCACAGCTAGTATTGAATAAACCTAGATTCTGTTCTTTTGTATGCAGGACGGACGATGAAAAACACTCACCTTTCACATACGAGTAAAATTAAAAAACGATGCCTTCAGAACCGCTAGACCGAAACCTTTTCTAATTAGGAGTACCTATGATTGAATTACCATCTAGCTCATTGGAAAAGCCATTGTTGTTTTTCCATTAGCAAGTTTATTCTTCTTTATTAACTTGTATAAATACTTCACATGTAGTATACTTATCTCCTGAAATAGCCCAAGCAACGAAGACGAAAAACTGCCAAATAGGGGAATTACTTCGTGTGAAGGCGAATTTTGGCGCAAATGTAGGGAATGGTGTCTGAAGCAACATCTCAAAGTACTGATGGATAGGGGTAAGGGGGTGTAGGGTACCTTTTAAAAGTTTATCTTAAACAACCCGTTTACAGTGGTTCATAGCAAAAACAAAATCTTTTACTCAAGTAATCTACATCAAATTTCGTACAAAAAGGGTTCTATACACTTTTTCGCTGAGATCATGATTTAACGACATATTGAAGCAGAAAAGTTGGAGATAATGTCGACTTGATAGTCCTCCTTATTGAATTTGAATTGAATTGTCTCCACCAAATATCAACGTGTTCTTTATGAAACCAGGTCGTGGAAAGGTAGAGAACGGGTCTGATATGTAGTTCCGAATGCCGTTGTTGCGACGCACGTTGCTGCGAAAAATATTTCAAGTGGTACGCCCCTGCGAAAAGCCGCTGCATCGAAAATCGCTAAATCGACTGACGGACTTGCGAACACGCTGTCGCGAAATACTTGTTTTAGGTGGTACGCTAGATCGATAGTCACGGTATCGAAATCCATTGTTGCGATTAGAGTGCCTATTCAAATCTTAGGTTATTATTATTATTGCCTATTCAAGTATTAGGTTCGTGTATTTTACTTTTCTTAGGTTCCTTAAGATTTTATTTGTACCTACCCTCTTTTTTATAAACCTTTATTTTGAATATAATTTGCAGTTTTAAAAGAGATACTTGAGTTCTGGCCACTATAAAGAAGGAAGTGCCCGCCACTTTCGGTTCAGATATCTAAAGGACTATTTAAGACTCTTTCTGAAGTAGGTATTTTTTGAGAAAATTGGAAAGAAGTAATCACGTTTTTTTTCCGATTTCATAACTATAATACTTTTATGACTATGACAGAACGCCCACCTCTTCGAATCCCTTTTGAAAAAAAATTGAGCACAAAAGCTTTTTAGTTTGAAACTTAAAATATTTTATTCATAAGCTGTTTCCTTTGTGCAAAAATTAAAACGCGAAAAAGTGAAATTGGAAGTGGAATAATGAGCCGCTCGTAAAGCTCGCAGCTCGTAAAAAAGCCAAATCTTTATTAAATATTTGTTTATGTGTTGACAGTGTTGCCATCAGAAAAAACTTTAAATGATGAAAAAGATGCGTTCCTGACCATGACTTCGGTCACGAGAAAGTCGAAAACTTATAACTAAGTGGAAATAAGTCCTTTTGAAAAATCACTCGTCATTTGCTGAAGCTGCGGTGCGCTGCATACGAGGCACAATAGCCTGAGTAGGCGAGTGTGCGGATTGCAGGAGGGCATTTACATATAGCGCATAAAAGATGTTATCAGTCTATAAACTGTCCCACTGCTGGCAAAGGCTTCTCAATAATGGAGATTATTGAGAGAAATCAAAAATAGGTGGCAAGTTTTATACGAGTCAGTGTTGAAGTCAGTCAATGAAGTTATAATAATCAGATTAATGATAAGTCAACCAAAACATTTAAAGCGCAGTCATTAACAGATTTATTTTATTCGCATTACTTATATCATCATCTACCATATTTTCATATGCAGATTGGTAATTTTTTAACGCCGAATAATGAGCGTCGTATACGAGTACATCAGAGGCTGTAGCGCAGAGGTTTCGATTGGTAGAAACGTTTAAAAAGTAATTTTGACCATGTGAGTGCCTTTGTGATACCCATATAAGTTCCCGTATTTCATGATTTGACATGTAGAAAGTTTCAACAGACATGGACTAGAATAATGAGAGAGAAACATAATTTTGCCTCTTAGTCGAGTTAAACAAAAAAAATATTGAATTAAAACCGTTTTTAAATTATTGGCCCTCAGCCTCGCTGCTACGATAGTTTCGTTCTGATTTAATGACACTTGCAAATAAGATACATAGGTACTCGTACTTAAGATATCGCAGTGGGCTAGACTTTAAGAAAGTCATTTTGCAGAGCCAAAAAAATTATTACAGTGTTTGATTAAGTATCTTCCTATAGTATATCCGTTGTCTTTATGCACGCACCCCCTTCCTTATCGCCCCGCGCCCTAACCGTCCTACTACTACGCTGGCTGAGGTCTCAGACGACAAATCCAATTCAGCTTAAAGAGATGACGCTGCAAAAATTGGGTAAAACGAGATCTGCCCGGATTTTGGAATTTCCTGCAACACACTTTACGTGTAACTATCACATACCGTGTGTCATTTAAAAGAATTACACAAATAGTTTTAACGTAAAGTATATTAATAACTTTGTACTGACATATTGTGGGTGAATTAACATAAAAACAACACTGCACTGCCACTATTAATTTCTGTTGTTTTTAATGTTAGGTACTAATAACCAATATTGCTCATTAAGTTATTTTGTTTTGACAGTAGAAGAAGGGTCGTCAACGAAGGTTTAGCTCTATATTCTTTGTGTTAGTTAATCAAGCTAGTAGCTCGAAAACGCTGAAAGTCCAAGATGGCAGCAATGACATGATTATTTACATGTTTGATTTCGCATATGAAGTACTCTGGCAAAACATTATTTTCCTGTTAAGCTTAAGCTGGTCTGCTTATACTTATAGAACCTTCGGTACACTGACAGTATCAAGTTCCGGGGGAAAAGACTCTCAAAAATATTCAGTTTCCGTGCCATTACCTTTTCCTCTATCTTAGCTCTTTTCTCGTAATATTTTTTTTTCGACTGCAAAACTATTCTCCAGATGTCTAGAAAATATTTTTGTGCCCACTGTTAATATGAGTGAGACAATGATTTGAATCAAAATGTAAAAATTATAGTTTCATAATAATAGGACTGTTTAGCGAGTGCATACCTATTGCTGTCCAAAGTCGTAAACTCACTATAGACTTTGTTTTAAGGTGTGATTTGCACGCGACCAAATTAAGGAAAGCGTACACTGCCGCTTGAAAAAGTAATCCTGCTAATATTATAATAGCGAAAGTTTGTGAGGATTGGGTTTGTATGTATGTGTGTGCATGTTTGTTACTCTTTCACGCAAAAACTACTGAACGGATTTAGATGAAACTTTACAGTAATATAGCTTATACTTCAGAATAACACATAGCCTACAATTTATAAAGATTGTATGTAATTTGGCCATGATATTTAACTATAACACGGGTGAAGCCGCGGGCGGAAACCTAGTATTTAAATAATTTCGGACATTTTAATATGTACAAATCTAAATACCGTAAAATTAAAATCAACAAATAAATTAAATTTTCACTTACATTACTATATCATTACTGAGTATACCATCTCACCCCAAACTAAGTAGAGCTTGTACTACCTTGTACTACAACTGGTACAGACTGACAATTTTATATATATCTACAATCTAACATGCAGACACAGAACAAAGGCTACTGCCACGAATTTTGCGGGCAGCGTGGCCGACAAAATTTTCCATTATTTAGTATTTCGCCGACGATTTTTGAAAAATATGAGAGTTTGGTCTGATGGCTGTTTCATCGACGTAATTTTTCGTCGGATGATTTTACCAATATACGCTGAGCCTAAGCATTATTTCGTGACCGACCGCGGCACCGTTTTTTGGATTTTACTTCAAACTAATGCGTCACTTTAATAATGCCATAAAACATAAACTCGCTTGGTTCTTAATTAAAAATACTTATGCTGGGTTCGTGCTACGCTAAATTAGTTCACTGACCTGATTTAAAATTTTATTTGAAGGGTTATGCTTAAACTGAAGCCTCTACAGAAGATACAGTCAACCAGGTACTCAAGCGTTGCAACAATGTTCATTGTTCGATGCAACAGTGGAATTTGTACCGTTGTAGTGGTGATTTTATAGCTCCAAAAATTTCCCTGGAACGAATACTTTTCTACATATTAATAATTATCATTTGGACTTTCGTCAAAGCTAAATGAAGGCATACAGAATCTTGAACAACAAAGTGTAATTTTCAGTTGATCCCCAATTACCTACCCTCTAAAAAGGCGTTACGGCGCAGCGTGGCCTAGGCTCAGTAGCCAATAATAATATACTCGTATAATGTGCGCAATAGCAAAAAAGGTCGCTCTAAGCATTCCTAAGCTTTAGCCATAGCTTCACCTAACGAAATTTCCGCCTTTGAAACATTATACACACCAATATTTGTCCTCGGCTCAACTTGTTCGGAATTTAATTTACTCGTCTATAATAATAGAGACATTTTCCGTCTTAAGTATAAATATAAGTGTTCTTCAGAATATTAGCTCAACAACTTAAATATTCAAAGTAGGTTTAAACCTAAATGAATCTATACACAGAAGATAAATAACTAGTTTTTAAGTACATACTTACGTCTTTATCTAGTACTATCGAATTTGTATCATGTACATATATTCATGTTTATTATTTACTTAATATTCACGTCTACTGCTTATGTACTTATTAAATTTCGACGGATTTTATTAACAAAGGTTCAGTGCACCATAATTTAATCATTCGTGACGTGAAACACGAAACATGTGCAACCTTAATTTTCTTTCTAATTTTTCAAACATTGTTTCTTTTGAGTAAACCTACCTAACCTCATATTTGAATATTTTACTAATTAAGGATTATTATGAAGGCAGAATATGTAAATGTTACAATTTTTATTTGTTTGTGTTTGGCTACGTAAACATTACTCTGTAACTAGGGTTTTTTTATAATGCCCGTCAAGATGACCTCACTCCACTTGTAGAAAGTGGTCGTGAGGTCCAGCTATGAGGCTGACAAGCCGTAAGGGAAATCGTAAGGGTTCCGTAACGTAAAATTTTATTTTCAGTCCCTAGCGCTGACGCTAATTATACCTTTTCAGGGTCATTACTATGAGCCTACGCTGACGGTAGTCCCTAACGTCTGGAGTAAAGTATTTTTCCATAAAAATACTTTACTCCAGACGTTAGGGACTACCGTCACCACCCACCAAATCCCATGATTTCTATATGCGCTTCTAGTGGGTCTACATTGGCTCACCTAAAGTTCTTTACCCGAAATTGTTGTATTATTATTATTAATTACATAAGTAATATTAATAATTACAATTTTCGGAAACATAGGTGTTATGGACATCGTCCGTAGTAGTACTACAAATTGTATAAATGAAAACTTTAGCAAGAAAAAATTCAGTGATTAGAAACAGAGTATACAGGAATTGTGATTGTCAGGATGAACTAATTTAAGAAATAACATTTTCGGAGTTCCAAATCAGAGTGGAAAATTTAGGTGACTTTGGCGCAAATTAGGTAGGCATAAGATAATGGTCTTCCTTTTTTGGACTGCTGTAAATTTTGCCCAACAACGGATATACGAGTAATATCTCAATAACAATCAATGAACGGGTGTACGAGTAGTACGTACACTTGTATGTGTGCTCACTGCTCGATAGAAGCTTATTCCAAGCTTGACTGAACCGGGAACACAATGCTTTCGTGCCTCCGTTGTGTAGCTTCAGTCTATTCATTCGCCCTCATCCATATTTACCTTATCTACACGACGCCGAGTCTATTGAATGTAAATTATTTAGAGATGTTTTGCGAGGGCTTCTTATGCAAGCTCAATTTTAGAAGCCTACTTTTATCAGTAAACCTCTCACTTACTTGCAAACTTGAGAATGTCAGATTTTTAGCGGATCTTCGAATTCAATTCAAGGGCTAAAGAATCTCTTTTGATGAAAATGAAGTATATTCTGCACAATATGCATTGCGTTTTGTCTAAATTGGTAACTAATTGAAAACATTCATTACAAGATCTTTGCATAACTTATGAAACAGCAGAGCCTTCTCTGCTGTAATATATAAAATTTGGTCAGCAACAGTTCAGAAAAATCGGTTGTTATAAGCAGTCCTTCTCAGACCCAGTGTTCTCAATCAAGATATTGTGAGTATAACTCACAAGAACTTAATCATGTGTGTTCTTTTTTAATATTTTCAAAGACGAAACACATTTGCTGCCAAACACGCACCGGTGAGTTAACATACGATGAGGCTATTTATTTAGATGATTCACCTATACTCCATTCATTATAGCATAAGACAGAAGTAAAGAAGGTTCTTTTTAGGGTACACTTTGTGGTAAACGTACATTAACCATTATTACTCTTAATATTTATGCCGAATTCATTAAAATCTACTTATATTATAGCAGCTGTCTCACTTAATTGTTCTCATTCGAAGTAAAGTATCTTCAGAATTTATGAGGCTTTTGCTTAAAAAAAAATATTTTGTCTTGCATCAAACTATATTATCGATGTAAAAACCTACAAGAAGCAGGGTTTTTATGCGAACACATTTTTACCGTCACTATAACTCCACCAAATCTAAAATATTACATAATCCCTTCATATAATATTACGTTGTGGCGGCAGGGGTTTTCAATTTGCCAGGTTATACTCAGATATGTCATCGTCATGGCAACGTCAAATGCAAATTGTCATTCCTTTTAGCACCACTGCGTCTTATTCTAAGTAATGTTATAATGTATAGAGTATAGGTACTTTTCGTTTTTAATCAGCAGTGGAATTCGGACGTTTAAGTTTACCATAACCGTCATTACTTGCATGATACGCCTACTGCCAAACACATGTCTACCCCATAGCGGCCTTTTTCATGTCATCGTTTATCATATTTCCGTAACGATAAAATGTATTCTCGATCTTTTCCCCCTAGCCTAACGGCCAGTAGTAGTAGTAGTTCTTCGTGCTATGTGTACTGACCATGATGTACTCGTAAGTATAGGTACTAAAGATTACATAGTTGACTCTTTAAAAATATTGCTAGCAAACTGCTCTAGCTTCGCTCGATACAAATCTCCAGGGTGTCTAAATTTCTGTTTTCAACGGCATTCGGTACAATCTCAACAAAAAACTTTCCATTCACATATCAGTAGAACTTTCCGTGGAAAAACTCAAAACCACACCAAACTTAATGATTTAGTTTTAAACGAATACGCTCACAAAGCCGGATGGATTTTTTATACTACACTAGATTAGATATCACAAATAACGACCGTGTTGAAACTGAGTTGAATGAATATTGCAATTCATTTCAGCCCAATGATTAGGAAAAGAGGCAGCTGGCATGCCGGGCAATCGCCCTCGCCGTTTGATTGGAGGCCTGTCGCGAGCACCTCTTTCTGCGCCACTGCCTCGCTCTCCTGTGCTGTGGCCGGTTTCAGTGCGCCTCGTTTCCACTTTGGACTACCCACCATTGCTGTAGTGAGAGGTAAAAGGTAGTAGGCGGGCAGTTATCGGATCGGTTTGCTCATAAGAAGTACTTTTAATTTTTTATGCTTGTTACAACTTATTAAATGCGTATTTCGCTGTTATAATTTATAGGTTGTAGGAGCAGATTATTGTAGCGCAAATAAGCGACGCGAGCGTGGGCGTTTCAGCAGTGTTCTGAATGTTTTACGTTTAGCGACATAATAATCGCTCAGCGATAATTGCTCGTGGGCGATTGTCCTAAAAAGCGAGCAGTTACATAAAATTCAGAGTTGACATGTAGGCAGAAAGGAGATCGCTCTTCCAATAAATCCGCTTTTAAGGTTTCAGATATTATTTTATTATATAAAATGTACTTAGCTAAAACTTATTAACAATATTATAAATGCGAAAGTTTGTGAGGATGTATGCATGTATTCATGTATGCACGCGAAAACTACTGAACGGATTTGGATGAAACTTTACAGTAATACTAGACTACTAGATTTGACGTAGTTTGACCATAATATATCACGATAATGCGGGCAAAGCCGCGGGCGGAAAGCTAGTAATTAATATAATAATCTGCTGAACCAAATGAAAATCGCCAGTAACGAACATCTCTTTCGACTTGTTGGCGGATTTAACCACTGGGTGCCTGTCTGCAAAGTTACCAACCTATACTCCATTTATTAAAGCATAAGACAGAACTAAAAAAGGTTATTTTTAGGGTACACTTTGTGTTAAAAGTATAATAAACATTATTACTTTTAAGATTTATGCCGAATTTATTAAAATCTACATAAATAGCAGATGACACACTGAATTGTTCTCATTGAAAGTAAAGGAACTTCAGAATTTATGAAGTTTTTGCTTAAGTGAATTATTTTGTCTTGCATCAAACTATATTGCCGATGTAAAAACCTAAAACAAGCAGGGGTTTTTATACGAACACATTTTTACTGTCACTATAACTCTACCAAAACTAAAATGTTACATTATCCCTTCATACATTGTGGCGAAAGGGGTTTTCAATTTTGTCAGGTTATACTCTGGTATGTTATCGTCATGGCAACGCCAAATGCAAATTGTCATTCAATTTAGCCCCCCTGCTTCTTATTTCTAATGTTATAATGAATGAAGTATAGTTCACTTTGCAGAACAGACACACCTTCAGAGGCAGGTTATGGTTAATTGGTAGTTATCAGTTCACTGGTTTTGGTTTAATTTGGTACACATTCTTTATTCTAAATGTTGTAATTGGAACGCTAGCGCACTTTGATTGCAGCAACTATATCACGTGAGTTAAAAGGAACTAAGGTGAACCTCCTATTACGGCGGTAACCAAAATCTACTACAATTACGGCGGATTCTTATTTTCATGATTTATTCTCATTGAAATTAGTTTAGGTACACCAAAATGGAATTTACTCATTCAAAGTCGTTTACTTTATTACATATCTGACAAGGTAGACGTTACTCTTCAAAAAGACCCCCTGCGACAGGATGTTCCCATGTAAACGCAGAGCGACTCAAGTTAGTACACTCATATTGAAATAAATAATTTTTTATAGTGATATTATACTGTTCAATTTCATCAGTATGTAATTTTTTATATGATAGTTTTATTGTTATTTTTACCATATATTTAGGGCTTTTTTAATATTTGTAATAGAATATATACCCAATATGGTATCATCCGTATTAGGGAAAATAGAGCTTCATATGTATTTGCTTATAACTTACAATTTATTAGGTTATTCAGTTGTTTACGTTTAATTTTACTTATGTTTAATTAAACCAACTTAAAACCTTTTTTGTGGTATGTTTTTTTCTCTATTTTCTATTTAAATGTGAAAACTGTGATTGCGAGTACATACTTCCATAAAATGAACTTCATAGAACCTAATACGGACCTAACATGTGTACTGTAATTCGTATTTTAGGGTTAAGGAAAAATTGTTACGGAGGCTTAACCATAAGTTTTTTTTTTTTTTATGCGCCAGACAACACACCTCTTGTAATGGTCTCGAAGTAGGGATTAACATCCCTGTGTTACGAGGTACCACACAAGGAAATAAGCCAGGGGCGTCTCCCAGCACACCCAGACCCGAGTCAATTCAGAAAATATCGTTTCCTGAATTGACCCGACCGGGAATCGAACCCAGGACACTACGAAAATCGAGGCGAGAAACCGTGCTGCAGCGCACTGCGCCAATCGTGTCGTCAATAAGTTTAACTTGTTGTTTACATATAAGTTTAACTTGTTTTGCTGGAATTCAATTCTTTTTTCTATTTTTATTCTTATATCATTCTTTTGATAAATCCGAAACTAAAAACGTACAAAGTAGAAGTGAGTGAAAGTAGAGAGAGACTGTGAAGAAAAATAGTGCAAAGCCAACACATACGGTTAATGTTGTAACTATGGAACCAACCAATTTACATAAAACATGACAAAACAATTTTTTGGAGATGCTAAACAACTACGGGTAAAGTAAAATGTAGACGGCGGTTTGTATTAGAATAATAAACTATAAACCTAAAAAATCCATTACATTTGTATTCTGTAAAAGTCAGTGCTTAGCTTTCATTACCGTAGTCCCCGATCTAATAGGAAAATAGTTCAGAGTCTAAAAATAAAACACTATTGGTTAGTATAATGGTAATGCACGGAACCCCAGTACATTTAACGTTGTGATTCTGACCCTCCATTTTAGTAGCCGACTACCGCTGTAATTAGCTCAAACCTTAGTTTATACCGATATAGGGAAAAACAACCTAAGCACTTGAATATGCATTTTTTTCTTTTTAATCACTTCAAAAACATACAGTGTCAGGAGCAATGTAAATTATAATCTATCTTTTTATCAAAACATTTTTTTTCGGTCTTTATGTTATTTGTAAATGCTTATTTTCCTTTCTCACCTTCAAATGTTGCCATTTGCCTCTGTAATAGGAGCTTTTAGCATAGTAATCGACAGCTTAGACTTAACTCTTATTACAAATAGCGGCCTACTTCGACGTTTGTGTAGTCTTGATGATATTTATGTGAACAACCTAACCTAACGTCTATAAGTGATCTTCTGACAAATGTTAGGTTCTAAGAGGTTTTAATTTCTCATCATTATCAGTAGTATTAAGTACAATATTACTATCCCAATTTATTGACATTAATAATATGATAAGTTGGATGCACTTACCTTTTCAGGTGATACTTAAATGCCAGCGGAACAGAAGACTTAGAACTATTGCTGCACATCGAACTACATCTGAAATAGCTGACTCAACACCCGCCCTCTAATTATACGGCTGCTCCGAGGACAATGTTTTACCAACACAAATAGATCACGTACAATCTCGACGAGAGACGTCGTACTTATTTATTAATTTTACACATATAGGCCTGTATTCTGAAACAAAATCTGTATTTGAGTATAGATCTGAGTGACGTTTTTGTATGAACTGACGTTTTCAAATCTCTACTAAAGTACGGGGGGGTTTTGTTCAAAATAAATGTATGGGGATGACATAAGCGGATTATGGCATCCTCATACATTGAACGATTTCTATTGTAGGAATGATCGTGGCGTGTTGCTCTTGGCTAGCCCCCCAGATCAGTGCTTGTGTACGATTCGAGAATACGGGCCTTAGATTAGTAGATAGTTGTCTACTTGGTCGCTACAAAATACTCTCGTAGAAAACTTTGAAATTTGAATTCATTGGTGTGTAAAAAAGACGTTTTACTTGCGTTTGTCCTTGTAGAAGACGCTTGTTATAATCATTCTCTATTCATTTATACGACTTCTTGGCTGTGCAAAAACAGCACTCAAAGTCCAGAAGATCTGGGTTCAAATGCTGGTCGGGTGAAGCGTGTTTTCGGATTTTCAGGAACATGTTTGTTATCAAAAATCCGCATTAGGCAATCGTAGTTATTAACCCGATACGCATCAACAGTAGCGATAATATCACATTAATGAAGGCCTTTGTCCATCAGTAGGACAGAATATAGGCTAATAATAGGTCATTATTGTTATGCTGGCTTACCTGTTTCACATTATTAAGTCATTGTAGAACAAATGCAACATGTCCGTAACATACATTTTGTCCCCATGGGAATGTGAAGATCGATTCCACTACCCGCAGTAAAAATACAGCTCGTCGCCTCACTGCAAACGACTGACTGCAATAGGTAGTATCCGATGCTAAAACCAGTCATTTGCGGTCTTTACCTCCCAAGTTCCGTACGAAGCTAAGCTAGGGCAATCCTTTCATAATGAATCCTACTGAGCTAGCCGCTCATATCTAACTGTTGGCTGCAATAGGTAGTATCCGCAGTAACCGGTAAATGCTGGATCGTAATATGCGTCTCCAGGCTTCCGATTTTGGTCCTTACGAAGCCAATTGCGAATGCTCTCATATTTAAAGCTACAAAAGCCGCTTCATCTGTAACCACTGACTCCATTAGGCAGCGTCCGGCGCCACAGCTCTAACGCGACCAGCCACAGTCCACTGCAGTATCAGGTCAGCGGTCGCCCCCACAATTACCTCTACGGAATTGGCAATCCGCTCGCGGGCTCGACGGATTCGCGCTACATTCAACTATTGGTAGGGTTGCTGAGAAAAAACTAATTACAATAATTATTGCTAAGCATTATTTAAGGGCTTTTTGGGACACATTTTACTAAAATTAGCAAGACAAAATGGACCAATTCACATACCCAAATAATCAATCTTAATTTACTGGTAGATTTTATTTTACCTGGAAAATTTACAAAGAATTTGTAAAACAGAATAAAGCGAGTTACCTGAAAATGTACATATATAGGTGAAAATATATAATAGTCTAGTCCTAGGTGTTTTTGAGTCTGGGTGGTTGACTTTTTGATTACCTCTTAAATTCCTACTGAAAATATTTTTAAGTTACAATCAACAATATTATATATTTCCGAAAGTTTAATTGTTGCACAACAGTAGTATTCATTTCGAAAGACACAGCTTTCTGTTCGCTTAAAAAAGGTTTGAAAATAGGATTATCAATGTTTTAAAATTTTATCAAATTGAATTTGTGGTCTACAACCACATAACAGCGTTATCTCATTATAGCTGAACAATGTAGCGACAACGCTATTGTTTCTACTTTATCCTCTGTATACAAACCCTAAACAGGACTCCGACCCCAAAATTCCCAAAGATTCAAAACCAAAAAGCTCTCCAACGAATGCCCAATGTCTACTGATGTACTGAACAAATTAATAAAGACAGTGGAAGTGACACTTATACAGGCTCTGCTTAGTTTGACGTCACTGTCTGTAAGATACCCAAGATAATTATACTAATTCTTATATCTCACATTTAGTGTAATATACTCGTATATTGTAATTTTGTATTAAGAGAGAAATAAATCAATCAATCAATCAATCATCAGATGGGCTACTTGACTTTTAAAACTATTCCTCTCATTAGGAGTGTTTGTAAGATAATTTAGATGGTGATTCCTGCTATCGCCTGCAAAATGTTATCTGTCATCCGCTTAAGTTTCAGCCCTACCATCCCCGTCTATAGTCTTGTCATAATCAACTGGGTTGTTTTCAATTCAGCGAGGAGTCGGCGCGTCACATGTAATTTAGCACAACACTGCTCCGGGCTCTGGGGTGTATTCACTTATTCCGAGCGCCACAATGGGCCATGAAAATTAGTTGGAGTTTCTCGCGAAGGGAAATTATGTCAAACAAATACGGGGGCACGATAAGCAAATGTATATTATTCTTGTTTTTAACTACTCCACCAGTCAAACTGGAGTATTTTAGAAATATCTTACTCACATGACCAACCCAAAAAAAGAATCCTATCATCTTTTACTTAGTAACTCACGACAGACTATTCGCATGCGCGGTATGACTAGCTAGATTATATAGGTACCTAAAGCTTCCCAGACAAGGTAACGTCACGGGACAGATACCCCTATTGAAGTCATATTTCTTTAGCCTTTTTTTTATAACATTGCTTCGCTGGTGTTTCGCTGATTGTACTTTTAATTTCGGAGTGTACAGAGGCGTTCCTATGTCTATGGCGTTCTTATGTCCGCAGCACAAGATGCCCCTATGTGAAGGTTGATGTGAACGCCTCTGTACCAAGCCTACACTCTGAAATGAAATAACACTATTTTTGTCTCTCAATAAATTCTACTAAACCGGATTTACGCAGTTCCGCTTGATTTCGCAAACACTGCATCCGGTTATCTGACAATTGAACATGAGCACTGATCGTTACTTTTCTAGATAACATATTTTGTACAAGGTACAGCCTCCATGAAAATAATTACGACAAGAGGAAACGTACAAAAATAAATTCTCGTATCTAGAAGATTGTCCGTATTACAGACTAGGAAGATTGAAAATTGATACCTAAGACTACATAAGGACTGAAATTACTTAATTCTAAATTCTTCTATTCTGATAGTATTACTAAATAAAAGTTCGACAACATGTTTGAATATACATATACTCGTACTTAAGTATTTTATTAGAACATCATACTAAAAATCAAACAGCCTGAATGTTGAATAGTTAAATAGGCAGTTGAATCAGCCGCTAAATACTTATGAATTATTGCTGAACATAGGCAATATTCATCAGTAGATACCTATATGTATTAATTGTGTTTAAGTGTTTCCTCCTTCTAATCCTATGAGTATTTGAATTAAAGTTCAAGTGAAGACATTAATACTGGCTGCAATAAAACAAGTCTTATACGTCACGCTATTTAAAAATGGTGAAAACGATGGCTAAATAATTCGACAAATTCATGTAAAAATAATCACAATCATTTATAGTTTTATGTGTTACATAGGATGGTAAAAAATTGTAAATATATGCACATACACCCTGTAAGGGCACAACGACATTAAAATAACAAAAGTGACAACATTAAACTATTTTAACTACAAATATTTACATAACAAAAACAATTACACACTTAAGTTATTACACAATTTTATTCAAAAAACTCTTTCAAATTATAAAAACTTTTTACAATCAGATAGTCTTTCAAGGTTTTGATAATTTATTAGCATTAATAGCATAGACGATTTCAAACACTTTCTACCTAGTTGAAACCTATTTTATACGGTATCATGCCTTATTGGTTAGTAAAGCTAGATCAATCATTAATTATCATATTTTGTAAGTGGTGTGCTTTTGTTTGTCGCTTTGGCTGTCTAAAGAAACCGTTTAAAGAAGCAGTATGATAACAGTCCGGGTACGTCTACCACGAGTTGCCACTTTAAATATACATTATCGTTCGCGTAAAAAAATGTGTTGGGATGAAACATGACATGGCAGTGTCAAATCCTAATACATTTTTTTACGCGAACGATAATGTAAACTTAAAGTGGCAACTCGTGGTAAACGTACTGGCTCGTTTGTCGCCGCGTGCAACCTACTCGCAAGATGGACCACAAGGACGTTTCATCCTCATGCCGTGTTTACGCTAGACTTCAAGGCAACCGGCACTGGAAACAGATCCCTAGATAAAATTTTTTTATTCTTATTGGCATCAGACTTTTTCTTTTCTTATTTTCAAAGGAGTGCCAACAGCTATCTTTATTAGTCAATGATATAATTCAAGAGATCTAAATAACCATTGACTGGATTCTCAATTTGCTAACAAGCAGGATTAACTTAGAGTGACCGAAAACGCACTTTAAATCATATTTGATAACAAAGAGTGAGGGAAAGGGCAGTCGTCACTTATCGAGTTTTAGGGTGAGTAGTTTTCAAGGAACAATGTCAACAACTTTGTTCTACTCGTAAATCGGTTGCATTTTACTATGCCAAAAATGCAACTCCATTTGTTTGTCGCAATTGATTTATCTTCCACGACGCACGGAAGTCCTTCTTGAAAGCAAAAAAGCGATTAAAAAACGTGCTTTTATTGCAAATCCGATAATTTTCATTAAACGTGTCTTTAGAGGTTAGAAGTAACATCGACCAATCCTGAGTCTTCCCGCGCGTATCTTGATATGCCATGGAGGAAAGTTGTTCATGACGCAATAAGTGTTTACGGAATGATTTTTAAATCGCATTCGACAAGGTAACAAACGACAAGGTTACCTGTTGCCGCCCAGAGCGCTTCCGCTTCGGCCCATCGCCACACTCGCTTTTCCCTACACTGCGACTAACATAATAATATCGCTTTACATAATCTGATTAACAGTGTTTTGCTTCCAACTTTAGTATAGTGTGTGTAACTTAAGTGAATATTATGTGATGTTGGAAATGAGGATAGGAGCCGTATCATAAGCCCTTAGAGCAATATTGAAACTATAATTGATATTACGCATACGTCAACATCATAATGGTATTTGCCTAAGGTTGACATTCAGACATCATTCTCTTAGTAGGTAAGGCTATTTTAATATTCTTAGAGGTTATGGTTCAGTTGTAGAACTTATAAAAACTCGTGGGCGTAATAAAATACGATCCACATTACCAACATCTGACTTTAATGTAAACGCTGTCGTTCTGTCTACAAATACAACATATTTATTAACGTGTTTATTTATTACTCTCAACCAGGTAAAATGAGATACAGTAAGACTAAAAGTAATGAGTTGCGTGCAGGAGACTGGTGCCTGAGGTAAGTTTTATAGAAAACCTCTACAGGCTACCATTGATACACTCCATAAGTTGAATATGCACAGTACGTACGATATTAATTTGTGAACATATGCTCATGGACAGCTCAGGTATACCTGCAATTTAGCTGAGGTATGCCTCCTACGAGAGGATGAATACTTTATTGATACATAAACCCTTCGAAGACAATACTTCTGGTGAACTATTACTGGCTAAACTCTTTCTGTAAATTATCTTAAATATAAGTGCTTATACTTAAAGCAGTATTATAAATATGCACAACCACAAACCAAATTACAAAACACTTCGTTCGTGCGTCATTTCTAATCAGTACAAGAAATATCAAAATTTTCACTGACTTTACAAATGGCATAGCTTATACATTTTAGGTTCCAAAATAATATGTTTGCGTAGTAGTTAACTAAATTGTTGTTACCATCGAATCACTGCACTCGACAAGCGTCAAAGGATGACAGACATGCATGTTCTGCATAATTAGATTCTCTTATTGGTACAAACTCCAGGACACGACATATTATATAATAATATAATTACCGTATCACTTTTACAGATGAGTAATGTGTAAATTTGCTTCACTTTTCATACCTAATATTAAGACGTTTGTCGTAGCAATAAAGTTGTTAAAAGATTCGAAATAAACGAATAATAAAGTTAAATACACTTTTATATGATAAAACGTTTTTGAGTATTTAATGAATTATATAAGTCTTGCTAATTTAAATTGCAGGCAATTCCTAAAATTCCATACGTGCCAATGTTAGCGCATACATTGGCACGTATGACATAAAAATTACTCAAAAAAAAATTGTGTGTCGCTCTCGAAACACAGTGTAATATTTTTCTTTTCTTTTTCTAAAGGTATATAAATTATAATACATCGATAAAAATTGTAAACATAAAAAGAAATCCAAGTGTGGTAGGAGTATTCACTTGTTTAGAATTTCAATAAAGACAATTTGAGAGTAGATAAGTAAATATTCCTTAGTCAGGTGAAAATTCCTGCTGAATAAATTTCTATTGTCCCAGGTCTTTTTAAACTTCATGCGGTTACCTACCTATGGGCGCGACAAAATCGGTTTCGGTGCCGAAGTAAACTCCCCGGGAAGTTCCTCATTAATCACAATCTCGTTTCTCCCAGCCCGTGACTTAGCGAATCTGCTTAACTAATAGCTTAAGTTGAGCTAATGCCAATTAGGATTCTTCGTCGCCACTTCTTTATTTATAAAGATGGGGCACTTCTTAAACTTTTCGGATTACAGCTTTACTACCGGAATATACCATTTCAACTCCCACTGCGAAAGGAGACAAGCTATATCGTTAAATAACTAATAGACAAAATTATCGTGAAAATAGCAAACATTTGTGAATCCACATTTATGTTATCGCATCTAAATGTAGGATTATTTGTAGGCCTCGTTAACACGGTTAGTAGCCATTGTGCCAGAATTCCGGGTTCGGCCGCCGATTTTGCATTTTAATAGTAGTAGAAATTATGATAAGTAGTAAACTAGTAAACTTTAAACTATGCAGTGGTTGTTTCGATAAGCCTGGATTTCAGCCAGAAGGCGTAGGAATAGGATTGTTATTCTGTTGAACATTGATTGTAAATTCAGTCATACCAACTCTCTTTCCGCGAAGTCACGGTCGCTTTAGATCCAATACCCACTTCGTCTAAACTGAAAGCGCGTTTAGTCAGACTAGATTGTACACCTTAATTTGACTACCAACTACAACCAAAACATTTTAAAAAAAGTTGACCTTTATATTATACTACGAGGTAAGTTTTCTTGTTCCCTATATAACTAGTTAGTTATTTTCATTTTACTATTTATAATAGATTATTCAAATTTCAAAATTCAAATTCAAATTAATTTATCATAACATTAAAAAAGAACTCCATAATGCGCCTTCTGCGGCACACGAAATATATAACACAATTGATATTATCGACGAGAAGTTGCCTGTTGAATATAGGGGCATTAAGCACATTCTCACTATTAAACTATATGTGAAAACCAAACGTGCGTACACAGGCTTATTGCGGTGTTCGCTCTAGTCGGTAGGTAGTGGTGTCAGTTGGCTCGCGTTTATTATAAGCTTACAAGCGCGTCTACGCTCGTACGAGTTGCTTATATCGTACTTTTAACGTAATGTGTAACGTCACCATTTGCGAGCAAGCTCAAGTTCAGGTTTAGGTACTTCCTCGAATTTAGTTTTTTATGTTGAGGGGTAAAGATAAAAGTTGAATAGCTAGAACTGTTGTGTAGTTACATACAGATTCTGTAAACAGCTTCTATGTTTGGCGTTCATATGCTTGGCCGCATTCCAAATTTTCACCAGTAGACTTATACATTCTTATATAAAGAGGTAGGTTTTGTACAAGTTCAGCTTTGGTACAATCACCGATCCACGTGTACGCGTGTGGTTTGTCATGCAGCCAAATACACCAACTTCTTTTTTCTGAAACTGTACTACCAAATAAGTTAACAGTGCGAGAAAACTTAGCTAGCCTGTTGGTACAATAGTAGTACCAGCGATCCAGCACAAAGTAAAGCAATAATATCGCCAAAGGACGCCATAAGTCCTGGGTTCAATTCCCATGCAGGACAAACCTTACATCATGACAAACATTCTGTATTGGTGTCGCGTCTGGGTTTTTTTATGTTTTTGGTATGAATTTCCAGCTTCGCTTGCGTGAAATTCGGCTTCCCACAAAGCTCAGACGCAACTCATCGAGCCACATCTAGTTTGCAGTGAGTGTAGTTGAGCTTTATATCCGCGTTCATAGAAATGTTCCGCTATTCATCTACGCCTGACGCATGATAGACGATCGGTTTTAAAGATTTAAAGATTGTGTTCCTACCTCCGACTTCCTTCGTTTTTTTCATTTATCTGTCCTATTTTGTATTAGAAAAAAATTATGTTCTCATGTTAAGTGAATTTAATGTAATTCTTAATGAGAATAAATATCTTAAACCTTAATTTAGATATATTTAAGTAGGTTTATCAGTCTCTGAAGCCAATTGGTCGATCTTTGGTTTGCTTGTGGTTAGGGGATCTTGGTGTAAATTATCCCAAATTATTATTAGTGTTAGGACATGTTTTTAGATTGTTTAAATTTAATTTATCCTCGCAATGCAAAGTACGGTCATTAAAGGATTGTGATCAAAAAATCTTAATTTAAATTTTTGACAGTAAAGTTTTGACAGTATGAATAAATATTTAGTTAACGTCAAAACGATTTTCCACTTTTGAGCACACCTTTTCCACTGACTAGTAACAGTCTCGACCAATGATGCACCATTACTCTAAATTCCTTCTTGAGACGTTCAATCTGTTGCTGTTGTCCATAATGTATTCAGTATGTGGCAAACGAGTGTTACGTAAGCGTGTCTACTTTTATAGATTTAATGACGATACAACTCGTATGAATTTCATGTAGCATGTGTGTCTATGACCAACACGACAAATAAATAACGAGTTGTTTATTCCCCGCGGTTATTCATTTTCCCTCGTTGATTTTCCGTGAGACTGATTGCAGTACTTTACTTTACTGTTATATAATAAGAAGCTAGTTGTGATTTCATCGTTGTGCCCACTTAGATTATGGGTGGTCTTGGTGTGCTACGTTTCTTCAGCCACACGAAAACCGTTGATCAGTCTGTATTATCAAATGCGAATTTCAATTATTGGTCTTAACATATTAATGCATTCGACGAGACATAATATTCAAGGTAAGTAGGTTACTGGTAATTTACACAAAAATATACGTCGTTATTTTAAAAATGAGGAGTCACTTATTCACTTCGTGTTCTACATTGGTTTTTATTTGTGTCTCTCTACACATTATTTCCGAAGAGATGTTTACGATATATCCCGCTCGTAGATTTTATTTACATTTTAATAAATTATTCATACACGCCTTCCGGGAGTCATTTTTTAATGGTATAGGTACTGCATTAAAGTCCATTGTGTAAATCGAAATAGCTATACTACAAGATAAGCGAACATACATAATTGTTTAACATAGATTGTCATAACATAAATTGCTATCTTACACCTTGTTTGTAATCGTGTTCTGTGTCAGAGAGAGTGAGGGTGATCAATTTAACAATCTATTAAAAAGAGTAGATCACTCTCTTTTTGATAGATTGTTAACAATCTATTAAAATGCGTGTATCAGTCCTGAACATCGATAAATCTACGTTAAGTTTGCGTTCAGGTGACCATCTTCTGAGCACTATTGTTCTGCGCCCTAGTTTTGTCTAGATTTCCCCAGAGATGGCCTGCCAGCTGCAATTTTCAACATCAACATTTCAAACAATTTGCCTGTGAAAAGTCATATTTTTACACTTCTAGGGTAACATTTACGGCATTCATTAGACATGCAAAAGCATATCTCCATTTACTTGGAGTCAAAGACATGTATCACTAACTGTAGTTTGATATCTTGTGTTTAATAAGTTCGCCAGATTCTGTACATAGTTTCGTATACCGGGTGATTATCAAAAGACTCACAAATAACGATTTGGCATACTCAATAGGTGGTTCAAGCAATTTTTTTCACGTTTTTGTCCTAACTTAAAAAACAAATTAAGTCACTTTCAGACTCAGCATGCGATAAAGTGATTGGGAATTTCGTTTTCAGATTGTGATCCATTTCATTTAGTTAGTGTACCTCGTGAGAATTACGCATTAAATGCTACCTTCGAATTTCACTTATCTGAATTAGTTTGAGTCAATGATACATTTTCTCGGCATACGTAAATCCGTTTAATTGCATCAAATCCGGAACAACCATAATCAGGCCCTTCTGTATTTCCTTATGCGATCTGATAGCACAAAATATTAGTGAAATTTGGGCGAGAAAGATAATATCATAATATTAAATACATTTCATAAAACAATGACCTACTTTCAGTCTTGCGTTGACGTAATCCACCTTCTGTAATGTAATGGAAAATATACTCTGGTTCAATAGATGGTATTAGGAGCTGGCACAACGAACGTTTTATTATGAAACAGAGGAAAATCTGCGAACGGTAAACATGTTATGAAATACTATATTTCTGTATGAATAAAGACAAGTAGATCCTGCTTACGGGTCACTGGCTCAGTAATACAATAAAACCTATTAGGTCTAACTCAAACAATTGGTACTGACTCTGGCGAACACGGTGTTGGATCTTCTCGAGACATGACGAATTCGTTTTCAGGCCGGGTAAAAATAACAGAGATATTTGTGATCACCAATCTGTTTTGATCAATCTTCATCAATGTGATACCTTGATTAAAATTATTATGTATTTTATTTTTAATTTATTCATCATAAGAAACATTGTGTACATGAAAAATATTGTGACAAAATCATAATCGGTTTTATAACATATTTGCTCGTACAGGGTCTCTTATTTCACCAATTTCAATATCGTATTGTATCTCATTACGCACTTGTGCGTTATTGTAATGTAAAACGCACGAGTTTTTTTTTATTAAGGTAAAACGCACGGTTTTTCAAGATGCTCCGTCTAAAACGAAGGGTATTTTTTAGATCTTAGCAAAGAGTTTTTATGTCAGAAAAGAGGTCAACATTTTATGAATAAAATTAACTTTGGGAGATATAATATAATTAATAAACATTTAATTCTTTAATTTATTTAATTTTGACAATAAATTACAATACTGGCTGTTTTTTATGCCTTTGCCTTAAAAAAAGCGCTGATGTGCGCGCATCGCTAATTTGTGAACAAGTAAAAATTTTTATAACTGTTTTAACAAGTGATTAAACATTTAGGCACATATTTGTTTAAGAAAGTCCGATTTTTATTTATTTCCTCGGAAATATGTTATAAAACGTCGTATGACATACGTGCGCTTTGATAATTACAGCCTCTGCTTTCTTGTAGCCCTCGCCTACGGCTCGGGCTAGCAATATCGCCTCGGCTGTAATTTTCAACTTACCGCACTTATATCATAATGTACTATTATAACATATTTGCTCGTAAAGGGTCTCTTATTTCACCTATTTCAATAACGTAATGTATCTCATTACGCACTTGTGCGGTAATGTAATGTAAAACGCACGAGTTTTTTTTATTATGGTAAAACGTACGGTTTAGCAAGTTGCTCCGTCTAAAACGAACGGTACTTTTTTAAATTTTAGCAAAGAGTTTTTATGTCAGAAAAGAGGTCAACATTTTATGAATAAAATTAACTTTGGGAGATAAAATATAATAAATAAACATTTAATTCTTTAATTTATTTAATTTTGACAATAAATTACAACCATCTGTAACAAAAACACAGAAATATTAATTTACTTTATTAGTAATACTGGCTGTTTTTAATGCCTTTTGCCTTAAAAAAAGCGCTGATGCGCGCGCATCGCTAATTTGTGAACAAGTAAACATTTTCTAACTGCTCTAGCAAGTGATTAAAGATTTTATTTGTTTTAGAAAGTCCGATTTTTATTTATTTCCTCTCAAATATGTTATAAAACGTCGTATGACATACGAGCGCTTTGATAATTACAGCCTCTGCTTTCTTGTAGCCCTCGCCTACGGCTCGGGCTAGCAATATCGCCTCGGCTGTAATTTTCAACTTACCGCACTTATATCATAATGTACTATTACTGCGCACCTTTGATACATTAAAAACATGCGTAGAAAAAAAATAGACAGGGTATTACAATATTACGTGCAGTAGTATGTACGTTAAATTACCTTAAAAAATTTTTTTTTTGTTTTTGGAACCTAGCTTGGGAACATCAAATACTAACAATTTCTACTTACCTACAGGTAACTCAAATTCTTAATTAATTTCATTAGTGAATATTTTAGGTTTTTTTGATTGTTTGTTTTCATGAGTTTCCTAAGGAAGGCTGTTTATAAGTACTGGTGCAATTATTATTTACTTATGTCATAAATTCATTCACTTGCTAAAGTTATATTTCAATAAACTGACGTAACTTTTATTAAGGTCTCGTGCATCGGAAGGCTAACTAAGCTTTTTGTCTCGACTACTCAGAGCGAAGTCACATTGCTCCGTTGCCTTGCGTCGCCTCAACGCAGTAGCGCGTTGTATACAACACGTGTAGTGCGACGCTTTAATGAAAAACCATAGACAGTTATAAATAAATATTACACCAATTATTACACCAAGATCATCTGACCGCAAACTGAGCATAGCTTGTACTATGGGTCTCAGAGACTGAAACACATACTTAAATATTTCTAAATACATAATTAAATAGATAATAACACCCATACACACAACAAACAAATGTTCGTCACATAAATGTTCGTCATGGGTGGGGATCGAACCCACGACCTCCATTGCTAAAGGCAGGATCGCTGCCATTGCACCAACAGGCCAGTTTAAGTCTAAGTCTAAGTAATCTTACACCCTACTATCAAATTTATTCAGGGTTTGCATGAAGATGCAACGCAATGAAATTAACACTAAAAACAAAATTCTAACTGTACCGCTTCTCCCTATTCACTTAGGTGACCACTGAAAATCAGCGTCGTGGTGCTATTTCACTGCGGCACACGCTGAGTGGTAGCCTATTTGACACTTTTTGTAATATTTTTTGTCTATGTTTGTAACCTCTGTGTATTTTAAGTGTCAAATTAAATTAATTTATATTTCTATGTCATTGCCAGTTACTAACTACTCTATAGGTACTTGCAGCCACAATCAGTACTACACGAAGGGTGGCTGTACTAGATCGATGTTCACGTGACTCTCAACAGGTAGTCTATAATAGAGTCCATGGAGTTCTGAGGCGAACCTGCGGCCGTAGGGCTGCCACCAAGCACAAACTATCAGCTAAAAACGATCTGACATTTCGCAAGCAAGTTCAAACATTCTGTGGGAAGTAACTTTCGACCTAAAACTTTACATCCTCAAACAAACAAGCTTGCGGAACTTAGTCAATCTTAGTTCAACCTAGTTTTGTTCTTTTAGCTTAATCAACAGCGACAACAAGATGCTAATCTTTATCGGGATTACATAAATCAGGGTAAATGTATTGGGAATTTGATATAGACAGAGTTACTAGTTTATCCAAATATGACTACTACCGTATTCTCTTACAAGCCGGTTAGAAGTCCTGCTTTTGGTTATGATACATTAAGTCCCGATAAGAATAATAAAGAATCTTTAATAATAGTAAAGAGTCTTTATTTTCTTCACAAAAAGAAATGAAAACAGAAAGATGGTACAGTTATGTTCATAATTGTTAATATGGCATTGTGTACTTGGTATGTATTGTTTTATTATTATGATTATTTGCAAAACCAATTTCAAACGATTATTTAATTCATATTCATGTGCATTATTTGGAATGACATCAGCTTATTCTTTCCTCTAACAATAAAACCATATATTTTGCACGTTGTATTATTTTTACTGTAACTATAGGTATACCCTTTTGGGATAAAAAATTAGTGAGGTGATGAAATGAGTATATATGATTAAATAATGAAGCTTTGCTGAGATATCTGTATAATCTAGTATTTACACATATTTACATATTGAAATTAGCATATGAAAGCCACATAATAATGTTAAACTTAGCTTTATTTGGTTTGTGACTAACTTTACTTAGAACATGTATCTGATTGAATATATCTAACAAGTTTTTTCGCAGGTAGCCAGGCACAGCCCTGCTAGAGAATAAGTTCATTCAAAACATCGCGCTTCGCCGCCATTGAGGGATTGAGGCCGAGACGCTTCTAACGAATAGGTACGCTAAGGGGCTCTCACAGTTACGTATTTTAAATACGAGTCTTCAAACTATTACTTATTAGTGTCACCTTAGAGTCATTTTAAGCCAACTATTTGGCCTTTTGTTAGAGGAAAAGATAAGCTGATGTCATTCCAAATAATGCACATGAATATGAATTAAATAATTGTTTGAAATTAGTTTTGCAAATAATCATAAAAATAAAACAATACATACCACGTACGAGTACACAATGCCATATTAACAATTATGAACATAACTGTACCATCTTTCTGTTTTCATTTCTTTTTGTGAAGAAAATAAAGACTCTTTACTATTATTAAAGATTCTTTATTATTCTTATCATTCAGCTTAACCATACGTGCACATCTGTATTAGGTACATTATAAGTTATTTCGATAAATGTAATACCCTCTCATGTGTCAGGGACAGAACCTCTTCTCAAGACTAACAATTGTTGTTATGTTTCATTTAAGTACTTAAACTCTCAACTAAGTGCCATTGCACTTTCCATCGCTTAACTTTAACATAAAGTTGATCCCATACTTTATGTCAAGAACGAATTAAAAGTCAAAAGCAATAAATGTTAGTACTTTAAGTTAAGATTAGCTCTGGTCAGACCACCCCTCGCGTGACATTGACTTGTACCTACATATTGTACATACCCTACAAGTATCTGCAAGGAGACGATTTCTGGCTTTAATTGTTAATTACTAGAAAAAGAGATGGTCAGCAGCTGGAATGAGTTTAATATGTAAAAGCAATTTCAAAGTTTCCTTATTTGAATCGGTTATTTAGAAGGATTCTAAGAGTAAGAATTCAGGAAATATTTACGTACATCTATGTAACAAAATGATGACCTAATTCCGCACCATCTAGTTATGGTAAGAACTACTCAAAACTAATTTATTTCCTTCGACAAACTGCTTTTCCCTGTACTGCTTTGTTTACGTTAAGTTGCTCCCTAAGAAAACACAGGTGAAGTATTTTGTCAATCATTAGGGCGGAGTGCGCGGAGAGCGGCCTGACTTCGCCTGCGGCAGTCGAGCGCCGGCGGTCGACACGACGACGCGCTACGACGCGGCTGCGAACTCGTAGCGCGGCACGCGACCGTAGTCGGTAGCGCTACGGAAAGTGCGTACACACAGTCGCTCTCGAAAAGTAATTAATAAAATAACCCGTTAAAGTGACGTATTTTTTCTTTGTTTTTGGTTAATAACTATTACTTTCAAAGAAAAACTTTAATTTCTTACATGAGTAAACTATGTTTTTAAAAATTCAATAAAGACTCATTACTAGCACATAACTTAACTTTTTATACGCTGAACCACTGGGATATAAAATTTCAGCACACGAGCATAATGAGTTTTCTATGTCCGACATAAAGCGAACCGGTTTTAATTGAGTAACTTTAGTTTGCTTGCTCCATCGATTACATTTCTAATTAATGCATGCCTTACAATGGTTAATTGATTCCAGCGTTTCCAGCTATATAAGTTGTTTCGGAAACATGAGACAGATTTACGAAAAGGGTAGCGAACAATGCTGATGTTCAAGTTTTGTTAAGATTTTTGCTAACGTTACTAGACATAGTCCATCTAGGCTTGTCCATTATTTCGAGTCTAATACTAATAATCTAAACTAGCCATTTGCCACTGCTAGGCAATTTATATAAGGCAAAAGCTCATGAAATATCAACTGAAATACTGAAGTGACCCTAAATGATATTTTATGCGGATTTTACTAATGGATTTTGTAGTGTTCCTTGAAAAGGTTTATAATTTATGAATATTAATTAATCCTGAGCAA
Organism: Udea olivalis; assembly: GCA_947369235.1. Lineage (NCBI taxonomy): Eukaryota > Metazoa > Arthropoda > Insecta > Lepidoptera > Crambidae > Udea > Udea olivalis. The sequence continues at coordinate 10,062,259 of OX376341.1, read as the reverse complement.
AAGCACCTAACTATAAATAGAAGCCAACCATACCCTGCAGCAACTCTATTATAAATTTCAAGGAATCTGTCAGTAAAGTTGATTATGAACATTTTATTCTTGGTCAACTCACTTCTACTATATTGATAATTAATTTCCAATTAAGTATTTAATATTTTTTTTAATGAAATGTTTCATCACTATCGCTATGAGAGCGTCGTGGACTACTGGTTCAGCACCCGAACTCAGATCGTGGATCGTGTGGTCCCGAGTTCAAATCTGACCAGAACCAAAATCTTTGTGTTCTTTGTTAAATATCCGACTTACTCTCCGGTGATGGAAAACATCGATAAAAAACCAAATCAACCCGGATAACGGCGGAGGCTCACCACCTACCACATTGGGTTCTAATACCATTGGTGAAAAGTGGGCTTCCGAGTGTTTCGTTCACCATGACGACACAGTCACTTGCCTCTGACTACCCCGTTTGGGATAAAGTCGTGATGATATGCATGTATGTATGAATGAGATCACTATCTTGGACTGCATTGGCACCCCGGTCGAATGTGATCCTGCTAGTAGGCACAGTAGTGCTTCGGGTCACGGGCTCAATCGCCAAAAAGACACATTAAGTAGTAAAAAACTGAGCACTTTGCACAGAAACTGAAACAACATGCATAGATTTAACTCTGACGGTTTGAAAATATTGTTGGTATACTGTCACAAAGACTTCTTATCTTAACTTATAACGGTCATCAATGAATTTTTCATATCTGCAATATTCATTTTCGAAGTAATATTGAAGTATTGTTATAACTAGTTGATTTAAAAGTTTCTTAAAGTAGAACCTCTACGTTCGTTTCAAAGCTATAGGTTATTAATTTTAAACTGATCCAGTAATCAGCACTACCGTTCGGTACCTATTGCTTAATTTTAACACTCTGTATGTAAAGTTGTATGAGTATAGTATACGCTCAGATATCATCATCATCTAAGGCGTTACTGCCGCGGGTGGGCCTTAGCCTGGTCAAGTACACCCTTCCAGACCGCTCTTTTTAGGGCTTTTTCCTTCCAACTCTTTACACCAATATTCTTTAGATCTTGTTCGACGCCATCCAGCCATCCAGTCATCTAAGCTTCGGTCTACCTCGACTTCTTCGGCCGTCTGGCGGCCCCTCTAGCAGACGTTTGGGTACTCTGGACTGTCCATCGTAGGCGTCCAATCTTTATGGTTTTTATGACGACGTCTGATATAGCTCGTGGCTCGCTCAGATATGAATAACAATAATTATGTTTAAAATGTATTTGTAACATAACAACGTTAACATTAAATTAATCGCGCACTTGATTGAATAAACCGCACTGTTCGTCTGTTCTCGCATTCACGTACTCACATCAAAGCGACGAAAAACGACGCGGCCTGTATCTTAATAAAATTATAAAATGTGACTTTGCTCCATTAACTTTGTTATTTAGGGTTAAACGTATTTTGCAAAGGGAAATGGGAGCTTCCTTATCAAAACAAAAGTCGTAAAAATTTAAAATGTCACTCGTAATTCTTTAAACTTTCGACATTCGTAACGGTTATCTTTTTTAGAGAAGTTTTATAATTTTATTATCTACCTAAGCATTTAACTTGCTAAATGTAAAAAAAAACGTTTAATTATAAGCGCACAGGAAATTCTAAAGTTAAAATAATATATTATTGATCATTAAATATCTGGGGTAATCTCCACCACAGATCATTTGACCCAAAACTAACCAGAGCTTTTACTATTGGGCATTCAGACCCTGAAAACGTCTTTAAAAAAAAACACGTTTATCCAGTTCAATTGGGTTTACAAATTAAGGCGATATTTCAAAAAGTTAACTTAAACACGTGGATTGAACATGTCACAGCCACAATGTTCGGCGCTACGGGCCGGGTGCAAACGGACCAGTCGCACTGCTTTCCTACAGTAATTTTCCATTCATGTTTGTAACCTATCCAAGAAACTCTGCGATGGCAAACGTGGATTAGTATTTTCTTGGAACTATCCAGTGTGCGGTGGCATTAAAAACCACTTTATCATTTTAAATCTCCTTCTTTTCTCAGCGTGTGGGCTTCGAGTGAGTAAGAATAGACACTAATCTCTGTCGAGCGACTAGTCGAATATGTATTTACGCAACAATGACTTAGTTTTCTTTCCTAAAATGTGTGAGATTCATTATTATAAACATAAACTAAATATTGAAATACTATTTAATTTCATTGTTAAGTGGAATTGAAACAAATGGTTTTTCATCATAATAATCAACCTTATAAGTGTCAATTGCCCAACATAAGACTTCCCGAAATACTGCGGCCACCGCCTTACAGGTAGGCGTCCCACACTGTTCTTGCCATAAAATATTTTACATAACTTTTCTGCCCCGAAAGCCACTAGTACATTTGGCAGTTGTGTGCCCCCCCTACTTCCACTTCAACTTTCTGACCCGCTGGACTACGCTTGACTTTGACTTTAGTTCTCGGATTCTCTCATTGTATTTACGCAACAATGAGTTAGTCAATTCTTCCCTAAAATGTCTGAGATTCATTATTATCAACATAATCTAATTATTGAAATACCATTTAATTTCATTGTTAAGTGTAATTTAAACAAATGGTTTTTCATCATAATAATCCACCTTACCAGGTGTCAATTGCCCAACATAAGACTTCCCGAAATACTGCGACCTCCGCCTTATTGGTAGGCGTCCTACGCTGTTCTTGCCATAAAAAAAATTAAATAACTTTTCTGCCCCGACAGCCACTAGTACATTTGGCAGTTGGCAGTGACCCGCTGGACTACGCTTGACTTTGACTTCAGTTCTCGGATTCTCTCATTCTTTATTTGGTGTATTCTTGACGAGTATGGCCTGATCAGATGTGAGATATACCTACCTAGCTTATTAGTAGCAGTCATAAAGTAGCCTATAATCTATCACTTCCAAAAGTAATAAAATCTTAGTATACGGAGGTAATGGTCTCTACCATTCCTCCGTATACTAAGTTAATTTGGTATAGCCTGTCTATTTTAAGACCGTTTCACTATGCTTGTAGTAGTGACATGAACTGACATACCAGTATGACATCCGCTATGAGCGAGAACTAATTGACACCAGTGTCACCCAAGGCCCGTATTCTAGAATCATAATCAAGGATTGATCTGTACTTGAGTTGAGATTTGAAAACGTCAGTTAATACAAAAACGTCACTCTATCAGATCTATACTCAAGTACAGATTTTGTTTCAAATTAAGGGCCTCAGACAGTTTGTATGTCACTCCTACAAGGATAGTAAAAAGGTCTTCCTGAGATAGAACAGAACGTCTTTAATATTAATTTGGTATGATTAATGATTTGAGGTAATTAATAATAATGTTGAGAAAATAATATTAAAGATAAAATATAGTTATTAAAAGTTTAGTCTGTTTTTATAAACACGACTGTATGTTTTCTAAAAGTGTTTTTAATGTCGGTAAACAAGCATTTCAATTCAAATAGTTTTTTGTAACCACGGGTTCAGAATGATCATATAATTACCAGCTTACTCTAAAAGGTTTTAATTTAAAGTATAGTACTTACTGAATCGCCATTGTGAATGTCTGCTTTTGTACGAAGTGCGGGCGAGTAAAAATGGGCGCTAATCCTTGTCTGGGCTCTCATAGGCGAAGTAATCCGTACACAACGAGTGCTGGTGCTGACGCTACAGAGCGACTCTCTCTAGGCGTTTTTTGTTCATTGTACTTGGTCGTTGCTGTTCGTTAATGAGTCGTTGTGAACGAAACACTTAAGACGCTTTAAGTTCAAGTTGTAGGGATACCGCCGTTGTCCGAGTTTTAACTGTGTTGGCTATTCTACCACTTTATGGTTGGGCGCCAATTCTAATTTTCACACATAAAAAGTGTAATGTAATGGGAGATATTATGCCTCGCTTTTAAATAGTTATGACACTTGTTAACGGTCTGTAAAGCATATTTTCCATATGTACATAAAACGTAAACAAATACGAAAGGTACGGTTCAGAATCTTTTCTATAATTTACTTTATAAAATACAAATAATTGCAGTTTATTTAAAAAACTAAAAATAGTTATTCAATGTAACTTAGTAGTAACATTGAATAACTGTTTCTCTAATGATCGGTTTTGTATACTCGTGTATTAACTATAATATTTTCGTCGGAATTCTCGTGTTATAAGCATCACAAAATCACTACGTTTAACAGATGTCTAATATTACTCAGGAACATTCATGAGTAATTTTAGACATCTGTTATAAACGTACACCAACATCTTGTAACCCAAAACCAAGCAGACTTAACTTAAAGATTTATAAATACATACTTAGATAGATAATAACACCCAGACACACAACAAACACAAATGTTCGTCACATAAATGTTTGTCATGGGGGGGGATCGAACCCAGGACCTCCGGCGCTAAAGGCGGATCGCTGCCATTGCGCCAACAGGCCAGTCATATTAGAAGAATCTAGTTATTTTTTCTTTTATGCTTGCTTGTACAATGTCGGACGAATTAGGAAAGAGACGAAAGTATATTATAGTTAAGCTAAGAGACGTCTTATTGAATGTGACGTATAATGTATACTATATAGTGCTAAAATACGTAAAGTGACGAGCTGTCAACAGAACCATTTGAAAACCCTGAGTATCGCTAACTATCTGACGCTGACTGAACAGTCTGAACAACATTGTGTGTATTTACTCCCATGTGGAATAATGTGGATACAATGACTCACCAGTTGCTATTTTTCATTTGTTTTCAGTTTGTTTATCCTTTTGCCGCATTGGTTTGCCGTTTTCCCTTTTATCGTTCCTCCGTTCACGCCCTTGTTAAATACAGCCTAACAATGCCAGTGGCTTTGATTTATTCGCTCGACTGTACATTAGGAGCAAACACACTTCATACCTAAAACGTTCCGTTAAATGTGGGAATTATTACCTACCTCAACTATGAAAGCACTGTTCAAAACAATAAAATGAGATTATCTGCCTCTCTTCATTATTAACATAATGTTAACTCTAGCTTATTGGCACATAATTTGTGAACATGATTCAATTACTAAAATTAGATAACCGTTTGACCATCGTTTTGCATAAAGGTTAGGTTTCGCCCAAAATATTTATAATTCCTCCGTCATCTATCTATAATCCGCGACCGAATCCTTTCGAATAATTTTTTTTCTTTCTAAAGCGTTAAGAAGGTTTGTCTGAAATGGTGAATTTTAGTCCTTGCTATGATTTGTTTTATATATAGCGACGTTTTGGCGTATTATTTGACCTAATTTTAGGGACTGAATATCAAAATTTCGTTAATAATTTATATGCCATTCCCAATGGAAGAAGGGTTGAGAGGCCATTTCTTGCTTCAAGACAGCGGGGTCTTATTAAATAAATGCCTTTAAGCCAGTATTTATGGATTCTCGAGCTTTTATATAATACCAACATGGGCAAACTAAGTTGGTTGTATTGAAGCGTATCGTTTGTCGATACTCGAAAGCACTCTCAACGTCCAAAACCGAGTTAAAATGATAAAAGCCCCTGAAGGGAATCAGAGGTTCTCCAATGTATGCTATCTGTTAGGGCTAATAGATTGTAACTGAGTTACGCCAACGCTTTCAGCACGTTCCCGTGGCTCTTGCAGAGGCCAATCTAAAGGGGCTTCCTCACTTGGATCATTCGCCTGTACGTAACGTTACAAAGTCAAACATTACATCGGCGAGGAAAGAGAAACGAGCATTACAATGCGCAAATTTATTTTAGAGATTCGATCATTACGTTGGAGATTGAAAAACACCGAGCTTTATAGTGCGCAACTTGATGATTCAATTTGTAATATTTTGATAAAACATGTAATATCAATACGGATCACATGTAACTGAGCCTGTGGCGGACGCGCAGCACGTCCGTAATCTAATGTTACATACAGGCGGGAGGTCGTCAGTCAGGGAGGCAGTACTGTAATGTAATGATAAAATCAAAATCTGAAACGTTACATTACAGGCGAATGCTCTAAGTGAGGGAGAACCTAAAGATATCATTATTACAAGCAGGGTACTCGTAATAACCTAAAGATGGTAAAGTAAGTAATGTATTCGTATTTGAAGTAAGTACGTTGTCAGTTCTGCTGAGCTTGCAGTGAGCTGAGCTAATGTGTAAGCACTCCAGTTGGAGCTAGATGTGGTCTTGGTATCAATCGTGGCTAAAATCGCCAAGATTGTCGCCAGTCGCCTGTTCTGCAATGGCAGAGGTCTTTAGCGCCGAAGGTCCTGGGTCGCTCCACCCAGGACATTTGGGTGACTAGGTGTTATTATCTATTTAAGTATGTTTATTAGGCATTGACACCCATAGTTCAAGCTCTATTTAGTTTGAGGTTAGATGATCTTGGTATAAGGTATCCTAGGAATGTTTTTATATTCATTTATTTTACAAAAAAATCTTACGACTCCATAGGAGCCATTAAAAGCATACCCTAATAACTCTTCTCTTCTTAGTCGTTCACTCTTGACAGAGTGGTCATGGTCATAGAATATTAGTCGATTCTCGCGCCATCGCTGATTTCACGATGTTTCGCCTTGCAGCTCGATGTTAAGCGGAGTGGGAGCAATCGTTAATGCCAGAGTGTGTCACCGACTTGATAAGATCTGTCCACCGTGTCGGAAAGCGCCCGCGAGATCTTTTGCCTTCGAATTTCCCTTGAACTACAAGTCGCTCCATGGAGTTCTCGTTACGGGTTATGTGCCCAAAGAACTTGAGGATTCGTATTTGCACAGTTGACGATAATCTCTTTTCGATCTTGAGTTCTTTCAGGATTGAAACTCTGAAACGTTAACCCTAATAACAGCAGCTGGCTTATGAGCCTAACAAGATGTGCAAGGCGAAGTAAGCACATCCAAGTTCTCCGTGAAGACAATGACGGCATCTAATCGTGTGAGGTTATGCTATGGTAACATGCGTATACGACACGACCCCTTACAGTACATAGTTCTTGCCACGCATTTTTTAACTACGTGTATTATTTCATTTAGAGGACCGTTTTTTCACCTTGCGTTAAGAAAGTGTTTAATACTATTACACACAACAGTATGTTTCCTTATAAATACCAGTAATAAAAAATTAATAAAAATTGTTGCCAAAAAAAAAAGGTTTATTCAATCAAACTAACCAGCAATTTCAAACTTATGGACTCGCCAAACGGACGTAGAGCGCTATCACTCAGTCATTCAAATCAGCAATAGCGTTTTGAATGCCTGACCGACCATTTTACTTTCTAAGGTCACAATTTACGATCTACTAAAAGATTTAAAACATAAAAAAGAAGTTTAATAGCGGTGTGCCAACTTAATGTGAAGTTGGGCGCAACGATGTTTGAAGGTGTGTGTAGGAGTGATGGTCGCGTAGACAGTCTGACTGCGAGTGTGTGGGTGCGCGCCCCGTAGCTGGAGACGGCGGGATGGCTGGGACGACCCGGCACCACTCCACGTATCATCACGATGCGGAACCCTCGGCAGCTTCGGTGAGTACTCATCAATTGAACGTTTGTTGACAACTACATCACTAGTCACAATGACTTGTTACATAATAGTTGCCTCGTTACTAGTCCAAGTGTGTGTGGTCAATACGACTAATCAGCCTAGTACCTTTAACCGCAGAAGAAACGACACTTAATCTCAATTAAGTTCAATGTTACTGACACAGATTGATCTCTGTTGTCCGATTTATATTTTTTTAATCACCATGATGCGAAACCCTCTGCAGCTTCGGTGAGTACTCATGAATTGAACGTTTGTTGACAACTACATCACTAGTCACAATGACTTGTTACATAATAGTTGCCTCATTACTAGTCCAAGTGTGTGTGTGTGTTAGTGGTCAATACGACTAATCAGCCTAGTACTTTTAACCGCAGAAGAACTCGTAGTTTTCAAACGACACTTAACCTCAATTAAGTTTAATGTTATACTAACACAAATTGATCTCTGTTGTTGTCCGATTAATATTTTTAGATGGATGCTGAGAATACCGTAACTTGTCAATAAAACTGTAAGTGAAGGCTATACTTATATGGCCTGCTTAACTTTGACTGTCTTTTCAAAATTCGGAGTAAAACACAAGAGGGTTTATTTAAATCCTAGCCTACTAGCTACTCAACCCGTATCCAGTGGAATATTTATTTAGACCTCGCTACTTGGTTGAGTTTTGTTTCAATACGAGTAGTGTTCAAATATGTCTGAATCTTTTGTTTTTGAGGTTGGTTAAAATATAAACAAAACCATTATTATTGAGAGCCTTGAGTAAATTTTGATTTTATGTTCTTCCAGAGCTCTGAATATCCTATTTTACTACTTCGTGTAAATTGAATTTACACTAAAATCTGGTTTAAGCTCTGGAGTAACATTTTAATATCATTTCATAAAATCCTTAATAGTTTGGTTGTTTGACATAAACTTTATCTAACGCACTAGATTAATATTTCTCTTTCTTAAACACTGGCAATGCCGGTTTAGATAATTAAAAGCAAAATTCAAAACTCCGGAGGAACGAGTAAGCCTCATTTACGGAGACGCGGGGCGTCGCGTGTGGCGCTTCTAACGTTTTTTCTGTTTACGGAGCAGCGACGCGTGCTACGGCACTTACATGGACACGCGTATAAACTTATGGCAATACACGATGTTGTTCATAAAGATGCAAACGGGAAGAGAGGCGACGCCTGCCGCTGCGCCCACGGCGAATCCATCCGATGCCATCCGTGGGCTCGGTCGCAAGGAACGCTCCATTTTAAGCAAACGTATATAAATTTGCTTATCCGTAAACGCACTCATACAACGCCAATGTTTGAGACTTTGACTTCAATGCGGGCCGCGCCGCCCATCGCAACGTGCTACACCCGGCGTCTCCGTAAATGAGACCTAAAATAGTCAATAACTTTCACTCTTTGGTAACACAATAATACCACTGTCTTCCTACAACTTCATAGTGTCAAATGTTTTAAAAATAATGTCAATGAAGTAAGTAATCCAACCGCCAACAGCTTTTCTGCCCCGCCCAATAGTTGACCGGTAGAGAATGCTTTTAGCATTATGTCAGCCTTTTTTATTTGTGCATTAAATAATAAACAAATAAATAATAATAGTGTCAATAATAGAAACTAAAGTTAGCAATGTAACTGCTTCTTTTTTTTTGTTTTCGGTGGGTAATTTAAAGATATGCTTAATTACAGTATTATGATACTTTGTTTATTGGCGGATCCGATGGCGAAATGTTTATTATTTATTTAAAACAAATAAATCTTGCCAGCGTTCAGTAATGGCTTCAAAAAGCAATTAAAAGAGGGACGTTTGAAAAGGGTGACAGTGACGAATTAACAAACGACACTACTGTGGATTGAGAGTTGGGAATTAATTCCGTCTCGTAGAGGACCTTTTATTTCTTTCACATTTTTAGGGAAAGATCTGGAATATATAATTTAAAACCTGCATGTATCGTTTTAATATACGTGACTCTACCATATGATGAGATTTGTGTTTGTGACAAAAATGCAGGCTAATACCTACCGTTATTGAATCCATACGTTGGCAGTGACAGTTTGACCATATAGAAGGTAAAATGTTAATATTTTGCTCACTCTCCTAAGTTTTTCACCAAGCACGATTACATTATCAGTCTTGATTATTGGAAATTGATGTCAAATACTGCATCATCATAGTCTGCGAAGCAGTCAAGTAGTATGAGGTGAGAGGACGACGGGGGTGCAACGTAATCTGCAATTGCGAATTAGCCTACCAGTCCATTGACGCGGTACGAGGCTGTGGAGCGAGGGAGTTGAGCGAAGCGGAGCTGCAGACCATGCAGGGCTAGGTCGAGTTATCGTGAACCTGGTTTTTTTCCATACTTCACATCCGCTTGGCGTTTGATAGTTTGAAGTCAGTTTATAAATCCCTGTACACTGCAGCGGAACGGAGATTTTAAGCAATCCTATTGGTTAAACTATCTTTTGGCACATCTCTGCTCCTCTCGCGCCAATGGGTAGACGGCCTTAACATGTCATTACCGCTTCACTGGCTGAAGAGAAGTAAACTCACAGTGATTCAATACATTCAGCTGAAAACTTGTATTTTTTTCTTCAAATGCCTCGTGAGAGCAATACCGTTTGTTAAAATTCTATCTGTAAACTTTTAACGAAAAACTTCGGCTGGCTGCGCCTGCATGAGTTGCTGCAGCGCCCTCGGCTCAATTGCTTTATTTAACTCAGCTTTTTACTAACTTTATTCTAGACGGACCGAGGCCGATGTGTATCAGCGCTTTACGCTGCAGCATGAAAATATCATACATTTCATTAAATAAAGTGTTTCATCCTTATTTGATTATGGTATTGTGAGGTAAGGATTGCGTTTATAATATGCTTTCCGCCAACGACCTAGCCCGTATGAACTTTTTCTCCCGTTTAAACAAACCAAACAAATTAAAAAACGTAAACTATTATATATCACTGGCTGACAACGTAGCTTTACAAATGCAGAAAGCGTTTTAAAAATTTGTCTAGTAGTTTTTGAGTTTATTTGTATACATCCATTTACTTTTTGTTGTAAACCAAATAAATGGTTTATTTCTACTATTCTTTTTGGAACATGTTTTTCAATTTACTCGAACCACATTGCGATCATAACGCTCGATGTTTTGTTACAACGTGCTCTTAAAAACCAATAAAAAATGTTGCATTACATGGACATGTTTTGACGTGACAACGTCTTAAATTAGGTTGCGGCTGGGAGTCACTTATGAAAAAGTGTAACGCTCGGTAACGTTACGATGAGTCACCGAACGAGAGAGAGGCCCGCCGAATGCCTTGCGTCTCTCTCCCACTCAACTATGATCGGTCTGCCGCAATTCTTATTGACGTGACAACGTCTTAAATTAGGTTGCGGCTGGGAGTCACTTATGAAAAAGTGTAACGCTCGGTAACGTTACGATGAGTCACCGAACGAGAGAGAGGCCCGCCGAATGCCTTGCGTCTCTCTCCCACTCAACTATGATCGGTCTGCCGCAATTCTTATTTTCATTCAATTCCTTGTTCCTATTGTGCAATTTAATTATATTCATATCAATAAATATTCTACCGAGAAAAAGACGTTGTCACGTAAAATCTTCGCCCGTAAAACCGACTTTACAGGCAACCATTTTTTTAGAATACTAATCATTTTCTCGTATACCATTCGTAAAAATGTTCTATTACGATGAAATAATTTAGCAAATGCTGTAGTAATACCACCCTTAGGTACCAATTAGGAAAGGTACGTGTTTAGTTCTGTTGCACGTGCTATTTGAGTAGGTAACGTTTGGATTGGAAAACCTATAAAATATTTGTAAATTACCCTGGCTTGTTGGATCAGATGGCAGTGAACTGACTGCTCCCAGCGCACGGGTGGTGCGTTAACCCAGGTCAAAAACATGCGCTGCACAACTTAAATTGTTCTTAGCATTTTGTTTCTATAAAAGCGTGTAAGTAGCTGCCATCTAATTGCATACAAACCATATAATGAGTGGAATTCTGATTTTCAATCGTGTCGAAAGTTGTCTGGTCGTCAAAGCTTTGCGCTCATCGGTCCAAATCAAGATTATTAATATTAAAGCAGAGCCCATTTAAGTTAATTTAAGACTTTAATAATGTTTTTTATTGTATTTGCAATTGGTGCCAAATAAACACATTTAATTATTTCTGAAACTGATTGATTGATGTTTTTGTTTGATATGCAAGCCCTTGGCTGTCATCTAGACGGCGCCGTGATGTACAAAGCTATTCTAAGCGAAATTACCAACATTTATACCGCTTTGATATTTATAGAACGCTCATTAACATTCCTCTGCCAAGGTGAGAGAGAATGTTTGCGAAGTAGATATTTAGCACGGATTTCTGTGGTAATTGGGTATTTTATAATTATGAACCAACACTCTCTCATGCGTTGGGATCTTTTTCTTTGTTTCACTTTAGTAGGTATATAGTTCAAATACATTTAAAACTGAATATAAAAAACGCTCTCTTAACAAAAAGGTAGAATCAATGTGGAACTTCACTTAGTAATAAAAGGTACCGTGTTATACCGAAACTTAGCTTGCATATTATGAAAACATAATATTACAAAAGTTTATTTCAGACCTTTTAGATATCTGATTTTCATATCTCTCCGCTCTTTCCATGCCTTTTGATCTCTAGTGCCTCAGAAAATGCTTTGAGAGCACGGCAGTGAGCGCGGAGTCGAGAGATAAAAATACAAGTAGGTAGGTAACTTATGTAGCAAGTGGCGATTTGTGATTGGTAGTGAAAAGGGAAATAAGACCATCCATTCCAGCTTTTATAATTTACGACATTGACGACGGTCAATGTGATTGTCTTTTAAGAGGCAATATTCGCTATCGTAATAAAATTACTTATAGGTTATTATTAGGTCAATATAGAGCCAAAAAACACACTCGTATTAAAGTTATCTTTACTAATGTTATAAAGAGGAGTGATTTGTTTTTGTGAAAAAGAATAGTAGAAATAAACCATTTATTTGGTTTACAACAAAAAGTAAATGGATGTATACAAATAAACTCAAAACCGTTTGTTACCAAATACCGTTTGTTAAAATTCTATCTGTAAACTTTTAACGAAAAACTTCGGCTGGCTGCGCCTGCATGAGTTGCTGCAGCGCCCTCGGCTCAATTGCTTTATTTAACTCAGCTTTTTACTAACTTTATTCTAGACGGACCGAGACCGATGTGTATCAGCGCTTTACGCTGCAGCATGAAAATATCATACATTTCATTAAATAAAGTGTTTCATCCTTATTTGATTATGGTATTGTGAGGTAAGGATTGCGTTTATAATATGCTTTCCGCCAACGACCTAGCCCGTATGAACTTTTTCTCCCGTTTGAACAAACCAAACAAATTAAAAAACGTTAACTATTATATATCACTGGCTGACAACGTAGCTTTACAAATGCAGAAAGCGTTTTAAAAATTTGTCTAGTAGTTTTTGAGTTTATTTGTATACATCCATTTACTTTTTGTTGTAAACCAAATAAATGGTTTATTTCTACTATTCTTTTTCACAAAAACAAATCACTCCTCTTTATAACATTAGTAAAGATAACTTTAATACGAGTGTGTTTTTTGGCTCTATATTGACCTAATAATAACCTATAAGTAATTTTATTACGATAGCGAATATTGCCTCTTAAAAGACAATCACATTGACCGTCGTCAATGTCGTAAATTATAAAAGCTGGAATGGATGGTCTTATTTCCCTTTTCACTACCAATCACAAATCGCCACTTGCTACATAAGTTACCTACCTACTTGTATTTTTATCTCTCGACTCCGCGCTCACTGCCGTGCTCTCAAAGCATTTTCTGAGGCACTAGAGATCAAAAGGCATGGAAAGAGCGGAGAGATATGAAAATCAGATATCTAAAAGGTCTGAAATAAACTTTTGTAATATTATGTTTTCATAATATGCAAGCTAAGTTTCGGTATAACACGGTACCTTTTATTACTAAGTGAAGTTCCACATTGATTCTACCTTTTTGTTAAGAGAGCGTTTTTTATATTCAGTTTTAAATGTATTTGAACTATATACCTACTAAAGTGAAACAAAGAAAAAGATCCCAACGCATGAGAGAGTGTTGGTTCATAATTATAAAATACCCAATTACCACAGAAATCCGTGCTAAATATCTACTTCGCAAACATTCTCTCTCACCTTGGCAGAGGAATGTTAATGAGCGTTCTATAAATATCAAAGCGGTATAAATGTTGGTAATTTCGCTTAGAATAGCTTTGTACATCACGGCGCCGTCTAGATGACAGCCAAGGGCTTGCATATCAAACAAAAACATCAATCAATCAGTTTCAGAAATAATTAAATGTGTTTATTTGGCACCAATTGCAAATACAATAAAAAACATTATTAAAGTCTTAAATTAACTTAAATGGGCTCTGCTTTAATATTAATAATCTTGATTTGGACCGATGAGCGCAAAGCTTTGACGACCAGACAACTTTCGACACGATTGAAAATCAGAATTCCACTCATTATATGGTTTGTATGCAATTAGATGGCAGCTACTTACACGCTTTTATAGAAACAAAATGCTAAGAACAATTTAAGTTGTGCAGCGCATGTTTTTGACCTGGGTTAACGCACCACCCGTGCGCTGGGAGCAGTCAGTTCACTGCCATCTGATCCAACAAGCCAGGGTAATTTACAAATATTTTATAGGTTTTCCAATCCAAACGTTACCTACTCAAATAGCACGTGCAACAGAACTAAACACGTACCTTTCCTAATTGGTACCTAAGGGTGGTATTACTACAGCATTTGCTAAATTATTTCATCGTAATAGAACATTTTTACGAATGGTATACGAGAAAATGATTAGTATTCTAAAAAAATGGTTGCCTGTAAAGTCGGTTTTACGGGCGAAGATTTTACGTGACAACGTCTTTTTCTCGGTAGAATATTTATTGATATGAATATAATTAAATTGCACAATAGGAACAAGGAATTGAATGAAAATAAGAATTGCGGCAGACCGATCATAGTTGAGTGGGAGAGAGACGCAAGGCATTCGGCGGGCCTCTCTCTCGTTCGGTGACTCATCGTAACGTTACCGAGCGTTACACTTTTTCATAAGTGACTCCCAGCCGCAACCTAATTTAAGACGTTGTCACGTCAATAAGAATTGCGGCAGACCGATCATAGTTGAGTGGGAGAGAGACGCAAGGCATTCGGCGGGCCTCTCTCTCGTTCGGTGACTCATCGTAACGTTACCGAGCGTTACACTTTTTCATAAGTGACTCCCAGCCGCAACCTAATTTAAGACGTTGTCACGTCAAAACATGTCCATGTAATGCAACATTTTTTATTGGTTTTTAAGAGCACGTTGTAACAAAACATCGAGCGTTATGATCGCAATGTGGTTCGAGTAAATTGAAAAACATGTTCTGATACAAGTGAATGTTCTAATTTATCAGAACCCTAACGTCTTTCTCGTTATCAGCAGTACAGATACTGCGTAAACAGGCAAAGCAAGATATTCTAACTACATATTTCTAGATAACAACCAATTACAATATGAATAAGAAATGCATTTCAATCTCAATTTCTAGGAACAGAAGAAAGAAGGTAATATACATTCTTGAAAGTAAATCAGGTAGTAAGGAAAGCAAACTACAAAATATCTGGTAAACATTATTTAACACACAGAATTTTGAGAATGAAAAAAATTAATATTGTCTACTTATTCTTATTTTTTTTGTTTACCATTATTTTACGCCAACATTGAATAAAACAAAAGTTTCACACATCACACACACACAGTCACATTTTAACCAATCAATTTACCTATAATCTACGCTTATAGTATTTGAAGGAAAGTTGTTCTTTGATTATTAAACAATCTTTACTCACAATATTATAAACTCAAACCCTAAGCATAATTTTTTAAATTGTTTCCTTCATATAAACCTATATTATTATGTGCAGCCGTCGGCGATATAGACAATCAGCTTGCAAGAAAATATACTTGTTCAGAGAGCCTTGTATTGTAACATTCAGTTCGTTTTCATGTGAGGAGTCATTAGGAGATCAACAAGTATCTGGCGCGAGCGCATTAGCTCCGCTCCGCTGCACGTATAGCGATTAAATCTCCATAACAAAACCGTGTTCGTCTCATGAACGTGTGAATTTTTGCAACTTCGACTGTGTATTTCAGTAAAAAGTTTCCTGCTATTGGATACAGGTAACTGTTGTATTATTAGTCTAATAAATGTTATATAGGTACATATACATGACATGGTATACATGACGTGTGTTTATTTATATCTATAGAGCTTGGTCGGTTTCGATAAATGATAATGATGATAATTGTGGTGATGAATGTGAAGTTGGATTACAAGTTAGGTTTTATTTATAGCTTTTAGCCTACCAATAATGGTTTCCGTGAGTATTTTGAACGTATCTTTGGATTCTTCTTCACTTATTATTTGCATTATTTTATAGGGGTCAATTTTAAGGTTAACAAATACTATCTCATGGTTTAGTCTCGGAGATTGGAATATTGGACAGTCTTTTATCAAATGGCTGATGCTTTGCACGGTTGTGTCGTCACTGGACATTTGTCGTCTTCAATAATATCAAATATGTGCAGATATGCTTTGTTATAAGCATGTCCTCTAAGTATTTGTGTAATTTCAAATCACAATGGTATATGTTTTCGGACCTCTGTTATTTCGTCAAGTGTGCCGAACCATCGTAGGGATTCTCCTTGACTATTATTTTGGTACAGTTCTTGCCAAAATTATTTGTACTTAGATCGACCTCTGTTTGACCTCTGTTTGCAGCTTAAACTGGTTTAGCATAGCGTGGATGGATACAACTGTCGGGTCAGTGATACTCAGTGATCAGTGATGGCTTTGAGATAGGATTGACTGTCTGATATTATTGCAGCGTGTTGAGTATTGCGACTTTCGAGTAACCATCTGACACCAGTCTCTATCGCATGCAATTCGCTATAAAAACTGATGGCGTCGGGTTTAGTTTGCTCTTTTTAATAATTGAACTATCTTAACCAAAACAAAACCTTACTAACTTAACTTCTACTCGCAACTAGACATTTCTATCTACGATTTTTTTTTTATTAATCCTAAATAAATTCTCTGAGTTCAAGTGACCATACTTCACACCGGGTGATTATCAAGACTAACAAAAATGATATGGCATACTTAGTTAGTGATATAGTAACTACCTATGTAAGTAAAAAATGTTTTTTTTTCAATCGACTTCAATTTCAAGGTTTTCATACAAAAATGTATGTTGTTCAAATGTGTAATGTATTTCATACAAATGTGTATATTGACCTTATAAAAGTTTGACTTGACTGAAATAAAAGTTAATTAATTAAATTTTGTTTTCGCGTAGATAGTTTCTATATCACCATCTGATATGGCATATCTTTTTTGTAAGTCTTTTGATATTTACCCAGCTTACAAAAATATACTAGTTCAGAGAGCCATGTAACATTCAGTTCTTTTCCACGCGAGGAGTCTAGGAGATCAACAAGTCGCTGGCGCGAGCGCGTCCGCCCCTCTCCGCCGCGCATCGAGATGTAGTCTCCTTATCGGTAGACATTGCAAATGTCACAGACATAAAGGGGTATGAGCAATGTGGGAGTCATTTTTGAATTTTCGCAGCCACTTACCAAACCATATTATTATGAAAAAACATATCAAGGAGAACAAACTTCATCATGGAGCACACTAACAACCCCAATTTTTTTTAATTCCAACGAAAAGGTATAGAAGCGGCATGGGTTGCTTTAGTGGTGTTGTTCCCATGGAATGTCTCTAATATCGACTGTTAATAAATAACCAATACCTCCTATCTACATATTGATTATTAGAAAATGTCTTCTTGATGTCATTGACGTAAAGGTCGTTTTTCGTGATAGCTTGTGTCTTATTAATGCCACATATTTAAGATCTACAGCTTTAAAGGTAATTCTATCAATACGGATATCTAACTTGATGGATTGCTGGATGTAATTTTATTAGTAAAATTTACCCAACAGCCAAAATCCAAAACCATTCTCCCCTCTTTCTGCGTCCTTTTTAACAGCTAGGTGAGATTGGCTCTTAGGAGTAACTTTTATTTTAGTGGAACTAAGGCAAAAAATACTCCGATATCATTTAGAACAATGTTGACCACTCAGATATGTCTATTAGGGTGTTACAGAAAAGTAATAAAATAATTGTTAGCCGCTTATTAAATAATGACGCCACAGGTCCATACAAAGTTACTCAAACCCCTTTATAAATGAGTTTCGAGTACCCGCAGACTGCAGATTCTCTATATAGTTGTCTCGATAGTTTGGTCGGCTCCAAACTATCGGGTTTTCAGAATGAAGAGGTATTGAAGTGCGCACATTACACTGACTCGTATCGGCTATATTAAAAAGTTTGATGGTCTTCACAATTGCCTACAAACTAAACCATCGGCGAGCTATCGGCCGACCGCTTGATCAGTCTGGGGTTCTTCCCTGACCGCACACTTGCCGATTGTTTCGTCGGCCGATTCGGCCGATAGCTTCAGTTCGTTCCGCGTTGGACGCGGGGTTCTCGGGAAGGTCGTGCGCGTGCTTGTAATTTGACAGATCATTGAAGCTGGTTATGCTCATTCGATAATAGGAGAAATCTTTTTCGGGAAATCTAGAAATTTAGAATGAATCGTGTTAAATTTCCCTTGCAGCAATCTGTCGAAATCAAGTTGATTTTACACTATCACTCCTCTTTCTAGGAACTAAATTTAAATCAATCGAACAATGGTAATTTTTTTGTTCTTAACAATCGGAGCGTCAAGCCCAGAGTCGTTATCTATTGAGGTTTATGTTTGAGGCAAATGTCATTGTGTCTTTTGCAGCTTCGACGGCTCGAGTGACCAGCTGATCGCCGCCTGTGCTGTATTTACTTACACATTTAGACAAAGGTTAACATTTCATTTAAAGTAAAAAAAAATATTCTTTGTTACAACTAAAAAAACATATTACCCATGCTACGTACCTACCCATGCAATGTATTTATTCTTATAATAATAAGGAAGATGGCATAGTATTTTGATGCTTTTAGAGGACTTGGAAGTATATTTATACAATGTTTTTTAGGAAAGCTGAGGAACATTGTAAGTATGTACCTATTTTGCCTTACTACTGGCGGGAGCGTCTTCGCTCCGCATCACCGCACCGCATCACGATTTAGCTTCCATACCGGCAGACATTGCAAATGTCATTCTGTCTTTTGCAGCATCGCCAACTCGAGCGATCGGCCGATCACAATATTTTCTCCCATTTTTAGACATGGGCTAAGCACAAATCCTATCAGCTTTATTTTGTAATGTCCTCAACATAGAACATTGTACGAATCCTACTAATCTTTGCTTCTTACTAATATCATAAATACGAAAGTTTGTGAGGATGTATGTATGTGTGTATGTTTGTTACTCTTTCACGCAAAAAATATCAGAATAACACATAGGCTACAAATCAAAAAGATTTTATGTAATTTGGCCGTAATATGTAACGATAAAGTTCACGCAGGCGAAGCCGCGGGTGAAAAGCTAGTAAACTATAAAAGCTGTACATCCTCTTAGCAACGTAATTTTGTCGAATAGTTAGAAAATAATGGATTTAGGTGGTTAATTTTTCGCAAGTAGTGAAACAATTTTTTTTATGAAAGCTCATCAAGATAAATATTTTTGATTTATGTAAAAAACTATTTAATAAATTGGGATGATCATCGTTGTATCATAATGTTCAATTGATGGATTGATGCAATATGCAACATCGCACAACCTCAGAAACTGGAATTTTAAAACTAGTTATTTTATTAATATTATTTTGTGGTTCTATTTCCTATATATTTATATATTTTTTATGTTCATAAATAAATACATACCTCTATCACAAACACATACTCTCATGTACGATATTGCTCACTCACTCTCGCACAAACACACGCATTAACACACACACAGAGACACACACACGCACACATACACGCGCACACACACACCCACACACACACACACACGCGCGCGCACGCCACACACTTCAAAACAAAATCTTTTTATAATGTAAGTAAAGTCTGAAACGTCAGTCCTTGAGGCGGGCGCTAGTGACTGTGACACAGTCTTCGACTACTGCGGTCATTAACGCTAAAATTGTTTGTAAATGTTGTTATTGGTTTCAAATAAAGATTTTATTATTATTATTCTCTTTATTCAGTATAAATCTCAGATATAAAACTTGTATAGTATTCTTACAAAAACAGAGATTTTATAACATTAAAAACAACTTATGAATTATAATTATAAAAACTAAATAATTACAATTATAAAACTTAAGATTAAAGTTACAAAAACAATGATTTATAAAAATACCATAAAAATCTTAACCTAGGGAGCCGCCGGTAGCAGGGCAGGCGAGGCCTAGACTACCGGTGGTTAGGGCTGCAGAGAGAGGAACCTCCTGACAATACGTGCCGTGTCCAAGAGTACCGCCTTCTGTATCTGACCCTTGACCCAACCGCTGAGCGAGAGCCTCTCGAGGTGTTGGTCGAGGCTCTTCGCTATTAAGCCGTTTGCCGATACGACTATCGGGACAATGATCGTCGAATCAACATTCCACATGGCGGTCACCTCGTGAGCCAAGTCAAGGTACTTGCTGAGTTTGTCCTTCTCAGCTTTTACGAGGTTATCGTCATGTGGAATGGTAATGTCGACGAGCACTGCCTGGCGTTGGGATCGGTCTACCAGCACGATATCAGGTTTATTGGCTACAATAGTCCTGTCCGTGATGATAGAGCGATCCCAATAGAGCAATGCACGACTATTTTCGAGAACTGGTACCGGTGCGTACTTATAGTACGGTACCTCCGACTCGACAAGGCCATATCGAAGAGCAAGTTGCTGGTGGATGATCCTGGATACTAGGTTGTGCCTGTGCAAGTACTCTCCGTTAGCAAGGTGAGAACAACCGGAAATAACGTGGCGAATAGACTCGCCAGGACGGCGGCATGCCCGACAGATGTCGACCGTACCGTCCTTCATGATGTTTCTCCGGTAGTTATTCACCTTGATAACTTCATCAACAATTGCACAGACAAAACCCTCGGTTTCCCCAAAGAGGTCCCCGAAGCGTAGCCAGTTCACCGATGCGGAGAGGTCCACATCGGGCCCTGTTAAGGCCCGATAGAACCTCCCATGCAGCTCTTTACTCCTCCATATTTCCTTGCGGTCGTCGGTGGTGAGCACCAGTGGTTTGCGCCAGTTTTCATTCGCCAAGGATAGCAGCGTGAGGCCCTTATCAACTGCCACAACATCGCGGTGTATCCCACATTCGTTGCTGAGGAAAAACCTCCTAAGACTGCACACCTCGTGGTTGTGAAGGTTCTTGGCATTTAAAAAGCCACGACCTCCCACCTTCCGCGGGATATACAGTCTCATGACAGACGAGCGTGGGTGTAACATGCGAAATGTTGTGAGCAACCCGTACATCCAGGGCGTCCAGCTCAGTTTGAGTCCATCTTAGTATGCCAAAGGAGTATATCACCCAACCGTTGAAGGCGCGCACCTTATTGCCACCTGACAAAGAACTCTTGAGTACCTTTGTAAGGCGACTAAAGAAGCGCTCCCTCACCGATTGCTTGACGTCTGCTACTGATATACCCAATGACTCTGACATACCAAGATATTTGTAGGTTTCGGCTTCAGAGAGGGATCTGAGTGTCATCGTCTCAGAGAGCTGTAAATTCGGTGAATCTACAACCCTCCCTTCTTGTACATGCATGACCGCACACTTGTCTACACCGAACTCCATCTTGATGGCATTGCTAAAAATCTCAGTTATTTTTAACAGTTCCATCAATACCTGGGGGTTTGGTGCAAACAGCTTCAGGTCATCCATGTACAACAAATGAGGGATGAACTCACCCCCTCTGCGAAGCCGATAGCCTAGCTTTGAATCCTTTAGTAAGGTACTAAGAGGATTTAAAGCTAAACAAAACCACAAAGGACTCAAACTATCGCCCTGGAAAATACCTCGCTCTATCCTTATGAAGTCCTGCGGATCAGGGGAGCCATTTCCACCACCTGGCTGACGAAGGACTGTGATCTACTGCCCCATGCATGTGCTCAAGAAAGATCTCAAAGTTGTATCAATTTTACACAGCTCTAAGATCCTCCTGAGCCATGAATGGGGCACCGAATCATAGGCCTTCTTATAGTCAATCCAGGCTGTTGAAAGAGCTTTCCGATTCCGCCGGACTTGTTGGCAAATAGTCGTGTCTATGAGGAGGAGTTCTTTAGTACCTCGGGATCCAACCCTACATCCATTCTGAGCAGGGGCCAAAACATTGTTCGCAACGATGTGCGAGTTAATTTTTTTTGCTAGAATGGACGTAAGGAGCTTGTAGATAGTAGGTAAGCACGTGATGGGTCTATAGTTTTTTGCTTCCGAGGTACTACCTGACTTGCATAAAAGGAAAGTGACACCAGAAGTCAGGAAACTAGGGAGAGAACCAACCTCGATGGATTCCTGGAACTGCACTGCCAAGCACGAATGCGAGCATCGAAACCACTTGATCCAGAAGTTGTGCAATCCATCCGGGCCATGACTTTTCCAGTTCTGAGCCGTCTGGATTGCACAACTAACGTCTTCGGAGTCAATAGTTACTGACTCCATGGTTTCGATGGATTCGCATTCATGCTCGACAGTACGCATCCAGTCACCCTCCATGTGCTCGACAGGCATCGACCAGATGCTGCGCCAGAAGTCAATCATGACACTTGCATCCGGTCGCTGACCGTCGCCCACACGTTGGTTAGTCTCTTCCCAGTTTCGGTACACCTTCCTTTGGTCACTTTGGAAAAGGCGATTTTGTAAATATCTGTCCACACGTTCTCTGTAGCGACGGATACGGTTTGCCCACGCATAGACCTTCTGCTTCAGAAAGTCAATGCGTTCCGTGACACAAGCCATGTACTGTTCGGGCCTAATACCCGTCCCAGCAAAGGCTTGGTTATTTATTATTATTATTATTAGTGTTGGATATTCCATTTTAATAAGTATACTCGTATGTTAAGGTTCGGTAACTCATTTTCTTGAAATAAATCAACTCGAATAATTTGTTTTGACTAAAGAAGCAATTTTTGAAACTCAGAAATAAATTTCGTTATATCTTTCTTTATGAGTGATGTGATTTGTATTGACATTTTCGAAATACATACAAATAAATAGAACACACAAATTGTTATATGAATTATGATTGTTTTTTTTGTCTTAAACATTGCTTTCATGAACAATTTAATTGTTGTTATAATTTGTGACAATACGATATCTATTCGATTCTGTTCTAAAAATTTAACGAACGTGTATGATAACTAGAAATAGTTTAGTAATGGCTTTTAAATTGTCCGATAAAAGTTTGGTCAAACTCGAGTTAACGTGGTTGAACAATGACATTAATTAACAAGTACTCGTATGTAGTGACATACCTTGTTTATTTAAAGGATCTGCCAAAACATGAAAGTTATGAGTTTTAAGTTAGCTGCAGCGGCACACACTGAAACATGGCCGTCCACATTAACCCTATCCCTGACATATTATATGATTCACAACAATGGATTTTCTATTGCTAACCTTAGCCTTGTCTGTCGCATCGTAGCTCTCTAAAGGATTGACCGATTTCGATGCGGGTTTTTTTCATTCGAAACCCAGTTTCTCTGCGTTGGTTCTTATGTTTGGTAAAAATCCGGTAATTTTAGGAATATCAGCTCTTTTCCAAATTGATGTAAGGCATTTTTGGCATAAAATAGAATGCGCTTTTTAAAATTTCATTTTAATGTTTTTGGTGTCATTGTGAATGGAATTTTCATTTGAAATTCTCATTTGATGATCCTCACTGTTTAGGTCTACTCTTTTTCATTTCAATGGCCATGCTGTGTAACTAGTCTAGCACATGTTTACAGAAATGTTTCTCGATGTAACTTCGCTTGCAGTAAACTGGAACTACGGTGGCAGACATTAGTAGTTACCTACCAGCTATAATGTAAGTACTAGTATTTTATTCCTATTGGTATAAATATCTGACTTCACTTGAGTAGTTAATGTAATCATAGCTTTTTTAACTCCACTACTTTAGCTGTGACATTGACTTCTAATCCTGCTCTTAAAAAAATGTCATACCTAAAATGGCCACTTAGTAGTAGTAATTTAACATAAAGCACGGCAATTAGTTTATAAGATAAATTGTATTTTATTATTGTACCTTTGAGAGCGAAAATAAATGATTTTATGAATAAAAATATTAATTAAAAAATACCATCTGCATGACATATTCTTAGATTCAATTAAGACAATTTAGATCATTACCAAACTTAAAGATAAATATACTCTATTGTATAACAAACCATAGCATTGGTATTACATAGTCTTAGATCGTACAATGTAGTCGGTTTTATCGCTAGGAAGCGATCTCTTCCAGACCACCTGCAGGTAGAAGAAATTACAAGATTAAAAAGAAAAGTGGGCTTACCCACTTTTCTTTTTAATCTTGTTCGTAGTCTCGTACCTTAGTACGAGACTACGAGTAGTGTGAGATAGTGAGTGAGAAATTATAAACAAACAAGGTTATTTCATGCATACATGAATTGCAATTACACATTGATACATTTTAAAAGAGGTAAATATCAGTAAACATACACAAAATACAATATGGTGGCACAATGAAATATGGTTTATTCAAAACCATATTTCATTTGCAGCTGTGTATCTATTCAATTTCTGGTTGATCGGTATTCATTCAAATACTCACCTATTATGCTCACCTAGTACTGTCAAAGCGAAACCCTTAGTCATTAGACGAAGCTCACTTTCCAGTGCCCGAGTACTTAAACAGGACAAAACCACACAATTGGTCGCAATTTGGTCCTCTGCGGGACGTCTTGTAAGTTCAATTGTTATCGGAACTGACGTATTTTGTTCTACCAGTAGAGCAGTTTCACGTAAGCCGGCTATTACTAAATAATAAAACAGGAAATAATAAATGCACTAGAAGGGGAAGGTTGTAACATATAACTAGACGTAACAGAAAATTGGTTTAAATTTATGATTTAAAAATTACTTAGTCTTCGATTTTCATGGCGTGATGACTGACCGTGTGATTTTGTAAACTGCCCAGCTCCGAAATAAGTTTGTTTCATGCTTTCAGTGCCGAGTGCGAGTTGCAGTGAGAGAAGTGAATAACTTCACCATCGCGTTTACGAGAAAAAAAACGCGAATTTATAAGGTTGACTCGATCAACGCCATCTAGTGGCCTTAATGTTGCCCGAATTCGCCGCTAGATGGCGCTGACTCGATTTCATAATAATTGACATTTACGTGCTCGCAAAACGCGATGGTGAAGTCATTCACTTCTCTCACTGCAACTCGCACTCGGCACTCTGTTGTTCTCAATACTTTATTGTTTCTATAGAGGATAAGGTGTTGCCCCTCAAATTATTATTATAATTGCAATACATCAGTTTATTAATTTGTGTTGTCTTTAATTTTGGTATTTAAACCGCGAAACGGTTCTAAAAAGTAAATAACTAATTTAATCGCGTCGAAATTTCGTGATTAGCAGCCTAGCAGGCATTTGCTTACAGTACCTAGCAAAGGACGGAGATGCATAATTTAGTTTGGTGTAGTTTAGTAGTACCTAAATGTTTTTATTCAAATTTTTTTTTCATTAAAACATTCTGACCCGCGGCGTGCATTACCTCTCCACTACGCAATTCTCTTTTGCCACCGCTGCGCAGACTGCAATAAGTTGAATTTTAATAAGATTACCGTACGCCCCACCCTGGCAATTGTAAATAAAACATTGATACTACAGGCTTTAAAGAATAATTCGTATTAGGTAGCCAAAGAGGTAGTGAAAGTTAATGTTTTGAGATTTCATTTTACATTGAAATGTCATATTTTGGTCCAAAATATGTTATTCAGTAGTGTAGTGGCTTTATATGCTCATGCTGTCTAATAAATACAGTTTTGCTAATTTTGAAAGTATTCTTCAATGGTCTCATATAATTATGATTATTTTTAACACTTGTTCCTTGCAATCGCATTTCTCTTATGAACATGGCAATCGCTGAGAGAATGATTTAATGACACCCAATTACACGATAAATTACATATTAATTTTGCAAAGATCATCAACATCCATTACAAGTTGCATATTTCTCAAGCAATACTATGTGCTATTAAGTTAATGTGCGAACTTATTAATAACTAGCTTTGCACCCGCAGCTTTGCCTGCGTGGATTACACGGTTTTGGTTGTTCTATGTCTCCCGTTAAAATATAGCTTATGTTACATGCTGATAATGTATATCTTCATTGGTGAAAGTATTTTCAAAATCGGTAAAGTTGTTTTAATGTTTTTGATGTTTCAAACTAAAAAAATCATTTTTTCGTCTTTTTAATTTTGGTGTACATTTGAGGATCATATTAGAAAGTTCTTATATCAATATTCCAAAATTTACATGTGACTTATTTTTCCTCCAATTTCAGACAACCATCATCTTGATATCAAAGGAGGCCTTTCTATTCATATAACTAAGGTCATCATAAATTTTGAATTTCCACTGTCACACGCAGGCAGAAATTTGTTCTTCTTATCTAATTTGTAACTAGGAATGAAATGAAAATTTTGCGGAAACTTGTTTCACTTTTGATTTATCGTTTGATCTGCCAGATATCTGCCAAAGTGGAAGGTGGGGTTTGCGTTTCATGACAATAATTTGCGATACGCATTTTTGTGAATCGCTTTTAGGAAGTCATTTTAGATATAATTTGCTTGCAGAAGTAGGTACTATAATATCCGAACTCTCTTCATTTTGATCAAAGAATTCATCTATAATCAATAAACGATTTGTTTGCGGTAAAAACGATTTATCCATCTAATTTTTTCGAATTTTTTGCTCAGTTATTATATTATCCAACTGAGCTTGAAAACTGTGTTACAGTCGTGTTACCTAAATTATTTATTTAGAGTTACGAGGCCTCTGGCTGAATAAGCACCAGGTAACAAAATACACGCGGAATAATGAGCTTCATGATAGGTGGATCTCACGCAATCATTACTGAATAACGCCGCAGCTACTAGCGATACCGCCACGTGACGACTGCCGTTTCCATGTTTTGCCCCATTTTTATTATACCAAACAAAGAAATTTGAGCCACGCTTTCTCGACACGATAACTCCTCCCGGCCTCTAGAGAATGCAAAGTGCTATCTTGAGTTTCATTTCAAATAAAAAAAGACGAACCAGGTCTAATAATTTTTCAGAATCATAAAATTCTGGGGCGTAATTTATGTCTTTCTTACATTTTTGATACAGAAAACAGATAACATTGTTATTGAATGAATACTCGTATAAAATATATAAACAAGTGAACCAGGAAGGAACTGGGAACACTCTTACCGCATAGGTGAAGCTTTTTTCAGTAATTAATTAGCCTATTTACTGTCCCCTGGGAAAGGCCTCCATTACAGAAATCTAGTCATTGCTTGGCGATTGATGGGCATTGGCTTCACCATGCTTGCCGCGTTCTGGTGATCAAACCCGGGCTTTTGGATCGATTTTTGTTACCATTCGGCCACGAAGGCGTGATAGAGATAAAGAGAGCGTGGAAAATTATATTGCTAAAATTTAATACAGCTAATACTCGTATTTTGCCAAAAACATATCAAAGGATCGCTTCTGCATTCAGCCAAAACATTCGAACAACAAAAATAAGCATAAAAATTACTAGTATCTCGGTCCTATACTGTTTTACTGCCCATTAGTAATTTTATTAACACTAGTAATTAATTCTTAGTAGTCAATTCTTCATAACTGGGGTTTTAAAAATACATTTCACGTATTTTTCACGCTGAATACAATTAGAACGAGTGAAGGGATAGTTCAGATCCTTATCGCTGGGAAATAGATGGTATCTACCTTCAGGTTTCAATACAATGAAAGCACAAACAAGTCTAACTATATCATATTATTTTTAATGCTATTGATGTATTCATGAAATTAACAAATTCATAAAATAAAACTGTGATCGATAAAATAAGCCTTAAAATGGACTGATGAATGACATAAATAACACTAAATGAGATGTAATAAAAGATATGTCAAAACAAAATTATTTACGTGTAGGAAAAAGTTTTTTTTTACCACATGTGGATCCTACCTATCATTTTTGCAACCATATGTTGTCTTAAGCGTCAATTCAGCTCGGTAGAATAATCGGGTACAATTTAAAATAATCCGCAAAAATATTGAATGTTAATTACACATCCACATTTAGCAATGTGTTAACAAAATTGTTTCTGTCGACGAAAATGGGTCACATCGCATAAAAGTTATGCAAAATAATACGCGCGGGTTTGATCGAGTAACGTGATAAATGGATGAATTGATCATTTATATGTACGCGGGTACTCTTTCGCTTAGTTAGGCTGGCTGCCCAACAAAGTGGAGAGAGTTATAGCAGAGATAATCGGTGGTGATCGGTTCGCCAAAATCGAATAAAGATATGCATTGTTTTGCGATATTGACTCGATTAATTGCAACTTTAAAGTGACGAATAATCGTGAGACAAGCCTATTTCAAGCAATTTGTTACCAGTATTATATATCTTAAATAGTAAATGGGAGTTTTTTTTCAGGCACGAAGGTATTCGCCCAAGACATTGATAAAATAACGCTGGCTTCCAGTGTTTGCTGTACTATAAGAATTCAACAGGTTTTCTGAAGTCTTTGGTAATTTAATCGGTTACAACAGTCTTCCAATTAAGGAAAAGTTGAGTTCGAATCCTGCCCGCTACCTTGCCTAAGTGATTCTGTCTATTGATAAAGAAAGGCATCATTGTGAATGTCAATAACAAAAAGAAAGATTTTACAATTTTGTAAAATCTGTTTTTAATGCAAAAAAACTTAATAAATAAATAAAGAACACTATTAAAAAAAAATTATGTGCCTCCGGGCAGTTTTCTGAATGTCGTTTAAACGCTCTCAAGTTTCACCTTGTTTAATTTAACTATAAAAAAGAAGCCTTTAGTGGCAGGCCACCAAAGTTAAATGCTACGGTAGGTAAGTATTCTAGACAAGTTAAGGAATTCATTGAAAATTTTGCGGCCGGCAGCGGTATTTACTATGCAATCGATAAGAAATAGTTACAAGAAGCTTTCGCAGCTATTTATGGGACTTAAGGCTATGCTTTCCCAAGATTGTCAATATTTGAATGACTTTCTTTGAAGATAACTACTAAATTAAAAGATATTTTAGTAAGTAAAAAAATTGAACGAGTGTCTTTAACTAAGGCGACAACTTTTCCAAAACACGATATAGCATAATTTCACTGATAAAAAAAAACACAAAAGAAGTACGTGACGATTTCTTTGTTTAACTGTCAAATATTCATTACTAACATTTTGCACTTTAAAAAAAATATATATAGATAGGTTTTTGTATATTATAGGTCAAAAACTTTTAAAACTTTTTAATTTGTCTAATCTTATTTCATAATAAATTTATTACGCGAAAACAGATGGAAGCCGCGGCGTTATTCCGTTCGCGCAGAACTAATCAGTGGCCCACCAAATGCTCTATCGGACGGCACGCTAAATCCCAGCCTTAACTAGTTGGGCTTTATCCCTTTCCCCTTCAGTTTGGTGGACAGGCAGCTTTACAACTTGTTATGAATGACAGGCATGTATTCTTGTCGGCTTTGCAGTGTACGTGTCAGAATATGCGGGGTTGCGTGTAAAATACCACCACGAGCATAAATCTTTTGGGCGCGTACAGAACTGTGATGTGATGTACGTTGAACGCGCCTTCCAAAGTAAAAAAATATACCAGTATTTCTTGTGTTTTTTATGTGTCGGATTTTGTTTTTGGTACAGTTAGTTAAGTGCCTTTCCTATCCACATGCTATAAAACAATTAATGTGAAATTCAGTACCTAACAATTTCCAAGTAACGCGACGAAATTCCAGCATTTTCAACTATTGGTACCTACTTAAATGTTCAATATTTTAACAGTACAATAACAAAAGAGATATGATTTTATAAATTAAATGACAAAAGAGTACAAGTTTTTTGTTATTTAATCTATATTATCTTATCTATCGGCCGTTTTAAAAGTTACAAAAAACTGTCAACTAGGGTTATTATTTATTTATTTATTCATATAAAAAATAATACATTTACATTTCACATTTAAAAAGCCACATTAACCAATTCTGGTTTTACCGGACACTGGCTGGTTGAAACTACTAGTTCAGTAAGTGGCCGAAAAGACGAAAAAATCGAGATCGAGATTTCCGGAGACGTGTAATTGTGTATGGGTAAGGGGCTTCAATATATGATCAATTGCTAAAATTGGGGTTTGTAAAATCCTAAACACGCTTTGATTAATTTAACAAATGAAAATTCTTACCATACGGTTATAAAACACGTTAACCACGAACGTACCAATTAATTAACGCAACCATAAACGTCGTTAATCATCTAACATATTTTTTTATAATGTTGGCCTTTTTCTCAGGCGTGTATTGGTCGATCAGTCGCGTCATTACATTTTTTCGGTCGATTACAACTTTCCTACGAAATTGATTACCATCGTAATTCAGTGTAGCGTGAACTGGCTGACTGTACCCTTTGTGTCTAATGCAAGCACTCTCCGGTTTATTTATTATTTAAGGGCGCCATGATTTAGGTTACAACAACAATAACATCCTTGATGGAGCAGGAAGTTATATCGATTAATCCATTGTTAGACTTTCAATGCGTAAAAAAGTGAATATTAATTTTTCTACCTCCTATTTTTTTCGACTGCACTTGTCTTCGTTAAGAGCTCTACTACGCGTGATAGAGTACAGTCGCGTTGCAAGTCAATGCAAAGAGATATTTCTATTGACTTGCATATTACTCGAATGTACCTTATAAATATGGTGCTGGAGCATTTGCCTGTAAATTACATTACCTGCAATTCACCGTTTCAGATTCGATTTTGAGCATAACATTACAATACTGCCTCCCCGAAATCGTATCAAAATATTACACATTGCATTATCAAGTTGCGTACTGTAATGCTCGTTGCTTTTCCCTCATAAACGTAATGCTCGAATCTGTAATTACAGTTTGCGCGCTGTTGTGCTCGGTTCTCCTCCCTCTCTGTTGTAATACTCGACTCTGTAACGTTAAGTTACAGGCGAATGCTCCAAATGAGGGAGCACCTTTACCTAATCAATCTCTACTGTGTTATGAAGGTTTTGCTATACGAGTATTATCTACGAAATCGCTTTTGAATTCGCGTTTAGAACATTTTCACAAATGTTTGTTTTATGTAGCATTTTTGAAGTTTTGCCGTAGTTTTTGGTTAATATAATAAATATATTCATAATCTTTGTTGGTCGAAGGATAGCTAAACCATTAATGATTTTGACAAATGACCGTAACGGAAACCCTACCGTCATAAATGCGTTGTAGCTCAGCTCAGCCTACGCGATTGTAGCTATTGTTTGTATGAAATTCTAAAATAGATCTAGATCTACTATTCTATTGTAACGATGCCATTTTGTTCCAGTCTCATGGACGTTAGAACCTCCACGATGGCTGGAAACCTCATAGTTTAACTTACTGGCCATCAATAGTATTTTGTACCTGTCCTTTCAAAATTTAATTTATCGTTCCACGTTCCCTGTTCAGCATTTTGAGTCATTCCTACCAAAACCATCGTACTGAACCGAGGTTGCGAGCATTTTTCCAGTTGAGTAGTATAGGTTTTAATAACATACGTGGTGGTGATTATTAAATAGCCAATTGTAAATAGTTATATATAATGTTATGGGAACCCGTGTATCGGGGTAAGCATATCATGCCTATTTACTTACCTATTACTATTAGATAATCTTATACCTACCTGTATTCATTTGTTGTTATTTTGTTACAGTTTTTCTTTCCTACCTATACTTTTACCCTATACAATAAACAAGTCACTGGATTGGCTGATCTTTTATTCACTATTCCAAAACTACATCTACTCCTAAATATTGTGTGACGAATCCCGGCGCTCCGGCTCCTATATTGCTGGTCTGCAACGAGGATTTCGCCACACTACTACTACTACTACTATCGCAGTAGTATACTAGTATCGCAGCAGGGAAGTCCTAAACATGTATTGCCCTGTTGTAGGAGAGTGTACCGACCAACCCAGACAATGCGAGCTCGGCTTTTCATCTTTCACTGAAAATCAAGGCAGTAGACAAGGCAGCGAGCGAGCACCCAAGGCTTACGTTGCAATTTCAGGTTGAGCTTTATTCAAAGATAGGCAAATACATACTTTAGACAAACTATTACTTATGGTAACCAAAAAAATATTTACCACGAAAATAACTGACCCACGTTTAACAACGTCCTATCCATCGTAAGAAATAATTTTATTACCTTGAATTTTTTTTTAAATATTTATTACTAACCTGGGGCCGTACTACAAACAATCTTTTGCCACTATCGCAGCGTGACCGTTTATGGTTCTATAAATGCTTACTATGTATTGGTATTACTATGTAACTTTTGTAAAGCTACTTCTGCAACTGTTACGTTTTAGACTGGTACAGTCGCCTTCAGATATATCGTAGCAGACAAGGTGACTAAATACGTCAGGGGGGGGCTAGCCATGAGCAACACGCCACGACGATTTCTACAATAGAAAAAAATTAAATGTTTATAAGTTCTTAACACTACAATTTACTGAGCAGCAGTTAGTCAATAATTTCTATACGCACAAATAACCAAAAGTATCTGTATGTCTACCACGTGGTAGACATACAGATATTTTACTGAACACCTAAAATGTCAAGTGTATCTACGCAGACAAACACTAAGCACATTGTAAATATAAAACACTAGCTGTTCGCACGCGGCTTCGCCCACGTAGACTATACGATTTTGGATGTTCCGTTTTCTCCTGTTAAAATATATCCTATGTTACTCGTTTATAATAAAGTTTTATGCTAAAATAATTTTGGCAATAAATGGTCCCTTAGTTTTCAATTATTTTATTCCTTAATAAAATGCGATCGCCGCGAACTTTTATTCTCTGTCTCT
Organism: Udea olivalis; assembly: GCA_947369235.1. Taxonomy (NCBI): domain Eukaryota; kingdom Metazoa; phylum Arthropoda; class Insecta; order Lepidoptera; family Crambidae; genus Udea; species Udea olivalis. The sequence continues at coordinate 10,029,498 of OX376341.1, read as the reverse complement.
GTCGCTTCAGCGCAAAATATGTTGCGTCACGCTCGCACAGGTGTTATGCCGCTTTTACCGCGAGAGTAAGGTTTGTTCTTGTCCTCGCGGTTTTCTTGACATTTTTGTATAATAAATATAATATAATAACGAACGACATTTCATTTTCGGACAAAGTTAAATTATTTCTAAAGTTTTTTTTGTCGAGATAGAGTTGTGCGAGAGGGTGTCGTGGCCTAGTAGTTGAGCACCCCAACTCGGATCACGGATCGTTCAAATCTGGCCAGACCCAAAATCTTTGTGTTCATTGTTATATTCCCGACTTACTCTCCGGTGATGGAAAACATCGATAAAAAACCAAATCAACCCGGATAACGGCGAAAGGCTCACCACCTACCACGTTGGGTTATAATACCATTGGTGAAAAGTGGGCTTCTGAGTGTTCAGTTCACCATGACGGCACAGTCCTCATGAGTGTCATGAGTCATGAGTGCCTCTGACTACCCCGTTTGGAATAAAGTCGTGATGTTATGTTATGTTGTCTTTGTGGTGATTGTTAAATTGTTATATTGTTTGTTATTTATTATTTTTATACATATAGTAAATATGATTTATAGGTACTTGAGCCCCCGATCTACAGTAAACTTGAAACAAATTCAGTCCCAATTGAAACCATTTTGAATAATAAAAAAACATTAGTTTTGTACCACACACAAAAAAACAGAAAAGAGATGTCATGTAGTTTTGACCCTATAAATTGTTGTCAAGAAGTTATTAATTGAATTGGCATTTTTTTCAGACCGTATTTTGCACTTTGCTCCTATGTCCACCTTTTTTCAAGACATGGCGAATCTATAAAGATTTCAAGTAGACTTTTAAACCCTAAAAATTAAATCTGCACAGTAATAATATTAATTTATTTTGCTCCTCCAAATATTTCATATTTTAAAAACTGGCACATAATACAAAAATGTTTGTTACCACTGGCAGTAGGTGAAGAGGTCATTGTACAAAATTATTTCTGCTTGGCGTCCGCACTTTAGCTGTCTGTCAGTGCCTTCACCCGTATAGACTATTTACCCCATTATAGCTTAATATTACGGCCACTCGCTGGGCCGTTAGCTTTATTTTGGTAAAAGAATTTTGAAATTCGTTCGTACATTTAAAGTAGTTTCGGGGGTTATTACCATCTCTTTTAGTCAGTCAAGTTGATTTCCTTCATTTGAGCGTAGCGAGCAATATCGTAATCTGTTTTTTTTTTCATTTACAGCCAGTCAGCGGTTACCTATCAATAATGCATCCTCTAGGCCAGATATTTACTGACGAAATTGCTAGTAACCCTCAAATTAGGAAATTAACTTGACTGGCTATAAGAGATGGTAATAAGACCCCAGAACCTTTTTAATACATATAAACAAACAAACAATTTTTTCCTTTTTATATGAATAGATCAAAGATATTTTTAGTTATTCGTACGTATAGAAATATTTGACAAGCTGCTCATAAAATAATGATGTAATGGATGTTCAGGTATTATTAGAAGCTTACAGTGTAAAGAACTTATGGGCTTTTTAAATAGTTCAGAAGTTTATGGGCATCCTGCCTGCTAAGATATATCTGATAGCGACTGTACTATCTGACAGATAAACAATGTTATTATACGTCAAAAGCCTTACGAGATCGTAATAAGGCCTAGTACTTTTGAAATCGTTGTTGTTTTCAATGTAACTGTCTCTTTTTATGTACGACAAAATAAATAAATAGATAACACACGATTTACGACACGATTGGCGCAGTGTGCTGTAGCACGGTTTCTTGCCTTGGCTTACGTGGTGTCCTGGGTTTTATTCCCGGATGGGTCAATTCAGCAAACGATCTTTTCTAAATTGGCTAGAGTCTGTGTGTGCTGGAAGAAGCCCCTGGCTTATTTCTCTGTCTGGTACCTCGTAACACAAGGATATTTATCCTTACTTCAAGACCATAACAAGTGGTATGTTGTAAAACATTGTCATGCTTCATTTTTACGTTTTTTTTTTTTATATTGCCCGTCAAGATGACCTCACTCCACCTGATGGAAAGCGGTCGTGAGGTCCAGATATGAGGTTGACAAGCCCAGTCATTCAAACGAATCACTGGGCTGGCCATCATCACCTTGAAGGCCTGCAGAAATGCCTTTTCACGCCCCGCTTGAAGAACCCGGGACTATAAGAGGAAGGAAACACATGACGTGCTGGAAGAGCGTTCCACGTCTGGATGGTACGAAAAAGAAACGAGTCACCGAACCTTTTAGCTCGGGCCAACAAATGTTGAATTGTGTGTGGGTGACGCCGTAGTCCAGCACGCGTGGTACGGGAGTGGAAAGGTGAGGGTGGGATAAGCTGGAATAACTCGTCAGAGCATTCCCCATTGTAGAAGCGATAGAGAACACTTAGCCTGGCAATGTCTCTACGCAATTGGAGAGGCTCAAGGGTCAGAGTTGCCTCTGATACAATACAGGCAATTTATCACTTTTTAAAAATAATTTTCATGTAGCGTAACGATCTTCCTTGGTTTTAGAGCTCATGTTGTAACAAAACATCTAGCGTCATGTTCGCAATGTGGTTCGAGTAAATTTAAAAAAGACGAGTGGTGGTCTGTAACAAGTGAATGCTCAAATCATCAGCATTTAAGCTGTGGACACGAAGCCAGTTGGCGCGATGGGATCGGCACGTTACATTCAATGCGTGGATATGGGACAGCAGCGAAACGGAAACGCTGACTTCGGAGCCGCAGCCTTAGGAGCTCAAGACTCTATTTAGTGCCTCATCTTAGCTTCCTCATCTCCTTGTTCCCAGCTCATAACGGAGATCAACGTCCAACTGGCGCTGTTTCGCGACCTGCTGATCCACATCGGGCAGCCGCACGACTGCCCCGAGCTGCGCGAGCGCGTGCGCCGCCTGCGCCGCGCCTGCGTCGAAGCCACTAAGCAGACCAGCCAGCTAGTGCTGCCTAGCTGTAAGAAGTAAGTAAGCAGCCTCAGTTTAGAAAGTTAGTGTAGGTTATGCGAACTGTCCCGAGTAGCGGCCCGCTTCGGAAATCCCGTGTCCTTTCTATTCTGCTTCGATTGGCCTGTCGGCACTATGCCATAAAATTGAAGGTTGTACATTATATCCCCAACCTTGAGAAACATTTATGGAATTAACATTTGTACTTCTCCTGTTTCTGATGTTATAATTTCCATGCATGTATTAAGAATCATTTAAGTGTATTCAGGATGACTTTAGTATCTAGTTTCTTTCATACAACTTCAGCGGCAATTAGAATGGCCACCACCTGTTTTTAAACGGTCACCGCTATGGACACATGCAATATCGGGGGTATCACTCACTAGTATCACTACCGAACAATGACCAACCTCAGTTCACCCAATTACTTGATACAACACTGCCAGAGCAGTGTCACTAGTTTCTTATACTCCAAGTAGACAATTATTTAATTTTAATTTATTCACAACAGTATTACATACTTTCTTATTTACTAATGAACCCTACTATTAAAAACCCTTAAGGGGTTTAACTGGTAGTAGGGTGAGATCGCACTATACTTAAAAAAGCCAAATATACACTAATTAATTACATCTTAACTGATAAGTAGTATCTTTTAAATATAGTTTTACATTTCTTTGGCTGGTTATTACATATATCGTCTACTAATTGCTGTGGAAAACTATTTAATATTTTAGGTAGCAAGTACTGAAAAGTTCTCCTTCCATATGTATTATTACACTGTGGTAATATAAACAAAGGCAGATAATCTATGATACGTAAATGACCGGGCATAGTTCGCTTACATAATGTGGGAATAATGCTATGTTCTTCAGAATTCAGAATATTAGACAAGGGTTAAGATTTTATTTTAAAACAGACTATCAAATTACAAATTAACGGTAGGGCTAAGATATTTCAAATGAAAATGTCATTGCTCAGTTATTTTGAAGGTTTTAGGTTTGAGTATCCTTTTGTTATCTTTAATAATATGGTGTTATTTTTGTACGATTGAGGAGAAACAAAAACAATGGAACGGGCACCCAAATCGTGAACTCCCTCGGGCGGTGGTTGTCCAAGGTAGACAAATGCTCTTTTACTACTGATAAATTGCCCACCGTTTTAAGGCAAAATAAAACATGTACCTTATTCATTGGCAGCGAATCTTACCCGAACATTTTCTTGATACACATACATTTTTACTAAAATAAGGCAGTGAAAAAAGTCATTACCATGGCAGCGGTAGGTATAGATAACTGTTCGTACTACACTGCGTTACTTGATCATAACTATGCAATGAAGGATCTAACTGAACATACATAAAACAGTTGTCCATATTTGTTTTGCTACTGGCCAATTAGTCTGATTGCAAAAATCGGAGCAAATTCAACATTTTGAATGCATCGTGGCTTCAGATTTATTTAAATTAAGCAATTTAATAATTTCAAAGTTCAAGCAAAATGAACGCTCGAGCACGTAGCACAGAAAGGAAACGTGGTCGCCGAGAAAGTTACATTTGTTTGATAAACTCCGAGGTTATGTGAGAGTAACCTCGCCAGACTAACCACACACCAAAATTAGTTTTGCCTTTTAAGTTAACGAATAAAGTTTTAATTCCGTAAATAAGAAGTGGTTATTAAAACTGTTATTGTTACAGTTTAATACATACTATCACGACTTTATCCCAAACAGGATAGTCAGGGGCAAGTCACTGTTGCCGTCATGGTGAACGGAACGCTCAGAAAAGTGTTCACCAATGGTATTAGAACCCAACGTGGTAGGTGGTGAGCCTTCCGCCGTTATCCGGGTTGATTTGGTTTTTTATAGATGTTTTCCATCACGGAAGAGTTGGTCGGAAATTAAACAATGAACGCAAAGATTTCGGTTCTGTCAAAATTTGAACTCGGGACCACACGATCCGCGATCCGAGTTGGAGTGCTTAACCACTAGGCCGCGCCGCTCTCTACATAGTTTTATAGTATATCGATATTAAATGTTGGTTGCCCGCATGAGTTGGTTTAGGTGAAATATATCGGGCAGCATTGGTCCTTTATAATTTGAGCACAGAATACTGACACAATCCCGTAACTAGTCGATTTTGAGTCCTGAATGATGTATTTAATTAAGCTGACATTTTATTATTATTACGAACGAACACAGAGATCGAAATTACAGTATAATTTTGACATTACCTTAGTTAGACTATCTGATGCCTGTGATGAATTAGTGAATGGATCATAACAACTTTCTAATTGTATCACACGAAAGTGGATCTGCCTCGTGCCCAATTATTTGCATTTCAAAAGGCGAACCTGAAACCAGACCTTTGGGAGGTCAAATCAGAAGGAGAACTAATTAAGCTGTCCAAAGTTCCACCTTTTCACCGTATCCGATGCGATGTACCTAGATCAGGAAACACGTGAATGACTGTGAGGCATTTTATATGTTACTGAGTCAGATACTGTGTACGTACAATATATTAAAATAATGTAAACGGTGATTGTTATTTCTGTAAAGAATATGAAATGGAATACTCTGTAGTAGATGTTTCAATTAACTGGGGTATAATTATGTTAAATTACATTTGTATATTTTGTATGTAACCCTAAACTAAAAAGTAATAAAAAGTCAAATTTTCACTAAGATAGTTTCAAAATAACCTACCGTGTCATACCATTTTCTTTGCAGTTAATTATCACAAGGTATAGGTATTAATTACATATCAGCTTTTATTTTATTTCTGGTTTAACAATTACATGAAGTAGGTACTTAGTAGAGGATTCTGTTTCGGTTGATCGTAATATATATATTTTCGTTATTATATCTAACATATTCCTACGCCTAACGGTAAGAATCGGGCATGGTTCAATATAACACGCTCATATTTCATCTCGTCTAACTTATTCCTGTTATTTACGATGTTATTTCGCTATAAAACACACGAAGGATTTTATTTATTACACTTGTATTGAAAATTAAAGAATCCTGGGTAAAGGTCTTCTCGTATTCACCAGCTGTTATATTGTGGTTGGCAGGCTATACTCTAGTGTGCATATTTAAAAACCAAAAACTGATTACTATCAGCGTCCTTAGTTAGTTGGCCCGGGCCATATCGTAGGTCGTCACAGTGGTAATACAATCAGAGATAAACTAGCAAGTGACAATTTAACATATGATAAATAACTGACACACTGACGAGCATTAATAAGTGTTAATAAAGATGAAAAAATGGTATTTCTGTTCTTTGTCAAGATACTCGAGAGAGAGAGTCGTGTTTTGATATTTCAGAACATCTAAACAACGAGTTGATCTGAATGGCCAACAATCCAAGATTCGTTTTTAAGCAATTACTGTCTAGTTCTGCATTGTCATACTTGGTTCTTCCATCCTGTGAAATGTTACGAATTGTATCATTACATGGTGATCAGTGCTATATAGTTATGCTTGGTTCTCCTCACTCACCGATTTAATTATCAGAATTCAGCATTACAGGTGATTATTTCCGTTGCGGTAGAGCTAGTGCCGGATTAACCCATAAGCAAATCAAGCAATTGCTTAGGGCATCACGTCTTGGGGGCACCAGAACCGGCATCAAAATTAGTATACTAGAATTTGCTAGCACATGAACGGCAAGGCTGGTTAGGCTGTTTGAATATTCGCGCTTTGAAATTCACCATACTTAGACGTCTGAAGATCGATTATTCATCAATATTATACTTAAAAGGATGGCCCTGTTTCATTGGTCGAAACATTTCCTATAGCGATTTCTCCAAATGATGACTTTGTAGATTTTTAATCGAGTTTCTTGCATGATGTTATTTTTGAAGATGCTACCAAACTTACCTAACAGTAGCTAGCGGTACGCTAAGTTAAAGGAAGGGAAAAAAATCCCCAACAAAAAAAAGATGACGCCATAACTCCTCGCCTTTTTTTCTTTTTTCTGTGTTACGGACGGGTCAAATTGATTCGTATGGCCTAAAGATCAATCGTTCCGATTTTCATGCCCAACACCATTTGCAGGTTTTCACTGAATTCCGGGGTGTACCGCTAGCACTAGCAGTTTTTTTCAGAGAATGTACATGTTATTGCAGTTTGTGAAGCTGGAAACAAAATCTTAGATACCACATTTAATTAACCACAGTGATTTTCAAAACATTCTAACTGTTCAAAATTTTCCAAAAGTTACAAAACAAATTAAATAACTGTCTAGGTATTTCCTTGAAAATGCAAACAACTGTGCATTATTATACGTTTTAAGTAGGTACAAGACAACACTAAACCTATGCCAATATTAAAATAGTTTAATTAGATAATTTATATTTTTTGTCTAAATGATTTACATGTCATTTAGACAAAAAATATAAAAAAAACAAAGTAATAATCAAATAGCATTTTTCATTTTCTTAACCGAAAGTTTAAATAAATATTTGTAAAATATTTCTTTCGAATGTTGGTAACTACTTACCTTAGAACATTGATAAAATAACGTTGGCTTGCAACTTGCAAGTCTTGCAACGTAAGCATATACTAGAAAGATTCGTTCAGGCCAGTAACATTTCGGTAGCTTAGTGGTTAAAGTCGCGAAAAATTGTTATGTTTTCGCGAATAAATAATTTTTTAAACGCTTACTTTTTTTGACTTTTCTACTTATGGATAGGGGGCCCCACAACCGTGGATTACTTAGGGCATCAAGTAGTCTTAATCCGGCACTGGGTAGAGCCTTTAACGTAACATTTGTACTTCGAATCAATCTCGCACATGCCTTTTGATATCTGATTCCAATGATGACAAATCCAATCAATAACTTGACATTCCATTTAGCAAGTCACAGAGGATTTCCACAAAGTGAATTGTGGAATACATCTGGCAGGCTATTCAGCTCTTCGAAAATGCACAAAGCAGATCAACACACACCTGTCCCATATGATATTGCTTAATACCACAAGCCGCTTAGCCTATATGCGATAAAGATAATGCATGTTAATGAAGAAATAAACTACCCTTATATTATAATGTAGTTTAACAATAATGGATCAAAAAACACATAAGAGTATATACCCCATTCTAAATTTCCACAACCAAGCCATTCAATATGTCCGAATGTTTTTGCCTTTTTTTATTTCTGAAAAACTATGCTATACTTAGTTTGTCCAATTTAGGATGATAATATTTTTGCCTTTTTTTTATTTCTGAAAAACTATGCTATGGTTTGTCCAATTTAGGATGATACTCGTAATTTTGACAGTTCACACCGATGAAGTATTGTATTTTTTTCAGTAAAGGATACTACAGATATATCGTACTTTATTGACGGGTACCGCCCACTTAGTGAAGTGCCTTGCAAACGATAAGTAATTGAAAATACAAAATCGGTTGTGAAACGAAATTAATCCACCATTTAAATTTAAGATTAAGGGCGGCTCGCACAACATTTTATTTCGATATAGTTTATTTTGATTAGTATTAAAGTTATTTGCAATTATCTATCATACGATTATTCTTATAAATTATATGACCTCTCTAAGAGTTCGGCAACACGCAGCTAGTCATGAAAGACAAAGCAAAAATATGTTTATTCAAATGGGCCACATAATAATATGAGTACTTTCAAATAGCCTAATCAAATTAACTGATACTCGTGATAAACTCAAATCCATTTGAGTTTAGTATGGATTTCAATACAAAACTCAGATGGATTTGTCAATTTTTGAATCTAATCGACACAGTTCACAGTTGTTCTAGTGATAATGACGATACTAATAATGAAAGTGAAATTTTGCACCATGATATAAGTAATAAATTACTTATATTATGGTGCACAACCCTAAACCTACCTTATTTAATTCACCAATATATTTTTATTCCTTTTATTATCTCTTTATTGCACATACAGATATTCGAATAACATTTTCTTTGTTTATCTTCTTATACAACCGATTCAAAGTTCTATGAAATAAGAAATCGAAAATCGAATAGATTCATAAACGATTTTCTACCCCATCCCTAGTGAAAGATGTCAAAACTCTTCTAAATTGGACAAACTATAGGTGGTAGAACCCTTGTTTCACTTCATCCGTTAGTCATCAAATTATAAAACAGTAACTGTAATTATTTTAGATTATTCGCTTAGCAGACTTCCCCACGGTACACTCTGACAGAACGGTGTTTCCTCGATGTAACACATGAATTGCAAGTCATGCATTCAAGACAAAGGTAGAAGGCAAACAGGTACAAACGATATAAAACACTAATACTTTTACTCGTATAAAAAAACTATTTTGGATCGTTTAGAAAAAAAACATAGGAAGTAACTTTATTTAAAAATTGCAAACACGTTTTATTTTAGTTCATAGCTTCGAAATGCAGACACAGCGTTACTCAAACTTGAGCATGTCAGTAGCAATTAAAGTGAGCTGTACTTGTGAGGACTGCTCAACTATAAGTTTAGTGTAATTAAAAAAGTCAGGGTTTTGTTTGTTACTGCCACCTGCAGCAATTCTATTAAAGAAACATACGAGTATATATGTATGTTGTTAATCCGTCATGCAGCTTCGCTGTTGACTTTTATTATGTGTCTCATATGCTCGTGTGTGGTTATAGGATAAATATCGGTCTAACATTGTCACGAAATCGCGAAACACAGTTACACACAGATTCTACTGTGGCATCCACACTAGACATACGCCCAAATTCAGAAACGACCTTATAGATAAAAATGCCTGGGCGTAAGTAAGCTCTCTGCTCGATGCGGGCTCAGCTCTATTGTAACAGATGTTTTTTTTTATAGTTAATAGGTACCTAGTATGTACTGACATACAATTGTTTTATATTCTATTATGGTTGTTTTTCTTTTCTCTTTGCTTTAGATTCTTTTTTGTTTCAAAATGACACACTGCTTGTACTTTACTAACGCCTGTTGTAAACCCAAAACAAGCTTAAAAGAGTAACTGCTGAGTTTCTCGCCGGGTCTTCTCAGCAAGAAACAACTCCGACGCGGTGGTAGAGTCGCATCATGTCTGTATACTGTTTATTTACATATCCATATTATCATGGTATTTATGTCTATTATTTAGTATATTATGCTGTAAATTTGACGATTTGATAGTACTGATACAGTCTATTTGAATAAAGTTATTTGAGTTTGAGTTTGACAATCAAGGGTGATCACCTTTAAAGTGATGCTGTCCTGTCACAAATGTCAGTGGATGTGAAAGCGACAGGTATACATTTGAGCTTAGTTCAACTTTGAAAGTCGCTTCGGGATTCGGGCGATAGGTCTGTATCGCATTAAGGCGATTATCCCAGATTTTAAAATTGTATGCGAGTGTTTTAATTTGTATACAGAACACGCATAGGACCACTGAGCCGAGTACTGGCCGCTCTGCGCACCGCGACGGGGCGCGGTGCAGTGGGGAAATCGCCTAAGGGTGCGAGATTCGAAGTGTTTTCTTTTTTCAGAATAGCTTACCGTCCCTTTGAAAGTCACCAAAAGGTTAACTTAACATGGGTACTCTTGTGAACTCACTCGTTATACCGATGACAGGTCGAGCGACGGGTGCACGGAACAGCCTCAGCTGGTGCTGCTGTACTTCATGGCGCAGCTGCTGCTGCGGGAGCTGGCCAAGTGCCATCGGCTAGTGCAGCTGGTGCCTATGGACATGACCTCCTACTATGGTATGAGTGGCTCTTAACATAAATGAAGGCTAGGTTTGCCACAGATACTGTCAAAATTGTAGCTGTCTTTTAAATTTTACTGTCAAAGACGATCAATTTCACACCATAACTTCTATGTGTTTTAAGTTCAGGTGTATGATTTAACTAACGAGAATGATTTAGTGCTAATTCATTTAAATATATAATAACAATTTAGGCTCAGAGTAATTTAGAACTACGGTTGGGAGCAATTCACCTGTAGTAAAAATCGCAAGTCGGGCTAAATAATGCCTCTCAAGTCTCAACCAGTGGCGAAATGACTGATGATTTTTACTACAATTCTTTAATTCATTCAAAAATAAGTCTTGAAAGTGCTTTGCAATATCTCGTTTTGTTTATTAACTTATTCAACTAATAATAAGAACAACACTTGTACACTTGTATTCCTGCATACCCGTCTATTTATGCTAGGCTGAAAAATGTTTCATGTCAGATAAATGGGTTTCCTTCACCCAAGAGAGTTTCTGTGGTAGGCATAGGTACTGAATATGGTTGGAACTTGACAGTAAGAATCGGTATAAACTAGACGGGCGGAAATAATGTTACGAGTATTAGTACAACGCACCATTACTTCTTTTTTGTGTCCAAAATGTGAAGATCCTTGTGACCATCTTTGTTTAACTCTATAGATAAATTTCGATATCGTGAATGCTAGCAGCAACAGTCGCATAATATACTCCTGCCTGAAAAGTCACGGACAGCACTGCTAGAGGCAACTAGAACGGTTTTGAGTAATCTTACTCAACCAATCACAAAATTTCCTTAAAATTTCATCTATCGCTAACTATAAAGTAACTATGCTTGTTGCTAGTTGGGGGTTAACAAGTGAAAATGTGTTCTTATTCAATGGTGCTGCCACCATCGCAGTCAAGATATAATCTAAATCAAATAAGAGGCAATTTTTTATCCTCGACCATTCCTCGATTAACGAGACTAACCACTGATTTCTTACGTTTGACACGCACCAAATGTGAGAAATAACTTATTGTTCCCATTTTAACCAAAAGAACACTAACTTACTTCTATTGTCACCCTTTTAACGAGTTGCCACTTTATATTTACATCATCGTTCGCGTAAAAAATTGTATTGGGATTTGACATTGTCATGTCATGTCATGTTACCTTGTTCTTTGAATTCCTGTAAATATCTACAAAAGCTTTATATTTTGGCAGAAAACCGGGCTGGCCCTTCAAATTTCGGTAACGTCATCAGTCAAATCCTGCTGTGCAAGCAGATCACGCCAGACTTCAACCAGGAGGAGCTCTGCAGCATCGTCAAGGACACCCAGGAGATCACCAGGATAGTCACCGATATCCAGGAACACCTGCCACAGCACGAGAACCTAAATAACTTAGGTATGAAAACAGAGGGTAATTACTACAATATTAGTCACCATATCTTACTTATTGTTTATTTTAGCCTGTATATTTTGCAAAACTGTACTAGCACAGTATCGTAAAATGACTCGTAGTTCCTTGTCCATTGGCTAAATATCAAACAATGTAAGCTATCTAAAATAAAAAATCTTTGGGAGTGGTTATCATACAGGTAAGGACTATTGTAACTCGGATTTACTGGGCGTCTCAAAACTCAACGTCAATCTGAAATGAAATGAAATGAATGATCTAATGTTTAAAAAAAAATGGTAGCATGAAACGCATTCAGTACGTCTACCACGAGTTGCCACTTTTAATTTACGTTATCGTTCGCTTAAAAAATTGTGATGAGATGACATGACAAGGTCAAATCCCAATACATTTTTTTACGCAACCGATAACGTAAATTGAAAGTGGCAACTCGCGGTAGACGTACTGTATATTATACGAATATCTACGAAAGTGTCGCTACAAAATATACCTCCACTAGTTATTCACCTCCTACTATGCAAGCGAACACGACTAAGTACTTAATTAAGCCGGTTAAACAAGCATTACAGGTACCTAACGAGCTGCGACCTGCTGGGTCTAATGGTTTAATTGACATCAGGAAGTTCACCGGATCGCAAACCTGAATCATAACTTTAGCAAGGGGTATTTTATGAGATTGTACTTAGTCGCTAGATCTCAGTGTTATATTACTAAATCTCAATGTCGGAGACGGAAATTCTAGGGATCAAAATATGGAAAGTTGTATTTTTTCAAATTTCGAACTTCTACTGGGATTGAGATAACTTTTTAAGAATAACCGTGAATCCGTTTTTGTTCCATTAGGTTAAACACGAACATTCACGAAGACTTTTAAACAATTGTTTGCATAATCGCTTTTAGCTATCATGCTTTTTATAACCTTTTTTTTTCTTTGATGGTATGGACGCTTTCTTATCGCTTAATTTAACAAGACTAATAAAGTAATTTACAGGAAATTTCATCAATTACTACCGAGACTGTCGAGTTATATTATTGTTTGCGTAATAAATATCATATTTTGGAAATAAAACCCACAGACCAAGACCTTCCTTCTACAAGACTTACATTCATACATCTATTTTCAATTCATAGTCTATCTGGTCTTGGTGTGGTGGTAGACGCCCCTGGCTTAGATTCTTGTCTGGTATCTCGTAACACACGAATATTGAAATCCTTATTTCGAGACCATGACAATTGGTGTGTAGTCTGGCGCATATATGTTTATTTAAAATCAATCTAGAGCTTAAGTCCTTTAGACGCTGACTGTATACCCAATATCAAACTCTCGTCTCTCGTGTGCGAAAGGCCGTATCTTGATTTTATCGGCTTTCGTATATGAATGGAAGGGTGAGCGCTAAGCCAGCATGTCTACTATCTCGGGCTTCACGCATCAATTCACCCAAGATTAGATCAATGCCCCTATTTATCAACGTATGTGTGTAAAGTTACATACTGCCTCCGATTCCAACTTGTACCCTCTAACCGACAACCAATGCGGATTCCGGTGATCCTTTCCCCTTGTTAATATTCTACGAAGGGCAAATCCGTTTGATGCTCGTGAATTCCTTAATTACTTACAATTATCAATGCCAGCGCCTGTAATACGTACTTCGTATTACACACATAATAACAAAGGGAGAGGAAGGTCCCATTTACATAAAAGGATTAGGAGCTTTGCGTCGGTTTCTGTCTTTCAACTGACATTAAGAACGCTTGCGATGGAGTGCCGGAAAAACGCGCTTCATCCACACTCCGCGCGACTTTAACAAATGGCAGTAATAATTATTTGCTCAGTTAACAGATTTTTTGCCCCACTTACTCGTATAGAAGAAGGCAATGATATTCACGCATCAACAGACTAAACTAGCACATTTTTTGCACTCTGTCTCACTAAAAAGTCTCCAAATATCTTTGTTAAGGGACAATTCAACTTGTACTAAAATTGTCTCGGTCGTGGATTTTGAGTTTGAACAATATCTTGCTTTAAACTCGTATTCAAAGGTCATTACAGAATTAAACGAGAAAAAGGAATTAAAGAATTCGGGGATGAAAGTTGCCATTACGTTAGAGCTATTAGAAGTATTCTCCCAGTTAGATCCTATATGCGTTCCGGGATCTAAAAACAGCGTCAAGGGAACTGAATATAATCCCAACTAATCGTGTTAACTCCCGATCTTGTTTCAGAGAGCAGCGTCGCCCTGAAAGGTGACGAGGTTAACGGGCTATGGCGAAATAAGAGGCGGGGCTCGTTGTACAAAGGCATGGGAGTGCTTTGTTGTGTTTCGAGGCCCAACTACCTCTGAGGGTGACGCGTCTCGCCGACCAGGCGGCCCAGCATTCCACTGACTGAAGTGACTGATCGTCCGCTGGCTATCGCGGACTGAACCTTACAGAACTCAAAGTGCTCAGTGGTGTTAAGTGAAGCGCGGCGCTGGATGTCCAGCGAGTACTGCTAAGTGGAAGTCTGTCAAATAACAAATATTAGAATGACTTTGTATATCCAAAATTATATTTAAGAAACAGTATTGTATGTTACGTGTCATCTTATTTCATATTTTGTTAGTTAAATTTTAGCTCGAAGCGTAGTATACACATAAGTGTATTCGAAATCATTAGCCGTAAAATCAGCAATTAAAACTTAATGACGTTAATGTTAATCAGAGATATTATTGATATTTATAACGTAATGCTAGAACGTGAATCTACGCAACACGCATTAAGAATTATGAGGGAGTTATGAAGTGCTCATACTAGGAGTATACAACTAATTGTTTATACTAAGTGATAATTAACGGACGTTCGATGTGTATGCTTGTACGTTGTGCAGTAGTTAATAAAAGGGTCCATTGTTTGAATTATAGAAGGTCAATATCTAATGAAGACGGCAGATTTGAACGTATCAAATCAAAAACCATATGTAGTTCAACTGGTATGTTAAGTAAACACTCTTAAGAGTATACGTACCTACTCAACTATTGAATAATGATTAAATGTAATGTACGCGTAAGTAGAAAGATTTATTGAGAATTTGCCTGGATTGGGATCAATTGCGTTTAAGTAGATTAAACTTTAATTCTTTGCACATTTAAATTTATACAAATGTATTTCTTTACTGTATGTCTCATTTTTACATAATAGGGAAATAGTGGTATTGTCCGTGCACTAAATCAACTGGCACTAAATCACGATAGATGTAGAGTATTTTTTGCGACTTTCAGGTATTTTTCCTGTTTTATCATTGATTGATAGATGGAAATAAAGCAGGTAAACTATAAATAATAGCGAATGCCTATTCATTCTAATTTATGAACATTTTGTGTTTTTTTTATAGTGCCCGTCAGGATGACCTCACTCCACCTGATTTGTACTAAAAATACGTCATAAGGTCACTTAAAAAACTTATTTTTTTGTTCAAAGGTTGAAATTGTTGAAATTCAAAGGGTCGAAAATCAAACAAAAACGAGTACGAGAATACTAATGCATGTTCCAATTACACATTACAATTTCACAGCTGATACATGTACCTATATCCAAAAGTCCTGATGGCTTGCGTTTTGTATAACACTTTTATTTTCATATCTAAAAACAAAACATTTTGCTTATAATTTTTTTGTAGCTTCTTGATATTTAGAAGTATTTCTTACATATAATATAATTAATGATTAGGCGTAGTCAAAGGTGGCTAAATATTTTTTTTTATCTGTTCCTATAACACAATACAGTACTTTATTACAACATCTGCCAAACTGCAAAACCGTTTTATGATTGAACAAGCTCCGCTCTAGGTAGGCCGGATAACATAATAATTGATAACTATTAAGTTTAAGTACCTGCCTACAGTCAGTTCTTGTTTTATTAGACATAAAGTAATAACTTTGAAAAGTAGACGGAATTGATTAAATACTCGGAAAATTAAAATAACATGCAAGTACATAGTTTTGTCTATATTGAAATGACAACGTTTTAGACATACTATGTCAATATAGCAGGACACTGCTTTCACGTATTTACTAACAATAAGATATAATTTATACATATCACATATTAATTTCCTGACTTTTAAAGTCAAATAATGGTACTTTTATGATCTCAAAACCTATCCAGAATATAATTTTTAAATGGTGCAATTTTTTTTTTACTTGCTTTTTATATTTATTATGAAGACAAAATACTAGATTGCAGGACTCATTTGCCTTTTAAGTAAAGTTAAACTATGCTATACTCGTATTAAATTCAAAAACGGGCATTAAAATGCAAACAATTAGAAAATGGCCTAGTCAACATTGTATAATGTATGTACTTAATGGAGTATTCTAGTCAATTATGTAATACCCTTAAAGTATTATTTATATAAGGACGATATTTTGTTAACATTAAGAAAAATGCGAACTTATGCAGCACATGTAAATACGATAAAACACTATTCATATAACGTTAACAGCATAATAGTTACGGATGAATTCAATCAAATGTAAGAAACGTAACTAAAATATTTTATGCGGTCATTCCAACTGGATTGGCAAGCAATGTTTGAAATTCATGAAAATCAGAGATAAGTAGTAACTTGACTAAAGTACACCAATAAAATATTTAATTCTAGTTAAAATTTTCTTGACTTAACAAAATTATATCTAAGTTTGATCCAATTAAGGGAACGTACTGCTTTTTAAAAGTTTGTAACGCTTTTCGCACGTGCTGCTTAACTTCAACAAGTAAAAGTATCTACTTATTTCTGAGTTTTGTGCTTCTCGTATTTTCCTTTTGGTTATGCGAATTGAGCTTCCTCAATCAAACTTATAAATTGAGTAAGTTACAAATTGGATACTCCGTAAGCAAATCGTTAGCTTGTTATTTTTGAACTTGAAAGATTATCGTAGAGAAAGTATTTCAGGTTTTGTATGTAGGCTTATGTACTAGCATCTATGACCAATTATTAGCTATTATTTAATTACTCTATAGAATAATTTTTAACAATGAGCGCTACGCAAACTTCTAATTAGAATTTAATAATACAGATTTCGAATGGTTTGACGCAGTATGCCTTCCTAAAACCAAATTTTCATTTTGTTAAGTCAATTTAAACCGTTTGGGATTCAGATTCACTTAACTTGTTAAAAGCAAAGCAATGTGGTAATGTTGGTAGAAACATGCTTTACCATCTGCATTATTTTTATTCTCAGAGTAAACCAAACAGCCAAACTAGAGTACCTACCAAGAAGGCTAGAGACTAAGGAGAGATAACTCCCGAAGTGGGGGTAAGCTTTCGAGGGCCGAAAGTCGTATACTCTGTGCCGGGCAAAACGCTGTATTGCGCATGTGCAGCGGCAGCTATTTGTCATTTCATGGTCACATGGTTTTGTTTTGAACGGTGTCACGTGCGACAGTTGTTGTTTTTCGAGGTTGTGTTGACCAATTTTGTCACTTCGCGAGGATCATTTTGACACTTCGCGAGGATCGCGGCAAAGAAGCGTAATGCGCATGCGTCACTGTGGGATACGGATTTAGTCCAACCCTTTCCAGGGAGTTATCTCTCCTTAGTTTCTAGTCTTCTTGGTACCTACTTAGATGACCGTCATTGTCCGACGTGATGGTGACATTTGACAATCTCGTCGTCCTACTAGGAGTAAGTGTGCTCTCCGGTAAAATGTTTTTGCGCCAGTTTTTAAAAAGAGGTGTAAACAGGTTTTTTAGGAGCTTAAGCTTAAAAAAATATAGCCGAGCATGGAATTTTCACGTTTTGAATTGCATGCGTTTTTTACTCAACTTAGGTACTTCGCTGAGTTTAAGTTAAATGCTAAGTTTAAGGTCTCAAAATTAAGTTAAAAACTATTTAATATGGTGCGAACTTTCAAGATTTAATCAAAGTGTCAGCAACTTTAATCTGTTGCTTAGAATAAGGAGCCCCAATACTGCTGCCTGTTTGTTTGCTTTGTTAAGCGTCGCAATATGATATTGGCACAAGTTACAATTTCGGTATAGACTCAATAAAATACAGACAAGTATATGAGAATCTTGTGCTGGTACTATATCGCGATAGATGTGCCTTAGAGCGGACTTCCCCTGGCAAATGATTACGTTCACCTGCGGTAAATATCTTCAAAATGTTCATGCTCGGCTCGGTCCACCGCTTGTCGCCATCTTGAGACATAAAACCGAATTTTGATACTCCATGAATATTCGTGTGCTCTCCAGTAGAACATATACGAGTAAGTCTCACCGTGAGGGGTGTACCATTAAAATGATAATAACAAGTCATGTGCCAGAGCTTTAACATTCGAAGAAAGTGTATTAATATGTCTAAGTAAATTTTTCGTTTTAATATAGTATTTATACAATGTTGGAAAACACATTGGACTTGAAGAAACACAGTCTACGTTAACCTTAAATTATTATATGCACTAATTATCTAGTCCAAGTGTCAAGCCCCCGAATCCACAGATGACAATCTAAGTGTGCTCAACTTTGATTGTGATATGTGGACAAACAAATTGATGCTGTCCTGTCCCATGTTAGCAAAAATGAAAGGGACAGCTATACCTACATGTTAGGGCTACTCAATTTTGATTGTTGTTTCTGGATTCGGGCAATAGTGTGTTTATTTCAATGTTAGTATCGGTTAACCGAAAAATTATACGTTTCAAATTGTACTAGTCAATACCTGTTTAACTAATAAAACTCAATATATTAACTATGATAATGCACTTACTAAAGTGGTGACTGTGATATACTCGTAAAATAATTTATTATAGAAAAAGTAATTACGCATTAGTAAAAACCTAATCAGATAATATGTTGCTGTTTCAATTTCCTTAACTATACTTAAGTATCTTCATTTATCTCTTTACATTACTAAATTATGAGATCATCAGCTAATAATTCTGGAAGGTCACGCCAAGTAAAGAAACCTTTAAACTTATGCTGTCCCAAAATATATCAACATAACTGGAACGTTAAACTTTGAGTGGCATTCCAGAATTCGTGGATCTATCTCTTAAAATCTATTTGGAAAAAGGTAATCAGGGGAAAACGCCGTTTTAACTTCAGGCGCGAACTCACGCCAAAAGCGTAAATTCTGTCTTGGTCAAAGGCCTACTCCGCCTAAACGGGATGGCAAAAAATATTTAATAAACTTGACATGTTAACTTCATTCTGTACGTTTGAAATTGTCGTAGGATATAAATTTCTATACTTTAAAAAATCTTGAAAAAGGGTCTTTTTTTAACTTTAATTTGCTAAAGCTCCTAAACTATGAGTGTGATTTGTATAGTTTTTACAAGAACATATAGGCCATTAAGTCTTCTTTAATCTGTACGTTGGGGTTTTAAAGTACTTCCTGTGCCTCAAGAAAATAACATTTTTAGTGTTTTGTTGCGAACGTCTAGAAAATCGACGAACACATGGGCCTTCAGAGACACAGCGACGGCTAGAAAACGTCTTATAACCAGAGAAACAAGATGCTTTAAATTATTTATATCTAATATAAAAATAAATATCGTATTTATTTTCCTATACAGAGAGCCCGAAAGTTAGTGACTCAAACTACTGCCGCTATTGGCGAAACCATAAATAGTGGTTTGAAGTTCCAAAATGCACTAATCGAAGGTAAGTACTTAATCTGTTTTAAATATTTATTGCCCATACGAAAAGGCTGGTAAGGCGTTAATTATACTCAGTAATAAAACGAATTACAGATGGATTTAAAGACATTTTTTTTCATAGCTTAGTTTAATTTGAATAACAAAGCGAAATCTCGAGCTGAGTGACCTTGAGCTTTCGAAGCGAGCCCAAGTTACAGATTGAAAGCACTTTTTTTTACTGGAATACAGGTTATCTGCAATTCGATACGGAAAAAAAGCTGCGAAATGCTTTCAATTAAAGAATTGTGAAAAATGATGCAGCATTTCTTTTTTACACTTGTGTTGTTTTTCTAGGATATTAGTTATCTCTCTCATAAATGTCACCGCGTTGCCTGATGTAAGGGATGGCGGTGCGACCGCCTGCGCCCGCGCCGCCGCCGCCGCCGGCGCGGTCATTGCGCACCCGCTTCGGCTTGTACACGTCTTCTGCTGAATCCTTTCCGTACACTGCAATATACAGAAACATAGTATTATGTTTTATCACTTTAGGTTAAATGTTTTTTATAAAATAGTAAAGTGTTGCGCAAGCTTGTTGAATACGCAACATTTACTTTTTTATTTTTTTGAAGAGTCTCATAACTCAACGTACAGGGTATCAAGTGTGCCGCCACGTTGAACCACTTATTTTTATCAGTTCTAGTATAAAACCTATTCGATAGTATAATGTAGGTACAATTATTGATATTGTTGGAGTCGGTGTCAGCCAATGTATATAGGTTTGTAACTACCCAGAGATATAAAAAATAAGTATATTGCTAGGTATATTGTAGTGTTTCCTTGGCTAGCACCGACTACAACAACAACAATAATTGGACCTACATTATACTATCGAATAAGTTTTAGAAGAATACGCATTTATTTTTTTACTTTTTAGTGTTTTGTTTCAGAATAGCTTTTTTTGAAGATGGTTTTCTTTATACATTTTTTTTTAGGAAACTGAAAAAAAAATTTCCTCTATAGAAAGCCCATTAAATCAGGTAGTTATTCTTATAATTGTTACGCTAGCTTTCATAAAAAAATGTTTTGAGTAAATTGATGTAGTTGTTAGATAGAAATTACGAACGTAAATGTCGCCCTGTAAATATTAATACCGTTTATTACTGAAAATATTAAGATTTCAGGCTAAACCTTTTAGTTAAAACACTTGCTAGCTATTCAGCTTTCTAAAAAGTAACAGTTTAGTGCCTAGACTTCACTAGTTTTTTATAGCAATTCGGAGGCAAGCGGAAACTTTTAAAACGTAATATTGCGTTAACTTTTAATTTGGGACCCCTAGTTGATGTGGGTAAATTTGTTGCAAATAACGTCTACTATTACGCTTTTAATAGGTATAGTATTCAAATCTCCCTGTATGCTTATACGAGTACGTACTTTCTCTTGAATCACGTCTGGATCTTCTCTTTACAGGGAATCCTTTATAACGAAATTCCTTAGTTGGTTTTCCTTTTTTCTTTCCGCCCGATGTAGCAGACAGTATTTTGAGTAACCTTGAATAACAATAAATATAATATACAAAAACTGCAAAACGTTAAACAAACAAGAATGCAAAAAATAAACTCACAAATCACTAAGCTCATCCTTATTTGTACTCTTTTCAATCGCCCTGGGATTCAAAACGACGTACACCTTTGAATATCCACTATCTTTATTATCATCAGACATATTTAATTCATACGACCCAACCAAATTGTTTGGTGTAAGTTTGTTTCTGGGTCTAGCTTGATTCTTTAACAACTCTTCTAGGGCTTGTTCGTTAAATTGACTATGCTTGTATCGATCTTCTACATATTTTTCATTCCTAAATCCATCATGTTGCTGGTTTTGCAATTTGAATTTATTTCCTTTTAACTTAAAATAATCACCATAAGCATCGATATCGTCTTTATAAGGCCTGTAAACGACTTCTTCTTTACCCACACTTGAATCTTTTTCATCACCCTTGTAACTTTGTAAATCTAAATCTTCTGCTTGAGTTGCTTCTTGCATGCGATCCCTTTCATCATTACTTGTGTGTGAACCGTAATGGCTTTCGTCTTCCTCTTTAGTCAGTGGTTCATATTTCACTTTTCTGACAGGTTGTCCGTCCTTCTGTAAGCCTAGTTCTCTTGCAAGTTCCAAAAGAATTCGTAGATCCACTTCTTGAGTCGCAACACTTGAAACAATCAACAGTTGCAGCCCTGACGTGATTGCTGTAATCAGAAAATTTTAAATATGTAATATTTAAGCTACTGTTAATATATTTGCAAAAAAATATAGATAACATCTCACACAGATGTCATCTGACACCAAGGTAAGCAAAGCTCAAAAGACGCGAACTGGAGACGACTGTATGTACGTTTTTTATGTACACATGTGCACACCCAGGTCCAGAAGACAAAAACTCAACACATCCTATTTGTCATGGGTGGTGATCGAACCCACGACCTCTTTCGCAGTAGGAAGGATGACTTAAGGGACCAATAAAATATTCCTTATTACAACTGATGAGAGATTTATTTCCTAACAACCTAATGACAAAGTCCCATGAAGTTCAAAGTATTCAATTTGTTATATCAATAAACACCTTTAACTAAAAAATTGCTTATTCATACGGAAAGACGGTGCAAAACTTTGAAAACCAACATTTGGGTGGCCAATAGGGATAAGAAAGGAGTTAAAAGTTTCCGGAGCGCGACGCGACCGCCTCAAGTTACAAGTATCAGCAAACACTGGATATTCCCAAACTCCTTACCGACGAATAAAACCGCTAGGCTAGACATTATCAGCGGCTCGTTATGAAGTAACGCATGAAAGAAAACAGTTCAAGACGTTATCGAAGCAGTAAAAAGTATATAAAATTACACGCTTATTTTCAATTTTCATTTTCCCTTATCAATTTCAAAATCTAGCCTATTTTACGTATGTACTTGCTCTAATACCAAATTATACACGCGACAGTTTGAACACGAAAACAACTGTTATCGTGTATTTTTACTTACTTTCAACTTTCAATTGTGAGCCTGCGTAAAAATATTTTTCTTACATTAACTATTTTATCATTTCTTTGCACGATGAACGACGATTCGCTTGGTTATGAGATCTTAGAGCAAGTGCTGAACCTATAAAATCTAATATTCAAAGGCAAAAATATGAGCTCTGTGAAATTTTGAGCATGACGTACCGGGCTGCATTGTATATTTATTATTGTGATCTCCCGGGGCGGAAGGTCAGATGGACGGCATTCACGTACATTAATTTTTTCTTTCCGTTTCTGGTGTTGTCTGCATTGCAGGCTTGTCGTAAAATAAGGAGAGCTATATTGTATACTCTAGGGACGGGACGGAAAAGAAAATAAAAGTATTAGTGCAGTGTTTACAAAATATAAACAGAAAACAAAGTAGGCCCTAGACTGTTATTTCGTTAGTTTAGCCGCCATTTTATGAATGCAAACAGGTAATTCTACCTGAATGTTAGGTACAAAACTACCTAAGTAGTTCGAGTAGAAATAATGCAAATGACAACGAAGGGGGACTACAAGATAATTAACTAACTATAGAATTTTGAAGATTTCTAAAGGTTATTTACAAAGCCCACACCAAAAGGCAAGATATAGCTCGACGAATACCTGTATGTCTACAGTAAGTATCGGGTTGCGGTTGCAGCTATTAATCAATCTATGGTTAATTATATCTGAAAATTATTGATTTTATTATTATTATTCTCTTTATTTAGCATAAAACTATTATTATTAGATATTATTGACGGTCTTGTATGGGATTTCGGTACAGCGCCCTTATGATTATAAATGGAACTGAAAATGGCATAAGTACAATTTTTTAAAGTCAACTTTACGACTTACTTTACTTTTTTTGAAGTTAAGTTTAGGAGGCAGAAAGACATGGTCGACACACTGAATCTAGTATGAAACCTAACTGCGTTTACAGTTAACAGTTTTTAACTACAAACCTTTTCTTTTTTACTCTTATTTACTGTTTTGTTTGCCTTTCCAGCTGTTAGGTCATTTTCATATCAGTAAGTAATGCAATGTGCCAGCCTCCCCTAAGCAACAGACACATCCAAGAAAAGCATGATAATGGTATAAAGAAGGAGTGGGGGGTCAGGGGGGCTAGCCAAGACCAACACGCTAGTTCCGTTTCAACATGTCAAATTTAAAAATGTATGGAACTGACATCAAATGTCATCTCGATTAGCCGAGTGCATTCATTCCCGTACATTCTTCACATTTGAAATGTCGACACGCAAGTAGCGTGCTACTCTTAGCTAGTAGGGCCCCAGTACAGAATCTTTATGATTATGTGGGTGAAGGTTAATTAATCACTATTTGAGCGAGCTTTCTTTTATTTAGTTAATATTTATGATAGTACTTAGTTTAATGGTTTCTGATTATAAAGTACCAGGATATAGTACCTGTGGCATTTCACAACGTAAAACTGCTGTAGATTATTGATTGGGTTGGAAAAGGAAAAGAAAAGGTACCATAACCGAAAAATATTGTTTAGTTCCAAACAGTCCGTCTTTTACTAAAGGCATATTTCACTTTAATAACCCTTAATTACAGTTATATTTTTTCCGGGCCCATAAGCTAACCGTAAAAGGTACCTGGCTTACTCTGGCAAAAATAACGAAGATTCGTAAAACTTTGGAAGGCTACTAACAAGTAGTGTGATATGAAACAGTTTCATACTTATCATTTTGAAGTATCAAATATGATGATTGGAATCACATTTTCGAACTGTAACTATCTTTTAACGCACATAAATTCTCAGTACTACGTGTTAAAGAGACATACTTAAATTAAAGGTTTTTCACGTGTTGCCCGATGCAATATGGCTAACATGTTTTAGCTACCTGTTGTCAGATCATACTATAAAGAAAACGACTTGCCCGAGCCTTACGTAAGAAATCCTGCAAAAAATGTTGGCAAGCTAGAACTTTCTAGAACTATCAGCGCACCTAGGCACCTGCAGTTAATTGACGACGTAAATCGAAGCTAGGCGTGACTGAAGATTGATGGCCGGTCATGTGTTTGGATAGGATTTCCAAAGCGGTACGGAAATTGTCAAGGAAAAACTGTAGCATGTATGTTTTCGGCAAAGGAATCATTTCAGGAATTCTTTCATCGCGAAATGCCTTAACAGTTTAGCAGTATATTATACATATTAAAAGGGAATTGCTACCAAAACTGGGAAACAACGACGACAATCGTTTTTTTATTGTTTCCCTCCCATGTAACGTGACCATTCAGATTTTTACCCTCACAAGAAGTAAAATAAACAGTCGTTTAAAAAATACATTGTTCATTAAAATTTTTTTCTGAATGGGAGTGTGCATTTAAATAATTCAAATTAGGAGAATTAGCACGATGAAAAGTAAGTAGACTTTACGTCGTAAGATCAAAGAGAGCTCCTGTAAAATGAACGCACTAAGAGCAAAGAAAGATTTTACTTGAATGTAGTGAAAACCCCTGTCGTGATTAAACGAACTGCTATGTGCTGTTCTGTACGTCTACCACGAGTTTGCCACTTTAAATGTACGTTATCGTTCGCGTAAAAAAACTGTATTGGGTTGACACATGACATGACATGACAATGTCAAATCCCTGTACATTTTTTTACGCGAACGATAATGTAAATTTAAAGTGGCAACTCGTAAATATACCTTCGGAAAGTAAGAGCCGCATGAAAAATAAATCCTTTATTAAATTCAAATGTGGCACATTGAATTCAAAAAGGATATTTTTTTTATAAAAAAACATGTAGAAAGGATTAAATAAGAAACGCAAATAAGTACATGATATTTAAGGCATATTTCACCAACATTAATAAATCAACATAAAAATTGTACACAGAACAGACAATAATAATATACCTACGATGCGTTTTAGATGCCAACTGAGCGGAATCTTGATTTTTCATTTCGCTGACTGGCTGGTTAGAGTCAATGCATTTGGTCATAAGAAACGTTTTCCCCGGGAAATAATGGCCTAAGAGAATCGTGATTAATGGAAACTACTCGTATGTACTAACGCAAGCTTGAAACGCGGGTAGTTTGGTACAACATAATAAACATTTAGGTACTTATATAATTTGCCACTACCTAGGTTAACTAGTTTTCTTACTCCTCGGTTTCTCATTCTCGGTACAAAGCATTCATTGTTCTAAAAGATATAAAAACAGGGTTCATCCTCGATTATGATTTATATTTTAACTCTCACTGATCTCGTTTATAGCATTCGTTTTGTCAATCATTTCAATTAATGTTCCTTTCTGAAATACTATTAACTCAAAAGTAGGAATAGTATGTTTTGTTAAAAATATTGGGTATACGAGTATGTGCCAACCACTTTAAAGAAGTCAATTTCAGGCAAAAATTAAAATTGTTTTTTTTTTTTACGTACTTACTCAAATAAAAACAGCAAAATAATTAACATTAGGGTAAAAATATTAAAGAAAGGGAAAGCGATTATGGATCTTAACTTACAAAATAAAAAGATGGTGGTTTGTTTGTTCTCGGGGTTTACTTGCGTATGCAAATCGCACCGAAGGCCGCGGTGGAAGGAGGCAGAGGGAAGACTGCGGCTCGCGTGTGTATTTAATGACTTTTAGTGAATTTGACCTAACGGGCCCCGAACACGGAAACTTGACCGCTATTAATTATACGCAGATATTCAGTTATGCGCCAACATAATAACAAAAACAGCGCAGCTTCGCCCGCATAGTTCAGTTTCCACAAAAACTTTATATTATTAGGAAATTATACATTTTCTGGTGCGCTTAATCATAAATATGCTGCTAAGAGGTTACAGAAGCGCTGTTTTTTCCTACAAACGTAGTACCCCGTTTCCTCCCTGGATACAAAAAGAGGAATGTTCTTTTTAAAAAGTATATTTTAGATAACATAATGTATGTGCGCAAAAACTTGCATCTGTTCAAAAAAAACAGTGATACTCATAAACATAATACCAGAAATAAAAACAAATTGAAAACTCCCAGTCTTAGGCTGCACAAGGTGGGAAACTCATTTGTGGGTCAATCTGTAAAATACTTTAACAAAATACCTCAAAGTCTTGTTGATCTACCTCTTCACAAGTTTAAGTCTGCAATTAAAGCAAAGTTAATGAAACAAGGTTATTATAATGTAGAGGATTACTTGAACGACAAAAGTTTGTGGTCATAGTAGGAATAATCTGCTCCTGCTCCTGCTCCTGCTCAATGTTGTGTTTTTTTTTCTACTGTCATTGACTGTACTCTGAATTTATTTTTTGTAAAACAAACAAAGTTCAAAAGAGTAACTATCGAGTTTCTTGTCGGAGTCTTCTCGATAAGAAGCAACGTCCGAACCGGTGGTAGATTCACATTATGTATATTCACAATATGTACTAATATTGTACTATTTTATTTACGTTTATTATTCTTATTTTTAAATACTTTTTTTGACATGTCATAAGTGCTTTGTACAAGCTTATATGAATAAATGATTTTTTTACTTTACTTTTACAAAAAATCCATTGCTACTCTTGGTATGTCCCTATGTTTTCCTTTTTCATCATCATCACCATCAGCCTATCATAGTCCACTGCTAGATAATGAGGCTCATCCCTCAATCCCCTCCCTCAATGCATCCACTTTCTGGCAGCAACCTTTCGCAAGTCATCACCCCACCTGGCCTGAGGGCGACCTACACTACGTTTGCCGATACGCGGTCTCCACTATAGAACACGCTTACCCAAACGGTTATGTGTACTACGGCATAAGTGGCCTGCCCAGTGCCACTTCAGCTTACTAAACACTTCAGTTTTCCTTTTTAAAAGAGATATGAACCTTCAAAAATCCAAAAAAATTACCAGATTTTCCGCATTATTCAAGCATCCTGAAAACTAATTTGACTAGTTTGTATAAAAAAAGGAAATCATATATTGCTTGCTACCCTCAGTTCAGGGAATGACCTTGACTGGATATGAATAAGCGATTGTGATAAGGCACCTGCCCTGCTTATTTAAACACAAACCATAAACTGTCCATACAAGTATTACGAACTATCCGAACAAAAGACTACTTAACGAAAAAACTTCTACGACATTGTTGTGACTCTGTCTAAGAAGCTACGAGTATTATATTAAGTAGGTAGAAAGATGAGATTTTGTTAGCGCCTGGATGCGAAGCGAAACTTGTTATGCCTTAACAGTATTTATATAACATCAGTAGATTTACTAATTAATTAAAGGATTTTTTTTTCACATATTCTGGACATGGCGGGTTTGTTTGCCAATAGT
Source organism: Udea olivalis (assembly GCA_947369235.1). Classification (NCBI taxonomy): domain Eukaryota; kingdom Metazoa; phylum Arthropoda; class Insecta; order Lepidoptera; family Crambidae; genus Udea; species Udea olivalis. Next base: position 10,001,467 of record OX376341.1, on the reverse strand, counting down.
GACAATTAGGCCAACACTCAACAATTGTTATCTACAATTACTTGATCAAGTACAGATTTTGTTTTAGAATACACACTCGTATTCTGGAATCGTACTCAAGCACTGATCTGCACTTGAGAAGATTTTAAAACGTCGGTTCATACAAAAACGTCACTCAGATCTTTACAATACAGATTTTTGTACGTCTAGAAAACAAATTTTACCTTAGGACATAGTCTCTACGTCTCACGTCTCTAAAGGCCCAGTTACACTTTGCTTAGTAGTTAGTGCAGGTGCTTAGTGTTAGGAGAAAACTCGTGTGAACAGCGATTGATTAGTGCCATTGAATAGAACACGCTTCTAATCACTTCACGACGCAGGTTACTATTCAATCGCACTAATCAATCGCTGTCCACATGTGTTTTCTCCTAACACTAACCACCTGCACTTACTACTAAGCAAAGTGTAAACAGGCCTTTACGGAGTATGCCATATCGTTCTTGTAAGTCTTTGGAAAAATCAGCCGGAATGTCGTAGGATAATACCGGAATTTCCTAGGAATCTGACATTAAAAATATCGCTATTGCCTTGGTTATTTTCAGAATGATCGGGAATATCCGGCTTGTCCTAGGACGATCAGAAACTTGCGCTGAATTCGTTTCTTACCAATTCTTTAGAGTCCAAATTCATGGAAACAGTATGTACAGTGCAGTGTATGTGTAGTAGGTACTTAGGTGCAGTGTACGTGTAGTTTTAATAAAGAAATTATTAAATAGAATAAAATTCATAATTTTAGTTTATTTACAAAATGCCAACGAATTAGTCAAGAGTTAATAAATGTTAATAATGTACCTACTCTAGAAGTTCGGAAATAACCTATCGCGACGCAGTGCTTGGATTTGTAGCAATTAAAAAGGCGACGTCTGCTATTATAGCTGTATATTGCTTCCCCAGATTAACACCGAGCTTCCAGGTCATTTCCTGTGTTCACTTCCGGAGCGCGATCTACGAAACATCCTACCGAATATCTTACATGGGACACCAAATGCACGGTCCCTACTTATACTACTATAGACTATTACTCATAGAATAAAACCAGCAAATATGTTTTTTTTAATCCAATAAACCAAGTATAAGAGTACCACTTAGAAGCTACCAATCGCGACTTTATCTCCTTTACATCGGGATTGAAACATTACCCTCTATGAGTTTAAAACAATCCTAGCATGTTATGTAAATGTAATTGGTTAAATTGTGGTGATAAAGCCCCAGTTATTTCTTTTAAATCAGCAATCTAACGAAAACTACTTGGTTCGTTCATAATGAAATAATCGCTGCTGCTCAACACTAGATAATTATTTATATACTTACAAAACTGTCGTACTAACTATCAAGTAATCTGTGGTAACTACATATATGTTACGTTGTTGGTGATGAAAATGTCCTCTGTATTATTTCTGAAAACCTGCGTGTAAAATAGTTGTGACAAAAAGGTAGACCGAGACAAAACTACAAGGGAAATTATAACTTATATTGTTTTAATCCGAAATCGTTGAAAAATGTTGAAGAGTTTACATCAACAAACTCATATTCTTTATCTTATTTAAGTCGTGTTTAATATTTTGCGAGCGACTCGAGCGCTCACATAAAAATATGAGGGTATCTTGCTCACCCTATATAAATGATGTCTCTTTCATTTGTATGCTTTGTCTCCGGGCCCATTTACATATAATTGTCTATATGAGATACTTTGTGTTGGTTGGTTCGTACAATCCTCTTGATTAATGCGGTAAGCAAATGTGTTGTCTGCAATGATGTTCCATACAATGGATATAGCATATCACACAATTACATAAAGCTTAAACGTGTCTGTTATTAGAGCAGCCACCCGGATTGTGGAAGACGCGGGTTCGAATCCTGCCTGATTACTTCAAGGTCGGAAATACGATTTTTTATAGTTTTCTATCTATCGATCTGAAAACAAGCATTGTCAAATGCTTAAATATACCAAGTAATAAGCTTAAACGTGGTTCACGTGACAGTGATATTCTGCCTAGTGTCTCTTTCTGTCATGTATGAGTGAAAGGAGTAGGAATACATTGTAGCTAAGGAAAAGTGTCCCGTTGACAGCGCGCAGATGCTAGGTCCTTGTTCATTGAAGGTCACTGGTTGTTTGAGTTAAATTATTATCAGTGCACGGCGGGCGGCTGAGGAAATCCGGCTAAAGACGTGGAGAGCTGTTAATGACGTCTTAATGACGATGCTGGTCCCTATTTACACAAGTTAAAGTGCTTTCGAATTTATACTGTCTTACTACATTTTCAGAATTGAATGTTAATAAAATGTATTGAAACGAAAACCTAAGCTTGACTTGTTTTCGTGGGCTGTGGAAATTAAAGTAATAATAATTACCTGATAAGTTTCAGGATGAAAATACTAATTTACGTAAATTTAAAAGATTGACTAAGATATGGCTACCGAAAAATTGTCTTTATTTGTTACTTAGTTAAAATAGGTTTATTTATTTTTTAAATCATGTGAATACGCTTGATAAGGTAAAATTTGGAGATTCTCTCTCAAGCAACTGTAACTGCTAAATGCTGTGTACCCAAATTTATATTCACAATAAAATTTCAAAAATTTCATAATTTCAAATTTCAAAATAAGCCTATATATTACATACTGTCCCACTGCTGGGCAAAGGCCTCCATCATTGAAATCTAGTCATCGCTGCAATTGATGGGTCATGATCCAATTTAATTTATTTTAAGTAAATTATAGCATTACAGCAAGTGAACACTTTGATGTCCAATTTGAGCGGTCTTATAGTTATAAGACCGCTTAAATTGGACATCAAAGTGTTTCTTTCAAGACAACCTCTAATATTGGCGTTTAACCAGTGCTTCAACATACAAAAATAAAACGATTTATGTGTATGCAGCAGATTATTACGACTAACTACGACTTTGTTGGCTAATTCAGGTGACTTAAATTGGTTAACATCTCTTGACTGTGCACTAAGGTACGTCCCTAGATCATAAAAGAGGACATTGTATCAATAAACGAATACAGTAGTAGTTTGGCAGGTGTTTTGTTATTTAAAATAAACAGTACCATTATTAGATATTGACAAATAATTAAACTGTTAAATAATAATGTATCAACTTTCACATCGTGCTCAGTATTTCAATGATGCACAGCAAATTTATTAATCAATAATATCAAATTAACATCTACCATTTTTTGGCTTATGCGTTTGCTTTCAGTCACTCAGTCAGTGAAGAAAGAATAATAAATGTTTCTTGATTCATTTAAGCAGCTCTCCTTGCTTTACTATTCTTTTTTTTTTATCTGAGTTTAAGAACATAATATGTAAGAAAACAAGCTCGCACGTCTAGACATTGCCTTAACGAACGCTTTGATAATGCATTCAATAAAATATTGTCTTATTCGTCTTATTTATTTCATTATCGACACAACAACATTGGTACTGATTTCATAAAATGGTATCTATAAATAAGGCTTAAGGAACGTTTACTCCTCCTCAGATTTCTTATGTAAAAATGTTAACACGACTGTTATGATTGAAATATCGTTCAAATAATTACTAAAATGATTAATGGGCAAATATTTTATCGCATTCCTTTGCCAATTAAGAGCAATCTGCAAAAAAGGTTCTGTTTTTAATTTCTGATAAATAAAAATAAGTGATTTGCTGGCATCACAATTAGTATTAATTCAATATTAACCAGTATTAACTCCGATCGGAGCTCCGTCCTAAGCCAACAATCCCACCTTACTGCAAACGCCAGGCGTCATCAATTAGTTAGAAGCATAGATTGTGTTACAATAATAGATAATCTCTATTGTGTGAACGGTCCATATTGTGCGCCTTCATTTCAGCACCCTTCCAGAATCAATCTTAGCATATTACATCAATTTATAACTATTTGGTATACTTGTCTAGAAATGTTATGAAACTTCAACAGCAGGGGCGCCGAGGGATGCGCTATATTTAAAACAAAAAAATTAACAAAAAAAAACCAACTTCAAAAAAAACTATTCCAAAACAAAGCACTTAAAAGTAAAGAAATAATTGCGTATTCTTCTAAAACTTATACGATATAATATAATGTAGGTACAATTATTGTTACTGTTGGAGTCGGTGTCAGCCAAGGAAACACTACAATATACCTAGTAATATAACTATTTCTTACATATCACGTTTACGTATGTATGTAGGTAGTTAGAAACATACGTTGGCTGACACCGACTCCAACAATAGCAATAATTGTACCTACATTATATTATCGTATAGGTTTTGGAAGAATACGCAATTATTTCTTTACTTTTTAGTGCTTTGTTTTGGAATAGTTTTTTTTGAAGTTGGTTTTTTTTTGTTAAATTTTTTGTATTTTTCTTGATTTTCAGTGAATAGTTCCTATTTATTTTATACATCGAAAAAGTATCGTCGAATTGCTCCTAAGAATTGAAAAGTTCCGTTACTTTGTCATGGATCCGATAATCAGAACCTAACCAAACTCTCATCAAACTACCCTTGAAGTATATCCTAGTATATCCTTTCCAATAATTAAACGGTTATGGAGTTTAAACCTTCCATCATCAGTTCACTTAAATAACCTGAAAGAATATGACTGTCGGTCTTGACGTACCTATAATATTTAAAGAATTATCATCCAACTACTAACCGTTAAGGAGTTGTACCTTCCATCACCAGCTCACCAACATGAGAAAATGACTTAAAAAAATAGATAATTGCTTAGCACCCATATTAAAACTATATTATTGCAACCCGAAAAATATTTAGTAGGTATTGGGTAGTTCCGGTGGCCATCAGTGGTCTTCATCAGCAGTTCCACTTCACCAAATGGTACTTTTCGAGAGCAACTGCATGAGTTACTATCAAAAATACCTAAATCGTTATAGGTGTGCCTATAATATTTGAAGAGTGCCCTCGATTTTTCCTGGATCCCAACATCCGATCCTGATATGCTGACAATGGGACTACCTCAGGAATATACCCTTTTGAATAAAAAAAGAATTTTGAAAATCGGTCCTCATTTGACAGAGATATCGGTGAACATACAAAAAAAAAATACATACAGTGGAACATACGAGTAGAACCTCCTCCTTTTTTGAAGTCTGTTAAAAAGCGAACAGTCGAATGAAGTTCAGTGTTCCGTTACTAAAAGCCCGTATTCACTTTGATTAATAGTAAGTGCAGGTGATTATTGCAGGTACTTAGTGATTAGGATAAAACACGTGAGGACAGTGATTGATTAGTGCGAGTGAATAGTAGAGTGCGCAGTAAAGTGAATAGAAGCACGTTCTATTTTTTTGCGAGTGGACTGCGAGTGACTCGTCCCGCGCGACTACCTTCCCCCTCACTCGCAGCGTGCCTGCCACTAAACACATCTGGACAGCATTTGTTTGTTGTTTAGTGATAAGCGTCGCGTGTTGGACGCTCGCTTGTGTGTGCTACCGCACTACTAATCACCTGAAATAGGCACTTAACAGAATTGGATACTACTTGTACTACACACCCGCACTGATCACTCGCTACTACTAATCTCCTGCACTCGCACTAAACAAAGTGAATACAGGCCTTAAAGCATTTACGGTCACGTAAAAACATGTATTCAATTTAAATGTGAAATGCTTTTACTAGTAAACTAAAACAGATTATGTAGCTTACAGATACAGTCAAAAAGACGATAACACTTAACAGAGTTATTTTCTTTTAGCTTTCCTATTTCTAATTTATTTTAATGATTTGCCTTTTTACGTGCAGGATATTTGTGATGTTTTTGTATTCGCTGATGATACGTCTTTAATTTTAATATTGATAGAAATAAAAACCTTTTTGACGACGTAAATGACGCCCTCATATACTCGTAGGTACTACGATGGTTTACAGTCAAAAATCTAAAGCTAAAGCTCAATGCAAAAAAGACTAAATGCATTAATTTCAAATTGCCTAATGTTAAGATAACTAAATTAATGTACAAATAGATACGAGTAATAATGATATGAAGTTAGTAGACTCCACTGTTTTTCTTGGACTTACACTAGACTCGAAATCGCAATGAAACCCTCTTAAAAATGTCTTTTTGAGTAAACTTAGTTCGGCAACATTCGCTGTCAGTAAAATAAGGTTATTAACAGATGCTGACACTTATTTTCTGGTTAGTAGTTCTGTTTATTCCAGCTATTTCCACAGTGTAATGTCTTACGGCATTGTACTTTGGGGTGAGGCGGCGGATATACAAACCATCTTTATCCTGCAGAAGCGAGCGATCAGATCCATCTATAAGCACGGGCCTCACTCAGAGAAAGGGAAATTCAAGGTTTTAACAAGTAATGAAGTTGAAAAGTTCATTGAAGAAGCTCCGGATATCCAATATCCGACAAAGGTCAGTTCATATACTTATTTTATATTTATTATTATAATATTTATATGCTATTTCGTGTGTTGGTTTAATAATAACTAAGTAAGATTTTATCTTTTTCAGGTTGCATTAATATTCGATATTACCGGTGCTTGTAGACGTCAGGAATTAAACAACATCACTTCAAAGGATATAGAGAATCACGGCGAGATGCTATTGGTAAAAATCATCAACACTAAAAATAAAATTCCTCGATCTTTCACTATTGACAGCCCGTTTTATGAAATAGTGAAAAATATGAGGGTCTTCGTTCAACAAAAGCAAAAACTTACCGCTTCTTCCAAAATTGCCAAAAAGGTAAATGTACGAGTCAGCCCATCTGAGTGAATAAATTTTGTTCGATGCCCAAAGAAATTGCCATGTTTTTAGGGTTACTACAGGCTGACTCTTACACAGGACACAGTTACAGAAGAACATCAGCTACATTGCTGGCCGATTCGGGAGCCGATATATTGACTTTAAAACGCCATGGTGGATGGCGATCTAATAATGTCGCTGAATCATATATTATATCGAGGACTCCATCTAAAATAAAGCCAACATAAGTGCCAAGATATGACAGGCAATCCATTTGGAGCCACAATGTAAGATGTTTAGCTCTGAAGCGCATCCTTCCACGTCATATGCCAATGATAATTTGATATCTCCTATTTTTATTAATGAGGAATCACAGTGCTCCCTCCTCCTGTAAGAATGTTATATTATCTCCAATTATATTCACAGTCTCTCAAGATCAAAGCAATGAAATAATGAATAATACTGTACCAATGCCAGCTAAAAGGGTAGCATATCATTTCAATAATTGTACTTTTAATAACTGTTTTTTATCAAGTAAATAAGACTGGACTTTTATTTATTTTTCCTCGCAAGTGTGTTGAAAAACGTCGTATGAATCACGTGAGCATTGGTCATTACACTTCTCGGCTCCATTAAGCCTTCGTCTTCGACTCAGGCTTAAAATCCGCCTCGCGTATAATGACCAACTAAGCACACTTGTATCATAATGTACTATTATCTTTGGAATTGTATAAATGACTTGGTACATCCCACTGTTTTATATTCTGCTTTGATGTACTCATTAGGTTGTTCTGTTTAAGAACGTCAGAATTTAAACATTTTTTTTAAACAAACCAATTGTACACTACTAACTCGCATTGTAAAACCAAAACAAGTTCAAAAGAGACTAATGTAAGTTATATGTAGTTATATATATATATATATATATATATATATATATATATATATATATATATATATGTATATATATATATAATATATATATATATATATGTATATATATATATATATATATATTTAGTATATTTTTTGACTATTTAAAAGTGGGTACTGATTATGTCTATTTAAATAAAAATATTTGAGTTTAAGTTTATCTCCTTATTTTACACTTACAGAAAAACATCAGTTTGCAGAATATTTGGAATACTGTCAAGTGTCAGATACCATTTTTTGTTATATCAGTCACCTAGTCACAAAGTAAAACTAACAAGTATCTCTCTTTTTCCCAAATAAAGAAAACATACAATAAAATTTAGAAGTGACAAAAAATTCTAAACACGATATTCTCTCATTTAATTTGCAAAGGAAAAAAGGAGAGATACGTAAATATGTTTTTCATTACTCATACTCTGAAAGTAGGTCTGAAGTTGCCTGAGGAGCGGGATGCAAGTAATACTTTTCATCCCTAGGGAGAATCACTTTCAACTGACAGCTGTCAATTTTTTAAAAAAAAACTAGTTCTTTGTCACATATCTATTGAACCATGTTCCAACTTTCTATACAGCCACGATGTAAAATTGAAATAACTTAAAGTTAAGTATTGATTAAAGAATATATATTTTTTAAATAACTTTATTATAATTTAGTTTCAACAATTTCTTTAAAATAACTTAGATTTGGCCAAAATATTTACCATTTTTCCAATGATGAAAATAAAAAATAATGGCTGAATAGCTGGCCGGCCACAGAAAAAAAAACAAACAAAATAGGCGGGAAAGCGGCAATTCGATCTTCATTAATTTTTTCGATTCGAAGACTTTTGTTTATACGTATAGGCTAGCAGAGATTTGTACCTATAAAATGAGTTCATCTGATTCTGATATGAATTTAACGCCTGATTTTATAAGAGTAGAGGCTAAAGCGGTAGTGGAAAATAAAATTTACTCATTTTTTCTTTAGCTAATTCATGTTTTTATTTTTACTTTCCTTGTATTTGTAATGAAAAGCACAGTGTTTACCTCGGGTTAAAGACTTATTTAGTCCCTCGAACTATTGGCGCCCTCACTTCGTTCCGGGCGCCAAACCCCGTCGTGGGACTAAATAAGTTACTTTCACCCCTAGGGTAACAATGTACTATATAAATCTCCTGTTGAATTTCAAAGCTTATCTACGAATATAAAAAATATTTCCACTTCTTTTTTTTCACAAGACAAGGATCATCTCTTAATGAATCGAATAAGAGCAAAAGTGTTATGTCGTCTACAAATTATTCGTTTAAGGCTACTAACTGTAAGACTGTTGGTCTCGTGCAGACCTTTGTTTACGGAGCTCAAAATCCTAACCGTTCCTTGTTTATACATATATAAGGTGTGTATATTTGTCAAAACACACACCGAGCTATTCAAGTGTTTCAGCGATTATCCGCGGATCCATAGCTGTAGACGACCGAATAAACTAGTTCTGCCAATAATGAAAACGACAATGTGTTCGAGGAACAGCCGAGTAATGGCCATTAGAATATAAAACAAATTACCAATGGACTTAAAGAATCTATCATTTATACTATTCAAGTAAAAGTTGAAAGTTAGGCTCATCCGAAATTGCTTTTACAACCTAGCTGAATATTTTGATATGGTAATTTAAATTATTGTGTTTGATATTGATTGTGTTTGTGTTTGTGAATTAAATAATGTATTATAATTTTAATTTTAAAAGTTGATATTATTAATTGCCATATAAAATTGTATTTGCATGCCTCAATGGGTGAATGTGTCTTGTTTACTTTTAATTTTTCTCTACTACCTAAAATGTACCACATTCTTGCGAAATAAATATTCTTATTCTTATTCGAAAGCAATTTAAAAACTTTTGCTAATTTTTTGGTAATAGTGGATTTCAAGTCTCGTTCTCTAGTAAATATTAGTTTTTGAACCTACTCTTAGAACGACCGGCTTTCCTCTTTTGATGACGGGGACAGAGTAAAAGCTACGAGAGTGTTTCTTTTACGAAATGCATAATTACATCTGGCTCTTGTACAAAGTCTGCCATCGACCTCTGCCATCGACGTGGCGACGGCTACAGACGACATACATCTGCCGTCGACGGCATAGGTCGACGGCAAATGCCGTTCGTGTGTTAGAGCGCTTACGTCGAATACGTCACGACTGAAAAGCTGTCAAAATACGAGCGACTAGCAATCGACTGGCGTTTATAATTAAAGAAGGGGGCCGTTTTGTATGCAAGCAAAGCACAGACCAAAACTAACACGGGTGACTCGCAAGGCCCGTTTAGCTAGATTGCTTGTCTCAAAGGGAGGCTGTGTGCTGCAGGATGCAATGTAGACTCACCACAAATAACATCTGAACTGTGTCATAGGTAGATAGAATGAATGTTCAACTGTTGCGTTAATTGACAGTTTGTTTGTGTTGATGTTACTTAGTTCATAGATAGAATGGAGCATTGTCTATTCAAGTCAGGTGACTTATACAGGGTGGTCCAAACATACACGTCAATTTTTTTTTTTGCTTCGTCACACTCAGGGTTATACGAAAATACCCCATGTATGTTCCCCGATTTTTTGTAGTTTATAGAGTTACGATTTTATTTAACGAACTATTGAAAATTTCTGGGTTAAGTCCCTTTTTCAGTCACTGTAGCGCGCCCTGTTGAGATAACTGGTTACTGATAAATGTTGAGATAAATGCTTGATTTTTTTTTTATTTATTAGTTAAATAACAGCGATAAATTAATCTACAAAATTCACATCGATAACGCTTATCATAACTCTAAAAAAATATATGAAATTGAAAAAGTTAGAAATGACACTGGATGACTTAAGCTGTCACTGGTGCTTATATGACCCCAGGGGGGCTAGCCAAGAGCAACACGACATGACGGTTTCTACGATAGAAATCGTTCAAATGTATGGGGATGACATAAGCTGTCACTGGCGCTTATGTCATCCCCATACATTTGAACGATTTCTATTGTAGAAATCGTCGTGGCATGTTGCTCTTGGCTAGACCCCCTGGCATATATTGCCGGGGCTACCTCTTTCGTTAAAGATGTCAGTAGTCAGTACCTACGTCATCGCGTCAGTTGAACCCAGTTGAACCGCCAGATTCGCATACAAATGCTCTACGCGGCTGTTGACAATCAACTGCCAAATGGGAGTTCCATGTCCCGGCAGATATAATTTTCGTGAAGTCACAGGGGCCTGCTTGTAGTTGGATTAAGCTTAGGTTATGGTATGTAAATAAATAAATACAAAATAACCCAAAATGTCTAAAGCTGAATCATAAGATTGACTAAAAAATTATACTCTAACAGCTTGGTTAGGAAAAAATATAGTTTTTTATAGATAACTGTAGTATTTCTTTTTTTTTATTCTATGAAAGGCAAATTACATTGAATCTCACTTTAACCAAGTGAGATTTATTGTAATAGTAATAATGGCGCTCCTTTTTTATCTGCAAAAGTACCACGTACATATTTACCAGCACATAGAAAAATAAAAACTTACAAGAGTTTTACAGTCTTATTTAATTCATAGAATTTTTATTAAAAGTAGCATGCGCGTTCTTAATTATTACTTTAAACTGACAGTAAAAAAAAATTTACAAATAATCACAATCTGTTGAACTGATTTCTCGATTCTGAATTTTATGTAGATTAAGACAGATTGTAGAAATTATGGACAGTTTGTGGTAGCTTGATAGCCTGCCTACGTACATTCCTGCTCGTGGGCACTCGGTTTGTCAGTCAGTCTGAGCCAGGATGCCTAGTATCGACAGTCGTCAGGTTATGTTTAACGAAACTTCGTAAACGATGCGCCGGAGTAGTCCTCCTGAGGCAAATACTCGAGTTGGGCTGGAGACAGAGGAGCACGAAAATAATCTCGACGAGAATTGTCCGTACAATATTATACCTAACATTATTAAATAGATAAAATCGTTTCTTAGAATATTTTTTGCTGGCAAGTAGCGATTTAATCACCGTTCGGGCGCCAGAAGTCCGTCGTGGTCGTGCGCGCCGCCACATTTCTCACACAAAACTATGAAGTTCTGAAACAAGAAAAAAAACGTTAAAACTACGAGTGCATGGTGATTAAATCAAGTGAGATGAGGGTAGGTATAAGATCTACTTGAAAATTGCCAGACCGTCAGAGTCATAAGTAGGCCTTTGCAAATATACCAAAGTCTATAATCCAGATCAATTCCGACACCATCAGCTTATCCTGGTAATATCTAAATAAATGTATGTTTTTATGAATAAATAATTATATATATAAGTCACTGACACTCAAAACGTTAAACAAATCGTATCTACATTTAAAATTTTCAGAAGCTCGTTACTTCAGATTGCTGTGAGCGAGAAAAGATACGTTCATTCCAACAAACCTACAGCCAAAATCAGTTCATTCCTTTTGTAGAAAAAGCTCCTCGTGCCAAAGCATATGTAAATACCATAGTTTTATGTAAAACAATTCAGCGAGTTTCTACAAAGCCCTTAAAGTAGATGCTTGGACCTCTTGTCTGCATCATTAGCGTCAGGATTTGACCCATTTTAAAAGGGTTTTGTTTGTTTCAGCCCCGGAACTCTAGTTTGGGACTGAAATAATGATACTAACTTTTACCCGTGCCGTCTCCTTTGTTTCATGATTATGAATGATGTCGATGAATATTCACAATAGCCAACAGAAAATTTGAAATTGAAGTGAGTCGTCTATGTTTTGAAGCTTTGAAAGGACCATTATTTTCGCTTTTAGCTAAATGAGACTTATCGCGCTTCTAAGTACATATTTATAGACAAGTAATTATGGTATTCGCAAGAAAATATAATAAAAGCAATTTTAAATAACACTGAATTTAGGCTGCAGTAGTTATGTCAAACTGCCTCGTTACTATCTTTCTCGACGATACGTTTAGCGCAGTGGTTACTACGACCCGGTTCAAACACAAAGATCGTATGTTCTATTTCCGAACAGTCTTTATGGTGTCAGTTACGTTATATCACAAGATGGGCATTACATAGATTCTATTGTGGATTATCTTGAATCTAAAGATTATGAGTACAGTGTCAGCAAGTCACATAATATAAAACTGAGCACTGACTTAGCACAGCTTGTATAATAAGCATAACTTATGCATGCATTATCAGAGAAATCTACTTACCAAATTATATTGCAGACGCAGCAAATCCATTACACGTGCGTAATTCTTATCAGATTTAGGATTGTGTTTCTCCATCACTTGCACTCCGCGTATAGCCAGCTCTTCCAGCCGCAGGAGGCCAGTCGGCTCTCCCATGGCCTTCATCTCTTCGCGGCGTCTCCCGAACCTGAAGCCATAATTCCGATGGTTTCGGCGAGCGCGGTCACTTCCTCTCTCGCCCACCGGCCGGGCAGGCTGCTCATTTGGATCCGGCAACTTCATTTTAACAATAAACCAAAATCCTAGTACCTCTCAGTTATTTATACAATTCGCACAAATGATTTTACTCGTACTAACGACTCAACTTCTTAATTGATTCCCCGTACGTAATGAGGCACTTAGATAAAAACGACTCGGTACTCGTAAACTAATTACTTTTTAAACAGGATCTCGTGAGCGCAAGCAATGCAGTAAATGCTTAGCCATCTAGTCTGGCACCCGAGATGAAATGATGGGTCGAACATTTTTCAGGTAGGTACAAATTGCGGCCCAGAAATAGCACGTGCAAATTTAAGAGGGGCAATGAAACAATAGAAGCTGAGACACAGGTAGGCGAGTTTCTTACAATTGACCTGAGTGAATGCAGATCTTACGCACCTACAATGCTCGCTTTAGTAGTAGATGTTAGTAGAGTCTCGCAGCTATTTGTGAGTAGTGCAGACATTTCTAAGGTGATGAAGTTGCCAAAGGAAGTGCTAGAAGACGTGCAGCCACGGCCAGTGAGCTTCCAGCACTTCAACTACCTCTTCAGCGTCGGCCGCGTCCCCGAGACGCTGCTGGAGTTGGAACAACTTGCAGAAGTGATGGCGGCGCGGGTAACACTGTTCGCTTCAAGGAGAAAAACACGACAGTCAGCCATGAATCGCCTACGACAAGTTTTTAATCTAGTAAGTATTGCCTCTGATTTTTTTACATAAGTTTGTTTCGTAGAATACAATTATTTTAAGCGCTTAAATAATTTCTACAAAACATAAGAAATTATTTTGTTCACAATGCAGAAAACTGCACAGTATATCATGGATTTATAGGTTGTGATATCTCTATGGAGGTTCTCTTGTTTCACAGACAGAACTTTCATAGAATTTTGTTTGGCAAAAAATGTTTAATAGAATATTCAGCACGTATACATTTTCATGTTGAATATTATTCATTTGAAATTCATGAAATTTCAATATTTTTTTTATTTACACCAAAATTATGTCAATAACAAAAATCTTATGATTTCAATTTCTTTGAAGTAAAACATCATAATTTGAATCAATTCCATAGTAAAAGGGTGGATTACCCCATCTTGACTGTGACCCCATCAATCACAGTAATACAAAATTTTTAAAAAAATGTTTTTTTGTTATTTTAAGCACTCTTTTGTATTGCACACAATACATAAAACGTTTTTTAGCAAAGTTTTATTTAATTAATGTGGCGAACATTGTTATGATAAGGACTTGCGTTTTCAGGAATTTAAGATGAGCTGCGACTCATGTGGCCACTTGCACTACCAAGATGAGATATCAGCGCCCGAGAGATAAAGAATTACAATAATGGCAGATTTCACAGCATTAGGTGATATAAAAATACTTAAATACAATTAAGCTAGGTACTTTTATGCAATAAACGCATTTTCATCAATTTTTGTCTTTACTTTCTAAATTAACTCTAACAGACTATCAACACAAAATAAAGAGTTTACAGAAGGACCGCCTCGCGCCTTTTTCCTAAGCTAGCGTGACCTCCCAGGGTTACTACTATATTTGCTTTGATTTTTTAATATGAAGTAGGTAGATTCTACCTACATGACAGAACCGGCAAAAAACAAATTTCATCATGTGAAAAATTTTACCAAGTTCGACAAAAACACTTGCGACAGTGCGACTGGCCGCGACACTGATGCTCACTGGTATCGCCTGTAAACTCACTGTGTCTGTGTGCGTGATCAAAATGGCGGGTTTGTTCTAAGCTGACAAAGGCGCCGCGCCGCATGCGTAATTTGTGCGTGGGTGATTCAAAATTAATGTTTCAGGAATTAAATTTATAGAATCATAAGATAAGTTACAAAAACCCACAGAAGATCAAATCTTCCCTCTTTATAATATTGGTGTAGTTATGTGTGGGTAGATTGTAAGCGCTCCTTGTGCTGTAAATGGGATCAAGTTAAAAACTAAGGGATTAAGGTACTCGTAGTTAGGTAATTAAACTACCTACTCATGCACACGAACACACTGCTCGGTCTTGATGATGGTTTTGTGGAAACTTGTTTGCGGATCCGACCTGACATAGACTTACCTACAAAATTGACTCAATTAAAATGTAATTTTTTTAAATAAACTGTAGTCGTAGTTTAGTAACTGCGACCTACGAGTATATTTTTGAAATATAGTTTTAAGTAACCTAAGTATTTTATAATTTCATATACTTAAGTAAACGCTCTGTGTTCTTTTGAAATGGAAATAGATGATCTTTAAACCGAACAGGAGTATTATAATTTTTATGAAATTAAGCATATACGTTACGACTTTCTGTTAGGTACTCGCCGCGCATTTTTATTTGCTACATACATGACAATCTGAAAGTATGTAGGAGGTACTAGAAAAACACGGATTTGGTAAGGCAATAAGGGCCGTATTACAATCCCCTGCCACCCTAGGGTGGCGCTGCTAGCAGCGCGACCGTTTACTGTACTAAAATGCACACTTTAAGGCGGTAATTAGAGAGATTTCAAATTTAATTTCTGTCAAAATCTGACCTAATTTCATAATTATTTTCTCCTTAGTCGTTACCTCATGCATTGCAGTTACAATTATTTTTTTAATGTTTGGTCTTAAATAATCTAGTCAACAATAGATTGCGCAAGTATTATGTCAAAAATCTTTGAGTTCTGTTGACACCTGTTGAATCTTTAGCATTTGAATTAATTGAAACAGGGCAGATTCAAACAATGACATTTGAATTACAAGGACTTCGAAAGAAAGAAAGAAATAATAAAGAAAATTTTAAATCATTTTAGCTTGTAGAGAGCAGTTATGACATGTCAACAACGTAAAAGTTCATAAATAATATAGACGTAAATGAAATAATACTAGAATTTTACATATTATACATAAACGTAATGCGAATCTTTAATCGGTGCGCACACTGCTTCAATCGGGAAAATTCCGGCAAGAAACTCGATAGTTAGGTACTCTTTTTCAACCGAAATATTCAGAGCAAAGTCAAAAAAAACTACTGAGCAGAGGAGCAGATTATTCCTAATATTACCACAAACTCTTGCCGTTCAAGTACTTAATCCTCTTCATCAATACCCTTATGTTTTATCAATTTTGCTTTGATTGTAGATTTAAACTTGTAAAGAGGTAATCAACAGGACTGACTAAAATAACTAAAATATACTGAGCATGAACATTATTGTGAAAAATTGTTAACAACGCATATTGTATGACGTTCACTATCCATTTCTGGCAAATCATTAGAGCCAGACGAAGTTTTTGCTTAAGTTTTCAATAACATTGATGTATCAATAAAAAATATATACTGAATGGCTGTTTATCATACCCTTTTTCTGAGTTAATGTCAGCCACTGGCAGATATGCGAAGAAAACTCTTTAAAGTAAAATTAAAATAATTTTCACGTAAGAATAATAATTTAATTAAACCAGTGTTTAATAGGGACACAATAAATAAGAAAAAAACATTAACACCGAGCGAAAAGTCACATGTGAGTGGGATTCTAACCGTACATCTTAAGATATACTGGACCTTACAAGTAAGTCGAAGTCCACTGTTCCAAAATGCAATTTAATTGAAATGCGAAATTTAACATCTTATTCCGTGCAGCTACTCAAACAAACTTCAATCTTCAGCTTCTTCTTCCTAATTATATTATAATCAGTAAGCTGGCAGGCACCTTCAAAGTACTCAAACAAATGCTATTGACTAGTGTGTTTAAAACATAGTTTGATATCATGTTCATACGAATTTAGTCAAATGAATGGTAGAGATAATCGTAATTGTGTGAATTAAAATTTTATTAAGTGAAAATATCAAATTTTCTAAGAGGATAAGGTTGAATGGGTGAATGTTGATATAAACATATAATAATAATTGATAACACAGAAACCGAATCCGACCATCCAGTGATGGTGATGCCATAAATATTTAGGCTTTCCGGCTACCTACGCTTGAAGTACCATAAGTGCTAAGTGTCAAGTTCTCGTAGTAAGAGCTCGGACAAAATAACAATTTGTGCGGTAAACGCCGTAAAAAAACATGACCAATATAATACGTTACATTTACGAGTGTAAAATACTTTTATTTTAAATGTTGATTTCGACATTACCATTTTTGAGCTTTTTTGTATGAAACTATTTGTGTAACTAAATTGCCAGGTGTTTGAATTTGCTTTACTTTATTCCTTAGGTACATGAAATTAAAATAGTCACACACAATATTGTTTTCAAAAAAAACATCCCCTGTATGTCGTCTCAGCATTTGTCTCTGACAGTGACAGTTAAAGAATGCGTCACATCCTATTGTCACTTCATGATAAAGATAAATGCGTTCACCTTAGGTACTTTGATCCTGGTCGATGATCGTTGGTGTTGACTGACACATAGTTTGTATTTTGGTGTTCGGAATTAAGTGTTTTTAAAGGACGTTCTCTCTTTATTACATGAGATTGTAGTACTACGTTTTGGTAAAAGGATTAAATAATATAAAAACATAATATGGTTCTAAGTATTCTTTACTAACCCCATTTTATAACCTATAAACACTAGGTCCCAGCTAGGTACACGGTCGGGATGGATATCCCACCTGAACCCCCAGATCCTCCAGGTGATCTAAATATGTCTCAACCGATGTTTTCTAGAGTGACAGATGAAGGACAGAATACCAAATCTGACCAAAGAAAACACAAACTTCCTATGGACATTCCTAACTCGTCAAGTAGTTTAGATAAGCGTTTTCGAAATATAGATGATGTTGATACTTCAGCTTCTCAACAAACTGTGTACACTCATCCAAGCTTCCTAGAAGCAAGAACGTACAGTGAGATTGACAGTGGCCCATTTATTGTACACGTTACACGTGTTGAACCGGACCCAGCGGCGGGTTCTACGATCCGACCAATCAAAATAGGACAAATAGTCATGAAAAATCTTGTGAATGGTATAGTTCGAGACGGTGTTAAAAGTATTGGACGGAACAGGATCTCAATACAGTTCTCGTCAGCATCAGACGCTAATAAATTTGTAAATTGTGAGTTTCTAACTGCCAACAAATATAAAGCCTCCATACCTACATACAACATCACACGAATGGGCATTGTCCGTGGCGTGCCAGTAGACTGGACCCTGGATGAGTTCATGGAATCCATTGAGCTTCCTGATGGCTGTGGTAAAGTCTTAAAAGCCAGAAGATTAAACCGTAAAACTACAGTTAATAGTAACATTGTATGGTCGCCCACCCAAACCGTAGTTCTGACCTTCGAGGACCAGAAGCTACCAGAGCGGATATAGATCCGCTCTGGTAGCTACTCTGGTACTACTATAGAGTAGTCACACATCTTTAATCGTTAACATCTATTTACTGCCTACAATTCAGTGTCACAACTGTTGTCGCTTTGGCCATATAAAAACACAGTGTCGGTCCAAGCCTAGGTGCTTCCGTTGCACCCAGGAACATGCAGGAGACAGCTGCCTAGTACTGGAAGAGAATGCCACATGTTTACTTTGTTCCGGTCGTCACTTCGCCACTAAATCTATCTGCCAAGAACATGTAAGGCAAAAATCAATAAAAATGTTGATGTCGCAGGAAAACATCTCCTACCAAGAGGCTTCTGCGCGTACCCCTAAGGTGCGACGCCCTTACAATGACTCTGCCAGGGACATCCCTCCTCCCACAATCCAAACCCAATCACGCCGCATCCCTAATTATGTAGAATATCAGTCTCCCAACAAAACTATCTTGTATCGTAAGACTGTAGTAACAAGCCCACGGCCCTACGTCCCCCTTAGTAAAGGTTATGACACACAAGCACATAACAAGATAACCGCTAGTCCCACATCAACACTAGGTAATGGCTGTGCCATACAAAACCCCTACCCTACATCTGAGAATGATAATCTAATAGAAAGCTTTGTTACCATACTATTGTCACTCATTAGTCGTTTTAACGACGCCTTACCGCCCAACGTAGCCCAAAAACTAGTCCAGGTGGTCAATTTACTCCCGCCAGAAACTAACAACCCCAATAATGGCGACGGAAACACATCAGTTTCTACAATGGAATTGTAGAAGTGTCCGTCCCAAAAAAAGTGATTAAATTTATATTTTAAACAAATACTCCATCGCCGTTGCTGCCATCTCTGAATCATGGTTAAGGCCTGGTTCCCACTTTAGGGTTCCTGGTTATACTTGCTTCAGGGATGACAGAGATGACCGCGGTGCCGGTAGTCTATTACTTATAAAGAGACCTCATATATATTCAACTCTCCCAGTCCCTGCCCACAATCCCGATATCCATGTTGTAGCAGCCAGAGTTTTGGGTATGTCTTTTGTCTCCGTGTATATACCCCCCGACCCAAATCCCACCCTGATCCCTGAACTACGTTCTATTTTTTTTTCCTTCCCTCCCCCAATCCATATCCTTGGAGACTTCAACACACATAATGTGTCATGGGGTTCATACAAATGTGACTCTTTTTTTTTTTAATAGATCTCCTGGAAGACCTTAACCTATGCGTCATTAATGATGGATCTCCAACTAGACGGGTATACCCTAACCAGAACCCACAATCGGCGGTAGATCTTTCCATTTGTTCCCCTATCCTTGCTCCTCTCTGTACGTGGAGAATTCTCCCTCAGAGCCAATCCATTGAGGACATTAACTATAGACTAAATTCAGCTCTCTATTATTTATCAGATTGGTTAAGCGAACATGGTTTATCAATATCCGCACCTAAAAGTAATGTTGTGGTTTTTTCTAGAAAGCGGTCTACCCCAGATGTCGAAATTGCATGTGATGGCCAGTCAATCCCCATTGTTAACAATGTTAAATTTCTTGGTGTTTCTTTGGACTCCAAAATGTCATGTACCCCGCATTTCAACCATGTCATCCAAAAATGTGAGAAAAACATTAATATCCTTTGGTCCCTTTCTGGTGTCTGGTGTGGCTCCCATCCTTACAGCCAAAAACTGCTGTACAATGCTCTCATTCGAAGTCACTTTGACTATGCCTCCTTCCTTTTGGAACCCTGTAACAAAGAGGCAATAAAGAAATTAGAATCAGTCCAAATGAAAGCACTTAGAATCGTCTTAGGGGCTATGAAATCTTCGCCCAAGAACGCGCTACAACTGGAAGCAGTGGACCCCCCCCCCCCCCCCCCTTGAACTGCGACGCCAATACCTGTCAGATAGATTCATTTTAAAAAAAACCAACTGGGCTGTCATCCACTTCTATCCCGTCTCCGTTCCTTATCTGAGCTACTAACATCAAACAAATACTGGACCGTCAAATTTCAGGAGCAACTGCAAAGAGATTGGCATTCATGGATCCATATTTACACCGATGCTTCAAAGCTGGTAGGAAATAACCCCGTTAGCAGTTCAGTATGGATTCCCAAATTTCAGGTCTTGTAAAGCTTTAAATCTCCTTCAGAAACTTCAATATTTTCTGGTGAAGCTACAGCAATGGCTTCTAGCCATTTCCTATATTCTCTCACATAAACTTAACAAGTCATTAATTTTCTCCGAATCTAAAAGTACCCTTCATGCAATTCTTAGTAGCCCTTTTCGAACAAAATTTATGTCACCTATTATTTTGAAATAAGCTCTCTCCTGCAATGCTACGGTGAAAACCTTGAAGTTGTTTTAGCTTGGATACCGGGCCACAGCGGTATCAATGGCAATGAGCAAGCAGATATCTGGGCTAAACAGGCTACAGTAAGTGGTACTACAATACAGACAATCCACTCGGTTGACATCTTACCTCAGGCTAGCAATGACCTAAGGAATAGTTGGAAGATTAGTTGGGACCAATCATCCAGGGTTAAAGGCCGCCACTACAGGAGCATCCAGACCCAAGTTCCCATTAGGCCCTGGTTTTTTAAACACAAGTATTATAACAAACTTGCAGTGTCAGTTATTTGCCGATTACGCCTTGGTCATGCCTGCACTCATTTACATGAATTTTGTTCAAAACACGGCTGAACAAAATTCATGTAAAGGACAACTCGCTGTGTGAATGCGGCTTGGATGAGGGTATACCGAATCACATTTTTTTCAACTGTAATAAATACCCCACGTCCTTGTATGATATTCTCCCTCCCAAAATTCCCCGCCCTCTTAACTTAAACTTCCTTCTGTCTTCTTTTTGCTACCTTAAGTATTTATGTAAATATATAGAATTTTATAATATCAAGTTATAAAATAAAATAACCTCTATGTTCGTATTGTCCGTGTATCGTTTGTGACGTTTGTGATGTTTTTTCTATGATTTTTTTTCTAGATGGTGAGGGAAAATCTCTTTTGATATAGACACAGAACTTTTTCTTTTTTCACCGGCCAACTGCTTCTATGTCTCTTTACTCATCACGATTCGACTGAAAAAGAATAATCCCACTGACCAAATAAAGCTTCATGATGCTCTCGCCACTACTTGACATTGGCCAAATCAATTTGCTGTAGCAAGATTGCAGAGGCCATTAATTTAAAAAAAATAGGTACTTTCTAACACATCGGCATAAGGATCATATTTCAATAAAATAAAATAAATATAAGTTGGTATGACTTTGACACAACACATTTGTTTGCTTTTTGGCTATTCGAAGCTAGATGGCAGTCGCATAGCGTAACTTTATAATTAATTTGTAAAATAACTTAACCATTTAAAAATAATGTGTCTCCTGCAATTTTCAATAAAATGAAGATCTAATATATTCTAATGCAAATGATAAGTAAGGCAACGATCTAGTTTCGGGATAAATATCATTTTAATTGATTAAATGACGTCTGTTGAAAAAAAAATTGGGACAGTCACTAAAGAATTTAAAGACGAATATGACTTTAGTTCGGGCCAACAAATGTTGAATTGTGTGTGGGTGACGCCGTAGTCCAGCACGCGTGGTACGGGAGTGGAAAGGTGAGGGTGGGATAAGCTGGAATAACTCGTCAGAGCATTCCCCATTGTAGAAGCGATAGAGAACACTTAGCCTGGCAATGTCTCTACGCAGTTGGAGAGGCTCAAGGGTCAAAGTTGCCTCTAGGTTTCCAATAACACGGATAGCACGCCGCTGGAACCTGTCAAGAGCTTCGAGTAGGTACTTAGCGGAACCGTCCCAGAGATGAGAGCAGTATTCCACACACGAGCGAAATTGTGTCTTATACAAGAGACAGAGCTGCTCAGGCGTGAAGAATCGTCTCACTCTGTTCAGGACTCAGAGTTTACGGGATGCAGTTCTAATGGCTCTCTCATTGTAGTCCCGCTGGTTTAGGTTGCTACGAACATCCATGCCAAGGATGTTTAGGCTATCCTTAATCGGTAGCGGGGTGCTCTGAGGAGTGGGATGGGAAAGGAACGGCGACGCCTTTGCTGTGAATGCACACACCTGCGTTTTCTTGGCATTGAACTCGACAAGATTGCATGCACCCCATTCTGAAATGCGGTCCAACACTCCGTCAAGCTCAACAACAAGACTTCGCCTCTTCTCCTCGATGTCAGTCTGCTTTGAGGTTACGGCTATTGGACGGTAATTGGCAGGGTCAGACCGGTCCCCTTCTTTGGGAACTGGTTGAACGTTCGCCTCTCTCCAAGATAGTGGCACAAGACCCGAATTGTAGGAGAGGCGATACAGGCTAGTGAATACTTGAGACAACTCCGGTGCACATTTCTTCAGCACCACAGCTGGAATTCCATCAGGGCCACTGGCTTTCCTGACATCGAGTGACTGCAGTTCGCCACGAACATCACACTGCCTGATTCGAATATCAGGCATTGTGGAGCCGCAATGTGGAATTTCAGGCGGCGCAGCACCGCAGTCATTGATGCAAGAGTTTGCGGCACAGAGGTTAGCCAGTAAATCGGCTTTCTCTTGCGGCTGATTAGCCAACGATCCATCAGGGAATCTCAGTGGGGGCAGCGAAGGCACGCAGAAGTTAGATTGCACGTGTTTAGCCAGTCGCCAGTAGGAGCGGCTACCCGTAGGGTGCGTGATGAGTTCTTGGCCGACACGTGCAATTCGCTGGGCGTCTGCTCTAAGCCCTCTTCGTGGCCTCGGTGGCTTTATTAAAGGCTGCTTTCAGGGAGGCAAGGTTTGAATGATCATTGAGTGCCTGGGCCCTAGACCAAGCACGGTACGCCGCCTGTTTTTGTTCAACAGCTGCGGCACACTCGCGATTGAATCAGGGACCAGTTTTGTTAGCACTGACGATACCAGTAAAAGAAATGTAGTATTCCACTCCGGTACTGATCTCGTCAGCGATAGCAGATGCTCTCTCTGAAGCATCCCTTTCTCCAAAGCAGCACTGCCGCCAAGGGACGAGACAAAATACTCTCGCAATCCATCCCAATCTGCCGACGAGTAGTGCCATAACCGCCGCGTCACCTCCATAGGTTGTGGGGGAGCTGCACAAGGCACTGTAGCGCCAACCAGACAGTGATCGGAGGAGCCCAATGGAGCACCAACCGACACTTTATACCCGGCTGGGTGACTCATCAGCAGAAGGTCCAATAAGGAGGGTGTATGACCGACAATATCTGGTACCCGGGTGGGCTGGTGTACCAGTTGCGTCAGGTCTTGCGTGAGAGCAAACGCATGGGCAGTTCGGCCTGCATGGTCTGTTTTTGATGAGCCTAACCAGGACTCATGGCATTTAGGAACTGCGCCTGAGCGTTGTCTGCGGCCTGACTCAGATGCTCGAAGAGTCGAGTTGTCTCGGCGTCGCCTTTGTGGGAGCGGTATATGCACGCATAGACCCGGCTTAAATATAACACCTAAAGTTTAGGTGTTATATATATTTACTTTTTCGGAAAACCCTTTTTTTCGATTCAATGGTTTAGACTGTCTAAACTGTGGATTGAATGTTTTAGACTGTCTAAACCATTGAATCGAAAAAAAGGGTTTTCCGAGCAATCTGCAATAACGTCTATCCAAAGTGAGCGTCTTAGTACCGTAAACGGCCAAGCGGCGGGAATGGCAAAAGATTGTAATACGGCCCTAGGTGTATATTTTATAAAATATTTAAAAAAAACAAACGTTTTTTGCAGTAGTTAGGTTGCGCTAGACTATTCTATCTATTACTGAATCATATAAATGTTATACGTTTACCGGCGTCGACTGACAAAGACGGATTTTAACCACAAAGAGGCGGAATTACACGGGCTACATCCACGGGCATTATCCGGATTCATCCTGCAATTAAAATACTTATCCTGTCGTTATTTCCTCCCGCCATACTCAAGCCTATCCTTAATCGTGCCGCCCTAATGAAGACGATCGGCTGACTTTGAAATTCGATTTGGTTTGATGCGGAAATACGATATAATAATAAGCAAACCCCAAAGTCCATTAAAAGTTTATTCTCACTCACTTTCTCTCACTCACTTCACTTGTTTGTTACAAAGAACATTTCATTATAATGTTGAAAAAAATATTGTAATTTTATTGATTTTGGAGGTATTCCTCGAGGCGCACACATTTGAAGCGCAAAATAAATTGCTCTATGACGAGGCGCACGTAAACTATTCCTCGCAGCGCACTATTGTTTGGCGCTGTGGCGAGAAAAATAATGCTTAACTATTATTATTTACTTATTCATAAACTTAAGGCATTTATTCGCAACAGTCATGTGACTGTCATACCTACTACAAGGGTACAAACTGCAGCCTGATCACAACCCCTGGATAACAATATTGAAAGTTAAATTGTGAAATACCCAATGGCTACGTACAACTTAGATGGTCTCTAAGGTCCCTCAGGAACATCGGGATTAATTCAAGGTATATTTATCAAACTTGTCCTAAGTTTGTATGTATTTATTGGTATTCTATTTAATCTAAATCTAAATTAGCCACTAGGATCCCACTGCTGGGCAAAGGCCTCTCTCCCCCCTTACACACACATCTATCTATTAGCAACCTAAATAAGATTTCATCTGTAATCAACCGTAGCGATCAAGCTTTCATCAAGAAAATAGTAACAATAACTTCATAGTAGGTAGTTAGTATTGTACAGGGGCATATTACAATCTCTTAAAGCCAGCCAAGTTAAATTCCTGAACTGATGGTAGCGAGCAATTCCGTCAGTAAATATCCAGCCTAAAGGATGCATTAGTGACAGGTAGCTGCTCACTGGCTGGAAGTGAAAGTTCATATTACGAAACTGCTTGCTACGCTCAGTTTAGGAAATTAACTTGGCTGGCTATAATTTAATTTTTCCTATTTTCTTTGTAGATTGTAAAGAAGCAGTTGGCCGAACACCAAATCAAATGACACATTCTAAAAATGCAACTGGATGCGTTGGAGGTGTCATAATTTATTGTGTAGGTGTACTTACTAAGACTTAATTATATTAATTTACATTTTGTTTGATTTTGTAATGTTTATTAGTGTTTTTCTTTAAATTTTGTGTTTTCGTGACGACGAACATCAATCATAATTTATTCAAGCGATTTTCTCATGTAAGTGACTTGTGTCTTATGTGAGAATAAAGTCTTTAAACCTAGTATAGCCCCTGTATTGCATATCTGGGACAGCTAACCACAAGATCATCTGACCCCATACATCCGGAGGGCTTCTATGGGTGTCAGAGACTGATACTTAAATTGTTTTAATAATTGAACAGATTGAACACCCAGTACAAATTTTCGTCACATGATTGTATGCCCCGGGTCGGACCCACGACCTTCATAACTATAGTTATGCGCCAACAGGTCAGTTAAATTCATGTTTTATATCTAAGAAAGGTATCTTTGTAGGTTTATTCTGCAGTGGTACATCAATAATTCACCGCGTTCGCCTACGGTGACCTTCGCAAGGCTATCCGAACCGAGTGAATAGGTTAGGTACTTCTGGCAAGCTCGTTTTACTCGTATCTTGGACTTGGATAGATTGTGGTCAGAGCAAACCCATTGAATATAACTTGATTGCCGTTGTGCGTTTAAATTTCTTGCCATGACTTGCGTGGTGTCCCGAGTTCGATTCCCGGACTATGTCAGTTCAGGGCACGATTTTTTTCTAGATTGACTCGGGTCTGTGTATGCTGGGAGACGCCCCTGGATTAATACCTTGCCTGGTACCTCATAACGCAAGGATATTTATACTTTCTTCGAGACCATGACAAGTGGTGTGTTGTCTGGCGCATATTCAAATATTTATTTTAATTATTCATTTTAATGACCGCCACCTATCGCTCTTTCCAAGAGCATCTTTTGCCCTTGGAGGAGCGAGAGGTGCGGTCACTCTAGGCGCCAGGTGTCAAGGGCTCCAAAAATCCAAATTGAGTGCACTAAGCGGATGAAATGGCCTTCGAAAAGTGCAAAGGTGCCAACGGAGGCGCCGACATAGTTTCAAAAATATACGCCCTAGGGCGTCGTTGTAACCCTGATCAAGCGCTAGGGCCGTAGTAATCACAGCCTAAATTTAACTTGCTGTTTGCTTAGAAAGTTAGTTACAAAGTCCAAGTAAAATATTGACGTTATCCGGGAGTCGCAGGACACCGATACTGCGATAAGCTAATAAATTCGCCCCCAAACAAGTTCGATATATATATATATATATATATATATATCCGATGATAGCGGGCCTTGTTTATCATCGTATAACGATCCAACTATGTAGTTAAACGTGTAAACTCAAACTCAAAACTCAAACTCAAATATCTTTATTTAAATAGACATTAAGTCTACTTTTAAATGTTCAAAAAATATACTAAAATAGTAGACATAAATATTATAATAATATTATTATATAAATAAACAGTATACAAACATAATGCGACTCTACCACCGCGTCGGAGAAGTTGATTCTTACTGAGAAGACCCGGCGAGAAACTCAGTAGTTACTCTTATAAACTTGTTTTGGTTTTACAATGCGAGTTGGTAGAGTACAATTTGTTTGTTAATAAAAAAACTGCTTAAATTCTAACATTAAAAAATAGACAGAACAACAATATAAGACAATAGGCTGTACCGAGTTATTTATACAATTCCAAAAATAAACCTTGTTAGTCATTAAAACACATAAGTCCGGTATTTAATTAATAAGTATTACAAGAGGTACTGATCCCGTAGGTATGAGATATCTACACAAAATAACATTTTGACCTAAGTCTTTAGGTCTTATGTAGACATTATTTACATTTGAGTTTACATTCTTATAAATGTATACCTAAATGTAAATACGTGATAACGATGTGCAAGATAGTACGGTGTTGGTCATAAATAAGTATCACCTACTTTAATTTTTGCGCGCTTAACGTTTATTTGAATTATACTTGAGCACAAGCTGATTATTTTTTATTTTACTGCTTTTACTAATATGTAAGTACTTAGTCATGTTGGCCTTCTAATGATGACAAATAACTTACTTCCCAGATGTAATTATTGATAAAAAAAATAAGAATAGTTCGAAATTGATTAATATTACAGAATAGTTGTATCTACGAGTACATGATTAATATATTTTTAATTTGTAAATAGGTCGATCACTGTTGATTAAAATTGAACAGTCTGCGCTGCGTTGTAATACTATACGTGGGTGCCGACTGGGAATACATTTTCGCATGTTATTAATTAAACTCAAAGTTATTGCGACATTTTCGTCATATCCGGTCGGAAAATTGAACTGTTAATAATTAATTTGCGATGTTACCAATAATTTTGTAATATGGGTTGGTATTACTTTTTACCCGACTGCGCCAGAAGAGGGGTTATGTTTTTCGAGGGTATGTATGTATGTATGTTTGTATGTTAGTACGTATGTATGTATAATTTTTATTTCATTAAATTTGTCATTTATTTTTAGTTGACTTGCTATGCAAATTCTAAATTCTAACCCTCAGATATTTTGCTTATCTACAAATTCACACACACACTCAAGATTCAACCACAACTTCTTTTAAATGCTCTTCCCACATTCCTCATGCCTATACATCCACTACACCCACGAAACAACACTCGCTCATCACACTTAACACAAATTACACGTCTTATGTTCTGCAGTACTGTTTTATTTTAAGTTAAGATTCGTTTTCTTATAACCATCTTGTGCTTTTGTTAAATACTCTGTTCAGGCACTCCCGGCTAGTGAGGCCCTGGTGACCTGTAACACAGGCTCATGATATGAACCTACATCAGGCACCAGTCTCTCACAATATAGCACAGTTCCAATATATTTGCACACCTAGATTATAATTAGAATAAGTTGTTATATTGTGGAGAAAATAAATTTATATTTATTTATTTATTTAATTGTTTGGCACGCTCCGCAGCTTAAACGGCTCTATGGATTTGAGCTTGAGAGGTATCGTTAGATTCGTATTTACTGTGAGAGTGACACTGAGTAGATAAAAATAAAAAAATAAAAACAATGGGGAATTTTTGGTTTTTCACACAACCCTTTGAGTGGGGTATCAAAATGAAGGCCTTAAAATAGCGATTCCATAAATACTTACTGGTTACTCAACTAAAAATTCTGAATCAAAAACGAATTGTTAAATGAACACAACACGCTCGTTGCGAACGAGCATGTTTTTTTCTTTTGAGTGGTCATGTTTTGCAGTCGGGTTTTTTGTTTTTTTAATAATTAGTTTCTTTTATGCTGACAATAGTTTTATACGCCTCCGTGGCCTAGTGGTTTCAGAGCTCGGCCCAAGGGAGGTCCCGGGCTCAATTCCCAGGTCGGTCAAAGCGTGTTTTCGGATTTTTCGGAACATATCCCGGGTTTGTGATCACCAACCCGCATTTGGCAAGCGTGGTGATTAAGCCAATACCCACCCAATGTAGCGATGACTTGATTTCAATGATGGAGGCCTTTGCCCATCAGTGGGACAGTATATAGGCTAACTAGTATTTTTATATTACTAGTTTTGTACATTTTAAACAAAGTTTGCAATTTTCTTAACAGATTTAAAAAAAAAATGGCATCTGAGTCCTGTAAAAAACCTTTCCTCAAGTATAATCAATTATTACTTTGTTCATAGCTAAATTAAATCAATTAAAACTTCAGTAGGTAGTTCCATTCCAACCTCAGAAGTAAAATATTTTATCCTCATTTTGAGACCATGACAAGTGGCATCAAAATAGCGCATATTTATTTATACTTAAGCTAGCTTTCCGCCCGCGGCTTCACCCGCGTTAACGTTATATACCATGGCCAAATTACATTAAATCTTTATAAATTGTATCCACAGAATAACACATATTATTCTGGTGTCTAAGCTGTATTACTGTAAAGATTTGTTAACAATAGATAACCAAGTTTGATAAAAATGTATAAACTTGAGATAATTTATGTAATTATTAATGGTGCCAAAGATGATTAGTAAACAATACAGAGGCAAATAGTATTACGTAACAGTAGACTTAGGCAGTAGCTGAAACAAGGCCTGAACTGAAAGTGGCCGGGTGCTGAGCATCTCATCAATCAAAGGCTTCAAAGCATCCGTCCCCAAAACGTCTCCGACAGCCTCCGTGAACCATCTTCAGTTACAATTAATAGGGATCAAGTTACGGGCGAAGGCTTAGGATAACGTGACACTGGGGCGGAGGCACATGCTTCTGCCTCAATATGCCCGGGACAAAGGGCTGTGTACTTGCTATGAATGTTTAACCTTGCAACTTTTAGTAAATATGTTTTATGAATTCATTTCTCTGTTTTAAGAAATTGGTTATATGAAGGAGGTCATTTATTTTGGTCTTTTTCTGAAAAGGTTTTCAAAGGTTTTTGAAACAATATATTTTTTAAATCATAGCCTTTTATAAGGTCTTGAATTTTAATGTTTTTAGGTTTACTTACTAAACTTGTCAAATAGCGTCTTGAGATAATGATAATTTAAATATTCCGTGAAATCTACAGTTTTATTTCTCATTATAAAAAATGCTCGTAACTTAATTATCATATGACACAGTGAAATAAACTACTTTAAACAAGCTAAACGGACTAGCTTCAGTTTAGGAAATATCGATAAACACGTGTGTAAGACTTAACTTATTTTGTCATATATTTGTACTACAAAGGTTATTCACTTCTAAATGGATAAAGCAGTTGTTTGAGCTACCAAGGGCAAGCTTCAATCAAAAAACCACCGCACGAGCATAGCTACTTGAGAATCCTGTAAAAATGTAGCTATACACTTTAGTGGTAGGTAGTAGTAGGTAGTACACAGTAGGTAGATAGGTACCTATTCACCACTTGGTTTCTCAAATCCTCCATTTGACCTCGGCCCAATAAACTTTTGACTTGTCTTGTTTTAATTAAACGTTTATGCTTCGCGAAATATTAAGCTTGCCAGTTAGATTAAATTCGGTGTTCATTTGTTTCTACAAGACTGAAAAGAGTACCTAATTTAAACTAAACATTTATAATAAAAATTTATAATTCAAGCGAAATCGTTCGCCCCTTTCATAATTTGATGACTTCGTAAAATTCTTTTCAATTCCAATTCTTTACAGTTCCTTGTTCCGAAAATAATTTCGTATAAATTAATTACCTATTTACATATGCTTGTATTGTATTGTAGGTGATAATATTTTTTTACACATAAATTAAGCAAAACTCAAACAAAAAGTAGCCACAATATATATTTAAATCAGATATAATATTTATAATCATCGATTAAGATAGGCAAATACGTTAAAAACAATATTGCATAATTTATATCAGCTCGATCCTTAGCGAAAATAATTAACAAAACAGGCACAAACATAATTATTATCTACTGTACGAGTAATATTTTTAAAATTAGTATTGGCTCGTGTTAGTATCTATCTATATTTTGAAACTGTGCTTAAAAGCATAATAATTGCTATCATCATTTTTTAGCTTGAATGTATGACGTAATAAGTTACTCCCAAAAATATTTATTTTCATACTCGTATAGTTCTGGCAGCACCACAAAGTTATGGTACCTAGTAGTTGTGATTGATTCTACTTGACATTACTCGTACTCTGAACGAATTCCGAAAAAAATACCTACTCACTTAAATAAATAGAACATTAAAGAAAGAAATAAACCGCTAAGAATCACATTGAAATTTACCTACGTATCGAAACATACGTTCAGATAATGATCTTAATTTCAATGAAATCTAAGTTTAATTTGATAAGGTTATCTGCATATTATACATTCCTGCATTCATTTATCAGGCGAACCCACCAGGGTTACTTATTAAATTACAACATTGTAAACATACACTCAAAATTGTATTTGGCCCTTTTCAAGGTCATAACAGTAGAAACACGAAGTAAAATGAAAAATGCATTTCCCCTTCATGTTCCCTCCACTCATTACGTTACGTGCTAGCTTGATTTGTAAATATATCAATCAATCACTGTCAAGTTATGACACTTAAAAAGTTAACATGCGGGTTAGGCTTGGCGCTTACGTTGTGATCAGATTTTTTAATCTATTCCACTGAAATGCAAGCTCATCGTTTCTTAAACCATGTGTTCATTATGACAATCTATTTATTAGTAAATATTTACTAGACATAAACGACAAGAAGGTACAATTGGCAAAATATATGCCTAGAGGCATTACCTACCAGACAACTAAAGGAATTTACTATCTACATGTTTTTATAATTATTTACCAAAATGAAAAAAAACATAGAGAATCTATGTTATTTATGAATAATGTTAGGCATATGTTATATACTTGCTTACCGACCGTATATCATGTATACCTACTTACATGAAATGAAGCAATATTTCTATAGAAATATTGTAGACCGCAAAGTCAATTTATTGTGGACCGCAAAGTCAATTTATACCTTATCATCAATGTTTGTGGGATGATATTAATTTGTGGTACTTATTTGGTTGGGGCTCAATTCACCACGGGTGACTAGGTTCTTATGTAGGTAAGGTTACCAAAATCCAAAAATATTTACATATAGGTAAAAGACAATAAAGTAGACAAACAGACAATACTATCAATCACAGATATCGGCAGATGGGAACCTATTTCATTACCCATCCTTCAACTCCTTCACAAACAATATTCTAAGTTGGAACGATTCCAACTAGTATTCCAGTCGTGCAACTGTGTGTGCCTAGACGTTTTATAATAACGAACCGAACGAATATGTTTTACGTCACATCAACCTACAAAGACGCGGCATTTCACTTAAACCATAAAAACTCCAGTCATAAGTAGTTATTAGATAAGATAAGATAAGAAACTCATAATGCACATCAAACAAATTAGTTACAAATAAGTAATACACTCAAATCCTAATGTACAATTTAGGTGGTCTTATGGCTTGAAGACAACCTACAGGTATAGGAAAGATGATAGAAGGGGTAACCAAGTGCATAAATACTAAAGGAATGAAAGTGGTATTTACTTAATAAATAGGTAATCAATGTTTATATAGGGTGACAGGGTAAATAGACCCAATCCCAGAAAGGCGTAATAGTAGAAGTTATTTGCAACAAATTATGCCCCATCAACTAGGGTTCCAAAATTATTAGTAATAATAGCTCTCGCACCCGCTGGCGTGAGGTCTGTTTGGGTTAGGTTACAGACCCAACCCACCATGAGCCTAACGAAAATTTCTTTAGATTTTATTAAAAAAATTAAGTGCAAATCTCGATCTTACAGTATGTTATTCTTTTGATTTTTAAAGTAAATTATACCTTACAACCGCCGGCGTGAGGTCCGTTTGGGTTAGGTAACAACCCTTAACCTAACTTTCGCGCGTTGCCGATCCCGTAAAAACCTCTATCGTATTGATTTTCTAGCAAACCATTAAAAAAAACTGATAACAATTATACCTTTTTAGAAAGTTCATGCAACCAGCTAGTTTTTCTAATATTTTTTACGCTTACTTTCATAAATTTTTTTTCAAGTAGGCAATTGATGTAGTTTTCAGGTAGAAATTACGAAATTTCGTAAATGTCGCCATGTAATGCCGTTTATTTCTGAAACTATTGAGATTTAAGTCTAGACCACTTGTTTAAAAACATTTGCTAGCTAATTAGCCTGCTAAAAAGTATCAGTTAAGTGCCCAGACTTCATGAGTTTTTTTAAAGCAATCGGTTTTCGGAGACAAGTCGGAAACTTTAGAAAAAATATAAAAACGCCAATATCTCGTTATCTATTAATTTTGGACCCCTAGTTGAAAGGACTTAATTTAATACAAAAAACGTCTATTATTCCGCTTTTCAAGGAATAGGTCTATTTACCCTGTGACCCTGTATACATATAATTTACATGAACATTATGCAAAATCCTATAACATAACTAAAATACAAACAATATACTCTTACCTACATAGATACATAAATAACAATAGGTACTAAATAGACTTCACATTATTGTGAAGAAGCGGATTATGGATCAATTATGGATCAACCAAAGTGACAAAGAATAAAATAAAATAACGAGAAATATAAAGACGATAATAATAGAAAGAATAAACAAAAACACCGCTAGAAGAAACAGAGAAGATGCGCAAAAGTGTCTGAAAATATATATTGATAGAACGTAGCACAGCGAGAAGAATGTCGAAATCGAATAAAAAAAGATATTTTTTACTTAACTTTACAGTTTATACCACGACGGATATTATCATTTATTTAACAGACAAGTGCAGTAACCGTACTATGACTAGTACGTCTACCACGAGTTGCCACTTTGAATTTACGTTTATCGTTCGCGTATAAAAATTGTATTGGAATTTGACATGACATGACATGACATTACAATGTCAAATCCCAATACAATTTGTATACGCGAACGATAACGTAAATTCAAAGTGACAACTCGTGGTAGACGTACTGACGATTTAAAATAGGGTACAATGAACAAATAGGGTTCCTTAGGCAACAATGAACCCTCAAAGGTTTCCATCCGTCCTCAACGGAGACAGGGAAACCTAAATGAAGTAGTCGAATCATCATTCAAATAGTCATGCAATACCTATAGTATAGTTTCAAATAATAGTAGTATAGTTAATAAAATATACTTCATCCTATTCCTTGCGAAGTAAACATCACCCAGATATTGGTACTAATGGCTACGGTGCCTTTAGTCTGCACCACGCGTATTGGACCAGGCGCCATCCACACACAATCCAGCATCTGTTGGACCGCATCAAAAGGATCGGTGTGGCTCATTTCTTTCTCAAACCATACAGACGTGGAGCGCACCTTTAGCACGGCATGTGTTTCCTACCCTTTACAATTCCGGGATCTACAAGCAGGCCAAAAATCATTTTTGAAGAAAGAATTAAAGAAAATAGCCACTAAATGCAGTAAAAAGTAACAAAAAAACGATGAAAGATTAGGTTGACCAGCTCAGTGGTAGATTTGCCTATTGTGCTGGAGACGTATTATCTTTTGCCACTATCGCAGCGTGACCGTTAACTAACATGCTCACTTTGTATAAGACTAAAACGAAAAGTGCGCATTTAAGAACCTAAAAAGGTCGCGCTGCCAGGGTGGCGGAGGATTGTACTCGTAATACGGCCCCTGGTCCTTCTCATATCTGGGGACTACACGGCCGCTCTTCAACAGGTGGTGGAGTGAGATCCTAAACGGACAAAAAAAGGTCCTATAGTACCTAACGCTACTCTCACGCTGAGGTCTAAGCTAGATATTGCCACTGAAGTGATCGACGTCACATAGCCCAGCGGGAATGTAGAAAAGTGAAAAGAACACCTAAAGCAAAGAACCGATGCCCGTTGTGGCAAAAAAGAACCTCGCAAATGATGATATGTACCTAATTCTGTCACTGCAATACTTTCATTTGTTTATAAACAAAAATATACTTAATATCTTTCTTGTCATGTCAGTGAACTAGTGAAGTATTGTAAAGTGTTCAACTGATAACTAAGTTAAGTTGTAGAAAAAGTACCGTTGGTTTAAAACTTGCGGTATGATTGCGGCAAAATTCTAACGTTATGGATTTCAGTAAAGGTACTCACGAAATCGCCGCGGCTTCCTTCTGTTTTCGTGTAATTTATTTATTATGAATTAACATTAGACCAATTTTATTTTTTTTTAAGTTGTCGACCTAGAATATATACAAAGACCTATCCATATATATTTATTTTTGAGTGCAAAATGATAATAGTGAATATTTGAGAGTAAAACATAAATTTACATATTTAAATCTCATTTATTAATTAAACTTACACAACTAATATATACAACATTATCTTAATATTAATTATTTACATCTTATTTACACACGTCACTTGTGACGGTCGAACGTGTTGGTAATTGTAAGGCGGTGCCGTGCAAACGCGCACTCACTTTTGAAAATCATGCGCAGGGTACCTACTATACATTTTCGCACAGCGCATCGGCGCCAAGCAGTCTGAGATTCGCAGGCAACTCCACGGTCATTGTTTATTACCTATCGTGCGTAGTTAAATAGTTAAAAGTTGTGAAAAGTTATTGTGCTACATTGCCTTTAGTGAAACGCCTTCTGGCTAAAAACTGTATAATTTCTAAGTGTGTTTACGGACTGGAAATATTGTATAATGTGGGTTTGAAAATACAGGCAAGTCCATAGTGAATTGACTATATTTATTTGTCTACCTATCATCTCGACCCCCTAAGCTTTACCGCTGCTGACATAATACTCATTTTGCAATAGTTTAGTAAAGTTTGAACTGTCGTCCTCTGTCCATACGGCCCACGTAGCACCACTCATAATGACGGAGGTCTAAGGGTGCGCTTCCACCAGAGATATGAGAGGATGCGTTGCGTGCGACGAATGTCTTTGTTGAACCAATAGAATCGCTTCATTACCTAGCTTCGCGATTCTATTGGTTCTTAACAAACACATTCCTCGCAACACATCATCGCACATCTCTGGTGGAAACACACCCTAAGTATACATGTGTAGCGGAGGATGTGGTGTAGCAGCTAATAATAAAGATCTTACAAATGTTATAAATGCTAAAGTTTATGAGTAAGTCGATATGTAAGTATTAATGTTTGTTACTCTTTCACGCCAAAACTACATAACGGATTTAGATAAAACACAGTAAGTAATATGGCTTAAACATCAGAATACACATATGCTACAATTTAAAGAGCTTTTATTTCATTTGGTAATAGTATATTAGGATAACGCGTTAGTATTAAGCCGCGGGCGAAAAGCTAGTAATTAAATAATTATTCAGTACCATTTTATTTACCCTCCGACAAAAAAGTTGAACTATAATGCTTATTTTTATTTACGAACGGCCAATACTCAATACTCAATTTTTTATTGTATTCCATTAGTTGGCTGTTTACACCCGGCGGTTTATACTATCTTATCGGCGGATCAATCTGACTCACTATATAAGTAAGAACCTAAAAGTATTTATCTATATCAGGGAATATGGATGTGGATCTGCGATCATGACTCATTGCTTGAAGTGCTACATATGCTGACTTGAGGTGAGTCAGTGAGATTAGCATGGATCAAAAACAAATTTCATGTTTGAAGATGTCGAATTATTGTACTAGTTTTATTTTATTCTGTGGTACTACTGCGGATGTATGATCGAGCATACTATTTAAATTTATAATACTTTTGAGACCATCTTTAGTTCCTCCAAATAAGAAGTATCGTAAATTTCAGCGTTGAAGACTTTTAAGGGGTGGTCCGAACATACACGTGAATATTTTTTTTAGATTGTGCATACTTAGGTATATTCAAAAATACCCGATATTTCGAGTTATGATGTTTTTCACGATTTTTTTAAAAATCTGGGTAGAATAGCAGAATAAAATAAAAAATAGAGTTGAGTCATTTTTTCGGTCACTGTGGCGCGATTGTTGAGGTTTAAATGTATGATTTTTTTCACTACCTATTATATTTATGAATACTAATTTTATTCTAGGTTCATTCTGAAGTTGTATTTACATCCATAGCGCTTATCAAAACTCTAGAAAAGAAACTGAAATTCAAAAAGATTGAAGTACTGTATTTTCCCGAGTTTTGAAGGCTAATTAAAAAAAATGCGTGAACTTTTTCCTCCAAATCATTATTAAAAACTCTGCTACTCTCTTAACTACCATTCTATCATGTAAATTTCAATGAGTTACTTCAAGGGCAGGATTTATAATAGGTAGTCTCCAAGTTATTAAATAACACTCAAAATTAAACCCTTGAAATCCTACCTCCTACCTACCTATCCTTCCTATCAATCCAGGTTTTGAATCACGATTACAATGCAAAAATAGAGCATAAGAAACTTTTATTTCACTAAAATAGCAAGGCAATTAATCGCCCGTAACACCA
The DNA here is from genome assembly GCA_947369235.1 of Udea olivalis. NCBI lineage: Eukaryota > Metazoa > Arthropoda > Insecta > Lepidoptera > Crambidae > Udea > Udea olivalis. The sequence continues at coordinate 9,964,108 of OX376341.1, read as the reverse complement.
GACAGTTTATAGTAAAAATCAGTAGAGCGCTACCGGTATAAATTGTTCCATAAAAAAGTACCTACCTATCGGCGCCATAACGTACATTATCAATAGGGCACCTATTATTTTATGACGGTTGTAAAACATTTAACGTTGGTCACAACGACATATTTTTAGGCACATTCGGCAAAACGGCTATTTCGTAACGTGCTAGTCGAACTTAGAATCATCTAGGGACTACCTTCATGTATTTTAAATTGGGTGTTCAGCTGTAGATAAATATATAAATACATTATTGAAAACCACGTATCCATCGGTTACGCCTGTAAGGTCAACATTAGTGGCGGCATACGTACATGATTTAATTTGCAGGTTTCATACTTACACACATCAAAAGTGTCTAGCTAGGGATCAACATATATTTTTGCAATAACTTTTCTCTTGATTGATATTAATTAAAATTTTCTTTAAGGATTCATCAAATAAAGTGTTTTCGTTTGTCTACAGTAACGATAAACCAAGTCACCTTTGCATTAATAAAGAAATTTGCCATTTTCCTAATAAAGAGGTTTTTGACATTTGAACCACTAACATTAAAGTTCGAAAAAAAGACTGAAATAACAGTTTTCTTTAAAATTTTATTGGGTAACTTAAACAATTAATAATCCGTGTTTCTACCGCGAACACTAACAACACAAGAACATCGGTTTGGCATACTTAAAATGAGTTCATCCAAATCACGCTGTGGAATGGCCGCCCATGTTCGTTGCAACAACAAAAAAAGGTCTTCTTGCGACTGGATACCCTCCATATTCGGCAGAGCTCTTCTCTGTAGCATATCCCATGCATGCTCAATCGGGTTCAAGTCTGGCGACTGAGCAGGCCAGGGCAGGACATTGATGTTAGCTGCGGCGAGAGTCTGTCTTACAACTCTTGCGGTGTGCGGTCGTGCATTATCATGCATTAACTGAAATAAGGGACCGATTTGCACTTGTAGAGGAACGATGACGTCTGATACAATCGTCTCAGCATAAATTTGAGCGTTGAGGTTGCCTCTGATCCAAATCAACTCAGTTCTTCCGCCGATCCAAATACCCGCCCATACCATGATGGTTCCACCACTATAAGGATGGACTTCCTGGCAGGATTTTAATCGCTGTTGGCGTCCAGGGGTTCTCCAGTGTCGTATACGTCTTGTATCCGGTCTCATACCAAAACGAGACTCATCAGAAAAGCACACGAAACACCATTGTTCTTCTGCCCAATTTCTGTGTTCAAGAGCCCATTGATATCGAATCCTACGATTGTGCATTGCTATATAGGTGGTACCCTTCAGCGGTCTTCGGGAATGAAGGTTCACTTCATGCAAGCGGTTTCTGACTGTTTGGTCGCTAATTAAGTTCCCTGAAGAGTGATGAAGCCTCACGGCTAACATCATGGCGGTTATTGTTGGAGCTCTTCGAGTTGTGATTTGAATGTATCGGTCTTGTCTCCGTGTGGTGCAGCGATACCGTCCTCCATGGCGCTCAGCCACGGTACAAGTGCTTCGGTAACGTGTCCAAAGTCGACTGATAACACTCTGACTTGTATTCAGAGCTAAAGCCACAGTACGTTGCCGGGAACCAGCTTCTATCATTCCCACGGCTCTGAGCATTTCTTCCCTGCTTAAATGACGTCGCCGCTCCATAATAACGTTGGTTTTAATCAGTAGTAGGGAAACAGTAGCACTAATAATGTCTTCAATGCGTTGTATGTTTTTATAGGTAAAATATTGACAGCTGATTTTCATCTTTTAATCGAATTTGATTGACAGTTCCTGTTTCAAATTATGAAATGCACCAAAAAGGATCCATATAAATTTATAAAATCATAAATTTATTACAAAGCCACATCTTAATCTCAAGAAATCCGCATAAAAATGCTTGATCCTAGACACTTTTGATGTGTGTATGTAGGCACTTAATAGAAAAGGTAGGGGAAATACGATCAAAATGACATACTTACCTAATAATGGTATTGGAATCAGCAGGGTTAATCTGAGAAAATTCGAATTCACAGTGACCGGACAAACGTAGACACAATTTGCAGGAAACGCTACATCCAAGCAAAATAAATGAAATACGTTGACAACCAAGTTTGCCAGGAAGGCCTGGAGTCCTTGTTTTTGTGTTTTAGAGCATTTGATAATTTATTTCACAGCGGATCAAGTGTGGGAGATCCAAAGTGAGATTTTCAGAATGGCGTTTCAGCTCACAAATGTTATGTACGAGTTCTTACACACAGGACGGCAAATGCTGTCGACGTGTCGACGGCTGTTTAGTACATAATCCAAGAGCTAGTAAAAACACAAAATGCAAAGAATGAGCTTAGCCGAAGAAATTGATTCCGAAATTACAGTTGTCAACGGCAGCCGACGGCAGATGTCGACGGCTGACGTCGACACGCCGACGGCAGAGGTCGGCCGTCATGTGTGTAAGAACTCTAATATATCTACAGGACCACATTTCGATACCGGAATAATTAATTAGTGTAGGGTACTGGGGTATTCAAAAACGTCGATTGTGCTATTTGACGTTGAATGCAACATCGTCTTTAACCAGCTTTTAAAATGCGAGCGACTATAATTTGAGTTTCGTTGCAAGTGAGAGAATATTGCCGATAAGGCAAAACACCTCCCTCTACAGACCTCTACAGACCCTAGACCATAGTAAAAGGATAGAAGTTGTATCTACGCGCGTCACACGCGCACATTGACAGGTTTGGCAGGCTGGTTTCAGAACTTGGCAAAATAAATTGGACCTAGTTCTGCAGAAAGCAGCAAAGTCGTATTTTTTCCGAAAATGAGATTTAAACACAGCCATTACTAAATTCGTCATGACGCATTTTTTGCAAAGACAGCCATGTCGATATCTCTTCTCAAAGCTGAGATATGAACCGTCAAATGCAGCCATCTAAAAAATAACATTTTGTAAAAAACAGTCATCATGGTGTTAAATGCAGCCAATTTTGACACAAAGTGCCTAACCTATATTGCAGAAATAAGCCATCTTACATGGCTGTTTTATGCAAATTTCAAAATGTTAGCAGGTATCGCGGTTCGAGTTACGTTGAAGACAGCCAGTCTACGATGGCTGCTTTCTGCAAATTGTTTATTTGGTAGAAGTACATACTTGGCTTTTTTTAACACCATCCAGGCTGTTTTTATCAAAATTAATAACAGGTAATTACAACTTTTTTTGTTGCCTACTTAGTCATTCTATGTCCACTTTCGATTAAGTATTTCAAAGAAATCAGTTTTTACCATCAAATTCATTGAAATATCCCGCCACTGTACGTACAGATAGGTAGGAACGAGTAGGTCCAGAAAAAACACTGCTAGAAATCGATATTCCTAGATTATAAGTCTGACTCCTACCTATTTAATTATGTCTTACCTACTTCTACTTGTTTACTTACGTCTTAGTTTACTGTGATTTTGATTCGCGCGGCTTAATTACTGCTACTATTATTGTTTATTACAACGTGGCGCAGGCGCGGCGCGGTTCTGATTACGTTCCAACAAGCAAAGATTCTGATGCTACATATTTTAGTGAGGGTGAGCAGGATTTAATTTCAACTATCTCCGAGGTATTCTACAAAGGACAGTAGGAACTTGAAAATTCTACAGTAGAAATTAATTTTGGGATCCCAGAATCACCGTCCTTGCTGGCGGAGCAAGTTAATGAACCCGATGAATGAATGCAAGATCAAGAACAATCTTCTCATTCAGGGAGACCATCACGTGGTAGAAAAGAAAATGTCCTCAAAGTAGGCCAGAACGGAAACAGGCACGGAATAGTAACAAAGAATACTATGATCATAGATTAAGATATAAACCACCAAGAGACTTCGTAGATTTTACTTGCAAATGCAAAAATAAGTGCAAAACGACTGTTTCCTTGCAGACACGCATTAATTTTCACAAAAAGTTTTGGAGTCTTAGTTCATATAAATCGCGGACAACTTTTCTGGGCATATTTGTGAAGGATGTCAGAAGCGGAGAACCTACGAAAAGAAAACAGTTTTTTCGAAAATATAAAACAGAAACTCATAACGTTAGTCGAGACATGTTCTGCAAAACTCTGAATATATGCTCAACTAGAATCTCAACAGCCATGGACAAAATTCATTCGAGGCAACCACTGCTAGACCAAAGAGGTTCAAAAAAGGGTGAAGAAAATAGGGTACCTGATGTACGTAAACAAGAAATAAAATAATGTATTAATTCACTCCCACTGTACACGTCTCATTAAAGCAGGTCTGAAACATCGGCCAATTTTTTTAAACCTGGAGTGACTTTGTCTGGAGTTTATGATGAATATAAAACTAAGGTGAGCCCGAACGCTGTGAGCTATAGTTTCTTCAAAAAATCTTTTACAGCAACTTTAACATCAAAGTCAAAGTATCTACTTAGCATATCTCTGTGATAAATTCCGCATCAAACTAATCAATGCAGAAAAAACAGTGAGGACGTCAATTCTATAAAAGAAACACACAACAATCATCTTCATCAGGCCGAAAGAGCAAGATCTCAATTAAAACTAGATAAGTTATTAGCTAAAAATCAGGAAGACGTCGAATGTCTTACGTTTGACATGCAAAAGACGCTGCCATTACCCCGAATTCAGACAAATATATTTTTTTACAAAAGACAGATCTGGCTCTACAACTTAGGTGTCTACAGTTCTAAAAACAACCAAAGCTACTGTTATACATGGATCAAGGTTCAGGCTGCACGTGGCGCACAGGAAGTAGGATCTTCTCTTCTGAAAGACATCGATAAGAATGTCTCTGACACTGTAAAATATTTAATTCTGTGGTCGGATTCATGCGGCGGTCAAAACTGGAATATAAAAATTATTCTTATGATGAATGGTGTACTCGAGATGAAACCAAACCTACAATCTATTACTTTTAAGTATCTGATGCCAGGCCACAGTTACTTACCCAATGATAAGGACTTCGGTGATATTGAGAGAGCCTTGAAGTTCAATCAAAGGATTTATACCCCTGACGACTATATTCAAATTATGGCTATGTGCAAAAAGAAAAATCCTTTAATAACTTGCCAAATGCAAAGTGATGATTTTTACTCCGTTGAGAGTCTAGAAAAATTAATAGTGAATCGGAAGAAAACGACAAGTAATAACAAAGTTAATTGGCTCTAAACAAGAGAATTAAGAGTAACAAAGACTGACCAATATCATATTTATATGATATGATATTGGTCAAACAGTCGGAATGTCGGAAGAGATATGCTAAGTAGATACTTTGACTTTGATGTTAAAGTTGCTGTAAAAGATTTTTTGAAGAAACTGTTTGGATGTTACTCGCAAAACATCTACGAGTAAAAGACGTCAAGATTGTACCAATCCAGAAGAAGTTGACTTTAAGAGTCAGTTATCTAAATCGTGACCCAATGGAAAACTTATCGCAGAGCCCAAACTACGTGATATAATATCAATAAGGCATCTTATGCCAGAGGAACATGCCAGACACTTTTATGAAAATTTGACAAGCAGAGCTGAATTAATTGAAAATGACGTTGACGGGCTTAACTTTGAGTTAGATTTTAATTTGGAAGAGGAACAATGAGTGCGGAAAAAATTGTATTGTGCTGGATTGATTTTGTTATGTTTAATTTAATAATAAAGACTTCTTACAAATCACAAATATTATTTTACAAAAAATCATATACATTTAAGTAGTAATAAAAGTAGAAAAAACATTATTCTATAATACTGTCCCACTGCTGGGCAAAGGCCTTCATCATGTAAATCAAGTTATCGCTAAAATTTATGGGTATAGGCTTGATCACCACGATTTCCAATTGCGGCTTGGTGATCACAAATCCGGACTATGTTCCGAAAAATTCTAAAACGTACTTTGCCCGACCTGGATATTGAAGCGGGACCTCTGGGTTTCGGACCGAGCTCTGAAACCACTCGTCCACGGAGGCGTAAGTAGTTAATTTTAAAGAAAAAACAGTAAATAATACAACATTTTTATTATTTTGTAATCGTTTGTACGTTTTACTCACTGGCTATAAAATTTTCTTGTCTCTTTTTAAATACTGTTTTCCCGTTTTGAAATAATGCAAGAAACAGCCATCTTACATAGCTGGTTCTTGTATTATTGCATTTCTATGCAAAAAAGCTATTTTGGTAAAAACAGCCACGTCAAAAAACGCAATTATTGGGATTATTCGAAACGATTCGAAATACTGGATGGGACATAAAAATTTGCTTTGTTTTTCCCGATTATTCTCAAATAAAAAAATAAACAGAAAATTGCCATATGGCTGCTTTCTGCAGAACTAGGTCCAATTGCATCTGAAATCTGAAGTCTACTTCTCACATTCTCGTGAGATTGTACATGATGAACGGCGAGCTCTGTTTCAGTCGTAAGTGCAGTAAATCAGTAATTTTCTCCAAATGATTCATTCACCACGTGGGCCAAGAAAATTAGAAAGGCGGACCCTGGGACCCCACACACCAGTGTGGGTTCACAACCGGGATAGACCGCACGGATGATGATGATGATGATGATGATGATTTATGTACCACGAATCGGGGAAAAAACACATGTGGGAACACTAAGTGAATTCGTGACGACATGAGTTAGCAAAGTTTAAAAATTAATAAAAAAATAACTAACAGCTAGCTAGATCAACGAAATATTGAAATTAGTTTCTTAAATTTTTAAAAGGTAAGTATTTTAAAAAAAATATTTAAAAAAAATAAAAGAAATTATTCCCATACCCAATTGTTTTTCCTCACATTACCTACCGTATAATTAACAACAGAGAGTACCTAAGTACCTGACTTAACTTAGACTTATAATATTGTGTGTAATGAGGGTTTTCGATACTTTTTCTGCCACCAATCAGCGCTGCTGTTGCGTAAGGGCCAAACAGCTGTCAACGGCCCATGGATTCATACCGAAAATGTAATTGTTTTTTTTGAAATTCTATTGTTTTTGATGTTATTATGGATAAATGCCAGAAATAAGTCACCGATCTGAAGATTGAGCTTAAAAACAGAGGCGCAAAAGCCACTGGTTAGTACCAGAGAGAGTTTCCTTAGTAGGAAAAGCTCATTGAAAGGTAACTTAAGATAGTACTAGTATTTGTTTACAAAATTTGATTTGGTTTTTTAACTATTGAATTGCAGTTTTTTCTGTTTCATTGACTTGTAGTTAATTAATGTATTTCAATAAAGCATAATAAACCATGCTTTATTAATGTGCAACAATTAACCACAACTCACAAATCCCAAGAAACTATATAAATAAAGCATAGTAAACCATGCTTTATTAATATACATTGATCAACGAGGCTATTTTTGTTGGAGTAAATTTATCACTGTGAATGGCTACAAGCCACTGTTTTATTCGGTATTTATCTCCCGTAGGAAACATATGCCCTCCTGTTTTATTTGCACACGTAAGCAGTGCACAACACTGTGGCCTTCAAGTAACCAATATTCCTATAGTACTGTAAGAATAAATAAATAAAAATGATCGAAAAATACAAATACCTAAAGCATTTATTAATTTATTTATTCTTTATGGCACATAATCTATGTTACAAAGGGCGGACTTAATGCCTAGAGGCATTCTCTACCAGTCAACCACACAGTCAGACAGAGATATTACAGGCAGTGCTAGATATAAACAAATTAAATTAGGTGTAAAGAAGGTGAAATGGTTTAAAACCAAATAATAAGATATCAAAGAAATTACAAAAACATATATACATAATAATAATTAGCAATTACACATTATATACGTATATAGACAAAAATATTTAAAAAAAAAACAGACAGATAACAGGTGGGTCCAAGAGAATGACAAAACTACCGTTCTCGGGGTGTCATCAATTTTTTATAGTGCGCACGCAAAGCCTTTTTAAATGCATATTTACTGCACGCCTTTCTAACCAAGACCGGCAGTTTGTTCTAAAGTCGTATTGCCGAAACAGTGAAGGAAGAAGACAAAAAGCCAGGAGAATGAGCGGGTGTAAGGAGAGAAAGAGTATTTATAGAACGCAATTGACGACTGTGCGAATTATGAAGGAAGTGAAATTTATTTTTTAAATAAGCGGGAGAATTAGGGTCAGAGAGGATTGAGAAAAGGGTGCACAAAATTTGAATGCATCTTCGCTGATGGATAGGTAGCCAGTTCAACTTCATCCGGAAGCTAGAAACATGGTTGTATTGGCGAAGCCCAAAGATGAAGCGAATGCAATTGTTAAGCAGACGTTCAATTTTGTTCATGAGATCTTGTGAAATGTTGCTATAAGAAACATCGCCGTAATCGATGAGAGGTAGGATGAGAGCTTGTACCAGTAGAGCTTTGGTCGATTTGGGAAGAAAGTTCTTGAATCGATAGAGAGCACGAAGAGTCCCAGTAACTTTTCTACTGAGTTCAGTTACTTGCTTAGTCCAACTAAGGGTGCTGTCCAGGTGGAGACCAAGATTTTTGACACTGGGAGAGTATGGGACGACAACACCGTCCATTAAGACAGGTAGAAAAGAACAAGTATCCAGTTTAACCAGTTGCCGTGAGCTACCGAATTTAATCGCTTGGCACTTGTCAGGATTAACCTTAATGCTAAATTTGGCAGACCTATCAGTAACGCACTTGAGGTCATGGTTGAGTTGGTATATAGCACTGTTAACCTCATTGGCCTGGGCTGACGCGTATATCTGCAAATCATCAGCGTACAGATGGTGAGGACAGCCGAGATAACCCACTAGAGTATTTATAAAAACGGAAAAGGTAATGGGGATAATATGTTTGTATCTGACAGTTGATTGACCCTCACGCTACAGTGCTGCCATCTCACGCAGGTCATTTCAGGAAAGCCTCATTGGATACAGATTTGTAGTTCAGAGATTGACGCTGCATTTTTGACGATTGAATAAACTACTATGCAACTGTCCTGCGTGTTTATGTTATTATGTCTCGCTGGGGGCCCGAGCACAGATTACTATATTAGTAGCTATCTAGAGCCCGAGTTGCCTTACTTTCCTCACCAAGAAAAAGGCGTGATTAAAAAAATATTTATACTAATAAACGCGATTAAACCAATTACTAGCCGGAAAAACAAAATGAACACTGCTGAATCCATTTTGAGGGTAAGATACACTTTAGCTGAAGAGTGTATCCATTTCAAACCGAGTACAAAAATGCTACAGAGATTCAACTCAAAAATTTCCAAAAATACAGACGAAGCATGTGAAGTTGGTGATCCAGTAATAGAAGCCATTGATCAAATAATTTAAAACTACATTTGATAGTGATTGGCGTAATGCGCTGTAGCTGGCTGTGCCTGACTCAAGAACAAAATTTCATTGGACAAGTATTGCAGAAATGTCAAACAAAAAAAAAATATGAACCTTATTCCAAACAGTTATGGTTGAAATTTTTTTTTTGTGACAGTAATGTAATGCCAATCCGGCGAAATATGATTCGGGAGTCAGGGGGGGGCCAGATTGTTGGTGTGTTGTTGTGAATTATTTTGCTTGTGGAGGGTATTTTTCTTCAAAACCTAAGTTGTGGGTGGATTTCAGGCCAAATTTGGGTGTTTATTTAATTTTGAATGCATTTGTCTTCAATTAATTAATAATTTTGCTTTCGGGGGGTGTTTTTCTTCAAAACCTTATTTTTGGGGGGATTTCAGGTCAAATTCAGGGGAGAACGATTCAATTCATCAGGGGAGAACGCGAGAAGGTCATCTGGCAACACTGTGCTACGGCTAAGGGCGCCCCAGTGCGTGTATGGTTAGCTATTTACTGGTGCAAATGAAACGTCATGGTTTGGTAAAATCAAAATTATTTTTATCTATGGTACTTTATTATTTATTATCTGTACGTTACGCCAAACTTCGATGACTTTTGTGAGTGACGGACGGACGACAGCTCATCGAGATTTTAGTTGATGATATTTTGATTGAGTTTCCAGTGTATTACAATATTGCTGATAACATTTACTTCAATTTGGTAAAATGTGGGATCCAACTCACGTTCAAGTTACGATTCAAAGAGCTCGAGGACTTCTAATTAAAGGTAAAAACGGTGCCAATAACTGTTTTGTGACCATCGCCCTTGGGAAGGAAAAATTCCAAACTTCCGTCAAAAACAAAGCAACCGAGAATGTGGAATGGTTGGAAGAATGTGAGCTGCGTATACCTACACAAGGTAATACTGCTGAAATTGTGCTTAAAGTTTATGATGAAGATTTTGTAAAGGACCATTTACTAGGTCAAGTATCGATTCCGTTAAAAGACCTAGATGTTTATGAACGCCCTAGAAACCGCTGGTATACTCTGCAGGGGAAAGCAGGTAAAGAAAACGACAAGAAAAGAGGTGAGCTAGAAGTGAAAATTGGATTTACAGTCAAGGAAGGCAGTCTGACAGATCTCAGTAAGAAAGATAAACATAGATCATCCCTGTCTAGTATTGCCCAAAACGTTGGTGGCAGTCTTATGAGCATTGGAAGTATTGAAAAACGAAAAGGACTAAAGAAATTTGCAAAAAATCTTGGCTCAAAAATGAATTTACATAAAAAAGACAAAAAAAGTGACTCATCATCCCTTAGTGGTAGCATAGGTAACTTGAAAAGCTCAGCTATGTCCACGCCTGAACATTCAACTCCGAAGAGATTGTCTGGTGAAGCAGATCCTGGGGTTATAAGTGAAGATGAAGATGAATTTGCTTTTGATGACTTATCTCACAAGAGTTCAGGGAGCTCACTCAATACTAATACATTGCCCAGAGGACACAAGTACACTCCATCTCCCATGAATGCATCCTTAGAGAATCTTGGTGGTGGTGAGATTTTGAGGAGATCTACAAGCAGCAATTTAGCCAACTTAGATAAACCTGCTCCGCACAAACCTGTACGCTTGAGCCTGAATTTATTCTCTCCACCACAACTGCCATCCCAAACAGTTAACAAAGATGATGAGTGGTCTCAAAAATTGTATTCCAAACCAAAATCAAACAGTCAAACCCTAATTGATAAAGAAAAGTCATCAAGCCTTGAAAGGAACAATAAACTTGACAGTCCTAGCTCTTTCAAAGACAAACCAAGTCCTAAATTCTTCAAGAAATTTGGAGCCAACAATAAACCAAAAAAACTGTTGGAAGAACGAATCATTGTTGGTGAAGAAAACATTGCTGAAGAAGATTCTGTTAATCCTGCTTATAATAATATTCCTAAGACTGTTATTGAGCAGTTTGATGGCAAATCTAGAGAAGACTTAATTGTTATGATTTATAATATGCAGCGAGATGCAGAATCAGAAAAGAAAAAAAATAAAGACCTTGAAAACTATCTTGATGAACTGCTGCTGAGAGTCATGGAAACAACTCCAAGAATATTGCAAAATCCATATAACAGAAACAAAAGCATGCACATTAGGAACAAATAATTTAATGGGTCTGATATTTATTTCTAGTGGTATTTAATTATTGCATGTTTGTGTCCCTGTCCCAAACTTACTTAATATACAGCCCAGTTATCTCAGTTTTCCTTCATGAAAACTGATATTAAAATTGAATGATCAAAACTGTAGTCTTAATTATGCTAAATAAGATGAATCATTGGCATTTCAATTTATTGATCATTCTAACATACTTACCTAACTTTGTGCCTTAAAATAAACTGTGATACATTGGAGTATTGGAAACCTCAATAATTGTACATCAAATTTCTATTTTGGAGATTTAAAAAACAATTTGTATTGTATGCTACATAAGTTTAATAATTTCCTGTTTGTCTAAGGAAAAACTTGCAATCAAAATAACACACTGCGATTTGCTAATAACCTACTGAAATAAACAGCAACACAAAATATGCAACTCATTATTCTGTAATTTTTTGCAAAATATTTACAACATTTTGTGTGCCAAACTTTAAAGTAAGTACTTATTCAGAAAAAAATACTATTGTACTTTTAATAAAATATTAGGCAATATTTTTTTCAAACTAAACTTGTAGGTATTGAAAAACCACATTATTTTGTTAAAGCAAAGCATGTAGTTAGAATTAAATAAAAGTAATTGGTAGTACAGTTTTTATAACTATTTGTTAACAACAATTTGAGTATCAGTAAAGTATCTGTTTGTGATGTAAGATGTAAAAATAGTAACTAAGGGATATGGTGAACACGGATGAAAGCTAACAAAAATGACATTGGCTTAAAATTTGATCCCTCCAAAATTGAGTGATAGAAGAGATGTTAAATGCATGTATTGTAAATTTAATAGTTACTCTTACATAATGTTTTTGTTTGAATACTTATAATAATAATACCTACATATTCAGATACTAATTTTACAAACAAATCTATCTAATGTTTAGCCAAAAATAATAAGACATTCTGGCCTTATGCCAATTTAAAGTAATCAATGACCGTAACTCGTCTTAGATGTATAAGTAAATTATTTGGACAATAACTTGAAAAAAACGTGATTTTTGAAAACAGCATATATTATTTGCAAAGTATACCTATTAATAAACAAAGTAGCAAAAGAACGCGTACCATATGAAGCACAGTATTTTAATATCCAATGTAACAATATTTTTGTTCTAACTTTGAGAGAAAGATTGAAAAGTAGGTACCTATGCCATTGTGCAATATAAATGCTAATAAATTAGGTTTATTATAGAGAATAGGTTGATATTCCATTAGATTATAGAAAAAAAAATACTTTTAGCAAAATATATTATAGACATTAGGGCATTGTTTAAACTGGACGGATCTGAAAGACTAATTTGAGCAATTTATGTGTCATAAAAGTTTAAACAGTATAAATTACGCCAAGTATTAAATCTATATTTATATTGTGTTTATAAGGAAAAAATATCATCATACTTTATAATAAGGCAACAATGTTCAAACATTAGATAACAGAACAAAGTAGGTTGTATGATTAATATATTTTTTGTTATGTAATGCAGTAATCTTATGCCACACCACACTACATAAAATTATCATATTTCAAGATTTGTAATGATATTAAATAATATACATCCATAGCTAAAAAGCATAAGTATCTCAGTGTTCAATTTCGAGATCTTATGATAATCTCATAAATGGTGAGCAGACTTGAAACATCGTGTAAGACGTACATACTCAATACAAGCACCTAACGTTTTTACTAAACGAAAAAACTAATCTCTCCTTAACGAAATTAACTTACGTAAAAATATTATTGGGGCATGAGCCTTTATAGTGGGTGATATAATATAACAAGATTATTTATTTCAATCCAGTAAAATAATTTAAGTAAGTTTATGAAATACAAGTTTATAAACTACTTCCTCTTTGTTTAATTAGTTAAATATTCTAAGGTTAAGAGAAAGTTAAGTTTATAATCATTATATTTGTGATGAGTGAATATACAAATAAATAAAGAGTAATCTAATATTTTTTGTTTTGAAACAATTGATTTTAATAAATAAATATATTTTTGAATTGATATTTCACTATCCTTATGTACAGTTGGCTAGAGAAAATGTGACATACAGAAAGACAATTCATTATTTTAGTTATTTATTGTGACAAATTACAAAATGCAGATACCTAACCTAAGACAACCGACGTACTCGCAACTATTTGTGGCGGCGACTCTTCACTGGAACTGCCATTGGCGCTGACGTCGAGTACGCTTTTTGGGACAGCTTATTCATGTAATAGACTGTTATTATCGAAAATATCAAGCTGAAAAAAGAGAAAGATTTATTTATTATTTAAAGCGCAAGCGCACCAATGCCGCCGACACGCGTCGGCGGGCTGAGTGCCGAGTGCGAGTTTCAGTGAGAGAAGTGAATGACTTCACCATCGCGTTTTGCGAGCACGTAAATGTCAAATAGTATGGAATCGAGTCAGCGCCATCTAGCGGCGAATTCGGGCAACATTCAGGCCGCTAGATGACGCTCACTCGATGCCATACAAATTCGCGTTTTGTTTCTCGCAAACGCGATGGTGAAGTCATTCACTCCTCTCACTGCAACTCGCACTCGGCACTCTGTATTCAGTTGCCCGGCGACACTCGAGCTAGTGATGGTAGTATTTTATAAAAAGTTGCCGACATATGGCGGCGGGTCGGCGGCTTTGGTGTGTATTGTGCTTAATAACTTAAGTACCTACTATTTGTTAGCCTATTCCTTCCTGGCCCAGCGGCCATTTTGCCCCCTTTTTCCTCGAGGACTATTCGCTAACAATCCGTTCGTCAAATAGCAAATATGATCAGACCAGTTACACTTGTGTGAAACATAAGCAATTTAGGTTTTGAAAGTGTATGGCCTTATTTAGAAGAACGCAATCGATAAATCGTAGGTATCCCTAAATTGAAACTGGATTCTACTGGCAGTTTGCAAATTTCGAAGGCGGTCTTTAAATATCTGACAATGACCACGTCTGCGCTCCGTAGGGACTAGGTATTTAAGTAGGTAGCGGACGAGATATTTTCATTAATGTAATTTACTGTGTATTTTTTGCAATAAGTAATAAATAATATCTAAGGTTTTTCAGAGCCAAAATGTCCTACAGGCTTTTCCGATACCTACATCAAGCAACTTTTTGAACATCCTTTTCTTGGAAAGTCTTATTCCAGGAAAAGGATCGTTGCATTTCGATAATATTATAGGTAACTAATTACAATTTTAATATAATTACTTGAGCATCGAGATTCGAAAGAAGATTACAGACACTAAAACATCAGACTCAAGATCGCGTCAGAATGAGACCACGAGTTTCATCATCATGCGCAGCCTAAATGGCTATGACGTTCATTGCCATAAATAGGTCCCCCCGTAGATTGTGATAGTGGAACCTCTGGGAAGCTTATAGCAGCGCCTTGGGGTGCGTGCTCGGGGGCCGCGGTGCACAACTGTTTCGAGGAGATCAGTCATCCACGGCCGAGCCGCGGTGGACAGATGCAGTAGTGCATACACCTTTTGACTGCCTGTTAAGGTACTCCAGGGCCCTAGCCAACACGCTATTTTCGTATCGACATGTCAAATGAGAAAAATGTACGAGAATGACGTATGCACTCCTCTAATCGAGATCACATTTGACGTACCTAAGTAAGTGGCATACATTTATTAATTTGACATGTCGAAACGAAAGTAGCGTGTTGCTTTAGATTAGCCCCCCAGGTGCTTCCGTGGACCCTTCAGTGGGGGATTAGCTAAAGAGGGCTTCGGTAAGGAGCAGCACCGGCGGCGGGGAGTTGCGTAAACTTTCTAAAGGACCACGCCGCTGAGGTGTTGAGGTCGAGTACCGTGGAATTTTACTCGGTAGAAGTCCGACAAATCCTCGTCTCCCTGAGGTGGCGAAATCGACGGGGATTTCCCCATGATATTCAAAAAAGATAGCCGTACGAACATCGAGTTCCCCACGGTTACTGGAGTTGGTGTAACACGGGCGTTTGACATGATTTTCGTTGGTAAACACGATTAAAGGCCTGCGCAGACGACTTAATATCCGCGGCGTACTTTTTTCTCTGTCAAAATAGATCTCTTACAAATCGCATCATGCAACGCACACGACCGACTAAAAGTACGCCGAACCAAAAATCCGCCGAAACACCGCGGACACCCGCGGAGCTTAGCGTAGCGTAGCGGATTAAAGTGAGCGGGCTCAGTATCTACTGTCAAAAGAGAAGACGTTTTAAAAGAGAATATCTATTCTCTTTTAAAACGTCTTCTCTTTTGCTTCAACTTCATGTAAGTTACAGCACAACATAATCTCAGAATATCTACTCTCGGACAACAATGATCACACACCGTGTGCGTTAAGTCTGCGGGGGATTTTGTACTCTCGGAGCGTACTTTTTTATCCGCGTACGTCGTCTGCGCAGGCCATAAAGGTTCTCGAACATATTGCCGAGCTCGGGTACGTATTATAATCCCGAAAATTCAAAATACCTACAGCTAAAATACCTATGTTTAAAACGTCGAAAATCAAAATACCGAACGTATGAAATATCTATACCACTGTTCATGGTCTGGTTCAAATCCCGGATGTTGTACGTTAGACCATGACCAGTGGTGTGTTGTCTGGTACATATTTAATAGGTAAGGTTGAGGAAAAAGCTTCTTCTCATTTTTTAAGAAAATTCAATACATTTTCTAATATTGTTTATTTACATTTAACTAAAGTATGTAGGTGCCATTTTGTTCGATTACTTTTTGCCATCTTGTAGGTAGGTACAAGATCCCATTGCTATACGAATTTTGAGGCTTCTGATCAAAATACTGCGACAAGCGGTTTTGACAGTCCTCTCGTGATGTTAACCTGACACTGCTTAAAGAATTCTGAAGAGACCGAAACAGGTGGAAATTTGAAGAGGCAAGGTCAGGACTATACGGCGGATGCATTAACACCTCCCAGCCAAACTATCTCAATTTTTGCTGAGTGGCTAAAGATGTGTGAGGTCTACCGTTATCATGATGAAAAACCACACCCTTTCTGTTGATTAATTCCGGCCGCTTTCTCTCAACTTCCTGCTTTAATCTCATCAGTTGTTCGCAGTAGAGTTCATAATCGATGGTCCTGCCTGGTGGAAATAATGAATAATGCCCTTCCAATCCCACCACACACACAGCATCACCTTGTTGCGAGTTAAACGGGTTTTGCCACAGTCTGTGAAGCCTGACCGGCCTTTGACCACGACCTTTTCCGCACGTTCTTGTCGTACGTGATCCACTTTTCATCACCAGTTATCAGCTTCTTCAAAAATGGTTCGGTTTCATTCATCATCATCATCCGTGCGGTCTATCCCGGTTGTGAACCCACACCAGTGTGTGGGGTTTCAGGATCCGCCTTTCTTATTTTCTTGGCCCACCTCGCGCGGTCTTGTGGCACTCATGTCACCCTTGGCGACGTCGAGCCACCGCTTCTTGGGTAGACCTATTCTGCCGGTCCCCGGCGGGGGGCGGCATGGCCAGACATTCGTTGCCCACGTAGTTTGCCGATCGGTTTCATAACGTCGTAATAAAGAATCATAAATGAGTACACGCTTCATTAGGTTTATTTCAGTGAGCTCGTGAGGTACCCAAATATCGAGCTTTTTTGTGTACCCAGTTTTTTTCAAATGCGCCGTGGTCTTTTTGTGGTCAATTCCCAGTTCATCAGCTTCATCGTAACTACTAATATGCCGATCTTGCTCCACTTTTTCAAAAATGGCATCCATTTTATCCGTAATAGGGCGACCATCGCGACGTTAATCTTTGAAATCAACATTTCCGGATTGAAAACGCTTAAACGAAATTTGTGCTACTCTAACAGACACTGCACTAGGTCCATTAACATCGCAATTTTTTTCGCGGCTTGCGTTGCATTTTTACCTTTTTTGTAGTAAATTTTTAAAATATATCGAATATTCGATTCACTCATCTTGACAGTAAGAAAAACAAATGAAAATCACACATTTTCCTAATTTGAATTTGGAATTATCTTTCATAAAATTTGAACTTTTAATGATACCAAAACCAGCCAGATACAAATAGTATAGCCAAAGAAATTTTATTACAAGTTCATACAATATACTATATGCGAAAAGACTTTTTCCCCAACCTAATAGATGGCGCAAATTATATACAAACCATGTAGTGAAACAAATTCTGTGGACCATCCCAGCAGCCACTAATGACACTGCCATGGACAGTACTATTTCTGGTAGCTTCAGTTGAAAATTTTTGCCAAACAATGTTGCTTCTAAATTACCAACAGCCTGATAAATGTATGTCAAGGAAATTAGAAAAACAAAAAATTATTACGATAACCTAAGTTCAAGTCTAGTTGTAGTGAAAATGGTGTTAATACTGTTATGTCACACCTCAGCTCAAGCATAACAATGTAGACATCTAACTGAAATTAGTAAGGTTTCTTAAGCCGATTAAGGGTATGATTGGTCAAGCCTGAAAACTGCTTCAATTCGTCATGTGGTTTTTAACACCCATTGTTGTTTAGATTCGTCAAATATAAATTAAGTTTTGATTCGACAAAGCATGTAAAAGTTCTGATTTGTCAAATTTACTAAAAGTTCTAACTTGTTAAGTCCAACGCTTGTTATAAGTCGATATGTTCCAGATTCGTCAAGTTTTAAATTAATTCTGATTCCTCAAATTTTGAGAAGCGACATGGTTATTAGCTAACTAACTTCACTAAAATCCAACTATACAAGATGAGTGCTACGTTGTATCATTTAAATACGCTTTTAATTAAATACATACTAACAATCAATGTACCAAATCCTTTCAGATATTAATAAAACAACATATTTATTACAATTATACAAGGTGTCCAGGAGAAATTACGACATACTACAGGGGGTGATAGCTGGGATCAATACCTACCAAAATAACTCAATATAATATGTTCAGCGAAATTTTACGGTTTTAAAGATTCACAAAATTTTCCGAAATATATAAATCTCTACCTTGAAACAGATTATTTAGCATATCTCAGTAAAAAAAAACCTTTTCCAGTATTTTTCTTACATCCAATTAATCGTGAAATGTCACTCTACTCATTGATAAGCCTTTTTTCTATCAAAAATAAGAATGTTTTCAAAAATAAAAAAGATTGTTGAAATTTTGGCAGAATGATTTTCTTATCACTTAACTTTAACCTACAGTGGTGAAAAAAAAATGTATGTGGGAGGTTTGTACAACATGCTTCAAAAATAGCTTGTTTAATGGTGATTCTGGAAAAAAACAACACTAGTGCGTTTTTAATAAAAAATAAGAAAAAAATGGTATTCTAGTTCTAGAGGTGCTGATTTTGTTAAAAATGTAACTAACTTAATTTTGACAAAAACCATTTATGAGAGTAAGAAATAGCTGCTAATTTACGAAAAATATTATGAAACAAGTTGTGACAAGTAAAATGCGACAGTAAAATGCAAAAATGGTCTGTAATTTAAACGTCGAAGGGATAAGGTGATAGTAAAAAAACCAGAGGGCTTAACGATGCCGAGCGTGTATTTGGGCACAAGGGAAGCAATTCGAGCATCTGTTGTGTCTTTATTTGCAAAACTTTCAACGTTTCAGTTGATGTGTGGCATGTTGCGCCCTCATAATGAAACTATTTTTTTTCAACATTATTATCCTTATTTAACCTTGCCCTCATAATGAAACTATTTTTTTTTCAACATTAATATCCTTAATTAAGTGCTAAAATTATTCGATTATCATGCACCTATAGCACTCACTATTGAATCTATCTGAAAGTATGTATCTAATTTTAGCGTATTTAAATAATACAGAGTAGCACATATCTCGTATTCACGGACATATTCCGTCCGCATAGGCGATGACGTGGTCGTGCGCACGGACCGTGTCAAATACCTGGAATCTGTTAAGCGCGTCCGGGGACATCGTCAGCGACGTCAGTGCCCGAATTTCCGCGGCTTGGGCCAAATGGCGTGAGGTGACTGGTGTCATTTGTGACCCCAGAATGTCGATCAAGCTGAAGGGGCAGGTCTATAAAACCATCATTAGGCCTGTCCTTTTATATGGCAGTGAAACATGGCCGTTACTAGAACGACACAAGCAGGAGCTGTGCGTCACGTTAATGAAGATGCTGCGATGGATGTGTGGAGTCTCACGTAAAGATCGCGTGCGGAACACCCACATCCGCGGCAGCCTTCGTGTTCGTGACATCGCAGACAAGCTGCAGGAGTGCCGTCTTCGTTGGTATGGTCATGTCTCACGGAGATCGGAAAACTACGTGGGCAACGATTGTCTGGCCATGCCGCCTCCGCCAGGTACTGATAGAAGAGGTCGACCTAAGAAGCGCTGGCTCGACGTTGTCGAGGGTGACATGCGTGCCAACAGACTGAGGATGAACAAGACCGCGCGAAGTGGGCCAAGAAAATACCTAAGAAAGGCGGACCCTGGGACCCCACCAGTGTGAGTTCACAACCGGGATAGACCGCACGGATGATGATGACGAGTATGAGCACATATCTCGTATAGTTAGCTAATAACTAGTGAATAGTGATGCAACGAATACCACTTTTACGAATACGAATAGCCTTTTTCCTATTCTGCGAATACGAATACGATTTTTTACAAAATATATTAAAACAGCAAAGACAAGTTACTTAACGTCCCGCTTGGGTCCCAGGTTCAGGTCGATTTTTTCTAGTTTCTATCTTTGTGTAGCAAATAGAGCATTGTTCAATGCTAAAAATAAAAATTTACTTAAGGTCGTTTATTTAAACATCAAAACCCACTACAGGCAATTTTTATACCCGTGAGGACTCGCACTGGGTCGAAAGGACCCAGCGCCATAATAATTTGGTCATAATTTCTTTACCGTTGTTTAAATCGCGGCGCCGCCGCTCTCTCTAGGTACCTTCTAACCAACTTGTAATCTACTCCCCCTCCGCGCGGCGGTCAGTTCTATCTCTGCGTTTGCGCAGGACTGACGCATAAAGTAAGTTCGGGTCGATTCCACCCGTGAGCGAGTGTTTACGTTAGTGTCTATCTCGATTCAGCTATTTATTTATTTTACTTTAGCTATTTATTGTTCATTGTTGTATTTATTGTTGTTATAGATTGTTCTTTTTTATGTACAGAATGTCACGAAAATAAGTGCCAGATAATACTATTGAGGAGATTTTGATGTAAGAAGACATTTATGATGCGAGCTTCTACAGAAGAAGAAGGTAATCTAGCAGTGAACTCTGGTAATTCAGACACAGGTCAAGTGGCGATGATAACTACCCTGAACCACCTTCTCCGGTGCTATTTTCACGTCCAAGTGTGTCAGTTACGTCGGTAGTTAGCTGCCACATTATGGTGCATCTAGAACGAGCAGAAAATAGCCTTTGACATTGTTTTTGGTTTAATGGATGTAGGCGCAACAAACGCTTAACGCCAACAACATCTAAAGTCCGCTACTTGTGAGAAAAGTGTTTTTGCAAGAGCTAGTTAAACCACAAATACGACAAAGAGCTTCCATTTTTAAGTAATCAAAGTACATACGTACTTGAATATCTGAAATGCTCGGCGACGGCAAAACACCAGTCAAGTAGCAGAAGTCCCGGCACTTGGCACACGTGGAAGATACTATATCTGCTCCATAAGGAAGGACAGGAAGAGAGAAACATCTTGCTAATATTGCAGTGGGTTTAAATGTCGTGGGCACACTAGTATCTTGTGTAACAGGTGTAACGATGAACGTAGGAACTAGTCACATAGCCATTACTTCCACTCAAAAGATTCCTAAATTTGATCCAACTAAAAAAAAGTTATGTCAATGTTGCCTATTACTAAGTTTAATTAGAAGATTACGTTTTGTTTTATGAACATTTAAAGTGAATTTGCATTTTTTTTTTCTAAAATAAGAAAATCACTCTTGTTTTGTTCCTATTGCCAAAAAATTTAGAAACTTTTGTATCTCAGCATAAAAGCAATTTTGTTAAATAAATCGCAGACAGTACATATGTAATACTTATATAAATATTGTTAAATAATCCTTTTAAGCATATAGTCATAAAAAATACACTTAATCCATTGGATTCATATTAATATTGTTATCTGAAAATTGGGTCTTTTCCACCCATGAGCGACCTTCCGTGTCCGAAAATGAGGTGCGAGTCTCCATGGGTTAAATGAATAATATGCGTAAATTGTTAGGCGTAAAGCAATTTTTTTTTTCTGTCTGTATATTTACAGTGGTTGAAAAAAGTTTTATTGGGCGCATTTTCTCAGTGACGGAAAATGGATATCATGTCGGCAAAAATTTTGTGGATCTTCAGACGGTAATAAATTAATTAGCTAGCAAAAAGTAGGTAGTTTAGCAAAAAATACCAGGAATGAATATGTTAACATAAAACATATACTTTAGCAGAAAGAAAAATGCAGGCAGTTAATAAGGCATCTTCTTGTCAGACATTAAAAAATATTACAGATTTTGCTGGTAATTCCCGGCAATATCAAAATTACAGCTAAACAAAGTTCGGATACACACCAATCTCTGCCTAATCCTAAATAAAAGATGAATTTTGTTTTGCATAAATTATTTGTACGAATATCGTGATCATATTCGGCGAATACGAATATTCAGTGATTAGTACGAATATTCGTTGCATCAGTACTAATAACCATGTTTCTGGTCAAAATGCTGAATCAGAACTAATTTTAAACTTGAAGAAATCTGAACATATCAACACTTGATGAATATCAAGATGATATAACAAGTGTTAGATTTGACAAATTAGAAGTTTTAGTAAATTTAACCAATCAGAACTTTGACATGCTTTGGCAAATCAAAACTTAATTCATATTTTCCGAATCTAAACAGTAAATGGGTGATAAATTGAAATAGTTGTATGATAATGTAAGATTATGCTTCAGAATCAATTAAAATTCAATTAAAAATTGGGTAGTGATCTCAACAGATCACACCACAGTAGGTAACCAAAAAAGTGACTCAACCCAGAAATTTTTAAAAATAAGTATCAAATTCATAACTCCAAAACTACAAATAATCAGATAACATACCCCTACAGAACCCCCAACTTTGAAACGGAGCAAGGCAGTGTAGTGGAGTTTTGGCAACTTTCAACCAATAGGATTGCCTGACGGAACTTCGCTCTGCTGCCTCGCTCCGCTTCGGTGGACAGGCAGCCTGACTGTGAGGCTGAGCAACCTCAAAAATTTTTTTAGCGTCATGTATTTCTGTTTAGTCCATCCTGTTAAACCGAGATCTAAATTAACATTTTTATTTTTTTGGTTTTAGGTGTACAAAAGTGTGTCCTGAAATTGCTTTTGGAATAATTTTTAATGTTATTAAGTTTAGAAAAGGATACAGTCACGAAGAACATGAACATGAGAGATCCCAAATAACCGCCACATATAATTGTTATTGGCGATTTCACAAGCAGAGGCTTATACATTTGCATTCCAGAGAATATCAGAAGAGCTAAAATTGAAGATAGTATAAAAGACGTGGCACTGTTCACCGCTGAAACAAAAAATAAACATTACACAAATCTTGCTTGAGATCACAAGCTAACGTTAATATCTCCATAGGAATACTAATATACTCAACCCATTTTTATTGAAGGCTTACGTCGGGTCGTAGTATTTACAAATTTAACATGAATCCCAACGCAAAATCAATCGTGTACACTGTACTGACTGTACACCGACCGGTAAGATGGGCAGATGGCCTATTTTTTTTCTTTTTGGTTTGGTTTACGGAAGTTTTCTCTATGGGGAGGAGGAAACGTCAAAACGAAAGGAAAGGAAATGTCAAAATCACACCACAGGCTAAACACGCTATACTACATGACACTGTTATCGTCATGGGTATGGGTAATACCTATCACTGGATGAACTACACACATCAACATGGTCTAGGGATATTTCAATTAAACCTAAATAATTAAAATTCTATTAATTTTTTGCTATGACATCTACACATTAAAATAAACCTTGTTTAGTAGCCTATCTAATCTGATAAATGAACTTTTTAATAAAGTCAAATTTTAAAAAAAACTTAGAAGAAGAGGAACAACTCAGACAAAATTTCAATCATAAGTTAGGTTTAAAGAATTTATTCTCAAAAAAGATTAAAAAAAATCCATTTACATGAGAAAAAAGTATCATAAAATTAATTTAGGTCACCATCAAATGTCCTTTTCCCCGCTTCGCCGGCCAGATAGATTTACACCTCATAGCGAGAGTGTTGTGGTGTTGAACGTTATTGAATTGTTTTAAGCATGAGAAAATTCTAAACGGCAGCAACAAGAAATGAACATTTAATACACCGTTCATTACAGATACAATTTAAAATAACATTTAGTTTGTTGCAATAACATTCCTGAATAGATAAATTAAAGTATGTATTATAATTAATTAATAGCCTAGGACACAAATAACAACATTAACATTTAAATCTGATAAATAATATTTAATTAAATTTGTTTTAATAACATTTCTGACCAGATAAATCAAAGTATGTATAATAGTTAATAGCCTAAGATATCAATCTCTACAGCATCACGCGCAAAGTGAGTGGTTTTGAACAATGTAATTGAACAATGCAGACTTGAAACCAGTCAAAGACTCTACAGCTCTATTATGTGAAGGTAGTTTGTTAAAGAGGTGTGCTCCTTCAAAGGTAATACTTTTTTTACCCAAATTACTTCGCATCCTCGGCAACACGAGCAAGCTAGGTCGACGAAGAGCGCGTTTAGAGATTTGCGATTTCTTTGTAAAAGATAAATTACTACGAATAGTTTTACTGATAATCCTCTTAACTAGAATACAAGTGCTATAACAATAAAGTTGTTGTATGGTCATTAATTTTGTGTTATCAAAGATTTTAAGAGTTGGTGTTAAAAATGGGTAGCCGAAAAGTGCTTTTGTTATTTTATTTTGAGCTCTTTGTAGTTCCTGCAGTCTTGTTTTGGTTGCACTGCCCCATACTTCTATTAAATACAATAAATGCGATTTCACTAGGGAATTATAGATATTGAAACGAAGTTTTCTCGGTACACATTGGTTTACATTTCGGAGTGCTCCTGTTAGTGACGATATTTTTTTTTCACATACTCTATTTGCTTATTCCAAGTTAGATGATTATCCATCCTTAGACCAAGATATTTTTCGCAGAGTTTTTGTTCAAGCGGAGTGTTATCAATTGTTAGAGGATTGTTGGAGGAGGAGGGGTGGAATAATTTTATTTTTAGACTTGAAGATGATATAGCAAGTTTTAGAGATGTTAATTATTAATAAATTGTATTGGAACCACTCAAACAATACATTAAGATCCTCTTGAGCTTTTGAGATGACCTCATTCACATTAGCACCGAAGTAAAATAGGCATGTATCGTCCGCATAAAGAGTCACATGACCATGAAGCCCTAAGTTCGCTATATCGTTCATATAGACAAGAAATAGGAGCGGTCCCAGTATGGATCCCTGCGGGACGCCGCATGTGATAGATTGTGTAGTACTTTGCGCGTTATGAATTTTGACTATTTGTGACCTATTTGTTAGGTATGATTAAAACATTTTAAGAGCATTGCCCCTGATACCAATATTCTCTAATTTACTCAAAAGCAAGCTGTGACTTACAGTATCAAAAGCTTTTTTCAGGTCTATATAAACACCCAAAGCTATCTTTCTTTTATCTATGTTTTCTCTGATTTTTGTAGTTAGATCGATTATTGCTGCAGTGGTGTTACTTTTTGGTTGAAAACCGTACTGTCTTGCAGATATGAAATTGAAAGAGTCGAGGTAATTTAACAAACGGACATGTACGATTTTTTCCAAAATTTTTGACAACACCGGCAGTACGGAAATTGGGCGGTAATTTCCAGGATCGGTTGTGGGACCAGATTTGTATATTGGTGTTACTTTTGCAACCTTTAAAGTATCTGGAAACTCACCGTCAATCATGAGCTTGTTAAAAGAACGTGCTAAAGCTTCAGAAATTAGATCTTGCAAACATTTTATTACTTTAGTGCTGATTTTGCCTATGCCACTACCAGAATTCGTATTGAGATTTTGGATAATTTTTTTGATTTCATTTGCGTCACATGGGATTAACGTAGACATTTGGTGATTATTAATTTTTTGTGTTCTGAAAACTGCATTTAAGGTACCAATGTGATATTTATTAGGGATTTTATCTGCTAGTATTGAACCTATAGTAGAAAAGTATCTGTTAAAGATTTCACAAACTTCATTTACATCAGTAACTGGTTTCGAATCTACTAAGAGCTTTGAAGGAGCACTATTTTGTTTGATTTTGTTGTTTGCCAGAGTGTTAATAAGAGCCCAAGTTTATTTTTGAAACATCAAAACCTAAACAAAACAACTATTTTTTTAATAAATATTGTTGAAAACCTTAAATTAATAATCCGTGGATCCACCAAATACTCTCCTGACACATCTGCAGCGGTTCTGCATACTCAAAACAAGGGTTTCGATATCCTGTTGTGGAATACTGTCCCAAGTCCTGCTAAGGTGCAAGAAAAGCTGGTTTTCATGCACAATATCTTCAGGGAAATTCCTAAGAGCTCTTCTCTGAAGCATATCCCAGGCATGCTCAATAGGATTCAAGTCAGGGGATTGTGCAGGCCAGTCTAAAGCTTGGATATCATGCTCTTGTAACCAACTTATAACGATACGCGCCGTATGTGGACGGGCATTGTCGTGCATTAGCTGGAAGTTTTGTCCCATTTGCTGTCTGTGGGGCTAGATTACAGGCTCTAGCACCTCATCTCGGTATTTTAGAGCAGTCATATTGCCTTGTATCCAAACGAGGTCCGTTCTACTGAACCAATTGCATCGCCGTTACATTTGGTTGACTTCGTGCAGCATTTACTATGAATCGGTCCTGTACATGTGTTGTAATGCGTTGAGGTCCTCGGTGCAGTTTACCACTTCCCCCGTGACACGATAACGTGACCAAAGTCTGGATATAACGCTCTGACTAGTCCTCATGGCTTCAGAAACCGCAATTTGGGTAGCGCCAGCTTGAATCATGCCCACTGCTCTTAACATTTCGTTCCTGGTCAAGTGTCTACGTGGCATGATTAAATGAATACCGGAGATGCGTTTGACAAAGATTTATAGAAATTTATGGAGTTTTAATCAAGTTAGAAGTTCGTAAAGATTTACTCTTTGGAAGAAATTCAATGAATGCGAATTTCATCTTAAAACAAAATCTTTTATATACAAGTTTGAATTTAAAAACTTAATAATGTTCTTATAATCTGTCGTCTGTAGTTTTTTTGTAAGGCCAGTACTTTTTGAGTTATTTAAAAAGTTTTATATATCCCTAGACCATGTTGTTGTGTGTATTTCAATTTTGGCATAGAGGTGGAGTGTAGTCATGTACTTATACCGGGTGATTTTCAAATAACTTTTGGAAACGATATGGCATACTCACTCAGTAAGTGATATAGTAACTAGTTAAACGAAAATTTTATTTTTTTAATTTTTTTTCATGAAAAAAAATACTCTTTGCGGACGTTGGCAAATACCTCGAAACGGTTTTCGATTAAGACATGTTTGCTGTTTTTTCCCATACCAAATTGGGTATGAGAAGAAAAAAAAATAAACGTGGACTCTTGCTTGACGGTAATCAAATTGACATCTCTCAATGGGGACTATCGTTTTTTTGCTCACCAGTCAGCGCCACTGTTGACTAAGGAAGGTCTCACATAGCTGTCAAAGACGATTAA
This sequence comes from Udea olivalis, assembly GCA_947369235.1. Lineage (NCBI taxonomy): Eukaryota > Metazoa > Arthropoda > Insecta > Lepidoptera > Crambidae > Udea > Udea olivalis. The sequence goes on along the minus strand of OX376341.1, from coordinate 9,936,854 downwards.
ATAAGAAAATATTTATAAGTACATAATTAATAAAAAAAATTATTAAGGATCTTTCTTAATCATTGTTTTTTTTTCTTTTCTTTATTGTTGGCACGGTTCTTCGCGGACCGTCATTGTCTCTCGTTGACAAGATTAAGCAAATTACATTGCAGCATTATCACAAACCTTCGTGGTTTTTCGAATGCTAAATTATTTCTAATTGTGTTGTGTGACTACTCAGAATGGTGATTGAATTTTAAAAAAAAGTTTAGTAATTATAAATAACTATCATCTTATCGAGTAGCTATGCCGCAAGAGGACACATGTTACCAAAAGAGAAAACTGTTTTCAAACAGTGGCTAGTGGCGATTCGCAAGAATAACTATACTCCGACAACAGTCTCGTGTTTGTAAAAAACATTTTAACCCCGAGGATTATGTGTTACCCAAAGAATCAAATACAGAAAATCGTAGGTAAATTATCTTTAATAATCATCCTGATCAGAGTAACTTTTACGTTACTTTCATCTTTTGTAATCTTCTGTTCACAAATTTTCAGCTTCTCCTAAATTAAAGTCAAAAGTAGTACCTAGTCAATTTTCTTGGAACCAAGAAAGTGAAGAGAGAAAGGAAATTAGAAGAAAACGTGCAGAAATAGCTCATCAACGTCGAAAAAAGAAACTGGATACTGCTACACTTTCTTCAAATAAATACAGAGGAAACTCAACATGAAGAGCATATTGTCGGTAAACGCAAGATATTCTCAATTATTTATAGTATCACTACAGCTTCAAAAACATAAACTGCACCAAAGTCACAATAAATTCCCCTAAAGCATTATTATTTATTTGAACAAAAATTTTGCAGACTTTTGAAGAAACTTATGAAGAAGTAGAAAAGCTGCTTTTTGAGGCCGCTTATTTTTGCGCCTCTTTTTCTTAATTCCGCTTTCAAAGCGTTCATGGCCAAATAGTCCATATTTGCGATAATTTCACGAAGGAGATCACTTTTCAACAGGTGAATTAAAGAAAATATAATTTATGCTACGAAGAGCGCCAAAACCAGTGAAAAGTGAATGTTATTGGACCTCATGTGACACAAGCGCCTCTAGTGGCAAATTCACACGCGATAGCCCCCATAAACGTCCTTTCACGTGATTGGTTATAATCTATCCATCAATTAGTCAAATGACGCGATCTGTATCATACGCGAGATTTTTAGCTAGGTGATTCTACTGCATGATATTATTGGTGTTTTTAGATAGCAGATTTTAAATTCCCCCTGATGAAAAATATTTTTCCACAAGGTTATTTTTAATAATACATACATTAACTTACGCCCATTGCTCGGACGGGTAGGCTGGACCTAAAATAGTCATTCGCTATATTCCTAACCCTTCTACTTCTACTTCTCACATTGACGTGAGATGCTATATGATGAACGGCGAGTTCTGTTTCAGCCGTAAGTGCAGTAAATCAGTAACTTTCTCCTCATTATTTATTTACCATGAATCGGGGAAAAAACACATGTGAGAACACTTAGCAAATTCGTGACGTCTTGAGTTCGCATTGTTTAAAAAAGAATAAAAAAATAAGTACCGGCTAGAACAAAAAAAAAATCCAAATTACGTGCTTAAAATAGGAAAAGGTATTGAAATTTTTTGAAAATAACTTTAAATTTGTTACCATACCCATTTCCCATCTCCCATTAAATCAAAAAAGCATTTGATATGAAACAAAAATCGACAGCACCAAAAAGCTATCGCCCTAACTGTCGACATTCTTTTTACTTTACTTACAAATCAAAATGATTCAACAAAAAAAAAAGATATTAGTGAACTTTTGAGGTGAAAATCAATAAACACTCATTTAAATCTTATAACTTATTTAGTATATAAGTTGAATAACGTAAGTAAAATGATATCGGATCGGATACTCATTATTAAATGTTCACTCTACAAGTAAAATTAATAAATATTCATAAAACCTTAATTTCGAGGTTTCATACAAAAAAAACAGATTTCCGTCTGATTTTGTATGAATAAGAGTTGTTGTGAAAGTTATTTTTTACGGGAGTTTGAAAGTGTCGAAAATTGGTTTAATGTCGAAAGATAACTCTTCTATCTTAGTCACTTTTGCTGACAGCTGTCATCTACTTTTTAAAATGCGAGATTTTCTTAGTCTCTCTCTCTACAAATAAAGATATTAGTGAAAAATACGCCGTGGGGATGCCGTGGGGGTTGGCATTGTTTAAGACCAAGTCCTTTGAAGTCCACTTTCAAACCTACAATAGCTAGGCAGAAAAAACCAGTGTCTCAAAGCGGCTGACCCAGCACATCTCTATAAAAGCTCTTATCACTGCTGCTGTCACTTGTTTGGTTTTATCAGTGCTTAACAGTTCGTAAACAACACTAAGTTATATTGTACTGTAAATGCCTTGATTACTCTGTCTGTTTCTGTGGATTTTAACCGAAATATGTTTTAATCTTTAGTACTTGTAGAATTATTTACCTAAATCATGAATTTTACCAGAATAACACACAGACTAACTCAACAACTTAGTTTTCATCGCAACATTGTAAGTACTTACACTGATATACTTTTCAAAGGTACATACTACTTACTGGAACTATCAATTGGTGAACTCTCGGCAACAATGCCATAAATTCTAAACAAGATTTGATATTTCCTGACTTTGGTTTGCTTGTTATCATTTATTTTGTAAAAAACATTACCCAGACAAAACAAAACTCAACTGCGTTTAAAAACTATAATACATGGTCAGAATAATCGTACGTACATACATACCATCACACCTTTTTCCCAACAGGGTAGGCAGAGACCACATCTCTCCACTTGCTACGGTCCTGACACACCTCTTGCGCTTCTTCCACTCTCATTAATCCTTTCATACATGCTCGTTGATTATGGGTACTCCTGACCTGACCTTTCTTGAGCACGTCTTGGACTTATCCTAAGTACGTCTAGACGGTCTAGGCCTTCCCCTTTCAACAACTCGATCCACCCTCGCCTTGTAAATTTGTTTCGTTATTCGTACATAGCTTACACAAATTACTGTAAAGAAACGTTACTCACTAACAAGTGTAACTACTAAAAAGTGTAACTCACAGGAACATTTGAGCGCATTCAGATTGAAACCATTATTTAAATTACATAATAAAAAAATATTTTAATTTATTTGTTGTAGTATAAAATTATCTTATATTTATTATTATTCTGTAATTCATCGTGTAAATTATTCTGTTAGCTCTCCGACACAATACAATATAAAAACACTTCATACATTCATATGTTTATCCGCTCATGGCTTTTATTGAAATAGCTCAAATATCAGTACAGTAATTAGATTGTTATCATTTAGTCATCTTACATTGAATTAACATAGTCTTTACCTACAAAGGCAGCACTGGGTCTCTGCATCTATTGTAATAAAATATCTAATAAGTAAGTAACAATCTTGTGAGTAACAAATCGTAATATGAACTAGCCCTTAGTAATTAGTTGCATAACGTTATCTACAGGAACGAAACATGTGATTTTTTTTATTTCTAAAACTAATTGTCCAACAAACAAAAATATTATCATGAAAGCGGGTACTGTGCGTTGCATAAATCAAACACGCTGTTTTAAACTATATATCCTGGACTCCTGGTACCTTGAATTTACTTTAGAACTGAATAATTTCCCATTCACAGGAGTTTTTCGTGATTTCTTTTTCTGCCCGTGGCCGCACTTTTTCAGTCAAAACTACATGACGCAACAAGTTGTCGTCCTCAAGACCACGGACATGTGTCAAAATGTCGATAATGAGTAGGTATAATAACAATGCGTGATGGTAGTATTTCTTATTTCGAGTGTCTAAAATTGCCGTTACCTAACTGGAGTTATTCACAGGAATGAAATGTGAGACGTTATGTTAAACAAAAATGTAATATGATAAACATACAAAATAACTATTAAAAGCAAAAGAAGAGATGAAGGAAGGGATGTAACGGGGTTGTTATTAGATCGTAAAAACCCAAGCCAACCTCACCTTCACGCGGTGCGTCCTGTTGGCCAACGGACGAGGCTCTGGAGACCGATAAATGGCGGGATATCCATCTCAAAAAATGGCGTACCTAAATGTGCACAGCACAAGACGGGCAGCAGCATCACGTTGCTAGAAGGTTCGCTCTGCGCTCGCCAACCCGCCTGCCAAGCGTGGCGAGTATTAGCAACAACCCCCTATTATAAAAAACAAAAAAGGACCAGGCTCCCAGTCTACGGCAGCCCTGCTGTTGCTGGCTATGGTGCTAAGAATCTCCGGTTTGGATCGATTTACTACCCCCGACGAAAATTGAGGAAATCAGTAGGTTGCGCTGGGACATCGTGAGTTTATCGGAAGTCCGTAGAGAGGGTGAGGACTCGATGACCCTGAAGTCTGGTAACCTACTTTACTACCACAAGTCCCTTATTAACAACATTGTGTCTATTGAAAGTGTGTCGAGCAGGGTGGTATTCCTTATACTCAGAATATCCAGTAGGTATTCGCTGAAGGTTATACAGGTTTACGCACCGACCTCGACGCACCCAGATGACGAGGTAAAGGCTATGTACGACGATATCAGTGCAGCCATACACGCCTCCAAGACACATTTTAATGTCGTTATGGGTGACTTCAATGCGAAGCTAGGCGAAAAAAGCGATTGTGAGCAGAAAGTGAAGCGTTTTGGATATGGGCGACGGAACCCCAGGGGACAGAGGTTGGCCTCCTTGCTGGAGAAAGAGGGACTTTTGTAATGAACTCTTTCTTTCAGAAGCCACCTAACAGGAAGTGAACCTTAATGAGTCCCGATGTTTCAACGACAAACGAGATAGACTTCATCATGACAACAAAGAGGCAAATATTCAATGATGACTCAGTGATTAACAGGGTTAAAACCGGTAGCGATCACCGACTGGTAAGAGGCATATTGAATGTTAGTGTCGAATTTGAAAGGGCACGCTCGATGAAGTCTACGCTCTGACCTACTTGTGCACATATTCAGAACCCCGAAAGCTTTCAACTATAGCTGATCCAAAGTGTTTGCGAGGGATATGTCTATTGGGAAAGTCGGTTGACGAAGACGGGGGAAGGCAGTGTGGCGTCCATTGTAACAGCAGTACTGAGGGAGATCGAGAGATTTTACGGACGCTATACACTTCGACCGCCAAACCCGTTAGTAGCAAGGCCAAAGACCCAAGAACCAAGCTCATCTGACACTACACCGGCATGGAACAGAGGCGTAGTGATGCTGTTAATACGAAATCGTATTGAGGAAACGATCGAACGGAACAAAGGATCCAAAGTGTTTGCGAGGGATATGTCTATTGGGAAAAGTCGGTTGACTAAGACGGAGGATGGCAGTGTGGCGTCCATTGTAACAGCAGTACTACAGTACTGAGGGAGATCGAAAGATTTTACGGACAGCTATACACTTCGACCGCCAAATCCGTTAGTAGCAAGGCCAAAGACCCAAGACCTCGGCAATATGCTTGAGAACCTCAATCGTGTTTCCCAACAAGTGGGCTTAAAAATGAACATGGACAAGACGGAGGTCATGTCAAACGCACATGTTACGCCCATTCCAATATCCGTAGGGAACTCGATGCTCGAAGTTGTCGATCACTACGTCTACCTAGGACAAGTGATCCAACTAGGTAGGTCCAACTTCGACAAAGAGGTAAATCCAACCGAATCCAACTTGGTTGGGCAGCTTCTGGGAAGTTGCGCTACATTTTCTCGTCCAACATTCCTCACCATTCTCAAAACTTTTTGTGATGTATGTATTAAAAAAAATGTATCAGGCTTAATTGGGTACCTATGGTAAAAAAAATTAAACTTGCCCTAAATCGTAAACCATTTCGAGGTATTTGTATTTTATACCTTATTTAAATATGTATTTAACATTTTTAAAGGCAAGGGATCTAGGATATTTTAAATTAAATACGTTGGCAATCTGGGGTCAAATTAATGACTCCAGAAAGCCAACGTCCACAAAGAGTACTTTAAGGGTAGGTAATCAAATTGACATCTCACAATTGAAACCTATTGAGTCGTACAAACGTCCTTTCACGTGATTGGTTGATAATCTGTCCAACAACCAATCAAATAACGCGATCTGTATCATACGTGAGATTTTTACCATGATTCTACTGCATGGTATTTCCAGATAGCAGATTTTAAGGTAAAAAATATGTTTCCAAAAAGTTATTTTTAATAATACGTAAATTAATTTACGCCCATTGAACAGACGGGTAGGTAGGACTTAAAATAGCCATTCGCTATAATCCCAACCCCTTCAGGTTAGGCTTGGTTTCAGAACTTGGCATAATAAATTGTATATGAAGTCTACTTCTCACATTCTCGTGAGAAGCTACATGATGAACGGCGAGCTCTGTTTCAGCCGTAAGTGCAATAAATCAGTGATTTTCTCCTCATTATTTATTTACCACGAATCGAGGAAAAAACACATATGGGAACACTAAGCGAATTTGTGACGTCATGAGTTCGTAATGTTTACAAATGAATAAAAAATTAATTACCGGCTAGATCAACATTAGTTGCTTGAAATAGTGAAAGGTATTTTCAAAAAATATATAAAATAATAAAGAAAAATTGTTCCCTTTTAACAAATTGAGTTTATTCACTAGCTTTGTAAGATCGTGAACAGGTTGATACACTTCTGACACTTTTAATGAAAATTTAAGTATGATTCGCTTTAGTAGGTATTTAGTAGGTATCTCATTGAAATTTATGTGATGAATTGTTGATAAAATAGATGAGTTTTTGAAAAAGATTACTTATGAAGAAAAAGTTAATGTAATTTTTTTTTTAAACCTAAGTGAGTAGGTGTAGTGCAGTCATTGAAGCATTATTGCTCCGAATTTTTTTACTGTGAACCGAATTGCATACAATTTTGGAATTAGGTTCATCTTACCCTTAACTTCAAAAGTGAAAATGATTTGAACTCCGCAACCACCCTGGGGGTGGTTGCCACCCCTTCTCGGGGGTGAATTTTTTTTTTGCAAAATAACCTCGGATATCGATAGAAGGCCTATTTTAAGCAAAAAATCATCTCTAAAGTTTTTCAAAAAATCCAATACTTTTCAAGTTATTGGCAATTGAAAATTCGCAATTTTTTCACGTTTTTCATCGGTTTTTTGCAAATATCTCCAAAAATATACGTTTTATCGAAAATTTTACGAAGAACAAAATTGTAGCAGGTAAAACAATGAACATTTCGTTTTTTATAAAGTATTCTAAGTGCAATATTAAGCTAGATATTAAAGATCAAAGCCGTTTTTTATTTTGTCTGAAATTTAATCGATGTGGTCAATGCCATCTAGCGGCGAGCAGATGCATTTTATGCATTCTAATACAAAAGGGTTTTGTAGTGCTTGAAATAAGCTTTAAAATGAGCACTATTAAAAGTCTTATGCACGTAAAATAAGTGAGCTGTATGGCAAATAAGGGGAGCATCTAATGTTTTTTCTTTTAAATCAATGGGTTTCATCAGTGCCATTTCCACCAAAATTAAAATTAATCGTATTCCGCCTAGAATTAACTTTATTATGAAGAGTTTGATAGATAGTATCAGTTTGGCTGCTTCAGGACACATATTTTTCAAAAAAGTCACGATTAAAAAAAAAATATTTTTTTTAAAAAACCCACTTTTTTTTCATAATATCTCAAAAATGACGACAGATACGTATAAAAGTGTACGGATTAAAAATTTAGGTATTTTTCTGACAAACAATTTGGTTTTTTTGTTTTTTCTGTCAAACAAAAATTGACGGAGATATGATTGTTTAAAGAGCGCGTGGCAGCGCAATCACAGCCTCTCTTAAGCCCTTTAACCCTTCACCGTTTTAGAAAAAGGTTTTTTACTATATATTGCAATAAAGGATGTTGTAGCTCTCTTAATTACCTTTACAATGGTTTTTTATAAATTGTGATAGCATGAAAATTGAAGGAGTTATGGTCCAAAAACTTATCATATTTTTTTCTACTTAGTAACTGAAAATTTCGGAGTGTGAATATTTGGAGCAATGTGAAAGTACGCAGTATAATAGAGACCCACAACTATTGTAATGTGTATATATATATATAACAATTTTAATTAACAATTATTATTTTTTAACAATTTTTTATCAAGGGGTAGTTTTCAAGGGTTGAAAGGGTGTTAAAAATTTGATAATTATTATAGAGAATATAAAATATTACTTACTCTATACTTACATCTTTTTATGTCATACCAAAGTATTTTTTTGTGATTTTTTCAATTTAGGGGTTGTTTGCAAGGGTTGTAAGATTTTCAAGGGGTTGAAAATGATTTTAATATGAGGTAATTATGTTAGAAAATACTTTACAATTTCACCACTTACTATTAGACATGTTTTCTAGCGATAAAATGGCTCAATGTCAATTTTTCCATTAAGGGGTTGTTTACACCCCTTAAAAATAATAGGCGGAGTTCAGATCATTTTCACTTTTGAAGTTAAGGGTAAGATGAGCCTAATTCCAAAATTTCATGCAAATCGGTTCACAGTTAAAAAATTCGGAGGTAAGACCGTATTTTTCGCTTCAATGACTGCACTAGTGAGGCAATGTCAACATTTGAGGTTGTTTTTGTTATTGTCTTGTTAATTCCGTATCTGAAGGAAAAGTGGCTCAGAGGGGGTCCTTTCATAAGCTATGTTTACATAGAGACTAACCTTCTTGTATCACGACGACTTTTGAATACTTAACTAAACTAAAGTAATTAGCCTATATCCTTGTCTGTCTGGCCGTGTGGGAACTTGCATTGTCGTGGTGAAAGATGATACGGCGTTTACCGTTATTTTCACGGAGTTTGCCAAATATTTCCGGTAAAGAAATGGTCGTGTACCAGTCACTATTCACGGTACAACGATTTTCTAAAGCAACAGTAGCCACGTGTCCAGTTTTATTAAAAAAAGAAGCAATCATCCGCTTCGAGGCACTTTTCACGCGCGCCACTTTGGTTGGTTCGGCTCATCCCATACGCTCGATTGCTGCTTCGGTTTGGGATCATAGCTGTAAATCCATGATCTTCACCCATTACTATGTCCCACACCAAATTTGAAGCCCCTTCGTTGTATCTGGCAAGCATAGCATGGCACCATGTGATGCGGTCCGTTTTTTGAGCATGGGTCAAATTGTGTGGGATCCATCGAGAACACAGCTTTCTCACACTGTTTGTGTAGGATTGACTGTATTGGACTCATGCCTATGTACAAAGATGTCCGGATCTCATGGTAGGTCACATGCCTGTCTGTTTCAATCATACGGCGCAGAGTATCGATGTTCTTGTTATTCACAGCGGTGCAGCGACCTTCACGAATTTCAGCATTGAGATTCACACAAACGCGTTTGAATTCTGCAAACCAGCTATAAATGGTCGTCTTGCATGGTGCTTCTTCTTCTTCTTGGCAAAAGCAGATTGAAGCCGAGCGAGCCTCTGCTGAGCTGACAAATTACACTAAAAAAAATGCAAAATAAAAAATCATGCAACGAAAATTTTCCCGAGTTAAATCCATTTTTAAAATGACGCCAAAATGTGAAAACAATTGACAATCAGATGAAACAAATTGTATTCCACGGCTAAAGAGTTCTATTTTCAAATGTAGTAATAATAACTTTTTACTATTGTTTATGTAAGTGGCCAATTCCGGACACTTTTAGTGTGACCTATGTAGCAGCTGTCACATTCAATTGTTTAAAGTAAAATAAATAAATAAGTAAAGTAAAAAATATCTTTATTCATATAGACTTTTCAAAAGTACTTATGACAAGTCATATACAAAAAATATACTGTAGCAAAAATATACTGAATAATAATAAACTTTCATAAAATAATACTATGATAGTTAAATGGCGTTCAAAACTTAGGGCAAAACCAGTATTTACCACTTTTTCAGTTTCATGTTTATTTTCTGAATTATTATTCAGTGATATAAATGTCAATGCTTATGATTCAAGTAAAACTATCATCTAATAATGTAAAAAAATCAAACAGTTAAGTACCTCAACTATTTGCGCCACAGTAACCAAAAAAGTGACACCACCCAGAAATTTTCAAAAATAAACTATAAAAAATCGTAGAATATACATGGGGGTTAAATAGATAGGTAAGGTATTATATTATTATTATTTTGTTGGTACATAAGTAATTCACGGGCCCATGGGGACCTGGTCCTTTGAGGCTTGCGTGGGGCCGAAGCCAACACGTAGAGGCCTTTGGTACCAGTTAATCTAGTTTGCAATGGGTACATCTGCCGAGTTTTATCTCTTGATAAATATTGAACATCTACCCAAAGAAACACTCTGCAGATGCATGAACTATGGACAAAGTGGAAAAGTAATAAAAACCGGGCTATGAGGGTGTAATTTTAATTTAAGCGGACGTCTGCCATGCAAAATGTCTCATAGGTTTAGTTCTCCTGGCAGACGGTGACTTGCCACTCACTCAATGGGCTACCCAAAATGAGCCGACACAAAAGAACGGCAAAGGCGGCAACATGGCCGTGAGCGGCTCAGGGTGTCTGGAGGTGTACACCGCTTTCTACGGGGTGGGTTAACCACCCCACCAACTCGCGACTTATGCATATTTCACTTCCACCCTGCGAGCATTCAGCTCTAACTCCCCACTCTGGACGGCCAGTGAAGGCAAGCCAGAGGTGAGAGTCCTGCGGCCCCCCTCGGGGTCCACTCCAGCCGGCCAATGAAGGCAAGCGGAGGCGGAGGGCCTGACCGACTCTCGGGGGAACTCGGGTCCGTGGTGTCGCTACACACCAACAGCTCGCCACAAGCTGCCCTGCGGGTTAGCGTCGGGATGGTGGTGGCCCGTGGTGTCGCTACGCACCAACAGCTTATAGAACTGCCCTGCGGGCTTTATTGTTATTATTATTCTCTTTATTTAACATAAAACTTAGATATAAAATTTGTACAGTATTTCTATAAAACAAAGATTTACAACAATAGAACAACTTATGAATTATAATTATAAAAACAAAATACATAATTACAATTATAAAACCTAAGCTTAAATTAAAGTTATAAAAACAATGAATCATAAAAATACTATAAAAACCTTAACCTAAGGTGCCGCCGGCAGTAGGGCAGGCAAGGCCCAGACTACCGGTGGTTAGGGCTGCAGAGAGAGGAACCTCCTGACAATGCGAGCCGTGTCCAGGAGCACCGCCTTCTGCATCTGACCCTTGACCCAACCGCTGAGCGAGAGCCTCTCAAGGTGTTGGTCGAGGCTTATTATTATTATTACTTAGTCTTCATATAGGTCAACAAAGATAGAGGACATAAATAAAATTATTTACCCATGTCATGTACGATTATTTTGACTTCGACTAACATTTCATCTAATTCTAAAGTGAGGTCAAGCAATTAGGTAGTAGTAGTAGTAAATATGTGATATTGAAGAAAATATTAATGATGTTACCATAATTTGAGTTCTAATAAGTATTATTTTTCAGAGCTCTACAGTATCTCAAATACGAATATATGAAGTAGGTCCAAGAGATGGACTTCAGAATGAAGCTAAGTTTGTACCAACAGAAGTAAAAGTGGAATTGATCCGTAAACTGGCTGAGGCTGGTCTCAAAGATATAGAGTCTGCTAGGTAAGCCACACCAGTAGTTAAAAAAATTAAATAATGTTTTGGAACAATATATATTTTTTATTTATTAATCAGTATGCAAAATTTTTATCATGTTTACCTTCCAGCCTGTCTTGGTACATAATGCAGCTGAAGCAAAAGATACAACATTTGAATTAATCATCCTGGGATTAGTCCCAGCTTAGTCCCAGTTAGGTAGAGAGAGGTGTTTTAGAATAGACAACATCTAATTGTAACACAGCTGTATTCCCTGGATTAGCATAAAGTCTGACTTTTTTTTCATTGTTTAACTATTTTTGGATGACACAATTTTCACCTCAATAGGTCTCTTTTAAATACTTTAGGAAAACTTTTTTTTTGAAACGCAAAGTTTTCCTGACAAAATACCTTCAAAACTAAACTATTGCAATATGTACTAGTACAGTATACAGATTGTACCATAGATAATTTGAGCTCTCTTTGGTACTATGAACTTGCATACTCCAAAATGCTTGATATGTGGTTGGCTATACAAAATGTTTTCTTTTTATCAGTTTCGTAAGTCCCAAATGGGTGAAACAGATGGCAGATGGAACAGATGTGATAAATACCATACAGAGAATTCCTGGAGTAAATTACCCTGTACTGATACCAAACCTCAAGGGTTATGAAACTGCTGTAAGTGAAAGGGCAATAAGCAATACTATTTTACCATGTTTGTTGTACCGGATTTACATTAAGGATATTTCACTGTTTTTTTAACCTGAAGGGCGTGTGTTTGTACTCAGTAGATTATTATACGTTATGACACATACTTTTTTAAATGTATGGTTGAATGTATGGCTGAATGTGAAACTACAGATTATCTAGTGTAATTAACTTATGTTTTGAGTCAAAAAAGTCGAATGGTCTATAAATAAATAAATATCCAGTCAACTCACCATTTTCTCATGGTCCCGAAGTCAGGATAAATATCCTTGTATTATGAGGTTCCAGACAAGGATATAAACGCGAGGTGTCTCCCAGCACACCCAGACTCTAGCCAATTCTGAAAAGATTGTTCCCTGAATTGACCCGACTGGGAATCAAACCCGGTACACCACGCAAGTCAAGGCGAGATACAGTGCTACTACAGCGCACTACGTGTCTACCCAGGACAGACAGATGCGAATGTATGTGGGGGATATAAAATGTATTTTTGTAAACATTTTTTGATTTTTTCTAGAGAAAGTGCAACGTTGAAGAAATTGCAATATTTCCTGCAGGATCTGAAGGATTTTCCCAAAAGAATTTGAACTGCTCTGTAGAAGAAGGCCTGCGGCGGTTTAAAGTTGTTGCAGATCAGGCAGTCAAGGACGGCGTGAGAGTCAGGGGATATGTCTCTTGTGTTGTGGGCTGTCCATACGACGGACCAGTCAGTCCGAAAAGTATAGCAAAGGTAACATGATAGATATATTTTAAAACTTTTCATTTAGTTTATTGTCTTTGAGACTTTGAAAGCATAGTAGGTAAGCTGATTTCGACAGTGGGTGATGTTAAAAACCGACTTGTAAGTGTGTAAGTAGTTAGGCACAGAAGCACAGATCCCGTTCCGTAAAAAGAGTTGAAACTCGCGCATCGGCGCAAATGGTTACGTAAACGCGCCACCAGAGGCGCCACCCCTAATGCCATACAAATTCGTGTTTACGTGATCGCGATCGAAAGTGAACAAAACTCTTAATAGGCACTCTGATCTGCCCCCCGATTCAGAACAAAGTTATCGACCGATTCGGTTATTTTCTTTTATTTTTGAATCATCTTTTTAGTAAGTATGGGATATGTCTGTATTATTTGTTCCACACAAACTAAAGGCTTTTACATATAAAAATAATGCATGCTACCGTTCTGTAGGTAATTTACCATAATAAAAACAAGTTTACCGAATCGGTCGATAACTTCGTTCTGAATCGAGGGGCTGATCTGAACACTGTTACCATGACTAGTAATTTACCAACACCTCATCTTGGCGAGATGCAAACCCGTGAGAAAAAAATTGAGTATAAAAGCACTTGGCAAAGGAGATGGTTTTGCAGTTTAACTTAGTTCATAAGAACGAAGGTTAAAACCACCAAATTAGGCATGGTTTCACTCTGCTTTGGGAGGTATCTGCACAAGATCGCCCGGCGGGAGCCCACCCCGCGGTGCCACGAGTGCGGTGCTGCTGAAGACACGGCCCTGCACACACTACAGGTGTGCGCAGCATGGGCCGGGCAGCGCCGTGCCCTCGTGGCCATCATCGGAGGGGACCTCTCACTCCCGGCCGTAGTCCGGGCCATGTTGGGGAGTGAGGAGGCCTGGAGGGCAATGGTCTCCTTCTGCGAGGAGGTGATGACGCAGAAGGAGACCGCGGAGAGGGCCCGAGAGGACGATCCTTTAGCAGCCCCTCTCCGATGCAGACGGCGGGGAGCAAGAAGACGGCGGTTTGCACGCCTTCTCCCTGCTCCCTAAAAGTAGCACTGGGGTGTAAGCCAGGAGGCTTACACCCTATTTCAAGGTGCTCCCGTCTGGGGGTGTCCCAGTATAACGGGACGCCCCTGTAGCGTGAGGAGGCCCGGCGCATAGGCTGGGCCGACCGCTGGGGCGACGTGGTAATCCGTTAGGCTCCATGTCGCCCTATTCCATAGCGGGTGAGGTATACCCGGGTGTTTTTTAGTGGGTATGCCGCCGGCTTCATCGGCGGAGAGTCCCACACTCCCCCACTGCCCGACCCAGGCAGTGGGATAGTGCGTAACGCATTTTACACCCGAAAAAAAAAACAAAAAAAAAGGCATGGATTCACTCCTTGCACGTACTGCCCCCCTGAACGGTAGAATTCAATTTTATAACAGAATAGTCAATACTCTATCTATAATAAAAAAACCGGCCAAAAAAATCACGGTTTTTGCAATTCTTCCTTTATCTGTGCTTTAAGTAGGACGTTGCTTCGTACCAAATTTCAAGATTCTGAGTTCACGGGAAGTACCCTGTAGGTTTTGATTCCCTTGCGAGTGTCGAAAATTTGCGGCATAAACGTCTGTATCTTTTGATTGCGTTGGCTTAGAAGTTTGATTTTTTCACAGCACCAAGAGTATTTGATATAAATTCCAGCTTTATACCTCCACGCGTTCCTGAGAAAAAGGGTCTTGACAGACAGACCGACGGACAACAAAGTGATCCTATAAGGGTTCCGCTTTTTCCTTTCGAGGTACGGAACCCTAAAAACGGATAAAAATTTACCGGAACCGACGAAAACTTTGTTCTAATTCGGTAGGTTGGTTAGCGTTCTTTTTACGTGACGGGATTTCATGGTATAGTTCGCGTCAAACTCCACTCTGATCTGAAATTGTTTTGCGCATGCGCACTACCTATTTTTAAAAGAAAATATAAGGAATGCGGGACTCGGGCCAACTTCAGAGTGGAGTAGATGTTTGACGCGAACTATAACTTGACCAGTCAGTGTACGATATACCTGTTCGAATATATTATTATAATATCCCGATTTCCGCCTTAAAGTTTATTGGGAATATCGTTTCAAAAAACTTGCTACTAGCTAGTGCTAGTAGCCTTCATCAGCTAATGCATTGGCTGCTTTACCACCAAAGATGTGTTATGCAGTTATCAGCTATGCTGCGATGATGTGCAAGATAAGCTACGAAACTGTCTACCGGTTTCACTGACGCTATGCTATGTAGCGGAGCGAGTAAGATGTGCGAGAAAGGTGCGCAGCTCAAGCTATGCGACGTATCGACGGTAGGGAACGCACGCACAGCACGCATCCATAACACACCTCCATTCATATAAAAAACATAGCTTCGTAGAACCCGTTTCCACGTGCTATGCTATGTGGACCAATGAATATGATTGGTGGATAACAAACGCATCCACAGCGACGTAGCATAGCTTAGATTAAACGGTATGCAAACCGTAAAAAAAAAATTTCGTTTATTAATACGTTTGATAAGTTATTCAAAACACCATTGTATGTGGCTGTTCTTTTTCTGTTTTACCAAAAAACTGCAAGATCACCGCTTGCAATCACCCGCTCTTGTTGAAAATGATCGAAAGAGAGAGCGGCGGTCTATCAGTGTTTTAGCGAAAATTTACTGTCGCCTTATAAGAAACTAATCAAAGTTATGAAATCCACCAGATAACTGAAGAACTGTTAGCGATGGGGTGCTACGAAGTGTCCCTTGGCGACACGATAGGCGTCGGCACGGCGGGCTCCGTGCGCAAGCTGCTCCGGGAAGTGCTCAGCGCCGCCAGACCGGAACAGCTCGCGCTGCACTTCCACGACACCTACGGACAGGGGCTGTCCAACTTACTCGCAGGATTAGAGGTATATTGATAACAGACTTAAGGTTTTTAAAGGTCCAACCCCACCAAACGGCCCGCATCGCGTCGGATAAGAACGGATTTTACAATTTACAAAGGAAATAAATCTTGTATACAGTGTTTAAAGTCTATATTACCAAGTCACGCACAGCAGCTTGTCGCCGGCTGTGTTCACCCGTCGACGCACGCGCCCGCAGTCAAGCTGCTTTGCGTGGCTTGGTAGTATGGACTTTAAAAATTGTATTCAAGATTTCATTTCGTTTAAAGATTGTAAAATCCGACGCGATGCGGGCCGTTTGGCGGGGTTGGACCTTAAATTGGAGACTGCCGGGCCGTTAGGTAGAGAGCCTGTGCTAAGAATAGTAGGAACTAAAAGTAACACATCTTTTAGGGCTAGAGGTGGAGTGGAGAGCTCAAATCTTTTAACATTTTTGGTACCTACAAGAGGTAGGTATACTTTAAATGTAAAGGGATGGTTAAGAGAAATGTTTTAGTTTAAAGCCGTATCTAAACGTCGTCATTTGTCATAGTAGATAATAGAAACAACAATACAATTAACCGCATCTGATGCATCGACTGACGAAGTGTTAATTAAGTTTAAAGTAAGCATTAATTAGAACCAAAATCTTAGATTTTCACTTTATCATCAAATTGCTTTTTCATCGTTTTTCTTAAACCAACTATCTCGGCCACTGTACTACGAATACTGTGTGTGTGTGCTTTGTGATGAATCAATTATACAATTTTCTTTACTTTAATCGATTATAAATAAATCATACTCACGTGTTTTTAAGTCTTACTGTTAGCATATACTTACAACAAAGCAAATTCACAATAAAGGCCTCTATAGGCCTTTCATTGTGAATATCATTAGCTTATAGAAGTCTACTGCAGGACGATCGCCTGCCCAAATGCGCGAGACGATACCAACTTTCAAATTGTGAAACTAGTCCTGTAGCTGTCTGAACAAATAAACTCCACTATTATTACCTTTTTAAGGATTTTTTATACATTAAAAAAAATAGTCACTGTGCCTTCCCGTTCCCGTTGTATCCTTTCTTGTACGTTGCACAGCCCAAACTAGTGATGTACAAACCTCAAGGCGTCGAGTTCTACTTTTGAAGCTTCGAGGCGGATTGGCCGGACTCAGTAAGCTCGGTAGGCTCGTAGACCCAGTTCAGCCGAGACACGAGCTCCCTGAGCCACGCTTCGAGCCTTTAAAAGAACTCGAGTCTTAAAAGAGCTACAGTCTTCTTAACATTTTTCACTACAATATTTTTCATGATGATTAAAATGTATTTGACTGACCTGTTGGCGCAATGGCAGCGATCCTGCCTTTAGCGCCGAAGGTCGTGGGTTCGATCCCCACCCATGACAAATACTTGTGTGACGAACATTTGTATTTGTTGTGTGTTATTATCTATTTAAGTATGTATTTATAAATATTTAAGTATGTTTATCAGTCTCTGACGCCCATATTACAAGCACTGCTTAGTTTGGGGTCAGATGATCTTGGTGTGCATTGTCACAGGTATTTATTTATTTATTTTTCTGTTAATTAAACCTCTTTTTCAAAATACCCTTCTGGTCACTTATTATATCCCACAAACACTATTTTATTGCCTGATTCAAAAAGGAAGCAAACGGAAAAACTTGAGCGCGACTCGCCACGTAAAAACGTCTCGAGCGCTAAAAAAGACTCCAGCCCTGAAAAAGCCTTGAGATCGATCGAGCTCTCAAGAAGGCTCGTGTTCTGGAAAAGACTTCCAAATCGTCGAGTTTCATAAAAACGAGGAGAGCCCTGTAAACAACACTGAGCTCTAGACAAAAGGACTCGAAAGCCTCGAACCTTGTACATCACTACCCCAAACTACCAGCATTCTCTGTTTAACCTTGCGGTTGACTGGTAGAGAATACCTTCGGGCATTAAGTCCGGCGTTTGTACTTGTTTTCATGTGCAATAAATGAATAAATAAACCAACGTTTTCTTCCACATCAATACCAATAGTTACAACCACTCTATATGCGACATTTCTACATGATACCTACCCATTAGGTACTACTACTTGCTTATGTATTCTCGCCGCAATCCTCTTAGACAGCAACAAACCAAGTAGTTTATTGAAATCGCAAATATAGATAGTAGGTATCTGATATGATAGCTTTATCTCGTTACTACCTACAATTTTTTTACGATAATTCAAGATTCGTAATAACAACATCCGAGCCAGCAAGTCATAAAAATGAAAACCTAGAGCAGAATGATCTATAGGTACCTATTACGTCATCGCGATTAAAATTAACATAACCTGTTTTTGCAGTTCGGTATAAAGACTGTGGACTCGTCTGTGTCGGGGCTGGGCGGGTGTCCGTACGCGCGGGGGGCCAGCGGGAACCTCGCCACCGAAGACCTGGTCTACTTCCTGTATGGGCTTGGCGTCAACACTGACGTAGACCTCATGAAACTCGTCGAGGCAGGCCGTTACATATCTAACTTCCTCGGCAAACCCACAGAATCCAGAGTCAACAGAGCACTCGGCGACAAGTTTAAAAACCACAAAGATGTCGTAAAAATTGCCTCGTGTGCTATTTAAACCAAGCACTGTGTACAAAATAAAAACAACTCATACATATATAACACTGGCTAGCCAAATTATGTAAATACCTAGATGTAAACACCAAACATCTGTTCCTGTACATAGTTATGCATTTAAATACAATTTTATACGCGATTACTGAGTTCCTTTATTTGTGTTGTTTACCTCCGACGGGACATGTGTGCGTGGTCATGATGAACGTGGTCGGCATACTGGTTTTTTATCAATAATCATGCGAAGTGGGTAGGTACCGCGACGCGTCGGCAGCGCACTAGTGCGGCGCGCGCGCACCTAACAGCTCGCTTTTATATTGAATTGACCTTATTTACCCAATCTGATCTTGAGCGTGAGGTCGATAAACCTTTGCAATACAGTGACAGTCCCTTTCTCGCGTACCTACTGCTCGCACGGACATATTCGCTTTGTTATTTCTATGGAATACGCGCACCGGCTGTGAAAATGGGCGAAGTGAAGATAACCGGTGACATTAGAATTGGCGGTAACAATCCCTGTTTTATAATCGCGGAAGTGGGACAAAACCACCAGGGTGACGTTGAAACTGCTAAAAAACTTATAAAAGCAGCTAAGGTAAGTTATTTGTCAGTAACTCTTAGCAGGAAGCAAAACAATGGAAATGTATTTGCAAATGGCCTCTTACTAAGTTATAATGTTATACACAAATACACATAAAATGCCTATTACTGTTTAAACTTAATTTCTTACAAATAAAACCAATTGATCGTAGATATAGAATTATTTATTTACGTCCGTAGTTTGTGCTTGGTGTCTGTAGATATTTATAAACAAACATGTCTTATCTTATCTACCCATACCTACTCGGTTTTAACTAGAAGTAACTTCAACTTTCATCTATCGTTGTTTATGTTTCAAATCCACTGCAAATTGATCATTCTAATTTAAAACAGAAATGAAACTATTACTGGTGATGAAAATAGTTAAATGAAATAAGACGAGCAGCTAGTGGCATCAAAAGTAAATCTTTTTATTGGCATTGTACACCTAAATATTATCATCTCCAGCGACCAAATCATTATTTGATTTGGCCGCCTAACTACACATTTATTTTGATGTTTAACAAGTCAAATTATAAGTTGATAGTACGCATTTGTTTTGTTATTTTGCAGAATGCGGGTGCTAACTGTGTCAAATTCCAAAAGACATGTCTCAAAGAAAGATTCACAAAGAAATATCTGGAGCTTCCATACGAAAACCCAAACTCGTGGGGCAAAACGTATGGTGAACATAAAAACCGATTAGAATTTAATGAAAGTCAATTTAGAGAGCTGTTAAGATATGCGAACGAGGTCGGGATCGCGCTCGCAGCATCCGCTATGGACATGGTGAGATGAAACAATGATTATTTTACCGTAGTACATTCTCTGTTTGTCGCTATTTATTAAATGAGTATTTGTCTGATTGCTACACTCTGTTGGTATTTGACAGCTACAGTAGATAGAATTTGTAGGTAAGTACTAAAGAATAAATAAAAGCGAATAAACTTATTCTCGTTTAGGAGCGTATCTTATCTTATTCGGGTTTGCCAACATGATTGTAAGACAAAACAAAAACACAAAATTTGAAACTGCATTTTTTGCACGAATCAGTAAGACTTCTGGTTTACCGGCCTTATTCTTTCTTCGAAGGCGGAAACTGGTTATTTAAGACATACTTTTTGTATTTCCTAGCAAAAGTAGGTATGACACAATAGCCTACCAAAATCAGAAAATAACTTCGGTTTCAGGTGTCATTCGATTTCCTTGTCAACAACAAAGCACCGTTCATCAAAATAGGATCTGGTGACTCGAACAATCCTTTGTTCCTGAAGTACGCTGCGTCAAAGAAAGTGCCCCTGATCATATCGACTGGCATGGTGGACAAGAAGGCAGTGAAGACGATCTACGACATAGTGTCGGCGCAACACAAACAGTTCTGCCTGCTGCACTGTGTGTCGGCGTACCCGGTGCCCTTTGAAGACTGCAACCTAGCCGTATTACAGGACTATAAGCAAACGTTCGATGTGCCTATTGGATATTCTGGACATGAAGTTGGGAATGCTGTCGCTTTGGCTGCAGTCGCTTTGGGAGCAAAGGTAATGAACTTCTTTTATTTTTTTTGGCCGTGTTCAGCTCATCTGGCCTCGGCTAACTTTTTCCACTACTGGCTATCCCTAGCTGATTTTAACCGGGATATCATCCTTCGAGAATTCCCAGAGTCGTATTAGTTTTTCAACTTTTGCAATGGACCATTTGGCAGGTATTGTTAAGTATTTCCTGTAACCCTAGAAAGCTATTCACGAAAACGAAGACAACAAACAATCAACAAGACGTGAAAGGCTATCTGGGTTGTTCCTTAAAGTACGCCAAAGGCGCGGAGAAACAGCCGACCCAAGTTCTGTCAAATATAGAAAAATGGTTTGGGCTACCTCCGGTGCACTGCCGTCAATGAAAAGGTTCTTTTGCTTTGCTGATTAGGTACTATTCACTTATTCATCCTTGACTCTTCGCGCCTTTGTGATGATCGGGCTTATGTGCTTACTTGTATTGTAGCACGTCACGGGAAATATATTAAATCCGCTAAAAACTGAAAACTAACCAATTAGTCCGACAATGAGTCGCGTGTCGTGCTCGAGGATTCGAAGTATGAATAGAAGAATAGAATAAGCATTTATTTGGTAAACCATCACACATTAACAAAAATAAACAAAATAATACAACAAAATAACAATAGCAAAAAACAAAAACAAAAAATAATAATAACTACAAATAAAACATGTGTGACAATGTTACCAAAATGGTTACCACTCAGGCCATGACGCTTGTTTTCTGTGGTAACCACGAGGTGTGAGGGAGGACGTCACTGGTCCATGCAAAATTAAAAATAGTCATAGTCATATCATTTATTGCTCTATGTAGGTTTACAAGATCTTAAATATAGAACACCAGTACTAAAACATGAACCAACATAATATCATGAACTAAGTATTTTCGGCCTTACTAATAAGTATGAAGATTTGATGGTTCGTGTAGGAATGTATATCTGGTTATGTGGAATGTGGAAGAAATGTGTATTTGATTTGTGTAAATGAATGTTTGCAAACTAGTGCGTGTTTGAGGTGGATGAAATGAAAGTATACAATATGTATGTATAATATGTATATAATGCATGTATACGAGTTTAAATAGGTACAGTACGACTACTTAATAATTAGACCTTTGGCTGTCGATATATAATTTGACTAAATAGATTTGGCTAATTAATGCGCTATTTACTCATTAAACGGTTTTATTATTAACTTAACACCAAACTTTGCAAGATATAAAATATTCACTACTGGGCAGACATAAACTTGTACGAACAAAAAACTTCTACTCGGCAGACGGATGCGGAAGTCCTCTACAGTGTTGCTAGGTGGCCACAGATAAATTCAATTTAAAGAGGATCACATCACATCCTTAAGTCTTACTGGGTAAGAGTATCGCCAAGCAAAATTAGGGGTGCGTTTTATAAATGGTGATTGATATTCCATTTCTTAACGTATTCAAACAGCCTAAGTAAAAAAAAATAGTTTTAGAATACCTATGAAATCCAGTAACTGCTTAAAAATGTACGTGCACGCTGATATGTCTATTTATTATAAGTTAGTGTCTACGATAAAAGTAATGTATGTAAATGTATACTAATATAATGCAATGTATAATATGAGACAGTAACAAAGGAATCGAATACCTATACGAGTAGAATTCCTGTAGATATTGTTGTATTATGTCCGACAATAAAATACGATAATTGTTAAATGCCAGTGTTACTGTAATAAATATCTTTATCGCGAGGAGTCATGGCCATTTTCATTTAATACACTATCAGCCAAGGAATCTTACTATTATTTACTCGTTCAAATATATAATTCTGATACTCATTTTTGTTATGTGACTTGTCAATAATCACAAATTTAAGTAAGTATAAGTAATAATAGTAACCAAGTAACTAATACTGACTATACTACTTTCAATAAAAATGCGATTGTGTAAATATTTCAGTTGTTCCTAGTTTAATCGTTATTTAATTGTTATTTATGTTAGCTATAAATATCTTATATGACGGGCATGATATAAAAAAATGCCTAAGTACGCATTTTTTATATCATACCCGTCAAGATGACCTCACTCCACCTGATGGAAATTGGTCGTGAGGTCCAGATCTGAGGCTGACAAGCCCAGTCATCATCATCATCATCCGTGCGGTCTATCCCGGTTGTGAACCCACACTGGTGTGTGGGGTCCCAGGGTCTCCCTTTCTTATTTTCTTGGCCCACTTCGCGCGGTCTTATGCATCCTCAGTGGTGAGTTTGTTGGCACGCATGACCTCTTCTACCGGTACCTGGCGGGGGCGGCATGGCCAGACATTTGTTGCCCACGTAGTTTGCCGATCTCTGTGAGACATGACCATACCAACGAAGGCGGCACTCCTGCAGCTTGTCTGCGATGTCACGAACACGAAGGCTGCCGCGGATGTGGGTGTTACGCACGCGATCTTTGCGTGAGACTCCACACATCCACCGCAGCATTTTTCATTTCCATGATGCGCAGCTCCTGCTTGGGTCGCTCTAGTAACGGCCATGTTTCACTGCCTTATAAAAGAACAGGCCTAATGATGGTTTTATAGACCTGCCCCTTCAGCTTGATCGGCATTTTGGGGGCACAAATGACACCAGTCACCTCACGCCATTTGGCCCAAGCCGCGGAAATTCGGGTTCTGACGTCGCGGTCGATGTCCCCGGACGGTGGGGGGCCCGTCTGTGTGGGATCTCCCAGGTATTTGACACGGTCCATGCGTTCAACTACGTCAACGCCTATGCTGACGGACTGGGGATTTGTGGTGTTGCAGGCCATGTACTCCGTCTTGGCCACATTAAGTTTCAGACTGCCGTTTTCAAGTGATTTTTTTCACTTATTTACCTGTTGTACCAGCCGTTCCCTGTCTGAATCTGCTAGCGCAATATCATCAGCATACATGAGCAACCAGGGTGGTTGCTTGTAGTGGTATCGGATGCTGTTTGACAGAACGTTCAATATTACGCTGAACAGAAAAGGGCTAAGCACGGAGCCTTGGTGTACTCCAACGGTGATAGGAAGGGAAGCGTGTCACCAACCGCAGTCCTAACTATGCAACTGGAATCGTGGTACATGTCTCTAAAGTCATGTCCATAATGTCAATAAAAACTTCTGGAACGGCCCTGGACCGCACCGCCCAGCCGATCATCTCACGAGGGACACAGTGAAAGGCCTTCTGGATGTCTAAGAAAAGGAGATGCAGAGGTGTATTCTTCAGTCTGACAAGCCCAGTCATTCAAACGAATCATTGAGCTGGCCATCCTCACCTTCAAGGCCTGCAGACATAATGGCCTACTGCAATATCCCTTTTAAGCAAGCACACGGGAAACTGCGCTCTAAATACACGATAACCTGTAACCGAAATATCTAACTTAACTAACTTCTTTAAAATAATTTTTAATAATTCGATTTTAATAAAATAATGCCACTCAAATAAGGCGTAATGCAAAGTGGTGGATAGTATAATGTGAAATACAAAAGACGAGAAGTTAATATAACTTAGGCTATTTAATTATTAGGTGGCTTTTATGCCAGGCAAATCATGCTTAGCTTAGTGTATTTAAGGTAAAGAGCGTAATGTGTAAAAAGCTGCATTAGAGTTAATAGACCAGTTAAATGTCCTGACCCCATGCTCAATGATTACAGGTGCTAGAAAAACACATAACCCTCGACAGGAGTCAGAAAGGGACTGACCACGTGTGCTCGCTTACCCCCACCGAGTTCCAACAGCTGGTGCGCGACGTGCGTGTGATCGAGGCTGCACTCGGGACTCCTGTCAAGAAAGTCGTCACCTCTGGTACGTTTATCATTTTATTTGTTTTTTTCATTTCCATAGAGATATCTTCAAAGATACCGCGACGAGGCATGGAGATTAGGTAGAACCTACCTACTAAAATCCTTCGGTACTCGGCACTCCGGAGACTTACAGAGGTGTTACGGGGCCTCCGACTGACTAACGGCCGCCCTGATAAAGGGTTGCTTATGCACCTGGCACATTTACATACAAATCAGTCAATAGCATCTCCACACTCAAGCTCGCAGGCTGAAATCTCACGCGGGCCTGCTGGACCTCAAAACCACGAAGCGCCTGGAGACTGGTTAAGTCGCGGTGATCAGGGCGCGCGAACTCCTGCTTCTGGTCAAAGCCGATCTCGAAATGCCTTTGAAGGCCTTGTACAATGAACAGTAACCACTAATGGTGGTACTGAGTCGGTGGTGTTTAAGAGTACCACATCTATTAGCCATTTAACGACATAACTTCCTGATCTCGTTCAAAGGACAAGCTGCATGAACCGCGAACATCTAGCAAGGGGCTAAAAGTGTCTTTATCGATAACAGCTAAGCATAACTAAGTGGAATTTTGCAATCGCCACTTAATTATAAAAACGTCAAAGTAAATAGTAGGCCCAAATAGCATTGCAAAGCCCTTATTGGCAGATACTTTACCAACCACAGAATGGTCAAGTACTCATCAATAGTTAATTACCGACATGATTTGGCGTAGTGCGCTGTAGTCCCGGGTTCGATTTCCGGTCGAGTCAAATCAGGAAACGATGTTTTCTAAATCTGCCCCAGACGCCCCTGGCTTAATTCCTTGCCTGGCTCTTCGTAACACAAGGATTTTTATCCTTTCTTCGATGACAAGTGGTGCGATGTGTGGCGCAAAAAAGATATAAATGAGTAAACTCATTTAAGTATATCTATAGGAGAATCATTCTTAAGCCGTAATTCATACATCTGTCAGTCATTTTTAATTTTTTATTTTTCTCGTTACAGAGATCCCCTGCATCGACAAGCTACAGAAGTCCCTAGTCATGGGCAGCACGAAGAACAAGGGCGAGATCCTGTACCCTGGTGACGTGAAGATCAAGGTCGCCGAACCAAAGGGTTTAAATGCGCTGCACTTCGATGAAGTCATCTACAAAACGCTTATTTATGATAAGAAAGAAGATGAACCCCTTAATGAGGGTGACTTCTGCTAAAAGCGAACCTCTTTTAAGCATGCAAAGAACTTACGTCTTTCCGTACAATTATAAGCCAATAATGTTACCGCGAAAACGCGTTTTCTGCTAATCTTTTCTCAAATCCAGAGCGCTTTAACAAATTTCCTCGGCGTTAGCGCTAGCGACAATAGCCTAAGACACGGACAGCCTTGCTAGGTGACATGAATGATTTGTTACATTAGCCCCCACGACGAGGCGTAGCTGCATCATAGTCGCGGATTTGTCATTAGCTTACATACAAATGCATGCAGCGACATGAGCCGACTGTAGTTTATGTGGGCCTCATGAGGCGCGCATTGGTTTGGTACATAAACTACAGTCATATGAGCTACACCCACGTGGACAGGTGGCGCTTAGCCATTCCCAAACTCAGCTGTATACAGAACCTATATTATACTTGTAAATGTCACAAACAATTCAATGTAATGTCCATCTAGGCTGGGTAGGTAATCTAGGTACCTATTTATATTGAATGTAGAAAACAAGTGCTTGCATAATACTTACTTTATTCCTTTTTTACATTAGAAAATAGGGCTCTTATTTTTAATCTACTGTTACAACCTTTTACCATTATTTGTGGGTAAGCTCCATGGCACAAATATTTATAAAGTACCAATCTATAAATAATACCTATTTTAAGAACTTGTATTTACGTACAGTCCATCACAACTGTAATAACACTCGTCATGCTTGCTTTGCGCACACTTCGCGCTGAACGCACGATGTCCAAAGTGTTACGCTTGACCGGTGGCTGATTGTACGTACTACGTTATTGTATAATAATTAAGTATAAATTCGTCGAATGGTTGTTTTATATTAAAATACTCTTTGTTTTAAGAATTTTATCATAACAAAATATACATGGAAAATCACTTGGTGTTATTTATTTGCTCTCTTCATAAAATAGTGATAGATCACTCCTTTAACCAATTTTATGGGTCCGACATAGACGTAGGTACTTATCCCATCCGAGCAATGTCATTGCAAATATTTGTACTTATTCATAGAAGAATTTCCACGTTACGCACTGCGACGTCAACACCCATTCATAAGGCGAAATGACGTGCCAGTTTATTTGGGGCGGTATTTCCTTTTGGGCGAGCGTCACAGCCGATCTGCGCAGAAGCAGCCCGTTTTGTCCCTAAGTCTATCTCGAGAAGCTGCGCGCGCGGTCCCAAGCAGTTGCACAATTGTATCGCCGTGCGCACTCGCTGCATGTCCGGGAAGACTGGTACTCCTGACGCGTTTTATTAGAGACTGTTTTATTTTTATTGACGATCAGTAGTCGATCGGTGCGAGCGGCATGTGGTGTAATAGAGCATAAGTGGCACAGCAGGCGCGGCGAGTGTTGGCGCCGTGCCCGCGCGCCGCCCAGTCCCCGGAGCGCCTCGAACTCCCGCGCTCGTCCGCACCCCATCCTCGCACGCTCCCGTACGTTACAGACGCTCTCGTACGTTACAGACGCTCACGCACGAAAACGGGCGCGGAACGAACGACCTATTCCGACTGCATCGCAGTTACCGCTTTCGCCGAGAACTAGTATTCGCGTTTACGCCCAGAAAGTCTAAAAAATAGTGGCCCGTTCTGAGCTGCCGATTTAGGTCGCCCGGTTCAGTGCTAGCAGCGGGATATTTTTATTGCCACTGTTGGGTGCAGACGTACTAGCGCCTAGAGCGCGCTGCTAGTTAAATAAATTATTATTTATAGAGTAGAATCGTAAAGCTCATTCCATAAACATTTACATTTGTGCAGTCGACCCTAGTTTCCGCGTCGGGCGCGAATGATTGCCGAGCGGTGTGCGCGTGAGACAGTGTGAAGGACGAGGAATGTGTTATGTGATAAAGTGTGTGAATTGTGGCATTTAAGTGAAATCTTTGACATTTGTGAAGTGCATTTTAGTGTGAGTGGTGTGTCAGGATGCATCACTTGTACCCCCTGGCGAAGGGCGACTCGCTGTGCCCGCTGGGCTTCCACCCGCAGGTACGGTGGCCGACGCGCTGCAAGCGCTGCTTCCGTGACTACAAGGAGCACGGCGGCGGACGCAAGAAGGAGGAAGACTTCACTTCCTCCACTCCTAGCCTCTCCACTTGGAGCTCACCGGCGTCACGGTGAGTTAGATCTTCTTTAACTCCTGGGTCTACCTTTGGGCAACCGGGTTTCAAACAAAATTTCTTTAAAACAGAAAATGTAAAACAGGAATGTTTTACTTTACTTTTGCAATCTACGGTTTAATTAAAATCTATCAGGTATACGTATAGATAGGTTCATAAATAGGAAATAAATAATATGAATTACTATTTCATCCTACCTTCGGATGGATCTTCCTTCTGCTCTTCTTCAGTAGTATGATACGAATTTTGAGCCTGCTATGATTCAACCTTTTTATCTGAGAAAACATGTATCTACAATTTATTCCAATAAGTCTGTTAGGAACATGACATGTAAGTATTTAGTGAATTCCAAACTGCGACCACAGCGGTCACCATGTCCTGTTAGTTGGTGTGAAATTGAATTATTTCAAGAAAATCTGCAACTGGAATCAAATGCAATTTAGTTATACTTAATTATTTGTTTGTCTGTAAAGTAAGGTGTTAAGCATAAAACATATTGTATGCTTGTTTCACCGAAGCGTAGAGATCAGAATATTCACGTGAGAAGTTTCATTTGTTTCCTCAAACTGAATCGAAATACCTAACGCAATAAAAATTAGTAATTCGTAAAAAATGGCTTATTCATATTGGTAATATAGGCCATTTATTTAACTATAGCACGGGCACAAAACTTCTCTTTATGATGTCATGTCGAACGTTAGTACTTTAGCACCGAGAGGTGTTAGAGCTAGCCTTAATTATGTGACCTTGTCCTTGTATTGTATGAACTATGTATGTACGTTCTGCATTGTGGGCTAACTAAATACCCATATAATGGAAATTAGGAAACATGCCTACCTATTTTTACTATTCAAAATGCTAACCTAAAACGTTACATCACTTTAGGATACGTATTTACGCATATCTAAGGGTCCAAGCTTGGTGGATCATGGAGGATTCGATTAAACCTAGGATTGCTTTTTTTCGATTTGAGACCACAAACCTTTTCAAAAACGTGCTATCCAACGCGCAACTGAAACCCGCAACCTGCTAAAGCAGTTCAACTCATTGAATCATCCAATTGAATAAACCCAATAATAAACACCCACAGTTCTCAATTTTAACCGCCCAATACGAATACTTACTTACAGCATTTTATTAACAAGGAGTTGCATAATTAAAAATCAACCAATAAAACCGTAGGATGTGGTTCACTAGTGGCCTGTTTAATCCGGATTACGAGCTTGACGCAGTATCAACGTAGATACCTATTCATGAATGAAAACTTGGCTGAATAATGTACTGAGGTTAAACCTCATGAGTAGATATTTATCTAATATCGTTTTGAGCTTTTTTGGTATCTAAAGCTGGGTACTGACTTAATGTTACATGTTACACAGCGAGCATTTGACAAGTCAGTATGGAGTTCAGAAACAAACGTATAACCCGTCCTGAATTGACGAATGCTCGCTATGTAAGATTACGCCACGTAACGCCGGTCAGTACCCACCTTAATGGATTTATATTAAGTTGGTATTATGTCATATGCTATAACTATTATGTGCTTGTTTATACGATGATAATGTATTTAAAATGCATGCCGCCTACAAAAACGAAAAGGATAAATCTGTAAAAGAGAATCGTGGCACTATTCCAAATTCCCGAACAATTTAGCGAATTGTTTGTACTCGGGATGCAGAACTGATGGATTGACGGTTGCGCGCGCGCTTTCGGGTGATACAGTGATACTGTAGGTATACCTAGTTCAAGGAAAGTTCGCGGAAAACGAGCTACTAGATTACGTAGAACAACTGTTTCAAGGCGATTTATAACAGTCGTGCACTGTGTATGGTGTTACAGAAATATAATGGAATTTGACGAATTTACCAACAGTTATAAGTCTATCTTTAGACGCATTGAGTAGTAGATGAAGAGAATCCCATTTATCAAAATGCCAAAAGGTGTATACCTATATGTAATTTATATGCAAAGAAAATATAAAATTGATGAAACCTCGTAAGATTAATGAAGTGGTTTGACTGTACAGACTGGCATACGAAAGCGGAATATTTAATTTTTACAGGAGTCGTGATGAAGAAAATGGTGCAGTTGTGGAGAAGACAGGCCGCAGCTGGTCTTCCAGCACAAACCTTAGCTCTATCGATCCTTCCAAGAAAGACTCGTTCTCCACAGGTACTTATGTAACTCAGTAGTACCTTATCTTGGAGTACCTATTTATTGATTAACTAACAGTCTCGAAAATACAAGTACATGACAGGTTAATAAACTCTTAAAATGGTGTTTGTCGTCCTTCTCTTTCTAATGGCGATAGCTATCAGCAGACTTTTTTTACTATCGTTACTGATTTCGTTTGTCGAGATTGAAGCACAATGCTTCGTACCTGGGGGCCTACTCGCGAACGACATGTCCGTAGTTTCGGTGAAACTGATGTGTCAAAAAAACCTACAAAAACTAATTAAGACCATGTTGGTTTGCCCGAAACTACGGACATTGTGTTAGTGAGTAGGTACCCCGTGTGTGTGTGTGTGATTAATTTTCATGTTCAAAACATCATTGCACTAAATAGTATTTGATTCATTTTATCCAAGACAGCAAATCATATCAGTGTAGCACATATTTTACATATAATTTCCTATGAATATGTCCAAATGTAGCCTCTCGGGGCACACTTGTACAATGCAGAGATCGTATTCTATTAAACTTTAGAGATTATGAAACATTTAAATCTAATCTGTTAATAAAATAGTATTCTGAATTAGGGTTCAGTAGAACCAGTGCATCGTGGACGTCGACGCCGGATCTTGGTGCCAACGACACAGAACACACGACCGCCGTCACAGTCAGCCTCAAGCTGCCCAAACGCAGGCTCACAGGCCCACTGCCCTCGTTGGACACGGGCCAGACGCAAACTGCCACAACAACCACCACAACAGGTAAAGTTACCCAATTAGGAATATTTTTGCAACGCAGTGATGAAATCAGCAACGACTCGGAGAAGACCACCGCCGTCGATGTCAGCCGCAAGCTGCCCAAGAGCAGGCTCAGAGGCCTACTGTCATCGTAGGACGTCCAGGAGCTGCCCAAAGTTACCCTAGCGTAACAACTTAGGCTCATCGGCCCTTACCCTCCTTAGAGACGTGGCAGACGCATACATCTACAACAACGTGTAAAGTCAATGCCGTCAAACAGACCAAGAGCAGGCTACCACCACCGCAAAAAACACAATAGGTAAAGTCGTCCCATCGTAAACATTTATTACATGTCAATATGTTCCGCTGATGACACAGACTATACGACTACGGTCACGGTCGGCACCAAGCCGCCCAAGTATAGGCTCATCGGCCTCCCTCTTTTTGCTAGAATAAGAGAAGAATATTACCAATTACAAAAAGTATTTCACACTTCCGCATCAAAACACGATGGAAAGCATCAAGGTAATTAATCCACGATTTACCTTATCATAAAAAACGCGTTAAGTATAAATAGATACTTATTGTAAATATATTTTTACACGTGACTGTAAGTGCGTACATCCTTACATGTGCGGAGCTATACTAAAAAAGACTTGTAGCTGAATATGAATAAAAATAACCAGTACGTCTTAGCATAGTAAAAATGGTCTTAGTTATTTATTAGCAATACCAATAATACCCGGGCGGGACGGGTCTAATGCGGTACAAAATTTCTAGTTTTTGTGAATCTTCAGAAGGGTAAAATACATACAAAGAGTAGTGTATTTTAATCGGCTAGTATGTATTTTGCTCAAAAAAATATGATGATTGGAATACCATAAAATAACGAGTATTTGGAATTTTGAGTATTTTTTTTAACGCTCATAGATTTACGCTAAGCTACGTGATCGGAAGAACGGGAGTAGGCCCTCTGCTCTTATTCTGATAATCGTAAAAAGGATTAAGGGTAGGTATAAATAGAAGTTTAGTCATGCTTTTTTGTGGCAACAATTCGGGTTTTTTGTAGTTGCATGTTCTGATAAAGAGAATGTGTATTTTAAATGAAATTGCAATAAAGTTTAATCAAATGTTTGTGTTGCAGACACTGTGACGCTACGCCGGCCGTCGCCGTCACCGCCACCTGTTGCAGCCAATCTCACCATTACCAAGAATGACTCCCTTGCAGAACGGGTTCGGAAGGTAAATAGAAAAGTTACTCATAATAAGGGTCCCTCCCACCACGTGAAAGTTGATCGATATCGTCGAAGCGAGTCAACGCAACGTGCATTACCGCGCAACGGATACCAGTCGATGAAACGGATAATACACCTACATTACATGAAAATTTGGATTGACGTTCGATAGATTATTAACAAGAAAAAATAAATACCTAAGTAACAATCCATCAAACTTTTATTGTAAGGGAAAAATATCGGAGTGAGCATTAGTATGTAGGTCACGTAAGTGACCCTACAGCGCCGTAGTGTAGCGTGTAACGACGAACCGAAACCGAAGAACTACTACGATGGGCGATTACGGGAAAGGGTCAGTCATATACATACATACTTACCATCACGTCTTTATCCCAAGCGGGGTAATCAGAGGCAAGTGACTGTGCCGTCATGGTGAACGAAAAACTCAGAAGCCCACTTTTCACCAATGGTTAGAACCCATCGTGGTAGGTGGTGACCCTTCCGCCGTTATCCGGTTGATTTGGTTTGTTATCGATGTTTTTCGTCACCGGAGAGTTAGTCGGATATTTAGCAATGAACACAAAAGTTTTGGCCAGATTTGAACTCGGGACCACACGATCCACGTTCTGATTTCGGGGTGCTGAACCACTAGGCCACGACGCTCTCAGAGTCTTATAGTTACATATTTCGAAGATTAGTCAATTAGCTTTATTTTTAAGTACCTAAATCCCTATACTGAATATTCATCAATATAATCGCTTTAGCAAAATACCCTATGGGACAGAGTGATTAAATCATCAGTTGATCTTAGATTTTATTTAGGTAGTAAGAGCTGCAAGTGCTGCAACCATATTTCGATCAACTAAAAATCATATTCCAGAGCGTGGGAAAGCTTGCCCGCAAAGAAGTGGTGATGTTGACAATTAAGTCACACCGTCCATACAGTTAACCATAAGTCTGAGGATGCGTCTAATCACTTTATCCCCATACCCAAACACGCCACCCTCGCGGCGCGTGCGCAGCCAACAGCCGCGTAAACACGGCCCGATTTACAACGAATGATGCCGTGTCGTGCTCTTGATTAATCGTGCTATTGTTTTGCCTACGGGTAAAATATAACTTTTTTAATGTCGACGCTACGCAACAGCAGCAGACACCTGGCATTAACTTGTTTCTTGCGAACAGAAACATGGTATTTGGCTGTTATATATATAGATGCAAGCAAGCAAAAATTTCATTTAATGTTGGTGATTACATTCTAGCATAGTTAAATCTACAGGTGACAGGGAACTTTGATATATACAGAGTTTATTTAATAGCTACAAATGGGCTGAGTTCGGCTGTAAACGAGCACATAGTTACCAAGGTATCAGGGTATTTTATAATTTTCATATTTTCGTTCAATTTTCTTTTTACACTGTAGAACAAAAAATAATCAAAAATCATAGTCACTAAACAATTTGATAAGTTAGTTCGGAAAAGTAGCTGATTGGAGGATTTCTTGATCTTCTTATGTTGTGACTCCTCGAGATTACGTTTAATTCAAAATGATACTATGTTTTATAATATTACTGGATTTCTGCCCGCGGCTTCGCCCGCGTTATTGTTATATATCATGACCAAATTACATAAAATCTTTATAAAATGTAGCCTATGTGTTATTCTGATGTATAAGCTGTATTGCTGTAAAGTTTCATCTAAATCCGTTCTGTAGTTTTTGAGTGAAAGAATAACAAACATACACACATACATCCCCACAAACTTTCGCATTTATAATATTATTAGTAAGATTAGTAAGGAATAAATATGCGCCAGACATCATTCCACCTGTCATGGTCTCGAAGCAAGGATAAATATCCTTGTGTTACGAGGGACAACACAGATATTTGAGCCAGGGGCGTCTCTCAGCACACCTGGGTGTGCGACGAGTCAATTTAGAAAATATCGTTTTGTAAATAGACCCAACCGGGAATCGAACCCGGGATACAACGCAAGTCTAGGCGGGAAATCGTGCTACACCTATAACGCACTACGCCAATCGTGTCGTTAATAGATGCCAAAAGTTATTAATAAAAAAATGAGATTATTGCTTTCAACGGTACAAACATCATCATGAAACATGAGAAATAAAACCGAGAAAGCAATTGGAGGTGGCTCAGCTTGTGCTGACCCAGGATCTGGATCCTAGATGGCGCTGTTTTTCAGCCACTTCCATTTCTTTGTCGGTGTTAAACGAGAATTAGTAAATGAAGGCTTAAAAAAATACAAAATACATAAAAAAAACCTTAAAAACTTTAACAGTACTCTCGTGCGTTTGTGAGTCTGCGTGTTCGTGTGTGTGAGTATGTGTGTCTGTAGGTGTGGTTACTTGAAATAATCTTTCAGGAGCAGTAATTTCCAATACCCACTGCTAACGTCTTCCGCAGCAAGTTGTTTTCTTAATAAGGCATCTTTGTATTTTCTTTTGAAACAATCGGTACTCATCTTTATCTCATAGGCGGAGGTAGATTGTTTCAGATGCTTGCCGCGTAAAATTTAAACGATCTTCGATATCGCGTGGAATTATGTTTATTTGCATACTGTTTGATTCTTTATGATGGAATACAAATTGATCAGCTATCCTACGAGTATTTTGGACATTAATAGTAAACGCGTGAGTGTAGGTTATTGGCGCATAATGTTTGACAACACATGTTTTACCTCACGGCATCCGCCGCTTTCTGCGAGTCATAATAATAAAAGGGTGCCTAATGATGCTGCTATACCTTGAAGAGCTGCAATGAGCGACTCCAGTGTCTGCTTGTGACATTTTGAATCTCCTGCTTCACAGCGGTATTGCTATTATTGCATCACATTCCTTCCCTTTTTACGCGAAAAATGGTAGAAACCGCTGGTGACTCATACGTCCAACAATGCCTTTGCTTGACCAAATTGTTCACTATTTGTCTGATACGAAAATAGACGCATTGAATTACCGAATAGTGTTACAATGTTATTGTTTGTTTCAACACACTTTGATAAATGTGCTTTCGTAATACGAAAAACAAAATACTTACCACCTCAAAGAAAACCACATACTCGTATAAGTATATTCCTTGCGCTTTCGCATAGTTTCAAAAGAAAACCATTTATAATGAAGGGTTTGCCACAACAAGATGTATATTTATAATTTTTCACCTTGAATATTTAGAAAAACATATAGGAATAATAAGTGGGTCATGCCGATAGAGCTGTCCGCGGATAGCTTTCAACCTGCTGCGCTTGCGCCGTTGCGTGGACCGAAATAAACTTGAAAGGTCGCCATCAACTTAGCGGCTGGCAGAGCGCGAGACGTTATAATTAATTGAGGAAATGACCTGTTGCTATTCCGCTTACTTGCAGCTAAACGCGCCACAACAATCAGAATTAGAATTACATAATTAAATTGTAATTAAATTGTGTTTAACGAAAATAGATAACGTGTAGAAAATACCATTGGCACCTTGATGCTTGCTCGACGCGGTCCCACCTCTTTTCCGAAAGAAACTTGGGGCCTTTTATAGGCACTTATACTATACTTATATTGGTAGAAAATTGTAATTTTCAACTGTAAATTAAAGAATGCAAAGGCCGGTTACCTCTAAAAAAATAACGTCTTTGACTCAGTTGCAAATTAAAAAATCCTCATCTTATTTTACACTGTTAACTCTTGTTTCGTGGCGTTGTTAGCACAAGTAGGTACTTCTCTGGCCTTATATCTTGGATAATTTAAAAAAGCTTGAAATAAAGATCAATTAATATTCGTAATTAGTATTAGTTACGCGTAACGCGTGGAGTAGGTCATGTCATGAGTACACTCGGGAACTCCACTCCTAAAATGATGCACAATGGCATTCGACATAGAAATCTTCTCAATATGTTTTTTTTTTCCTGAAATATACAAACCTATAGAAATAATATCTTTATCTTCCTAATGAAGACTTCTTACTTCCTAGTATTAGCTTGTCTGTTATTTGGATTTGATGTTAATAGCAAGGAATAGATGCTGTAGTGCGGTGCTTCAAAGAACAGTAGTGATTCATCAGTTAATATAAGTTTATTTACTTTGTTTTCAGATGAATCTGATGAAGAGTCAAAATAGTTTTGAGAAAGAATCTAGTATAGAGAAAGAAAGAGAAAGGAGAAGTTTATCTAAAAGTAGAGAAGAGAAAAGCAGAGAAGAGAAAAACAGAGAAGAGAAAAGCAGAGAAGATAAAAGCAGAGAAGAAAAAAGCAAAGAAGAAGTAAAACAGCGGGCTAAAGAAGATCGAACGTCTTCTAAGGATGATGTCAACTTCATGATGCAGGTATGGCCATATTGACCTTGCAGTATCTAAGTAATTGCGACCATGGCTGGTAACAACAATTTATTTTTAATCTTTGCATAACGACGCGTCGCAATGATATTTAGCCATTCAAAATCGAATATGAAATTTCCGCCCGGAACCGACTGTAGAGCAAACGCCTTATCTAGGCTAGTTTGTCGTAAGT
Organism: Udea olivalis; assembly: GCA_947369235.1. NCBI lineage: Eukaryota > Metazoa > Arthropoda > Insecta > Lepidoptera > Crambidae > Udea > Udea olivalis. The sequence continues at coordinate 9,900,359 of OX376341.1, read as the reverse complement.
CTCTTCAAGCTAGTCCATCGCGAAGGCATTGATTCAACACTCCACCTAATCATCAGATCAGTTTCTAGAAGGTTTACTTCCAAAGACATTTAAATTGTGGAAGGAACTCCCTACCGAAGTTTTCCCCGTGGGCTAGCATAGAGATCTTTATGAGAACATTGGTAAGGTTGGTTTAACAAAGCGCGTCTATAAGCTGTGCTAACCGCATGCGATCTGGCGATCTGGCAAGCCTGCTTACCACCAACGTTGTTTGTATTAACTTGCATCGATCGAAATCCATCTGCAGAATGTCTGCATTTGTGTATTTTTGTCATCAAATGGTCAGGCATTCTGCGGAAATATTTTTTTCTTAGATAACCCAACTTTAGCCTGACTTCGGCTTCCTTTATATTGGGTTGGTTTTAAAATTAGAGACGAGGTAAAGCAGTTTTACATGTACCCAGTACTGTCCGTAAACATAACTAAAAAAAAAAGACAATAATCTCTGCGTCGCAGGTAAAAAATTCACGGAACTCATCATCAATCACGAAGCCACCGATCAGAGGAGGTCCATCAAGAGATAAGGAGGAGTCGGACGATGATGCCAGCACGGCCGGCACCGTCACCACCGAGACCACGCTGGTGGACGCCAATCTCAAAGACTACCAGGTAATTCAGTTAAACGATAAATCGTCAAGAAAACGATACTAGTCACATCGCGAGGCAGAAGGGAGGGACTTTGAGGCGAAGCCTCCACCTTTGATAAATAATATAAGAAATCGATCAGGCATAGACTACTGGCCGGCGAGAATTTTTACCTCTGGTATTTGATTTCGTTGCATTGGGTTCGCTTGCAGACTGTTGTCTGATGAACGTTTGGACGACGTTTGGTAAATAATCATCATGTCATTTAATTTAGTTCATAAAGGTATGGCTTAAATTTTTGTGTAAATAAGCCAAAGCCGAGGAAAATACAACAGAAAGTGAACTATTTACCAATAATAGCCCTGCCAAAGAATTATCAGAATAAAGGCCTATTCGAACCATAGCGGTATTCGCTGCCGCTGTGGGTAGAGGTACATACCGGGCGGGTTTTGTTCAGGTATTTTGTATCAAGCTCCGCGGCTATTCAAACCCGGGCGGTATTCGCTGCCGCTGTGGGTTTCGCTCAGGTATTCGCCAGTCAACGCGCCTTAACTGCTGAGTCAATTAAGGTAAAATTAAAATTAAAATTTCCTCTTCATCGCTATCCATCACTAAAACCAGATGCTCTACAACGTGACTGACGTGTATATTCTGTGGCAACAAATGTTTACTGGCGAAACCCTCTTACCTTAATATTACCGCATAGCCACTGGGTTTTCTCTGCCGCAGATGGTAGCGAATACCGCTAAGGTCTAAACAGGCCTTGAGTAAGTAATGATTATTGGACCCAAAATTCAAAATAATCAAGATCTTTTACGGATCCCGAATGTTGTTCCTTAGTTAATTTAAGTTCCATCTAGTACGCAATCAAAATCATTGTACTGCTATTTTCTACTTTTTATAATTAAATGCATAGAATATAGAGTTGGGGACCAGTCATTTGGTGTTTGGTATTTTTGTTAGTGTAGTAATGTATTATTACAGGACCAAGTAGAAAGTCTGAAGCAAGAAGTGGACACACTAAGAAAGCGGTGCGAAAAGGTAGAGAAGGAGAAAAGCGACATCTTGCTCCGGCGGCTCGCGAACATCGACACGGCCAACAAGTACACGTCTGGCCGCTCCTCCGAAGTGCTCAAGCTGCAGCAGAAGGTCAACGAACTCAGCTCGCAGAATGAAGACCTCAGGGACGAGAAGAAACATCTATCGTTGAAGGTCAAGGAGATCGAGTGCGAACTTGAGGTAAGCTTCGGAAAAATCCTCCTTTTAACAAAACTCAACTATTTTTATTTCAAACTATTGTTCTTCCTTAATGTGAATTATGTGTGTGTCTGTTTATAAACTATGAGTTCTTTTTAAATTTTGATGGCATAAAGATATGCTTTTGGGAGCTTAAACATGCTATCCCTCGCCATGCTCTATTCAGACATCTTTTAGAATAGAATAAGATAAACGTTTATTCAAAAAAATAAAAATGATTGTAAGAAAAAAAAAATGTTGTTAAGAATGATTTGTTGTTGTGTGTAATCGTGATATAGTTAAATACAACAAAGAAAATGATCTGTGACATAATAGTTTGCTGTATGCAAACACCAACCCTAATAAAATTGTTATGTTGGGTTTGACTGCGATCGACGAAAAATCCGCCTCAAAAGGCTTCCTTTCACCGTGAAGGCACACCAACTTTCCTTTGACTACTACTGTGACACATTATCATAGTTGTGACCTTGTACTTCATATGGAAATATTATCATAATCTGAAACATTTCATGCAGGCACGTCCATCAGTAGACTCCCAAACGCGACAAATAGAACAGCTCCGGGCGAAGCTACTCGCGGCCGAGACGCTCTGTGAAGAGCTCATGGACGAAAACGAGGACATGAAGAAGGAACTACGCGACCTGGAAGAGGAGATAGAGGAGATGCAGGATAACTTTAGGTAACTGTGCTTTAGGATCTGTATTGTCCTAATTCAGTAAGATATAGTTGCTCAGGTCGAAAGTAATGTCGAAGCAACCAAAACACTGTGTAAGAAAGCTGATTTTAGCTCTCCAAGAGGAAATATGATAGACGCAATATACATTTCAAGTTTGACACGTCTCTCAGAAGCATCTGGGTTGTTTGTTGCATAAAACAGCCTGAAGCCTTAGGAGTGCCTAAGCTTTTAAGGAAATATTGAATCAATATTACTCATACGTCAACATCTCATGGTTTGGAGGTAGGTTGTAGTTTACAGTTTACAAATCTGAAATGATACGAATATTGCTATCGAAGAGGGTTTGAAGGAGACATAGGATTTTCAGACCAAGCCAGCCGATCACTGATTAAACTGATTTCGTTTATTATTTTTATAATGTATGTTTCTAGGGAGGACCAAGCAGATGAATATTCATCACTTCGACGAGAGTTGGAGCAGACGATAAAGAACTGTCGAGTTCTATCGTTTAAGTTAAAAAAGACTGAAAGGAGAGCTGATCAGCTTGAACAAGAGAAGGCGGACCAAGAAAAGAAATTGCTAGAGGTATGAGAATAATATTCGTGACAGTACGTCAAAAGCAAGTTTCCTTATTTCGCTTTTGTGTTCAGGTGATGTGGTATTCCAGGAGTGAAAAGATTATCTTTGACAGTGTCAGAATAGTAGCTTTTTAGGGGAACTGGTTTGGGAAGCTAAGTTTTGGTTTCTTTATCCCGGCTACACTTCTCGTCAAGTCGAGTCTTGAAATTAATGCATCAAGCATTAAATAATTCTCATGAGTTTTTGTGGCTGACGCCGTACAGTCAGATAAATTCATACCACCAAAAGGAGTTTCAACCTTTCTGGCATAACGAAAACGTGACACTTTAGGGTACCCTATTTTTAGACATTTTTTGTTTAATTATATATTATGCCAGCCTCCATACAAAAAATTTCAAACCCCTTTATACCTACTGGCCGAATCCTGGCCGAAAGGCTCATCACTGATAAGTTACATAGATAGAAACTAGAAAAATTCGACCTGATCCTAGAACTCACTTTAAATGCTTAAATTCACTCACTGATAAGTGAGTCAGACACTAAGAAACATGGCAATATCTTACTGGCAAGACCCGTCCGTATTACTTACGCAGTCTTGCTGTGCTTGCGTTGCTACGAATATCGCCTATTATTTCCGCAATCTAGCTGTGTTGCTACAAGGATCCAAGATCAAGGATCCTATGAAGCATAAACATGATTTATACCTTTCTTTCATTCAAACATGTCCCGCGCAGATAGTGGGTGGGCGCGAGGGCCTGAACCGCGAGAACCGCATCAAGGAACTGGAACAGGAGCTGGCGCGCTCGCACGAGGTGGCGCTGCGCCTGCAGCGGGAGCTCGCCGACGCCACCAAGAGCGGGAACAGCCTGAAGAAGCCGCAAGCCACTGAGGGGGTAAGCTCGCATCCGCAAAACACGAAGAGATACGTCATTATTTAAAAACAAACGACTGTTTCATTGTTGATTGCATATTTCTCAAATGTGTCTAGAAAATCAAATTTAAATACTAAACGGAATTTCTTAATGAGATACATTTTCTAAAAACGTTTTCTTTTTACTTTCGCAAGAAACTGAGTGCCGAGTGCGAGTTGCAGTGAGGGATGCGAATGACTTCACCATCGCAAGACGTTTTGCGATGGTGAAGTCTAATAGTATGGCATCGAGTTAGCACCTTAATGTTGGCCGAAATTCACCGCTAGGTGGTGCTGAATCGATGCCTTATAAATTGACATTCACTCGGCACAGCACTGATCAGTTTTTGAATCAATTCGGCTCCTTCTTTTGAGGTGGATAGCAATGTACCGACTGGGTGATGGTTTTCCTTATGGAACATACTCAGTAGGCAGTATGTGCCGTAAGGAAAATTATGAGTATTACATACTCAGTAGGCAGGCGATGAAGATGTGATGAAACTATAATAACTATGTAAGTTAGAGAAAATTAAATTAATTTCATTAACTTTCATTTCATAATCAATCACTATACGCTTTTCTATTTTCTTTATGGTACAATTAATCACACGATATAAATATTGCTGTTGTTTTTCGGTTTAGATAAAAAAATAACGTTAACGATAATTTTTAAACAGTTATTAACGCAGAGCTCTCTAATAGCTATACTAATATTATAAAAAGGAAAGATTTGATTGTTTTTTTTGTTTGTTGTTTGTATTGAATAGGCTCCAGAACTACTGATCCGATAGTGAAAGAATTTTCACGATCGGATCACAAATCTAAATTATTCAGGAGTGTTAAAGGCTATATTTTATTATGATTGAACAAAAATTCAGTGAAAAATGATAGGTAGTAAATTTCAATCAAGTCTGTGACAAGCGGGCAAAATGGACACCAGCCCCCAGATTCAGAACAAAGTTATCGATCGATTCGGTTATTTTCTTTTATTTTTAATTCTTTATTCAAGTATGGGTTGTTTTTATATAATTAATTTTATGACCTTTGGCTCTAATATATGAAAATATTGATTGCTACCGCGAAGCGGGTCATTTACTATAATTAAAACAAACTAACCGAATCGGTCGATAATTTCGTTCTGAATCGGGGGGCTGCTGTCAAACATTTGACAGAACCAAGTCTGTCTGGGCAGCTTGTTTAATCATAATAATAATAAGCTTATGTACCTATTATATTATGTCTTTTGAAAGCTTGTCTGTCTATATTGACATGAATTTTACTAACTTCAGTTCATGTTGACCGTTGTGTAAACTTTTTATTATTCGCAGCAAAAGATGTCCCGTTCGTCGCTGACGCGCGGCGGCAGCCAGGAGGACCCGGCGGCGCTGCTGCGCGACCTGCAGGACTCGCTGGAGCGCGAGGCCGACCTGCGCGAGCAGCTCAGGAACGCCGAGGAAGAGGTAATCGCTGACTACTTTTTCAACATTACCCCATATAATACCGGGTGATTATCAAAAGACTTACAAAAACGATATGATATACTCGGTGAGTGATTCAGAAACTATCTAAGTGAAAATTAAAAAGGGGTTTGAACATATGTGGCATAGGTCACCAGTCGCCATTTTGTTTTTTTCTCGATGTTTCCGCGCGAATGGCGAAAACAAAATGGCGGAAGGTAGCTATGCCAGCCTCCATACAAAAATGTTCAAACCCCTTAATTTAAATAACTTTCAGTTCAAGGTCTCTATACAAATAAGTCAAACACTCACTATTTTTTTTTAGAAAACCTTATGTTTAAAGTCAATTGACAAAAAAACACTTACATAGTTACTATATCACTTACTAAGTATGCCATATAATTTTTGTGAATCTGTTGATAATCACCCGGTATATTCATGAAAATCATACAGTAAAATAACACAGGAAAATTGACTTGAAGCACTGTTTAAGTTTTTATGACTAATGGGGTTAGAGAGAAGGGAAGGGCTAGAAAACCACCGCTACCCGGAATTCACAATTATTACCGTGGCCAGAGGCCACGACAAAAGTCCAATACCACCTAATCACTGTATTTTTTTTTTAAATGGACTGTTATTTTTTTAATACCTAAATGAATGCACATGTACGTTTAATTGAATTGAAACAGAGCTAAAGAAAAACAGATAACGGACTGGCGTTATCTGTTTTTCTTTAGCTCTGTTAGTGTTGATAACGCCAGTCCCTCAGTATGAAAACCAATCGTGCCATTTTTGCGCCTCTCGTGACGTCACAGTAGCGATTTATTGATAGGAATTCTCCACTTCACTTCGTTGCTCCGAGTCCATAAATCTTTTTGGCATCATAAAAAAACACCAAAGAAATCCCATCTCAACAGTGACCAGCAGAAGAAGAAGATACCATCACAGCTCAATAATAAATGCTGTTGTGATTTAGAAACTAAATTGTTATGTATTAATTTAAATTGTTCAGATTAAAAAAAACATTCGCTTGCCGATCAATGCATTTTGAAAATTGCAGTGCAACAATATATCATGTTCTACTAAGCAAGCTACGAACGATCATGAAGCAGGACTCACTTATAGCCAGGTCACAATAATCCAGCCACCTTTCAGAATGAAATATACTCAATACCTACTCAATTCTTTATTGCATTCCATGGTGTTATGCAGGTGGTACATCCTTGAAAGTGATCAAATTATGAAGCCTATATGTTTTAGTAGTACTTGAGTTTTGTGAATATAAAACAGATCACGAACCAGGAATTGAGTTCTTACAGTAAACTCTGGAAATCTATACTTTGACCGTTCTTAGCGATTGATTTGCTTATGAGACAAACATTCCATCTGTAGGTATTTATTTGTGATTTTATTTAAGTTTATGTCACCAGAATAATTATCTGCGTTTTCCCAAATTGGATGATAGCCGTAGGTACTAACATGGTTGGCAAATTGTCAAAGTTCAATATCTCTATCATCCAGCCTTGAGTTTTATTTTAAAACTACTTCTCACAAATTTTTCGTAGCATTTCTGTTAATTAACATAAGAGGAAAACGCAATGCCCTAGTATCCGAATTAAAAAGGAATGAACCTGACACAAGCAAATAATTGTGGTAAGATAAAGGAAGGAAAGATAAAATACGCTTATTAACAGCACCGAAACACATTAACGAATTAAAGCAATAAATCAGCACTAGCTAACAGCTTCACGCCTATTACACGTATTCCTCCAATTACTTAGTTTTACTAGAGAACAATTGCATTTAATAGGGCATTAGCTCTTACTGGCGGCCAGATGGCAGCCAGCCAGCGCAAGGTGACTCAGCGCGCGACACAAATATACAACTCGTACATAATGAATGATACCTAAAAAGTTATTATTATCTTTAGGGCAGACATTTTTTATGCAATTCCCACACACTCACTCCTTAGATACCAGACGTTTATAAAATGTTATTTTCGAACAGGCTAGCCGTTATCGGCAACGCTTCGGAGGCCGAAGGATTCCTCTGCCACCGAAACTTCCGCAACTATTCCATCCTGATCTGATTCCTCCGCAAGCGTCTGCTGAAAATGTTGATAAACAAATTATAGAAAACTCAACTCGACGTATCTTAGAAATGCAGCTCGCGTTAGAAAAAGGCTTATCTTCTCTTGAAGTCAATCAGATTTCTATCGGGGTTAATCGAATAAGTCAATCGCCACAAGATCTAATACTCAGATATTCCGAAGGATGCCAGACAGAACTGATAATGGTACATGATGTTAGTACCGAGACTAGAAAAATTACATTAGATTCTGCTATACAAAGTGATAATAATATACTTGAAATGTATACTCAAACCGAAACAGCTTTCGTGAAAAATAAAAATATACAGGTTGGTTTGAGCAAAAATAATGGTTTTACTCAAACAGAAAAACCAAAGTCAAGAAATGTGGTTGTTCAAACTCCACTAAAGTTATTAAGTGATAAATGTCTGCAGGTTCTGAGATCTAGTTTTGAATATTCAGATGCATGCACAGCAACTGAAGCGAAAGTTGTGTATGATCAAGAGACTTCTACCGAGCATTTTGAAATGAACGAACCTACACTATTAAGTGAAGAAATAGAATTTAGTATAGCAGCAGACGCGCGTAAAGAGAAATCTTACAGCCCTCCACTCACCCCGGACAAAGCAGAAGCTGGTCCCTCTTCTCCTCTCACGTATCCATTCGTGTCATTGTTCAACCCTCTGGCAGTAAGATTACCAACGATAGGTACATATCATTTTAATCCCGAATATTTTAATGTTTTTGTTCCTACCTAATAACTTGTCCATAACAACGTCTCCTGTAATTTTAAACTAGACAAGGCCGTTGTCCGTTAATAATAACTAACGAATATTTTCAGGCAAATAATTTGCGTAAAACTGCGTCACGGGTCGAGGACGACAATGAGTCCTTGCTTCTACAGCTGAAGAAAATGGCTACCAAAGCCAGAAGTACGTCAAACTAATTGTTATAAATCCACTTATTTTTGTTGAAAACCTATCCCTATGTATACATTAATTCTAGGTAACACTCCTCATCCTGTAACCACGAACTTTCTTTGCTGATTTGTTTTTTCTCTGCAACCATTGAAAAATACTAACCTGCTTTTAAATTCGATACAGGAGGCGTATCAATGGTAGCCATTTTCTCCAGTTATTGATAAGTTATTTCGTTTTATGTGTTGTACATAAACGTTGAAGTAAATGACTAGTTCAGTTACACCATCATGATGCTTGATTGGTCACAAATAATATTGAACCGCTTTAATGCGGTGGTTTTAACACTACTAACACTGCCTTGACACAACCTCTAAAAACAACCGTATTGTAATTATCACTTGGAGATTTTGTTTTGTCTGTTTTGTGCCTTTGTTTTGTTATCATTATATATTATCATAATATTTTAAAATTTGAATTCTCCTCAGGTCGCAAATTATCACCAACACCTCCATCAAATAGGCTCGCTATTGAGGCGCCTAATGAAAAAGACGAAGGAATCTCGGATGAAGAAGATCCAGCGGAATTACGACTTCTTCTTGAACTCAATGAACAGGTGTAACTATAGCAAATTAGGTAATCGTTTTGAAACAGAAATTATATTCAAACTTGCTTACAAGCCACTTTGTTTCAAGGAAGCTGCTGTTTTACGACGAAAGGTAGAAGACTTACAACAAGATAGGGAATCGCTGAAAAAACAGGTGAAAGAACTTACAGAGAAAATTTCAAACACTACCTCAAAAACGGTGAATTCTACATCAACGCTCCGGCGCAATACTGGGAAGAGCAATAACTTGGCTGAGGAAAAAGTAAAGGTAAGGTATCTTCCACTGAGTAAGTTTTTAATACGCAGCCCGCAAACATTTTGCAAATAAAGTTTCTGTAATGTTGAGTGTGTTAAATGCAATGAAGTAAATCTGTGTACCTTGATCAATCTTGAAGGTTCTTGAAGATGAAATAGATGAATTGAGGAAGAAATTAATTGAAAAGGAACGTGACTGTGAAAGATTACATGCTGAACTAAGCTTAGCCCAAAAGAAACCTAAAGCATCCCTTATTAAAAGCAAGTAAGTTCATCCAACACATTGGACAAAAACTGTTAAATATTATATGGCAGCAGTCTTTAAATAACAGTTTACTATATTAACCTTTGAATTTGTTATAGATCCCTAGACGGTTCAAGTGAACAACAAAATGTTGATTTAAAACGACAACTTCAAGTGATAGAGCAAGAAGCTAGTGTACTAAGAGCTAAAACACAAAGCCTCGAGGTTGATAACGAAAAACTTCAAGCAGAAAATAAAAAATTACAGGTAATATCAAACAAGATTACTTTCTAAACAGGGTCAATAATAGCCTTGAAATATTAACGTCTACATTTTGCCACAGTTGCTGAGGAATACGAAAACACTACGGTCAGATAAAACCGTTGAACAGAATGCGTCCAAAATAACTCAACTAGAAATTGAATTAAAAGAAGCACTCGCCAAGGTTAAAGATTATGAAAACAATAAGGATGATAAAACGGAAAAAAAAGTTAGATTCGGTGGCGAGATCGCTAAGAAGGACGCTGATGCTCTGAAAGTAAAACAAGATGAACTGGATAAACTGAAAATTAATTTCAGCAAGGTCAGCGAATATTTTACTATAGTTATCGATAATTAATTGAATTTGATTTGAAATAACATAACAAGTTTATTTAAATTAAAATATTTTTGACGTGACAACGTCTTAAATTAGGTTGCGGCTGGGAGTCACTTATGAAAAAGTGTAACGCTCGGTAACGTTACGATGAGTCACCGAACGAGAGAGAGGCCCGCGAGCGAGAGGAGTTTGTGTGTAAAGACGTTGTCACGTAAAATCTTCGCCCGTAAAACCGACTTTACAGGCAACCAATTTTTTTATAAAAATGTATCAAATTTCCACAGCTAGAAAAAGAGAATGCTAAACTGCAAGCAACTCTGAAAGCATTGAAAGATGACGCAATGAAATCATTCAAACCGCGATCACCTAAAAAACTAACTGATCTCACCACAAAACTACAAATGAAGAGGATGGTAGAAGATCTCGAGAGAGAAATTGGTATGACAATAATTAAGAAATGATCTACGATTTTACTCGTCCGTCCCAATTTAAGTTCATGTAAAATAATAATGAAACATTATTCATCAACAGGGGAAATGTACGTGGTAATGAAAAATGCAGGCCTCTCCGCCAATGAAATTAGTGCTAAAGCTCAACTTGAAAAAGACATTGAGGAAATAAGATCAAAACTGTCTAAAAACGAATCGGAATTTAAAAATGAAAAGAATCGCTTACAAACAGAAATTGCTAAACTCAAAGATCTCAATACTAAATTAGAAACTGATAAAACTAAGATTACTGATAAATGTAAAAGTTTAGAAACAGAAAAAGATAAAGCATTTAGTGAATCTAAAACACTTGAGGAAGCAAAGAAAAATCTTGAAGCTCAAATAGCTAAACTTAACACTGATCTCAGTAAGTATGCATTTATTTGTTTGAAATAAAATAGTGCAACTTGTTTGATAAAGCTTCCTAATTTTGTTAATATTATTTCAGAAAACTCTAGCTCTCAACAGACAGCAATGGCTGATTGTATGAAGAAGATAGAAGACCTCAAAAAAGATATGGATGCAAAAGATAAAGAGATAGACAAATTAAAGAAACAGGCAGAAAATATTAGTAAATTAGAACAAGACAAAAATAAATTGCTCAAAGAGGTAATCACAATTTCCTTGTGCCAAATTGAACCTTCAGATACACTCAATTTTCATGTATGTTATGTCTTGCTTGTATAGGTTGGAGATAAAGCTAAGAAGATAGGAGATTTAGAGAAGAAGTTAAAAGAAGCTGATGAAAAATGTAAACGATTTGAGAAGCAGCTCACAATACGAAAGGAACGCGTGGCTACATTAGAAAAAGAGGTTAGTGTCTCAGAATAAAAGTCTTGATTCGACTTTCACGATTAAACATTCCATGATGAATCTTACATGCTTTAGAGTTTTTTGGAGAGTGCAGTATTCAAATCCTAAACCACAGATTATTTTTAGTCAGATTTAAGGTTGTCTTAATTTGAATCAGAAATTGTCTTAGGTAACGTTGGATCATGCATGTCTATAAAAAGCTATTACACTTTTTTGTCATATCTATGATATTTATAAATGTCATTTTTACATTAGCTCTCAGAAGAGAAGGAGCAAACAGAAGCACTGGCTAATTCGCACAGACGTCTATCTGTTGAACTCACAAGCGAAAAAGATGAAATACATACAAAACTGTTCAAATCTGAAAACAAACTTATGAGTTTAGAAACAGAAATGAGAGAACTGAAGACTGATTACGAAAGTAAAATTACAAATTTGGAGTCGACTATAGCCGCTAAAGATATTCATATTAAACAACTGGTATTTAATTGATTTATGGAGTGGATTTTTTACCACTGCATGTGACCTTGATTTACTGCCCCTGAAACCTTGTAGTCTCATAATATTTTTGCGTTTTATTTATATTTCTCTCTATCAGAATGAAAAAGCCTACACGACCCATGTTTGCACATCCACGCTTGTTATTAAATTATTCAATTTGAAAATGATTTTGTAAAAAAAATTGTAGTACTTATTCCTAAAATAAATTGTCTAAACGAACATGACAGTGAATGTTAAAATCTTACAGGAGGATGCATTGCGGGAGACATCAAATCAAAAATACGACGAGGCAATATCGTCGGTAGAAATGGCACAAATGCAAGGAAAATTAGATAAGACGCTAAAAGACTTCCAAGAAAAAGAAGAAGAACTGACTTCAGCCAAACAAGAGCTTAGTAAGACTGAGAAGGAATTATCCACATTGCAAACAGAAACATCCCGCATGAAGTCTGACCTCACTAAACTAGAAAATGAAAAGAAAGACCTAGACAATAAGTTACAGACAGAGAAGAAAGAATCTGGGTACTGGGAGAGCAAAGCATCGGAGCTGGAAACTGACCTGCAGGTATGTTTAACCATCCCCACCCATTTTAAGAAAACGAGGTCTTGCATTTAGATAATTGGAACGTGTCGACGTAACTGCGACTTCTCTTCGACCGAACTGAACCTTTTAACCTGTATGGATCTTTAGAATAAACATACCCTTTGTTTGAATAAACATACAAGCAGACAGACAAAAGTTCTAGAAATGTTTCTTTCGTATAATACATTTTGGAAAAAGTTTTACAGCTGTTACTGTTTCATTGTTTCGATAGATATATTAGGATTTAAGAAGGCTGCCCCGGTCTTATTGGTGACCACCAGTCGCCTTGCATAATATTTGGCTTTGTAATTTTAGGCAGATAGAAAGAAACTGGAGCGCATGCGTATAGCCCACGATAAAGATATAAAGAACAAAGAAGCGGAATTAGCAACATTGAAGGGAAAATTAAAAGTTCTCGAGCAAAGTTCAGGCGCTGGCGCTAAGAGGATCGCCGATCTTAAGCAGGAGTTTGAAGAGAGTGTTAAGAGTAAGTATAATTTCATTACAAATATACCTACAGATATTCAACATTGCGTAACTTGCTCAACAATTACTCGACCTCTCTTAGTAGGTGTATCAAATGACAAAACACGTAAGAAAAGATAATTAAAATGATAATTTCAGAGTTGGAACATTCATTAGCAGTGGAGAAAGCAGAATACGATGAGTTAACCGGCAAATACGAGTTGTTAGAAGAAGAGCACGTAGTTACTAAAGCTCGACTGACAGTTGAAAAGGAACAAGCTCAAGGGTATGCACTTATTTATTTTTATTAATAGATAAAATAATAACTTAAATCAATGCTGGGCCGAACAGCTTAGAAAATTAGTAGACCATTCTTGTTATAATAATTAGAATAACCTTTTTAATATAACCATGTAAAAAAACATAATATACATGTTTTCCACAGAGAATTGATGCACGTTCAAAAAGAACTAAATGCGGCATTAGCAGAAATAAAGAGCCATCAAGATTCGTATGAAACACAATCTTCAGCATGGCATAAGGAAAAAGCAGAACTGCAGGTACTGTTTTAAACTCTTATTTTCGCGCAACCACGCCATTTAGGTATGTAGCAAAACGCATACGCAATAGCTTGCTGATAGCATCTTGAGCTGTCAAAACATTGTAAAATGAACCTTCATGAAAAGAAATTCGTGGTATGGAAATAAGTCATTCAATCATAATAAACATTATGCTAAATGTTAAAATAGCGAATCGCGTACAACGAGTATTCGTGCTCGCCCCACGGCTTTATTACAACAAGCTGTCCGGCAGCGACTTCGCCTACGTAGACTATTTCTCCCGTAACATTAAAAAAAACTAGCCTATGTCACTCCCTGAAAATGTAGCTATATTATGGTTTAATAAGAATTTTCATCGGTCCAGTAGTTTTGGAGCCTATGCAATACAAACAAACAAACAATTCAATATTTCCTGTTTATAATATTAATACAGAGTGCATCATTTTAAAATGGCAAATAAGGTTTAGGGGAAAAAAGGGCCCGTGTTTGTCTCACATTGAGACCATTTTACTGTATATCTTGTTGTGAATTAAATGTTCTTTTCTTTTGTTTCACATTTTCCAGTCTTTTAAAAATTGACTGTAGTATTCTTGTAGCTTAGTTAAATTTTTGCTGGACCTCACTGTGTTCGGGCCAATATTCTTTCAAATTCCATGTTCTAACCGGTATGAATGTCGAAACAGACGGAGATATCGTCCCTGCAAGAGCGGCTGTGCGGCGGCGGCTGGGAGGTGGAGCGCGCGCGGCTGACGGCGCGCCTGGAGCAGCGCGAGCAGGAGCTGCGCGCCGCCACCGAGCGCGCGGACGTGCTCGCGCACCACCACGAGCAGGCTAAGAAGGAGGTCGCTCATTTATTTCGTTTGTAGAACAGATCAACACGTTAACAGGTGCTTGGAGGGGCAGCATGCTACGTGCGCAATAGTCGACGCGCGAGTAATCCCCTGGTTTTGCAAGCGTCCAAAGTATGCGGTAAAGAACTGTTCAAATTGATTGCAATTGCTAAATTAAAAAAGTGGGTCGTCCCCAAAAATATTAAATTTTGTCGCGTCCGGGTGTTTTCATAATGGAAATTCTAAAAACGCTTTATTAACGTCTATGTATTTATTCAATTTTTAACTATTTCTAATTTACCACAACAAAGTTGAATTATTAACATTAAATTAAGAGCCTAGTTTAAAATCTCACACCTTTCCGCCTAAAACAGTTTTTAAGGTCCTAGTGAGTACCTATTAACACTTTCCCTTTTTATTTCCAGCTGGAAGAATGGCGAAAGAAATTAGAAGACTACGAAAGAGTATCCAAGATCCAGAGGAACCTGACCGCTGAGAACGCAGAACTGTCGCGCGAAGTAGCGGCACTACAAGCGCGTCTCGAACAAGCAGAGAAGTCGCGCCGGACCGAGCTGCTCGACACCAAGATGCGCTACGAGGGACAGATGAACTCCATGAGAGACGAACTGAAGTCGCTACACAACCAGGTTTGTAAATACAGGACCCTGCACTAGAAAAGGCAAATTTCCAGTCTTTCGGTGTTAATCTGTCTAGATACTCGTAGCAGCTCCTAGATTACTTTTTTTTTCTATCCAGGTGTCCAGATTCAAACGAGAAAGGGATAACTACAAACAGATGCTGGAAGCTGCGCAGAAAACGATGGCGGAAATAAAGAATAGCGACAAAAATTCCAGAATGCCGAGAACGACGTCAATATCAAGCACTGATGAGGTCAGTAATAAAATATTCGTTACCTTCATCATCATCCGTGCGGTCTATCCCGGTTGTGAACCCACACTGGTGTGTGTGGTCCCAGGGTCCGCCTTTTTTTATTTTCTTGGCCCACTTCGCGCGGTCTTGTGCATCCTCAGTGGTGAGTCTGTTGGCACGCATGTCACCCTTGACAACGTCGAGCCAGCGCTTCTTGAGCCGACCTCTTCTACCAGTACCTGGTGGGGGCGGCATGGCCAACCATTTGTTGCCCACGTAATTAGCCAATCTCCGTGGACATGACCATACCAACGAAGGCGGCACTCCTGCAGCTTGTCTGCGATGTCACGAACACTGCGATGCCAAGGAAACACTACAATATACCTAGCAATATACCTATTTCTTACTTAACACGTTCACGTATGTATGTAGGTAGTTACAAACCTACATTGGCTGACACCGACTCCAACAATAACAATAGTTGTACCTACATTATATTATCGTATAAGTTTTAGAAGAATACGCAATTATTTCTTTACTTTTTAGTGCTTTGTTTTGGAATAGTTTTTTTTAAGTTAGTTTTTTTTTTGGTAAAATTTTTGTCTATTTCTTGATTTTCAGTGAATAGTTCTTATTTATTCTATACATCGAAAAATCGTCCAATTGCTCTTAAGAATTGAAGAGTTCCGTTACTTTGTCATGGATCCCATAATTAGAACCTAACCATACTCTCATCAAACTACCCTTGAAGGTTTATCCTTTCCAATAAAAAAAGAAGCATCGAAATCGGTTGGCGGGATATTGAGTTATTCGTCCATTTGTCGCGCATATGGTTCATCTAGATTTATGTCTTATATGGATTTCCCATGGATGCCACTGTCAGAACTGGACCAAATTAAAATGAGACCAAACGGGCAGCATCAGCTTTCAAATAAAAAAAGAATTATCGAAATCGGTTGGCGTAATATTGAGTTATTCGTTCATATGTCGCGCATTTTGTCTAACTAGATTTAAGACTTATATGGTTTTCTCATGGACGCCAACGTCAGAACTAGACCAAATTAAAATGGGACCATTAGGGAAGCACCAGCTTTCAAATAAAAAAATAGTAATCAAAATCGGTTCACCCAGTCGAAAGTTATGACGTAACAAACAAAAAAAACATACAGTCGAATTGAGAACCTTCTCTTTTTTTTGAAGTTGGTTAAAAATAGGTATAT
The DNA here is from genome assembly GCA_947369235.1 of Udea olivalis. Taxonomy (NCBI): domain Eukaryota; kingdom Metazoa; phylum Arthropoda; class Insecta; order Lepidoptera; family Crambidae; genus Udea; species Udea olivalis. The sequence goes on along the minus strand of OX376341.1, from coordinate 9,883,816 downwards.
TGTAGTGTTTCCTTAGCTGACACCGACTCCAACAATAACAATAATTGTACCTACATTATATTATTATCGTTTAAGTTTTAGAAGAATACGCAATTATTTTATTACTTTTTAGTGTTTTGTTTCGGAGAGTTTGAAGTTGGTTTTTCGGGAGTAAATTTCCAGAAACAGCATTCATGTTCCTAGTTCAAGTAGCATGAGCGGTGCACTGCCAGTTACATAGACCTTGTATACTTTACATATATATAGTGGGTAGATTAATAGAAAGGCCAGGAATTAGGGTTTGCAGGACAAGTGTTGTTTGATAGAACAACGAGCGAGCTTGAAATTTGATCCATAAATCGCTCATTGCGCAGCTTCAAGGCCGGCGTGCTTTTTAGTTAAGTTTGTACCAGTGTTCGTGGACGTCGATTATTATTATTTTTTAAATGAAACTAGCGGACAATAATGTATTTTGATTTAGACATTGTCTGCATTTTTATTGTGTCCTTAAATGTGTTTTGTTGCGAAAGGAACGACAGTTATTTCATACATGTTTGAGTTTTTTTATCTGCTGTACTAGGAGGAATACCGCAACAAAGTGGCGATCCTGGAGCAGCAGACGGCGTGCCTGGAGGACGAGCTGTGCGAGGCGCGCATGCTCGCCTCCAAGCTCAAGACCGAGCTCGTCAGCGAGAGGTCCTCCGCGGAGATACGCATCGCTGAGATGCAGTCCAGACTCAATGAGGTACGGAATCAATGACAATTGTATTCAGTTTAATAAATTATTTTAGAAATACATTTTTATTTACGAACAAGACAGTACCTACATATTATAGCCCAGATCTTTAAATTAATACATAGTGTCCCAAGTTTGACAGAAAACGGAGAACGTTATAACCAGAACAATATTTGACTATTTTTGTATGGCATAGCCACTTGGCCACTTGCCGCCATTTTGTTTTTTTTTCAAAGTTTCCGCGAATGATGAAAGTGGTATATATGGATAGAGGTGACATAAACAAACAAAAAATGACTGATAATATGGTACCCTAAAGTGTCACGTTTCCGAGTTATTTGAAGGGAAAGATGGATATGAAAAAGGTGATAATAATTATCTACTAATTATGTGGTTTTTCTGTGTTACACTGTCAATACAACAGTTTTCAGGACATTTGAACCATTGGGTATGTGTATTATTGCATTTTTATGGAGTGAACATTTGAAAATGCTCAAAATTATGAAGATAATGTGGATTTAACCTGTATTTTGGTAAAATAATCTGCAAAAATGATTCAAATTAAAATCAATAATACTTTGTTGCATAGGAAAAATACAATTTTAAAGTGACAGCACAGGATAGGCAATTAGTAACCTTATCGCTTTTAGCGATTTATTCTAGACCACTGGGATGTGGTGAGGTTGCGGAAAAAGATAATATACTGTTCAAATGTCTTAATATCTGTCATTTTGCTATCAAAATAACACGAAACGCCTCATAACTAGAAAGTAGAGTAGATTTTTAATGAAAGTCACCTTTTTTATATCGATCTTTATCTTCAAATAACTCGGAATCGTGACACTTTAGGGTACCATATTTCGAGACATTTTTTGTTTATTTATGTGTCCTCTTTCCAAATATACTACTCTCATCGTGTGCGGAAACATCGAGAAAAAAACAAAATGGCGGATGAGTAGCTATGCCACAAATGTTCAAACCCCTTTATATTATTATATATTCTTTTTAAACTTACATGGTTACCAACATAAGAATAGTTATAGTGCGTGAACAAAATTACGGGCTCACCGTCACGCGGCTTTATCCGCGCGAAACTGCTCCGAGAATGAATGCGCCATAAGATTACGGACACGGAGTCTAAGTCAGGAGGTGTAGAGCGGTGGCGGCAACGGCGCGGGGACTGGCGCGTTTAATTCAATGCATAGAATATGTGACTGGAGTCCAGATCGCCGTTCTCGCCCTGCAATCGTTGACTCCGTGACTGCGGCCTAATTGCGTTGATTAATGTATTTTTTTTGTTTTGCAGTACGAAGAGGAGCGGCTGCTGTCGTCCGGCCGGGCGCGCGTGGCGGGACTGGCCACGCGCATGGAGCTGGCGTGGCACAAGGAGCGCGACGAGCAGCAGCGCCTGCTGCAGGAGACCTCCACGCTCGCGCGCGACCTGCGCCAGACGCTCTTCGAGGTCACGCTTCTGTCTGTTCACTAACACTGTTCTGTACGCTCGAGCAGTGATGCACGCACTGTCCGTGCATCACTGTGTCTATGCGTGGCGGGACTGACCACGCGCATGTAGCTGGCGTGGCACAAGGAGCGCGACGAGCAGCAGCGCCTGCTGCAGGAGACCTCCACGCTCGCGCGCGACCTGCGCCAGACGCTCTTCGAGGTCACGCTTCTGTCTGTTCATTAACACTGTTCTGTACGCTCGAGCAGTGATGCACGCACTGTCCGTGCATCACTGTGTCTATGCGTGGCGGGACTGACCACGCGCATGTAGCTGGCGTGGCACAAGGAGCGCGACGAGCAGCAGCGCCTGCTGCAGGAGACCTCCACGCTCGCGCGCGACCTGCGCCAGACGCTCTTCGAGGTCACGCTTCTGTCTGTTCACTAACACTGTATTGTACGCTCGAGCAGTGATGCACGCACTGTCCGTGCATCACTGTGTCTATGCGTGGCGGGACTGACCACGCGCATGTAGCTGGCGTGGCACAAGGAGCGCGACGAGCAGCAGCGCCTGCTGCAGGAGACCTCCACGCTCGCGCGCGACCTGCGCCAGACGCTCTTCAAGGTCACGCTTCTGTCTGTTCACTAACACTGTTCTGTACGCTCGAGCAGTGATGCACGCACTGTCCGTGCATCACTGTGTCTATGCGTGGCGGGACTGACCACGCGCATGTAGCTGGCACAAGGAGCGCGACGAGCAGCAGCGCCTGCTGCAGGAGACCTCCACGCTCGCGCGCGACCTGCGCCAGACACTCTTCGAGGTCACGCTTCTGTCTGTTCACTAACACTGTTCTGTACGCTCGAGCAGTGATGCACGCACTGTCCGTGCATCACTGTGTCTATGCGTGGCGGGACTGACCACGCGCATGTAGCTGGCACAAGGAGCGCGACGAGCAGCAGCGCCTGCTGCAGGAGACCTCCACGCTCGCGCGCGACCTGCGCCAGACACTCTTCGAGGTCACGCTTCTGTCTGTTCACTAACACTGTTCTGTACGCTCGAGCAGTGATGCACGCACTGTCCGTGCATCACTGTGTCTATGCGTGGCGGGACTGACCACGCGCATGTAGCTGGCACAAGGAGCGCGACGAGCAGCAGCGCCTGCTGCAGGAGACCTCCACGCTCGCGCGCGACCTGCGCCAGACGCTCTTCGAGGTCACGCTTCTGTCTGTTCACTAACACTGTTAACAATGACTTCACCATTGCGTCTTGCGAGCACGTAAACGCGAAATTGTATGGCATCGAGTCAGCGCCACCTAAGCAAAATGTTGCCCGATTTTACATGGTGAAGGCAGTGACGCACGGACAGTGCTACTCTGCTGTCACGTTGCTTTATTGCAATGACGCCCCAGACCTTATATCAGAGGGTATCGACACGCACCACGCACGTAAAGCGTGCTTTGTTTTGAATCATGTAAATACACACTTCACGTAATCCGAATCCTAATTTAAAGCAAGGCTCTTAGCGCTTCTTCTACGAGTATGAAACTTGGTAATTGGCTTTTTCGTAGCTGACATTAAATTAATATTACAGGTTGAACGCGAAAGAGACAAAGAAAGGCTAGACATGAAGCGGAGGATAGATCAGCTGAAGAGAACCACCGAGGAAGAAACAGAAGAAGCCAAGAAGAAGGTTTGTCCATATTGCCAATTTAGGCATAGATATCACAGAGACACAATTTAGGCAGTAACTAATGTTTAATCGTCGTAGGTACTAAGCAATAAGGTGCCGCAGAGAAACAGTTATGAGCTAATTTATTTTATAAGTAGGTACCACAGCTTTGTGAGCATTTTATAAGGGTAGTCAGATTCGCCGCGCTTAGGCGTATCAATGATTAATAAAAAAAAATGGCAAATTATCGCTCTAAACATATGCATTTTAAAATATGTTTATATTAGGGGTTAAAGTATGAAATTGCCGTTTTATTGTAATAGGTTCTTTGAATTGACATAGAATCTTCATGGTTTGAGGTTTTCGAATGAAAATTTTTTCACATGGTTTCTATGATGTTCTTCTTTTAAAAACTGTGAATCATTTGAATATCGACTTTCAATTGTTTTTGTTATTAAACTTAGACAAGAAAGATAGATACTGCGAAATACTGCGAAGTGATTTTTGAATACGAGTTCCGACGCGGAAGTAACGCGGCAGAAACAGCCCGTAATATCAATGTTGGCGTTTGGAGAGGGGCCTGCTAATGAACGCACCGTGTGATTTTGGTTTAAACGCTTTCGTGATGGAAACTTCGACTTGAAGAACGAGCCACGAGGAAGAGCACCCACACAGGTGAATAACGATGAATTAAGAGAGATGGTGGAAGCCGATCCTAGTCAAACTACCCAGGAATTAGCGGCATGGTTTAACGTTAACTTACCCACAATATTGACTCATTTGCGTCAAATCAATAAAATAAAAAAATACCAAAAATGGGTGCCTCATGATTTGACTGATCTGCAGAAAGAAACGCGTGTTGAAACTTGTGTTGCCTTGTTGAATCGGTACAGAAATGAAGGAATATTGCATCGAATTGGGACATGTGATGAAAAGTGGATTCTTTATGATAACCGTAAAATAAAAATGCAATTACTGACCCCAGGTCAAACGCCACAACAGTGTCCTAAAGCAAAACTTACCAATAAAAAGGTAATGGTAACTGTTTGGTGGTCCCAGCATGGTGTTATTCACTATAGTTTTCTCCGATCTGGTCAAGCAATAACGGCAGATGTCTATTATGCCGAACTCCGAACAATGTTGGCAAAACTAGCAGTAAAACAGCCCCGACTCATGAATCGATCTTCACCATTATTGCTCCATGACAACGCGTGACCTCATACACCACAAGAACCCATTTTGACCCTTCAGGAACTGCAGTTAGAAACCATTCGATATCCTCCGTATTCGCCAGACCTTGCTCCAACGGACAACAATTTTTTTCGTGATTTGGACAATTATCTACGTGACAAGAAGTTTTCTTCCCAGGAGGCAGTACGAAATGCTTTCACACAGTTTGTGCAGTCTAGATCCTCAGAGTTCTATCGCAAAGGCATAAATGACCTTCCTATTAGATGGCAGCAATTTACAGATAATAATGATAACTATTTTGATTAAATAAATTTGTTAAAAATTAAAAAATAAACAATTTTGATTTTCAGTACAAATCGGCAATTTCATACTTTAAACTCTATTATTATTGTTGAAATTATTAGAATAAATACAGAAATTAACTTTGAGAAAATCTTTTATTATTTTATAGAGCACACACTTTTTACAAGCATTGTAAAAGACAGACATTAAGACATTTTAAAAAGGAAAAATAACAACCTTTGTGGCGTTCAACCAAAACGCTAATAAGTATGAATAAGATTATAAATTTACCAAATTACAACAATTATAATATTCGAATTTATTTTATCACTTTTGTCTTACTCGTTCGTTCTAAATCTCTCTGCCGAAGGTTGTCTGGAAGAGATCGCGGCGGTAAGACCGCCTAAATAAAAAAATACTTGTTACTTTTGTTCCTGTTGTATTTTTTTTTTACGACACGGTTGGCGCAGTGCGCTGTGTCACGGTTTTACACCTTGATTTGTGTAGTGTCCCGGGTTCGATTCCCGGTCGGGTCAATTCAGGAAATGATATTTTCTGAATTGACTCGGGTCTGGGTGTGCTGGGAGACGCCCCTGGCTTAATTCCCTGTCTGGTACCTCGTAACACTAGGATATTTATCCTTACTTCGAGACCATGACAAGTGGTGTGTTGTTTGGCGCATATTTATTTTATTTATTTAATTGTCTTATCATAACATTCCTTATTTATTTGTACGTATTTACTCAGTAGCTATATACCTTGTAGGTGTCGGAGCTGCAATGCGACCTGCTGGAGCTGCGCGACGCGCACGCCAAGCTGCGCACGGCCAACGAGAAGCTGCGCCGCGACAAGGAGCGCAACGACCGCGACCGCGACCAGAACAAGCTGCTGGTGGGCTCGCTCAAGCGCGCGCAGCAGGTATGTCTATGTCAAGATGACCTCACTCCACCTGATGGAAAGCAGTCGTGAGGTCCAGATATGAGGATAACAAGCACAATAATGCAAAGCAATTACTGAGCTGGCCATACTCATCTTGAAGGCCTGTCCTGGCACCGGTTAGTGCAGTGTTGATCCCGGAACGCGACCTAACCCAGATAGGTCAGAGTTACTTGGCGGGTTTTACGCAACTGCATGGTGGTAACATCAACCGGCCGACATAATATATCTCTCACCTGGAGAGCAGATGGCCTTCTGCAGAGCTCCAGGGCGATGGGGCGGTGGAAAGTATTATTTTGAAGTGCCGCCACCACCACGCACACTTCTGTGCTAATAATATTAAGAGGAAAGATTTGATTGTTGTTTGTATTGATTAAGCTCCGAAACTACTGGACAGATTTTAAAAATTCTTTCGCCAATATGAAGCTACATTATCAGGAAGTGACATGCCATATTTTATTATGATTGAACAAAACATTCAATGAAAAATAATAGTATATGTAAATCAAGTCTGAGAAAAATTAAAAATAATAGTATATGTAAATCAAGTCTGAGAAACGCGGACGAGATTTGCTGCTTTACCGACGCCGTGGCGTGCAATTACTTTTGAACGAAGTCTGTCGAGGCAGCTAGTAGAAATATATGTATGTAGATAGAGAATGTATGTGTTGCAACAACAATCCATACACGCGTGTTTAGGCCTTCCTTTCGAACATCGGCATCGTCAAATTTTAATTTTAGATTTTAACCTGTTAACCGCCAAGTACGCCCTCAGTTGATTGTGCCTCCAGCGGCGGACACGTGTTTAATAAATTAGAAGGGGGGGAAACAGATAACAAAGACACAGATACAAATTGCTTAGGAGACTTCAGCGGCGCTAGAGGCACAAAAATGGTAAGTTGCATATTATATACAACTCTGGCGGTAAATGGGTTGAATAATTTTGCTCTATGGGTTTTATTTAACATTGATCTAAAAACCGTCACCCAACGTTATGTGACCCCTAAAGTTAGGCTGTCCTGCTGTCCCAGAAGACGATATCAAAATGGAGACTTGACAATTTACATTTTATCAAGACTGCTTAATTTTAATTGCTGGAATCAATCGTGCGAACTATTAAATTATATGCTACTGTGAAAATTTAGCAGCAAAAGGTGCAAAAAAGGATTGAGATGACAAGATAGTATTTACCTTCCCAGGAGGATGACAGAATAATAGCTCAGCTTCTGGAGACGATCGAAGACCTCATGAAGCAGACGCCAGAGCTGTTCCGCGCCGAGGCCAGCGTCAAGCCCGAGAAAAGCCTCCTCACGCCGACGCCGCCCAGGAGAAATAGGGTGAGTTAGGGGCTACGTCTGCGGTTTGTGTTCACAGCTGTGCGGATGCACATATTGCATCCAACAGCGATGGCAGTAGCTGTATAGGAATCAGTTCTGCAATTAATGATGATTCTGCTTTGAATACGGTGACTAACTGTATTAATCGCGAAAAGTATTGCTTAAAATCATAAGTCAATATCAGTGGAAATGCACTTCACAAATCAACTGGTGAATCTAAACACGAAATCTATACCAAACGCTATTTTTGTTCGTTCCAAGTCGCAAACATCTAATCTAATGTATGTATATTTAAGAAACAATCAAGCTAAAGAAATCAATGTTCTATCTCATAGATCGCATCGTCACTTACGATCAGGTGCGATTGCGATCAATTGACTGTCTAGTCAAGAATGAAAAAAAAACATGCTGAAGAATTTAAGGACAAAGGGTCGCGTCACATACAATTTGGTCAATGGAATAAAGGGTCAGAATGATAGTTAAAGACTTTCGTTTATGATCTGCGTTTACATTTTGCAATGCTTTTTTTTATTTTCTAAAGATAGCAAAACTAGAATAAGTCCAATTTCGGCCCTCGATGTCGAAATTTGTTATTTTAGTTTTCCAATTTAGATAATCTGTGTCGTTGCAGTCGTCGAAGTCCCGGTCCCGCTCTGCGACCCCGGAGGGCGCGGAGGGCGCGGAGGGCGGCGCGGCGGGCGCGGCTGCGACGGCCGCGCGCCTGCGCCGCCTCACGGACGAGCTGCGCGCCTCGCGCATCGCCGAGCGCGCGCGCCGGCACAGCGCCAGCGCCAGGCGGTAAGGAACGATTGGCCAATCGAATCACCCATGCTTCTATCCTTTCACCCACTCAGAACCGTCATTTACTAGCGAGAAAAGAGTTAACGTCATGATGGCACATGTAGTTTCTCTATCTTTGATGATATATATTTCCAACAATAGTACCTAAACTGTACTAAATAGTACTTACATAGAACTGCACTACCTACAAGATGGATGTTCTTTGCTACAAGGTACTATTTAGGTACAGATGATTTGTATAGGTACCGAAATGGTAGTCATAGCTATTTACATGATATAACAATACACATCAGGATGGCAGCTGTATGAGACTTTTTATTTAAAATTTAAAGCGTTTAGTCACATTTTATCTCTTAGTACTATTTAGTGCAGTTAGGAACAATTGTTCAAAATATGTTTAATTAAAGATATAGAGACTACATGTGCCATCCTGACGTTCACAAGAAAAGATAGGTGTTGCAGACTGCCTCGTCGATTCCGCCGCTAGCGTGCACTCCCGTTTACCTAACTACCGACTTGATATAAGTACCTAGTTACAGGGCTTGGGAGAGCCCAAAGTCTACAACTCCGGGTTCTGATGTTTAACATTCAGAACCACCTACTTCAAGACATCGGCCTGTCTGACTGACCGGCACCCTACACTAAAAAAGTAACAAAATGTGACTCAAATCATGGTTAGGTAAACAATATTTCTAAAACATTCAATGTGCGATCGATCATGTAGCACTCCTATCAGAGCATAGAAGAGTATTGCAGCTACTTTTGGCATCTTACCTCGTCTATGCCCCAGGCCCACTGACCTTCTGTATGTCTACCATAAGTTGACACCAATGGCAGCCGCTGTCTTTCGCGTAAACCGTTCTGATGTATTTATACGGGATTTCGATTCAACACCCCTAGTGATATAAAAAGAAACCAAAAACGGCATACAAATTTCTGAACGCAACGATCGCCGTACACGTAATGGCAACCCATGGTAGAAATATTGACTGTTCGATGCCGTAAACGTACTTTTACGAATAAGCTGGAGTCCGGGTGTGCTGGGAGGCAGCCCTGGCTAAAATACTTATCGGAGTACCTCATAACATAACAATATTTTATACTAATGTACCCACTGCCTGTCCGCAGGGCGATGTCGACGGAGCCGCGCGACTCGCTGTCGGTGGCGCCGGCCCGCACGCCGACGCGCGCGCCTTCGCTCAAAAAGCGTTCTATCTCCTTGGAACAAACCACTAAGGATCAGGTAATAATATTCATCACCCTCGTAATTCCATTTAACTTTAACAAAAAGTTAATACTAGGCACTCACTACTGTCTCACACATCGTGGCCTCTGATGGCTTTGAATAAAATCAGCCCCCCGATTCAGAACGAAGTTATCGACCGATTCGGTGAATTTGTTTAAATTATAGTAAATGATCCGCTAAGCGGTAGCAATCAATATTTTAATATGTTAAAGCCAAAGGCCCTAAGTTTTCATGATTCAAATTAGATAAAACCTACCCTACTTAAAAAATATAATTGAAAATGAAAGAAAATAACTGAATCGGTCGTTAACTTTGTTCTGAATCGGGGGGCAGTACGTCCACCACGAGTTGCCACTTTAAATTTACATTATCGTTCGCGTAAAAAATTGTATTGGGATTTGAAATGATATGACATGACAAAGTCAAATTCCAATACAATTTTTTACGCGAACGATAATGTATATTTAAAGTGGCAACTCGTGGTAGACGTACAGTAATGTGCTCCATCCTCTGAGTTCATGCAGATTGTCGTGCACCATATCCTTCTAGCGATTCCAGGTTGAACTACTGGTAATCCCGTGTTAGGTTGATTTTAGATCTTCACACCCCGATCCTCCGCTAGAGATATAGCCGGCGAAACCAGTGCCTAGGTTTTTCTATTTGAGGTTCCAGCAAATCTCTCCTATGAATGTGGTTATCCAGTGGTCATGGTCGAGTAATACCACACTTTTTTTTCTGCGCACACTTTGTTAATTTTCTACTTATTTAATGTGAACACAGAGCCTGATCTGGAAGACGGTAGAAGACAGCAGCGTGTCGTCGATGCAGTCGCTGGACGGCGATGACGTGCGCCACTTCACCATGCAGCGGGACACCAGCCTCGACAGGTAACTAATCTACATGTGTAATACCAAACAAAATATATAACCAACGATTTTAATGACTGCCAAAACTTACACGATTTTTAAAAGGTTAAGCAAAAAACACAAAATACAATTTTTGGTCCAGTTAAAACCAATGTGATCTTATGTGGCTACAAGCATAATTGTTAGCCACATGTTTTTTTTTCTGGGTTAAATCGAACACACAGTCCACAACCTTCTGCGCTACGGGCAGGCCATTTAGCTTTTGCGCTTACGAGTCAAACATTGAAGTGAATCTATTAAAAATCGCTGTCTTACCTCATCTGCTAGTTGACTATAAGTTTTTTTTTTTCAATAGCCGGCTGTCCGGCGGGTCCACCCAGAGCGAGGTCTTGCCCTCGGATAAGAAGAAAAAGAAGAGTATTTTCGGCAAATTGAAGAAGTTAACCAAATCACGCTCCATCGATGATCAGGCCGATCCCGAAGTGGTGGAATTCAGGCCAATCGGCACTGTATCACAGGTAAATAGATGTATTTAACAAAGGTCCTTCTTTCAGATAAAGGACTTATGTAGGCTGGAAGTCCTTTTTGTAGGACAGTCTCAGAGTTAAATACAGCCTTACCATACCTTGATTTTTTTAAGAACTCTAAAAAATCCAAATAATTACTCTAAATAACCCAAATCATCATCTTCCGTGCGGTCTATCCCGGTTGTGAACTCGCACTGGTGTGTGTGGTCCCAGGGTCCGCCTTTCTTATTTTCATGGCCCACTTCGCCCGGTCTTGTGCATCCTCAGTTGTGAGTCTGTTGGCACGCATGTCTCTTAACGACGTCGAGCCACCGCTTCGATCTCCGTGAGACATGACTATACCAACGAAGGCAGCGCTCCTGCAGCTTGTCTGCGATGTCACGAACACGAAGGCTGCCGCGGATGTGGGTGTTGCGCACGCGATCTTTGCGTGAGACTCCACACATCCACCGCAGCATCTTCATTTCCGTGACGCGCAGCTCCTGCTTGTGTCGCTTTAGTAACGGCCATGTTTCACTGCCATATAAAAGGACAGGCCTAATGAAGGTCTTATAGTCTAAATAACCCAAATAATTACTTTAAAAAAGAACTCAAAATCACCAAGATAATTGATTTTGCATTATACCCAAAATCAATCATCTTAGAATACTAACGAAGTCTTCCTGTGTCATCAGGGTTCCGACTCGGATATGAGTGCGGCGGGAAGCAAGCGGGACCTGCGCGGCCGGCTGTCGGATATGTTCAGCAGGAAGGGACAAGCGTCGCGCGCTAACAGGTAATTGCAACTGTACCAAACAAAACTTTCAACGCCCTATGCGTTTCTTACTTACTTGTTTTTATTGAGTAGTGTTTATTTTTCATAAGCTATCGAGCTTCTAGTTTTAAGAGTACTTCCAATCCAGTTACACCTACCTAGGTACATTTCTGGAGTAAATCCTATGAAATAAAAAAGAAACTGTATACATTCCCTAGGCTGCAGTACAATTTGAGACAGAAGTGATTTTAGTGCGCTCGAAAGAGTGCCGATTGAATGAAGGTGTAACGTAACAAGTCATGTCGTTCACTCCGCAATCTTGCTCTTACGGCCTCTTTGCTCCCGGGCGTAGCTGCGTAAGCGTATAGAAGTGTTTTTATAAGATATACTACTTTCGCCGTATGATGATATCCCTGACAGTTTATAATTGTCAATTATAGTAATGTAACGACTAAAACTTAATCGAGTTGGCAAAGGAAATGTAATCAGTGTTATTTTTAATTTTCAAATAAATTCTTAATAAACGGGTTCTATGGCTAATAAGTTATAGAATAAAACGCGGTATGTCGAAAATAATAGTTAAAAATAGGACACAAGGCAGACGCACTCGTACTGATGCGAATGACGTGATTACAAAATGGTCGCTCTTATTCATCGATTTTTTGTCGATTTTGTAGTTTCAATACACAATTGAATGAAGTTCCTTTTCACGCAGGAATCGCTATCAGGCGCTGTAAAGATATATCAATTTAATTTAATTTATTTCATTTACTAACAGTTAATAATAATAACAATAATTTACTGGATAAGTTTCGAATGAACAATAGTTTTTTAATAGTTTATAACGTTTTCTTTTGCCAGTTTCTTTTTATTGAGTTTGAAATAGTATGCGTGACACGGAACAACGAGAACTGTCAGGCATCATAAAGTGAAAATAGTATATATAGGGCAGTGAACTATTCGCCATGGTCAAAAAGTAGGAATTTGAGATTTGCAGAGCAGTATACATAATAGATTTTGGTTTGACCAAAAGGAGATTGTTCTGTTTGCAGCAAGGACAAGAGTCCGGAGCGTCCCGCGAGCGCGATGGCGAGCGTGGGCGCGCGGCCGCTGCTGCGCAACTCCAGCCACTCGCTGCTGCCGAGGGCAGAACCAAATAAATCGGTATAAATAAATAAATATGCGCCAGACAACACACCTCTTGTAATGGTCTCGAAGTAGGGATTAATATCCCTGTGTTACGAGGTACCACACAAGGAAATAAGCCAGGGGGGTCTCCCAGCACACCCAGACCCGAGTCAATTCAGAAAAGATCGTTTCCTGAATTGACGCGACCGGGAATCGAACCTATAGCTATAGCGCACTACGCTAATCGTGTCATACTAACATTTATTTTTCGTTTGTTAGAAGAAAGTTTTGAACAAAGGCCATTGGGCACCTTACTATGGAAACTACACCCCAGCTGTACAGATTTAAAGTAGGGTGGATTAGACAGATAAATCTCTAGTATTGTCTAATATGTTTTTATAAGGCCACCGGTGCATCTATTTGTTCTTGAGGTCTGGTCCAAGATAGGCATATCTCACATAACAACAAATAACAAAGTTATTCTACGCATTTTTTCACAAACCGGGTTACATTACGCCTGGCTTAAAAATATTTTGCGTTTCTTATACGCCTGCTAAATATTTTTTTTTCATAAACTGCCCTTTTTTCCACAGAACCAAGCGCCGAGCCGAGCGGCAAGCGCGACCCCTGCAGCGAAGAGGAAAGGGAAATAACTAATAATATTCGTGTTTCGCTTTATTATAGTGTATTTATCCATTCTCCTACGACTTCCACATAGCATGTAATATCACAATACATATCAATTTCTGTATAACTATCGATAAAACGGTTCCGGTGGCATCTCTATAATTAATTAAGTCAGCTGACAACTACACGAAATATTTTGTACTAAAGTGTTTATCCGGTTTTATTCTGAAAATTCCACTAGAGTTTAGTGTGAGCTCCTATAAATACTTGAACGCTCTGTAGCAGTGGCTTCGATGGGATACGATAGTATTGTGATGTTGGTTTCTTGTCTGATCCACTGCAGCGCATCAGTTAAATTTTTTTCCCATAATTTTAGTTTTATTAGTTACCAGAATCCAGTGTCTACTACATAAATTATGCAGAAATTCCTTCGCTTTACACCTCCACGGCTCATAAAACGATAGTTATGCAAGGCTAGTTTTTACATTAGTCACAATATATTCATACAGTGACGGCCTACAATTATTCTAATTCCTATGTCCTCTTCATAGTTAACATCGTAAGGATTCTGGCGTGAATGTATCACGTCGGGAAGTTCAGTAGCCACGTTTGTAGTTATGTACTTGTAATTTTCTTAATAAAATTGTTGAACGAAACTGTATTATTAATAGCTATAAATGAGTTATGAAGTGCAATTGGTTTTTTCCTCTTGAAGTTTATAACTAAATGATGTTACATTAAAAGCTTTATTTTGTCGTATTTCACGCTGGAATACTGTAGTTTGCCATATTGTTTTGGTTCTTTTTTTGATTCAAGAGTGGCGAAGGGAGAGGTGGCTGCAATCAAATGTGCTTTATGAAACCATGCAAATATTACTCAGTTATTGACAAAAGTTCTTAGCATCAGACTAGGTAGAGATGGTCGTCGAATTTTAAAAGCTTCAGCTCTCGACTACGCAATCAAAATGAGTAAAATGAAAATAAAAATTTGTATCATCTGTCTATTTCAAATATTTTTACAATAGATGCCAGATGAGAGAATCGGTTCATATAAAAATTAAAAACCAAACAACAAAAATAATGACTAAAATAAATTGTGGAGTTGACCTTTAGTCGCTGGGACTAGGCGAGTAGTAAATGCCTTGCGTGTGGCGCGGGGGGAGGCGCGGCGCGGGGGGCGGCGCGGGGGGCAGCGCGGGGGGCGGCGCGGGGGGCGGCTAGCTCTGGTCCATGAGGTTGGCGTCGACGCCAGCGCCGCCCGCGGAGTCCTTGAGGATGGACTCGAAGATCGGCTGCAGGTCCGGGAACGACTTTATTTGCGTCACGAAGTCCATCAGGTGTGGGTTCTTTTCTGAAAGTTAATAGAGGTGCATTAGAACAATATACGAACAATTTTACGACACATTAATATCCCAAGAAGTTCTGCAGTGTAGTTAGAGGCTTTACTCTTCCGTGATCTCGAATAAGACACGTTTAGTTAAAAGAGGAAGGCTCATACGCGAACTCGAAACTTATCGCGTGGCACGACCCCTAAACAAGCGCCGCTCACACGAATCCATTTTAGCTGTTAGAGCGCATGGTCGCAAATCGCCGATATAAAATTCAATTAACAAATACGCGAGCATCGGCGGCCTACTGTCATGAGCCCCTCGGTGGGTTGAGGCGGCCAGGCGTACCTTTACTGCGGAGTAGCAAATGCCTAGTACAAATATAGATAGAAAATTGTGCACTGGTAAGACCTGCGCAGACAACGGACTATCCGCGACGTACTTTTTTGTCTGTCAAAATATATCCCTTACAAACTGTATCGAGCAACGCACACGAATGACTAAAAGTACGCCGAACAAAAAGTCCGCCGAATAACCGCGAACGCCCACGGAGCGGACGGATTCAAGTGCGCGGGTGTCTGCGAAAAAAATAAAACTAACGAACTATGAGCAGTCAACGCACACGGCGGTGTCCGCGTTAATAACTAATTCGAAATAAAGGGATGGACCGAGTATTCTCTTTTAAAACATCTTCTCTTTTTCTTAAACTTCATGTAAATTACAGCACAACTCTCTCGGACAACAAATGATAGCATTCCGTGTGCATTGAGTCCGTGGCATGCGAGCGGCGGACTTTTTAATCGCGGAGCTGACTTTTTCTCCGCCGCGGACTAAATTCCGTCGTCAGCACTGCTTTAAAGTCTGAAAACAAAAATTCACTTGCCTACAAGTTTGTCCTCAACCTAGTTAAGAATGCAGAAGTGACACTAACCAGCCTCGGGTATCTGCAGCAGCGCGGCGGCGGCGCGCAGCGCGGAGCGCTTCAGCTCGTCCTGCTTCTCGTACTCCTGCTTCACGGAGTTCGCCTTCACCTTCATCGTGCACGTCGCCCGCAGCGGCTCCACTAAGCTTTCTAGCCCTGTGGAGATAGGAATCAGCGTGAAATTCCACTCGTTTTGAAACTCAACCTATGTGTCCGTTACCTTAGCAATAAGTCATTTCATTTTAAGAATTGAATGATCAAGAAAAAAGAGCAGTAACTTACGTGAACATAGAGAATACAATTTAATGGTATGCAATGGTATGGTACATGTACCGATACACTAGCAAGCGGGATGGCCCTAAACTCTTCACAAAATAAAAGGCCCGTTTTGACAGTTCACGCCCATGAAGTTCTCTATTTTTTACCGATCGAAATGTTCTGAAGATGATTAAATTTTTCACCGCTCACTCGGCTAAGTGCTGTGCATAACGATTTTTTCTGATTTTCCACAGACTAAATAATCGGTTAAGGAAAAAATTAAATCGATCAAGATATTTTTTTTAGGCTTACTCGCACTCGGCCGGTTTTATTTATTTAAATAAAAGTGTTAGACCAATGAGGGTTTTCGACACTTTTTCTGCCACCAGCCCTCGCTGCTGTTGCGTAAGATATAAACAGCTGTCAGATCAAATAGATTCGTACCGAAAATATAATTGTTTTTTGAAATTCTATTGTATTTGGAGATGCTATTGATTTTATAATGAATAAATGACAAAAATAAATCGCCGAACTGGAAATTGAGCTCAAAAACAGAGGCGCAAAAGCCACTGGTACTAAGGAAAAGCTCATTGAAAGGTAACTTAAGGTACTAGTATTTGTTTACTCGATTTGATTTGGTTTCTTAACTTCTAAATTGCAACTTAATAAAGTTGTAGTTTAATATTGTATTTTAATAAAGCATAATAAACCATACTTTATTAATGTGCAATAATCAAATACAACTTACGAAACCCGAGAAACTATATTAATAAAGCATTGTAAAGCATGCTTTATTAACATACATTAATCAACGAGGGTATTTTTTTGTTGGAGTAAATTTATCACTGCGAATGGCTACAAGCCACTGTTTAATCGGTATTTATCTGCCGTAGGAAACTTATGCCCTCCTGTTTTATTTGCACACATAGGCAGTGCACAACACTGAGGCCTTAATAAAACAATATTGCTATAGTAATGTTTAAAAGAATAAATGAACCAAAAAAATTGTCGGAAAATACAAATAATGTATGTATCTGACAGTTGATTGGCTCTGACGCTACAGTGGTGCCATCTCACGCAGGCTTTTTCAGAAAACCCTCATTTATTACTGAGTTTCACCAGCTGTGTAGAGATCTTTACTGAAAATTATGACCTTTGAGCTCAGAGCCGTAAATAATGGCAACACTTGAACACTGATTTCTACAGAAAGACTTGTCTCTGACCAAGTGGCATATGACTTAGCCCATGCGCACACAGCATAGTCTTTCATTCGCCATCTTGTGAAGTTGACTGTACGCCCGATATATTTGATATTTTTTCTCGACTCTGCTTTGCTATTGGACTATTTCCGTTTACTATCACGTTGACTTCGGCTTTCATGTTTTGGACATTGATTTAAACATAGTGATTCGGACTCGATTTTGGTATTCGTTGCTATATCGTAAGAACTCTGTTTCAACATGTCAAAAAGAGGACGTACAACAGCCAGTCACGCGAATGGGTTGTGAAGTTAACCGAATACTTCGAACGCGAATCAGTTAATGGTGGACCTTTATTGCCCATAACGCAAGTAAAAGATCGCGTCGCAAAAGCACTTGGGATCGGCAAAAAAACTATTCGAACCATCTTGAAGAAAAAGTATGGAGGATTCGTGGACGGACCAAAATACCAAGGCATCTTGCTTAAAAGTGCCATAGGAAAACGCCATAGGATAATGCCATAGGTGGACGCTCAATAATCTGCCACGCTGGATCAGCTGGGGGAGGTTTTTTGAATGATGCTCTGCTCGCATTTGAGTCTGAAAGTAAAAGAATAATATTACGAAGAAATGGACGCCAATAAATTCACAGAGTGGTATACTAACTTGTTAACTAACCTCCCCGAACAGTGCATAATCATTATGGACAAACAAAGCAAACAAAAAGGATGATATAGTGGCATGGCTAGAAAAATAAGGCGTTGAAGCTGACACGAAATTGTTAAAAGCTGAATAGCTGCAACTGGTAAAAGAAAATGCAAAACCTGCGAAACTAAAACATAGAATTGATGAATTGACACTTCAGCATGGAAACAAAAAGATGTGAACTACGCCGTACCATTGTCAGTGCAATAGTCAACTCCATAGAGTTGATTTTGGCTCAAGTGAAAGGATACGCAGCACGCCACAATACAAAGCCGCCATTCTCCACTAAGAAAATGATGACATGCTGAATGGAGCTAGTGCCAAAATTACTAAAGAAGATTGGGCAAAAGTGGTAGAAAAAACTCGAAAAATAATAAAGGATGACTATGACAGAGACGTCAATATTGACAATATAATTGAAAATTATATAATTATAAGCACGAGTGACGACTCGACTGACAATTTTGGCTCATTCTGAAGAAAATTATTGACAGAAATTTCACTTTTCTTGGTTTTTTTTTGTAATTGAGTAAATGATTGTAACAAAAATATTGAATGAAAGAAAATTGGCCTTTCGTAACATTGTATCATTTCAAAATACCTACAATATCAAAGTTAAAGTAAATTTTCTAATCAGAACTTTAATCCAATGCACTTTACAATACATATTCAAATCGATCAAATACTCATGCAAACTTGAATTGATTTACCGTGAGTATCGAGTACCGAGTCGTATGGGTACATCACTAGTTACGCCGTGAAGTCAAATGTCAAAACAGGCCTTTTATTTTGTGAAGAGTTTAGTATCTGCTATAGTTCGCGTCCAACTTCTAGTCCACTCTGAAGTTGTCCAGACGCCCGCATTCTGAATTGTTTCATAGTAATTTAGGTTAAAAAAAAATTAATGATCACAAATTAATTCTTGATTCATAAGCTGTATCTCCATGTAAACGTATGGTATAGACTACCGTTTTCATGATATAGGACGGTATCCATACAGGTCAGACTGTACGCTACGTCCAGAAATAATGCATGGGCATTCATGCGAAATTTACGAAAATTATGCTGAAGTAATTCCTGTCGCTGGTGATAGAATACGCGATTTTTCTCATTCTCGTGCACTGGAGCAGCTCGCCTCTCCAACAACCTTACTCTGCAAGACGACCGCCGGGCAGAGCTGCGCGAGGCGCGCGCACATGAGGTAGGTGAGCATCTTGATGTCGTAGTGGTCGCGCAGGCCGTCCTCCACGTGGCGCAGGAACGCGAACACGTCGGGCAGGTCCCCAGCAGCACTGGAGCAGCCCGTCTCTACAACAAGCTTACTCTGCAAGACGACCGCCGGGCAGAGCTGCGCGAGGCGCGCGCACATGAGGTAGATGAGCATCTTGATGTCGTAGTGGTCGCGCAGGCCGTCCTCCACGTGGCGCAGGAACGCGAACACGTCGGGCAGGTCCCCAGCAGCACTGGAGCAGCCCGTCTCTACAACAAGCTTACTCTGCAAGACGACCGCCGGGCAGAGCTGCGCGAGGCGCGCGCACATGAGGTAGGTGAGCATCTTGATGTCGTAGTGGTCGCGCAGGCCGTCCTCCACGTGGCGCAGGAACGCGAACACGTCGGGCAGGTCCCCAGCAGCACTGGAGCAGCCCGTCTCTACAACAAGCTTACTCTGCAAGACGACCGCCGGGCAGAGCTGCGCGAGGCGCGCGCACATGAGGTAGGTGAGCATCTTGATGTCGTAGTGGTCGCGCAGGCCGTCCTCCACGTGGCGCAGGAACGCGAACACGTCGGGCAGGTCCCCAGCCGCACTGGAGCAGCCCGTCTCTACAACATGCTTACTCTGCAAGACGACCGCCGGGCAGAGCTGCGCGAGGCGCGCGCACATGAGGTAGGTGAGCATCTTGATGTCGTAGTGGTCGCGCAGGCCGTCCTCCACGTGGCGCAGGAACGCGAACACGTCGGGCAGGTCCCCAGCAGCACTGGAGCAGCCCGTCTCTACAACAAGCTTACTCTGCAAGACGACCGCCGGGCAGAGCTGCGCGAGGCGCGCGCACATGAGGTAGGTGAGCATCTTGATGTCGTAGTGGTCGCGCAGGCCGTCCTCCACGTGGCGCAGGAACGCGAACACGTCGAGGCGGTCGCGGCAGGTGCCCAGCAGCGTGTACATGCACTCGAAGGCCGCTTTGCGCAGGTCAAGGCCGTCGTCTACGGAGTGCTTGAATGGACCCATTTCCACTTCGCGGATTAGTTCTTTCTGTAACAGTCGAAGTCAAAATATATTTATTCAATTAAATACATTTTTGAAACAGATTTAATTGCGAATAGACCACCGAAGTCCGATGATATTTCACTTGGCAGGCTAGACAAAAACTTGGCTATCTTTTTTTAAAGTTGTTTGAATTTTTTTTATCGTAATATAGCTATGCAAGGAAAGCAAAATTGGAGATAAACCCTTGTAGAACGTCAGAATTAATTTACAAACTATAGCTATGATGTGAAAGCAAGTACCGTCAACAAGGGCTCTAATGCGTCTGCTGGGCGATAAACTAGCAGTTTCGCATAAACTCTCGGGCAGTCCGAAAGATGGAAGTTCTGACAGAAGACCTAGATGCCAGACCCGATCCAACGCCCCGCGCAGCCAGAGCCTCACCTTGAAGAAATTTAAATAGCTTGCTACACACTTGAATAACTACTGGGGTTATCCGGCCAGTCCAAAATCAGCAACTCTCGCCGTACTTTTAGCATAGCCTTCTAGCATTCGCATAGCCCAGTAGGCTATGCGGATCTCCGGCATAATGTGACCGCACAAGTGGCACGGTGTTTGGTGGCATTCTGCCTGCTTTACCTTCACTTTGGTCTCGCTGTAGATGGTGGGCAGCACTTGCGGCAGCAGGTCGCGTATGAGCGAGGGCTTGTTGTGCGCGGCGGAGTTGAAGGCGACGAGCGCGACGCGGCGCACGCCTAGCTCCGGGTCGCGGAGAGGCACTAGCAGTTCTGACATGCACGCGCGGAGCAGAGGGTCGATGGCTTGCGGCTAGACAAGAAAAAGAAGGAGGTTTAAAAAACCACTTTGCCAATTTAGTGTGGGCGCTTTACAGCTAATGAGTTACAAAAATCTAGGTGTGTGTATCAAGTTGAGTAAAAGGACGATGTGATAAGTCTGTTATTGATACAGCACTCATTGTAGTATTATAAGTATACGTATATGATTATTCACAAATATATTTACACATACATTTATATATTTACACACAACAACATGGTCTAGGGATATATAAAACTTTTTTAAATAACTTAGAAAGTAGTGGCCTTATAAAAAAACTATTAAAGACAGATTATAAAAACAATATTAAGTTCCGTTTTTAAATTCAAATTTGTATACAAAAGGTTTTGTTTTAAGATGAAATTCGCATTCATTGAATTTCTTCCAAAGAAGTAAAAATCTTCACGAACTTCTAACTTGATTAAAACTCCATTATTATCTATAAATCTTTGTCAAACGCATCTCCGGTGTTTATTTAATCATGCCACGTAGACACTTGACCAGGAACGAAATGTTAACATTTCGTTCCTGGGCATGATGATGATGATGGGTGAGCAGTGGGCATGATTCAAGCTGGCGCTACCCAAATTGTGGTTTCTGAAGCCATGAGGACCAGTCAGAGCGTTATATCCAGGCTTTGGTCACGTTATCGTGTCACGGGGGAAGTGGTGAAACGGCACCGAGGACCTCAACGCATTACAATACATGTACAGGGCCGACTCATAGTAAATGCTGCACGAAGTCAACCAAATGTAACGGCGATGCAATTGGTTCAAAGGCTACAGAGAGAGTATGGTTTGCTGGTAAGCGGTCAAACTTTGAGAAGACGACTGCATGAAGTCAACCTACGTGCTCGTAGGCCACTTCGGGTACCAGTGCTAAGGAGAGGCAATCGAAGAATAAGATTACAATGGGCTACTGCATACGAAGTGGTGACTTGTGCTTTTCACTGATGAATCCAGGTTTGGATTTCATCCTCATTCGCGAAGAGTACGCGTTTGCAGAGAACGTCCAACGTCCAGGGTTGGAATCGACTGCAGCACCCACAACAAGTTCATGCATATCAAGGTGGCACAATTATGGTTTTAGCAGGAATTCGTCTCAGCGGTAGAACAGACCTCGTTTGGATACAAGGCAATATGACTGCGATGAGGTGCTAGAGCCTGTAATCTTGCCCCACAGACAGCAAATGGGACAAAATTTTCAGCTAATGCACGACAATGCCCGTCCACATACGGCGCGTATCGTTACAAGTTGGTTACAACAGCATGATATCCAAGCTTTAGACTGGCCTGCACAATCCCCTGACTTAAATCCTATTGAGCATGCCTGGGATATGCTTCAGAGAAGAGCTCTTAGGAATTTCCCTGAAGATATTGTGCATGAAAACCAGCTTTTCTTGCATCTTAGCAGGACTTGGAACAGTATTTCACAACAGGATATTGACACCCATGTTTTGAGTATGCAGAACCGCTGCAGATGTGTCAGGAGAGTCTTAGGTGGATCCACGGATTATCAATTTTAAGTTTTCAACAATTTTTATAAAAAAAATAGTTGTTTTGTTTAGGTTTTGATGTTTCAAAATAAAGTTAAGATTGAAATTTTGTCCTAGTTGTTCCTCTCCTTCTAAGTTTTTTTTTAATTTATTTTATCTAAAAGTATATTCATCAGATTAGATAGGCTATTAAACGAGGTTTATTTTAATGTGTAGGTGTCTTAACAAAAAGTTAATAGAATTTTAGTTATTTAGGTTTAATTGAAATATTCCTAGACCATGTTGATGTGTGTATATACGAGGTGCATTCAATAAGTACCTAGCCTCATCGCCAGAGGGCGCTGTAGTTTCAAAAGAGTTTTACCACAGTGTAGCACATTCTTTTTTAATTCTTTTTTCAAATTTTCATTCCAATCCCTTCATTTGTTTTAATTTGACAACTTATGGAAGCGAACGTGTCGATCGGTTTTACAAAAATGGAAAAAGAGCAATATCGTTCGGTGATTCGATTCCTATTTTTGGAAGGGAAAACGCGCATCGAAATCAAAGAGCGCTTGGATGCTGTGTACGGTGACTCTTCTCCATCGATGACCACCGTCAAGAATTGGTTCAACGAGTTTACACGTGGCCGTACGTCGGTTTTTGATGAACCACGTCCAGGTGCACCGAAAACAGCTGCTACGGAGGAAAACATTAAAAAAATCCATGATCTCGTATTGGCCGATCGCCGATTGAAGGTTCGGGAGCTAGCTGAGACTGTAGCCATTTCAGAAGGAACAGTGCATCATATTCTTCACGAGGAACTCGGCATGAGAAAGCTGTCGGCGCGATGGGTGCCGCGTTTACTCACACCGGAAAACAAGCGCAACCGTGAGACCACATCGGAGACGTGTTTGGCGCTGTTTAAGCGGAATCCAGCGGAGTTTTTGCGTCGTTTTGTGACCGTCAATGAAACCAGGATCCACTGGTACACACCAGAAACCAAGGAGCAATCAAAACAATGGATCCAGACCGGGGAACGTGCTCCAAAGAAGGCGAAAACTGTAAAATCGGCCGGAAAAGTTATGGCCACCGTTTTCTGGGATTCACAAGGTGTGATCTACATCGATTACCTCGAGAAGGGTAAAACAATTACAGGGCTTTACTATGCCGATTTATTGGGCCGATTCGACGCCGAATTAAAGAAAAAACGACCCCATCTGGCGAAGAAAAAAGTGCTGTTTCACAACGACAACGCACCGGTTCACACGTCTGCCGTTGCCATGGCCAAATTGGTCGAATTACGCTACGAATTGCTGCCCCATCCACCGTATTCTCCAGATTTGGCCCCTTGTGACTTCTTTCTGTTTCCTAAGCTGAAAAAAACACTCGCCCGGAATAGATATGGATCAAATGAGGAGGTCATCGCCGCCACGGAGGCCTATTTTGCAGAGTTTGACAAAAACTATTTTTCGGACGGGTTAAAAAAGTTGGAGCATCGCTGGGCTAAGTGTATCGAACTAAAAGGAGACTATGTTGAAAAATAAATTGCCACTATTCCAAAATTTTCGTTTACTTTTTGTAGGCTAAGTATTTATCGAATGACCCTGGTACATACTAACACATATACAGGGTTATTGATAAAACATCAACAACCTCGCAAGACGTAGCTACCTAGTCTAGTCATCATACACAACAACATTTGTTCTACGACTTTCGATAATTTGACACATTTTACTTTCATACAAAAATAAATATCAATTTAATTTTACGTCTGGACGTCTTATTTCTATGCGCATGGCATCGCAAAATAAGGTAAACAAACCCTTCCGAATCACGGGGAGTGAATCCGAATCACTTACTATGTACTTCACAACTCTATCAGCATAATCGCGCGCGATTTCCGCGCGCGTCGCTCTTTCGTATGTGAATGGAACATAGACTTACAAATGTCACGACAGTACAATAAAAGCTTGGAAAATAATTTTAAATTAATGTATTGAGTTATGATAAAACTCGTTAAACAAATGTTGTTGTGTATGATGGCAGCTTCCTAGTCTTGCGAGGTTGTTGATGTTTTATCAATAACCCTGTATGTTTATTTAAAATATTTTACATTTTTATTATTGATATTTATGTTATGTATTTATTGATTTTTAAAATATTACTATAATAGATTATTTCGTAGCTGAAAGTAGTTAACCTAGTCTTACTTATTGTTATACTTGCTGTGTACACATTCTTGTGTAGTTATAGCGTACCATTGTATAAGATTTGCTTTTATTGTACGTCATCTTTTTGTTATAATTCTGTCTTGTGTACCACATAAATAAATAAATAAATATGGCTCGATTTGATGAAGACCTATTTACAGCAGTGGATCATCATAGGCTGATGATTTAAAATCAAATTGTGAGGTAAATTCGTGCATAAATAGTGTTTGGATTATAGAATTAAACAAAGTGGAAACAATTGTCTTTCTTTTACCCCTAGAACGGCTAACTCACTTACCTGTATGAAAAGTTCAGTGAGTTCGCGCAAATGGCGGCGCAATTGCCACACCCCTCTTGGCTAAACTAACCAATCACATCTCACTTCTACAGGCACGCATTTCAATGTTCCATAGATTTAAAAACCGAAATTATTTTAAAAATGTTCGCAATACCTCAAAACAATGGTTTGCTCGTGCTTAATTCTTCTAACTAGACAAGCAACAACAGCTTTACCTTGCAGAAACCTAAAACATAATTTTTCACAAAGATAAAGGCTGTAATCATCAAAAATAAAAAAGACTCACCTGATCGGATATTGTAAACTTGACAGCAGTCACAGCAGTTGTTCTTGTAAGAGGCTCGGCTGACTTGAGGAATTCCTTCAGATGCGGTAACAGATCTTGTGGCTCTAACAAACATAATTTTCCTAAGCATTCGGCTACCTAAAAATGTAGGTTAATATTAACATTTAGACAAATTAAACTAAAAAATATATGAGGCATAATAAAGGATTTAAATACTTACGACATTACGCGAGCCTTCTTCAGCACACTGACAATGTTTAGACAGCTGAATCCAGATTTCGGGTATGAATGGCCTAAGCGCCTCCACGCCTTCGGGGGTACAGGATTCGCAGGATATAATCTGTAGGAATAAGCAGTTATTAAGAGGACTACTTCTATTATCAAACTGAAGTAACTATAATTCATTCTAAAACCTCGGTAGCTTTTTAAAATATCTGACAACATCCAAATTTTAATCCAGACATTTTTAAAAGTAATAAGGGAATAATGTACATAAGCTGAGACGAACGAAAAATTATAAATTGTGCAACCGGCTGCAATGAGTTCACATTCATATCAGTGACACGCGGGTCAAGTCACCTTACGACTTCATATTTTTTACAGTAAATAAACCTGTCGAAGCCATCTGCAGAGAAACATTAGTTTAGTTCCCGTCATCTAAAAGAACGCTGGCAAGGACCTGCGGCCCTGACCCCCGCTTCTTACAGTGCGCATAATCATCTCCTGACCGGTAGCCCTAGCGCTACGTTTACCTATTTACGTGACGCGATCTATAATTAATTATTCAACACGAAACCAGCAGAGATTTCAATCAAATCAAAATCTACCTCTCTCAAAGAATGCAGCAGCAGATACTGCCTCTTCGGCTGCGCCTCGATCTCGCGCAGTATGAAGGGCAGGAACTCCGGCAGGTTGCCCACCGCCACCGAGCCCAGCGCGTAGCTCGCGGCAGACTTCACCTCCTCCGAGGACGGCGTGAACGAGTTCAGCAACACCACTTTGAGGTTGGGGATCGAGCTCAGGTCTCTATGGAGAATTGAAAAAGTATTAAACGTGCTGTCGTTCAACAGATCAGACTCTGGACTACGATAATCATAGTGATCATAGGTTCTAGCCAAAAGGAACAAGGTACTTTCGATTTTTCTAGGGAGTGACATTGGCACTAAGTCTAATCGAAATGGCATTTGATGTCAATTATATATTTTTAACATGCCGAAACGAAAGTAGCGTGTTGCGCTTGGCTAGTCCCTCAGAAAAAGATTAAGTGAGTGAGTGATTAAGATTAAGTGTTAAGTAAAAATTTTGTACCTAGACATAGGCAAACAGGTATCAAAGTTTCTGATAAAACCCCCAAAAAGAAATAAAGATTTCACAAACGATAAAGTGCCCAAATGAACATCCCCTTAAGATGCATACTATGCAGGCCACCTTTAACCAGCAAATATGGAAATCTATTTGGGGAGGCTTAGGTTCAGTAGTGAATAATAGTGGTGATGATGATTATGATAAAGCTGGTAGTCGTGTCGCGGAATTCAAGAAATCAAGAATGTATAAACTCAAGCTTGTCAAATAAGTTGCAGTATTGGCCCAGTCTATGATGGACAATGGCGATTAATTTCGGAAATCAAATATAGCCTGAATACTAAAAATCAGAGAGATAAACCCAATTGAGGTCTCGTTTGCCAGAAGGGCTCTTTCGCAGTGCAGTGTTTAGATGAGCAAATCCGAAACTTTCACGTTGTTCCTCTCGGGACGCAATCTATAAAATGTATGAGCAAAAAGGGTAGTCGCCACTTACAGATGTCGGCCAATCTCCGCGACGGCCAGCAGAGAGAACATGTGCGTGGGGTCGTTGGGCGGCTGCGCGATGTCGCGCAGGAAGCCGCGCACCACGTCCAGCGCGTCCGCGCCGCCCGCCGCCACCACGGCCGCCACGCACTTGGCCAGCGAGTGGAAGGCCTGCGGACGAACAAGCCGGGGTAGTCGCATCCTGCCTTCTGCCTCTTGCTGACATGCATGCAAGAGCAGGAATACAAGGTAATAAGGAAAATGAGTGCTTAAAATTACGTCAGATGTAGAGTCCTTCTAATTCAAATGTCAGTGGTCGGTAGTCACGGTCTCACGGATCACGGACAATATTTGAGAAAGTTTTCAAATAATAATTTGACCGCAAACAGAGTAGAGCTATTACTAAGGTTTCAGAGACTGACAAATACCCTTGAATGTGTCTAAATACATGTTTCAATAGATAATAGCACCTACACCGAACAAACACAAGGGGTTGTCAGTTACATCATTTTTTATCCTGGGTTGAAATCATACATATCATCACGACTTTATCCCAAACGGGGTAGTCAGAGGCAAGTGACTGCAACTGATTGACACTTTTCACCAATCATATTAGAACACAACGTGGACGGTGGTGAACCGTCCGCCGTTATCCAGGTTGATTTGGTTTTTCATCGATGTTTTCCATTAACAGAGAGTAAGTCGGATATTTAACAATGAACACAAACATTTTGGTTCTGGCCAGATTTGAACTCGGGACCACACGCTTCACGATCTGAGTTCGGGTGCTGAACCAATAGGCCACGACGCTCTCTCAGGATGTCTCGCAGGTTGAAATCGAATTTAAAATGAAGGACCTGCATTAATTGCTGTACTGAGCCAGCGTGTGTGCGCACGGAGGCTGCGGGGTACCTGCTTGATGTGGTGCGCGGTGGCGTTGTGGTCGTGCGCGCGCTGCACGGGCGCCACCAGCAGCGCCAGCAGCTCCCGGCGCGAGCAGCCCGCCACGTCCGCCGCCACCAGCGCGCTCAGCACGCTCAGCATCGCCTTCAGAGCACCTCCTGCAGAATAACATAACATTATTAAAATTGACAAAACCGAATACCTAATTAGTAAATATTTATATTTAGACATTTTAATAATGCACTATTTTCTACACAAAGAAGCGGGATTCCGCTTGAGTCCTCGGATCAACGAATAATTAACTGAGCGCAACTAAAATCTATGCCTATCGTTAAGAGGCCGGAGAAAAATAAACAATAACCAAGCTCCAATCAAAAAATCTAGCAAAACCCAGGAAAAATATCATAAAAATCCTGTGCCTTTGCCTGCAGATCGATCACAGATAAAAATATCAAATTAATTCCCACAACTATGGTCAATGTCAGTGAAAGGTGGAGTGAGATCATCTTGACAGGCAATATTAAAAAAAAACACGCGCACGCACGCGCCGCTGACTAATGCTAGTGCCGTCTGAGCGCAGTGCAGGTCCTGCACTCGCACACTAGAGGCGACTGTCGCACTCGCACACTCACACTGCACTACTGTACCTTGCAGCAGCGGCGACTTGGCGAGCGCGAGTATGTTGGGCGTGAGCTTGTGGCGCGCGTCGGCCGTGAGCGCGGCGGGGCAGCGCACGCACGCGCCGCGGACTTATGCTAGTGCCGGCTGAGCGCAGTGCAGGTCCTGCACTCGCACACTAGAGGCGACTGTCGCACTCGCACACTCACACTGCACTACTGTACCTTGCAGCAGCGGCGACTTGGCGAGCGCGAGTATGTTGGGCGTGAGCTTGTGGCGCGCGTCGGCCGTGAGCGCGGCGGGGCAGCGCACGCACGCGCCGCGGACTTATGCTAGTGCCGGCTGAGCGCAGTGCAGGTCCTGCACTCGCACACTAGAGGCGACTGTCGCACTCGCACACTCACACTGCACTACTGTACCTTGCAGCAGCGGCGACTTGGCGAGCGCGAGTATGTTGGGCGTGAGCTTGTGGCGCGCGTCGGCCGTGAGCGCGGCGGGGCAGCGCACGCACGCGCCGCGGACTTATGCTAGTGCCGGCTGAGCGCAGTGCAGGTCCTGCACTCGCACACTAGAGGCGACTGTCGCACTCGCACACTCACACTGCACTACTGTACCTTGCAGCAGCGGCGACTTGGCGAGCGCGAGTATGTTGGGCGTGAGCTTGTGGCGCGCGTCGGCCGTGAGCGCGGCGGGGCAGCGCACGCACGCGCCGCGGACTTATGCTAGTGCCGGCTGAGCGCAGTGCAGGTCCTGCACTCGCACACTAGAGGCGACTGTCGCACTCGCACACTCACACTGCACTACTGTACCTTGCAGCAGCGGCGACTTGGCGAGCGCGAGTATGTTGGGCGTGAGCTTGTGGCGCGCGTCGGCCGTGAGCGCGGCGGGGCAGCGCACGCACGCGCCGCGGACTTATGCTAGTGCCGGCTGAGCGCAGTGCAGGTCCTGCACTCGCACACTAGAGGCGACTGTCGCACTCGCACACTCACACTGCACTACTGTACCTTGCAGCAGCGGCGACTTGGCGAGCGCGAGTATGTTGGGCGTGAGCTTGTGGCGCGCGTCGGCCGTGAGCGCGGCGGGGCAGCGCACGCACGCGCCGCGGACTTATGCTAGTGCCGGCTGAGCGCAGTGCAGGTCCTGCACTCGCACACTAGAGGCGACTGTCGCACTCGCACACTCACACTGCACTACTGTACCTTGCAGCAGCGGCGACTTGGCGAGCGCGAGTATGTTGGGCGTGAGCTTGTGGCGCGCGTCGGCCGTGAGCGCGGCGGGGCAGCGCACGCACGCGCCGCGGACTTATGCTAGTGCCGGCTGAGCGCAGTGCAGGTCCTGCACTCGCACACTAGAGGCGACTGTCGCACTCGCACACTCACACTGCACTACTGTACCTTGCAGCAGCGGCGACTTGGCGAGCGCGAGTATGTTGGGCGTGAGCTTGTGGCGCGCGTCGGCCGTGAGCGCGGCGGGGCAGCGCACGCACGCGCCGCGGACTAATGCTAGTGCCGTCTGAGCGCAGTGCAGGTCCGATTCGCAAATTAGAGGCGGGACCTCCATTAGCACCTGGATAAAGTTATGAATCGATCAAATAAACATCAGCATTCGTCATCTGATAATGGCGAAGCAAAAATTTTCAACAGTTTCCCTCTAACGAAGTTCAAAATTATACCGATATCTTATCGAATAACCTTCCTGAAGGCAAAAAGACCGGGCCAAAATTGTATTATCTTAACAAGCCGCTGCAAAAGATTCGGAACAGGTTCAGACTGTTGTTGTTGTTATTAAGAAAACCCTAGTGAAACGTCCTGCAAATTAAGTGGCCAAAAAAGTTGAAAGAACTACAGATCAGATGTTTTACCTAACTAACAAATACGTCATACAAGATAGATAAATGTTACATACCTTACTAAGCAATTCTATGCTAATAGCATTGCTGTAGTTTTGAACAAGGGTATCCAGCAAAACTAATGTTGACAGCTTCAGAGCTCTCTGGTTCTTCCTTAAAAATGATCCAAGAATAGGAACGACATCCGCCTGAAACAATAATGTATGTAACAGTCAAAGAATGAAGGCTAGTGAGAAGCTTAACAGAGAAATTATTTTTCCTAGTAGAATAGTTTACTTAATTGTATAAATGACTTGGTACAGCCTATTGTTTTAATTATGTAGCTTTGCTGTACTTGTTAGGTTGTTCTGTTTATTTTTTAATCTTAGAATTTAAGCAGTTTTTTTTTATCAACAAACAAATTGTACTCTACTAACTCGCATTGTAAAACCACAACAAGTTTAAAATAGTAACTACTGAGTTTCTCGCTGGGTATTCTCAGTAAGAATCAACTTCTCCGACGCGGTGGTACAGTCGCATTATGTTAGTATACTGTTTATTTATATATTCATATTATTATAGTATTTATGTCTAATATTTAGTATATTTTTTGAATATTTAAAAGTACTGATTAATTTGAGTTTATTTAAATAAAGATATTTGAGTTTGAGTTTAATACCTATTTTATTCTCTTACCAAAATAGGTCTTAAATCAATACGGAGGGGTGAGGCAGCAATTTTGGTGAGGGCCTTGACAGTAGTCAGACGCGTGATTTCGTTGCGCAGTCGCTCCAAGAATATTGGCAGGCATACAGGAAGCTCATTCTGGAAAGTCGGAAAAAAGAGATGAGAGTTTTCAAGGGGAATTTGAAAAGGTTCTCAGCGACTACAAATAGGCTTCAGTTACAACTCGTTATGAAATCAGAGGCTGGCAATTTTGAGAGCCGAGGATGCCTGCAACGTTACATTTACCTTAAATTTAGGCTAAGTGCGCATCTATCTGACTAAATATAAGGTCATGTTAGGCTCCAAAGGCACTACCCTGAATGCCAAGCTCTATCACTCTTTACGAGTATGAAGCAGAGCATGCTGCAGTTTTTTGTTAGTTTTAGGACATATGTTAAGAAAATATGTTCAAAATATGGCTGTGTTGTGGTAGTTGAGATCTTCCAAAGGCGGCTCGACGTTTACTTGTTCGTCGCTTTGATGTTGTCTAAGGACTCACCTGCAAGTAGTCTCCGAAGTGGGATATGAGTTGTCCACAGGTGGCGATGGCGCGCTCCTTGACTTCCTGGTCCATGTCGGTGGCGCGCAGCCGCACGAGCGTGCACGAGTACATCGCGGGGATGAACTGCTTGAGCTCTTCCAAAGGCGGCTCGATGTGCACTTCTTCGTCGCCCTCAATGTTATCTAACGTCTCTGCAAGAGTTTAAGTTGCTTTCAATGCATTCACATTTCACGCAGGATAAAGGTTCGAACAAGATCATTCCTGAGGCCCTAGCCAAGAGCAACGCGCTACTTTCGTTTTGAAATGTCAAATTGAAAATGTTAGTAAAAGACATATATACCGCCATAAAGTGGACCTTCCTGATGGTGCGCCGGACGCGGGAGGGGGATGCTTTCGGTCAATCAATCACTTCAATCAAGTCACCTGTCAGCTACCGACAACGGCTATGTAATAAAAAACTAAGAAGTCAAGCAAAAAATATGCTTTTAAATGTGGCAAATTATTTTCAAGGAAAACATTTGGAACAAGCGTTTTCTTCAGGTGTGAATTCATTTCGTTTTCTACATTGTGTTAGTAAAGTTTTTATAGTATTTTTGATGTGTTTTGATTTGTTTACATTGTTATTGCTATGTCGTTAGTATAATGTTTTCATGATTTCGCCAGGTAAAGACAAATGAAAATAAGACGATTTCAGAGGCTACTGGCGTGTCTATGACAACTATTAAAAAGTAAAGTATAGCGGCTGCACGCAGGGCAGTACCTCGTACCAGGCACACCACGAACACTACAGTTTCGGTCTTCATTGAAAAGGCGTGCTTTTGAAATCCAGCATTTCACGTGGGTGTTCAACTATGAAACCTGACAGGTTGAGGCCACTTACCCAAAGGACGGATGACTTTGACGAGCGTCTGCAGCACGCGCAGCGCCTCCGCGGTGACCTTGTAGAAGGGGTCGTGCACGCAGGACAGCACCGCCGGCATGAGCGCCGCCACGTGCGGCCGCATGGTGGCCGGCGAGTGCCCGCGGACCAGGCACACCACGAACACTAGGGTTTCGATCTTCATTGATGACGCGGTGCTTTTGTCTCTGAAATAAATATATGGACATTAATTAAATGTGAACTCTGAAAACCAGCGCCGTGGTATGTACTACATAAACCTACCACAGCATAATGCTTACTGAAAGCCTTTTCTTTTAATCCAGTTCAGTATCAAGCAATTAGTGTTATTCTTGTTTTTAATGTGTCTATATTGTATGTTTAGAATGTAACCTTCAGGAGTGGGTCCGCGCCCCGCGCGATCTGCGATCGATCAGGGTGTCTGTCTTCCAAACGGATTGCGATAGTTGCCCGCCAAGTTTGTGGCTGCGGAAACGCACAAAACTTCGGTCTCGTGAGTTTTGGTAAAAAACCGCCGTGAGAAACCACTTCGTGAGTTCTTAGCATAAAAGTTTGTAGGATCGCAAGCTATCTGCCGCTGCGACGGTACGTACGTGAGCGCCGGGGTGAGCGCGCGCACGACGCGGGCCGCGTGCTCGGCGAGGCAGCCGGGCGCGGCGGCCAGCAGCTCGCGCAGCAGCGCCAGCGCGCAGCCGCGCGCGCGCACGCTGCGGCCGCGGATCACGCGCAGCGCGCCGCGGACCACTCCGGGGACCTGTGCGCCGCAGATCACTTAGAGCGAGGCCACACGACACGACACGATAACGGTGCGGTGCGGCACCGCAATTATTTCGAGCTACAGGGTGCCGCCACACACGGGCGGCGAGTGGCGGCACGTTGCCACTCCGGCGCCGCACCGCGTCACCTTTCCATGCCTCGTCTTGCAGGTCACAAGGCCGCCGAACTCGCGGTGCGACACCACGCAGCGCCTCAACTCGTCGTGTGACATGGTAATTTGTATGTGAAATGATGACCGCACCGCTACCGCTTCGTGTGGCCTTGCTCCTAGTCATTTTTAAATGAGATATGACAAATAAAGATCCCACAAAAAACTTAGATAAACAATTTAGGCGGTATTATCGCTGCAAGCGATCTTTCTCAGACCTTTATATGAATTGAACATCTACTTTGTAGGTACTACCGTTTGCTAGCGCCCTCGTCCTCGTAGAGGGAAGTTAAGGGAACCATTTTTGTGACCAAATGTAGCTTCTGTCCTTCCTCAAGGTCAAATTTATACCAAAATTCATAAAAATTAGTTTCGTGGTTTAAGCAAATCTTTATACTTATGCGAAACAATGTTTTGAGATTGGATTTAAATACCAATTAATCAGTTAACATTAACGATTGCTGATATAAGAGCAGCAAGTGCAAGTTAAATTTGTTTACATTTCTTAATTAACAATGTAATATTGTTACCACAAATTCCTCCACAACAAATCATACACCAATTAAGTGTATCAAGTGTGCTTACTGACAAATACCTATTGAGGCTGACACACAGAAACATTAAAAAGAGATAAAGCATTGCTTTTTTATCGACTGAATCGCGTTTGAGGAGAATAGGACAATAAAGGTGACTGGATGACTTACTATTTATTTGAATGTACTAAAATACAACTTACTCTCTGGACCAGCAAAGCTTGAGGTGAGTTGTCTGCCGGCGCGATGTTGGCCTGGGGCGAGGGCGGCGGCCGCGTAGCGCGCAGCAGCGCGGTGTACGCACTAAGAATATCGCATTTCACATTTTCTTCCCGCTCTAAACATGAACATTTAACATATCTTAGTAGATATTCACAATTCAACTAAAAAAAATTACAATTATCTGCTTAATATACCTTTGAATCTGGCAATCAAAGCTGGAGAAACGGTTTGATACATATCCGCCAACAGTTCATGGCGCGTAGAAATCACAGATTCCAGGCATTTGGCAGCAGCACGCCTTACCTTTATGACAAAGTTAAAATCAATTCAAATAGTTGCTACCTACAAAAAAACTATACAAACCTCTTTTTCGGTAGCTCATTGTGAATATATATTATAAATTTACTTGCCTTCCATGACATATCATCGTCGTCAGAATACTCTTCAGAGTCAGATTCGGGATCGGCGTCCGGCGCAAAAGATTCGTCTTCCATCTCTTCATCCTCGCCTCCACCATCTTCTTCCTCATCCTCGTAGTTATAGTTAGGGTCATATGTGATCATTTTCAAGCAGAGATCAATTATCTGCGAGCATAAATTCACTGTCATGTATAAAATTTTAGAAAGAGAAAATTCTAAAGTTTTGGTAAATATCAAGGTATTAAAGGATTTTTCTTGTCAACAAATGACAGACCTTAGGACATTTACACTGTTGATTATGCACATTTTTATGGAGTGTACATTGTACATGTAATGTACGTTCGAGGCCTCGGGGTTGGTGGCAGAGGGATTTTTCCTCGTGACACCCAGCACCGAGGAGGCGTGCAACTGGCTGCTCGGCTGCGACCTTAGCGGGCAAGGCGAAATGCCACTGAGGGCTCGCAGACTGGAAAGCCAGCGAGTATCAATCTGGCTGCCGGGTAACCTCGGGGAGCCGGGTAGTGATCCGCTGGAGATGCTTCGTGGTCAGAACGATCACAGGGTCGAACTGAGGCTGCCTGAGTGGAACCTCATCTACAAGGAGACGTTGCCAACTGGCCAACGACTTGTGGTGGGGGTCCCTCAGGACGCCCTCAGTGACCACGTGATGCTGCACTACCAGTACACCAAGGTGCAAGCACGGCTTTTAAACCGCGACAAGACGACTCAGGGGGGAAACGAGCCCGTCGGTGGGATAAGCACCACTCAGCCTGGAGATTCAACAGGAATCCCCACTGCAGGATGCAGCAACGACCGTCGGGGCTCTATCCCAGGACACGCCGTACAGGACACAGAGGGGGGGGTGCTTGCCGGCGGGGAGAGCAGTAGTCAGATCGGGAACCCTGCAGATGGACCCCTAGACTACCGCACACCCAGCCGAATAGCCAGCCCCGAACCTCCCATACACCACACCACACCCACCCCCCTCACGACACCGCTCAGGGATCGCGCTCCCCCGCCAAGTGTGGCGCTTCTGCAACCGCCTTGGTACGGGGACCCGAAGACCGAAACGGAGTAGTCAAGAGGGGGCCACTAACACACCAAATACACACACACACACGACACACACACTCACCACACATATGAACACACAAATTATGAAGACTACAGCCGGAGGATGCAAAAAAAACCAAAAAGTATTTGAAAAGAATTTAATTAAAACTACAATTATAATTAAGAGGGGTTTGACGATGTTCAATGTTGGAACGAAAGTGAGTTGGGTCCCACGATGGTCGCCGGTGGCGCGATGCCTCACGTTGTGCCGATTCAGCGCCTCGTGTCGTCGGTTGACGCAAATGCTTGTTTCTAGGTAAGAACGGGGACGCTGCACAGTCAGCGTATTTCCTTAGGTAGCTGAGCGTAACACCTCCCCCCGAAGATCAGCAACTATTGGAGAATTTTCTTCGAGAATGTTGCTGGGAGAACTGGTGCATCTCGTTGTTTTTCTGGGATATCTGCATATATGTCGTGAGATGTACCTTGATTGTTAAGATTACTTTCACGGCGTTTCATATAATATCTCCGAAGCAGTAAGACAATACTGAGTGCACATGCACTTGATACTACTACGTAAAGAGGTATAGTAGTATGATATATGCTTTCTTCATTGGGTTTTCTTATTTCGATCGGATGCTGCAGAGATATCCTGGTGTTACTGGCGTGTAAATGTTCTAAGCTGATGGAGTTTAGTTTGATTGAAGGTCCCGTGGAAGGTGATACAGGACTTTCATATCTTGGAAGATTCATCATCTTGAGTGCAGTGCCTTTAGTGCGATCGTTACTGTTGGTGATGGTGAATTGTGGCGATCGTAAGTAGCATCCAATTGGTATAGTAACGAGGTAGCTGCCTTGAAGTGTAGAGTAAGTATCTTTCCCGCAGAAGGTTTGGATCTTTGTAGACTTGGGAAAAGCGACTATGTAATGTTTGTCGTCCAGCTTCTCCAGGGCTTCTTTGTCGAGTAGAACTGATGAGAGCTTGCATGTAGTGTCCAGTCTCTGCGTAGTAATGAGAGTCTGGATGCAGTCCGCTTGATGTCGTGGTCTGTATTCAGTTTTCGCCTGGCAGAGGTACCAAGTATTGGACTTCGGACATTCTGTCTCTATGTACATGAAATCATTTCTATGTATTGCAATATAAGGAGAGGCAGGGAATAATCCCTATAATAATATAGTATGGTTTTTATTAGGAACAATGGATAATTTATAAAGGTCGTAAGTATAAGGAGAGGCAATCGGTACTTGAAAGGCTATGACTATTTTATTATTACTATAGTAAGAACCTAGTTTGATTACGTCATAGTACTCTCTAAGGTTCAAATCTATGATTTCATCTTTATTATATAATAATTTTAACTTATCTAACATAGATCTTAATGCATTTAAACTTAACATAGAATGATGAGTGCTCGATGCACGTATAAAAGCTAATAGATTTTCTAACTTTAATAATTCGTCGGCTAAATCTTCTATGTTATCTCCTAATATTAAAAGTAATTGAGCCAAATGGGCATACTTAACTAAATCATTTTCCTTATCGGCTTCACTTACTAAAACTAAGTCAAGTACTTTTTCTATCTTACGCTGATTTTCTACTATGGAATTCAATATGATGGTGTGCTCTGACATCCATTCTTTACTCAAACTTATGTGGCTGTTAAATTCTGTAACTAATTTATTTTCATTATTTTGTAAAGTTTTTAAAATACTATCATAACGCTTTGCATCTGTGTAATCTAAATTTCCTGAGATACTTTTAATTACTGATCCTAATCCGTCTATCAATCCTCTCTTGACGCGATTTATCTCAAACGTCTGTAACTGATCAGAAACCTTTTCAAGCTTTTTACTAAGATATTCAATATGAGGTTCATACAAAGATAAAGTTTTATTATTTAACTGAGGCCGAACATCATTTATCTGTGACCTAACTAAATTTACCTTAGATTTGATATTATCTATATCTATAAATTGCAAGAAAGAATGATAGTGAGATATTATCTTAGAAGGACCTAACTTAAAAGGAATGATGCCTGGACCATCTCCAAGGCTGTCAAGTATGATCTCTTGAGCTCCTACCGCTCGTACCAGGAACATCACTACTATCCTGTAGCAAGCGTGCGGTATTAGGGACTCTTTTTAATCTGGATTTAGCTACAGGGCCGCGTTTCTTCTTAGTATAAATGTGAATTGGAAGATCGGCTAAAACGGTATCATTTGTATAGCGCGGTGCTAACTTCTGACGGCTGGCCATGGGGTTTTTAATAAAAACGTTCTGATCTGGATTATACGTTTCTTCAGGCTCCCTATTCTTATTACGATTTTCCATGATCTCTATACGATGCTGTCGAGATGAATCTTGAATCATCTCATAAGCCTTGGTCATTCTAGCGCGATGATCTAAGATATACTGCTGTAACAAGTGTTCGGTTAACTCAATATCGAGAGGATCGCGAGGATCAAAATGTCCAGTTATAACATCTAATGGACTACATTTTGTGAAACTATGGATTGAGCTATTATATGCTAAGATAGCGTATGCCATGAGATTAAAGACTGATTCGCCACGATGCTGTAGTTTCAAAATTCTAAGATGTTCTAAAAGTGTTGAGTGGAATCGTTCTACTATTCCATTCTCATTTGGAGCATGTGCTAAGATCTTATGATGCTGGATTTTATGGACACGGGTAAACTCTAAGAACAATTGATTGGTGAACTCTGTACCTCGATCTGTTATAACTATCGAAGGTACGCCATGATGTGTGCAAAACTTTAATAAAGATTGTACTACACTTATAGCGGTGCCATCTCTTATGTGATAGGCTTGTCCGTATTTAGAGAATGCATCAACTAGCGTTAAGTATTTCTCGGTTTCTACTGTAAATAAGTCTAAGTGTAAAATTTCGAAAGGTTTAGTGGGTGGCGGTACTATGTGAAACTGTTGCTTTATTGGATTGCGGTCATACTTAGCTTGGCCGCATATATTGCATTCATTTATATATTTAGTTATGCTTTCTTTCATCTTGGGCCAGAAATATTTATTAGATAATGCTAGGTAACATTCGGTAATACCGTGATGGTTGGTTTTACCTTCGTGATATTTTTGAATTATTTCTTGTTGGCGTAAATAATCTTTAACGTTTTCTAATTCAACTTTAGTGATAACTATGTTCATAGCGGAACTCTTGAAATGATTCTGTAAAACAGGGATAATTGAATACATCTCTAAAGGAGGGTGAATAATAATACCGGTCTTTACTTTAGGGTTAACATATTCTTTAACTGCGTTTATTACATCTTGCTCGAGATTTGATTTAGATAATTGGATTGATGTACGTGTATGACTCTCAAAAGGTTTAGACACGGTCGTTTTGCCTTTAATATCGCCAACAACTATGAAACAAATTTGTCTATGAAACTTATTAAGGGGATCATCTGTAATAGGGGTCTCTAAAATAGGGTTCTCGGCATCTGTATGTGCTGTTACCGTTTCTGAGCCATCTAAAGATGGGGGTTTCTCAGTTGGGTTCCCTGCTAATGAGCTAATCTCTTCATTATGAATTTCTATACGGGATAAGGCGTCGGCATTTGAATTAAGTTTGCCTTTTTTATATTCTACGGTAAAATTATACTCGCTCAGTTTTAGTCTCCAACGAGTGAGACGAGCATTGGTTTCTTTGAGACTCCATTGTAATGGCATGTGATCTGTGAATACTTTAAAATGTCTACCAAAAAGATATGGGCGAAAATATTTAGTTGCCCACACTATAGCCAATAATTCTTTTTCAGTTGTACTATAATTTATCTCACTAGAATTTAGAGTTCTTGATGCGTATGCAAGTGGTTTATCCCTACCAACAGGGCCTTGTGATAATACAGCTCCTAATGCTACGTTGGATGCATCAGTTGTTAATATAAAATCTTTAGAAAAATCTGGATACTGTAAGATAGGATCGTTGGTAAGTAATAATTTACATTTTTCAAAGCAGCTAGTATAATTATGATCTAGTACTATTTTAGATCCTTTCTTTAAACATTGTGTTAACGGTTTGACTATACGTGCAAAATCTGGGATAAATTTCCTGTAATATCCTAATAATCCTAAAAATCTTTTTATTTCTGTTGAAGTTTTTGGCAATGGGTATTTTTTTATGGCTTCAATCTTATCAGGATTGGGCTTGATACCTTTGTTACTGATGATATGACCTAAGTAAGCTGTCTCAAGTTTGAGGAACTCGGACTTATCCATCTGTATTTTAAAATTCGATTCTCTTAGTCTTTGGAATACTTTTTTAAGATTTATCATGTGTTCTTGTAATGACGTACTGAAAATGATGACGTCATCAAGGTAAACGAGACATATTACGTTTTGGAGCCCTCTTAGGACATTGTCCATAACTCTCTGAAAGGTACTAGGAGAATTCTTAAGTCCCATTGGCATTCTTAAAAATTCGTAGTGACCATGTTCTACGTTAAATGCTGTTTTGTGAATATCTGAGGGTTCCATCTCCACTTGATAAAATCCGCTTGCTAAATCGAGAGTTGTAAAATATTGACAGTTGCCTAATTTATCTAAAATGTCTGAGATGTTGGGAATTGGATATTTATCGTTAACGGTTTTCTCATTTAATTTTCTAAAATCAACGACAAGACGCCATTTGGTTTTGCCAGATGCGTCGGCCTTCTTAGGAACTATCCAGATGGGTGAGCTCCATGCTGATTGAGATGGTCTGATGATGCCTTGCTCTAACATTTTACTAATCTGATCACTAACCTCCTGCCTATGAATGTACGGGTAACGATAGCTTTTAGTATAGACTGGTAACTCATCTGTAGTTTTAATAGAGTGTTTAATTTGATTTGTAAAAGTCAAAGGTTCTCCTTCTATGTAAAATACATCCGCGTATTCGGTGCATAAATTCTCTAAGTTCGCGCGTTCTTCAACGTTAAGGTTATCGGTCCGTAGTCGAGAGAGAACGTCCGTAGCACGCTGGAACGATGTAGCATTTGTGTGACGTAGTGGCTTCGTAGTATACGATTGATGCGAGTCATTCGTAGCGCTGTAAAACTCCGTAGCACTCTGCTCGGTACACGGGGACTCTACATTCACATTATAGACTTCGGCACTGACCTGGCGGTCGACTGAGAATATTACGTCATGCTGACTGGGATTCGTTATCTCTAAAAATCCGCGGTTATCTCGTACTGTTGTTAGACATTCACCTATAATGCAATTAGATAAAACCTGTTCTGGGATAAACGCATCTCCGTCACTGATATTAATTGGTAACTTTACTATTTTAGATGAGTTCGCTGGTATAATGTCCTCATACAAATTAATGTTTCGCGAGTCATAAACGAGAATCGGGTTAGTGGCATGCTGGGTAACAAGGACCTTATTTTTAAAATCTACGGATGATTCCCATTTATTTAATAAATCGGACCCTATTAAACCATCGAAATAGTCGTGGAATCTATAAACAAAAAGCGTTATATCGGTAGTATCGTTAAAATCTGAAAAACAAGGTACTGTAATCGAATAGTCACACCTACTTATGGCATGAACATTTACTACCTCAAACGGATCATAGCTTAACTCAATATGCGAGAAATATTTTTTTACTGCTTCAGGACTTATAAAAGACTGATTAGCTCCTGTATCTATGAGTAGTTTTAATGGAGGGTCTGAAATTTGTATGTAAGGAAGTTGTCTCTGGTTCTGTAAATTAAGTTCTATTTTGGTTTGCCTGCTCGGCTTACTTTCTGAAAATCCTCAGCCTTGCTAGACGAGGGATTCTCTTCTAGAGGTTCAGAAACTGACTCTGGATTAGGTTGTTCTGAATAGTAAGATTCATCAAGGTAATTATTGTCGTAATAATAGTTCATGTCATTATAATAATAACATTCCGGCTCCGCGTAGTAGTACTCCGCGTTATCATAGTAAGGGCCGTATTCAGGACACTCATTAAAATTCATTTCTCGGGATTTAAAATAGCTACTTGGTGGCGGGTTCCCCAACCTGCGCCAATCATGTCCACTAGGTGGCAAAGGCTTACTAACAAAATGACTTACCCCGCTCATGGGTTTTGGACCCTGAAAATTATTGGGATTTCGATTGGGAATTCTAAATGCATTAGCCTCTGGGTTATAATTTGGGGGTTAACTGGATTAGGCCTCCATTGATGAGAAGGTGGTTGCATATAAAAAGGTGCAGGACGTGGAGGTCCTGAAGGATTAAATATATGAGGTTTGATGGGCGGTAAGTATACGGGTGGACTATTAATAGGTTGCTTAGGTGGTGGGTTGGTTAGCATATGGGGTTGCAACTTTTTATCTGGTAAGTTTTCATTTCTTTGTAAAATATATAATGTGTTCATTTCCTCTTGAACATATTCTAAAGCTTTCTCTATGGATTCGGGACGCATGCACCTAATACGTGAGCCAAGGGGCTCCCTTAGTCCGCGCAAGTATGATTGCATAGCGATCTTTTTATATAACTGACGCTTGGCCTCAATAGTTGTAGCAAGATTATCGTGTAAAGTAACATAGGTCATTATTGTGCTGAAAAGGGTCTGGCAGCGTTCATAAAATTCTTGTGGCGTATCTTGGCCTTGAGTTTGATGACTTAAATCGTTAAAAAGAGCAGTTTCGTCTCTTTGGTCCGCGAAATTATTTATTAAAGCATTTCTAATGCCAATCCAATCACATGGGATACCATTAGAATTTATAAGACGGGCGGCAGGACCCGTGACTTTATTTAATATGCCATTTAAAATAGCCTGATTTGCTAAATCATGTCCGGGACCAGTTTGGACGTGTTTAATTACTAACTGATCGCATAACTGAATAAATCGTGTTAAATTATTGGGATTCCCGTCAAATTCGGGGACTAGTCTTAAGGACTTAAAAATTTCGTCTATTGAATCGGACATTATGATTATTTCTGATTCACTAGAAAAATCTACTGCTTCGACTAACTCCTCTAATTCTAAACTAATATTTCTATTAAGGTCTAACCTACTTTGTCTACCTAGCCTAGGGGAATTGGACCCCGATTGTCTAGGGTGGAAAATTTTGGAAGGGATAAGTAAAACTAGAGATAAAAATTAGGATTATGAACTATAAGGGATGCAACACATGAAAGATTCAAGTGTACTCACAATTTCATTACTCTTGGTATTCTCTTGCCGTATCGATATCTTGACACTCCTCTGGACTGCAGCTCTTGTAGATTCTGGATAGCCGCTCGTCGTGTGATCGATTCACTGACTCTACTTTACGACTATCCTACCGACTGCGCCAATTATGAAGACTACAGCCGGAGGATGCAAAAAAAACCAAAAAGTATTTGAAAATAATTTAATTAAAACTACAATTATAATTAAGAGGGGTTTGACGATGTTCAATGTTGGAACGAAAGTGAGTTGGGTCCCACGATGGTCGCCGGTGGCGCGATGCCTCACGTTGTGCCGATTCAGCGCCTCGTGTCGTCGGTTGACGCAAATGCTTGTTTCTAGGTAAGAACGGGGACGCTGCACAGTCAGCGTATTTCCTTAGGTAGCTGAGCGTAACACACACAATAACACAACACAAAAACACAAACAAAGGATAAAAATAGTTCAACTCAACCTGCACCACTGCCGGGAAGCCATGTCGGAGCTGTGCCGATATGTGGTGGAGGAGAGCATAGATATCGCTCTACTGCAAGAGCCATACGTCATAAACAGACGGGTGGCCGGGCTTGGCTCCCTGGGTGGAGACCTCATCTACCACAATGATGGTGAGTCCAACCCGAGAGCATGCATCTTCACGAGCAGTAGAGTAAGCACACTAGGACTAATCAAGGCAGACTGTTACAGAGATCTGGCAAGCGTCGAATTAACAATAACGAGCCTAAACAAGAACAAAGCAAGGGTGCTCCTCGTCTCTGCATATCTTCCCAGCGAGAGTGAATTTGAGCCGCCAACAAGAGAAATGGAAGATACCATCAAGAAGTACCAAGGTAAGAACATTCCTGTTATTCTAGGGTGCGACGCCAACGCACATCACGTGGTATGGGGCAGCACGGACTGCAACAGGAAGGGGGAAGCACTCCTAGAGTACATTAGCGCATCCGGTCTGGAGTTATTAAACGTAGGTAACACACCAACGTTTGTCAACAGAGCGAGAAGTGAGGTGCTGGACATCACCATCGCATCAGAAACGATCAGCCGACAAATTAGAAACTGGAAGGTAGACGAAAATGAATCCATGTCAGATCACAGACGTATAACCTTCAGCATAGACTGCAGCATCGACAGGATCCGAGTTAGAAACGCAAAAAAGACAGACTGGTCTACTTTCGAAAACTACATCAAACAGTGGACACCTGGAAGTCACAACTTACACAAGCACGAAATGGAGATAGAAAAAGAGGCGACAAGACTAGATGAGGTCCTCAGGGAAGCCTATCATAAAGCATGTCCGCTCAGAGAAATCAAACTAGGCAAGGGACAACCGTGGTGGAGTAAGTCACTAGAGAAGTCCAGAAAGAGGACCCGACGTGCTCTCAGGGTGGCCCTCAAAAAGGGTGACGAAGAGAGCTGGCGTAAGTACAAAGACGAGCGAAACAAGTTCAAGGGCGAGAGCAGAAAAGAATGCAGGAACAGCTGGAGCGCGTTCTGCGAAGGGATCGAAAAACACCCAGATGCCGCAAGGCTGGTCAAAACGCTATCCAAGGACAACACCTGCAAACTAGGAAGTATCAAGAAGGGGGAAGAACTGATAACTGACCCAAAAATGATACTTAAGACCATGATGGAAACTCATTTCCCAGACTGCGAGCACGACATAGACGAAGACATGCCAACCTCAAACCCCACTGTGGTAAGGGCAGGCGAGGCCATCGCCATATCGGAAGAACAACTAGTATGGAGCATCTTCTCCTTCCAGCCATACAAGGCGGCAGGCCCGGATGAAATATTTCCAAAAATGCTGCAAGTAGCGTTAAAGTACATCAAGGAAGATCTCTTAAAACTGTTCAACAGCAGTATAAGAATGCAGTATATTCCCAAGAAGTGGAGGGAAGTCAAGGTAGTTTTCCTACCGAAACCTGGCAAGGCCACATATCAGGAGGCGAAGGCCTTCAGATGTATCAGCCTATCCTCGTTTCTATTGAAGACAATGGAAAAG
This sequence comes from Udea olivalis, assembly GCA_947369235.1. Taxonomy (NCBI): domain Eukaryota; kingdom Metazoa; phylum Arthropoda; class Insecta; order Lepidoptera; family Crambidae; genus Udea; species Udea olivalis. Next base: position 9,838,986 of record OX376341.1, on the reverse strand, counting down.
ATCCTCGACAGAACTATAAGAGCCCAGATAGAGAACAGTGGATCCCCGCTACATGAGAACCAACATGCATACATGGAGGGTAAGTCCACAGAAACAGCCCTCCACAACCTAGTTACTAGAGTACAAAGGTCTCTGAGCATCAAGGAATACGCACTGGGCTGCTTCTTCGACGTAGAAGGGGCATTCGACAAGGCCAGCCCTAAGTCGATAGAAGCCGCCTTAGACCGCGAAGGCATTCACAAAGATATATCAGGATGGGTGAAGAACATGCTTCAACAACGCCTGATAAAGGCTGAGCTAGCAGGGGTTACACACACGGTCAGGGCGAGAAGAGGATTCCCGCAAGGGGGATGCCTATCCCCTCTACTATGGTGCATTCTAATAGATGAACTAGTACACGAGATAAACAAGATACACATATACACACAGGTGTACTCTGATGACGGGGTATTGCTAGTAACGGGAAAGGTCCTCAGCGTCATGTGCAACATCATGAACAGAGGACTGAAAGCGGCGCTATCATGGTGCAGAAGTAAGGGACTCAACCTCAATCCCGAAAAGACGAAACTAGTCCTATTCACCAATAAACGTAAAATTGGTAGAAGAGAAATAGTGCAGATAGACAACTCCGAACTAGAAATGGTCAAGGAGATCAAATACCTAGGAGTTACGCTGGACAGCAAACTAACTTTCAAAGCACACATAAGTACCACCTGCTCTAAGGCCAAAATGGCCATGATGCCATGTAAGAGAGCCATAGGACGCACATGGGGAATCAAACCGGCGACTGTACTATGGATATACAAAGCAATCATCCTGCCACGAATCCTCCACGGATCACTGGTATGGTGGCATAAGGCGGCACTAAGGACCAACAAACTAGAGCTAGACAAGGTCCAAAGACTAGTGGCACTGATGATCACAGGTGCAATGAGAACAACACCCACAGCAGCGCTAGAGATCATGCTCGGGCTGGATCCGCTAGACCTAGCGATCAAAGGAAAAGCGACCGAACAATGGTTCAAACTCAGGAGCACGAACCTCTGGATCGGTAACCACACGGACAGAGGGCATCTACGCATTGGAAGTGAAATCGAGAGCAACATGTCAATGATCTTTACCAACAACGACCTAACAAGGAAAGAAAAGATCTTTGACAAGAAATACAAAGTACACATAGGACAAAGAGATGAATGGAACATAGACACAAGCGGAACAGTTTGCTACACAGATGGCTCCAGAATTGAGTCACTGAAGCTATCTGGCGCGGGTGTGCACATAAGGTGCGAGGACGGTACAGTGATAAACAGATCAATCTGCCTAGGCAAGTTCGCCAGCGTATTCCAAACAGAAATATACGCTATCATGGAATGCGCAGATATATTAGACAATCAGGACAGCGTCACCAAGGCCACTATCTACAGTGACAGCCAGGCAGCGCTGAAAGCGCTTAGCAAAGCAGAGACGACATCGGTAACTGTCAAAGAATGCAAAAAAGCTCTAGGGAAACTCGCAAACAAAATAGACGTAGTGATTGCATGGGTCCCTGGACACGAAGGAAATGTCGGCAACGAGTTAGCAGACGAACTAGCCAGGGGTGGTGCGGCCGAAGGCTTAGTGGGTCCGGAACCCAGGCTGCCAATAGCACACAACATCACCAAAGGAGTAATCAAAAGGTTAACCACAGCAGCAACAAACAGACGATGGAAGGCTGCAACAGGCATGCGACAGTCTAAAATGTTCATAAACGGATTGGACACGAAGAAGACAGGTCATCTACTGAAGCTGTCAAGGAACAGTGTACGTATGGTCACAGAAATCGCCCCAGGACACTCTAGACTAAACAGGCACCTAACAGTAATAGGCATCAAAGACAACCCCACATGCTTGGAGTGCATGGACAGCGAGGAAACGAGTTTCCACCTACTCGCCGAATGCCCGATGTACTCACACATACGGTGGGAGCTCATGGGGTCAGACTCGTTGGATGAAGGAAATCTGAAAGAACTGACGGTGGACCAGATAGTAAGATTCTGCAAAGCAACGGGAAGATTCGACGGGACGCCGTGAAAATGTGACAACCTAAAGACCCCCTGCTAGGGGGCCCGGGGAAATGGGTGAAATGGCCCATAACTAGCGGACCGATCACCCGGCCCACTGCCAGCGTCCCCAGTCGAAATAATAATAATAATAATAATGGAGTGTACATTTGAAAGTGCTCAAAATAATAAAGTTAAAGTGGATTTTACCTGTTCTTTAGTAAAAAATCTACAAAAAAATCCAAAATCAAATATACTTCATTGCATAGGAGAAAAAATGTTCAAACCCCTTACTGTTGGAATATGAGGCTGCACTTCCTTGGGGCATTTCAGTACAAAAGCCTCCAGAGCTTGGAGGCAGTGCTCGCGCAACTCCTCGTCGGCGTCGGTGGAGTGCTCCAGCACCTGCGGGGCCACTCGCCACAGCTGCTCGCCGAACCGGTGTCCCGCTTGACGACTGGAAATGACGCAATATGTTATGAATACAGTACAAGAAGAGGTGTAACATGTAAAATAAAAGAATGTTCATTTTGCTTACCAAACAGAAGCGATGCATTGAATATGTGTGCGACTAACACTAGAGGAAGTAGCAGATCCCAGTCCTTCCAGGAGATGATCAATGAGTTTATTGTACAGAGATGCATTACATGACATGACCAAGTGGGATAGTGCAACGATGGTACGTTTTCGAACTGCCTGGGAAAAAAAGTATGATGAGTTCTACTGTTATTGACTAATATTAGTTTAAATGCATAAGATTAGGAATACTGAATTAAGAGACATAGTTAGATCAAACAAAGTGAGGGTACAATTAGCTGATTACAATTTGATGTTTCTCCATATAATGTAGACTACTCTCATGTTAAGAAAACCTGCACCTGTAAACCCAAATTGTTCTTTTATTTATTTTGTTACTAAAAATAGTATCTAAGACTCCATGAATAATTTTATTTGCAAGGAATTATAATTATTATTTGTAATTGGATTCGGAAATTATTAAATATTATTCATAAAAACAAACCATCAGACTATATTTATAGATTTGTTTATTTTAAATATCTACGTGTAAATTTAAAAAAAAACTATAAACAAAACAAACAAAACAGAATACAGAATATTTAATTTTGAACCTAAAAATATTTCAATGTGTTAAATTAATTGTAATTTGAATATTAAAATCGCTTATTATTTCAAATCAAATCAGTAACCTGGCGTCACTAATTTAGAACTGCTTGGAGTTGTCAAAAAGAAAAACAAATGAACATAATTATGTATAGTAAGTACATGGTTTATTAGACCGATTTCGCGAACGCATAATTTACACGTAGCAATTTTTCGCGTCTCATTTTTCATCCATCTCTAATTTTACGATCGACTTATTTATCGACAGTTTCTTTTATTAGTCGCCAACTTTACTATAGTATTTGCGTTGTAGCATGGTGCGGGTGACAGTTGCGTGTATGACGTTGACATCTGTCAGGACCACATGATTAAGGATGTGACGTTCGATATGCAATTCATTTTTATCGCTAACGATACTCGCAGCATAAATCTAGTTCTCTTTAATATTGTTATGAAAATGATTTAAAACGAAAATTATTATTTAATTGGCATTTATGATAGGACCCCGTTATCGCGGATGCACGAATGCGTAGTTTCTAGGGATTGAACATTTATCGACTATGGTCTATGGTCTATACGACATTGCAAACCTACTTATAATATTATGTCTGATATAAATAAAAATATTTTATGGCTTATACGTCAAGCAATGTTCAACCTGAAGACTGGTCGAAGGTCGTGAATAAAACAAAAATGGGCATTATGTCTGATTGGGATCATGACATCCATGTTGATAACATAATGGAGTCATCGTTAATAATATCTGTCACAGATTCAGATGATGAATTTAGTGACAATTCAGATGTTCCTGACTCTGATATGAGTTCAGAGGAATTAAATGTATTTTTTTTAGCAACCTTACCCTATATAAGTTGTTTTATTAATACCTATAATTATAGACATTTTAACAATAAAAATTATACTACGCACAATATATGTTTTTATTAATAATGGAAATAATGCCAGATACACGGCTAGAAAGTATTTTGGTCACAAGAATAAAGGTGATGTCCGTGAATGTGCAAATTTCCGTGGTATTAAACTTACATCACACACGCTTAAGATCTGGGAGCGAGTCTTAAGTGAACGCCTGCAGCACATAATTAGTCTAACTGAAAATCAGTTTGGGTTAACATCTGGGAAAGGAACTACCGACGCCATTCACGCAATCAGACTGGTAATGGAGAAGGCTCGGGAAAATAAGCAAAATCTTTGGATGGTGTTTATTGATCTGAAAAAGGCCTTTAACTGTGTGTACCCAGGACAATCATATGCCAAGCATTAAGATCTCAAAACGTCCCTGAACATTACATTAGGCTTGTAAAGGACATGTATAGCAATGTTCAAACATGTGTCCGATGTCCAGCTGGCCTATCAGAGAGTTTTGATATAAAGGTGGGAGTTCTCCAGTGCAGTGCGTTGAGCCCTCTGTTATTCAATATCACTATGAACTACCTTACAAAAAACATCCAAAAGCTTCTGCCATGGAATATTTTATACGCGGATGACGTAGGACTTATCTCGGACAGTCTAACTGATGTACAAGCAAATTTGGAGCAATGGAGGAGATCACTCGAACTGAATGGATTACGCATCAGTAGGACTGAGACTGAATACATGGTGTGCAGCTTTAACCCCGCTGACTCTAGACTAACCAATACAGTTTTAAAACTAGATGGTGAAATCCTGCCGAGAGTCAGCAAATTCAAGTACCTAGGATCGGTCCTTGCAGAAGACGGTACAATAACCGCTGACATAGTGCACCGGACGACGTCTGGGTGGAATAAATGGCGCACACTGTCAGGAGTCTTCCAAAATGCCCATAAGAACTAAGGGTAAGGTCTACAAAACAGCGGTTAGACCCGACGTCTACTTTACGGTAGCGAAACATGGGCTAGAAAGAAAAGCCACGAGCAAAAACTACACACAACAGAAATGCGTATGCTGCGCTGGGCTGGTGGTGTGACGCTTAGAGATAGGGTCCGAAACGAATATGTCCGTGGTAGTTTCGGGATCGCACTTATTGCTGATAAAATTACTGAATCCAGGCTAAGATGGTTTGGACATGTAATGCGAAGACCCGACGATCACGTCGTGAAGACGTGCCTTTCCATGGATACCCAAAAGAGAGGGAGAGGTAGACCGCAGACTACCTGGATGACAAATGTCCAAAGGGACATGCAGAGGTGCAGCTTATCAGTTGACGACGCTTACCAACGAAGCAAATGGCGCCTCAAGATCAAGAAAGCCGACCCCGCGTAACGGGATAAGGCGAGGGTAAAGAAAAAAGAATATACGTTTTTTATTATAAAAAATATCGATTATCCATCGTAGCGAGTTTCAGCGGTCGGCATGTTTTTCAATTATTTATTTTTACCTACTAAGAATATTCGCGTTAGTCTTACAAATTTTAAATTATTTTTCAAATCGGATTATTTGAGGAAGTTCCTTCTTAAAAAATAAAACAAATATCTGGGACAAATTACACCTGATCAGATCATCTGACCCCAAACTAAGCAGAGCTTGTACTATAGGTGTCAGATAATGATGAACATACACACAACAAACACAAATGTTCGTCACATGAATGTTTGCCATGGGTGGGGATATAACCCACGACCTCCGGTGCTGAAGGCAGGATCGCTGCCATTTTGTAGGAACTATTGCCTTTTTTGTATCCTGTATGAAACCAATCGCAGTAGTCCCTTCAATCAAAGGAACTACCGCGAATAATCCCACAAATTTATTGCATTGAGCGTGCTAAAATTGGATCCTAAACTAAAATCCAACTAAACTAAACACACTCACACACAAAATGGACCATAAGGTAGCATTCATCTCATTTTACAATAGCGGTTAGTTTTTTTTTTATTTTTAGAGTAAAGACTACGAATTATACCTTCAATCTATGATCATACTCAGGATAGTAATATAACTTTTGGTAAGTAAAATAATGCGGGCTGATTGCGGGTCTGACCATCAACTTTTGATCTCGAAGCTAAGACTCAAACTAACAGCAGCCAGAATCATCAAGAAACCGAGGAAACTCGAAGTGAAGGATGCTCTTAGATTTCGTTCTATTGTGGTGCAGAATTGGTCACAATGGTCAGAAGCAGATCTGGCTAGCGAAACACCCGATGCACTATGGGACGTGCTAAGTCACTCATCGTTTCAGCAATCTCGGAAGCAACACCACCTATTGGAAAACACAAAAAGCAACACTGGATGACTGATGACATCACCCTTGAACTCGTCGAAAAGCGCCAGAAGATGAAAGCAGCAGGAGCTGATTTCAAGGATCTTAATCAAATTTCGGCAAATATACAACTAAAATGCAGACAAGATCATAATAAATACCTGCGAAATATTTGCATAGAAATCGAGGCGCATGCTGACAGGTATGAGTCAAGATACTTATACCACAAGATCCGCCTCATTACAAAAACACTTCCATCTAAAACCTGGGCTATTGAAGGCATCATGATGGCCAAATAGTCTCTGAACTCGACCAGATTTCGGAAGTCTGGAGGAAGTACTGTCAGTCCTTGTTTGAGGATCCTCAGTCGGAAAATTGTACATCCACGGTACCTTCGAGGGATATGTTGGAGCCTTAGGTCGGAAGTGAGAGCCGCCATTCAACAGCTTAAGAATGGAAAAGCCACAGGGAGAGATGAAATTCCAATCGAAACTATTCGAGCAATGGGAGAGCATGGCGTTCATATCTTCTACACCATCTGCAACAAGATATGGTTAACTGGCAAATGGCCTTCAGAATGGGTTCACACAGTTTTCGTTCCGATCATAAAAAGGGTTCGACTAAAAAATGTGGCAACTTTCGACTTATTGCCCTGTTAACACACGCAAGTAAAATAATGCTGCATATCATAAACGAGCGACTGAAAGCATATTTGTCCTGAGAAATTGCGCCAGAACAAGCCGGATTTGTAAAAGGCAAGGGAACCCGTGAGCAAATTCTCATCGTTCGTCAAATCATCGAAAAAGCTCGAGAATTCAACAAGCCAACATACATATGCTTTGTTGACTTCTCCAAAGCGTTCGACTCGGTGAAATGGCCAACACTGTGGAAATCACTACTGGACATGGGCACGCCACAACACCTCGTACACCTGCTCAGGAGACTATACGAAGAGGGAACAGCATCAGTGCAGACAGATGATCTCTTCTCAGATAATTTCCACCCAAAAGAGGGTGTGCTACAAGGATGCATAATTTCACCTTTGCTCTTTAACATCTACACCGAGCTGATAATGCGAATCACTCTCGAACACTGGGCCGATGGTGTTGCAATTGGTGGATACACGATTTCGAACTTGCGATACACAGATGACACCACCTTATTTGCCAGTAGCGCGGACCTCTTGCAGGGATTACTTCACAAAATAGAGCGCGTAAGTCTAACGTTTGGATTGAAGATAACGAGATAAAGATTAACCGATCCAAGACCAAGATTATGATCGTGGACCGCGTCAATAACAACTCACCAGAAGTTACACAGATTGCGAACTGGACGTGGTTCAAGCCTACGTATATCTTGGGGCTATAATCTCAAACAATGGAGTTATAAAAGCATAAATGAAGTAAAGCGTCGTATGGCCGTAACCAGAACCGCCGTGGAGAAATTGAAGAAAGTGTGGAGAAATCGCAATATTACCAAAGCCACCAAAGTCAGGCTCATGCAAACGCTGGTATTCCCAATCTTTCTTTATGCGGCAGAGACGTGGACAGTGCGTGAGTTGGAAAAGGGGAAAATAGATGCTCTAGAGATGTGGTGCTGGAGGAAGATGCTCGGCATGTCGTGGACAGAGTTCCGCACCAACGTGTCCATACTCCGGGAACTCGGCATCACGAAGCGTCTGTCGACCATAGTACAGATGCGCATACTGCAGTACTTTGGCCATGTCTCCAGACGGGACAACAATTCCCTAGAACGGTTAGTTGTGCAAGGGAAAGTACAGGGCACCAGACCGCGCGGCAGATCACCTATGCGCTGGACTGATCAAATAAAATGAGCAGTGGGAAGCCGTGTGTCAGACTGCACCAGACAGTCTGCAAACAGAGACAAATGGCGGGAGATCGTGAAAAAAGCTGTGTCCGCCTTTAACACTAATGTGGACGCCTCAATGTGACCACAACCGCTCTGCCAAGAGCGAAATGACAGAGAAGAAGAAGTAAAATAAAATGCCTGTTATAGTTAGTAGTGGTTACGTGCAACATTAAAATATAAGTAAAGTTTACCAAGAACATTCTACCAAGAATTAAACAAATCGCGGAAAAATGTGACGAATAAATTTGGGGACTAATAAAAGAAACTATTGATAAATAGGTCGATCTAAAATTAGAGATGGATGAAAAATGAGACGCGAAAAATTGCTTACACATAGCTTTTTCGCGTCTCAATTTAAGTGTTAGCAAAATCTGTCTAACAAACCTAGTGCATTCGTGAACTGAGCCATTGAATATGTAATTTTCTTGTTCATGTTATTGAAAATATGCATACAATACAACAACAGCAACAACATTGGTCTGATTCCAAGAATAGGCCCATCCTTCAAGCCCCAATAGGAATATCTAATTCCAATTACCTTAAATATTTATTTGTGCTGGCTCTGCAGAAATGACAAACATTCTTGATGTCTGAATCCTATTCTTGAGTTTAAGAGAATTAAAGACCATTTCTAAAAACATACTTGTCGTGGTGATGCAAGTTGAGGCAACAATGAATTGAGCAACAGGGGATGGAATGATATGAGTAGACCTCCAAATCTACTCAAGAGATCTGCCAAGATGTCTAAAGCCTCCAACTGAACAGAAACATCTTCTTGCTGAAATAAAAATGGCAATTATTTGGAATAATCATAAATTAAAACAATGACAAAGCAAAGTCATATCACAACCAAAATAAGTTGTACATTGTTATCAACTCAAAATAAAGGATATGTTTATTATTATTTATTTTTATTCTTTATTATAAAGAATTGGATAGTATACTATAAACTACTGTAAATTTTATGTTCATTTGTAAAGCTCTCATAAAAATTGCACCTACCTTTTCAATAGCACTGCTGAGTCTCCCTGTGATTTTCTTACAAACATTAGCAGCTAATGTGTTAGAGCCCAATGGAAGTTCAGATATAACAGTTTTCAAGCCAATGCTGCTGATATCCCTTAACTGTTCTGTATCTGAGAGCATATTAGCACAAAGAGTTTCCACAATGCTCTCCACCTGATATTCTTTTACTTTGTTCACTAGAGGACCAAGGCTGTGGAAAATAAAAATTATAACAAACAATAATTGTTACACATATGGCTAGGCTTTTTAATAGGTCCTCATAGGTTGAACATAATTACCACTTTACTGCTAAATTTTGAACTTCACCATTCTTATCCTCAAGTAATCGTAACAGCATCTTTACCACCTTCCTTTCGGAATCATCATCAAGTTTTATACTATCTTTCTGTAATTCAGTCATCAAGTCATTCGTAGCCATGAACCTGAAGTCTTTATCACTGGACGTCATCTGCCGAGAGAATTTGGTTATCATTTTTAAATATAATACAAAGAAACAGTTCGCTAATTCGCCGGCTTACCTTCTCAAGCAGATTTGCAATTTGATACGAGACACTAGCCATTTTGATAGTTTTTCGTCTCAGTTATACTAAAACCGAACCAATCGATAAAAAACACATAGAACTACACAATTTTTACAAAACGCTGGTGTCGAAGTTACATCTGAATGATATCAACCAGCGCAACCACAAACGACGACCGAAAAATTATTCATCATCCTTTCAAAATGACAGCCATGTCGGCTACGCTGTCATCTCACACTTCTTTTTTTTAAAGGTAGGCAAACACATATTCAAACGGGTGCTACACGGTCGTTAATCGCCAGCACGACTCCGACAGAGGTCACCTTGGTCGGGCCGACCGCGCGACATCATCGTGACTCGCTGGATTCAGCATCCATCAGGATATGCTGGCAAAATGCGAGCAACTAGCAATCGATTCAAATTGCTCTAAGCTAGGACGGGCAAAACTGTACGTGTGTACTATGCTGTCTCATCCTCTACAAATGTCAAAAAGAGAGATTTCGAGGCAGAAAATTTAGGAAAAAAAATACTTACTTACTTAAGGATTGTTTTTATGTAAGTACGATATGCAGACGATAAGTAAAGCTTCTGCTACACGTCGGCAACAAGACCACCAAGTCCACCACACCACACAGAGGTGATCTTTTAGGAGATCCATCCATCAACCAATCAAATGAAGCGATCTGTTTCCCAAGTGAGATTTTTAGCTAGGTGATTCTACTGTATGGTATTAACACATTGGTCGGCAAACGACCCGCAAACAATAGAAAATCTATTGTGTCTCGTTCCGCGGCGACGAATGTGTTATTGGTGTTTCCAGATAACAGATTTTGTATTCCCCCAAATGTTTTTTATTTTTCACTAAATTATTTTTGATAATACGAAAACGTAGGTACATTTATTTACAAACATTGCCCAGACGGGTAGGTAGGACTTAAAATAGCCATTCGATATAATCCCACGTTGGTGTTGGTGGTCTTATTAGCGACCGTGTGAATCACCCGTTTGTATTAATATATAAAAGATTCAATTCGTTTCAATCAGTTTATTGCGCTCCTTATGTATATTAAAGGTATTTAAATTAGCTACATAGCACATCTAGGGGTCCGGATTGAACATGACAATATAATAGAGGGCACTATACTTCCACATTTCTAACATTAATAAACTATTTAACATAAAAACCAGATTATATATCATTAATGTATGCTTTGGATTCTGAAAATTATTTTTAAGACTTACTTTTTTTTGACACTTAAATACTCAGCGACTGTATTATGCTTTAATAATAAGTAATCGTTTAAGTAGGTATATTATTGAACTCTTATTCTTTAACTGTGTCTTTTATATGTTCCGGTAGGTGATTATATATTTTTAGAGCCATAGCTAGTGTGCTCACTGAGTGTAGTTTTAGACGAGACGTCGGTATGTTTAGCTTATTTCTATTTCGCAATGTGTATTTAGATGAAGATGGAGAGCAGGCTTGATGGCTTTCATTCGAAGCTGTAACTCGTAAGAGCTTCACAAAAAAAACGCAAATGAAAAAGACTTTTGGAAAGGTCTAGGATCCACAGCCGTAAAGCCAAAAAAAAACAATGTCAAGGTGCAAGGATTGTCAAATTTGTCAATTGTCACGCACGAGCCACGATTGTCAAAAACACGTGTCTTGCTTGGATCTTCTATTCAAATTATTTATTTGAAATTTGAGCTGTTAATAATGTTACTTGAATTAATTAGTGTTTCCTGAATTATTAATTATACTCTCTAAGAAACCCTAGTGTCAGTCCAGCTATTACGAGAAATACATATTCCAGGAACTGTTTTAATAGGTTTTTGTAATCATGGATTTATTTGTAATAAACAGGTACGTGTACGCCACTTTCTTTCCCGTAATTTAATAGTCAATTTACAATTAAGCGATCTTATCGCAAACAGCAATTGTATTTAGATTTCCCTCAGGGAGATAATTAATATTAAGAAAACGATCTAGTGGTGCAAGATAATAAATGAATTGTATGTATTTAATCTTATTTACTATTCAAATAGACATACCTAGATACAACACTCCAGCATAGTCAACTGCCTTATTTCACCATAGCTAGTTTGATGGTGTTGTACTCCGCTGCTCTACTTATATCTTTCGAATGATATATTTCCAGATACAGAGATAATAGTGAATTGGATATTGCTAGCCAAGAAACAAAACATTTGGAGAAATTGAAGAAAGACATTGAAGAAAGAAAAAAAGCATATTCTGAAGCTAAAAAATTAAAGACAACAACATTGGAAACATCTGATATACCAAGAGATAACAATTATAATAATGAAATTATTTTAGGAGAAAAAGAAAGTGCAATAAGTACTGAACAGGTTAAAGAAACTGCGCCAGTTGAATTAAATCTTAAACCTCAAGCACACAATAAAATCACACATGAATTTAAAATACTGGGTGGAAATGATTTTGAACAAAAGCCAAAGGTAGATGCAACATAAAGTAAATCAATTGTAAAATATTCTTATTTTCTATTAATGAGGCTAATTCATTGAGTTTTTTTTTGTAAATTAGGTACACAGGATTTTGCCATATTGGTTATCACATCCGCTGAGTGTGTCAAGAGACTTGCAGAGTGATTCCTATCCAGTTAATCAACAAAATTGGTTACATAGTACTCTGCGGTCCACACTATCAAGTGAAGGAGTTAGTCATTTATTTCCAGTACAGGCACAGGTTATACCTTTTATTCTTCAAGAACATGAATTAGCCCACCGCTTATGGCCTCATGATATATGTGTCTCTGCACCTACTGGAAGTGGAAAAACATTATCATTTGTATTACCAATAATACAGGTAATTTATAAACTACCATTAATTGCAAAATAATATTTTTTTTTTTGTTGGCCTCCTATGTTATAATAATCTGGTTAAATGTGTTTTCCAGATTTTAATGAAGGATGTAGGGCATCATATTAAAGCAATGGTGGTTTTACCAGTACAAGAGTTGGCCACGCAAATTGCTAAAGTATTTAAAAAATACTGCAACAAAACTGGGCTAAAAGTTGCTTTATTAAGTGGTGCTACCCCTCTTCACTTAGAACAGCTACAACTAGTCAGATATAGTATGTTTGTTTTTTGATATCTAATCATATTAATCGAGATATAATAAATAACATTAATTTATATCTCAACCTGTGACATTGTTTAACCCGATTACTAAAATTGATGAAATAATCTTGGCTTGTAACATTCAAATACGCTTAAAAAAAAAAATTCACTAAGTCTGTTAATGATCTCAGTTGCTTAGTGGTACTGGGTTAGCAGAAGGCGTAGGTTTAACTCCTGCTGTGCACCTGGCTAGGTCAAATTTTTCTAGGTTTAAACACAACATTTAGTCATAGAAAGATTGAAAAAACTATGTAAAGATAATAATATGTACTATCTCAAAGGTAATACATATGTACTATATTGTGAGGGTTCACTATTTTGTCTCATAATTTTATTTATACATAATAAATAAATAAATAAATAATCGAATATTTCAGAGAAATGATGATCATGGTAAAAAACCATAAAAAACGGTTTTTTACCATGACCATCATTTCTCTGAATGGTAACTAAAATTAAATTAAATTAAATTAAAAATGTGTTTATTACTTCCCAACAGATACAAAAAATAGTTATAAATTTAACATACAGTAATTACAGAAAGCAATTGGAGGAGGCTCAGCTTGTGCTGACCTAGGATCGGGACCCTAGACAGCGCTGATTTTCAGCCCTACCTACCTTAGTTTCTAAGAGATGTGAGGGAGTAGCTATTGTGAGGAATTATGGCATTGTTTTTGGAGTTTATGAACAATTTTAGACGACACGATTTGCGTAGTCTGCTGTAGCACGGTTTCTCGCCTCGATTTCCGTAGTGTTCCCGTTCGAATACCAGTTGGGTCAATTCAGGAAACAATCTTTTCTGAATTGACTTGGGTCTGGGTGTGCTGGGAGACGCCCCTGGCTTATTTCCTTGTGTGGTATCTCGTAACATGGGGATATTAATCCCTACTTCGAGACCATTACAAGAGGTGTGTTGTATGGTGCATATTTATTTCTTTATTTATTAATTCAGCATGTCACCTATGTAATAAACTTTATATTATTATCATTGTTTGGTTACAGCGGAATCCCATGGCTGGGTTAGTGAAGTAGACATCATAGTTTGTACTGCAGGAAGATTGGTTGAACATATACAGAATACAGAAGGATTTTCTTTGAAACATCTGAAGTTTTTGGTGATAGATGAAGCTGATAGAATAATGGATAACATTCAGAATGACTGGCTTTATCACATGGACAGGCATATAAAATCAGAGAATGGGCTGATGACAGGAAAAGCTCCAAATTTAAGCTGGAATAGTCTTATCAAGCAGAAACCATCACCTCATAAGTTACTAGTCTCTGCAACTTTGTCTCAGGATCCTGAAAAATTGGAACAATGGGGATTATTTCAACCAAAGTTGTTTTCTGCAGCAGCTGTTGGTAATTTCGATGATGAAGACCACATAAGGAAATATACAACTCCTGACGAATTAAAAGAGAAGTTTGTTGTGTGTGAAGCTGAACGCAAACCATTAGCATTATATCATTTCCTAGTTGACCAGAATTGGGACAAGGTGCTTTGCTTCACAAATGCTGCCCAATCAGCCCACCGGCTAGCTATCCTCTTGAATACATGGAGTAAAGGTCAAATAAAAGTGGCAGAACTGTCTTCTGCTTTAGACAGAACAGCAAGAGATGATGTGTTAAAGAAATTCACTCAATCAGAAATTAATGTGTAAGTTCTCTTAATTTTAATCTTTGAATATGCAATTGCTACACAGTAGAATAATAATTTACAACTAACACAGTTAAAATGACACTGTAGATTCTGCACATCAACTTTCGCATTTATAATATGGCTTATGTTTAACTGTTCACCAAATTTGATTAAAAGTAACATCCAAAAAAATATATTAGTCACCAAAATTGATGTTCTCCAAATTTTGTTACCCTATTTAATACTAAAACGTACTTATTTATTTAAAGCAACATTGGCCAAATAAACATTTAACAAAATATTTTACACCCAAAATTAGTAAATGTTCTCCAAATGTTGTTACCTTATTTAATACTAAAACATACTTATTTATTTAAGTCAACGTTGGCCAAATAAACATTAAAAAAATATTTTACACCCAAAATTGGTAAATGTTCTCCGAATGTTGTTACCTTATTTAATACTAAAACGTACTTATTTATTTAAGTCAACGTTGGCCAAATAAACATTAAAAAAATATTTTACACCCAAAATTGGTAAATGTTCACCAAATTTTGTCACCCTATTTAATACTAAAACATAGTCATTTATTTAAGTCAACGTTGGCCAAATACAGCAACTGACTGACACCTAAACATGTATCTATAACACACATTTAGTTGATGTTTATCAAAATGTTAACTCCAATTTTTTCAAATCTGTTATCCAAATATGACCATTTTGTTAGTCTTTTAAAATATGAGCATCCAAAAAAAGTTTACTTTTCTCTAAAAAAGTAAAGTTTAGGTTGCCCATTTTTGAAATTGCTTTT
Organism: Udea olivalis; assembly: GCA_947369235.1. Taxonomy (NCBI): domain Eukaryota; kingdom Metazoa; phylum Arthropoda; class Insecta; order Lepidoptera; family Crambidae; genus Udea; species Udea olivalis. The sequence continues at coordinate 9,823,600 of OX376341.1, read as the reverse complement.
ATTATTTATTTGACTGACAAAAATATGTACCGATATTAAACAGGGTTCCTATTTAAAGCTTTGCAACAATGAACATATGGTTTAATAATATGGAGCCTCGTGCTAATTACTGTCGTTAATAAAAATAATACTATTGTACGAGTAAAGTAAAAAAAAGTGTTTTATTCACTTATGCTTTTACAAAGAAGCACTTAAGAATTAATGTCAAAATTCACAAAATATATTTAAAAATAATACTTATTGATAAACGTAAAAAAAAATACAATAATAGTAATATGTACGTACATAAACAAAATGCGAATCTTCCACCGGTTCGTACGTTGCTTCTTATCGAGAAGACTCTGGCAAGAAACTCGATAGTTACCCTTTTGAACTTTGTTTTGTTTTACAACAAATAAATTCAGAGTACAGTCAAAAAACAAGAAAAGTAGGTACATTATTTGAGCAGAGGACCAGAGGAGCAGATTATTTCTACTATGACCACAAACTCTTATCGTTCAAGTAATCCTCCACACTTAGAATAATAACGTAGAGAAGGATAGTCTTCATACAACCGCCCCGTCAAAAATGAAGTACTAATCCGATCCAAACATGCGTGACTATTGCTTGCTTACGTGCGGCGCGCTTTAACATTGAACATTACGGAGGATTGGGGGCGCACACTTGGTTTCTATATGTCATTATTGTGTCGCATTGTGGACTCTCGGATTCGACAGGAATGTACAATCTCGGAGTGTCAGTATGGGTTTCGACTGCGTTGCGGGTCCATGGACCCCGTATTTGCCTTTAGAACGCTCATGGAGGGATACAGACTGAATAATAAACCTCTGCATCTCCTTTTCTTAGATATGTAGAAGGCCTTCGATTGTGTCCCTCGTGAGATGATCGGCTGGGCGCTGCGGTCCCGAGGTCCTTATTGACATTATCTGGGACATGTACCACGATTCCTGTGCCATAGTCAGGACTGCAGTTGGTGACACGCTTCCCTTCCCTATCACCGTTGGAGTACACCAAGGCTTCGTGCTTAGCCCGTTTCTGTTCAGCGTAATACTGACGTTCTGGCAAACAGCATTCGAGACCACCACGAGCAACCACCCTGGTTGCTTGTATGCTGATGATATTGCGCTAGCAGATTCGGACAGGGAACGGCTGGTACAACGGGTGAATTAGTGGAAGAATTCACTTGAAAAAGGCGGTCTTAAACTCAATGTGGCGAAGACGTAGTACATGGCCTGCAACACCACAAATCCCCAGTTCGTCCGCATAGGCGTTGACGTGGTCGAGCGCACGGACCGTGTCAAATACCTGGGATCTGTGTTAAGCGCGTCCGGGGACATCGACCGCGACGTCAGAACCGGAATTTCCGCGGCTTGGGCCAAATGGTGTGCGATGACTGCTGTCATTTGTGAACCCAAAATGCCGATCAAGCTGAAGGGGCAGGTCTATAAAACCATCATTAGGCCTGTCCTTTTATATGGCAGTGAATCATGGCCGTTACAATAGCGACACAAGCAAGAGTGCCGCCTTCGTTGGTATGGTCATGTCTCACGGAGATCGGCAAACTACGTAGGCAACCAATGTCTGGCCATGCCGCCACCGCCAGGTACCGGTAAAACAGGTCGACCCAAGAAGCGGTGGCTCGACGTCGTTAAGGGTGACATGCGTGCCAACAAACTCACCACTGAGGATGCACAAGACCGCGCGAAGTGGGCCAAGAAAATAAGAAACGCGGACCCTGGGACCTCACACACCAGTGTGGGTTGCCGCGTAAATTGGGTAGTTCAAATTTGGTGAACATTTACTAATTTTGGCATACGGTTACAGTTGACACATCACTTTTCCAGATAAAAGTGACATCTTTATAAGCGAATTTACTATTTAAGATATTGAAAATTTGGTAGACTGTTTTGTTTTGGATCACTTTTATTTTTTTCGTGTAACTTATAATTTTAAGGGTAAACATATTAGGTTCACAAAACTTATTTTGGTAAAAAAAATATTTATACCCTTATAATATTAGTCGGAAGTAAGATTATTATACAGTCAAAACCGAATATAAGGACATCGTTTATAACTTCAGATCGGTTATAACAACTGAATGGCAAGGTCCCGGCCGAAGCCCTATATAAACTTTTATGTAAACATACCGCCTATAGCGACATCGGATACAGCGACATATCTCTTAAAACGACGAAACTATGTCGATATTAATCGGCAATAACGACTAACCATATTTTACTTGTTGCAGCAAAACAAAACAATACGAACAATTTTTAACCTTTAAGAATATTTTGACTTATTTATTTATATTAGCTACACACTTTGTCCCACCCGAACTTCTTCCGCGCTCTTTTCCATTTGACATAACATCGAAATATACAGTCCCTTCAATGTCGTTAAATCCGGTTTCGACTGTACATATTAGTAAGATTATGCTTACATCCATAGGTTGTCAGGAAGAGATTGCTTTGTAGTGATCAAACTGCCGAAACTGAAAATTTATGCTTACTTGCTAGAATGGTGGGGTAGTTAGAAGGAAAACTTACAATTGCAGATACTAACTGAAAGTGGATTTTGGGCCCACTTTATAGACAGCGGCGATTGGCGCCGTTTGCAGTGACTTTTAGCTAAAAAGCGAGTGCACTGCTGAAGTTATAACTGCTTAATAGTCAAATACGCCGAGCTACACCCTTAGATGTCCTCTTACTGTTTCAGGTTAATTGGTACGGATGCTTTAGCTAGAGGAATCGACATACCTGATTGTAACTACGTCGTTTCTTATGATCCACCCCGGAACATAAAAACATATATTCACAGAGTGGGTCGCACAGGACGAGCTGGACGTATTGGCCATGCAGTCATTATACTCATGCCCAATCAAACCAATTTATTTAAGGTGTGTATTATATTATATTTAAATAGTAAATTTTGTCATGGTTACTTTTATCTATTCCTTTCAAATATAATGATGATGGTGATTCCTTTTAAATACATCATAAATAATGTCATTTTTATGAGTGGCTGCTGCAGATAAAACTATACAAAACCCCTGGGGCACGGCGCCCATAACCTATTTATTTCAAACCCTTACATTTTATTTGTTATAGGAAATATTGGCATCTGGGGGGAAATCTGAAATTCCTGCTATGGATATTGAAGAAGATGTATTTAATCGTTTATACAAAGGTTATCAATGTGCAATACAAGAAACCAAAAATTTAATTCATACAGAAATTAATACGAAAGTTAAAAAATCTATTGAGTTAAAAAGAGGACTCAAGACAAGAAAACGTAAATTACAGTAATAATAAATAGGTACCGGTTTCTATTGTATCAACTGTCGTTATTATAAATTTAAATGATTGGGTAAGCAAAATACGCCACGAAAAATTTCAAAATACTACTTATAACTATGCCCTATTCGTTAAATAAACCAAATGTATTTATGATTATATGTTGTTTACTTTGAAAGCTATGCTTCGTGAACCAGTCGATAATATGTCATTTCCAGCCAGGCTCTGGCAGATGGCAAAGCCTGACTGGACAGATTTGAATAAGTAGTTATTTTGAGTAAATAAACAAAAAACGACACTTAGATCTTTACGTAAGGGCAGATTTTGATAGGTAGATCGTGGTATGGTGATTAGTAGGCTAACAATGAGAGGCTATCTGTTTCCTTACAGTTTGCCTATCTACGGTTTTCGCGGTTTACGGCGTTTTGCTTGCAAACCCATTCAGGAACCGCTGATTCCCAGCGACCAGCTCGCTCTCAGGCTCACTACGCGGCTCTGGTAAAGGCGAAAGATACGCCGCGCGGCGTTCTGTTATTTTTTAATAAATACTAGGTGTAAAATAATGTGCACTAACTAATACTTAGTTTACCTTAAGTCAAGGGTAGCGTAGCTTAGGTGCAGAGTAAAAATATTAAAGCATTCATGTCGTTTTCCATACAAGTTTATTTTATCATATAATGTTAAAACTTTGTGTTATACATTATGTATGAGAAAAAAAACAAACATGTCCTAAATCGAAAACCGTTTCGAGGTATTTATGTTTTATTCCATAATTAAATATTTAACATTTTTAAAGTCAAAGGATCTAGGATATTTTTAAGCCAACGTATTTAACATTGGCTTTAATGGCTTTCTGGGTTTTTCTTTTTTATATGTAATTCAGATTACTTCCGAAGATAGCAAATGTGTGCCATACTCAATACTCAATTCTTTATTGCATTTCACAGTACACGCCCGGCCTACTATGGTAAACCACAGTAACATAATTGTTGATAACTTGATAGGGTTACCCATCTTAAATTTGTTTTTTTTTAGTACGAATTTCATTTGTTTGAAAGCGTTTAGCACTTTTTTGTTTTCCATGATTTCATTTCATCGAAAGCACAGATGACATATTGCTGAAATTCTGACTCTCAATTGTTTTTTTTTTTCGAATTCTAAATGATTTGACTTCTAACCTAACATTAACTATCACTTTGAATGTTGGTTGATTTAGTTTCCAAAAAACCGTTTTATGATTTTTATAACAAACTTTTTAATTTCGTTACAAATGAAATTTACAACTTCACTTCCCAAATAATATAATTAACACTTATTATTATTATTTATTTATTTAATCAAGTAACATGACTCATAATTTGTTAGGTATAAAAGGCTTAACCTATGTTCGTAATTATACAGTAATACCTACTTATAATTTATTACTTATAATTTATCACTCGTTTGCACAACTTCTGCGGAGGTTGTGCAACAGTAATTAATATAACGACAGTCCAGCCTACTTGCTATCTTAAGACAGGATGCTGTTGGGGCTGCCCCGAACCCCGCGCACCAGGGAGGCGCATCTCTTCAGCATGATTGTGTAGAAGCAATCTACTCGCGCGTCTGCAAACATCCCCGATGCGCTGCAGTATCTGGGCAACCCCACCAGCACCCTGAACGCGTTGTTGAATTGGACTCGCAGAGCGCCATACGACGCACGCGAACAATTGGCCCAAAGGCTACACGTGTAAATGTTAGTGCAATAGGCTCTGAAAAGAGTAACCTTCACTTCTATGGAGCAACGTGAGAACCTGCGAGCCACCATGTTCGCTCTTACGGACAGCGCTCTGCGCTCTCAACATCATCAGCATCTTTGCCTGTCAAGCTATCTCAATCCCTTCCTATATTTAAATCCCGTGTCAAAGCGTATTTCCTTTCACTGTGACCTTCTGCTCCTTATGGTTATTTTGGTGTCTACTGTGCTGCGACGTCCTTGCCATAATAATTCTTTGTATGTGTGTATGGTAAGTATATGTATGTTTTTTTTTTGTATATACAGATATATACATTTATTTTATATGTATTTGTAGGTATATAATCTTGATTGATTGATGGATTTATTTATGTATATATATATATTGTTGTTTTTCTCATAGATTCATTTTCACTCCACACAAAGCTCATGCTTTAAAAAGTTCCTCTAAGGTTGCCTGGAAGAAATCGCTCTCTAGCGATAAGGCCGCCTAAATTGTACATATTGCTTGTTTTATGTAATACAACTGTTTTTATTCCTTTTTTGTGCAATAAAGTATATCTATCTATCTATCTATCTTTAAGATCAGGAGTTAATAGATGACCTAAGTATTTAAATTTATTAACCTGCTGTATCGCGCATCCATTAAGGTACACGTTCGGTAGCAAATTAGGCCTCTTGCATCCCTCCCCAAAGACCATCACCTGGCTCTTTTGCACGTTGTATGCCAATCCATGGGACTTAGCGTATGATTCACATGTAGCAATGAGCTCTCTCAGTCCACATACGGAAGCACTCAGCAACACCATATCATCTGCGTAGCTTATATTATTCACACAGACGCAATCAATGTAACAACCGGCTCTGGTGGTGCTGAGTGCCTCTATCAGCTCATTCACGTACAAGTCGAAGAGCGTTGGTGTGCTCAAAACCCCTAGCCTAACCCCGCACTCCAACCTGTATGAGTCAGACTTACATCTGTCCAATCTTACATTGTTTACCTGGTTTCTATACCAATATTTAACGATGTTCAAAAGCTCTGTTGGTAATTGTGACTTTTCAAGTTTTCGCCACTTCGAAACCCGAATTGGTTATCGTGAATTTTAACGTATTTGTTTAGCTGTGTATTAAGCACGCCGTCAAACACTTTAGACACAACCGTTGCCAGGGAGATAGGCCTATAGTTGTTTGTATCAGAGAGGTCTGCTATTTTATTTTTAACAATAGGCACCACTACCGTTTGCAACATCTTATCCGGTAAATGACTATGACTCAAACAAAAGTTGTACAACATAAACAGAACTCTGGGCAGATGGGGGCCCGCAAACTTTAAGTGCTCTATACTGAGTCTATTGTGTCCGGGTGATTTCCCTTGAGACATCGACTTTTTAATCAAGACAATTTCTTTAACAGTTATTTGGGTTTTCCTTTTCACGGTAGTCTCAGTATCTAGCTCAGATCCGTTAGCGAAACGTTCATGGTTGAAGGATTCTATTGGTAAACGGTTGATGGATCAATAATTTGTTGGTCAACCGTTTCAGACTCGTAGAGTTCAGAATCGATGGTCCTGCCTGGTGGTAACAGCTCATAATGAATAATGCCCTTCCAATCCCACCACAGACAGCATCACCTTGTTGCGAGTTAACCCGGGTTTCGTCAGTCTGTGAAGCCTCACCGGCCATTGACCACGACCATTTTCGCACGTTCTTGTCGTACGTGATCCACTTTTCATCACCAGTTATCACCTTCTTCAACAATAGTTCGGTTTCATTACGTCGTAATAAAGAATCACAAATGAGTACACGGTTCATTAGGTTTCTCTCAGTGAGCTCGTGAGGTACCTAAATATAGAGCTTTTTTGTGTACCTAGTTTTTATCAAAGGCGCCAAAACTGTTTTGTGGTCAATTCCCAGTTCTTCAGCTACCTACGTCGTAACTACTGATATGCCAATCTTGCTCCACTTTTCATCAATTTTCATTTCATTCAAATCACACATTTGCCTGATTTGAATTCGTAATTTTTAAACTTTAATGATACCAAATGCAGCCCAACCAGCCAGATACAAATAGTATAGAGACCAGATACATACTATAAGCGACTTTTTCCCCAACATATTACATGTTTCCGCTTGTTTTTACAACCAAAAGCAGTACCATTGAGGCAGAATGATGTTTGTATTTGTAAACTTTCTCTGTGTTATTTTGTATGGTATTTGTCAGCTTTGACAGTTAATTTTAGGTAAGGTTGCTTAAAACGCCCCCTGTCGGGATCAAAAAGCAGTATTGTTCCCCCTTGAACAAACTATATTTATGTTCCAAGAGTCAGGGCCACAGTTTAGAGAAAAAAGACAGATGCGAAACCACGCTTAGAACGCCCAACCCGTATGATATGGCAGCGGAAATATGAATTTAGTCTGTGGGAGCAACAGCCACACTACACTTGACTGCACAGATTATAGAAAAAAGAGTCAGGCAAAGATAATGTAACGGGGAACGATATGTTATGAGTCGAGTCAGGGGCCGGCCAGGGGCCTGACTCTGGAACAGAATTTCATTGGACAAACGTTACAGAAATGTCAAACAAGAAATTTATGAACCCTATTCTGAAGAGTAAAGGTTCAAAAATTTTATGGTGACAGTAATGTAATGCCAATCCGGCGAAATTTCGTTCGGGAGTCAGGGGCCAGGACCCCTGCTATACCATGCATGGTTACTCTGCGTCGTCGCACCGCGCACTATCGACTGTTGAGTCGCAAAAGCTTTTTTTAAGTCCGTCTACCCCACAGACCACATAGCCCATAGACCCCGCATAGGAGGGGAACCGCGCTCGCCAAGCATATGCACCGACTGATCATATATAGTGCCACGCCTCCAATTGGCGATTTAGTTAGTCTGTTCTCGAACGTCATCGCAAAATTTTCGTACAAATAAATTTTAAAAAGTGGGTAAACTGCCTTGTTGCGCCGTGAAATTGTGCGGGAAACGTAATACCACATCAAGTTTACAAAAGACGGTATCACTTTTCATAAGTATGTCACTTTTATAGATAAACTCAAGAAAAAAGATTTAAATAAATTTGAGGAAATATTACAAAACCAATACGTTGTTGTCTTATTTCACTCTCTCTATCCCTTTCTATCCTGTGTATATTTGCAAATGACTATCCCGCTCTTACGTAGAAATTGTACGCTAGTGATGTAGGCAAACCCAAAGTAAAATCGTTTTCATCGATAAGTTATTTTGTTCATGTAATTTAAAGTAAACAATAATTTATTTAAACGAATGTCCTTTTGAATTTTTTATTAAGAAAAAGCACTTAACAATGCTAATTTATTTAATTAATAAAAAATCATGTACAGTTGATGGCAGAAGTTTTTGGTAGTTGTAAAGTTATTCTGAAGGTAGATATAATACAGAAAATCGTTGTTATATTTTTTTTGTTATCCAATTCTAAAGGTTTCCAAAAAGTCCGAAGCTGAAAAAAGTATGGATAAACGCTACAAGTCGAGATCTTAATTGGTTTCCAACGCCTAATAGCGTCTAATGCTCTCAGAATTTTTCTGCGGATTGCTTAAAACTATTGAAAAAGCGGAGATATTTATGTGTGTTGGCAAAACCTACGCTCATGTTACTAAATTTAAAAAAGAAAAAATCAATCGATGACACTGACTTTATTAAAGCGTTGCAAGACATAACGTTGTCACTGTTTGCTAAAAACATCATTGAGTACATTGCGGGATTTGTTGTGCATTCTCTGAAAAAAAGAATAAAATACAGTAAATGTGTACAGGCATTAATATCTCTAAAGGAAAACAAAAATACTCTACAAGAATAATATAAATACATGCAAGAGATAAAGGTGGGCTACTTTATCCTTCTAATATGATCGTTACAATATGCCGCCAGTGCGAAATTGTCATTCGCAGCAACGAGAATTATAAAAAAACTAAAGCCTGAACGCCGTGCTTTATTTTTTGTTGTCAAAACGTTGCAGACATTCAAAAATTAAAATTTATTCTCAACGTTATGGCAACATCAGTTTGATTATGAAAATAATCACGTCATCGATTTGGCAAAATGCGTGATGGAAAAATATATAAACACACGGCTAGCTTACTTGACCCGCAATACGGAACAAAAAAAGAACGTAAGGAGCCTTTATGAAAAATAATACTGTTCAGGATTGTCGATGTGTGAACGCAACCATAGATCGTCTTTCGCCTGGCAACCCCGGTCAATTCAAATATAGTTTAACAAACTCAATTCAGTATTCATCGTTTTATGTACGCCCGAATTACACTTATTCCGTACTACCTATTTGCGTGGGCTATCAATTGCAGCCGCAGTAAGTATAATGTTTTCTTGTTTAGTTCGAGTTTGTTTTGATTCGTTTTATTCGTCGTTTTAATTGACCATCAGGCATTTTGACGTTTCGCTGACTGATGGTTCAGTCAATATTTTCGTGTTTTTTTTTATCGCTAACGCTGAAACTTTAGTTTTATTAGGTTTAACTATCTTACCTATGTATGAACCATCACGCCCTTTTATAGTTATCGCTGCCTAATGGTTCGTTCATAGTTTTAAGCCATGTTTAATTTTTTTGTTCTTTATTTCTTAAGTCTTTGGTCGTATACTGATGCCTCCTTTTCGCCTATTTGTCGTATCGGGTTCCAGCAATTTTGAAAAGGTTGGTTTCGATAACCAACTAATCGTTTTAGTAATTAGTTTAGCTTGATATCGTTGTATTTGTGTATTTGTTCGGAAACCTATTGCCAATTATGTTTAATTGTTGTATAGTTTAATTATTTCGAAAATACGCCGTATTTTGGTGGGCGGAATGTTCAGGATTGTCGATGTGTGAACGCAACCATAGATCGTCTTTCGCCTGGCAACCCCGGTCAATTCAAATATAGTTTGAAAGCCCATACATAGTTGTAACGGCGCGCCATTCAAATTATTATCGTTTTTCGTTTATGGTCGTCGTTGTCGGTGCACAAGCACACTTTTCGTATTTTATCTTTATATTATATAGTAATTTAGCACACAATCCCTTGTCGCTGTCGTTCGCGTGTGTTATTCTTGCAAAGGAGAGAGAAATCAGTTGGAGGAAGCACGGCTTTATCACACCCGGTATAGGTACTTGGCGAGAGGTAACTGTCTCTGGAGGTGAGTTCGAGTTCCCGAAAGTTATAGGAGCCCTAACCCAACGGCCGAACACCGAGGTTCTACAAGAACACAATTTGCATAAGGTGAGTGTTTTATCCACACGATTTTCTCTTCCCACTATTGTCGCGTATTTTGTTTCGTATCGTATTTATTTAATTTATCGAATACAGTCCACTTCTTATCGCTTACAAATACATTTTAAATCCCAGTAGATAGCTGTGGGCTCAATTATAAATGATTATTCTATTTACTTTACCCACCCAACCAAATATCACAGTGCAACCACAATGTAGATAACGATAAAAATATCGTGCTATCCCATCCCTAGGTCGGATGCCATTTGCAATTCACGTGACATCTGTCACTAGATTGACGTTGAATCCGCCAATCACAGTGAGCTTCATACCTCTGCACCCCCCGACTTTTGGCGATTGCATTTTCAACTAGGAAACGCTCAAAAAGGAGTCTATGGGCTATATGGTCTGTAGTCTACCCACATGGCAACCCTTACAATAACACCACGATGCCTTTTGAAATGAGGAGAATAAGCGTAATGAAAATAAATAAATTTAATCAACGAATCATTTGCATGATCATTCGTTTACCGTTCTCATCTGGGGGCCTAGCCAAGAGCAACACGTCAAACTGTCGACTCAAACAAACTTTCGCGCGTTCACGTTTAAAATTCGTAGCCAAAATACAATTTGGTCAAAAACGCACTGCCGACTATTGTGGTCGTTAAAAAGTAATTTTAGTCTATGGTCATTCGTTCTTTTGGGCGTTCGCGCGGGTCGGAATTATTTTTTCTGTAATCTGTGGTCGGAAATTCGGAATTTTCAAACTTTCATTGGACTCTGAAAGTTTGTTGTTATATGATAAACAGTGATTAATAAAATAATAATGATATTTATAACCTTTAATAACTAACACAAGCTAGTTTTTCAATTACTATAAGTGTTACAAATTCCACTAAAGCATGATCTTTGTGAGTTAAAGTGCTAAATATCGCAAACTAAAATGTACCGTATGGACGCGTACAAATAATAGTAGTGTTCGATTCATTTATAAATGGCAATCACCTGAGTAGGGCTCAGACTCGGTGCTGAGGCGCGTCAGGTAGCAGGCCGTCTGTGGCGGTCCCTAAACAGCATTGGCAATTTGGAAGTCGAGTTAGCCGTAGGAAGTTACAGGTGAGTTACTATGAGTAAAATGTTCACTTGTATTAAGATTCATCTATCTATCGTATATCTAGGGCGCTTCCAAAGTCATTGAGGTTATGTCACATAAATAATAGGACATTTATAAATACATGTAACCTTTATTGTTTAGTAACTATACCTAATCCTTTCAATAGGATGTGTGTAATCCAATCCCTAATCAAACTTCACTTTGAACATTTACTCAGTCACAGTTGTGTCATAAGTTTCACTCTTGTGTGCTGTTCAAATTAACTCTGCTTGTTGCTCTTCATTCAGGTCTGTACAGATTGAAAAATTAAAATCAAGAAATAGGCCATAACACAACAGGGCTAATAGCTTGCCTATATTACTAATTTGTGGTCCACCTTATTACCAAACGCTGACAGTGTTGGAAGGAAGGCTGCTATTTATAATGGGCCCATTGGTGTTCAAGGGATAATAATTTAATGCAAGTACCTACTCCAATTGTAAATTTTAGTAAATTTAATAAAGAATAAATTAGAAATTTCCCCTAAAAATGACATCTAAAACTACAAACTGAAATTGGTCTATTATTTAATACTTGATTATTAGTTAACATAACAGTTAAAGTATGTTGTTGGCCTAAACTAGTGTATTTATTTGTACTTTTTCTGTAATAATGTGTCGGGTAATAAAAGCCTTGTCGTGTTAAGTAAAATAGAAATTTGGTGGTAACAAGCATTCATGATTTATATTTTGATTCAAGAGGCTACCATAGCCAATAAATGAAGTAGAATATGATAAGGCAAAACTAACTTTTGAGATTGTAGATGTGTTATTATTAAATGTGACATTAACAGGAAATTTCTACTATATTGCTAGTGATTTCTTAGTAAATAAACTTCTTATTATTCATTTAATTATAAGCAATTTAAGACTAGCTATCTAGTAGCATTTTACCATCTTTAGAAAGCATTGTGAATGCTAAATAATAAAATACTATTAATTGGTGTTGGCCAATAGTGTACCGAGAAATACTTCCTTTTGAACTAGTCAGGACAAACCTCCTAAGCTCTTGTACTGCTTGAAACAGCAATATTGAATACACATTGAATAACTTTTTGCAGAAATATCACCTTCTTCACCTACTCTTCGGACCCTTCCTGAACCATCACCATCAAGAAACTGGATTCCTCAGACTTCTGGTTCTTGGGCCTTCAGCTCGGCCTGCACGCTCCACACCTCTTTTGATAACTTTGTGAAAATATTTCTAACCATTCAGCAATATTGCTTGGGTTGTAAACACCATATTATAAAATTTATAAAGACATCATTTTGTTTTCCTTCTAGGTAAATAAATACATCATTTTCATATTTATTAAAATTGAAGCATTTACAATACTATACTTATATCTAAAAATAGCAAGTTACACACTTACTTTATTTTTGTTATTTAAATTGGATGACCTAAGCTAGGGGAAAAATTTTAAAACCACTTTTGAATTCATAATTTTTATGTGATTTCAAGACACACTTATTTGGTATGAATCCTGTGCTGTTATTGTATTAGATAATTGATACTTAAACTGTTATATTTAAATAATCCAAGTTTAAAATATACTAAGAATTTTTATAACTTATAACTTGAACATTATTGGGGAACTTGGTTAGGAAACACCTTTAAGAAGTTAGTTTTATTAGGTATACAGTGTGAAAAATGAAATGACAAGTCAATATTTTAACATTAAGCTATTTATTGTAAAAAGTTACAAATAAAGTAAAGCCAGAAGTAATTGATCCTCGCTTGACTGCTGATGACTTCAGGTTTATACTTGGTGTCCACAGCCAGGGTCGTTGAGGATAACCAGAACACCTGAAACAGTATAGTGAAGTATTCCATAAAACAACTACCTTTTTTAACTTACCCTGTTGACTGGCCCTTTGGTTCAATTCCCACCCAGGACAAACATTTGTGTTTGTTTTGTTTCATCATGATGTGAAATTGTCTATCTAAATACTATGTATACTATGTATTTAGATATATTTAGGTATGCTTATCAGTCTCCAGTCTCTGACAACACTCAAAAGATTTGCTTAGTTAGGGCTTAGATATTATGTCCCAGATATTTAGGTCAGGTTGGAGTTTTTATGATTAAATACTAATAAAGTCACTTCATTGTATTTGTACACAGTGTTGTGTGTGTAAAAGCATATGATTTTTTTTGCAAATAATTTTTCTAAATGGAAAAAGTAATAACTTGCACAGGTAAAATACCTTTTAGCTTTGCTTGGTGGGGCGTCATGCAAAGATGTTATCATGTGCTTAATGAACTGATGTAAACTACCATTTTGCATACCTTTATTAATGAAAGTTAAAATTTAAATTGTGTTTATGTGGGTGAAAAGTGCTAACACTTCTTTAACATTTTACCTGGATTTATATTAAGGGCGTTTGTTAGAAACGCAGGAGACGTCAGTTTTTGCATTTTGGCTACGAATCATAAGTTTCGTTTTTGAGCCAACGACCGCTTATGTCATCCCCATACATTTGAACGATTTCTATTGTAGAAATCGTCGTGGCGCTTTGCTCTTGGCTAGGCCCCCTGATCACTACAGTCCAAAGACAATTTGTTTTAAAGGGAATTATCAATAAAGATTGGCTGTCCGTATCCGTAAAATGGTTAAACAAAAAAAGAGCTGTCAAATTACCAATTCTCGTTGAAATTACTGTCATCATTTTATGAAATTTGTTATTTCAATATTTATTTAATTTGATTTACATGCTTTTTGTTGTTAAAACATTGTTTAAAAAATGATTCTTTCTTATTTCACAGTTTGAATACTTAGAATAAACCTGTAAGTAACAGAATCTTCTTCGGCGATAAAAGTGACGTTCTCTTGCGAAATACTACAAACAATAACTCATTCGGTTTGTGTGATGATAATTTTGCGGTCTGATTTTAATAGGTCGCTGATAGCATTGTGAGCTCTTTGCCTCTTTTCTATTCAGACTTGGATCTGATGGACGAAATAAACATGTCAGATGTGGAAGACACTGATGCATTCGATCTTAACGATTATGAAGATATCCAAAAAGAGATTGTTAAGCGTAAGAGAAATCCAGATACATCGGGAATGTTTGTGTCCGGGTGGGATGATGCTGAAGAAGATGTGGATACAGTTGAAGACCCAAAAGGTACCTATGCTGAATTCTATAACCCTGTATTTCAGGTGCTATTTAATGAATTATTTATTTTTAATAAATTACTTTATTAGAAATAGAATATTTATTAACTTTAAGGACATCGTTACATTACAATTTATAAAGTAAAGTAAAGTCCTGTCTTCATTACTCTACGAAGGCAGGGGAGATCGTAGAGTACATGCAAAATAAGTCCAACTTCACTTTGAGGGTCGAGCGGTTGGAGTCACACTATAATGTAAATTTTAACTCATTTGTGGTAAGGGTTCCCACTAAACATCTGTCGACCTTCATAAAAGAGGAGTTCTGGCCGAAAGGTAAATAAAAAGGTCCATGTCGGCGGTTTCTAGGGGCGGCCATACTTAAGAAAGGTTGGTTGTTTCCATTTGATATAAATGTTTTTCAACCATTCTCACTTTGGAGAATGTTGCCGAGAACGCTGCCAGCAATATTCTCAGGTGGGAGAACGTTCTTGGGAACGGCACAACAGTAGTCGAGAACTCCAGGCACATCCTAACAACTTAGAAGCGGACTACGCCAACGTAAGTTCTCTATCCCTATGTGGGTTGAGCTGTCCAGAACCATCCTAATAGCTTAGAAGCGGCCCCGTCCTAGCGTAGCGAGAGCGATAGTCTATCAATAGTATTGTGATATAATCGTGACCTCGAAAATCAGTTGTACTATCGATAGTCCTATCGAAACTATCGACCTGTGACGATAGTATCGATAGTGAGATTTAAGCGATACCGTTGACCTTCTTCGATGCTATCGATAGTATCAGTTAATAACTATCGAAACTTTCAATACTATCAAAACTATCGATAGGATAGGAAAAACATTATATTTAGGGGCTTTTTTCAACATTTTTGATAAATTAAAAACGGGATCATCATCCGTGCGGTTTATACCGGTTGTGAACCCGCACTAGTGACTGGTCCTAGGGTCCGCCTTTCTAATGTTCTTGGCCCACTTCGCCCGGTCTTGTGCATCCTCAGTGGTGAGTCTGTTCGACGACACCACCCTTGACGACGTCGAGCCACAGCTTCTTTGGTCTACCTCTCCTGCCGGTACCTGGCGGAGGTGGCATGGCGAGACATTTATTTCCAACGTAGTTTGCCGATGACCACACCAACGGAGGCGGCACTCCTGGAGCTTGTCTGTGATGTCAGGAACACGAAGACTACCGCGTAAGTGGGTGTTCTGCACGCGATCGTTGCGTGAGACTCCTCACATCCACCACAGCATCTTCATTTCGCTTCATGTCGCTCATAGCCATGTAAAGGGACTGGCCTAATGATGGTTTTATAGACCTACTCCTGAAGGGGCAAGTCTGGGGGGATCAAGCTGACTCTTGATCGGCATTTTGGGGTTACAAATTTAGTGATACCAGTTACCTCACCCCATTTGGCCCAAGCGCGAAAATTCAGGCTCTGTCGTCGCTGTCGATGTCCCCGGACGCGCTTAATACACCACGGTCCCTGCGCTCGTCCAAGTTAACGCCTATGCGGACGGACTAGGGATTTGTAATGTTGCAGGCCATTTACTCCATCTTCGCAACATTAAGCTTCAGGCCGCCGTTATCAATAGAATTCTTCCACTTTTTCACCCATTGCACAACATGTCTAGGATAGTGTCTATACCGGGTGATTATCAAATAACTTCCGAGAACGATATGGCATACTCAGTAAGTGATATACGAGGTGCATTCAATAAGTACCTAGCCTCATCGCCAGAAGGCGCTGTAGTTTCAAAAGAGTTTTACCACAGTGTAGCACATTCTTTTTTAATTCTTTTTTCAAATTTTCATTCCAATCCCTTCATTTGTGTCTAATTTGACAACTTATGGAAGCGAACGTGTCGATCGGTTTTACAAAAATGGAAAAATAGCAATATCGTTCGGTGATTCGATTCCTATTTTTGGAAGGGAAAACGCGCATCGAAATCAAAGAGCGCTTGGATGCTGTGTACGGTGACTCTTCTCCATCGATGGCCACCGTCAAGAATTGGTTCAACGAGTTTGCACGTGGCCGTACGTCGGTTTTTGATGAACCACGTCCAGGTGCACCGAAAACAGCTGCTACGGAGGAAAACATTAAAAAAATCCATGATCTCGTATTGGCAGATCGCCGATTGAAGGTTCGGGAGCTAGCTGAGACTGTAGCCATTTCAGAAGGAACAGTGCATCATATTCTTCACGAGGAAGTCGGCATGAGAAAGCTGTCGGCGCGATGGGTGCCGCGTTTACTCACACCGGAAAACAAGCGCAACTGTGAGACCACATCGGAGACGTGTTTGGCGCTGTTTAAGCGGAATTCAGCGGAGTTTTTGCGTCCTTTTGTGACCGTCGATGAAACCTGGATCCACTGGTACACACCAGAGACCAAGGAGCAATCAAAACAATGGATCCAGACCGGGGATCGTGCTCCAAAGAAGGCGAAAACTGTAAAATCGGCCGGAAAAGTTATGGCCACCGTTTTCTGGGAGTCACAAGGTGTGATCTACATCGATTACCTCGAGAAGGGTAAAACAATTACAGGGCTTTACTATGCCGATTTATTGGGCCGATTCGACGCCGAATTAAAGAAAAAACGACCCCATCTGGCGAAGAAAAAAGTGCTGTTTCACCACGACAACGCACCGGTTCACACGTCTGCCGTTGCCATGGCCAAATTGGTCGAATTACGCTACGAATTGCTGCCCCATCCACCGTATTCTCCAGATTTGGCCCCTTGTGACTTCTTTCTGTTTCCTAATCTGAAAAAATCACTCGCCGGGAATAGATATGGATCAAATGAGGAGGTCATCGCCGCCACGGAGGCCTATTTTGCAGAGTGTCACGGAGACGTGTCTCCGATGTGGTCTCACGGTTGCGCTTGTTTTCCGGTGTGAGTAAACGCGGCACCCATCGCGCCGACAGCTTTCTCATGCCGACTTCCTCGTGAAGAATATGATGCACTGTTCCTTCTGAAATGGCTACAGTCTCAGCTAGCTCCCGAACCTTCAATCGGCGATCTGCCAATACGAGATCATGGATTTTTTTAATGTTTTCCTCCGTAGCAGCTGTTTTCGGTGCACCTGGACGTGGTTCATCAAAAACGACGTACGGCCACGTGCAAACTCGTTAAACCAATTCTTGACGGTGGCCATCGATGGAGAAGAGTCACCGTACACAGCATCCAAGCGCTCTTTGATTTCGATGCGCGTTTTCCCTTCCAAAAATAGGAATCGAATCACCGAACGATATTGCTCTTTTCCATTTTTGTAAAACCGATCGACACGTTCGCTTCCATAAGTTGTCAAATTAAAACAAATGCAGGGATTGGAATGAAAATTTGAAAAAAGAATTAAAAAAGAATGTGCTACACTGTGGTAAAACTCTTTTGAAACTACAGCGCCCTCTGGCGATGAGGCTAGGTACTTATTGAATGCACCTCGTACATGTCGCGACGGCACACCTCGCGTTTCGCTCGACGGCGGCGCGCCGACCGACGCTAAGTCACGGCGACGGGCAGCGCGTTGACGCGGCGCTCATATCTAGTTTGTATGCTATCCACTAACCCCTTTTTCAACAAAAAATACTGCATACGATAGGTATGCAATGACAATAATTTTTAAAGATTTTTTGAATATCTTCGGTACTAAGAAAAAAAACTGAAATTGGGGTAACTTTCTAGAGTAAGAAATCGGACTGATATTTAAAGAGCTATTTTAGTTTGATTCTATCTTTCCAGGACACCCTGTATAGACAGTTTTCAACACCTTCATCTGATTTTGCGACACACTACAGGCTAAAAGCACCCATCAGGATTTTCGAACAATAGGGATGTTGACACATGTTACCAATTCATGAAAAGTTATCTTTTATACATTAAAGACAGTATTTGAAAACCTATAAAGAAATTTTTAAAATATATTTATTCGTCATAAATGAACGAAAATTGATTTTAATTGCGTTATTACCCAATAACACGTGACTGCGAACGCCAAGCAACGCGCGATGACGTCACTGACCGGCAAACAAGCTGACATAACTGTCATACCCAAGTTAAACTACTTTCGCCGTATGATGATATCCCTGTCAGTTCAAAATTGTCAAATATAGTGCTGGCTGAACGAATGTAATTTAATCGAGTTGGCAAAGGAAATGGAATCGTATATACCGATTTTCAATTTTTAAATATATTCTTAATAACCGGGTTATGGCTAATAAGTCATAGAATAATAGGCGGTATCTCGAAAATAATAGTTAAAAAATAGCACACTAGGCAGACGCACTGGTACTGATGGGAATGACGTGATTACAAAATAATTACAAAATGGTCGCTCCTATTAATCGATTTTTTGTCGATTCAGTAGTGTTCACGCATCAGGCGCTGCAAAGATATATTAATTTAATTTCAAATACTTCATTAATAACGGTTAATACCTAATAATAACAATAATTTACTTGATAAGATTCGAAAGGAAAATACTTTTCTAATAGTTTATGACATTTTCTTTCGCCAGTTTCTTTTTATTTAGTTTGAAATAGTATGCGTGACACGGAACAATAAGAGCTGTCAGGCATATCAATACAGTGAAAGTAGTATGAAATCAGGTTAACTTTGACAGAGCGCGAGATTGCATATCGGTCTCTGACGTAATCATAGTCACGTGACAGTTTGGAGCTTTTTGGCGGGAATTCTAAAAACGAATATGAAATAAGTACGTATTTTTTCATTGAATTTTGACGTATTTCATCATGAATTAAAATGTTTCGTGATTGAATAGGGTCTGTCTATGAGACAAAATCAATTCCGAAAATTTGTAAACTTTCATTTTCTACAAATATGTCATGTTCTGAGGCAGTCTTAATGAATAAACTTTTGCAAAACTTCACTTATTCAATACCATAATTTTTCAGCCAATCCAGTCGATCACACTCTATGGGCAGCGGAAAATGGTGATGTTGATACACTCAAAGAGCTTTTGAGTGCACAGCCTAGTCTGGTACATTCACAAGACTCTGATGGCTATACTCCACTACATCGTGCAGCATATGGAGATCACACTGCTGCAATAGCATATTTGCTCAGTGTTGGTGCTTGTGTTAAGGCGAAGACAGAGCTGGGATGGACACCACTGCATTCTGCTTGTAACTGGAATAACTACAATGCTGTAGCTAGGCTTTTAGCAGCAGGAGCAGATCCAAATCATTTATCAGATGGAGGTATTTTTTTCCTACTAATATTATCAGCAGCAATACCTATAGAATAGATTATCCTCTGTCTGGTTTTGGGACAGCCATGTTTGGAATTGTATATTTGAATATTATATATTTGAACTATTTCTTAGAATTCCTATGACAGTGTGAATAGGCACTGGAAATTGATCGCGACGGTCACATGATACATTGTATAATTTAGAAGTATACTGGAATAATTATTGGTTCGATTTGATAAAAGATATGAAATTCCCAAATACATAACTGTCCTACTTAAAAAGTGATTCACAAATTGATTTCGTCAAAGGCATTTGAACTTTTGTGGCATAGCCAGCCAGCCGCCATTTTCTTTTTTCTCGATATTTCCGCGCACGATGAAAGTGGTATTTATGGAAAGAGGACAGTCATATATGTTTGCACGTAAATTACACGTTTCAGAGTTATTTCAAGGGTAAAGATGGATTTGAAAAAGGTGATATTCATAAAAAAAAACTACTAATTATGTAGCTTTTCGTGTTATTTTGATAACAGATTTTAAGACATTCAAATATGAATAACAATTATTTTATTATCATTTAATAATTGAACAGACTGTTATCTTAGGTTTTAATTCGTTACAAGTAAGACGAAATTGGCATTTACTTGTATTTATATGTCGCAGTCTGCGTGGTGTGTCAGACTGCCCTCAGCTTGTGGCTAGTTTGTGTAAATTGTTGTTGCCAAACAACTACATGCGTGCTCGTCGGCATGAATTGTTCGCATTGCCCTCAGTTCGGCTTGCCCAACTGAATAGGCTTATTAAAACGGGAACTTTTTGTGAAAGGGAAGTAAATATGTAGTTGTTAAATTGTACAATGATTTGGTTTTTTATTCTGTTAAGTTAAGCAATTTTTTGTATTAATAAATAAATAAATCTTCTTCGGCAATCTCTTCACATTCCAAAGTCATCTAGAAGAAATCGCTTAAAGCGATAAGGTCACTATTGGCCTATCCTATGCTATTATACTTTCCAATTTTATTTTTCATAAGGAATAAAGTTTATTTGTTTAGTTGTAATTGTATACTTTTTTGAAGATTTTTTACCAAAAAACAGGTTAAAAATAAACCTGAAACCCTAATACCCTAACCTTAGAATAATAACGTATAGAAGGATAGTCTTCATACAACAGAAATGAAGCACTAATCCGATCCACACATGCGTGACTATTGCTTGCTTACGTGCGGCGGTAACACTGCAAAACGGTCCGTATGGAGCCAATTATAGCTCCAATTAAGTTGCTTCAAACAGTGCGCGCAGACTAGGTTTCTATAGCGTTATTATTCTAAAAAGCCACAAAATTAGTAGATTTTTACTAATATCACATTTTTCATATCTAACTTTACCTTCAAATAACTCGGTACCCTATTTCCATATATGGGTACTTCCATAAAAGTCGGGTAATTTTGTGTTCCAGTGATATTTATACGGTCCAAACATACACGTCAATAAATTTTTTTTAGCTTCCTCAGACAGTAGTTTTCGAGTTATGAAGTTTTTTTACAAAATTTCTGGGTTGGGTCACTTTTTGGTCACTGTGGCGCGATCTGTTGAGATAAATGCCTGATTTTTTATTATTATTAGATGAACAATAGTGCTAGATGATTCTGAAGAATTCTAATCCAGAAGGCTTAACATAACTCCAAAAATAAATTATGAAATTGAAAAAGTTAGAAATGCGGTTTTCTCCCTGAACTTTGAAGGCCGTTTTAAATAAAAAGTTACACAAAAAAAAAAAACTACTTGGAACATAATTAATAAGGAAACTTGTAAATCGAAACCTCGAGATCACTCATTGGCTCTTAAAATTCAAGATAATTTATTTGAGTCTGAGATTGACATAGCTAATACATTAGAAACATTTTTTTCTAATATACCCATTGTAACAAGTAATTCTAGTGCACTGAAAGCTAGGTCCCTGCTCACATCTAGTGTTGATGAGTGCTCATTTCAGTTTTACTTTGTTCATATAAATTTTCATGACAATCAAGGTGTATAAGGAACTTAATATGAAAAACACCGGAGATCTGTGGGGTATTTTGATAAGTCTACTTAAATCAATCATAAATATCTACTCACCCCACTTAGCCAGTACTTTTTAATAACTGCATTGACGAAGGTCAGTTTCCCAATTCAATGAAATTTAGTAAAGTTATCTCGCTTTTTAAATCTGGTAGCAAAAGTGACCCATCTAAATTATAGACCCATTTCTATACTACCAGCTCTTAGTAAAATCTTTGAAAAAATAAATCAGCTGCTTTCACACTTTACTTTAAATAAATTATTACATGAGAAACAATTTGGTTTTACTAAACATAGGAGCACTACTGATGCAGGTGCCTCTGTCTTGGAAGGAGGCGAGCGTTCAACCAGTTCTCAAAAAAGGGGACCGGTCTGACCCTGCCAATTACCGTCCTATAGCCGTAACCTCAGTGTTAGCTAAAGTGTTTGAACGGATCGTTAACGCACAACTGATCCGATACCTAGAGGATCACTCTCTGATTCACGACCGTCAGTATGGCTTCCGTCCAAAACGGTATACGGGTGATCTTCTAGCGTACGTTACACACATCTGGGGGAGGCTATGGTATGCCACCTCGCTTATGCGACTGGATTGCCGGATTTTTGGAGGGACGCAGAATTCGTATAGGTACTTTGCGATGGACGTGAATCGCGCTTCCTCCAGATAAACGCCGGAGTACCACAGGGCTCCGTCTTGTCGCCGACCTTGTTTCTTCTGCATATCAATGACAATGTTATCACTTGGTAATATTCATTGCTATACACGATCCATCCGCGTTATTTCGAAAGCAGACCGACATCGAGGAGAAAAGGCGAAGTCTTGTAGTTGAGCTCGACAGAGTGTTAGACCGTATTTCAGAATGGGGTGCATGCAACCTCGTCCAGTTCAACGCCAAGAAAACGCAGGTGTGTGCTTTCACGGCCAAGGCGTCACCATTCCTTCTACATCCCACTCTTCAGGGCACCTCACTACCAGTAAAGGATAGCCTAAACATCCTCGGCATGGATGTTCGTGGCAACCTAAGCCAACGGGACTACATTGAGAGCGTCATCAAAACTGCATCCCGTAAACAGAGTGAGACGATTCTTTACGCCTGAGCAACTCTGTCTTTTTCGACTCAAGTTCGCTCGTGTATGGAATACTGCTCTCATCTCTAGGACGGTTCCGCCAAGTACTTGCGCGAAGCTCTCGACACGTTGCAGCGGCGTGCTATCCGTATTATCGGAACCCAGAGGCATCTATGGCCCTTGAGCCTCTCCAATGGCGTAGAGACATTGCCAGGTTGAGTATTCTCTATCGCTTCTACAACGGGGAATGCTCTGAAGTGATATTCCAACTTGTCATCCAGTCCTCCACACACAGTCATCCACACACAGTCCAGCATTTGTTCCCACGCACAAAAAGATTCGGTGACGCCTTTCTTTGTCGAACCATCGAGACATGGAACGCTCTCCCAGCGCATGTGTTTCCTTCATGTTATAGTCCCAGGGTCTTCAAGCAGGGCGTGAAAAGGCATATTTGCAGGCCTTCAAGGTGGAGTGCGGTCATCTTGACGGACACCATAAAAAAAAGGTGTAGCACTTATCAAACATATATTTGATGCTTGGGAAGGCAAGCAGGATGCAATAGGAATATTTTGTGATGTTTCGAAAGCGTTTAAATTGCGTGGATTATGAAATCCTACTGACTAAGCTGAGACACAGATATTTCGTCTAAACTTATAAAATCTTATCTCACAGACAGAACCACCTCTTCCGGTACCACCATTAGCATGGGAGTGCCCCAGGGATCGATATTGTGACCACAGCTTTTTCTCATTTATATAAATGACCTTACTTACTTTGTCAAAGACATTTGTGAAATAGTATCATTTGCTGATGATACCTCGTTGATTTTTAAAATGAACAGGTAAGCAAGCATTTAACGATGTAAATAATACACTTTCAAAAGTACTATGTTGGTTCACAAGTAACAATTTATTACTTAATGCAAAGAAAACAAAGTGCATTATATTCACTATGCCTAGTGTGAACCAGGTTGATACCATTATCAACATGAATGATGAGACATTAGAAATAACGAACTCTACGGTATTTTTAGGAATTACTCTAGATTCTAAGTTACAGTGGGGTCCGCATATAACGGATCTGGCAGGGACATAGTTCGGCCGCTGGTGCTGTCTGAAAAATTAGACTCCTGACTGATATTGAGACAGCAAGACTAGTGTATTTTGGTTACTTTCATAGCGTAATATCGTATGGTCTACTGTTGTGGGGCTCAGCTGCAGACCAAAACACCATTTTTGTACTCCAAGAAAGAGCCATTCGTTCGATATACAACCTTAGGCCACGCGACTCGCTCAGAGAAGTATTTAAGAAGATTGATATTTACCTGTGCACGCTCAGTATATTATCTCTTCCTATTATAGCCCAAACTATAATCACTCTAGGCACATAAACACTATCTACTATGTGCGCAGAATACAATACTTCACGATAATCAATTAACTCGTAATCTTGTTATCACGTATTGTCATTGTCTAGCCTACGTAGGCTGTTCTGCACATCACTCCCGCCGTGCGTCGTCCTTGGGCGTCGCATCTTCTACGGTGCAGGCAGCCAGCCGGCTCCGTAGGCAGGATCACGAGTTTCTTCGTGGGTCTGCGAAGGGTCCCGCCGCGTGTGCGCACGTCGACAGCTCTCGTCACTCCGTCGGGGCCCGGGAACACTGCAGTCACCAGTCCTCGCGGCCATGTGTTGCGAGGTAGTGTCCCGTCCGCGATGAGCACGACGTCGCCGATCTTGATGGGGGGCCCTCGTCCATGGGGTTCCCGCCGGTGTTGCAGCTCCGGCAGGTACTCCCGCAGCCACCTGGCCCAGAATAGGTCGGCCAGGCGCTGCGGTGCGCCAGTGTGTGCGCCCGATGAGGTCTGCGTCGTTGAAGGCCCCGGGCACCGGTGTTGCACCTGATTCGCCGAGTAGGAAGTGGTTCGGCGTGATGGCTTCGGGGTCCTCCGGTTGCACGGAGACGTGGGTGAGAGGCCGGCTGTTGACCGTGTACTCGGCCTCTGCCAGCAGCGTAGCGAGCACTTCCTCGCAGGGGTAGCGTTCGTGCAGCGCCGTCGAAAGCGCCACCTTGACGCTGCGTACTAGGCGCTCCCAGGCCCCACCCATGAAGGGGGCACCGGGAGGGATGAACCTCCAGTTGATGGTCCTCTTGCTCGCCTCCTCTTCTGTGGCTTGATCCATGGCCCGTCGGAGCTCCTTGTCGGCACCCTGTAGGTTGGTGCCGTTGTCCGACCAGATCTCAGCAGGACACCCTCGTCTGGCTATCATGCGCCGTAAGGCCATGACCGCCGAGTCTGTGCTGAGCGTCGCTGCGACTTCCAGATGAACTGCCCGTGTAGTCAGGCAGGTGAAAAGCGCGACGTACCGCTTCTGCGTCGCTCGGCCCACTGTGATGGTGAGGGGCCGGTGGTGATGCGCCAGCCTACAGGCGGGATGATTGCCAGTAGGCGGCACTGGCGGCGCGCTCCTCTTGATGCGGCACGGCAGGCAGCTGTGTATGACCCATGCCGTCGGTCGAAGTCGCAGGATCCAGTAGTGCTGTCTGCACTCGTTGATGGTGGCCTCCACCCCGGCGTGATGTAGCCGGCGGTGGATGTACTCGATGTACAGGCGTGCGAGGCGGTGGTCTCCGTCGATCACAGGCGGCCTCTTCATCTTCTCGGTGATGTCGTTAGCGGCATCTATGCGTGTTTTGAGAGTTATCACGCCGCTCGTCATTTCCGTCGCCAACTTTTGTAGGCGGCTGTTGCTGGGTGGTCTCTGGCCGTTGCTCATCAGTCTTCTTTCTTCATGAAAACTATCTTCTTGGCTGGCTTTTACCAGCAGAGCTTCGGCGGCACGCAGGATGTCTGCGCCCAGCACTGTGTAGCGTCGATCTTCATCTTCCTTCTTCTTCTTGATGATCTTCGCGCCCTGTTTCTTTCGCTGCCTCCGCCACGTAGGGTCATCTTCTGCGTTCTTCTTGCTGCGTTTGTAGTGGACTGTATTCTTCTTTCTTCGGCACAGTTCTATGAATTGCAGAACCCTGGCAGTGCTTCTTAATAGTCGTTCCCAGCACGAGAAGCGCGCGCAATCGGGAACACTATTTCTCATCGCGGTAGGCGGCATCTTAGTCACTGTCACACACACTATTTCTTCGCCCGTCTGTAGAACTGGGCTGTCTGTGACTTCTTGTAGCCCTCGCTCGGTCGATTCACTGCACGTCAGTATGTCGGTCTGCAGCTGCGCCAAGTCGAGGTTGAAGGTTTCACTATCGGCGCCGGGTTCCCTTGTGAGCCCGGATACGCTCTCCATCTTTGGATGCCGCCTACCGCGATGAGACTATTAGTCATATGTTTTATTAGGGAAACTCACGACAATGTAAATAGAAAACTAAATCATAATAACAAACATAATAGAATAGAAATCACTTGGGTTTTACAAAGTTAAACACTATACACAACATAAAACGGCTGATTCTTAACTAGTATTCTCCGTAATACATAAGTTAACTAACAAAACCCAAACTATAATCACTCTAGGCACATAAACACCATCTACTATGAGCGCAGAATCTTGTTATCACTGTTATCACGTATTGTCATTGTCTAGCCTACGTAGGCTGTTCTGCACAATTTATGTGCGCAAAAACATGCATATGTTCAAAAAAAAATAGTGATACATATAAACATAAGTAATACTAGAAATTAAAACAAACGTATTACTTCAAGTCTTAGGTTACTTACTACTTGTAGGGTAGGAAATTTCTTTGTGGGTCGATCTGTAAAATACTTTAACAAAATACCTCAAAGTCTTATTGATCTACCTCTTCACAAGTTCAAGTCTGCAATTAAAGCAAAGTTGATAAAACAAGGTTATTATAATGTGAGGATTACTTGAACGACAAGAGTTTGTGGTCACAGTAGGAATAATCTGCACCTCTGCTCAAATACGTAATGTGTTTTTATTGTTCTTTTGACTGTACTCTGAATTTATTTGTTGTAAAACAAAACAAAGTTCAAAAAAGTAACTATCGAGTTTCTTGCCGGAGTCTTCTCGATAAGTAGCAACGTCCGAATCATTAGTAGATTCGCATTCTGTTTATTTACGATATGTATGTACTATTGTTGTATTCTTTTATTTAAGTTTCTTAACTCATTCAAGGCCACCGACACGCCTGGCGTGTTCAGGCTAAGCTAAGTCTCTATGCCAAGAACACGCCTGGCGTGTTTTCAATGTTTTGGTACTTTTTCTCAAACTAGGCCATATTTTCTGTTCAAATTTTTTGTACATCATTTTTAAGGTACAGGCTATGGCATATTAAAGCGGCCACCTAAAAAAACTAGTTATAATTTTTGACGAAAAATAGGTGTTATGTGGTGCCGAGAACACGCTCGGCGTGTTCACTTACTAAAGCTGCCCTTAGGTTCCCAAACTTTTTTATTCGATTGAACGCTTCGCTAATTTTGAAGTTATAAGCTTACGATGTGTTATTTTGAACTGACTTCAGAAAGTAGAAAGTTATCAATTTGTCGCGTTTAAAAAAAGGTGACCTGGAATGGACGCACCAAATCTCAAAATAAATATTTCGAGATGC
This sequence comes from Udea olivalis, assembly GCA_947369235.1. Classification (NCBI taxonomy): domain Eukaryota; kingdom Metazoa; phylum Arthropoda; class Insecta; order Lepidoptera; family Crambidae; genus Udea; species Udea olivalis. The sequence continues at coordinate 9,796,138 of OX376341.1, read as the reverse complement.
AACTTTAACGATTTCTTTTATTTTTATTATAGTCTCATATGGCGTGTAAATTAAAATATTCATTTAAAAGCTCAATACTTGGCAACGCTCACGTCATCACATTATTTGTGTACGCGAAGCCATTCATCGAAACGATCGTAGTATTCGTAGTGATAAACTGAAAAATCACATATCTCAAAACACAAACGCACGCGCTTCTTTAAACTATTCGTTGAATAAACAAGTGTAAGGTAGATATTTTAATTTGCTCTTATAAGGTAGATATTTTTATTTGCTCGAAAGTAGAAATTATCATCTGAGGTCATCATAGCTTTGTGCCTCCTCAACGTACAAGAGTCTTTTCACCTCCCCACACATCGGAAGTAAAAATTAAGTCAGGAGATCTAGCAAGACACGGTATCAAGCCTCCGCTCACATTCCACTTAGGTATCACACCCTATAGTTCTCGTCAAACTTTTAGTCCGCTCTGAAGTTGTCTCGAGTCCCACATTCCTATTTTTTCCTATAAAAAATAGGTATTGCTAATACGCGAATCTACTTCAGAGTGGACTAGAAGTTTGACGCAAACTTAACTTAATATTATAATAATCAATTACTGATCTTAAGGAGGGAGCTCCATCGTGCTGTCATAATATTGTCCTATTAAAATAAGGTTGACGTTGAAACGTCGCCTCATTTGTGCTAGCACACGAGTTTCTTTCAAGAAATTCGAACATATCAGTACCAATACTCCTGCTACCTGCTGCGGTAAAGGCTTTGCTTGCGCCCCACGTAAATTTCACCACTAACACATACTCGACATGGGGCATTGTTGCAATAACACACACGATACGATAAATAGATATATGGGTTTTCGCACGATAAGAGATGCATGCCGTTACTGACTGAATACCAATTATTTGTTCTTGTCGGGCTAACTGAGAAGTGTGGGAATTTCCGCAGTTCAAAGCTTTTATCGGTTTAATAATTTAAATAAATTCATTCATTCATAGACTAACACGTTTAAAAAGCATTGTCACTCAATATAATAAAGAAACGGATGTACTTGCACAATAAACAGTTCCAATGTTACAATTCACAGTAACCGCAAACTTTATTCATTGATGCATGGGGTTTTGGTAAAACAAGCTTGAGAACCAAGTATTACATTATAATACATTTACTTACTATAAAATCTATTTTCCGCCATAATTCCAAGTAGCAAACCTCACGACACTATTTTAGACACCTTTATTCTCGCACAGTACAAGAAATACTAACCGGTAAACATAGTTTAAACCGAAAAATAGCCGTTTAAAGAATTTTACCTTCAACCAGTGCCAAGAACACGCGCGGTGTGTTCACTTTTTTTCCAAACGCAATGCCGCGAACACGCCTAGCGTGTTCGCAGTTTTATATGGCGGCATCTCGATGAACTTCAAGAAAATCGTGGAGGCAGTGAATGTGTTATGTTTAAATATACTTTTTGTGAATTTTGACATTTCATAAGTGCTTCTTTGTAAAAACTTATGTGAATAAATGTTTTTTTACTCTATACACTTGATTACAAGTTGACTTAATGGATTTATCTTTACAAAAAGTCACAATAAGACTTGTTCTAAATGGTGACTTTTTAGTTTCACAAAGATTTAACGTCGTTTAAAAGAAGATATTTTATTCCAAAAAGTCGTCTAAATAAACGCATTCATAGTCTTAATTTTTTTGTTTGTTTTGACGATGTATTTATCTGTATTAAGCAATAAAATGGTCATATTGAAAGCGATTTATGGCTTTTTTTAAAGATGTTTTAAGTTTACTTATGATAAAGTTAGATATGTGATGATAAGCGTTAAGGATATAAATTATTCAGAATCATCTAGCGCTATAATAAAAAAAAATCTGGCATTTATCTCAACACATCGCGCTGTGCTACAGTGACCGAAAAAGTGACTCAACCCAGCAATTTTAACGAATGTAGAAAAATTCAAAACTCGATCATCATCATCATCATCATCATCATTTCAGCCGAACGACGCCCACTGCTGGGCATAGGCCTCCCCCAAGGATCTCCACAACGATCGGTCCTGCGCTGTCCGCATCCAGCGGCTTCCCGCGACCTTGACCAGATCGTCGGTCCACCTTGTAGAGGGCCTGCCCACGGAACGTCGTCCGGTTCGCGGTCGCCATTCGAGAACCTTTCCGCCCCAACGGCCATCGGTTCTCCGCGCTATGTGTCCCGCCCACTGCCACTTCAGCGATGCAATCCTTCGAGCGATGTCGGTTGTTTTTGTTCTCCTGCGGATCTCATCATTTCTGATTCGATCGAGCAGGGAAATACCAAGCATCGCTCTCTCCATTGCTCGCTGGGTGATCTTGAGCCTTCTTATGAGACCCATAGTAAGGGACCACGTCTCGCTCCCATAGGTCATTACTGGCAACACACACTGGTCAAAGACTTTTGTCTTGAGACACTGAGGTATTTCGGACGCAAATATATGCCGGAGCTTCCCGAACGCTGCCCATCCGAGCTGGATTCGACGAGAGATCTCTTTCTCGAAGTTGGACTTACCTAGCTGGACTGTCTGTCCCAGGTAAACATAGTGGTCAACAACTTCGAGTGTAATGTTCCCAACGTTAACTGGAGCGGGTGCAATATGGGCATTCAACATGAGTTTTGTTTTGTCCATGTTCATCTTAAGACCCACTCTTTGAGAAGCATTACCGAGATCTTCGAGCATTATGTTCAGGTCTTCCAAGGTCTCAGCCATAAGAACTACATCATCGGCAAATCGCAGGTGTGTTAGGTACTCGCCATTGATGTTGATGCCGCGTCCTTTCCAGGCCAGAAGCTTGAAAATATCCTCCAACGCAGCCGTGAACAGTTTCGGAGAAATAACGTCTCCTTGTCTCACGCCTCGCTGTAGTTGGATCGGATTAGAGCTCTGGTTCTGTAATCGGACCGACATGGTGGCGTTCTGGTATAAGTACCTTAGCACCTCAATGTACCTGTAGTCTATTTGGCACCTTTGGAGAGACTGCAGTACTGCCCAGGTCTCAATCGAATCAAAGGCTTTCTCGTAGTCCACGAACGCTAAGCAAAGTGGCAAGTTATACTCTTCGGTCTTCTGTATAACTTGCCGCAGCGTATGAATGTGGTCTACGGTACTATAGCCTTTTCGGAACCCTGCTTGTTCGGGAGGTTGGAAGTCGTCAAACCTGCGAGCGAGACGATTCGTAATGACTCTCGAAAACAGCTTATAGATATGGCTCAGAAGCGAGATGGGTCTGTAGTTCTTCAAGAGAGTTTTGTCACCCTTCTTGAAGAACAGCATCACATCGCCTCTGCCCCATGCCTTTGGCGTTTTTCCCTCGAGGATGACAGAACTGAAGAGCGTCTGGAGGACCTTAAGTATCGGCTTACCGCCCGCTCTCAGGAGCTCGGTTGTGATTCCGTCACCACCCGCCGCCTTGTTGTTTTTAAGCTGCTTGAGAGCCATCCTAATCTCGTACAGGCTGACGTCCGGGATATCTTCGGTATAGTGTCGGGTAAGCTTGGCTCTAGGATCTTTAGCCTTGCTTTCAACAGGTGTTTGCGTGGAATATAACTGTCCATAGAAACTCTCAATCTCCCTCAGGATTTCAGGTGTTGACGAAATGATGCTACCTGCCTCAGTTTTCAGCCTCGTCAATTGGTTTTGCCCAATAGACAGATCTCTGGCGAACACTTTGGAGCCTTTATTCCGCTCAATTGCCTCTTTAATACGCTGGGTATTAAATTGGCGAAGGTCGCTCGTCAAAGACTTAGATATCTGTCTATTGAGTTGCCGATAACGATGGGCATCCGCTGAGTTCTGTAGCCTCATTTCGTTTCTCTGATCCATGAGTAGGAGAGTCTGACTGGAGAGTTTCTTTGATTTGGGACGGCGGGTTTTAAAGTGCTTATACCCTACCGTACGGACAGTATCCACCACCATGTTGTACAGATCGTCCACATCGATGCTGTTCTCAAGGGCTTCGAAGCGGTTTTGAAGCTCGAGCTGAAAGCACTCGGGGTTTTGAATTTGAGCCGGTATTGGTCGGAGCGTGGATTTTATCAGTCGCGCTCTCTCAAGCTTTAGGTCGATATTCAATGTGCCTCTGACCATGCGGTGATCGCTTCCTGTCTTAACAGCGTTGATCACAGTGACATCATTGAATATATGCTTCTTCGTCGACATGATAAAATCGATCTCGTTTTTGACTCTACCGTCCGGACTGATCCAGGTCCATTTGCGGCTTACGGGCTTCTTGAAGAAGGAGTTCATCATAAAGAGGTTCTCCCTCTCCATGAAGTCTGCCAGCATCTGGCCCCTGTTGTTCCGTTGCCCAAATCCAAATTGCCCCACTCTCAACTCATCACCGCAACGTTGCCCCAACTTTGCATTAAAATCCCCCATCACAACCGTGTAGTGGGTTTTATAGCTATGCATGGCTTTAGAGATCTCCTCATACATAGCCTCCACTTCGACATCGTCGTGCTTTGAGGTCGGAGCGTAGACCTGAATGACATTCAGCGAATATCGTTTCGATATTCTGAGTATCAGGTACGCTACCCTGCTCGAAACACTTCCGATAGTAATCACGTTGTTGACAAGGGATTTGTGGACGATGAACCCGACACCACCTAGGGACTGTTGGTCGCCCTCCCGGTGGTATAGTAAGTTACCGGATTGCAGGATTATCGAGTCCTCCCCCTCTCTTCGGACTTCAGATAACCCAATGATATCCCAATGTAATTTACTAATTACCTCTTCCAACTCTATGAGCTTCGCGTCGAGCCTCAGTGTGCGCGTGTTATATGTTGCCAGGTCGAGTCGTCGTTGTTGGCAGCCGGATCTTACCCGGGGATTCCTAGCACCCCCTGCCCCGCCGTTACCATAGCCGCTGCCGTAGCTAGGAATAGCAGGGCCGCCGGGGACTGGGGGCCGATTTCCTGGTTGTGCAGCCATTTTGAGGGGGGGTTTGCCATAATCGCCACGCTTGGCAGGCGGGTTGGCGATCGCAGTATGGCCTGCTGTTATCCGGAGACGCTGCTGCCCATCTCCTTATGGCAATTTTCCCTCGGTCGGCTCTTACGACACCCACGGGAAGAGAGGGGGTAGTGCTATTCTTTTTTATGTGCCGGCACTACACGGCACATGTGCCGGCACTACACGGCACAACTCTCAAAACTCGAAAACTACAAAATGTCGGGTAACATATTATATATGTGGTGTTTTCGGATACCCCTGAGTGTATGGAAGCTAAAAAAATTATTGACGTGTATGTCTGGACCACCCTGTATAAATATAAATATCAATGTACCTAATAAACCACAGATCCGTCATCCGCAACCCGGAGATACAGGGTACGTGCCACGCACCCCGCCATCTTGCAGGCTTGAGTTTGATCAGAACCGCAATACTGTGTAATGAAAATGGTAGCCATACACCATGCTGCCTATCATCCAATCGGCATGGACGCGATGACCCTGCTGATTGAATCAAGTAGAACTGACCGTGGCCGTGGATTTACAGGAATTATGCTAAATTCAAGCCCACACCACCACCTACCTACGGTCAGTTCTACTACTAATAGAAGATAGAGATGTGAAGAGCTTATGTGGACAGCGTTTAGCTCTAATTGTCTGGTTGTACTAGGTAATTTATAGTAGGTACTTCTGTTTTTCAGGGCAGACGCCGATGCACCTGTCTGCAGCAATGAGTCACTGCAAATCAACACTGCTTCTGCTGTTACATAGAGAAGACACAGTGGAAACAGCTTATAGACCTAATAATTCAGGGGAAACACCAAAACAACTAGCTCTTGGACATGGAATTTATGCACCATTGTTTGAAATGATTTTGCCCGCTGCTTCATATATAAAAACAATTTCATTTACATGTAATACATATATTCGAACAGGAGAAGGAAACACATAATAGTAAAGTTAAATCAGGTTTTTATTGATACAATACCTTTTTTATGTAAATATTTAGACATGCGAAATATATGATTAAACAGTAGAATATTATGTAACTCAATCAATTCCTTGGTACCTACATATGAAGTTACTTTAAAAAATTACTTAGACTTAAAGCTAATTAATTACAATTTATGTGTTAATTTTGACTCAAGTGACATACCCGGCCATTTTCAGCTAATGCTGTTCTGTCACCATCCTGCAAATATTCAGTGCTAAAAATAAATAAATATTTTATCTGGGACATATTCCACAAAGTTCATCTGACCCCAAACTAAGCAGAGCTAGAACAAGACAACCATACATTTGTAATATTTGTAGCACATTAGCGCATGCCCGAACGCCGAATGGCAACCGCCCTGTAGCTTTTATAAATAGATACAGATTAATATACCTATACCTTACATCCGGGATGTATGTCATGCCAGCTTTGCCATGCCTTTTTACATCAACGGATGTTACAAGATTGCGCTGGCTGGGAGCTGCTCTAGTGCTGGCTAAGGCGTTAAATGGATGCACTCCTTTACTTGCCTTTAAAAGACATATTTTCTATGACATACATAGCACCAGATACAAGATATGATTCAGAGTGTAAATTTTTTAGACTAGCTATTAGGTTTCTTTTATCAACTTTGTGTAATTCGTTCAAAGATTGACGAACCTGAGATGTCATGTATGGTAAAACTAAGCATCCTATTCCCAAACATTTGCATCTTAAACAATTTTTCCATATTTCTACTAGATCTTCATCTTTAATGATAGGACAAACGGGTAGCAAATTTAAAGCATTAAGACAGTTCGTTCTTTGCTTTTCTGTTATAGGATAATCTGCACGCTGAAACGGCGATACAATTACGACACGCCATGCAGTACATATAACTTCGTTGGGAGGGGAGGACGCTTTGAGTAAAAGTGAAGTCATTTCTTCATATAAACAAGAACGTAACAACATAGGTATCAGATCCCTAATTATCTTCAAGTTACCGTATCTACTTGCTAGTTCGGCTGCAATTTTTAGTCCCTCAACATTTGTTCCAGCTTGCAGTAACTGTTCAATAGCACGGATTTTGTCTTGCGTGAAAGTTGCTACCACCCAGGGCATATCTACATTTTCTAAATTAACAATACTCAGCAAATCTAAGAGAGAAGTCCATAAAGCCTCACGTTCACGATTAGTAACTTTGACCGCAGTGTCTGCTTCTATAACGCTTATTAAACATTGCAACGCACGTAACTTTTTACATTTATTATAATCACTCTCATCGTCTAAAGCTATTCGAGATAAGTAGATGGCCCCCATTTTTGGGCATGTTGCTTTTAAAATATATTTTGCAGTCATTAATTCTCTTGTGTTTAGGCCGGTTATTTTCTTATTTTGGTTTTCTTCATAAGATTTTTCTAAAATGTTTTCCAATATTTGTATTCTAATTGAACTGATGTTGATTCCATTTTTGTCCGCTATTTCATTAGCAGCTCGATTGATATCATGGCGAGCCATTTTTTCCACAAAAGAAGGATGTAGGTACAAGGCTCGAATCAATTGAGCTGGCTCAGTTGAAAGGCGCACAAATTCTTCACAAACCCATTCTATTTTATGAAGTGCATGTCGTGTCGAGAGGGTTAGGTGTAGTCGTTCCATTTGTCGAACTGCGCGGTTTCCGGGTTGCACAGCAGCCCATTTTTGAGCAAATTGGTAACATAACTGGGCTGCAGCAACTTGATCAGCTCCTCGAGCACAGCCTTGGAGCACATAAAATAAGCAAGCTCCTGCCCACTCCATATTTGCAATATGTCGCACACAGCGATGTGCAGCACGTAGCAGAGGCTCTTCTCTAGTTATCAGGCGCCATGGTTCACTTTCTTTTCCCTCTAAACTGCTACCATTAGGATGCTTTCTTGCAGTCATAGTTTGTTTTAAAGCATTGCTGCAGATCATATCTCTTGCAGTCTGTTCATCAGCATCTAGGGATAAGAGTGCAACGACAGGCAGCCAACGCTCGTAGGTTTCCAAAGTGATTTCTGATTTTAAATTAGACCACATGTCTTCGCGTATAAATAGTTGAAACGGTAAACGGTAATATCCAACCTCTGGAAACATTCCTTTTACGGAAAACAGTTCAAATTCGTATTGTTTAGGAGGACTTGTTCTTCTGTAATCTTTCAAGTAATTCAGCAAGAAATATTCTTTGATGTCCCTAGATTCAGTACATGGTCCAAATATCAGATGATAAATGCACATGTATACTTCATAATAATATGGATTTATGGAAATCGATCTACCGTGTAAAGAGACTTCACCATTTTTCCAAAAATCGTTTAATACATCTCTTACAAAATCTTTGTTGTCGATATTTTCCCAAATGATGAAACACTGCGATATTAATTCTTTCTCATCATTCTCATATTGTATCTGACGAACGTGGAAATCGTCACTGTTTATTTTATATTTTAATTCCCAGGATGCAAGCAAGCATATTAACTGTAATGTTAATCCATCATTTAGAGAAACATTCAAAGTACGACACATATCAATTAGTCGATCGAAAGAAGTAGTAGGATATTGCTTTAAAACGCACAACAGCAAAATTTTTACATCCCATGTTTCTTCAGTACTGTCTGGAAAAGCAATATCTGTTAAATTGATGTTAAATTTACTCTTTAAAACATACTGTGGGGGATATGGCACCACATTTCCGCAATTACCGTCTAAAATGAACATTCGACGTATAACAGGTGAAGATAGATAACACATTACAGTAGGTGATAAAGCTTCGCTTGTTCCTCTTAAAGTGTCTGTTAACCATGTGTCATTAGTAAGTTCAAATCTACTTAGAATAAGCAATTGACTCGTTATCAGAACTTCATCTACTTCTTGACATAAGATAGCTTTTGACAAGAGCTTTCGGCTTATTTTATCGCGTACGACGTAAAAATCATCAGACAATGCAAGTTCAGTGACAACAGATTTACCCAAAAACTGAGAAATCATTCTGAATGGTATGAAATCATAACCCTCTAAAATATTACAAACATCTTCATCAGATAAGTTATCGGAAACAAATTTGTCCGTGAAGTTTATCAAATCATTCATACCCGTTATTGAAGACATTGGTAAATAAATATACTGAAACTTCCAAGCGACTGATAAGTTTTTTAAAATTATGTCCGCGTTAACCAACGAATTTAGGATGGACAGGTAGTTCATCAGTAGGTGTAAATGATCTTCATCGCATTTTACAACAAGTTCAATTAGTATATTAAAAGATTCCAATAAAAGTTTGCAGTTATTTGCGTCCTTGAAACACGCGAAAGATGTTATACCAACTGACCCCGTCCATAGAAGGTTCTCGATAAACTTACGAACTGCATGGTTTGTAGAAGATTGCCGTAACAAATACGACAAAACAGAATGCCTTGATTGCTGTGTTCGCGTTAGCCGCGAGATACATCCACCTCTAGCAGAACTGGACGTGTGACCACCATCACGCATCCAAGCAGTTGTTTTTTCGGTACATATCTTTTCAACATACAAGCTGTTGAAATTTATTATTATACTGTATGAATTTTTGAGGTGATATAGGTTGTCAGCATCTTTCAGCTGAATTTCAGTCAAAAGTAGTGTTCCTTTAAGAAAATCTAAATAATTCTTTTCAAGTGACATTAGGCTGGTGGTACCTGCATTTATCATTTGCTCGTATTTATTCATAACTGTTTTGATCAAAATATTTTTGTCCTTAAAAGATAACTGTTTGAAATAATCCAGTGCTGTTTTAGTTTCACAATCGCTGAGACAACGGTTTACGAAAAGGAAGTCTCCGTAGTTTCTTAAAACAGTCATAACACTGGCTATGACTTTTAAATCTTCCAAGTCCACTGTTGCTGCCATTGTTAATTTCTTAAGAACTAACATGTAATCCGTGTATGTTGGTGGAAAATTATATTTTTTCAGTATAACTTTCACTTTTGCATAATTTAGTTCCTTCTGTATCTCATGTGCTAATGTACGATCAATATCAGTTACTGTAAAATCGTTAGAAGCTGATGCTGCAGCGGCAACTGCTAATTCAAGAACATTATTATCCCATGGCACATGCAATACTTTTAAAACTTGAAGTAAACAATCAAGTTTAGTAGTAGTCGAACGGAAGGCACTTAACATAATTTTTAAACGAAGCCCATCTACTCCACCTCCACTTATAGCTGCTTCACTCTCTATGTACGATCGCAATGTCTCATCTAGGTCAAATAAATGGCGTGCGACATAAAACGGTAAATAGTTTTGCAAAAATATTTCGAGATCTTCTGTATAGCACCGATGCAACATTATAAGGGCTACCTCATTAGGACTTTGAGAACTTAACTCACTTATTAACATATTAATTTTGTATTTTTCCTTGAGTTCCATGATATAATTTATGCGATCTTTTAAAATATCTAAGTCATCCATAGAAACAGGACGGACTGTAACCATTTTTAGTGACACTTCTAAAACAGTTATGATTTCCTCAATAAACTTCAAACCAATTTTTGGCCAGTATACTGATTGCTCTAGTTTGAAAACTCTTTCCACTGTCCATTTAACAAAAATGTCGATAAAAAAAGGGTTTTCGTCCAAAAGTGAAGGAACAAAATTCTTAAGCCAAATTATCAAAGTTCCCATTTTTATATTGTATGGTATTGAATTTAAAATATCATTAACATCTTGTGAACTGATCGACAACTTTACTTCATTATACTTTAAACAACAAATAGAAGCTAAATCAAAATCAGAATAGGATAGGAATATAACACAGAGCTCTTTAAATTTCTTTTCAAATAGATCTATGTGGCCATAGTTATCATTTCCTTTAAAACAAATGTACTCCAATAAATCGACTTTGATAACCAGATCAGCTAAAACATTAACCAAATCATTGTTACCAGTAGCAAAGACTTTTTTTTGAAATGAGTATAAAATAGATTTGTATATGAGATTATGACGGCAGAGTTGTGAAGCCACATGTATGAGTAAAATATTATCATCAATCTTTTCGAAGTATGTTTGCAACTGTCCCATTACCTCAACTGGGTTATTTTCTGATAAAATCATGTCAACTAATGTTATAAGCTGTGTTTTCAGGGTCTCTTGAGAAGAAAGATTACCTCCAGTTGTGTTATGTGAGTCTTTATCCATGAATTCTTCCTTGAATGAAGCCACTGAGTACAAAGCACAGCAAATATGCATCTGCAACAGATCAAAATATGTTTTAGAACTTAAAATAGGTACTTTACAAAGACACATTCAAATATTTTATTTTATTTCATAGTTTAGCATCATTTCTTCCTGGCACATGTCACAAAGGGATGTTAGCGAGAGATCGACCAATGCAATGCAATCTATTGTGGTGATGTTGTGGTATATGTAAACGCAAACAAAACATAATATATAAAGAAAATATGGAATGGGCAGAATAAAAGGCCAACTTTAGACCGGGTGGCAAAGTTTTTTTGTAATACATTGTAACTTATTGTTTGAAAAAAACATTGTAACTTATTGAGAGAAAAAGCATTAACCTATTGAAAGAAAAAGCATTGTAACTTATTGTTTAGAAAAAACATCGGTTTCGAGAAAATTTTTAGTTCAGCAGAAGTTTTTTTTTTAGAAAAAATGCTATATTCTCGGTACTGTTCATAAAAACCATTCTCGCGTGAACATAGTAACTAAGCTAGTGTATGGTATGCGTTATTGTTTGTATTCTTACATTAAGAATTACTAACTGAAGCTTAAACCTAAGTACTGTGTCCAGTGACAATTTTAAGGCGGAGTTCCGCCAGATTGTTCGGAAAATTAGTTTTTTCGATTCAATGGTTTGGCGTTTATTATTCAAAAATGGTCTTGCAAAAAATATACAGTCATCAGCATCCTTTTAATAAGAACCTACTCATGATATACAGTACTTTACTCGAGTACAGTGATACTAAAATAAATCGGGTTGCGAAATTTAAGTAAGTTCATTCGAATCAGTTTGGCGCGGATTGAGCTTAGCCTTCACTACGAGTAGAACACTATTTTCAGGTAACAGAATGTGCCATCATATGCCATTTTCGAGTCTTGTTTCACTTCCTGAGGCTTTTCTAGTATTAATGTTGATCGCAAGAATACCTGGCCTTGATGTATAAAAATGAAATGCTTAGTCTGTTTATGAAATTCTTGGATTACTAATGTTTGACCAAAAAATTATTGACAAATGGTCATTCGACAAACAACGTTTGACCAAATGTTCATCTGGCAAACGAAACATTTGACAAAAGTATCATCTTACAAAAACTCACTTAGCAAATGATCAATTAGCAAACACTGCATTTGTTAAATGTTTTAAATATTAAAATGTCAATTGACCTTTTTAATTTCACCAAATAATATGTTTCGCAAATTAAGCATTTGTCCAAATGTCATTTAACAAAATGTTATTTCTCCAATTTCTTTATTTGTCTACAAATATTGGCCATACATAAATCAATAGTAGTATTTTCTGGCGCTTCGCTCGCTCGGCTTGCGCGTATTGTGGTCACTGTTCTAACCTAACCTAACCAAAATTTATCTTTTGGTAAGTACCTATGTTTTTTCCAATCTGTCTTGATATAATATATCAACTAATACTTAAACTATTTTCCTTTTTTTGATTTGTTTTCTTGAATTTCTTTATTTGTCTACGAAGTATTTGTCAAATAATACATTTTATCAAACGTTTTTAGACCAATAGTAGTTTTTTCTGATAACTCAGTTGTTAAATGCCCCCGAAATCAAGTAATATAATTATTCATAAAATGAAAATTTAAGTGTTGATCATTTGGAAAAGTAAGTCATTTGTAAAATGATTAGTAGTAAAATGATTAGTTTGACCATTTTTTTGCCAAACATTGTTTGTCAAGTGTAATTTTGCCAAATAACTTTTGTTCAGACAGCAGGACCCCGAAATTCTTTCATTGGATTTACAAGAATTTAATGATAGCATAAAGTCCCCAGTAACGCCTGATGAAGTCCAGTCGGCTCTTCGCCACATGAAGAACCGGAAAGCTGTCGGACCCGATGGAGTCCCTATCGAAGCGTGGAAATCGATGGGCTCTCGTGGTGTGGGCATACTTACCCACCTTTTCAACCGCATTCTTCTCACCGGGAAGATACCTGACCAATGGAGACTGAGCATTCACGCCAGTCTTCAAGGGCAAGGGCTCAGTGCAGGAGTGCAGCAATTATCGCGGCATGAAGGTGATGCCCCACACCATAAAGCTCCTTGAGCGCATTGTGGACTCTCGGATTCGACAGAAGTGTACAATCTCTGAGTGTCAGTACGGGTTTAGACCGGGTTGCGGGACCATGGACCATGTATTTGCCTTGAGAACGCTCATGGAGGGATACAGACTGAAGATTACACCTCTGCATCTCCTTTTCTCAGACATGCAGAAGGCCTTCGACTGTGTCCCTCGTGAGATGATCGGCTGGGCGCTCCGGTCCAGGGCCGTTCCCGAAGTCTTTATTGACAATATCCGGGACAAGTACCACGATTCCAGTTCCATAGTTAGGACTACGGTTAGTGACACGCTTCCCTTCCCTATCACCGTTGGAGTACACCAAGGCTCCGTGCTTAGCCCGTTTCTGTTCAGCGTAATATTAGACCTTCTGTCGAACAGCATCCTAGACCACCACGAGCAAACCACCCTGGTTGCTCATGCATGCTGATGATATTGCGCTAGCAGATTCGGACAGGGGACAGCTGGTACAACGGGCGAATTAGTGGAAAAAATCACTTGAAAACGGCGGTCTGAAACTTAATGTGGCGAAGACGGAGTACATGGCCTGCAACACCACAGATCCCCGGTCCGTCCGCATAGGCGTTGACGTGGACATCGACCGTGATGTCAGAGCCCGAATTTCCGCGGCTTGGGCCAAATGGCGTGAGGTGACTGGTGTCATTTGTGACCCCAAAATGCCGATCAAGCTGAAGGGGCAGGTCTATAAACCCATCATTAGGCCTGTCCTTTTATATGGCAGTGAAACATGGCCGTTACTAGAGCGACACGCAAATATCTAGGCATACTCGTATCTACTACTATTTAGCGCGTGAATGTCAATTGATTTTAGTTTAACGAAATGAACCACCTAAGCTGGGCGGCTGTGTGACTTACATCAAAAGAAAAAAGGATTAGCCAACAAAGGCTTTTAATCGTATGGGAATTATGGGATGAAGATTGGTAGGGGAGGCCTTTGCCCTGCAGTGAGATGAAATAGGCTGATCTAGATTAGATTAGTATCAGTGTGACAGAGTACTAAACTGTTAAAATACTTGTTTTGCTTACTATGTTAAAGTAGTTCAGTTTTGAGCTAATTAAGTTGCTGACTGTACAACACAAAAGGCTGTCTTGGTCATTGGTCATTTAATGAGATTTTGAACACAATATATATTTTTTTTAAATGGATCAGATTTGTTGGACTTTATGGCTATGGGAGAAGATCATAATTTTTATTGAGTTACTGTATGTCATTATTTTTGATAATGTGGCTAATATCAATATTACCATATTGTTCGTCACATAACATCTCATGTTAAGTTATTGTTATAAAAAATCTCTGATGGAATATTTATTTATTATCCAGTGATTTTTTAAAATTGAAGCTTCCTTTAAAATCAAACAGAATGTTTTAAAAAATTATAATAAGTTAATATTGCTTGACAAACAAATAATCTATACTAATATTATAAAGTATGTTTGAGGTTTTATAAAGTGTTTGTATGTTTGAGGTAGCGTATCTCTGAAACTCCACCGATTGTAAAAAATATTTTTACCAATATAAAAGCTACATTATCAGGGAGTGACATAGGCTACATTTTTTTTCAATTTAGGCTATATTTGGACAGGACGGACAGTCTTACCATGCAAAGAGCCCTGACGGATAGCTAGTATAATGTACAATAGCTACATGAATACACTGCTCTCTATGCCAAGATTGAATAATTTACACACAATTCTGGACAATGAGTTACAATGTTTTCTAGCTAAGAAAATGTTTGGGCCACTTCATCTTTTCAATTCAATATGAATGGTAATCAGGCAATATTATAGTGCCATGTATTTTAGTTTCATTTCTTAAAGATAAATCAATATGATTAGGAAAAATCCAGTAGGCCATAGTAAAATTAATTAACTCTATGATGTACTTTCTTACCTGTGATTGACTCCATGCTACATAGTAAAGCATATTATTATAAACTGTGACAGGATAATAATATTTGGTAGCCCCATTTGGAAATTTAAACATGATATCAGCATTCTTGAAATCAACAACCCACATGTCTGATTCATGAGCTAATACTACTACATCATTCCATAAAACTGAGTGTTTTACTCTAACATTCAAAGAAGCACACTCTTGTAAGTCTGTTACTGGGCATTTTAGAATAAAATTATCCCTTTCTGCATGTGTACAAAGACCGTGCCATGAATCAACTTTAACATTGGATTCCATTAATGTGGAGGCCCCATGATGTTTAGATGACTTTTCTAAAAACACAGTTTCTTCAGCTGTGCCTGTGTTCTTGAATTTTTCTTTCAAAGTCAGGCTACTGTAAGGCATATTGAGACACTCTCCACCTTCACTTATTAAAAATAAGCCGTCGTTACACCATTTAAATTTACATACTTTAAAGTTATCAACTACTAAATTGAGCTGACATCCACTGAGCACATCTATTATAACAATTTTATGAGATTTCAAAATAAGCCACATATATTCATCTTGGTTTGCTTTGTCAATCACTTCATCACCCAGTTCCACAAGGTGATCAACGTCGTTACTCTTCACTTCAATATCTTGAGTTAGATTAACGATATGCACAACATTGTTATTTTCCAATAAAATCATCTTCGGATGGTAAACTATTGCTTCCAATTGAGAAAGGTTTTGTGATAATCCAAAATGTTTTAATAACGTGGTTGTGATAGACATTTTAGTTAAAAGTATTTACTAATATTCGTTTTTCGTAGGTAGTAAATTATAAGTAGCGTAAACCGTAATCCTCACATCTTCGCTACGAACCAACGAATTAGACGAACTTTTGAATTACTGGATTTACTGGTAAAACATAGAGTAGGTATAGAGAGCAGGTAGACCATAAACTTAAGAGAGACTACCTACTGAGGCTGCGTTCCAAAGCGAGTGGAAATTACATTCTGAGGAGAAAAAATCACTCGAACCCGTTCCAAATTGACCCCGAGTGAAATCGAAGATGACCAAGCCATGGACTCAATATACAAACAGGACTGAGCACTCGCAGCTGAAAAACGAGCCGAGCGAGATATGTAGTAGGAAGGCTGTATGTCTCTTTCTAATAAGGTAACAAAAAGATCTTTGCTTTGTGCCTTGGCTTTGTGCGACATCGCATGTTGCATAATTTTTTTAATTGGTTTACAGAAAAACGTGTATTTATTATTGGTTTGAATTATTCACTGTAGCAAGCACCCATAGCAATCGAGCTCGCATATGTCATATGTGGTGCTTCAAATGATTCTATGCAAAATACCATTCGCCTGTTATTTGATGAATGAAAAATAGTAAACCATCAATGACATTAAGTACAATTTTAATATTCTTTAAATGATGGTCTAAAATCAACACGTTATAAAACTCCTTGTTTTCGAGGAATCTCATTTTGACTAATGTAGCAACACTTGCATTCGTTCCTGCCAACATCACGGCACATTTTGAAATTAAGCGGCGGCTACAGATTACAGACGGTAGAGCTCGGCTCGACCTCAGACGCTATCACAGATTAACAGAAAAAAGACACGCTATTGCGTTGCGTGTGACGTCCCCGGTTCGATTGTAAGAAAATCGCGATTTTGACAGCGATTATTGCTATTCGTCGGGTCGAATCGAATATGAATTCATCATTGACTGACAACTTGACCTTAACAAGCTGTCAAAATGCAAGCAAGTTTCAATCCACTGGCGTTGCTCGTTATAGAATAAGTGGACTGACTTCGATCGCAGGAACATCGCAATTTTAGAAGCGATTATTTATTGCTACTTTATCTTATCGGTTAAGTAATACTGCATTGTCAAAATCGATTTACGAATTTTGTGATGTAATATCCTTACTTAGCGTCGATAATCTGACAAACTGTCTAAATGCGAGCGACCAGCAATCGATTCATGTTGCAAGATGAAAAGGGGCTGACTCTTGTATCTAATTAAATTAAAAATAAAATTCTGCAGAATAGCCTCTCCTCATGTTTGTAGATGATGGCTCATTTATAATGTTTGTAAGTCCTCCTCTCACATACTTTTGCTGTGACCGACAGGGTCCGTATTGTTACTATTATTACTTTTAAGACCTTTGTATTACATACGAGAAAGCAATAAATAAATGAATAATTTCATTAGATTGCAAGCCCAGACAAAGTGTCACATCACAATACCATTGTGGTCATCGCGTGCAGGATTTGCTTTTCCGTGGTAATAGTTTTATTACTGCAAAACGTAAAGCTTCTGCTCCGGTTCACCCTGGGCAACGTGGAACAACTTCTGCTTACGCGGATCTTGTTCTTCATGAGGGGGACCGCTCCCATATTCCTCTCCCTTGAGGAATATTATTGTTATTGGTCCTATTGTCTCTTGGAAGTAGTTTGGAGTCAGCGGCTGCCTTTGGTAGCGTTGGTAACCATACTGTCCCCAAAAGTGGTAAAGGGCCAAAAGTCAGGTTTTTAGTCGGTAGGACTAAAGAGTCCGACCGACATAATCACGTTGTTACCCCGCCGGGCAGCGTGGTATCCATGAGGATTTTCATGACTCAACAAACATGGCACGGGTTAGGACTATGACCTGTGTGTGGCCATTTCACTGGGGTGTCACAGGCGGGGGTAGTATGCCGCCACGTCACCAGCGCCGCCTTCATAGCACATAGCCGCCTTCGCTTCATAGCACGCATTCTTAGCACGCATCCATGTCTCATATAAATAGCATAAAACAATAGCTTAATACAACTCTTTGCCTCTAGTGCTATGCTATTTGAAGCAATGAATGTGATTGGTGGATGTCAATCGTATCCACAGCACGCCACCACGTGCCGTCTTAGCGGTACTATGGGTCAGTGAGCTAGTAGGAGGCTTGCTAAGTAGCAAGTTCATTGCATGGCATGACGGCACAACTCGTGTGGGAGGCTTATTGATTGGGTATTCTACGCCTCCTTTCAGGGGCCTGACTCTTGATCAGAATTTCATTGGACAAGCATTGCAGAAATTTCAAACAAGAGATTTATGAACCTTATTTCAAAGCATTACGGTTCATAAAATGTTTCCTGACAGTGATTTAATCAAACCAATCCGTCGAAATTAGATTCAAGAGTCAGGGTCCAGCCCCCCGATTCAGAACGAAGTTAACAACCGATTCGGTTTTTTTTTTAATTATAGTAAATTATCTGCATAACGGTAGCAATCAATTTTTTTTTATGTGAAAGCCAAAGTCCTTAAGTTTTCACAAACTAAATTACATAATAACTACCCCACTTAAAAAATGAATTAAAAATAAAAAGTAAATAAGTGAATCGGTCGATAACTTTGTTTTGAATCGCGGGGCAGGTAAGGAGGCGAAAACGGCTTTACAAGGGGTTAGGAGTGAAAGTTTCTACGATCCCGGGTTTTTAACTAAATACAAAAGGAGTCCCATAATGGCGCAAGAGAGTCCCACCCAATCAGTATCTTAAAATCCCCTCGCTATAATTACACTCTACTTTATGAAATTTAATCTTCATGCATTATTAACGTTCAGATTAGAATACAAAAGATAAAGATTGAGATTTTTATTTCTTATTAATTGTTTCAGTATGAGGCACGTCTGGTTTATTTGTTTCACGCAAACTGAAGGCCTTGGCTTTAACATGTAAAAATATTGAATATTACCGCTAAGCGGGTAATTTACTATAATTAAAACAAATTTACCGAATCGGTCGATAACTTTGTTCTGAATCGGGGGGCAGGCCCCAGGCTTACGTTAGGGAAGGCAGAAGGCAGCCTTTACTCATATACTGTGCTGTGTGTGATGGTTTCGACTTTTGCTGATCGACCTATACTCTAAGATATACCATCCATACCCATTTTGCGAGCATTTATGCTACAGTTAAGCTACAGTTTATGTTTCTTTTTAATTTAGGCTATATGCTATGAATTCGATAGTATCAAAACTATCGATAGGATGCGTGTCGACTGTATCGATACTATCGATAGTTTTTCCCTATCGAAAGTCGAACATTTTACGCTAATATTGCAAGCTTATACAAGGTTTCGTTTTATTTCCAGTCGATAGTATCGAAAATACCTCGATAGTTACTAAAGAAAAACTATATATAGTATCGATAGGTGTCGATATCATCGACTTTAATGGCGCGATTCTATCGATAGTATCGAAAAAGGACAATAGCATCGTTTTATTCTTATTATCGATACTATCGATAGTATCATCACGGGTCGATAGTTTCGATAGGACAACTAATTTTCAAGGTTTCATCGAAACTATCGCTATCGCAACAACACTATTTCAAATCGAACCCGTGCATAAAAAGCATGTGTGTTCAATCTTTTGCTTTAAGCACGGACATTTAATAGCAGGCTTAAAAAAAGCAAGTGTGTCAGTAGTGAAGCGTGCTCGTTTGTAGCATGCCTATTAGCGTGCTAATAAGCACGCTATAAAAGAGCATGTGTAACTGTAGCTTTACTTTTTTATTGTGTACGTAGTTTTTAAACTGAACTGAACGAAAGCAATGTGTTACTAAAAATTATAGTTTTTCAGTTCTGTTATTTTACTGTTACCACACTAAACGTCGGCCATGTTTGGAATTTAGAAATAATTTCAACATGGCGCCCGGTGGTTCGCAGTGTGTGTGTGTGTGAAAGTGCAGTGAAATTATGTTATTATCTAGTGTTTTTAGTGATAATTTTAGTGTTTAAGTGAAAAGTGTGTGCATTAATGCAGCGGGTTCCTTATCATGGCATTGGATTTACGCCTGCATTCTCCTGCAGGCGCGGAACCTATTGTTTATACATGGCCCCTCACTTCAGGTCATGGTTCGGTAAGGAAATTGTAATTTTATTGTTTTATGCCAAGTTTTAGCCAATTTCACCTTGATAGTGGCTAAATAATATGGCAAATCAACTTATTTGTCGTTTACAAATGTAAACAATACATTTATTTACCATTGACAATTTTGTAATCATCACAAATGAACTGTACAAAATAGTACACGAGTATCATCTAGCCCACAATATAGTTAGAGCTCAGGATTAAAAGATTTACTCTGAATAAAATTGAGTTCATTTGATTATATTATGATGATTTGTTGTCCTGATAAAGAAAATCAATGATTACGATTGATAGGCTATTCTTCATATCACATGGATCTTGCAGTAGAGTGTATTGACCTCGTGTTTTGTCAAGGTGTCGGCTTTTTTTAGATATGTACACACTGTTGCGTAGTTTTCACTCATCATTATATTATGCTTGTTCATTCTAATGCCTAATCGTCTAATGTTATGATGGTGATTCAAAAGTTTTGTTTTTAAACTGGGAAAGTTTTACATGTACCTACCTAATTATTTTTACTACTTTTCAAGTACCTAATTAATCTAAATTTAGTTAGCCATGCATTATGTATACCAGTTGTACCGGCTTTCTAGGTTAAATTGAGATAAGGAGTTTGTCAAATTATACAAGTTTTGGAGTAACAATTGTGATGTAAAATTGTAATTTATAATAAACAAAAGTAACTTAGATGATAGACCTACTGCTAGGTCACATGTAGAGCGTGTGTAAGGAATGAAAGTGACATATCAGTTAAAACAATGCATTTTTTGAAAAAAATGTTTTGTGTTGATTCCCAAGCAACCCATAACCAACCACAACTAATCAGCCAAAAATGCTTGTGCTAACAAATACACTTTTTTGTCATCAGTGACTAATAGCTAGTTGAAACATCACTGAACCTTACTAACATATAGCATAATAGTGAAATTAGATTAATGTGCGTAAAATTGCCAAATTAATGATAGATTTTAGTACTTGACTAAATTTTATCTGAATAAACACAAATAATGTTTTTAAAATGCAGGTTGAAAAACTATCCATATTTGCCATGTAAAACTAAATTTAGGAAGCGCTGGCGCCTGGCGAACACACTCAAGGCGAGGGTATCCAACTTTTGGTCATCTGTCAACGGATTTATTCTAAAAACTAAGCAACTTATTAAATTTAAAAAAATACTATCAAATATTTGATCTTTTATCTAATGTATTGATGTAACCAAAAAACGATAATAATGATTTGGCTTGATAGAATTTTTATTTGAAAGTAGGTCATTTCATGATTTTTAGACTGATTTTCTGAAAAGATTTTATATGATAAAGTATATAAAAATTCAGCAGTTTACTAAAAATCTGAATGTCCTAGTGTCTCAGTTCTAAAAAAATCAATTTTTAAATGTAAAAATTAAAAATTTCGAAAATCAAGCATAAAAGGCGTGCAAATTAGCCGAGCCACCCCGCCACCCGCCAGTGTCCAGCCGGACGTCGCCGAGGTAGGACCTGTGTTGTTTTGCGCTCGGATTCCCCTCTCGCCCCCCCACCGTCGCAATAGCTACGAAATTTAATTCTTGTAAATATTTTGATTTTTTGAGGTGTTTGTAATAAGATTGGTGTTAGTATTTATTATTATTATTATTTCGACTGGGGACGCTGGCAGTGGGCCGGGTGATCGGTCCGCTGGTTATGGGCCATTTCACCCATTTCCCCGGGCCCCCTTGCAGGGGGTCTTTAGGTTATCCCATTTTCACGGCGTCCCGTCGAATCTTCCTGTTGCTTTGCAGAATCTTACTATCTGGTCCACCGTCAGTTCTTTCAGATCTTCTTCATCTAACGAGTCTGACCCCATGAGTTCCCACCGTATGTGTGAGTACATCGGGCATTCGGCGAGTAGGTGGAAACTCGTTTCCTCGCTGTCCATGCACTCCATGCATGTGGGGTTGTCTTTGATGCCTATTACTGTTAGGCGCCTGTTTAGTATAGAGTGCCCTGTGCCGATTTCTATGATCATACGTACACTGTTCCGCTTGTGTCTATGTTCCATTCATCTCTTTGTCCTATATGTACTTTGTATTTCTTGTCAAAGATCTTTTCTTTCCTTGTTAGGTCGTTGTTAGTAAAGATCATTGACATGTTGCTCTCGATTTCACTTCCAATGCGTAGATGCCCTCTGTCCGTGTGGTTACCGATCCAGAGGTTCGTGCTCCTGAGTTTGAACCATTGTTCGGTCGCTTTTCCTTTGATCGCTAGGTCTAGCGGATCCAGCCCGAGCACGATCTCTAGCGCGATGTGGGTGTTGTTCTCATTGCACCTGTGATCATCAGTGCCACTAGTCTTTGGACCTTGTCTAGCTCTAGTTTGTTGGTCCTTAGTGCCGCCTTATGCCACCATACCAGTGATCCGTGAAGGATTCGTGGCAGGATTATTGCTTTGTATATCCATAGTACAGTCGCCGGTTTGATTCCCCATGTGGACTCTATGGCTCTCTTACATTGCATCATGGCTATTTTGGCCTTAGAGCAGGTGGTACTTATGTGTGCTTTAAAAGTTAGTTTGCTGTCCTGCGTAACTCCTAGGTATTTGATCTCCTTGACCATTTCTAGTTCGGATTTGTCTATCTGCACTATTTCTTTTCTACCAATTTTACGTTTATTGGTGAATAGGACTAGTTTCGTCTTTTCGGGATTGAGGTTGAGTCCCTTACTTCTGCACCATGATAGCGCCGCTTTCAGTCCTCTGTTCATGATGTTGCACATGACGCTGAGGACCTTTCCCGTTACTAGCAATACCCCGTCATCAGAGTACACCTGTGTGTATATGTGTATCTTGTTTATCTCGTGTACTAGTTCATCTATTAGAATGCACCATAGTAGAGGGGATAGGCATCCCCCTTGCGGGAATCCTCTTCTCGCCCTGACCGTGTGTGTAGCCCCTGCTAGCTCAGCCTTTATCAGTCGTTGTTGAAGCATATTCTTCACCCATCCTGATATATCTTTGTGAATGCCTTCGCGGTCTAAGGCGGCTTTTATCGACTTAGGGCTGGCCTTGTCGAATGCCCCTTCTACGTCGAAGAAGCAGCCCAGTGCGTATTCCTTGTTGCTCAGAGACCTTTGTACTCTAGTAACTAGGTTGTTTAGGGCTGTTTCTGTGGACTTACCCTCCATGTATGCATGTTGGTTCTCATGTAGCGGGGATCCACCGTTCTCTATCTGGGCTCTGATAGTTCTGTCAAGGATCTTTTCCATTGTCTTCAATAGAAACGAGGATAGGCTAATACATCTGAAGGCCTTCGCCTCCTGATTTGTGGCCTTGCCGGGTTTCGGTAGGAAAACTACCTTGACTTCCCTCCACTTCTTGGGTATATACTGCATTCTTATACTGCTGTTGAACAGTTTTAAGAGATCTTCCTTGATGTACTTTAACGCTACTTGCAGCATTTTTGGAAATATTTCATCCGGGCCTGCCGCCTTGTATGGCTGGAAGGAGAAGATGCTCCATACCAGTTGTTCTTCCGATATGGCGATGGCCTCGCCTGCCCTTACCACTGTGGGGTTTGAGGAGGTTGGCATGTCTTCGTCTATGTCGTGCTCGCAGTCTGGGAAATGAGTTTCCATCATGGTCTTAAGTATCATTTTTGGGTCAGTTATCAGTTCTTCCCCCTTCTTGATACTTCCTAGTTTGCAGGTGTTGTCCTTGGATAGCGTTTTGACCAGCCTCGCGGCATCTGGGTGTTTTTCGATCCCTACACAGAACGCGCTCCAGCTGTTCCTGCATTCTTTTCTGCTTTCGCCCTTGAACTTGTTTCGCTCGTCTTTGTACTTACGCCAGCTCTCTTCGTCACCCTTTTTGAGGGCCACCCTGAGAGCACGTCGGGTTCTCTTTCTGGACTTCTCTAGTGACTTGGTCCACCATGGTTGTCCTTTGCCAAGTTTGATTTCTCTGAGCGGACATGCTTTGTGATAGGCTTCCCTGAGGGCCTCATCTAGTCTTGTCGCCTCTTTTTCTATCTCCGTTTCGTGCTTGTGTAAGTCGTGACTTCCAGGTGTCCACTGTTTTATGTAGTTTTCGAAAGTAGACCAGTCTGTCTTTTTTGCGTTTCTCACTCGGATCCTGTCGATGCTGCAGTCTATGCTGAAGGTTATACGTCTATGATCTGACATGGAATCACTCTCGTCTACCTTCCAGTTTCTAATTTGTCGGCTGATCGTTTCTGATGCGATGGTGATGTCCAGCACCTCACTTCTCACTCTGTTGACAAACGTTGGTGTGTTACCTACGTTTAATCTGGCACGTATTCTGGACTGGAGCATGGCCTTCGGTCTTAAGGTGAACCCTAACAAAACACAAGTTATTGTCATTGGCAGCTCGTGGTTGATATCAAGGATCGAATGGGAGTCGATGCCGCCTATTGTATTTGATGGGATCCAGATCTCCTATAGCAGCATAGTGAAAAGCTTAGGTGTCTTTCTTGACAGTTCGTTGAGCTGGGAGAAACAGATTGGCGAGGTGAGCAGGAGAATGTTCGCATCAGAAAGTTCTCTCAGTAGACTCCGCCACTTCTTACCTATACCCACCAAAATTGCACTTGTGCAGGCCTTGCTGCTGCCAATTCTTGACTATGCCGATTGTGCCTATTTAGACATCACTGAAAATTTTCTGAATAAACTCGAGCGCCTTCAAAACTTCTGCATACGCATTATCTTCGGGTTACGTAAATTTGATCACGTTTCTCAATTCCGCGCTCAGTTAAACTGACTAACCATACGACATCGCCGTGATCTTCATATTTTGGCCCTATTGTATACTACTTTGTTTAATCCCCGTTCGCCTCCTTACCTTAAGACGCTGTTTCAATTCATGCAGCCTACCAAAAGTGAAGGCATGCGGTCTTGCCGGAAACTCCGCCTGACAGTCCCTCCGCACTCTTCTAGCTATTATTCTCAATCCTTTGTTGTTCGCTCAATTCGTCTGTGGAATTCCTTGCCTTTAACCATTCGTCAGGTAAAGTCGTACTTCCTCTCTCTCTGACTTCGTTTTTTTTTTTTTCTTTGTTTACGTTCCTTTTACATATGTTTCTCTCCTAATTTAGTTCGTTACTCAAGGAAACTGGTGCTAGGTAATCTAAAACAATATATGTGTGTATACATAGATGTATTTATTTATTTATTTTTATATTAGCATAATATTCAAATGTAAATACTATTTTTTTTCCATAGCTTTTGCGCAGCCTAACACGTCCTCTGTTTTAAATCTCTCTGCCGCAGGTTGTCTGGAAGAGATCGCTCTGTAGCGATAAGACCGCCTAAATTGTACTTTAATATTTACTTTTTTGTTTTTACGTGCTGTAAGTATTTGTTTGTGCAATAAAGATTATTTATTATTATTATTATTATTTAATAACTCCAGACCGGATGCGCTAATGTACTCTAGGAGTGCTTCCCCCTTCCTGTTGCAGTCCGTGCTGCCCCACACCACGTGATGTGCATTGGCGTCGCACCCTAGAATAACAGGAATGTTCTTACCTTGGTACTTCTTGATGGTATCTTCCATTTCTCTTGTTGGCGGCTCAAACTCACTCTCGCTGGGAAGATATGCAGAGACGAGGAGCACCCTTGCTTTGTTCTTGTTTAGGCTCGTTATTGTTAATTCGACGCTTGCCAGATCTCTGTAACAGTCTGCCTTGATTAGTCCCAATGTGCTTACTCTACTGCTCGTGAAAATGCATGCTCTCGGGGTGGACTCACCATAATTGTGGTAGATGAGGTCTCCACCCAGGGAGTCAAGCCCGGCCACCCGTCTGTTTATGACGTATGGCTCTTGCAGTAGAGCGATATCTATGCTCTCCTCCACCACGTATCGGCACAGCTCCGACATGGCTTCCCGACAGTGGTGCAGGTTGAGTTGAACTATTTTTATCTTTTGTTTGTGTTTTTGTGTTGTGTTACTGTGTGTGTTCATATGTGTGGTGAGTGGGTGTGTCGTGTGCGTGTGTGTATTTGGTGTGTTGGTGACCCCCTCTTGACTACTCCGTTTCGGTCTTCGGGTCCCCGTACCAAGGCGGTTGCAGAAGGGCCACACTTGGCGGGGGAGCGCGATCCCTGAGCGGTGTCGTGAGGGGGGTGGGTGTGGTGGTGGGGAGGTTCGGGGCTGGCTATTCGGCTAGGTGTGCGGTAGTCTAGGGGTCCTTCTGCAGGGTTCCCGATCTGACTACTGCTCTCCCCACCGGCAAGCGCCCCCCCCCCTCTGTGTCCTGTTCTGCGTGTACTGGTATGGAGACCCGACGGTTGTCACTGCATACTTCAGTGGGGATTCCTGTTGAATCTCCAAGCTGAGTGGTGCTTATCCCACCGACGGGCTCGTTTCCCCCCTGAGTCGTCTTGTCGCGGTTTAGAAGCCGTGCTTGCACCTTAGTGAATTGGTAGTGCAGCATCACGTGGTCCCTGAGGGCGTCCTGAGGGACCCCCACCACAAGTCACTGGCCAGTTGGCAGCGTCTCCTTGTAGATGAGGTTCCACTCAGGCAGCCTCAATTCGACCCTGTGATCGTTCTGCCCACGAAGCATCTCCAGCGGATCACTACCCGGCTCCCCGAGATTGCCCGGCAGCCAGATAGATACGCGCTGGCTTTCTAGTCTGCGAGCCCTCAGTGGCATTGCACCTTGCCCGCTAAGGTCGCATCCGAGCAGCCAGTTGCACGCCTCCTCGGTGCTGGGTGTCACAAGGAAAAATCCCTCTGCCACCAACCCCGAGGCCTCGAACGACAGGCATCGCCCCCCGACCTTAGCCCGCACGGCGCTGGTCATGATGGCCACTAGCCTCTTCCGAACCGTCACTGCTGTGGCCTCGTCCATCCTGCCGCCATCCACCCGCTCGATGATGATGGAGAGATCCGTCTGGCCCACGTGGGGTCGCGACGATCCCTCGGCGCGGGTGTTCTGCCTTTTAGGTGGGCGTTGCTGTGTCGGCTCTTCTGGGTCTGCCCCCTGTCTTTTGAGCTTAGGAGCCCGAGAGCCTACCCCCCCTCTCGATGTTGTTTGAGGAGTCTGGGTGTGGTTCTGCTCCGCCAGTTCTCTTTTCGTCTTTGCCTTCAGACGCTTGTACTTACTTTTTGAAAGCCATTCTTTGAATTCTTCGGTACTGTGCGTCTGTCTGTCTGTCTGTAGTCTGGCTCTAAGGGCTATACGTGACAGGTCGTCCCCGAGAGTCTCAGAAATAGACCTACCGGGACGCACCTGTGTAGCCGTGGATGTTGTTGGGGTCACAATGTGATGCGCAAATTCGCCCCCCCCCCCCCCCCCCCCAGAGTACGAGGGGCAGCTCGAACCTGACGGTCCGGGGAGGGATTCTCCGGCCTTGCCGGTACCCTCCTGGGGTATTATCTTTTTATTTGCACTCATTTATTACATATTTGTTTTGCCGGGACTGCCGGAATGGGTTGGGGGATAGGAAAGGATGTGGGGGAAGGATGCCGACTTAATGCCCGCTTTACCTAGGCTTCCCATAAGGGCGCCGGGGCAACGAGCATATAGTAGCGGGGATGCGGAGGGGTGGGGGTGTGGGGGTACGGCCTGAGTATTCAGTTACGTCTGTTTCATAAGGAATCAGACCAATAACAGGGGGCACCGCGAGAAGGATATTACACAGGCCTTGCCTTGGGGATCTACGCGACCTGCGCTCTCCCCCAAGACCGTTCGCCATTCTCAGCACCGGACAGGTTTTGAAAATGAGGGTACGTCTGATCGCTTGTCATGTCGCCCCAAAGGGTACCCGAAGGAAGCGCACTAGGGCTCTCATGCACACGTCTCAGACTTACCCCAAATATTGGTGTTAGTATTAGTTAATTTTGATATTGTAAGTATATACCTAAGATTTATATTGGTTGTTTATAATGAGAAATAAAAGAAATTATAACTCTAGGAAACTAAAAACTAGAGCATACAAGAAAATGTTGCAAGAGAATACGTAAGTAACTTATCTATTTCTGTGTTCTGTTTTTAACTCAACAAAATCTTTCTTGGTAAAAAAACCTAACAGCAGACTGATTATAAGTAGTTGTAATAATATGTACTCAGTGCTAATTATAATAAAGGAAACAACAATGTCTGTTTTGAGTTCGATCTAAGAGGCATTTTAGATGGCGGGATTATGTTTTCAAACCAAAGGAGGACAAACCTTTTTGTATGGAGCCAGGCATCTGAACCTCAATTTCCTTTTTTTTTTGGCGTACACCGATGAAACATACACTAATTAAAAGAGAAAATAATGACAGACAAGAAATACTCTGTAAAGTGGTAGGTGATTCGGTTTTTAGGTAGGTACAATATACAATTGAAAAAGTAAAAAAACAAGATATAATTCGTAAATGGTTTGGTTAGTTAAACAACGATAATAGACCGCTCGTGTTTGGTCTCAAATGAGAGGTCTCAACAAGTTTTACACGTTTATTTATTTTATTCTTGTACAAAATGGGTACAAGGCGGACTTAATGCCATCGTTATTCGTTTAGCATTAGGATGTCAGCAAAGCGATTGACCACTGCGACCAGGATTGATCTATTGTGGTCATCATCCTCTCAAAGATCACTCTCCAGGCCTACAGCCATCATGAACTGAATTATTTTCCTGGGAGTGATGTCAATGGCGTCCGAAGGGGCACGCTTGTGCCCGCCGAGAACGCGGCTTCTGCTGTGTATTAAAGCATCACAGTCGCATAGGACATGGACTGGGGTCTCATCCACTTCACGACAGAATCTACAGGTCGGTGACTCAGCGATATCAATCCTGTGTCCGTGTTTGTTCAGCCTACAGTGCCCCGTAAGGGTTTTGGTAAGGATTCCTATCTGTCTCCTTCTTAATCCAAGGGCCTTTGTGGTGAACTTGTGTGAGTAGCCTTCGATAAGTGCCTTAGCATGTACCATACCATTGCTGCTGGTCCAGTGTTTCCTGCTAAGGTATTCCATTCGGGCTAATAGCGGCTGCCTCAGGGCGCATTTAGGTATACCCACCACAGGCTTAGGGGCATGTGTGATGGTTGCCGCACCCGCCCTAGCCAGTTCGTCTGCTGTTTCGTTACCCGGGATATCACAGTGTCCCGGTACCCAGCGTATCGTCACCCTATTGTTGGCCCCGAGTTTGTTCAGGGCTACGGCACAATCAAGGATGAGTTTTGAGTTGATTTCAACTGCGTCAAGCGCTCTAAGGGCTGCCTGTTTGTCTGATAGTATATATATACTCTTATTTTTAAAAGCGCGTTCCAGGTTCTCCAGCCCAGACTGCTGTGAATCTGCGCTTTAGATCTCTCGCCATAGACTCCATAGCCAGCCCGCCCATTTATCCTGGAGCCATCAGTGTACCACACGATGTCTCCGGTTTGGAAGTTTGCAGGAGTGCCATCCTCCCACTCCTTCCTACCTGGTATTTCAACTGAGTACCATTTTTTAAAAAGATACTGTACCGACATGCTGTCCTTAGGCATGAGCATGACCGGCATTTTGTGCAGCTCAGCTTTCAGGACATTCATGTTTTTTGACTGGTACCGGCTACTTTCACCGTCTACTTTCACCGTCTAGTGCCCTCAGCATGGCCGCTTTGGCTTCCATCCCAAGATGCAAGTGGAGCGGGCACAGTGACAGCATGGCTTCTAGAGCCACGGTGGGTGTAGAACTCATGGCACCAGTTGTAATTAAGCAGGCCAATCTTTGGACCCTGCTGAGCAAGGTAATGCTCGTTATTTGGATGGTCTTCTTGGACCATACGACACATGCATAGGCAATCATGGGTCGCACTATGGCAGTGTATATCCAGAGAGCAGCCTTAGGGCTGAGGCCCCATTTGGTGCTGACCAGTCTGCAACATGGTATATGTTAAAGCTATTCGCGCCTTTTTGGATATGTAGCTGATATGAGAGTTCCAAGTAAGTTTCTGGTCGATGATAACTCCCAGATATTTGACCTCCTTGGAGAACCCTATAGGTTTGCTTAACAAGGTGGGCTCACGAATGCCTTCCAAGTTCCTTTTCCTGGTGAACGGCACCAGTGTGGTCTTGTCTGCGTTGACCGACAGGCCAACTTCCCGGCACCAGTTCTCCACAAGACGCAGAGCACCTTGCATTCGGCTTGAGATGGTTTTCAGGCATTTGCGAACCACCATTATCACCAAGTCATCCGCATATCCCTGTGTTGTGAAGTGTGCGTTGTTCAGACGGTAAAGAAGTTCATCAACGACAATCGACCACTCCAGGGGAGACAGTACGCCCCCCTGTGGGCAGCCTCTTGTCACTTTGACTTCTACGTGCACATCAAGGAGTGACGTTCTTACCGTCCTTGATGTTAGCATGGATTCAATCCACCTTAGGGTGGTTTCGTCCACGCCCTTGTTCCTCATACATTTGATTATGATTTCGGTTGAGGTGTTGTCAAATGCACCCTCAACGTCAAGGAAGGCGCAAAGAGCTGTCTCTTTGTCCTCCATAGCCTTTTCCAGTCTGTTCGTTAGTTTCATCAGAGCAGACTCAGTGGATTTACCGCAGCGATAGGCGTGTTGACTTCCATGCAAAGGATTTACCTTTGGGTAGCTGTCTCTGATGTAAAGGTTTAATACCTTTTCCATCGTCTTCAGAAGGAAAGACGTTAGACTGATTGGCCTGTAGGATTTAGGTTGGGACTTGTCCTTGTCGCCAGCCTTAGGTATAAAGACCACCTTAACCTTGGTCCAATCAGTAGGTAGAAAGCCATGTGCATAGCTGGCTCTAAATATTTTGACGATAAATGGTAGAAGGGCCTCGATGCCTTTCTGCATTAGCGCTGGGAAGATACCATCGAGGCCTCCCGATTTGAAGGGCTTGAAGCTGTTGATGGCCCATTTGACCTGGCTGGGTCTGAAGATTAATGACGCTCTTCTCCAGTCTTTCGGCCTTGGCCAAGGTCTCTTAGGAATCCTAGGAGGTGGGTGGTTGCCAGTAATCGTTATGGAGCCCGGGAAGTGTACTTGGGTAAGTAGCCCTAGTGTTTCTTCTGCCGAGTTTGTAAACGTCCCATCGGGTTTCCTAAGTAGTGCCAGATGTGACGTAGGTGCCTTAGAAAGCACTTTGTGGATTCTAGCTGCATGTGAGGCGCTATTTATCTCCTCACAGAACTTCCTCCACGATTGTCGCTTTACTCTCCTTAGCTCTCGGTTATATTCCGTGAGAGCCTTGGAGTAATCTTCCCACTGTTTAGTTCGCTTAGCAATGTTAAATAGCTCGCGAGCCCTGGCTCTAAGCCGATCCAGGGTTTTATTCCAGCCTGGAATGTTTTTACGATTCCTGCTGCCTTGTTTAAGCGGGCAATTGTCCTGGTAGGCGTTGATCATGCCTTTGGTTACGCCCGCTGTGGCTGATTCAAGCTGCTCAATGGAGCGTATGCTTCTGTTGACAGTGCCCAGATTTGCACTTAGGCATTCTACATATCTGCCTTATCTGCCTATCTGACTTAATGCTATTGGTCTCAAATGAGAGATCTCAGTGTGCGTTACTCCAGCTGGAAAGTAGCTTCTGAAGTGATATGAGGGTAACGTATAATTAGAGCGATATGTGCTGTGTGCGCGGCATAAAAAAATAGTGCGCGTTGTCATTTTGGAAAAAAACGATTCCTGCTGTAGTAAAGTTGTTTTAGCAGGAAAATTCTAAATGAATCATCGAAAAGAGTAATATTGTACATAGGCAGAGTGCTCACATTTGTGGAAAAATGTGCGTCAAACATAATATGTGGGGCTTCAGGTTTTCGAGATATTGCATTT
Source organism: Udea olivalis (assembly GCA_947369235.1). NCBI lineage: Eukaryota > Metazoa > Arthropoda > Insecta > Lepidoptera > Crambidae > Udea > Udea olivalis. Next base: position 9,764,279 of record OX376341.1, on the reverse strand, counting down.
CCTGCTGGGGTAACGTTTTGTGGAATCGTGTATCTCTCCAACTATGGTATGTGCGTCTCTAGAATAAACATACACTTGTAGCTCTTGATTTGTGCTTGTGTCACATATAATAAGATTTCGAACAATATTCGTACATTTTCACTAATTGGGGTTTTTTGCAGATTACATTTTCCAGTTTTTTTTTTTCGTCGACGTATCTATCGTCGTAAAAAACTGTATTCGATCCTGCTTTACACATATAATCGTCATAAAATGTTTTAAGAGATTACATATGGGTCATTCCATGTAACGGGTGTTACAGGTTGTACACTTCTACTTGACGATTAATTTTTTAAAACGACAGGTTATCCGACAAAATTTGAATGGCAACGAAAAAGCGGCCGATTCATATATATCGATGACCTTCTTAACTTACTCACGAAATGCTTAAGTAGACTGAAGTAGAAAAAATCAACGTAAACAAATAAACTTGTAATCAATGGCTTTTTTTAAAGATGTTTAAAGCTATTGTATGTTATAAACATCTTTAAATAAAGTGTTTGTGATGAATACCTATTCTAAAAAGAACCTGCAGATACAGTTAATAAATAAAAAGCCAATTAACACCACAATGAAACCGTACATAAAGTACATATTTTGATTTAAGCTATAGGCAAGATAAATTAGCATCCATCAATACTATAATTGTTCCCTTTTGTACATCACCTTTCGCCGCTGTTTACCACCTTTTTGGCTGGTTGGCCCCGCCCTGACAGCTAGTAAGCGTGCGGTATTAGTAGGAAAGAGGCAGATACAACGGGGTATTTATTTTTGTAGCAAAATTTAAGCAACCACTTTTTTTTGCGGTCCTTATTAATTTGCTTTTTGGCCGTTGCTGTATTTGCATTCGGTTCAATTGCTTTTAAACCATTGCAAAATGGTTCTTATGTCAGTAGCATAAGGTAAACGGTTGATGTGAACGCGGCTATACTTGGTAAGGGTTGGTGGCAACCGTGTCGCACCCGTTTTATTGGCAACCGTGTAGCACCCGTTTTATTGGCAACCCTGTAGCACCCCGCTCACTGATATTTAATATCGATATTTTAATGTGTCTTTATAGCTTTAGGTACTGATACTAAAAGCTGGCCGGCGAAGCAATACGAAGCCAAATTAAAAAAATAAAAATAAGAATTTCCTTATCAACTAGCTCCTTTATTTATATATTTTGATTTTCCCCTAAAATGAGGTTATATACTACTCTGTCAAGAAAGTACCGGGAAAAGATCAATTATATACAAAATGTTTGTTACTCATCCAAATTTATTTTATCACATTCAAAGTATGCTCCTTCAGAAATGATACACTTACGCCAACGAATAGTCCAATCATAAAAACATTTTTAAAACGCTGTTTCCGGAATTAAGAGCAGTTCTCGCCGTGAATTCTCCTTTTATGTCTTCTACCGATTGAAAACGGGTGCCACGAAGTGGTTATTTGAGTTTAGTAAAAAGAAAGAAGTCGACTGGAGCCATATCTGGTGAATATGGTGGTTGCTCGATGGTATTTGTCGAGAGTTTGGTCAAAAATTTGTTCACAATGATGGCCTTGTGCGAAGGCGCATTATCGTGGTGCAAAATCCAAGAATTTTCTTATTTTGGGACTAGCCGAGCGGTAACATGTTTCATACCCAAATGATTAGTTAAAATGGTACGGATCGACTCGTGAGATGCAGAAAATTTGTCGGCTATCTCTCTCAAAGTTGAATGACGATTTTCAGTCACTATTTCCTTCACTTTTGCTTATCTACACAAACACATTTCTTTCTCTGATTTATTATTTATTTGTATTTAAAATGTCGGATAAGACCACCCATCGAGGCCCTGTCAGAATACCAGCGCTGCTGCAGCTAACAGCTACAGCGGCACACGCTGAGACAGGGACCTTGTTGGCCTCCACATTGAGGTCTGAAATTATTTAATTTTATTTTATTTTACTTAATTTTTATTTTGTTCTACTGTATCCTCTTTTTCTTTGTTTTGTTTTTTTTTTTGTATGCCTCATTGTGCGTTGGCCAATAAATTACTTTTTACTTATTTATCTATTTCAAAGTTACACACTTAGGAAGTTAGCCATGCTTTTAAAAAATGAATTTAAAACCAAATTAATAAATTAAGTTAAGTATCATCAGCCGTTTTATTTACTCAGATTCACAATGATGTCTTCTGTTTCATCATAGTTTAAGGTCTTAAGCCAATCAGTAACGAGCTTTTTACATTCGAAAGTTGTCCTTTTGTATATTTAGAAAGTTTTAATGTGTGAAGCTTGTTAAGAGTATTGCTGCATTGCAAAATGAGTATTACATTTTTTGCTTATAGCTACATGATAATTTCTTCTTTTGTGTAATATAGTGATATCAATAGGTTGTGACTTGTGTTCGTATAAGATAGTGTGTAATGCATGTAACAGCTGTCTGATGGTCAGTACTTCCGCCAAAGAATAAAGAGCATGTGTGGAAAATCTTGTCTTCTTGAAGTACATTACTTTGAGTTGTAGTCTTTGTGCACGTTCTGTTTCGAGGAATTTCATTTTAGATGCACCACCCCAAACTGGTATACAATAAATAATTATTGACTGTGCTAGGGCAATATAGACCTACGGAGAAGGTCTACATAACAGAATATCTAAGGTTTTAAAAAAATCTAAATCATTTTTCTGACTCTGCCAGCAATTAGTTCTATTTGAGGGTGCCATGAGAGTCGCTCATCAATCATGATTACTAGGTATCTGGTGAAGGCAACTCTGTTAATAGCTGGGCAACCACAATTACTATTATCGGTATAGTTGCTAGTATGCATTTTTAAACTGTAATTAGGATGTGGTTGAGTTCGTCTATTAATGGTGATGCACATGTGGTTTGTCTTTGTCGTGTTTATTATTTCGACTGGGGACGCTGGCAGTGGGCCGGGTGATCGGTCCGCTGGTTATGGGCCATTTCACCCATTTCCCCGGGCCCCCTTGCAGGGGGTCTTTAGGTTATCCCATTTTCACGGCGTCCCGACGAATCTTCCTGTTGCTTTACAGAATCTTACTATCTGGTCCACCGTCAGTTCTTTCAGATCTTCTTTGTCGTGTTTAGTGTTAGCAGGTTTTGCCTTAACCAGAGAGCCGTAATAGCGAGGCTTCTGTATCCCTTTTAAGGTTTTTCCAAGAGTTACCCGTAATAACCATCGCAGTATCATCAGCATAGGAGAAAACCCTGGTATTGTGGAGGTTCATTTTGTAAATGAGAAGTAATGTAGGTCCTAGGACCGAGCCTTGTGGCACACCGCACACCAGGTTAGCATCCCCACTTACAAACTATCCAATGCTCACCCTTTGTCTTCTACCACTGAGGTAGTTCTTTAATAAAGCCAAAGGTGTACCGCGTATTCTTACTCACGCACAAGAATGGGCACAAAAACGGTGTCAAATGCCTTTTTTATGTCCAAGAATATTGTGAGGCTTTTGCCTCAACTGTCCAATTGATTACTAATCAAAGACATAAGGGCTGTTACCGCATCCTGGGTAGACTTACCGGACTGAAAGCCATATTGTAAATCCGACAAGATCCCATATTTGGTCAGATACTCAACAAGTCTTTTATTTATTAGCCCTTCCAAAATTTTGGACAAAGAGGGCAACACAGAAATAGGTCTGTAGTTATTTACATCGTCTCTGCTCCCACTCTTATGGACTGGAGAGATGACAGCTAGCTTTAGTGACGACGGGAAAATGCCTTTTTTAAAGCAAGTGTTGGGTGACCGAATGGAAAATGTATAGGGACGGTAGTGCAAGAATATTCATTTTTTAAAAAGAGGTCGGCATGAATGTAATTGTCCCACAGCGCAAATTGATCTAACAAATTTCTTCTGCAAAATGAAAACACGATTGATGTTTGTAGAATTTCCCCACATGATCAGTCCGTATCTGAGCACAGAACCTACATATCCGTGAAATGCCATCAGAGCTGTTTTCTGATTAGCTATTTGCGTAAGTCGATAAAGAGCATATATAAATCGATTGATCTTCTGGCACACCATATCGACATGATGTCGCCATGTTAATTTTGCGTCTATTACAACACCAAGGAAAGTAGCGGTTTTTGCGTTTACAATTGGCTCATCACGATATCGGATAGATAATGGTAATGGTTCACTATTTTTATTACTAAATTGTATATGCTTAGTTTTGTCACATTTATAGACAAACTTGTTATCTTTTCTATTTCATTATTAATTTCATTTTCGTAGTCAATATTATTATTTTTGTAAATAGCTACGGATATATCATCCGCAAAAAGGGTAACTGGATAATTGCTACATTTAGGAAGGTCGTTTATGTATAGGATAAAAAGTATTGGACCTAATATGCTGCCTTGAGGAACTCCTAGGTTATTCACCCTATTTTCCGATCTGTAGACAGTGCTTTTTAGTTCATCATTAAGCTTCAAAACTTCCACAAATTGTACTTTATCTGCAAGATAGCTCTTAATCCAACTATAAGCTGGCCCTCGTATACCATACAACTCGAGCTTAGATAGGAAGTGTAGCATGGTTTACAAAATCAAAGGCCTTAGTCATATCATACAAAATAGCAGTAACAGGGATTTTCTTGTCCATTAAAGTCGATATTGTATTGACAAGGGAAAAACACGCAAGTGCTGTTGATCTTTCTTTTCGAAACCCGTACTGTTCCTCTCTGAGTATTTTATGCTTTGCAAGAAGCGACATCAGCCTCGCATGCATGATCTTTTCAAAGACTTTTGCCAGTATTGGAATGAGCGCAATAGGTCTATAATTGTTCAAGTCAGATCTTTCTCCACGTTTGAATAACGGCTTAATTACAGAAACCGTAAGAACTGTTGGAAACCTACCTTCCTCAAAACATCTTTTTACAAAATATGCCAATAGTGGCGCCAATTCCACAGCACAAGCCTTTAATACTTTAGTACAGATTTGGTCGTAACCTGTAGAATTTGTCGCGTTAGGGGACCGAACAATTTTAATTATTTCATCTTTGTCGGTTGGATTCAAAAACATAGACGCTAAAGTCCTGTCAATAAACTTAAAACATTTTGATTTTGTATTGTCAGTACTTAAACAACTAGAATTTATAAAATTATTTTTAAATATATTTGCTATGTCAAAAGGCTTGTTTATTTCCCTATCATTCACTTTTAAACATTCAATGTTATGTTTATCGAAAATATTATCATTTTTATTTATAATTTTCCATGAGGCCATGCATTTATTTTTTGCAGTATTTATGCATTTCTCATTTTTATTCTATGTGACAGCTGAATGCATCTTTTTAATATTTTAGAATAATGTCTGTATTCAAGCTTATTGCGACAGCTTTTTTCTTTGTAGTAAGAAATACGAAGTTTTATTTTAGTTACGCATGACAATTTTAAACCTTTTTAGTATAGTTTATTTACATTTAACTAAAGTATGTAGGTGCCATTTTCTTCGATTACTTTTTGCCATCTTGTAGGTAGCGACATGATCCCACTGTAATTTAAACAACTGTAAATTAAAGTTGTCGAAGTATTTAAAAAGTTACTCTTTTTTTTTTATTCTTTTGAGGTATAAATTGCAGAAATATTTCAATAATTTCTATAGTTGTGAGTATTTTGAATAAAAAACTCGTGTTTTTTCGAGGTTTTGTATTTAATATTACTTTCTGACAAATGGAGGACGGTTATAATTTGATACCATAAATTTTAGTGAAAAAAATTATCTTATTTTATCTTATCTTAAAAATTATATTCTACAAAATGCAATATGATAACTCCACGAAAATTCATTTATGATCACTTTCTGTAGTATAAAAGTTAGTTGTAAATCATTATCCTTTGTGTATTTTTGTGTCATCAACCGCAATAAAAAAAATAAGTGAAAATTATTATTTTTCCAACTAATGGAAATGAATAATTCCACTTTTTGACTAATAGTAGCTTCTGATTTTCTATTAAGTAAAATGTCCAAAATAATATTGCAGTTGTAAAAAAACGCGACATCGTACTTAAATGAATTTTAACGTGGAATTATCATATAAAATTTTCAAGAAAATATATTTTTTAATTATTGCTTTGTTTTTTTCACTAAAATTAATGGATTAAGCTTATAACCGTCCTCCATTTGTCAGAAAGTAATAATAATGGATTTTCGTGAAAGAAAGATTTTCAGTGAATAGTACTCATTTATTTTATACATCAAAAAAGTATCGTCCAATTGCTCCTAAGAATTGAAGAGTTCCGTTACTTTGTCATGGATCCCATAATCAGAACCTAACCAAACTCTCATCAAACTACCCTTGAAGTATATCCTTTCCAATAAAAATAGAAGCATCGAAATCGGTTGGCGTGTTAATGAGTTATTCGTCCATTTGTCGCGCATATGGTTTATCTAGATTTAAGACTTATATGGATTTGCCATGGATGCCACTGTCAGAACTAGACCAAACTTAAATAGGACCACACGGGCAACATCAGCTTTCAAATAAAAAGGAATTATCGAAATCGGTTGGCGTAATATTGAGTTATTCGTCCATTTGTCGCGCATTTTGTCTATCTAGATTTAAGACTTATATGGTTTTCTCATGGATGCCACTGTCTGAACTAGACCAAATTAAAATGGGACCATTCGGGAAGCACCAGCTTTCAAATATAAAAATAATGATCAAAATCGGTTCACCCAGTCGAAAGATATGAGGTAACAAATATAAAAAAAAAACATACAGTCGAATTGAGAACCTCCTCCTTTTTTTGAAGTCGGTTGAAAAACTTCCCAGCTGTCAAACATTTGCCAATACTTTTGGACAGAACGAAGTTTGTCTGGGCAGCTAGTATCTGTTCAATTTGTTTGTTTGTTTGTATTGAATAGGCTCTGAAAATATTGGATCCATTTTAAAAATTATTTCACCAATATAAAGCTACATTATCAAGGAGTGTCATTTTTTTTTAATTTAGGTTATATTTTGACGGAAAAGACAGTCTACGCTGGCGAGCCTCTGACGGACAGATATTAAGTAAGCTATATTTTAGTGGGAGAAAAAGGCCAGCCACGCCTGCGAAACTGCTTACGAAAAGCTGGAATACATTTTTTATTTTATTTTTCATTCAAAATGGGTTTGCGTTTGGCCTCAGTCTCGCCTGGTGGTAAGCGATGACGAGGCCGATGGTGGTAGTACACGCTTACCCAGAAAATGCCTATTCACTCTGGCCTTAAAGATACCAAGGGCTTAAGTATCCGGAAACAGACGCAGGGAGAAAATGAAAATAATAATAACACAAATTCATTTTCAAATAAATGTTTTTATCAACTGCCATATTTTAGTTTTGTTTCTTTGTTACAGGAAAAACACGATGGGGCCTTGGAGATAGTAGACACTATAAAGTAAGTTCATTTTTAATTTGATTTTTAAGGTTTCGATTTGAAATTATTGACTTATTCTTACATAAAAAATATCAGTACTTCAGTAAGTACTTTAACGCTACTTTGGCTCAATCATACAACACTGTAAATTAAATGAGAAAATTAGGAAAAAACATAACAACAGTGAAGTAGAATGAAGTGATGAAAAGAATAATTAAGAATTTGAAAACTCTAATGTAATGTACATGAATGAACTCCGTAATAAGCTACCAACTGCATTTTTTTAATCAAATTAAAAACACTAATAAAAACAGTATACCTAAATAAATACCGTGCTACAGCATTTAAAATATGACTAACGGTTTTGGTGCTACATTGCTGAATGCTCGACTAACTTTTTTTATGTCTTTAGACGTCTGTCTAGAGCACAATGAAACGTTATCGTAAACGTTATCCTGCTAATAAAATGTTCTAACGGAAACACAAAAAAATAAGGGTTCAAGCACTACGGCTCCCAAAAACGTTAGAAGTCTTCCAATAACTGCATTCAATCAACTATCGTTCACGCGTCAAGCTTTACATACGGGCACCATAAGACATAGGATGTGATTGTAACGTTTTCCCTGTCTTCCGTTCCCTTTAATATGTGAAGGACCCTTATGGGAAAGAACGAAACAATTTCGCGCACACTGTCATGTAATCGCCCTACTGTCCGAGATACGGTTACTCAGAACAATGAAACATAAATATAGCACTGGTTGTCCTGAAGCGCGTTTTTATAGTTCGTAAAAAATAGGATGATTAGAATGACACATAGATTTATAATCTGTCGTAAATCATAAAAAGTGACGTGATAACTTTGTACCGACGGCAAACGCGAAGAATTATTTCAATTTGTCGTGTTTAGTTATTCTAAATGGTGCTTTACATTTTAAATAAGCGTATTTTATGAAACCAGAGCTTAAAGTTGCACATTTTATACAAATTCATAAGCATCTATGCATATAATAAAACAGTACATTAACAAAATCGGTCTAGTAGTTTCGGAGTCTATTCAATACAAACAAAAAAACAAATCTTTCCTCTTTATAATATTAGACTTTATTATTACCGTCGATAAAGTTACGCGGAACCCATGAGCGCACGGGTTACAAGGTGGTGACTGTGAGTAGAGCTCACCTGTTGTTTCATGTCGGAAATAAATCCGGAACCAGTTCGACAGGTAGGGGCTCCGCAGACCACAAGCGGCCGGGATCGCGGGAACCGACGCGATGCGGTTGTGTTGTGTGTGTGTGACCTCATCTTGTCCGGACGACTATTCACTCAACTTCAGTGACCTTGGAAATGTCCCCGAAGTGGAGCTTTGATAATTCGTACATTTGTACGTGCTCCTTTGTTCGTATTATTTGCCGCTTGATTGTGAAATTCACAAATGCCGATCAAGATATTTCAACAATTCCTAACATTTGTTTTCTGCTGAAAATACCTATTAACAGTAAAATAAGCAAGTTCCCAAATGGTATGAGCATAAAAATATGCACAATTCTTTTTAGAAATGTATCAATATTAGTAGCAAGGCCCTTACTAACAGCACAATATAAAGTTGTCGGTTCTTAATCATCATGAGAGGATGGAAGCGGCTAAGAATATCGTGTAGAAATCAACAAAAGATAATGGATTTTATAATATATCTCTCTCCTACACCTTTAATAGGGATTTTTATATTATTCGCAAACCTCAAACCTTTTTAAACAGTATCCCCACCATGAGTTTACACCGATGACAGTCGCTAGCGACAGCTTTGACTTTTTTAAATAGAATTTCAATATATCACCTCTAGTGAAATAGAAATGGAACTAAAAATCACATACAAATTAACTAACGTAGTTAACTATCGTAGTTTACGTGTCGGCAACTCAAGGTAGACAGACACACATCTCTCTTAGACCACTGCAGCTTTGCGCCAAAATGAACGAAATATTTAAGTTTTCATAAAACGTTTTTTGTTGGTCTCTCCTAATCAACCACAGAAACCACACGGACATTCTTCAATAACGTAACGAGCAATGCCAAAAATATTAATAAATAAGGAAATTCTGACCCTATAACTATATCATCTTCAGTGAGACAGGAACAAAACAAATCAGTGCATTAGCTGAAGTAGCGTTATGCCGATAAAGCTTTTATGAATAAATGGGGTAAGAATGGCAACGAACCTAAATCAGCGCTAATTGAGACTTTCAAACATTAAATGAAATGACGTTAGACAAGAAAACAATACAAGAAAGGTGTTATTAATTAAATTAATTTGATTAAAATTGAATGTTTTCGTCTTGGCCAGGTGGGTGTGCGACGACCTGCCAGAGATGAAGGCGGCGCTGGAGCACAACATCCTGTGCGACTTCGACACACTGTCGTACGAGAGCATGCGTGCTCTTTGCGACCGATTCAACCGCGCCATAGATTCCGTAGTCGCTTTGGTAAGTTATTATCACTTTGTTATGTAGGTCATAGGGTTCCCTATGCCCCATCTTCTAACACCTACGATAAATTGCGTGCACGTATTAGATTCAAATGTGAAACCTGGGTCAAGGGCCCACTTATATGAATAACATATGTTTGAATTTTTCAATGTATTGTGGAGTGAATGAACTCGTCATTGATTGACGTAATCAATAAACAATCATGCTAGTGCTAGCGGTAGGTTAAATTAACCTGCAAATGGTGTTCAAGGCATGAAAATCGGAACAATTGCTCTTTAGGCCATACGAATCAATTTGAACCGTAGCACTGAAAAAAAAGGGGAGGAGTTATGGCGTCACCTTGTTTTTGAATGGGAAAAAAAAAATTTTGCTGTCAAACCAGATCGTGTATATAATGAAAGGGCTTACTAAGCCAATTCTAAACATATATCACATCATTAGATCTTTAGTCACTTGTATTAAATTAAAATAAAAAACCCAAACTCAGCCCAAACTTGGCATGTTTTGAAAATGATTTTTAATTTAATATAAGTGAATATAAATAAGGTAATAATGTGATCTATTTTTAGGATTGGCTCAGTAAGCCCATTCATTAGATACCACACACAATAGGAATCAGAGCAAAAAAAAAATTCCCACACAAAAAAAAGATAACGCCATAACTCCTCCCCTTTTTTTCCGTGCTACGGGTCGAATTGATTCGTATGGCCTAAAGACTAATTAATCCGATTTTCATGACAACACCATTTGCAGGTTTTGTTTGACTGAATTACAGAGTGTACCGCTAGCACTATGCAATCTAAAATAAGAATTAAACTTCGATCCTATGCTGTCTTTAAAATCAGACAGGGATTTTCCAGAGAACATTTTTATTCTGATACAAAAAAGACTTTATAGGATTCTAGGATATAGATAGATCCTGTAAACAGAGGCAGAAAGAGACTTTTTATTACAAGCATAATCTTTAAATTTCCTACAGAAGTATGAAATAATTGTTAGACTTAAAACATAAACAATGCAAGGCTGTTAGCAATGAATGCTGTTTACCTAGGTTCAATCCATCTGATATGGTACAGTAATAATAATGCGTGATACAATTAGGCAGGCGACCGTGAATATGGTGCGTCATTCGCGCCCTGACCTCCACGCGCAGAAGTTTATTCCAGTGATCGGGTGACTTGTGCCCACGGCTACCAACAGTACCAACGCTCCACTTCCCGCCTCCTGCTTAGGGTCGACTACGCTTGATAGGTATAAACAGCCTTCTTATGTATGTCAAGGAAATAACACGAAGGGTTAATGTCCGTACTCCTACTCAGTTTTTCGTCGTTCTTAATTCGGTACAGTGGAACTATGGTTGCCGAAGCTTACTCGTAATTGTTGTGATTGGGGACTGATGCCACTAAAGTGGTTTGCACATGATTACTTGCTGAATTCAATTCAATTACTAGACAACATTAAGGATGCGATGTAGTAGCTAGTTAAATGTGTCAGGAGAAACTTTTAATTAATGCTGTACCAAAAATTGTAGCATTGTCTGAAGTTTTGAACTTATGGCAGGGCTAGTCGGACATAGATGAGAGATAAGTTAGTTAAAATTCATTAATCCTTAAAAAAGAATTCACAAGGTTATTTGATGATTATTTGAATATACTCGTAGATTCAGTGTTACCTAAACTTAATATCATGATTCTGGTTTGAGTTTATAATTACCGGATCTTGTTGGGTTTGTTCGTCGGTAACCCTGAACTTCAGTCATACACTGTTTCCATCTCCAAATTCCGCAGTATTCCTGTTTCAGGTCGCAGCTTTGATGCTCTGAAAGCACCCGTGGAACGCGGGCGGGTAGCGTAGCAACCGGTGAAAGTGAAAAAGCATCAAATAGGGCGCGAGAGTTGGTCCGGGGCGGAGCGCAGGGCTTGACCTCAATACGCGCTCATGTTATTCTGTTTTGTTTACCTAGATGGTCTGTCGCTTTGCTAGTAGAGGGGGTTTGAGCTAGTTACGTTTGCATTGGCACAATAAAAGAGTAGGAGTTTATAGGGTTTCACATTCTCATATAATGATGATTATGAAATAGTTTAATTTTCTTAATCCTACTTAAACACCTGCTGTGTTGGAACCAAATAGGATATTTGACATAATAATCATCAGATTCTCAATATCTTATCTTACATATATTATAAATGCGAAAGTTTGTGAGGATGTATGTTTGTTACTCTTTTCTCGCAAAAACTACTGAACCGATTTAGATGAAACTTTACAGTAATACAGCTTACATCAGAATAGCATAATATAGGCTACAATTTATAAAGATTTTATGTAATTTGGCCATAATATATGTATAGCAACAACGCTGGCGAAGCCGCGGGCGGAAAGCTAGTAATTTAATATAATCAAAAAAACCTTTTGAAAGCGACCAATAAAAACTTTCAGTTTGTTAACTATGTAGGTAGGTACATTCATTTTATGGCCCTTCCAACATGGGTGGGAAAATCCATTTTTGGAAGTGTGAAGTAAATAATAAAACTATACTATGCGATAATCTAGATAATTTATAGCAACTTTTGTTAAGAAACCGTTTTCTTAAACGTAAAATTGAATTTAAAAATAAGAATAATTTATTTTACGAAAAATAAATTAAATTAATTAAATTACCTAATATAGCCGCCAAACAAATGTTTCGCAGAACGCAAAGAAATAGATCGCAAATAACGTCATTTGCAAGCGGCAGTTTGTAGAGAGGGAGCGTTTTGGCCTTTGGGCAAGTCCCAAAACATGATTTTTAAAATTGCTATACCTTGGGGAGTTTTGGTGCTTTCGAAATATTATTTACCAATGTTTCTTTTTTTCAGAGGTCTTTCGAAAACACCTCTACAATAAAAAAATGGTCAAATACCCTATTTTTAGAACCTGCTACGAATTACACACATTTGCATTAGTATTGAACACAGCTAGGACCAAAAAATGCATTTATAAATAGGGCCCTTGGCTTATTTCTTATTTTATCAGCGTTTAAAAAATGGCTCATATGTATAAAAGGAGCGTTCAATATAGGTACAGTCAGCAATAGCTATTCATGATGTCATAATAACTTCGTTAAAGTTCAATGAAAGTTATCGCAATCCTTGGTGTTAGAGTAAATCAGGCATAATCCGATATAACGCAATTATTGTAAATTATATTTGCTACAACATTCGTTATTTTTTTGTTATTTGTTGACTGCAAGTACTTTTACGCTAATTAAATTGCGTTGATGAACCTTCAAATGAAAGTGATGTAGTATTGTCGGGGTAATGTCGGGGCTACGCCCTCGTGGCACGATCAATATTGTGTGTACTATTATAAGCCTCGGCCACGGTGCACCGGCCGCTGCGGGTGGGTCGGGAGCGACGACCAGCCGCCACCCAGCCGGCCCTAGTGTAGGCGACGCACCTCACATTTATATTTAATAATATTGTTAGTATACCGTAGTAAAATGTATAGCTATGTGTGAAAAAAGTATGTATCTAAAACTAGTTTTAATAATTCAAATAAACGCGGCGCGCGACCGATGGGGCGAGCAAAGCGTACCAACGTCCGAATAAATAATTTCATATGTTTAGTATGGCAGTACTGGACGCGGACTAGCGGACTCTGGACGCACGCAACGCCCTCTCGACCGCAGCCCTCTTGACGCGATACACCTTTGCCTTTTTTTCTTTACCTATTCCCTACAATATCTGTCCTTCGACCCAAATCTGAATCCTACTATGTTTAATACTCCACCCTGTAATAAGTTTTTAACGAAAAAGTGCCGCGATAAGTTAGTTGAACGATTAGAGACTGCGTCGGAGCACGTGCTCGCCGGTGAAAATTCGAAAACAATGCGTGAAATACGACAAGTGAAGACGGAATCCTTCAAGCTTTCCGACACATCATCGTCACGGCTCAAGCGCAAACAGCTTGAGTTCGCGGCAGCAGAGGCAAAAGCGCAGATCGAGAAGGAGCTCATCGATAAGAAGCTGGAATGCGAACTGGCCATGATCGACGACGACAAAAGCTCGTTGAGAACTCGCTCGAAAACTAGCAGAAGCTCGACAAACCGACAGTCTAACGTAGAGGAGTGGCTGGAACGAAGTAATGTTCAGCCGTCACACGTGGCGGCAGCGAAGACGGCGACGGAGGCAGCGCCGGCACCTACTGTAGAACCTAGCCGTGCACCCGCCCCCGACATGCCTGTCGACAGTATACTTCAGCTCGCTCACACGCTCAAAGACATCATGGTTACGTCATCCACGCAGAATGAACAGCGGCTGCTATCCCGCTTATCTACGCCTCGAGAGCTACCTTTCTTCAACGGAGACAGTATCGAGTGGCTTTGTTTTAAAAGCGCATATGAGGAATCAACCTCCTTGTGCCAGTACAGTGACTCAGAAAACTTATGGAGGCTACGACGATCGCTCAAAGGTGAAGCAAAGGAAGCGGTCACAGACCTTCTAATCGGAAATACTTCGCCAGCCGTAGTGATGGAAGCTCTTGAACTCAGGTTTGGCAACGCTGACATCATCGTTCAGCAGTTGACTACACAGCTGAGAAAAATATCACCACTCCCAAGTACCTATCAGTACGACTTGGTCAACTTTGCCATGAAGATCAACAACTGTGTTGCGGCCTTGAGCTCGCTGAACCAAGGAGACCACTTGCGTAGTCCAGAATTGTCAGCAGCTGTAATTTCTAAGCTGCCCAGCATACTACTTAGCAGATGGACTGATTACGCATACGATAAGTTAGCCGCAAGCATACCTAAACTGCAATTACTCTCTTCATTTTTAAAAAGAGAAGCCCAGTTGTTATCAGCCACCGGAGTGTCACAGTTGAGAGATAACCGCAAGTCAGACACCGTAGCACCTATTAAGAAGTATGAAGAGAGGTCACGCCACGTTAGCTACCGACCGGTGTTGGCTACGGCAAGTAAATCCAGTGAGCCGAAATGGTGTAATTTTTGCAAAAAGTCTGCTCACGTATTGATCGACTGCCGTCATTTTAAACGTGCTTTAAGAAAAGAACGCTGGAGGCACGTTAAAAGCCAAAATCTATGCTATTGCTGCTTACAAGAACGGCACGATCGCAATTCATGCCCGGCACCGCTATGTGATATTGACAGCTGTGGGCTCGCACATCATCGGTTGTTACATTTTAGAAAACCCGACGCTACACGCTCACAAACATATAACTCGCCGAAGGACGAGGAGGAGCACCAGTCAGCTGAACATGGATCGACTTCGTCGCGCGACAAGACCGTGGCCTATCTAGCCGACGCGGAAGCCGTTCCCCGCCAGGCTGCCGCGCCCGCGCTCTCTGTGCTCGCCGTCCAAGGACACGGCATCGCCAGTGATAATAGTCATCATCCACCCCCCTCCGTCGCGAGTGAAGTGATGCTCAAAGTGATAAAAGTCAATCTTAGTGGCCCCAGGGGCACAGTGTGTGTGCATGCTTTGTTAGATGACGGTGCGTCTATTTCATTGATCGATAAGGACTTGGTAAGCGAATTAGGTCTTTTAACTTCTCAGTCTAGCCCTATAAAATTTATTGATGCATTTGGTCTTGAAATATTCCAGTCTGATGTACCTAAAGTTACAACTAGAATAACTGGTTCCTTTGAAAATAAAAGCTATAATGTGTCCTTACGACAAGTTGATAACTTGAATTTACCTAAACAAGATTTATCAATAGTAAATCGATTGAAATGTAGTCACTTATTGCATGTGAAAGATTATGTTTGTAATCAATGTGTGGTGCCTCGACTACTTATAGGCGAGGATAATTATTATCTTCTTGCCCCTTTGGAAGTATTGCATGGTAACAAACAGGAGCCATATGCCACTAGATGCAGGTTAGGATGGTCTATTCATGGTTGCTACGGTCTCACTCACTCTTCCGTGAAAGGGCACACTTTCCATCTCGCTCATACAGAGCAGCACGATAATAATAATCAATTAAATGATTTAGTAAAAATGTCATTTGAACTAGATTCAATAGGAGTTTCAACCTTACGCCGCGAGAATACGGCACATTTGAGAGCGATACGTATCCTCGACGAAACAGCGCGTAACCTCGGAAATCAATGGGAAGTAGGTTTACCGTTTGTCAAGGACGAATTTTCCCTCCCGGACACCCGGGACTATGCACAGTGTAGGTTACGGGGTTTATTAAGAAAATTTCAGACTGATGGAACGTATGCAGAAAGATACCGTCAGGAGATGCAAAGACTTTTCGACAACGGCTACGCGCGCGAACTACCGGTCAACGAACCTGCGCCTAGTCACGCATGGTACTTGTCGCACTTTGGAGTCCAGAACCCCAATAAACCTGGTAAGCTAAGATTAGTATTTGACTGTGCAGGAAAGGTGAAAGGTGTGTGCCTTAATGATTTCCTACTTACTGGGCCTGACCTATATAACTCGTTATTAGGTATAATGTTACGTTTTCGTGAGCATAAAATCGCTTTAACAGGAGATATAAAAGATTTTTTTGTTCAAATTAAAATACGTTCGGAAGATCAACATGTTTTTCGTTTTCTTTGGCAAGAAAGCACAGACAAACCTTTGAAAAATTGTGTAATGCAAAGTTTACTTTTTGGTGCTACTTGTTCTCCTTTCATTGCACAGTACATTAAAAATAAGAATGCTCTTAAGTACCAGGATCTGTGCCCCGAGGCGGTTAACGTAATTGTAAATAGCCATTACATGGACGACTGTTTACACTCATGTGACGAGGAAAGCCAGGCTATCCAACTAGTGCGTGAAATCACAGATATTCACAGGGCGGGCGGATTCGAAATAACACGCTGGTCGAGTAATAACAAAGCGGTGTTAGAATCCATACCTTCCGAGGCGCTCGCGCCTGCCGCCATTGAGTTTAAACTCGGAGCTACGAATACAAGTGAGCGCACTCTAGGCTTGATGTGGCATCCAAGCGAAGATTGTTTTAGTTTTAAAGTTGCGTTACAAAGAATTTCACCAAACATTTTAGAGGGAAATGAGCCACCTACTAAAGCTCAAATGTTAAGTATTATAATGTCCGTTTATGATATTCACGGTTTTCTCTCTCCGTTTATAATTAAGGGTAAAATTATTTTTCAAAATGTTCATCGTTCTGCCATTGATTGGAATAGCCACATCCAGCCCGAGGAACTTAGTCTTTGGGTCAGCTGGCTCGAGGATTTACGTAGATTGCGCTCACTTCGCATTCCACGGTTCTACGGCAACGCGCACGAGTGGGCGGAATGCTACTCGGGCGACCGGTGGACGCCGTACAACACAGATTGTGGCAATAATAATATTATTGATAAACAAATGCATGTTTTTTGCGACGCTTCGTCTAAAGCGTACGCGGCTGTTATTTACTGGCGTTTAACACGTTTGGACGGGCGTGTACTTGTTTGTTTTGTCGCCAGTAAAAGCAGAGTAAGTCCGTTACGGCCTGTGTCTATTCCTAGGCTGGAGCTACAGGGTGCGCTTTTAGGGGCACGGCTCGCGGATACTATACAACGCGAGCACAGAGATACTCAGCCTGGAAAGCGCTATTACTGGACGGACTCGAGTACAGTACTACAGTGGATCCGTAGCGATCCTCGTAACTACAAGCCGTACGTAGCCCACCGCTTAGGTGAGATTGACGAATTAACCAAGTCGTGCGAGTGGTGGCATGTACCTACTGCGCTGAACGCGGCAGACATGGCCACGCGAGACAACTCCCCCCCTCTTGAATACTCTAGTGTCTGGTTTCAAGGTCCTTCTTTCTTGCGACAGCCTGAGGATCAGTGGCCCAAGGACCGTAGGTTCACTAAATTACTAGAGGATGCGAAATGTGAGGAGCGTACTGTCAACTTGGTAATTGATAACAATTCAGTATTATCTTTGCCTAACGAAGATAATATTTCGAGTTGGATTACTCTAGTACGCGCTACTGCAAGGGTTTTGTTATTCATTAGAAAATGTCAACGTAAAGATTGCAAGCTTGACATTCTTCTAATGAAGGAGGCAGAATACCTACTGATAAAAAAGTGTCAAGTCGACAGTTTTTGTACTGAATTTAACCATTTAAAGCATAATAAACAGCTGCCACCGAACAGTCGTTTATTACAACTCACTCCTTACCTTGACGACAATGACGTCATGCGTGTAGGTGGTCGGGTCGACACTGTTGCAGGCGTAGGTCACGACGCACGCAGACCAGCTATCCTAGACGGACACCATCGGATCACACGTTTGCTCGTAGAATATTTTCACAGGCAAGCAATGCACGGTGCCAATGAACTCGTCGTAAATAATTTACGGCAGCATTATTGGGTTCTAAATCTGAGACCGACTGTTCGCACGGTTGCATCACGCTGCCTGTACTGCCGCTTCAGACGCGCAGCGCCACAGGCACAGCGCATGGCAGACCTGCCAGCCGCCAGATTGCAACATAATAGGCGCCCCTTCAGTTACACTGGAGTTGATTTTTTTGGCCCGCTAGAGGTCACTGTCGGCCGCAGACGACTTAAGCGGTATTGTATGCTCTTTACCTGCCTAACAATAAGAGCTATTCACATTGAGGTGACTGAAACTATCACTACAGATTCCACGATAATGGCCCTGAGGCGAATGGCAGCCCGGCGTGGTATGCCGCAGGTCATTATATCCGATAACGGCACAAACCTCAGAGGCGCCGACGCAGAGTTGAGGCGAAGTATAGACCAGGAGGCAGTCCATGAGGCTGGAGCTATCCGTGGTGTCGAGTGGAAATTCATTCCACCCGGAGCACCAGAGATGGGCGGATCGTGGGAAAGAATGATTCGCACTGTTAAGTCATCTTTAAAAGTAATTTTAAAGGAGCGAGCTCCTCACACTGAAACCTTGCTTACTCTAATAGCTGAGGTGGAGGCGCTGGTAAATAGCCGTCCCATAACACACGTTTCTACAGACCCGTCATACCCAGAGGCTCTCACCCCCAATCATTTTTTAATTGGTTCTTCATCTATAACCCCATGTTTCGGTAAGTATGATAACTCTGACCTGTGTCTAAGAAAACGTTGGCGAGTGGCGCAACGTCTGACTGATATGTTTTGGTCACGATGGGTGAAAGAGTATTTACCGACTTTGTTACTCCGACAGAAGTGGACTAAAGAGTCTAGATCACTACAAGTCGATGATTACGTTTTACTAGTTGAACCGAACATCGAACGTGGCGCCTGGCGACACGGAGTAGTGAGTGCGACCCATGCGGGCAGGGACGGACGCGTACGCGTCGTAGACGTACGCACGCGCACTGGTGTCCTGCGTAGGCCGGTGACGCGCGTCGCCCTACTAACACCACGGGATGATAGCGCTAACTAGGTAGTTAGCACTAAGGAGGCAGATTGTAGGCGACGCACCTCACATTTATATTTAATAATATTGTTAGTATACCGTAGTAAAATGTATAGCTATGTGTGAAAAAAGTATGTATCTAAAACTAGTTTTAATAATTCAAATAAACGCGGCGCGCGACCGATGGGGCGAGCAAAGCGTACCAACGTCCGAATAAATAATTTCATATGTTTAGTATGGCAGTACTGGACGCGGACTAGCGGACTCTGGACGCACGCAACGCCCTCTCGACCGCAGCCCTCTTGACGCGATACACCTTTGCCTTTTTTTCTTTACCTATTCCCTACACCTAGCCTCCTTCGTGTTTACCTTATTAAACAGGTTCATCGATTGACGCTTTAACCTTCATTCATACTTTTGCCACATGTAAATATTTGGAAAAGTTATTCACGAAAATAGTTATCTGCAGTCACTGTCAGTCAGATCCTCTCTAATGATACGAGTTTGGATGTAAGACGCCGGTCATACGTAGTCCGATATCTTTTTGCGTGTTGTTTGTGTCGAATTTAAGTTATAAGTGTAATATGAGTTATTTCATTATTACAACCATTTTAAGTGATCATTTAAATACATTGCACAAAATTTAAAAGTTAGGTACCCGGAAGAAATCGCCTCTCTAATTTCTATAAAATATTATTGTTAATGTTGTTTTTTTGTGCAATCATCTTGCTATCTATCTATCTTATTTCTATGAAACTTGATATACTATTATAGGGACCTACTTACAAAATAAGAATATTAATTATTATTAATTTATTAGGCATATTGGCCCCGTTTTTTTCAAAAATCTTAATAAATGAGTTTAGCGATCATCTATTTTAAACCAAATTATGGGTTCCTTGAAAATTGCGGAACTCACTCATTATTTTTTTATGGTTGATTATAAGGAAAAACAAACCATAAACAAAAACCTTGTCAGAGCTGAATTATCTACCTTTCCTATCAGTGAATGTGACATTACTCCACCGGGTCCCCCTTTACTCGATATCTTCTTGTCATAGTGTTTTTAGTTGTCTTTAATTTATCATTTACTTGAATCGTTTCCTTAAAATCATCCAATCTTTATGTTATGTTAATGTTACTTCGATTCTACGTAATAGTTTACCTGCTTTAAAATTTTATTTGTGCGTACGAATCACTTTCAAATGTTTAATAGATGATTATACAACGTCAGTGCAGTTCATCACATTTTTTTGCAGATCTTATGAAACAAGACTGGTTATCTAAACCAGTTGAAAATATCAATTTGTGTCAATGAACTGCTTTTAACATTTGCTGCTAGTATTCCTTATAATTTCCAATTAAGTTTCCTGCGATGTTAATTAGTTTATTTCTCCTGTCTATACCACTATTTGTTTAAAGGTCTGTTATCATTTACACATTGCTCTTATCTCAGCAGAAGGTCGCATATACTGAAGTTCACCTTCAAATAGCTACATACATACAGACCTATTTTATGTACTTTGAGAATAGCGATCTATGTCGTATGTTTATAGATCTGACCTTAATTTCATATCCAAGCAATTTTTTACAGTTTATCTTGAGAACCTATGAAGCCTCATCAAATTTTGTTCAATTGTTTACTTACACATACACGTCGTAAAACTGCACTGAATCCATAGGGATAATATTTTTACTTTTACTATGATTCAAATATTCATCAGTATTTTTAATAATTTCATTAGATACCACAGAGTTTAATTATCTATCCCGCAGAGCAAACTACACTTGGCATACTTTTCACTTCGCGGAAACATCGTCAATGTCACCTTCAGCTATTTCTATTTATAATGCCTTCCTACATAGATATAACTGAATGAATGATTTAACTATTTTACAATGAATGTTGTTAACATTAATTTACTTCGCTCCAACCAGGAGCAATACAAGTGCACAAATGAGCCCAGATTTTTTTGGATTAACTCCTAACTATCTACCTGTCTGTAAGTAAGCAAATACTTTTTTATCATTGAAAAGAGGATCTTGCAAAAATAATACTTACCAGTCAAGCAAGGAATGATAGTTAAAACTATTGTTTATGTTAAGATATTCAGAAACAATAATCTTTCTTTTTTTATTATTACCAAAATGCCCAGTATAGATAAAATAGTAAAATTTTGCAGAGTAGTATACATGCAACCAGTCCTAGGCAATTTAGAAGCAACTAGCAGTACAAGTGCATGCTAGCATGTGCAAATGCGAAACGATGCGGTGAATGTGGGGCAATTGCGGGGAGTGGGGCGTTAGCTGCAGGAGGGAGACATGAGGGCCAAGATGGCGGCGAGGACGCAACGATCGATGTCCACAGACGCCGCGCGAGGCTAACTCTATTTATACACATTTTCTAGCTACTTCACACTAGAATAATAATAACATGCAAACGTGTGCGTTCATCACATTCCGAATGCAACACTTCCTATTCCACAAACTTGGACGAAAAACGTTGCGTGTAATGGGGGCAAATCTGTTGTATACCACTCTTTAAACACTTACTGCGTAAGGTACTTAATTTTACGCCTTATGCGAGGTAAATAATGATTAGCTAAGCCGACTTATTTATTAGATGTAAAACAAATAAAAGGAAGCTAAAACGAAAGGCTAATCACTATTTTTAGTTCGACGTTCAAATTTTATTAAGTGCCTCATTTTAGTGAAGGAGAGAGAAAATGAAAATAATCGAACTTAGACACTGGTACAGCTGGTAGATGTTATGGATACGCAAACTACGCGCGAAACGGTACTAAGTCCAGCGATTTACGCTTAACTGTGTGGTTGACAGTACACAGTCAACAGCAGAACGAAGTGGTAGCTTAACAGCTTAACGGTGTCAAAACTGATGAAATTACTTAAACTATTAGGCATATTAGATTACGACTGATATGATTGAAATAATGTTTTTTTTATAATAGCTCCTCGAACTGGTGACAATTTTTTATGCAGCTTTTCATTCATAAAACCGTTGTGGCACTTTGTTTGTACCATCATATATTTTTTTTCTGTTGACTACATCACAATGTCCACTATTGCCTACGAAACCTATAGTCTATCACGTTTACATAACCAATATTTTTTTTAGAGAAATTAGATTTTCTGATCTAATTAAATTACATGTTCCGTTCATTTACTCAAAGAATTTCGGCTTGAATCGTCAGGTAATTAGCAACAAAGCTGCTGTTTTATCACTTAAACAGCACTTTGCCTAAGTTTTATTGATTTATTGACTAGAATTTTAGTTTCTGAAATCAGAATCCTTCCATGAGATCTGTATAAAGGAGCAACTGACCGACTGACGTTATAAACGTACAGCTCAAACTGCTAGGAATGTCAAATGTTGCACTGTGCACATGGCTCCCTTATAACGTGTGTAATGTACGCGTGTTCACCGAGTAATAATAGAAAAGTTTTATTTTGTAATTTTTTAGGGGGTGAAAAGATTGTATAGAAAAAAATTACTGCTGAAACTATACAACGTGTATAAAAAATGAGCACTAATACTTAAGGGTCAGCGTGTATGCCATGTATAGACTAAACTGTAAAAATATCAAAACTGAAAGCAATTATTTCGTTTTCAATTAGGGCAACGTTAAAACTTTTGGTAGCCCTAGTTTTTGCTATGCGTGAGCCCAACAACAGAGTGGCTTCAACGACTCGCGCGAAGTGCACTCCTTGCGGAGGCCTTCCTCGTTGCCAGAATTCTGATGCTACTGTTCAGTTTGCATAGAGCTTTGCAACCTGAGATTAGCTGATTCCTTCACAATCACGGTCACAAACACGATCTTCATTTATCGTCAAAAGCGCAAATGTGTAGGGAAAGTGGTGGCCTATGTGTTATTCGTAGCATTATTATTATTTTTTTCAACTGGGGACACTGGCAGATTTAGCAGGCAGGCATATTCGTAGCATACACATCACACCAAACTCAAACTCTAATATCTTTATTTAAATAGACTTAAGCAGTAATTTTAAATAGTCAAGAAAAATACTAAATAATAGACATAAGTACTAAATAATATGTTATATGAATAAACAGTACACAAACATCATGCGACTCTACCACCGCGTCGGAGTTCATTCTTACTGAGAAGACCCGGCGAGAAACTCACTTTGAAAAAGGTCTATTGTGGAAACACATCATAAACAAACAAAACTAAAAAACAAATAGCTCCTGTTGACGCAATGGCAGCGATCCTGCCTTTAGCACCGGAGGTCGTGGGTTCGATCCCCACCCATGACAAATATTTGTGTGACGAACATTTATATTTCTTGTGTGTCTAGGTGTTATTATCTATTTAAGTATGTATTTAGAAATATTTAAGTATATTTGTCAGCCTCTGACGCCCATATTACCAGCTCTGCTTAGTTTGGGGTCAGATGATCTTGGTGTGAATAATTGTCCCAGATATTCATTGATTATTTATTTAATTAAAGTGAATATGAACTGAACACTTCAAAATATTTGACACTTCAAATGATATCAAATTTGTTTGTCAGGCTCAGGAACGGAGCATGTGCACTCTGAAGTCTTTGAGTCACGCGCGGCGCTGATTGGCTAGGCATGGCACCTCGGCTTTATAAAATTAACAGCTGTTTCTGACAAAACTCCAAAATTCGATAATTTATTAGAATGAGTAAATTCGCAGAGAGATGATTAGATTTCATCCAGTCTAGGTTTTGGCATTTGTAACCAATTATATTGATCTTATTTCAAAAACAACAGTTATTGTTAATTTAAATGGTTTGTAGTTACGACTTTACTAGGTTGTATTTTTAAATGAAGTCGATACTAATGATTGAAAATAGTAATAAAAGCCTACACCTTATTAAAAAGCCTAAAGGCTTTGTTCTGACTTTAGTATCGTTTTCTAGTGTTCATAAATGGGTTTATTTCATTGCTACGAATTTTGAGTGCCTGGGACTGACTGAAACAGTGTGGAAAGGTGCAAGGTAAATTACTTATCAAGTCTGTATAATCTTTTTACTCTATGACCGGAGATTATTTACACCTGTTTAGAGGTGGCACTCGACAGTATAGACTCAAACTTGAACTTCAATCTACTTAAAAACCATACTAAATTAGGGTATCAGACTTTTAAAATTTACCAATACCAATAGTATATGCCCCTTTTGTATAAGTGCTCAACCTTTATACACGGTGTAGATGTACTAACTACAGCCAGATAAAATAAAATGAAATAACGTTTCATCAAAAATAGACCCTTTTAATTTAAATCGAATCTTGCGCCCGAAGTCATTGGCCGCGGGCTAGTTATTATTATTACAAAAATAATTGCTGACCAAACATTTATACAGCTAGCTAGAAAACCAAGAGGGTAACTTGATAAACACCTGCGGTTTCATGAGGAATATTTTACATGCGTGCCACGATCCACGATACTGCTGCAGGACGCTTAAATGTGTTCGTTGTAACGCACATGCACCTGCTGCCGAATAACTCTATTCATTATAGCATTAGACAAAAGTAAAAAAAGTGCTTTTGAGGGTACACTTTGTGGTAAAAGTACAACAAAAATGATTACTTTTAAGATTTATGCCGAATTTAATGAAATCTACTTATTTAGCAGCTGTCAGATTTAATTGTTGTCATTTAAAGTAAAGTAACTTCAGAATGTATGAGGCTTTTTCTTAAATAAAATATTTTTTCTTGCATCAAACTATATTGTCGATGTGAAAACCTAAAAGAAGCAGGGGCTTTTATCCGAACCCATTTTTACTGTCACTATAACTACCACATCTAAAATATTACATAATTCCTTCATACGTTATGGTGGCGGAAAGGGGTATTCAATTCAATTTTGCCAGGTTATACTCAGGTAACATGCCATCGTCATGGCAACGTCAAATGCAAATTGTCATTCATTTTAGCACCTCTGCTTCTAATATCTAATGTTTTAATGAATGAGGTATAGATATTCCTAATTGTGAAGATATCGTTTTTGGTTTGGAAATTCTGACGACTAGCTCAACTGACCAATTAAAACTTACTTTTATTAATGACATGATCGATTAGGAGTTGTAACAGGTTATTTTCAACCTGGTAAAAAAAAAAGGAGTTGTAACAGGTTAATCAAAAAAGGTAAAAATTATGATAAGAGGCATGCATACATTCATTATTGAACCGATACAAAACTAAGTGCATAATAAAATTTTAGTATTTTAGTAAGTTTGTTCTCTTAGGCCCGATTTTTCAATACTTAGTTTAGTCGCTAGATAGCTAACTGAAGTATAAAATTAACTGGCTGTTTATCAAGCGAATAGATATTTTAAATTTTTTAATCGTCTTTTATCCAAAGAATAGCTATCTATCGGTTGTCTTTGTACTTATAACGCTAACTTCACACTGATTATCCACAAGCGAGATACAATCATTGCAATGTTAGAACGAAACAAGACAAAAGTTGACTCTTGACAAATTGACATTGACGTATAAGAAGATTAACTTCAACTTTTTTTTGTTGTCTAAAGTTGTGGCAAAGAGTAGTATGCTACGTGTATGTATGTTTGCTTCGTGTTTTTTAAGGCAAAATCTTTTCCAAAATTCCTTTTCAGCCCATGTACTAAAATGATTAGGTCTCTCTTTTACAACTCGATCATTTCTATTGGGCTCAGCGTTTGTATATAGTTAAGTAACTGCCTCTGCTTCAAAATCGTTGCTTCGTCGATTTAGTCAAAAATATTGATTAGAATGTGTGTGCGTACCAAACAAAATAAAAAAAAATCTCAAATGACACTCCTCAAAATGTTAAAGAAAACGCATAGATAAAATCTTATCTAGACCCACAAGAAGCAGATAACTATTCCTCATTTAGCGGCTTTATTTAACAGATAACATCTATCTGACCATTGAAATATTAAAAATCTTGTTAACCTTCGAATAAACTTTATTCTACAGATAAATTTCATTTACTGAGTATTGAAAAATCGGCCCTTAGTCAGCTAAGGTGCTAATCGTTTCATGTCGAGTGTGCTTTACTGGAAGTTGGCGAATGATGTCACCAAGTTATTGATGGCTAGCATACTAAAGCACAGTAACCTTGTAACTTACTTGTGTGTAGAAACTTATAAAATAAATCAGTATAGCACTTGGTCTTAGGTCAACATATTAATTAATTTGTTGTCTGCGTGTGTGAAACACACAAAATAGTGTGCATACGCAAATTAAGTTAATTAATGAAACAAACAAGGTTATTATAATGTAAAGGATTACTTGAACGACAAGAGTTTGTGGTCATTGTAGGAATAATCTGCTCCTCTGCTTAATATTGTATTCTTTTTTCTTCTTGTAAAACAAACAAAGTTCAAAAGAGTAACTATCGAGTTTCTTGCTGGAGTCTTCTCGATAAGAAACAACGTCCGAACCGGTGGTAGATTCACATTAAGTATATTCACGATATGTACTGTTATTGTACCATTTTATTTACGTTTATTATTATTATTTCTATATACTTATTTTTTGACATGTCATAAGTGCTTTGTACAAGCATAAATGAATAAATGTTTTTTTTACTTTTTACTTTACTTTTAAGTTGTTGCATAGATATTTTCACGGATTAGCTCTTCTTTCTAGCGTTCAGTTCAAGTAAAAGTAGTAACCCCAGCGCAAATGCTAAACAAACATTCAATGAATTTTACAGAATCAATTAACAGATTCATTTGAGTACTCTTTTAATGCAGGAAATATTTCTAAATCTCAGTTGATATGCGGAGTATTATTGGATTTAAAATGATATACATGATAATCTCGCAAAATCATTGACGTGTTTCTTTGTGATTAAATAGAAAAGTATAATCTATCAAGATCCAAGTATTTAATAAATGTTTTTACTTGGGCTATGACGATAGTGGTTTGGTTCGCTACCGCCGCGTGTGGGGGCGATGACCGCAATTGAGCGAACGCGAATGTCTCACGTAGTGTTAATGACCTTTTTTTGGCTGCGCCAGCGTTGAATCCGTTCACAAGAATGATCTTTCGTAACTTTGAATCACTAAACATTTTTAAGGAGGTACAGATGGAGTTGTATCGATGACGCACTGCGTTTATTCGATTTTCATATCAGATGGGTTTTATTAATACTATTTTGAAGGTATTGCCTAGCAGTGTTGGCCCGTATTCTAAAACAGATCTGATCATTTGGTTTAGACAAACTACTTTTATACTATCTAAACTAATATTACTCGTATAAAGACGAAAGATTTGATTGTTTGTTTGTTCGTAATGAATAGGCTCCTGGACCGATTTTAAAAATTCTTTCACCAATATAAAAATACATTATCAGGGTGTGACATAGGCTGTATTTTTTTTATTTAGGCTATATTCTGTCGGGAGTAACAGTCTACGCGGGCGTACCTGCTGACGGTCAGATAATTCTGTACCTGAGAGCACACTTACAGAGACACATTGAAGTAGCTGAAGTCAGTCTGCCTCGCCAGTAGCTCCGGGAGCGCGGGCGGCTTAGTCTATCTATACTAATAGTTTATAGAGGAAAGATTTGTTAGTTTGGTTTGAATAGGCTCCGAAAATACTGGACCGATTCTAAAAATCCTGTACCAATATAAAGCTACATTATCAGGGAGTGATAGATATCTTAGGTTATATATTTGTTTTTTTAGTTTAGGCTACTTGACGGGAAACACCGTCTACGCGGGCGAAGACGCTGACGGACAGCTAGTATAGTATAATAGTAATATTATATTTGAAATATAACGTAGTTTTATTGGAGTCCCATATTATAGTCTATACTTACCTACTTAATTTTTTTTTTTAGTAATAGCGCATATCTACAAAATAAAAAGGAATCTAACCGAATTGCTATAATAGAATTTTAAAAAAGTTTCAAGATTCGAGCTAAAGCCAGTGTATGAACTCCTCAGGCATTGTAGTTTTCGTTGTTGAAGGTATGATGATTTGGATGGCAGCTTTCTAATTTTCACCGGATAGGTACAAAGTGACGCAACAGCAGGCGCGTATGCGCTATTTAGGCAACGCTCGGCCCTACGAAAGCTGATTGCGTCACCACTTACGAGTACCATCCGCTGATGCATGCCTCTCATACATAAGTCTGCCTCGAGTTGTTATTGTAAATACGAGCTCATTCCACGATCTTATTGTTTATTAGGAAATACACCAAAAATAAAACAGTTATATCTATGTTTAGTATATTTTAGCAGGTCTTCGCGTGATCTCATGTATTTATTTACAAAAAAAACATAAGTACTTAATATTTTTGGTACTAATTGGGTTTCAATTTGTATGTGTCTGAATTTGTTGTTTATAGAAATACTTATTTAGGAAGAACGCTATCCATTTATATTTTTATTATATTCATCACATAAGAAAAGTTGTTGAGAGTCTGTAAGTTTAATGAAATAAACAAAAAAATAGGGCCAAAGATATTCGTGAATGCAATTCATTCCCGTAAGTATGATTGCGAATGTTTTTGTTATTTAGTGAATGAAATGCTCGTGGAACGTAAACAAACATTGTATATAGCACGCGGGCGCGTTCATAAACCACCCCACTCAGTGGGCGCGAAGTGGGAAGGTGGGTCGGGCCGCGGGCCGCGACTCGGCGCGTGCCGCATTTGGCCGCCTGCTCCTATAGAGGTCGTTATTGATTTTCCAGTCTCGGCTAAATATAGCTCCTCTATAACTAACCTTGCTTCTTACATTTTATCTAAACAATTTGGGCGGCTTAGTTCCCAATAATCCCAATCGCATCTGCATTCCTCCGATTTCAGGCACACTATTCTAAAACTTTACTTAACTATTTCTGATTTATTCAAAAAATATATTAACGATAAATGTTTTAAGCTTTGTTAGAATTTATGCATTATTATTAAGAAAGGTCTGTGTATTTTCCTTCATTATTTTTTAAGTCAAGCACCGAAAAATCTGCAAAAAATACGTTCTGCAAATTATATTGACTGAATTGGACTCTCCATTTGGTGGCCTACTTACTACCCTGTGGATCGTTTCGAGGCACATGATCTGGGTGTGGGAGGTAGGCCCAGATATTTGTTTATTTAAACATCTTTGATATTGTGTTATTGGCTAGCAACACGATGCAAGCAGACTGCCCCGTTACTTCCTGTCGGCTAGAATATCGCGAGCCGCGCGCTCGGGCCACGTGGGCACGTCACACGTCCTCCTAGCATTTCTATGTATAGCAAAGCTAATGACCGCTTGTCCACATTTTAGAGCGATTCGTATGAGATTCGCAAGTTACTGGTTTACCTACATGAAGCGAATGAAACCTTGAGATGTGGTTTGGTTCAAGGCCGTCGACATTGCTCTTAAATGACGCAGGGCTTGCATCGATCGGTCATATCACCATCTGAGCAATGTCAAGGCTATAAAAACTTGCATAATATTTGTATAGCTTTTATTTAAATAAGCCTGAAGCTCGGAATTCGACAACTGCTCACAGGTTGTGCAATTATTTCGGTTTTTTTAATGTACTTTCATTAAAGTTTGTTTTAAATCGTTCGCAAAATTATCATCACATAGGTTATTCATTTACTAGCGAACCAAATCTAGTGTTACTCATAATATTAGCCTAAATATACAAATAAGGCCTAACGCCCGAATCAACAGACGACAATCAAAGTTGAGCAAACCTCAAATGTATACCCTTTCACACCCTGTCCCTTTCACATCTGCTGACATGTGACAGGACAGCATCAATTTGAAAGGTGCTCAACTTTGATTGTCGTTCGTGGATTCGGGCGTTAGTAATTAATTTTTACTAAAATATTAGAATCTAATGCCAATATTATTAAATAGAGAAGTTACCAATTTTATTATATTTTATGAAATGTCCTGCAATAGTAATGCGTGTATTTCTTCACATCCATTAGGTTTTAGGATTGTGATTGAATAAGCTGAAAACTACTAAATATTAATCAACCTCTGCTACTTTCCTATTTACTTACGTTTAACTGTCGTTTTTCATTATTTTACAGGAAAAAGGAACATCACTGCCAGCTCAACGTTTAAACAAATACCCGTCAAGAGGCTTACTGAAACATATTTTACAGCAGACGTACAATCAAGCAGTCTCCGACCCAGATAAATTGAACCAATATGAACCCTTTTCTCCTGAGGTTTGTGATTTATCTGGAAAGAAATTAAAAACATGGCATAGCGAGTGATATATTGATTAATAAATGAACTCAAATTACGGTTTCTGCTTGCAGGTGTATGGTGAAACATCTTACGAGTTAATATCTCAGATGATAGATCAGATCGAGATAACGGCCGAAGATGTGTTTGTGGACTTGGGTTCAGGTGTGGGGCAAGTCGTTCTGCAGATGGCGGCGGCGACACCTTGTCGCATATGCTTCGGCGTGGAAAAGGCAGAAGTTCCTAGCAAATATGCTGAAGTATGTGTCATTGGCCATTGTACACATTGATTTATAAATTCGTTTGCTCATGCACAAAGGTGCAAAGTTATAAATAATATTTTATTTTAATTTTTCAGTGTATGGATTTTAACTTTAGGACGTTAATGCGGTGGTATGGGAAGAAATATGGAGAGTATAAGTTAATTAAGGGTGACTTTTTAATGGATGAACATAGAGAGAAAATAAATGCAGCAACAATCGTCTTTGTAAATAACTTTGCATTTGGCCCTAACGTTGATCACCAGTTGAAGGAGAGGTTTGCCGATTTGAAAGACGGGGCAAAAATAGTATCGTCGAAAAGCTTTTGTCCATTAAACTTCAGAATAACGGACAGAAACTTGAGCGACATCGGGACCATCATGCACGTGAGCGAGATGTCGCCGCTGAAGGGCTCCGTGTCTTGGACGGGGAAGCCAGTCTCGTACTATTTACATATTATAGATAGGACCAAATTGGAGAGATACTTTCAAAGACTGAAAAATCCGAAACTCAAGGTCAGCAAAAGGGTCTGTTTCCAATCACATATTTCTATTATGATTATGTTTATGTACTAATATTTAATAACAATGTAGTATATTAATTTATTATAACATGTGAGAATTTATACTGTCAGTAAAATTATATGACAAATTCCGTGGGTGATGTAGATACTGTTTATGAAATAACCTGTTTTTTTACCTAACTTTTATTTTGATGTTTTCATGCAAAAACTGTCAGTAATTCGATTTTTTTATATGAAAACCTTAAAGTTATAGCTTGTTTAAAAACTTATTATATCATAGGAAGCTTCATAATCACCTTAAGAGATCACCATATGATTGTCCTTACATTATAAATAATCAGCCAGTATTTGGGTAACAAAACAAACATATGAACATAGATGAAATAATTTATAATATTTATAAACTAAACACATATTGTAACTGACTGGAATAATCCATGTTTTTATTATATTATTATTGTGTATTGTTTTATTTATTTGTATTTATGTATTTAAGGCCATAAGACATGTGAACCGCTCAAATTTATGGTTATAAAAGTCAAATTATTAAATTCCTTTTAATTTAATTCACAAACAAAAAATACAGAACTAAAGATCAGGATTCAAGTAATATTTTCACTCGAACAGAATTGTAATTTTGTCATCCCCCTACTAGTATAATAGTATATTTTATAACGAGGGACTAGACGAAGCCATGGCGTCAATAAAACCGAGGGTATATTAAGTTGGCGTTTAGTTTCGAGGCACAAATTGTATTTTTCACTTTGAGTGCGAGAAAAATAGTCAATTTAGTAAAAAAACATTTAAAACCGAACAAATTTACACTTGACAAAAGTTCTGAAATTTTCGTGGTCAGTTTTTTTTTCTGAACTGAATAACAGATTAACAATTCA
Source organism: Udea olivalis (assembly GCA_947369235.1). Taxonomy (NCBI): domain Eukaryota; kingdom Metazoa; phylum Arthropoda; class Insecta; order Lepidoptera; family Crambidae; genus Udea; species Udea olivalis. Next base: position 9,732,192 of record OX376341.1, on the reverse strand, counting down.
AAACACATGGCGCCACCTTTTTTGCGGGCAAACCATGGAACTAAAACTCTCAACATTTTCGCAATGAAGACTGTCCACACTCCACAGATAATAGTATATTTTTACTGGCTGTTTGAGTTTTTCTATGTCACCTGAAGGAAATTAAAAAACGAATTACTTTTTACTTCCTAGGGGCTAAAGTGGTCACTTTAGGCCCGCTTCGTAGGGCTATATTGGCGTACTTTTAGAGCATGAGAAGTGAAAAAATCTCTTTTTTGTCAAGTGTAAAGTTCGGTTTTAAATGTTTTTGTACTAAATTGACTATTTTTCTCGCACTCGAAGTAAAAAGTACAGTTTGCAATTCGAAACTAAACGCCAACTTAATATACCCTCGGTTTGATCGACTCCCGAGCTCTGGTATATATATTATGGCTTCGTTTAGTCCCCCGATGTAAAATATACTATTCTTCTTACTTAGGAGTTTTTTTTATTCCGTGTTTTAATCATGAAAAGTATTATTTGTTTAGAAAACCAAGTCGAAAAATGTGAGCGTCCCTGCTCCGTCGCCCGCGATCTCTGCCGCCAGTCGGTTTCGGACTGTCTTCGAGGACGGGCTGCACGTCATTGTCGGAACAACTTTGTTTAAAATAATTATTGATTTTGACGAGTTTATACAACGTTTTGCATATTTATATAAATAGGAATACTTAGTTTAGTTACTATCTGTATGTTAGTAGCAATAAATATAATTTTAAATATACATTTAATTTTTAAGTGGTCACAGAATAAGATAAAGACCGAAGGAGTGTGGTCCATTAATACAAATTCACTAAAAACGGAAACTATCTACAAGGACGATGAATTTTTCGTTAATAACCATGAAGTCGAAACGCCTTGCATTATATGAAGGTTATATTCCACCAGTGGGGCAAAGATACGCGACGCGAGAAAAGTAGACAAAAAATTATCAATACAAATTTTGGCATTTCTCGATTTTGTCTACCGTCCTTAACATGACAGATATTGTCGCGTGGCTTTTAATATTTTGAATGTGAAATTCAATTTTGTCGGCAGATCCTAATCCTAACATGGCGCCTTATTTTTGTCGCGGTTTTGAAGTGATATCTGGATCTTTGCGAGAAGTAACTCGTTAAAATAACATAAAAACAGGCGGCGCGGTGCGTCAAAATGCAGATTTCGTTTTAAGTACATTAACTATGCATTCATGATCTGTCGCTATTTTTTGAATGTAAATTTTAAATATAAATATTAAATACAAATAGAGAGTTATAAAATAGTGTTGTGAAAATAGATTGGGGTATAAATTATATCGATCATTTGTATCGATTATTTGTATCGGTTAAATTGGTTATTTGTATCGATTATTTATATCGATTATTTGTAATGATTATGTCGATTATGTGTATCGATTATTTTTTCCGATAAAATTGATAACATGTTTATATCAATACTATCGATTATTTATACGGTACTATTGATTATATCGATTATTTAAATTAATAAATCTATGCAAAACATAGCTACACCGCTTAGTCATTCGAGAAAACTTGTCTCGTCTACCGCTTTTATCGACACTCAAGACGAGATGAGGTCGTCCAAATATCGATATATTTTTTTACAGTGTTGCGACAATAGTATGGACTATATTATTGTATCGTGACCTTGCAAAATATTGTAGTCTATCGATCTATAGAATCGATACTATTGTATTATAAATAACGACAGTATGGATACTAACCATAGTCAATGATTTGCAATACTATCGATGAAAAGGTACTATCTTATTTAAAAAAAAAATTGTTTAGCAATTGAAAAATAAAGGTATTTAAATTCGTGAAATCGTTTTTCGGGCCAATAAAACTTCAGATGCTTGTACTAAAGTTAGTGCCACCTTTAACGACCCTGTGAAAGTATCCTAATAACGACCCATTTTTTAAAATCTTTCTTAAAGACTTAATAATAGTTTTCAGATAAGTCAATACCTAAAAATGTTATAGATATGTTAATTTATCGTCAAAAATAGATGATGATTGATGAGTTTATGTGTCTAAATCTCCAGTAAAAGAATTGGAAGACGCGCCCACGACGGGAACTTTTCATAGTGACGCCCCCCCGGCTACGTAAGCGCATCTAAATATTGCTTAAGGAAATTATACTTGTTTAAAATATGTATTTCTTACCTTCTTAATATTCTCTATAGCAAAATATTTTTTTTATTTATGTTTTGTTCATATAAAAGACATCTGAACTTCACTTATAAGGAGATGTCCCATTTCTGGCCAAGTCTATATACACCTATTCGGAAAATAAAGTGAAATCTACTGATTCCGGTAGTTCACAGACTATAAGAATAATTATTTTCTGGTAATAAAAATGATCAGTATTCACCATACTAAATAGAATAGAATAGGAGAATAGTGTAGCTTTCTGTTATTGAAATAAATTTCATGATCGAATCTGTATTTAAGAAGATTACCTCCTACAAACAAACAAAGTTAGAACTATACCTATTTATAATATTAGTATTGATAATAACTGTTTAATTGAATCCGCATTCCGATTTTTTCCTGTTTTTTCTCAAAATTAAATTTTCACATACGCCTTCTCTCTCGTACCTACATACAAAAGATTGCTCGTCACCACAACACTGGCATACACACCACACGCAAACATACACCACACGTTCACACACATACCACATTTAAACATAAAAACAATAAATCATAGGTACTTACCTCAAACTTAAGCATTTGCAAGTTCAATCTCAGTGATGCGCAAACCCAAAATAGGCAGTACCTAACAAAATGATACTTGTGTGTTTTCAAAGATTGAAGGCTGCAGAGGGATCTGCAGCCTTCAATCTTTGAAATAGACAGTAGTGACAAGTGAGCAGTACCGAGCGTAGCCGCTGGCTCAAGGCCATTCACACACCGTAAAGCCTGTTTACTAACATGTCAAAATGTATCTCGATTCGTCTATCTAGATTCCATTAATGATATCTACTATTCTTAATTATTTTAGTATTTTATATATATGTTGAACACACTATATAAAAATAGGATAAACACATGGTTTAGAATGATATTGTTGAAAAGTTAAATAAAAATATTTTTATTTGACTACGAAGTTGGTCCCTCCAATTTTTTATAATTAAATGTGATGCATAGGGTGTCCACCTGGAAGAAGGCGAGAGCAGCGGTAAACGCAACCTGAGCGCGCCGCCGACGCGCCAGTCCACGCCTGACCTGCTCAACGGCAACAGCAACCACAGCACCGCCTCGCTGCCCGAGCGCAGGAGGAAAGTCACCAGGCAGCGCCCAGTCAGGTACGCCGTTTAATAAATTGTAATTTCATTGAGTCCTGGGACACCTTAATATTCTTATAACAATTCCACAGCTTTCGAAAAATCGTAACAGTTTATACCGTGTGATTATCAAAAGACTTACAAAAACGATATGGCATAGTCAGTAAGTAGGTAAGTGATGTGGTAACTATGTGAGTGAAAATTTCTTTTTTTTTCAACCAACTGACTGTTTGACTGATTTTGTATGGTGACCTTGAAATTAAAGTCAATTGAAAATAACAAATTTTCACTTTGTTAAGTTGGCCACCGACCAAAATTTCTATTTGTAAATACATTTTTTCATGGTTACCTCGAACTGTTCTATTTAGTACACAGCAAACCTTTTAATGTACCTCATCAACAGATACCTAAACGTTACGAAATTGGTCGGTACATAACGTATTCGCCTCATACGACTCAATATGAATTCAAATAAAAGATGTAAAAATAACAATTATTGTACTTAAAACTTGAATACCTTGTGATGTGATGACCACTCAAGTTTTAAAATATAATATCAATATTTAAATCTTTATTTGAAACCAATAACATTGTTTTTATAAACAATTTTAGCGTTAATGACCGCAGTAGTCGAGGACTGTATCACAGTCATTAGCTTAGTACAGTACTAAGATTTTTAACTTGAAGTTTTCTTAGGGCTGTTTTTTTATTTCGCTGTGGTTGTTGCTTCAAACATGGGTCGTGGTAGCACTGACACTCGATGTGAAACTCATTCTAAACTACTTACCTTCAACAGGGGCGAAAACGGTCGCACCAGCAGAGCCCGCGCCGCGGCGGTGGCGAAGCGGCGCTCGGTGCGGCGCTCCACCGACGAGAGCGACGAGGAGTCCAGCGGCACCGACGACGCGCCGCCCGGGCCCGAGCCCGCGCCGCGGGAGTGGGGCGCGCCGTGGGCCTCTTCTTCTGATTCCAGTCAGTATCTAACATTGAGCACATTAGATAACATTGAAGTAACCGCTTTGGAGGATGTACAGACTTGAATTTTAATCTTTTGATCAGTCAAAAGATGTTAGTGCCTGGAGGTCCTGCTGCTTACAACAAAATTTGGCGTTGGAACTTTAGGTTAGGTTATACCCATGCCATATTTTTTTGTTTAATTGTGGAATAACGGTTTTCTATTAGCTGACATATTTTTCGCTAAAGTAAAAATGCTTCAGATCATTACTTCCAGCAATATCTATCATTATTTTATGTTTCCACGCACTTTCAAAAATTAATAAATGTATTTTTTTTTTACGCGTATAACTTGGCTTGTGACAACCCTACGACTCCATAATAAGTATTGCTCCGTATTACTTGTTCAAATACCATCATCGTCTTGCTCTCCCTTGTTCATAAGTAGGCGCAAAAGAGGCTACGGTTTCGCAGTGCCTCAACGAGAATGTGCAGGTGCCATAAGAATGTCGCGCGATATTTTTTTCGATCTTTAAGCCAGTTTCAATAGGAAACTGTATCCCTAATCCAAAAGCTGTAAGAGGATGCATTAGTAACAATAACTCGTTTCGTCTCCAGACCGCAGCCGGCGCTCGGCCAGCAAGCGCAGCGCCAGCGCGGGCGGCGCGCGTCGCCGGGCCGCGCGCGCCAAGCGCCGCCGCGCCGCGCCCGCCGCCATCGCCGGCCTCGACCTGCTGCACTCCACCACGCTCGCTTCCACCGCACATAACGGCGCCGTGAGTACAATGTTAATACTAACTCGCGCCCATGGTGTCAGAGGGGCTTCAACCCGCTTTTTTGCGGCAGGAAATGCATTTAGGCATTCCCAGGGCCCTGGGTTAGGGTCACCTGGGATATGTGGGGCTCGGAAAAACAGACACCCCTAGCCACTAAAACCTGATGGTGGTCGTCTTCGGTGCAGAATACGAGAGACCCGAGATCCCCGAAACGGGACGCTACTAGGGAGACCTTTAACCCGCTGCCCTAACCTTTCCCTCTTCAGGCTTCTGCCCCTCAAGATGACCCCCTTCTTCATCTGATGGAAAGTCCAGATATAAGGTGGACAAGCACTGTGATGCAAAGCAACTACTAAACCCCATCTTGAAGGCCTGCAAAAATTACTTTTCACACCTCGCTTGTATACTCTGGGACTATGAGAGGAAGGAAACATGTCACTCGTCTGGGTGGTACGAAAAGAAACGAGTAACTGAATGCTGGATTGTGTGTGGGTGATGCCCAAGTTCAGCACATAGAGGAGTGGATGGGTGAGGATGGAATCAGTTCAAACAACTCGTGAGAAAATTTCCCTGTTGTATTCCCAGTTTGAAAACATAACATTCTAAGGCTTTCTTGTTCTTAAACTCGAAAATTATAACACTTATGTAAAAATATTTTTACACTGAATGGCCTACTTAAACTTTCCCGAGAGTTGAGAGTTTTCAACTTTGTTGATTGTTTTGCGCTAAACAAACAAACACCTCTTTATAAGTGTGCGTCCACAGTACAAGACTAGCGCGGTTGCGATGACGGGCGCGAAGTGTAGTGACTAAGGCCGTAGCACGGTAGTCCACGCGCCTCGGGTATCGAGGTGCGCTCGCGTCGCGAATGTGCCGCAGTGATGAACGGACGGTGGTATGTTTTTTAACAAGTACAACTACTTACAATGGCAAGGAGCAAATTGTAGAAAATACTGTGCTGTTTTAGGTTGCATGAATTCCTCAATAACGCACCCAGAGATAACATTTTTTAAATTACCTGGAAACTCCGAACCGGGAGTACAGTAAGATTAATTCGCAAACTTTTTTAATTGTACCCAGCGATGATTTCGTGGAATATATAGAAAAAATGGAGGAAATATTCCGAACTTCATTTAAAACTAAACACATAAATTGTAAAGTAGCTGCAGGTAAATAAAGGATAGTGTACATTCGCCCATACATTGCCGCCTATGAACCAACAGTCATGAAAAATACCTCTTAGGGTTCATAAATACATACACTTTAGTGTCAAAACGTAGTTTATGGACGGACACTTCTCAGAACTCGTTAAATAGCACTGAAACTTTTTGAGGTTATATTTATTATATAATGCGAAGTTTTATTTACGTGAGTGGGACTAATCTTCTTCAAGCACATATTTTGTTGATCTGCCACTTCTGCCATTATCATGGCACTAGCTGAGCCACAATTCACACAAAATGTTGATTCCATTGCGATGATCGTAAATCCGTAATTATTGCTGAGTTACGAGGGTCATTCAATAAATACTTAGCCTACAAAAAGTAAACGAAAATTTTGGAATAGTGGCAATTTATTTTTCAACATAGTCTCCTTTTAGTTCGATACACTTAGCCCAGCGATGCTCCAACTTTTTTAATCCGTCCGAAAAATAGTTTTTGTCAAACTCTGCAAAATAGGCCTCCCTGGCGGCGATGAACTCCTCATTTGATCCATATCTATTCCTGGCGAGTGATTTTTTCAGATTAGGAAACAGAAAGAAGTCACAAGGGGCCAAATCTGGAGAATACGGTGGATAGGGCAGCAATTCGTAGCGTAATTCGACCAATTAGGCCATGGCAACGGCAGACGTGTGAACCGGTGCGTTGTTGTGGTGAAACAGCACTTTTTTCTTCGCCAGGTGGGGTCGTTTTTTCTTTAATTCGGCGTCGAATCGGCCGAATAAATCGGCATAGTAAAGCCCTGTAATTGTTTTACCCTTCTCGAGGTAATCGATGTAGATCACACCTTGTGAATCCCAGAAAACGGTGGCCATAACTTTTCCGGCCGATTTTACAGTTTTCGCCTTCTTTGGAGCACGTTCCCCGGTCTGGATCCATTGTTTTGATTGCTCCTTGGTCTCTGGTGTGTACCAGTGGATCCAGGTTTCATCGACGGTCACAAAACGACGCAAAAACTCCGCTGGATTCCGCTTAAACAGCGCCAAACACGTCTCCGATGTGGTCTCACGGTTGCGCTTGTTTTCCGGTGTGAGTAAACGCGGCACCCATCGCGCCGACAGCTTTCTCATGCCGAGTTCCTCGTGAAGAATATGATGCACTGTTCCTTCTGAAATGGCTACAGTCTCAGCTAGCTCCCGAACCTTCAATCGGCGATCTGCCAATACGAGATCATGGATTTTTTTAATGTTTTCCTCCGTAGCAGCTGTTTTCAGTGCACCTGGACGTGGTTCATCAAAAACCGACGTACGGCCACGTGCAAACTCGTTGAACCAATTCTTGACGGTGGCCATCGATGGAGAAGAGTCACCGTACACAGCATCCAAGCGCTCTTTGAAATCGATGCGCGTTTTCCCTTCCAAAAATAGGAATCGAATCACCGAACGATATTGCTCTTTTTCCATTTTTGTAAAACCGATCGACACGTTCGCTTCCATAAGTTGTCAAATTAAAACAAATGAAGGGATTGGAATGAAAATTTGAAAAAAGAATTAAAAAAGAATGTGCTACACTGTGGTAAAACTCTTTTGAAACTACAGCGCCCTCTGGCGATGAGGCTAGGTACTTATTGAATGCACCGCGTAGCTATGTGCAGGTTACAAAGTCTTTCACTACAGAGAGCCATCAACGTCCGTTTTTCAAGCCGAGTCGTGAGAATAAAATTATTAATATAAAACAATAACACAACACAGCATTGCAAATTGAAAGCGAAAAATACAAGACACTACAATAGACAGATGCTGGTATTTTTTGCGTTGAAGTGTCAAGTCAACCAAACGTCATTAACTTCTTTTTTTTTTTTTTTGGCTTTGCACAAAGCTGATTTAAGCCAATGTATAATCTGATTTAAAATAAAAAGTTAATTAAACATCTATCGCATTGACAGTAATGTATTGTTACTCATTTTTGAGAGCCTTTAGTAGTTCACAACTACGTTTTCTTGCACAAACAACGTTTCTTTTGTCAATACAAAGTGAATTAAAATATTGTTGCGATGGCTAGACAACAGAGGGCACAGACGAACGCAACATAAATGGTATTAAAAAAAGTTTTCGTACTATAAATCTTTTCAGTATTTTTAATTTTGATATCGAAAATCAGAAGTGTCCGTGACAATCTAATAAGTGATAATTATGTCTTAAATCATGGCCAGAATTATGACAAATGTCAAATCTTTGTTGGTTCATAGGCCAACTTGGGCACTGTCCTTTGTTTAAATAAAAAATATAGTATTTACAATCACAAAATACATTCACAAAACTAGGTTGAAACTCAAAGTAGGCAGATGTAATTAAAAATACTGTAGGTGGGCAGCCCTATCGCGTGTTTACGTACCGCGCGGCTGTAGGCATGTATTTCAAAGATAGGGCCGTGTGCCAATTTCGTAGGATACAATCTCAATTCTCCATAAAAATTAAAATTTTGCTTATTTCTCTATTTTTATTAATTTTATTAACACACGGGCACATAACTAACTCGAATGGTGAAACCGTCACATCAGCCCCGGGGATACTCGCTGAAATTAAAGACTTCTACGGACAAATGTAGGTATGCCTCGCATGCACCGAAGCCTCCACCTGACGCGAGCGACCCCAGGGCTCCACTTACCCGCCACTTCACGGACGATCTCTCAGACATAGATGTCGATGAAGTCGGGGCGGCTCTCAAACAGCTTAGTAATGGAAAGGTGAGGATGGAGTGAACTCTGAGCTCCTTAAAGCTGGAGGCAAACCGGTTGTTGAGGAGCTGAAGAGGCTATTTAACTCTGTTATCACCAATGGGACTACCCCGAAGGCATGGAGCAGAGGTGTAATGGAATTGTTTTTCAAGAAAGGAAATATAACTCTTCTTAAAAACTATAGGCCGATCACGCTTCTGAGCCACGTCTATAAGCTGTTCTCGAGAGTCATCACGAATCGTCTGGCATCAAGATTTGACGCCTTTCAGCCACTGGAACAGGCTGGGTTTCGTAAAGGCTATAGCACCGTGGACACATCAATTCTGTTCGGCAGGTTATACTGAAGTCTGACGAGTATAAGCAACCGCTGTGTCTGGCTTTTGTGGACTACGAGAAGGCCTACGACTCCATTAAAACCCGGGCTGTTCTGGAATCTTTGCAGCGATGCCAAGTCGACTGGCGATATGTGCAGGTACTGAGAAGTATTTACCAAGCGGCGACAATATCCGTCCAAGTGCAGAAGCACCGAACAACAAGACCCATCCAGTTGCTCAGAGGTGTTAGACAGGGTGACGTTATATCCCGGAACTCTTCACCAACGCACTGGAGGATGTCTTCAAGACACTGCAATGGGATGGACTTGACCTTAACATCATTGCTAAAAATGCTGTCCAGTCTCGATTCTGCCTCGAGACGCGTTGGCTTGGGATGAATTTGTATAAGACTAAGGTCATATGTTCAACGAACACATCGTCCCTGAACCCGTTTCCGTCAAAGCCCTTGAAGTTGTCCAGGAGTACATACCTGTGTCAAAAAGTACAGCTGGGTAGAGACAACTTTGAGGGTGAAGTCACCAGAAGAGTTCAGCTTGGGTGGGCAGCATTTGGAAAATTGCGTCACATCTTCGAGTCACCTTTGCCACAATGCCTGAAGACCAAGGTTTTATCAGTGCGTCCTACCGGTCATGACATAAGGAGCCGAGACGTGGAACGTGACAGTGAAACTAGCCCACCGATCTATGGAAGAGCTATGGAAAGGTGCATACTAGGAATCTCGTTAAGGGACAACCGGAACGAGATAATCCGGCTAAGAACCAAAGTGGCTGCCATAGTCCAGAAGTGTAGCAAACTGAAGTGGCAGTGGGCTGGTCACATCTGTCGCAGAACCGATGATCGGTGGAGTAGACGGGTTCTCGAGTGGAGACCACTATTCGGCAAGCGTAGTGTTGGACGTCCACCGGCACGTTGGCAAAAACGGGAGATCGAGCTTTGTGGCACGCCCTGTGGGAGGCTTATGTCCAGCAGTGGACTGCAATAGGCTGAAAATATTAATTTTGTACACGCCAACTCTGGAGTTCAACACCTCCCATCTCAGAATCGAATTATCTAGTAAAAATAATAAATCCTCGTCCATGGTTTGCGACACCTGATATACGTCGAACTTCTACAATAGCTCGCGCGTCACTGTAGCCACCGCACGCCAAGGCTCGTCGCGCCCACCACAGGCCCCAGTCACCGCGCATTCAATGTGGACGCACACTTAGAGTGGAGAACATAGATTATCAAAAGTGTGGGTTATTGAATAACACGGAAACTGTTGCGCCTAGAGAAAAAATACTCTGGTTAAGAGAATATATAGAACTTTTTTTAGGTTTTACTGCATTGGCAATCATTCTCATTATTAGGATATTTCAGATTTTCAAAGCAAATATTCATCATAGAAAACTCTCATAGTCCCGGGTTCTTCAAGCGGTGCGTGAAAAGGCATTTCTGCAGGCCTAGATCAGGCCAAGATCAGGATGGCAAGTTCAGTGATTCCTTTGCATTACTGTGCTTGTCAGCCTTATATCTGGACCTCACGAGTGCTTTTCATCAGGTGGAGTGAGGTCATAATCAAAATAACCTTTTTTATTATTTAAAATGGGCTTGCCTTTAGCCTCAGTTTCGCCTGGTAGTAAGCGATGGCGAAGCCGATGGTGGTGCACGCTTACCCAGAAAATGCCTATTCACTTTGGCCTTGAAGAGACCATGGATGTAAGTATCCGGAAACACAGACGCAGGAAGAGCGTTCCACACCTTAGCGGTGCGGACCAGAAAAGACGCAGCAAACTGTTAGGTGCGGATTGCTAGCAAGTCAACCATATGGGGGTGGAAGCCCTCTCGTCGTCTAGTGGTACGGTGGTAGAAAGTAGAGGGCGGTATCAGGTTATGTAGTTCCTGAGTACACTCTCCGAAATACATCTTATAAAAAACCGATAGATAGTTACATTCCTTTATTCTGAACCATTACTCGAAGTTGAGCACCCTCAAAAGTGATGCGGTCCTGCTTACATGTTACTATGAATAAAATGAGCAGAAATAAGTGAAAAGGCTACCCTTCAAGCTTTGTCAGTTGTTCTGTGTTCTTTTGTATATTAAATGATTGCGGAGTCCCAGACTCATTGACGACACGATTGGCGTGGTGCGCTGTAGCGTGGTTTCTCATTTTGTCGGGTCAATTCAGAAAACGAACTTTTATAAATTGGCTCGGTTCTGGTTGTGCCGTGTGAGACGCCTCGTCTAGTACCTGGTAACACAAGGATATTTATCCTTACCATGAATTGGTGTGTTGTCTGGCGCGTATTTATTTATTTCTATGATGTAGGTGACCCTACCACCGCCGGGCTGCGTAGAGCAGCGCCTGTCGGCGCTGGGCGTGCATCTGCAGCCGGCGGACAGGCTGCACTCGGAGCTGGACATCCCGCGCTCGCCGCACGCGCCCTACAGCCTGCAGCTGCTGCTCGACATGTTCCGCGACCAGTACGTGGCCTTCGTCAACCGGATGAACACCTCCGAGTACGCGCTTGAGTTGCGGCAGCAGATTGATAAGGAGAAGGTTTGTAATGCACTTTAAGGCTGCAAACTGCATAACTGGTTGTTGCGACTTGAAAGAAATGCTTTCCCCGCGGTCGTTCAGTTTGCAGCCTTATGAGGGTTTGCTTTTTGCGTTTGGTGTAGATCGAACATCGTGCATTTTTTTAAGTTCTTCGTGATTATTTAGCTGAATTCAAATCAATTATAAATTATCTCTCTATCATTGAATGCACCTTTTAATTTCATAATTATAACTTTAACTGTGTACAGTAAATAAGGGCGGAGAAACTCGACTGCATATTTTACAAAAACGTTACCCAACGGAAATATGTTAAATAAATACAGTTAAATTTGTTGAATTTATTTCCATAAAATCGGGATTTTTAAAGAAGGCAGGTCAAAGATAAATTATTCCCGATTTCAATAAAACATAACTTTTCTGTAGTGCAACAAAAAGTGCAAAAACAACGTTTTATTTCCTGTAAGAGTATTCCAATCTACGCAGAAGTTTTCAACTACTGCAATCAATTCTATTTTCATGTTGTGTTATGGCAAGTTATATTTTAACTGTTTTGACCTAATTAAATTAAATCAATAACACTTTTATGAATAATTCAAAGCCATATTCTTGTATTTCGAATGTATTCTAGTCTGTATGGACATATACTACTTTGCCTTTTCATTGTTGTCATCAATGTCAAATCACTCACATTACGTTACGTTTGATTTTTAATATTATAAGATTTATAACATATTTTTTTCGTTTTCATCAAATAATCAAACTGTAAGAGAAAGTAGCCCTCCAGAATTACCTGCATAACCTGTTGCAGAAAAACATAATTAAATTGAAACCCAGCAAACAAATAATGAAGCAAACACTCAAATAGCTCTTCCAACAATAAGAAGAGCAGTTGCTACTGCTGGCCGTTGCTTGTTTCCAGAGTGTGATGATCGGGAAAAACTTCATGTAGGTACCTGAGTCTATACGGAAAAGGGTCCTAGTGGACTATAAGTAGTGAAAGGCAGTGAAGTTGGGATTTTATTGTTATTGTGCTGCTGGAAATCACAAAGTTGGGTGTTGCTCGCACATAATGTCCAATTTATGGTACATGGGGTACACTTGTAATCAGGACCATTTCGGAGCTCCTGCTCCATTCTTGGACAGCTTGTTAATTTAAGTTAATATGTTCTTTATTTCATAGCTTACATAGCAGTAAAACTTTAATAAGCCTTACACTGAGCTAAACAAACTTAATTTAGGTACACCAGAAATGTACTTCTTTAGTTTTTTGTCTAGTTGTATAGTTTTGTGATGATGTGATAAGGGCTACAGGTGACAGATCGCTCGTTCCGCGCACCGATGCGGCACGAGCTAGCCGCATAGTAGAAGAAGCACGCGGCCGTACTAACAAACTCGCAGTGCGCCTTTGCATGGGATGGGGATGTGGTAGATGGGGCCCATCGAGGGTTCTCATTGGACGTATCATGTAGTGCTGTTGACTGAACAAGCCCGTTCGTACACCCGCGACGGGACCCGTCGCACGGACGTGGGCCCGTCTGCGAGGGCGCGCCTTTCTGCGACGGTCATCCGCGCAATTCTCCGGAACGGAGCACTTTGCATGGAACCGTGCCTAGTCAGACAAAATGCAGATATTGTATTTGTAAGACATATCTAACCAAACAGCCTCCGAAACGCGAAAGTGGAACTCCCGAACATGTATCCGCTTACGTCGGACCAAATCTGACTAATGTGTAAGCATCAGTGTCCTTGTATTATTTAAAACAATTATGAAAACTAGCGATTTAAATTATAACCTCACAACCTTAAATAGCTTTGATATTTTTTTTAACCCCAACTTTAATTAAAAGAGTTAAAACAATTAACTTTTTTGTTAGTCTAGCGTAGTTCTAAAAACATCAACCGATTTCTTTTATATACGGCCCGTAAGTAGAGGTCTGAGATTACACGGAAGTCCGCCGTCCTTCTTTTTAAGTGTAAAAAAACGGGTTTTTATTTAATTTAGCAGTAGGTAATTGGCGACTACCTAACTAATTTTAGACAATTCAATGTGTTTTTAAATAGTATTATGCACACAATAATAGAGCAAAAATTTAAGTTTTTTTCAATTCAATTAAATAATCACGAAAGTCCTACAAAATTGCAACGTTTTCGATGCACCTCCAGGCTAACGTTCTTAAGGGAATTGATCTAATCTTCTAACTGTAATGTTTTTAAAATCAAATTTCGGAATTTAAACGATATCACAAATTTCACGATAGATTATTACGATACACCAAAAAGCGCCCTTTTAGGGTTGTTATTGAATTTGCAGGTCGTTTGAGTGCATTAACAGACTGAGCGGTTGAATTATTGTTCTCTAGATCACTTAAAAGGCAATGTTATCGCAGTTTTTTTAAATGATTTTAAAGTCAATAAAATTCACGATAAAGGTAAAAAAAACTTACGAACCGCCTCTAGTATTTTTCGCACAATTATTTATATTATATCATCCTCACCAGCTTATAAGAATAAATCATCTACTAACGAAAATGAAGTTTTGAAGAAAACAATGCCGCCCTAAAAAAAAGCTACGTTTTAATAATTTCTTCTTTAATTCCATAAACCAGATGGAAATCTGGCCCACAGTGCTAAAGAGAAAGCCGATCTCTTGGGCAACCTCTTTGCCTCAAACTCGACTTTGGACGCTGGGAGCGCCGTGCCACCTACCATCCCTTGGTGCGGTCACATTATGCCGGAGATCCGCATAACCCAGAAAGAAGTCCGGCGAGAGTAGCAAACTCTGTACGTCCACAAGTCGAGTGGGCGGGTAACATCACAGCAGTCGTGCTCAAAGTGTGTGCTCCCGAGTTGTGCCCGGTATTAACGCGCCTTTTCGCACTTTCCTGCGCAAAAAGGAAATGTCCGTCTTTGTGGAAGACCGCCCACGTGCACCCGGTGCCTAAAAAGGGTGACAGGTCGGACCCGGCGAATTATAGACCTATAGCTATTACCTCCCTTCTAAAGGTTTTGGAGTGTGTGTTGAATGCCAAGCTTCTGAGGTACCTAGAGGATCACGATTTGATAAGCGACTACCAATACGGCTTCCGTAATGGTCGGTCGACTGGCGATCTTCTGGTGAATCTCACACACCGCTGGGCTCAGGCCATTGAAAGTCAAGTTAAGGCTTTGACTGTTAGCCTAGATATAGCTAAGGCATTCGACCGGGTCTGGCATTTAGGTCTTCTATCAAAGCTTCCATCTTACGGACTGCCCGAGGGTTTATGCGAATGGATTGCCAGTTTCTTATCCAGCAGACGCATTAAAGCCGTTGTAGACGGTAGTTGCTCCGATAGCTTGGAAATCAATTGTGGCGTCCCACAAGGCTCTGTGCTATCTCCTACGCTATTCCTCTAGCATATCAATGATATGCTCTCTAATGATGGTATTCATTGTTATGCGGATGATAGCACTGGAGATGCCTTTTACACAGGCCGAGCAAATATCCCTCGTACCTTTGTGGGGGAAAGTCGAAATAAACTTGTGTTTGAAATCGAGAATACCCTAGCTTGGGTCTCCGATTGGGGTCGGAACATTTTGGTCCAGTTTAACCCCACTAAGACACAAGCGTTTACCGCTAAGAAAACTCCATTCACTGTAGCTCCTCAGTTCCAGAACACTACCCTTACCTTAACAAATAGTATTGGGATCCTTGGTGTTGACATATCTAGTGACGTACAGTTTCGGAGTCATTTGGAACAAAAGCCGAACTTGGCATCCAAAAAGCTCGGTGTGCAAAAACAGGGCGAAGCAGTACTTCACTTCTAGGCAAAGACTGCTGCTGTATAAAGCGCAAGTCAGGCCACACGTGGAATAATGTTGTCACCTTTAGGCAGGAGCGCCTGGATATCAACTCAGTCCTTTTGACTCAGTCCAGAGGCGTGCGACCCGGATTGTCGACGATCCCAAACTGACGAGCTGTTTAGTCTGAGGAGAGACTTCGCCTCCCTATGCGTGTTCTACCGCTTGTACAACGGGTTTTGTTCTGAAGAACTGTTCGATATGATGCCCACGGCTACTTTTTACCACCGCACCGCTCGCCACCGACAGGGCGTTCATCCTCACACTCTGAATCCGCAATGGTCTCGTACAGTTCGGTGTCAGAGATGTTTCCTTCCAAGGACGCTTAAATTGTGGAATGAACTCCCTGACAAGGTTTTCCCGATGAGTATGGAGTTCTTCAAGAGGGGTTTGAAAAGGTTTTTGCAGGGTCGACAACGCGCGAGTGATACCCCTGGTGTTGCACGTGTCCATAGGCTGCGGTAACCGCTTACCATCAGGTGGTCCGCATGCTTGATTGTCACCGAAGTAGTATAAAAAAATAATTGTGAACAAATTGTATACTTTCGCATCTGCTCAAAACTCTATCTGAAAGAATTGCCATTGTGTTCGTAACACATTTTAACCGTGATTTTACTAATCGTGGAATGTTTATTACAATTGATTAACATACAACGAATACTGGTACAATAAATGAAATACTGAGTCAACTGCCCTAATTTGTAAAACATTGTTTTGATACAATCATTGTAATTTGATATTTTTCTGTTCTTTCTAATCTTATTAATTAAAATAAATGGTAATATCCATTTCAGGAAAGAAACCAGAAATTGAAGTCACGAGCATCGCAATTAGATAAACAGATCAGTGTTCTTATAAGTGACAGTGTTGCGCTACTAAAAGCACGTATGAGTGAATTGGGTATACACGCCAATAATACGGTGGATTTACTCGCCAAAGCTAAGGAAATCGTGGGTAGGCACAAGGAGCTTCAAAGCAAAGCTAGCAAACTGCAAGCACAGGTAATCATTATTTTCATATTATTACTTCATTTATCATGTAAGTATAAGACACCCTACACTAGCGTGCTGTGAGCGTCAGCGTCAAGCCGGCGCGCGGCGACTCCCCCACACTAGCGTAATTTGGGCGTTGCGTCGTCCCAGCACCTGCGCGCGGTGTCAGCGCGGCGCAGTGCGCAGCAAATGGATTCCGACGATATTTTCTAAAATAACTATCACAACTTCTCTCACCAAAATAAATACTACTTATTGGGTTCTAGGCGTGAGAAAACTTCCTTTATTATTTATTAGGGCATTTTAAAAGTTTTACTCAATTCAAAAAAGCTTTTAGTCAAGATTGGGTACTTGTTCAAATCATCATTATTTTATTTGAGAATATGAGATACTTTTGCGTCGTGTTCTGAATTTTTTTTTTGTACATGATTTTAGATGTTAAGTTCAAAAAGTACGTAAAATGGTACAATTACTTACACATTCGCACATAGGAGGGTAAAAAGGTGCGTAAAATGAGTAAAATATCGGTACCCTGACGGCATTAGCATTTGCGTTGTGCATGGTACTGTTGATAATAAAATTGCTGCGGCTAGCGTTGCGTCGCCGTCGCCGCGCAGACGCTCAAATACGCTAGTGTGGGGGCACTCTAACACATTAGGTTGGGGAAAAAGTCTTTATATGTATGAACTTGTAATAAAATCTCTTTGGCTATACTATTTGTATCGGTTTTAGTATCATTTAAAGTTCAAAGAAGATAATTCCAAATTCAAATTAGGAAAATGTGTGATTTTTATTTGTTTTTCTTGCTGTCAAGATGAGTGAATCTAATGAAGAAATTTGATACATTTTAAAATTTTACTACAAAAAAGGTAAAAATGCAACGCAAGCCGCGAAAAAAAATTGCGATGTTTATGTACCTAGTGCAGTGTTTGTGAGAGTGCACAAATTTGGTTTAAGCGATTTCAGTCCGGAAATTTTAATGTCAAAGATTCACGTCGCTCTGGTCGCCCTATTACGGATAAAATGGATGCCATCTTTGAAAAAGTGGAGCAAGATCGGTAGTAGTAGTTACGACGTAGCTGAACTGGGAATTAACCATAAAACAGATATGGCATTTTTGAAAATACTGGGTACACAAAAAAGCTCGATATTTGGGAACCTCACGAGCTCACTGAAAGAAACCTAATGAAATTAATGTACTCATTTGTGATCCTTTATTACGACGTAATGAAACCGAACCATTTTTGAAGAAGCTGATACCTGGTGATGAAAAGTGGATCACGTACGACAAGAATTTGCGAAAAAGGTTGTGGTCAAAGGCCGTCAGGCTTCACAGACTGGCGACACCCGGGTTAACTCTCAACAAGGTGATGCTGTGTGTGTGTAGGGATTGGAAGGGCATTATTCATTATGAGCTGTTACCATCAGGCAGGACCATCGATTCTGAACTCTACTGCGAACAACTGATGGGATTAAAGCAAGAAGTTGAGAGAAAGCGGCCGGAATTAATCCAACAGAAAGGGTGTGGTTTTTCATCATAATCACACATCTTTAGCCACTCAGCAAAAATTAAGAGAGTTTGGCTGGGAGGTGTTAATGCATCCGCCGTAAAGTCCTGACCTTGCACCTTCAGATTTCCACCTGTTTCGGTCTCTTCAGAATTATTTAAGCAGTGTCAGGTTAACATCACGAGAGGACTACCTAAACCACTTGTCGCGGTATTTTGATCAGAAGCTTCAAAATTCCTATAGCAATGGAATCATGTCCCTACCTACGAGATGGCAAAAAGTAATCGAACAAAATGGAACCTACATGCTTTTGTTTAATGTAAATAAACTATTTTAAAAAATGTTTTGAATTTTCTTAAAAAATGCGAAGAAACTTTTTCCCCAACCTATTATTTATTGAATTTTTGTCTCAAGTTGCCTCGGTATGAATCTCTTGCTATTCAATTCCAGGTTAATAATATAGAAGCGGAACAAGCTATACTCGTAAAGCAAAGGACGTTTGAAATTACGGAAAAATACAGACAGTTAGGTCACATCCCGCCCGACGTCGAAATCACTCAAAATGTAGCTTACGATTGTATACTGAAAGAGATATCGGCAACTCTAGCTCACAGGAAGCGATTACACGCCCAGGTCGGTCACCTGCAGAACGAGATCGTGCAGATGGAGCGAGCGAGCGAGCAGCAGAAGGTCGTGCCGTCCGGCGTGCCCGTCGCCACCGTGAAGCCGCACACGGTCACCGTGAAGCCGCGCAAGCCGCGCGAGCACCGCGCGCGCTCGCAGGACTGGCCCGACGTGCCCGACGTCGGCAAGATCGAGGAGCAGAACCCGGAGATCCTCGCGCAGAAGATCCTCGAGACGGGCCGCCAGATCGAGTCCGGGAAGATAGCGAAGCCGAACGTGATCGTGAACGGGTACGCGCGCGAGCCCGAGCTGCGGCCGCGGGCGCCGCTGCTCCGCGCGCCGCCGCTCGCGCACCGCCACTCGCCCGTCAAGCCGCAGAAGCCGCTCAACGTCGTCGGCCAGGTGCAAGAGTCGCCCAAAGTTATCAACTTCGAGGACCGCCTTAAAAGCATCATCACTTCTGTGCTAAATGAAGACCAGGAGCAGAGGAAGGCGGCCCGTCAGCCGACGCCCACGCACCCCGGTCACGCGTATGCCAACGGCTACGTGCGCCAGCCAGCGGCCGCGCCGCCGCCCCCGCAAGCCCCGCAGCCCGCGTACGCGCGCGCGCCGTTGGGACCGCTGCAGCGCGTGGCGGGCGGCGGCGGGGGCGGCGGGGCGCGTGACTTCCGCCGCGAGCGCTACGGCGGCGGTGAGCGCGCGCGCCCAGACCCCCCGCGCATGGTCCCCGTGCATCCCGTTCACCTAGATCCGAGACACCATCACGTCGGCCAGCCGGACTACACTCAGGTGTGTATCTTAAACTTCTTCTCCTTTTGAACGTATCAATTTTCGAAATATCCCGCTTCGTGTAACGTGGTGCCCGGCCGGATCGCGAGTCGAGTTCCGTTCTGACGAGCAACGCATCGCGCCTACGAACGTTTACTGTGCGTTCGTTTTAAGAATCGCACCGGGAACCGTCTAAACGGCCGCGTTTAAACTAGTCGGCGCTAAAATCGCTCGACGACACGGAACGCGACGCGTCGATCAGGTAGGGTGAAGCCGATTGTTGTGTGATCCTATCGAGCCGTCGCCGACGTTCTCGGGCGGAACTTTCCTTTGCGCCGAAGATTTCTTTGAAATCGAAGGTGGACGTTAAAAGATATTGAACAAAAGGAGCGACCGCTCGGCAGGTTTCCCCGGCTAAACTGGCGCTGCGTCGGCATCTATCGCAGGAGCGGTTGGCGACGCCGGCGCGCACCATCGGCGACCTCGTCAACGGCGAGATCGAGCGCACCCTCGAGATCTCCAACCAGAGTATCATTAACGCGACCGTCAACATGAGCGCGCGCTACCACGAGCCAGCGGCGCAGCATCAACAGCTCGAAGGTATGTACCGTTTGGTTATTTTTTCACGGCGCTTTATTGGTACCGGCGCCGGTTGCTTGTTTATTGATCGGGAAGATTTACGGTATTGTGATTCTGTTTTGAATATTTAAGCTAATTCAAAGATACATATTACATTCTTAAAAACGACCTTCCAATTACTTTACAAGGGAAAGAATGTACGAAATTATGTGGTTTTTATCCAATAGAACCTAAAAGCGATTGCAAGAAATAAATGTTTGGAAAAACCTTAACATAGTGTTTGTGGTGAAATGACCGATTCCTAGAAAGCATGAAATGCTTGAGTATTTTGATATCGCATGCGAGTAATTTTTCAGGGGCATGATACTAATCAAATGGTCTTTTTGCAGGTCTAGCGGCGTGTCTGCAGGCGCGCGTGCTCGCGTCGGAGTACTGGCGCGGGCGCAGCGGCGCGCCGGACGAGGAGCCGCGCCGCCGCACGCCGCCGCCCGACCCGCACTCCGACACCTCCCCGCCGCTCGTCGACGAGCTGCCCGACGGCGCCCGCCCCGCAGGTATGTCTCTGTGCAGGTCTAGCGGCGTGTTTGCAGGCGCGCGGCGTCATAAAAGTAAAAAGTAAAAATTATCTTTATTCATATAGACCTATAAAAGTACTTATGACAAGTTATGCATTTTTCTGTACAAATTCCTCACAAAAAGTTTTGAGAATGGTGACTTTCTTGTTTAAAACCAATCCTCATTAGGTAAAAAATAATAATTCTGGATCAAAAACATCATTCACGTTAACGCTTTAATGACCTCTAAAAAAATGTTTTTTGACGGTGTAGAATTATCGCTATTTTAAAAACATTTAAGAATGTATTTTTTTTTTGGTTTACTTATAATTAAGTTTTCATTGCTACCTTAAGATCTTAAATTTTTACTCTTCTGACACTTTGAATGAAAGTTTAAGTATGATGCCTTTAAAGTTGATGAAATAGTAGAGTTTTTGAAAAGGTTTGGAAGAAAAAGTTTATGTAACTTTTTTCTTAAAAAGGCTTCTAATAGAGAAAAAACCGTATTTACCACTTTTTCAATTTGAAAATTTTTCCTGAGTTAGTATTATGTGCTATAAATGTAAATGCTTCTGAATCAAGTGGACCTAGTATTCAGCTAACAAGAAATTAAAAATAAGCATGTACTTCAACAATTTGCACCACAGTGACCAAAAAAGTAACACAACTCAGAAAGGAGAATGACCAAAAATGAATGGAGTTTGGTCCAAAGGTCCACCACTAACGAGACCTATGTAATGAAATAGTCTTCTAAATGCTGAGTCATTATAACCAGACCGCAGCCAAAAATAT
This sequence comes from Udea olivalis, assembly GCA_947369235.1. NCBI lineage: Eukaryota > Metazoa > Arthropoda > Insecta > Lepidoptera > Crambidae > Udea > Udea olivalis. The sequence goes on along the minus strand of OX376341.1, from coordinate 9,710,733 downwards.
GCTGTCAGTAAAAAGTTATGACTAAATGAAAAGTCGTGTTTTTTTACCTTTTGTATCCATAGCACATTTCGCACTAATATACGCATGTTATGTTACGCCACCTGGTGTGCCCTGTTAGGTTCTCACTGAAATCAAAATAGATTAAGGCTCGGAAGAAATAAAACTCAAGAATACTTCACAATAGTTTTATTTGTGTCCTACCCTGTAACATAAAACTGAAATAGTTGAAATTGACCTTTATTCATGTACATCAAAAATCATGTTGTCTAGATTTGCAGCTGGAAGCCTTATTGTGGGTTGGTGTCTCGCCCGCGCCAACCCACAGTTCGCATGCCAGATAAACATTATATAATAATAGTTGGAAATTGTTTCTCGGCCATGGATCATTCCATAAATAAAATAAATAAAAATCTGCCTGGATTGGATCCTTGCGCATATTAGCCCGCAAGGATCCAATCCTTTTATATCCTCTCATATTACAGCTTGAAGCAGCTAGTATCAACAGCTTAAAGCTGCGACTGCATAGTGAACTACAGTATTTTACGTACACACATACACGGAACCGCTCGAACAGTTGTGACTGCTTCGGGCGGTTGGCAGCATAAAGAGTCGCCTGGCATACACTGACTGCTCGAGCTGTAGACTGCTCTCGCGCAGTTACCTCCGCCCTCGCTCTTCATTCCACATCGCGCGCGCTTCCTGCACGAACGTCTTGTTTTGTTTCTTGAGCAAAATGGGCGAGCAAAAAATAATACCAACTGCTTCAGCAGTTTTCAATGGCAGCTTCAAGCTGTTGACTATGACTGCAAGAACCCACAGCTTGTACGGCGGGCCTTTGTGCCGCCTATAGAGTAGCAACTTGCGTACAAATAAAATGGATTTAAATAAATTCTGATGTTAGAAAATAAATAAACTATTAATATTTTTCATACAGTAATAACTTTTTACTGACAGTTAATTTTCTTTTATCCCATACTGAAAGTTACTCTCTATTTAATGGACTATAAATCAATATAAGTCTCGTTAGTGGTGGATATTTGCACCTCTTTTGTTCATTCTCCTTTTAGAAAATTCGTTAAAAAATCATACCTCAAAAACCACCAAAAATCGCGGAATATACATTGGGTCCAATCGATAGGTTTTGGTGTCCCCAGACCACAGAACTTCGCTGGTACAGGTTTCTCGGGACACCCTGTATATTCTGAGAACACGTTGTGCTGTAATTTATATGAAGTTTCAAAAGAGAAGACGTTTTAAAAGAGATTACTGGGTCCATCCCTTTAATTCGAATCGATTATCAACGCGGACTAAAGTGCGCCGTGTGCGTTGACTGCTCATAGTTCGTTCGTTCTATTTTTTTCCACCGATCCCCGCGTACTTTAATCCACTACGCTTCGTGGCCGTCCCCGCTTGGCGGATTTTTGGTTCGGCGTACTTTTAGTCGTTCGTGTGCGTTGCTCGATACAGTTTGTAAGGAATTTATTTTGACGGACAACAAAGTACGCCGCGGATAATACGTCGTCTGCGCAGGCCTCTAGTCGTATATCGAAAAACTCAGCCCACACTCCACACTACAACCAAAATCTGGTTTTGGTTCATTTTCACCCGCAGCATCTTATTGTGCGTATTATATCAATACGTATTAAGAACTTCATTTAAACTGTAACATAGTAACTATTAAATAATCTGTGACTCAGCGAGCGAACTTCCCGACGTCACACTTTACATTTGTCATTTCAGACGGAGAGGGAGGCGAGGAGGTCGACGAGAGCAAGTGGCAGGACCGGATCGCCTTTCGGTTCGATCAGATAATATCGTTCGCGTCGACCGCGATGGAGGACAAGCGCCGCCGCTCCGACGAGGCGTGCAACACGTCGCCCGACTCGGGCATCGGGCACGGCGAGGCGGCGCGCGGGGCGGGGGCGGGGGCGGGCGCGGGGGCGGCCGGCGCGGCGGCGTCCGCAGCGCCCTGCGGGGGGGCCCCGGGCGCGCCGGCGGGGCCCGCGGACGCGCGCTCGCCGTCGCCGCTGCCGGCGCACCACTTCAAGAAGCGCTTCTTCCGGCGCGAGCGCTGGGGCGCGTGGAACGGCGCGCCGCCTCCGGGCGCGGTGGACTGGGAGCGGCCGGGGATGTGACGGCCTAGCGCCCCCTAGCGTAATTTTTGGCACACTGCGGACGCGAGAGAATGTTCGTTGTATTTCTATGTAAATAGAGTCCAGTCGCCGATCGGCGGCGGCCGCGTTCCACGGCCGCCGCGTTCGACTCCTCGGATGTTGACTGTGTCGTTTTTTGTTATTTTTTTCGAATATAATTATAATGTAATTATGTATATTATTAAGTTTATTTTACGTTTAAGATTTGTAATTATTTAACACTAGGTTTATGTCGCCGCTCCGTCTGGCGCCCCGAAAGAACTATCGCGCCGCGACAGTTTGTATTTCATGTGTTCATTTAGGTCTTAGAGTTTGAAATACACGGTTCGGTGACGATGCAGCGGATCGTTCTTACGCCGGTAGTTTGATGAATGTTTGTCGTTTTGTGTTTCATTTTCGATGTTGCAGAAAGCTCAGGCTGAATAATGGTTATCATTTCTTTGGGGAATCCTAAACTTGCATAGCTTATACTGCTAACTTATGTATAAATTACGAATGTATTGTATTCTTTGAATTGTAGTCAATAGCTACGGGATATATCCCGGAACACCCACATGCTGCCAATTACTGCCAGAATAAACGGCAAAAAGTGAGACATAAATGTTGGATTCATAAAATGTAAATACAAATATTTTTTAACAAGGGGGACTAGTGTCAGAGTGGTTTGCGTTTCTTATTATGACTAATAAAATAAGTTTTCTTTATAGTGTTTTTAAAATAATTAAGATCCTGAATAAATAATCGCAATAATTTGGTCGTAAAGCATAATGTGACTAGTAATGAGCATGAGGACAATTTAGCCGCCGAAGTACTTTTAAATTTCGCTTTTATTTCTGATGAAAACCGTATGCCGCTTCATTAGTGCAATTTTCATCAATATTAATTATGAAAGAACTTTGGTATAATTTCTGATTACTAATCACGGAAAAGTGATTAAAGATAAAGGGGGAGGTGTTTTATTCTTAACATGAAGGTGTACTGATCGCAAGCTTATCGTAGCTTTTTACCATTTAAAGTGCTGCATTTGTCCGGCTGTTAACCGAGCTTTATTTTTTTTTACCTTTTTGTCGTATACAGGTTTGAAGGTTTTTGCTTCTTTAATATTTCCAAATCGTGACAATTGTCGTATTAGTTTTCGTAGTCTACTAGATTGACAAGTAATGCCAAGGTCCTTGTCTGGCCAGTTCCTTTCCCTTAACACTGGTTGATAATTTGTTAGCTAGCTTTAAATTTACTTTGTTTGGTGGTTTTTTCATTTTATTCGTATAGTTATTGTTAGCAACTAATGACTGTGACTGTGACCTTTAACAAAAGGGGGTATACTATTCCGGATAATATTGTGTATTAAATTTGTATGAAGCTTCCATTAAATTAAAAGGTAAGATCCTTAGATCTGTTTAAATCCATATTACATCCGTGGATTATCTGTAAGCAGTGTTACCGCGCGAAACGGAAATCAGTTGGCATATTATGTAAATTGTATTGTTGGTGACAGTAGTGTTCTTTTAGTCTCAGGTGAGTGAGTTCAGAGGTCAAGAGTTCACAATTTCTATCCCAGATGTATTGTATGTTCTTGATTAGCATCCAGCATTTCCTCATACTTTTTTGTAGTGAAGTGAAATTTTCAGACCCTATACGTTCTTCCAACTTTAATATAATTTTGATGGCATTTTCGGGCGGTCAATGCGGTATCTAAATATTCCTAGATAACATAACGGACATGTTGTGCTATCCGTATTATTGGAAACCCAGAGGCAACTTTGACCCTTGAGCCTCTCCAATTGCGTAGAGACATTGCCAGGCTAAGTGTTCTCTATCGCTTCTACAATGGGGAATGCTCTGACGAGTTATTCCAGCTTATCCCACCCTCACCTTTCCACTCCCGTACCACGCGTGCTGGACTACGGCGTCACCCACACACAGTTCAACATTTGTTGGCCCGAACTAAAAGGTTCGGTGACTCGTTTCTTTGTCGTACCATCCAGACGTGTAACGCTCTTCCAGCACATGTGTTTCCTTCCTCTTATAGTCCCGGGTTCTTCAAGCGGGGCGTGAAAAGGCATTTCTGCAGGCCTTCAAGGTGAGGATGGCCAGTGATTCGTTTGAATGACTGGGCTTGTCAACCTCATATCTGGACCTCACGACCGCTTTCCATCAGGTGGAGTGAGGTCATCTTGACGGGCAATATAAAAAAAAAAAAATGTAATGGTAACGTTCAATGAAAGTGAGCTATAGGTAGTTCCGTTGTCTTTCATCCAGAATTTTCCAAACACATTTCAACCTTACCTAACAGATATGAAGTTTCTTTACAACTACTGCATCACTTCATGTAAACTTTTTTTTAACCATGTTCTGTCAGTAATGCAAAGTCAAAGTATAGTTTTCAGAGGTTTCTCAAGCCTTTTCAATTGTATTCATGACACAGGCAGCATCATAATTATGAACACGTTTATTGTTGTGATTATTTAAGATTCAGGCAGTGCTATAAGTTAAAAGAAATTATTAAGTATCAATGATAAAAAAATATCACTTGATTATATGAGGAGTATGAGACGCACTCTCGGCCTTTTGGCTGAGATCAAAGTGTATCTGTTCTTTTCAGCTTAATGAGACGCACACTAAAAACTTATGTAGTCTAATATATTTTCGCTCACGAAGATTATCCGCCTTCTAGGTTAAGACTTACCAAAAATGTTAAGTTCTATGAAGTATCATAGATAGTTGTTATAATATCGTACTTATGAAACTCACAAAAAGCAATAAATGTATTATCAAATTACCAATTTTTATATACACCGGAGTATAGGCGCGCCCGCGTTGTGTGTGCCAGCGCCTCCGCCTCAGCAGTGAACGTTGAGCCTTCTGCCCAGCTGAATTAAGACAATATTGGCTCTCTCGAGTTATTGTGTGAACAGGGACTGATTGAGGTTTCATGATCAAACAAGTGGGGTAGTAAGTCCCTGAAGGCATGGGTGAATGTAACAGTTAGAGTAATTTTTGTTGTAAATTTCAGACAAACATTTAAAACGGTGGTTCTTAATTCGACCTGGGGCCTTATTACAATAATATATTTTGCAATCGTTGTTCAAACTGCCGTTCGACAGAAAATATAGTATGTCAATAATATTTAAAAAATAGGGATATGTTTTTTTTTGAGTAGAACAACGATCGTCAAGACAATTCACATTTTATACAATAGAAACATAAATCATAATGTATTCTTGGTCAATGTGTGATCATTTGATCAATTAAACAATCGGATAGTGAAATGTATAATAATTATGGTAGGTAACAGTCCTATACCTATTTTGCTTGTTAATAATTTTAGGAAGCTAAATTTTAATAGTTTGTTTTAAAATTGTATGTCTAGATTTTCTGCTAGAAATTCAGGTAGAAGTAATTATGAGTAAAAGATCATGTAAAATACATATTTTTGAGACACGGCTAGCTAGACTTCGTTAGAAAAAGTTGTGAACAACATGATTTTGAAAATGAAAGTAGCAGTTTTTGATTACGTCAGTAAGACTTCGCAAATGATCTTTAAAAATATATAAATCCGTAAAAGAAACACCAACTATTTTAACATAATACCGACCCAACTAGCGATAGTATTTATTTACATCTCATTTGGTTTGTTGTGCACTATTGTTATATGTAAGAACAAAAGATGTTGATGTAATTGTGAAATAGTTGATAATTACTGAATTTAAGCGATTGGTAATTATTTGGGACCGACTACTTTTGTGTCGTAAGGAAGATATATTCAAGACCTATGATGTTTATAATACATGAATGATATATGGTTATAAATAAATAAATCAATTGGTATTTCGGACCTACAAAGGGCCTTTAGTCTGCTGCAAGGCTGGGGTTATATGATCTGTCTGACTGGCATTATTATGTTAAATATAAGCTGAAAGGCTGATACACAACCGCTCTGGTTTTATATGACTTTAAAATATTCTGATATTTTTCTTTACATGACCAATCAGATCCTGACGTCAAACTGAACGCGTAATCCCAGCCTAAGTTGTCAAGAGAAATTATAGTCTCTTCCTCCTTCAAACCAACGCCACATTTGCATAATATTATATATTTTTGTAAAGTTAAAGCAATGTCGTTCTATGTATTTTGAACATCGGAGTGCACTGGTTTGATTGTGCCTGAAAAACTCATCAATGCCGCTCCAAACCTCAAAATTGTGTATGTATTTGTATGATAAGATAATATGGATTATGAAGTAACTAACTGTTAGATATTGTATTTTATAGACTACGGTGTTTAATAAATTGCGACCAGGTAGCCTCAAAGAGTGATAATAACATTATTCAGTAATGATGATTTTATTTTTTAGGGGAAATGAGCTAATCTGTGTGACGTTATAGTGTCTAAAATAGTACAAATGAGAAGACTTATTGTCATAAGCCTCGGACTATTCAACATTGCAAATGCTAGGTTTGAGATGTATCCCTGTGTACTAGTTTTATTTTGTACTAAAAGTTAAAATAAATGAGTAATTATATAAATCATATTTTATTTTGGGTTGGAGAAAACCTATTTTTCGCGGGTAGAAGACACCTATCTTTTCCCATACAAGAGGCCTAACCAAGAAGAACTTTTGCTAAGCAGTGAACAAGAAATTTGCATACTGAAATTCGTGAGAAGTTTGATGCGTGCAGCTTACAGCTGGTGAGATGTAAATGCAAATCCTTCTTATAATCTGATCGTGTTTTTAACAATATTGCTGTCCGACAGCGGCTACGCCCGCGTAAACTGTTTCTCTCGTCAAAATAAAGCCTAAATAACAAAAACATATAGCCTATGTCACTCGCTGTTAATGTAGCTTTATTTTAGTAAAATAATTATAAAATCGGTCCAGTAGTAAAAATAACCTGGAAGTGCTGTCTTGGATAAACTCGTGTTTATTGCCTGTTTTAATTGAAACTTGAACAATTTGATAGTTCTGTTTAAAATCCTATGAATGCAGTTTTTTTTGTCACTTAACAAAGTCGATATGGATGAATACAGAACCTTAAATGTAACATTTAAGTATATAATTACGTAAGTAATGTATATATATCAGAAGTATAACATTCTTTAAGATTGATACCAGCGCAGACCAGAGTATAGAAGATAAAGGTAACGAGGATCATCGCTTTAGGCTGCATGTCCATTGACGCGCGACGAAGCAGATGATCGGAGTTTCGAACCACTAAACTTCGCTCCGCTGCGATGGACAGGGAATGAATAAATTTCTAACTCAGAGCGATAAAAAGCAGCTGGAAACCGTAAAAATCGAATTCGCGTGAACTTTGCGTAGCTCTGCACAGTCTACGTTCCTCCATATTAGATCCTTACTCCGCGTCAAGTCAATGGACAGGCACGCAGTGGCAGCCTAGGGGGCATATAGTTGAAAATATCTTAGCTGCGAAATGGCACTGTAGGGAATAGAGAAAGGGTATGAAATTAATTTAGCGACAATTATTAGGGTGGCTGGCCCAGTTTCAGTGGTCCTTAGTGTTTTTTTTAGCTCGTCCTCACCACCTCCATACTTTTGTTTCTATTTTTTTTTTAAATTTTTTTTTGACTGCCCCATTCCTAAAACATTATTTACACCCTAAAAACATCAAAAGCTGAAAAGCTAGGTACAAATTATTTTGCTTTTTGGAGGAGTGACTATGGAAGAAAATTTTTGGTGCCTTTTTTGATATTTTTACTTGTGTTTCCGAAAAAGCTACAAGTTTGTAATGTTTCAGTGATTTCTAGCAATAATAGTATAGTTTTGAAATATATCAAAATATATGTGGGTTTATGACCTAGTTTACAAAAAAATTAAAATGGCTTTGTAAAAAAAACAAATTTTTTTGGGAAGTTTGACAGAAAATATTATATTTTCTCAAATTAAGAAGATATTGATATTGATACCCATTTTATTTTCAAATTATATTAATTCAAGTATTTAACAAAAAAATATTAACTAAGTAAGTATTTTCCTACAATCACAAAATTACAAGTACTAGGTACATATCCTCTTTAATCACCATACTTTCACTGAAGGCGAGATGTCTTGTCTTATTGTCATTAAATTAAAAAATGCAAGAGAACTTTCAAACAAGAGCCAAAAATACCAGATTTTTACAAAAGTATAACATCAGTACCCAAACACATAATCTAAACTAATGCGAGTTCCTCTCTCCATAAACACGCGAAGTTTTATTTTAGTGTTCAAATTTAGCTCTAAATTGTCTGCATGCGCAGGAACCTGCCAGCATTATTTTTTCGGGAACTACGTCACCGCGCATGGCGCAGGACGTTCGCAAGTAGATAGCTCGGCGAGATAAATTAAACAACAATCATTAAGTAATTACACATTCAAACTATTTACAAATAAACACAAAAACTGAAAATAACCACAATAAAACTACAAAAGATAATAATGATAATGATATGTACATTTAAAAAAAGGTATGGGCCGTGGGGCATGGATCCCTTAACGCTGGCTGCGTTTCCTCGCTGAATGGCTATACTGAGCCTTTGAGCGAGGAACGAGCCAGGTCTATTGTTCTTGCTTTGTGGCCGCAAGTTTTTGGGGCTAGTGCCCCGAAAAAAGCTTTGGCACAAGGACCCCATGGACCAAATGTCTCCGGGCCAGACGGCACAAATATGTGGTCAGATAAAATTGACTCATATTCGCGCTGCTTTGCGTTTTCAGCTGCATCAGCAGCTGTCCCAGCCAGCCCTTGACGCTGAACCGTTAACATGGGAGGGGGCTAAAGTGTACGCATGTTGCGTCCCACACTAAGGCCCGCCTCCTCTCCCAAGTGATCAGCGACAGTCTCTTGCCAGGTTCTCTATTTTGTCTCATAAATTTTTTATCCTTAGTCTGACATGCCATGTTTTGTGACCTAATCATCATTTGTCCGAATGATAATTAGCCCTAACATAATATCACTTGCCCTAAAATCGAAATCCCTAAATATAATTTGTCCTAAAATTTTTTGCTATAAATATTACAATCTATATTGTTTAAAAGAATCCTAACGTAATGTATCATAATTTAACTAACCCTAAAATCTAAATACTGACACCCGACTGACACCTGAAGTATTTCCGGGTGGTCATAAAAAAATAACCCTCAGCTACTGACACTCGCAGGATTTCCGGGTGGTCATAAAAAAAAACCCCTAACCTACTGACACTCGCAAGATTTCCGGTTGGTCATAAAAAAAATAACCCTAATCTACTGACATTCGGACAAACATACATTATACAATTTAACACTTAGGACATGTAACTTTAAAGCAAGAAAAATTAAGATATCTAATTATTATAGCACCCGTTATTATGACACAAAGCATTAGAAAAGACAAAATTAGGCATAATAAAATTTCGTATATTCGAACATTATGGATAGTGATGATTATAGCAAACGCGTTAGGGATTTTGAATTTCGGACTAATAATTTTCGAAGAAGAATGGGACTACCCTCTTGCCATCATCACGCACCACGCCTTGAGGCTTTAAAAAGGCGGGAATGCTGATATCGTTTATGGCACCGTGACGAGACAGCCGCCCAGCACTTATTTGGCAAGCAAGTCCATGTACTTAGTCCGAGCTTGTCTACAGCCTTGCCGCACGGACACAAGGAGGGTTTTCTAAGATGGCTGCCATGCCATCTCGTTAGGTTTAATCAACTGTCAAATACCAACATACATGCACTTTTCGTATTTTTATTTTTTTGGTTTATTTATTCCTATTAACATTACTATAGGAATATTGTTTTCTTAAAGGCCATAGTGTTGTGCAGTGCTTTTGTGTGCAAATAAATCAGAAGGGCATAAGTTTCCTACGGGAGATAAATACCGATTATACAGTGGCTTGTAGCCATTCGCAGTGATAAATTTACTCCAGTAAAACAATAGCCTCGTTGATTAAAATATATAAAGCATGGTTTATTAAGCTTAATTAATATTCGTTTTCAGTGTTTTGTAAGTTGAAGTTGATTATTGTACGTTAATAAAACATGGTTCATTTTGCTTTATACATTAATCAACTACAACTCAATGAAACACAAATAACTGCAAGTTAAAAAACCAAATAAAACAGTGTAAACAAATACTAGTACCTTATGTTACCTTTCAATGAGCTTTTCCTTAGTACCAGTGGCTTAAGCGCCTGTTATTGAGCTCAATCTTCAGATTGGCGACTGGTTTCTGGCCGTAATCCATAATAAAATCAATACTTAACACCTCTAAATTATTAGAAATTCAAAAAACAATTATTCTATTTGCGATACGAATCTATGGGATCTGAGTTCTGACAGCTGTTTGGACCTAACGCAACGGCAGCGCTGGCTGAAAAAGCATCGAAAACCCCCAGTGGGGCTCACAAACCGGTGCTCCTAGTTGAAGGCCAACACAAATTCGAAAACTTTCACTGTCGAGAAAAGTAAGTAAACAAATTGAATGAAAAAATTGAAAAAAAAATTGAAACCCCTGTAAAATTTACAATAGTAGGTATATAAATAAATAAATATGCGCCAGACAACACACCTCTTGTAATGGTCTCGAAGTAGGGATTAATATCCCTGTGTGACGAGGTACCACACAAGGAAATCAGCCAGGGGCGTCTCCCAGCACACCCAGACCCGAGTCAATTCAGAAAAGATCGTTTCCTGAATTGACCCGACCGGGAATCGAACCCGGGACACTAAGGAAATCGAGGCGAGAAACCGTGCTACAGCGCACTACGCCAATCGTGTCGTCAATATATAGTAGATGAATTCCTAAGTTGCGAGCTTTTTTTCTATGTTTTTGTCGATGAATTCCTAAGTTTGTTACACAACACAACGAACGGGCACATTGTATAGTCTAAGTAAATATTTAAGAACTTTTGGGAGTCTGTTCATGAAATCACTCAGGTGCTTATTGATATATAAAAAAAATATCACCAAGGAATAATTGGTATAATTCAACTAAAACATTATGTTACAGAAATTAATAGATAGTCTAATATGACCCATAATATGACATTTATAGCGTGTAGTGCTCGAGGATTAAATAATGCGCTATTTAACTTTCTGAAACCGTATAATAAACAGTTACACCAAACTTCACAAGTATTTTTAGATTAATCTCTACACGGTTAGACACAAACTTGTAGAACGACAAACTTCCACTCGGCAGACGGATGCGGAAGTCCTCTACAGTGTTGCTTGCTAGGTGGCTACAGATTAAATATAAAGAGGACCAGATACACTATCCTTAAGTCTTACTGGGTGAGGGCGCTGGCGTCGCCAGGCAAAATTAGGGGTGCGTGTAACATTCAAGCTTCATTCATGACAAGAAAATGAAAAGTTTCTAATTTAGAAAAACACTATGAAGGTTTACTTACTACATTCACCCGTCCGTAATAAATTACGAACGCTGGTGATCATTCAGAAACGCTGGAGGTCTCCGCCCTCGTACAACCCGTTGAGCCTGGGCATTGTTAACATCGGGTGGTGCAGCAATACCTCTTTCCGAGTTTACAGATTCTGTAGGCGTGTGATAACGGCCAGAATCCGAAGTATGACCGCTGACATGGTCACTATCAGACGAATCAGAATTATTATTTAAATTAGTTTCATCCTGATCATTCGCCAAATCTTCTACAAATCTGAGACCTATTGGAGCTAGTTGTCTGTTAGAGACAGTAGTTTCTCTCCCATCAGGAAACCTTATGAGATAATAGTTAGGATTTGCTTCTAACAACTCAACTTCTTCTACAAGAGTATTTCGTATTTCTCACATTATTTTTCATCAGCATTGGCCCCGGTTCCATGAGCCATGATGGTAGAGACACACCATTTCCTGAACGTCTGGGAAAACTAAACATCCTTACCTGTGGGGTGGTATTTGTGGCGGTACATAATAAAGATCGAACTGAATGTAAAGCAGAAGATAGGGCTTGGTTCCAGTATCGTACATCAACATCCTAGACCGCAAGTATAGATGGATTGCTATCCACGAAGTGCCATTTAATCTCTCCACCTGACCGTTACCTTCTGGGTTACATGGAGTAGTTCTACTACAGGCATTATCATTACGAATAAGGAAATCTTTAAATTCTTGTGACATAAAACTGCTTCCTCTGTCTGTATGGATGTAAAGTGGCGTACCAAAAGTTAAAAAAATAATCTGTTAAACATGCTATGACAGCAGATGAAGATACATCTTTACACCTGCGCCTGTGGGTCAAAGGGGAATCTATAATAGTGAGGATGTACTCGTTTTGGGTGTTTGAAGGTGGTCCCTTGAAGTCTATGTTAAGGCGTTCAAATGGTGACGTAGCTTTTATAAGACGGCCTCTACAGTCTGAAAATTTTTGGTTCACCTCAGCAGAAACAGGGCAAGATTGAGTCATCTCTCTGATATCTGCGATACAAAAGGTGGAGTTCGTAAAGCTTCTTCGACAATGGTACACTTGCACAAACTCTGGATAAAGTATCTGCAACAATATTTTGTTTCCTTGGCCGGTAGATTATATCGTACTTAGGTACAAGAAAGTTCAAGTCTCCATCTCTCAATCTTTACATTTTAATTTTACTCGAATGTTTCTAGTTAAACATAAACAAGACAGATTGTTGATCGGTTATCAAAACAAAGTGCTTACCGATTAAGTGATAACGCCATTTTCTTAGGCTTTCAACTATAGCTAAAGTTTTTTTGTCTATAGCTGAATGGTGTCTTTCGGAGTTGTTACGACAACAAAAAAAAATGCGACAGGGCGTCCATCCATTTTGTGATAAAGTTGCCGCCAAGGCGTGCTCCGAGGCGTCGGTTTCAACTGTGAATAACACATCTTCTATAATCGCTGCTAGTGCAGCATTAGCGATGTCAGTTTTATTAGATTTGAATGCTACAATGGCTTCACCTTAAAGTGGGAATGAATAGTTAGTTAGAATACTAACCTTCTCAGAAAAACCATTAATCCATTTCGAGTAGTGAGCAAACATTCCAAGTGTTCTCTTCAGAGAAGCCATGTCTGTCGGTGCAGGTTAAGATAAAAGCGGTTTAAGTCGTTTGCTGTCAGGTTTAATGGCATTGTCTTAATTGTTTAACCCAGTAAACTTATGGATTCCGAACAAAAGTTGCATTTCTCTTTGTTGAGTACAAGTTGATATTTTTGAACACATGACATAAGCCTTTCTAAATGAGATATTTCGAATTGCACCTCTGTTAAAATATTATGCAAACATAACAATCTCCTCTAATAAACTTATTGCCCATCAGAAACATGACTGTTCTACAATTAAATTATACTGCTCTATCAAAACATGTTCTCTAAAAAACTCAGAAGTATATCAAAATGCTATCTTTTTAAATCTATTCACAACTGAAATCTAGTTCGTACTACAGACTTATTTTTCTTAAAACAAAAATACTAATAGCAATAGCATATCAAAAGTACAGACTTGTACACTAAATTGTTCAGTCGTAAAAATATTTTTCTAAAACTGATCTCTAAAGATCTATCTAATTATGTTTCCGACACCAAAATGCACTTTACAAATTTACTATTTGTGTAACTAAAATACTTTTCACCTAAGTGTCATACTTCTTATTCTTCTAATTTATGAAAAGTGTTTTGGGGCGAACTCTTCTGACCGTGCTTCTGGTTCGTACTCGTACCTTTGCAACGACGACGCGGGTGCAAGAGATACAGAGCAATGCGAACTAATATAATGGGCTAACATAAAAATAATTTGACGCCTGATAGTTAAAAAAACGATATTCTCAATAGTACTGCCAAATTTGAAGTCTTCAGGGGGATATGTTCATCTCCCCGTCTGAGCTGCGGAAGTCGGCTCTCCGCCTACCTAAGCGGAAGGCCCCAGGGCCGGACAACATTCTGAACGCTGCTCTCCGCATGCTGCTGAAAAATGGCCTGGTGGCCTTGACCAGGCTATTCAACGCCATACTGCGCACTCACCACTTTCCTGAGTGCTGGAAGACCGGCAAGGTGTTCGTCCTCCCGAAACCAGGCAAAGATAGGAAGCTGCCATCAAGCTACCGACCTATAACGTTGCTGTCGCACCTGGCGAAATTGTTTGAGCGCCTGTTGCTGTGGAGACTGAAACCGTTTCTCACATCGAGAGACGAACAGTTTGGTTTCCGCCGTTTGATTTACTGCCACGTTGCCTCACATTACAAGGCGAGGCCATCCAGTGGCAGCCCAGTGTCACATATAGGCTGCATCATCGACCGCAGGCTGCAAAAAAAAAACTTCCGTTGCGGCCGAAACTCGACACCTATAAGATATACATTCGCCCGTGACTGACCTACGCCACACCTGCAAGGTACGCCCTCTGCTCGCAATCGCAGAAGAAGCGCCTGCAGGTCATACAGAACAAGAGCCTGCGCACGCTGACAGGGGCTGGGCGTTACGTCAGATATGATGTCATGACCCGTGACGTCAGCGTGCCCTCCATAGAGGCATTCGTGGTCCGATTGGCGCGTCGTATATGCGACCGCGCCGACCACGGACCACACCGCCACTTGAACACCTTCGCCTCGCTGCACGCCCGACCACCCGACGACAACGAGCGACCGCTCCCGCGTGCGCTTGTACAGTCGCCCAACACGCCTGAGGCGCGCGCCCACTCCGCCACCTGACCCGAAACTTCGTTTCCGCCTAGTCTCAGGTTTAGGGCGACCACGGGGCAACCGTGGTCCTAACTTCGCCTGAGACCACACAAACACCCGGATATGACGCCTAGCTCCCTTGTTTACCGATTACCGTGTAAGCCGCCACCCGCTAGCTGGTCGTTCACTAGGCCTGACTCAAACGTGTCTCACCCGGTGGGCTTGACCTCGCTGAAGGTCGCCATGTGTGCCAAGGGAGCTAAAAACTAACTATAGAAGCCGTACAAAAAATAAATAATTGAATTATTTACTTTTTTTGAACACCATGGGGGCGTGGCGAGAAGGCGCATGGGCCATGAGCAATAGCTCAATGCCCGAAACCACCCATGGGCGAAGACAACCGATACGATACGTCTGTTTAAAGAAAGATAAAAAAGCTGTAAGAGAAATTAAATCCAATTCGGACCGCAGTGCTACATGCTCGTGCTCAATGCTCATGCATGCGAATAACATTAAAAAATGGGTCTGTCACTGTCAGTGAAAGTGAGCTGTCATCAACAGTCGAACGAACGCGGAACAATGTTATTTTTAGTAAAATAATGGTGTCGTGAAGTGATTAATTTTATTTTTAAATATTCATAATTTCACGCAAATATTTTGGTTTTATGGTTTGCGTGTTTGAACTGCGGTTTAAAAATTTAATTACAATATTTTAAACACTTTTATATTCTTTGCGAAAGTCTGATAAGGGTAATACAAATGAAATGTAATATTCGTGAACTCGCTCAGCTGAGCGATCAACCCTGCTTAATTGAAGGGAGATTAAACTATAAAAAGACAACCAATGGCAGTTATCGCAATCAAACAGGTACGGATAGGGCCTCAAATTATAGACTTTTTATTTTATATTATGCAGAAATTCTGAATGCGTTACATGGCAGGATAACTTGGCTTGCCATTTTTATCATGTAATGAATCATTTCTGAACGTTATCCTAGTAATTATTTGTTACTTAATATGCTTTCCGTTCACTGTAGCCTTGTTCAATGTAAAAGAAAGCCTGATCAAAATTTACTGGCAAGTAAGGCATTAAAATTGAAAATTTTAAATCTCTATTTCTCTTTTTGTGTGTTGACTGCTTAAGTTATTTTACCATAAATATGTTTCAGTTTATCACGATATGGTTCATCCAAACACCTAGTTTCCATTTTCCTTTTATTTTGCAGTGTTTAAGGAAAGATGGTTTCGGCTTATCAACAATTATCTGTTTTATTTCAAGATAAGTGAAATGGGAAAATTTGATACTAAAAATCCAGCTGGTGTTTTTGTGCTGGAAAATTCATCTATACAAATGGAACATGGACAGAGTATACCATTTTCCTTTTCTATATCTTTCATGTAAGCTAAATATTTTGTTACTTGTATTTTATTTTAACTCTTAATTAACTATATGTTTCTAATCATCTGTATTCTTTTTTGGATACAGAAGATCAGGATTAGCTTTTGCTAAAAAAAAATATATTACAATAATCTTAATACTTAATTTTAATGCTCCTAGTGATGAACCAGAGAAACGTCATGTTTTTGCTGCACGTGCTGAAGACAATGTTGTCCAGTGGGTAATGAAGCTAAGACAGTGTTCATATGAATACCTGAGAAATAGGCTTCATACTCTCCAGTCCAAAGTATATTCCATCACAGGCAAGGTGGGCATTTTGCAATCTTTATTAGATTTTATTGAAATATGATGTATAGAATTTATTTACTTCTGAACTTGACTTTTTAAATATTTTGTAGGATCCCCTACTACTCGTGCCCAGGAATGAAGGGGCATGCTTGTGGGCTCCATCAGTTCCATTCTCTACAACACCAGCATGCACAGTGAATACCTCATCCAGTTCTTTTAGTTGTCACCTTCACACAAATGGTGCATTTTCACTTGAAAGGAGTAAGTCAGATGTTCAAGCACATAAACATTTACGGACTGAGTATGTAAATAAGACTACATTTTATACAGATGATCATAAAATAAAAACTGTTGTTAAAAAAGAAGAGACGTCAAGCAGCAGTTTTGCATTGGAGAGGAGTAAGACTGCTGCTATGTTTACAGGAAACTCAAATCCAATTGATGTATCCATTTTTGACAACAGACCAGCATATTCCCGAGCTGCTCCAAGTCCACCGGTTAGGACAAAATTGTCACCATCTAGCAAAAAAACTGAAGAGAACCTTGATGTTAAATTATTTACAGAACAGGGAAAATTGTTATGTGCCTCTGGTATTTTAGATACAACTCCAGTTCCTCCTAAAAGGAAAGTATCTCCAAAGACAAATCATGTCATTCAAAATGTAGGTAGCAGCAGTCAGTCCCATGACTCTAGTGAAGATCTTATTAAGTTTTAAATAGTAAAGTTTATTATGAGTTAGTTCATCCCACCTGCCAATTTATTTTATAGGAAAGCTTGCCTTAATTATTCTGATTATTATCATATATTGTAAATGCTAGTTGACGTTGTTATTTCATCTATCTGTAAGTATATAAATTACTGCTGTTAAAGCTTATCTGCTCACTGATGAGTGAAAGCCTTTCAATCAATAAAATTTAATTTACCAAAACTGAAATTAAGGGGTTTGAACCTTTGTGGCATAGGTCACCACTTCACCAGCCGACATTTTGTTTTCTCTGGGTTTTACCGCGCACGATAGGTTTAAATGGATAGAGGACACAAACAAACAAAAAATGACACATAATAATGTGATACCCTAACTAAAGTGTCACGTTTCCGAATTATTTAAAAGTAAAGATCGATATGAAAAAGATGATGTTCATTAAAAATCTACAAATTTTGACGCAATTGGCTTTTTGCGTTTTTTCGTTAACAAATAACAAACTTTGGGACATTTGAACTATTTTAAACAGTCTGTTATCTTCTTCCGAAATCTCCACACATCCCAACGTCGTCTGGAAGAAATCGCTCAATGCGATAAGGTCACTATTTGCTATCCTATGCTGCCACAAATGAAATAGTATTTTCCTCCTAAGCAATAAAGTAGGTAAGTTATATTTTGTTTTAATATAAAACCTTTTTAAGGTATTTTACCAAAAAACAGGTAAAATCCACAATTACTTTATTATTTGAGCACTTTCAAATGAACACTCCATAAAAATGCGATAATACACATAACCAACGGTTTAAATGTCCTGAAATCTGTTATTTGTTGACAAAATAGCACAAAACGCCACATAATTAGGTGATTTTTAAATAATGTCACCTTTTTTATATCGATCTTTACCTTCAAATAACTCAGAAACCTGACACTTTAGTTAGGGTACTAAATTATCAGACATTTTTTGTTTGTTTATATGTCCTCTACCCATATAAGTATAATATACCACTTTTATCGTGCGCGGAAACTTCAGAAAAAAAAAGAAAATGGCAGAAAGTACCGATGACAGTGTCCAGACAAAAATGTTCAAACCTCTTTCGTTATTCGATAAGCGTTAGGATGTCGGCCATTGTCGGCAAAGCGATTGACTACTGCGACCAGGTTTGATCAAATGAAATAAATTCAAGATAGTTCTTTAATTAAAATGTGATATTTTACCCCTAGCTAATAACAGTTTGTCAATTTAGCGGATTGCCTTTAAGTCCCCATTCAAACTATTTCACTACCATACCAATACACCTACTACGAATTTTTAAATAAATAATAAATAAAAATAAAAATCCGGGACAAATTACATCAAGTTCATCTGACCCCAAACCACAGAATAGATAATAGCAGAGCTTGTACTATGGGTGTCAGAGACTGATAAACATACTTAAATATTTCTATATGGTTACTTATATAGATAATAACACCCGGACACAACAAACACAAATGTTTTTCATGGGTGGGGATCGAACCCACGACCTCCGGTGCTAAAGGCAGGATCGCTGCCACTGCACCAATGGGCTAGTCAGTCAGTCTCATAGTAAATAAAAACGAAGGTTATTATTTATTTTAAAACCATACATGACACGACACGCCATTTGGCATAAACCAAAAATATAGTGGTTTTCCAGCTCTGTCAAACAGATTTGTCAGGAATCAGGACATTAAAATATGATAACTGTGTGATTAATGAAATTACATAAAACAATATGCTTACGCAACATTTTATCCTTTTAGATATCCTTTTAGATCAACTTAAAGGTGCTGTACAATTTATGAAAAATAGTATATAATATATAATTTTTAAACTCTTATTATTTTCGCTTAATATCTTGTAGTCAGAAACGATTTCATTTATTCTGTTTTAGTCTACATTCATAGTGTTAGTAGTAATTAGCCTATAAACTGTCCCACTGCTGGGCAAAAGCAAAGCCGCCATCATTAAGTCTTCGCTACAATGAATGGATATCGGCTTAATCACCATGCTTGCCAAATGCTGGGGGGATTCACAAATCGGGGCAAAATATGTTTCAAAAATCCGGAAACACACTGGCCTGACCTAGGATTAGAACAGAACCTCCGGATTTCGTGCCGAGCTCTGTTAACACTCGGGCACGGGGGCAATTAGTGCCTAAATTCACAAAAATAATACCTATACCTAATAGGTATACACACATTAAAAATATAAAAACGAATATGCGCCAGAAAACACACCACTTGTCATAGTCCCGAAGTAGGGATAAATATCCCTGTCTCACGAGGTACCAGACAAGGAATCAAGCCAGGGGCGACTCCCAGCACACCCATATCCGAGTCAATTCAGAAAACATCGTTTCCTGAATCGACCTGACCGGGAATCGAACCCGGGATACTACGGAAATCTAGGCGAAAAACCGTGCAGCAGCGCACTACGCCAATCGTGTCGTCACACAAGTGTATTGTATTATTTGTTGCCTTTGATTGTCGTTTCGGAATTATGTGAGTTTAATTTTAGCTCACACAAGGTACTTAATGGGCATAGCAATTATTAGTCATGTAATAAAATAAGTAATTAAATTATGCTTTGAAAATACTCATTAAAATAGTGAAATATGACACTGCCCATTGCTATGTTCACTTTTGCCATAAGTTGGCTTGGTTGCTGTTCAAACAGCCTGTAAAATAAAGATTTAGGCACATGTGGGCTCACCCTGTGCTGCGAACATAAGACCTATTTTGTAATGGTTTTGTTAGGGTTTACCTGCTGTCCTCTGTTGTAGATAGGATCAGTCAGATTACTCAATCATTACATAGTGTTTACATAACACGTTTGTTATTCTGTTAAGGGGAGGTGGTTCACAAAACACGTTTTTAGAATTCATTTCTGAAGTAGTAAACAGTGAAATTAAAATCTAATAAAATTTACTGATATGGTTGAGGGGATAATACAGGGAATTCATTCGGTGGAAACATGATTTGATAAAGTTGCTCGATAGAATAAATTCACAAAGTTACCTCTTTTCGTGACATTTTGTCTTCTATTTTTGGTTTTATTCCTAAAATAATTGATCTGTTAATATGGATCCTTTACCACAACAAAGCTTAAAGATAACTGAAGGGATTTCATCCGATGGTTTTTTTTTATTACATCTATTAATTTTTTAATCGATTATTTTAGTGATTTTTGGTCCGCGTGGCGCCCACTGTTGTGTTAGTTTCCTTCGGGAAATGTTGTGCAGAACCACCTCGCCTTAGTTAATATTTGATGAAAACATTCAGCATTTGTACTGACATTATATCGAAACCAACCTTCTATAATAATGTAACGAACCCAACCTTTTCTGTTAAAATAATTGCTGGAGTTGGATATTATGATTATATAACATTATAAAACTATACTTTTATGGATTTTTAACGTTTATTTTTTAGCCTGCTGTCTCTTTAATTATGAGAGTAGTAGAAGTGAGTAGCTACTATTACGCCGCAGACTCTGAAGTCAGCGGACGCGGGGCGGCAGCGGTAATAGCAGGGAGCGGCACGTTTCGTTCTATGCAAAGATATGGGGCTGGCCTCAAAGCCAGTGGCGCAGCAAGCATAGATCGGGTCTGCGTTGCTGCGGCGCCGCCGCCCCCGCCCTGCTGACTTAGTATCCGTGGTCTTATAGTAATTGTTTATCTATATTGTGTATCACCAAAAGACATTTTATGCATGTGATATTGTGTTTGACTAATTTAAAATTATGTGTAAAATCGATGTCCATAATATGCTTATCACATGTTTCACTTTATATTGTATGTTTTAGTATTCTAGACTTTAAATGGTATAAAATATTGTGATGATTTCATCCTCCTGATAGTATTTTAAAATAAGGAGGTATACTTAATTTAAAACCTGTAATGTGCAGTCAAGTGTAAGAAATGTTCCTATGTATCCTTTAAATTATTGTAACGTTTATTAATCACATTATACAATATAGGTATGTACTAAAAAATATTTATTGGATTGGATCTGCATACGACTGTACAGTAATATAGGTATAGTCACTATTTTTAGGTTTGTTGACATTGATCAATCAGTATAAACTCTCAAGTTGAAAACCATCACAATCAAAACAAATAATTGTATGTTTTAATTTTTAACAGGGACATTTGAAATGAAGCCGTCGTAGATTGATAATTATATTTTTATCGGAATAATTCTATATTTTTTTATCGCATTTGTATAATAAAAATTCCAAGGGAGGTACAAAGTTTTATCTATTACCTACTATAAGTTTAAGCACATCAACCTAAATTGGAAATATTATAACCATTTAAAAACCCTTTTGGTTTATTTTTTATCAAAAGGGAAACGCTCTGACAAATGGCGCCCGACGTGGGGTGACTGAAATTGCTCTGAATATTTTGTTTTCACTAGCGACATATTAAGATAGCTATTTCGGCATGGCATGGGCCAAGTACTGAGCCACCGTAGATTCAGAATTATTTTTTTGAGATTATATTTTTCATCAGTTTCTGTGAAGGGATATACAGTCCAAGATATACTACGTGTCTTAAAGGGAAATTATAAACTGAGCAACTAAAAATAACTAAAATAGCAACAGAATTTTTATGTGAGCAACAAAGTCAAAGACAAGTCGCCACTTTATGAATATTTAGTCGCTAAATTTTTCTTTTAGTTGGTTAGGTTAGTATGTTGCTCAATTAAAGACGACCCTTTCTTAAAATGGGTTTCATATTTAGTAAGGAAACTTGATTTATTTAAATAAGGTTTGGCAATTAAGGAAGACTCATAGGCAAGGTTAAAATTAAAATAAAATTCACATTATTTAAAAAATACGTTATGTATTAATACAGCATTATGTTGTTCATGCATTCCTTTATTACTAATATGTTAAAACTATCCTATAACGGCACAGTTAACATAACTGTGCCGCTTACATTCGAGGCACGAGGTGTCCAGTAGTGTACCCAAGGGGCTTGACAAGTTAGGAGGGGGATTTACGTTGGATGAACCGTTAATTCGCAATGCAACTGAATCGAGGACGCTCTACTGAAAAATTCGCGGAGACGGCTCAATCGTAGTCCATATGTAGGTACCATAGGCCACTCCTCAGTTCACGTCTCGCTAGCTATAGAATGATGTCGCTGCCCCTTGGCCAAAAGCTAACTTTTAAATCAATTACGATTTTCGCTATAGCTAACGCAACTTGTCTACAGACCCTGGTCTACATTGTACATAAGTGAATGAATACACATGTATTCTTCGCAGTTACTTGTTAAATAATTAATTAGGCGGAGCGTCGATGCAATCATGAGACCTTATCATGAAACACATGTGGACAGGATTTTCATTACAAGGGTTTTATAAAAATAATATTGTTGGTTAGTAGCACTCTTGAAACGTTGAGAATTAGGTACTTATTTGAAAAAGCCTAGTTATCAGTTTGAAAAACAAACTCATTCTGAAGTTTTCTTCGTAAAAAATAGAGGAAGGGAAAGTACTTTTAGATGTGTTTCGTGATTAAAATGCTTTGCAATCGACCCTCAGATCACATTTCAAAAACAAACTCTAAGAGTCACTAAATATGAAAATCTATAGATGTAATTGTGTTAAAATATTTTCTTTACGTCATACTTACTTATATAACTACAGATGCCAATTTTTAAAACAGGGTATATACATTGTATAGTGACCCAGGACAAAAATAAAGTTTTGTACACATAGGATGCCTTTTTGCATGATTTACAGATTTTCAAATAAAACAAATATTTTCCATAATTATCTTAACTACCTAAGTACTCATAAAAACGACATTCACCCTTTACAAAAAACTGGTTTGGTGGCGAATTAGTACCTACATTTAGGGTAAGCGTACTTAGCTATGCAGCAACTTTTGTTCGATACAATTTAGATATAATTACCAAAACAAAATAATTAAGATGTCTACGAATAGTCATTAAATTAAATTAAGTGATCACCATAATCAATATTGGCTGAAGTAGCTGCATTAATTGAGAGATTTGTTTGGTTACAGCTATGGTGTTTTAAATCCATTAGGATCCTTATAGTGAGTATAGGCACAGAAAGGTATGTAAGTATAATAATCCAACAAAGATGCACTATAATGCACACAACATATTTGTATATAGGTAGGTATGCAATAAGTGAGAAGTATAATTAAACATGCACACCGCCCAGTGCAACTTTCACACTCAAGTTATGTTCGAGGTGGTCAGATTACTTGGAGATGCAGCATGAAATTGCGTTTGCACGTCCCGTTAGGCCAGTTTGCTGCCAGAACCGAGCGGATATGCAAGGAAAATCAACTATTAAGAGTGTGCGTTGCGCGACTACTCTACTGGCGAATTTCTCTTGCGCACTCGCTGCGTTCTGGTAGAAGGAGAGCCGACAGCGCTGAGGAGTGGGCCTGGGCTACTGTTAGTTGCCGCCATAGTCGCGCAGCTCGCGGTTGCCCAGCGGGTGCGGTGGCCGGTAGTTGTGCAGCAGCTCCATGGCCTCCTCGCCAGCCGACGCCTCTCCGCAGCGCAGCTTCCGCATCAGCGCCAGCTGGAATGATAAGGCGTTCAACGTCAACATCAATAAAAGGCATTTACCAAGATTACAATCTAACAATAACATGGATTGACCTTGTTTTGATGGGAGTGATGTTGATATTTACACACACAAAATTTCCTACTGTTAAATACTGGTACTGGTACGAGTATGTATGTATGTATGCACTCTGAGTTCATAAAAGTACCTGCGTGTGTGACAGAACATACCATCACGACATTATCCCAAACGGGGTAGTCAAGAGGCAAGTGACTGTGTCGTCATGGTGAACGAAACACTCAGAAGCCCACTTTTCACCAATGGTATTAGAACCCAACGTGGTAGGTGGTGAGCCTTCCGCCGCTATCCGGGTTGATTTGTGTGACTGAAAACATATAATATTTACTGTCTCCATTTTAAAATGTCTGTGGTCCATAGTGTGTTACTTTTACTTTGATTGTTTTCATCCAAATGAATAGGTATTTCGAAAGTATTCTAAGTAGGACATGCGGCGAACGGTCGACAATGCTTTTTATTTGTGTCCGTTTGCGCATCGGAAACCGGTATTCGCACACAAACTTGATTCGAGGAATAGATTTATCCTTATTGCAGTTTTAAGTTGTTTCCTCCCACCGTATTATGGTTAAATTCGTCTTAAAATGATTCCGACTAAACTTTCACTTACGTATTGGTCTGACTTCTGAATTTACATTCGCGCTATGATTAATGTATCGTAGCCGTAGCGTAGCACTTCTACTTATTCGCTTTTAAATAGAACCTCTCTTATTTTTCCAGGCTGCGTTAGGTACGTTATGTCACAACTATGCGACGAGTCGACGAGTGTTTTGTTTTCAATTATATAGGTACCTACTGGTATTTGGAACTTATGATAATGCTGATTTGTTTCAGACCTTGAGTTTAATTTTTAAAAAATTTAATTAAATATTATTTTTATAAATAAATAATAAATGAATCTGAATCTTATTATGGAATACTAGCTTTCCGCCCGCGGTTTCGCCCGCGTGAACTTCATCGTTACATATTTTGGCCACATTACAAATCTTTATAAATTGTACCCAATTGTGTTATTCTAATATTTTAGCAGTATTACTGTAAAGTTTCATCTAAATCCGTTCAGTAGTTTTTGCGTGCAAGAGTAACAACATACATACATCCTCTCAAACTTTCGCATTTATAAGATTAGTAAGATAAACGATTGCCGTTAGAAAATTTGCTTCACTGAGCCTATCGCCTAAGATCGTGAATCGGGACTCTTACTTAAGTATGAACACTATTACTTCGTTATTATATGCTACGGCGCACAAAGGGTACATCAATGATCAAATAGAAGTAGTTCCAGTGCCAGCTATGTAAGTTAATAGTTACAACTGACCTGTTCCCCGGAGACTTCGACAGGATCTTTGAAGAGTATCCAAGTGACGGACTCGGTGCAGGGCGGCGTGGTGAGCGAGCCGGGGTACGTCCAGTAGGCGCT
Source organism: Udea olivalis (assembly GCA_947369235.1). Taxonomy (NCBI): domain Eukaryota; kingdom Metazoa; phylum Arthropoda; class Insecta; order Lepidoptera; family Crambidae; genus Udea; species Udea olivalis. The sequence continues at coordinate 9,685,489 of OX376341.1, read as the reverse complement.
GCGCCGGGGCAGCAGCCGCGCCGGGTCCAGCGGCGTCGACATCGTCACCTTGTCGCCCTTGTGCGTGATGTACGGCAGCAGCTGCACCACTTTCTCCAGCTCCTCATTCTTTGATCCTACCTGGAATATCAAGTCATAGCTTAGCTAAATGTACTTACAATTATATATTTGTAAACTGCCTTGCGGTATTTTCGTGGGGATGTTTTAATCAATTAAAACTTTATCCTTAACGCATATACGACTGAACAGACTTTGTTTCTAACTAATCATTATCAGTGGCCTTTGCGTCTGTTACAGAGACGGTTTATACAGTGCCGTTTTAAGCATTTCTAATCATATCCTTCATTCGTTGAACAACCATAAAATGGCTTATATCGAGGCTCAAACAAGGTTTGTGAATGGTTTTATCCAAACTACGAAATGATAATAATATTTTTAGATACTGTGAAAATATCTATTAAGACAACAATCTAGATTTTTAATTTCGTTTCAAGACTGCTTCCTCTTTTGGATCGTTACAACAACGCACCTACCTACATATTTTGGTATGTACAAGACAATTAACTCCATGCAGTACATAGGTAAATAAAGTACGCATTGCATGCCATCAACTATTCTTGCATGTGCACTAGTTCGCACCTAAAAGGATTGCCTTCGCAAGGCTTCAGTGACGTAAATCTCTCAAACCTATTGTTCGTAATTTGTTGTTTACAGTACAAACAAAAATCTACGTTGGTATTTCCTTTATCAAGACTATCTACCAATTTTTCTAAGCATTTTATAATTTATTCATAATTATTAACTTCTAAAAGAAGGACTTGTGACTTGTGACGCTTTCAATGACTTTGGGAAATCTAACTACCTAAACTTAGGTTTAAATTTATTTTGCTATCGCTGCGTTGGTACATGTAACCATGTTGATATTATGACCTATGATAGATATTATATCAGTGCAGTATGTACAGTTCACGAACGAAGTTTATTGGCTATTTACTATCTGGTATTAAATTCGTCATTTTTTAATCAGTGTTACAAATGCATGCATGGACAAAGATGAATGAGAGAAAGTGTTCCTCTCGGCACCATCAGAGAGAGCTATTTGAAGGATTTGTAATTGGGTGTCCACTGCTCAGTCGGTTAGTGCCTGTACACGTCTATTGTGCTTTGAAATCGCACGTGCCATTATTGTTCATATGACGGAAATTCTCAATCATGCTAGCGTTCATTCAGTTTGCGTCATGCGGTTACTATAGGGCGTACATCGGTGCGAAAAACCGACCGCGGTAAAAAACTATCATCCATTCCGTATTTATTACTTATTCAAACGTTACATTCAACATGATTGATTGTCATATTACGTCATTTATTCGCATTTAGGTAAAGGTAAAGGATCGTACCATACCACAGTCACTTTTGTTATTCAGTGTCATCATGAGTATTTTAATAGTAACCTGCTACCCTAGCTAATAGTTAAGTACTTAGTTGAGAGTTACTATCTTAAAGTTCTACTTTAACAAAGACATAGGTAGGTATAGGTACTTGTAACTTTGCTGAACTTTGTTCAGTACTTTGCCGTGAACATAGGACAAAGTCATATCGCTCATGTATTGACTTTTATTTAGTCTACGGGCTTACTATTAATCGACCTTAATCTAAGAAATATGTTATAATAACGTATATTTTTTGTTTGAACGGTATACTTACTAAGATTTATTAGTTACATCCTTAGTTTGTATAGTCACAGGGTAGCAAGGGTAAAGAGGTATTCTCTAGGCATACTCGAGTTGATGACGAAGATAGGTACTTTTATTCCTCCTACACCAACTCTTCTTTTATTCTGAAGACTTAAATGTAGATACGCCAATTACTCACACGCCTATCGCGATTATTTTAGCATAGCATTATTATATGTTAGGGTTGCGGTCAGGAAAGGATAATTTCACCACTGGACACTGGTAGAACTCCCTCTATTCCTGCAGCATGCGGCTTACTCACTTAGATAAAATTTCCATCAATCGCTGGCAGTGCTTAAAATATGGATGAAATTCCAATAAACGTTACTGACCATTAGCAAAACTCCTAAGACCGCTAGTCCGTCAGCTTTCCCCGCAGCTTCGGTGAAGCTGTTGTATTTGGTGGTGTTCCAGTGCACCATGTGCAACTCGCCGGAGAAAGAGCTACCGTCAACGGTGTGTTCAGAGCCCTCACCGTCCACCGCGCCCCAGTGGCAGTGCCACTGCTCCAGCTTGTACACATCCTTCCCGAGCGGGCCACCTCTTAATTCTGTAATGCAAACAAAATGTTCAAAATATGTTGAGAATGTCATAAACGAGTAAGTTACGCAAACAATAATATTACCTTGCGACCTCTATAAAACCTGTATCATCATCATCATCATCCGTGTGGTCTATCCCGGTTGTGAACCCACACCGGTGTGTGGGTCCCAGGGTCCGCCTTTCTTATTTTCTTGGCCCACTCTGCGCGGTCTTGTGCATCCTCAGTGGTGAGTCTGTTAGCACGCATGTCATCCTTAACGACGTCGAGCCACCGCTTCTTGGGTCGACCTCTTCTACCGGTACCTGGCGGGGGCGGCATGGCCAGACATTTGTTGTCCACGTAGTTTACCGATCTTCTTAGACATGACCATACTAGCGAAGGCGGCACTCCTGCAGCTTGTCTGCGATGTCGCGAATACGAAGGCTGCCACGGATGTGGGTGTTCCGCACGCGATCTTTGCGTGAGACTCCACACATCCACACATCCACCGCAGCATCTTCATTTCCGTGACGCGCAGCTCCTGTTTGTGTCGCTCTAGTAACGGCCATGTTTCACTGCCATATAAAAGGACAGGACTAATGATGGTTTTATAGACCTGCCCCTTCAGCTTGATCGGCATTTTGGGGTCACAAATGAAACCAGTCACGTCACGCCATTCGGCCCAAGCCGCGGAAATTCGGGCCCTGACGTCGCTGTCGATATCCCCGGACGCTCTTAACACAGATCCTAGGTATTTGACACGGTCCGTGCGCTCGACCAACGCCTATGCGGACGGACGGACTGGAGATTTGTGGTGTTGCAGGCCATGTACTCCGTCTTCGCCACATTATGTTTCTGACCACCGTTTTCAAGTGAATTCTTCCACTTATTCACCCGTTGTATCAGCCGTCCCCTGTACAAATTTGCTAGCGCAATATCATCAGCATACATGAGCAACCAGGGTGGTTGCTCGTGGTGGTCTCGGATGCTGTTTGACAGAACGTCTAATATTACGCTGAACAGAAACGGGCCAAGCACGATACGGAGCTTTGGTGTACTCCAACGGTAACTATGGAACTGGAATCGTGTATGTCCCGGGGAGTGCCAACATAGACCTCGGGAACGGCCCTGGACCGCAGCGCCCAACCGCTCATCACACGAGGGACACAGTCAAAGGCCTTCTGCATATCTAAGAAAAGGAGATGCAGAGGTGTATTCTTCAGTCTGTATCCCTCCATGAGCGTTCTTAAGGCAAATACGGGGTACATGGTCCCATAAGCCGGTCGAAACCCATACACTGACACTCCGAGATTGTGCATTCCTGTCGAATCCGAAAGTCCACAATGCGCTCGAGGAGCTTCATGGTGTGGGACATAACCTTTATGCCGCGATAATTGCTGCCCTTCTGCACCGAGCCCTTGCCTTTGAAGACCGGCGTGATAATGCTCAGTCTCCATCTTCCCGGTGAGGAGAATGCAGTGAAACCTTTATTAATAACTTAATGTGCGATTGAGATGAGGATGGGTTTCTTGTCGCCGCTCCTTTATGTTCTTTTTATAAGGTAGAATGTTTTTGCTCATGAGTTTTATCAACCCCACCACTGCTCCCTCATATTTTAGGAGTGGTCGACTATAGGGAAGGTTTCGGGTCCTGTAAGTGTTGTTTTAGATTTTAACTTTTTCGTTCACAAGTAGTTCTATAGTCGCTCGTGTTTTGGTGATACCTTATAGTGTCTTAATAAAATAGGGCGCGTGTATGACTGGGATAGTCAGTGAGTCATCGTGAGGGGAGCCGTCTGGATCGATGGAAATGCAAATTGGATCGTATTACTGCGTGGACCCACACTTCCGTTTGCAGCGGTAGACAATTGGCCAACTTTATGTTTGTATGCGCTTCATTGCCTCGCATTTCCGAAACGCTGTTTGCTTAGTTAGGGATGTAAAGTTACTCCTAAGTGGTAAGTAAGAAATCGTAGAAAACAAAAGTAAAGCATTTGCCTTGCGGTAAGGGATGAGAAAAATGTAACTTCTTGCGTGAATAATGAGTCGATAACGGTTAGAAAAGCTGGGTTAAGATTTGACCGGTCTGTCCTTCGGCATTTTGAAAATGTCAATTATGCAAGGTGCTTCATGCACGCAAGGTCTGAGACGGGACCAAGAACAGTCTGCGCCTTCGATGATTAGGTACCATGGCAAAAGGTAAATACTACGATAACGATGTGTTCAATGTTAGGATGACGTTTAAGTCTTGGCTGACTGACTAACTGGCTGCTCATATTTACCGGAATCAAATCCATTTTCGTCGACTCGCCAGCAGTAGCCGGGGTTGACGACGGAGCGCGTGTGGTTGACGGAGTAGCGCCACTGCAGCGCCGGCGCACTGCCGCTGCTGCTCGCGCGTGACGTCACGATGTCCACCGGGCTCTGGCGGGTGCCTCGCGCTTCGGGGAACTTCTCCTCCCATGTAGCTGGTCCTGCAGAACAAACAGATGGCATTTATTAATTTTGTTTTCTTTTCATATTCATTTCAATTTAGTCAGCTCTGAACCATATTGCTTTAGTTTGGTAATTATAACGTATAGAAAATAAAATACAGTATGACAGTGTAGCATCAATGCGTATAGCATTATTATTGCGGTACACACGTTTCTGCCACATGATTTCTGATATTTTTATAACCTTCAGTTTTTTTCGATACATACCTAAATTGTTCATGTCAATTTATTCCGTAAATACATCACTGTATGACTCTTTGTTCAGATTTCGCATAAGTAATTATTATATCTGAAGTTATGGAAAGCCGAACATAAAAAATCGGTCCTTTGTGGAAAGAAATGCGGCACTGAACTAAATTATTTTTCGCACTAATAAATGGTAGACCTACGTCAAACAACTATATAATGTTAACAACATTATTTAACTAAGGCCTTTTATCTTCCGTAACCAAATTACTACCTACTTACGGAGAAAAAAAGACTTGGTTTGTGCTGTGAACGGTGTCTGTACCTGATATTTATCCACGTGATTAAATTACGCGTACAAATTACAATGTTTTCTTATATATTTCAAGGCTGTCGTAAGGTATACGAATATTCATAAATAATAAACTAACTTTGTTTTTTCATATGAGTAAGTTATCTACTTTTCAGAATAACGATAAGTCGTTAGTATCTAATGATGAGTTAAGGCTCATCATTAGGTACTAACGAGTACCTGGCGTGAACATCAAAGGCTATAGTTTTATTTTCGTGCTATTCCATAAGATAGTAAAAGTACATTACAGGAATAATTTTAATATTAATCATTTTAACAATTTCTTTAAATGTGGTGTTACGCTTAAAAAGTTCCGTAATAATGTAGTAAAAATAGATAAACTCTATCTAGAATAGAGGAGTAGAGTAACAGTTGAGGTAGGCTGCAAGCTAGGTACATTCAGTATTCTTACTAGTATTCCACCCGCGCTTATCGTTATTTGTTATAGCAAAATTACATAAAATCTTCATAAATTGTAACCTATGTGTTATTCTGATGTCTAAGCTGTATAACTGTAAAGTTTCATCCAAATCCGCTCTGTAGTTTTTGCATGGAAGACTAAGAAACATACATACATCCTGACAAACTTTCGTATTTATAATATTAGTAAGAAGTAAGATACAAGTAAGATTGTTCCAAGTATCCACTCATCTTGCTTACCTTACGTTTGATTGATTTTGATTTTTGATACCTTAAACTGAATGTTACTATAGTTATTTTTGATAGCGGTAGGAGCGAACCAGACCTTATTGCATTATTTTGGACACATACGAGTACGTTAGTTAGCTACATACCTAAGGATATCACATCACAGAATAAATGTGTTTGATCTTTTCATTGAAAAGGAATGTTATAATGAAATGATAAATTTCATGGTAGCAGACGAAGAAGAGGATTTTGCTTTTGGGGGACCTTTTACTAGCAAGTCAAATGACCTATTATGACATATTTAAATGGGATTTCAATTTTAATTCGCTTCAGTTTTAATAAAACAAGAACTATATCAGCGTTACAGCACAGCTCGCCGCGGCATGTGCCATGCAGGTTGTTCAAGAAGTGATAGTGTCACTAACCGTTATCTTATCAGCCACCGTTAAAGAACGAAACAACACATTTTCTCGCTAGACGTTTTTATAATGACTAATAATCATTTACAAGTGAATTTTACGTCTAAATCTTCCGGCGTAATGTTTTGACAGTGAGATAAGGGTTGCTCGTATATGTTACAAAAAAGATGAGAGGATGAGAAGTGCAAGTTTGACTCACGCACTGAGGGTTCCGTTCCGTACTTTACTGAGAACATTTCTGCGTATGTATTTACATGGAAATGTGAAAATGGGAACCATTATTTTATTCGGTATTTTACTGGGTTTTAAGAGTTTTCGGTATTAGAAATAAAACAAAATTTCACCAATTACAATAATTTCTATGTTTAACGTTTTTGTTGTTTATTGTAAGTTTTTCTTTATCGTGTGTATTATATACGTGCGACGTTATAAAAAAATTACACTACCTATTTCCAATTTTACGCTTTGCATATTTTAGAGATAAGGAAAAAAGGTAATATTTTTTAACATCGTGAGTTAATTGTGGGTTTGAAACTACACAAAACAACCGGAAAAAACTGGATATGCAATTGAAGCCATTTCCTTATTTTGATCTTATTTATCCATAAAATTGTTGTGAGTGACACAAACAAAATCTCAACTACTAGAAATCCTTCAGTATATTGGCAACGGATCCCTAAAGCACCGTTATGATTAAATTTAAATACGGATACGTGTACGTACATACACCCGTACTCTAACACGGTCATAAGGATAAAAGTGAAACGTCTACGCGACTAGTAAAAAACGACCTAATCCATTGAGTACCTACCAAACGCTTCTTTACTACATAGACCGTTCACAGTGCCGGATTAAGACTACTTGATGCCCTAAGCAAACTGGTTCTGGTGCCTCCTAGGACGTGATGCGCAAGCAACGGCTTGTCCTAAGCATGTTTCTGGTGCCCCCTAAGACGTGACGTTCTAAGCAATTGTTTGTCCTAACCAGATGCTTACGCCCTAAGCAAATGCTTAATTTGCTTTAGGGTTAATCCGGCACTGATCGTTCATGTTTACTAATTATACAGGACAATTAATCTACTAATGAGATAACAACAGGTTTTTAACCTCACGAACTCCTTTATCCTCCATTATTTTTTAATATCGTAAAATGGACTCGTTCATACACTTAAAGCACATTAACACTTTATTAAAATTGCAAGTTATAAATGTTATAATGTTTTAATATTATATTATAATACACAAATATGTAGATTATGACACTTAATAAATACATTAAATCCTTTGATCACTTTGAAGTACTTACTTACTAACAGCATTTATTTTTAATTGTTAAACTTCCAATAGCAATATGATCATGATAGCATAATTCATTAAATTCATGACCCTATTGTTTCTACAAACAAGTAGATAATCGTTTGCCTAAATCGGTTAATTAAGGTGTTAATGCAGCTATTCTCAATAGATTATGGAGTGTGGCAAAACGAATAAGGAACGGTCTTTGTACCATTTCTGGTTCACTCACACACGTGATTTGTTTACTGTGATGTTACGTTACATTATATACCTTGATTATTATTTACCCATTTTTCATCCCTCCTTCCTACTATGAAAGACATAAACCATATCTCAAGCCTACACATACCTAGCACTTTGCGCGTAGTATGCGGGTTATTAGCAAATTTTGTCGGCAATGTTATGTCCAAGCTGTGGTTTACTGTACATCCTCTACTTGACATTACAGTTTGTGACCATTGTCCTTCATAAAAGAACCCCTCTCGGAGTAGAGTAGGAATTAAGAAATCGTCTGCAAATACGTAATCTATGTAAGCCTACGTCAAAAATTCGCTCACCGCAGTTGACTGGCTTATTTGCATAACCTAACAAGAGTCTAAGATTTTGCCATTCATACTGATGAACGATGATTATTCAAACGGCAAAGGAACAATAGAACCACTAGCAAATGCTATTTGTTCGAAACGGCTCGCTTAAAGTAATTATGGTAACTCTCCTTTGAACGTTGTCATTGACGGTTTGCGTAACTGAGGGCCTCTACCATTTTGGTAAACTTTTGCAGAATTCTAAAACTAGTCTGTCAATTCACACCATTTAAAATAATTCATGTTGCTTTTTGTATGCTTTGTGGCAAAGACGTGAAAGGTAAATGCCCGTACTCAAGAAGGTAACTCTACTCTAGTAATATTCTGTTCTAGAGTGGAAATTTGGCAATGCCAGTTTGTACAAAAACGTCACTTAGTCTCAAGTACATAATACGTCTGAGTAACTTCGTAGAATACGAGCCTAAATGTGCAAATGAGTAGATATACAAACTCATTTCGTAATTACTTTATTAAAACCTAATTCGTTTTGTACTCAGTTTTTCAGTATTCTCGAATTCATGGAAGTTCAGTTAGGTATTTGGTATTGATACAACAATCTACTACCTACTTGAAAAGAAAAACACTTAATCAACTAGGTACGTAGTAGTTAACTAAAACTTTTTCACTAGTTGTCTATTGACGGTTACTGATCAAGTGATCCGAGACAAAAGGAGCGGAACAATAATTTTTTTTACTTTCTTTTTTTCTATTTTTTTACTAGAAATCGCTCTCTAGCGATAAAGCCGCCGAAGTTGTTCAAATTGTTTATTTTGTTAAATATTACAGATTTTTTTTTTTAGCGCAATAAAGTATGTAGATACTATCTATCGACTCCTGTAAACTGAGTTATTTAACAAAATAATTTGCGTAAAGTTAAATTAATAAACATCAGTCCGTTGGAGCCTTTATTTAAAAAAACGCAGAAACTATAGACTCTCTTAAACCTCATACTCGAACAATTTATGACGCCGTTTGCATGTCGATGAGCTGAAATAAAACAAATAAACACTGTTCAGGTAAGTTATGTTTTTTCCTTGGTATGGATGGACAGATATTGATGTACTTACGTAATTATCAGCTAATACTCCTATGTTTTATAAAAAAGGTAAAATTAAAATAGGTTTTTTTTTTTTAAAGTATGTGAATACGCTTGATAAGGTAAAATTTGGAGATTCTCTCTCAAGCAACTGTAACTGCTAAATGCTGTGTACCCAAATTTATATTCACAATAAAAAATTCATTTCATTTCATTTCATTTCAAAGTAACTGACTACATTTAAGTGTGATTTAATTCACATCTGCCATCCAAGAGCATCAAGGCGCCATGTTTACCTTCTTGAGCAATAAATAAATAAATAAGAGGTTTTTTAGTCACCTACAAATACAATTTATAAGTCAAGTAAGTAACTAAAAAGTTCTTCCACAGAAAGGATTGGCGCTAAGGTTATTTCTGCAATATTCAGTCGTGTCAATAAAAATGATTAGAAAACGGCGATGTCACCTATTGAGACCAGTAGATGATCGCCGGATGTAATGAAGATTGATTGATGTTATTTGCTCTGTCGCCAAAAACAATATTGGTGCGAAATATAGGTACTCATAAACGTCCAGCCATCATTCGAATAGAGATAGTGGAACGGATCGGCAATTCAATCAATCAACGAAAGGTCCATCAGACTGGTTAGGGCAACGCAGTTGGCTTGTGAATATAGGGCCCTATGTTACTGCTATTGCCTATCTTTCGTATTTTTCTTCCGTACTTCTCTAAGGCGTCGTAGTACGTGGGTTCGATCAGCATATGAATGAATATGACGAACATGAGTGTTTGTTCTGTGTCTGAGTGTTTATATGTATTTAAGAGTATTTAGATATAGGTAAGGGTGATTATCAGGCTCTGACACTCATTTACAAGCTGAACATAGTTTAGGGTCAGATGATCTTTGTGTTAAGAGTCTACGATATTTGCTTAAGTGCAGTGAAAATGATTGGTAGAGTGATATTTATCTTCTTGAAGACTGCGTCAGTCAGAGTTGTCATTTTCAAGTCACACTGTAAGCAAGCAAAGAAAGATGCAAGAGCGGTTATAGCTTTGAACGGAACAGTTTTTGCAACGTGCAATTTATTTAGTTGCTATAATTTCCGTCTTGCGGTCAAATTTACTTTGACAATCAACCGCGGTAATAAGGTCGGGTGTACACTGTCCTCCCGTGTTCATTTCATGTGATGCGGCGTGAATGTGTGGTTTATGTAAACAATGATTAATCAAACGGAGGCGTTTGTCATTGTCGCTCGGAGCCGCGCTAGTTATCGTGAGGCGACGCTGCGTGCCGCGCGACTGCCAGCGAGCCCGCGAGCCGGCGACCTCGGCCTTGTTATCTCGAATGGATTTATTTTATCCAGTTTCGTACCATTCTGAGTGCCCTCGTCCAAACAGTTGCCGTAAAATTTTGCTAATTGCTTTTTTTAAATGGTAATCGCTCGTATCAAAATAAGAGTTGCCGAAACCTTGTGTGGATGTCAATGGCTACAATAAATAATCATATTTTCTTTGCCTAATGATGAATGCTGGTTTTCTGTAGATTGGTAAGGAGTGCTAAGCTAAGTCAACTAGTGATGTACAAACCTCGAGGCGTCGAGTTCTACTTTTGAAGCTTCGAGGCGGATTAGCCGGACTCAGTGAGCTCGGTAGGCACGTAGACCCGGGCCCAGCCGAGATCGTGCTCCCTGAGCCACGCATCGAGGCTTCAAAAGAGTTCGATCCTTTAAAAGAGCTCGAACCTATCAAAAGAGCTCAAGCCTTCAAAAGAACTCGAGTCTTAAAAGAGCTCGAGACTTCCTAAACCTTTTCACTATAATATTTTTCAAAGTCTTTTTCGGTTAGGTTAGGTTACCTCTATTTTACAAAATACTTCTGGTCACATATATTATATCCCACAAACACATATTTTATTGCCTGCTTTGAAAAGGAAGACTCCAAACGGAAAACAAACTTGAGCGCAACTCGCCACGTAAAAACGTCTGGAGCGCTAAAAAAGACTCGAGCCCTGAAAAAGCCTCGAAATCGATCGAGCTCTAAAGAAGGCTCGAGTTCTGTAAAGACTCCCGAGTTGTCGAGCTTCATACACACGAGGCGAGCCCTGTCAACGACACGGATCTCTAGACAAAAGGACTCGGAAGGCTCGAGCCTCGTACATCACTAAAGTCCACCCGAAACAGTTTTAGGAACGTATCAAAGGGTGCCCCATAGCGGGGCGCGGTCTACTTGGCGCATTACTACAAGAGGGCAATCGGACATAAACATAATGACCTTGATTCGCTGTAAACTGTCAGCATACGTAAAATAGCGTCTTCTTTGTTCAGATACTTATGTCGCTAAATGATGTTTTCAACTGCTAGTTTTGTTGCGTTCAGCGTGTACAAGTAATCAAATAGATACTTCAAAGAAACGCTACCTGCTACACGCCTAGAGAATTGTATACAATGTAACACAGGTGGTCATACAAACTTGATAATTTATTTAAATGATACTGTAATATTTTGTTTGTGCAATAAAGTTTATCTTATTTTATTTTATCTTATAACTGCATTAATGTACAAAATGTGTATGGTACTACGTTCTTATGATGACAAATGTAGAGCCTACATTTGAACAAAGCAAACATTTTATGAATTAGTATGTTTACTCTAACTTTTATATTTCTATTCTTTGCTTCGGCTACAGCAGAGCTTAATTAACAACAAATGCAGCAAAAAGCACGGCTTACTAAAAAGCAGTGTAACTTTTATTAGTTTTTAGTGTTGCTTTTTAGTAATAATAAAACCGCTCTAGCACGGTTTCTCGCCTCGATTTCCGTACTGTCCCGGGTTCGATTCCCGGTCGGGTCAAAAAAAAAAGGAAACGATCTTTTCTGAATTGACTAGGGTCTGGGTGTGCTGGGAGACGCCCCTGGCTTATTTCCTTGTGTGGTAACTCGTAATACAGGGATATTGATCCCTTCTTCGAGACCATTACAAGAGGTGTGTTGTCTGGCGCATATTTATTTATTTCAATAAAAACCCCTTATTCACGTATATTATGAGAGCATAATTTATAAGTCACTCTCAGACAGTAGACGTGGTACGTATCCTAACGCAGGTCATACTCGGCTGTTTTTACTTCCGCGATAAAGCGCTCTACCGAAAGGCTCGATTGTGCTCGAAGGAATAATGGTTATTTATTATTTCCGTATTCTGTGTCAGTACGAGTATCGCAATATACTCGTACCGTCACAGAATCCGGAGTCAGCGTTCAGAGAAAACATTATCTGATTGTTTGAACAGTGATTAACCTTCCTTTTCGTAGTGGAGCGACACGGCCGAGGCCGCGGCTCCCGAGAGGCTCAGGGAATCGGCACCGGCGCAGGCGCACGCGCACCCACGCACTCTTACAGTTAATCGTTATTGTTTACACTCAGCCATCTTTCACTAGCAGCCAGGATGCATGGGCACATAATACTCTCAATTCCCAGCGTTTGCAATAATACATTTCAGTACCTAACAGTTGTTTGTTATTGATCCTGGTTTTATATTATAAACCGGGGTTTATTTGAAATGAGCAACTGTTATGTTATAAGTTTTGTATAGTAAAAACAAAATCGTCCAGGTTTCGACACGGCCGCAGGGTAGAGTAAGTTTATTTAATTGTTTACTTCTGCACCCACTGCGCCAAAAAACAAACAGGCTTACCTACTTTCGAATAAGATGCTTTTTGAAGGCGAAATTTTGAAATCTATAGCAAGATAAATTGACGCTTCAAGTCTGAACGAGATGAGAAGTAACAATAATTCCTAATTTTGGGGCTGTTAATGTTGTAATTTTAATTGACATTTTGCATAAATCGCCCATACTTAATCAATTTTTAAGTGGGATTTTGAATTGCAGCTTTTGATACTCGTGTCAGTTAAGCTAGCGACAGCCCTAAAGAACGGTTTCGGCGTTTGAACATAAAATATACTGGAAATACAATATTGAGTCGATAGATATTGTATTTCCCGCAGTCGAAACAACGGTCAGTCTCTCGATGTCAGTATTTACCAGTGACCTTGTCATTGACTTCACCGCTCGACCCTCTCAAACGCACTAGAGCTACGGTCACCTGATTTGTTTCGTACTTGACTTTGAATCTTGCTTATGTTCCGCCATCTAAGCAGTAATTTGCATCAACGGTCGGATAAGGCCGCGCACTGCGACCGCCTCCGCGGTGATGTCTCATTCGGTACTGCCCTATAGCCTGTACTCACCTTTAATAACCCACTATTATCTACACGCTAATTGTGCTACATCAGGAAATATTTTGTAATTTGCTACAACCACATATCACAAAAGTTATGTGGTCAGACACCAGAACAATATTTTGGTGATTTTTTTCTTTGTTATCCAAAATTTAAGTACGAGTATTCATTCCGAATTTGTGTTGCCGAAAAGCGGACATATTTTGTTATTTAACATGTCTGTTTGTACTGGTCTGGGTGTCTCCTATGTATAATAAGCATGTATTTACAAAAGAAAAATGTATTTAAGTATGTTTATCCGTTGTCTAGTATCCCATAACACAAGCTTTAATTAGCTTACTTTGGGGCTAGATGGCGCTGTGTGGAATAATGTCCAGGGATATTTATTTATTTATTTATTTTATTTACCCTAAGGCCGAAATCTATACCAAGTCGTTTTTTAGTTAAGCACAGACTTTAGTGCATTAATTTTCATCTTACTTATTGAGTAGGTATTGTTATTATTTGTACTAGCGATGCCTAAGTTGATGTTCATCTAATAGATATATATATATATATATATATATCTATCTATCTATATATATATATAGAAAGAAGTAACTAACTATAGAGCCTACTTAGCTTAAACTTAGACTTATCAGTACGTTTACCACAAGTTGCCACTTTAAATTTACAATATCGGTCGCGTAAACAAATTGTATTGGGATGACACATGACATGACAATGTCAAATCCTAATACATCCAAGTAAATTTAAAGTGGCAACTCGTGGTAGACGTACTGTTGTATCTATTACTACTATCTATAAATTATTTTAAAACAATCTACAAATAGGTTAGGCTTTTACTACATTGAAGTAAGTGATTTATTATTTTTTGCATTTTACAATGCACTTTTTCACTTCTCATGGTCTAAAAGTACGCTAATATACGAAGCGGGACTAAAGGGACCACATAAATCTCTAGGGAGTAAAAAGCAATTCGTTTTTTCATTTCCTTCATGTGACATAGACAAACTCAAACAGCCAGTAATAATATACTATTATCTGCGGAGTGTGGACCATCTTCATTGCGAAAATGTTTATAGTTTTAGTTCCATGGTTTGTCCGCAAAGAAGGTAGCGCCATGTGTTTTAAATTGTTAATCTGCGACTGGTTCAGTTCAGAAGAAAAAACTGACCGCGAAAATTTCAGAACTTGTGTCGAGTGTAAATTTGTTCGGTTTTAAATGTTTTTCCACTACATTGGCTATTTTTCTCGCACTCAAAGTGAAAAGTACAGTTTGCACCTCGAGACTAAACGCCAACTTAGTATACCCTCGGTTTCATTGACTCCCTTCATTCGCACGTTCGGGAGTCAAACCACCTCTGGTACATTATGGCTTCGTTTAGTCCCTCGATATAAAATATACTCTTTCTCCCGCTTGAGTCCTAGGATCAGGGCGAACTTTTCTAGTTTATATCTTTTTGTACATTGAATCTTTGAAAGCCCATTAGGTCTACTGAAGAACGTAGTCATATTTTAATTTTAATTAGATACAACTGAAAACTGTATTGGCGTATTGTTTTATATATCTTGGAAAGAGCTAACTTTTTTATTCTGTCTTTTTTTAGAAGTACTTTCACCTGGAGACTGAATACAATCTTGTTATTAAATGGAGACTCATGTATAAATGAAATGGATTGCGACATTGTGAATAGGTATTTTCGATAAGTGAAAATGTTTTATTCATCGAGACTTCCGTCAATTTGGTCGCACATACATGAAGCAAGTAGGTACTGAAATAAAAGTAACCTGTATGACTCTAGTTGATTCCTCTTTAGTATGACTCTAGCTGATCCCTTTTTAGTATGACTTTAGCTGATCCCCCTTTCGATTCTTCTAATTTATCCTTAGATTCGGTACTTGATGGTCTCGCTGAGAAAATTTACAGAACACATTAATAAACGGTAAAGCGTCGTTTGTGTCGACCGCTAGTCCATGTGATAAATACGTCGTGCGAGTAAGTAACAACTTAGCAGCGGTACACGGTTTAAGAATGCATACCTTATTTAAAATTTCACAGCTAATTCTAGAAAAAAAAAAATAACAATAATGCAAATCATAATCAACAATTACAGCAAAAGAAGTCACGTTTATTAATGTAGGCACGGTAGACGACAAATCAACCTCTACAAAACCATTGCAAAGTGGGTCTTATGTCAGCAGCAAAAAGTGCTTTTATGTGAAGCTTGACGTGATCGCGTGTTCACTTCCTATTTAAAATCAAGTTCTGGCCAAAAGTTATCATCTAGGAGCTATGTACCTAAATAAAAAAAATTACAACAGTCAAAATTTTATTCTATTGCTTGAATTTATAATAAGTTTAAGATTATTAAATAAGTACTTTCTTACAAATACATCATGAACTGCAGCACTGGCTTCAGAAATCGGCTACCATCGTGTCGGTAAATTAAAAAAAATATGCAGTAGGTTTATAAAAATGCTCAAGTAGTATTTCATTATCAACAGCTTTTAAATGTACTTACTATATAGCCAAATTCTTTTCACGACAAATCGAACTTGATTATAGTCCCAAATTATGTTTATTGTAGGTTTTAGGAAAGTAAAAATAATTTCAATGAGTATTTTGTTACACAATTTTATTAATTTTTACAGAAAGCAAGCAATAACTAATTTTGTAATATGCCTACTTACTTTAAAATCATAAGATAACTGAAAAAAATCAGAGAGAACAATAATGTAACCTCCTTACTGAATAACTAAAGGGGTTCGGGCACACATGTATGGATTCTGGTCCTGGAGCCTACTGGTAATATATAATATAAATAGTATATTGTTAGATGGCGCTTGTCTTGATTTGTTGTCCGATCGGAGTAGGTACGCGTAACCGTGTGTGCGCGTGCGTCAACCCTTTCACCATCAATTCTGCTTTCATATATTTTGGGTAAAAAAACAGCTTCTTCATTTTAGTATATTTTAATTTTACTTAACACATACCTACTGCATTACAATAATAAGTAAGTACTTTAAATACTAAATATCGTCAATAATTACATTGTTAAAAAAAGGCCGGTTCCGTGAAACCTTCATGACTAGCTTAACTATATACAATGTTATTGAAATAATATTATTTCAAAATATATTACTTCAAAATAATACAGAAGCCCACAGTGTGCCGACATGTCAAGCATGATATGTACAATTGTACAATAATATTGAATAATTGGATTATTATTTGAGTTAATTAATATACTGCAAAAGTATTGCTTTAGCGTGTCGAGACTGAATTCGGCCTTACAAAAGCCACGTATTTTCGTACAATTGTTTTTGTGTACTATCCGAGAAAAAATCTTTTTAGGCCGATATCTCGAATCGGACAACAAATCCAGGTGTGAACCGATACTAACTTTTTCTTCTCTTTTGAAAAGACCTATCCATCGATGTACGATTCAAGTCCATTGGTAATAAGGACCAAGATGCCCGAACCCCTTTAATAGTTGATTTATATGTCAATAGTTGATTTTATTTAATCAAATTCGCACCTTCGATAGATGAAGGGCACAATTGCAGTTTTGTAACTTGTGAATTTATTTATGCCCTTGTTCTACCGAAGCTAGGGTGCGTTGTGTCACGGTAATGAACCGACACGTTACCGACTACCGTGGTTGTGTATTCTTTTAGCAGGAATTTAAGAAAGGCTCAATTAAAGTTGCACCGCCAAATGCTGAGACCTAGTTGACTACACGTTGAGGCCTAATTTTATTTTATTTTAGTATTTCTGTGGTACCTTATAATATTATGTTTTTTTTGTTCCTTTCTGTTCATCAATTTTGTATGCTTTTTTGTGTTTGTCAATAAATTAATTTTTAATTTAACTTTTTAAGATCAGATTCTACATAATATAGAAAAATCGTATAATACACCGTATGTTAGCCTATATTTGTGATAGTGATATTTTATTTCTAACACAAATAACACGTTCGTACAATTCTATTATCAGTCTTTATTTGAAAGAAAGGAAATACTGCGGCACGTGGTAGAAAAGTGGTTATTTTAGGTGAGTGACAAGCGTCGTTTATGGTAACGAGCTATTTGAATGCAACATTCAGTAAAAGTTAACAGTTTTCTACTACCATCTTCAAAAGTCAGCTTCAGGTCATGATGTAGGCTTAGGTATAGGTACTCTACAAGTCACTTTTAAACGAAAAACAATTTTCGTGTAAGTAATTAAGTTCGATTAAATTATCGGTTTAAGTAGGAACTGTGACAGACAAACCGAGAAAGCTATTCGTCGTCTGGTCATTACTAACAATATCAAACACTAAATAAAGACATCCGAAAACGACTTTTAACATGGTGGAAGATATTGGTAAAAAGTATTAAAACCAATTTCTGGTCTAAAAACCATTCAAAAAAAAAAGAATAAGAAAGAAGAAGATTTCAAAGTGGTTTCATGAATGAGTGACCCTCATAAATTCAGGTGTTTTACCAATCTGCAGTTATTGAGAATTTGTAAATATGCGAATATCTGCCACCGATATTTGCAAATAAGAATAATAATATTTACATTATTTATGTATTGATCGTTTTTACGACCTGGGTTCTGTGTTATGCGCGTCCGGGGACATCGACAGCGACATCCAGAGCCTGAATTTCCGCGGCTTGGGCCAAATGGCGTGAGGTGACTGGTGTCATTTGTAACACCAAAATGCCGATCAGGCTGTAGGGGCATGTCTATAAAACCATCATTAGGCCTGTCCTTCTATAAGGCAGTGAAGCATGGCCGTTACTAGAGCGACACAAGCAGGAGCTGCGCGTCACGGAAATGAAGATGCAGCGGTGGATGTGTGGGTTCTCACGCAAAGATCGCGTGCGGAACACGCATATCCGGGGCAGCCTTCGTGTTCGTGACATCGCAGACAAGCTGCAGGAGTGCCGCCTTCGTTAGTATGGTCATGTCTCACGGAGATCGGCAAACTACGTGGGCAACAAATGTCTGGCCATGCCACCCCCGCCAGGTGCTGGTAGAAGAGGTCGACCCAAGAAGCGGTGGCCCGACGTCGTCAAGGGTGACATGCGTGCCAACAGACTCACCACTGAGGATGCACAAGACCGCGCGAAGTGGGCCAAGAAGATAAGAATGGCGGACCCTGGGACCCCACACACTGGTGTGGATTCACAACCGGGATATACCGCACAGATGATGATATGTATTGATCGTTTTCTAATCAGAAGTTTTATCTATCTTTATAATAAAAATAAACCTAATAAAAATAAATAAGAATAAATCTTACAAGCTAATCTTCCATGTTGAAGTGTGGGCTGTGTGCGACACAATACCTGTAATTGCGAGGGTTATATTTTTGGATTTTTTGTATTATTTATTTCTGAAGTCCACGTCCCAAAATATCCCGAATATCAAGATAATACGTACATTTTCGTGAATGGAATGGGAATATTCATTACATCAAAATGTTTACGGTCTCAAATCTTTGTTTTTTTGGTTTCAACCCACGATACAAAAGAGTACCGAAGTAGTTAATAGTGAATGAGTTTATTTACCTACTTGCTTATCGTTCTTATTACATATAATTATTGTAACTATGATTAAATTATTAGGAAAGAGGAACCTTTAGTAGCTTAAGTAGTCTTACTCATTCAATACCTTACTCTCCGCGATTCCTAATAAATGTTATTCTTGTACTTCTCAATAGGTAATTAGTCATTAATTATAGCTATTACGTTTGTCTCATAAACACTTTAATTACGGGTAACAGGAAGGTAGATGAAAAGTGTATGTATGATAAGATGACAGAAAATATATTACTTTACACGTATATTTTATAACACAGAGCAGGATGGGCTAGTTTCATACTGGCAACGCTGGCTGGCTGGAGTTACATTTTAGGAAAATGTTTTTGAATCTTCTTGTCCAAATTCAAAAGTGCTGCATATAGGTAAACGATATTGAAATAGTTTTCTTTAAGTAGTTAATATATTTAAGTAAGCATACCGGAGATTTAGTCGTTCCTCATTGCATCTCTAGCAAACTTTAAAATACTCTTATCTAATTGTTTCGGAAGCAGTTCACAGTTTAGTAAAATCATTTATGATCGATCACGAACTTCTCGCGATCCCAGCGTAAACCACTGCGCGCTGATAACAGGGTCAAGTCAACAGAATTAAATCCAAATCTACAAATCTTTAAAATTAAGTGCACAGATTTAAATATAACCTAACCAATATTTATAAATATAGTATTGAGTATGTACGTTAAAGTGATAACTTTATTGGTGAGATTAATTTTCGGTGGACAGCTTAAAGGTTAACTTTCAGATGTTCGGTCTATGGTAAAAGTACACGGCATCGGCAGTTACTTTTTGTGAAGACACATTTTGTAGCATGAAGACAATATACAAGTACGCACTACACCCCAGAAAGGTTTTTTGCTGATGTGAATTCCTTTGAATGTATTTAATTGAGTAAGTGATTAGCCTATAAACTTACTGTTCAATTGCTGGGCAAAGGCCTCGATCATTTAAATTAAGTCATTGCTATAATTGATGAGTTAAATGAGTACAATGTAGAAGAAAGTGTTTTTATGAAAGCTATTAAGTTTTTTTATTTTGGAATTACTACACTTAAGTTAGGCAGAACAATTATCAACAGGTGTAGCAAATAAGTTTTAGTGACTAAATTTGAAAGAAAATGTTGAAGTTTGTACTTACTTAAGTCCTACGTCATGAATGAAAAATTTACAAAGACATTGTTTACGTCTGTACATATTAGGTCTTATACATATTCAAATTTGTTTCACAAATTACTCAAGTACACACACTCTGGCTGAACGCAACTTGACTAATAAAGAAGTTGAAAGTTAAGTGATTTTTGATTAAAAATATGATTTATTTACAACAGTCAGTCACGTGAGTCGATGTAAACAAACCGGTCTATGGTAGGCCACACTGATATCATACATCATGGAAACAAGTAAGCTCACCGTTTTCACAGGTGTATCCCCATTCGCAGTCTGCCATTTTCACCGATAAACTGCTTTCACTAAAATGTACTGTTTAGAAGGAGGCGGCCCGGGCGCGTGGCTCGCGAGTGCACGGAGGATCGCGGGTTCGTGACTGCGTGCGAGTGGCAGCGGCGGCGCTGCTATATACCGCGGGGTGCGCGGCGCCGGCGGCGGCGGTGGCGGGCGCGGTGGCGACTGCGGTGGCGGACTCGGTGCTCACTGCCGCGCGCGCGCTCTCCGCCGGCCCACTGCCGCTGCGCCTGCGACTCCCGCGCGCATCGCACGCTAAGCCCCTCTACTAATGGCTTTCTACTAGTCAATTACACTATTTACTCATCAGATCTTTATCGTATGTGGATGTCATTAATCGTAATACATCTACAGACGAAAATTTCGCGATTGTGATACTTACTTACGTAGGAACGATTTTTAAATTCTATTTAATAAAACGACGACGAGAAAAATGCTCCCTGAATGATTTATAGACCATTCAAACATATATATAACCCATTAACTCATTTAATTAAATATTATGCCGACAAAAACGCTGTTTCACGTTGTGTGAACGATCCGAGAGCGAAACACGAAATCATCCGCAAGTGAATTCATGCGGTACAATGGATACCTACTGGATTTCTTTGAATTTTTAAAGTAAATAAGTAGTTAAATGCGCATCCGATTAAAGCAAATAAATATCCCTGAAAATTATTCCACACAGCGCCATCTAGCCCCAAAGTAAGCTAATTAAAGCTTGTGTTATGGGATACTAGACAATGGATAAACATACTTAAATACATTTTCTTTTGTAAATACATACTTATTATACATAGGAGACACCCAGACCAGTACAAACAGACATGTTCATGCACACAAATGTTTGTACTGTGCGGGGATCGAACCCGCGACCTCTGGTGTAGTAGCCAACTTCTTAACCATTACACCAAGTCGGTCGTCAAAAAGAAGTATACCTACCATTCTTATTTTAAATCACTTTAGCATACTGTAAAAAGAAAAATCATAACATTTCAGAAGTTATATCATGTAATTCGTTTGGCTTGGCTCTTTACCAAAATAAGACACCGTTCAAAATATCATAATTGGAGACGAGCTCTTGCGTTAAAACTTCTTTTATGATTCGTCATTAAATAGACACCAACGCGTCATCAAACTATAATTTAAATTTTTCATTACAGCTCTCTTTTTTCCAGCCTTTTATTTTCTCCTTATCTATTTATTTATTCATTTATTTATTACTGTCACATCACATGATACATATTAATACAATCTTATGATAAACATGGACATGTAAAGAACACAGATCTGATATGTAGGTACCGCAGCAACGGCGTAAGTAGCATTCTTATAAAATGTATTGTATGATTAAAAAACAGTATTAATTTGTCTACAGTAAAACAATATCGAGTAGGTACGGGGCTTGTATTAATTGGATGTCAGAACTACCTACTGAAATTTGTCATCAATTTTGTTGATTTTGCGTCTTGTTGGCTTTGAATTCATTTTTATTGTATCTAGAACCGTTTTGGTGATGTTAAAATTATGGAATATTAGGGTTACTGATAATATCGCTATTATTAGCCTCGTTCAGACCATTAAAATGTGAGTGGGCGTATCAATCCGTAAATGTATGTATGTATACCTAACCTACCAACATGTAGTTAGTATCTGTATCTCCAATGCACATTAATATAGAATATTAGTTACTTACACATTTGCTAGGAATTGACCCCTTGGATAACCTGCGTACGTATTAAAACAGTATTTCACTATGTATGCGCATAAATATCTGTAGGTTATGAGACGAGGACAACAATGAGCGGTCGATGTAATGGAATTGAATGGGCCTACTTATGCCGATAATAAACAAGGCGTTGTTTATTGTTGTTTATTTAGAGCAAATTAAATGGGTAGTAGAAAAGAACGACCCTATTGCGATTGTTACTGTGCAAGTAGATAGTTTTGTCTAATAAATTAAGTAATTCTGAGACAAAATTAGTTACTTAGGTGAAAGCTAAACGAGTGCTCAGTTTTTGTGCCTGCCGATTTCCCAACAGTTTGATAACCATTTTTGGCATCATGGTGATAAAGCCTTTCACATAAATATTCACAGTGCAACGGCCGGTAGCAGGCAACTTTCAACCACCGGAATCCTCCGATCTTGGTCGGTCGTCCACCTAAAGTCTTCGAAAGGTCTCCACTCCAGAACTTTCAGCCCCAGCGGCCATCAGTTTAATAGTGCCTTGCCGACGGCCACTTCAACTCACTTGCCGGACTACGTGTGTCTCTTAGTATTCGATTTCTTATTTTCTGATTAGATTACGTAACATTTTCGTTTATTAAGTATCTTTTTGTTCTTCCAGTAGTAAATGTAGGTAACATAAATGTATGTGCCTAAGCCCCGGACAGGCAAATTTCTTTTCTGAAGGTTGTTATTTACTAAACACTCGTAATTTTAATTGTATGGTAATTAATTATTTGCCTAATGATCGCAATAGTTAATGATCCTCATTCAGTTTAAGATGGGTCGGTGGGTGCTTTTCAGTTCTTTGGTTAGACTCCTTGCCTGCTTATTACAATATACTTGTAATTGTACTTTGCAATCTACTTGCAGTACTGGCACGTTAACTAATTGAGCGTTCCAACACGCACAAATAAATAATTTTGGTTGGTTATTTAAATATGTTTTAGAATTAATATAACATTATTATGAGTCTATTTATTTATTATGTACATTCAGAATAATGATGATGATTTTCACAATCAAGCTTGCCACCTATTTGACGCTAACTGTGACGTCAAGATAATATAGTGATAGGAATTCTCCAATCGATTTGAATTGGAATGCTGGAATTGAATCTGCTTGATTTTGACATCCTCCGACTTAGCAGTTGAGCTAAGCTTCTGTCACTCGTTCCCTGCGGTTAGGGTAATAGAATACTACTGAGGTATACCTGCCTGTCGTAAGAGACGACTAAAAGGGCCCTTGGGGTCGCGAAGCGCACGCAGGGGGGCCTGGGTGTGTTTCGGTTTGCGATCCCGAGGAAGATGTTACCGCATATCTTCGGACACAGTGGTCTGTGTTTTCGTGCACTGGAGTTGAGCTTGCTCCTCCCGAGGCTGGCTGCCAGGCGGCCTCGCGCGCCGAAGGGTCCTGCGAGGAGTCCCTCGTTGGGGATCCCGGGTCCCATCCATTCTGCGCCGAAGATGACCACCGTCAGGTTTTAGTGGGTAGGGGTCTCTGTTTTCCCAGGAGTCCTGGTCCCACATATCCCACGTGTCCCGAACCCAGGGCCTTGGGAATGCCTAAATGCATATCCTAACGCAAAAAAAGGTTTCTGTCACAATGTAAGTTACATGTACTTGCGCGCGATAATTACCTACAGTCGCCGGGTTTTTCAAGACCCATTTGGCAGTTGGTTGTCAACAGCCGCGTAGAGCATTTGTACGCGAACCTGGCGGTTGAACTAACGCGATGCGATGAGACGTAACTGTTAAGTACTGACGACTGACATATATCGAAAGACGTAGCCCTGGCAATATACCTATGCCTGTCATTTATCTGTTACATAGTATTTATTATGTAATCTGTGGTTGAGCGCCGACAAAATAAATGGAGCAGCAGCAAAAGTGATTCATTGCACCCCTTTTGACAAGTGATGTACAGTCAGCCAAAAATGTAGTCTACCACCTTTTAATTGAGGTTCATTTAAACGTCATGAAACTACAAGGTCGATTGCCCCTTGCAATTAAAATATGTCAATGACAAATTGCTCAACCTTAGCGGCTATTATCTCACAGAATCTTTTGTCAAAACTAGTAGCCTACTTTACTTTCTCGTCTGTCCATACGTCGCGTCATCTGTTTTAATTCATGTCTGTGGTATTAGAAATTTACTTACCTATTGATTTACATATATATATATATATATATATATGTCATAGGTAATAAAAAGTAAGGATAAGAAATATCTGCCCCTCTTCTCCACTTTGTAATGCCTTACAAGGCGCATATATTTGTGTAGGTACTCAGTTTTTGTTTTTAGTAATAAGCTGCATATGTACAGCACATTTAAAAAAAATATATATTAAAGTTTGACAGTTTGTTTTTAGTCAGAAGTGTTTTTCTTTTGTTTTATTGGTGGAAGTAAGATGTAGCAGGAAAGTTGCTTTGCCTGTCCCTGCGTACTTTTCCAAACAAATCGTTTACACTCAGATAAATGCACTCATCTGTTGCAAGTGTTATAAAAATATCTCAAAATTCCAGGTCAGATTGTGCGCAAAGCGGGCACTGCGCGTACCTACGCATCGAGTTCACGTAGTTAATTTTAAACCTTTACAAGAGGGCTTTTCACTTGACAATAAAAAACAGATTACAAAAAGGTTTGAAAAAATCACGTCGTCACGGTAAGTATATGTTACGAAGTGGCCCGTAATAAGTCCAGTCACAATGAATAATGACCGGTCTGTATGCATTCTGCCCTTGTAAAATGGGCAATTTGAGTAAAACGGCCTGATTTATCACTTTTCCCGGTCTTTTTAAATAATGACCACCTTGTCTTGGGCAAACTAATAAAACAAATTGTTTTTTGTTTACATTATGTTATTACATTATGTGAAATCAACTTATAGGCAATGTATACTTATGTCACCAGCAATCTGTATAATTCAGTAATTGTATACAATGCCTAGGCAATGTATCCCTAGGGATTGTACAATGTACATGCATGTAGTACGGAATGCATTTCTTGGTAATTATTTTTGTTCAATTTTACTTACAAAAAACCTTTCTAAACAGAAGGTGTTCCACTCTGTAAGATAAGAGGGGGTTTAACTATTAGGTTGCGAGGAGCGAAGCGACGAGCATGTTAGGTTGACATGAACCAGCTGAGACGAACTTGCCTCATTTTCTTTAGGCCGTCTTAAACTTTGGTATTATAACTAAAGTAAAGATATTTTAATAAATAAATCATACGAATCGATTTGGTTTTTACCCACCCAAAATATTTCTGATAGTGAAATTATTCATAATGCCCGGTATAAAGCTATCTCAAACTTTGATTTATTTAATTGCCCACGGTATGTCATTGTTCATGGCCAAAGTAAATAATTTATCAAATTGACCAATGCACTTGGTCATTATTCATTAGGACCGGTCCGTATTAATACAGTACTATTACCTATTCTGTGTTAATATTCATAACGACCGGGAAAAGTGATAAATCAGGCCGTTTTAATCACATTGCCCATTTTACAAGGGCATTATGAATGCAGACCGGTTATTATTTATAGTGACCGGACTTATCAAGTGGCCCGTAACATATACATACACAAGGAAAGTGAAGTGTTCATCATTGCACATGCTCAAGACCGCAACATCACCGACGTCCTCAATTCCTTCTGAGTCATTAATAATTCACCTACAACACAACGTTTAATAAACTTGTTCGTATTAGGTTAGTTAACAGAAAATCTTCTCAAGTGGCCGTCACCGACGGTAAGTAAGAGGTACACGGCTACACGCACAAACAAAACGTTAGTAATTTACCAAGAAGACTTTACCGATGCGATAGTGGGTAAACTAATTACTTAGTTTAGTACACATTTTTAACTGTCTTATCACCTCACACCACACCTATACTAACGTTCGCTATGCACATACTCACGGTAAGGTATTATTAAGTAGTTGGTGGTGTAGCTTTTAATCTAGCAGCTAAACTACATAAACTAGGTGTTTCTCGTTCATTCGGTTTTCACAACAAGCTTAGTAAGAGTAGTTTATGCAAGTACATCTAAACATATAGTAAAACAGTAACCGATATCAAGCTGTACATTAATTAATTCAGACAACATTATTGCGGTGCACAATGCACAATATGAAAACTAATACGAAAAAGACATTGCTAGGATTTGGATCTGTCTCTTTGTATGTTTTAACACTTTCAGCATCACTTGAAAACTACTGGATGGATTTAAATGAACCTTTGTACACTTAAAGTGTCTTAAGTGTCTAATCATGCATAGTGGTAATTAAAATATAGTAGTAGGCTTCTATAGATTCATATTTACTGGGTGAAAAGTTTTAAAAGCTATGTTCACGCGGACGAAGGCTAGCAAGAGCTAGTAATTTGTAAGTAGATTAGTGAGAATACCAAAAAGAGAAGTACAAATCAAACAGGTGTTCAATTTTACATAGCTTAGCTCAGTAAGTGATCATGACTGGATGTGAGTGCCATCTAGGACTTACATTATGTATCCAAACATTAATGTTTGTCATGTTTGGGCATATTAAAATATCAAACAGCGCATGTAAATTAGTACAATGGTTGGTTGGTGTATGGTACACGTCTGTACTCACCTTTAGTGTGTAAGTATGTGTTTCTACTCGTGGTTAGAAAAGCGCTAGCGTGTTGATTGAGCTTCCAAGGAGGCAGGCTGAATGGCGGCCGCGGGAAGTTTCAATAATTAATCGGTCTACACGAAACACCAGCTTGGATTACTTCCACAGCCTGATTTAACGTAACCGTACTCTACTTTTACAACTCGAAGCACTTTACAAATACAAACCTTAATCCCTTCTGCTAAGCAAGTAAGCTCTTAATCACATCAAGCCGCATGTTTAGCATTGTTTACATTGTACATTTTTAATAGATTCCACGGTTGAGAATGCTTGCTGGATAAGAACATTAAAAGGTCTAGGTCCTAACTTTTTCAAGACAGGCTTAGCTTACCTACTGGCGATGTAAGCAAACCGTTTGAACTTTAAAAACAGGAATTTTGAATAAGACTACATAATAAAGTAATTGAAAAAATTTAGCGCAAGCAAACCAACTACCCAATAGAAATTCAATTTACGTATAGAAAAGTAGGTCATCATCATCATCATCATCATCCGTGCGGTCTATCCCGGTTATGAACCCACACTGGTGTGTGAGGTCCAGATGTGTGAGGTCCACTTCGCGCGGTCTTGTGCATCCTCAGTGGTGAGTCTGTTGGCATGCATGTCACCCTTAACGACGTCGAGCCACCGCTTCTTAGGTCGACCTCTTCTACCGGTACCTGGCCGGGGCGGCATGGCCAGACATTTGTTGCCCACGTAGTTTGCCGATCTCCTTGAAACATGATCATACCAAAAAAGGTGGCACTATCCTGCAGCTTGTCTGCAATGTCACGAACAAGACGTATAGAAAAGTAGGTAAGGTATCTATGTTATAAATTCAAGACGTAAAGTCCATTTGACAGCATCGTGATGAAGTTATGGCCTACTGGGGTTCTAAACTAAGCAAATGATTTTCGTTAAAAGTATTGCGCGGACAGAATAATAAGCGAACACTGTGAGATTTATGCGCGAGCGCAATGTTATGATCAAATAGCGGAGTTCTACCTACAGACCACATGTAACAAAGTAAGTACAAATGCTTTTTTAAATGTATCCTCCAAATGAAACTGATGGCTTTTTGGACAGGTAGCGGTATGGCACTGTTGCAGCATAGCTTGCAAGTCAGGCAGGCAGTTGATCAGTGGGACGCCCACACTACTTTTCCTGTTTAAGTACTGTATTTTAACTAACGTGACACGCCTCCGTGGCCGACTTGTAACAGAGCTCGGCCTGAAATCCCGGGTTCGGGGTTCCAATGCCCGTAAACTCCGTATTTTCGAACATAGCCTGGGTCTGTTAATACTAACTCGCATTTCGCAAACGTGGTGACTAAGCATATACTCATAAATTGTAGGGATGACTTGATTTCAACTATGGAAACCTTCGCTCAGTACGGGGACAGTTGTATATATTTTTTCATAATATTCATCACAAATCACGTAGAGTATCACAAATAATAGTTAGGTAACTACACGTAGTTAGGAAATGGTTCGCGAATAGAAAAGTGTTGGATAAATTATTTACAAATTGGATCATATTATAGTAAGTCAATATGCAAATAGAGTCAGAAACGTTAGCAGTCAGAGTTATAATTTGATTTAGACTTTCCTGCTAACTTGCTTGCCATTGACGTTGATGTGACGTTGCTTGTGAAGGCATTAAAATTAAACTTTATTTTAATAAAATGTGAATAAATAAATTCAATAAGCTCAATAATTAATTACGACTAGTTCCTCCTTGTACAGCTAGTTTTATTCCATTATGAGACCGCCGAAATATCATCAAGCAACTCTACTAAGCCACCTGAATTCACTTAGGGAGATTTTTAAGGAAATTGGTATCCTCACTGTAGCGTCACAATACATTTACAATTGCATTGTTTTGGTGAGAAAAAATATTGGTCTCTATGCTAAACACAGTGCCATACATTGCAGAAATACTAGGAATAAGGATAAAATTGCACTTCCACTCTTTAGGTTACAAAAAGTTTTAGGATCCTTTATGGGGCAAGGTATACATTATTACAACAAAATTCCAAAAACCATTTGTGAGTTACCTTTACATAGATTCAAATATCACATCAAAACAGCTTTATTAAAAAAGGGCTATTATATTACAAAATACTACCTTATAGATAAAAATGCCTGGGTATAAGCGCTCTGCTCGATGCGGGATTAAATAGCTCTATTCTAACAGATGTTTTATTGTAATAGTTAATAGGTACCTAGTATGTACTGACTAACAATTTTTCTTTTTGAATTGTTTAAATGAATTTTTGTTATTATATTCTTTTATGGTTGGTTTTTTCTCTTCCTTTTAGGTTTATTTGTATCAAAATGACACACTGCTTGTACTTTACTAACGCTTGTTGTAAACCCAAAGCAAGTTTATAAGAGTAACTGCTGAGTTTCTCGCCGGGTCTTCTCAGTAAGAAACAACTCCGACACGGTGGTAGAGTCGCATTATGTCTGTATACTGTTTATTTACATATCCATATTATTATGGTATTTATGTCTATTATTTAGTATATTTTGCTGTAAATTTGACGATTTGAAAGTACTGATACAGTCTATTTGAATAAAGTTATTTGAGTTTGAGTTTGAGTTTGAATGTTCAATTCTATTCTCATATTACTCGTATATATATAGTACATTTTATATCGAGGGACTAAACGAAGCCATAATATACCAGAGGTGGTTTGACTCCCGAGCGTGCGAGTCAATGAAACCGAGGGTATAATAAGTTGGCGTGGCGTAGTCTCGAGGTGCAAAGTGTACTTTTCACTTTGAGTTCGAGAACAATAGTTTAGTACAAAAACATTTTCTTTGTTATGGTATGACTCGTCACATTTATGAAGATAGATTAATTCAGACTTCATGTTCTCTTTTTTACTAAAGGACATCGCTCGTTCCCCATACATTGAATGCCCTGGAACGCACAGCAATAAGGAAATACTAGTTGTGTTCGGTCGGAATCATTTCCGAACAAATTTACACTCGACAAAAGTTCTGTCGCGGTCACTTTTTTCTTTTGAACTGAACCAGTCACAGATTAACAATTTAAACAAATGGCGCCACCTTCTTTGCGGACAAACCATCGAACTAAAACTCAACATTTTCGCAATGAATATGGTTCGCGACTGCACAGATAATAGTATATTTTTACTGGCTGTTGAGTTTGTCTATGTCACATGAAGGAAATTAAAAAACTAAAGTGGTTACTTAAGTTACTTTAGACCCGCTTCGCAGGGCTATATTGGCGTACTTTTAGAGCATGGGAAGTAAAAAGTTTATTTGGTATTCTGATGCTGAACCTATACCATGCCCTGCAATTTTGATAAGGCCACTAAGCTATATTATGGACTTGTCTCTGTCATGCTGCCATATAAATGAGTGCGTAGTATGTACTTTACATACTGTGTATGTACAGTGTACCTACATCAGTAACTCATTTTGGAAGAATATACACAGACAGAGGCCCCTCATTCTAAAGGATTTTTATTATTTATCTCAAACCTACCTATGAATATTCTTTAAACTAATTTAAGCCTGCGCGGGCGTAATACTTTTCGATTTTTTTTTTGTGTTTTTATGAAAATCAAATGAGTCTTAAACTATTAAACGACTATGATATTCGACAATCTTGATCTTGATTGGCAACAATGAGTTGTGTGTGTATTCTGTGTAAATGATTTCCTTAAACAGACCTAGGCTTTGTGGTCATTGTAGTCTGTGTGTGGTTCTGTGTGTCTGAATCTGTTAGGTATTAACTTACACTTGTTTACGTTGACCGCAGGTAAAAATGACTATTTATTATATGCGCTGGAGTTGTGGAATGGGATCATAAATCCAGATAAAATTTACGGGGGAAGAACTAGCATTAGCTTATTGAAAGCTATCAGATCAGGGTACTTTAAAACTTACAAAAATATCCA
This sequence comes from Udea olivalis, assembly GCA_947369235.1. Taxonomy (NCBI): domain Eukaryota; kingdom Metazoa; phylum Arthropoda; class Insecta; order Lepidoptera; family Crambidae; genus Udea; species Udea olivalis. Next base: position 9,654,637 of record OX376341.1, on the reverse strand, counting down.
GTTTGGCAGATAACTATGTAGATTGTAGGTAGGCAATCTTGTTTAGTAGGTAGGTAGTCTCGAAATGCAGAGATCAATCTCTTCTATTTGCGCAACGAATCGCCATAAAATCTTTTATTTCGTACTAAAGTGATCAGGAATAGTCTTAACCATCTGGGATCCTACAACATTGCTGGAGAAAACAAAAAGTAGTCAATGTCTCAATTTAAACACAGATATACCTACAACTACCTATAAAGCAAATGTCTAGTCATAAGTACCAACCTTATCACTGGGTGCACTACACTGCATTCAGGGAGAACGTGTGTCCGCTCTAACGTGAGTTTTTGGATATTCGAATTTCCCATCCATAGACTCCTTTTATTTAAATAATTTCTTTCATCGTATTTCTTGATGTTTCCCTTCGCCACACACACTGTTTGCAGCTGTGAAATTTTTTGTGAAGAGCATTAAAACCTTACATTGAATTTTCGTTAGCTATGAAGTATTTTAGTTACTACTGCTTTGCGATGAAGCTGCCTAAATGGTACTAGGTAGCTAACTTTTTAAAAATAATGCTCTAAGACACTCTTAACACTCTTAATTAATATTCCTGCTATACATTTTCAAACCTATCTCTATAAATTTACATTCGCTAAAGTATCTATCGATGGATGCGTAGCTTTAAGCTTAGGCAATCGCAATTAGGACGCTGTGGTGAGCAGGACCAGAGGCCTTATTACAATGCCTTATAAAGTTGTCAGTTGTCAAGTTCATTCCCTAAACTGAGCGTAGCGAGCAATTTCGTAAAATGATCTTTCATTTCCAGCCAGTCAGCGGTTACCTGGCACTAACGCATAGAGACTAGATATTTACTGACGAAATTGCGCGCTACCCTCAGTTTAGGGTTTTTTTTTTTAATATGCGCCAGACAACACACCTCTTGTAATGGTCTCGAAGTAGGGATTAATATCCCTGTGTTACGAGGTACCACAAAAGGAAATAAGCCAGGGTCGTCTCCCAGCACACCCAGACCAGAGTCAATTCAGAAAAGATCGTTTCCTGAATTGACCCGACCGGGAATCGAACCCGGGACACTACAGAAATCGAGGCGAGAAACCGTGCTACAGCGCACTACGCCAATCGTGTCGTCTAGGAATTAACTTGACTGGATATAAGCTATTGTAATAAGGCCCCAAGACTGATTAATATCTAGAACAAACGCTATTCTATGACACTGCAAACCAAACAAACAAAAACCTTCCTGCCAAATTCTAATACCAATTCTTTGCCCCAACGGATCAGTCACTTAGTGCCCTGCTACTTGGGTATGTAAGCAAGCGTCTTTGAAAGAGCCGGCGACGCGACAGCCCGACTTTACTTATCATAAGTAGGTAGTCAGTATAAATCACACTCGATAGGTACAGTACATAAAAATAAACGTGGATTTCATTATTTATCGAGTGCGCGATAACTCGCGCATCATGTATGCGCGGCGCGGGTCCGCAATCACTTAACACACACATTAGGGTACTATACGAAGGAAGTGCCATTGTCACAGGTACTACTTAGACAATTGAATGTAATTGTGATCAGACAATCGTAATAAATCACAAGCATTCACAATCGCACAACGACTGTTAATACATTTTGGGCTAGAAACCTGCCCAAAATGTATGACACAAAGCTAAGCTCCTACTTAAATTATATTTCAGTTTATTTTGGCATACGTTGCGTAAGTTTATCAGTTACGAAATTGTTCGTAACTGATGCTACGGTTTAGTTTTATAAGTTAGGTACTGTCTGTTAGATTCAAGCTAAACCATTTACTTATGATGCTAAATCTATGTTTGTTCAGACTCTTCAGTTTTGTTTTATTATAGTTATTTATTTGGTAATGAACCCACGTAATGAATGTATTATTTATAGGTAACAAGCAATAAATAGTCATGAATATGATTGTCTATCATACAATATGATTTATTAAAAATGATTATAGTTACGTAGTAAAGTAGTACATTTAAGATAATTATTCTCATGAGAAAATTTATTGTACATAAGTACTTATGTTATAAAAAGGACTAGCATTATTCATCTACCATAACATTATTCAATTAAATAAATATTCTCGTTAAAACTAAGTATTTAACTAAAGACGGAAAAACTGCGTTATAGTCCGTGGTAAAGTAACCGTACAAACTAATTCAATCTAAAGTCTTCAAACGGACATACAAGAACTATGAAACTGTTTTGTTCTCTCATGTTCTTTTAGTTAGGTACACATGTCTGTATAATTAAGTAACTTTATTGTATGGAAATATAGAAATAGTCACGGTGTCAAGTGGTCAAGATGTCCAGGTTTGTGGAGCATGTGGGTTCGATTGTGGTTTAGGGTTGTGACTTTTTTTAGCAAATTAATGTGAGTACTTATAATTATTCGAATCTATAAGACCTTTTCACAACCGGGTAATGAACCTATACATACTCGTTGTATAAACATATTGTACTTACATATACACACAGCTAATACTGATCGGAACTTAATCATAACTTAATCATAACTTACGCTAGTAAATGCATTGATATAAGGTAGAAAATTCTTCCTTCAACCAAATCAACTTTAATCTTAGAGCTAAATCAAACGTCATTATTATCTGAACGTCTAGGTGACGATAGTTATAATAACGTTATTAAAGTGTTTATTTTGGCAAGTCAAGCTTCTAAAATTAACTAAATAAAACGATTATAGGTAATTTTTATCGCAATGTTTGAAACGATTGCGTGACTCAAGCTCCTGAGTGTCTCCTCTGAGGGGGCCGAATGTCCACATAGTCTTCGACTTCCCAGTGGTTTTCCGGTTCCTCGGGGATGTGCGGCGGGAAGGCGGACCGAACCAGGGGAACTCCGTAGTGGTCCAGGGAGAGGTAGGCTCGGATCCTGTCTGCTGCAGCGTCGTCATCCGGCGAGGACAGCGCGCGCGCGTTGAAAGGCCCGCCGATATCCTCGCTCGGAAGCTCCCAAATGTGCCATTGAGCAGTCATTTTGAAATTCTAAAGTAATCAAAGAAAAACCCAATTAATAAATGTACAGATAGAACACAAAAGCGTGAGTTACAATATTCAGAGGTCGTGGATTTAAATGAAATGACGCCAAAAAGGATTTACATAAAAATGGTAATCACATGTTAAAGAGCACATAAATGTGTGTAATGTTATCTTTACCTAAACGAATGATTATTAGAGTTAAGTAGTGACTAGACTGGCTTAAATATCGCAGCGACCCGCGCGCGAGGACGCTCGCAAAAAATACAAATAATGTTATTTTCTTGGGGCACAGGAGGTATTTTTGAAAACCCAACTAACAGATTAAAGAAAAGTTGATGGTTTCCTGTAGAAACTGTAAAGATCACACTTATAGTTTAGGAGCTTTGGCAAATTGAAGTTTTACAAAGTACCTTTCTCAAGATTTTTTTAGTATAGTAATTCCAATGCTACGACAATTTGAAACAAACAAAATGAAGATAACATGTTTAAGTTTATAATATATTTTTTTCAGATTTTTTTGCCCATTCGTTTAGGAGAAGTAGGCCTTTGACCACGACGGAATTTTTGATTTTGGCTTGAGTATACGTAAGAGGTAAGGTAGGTACGAGTATGCCTTTCGTCTACTCCTATTAACTAATGGAGGAATCTTCATTAAGTAAACTAATTAGTGAAACGACACATTATCGTCTGCCTAAATTGTCATTAGTAAAAGTGGAACAACCGATAAAGATGGGTTTGGGCACTGGCAATAATAATACTGCGTTCTTGATTTTTGTATCACTTAGTACAGAAATGAGTTTTAAAGATGTCTAACACTATCAAGTACTATTGCTAATATTGCCTGCACTGGTCCGGTAATAGTCATCTTAAGCACTGAATAATGGAGTAAGAGAATAACGCAATTTCATAAAGTTACTGTTATTCCTAGCTAAGACTTTCGAAATGAAATATGTATAAAAGGAATATTCATTATCAAGTGAAAGATACCATGCACAACAACAGCCCATACTTACCTATAATCAAAACAAAGTCAAAATGTCATCGCCTAATTTATAAAAATAAAAGTGTTAACATCAATACTGTGATAACTTTTGACTTTTTTCAAAATAAAACAAATTGGTGTAGAGAAATATAAACATTCAAAGCTGATAGTAAGTACCTACTTACTATCATATAGGCTATATAAGGTAGGTAACTACCTAGTTACCTACCTTACGCGATTGAACACATAAAAGTACATTGCAGCACTGAATAAGGTCTTTAATGCAATATTTTTACAAACAAAACAATCCCATTTGTAGACTTTGTCTACCATTGACCATAGAGATTATTCCAGGTAAGTTTTCGGGGTATTCAAACAAACAGAAAATATGAGATGGTATTTAGTAGTGAGAGCTACTTAGCCGATAACCGGAGTAAATGTATTCAGTAAATATGTATATCTTAGTAAAATGTATAATGATTTAGAGTCACATGTTTAATCGACAAATCCTTATATGGCGAAAGTTAGAGAATTAAGATCCTCATCGTGAAAACATTTAAAATTATTTCTTATCCGGTCCGGTCTGGACCCGCTTTGAATAATGCTTTGAATTGTTGTTTCCTTCAAAAAAGTTGCTGTTGTACCAACTACCAACCAACTAACTAGGCCTTTTACCTAACGACTTATTTGATTTTTTTATTATTTTTTAAGCCTTTAATGATTGTGGTTTTTGTGAAGCTACTTTGGCCAAAAACGTCTTTTTATGCATAATATTTCAAAAAATTCATCTATGCGAGATAATTTCAGAGTACTGCTTTCATACCTCATTAACGATGTAGGTAGACTATCATCATTTTCAGATATAAATCTATTCCATAATTTTGTGAAAACGATGTTCGATATTAAAGTAGGTACCTGTTCCATTCGAAATTGTGTTCGTTTAGTTATATTTGTTCAAAACTACTTTTTTGTAGAGAAAGAGTACTTATTAGTTTAATTATATAAATTATCTAAGTATAGATAAAATGTTATACCTACAACTACATAAATGTTTAAAGGAAACCACAATAAATGTGATCCTTTGATGTCCTTGTTGTATACTTCCGTCTCGTATAGAATAACAAGCAGCTGCAGATGTCTGAGGTCTACCTAATTATATACGGCAGATACCTCTTAGATATTATGCTATGTAACATATGGTATAGAAGTACAGGCTTAATAATATACAGACATGACCTTAACATCCGGCACACCTATTACAGTAGACACCTTAGTAAGACACACGTGTTTTTTTTGACAATGACGCCGCTGCTGGGCCTCGATGGTCTTAGCAGCTTCACCGGTCTGTAGGGTGAGCGCCGAAGGCTCTCAACCCTAATATTTAAATTAACGTGCTGAGGACCCCCATGTGGGGTAGAACCTCGGCTCAGGGTGTTACTTGAGAGGATGATCTGACATAGTTTTGGGGAGAAAATCTACCCGGCACGTGCCGGTATCTAGAATAGGGGCTCAAAGGGGGGCGCGACGCAGGCCCGCGCAGGCGCGGACGGAAGCTCGGTTGTCCATGTGTAGAATGCGCGGTTAGTCTATGATGATTAGCGATAGTCAGGGTGATCGGGTCGTCGGGGTTCTATAAAACGTCCCGCGGACGGAGCCGTCCCCCTGGAATACTATTTGTGTCTGGCAAATAGCTTGCCGCCTGACATAGTAATCGGTGGAATGTGGCGGTAGCAATTGCGTTTAGCGTGATTCTTGAAAATAATGGCGGGGCTGTTGGCCGCATTGACTTCTATTCTCCATTTGCTGACCGACTGCCCGAGGGCGTCGGCAGCTTTTTGGAGAGACTTTATGGGTTTGGTCGAGCGCGACGTATATTATACTGCTGTATTGTCTGCAAATAGAGCGACTTGCCGTGTAGCCTTGAAGTCAGGGATATCACTGGTGTATAGCGAGAATAATAGAGGTGAGAGGACAGAGCGTTGAGGGACCCTGCGGTGCCCCTCACCCACCCACCCCCTGTGGGGGGGACAGCTTCAAAAGCTGCGATTGAAGAGATAGTCACGTAAGATGAGAACGAGCCTATTAGGTACTCCTAGTTTGTATAGCTTGTATAGCAAACCATTGTGCCAAACTTTTTCGAAAGCTTTTGCCACATCGATAAAGAGAGCACCGGTTCGATGGGGACGACGCCTAACGAAAAGGTCATTATGTGCTCCACTATGCGAGGCACCTGTTGGACACACGAGTGTTAAGCTCTAAAACCATTCTGCTCATTAGGAATTAGGTTTTTAGACTCTACATAGTCTTCAAGCCGTTTGAGAATTAATCGCTCATAGATTTTCCCAATAGAATCGAGAAAGCTTATGGGGCGATAACTGGTGGGATCGGATTTAGGCTTGCCATGCTTGGCAACACCTATAACAGTGACCTCTTTCCACACTTGTGGAAATATATTATTTCTCATAGCTGCGTTTCATATCGCGGTAAGTAATAATAGGTGGGTTAATATTTTTTTAAGAACTATATTTGATATCCCGTCGGGGCCAGGAGCCTCTCGAGGATGTAGGTTTTTAAAAAATGATTTTACCTCCTCGACCGTAACTCTTCCCAGAGGCAGGTCAGAGGGAGGTAGGACAGCTCTACGATCGACTTCGGTGTCCACATCAGAGAGATGGACTGGGTCTACTAGTAGAGTGCTGGGAAAGCACTGTGCTTCTAAATTGGCGGCCAGTTACTCTTGACTTTTCATCGTCATCGAATGCTGGGAGCAGATTAGGGCGAGTGGGAGAGGGCATGGTGTAGACTGTGATTAGACTTTAGTGTCCGTGCCAGTTTCCAGAAGGATTGGTGTGAGGGCTCTAAGTTAGTAATTATCTCTTCGCATCGATTTTGCCGGAGTTCGCTAATACGTCGCTTCACAGCTCGCTGTAAAGCCCGCAAGCGGACCCGATTGGCCTCGGTAGTATAAGAATCGTAAGCACGACTGGCAGGGTTCTTCTCCGTCAAGAGTGCACGAGCATCAGGCGGCAGGTTCCATCGAAAGTGACCCTTCTCCGGTACCCGCGGTTAGCAGTTTTCAATGACGCTCTGCACGTGACTGGTGAGGGAGCCGATCGCGTCCACCGTGTCCTGAACGGAGACCCCCGGGAAGAGATTCCCGGAGCTATAGCTGTGGAGTCTAGATGCAGAGAGGAGGTTTAAGTCAGCCTTAAGGCTGGTGCCAAGTCTACTTCAGTCCACTAAGACTTTTGTCGGTGGGGGTAGGCCTGTGTCTGGGGGGACACACATGTCTAAACTTCATTTTTATAAGTAGATACATACTCGTATCTACCTACTACGTACAGAGGCGTTCACATCAACCTTCACAAAACCATTGCAAAATGGGTTTTATGTCAGCGCAGCATAAGGTAATTTTGATGTGAACGATATCTGTACAATGCTATCTGAAAACCAATGGAACCGTCCTGTACTCAAAAGATACCAAATATTATTTTTATTTACAAATTAATATGTGACTACCTACTATACATGTTACATTAGTAATTGGGTTAGAAAATACAGTAGCAGGAGCTTAGCTTTGACTGCATTGTCGCTTAATATTCGATAAGGTCTATCTGACCTCTGGAGAAACTGATTGATAATTTAACCCTTAATTTAGCAAAATATTAAAAATTATAAAAATAAGTAATCGTGACAGTTTCTTCTTAGATGATTAAATATTACGAAAAAAATTAACTAAAAAAAATTATTAAGGAATTTCTGCAATCAGTACCTACGTTAAGTATACTCTACAAAAACCAATGGTCATACAATGGAGGTAAGCTTTTAACCCGCATTTAGATAAGAGTAAACAACCCGTAATTGATTGCCAAATTGAAGGAGACATGATGGGTGATGGGGCTTCAGTCATATTCAGAGCAGTCTAAAATATTGAGCTATTCAAATGAATATTCACTTGAAGGTGGCTCGGGTGACACTGACTCACGACATAGAAAACGAGTAATTATACCTCGTCTTCATGTTAGATAAGAAGGAGCGTTTTCTGTTGGTGCGAGTGCTAAAATACGCCACGATCTTGAGTTCTGGAAAAAAATCTGGAAATCTGGAAATAAATCTTCATAGCCGAACAAGCAACTAAATAAAGCTAACGAACACACACTGATGTAATTAGTAAAGGAAAACAGGGGGGCTAGATTTACAATGAATTACAATGCAAACGGGAAGTTGTTAAATCCAATTATTACAAATAAAATGCCAAAATTTAAAACTTCCGCAAAGCACAGCATGCGAAATTGTTCATGTTTAACATTACCTTGTCAAGCCATTTTTCCAAGCTTAGATAACCCATAATTCATTCATTGCATTCTAATAATAAGTAAACATGTTAACACAGACTTTTAGCGTCTACATCTGATTGAGTTAAGGCCTGAAAACAACATCACTGTAAAGTATATAAATCACATGAATAAAATTTTGTGTTTACTACTCATAACTACTTCGGAAACTTATTTAAACAGATGCTTATTCGTCATTTTGGCTCTCTAATGTCAAAGTTATTTTTGCCAGCCAGTCAAAATATTTTTTCTAACATTATTAAATATACATACCACTATACCATAAAAAATCCTAAAGAAGCATATTGTCCCTCAGATATACAATCACATTCTCATAAAGTGTAGTGTTTAAAATACTTAACAAAATCAAATTAAGTAGAATGGGAACTCATTTCAGATGCATTTGCTATTAAATACCTACTTGAAAAAAAAATGGCATCGTTGAGACACGATTGACGATCATACGATTTGCCTACAAAAATTGCCTAGTTAATAGATAACAAAAATCTTGTTATAGGAAGACTTACGTGTGTTTATTAAGCACTTAATCAAAAGCAAACTGTGACTACACACGTCATTTTTCAACAACAACAATTTATCATGTCGTTTTTAAAATGTCTTGATAAATCGTGGCCGCGGCAAATTAGCAAATATTTTTAACAGTAAGTTAGACGGAATAAGAAGTTTAAATAAACATATTATAGTAGTATTTCAGGTACTAACAAATCTGCATACGAAACCTTAGCAACTATCAAACTCGAGAATTTATCGACTATAGCAAAAATTTACCTATTTGCTTACTTATTCGTTTTTGTACAACACAAAATAATCAGGACTATACCTATCCACCAGGACATAATCAGGACCATACTCACCAGGATATAAGTAAACCTACCTACGTACAGTTATTTAATGTACTTATTGCTAGGTCACATGAACGATTTTAGCTTTGCAGTATGGGAAAATAAAAGAGACACAGACCGAATTTTTAAACTGGCCTTTTCGGGTTCAAGTAAGTTAGAGGATAACTATTTGACCCTGAAAAGACCATTTTGAATTTTTCATACTTCCATTAGTTAGGCAATTAACATTTTCAAAGTTTATTAATAGTAACGAGTATAGTCAAGAGGTACTGCGTCGTGGCCTCGTGAGTCTACAGCTTGCGTTGGCCAATATCCAGCGGGAGGTGCCTTGGTTTCCTTTCAGTTACAAGTGGACCATTGTCAATCTGCGGGACTTCCTTGCATGCGTGCCTTTTTTTGGTCCCATGGACACTTAACGTGGATGAGAGTGCCTGCCTCCAGTGTCATTTATTCTCGGATTTTATTCAAGTAGCTTACTATACTTCTTCATTGCTCCCACAGTGATGATCACCCACTCACGTATTTCCTTTCAATAGACGGAAAAGGCCTGTTGGTGACCTACCTGAGTTATAACTATTAAGTTGTTATTTATGTAATAAAATATTTTTCAAGCGTCACACGTAGCATAAATTTATCTCCGCTAAGAAGTTTACGAGGCTATTTTGATTGAATGGGTGAGCACGTGAGATGACGCATGCGCTGCCGCAGCGAAGTGTATGTTGACAAACAATGGGATTTGACGTGTCTGCTCCTAATTATTTTATAGCACCTAAACTAATGCGTATATATAGGGTGATAACAAATCACTCTAAGTGATGTTAGCAACACGTGATACTATTTAAAATCTTATTTGAGCTGTGAAAAATATACGTAGGTATTACGTATACCAAGTCCCATGACATGAATGGACTATTGGCCAATTGGTGAATATACAACAGCAGCCCCGCCTGCACTGGTTTATTTACATTACTAAGTATCACATGCCTGCCTACCGTACCTACCGTACATGAAGGTTCAACATTATAGTATGAATAGCGAGGTGTCGATTCTATAAGAATAGGAAGTAGGTACCTACTTACTTTTATGTATTCAGGAAAACAAACAATGACAAACCTCACGTTTCTTAACTGACTACATAACCTCAATGATCTCTATTCACCTTACTCACCAGCAGGAGACAGGACTTTACCTCTACCCGGCAAAGTTTGATCATAAAATATTTTTTATGATCGTTGGTCATCCTGTACCTACATTTGCAACGTTATATAGGTATGTTTGATATACATTTAAACAAAGCTTACTACATTATGATCCTTAGTACAAATACTATCGTTATGTAAAAACCTTAGTAACATTACAACAAAGATAATCTAGATTAGAAAGCCGCGAACGCCTAATGAATAACTTACCGTTTCATGGTGCACAGTGCAAATGAAATTGTGACTGGATAATAATGAGATTTTTACTGAAAGTTATAAGTATAGGTACGCTTTAGAGCAATCTTCCGGAAGCACCTCACCTAACCATATATATACGAGTAAAACACATTAACTTATTATTAGTGTTGATGTAGGTAAAGCCAACGATACGACTGAAGAAATTAAAACAATGAACTTTGGCAGTCTATTGAAGACAGACCTATCGTATAAAACTTGAAATGCCCAAAATCTTGGATATTATAAGTCAAAGTAACTATCAAGATAACTGTTAATTTTATCCATAAAAAAATAAAAATAACACGGTCAAATTACACATTTCAATTACCAGAAACTCCGACAGAACTAAATTTCGGTACAGACCTTGGGCACACTAGTAGAAATAAAGTGCCAAAAGTCCCCATAGATCCCCCCAAAGTGTGCTAAGAAAGTTATTCCAACGGCAAAGTTTTCGGTTTTATTGATTTGACTCGTATACTTTGCAAGTGCAGAAAATGTTGTAGCGCTAAATGTGCCTGTAGAAGAGTAGGTTGTTTTGTTGTGATAACCAGCGTAAACTAATTTGCCAAGTCTGCTTTTAGAATGGCGATGTCTTAGGAAAATAATAGTAATGCATAGGAAAAAATGGTTATGAACAATTTTTGGTGTCATATGTGTGGTGCTATATTTTTATAAAACTTACCGTTTTCCGAGAAACTGTTATTTTTACCTTTGACCACTGATAGCTTTTTAACACCGATGGCTCCAGAGGCACTTTAGACATTTTATTATAAACATACCAATCTATGCTTAAATTTGATTTAATCAGTACGTCCCACGAGTTGCCACTTAAAATTTCCGTTATCGGTCGCGTAAAAAAATTGTATTGGGATTTGCCATTGTACAGGATTCAAAAAGCAAAATCTGTCTTGTTAGATGGCCATATTCACCACTATTAACATCGGATTTCTCAAGTTGACTGAGGAAATGGTTGTGATATTCGTTTAACAAACAACATTTTTCATAATCTTTACTGCCCCTGTTAATCTTTATAGCATCATTTTGCCAATTTGCAAACAGTCTACCTGTACTACATTTTGGTCAACATTTACAATAGCGGACCCTTGATCGTTGTCGCGACATTCGATGTGGCGTAGTTACCTATCATCGATTTGATGACCGTTCGACACACCGTTTTTGCTGTCGTGACATTCGACGAAACAACTTTTACGTTCTATGACGATCCCAATGTGAGTCATAGGGTGTTTTCGTTCCAAAATGCATTAGCGTTTTATCAAAAATATCCTCCGTCGACTTTAACGGTGACAACAGTCTGGGGTAAAAAAAATATTTCTGTCAAATTTTACTATGTCGGACCATCTACAAAAGGCGCAAATTTTACAATTTGCTTGCTCTTTCTTACCTTTGGGGCCCGATCCTTCTTCTAGAAAATCCTAGTAAGTTCCGTTTTAATTTAAGATAATAGCAAGCTTGTTAAAGAGGCAAACCATCAATCAGCCGACAGGACACAGGTGGAGTTCTGTACGTCTACCACGAGTAGCCACTTTAAATTTATGTTATTTTTCGCGTAAAAAAATTGTATTGGGATTTGACATGACATGACATGATAATGTCAAATCTCAATATATTTTTTTAAGCGAACGATAACGTAAATTTCAAGTGGCAACTCGCGGTAGACGTACTGTAAGCAGTATTTCTCATGGGCATAATGTAAAAGAAGTGTTGTTATTGCATCAGTACGTAGAGAATAAGTGAGTACATATAGGGCGGCGTTTACAGCTCATTATGCGTCTCACACATACCTCAGGTAAGCAGTGGTGCTGCAGGCAGTAGTAGTCCTGGGTGCCGTCGTGGTGACACCAGGTGCCGTCGGGGAAGTAGGGGTCGAGGCCGGCGTCGTTGAGCTCGATGCGGGGCGCGTAGAACCCACCGCCTGCCGCGCGGCGGCAGAACACCGCGCATCCCATCCACATTCGCGCTGCAAGTACACAGTAACAACATACAGAAGGCTGGCAACCGTCGTTTCAAATCTTATATTCATGAGAGAATTGACTGATGAGCGTGCTTTTATGACAAATATGTTTATAAAATGTTAAATAGACGGTCGCATCTGCTTAAAAATACGGCGCACTGGTATCCTAAAGCTGTCTCTCCAATTTCCTGTACTAAGATGCATCATAAACAATATACATTCCTTTATTCCGTCCATAGTACACTGCGCCAGGCTACAGGTTTTACGCCCCGATTCACCGGAATTGTCCGATTCGTCCGATGCCCTACATATACCCTCTATTTTATGTACCATAAGCCCTTTTTATTTTTTATTAACGTGGGGAAATCCTCATGGATACCTCGCCGCTCGGGGGACCGACGAGGTCATGTCGGACTTCTACCGACTAAAACCCTACGGTACTCGACCTCAACACTTCAGCGGCGAGGCGGGGTCCCTAAAAAGTTTCGCAACGCCCCGCCGCCAGTGCCTCCCCGTATTGGGGCCCCCTCCAGCCGACCCCCCAATGAAGGGCCATGGAAGTACCTCGAGCACACAGGTACTTCCGCCGTCGCGGTGAAAGCCGTGCATTGCAGGCAAAAGCACCCCCGTACTCAAGCCCGCTGGCTCTTACCGATGTACCATAAGCCCTAAAGTCCAGTGAAGCTGTCCATGGCTAGATAGCAGCGGGCGTACGTATTTAAAGGCAAAAGGGCCAGTGAGATCGTCTACTCACTGGGGTCGTGCGGCGCCTGCAGCCCGCCGGCGCGCGGGTCCAGGGCCGGCACCAGGGCCGCGAACTCGGCGCACTTGCGGCCGGCCAGCTCGCCCGCCGTCACGCGCGTCTTCTTGCCGCACACCTAGAAACACACGTTGAGCACAGGTGGACATAGAACCTTACCGAGCTCAATATGAATCGATTAGACTGAAATATGGCTCAAATAGTTTATGAACAGAAGATGTTTTCCAAATTTGTATTAGTTACCTACATGAAATGAGTCATTAATCATCTGTTCATTAGGCATCAATCATCACATCTGGTGCTGGTGTTTCACTAATCATAGTACAGTGAAACCCATTTGGTTGTAATTTCTCTGATCCTAAGTGGCACGACACGAGATTCGTGTGCGTCTTTGTGTAGGATTGATAAGTTGGTGTGTTTCTTTCGTGTAAACTATATTTGTGATGGCTAGAATTCGATTTTGCTTTTGATTTTTAGGTTTAATGATTAAGTACCTACCCATTTTCAAACTCTGACTGCCGTCTGAAAATGTCAAAACTCTACAGAAGCTGACGCTTGAGTAATTAAAAAATGGTTCAAGCTGAAAGTAATTCAATAACCATAAAAGAAAAATCTGAACTAGCCTTAGCATCATCACACAGCATGACGTCATAGGCAGTGCCGTTGCAGGGCTCGGGCGCGGCGCACGCGCGGCGGCGCTCGCGGAAGCCGCGCGCGCGCGCCGTGCAGCCCGAGCGGCACGGCGCCTCCGCCCACGCGCCCCAGCCGTCCGCGCTGGCTTGGCTGGCCGGGGCCGCGGTGCTAGTGATCGGTTCGGGCCCCGAGGGGACGCACTCGCCTCCTTGACACCACTAGAACATACACAGTGTTTAATTTAGTTTTCTGCTCCAGCTTTCTCTATTTTCAGTGATTTGAACACCAGTACGTCTACCAGGAGTTTCCACTTTAAATTTACGTTATATTTCACGTAAAGTATTTGTATGAGATTTCACCTTTTATGCCTCTGTAGAGTCGAAATGGAACCAAAAAAACGGTACCACCGGTAATAAGATGCTATTGTTGTTAAAGCAATCGGAATGCTCTAAGCCAGTGTTTTTCAGTCTGTGGGTCTCGAAACCTTACTCAGGGGGTCGCTGGCAAAAAAAATCTAAGATTTTTACACTACAATAAAAACTCTATTTTAGTGAGAACGATGAGCTTGTTTATATTTGAAAAAAAAATCCAAAAGTGCTATTTTTGAACCGTTAATAATCTGATCAGTCTCATAGTCGCACGTCATTTAAATCAGAAGGTACTAACTTAGCAGCTAGAGCTTGTTGATGATGAATTTGTGTGTCCATGATATGTTTGGCATTATCGATTTAAATTTCACAACGATTCCGCTCATACCAGTAACAGCTTTAGCGCCAACATCGCTAACTAATAGCGATACATTTTTTCCAATCAATGTTTTGACCCGTGCGAGCTGACGTCCAAGTCCAAGCCGCGAATCGTCTATGCCTCGTACTTAATTTTTTTTAAAAAGCTCTAGTGGCTTCTTGCGAAGTATACGTTTAGCAAGAAATAAAGGTACCAATATAGAGAAAAACATTATAGTCTTTCAAATAATTTCTTTGTCTGTCTATGGCACAAGGGGGCCGCTTGCATTTCTCAACCTGTAAAGGGGTCGCGAATCAAAAAAGAATGAAAGACACTGCTCTAAGCTATTGTCACGTTAAGGTACCGTAGTTTAGTTCCATTTCAACTCAACAGAGGCACTGTATGAAATCCCATACAAATATTAAAATGGAATAACGTAAATTTAAAAAGGCAACTCATGGTACTGATTTAAAAAGCCTGCTACTTGACGGACAGAACCATGAAGTTACTTTACAATATCGTTATTTGAGTGTATATGAAATATCAGGATTTGTAAGACCTGTTAAAATACAAGAAACGGGTGTTACAAGAGAAAATTCTTAGCTTCTGACTGCCCACAGGTTATTCTCTAAAACTCATCATAAGTCAGCTGATTTAGGACACAGGTGGAGTTCTGAAGCCAATGAGTTATTATATGGAAGAATAGCTATGAAATCTTATATTCAATCTAGGAGGGAACAAATATCGAGTTTTTGTTTGGAAGAAGAGGCTAATATTGTTAAGAGTAAATAACCCAAAAACTACTAATTCAAGTGCAACATAATATTTGCACCATAATATTATATGTTGACAAACGACTACCGAGCAGTTCTTTCACTCTACTCTTTTTTGTTTACAGACATAATTAAGTGGATCATTCACCTTGTGTAAAGGTACTATATTTTCAGTATGAGTAACTTGATCGCCGGAAAAACCAAAAAGGACAAGGAAAGTATCCTCAGTCTTTTTATTATACCTTTACATGTGTTATTCTGATTTCCCTAAGGCCTTATTACGATCGCATATATCCCGTCAAGTGAATTCTCTAAACGTGGGGAAGGAGCAATTTCGTCAGTAAATAGTTTCTTCGCATTTTTTAAGAAAATTCAAAGCAATGTTTAATATAGTTTATTGACATGCAACTAAATTATGTAGGTGCCATTTTGTTTAATTACTTTTTACCATGTTGTAGGTAGGGACATGATCCCATTGCTATAGGAATTTTGAGGCTTCTGATCAAATACCGCGACAAGTGGTTTTCAATCCGGAAATTTTGATGTCAAAGATGCACGTAGCTCTGGTCGCCCTATTACGGATAAAACTACTTCTAGTTTTATTCCTATTTCATCCGGTGTGCCCCAGGGCTCGCATTTGGGACCTTTGCTCTTTAACGTCTTCATAAACGATGTCATATATTATCATGTTTCCTAAATTCTAAATTATTATTGTACGCAGATGACACTAAAATATTTTCTGCAATCAAATCAGATAATTATTGTTTGGAATTACAAAATGACCTAAATCGCCTATGTAACTATTGTTCTCTTAACAAATTACATCTAAATGTTGAAAATGCCATGCGATTACATTCACACGGAAAAAACATCCAATAACCTCCTATTATACGCTCTTTGACAAGGGGTTGAAGAGAGTCGATGAGGTGAGGGACCTGGGAGTTCAGCTGGATAGTGGATTATATTTTGAATCGCATATAAATAAAATTACTGCTAAGGCATTTAGGTTGCTTGGTTTTATATTTCGCCAAATACGGACTTCAAAAAAGTCAATACATTGTTAATACTATAAAATGCTTATGTGAGGTCTCAGCTGAGTATGCTTGCACTGTGTGTGGAATCCTATGTATGCAAAGTATATTCAACAGTTGGAAAGTATACAGAATAAGTTTAAAAAACGTTTGAAGTACCGGTTTAAAGATTTTGATACCAATAAAGTTGAGAATTTGGTAACTCGACAAGAGCACAGGGATCAAGTTCTACTTTACAAAATCATTATCAACGTAAGCGACTCTCCATATTTGTTGAGTAAAGTTTTTTATGAATGTCCCAGGCCTAGCGCACGGCACAGTAACGCTTTCAGTACACCGTCTTACAAGTCCAAGTATAGGGAAAATAGTTTCATAATAAGAGTCTGCAACAAGTACAACAGCACTTACAGTAACATCGACATATTTCATGAAAGAATAGAACAATTCCGTGGCTTATTGAAAAGGCCAGCGGATCTTATCTAGCAAATCTTGCTTCACTATTAACAGCATGCAAACAAACATACATAGTTAATATCTTTATAACATATTTGCTCGTAAAGGGTCTTTTTTTTCACCAATTTCAATATCGTATTGTATCTCATTACGCACTTGTGCGTTATTGTACCTAATGTAAAACGCACGGTTTACTAAGATGCTCCGTCTAAAACGAACGGTACTTTTTAAAATCTTAGCAAAGAGTTTTTATGTCAGAAAAAAGGTCAACATTTTATGAATAAAATTAACTTTGGGAGATACAATATAATAAATAAACATTTATTATTTAATTTAATTAATTTAACAATAAATTACAATCTGTAACAAAAACACAAAAATATGAATTTACTATATTAGTAATACTGGCTGTTTTTTATGCCTCTGCCTTAAAAAAAGCGCTAAAGCGCTCATCGCTAATTCATGAACAAGCAAAAAATTTTATAACTGCTTTAACAAGTGATTAAAAATTTATTTGTTTAAGAAAGTTCGAGTTTTATTTATTTCCCGCAAACATGTTATAAAACGTCGTATGCCATACGTGCGCTTTGATAATTACAGCCTTAGCAATATCGCCTCGGCTGTAATTCTCAACTTACCGCACTTATATCATAATGTACTATTATGTGTGGTTTTGATAGCCTTTTTCTTTTTGATCGCAGTGTTTTCTAGATCACTATTTTATGTATTGCCCAATAGTGAGAACATTAAATGCTAATGTACTATTTTAGTTAAGTTGAGCAAATGTATTAGAAATAGCTGTTTGTTTTCCTTAATAAAAATAAAAAATATTGCCATTTTTGAAAAACTGGTGCAAGATCGGCATATCAGTAGTTACGACGTAGCTGAAGAACTGGGAATTGACCACAAAACAGTTTTGGCGCATTTGAAAAAAACTGAGTACACAAAATAGCTCGATATTTGGGTACCTCACGAGCTCAGTGAAAGAAACCTAATAACCGTTTATTATTTATTTATTTATTTAAAAAGGTGATTCTGCGTGTGTGTGGTGGGATTGGAAGGGCATTATTTCAATATGAGCTGTTACCAGGACCATCGATTCCGAACTCCACTGCGAACACTCTACTGCGTGGTAGATTCGCATTATGTTTATTTAGAATATGTACTATTATTGTATTATTTTATTTACGTCTATTATCGTTTACATATTTTTTTGTGAATTTTGACATTTCATAAGTGCTTCTTTGTAAAAGCTAAAGTGAATAAATGATTTTTTTACTTTACTTTACTTTTAACAACTGATGAGATTAAGGCAAGGAGTTGAAAGAAAGCGCCCGGAATTAATCAACAGAATTGAGTGGTTTTTCATCATTAAAAATTAAGATAGTTTGGCTGGGAGGTGTTAATGCATCCGCCGTATAGTCCTGACCTTACACCTTCAGATTTCCACCTGTTTCGGTCTCTTCAGAATTCTTTAGGCAGTGTCAGGTTAACATCACGAGAGGACTACCTAAACCACTTGTCGCGGTATTTTGATCAGAAGCCTCAAAATTCCTATAGCAATGGGATCATTTCTCTACCTACAGGATGGTAAACAGTAATCGAACAAAATGGCACCTACAAACTTCAGTTAAATGTAAATAAACTATATTAAAAATGTTTTGAATTTTCTTAAAAAATGCGAAGAAACTTTTTCCTCAACCTATTATTGTTATGTAAGTAGGCCGGTGACATTCTCTCATCACATACATGGTGTTTACTACAGAAAACCAGCGTCATGGCTCTGCTGTCATGAGATACTCGTACAGCTGAGTGGTAACCATTTTGGTACTATGTCACACATTAATATAATTTCATTTGTTGTTTTCCACCAACTTTTGTTTTTCTGTGTGATGTTTATCAAATAAATGTTTATTCTTTCTTTCTTTTCTTTCTTCTTTATTAAAATATTTTTATCAACTACAACTTGATAATACACAAATAATTGCAATTTAGAAGATAAAAACGAAATCAAATTGTGTAAACAAATACCAGTAGCTTAAGTTACCTTTCAATGAGCTTTTCCAGTAGGTACCAGTGGCTTTTGCGCCTCTGTTTTTGAGCTCAATCTCCATTTCGGCGACTTCTTTCTGTCATTTATCCATTATAAAATTAATAACACCTCCAAATACAATAGAAATTCAAAAAATAATTATATTTTCGGTGCGAATCTATTGGATCTGACAGCTGTTTATACCTTACGCAACAGCAGCGCTGGCTGGTGGCAGAAAAAATATCGAAAACCCTCATTTAGTGAATGAACTTGACAAGTTTTAAGGAATTGTAATGAGGCCCCTGATCTTAAATGTCGCATATTTGGTATGGTCAATGGAAAGTATCTAATTCATTTGATAGTCAAAGTACAGATATTTAATTGAGATGCAAGGTCAAGCCGTTTCTGCACAAACCGGATGCAAAGACCGAGGATGCAGAATTAAATTGTATCCTTGCAATGCAAACTGTAACAGCTACATCAGCGCATTGTTCACAAACCATGCGTGTGCCGCAGGGCGTGCCGGGCAGCGCGGGCCCGGCGTAGTAGAAGCCGGCGCGGTGCGGCGAGCGGCACGCCAGCTGCGCGCAGTGCTCGCCCGCCGCGCCCGCCGCGCCCGCCGGCGCCGGCGCCGCGTCCACGTCGCGGAGGAGCACCTGGAACCGGGATAGAATAACCTCAGTATTTTCTCTCCTTTGGTAGACACATTTTTTCCACGACCCAAAGACAGGAGACCCCTAGCGGTAATTGTCACTGTGACTTTCTATGGGCACCTGTTCTCTCGCGCAACCAAGACTGGAGACAGACACGAGACACAACATACAAAGCCTTAAATATCTCGCTGCCACTTTTAGGGTATGCCATCATCCTTCACCTACCTCCTAGGTGTACGTAAACGATAGATTTTCTATTTTGCCTGATTTCTCGGCTGCCTAAGTCTGAATTAGTTATGATAATTTTTTGTTATCTTTCGTTTCTACTTATAGGTTAAATCTTGATTACAGTACCTATCTAATAGGAGTACGTTTCTAGCGATACCAATCTTTACTATTAAGATTCACAAGGTATAATCAGTGTCGGGCTCATTACGACTGGCAGTCGGACAATTGTCGTGACGAGTGACGGCCACTTAGGGACACGAACATCAATTTAACAAGTTTATGTTCGGCAAATGCATATGTTGAACCACTTAACAACTTGCTGACACAGAATCTACTATTTAAATGTTTTCTTTTGCAATTTACACGAGGTTTCTACTACGAAGTTGGTATGAAAAACTGACCTCGCATTGCCGTTTGGCATTCCAAATAGCTCCAGGTGCTCCTGCGAATTTCTCGTGTCGGAGCTCGTTTGGAGTATCCAGGTCGTCGTCTCCTCCATCCAACAGACACGTTGCCCATCTTAAGCATAAAATGTACAGGAGTAGATTTAATCAATTAAATATTCATTACTCATTCATTTGTAGATAATAAAAGGGCTCGCTTGAGTCACTTGAGCGTAGCTGTCGTCTAGGTTTGGTGCTGATTCTAGGCTACCTTATGACGGGAGCCAGCGGATGTTGTGTAAAGGTAAGGCGCTCCTAACCAGCATGCAGGACTTTTACCGGGACAGCGAAAGAGCCTGCGTACTATACAGTTCTTGGCCTCCCTTTCTTAGCAGGATATCCAGAAGAGGCTACACAAAGGGCAAGCATTGGTGGCGATTCAAAATTGTTCCAGCTTCACCACAGAAGTACTGATGTCAAATACCTCATTACTACTAAGTGGGGTTTCAGGCCGTTATAGTCTGGCATCCCTGCCAGTCATGAGGATTTTCCGTCGTTAATAAAAAAAATGTACGTACTGCAAGTCGGCGACGACACGCGCACTGCAGACGGACCAGGTGGCCTCGCCATTGGTGCCGCGCGAGGGCGACATGATGAAACCGTCACGCGCGCATGCGTTGCCTGTGCCGTCGTGGTGCATGCCCAAGCTGGAATCATTATTGACACTCATTTTAGTGAGCTGAAAGGTTACAAACCTGTACTGGGCACGTAAACTGCTCAGTCCAGTCTGAGGTTGCTTTATTGCTCATGTGATTTGTTTATTGTACGTGATGACATGCTGAACAACCGCTGCTTGGGTGAAAGTTATCAATTGCTTTGCAGAATAGGCACTGATGGTTGCTCTTTTGGATTTGAGATCCAAGCTAACCTAAACCATAAGGTTGCAGGCTGTGCCTTTTCAAAAATCTAGTTGGTTACAGAAACCTACTGAAAATTAGAAGTCACCACAGATAGACGAAAATGAATGTAATGAGCATGGCTGAACGAAACACTTTTAGTGCCATTACATCTTCAATAGATTTTTTCCTGGACATTTAACGCGTTCTATTTAATTCATTCATTAATTTTCTTTCTATTTAACTTGTGATACTTTTCTATCAACTAATTCTTAAGTTTTAATGCAGTGTGATAGGTTGTGATTTAAAAGGATCGGAAACCATAGGCTATCAGCTGGGAAAATATATCAGGATGACAGACTTATGTCCAATCTCGTGAGCGAGGATGTAGACAGAAGTAAAGCCAGCGGAGGGGTAGGGGCGGCCCATGACGTCGGTGGTGCCGAACTCGGAGACGACGCAAGCGTGCGCCGGCAGGCACACTCCGCCCACTGGTGCCAGGCCCATCGTCACGCCGTTACGACGCCCACCTTCTTCAGAGAAGAAGTCCAGTCTGGAACACGAAATAATGCAAATGACGTAGCAACTTCTGCTTGTAAAGATTGAAGAAAATGTGTGAAATAAAACCATATGGCGTCTTAGTAATATGTAACAATAGTTATAAAAAACATCATGTTAGCATACTTATTCTGGGCTCTGGCTTTGTTTTGTCAGCTTTTTTCATACACTGCTATCTACCAAAAATTCCAAATTAACTATATGAATTGCGAAACTCATGAGCAATGTGTGTTTTTACCGAGAACATGGACCTCTAAAATTCTTTAGCGTTGAAACATAGTGACAGTGGGCCCGAACTCATGAAGTGGCGAATAGCGAAGTTATTACTCGACCTAAAAACACCCTGCATGGAATACTCAGTGAAAGACACTAAGCGCTAGAACGGCCAAATTCTACTGCAGAAACTCGAAAAGGTTAGCCAACTTTCAAGATCTCCAATACTTTTCATTATGCGCTGATGCAATTTGTCTTAGAATAGTTATGCGCAGCAACATTTGACCAAGCTGAGCGTATCTAAGCTTGGGTAGAGTTAGAAGTGCGGTCAATCTATGCGACAGAAGGCAAGGGGCGCTAACAAGCAAACAGTGGCACTACTCGGATGGTTAACTGAAGCTTACCCAGACAGCAACAAGGCCATGTCCCAGTGCTCAGGATCGTCATCGTCCTCCACGTTCAGGGAGCGCTGGTAGGCGCAGAAGGCGTCCAGGAGCCGTCCGCGCTCGGCGTGCGCCGGCAACGCCTGAGGCTGCGCGCGGAGGAGCGTCAAGCGCACCAGGGACAACTGTATCCTAGTGCCAAGAGACGAGTGCTGGTATAGCGCTTGCACCTGTACAGAAAGGGAAAAGAAATAGAACTTAGACCACATGAAGGTGTGAAACATCTTAGATTTAATTATTGAGCTCCTGTTGAGGTGTACCTTTACAGAAGGGGGAGGAGGAGGTGAATATCCCCTTTATGGGGCAAATTATTACAACAAAATTCCAAAAAACATTTGTGAGTCACTCAGACAATCACATCAAAACAGCTTTATTAAAAAAGGGCTATATTATACTTCAAAAGACTACCTTATAGATAAAAATGCCTGGATGTAAGCTCTCTGCTTGATGCGGCATGAGATAACTCTATTGTAACAGATGTTTTATTGTATTAGTTAATTGGTACCTATCTAGTATGTACTGACTAACTAATTTTCTTTTTGAATTGTTTAAATGACCTTTTGTTTTATATTCTTTTAAGGTTGTTTTTTTTTTCTCTTTGTTTTATATTCTCTAAGGTTTTGTATCAAAATGACACCCTGCTTGTACTTTACTAACGCCTGTTGTAAACCCAAGAAAAGTTTAAAAGAGTAACTGCTGACTTTCTCGCCGGGTCTTCTCAGCAAGAAACTCCGACGCGGTGGTAGAGTCGCATTATGTCTAATGTCTATGTCTATACTCGTATACTTACTGTGTATTTATTTAATGTATCCATATTAATATGGTATTTATGTCTATTGTTTAGTATATTTTGCTGTAAAATTTGACGATTTGTAAGTACAGAATCAGTCTATTTGAATAAAGTTATTTGAGTTTGAGTAAGTTTTGAGTTCAGTTAATTTTGATTTCAATTAGTCAAGATTTCACTAGGATGACACACACTTTGTTAGGAGTCTTTTCAGAGGTCTGTTTTCCGGTTTATAATTCATTGAATACGCTACGTGACCCTGGTGCATAACGCACTCAACTAGTTAACTCTTTTCGTCAAGCATTTATATGTAAGTGCTAAATTTTGGCTTATAAAAAAACAATGAAAAGTGAACGAAATCAATCACAGAACACCTAAAGCGAAGGACCAAAAAGCCCTGGTAGCCAAAATATTCATGTCGTATTTGTTACTGGGTATGAGTAAATGATTTACAAAGGCATAATTTGAGTAAGTATTTAACAAACTCAGTAATAAAGGGTTACTCTAACAAGTAAGTACTTAATACCTGAGATATTAGTTAGAACTAATATCTCAGGTATTAAGTACTTACTTCATTTGTTCTGTTAGAGAGTTACTTACACCATTTATATACGCCAACAACATGTCACGCAAGTCCACTTCGTTGTAATTGAGGAATGGGTGAAATATTTTATAAGCGGCTGCGTCGAGAAAGAGCGCAAGTTCGATGGTGTAGCTGGAGGGCGCAGGCTTGAGGCGGGGGTAGTGCGCGCGCGGGCGGCGCACGCGCGGGCGCAGCGGGCGCGCGTCGTCGAAGAAAGGGGGCGCGGGGGGCGGCGCGCGACGGATCACGTGCGCCGTGCGCCCGTCGTTCTCCGCCCGCCCAGCGCCGGGCAGTGGGCGGACTTCGTAGGTTGAGTTGTCCACTACGATCAGACCGTGCTGAAAAGTAATAAAAGCTAGAGAGTTGGATGTCCTTCATTGTATTTGAAGTGCTCACTCTTAAATTACTCTTAAATTACTCTTCAATAATGTTATAGAATAACATTTATTACAATTAAGACGCATTATCAAGAACATTTAGATGTTTAAACTTTTAGTAAGCTCTTTTTAGGGACATTTATATATTTAGCACAAATATATACTTAACATAAATGAATATAACCGAGCATTATAAAATCTTTAGTTTTTAGTATAATCGGTTACATGAAATGAAAATCAATACGACATCGACTGTATGTGACTTCTAGATCTACTTACACCTAGCGCTAGTTTTTTTATACAATTTCGGCAGCGGGCCACTTGACGGTAAGTAGCTACCGCAACCTATGAACACGTGCAACCAAGAGGTTTTAAAATTACTTGGGCTTTGTCGACTCTGTTACCTGTACGGCTAAACTGAACATTTTAAATGTAGACAGCAATAAGAAATTAGTTCCTTCAGCTGACCTAACACCAGCTCCCCAAAGCTACCTACTCACCAGCCAGGAACCAACACTGCCAAAGCGGTGTTATTTAACTACTTGTTTTCTGTAACGTAAAGGTATTTGCATCCCGACGGGCAGCTGCATTTCGAGCGGGGGAATCCGCCATACCTCTCCTAATAAGCTTAAAAAGTAAGCGTTAAGTTACTAAAAAAAAGCTGTAAATTAACCATAATCTTACAAGAGCATGATCTCTACAGGCGGACAAAGCAGCGACCGCGCCGGACCCGGCGTGCAGGTAGTGGCAGGACGCGTCAGCCTCCGACAGCGGCGCCTCTTGCCCTTCCTCTGACCACACTCGGAATTCCGGAGACACCAGCCTTCGGTTCGGCACCAATTGTAGCTCAAAACTCCTGAAACAAAAAATGCTGGCAGTTCTTTGGCATTTTAGAAGCTCGGTAATTCTTTTTGCCTACTGCCTGAACTATCTCCCTAATTAAGTACATATCACATGTAGGAAGAAACGTTGAGTGTGTCCTGCTAATTCATCAGTGTAAAGATATCATACATAGTCATATAAGTTTCGACAGGTTAGTAAAGTGTATCAGTTTAAACTATTTGACTGCTGTACAAACTCAACGTCTTCACTTTATGTAGTCAGTTAGTGTCATTTAAAGCATAAAATGAACATGATAACTAATAACATAGTACCTAAGTAGGTTTGTCTTTCCAATCTTAGCAATAATTATAATATATTCTAACTGTTACGCCTACAGCAGTATTATAATATTATAATATTAAGTATATTGTCTCACAAGGTTCGCCGCACAAGGTTTTTAGATTTTCTTCGTATAAAATACCTGCCGAAAGCATCGAAGCTGTACGGAAAAGGGATGTCATCGTGTGGCCTGTCGGCAGACAGCTGCGCCTCTCGGGGCAGCAGCGCGGGCAGGAAAACCACTTGCACGTCCGGGCCCCCGCCCCCTTTCTCGCCATCCCGGCCCTGCTCTTCGCTGCTCCACCACCCGTGCAAGGGCAGATAATCCTGCAATTTACAGATAAAGTTATTCGGACGAAGGATAAAATAATTCTCAAGATAGAAAAACTAGAAAAATTCGTATTTCGGACCTTGAAGAAATCAGGCAGGATTCGACCCCGCGTCTTCCACAATCCGAGTGGCTGCTCTAACCACTGAGCTACTGAAATCTCACTGGTCTGAATGAATCATTCTAGTATATGCTTATGTTGCAAGCCAACGTTATTTCATCAATGTTCTTCTACGGCAAGTATACCTATACCTTCAAACATCCGAAAGAAATATTTTTACAAATATTCAAACTTTCGGTTATGATGTAATATGCTATTTAACTATTATTACTTTGTTTATTTGAGCATTTTATAATGCTTGTTTTTTCATATCCAAAGATAAAAAACCCAAGAAAATCATAATTCCGGACCTTGAAGAAATCAGACAGAATTCAAACTCGCGTCTTCCACAATCCGGGTGGCTGCTCTCACCACTGAGCTACCGAAATCTTTACTGGCCTGAAGAACGAATCTTTTTAGTACTTATATGCTTACATTGCTTACGTTGCAAGCCAACGATATTTCATCAATGTCCTTTTAGAGCAAGTACCTTCAAACATCCGATAGAAATATTAATTTTTAAACTTTCGATAAAGATTAAATATGCTATTTGATTTTTACTTTGTTTAATTCAGAATTTTTCACTTGTAAACAAGTGCCTGTACCAGATACAGTTGACTGGAACAAAGGTTGGCTCACCCGTCAACTTGTAAACAAGTGCCTGTACCAGATACAGTTGACTGGAACAAAGGTTGGCTCACCCGTCAACTTGTAAACAAGTGCCTGTACCAGATACAGTTGACTGGAACAAAGGTTGGCTCACCCGTCAACTTGTAAACAAGTGCCTGTACCAGATACAGTTGACTGGAACAAAGGTTGGCTCACCCGTCAACTTGTAAACAAGTGCCTGTACCAGTTTTTAGAAAGAAAATGCATACGAAAATTGTTTTTGCATAAAACTGTGTACATCCACCTACATAATCTGGGATGTTGACATGGTTTCAACAATGTCGCATGCAAAATGTTAGGATATTTTATTTTACGCAGATCAATTTACAAAGTAATAGAAATACTTTATGCTAATATTTTAACTTACTCAGGGGACTATTTGTTAAAAGATTAGCGGAACCAAATATCTGGAAGTATTAGGTTTTCAATGCTTCCAGATATTTGGTTAGAGAATTCACCTAGGAGCCATACTTAATCACAATACCTATTCTGTGGTAACACCGCGCGCCTTCGATCAACAATCCTCGCGCGCCTTCGATCAACAATCCTCGCGCCTACTTGAAAGATACTTAGAAACTATATAGATGTAATATATATTTACATAGTATGGCATTCCAAAATGTCAACCAATATACAAAAATGCATACATTTGTGATCGGTTTTATGAATGTCCTATATTATAATATTATCCCACGCTTTTCTCTGAAACTATTCATCTGATAAAGCAACACTTTTAAATGACTTACATCTACGAGTATATAATTATGTTTATAAAAGAAAGTCGTGTTAGTTACACCACTTATAACTCAAGAACGGATGGACCGATTTTTATGTTTTTTGTGTTTTTGGATTTGTCTTCATCGGGAATAGGATCATAAGTAAGTATTGAAAACATTAGGAAATTGACGAAAAAAAAAAGCATAGGTAAACATATTTCCATACTAAATGTTCACAGCTGTCAAGCGTTTGCCAATAACTTTTGACAAAATGAATTTTGACGAGGCCGCTAGTTTATTATAACTTCCAGTTATGTTTTATGTTTCTAGTTATAACTTTCAATGAACAGTAAAAATTGGGGGACTAACTTTTCACATAACGCCGTTTATCCTAAAGTCGCTTGGCATAACTCAATCATTAGGCATAACATAAACTTCTCATAATTTATGCTTGGCATAACTTTTATGTAGCATAGCAGTCTACATGTATATTATTACAAAGCATAGGTAAGTAGTGAAAGCCCTAATCACTTTTGGCATAATATATTTAATCCTTAACTTTTAAAGCATAATTTATGATGGCATAATTAGTGAAACCCCATATACCAATTTCACTTTGTTTGTGTAGGTCAATTTGACCGAAATAGCTAGGTTAGGTTAGGTGACAACTTCGACCCCATCGCCAGCACCAAACTATACTTATTAAACTTGGTTAGTTAGAGTACGTTAATTGAACCCATGTTTTTACGATTTATGATAAACTATTTTCCCATTAAAAAAAATTAAGGTCTCATAACACAGAATAAAATACAAATGCTTAAAAATTAAGTACGTCGTAATTTTAAGGTAATTTAGTACAAAAACATTCAAAACCGAACAAATTTACACTCGACAAAAATTCTGAAATTTTCTCTCTTTCTTGAGCGTGGTGATGTGTATGTATATTTTTTTAAGTTAACAGAGTACAAACATATATAAATACATTGACATTTGTTGTTTTGTTAATTAACGGCATCAGTGGGTAGATAAATATTAAATCCAAGACTGGATATTTCAAATAATGTAAACTTTCAACGGACAGTCTTCAAGAGCTTAAGCAATTAGGGCACAGGTAATTCAAACATATGTATTACAATCTTAAGAAGCTTAAAAAATCACTTTGAGATGGATGATATATGAGTAACTATATGACACATACGATTTCTAAGAAATGCTAGTTAACTAATTGAATCTACCCACGTTGAGCTTGACCGATAAACTCAAGGCTGGCTTGCTGCGAATTACTCAGCACAAGTAACTAGGTAGCTATTTGGCGTCATTGTTTGACAATGCAATCAATGTGGGTATCAGGAACGCGTCGAAGCGTGCTGGGCGAGGAGATGATAAATGTTTGTAATAAACGAGGTCGATGGGGGCCGGACCGGCGGCGTCGGCGGCTCCGGCGCGACAAATGCGAGGCTCTGCGCGTCTGGTAGCGTTGTCTCCAATGCGCCACTTGGTTATTGAAACTAATAAAAGTCGTGGGAATGCTATCGCATCGTTCTCATCACTTATGAACGCTAAAGCGACGGCTTGCAAATTAATTTACACTGTGCTAATACTGACAGCACCAATTTATAAGTCACAAGGCATTAGGTTAGTCAAGGTTTTAGTTTCATACATTTAGATAATTTATCCCTGATGTATGCAGAAGTGCTTGTTTCAATTATTTATGTACTCGTTGGCGGATAATAAAAAAAACTGATGATCGATGTCATGTTTATTAAAATTCAAAAACCAATTGTCGTTGAAGTCTTGGTTAGCGGTCGGCAAAACTTTTGAATCGCAATAGGCTTATAGCACAAGGACCAATAATACAGAGAAATTACAAATTGATATACCCACTAAAAATCTCCTAAGATAAGGGAATTACTACTGCAAATGCCTTGAACAGATTAATCCTTAGTTTATTAGACAATGGGTATATTAATTCCCTTAAAGTATGAGTACACCTTTACTTTCCACCTGCTTAAAAGTAGTTGGTACCTACTTATGTTTAAAATCACGTTGTTTCCTGCATCACGTGAAAGTAATGCATTTTAGATCTAGGGAAGACGTCTGTGAGACGCATGTACCTACTGCATTCGGCAATGTTAATCATATGAAATTTTCTCAGCCAGACGTGTCTTGGATTTAGACTGCGGGCTACATATGATGAGTTTAAAATAATAATGCAATTTATCAAAAAACATTAGGTCTTATCTAAAATATTAGTTACAGGATCAGCTAAGATTCTAGTCAAATAACCAGGGGTTAAGATCTCCTAGTTGCGTATTTCTTTGTTTACAAAATGCACTGAGTAGGTATCTCATATACCTGTAAAATATATAGTGAAAGGCATTATTACTTGTTTTGTTTGTGCCTTTGTGATGGATGTCTTTCTATTCACTAAGTACTTATGTCCGCAGAAGTTAGGTAATAATGACTAATGTGACATAAACTGCAACTAATTTCTTTTCTTTTCCTAGAGTTGGCCACAAAAACTTAATTTCAGTCAAAAAGAATGACGTAAAAGTTCATATGAAGTTTAAAAGCGTTTTACTTCGATTAGCGGAAGTAACAATACCCGAATGATGAAATCCGGTGATCAATTCACTAATATTTCCCTTCTATTTTCATATCTATAATCTATAGGTATCTTTAACAATTTATTACTTTTGTACTTTATATTTTGAAACTATAGTAACTATAGTACCTAAAGTATATGGACTGTTTTAGGATTGTAGCTTTCTCAGCACAGAACACCTACCGTATGTTCTGTGCTCAGAAACCTTGACTTGACAATATTATTGATGTTGATGTTGGTAACAATGTGAAATGTATGCTGCTAAACACGTGTTACCAAAACATTATTTTAGTTACTAGCTGATCAATATTTTGGGTACCTGGATCTTATTTACCCTTGAATAAAAGTTATTTCATGCTTCTATTGTTTCTTGAAGTCGATTTCTGGATTGTATAAACATTTGGTATTTCACAGTAAAATTCTATTGTTACATGCCTACACTATAAAATATTAGAATCAATAAAAATACCTCAAATATGTTAGAAACATAGGTATCTACGTAACTAATGACTATAGTTATTTAAAAAGAAATCCTACAATATTTTCCCATTTTACTTGAAAGTACCGGTTTAATTATACTCGGGTTTATCAGGCTTTGCATTTTTAGAAAACATTACTATGATTGATGATCGATGTCTAAAGATTCCGGTTCAATGAAAATGTAAGTTGAAGCTCTATGTATGCGGTTCGTATCTACTATGAATGTGTGTACTTACTTTCGACAACTTAAGCTGATGGTGACGAGTGAAACCGAAATTAACCACGAAAATACCACATGAGTCAGCTAAGTGTAGGCTCTACATTAGCAGATGCGAGCGAACTAAAGGCGAAAGTAAATCTATTTGTTTTCTTCTTTTTTTAGCTTGTCGTGAATTATAACGCCGGTTAGGTTTTTACTTAGGTAAAGTTTTTAAGTTACCGGGCAATGTCTAGTATTCAGAAGTAACTATTGGGTATACAGGTAGGTCACGCGTCTTTGCGTGACCGACCTTGAGGGATGGGATAGGAAGGCCTTTGCCTTGCATTATGCGTGAGACTTAATTCGTTCCTAAGAGCCTTTAGGCTCTTAAAATTATTAGAATGCCAATTTACACGACCTAATGTGCGCGTTATAAAAAGTTTCCATTTTTACACAAATAAGTATAGCTCAGAGTATCATTGTTTGAAGTTGATGAACATTGCACTGTTTTACGTGGTCGCAGCCGCCCGCACCGCGGCTCGCCGGTACAGAGACTGCGCCAGTGACTCATCAAAGTCGATTGATAAACTACGTGACTTACGGTTGTGTAACTTGCTACGTGATCCAGTGCGGGAACGAAATAAACTCTTTTTTATTATGTAATTTAATTGCCAAAATGCGATTGGACACCCAAATAGAGGGACGCATCAGAATTTTGTGAAAGTTATTGAAATAACGTAACGTAAAACGTAATGCACGCGCAGATGAATTATTGTTCCGATATGTGACGTAACGGACTTTAATTTCACTGCTTTTGCCCATATGCCATTTCCATTATATTTAAGTGGCCTGTAAGCACTTATTAGTCACTGGCGTTCTCCATCTTAGGTTACGGTGCAGAAACGTGGACTCTCAAGAAAGCAAGAAAGCCAATCGCAATCGCATTGATGCTTTTCAAATGTGGTGCTTGGTTTCTCTACCTGTCTGAAAAGGGTGTGACTTTATCGGGCCTATTGCAAGAAAAGATGGCCATGACCTAGAAGAACTGATGGTCACAGGCAAGGTCGATGGCAAGCGCCTAAGAGGCCATAGCGCACTGAGGTGGTCCGACCAGATTCGGTCATTGCTGGACATGAGACTCCACGATGCGCTCCACAATGTCACAGAAGGCACAGATGACGGGACAGCGTCAAGCTGTCACAACGGGATCACGACCCTCAGTAATGAGGAAAACGACGCGAGGAGGAGGAAGCACCTATCACTGAACTAACCTTATTGATAAACTCGTACAAATTGTATAAAGAAAGATAGTATGAGTATCACAAGAGAACTGCTCAAAACCATCCAGTAAGGATTCACGTGGTTACATGTTGAGCCAATTAACTGTAGTTAACAATGACACGAAAATAATGACAGTAGGTTGACGACACGAATGGCGTAGTGCGCTGTAGCACGGTTTCTCGCCTTTAATTCCGTAGCCGGGTTCGATCCCCGGTCAGGTCAATTCAGGAAATGATCTTTTCTAAATTGGCCGGGGTCTGGGTGTGCTGGGAGACGCCCCTGGCTTAATTCCTTGTCTGGTACCTCGTAACACAGGGATATTTATCCCTACTTCGAGACCATGACAAGAGGTGTGTTGTCTGGCGCATATTTATTTATTTATTATACTTATCAGCTTCTATAGAACCACTTTATATATAACACGTAACAAAGGTATAATACCCGTAGGGATTTTATCAGTACCTACCTAGCACAGTATTTTGTCTAGGGTCGTGAGTTCTGTTTAAACACAGAAACATAAATCATCAAAAGAACATCGGATAGGTCTTGAGCCTTGGTCTTAGTATCTATTTAGTTCAGTATTTAAATATGCTATCCCTGAGACCCATAGCACATGTTCTGTTTGAGGTTAGGTGGCCATATGGAAGTAATGATACTTCGCATATATTCATTTACTTGTTCATTTAAAGAGTTCAAAATGACGCAAACCTTTTTCTTTGTTAAGCATTAGCTACGCACACAAACCTAAATAAATTAACATTACCTACATTTTTTAAAAGTCTTTTTGCAGTTAAAACAAGCCCCGTACACGGAAAAAAGTATGAGTAGATACCAATGGTTGTTATTAGATATTACTGTAGCATTTTAATAGACATTCACTGGAGGCGTTAAATTAAGTTCATTATTGAATGCAACTTGCGCCGGGATGTACATCGTATATTCACAGCTGCAAATAGGTTTTATTTCAGAGAAAATATTTAAAAAAAGATCCTCAGAATATAGGGCACACTTAAAAGCTGGTTTTACAAAACTTGTTAAACCTGGTCTTGGACCTTTATAAAATCTTAGATTTGCAAAAGTAACTTCTGAGTTTTTCGCCGGGTCTTCCCAGACAGCAACTCCGACGCGGTGGTAGAGTCGCGACGTATTTGTATATATTGTGTATTTATGTATTCATATTACTGTGGTATTGGCGTCTATTAGTATTTAACTACTTTAATTTGTTTTTAAGATTTCTGGGGCGGTAAATTAAGTTCATTATTATATGCTACTGGCGCCGATAAGCACATTTGCTTACACAGCTGCAAATAGGTTTTATTGCTTAAAAAAGAGACCATTAAAAATAAATACCACAATTTTTCCTATGCAAAGGATGTCATAATAAGATAAGAATATAGGGCAATCTCAGAAGCAGTTTTTTTTCTAAACTTGTTAAACCTAGTCTTGGAAAACACCCGTAAGTATTTAAAAATCTTAGATTTGCAAAGTAACTTCTGAGTTTTCCGTTAGAAATAAATATAACGCGTAGCTACCACCGCATTATATTTATTTGTATATTGCGTACATATTTATTTATTCATATTACTTCAGAATTGGTGTCTTTTACTTAGTATATAGGTAGTTTCTTTTGTTTTTGACCGTTCATAAGTGTAGATACTACTTATACAGGACTATTTAAATGAAGATATTTTAAGTTGGGTTTGAAAATTTGAATTCGTTCACGGTTTACGAGTAGCTTCCGACTAATATAAAACAAATCCTCATTGACAAGTGTTGCAAATCACAATAACTTAGACTTCAAAATGTCTAACAATAATTAAGGTAAAAAAACATCCTTAATCGGCGTATCTTAGAAGATCAAGGTCGAAATGTTTCTATGTGTAAGCCTGGAGTATGTACCAACATATATACTAAAATAATACAAATTTTCTCAATTTTTCAGGTCATTCTGAATGTCCTAACATGCTAATATTAATTAAAACCTACAACTCAATCACTATAATTAGAAAAAATAGCATAGAGGATAATGAAGTTATTATTATCCTCTATGTTATTGTCTCTTCACTTACATTTTATGGTTGCTGTAAATTTTATTTTAGTTTTAATAGATAACTACTACCATCATCATCTGTAATAAAGTATTATTGTTATTCTAACTTAACTGAAAATATAATGATAGATAAGAGTTTACAAACCTCGAAACCATCTTTCTCGATGCAACTTTAGAACGTAAATAACGTAGTAAGGCGCCGCCCGCCCTAGCGCAACGCATTTTACTTACAGGAAAACGCGCAGGCGCACCGACTCGTAGCACGACGAGCAGCGCCACTGTCACTATCGCGGCCCTTGGCGCCATCGCTCACATCGCACTCCACAAGCTCTGGCACGAATCGCTCCTCACACCCTGTACACTAACTTATAAACAAGTCCTCGGAAGTCGCATGCAGGTGCTTTGAATATCGGTAACGCGCGATGCACCGCGAGAGAACACAGGGACCGCTGCGACGGCGGCGATGCGATTAGAACGCGTACACTTATGCGGCGCCAGCTACCGAATAAAGCATTGCGAGCCCCCAAATGTACACCTTTCGCACCTCCGAGAGAAAGTCGAAGGAAAGTGCAGATTTTGGCTGTCAAGGCACCGCCCACACGCGTCCCGAGGAGCATTGTCGCGAGTCATCCATCACGGAGCCCAGTCAGCCCAGCAAAGCGCCGCGGCCGGCGGCGGCCGATAATCAAAACAAATGAACAATATCGACACGAGCTCCATTCATTGATACTCCGGCCGACCGCGCTGCTCTCACTTCGCGTCATGTTTGTTTACTCAGTAACATGTTTTCCATTTGTCATAAATATTAAAGCAAATTGATTGATGTATCGTAAAAGCTCTTATGTATACATTAGCTTAACTCGATATTAGCAGAAAAAAGTCGTAAATTTTATAAATATTACTTTATTACACTCTACCTACAAAATTTCATTTTTGTGCCACTCAATTTGTGAATCAGCGGAAAATGGAATGGAACCCTAACTTAATGTAAAAGTATATTCGGCATACTGTACCTACCGTACAGTTATCAGTTAACATGGGTTTGTGCAAAGTTCACAGAGTCAATGACATAAGCATAAGTATTTTGAAGAAACATGCAGTACCCGCATATTTCTTTAAAAACGATTTTCGTGAAATTAGTAGATAGAGGAGGGAGGCATTACAAAGTCCTTCACAGGAGAACTGACACGGGGTGGATTCGTCGCTTTTGAATTTCAACTTATGTAAGTAAGGGAAGCTGTAATGAGTGTTTCCCCGGCTCAGAGTTGAGATTACTGTCTCTACCACTTAATAGTATTTATTACCTTTTTATTTAAAATATATTTGTGATGTTGTATTGTTTGCAGACGATACATCTTTAGTTTTTAAAACTGACAGGAATAAAAACCTTTTTGATGATGTTAATGACGCACTTTTAAAGGTTTTACAATGGTTCACAGTAAATAATCTACAGCTTAATGCAAAAAAGACTAAATGTATTAATTTTAAGTTGCTTATGTTAAAGATAACCCCATTAGTCTAAAAATTGATGGTAATACTATGAAGCTTGTAGAGACAACAGTTTTTCTTGGAATAACACTAGATTCAAAACTGCAATGGAACCCTCATATAACAGCTCTCTCAGGCAGACTTAGTTCGGCTGCATCTGCAGTGAGAAAAATTAGGTTATTAACAGATGTTGATACTGCTCGTTCAGTTTATTTTAGTTATTTCCACAGTGTAATGTCTTACGGCATTGTACTTTGGGGTCAAGCGGCGGATATACAAACCATCTTTATCCTTCAGAAGCGAGCGATCAGGTCCATCTATAAGCTTCGTGCACGGGCTTCACTTAGGGAGATTTTTAAGGAAATTGGTATACTCAGTGTAGCGTCACAATACATTTACAATTGCATTGTTTTGGTAAGAAAAAATATTGGTCTCTATACTAAACACTGTGACATACATTGCAGGAATACTAGGAATAAGGATAAAATTGCACTTCCACTCTTTAGGTTACAAAAAGTTTTAGGATCCTTTATGGGGCAAGGTAGGTATATATTATTACAAAAAAAATCCAAAAACCATTTGTGAGTTACCTTTACATAGATTCGAAAATCAAATCAAAACAGCTTTATTAAAAAAGGGCTATTATACTACAAAAGACTACCTTATAGATAAAAATGCCTGGGTATAAGCGCTCTGCTCGATGCGGGATTAAATAGCTCTATTGTAACAGATGTTTTATTGTAATAGTTAATAGGTACCTAGTATGTACTGACTAACAATTTTTCTTTTTGAATTGTTTAAATGAATTTTTGTTATTATATTCTTTTATGGTTGGTTTCTTTCTCTTTGTTTTATATTATTTTAGGTTTATTTGTATCAAAATGACACACTGCTTGTACTTTACTAACGCCTGTAGTAAACCCAGAACAAGTTTAAAAGAGTAACTGCTGAGTTTCTCGCCGGGTCTTCTCAGCAAGAAACAACTCCGACGCGGTGGTAGAGTCGCATTATGTCTGTAAACTGTTTATTTACATATCCATATTATTATGGTATTTATGTCTATTATTTAGTATATTTTGCTGTAACTTTGACGATTTGAAAGTACTGATACAGTCTATTTAAATAAAGTTATTTGAGTTGAGTTTGAGTTAACTGGATGAGATTTTCTGCATAGAAAAAGGTTATCGGGTGTAAAAGGGTATTAAAGGTTTTTCTTTCTTAAGTATGCCTAAATCAAGTGGCGGCATATGACCAAGTTAAGCACGAAGCTACAGAGGTTATTTTGATTAAAATAAGATATCAATAAACAAGTATGCATGTGAATATGTTTTTTGAACAAGCTTATTTATTAAATTACCGAAGAAGAAGGAACAGAGTGGGCGCCAATTCACTTACTTAAATCTGAAAAATAGCAAGTATTCTCACGGCTAACTTGTGTAGGTTCTGCTCACTCTATACACCCCCTAAATGTAATAAATGAAATATGCCACCCTTTCATTGCGCGAGCTGTCCTTTTTTAGTAAGAGTTCATCATGGAAATGTATGTTTACGACGAGTGATCGTTTTCACTACACGTGTACAAACTTGGCGTTCGATTTGATCTCTATTTTTTAGACTACGAAATTTATGATTTATTGTTGTCTCGACGTTTGTACAGCTAGCAGAACCCGGGATTATCATATGTGTTAGGTACCTATCTTAGTTGAAGTAGACAATTTCGTTTGGCTCAGAATCACAAATGAAGCCACATAGATGGCATAGACCGCACCTGTATGAAGCTAGAACGGTTAGGAACAGCTAGCCTTAAAATAAAATGAGGTTTACCTCAAGTATCTTCAATATTTAAAAGTACCTACTTCACCTCCATGAGCATGCCGCAATGTAGGACGTCCTGTATACATATCATAATAAAATAACAAAAAGAAGTATAGTGGGTAGGTATCGTATGTACCTACCTACTATAGGCCAAGTTGGGCTAAGTATTTGCACACATATTGGCGACAGCGCCGGTAGTGGATAACGGACATTGAATAATAATGAGTATTAACAGCTACACACTACACAGCCCTTTATTTTATATCAACCTCGCTCCATCGCGTTCGCACGTTGTAAGCGATACAACAACTTTAAGTTTATAAGTAGGCTTTAACTTCTAGCTTTGGACTGTGCTGATTATTCCTGCCATTAATTTGAATTACTTAAGGTCGTATTTGGGATTATAACATTAGCACCTACTTTTTTTACTTACCTACCACCGCACTTAAAGCAGTATTTTTCTGATCGCCAACATCTTCGCACTCTTTCGTCTCCACATGTTCCCGCGGTGATTCACTCCCGAAGAAAAAAACCACACGGAGGGCCGGCGGAGAACGCGGCTGACGCAGCGCCGAGTCATTGATCCCGGCTCGCTCCCGGCCTGCCGACGCCATGTCGGAACTCGCGTATTTGCCTCTCGTGCCGCCGCTCGCTGTCGCGGCGTACGTCGCGTGCGTCGCCGGCGCCGGCGCCCTTGCTAACTGTTCAGTCTTAGCAGCGCTACTTAAATCGTCTAGAAACGGTAAGAATCACCTTTTCTTAAAAACTAGATAACCATGTTTAAATGGCTCTGAAATTAATCTATTCCGGGATTTAACATAAGTCTTAAATTTTCATCTAATTCTGTTTAGCGTAGGTATAATATGTACTTAGTAGCTAAGAGTACCACCGGTCAAGACACAAAAGGTCGCGGGTTAGATTCTTGCAACCGCATAAATACTGATGAATGATTCGATTTCGATAGAACAGACACTTGTGGTAGGTAGCTTTGTTATTAATAACTGGTTTTTATATCACAGAAACAATATCTTACTTTTGTTTGAGACACGTCATCGTCACAGTGCAATATGTGTTGTTGTTGTTTTTATTAATTAAATTTCATTGGTATTATTACAAGCTACCTTATTTCTATTTCAGGTTTATATTCAATAATTATACAACTAGCCGTGGCAGATTTTCTGATCATTGGAACTTCAGCATTACCTGAACTGTGGTTTTATAATGCCAGAACATGGGATTTCGGTTACAGCAGCTGCGTCGCATATCGAGGACTAAATGTGTTCGCTTCAACGGCATCATCTTACTTGATAGCGACCATGGCGCTGCATACACTAGCGACAGTTAAAATTGAACAAAAAGCAGCAGAAAGAAGATTAAAAAGATCCCGTGCCGGGGAAGACGAAGATATTGGTTCATCACATCACAGTTTAGTGGCAAATAGCGATTCTTCGACACCACCCCGAACGATGAATGTGGACTATCGTCTTATGGACACTGAAGTACCGGTGACACCACCGACGGTTTTCGTATGGATATTATCTGCGTCACTGAGCGTCCCTGAGTTTGCTCTGACCACTACAGTTCATCTTAACAAGAACATCATATTATGCACCGCTGTTGACTCCCATCATAGACTTAACATGCATTCGTTACTAGCTGCGTTTAATTTGTTTTTACCCGTGATTTTGTTAAGTGTTGTAGCTGCATTAGTATTTTTTAAACTCAGATCAAAATATACTTGGGATATTGAAATATGTAACTCAACTGCAGCTCTAAAGTTATCCTTGTGGTTGATTTTTGTGTACGGAGTGTTTGCTGTGCCGCGTTCAATTTTTTCCGTCCACCATGTGTATTCAAAATCATACAGCGAAAATCAAGCAGCGTCATTTAAACTGGAACAACTAGATGATACCACAGCATCTGTGAGATTGGCTCTTAGCGGTGCTTATCTTGCTGCTACACTACTCCGCCCTGTATTGTACCTGACATTACTACCTGGTGTAAGGAAAATGTTTTCGTTTGGATCTAGAACTAAAGACAAAGTTTGTCAAGGTATATGATTCAAACTTAACAAAATTTTAGTGTTGATTTGATATTCTTAAATACCGCATTTACGTATTGTAGGTACTTAGTTAAAGTGGGTAAAAGTCATAAATGGAGTAGAAAATTATAACAATATTCATACTATTTCCAACCATTGCAAGGCCTCAATCTAACTGAGTCTTTTAATTGCTTTACTTTCTAGTTTCGGTATTAGATATCGGTAGGTACTGTACTATTCCATTTTCAGAGTGGTTTTAGTAAATGGTCTAATGATCATGGACAAGTTAATAAACTAGTTACTACGTTCTCTTGGGCTAGTATTGTTTATCAAACTCAGAACTAGATAATTAATGTTTCTTTTTTTTGGTAACTTCATATTTCTCAACCTTCAATCTTGATAAAAAATATGTTTTTCAAAGGAGAATGACCAAAAACGTATGGAGCCTGGTCCAAATGTCCACCACTAACGAGACCTGTAATGAAATAGTTTACTAAATATTTAGTCATTATAACCAGACCGCAACCAAACAATTATGGTTTCAGTAAAAAGTTATGACTGAATGAAAAGTCATGTTTTTTACCCTTGCGAAAAATATTGTTGATAGTTATCATTCTATTTTGAACTTATCTACGCATGTTATGTCATGCCGCTTGGTGTACCGTGTAACCGTGTTAGGTTCTCGCTGAAAGAAAAATTGATCAAAGCTCGGAAAAAAGAAAACACAAGAATACTTCAAAATAGTTTTATTTATGTCTTACCGTGTAACATAAAAATTAAAAAGTTAAAAAATTTCATTATTCATGTTCATCAACAAAATGTTTGATTTGATTTGACAATATTTTTCATACAATATAATAACTTTTTACTGACAGATTTTTTTTTGTCCCGTAGGTAGGTAGGTACTGAAAGTTACTCTCTATTTAATGGACTATATGTCAATATAGGTCTCGTTAGTAGTGGATATTGGCCGAAGTTGTGATAGAAGAATGTGTACAGGACTTAAAAAGGTGGCCCTATCCCTTGATCAGGGTATTTAGGGTAGAGCTAAATTGGGCTGCCGCTAGGATAGGATGTTCTAAACGGAGCTGCCTAAGGAAGGAATCGCAGTAAACCACTGCGCTGCAGGACCAAAAAAGTCAAATTAAATAATAAAAAGTTACTTAACTTTGGCTTAAGTATACTAGGTATGTAAACAAAACGTGTCATATTAAAAGTACCTATTGTTAACAATATTGTTTAATTTTTGTTACTTACCCTTGTTTATTTAGGTTAGAAGCGCCGCGGCGCGCGGCTGTCGCCGTGACTTAAGGCCGGTATTCACTTTGCTCAGTAGTTGCAGGTGATTAGTGCAGCCTAGGTGCTTAGTGTTAGTATAAAACACGTGTGGACATCGATAGATTAGTGCAAGTGATTAGTAACCTACGTAGTGAAGCGATTAAAAGCGTGTTCTATTTTTTTGCGAGTGACCTCGTCCCGCGCGCCTCCCATTCCCCTCACTCGCCGCGTGCCTGCCACTGAACGCGTCTGGACAGCAGGTGTTAGTCTTTAGTGTTTAGCGTTTTACACAACTTGCAAAAAATGGCAAAGTAGACGGAAGATTTACCAAAAAAATGTGTGCAGGAGTATGTAAAATATGAATGTCCTTTAAATTGTAAAGACCTTAAGTACAAAATTAAAGGTGTCCGAGTTTAACTAAACACAGCCACTAAGCACATCCACTTAACAGAAATGGACACTTTTTGTACTACACACCTGCACTAATCAATCGCTCCTACTAGTCACTTGCACTCGCACTAAGCAAAGTGAATACCGCCAATAGGTACCGGCCTTTAGCGTGCGGCGCGCCCGCGCCGCCTCGAGCAAAACGCGCGGTGCGT
Organism: Udea olivalis; assembly: GCA_947369235.1. Taxonomy (NCBI): domain Eukaryota; kingdom Metazoa; phylum Arthropoda; class Insecta; order Lepidoptera; family Crambidae; genus Udea; species Udea olivalis. The sequence goes on along the minus strand of OX376341.1, from coordinate 9,613,685 downwards.
CACAACATGTACAAACCAGTCCACAGTGTTTTAGCCCAAAAAAGTGACATCCGCCTTTTATTGAATTTTTCTACTGAATATTACATTATTCACATTACATCTATGAATACTTACTTAAAAATCTATTTTTCTATAGCATGCTTTTAAATTATTTTTCCAAGCATTTATCCGACAGGGGTGTGCAATCTCAGAGTGTCCGTATGGGTTGCGACCGGGTTGTGTGACCATGGACCCCGTAACCCCGCCTTAAACGCTCATGGAGGGATACACTAGGGAATATACCTCTGCATTTCCTGTTTTTAGACATGCAGAAGGCCTTAGACTGTGTACTACGTGAGATAATCGGTTGGGCGCTGCGATTCAGGGACGTTTCCGACGTCTATATTGACACTATCCGCGACATGTACCACGATTCTAGTTCCATAGTTAGGACTGTGGTTGGTGACACGCTTCCCATCGCTATCACCGTTGGAGTACACCAAGGCTCCGTGCTTAGCCCGTTTCAGTTCAGCGTTATATAAGACGTTCTGTCAAACAGTATTCGAAACCACCACGAGCAACTATCCTGGTTGCTCATTTATGCTGATGATGTTGCGCTGGCAGATTCGGACAGGGGACAACTGGTACAACGGGTGAATAAGTGGATGGATTCACTTGATAACGGCGGCCTGAAGCCTAAGGTGGCGAAGACTTACATGGCTTGCAACACCACAAATCCACGAATCGTCCGCATACGTCGACGTGGTCGAGCGCACGGACCGTGTCAAATACCTAAGATCTGTGTTAAGCGGGTCCGTGGACATCGACAGCGAAGTCAGAGCCCGAATTTCCGCAGTTTGGGCCAAATGGCGTGAGGTAGGTGTCATTAAATGAATAACCCCAAAATGCCGATCAAGCTTCAGCTTGACCCCTCAGGCTTGTCCCTTCAGGGGCAGGTCTATAAAACCATCTTTAGGCCTGTCCTTTTATATGGCTGTTATTAGAGCGACACAAGCAGGAGCTGCACGTCACGGAAATGAAGATGCTGCGGTGGATGTGTGAGGTCTCACGCAAAGATCACGTGCGGAACACCCACATCCGCGGTAGTCTTCGTGTTCGTGACATCGCAGACAAGCTGCAGGAGTGCTGTGCCGCCACCGTTGGTCATGTCTCACGGAGATCGGAAAAGTACGTTGGTAATAAATGTTTTGCCATGCCACCTCCGCCAGGTACCGGCAGGAGAGGTAGTCCCAAGAAGCGATGGCTCGACGTCGTTCAGGGTGACATGCGGGCCAACAGACTCACCACTGAGGATGAACAAGACCGCGCAAATTGGGCCAAGAACATTCTAAAGGCGGACCCTAGGACCCTAGTACCCCACACACCAGTGCGGGTTCACAACCGGGATAGACCGCACGGATGATGATGATTAGCCCATTTTTAATTCATCAATTAAAAAAAAAAAACTCCCAAATATAATGTATTTTCGAAATCAGTTAATTATTTTGGTATGTGAAGTTTTGTTAGGATATTGCTGTCAATTTTAAGATAATAGTCTGCACCGATTTAAAAATATTGAGGTTATGTAAATCCAATAATAAAGAAAAATCCAACAATAGGGATGTTGTCAAATTTTTGGAAATGTTTTTGTGTCATATAGCCTTTTTATTTTGTTACATTTATTCTGGAACGAAGAAGAATTTCTGTTTTCAGAAATAATTACCTTTTGCTAAGGTTTATCAGTTATCACCCATCATACAAATATTATATTCAACAACTTGGGGCTAGTGTTAATCAAATGTTATATGATGCTACAAATTTTTCCTTTGTATCAAAATTATCCTTGTTCTTAAAAAAATTGTACAAAATATACACCTACTCGTACCACCTACCTTCATAAAAATGTACACCCCGCGACCGCGCCGCCGCGCCGCCTCCGTGTAAATTTTTAGACCACGCCACCGTGGAATTGGCCTACGGCACTCGTATCTAATTTAGGCAGGTACCTAAACCCCATAATTCTACATACTTATCGATTGACTTCATCAGACACAAAGATCTACTCGCATAAAAAGATCGCCAGTATCAAACACTATAGCTAGATGATTCTGCTGGCTTCTGTCCCCTGACTCCCGAACCAAATTTCGCCGGATTGGCATTACATTAGTCACTAAAAAATTTTTTGAACTTTAACGGTTTGGAATAAGGTTCACAAATTTCTTGTTTGACATTTCTGCAATGCTTAGGTATCCAATGAAATTCTGTTCAAGAGTCAGGCCCCCGGTTTCATTTCAAAGAATAGACACCGACTTCCGTTATCTATTTATCTATACGCCCGCTGCTCGCCCGCGCCTTCGAGCCCAAGGTTCCCAAAGTGGTTCAGGTGGACTCGAAGGGGGGCTATGTTGGCTTCATTTTTTTTCTAATTTTGGGAATATAGTAGATATGTAGCTGCAGGGTAAACCGGAACAAGCTAAATCCTATAAATGGTCTATGCGAAAAAAAGTTTGGAAACCTCTGACACTAGACAATTCACCAGACAATTCACCACTCGAAATAAGGATGAATATCCCTGTGTTTAACGTAATAACGTTACTCCCTGTAATAACGTTTCCTAAATTTAATTGACCGAAAATCGAACCCGGGACAATACGTAAGTCAAGGCGAGAAACCGTGCTACAGAGCACTATGCCAATCGTTTCGTCGAACGATATTTAAATAATCGCGCCGCTCCCGCGCCCGCCGCCAGGCCTGCCGCGCGCCGCCCTGCAAAAGGCAGACTTTGTGCCCGCGGCATTATAGATCTGCGACACTATTCCACACGCTGCTCAGTGCTCATCACTTTTCTACTTGGCTGCCACGGAGTTGCCATCTCCGTCCACTCACTGCTCCACTCGCGCAATTTAAAATAGAATAAAATAGATTAAACGTTTATTTGGTATAAACATCACACAGAATATCAAATTAAAGTCAAAAAATAAAAACATCATTTTTTTGTTCATACTGTTCCTTCGAATCGCGCCCAAAAAACCGACAAAACAGCCAGCGGTGAGAATGGAGTCTAGACACTGCGTCTCTGCCTCGTTTCATCGCTACGTGTAGGCACCTACTTCCCATGCCACCCGACAAAGGGTTCCCTCTGTACGTATGATTTCGAAACAGTTTCCTGTGAAAAACTATTTTCACTATTTTTTGTGGTTAATCAACTATCGATTAGTAACTAGCAACACCAATTTAACTATTAACTGAAGCTAGATCACTCCACAAACGATGGGAAGGAAACAACATGGATAATCCATTCCTTGCCCCATCTAAATTGCAATGCGACTCGATTGTAGTCGCTCGCTGTTTGAGGCAGCTTTACTTACGATGTTGATTAAAGGCCGGTATTCGCTTTGTTTAGTGCGAGTGTAGGTGACTAGTAGGAGCGATTAAATAGAGCAGATGTGTAGTGCAAGTAGTGTCCAATTCTGTTTAGTGGATATGTTTAGTTGCTGTGTTTAGTTAATCTCGGACACCTTTAATTTTATACATAAAGGTCTTTACTATTTAAAAGACATTCATTTTTACATACTCCTGCACAAATTTTTATGGTAAAAGTGCGCATTGTCGTTTTGAAAAAAAACGAAAAACGATTCATGCTGGAGTAACGTTGTTTTAGCAGGAAAATTTTAAACGAATGATCAAATATAAATTACAAATAGCGGGCACACTTATCGGAGCGACTGATCTTTCGCGAAGTGTGCCGAGCGATATGAGCTTTTCTAGACCTATTGAGTACAACACACAGAAAATACAAATAAATTAAATTCAATCGAAGATAGGTATTTAGGTATATTGTTTTACCATAATATTTATGTATTTCCGGGTTATCCCGGAGATTTTTATGGAGTTGGCAAGCCTAGGTGAAACGCACGTGACCTGCGTGTTTCGGTTTACGATCACGAGGATGACGGTAACGCGTGTTTTCGGACACTGGTCTGTGCTTATCGTGCACTGGAGTTGAGTTTGCTCCTCCCGAGGCTGGCTGCTTTCTGAGTGTTGTGACTCCTGGCCCGACCACGACATGGGACGGAGTTTTTACTTTGGCACAAAATCGTCATTTTATATGTGCCACTTGTCCCACGAATTTGTGCCTTATACTTTTCGAGTAATAAGAGTACGACTGTGGTCGGGCTGGGAACCACACTTCCTGGCCCGACCACAGCCAGATCTAAGAAAATATCTAGTGTGAAAGTACTGAGTATGCCAAAAAAATGCGCCTCAATTGTGCCTACAGCACACAGAATAAATTTAGTTTTATTTTACAGAATTTAACTAGATTCGAATAAAATTGAGTAATCAAATATTAAAGTGTGTCAAATCATACGCTATCATATTTTACTACGACTTTGTGAGAAGTTTTTCTTATTTTATAAAACGATAAGTTTATTTCTCAAAAAAAATGTACGTAACGAAAATGTAGTAACTAAATAGTATTCAGTGGTAACTCATGTTCAATAACCAGCGGTCAAGAAGATTGAGACAGGAGCAATAAACACCTTCAACGGACATGCAGTCGCCTAATCATCTTCGATAACCAGCGGCCGAGAAAACTGAGACAGGAGCAATAAAAACCTTCAAAAGACATGCAGTCGCCTCATCATCTTCAATAACCAGCGGCTAAGAAGAATCAGACATGAATTATAAAAACCTTCCACGGACATGCAGTCGCCTCATCATCTTCAATAACCAGTGGCTAAGATGCCTCATCATCTTCAATAACCAGCGGCTAAGGTGCCTCATCATCATCAAAAACCAGCGGCCAAGAAGAGTACGGTCATGTAGTCGTCTCATCATAAACAGAAACCAACGGCCATAGAATCTCTAGCTGTGAAAGCAAACCAACATCTCCTGTGGAGCCATAACTATAATAGTATATCAAGAAATCAAAAACACCCAGACTAACCATTCGATCATTCGATCGACATTCGATCTGATAGTCTCCGTGACTTTTGGCATACTCAGTACTTTCACACTATTGATATTTTCTTAGATCTGACTGTGGTGAGTGCGTTACTTCAGCGGGAAAGTAGCTTCTAGAGTGATTTGAGTGGAACGTAAAATTAGTGAGATATATGCTGTGGATGTGCGCGGCATAAAAAATTTGTGGGCGTTGTGGTTTTGGAAAAAAATGAAAAAAACGATTCCTGCTGCAGTAACGTTGTTCTAGCAGGAAAATTCTAAACGAATGATCGAAGAGAAAAATGTTGTACATTGGCAGATAGCTTACTTCTGGGGAAACATGTGCGCCAAAAATATAATATGTGGGGCTTCAGGTTTTCGAAATATTGCGTTTCCTGCTGGGGTAACGTTTTGCGGAATCGTGTTTCTCTCAAACCATGGCATGTGCGTCTCTTTAATAAACATTCACTTGTAGCTCTTGATTTGTGCTTGCGGCACATATAATAAGATTTTGAAAATTATTCTTACATTTTCAGTAATTAAGGTGTCTCTAAAATCTGAAAAAAAAATCACAGCGCCTAAATGAGAAACTGTATCAACTCGCTGAAAACTGCATTCGATTCCGCTTTACACATCTAATGGTCAGAAAATGTTTCAAAAGTTTACATACATGCTTTATCGAATAAGAGATCGAAATAACAAAACCACCGGTACATAACTTTGACGTCAAAATATAAGAAATCAGTTCATCCTGAGATAAGTGAGTGTTAACCAAAAAACAGTGAGTTTCATAAAATAACACTGAAAATTTTCAGCCTCCAATGTTTCGTATTTATAGAGAAATAAACAAAAATCAAAACCTTTCAACAACGACTGATTATCCGACCGAATTCGAACGACTACGAAAAAGCGACGGTTTCATACATATCAATGACCTTCTTAACTTACTCACAAGATAGTTTTGGCTAAGTACACTGAAGTAGAAAAACTCAACTTAAATACATAAACTTGTACCTAATCTATGACGTTTTATTAAATTATTGAAGATGTTTAAAACTATATTTTTTAAATATCTGTGAATAAAGACGTGTTTGTTACGAATACCTATTACAAAAATAAACCTGCAGATACAGTTTATAAATAAAAAACCAATTAACACAACAATGAAACCATACATAAAGTATATATTTTGATTTATGCTTCAAGCAAGATGAATTATTAGCATCCATCAATACCTACCATATTAATCCCTTTTTGACATCACCTTTCGCCGCTGTTTCGCACCCATTGGCCCCGCGCTACCCGCTGCTGGCGTCACGAGGAGTTGCTTTGTCTAGCTTGGAGTGAGTGAGACAGCTAGTAAGCGTGCGGCATTAGTGGAAAAGAGACGGTAGATGAACGCCACTCTGTTATTAACAGTCATGCGAAGTGTTTTTTCAATATGAAGTGCGTCTGGGCCAGGGTTACCATTGCTACGGCGATTGCCGTTTTTAAGGGAAATTCGACCAAATTAAAGGGAAATTATTGGCGTACGGGCACATCAACTCTATCGCTAACTGACAAAGACTTTTCATGGGTTGTTTTTGTTCACATTGTTTTTGGCGCACATGTTTCCCCAGAAGTAAGCTATCTGCCAATGTACAACATTTTTCTCTTCGATCATTCGTTTAGAATTTTCCTGCTAGAACAACGTTACTGCAGCAGGAATCGTTTTTTTTAAATTTTTTTTCCAAAACCACAACGCCCACTAATTTTTTATGCCGCGCACATCCACAGCATATATCTCACTAATTTTACGTTCCACTCAAATCACTCTGGAAGCTACTTTCCCGCTGAAGTAACGCACTCTGTAAGGAGAGTACTCTGTAAGGAGAGTACTCTGTAAGGAGTGCGTTACTTCAGCGGGAAAGTAGCTTTAGCGCCAAAAATATAATATGTGGGGCTTCAGGTTTTCGAAATATTGCGTTTCCTGCTGGGGTAACGTTTCGCGGAATCGTGTTTCTCTCAAACCATGGCATGTGCGTCTCTTTAATAAACATTCACTTGTAGCTCTTGATTTGTGCTTGCGGCACATATAATAAGATTTTGAAAATTATTCTTACATTTTCAGTAATTAAGGTGTCTCTAAAATCTGAAAAAAAAATCACAGCGCCTAAATGAGAAACTGTATCAACTCGCTGAAAACTGCATTCGATTCCGCTTTACACATCTAATGGTCAGAAAATGTTTCAAAAGTTTACATACATGCTTTATCGAATAAGAGATCGAAATAACAAAACCACCGGTACATAACTTTGACGTCAAAATATAAGAAATCAGTTCATCCTGAGATAAGTGAGTGTTAACCAAAAAACAGTGAGTTTCATAAAATAACACTGTGAAAATTTTCAGCCTCCAATGTTTCGTATTTATAGAGAAATAAACAAAAATCAAAACCTTTCAACAACGACTGATTATCCGACCAAATTCGAATGACTACGAAAAAGCGACGGCTTCATACATATGGATGACCTTCTTTACTGGACGTATTACACTAAACTCTTGCCCGTACAATCGCGTTCAATCGGTTTTTGGCAATAATTAGAACCTCATCTTAGGTTAGAGTAAAATTTAAAAATGTGAATGAAAGCTTATACCTATGAGCCTATATGAAAGAGCTTAATTTTAAATTGAAATTCTCATTTTATCCTCTTAATTTATGTTCTTAAAGTAAGTATGGCTTATTTTTATGTTATTTTTATGTCTAAGCTGTATTACTATAGAGATCCATCTAAATTCGTACTTACTGTAGTTTTTGCGTGAAAGAGTAACAAACATTCTACAAACTTTCGCATTATAATATAATAAGTATAGTATTAGTAGGATTAAGTAAGATTAGTAAAGTAATTAGAAATTAATATTAGTAAGAAGTTAGACTAAATGTCCGTCAGCGACTGTCTTTACCATCAAAACATAGCCTTAACATACAAAACATAGCCAAAACATAGCCTAGATTAAGAAAAAGTCTCATTCACTCCCTGATAATCATGTACTTACTTAGCTTTATAATGGTAAAAGAATTTTCAAAATCGGTCTAGTATTTTCGGAGCCTAATCAAAACAAACAAACTTTCATCTATAAAATATTAATAGTAGTTTAAATTTTAGTATTGGTACTTGGTAGGTAAGTGTTAATTAAATAAGTCAAACAATACCTTTAAATACTTACCATTGCAGATCGTCATCGTAACTTGATAAGTGCCAATTATTTGAATATGAATATTATACACCACTTTCAACTAATTTCTAATTTCACTATTGGTATTTATTATCAATGCCGGTTGCATCACCGCAACAAACGTGCCATGAGAACTGCAACTGTTTGTTTATCAACAAACAACAACAAGTTTAGTAATAAAGCGTCACAGACGTCACAGTTGCTAACAAGCGTCCGACAGAGCTCCGACTCGGCAAAATAGTGTTGCCATTGCCAAATTTTTGACTACCGTGTTTGGTAGGGGGTAATTGTCTTAACTATGCGATTCAAAAAAGAATAAGATTGGCTTGCGACAAACTGCACTCGTTCTTCAGACAAAAACAACCCATGAAAAGTCTTTGTCAGTTAGCGATAGAGTTGATGTGCCCGTACGCCAATAATTTCCCTTTAATTTGGTCGAATTTCCCTTAAAAACGGCAATCGCCGTAGCAATGGTAACCCTGGCCCAGACGCACTTCATATTGAAAAAACACTTCGCATGACTGTTAATAACAGAGTGGCGTTCATCTACCGCCTCTTTTCCACTAATGCCGCACGCTTACTAGCTGTCTCACTCACTCCAAGCTAGACAAAGCAACTCCTCGTGACGCCAGCAGCGGGTAGCGCGGGGCCAATGGGTGCGAAACAGCGGCGAAAGGTGATGACAAAAAGGGATTAATATGGTAGGTATTGATGGATGCTAATAATTCATCTTGCTTGAAGCATAAATCAAAAATATATACTTTATGTATGGTTTCATTGTTGTGTTAATTGGTTTTTTATTTATAAACTGTATCTGCAGGTTTATTTTTGTAATAGGTATTCGTAACAAACACGTCTTTATTCACAGATATTTAAAAAATATAGTTTTAAACATCTTCAATAATTTAATAAAACGTCATAGATTAGGTACAAGTTTATGTATTTAAGTTGAGTTTTTCTACTTCAGTGTACTTAGCCAAAACTATCTTGTGAGTAAGTTAAGAAGGTCATTGATATGTATGAAACCGTCGCTTTTTCGTAGTCGTTCGAATTCGGTCGGATAATCAGTCGTTGTTGAAAGGTTTTGATTTTTGTTTATTTCTCTATAAATACGAACATTGGAGGCTGAAAATTTTCAGTGTTATTTTATGAAACTCACTGTTTTTTGGTTAACACTCACTTATCTCAGGATGAACTGATTTCTTATATTTTGACGTCAAAGTTATGTACCGGTGGTTTTGTTATTTCGATCTCTTATTCGATAAAGCATGTATGTAAACTTTTGAAACATTTTCTGACCATTAGATGTGTAAAGCGGAATCGAATGCAGTTTTCAGCGAGTTGATACAGTTTCTCATTTAGGCGCTGTGATTTTTTTTTCAGATTTTAGAGACACCTTAATTACTGAAAATGTAAGAATAATTTTCAAAATCTTATTATATGTGCCGCAAGCACAAATCAAGAGCTACAAGTGAATGTTTATTAAAGAGACGCACATGCCATGGTTTGAGAGAAACACGATTCCGCAAAACGTTACCCCAGCAGGAAACGCAATATTTCGAAAACCTGAAGCCCCACATATTATATTTTTGGCGCACATGTTTCCCCAGAAGTAAGCTATCTGCCAATGTACAACATTTTTCTCTTCGATCATTCGTTTAGAATTTTCCTGCTAGAACAACGTTACTGCAGCAGGAATCGTTTTTTTCATTTTTTTCCAAAACCACAACGCCCACAATTTTTTTATGCCGCGCACATCCACAGCATATATCTCACTAATTTTACGTTCCACTCAAATCACTCTAGAAGCTACTTTCCCGCTGAAGTAACGCACTCGTTTGTAAGGGATCTGTTTTGACGGAGAAAAAAGTAGGTACGCCGCGGATAATCCCTCGTCTGCGCAGGCCATTAGTAAGTCATGAACATGGCCATGGTCCTAATCATAGTCATGGTATTTAATATTCACTGTCACTGTCAAAACTACACAAAGACAAGGATTTTTTAAAGACTCAAAGTCTTAGGCTGCTCGCCCACGTCCGATAATCGGTGACCGATTTTTTGTAGGAGAAAAATAGAACGTACCTACTGATAGCAATGGAGCAACGCACACGTCCGACAAAAAGTAAGTCAGAAATAATATGAAATACAAAATCGGCCCGATTATCGGTCCGACAAAAAGTCTGACGTGGGTGTGCACCCTTAACAAGAACTTGAGTCCTATAGTAAAACAACTCGGTTCTAAGGCCCGTATTCTAAAACAAAATCTGTACTTGAGTATAGATCTGAGTGACGTTTTGAAATCTCTACTCAAGTACAGATCAGTGCTTGAGTACGATTCTAGAATACGGGCCTAAGAGTAGGTAGTCTTTTTCGAGTCGAGAACTCCACAAAAGGACTTAAGACTCTGAACTCATTTCAGTCGCGAGTAAGCTCTGCCAAAATGATCCCAGTCCCTAAATTAGGACCTGAAGAACTTAGTCCCGGCCAACACTGGTCCCGCGTAGCGTCCCGTTTCGGGAATCCCGGGTCCCTTCCATTCTGCGCCGAACACGACCACCTTCAGGTTGTAGTGGATGGGGGTCTCAGTTTTCCCAAGAGTTCCACATAACCCAAGTGTCTCGAACCCAGGAGCGAGTGCCTAAATGCATTTTCTGACGCAAAAAAAAGTAAGGGTCAGCCCTGGTGAAGAGAAAGTGCAATCGCCAGGTGGCAAGGGCTGCCAAACTATTTTACCTAAAAAATAATTTGTAGAGGCGCCTTCAAAAAGTGCAGAGCCTCAAAGGCGACGTCGACACAAGGCTACCTCTCCTCTACCTACTACCCGGTAGTCCATGTTTTGGCACTATGTCGTATAACGCACAAACACCACATCCAATCCACAAATTCATATTCGTGGACTGGATGTGGACTTTTGTTGTATCGGCGCATCTGTGGGATTACTGGCGTTATGTCTAGGGTGGCCAAATCGAAAGAATTCATGGATGGTATATCTAGTACCCTTTTCAGAGTTCCCCGAATTCGTGCTTTCTTCAAATCCACCCACGGAGGTGCAATCAAACCAGCCACGCAGATGAAGTAGCAGGTGAAAGGAGTAGTAGTAGTAGTAGTAGAACATGTCCCGGAATTAGATTGCTACAGGTATTTGAACAACTGAATGGAAATAGATTAGCGGACAGCCGAAATTAAATCTTAATTAGCCCCAAAAATATATCATGAAGGGGCGAAGTTTTGAGAGTACTCAAGAGTATTAAAACTTCCCTGCTCCTAAAGACCTCTAGCTTATAGAGATATTTAAACTAGCCGCGAAAACGTTTAAACATGAGCAAATCCTGTAACTACATGAGCACTTTTCTATTTCAATATCCAGCCCCCCGATTCAGAACGAAGTTAGCGACCGATTCGGTAAATTTGTTTTAACTATGTACAGAAATGTAGCACGCAATTTTTTTCTATGTCAAAGCCAAAGGCCTCTAATGTGTGTGAAACAAATAATAGACATATCCCATACTAAAAAGAATGATTCAAAAATAAAAGAAAATAACCGACTCGGTCGATAACTTTGTTCTGAATCGGGGGGCTGACTGTTTTCTCCGGAAACCTGACCCTGTCTGTTCCGAGGCAGACATAATTATATAAAATTCCTTTTACTTAATCAGTTCTAACTTTCTCCTCCTTTCTCTCTCTCCTTTGACTATGGTTTTTCAAGTCACCTCACTAAAACTGGGGCCCGAGCTGTTCATAACACCGAACAATATTCAGACAAACATCTTTTTGGGGTTAATAGGTGGCGGTTTATTTATAATATATTGATTCTAAAACTAAAAATTGTATTTAATACAAAAAGTTTATTGGTGAAAACATGAAAAATATAATAGATTAATGGCTGATAAAATGCAGCAGAAATGTTACAATATTAATTTTGTCCATCACAAAACTATTTCGCTAATAAATGCCTGAAACTCCAGAACGATTAAATTAGTGATGAGCACAACAAAATAGTTAATGTAGTCAACAGTGAATTTGCTTTGGTTACACAATTAAAACTTTCGGAGTACATCACAAGGACCACTTAGACACTAACAAGTTTTTTGTGCCCGTATCTTGATACAGCCATTACAATATGTTCCTAGTAGGTGTATCTACTTTATGAAAATTTATAACTTCATTGGGTTTTGGGCGCACTTTTTAACAAAATTTGAGTATACTTGCATAATTTTAAAAAAACAATAATCACCATCATGATCTCTCCATTTCACTGCGGACATGCGGCGAAAGGAATGTTATTTGGGGCCGACCAGGCTGTTACGTCGATCTAATAATGAAAGGAAAACACTTTTAACTTAAGAAACCGTAATTTTAATAACTTAAGTTATAAATATTTATATTCATCAGGTCAGCTCGATATCTGTAATCCAGTGTAAATACAGAAATACAAAACCGTCAAAGATGACACATAACATTTAATTTTAGACGGAACGTGAAGGTCCGCTGCGAACGACATTTTTAACATGTTTTTTACAAGCGACGGCTCGCATCAGCGGCGGAGGATCCGCGCCGCGCGGCGTTCTCGAATGTTACTCGTTTTCTTATAAAACACCGATGAGAACAAATGCGTGCGCGCGGCGCCTAGTTGTCGCCGCCCTCGGCCGGCTCGTCGCCGTCGCCCTGCGTGTCCGACGTCCACAGCGTGAGGTTGTCCCGCAGCAGCTGCATGATCAGCGTCGAGTCTTTGTACGAGTCTTCGTTCAGTGTGTCTAGTTCGGCGATCGCGTCATCGAACGCCTGAAATATTTACAAATACATTAAAATTTTCGTACTTACTCTCACACAATTTTGAACAAAAACAAGAAAATCAAGACAAAAAATATTATGTTTGTAATTTATGTTAAACTATGAACTATATACACTCTGGTACTGGCTGGATCGAGTTAAAAATGTTAATGGTTCAAGACATGGCCATGCTGGTATGAGTATTAGTGACTTTAGATTTTCGACAATCATGAAACTTTTTCTCATGCATTGAGAAGACTTGTTTCAGTAGTTAGTACGAATATTATGTTGTATATTCAACATGGGCACACTGCAGACCAATTGTGCAATTTAAAAAACCTGTTTAGCTAAGTGGCACGCCCGCGCAGGGGAGTTGATAATCTCGTAATAAAAGACGGAAAAGTTGAGCGCTAAGCCAAGTCTGATGGGATGGGTCGGTTGCATTTTGGCCTTAGCAATGTCGAACGCCTCCTGGTAGGCCTTCTGCGAGTCCTCCACGACGGCTGGGGACAAGCGAGCGAGTTAATACGCTGAACCAGCACTTTTGATCCTCGAGCCAGCCAGCACAGAGCCTATGCATAACTGACAGAAATAATGACCTGTTTGGCGAGCTGACACGCCTTGTCTGGTGAATTTAATATCTCATAATAGAAGACGGAGAAATTTAACGCCAGACCCAGCCTTATTGGATGTGTAGGCTGCATTTTTGCCTTGCTGATTTCGAAAGCATCTTGGTATGCTTTCTGTGAGTCCTCTACTACAGCTGGAATATAAAGCGTGGTTGTAGATCACAATATGTTTTAAGTTGATTGTAATTAAAAATTGACATAATATACCAATAGATATTCTGGCAGTTCTGTCTCCACTGAAAAAATACACTCACAATTTCTGGTTTCTCCTGTGGCCACTTCTGCAAGGTACCTGTAGTAATCTCCCTTCATTTTGAGGTAAAATACTTTACTTTCTGGATTACTAGCTTTAGGGATAAGGTGCTTGTCGAGTAAACCCTGAAATAAACAAAACCAGTAAATTAACTAATAATGGTGAGTTTGACTAATCAATACATTTTTACCCGCCCAGATAAATTCGGCCACCCATGATAGCTGGCATAGGGTTGATCTAGTTTGGGCAATGGCATTCCGTCTAAGATGCAGAGATAATAATTCAAACTCAGGTAAGTCGTAGAGATATTATAACCTATTGTATATTTAAATTAAATAAATGAATGTGTATGCAAACTCAAGACAGGGGCAACGAACGAAAATGGGATAGGAGCGCGCGCAATGACGCGGCGCAATACGTCACACCACCCGCCCCCTCTCGCTAAAAAGCCGCACCGCGCCCCTACATGCTCTCACGTGTTACCTAGCCGTTATAACGCCCATCATTAATAAAATCGTTCTGGCGGCGGAGGAAATGACCACGACAACTGCTCGCTTGCATCACTCCTCAAATTGGCGGTGCGGAGTATGACGTCATCCGTGTTGGAAGACTTCTCTTGAAATTATCCTAATCCTACATAATGCGAAAATATTTAATGCGCATGACTAAGTTTTCGATGCCTCATTATATATGAATTGAATATACGAGAAATACATCAGCGAAAAAATATAACTTACCAAAACATCGTAGCAGATTTCTCTGAGCTCCTTTTCTACTTTAACCCTATATTCTTTTGCCATCTGTTGTTTTCTTTCCGAGCCTTCGGTTTTCTGTTCAATTGAGGAAATAACCCGCCATGACGACCGTCTGGCTCCTACTACGTTCTTATAAGCAACGGAGAGTAGGTTCCTCTCCTCGTTGCTGAGTTCGACACCGGTTTCCGTGACTTCCTTCATCGCGGCCGCCATGTCGTCATATCGTTCAGCCTGCTCCGCCAACTTGGCGCGTTGCACCAGTTCCTCCTTGTCGACGGACATCGTGGACGTTGGTAGAGGATTATTTCACTGATGCCCCTGCAATAAATTACAACGCACGTATAAGCCCCCTGATTCAACTACGAAGATTTGGTTTTATTTAAAGTGTCTCCATCAGAAAGACTAATCATATGAGTCACTTTCGTCAAAGCGAATCGCTTAATGGGTATTTTTCATCATGAAGTGCGGCGCACCTTGGTCGGAGGCTCACAAGCGCACTGGCGCAGTGTGAAAACTCAACGCAGCTCAAAGAGCGACCCTCACGCCAATCGCGACATCGACGCGGCGTCCGTTCGGATTGACAGCATCTCACAGACTCGAGCAACTAACCAGGCACGCGCCGTGTCGCCGCGCCGCCGCTTGGTCACCGCCACTGCGCCACCGGTATTGATCCGACGACGCGGGATAAACACTCCAGACGAAATACGACTAGCGCGACGCTTGCACACACCCCTCACCCTCTCACACACCCCGCGTGCACCGCACCCGTCGGCCCGGCGCCTACCTACCTATGCTACCCCGATACCTATCTAGATGGCTATACAACCTTTATCTGTAG
The DNA here is from genome assembly GCA_947369235.1 of Udea olivalis. Taxonomy (NCBI): domain Eukaryota; kingdom Metazoa; phylum Arthropoda; class Insecta; order Lepidoptera; family Crambidae; genus Udea; species Udea olivalis. The sequence continues at coordinate 9,598,301 of OX376341.1, read as the reverse complement.
TCTGTTGCTAGGTTCGAACATGCACCAAACATTATATTGATCATGAATGCCTGTTGAAAAACTAACCACGTAACTACCAACTAAACAACAGCCAGAACCTTTACGAAAGGTACTCCACAAAATATTTGTGAGATCGTTGAATCTAAGATGAGACACGAGTCAAAAAGGTTTTACAACAATTTGATCTCAACCAACTGCAGTAAAATCAAGTATCATGAAGAAATTTTCCAATAGGTAACGTTCGGCTAAGTAATGATATTTTATTGTATGTATTTCCATTTTCTTTCTCCGCTAGGTAAGTACTTGTTTAGTCCTAACTCTTTGTTACCCCTTCGAATCTAAAATGAATACCACACATACATACAAACGAACAGCGCGTAGTCTTAATGAACACTATTTTGCCGCACTGCAGGTTTTATGTATGTTCAAAGAATGATATTAATATAATAACCGGAAACACCATCTGAAAACCGTTCCACAAAATCACCATCCTGATCTACGAATAAATAATTCGGCTTAACTTATTTTCGATCAACATTGATTCACTCAAAGCGAGAGCTAGTTCACAATTCTCTTGAGCCTAACTGGAGTAAAAATAAAACACTATCCCGCTTGCACTAGAAGTCATCATAACTATTGATGTTTCCAGAATACCTAACTTACAATACAATTTGAGGGCGCGATGGTGAAATGAGTTCTGCTGATACACGTGAGATGAGTGAGATTTCCGCTGGGCCATTCACTAAACTCGAAGGCAAGAAAATTGCTATCTCGAAAGTGATTTTTGCTATTTGAAGTGTACTGCATAGTCGTTGACTGACTAGTTATCAGAATTCGAGCGACTCGCAATCGCGTTGCAAATAAGTGAATAAGGGGGCCTCCTGACAATATTAGGGTTGATTGAGAGACATTTTCAGTCCAGTCCAGATGGTAGAAGTACGCAAATGCTCAATCGAAAAAAAAATTACTATTGATTAAAACAAAAATAATGAGTGAGCCAAAAATTTAAGCACACTTCAGAAAGCGGCTACTAAAATATGCGAAAGGCCTATCTAAATAACCTAGTCTGCGAAAAAAATAAGACAAGTTGGTAACGCAGCTTCTGATATGACGATCGGTAGGTAAATGAAATCCGCGGACTCATAAGGTCAAAGCACACTTTACCCGCACTGCAACAGCACAGCTACAGCACGGCAACGCCTCGTATTTAGGCTACGACTAGCCAGCGAGGTGCAAATGGTGCAAACTCGCAGTCCACGCGCCGGGCCTCGACTTGCAAGCTAGCAGTCCGGGGCTCCGGGCACCGGTCGGCGCGCGGTAAGCACGCGAGCGCGCGCCGTAAGCTGGCAGTCCCCTCGCTTACAGCACGCGGGCGGCGAGTCAAGTTGTAATGTAGTGACAAGCACGCGGACCGAACGCAGTCTGCTTTGTCACATTGACATTGTAAAATATATTACCTACACACTATTCAATGCTTTAATTTGAATGGCAAGTTAATTGCCGGGTTGGAGCGGTGCCGTTGCCGCGCCGTGATAATATGCGGTGACATTCAGTCAAAGCAGATATAATAATCTAAAACTGCGACATCGTGGTGTCCCAGAAAATGGGTTTTCTACAATTTTATTATTAAATTTTTCAAGGTTCGAACATGTTATAATTACATATGTATTTCCTATCAGTTTTTAGTTTGAATATAACATAAGTACAGTATAAAAGTACAAAGAAAGAATATACCTTGCCTCAAATATAATTAATTTTGGGAAATAACAGCCAGAGCAGGCATCTTGCATTGGCAATAATTCTTGACTATCAGATTTATATTCGTAGAGATCAAGTAACTTAGAAATGGTTTTAAAAAAATAGTTTTCATGTTTTATCATGTGACATGACAATGCTTCACCTACTCTATTTAATCAATTGAACATCCAACACAAGTCTAGATTGATAACTTAAGTATGGGTTGTGCTGTTGTGCATGCCACATTCCCATGATGAATGACATACTGGAACATGGCACCCCATCAAATGCAGCAAATTATCTCAATTAATAATCATACAAATAAAAATTACTTTGGAAATGATGCTATTGACGATTATTGACACTATTACCATACTCTTGAGGGAATATGGTAATAATGACAATAATTGTAATTATGGTTACTTTAAGAGACAGTAAATTGAACCAATCAACTACTACATTATTGACCTCTCATTTTAAAAAAAACTTTTCTAATTCAATTTAGTCAAACGTCCATGTAAGAAAATAATGAATTGTCTGTATAATGAAGATAAATTAATGATTCATGGCCTGCACTACAAAATAGAAATCGAATAATAAAATCCCTCCCCAAAACGGTGTACATACTACTTATCAACTACTACTACTGCAACTTAATCTATGTGAAATCTGAAATTACTGATTAGTACATTCTTTATTAATCTTCCCTCTTTTTATATGTACAAACAAAAAAGTACAATCGGCGGACAGACAATGAAATGCCTTTGGGCATTTCATTCTTTTAAATCAGAAGTCAATTTTCTACTGAAGCTTGACAGATTAGACATTGGTGCTGGAGTACCTACCTTATATTCTAGAATATAATTGAACATAAATTTAAATTTTTTCAATGACTATTCGCTAGATTGTACCTACGGTACCTACCTACCATAGAAAAAGCACTATTTGCCCCCGATTCAATGTCACGCACGTGCCCACCTCTTGTTGAGGCGTTACTATCACAGCAAAGGCTGCGGCTGCGATCATCACCAGACATGAGAGCAATTTATTGAAATTTTCAGATATAAAAGAACAAGTAACTAAGTTCAACGCCAGGCTAGACTGTGCCCTTCATACAAGAACGCATAGTAACATAATTGACATTTTGTCGTTATCGACCAAGATAACGGCGTGACTACGCACAGTAAAATTACGACGCATTACATACCGAGATCGCCTGGTAGAATTTCAACGGAAATTAGTTCGATCCAGACAGACATCATTTGGAAAGTCATGAAATATGGTACGATTCTCAGTACACAGTGTATTATTCAGAATAATTCCAAAAATATAATTGAGAGGCATGTAGGAAGAGTAGGTAGGTAGCATGAATTAGAAGCTAAAAAGAAAACCTACTTACTGATGAAGTCCAGTTGCAAGTGAAGTTTTTTAATTAATTACAAGAAGGTTAGAGAAAAGAACAATTTTAAGAATACATTTAAAATACTCAATAGACACTTCGATTACAAAAATTTAAAATAATAGCTAACCGCACCGCGAAATGTGTCGCCGGCAAAGGCAAAATGGCTGCTACAAGGGGCACTCCTTCTCTATGCGTCACAGTCACCGATTCGAACTATTTCAATACGAACAACTAAGACACTTCAATATAAGCACTTAAAATTAAACTCACACGATAGAATGTCAATACACTTACTTGTTGGAAGGGAAAAAAAGTTATAAAACCAGCAAATTGCTATATAATATCAGTTTTTCTCTTGCGGTGAACGATACACTACACTGACGGCAGCGGGGCCAGAGGGGAAACAAAAACCGGAAAAGGGTTCTCATTTCACGACGGCCATTTTGAAGAATTACATGAAAACTACCACAGTTTATAAAACTCACTGGTGTATCACTTGACTGATATTTCTGGCTCTGTCTTTTTGGTTGAAACAGAAAGAGTAAAAAAGCTGTAAACAAGTCGATATGATATTCATTAACATTACGTCTAGTGCCCTACAGGAAGTAGAAATTAAAGCGCGTATATTCAAAACCCATTACACAATGATTATTTTTTGAACTACTGACTGACAATCAATGGTTTAATTTTTTGCATTGAAATAACATATTTAATAAATAATAATATTATTATCATGGACGACAGTAGAGTAAATGGATTTTGCTGATTAGTATATATAAAAGTAGGTATACATTTTACCTTTAACTCGTACCTATCATACCTATTAGGTAACCTAGTTTACCTAGTGAAGCACTTCAGAAATAGAAATTTGGGTATGGTAACAATATTTTTTATATTTTTTTAAAATACCTTAAACTATTTTTATGCAACTACTAATTTGTTGACCTAGCCGGTAGGTAATTTTTATTAATTTTTAAACACTGCGAACTCATGACGTCACAAATTCGCTTAGTGTTCCCACATTTGTGTTTTTTCCCCCATCATCATCCGTGCGGTCTATCCCGGTTGTGAACCCACACTGGTGTGTGGGGTCCCACGGTCCGCCTTTCTTATTTTCTTGGCCCACTTCGCGCGGTCTTGTGCATCCTCAGTGGTGAGTCTGTTGGCACGCATGTCACCCTTAACGACGTGGAGCCACCGCTTCTTGGGTCGACCTCTTCTACCGGTACCTGGCGGGGGCGGCAAGGCCAGACATTTGTTGCCCACGTAATTTGCCGATATCCGGGAGTCATGACCATACCAACGAAGGCGGCACTCCTGCAGCTTGTCTGCGATGTCACGAACACGAAGGCTGCCGCGGATGTGGGTGTTCCGCACGCGATCTTTGCGTGAGACTCCACACATCTACCGCAACATGTGTTTTTTTCCCCGATTCGTGGTAAATAAATAATGAGAAAAAATTACTGATTTACTGCACTTACGGCTGAAACAGAGCTCGCCGTTCATCATAACTACGTGAGCAACAAATGTCTGGCCATGCCGCCTCCGCCGGGGACCGGCAGAAGAGGTCGACCCAAGAAACGGTGGCTCAACGTCGTCAAGGGTGACATGCATGCCACCACTGCCACCACCACAAGTTGCCAACAGACTCACCACACCACTGAGGATGCACAAGACCGCGTGAAGTGGGCCAAGAAAATAAGAAAGGTGGACCCTGGGACCCCACACACTAGTGTGCGTTCACAACCGGGATAGACCGCACGGAATTATGATGAATAAGGGGTTTTCGATCCATGACATGTTTGATTTTGTTATTTCTTTTTTTTATCTAAGGTTAAAAAAGCTTGAACAACTGCAGTCTGACTCTAAAGCAAAATATTCATAGAAAAAGCAATCTGTCACTTTTTTGTCTTTTCCTTAGTCAGTCGCGCTGTCAATGTCAAATTTGAACAACAAATGTGAACCTGTGAAGTGAACTAAACTTGTGCGAAAAGTAAACTCACACGTGCGTATAAATATTAATAAGTTTTGTGATAATTTAAATTATTGTCGCAGAGGAAAAAGTTTTTTTTATTGATAAAATAATTTAAACCGAATACAGTCATGCCTAAATCAAAAAGGGATAAAAAAGGTAACACTTAACCTATTCAAAACCATGCTTGGTGCAAACAATGGTTTGGTTTGTTAACATAATTTTCTGCTTTCAGTTTCACTTACAAAAACAAATAAGAAAGGGCTATTGCTTAAACAGAAAACTATAGAAGAAATAAGAAGTTCTATAACTAAATATGAACATGTATTTTTGTTTACCGTTGATAACATGAGAAACACCAAGTTAAAAGATTTGCGTAATGATTGGAAAGATTCTAGATTTTTTTTTGGAAAAAATAAAGTAATGGCGGTAGCTCTTGGGAGGAACAAAAGTGATGAACTTGAAGATCAACTTAATATGGTATGTAACTATCTTTTTATATAGATCTTGGTTTTGAGCATTGATACTTCGCATTTCCAGTTGACTGTGCCGCTTTGGCTATCTTTTTTATGCACAAACAACAACAAATCTTAACTTCTGGATTGGCTAAAAGATGCAATATGTCTTGAACCTATCAATTTCTTAAACATACATATAGATAAAAATCCAGGATGCATTTTAAAACGAATGTTTGTCACTTAAAATTATGAATAATCTGAAGCTGTATTTGGGACTTAGACAACTCCTCACCAACATTATTCTTGTTTAAAAAAAATATCAAAACAAACCTACATAAAATAAGCCTTTGTTGCTAAAACTTTGATAAACTAGTTAACTGTGTAACAAGCATCAATACATATATTTTCATCATAATACCCTAAATCAATCATACATCTGTTAATTATTTTGTATTTTGACAATGTTTTTTCACTACCCTGTAGCTATCCAAGAGATTAAAAGGCCAGTGTGGATTACTGATGACTAACAGAGATGTAGTTGATGTGCTACAGTTTTTCAAAGAATACCGTGCCACAGAGTATGCTAGGTCAGGTTTCATAGCAACTGAAGATGTTATTGTACCTGTGGGACCACTTGAAGACTTCTCACATACTATTGAACCTCATCTAAGACGCCTTGGTCTACCTACATCTCTAGAGAGAGGAGTTGTACATCTTTTAAAGGATTATCAGGTTAGTATTTTCAACGATGCAATTGACACTTGTTTCTTTTTATTTAGTCTTTGCTAGTTATACATAAATAAGATTTGTACACTTAAAAGAAAGTTCACACAGACTTAGGAAATAAGATTTGAGGTCAAATCTGGTATAGTAAGTTCATTATCTAAGTAGCTGTCTAAATGTTGTATCTGCTCTGTATATCACTTCTTTTACAGATATTTGTATCTGTCAATGAAACTAAATATTCATCAAGTGTTTTTAGGGTTTACAATTTAACTATAACTCAAGATTATGCAATACTAGTGGTCCGCCAGCGGCTTCGCCCGCATAGTCTGTCTTTCCTATCAAAATGTAGTCTTAATAATTAAAATATAGTCTTAATAATTAAAATGTCACTCCCGGATAATGTAGCTTCATATTGGTAAAAGAAGTTTTAAAAACGGTCCAGGAGTTTTGGAGCCTATTCGATACAAACAAACAAATCTTTCCTCTTCATAATATTAGTATATACAACACATAGGACATAGGACTTTATGTCATGAAAAATTAGGAGAACCAATTATTATAGGAACCAATATTATGACAAAAGTTTTCAGACAAAAGATGATGAGGTAAAACTGCATTTTGTATGTGTAAATATAACTTCACTTGCCATAAGTGAAGTTTATCAGAAATGTGTTTTATGAGACATAATATTTGGACAAAAAAAAATAGGAGATGTAAAGATGTGCATTTTATTTTCTTCACTAATTTATTTTCTGCAACTGGTATTCTGGTATTATCATTTGTTTTCCTTACAGGTTTGCAAGAAAGGGTCAACTCTGACTCCAGAGCAAGCCAGTATATTAAAGCTTTTGGGTAAACAAATGGCTCAGTTCAAGCTGGTAATCAAATGTCATTGGACTAAAGGCAAAGGGTTTCATAAGGACCTGGATATACAAAGCGATGATGAAGAAGAAGAAAATGAAGGAAGTGTGGTTGAGGATGAAGATATGGAAGAAGATGATAGTTAGATTATAATAAAGTATAACATTACAAACTGTTTTTTTAATGCACATATTATTTTATTAAGAAGAAATACAAATGTGGTGATGTCTTTTAAAAACCAAGGTGGTACAGTCGCCATCAGATATAATTTAGCAAACAGGGTGCCCATAAACATCTGAGCAATTTTATTAAAAAGCCCATGTTTTTTACACTACAAGTTACCGAAAACATCTGAACATTTACTGTTTGCATTTGAAAGTGTATTCTTCATCTATAGTTCTATACTAATAATATTATAAGAAGAAAAATAGTTTGTTATTTGTATCAAATAAGTTCTAAAACTAGGTACTGTACCTATTTTAAATACCTTATACCAAAATTTCCTCCTCCTTTCTTTTACTAAAACGCCTCCGTGGGAGCAGTTATTTTTTGGATTTTTCGGAATATAGCCCGGGTTTGTTATTACTAACCCGCATTTGGCAAGCGTATTGATTAAGCCAATACCCATCTATTGTAGCGATGACATGATTTCAATAATGGAGGCCTTTGCCCAGCTGTGGGACATGTTAAGAGGCTAAAGCGACAGTTACACATGCTCATCTACTGACACACTTGCTTTTTATTAGCATGCTTTTTTTAAGCCTGCTACTAAATGACCGTGCTCAAAGCAAAGGATTGAACACACATGCTTTTTAAGCACGGGTTCGATTCGAAATAGTGTTATTGCGATAGCGATAGTTTCGATAGTGTAGTTGACCTTGAAAATTAGTCGTACCGTACTATCGATAGTCCTATCGAAACTATCGACTCGTGATAATAGTTTCGATAATGAGAATAAAGCGATGCTATTGACCTTTTTCGATACTATCGATAGAATCGCGCCATTAAAGTCGATGCTATCGATACTATTTATAACTATCGACACCTATCGATACTATAGATAGTTTTTCTTTAGTAACTATCGGGGTATTTTCGATACTATCGACTGGAAATAAAACGAAACCTTGTATGAGCTTGCAATATCAGCGTAAAATGTTCGACTTTCGATAGGGCAAAACTATCGATAGTTTCGATACAATCGACACGCATCCTAACGATAGTTTTGATACTATCAAATTTATAGCATATAGCCTAAATTAAAAAGAAACATAGCCTATGTCACTACCTGGGGCCGTATTACCATTTCATATAGCCATTCAAGTTAATTTCCTAAGCTGAGCGTAGCGAGCGATTTTTTACATTTTCAGCCAGTCAGCGGTTACCTGTCAATAAAAATGCATCCTCTAGGCACGAAATTGCTCGCTACCCTTATTTTAGGAAATTTACTTGACCGGCTTTATGAGATTGTAATACGGCCCCTGATAGTATAGCTTTCTAATGGTGAAGGAATTTTTAAAATCGATCCTGTAGATTCGGAACCCTTTTAATACAAACAAAAAAATTCTTTCGCCGTATGATGATATCTCTGACAGTTCATAATTTACTTATAAACTATTAGGTAATTACTTGATAAGTTTCGAAAGGACAATAGTTTTTTAATAGTTTATTACATTGTCTTTTGCCTATTTCTTTTTATTGATTTTGAAATAGAATGCGTGACACGGAATAATGTGAACTGTCAGGCATATCATCAAGTGAAAATAGTTTATGAGCATGCTACTTTCGAGTATGCTGAAAAATTGACAGCCGTGCGATTTTCAAGCATGCTACCTGGGGCGCAGGTGGAAGTGGGCGTGCTTTTAGCACGTGTAAACAGGTTTGCTTATTGAGCATGCTACTACTAGGCTAGTATCTAATTGAGAACTGCCGAGCTATTCTTAAAAACTCGCTTCGTACCCCGCACGCGGAATCCGCTGTGAGATTTAACTTTGGCATTCCTAAAACAAGAAAACGACGGTAGCTCCTCCACTAGGAGAGCGTTAGTAAATGGAACTAAGGTAAAGGAGATTTTTGACATCACATGTATAGGAATGACGTTTATTTGGTATTCTCAACGTGAACTCGACCGTCATCTCGACACAGGGAACTCGAAATAATCTGTCAAATAGACCGTTACTACAGAGTGATCGAGTTTGGAATTTACGAGTGGAAATAATCAAATCCTTGGTCATGTTTCGGTCAAATAATTAGAAAAAAAATTGTTTGGAGTGTAGAAAAGTGTGTGCAAGGCATTTAGGAGACTATGCTTTGTCTACCAGCCGAAACCAAGATGAAAAGTTCGACGCCCATGTAATTGAAAGTTCAATGTACCTACCTTGAAGTCTAAGCATGGACAGTGAAGGCAGTTATTTGCTGGTTCACATGGTACTCCAGTACTCCACTATGATTCTGACATGGTGGCTAAAGAGCATTAGCATTTAGCGTGCCTAATATCTGCAACCAAACGAGGACAACCCACCCAGCAGTGCACCCTTGGATCATTGCTTGTAGACTCATTGTTATGTAGACGAGACTTTAAAAATAATTTGTGGCGTCCAGTTTAATTATTGAATGAATGATTTCCATTGTTAATTTGAGGTTATTTAATCAAATTTATTTTTAAGAATAAATGTATAAAAACCAGCTTTTTTAAAATTATGCTTTTTATGTATCCAAAATTCCACGTAGGTATATCAATAAATTCCCTCGTCTGGAGGCCACCGTCGAGGAAACAGCCAGGTCAAAGAACAGGTTATCGTAACTAAATGCGAATACTAATACAATTTCGTGACTGTGCAGTTAGCTGCCGGTCCAATTCTGGTTGGAGAATCAGGTCAAGCTTATCATTGAAATTCATTGCCATCAGCACTGCACTAACATGTAAAATTTTAATTCTGTAGGCTGAGTGGAAGTTGTTCTAATTCAGCTTGCAAGATTTGACCTAAATAAGAGTAGAGAGAATAAGTGTAAATATTCTTCATTGATTATTCTTTAATCTAAATTAAACAGTGTGTGGTCAAGTGGTGCGAATGACAAGTGTAGAAAAAGAGAGTTATAGTTAAGTCACTTATTGTGCAGAGAAGCTGACTTCAATGTAAATAAAGAACTTATTTTTACTAACCCGGCGTCATGGCTAAAAAATAAATATCTAGCACAAATTACACCAAGCAAGATCATCTGACCCCTTACTAAGCAAAGCTTGTACTATGGGTGTCAGAGACTGATAAACATTCAAGTAAGTAATTAGCCTATATATTGCCCCACTGCTGGGCAAAGGCTTCCCTCATTGTAATCAAGTCATCACCACAATTGATGGGTATTGGCTAAATCACCACGCTTGTCAAACGAGGGTTGGTGATCACAAACCCTGGTCCATGTTCCGAAAACACACTTTCCCCAACTTGGGAATTGAACCCGGTACCTCTGAGTATCGGGCCAAGCTTTGAAACCACTCAGCCACGGAGGCGTTCTAATAAACATACTTAAATATTTCTAAACATATTTTTTAGTTAGATAGTAAGTAATAACACCCAGGCACACAACAAACCCACAACCTTCAGTGCTAAAGGCAAGTTGCACCAACAGGCCTTCACATCACTCACACAATAATATTAATAATAATACTTCAAGGTGATGAGTAAAGGTGAAAAAAAGAAAAATATTATTGAATCACAGGATCTTTTATTAATTTTCATAACACTTCTCTAATCACCTCAAAAATAACGAAATTAGCGACCAGAATTTGTGGACCTTTTTGTAACCCGTTTGCCTTGCAGCAATCTCAGGATAAGTTGATGGTCTGCCTTTGCTGCATATACAGCTACAGCTTTTAGCAGTGCTGTTTTCAACTTCTCTGATTAACTGCTGTTCATCCAGTCATTTGCTGCACTCTACAACCACTTGACTGCTGCTGATGTGGCTTTTGACGAGCCATCTACGGATTCCTGTAGCTGAAACAAAAAATAGTCATTATATTATATTACACAACAATTTTATTGAACTCAAATGAGTAGATGGAATCTAATCTACAAGCTGTCATTGTTTTGAAAAACTACTTTTTTTATGAATTTTAACAATTCAATTCATTTTTTCACCATTTTGATACATTACATAACATTGGTATATCAAGTATAATACAAAAAATTCGAACTAAGTTTTGGATAAGCCCAATCATGACTCAATTAAATGCACACATATTTGGATCCCCAACTTAGCATTTTGTTATCCGTTTGAATAAAATTTATCATTTGTACTACTACTACTTTGTACTAGTTCAACTCACTTTTAGTGTGAAATGGCAGCTAGGTAGGTCTGTTAAGTTAACTGTGGAGTTAAAGCCAATACTAAGAGTGGCTTGCACCTTGCCCAGAAGGCATAATTTGAGCATGTAATGCAGCTTTTTTCTTTACAGCAGTTTTTGTCGACCTAGAACAAAAAAATACACATATTAATTAACTTTAAACAATGTTTTACAGTAAATACAAAAACTAGGCATGTTCCTTAATTATTATTTGATTTTAAGTTTGAATTTAGGTAAGTTATGGCTAATCTGTCACACATGCATGCAGCCTACAAAACTTAGGTAAAAATTATACTGAAATATTATGATAAACTCATAAAGGAGCGATATTTAGGCAAACACGATATTTTCTGGCAAAAGCCTTCTTGAAATTAAATATATTGCATGTATGTTTTTGTATTGTCAATGCAATCTATTGAAAAACAAAAATACCTTGTCCTGTTTCCAGGATTTGGTTCTTCCTTCCATGCTGTGCATTTAAGCGGCCAACCACTCTCAATGCCTTGTAACTACATCTTTAGCACTCTCCATCTTAGCAAATCCCTTGGGTACGCTTGGGATCTCTTCCAGAATAGTTTTCAGCGTTTCTGTTTGATAGTTCTGCAAATTACAATTTAAAATTTATAAATCGTCATTTAACCAAAACTCCAAGTATAAATAATAGAAAAGTAAACGTAGTCATACTTACTTCATATTTTATTTGATATAAACTCAAATGAAGCATTAAAGCATTATATTTAGTTAGAAAACACAAAGAAAGTTTACTTTTATCCAAACGCCAAACCAAAAACCAACAACAACATTGTCGCCATTTTTTTTGTTTTTTTTTTTAATCAAGCGTAATGGCATTGGTCCAAAAAGCCTTGGCGATGTGGATATTGAGCCACAAAAATAAATCTATTGAAATTTTTCATACTTTACCTCAAGTTTATACAATAAATAATGTAGACTTAGCCAAAATACTGTCATATCACATTAATCCTCGCCGTTTAGTAAAGTATTCTTGTTTATAAAACTAAACAAAGTTTTATCGATTTATCGATTCATAATTGCCACATACATGCAAGCCCTATCCCATTTCGAGACTCACTCCGCTTCACTCAGACTTTGAAACAAATTGAGAATACCAAATCAAGGTCAGGCGAACGCTACTTCGAAGTGTGTTCGGTTCACTCGGCGTATTTCTTTTCTTATTGTGAGTTTTTAAGAATCGCTCTGCTGGTCATGGAAGTAATAACTACTTGCGTACAGCTGGAATGTGCACTGCTAGGTACCTACTAAAAAACGTTCCCAGTAAGGGAGTAGGTACGAGGTCAGTTTATCTCACTCTATTAAGGTGACCATAAAGTATGAAAAGAAAAAATATTTTTCTTGTTTTATTATTAGTTAAATGAAACTAACTTATAAATGCCGTGGAGCGACCAGATTCACGCTTGAAACCACCTTGCACGATGCCCTTCACTTTGCTTCGGACAGAGGCAGATGGCGACAAATAATTCGCGACAAGATACTCCTTATGGATGATCACGACCCTCAGCATTGAGACCGACGCGAGGAGTAGGATTAATGCGGAAGCGTTTGTTAGTTTTGCTGAAAAGTGATTCAGGGATAGCTGGCCCTAAGTTTGAACCTAGGCAATTCTATAAAAAAAATCGATGACATTGGAATATTCCCCTACATACATGGATGTATAAAATAACAGACTAGAAAAAATAGCAAGATGATCATGTTCGCGGTTTCACTCGCGTAAGATTCCTTAATAGGATCTACTGTGGATGCCAGAAAATAGGTAGCGGTAAATAAAGAAGATAAATGATGTATTATAATAGGTACTTTGTTTTATTATTACGCAGATCTGACAGAAACTAATAACCTACGAGTATTTTACAAAACAGGATAACACATTACTGAGTGCGTTACTTCAGCGGGAAAGTAGCTTCTAGAGTGATTTGAGTGGAACGTAAAATTAGTGAGATATATGCTGTGGATGTGCGCGGCATAAAAAATTAGTGGGCGTTGTGGTTTTGGAAAAAAATTAAAAAAACGATTCCTGCTGCAGTAACGTGGTTCTAGCAGGAAAATTCTGAACGAATGATCGAAGAGAAAAATGTTGTACATTGGCAGATAGCTTACTTCTGGGGAAACATGTGCGCCAAAAATATAATATGTGGGGCTTCAGGTTTTCGAAATATTGCGTTTCCTGCTGGGGTAACGTTTTGCGGAATCGTGTTTCTCTCAAACCATGGCATGTGCGTCTCTTTAATAAACATTCACTTGTAGCTCTTGATTTGTGCTTGCGGCACATATAATAAGATTTTGAAAATTATTCTTACATTTTCAGTAATTAAGGTGTCTCTAAAATCTGAAAAAAAATCACAGCGCCTAAATGAGAAACTGTATCAACTCGCTGAAAACTGCATTCGATTCCGCTTTACACATCTAATGGTCAGAAAATGTTTCAAAAGTTTACATACATGCTTTATCGAATAAGAGATCGAAATAACAAAACCACCGGTACATAACTTTGACGTCAAAATATAAGAAATCAGTTCATCCTGAGATAAGTGAGTGTTAACCAAAAAACAGTGAGTTTCATAAAATAACACTGTGAAAATTTTCAGCCTCCAATGTTTCGTATTTATAGAGAAATAAACAAAAATCAAAACCTTTCAACAACGACTGATTATTCGAACAAATTCGAACGACTACGAAAAAGCGACGGTTTCATACATATCGATGACCTTCTTAACTTACTCACAAGATAGTTTTGGCTAAGTACACTGAAGTAGAAAAACTCAACTTAAACAAATAAACTTGTACCTAATCTATGACGTTTTATTGAAGATGTTTAAAACTATATTTTTTAAATATCTGTGAATAAAGACGTGTTTGTGACGAATACCTATTACAAAAATAAACCTGCAGATACAGTTTATAAATAAAAAACCAATTAACACAACAATGAAACCATACATAAAGTATATATTTTGATTTATGCTTCAAGCAATATGAATTATTAGCATCCATCAATACCTACCATATTAATCCCTTTTTGACATCACCTTTCGCCGCTGTTTCGCACCCATTGGCCCCGCGCTACCCGCTGCTGGCGTCACAAGGAGTTGCTTTGTCTAGCTTGGAGTGAGTGAGACAGCTAGTAAGCGTGCGGCATTAGTGGAAAAGAGGCGGTAGATGAACGCCTGTCTATTATTATCAGTCATGCGAAGTGTTTTTTCAATATGAAGTGCGTCTGGGCCAGGGTTACCATTGCTACGGCGATTGCCGTTTTTAAGGGAAATTCGACCAAATTAAAGGGAAATTATTGGCGTACGGGCACATCAACTCTATCGCTAACTGACAAAGACTTTTCATGGGTTGTTTTTGTCTGAAGAACGAGTGCAGTTTGTCGCAAGCCAATCTTATTCTTTTTTGAATCGCATAGTTAAGACAATTACCCCCTACCAAACACGGTAGTCAAAAATTTGGCAATGGCAACACTATTTTGCCGAGTCGGAGCTCTGTCGGACGCTTGTTAGCAACTGTGACGTCTGTGACGCTTTAATACTAAACTTGTTGTTGTTTGTTGATAAACAAACAGTTGCAGTTCTCATGGCAGGTTTGTTGCGGTGATGCAACCGGCATTGATAATAAATACCAATAGTGAAATTAGAAATTAGTTGAAAGTGGTGTTATAATATTCATATTCAAATAATTGGCACATAACAAGTTACGATGACGATCTGCAATGGTAAGTACTTATTTAAAGGTATTGTTTGACTTATTTAATTAACACTACCTACCAAGTACCACTACTAAAATTTAAACTACTATTAATATTTTATAGATGAAAGTTTGTTTGTTTTGATTAGACTCCGAAAATACTAGACCGATTTTGAAAATTCTTTCACCATTATAAAGCTAAGTAAGTACCTACATGATTATCAGGGAGTGACTGAGACTTTTTCTTAATCTAGGCTATGTTTTGGCTATGTTTTGTATGTTAAGGCTATGTTTTGATGGGAAAGACAGTCACTGACGGACATTTAGTCTAACTTCTTACTAATATTAA
This sequence comes from Udea olivalis, assembly GCA_947369235.1. Taxonomy (NCBI): domain Eukaryota; kingdom Metazoa; phylum Arthropoda; class Insecta; order Lepidoptera; family Crambidae; genus Udea; species Udea olivalis. The sequence continues at coordinate 9,582,737 of OX376341.1, read as the reverse complement.
TTTCTAATTACTTTACTAATCTTACTTAATCCTACTAATACTATACTTATTATATTATAATGCGAAAGTTTGTAGAATGTTTGTTACTCTTTCACGCAAAAACTACAGTAAGTACGAATTTAGATGGATCTCTATAGTAATACAGCTTAGACATAAGAATAACACAGGATGAAGATTTTATGTAATTTCAATTTGGCCATACAAAGGGTATCTACTTATAACATGAAACTTTTTTTATGATGATAATACTTACGTAGGTACATGCTATTTTTTAGTCTTCTTTTTATATAAAATACAATAATAAGACGGCTTTCAGTCATCTCCACAGCTTCCGCTTGCTGGCCTGCGGCCAGCTTCAGCTCGCAAGCCGCGTCGTCCCTACGCGCCTAGCTACGCGGCTATGAATTACACTTTTGGGGTAGGGCAAACAAAAAACTATGTGAAGTAGGTTTTCCGGTGATTATTTTCTGTCACTGAAACCTGATTTAATTACAAACGATTATTATGCAATAAGAGTATAGGAGATTTGACTTTTTTTTGAGGTCTTATAGAAACATTGATAAAAAATATATTTCAATCGCAACAAAACATATTTTTGGACTTGCCCAAAACGCTAGCTACAAACTGCTGCCGTCAAATGACGTCATTTGCTGTCCTTGCGTTCTGCAAAACATTCGTTCGGCAGCTATATTAAATTTTGCGTTTAGAAATGTGGTTTCTTAACAAATGTTTCTATAAATTTCCTAACCAAGTTTAAAGGGCTATAAAATGAACTGTACATGAGTAAACAAAAGGCCCTTAAAGACCCCTTTTTAATGTATTTTTGATTACATTCATTAAATAATTTTTGAGCATCTGACGATGTTGTCAAAATACCCTATTCGGACATAAATGACTACATGAGAAATAAAGTGACCCAAATACTGATATCTAATATCGATACTTTAAGGTGTCTTTACGGGTTTGGTGCTGATACTATAAGCTGACCGGCGAAGCCATACTTACTTTGAGAACATAAATTAAGAGGATAAAATGAGAATTTCAATTTAAAATTAAGCTCTTTCATATAGGCTCATAGGTATAAGCTTTCATTCATATTTTTAAATTTTACTCTAATCTAAGATGAGGTTCTAATTATTGCCAAAAACCGATTGAACGCGATTGTACGGGCAAGAGTTTAGTGTAATACGTCCAGTAAAGAAGGTCATCCATATGTATGACGCCGTCGCTTTTTCGTAGTCATTCGAATTTGGTCGGATAATCAGTCGTTGTTGAAAGGTTTTGATTTTTGTTTATTTCTTTATAAATACGAAACATTGGAGGCTAAAAATTTTCACAGTGTTATTTTATGAAACTCACTGTTTTTTGGTTAACACTCACTTATCTCAGGATGAACTGATTTCTTATATTTTGACGTCAAAGTTATGTACCGGTGGTTTTGTTATTTCGATCTCTTATTCGATAAAGCATGTATGTAAACTTTTGAAACATTTTCTGACCATTAGATGTGTAAAGCGGAATCGAATGCAGTTTTCAGCGAGTTGATACAGTTTCTAATTTAGGCGCTGTGATTTTTTTTCAGATTTTAGAGACACCTTAATTACTGAAAATGTAAGAATAATTTTCAAAATCTTATTATATGTGCCGCAAGCACAAATCAAGAGCTACAAGCGAATGTTTATTAAAGAGACGCACATGCCATGGTTTGAGAGAAACACGATTCCGCAAAACGTTACCACAGCAGGAAACGCAATATTTCGAAAACCTGAAGCCCCACATATTATATTTTTGGCGCACATGTTTCCCCAGAAGTAAGCTATCTGCCAATGTACAACATTTTTCTCTTCGATCATTCGTTTAGAATTTTCCTGCTAGAACAACGTTACTGCAGCAGGAATCGTTTTTTTAATTTTTTTCCAAAACCACAACGCCCACTAATTTTTTATGCCGCGCACATCCACAGCATATATCTCACTAATTTTACGTTCCACTCAAATCACTCTAGAAGCTACTTTCCCGCTGAAGTAACGCACTCCACATTACTTACTAAATAAGATCATCTTGTGCAAATTATGGCGCATACCAACACGGTTTCCTAAACAAGCCATTGACTTCAACTTTGCGTGATGAAATATTCGCAAGGTGAAATACGAATTAGACACTAATTTTCCAAGAAGAATTTCATGTGATTCTTCTTGCGCTGGATTTTCAAATAGATCATTAAGTTTGGTTAAAAATGTTGTACTATAAATACCAACATTTTCTTCTCTGATATTTTTAATATATCAATTAACCTGTCTAGCCATCGAATGTATTCCACAGTAGCTTCGCTGTTTTGGAAAATTGGACTGCCCTGCCACTTTGTCTCAAAAAGTCTAGGTAATCTGCTACAGATGCACATAGTAGTTGCGTCGCTAATTTGACATTCATTTTTAATGTGGGCGTTACAAATCTTGTTCACCAGTCGCAAACCTTTGTTTTCTTGCAAATTGTGTAATTGTTTAACAAAGTTAAAATCAATATTTACAACCTCGGAAGTTAATTCTGTCTCAGCAAAAATATATCTAGCCAATTTAATCACGTGGGGTGGGACGTGGGACAAATAAACAATGTATATAAGTGTCCTGCAACGGATGTTTGAAACTTGATACCATATTTGCAAGGTGAAAATTGCAACCTTGGATTTCAAATGTTTTCACAAGTCAAAGATCGCACAGTAATATTTATACCATGTAAGATCCTTACGACAGTCAGAATTAATTGCTTAGACATTAGCTGAAGTTTTATAAATAAAAAAAGCCAATAGGGCATTTAAATTTTTGTTTGAAAGACACGATTTGAAACTCAAGCACTTCAGTAGCTAGAGCTTTTGAATCACTTGTAGGGTATTAGGGCATGTAATATCGGAGGATTTCCAATTCCGAAACTGATTTGCGATATTATACCGCAATATCGGAATTCCGATATTAATATCGGAATCGTACATGTTTGTTATAAATTGCACATTTTTCGTTATAAGGTTGGATTGAGTAAAAAATAAATCAATATGTCGCAAAAAAAAAAACCTTCCGCTGTGTGTGTGCGCCTGTGTGCGTACGGGCACGGAGATAAGCTAACAACCTTTAGTTTATTGAGCTAATTTAACATCTAGCATGCAGTTGCGCTGCGCTTAATTTTGATTAATATTAAGTCTATTATTGTCTCATTATAAGTGAACTTCTATGTTTTTATGAGATTAAATGTCTTTAAACCTAATACATTCTTTAATTTAGCACTAATTTTTACGAGCCTCAAGTGTTTTATAGGTTTTATTTAGGTTTAAAATCACAGTGGTCCCATTATCCTATTATCATCATCATCATCCGTCCGTTTATCCTGGTTGTGAACCAACACTGGTGTATAGGGTCCCAAGGTCCGCCTTTCTTATGTTCTTGGCCCATTTCGCACGGTCTCGTGCATCCTCAGAGGTGAGTCTATTGGCACGAATGACACTCTTAACTACCTCGAGCCAGCGCTTCTTGAGTCGACCTCTTCTACCGGTACTGGCGGGGTTGCATGGCCAGACATTTGTTGCCCACGTAGTTTGCCGATCTCCGTGAGATGAGACCATAGAAACGAAGGCGGCACTCCTGCAGCTTGTCTGCGATGTCACGAACACGAAGGCTGCCGCGGATGTGGGTGTTCTGCACGCGATCTTTGCGTGACACTCCACACATCCACCGCAGCATCTTAATTTCCAGCACGCCCTGCTTCGCCCCTTCAGCTTGATCGGCATTTTGCGGTCTTAAATGACACCATCACCTTACGCCATTTGGCCCAAGTCGCGGAAATTCGGACTCTAAAGTCGCTGTCGATGTCCCCGGACGCGCTTCACACAGATCCCAGTATGTATGTCTACCATGAGTTGCTATCCCGTTCACGGCGATCGTTGATGAAATGTTGGGTTCTCTACGCTAAACAGTAACCTCTTATTAGCAACCACTACTCAACAGTTCAATAGAAGCCTCCCTATCTTCAAAGATGCCGATGGGACGTGCTTCTTTGCTCATGCAAACAAAAGAAAAACCTACCACCGCACCTACCTTTTTTGTGACTGACAGTTTTGTGACCTGACTGACAAGCCCTTCTGAGTTTGAAAACCATAAGGTTTCTCTACATTTTATAGATTCCAATGAAAGGGAAAAAATGAATTGTTTTTTTTGTTCCAAGAATTTGTGTAACTGTCATAAAATCTTAACTGTGAAAAGAAATATTGCAACCAGCACATGCTTCATTTCCGCAGCCCATACACAACACCTTTTCACCATTTTGCTAGAAAACACCTAAATTACCAAATATTTCAGCCGACGCACGCCTTCTTGAAGAAGGGAGACGCCATGTCACCACCATTACCATTACCCATTACAGTATTGTTGCCACTAAAAAACTCTGAATTCTATCATTACATTTTGACTTATCAGACTAAGCTGTAAAAGCCTTGATTTTATTACATTCTCATGTATAATAAATTAATCTCACGTTGTTGTATGTTTATAGAACAAAGCGGTAATTTTGTTTTTTTCATTCAGTAACGAACGTGTTGTACTATTAAATCTACTAAACATGTTATTAACGTGCGCTGGCAATGTTAAGGAAAGGGACACCCCCACCTTGTATCCGCATCTCAGTTGGCCCGCTGACCTTATAATTTGAAATATAAACCTTCTCTCCTAAACCATAAAGTATATTTTTGTATACCCAGTTTTACAGATTGCACATTCCAGTTGTACGTAAGTACTTATTACTTCCATGAAACTGTTAAAGAATAGAGATGTCAGTCTAGCGCTGCCGGTGCGGACTTTTTGTTCCGATTTCGGAACTTTTGAGGTCCTAGGGGAACTTTTGCGTAACTCCACGATCAGCGGAACTATTTGGAACTTTAGTAAGAATCAGATAAAATATATGATTTACGAACGATACCTATGAAAAAAATATTATGAACGCATGAACGCAGCTTTTTAATAAAAACCCATTTTGGCACAGATAAGTATATTCATTCAATCTGTGATCTTATTGCCGTTGCATAGAGTGCAAAATTAAAGTAGATTTCAGGAGAACCGACATAACGGAAATGTCAAAGAATCGTCGAATAGTCGAATTCGTTGAATCAAATCAATCAATCAGTGAAATGAAACGTCAAGTCAATCGCTTTGTTTTGATTGTTTTTTTGGTTTTGGTGGTGTTGTGTCACTTGTGTGCATAGTGAATCGAATCGAGCTTTAAATTGAAGATATAATTCTCATTGTTAACCGAGCTCTCGTAAGTGTTTCTTGCTGTAAGCATTTTTTGTTGCGCCATGATTCTTTTATTTCCTTGCATGCCTGCTATAATTACCACTACTCTAACATTATAATATCATTGCAATACTCGTATTCGTGATAGTTAATGAAATCCGTTTGCGGATCACAGATTTGAAAGATTGCTGCCTTCCCGCCTTACGATTTTCTCATGTCAGTTCATGAATCATTTTTTTTAAACGTTTGTTCATGGCTAGGACATGAATCATTTTTTTTTTTTAAATTTATTAATTCTTCAGGGTTACCAGCACATTATAAAAACTACTAATTTGGCTAAAAATACAATGCATGCGGCTAAAGGATGTTTTGTGATGCCAAAGTTTTTTTTGAACTAATTAAATACCTAACAAATTTAGAAAGGAAAAAAATATGTTGTTATTATATTTTTATTTATAATTTAGATTGGATTACATTTCATTATATATTTCAATATTGAAAATTATGTAAATTTATTTAATATCTTTAATTACACATTTTATGTGGGTTTTTTTTTCTTTTTAATGTCTGGGTTTTTATTACATAACTTTTTGGTGCAGGTTATAATAAGCATGGATAAGTTTGTTGTGAGAGCTTCAGCTTCGCGTGCATCTGTAAAGGCTAGTAACTCGGATGAATTAGGAACGTCCGAGGCTAGTACAAGTAATAATGAACCAGCTGAACCTAAAAAGAAAAAAACGAAAACGGAAGTAAATTTTAATGAAAATTGGCTTAACGAAAGAGAATTAAAAAATTGGTTAACTAAGTCAAAAGATAAATTTGACAACGAAGTTGCATATTGCAAATTTTGCTGTTGCAAATTAAAAAATCATAGGTCATGTTTAACTAAACATGCTAAAACTTTAAAACACAAATCTTTGATTAACACCGTGTTGACCGTAAAATCAATCCCAGATTTGGTACGGAAGAAAAAATAAAAAGGGCAGAAAATAAATTAACATCTTTGCTTGCTGTAAAAAATTGTCCTTTAATTTGTTAGACACCTTATCGCCTTTGTTATCCGACATCTTTCCAGACTCTGAGATTGCAAAGAAATTGCGACTCAGTCGGACTAAAGGCCAGGCATTGATGACGCAAGTTTTAGGGCCTGAATTAAAAAATAAAGCCAACGACCAACTGAGGGCACCCGGATCGTTCTTCAGTATAATAATAATAATTATTATTATTATTTTTATATTGCCCGTCAAGATGACCTCACTCCACCTGATGGAAAGCGGTCGTGAGTTCCAGATATGAGGTTGACAAGCCCAGTCATTCAAACGAATCACTGGGCTGGCCATCCTCACCTTGAAGGCCTGCAGAAATGCCTTTTCACGCCCCGCTTGAAGAACCCGGGACTATAAGAGGAAGGAAACACATGTGCTGGAAGAGCGTTCCACGTCTGGATGGTACGACAAAGAAACGAGTCACCGAACCTTTTAGTTCGGGCCAACAAATGTTGAACTGTGTGTGGGTGACGCCGTAGTCCAGCACGCGTGGTACGGGAGTGGAAAGGTGAGGGTGGGATAAGCTGGAATAACTCGTCAGAGCATTCCCCATTGTAGAAGCGATAGAGAACACTTAGCCTGGCAATGTCTCTACGCAATTGGAGAGGCTCAAGGGTCAAAGTTGCCTCTGGGTTTCCAATAATACGGATAGCACGCCGCTGCAACCTGTCAAGAGCTTCGAGTAGGTACTTAGCGGAACCGTCCCAGAGATGAGAGCAGTATTCCACACACGAGCGAACTTGTGTCTTATACAAGAGACAGAGCTGCTCAGGCGTGAAGAATCGTCTCACTCTGTTCAGGACTCCGAGTTTACGGGATGCAGTTCTAATGACGCTCTCAATGTAGTCCCGCTGGTTTAGGTTGCTACGAACATCCATGCCAAGGATGTTTAGGCTATCCTTAATCGGTAGCGGGGTGCTCTGAAGAGTGGGATGGGAAAGGAAAGGCGACGCCTTTGCTGTGAATGCACACACCTGCGTTTTCTTGGCATTGAACTCGACAAGATTGCATGCACCCCATTCTGAAATGCGGTCCAACACTCCGTCAAGCTCAACAACAAGACTTCGCCTCTTCTCCTCGATGTCAGTCTGCTTTGCCCCAGGGCGCTCGAAATATCGCGCGTGGACCGTGCTATCATCCGCATAGCAATGAATATTACCAAGAGATAACATGTCATTGATATGCAGAAGAAACAACGTCGGCGACAAGACGGAGCCCTGCGGCACTCCGGCATTAATCTGGAGAAAGCGTGATTTTTGACCATCGCAAAGGACACGAATTCTACGTCCCTCCAGAAATCCGGCGACCCAGTCGCATAGGCGAGGTGGCAGACCATATGCCGGAAGCTTGGAAAGAAGCGAACGATGCCATACACGGTCGAAAGCTTTGGCAATGTCAAGGCTGACGGCCAAAGATTCCCCATGCTTGTCCATAGCCTCCCCCCAGATGTGTGTTACGTACGCTAGAAGATCACCCGTAGACCGTTTTGGTCGGAAGCCGTACTGACGGTCGTGAATGAGAGAGTGATCCTCTAGGTAGCGGATGAGCTGCGTGTTTATGATCCGCTCAAACACTTTAGCTAAAACTGAGGTTACGGCTATTGGACGGTAATTGGCAGGGTCAGACCGGTCCCCTTTTTTGGGAACTGGTTGAACGTTCGCCTCCCTCCAAGACAGCGGCACAAGACCCGAATTGTAGGAGAGGCGATACAGGCTAGTGAACACTGGAGACAACTCCGCTGCACATTTCTTCAGCACCACAGCTGGGATTCCATCAGGGCCACTGGCTTTCCTGACATCGAGTGACTGCAGTTCGGCACGTACATCACACTGCCTGATACGAATATCAGGCATTGTGGAGCCGCAATGTGGAATATCAGGCGGCGCAGCACCGCAGTCATCGATGCAAGAGTTTGCGGCAAAGAGGTTAGCCAGTAAATCGGCTTTCTCTTGCGGCTGATGAGCCAACGATCCATCAGGGAATCTCAGTGGGGGCAGCGAAGGCACGCAGAAGTTAGATTGCACGTGTTTAGCCAGTCGCCAGTAGGAGCGGCTACCCGTAGGGTGCGTGATGAGTTCTTGGCCAACACGTGCAATTCGCTGGGCGTCTGCTCTAATGTAAGCCCTCTTCGTGGCCTTGGTGGCTTTATTAAAGGCTGCTTTCAGGGAGGCAAGGTTTGAATGATCATTAAGTGCCTGGGCCCTAGACCAAGCACGGTACGCCGCCTGTTTTTGTTCAACAGCTGCGGCACACTCGCGATTGAACCAGGGACCAGTTTTGCTAGCACTGACGACATCAGTAAAAGGAATGTAGTATTCCATTCCGGTACTGATCTCGTCAGCGATAGCAGATGCACTCTCTGAAGCATCCCTTTCTCCAAAGCAGCACTGCCGCCAAGGGACGGAGGCAAAATACTCTCGCAATCCGTCCCAATCTGCCGACGAGTAGTGCCATAACCGCCGCGTCACCTCCACAGGTTGTGGGGGAGCTGCACAAGGCACTGTAGCGCCAACCAGACAGTGATCGGAGGAGCCCAATGGAGCACCAACCGATACTTTATACCCGGCTGGGTGACTCGTCAGCAGAAGGTCCAATAAGGAGGGTGTATGACCGACAATATCTGGTACCCGGGTGGGCTGGTGTACCAGTTGCGTCAGGTCTTGCGTGAGAGCAAACGCATGGGCAGTTCGGCCTGCATGGTCTGTTTTTGATGAGCCTAACCAGGACTCATGGTGGGCATTGAAGTCTCCCAAAAACACCATTTCGGCATTTGGGAACTGCGCCTGAGCGTTGTCTGCGGCCTGACTCAGATGCTCGAAGAGTCGAGTTTTTTTTTTTTTTTCGTTTGAATGACTGGGCTTGTCAACCTCATATCTGGACCTCACGACCGCTTTCCATCAGGTGGAGTGAGGTCATCTTGACGGGCAATATAAAAAAAAAAAAAAAAAAAAAAAGTTGTCTCGGCGTCGCCTTTGTGGGAGCGGTATATGCACGCATAGACCCGGCTTGTGGAGCCCAGGTCAACGTGCACCCAGAGAGTGGAGAAGGATGGGTCTTCTAGGCAGCGGAGACGGCTACAGCAGACGTCCGCCCTGACGAATAGACATACACCGGCTTTAGGTTGGAAGGACTCTTCCAGCACATAGCCGGGGTAGTGCAGGTATGACGTATCGGCAGGGCGGCCTATCTGTGTTTCCGTCAAAAAGAGCATCGCAGGCCTCGCCGTCTCAAGGTGTTGATGGACGGCGTTGAGGTTTGCATGGAGTCCGCGGATGTTAGCGAACTCCACCTCAAACAGCGTGTTGGTGGGGGATGGGGATGCCGCTGTAGGCCGTTTTTTCGTGCTTCTGACTGCCATAGAAGTTGGAGGATGGGAGGGGCGTGAAAGGACGACTGTGATCGTGGCAATGAAAGACAAAGCGTGGTGCCCTGCATTGGTATTAATCGCGTGGAATAGTGTAGGCCGGTCCGCCGGACGGAAGGGCCCCCGTACCCCCTCGGGTGTGGTCGCCGGGCCCCACCGGAACCGGGCACCACCCGGCACGACGAGCCACCCCGAGATTATGCGCGACCTGGTGGGGCAGCCTCCAGAGGTGGTTAACCCCTTTTGGGTCCCTGTACTATGCCGTGGGCGGCCAGCGGCACCACCGTTTCTACGGGTCTCCCTGGCCGGCGGGCCGATACACACTACACACACAATACCGCCGCTAGGGCCCCCACCGGTCCAACAATTGCCACGATCACAGTCCCCCTGGCACCGGTTAGTGCAGTGCTGATCCCGGAACGCGACCTGACCGAGATAGGTCAGAATCACTTGGCGGGTTTTACACAACTGCATGGTGGTAACAACAACCGGCCGACATAAGTCTCCCACCTGAAGAGCAGATGGTCTGCTGGAAGAAACCCTTAGTCGCCTCTTACGACACCCATGGGAAGATATGGGGCTGTGGAAAGTATTCTTTTAAAGTGCCGCCACCAGCACGACACAAAACGACAGACAGAATTACTATTACCAAACAATGCGCTATGGCAGTAATTTATTTCGATAGAGTACAACCAAGTCAAAACCAGTTTTTTTGAAATATACGAAGTTGAAAATGGTACTGCGCAGACATTATATTCTGAAATGATGAAGCGCCTAGAAGAAGCAAAAATTCCAAAAGATAATTTGGTTGGTTTTGCGTCCGACACTACAAACTCCATGGTCGGCGAATATAACTCGGTTTTTAGCAAAATAAAAGCATATAGCTTGCGTGAAATGTTCATGCCATAGCATTCATTTAGTCTCTAGCAAAGCTTGTAGTATCCTTAGTAGATCAATTGAGGACACGCTTCGAAATATAGGTTCACATTTCAGTAGGAGTTCCCTACGTCAAAAACGCCTACAAGAAATTATTTTTTTTTTTAAAGAAGATATTCACAAAATTTTAAGTCCTGCTTCAACTAGGTGGCTTTCATTGAACGCATGCGTGGACCGTGTGCTTGAACAAAAAGAAGTGTTAATAGAGTATTTTAAACAAGAATTAGAAACAGAGCCTAGTGTAACTACCGAAAATATTTTGAATACTCTAAAAAACCAAGTCTACATTGTTTACATGGAGTTTATGTCGTACGTGTTAGAATTATTCAACGATTTTAACAAACTCTTTCAAAGTGAGAAGCCATTACTTCACGAACTGAAACCTCAGGTGGAAAAACTTTTGAAAACTTTGGCAGCAAATTATATGCAATTTATGTATCTGAAGAGGACTGATATATTCAAAGCTGATTATAAAAACCCAGGCCGGTTTTTGTCTCTAGATAAAATATATCTTGGTGTTACTGCCCAACATTCACTACAAGAAATAAAAGCACGACATGCTCCTCCACAGGCTGAAATTGATCAAATTTTAACAAAATGCCTTGCTGTCTACATAGAAGCATTTAAAGAAATTAAACAGAGGTTTACTTTCGAAGATCCCCTTTATGAGTGCATTGAAATCGTCCACCCAACTGTGGCACAAAATAAAGATTTGCAAAATGTGTTGGAAAGATTTCCGATCCTAAAAAAGCATCTTCGCGAAGAGGATCTTGTGAAAGAATGGCGGGATCATGCCTTTTTAAACCATAACGAGCTGGGACTTACTGGGCTGTCAACAGAAGAATATTGGGAAAAAGTGTTTAAAATTAATAATGAGAATGGCGAGATACAGTTTCCCAATTTGAAAAAAGTAATAAGATTACTCTTGGTGCTGCCTTTCTCAAATGCTTGTGTAGAAAGAATATTTAGCAATTTGAAAAATATAAAAACTGACCATCGTAACAGGTTGCAAACCAGTATCTACTATATCTGCACTTATGACAGCTGCGCAAGGTGTAAATAACGAAAATGGATTGCTTAAGTTTGAGCCAAATAGGCAAATGTTATCTTCCAAGCTTAAGTATAAAGAATCTGAATAGGTATTAACGTCGAATGACTTTTATGCATGGATTTTGCTTGGGCTCTAAGGTGATTGCACAATTATTTGTTCTAAAGGCCTTTTCTTGTGCCACTCACATGGATTTTGGTTCCATTACATCGATTTTCTCTAATATTCACCACTCATCACACGCATACATTTATGTACACTTATTCAAAAAAAATAATGTAACCTTGTTTTTCAGATTACTTAAGTATTTTTACGTAATTGTTAATGTAAATAGTGAATGCCTTAGGCCACTGATGATTGAATTGAAAATTATAATAAAATAGACCTGGGTAAAATGATTATCTACGGGTGTTCCTGTTAATATAACTATAAGTAAGATATTAAACTGAAACAAATATACTTATACCATAAATTCTAAATTTTGAGTTTTTATATTTATACTGTGGTTTTTTCAGATGCCATTTGATTAATGAAACTTTTGTAACTTAACTTAACAAATTAAGCTAAAATGAAAAAAAAACGCAATAAACCGTCATTGAGTGAATGATTGAGCAGAAGACAATAAGAAATAAAGCTTAAATGAAGGTATTTTTTATCACAAATATAGTTAAATACAGTAAAATAAAATTGTGTTCTTTTTTACCTACACATTCAAAATTTTGGTTTTCTATGAAGATGAAGAGCGGAACTTTTTACGGAAAAACGGAACTTTTTGCGAATTATTTCGGACTTTTTCGATTCATACTGCCGGCAACACTCTCGATTTAACTAGCGACGTTGTGGTTTATCTATACATACACTTTAAAGAGGAATGAGTTGCTTTATTCTCACTTTCGATGGTATCGATAGTATCGTCACGGGTCGATAGTTTCGATAGGATTATCGATAGTATGACTGATTTTCAGGGTCAACTATCGCTATCGCAAAAACACTATTTCAAACCCGTGCTTAAAAAGCATGTGTGTGTACAATCCTTTGCTTGGAGCACGCTCATTTAGTAGCAGTAGCTTATAGCTACAAAGTAAGTGGCATAGCGAGTGGCCTAAATTTTAGGCTGTATTTTATCGGGAGAAATAGTCAACACGGGTGAAGCTGATGACCGACAGACGCTAGTTATATTATATCCTCTTTGACCGACAGCTTGGGCCCGTTCCAAATAGCGTTGTTGCGATAGCGATAGTATTTCGATAGTATCTTGATACTATCGTGACCTCAAAAATCAGTTGTACTATCGGTACTGTTAGCAATCGGAGCCTCGTGTACCGACGGCGAGCTAAGAAACAAAGGCCACCTTGTCTTTAGCTGGGCATCAGCGTTTACACGTTATGATATGAGTGACAATAGCGCGTCGTGTTTCTCCATATCTTTATTCAGCCGCCTTGTTTAGTTTAAACATTAAAGTAATAGCGTCACGTATTTAGGTTCTAGCATTACCTTTGTAATTCGCTGAGTAGGAGTTTGTTGAATTATAAGACACGACTATGTATAGGGAACTGGGACGGGACTGGGAGACTTGATTGAGCTTTTGCATCGAGTAAACGTACGGGTCGTATTAAATTGTTAAACATCTGAGTCTTTGATAGTTTTTCATAGTCCTATCGAATTTATCAACCCGTGACGATACTATCGATAGTGAGATTTAAGCGATACTATCCACTCACGTGCTTGGCGCGGCGGATGGGGTCACCATTTTGCGCTCGCGCCGCGCACGAAATTTGACACCACTCCGGACCACTCGCCGCTTGAGATGTAAACACGATTTATGAGTCACACGTGTGGCTTTAAGCTTAACAAATGACTGTTTCTAACTGAGGAATAGATACTCTATCTGATTTTAAATACAATATGCTTAGCATACTTGATAATAATTTACAAAAAATATCAAACTTCATTAGTGCGAAAAATTTCCGACTTAATGAACGACAACATTTTTATTGTAGAATACAGCACGATGGCATATGTTTTTTATATTTTAATCCATGATAATATCAGTTTTACTTTTTAATAAGATAATTTTAAACATAGGTTTGACTTGAAAAAAAAACCATAAAACAATTTAGAAGTTTGCAAATAAATTTCACAATTTCAGCGGAAATAAATGAATAAATTAAATAAATGTCTAAAAATAAATGTTTGAAAATAGAACAAAAATATGTTCAGCTATAGAAAGATACGATTTCTATCTTTAATATTTGGTAAGAAACATGGTAATAATGGGTTGGGTTTAGAAATAAGCTCCCTCGATCTGGGGAAACTGATACCGTGGGGGGGCGCAGGGGGTCTTACTGAAACCCCTGATATCGATTTTGGTTGCCGGAGAAGTACCTACGTATTTTTTTTAATTTTTTCAATTACCTAATTTTTCAGTGAAACGAAACGAAAAACAACACAGAAAAGTGAAGAATAACGTGAAATTAAACGTTTCCTGTCTAAAATGACGTGTAACGTGATTAGAGAATCGTCTTATGTAGTAAAATTAAACTTTTATAATCTGTGTCGTCGTCCGCTATTTTGAATCGGTACCCTGATGAGGTAATAAACTGATGGTAGAGGGGTTTGCGGAGCCCACCTGAATGATTCCGTGAAATAATTTCTTGCCGGAGACGCGTCTAGATTTTTATTTTCAATTTTGAAAATTTAATATTTTCCGTGATACGGAATATGACCACCCGGAAACCAAGCAGGTGTCAGTAGGTTAGGGTTATTTTTTTTTATGACCACCCGGAAATACTGCAGGTATCAGTAGGTTAGGGTTATTTTTTTTATGACCACCCGGAAATTCTTTTAGGTGTCAGTAGGTTAGGGTAATTTTTTTATATGACCACCCGGAAATCCTGCGGTTGTTGCTAGGTTAGGGTTCTTTTTTTTATGACCACCTGCCAGACATGACGTTTTTGTACGTGCGACGTTTTTTATATACTCTTTACCCTTTCCCTCTTTTTAGCCTCTCTTCTGCAAAATTTTCATATTTTTTTTCTTTGAGGTTATGTTTACAAAAAAAAACATTTCTCGGAAAGTACGCATCTCCGTCAGATAGGGGTTGCAGGGTGGGGTTTCAACTCTCCACCTCCCCCCCCTCCCTCCGCATACCCCTATCGAGGAAGCTTATTTCTAAACTTTAACCTTATTTTGATATGCAACACCTTTACTAATATATCATTCTAGCATTTTTAGGAATTTACGAACTTAAGTATATTACATCATCATCCATACATATTCTCTATTTCGCAGTTATTGTTCAGGCCGCAGCCAGTGTGTCGTGATGGATGGTATTGCGAGCTCTGACCTTCCGATTGAGTACGGCGTTCCCCAAGGCAGTGTTCTGGGTCCCACACTTTTCCTGGTATATATCAATGACCTTTGTAAGCTCAAGATACCAGCCTGCAAGATTATATCATTTGCAGATGACACTGCTTTGCTTTTCTCTGGAGATACTTGGCAAAATGTATTCCGCCATGCCCAGTCAGGTCTTGATCTGGTCACCAATTGGCTTCGCTGCAATCTTCTTACTCTCAATGCTCACAAAACCCAGTATCTTACCTTCTCTGTGAATAGAACTCCTCCTAGCAAACTTGCTGAGCTCTCAATCACAGCTCACTCTCAAAGTGGTTGTTCTGAGCATTCGTGCTCTTGTTGTCCACTGGAAATGGCAGATTCAGTCAAATACTTAGGAGTTATCATTGACAATAGATTAACTTTCATGCCCCACCTTACTTTCACTGCAGGTCGAGTACGCAAACTGATATTCATCTTTAAAAATCTCCGCCATGTTGCTGACTCCTCCATAGTGAAATCTACGTACATAGCCTTAGCTCTTGGGGGGGGAGTAAGTCTGAGACGTGTGCATGAGAGCCCTAGTGCGCTTCCCTCGGGTACCCTCTGGGGCGACATGACAAGCGATCAGACGTACCCTCATTTTCAAAACCTGTCCGGTGCTGAGAATGGCGATCGGTCTTGGGGGAGAGCGCAGGTCGTGTAGATCCCCAAGGCAGGGCCTGTGTTATATCCTTCTCGAGGTGCCCCCTGTTATTGGTCTGATTCCTTATGAAACAGACGTAACTGAAAACTCAGGCCGTACCCCAACATCCTCACCCCACCCCTCCGCATCCCCGCTACTATATGCTCGTTGCCCCGGTGCCCTTACGGGGAGCCCAGGCAAAGCGAGCATTAAGTCGGCATCCTTCCCCCACATCCTTTCCTATCCCCCAACCCATTCCGGCAGTCCCGGTCAAATAAAATAAAATGAGTGCAAATAAAAATATAATACCCCAGGAGGGTACCGGCAAGGCCGGAGAATCCCTCCCTGGACCGTCAGGTTCGGGCTGCCCCTCGTACTCTGGGGGGGGCGAATTTGCGCATCACACAACATCCACGGCTACACAGGTGCGTCCCGGTAGGTCTATTTCTGAGACTCTCGGGGACGACCTGTCACGTATAGCCCTTAGAGACGGACTACAGACAGACAGACAGACGCACAGTGCCGAAGAATTCAAAGAATGGCTTTCAAAAAGTAAGTACAAGCGTCTGAAGGCAAAGAAGAAAAGAGAACTGGCGGAGCAGAACCACACCCAGACTCCTCAAACAACATCGAGAGGGGGGGTAGGCTCTCGGGCTCCTAAGCTCAAAAGACAGGGGACAGACCCAGAAGAGCCGACACAGCAACGCCCACCTAAAAGGCAGAACACCCGCGCCGAGGGATCGTCGCGACCCCACGTGGGCCAGACGGATCTCTCCATCATCATCGAGCGGGTGGATGGCGGCAGGATGGACGAGTCCACAGCAGTGACGGTTCGGAAGAGGCTGGTGGCCATTATGACCAGCGCCGTGCGGGCTAAGGTCGGGGGGCGATGCCTGTCGTTCGAGGCCTCGGGGTTGGTGGCAGAGGGATTTTTCCTTGTGACACCCAGCACCGAGGAGGCGTGCAACTGGCTGCTCGGATGCGACCTTAGCGGGCAAGGTGAAATGCCACTGAGGGCTTGCAGACTAGAAAGCCAGCGCGTATCTATCTGGCTGCCGGGCAATCTCGGGGAGCCGGGTAGTGATCCGCTGGAGATGCTCCGTGGGCAGAACGATCACAGGGTCGAATTGAGGCTGCCTGAGTGGAACCTCATCTACAAGGAGACGCTGCCAACTGGCCAGCGACTTGTGGTGGGGGTCCCTCAGGACGCCCTCAAGGACCACGTGATGCTGCACTACCAATTCACCAAGGTGCAAGCACGGCTTCTAAACCGCGACAAGACGACTCAGGGGGGAAACGAGCCCGTCGGTGGGACAAGCACCACTCAGCTTGGAGATTCAACAGGAATCCCCACTGAAGTACGCAGTGACAACCGTCGGGGCTCCATCCCTGTACACGCAGAACAGGACACAGAGGGGGGGGTGCTTGCCGGTGGGGAAAGCGGTAGTCAGATCGGGAACCCTGCAGAAGGACCCCTAGACTACCGCACACCTAGCCGAATAGCCAGCCCTGAACCTCCCACACACACCACCATACCCACCCCTCTCACGACACCGCTCAGGGATCGCGCTCCCCCGCTAAGTGTGGCGCTTCTGCAACCGCCTTGGTACGGGGACCCAAAGACCGAAACGGAGTAGTCAAGAGGGGGTCACCAACACACCAAATACACACACACACTCGACACACCCACCCACTCACCACACATATGAACACACACAGTAACACAACACAAAAACACAATCAAAAGTAATTCAACTCAACCTGCACCACTGCCGGGAAGCCATGTCGGAGCTGTGCCGATACGTGGTGGAGGAGAGCATAGATATCGCTCTACTGCAAGAGCCATACGTCATAAACAGACGGGTGGCCGGGCTTGGCTCCCTGGGTGGAGACCTCATCTACCACAATGATGGTGAGTCCACCCCGAGAGCATGCATTTTCACGAGCAGCAGAGTAAGCACATTAGGACTAATCAAGGCGGACTGTTACAGAGATCTGGTAAGCGTCGAATTAACAATAACGAGCCTAAACAAGAACAAAGCTAGGGTGCTCCTCGTCTCTGCATATCTTCCCAGCGAGAGTGAGTTTGAGCCGCCAACAAGAGAAATGGAAGACATTCCTGTTATTCTAGGGTGCGACGCCAATGCACATCACGTGGTGTGGGGCAGCACGGACTGCAACAGGAAAGGGGAAGCACTCCTAGAGTACATTAGCGCATCCGGTCTGGAGTTATTAAACGTAGGTAACACACCAACGTTTGTCAACAGAGTGAGAAGCGAGGTGCTGGACATCACCATCGCATCAGAAACGATCAGCCGACAAATTAGAAACTGGAAGGTAGACGAGAATGATTCCATGTCAGATCATAGACGTATAACCTTCAGCACAGACTGCAGCATCGACAGGATCCGAGTGAGAAACGCAAAAAAGACAGACTGGTCTACTTTCGAAAACCACATCAAACAGTGGACACCTGGAAGACACTACATACACAAGCACGAAACGGAGATAGAAAAAGAGGCGACAAGACTAGATGAGGCCCTCAGGGAAGCCTATCACAAAGCATGTCCGCTCAGAGAAATCAAACTTAGTAAAGGACAACCATGGTGGACCAAGTCACTAGAGAAGTCCAGAAAGAGAACCCGACGTGCTCTCAGGGTGGCCCTCAAAAAGGGTGACGAAGAAAGCTGGCGCAAGTACAAAGACGAGCGAAACAAGTTCAAGGGCGAGAGCAGAAAAGAATGCAGGAACAGCTGGAGCGCATTCTGCGAAGGGATCGAAAAACACCCAGATGCCGCGAGGCTGGTCAAAACGCTATCCAAGGACACCTGCAAACTAGGAAGTATCAAGAAGGGGGAAGAACTGATAACTGACCCAAAAATGATACTTAAGACCATGATGGAAACTCATTTCCCAGACTGCGAGCACGACATAGACGAAGACATGCCAACCTCCTCAAACCCCACAGTGGTAAGGGCAGGCGAGGCCATCGCCATATCGGAAGAACAACTAGTATGGAGCATCTTCTCCTTCCAGCCATACAAGGCGGCAGGCCCGCATGAAATATTTCCAAAAATGCTGCAAGTAGCGTTAAAGTACATCAAGGAAGATCTCTTAAAACTGTTCAACAGCAGCGTCAGAATGCAGTATATACCCAAGAAGTGGAGGGAAGTCAAGGTAGTTTTCCTACCGAAACCCGGCAAGGCTACATATCAGGAGGCGAAGGCCTTCAGATGTATCAGCCTATCCTCGTTTCTATTGAAGACAATGGAAAAGATCCTTGACAGAACTATCAGAGCCCAGATAGAGAACAGTGGATCCCCGCTACATGAGAACCAACATGCATACATGGAGGGTAAGTCCACAGAAACAGCCCTCCACAACCTAGTTACTAGGGTACAAAGGTCTCTGAGCAACAAGGAATACGCACTGGGCTGCTTCTTCGACGTAGAAGGGGCATTCGACAAGGCCAGCCCTAAGTCGATAGAAGCCGCCTTAGACCGCGAAGGCATTCACAAAGATATATCAGGATGGGTGAAGAATATGCTTCAACAACGCCTGATAAAGGCTGAGCTAGCAGGGGTTACACACACGGTCAGGGCGAGAAGAGGATTCCCGCAAGGGGGATGCCTATCCCCTCTGCTATGGTGCATTCTAATAGATGAACTAGTACACGAGATAAACAAGATACACATATACACACAGGTGTACTCTGATGACGGGGTATTGCTAGTAACGGGAAAGGTCCTCAGCGTCATGTGCAACATCATGAACAGAGGACAGAAAGCGGCGCTATCATGGTGCAGAAGTAAGGGACTCAACCTCAATCCCGAAAAGACGAAACTAGTCCTATTCACCAATAAACGTAAAATTGGTAGAAAAGAAATAGTGAAGATAGACAACTCCGAACTAGAAATGGTCAAGGAGATCAAATACCTAGGAGTTACGCTGGACAGCAAACTAACTTTTAAAGCACACATAAGTACCACCTGCTCTAAGGCCAAAATGGCCATGATGCAATGTAAGAGAGCCATAGGACGCACATGGGGAATCAAACCGGCGACTGTACTATGGATATACAAAGCAATTATCCTGCCACGAATCCTCCACGGATCACTGGTATGGTGGCATAAGGCGGCACTAAGGACCAACAAACTAGAGCTAGACAAGGTCCAAAGACTAGTGGCACTGATGATCACAGGTGCAATGAGAACAACACCCACATCAGCGCTAGAGATCATGCTCGGGCTGGATCCGCTAGACCTAGCGATCAAAGGAAAAGCGACCGAACAATGGTTCAAACTCAGTAGCACGAACCTCTGGATCGGTAACCACACGGACAGAGGGCATCTACGCATTGGAAGTGAAATCGAGAGCAACATGTCAATGATCTTTACCAACAACGACCTAACAAGGAAAGAAAAGATCTTTGACAAGAAATACAAAGTACATATAGGACAAAGAGATGAATGGAACATAGACACAAGCGGAACAGTTTGCTACACAGATGGCTCCAAAATTGAGTCACTGAAGCTATCTGGCGTGGGTGTGCACATAAGGTGCGAGGACGGCACAGTGATAAACAGATCAATCTGCCTAGGCAGGTTCGCCAGCGTATTCCAAACAGAAATATACGCTATCATGGAATGCGCAGATATATTAGACAATCAGGACAGCGTCACCAAGGCCACTATCTACAGTGACAGCCAGGCAGCGCTGAAAGCGCTTAGCAAAGCAGAGATGACATCGGTAACTGTCAAAGAATGCAAAAAAGCTCTAGGGAAACTCGCAAACAAAATAGACGTAGTGATTGCATGGGTCCCTGGACACGAGGGAAATGTCGGCAACGAGTTAGCAGACGAACTAGCCAGGGGTGGTGCGGCCGAAGGCTTAGTGGGTCCGGAACCCAGGCTGCCAATAGCACACAACATCACCAAGGGAGTAATCAAAAGGTTAACCACAGCAGCAACAAACAGACGATGGAAGGCTGCAACAGGCATGCGACGGTCTAAAATGTTCATAAACGGAATGGACACGAAGAAGACAGGTCATCTACTGAAGCTGTCAAGGAACAGTGTACGTATGGTCACAGAAATCGCCACAGGGCACTCTAGACTAAACAGGCACCTAACAGTAATAGGCATCAAAGACAACCCCACATGCATGGAGTGCATGGACAGCGAGGAAACGAGTTTCCACCTACTCGCCGAATGCCCGATGTACTCACACATACGGTGGGAGCTCATGGGGTCAGACTCGTTAGATGAAGAAAATCTGAAAGAACTGACGGTGGACCAGATAGTAAGATTCTACAAAGCAACAGGAAGATTCGACGGGACGCCGTGAAAATGGGACAACCTAAAGACCCCCTGCAAGGGGGCCCGGGGAAATGGGTGAAATGGCCCATAACCAGCGGACCGATCACCCGGCCCACTGCCAGCGTCCCCAGTCGAAATAATAATAATAATAATAATAATAGCCTTAGCTCAGTCACTCCTTACCTATTGCATAACATCATGGGGCGGCGCCTGTAAGACATTTATGTTAAAACTCGAAAGAGCGCAGAGAGCGCTGCTTAAAGTCTGCACATTCAAACCTTTTCGTTTTCCCACCCGCGACCTCTTCCAATATACTCAGGTTCTTACTGTTCGCCAGCTATTTATTATAAGCACCGTTCTTGAGCAGCACCGTTTGGTCGACCCAACAATCTCCAGAGCACGCCGCTCTCACCTGGTTGCAAAATCCTCCCTATTTACATTGTCTTTTTCACATCGTTTCTTTTGCTTCTTGGGTCCCTTTCTATACAATTGTCTTCACCTGAAACTAAACATCGTTTCCCTAGCACGTGATCCTTGTAAAGTGTTAGTAATGAATTATTTACAACTTCTTGATTACAATGCCACTGAAGACCTTTTAAAACAAAATATATAAATAATAAATCTAAGAAATGTACAATAAAAAAAATAAAAAAAAAAACAAAAATAAGTAGAAATACTACTAGATAATGTTATAAATGTTACAGGAATTTACCCTTGAGTACATTTCCAACCAAATTGTGACAGTATTTTTCCTTTCCTGTGTCATCCTTTACACGAGTGAAGCTGTCAAGTGTAGCGAATAATTTTTGCGTAGTATAATTTCTTCTATTTAAGTAGTGATAAATGAACATAATTATGTAAATTCAGGTCAATCACATCAAAGGGGAGAGATCGGGTGTTCTGAGATACAGGCTTCTGCCTAGTTCAGGCACCAGTCTCTTACAAATTTTATTGTTGTCTCTAATCAAATTATGTCCATAGCTCTAATAGTACTTTTAAAATTGTGGAGAAAATAAATGCTTTTATTATTATTATTATTATATAACCAAACATGTTCTGTCACTGTCATTTAAAAAAGTCTTTCAGTCACGGGTCACTTGAAGTCACGGGTCGATAGTTGCGATGGGACTATCGATAGTATGACTGATTTTCAAGGTCAACTGTCGCTATCAAAACTGTCGCTAGTCGGAGAGTGATTTTCACCCTCGTCGAATATAGAGAGACAAAACGAGCAAACCCTTCGTCTGACAGCTGTCAGCTGAATTTCATCGGGCTCCAGACACCGGTAGAATTCGCACTTGTCACTGCTGGTCATAGTGACAAACGTCACTATGACAAGCAGTTCCGAAGCAACTGGGAAAACTGACAGATTTCACTCGGTGTCAATTTTTAACGGGTTCAAGTGATTTTAGTAATATAACACGCTTCTAATCGCTTTACTACGCAGGTTACATAATCACTTGCACTAATCTATCGGTGTCCACACGTGTTTTCTACTAACACTAACTACTAAGCAAAGTGAATACCGGCCTTAACTCGTGTAGCAAACAGCCAAGGCGCGACGTTTCTTCTAGTACGCTAGTATTTAATATTTCAATGTAGCGTACCCACAAATTTTTAAACATTCATCTACGTGATACACACGAATTATAAGGTTTTACTCAATTCAATACAACTTGTTCACAATTTAATCACAAAAAACATTTTATAAGCTCAGGAATTTAGCATCATGAACAAAACAATTAACCGAGAACATGTTGTTATTGACGTCTTAGACACGTTAATACGTTAAACTATTTACAATAGTGTTGGGAGTGGGACATTTCAAATTCATGTTCATACCAATAATCTATGTAAATTCACGAATAATCGAACATTTCATTTTATAAATATACTATAAAGAAATTCAAACATAACTATTTGGAATTCACAGAACACTACTCTTGAAAATATGTAAAAACTGAAAACGAGACTCATTAAAAAACAAAAGATTAATAAAACGACGATAACTGTATGTTTTTCTTTTGTAGTGAAAATATAAAATAATGGGTTTGCTAACTGTCTACTAACATCTACAACGTACAGGGCGCCAATTGTTTATTAAAAAAGAAACTCTCATAAACCATAGAAATAGTGTGATATTTTACGTTTCACGATCTCTGTTTTAAATGGGACACAGTGCAGCTTTTTATAGTAAAGAAATAGGTTTATAATATCTATGCACGTTGTTCCGTAGGGGATTATTTGTTTCTGGTCGAAAGCTGCATACTTCAGTGTTTGCGCGAATAACTTTTTTTACAGTAATCTACTTTGTTGGTTGATCGTAAAAAGTATGCAGGACTCTGATTAAGCAGATCATTTAACTATACGAGAAGTCAGAACTAAAATATTCAAATCGATAGGACCAAGGCCCGATAAAAATCCGATATTTTATATTATCTATAGACGCGCAGTCCTTTTCGGTAGGCTATTTTTTGGCTGTCTTTAAAAAAATGTGACTACTTACTACCGGTGGAGGACAGTTTTTCCTGTAGCTCACTTATACAGTTAGTTTTAATTAGATTCTTTACTTTTTTCGGGGAAAGACCTAATGTTTTGGAAAATACTCCATGCCCACAGTTTAAAAACATTTCCAGAGATCTAATCAAAACAAAACAACTATTTTGAGCAGCAGAAACAAATAAACTTGTACATTGCGAGTAGCCTAGGAAATGAATGATTCTAGATGGAAAAGTCGAAAGTGAGCGCTATAGCTCTCTAAGAGCACTATTTAACATTAATGAGCGCGTCATTTACGACATCAAAAGGGTTTTTATTTTAAAGGAGTTTTATGTTAATCAAAATTAATTTAATTCATCAACATTAAAAATTAAAGACTTATCATCTGCGAATAAAACGACTTTACAAATATCTCTCACGTAAAAAGGCAAATCATTAATATGAACTAGAAATAGGAAAGGGCCCAGAATAGATCCCTGTGGAACCCCCATTTTAATTTGTGATCCACAGATGATAAGATAATACACCCATAAAACTCCTTAAAAATAAAAACTTTGACTTTAACCTTTTTAGACCTTTTTCTTTTTATTTATTTTTGAAATGTATTTAGAAGCCCACGTTTTTCTATCTTTTGTTTGTTGTGTGTCATAATAATGTAAAAGAGTAGACGTATTTTAGGAGTTCATAAAAGTGTGATTTTTTATATAATATTTTGGTAAGTAAAACAGCATTACTAATATCGTGTTCCTTTTAAGTCGCCCACCTTCCCCGACCAGCTAAAATCCTATTCATTACAGTCCTTCATATTTAACAGGTACTATGATGGTTTACAGTCAATAATCTAAAGCTCAATGCAAAAAAGACTGAATGCATTAATTTTAAATTGCCTAATGTTAAAGATACCCAAATTGATTTGAAAATAGATAATAATGCTATGCAGTTAGTAGACTCCACTGTTTTTCTTGAAGTTACACTAGACTCGAAATTGCAATGGAACCCTCTTAAAAATGCCCTTTCGGGAAAACTTAGTTCGGCAGCATTCGCTGTCAGTAAAATAAGGTTATTATTAGATGACACAGATTTTGACACTGCTCGTTCTGTTTATTTCAGCTATTTCGACAGTGTAATGTCTCACGGCATTGTACTTTGGGGTAAGGCGGCGGATATACAAACCATCTATAACCTGCAAAAGCGAGCGATCAGATCTATCTATAAGCTTCGTGCACGGGCCTCACTCAGAGAGCTTTTTAAGGAAATTGGGATTCTTACAGTGGCTTCTCAATACATTTACAACTGCATTGTCTTGGTAATAAGACAATGCAGTTGTAAATGGCCAGGCGGAGGGTGGCCGTGGCGTTCCTGCAGGAGACTCACTGGAGAGGCAACAGGTCCCGGATCATCGGGCACGGCTACAATTTCCAGAATAGTGTCTTGGAAGTAAATCGCGTTAGCGACCGCCTTGTGGTCGTGAGGTGAGGGTGCTTATCGAAGGGGTCACGACCAATTTGATAAGTGCCTACGCACCGCAGGTCGGTTGTAGCGTTTCGGACAAGGCACTGTTATGGGAGCAAATCGACCAGCTACTATGCACTATTCCATTTTTGCAAGGCGTCGTTCTGGGTGGCGATCTGAACGGTCAAGCAACAATTTTGTGCCAAAGTAATACTCCGTCCCATGTCGTGGTCGGGCCAGGAGTCACAACACCTGCCGAAGGGTCCTGCGAGGAGTTTCTCCCTCGTTGGGGATCCAGGGTCCCTCCCATTCTGCGCCGAAGATGATCACCGTCAGGTTTTAGTGGGTTGGGGTCTTTGTTTTCCCAGGAGTTCCGAGTCCCACATATCCCAGGTGTCCCGAACCCAGGGCCTTGGAAATGCCTAAATGCATTTCCTGACGCAAAAAAAAAAATGAGTCACAACACCTGGTACAATGGGTGAATAAGAATCACTTGAAAACGGCGGTCTGAAACTTAATGTGGCGAAGACGGAGTACATGGACTGCAACACCACAAATCCCTAGTCCGTCCGCATAGGCGTTGACGTGGTCGAGCGCACGGACCGTGTCTAATACCTGGGATCTGTGTTAAGCGCGTCCGGGGACATCGACCGCGACGTCAGAGCCCGAATTTCCGCGGCTTGGGCCAAATGGCGTGAGGTGACTGGTGTCATTTGTGACCCCAGAATGCCGATCAAGCTGAAGGGGCAGGTCTATAAAACCATCATTAGGCCTGTCCTTTTATATGGCAGTGAAACATGGCCGTTACTAGAGCGACACAAGCAGGAGTTGCGCGTGAAATTGAGATGCTGCAGTGGATGTGTGGAGTCTCACGCAAAGATCGCGTGCGGAACACCCACATCCGCGGCAGCCTTCGTGTTCGTGACATCGCAGACAAGCTGCAGGAGTGCCGCCTTCGTTGGTATGGTCATGACTCCCGGATATCGGCAAACTACGTGGGCAACAAATGTCTGGCCATGCCGCCCCCGCCAGGTACCGGTAGAAGAGGTCGACCCAAGAAACGATGGCTCGACGTCGTTAAGGGTGACATGCGTGACAACAAACTCACCACTGAGGATGCACAAGACCACGCGAAGTGGGCCAAGAAAATAAGAAAGGCGGACCCTGGGACCCCACACACCAGTGTGGGTTCACAACCGGGATAGACCGCACGGATGATGATGATGATGAAGGTGTCTTGGTAATAAGAATATCACAGTCTTTTCACCAAACACAGCGATATACACGCCGAAAATACTAGAAATAAGGATAATATTGCGCTTCCATTTTTAAGACTACAAAGAGTTTAGGGATCCTATGGGGCAAGGTGTTCACTACTACAACAAAGTTCCTCAGGAAATTTGTATGTTACCGCTGCACAGATTCAAAAACCACATTAAATCTGTTTTATTAAAAAAGGGGTATTATACAGGGTGTCCCAAAAAGAAGTGTCAAGCGGAGGCCCACAGATAGAGCACCCCTTGGGGTACCCGAATCACCCCCATATATGTTCCGCGATTGTTCATAGTTTTCGAGTTATGATTTTTTTTCTGAATTTCTGAGAATTTCGGACCTAAAAGTTAAAAAAAATATATTTTTTTAAAAGTAGAACACTTTCATATTTTTTCTTTGCCCAACTGAATCATCCTTAATTGTACTTTGATGCATAAAATAATCAGTTTCATAACTTTGACCAAAATGATGAAAATGTTGGTATAAAACCAAAAATGTACGGTTGATGAATAAAGACTTAAATTTTCAACTTTAAATTAAAAATCTAAGCGGGTGTTTGCTTGGTTTCTAAGTAAAGCTCAAAAATGCTCCAGAATCTCAGCTTTCTTAATCATTACAAAAAAGAAGTACTTAATGGGCTACTTTGGCTAAAATCAGCCTTCAAAGACAGCGAGGTGGAAAATTCTTGAAATTAGCCATCAGATTAATAACTGTAGAAACCATACAGTCACCCGCTTAGATTTTTAATTTAAAGTTGAAAATTTAAGTCTTTATTCATCAACCGTACATTTTTGGTTTTATACCAACATTTTCATCATTTTGGTCAAAGTTATGAAACTGATTATTTTATGCATCAAAGTTCAATTAAGGATGATTCAGTTGGGCAAAGAAAAAATTTGAAGTCTTCTACTTTTTAAAAAATATTTTTTTTTAACTTTTAGGTCCGAAATTATTAGAAATTCAGAAAAAAAATCATAACTCGAAAACTATGAACAATCGTGGAACATACATGGGGGTGATTCGGGTACCCCAAGGGGTGCTCTTTCTGTGGGCTTCCGCTTGACACTTCTTTTTGGGACAACCTGTATAAACTACCAAATGAATACCTTTAGATAAAAAAAGACTGGGATTAAAGCTCTCTGGGTCAGTGCGGAATCAGTTAACTCTTGTTAAAGTTATTAATTAAACTCCTGACCCACTCGTAAAAGTAATGATTACTTACAATTTTTATCTTTGGAATTGTATAAGTAAATGTTATTTTATTTTTATTTTATTTCATTACAAATCAAAAGCTCCTAAGAATAATACATTATTCCTTAAAGAACTAACAAACAGCCAATAAAGGATTCACTTTATATAAATGAAACGAAAAGTAACCATTTTTAAATTACTAATTTTAAAGTACAATTATATAACGTGTGTGTATGTGTGTGCGTGTGTGTGGTTATGTGTGTGTGTGTGTGTGTGTGTTTGTGTGTGATTAAAAATGAGTGCGTTACTTCAGCGGGAAAGTAGCTTCTAGAGTGATTTGAGTGGAACGTAAAATTAGTGAGATATATGCTGTGGATGTGCGCGGCATAAAAAATTAGTGGGCGTTGTGGTTTTGGAAAAAAATTAAAAAAACGATTCCTGCTGCAGTAACGTTGTTCTAGCAGGAAAATTCTAAACGAATGATCGAAGAGAAAAATGTTGTACATTGGCAGATAGCTTACTTCTGGGGAAACATGTGCGCCAAAAATATAATATGTGGGGCTTCAGGTTTTCGAAATATTGCGTTTCCTGCTGTGGTAACGTTTTGCGGAATCGTGTTTCTCTCAAACCATGGCATGTGCGTCTCTTTAATAAACATTCGCTTGTAGCTCTTGATTTGTGCTTGCGGCACATATAATAAGATTTTGAAAATTATTCTTACATTTTCAGTAATTAAGGTGTCTCTAAAATCTGAAAAAAAATCACAGCGCCTAAATTAGAAACTGTATCAACTCGCTGAAAACTGCATTCGATTCCGCTTTACACATCTAATGGTCAGAAAATGTTTCAAAAGTTTACATACATGCTTTATCGAATAAGAGATCGAAATAACAAAACCACCGGTACATAACTTTGACGTCAAAATATAAGAAATCAGTTCATCCTGAGATAAGTGAGTGTTAACCAAAAAACAGTGAGTTTCATAAAATAACACTGTGAAAATTTTCAGCCTCCAATGTTTCGTATTTATAGAGAAATAAACAAAAATCAAAACCTTTCAACAACGACTGATTATCCGACCAAATTCGAATGACTACGAAAAAGCGACGGCTTCATACATATGGATGACCTTCTTTACTGGACGTATTACACTAAACTCTTGCCCGTACAATCGCGTTCAATCGGTTTTTGGCAATAATTAGAACCTCATCTTAGATTAGAGTAAAATTTAAAAATGTGAATGAAAGCTTATACCTATGAGCCTATATGAAAGAGCTTAATTTTAAATTGAAATTCTCATTTTATCCTCTTAATTTATGTTCTTAAAGTAAGTATGGCTTATTTTTATGTTATTTTTATGTCTAAGCTGTATTACTATAGAGATCCATCTAAATTCGTACTAACCGTAGTTTTTGCGTGAAAGAGTAACACACATTCTACAAACTTTCGCTAAATAATATAATAAGTATAGTATTAGTAGGATTAAGTAAGATTAGTAAAGTAATTAGAAATTAATATTAGTAAGAAGTTAGACTAAATGTCCGTCAGCGACTGTCTTTCCCATCAAAACATAGCCTTAACATACAAAACGTAGCCAAAACATAGCCTAGATTAAGAAAAAGTCTCATTCACTCCCTGATATTCATGTACTTACTTAGCTTTATAATGGTGAAAGAATTTTCAAAATCGGTCTAGTATTTTCGGAGCCTAATCAAAACAAACAAACTTTCATCTATAAAATATTAATAGTAGTTTAAATTTTAGTAGTGGTACTTGGTAGGTAAGTGTTAATTAAATAAGTCAAACAATAGCTTTAAATACTTACCATTGCAGATCGTCATCGTAACTTGATAAGTGCCAATTATTTGAATATGAATATTATAACACCACTTTCAACTAATTTCTAATTTCACTATTGGTATTTATTATCAATGCCGGTTGCATCACCGCAACAAACGTGCCATGAGAACTGCAACTGTTTGTTTATCAACAAACAACAACAAGTTTAGTAATAAAGCGTCACAGACGTCACAGTTGCTAACAAGCGTCCGACAGAGCTCCGACTCGGCAAAATAGTGTTGCCATTGCCAAATTTTTGACTACCGTGTTTGGTAGGGGGTAATTGTCTTAACTATGCGATTCAAAAAAGAATAAGATTGGCTTGCGACAAACTGCACTCGTTCTTCAGACAAAAACAACCCATGAAAAGTCTTTGTCAGTTAGCGATAGAGTTGATGTGCCCGTACGCCAATAATTTCCCTTTAATTTGGTCGAATTTCCCTTAAAAACGGCAATCGCCGTAGCAATAGTAACCCTGGCCCAGGCGCACTTCATATTGAAAAAAAACTTCGCATGACTTTTAATAACAGAGTGGCGTTCATCTACCGCCTCTTTTCCACTAATGCCGCACGCTTACTAGCTGTCTCACTCACTCCAAGCTAGACAAAGCAACTCCTCGTGACGCCAGCAGCGGGTAGCGCGGGGCCAATGGGTGCGAAACAGCGGCGAAAGGTGATGTCAAAAAGGGATTAATATGGTAGGTGCTAATAATTCATCTTGCTTGAAGCATAAATCAAAATATATACTTTATGTATGGTTTCATTGTTGTGTTAATTGGTTTTTTATTTATAAACTGTATCTGCAGGTTTATTTTTGTAATAGGTATTCGTAACAAACACGTCTTTATTCACAGATATTTAAAAAATATAGTTTTAAACATCTTCAATAATTTAATAAAACGTCATAGATTAGGTACAAGTTTATTTGTTTAAGTTGAGTTTTTCTACTTCAGTGTACTTAGCCAAAACTATCTTGTGAGTAAGTTAAGAAGGTCATTGATATGTATGAAACCGTCGCTTTTTCGTAGTCGTTCGAATTCGGTCGGATAATCAGTCGTTGTTGAAAGGTTTTGATTTTTGTTTATTTCTCTATAAATACGAAACATTGGAGGCTGAAAATTTTCACAGTGTTATTTTATGAAACTCACTGTTTTTTGGTTAACACTCACTTATCTCAGGATGAACTGATTTCTTATATTTTGACGTCAAAGTTATGTACCGGTGGTTTTGTTATTTCGATCTCTTATTCGATAAAGCATGTATGTAAACTTTTGAAACATTTTCTGACCATTAGATGTGTAAAGCGGAATCGAATGCAGTTTTCAGCGAGTTGATACAGTTTCTCATTTAGGCGCTGTGATATTTTTTCCGAATTTAGAGACACCTTAATTACTGAAAATGTAAGAATAATTTTCAAAATCTTATTATATGTGCCGCAAGCACAAATCAAGAGCTACAAGTGAATGTTTATTAAAGAGACGCACATGCCATGGTTTGAGAGAAACACGATTCCGCAAAACGTTACCACAGCAGGAAACGCAATATTTCGAAAACCTGAAGCCCCACATATTATATTTTTGGCGCACATGTTTCCCCAGAAGTAAGCTATCTGCCAATGTACAACATTTTTCTCTTCGATCATTCGTTTAGAATTTTCCTGCTAGAACAACGTTACTGCAGCAGGAATCGTTTTTTTAATTTTTTTCCAAAACCACAACGCCCACAAATTTTTTATGCCGCGCACATCCACAGCATATATCTCACTAATTTTACGTTCCACTCAAATCACTCTAGAAGCTACTTTCCCGCTGAAGTAACGCACTCATTAAAAATACAGCATGGTGAAAGCATCTACTAACGTCTTATAAAAACGATGAGTACAGTAGTGGACTCAAAATGGAGCCTCGAGGTACGCCAAACGAGATTTACTGCTGCCTGTGAACGGTTTCGGAGGTAGGACTCACCTCAGAAGACTTTCGCGTATCCCTAATTCGTATAATTCACGAAGCATTATGACGTGGCCGACACGATCGACTGCCTTCTCAAAATCTGTGTAGACCACATCCACCTGCAACTCACCGTCCATACCTGTAGCAACATAATCAATATAAGTCCCAGATTAGTTGTTGTAGAACGCCCCCCTCATGATACCATGCTGTTCCGATGGAATGGAAAGTGCCATAAAAGGGTATATATCTACTCCTATGGACGATTCTCTCAAGTAATTTACTAAGGACATTCAGAATAGAAATCGGACGATAGTTATTAATTAAGTTTTTGGGACCTTTCTTATGTATAGGAACAACGTGAGCTTCTTTCCAGATATTCGGAGAGTATCTACCGCGCAAGCATCTGTTGAACAGTAGGTAGACAGGAGCCGACACATATTTTGAGCAATTTACGGAAACTAGAGGAGGCGGATTATCGGTACCAGCTCCCCGATTCAGAACAAAGTCATCGACCGATTCGGTAAATTTGTTTTAATTATAGTAAATTACCCACTTGACGGTAATATTCAATATTTTTATATGTTAAAAGCCAAAGGTCTTCAGTTTGCGCGACACAAATAAACCAGACGAGCCCCATACTAAAAAAATGAATAAGAAATGTAGAAAATAACCGAATCGGTCGATAAATTGTTCTGAATCGGGGGGCTGCTCCCTTATTGATGTCAATTTCCGAATATCGTCAGAACTAGTTACAATTTCATGAATTGTGTTCGAATGCGAGGGTTGATGGGCATGATGGGTAATTTTGAGCAGGTGAGCTGAAACTAGTCTTGAAATAATCATTGAAAGCTGTGCATATTTCAGCTAGTGTATTGAAGGACAAATCGTCATGAATCATTGGCTGTGGGTAATCAGTAGTATTGGAGTTCTTTCTCCTGGATGTAACATAACTCCAAAATACCTTAGAGTTAGTTTTGATCCCCTGCTGAGTTGATTCAATGTACGACTTTTAACATTGTTGTTGTAGGGTCTTTTGTCTTTTTCTTAGCTCCGAGAAATCTGCGTAATCGTTAGGGTTTTTATGTTTTTTCCAGCGTGCATGCAACCTACTTTTTTCCTTAATCAAATAGATAAGCGCTGGGCTTTACCACCGCGGTTATAAGTGCCACTAACTCGGACTCTGGGAACGTATTCGTTAACTAAATTATTTATAATTGCGAGTTATTTCTTCTAAGTCACCACAATCTGTTTTAAAAGACCAATCCTGCGCTTCAAGCATAAGTATTATTTATTACAGCATAGTTACCCCTTTTAAATTGGTATTTAAATCTAGATCGTGGCTTGAGGAGAGGCAGGGCAACGTCAGAGGCTGTCATTGAGAGGGCTGGGTGATACACATCTTTGGCTACCAAGGCCCAGGCAAATGTGTAGGTATTTAGTGACTTTGGTCTTCAGGCTCTGTGGGATATTGGACGTGAAGATGTCACGCAGTTTCCCGAACGCGGCCCAGCCGAGTTGGGTTCGTCGTGCCACCTCTCTATCGAAGTTTGACCTACCCACACGGATAATTTGTCCCAGGTGAATATATTCGTCGACAACTTCGAGAGTAGACCAGGTATCGTTCCCTACAGTTCAAAAAATGTTTTTGTAAATGTTGCATCTCATCAGATCATACCTATGGTTTATTAGAATGCCTCTTCTTTTGTCTGTTCTTTCCACCTGGCTTCGCCTGTACTTCTCTGCCCCGATGTACTTACATAGACTCAGGGATCTTACACTGTTTGTTGTAATGACTTCAGACGGGTTATCGAAACTGATCCGAGCCATAAGAAGAGGACCTTTAAGAAGATACCGACAAAGACCTCTTGAAGTGGCGTGGATAGGGGACTGTGGACGGCCAAGGGGAGTGCATAGTGGTCTCTAAGGCTAGCACGAGGGAAACAGGACCTGCCCCCCCATTCAGAACGAAGTTATCGACCGATTCGGTTATTTTCTTTCATTTTTAATTATTTTATAAGTAGGGTAGATTGTATGTGATTTGGCTTAAGAAAACAAAGGGCCTTTGGCTTTAACATATCAAAATATTGATAGCTACCGCTTAGCGGATCATTTACTATAATTAAAACAAATTTACCGAATCGGTCGATAACTTTCTGAATCGGGGGACTGACCTACGCTCTGAACTTTTAATATTATAAAGTCCTAACTTAAATTGAAGCGTTTTGTTAAGTGTATCTAACTATTTCTAAATAAAAACGTGCCAATTGTCACGTTTGTATTAAGAAATGAATAACAAATGCTTTTATTTAAGTTAAGCCATAAGAATAAAAAGAGACCTTTAAGTATCTTCTTAAAGGTCCACTACACACACAGGTAAATGCAACACTTATTTCAATACAGGTATTAGTACCTACCACTAGATGCACTAGACTTGCATCACTTTAACTAATTCAGATTAGGTTAATAATACGTCGCGATCAGTAGGTAATAGTCCGCGGACGTTTCTCATTGAGTTCTCAGGCAGAGTGGCCAGCAGCGGTGGGATCGCGCCGCATACCGATCCTCCTACGTCACAGCGGTGAGCCGGCTCCCGCGTGGACGCTCTTATTAACTATAAAATATTGTCACAGTAAAAGTCGTACGGTCCGTTTGTTTGTAGGTTAATGTTTTTATTGTTTTACTGTTTTAGTTTAATTAAGTAGATAGATAAGGTTATTTATATGCTAGATTAAGTAAGATAAGAATGGTAAATAATTAATTTAAATGTGATTTCAGTTCTAGTATGTAATTAACCTATTTGTAATATTGTATTTTTTTTTATCCATAATTATGTTTTTAAGTAACTTTTATATTATTTACGTAACGTACGTGAGGCTTTTTATGGACGTTACAGTATTCCCCTCCAGAAATAGGATTTGACTTACTCAAATCCGTTTAAAGGTAATTAGGACTTATTCAAGATTTGTACCTACTGTTACCGGGTTTCAAGTCCTTGATATGCCAAGCACCTAAATCATTGCCAGAAATGTCTTCTAAGATATAAACTAGTGCAGAGCGTTTTTTTTTAACGTACATTTTATTAATTTAGGTGTGAGGTTTTTGGCAAAATGATTATCTTTATCGCTTTGAAAATAGGTTCGCTTCCACACTACGTCACCTACATTGAATTCGGCTTCTTTGCGTCTGAGATCATAGCGTCGAGCCTTTTTTTGATTTGACCTGTCTCCTCTCAATTCAATCTTCGTGAAAAAACCACCCATCAACGAAAAAAAACAAATCAAATGCGTTCTCAAAATGTTTATTAAACAATCACAAAAACGATGCACAATAAATTATTTATAAAAAATATCAAATTGCATTTAGACAGAACCAATCAACATTGTTTCGAAACAATTGCAATAACTTAAAGAAATAAATATTTTACTAATTTTATTATCATTCTAAATATTCATATAAAATATACAATGACAAGCTATCTAATTGAAGCTACGCCTTAGTAACATGAACGTGTGTGACTGTATATTAAACATAAATATTACATAGCAGACGTACCGTACACGTACGTAATCACAGTATAAAATAAAGCATTGTTTTATCAGTCGACGACATCACAGCTACGCAACGGCAGAACACTACGACTGCTAACTTCCACAAAAAAATCTAGTCTAAAATTATCCTATGTCATTCATTTTTTATTTCTCATACAGTCTTTAGAGCAAATCATGGTTTGCAGAACTATCAGAAATTAAAATAACCGCGTAGGTACTGAAATAATATCAAAACATTATAATATACCTTTATTGATATGCTACTGAATTACAAGTCACACAGCCCATAACATTGTGGTTGAACTAATATGCAAAAGCTGATTCGAAACAAGGAGCCTAATGACAAGGAAGAGCAAACGGGGCACATAAGGTGCAACTTAGTCGCCGCAATCGTTCGCACCAACATGCACGGGATGTCCGTGCCATCTGTGTCGTTTACGTATAGAAGTAATCCAAAAAATACGTCGCATTTGATCACGTGATATTCCACTAGTAAATCAAAAACGACGAAAGTTAGGTATTTAATCTATACCTACATAAGTAGGAAAGTTAGTTAAATAATGACTAAATACAACTACTTTACCGGAAACTAATCACCAGACAATTAGATTATTGAGTAACAGCTGTGCAATTCGAGATCACAATATCACAGCATACCGATTATACGCCATAACACTCGAGTAATGCCATGACCAACTCGTTAAAGATATTTGTACCTAATAACCTATTCTACAGCAAATCAATAATGATATTAGGCGCACATTCAGAAATACATGGGACATCTGACAGTGAAATTATCATTATTGTGCCACTACAAAGATGTTGCAATCCTTATAAACTAATTCAGTGTTGAGAAGTAGCGATATGACGAATTAAAGTGTAGTACTATATTTTACTTGCTCTCCCTATTGGTTGATTACTTCACATACTAAAAAAAGCACAAAACACATACCTACATAGTTACAAAATTTGATATTACCATGTATATTTTCCGACTACGTTTGAATAACATACACAAATATTAATAGAAATTATGCCACTGGCTATATCTTGCACATTTCTTTATTCTCCATGCTACAGTAGACATTTTTTTTTAACAGCTTGTCTTTTATGTCTGAAAATATCAGTTTATTTGTGGTGTAAGTGATGCAACACAGTCCAATTAGTGAGTTTTTGACGGTGGTAATACAACAGGCGGCAATACGATTGTTGGCAAGGGCTCGCGCCAGAACAGCGTCTGCGAGAACTCGTCGCTCGGCTCGCACAGCGCCGGCGGGAACACCTGGTCCACCAGGACTGACATGTGCGAGTACCTGCGAATGAACACTCCTTGTTACAAGCATTCACTGTGAGAGCTAAGGTTATTGGACGAACTCTTAGGCTGTCGTCCCGCGACCACCGTCTTTTGTGGTGCTGTATCACTAGACCGATTTCAGCAATTGAAACTCCTAAAGCTCCCAACAATACTATCACTAACATGTAACAAAATCACAACCCGAAATTCGAAACACTTTTAAACATTTCCAATGATAAAAACAGTATGAAATCTGGTCTAGAAGTTGAAATTGAGGATTAGTTAAATTTGGGTGAATAGTTATGCATGACTTTCTATGTTGTTATACCGCTATTTTTAGTTACTTCCTTCGTTATTAGTAGTTATTTCCTTCTATTTGAATAGCATGTTATTTTGCATGTTTATGGCATTTGACAGCTGTAGTTCCAGACACCTTGAAGTCCTTGACATATGTACTAATATGATATAATTATCTCAATGTTGATGATATATCAACCACAGGCGCACTTGCGATAATATTTACGCGACCATAACGTTAACCCCGGTCCTCAAAAATTGAAACAAATTATATTCAGTAGCTTGTTATAAATAATAAGTAAGTTCGCTTTCACCGAATTTGTGGTAAGGCAAAATAAAGCAAAAAAATTCAGCGACGTATTGCTTCACTTTATAATTGGGTAAAAAAACATAAACCTTATTTTAAATTTTAAAAAAAAGGTAATAAATGATAATATTATTTGAAAAAATTGTTAGTGGAAAATAGTCAGTTCATAGATAATGTTATGAAGATAGAAAACTAAGATCCCAATACAAAACAAAAGAAGACATAAAACAAAAGACGAAAATCGTAGATTAAGGACAGCAAACCCAAAACAGACATAAAACAAAACGAAGCAAATGACATGGCGATGATTAATTGAAGATAATGTATATAGATATAGAGATATATGATAGTCAGTTTTTAGAGCCAATGTGTAGAGTATTAGATAGCTTTAGAGTTATTTTTGATGTATGAGTGCGCGGTACTGCATGTGGCCAAGCCTTACTAATCATGCCATACGGCTTACCGGCTAAGTGGCGTGCCAGCTACTCTCACAACAATCTAACAGAACCCCTTATTAAACCCCTATTTGAGCTAGCTTTTGACAACATTATCTCGTTTCATTGGTGGGAAGAAATCATCGACCATGTTACTTTGCACGTGGTAACTGAAATAAAAATATATAATATGTAGGTAGGTACATAAATAATATTATTGATACAATGTAGGAACGTAAAGCGTTAGTTACGTGTGTAGCGTGAGACAGTATTAAACTTTAACTTCACAAAAGTACTTACGTCGATTGGAATGTCTGAGTCAATTCATGTTTTAGTTCACCCTTGTAGTTGATGGTGAATATTCGCACGATCGGTATGCCGACAGCTTGGTACGCGCATACATCCTGTAAAGGGTAAAGGTCAACGTTAATTTATTGTACTTTGCCGTAAATACATATTCTTTCAAGTTTTAAACGAAATAAAAGAGGTCATTTTAAGGGTGGGCAACATGCAAGAAATACCAATATTGCAGGTGTACAAAGCTTTGCTTACCATCAGGTTGGTTTGCATGCTTTTTTTGCTATCAAAATTGTAAAAAATAAAAGCTGTTTATTCTCAAACTAACACAAATGATGAATGAGTTATTTGTGGGATAAGCTTTTTGTGGTCAGCTGAGAAATCGGTGGTCCTTGTTTATTTTGCTAATAACTCAAAAATTCTTTCCAGAACGCGCATAGGGTACGCGCATGAACTTGAAGGAGGGGATTTCGTGCCACAAATTTGGCCCTAAATTCGCTTACAGCGCAGGGCCCGACAACGTTCTTTTTAGATGACGGGACCAATATTAACTTATACTTTTTAGATGACGGGAGCAATATTAACTTATACTTATTAGCTGACGGGAGCAATATTAACTTATACTTATTAGCTGACGGGAGCAATATTAACTTATACTTATTAGATGACGGGAGCAATATTAAACTTATACTTTTTAGATGACGGGAGCAATATAAACTTATACTTATTAGCTGACGGTTGCAATATTAACTTATACTTATTAGCTGACGGAAGCAATATTAACTTATACTTTTTAGATGACTGCAGCAATATAAACTTATACTTAGATACGGGAGCAATATTAACTTATACTTATTAGATGACGGGAGCAATATTAACTTATACTTATTAGATGACGGGAGCAATATTAACTTATACTTATTAGCTGACGGGAGCAATATCAACTTATACTTATTAGATGACGGGACCAATATTAACTTATACTTATTAGATGACGGGAGCAATATTAACTTATACTTTTTAGATGACGGGAGCAATCTTAAGTTATAATTTTTAGATGACGGGTGCCATATTAAATTATACTTTTTAGATGACGGGAGCAATATTAACTTATACTTTTTAGATGACGGGAACAATATGAACTTATACTTCTTAGATGGCGGGAGCAATATTAACTTATGCTTTTTAGATGACGGGACCAATATTAACTTATACTTTTTAGATGACGGGAGCAATATTAACCTATACTTATTAGATGAAGGGACCAATATTAACTTATACTTTTTAGATGACGGCAGCAATATTAACTTAAACCTTTTAGATGACGGAAGCAATATTAACTTATACTTATTAGATAGCGGGAGCAATCTTAACTTATAATTTTTAGGTGTCGGGAGCAATACCAACTTATAATTTTTAGATGACGAGAGCAATATTAACTTATACTTTTTAGATGACGGGAGCAATATTAACTTATACTTTTTAGATGACTGCAGCAATATAAACTTATACTTAGATACGGGAGCAATATTAACTTATACTTATTAGATGACGGGAGCAATATTAAACTTATAGTTTTTAGATGACGGGAGCAATATTAACTTATACTTATTAGCTGACGGGTGCAATATTAACTTATACTTATTAGCTGACGGGAGCAATATTAACTTATACTTTTTAGATGACGGGAGCAATATTAACTTATACCTATTAGCTGACGGGAGCAATATTAACTTATACTTATTAGATGACGGGACCAATATTAACTTATACTTATTAGATGACGGGAGCAATATTAACTTATACTTATTAGCTGACGGGTGCAATATTAACTTATACTTATTAGCTGACGGGAGCAATATTAACTTATACTTTTTAGATGACGGGAGCAATATTAACTTATACTTATTAGCTGACGGGAGCAATATTAACTTATACTTATAAGATGACGGGACCAATATTAACTTATACTTATTAGATGACGGGAGCAATATTAACTTATACTTTTTAGATGACGGGTGCCATATTAAATTATACTTTTTAGATGACGGAAGCAATATTAACTTAAACGTTTTAGATGACGGAAGCAATATTAACTTATACTTATTAGATGGCGGGAGCAATCTTAACTTATAATTTTTAGGTCTCGGGAGCAATACCAACTTATAATTTTTAGATGACGGGAGCTATATTAACTTATACTTATTAGATGAAGGGACCAATATTAACTTATGCTTTTTAGATGACGTGAGCAATATTAACTTATAATTTTTAGATGACGGGAGCAAAATTAACTTATAATTTTTAGATGACGAGAGCAATATTAACTTATACTTTTTAGATGACGGGAGCAATATTAACTTATACTTTTTAGATGACTGCAGCAATATAAACTTATACTTAGATACGGGAGCAATATTAACTTATACTTATTAGATGACGGGAGCAATATTAAACTTATACTTTTTAGATGATGGGAGCAATATTAACTTATACTTATTAGCTGACGGGTGCAATATTAACTTATACTTATTAGCTGACGGGAGCAATATTAACTTATACTTTTTAGATGACGGGAGCAATATTAACTTATACTTATTAGCTGACGGGAGCAATAATAACTTATACTTATTAGATGACGGGACCAATATTAACTTATACTTATTAGATGACGGGAGCAATATTAACTTATACTTTTTAGATGACGGGAGCAATATTAACTTATACTTTTTAGATGACGGGTGCCATATTAAATTATACTTTTTAGATGACGGAAGCAATATTAACTTATACTTTTTAGATGACGTGAGCAATATGAACTTATACTTCTTAGATAGCGGGGCAATATTAACTTATACTTTTTAGGTTATTACGATTAAGTATACTTAATACCTAAAACCTTTGTGTTCATGTGCAATGTCAAATAAATAAATAGATAAATAGATGACGGGAGCAAAATTAACTTATAATTTTAAGATGACGGGAGCAATATTAACTTTTACTTATATTGACTGGAAGACGCAGCATTGGCAGGCCTCCTACACAGGGGACCGATGACCTGTATGTCTACCGTGAGTTTGCACCAACGACAGTTGCTAGCGTCCGCGTAAACCGCGTTGACGCTTTTGTATGGGATTTCGGTACAGCGTCTCTAGTCCCTTGTGATTTAAAATGTAACCAAAAATTGCATATGAAGATGTCCCAAAATGTATGGAATCTTAGCCAGGTCTATGAACACCATACCAAAAAATATTAAAAAATACGTGGAACAGTTTGTACACATTTAATTTCCTTAGAAAGGTCCTTACTTGGTTCAAACACGTTTTCCAATAATTGAATTTGTAACACACAACGAAAAACATCATGGCGGAAATGTGTCAACACAGATTGCGCGGTGTCAATTTGACAAGACTACAACAACGACATAAGAGGGTATTTTCCCATAACTAGTTGTTACGAACAACTGTTGTGGTCATTGTTGCCTGAATAGCATTAGAAGTTCTTAGTTCTCAAAATAAAGCTGAGACAAACATTAATGCAAATTTCAAAATCGAGAGCCCAACTAAGTTCAAACACATCACAAGTGACACTAGTGACAGTGACTAAATGTCTATAGACAAGTGAATTGCCATACAGAAATAGGACTTGAATACTGAATCATTTTTATTAAAGAACCAGAAAATTAAGTAATAATTTTTATTGTTTCTATTTTTACTAGAATCAGTAGATTTTTTCCATTTTTAAAATAGGTGTAGGTACATAGACTTGGCCAGAAATGGTACATCTTCTTTACTTTACGATCGCCGTTTACGACGGAAACTACCGGTAAGCATGTTGGTGCGGGTTGCGGGAAGGACGTTGGATGCGTACGGCTCAAAGCCGCTCGCTGTGACTTTCTATTAATGCCCTGCACTGCCAAAAGCTGATGATGAGATCACTCACATTGACTCTGTTGCCGTAGCCGGCGTAGAAGGGGTTAGAGCCGTGCGGGAACAGCGCCTTGATGTCGGCGAGGCACTGGATCTTGAACTCCTCCGGCTTCTTCTCGATGACCTCGCGGTGGAAGGCGCGCAGCAGCGACGTGGGGTTGAGCAGCAGCGGCCCGTCCGGCAAGCACGTCTCGCCTTGCCGGATCGAGCGCAGGTACTCGCGGGTCACCTGCGATAACAATATGCTATTTAATACCATCATGACGATTAAATATAAAGTATCATTATTATTAATAGCGTCCACTGGTGATTGACAATGTCGCATATTCAGAAGATTTTTGTAAGTATTTTACTAAAGATATAAAGCTAGAAAAAAAACAATTTCAGACCTTCAAGATATCGAGCGGGATTTACTCTAAAGCTAACTGAACTGGTGAATAGGATCTCCAAAACCATAGACCACACAGATATATTCTTATTTGATGCGACATTCTATACACGAATGTGGAGAAATCAGACTACCAAAAACTGTAAATTATTGCAATTGTTTATTCACTTCAATGTAATAACAAAATCTACTAAGGTAATTAAATAATTCATAGTAACCTGATGTGCTGTCAATACGATACATTTTTCGTTACCTCAAAAACTCTTGAAAAACTTGGTCCATGAGAATATCTATTTTATAGCAAGAATAATGTACTTACCCTAGCTTGGCCAATGGCCCGGGCGGACAGATACAACAGTTGGTATCCATTGTTCTTGATTTTTGTAAACAACTGGGCGACACCAGACTGCGCCCAGTCCTTACCCACTAGCGGGAATATGTGGCCCAACACGTCAGACCTGCGAAGCAAAAAATGAAAACTATTATAGCTTGACCGCTATAAAGTCGACCCTCCCGATGGGGCGCGGGACGCGGGAGGGGGAAGCTTTCGGCCAATCAATCACTTTAATCAGTCACCTAGTAGTAAGTTGGTAGTTTTGTCGGCTACCAACCAAAGACTACTATAGTATACTGGAGACTACCGACAGCGATAGACGTTAAACGTCAAAGCTTGCGCGGTTGCAGCCTTGTGTCTGCTCCACATGAGATAAATACAAAAATGGAATTGCCGAGTCTACGTAATAAAAAATTAAAAAGTCATGCTGTGCTGGGAGACGCCCCTGGCTTAATTCCCTGTCTGGTACCTTGTAACACAAGGATATTTATCCTTACTTCGAGACCATGACAAGTGGTGTGTTGTCTGGCGCATATTTATATTTATATGCTTTAAAATGTAGAAAATTATATGCAAAGTAAAAAATTGGAACAAGCGTCTTCTACAGGTGCATTCATTTCTTTATCTACATTGTGTTAATAAAGAGCATACTACTTTCGATGATTTTAATTTTTTTTACATTGTTATTGCTATGTCGTTAGAAAAATGTATATTTTTCCAGGTGAAGACATAAATGTATATTTCAGAGGCTACTGGCGTATGACAACTATTAAAAAGTAAAGTGAAAGTGGCCATATTTGGTCCCACGTGTAATAAATAATTTATATTTAATTCGTTTATTTTTATTTATAATACTAAAACAAATACTTCATGAACAACAACATGGAGATTTGATTAATCATGTGTTGAGATATCTCGCCGCGGCGTAATGCCGCGTGTACCCGTGCTAACCCCCGCCCGCGGACCATCGGGGGGGTTCGACTTTACAGCGGTTAATCTATAGCTGTTAGGGCAGTGGTTAGGAGGACCGTTGGATGGTGAAGCCATAACGGCTCTGACCCGAAAAAAAAATGTGTGTTTATGGACTAGAGTGTGGGAAACTGACTTTGTGGTGGCTTTAATGTTTCTAGTTACCATAAAACAAGGGAAAAGTTTACTGGATCCGAATCCAGAACAATGCAAATATGTCTTTATTTGTTTCAGTTACAGGTCGCCAGATGGCGCTGTTGGCATTGGTTAACAAGTTGCGAAATAAAATAACTTTATTCAAACACACAAACAAGTGCACTCATGTAAATGTGTTTACACTAGTTAATTAAGTCTAACCTAGTTGATTTTATCATATTCGTAGCGCCACTTACTGACTAATTACAGTTATATAACTTACTTTGTAATGGTTCCGTCGATGTCGGAAATAACAATCTTATCGTCGTACCGCCAGCGGAAAACGTTACATTTGCATCTAGTAGTACCCTGGTACGCCGTCGTCACACTGAACACCATTTCGTTCATACCTTCGCGTAGGTTTAGGTTTTTCTAAAACAAGAAAGTAATAAATGAATTTTTATTTTTAGCACTAAACAATGCTCTGTTTTTCACACAAAGATAGAAACTAGAAACATTTGACCTGATCGTGGGACTCCTTCATCTTAATCGAAAGTCAAATATTTGCAAAAATATTTATTTCGGGTGTTAAAGGCGCATGCCTATAACATTGATGAAATAACGTTGGCTTACAACGTGAAATACACTAGATAAATTCGCCGGGTCTGTTAACGGCCTCGGTAGCTCAGTTGGAAGAGCAGTCACCCGGATTGTGAAAGGTCGCGGGTTCGAATCCCGCTTGAGTCCCAGGATCAGGTCGAATTTTTATAGTTTCTATCTTTGTGAAGAAAGTAATACTATTCACTATTCAATGTAGAGTCTACTTTGAGTGGAGGGCCTTTTTATTTCATACTATGTGTATATAAAGATTACACTGAAAACAAGGCAGTGTGCAAAATTGTGCTACATTTTTATAAATTATCTGCAATAACGCCCATGTGATTTTTGTAGCTTTTATAAATTCCTTCGGTTAGCGACTGTGCAAATAGGACAAAGGTTTGTATTTTGATAGCGCGGAAAATAAAGCCTTTATACCAGACCGATTATATTGCTGTTTTTCTGCAAATATATTACGTGTTATTAATATACTGGTTACACCATATTATATTTTTTACAATACTTACAATTTGATCTGAAGATAGTCGCAATGTTTTGCGGAATGAGGAGTGCCGACGAGACGGCCGCTGGGGATTGCCTTCTTGGTCAGAATCCGAGGAACTATTCTCTTGGCGTTCTTCTAAAAATAAAACTATAAATTAATACAAGTTAAAGTTTAGCTCGGGTAATTCATAACGAAGGGTAAGTATGTTTTTTAAGGACTGAAAATTC
Source organism: Udea olivalis (assembly GCA_947369235.1). Lineage (NCBI taxonomy): Eukaryota > Metazoa > Arthropoda > Insecta > Lepidoptera > Crambidae > Udea > Udea olivalis. The sequence goes on along the minus strand of OX376341.1, from coordinate 9,538,272 downwards.
ACGTCACTACGTGTTCGACGAACGGGGGTAGCCCTCCGGCGCCCTTAACGACGAGTTACGGCCAAAACAAAATAAGCACTTGAGAGTGAACGTTAAATAGTATATTTTATATCGAGGGACTGAACGAAGCCATAATATACCAGAGGTGGTTTGACTCCCGAGCGTGCGAGGGAGTCAATGAAACCGAGGGAATATTAAGTTGGCGTTTAGCCTCGAGGTGCAAACTGTACTTTTCACTTCGAGTGTATAGAAAAATAGTCAATTTAGTACAAAAACATTTAAAACCAAACTTTACACTTGACAAAAGTTCTGAAATTTTCGTGGTCAGTTTTTTCTTATGAACTGAACCACAGAATAACAATTTAAAACACATGGCGCCACCTTCTTTGTGGACAAACCATGGAACTAAAACTCTCAAAATTTTCGCAATGAAGACGGTCCACACTCCACAGTTAATAGTATATTTTTACTGGCTGTTTGAGTTTGTCTTTGTCACATGAAGTAAATTAAAAAACTAATTACTTTTTACTCCCTAGGAACTAAAGTGGTCACTTTAGCCCCGCTTCGTAGGGCTATATTGGCGTACTTTTAGAGCATGAGAAGTAAAAAATATATAAATAATTCAATCCAAAACGAATTCAGTGGTTGCAATTAATAGATGGAATAGAGTATATGTACCTTTTTCTTGAGTATAAGTATTTTCAGGTTCTAATATTTCAGGCTGTTCGCGCAACAAGGGCTCTTGTTCCAGCGCGGGCATGGATGCGTCGACTACATTTTCTTCAGTAACATTGTCCTTATCCTCTACTGTCTCCTCGTCTGTTTGAGGGAACGTGATTTTAGTTTCTGGGGCTGTTTCAGCTTGGGATAGTTCTGTCTTCTTTTCTTCCTCTTCCTTAGCTGATATTGGATCGCTGAAAAAGTAACACTTATAAGAATGTGGTAACCGCTTTGCGAAATTTGTACATAACTAAGGCGAAATATAAGTTTTTTTTGCACGTTGACTGACTTTACACATTAACTTTCGTCCGATTAAAGCTGTAAATTTTTCCCTTTCGTACATTTTCAAGATAACTTTTGGTATAACACGCTCGAATTTACTTATTCTTCATCATGTTAGAAAAAAGGTCGAACTAACTTCGCTAGTGTCCGATCGCTGATTATGTAGCTTTAGGTAATTTAGCAAAAAAAAAAATATGTATATCGGCCCAGTAGTTTTTGAGTTGTTCCTTTAGAAACACATATATTTTTTTTAAATATTAGCGTTGATAAAGTCCATACTTCTTGGCTTCGGAGGTGGACCTCCGCCAGTTCCACCAGGAGTACCCGCGCGGCTTGCTGGCGGCGTCGGCGCGCGCCTCCGCGCCCTTCTCCAGGGACTCCAGAACGCGCTGCAACCAAAATAAACTTATCAAAAAGCTGTTTTGTGTAACACTATTCGTAATTAGAAACAGATTTGAGGAATATCTACTTACACAAAGATAGAAATTAGAAAAATTCGACCTGATCATAGGGACTCAAGCGGGATTCGACCACGCGAGGATCAGGTCGAATTTTTCTAGTTTCTATCTTTGTGAAAAAAAGTGCATTGAAAAATGCTAAAAATTAAAATCTACATAGCATCAAAATTTCTACTCCACTTGCAAACTGTGGTGGTGACGCATGGTTTCATAATTACTAGAATTATGGACATTGTTTGCTAAATAATGAAATATTCAAAAAAGTAATCATTTTAAGTTTCCAAGAAAGGTATTGTATCTGCTTAGTGCTTATATATGCCGCATTTATAAGGCAAGTCATGGTAATTTCAACTGATTTAACGACCCTTTTTGTATATTTATATTTTTTTCAATCAAAGGAAGAGTACATTTCTTAAGCTAGATGGTTTGTGAACAGGGACCAAAGCCTAGAATTGGATTAAAACTAGAATACACTTTCAGTCAGCTACTAAAGATAATAGTTTGTAGAATTTTAGTTTTAGTTTTTCTGTTGCGTTAGGCGTTTAGGAGCCAGTGATCTACAGTGTGAGTGCGCACTGAGAGAACTCCTCGCTCTCTGGCGCTCGCACTCGGCAGCTGTCAGTACGTACGTTGGGCAGCGGGCGGCGGAAGGCGAGCAGCGACAGCAGCAGCGGGCCGGCGCTGCGCCACGGCAGCCAGCGGTCGCCGAGCCGCACCAGCAGCCGGTTGTCCGCGGCGAGCGTCGCGCCGTGCGCGCAGAACTCCTCGAATGAGAGCGCGCGGGAGACTTGCTCTTCGCGCACGTATACGCCTATTTGACCCCTATGACAACAAAATGAAACATAAGACAACCTCAAATAATACATTGGCCCAGGGGGCCTACTCCGTTTTTGAAAAGTCAAAAAACAAACAAACAGTAGTGTGATATCAAAAGGTTACAATATATTTTCAACAGACTTCGAAAAAAGAAGGAGGTTCTCAATTCGACTGTATGTTCTTTTTTATGTTTGTTACCTCATAACTTTCGACTGGGTGAACCGATTTTGATCATTCTTTTTTTTGTTATTTGAAAACTGATGCTGCCCGTGTGGTCTCATTTAAATTTGGTCTAGTTCTGACAGTGGCATCCATGGGGAAACCATATGAGTCTTAAATCTAGATAAACCATATGCGCGACAAATGGACGAATAACTCAATATCACGCCAACCGATTTCTATGCCCTTTTTTATTGGAAAGGATATACTTCGAGGGTAGTTTGATGAGAGTTTGGTTAGGTTCTGATTATGGGATCCATGATAAAGTAACGAAACTCTCAATTCTTAGGAGCAATTGGACGATACTTTTTCGATGAATAAAATAAATAAGAGCTATTCACTGAAGATCAAGAAATAAACAAAAAATTTAACAAAAAAAAACCAACTTCAAAAAAACAATTCCCAAACAAAGCACTAAAATGTAAAGAAATAATTGCGTATTCTTCTAAAACTTATACGATAATATAATGTAGGTACAATCATTGTTATTGTTGGAGTCGGTGTCAGCCAAGGAAACACTACAATATACCTAGCAATATACCTATTTCTTACATATCACGTTTACGTATGTATGTAGGTAGTTACAAACCTTCATTGGCTGACACCGACTCCAACAATAACAATAACTGTACCTACATTATATTATCGTTTAAGTTTTAGAAGAATACGCAATTATTTCTTTACATTTTAGTGCTTTGTATTGGAATAGTTTTTTTTGAAGTTGTTTTTTTTTTGTTAAAATTTTTGTTTATTTCTTGATTTTCAGTGAATAGTTCTTATTTATTTTATACATCGAAAAAGTATCGTCCAATTGCTCCTAAGAATTGAAAAGTTCCGTTACTTTGTCATGGATCCCATAATCAGAACCTAACACTCATCAAACTACCCTTGAAGTATATCCTTTCCAATAAAAAAAGAAGCATCCAAATCGGTTGGCGTGATAATGAGTTATTCGTCCATTTGTCACGCATATGGTTTATCTAGATTTAAGACTTATATGGATTTCCCATGGATGCCACCGTCAGAACTTGACCAAATTAAAATGGGACCACACAGGCAGCATCAGCTTTCAAATAAAAAAAGAATTATGAAAATCGGTTGGCGTAATATTGAGTTACCCGTCCATTTGTCGCGCATTTTGTCTATCTAGATTTAAGACTTATATGGATTTCCCATGGATGCCACTGTCAGAACTGGACCAAATTAAAATGGGACTACACGGGCACCATCAGCTTTCAAATAAATAAAGAATTATCAAAATCGGTTGGCGTAATATTAAGTTATTCGTCCATTTGTCGTCCATTTGTTGCGCATTTTGTCTATCTAGATTTAAGACTTATATGGTTTTCTCATGGATGCCAATGTCAGAACTAGACCAAATTAAAATGGGACCATTCGGGAAGCACCAGCTTTCAAATAAAAAAAGAACGATCAAAATCTGTTCACCCAGTCGAAAGTGGTAACAAACATAAAAATAAAAAAAAACATACAGTCGAATTGAGAACCTCCTCCTTTTTTTGAAGTCGGTTAAAAATACATTTTGCTTAGAATACTGAAAACTTAAAATGAATTTCAAACAGTAAGTATGATTTTATTTACCGCCAAATGATTTTACCGCACGGATGATGATGATGATTTACGATATAAGACGAACCAGAGTAGACCTCCTGTATTCACTAAAATCTCGCGACAACTTACTTGGCGAGCAGCTTCTCATCGTCGTCGGAGTCTAGCGCCGGCGGCTCGAGCGAGGCGGGCGACTGCGGCAGCGAGGGCCCGTTGCCGGACTCGTACTCCTCCTCCGTGGGGCCCGCCGACGGAATCGTGGTGGCCGGACCTGCAAATTCTACTTTTTATTATAGATGTCTGATCCTATGATGACGGAAGGAAGTTCATGCAAGAGGTGTAGCTAATACTATTTGTAGGAATACTTGACTTTGAAAGTTGTTAACAAATGCTAAATTCTGTGAAAGAAATATCAATGTTATGAACAATTTAACAATCAATAACTAAATAAATATCCGGGACAAATTACACCAAGATCATCTGACCCAGCCTAACTAACATTTCATTAAAATGATAATCATGTAACGCTAAAGTGGCAAACCCTCCAAAATTAAATGTCATTTTAGTCTACGATCGAAAACAGAGTATATGATGCTTTGCACACATTCACACCAAAAATGGTTTAATCTTGTACAATTTCAAATTTTATCTTTATAGTAAAGTAATCAATACACAACGCACAACCAACCTGAGCGGTAGCGATCAGCATGATGTTTGGGGAAATAGAGATCAGGGTCGACGCGGTCCAAGTCGTCCAGGTAGACGCCCTCAGTGGCCGCCTCGGTAGCCTCCCTCGTTGACATGAAGCGGAACATGCCGGAGAGCACGCCGCGGCGAGCAGACTTCTCCTCGTCGGAGCTCAGCGGCTCAGTTGGTGAAGCGGGGGAGGCCGGCGAGGCGGGCGAAGCGGGCGTGCTAAGCGAGTCAACGCCGCGGACTGGGGGTTCTGGAAGCTCGCCCCAGCGCCACGATTGTGAAGACTTGTCGCCCGCTGCTGTTCGCGACAACTCCACCTCTGTGTCCGACTGTACGGGTGTGCCGTTCCGTGAACCTCTGCAATTATGTCCAAGCTATAACTGTCTGTCGTGGGCTGATTATAATTTAATTAAACACTGCAACGGCTAAAACTGTACAGTCAGCAGAAATTATCATATATCACAGCCATTATGACTCGCTTTTAACTATTGAACGAGCACGCTAAGATCATTTAGAAAGCCCAAGGCTCAGTGGCAAGTCCCAGACAATATGACAAAAACAGTTAACATACCACATTTCTGTCCGACTGTACAATACCTACTAGCATAGTGTAAATTATGCGTTAGAAAGGATAGTCATTTTGAGAAAAGTAGGTTTAAACTTTAAGCTACATCTACGCGACAACTAGGTAAAGAATTCAAATGTACAAGATAAAATGATAGATTACAAAGTTCAGAATTGTGCAATGTTTTGTCACTGTTGTCGCTCGTCTATTTGTGAATAATGTGCGATTGTTTTGTTGTACACATTGCATCATGCACTATTATTATATTACAGTTACAATGAAACTTACTGCATCATTGGATTTTAAGCATCAATATATCTGCACATGATGTGGAAGGATCATTTGTTTTATATTATAATATATTTACATGTTAAAGGACGACAGTTATCGTAAGTGCGTGAGATAAGAATACAACAGCTATCATACAATTCAATTGCGTTACGTTATTACTTGATGAAAGTAGGAAACACCTAGTGAGTGCACTACTGTAAAATGCTATTACTGGATAAGAAAGCTGAATGCATACTAATTGCAAATGCGCTCTATATATTTAGTTGTTTTTTTTATTAAATGTTACTTAACGGTGAGACAGCAAGCTGAATATCGTGAGAAGGGCCTGTAGACAAGTGGCGTCAACGTTAACGCTAGCGACCACCATGGTAGAACACAAGCGAGGGTCCAGCCTAGAAGGCACGGTTGGCAAGCCCTCAACCCCAACTGAGGTCGATAGGCGGATGTTACATCATATGTCTTTTATTTACAAATTTGTAAGGTACTTTCGCACGCGAATTTGAAGTAGGTTCTTTTAAAAAATATTATCCTCATCCGGCCTAGGTATGAGTTCATAACGCGTCTCACACTTGGTTCATCTTTTTTGAGGACTGGATCCGCGCTTGATGGAACAGAGTCTGTACTATAACGTTCATCGCTAGTGTTGCGCTAAGTCTCCTTGCCAAGGCCCTGAGTATTAGGAATATAATATGTTTACGCGTGTCTGTTTGCTGCGTGCACCTCGAACGCTGTGTCCGACAGCGCCAAGGGGATGCGCTTCTCCCCGCTCAACTTCATGTTGGACATCTCTTCACTGTAACCAGGTAACTCACTAAGGTGGCATCTCTAAAATCCTACATAACATGGAACTAATTAATGACGATTGCGTAATTATAACATTATACGGAAAGGCTTTTAGCCTAGATGTTGCTTTATAAAGCACAGATCATCATTTCTAGTGTCTTGGTTAAATAATATCGGTGATACGGTGATATTTGTTTTTAAGTGCCTAAATGATTTTTTGATGTTAGGTACTTTATGGCTTTGAAGTTAATATTTATTTGGCTTATTTCACTACAAAATCTTTCTTCAGGAGTATTAAAACAGACAACACCAGAGTGTTGTCTGTTTTGATATCAGAATATCCACCGAAAAGACTTGTGAAACCACCATGACAAACAAATACTAAACGAGAAACCAAATCACTAGGTACTTCAAGTTGGATCCTTTGTCACATTTCAATTCCAAAATGAAAAACGGGGCTAAGTTAAGTTGAGAGGCGCCTCTACTTAAACTGTCACTATATATGGACAAATTATCATTTAAATCTAATTATTTTATAGGGATCACACTTCACAAATAGTTTTATAATCTTGCACACATGCAAACATTCTGAATCTCTGAAATGAGATCATAAAACCTGTAGGAACTCACCTAAACACAGCGGCATTAACTTCAGTATCGCTAAAGAAGTTGATGTCGGCGGAGTTAGGGATTGGCGCGGGCTGCGAGGCCGGCAGCGAGGCGCGCTGCTCAGACCCTGCGCGGTCCGACTGACTCGAAATTGAACTAGTTGACGACTTCCGCTGATGCTTCTTCTTTGAACTCATTTTCCTAGTCTTCTTCTTCTTCTTCCCATTACCATTCGGCTTCACTTCCTCTTGGGCAAGAATAACCGCGTCTATCGGCCGGAAGTCATTGTTAGCGCTTATCTTTTGCACTGTCTGACTAGCCTCGCTCCCCGCTTCTCCGATCTGGGTGGCCGCGAAGGTTTTAGGAGTTCGACCATCGGTCCAGTCGGAGGACGCCTCGTCGAGGCCTTCCATTTCAAACAACGCTTCATGTTCGTTGTCATTTGTAATCTCTTCTTTGGTGGCTTTTGTTAATTTACTTATGTTAGGTTTTTGCATCGATTGCCCATCTGCGGTATATCTGCAAGAAAATAAAAAAAATGAGGCTTTGATATAGCAGCTAAAACTCACCGCTTATAAACACGATTTATGTTTTAATATGATCAATTTACGATGACGCACACGGCAATTTGCATTATACGAGCCCCGATGCAAAATAGTTCGTCTAGTATGAAAAACATGAGGAAAGAGTTTTTTCTAACTTAATTATTTTTGCCCAGTTAAGTAAAATGTAACACTATTCTACCATCGCATGTTGTGTTACTGATGCACTATTTAATTGTGAAGCAATAAACTATTTTAGCCTTTTAAATTTAAAAATACCCTGCTTTGAACTCGAGGAAATTGTAAGCAAAATAGTTTATCTAGTTGTTAATCGATGCAAAAGAGTTCGTTTATCATTGATTGAAAAAAATATATCTCTTTATTTTTTTAATTCAATCGAGACCCTTTGGTGGAAAATGAAAAAAGTTCTCCGCAAAAATCCATCAAGATCGAAGAGCGACTTAAAGGCTAAACTCTTGGCTGTGTGGGAGTCAATTGCGACTGACGAGTGTGCAGCGTTGGTTGCAACCATGCCTCTTCGCATTAAAGCTGTCATTGAAAGGCGACACAACTAAGTGGTAGACGAACTATTTTGCGTGACTGCCAAGGGTAGAAAACACTTTTGCGATTTGTTTTTCAGAATATATTTTTTATTATTTATGTTATGTAAGGTCATGAAAGAATTTGAGATATGGTAAAATAAACTTTAAAATGTTGCTCAAACTGTGGTTTATTTATTATTAAACTTTCATAATTACTTTACACACTTCATATTATTTTATACTGTGCCTTATTTTTCCTACTAGACGAACTGTTTTGCATCGGGACTCGTACACAGGAAAAGTTAGCAAACAACGTTATTGCTTTCATTATTTTATCATGAAATAGGTAGACGTGTAGATAAATTTACAAATGGTCAACTACAAATCGTATGTAAATCAAAAAATCTCGCGTATCTTTGTATGGTGAACGCATAATGACGTAAAGTCTGCCTGCACATAGCATAAATAATGCAAATACGATATGTTCTGAAATTTCCCTTTCGGATTACACACGTACGGTGTTGTTAACAACAGCAGATTGCGATAGCACTCGAACCCTCACTTTCTACATTAATTAGTTAACTTTTATGTAAACCACTTCGCAATAATAATATCCGTCGAAATAATTAAACCAAATTTAATTTCTACGCTAATTTATGATTTCATATTTTGAAACGGTTCTTAACGTTATTATACTGATAGCCACATCCGCTTTAAAGTTAACTAGGTAACCAAGCCAACAGAACAAAGGACTTGGCAGTTTTCATGAACGAATGCATCGCAATGTGTACGTAGTATGAACGTTCAAGCAATATTGGCTATACATACGAAATTATCTGCATGAAGTCGACATTCTGCAAATCATCGTACCGAGAAAATACGTAATAGGTAAGGCCATGCCTAATGCGAACTAAACCCACTGATCGGTAAATAGTAAGGGTCGGGTTCACAAGTAAAACCATTCGCATGGTTTAAAGGCCTGTAGATGACAAAGAGATGGTTTGGGTCAGAGGGGGAAAAATCCTTAAAGTTAACGGCCGGGATCACACAGCTGCACATATAATATCAATAGATGTAAAGATGGTTTACCTCCGCTTGGTGTAGTCGGAGGCTTGTCCATGGTCGGGTTCCACGGCGGAAAGCGAGTTGCGGCGCCGCGGCTCGTACAGCGCCTCGAAGCGCGACGCCGGGATGGGCGAGGTGGCGAGGTGCGCCGAGCACTCTGCTTCGTCTTCGCCCACCTCCTCTACAAAGAACGCTTCACCAGACTCGCCTAACTTCATGTGGATATTTAAAGCCTCTCCGTTCAGCTCCAAGTCCACCTGCACAAAATAACAAATTGTTATAGATTTAAAATTTGTTAGGAACAGTATCTTTCTAAATATAATATGTCTACCTTTCTCATTTTAGGAATATGTTAATTAAAAAAGCATTTCACATTTTACCCTTAGACAAGTCAGTGAATCGTTCCCAGTAATTTATATAGTTCATGAAATTTTGTTATTGCTTTACATATTTGAATAAACCATTCTGTCTGATTTTTTTTTAGAGAAGATCCACCTATTTAGAGTATTAATTAGAGCCGTATAAGTAGTTATTTTTGATAATTGTTTATACTCCTAAATTAAAAGCATTGTAAAATTTAAGCAGGTGGCCGGATGAAGTAAATATTTGTGCCAAATTTTCTTAACAATTCTTGGGTGGAACTTTATCCCACCTTTGGCGGTATTCCAATTTTCACAATGAATCAGACGCAGATTCCACATCTAGTTTTGGCAATGTCCGTCTACGATCGCTCTAGAACCAAACGACTAGTACCTTCCAAAAAACATTTATTTAGACAAACTTTATTTCATTCTGTCCTTCATTAGTTATTGCAGGTGTACATTGAGTGTCTCATAAGAAACATTAGTAAAGTATAAACTATTGTATAAGAGACGCGTTACTTTATGTTTTTATTAGTAAACACTCCAATAAGTAATTACTTCGATTGGATTGTCTGCTTTCCGTTTCTCGTTCTAGAGACATGTCTCTATCGCGCATCGTCGCGCGCGCAGTCTGCGCCCGACGCAGTTACGTACGCGTTTCACTATTCACGACATGGTTTATTCACACTTGTGCAATTTTAATGATCAGTGCCCACATAATATATTTATACACATTTGAGTATTACTTGAGCACTTCGTACCAACGCGAAGTGGAATCTTCTGACGTCATTACATACGTCAACCAATGTCGCGTATCTGCAATTAAATTTTTCAGTATTTTTGAATTAAGATGCAAATAGCTCGGAACACTCTAATTAGATTCACATGGTTTTGTTAAGGGAGATGTTATTTAGATATGTACTTACTTATAAGTACCTACGTCTGTCTTACTCGTCATTGACGACGAAATTGCGATGATGAGATAATGGCTAATGAAACAGCCTTATACAAAACATCTGCCACTTTAGCAGGTGGAAGGTATATTAATATGATAAAAAGTTCACAAACACTAATTTTATGTGTTTATAACTTGTAATTTCAAATTCAATAGGTTCTTGTTAGACCGAGGCAAGTATTTAAATGTTATGGATGCGAGAGCGGGAGACAGGTAAGTTCGATTCCCGCCCAAAGCCTTATTTCAGGATTTTCCTGTTTCATTAAAATCATTTCAATTGAAATGTTTAATTAATTCAACCATTTGGTAACTTCGTGGAATAACGAGGTAGTAAAACCCGACACACTCCGACTAATTTCCGTTTCAGTTCCTAGCGACTTTGTAGAGTCGAGAGTAATCGCCATCTGTTGCTAAGGTCGGTTTATTTATAGGCAGGTAACTCGTTGCCTGGTAGTTATATGTCGTTATGCATGTTACACACACATGGTAGGTATGGATATATCTGTAATCGACTTATTCAACATGATTAGGGTTGCCATCGCTACTTTGCCGGCCCCGGACAAAGACCTCTAGAACCCCGGTCATTTGGGCAAAATCGTAATTTTTCCCCGGACACCATAAAATAATATACTATTGAAGTTGAAAATATAAACACCGAGCTTTCCGCCCGCGGCTTCGACTTCATTTTAATGACATACAGGATTTTTTCAGACTCACGATACTTGATTCGCAAAATCCCGTCTTAGTGAGCACAATGCGTCCTAAAAAACCCCCATGCAAAATTTAGCACTGTAGTTTCTGAGATTTCGTGATGGGTGACCTATCGCTTTTCTCTCTTTTTATAATAGGTCTTTACCTTCGATTAACAATAACAGATATAGCCTCAGGAAGAAAAACACAGCTCAAAAATGGCACCGACTGATAGTACTATCTTTTGTCTCATTCATAGTGTGAATGAGATAAAAGATGAGAAAGAAGGGTTAATATTTAAAAAATTCAACCTAACGCAGTTTTAATTATAGGTATTGAATTTTTTTTCGTATATTAATTATCAAATTCAACCCATTCTTTATGCGGTGAAGAAAAAAATTAGTGACATAAAATTTGATTTATTTCATATCGATTTTTTGACACTGGTGACTTTGCGAACCGTAAGCAGGACTTAATGGAGTCGCTGACTATTCTAAAATCAGGATTTTTTTATCGTTAAGAATTATAATTTCAAATGAATTTCATTTGCAATTATTGGAATCCTTTTTCTAGAATTAATCATTTGTTTAATGGCTAATTCTGTTTTCATCGCATTTGTAAATTTTTCTCCATCATGGACACGATACAAATTCGGTTAATTAAGGAGTATGAGTACCGTCGTGACAGCAGAGCGGTACGCAACATCAACGACATTAGAACGAACACTGCAACCGAACGCACTACCCGTTATTGTTGACCTGAACAACAAGGTTAGTTTTTCAGGTCGAAACTTCTTTCTGGCAATTTCAATCTGAAAAACTAACCTTGTAGTCGTCTGAAAACTTTGGTCGACAATGACGGATTAAATGCGACTGTGGAAGCTGATGATACTCAAACTACGGCATAAATAACAGATTTCGACTTTAGCCTCAACCTCAAAACAATGCTGGTCCATTTGCGTCAAATTGGCAAGCTAAAAAGCTTGACAAATGCGTGCCCTACGAACTTAATTCTCACCTGGGCGAAGTACGCGTCGAGACTGGCCTATAGCACTGCTCAACAGGCACACAAATGAAGGAATTTTAAACCACATGGATGGCTGGCGGTCAACAACCGTACGTTTTCGCGTCATATTCTTCCGCGTACATCCAAGAGATGGAATGATCTTCCTGCGTCGGTATTATATAATATGACATCGGAGCCTTCAACAAGAGAGCGTATTCCCATTTAAAAGGCAAGCAACGCATCAGTGACACCTCTGGTGTTGCAGTTGTCCACGGGCGGAGGTGATCACTTTCCTTCAGGTGACCTTCCAGCTCATATGCTCCCTATTACATAAAAAAACATAAACGAAAACTACCACTAGAATAGTGATGGTGTAATTGATCATAGTTTCTCACTAAACGGGATCAGCAGTGAAAATGAATTAATCTGCTGATTTGTAAATACTGTGAAGAACTGAACACAATGATAGAGAGGCTTGCACGTCTCCAATCAGCTTTGTTCAATCGCTCAGCTCCACTGCTCCGGTACGAAAATGCGCGACCTCATACTGCATAGCAGACGGTTTCCAAACTACAAAAGTTTTAAAGAATTTGTTGCCTGACATCCAGTTGATTTCTTCAAGAAAGGCATCAAAAAGCTACCATTTCGTTGACAAACATGCATCGATTGCATGTATGATGCTTTGCACGATTGCTTTTATTGCTAGAAATAAAAACATAGAAAAAAAGTACGTCAACTTATTTCATGAAAACTACCGACCGATATACTAATAGTACGGTAACGATTTTTACAGGAATATTAATAACAGAGGCATTATTTCTGCATTATTGTATTCAATTACTTGACCAACAATCCAAAACGACCACTTAGGCACTAAAATAAAACAAAATGAACTACAATAAACAATTCTTGGAAATTAAAAAGATAATGTAGTATAATGAATCAGTATGAGTCTGTATTATATAGGTATAAGAAAACATACAATGCGATGCCAATTTTCTCTTATTGTATTATTATTAGACGAGTAGACTTTGGCTTTATGAGTATTTGTAGGCGTGAAAGTATCGTAGACGGTACGAATTCCTAGATTGAAGGCCTTGTAGCCGCAAAATGTCCAGAATATTATATTTATCCGGGAACACTCATACATTACGAGTTCGAAGGTATTTCTATCTCTTCTTAAGAAAATTGATTGCAAGATGGAGACTTACTAAATTTTTACTGCATTGTGTTTATCTTATCAATTGAAAAAGTTTAAAACAAAACCTGCTGCGCAAAACTAAATAAGTCATTTTAATCCTTGATTAGTGTTATACATAATTGAGTATGCTGTTGTTAATGAATATTGAATAATTTACAGATTGAAGGCCTCTAAATTGCGAATAATCGCTATAATTACTATCGAAAAGGTCAGCTATTTAACATTTTACCAGCATCGCTTTATGTAACTTGAACGAAACCTCCTCAGCAAGCTCTAGCTCAACCAACACTCAAAAGCAGAGGCGCGGCTTTTAGAAGGCCAAATGTCGCAAATATCAGTTTCTCTGTTTGGTTTTCTATTTTAAACGAATTTGAATTCTAGAACACAAATAGATACGGAATAAAATCCATAAAACAATTCCAAACTTGAAGGTTGAATAACCTGCTCATGAATCAAAATTAGTGCTGAGAACACAATTGTCTTTTTTATTGCGTTTGTTTGCAAAAACTACTTTGGCATGCATACAGCATTTTCTTTTCCAATTTTTGTTATTTTATGTTATGGTGAGCTGCCAATAATTGAAGGTACGAGTACCTAAATAAAAACTGATTAGAAAAAAGAAGCGTGATTAATTAGTGATTGGAATTGCAGGCGCGCGTGAACTGCACGAACTTTAATAACGTCAGCAGTCTAATGATAAGATAAGGGTGACTATTTTAATATCAATGTAATGTTTTCAAGATCAGTGAAAATAACATTCAACTGGGCAGCGCGAAGCAGAGGTCAGAGTGGCGCAATCAAACGAACGACAAAGATATGGCGATATGCGATTGGCTCACAGACCAGACCACCACCAGCAGGAAACCGCGCGATTGGCGAATGCCTACACAAAGATACTCCACTGATACCACCGGTCGCATACGTCATCGTGTTTGTGTGACAGTAGGTCAAATAAATAATTCAACTTGCACACTTTACTCAGTTGGCAAGAAGGAAAGAAAGAAACATTTTAACAATATAATTCCCCCCCCCCCCCCTCCCTTACTACTTGATGTTTAAATACCTACTTATAATTTGACCTGATGGCGGAAAAAAAACTAGTAAAGTAGAGCATGTCTGTTACAAAGGAAAATTAAACGACTATTTAGATAATTTGTCATTTTCGTGAATATCTAATTTGAAGTTATTGCAGTTTTCATAAGGAAGGGTCAGTAACATTAAATAGCTATGCTTATCTTCCGTTCTCCTGATAATGTCTATGTAAACATGAACAAAGTGTGACAAGGTATTAAAGTATTAAGCTACTTTCGTTGCCAAACGTACATAAATTAGCAATTAATTACAAGGTAAACTGACAAAAAACGTCTGAAGAGCTAGCAAGTAGGCAGGTTAGGCATCTGCAGTCAGGGTGCACCACAAACGAATCTACTACGGCGCGGCGCCAGCACGTGAATCCGCAGCAGATATACCAGGGCACATTTCCTCCCAATATGCCGGACAGGCGGATTGGCCGGGCTAGTAAAAATGCCGGTAGGGCTAGTGGCTCTACAATTTATATGAAGACAGCCATTCTTGTCGGGGTGTTTGTCACTGCGAAGGGAAGTAAAATAAAGAATAAGACCGGAATTTGTCTGAGGTGAGGAATTTAGTCTCCGGCTTATCGTGAACACCAATGTCCGGGTGCCGGTTTCAGTCAAATCCGCCGTTCCAGCATAGTGTGAAGTGAACGTGGCCTTTATATTTCACAGAACACATACATACGTACCACTTTGAACCTGGAGCGCAGCACGCCGAGCTTGCCGAAGCGCACGTGGAAGGGCGAGCAGGTGTAGCTGCCGTCGGGCTGCTCCACGACTACCACGTCGATGGCGCCCGTCAGCGTCGCGCCGTTGATCTCGTTGTAGAACTCGCGGAAGTTCGCGATGAACTTGCCGATATAGTTCATAGAATACATGGCTGGCGTAGATATCACACTTCTTTACACTAATAAACACACTCAAACTCCTTTTATTTAACTATCACTTCGCTAACTCGCTAGTAGTTACTACCCCATCTTGGCGGGGTCAACCACTTCAGGAATTAACCTGAAACAAAGAAATAACAAAATTTATACATGACGTCGAATAATGACTCATGATACCAACGATATAATAACAAAATACAATGCATTATATCTACAAGATCATTATCCAATCATACTTAAAAACAATCCACGCATACAATTTTATTCCGCTTTTTTCTTCAGTGTTCTGTATACATCGATCCTATTATTCAAACTGCACGGCAAAAGCCTCCTCAACTCTTTCTGTTTACCGACCGAGAACTATCATTGCCTAAATCACCATACGAATCATACCACCAGAAAATAATTATACGAAACCACCTGAAAACATCACAGGTGCATATTATTCTAAGGACAGTAATAAACCCAATC
The DNA here is from genome assembly GCA_947369235.1 of Udea olivalis. NCBI lineage: Eukaryota > Metazoa > Arthropoda > Insecta > Lepidoptera > Crambidae > Udea > Udea olivalis. Next base: position 9,522,471 of record OX376341.1, on the reverse strand, counting down.
GTCTCTTGAGTTTTATTTTACTTCCCTGTTCTTTCTACTTCCATTTTGATTTGATTTGAGGCTTCCGATATGATAACATCCCTGTAACACATTGAACCGTTGCAAAAAGTGGGTTAATACTTGCTGTTCGATTTTTGGTATCAAATAAAAATATTACAGGCCACGAACTACAAACATATTAAATATGTTAGATAAGAGTAGCCACTCGATGATCACGATCGAGGCCAATAATCGTGATCTGCTTGCACTTATCAAATTTGTGACTATTTATGTTGTGGTATTGGTAAAATCTTCAATGATACTTATTTCCTTTTTAGGCCACTTATGTTGCATCAAATAAATTTAATTATAACATGAGGCAAACTATTCAATGTTATTCTAATATGCAAACGTTTACCACATGCAGCGATATCACTTGAATTATTAGGTCGATGCACTGCTACCACTACCAGGCACCAGGCGCAGGATGTTGCCTAATGCACAGCCGAGTCAAGATATAAACTACGGTTCAAATATTACTGACACTGGTGGCGATGCAGTTGCTTCAATCACTGCAGTTGGTTAGCCTACGTACTCGTAAGTGATTGAAAACGCCGCAAATCAACCTTCATCGCGCGACTTTGGATGTGTTCATATTGGAATCACTAAATGAACATGGAACGTTCCGAGACTCAAAAGTTTTTTAATAGTAGAGCATTTAAGTTCTTTAGTTTAGCTACAGACCAGGCTTGATAAGCGCAAATATGGAATGATTGAGTGAGACAGTGTTTAATTCGTCAGTAAGTAAAGCTTCGCAGTTAGTTACCTTACTCTGTTTCAAAAACATATCACGCTATGGATAAAATGTAGAGCTAGAAGATGCTTCTTTTTAAGAAAACCTACGCTTTATAAGTGTTGAAGCCAATAACATTTGAAAAGGCATAATTCATTCACCTCACATCGTCTGTACGGCATAAGTATAGACTATACCTACCCAGAGTACCATGACATTGGAAAAAGCCACGTATAAAAAAAGATAGCACGAAACCGGAGCGTGCGTAACGAGTCTCGTTGCTGCCTGGGACTCTGCCCCGTGGTGACTCATCCTTTTGAACGACAATCGCTTAAGTCAAATACCTACATATAAATAAAGTCGTAGCAGACATGTCAACCAAGGTTGTGAACGTGTGATGCGCTTGCAAATTACTGAACGAACAGTCGTTTGGGGAAACCAACACATCCGGTATCTGCTAGCTTCCTTAAAATTTGAATGTGATCACATAGTGTGTGCTTTAAAGCTAAAATGCCTTTCCTTCCTTCCTTCCCCTTACAACGCGGAACTAAATGTAAACTGTCGTGAAACTAGAGTCTAGATAAGCAGATAAAGAACACCCTCGACTGAGACAAATTCACAATGTTTAGTAGATTTCAATTAGTTTTGACGAAATTCATTCCTGAAAAATTAACTTGTAAGCATGTTATTATGTTGTTAGCTAATAGTAGTGTAGCGAAAACTGTAACCTTGAGCAAAAATAACAATAGAAAATCGGCGACATTTTAGCAATAAAATTATAAATAAGCAAAAGTATTGCCTCATTCGACTTAGTAGAGATTGTTAATACAGAACGCGTATCAGCTGGAATTTGAGCGAATTGATATACTCACAAGTGCTCTTTAACCCAGATACCCCTACTGGCAATTCAGAGGCCGTAATAAAAAAAATGTATTTGAATAATGAAGATAGTGAATTAATACTGGCTACTTATTTGGCGAGATAATTAGACATGTTTACAACACGCGTCGTGCAGGCAGACCCGTAAAGAGATTAGATAATCATGCGGTCATACGTAATTGAGAATATGGGAGCAGGTAGTCTCATACCTACATAATTAAGTTGTAAATCAACACATTAAAACAATGAGAGATAGTTTCTTGCAGGTTGCAATTTGTCAGTACTGTCGACACTATGGACTATTTTTCGATCGCCTGCAGGATGGTAGTCTTTAAAAAGAGTGTGGGGTCAGTTAATGTCGGCAGTGTTACGCTCTAGCCGTGTGGGTAGCTTGTGTCTGTACAACTCTCTGATGTAGCTTAAGCTAGTGCGTTTTTTTCGTTGAATTCCTGAACATACGCGGCATTTCTGACACAAAAAGTTTGCAAAAGTCGGTTTTTTTGTTATTTAATTATTTATTAATATTAGGTGGTGTTTAGTATTAGTGTAGTACTTAAGACAATTTCTTGGGACTCATAAAACTAGTAGCGTGAATTACTGCAAGAAATTCAATAACAAATTAAAATAATCTGCCGATGAAAAAATCCACTTTACTAGCTATTAAAAAATATTTAAGTTTTCGCAAAAAGATGTGACAGTGGTCAAATGAAATTTTGGTGATTGGTTAACTGGAGTTCGCGAAAGCAACGCACGCTAATCCTATTTTTATTAAAATAAATAAATGGCAAAATACTATTATGTACTGTACAGCTGTCGGAATCTCTATCTGGCGAATTGACTTCATTGCATAAAGAAAAAAGATAAGAAAATAACGACTAATTTTGTCAACAAAATTTCGAAAAACAAAACTTATTTCCGGCTGAGTCACTCAATTATTCACTACTTTTCGCGATAAACCGTCCCCTACATTTTATTGGCGTGGTGCCAATAACTGCGGTGATAATCTTAATTCACTACATACCAATGATTCTTACAATTGAAAGTTCAGATGGGAGTTGATTCTAAATGTGCCTCATCCAATTAAATACTTAGGTACTTAAATAAATATCTGGGATATCGTGCGTTCTTGGAGTAAAACCTTAGAAAAGCCTAAAACCACTACGGAGATCGAACACGAATAAACATTTGAATAGCCCGTTGGCGCCAATGGGTCATAAGTTCGATCTCATGTGACGAATATTTATGTTGGTACTTTGTGTTTGAGTGTTGTGTTCTATCCTTGTTCGTATCTTCTCCAGTATGTATTCAAAAATAAGTTTTTAGACTATTACACCCACAGCGAAAGTCTAAAAGCTCTACTTAGTTTGGAGTCAGAGATTTTGTGTAAGATGTCCTATATCTATAAATTTCTAAATATACTTGATAAATTGATATCGCGAAGAAACCCTATCTGCACAGAGCCGGTAGCGCGTACCTAGAGCTACACGTTTTCATTCACGTGGCCGGTAGAGAGCTAGAGACTTATCAAACGACACAAATAGCAAATGAACTGTAAACAAGCGAACGCTCGCAAGTAAATAATTAGCTATTCGTAATAAGTCAACACTGATGTGTGGTTATTTAGAGAAAATTTAACTTTTCTACTTGATTTTATCTTCTTGATAGCAATAAATTATTAACTTCAACAAAACCAAATTACTTACTGATTCATTATTATTTTATGAATTACTTATTAATAGTTTTTTGAAACAGATAGTTAACTACGAAGTGTGATGTGTCGATCTATAAAACTAAAAGAACAACACAACGAAATGAAATGATACAATATAAACTAAATAATGTTCTGAACTAGGTTTTAAATTGTGTACATATTATCTTGTCTACCATATCTTAATATTCAAGCTGGTCTGATTAACCTTCTTTTGATCATGTAAGTATCTACTGCAAAAAAACGAAAACCAATTCTAAGAAATAATGATCCAAGAATGTACTGGCACCTGTTGGAAATGGCAATTACGTTCGTTTGGGTCAGTAAGTGTGCTCAAGTGCGATGAAACGGGTCCTTTTCAGTAGCATAGTCAAGGTGAAGAGGTACATCGTCTATGCATTGGCTATTGAACCCGTTCCACGATCTAACCGACAGAAGTTGAAGTTCATGATGTAGGTATCCCGCTTAAGTCCATGATGTAGTTTATTCAAAAAGTATAGCAGAGATAGACATAAAAACACTCATACGGCAATGATACCGTTGTTATCAATTCGAATTTTAACGAATATTTTAATCCCATTTCATACGACCAAAGTTCATTTCACCAATTCGCTAAGAAATACAATTACCTACTTAGGTAATAATATGTTAGACACCTATCCGATTAAATAATAATGCATTTGTCTGCATGCAGCTGACACACAGGTTAACTTCTGTGAGTCAACAAACACTGCTTATGTGGTATGTTATGTTCCTTTGTCTCAGACTCTACCGATAAAACTATCCCATTTAAATCGATATATTTACATCAATACAGACAAATCTAATGATACACTATATGAGGAATATAAATGTTGACACGTTTATGATACAGTATTCCCGAGAAGTATAAACTCGCTCAATTTCTTAGATCTAGACGAGAAGGCACGTAAAGCGCGATTAAGTGCAAATATCTGAATTGGCAAGCCATTACAGACGGGATCATTCAGTGCAATGGTTATAAGTCAGAAGGGTAATAAGCATGCAACGCGGTTGACCGCATAGGAAAGTGAAAACAAAATATCACAATGTCAAGCAAAATTTTAAACATCCACCTTCTATGTTACGTAGGTATATGATTTAGATAAAGTTTTAGTATTTATATAACGGGGTTATTGTCAAATCAAACTAACTAGAGTAGACATTTAGTAGGCACAACGTTGTTTGCAATCATAGTTCAAAGAACCAAGGAAGAATATTTACTCTTGCATTTCCTACCTTAGGAAAAAAATAAGTGACTGCTTTTATTTGGCTTCACTGATAACTTCCTAAAGCACCGGGAACAGTTTTTATAATAGTCCTAGTCTTTGACAGCAAATATCTTTGTAAGCTGCTATCACGAAACTGTATGAACACTGAGGTGAGACTTCAACGCGTGTAACCGCGTCGACTCTACCAACAACACTGTGCGGAGGAGAGCGTGCAGGGCGCCGAGCGTGGGTTGACGTTGCGTGACGTCGTCAGCCCACTGTGTGGTTAGTGGATACGGCATAACACACTCAGCTACACACGCCACGTGCTTGTGCGAGCCCACTGAGTCGAGGCCGACTGACTGTACGATAGGCGGATCGCGCGGTATGGCGTGATATCTGGTCACACCACTTGCGAAAGTATCCTTAAGAAACTCGGACGATTATGGCTTCATCAATTTTACATAATTTGCGAACAAACTTTCCCTCTTGTCCACCATAACCCAATCAGTCTTACAATACTTTTATAACAACTGAAAATATATTTTTTATACTTAATAAAAATAAAAATATAGATTCTTAATTTCTTGAGGTAGTTCTTTGGCAGCGTAGGGTTTCTGCTGCAGTAAAGTTTAAGAAATTGATACAAATCAGGAACCTTTTTCTTCAATTTGGGTACCTGATCATTATAACAATAACACTATGAATGAAGTGCTTACCTACCAAGAGTTGTGAATTAATTGGAAACTTTAAATAAATATTTTGGAACTAAGAAATATTACCAGATGCTGACTAGCTTGCACGTATCGAATACAAGGAGACGATAAGTAGTAAATAACAGCAACTAAGTCCATGAGTAAAACCAATAGTATTCTACCCATAAGCCTAGAGTTGTAATTTTGTTTGAAACCTTGAACAGATATCATGTGCGTGATAAACATTATCTGATGTTTCCCGTGCCCATGCCCGATTAAATTCGTTTGAATACTATTACGATTTACGATATAGGTAAATTTAATAGAACAGCGTAACGATAAAACTAAGAAGTTCTAACCTATACGTGCTTATACAGAGCTTGTTTGTGGTTTAGATGATTCGAAAGAAAAAAAGAGATTGCGTGTTTGCATTAATTAGATAATAATTTATAATGGGGGGTTTAGACCAATCCAGCGAATGCTCATTCTATCCTCACCCTATCGAATTCTCTTTGTGTAATAGTAGTCTGTCTCTGTTCACACAAAGAGAATTTGATAGAGAGGGCATTCGCTCGTTAGGTTTAAAGTTTTAAACCCACCTTAAAAAGACATTTCTTCATAAACAATAAGAATTCAGTTAAGAAACCTGCAAGTGGAATGACAAACGTAAGTACTAAACATCCACACAAACAACATGATCAATAAGAATGTTACTGGCACACATGTCGAACCTGCTATTATTGTAACTACTAGTGGTAAATAAAATCATAGAAAAATGTTTGTTTATCTATGAGCTGTACATAAGCGTCGATAAAGAGTCTCGTTAAGTAAGTCTGGATTATATTTTAAGTAAAACTCAAAAATAAAACGATTGAACATTACTGCTACAACTGTCTATGTTAGAGGTTTTAAAAAGTAGTGCCGTATTTATTTTATTATCAGTGACTAACTTTTTACATAATAAAAATTTTGTAGTGTAAAACTATCATGTTCAATCACATGAGCCGGGTTTCCCATCAGTCACAGCAAGAGGTCACAACATGCCAAATCTTTGTTGGTTGGTAGGTACACTGTATCATCATTAGAAAAAAAGAGTACCTAACTCTACGATCACGTTACCCATTATAAAATCCTGCAACCTTATTTGTCTAGATAATGGGTGTGTCATGACGTAGTGTTTACGCGTATGTCAGATCACATGTGATGGCGACGAAGACCCAGTGCGTATTATTTAACCACCAAGGCCAAAGCCAGCTCGCAGTTGAAAAATATTCACTCATCGCTGAAGTGCTTTCGATCGTATGGATGCATACCTAAGTACCAAATTCGAACCAGTGGTTCACTGAAAGTTTGTAAGCGTGAGCGCATAAACAAACGTTATCGTTGATATGGCCTTGCGGTCTTTTGCTAATGCGCATAACTCATGATTGTTGTGCGTAAAAACGAAAAACTTGTTTGCGAAATGTCAAGTATTTACTTATAAATCTAGATTCATATCTGATTATAACTAATCATTACTAAGTTACATAATTCGTAGCAAGATGCTTTATCAAAATTTATGAACAATACCTATCAATCGATTGAAATAAAAGGCAACACAATGTTTGTGGTAATAATGTGGGCGTTGATAACTGCGACACAGTTATTTATTATACTAATGCAGTTATTATCGTGCACATTTTTATGAAATTTTGTTATAATGTAAGAACTTAAGTGATATGAAATAAATTAAATTAAATTAAATGTACCTGTTCCATTAAAAAAAGGGTCTGAATATGAAAATCTATGATGCACAAGTATTGTCACATCATAGGTATAATAATATAACTATGATGCCAGTTTCTACTTAAGGCAAGAAGAGTTACTTGCTAAGAATTGCCTCAGAGTGTTAACGCAGAGGCAAAACTACTTTCCCAGTCATGGAACAAGTATTGATACAATTTACCTTAACCTTAATTACCATACAATGTGGTTGGCTCACTTGTGCATATTTCGATTCGATTCTCCAACCATACAAAAACCTCATCCCATATCATTCACACTACTCGAAAATGATGGATAAATCTCCAATAGATTTGCAATTTTGCACTATAAAGATGTCCCTGTTCACATTATTCCAGTCCAGAATTATAGTCCAGCGCTCAATGAATGTGGACACTCCAGTGCCGGTTCACAATATTCCAGTAGTATTCCAGCGCTGGACTGGAATGCTGTTATTGGAATAATGTGAACCGGGCTTTATACTTATTGTATGTATATGTTACCGGCAATATGTATATTCCGGCATTGTATACAATACCTAAACCGTTCAGGCAATGTATGAAATATTCTTCATTTCATACTTTGCCTAGACATTGTATGCAATGCCGGATGCGTAGCCGTCAATGTGTATAAAAGGGTTCACTAAAAAGAAAGTTCAGTCAGAATCGTCTTTTGGCATACATTTCGGATCGGAAAGATAAACCGAATCGTTTATTTTCATTTTCAAAATATCCTTAGTAGTTATAATATCAAAGTATAAAACGGCAAAAAAGAAAATGAAGCCAGTTCATTTCTGGCGGCTGGTTCATGTCAACCTAACATGCTCGTCGCTTCGCTTCCTCGAACAGAGCAATACATTTTCGGGTTAAAAGGTTTTCTAAATATAAAATTTAACAAAAAGAATAACCAGCCTATGCATTTTGCCAAAACTTATTTATGCTTTACGTTGTTTGACTTTGAGTATCTCAATAAAACTTGATAATTAAAAGCAAGATCTATTTATTTCATACATTACCAGATGACCACTGGACATTCTATACAATGCCTAGGCATTGTATAAATTGCCTAGGCAAAGTATGCAATGGACAATCAAATTCGTAATATTTTATACATTGCCTAAACGCACCCGGCACTGTGTACATTGCCTAGGCATTGTACGTATATTACAATGCCTGAAACATACACATTGCCGGTGACATATACATAACAACAATTAATACACACATCAAAAGTGTCTAGGGATCAAGCATTTTTATGCGGATTTCTTGAGATTGAGATGTGGCTTTGTAATAAATTTATGATTTTATAAATTTATATGGATCCTTTTTGGTGCATTTCATAATTTGAAACAGGAACTGTCAATCAAATTCGAGTAAAAGATGAAAATCAGCTGTCAATATTTTCCCTATAAAAACATACAACGCATTGAAGACATTATTAGTGCTACTGTTTCCCTACTACTGATTAAAACCAACGTTATTATGGAGCGGCGACGTCATTTAAGCAGGGAAGAAATGCTCAGAGCCGTGGGAATGATAGAAGCTGGTTCCCGGCAACGTACTGTGGCTTTAGCTCTGAATACAAGTCAGAGTGTTATAAGTCGACTTTGGACACGTTACCGAAGCACTGGTACCGTGGCTGAGCGCCATGGAGGACGGTATCGCTGCACCACACGGAGACAAGACCGATACATTCAAATCACAACTCGAAGAGCTCCAACAATAACCGCCATGATGTTAGCCGTGAGGCTTCATCACTCTTCAGGGAACTTAATTAGCGACCAAACAGTCAGAAACCGCTTGCATGAAGTGAACCTTCATTCCCGAAGACCGCTAAGGGTACCACCTATAGCAATGCACAATCGTAGGATTCGATATCAATGGGCTCTTGAACACAGAAATTGGGCAGAAGAACAATGGCGTTTCGTGTGCTTTTCTGATGAGTCTCGTTTTGGTATGAGACCGGATACAAGACGTATACGACACTGGAGAACCCCTGGACGCCAACAGCGATTAAAATCCTGCCAGGAAGTCCATCCTTATAGTGGTGGAACCATCATGGTATGGGCGGGTATTTGGATCGGCGGAAGAACTGAGTTGATTTGGATCAGAGGCAACCTCAACGCTCAAATTTATGCTGAGACGATTGTATCAGACGTTCGTTCCTCTACAAGTGCAAATCGGTCCCTTATTTCAGTTAATGCATGATAATGCACGACCGCACACCGCAAGAGTTGTAAGACAGACTCTCGCCGCAGCTAACATCAATGTCCTGCCCTGGCCTGCTCAGTCGCCAGACTTGAACCCGATTGAGCATGCATGGGATATGCTACAGAGAAGAGCTCTGCCGAATATGGAGGGTATCCAGTCGCAAGAAGACCTTTTTTTGTTGTTGCAACGTGTCAAATCCACAGCGTTACAAATCCACAGCGTGATTTGGATGAACTCATTTTGAGTATGCCAAACCGATGTTCTTGTGTTGTTAGTGTTCGCGGTAGAAACACGGATTATTAATTGTTTAAGTTACCCAATAAAATTTTAAAGAAAACTGTTATTTCAGTCTTTTTTTCGAACTTTAATGTTAGTGGTTCAAATGTCAAAAATCCCTTTATTAGGAAAATGGCAAATTTCTTTATTAATGCAAAGGTGACTTGGTTTATCGTTACTGTAGACAAACGAAAACACTTTATTTGATGAATCCTTAAAGAAAATTTTAATTAATATCAATCAGGAGAAAAGTTATTGCAAAAATATATGTTGATCCCTAGACAATTTTGATGTGTGTAGATAAATTTTGCGATTTAACAAAGGAATTTTCTCGGTTCAACAGCCTCTTGCTTATATAATTTGAAATTGATCGCCTGGTCAAAATGGTCAATAAGGCGAGATAGAGCACCGACAACTAGCAAGTACGTACTAGCAACTGTAATGGTACTTGAGTTATTGTTGTAATCAAGCCAAACATAAGGCACAAGACACACAACAACATGGTCTAGGGATATATAAAACTTTTTTAAATAACTTAAAAAGTACTGGCCTTACAAAAAAACTATTAATGACAGATTATAAAAACATTATTATGTTCTTTTTTTAAATTCCAATTTGTATATAAAAGGTTTTGTTTTAAGATGAAATTCGCATTCATTGAATTTCTTCCAAAGAAGTAAATCTTCACAAACTTCTAACTTGATTAAAACTCCATAAATTTCTATAAATCTTTGTCAAACGCATCTCCGGTATTCATTTAATCATGCCACGTAGTCACTTTACCAGGAACGAAATGTTAAGAGCAGTGGGCATGATTCAAGCTGGTGCTACCCAAATTGCGGTTTCAGAAGCCATAAGGACCAGTCAGAGTGTTATATCCAGGTTTTGGTCACGTTATCGTGTCACGGGGGAAGTGGTGGAACGGCACCGAGGTCGCATCAACGCATTACAACACATGTACAGGACCGATTCATAGTAAATGCTGCACGAAGTCAACCAAATGTAACGGCGATGCAATTGGTTCAAAGGCTACAGAGAGAGTATGGTTTGCTGGTAAGCGGTCAAACTTTGAGAAGACGACTGCATGAAGTCAACCTACGTGCTCGTAGGCCACTTCGGGTACCAGCGCTAAGGAGAGGCAATCGAGGAAGAAGATTACAATGGGCTATTGGACACGAAAACTGAAACCATTCTCAATGGTCACTTGTGCTTTTCACTGATGAATCCAGGTTTGGATTTCATCTTGATTCGCGAAGAGTAGGTACGCGTTTGGAGAGAACCTGGACGTTGGAATCGACTGCAGCACCCACAACAAGTTCATGCATATCAAGGTGGCGCGAGTATGGTTTGGGCAGGAATTCGTCTCGGCGGTAAAAAGGACCTCGTTTGGATACAAGGCAATATGACTGCTCTAAAATACCGAGATGAGGTGCTAGAGCCTGTAATCTTGCCCCACAGACAGCAAATGGGACAAAATTTCCAGCTAATACACGACAATGCCCGTCCACATACGGCGCGTATCGTTACAAGTTGGTTACAACAGCATGATATCCAAGCTTTAGACTGGCCTGCACAATCGCCTGACTTAAATCTTATTGAGCATGCCTGGGATATGCTTTAGAAAAGAGCTCTTAGGAATTTACCTGTAGATATTGTGCATGAAAACCAGCTTTTCTTGCATCTTAGCAGGACTTGGGACGGTATTCCACAACAGGATATTGACACCCTTGTTTTGAGTATGCAGAACGGCTGCAGATGTGTCAGGAGAGTCTTAGGTGGATCCACGGATTATTGATTTTAAGTTTTCAACAATTTTAAAAAAAAAATAGTTGTTTTGTTTAGGTTTTGATGTTTCAAAAATAAAGTTAAGATTAAAATTTTGTCTGGGTTTTGCCTCTTCTTCTAAGTTTTTTTTAAATTTAACTTTATCTAAAAGTTCTATTAAACAAGGTTTGTTTTAATGTGTAGGTGTCTTAAAAAAGTTAATAGAATTTTAGTTATTCAGGTTTAATTGAAATATCCCTAGACCATGTCGATGTGTGTATTTGTGATTGTTAAAAATATTTAATTTCAAATACGGTAGAGGTGTTGCTTAAATACAATTTTACGTACCTAACTTGCCGTTTCGGCATAGACGGCATCACATCAAACTTGAAATAGCAATTCAATTAAAAAAAATGAAAACCCCCTACGCAAAATAAAATATATAATTGTCTTTTAACGATTATAAAATTATAATATTAGCACACGTGAAGCTTACATAAAAAATTGAGAGGACGCGATGACATCTAAACAAATTTTAGTAGCTAGAGTGGCCGCTATGTTCACTTCATTTACAATTAAAATTAGCAGAGCATAATATGCCAATATTACATTATTATTATTATGTAATATTGGCTCGATATTTCATAAAACAAAATTTGACAAAAAAACCTTGAGAGAGATAGTTCCTTATGATACATATAAACTTCTCTCTATACGATAGTATGTGGTTTATTTCAGAATCGTTTTAAAGTTTAAAATATATTTAAGTATAAAATATAATTGAACTATAAAGTATACAATAGAAATACGTGTGGTTCAAATGTAAAACCATACGTTTTCTATTGGAAAGAGGCAGTTACGTGTAATTTGTTCCTGTTTTTAATTACTTAGTACGTAAAAACAGAATAATGATTATTATACATTTTAGATTACTAGAACAAAAACTCACTCGGATGGTTTCATCTGAGTTAACTTACATATTTAAGGACTTGTTAGTGGATAAGTTAATTGCGCACTTACATTCCAGTAACTAGAGTCTAGTAACTAGACTCTATTAATCTAAGAAATACCTTTTAACAGCTATCAAAGTTATTTGACTAGGCAATTGATTTAAAAAAATCGATGAATTTTCGTTTTTATAAATTAAATTTTCTTATGAATTACTACAAATTCCTAAAGTCATTGTACTTCTTTAGTAGAGTTACAATGAGAAATAATAAGAATAGGTAGGACATAGGTACGAATAATTTATTTTAACATTAATTATTTATTCATAGAGATTTATGCTTTACCGATTTAGAAAGAATATTTCGACATGTTTTATTCGTTTTCTATACTAATATTATAGAGAGGAAAGATTTGTTCAGAATAAGCTCAAAAACTACTTAGCCGACACCTGATGAAAAGTCATCACCTCCGCCCATAGACAACTGCAACACCTGAGGTGTCACCGATGCGTTGCTTGCCTTTTATTCATTTGTTTATTCATTGCATATCACATTACTTTTCGAGATGTTATTAAGAATCAGTCAGGTACGAGTATACATGTGAAACCCTGCAAGGCATAGCAAGTCAGCGCAGATGGTTTTCGACACAATTTGAATAACATTTACAATATTTAACTAATCCAATCTTAAAATAATTACTTATACATACAACATACATCGCAGAATTAAAATAATTTAAATTAAACATTACCAAAGAAACATTGTCAAAGTACTCTCCCAATGGAATTTTAAATAGGAAAACGCTCTCTTCTTGAAGGCTCCGATGTCATATTCACTTGGAAATACCGCAGCAGCAAGATCATTCCATATCTTGGTTCTACGTGGAAGAAATTAATGCGAAAAACGCACGGTTGTAGGGAGTCATCCACGTGATGAGCATGGAAATTCGAAAGATAGAAAAACTGGAAAAGTTCCCGCTCGAGATCATCATGGTCCGAAATCGATTTTTTCCAGTTTTTCTTTCTTTAGATATGAAAAACAAGCATTGCAAACTGTTAAAATGATCAAAGTAAGAATGGAAATTCGACTTATGGCGTGTCGTGCGATGATGAAATTCAGCCTTTCATTCCCTTGGAAATACCGCCGCAGGAAGATCATTCCATATCTTGGTTCTACGTGGAAGAAATTAATGCGAAAAACTGGAGAAATTCCCGCTCGAGATCATCATGGTCCGAAATCGTTTTTTTCCAGTTTTTCTTTCTTTAGATATGAAAAACAAGCATTGTAAACTGTTAAAATGATCAAAGTAAAAATGGAAATTCGACTTAAGGTGTGTCGTGCGATGATGAAATTCAGCAACAGGTATAAGGTCATGCAATTTCTCTGAACAATTGTATAGACGGTAGAAAATGCAGAGCGATGCGACGTCTCTCCGTAGGGCCAAAGGATCGAGCGGCTCTCCGCTGTATGCGGTCAAGAGGACGGAGAAGATACTGGGGTGCTCCAGCCAGCCCAAAGATGGCAGCAGTACTCCATGATGCCTTACTTGTGCCTTGTAAAGTTGAAGGCGCTGAGACGGCAAGAAATACTGCTATGCTTTGTTTAGCACTCCAGTTTTTTTAAGCCAATTTGACTTTACCCTCCCGATGACTGCAGAGCTGCACATCACTCGTAATGACAACGCCAAGGATTCCGATGCTAGGCCTGATACTCAAGGACACTTCTCTCAAACTTAAGACATGTGACAAATGGGGCTTTATTCGCGGTAAATGCGCAGAGTTGTGTCTTACCGGGGTTGAAACAGACAATGTTATTTTGACCCTATTGTAAGACCTGGTCAAGGGATGCCTCAACTACAGACACAAGCTCTCTTCGGTTTTCGTCAACTGCGGTCTTGGAGATATTGCGTTGGCCAAAGTAGGTACAGTGCGTCCCCAGTGCTTTCATATCATTTATGTGCAGGATAAACAGGGTCGGAGACAACACACAGCCTTGTGGAACGCCAGCATTAACGGACATGGAGTCGCAGCATGAGCTGTCGAAAACGACTTTGATGCTTCGCCCTGAAAGGAAGTTTGCGTTGCGATCCACGTGCATAATCCCTTGGGAACCCCATATGATGGAAGTTTAGCTAGGAGCGCTTTGTGCCAGACCCGATCAAAAGCTTTCGCTATATCCACGCTGCGCACTAGCACCATCGCTAAAGCCTCGCCCTTGCTATCAATAGCTTCAGCCCAGCGGTGGGTGAGTAGAACCAAAAGATCACCTGCAGAGCGACCATGACGTAAGTCATACCATATAGCCATGGTCGCTAATCAGGTGGCCTTCCAAGTACCGCAAAAGCTGAGCATTGAGCTGAGCATTGCTTTCCAGTAACCCGGTATAGTGTACAGGGACTTACAGGGTTATGTACTCCTCGCAGGAGGCCTGATAAAGATAATGGTCCATGACGAAACGAATTCCATAAAAGAAGTAGATACTTCTATCCATTACAAAACTAATCTTTGAAGGCCGCGCGGTCGATGTCACCACCATAAATGATAATTGATAAGGTATTAAAGTGGATGAATGATATCGAAACTAGACATTACATTTAAAAAAAATCAAGACTTAAGTTAGCTAATGATCCGCGGCTTGTCACCTGCGCATCGCGGCCTGTCGGGGCCGCATCGATAGATGTGGCAGCGATCAGCCCACTGCTTAGTTAAATATTGCGGGCTATGTTATGTAGTGTTGCCCAAAATCGGTCTTGGTCTTGCAGTCTTGGTCTTGTTCTTGCATTTTTGCAAGACCAAGACCAAGACCGCCTAATTTTAGCAAGACCAAGACCAAGAGTGACCGTGCAAGACTTGAGCAAGAACAAGACTAAGCCTGCGAGACTCTTGCGTCTTGCAGTTAGGACTGAGTGTCTTTTCAGGGAGTATACTGTATAGGAGTTCGGTTATATGCTTAGGGACTCTATGAGACGAAAAAAATATAAAAAACTGTGCTGTCGAAGGTGAAGGTGGTGGTAATTAATATATAGTAAGGTACTTTAAGTAACGGTACTGTCAAAGCTATTGTGTACTATTCTGTACTATTCTGTAATTTAATTTGTATTGCATTTTATTTTTTCATTTAAATAAATGGTAAATAGTATAAATTGTGTAACTCTTTTATTCCATTTCATGGTGAGGGTCTCTCAATCTCTTTCTAGACATATAACGTTTCTAAAATTGTTAAAGTTAAAAGTCAAGTTTATGTCATTAATTTGATTTTTATATGTTTTAACCATGTTTTAGCACACGTAAGTGCACGTAAGCTTATTATATGTAAACGTTTATTGAGAAACAGACTGACAACTGACAACGGTAGATGTCGGTAGATTGAACGGTAGGAACGGTAGAACAGAACACGGTAGATAGATCTATTAGTTATAGCATGCATCGGCACGGATCGCATAGGTCGTGGGTTCAAACCCTACCCGGTGTCAGTTTTTTTTTTTTATTATTATCCCACGAAGATTATTAGAACCCAACGTAAATAGGTAGGTGGTGAGTCTTCCGCTGTTAGCCGGGTTGTTTTGGGTTTTTATATATGGTTGGTCTTCACTATGGCTATGATAATTCAAGCTCAAAATGTAACTACTCTGTTACGTTGTTCTAAGATACCGGGTAATAATCAAATAACTTCCGAAAATGATATGGCATACACAGTGAGTGATGTAGTAACTATCCAAGAGAAAATTAGATTTTTTCAAATAACTTTACTTTAAAGGTTTTCATACAAAAAATACTGACCGTTCAAGTGATTTGTATGATGACCTTGAAATTAAAGTTAGCTAAATAAATTTATTTTCACTTAGATAGTTTCTACATCACTTAGTGAGTACTTATGCCATATCGTTTTCGAAAGTTATTTGATAATCACCTGTATAAATTAAAGTTTAATAATTATCAATAGGCTAATAGGTAATTGCAAGACTTGCGAGACTCTTGCTGCAAGACCAAGACCAAGACCAAGACTGGGAGTGCAATACCAAGACCAAGACCAAGACTAGGTGTGTTGGCGCAAAACCAAGACCAAGACTGGCTAAGTCTCGTCTTGTTCTTGCATTTGGGCAA
This sequence comes from Udea olivalis, assembly GCA_947369235.1. NCBI lineage: Eukaryota > Metazoa > Arthropoda > Insecta > Lepidoptera > Crambidae > Udea > Udea olivalis. The sequence continues at coordinate 9,506,127 of OX376341.1, read as the reverse complement.
CACTAATGTTATGTGTGTATGGGTACTTGTGCTGGCTTTGCACACCACCATGGTGACGTAAAAGCCTGTGTACTAATAGGTGCTTCCGTGACCTCCCCTGCGCACTTTATTGGGGTCCGGTCCAGCGCACTGTGGTCTTGTGGTCATCCTCTCCCACGATATTGTAGTTATTTTTCCCAGCATCGTATACTTTTTATGTATATGCAACCGCTATACAATTTTAGCCCAAAGTGCAGCGTCGCATCGAATAGTTGTTCCTCCTGAGAAGATGGCTACAGAAGCCGGTGCGTGCCAGTACTGCCAGTAGAACTAAGACGCGTGTGCTTTCGCTATTCTTAACCGTCATCATCATCGGTGCGGTCTATCCCGCCATTCTTAACCGTATTATTTATACCTTATCTACTGTTTTTTATAAATTGTAATGATAGTCACGAAAATGTCACTAAAGGTAGTTAAATCTTAGCATGCTTTTTTTAAGCATGCTACTAAATATGTATGCTCAAAGTGTAGAAATTTAACACACATACTTTTTAGGCGAGGGTTTCTGTTACTGAAAGAATTTTCACAATCAGCGGGGCTTAGATGCGCGCTCACGAGAAGAGCAGACAGAAAAATCTCCATACAATTTTTGACATTTCTCTATTTTGTCTACTGTCCCTAGCATTGTGACATAATATTTTGTATGTTCAATTTTGTTGACAGATCCTAACATGGCGCCTTATTTTTCTTGGTTGTGGTTTAGTTATTTTTTTGTCTCTTTTGGCCTTATAGGTAGGTATTATTTCCAAAAAACTTTTGTAAACGGGCCTCACCCTAAAAATACCCATTGAGTGAGATTCGCATTGAGTTACGGGACCTGTATATTCCTAATCGCTTCAAGAACAACAATTCCTTGCAGTCTAAAAAACTACTATGCTTAATACAAATACTTCTCTTCTTTTGTTAGTTAATTCCTGACACCAGGGTTGCCTGGAAGAGATCGCTTCCTGGTGATAATGCCGCATAAATTGTACTAGACTAAGTTTTTAGTTTAAACAGTACTTCCTAATGTAATTATTTTATTGTTAGATAAACAGTAAAGTATATTTACCTTATCTTTATCAAGTTACTATTTAAGATTTGTACTTCAACTTATATCTTTATTTTAAACTTTTCCAGCACAGCGCAAAATAAACACCGAACTGACTATGTTTTGTCTCTAAGTATAGTTTTAAATCAAAGCATAACTTAAATACAATACAAGGGGGCATACTTATTATGAATTTAACTGTCACTTTCACTAGGCACAAAGGGTTAACTAAATTTTCTTTTTTTTGACATGGACGGTATTACAACAATAACAACTTTGTTATATTCTATGTGTAATATAATTTAGACATTATTTTGCAGTAACATCTGTAGGAAAGTAAAAGCTCCGAAGACAACAACGAAAACAGTAAAAATTAAAATGTAAGAGATTAAGCAGAAACATAAGGGATAGGTTTTATGCTCACCGGATTGATGTAGATAATTGTACTTTAAACACGAGTAAAAACTTCTCGTAGATCTTTAGACTAATTTATTTTTATAATAAAAATGATGAGCAAATAGGTACGATTTCTTCTCGTTTTGGCTTACACAAATTTTATTGACATTTTCAATTTGACAATTTTGACAAAGGAAATCTATCATAATTCCTAACCAGTCAGAACTTCGAAAGAACTGTTTGTTATTTTTTATTATTATTATTTAAGAAAGTCAGTATTTACTTAAGTATCACATTAGAGCGTGGTTTGTAACAATTGTTGAAAATAAAGTTAAGCAAAATTAAAAGAAAAGGCTTCATCTAAATAGGCCAAGTACATGTTTCACGTAAAAAAAGTGTCAACTGTCAAAACCTGACAGCTCAGTTTGACTGATTGACACCAACCAAAGCGCAGACACTTTTTTGTTGCTTTTTGGTTGTTCGCCTTGTCTGGCCCAACAAAATAAATATTTTCTGTACATACAAACAGATGATACAATTAATGTTTTGTTCATGTTAGTCGCAAATATATTCCTCTCTAATTTTGTTAACTAAACTGCGTAGAACATAAATAATGTAAATTTAAGGAACTAACTTGATAATGGTGAGTAATATTTTGTTTGTCACTTCTTTTTGGTGCGTGGTTACAGTTTTTGTTTAATATAGTACCAACTTCTCGAGAATTTATATTTTTATAATTTCAGAGTTATCAGGATGAGGCTGGCGTTTACGTGGGATCTTTTCCCAAAGATTTTAGTTACGGGCCCTTTGAACAGAATGGGGAGGGAGATAACACGTCATTGGAAGAGGATCACAAACCTCGAATACTGTTAATGGGCCTAAGAAGGTATTAATGATTAGTAAACCATATAATTTTGGTGTATGTAACAAGGGATTAATATCTGTCTAAAATTTCAGATCTGGGAAATCATCTATACAGAAAGTTGTTTTTCACAAAATGTCCCCAAATGAAACACTCTTCTTAGAATCTACAAACAAAATAGTGAAGGACGATATAAACAATAGTAGTTTTGTGCAATTTCAAATTTGGGATTTTCCTGGACAAATTGATTTTTTTGATCCTTCATTTGATTCAGAGACAATATTTGGGGGCTGTGGAGCATTGGTATTTGTCATTGATGCCCAGGTAACCCAATGATATTTAATACCCTAATGAAATCTCATAATACAGGGTAATAATTAGGATATGCCCCTGTCTATGTGGCCACCAGTCAAGTGGATGCTTCGTTAAATGGTTATCAACTGTAAAATAGTGAATGTCACAATACATTTAACAATTATTTGTAAATTATCAATAATAACTAGTCATCATTAATAATAATTTACTACCTTATCATTATGGAAATAATGATATTGACCACTTAAACCAGTTGTTAATGGTAATTCACCACTCTCTTCTGCAAAAGTAAGATAAAAGTATCTTGGTAAAAGATACCTGTTGTAGTATGAAGAGAGAGCATTATAATATTTTTCTTTTATAGGATGACTACCAAGATGCGCTGGACAAATTGCAGCTTACGGTTACTAAGGCATACCGAGTGAATAACAATATTAAGTTCGAAGTTTTTATTCATAAGGTACTTGTTCATTATTTACCTACCAAACTTTTGCAATTATTTTTAGCACCATTGTCCAATAGTATATGAATAAATACTTCTTTGACAGGTTGATGGTTTAAATGATGATTACAAGATGGAATCACAAAGGGACATTCATCATCGCGCTACTGATGATCTGGCTGAAGCTGGCTTGGAGCATGTACACTTGTCTTTTCATTTAACTTCAATATATGATCATTCAATTTTTGAGGCTTTCAGCAAAGTAGTGCAAAAGTTAATACCTCAACTTCCAACTCTGGAAAATCTTCTGAATATTCTCATATCTGTAAGTAAAATATGGTCCACTCAGCAACATTGTCGGTCTGCTACGCCCACCCATATTCTGGGAATGTTTTTAGTTCCTAAAAATTCCAATAAACTGAAGAAATTCCTTAGCTTTTACTTTTTTTAACTATTGTATTTACAATGATAAGCAAATCAATCCCATTTATATTTAATCCTAAAATATCTAGAAAAATAAAATTGTTTTTTGAGCATCTCTTAAATGTCTTGGGTCTAGGTTTAGGTAATTATGTTTATCAAACAAAGATGTTGCTGTGTATGTTCCTATATCGTCAAAAATCCTCTGTTACAGAATTCTGGGATTGAAAAAGCATTTCTCTTTGATGTGGTATCCAAAATTTATATTGCTACTGATAGCTCCCCTGTAGATATGCAAAGTTATGAGCTGTGCTGTGATATGATTGATGTTGTTATAGATATATCCTGCATCTATGGGTAAGTTTTAATAATTGGGCCTAAAAAAGTTGTTGAAGCTTTCAAGTAAGAATGGATCTTATTCTGTTGTAACTGTGACTAATGGATGGATGACTCATCATATTTTATTTTATTTACAGAATGGTAGACGAAACGGAAGCTAACACGTTCAACAGTCAGAGTTCCAGTCTAATTAAGCTGAATAACGGCACTGTTCTTTATCTGCGTGAAGTTAACAAATTTCTTGCGCTCGTCTGTATCTTGCGAGAGGAAAACTTTCAAAAGCAAGGTACATTCTTATAATCTAGTGAATACTAATAGCTACTGTTCACGTAGGCGTAGCTGCGTAGACGCATATTCGTCATAATTAATACGCTATAGTTCGTAAGAAATAGGATGATTGGAATGACACATAGATTTATTATCTATCGTGAATAAAAAAAACTGACATAACTTTGTACCGACGGCAAATGAGTGACTACACTTGTTGTAATATTCAAACGCTAAGAATCATTCCAATTTGTCGTGTTTTGTTATTCTAAATGGTGCTTTATATAAGCATATTTTATAAAACGAGAGCTGTTGCACATTTTATACAAATTCATCATACGTCATATTACTAATATTTTAGAGATGGGACACATCAATAGTTGCTCATCAATGCAATACAACTATAATTTATTTTATTTTTGTTTTTATTTATTATTCATGAAAAAGTAAACCCTTCAGGTGCTTTCACACTGCGTTTATAAAACGTTTTAAAAGGTTGTTTACATAGCAAACTCCGAAAACGGAGTAGCAGCGCGCTGCTTGCAATTTGTAATGTAGGTAGGTATGCTAAACGGGGCGCGTAATACCGAAGTATACAAAAGACCGATTTTTTTATAACACCGATGAACATGAAAATGAGATGGTTATTTGGCTGAATTTTCAAAACACCGAAAGTTGACTTGACAAAAAGTTTGAAATCTCGAAGTAACAATCAATTCAATAACGGTAAAAAGGAAATGAAAATAAATGTTATTGAAAATCGACTCATTTGACGCCGTCTCCACGTAGTTTTGTCTTTCCTACCCCTAGAGTGTAATTCAGAGCCGCGTAGGCGCGTAGGGGCGAGGCGGCCCGCTAGTTGAGGAGCTGTGAGGAAGCCGCCGAAGTTGCGTCGGTGAGCGGGAGCACGCATGAAACCGCCGGAGCCCCGCAGAGCCGGAGCCATAACATACATGCTGCATTGCTGCTGCTAGCAATTAATCTATATCTTTCGGTATTTCGAACATCGCTATTTCTCAGGGCTGCGAACTTTCGTGATTTCGAACAGCGGTATTTTAACTGTCGGTTTTTTGAACTTCAATACGTACACAGCTAAACGTTTGATTCTGGTTTATTTCGGCTTCTTATATATTTTTCTTTTCAGGTGTAATAGATTACAATTTTCTATGCTTCCGGGATGCGATCACCCAAGTGTTCGAGTTGCGCAACAAATGCCAAACCGCCATCTCGATGTCGCGAGTGAGGTCAGGCACGCCGGAGCCGCTGCCCAACGGCGCAGCCGACTCCGTCGAGAGCGTTTCGGATCAATCACAGGTGCAGTCGCCATAGCACACATTCTCTTGTAACATACCCATATCCAACTTTTTGCCTATGTAGCCATGTGATTAGAAATCATTTATGTACATTTATATTGTTTTAAAGATTTAAAAATAAAGTATAACTATGTTTTTAAGGTTTTTTTTCACTTTGTCTTCGACCTCGATGCTATGATTAGAAAAAGTGAAAAAGATTGGGTTTAAGGTGCTAAAACCAGGAGCATTTTCCTGGAATGTAAAGATACAGAGTCGAGCATTACATCAGTGAGGGAGGAGAACAGAGCATTACAGTGCGCAAACTGTAATGTTACAAATTCGAGCATTACGTTGGTGAGGGAAGAGCACCGACCATTACAGTACGAACTTGATAATACAATGTGTAATGTTTTGATAAAACTCTCCCCTGAAGTTTTGTAAGGCAGTATTTTAATGTAATGGTCAAAATCAAATCTCAAATCTGAAATATACATTACAGGCATAGATACAGGCGAATGTTCGTCATGCCAGGGAGGCAGTTCTGAAATGTTACGTTGTTATGTTATTACAAGAAAATGCTCCAGGTGAGGGACCACCTTTAGACATTTTTCGTACTTTTAAAATGTACCTACTCTGATTTTTTTTAAATATTTTTTACAAATACAAATAAACTTTATTGTGAATCACAGGTATAACAATAATGTTCAGATCATACTTTAAGAGTCTCACTGGGTTCCGCCTCACAGGCATACAATAGTAACAATTTTAATCCGAATGTCAGAATTTATTACAAAGTAGTCAATTAAAAATAATAATAATAAAGTAATTAGATAGGTATGTCAAGAAGTAAATAGAACTCATTTAAATTAAGTGAATTCAAACAAATTGTCAACAAATCGGACTACAATCTGTATCGTAGCAAGCTGCCGTCGCATAAAAATTCAGTGATAGCGTAATAGCACTTTAGAATGAGAAAATCATGGAGTTCCGTTTTAAATATGGTTAAATCATTAATATTGCGAATACAGTCTGGAAGTTCATTATACATACGAGGAGCATTACAAAACATACTTAGGTGTAACAAAGCCGTTTTATTCGGCATTAAACAAATCTTATTTTTATGACGTTCACGCTTGTGAAAAATTGTATAAATGTTTGTTACTTTTCACGAAAATGCAACATTCGAGGATGTATAAACAAGGAACCGTTAAAAGCTTTAGCCTCATGAAGTGCGGCTTACATGAATCTGTCTGGCTCAAATTATACATGGACCGAATACACTGTTTTTGAGCTCTGAGAACATCATCTTTGTCGGTAGTAGTATTTCCCCAAAATATAATTCCGTATCGTAATGTCGATGCCACGTAGCCATGATAGGCCGTCAGCAAAGCAGACTCATTTGAAATTTATCTCAAATTGCGTAATGCGTATGACAATTGGCTTAACCTCTTGCAAATATATTCAATATGAGTTTTCCATTTAAGCGTGCTGTCAATATGTAATCCTAAGAATTTGGTGGTCCTTGTTTCGGTTACCGGTTTACCAGCGTAACTTACACGCAAATCAGTTGCGTTAGTGTTCATTTGTTTAAAGTTCATTGTCAATGTTTTTTCTAGATTTATTTTCAAATTATTATTATTAAGCCATTCTATAACCGATGTCAACGTTGTATTTATGTCAAGATTTAAATTTGCGATTGTATCATTACTTAATATTATGGTGCTATCGTCTGCAAACAATGTCATATGATGTTTTGTAGCCGAAGGTAAGTCGTTAATATGAACCAAAAACAACAATGGTCCCAGAACGCTGCCTTGGGGTAGGGTCACCGGGTAAACGGTGGGTCACTTTTTTTTGAACACTCACATCTCTCAACCTACCATTCAGATTGGCTTGAAATTGAGTTTGATGGATTGTGTATTTCATTAACTTTCAGAATATGCCTAAATCATTATTCTCCAATAGGGGACAGTAGAGTAATCAGGGTTTTTTTAAAAAGACAGAATTGACTCACTGTGTACACTGGGTGGTGAACAATGAATCACCCCCTGGTACACAATGGGTCTAGGGGTTTGACTAGTAAATTATATATTTAATAAAAAAACTAAATCGGCATTATGCTTTAGGCACCTTGAATCTTAAAACTTGTACAGATAATATTTTATTTAGTTTTCACTAGCATGAAATTATTATTTTTTTGTTAAGGCTCTGCACTTCTCATAAAACATTAAAAATAATATGAAATTGCGATTAAATGGATTATCACGCATTACAATTTTAACAATTCTACATAGTTTAAGTTCGACGTATTAGTTGATTGTCGTTGTTTATATAAGACTGTGGCGGTTCAATTGAAATTTTGCAGGACGCATGCTGGATCAGCTAGATTAAAAATAAAAATCGACTTTCTGTCGTATTATTAAAATTAGAAAAATTATCAAACAATTTCTTTCAACTAAATATGTTTTAACAAAGTATTGTTTTAAACTTTCGTGGTCACTAAGATTAGAATAGTTATTATAATAGTCACGGAATTTCTACAATGTAACTTTTTGTTTTCTAGTGTCCGATATTTCGGCACTTTTGCAAGTGCGTATACGTGACATGTATATGCCACTATTGCCAGTGTAACAGAGTAACTACGTGATTATGGCACTTGCAACAGTGCCGAAATATCGGAAACTCGAAAACAAAAGGGTACATCGTAAAAATCCCGTAACTAATAACTATTCTAAGGTTCTAACAATTTATAGATAGCGACTATTCGTAAACGGTTCTCTGACTGACGAACTTAAAATTAAATAAAAACTTTTACTAACCTAGAAAAAAATAAGGAACAGACAGGAGATCAGTTGATAATCTGCTGCCCTCTTTCTAGCAAAAAAAAACAGCCATTTTCTTAATACCTAGTAAATATTAAAAACTTAACACAACGAGAGATCGCAATAAAATCGTTTGATAGGAACATTAATCAAATTCTCATAAAATCGACAGTTACGCTTACTGAAAGAAACATCCAATCACTTTCAACTTTAACGGATATTTAAATTGCTCAGGTCAACGCAAAAGGTAAGATATGACTGCTGACGAGCAGTACTACCGCTTGAGGTAGGAGTTGGTAATAAAAACTTAATATTATCATCCTTGACATAGGCTAAGTCTGGAGTATTTGGCATGGAAAAACGTCCTCTCTTGTGTCTCAAATAGCTTACATAGAGCTCGATTTTATCATTTCGTTCTTCTAGTACCTTAGCAACATAGTACAACAATTGTCTTTTGGACGCAAATTCTACTAAAACAAATTCTCCTTCTCTTGGCATTCTTGGCAAAGGCTTCATCAGCGACTCTTGCGTAATACTATTCTCTTTATTTTCTTCGTCACTCAACCAGCTCCCTTCATCTGGTGAGTCATCACCTAAGACAAATTCACAATCCTCCTCTGAATCGCTTTTGAGAACTTTCCTTATAACTTTCTTATTAGTAGATTGCGTAACATTCTTTCTATTAATAGCCTGTTTGTTTTTCTTAATCTCTTCCTTCACCGGTGTGTCAGTTGCAATAAAGGATCTGCCCAATCGCCTTGGCTTTCTTTTATTTTTCCTTGCGGCCGCTTTTAAAGGTTTCTGGAAATCATCTGGTGTAATAAGCCTGGCAGATAAATTTTCTCTGTCATGCAATAAACTGGCAGAAATTTCATCAGTGTCTTGTATAACTACTGATGGTGTATCTCCACAGGATGCAGGCTGCTCAGCAGGATGTGAGCAAAGTGGATAGTTATCTTTTGATTGAACTGAAGTAATTGCATTTTCAGGTTCGCTCATTGCTACCAAACACAGTTGAGAAAAAGAAAGTGGGGTTGTAGTGCCAACTCCTGAAGTTGATGCAACAGGCACTAATGCTGCACTTGCGCTCAGGTCTAAATATCCAAAAATCGATTCTTGAATAGTGTTTATTACAGAGGGACTTGGAGTTTCTTCATTACGATTGAACAAATAATTAAAAATGTTTTCCTCTTCTAGGTTTGGCAAATCTTTATCAGTGTCGACGATGGAAGCTGAAAGAAAGAAAAACATTAGTATGTTTGGAGCCAAGATAATTAAAGACAATGGTCATTACTTGCTATAACTGATTACAATTATGGTGACTGTATACGTACTTGTCGGTTCGTCAACAGCGGGCCTATTAGTGACGCTGCTCGGCATAAAATCTTCATCAGAGAAAATATCTCTGTCGAACGGGTAGATGCCGGTTTTCTTAAAAGAATTCTTTATATTGGTTGGCGTCATCGCTTTATCTGAAGCTATACCAACTAGTGCTCCAATTTCATATATTGTTACTGGAGACCCAGGATTACGCATCATACACGATTCCATTGCAGACGCATAGTATGATTTGAATGGTCCGTGGATGCCAACGTCTAAAGGTTGAAGTTTGGCTGAAGTGTGTGGGTGTAAGGTAAGCACAGTCACCCCCGATTCGTTGGCCAAATCAAGTGCTTCGATTGACAAATGCGATTCGTGGTTATCCATAATGAGGACTGTTGGAAGGTCTTTCGTAGATCCTGACCGTTGCACAAAATGCTTCATCACCTCTATGAAGGTCTCGGTATTCATCCACCCACTTGGAGAAGCGAGGATAAGTGAACCAGGTGGTGTTCCAACTGCCATGCGTGGATTTACCTTCTTGCGTGGGAATACCAATGCCGGAGGAAGTGCAACACCTCCCGCACTTATAATGTTACAAGTGGTGACGAGCGTACCTTTTTCTCCGCTTTGACACTTTGCATACATTTCTTTTCCCCTTTTGAGCTAACACTTTAGGATTTTTTTGGACAGTGCTTGTAGCAGTTTCATCCAGATTATAAACCCGCCATCTGCAAAAGCTGGACTACGACTAAGCACATTTTCGAGGTTGTCGAAAAATATTTTAACGGTTTCTTTATTGAATGCTGTTGCTCGTGCTAGACTGCAGTTTTCAGGTTTACGCAATGACATTTCTGGAAATCGCTCACGAAACCCTCGGAACCAATCTATGCCAGCTATTTTATTTGTTTCCCAACTATCAGGAACTTGTATATTATTTATTTTTGCCATTTCATAAGCTATTTGGCGGCAATCTCTAGCAGTAAGACCATAAAACATCAAGGCGCATTTTTTATAATAATCACATAAGGCCATCTCATGTTCAGCCCTGAATATTTTTCTAACGGAATAATTTGGTGTCAAGCGGTCAAGATTTTCTTTTTCGTTGTATCTTTGTAAAGTGGAAAAAGGAATGTTATGCTCTGCAGCTACTTTTCTGATGCTTTTTCCTGATTTTATGGCATCTAATGCCATTTGCATTTGATCCTCAGTATGAGTACCTATTTTTCTTTCGGTTCTATTCCTCCCCATTCTGTAACGTAATCATCATCAAAGTTTAACGTAAGTAAGTACCTTCTGTACCCACTATAAGATTATGGTGAGTATAACTATAGTAAAAGAATAGAAGTAGGTTGTCTTCATACTACGCTTCGAGCGCGGTTTTTGTATGCGAGTGCGCCTGTTCTATGTCCGTACCTACGCGCGTCGCACGCACACACTAACAAAGTCTAGGGTAGCTCGTGGGGCGACAGTCGTGGCTGCGCCGTGCGTAAATTTTTATTTAGTGTGCCTGTACAAGTACGTCCTATAATATTCAAGCTCAAAAATTGCTACAAATAGTATGCGTAAATATTTCAGTGATTGAATATGGATGTCTTATTAAGAACTCATCAAATCCAGAATTGTCTTTTATTTTCCTATGATTTCTTCACATTACAATAAGTGTAATCGGATACGATTTGTAGGTCAGATCACTACTCACTACGCCCCCTACCATTAAAATTAGGGTTTAACATTTTTTTTGAACTAAACTAAAGGCTATGATTAAACTTAGCAGTTGTATATAGGTAGTAGTTTTGGTATGTTAAAAATTGATCATAAATAAATTGAAAGGGATCATTGAATAAATATTGAGCAGTCAGTGAAATAACTAAAAAGGGCAGTTATGTTACGTGTGGGCATTTAACAAATCGGAATAAGCTGGCAGGCTATAGCAATCTAAGCAATTGAGTGTGTAACGAGAAAAATAAAGAAAAAAATAGTGTGTTTTATGATTTACCTGGATTCAGCAAGTTTAATTATGATAATGGAAATTATATTAGCGCTGCATTTTTGACGATTGTATAAACTACATGCAAGAGCCCTACGTGTTTAGGAAACTATCGCACGGTGGGGGCCCGACTTGGCTTACTTCTATCCTTTTATTATGGTTTAACCAAACAATAACAATAAACAAGTGTTATCATCTATTAGCAGAACCATGCACATCGCCTTAACAAAAAGTACACAGTGATTCGCGACCCACTATGTACACAGTGAATCAGACCCAATCTTGACCATAGGACCATTTTTAATACAAACAAGAAATAACATGCTAAGAACGAAGAGCTAGTTAATTTTAATTGTGCTATACTATAGCATACTAACAAGGCATTGGTGCGATAGTACAATTTTATCGATATCTATAATAAGTTAGGAATTATAAACAAAATACCAACTCACATTTTAAAAACTTTTAGTCGTGTCTCAGCAAAATCAAGCGCCAAACGTCTTACGATGAACGCAGCGGCACGGGAACTGGGCGAGAGTGTATCGCGTGCGGGGGAGCTCCCTTGAGCGGACAAGCGGCGGCGGTACCTATAGCGGTTTCGTCAATACGTGCCTGACCCACTGTACCCAACTGACCCACCGTTTACCCGGTGACCCTACTCCATATTGCACTTCTCTAAACTCCCGATTGATGTAGTACTTCAGTTTGCGACTTTATGTGTACTCTACTTATCTGAGTTGCTTGTAGACGGTTTGACAGTTATGACTTTATTAAACTATACATATTACCTCTAACACCATACCGCTCTAATTTGTTTAGTAATATGTTATGGTCCACGCAGTCGAGAGCCCTAGACATATCCATATACAAAGCAGCAGTAGGTATCCGGCGATCCATATTTCCTAAGATTTCATATAAAAAGTTGTTTTCGTGATGTTTTCTGCAGCTAAGATGGATTAGTAATTACTGCCTGGGTTTGTTACCTAAATATCCTCTGTATATTTTAGATCCTCAAGAAATTAGGTTCTAAAGAAGAAATGTCAATAAAAAAAAACGCAGTTATAAAATCCATACAAAATAATATTAAAATAAATCATATAAGACGAGTATCATAATACAAATTACTAGAAGACGGTTTCCTACAATTACACGGATATTCGCTAGTCTCAGCCGAAGTGGCGGACGGTAGCGTGCGGAAGGGCGGGCGCAGCGGGCGCGCGGCGGCGGCGGCCAGGCGGTCGGCGCTGGCGCACGGCTCGGCGGGCCGCAGCCGGCGCTCGCGCTCCACGCGCAGCCGCTCCACGCGCTGCGCGTGCGCCACGCTGCGCTGCAGCCCCGCGAGGCTGTCCGTGCGCGCCGGCAAGCGCTCCAGACTGTTCGACACCTCCCCGACCTCGGCGGTGTCCGTATCCACGATCTCTTTGTGATCCAATATCATACCTATATTCATTTTAAAATTGGCCGACCCATCTCTGAATATTAGATATACAGTCGCCTGGTCTAAAACTCGCAACGAAAAACACTCATTAATTTTAAGCGCTTTCATTTTTATCTGAAATGGTTTAAACTTCTGTGTCAACTTCTTGCTTTTCTCTTTTATGAAGTTATCAAACTCTATAGCGAGCATCTCCTCGTTGTCCGGTCGCGCTTTGTTGTCTCCCGCCCCGCCAAGCTTGACAATGTCTGGGTCTTTGTGTGGCATTTGCGTGTCTATCATGACTTGCTGTAAAACTGGAGGATCATTCAAAGTATGCCACTTCCAATGAGAAACGGGACCGATGGCTCGATCCAACACGACTCCTTCTGTCTGATTATATTTCAACCTTCAAAACAAAAAAACAATACAGTTTAAATTACATCGCCAATTCAAAATCCTAGATTTAATTAAGTAACAGAAGTTTATAAAACGAGGGCGGGTCAATAAGTCCGTGACTTTTTGAATTTCTGACCTCTTTACTGAAAAAACAACACTACTCCTGTCAACAGGCATCTGTCAGTGGACTCCTATCAAAATTTGAACTTGCTGCGTCAGTTAGTTTGTGTTTGACAGCTATCTTTATCAGACTACCCAGTAATTTGAGGAAAAAATGGAAAAAAGTGAATTTCGTGTGCTTTTTAAGCATTATTTTTTTGCGAAAAAAAACCATTACCGAGACCAAGGCTAAGCTTGATAAATACTATAGGGACTCTGCACCATCGATTTCAATGGTAAAAAAGTGGTTTACTGAATTTCGTTGTGGCCGTACAAGCACTGAAGATGCCGAACGTCCTGGACGCCCAGTTGAGGTCTCTACACCCGAAACAATCGAAAAAACTCACGATATGGTGTTGGCCGACCGAAGATTGAAAGCGCAAGAGATTGTGGAAGCCGTAGGGATCTCGCATGGCTCAGTGGTTTCAATTTTGAATGATCACTTGGGCATGAGAAAGCTTTCCGCAAGATGGGTGCCGCGTTTGCTCACAGTCGACCACAAACGCAATCGTGTAACAACTTCACAGGAAGGTTTGGCGTTGTTTAATCGCAATATGTAGTTTTTGCGCCGTTTTGTAACCGTGGACGAAACATGGATCCATCACAACACAGACACACAAGGGTTTCTAAGAGTGAATCGGCGCCAAAGAAGGCCAAGGTGGGTTTGTCAGCCAATAAAGTTATGGCAACTGTTTTTTGGGATGCACGTGGGATAATCCACATTGACTACCTTCAAAAGGGAAGAACAATCAATGGGGAATATTATGCCAACTTATTGGACCGCTTCAATGACGATTTGAAAAAAAAACCGACCTCATTTGGCCAAGAAAAAAGTTCTTTTCCACCAAGACAATGCAAGGGTGCACACATGTGCACCCTTGCATTGTCAGTTGCCTTGGCAAAAATCCATGAATCTATGAATTGCTCCCTCATTCGCCCTATTCTCCAGATTTGGCTCCGAGTGACTACTTCTTGTTCCCAAACCTGAAGAAATGGCTTGGTGGAAAAAGATTTGACTCCAATGATGAAGTCATCTCGCAAACAAAGGCCTATTTTGAGGACCTCGACAAATCATATTTTTTGGAAGGGATTAAAAAATTGGAGAAGCGTTGGACAAGAACGGCGAAGTGTATAGAGCTCAAGGGAGACTACGTTGAAAAATAAAATGATTTATTTATCAAAAAATCTGTGTTTTATTCCAAAAGTCACGGACTTATTGACCCGCCCTCGTAGTAACAATAACGAATTGTACTTGTCAAATCAACACATACCTTATTTTTCCACTATGATCAAAAACGATGCCGTTTCCGAGATAGTCAAATGTGGCTAGAATTGTAATAGGGCGGGAACGTCCACGCTCGTCCGGTTCTCCGCTGCTGAACACAACAAATCTTTGCTGTGCGTTGGTTTCTGAAAATCGAAGAAATTAGCAATAGTTAATTCCCACGAGCTTTTAGGCGCATTTTATGCAATTCTTGTAGCGATGCCTTCAAAGCCCAGCAGCACCTAGGAGTTCATTATGCAATTACTAAGTAGGTAATTAGTTTACTTTCTTCTTCTTCAAGTTTTCTTCAAACTCAAGGTCACGTTTTTAAGATGTATGTATAGCCTAGAATTTCCCCCGGTTGTGTGCCTCCTGTCAGGCTGTATGGCAGTGAGCTTGTGAGGGTTAACAGTTTTAAATATCTGGGTCATGTGGTCACTCCTGACCTTAGTGACGATAGTGACATAGAGAGGGAGCGTAGGGCGCTGGCTGTCAGAGGTAATATGCTGGCTCGCAGGTTCGCACAGTGCACAGCTGATGTAAAAATCACCTTGTTCAAGACATTCTGTCAATCATTTTACACAGGCGGCCTGTGGTCGGTATATACTCAAAAGTCGTTCAGCGCCCTGCGTGTCCTATACAACAACTTGTTCCGGATGTTGCTGGGCCTGCCGAGATTCTGTAGTGCGTCTAGCATGTTTGCAGACGCACATGTGAACGACTTTCACGCTGTAATGCGCAACAAAATTTCGTCCGTAAGAGGTAGAATGCTCGGCGGGCCCAGCGGCATAACAGAGGCATATCCTTTACAGAGGCACTGGGTGTCCGCCCTTATTAATCCTAAGGCAGACGCAGTATATCGCATCAATTAATTAATATTAGGAAATTGATATTGTATAATAAAAATAAAAAAATATAATAAAAAAATGTTTTAAATGTAATATTTTTTATGATGTTAATGAATTGAATTTGAATTTATTTATTTTTATTATTATTATTATTTTTTTTTGTTTACTTCATGACATTTTTTTTTACTAACGTATTTTTAACGTGTTTTACTAACAACCCTGGATCTAGTTATCTGAAAATAAATGATTTTTTTAATAGCAGTATTTCCTTGGTAAATTACCCATTATAGATAACCCAGCAAAACAGCGTTGTAGGTTGGCTGTGCATAAGTGCATGAAAATCCTACCACACATGCTTGCAAAAAAATAATGCGTACTATTTTACAACTTCAATAAATTATAAAAGTACATACTTACCTACTACATATTTCGTTTGACAACGAGATTACGATAGTCTGTTAGTACCTTCGGCGTCATAGTAATCCAGTGCGAGTCTACCGTTCTTATAGAACCACCGTCCACGTCCGTTGTCATCAAACTCTGCCAACTTCTCACCAGTGTCGTACGTCATCAAGCGCTTGTTTTTGTTGTGCTCGAACCAGTCAAACTCAGGGTGAGCAGGCCGCATGCGGTAAACGTTCATCTAATTTCGGAAAATGAGTTGAATACAATTGAACAAAAACTGTGCTGCTTCGATGCAGACTTTAATAAAGATTGTTTTTAAATATGTTATTTAAAATTACTTTTTATGTACATGCGATTTCCTTAGCTGAATATTGCGTGGCGTAAATAATTAGGTACTTAGTTACTTATGCTTGTAAGCGCTGAAAAGTAAACATATTTAATTAAATGGTTACGTACTTTGCGCACGACTTTCTCAGTAGGAAGCATTGTCCAGCCTTTATCTATAAACGAGCGATCGGACAGTGCGTAACGTACAACACCTTTAGGAACCTCTTGTTCAACCTAAAATAATAAATAATTACTTAAATGCTAAAAAATAAGGTTTATGATTTTGTTACATTACGATGCATCAAGTACGTTAACAAAAAGTATCAAAAGAACCGCCTGCCGAAATGGGCACAAGCTTAATTTGTCTAGCGTAGGCGAAATCCGTGAACTTGTAGATTCACTTACAGCTTCGTGTTTTTTGCTCTTAGACATTCCGTTATGGCAAATAAAACCAATATAACCAAATACCGTATCAACAAAAAAACTAACAAAATAAACGGCTCCGAAATAAACAATCAAAAGCAGTCCAATTTTACAGAAATAATCGTGACTTATGTATCAATGTGTCACCCATCAGGGCAATAGACTAGAGGTATTTTATTTCACTCTACTATTTAATGTCATTTTAATTTTCAGATGAAAAGAGGTAGGAAGCTAGTTCCTACCTCTAACTCAACAGATTCAAAAAAACACTCAATATTAATAGGCCAG
The DNA here is from genome assembly GCA_947369235.1 of Udea olivalis. Taxonomy (NCBI): domain Eukaryota; kingdom Metazoa; phylum Arthropoda; class Insecta; order Lepidoptera; family Crambidae; genus Udea; species Udea olivalis. The sequence goes on along the minus strand of OX376341.1, from coordinate 9,489,066 downwards.
TAGAATAAAACAAACAAAACATTCAAATCGGATTAAAATCCTACAAAAGATTTTATTGTATGTATTATATTATATTATATTATTCTTTTGTTGCTCAATATGACTATTCTAGGTCGCCCCCCTCCCCCTCAGTGGGAGTTGTGCACAAATTGTGGGGGCAAAAGTGTGTACCCCAAAATAGATATTTTTGCGGGTTTTACGGTTAAATCTCGTAAAAGACTCAAATTAACCGCAAAAAAACGATTTCGGGGTACACTTTTACCCCCCACCACTTATGCACCAGCCACGGGAGGAAAACTTATGAAAGTCATATTAGGCAATTAAATCTGATTCAAAATCTAATCCTACTGGCCTATAAATCTACAATAATACTATGTATTATTCTGTGCTAATATTTTAAAGAGGTAAGTAAGCGTTTGTATGCTTATGGTAGGTAATCTCCGAAACAGATTTCAAAAAATTATTTCACTGTTAAAAAGCTACTTTATCCCTGATTGCTAGGCATATATTTTTTTTTCAAAAACGTTAGAGATCTGTGAAAAATGAAATGAAAACTTTGGTAACCCAACGTGAGAGAAAAAATAGTTCACGCGGGCGGAAGTTGTAAATAAACAATAAAAAAAATTCTTTGGATTGAATGCTAAATGCTTTTGTATAATAATCATTTTATTTTGTAAACTTACCACTTGTTTTCCTTTTGTAGGTATCAATATAGGCGGCGGTTTACGTTCCATTTCTCCAGGAGGCGCTATTAAAACTTCAACTTTTTTTTCTACCGCATTTTCATTATCTTCTTTAAAACAAGATTTAAAAACAATCGGTATCATCTGCTTCTCTTTGTGTATTTCACTAAACAGAGGTTTTGGTGGTTTATATTTAAATATTTTTGGTCCTATAATAATATCTGCCATTTTATCGCCATCATCTCGTTTATTTGCAATACTCTCAAGTTCCAACTCTACATCAGAATCTGTACACACCACACAGTCGGGATCTCTAGTATTAGTATGACCCTTGTGTTCGAGAAGTAATCGGGAAGCGTTTAAATCCTTAGCTGCTTTGATTCTGTCGCTTTCCGTTGCTTGTCTTAGTTTTACTAACTTTAGTATTAAGTCGTCACCTGAGGGTTTTCTTAATTTTATTTGTTTAATATTCAATTCCTTAGTAGTAGGTTGTTCTTGCTTTTTATCTGGTTTTAGTTTATCAGGATTTTCTAAATCAGGTTTCTTAGAAGACTTTGTGTCTGCACTTTTAACCTGCTCCATTTCCCTAGCTTTCTTTTCTGCTGCTTCTCTAGCCTTTCTTTCTTCTTCTTCTTGTTGTTTCTTTAATTTTCGTTCTTCTTCTTTCTGTTTAGCTTGTTCTGCAAGAAGCTTTTTAAAATCCTCGTCAGCTTTAGGCTTTAAAGTTTCTTTTACTTCTTGTTTGACTGCTTGTTTATCTTCTGTCTCCGGTGGCTCTGGATTTTCTTTTTTAAGCTTATCACTTGCTTTTAGTTTTAGTGGGAGTTCTTTTGGTTCCAGAAGAGGGTCCTTTGCCTTGGGTTTCTCTGAAGGGGGTTCTTTGATCTTTGGTGGTTCCTTTAGCTTAGATAGCTCAGGGGGAGGCTCCTTCACTTTAGTTTGTTCTCGCGCAGGCTTTTCAGGAGGGAGTTCTTTTATTTTGGGTTTCGCAGGGACGGTATCTTTAATTTTAGGTTTGGCAATAGCTGGTTTTTGTTTTTCAGTGGCTGGGTCCTTCATTTTTGTTTTTTCAATAGCTGGTTCCTTGATTTTTGGTTTTTCAATGGCTGGTTCCTTCGTTTTTTGGTTTTCAATGGGAGTTTTCTTTTTGCCTGACGATATTTCCTTTTCTACTTTTTTCGCAACTTTGTTTTCTTTTTCTGCAAGCTTAATTTGTTTTTCACTGTCAAGCTGTTTTTTCTTCACTTCACCAAGCCTCTTTTTTTCTTGTTCAGCAAGTAATCTTCGTTCCGCTTCAGCAAGTCGTTTTGCTTCATCCTCAGCTATTCGTTTTGCCTCTTTAGCTAATCTATTTGCTTCTTCGATTGCTAGTCTCTCCCTTTCAGATTCTTTTTTCTTTTCTTCCCTAGCAAGTCTTTTATTTTCTTGTTCTTCACGCTCTTTTTTCCTTAGTTCTTCTAGTCTTAATCTCTCTTCTTTCGCATGAGCTTCTAGCTTATCTTGAGTATCCTTTATTAATTCAGACGAGCTAATTCGTTTCTTAACTATTTTTTTTGCGTTGTCAAGCTCTTGTGGGAAAAAATATCCAAAATCTTTATGTAACTGGTCTTCTATAATACCTGAAATAGAAGTTAAAAGAGCTTCTTCGGAATTATATTTTCTTGACGAATCGATTATATCCTCTGGTTGGTATTTCGCATGTGGAATAACTAATTCTGCTGAATAATGTCGCCTAAGAGTAACAGCACGTTTTTCTGCAATTTTTTTTCCTGGTAGACTATATGCAGGAGGTCGAGCGTCTTTTTTTCTTAATGTTAGATCAGTCACTGATTGTCTTTCCTTGCAGCTGTTGTGTGCAAATTCAAGTACCGACCCGCTGCTATATGCATCTTCATGAGATATCCCTTGATAAGATCTTGAAATAAATTGTTTACCCCTGTTTGGTATGGTTATTTTGATTTCTTGTCCTGAGAAATCCATAAAAGTAGTTCTTTTTTCTATTTTATGGAAACCAGGTTGAGAATAATATGAGCGATTCGACATGTGAAGAGTCTTCGTAGAGCCTGTCTTTAATGACTCTGAATGAAATAAATCTTCTACTTCAAGTTCTCTTAAGGAAACAGGCGAATTATGATGCAAATTTTCAAAATTGGTGTCAGACAATATGCGGCTTTTTTGTTTTAAGTTTTTTTTTTCTCCGATCACCACGTCTTTTAATAAACGATGAATCTTAGACAACCACATTTTGACATGTTGCTTTGCAACCTTTGTTTCATCTATACCCATCACAAACTTTTTTGTAACCTCTTCACATTCTTCGCAAGGGCTGCGAGATAGTTTTCTGCGACAGTGATCACAAATACCCAATACATCATTTCTATTAATTTTTGGTATACTTTTCAACAACCTTTGAGCATTTTCAATTATGTGTCTACAACGTGGACAACTTATTTGATTTTTTTCTGGAATCAAAATGTGTAAGGCAATTTGTTTTATTCAAATTTTTCCAATTCAAATATAATTAATTACTTAAGTCAAATTGTAATAATATGTATCACCAAAAGCTGGCATGATGTCAGCTGATAAAATTTCCGTATCTTTTGTGTTATGTAGAATAAATATGTCCTTGGTAGTACTTGCAGTAGATTGTACAATATTCGCCTTGTCATTGGCCTGAGGAACATTTTTTATTTGAAAATAATGGTTTATTACCTATTCATGGAAGATGCATGATAGATAGAAACTAGAAAATCCAACCTTGGGACTCAAAAAACGTTGGCATAAAACGTAAAGTACACTAATCAGTTAGTATTTATTGACGTTCATAAAGCATGTGTATCGAAAGTATCAACTAAAGACATCTATTAGCGCAAGCTCTGCTAAGTTTGTGGTCAGATGGCTATAGATCTACGGCAATGTGTTAAGATGTTCAGAGATCTTAACTTAAAAACAGTCAATTTGCGGCAATATATCTAAGGTAAGTATTGGGAACATAATCGTAAGCGAACTCATAATATGAGTAGAGTAGAGAGTAGTACATATGATGTAGACTTCGTATTCGTTTTTCTGATCGTTCTGTGTCCAGCCCCCAGAGTAAATTTGTTTTAATTATTGTAAATTACCCACTTAACGATAATATTTAATATTTTTATATGTTAAAGCCAAAGGCCTTCAGTTTGCGTTAAACAAATAAACCAGACGTGCCCAATACTAAAAAAAAAATAAGAAATAAAAGAAAATAACCGAATCGGTCGATAACTTTGTTCTGAATCAGGGGGCAGGAGGTCTATTACTCTTTTCTATTATTTCTCATTGTGCAAAATATTAGGTTGGGGAATAAATCTTTTCGCATATAGCATGTTTGAACTTGTAACAAAATCTCTTTGGCTATTTGTGTCCGGCTGGTTTTGGTATCATTAAAAGTTTAAATTTTAAAGATGATAATTCCAAATTCAATTTAAATAAATGTGTGATTTTCATTTGTTTTTCTTACTGTCAAGATGAGTGAATCAAATGAAGAAATTCGATAAATTTTAAAATTTTACCACAAAAAAGGTAAAAATGCAACGCAAGTCGCAAAAAAAATTTGCGATGTTTATGGACCTAGTGCAGAGTGTATGTGAGAGTAGCACAAATTTGGTTTGATCGTTTTCAATCTGGAAATTTTGATGTCAAAGATGCACGTCGCTCTGGTCGCCCTATTACGGATAAAATGGATGCCATATTTGAAAAAGTGGAGCAAAATCGGCATATCAGTAGTTACGACGTTGCTGAAGCACTGGGAATTGACCACAAAACAGTTTTGGCGCATTTAAAAAAAACTGGGTACACAAAAAAGCTGGATATTCGGGTACCTCACGAGCTCACTAAAAGAAACCTAATGAACCGTGTACTCATTTGTGATTCTTTATTACGACGTAATGAAACCGAACCATTTTTGAAGATGCTGATAACTGGTGATGAAAAGTGGATCACGTACGACAAGAATGTGCGAAAAAGGTCGTGGTCAAAGGCCGGTCAGGCTTCACAGACTGTGGCGAAACCAGGGTTAACTCGCAACAAGGTGATGCTGTGTGTGTAGTGTGATTGGAAGGGCATTATTCATTATGAGCTGTTACCACCAGGTAGGACCATCGATTCTGAAGTCTTCTGCGAACAACTGATGAGATTAAAGCAAGAAGTTGAGAGAAAGTGGCCGGAATTAATCAACAGAAAGGCTGTGGTTTTTCATCATGATGGACGCTAGACCTCACACATCTTTAGCCACTCAGCAAAAATTAAGAGAGTTTGGCTGGGGGGTGTTAATGCATCCGCCGTATAGTCCTGACCTTGCACCTTCAGATTTCCACCTGCTTCGGTCTTTTCAGGATTCTTTAGGCAGTGTCAGGTTAACATCACGAGAGGACTGCCAAAACCACTTGTCGCGGTATTTTGATCAGAAGCCTCAAAATTCCTGGATCATGTCCCTACCTAAGTACATAATGGCAAAAAGTAATCGAACAAAATGGCACCATCATACTTTAGTCAAATGTAATTAAACTATATTAAAAAATGTTTTGAATTTTCTTAAAACTTAGTCCTCTTTTTTTTTTTTTTTCGCCAGACTACACACCTCTTGTAATAGTCTCGAAGTAGGGATTAACATCCCTGTGTTACGAGGTAACACACAAGGAAATAAGCCAGGGGCGTCTCCCAGCACACTCAGACCCGAGTCAATTCAGAAAAGATCGTTTTCTGAATTGACCCGACCGGGAATCGAACCCGGGACACTACGGAAATCGAGGCGAGAAACCGTGCTACAGCGCACTACGCCAATCGTGTCTTATAAATGCGAAGAAACTTTTTCTCCAACATATTATATGAACTTCGGCAGGCATAGGATTTGGTTTAATGCTTAACCATGAAGAGGTATGAGCGTACACTTAATTCTGCTTACTTTAGGCATTATTTATAGCTAAAGGGTCACAAATACATGTATATCAATAATATATATACATTAAGTGCATTTCTATATACTTACAACAGCTTGCCTAACGAATTGAAAATACTAAAATAATAACCTAAAACATAATATATATTAGAAAAAAATAACGATAATATGGCTCTTAGAAAAAAATTTTTTTTAGTGTTAGGGAATATACAGAGTTTTGTTAAAAAATATGTAAAAACCTGGTAGTTTATTAAACATTTACACGTCTGCATGCAGACCGAATACAATGGACAATTTATGCTATATTTTAAGACCTTTTTACATGTATTCTCGTAAATAAATATTTTGACTTTGAGTAATTTTCTTTGCTATAGGTAAGTACTAAATAACAAGTACCTTACTCTGCATAAATAATAATAAATATATGTGTAACACCAATCATCTGACCCCAAACCTAGCAAGCTAAGCTTTTACTATGAGTTTCGGAGACTGATACACATACTTAAATATTCCCAAATACTACAATGAATGAATAAATAATAATAATAAATATCTGAGACAATTCACTCCAAGATCATCTGACCCCCAACTAAGCAGAGCTTGTAATATGGGCGTCAGAGACTGATAAACATACTTATATATTTCTAAATACATACTTAAATAGATAACACTCAGACACAAAACAAATATAAATGTTCGTCACACAAATATTTGTCATGGGTGGGGATCGATGATACACCTAGACACAGAAAAGACACAAAAATTCGTCACATAACGTTTGTACTGGTTATAACTATTAAGTAATCTGTGGTATAACTATTAAATGTATAATTTACATACATTGCCATTGCCAGTACTCTGGCGATAAATAATCAAGCCAGCGTCCTTCAGGTCCACAATTTTCTGATAATTCGCGTGATCTTCAAAGCAAGGGCATCGGAAATTGTGTTCCCTAAAATTATGTATATACTTAATTAGTTGTTTCAAGAAACAATTTAAATTACGTATGTAAGTAAAAAGGTATTTTAATACTCACCCACCTTGTGACCCCATACTGTAGTACTTATAAAAATATTATTAAGGTATTCAGTAAAACATGTTCAAAAACACAGCAACTCAAAACATTTTGTTTGTCAAAGTGACAAAGATCATAGATAACAGTTTGTTTTCTTCTGTCTACAATACAGAACATATAAATTAGTTCCACACATAGTAAAGAGTACCTACTTAAGCAATTCTTAAAGGTATGTAGGTCATAGATCTCATTGCATGGTGGTTTAGTCCCTAACTCCCCAGATTTTTGAACTAGCAAGTTGATTTATTATTGTTATCAATGGAGAGCCTATTGACCTAGCCTATTTATTAAATAATTTTATTCTTCATACGGAGATAAAACACTTGTTAAAATCACTATAAAATGTTATGATTCATTTATTTGCTTGTCACATGGTTCCCATCATTAAAAAGGAGGGCCAGTCAAGCTTTCAGGCAGCCAACATGACACAAACTCGCACGCAACATGACACAAACTCGCACGCAACCTATCGATAACTATCGCTAGTCCATTACAGACATGTAAATTTGAAGAGTATTTCAATTTATTTATTTATTCTTTATTGCACATAGTCTATGGTACAAAGGGCGGACTTAATGCCTAGAGGAATTCTCTACCAGTCAACCACACAGTCAGACAGATATTACAGGCAGTGCTAGAGATAAAAGTTTTAAATTAGGTGTAAAGAGGGTGGAATGGTTTAAAGCAAAATAAGAAGATCTCAAAGAGATTACATAAACATATATACATAATAGCAATAACACATTATATAGACAAAAAGTAAAAGAAATAACAGACAGATAAATTGTGGATCCAAGATAATGTCAATACTACAGTTTTTGGTGCGTCATCAATTTTTTAAAGTGCTCACGCAAAGCCTTTATTTACTGCACGCCTTTTTAACCAAGCCCGGCAGTTTGTTCCAAAGTCGTATTGCCGAAACAGTGAAGGAACTAGACAAAAAGCCAGAAGAATGAGCGGGTGCACGGGTGTTAGTAGAGAAAAAGCATTTATACGAGTAGAACGCAATTGATGACTGCGAATTTTGAAGGAAGTGAAATTTATTTTTTAAATAAGCTGGAGAATTAGGGTCAGAGGATTGAGAAAAGGGTGCACAAAAAGCGAATGCATCTACGCTGACGGATAGGCAGCCATTTCAGTTTCATCCGGAAGCTAGAAACATGGAGTTCATTGCTCTGGATATACTTATAGTAGTATCTAGACACGCGGTAGCGTGTCAAAGCCAAGTTCAAGCTAACAGAACTGGCGAGCAGCACCACGTGTAATACTACACGAACCATTTGGAGCAACTTTTGACCCCCTCTTAACTCTAAAACTATTTCACGTAAACATGTCAAATTTGGCTTATCAACTCAAACGGTTATTTAGATATTAACGTCCAAAAACGAAATTTTTGTGACTGACTGACCTATAGATCAAAATTAAAACCCAGTTCCAGATGACCTAGAAAGTTCAAATTTGGCATCCAGAGAAAAAAATCCGAAACTAGTTTAATATGAACCATAATATTTAATAAGCTGGACGATTCGCATCACTCTTACACTTCCAAAAATAAATCATAGATGTCGCTAGTAAATTGCTGTCGTCAAAAGTTTCTAATTGGCGGTGTTAAGATTTTTCTCTATTTAACAACGTCCCCTCCATTATTTCGCGGCAGAAAGTACATACGACGTAACGCCTCGCTCGTCCCGCGCGCCTCCCTTCCCCCTCACTCGCAGCGCGACTGCCACTAGTGCCACTGAACACGTCTGGACATCATTTGTTAAATTAAAGGTGTCCGAGATAAACTAAACACAGCAATTAATCAGAATATCATTTATTGTGAAGCACAGGTTAACAAAATAAGGGTGTTGCAACAACAACCTTACAACTTGTATGGTAGGTACAATAGATCTGCTGCGTCCCACCTGACAAGGCATACAATAAGTTTCCTAATGCTAAAATTACTCATTGATACATACATACATAATACAATCATTCTCAATAATTCATTTTTCGCTTAGGTATCTTTTCACAGAATAATTACATTTTTGGCTTAGTAGATCATGCAGCTTGACTTTAAACATATATTAATATTGTCTAAATTGCGCAACGCCTCGGTAATTTTGTTGTAAATACGCGATGCATTGCAAAAGACAGCCACTAAACAGAATTGGACACTACTCAAACTATACATCGTAACTAAACACTCGCACCTACTAATCACATGCACTCGCACTAATCAAAGTTAATACAGGCCATTTAGTACAGTGAGTCTGCCAATACTCGTAGAATTACTAGTGGGTGACGTTCCTAGACCCTAGTTTACTAAATTCCTTCCTACCATAAAATAAAAAGTTAACAGAAGGACCGCTAGCACCTTTTTCCTGAACTTGCGTGAACCACCCAGGGTTACCTATAAAAATCTGGTTATACCACTGTATTCGCTCTGAATTTGTTAAGTGAATTATGAAGGTTATAAATGTTATAATTTAACTTGACAGAACCGGCTAAAAATTAAATTCTTCATTTGAAAAATTTAACCAAGGACGACTCACTGCAACTCACTGGTCACGTCACTGTAATAATATTACCGTGCACTGGTATCGCCTGTAAACTCATTGTGTATGTGTGCGTGATCAAAATGGCGGGTTTGTTCAAAGTTTAAACATTTCTGATCTTGGAGCAAAAGTCTAACTCATAAGCAGTTGTAGGTACGCTAATAAATTTTAACTAAAATTGATTATTTTATATTATTGCTCTCACTCACATAATAACGCATTCACTTGTTCACAGACACTTCCTCTCAAACACACCACCAGACACACACCGAAACATAAACCCAAACAAACAAACAACTCACAAAAAAACACCCAAAACACACTTATTTTATACTCGCGCTGAAAATGTTTTAATATAATGAAATCGTAATCATAATCATAATAGGGCAACACCAAAGTTCTACTAGTCCAATCACATTCGGTGTGCCCCAGGGCTCAATTCTGGGCCCACTTTTCTTTTTGATTTATGTAAATAATATCCAAAGTATAGGTCTAAAAGGAGACGTCACTCTATACGCTGACGATACAAGTTTATTCTATTTTGCCAACTCAACTAAAACAATAACATCAAACGCTCAAAACGATCTGATCTTACTGCATGACTGGTTTTTATCGAACCTACTTACTATTAATACTGCTAAAACAAATTACGTCATATTTGCCCCAAATAATAAAAAAATCAACGATAACTTACAACTGCTTAAAAAAGGTGAAAAACTTATCAAGAAAACGAGCGAAAAGTATCTTGGTCTAATTTTGGATCACATCTGAATTGGAACTAACACATAAAAAAGATAAAACTAAATTAACATCCCTAATTTGCTGTTCCCCAAATTTCAACTAAGTAGTCCAAGTGTGGTTTAGTTGATGAATTATAAATGATGTAATTGATTTGATGTGGAAAACATTTGGCTGTAACGCAATGTTCCGGCATTCAAATCAAATCTGAATTTAATACATATAGTTCAAAATGAACTTTATTCAATTACGATTTTCGTACGCCCACTGTAAAGATTTTTGAAGAGACTAAAATTTTTACTATTAGGCAAACTTACATATATTAAACAAGTAAGTATAATAATTCAAAAATATTACACAAACAGATACATACAATAATATTATTCCGTTAAAAACATCAAACCCAGAAAATGAAACTACGCAATGCAAACTATTTAATATCAAGACCGCCTAGATCAAATTACGGGAAAAAACATTGAGTTTAAGGGAGTAATAATTTATAATAAACTGCCAACAGAAATAAAAGAATCAAAATCAGTTGCAAACTCTAAAAGAAAACTTAAAATGTACATTTTGGAAATAAAAGAATATAATCGTAAATTTAATTAAAAAAAATTTTTTTATTTACCAGAATGTTAACCAAGCTTAAAATAAAACATCACAAAAACCGTTGATCGGTTTGTACGGATGCTTAGAGCATCTTAACGCGGCCTATGCCTAAAAACTTAAATTACAATATTTCAAAGTATAGCAATTACTAACTGTGCATACCTAAAAAAACACTATTCATAGCCATTCATATTTTAAACAACACGCAGCCAACTGCCTATAATGCGTTAAAAATGCACATGTGTTTACTTGTTAACGACACTCCGCGCTCGCAACGCGCCAGGAACCAGTTTGGGAGCCGGCGAAAAAAATAACCAATATAGGTGAAACATTGAAATTATGTTTGCAAACTTTGTAGGTGTTTGAGAAAATATTTTTTTAACTTTGTTTATAGTTTTCAATATTCGTATTTGATATGACTTTTGCTTGTATTTCGTTCATGAATTTAGGTACTAGAAAGCGATGCGTGCGTTGGCCATTATTAACCCTAGGTATGTGTAGTTTATTCTGAGTAGTTTTTCTAGTATTTATTTAATGTTTGATTTTAATTTGTACGTGCTTATTTTGAAACTGTTCTGATAATACAAGCATTTTAAGCGTTGCGCCGTACACGCAACGTTTAAAATGCTTGTATTATCAAAATCAAACATTAAGTAATGTTTTAAAATTATAATATTTCTAGCGCGTTGTTTTCTTAGTATACATTTTATTTTTAATTTTATTTGGGATTATTATTTTTAATATTCTTAGCTGTAAGTTATAAATTTTATCTTAGTAGGTTTTAAAAGTTCTTCCATAGCTAGTTAGACCGTAAGATATAATAGACTCAGCTAGTGAGTTAGACAAGTTTAATAGGATTCGAGGTGGCACTTTATACTTCAAGATGGCAAATTTAGCCAACATGGCTCTTAATTTGTCACAAATAAGATCGATGTGAAAACTGCAGTTCAATCTGTCGTCTACAATAAGGCCTAAATATTTATAGTGAGTCACCTGTTCTAGCTGATCACATTTACACAATCTATTTGCAAATGGAGCATCATGCAGGCATTTGTGGCTGTGTGAGATTACCTCAAGGGGTCTCATGACGTTCAGCAGGTAATTTGACCGGACATGCATTATTTTATTTTTGCTATTATTGATTACTAGCCCTACATCATGTGCCCATTTACATAGGTTTATAAAATCTTTCTGTATGCTCAGTTCTGCCTTTGAGATGTCTATATCCGCTGCAACTAGGCAGGTATCGTCAGCATATTGCAAGACAGAGCAGTTTTCCACGACATTTTCCATGTCATTTACGTATGCCAAGTAGTGCAAAGGTCCCAGGACAGAACCCTGCGCTGTTCCAGCTGTGACAGGTACTTCTTCACTTAGTTCGTCGCCCACTTTTACTTGAAATTTTCTTTCAGTGAGGTAGTTTTCACACTATTTAAGGATAGGCCCTCGTACACCTGTATTACATAGTTTATTTATTAGTGTTTCGTGTCTGAGTGTGTCGAATGCCTCGCTAAAGTCTATAAATAGAATTATTACATGCTTTCTATAATTTAGATAATTGTTTATTTCATCAGAAAATTTCGCAAGCAAAGACGTAGTAGATCGGTTTTTTTGAAAGCCGAACTGAGCACTAGAAAGAACATCATATTCAGTGTAATAACTATGAATTTGGTGGCAAATATTTTTTTCTATGACCTTATCTATTATTGGCAGTATTGAGATTGATCTATAATTCTCATAGACGTCCGCAACACTGACCATGATACCCCTTTCTAAAAATTGGCATAACAATGCCTGTTTTTAATTCTAATGGATACTTGCCTGTTAGAATACTAGTATTTATAAGCCTTACTATAACGTTGGTAATTTTTTCGCATAGCAACTTCACATCTAAACACCGAATCCCATCAATTCCCGCAGCTTTTTATGTTCAAATTTTTTATGATTTTTGATACACAGTCGTATTGTGCTGCTTTGGAAAAAATTGTTTTATTTTCCGGGAAAGTAAAAAGTTTTTCATTTAGAATGTTTTTATTACAATCTGTCGTTATATTCTTTACATTATTTTTGAATTCCTCCCCAAAATTATTGAATATCTGTTTTACTGTTATTTTGTTTTTATTAAAAACCTTTAAGTATTGCTGTGTCTACCGTTTTGTTTATTCGTCCTGATAATGAATTTAAGATATTCCATAGTTTTCTTGGATTGTTTTTATTGCTATCAATTTCATCGTTAAAATACTTATTTTTTGCTTTTTCGATTATCTTTCTTGTTTTGTTTCTTTGCCTATTCAATTCTAAATGTAGTATTTTATTACTTGAGTCTTTTATCCATTTATAGTGTATCTCTTTTTTGATAATGATTATTTATGTTATCACTAATCCACGGATCTTCATTTCTTTTACTTAATTTATTAGATAACTGCCTGCGTATGCGGGGCTTGCCCTTAACACCTGTCAAAATTTACTTTAATAAAGTTGTATATCTCGTTAGGGCAATGCATTTTCTCAACAGGACACCAATCTATTTGTTTTAGCAGTGGTAATAATTTTTCATTGCTAATTACATGTTTGGTAATTGGATCACCCTGTATGTCGCTGCTTGTTCCAACGCACGCCAGCACAGTCATACGGTGATCCGCCATTACTGTGCCAACACATAAATAAATAAATATATAAGTAGTATGGACAAATAAAGCAACAATTAATTTACAATACGCTATGAGTACTTCTCCGCACATGCCTTAACCACAATACAAGTAAGCTCGAATTTTTTTCATCCGTGGTTGCCTAGTACTGCGAACAAAAGACGACGAAACCTGTGTGGGCGCGTGCGCAATGAGCATGCTACCGACGCGCGATGCGGCGACGACTTGTATTGTATAGTTTTTATTGAGTGTCTTCTACCCGTTATATTGCAATAATTTTAGCGATCTGTGAGTGCTCGCTATGTTAAATCGTTATTTTGTAAAAATGTTCAATGTTCTTCTCAGGAAGTGAATTAGTGTAATGCTTATGAAATAAAGTTCTTAAACCAGATAATAATCATAATCATTTATGACTGACTGGGCTTTTTAGCCTCATATCTGAACCTCACGACCGCTTTCCATCAGGTGGAGTGAGGTCATCTTGACGGGCAATGTAAGAAAAAAAAAAAAAGTAGGCCGGTGACATCTTCTCATCACATGCATGGTGGTTACCACCACATAGTACTTTGTTACCACAGAAAACCAGCGTCATGGCTCTGCTGTCATGTCATGACATACAGCTGAGTGGTAACCATTTTGGTACTATGTCACACATGAATATAATTTTATTTGTGGTTTTCCACCAGTTCGCTGTATTTTATGTTGTTTTTATTTTTTACTTGTAATTTAGTTCTTTACCAAATATTTTTTTATTATTTCTTTCTTTCAAAGCGGGCTATCTGTCAGAGGTGCCATAGATAAAATACTCTTTGGAGGTGCTGCGCGGCATGCGTAATGTGTTCCTACTCCTACCTACCTTACACCGAATTATTCCAATCCTATGCCGATGGGAGCTGCTTATTCCATTCGATTTTATTATGAATAATTACCAAAGTACTACCTATAAATATTTGTTCAAAAAGTAATGAAATCCCAACAAAAACATAAATGTGAAATGAGAGCCAAGCAATATTATGATAAATGCCGTGGTTTTTGACTTGAACGACAAAAGAAGTGAGATCTTATGGGTGCCAAGTTCAATGGTCAGTAGGATGGTATGGTATAGGTATAATTTATTGAAGCCTAAGGTTTGACTTGGCTAGTTTTCATATACGAATTGAATTATAATAGGTTGGGGAAAAAAATTCTTCGCATTCTTTAAGAAAAATCAAAACATTTTTAATATAGTTTATTTACATTTAATTACAGTATGTAGGTGCCATATTGTTCGATTACTTTTTGCCATCTTGTAGATAGGGACTTGATCCCATTGCTATAGGAATTTTGAGGCTTCGTTTCTGATCGAAATACCGCGACAAGTGGTTTTGGCAGTCCTCTCGTGATGTTAACCTGACACTGCCTAAAGCATTCTGAAGATACCGAAACAGGTGGAAATCTAAAGGTGCGAGGTCAGGACTATACGGCAGATGCATTAACACCTCCCAGCCAAACTCTCATAATTTTTGCTGAGTGGCTAAAGATGTTTGCTATCATGATGAAAAACCACACCCTTTCTGTTGATTAATTCCGGCCACTTTCTCTCAACTTCTTGCTTTAATATTATCAGTTGTTCTCAGTAGACTTCAGAATCGATGGTCCTACCTGGTAGTAACAGCTGATAATGAATAATGCCCTTCCGATCACACCACACACACAGCATCACCCCGTTGCGAGTTAACCCGGGTTTCGCCACAGTCTGTGAAGCCTGACTGGCCTTTGACCACGACCTTTTTCGCACATTCTTGTCGTACGTGATCCACTTTTCATCACCAGTTATCAGCTTCTTCGAAAATGGTTCGGTTTCATTACGTCGTAATAAAGAATCACAAATAAATACTCGGTTCATTAGGTTTCTTTCAGTGAGCTCGTGAGGTACCCAAATATCGAGCTTTTTTGTGTACCCAGTATTTTTCAAATGCGCCAAAACTGTTTTGTGGTCAATTCCCAGTTCTTCAGCTACGTCGTAACTACTGATATGCCGATCTTGCCCCACTTTTTCAAAAATGGCATCCATTTATCCGTAATACGCATGTATGCATGCATCTTCGACATCAAAATTTCCGGATTGAAAACGATCAAACCAAATTTGTGCTACTCTCACAGACACTGCACTAGGTCCATAAAAATCGCAATTATTTTCGCGGCTTGCGTTCCATTTTTACCTTTTTTGTAGTAAAATTTTAAAATGTATCGAAATTCTTCATTAGATTAACTCATTTTGATAGTAAGAAAAACAAATGAAAATCTCACTATTATTTAATTAAATTTGGTATTATCTTCTTCAAGATTTAAACTTTTAATGATACCAAAACCAGCCAGATACAAATAGTATAGCCAAAGAGATTTTATTACAAGTTCTTATATAGTTTAGGCACACGAGGTTAATACGAAAATGGTTACCTACTACAATGGACCCAGTCATAACACTAGTTCCAATTAGGACGCTAGCGTCTAGTGCAAGGCGATAAAGCTCTAGGTATACCAAAGTACTAGACCAATTAGGACGTAGTATTCGAATGCACGTCGAGGCTTAGGATGATCAGATCACAACATCACAAGTCCTTCTTGGGGGTCAATAATGGAGAAAAATCTTAACGCCGCCTACTAGCGGACGCGACGACCGCAATTTACCAGCGACATCTATGACTTACTCTTAGAAGTATTTGTTAAGCGATGCTTACGGTGCGCGGCGTCTTGCTGTACTATGACTTGGTTGTATATGAATAATCAGTTTATAACAGTTCTTATTTTATTCTCCAAAAATGTGGCTTGCTGGTAGAAACTAGCCATCGTACATAGGGCTCTTTCACGACTGTTTTAGTAGGTATTTAAAAATAAATCGTTTATGAGAACTAGCCAAGTCAGACCCTAGTCTTCAATATATTATCCTACTGACCACTGAACTTGGCACCCATTTAGATCTCACTTCTTTTGTCGTTCCAAGTCAACAAGCACGGCATATATCATAATATTAAACTTGGCTCTCATTTCAGATTTATGTTTTTGTTGGGATACTAATAACAGTGTAAACCTACATCCAAAACTGTTGAAGTGATTTCGTATTGGATTATCAGGGCGAATCCTTTCACCACGATGGAACCCACAAATCCAGCACTAGAGCCGGCTTTGTGCGTAGTCTCGACTAACATCGAAGGTTTTTCGCAGGACAAGTCAGGAATTCTTTCTGAACTCTGCCGAACCACACGCTGTCACATTCTGTGTGTTCAGGAAACCCATCGGGATGAAACACAAGGCCGACCATACATACCTGGACTACGATGTAATTAATTCTCGTGTTCCATCGACACGCTGAGAAGAAGAAGAAGATCAGGGCGCGCCAAAACAAAATTTAACTTCTAGTCGCTAGCTACTAATGGCTCATTATCGCGATCCTTAAGAAAACTCATTCGAAAATAGAAAACTCATGTTACAACAAAAATATATAAATTATTTATTCAGTCTAATGAAATACTTTTGGTACATAAATAGAGAAAAAATATTTACATTAATTATGAAGATGAAAAAATAGGTTCATGTGAAGTTAACCAGAAAACATTTGCACATCAATTTGAAAGGACCATTGTAAATTCTCAGTTACTCATTGTCAAAAATATTAAAAACTCTTGGAAGTGTTACTTAATACACTGTTGTTTGTATTAAACAGTTATGACTATTAGTAAAAGCTAATTATTTATTAAAATCAATTATTGAAAATGTAATTCTTGGAGGGATCCTTAATTAATCTTTTTTTCTCTTAAATAAATTTAGCAATTTTTGAGTCAAAGATACAGGGATACCAACAGGTTTAAGTACAAGTTCTTTTGTACAAATATTATGTAGAGGACCAAATGCTAATGCCACAACTGTGCAAGCCAGGCAAATGACATTGTATGGCATACTGAAGTCTGGAGTGGGCAGGGACACCATAGCACCATTAGTCCTGAAAACTGCTGGATACCCTGAAACAATTATAAAATGTTAATAATTATATTTTTCTGGTAGATTTGTCCTGTAGGCTAGTAAGTATGTCATTAAACAAACTGTCAATCATAATAAGCTTTTTAATTTATTTATCTTTTCATTATTTTTACTTTGACTTAAACTACTATTCCTATTTGCCAAATAGATTTATATGTGAGAGTATTTATTCATCAACAAAGATATGAACCAAATATTGATAAGATCAAAAGTGATGCTGATACTCACATGGTTTTGAAGCATTTATTATAGAATCAAATGTAGTACCACTCAAGGGAAGACTAGTGTAATTTCTACCAGTGGGTAGATTTGCAGAGACCAGTGCAGATCCAATGTAAAATCCATGATTTGCATCGGGAGGGTATTCCTGCCATTTTAGGAAAACAAACTCGAAGTCAATAGTTATAGTTGTAGTTGATCTGGGAGGTAACTTCAGAAGAAGTTCCATGTGGTAGGGTTTTTGCCTGCTGCAGCCAGGTGAATAAAACTTAGATTGGACCAGTTTGCTCTCAGCTTCACCATTTATTCTCAAGGAGCTAAGTTGTATAGGCAGCCACCATGGAGCATTTTCTAGTAAGACTACATCTATAGCAGTCCAGTAATTATTAACTAATTCTGTTACAA
Source organism: Udea olivalis (assembly GCA_947369235.1). NCBI lineage: Eukaryota > Metazoa > Arthropoda > Insecta > Lepidoptera > Crambidae > Udea > Udea olivalis. The sequence goes on along the minus strand of OX376341.1, from coordinate 9,471,202 downwards.
TGCCACCGAATTCTTTACCATATCCCAATACATATCGGTTGAAGTGAAGTGGCGGAGGCACAGTTACATGGATCCTGTCTTTAGAGTCATGTTTAACACCAATATTAACCATCAGACCATCAGCTTTTATGTCATAAACAGCTAATTTTGTATCACTCCCTCCTCTTTGAGAAAGAACTATCCTGTCGGGTTCTGGTGTTAGCTTGAAAGATGAAGTGTCATTGGAAGATATATCAACATAAATTGTACTTGCTGAGGAAAGGGGGCATGCTCCTGGCAAACCCTGTCCAAATAGTTTTCTGAATGACCAGTCATTGCTATTGATTATTTTATAATCATATACTAGTGAAACTGTTTGCTTTATTTCCAATTGGGTTTCTGTGCAGCCTTCTGTTGCACATACTTTTCTAACATGAATACCAATTGAGTGATAATTAGTATTGTGTATCATCCTTGAGTTGAGTAATGCGGAAAAGCCCCGGCTAGACTCACAAGGTAGGAGTTTTTTCCAAGGAGTTAAATTCTCAGTGCAAACAATTTCCCTGGGTAGAGATGCATATCTTAAAAGATGAGTTACATTGGAATGTGCCTGTACTGGACCAGTAGGCCACAATGCCATCTGTGGGGTGACAGTATTAAAAGTATCTATGAAATTTAAAGAAGCACAAAACAGCCCAGAGAGGGTGGCACTCAGTTTTCGCCACTGGCTATCTATATCATCAACTTCAGGAGTAAACCAAGCATATAGTTCAGCACCTGGAGCCGCGTCGAGCACAGGATATCCCCACTGTTTGTGCCTCCATTGACCCTCAGTAAGGGTTAAATGTAATTCTTCAACTTGAAATCGTGATAAAATTTCCCCCAAAGACCTGGGCGACAAGTGAGAATGTTCAACTGAAAATGAGAATAAGTAGTTCTTCAAAAACATGAGAATTGTTTTTACTATCTAATCCGAACCGAACAAAAGCGTCTCAGTACTAGTACTTACAGGATTTTTTTGTATTTGATAGAGTTACAAATTGAAAATGGGTGTAAAGGTGAGTAGGTGGTAGAGGTTTTAAAAATATTTCTTCCACAAAACTATCACCATGAACCATTGTGACCAGAAGGGTCAAGTATCCTAGCATTCTAAAACTCATTTTAATTTCATTTATCTACAAACAAAATATGAAATGAGCAAAATATACATCAATAAAATTGACGACTTGTATTGGTTGTTAACTAATGTCAACCTGACACCTGACATCTTTAGACAGAACTCACAGGCTGCGGTCCGATTTGAGAAAAAAAGTAATTTTGGAGCTTTCTTAATTTTCACCCGGTCCAAATTGCGTATGAGAACATTTTTTTAATTTTTTTAATATTTTTTTAAATACCTTTTACTATTTTTAATAACTAATTAGAACATTTTGTTGATCTTGCACGTTGTTAATTTTTTAATAATTTTTAAACCTTGCGAACTCATGACGTCACAAATTCACTTTGTGTTCCCACATGTGTTTTTTCTCCGATTCGTGGTAAATAACTAATGAAGAGAAAAACACTTATTTACGTGGTAAATAAATAATAAAGAGAAAAATTTCATCATGTAGCATCTCACGAGAATGTGAGAAGTAGACTTCAGATATTATTTATTTTGCCAAGTTCTGAAACCAAGCCCTACATGTAAGGGTTGGGATTATAGCGAATGGCTATTTTAAGTCCTACCGTCTGAGCAATCGGCGTTAATTCAAAAATAATGTCCGTATTATTCAAAACAACTTTGTGGAAAAATATTTTTCATCTGGGGGAATTTAAAATCTGCTATCTGGAAACACTTAACATAATATCATGCAGTACATTTTTAGCATACCTAGCTAAAAATCTCACGTATGATACAGATGGCGTCATTTGATTGGTTAATGAAGATTTCAGCACATTTTCTAAAAAAATTAAATTCCTCAAAAAGCTATAATTTCTTGGTTCAAACAAGTTTTTCAACGATGAAATTGCAACATACAACAAGAAACATCATGGCGGAAATATGTCAACACAGATTACGCGGTGTCAATTGACTATACCAACAACATTGAGGTTATTTTCACATAGGTCCAGTTGTTAAGAATAACTTGTGTGGTTAATGTTGCCTGAAAACCATTAGAAGTTCATAGTTCTCAAAAAAAAAACTGAGCTAAGACAAATATTAGTGCAAATCGCAAAATCTAAAGCCAAACTAAGTACGAACACAACACGTGTGTTGTGGCACTAGTGACAGTAGCAGTTCGCTTACACTGAAAAATGGACTTGAACTCTAAATCATTTTATTAAAGGATCAAAAAATTAAGTACTTGTTCTTATTGTTTGTATTTTTACCGGAATAAGTCGATTTTTCTTTCCTCTTAATAAAAATTACACTCAAAGTCATTCGTTGGTTAAAATACTTTAAAGAATTTTAAATGACAGTGACAGAATACGTTTGGTGAAAACTGGCTGCCGCCTATCATGGATGATGATGTAATATGTTTTCGTAAATGCCTCAAAATGCTAGAATTATGTATTAGTAAAGTGTTGTATCAAAATAATCTTCAGTTGGCACAGATTTTCATAAGATTACCAAGTATTTGTCTTTCCAAAGTTGCAAATTGGTAAATCATTATGTTTTTTGCTGATAATGTGACTTTTTTTATTCTATTTATTTACTTGGTGATTCCTGTTATTGTACATCGCCGCTCTGGTGGTGCTTTGTGCGGAGGGTGACCAACACGGGAACTTACCCTTTCACGTGATGGTCACTTGAATTTTATTTTATTTATTTTATAAAATGCCTATCTTGTTACTAACCATAGATCTAAGACACTGGACTAACAAAATATGGATGTAATTTATCTGAAATAAAGAGTATTATTATTATTATTATTATTGAATACCATATTTTGTACCAAATATTATAGATAGGAAACGTATCTTTCTATAGCTGAACATATTTTTGTTCTATTCTCGAACATTAATTTTAAGACATTTATTTAATTTATTCATTTATTTCCGCTGATATCGCGAAATTTATTTGCAAACTTCGAAATTTTTTTCACGTCACACATGTTTAAAATTATTTTTATAAAAAGGAAAAATAATATTATGATGGATTAAAATAAAAAAAAACATTATGTCATCGTGCTGTATTCTACAATATTATTTTTTTTCGTTCATTAGGTCGGAAATTTTACGCACTAATGAAGTTTCATATTTTTTGTAAATTATAACTAAGTATGTTAAGCATACTGTATTCAAAATCAAATAGAGCATCTATTCCTTAGTTAGAAACAGTATTTTTTTTGCATTTGATTTGTTTAGCATAAAGCCATACCCTAAAAATAACCTTTTCTACTTCTGTCTAATGCTATAATGAATCGATTATAGTTTATCGTCTCTGTTCGCGCAATCACAACCTTCTCATCAAACAGGATATTAGCCTGAAGATAACTTTGAAGAGAGCGTGTCGAACGAAAACCGCTAAAGCAAAAGCTTCAATGGCACAAAGCTTTTTCTATTCAGACGAGAGAAACGTAACGTGGAACCAGTCTCAATTACTAACATAAAGGGCACCTAAATAGAAATTTTAAGCGCAATCTAGATCTAGTACGTATATTTATATCTAGCATGCAATCCTTTAGTGCATCTTCCTGCATTACATGGTAATGGTGTGGCTCATAAATCATGTTTACATCTCAGGAGTGGTGTCAAATTTCATGCGCGGCGTAAGCAAAAAACGGTGAGGCCACCCGCCGCGCCAAGCACGTGAATGATTATATCAAATTCATAGAAGAAACGTCAAACATGAATTTTACGTAAAATTTTTTTTTAGATAGGTACTGAGTAATACTCAGACAGAATAAACTTGTAAGTGTCAACATCATCTTCGGCGTGGATAATAAGATAACTTTTCATCTATAATTGTGACAATATCTTGAAAGACTACAAATAAAACGAAAATTTTGCGGTCCGATTTGATTTGAACGCTGATAGAATGGCAACATTAGCCCTTTTTATCGCGCTTAAATTGGATGGGGAAAAAAATCAAACATGTCCTACATCGAAAACCATTTCGAAGTATTTATATTTTTTACCTTATTGAAATATTTAACATTTTTAAAGGCAAAATGATCTAGGATATGTTTAATCAAATAAGTTAGACCTTCATTTGACTCCCGAAAGGTAACGTGCGCAAAGAGTATCGCGGTCTTTCACGCCTTACCAGTCTAACAGTTACACATGCTCATTATTAGCACGAAAGCATGCTACTATTGAGCAAGTGCTACTTAGTAGCACGTGTGTCGAAGTTTTGCTAGTTATGAGCATGCTATTTTCAAATATGCTCACAAATCGACAGCCGTGCGATTTTCAAGCATGCTACCTTCAGCGCGGGTAGAAGGGGGCGTGCTTTTAGCACGTTTGAACAGGTTTGCTTATTAAGCATGCTACTATGCTAGTATCCATTGAGAACTTCAATTACATAGCGAGGTTGTAGTTTATCTATTCATATTATAAAGAGGAATTATTTGTTTGTTTGCATTAAATGGGCTCCGAATCTACTAGATCGATTTTAATAATTCTTTGACCATTAGAAAGCTACACTATCCAGTCTTATAGCCAGTCAAGTTAATTTCCTAAACTAAGGGTAGCGAGCAATTTCGTCAGTAAATATCTGGCCTAAAGGATCCATTTTATAGACAGGTACCCGCTGACTGGCTGAAAATGTAAGAAATCATGTAGTAAATCGCTCGCTACGCTCAGCTTAGAAAATTAACTTGACTGGCTACATGAAATGGTTATACGGCCCCAGGTAGTGCCATAGGCTATGTGTTTCTTTTTAATTTAGGCTATATGCTATATATTCGATAGTATCGAAACTATCGATAGCATGCGTGTCGATAGTATCGATACTATCGATAGTTTTGCCTTATCGATAGTCTAACATTTTACGATGATATTGCAAGCTCATACAAGGTTTCGTTTTATTTCCAGTCAATAGTATCGAAAATACCTCGATAGTTACTAAAACAAAACTATCTATAGTATCGATAGGTGTCGATAGTCATAAATAGTATCGATAGTATCATCACGGGTCCATAGGTTCAATAGGACTATCGATAGTATGACTAATTTTCAAGGTCAACTATCTCTATCGAAACTATCACTATCACAACAACACTATTTCGAATCGAAACAGTGCTTAAAAAGCATGTGTGTTCAATCCTTTGCTTTGAGCACGCTCATTTAGTAGCATGCTTGAAAAAAGTATGCTAATAAAAAGCAAGTGTGTCAGTAGATGAGCCTGCTCGTTTGTAGCATGCTTATTAGCATGCTAATAAAACAAGCATGTGTAACTGTAGCTAAGAGCTAAAATGGTTCAAGCGGCGCATCGACCACGGTTTGGTAACGTCGCATATAAGAGTTAGTAGGAACGATGCGCTCTGGTCTGCGCTTCGCGTCTCAAAATATAAGACAAGGCTTGGAGTTCAATCGTCACATTTCGGGTCGCTCACCAGCCGGAAGGAAATTATTTAAAAAATTGCTTTGAAGGGTTTAATTGTAGTTGAGGCGAGAAAGCGTAACAAACTAAATCACTTTTGCATTTATAATTCTCCCTACTTTCTTAAACTTTTTTTTTAAGTTTTGGTTTGTAACTTAATGATCAATGCCTAATACGTGAAGCCGGTTGCGGCGCAGGCGTCTTCCATTATACAATGTGATCCGTTCGTAATGTATCAAACTTTTAAGCTATAAACTAGGATTATATTCATCGACTAGAAAACATAAAAAAAGAGCTAGCTATTTCGGTCGAATTGACCCACCCTAACAAAGTGAAATTGGTATTAAGGATTTTACTAATTATGTCATCTTAAATTATGCTTTAAAATATTAGGATTAACTATATTATGCCAAAAGTAATTAGGGCTTTCACTACTTTATGCTATGTAATAATATGCATTTAGACTGTTATGCTTTGTAATAATATGCATTTGGACTATTATGCTATATAAAAGTTATGCCAAACAAATATTATATGAGAAGTTAATGTTATGTTATATGATGTTATGCCTAATGAGTTATGCCAAGCGACTTTAGGATAATTGACGTTGTGTGAAAAGTTGGTCCCCCCATAAAAATTACGGGTGTTGAATGAAATAAAATTTTCAGTGATAAAGATATTGTTTATTGAGTATCTTTTTGAACATGAATTGAGAACAGTTATTGCGATCTGGCTAATATTTTTCCATGTTTATTTATAATTTATTTATTTATTTACCACATACAACTATCATTACAGGATAATACCTAATGCGATAGTATAGTTACAAAATTATTTTTTAGTTAAGTTTACCTATCCAAGTTAATGAATGGAACACGAGAAGGTGACTAAAGGAACATCTACTATTTATTTATTTTTTTAGTAAAGGAACGATACATTGACAATGTTTCATGTCTCGATACTAAAAAAATTTTTTTCTAGATCACTAGACTAGTTTTATTCTGGAGTTGAAAAAAAGTCTTAGCTTATACTGAAAGAGCGCTTGCAATTTTTTTTTAAATACACCTCTCAAGAAAGCAACTCCAAAGTGGCCACTTTTAGGAAAAACGCGATCTCTAACTCAAAAACAGAATGAAATGTCAGGGACAAGCAGTCGTGTTCACTTTTTAAAAACAATGTCTAATTTAGAAGTCATGAAAATAAATTAATAATTGGTGGCGCTAGTTGGCGATACTAATCGCCTTAAACTAAAGCATCTGATTCGTAACTTTATAAGACACCAAAAGTGTCACTAAAAGTGTTAGAAGAATACATGGGTAATAGCCAGCATTATCCCCGCTCTATTGAGTGAACGCTAAGTAAGGATAACTATCAAACTACTCACCAGAGTGCCAAGTGCGAGTTTCAGTGAGAGAAGTGAATGACTTCACCATCGCGTTTTGCGAGCACGTAAATGTCAATTAGTATGGAATCGAGTCAGCGCCATCGAGCGGCGAATTAGGGCAACATCCAGGCCGCTAGATGGCGCTCACTCGATGCTATACAAATACGCGTTTTTTTTTCTCGCAAACGCGATGGTGAAGTTATTCACTTCTCTCACTGCAACTCGCACTCGGCACTCTGGTTCGTTATCATAAATAATAGTTAAATTTTAATAAAATGTTTTGATTAAAAAGTTATCTGAGCTTAATGAAACTTACCGAAAATCCAAATCCTTACGAAATTTGCGTTATGTTGTTGCCAAGCTCATGTAGAGCAACTATCCTCGCTCTTTCTTCAACAGAAAGATTTCGTGAGGCCATGGTCCTTATTCGCGCACAGGTCAGTAAAAAGGCAATCACACAGTCCAATTCCAAGCAGGGGTCAACACAAAACAATATCAATCAGTCCGATGAGTAGGCAAAGGTCGTAGGGATCACTTAAAAACTTGACGAAAATATAAGAGAGGTGCCGGTAATTCACGAATGCAAAAACATGTTTGTTTGTAAACAATATTGTCTCTAAAATCATTTCAGTATAAGATGATCATCATTTTAAAACAATGTTAGCCCTCCCCTATTTGCTGTGCCCTTGCGGGGCGTCACATGTAAACCTTAGTTACTTTATTAATACCACCTTAACATTTTGTAATGTGACTTGCAAATAAATAAATAAATAAATCATTGTGTCAGTTGTCTGCATCACGGGAAAATGGACTCTTATGCAATGAAAATACGGTTCATAGTTTAGCTAAATTATGCATTTATAAAAAATCATATCCCCGTGAGGCCCGTGACACCTACAATTCGCAGGAATATAATTGGTTATAGTAAACGTAGTAAAAATACGTAACCAAGCAGGGGCAGCTAATGTTCGGTTCTATGCGCTCACTGGAACATTTCTACAAAGTGGTAAGGCGCGAGATACCGCGATTGTACATTATGTTCTTAGTGGCATAGATAAAATTAATATTCTTTGTCAATGGACTCTTGACGTGACGGTAAGGTAATCAATTCAACATCTCACAATTGAAACCTATTGGATCGTATAAATGTCTTTTCACGTGATTGGTAGATCTTTAGGGTGTGCTGCTGCGTCATCATGATGGTAGACCGCAGCCTAATCAAACTGCTTTCACTTTTGCCACACCACAAATCGGACCGCAGCCGCAGCTGATTCGACAATCTCATGTTGCAATTGTTGCATGTTGATGAATTGACATGTCTGGCTAGTCAGTACCACAGATTACTTATGTACCTACTGTTTTCGTAGGAGGCGGACGATTTTATTGTGAAAATAATATTTATTTTATGTTAATTTACAATGTCCATTTACTAACCTACCAACTAAACTTCCGTTAATGCAGCGCACTCGAGAAAACAAGCATAATTATTAATAAACATGTGCTATTTTGCTAAGTGTCATCAGAGTCGCAGAATTTTTATTTAGAAACTTCTCTGTATGAATAACTGTATGAAAAATAACTCAAAATAAAAAACTAAGACAGTAAAAGATGGATAACGAATTTGTAGACATATCAACCAGTTTCCGGCTGCAGCTTGGCTACGGTGTCGGGCATATTTTAAATGATGTCTGTGCTAGTTTGTGGTTCACATATTTCCTTGTTTTCTTTCATTTAGTTCTTGAGTTTAGTGCATCACAAGCGGGAAACCTAATGTTAATTGGTCAAGTAGTTGATGCTTTATCAACACCATTCGTAGGATATCACTCTGATCGCACAGATAATTCAGTAAGTGCTAGATATGGAAGAAGAAAATTATGGCATCTGTTTGGTAAGTTGTTTTAAATAAGGTAGTGATTCTAGTGACTTCAATCTTTTTTATTCAGATGCAATGTACCAATTTGGTTATTTTTTATTTATTTTCTGCCTTACATTTTTTTTGTATTTAGAGTCAGAAAAATATATAATAATAAGCCATCTTTATTTTGTCTAGAGACATGACTTCTCCCCAAAATATATGTTTACGAACTATGGCAACTTGGCAATTTTGTCTTGCAGGAACGACATGTGTTTTGGCATCATTCCCATTCATTTTCACGGAGTGTATTGGTTGTTCTACAACACACAAATGGGCACAAATGTTTTATTTTGCTGCATTTATTTTAATATTCCAAATTGGTTGGGCGGCTGTGCAGATCTCCCACTTAAGTTTGATACCAGAATTAGCTCAGGATGACCATACGAGGACACATTTGACAGCTGTAAGGTATGATTACAAAAGTGAAATCACTGTTTTAATATTATCTTCTACTGATTTGGACTATTCTCACCTTCCTTTTTTTTAGGTATGGATTTACTGTTTTCTCTAATTTGTTTGTTTACATAATCACATGGATTGTCTTGCATATCACAGGGGAATGTGATAGACAGGTGAGAAAGCTATTTGCTATAAATTAATTTTGAAAAATATTTAGAAAAGCATGGGAAAGCCACTTGTACATATTTTGTATAAAGTTAAAAAGAGATAAATATATTAGTTATATACTCTTTGTATTGTTTTCCTCATAATATAATGATTAAAGTGTGGCACTAAAAAGGCATCCAACCAGGTTGATGTTGGTCTTCGGTTTACACTTTTAAGGGGAACTTATCTTTATTTAGGGCTATTCACATTTTTTTAAATTTAATTCATATTTCAAAGTGATCATTTCAGTAGTCTCTTGGTAGTTGATCAATTTCCATCCATCCATTTCCATAGTAACACCTATGTGTGCAATGTTTGTGTTTTTGGTTAATCCTTATCTAGATTTATGTGATAGTTAAGATTCAGAATAATGTTGTCTTTAATCCGCTCTGTCTGGTTATAGTATATTTTATATTGAGGGATTACATGAAGCCATAATATACCAATGGTTTGACTCCTGAGCATGCGAAAGAGTCAATGAAACCGAGGGTACCTATATTAAGTTGGCGTTTAGTCTCGAGGTGCAAACTGTACTTTTCACTCTTGAGTGTGAGAAAAATAGTCAATTTAGTACAAAAACATTTAATAAATGTTTCTAAATAAAATAAAAATCACGAAAGATTTAAAACATGTGGGACCACCTTCTTGCTGACAAACCATGGAACTAAAACTCTCAACATTTTCGCAATGTTAGGTATAATAATTGGACGAATTACTTTTCACTCCCCAGAGACTAAAGTGGTCACTTTAGTCTTGTTTTGTAGGGCTATATTGGCATACTTTTAGAGTATGAGAAGTGAAAAGGTGTATTAATCATTATCATGAAAATAGTGTTGTAAATTATAGTCATCATAACTTGATGGTACAACTTATTTTATTGATAGACTATATTTTCTCTAAGCATACAAATTATAGAAAAAAAATCGAACTATATTTTTATTTGGTTCACCAATAATTTTATTCACTTTTCATTACAGCAAGTGGGACCTGGGGACGAATGGAAATTCCGACACATTGTATATGTTGTAATGGGTGTTGGAATATTAGCATCCATCATATTCCATATCAGTGTTAAAGAAAAATACTCATATAGACAACAGAATGAATTGTTAGAGCCCACTGAAAGATCAGCACATTTAGATTTTTTGCACACACCAATATTATACCAGGTGAGGCATACATACATACTTGCTGTGAATTGCTCACTATACTTCTATTTGCTACAATGCTAAAGCTACAGTTACACATGCATTACTAGCACGAAAACATGCTACTATTGAGCAATTGCTACTTAGTAGCATGTGTATCGAAGCTTGCTATAAATGAGCATACTAATTTCAGTGGAAAGTGAGCATGCCAGTTTTAAGCAAGCTATTTTGGAGCATCTATACTGTAGCTTAATACTCATAAAACCCCACCCCACCCCTTTCTTCCTTTTTAACTGAAACTTTTATACTTGCATACTTGTTGCTTGCTTAGAGGTCTTTTATATTAAATAAAGGACAAACCGCTTTGAGAAAAGGTAGGTAGTGCCTATGCGCTTCGTTGGTTTTCCTTGGTGGATCCTATTAAGAGGCCAAATTTAGAATACTTATCAAATTATTAAAAGATTTAGAGCAATCTACCTACAGATATACTTTTGACCTGACTTTTTTCTAGGAATCTCTTACGTTTTCTCAGAATTCCAATTCAAATATCTATTGATCAATGCAGTTTTATTTCATTACATTAAGTATTTTGATCCTTCATTAAAACATAATTGAGTCAGAAACTCTGCTCATTTGATCTAGTAACTCTATTCATCGTGACCCGCTTAGCGCCACTGCGCTGCCACTAGCCTTGCTAGCCACTGCTACGAGTGCCGGTAGGGAGACGAAGTGTCGCGGGTTTGATCCCCGCACCTTCTTCTTTTCAGCCTATAGCAGTCCACTGCTGGACATAAGATCCCCGCACCAGCAAACATGTTTTCCAATGAAATATAAATTGTGTTGGGTAAATTCGAATAAAGATTCAAATTCGGAAACTTACTTTGGAATTAGGGAAAATTTCTCATGTTGTTGCATATCTGCTCAGTTTATTGCTTGCTATTGGTATAAACGTTATTTTAATCTTATGTTACTAAGCATGTGGCCTTACAGGTGGCCGGTGTTTACATGAGCACAAGACTAGTAGTCAATGTAGCTCAGGTGTTCGTCCCTCTTTACCTGCACCGCACACTGGGCCTCCCAGCGCGGGCGCTGGCGGTCGTGCCTCTAGCCATGAACCTGGGGAGCCTCGCAGCAGCGGGGGCTCAGAGGCTGGCGCCGCGATCATTCACCAGAAAACTTAATTACCTTTTGGGCGCTATATGTGCGCTGATTGGGTTTACGTGGATGTACTTTGAGTCAGACTACGACTATAAAGTGTACTTTATTTACATAGTTGCTGTGTTAATAGGTTAGTAAACACTTGTTAAAGTTCTTGCAAATCACGTGCGCGCGTGAATCTAACGATATTAAACTTTATTGTTCGGTAATAAGAGCGTCGGCACGCGCGCTCGTAAAGCATACAACTTCATTGATGTAGTGTTTTTTGTTGTAAATATTACTGACATTTTAAGTTTTGGTCTATAAAACTACTACATAATGTGTTTTCTCCACTTTAATATGCATGTATTAAACATATAAACATCTTAAATGACTCTTTGATTATAACCGCATTCGAATCCGTGGCGTAGATCAAAAGATCTAAGCGTACGGACGACGGAAAGCGACTTTTAAATCTATGTAGTGATAGATATCATAATCTGATAAACTCATAATTTCAGGGTTCGGAGGTGCTGTAATGTTGGTGACAAGTTTGTCCCTAACGGCGGATCTGGTAGGCGCTAAGACAGAAGCTTCTGCCTTCGTTTACGGTCTCATGAGCTTTACTGACAAGATCGCATGTGGTGTGGCCATAGCAGTTATACAAATGTAGTAAGTACATTTTAAAAAATCACCAGCAGTCTAGCTATTTAGCAACTTTATTGTATCTTTATTATGAGCGGTGAGAGTTAGGTGGCTAGGAGCGCAAAAAAGCCAAGTTTAAACTCTTTTTATTATAAAAAATCATAATTTACTTTTGCTTTAATGCTAAAGCCGTCACTGTGCAGTAATGAACTTTAATACTGCACCACTGCTAGGAAAGGCCTTCATCGATTGATGAATATTGGTATTATTACCAAGCTTACCAAATGCGGGTTGGAATCACGAAGCCAAGCTATGATCAAAATAAATTTAAAGCACACTGCCTGGGTTTGCATCCAGGACTTTCGGTTTTTGAGCCAAGCTCCGTTTTTATGCTAGAGATATTCTAGTAAAGTTAAGATATATCAGTTAGGTTAATTAAGGGGCCTTGTACCGATGCGTCTAATAATGTTTTCATTCGTTACAAACATACAAAAATACAAATCTTCCCTCTTTATAATATCAGTAAAGGCATAAATAAATAAACTATTCTTTCGTATAGGTTTAGTAGGGTTGTTTTCATAATGGACATCGGACTATGTAGAGATTGTTTTGAGAATGGCATTTGATTACTCAATGTTATTACTACTACTAAAACTAATTTGCTATACTTACAAAACATAGATGAGTCACAATGACACAGTTTTGTATTACTTACTTACTATTGATGAAGGTACCTACTCACTTATCTATGTCGACATAACAAAGAACAGTCAAATGCTAATAATTTAATAATCTAGCTGGACTAATATTATAAAGAGGAAAGATTTGATTGTTTCTTTGTTTGTAATGAATGAAAAACATAAAGTCAGAATAAAAAATAAGACCAAAAACATAAAATGAAAATTAAAAATTAAAATAAAATTAATTTTCAAATCACAATTGAAATGAAATATTAAATGAAAATTAAAACTGAAATATAGTTTAATAAATATAGACGCAAACTACTGGACCGATTTCAAAAATTCTTTCATCATTAGGGACACTATCAGTGAGTGACATAGGCTATAATATTTCTTCAATTAGGTTATATTTCGACGGGAGAAACAGTTTATGTGGGCGAAGCCGGCGGACAGCTACGCATACCTACTCTTTCGTGCGTTAACAATAAAGTAGTAGTACCTAGTATGAAAGACTCAATAATATTGACCCCATACTTTTAGAAATTAGTTAATCTAGTTGTTAATGATAAATAATCTAAAGAGGCGTGAAGCCAGCCGCGCCGCGCCGTTGGCTCACATGTCGCAATGTGTGTGTGGTGATGATAACAAATAATTTGAATGTCGAAATGGTTAATAACTTGATAGGGATACTAATCATTATTAAAGTTAATTGCTAAAGCGAAAGGCGTGCTCTAATTGAAATTCTCTAATAATTTTTATGTCGTGATTAAGTCCTACACCACACACCAGTACAGTAAAACAAACCATTTTTTTTATATATTAATGAAATTGGTAAGAAATTCACAGCGGGTCGAGATCGGGCCGTGCACGCTGCAAGCTGTTCCGTCTCTCAGAAAGTCTGATTCATTTATCGATTCACCAGAAATCGCGCTGACGTTATCCTCGTAATAAAAGAAAGCCAGAGAGACTAGTACTGAAGTTTTCTCCCAGAACCACTCTTTATATGAGAAACTGTTTGAATATGTGCATAAAAATGTATAACAACGATTATGATTATTATTATGACACATCGCTCGCGTGCCAGGGCTGTGCGTGCATGCATTGTACTTACTTAGGTATAGGTATAATAAGGATCTATGGCTGTGTGTTTTTTTACCATATCTCATCCTCCAAAGAAAGAATGGAGTACATATAGTAGAATATCAGATTATTCATAACTCATAATCAACTCATAATCCCGAATTTGTTACAGCGCCGAAGGTGCAGAATCCTCATATTACTGTAATGTGATATCGTGGGTGTGTGGTTGTGCTACGATTTTGGGGCTAACACTGACTTTGCTGTTGCCTAAGTCGACGCCCGACACTTTAATAATTAATGGTAAGTAATGGTGATTTTAAATGGAAGTAATTTAAGTCAGCAAGCAAGTGCAGGGTTTTACAACGATGAAGCTTGTTAGGTTTACCCTATTTCCTAAGTGGATCAACCGCATTTTGCCCGATAGTACTACTTACAAATTAATTCGTAAAGTCAAGACATATTAGGTATGAGTATTTATTTACGGCCAATACCGGCTCAAATTCAAAACCCCGAGTGCTTTCAGCTCGAGCTTCAAAACCGCTTCGAAGCCCTTGAGAACAGCATCAATGTGGACGATCTGTACAACATGAAACTCAAACTCAAACTCAATTAACTTTATTCAAATAGACTGTATCAGTACTTTCAAATCGTCAAATTTACAGCAAAATATACTAAATAATAGACATAAATACCATAATAATATGGATATGTAAATAAACAGTATACAGACATAATGCGACTCTACCACCGCGTCGGAGTTGTTTCTTGCTGAGAAGACCCGGCGAGAAACTCAGCAGTTACTCTTTTAAACTTGTTTTGGGTTTACAACAGGCGTTAGTAAAGTACAAGCAGTGTGTCATTTTGATACAAATAAACCTAAAAGAATATAAAACAAAGAGAAAAAACCAACCATAAAAGAATATAATAACAAGAATTCATTTAAACAATTCAAAAACAAAAATTGTTAGTCAGTACATACAAACTAGGTACCTATTAACTCTTACAATAAAACATCTGTTACAATAGAGCTATTTAATCCCGCATCGAGCAGAGCGCTTATACCCAGGCATTTTTATCTTTAAGGTAGTCTTTTGTAGTATAATAGCCTTTTTTTAATAAAGCTGTTTTGATGTGATTTTTGAATCTATGTAAAGGTAACTCACAAATGGTTTTTGGAATTTTGTTGTAATAATGTATACCTTGCCCCTTAAAGGATCCTAAAACTTTTTGTAACCTAAAGAGTGGAAGTGCAATTTTATCCTTATTCCTAGTATTTCTGCAATGTATGTCACTGTGTTTAGCATAGAGACCAATATTTTTTCTGACCAAAACAATGCAATTGTAAATGTATTGTGACGCTACAGTGAGGATACCAATTTCCTTAAAAATCTCCCTAAGTGAAGCCCGTGCACGAAGCTTATAGATGGATCTGATAGCTCGCTTCTGGAGGATAAAGATGGTTTGTATATCCGCCGCTTGACCCCAAAGTACAATGCCGTAAGACATTACACTATGGAAATAACTAAAATAAACTGAACGAGCAGTATCAGCATCTGTTAATAACCTAATTTTTCTCACTGCAAATGCAGCCGAACTAAGTCTGCCTGAGAGAGCTGTTATATGAGGGTTCCATTGCAGTTTTGAATCTAGTGTGATTCCAAGAAAAACTGTTGTATCTACAAGCTTCATAGTATTACCATCAATTTTTAGACTAATGGGGTTATCTTTAACATTAGGCAACTTAAAATTAATACATTTAGTCTTTTTTGCATTAAGCTGTAGATTATTTACCGTGAACCATTGTAAAACCTTTGAAAGTGCGTCATTAACATTATCAAAAAGGTTTTTATTTCTGTCAGTTTTAAAAACTAAAGATGTAAACAATACAACATCACAAATATCTTTTAAGTAAAAAGGTAAATCATTTATATATATCAGAAATAGTAATGGACCTATAATGGATCCTTGAGGGACCCCCATTTTAACTTGTGATCCTGTAGACAGTACACTGTTAACATCAACTTTTTGAGTTCTTAAACTAAGGTACGAAATTACCAAATCTAAAGCATTATCCCTAACCCCGTAAAAATTAAGCTTGCGTATAAGTGTATCGTGATCAACGCAATCAAAGGCCTTGGACAAGTCACAGAAGACGCCAAGAGCGTTCTGTGAATTCTCCCAAGCCCTAAAGATGTGTTTTAGAAGTGCAATGCCAGCATCAGTAGTAGAACGGCCTCTCGTGAATCCATATTGTTCACTGTGTAAGAGATTGTTCTCATAAAAATGGCTTAATAGTTGTTCTTGAATGATTTTTTCAAAGATCTTACTTAGAGCTGGTAGGATTGAAACAGGCCTAAAGTTACCTGGGTCTTGTTTGTTGCCTGATTTAAAAAGTGGTACAACCCTACTGTGTTTCATTAAGTTTGGAAAAACACCTTCATCAACACAATCATTGAATATTACGGCTAAATAAGGGGCAATCACGTCAATTATGTGGCTAACAATTTTGACTGATATACCCCAAAGATCAGCGGTATCTTTTGAATTAATTAATCTGAATGCTTTTATTATATCTAGTGACTCAACATGTTTAAATTTAAAGAATACACTGCAACAAGATACATTATCTTTCAACAAATGTTCCGCTCTAGTTGGTGAGGAATTTAATGAAGCTGTAGTGATTATAGGTATATTACTGAAATACTTATCAAATGCTTCAGCAACAGATGCTTCTGATTGTAAGATGTTATTGTTAATATTAAGAGTGTATGAGGTATCGCGCTGTTTAGCTTTACCTGTTTCGTGATTTATGACGTCCCAAGTGGTTTTTATTTTGTTAGTGGACTTTGATATTTTATCACGAATGTGCAATGCCTTAGCTGTAGTGCAGGCTTTTCTGAATATTTTGGAGTAGTTCTTGACATACTCAACAAAAAGTGGATCGAAATTGTATTTTTTCATGCCGTACAACTCATACATCTTACGTCTGCTCCTGTAAATTCCAGGCGTGGCCCATTCACAAAACTTAGATTGAACTCTGCAAGTAACTTGTTTGGTGGGAAAACAAGCATCAAATTCATTTTTAACACAATCAAACAGTCTTTTGTAGACTGCATCAGGGTCACCCTGCTTATAAGGAATGGAAGATACTTTATGCTTTAAATTAGTTTTAAAACTATTAATGCGATTACCCGTCTTCGGTCTACATGTTATTTTCCTGTAATTAACGCTATTGTTAGTTAAATCTAAAAATGTTATCTTCTGCCCACAATGATCAGACTTTAATTCAGTTACTATTGCCTTTTCAATGGGTACACAGTTGCAAAATACATTATCCAGACAAGTAGATGTTGTGGCTGTTATCCTCGTGGGTTCATGGAATTGATAATCCAGACCAAAGGATTTAAATAGCGACAATAACCTATTGCTTTCAGATGAGTTTACTAGCAAATCTATATTGAAATCACCACACACAATAATGGGTTTAGACTTAGCACTTAACCTACCCAAAGCTTCCTCCATAACTGTCTCAAATCTATCTAAGTTAGTTTTTGGGGGACGGTATACACTTATCATAACAAAGCCCTCTTTTTTTTTTTTTTTTTTTATTTTATTAACGTGGGGAAATCCTCATGGATACCTCGCCGCCCGGGGGAACGACGAGGTTATGTCGGATTTCTACCGACTAAAACCCCACGGTACTCGACCTCAACACTTCAGCGGCGAGGCGGGGTCCCTAAAAAGTTTCGCAACGCCCCGCCGCCAGTGCTTCCCCGTATTGGGGCCCCCTCCAGCCGACCCCCCAATGAAGGGGGGAGGCCACGGAAGTACCTGGAGCACACAGGTACTTCCGCCGTCGCGGTGAAAGCCGTGCATTGCGGGCAAAAGCACCCCCGTACTCAAGCCCGCTGGCTCTCACCGTACGCGGACCCTACTAGGTCCGCAACCACGATCCACCTAAAAGGTGGATCCGCTGCCGCATCTGGCGGTACGGCCCCGCCGAGCCGCAGTGCACAGGGGGGGCCAGCCGCGGATCACTGACCCCCTCCAAACGGTTGTGCACCGCGGCTCCCACCTCGCGCTCTAAGGCGCTGCGCCCGTGGGCGCCCCTTTAGGCGGGCAGTGGTAGGCACCATACCACCACCACGCCCGGCGGCAGGCAATGGGTGGGTGGGAAGTCCACCGCACTGCCATGCCTGAGCCCTCTTAGCTTCCCGGTGGTTCCACCTGCCACCAGTACTAAGCCCCCCCGCCACGACAAGGCGAAGGCTCATGGGGGGGATAACAAAGCCCTTTAACTCAACACAAGACAATTCGACAATACGCTCTATGGACAGGCCTACAATGTCAGTGCGATCTTTACATTTCAAACTATTTGCAGTAAAAATTAATGAACCACCATGAATAGTGGTTTTTCTAAAGAACGCGCTTGATAATCTAGAATTATTAAGGACAAAAGACTGATAGTTTTCATCAGTCAGCCAATGTTCAGTAAAACATAAAATATCAATATTTTGGTTTTCCAGCAATAGTTCTATTTCTAAATCTTTGCCCGTCAAGCTTTGAATATTTTGGTGGAATAAATTCAAGTATTTGGGCTTGGCTGTTGTCCTAGGTCCTAGTTTAAACAAGACGCTGAAGGAGCATCACATGAAATAGATAAATTAGTACTAGTACTAATGTCAGAATAGAAAATACTGCCAATAGCGGCATTGTTAATGTTATTTCCTAACAAAGTAGCTAGTTTCTGCTTAGTCCTAATGGGAAGATACATAGTATCTTCAGTTAACCTAAAGTATGGTACAAACAGATTTGTATCAAAAAAGTCAATGTCACTATGACGACATGTCAGATTATACAAAGTAAATTAAGGTCTTGGATGACCTTGTTCTGACTTGAAGTACTTGAGGTACTTGAGTATGGGAATGCACACAAAATAAATTTACACTTGTTGTTTGATTGAATGCCCATTGTTGTTTCAATATTTTTAATTAACCCTATTTTTGTCAAATGATCGGCAGTCTCCATGAAAGACAACCACAGTGGAGTTTACCCCTAGCTTCCCTTTTGAGATGTTACTAACTAGGTCAGAATAGGACATACCTGGATGGCATAAATATGCCTAATCCTTGGTCTAGCTCGTCAGAAAATATAAAAGTATTATTTGGAGCAGCCTGTGGAGTATTACATTTATCCACCTTAGCAGGCTCTGATAAGTCAGTTGGCGTGGCCTCAACACGTGACAATTCAGTATCCATCTCCACTACTTGTTGATAAAAATTATTGCAAGTGATTTGTTTACTTATAAGCGAATCAAACCTCTCTGCATTGTAAGTTGACATCTTTAACAATTCTGTGGCAGCTAATATGTGTTCACTGATCTCTTTTTGGGATATATCATAAATTTTTTTGGTGTCCCTCAGAGAACTCTCTAAGCAAGCAATCTTATGCTCAAGAGCCATGGTCTCATTTTCATAGGAGATTTTAGTACTATCTAATAGTAAGCTACCTTGTTCTAATTCAGAGATTAAATCTAACTTTTCCTTTCTTAAAATATTATATTTCTTGATGTCCAACTGTTTATTAACTAATTTTTTAGTTTTGTTAATGTATTTATTAATTTTAATATATTTCTTTAACTTTTTGTTGCTATGGTGGTGGATACTGTCCGTACGGTAGGGTCCAAGCACTTTAAAACCCGCCGTCCCAAATCAAAGAAACTCTCCAGTCAGACTCTCCTACTCATGGATCAGAGAAACGAAATGAGGCTACAGAACTCAGCGGATGCCCATCGTTATCGGCAACTCAATAGACAGATATCTAAGTCTTTGACGAGCGACCTTCGCCAATTTAATACCCAGCGTATTAAAGAGGCAATTGAGCGGAATAAAGGCTCCAAAGTGTTCGCCAGAGATCTGTCTATTGGGCAAAGCCAATTGACGAGGCTGAAAACTGAGGCAGGTAGCATCATTTCGTCAACACCTGAAATCCTGAGGGAGATTGAGAGTTTCTATGGACAGTTATATTCCACGCAAACACCTGCTGAAAGCAAGGCTCAAGATCCTAGAGCCAAGCTTACCCGACACTATACCGAAGATATCCCGGACGTCAGCCTGTACGAGATTAGGATGGCTCTCAAGCAGCTTAAAAACAACAAGGCGGCGGGTGATGACGGAATCAGAACCGAGCTCCTGAGAGCGGGCGGTAAGCCGATACTTAAGATCCTCCAGACGCTCTTCAGTTCTGTCATCCTCGAGGGAAAAACGCCAAAGGCATGCGGCAGAGGCGATGTGATGCTGTTCTTCAAGAAGGGTGACAAAACTCTCTTGAAGAACTACAGACCCATCTCGCTTCTGAGCCATATCTATAAGCTGTTTTCGAGAGTCATTACGAATCGTCTCGCTCGCAGGTTCGACGACTTCCAACCTCCCGAACAAGCAGGGTTCCGAAAAGGCTATAGTACCGTAGACCACATTCATACGCTGCGGCAAGTTATACAGAAGACCGAAAGAGTATAACTTGCCACTTTGCTTAGCGTTCGTGGACTACGAGAAAGCCTTTGATTCGATTGAGACCTGGGCAGTACTGCAATCTCTCCAAAGGTGCCAAATAGACTACAGGTACATTGAGGTGCTAAGGTACTTATACCAGAACGCCACCATGTCGGTCCGATTACAGAACCAGAGCTCTAATCCGATCTAACTACAGCGAGGCGTGAGACAAGGAGACGTTATTTCTCCGAAACTGTTCACGGCTGCGTTGGAGGATATTTTCAAGCTTCTGGACTGGAAAGGACGCGGCATCAACATCAATGGCGAGTACCTAACACACCTGCGATTTGCCGATGATGTAGTTCTTATGGCTGAGACCTTGGAAGACCTGAACATAATGCTCGAAGATCTCGGTAATGCTTCTCAAAGAGTGGGTCTTAAGATGAACATGGACAAAACGAAAATCATGTTAAATGCCCATATTGCACCCGCTCCAGTTAACGTTGGGAACATTATACTCGAAGCTGTTGACCACTATGTTTACCTGGGACAGACAGTCCAGCTAGGTAAGTCCAACTTCGAGAAAGAGATCTCTCGTCGAATCCAGCTCGGATGGGCAGCGTTCGGGAAGCTCCGGCATATATTTGCGTCCGAAATACCTCAGTGTCTCAAGACAAAAGTCTTTGACCAGTGTGTGTTGCCAATGACCTATGGGAGTGAGACGTGGTCCCTTACTATGGGTCTCATAAGAAGGCTCAAGATCACCCAGCGAGCAATGGAGAGAGCGATGCTTGGTATTTCCCTGCTCGATCGAATCAGAAATGATGAGATCCGCAGGAGAACAAAAACAACCGACATCGCTCGAAGGATTGCATCGCTGAAGTGGCAATGGGCGGGACACATAGCGCGGAGAACCGATGGCCGTTGGGGCGGAAAGGTTCTCGAATGGCGACCGCGTACCGGACGACGTTCCGTGGGCAGGCCCTCTACAAGGTGAACCGACGATCTGGTCAAGGTCGCGGGAAGCCGCTGGATGCGGACAGCGCAGGACCGATCGTTGTGGAGATCCTTGGGGGAGGCCTATGCCCAGCAGTGGGCGTCGTTCGGCTGAAATGATGATGATGATGATGATTTATTTACGTGCACAATCCAGGAAACTTTCTTTTTTGAAAAGCTGATTTAATGGGCTGTTGACTTTAGACTTGTATTCCGATACTAGGTTTGATCGCTGGCTGATGTTGTATGTGCTACTGAACATATACCAATAGTACTTTCTATTTCATTTGTAAGTGAACCAATAAATCTTGCATACTACATACTAAAGTTTAACATTAGATTCTTACCCAGGGTTGCTATAAATACTGTTAATTAATTTAATTAAATAAACAACAAGTACCTAAATACATGACCCCTAAAAAGCTAAGTTTGGCAAGTATTATTCTTCACTGCAATAGTAATTATAAAGTGCCGACGAAATAGTCCAAAAAAACTTTCCACCTAATTTCTAATGACTTGACGAAACATAAAATTTATTAATATTTGTTTTTTACAGATGCTGTTATTTCTGCGTCAGAAGAACAAACAGCTGATGTTGATAATAATATCTGAGTTGTGACTGTGATAGTTTCTCCAAAGTGTATACTAACATGTAACTTTGTATGTAATCTGTAGGTATTTATTTAAAATATTCTAGTGACAAAAAATCATTCCAATCCAAAGGAATGTTCCTAGCTGGTTCCTTGTAACATTAATGTTTGACGTGATTTTAACGATATTATTTTTGCGTACGTTCACGTGCTCATTATTGTGTCATTGTAAAATTCAGCAAGTCTGGCCAGCGTGGCAGTGCTGTTTAACACTCAGTAATTAGACTATTAGATAAATTTGTGTAAAAAATTGTGCTATAATATGAAATTCACTTAGTGTTTTGTAACTGTTTCAGTTACCAATGTAAGTAATTCTAGCTAAAATAAAAAGATGAAAAGCATGAGTTAGCACGGAAATGATTTTATGATCATCTAGGTAAGTAGTTATTTTTTTGATTTTTGAGCTACAAAAATCCCCTAAATATGATGCTCCACTAAATATTTGAAAATCCTGTGCAATAGTTCCAAACCAGAATTGGACGGTGCTCTTGCTGCTGACTGTAAATTTAAATGTAAAGTGAGGCAATACTAGTTCAGATTAATTTGAAAATCAAATTGCCCCTGTGCAAAATGGGAAATGCGCTTTAATGAATTTAAGTTACAGATGACTTACGTACTTTATTAGATTTTAGTAATTGTAAATTTAATTGAAATCATGTATGTACCTCATTAAAATAGATTTAATTTAGGAAAATCTCGTGAACTTGTCTATATTGTTTCTTGATCATTGATGTATCACGATGATCATAATTAATAAACACATAACTTATCGATGCAGGACAAATATTGTTTCATCGGCCATGTAAATGTATGGTTATTAGGTGCAATGAAGCCGTGAACATCATGATGACGGGTGTACTTAAAAGCCGGTGATTCTACACATGAAAGCAATGTTAACAAATAAACTATTACATTAGATACATACTTAATTGGCAGAGTGATTTCTTTTAGAAAATCACAAAAAACGTGTCTATGATATTAGTGGTATGTAGCGCTTCTGGTATTTTCCGACCCATTTTATTTCGTAGAAATCCATGCTTAGGTACGCGCTCGATGCGTGTGATTGAATAAACTCGCACTTGGCTCACTGTAGAAGAACGACTTTTGTATTTATGTAAGATTCCAAATAAAATCAACAAAGAAAATACTCAAATGGACGCATTATCGTTTTTTCAGCACCAAACCACATAGGTATATAAAAAAAAAAATATATGCGCCAGACAACACACCTCTTGTTGGTCTCGAAGTAGGGATTAATATCCCTGTGTTACGAGGTACCACACAAGGAAATAAGCCAGGGGCGTCTCCCAGTACATACTCTGAGAGCGGGTGCAGACTAGCGATTTTTTTGCGTATGTACGGTTGCTTTGGCATACGCGCTTAGGCTTCAGAAAACCGAACTCGCGTACACTTGCTGCGGGCGCGCTCGAACCTAGTGGTGAATCAGTATCTATAATTCATTATGATAATGCGCGAATACAAGCGCGTCAACGCTCTTTCGAGGTACGCAAAAGGCCCGCCTGTAGGGACGTGCCTCCAATAAAAGAGCTTGTACGCGCGTATAAAAGGCTAATCTGTAACCGCTCTGACTGTCCAGTACCTAATCCAAAAATTAAGTGTTAACATTAACTAATTTTCGCTCGTTCACTCTAGATATCATTTGTACCACATGGTAGGTACGTACTTCTGGTACCTGTTATTATCATAAAATGTTGTTTTCTTTGTAAGCAGGCAGATGTATATCTGTGTATACGAGTCCTTTGTTTTTGAGGGTGAGCACAACTTTTATGATGCTTTTTTCATGTATTTTATTTGGAGTATAATTGACGTTATTAAATTAAGTGTTAATAATATAGTATTTAAGTAAGGTAGGGATCTCACATATCCGTAATAAATTATACTTATAAATTTAATGATTTGTGTTTGATTAATCCCATTTGAAAGCACTCATACCGTTCAAGCTACATTATAATATCATATAGCAATGAATGAGAGCTTTGATTATAACACTAAAGCTGCGCCAAAAGCTTTGCCCCCTTAAAAATTTAAAGTGCTTCAAGTCTACTAAGTATATAATAGTGAAAACAGTGTTTTTAAGTCTATTAAATTTTTTATCATTAATAGGCTAGCTATTTGTGCGCGGACTAGTTAGTACTAGTATAATTTAGCAATAAAAGGAAGGAAACCTTTACTTTCCCAAGGTCCAATCTAGCTCTAATAATTAAAATTGGCTATAGCTTAGCCAAGCTTAGCTTAGCTAAGGCGTAAAAATGTAACCAAGAGAGTCACTTTCGCACTTTTAATATCCTAGTAAGTAAGTATACATTTGAAATATAATTTTGTCTCTGATAGCCACTGTGAAAGCCCTGTTTTCCATTACTGCGTCAAACCACCCGGTTCCGAAGTACTTAAATAAAAGGCTTATACTGCGTAGACATGGTTTCCATCGCTTATCTAGGTTTTAAGACATTTATTCTCACTAAGAATTATGATCAATTCACTCACATGAGAACATAAAAATAAACATTTTGTTTGTTCCGAAAACGTACACAAGAACGGTAGCTTAACTACGAATTTATTCCAATATACCGTCAAATAAAGTACACACACGAACTCAGGCGCCGATAGTCGGCGCAGCCACGGATATACTCGTGAAGTGCGCTCGCTCCCAATGCTAGATGTGACTTGTTTTTTATTTGCAAATAGCTACATCAAACCATTGGTTTTTTTTTCTTTAAATAATATTTATTCCTTAGTTTTTTACTAAGGAATATATTTTTTTTTCATCATGTTTTTTTATTTATTTATTTATGTACTACGACACGATCGGCGTAGTGTGCTGTAGCACGGTTTCTCGCCTCGATATCCGTAGTGTCCCGGGTTCGATTCCCGGTCGGGTCAATTCAGGAAACGATCGTTTCTGAATTGACTCCGGTCTGGGTATGCTGGGAGACGCCCCTAGCTTATTTTCCTTGTGTGGTACCTCGTAACACAGGGATTTAATAATCCCTACTTCGAGACCATTACAAGAGGTGTGTTGTCTGGCGCATATTTATTTATTTATGTACTAGAACATATTTAAATCTAAACATGGAACGAGAGATGGATGCAGGTAGGTATGACGTGCGTGCCTGTGTGTCGACCTATAAATTAGCGACGCTTCGTCGATCCTGAATAAAGGAAACATAATTATGATTGACCAGTAAAACTATTTTGTTGTTAGGCCGCAGAAAGGCAGTTACGGAAAATTTTAGTGTATTTACTACAATGTAACAGTCCAGAGGCCATCAAGTTCAAGGTAATCAGTAAAAAATTATATGATGTGGGAACATGGTAAACTTCGTGTTGTGTCTAGGTGTTCATGTATGTACGCCCTGTGTCACAGAAAAACGAGGGACAGAAGTATAATGAAAGGAAATTTATAAGGGAACAAGTGTCGCATGTAACATTTAAGTGTTTATTGAATAATTTTATGTTTTGTGTTTGACTGGCCTGTTGGCGCAATGGCAGCGATCCTGCCTTTAGCGCCGGAGGTCGTGGGTTCGATCCCCACCCATGACAAACATTTTGTGTGACGAACAAGAGTGTTTATTGTGTGTCTGGGTGTTATTGTCTATATATGTATGTATTTAGAAATATTTAAGTATGTTTATCAGTCTCTGACGCCCATAGTACAAGCTCTGCTTAGTTTGGGGTCAGATGATCTTGGTGTAAATTGTCCCAGATATTTATTTTTATTTTATTTATTTATGTAAATTATGATATGACACATTAAAACAATTTACATGACTAACAAACATTTATCATGTTCAGTATAATGTCAGTGTCAGATAGACCTGCCCTGGCTTTTTATGACTTCTCATTTATATTTTTTCTGAGTCATAGTACCTAAAACACATTTAAAAAAACCCTTAACATCTGTGGGGCAGGTTGATTGTTTTAACTGTCCATATTTGCAGTACATACTGTATCATAGAAATTATAATTAACAACAAAAAGGGAATGATGAAACAAAACAATTACATATTCAAGTTAAAAAAAGCTTTTTATTATCACAAAGGCTTGCCCTGCATAGCTTGTATGTATTAAATACAAAATTTGTTTCTTATTTTTGCATATAAAAGCTCACATATAGAAAGGATTATAGCATAAACATGTTGCCGTCCAAACTACAGCTGTGTTGCTGAGTCTAGTAGTGTATCTTCATGGAGCTTAATCAGATGCAGCCAGCGCCATAACAGTGAAGCGTACTTCATCAGGATCACGAGCCATGAACTCCTTACATACTTTAGCCGCATCTTCTAATAATGAATCTGGTGTTGTGGCTCCATGGTTTATAGGAAAAGCTTTGTTACCATCCAACTCAAATAAGGTTCCATCCTTGTGAATAAAAGTTATAAAATGATGATTCACAGGATCCTCAGCTCTCGGAGTATTGGTTTGGCCTTCCTGAGCCAACTCCTTGTGGGCATTAATAATGTCATCTGATTTTGCCAGCAAAGCTCCACGAGCTGCAGCATCCAAGCTCTTGGCTTCTTCAAAAAATTTCTTCATGTATCCATCAGTCAATTGAATTTTGTCAGCATTGTTGCAAACACTGTGTACAAGTGCTACAGTGCCACAAGCATTACTGAGATTCTGTTTCATATAGAAAATGTCAGCAGCCACTTCCTGACCCTTTGACAAAATTTCGCTTTGTTCTTTTTGCTTGTGCTCTTCATAAGGCTTCGAGACAGGGAAGAGTAACATCACTGAAAGAACTGGGCGAGGCACCCAGGCTAACATTTCAGGATCCAATCCCATCACATCGACCACGCCCCAACTGTTAGGCACACCTAATTTTTGAAGAAATTTGTTCATAACTTCTGGGTTCGATTCTAATGGGATTAGTCTTTCAGTCGCCATCTTATCAACCTGAAAATATAAAGAAAAATTTTAAGGTTGCCGGAAAAATATTTTACAGTTGTAGCAAGTTTATGCACCAAATAATTAAGTCAACTTACTTTATTAGTAATTAATTGTATATTAATGACTAGACAGCACAAGCTCACAAGCAAAATCCACAAAAACCAGGTAAGTTGTTAGCTCAGCGTAGGTATTTGATTGATCGATTGTTTTTTCTGTGAGCTGATGAGCCGACTGTCAAGTGTTATTTTAACGATTCTGTTTCGTTCAAAACTGCATGTCATGCGTCGGCATGTCAACAATAGTGTCAACCGTGTGAGTGAACGCGCGACTTATTTGAGTCTTTTTCAAGGCCTGCGAAGACGACGGATTACACATTAAAAATCGATTCCAAATAAAGGGATGAGCCCAGTATTCTCTTTTAAAACGTCTTCTCTTTTGCATATACATCATGTTAATTACAGGGGCCTTACAGCACAACGTAATCTCAACATATTTAAATCCTCTCTGATAACAAATGATCGCACACCGTGTGCGTTGCGTTGAATCCGCGTTCGTGGACCGTCCTTTTTTCTCTGCGGAGATAAGTCCGTTGTCTGCGTCTCGACTCAGTGATGATAGGCCATGCATGTGCAAAACCTTTATTTGCGAGAGTTAAGTTTTTTTTTATTCTGTGCATTCATAATCATGATAACCACAGGCTAAGAAAACTCTCTGTTTTTTAAATCTGTGCGTGTCTATGTCTCTTTCTGTGGTCTGTGCATTCTTTTCTCTATGTCTTTCTGTATTTTTCTGTGATTGTTGATCGCTTTTTAATTTTTTAAGTTTTAAATATAATAAATAATGAATTAAAACTAAAATGGCTGTGTGTGTTTACATGACTTTAGACGATGTAAATATTTGTTATTTATGTTTTTGAAAAATAACAATAGCAAAAATGGCTGTGTGTGGCCTAAGAACTTTGTTGTTGATCGTATGTGTTCTTGAATTGGTATGTACAACAGAAATCATAAATTAAAACTTAGCGCTAATGAGCCTATAACACGATAACCTGATAAAACAACATTGATTGTAATTTTCATGTTCTAGATTATCACTATTCAGAGGCAAGTCTTTGATTTCATGGGATACATGTGGCTACCAATTATTGCAAATTTTGTTAATATAATATTGATTATTTTTGGTTCCTTCGGTGCAGTACAATTTATCACAAACTACCTTTTAGCTGTAAGTATCTCTATTTTACTCTAATTCAGCTGCAGCTATATAAATTTGGCTGAATGTTATGTGATGCTAAAGTACCTACCTATTTTGGTAAATTTCAGTTGCAATATTATCATTTTAATATAAAACATTCATCATTTGTTTCAAATTAAATCTGTTAATATTGATGTTAAACTTTATACAAGTGTACCTTATTATTTATTATTAGATGACCTGTGAAATTATTCAAAAGTAATTCCTACAATTATGCATGTCTGTCTAATGAAGCCCGTCAGTCACAGATATTTCTTTAATACCTAATTACGGTTATTCTTTCAGTATGCCATATGGAGTTTCATGTGGCTAACATGGAATGTTTTTCTAATTTGCTACTATTTGAATTTGGGAACTCTGAATAGGGTAAGTTACATGGTAGTTTTTTTCTTCTGATTTGCTTATTTCTTCTGGACAGTTTATTAGTTTATATGATGAGTGTCTGTTACCACAGAAAACTGAAACGTAGTAGGTGGTTTGTGAATCCAATCTCAAAAATTTGAAATAAATGTCTAATAAGAATTAGGAACGAAAAGTACAATATTACAAAGTTTCGTGTAACTTTGGAAGGGTAAAATAGACACAAAACGTAAATTCTTATGAATAAATTTCATGTAGGTATTTTGTACAATGAAATGTGTTTATTAGAATACCAAAAAATCAACATCAATTTCAAACGCTAAGTATGTATATTCACGTTGGTTAAAGTTGGTAGGCCCTTTGCTTTCTATAGCACATTGTATTTGTTCAAATTAACTATTACCTTTGTTCTGAACTAACTTCGTCAGCGGCTTCGCCTGCGTAGACTATTATTTAAAAATGTGTTTATTAGAATACCAAAAAATCAACATCAATTTCAAACGCTAAGTATGTATATTCACATTGGTTAAAGTTGGTAGGCCCTTTGCTTTCTATAGCACATTGTATTTGTTCAAATTAACTATTACCTTTGTTCTGAACTAACTTTGTCAGCGGCTTCGCCTGCGTAGACTATTATTTATATATTATATATATTGACATTAAAACAAAAACTTATGTCACTCCCAGATAATGTAGTTTTATATTGGTAAAATAATTTTTCAAATCGATCAATTAGATTTGGAGCTTATTCAATACAAACAATCAAATCTTTCCTCTTTGTAATATTACGTTATGGATAAGATAAAACCATGTAAAATTTCCTTATAATTTAGCTCAGTTTAAATCACGAATAAGTATTATTGATAAAAATGTGATATAGTTAAAAAAATCTTTCTTTGAGTTGATCAAGATGGTTTTTTCTAAATCTGCAATACAAAAGTAATGAGGGGATTTATATGCCCAAAAACATGATCAACTTGCATTGCTAATGAACATCCTTTTTTAGGAAAGTGGGTTGTTGTCATTGGGAACCGATAGTGTCAGTTGGTGGGAATGGAATGGCTGGGGATGCCAGCCAGTATGGGGTGAAGCTGACAAGCCAAGCTCCTGGAGGCCTTCTAGGGTAGATGGCTGTTTTGCTGAATGGCATCACATAGAATTGGCCCAGTCAGCATTAGCAGCAGCACTTACTGTTGCTGCCTTGCCACTGGCTATTCTATTGGCATATCAGTCACTTAAAAAACGAAAGCCGACGTCAGGTACTCTTTCCCTTATTTTGAATTGAAAATTAGTTAAGTCAATGATTTTCGAAGTTAGATACGTATTTCTTTTCATTTGCCGCTGACCTTGAAATTGTATTTTTATTTCAGATAAAGGAACTTTATCTCGTCGTCCAGTGTATACGATCGAGTTGAGCCCGACAGAAACGGCCGTCAGCGAAAGTTCTCTGAAGCCGATGACGCCTCGGCGCGTCAAGCGGCGCTCGGGCTCGCGCGGCGCCGGCTCGTCCGTCCGCCGGTCGCGGCGCTCATACAGGAACAACGGCTATCTAGCTTCGACCGCGTCCCTGCCGCGCGACGCTAAGCCCTCCCGCCCCGCCTCCGCACACTCCTCATATTCCAACTTCCACGGCACCCGTCCCGCCTCCTACCACGCTCCGGAGAGAGACGCTATCGTCCGCTCACAGGACGTCTACGATCCGCCACCTCCGACCGAGTCCGTTCCGATAATTACAAACAGGTACGACACTATACGGCGCATCAATAAAAATAGCGGGTACGACGTAGCCGGGCCCTACAACGAACCTAACAGACCCTACGATCAGGCACCCAGAAATTACGAACAGAATAATTCACCGTACGACAATACGAACCGTGGGGGGTACGAGACGGTACCCACCTACGACGGCAGGGTGGAGCCTGTGCCGCCGTGCGAGTCCCCATACGGCGCGGCCTCGAGCGGCGCGTACGGCGCGTCGGGTGGCGCGTACGGCGCGGCGGAGGGCGCGTACGGCGCGGCGGAGGGCGCGTACGGCGCGGCGGAGAGCGCGTACGGCGCGGCGGAGGGCGCGTACGGCGCGTACAGCGAGCGCGCGTGGGAGACGCCGCCGCCGCCCGCGCCGCCGTACAGCGCGCGCGCCACGCCGCAGGCACCCGGCCCGCCCGCCTACCAACCGGCCAATGACGGCTACATGTCATAAAACCAATTAGAATCTCGATGTGCCTTCCCCCAGTGATGTTTCAGTGTAAAAGAGATGTAAGTTATTTATACGTGATCAATGGTTAAATGTTGTAAGAGAGTTGATACTTCGAGGCCTGTTATTTTAAAGGTAATTTGACTACCGAAAACTCATGATAATGCATTCCGGAGTGATAGTGAGGGTACTGCGTAGTAAACATTTTGTACTCAGTTTAAAGTAAGTATGTATAATGAAGCGTTTTTTAATTATTTACACTCTTTGTACCTTTGAATTCTTACCAAATCTTAACTTCTACCATTTTTAGGTAATTGTATGCTTTTGAATTATTTTCTAGTGATGTAATGGGTCGATCGAAAACCCTTTTTAATTGACACAAACCATTTTTTTTTAAACCTCGAGCTAGACCAGTTTTGCATACCTAGTGATCAGACCACCATCATCATCAGAATGCCATTACATCACCAATATTTTCTGCTCAATATTCTTTCTTGATAGTATAAGTTACTTATTCTGTGGTATAAGTAACAAACCCAAGTTTATTAGTTAAGAATTATGATGATAAAATTAATAAATGATAAATATTAATATTTTAAGATTAAAGATACACATTACACTATCACATTTGTACTAAAGAATCTAAAAAGTCATTTGTTTATGTATGAAATACATTCCTTTTTTTTACTTTTGTAAGTTAAATTAGCTTTAAATTTTGTATTTTTGTAACTTCTAGCACTAAGTATATTATATTTTCATAATGACAAAATGTTACTATTCCTTTTGATTGTTGAGTAAGTACTTAAGAAAAGTTCCAATGTATTTTTACTAATAGTAAGATATACATAGTTAGAAATGAAAACAATTGTTCTATTGTTTTATGTTGGCAAAGCACTATTTTCCTCGTTATTAGGAACTTGACTTGGGTTTGCATCATATTAAAATGTTAAATTCTTGCCATTTAAACCTCAATGATTACTTTTAAGAGGAATTTGATATTACCTAGTAACTTTTCCGTCCAAGAGTACTATAAGATTGCCATGAATCTCTCTATATGAATTTTGCACAATCTAATGTAATAATAATACATTAATACTGTTCGAATTCCACGGACCAACATTGTATTAGCAAGTAGACCATACGTAGCTTTATCAGATTAGCTCTGTAAGTTAACACCTAGCATAGGTTGGTATTTGAGTTGAAAGTTTTTTATGCCAAATATACACCTATCAACTTATTTGAATGTTTTGATTTTCACTATCTACAAACCAAACTTGACAAAAGCTTACTTTTCTGCAGGAAAGTAGTAAAGTAGAATTGTTATTTAATAATTGTATTTGTAACACTTGTGAAGATATTTCCAACTGAGGAAATAAAATTAAAACAGAAATATTGTTCAGAGCATTGAAATTATATTTTTTAACACGGAGAAATTTTACATGCAGTCGGACAACTATAAACAACAACAATGCTTGTATAAAAATATCACAAAGTCCATTTATACTACTCAGTATTGTTTTTTAAAAATACTGAAAGTACATTCATACATGCGCAAAAAATGCATTTATTAAAATGTAGACAGGCATTCGATCAAAGGACCCGTTTCAATAGTCTCATACTTCAATATACAAGACTGACTTGATGAGTTTATGAAGTGGCTATACAGAAATAAATAAGTTCGATTGTACTTTAAAACATACTTTTTTAAACCATAGTCCGAAAAAATCATAATAGATAAGGTGGTGCTTTAGCATCACCCTCTGTACCAAGAGTACTTACCGGGAGCATTGGTGTATAATGTAATAGCTAAAACAAGCAATAAATCAGTAAACGTAATGATAAACATATTATTTATTTAACACTATATAAAACTACTGTTTTCATGAGTGTATATGCTCCCAGCGAGTACCATTTAATACCCGTTGTCTAAATTAAAAAAACAGGGTGCGGAAGTTCCACTTACAAGTCCATTAATTAGGTTTAGACAGCAAAGGGCAACCAGTGCTGTTGATGGCACCTGTTTTTGTTATTTTTGTCCCTTTCTTCGCAACTTTTGGCTATTAACTTTACTTCAACTATACTACTTTCGCCGTATGATAATATCCCTGACAGTTCATAATTGTCAATTATAGTGCTGTAACGAATGTAATTTAATCGAGTTGGCAAAGAAAATGGAATCAGATTTACCGATTTTAAATTCTTAATAAACGGGTTATGGCTAATAAGTAATAGAATAAAACGTGGTATCTCGAAAATAATAGTTAAAAAATTGCACACAAGGCAGACGCACTGGTACTGATGCGAATGACGTGATTACAAATTACAAAATGGTCGGTCCTATTCATCGATTTTTTGTCGATTCAGTAGTGTCAATACACTATTGAATCGCGTTTCTTTTCACGCATCAGGCGCTGCAAAGATATATTAGTTTAATTTCAAATACTTCATTTATTAACGGTTAATAATAATAACGATTATTTACTTGATAAGATTCTAAAAAACAATAGTTTTTAATAGTTTATAACATTTTCTTTTGCCAGTTTCTTTTTATTTAGTTTGAAATAGTATGCGTGACACGGAACAATAAGAGCTGTCAGGCATATCATCTTACAGTGAAAATAGTATAATTTGCCCGTCCCGTTGAGGAGCTGATCTCACTGCCTGCATAGCCTGACTATCTGGCAGACAGCCGAGCACTATATCGCGGGCAGCTGCGCGCGCTCGGCGGCGGAGAGGCGCGGGTGCCACACGTCCACGATGAGCACGAGGCGCGCGCCGGAGCCGTTGTGCCACACCTCGTGCTCGAAGCTGTCGTCGAACATCAGCACTTTGCCTTCCTGCCATTGCCTGTTGATGGAAAATGACAAAGTGTGACACGAGCAGAGAACGCTGATTCTGAGTCTTACACACTCACTCAACGACGATGAAGTATATAGCATATACTGTCACACTGATGAGCTAACACCTACTACACTGATATTCAAGTCATCGCCAAGGGTTGGTGATCAGTATCACAAACCCGGGCTGTGTTCTGAAAAAAATGCCCGACCTTGGATTGCCAGTAAAATCGCTGAGAATTGAAATTTTGTTAGCATTTCCTAGCTTTATTCGAATTCACTTTTAGCGTCTGCCCGTACAGAAAAATAGTAAAACCATTTCAGAAATGAGTCTGTCGTTCGATATACGTCTCCATTTACTGTTCTCAATATTTAACACAGCCCATCACTTACCTAATCTCTTGATCCACTCTGATGTAGGTATCTTTGGTGTTGCTGAGCCCCAGGTGCATGCGCAGGCGGCAGTTGGTGGGGCCGACGTGCGCGCGCACGTGCGTGCCGGCCGCCATCAGGCTGAACTTTACCTGCAGGGTTAACACACGAGTCAATAAACGGAACAAAGACAAAGCTTCAACAATCTCGCTATGACAGGTTCACTTACGCGTGTGTGCGTATGGTTATAGTTGCACATAAACATGTTTAACTACAATTGATAAATAGGCATGGCGAACCCTAGAGAAAGCGTAAAGAGCTTTTAGCTGTAATTCACTGAAGTTCAGCGCTTTGGGGCGCCGCGATTTACATTTCATTCAGCAGTCCGTTTATCTCTTATTTAATTTGACATAAGTGACGTTTCATCCGTAGAATAAATTCATCCTCGGATGAATCGTCTCCCTTTCAAATTGTTAGGTGTCGAATCATCCGCAAAATTTTAATCGATGGATGAAACGTCACCGCTTCTAACTTTGAAGTGTCGACTTAACCGCAAAATATTCAATCTGATTAAATATCAACAATGAAAAAGACAAAGAATCATTTTTTTAAATACATACATAATGTACCTAATACGTTGACTATTGCTTGACTATGAGCTATTGACTCGACTAGTCAAACCAATAAACAAATAAACAGTAAAAACTTATTAGCTACTAATTGTAGTAGTTCATAGCCCACCTGTCCGCGGCGACAGGTGGTCGCGCCCGGCTCGGCGCGCACCACGCCGCACGTGACGCGCGCGCGCTCGCAGCGGCCGGGGACTTCCCGCCCGCGGACGAACAAGTCCATTTGAGACCACTCTCCTCGCTCTTTTAGGCCTTCCTTCTCCTGAGATGGAAAAGTTTTTGATGTTAGAAGTTTGAAGGACACTCCAGCTACCGTTTGCAGCTCAAGGGGAGTAAAGAAAGTGATTTTTATTGGTCTACTACATAGTGAAGCAAACCACATGTAGGCAATGTGTTGCAAAAAAGGTATTTTTGAAGGCTGGATGTAAAATATCGAAATACTTACAAAGGTCTATTTTCTATTTAACTTCTTAATTCTAAAAATGAAAAATTGTTTGTCGCTGTTGCTAATCCTATGTCGAACAGCATTTTTTTTAAAAAAACAAAAAAACGAGGGTGTTAAGGCCATAAAAAATTGTAGGTGAAATTCAGCAAAAGACTCCCGAGGTAAAAAGGAAGAATGATAATAAAACGACTTCGCCATATTACAGTGGCTCAAATACACGAAAGTAAAATACCTACCCAAATAGGACGATTATATGCTCTTACCTGCTCGTAAAGCTCTTTCGCCGCTTCGCCCTCTTTTAGGATCTCCCTCCACGACCTCTCTAGCGCTCGAGCCAGCTTCACGTACGGAGTCTTCTCAATGTCCCACCAGGGCGAACTTTTAAGACGCGGGACATTGTACAGCGAGCGTTGATTAGGAGATAGGAAGTGGCCAAGCTTCGCGCCACGTTTGTGGACCTCATGGGCTTCTTCTTTCCTTCCCAACAGGAGCAAAGAGTCCCCATAGTGGTAGTAGAATCGCGCCTCATTAGCTGGACCTGTATCGGTTTCGAGGGCCTCTCGGAACGCTTCTGCGGCTTCTTCGTATTTTTTATGTTTAGTCTTCAGAACGAACCCGTAATGCGCTAGTGCTAAACGATCTTTGGGCCACCGGTTCAGGGTCTCTTTCAATGTCTCTTCTGCTAAGTCAACCCTGGTAATCAATCAAACATTATGTAGGTACTGAACTCTTGAGATATATAATATTTATTAGAGATATTGCAAAGTACCTGTTAGCCATGAGAAATGAAATCGTAAGATTGTTTCGATATGCTGGTTCATTCGGAAATCGTCGTATTAGTAATCTGTAAACAGGTTCAGCGCTCAAATAATTTCCTGCAACAATAGAAATGTGCTCTAAATTACTCGGGATGACTTTTATTTTGCGAGTTGTCTCTAGGTGGTATTAGAAACCAGTATTAATTTTATGAAAGCATTTTGGTAAGTTACTGGTCTAGTTACACATCTAGTTGATTAGTTTA
Organism: Udea olivalis; assembly: GCA_947369235.1. Taxonomy (NCBI): domain Eukaryota; kingdom Metazoa; phylum Arthropoda; class Insecta; order Lepidoptera; family Crambidae; genus Udea; species Udea olivalis. The sequence continues at coordinate 9,434,941 of OX376341.1, read as the reverse complement.
GAATGTTAAGGCCTTATTTTTGGATGTGGCATACAATCTTAAAATATTTTGCCTACCAGAACAAAATTGAGATTAAGTTTAATTAAACCGTTAAAAAATGGGGACGACAACAGTGATCCTATTAAAAATTATATTCGTGTATACAAATAACTTACCTCTGAACTGTATTCTGTCGAGCGTCCGTCCAGTGATGTCGAGCAACTTCTTGTCAGACAGGCGTTCGTTCATCTTGAGTAGTTCGAGGTAGGCTTGTATGGCGCGCGTAAGTATCCTGTTGTCCCGTTTCGCCTCAGCTTGCAGGTCGAGCGAGCGCGCGACCACGTAGCGAGCGCGCGCGCTCCCGCGCAGGCCGGGCGCCGCCGCGCGCGCCTCCGCCGCCGACCACGAGCCCTCGTTAGTGCACAACACGCTAACACACGCACACATGCACAAACGACTTTGCGAATCGAGAGCGCATCATTATTATTCTAAGTTATGTAGTATCTGGTCTTTTGGATTTGGATGGAGTTTGGACTAGATTTAATTCGTAATATAAAAAGAAATGAGTACCTACATATCGTATTATCAGACTAAAAAGCTTATTTTTGGAAGTAGTAGTAAGAGTTATTTTATAGGACTTGAATGTGGTATTTTCTGACTCGAATGAGGAGGACTAAGGACTAGATTTCGTTTGCATGGAGTAAGGACTAGATTTCATTAGCAATATGAAAATAATAAAATATTTTAAATAATAACAGCGTAGCAGAGAGTAGCAGCGATATAACACTTTTCCATTCATTCGACATGTATGAACTTATTAAGGTTTTGCACGAAGGCATTATAATATATTTTGTGGGATATATCAATCGAAATAGAAAATCTTAGATATAATTAAATCTATAAATACATTACAAAAAGGATCGATTCCTATGCGGTCTCGTCCAATTCCTACACTACATGGAAATAAGAGTCGTCTATGGCGCCCCGGGGGGGAGCCGCGCGGGGTGCGGGCGCGGATCCCGGCCCGAAAGCGCCGGAGATGAGTCAGGGAAAATGGCACAACGAGCAAAGTATGATGGGTATGAAAGTTATATGCAAAAAACAATATTAGTCCAGCCAGTCCTGGAATTAAATTCCAAATTCATTAACAATAAATATTTTTTTTGGGACGTCAGGCCCTGAAGATCTGTACTATGGGTGTCAAGTACCTATAAGGACAAGTATCAATGATCGCTGCATCAATGTTTGCCCCGGGGCACAACATTTAGAGCCCCCAACCCGCGGGGTAGGATTCGAGCCAACTAGCCACTCATCATTAACAAATCAGTCGGATGTATTCTTTGATTTAAACACAATGAATGTAAACACGCAAGGCCAAAACATGTTAACATGCCGAAAATTCACACAGTTATTTCTATCATGCATAAAAAGGCAAATGTTTTCAGTGCATGTATGAATAATTGAATACACCGACCAAAGACGAGTAAAGAGGTAATTAAAACAAGTTGATTCTGTTGTTGTTTTTGTTCAAGAATGTGAAGTAACTCACTCAATTATTCGATTCAGGAAAGCCTGTGATTTACCAGTAATTCAAAATGAGTCCAGTGCTTTTTAAGTTTAGTCAAGGAAGACAATTACATTGAATTTCTTGCTCGTTGGCAACAAATAAGCCAGTGAGCTGTATAGTTGTTGATGCTTGAACATAAATCTACAAATAACACTTTGCACCAAGGCCGAAGCGAACAATGAACATCACCTATCGCATGGGCTTTTGTTACTGTGATTTTGTCCCCAATATTAGTTCATTTTACATCCGCAGCATACTTGCTCACGCGGTTTAACCCTTCTGAGGGGAAAGAGAGCCTATATGCTGCTGATGGGCAAAATTCTCTATCATTGAAATCAAGAGCTCTGTTCCCACTTGGCAACCGAGTCGATGATATTGCAGGTAGATTTATTTATTAAATACCTGGCGGAGCTCTTGTTCGGCAGAGTCGAGCTGTTGGCGCCAGTAGGCGTCGCTGGGCTCGCCGGGCCACAAGTCGTCTACGCTGTTGCCTCCGTCTTCTAGAAGAACAAAAAACATAGGTTATTTCTGGCACATCTTATTCGTAGCACTGTGATGGTCAATTTTATGGACCAACTTCTTTTGTAATTTTTCTGTCTGTAACCATAAAAAAGGTCAAAACTAAAAGGATTCTCTTAATTCAGACATCAGGTTAGAGTAAATAGTCAGAGCAGAGGAAAACATCAACAAAACTTGACAGTTGTGGCAATCCTGTCAGGTCTAAATAAGACTGCTGACTCGTATCTTAAGATATACCTCACTATTGGCCAACCACATTTACGGGCCATTAAAGAAATCTTTATCATCTCTCAAAGGTTGCCTGACAGAAATCGCTTTCTAGCGATAAGGCCGCTTTAATTGTACAAATTGATTGTATAACGAAATATCTAAAGATCAAAAGGCGCAAGAAATAAGTTAGTAAACAGAATTACCACTATTATTACTATTTCAACTTCAGAAAAGAGGCTTGCTAGCCAGTGCTGGCTGCCTAATAGTTCAAATATATCTTGCCCTCTTTGTGTTGAATAAAAATAAAAATTACTATAAACAAAAACAAATAGTACATTCCACTCACATAAGGTTAGTCAAGCCAACTGATATGTTAATTGGTTAATAGTGAAGCATGCAGCACTAGGGCAAGCGCACACGGGGCGACGGCGCGATTACTCTGTTTCTGTCCCGCGCGCTCCGGGTCGGGCAGCCGTCCGTATTTAGCCTCCAGGCGCGTCAGCAACTCCACGTCGTCAACGTCAGATATTTCTTCTTCGTCTTCTTCTTCCTCCAGCTCTTCCTCAAGCTGCTCATCTCCAATTATTTCAACGTCAGGATCGTCCTCTATCTCTTCCTCTGGTTCTGGCTCGGGCTTCTTAGTTAACACAGGAGCGCTCAGCTTTGGAGTTTCTTTTTTCGCCTCTACTATTTCTTCTTCTTCCTCCTCCTCGATTTCTTCATCTTCGCTGTACAACTCTTTCTCATCTGGCTTTTGAATGATTACTTCCTGTAAACATATTTAGGTATTTACAACAACTTTAAAAGGTGACTGCGTAAGTTATTGTGAAATGAACCACTTACTTCGTCTTCATCTTCTGAGATTTCCCTTTCTTCCTCTTCTTCCTCACTCTCCTGCTTTCTTATAGGAATTGATTTCACAATAGGAACCATTTTTTCTAAAACCTGTTCCATGACTACTGGTCTAGATAATGCCTCGACCCTTCTCGCTGAAATGAATGTGTGTTTTACTTGAAGTGTAAGTTCTGATCTAGCAAAGTATTTGTCACATGAATTGATAGTATAGTTTTATTAGTGTGTCCTACCGGGAACAGGGGGCTCTTCAGCTATCAGTGTCATTCTGCGGTCTACAACGGGGGTCTCCTCTCTACTAGCATGCTCTTCACTTTCCGGCGCATCTGTTGTGTAAATAAACAATTGTTTGAAATCAAGTAGGGGGCACTATCCTGCGATTAGAATTGAACTGTTTTTTAACTGACTGGTAAAGAATATTTAAAAGTATTTAACATCAATGATCAAAGTTATTACGAATCGTATTATCTATCGTAATGATACGCACCGCGCGAGTGCGTGGCGCGACGCAAGACGGCGTGCGTGGCGACCAGCAGCGCCGCGCCCACGCCCAGCTTCAGCCACACTGCAACAACGCGCCACCAGCTTAGAACAAGCCCGTGTCTAACACTCCCTATTTGTGTGCTCTAATCAGAGACCTATGACACCTTCTTGGACTAATAAAAATTTCTTAGTATTTATATTCTCAGATACTTATGTAGCATTGAGAACGCAAAATAATAACAAAGAATTATTGAATAACTAGTTTCATCTTTCTCGCAAGCAAAATATTAATTGTTTTAAAATACCTTATTGCACCATGTTGTTACAAAATTATGTTAAACAATATATAAATGGACGCAAATATGACCCTGCAAGGGTGCGGTCAGACTCTGGTCAATTTCGAGTGCGGGAAGGTGTTTGCCAAATACATTAATGTATTAACGCTGGCTTGCGGAGTACAGTCAAAAGCATAAATATCTGTACGTATCAAAGGCTTCAAAAATATCTGAGAAAAACATTAGCCACAAATATATATACAAGCCAACAAAGAGTCTGAAGGAACTCTCTTAAAGATATTTGTGCATAAATTTTTGCTCAGATATTTTTGAGGCCTAGTAAACATATGTTTACGAGGCTTCAAAAAAAACAGGCCTGTGTCACTTCAAAGTTTAGGTACGCTCGGCCGCGGGGCCCTTCTCTGGGGTATATGACAGTGGTTGCCGCTCGGCTCGCACGCTCGCTGCCGAGCGCCTTATTGAATGTTTTGTGTTTGATTTGTTTCAAATGTAACTTGTAATAATAAGAATGATAATGACTACTACCTATACTAAACGATGTCATATGAATTACAGTAATACTTTTTTTAAAGTTAATAATTAAATTAGCGAGATGCGACCCCGCGCTCTGACAGCTAAATCGGTAACGTTCAGCGGCGCACAGTGGAATATGAACGCTCGTGCTACGCGATAAGTTTCGATTTCGCGTGCAAGCTACATAAACATGGCCTTGATCGATAGCACGGACAAATCAAAAAGTACTAGTGTGTCACAAACTTGTAAGATTAGAGGAGACTTTTTTACTTGTCCGCGTTTCTTGAGAGAACCTTCTGTACGGAGTGCTATTACCTATTCTGTGGCATAAGGCTTTTTTACTTTTAGATAGGTATGCTTTTGACTGTAGATACATAACTAACTAACTAAACTAACTCGCCACGAGCGAGCGAATCGCGACTAGTTTTATTACTCTCGTCGTATCGCTGCGATAACATCGCCGTTTAGAGATATGTTTATTGAGAGTGAATAGAAATTCGTGAAGAGACGATTATATTGCCGCGAAATACTCGCTCGTGGAGGTGACGCCTAAGACTCAATGTTTTGTTTTCATGTAAAATATACAACTACCTCACAAAACTAAGGGACTTGAAAGACGTTACTGTTCTATGGAGTTTTTTAGTGATAACGTTTGACCAACTTATGCGTTGAATGGTGGGGAAAAAATGGTTTTATCTGGTTAAGTAAAATGTATGATAGTAAGCCAACGCACTATTGACAATACATTGCGAAATCAGAAAAGAACAGTGTGGTACTGGTAAATGCTAGGTATCTTGTCAGTGCAGTGACAGGGGGTGAGGCGTAGAGATGATATGTGAGTCTATCAACTATCTTTCATTTCAATAGACAAACGACTTGTATTGTAACAAATAATTATGAATGTGACGTTCTTCATTTCAATTTGTTTATTGATTGATACATCATGCATGTATCTATGTATAGAATATTTTATTTTTTTGGACCACACGTTCCTTCTAGCTGTTTTTGTAAGTTTTTAATAAATAACACACGCAAAGTTTTTTACCCACTTTGCGTGTGTTATTTATAACTAGATATTCTAATAATGGGTATGCACCTGGATTAGCAGAGGTTGTTACCTAATATACCAAAACAGGACTTGTATCTGTAATGGTTTGCGATATAAAAACAATCGCCGATATAAGCCGAGAACGCTTTTATGTCAAATAACAGCTAGTGGAAAAGGGATGGTTGTTTATCTTTAATCTAAAATTGCCATAAGAAATGCTTACTGCTCGATGGCAACCCAGACGCCGTGTTTTTACTGTAGAAGCCCCAGCTAATAGTGACACGCTATAACCCGATTATTATAACTATGCACCTCGAGGTGACAAAATCGCTAGGTTGGCAGCATAGGCTACAGAAAGCAGCGCAAGTACGGTCGTTTAGGAACAATAAAAACTTAACTTTATTGAACTTGTCGTGGCCTAAATTAAGCAAAAAAGCAGACAGACGAAATAAAAGAGAACAACATATTACGCACATTTATTTTTCAAATTCATATAAGTAAGTCATTTTCTTATTAGTTTACGATGTTGTTGAAAGTACTTACACATATTATGATGTTTAAGCAGTATTTTTATGTTAAAAGCGAAAAGCTAGGGATGCATGCCTACACAGCATTAAACGAGGCTATCACACATATTACAGCTATATCTGCATAAAAGTAACGTAATAATAAAATCACTCTCACACATCAACAGAGATTTTGTATAAGCTTCTAAAAACATGACACTTACATAATATTAAAGTAGTTGGCTGTGCCAAAACAAAGCGTTTATTTGCGTAACAAAACAATTACACGTACTATGTTGCCAGTGATTGAAAGTCAAGATACCAAATAAATCATGCAATAAAGATCTATCTTATTTCCAAGACACCAGCGCCTGACCTCATTGGGAATGTTTGCCCGCTCTGCTGCGGTTATGTACATCAAAGAGCATGCATTAAAAAGAACAAACAGTAGTACTTACTATGCGAGGCCTGTGCCTCCTCCCTGCGTAGTTCTTCTTGACGTTTCTCATACTCTTCTTCTTCTTCGAGCGTGTCCGGAGGCTGTTCAGATGAAATTTCTTCTTCCACCTATAATACAAAAAATAGGTTACAATTTGTAAAGCATGCACTTACTTGCGGTTAAAGTGTTACCCCCTTATTCATAAAAGATAAAACAGTCTTATAGGATTTTTTTCACTAAAGTAAGGTGGTCTTGAAGTACTGTTTAAGTTTTTATGATTAAGGGGGTTAGAGTTTATAAACTAAACTCCTTAGTAAAGGAGTAGGAAAACCGCCAACTGACGGCGCTGTCTTTTGCCCCAAAATCCAACAGGTTATGGGCCCAGCACGCTTCCACTGCGCAGTAGATTAAATGAAAGAAAAATAAATCCAATCCAATCGATGTAAGCCTAATGCTGGCGCTGTGTAGGTTCAGTGATGTGATTTGAGTAGTGTTCAGGTTAACATTAACACTCCGAAGTGTTTCTGCGCCATCTAATAGTGTATTAAAAATGAGGTGTTGAAATGTTGTAATTTTTTTAGCTGCTTTGTTCTATATATATTTTGTAAATACTACTATATTTTGTAATATTTACCTCTACAAAGGGTTTGCCTGCTGGTACAGTAATGCGCTCCACGGGTGGTTCGTCGGGATCGTCCATTTCTAGAAACTCTTCATCATCGCTACCGCTGTCTTCGTCTGCTTCTGAATCTTTCCCATCTGAATCGTCTACAATTTAGATTCCAACATTACTCCTAGTTTACACCAGGTTTAGGTTTAAAGATATTTATTCTCACTTAAGACATAAGTCACATGAGAAACGATTACATGAGAACATGGCTTAAATAAATTATGATTTATGTTCGTCAAGATTGAAAAAACAAATAAACACAATAATAAACATTACAAAATCAGACAACATTAAAATTTACATACTAAATACGCAATAAATGACCCGTCCAACGCATTCACTTGCACTTTTAGCATGTGTTGTTTGAGATTAGGTATCTATTCGGCCAGTTGCTTCTTGAATACATTGAACGAGTTCACATTTTTTATTTGTGTGGGTATTTTATTATGAAGTTGCGCTCCCTCAAAAGTTTTGTTTTGCCGTAGTTTGTGCGAATCTTGGATACGACAAGAAAGCTAGCCCGCCGCGTGCTGCGGTTGGCAACCTTTTTTCGTTTAGTGAACGTTATGTTGGTACCTATGTTATGCTGTAACTGTGATCAAAGTCCTCTTTGATCACAGTGTAAACTAGGGTTAATGTTGGTATTCCTATGTTTCTTACGTACAATTATCATGACCATCAATCAATCATTATTGAGATTGCATTATTACTAATTTCATATTTGTGATAAATATCCAAAAATATTTACTTTTAATTATTCTTGACTAGCATTTGCACGTGACTTTGTTTGCGTATACTGGTCACTGCTTTAAGAAAATATTGATTGAAAATATAGCCTATGATCCTCGCTGATAAAGTACTTCATACTTACAGTGTAAGTCTCTATTATGTACATATTAAAAAGTAGTAAACTATAGTCAATTTTAACAAAAAAATATTTTAAATTTTTTTAAAATTTTCAATAGACATTTTGAAAAAGTATTTGTAGTTGGGTACTCTATGCAGAAAAAATATACTAGCATTATAAAGGGGCAAGATTTATTTGTTTGTATTGAATTGAATAGGCTCTAAGACTACTGAATTGATTTATAAAAATCTTTCACCAATATAAAGCTACATTATCAGGGAGTGACATGGGCTACTTATATGTTTCTTTAATGAAGGCTTTATTTTGACAGGAATGACAGTCAACGATGGCGAAGCCGCTGATGGACAGTTAGGTAAATGACGCATTGTTCAGAATCTTCCCATTCCTGTAAGAAAATTAAAACCCGTGTATATAGTTTATGTATACCTTCATTATCATCGTCTTCCTCAGGCAGCGCCGGAAGCTCTGCAGAGATGGGTTCGTGTTCCTCCTCAGAATTCTCTCTCTCCAGTTTTTCTACTTCGACTTCTTCATCGTCTTCCTCCTCTTCTTCGTGTTCCTCTTCATCCTGGAATTGAAGAATGTATTAGCACCATTTTCTGAATAACTTTCACTAGACGAGTATTACCCAGAGAAATTAATCTGGTCAGTACCTAATTATTTAGGGTGGTAAAAATGGTTTCAATAGATAGTTTTTCACATCTCTGTCTCTAAATAGTCTATAATTTTAAATTAAAGATATTTCAATACAAGGATTCAGTGAATTATGAATGAATTCACTAAATCACTGTAAATAAATTGTGAGTAAATTTATTGAAATTATTTTTAGTATATACTAAAATGCGAGATATGAGAAATTTTATAAACAAGCATAAATTCTTGGGTTGATATTGCGCACTTGAATGTACTGCATGTTTCTAGGGAACTTGAGAGTTCTAGTAGTACAAGAGCCAATGTCAACATACAAAAAATTTAATGTTTTACGTAATAAGTTAAATTTTACTTAAGACCTAATTTAATTAATTATTATTAAGTAAATACAAACAATTAATAAGAACATACAAACTATGAAAGCGACATGTAATTCAATGCAATCTAAGAGTTAATTTCTGCCAATCGAAACCACTACTAGCAAGGTATATTCCCTAGGGTTATGGTTTTTCTCAGTGTCAATAATATAAGAAGAGAAAGAAATGTTTAGATCAGTTAGTGCTAATCAAATACAATAACGCATCGTTTTTATTTAAGCGTCACACTTTGACTTCTATTTTGCACCTCGTTATCAGATTGCTGTTCGTTTTCATAATTTTCTTCACTTTCGTTCCGATCTATTTCATTATTGTCGTCGTCGCCTTCTGCATCATACACTTCATTTTCATCATCTTCGTCCAAATTATCGGTATTATCGTTTTCTTCTATTTCTTGTAGATCATCATTTTCAGCACCTTCATCAGCTTGATAGGCTTCTTCATCATCTTCACGCTCTAACTCTTCATCATCATCCTGCTTTAATAGTTTTATGTTATACAAAGTCCGAAAGAAATATTGTTACAATTTTGTACTAAACTACTTAATACCTCATAATTTTGTTCTTGTTCTTGACTGTCATCACCATCGTCCGATTGATAATCTTCGTCATCATCGTCCTCGTTGTTTTCTTCATCGTCATCGTTGTTTTCTTCATCGCCATCCTCCTCACTGATTTCGTGATCATCTTCTTGTTTGTCATCTTCGAGATCTTCATCATGATCAAAATCTTGTTCACTTTCATTGCTTGCATCACCTTCATTTTGATGGTTGTCATTGTTTGCATTATCAATCTCTTCATCGTGGTCATCTTCAACATCCTAATTTTTTTCAAATGTGCTTTTTAGCATGGAATGTAATGTAAATTGACAAAAACAGGTAAACCAGAAAAAAAATATCACAACCAGATATCATAATTATTAAAGATTCTACTACCATATCAACATTTTCGTTATTTTCACGAATGGTAAAATTTGAAAAAAAAAAAAGTAAAGTATTACACATAGGAGTGTGAAAAAGGCTTTAATTTAAGAAGGACTATAGCATGGCAGCCATTATATGGTCAATACAGATCGCGATTCTTTGATTGGACAGACATCCTTTGATTTGATTGACAACATCAGATCACACAATATCTCGAAATTTTGAAATTTGATTGCAATCGCGTGATCACAATCAATATTGAACGTGTGAACGCAGAATCACGTCAGTATATGCTAAGCGCTATGAAAGATGGACGTCGATGACTAATAAAAAAATTACTGCTAATTCTTCTTTATACTTTTCCTCATACAAGTATCTTGTTTTTTTATATTTGAAGTTACCAAATGTAGTAACTCATTAAAAGATTTTGTAATCATCATCTTTGGCAGTTAGTTGAAGACGATGATTACAAAAACTACTCATAGTACTATAAGTATTTACTAAGGAAGATTTAAATGAGTATACATTTCTCTTTTTTGTAACCACTGTTTAACCCAGTGCCTTTTTCGAATCCTTTTCTTCAAAGTTAGATCTAAGACAAGAGATAATATAGTTTTAACTTCATGTAGATCCATGATAACACATGTTCACGCGGCGTGTATTTTAGACAGACTGACTGATGAAATTAAGATTGAATGTGTAATGTTGTAGCGCAATCCATCAATCTGTGATCGCGATCAGAGCTACACGATTGCGATCTAAATTGACTGTGTAAGGGCTGCCATAAACATTTGGTGGTATTTCATTTCCAAACAAAATCTGTTTAAATTTTGGTTTTTAACAGTCTTTCTCTCAAAGAGCAAGTAGATCCACTCCTTGTCACCATTTTGGTAAAGACCATCAGAAGTTTCAATATTGAAGTAACTATAAAACTCTACATTCCAAATTGAATAAATTCTTACTGCAAGCAATTTTTTTACAGTTAACTCTGTATTAATGAATACCTAACATCATAAGGTAAACTATTTCTGCTGCCCAAAGCAAATTATAAGCTCTTACATGATGTGTCAGTTCCAGTGTATGCTCATCATGGTGGTCATCATCAGGGGCATCCTCTAGCCAGCCTTCTAATACACCAGAGTAGCGGGATTCAACTGAATTCGCTTCCACTGAAAAATCATAATTTACATTTTGATTTCTCATGTTTTTTTAGCATAACACTTTAAAATATTGTAACTTTAGGCGAGTAATAAATAGCACACATGAAGTTAAATGTGTAAAATTGTTTTAAGTCATATTTCATCCTAAGGACTGGACTTGGGTTGTCTGCAAGAGATGGCTTATTAGGAAAAAGACCGCCTATATGTATTATCATATTATTTCATGTAAACCAACCTGTATTATTTATTCTTTTAGATGTGCGATAAAGACTATTTATCTTATCTAATGAGAAGAGCTTTTATACAATGATAGATACTTACATTCAGACAGCCCTCTATTTTCCAATATGATCAATCCAATAAGAGTAACCAGTATAGCCAGTAATGAGAAGAATATGATTTTAGCACACCAATGTCCACCAGTGGCATGCTCATGATGGGAGTGCATAAATACATCCCCCTCGCCGAGCGCAGCCGCCGTACCACGAGGCTCTTCTACACCTAACTCATCTGCAACGCAAAATGCAGGGACACAGTTAGACAGTCTGGAGTTAAATATAGGCAAGACTTGCTTGTAAGAAATTCCTTCACTTACCCTTTTTTCTTTTCTTATCTTTACGTTTCCTTGGTTGTACGTCGCCTGACATGGTTCGGCTCAATCTGGTGCTCTGGAGGCGGCGGAGATCCACTTATTGTTTCATAACCCTGCGTAAACAATGAGATACAATACAATGAACTTGCATTAATAACGACACGAAACGAACAAAGATCCAAATGCGCAATTTGCATGAATAAAGGACTCTGGCACGTTGTAATTTTAAAATAACCTACGTAGGAAAGTCTGTAGTTCTGTCTGTACCACCACAGCTTTCTTGTCTTGAATTTATTTTAGAATTTAACCTAAAAATAACCGCCAAAGACAGCTGAGAATTGAGAAGGTAGGTATATAATTAGAGGTACAACTGTTTTCAGTTGAAATAATATTTGAACAATCAATTAAAATGGTTGCAAAGGGTTCGATTTCAAAGTGGTCAAGTCACAATTATTAGGTATGGAAAAAAAAAACAAAATGTCATAAATCGATACCTCGAAATGGTTTTCGATTTAGGATACGTTTGTTTTTTTTTTGGTAAATTTTAGTGCTGTTTTGCCATTTTACCTAACCACTAAAGTGCTTTCTAACACGGTTGCATGAAAACAGACATCCAAAGTGCTTTAAGCAACCACGGTTGCAATGAGTCGCTTCGCATACTCAACAGGCTCAAATAACTGAACCACTGGGCCGTTTCTTTCCTTTAAAAAAAAATTACGTAGACTATGAACAAATGCATTACTCAAAGTCATGCAACCACGGTTGCACGGCGGCAAGTGAGTGAGTCGCTTCGCATACTCAACAGGCTAAAATAACTGAATCACTAGACCGTTTGTTTTTTTTTTAAATTACATAGACTATGAACAATGTATCACTCAAAGTCATGCGTTCGTTAAAATAATTCAAATATTTTTTAAATGACAGTGACAGAATATGCTTGGTGAAAACTGGCTGGCGCCTATCATGGATGATGATGTAAAATATGTTCGTAAATTCCTTAAAAATGCTAGAATTATGTATTAGTAAAGTTGATGTATATCAAAATATTCTTCAGTTAGCTCTGTTTCGAAATATGGGTATTTCGAAACAAATTTTCATAAGATCACTAAGTATATATCTGAAATGTGGACAAATGGGTAAATCATTATTTTTTTTGCTGAAAATGTAACTTTTATATTCTATTTATTTACTTAGTGATTCCTGATAATTAATACCAAGTTTTTTACTAAATATTAAAGATACGTGTCTTTTTATAGCTGAACACATTTTTGTTCTATTTTCGAATATTTATTTTTAGACATTTATTTAATTTATTCATTTATTTCCCCTGACATCGCGAAATTTATTTGCTAATTTTTAATTTTTTTTGTTTTTTTTTTCAAGTCAAACATTTGTTTAAAGTTATCTTAGTAAAAAGGAAAACTAATATTATCATGGATTGAAATATAAAAAAGATATCATCATCGTCATCTTGTTCTATTCTACAATAAAAAAAATTTCGTTCATCAAGTCGGAAATATTTCGCACTAATGAAGTTTGATATTTTTTATAAACTATCACTAAGTATGTTAAGCATATTGTATTTAAAATCAAATGGAGCATCTATTCCTCAGTTAGAAACAGTCATTTGTTTAGCCTAAAGCCACACGTGTGACTCATAAATCGTGTTTACATCTCAAGCGGCAAGTGGTCCGGAGTGCGCAAGCGCAAAACGGTGATCCCACCCGCCGCGCCAAGCACGTCAGTGGCTAATGAGAAGAAAGTTGTGGCTGCATACACAACTGTAAGAAACTTTGTGAAAGATTATGCGGTTTCCCAAATAAAAGTAAGGCTATTTGAAGAGGGAAGAAAATAAAAACTAAAAATTATAAAGTTTAATCTTTTCAAACGTAGCGGGCGCAGTGGCACCATCAAAATCTAATGAAAATTTTGATGATTGCAATCTCAAAGTGAATATTTCAATTGCTTTTGTTCATTCGAAACTAGTGTCCGCCCCTATTATCAGTTGACACTTGACAGATGCCCTGACACTTCGGAGACACAGACAGTGACAGTTTAACTCATGGAAGTAATAAGTACTTACGTACAACTGGAATGTGCAATCTGTATAACTGGGTATACAAAAATACACTTTATGGTCTAGGAGAGAAGGTATATATTTCAATTGATAAGGTCAGCGGGCCAATTAATTTATTTTATATGAAAATGTATGCTTTTGCAGCTGTCTGATAAGTCAAAATATAATGATAGAATTCAGAGTTTTACAGTGGCAACAATACTGTAATGGCGACATGGCGTCTTCCATCTTCAAGAACGCGTGCGTCGGCTGAAATATTTGCTAATTTAGGTGTTTTCTAGCAAAACGGAGGAAAGGTGTTGTCTTATGGGCTGCGGAAATGAAACATTTGCTGGTTGCAATATTTCTTTTCACAGTTGAGATAGAATTTTATGAAAATTACACAAATTGGGTTTGAGAGCAATTTTTTTTATTTTTTTTATAAAAACCCTTTTACTATTTTAAGTAACTAGTTTGAATATTTCGTTGATCTAGCCGGTAGTTAATTTTTTAATAGTTTTAAAATATTGCGAACTCATGACGTTACAAATTCACTTAGTGTTTCCACATGTGTTTTTTCACCGATTCGTGGTAAATAAATAATGAGAAGAAAATTACTGATTAACAGCACTTACGGCTGAAACAGAGCTCGCCGTTCATCATGTAGCATCTCACGAGAATGTGAAAAGCAGATAAAATTTATTTTCCGAGTTCTGAAACCAAACCCTACCTGAAAGGGTTGGGCTATAGCGAATGGCTATTTTAAGTCCTACCTACCCGTCTGGACAATGGATGTAAATGTTATCTACGTATTATTAAAAATAACTGGATGAAAAATATTTTTCACCTGGGGGAATTAAAAATCTACTATCTGTTAATTATTTAATCTAATCTGGAATTTAAAATCTACTTTTAAAAATAACTTGGTGGAAAGACAATTTTTCACCTGGGGGAATTTAAAATGTACTATCTGATAATATAGGTCCACCAAGATCTGATGGCAAAAAGGGAAAAAAGAAATTGACGCTAGCAATACTGGGGAAATTGGAGTAAAACGTTTTGATACTTTTTTTCCTTTGAGCGGCTGATTCTGTGTGCAAAATATAAAAATGTATACAATGATCAAGGATACGAGTATTTTTGAAAATCTTACCTTGGCGAATGTGGGGTTCGAAATTTAGATGAAATCTCCAATTACTAAGTTCATGAGTTTATTAATTAATTATAGACTATCAGAACTTGAAAATGGTTCCAAATACAGCACATCCATAAAAAAGTCTTCATCGGAAGAGGAAGACGCAGTATTTATGATGAACCTTTCCTCCTGCATCTCAATTAATCGATCTTGTTCTATGATTTTAAATTTTTGTTACATGTTCACAAGATTTTCGCCATTCATCGATGCCTATTTGAGAGAAAGCTTCTTCTGTTAAAGATTTTATATCACTTGCAGGTCTATTGACGTTTTTACCCGCAACTTTTTGTTTCACTATTCCCCAGATTAATTCTATGGGGTTTTACGTACAATGATATGGTGGGAGCCTCAAGCCTTCGTGGCAGTGTGATTTTAAAATCTGATCTATCTGATATTTAGGTTCAGGCTTTTGATTTTTCACTGCTTCCAGTAATTGACATTTATTACAATTATGGTCGTAAGGGATATTGTTTGATTGCAGCCATTCTTTTCAACCGACTTCAAAAAAAGGAGGAGGTTCTCAATTCGACTGTATGTTTTTTTTTAAATGTTTGTTACCTGATAACTTTCGACTGGGTGAACCGATTTTGATTATTCTTTTTTTGTTTGAAAGCTGGTGCTTCCCGAATGGTCCCATTTCAATTTGGTCTAGTTCTGACAGTGGCATCTATGAGAAAACCATATAAGTCTTCAATCTAGTTAGACAAAATGCGCGACAAATGGACGACAAATGGACGAATAATTCAATTTTACGCCAACCGATTTGGATAATTCTTTATTTATTTGAAAGCTGATGGTGCCCGTGTGGTCCCATTTCAATTTGGTCCAGTTCTGACAGTGGCATCCATGGGAAATCCATATAAGTCTTAAATCTAGATAGACAAAATGCGCGACAAATGGACGGGTAACTCAATATTACGCCAACTGATTTTGATGATTCTTTTTTTATTTGAAAGCTGATGCTGCCCGTGTGGTCCCATTTTAAGGCATCCATGGGAAATCCATATAAGTCTTAAATCTAGATAAACCATATGCGCGACAAATGGACGAATAACTCATTATCACGCCAACCGATTTCGATGCTTCTTTTTTATTGGAAAGGATATACTTCAAGGGTAGTTTGATGAGTGTTAGGTTCTGATTATGGGATCCATGACAAAGTAACGGAACTCTTCAATTCTTAGTAGCAATAATTCGACGATACTTTTTCGATGTATGAAATAAATAAGAACTTATTCACTGAAAATCAAAAAATAAACAAAAAATTTAACAAAAAAAAAACCAACTTCAAAAAAAACTATTCCAAAACAAAGCACTAAAAAGTAAAGAAATAATTGCGGATTCTTCTAAAACTTATACGATAATATGATGTGGCTACAATTATTGTTATTGTTGGAGTCGGTGTCAGCCAATGTAGGTTTGTAACTACCTACATACATACGTAAACGTTATATGTAAGAAATAGGTATATTGCTAGGTATATTGTAGTGTTTCCTTGGCTGACACCGACTCCAACAATAACAATAATTGTACCCACATCATATTATCGTATAAGTTTTAGAAGAATCCGCAATTATTTCTTTACTTTTTAGTGCTTTGTTTTGGAATAGTTTTTTTTGAAGTTGGTTTTTTTTTGATAATTTTTTTTAACAGCAATACGGTCGGCTTGTGTGATTGTACAGAATGGTTACAATGGTACTTTGCGTTGTCCATGACAATTAGAGAAGGTTTCGTAAGGTTGGGAATCAACTACTCCGTAAACCATTTTGTAAAGTTCTCTTTATTCATATCATGGTGGTAGTCAGCAGATGTACTCTTCTACCTATACACCAAACAACAGTTTGGCACAAAACTATTTTCTCCACCAGCATGTACAATGATCCATCTAGGCCCGGCCGAAATACTTTTAGATGGGCCTGCAATATCTTTATTTTGCCAGCATTTGTTCACTGAACATGAACCGTGTATATAGGTTTCATCTAAATAAACCACATCTAGCTTATCATCGGCTTCTCGATTCTTTTGCATACATACGCTCCAAATACTTGAAACTGTGTATCTTCATGTCATGTCGCTTCATTAAAATAGTCCTTTTTGATTGGCACTTCACGAATTCGAATCCGATGTCTTTCAAAATAACACTAAAGACAAAATAAGATTGCATTTTTTAGATTACTATGTTTTTAGATTATATTCAAACTGAAAGATAATGAAAATCATTTTTGTTACCTTAATGATTTTCTTCCTCCATTGAAATTGATTTCCTCCCGAAGAATTTGTAGCAATTTCATGACAGTGGGTATTTCTTTTCGTACAGTGTAAAACTCATTTATTTTATTTCTGATCAATTCTAAATCAAAACCATCCAATTTTTTTCATTCAAAAAATGTCAAATAATTAAATAAGGTATAAAATACAAATACCTCGAAATGGTTTTCGATTTAGGCCATGTATGTTTTTTTTCCCATACCCAATTTCTTGATATGGAACAATTAGGGTGACAATAAATTCATTTTTTCCCTTTCATTGGAATCTATAAAATGTTGAGAAACCTATGGTTTTCAAACTCAGAAGGGCTTGTCGGGTCACAAAACTGTCAGTCACAAAAAAGTAAGATTTTTAATAATTTCCGACATAAAATTCGGTGGTAGTTTTTTGTTTTGTTTGCATGAGCAAAGAAGCAGGACTCATCGGCATCATTGAAGATAGGGAGGCTTTTATTGAACTGTTGAGTAGTGGTTGCTGATAAGAGGTTACTGTTTAGCGTAGAGAACCCAACATTTCATCAATCAACGATCAACGATCGCCGTAAACGGGATAGCAACTCATGGTAGACATACTGGGATCTGTGTTAAGCGCGTCCGGGGACATCGACAGCGACTTCAGAGTCCGAATTTCCGTGACTTGGGCCAAATGGTGTGAGGTGTATGGTGTCATTTGTGACCGCAAAATGCCGATCAAGCTGAAGGGGCAAAGCAGGAGCTGCGCGTCACGGAAATGAAGATGCTGCGGTGGATGTGTGGAGAGTCACGCAAAAATCGCGTGCGGAACACCCACATCCGCGACAGCCTTCGTGTTCGTGACATCGCAGACAAGCTGCAGGAGTGCCGCCTTCGTTGGTATGGTCATGTGCCACGGAGATCAGCAAATTACGTGGGCAACAAATGTCCGACCATGCAACCCCCGCCAGTACCAGTAGGAGAGGTCGACTCAAGAAGCGCTGGCTCGAGGTAGTTAAGAGTGTCATTCGTGCCAACAGACGAGGTGAGTCTGAGACTGAGGATGCACGAGACCGTGCGAAATGGGCCAAGAACATAGGAAAGGCGGATCTTGGTGGGACCCTATACACCAGTGTTGGTTCAGAACCGGAATAAACGGACGGATGATGATGATGATAGGATAATGCGACAATTGTGATTTTAAATAAAAACTATAAAACACTTGAGGCTCGTAAAAATTTGTGCCAAATGTGTTGTGTTGTGTTACATGGCCTAATGGTAACAAGTGATTCAGAAGCTCTGGCTACTGAACTGCTTGAGTTTCAAATCATGTCTTTCAAACAAAAATTTAAATGCCCGACTGTCGTAAGAATTACTGTGAATATTACTGTGCGATCTTCGACTTGTAATGGTAGATACTATTACAAATCGTAAAACATTCGAAATCTAAGGTTGCAATTTTTACCTTCCAAATATGGTATCAAGTTTCAAACATCCGTTGCAGGACACTTATATACATTGTTTAATTGTCCCACCCCACATGATTAAATTGGCTAGAAATATTTTTGCTGAGACAGAATTAACTTCCAACAGGTTAGTGAGAAGTTATTACGGACAAAATAAATACGAATGGTCTAAAAATACACCAGCATTTTCACGTAATTTTGGGTTGATTTTTTTCTTAGATTATGTTAAGAGGATTTCTATTGTAGAAATCGTCGTGGCGTGTTGCTCTTGGCTAGCCCCCCTGATGTATAAGCTATATTACTGTAAAGTTTTATCTAAATCCTTTCCGAGGTTGTAAATATTGATTTTAATTTTGTTAATTGCACAAGACGATCTTATTTAGTAATGTGTTACTTAAGTATCCTGTTTTGTGAAATAGGTACCTATATTATTTTCTGTAAGATCTGCGTAATAATAATTAAACAAAGTATTATAATAATTTATCTTCTTTTTTAATCTATCTTCTTTCAGATCCTATGCAAATTTTATCCCGATTTCTATCTCAACCTTTTCGTTTCCCAACCTTTAAATTTGCACATGGCTGATGCACAAATTTCTGATCTGTGGCACAATTAGTGCAATGCCAAAAAAAAAAAATCTATTGATTTTTGCGTGAGAGGAAGAGGATATATTAACTAGCGTTTTAGGAGACGGGACTCCCATACCAAGAAAAAAAAATGGCAATATGTATGATACGCATGGACTGCTCAGTGACAACCTTACAAAAACTATGACAAGCTATACTGCCAACATAATAACCAACATATAATAGGCTAACCAAAGATTCTGTGTATTGGTGATCTTGATAAAATGAGATCAAAGATACCTGTAGGAAGGTTTCACTCAGGATTAAGGGGTTAAATTCAAAATGAAAGGCCTTAATTTTAACTTCTATTTATTGACAAAGGACGTAGGACAAAATGGGCTTTCTTGACATAAGCATGTACCTATACAATCACTCAACCCTTTATAAATCGGGCCCATGATAAACATTTTTTTTTTGTTTTGAATTTGTTTAAGTAGTGAATAACAGATGAATAAAGAAGAAAAGCAAACAGAACAACAAACCATTTGAGCATTAAGGTGCTGAAGGCTGACCTTTTACAGCTTTTTTGGCTATATGGAGTGGGAATTGACTTAAAACTTCATCACTTAATGGTTTGGCAGTAATTTCTATACATGGGATAGCATTCCTCCGTAGTTGAGTTTTTTATTTTTGAATTCTTAAGTCGAAAATGCTTTCCGCAAATATCAATTGGTGCAGTTTTTTTATTGGCACATATGCCAAATCTTCTTTGCCAGTAACTTTCACCTATTGCCTGCAACTGGAAAGTGAATGAACATTATGGAAAAAAATAAATTTTGAGGATTGAGACGCGGAGGAATGGACGGCTGTAAAAACTAATAAATTTTACACTTTGTAATAGCATGACACGAGAGAACGAAATGTGAAATTTAAAAAGACGACCGTCGATAAAAAAAATGGCACTTGTAAAACGGTTATGGGTTTTTATACGAAAATCTGCACTAAAATCCCAATAAACTACACCATCCATGACCCTAAAACAAAAACAAATTATAATAAGTACTAACCGATCTTCACCATCGGGAATTGTGCCATAATTGTTTGTTTTTTATTTGCTACACGACTCGTTTTAAAACCACATATTTCGCACGTTACTATTGGTATCTTGATTAAACACAAAACAATTGACAAATAAATCACTGAATTCGTTAGTTTTACTAGCTTTTAAACACTAAAACATAACAAGTTTTACAGAAACAGTTTTATCACTTGTCGATAACGACGAACCTACAGATTACAGAAAAGGGAAAAAACAAAATGTCAAATTGAAAGACATGCTGGCGCGTAGACGTATAACACGGCTAAAGAAAAGAGTCCGCAACGTCTACGCAATCATATAGGTTTGGTACCTAGTCTTAACTTAGACGGGTTAAACCACCATAAAAAAATCCATGTGTTTCATACATTTTTCTTTTCCTGGTAGTGTTAAGCTTCGCAAGACTGTTTTGCATTTCTGTGGCTCGCAGATTATTGCATTTTGCAGTTTTGCACCTATTGCATTTTTGTTTACAAATATTTAAGATTAAAATGACTCAAGTTTACGTTTTGTACGATGGATATTCAACGATGTGTGCCAAAGATCAAATGGTTGCTAACTGTAGTTGTACTTTAATAACAGGCGGACAAAATATTATTGTAGATACAATGACCGCTTGGGATTCACAGAAAATATTATCAGGTTTGCATATGTTTTTATTCAAATCAATCCGCATCCATGAATATGTTGGTACTTACGTAGATTATTTATTTCAGCTCTGCAAAACCATAACATCGCACCCAGTTCAATCAATTACGTTGTTTCAACACATGGACATTCTGACCACATAGGAAACAATAATCTCTTTCTACAAGCTAAACATATTGTTGGTTTTAGTGTGTCAGTCCAAGATAAATATTTTATGCATCCGTTTGACAAAGGTCAGTTATTACTTAAGGTGCATATCCATCAGAGATGTGCGAGGATGCGTTGCGAGGAATGTGTGATAGGAACCAATAGAATTGTTTCATTCACCTAGCTTCGCGATTCTATTGGTTCCTAACAAACACATTCCTCGCAATGCATCCTCGCACATCTCTGGTGGAAAAGCACCCTTATTCTGGACATGCAAGTGTCGCTTCTTGTATGTCTTTTTTAATATTTAGACCTTTCGTTTATGTTATAGGCGAGAGATACATTATCAGCGACAGTGTGGAAGTACTTCCCACTCCTGGACATACCTTATCAGATGTGACTGTCCTGGTTAAAATGCAAGGAGGACAATCTGTGGCTATCACAGGTACATAATTAATTGACTATAAATAAATTAAAAACCTTCTCTTATGTCTAAAGCCTACAACACTCTCAAGGTTCAATACAATAGTGCTCTCCGGGTGTTGTTGAGCTTCAGGCATGTTTGCCAAAAGACGAATCAATTTGAAGGAATCATGCGCAAAAGAATGGCATCCATGATTTGTAGAATTTGTGGAAGTTCTAATAGCATCCTGAGAAGTATTGCAGAGAGGCCAGACTGTCCATTCCTGATGCACTGGTCCCATAGGCATTGCTGCGGGCCCGGTGCTGAGGGAAGATATATGAATTAGGCAATGTAGGTTATTACGAGAAATCCTCGATGCTGGCCAGCAATACAGGAGCCGGAGCGCCTCGATTCGTCACACAATATTTAGAAGTAGATGTAGTTGTGGAATAGTTAATAAAAGATCAGCCAATCCAGTGACTTGTTTATTAAATAGGATAAAAGTATAGGTAGGAAAGAAGAACCCGATACACGGGTTCCTGTTACTTATAACTGTTTTAACTGTTTACAAAATTTGTTATTTAGAGTATTTAAAAATACACCATCACGTAAGTTATACTAGTTAAACTGGTAATCTGGTAAAATGCTCACAAACTGTTCAGTACGATGGTTTTGGTTTGGCTGCGCATGCAATGCGAAACAAAAATCGAATTGAATCAAATTTGAAAACAAGTACAAAATACTTTTAATGGCCAGCAGTTAAACCATGAAGTTTCCAGCGATCGTGGAGGTTGTAACGTCCACGAGACTGAAGGGAAACGGCATCGTTACAAGGTGTTGTCTCTTGAATGTGCTTTTCTTTGTATTACTACTAACATAGTTTTGTAAGAGTTTTCTGACTAACAAATTATGGAGATTATCTGAAATGAACATATTATGTTTTGTTAGAATTTATATTCTCTCAGACAATTTCAAGTTTGCGGGCTTTTGGCCAAGCAAATTTGAATTTATTTGATATTACAGGATCAGCATCAGAGGCTAATTTCAAAAATTTACGAACTATTCTGCAGGTATTGAGGATGGCAGCTTTTTGTTAAGTTATGTAGGTGTGTTTCGGCAAGTTAAGTACATTCAGGCCAAACAACAGCTGTTTAGGAACTACTCCCGCGGTTGAAACTACTATCGGAACTATTGTCATGCGATCTATCTTCCAAACTCTCTTAATTTGATCTTGAAGTTCTGTATATAGTTACTGACTCCATGGTTTCGATGGATTCGCATTCATGCTCGACAGCACGCATCCAGTCACCCTCCATGTGCTCGACAGGCATCGACCAGATGCTGCACCAGATGTCAATCATGACACTTGCATCCGGTCGCTGACTGTCATTCACACGTTGGTTAGTCTCTACCCAGTTACGGTATAGACTACAGGCCCATGTCCAAAAAATGGATGGGTCATATGAACCGCCAGGTGACGTATATAGGACGATATAAGAGCACAAAATAATAAGATTCAGCACTATGCCGTCACTTGTAAGCTGTCCAACTGAGTGCTGGTGAGAATTTAAAAGTGCAGGTAGAGTGAGTACATTTTGGTCATATATTTTTGTACGACATTTTTACCATCGATATATCCATGAAAAATAATAAGAAAGCGCGCAGTGCCGTATAAAAATGGTGCGCCACAAAGTTGGTATTTTTTTTTGATTTTCTGTCAATTTCCAGGGTAAATTTGGTCATTTCATTCTGTACGGCATCAGTTTCATACTGTTTCAATACAGCTTCTAATCCATTATTCCGCAACGCCGTACAAAAATCATGCGACAAGCGGAAAAAAATCGAGGGTTGCAACTAGAGTTTCTCAATTCCCGGGGTTTTTACGATCCCGGGACCCGGGAACGAAACAAATGAATTCCCGGGAATCGGGAATTCATAAAAGTATGCATAATTTATTACGTTATGTCTGTAAATCATAAGTTATACAATATGCTGCTGTACGAGCCGACAGACGACGCGTCGACGCCGCTGACCGACACCGAGGTGGGAGTGACAAAATAATTTAATTTTTTCAATGAACTTCGTATTTATATATGATTGAAAGTTACAATGAATCAACTCAAAAACTTCGTTAGTGTTTTTATTTTTTGCACAAAATAAGCTTTCAAACACGTAAACACGTTAAGAGTGATTTTCTATTTTTTTTAGCATTAAACAATGCTCTGTTTTCTACACAAAGATAGAAACTAGAAAAATTCGACCTGGTCCTGGGACTCAAGCGGGATCCCGCTCCAGGTCGATTTTTTCTAGTTTCTATCTTTACGTTAAAATTACTTATCGGAAATATACTATACTATAATATACTACCGATTTCCAATTTTTGTGGCGAAATTACCTGCTACCGAAAACGCTCTTTCACTCTTTGTGGATGTCGGTTTAACAGATAAAAAAGCTTTGTACAGTAACTCAAGATTCGGAGTACGCGTTTCCGGGAGGCCTCAAATAGTTGGAAATCCTTTTTTAGTCTTACACAACGGGAAAAGGCGGACCCTGGGACCTCACACACCAGTGTGGGTTCACAACCGGGATAGACCGCACGGATGGTGAACGGGATTGCGTTGTTGGTAGTTCCATAGGAGCTTTACTTATCGCTTCTCTTGTTCGTCTTCAAATGTTTTTCTTCTCGACATTTCACCGAATTCCACTAAGTTGAGCTCATTTTCGGGACTGTCAGAATCGGATTCTGCCTGCAACGGATATAATCGTCGGAATAGTGACTCTGCTTCTTTGATTATGACAGTTTTTGATACGGCACTGTCTGGAAACATATCGTTTCCCTGAATAACGGGTATATGAAGGTAACGAACTGTAAGCGATAAGAGTGGACTGTATTCGAGAAATTAAATAAATACGATACGACAGAAAATAAGACGACAATAGTGGGAAGAGATAATCAAATGGATAAAACACTTACCAATAAAGCTGTGCTCTTGTGTGTACCTCGGTCTTCGGCGGTTGGTTTGGGCTCCTATCACCTTTGGGAACTCGAACTCACCTCCAGCAACAGTTACCTTTCTCCAAGTACCTAATACCGGGTGTAGAACAGCAGTGTTTCCTGCAGTCGACTTCTCTCTTTCCTTTTGCAACTTAATACACGCGAAGCGACAACGAGAAGGGTTGTGTACTAAATTACAATTTATTATTGTGATTTATGTTTTATAATGTGTGATAATCGCCGTAATTGTTTTGTTTGTTGTGTAATTATTGTTTTTTTTTTTTTCCTTTTGTATTGAAATGTAATATGATAATTTATTGAAAATTAAATTTAACAGTCACGATGATAATTATAATGTAAAATTTATGGAAATTAATTTCAGAAATCTATAGAAATGATTGTAATGTTTTGCATGCTTGTATAATTTATAATCCAAGTTTAAAATAGCCCCTCTTTCAATATATTTGCGGCGCCCTACAGGGTCCATAATTGATACCGCAACATTTAAGCCCACTATCTCAATGTACATTATGGTTTGCAATTTAGAATTGAATTGAATACAATATTACGAGAACGATAGAATAACGAAAAAATGTGCTTGTGCACCGACAATGACTACCATCAACGAAAAACGATAATAACTTGAATGGCGCGCCGTTACAGCTTTGTATGGGCTTTTTAATCATAATTGAATTGACTGGGGTTGCCAGGCGAAAGATGATTTATGGTTGCGTTCACACATCGACAATCCTGAACATTCCGCCCACCAAAATACGGCGTATTTTCGAAATAATTAAACTATATACAATAATTAAACATAATTGGCAATAGGTTTCCGAACAAATACACAAGAACAACGATATCAAGCTAAACAATTACTAAAACGAATAGTTAGTTAGCGAAACCAACCTTTTCAAAATTGTTGGACCCGATACGACAAATAGGCGAAAAGGGGGTTTCAGTATACAACCAAATACCTAACAAATAAAGAACAAAAAAATTAAACATGGCTTAAAACTATGAACGAACCATTAGACAGCGGAACGACAAAATGCCTGATGGTCAATTAAAACGACAAATAAAACGGATTAAAACAAACTCAAACTAAACGAGAAAACATTAAACTTACTGCGGCTGCAATAGATAGCCCACGCAAATAGGTAGTACGGGATAAGTGTAATTCGGGCGTACATAAAAAGATGAATACTGAATTGAGTTTGTTAAACGAACTCTGCTTCTTGACTTCAGAGCTGTCTGCTTGCACAAGTAGAGAATGCGCAAACCTCATGGTTTGGCATGTTTTGGCATGGTTTCGCGGTCATCCGCGAGCTAAGCACGCATCATAAGACCCTGCGTAGTTGACCGCAGATGACGAAATCGATTTTATTAGATTATCTACAAAAGAAAGATCTCGGCCCGTATGGGGCGGTGCAGCAACTTTATGGTGAGCTCTGAAACATTTAACACAGGTTGACATTCCTGCATGTAGAACTCCAATCGACGACAACATTACGAAACGACAACAACGATATAATCGAAAAGCAATCCAACCTTGCGAATAGCGCAGCCCAAGATACACAGAACGCTGATCACAGTTTTCTGTAATTACCTTGGCTGACCTGCGACAAAGCTGCAAGACAAACGGGTGTCTTACATCATACGACGAATCTATTTTACAGAGTCGACCGCCCACCCTCAAATGACCGCGTAAAAGTTTATCCTCGAAACGAAACAACTTCTCCATGGATTGAGGCGCAGGACGCGATGAAGAACTAAGTTCAGAAGCGAACAAAATCTCCTGGACATGCTTTACAAATGCGAAAAAGTGAAGAGAATCGAAAGTCAACTTCTCACGGTCTAGACGACAACCGATCTACAATTTCAGTAACGGACGATACCTCACATGATGACCAAAGGTTGTACGTCTTTAGTACATCATCGACAATTAGCGTTTCCGGTGGCTCAAACTCTGACCATGACTTCAGCGATAAAGTGCGGAATTCTGATACGAAAGACTGGCTATGCTCCACGAGAGAGTGAAGAGAGTTAGTATTCTCGTCAGGCGATAAACTACGAGGCGAAATAGGATCGCATAGCCTACAACTCAGCCGACAACAAGATGTCATAATGTGCGGCGACGAGAAATTATATAAATATATATAAACTACAGGTAGTACAACAAAAGCTGCCCAATCAAACGACCCATTTGATGCTGGCCAAGACTCCCAAGGTTTGTAAGGCCAAGACTCCCAAGGTTTTTAAGGCCAAGGAGGCCCCGCCCACCATCGGACATCCGGGATTAATCCTTCTCGTAATAACCCACGAGAATAAGGATTCGTCAGGCTTTCAGAATCGGCAGTGTGGCTCAACGAAAAATCCACAGAGACAGATCGCAATAACCAACGACGAGGGATAGAATACGAGCGCCCATCCGATCATATAATCGGCTTAACCACCTTTATGTAACTACGCCTTTGGTAGTTATCCATGTTGATGAGATGCTTTTGAGCTATGTCACGACAACAAAAATCTTGAGGCCAATCCTGAGGCAAAACGACAAATAATGGTACCAATTCACCCTCAGGATTTCGATAATGTGCGGCCTTCACACCACTTTCACGCGATAAATTAACGATGGACGACGCAATAGCTCTGGGAGATTCCAAATTCTCCAATTCCAGAGTACTACTGCTTTCACCCTCAAACGACGATTTAATTGCAGAAGTTGCTGTAGCCCTGGAAGAGTCGACTTTCTCCAATCCAAGTCCACAAGTATCTTTAGCTGGCGACAAATAGGAAACAAATAATGAGGCCCTGGTGGCGACGCAAGAACTTATTCAGAAAACGACACGAAACCAAACCAAATGAACATTTCTTGGCCACAACACCAGGACCATTTCGAGAACGACACAAATTTAAAACGAAAAATTACAAGTCTGAGAATAGTTACTCTCAGCTCCAATAGGCTGACCCTGTTTACAATCTACAGGACCAAGTTGAGCCCGTTTAGGCACTGGACTAAGAAACCTGTCATTAACCAGTATGTCTACAAGTCCGGGTTCACTGCAGGTATTATCTGCCAAATCCAAATTCCTTATAAATGCCCCCAAGGAAGCATTGTTTCCCCTGTTGGCATATCCAAATATAATTTGGGCGAAACGAAAGCCTCTAAAGAAAGGTTACATGATAAACTATTATCTGATGGGACATTATCACTGAAAAATGATGCTAGTGTGTCAGCTGAAACCAGGCCGATGCTATTTGATAATTGACTATTAGTCATTTGTAGCCCAGGTTCCCCGATACTGGCCAATGAACCAATATCATACTTACTGGATCTGGCTTCTAGTATCCTATCAGGGACAGTAAAATAGTTTTTATTTTTAAATAAATCTATGGCTGACGAAAATGAAGTTTGAAAAGCTGATGCCAATTGCAAACTCTCAGAAGGCAATTGTGATTGTTTAGCAACACCAGAATTACCAAAATGAAGCAATGAATGATGCTTGTGCCTACACTCCGCACACTGTACCAACTAACGACAATTTTTGACAGTATGTGCTTCATGTAGGCAACAAATACACAGGGTCATTGTTTTTACCCTAACAAACCGCTTATAGGGTATCAATTTTAAAAACTGCGGATACTTGTCCAAGCTATGACTAGTGGTTGAGCAAAAACTACATAATAATATTTTGTTTGCAGACGGCACAATAACCAAAGATTCCTGCTTACTTATAGGCCTTCTTCTAACTAAACTCGACTCGACAAACCTCAAGTTATCCAATACTTGACCCTTGTTTGCTATAATGCCACTAAGTTCATTATACAGGATGGCCAGAAAAGTAACGTCCAACATTTTTTTTAAGTGCCTCGTGTTGAGAGGTATCTGAATCACCCCTATGTATGTTCTACGATTTTTTGTAGTTTTCGAGTTACGAATTTTTTTATGAATTTTTCCAAAATTGCGACCAGATTCAGAAAAGTTTCTAAAAAAAAAGTAGAGGGTTTCTTCCATTTTTTTCTTGCAGCTAAATCTCTGAACTGTGCATTTATGCATAAAATAACCAGCCTCATAACGTTCCTGAAAGTTACTACAAAATTTACCAAAAGTTGAGAATTTATGTTAAGTGAGTTATCATTTAAATTGTCAACTTAAAATTAAAAATCTAAACTAATAATTTCTTAGTTTCTAAGTGGCTTCAGAAAATGCGCTAGAATCTAAGCTTTCATAATAATAATAAAAAAAGTAGTACTTCATAGGGCATTTTTCGCTGAAATCAGCCATCAAAGACAGCGAGGTGGAAATTTTTGGGATTTGTACATTTTTAAAATACAATAACAATGAACGGCACTGCAACACTATCACACATTTCACACAATAGTAGTCGGAATGCAAAGCGTCGTATGAGGGGGGGAGGGGTGAGTGCGACTGGCCAATCGGCGCTGCGCTCGCGTACTTTTACTGAGAGCTGGTAGTATAGAAATGGGTCTATAATTGGATAGGTCACTTTTGCTACCAGATTTAAAAAGCGGGATGACCCTACTAAATTTCATCAAGTTAAGAAACTGACCTTGGTCTATGCAATTATTAAAAAGTTCAGCTAAGTGGGGTGATATCGTATTAATGATTGACTTGAGTAGATTAATCGCTTAATCGAAATACCCCACAAATCTTCGGTATTTTTCATATGAAGTTCCTTAAATACCTTGAGGATGTCATGAGAATCAACATGATCAAAGCAGAACTGATTTGTGCACCCATCAACACTAGATGTTAGCAGGGACTCAGCTATATGTGGACTAGAATTTAACGTGCTTGTAGTTACAATAGGTGTATTAGAAAAAAAAAGTTTCAAATGTATTTGCTATTTCAATCTCAGACTCAATAACATTATTTTGAATTTTGAGAGAGAATGAGTGATCGCGAGGTTTAGATTTACAGGTTTCTTTATTAATTATGTTCCAAGTGGCTTTGATTTTATTTTTAGCCTGTTTTATTTTGTCTTGCAAAAAAATGGACTTTGCAATATGACATGATTTCTTGAATGTTTTTGAATATAATTTAACATGCTCAACTAGTTTTTGACAGTTTGAGTTAGCTTTTAATCCATATAATTCGTATAATTTATTTCTACTTTTATGGATGCCTGGAGTGGCCCAATCACTAAATTTAAACTTAAAATTATCAACAGTTACTTTCTTCTTAGGAAAAATATGGTTATGTTCATGCAATATTATCTCAAAGAGATGCCTATACTGATCATCTATGTTATGATGACCTTGGGGGAATAGGTTAGAAATATTTTTATTTATATTAGTTTGAAACTTTTTTACTCGACTCTTGGTAACTGGTCTATAACTAATATCCACTGATTGAGAGACATGACGGTGCTCAAATTTGGTCAATAGACCACAGTGATCTGATTTCAAACAGTTTATAATTGATTTCTCAATAGAGATATTTTCACAAAAAATATTGTCTAAGCAGGTGGCTGTTAACTCGGTGATCCTGGTTGGTTGATCAAAAAGATTAAGTAAATCAAATGGTTTAAAAAGATTTGAAAATCTTACAGAGGTCTGAGAAGAATCTAAAATGTTAACATTAAAATCCCCACATACAACCACCTTCTTGTTTGATTTACAAACCTTTTTCAGTACTTCTTCCATGGTCTCTTCGAACTGACAATAATCAGCAGAAGGGGGTCTATATACACACACACAATAATAATCTGCTCTAACTCTGCGCATGCAAGTTCAATAGTTCGCTCAATTGAGAGTGCTACTATGTCTTTACGCTATCTAGATTTAAACTTATTGTGAATTAATATTAGTGGCGGTGGGTCAAAGAAGAAACCCTCTACTTTAAAAAAAAAAAAAAACAAATGGATCTGGTCGCAATTTTGGAAAAAATCATAAAAAAATTTGTAACTTGAAAACTACAAAAAATCGCAGAACATACATAGGGGTGATTCAGATACCTCTCAACACGAGGCACTTAAAAAAAATTTTTGGACGTCACTTTTCTGGCCACCCTGTATAAATAAATAAAATAAATAAATAAATATGCGCCAGACAACACACCTCTTGTGATGGTCTCGAAATAGGAATAAAGGAAAGTACCACACAAGGAAATAAGCTAGGGGCGTCTCCCAGCACACCCAGACCCGAGTCAATTCAGAAAAGATCGTTTCCTGAATTGACCCGACCGGGAATCGAACCCGGGACACTACGAAAATCGAGGCGAGAAACCGTGCTACAGCGCACTACGCCAATCGTGTCGTATATAAGTAAACGTTGGCCAAAACCGTCGTATAAAATATCAGCATCCAAAAAAAAAACATTTTAATGCAAGCGTTGTACAACTTTTTATAAATTATTGCATTAAGTAGAAATAAACTATCTAAATGCCGGATGAAAAAAAAGCGTCATGAATTTCACCTTACATTTCGTTAAATGGATTTTTCTTACACTTCGTTCTATGGATTTTTCCTTGAGTTTTTTTTCCCCTACAAACCTTTGGACCAACGAAAATGTATTGTTGAGTGTTCTTATTATTTTTCATGGATCTATCGATGGTAAAAATGCCGTTCAAAAATATATGACCAAAATGTACTCACTCTACCTGCACTTTTGAATTCTCACCAGCACTCAGTTGGACAGCTTACAAGTGACGGCATAGTGCTGAATCTTATTATTTTATGCTCTTATATCGTCCTATATACGTCACCTGGTGGTTCATTTGACCCATTATTTTTTTTGACATGGGCCTGTTGTCTAGTACACCTTCCTTTGGTCACTTTGGAAAAGGCGATTTTGTAAATATCTGTCCAGACGTTCTCTGTAGCGGCGGATACGGTTTGCCTACGCATAGACCTTCTGCTTCAGAAAGTCAATGCGTTCCGTGACACAAGCCATATACTGTTCGGGCCTAATACCCGTCCCAGCAAAGGCTTGGTTCACGTTACGCATGACCCGAGGGCAATGGGTCCCCTGGCTGAAGCAGACCAGCTCATACGCCGCTCGATTCGCATTTGCCATGGGTGCATTTGCGGCTGGTCGCACTGCACGGTCAGAGTTCGGAAACTTGACACGAGCAACACGGCATGCCGTATCAACTAAATCTTCACTAGTCCGTATGAACGGAGCTAGTAAAGTGTCCAGGGCCCCCATTAACGCTAGGTTGCGTCTATTAGTAGGCAAACGTGGTAACCACGGCCTAGAAACTCGTGTGGAGCGATATTCTGAAATCGCATCCTCCAAAGCCCTCCTTAGTTGCTCTTTGGCCTGGGTACTTACGCTTGCGTTCGCACTGGCCTCTTCATCGGCATCTGGATCTATCCGAGGCGCTACCGGAACCGAGTCTGTAACCGGACTCGGATGTGACAGCGCGCCGGACGGGTCCCGTGTCAAGGAAGAAGTTGCGCGAACTGGAAGCGAATCCAGGCGAAGCCGATCAAGCGTAATATTTTTGTTGTAGGCGATTTGTTTGAGCGCCAGGAAGATGTGGATAATCCAAAAATTTGGCTAGAGGCTGGAAGTGAAGATCCAGTACAACAAATGAAAAACAGAGTTAAGATTGCAGAAATTGCAGATTGGATTGTACCAGGACATGGACCGAAGTTTAAAGTGACAGAAGAAATCAGAAAATCTCTGAGGGAACAAACTGGTGAGTTGGTGACACATTTTCTTTAAAAAAGAGTGAAGTATAATACTTTGGGAGTAAACATAAATATAGGTAATCAAACACTTTGCTGAGGTTCAATTTTTATTACATCAACAAATCAATTTGCTAAGAGTAGCCTAAATTAACAAATACTTTTTATATAATCCTATATAGTAATTTAAAATAAGCACACTCATAAATAACCCTGTAAAAGTGGTTTTCATTTTGTATTCGAAGAAAACAAATGCATTAGCTAATTGTGGGCTACATACATAAACATTTATAGATAATAAAAACAAGTAAGTGATTCAATCACAAGATGTGCCCAAAAATAAGTTACTTACTAAAAAACCTCAAGCATAGGCTAAGAAATTATGGAAAACTTTACATTGATTGTTCAAATTAATTAATATTTCTAAACAGTCCCCAGCACAAGTTACAAAAACTCTTCAAAATTTATTTTTTTATTCTTCAAAATGTGATTCTACGATTTTACTACCAGTTTAGGTTAAACATATGTGCTGTTGACTGTTCACTATGTATTTTTAGCTATTATATCTTATTTACAATGGTTGCTAGTCAGTAGGTGTGTAACATTGTCTAATTGAGATTCTTATCTAATCAGAAAATAAAGAAAGATTTCCAAAACAAACTACCACAATTATATTAGTTAGTAGTAAACTAAATTTGAATCCCCGGTTGGATACAACAAGTAAGAGATATTATTAATAAAACAACAGCATTTTTCAAATTAAAAAGTAAAACATATTCAACATAATATACTAACATTCCCATTTTATGGGATATATAAATGTTAAGGGGAGAGAAAAATATTTCGAATAGGTACTTTATCAGTAGAAGAATAGCAAAATACATTTTAGTTAATATAAATTGATGATACATTACATATTTTTCATAACAAGACTAGGTGTGGCATTTTTGCCATGTATGAAAATGAGATATATTAAATATTGTAGCATAGAAAGTATTCTGAATGAAGATTTCCGTTGTCACACATGCGCGCCATGTGTTATGTTTGAGTGGTCATACATCACACAAATCACAAACATACTATATCACATTAATAAATATGCAGAATATCTCATCTTAATGATAATTTCACATTATTAGAGTGCATTGGGCACCACATCACATTATAAGAGTGCATTGGGCACCACACTAAAAATATTTTATACAATACTTAAAAACAATAAATAATTTGCTTTATATGTGGCACTGGGTTATACATATTTGTTCCTTTCACAAAAATAATAATAATAATAGATTCCCTAAATATTACTTCCAGTGATACCTTCTACCGAGATCCGTGTGTCGACGAGTCCAGGCCATAATTGCTGCGTGCAATAATTAGGAAATATTTTTTCTATTAAATTAAAACATTTCTCTATCTACTACGTGAACCATTTCATATCACAGCCGAAATTCACTAACGCTACAAAGCTTTTAAACATGCCCAAGTCCGTTCCGAACATTAATTGATAGCTGCAACCAAAAAATAATTCAAATATAATAGTTATCAACATAAATTAATAGTTATAATACATAAATAATTTTTATTAGGTATCTCGAACCTAGGACTAGTAGAAAATACGAAAGCAAAAGTTTTAATCATATTTTGTATTGGCAAATCTTACTTCTTACTAATATCATAAATGCGAAAGTTTGTGAGGATGTATGTGTGTATGTTTGTTACTCTTTCACGCAAGAAACTACTGAACAAATTTGGATGAAACTTTACAGTAATACAGCTTAAACATCAGAATAACATATAGGCTACAATTTATAAAGATTTTATTTAATTTGTCCTATAATATATAACGATAACGCGGGCGAAGCCGCGGGCGCGAAGCTAGTAAACTATTAAACATGGCCATTGATTTCAATATAACATTTATTAATAAATTAGGATTGATAAATGGCTTGCATTAAATATAATGGTTTTTCTGTAAGCAATTAAACATGATTTACCTGCGGATCAATAGTGGTGGGTACAGGTTGTGGTTCATCAATACAGAGGTCAGAATCAGAATCAGTCCTTCGAAGACGACCATCCTAAAAAAATAGCAAATGTTAGGAGCAATTTTTGCACACAATTAATATTTTATATTTAAAGATAATGAATCTTATATCTTTAGTCTTTTCGATATAAACTACCTTTTTGCAATTGTATACTGTCCAAAGCAAAAACTGTTTTTTTGCCTCTTTTTACCAAAAAATAAAAAAACAATTAAGCTCACACTAACTCCCTGCGTATACTGGTGGGTGGTGGTCAAAACCCGAGCAAGCGGGCTCATGAACGCCGGCAGGGTCTCGGTGAGCGGCGGCCGCGCGTGCGTCAGCAGCGGCTTGAGCAGGCGCGAGTCCACGGCCCCCCACAGCCTCGCTAGGCGCGCTTTCTCGCCAATGCTGCCATCGCCGCTGCCTCTGCCGCTCTCCTGGTGTTCAAAATTTCAATCGAATAAGCTATCATACGCTAAACTACTCTAGATACTAATTAATAGTAATTGAAAAGTTTGATTATTTGAATAACTTTATTTAAAAACCGAATAAAACACCGGGTTTGTGCAGTTGTGGTTAATGAAATGAATTATAAGTTACAAATTATTTGTTGCAGGTGGTGCATAAGTGCATAAGGAAAGAAAATGAAGATGGCAGAACAATAGGCTATTGGAAAAAAAGACTTAGTTTTAAATGTGTATACATAATATGTAATCAATTCGGTTTTAAATGTGTATACATAATATGTAATCTATTCAGTCATTCAAGAAAGTGATGTTATAATTAAATGTTTACTAATAAATCATTCTCATAATCATGTACAAAACTTTATTATTATTTATTACCCTTTGGCCTTCGTAATTAAAAGTAAATAATTTTATCTAAGGCAAACCACAACCAGCTTAGTATAAATAATAAAATCTGTGCCTGTCCATAGGCAACAGAACAGTTTTGATAATTTTTAACCAATACTTGGACCTCTGACCGCCAAATCCATAAACCACAATCAAAGTGGAGCACATTTCAAAATGATACTGTCACATGTCAGTCGAAATGAGAGGAACAGATGAGTACATGTAAGGGCTGCTCAACTTTGAATTTTGTTTCTGGATTCGGGCGTAATTGCATTACTCTGTCGTAAATGCGATCCGCATTTATGGACAGGCAGGCAACATTTAAGACATTTTACTATCCGCGCGTAGTATGATAGCCCGAAGCAATGATAGTTCAGCTGTATTTATACCGATAAGTTACATCAAAAAGTCAATTAAAAAAAATAAAGCCGTAAACTATTTTCTCAAAATAAATGTTTTCCATGCTGGCTGTGGTAGACAATAGACATGCAGGTAGTTAATATTATTAATAGTGTAAGTACATACTTCGTAATAGTTTAGTTGCCAAGGCATAGTCACTTCCTTCGCGCCATTGCCCCACTTAACTACCATGCGGCCGTTCTAAATAGTAAGAAGAAGACAAACAAAACTAAAATAAAATTACATGCACTTCGAATAAATAAGAAAAGGAAAATAACTAAATAAAAGGACAAGTGAGGCAAAGTTAATAAAATCAGTTTCGTAATTTCTTTCTGGTCTGGGTGTGCTGGGAGACGCCCCTGGCTTATTTCCTTGTGTGGTACCTCGTAACACAGGGATATTAATCCCTACTTCGAGACCATTACAAGAGGTGTGTTGTCTGGCGCATATTTATATTTATTTATATGGCTATGTGTCTAATAGGCACAGAAATTACGTCATGTTACGTCAGCTAACATGCTGCTACCATCAATTTCATTAACTTTGCCAAAGTATAAATTGTGGATGATAGACTATTGGAATTATTATTGAATATCTAACGTTAGTTGAAGATGAAAAAAATCTTAAAATTTTAGAAATATAAAGCCCGGTTTATTCCAGTAGCAGCTTTCCAGTCCAGCGCTGGAATACCAGTGGAAAAATGTGAACCGGCACTGGAATGTCCACATTGATTGAGCGCTGGATCGGAAAAATGTGAACTGAGCAAAGGAACCTATCTTAACAATTTTTTCATGCATAGATATTGGTCAATAGGCAATGCAAGTTGAGGAGTGTAGTTATATTATCATCATAGTTTCAACGTTAAAGTTTTTGTTTTGGTTCAGAAAACTTATAATTTCCAATCATTATTCAAGTCTATGCTTCAGAGATTCACAATGCAGATGTGTCGAGTTTATCTACGCATTGGAGGTTGTCTGAATTTTAGATATAAATCGTTTTTTATGGCAAACGAATGCGTCCAATGATAAAGTGATCAAAGTGTCACCGTGTTTTCTGTAAATTGATTATGCAAGTTTGACTTGTGTGCGTTTTGGTAATGTAAAAGCATGCTTAAATGGTATAACAGGCACATTCATGCACATCCTCAAATATTTTTCAAAAGCCTGTGTTATTCCTAAGTTAAGCAGTTTATAATCTGTTAGTTAAACAAAAGCATGGTAAACCATATACAATAAAATATTAAATTAATTTAGTCATAACAAGACGCAATGTTCGTGTACAATGCAACTGAGTAGCGTGCATGTATTTGTCAGCCTTACTGTTGCTCTGTCACCAGTGGACAGTTGCCCCGAGTCCATACTTCGAAGGCCGAAACCCATATCGGCTGGCTGCATAACAAACATACTCTTTAGTCTAGTACCTACATGTAGGTTTGCAATATAGTGGTCACGGCTAACACAAAAACATACATTTCAACAATAGGCAGCAGTTAGAAGGCGTTACGCTTGAGTGAATGGGTAAGACGAACAATGATGATGACAGTGAATTAGCTGCACAGTTAAGACACCAAATGTTTATGGATCTGCATAAAATATTTGCATTTGAATAAAAAACCATAAAGACAGCTAGTCAATAAGTCAAATCCGCCTTGTTACACATTTAAGAGATACCCTGCGCTCTGATGGTTTTTGCTTTAAAATGAAACAAATATTTGAAACAGATTTAATACGATTGAGGTTTGACAGTAATTCATTTGTTTCTGTTTGCTATCACTATTAGCTTCACTTCTTGTTTGAATAAAGAGCCCACCTACACCCTGAAACTCAAAACATTTGCATTCATTACTGTCCAGCCTCCATAACAGAAAAGCATCATGTGGCCTAAAAGCTCCATGGATATGTGCATTGGCAATACTCGTACGTACCGGTCCGCCGGAGTCCGTGGCCTGGTAGAGCTGCCACAATAACAACTCATTAATATAATTCCCGTCATCTAAAAAGAACCCTGGCCAAGACCTGCGCAGTGAGAAAATTTAGGGCCAAATTGGTGGTATGAAACCCCCCCTCCACACTACCCGTGCGCAAAACCATCCCCTCTACTGTCGCCTTGAGCTCTTTTTACATGACGTAATCTGTACATGCCAATGGCCAGGCACTGCCTGTACGCGCGGCCTGTGCGTGCCAGCTATATGTACAGTGTATGACTAAGGACGCGTCATGTGCTATACTCAACTAGCATAACAAATGTCATGGAATGCCTAAGGAAGGTTTCGGTGCCATCTGTGACAAGCTTGCTTACGGGTTGGGTCGTCTGTCAGCGTGACTCATAAATGTGTCCTTACGATTAGGATAATGTAAAGAGATGGGGAGACCTGGAGGCTGCTTTAAGCAAGTTGTATTCGCTTCATTAATGCTTCATTTTTAAAAAATAATGATTTTTTACTGATATTAGTTACCTGAGTGTAACGACTGGTCTGTTAAATCAATTTTACGAATTACGATTCAGTTACGATATAAATATCAGTTCAAACTTTGCCTAGCCTGGAACGGCCATTTAGGGCTGACATTACTGACACGAAATTGTTTAAGATTTATTTTACGTTCCACTGCTGCACTCGCGATACACTCTCGTTACAGAAAATTAATATTTTGCACTAAGTTAGTAACAATAACGCTTTTTATAAAATGAGTTCAGCATAGTAACAAGATTCATTTCTAAGAGAGTATTTCAATTTCGTATTATTCAGAGCTCCTCTATACACAAAAACTTAAAGATCAACTCTCCGTCCGAGACGGCACCAGACTTCAGAAACTTATTATACATCTTTCGAAATGAGAGATTTTTTAGTCAACACAAATCGAAACAATAATTAAATTGGACTTTTCTATTCTGAACAGAAGTGGTACGAGTAAGTATCGGAAGATGTGGCCTAAACTCACGGCCCCGCTTTGTAGAGTCGAGCAGACACTATGGCTTATTGCCATTTGCTATGAAAGGCGTGTATATGATCAAAAAGTGATTTAGGGGGAATTTCGATACTTACTTATGATTAAGATCAGTTAGCGTATCATTTAAAAAAGCATACAGCAAAATGATAATCACAGCGAAACAAGGCGAAATAAAAAATGCAAAAATATGTACAAAAAAAATATTAAAAATTTGTTCCAGTTTAACGTCGTTGCGTTGCGTGGCTATACCTATCTGAAGAAAATACAAACTACAAACCAGTTATTAATCGTTGCAGAAAAGCACAAACATAATAAATAGCTGCTTAAATAAAATAAAACATGTATGCATGATTTTAAAGTACTTACACTTCTGACGTCACGATAGGGAAGCGCCTCGTTTTCATCATTTTGGCCTTGCCTGGAAACCGCAGGACTTATTGTAAACGAGAAAATAGTTTTACAATGAGGAAACCCTCAGATCCTATTAAAAAACCTGTAATTTGAATATCGCTAAATAGTGTGGTTATTAGATCCAAGAGGTCAATTAAATCAACTAGATTTCATTTATGAAATTTTCATTGAAGTTTTTAAATTTTTATACAAAAAATACAAGTGTTTGACTGACTTGGTATGTAAAAACCTCAAAATAAGAGTTGGTTAAAAAAAACGAATTTTCGTTTCTGCTACCGAATATGTCATTTCATTTTCAATCACTAGACTATTCGAAAGTACACATTCGATTTATGAACAATGAAATTGTTCTGCCTTTAATTTTAATACAATATGGTTAGAAACAAGTTCACACCACTTACCCAGTGGGTATACGGAAGTAAGCAAGCGCATGCGACGCCGCGCCGCCCTGCAGCACGACCGTCGCGATCACGATCAGAGACGTCGTGGTCAGCATCGCTTGACGCGCTTCCGACACTGTGTTGCGGATGGCCAGCGCGAATGACATCGCCCCGCGGAGACCTGTCATCACGGATAGTAAAGTAAGGCTTGAGCTACATCTGGCAGCACCGAATGGCACTTTCTTATGCGTCTAGCCTCTTTCTTTACTCAGAACAGGCATTTACAGAAGAGAGAATTGAGAAGCGCCTAAGAAACGGTGTTGCGGATGGCCAGCGCGAATGACATCGCCCCGCGAAGACCTGTCATCACGGATAGTAAAGTAAGGCTTGAGCTACATCTGGCAGCACCAAATGGCACTTTCTTATGCCTCTAGCCTCTTTATTTACTCAGAACAGTCATTTACAGAAGAGAGAATTGAGAAGCGCCTAAGAAACGGTGTTGCGGATGGCCAGCGCGAATGACATCGCCCCGCGAAGACCTGTCATCACGGATAGTAAAGTAAGGCTTGAGCTACATCTGGCAGCACCGAATGGCACTTTCTTATGGGTCTAGCCTCTTTCTTTACTCAGAACAGGCATTTACAGAAGAGAGAATTGAGAAGCGCCTAAGAAACGGTGTTGCGGATGGCCAGCGCGAATGACATCGCCCCGCGAAGACCTGTCATCACGGATAGTAAAGTAAGGCTTGAGCTACATCTGGCAGCACCGAATGGCACTTTCTTATGCGTCTAGCCTCTTTCTTTACTCAGAACAGGCATTTACAGAAGAGAGAATTGAGAAGCGCCTAAGAAACGGTGTTGCGGATGGCCAGCGCGAATGACATCGCCCCGCGAAGACCTGTCATCACGGATAGTAAAGTAAGGCTTGAGCTACATCTGGCAGCACCAAATGGCACTTTCTTATGCCTCTAGCCTCTTTATTTACTCAGAACAGTCATTTACAGAAGAGAGAATTGAGAAGCGCCTAAGAAACGGTGTTGCGGATGGCCAGTGAGAATGACATCGCCCCGCGGAGACCTGTTATCACGGATAGTAAGGCTTGAGCTACATTTGGCAGCACCGAATGGCACTTTCTTATGCGTCTAGCCTCTTTCTTTACTCAGAACAGTCATTTACAGAAGAGAGAATTGAGAAGCGCCTAAGAATCTGTGTTGCGGTAGCCAGCGCGAACGACATTGCCCCGCGGAGACCTGTCATCACGGAAGTTAGGGTTGAGCTACATCTAGCAGCACCGAAACGCATTTTCTATCACTCAGAACCGTCATATACTAGGGTGAGAAAAGAGAGTTTCTCCCAACCGCCTTGTGGAAAAGGATAGACGAGAAGTATAGGAAAGTGCGCGAATGACTACTTAGCACCCGCGGAACTTCCAGTCAACAGCATATCCAGTTACCACAAAGTCAATTATTATCCTCAATCGATTTTGATTTTTATTTCAGAGTATCTAAGACAGATTGAAAAAAATATGCCCTTTAAGTAATTTAAGGGGCAATTTTTTATCCATTTAATTTTCATCAATTCATCGCATGCTAGAAGTAAATGAAATAATTGATAAAAAATGTTTGACACTTTAGCATACCACTTAATTCACGTTTGTTTACTATTGATCAAAATAAATGTCTACTTTCGAATCAAAGGGAAAATTATGTAAGGTTACTTACCAGAGAAAAATAGCATGTGTTGGAAGTTCATCGGTATCGGTGGTTTCCGTCCCAAGTTCAAGAGGAATGACAGGGGGTATATGTTCACGGCACGGCCGAGGGTTGACGTGATCTGTGGTGGTACTTCAGGAATATTACTTTGTTTGAAGTTTTTGCTATTTCTTTTCTTTCAGCGATTAAGTCGCCTAAAATGTGATTTTTATTCAAATTTTATACATTGCTTTTGAGTTCTTTTTGGTTTTGAGTGCATCATCATGGATATTAATCTATCTAGAGTCAAGTAAGTTACCTGTTGGCGGGAAAGCTAAACGTGACATTTCGAGTGTGGTAATTACGCTACCAAGGTTATTGTCGCTGTTGAAATAGCGAGATGGCATGGTAGATAGTAAACTAAACGTGAATCTTTATTGTCTTCTCTATGAATGCATGCAAAATGCAATGGCGCGCCTTCTTAGACGAGGAGCACATTGGAGGCGATATTTACATAATACCGACTTAAAGTCTTTTGAAATGAACTTCAATATACAATCCATTGACTAATCTGATTTTCACAACTCTTAATTGCAATGCTAGAAATTGCATAACTTGGCATCTTTCTTTGGCATTTTTCCAAGTCTTTTCTCTAAGAGAATTTGGTCCAAAAGTGATGAAGCAGATTTTGTAACAACCTGTTTGGGCAAGATACCGTTATTCCGATGGAGGTACATAAGGTGGTTCGTTTTCCACACAAAAAATCAATCGACATTCACGCGCTAAATGGTAGTAGATATGCCTAGATATTTGCGTGGGACATATTTAGGTATATGTACTTATTTTCGCAAAACCAATATAAATAATATGTATTATGTCAGTTATCTCATATCAGACGATTAAAAACTCCAATGTAATCAATATTATTGTCTTGTTTCGCGAAAATAAGTATCCCTAAGTAAGTCACTACGCAAATATCTAGCTAGGCATATCTACGACTATTAAGCGCGTCGATTTCGATTGATTTTTGTATAGAACAGGAACCACCTTAATAGGGCAAAGCTTACTTATGGAACCCGATCGGTGAACTTCTCTGCCTTGCTAATCCCAGCCTCTTAAAAATATTTTTATTTAATAAACATACTTATCATAAATTTGCACACAACTATGTGTATATCCCAAAAAGTGAAACTCAGAGCCTACGTTTCGCCACTCGTATTAAAACCAAACGTGGACAGTGGCGAGTCTACCGTCTTCGTTTTTTATGTAAAAGGATACAAATCCAGCAATGATGAACCAGGGGTCGAAGTGGTGCTTGGGGAAGGTGAACATCGACACGCCGATGTACGTGAATATGAAGTTCTCTGCGAGAAAGTTGAGCAACTCGAAGAGCTGCTTCGTCCGGTTCCGAGAGTCGGACGAGAGGTTGTTGTACGTGTAATGCGCCTGGCATATACCGCAGAAGAGGACCGCTACTACACCTGTGAGGGGAAATGAAACTTTATTTGTTACTACTTAAGCACGAGAGTAAATAAACGGCATAAAACAGATCTTCAACAAAGCACTGACACACCGACACCGACTGGCCGAGTCAATAAACCGGTTTCTTTCCAGACGCGATGAAGCTGCCAGTGTTCGCCCACGCACGCGTATTTCGGTGGGTTTAGCGAATGCTCATTCCTTCCCCTCTCTCTCAAATTCTCCTTGTGTAAACAGAGACAGAGAAAGAAAATTTCATTGAGTTGGAATAGCATAAGCATTCGCTCGATTGTTGTAAACGCGCCGTTAGAGTATTTATCACAGCGCGTTCTCTGAAGCTTTATCTCTATTTCGTAAACCAAATAATACTACATACAGCGCTGGAAATTCTGGAATCACACTCTTGCAGGTCAAGTTAAACAAGTATGGCTGCCACTTTCTTTTCTACATTCAATTGCGTACAAATCAAATGTAGAGCACATGTATCTACTTTTAGTTTGCTCCAGAATGACAACTAATAGGTCTGTCACATGATTCACAAGGGTCATCATGGTAACGAAGGTGATCGATCAATTTATTGGCCAAAAGCGTACGTCATCCGCCAGATATAATAGACGTATAAAAATAACTTTTCAGCGTCTTTGAAAGTGAACGAAGTAAAGTGTGTGTATATGCCTGTACACTGCCAAGCTACCCGGAAGATTCATAAAAAAAGCAGCACAATTTCGAGTTGACATTAACTGGCATTGATGATGTCTGAAATTGATTTTAAGAGTAAAATGGTGCATTTAAATAACTGCGGAAGCCGCTCCAACCAAATTAAAAAACTATTCATTCTAATAAATTGGATCCTTAAATCATATTCCATGTAATATTTCGTAATACCAATATAAAAAAGCTAACAGCGCGCTGACAACGGTGTGCTAGCTGCTACCAAAAACCCTGTGGAGACTGTACGGCGCCGTTGTACACCACACTCTGGGTTCGGTGATCTGGGTCGGTGCCGTGCGGTTAAAATGTGCGATGACCATTCTCTCCAGTCTAGCTCGACTCTTTTGCTTGTACACATTTGACAGTTACTATGTAAATCACTTTACGAATAATCTTGGAAGAGCTGCCCAGAGAGACTTCGTTCTGTCAAATGTTTGACAGCTGTACGTCTACCACGAGTTGCCACTTTCAATTTACGTTATCGAACGATAACGTAATTTTAAGTGGCAACTCGTGGTAGACGTACTGGTGTCCATTTTGCCCGCTTTTCTACGATTTGATTTACATATTATTATTTTTCATTGAATTTTTTGTTCAATCATAAAAATATGTAGCCTAAATATGACTCCTGAATGATTTAGCTTTCTGTTAGTGAAAGAATTTTCACGATCGTATGAGCAGTTTTAGAGCCTATTCAATACAAACAAACAATCAAGTCTTTCCTCTTGAAAATATTAGTATAGAAAACTTAACTTAGCAAGAAGTACTGCTTATAAAAAGACATGAGCATACCGGTCAACTCGCAGACTTCAGCGATGAGGAAGGCGCCGTAGGACGTGAGCACGAAGAGCGCCGACTCCAGCAGGGGCCATTCCCGCACGTGCGTGAACTTGGTCATGTGTTTACAGTTAAGGAAATAAATTAACATTTTAGGGGCCTTAGAGATGTGCAACATCAGTTTCTGCACGTAGAACATTTTCAAATGTATGGAATGATGACTTCGTGGTGTGAACCACTAGCCTAGGCTGTCTCGTCTTGCCAAGAAGTTTCATTCACTGAAGGCCCCAATCTTCATTTTTTTCATTCATAGATTATGATTGATCAAAGAATATTAGCTAAATAAGAACTCCGATTCGAAGTACTTACTTCAAATCGGACTTCTTAATTAGCTATTAATATTCTTTTATAACAATAACATTAAAAGATTTTCAAAAGTCGATTATTTGGCAGAATATGAATAGAATAGAATAAATATTTATTTGGTAAACTATCACACATTAATAAAAATAAACAAAATAACAATAGACAAAACATCTGTGACAACAGATAATACATGTGTGACAATGTAACCGAAATGGTTACCACTCAGCTGCTATGTCATGGCTCCGCCAACCAATATCAATATGCAGTCTATATAGACGACCGACTTGGTGTAATGGTTAAGAAGTTGGCTACTACACCAGAGGTCGCGGGTTCGATCCCCGCACAGTACAAACATTTGTGTGCATGAACATGTCTGTTTGTACTGGTCTGGGTGTCTCCTATGTATAATAAGTATGTATTTACAAAAGAAAATGTATTTAAGTATGTTTATCCGTTGTCTAGTATCCCATAACACAAGCTTTAATTAGCTTACTTTGGGGCTAGATGGCGCTGTGTGGAATAATGTCCAGGGATATTTATTTATTTATATCAAAGGAGCGTTCTTGTTCCTGACTTATTGTCAACTAAAGAACGCTCACTGTCTTTTTACTGCGGAAGTGAAGGTTGAACGAACTAAATTTACACTGTG
This sequence comes from Udea olivalis, assembly GCA_947369235.1. Taxonomy (NCBI): domain Eukaryota; kingdom Metazoa; phylum Arthropoda; class Insecta; order Lepidoptera; family Crambidae; genus Udea; species Udea olivalis. The sequence continues at coordinate 9,390,149 of OX376341.1, read as the reverse complement.
AAATTGGAGAAAGTGTGAGTAAATTACTAAGTGGCATTGGGCAAGCCGCGTTCTTCGTAGCCATTGGGCCAAAAAAGATCTCAATGGGGGCCAGCCCTTTATAGGGCAGATCATGTAACAGATGTTATGCGTTATGCCAAGGAAATACATTTCATAATATAACATAGCCCTTTCAAGATTTTGGAAGGTAAACATAGAGTGAGACTCGGTCCACCCGCAAGGTGGACGGACAGCCTCACGATTAGCAATGGATGCCTAAAAATATGTATCATGAACCTTAACGTGTAAGATTTAATACTAATTGCAGCGTGATGTCTTTCTCTCGGTCAACGCAAGTCGGCCGACTTCAATATAGAGCATGCTTATGCGTTATAGCCAGACAGTCGCAGTATGGCAGGTACAGACTGCATATGCGAGGTTGTAGTCTTTACAGCTTTAGCATAGAACTGGCAGCATTAGCTAAGCCATTATCGCTTTATGCTCGAAGCATGTATGAGAGTACAAAGAAGACAAAGAAGGGAAGGTGCAGAAGAGATGTTACATTTAATTAAAAAGGATATCAATGCAGTCAAGCAGCCTATGAAGGCGCCAACTAGTAAGGAGAGGGTGAATATTCCGATGAAGTCTCCTACGGCACCAAGGAAGGCGGTTATCTCGAAGCCACCGTCATTTGAGTATCTCTTCTCGTAGTTTTGTATGGCTCTGTAAAATAATGCATTAATATTATTACAACTTGCAAATTAACTTCCAGTTTGGTACTTCTTTGCTGGACTAAAAACATTTAAACGAAAGAAGCGGTAAGTGAAAATGATTAGTTACCCGCTGAGCACTAAGGCCACCGCATCATTGAGAACACTCTCTCCAAATATCATAGCATACAAGTTGACATCCACCTATAAAATGAAATAAGGAAAGTATAATATGACAGTTACAGTTACAGGAAAGTACAAAATTTTCCCTAATTTTACATTGTCATATTATTATTGTACCCTTGATTTTACAAATAGAGCTTTAATTGGGTATGAGGAAAAAATCAAACATGTCCTAAACCGAAAACCATTTCGGTTTAGGACATGTTTGATATTTTATACCTTAATTAAATATTTAACATTTCTAACGGCAAAGGATCTAGGATATTTTTAATTACATACGTTGGCTCTCTGGGGTCAAATGAATGACCCCAGAAAGCCAACGTACGCAAAGAGTACATTAAGGTTCTTAATTGACATCTCACAATTGAAACCTATTGGGTCGTATAAACGCGATCTGTATCAGACGTAAGATTTTTTGCTAGGTGATTCTACTGCATGGTATTAATAGTGTTTCCAGATAGCAAATTTTAAATTCTCTGGGTAATCAATATTTTTCCACAAGTTTATTTTTAATAATACGTATATTAATTTAAGCCCATTGTCCAAACGGGTAGGCCGGACTTAAAATAGTCATTCGCTATAATCCAAACCCTTGTGGGGCTTGGTTTCAGAACTTGGCAAAATAAATTGTATCTGAAGTCTACTTCTCACATTCTCGTGAGATGCTACATCATGAACGGCGAGCTCTCTGTTAGCTGTAAGTGCAGTAAATCAGTAATTTTCTCCTTATTATTTATTTACCAAGAATCAGGGACGAAAACACAAGTGGGAACCCTTAGCAAATTGGTGACGTCATGAGTTCGCAATGTTTAATAATTAATAAAAAAATAACTATTGGCTAGATTTTAAAAATATTCAAATTAGTTTCTTAAAATAGGAAAAGGTATTGAATTAAAATATAAAAGATTTTAAAAATATTCAAATTAGTTTCTTAAAATAGGAGAAGGTATTGAATAAAAATATAAAAAAAATACAAAAAAATTGTTCCCATACCCAATTGTAAGTACATATTATTATCATCCTAAGTCATGCACATGGAGCAAAGAAGTGAACCTGAAATAGTCAAAATCATTTTTTTTGGTGCAAAGAACTTACTTTCAGTTGCGAAAATATAGCAAGCACAGTTAAAGGATCTGTCGGCGAGATAAGTGCGCCGAAATACAGGGTGTCGAGGAAAGTAAAGCTAGACGCCAGTGACGCCGGCATGAGCTGGACGCAGCCATACATGAGAGAACCGATCACCAACGCAGAGAGGGCTGTGCCGACCATCGCGAACGTCAATATTGCCCCTAAGTTGCGGAAGAAATATTTCTGAAAGAGCAGACAGAACATTTGTAGAAACAAATCTGTACCATGACTGTATATTAAGGAAAGAAATATGGTTAGCAACTCATCCAACCATCATCTGATATTATGTATAATTATTATACATTTAACACATAGTTGTTGCTTTTATGACGACACCATTGAGAAATTTACTGATTTAATCAGCTGATAAATTTAATTTTTGACTGGCCTGTTGGCGCAATGGCAGCGATACTGCCTTTAGCGCCGGAGGTCGTGTGTTCGATCCCCACCATGACAAATATTTGTGTGACGAACATTTGTATTTGTTGTGTGTCTGGGTGTTATTATCTATTTAAGTATGTATTTAGAAATATTTATGTATGCTTATCAGTCTCCGACGCCCATATTACAAGCTCTGTTTAGTTTGGGGTCAGATGATCTTGGTGTGAATCGTCCCAGATATTTATTTATTTATTTAATTAACTTACCCTTTTAAGACAGTATCCAGCATGAAATATAATGGGTGGCAAGATGATATTGAAAAATATTTCAGGATCAAATGTAGCTTTCAGATCTATTTCATTTTGTTCTATTTTTACTATTTCTCCTCTAAAGCTATATGCATAAGTCTTATTTGGGACTGGGACATCTGAAAGAAATATTATCATGAAACTGAAATACATACTACACAATGTACGAAGTATATCAGCAAAGTGAATGACATGCGACAAAACATGCCTTACATTTACATCTTTATCTTTTGGCATAAGCAATGAAAATACAACTGTAAAATGCTGAACTATTAACCTCATTGACTTACAGTTACTACTACTAATGATAGTAACTACTATTGCTTCATTGCAATTTTGCATTGAACAGCCAAGTCTTCAACATAAAGCTAAAAAGCCTACAGAACATTCCCTTCAGAACCTAGAAACCCACTAAGATGAGATTTTTTATGTTTTTCCTCCAAGGTTTAAAGACTGGGATTTGCATGGATTGGGTCGTAGAAATACACCAGTCATTATCAAAATAAAGTATAGTTTATTTTGTATAATAATTTGTGTTGTTATATTCAAACAATTATAGCCTAATACTCTGTAAATATACTGAGGCTGTTCACAACATGAAGCAGCACTACTAAGTCACTAAAATCCTCATAGTTTGGATTCCTAAATTTTAATAAGATAACTATTAAATATCTGCGAACTAGTCTGTTGGTGCAGCTAGGAAAAGCAGTTATAAATTGAAGTACAATAAGGAGACTTACCTCCAGGGGATATCGGTATTGTGTCTGGAAAATGAAAGCGCAAGACATCAGGTGGAACTGATAAATTGTACTTTGTCTCTGGAGCTGGGTTTGCATCCATATGTGTGATCTGATTATTACTCCCAGCATATCTGATGATAGCTCCAACAATGAGACCTACAACAAGGAAAGAAAATGTTAGATATATTAATGTACTTGTTTATTTGGCCCAATTTGTGCCTCACTGCCGAAAGGCTACTTTGTCAAAACCAAGACAATATTACAACTTACAAGGATTCACGGTGGGAAATAGATATATAATATTTCATATTGAAATGATGAAATCTCGTGTAAGATGTCTAAGACATAAATTAATTGCTTTTATATTTGTTAGATTATATTTACTAGAATTTAGGCAGTTCATACATACTGTTGAATATATAAACTGCCTAAACCATGTACTTCCAATAAATAAAGGTAAGCTGCTATAAAACAATCTTCAAGGTTATATCAATGGGTCACATGTTTACCTATTCAATAACTATCAATAGAAGCTGAGTTAAGGTACCTACTGAGATGTTGTTTGCCAAAAATTATCTACTTACCAGCATTGAAAAATAACAACAATCTAACTTACCATAAATGACTGCCAATCCTGTCTCATGGAGCCAGCTCACTCGATGGTGTTTAAATACCCAAATAGTTAAAACAGTGAGGGTGAGGAGACATGTGTAGATTAGGAGATTTAAACTGTCTATACGATGCAACAACGTCGCTTTTGCGTCCAAGGCAATGTCTGCACCTGATGCTTTACATGATACTACGACATGTAAAAAGACACCCAGGAAAATTTGTGGATTCATATTGAACGTTTACACGGAAATTACAAATAAATAAAATTGATTCACAATCACATCACTTTCTCTAGTTGGGCTATTTATAAACAAAAGTACAACGACATTGGATTATATCGTTTCCAATATGTAACAACTGCGAAATCCGATCGAAAGAATAAATAAAGCGGCCCGATATAGATTTTTTTCATGAAATCTTCAATTCAATAATCAGATTCAGTGACAGCAACAACGTAGTCTTCTTAAACTGACAATTGGACAATAGGAAGCGACGTTGTAGGTGTTATTATGGTTACTCGTTGTATCTCTTTTCTACCATGGCGAAGTTACGTTTGAAAAAGAGATAGCGGTGACCTTTCGTCCGTACCTTTTGTATTTAGTAGGATTTACTTGACTTGCTGACTTTTCTTTTTTTAAATGAAAAAAGCAAAGGCTTAAAATCCCATAAGTCTTTGTAAAATATATAGCAGTACCTATTGCTAATTTCATGTTTTTATTTAGTTTCTGTTTGTAAAGTGTGTCTTTATGAGATAATTTAAAAATATGGACATAACGTCTGAAATAAAGATTTATTATTCTGTCAACATAAAACTTAAAAACAAAGATTTCAATTTTTCCAGAGGCATTTAAAAATTAATTTTTTGACAGTTAGGGTGCGTTTCCACCAGAGATGTAAGAGGATGCGTTGCGTGGAATTTGTTTGTTATGAACCAATAGAATCGCGAAGGTGAATGAAACAAACGTCTCTGGTGAAAACGCACCCTAATGGAGATTCTGCCGCACCCAGTGGGCTATTCTGACTAAAAAAATTCAAATTCGAACGCACTCAAAGGACCGAATGTATACTCACCACATATCTACTTAGTAGATATATATTTAGACCAAATCATTCAATTCAACTTTAGTTGGTAGTTAGTAGTTAACTACCACGTAGGTATATTCAGTAAGATGCCTCCGCGTCGTTGTCACGTTCTACAGAATAAACAATATGAATCTACAGCGGATTCACTGTGCGATGTTCGAGATGAGTTTATCAGAATACTCGTAGCTCTGCTGATTCCTCAACTCCTACAGCTCAGCAGTCTATGATAGATGTTGCGGTCAGTATTCGACATCAAAATATACTAATAATGCCATGTCATATAGTGCTAGTGGTAGGGTCATCGGGCAAACGGTGGGTCATTTTTTTTAAACGCTCATATCTTACTATTCAGATTGTCTCGAAATTAACTTTGATGGATTGTGTATTTTACGAGTGTAACTCTTATTGTCGTCACTGTTACCTACCGGAAGCCCTTATGAAAACCATTGTTGTTCCCATTATAAAAAAACAAAGCAGGGGATGCCTCTGACAAGTGTAATTATAGACCAATTTCTCTAGCTACCATCCTAGCGAAGGTAATGGACAGTGTGCTTAATAAGCATCTAAATCTACACACAGAGCTGCACGACGCTCAGTTCGGCTTTCGACCGGAGTTATCTACTGAGTCGGCAGTTCTGTGCCTTAAGCACACTGTCCAGTACTACACAGACAAGAACACGCTGATATACGCGTGCTTTTTGGATTTGTCAAAAGCATTCGATTTGGTGTCGTATGGCATGCTCTGGAATAAATTGAAAAGTAACACAAACTTACCAACCGAAGTAACATCACTATTTAAATTTTGGTATGAGAACCAAACAAACGTAGTTCGCTGGGCAGGGGAGCTCTCAAACGTCTACAGAATGTGTGTGGCGTTGCCTCACGCCACGCCGGGGTGGTCTAACATTGTGGGCGACTGTTCAATATATATATGAATTGTTTGATTGAGGAGCTTAGCAGTACCGGGGTGGGTTGTTCAGTGGATGGCGTTTCATTTAATAACATTAGCTATGCTGATGAAATGGTGCTGCTGAGCCCCTCAGTCGACGCTCTTGTAAACCAGTGTAAGCTTTGCCGGAGGTTTATTAAGTTTATTTTTGTACATGGAGTGCAGGTTCTGATTAGTTATCTGGAAATTTAGTTGAAATAAATGCCCCTGTTTATGTACAAATAAGCAGATATCAAAAATATATAGGCATGGTAATGTAAGCAATTTATAGTGTCTAAAAAAGGGGCGACAAGAATTCGTTTGCTTAAGGCCAAATATAGCACGGACATATTTCTTCTGTAAAACAAATACCCTATCTCTTTTCCCCATATCATAACTCCAAACCTTAAACAAGAGTTGACATAGCCGTTATAGGCAGTAATAGCAGCTTCTGTAATTACAACCTGACTAATACGATACAGGGCAAATACAAACCTATTCAATTTTGAACATAAATCGTCTATGTGCGCTTTCCAGTCGCAGTAACAGTCAAGGGTAATGCCCAAAAATTTAGTGTGTGGTACCTTTTCCACTTTTTGTCCATTACAGTTTACATTGAGTTTATCATGTTTTCTTTTATATGTACCAAATTGAATGTATTTTGTTTTTTCTATGTTTAATTTTAAATTGTGGTTATTCAGCCATTCGGTGGTTTTAAGTAAAGTTAAGTTAATGTCATCTTCATAGTTTTGTACACTTTCACCTTTATTGCCCTTAAAAATAATGGTTGTGTCATCTGCAAATAAAATACATTGGTGAGGTATAACATTCGGCAAATCATTGATGTATAACAAGAACAATAGAGGACCAAGAACACTGCCCTGTGGTACACCAATATTATTCACAGTGAAATCAGACTGAAAATGCTGCAAGCAATGATTTTCTGGGAAATATCCTTCAATATCTACACACTGTTGTCTATTATTTAAATAACTTTTGATCCAGTCATAGCAAGGCCCACGAATACCATATTTATTTAATTTTATTAAAAGACATTTATGACACATAAAGTCGAGAGCATTTGTCATATCGAGGAAAAGCGCCGTAACAGGTATATTATCACTAAGACAGTAAGTTATTGTTTTAATCAATTGAAATGTGGCTAATGATATGCTTTTGTTTTTTCTGAATCCATTTTGTTCATCTTTTAATATATGATTAGCTTCTACTAACTAACTTCTAACATTTTCCAGTATTTTAGAAAAAACTGGTATAAGTGTCACAGGCCTATAATTATCGAAGGACATCTTTGAACCTTTTTTGTAAGGCGGCTTCACTATAGATTCTTTTAACACATTAGGAAAGATCCCCTCAGCCAAGAGTCTGTTTATAACAAATGCAAAAGGTTGAGCCACTATCAATATACTTGACTTGTTAATATATGTGCGGATTTCATCCACACCAACAGACTTAGAATTGTTTAGAGACTTCACAATTTTTATTAACTCAATTTCACTAACATGACTTACAAATATACTTGATTTAACAGATTTCACGCTATCGTCTATATTTTTATAACTATCTACATTCTTAGTATTAGTTTCAGCAGTACAATTTACGAAATATTCATTGAATATCTCTGCAATTCCTTGTGGATCACAAATTTCATTTTCATCCATACGTATCTTTTTTATTGAATTCTTTTCACAGTCTTTAGTATATTTGTTTATAATATTCCACACTGCCTTACATTTATTATCCTGATTATTAATATAATTTAAATTTCTGTTCTTTTGTGAATTTCTAACACAGCGTTTTAAAATACATGCATATTTATTGTAAGAGCTATTGTATCTATTTTTCACTTCAATATTTCAAGTACAATTGTCGTTTTTTACAGGAACTTTTAGTGATGCCTTGTTTCAACCAACTTGCTCAAAATCTTTTTGCAGTAATTTTTAGTTTTAATACAGGAAATTTAAATCGTAGAATAGCTTAACTCAGCAGCATTAAGTTCCATTTTATATACATTTTCAAAAGAAAGACTCATATATGACATTCTTTAAATTTCGTTTGGTTCTCAAGAGAATATAGTCTCTTCTAAATTCAAACCACCATTTCTGACTTGATGTTTTCGTGTGTATATAGATGCCCTATCGTGTAAAGATGTTTGGGGGGTCCATATTGGCTCACCTAAAGTTCTTTACCCAATTATTCTTCCTACCGATTTGTAATCCGAATGTCACTCTTCCTAAACTTTTCATTCATACAATTTGTAGTACTACCGACGATGTTCATAACACTCATGTTTCCGAAAATATTATTTTAACTTGTATTATTATTCTTCATAGCGCTTTTATACCTAAACATAATTTCCATAATATTTTTACTCATATTCGGAAAGGAAAGTGACGTATATTAATGTGAGAAATGCCCTAAAGTCGCTTCTGGCTGTGTTAATGTCAACCTAACCCGCTCGTCGCTTCCCTCCTCGCTAACTTATGCGAATTTATTTTGAAGTCATTTCTGGCACTCGCTTTGGTTAGCGAAGAGCGGGTTAGGTTGACGTAAACGCTAAGTTGTTGAATTAGTATGTGTTCGGATTACAAATAAGGATTTCGGTTAAAGAACTTTAGGTGAGCCAATAAGTAGCCGTTATGAACATATATTAGTGATATTATTGATTCCAATTTTCGGAAACATGAGTGTTATGAACATCATCGGTAGTACTACAATTGTATGAAAGAAACCATAATAAAGAAAAATCGGATTATGAACATTAGAAAAAAAGTAGTTAAGAATTGTGATTGTTTGGATGAAAAATGTTAGGAAAAACATTATCGGAGTTGAAAGTTTAGGTGAATTTTGGCGCACCCAAGTTTGGGCTCCCCCAGACAAGATACGGTTGAATCTTTTTTTTCAAATATACCTACTCCAAATTACTGATACGTAATATCCTCATTTGTAACCCTAAAAAATGAAAATATTTACCTTTAGTATTTTTTTATAAATTTAAATTTTACGAAATGTGATAAAATTAGATACGATTAGTTGAAACATGTATAAAAAGTTCAATTTTCGACACTGAAGATGATAAATTGTAATGCGAGAGGAGGAGGAGCTAGGGCAATCGCTCTAATAGGAGGTCAACTACATTTTCATACACGTCGCCATTACAGAAAATTGTAAAGTTTTTTTTATAAAAAAAAGGCTATAATAATAAATAATATAGCTGATCTAAGTAAAAAATCCTCTCGCAAAATTGAACTTTTTAAACATCTTTCAACTAATCGTAATTTTTATCACATTTCGTAAACTTGAAAAATTATAAAAAAAAACGAAATGTGAATATTTTCAAAAATCCTTTTTGGAGGTTCGAGGAGGAGAATATTAGGTTCCATTTGAAGTATATATATAAAAAAAGATTCAACCGTATCATATCTGGAGGAGCCCACGTAGTGATTAAATTCTCTTTGGAGGAGCCCAAACTTGGTATGTTTTGAAAATGATTTTTATTTTAATTTAATACAAGTGAGTTAAAGGTAATGATGTGATATATTTTTAGAATTGGCTCAGTAAGCCCTTTCATTAGATACCACACACGATAGGTTTCAGAGCAATTATTTTTACCGTACAAAAAAAAGATGATGCCATAATAACGCTTAGTACCCTTTTTTTTCTTTTTTCCGTCCTACGGGTCAAATTAAATTGATTCGTATGGCCTGAAGATCAATCTTTCCGACCGCGACTCCTGAATCGAAGTTTGTGAATAAGCCATCAAAGTCCATACATAAATGTCCTAGTTACCTGTTTGAAAGATACATTGAAGAAGACTGCTTTCTATAGAAGGCTTTCAAAAGTACAGAACAATAATAGATTAAAATATGTACTTAAAATAAGTTAATGTTAGCTAGGTTACGATATATAACGATCTTTTTTATTATTTTCTTTGTTTTGTTTCTCAGCATTTTGACTTCAATAGCATTTTTGAAGAGCACATCAGGGGTCATGTTCTAAGATCTTACTGCTACGTAACCACATGAAGCAATAAACGATATGACTAGGACTCAATACTACTGATCCCAGTTAGCTTTAATGTGCACTGGTAGGTTCGAAAATCAGCAGGGTTATTCTAATCAACTCACCTCAAACTTCGCAGAGTGAATTCACTGGGAAATCAAATTGCGTAGTCTGTGAACCATGACGACTACACCGACACGTTTCCTTACTGACGAACGAGGATAGTGAAATGTACTTTTGGTCCAGTAAAACACAGCTGAAACGTCAGGTCAATCCATATTGTATGATGACGACAAAATATCTCTAGAATTGTAAATATGTAATGCCGTTTTGCAAAAAACCCTAACAAGTGAACAGTCTGTTGAAGTGTCTTTTTTGATACCGGCTTTTAACATAAACTTTTTTACTTCCTAGAATAAAACTCTATACAAAAGACAAAGTTCCCCGAGTAGATACTGAGAAACTAGGTGGGTAGTTATTTTGCCTAGATATACTAGATGGCTGGTTAGTGCAATGGCAGAGATCCTGGCTTTATCCTCAACTTTTATAACGAACATTTGTGTTGGTTTTGTGTCTGAGTGTTTTTATCTATTTACGTATGTATTATGTAAATATATTTAAGTATTTTAATCAGTAACTGCCAAAAGTACAAGCTCTGCTTTTAGAGTCAGAATCAAAATGATCTTGGAGTTAGGTTTTCCAGATATTTGTTTATTTGTAGATACGAAATGCGCAATGGTCATAAGGAAAGCTTAAGGTTTACTTTAGACATTGAACTTCGGAAATTACGCTTTAAATGATAGTAGGCTACTTTTTAAAAATAGTAGTTCCCGTCAAGGTCTGTAGGTGGTGGTGAAAGAACTTGGTCAAGTGCAAATGCCGGTTTTAAAAAATGAATCGTTAATTAAGTAGAACTGGCATTGGAAAACTTACTTAAATTATTATCTACAAGCGACCTCCCTACTGCAAAAAATATTATTATTTTATATTATGATAAAATAGTAAGTATCGCTCGTCCGAACACGTAGTACTATAAATCATTAGGCGTTAAAGAGAAATCGAAATTGATGTTGATATTATTTTATTGTAGGTACAATCACATTAAAACCTGTTAAAATCACACTACCAGTACTCTCTATTTCCATGTTTTAGCATTTAAAAATTTCACGAAACTTCGTATGCATGCTATAACTATAACTTCGGTATGCATGACATTTGTAATCATAACAACCCATCTCAAAAACTGCCGAAGAAAAACAATTCGTGTAAAGGCGAATTTTGGCACAAATGTAGGAAATGGTGTCTCTACTCAAGTAATCAACATCAAATTTCCTACAAAAAAGGTTCTAAACAGAGATCAAGATTTAACGACATTTTGAAGAAGAAAAGTTGGAGAAGATGCCGACTTGATAGTCCGTCTTATGGGATTGTCTCCACCAAATATCAACCTGTTTTTTATGAAACCAGGTCGTGGAAAGGTGGAGACCAAATGGTTTTCAGTGAGACAATTTTAACAGCTTCTTCGGATGCGACTCCACAACCACCTCTACGATCTACGGAAAAAGCAAAGTGGGGATTGCTAAGCTGTTCACTGCTAAACCAGAATAGAACCAAAAAATCTCAGACATTTGGGGTGTAGGGTGCGATGCGGCTGCTATCCCCTCAACGAAGGAAAAAAAGGGGAAATAATTCGTGTAAAGGTGAATTTTGGCACAAATGAAGGGAATGGTGTCTGAAGTAACATACTCAAAGTCCTAATGGATGGGGGGGGGGGGAGCTAACGGGTGAAAGGGGGGTGTAAAGGTACTTTATTAAAAGTTTTTCTTAAACAACTCTTAAACGGTGGCTCATGGCAAAAAGAAATCTGTGACTCAAGTAATTTACATCAATTTCTCTACAAAAAACGTTCTATTCACTTTTTCTCTGAAAGTGAGATATGAAGGAATGAAGATTGACAATAATAAAATAAACTTAATTTCTTTATGTATGCACTTCAATCACCTTAATCTGAATATTATGATCAACATCATTGTAAATGGTGTCTTCGATGGGGGCTCCGTTAGTGCATGAGCCGGAGCATACACCGCAGACACTGGAGCAGGCGATGGCTGCTTTCCGGCAGCCACATTGCACCCCACACCCAGTTGTGCATCGGCAAAATATAGTGTTGAGGATGGAGTCAGGTGCCACTGGATCGTTGGTTGTCACCAGCTCTAGGATGCCATCGTCTTGACAAGAGTCCAGCCCCATTGAATAGGTGGTAGGTTGTTGCCGAGCCATTGTTGTATCTGTAAAAGAAGCAATAAGATCAACGTAAGAATTTAGCTTAAATATTTATTTATTTTACAGTATTTGAAAACTGCTGAGATTTATAATACCTGTAGGTACACTCTCAACGAGTGCTGCTTCGAAGTTACTCTGGTAGGAGGAAGAGTGGCTAATCTGATTTCGGCTTCATCGATGCTTTGAAAAAAGCTGAGTAGCGGCATTTATGGAGATTTTGTTGATGGACAGGCGCTTGGTAAATGGCAAGAAACAGTTTCTCTCTAGCCTGTTCAATGCTCCCAGGTGATGTTGAAAGCTGACTGAAAATGTCTGAGATGTTTTGGGTCAGTTTTCGTTTAGCCGTGAACAGCTTAGCAATTCCCACTTTGCTTTTTCCGTAGATGGCAGAGGTGGTTGTGGAGTCGCATCTGAAGAAGCTGTGGAGGAGGAGAATCGTCTTGGCAAATGGAAGCTGTTGAAGTTGTCGCACTGAAAACCATTTGGAGACAACCTTTTTACGACCAGGTTTCATAAAGTTAAATCTTGATCCCAGTGATAAACTTTTTAGAACCTTTTTTGTAGGAAATTTATCCTGTTATAAATTTATCCTACATTACTTAAGTAGTAATCTACATTAATTAAGTAGAAATTGTTTTTTTTTGCTATGAGCCACCGTTTACGAATTGTATAAGAAAAACTCAAAAAACGTATCTTCACTTGGAGACTTCTCGGATATCCGTGTAAAAACACGTACTCATTAAACGTATTGATAAAAAATGGAATACCTAATTTAACTTGCCAAGAACATTTTTAATTACTCGATTTATGTCGGTTTATGCGAACTGGTTTCGTTTACATTATCTTAGAAGTTTAAAAGACGTTTGCGTGTCAAATGAATATAAGAGACGATGAGTTAGGCAGGCAATAATGATATCAGCTATGTATGTACCGCGACAGCACGTTAAGCTTACATACACCTAGTACTACGAACATAAGATCCATTTTGAAATGGTTTTATAAAAGTTGACATGCTACTTGCTGTCCTCCGTTTTTTTAAGTTAAGAGCTGTTATTTGCTGTACAGAATTTGCAAGTTTACGAAAGAGCGATGTAGCCCCTATATACAACTTTAAATGATCGCTAAATACGTAACTGGACTCTAGATATAGGCTATAAAAGTACATTGCCAAGACTGAGTGAAATACCTTAGTAAACAATGGACTTAAATTAAATTAATAAAATTGAGCAACCGACCGTGGCATCTATACCTATCTTTTTATGCTTGGCTCTCAAAACCACTATTTCAAGTTTAAATTTTTTTAGTGTTTACTTTTTAGAGTCAATAGGTAAAACGCATTTTAGTGTTTTTCGAAACATTAGCATGAGTCTTTTTAAGATTTCTGAATAAGTTCAGTTTGAGATTGCCTTAATCTTGTTTCAGATCACAGAGCGATAATGAGAGATTCTAGGCTGAAAGCACTTACGATTTTAATGTTTTTATTTTAATGCAATGCATCTAATACAATGTTTGTGGATTTGGTTTTATGCACTCAGTAAACCCATGTTCCTAAGTATCAACCCCGGCGGACTCAACATTTTGAGGCACAAAGGTACTATTTTAGGACGAACTGATTTTATTTCGCCAGATATTAATCAATGCAGGCCGCGTACTGTAATAATTATAGAACTTATCACAAAAGTAACTAAATCAAAAAACTTCGCAATCAAAAATATTCGCAAAAAACTCCGAATTAGTACTTAAGACTCTTGAGACGGCCAGGGACGAATCTTTTTTAAGTTTTATTCCTATTTATTGTCCAGGGAAATTGTTTTAAAACCTACTGCTAAAAATGTCTCTACATTTAACGCCTCAGTCTCTAAAGTATCATTAAGGAAAATGTAAAAAGGTTTAACAAGCCCGAATGTCTCAGTGTCATTCTTATCAAGTACTTGTATTGTTGTCAATGAATTCTATTGCACCATTGCAGTCGAACAGCTGTGTCGCAGGCGCAGTGCTCGGTGGACAGCCGTGCACACTACACGTATACCTAGACGTATACTTCTGCGCTGACCTTCCTTCACGACAGTCACTTCGCTCAATGACCACTTCCTGAGCCCAGCCAATAGCCATGTGCAGAACTTTTGTTACATTTTAACAATCGAATCTAAGTGATACGTAAAGTGATATTTTGAGTTTATTTTAAGTAAAAAGTGCTATTTAAAAAAAAATTGAAGATGTATAAATATATACTGCTGATTACAGCTTTCGTTTGTGAAGGGTAAGTTTCAAACTTAATAAATAGTTATTGGTATTTTACAGGCATGGACAGAAACTAAACTAAGTTAATTGAGGAATGTTTCTTAAGTTTTTGAAACAAACTGTGCACAGTTTTCATGTCGCGCTCTACTTTAAAAGTTAAACTAAGTATTATTTAGATAATCCCATTTTTATAGAAACTTTAATAGTTAACACAATGTTTTGATATAGGTGGCCAAAAATGTAAAAGTATGTTATTTATGAGTATCTATTATAGAGTATCTGCAATTGTAATGTGGAGTTTTATCGAAATACGAAAAACATAATTAAAGCTAAGTTCTAAATAAAATTGTTGAAATGTTAAGAGTGAATGGGGCAAAATCGATAGGGTTAAATCCTAGGTCTGTCCTTAGATTTTACGGAACATAGCGTGGCTGTGTGATCATTAAACAGCATATGGCAAGCATGGTGATCACACTATGTTCCTTTCATTGTTACGAGTATAGACAAATGGCTTGCTTTCAATGATGGAGACTCATGCTATGGCTTATTAGGCTCGGACGGCATAATATGGTCTAAGACTCTAAGTATCAATCGTTTTATAATAAGCAGATTTCTTTACTTCAAGATTGAGGGACCGGTTCTTGTTACTTTTGAATAAACACCCGTTTTTTTTTTGTTAATACTGAATACGAGTAAAATAATCAATCTAAGCACAAACTGGAAGTCAAATCAAAAGACGTTGTGAATAAATATGGATTTAGCTAACAGATTGTCCAGATACGTGTTAAAAAAATGCAAGACATTGCAATAATTATGTTATATATAAATATAAATAGCATATGGATGTCTTGCATTTTTTTACCACGTATCCGGATAATTTGTTACCTACGTAAACCTATCAGGCTGCAGGCCCGTAGACAAGTGGCATAGCGTCAATCACGTTATCTTACCTCGGGACTCTGTTCATGACTTTTTCTTAGCCAATTACATTTTCTCTCTTCTCTTAAAACACGTCTGTAATACGCTAGGATACTAAGGCACTTACTGGGGCCTATTACAATCCTTTATAACTTGTCAAGTTCATTCTCTAAACTGAGCGTAGCGAGCAATTTCGTAATATGATTGTTCATTTCCAGCTAGTCAGCGGTTACCTGGTACTAACGCAATTTCTAGGCTGGATATTTACTGACGGAATTGTTCGCTATCCTCAGGTTAGGGAATTAACTTGGCTGGATATTAGTGGTTGTAATAAGGCCCCTGCACTGACCTCAGTACCCATACTTAAGCAGTAAACTTGAAGAATGATATTTATTTTTAGCATTTAACTGCTTTTTTTGTACACAAAGATAAAAACTAGAAAAAATCGACCTGATCCTAAATTCAAGCGTGATTCAAACCCTGGACCCCCTTTTTCAAGCCCTTATTTTTCTAGTTTCTATCTTTGTGTAAAAATGCCGATTTGCTGGAAGAAGACGACCTTTACGATGCAATTTCAAAACGATTTACTAAATAGACAAAAAGGAATGTTTAAATTACTCTAATTAATATTCATGTCTTAATATTTTGCTTCATTTTCCTTGTTGGTTTTTACCATTACTCCTTAATTACCTGACTGGCTCTCTTGCGTATGGTGAAAACCCGTATGCGGTTATTATGATATGTACAATACTATCATACGACATAGCTTTTATACTTTAATATTTAGGACTATCACATACAGTAGGTTTTAGTTAAACCAATTTAAATGTATTTCAAGTAGTACATATTTACATGAAGGATATCAACATTAACAACTGTCTTTTGGTAATCATACCTATGTTTATAGGCAAAAAGTTATTACCTAGAGCACAGAACTAAACTCATTATATATCTTGTAATGTTCTGCCCAGAGAGACTATTTGTATCTGTGTTATCGAGATAAAATAACATTATCTGAATAGCATCAAGAAGAAAATGATAATGTTGGTTGGTAGATCAAACAAGTTAAAATGATACAGACTGATATTGTGCGAACAGTGTGACAATATTTAGAATTTTACTATCGGAAATACAAGCTTCATTTGTTAAACCCTTTTAGATGTTTCCTTTTTGATTTAGTAGGCTGCCATGGTAGAACTACTAGGTAGCCTAGTAATTTCTAAGACAGTAAAAAGAAGGGATAAGGATTTATTTTCCAAGTGAAATATCCTTTACTTTAAATGCTTCGCGGGCTCGGGGGAGCACCGCAGTAGTGGCGGTCTCTCTAGCGCCCTTAAAACGACACGGGTCTGACTGTACTAACTAGAACGGATAGAATTTCACCATACTAGCTTGTGATATGCTGGCTATCTAAAAAAATACTGCCAATTTTTCGAAATGAGAATATGCTGTTAAACCGCGGATGGCTTTCACAGAGTTCTCCTCTCATACTAGAACACCTACTCCACAGTACTCCTCCGCATACAAAACCTAGTGCGTTAGGTCCTTCATCGAACACTAGCAGAAGCTTTGCCCGGAGCTAGAAATCTAAGAAAAAAAACCGGCCAAGTGCGATTCGGACTCGCGCACCGAGGGTTCCTTACAAGCCTGTAGGTATACTTTTATTAAAAATATTTTTATTAAATGATGTAACTAAAAATTTACGGTTTGTGCAATTTTCCCTTTATCTGTGCTTGAAAACGTTGCTTCGTACCAAATTTCAAGATTCTGAGTTAACGGGAAGTACCCTGTAGGTTTTGATTCCCTTGCGAGTTTCCAAAATTTGCAGCATAAACGGCTGTATCTTTTGATTGCGTTAGCTTAAAAGTTTGATTTTTTCACAGCTTCAAGGGACAGTAGTCCTGAATATAAATTCCAACTTGATACCTCCACGCGTTCCTGAGAAAAAGGGTCTTCTTGACAGACAGACAGACGGACGGACGGACAATAAAGTGATCCTATAAGGGTTCCGTTTTTTCCTCTCGAGGTACGGAACCCTAAAAATCAAAATCCCATTTTATTCTCCACTCTGAGGCAAGTGAAACGGCCACGATATCAAGTTTTGGCAAACGATGAAGAAGTGTTTAAAAGTTATTTACCGTCAACCGTCAATATTTGTATAAGTAGATTGTTTTAGTAGTATACCGCTTTCGCTCTTTGCATAAAAAATGCCCATTCTGATATCCATAATCATATTACATGAATGTTTGTATTGTATTTTTAATCGTTCAGTAATTACCTATCCACAAATGATTTTCCTGTCGTTGTGGGTCGAAAGAACGTATTCGTTAAGTGGATGAGTTGATGATGTATTGTTTTTTTTTGTTAACAATGATTTATACCTGTCTGTGACGTACTCCATTGTAGGTAATAAACCACAGCTAATTATCCATGTCGTCCAAACCTCCTTAAACTGCGGCTGTCTAATGACAGAACTTTGTATAGGATTAATAATTATGTTGAACAGAATTTAAAGTTTGGTCCATTTTTAAGTTATGCATAATTGCCGACCATATGTTAGCAATACCAGCAAATATTACTTGCTTGTTGGTCATGAGATACTTATTATAGTAATCCGTGCAAGAAAAAAACGAAACAAAGTAGAAATAGTGAATGTTTAACAATCATCTCGTATTGTTATTACTTACGACTTCGTGACTTAGATGAAAGTACTTTTTGACAACATTCTAAAACATTTCGTTTTAGTTAAAGCATTATTTTTTATAAAATACATCTTCTAGATTACACTGTAATGTTAACTATAGAAACCATTGAAGTTTAAGTAAAGTAATAAGCCCGTATCTGTCCCACAGCGCTGGGTCATGGCCTCCATCATAGAAAACCAGTCATCGCTATAATTGATGGCTAGTGGCCACTTTTGACAAATGCGAAATAGTGATCTCAGATCTCATCAGAATAATCCGGACAAACAATTTGTTCAACCTGGGATTTGAACACAGGACCTCCGAATTCTAAACTATTGTAAACGAAAATCGTGAATGGTTTTCTAAAACCTATGTTTGAAGAAACCCGTTGAGGCCAACTAGCTATTTTATTGCTAATTTATTCTAATTTTATTTTGTTGTATAATGTTATGCTATGTTATTTTTATGTTTGTTATATGTGTGTATGTATTGACTGGCCTGTTGGCGCAATGGCAGCGATCCTGCCTTTAGCGCCGGAGGTCGTGGGTTCGATCCCCACCCATGACAAATATTTGTGTGACGAACATTTGTATTTGTTGTGTGTCTGGGTGTAATTATCTATTTAAGTATGTATTTAGAAATATTTAAGTATGTTTATCAGTCTCTGACGCCCATATTACAAGCTCTGCTTAGTTTGGGGTCAGATGATCTTAGTGTGAATTGTCCCAGATATTTATTTATTTATTCATTTATGTTATGTTAGGATATAAACTAAAAATAAACGAATAAGCATTCAAACATATTAATTCAAACCCAACTACATAAACTACTAGCTTGTGGGGTGGCCAACAAATTAGTTTAAATTATTCGTAGAACTTCTAAAGCAATTTCGACGTGTAAATCTATGAAGTACATTCAATAGGCTTCCCGATCTAACTTCTAAAAGAAATCAGCAAAACCGGCGGGTTTTGCTTATTGGGGCTTCAACGTTAATTTGCATTATTATGTATTTGGTATATTAGAGTACGTTTGAGTATGAACTTCTTTCACCTGTAGTTCATCTGTTGCATTAGGCATTTAAATAAATATAAGCTCCTAAGTATTAATTGAGGTTTAAAATTGACCATCATGAAAAACGGTAAGGGCAACTTTACTTCTCTACCCCCCGTTAGAAAATCCCATTTGTTTTTTAAACGGATAGTATTTTTTTATTTAATGAGGAGCAGCTTTCGATATTCTTAACATAACATAACATACCATCACGACTTTATCCCAAGCAGGGTAGTCAGAGGCAAGTGACTGTTGCCGTCGTGGTGGCCGGAACACTCAGAAGCCCACTTTTCATCAATGGTATTAGAACCCAACGACGTAGGTGGTGGCTCGCCTTCCTTTTCGTTATTCTTATCTGCATTTTTCGGACTTTGAGTATCTTCAGCGTAATTTTTCGGGTAAAGACTAAAGGCAAATACGTGGGAAACTTGGTTCAACTTCTATCATTCATCTTCTAGGACGAGTTTTTAGAGATTAAGTCAACATAAGAAATCTTTCGTTACGTGAGTTTCCAGATGTAAATAATTAAGACAGGTTAAAAACGTGGTTTATCTAATTATAACATAAATCTAGTTACTAATTTTTAAACAAATAAATTGAAAAATATTTATAAAGTGTGCAACCATTAGGTATTGTTGTTACAAGTTACGTGATTTTAATTTAGCACGACATGCAATATCTAGAGCGAAATAATTTAGTTGATGAAAATAGTTTCCTAGCCCAGATCATTCAGAATGATGCAAGATCAATTCGTTTAGTAATCATGCAAATGCATTTCTGCCCTAACAATAACAATCCAACTTCTGTTGAAATGCTAACTGACCTGATGCAATTTGCGATCATCTTAAAATTAATACTCAAAATTTCTATTATTAATATTTATTTTGCTACTTTATTAAATCTACCTGAATTACTCGTAATTATGCTATAACAACAGCTAAACCATAATTAAACTATTCAAAAAGTTTTTTTGTTGTCAAGTAATGGTTAATTACGTACTAATTCATAATTAGGACGATTATCTGGGTCTGGGACAAATTAACTTAGGTACAAGTTACGTGCATTGGGAGTCCATTGACATGGCAGTGGACAAATTACAGCGTGCTTTAGTGTTAAGTCAGTCATTAAGTCATTCCAGATTGGACATGATTATAGTCTAACACTAATTAAGAAGTTTTATTACTTACAACCATTGCGTAATAAGACCTTTGCCGATTGCTATTTATTAATTCCTTTACCTTTCGTAACCTTGTAACTTATACCTGAGTAAAATTAGTTACAAGTTGATCAATTAATTTTTTTATCTGTCAAGTTAATGCATAAAACTACTTGCAATTTTTGCACCATTTTATTTCCCGCGAAACTGAATACGGTGACATCGAAGGTTTTCCTGGCGGAAACTGTTACTTGCTACCTGCATTATTGGCAATGACATAGTTTCTTGAGACATACCTCTAGGTACATATTGTATAATATTGACCTGCGCCAACCTCATAGTTTGAAGGCGAAATTCTCCAACATAGTTTCACGAGCTATCACGAGTACCTCAACATTATTAAGCTCTATCAAGTATGCTATGCTGATAAACTGTCATGTTAGATGAAAAATACTTCTTAGAAGCATATCACATGGCTTGCTTAGTCAAATACAGTTTTTGTTAAAGCACGATAAAAATTATAATTAACTGCCTTAAATGAACAAAAATTCCTTAATCTGCTGCGAAATAACAAGTCTAAGCAGTCCTGACAAAGTCACACAAGAAATCCGTTACTCTTAGTTTTCTATGTTAAAATTACACTACTTGGGCACTGACAGAAATATCTGTTCGGTAACACAAATTTTAACTCTGATGTTCATCAAAGTCTCAATTAATCGAAGGTCTTGCCGTGTGAGGATGTTTTTCCGTGCGGATTTCATCACGCACGCGGGATTGCCCCTACCCCCGCCCGAGAGCCGCTCGGGCTTCACGTATCTCGGGAAGGGCAATCCCGTGTCCGTGATAAAATCCGCTAGATATTAAGAACACCCTAACAGAAAGATAAAGAGAGAGTTATAAGAAAACAAAAAATCTAAAGAACCTTAATGAGCCCTGAACCCTTCAATCGTAGCCATGACCTTTGTTCAGCATTGGGCAGTCAAAACTAAGCAGGTTCAAATGATAAAGCCTGCAATCAAGAAATTTGTCAATTTTTTTGTGTTAAGACCTGGTTTCGTATCTTTTTCATTGTTTTAATGTAAATCAAAACTTTGCAATCAATTGACACAAATTCCTGTTCAAGGGCAGTGAGCAAGCAACACTGATGTTCATCAAAGTTTTACTTAATCAAAGGTCTTGACGTATGACCGAGATCCAAGTAAACCATCTTAATTCATAAAAACTATGTATACACTTGGACAAAGTTTTATAATAAGTACGAAGATTATTTAAAACGATTACGCGTTTTCAGTAAAAAAAACTTCAATTACTTAGTGGTTTCCTAAGCTCTTTTTCAAACGTCAACTTGATAAAGTTAGACATGAATAAATAAATACATATCTGGATCATCTTACACCAAGATCATCTAACCCTTAACTACGTAACGCTTGTAGTGTACCTACTTTAAGTGTCAGAAACTGATCAAAATCTATTTTTTTTTCTTAATAAATATTTAAATAACACACAGAGGCAGAACAAACATAAGTGTTCATCATATAATTGCTGGTTCTGAGTCCAACATAATGTGTGTTTGATTGAACCGACGACTTTAGTTTGGCGTTATGCGCATCATCGCTTCCAATGCGCCAACTGGTCCGGCAAATTGATGAGCCAAAACAACACTGATGTTGTTTGTCTTGCTGCCCTTGAACAGGTAGGTACCTATTTGTATCAGTAGATTGCAAACTTTTGATTTACATAAAAACAATATTTTAATACAAAACGAGGTTGTTATAGTGTAAAGGCATTCTTCAATGATTACAATTCGTAGTCAGCTTAGGTTGAATCTGCTCTTTTGATCTTGACTGTACTCGGTAACCCAATGATAATAATTTTGAGAAGAGTAACTATAGAGTTTCTTGCCACATAATGAACATAACATAATGATGTTCATATATTTATTTATTACTATAGCTGTCCGTCAGCGGCTTCGCCCGCGTAGATTGTTTTACCCTTTGATGGGAAAGACAGTCTTTCCCGTCAAAATATACCCAAAATAAAAATTAAGCTTAAGTCACTCCCTGATAATGTAGCTTTGTATTGGTGAAATCATTTTTAAAATCGGTCAAAGCTTATTCAATACAAACAAGCAAACTTTCCACTTTATAATACTTATTAGGATAGATTATGGTATTATCTATTTACGTTTTTTTCTTACCTGTCTTGTGAAAGTCTATATAGAAAAATATCATTCTTAAATCACTATTAAAACATACGAATTCATGGTAGATAGCACTCTACCCTGATAAATTGAACTTAGTATCTGATAGTTACTTCACAGCAGGTTAACATGTAAGATCATAATAACTTGTGTTGTTTATTTTCACTGTCCCAATGCTAAGCAAACAATTAAAAGTTGGGTCAAGAAGATTTTCAAGTTATTTGCTTAAGTTTTGCACAAGCAAAACTAGCTTATTATGTATGTTTGAAGTTCCTCAAAATATAAACACCTAAACAAAGATAGAAACTAGAAATATTCGACCTGATCCTGGGACTCAAGCGGGAAGTCCCAGGATCAGGTCGATTTTTTCTAGTTTCTATCTGTGTAGAAAATAGAGCATCATTTAATGCTAAAAATAAAAATTCACTTATAAAAACCTAAGTTTTTTAAAAACGAGTAAATAGTTACAGTATAAAGGAACAATGAGAATTAAATAATACATTTAGAAGTATTTGAGTGGATAATTATTTTAAGTACATAGTACTACCGGGACTACCAGCGGTAGGTAGTAGGTCTCGTGAGATTAAAATTCCTCGTGTCTTGAAACAGCTATTATGCCTTTATATTTAATTCATTGTAGCAATTATGACATCAATTATTGCATTGACGATCACGTTTTGTATAGATTTGAAGCAAAATTGTTTTATAATGTTATGTACATTTTTATTTGCTATATCGACACCAACCAACATGTAATGGCCACATGGGTAGAAGTGACCCAGTAAGGTACTGTCTGTATTGTTTACCTTTGAGCTGTGTATGTAGAAGTCATTATTGTACAAACTGTCTGACTGAGAGGCAAGGGCCCCCATCATTAAAATGACATGACTATAATTGATGAGTATTGAGTTAATCACCACCCTTGCAATATGCGGGATGGTGATCACCAACCCGGGCTATGTTTTAAAATCCGAATACACACCATTTCCCAACCTGGGATTTATACTCCGGACCTCCAAAAAAGGGGCCGAAAACGGCAAAGGAGGCATTAAAAAAAAATGTAAATTATTATGTTATGATCCTGTGTGTATAATTAATATTCTCTCTCACCGTCGTATGAAGGTTTTCTTTTCCAATTATATTATCTTACAATACTATTTTCACTATGGTGTTCTTGAAGCACTGTTTGAGTTTTTATGAATATGTCGTTACCGTTTCGAATTTCGAAATTATCGTTTTACGCGCTTGTAAGCATTTAAGCGCGAGCCGCTTACTGATGCCACTACCAGTTCGAGCGAGCACGCCGCAATGAGCCTGTGTACGCGCGTTCGGTTTCTTGAGGCGCGAAATATAGCTAATAAAGCGAGTCTGAAACAGTAAGGGGGATAATCTTGAAAGAAAATTAGTATTTAAGTAAGGCCTTCGTGGTCGAGCAGACAGCTCGGCTAGATTGTCTGAGGTCCTGGGTCCAAATCCAAGGTCCGGCTAAGTGTGCGTCAGGATTGTTTACTTTTAGGTAATGTGTCTACCAGTGTGTATGTGTTATGGGCTGATATCTAAGTTGGTAGCTGATAAAACTTGCGGTTTCACAGGTCATTTAGCCACATACAAACTAGTCCTAGTTTTAACTAGCATTAGCATTCATGATTTATCATTAGAGAAAAGTGGTTTATTAACTGGTAAGACACAAAGGGTTTTGTACTTTGTGGGTTATCTATGCGGTTAATAAGTGATTATTCCACATCGTCGTGAAAGTGAAATTGGTGGGAAACATTTTTTTTCCTCTGCTTTATATTTTATTTTGATGTAGGTACTAAGAGAAGAATAAAAACGAATAAATAGTTTGGGTCTAAAAGACCAGTGCGACCTTTGAAAATGAGGCGAGCGAGGCTCATGTGGGTTAATGTCATGTAGTACAAATAATAATGGAAGTATAATATTTTTTCCGACGGATTTGTCTTATTTTAACTTCTTGTCTGGCTTATGAATAATAAAGGTGACTTGTTCAAAGTCAAATGTAGTTTTTATCTTCGAGATGCAGCGCTATCATCTGTTGAATCCTTGAGCTAATACATTGTTTTAAAGTTTAAATAACGCAGGTTGCCTTCAGTACCCGTATCACATGACTGGCCCGCAGTGATTATGGTAGGGTGTTTTTGTTTTGATAACTGATTGTTTTGTATAGTTCACGTGCAACTTCCAGACCACTCTGAAGTTGACCCGAGTCCCGCATTCTTATTTTTCTATAAAAATAGGTATTACGCATGCAAATAACAACTTCAGAGTGGACTAGAAGTTTGGTGCGAGCCATAACTGCAACACCAATTGTATTGCGTATGTTTAAGGGGCTGCATTTCTATGAAATGACAATAGTTCATTATAATATACTAAGTACGTAATTTAACTTGATAATAAAATAGGTTGACCAAATGTTTTAACTAAATCAAAAAATAATGTTGAGCAAAATTACTTCATCAGACTTTCCAAGCCAAGTCTTTAAACAAACATCACCTAAAGGAATAAAGACTTGTAATGCAACCTTCTTGCGAATGTTCCACGGAATGCTCATGGCGAGTGAGCATATACCTGTAACATTTTTGCGTGCACTCCATAGAATAGAATATGAGCTGACGTACAGGTATGCGTTTGCTCGATAAAATGATACACCAAAACGCTCGTGGATATTTAATTTAAAGACGACAAATGCTCGATATGCTGTTACAAATGCTCTAATCTATCAGTATCTTAAGACTTCCAATTTTAAATTTAAAGGAAGTGGCCTTAATGCACATTTATTAACATACCATCACGACTTTATCTCAAACGGGGTAGTCAGAGGCAGTAAGTAACTGTTGCCGTCATGGTGAACGGAACACTCAGAAGTCCACTTTTAACCAATGGTATTATAGAACCCAACGTGGTGGGTGTTGAGCCTTCCGCCGCTATCCGAGTTGATTTGGTTTTTTATTGATGTTTTCCATCACCGGAGAGTTAGTCGGAAATTAAACAATGAACACAAAGATTTTGGTCCTGGCCAGATTTGAACTCGGGGCCACACGATCCGCAATCCGAGTTGGAGTGCTTAACCACTAGGCCACGACACGTTTATTAAACCTATAAATTGCTAACCTAAGTTTTATTTTAATGGATTCAGATACGCCTCTACATCCTTAGCTGGAGGCACCAAAAACAATTACACATTTCCAAAGGACTTCGTGTTCGGCGTGTCCACCGCAGCTGTGCAAATAGAAGGGGCCTGGAACACGGATGGTACGTCAGCTCGACTGCGTTCATTAAATGCCAAAGATAATGCTGAAATAGGAGTATTAGACTAAATATGAAATTTTGTATTGTAAGCATTCCTTTTCCTGTAAGTTGCACAGATCAAACTACCTTAGTTATCTGTTTAACTTTGCGGTTGCTTGGCAGTGAATGCCTCCGGGCATTAGGGCCGCCATTTCTACTCGTTGCTTCTTGTGCAATAAATAATAAATAGGTAAATTAGGTTTAAAGACATTTATTTCTAATAAAAAACTACAAGTTTTACTTAAAATGAAATTATACAAACTTATTTATACAAAATTGATTTGTTTATTTCATGTAGGTACAGTAAAGTATCGCCTAAGGCCTCAAGGAGCCCCTAAAACAGTTTCACCGAAGCCTTGGTTAGGAGATTTAGCAAAATCGGTATCCGGAATTTTCTTTTTAATTTACACTGTAAAGTAATGAAAACCCAAACTCCTAGTAAAGAAAACAGTCTCTTCACTGATTTAAAACAGTTGAAACTGATGGAACTATCCGAAATAAATTTTTTCAATTTCAATTTCAAAACGGTTTTTGACTGAGCTCCGTAGTAACGAAATACCTGGTTTTTCCAAATCTTAAACCAGGTTTTAATGTAACAGCGAAAGTATTTTTTTAATGTAGGTAGGTAATCCTCATGAACAAACCTGGAGGCTTTTGCCAATGCATGGAACAAAGTAAATAATGTTGTTTTCAATTCCACACCGCAGCCATTGTGCTTTAAATGCAGCAGTAGATATATGGTGACTATACAGTTTAGAACAAAACTTTTGAAAATAATCGTCTTGAAAGAGGAGAGAAATTTTGTAAAATCTGATATGCACTATTTTTCAGGAAAATCACCAAGCATATGGGATCACCTCATACACACAAACAAAAGTTTCGTTAGAGATGGCTCTAACGCAGACGTTGCCGCTGACTCCTACCACCTTTCCAAAAGAGATGCTGAAATGGTCCATGAGCTTGGAGTTGATATTTACCGGTTTTCGATATCCTGGCCTCGTATCTTGCCTACTGGTTTGACCAATCAGATCAATCCTCTCGGCCTTCAGTATTACAGTAATCTCATTGACGAACTACTTAAGTACAATATTACTCCTATGGTGACAATCTACCACTGGGATCTCCCTCAAAGATTGCAAGAACTCGGAGGATGGACCAACGCACATATTGTGGACTTTTACACAGACTACGCGAACATTTTGTTCAAGGTTTTCGGTAGTAGAGTGAAATACTGGGTTACTTTCAACGAGCCAATGCAGACGTGTCTGGAGGGCTATGGAGGAACTTACAGGGCCCCAGCACTTAATCGACATGGAATTGCTGAGTATCTTTGCACTCATAACCTTCTGAAAGCACACGCAAGCGTGTACCATCTTTTCAACGACACATATCGTGGACTGTACGGAGGTAACATGATAAAATAAAATCAATTTGTACTTTCTCACCTCTCCTTTAAGGGTCGGTTACATTATATTTTTGGATTTGCAGGTAAAATCGGGATGTCTATCGATTCTAATTGGGCCGAACCAAAGACAGATTCTCCAAGAGATCATGAAGCAGCTGAATTATACCTAAAAACTCACGTGAGTTTAAAGATATCTTTCATTATTATTTTAGGTTATATATTAAAATCAAGCTCAAACTTAAATAGACGTAATCAGTACTTTTAAATAGTCAAAAAATTTACTAAATAATAGACATAAATACTTTAATAATATGAATTTATAAATAAACAGTATACAAACATAATGCGACTCTACCACCGCGTCGGAGGAGTTGAGTCTTACTAAGAAGACCCGGCGAGAAACTCAGTAGTTACTCTTTAAACTTGTTGTGGTTTTACAATGCAAGATAATACAATTTGTTTGATGATAAAAAAACTGCTCAAATTCTAACATTAATAGACAGAACAACCTAACAAGTGCAGCAAAGCTACAGAACATAAAACAATAGGCTGTACCAAGTCATTTAGACAATTCCTAATTATAAGTCATTTTATCAGATAAAAATTGTTAGTCATTAATACACTTAAGTTCAATTAATAAGTATTACAAGAGGTACATAACTGATCACGCACTAAGCAGAGAGCTTTATTTCCAGGCTTTTTATCTTAAGACTACCCTTTAGATTGGTAGTATAGTACCCTTTTTTAATTATATAAAACAGATTTGATGTGGTATTTGAATCTGTGCAGCGGTAAAATATAAATTTCCTGAGGAACTTTGTTGTAGTTTGAATAGCAGACATGAGATGAGCTTAATTGTATTGATTAATTGTTGGGTGGTTGTAAGATGGGGTTTTGATTAAGTACGTGAACAAATACTTATATCCAACTAGATTAACAGTAGAAGTCAGCCTGACTGCAAGTAATACTCGTATATTTAAGTGTTCCTAATCTTCATAAGATCTCAAAATTATATAATCAACATTAAACTAGTTACTTATGCCGAGATATCAGAAGTTTACTAGCAGCAACTAATAAAACTGTATACCTACGCGAAAAACATATTTTGTTATTTGCACGAGAACAATGTGTTGTTATCCATTGATAAGCACAGATTAAAATGATTTGCTCTGATATTAAGATATTGTGAATAATACCCACTTAATAGTAAGTTCTTCGCTATTTATCTTTGACTTTGTTGATTAGTCCGCAGATTAGAAATATGTAGACTAGATCCATCGTATTCTAGGTACACTCTGTATTGACAACAACATTGGTTGGTTTTTTTTTACAGATGGGTTGGTACGCACATCCTATATACTCCGCAGAGGGCAACTACCCTTCCGAACTAATCAAGTTAGTCGACGAAAAGAGCCGCCAACAGAATTACACTAGGTCTCGTCTTCCCAAATTTACTCCTGATGAAGTGGCATACATACGCGGCACTGCCGATTACTTCGGTCTCAACCACTACACGACTTACCTGCTCAGCATGGCTGACAAAGAAGTTGGTGCCATCCCGTCACATGAAAACGATGTTGGTATTGTAAGAGTCCAGGACCCTAAATGGCCTTCAATGTCATCTTCATCTTGGTTAAAGGTAATTCAATTTGTCAATAAACTGTTTCTCCTACGTTCAGACTTTGATATACGGGCACATTGGGTAACCACATACTGTCAATTGACCATAGTCTGTACCCTGTTCCTCTCATATAGTAGGTAGGTAAATCTGTAGACGAAATTAGACAGCTTTAGTAGTGACCGGATTTTGCCGGTTTTTTTGTTGTCTGGCTGTGGATTGTTAGACTAATAAATGTGTTCCCAAACCTCATTATTTAAGTATACTGTTTTTTTAATGTGATGTTAAAGCAAGGCTATTCATTTGATGCTATCGTGAAAATAGTGTATTGTTCTGTTTCTGTAAACAGCGTTATTCGATTAGTTAATAAGTCTTGAGATCTTACTTGATATGCTAGAAACTCCACACGTATTTCTATTGTAAAAATTGATGTCAAGATAACCCCCTCCTTGTAGTGTTGACGAAGGTTAGTACTAACCTTACTTAACCTTGTACCCTATGGTATGGAGCATAGAACTTTATGCGCTTCGTAGGGCGATGGCAATATGAGCACTAGATTTGTTTTTCTGAATATTCCTCACAACAAAATACTTTTATGATTGGCAAAAAAACGCAATATAATTCAGTTGTCTTGAACGTCGCCTTCGTATACCTGCCCAAAATGTTTAAAACTTATTCGAGACAATTTCTAAGCTTGCTTATGAAGAAACTTAATTTAACACAGTCAATTTAAAACTTGGATTCACAATTAGCCCGCTAGCTCGACCGGGGTGTCTGAGATCTGGGACTTAGTTCATAATTTCCATATTAATTCAGAAAAAGTTATTAAAAATCGATTAGTGTGCTCGTTCAGTCTTTCACACAACAATAATTTAGAAAATACCAATTGAGAACAATTAAGTTCAAAGACAAATTGACAGGCAATTTAGAGATATCTACAAAAGTGTGTTTGTTATTTTCTGGCTCAAACTTGGGACAAACAACTTCACTCATTTTCCAGCAACCTTTAAAAGTATTAGCTGTTTTTTTTTTTGATAAATTACATAAAACTCGACTATGTCACAGTATAAACAGGGTGTTAGTGATAAGCGGAAGCCCAGTGACAGAGCATCACTAGGACTACCTGAATCACTCCCATGTACCACCACAATGGACCACCATAAGATCTTGAATTGTACACTCGCGATATATTGAATGTAAATTGATGTATGATGCTGTTGAACTATTCCAGTGAAACTAATGTAATAAATAGTTTACATAATATGCAAGTTTTTGCAAAACATTTAAATACAAAAGTTTATGTAACTTTTTGTTTCAAATGGCCTTCAAACATTTGGGAAAAAACAGTATTTTCTACTTTTTCAGTTTCATATATTTTTTCTAAATTATTAATCAGTGTTATGAATGTAAATGTTTCTAAGTAAAGTAGGCCTGGTATTCAGCTAACCATGAAAAAAATTGGGACATGTAACTCGATTATTCGTGCCACAGTGTACAAAAAAGTGACTCAACCCAGAAATTTTGATAACTCGAAAACTACCAAAAATTGCGGAATATACATAGGGGTGATTCGGGTAGCCCTAGTGATGCTCTATCACTGGGCTTTCGCTTTTCACTACTTTTTGGGACACCTGTATACTGTGATTATGTCAATCAACAAGACTCGACTCGACTTTTAGTTGTGTACTACGTATTTACTATTTTCAGAATTCGGTCTGATACCCAAAGTAATAACTCGATTACTACCTTGAGTTGCAACTTTAAATTTACGTTATCGTTCACGTAAAATATTTATATGGGATTGTCAGTTTTAGTATGGACTAAATGTCAAAATCTTGTTATTCAATTACGATTCCATTGGCTTTTAACTAGCAGGATCAAGCTCCAGATGGCTTTGTGAGGAGGATGTTCAAGATAATTTTACGTGAACCATGAACTCTTTGAAAATATCTTCTTTTCATGTCATTCCAGGTGGTGCCTTTCGGTTTCCGTCGCCTACTCAAATACATCACGAAGACTTACAACAACGTTCCTATCATCGTCACCGAGAATGGTTATGCAGACTACAGCGGCGTTGAGGACTCCGCCAGGGTCTCGTACTACAGCCACTACCTGAACGCGCTCCTCCACGCCATCCACGAAGACAGCAGCAATGTCAAAGGCTACTTTGCGTGGAGTTTGATGGATAACTTCGAATGGGATGATGGTTATGTGTAGGTGGTCTTCTATTATTTGTATCGATTGGTCTTTTATGTTAGTTCAATAGACTTTTGTGTGCAGGGCGAAGACCGCTAGGGAGATTGTATTGTGCTGACATGCAAAAGCCTTTATCCAAGTCATCATCTTGGTTTCAAAACTGATGTTATATTCCAGAACTATTGAGCAGTGTGTGTGTGATTTTTAATTACGATTTTATTTAAGGTTTCATCAGGTAGATAAAACCTTCAGATGAAATTTTCAGCATTTAACAATATATTCCTAGCAATTCTAATACTAACGAGTTTTTGCAAAGAGTACGCTCGTTACCACGGTGACATGCAATGGTCGCCGAAACGTCGAGATACATAGATAAAGCAATTTACTGTAATTGTTCATTGCAAAAACCCGTTAGTATTAGAATTAGTAGTTCAAATGCAACAAGAAAGTTTAAAATGTTAATACTCGTATATTGATTGTTCAAACATTTATTTGTTTTCTAACCCTCGATTTCTGAAACGTCATTCAATGTTAGTATGCTCCTAGATGTATGCTATCTTATTATGGGCATTTATTATGAACTCCAATATTAATATGTACGAGTAAGTAGAAGTAAAGCCCACTTACAAAATGTTGCTTTGAGTATTATTTCAGGATTCGGGGGTTAGACGAATGAATATCTTTAAGCTGTCATTTAAACATCGTAATGTATCTATTACTAATATTTATTGGTACTTCAGCTTAGCACACACATTATAAATTAATTACATACAACTTAGTTATGGAATAGGAATAAAACGTCAAACGCGCTCAGTCAAACATCTTTATAATTTCACTCGTCATGTTTGTAAATGCATTTTGCAGGTCCCGCTTCGGTCTGTACCTGGTAGACTTCAAGAGTCCGAACAAGACGAGAACGGCCAAGCACTCGGCGAAGCTGTATAGCGGCGTCGTGCGCTCGCGCAAGCTCCCAGCCAACTACGACCCTGAGGACTTCACCGCCTTCTCTTCAGCCTCCACCCTCGTACCGGCCTTGCTCCCTCCCCTACTTCTACACACAATACTTCACTGATTGCCCGTGTACATACAATACTTGTATAAAAACTGTCTTATCATCGACTTATCATTAAAATTTAAGTAACAATATCGTAAGTTTTCAACTTGATCCCTTAAATTAGATTAGCTTAGTCTTAGACATAATGAGAAGGAATTTGGAGGAGGGCTAGGCTAGTACTCGACGGTGGCAATTTTCTTTGCGTTGTCGCGGGCGACTTCGCGCTTCAGTTGTGCCTGAATACTCGCAAAGGACTTGCCCTTCGTTTCGGGAAGCACGACGATCATGAACACAAGCCCCAGCAGCGAGAATGTGGCGAAGCCCCAGAATACTGTGTAGATTTCATACGCGTCTTTCACCACCTGGAATGAATAAATGATACTTTGGTGAGAAAACCGGTCATTAAAAAAATCGTTGTGGTAATGGTAAACACAATCCAGTCCACTTTAAAAAATACCCTTGACTAAAACCATAGCTTTATAACACTGCTTAGGCACCGAGGCACTGTGTTTCTGCTGGTAAGCATAGTGGTCACAGAGAGCTCTTCGGAGAGCTGTTCCAATATCATGAGTTTACACCGATGACAGTGGCCAGCGTCTGTGCTGTGACGATGTTTTTGTGTGGGATTTCTGTAGAGCGCCTATAGTGAAAGATAATGGAACTGGAATTGTATATAGGTTGCTGAAGTTAACTACCGTAGTTTACGACAGCAAAGTGAAGGTAGAGGTACTGTTGTGTGGTTCACCATTGTACGTCTTGTTGACTACACGAAATAGGCCCCCAGTCTCACATTCAGTGCCGGTTTTAACACTACCAGCGCCCTGGGTGAGATTTCTACGGCAACCCCTAACTGTAATTCAAACCCATACGAAAAAAGTAACCCGAGATAATCATGCCGAAAATATGTTTATGTTATATTTTCTCTGCTGCTGCTCATTTGCTAACCACTGACATTCAATATGGGCATGTAAAACAAAAAACAGCTTTTCCGCTTGTGTGATATTTCGTCTGGTCTGCATGCCATAGTTATTTTATAGTCTGCAACGTGACGGACAAAGGTCTATCTCTAACACGCATTACATTGTGGCATTTAGTTTTCATTGTTATTTTCCTGAGAATTTAATAGTTGCTCAAATGCTTATCCTTATCAATAAGTGCTGTTCATATGACTATATTATATTCACAACAGGTTTATATTTGAAATATCCTTTTTTGACCAGACCATGTAATTTACGATTTATAGTTAAACAGAACCAATCATAATTATTTAAAACCTACAAAAAACCACTGTTGGACAAGATCTCCCATTCATGCCGCATCTCCATTGACTACGGATTTGACAATAGCGAGACCAATTTTCTAAATGTGAATAACCCCTTCGCGTTTTAGGGCTACTGTATATTAACACTGAAGGTAACATTATTTTATAAACATCGTAATGAAAAAAACACGTACCTGGAAGAGTTTCTGAACGGCAAACATAGAGATTCCAGTGTAGATATGTGCAATACAAGAGGCGTATAGCTTCACGTTGGTAGGAAACATCTCTCCTATTATAACGTAGGGCACAGTCGACAGTCCGATTGCGTAGCAGACTATGTAGACCAGCAGAGCTGCCAGCGGCAGCCAGCCCAGGTTCGCCACCGAGCCCTTGTTGGTGATGTCGAAGAAGAAATAAGTGCCAATGGTGCCATTCATAAGACCGACGCCCAAAGCTGATAGAAGTAGAAGAGGTTTCCTTCCCACTCGATCAACAAGTATAACAGACAGGACACAAGTAGCCACCTGGACGCACCCCAAAATAATCGATTCCTCATATGGCTGAATAGGTGTTGATACTGGTTCAGATGTTCCATTTTTCAAAGCATCTGTTAAATTGTCCTGCTGACTACTGGTGGCGTTGAATATGACCTGGGCATAGGCGACTACCGCGGCACTACCACACAGCTGCTGGATAGTGAATATACCCAAACTGATCCACATTGCTTTCCTGTTAGTAGCAATTGTAATTAGGTCACTCCACGAGCCTTTGTTTTTCATGTCTTCTTGCACATTAATTTCAATATTCTTCAGTTCAGTCCTTATATCGCCGGATCGAAGATTCCTCAGCGATCTTTCAGCTCTTTCGCTGCGTTCAAATTTCAGGTAGTAGTATGGCGACTCGGGCAGGAAGATGAAGGTAATGATGAAAGTGATGGGCAGGATCAAGTTGATTGACGCTAGGGTTCGCATCGTAACGAAGGGTCCGATGCAGTATTGGGCAAGAATTCCGACCTGGAAAAGTAAAAAAGAACTTGTTAAAGTTTATTTAATTATAAAGAGTAAGGCCTTTACTCAGCGTCAGGACAGTGTAGACGATATATTAACACGACCTATACTTTCCGAAAACTTCTTGAACGATCATCCACTCTTAATGATTATAAATGTAACTTTGTAGTTCACGGCAACTATGATTTGCGGGTAATGTCAAAAGACAGGTCCTAATCCACAAGAGTTATCATGCCAAGCTATTTTGCAGTGATGCTTGTTACGCTTTCGAGCATAATTTCAGATAGCAGTATAGTACCGATTATTAAAGTGAGTCAACAGAAACGCTAAATGCGACTCTAATTCACTGCCAAGGCGAGATATGATGATTGCGCCATTAAATAAAACATGTGCGCTGTAGGTAATTCTATATTATCATGATACATTGATGATTATGATCTTAAACGTGACTATTCATGAAGTGTCATCATTCGTCTGGCAGTCTGGCTACATCCAGGTTGAAGTTACTTG
This sequence comes from Udea olivalis, assembly GCA_947369235.1. Classification (NCBI taxonomy): domain Eukaryota; kingdom Metazoa; phylum Arthropoda; class Insecta; order Lepidoptera; family Crambidae; genus Udea; species Udea olivalis. The sequence continues at coordinate 9,355,188 of OX376341.1, read as the reverse complement.
AACCTATTAATCTGCATATCCAACATTGAAAATAACTTTTGCTGTTCTCTCATTATTGTTGGCTAATATTATTGTCTATAAAATTAGGACTGCCATATTCAGAAAAAAGTGAAAAACGAGCCGTGATAGCGCAATGACTCGTCGGTTCGATTCCTATCCTACCCAAATCTAAAATTTGTCGTGAATATTTGTGTTTGTTTTGTGGCAGGATTTAGATATCCATGAAAGGACATCCAACACCACGTTTAAAATATTATAAAAATACAAACACGACAGCCATGCTGCAACGTCACCAGTTAGAGGTCAGTTTTAAATGTGAACAGATGCTTTATTGTTGTTTTAGGGTTCAAGCCTGCCCCGAACTAAAATCCTGGATGATCAAGCGTCTCTCAAACCAAAATCCTGAATCCGCTAGTATAAATGCTTATAGTTATTATGCTGTGATTTTACTTTTGACCAATAAAGCTTATTTATCTTATCTTATCTAAATCATCATTTCTGCCCGCTTTGAAACACCAAGGATTGCGAGAGAACTGCATTTCATTGCCCGCGAAGCAGTGCGATTTGGCAGAATATTACTAATTTTAATCACTGTTCAATAACCAATGGCACACTGTTACCATTTCTGTATTTTGTACTATTACTTACTTGGGGATAATACTTCGTATAATTATTCATTCATATTCTGATTTCCAAATAGTCACAGCTCTGTAATCTGGCAAATAATTAAATAAAGAGCTACATTTGTAAACTGTTTCCGCTTTTAATTAATTCCCATTTCGATCACTAATTAAATACAAGCATTATAATCATATCTTACGGCGTATAAGCATGTATGAATGGGTATATAACTCAGTTATAACGGAGTTGAGGAAGGGATTAGTTGGTCTTGTTATTATAGCCGTAGAGAAAGGGACAAAAGATGTTTAATTAACCTGTGAACCGAGATTGCGACTATGTGCCGCTGATAGTATGGATCTGTAGAATGGTAGTTCTTATACATGCTATTACGAGTATGTTAGGTTGTATGAGTAGTGCAAAGAGCAATGTTCTGATTGTGTTAACTACAGGTAAGTGCCTATATTAAAGTTATATAACTGTAATATACCTAATATTGCCATTGTTTACTCGTGATTGGATTAAGTAATCAATATTGTTTAGAATTCCAGGTAACAATATCAAACAACATTGAAGTGAATATCTACACGTCTGTTAATCAAGCTATGGATCAAAATTTCTAATTACGCGTGAATAATTCATCCACACCTGACTGATATTGCTTTATACTGAATAGACTTAATTCACTAACTAGGGATATTTCCAAGTATGTTAACTGAAACTTTGAATGTTAGCGAACTATGACTGCAGCCACTGTAGCCTTACGTTACGATTTAACTAGGGTTAAACTGCATGTCTCGACTTTACTTAGGTAAGAAATGAAATATTTGATAAACTTGCTCCTTTAGTCCGAGCGTGAATTTAATGTTTCTGACAAGTCTACTTTGGCAAAATTTTGTAAGCAGTGGTTAATGTTTTGATCGAGATACTTACTTTATTCATTAAGGTGATGAGAGTAGAGAGAGCGCCTCGGACTTCGTTTGTTGCAATTTCTCCCGTGTACATAGGAGCTACGGTGTACACGATGCCGTAGCCCAGGCCGGAGAACATACGGGCTACGTAGAGGAGCGCCACAGATTTGGCTACGATGACGAGCACCCAGCCGAGTATGAAGGGAATGGCTCCAAGAAGTAGTGTGGTTTTCCTCCCGAATCTGTCTGCGAAGTAGGCGGCTGGGACGGGCGTGAGCGCGGAGCACAGGATCATGATGGAGACTATCCATGATCCTTCGTCGGCAGAGGTAGGTATCGAGCTCTCTGAGGATTGAAGGTACGGCAGCGTTGGTGAAGGCCAGCCGTAGCAGGTACCCGCTGTTGCAGTGATGAGCGTGGCTGGAATTGAGAAAATACGAATTGAGGATTATGCTTGTTGCTGATTTAAACATTTTCTAATGGTCGATAGAAGAGTTAAACAACAGTGAGAACAGTTTTAAACTCAAACTAAGGGTGCGTTTCCACCAAAGATGTGCGAGGGTGCGTTTCCACCAAAGATGTGCGAGGGTGCGTTGCGAGGAATGTGTTTGTTAAGAACCAATAGAATCGCGAAGCTAGGTGAATGAAACAATTCTATTGGTTCTTAATACACACATTACTCGCAACGCATCCTCGCACATATCTGGTGAAAACGCACCCTAATGATTGAATGAAAAATGATACTCCAAACAGTGAAAAGTGACAAACTCAAACCTTGTGATCATTCGATTAATTCGATTAAGCATGGTTGAAAGATTTCTATAATGGATATCTAGAAGGGAAAAGGGGTCAGGATCAATCAGACAGTTAATTTCAAGGTGTCTGGACACAGTTTTAATGTGTAAACTTTCTACCGAATATCGTGCGGTCGTTGCCCTGACAGCTAGCTAGACAAAAAGTAATGGATTACCTTTCATTTACGTAAGTGCAACATCATACCATTCTTTACATATGTAGTTTGATTACAGTTTACTAACTCGCTCATAATGTCGGATAAACGTGAACTGTTTATTACTTAGACGAGGAGATTAAGAGGATGACGTTTCTATTGGTTTGCCTTGTTTGTAATTGTGCTCTTTAATAACCTCGACTATTGGAGTAGATAATTGGTGGATTATCCACTAGGGTTCTTGCGGATGGTATAGTGACTTTAAATTAGCGTCGCATACATCGAGTAGGTACTTGTATATTTGAACAGTCTTAGCATTTGTCATCGGCGTAAAATAGCTTTCAAAAATCAGGAATAAAAGCACGAATGGCTCTTGGTGATGAATTGATGATTGAGGAGCGTCGGGAAAATTTGGCTTAAAATCACCGAGTCTATGCTAAATGTCGGAATGTTCCGACTAATGCGCTCCTTGAGGTAATATTTAAAATTTCAGATATAAAAAAAGTTAATAATAAAATATTTTTTTTTAAACTTGTGATTTAGTTACCAACAGAAATAGGGAAATATTTCAGCTGATAGTTGTATTTTTCCACCTGTTACTTACACAGTACACAGGGAATGGAAAAGTACACAGAGATTGAACAAGTGCGGTAAATGTTTGAACACTGACTATCGATGTTTGAAATGGATATTCTCAATTCGTAAACAGAAAATATCAGGTAGGTAGCTCACCCTTGCATAATTAATATTTGATAAGCTGAGTCGAAGACAGATTCGACTTTATTTGTTTACAATACTAGAACTGTCTGGTAGCGTGTTGTTTACAGTACCAAAGACTTCCTGTCCATGTGTCGAGGAACAAACAAGTTTGGGAGCGGCGATATCACTGCCCTTATCTATGTACCTACTCTCGTGGAAACTTTGACCACTCAAGTCATGTTACACACAACGGAGTGTCCGATAATTTAATTAAACAGTAATTAGGCAATACCTTTATCGCTGTAAAATATGTTCATTTACTATCTGTAAGACATAACGGCTCGTTTCTAGATTGAGGTTTACAGCAAGAATCAGTTTGCTTCAGTAAAATGTTTGATTGAAAACTTAGTAAATCAAGACATATGATCCTTGAATGCATCATTGTATTTAAATATTTTCATTTTCCAATCGACTTATAGCGAGAGAATATCCATCGAGAGTACTATATTTAATTTAACATAATAATGTAGAGTTTTCTACTCTACACGTTTTGTTGACGTATTTCTGTAAAAACAGTTTGCTAATTAACGGGTACGAGGTCCTACTAGTTTTATCTCCAGTACTATGAATACATTTCCCTTACTTGTTTTTAAAAATGTTGTATTGATTTTAATTAAAAGCGTCAGTTTACTGTTAGAGATATCATTTGCTAATTCTATCATGGAAAAAATGAACATACTGATTTATGTTAGTTACCGAAGTGTTAAGATAGTGTTTTTATGTTAATTAAGAAAGTGATATCCAGAACCTTCATTCTGAAGACATTCTTATCATTATTTATCATCGTGATGAAGTTGACATATTATCATTTTTCAGGGCCCGCTCTTAATACGTCAGGTTGGTATTTAATTTGGCACTCTGCTGAAGGAACCCTTAGATGCTTAGATTTATGATGTCATATAACCGTTTAAGCCGCTAAAGAGGATTATGTTAATACATTATAATTACCGAGATAGTTGCCTTAACTTGTTTCAATAGGTAGTCCTGTGTCCTATTAACATTTTACAATGTCTTTTGCTGACTCAATTACTTTATTTCGAAAATGAAAACAATAATAAGTCTACGTTAACTATTCACGTTCTTACAGATTTTAGTATCACTGTTTAGTATGTTTCTTAGTCCAGTAAACATAGCCAGAACTGTGCAGTTTGGAAAATAAACATATGAACGATATTCCCGTCAACGAGTGTTATACAAACATATTCGACTGCCAAATCTTGTGTTGTGATGAGTATTTAGTTCCTACTAAAGTTATTAAGATACACAGTACACTAATGTCCTCTAAATATAAATAAACTTTTACAAACAAATAACTCTACATGGTTACACAGTTAAACATTTTTTATATAGGTAGAATCTGAAGAAAACTTGAACAGTTTCATTTGAATTTATCAAAGAAAACTAGGATTTTCACTAGAGATTCATTCATGGTTCGTTTATAATTAAACAAAATGTGAACTCAACTATCGTCGTTTTCGTGACTAAAACTTATGATAGACATACAGTTAAATTGTTATAGGGGCCCACACTTATTCCCACTAGTTGAGGTCCTAGATAGCGCGGAGGGGGTTTATATTAACTTGCTATCCTTGTATGCCAGACCGAGGCCTCTTGTACATGGCACGTTTTCTTAACCGTACGGCTATCACGCCGTGAAGTTTCGCCGCCATATATGTCAACAAGCTCCTATAGTTATTCATACAACACTGCCTACATACGGCGAATTAACCGTCGATTTTCACGGCGAAAAAATGTGTGTGTACAAGAGGCCTGGCGCTCTTTTTGGCGACGAAAGTTGAAGTCTCAGACTACTGTATACAAATGAGTATGTAGTCGAATTATACCTAGAAGAAAAGCGTTTGCGACAAAATTGTGTAGCAAAAAGGCATTTTCTGCAATAATCAAGCTAGCCATCTCTTTTTCGGCCATTACTTCCCCATCTGTTTTCCTGCTCATTAGTGAATTAGAGCATTTATAGAACGAACCTAACGAATCGCAGACTGAATGTTAGACTGTCTAGACATCAGTATTAAAATATCCCCGATACGTACAAGTGGAAAGAGTTGCAATTACGGCGCTACTACGAGGACTAATAATGTTTTAGTTACTAAACGCAGACCGGAACGTGTGTCGCGTAAAGTCAGTAGTTTATCGTGGACAAGGAGGCAGGTTTGTTGATCGCAGCCGAATGCCAGTTGGCACCATATTCGCTTCCGATTTATCCTTGTAGGCATGACGGTGTTGCATTCAGCCGACACAGCTAATGCTTGTCAACCGAGTTTTAATTAGTATGGGTGTAAATACTGTAAAGGTGTTCGCATATCTTACATTATTTTGCTAGCGTTAATTTAGTACTGCGGATAAATAAATAGTTTCGGGATTTGAACAAATTCTGAAAACTATAAAGGTAGAGTTTTTGTACGGGTATGTAAAAACTTGTTCAGGAAATATGAAATAGGTTATGAAAGGAAAACCCATATAATGCGTATTGCGTATCAGCGCGAAGAGAAGAAACTTATATATAGTTTCATATGTAGCGAAATATCAATTTTAGTATTCATAGTGTGCTACTATTTTCTACATAAAATGTCGAACGAAACCGGCACTGTTACTTCAATAGATTATGTAAAACCATTATTTATCTATTTTTGCCTCAAGCATCATTTACGTAGTTTTGTTTTTAGTTACACTACTTATTACAAGGACATTTCTGTACTTGATTTCATTATTTCGGCGTAGTAAGCTAATTAGAGGTATCTTTATGTTCTGAAAAGATTAACAAGTCGGAAAGGATGACCGCATATCTGAGTCATCTTGTAAACATAAGGATACATCCTAATCTGGAATCGAAAGTGATTCATGCAAATTTCTAAGGAAGAGGAACAGGTTAGGACTTATAACAGCCATTTTTATTGGAAATATGCACATGTGGGTGTGTGCGTGAGTGTCTGCATGACCTTTACAGTCACTGTTTCGTATCCACTGCGGATATGGTAAAACAGAAAAAATGAACAATTACTTAAGTGCTCAGTAATTAGCCGTGAAACATTTAACTAGCGCGTGTTCAGAAGGGTACTTATTCGGTCGCAGGGTGTGGTAGTGATAGTAAAAAGATATAGCAAATTCATGCCAATCGTTTAATCATGTTTTTTTATAAATAAAAATATATGCGCCAGACAACACACCACTCGTCATGGTCTCGAAGTAAGGATAAATATCCTTGTGTTACGAGGCACCAGACAGGGAAATAAGCCAGGGGCGTCTCCCAGCACACCCAGACCAGAGCCAATTTAGAAAAAGTCATTTTTCTGAATTGACCCGACCGGGAATCGAACCCGGGACATCACGGAAGCCAAGGCGAGAAACCGTGCTACAGCACACTGCGCCAATCGTGTCGTCATGTTGACGCAATAATAGATGAAATTAACACACTACAGAGTTGAGATTATTAATCGGTTACATCAAGTTGAATATTGCTTGTAAGGAGAGAGCGTCGTGGCCTAGTGGTTAAGCACTCCGACTCGGATTGCGGATCGTGTGGTCCCGAGTTTAAATCTGGCCATAGCCAAAACCTTTTGCGTTCATTGTTTAATTTTCGACTAACTCTACGGTGATGAAAAACATCGATAAAAAACTAAACCAACCCGGATAACGGCGGAGGGCTTACCACCTACCACGTTGGGTTCTAATATCTACCATTTGTGAAAAGTGGGCTTCTGAGTGTTATGTTCACCATGACGGCAACAGTCACTTGCCTCTGCCTAGCCCATTTGCGATAAAGGCGTGATGGTATGTTGTATATGTGTGTTTGTAAGGAAGATTAGTTGCTTCACGTTATGTCTGCCAAGTTAATCATTAGTGCTACAAATATCTATTTACTCGCATTCTGTTATTTGCATGTCAGTAAAGTTTCCTTAAAGGTGATTTTCAAGTCTGTCCTACTCGTTCCAATGAAATGTCTACAAGTTTTTGTAGAATCTTCGTTTTTGAACCAACGATTTGTATTTCATTCAAAGCGATAATGATGGCTCTAAAAACTGGCGCCACGTGACCAAGCCACGTTTTTATTTGAGTACGCGTGCGTTAGTGTGGGTGTGAGTTTGCCCGTGTGCATGACCCGCACGCGAGGTCGGCGTCGCTCAGCGTAGCCGGCCGGTCGGTGACGCAAGCCGCCGCCTTGTGTGCTAAGGCTGCGGCCACAATAGCGAATTACTGGTTTACTTTGTCACAGTGTAGAATGAGCCTCTACGGCTTACTAGTTACCACGTGGCTTGTCGTCCGCTAGGTTTATTTTACTATTTTCTGTGGCGTCTTCACGCTTTTTAGGCTAAATTAAATTTTAAATTGAATACTTCAGCAAACCGTACAATATTAGGCGTCTGGTTAAAATTATATCTATGAACAGATAGTTCAATACTCTACGACTGAAATTTCTGATCTTAGTATTTTTAACTTGTTTGCAGAGTAAGAAAATAAATTAGATTTTTCGTTAAAACTTAATTAAAAGCAAGCGAACTTCAAATAACAAAGGGATAGCCTACTGCAGAATTTTCCTACGCCTTTTGTAATAAAAAACGCGCTGCTATAAAACCGATAATTGGTTTCTTTAAGCCATTTATCGGCTTTTGAAAATTGATTTTTTTATAAACCTATCTATTTGAGAGTTAGGTATAGTTAATTAATGCTTTGTTGTTTATTTTTGAGTAATATTATTCGTGATTATGTAAGTACATAGGTTAAGTTACCGTATTTATACGAGTATAATAAAATAATGTCCCTTGTTTGATTGGTTAAAACTTTGATATTTCATTGAGAGCTTTCAATAAGCCTTATAATACTTAGCTTATATTAAACTCGAAATTAATTCACATTCTCGAAAGCATGAAGTGCCTTTAGTAATTTTGTGTAAACATTTCCTTACACAATCACACAATGTCTGTAATTATTTCGATTCCATTATTCTGTCCTGCGGCGCGACAGATCTGTTTGAATAAATTCAACGTGTTGTAGAAACTGGAACAGTCGGTCTATTTTAAAGTTCTTCTGAATCAATTGAACGAACAATTGAGACAATCAATGCGATATATTTAATTTGAAACACTAACAATTCCATTGCAATTTATTTATTGTAACAACGGACACCGCGCGCCGTGTACAATGTTTTATTGCTGGTTGTAAGCCATATTTCATGGATTAGTGGAATACGAATCGAATGTTAATTAAAGTGCAAAAAGATACGTCATTAAATATTATTATCTGATTAATGTCCAAGTCCTACACGCGTGCCACTTTGTTTAGTATTTCGTTTTCTTTTTATTTTGCCGACTGAGTAGGTACGAGTATACTTAGAATAAAGTTAGCCTTACGCTATTACATTGCTGTGATTAAAATTTTGAATGTTAACGTTTAAGAATTAAAACGTTACCAAAGGGGATCCGCCAAATTTAACCCCAGGCCCCCGAGCGTGCGAGGGAGTCAATAAAACCGAGGGTATATTAACACGTTCAGCGCCAGTGTATCATTTTTGATACACGAACCAAAGATTTTCTATTGTCTGGTTTTCTGGCAGTCAAAGTATTAAGTTGGCGTTTAGTTTCGAGGTGCAAACTGTACTTTTCACTTTGAGTGCGAGAAAAATAATCAATTTAGTACAAAAACATTAAAAAGGGAAAAAATTACACTTGACAAAAGTTCTGAAATTTTCGTGGTCAGTTTTTTCTTTTGAACTGAACCACAGATTAACAATTTAAAACACATGGCGCCACCTTCTTCGCGAACAAATCATGGAACTAAAACTCTTAACTTTTTCGCAATGAAGACTGTCCACACTCCACAGATAATAGTATATTTTTTTTCTGGCTTTTTGAGTTTGTCTATGTCACATGAAAGAAAATAAAAAAACTAATTACTTTTACTCCCTTGCTAGCCTAGTCTCCCTAGCCCCCTAAAGTGGTCACTTTAGGCCCGCTTCGTAGGGTTATATTGGCGTACTTTCAGACCATGAGAAGTGAAAATTAATGAATGGCCTTCAGGGCGCTCATTCTCATCATATTTTATTTTCTATAAGCAAATCCCATGTTGTTTACTTTAGTTAAATGCACGAGTTTTAGGTTTTTCCATAAAAGTGTCATTTGTACATGTAGCGCCTATGAAACAAAAAAACTATGTTAGCCACCGAATTCGGCAATAGCGATACTTTCCAATATTTCTACTATTACTACTTTCAAATTTGAGATGTATTTCTTTGGCGCCGGGCTTGGGTTTTTATTTGTATGGTACTTGGCGGATGTCCTTTTAGTACCAGAATAGGTTTGTATTTTTCGTATTGGCAGATCAGGATATTGTATCAAACTATCAATATCAATAGGTTGGAGCAGTAAGTCGCCTGCTTAAACAAAGATTTTAGTTTAACCCTGCCTAATACATTAACCGAGTGGTTTTTCATATCTATACTTTAAATGAGTTGAGTTGAATAAATAAATGAAAAAATAAAATATAAAATAAACAAACAGTCCTTTTAATAATAGATAATGTTATCTCCTAACCTAGGACCTACGGTACGTCTAATGCGTTACCATTAACTGTTTACCCTGACTGCATGAGTCAGGCAATTGACGTCATTCCAGTAAAATGTTGGTACAGTAAAGTCAAGAAAGGGAAATATAGGGTTACGTAAACAAAAGTCACGTGATACTAGCAAACACGTGCTTTAGGTTGTGCTCGTTTGCTATAACATGAAAGAGTAGGATTATAATCACTGCTTATATATACACATGTAAATCTGACAAATGTAGGGTTATGTTGAACGTTAGTTATCTATCTAATCAAAATAGTATTGATAGTATTGAGCCTATACACTTACCTAGATTTAAAAAATATTGCTATCGGCTTCACTAGATATGGAAAAATATTAAAAAAATAGTGTTTACTACAGCAGGTAATTTTTTCTAACAATGCTGTGAAGTTTTATTCGAAAGATAAAGGGGCCAGCGTTTGATAATATTAAAAGTTTAGGTTAAAACTAGTCACTGGTTGGGCGCCAATATCAGCATTACGAGAAATGACATTTTGATATTTACTTCTGGGTTTTGAGATTTTAAAGCACGCATGTAAAACGTTTTCATTATACATGCTTAATTGTAAGTGCGTTTACGATTGAAAATGGCGCCACAATGATAAATAATTGTTTCTTATCATATAATCACTCTGATATTTGATTTTTACGCACGTGAAAGGGCGTGAAAATACATCTTCTAAGCTAAACCAGACACTTGATATCATTTCAAATAGCGATCAGCAGATTGGCGTTTTAGCATATCCTATGGAAGTTGTTAGGTAAGATAACGAATCTGATCATAGTGAAATTAATCATTATTTCTCAGTAAAAGTATAAGAATTATGTTCACTTCTCTCTCTTTGCTGTCTTTTTATACACCCACGAAGTTTAATTCATCATAATATGATGAATATTATAATCTGTACGTCTACCACGAGTTGCCACTTAAAATTTACGTTATCTTTCGCGCAAAAAAAATGTATTGGGATGACACATGACATGACATGACAATGTCAAGTCCCAATACATTATTTACGCGAACGTTAATGTAAACTTAAAGCGGCAACTCGCGGTAGACGTACTGACAACATGTCATGTCAGATGTAAAGTCATTTAGCAGTTTTCGCACATGCATAGTACATATTATACAAGCTCTGTTTAGTCAGATGATTATGCTGAAGGACATCCTATAAAATAAAATAGCTGGGACCAGCTATTTATAACTTATTAATTACTTTATAATATATTCAATAATTCAATGACGTTCATTACACTGTCCTTTATCACAATTACCTGAAAAACATGCGATGCGATGATGCGGAAAAACGTGGTAAAATTATATTTGAAATTAAAATAACCTACATCATTTATATCATAAACCAAATAAGTTAATGGAAAAGTTATTTCATATAATTCAGAGACCTCAGAATGTGTGTAAAGCTCAAGGATTAAATGTAACGAAAGGCATTGCATTTCTAAGAACGGATTTCGTTTCAACTAAGGTTGTTATTTTATGGAAAATTCTACAGAGCAATAAAGATACGAATCTGAGCCATCAATGGCTATACTGGTTAAGTATTTAATATTAATCTATAATAGTATCAATCTATATATGTTGGCCATAAAACGTCAAGGTGTGTACACGTATGTCGCATCAAGTAGTCAGCCATATCAGTAGACGCACTCGTATTTACTTGTCCGACTAGGTATTGCATGAACGAGTTAGTCATTGTTTGAGAATGTATGTTGTCAGTCAAGTTTTGTTTAGAGATGGACACGGTAAATATTGGAAGGGCTTTGACAAAATAAACGTTATAATCTTACGTTATATATATAGTTTAACGGTTTTATTTAAACAATTTTGATGCAGTCAGGTTGATCAAATAGCATTCTAATAATTATATAACGTTATTAAACGATAAATCTCATTAAAAAACGGTTTTATGTAACTGTTTTAGGCCGTTAACTAAAACACAAAACCACATCACACATCTAAAAAACTTAGCGCCTCCGTTTTTAAATTAAAATAACGATTTTAAAAACCTGAATTTTTTTTTTTCAATACTAAAGAGTTAATGGGTTGACGACACGATTGGCGCAGTGTGCTGTAGCACGGTTTCTCGCCTTGGCTTCCGTGGTGTCCCGGGTTCGATTCCCGGTCGGGTCAATTCAGAAAAATGACTTTTTCTAAATTGGCTCGGGTCTGGGTGTGCTGGGAGACGCCCCTGGCTTATTTACCTGTCTGGTACCTCGTAACACAAGGATATTTATCCTTACTTCGAGACCATGGCAAGTGGTGTGTTGTCTGGCGCATATTTATTTATTTATTAATGGGGGGGCTAAGTTTTTTAGAAGGGGGGCTATACCTACTTGTCCAGTTATCATAATGTAACTAAGTTACCGCAAAAATGAGAAGAATCTCACAGTTATAATCTGTTTTTCTGGTAAAAAATAAATAAACATGATCTGTCCCCGAACTAAGCATAGTTTATAAAAGTACTATATTTCCAGTTCAAAGCGAAAATAGGGTACATAAGTCACATAAGGGCACACGAGCGAAGCTCTTCAAAATTTCATTAAATATGTAGAGACTGGTCGCCATAGCCGCAATCGGCTAGGAGAACATTATTATCACCATCAAATTTTCAAATACATATCTAAGTAAATAATACACAGTTATTATAACCCACAACCTTTCAGAGAGAGGAAACCTAATTCACCCAGAGGCCCCTTGGACTTTTTAGTTAATTATGTGATGTTTCCTGCGCACTTAGCAGAGGACGTACATCGGGTGATAGTGTGTGTGTAGCCTTGCTCCTTTCCACGAACGGCTTTGAAGTGGAACGATTGTGAAGCTTTTGTTTATAAACAGCGCTCGACTCGAACGTTGCCTGTCCAGGGCCTATTTTGACATCGCTCGACTAATAAAGAGTTTTATTAAATCCTTTTTTTTACTCGAGATAGGAAAAAAAGAAAAAACCGAAACCAATAATGAATCTTGCGAATTTTCCTAGTTTATTTTTATTTCTTCAGTGTTTTAAAACAGGTAATTAGAACAACTTTTTTATTCTATTAACAAAGGTTAGTTCCCATGTGTAGAGCTTGCCAACCTCGCCACCCATAACAACGACTGGGTTTGATCGAGCTCCTGCCGACCAAACGAAGCGAAATTTCTTAACAGGCTGGCGTCTAAGCACCTGGAGTAAGCACTGTAACGGTATAGCTGTAGCTAACTATCCTACTAAGTATACATTTAATAGAGCCCTTCCCAACAGAGAGAAAAATCCTCTTTAATATTTACCTACTTAGTCTTAAAAGCTAGTTAAAATCATCATTAAGATAAAAAATATGCATTCTATCGAACGGTTCATTCATAACGCTCAACTCTCTCCCGCTAGCGAGCAAGTCGCAGAAATCGCGTCACATCACAATCCAACTGTAAACGACGATGTCGTTGACATCTCGCTACTTACTCTCGTTAGTGCCTGCCATCTCTAGCGATTAGCGAATACGCGCCAAATGTCGCGATTCCTAGTCTATGCGGAACCAATCAATTTGACGCCATATTATGATGCAAAATGAGACACTTGACATATTCGTTTGATACGAAGAATGCATGATGACAATCCCATGATGAAAAACGGACCTAATTTCAAGAATACACGATATCATGAAAGAGCAGACTCGTCTAGAAGTCTCATGTAAATATTTTGCAATAAGATTACTTTTTAATAATTTTAACAATATTTTGAAAAAGATTCACTGGCAATCATGGGATCTATTCAGACTTGACTTTTCTGCTCATATCTTCCTTGATAAACGAGGCGGAAGATATCGCTTAAATGAATACAATCAACATGAGATATTAGAGAAGACAAAATATAGACTCAACATAATATTGAGGTTGAATATCGTTTTCGTGTACGAATCATATAATGTTGAACTAGATTTTAGTTTTGGCTCAAGTAAGCATTACAATCACGTAGAAGTAAGGAAACTCGTTGAAAGATAAAAATAATTGTTTATAACACTTTTTGTAAAAACCTGCCAATATGATAAATGTTATGCGAGAGTAAGGTATTGGGGCTCAAGTATTTAATACTTAATATAACGCCCCATCCAATGTGTTACTAAAAATTTTTCAAAGAAACTTGGCATATAAATTTTAGGATTAAACTAAGTCGCAGTTAACACGATAATTCATTATAGCATAAATTTTCTGAATGTGTGTCCTAATTATAATTCACTTATTGCAACTGTAAATGCACGCAATCAAAAAGTTGAATGTTGCCAATAAACCTAAAATCTGCTTGCTATAAACAATAAAGATGACGTCTTTATTATTCCTACAATCACGCACTGGCATCGTGGACGTACGAGTATCATTATATTCACAAAAATTCAAGAATTTGCGTCATAATATATTAGTGTTTTTTTTAAGGTACGGTTTTTTGTTTCAGTTGTGAGTAATCTCACTAGGGTTAGCTCTATGTTATCTAAATAGCTTATATTACAACGTTTCTGTCATCAATTCATCATTCACTGTTGAAGAAACTCTAGAGATCAGCTTAGCTAAATGTTGTCTACTGAAATGGCTATCTCTATGAAATCTGATAAATAATTTATAAATAAACAGTATAAACATTATATAAAGTGAATAATTAATGGCAAAAACCGTTTGGTTATTCGTTATCGTTATTTGAAGAATTCAGAAGTCGAGTTCTTGCCACCATTCGTTCTTATAATGGATGCGGGATCGGCTTTTTGTGTCTGCATTAGTTTACCTGCGTGTTTCCCGGAATTCAAATTCTCATGACGTAAATATTTCGATTGAAGTGCCGTAAACTTGGATCAGCGGTAATGGGAAAATGTAATATTTATCTTGTTTTGTTTTTTATTTTAATATATAAGGTTCGTAATATTTAAATTTTTTGTGCTGTTGCAAACCTATCAACAACTCACTACTAATTAGATGAAGATAACTATTCGCTCAAATTTAAATAGGCGCACACAATATTAAACCACGAATAATTTCTCAATGCATTTAATCAAGATATAAACGGTAGCTATTAGTGATTATGTTTTGATAATTAGCTACAGCAATTAATAAACAATACTGGCTCGTGTATTAATAGTTCATTAAAACATTACTCGTAGTAAATTGCATGTGGTATAACGTAAGCTGTCCTTGAGATAACAGATCCTCGAAGAAA
Source organism: Udea olivalis (assembly GCA_947369235.1). Lineage (NCBI taxonomy): Eukaryota > Metazoa > Arthropoda > Insecta > Lepidoptera > Crambidae > Udea > Udea olivalis. The sequence goes on along the minus strand of OX376341.1, from coordinate 9,340,182 downwards.
TTTAACGGACTTAGATGCGGTTGAATTATGTATTGAACGTAGCAATTACGTAGCATTGTTACAACACTGTGGCAATTATGATTTAACCGATTTCCTTACTTCGAAGGCTAAATTTGATAATAAGGCTTGCAGATTCCGTAAAGACAGTTAAGGTAATCAGTTATGACTTCGTTAAAACACAGTATCTTATTACCTTAGTTAAGTATAATCTTTGTTTTATATAAGTTGGAATGGAATGGGTTTAAAATAAATACTCAGTATGACGAATTAAATCATGCAGTTTTAACAAGTACAAAATTAAAGAGGACCAGTGTCAAACAGTCATGTTACATTTTGTTCATTGTATCTCATAATGTGGTGCTTGACGGGATAAGCTAAGCATTAATTATTTAAACAATGTGTATTTCAACTAAATAAAGGGCACGGTAAACCAAAAAAAAAAGTTACAGTAAAAAGCATTTCACATATCGGAGATAGAGAGTAACACCACTAGACACCTCTGACTTGTTTGACAACACTTTCACGTTGTCACAGATGAGGTGAGTAAGTAGATATTAAAAAAAACAAAGTTACGTTAAAAGGAAGTAAGAATTATTACTTTCACGGGTCTAGATCAAAGAATCACTGTTGTCGAACCTGTAATATATATACATTTATAAATGTTTTATAATAATTAGTGATTGGAGCAAAATATTAAAAGTTTGTAGAGTTGATGCTGATGTAATTACACCATCGGAATAATTTACAACGCAAGGAAGTTGTTATACTCGTAGATAAACGTTTTATATCGATACATTAAACAAATAACGCTAATTTTTTCCATCCATATTTTTTTTAAACTTTAGATGTTTAAAAAGACTTTTTACTAAAAAGAGAATTGTGTAGTACCTAGGTACCTCTACAGTTTATTGATCCATTTTCGTGGCACAACTTAGTAGGCCGATAACCTATTGTAACCGTCTTTTGAATTAATTTAAGATTTTGTTGATGATTGAAATAGAATGGATTCTTTGATTTGCTCTACATATGAAGTGTAAATTCCTGCATTCCCCGCGTTTCGTTCTCAGAACGCATCGCAGATTATAAAACGTGACTTTTTAAAAATCACATTCATAGCAAATAAATAACTTTAACGAGCTTTAATATTGCTAAGGAAGTGATATTTATTAGACGTGTTTAATATCTAAACATTTGTAGGTTTCTAGAAATGCCAATGGGCACACCACGTGAGCGCGGGAAATGCGACGCGATATATACGATAAGTTGAATAGATTGCGTTTCGTGCGCATGTGTGGCGAGGTTTATCATTTTAGTTTACAGTAAACAATCACCTACTGAAATAAAATTGCTGAAAACACGTTTTGGCAAGCGTCTCGTTTGCTCCACAAACGAAGATTTTAATACTTTTCTAAAACACTGCAGCTTTAAACTGTCACCACAAGAGCACGTTGCGAGTTGAATACGTAAATCATATTAAAGTTAAAGTAAGTACCTATAAAGTGCCATATCTGAACTGAATACATTTAGCAGCGTTATTCATGGAGTTTTTGTACTACGGACTTTCAAGATGTATTATGAAGTGGACGTGCAGGCATAATGAACCATGAAACGGCACAACAATACGCCCGTTAAATTATCTAGCGTGGACATAATATTCATGTGAGTGAAGACACAAAGCGGAAAATTAAGTGTATGAATGGTGGTATGATGGATGGTAATGATATTAAAAAGTTAAGTTAAAAATTTAAAAATTTAAGTATTTTTGAGAAATTAGATTTTAAGAAAATTATGTAAACAAGCGTTATTGACACGTCGACACATGGCCGGCAACATGCAGTAAAGATAGGTTAGAATTTAAACTTACCACATAGTGCGGTTCCATATTCCTTCCAATGTGAACGAGTTTTGGCAGTCATTGCAATCGGTATATTTTTGATAATGAGACTAAGTTTCGGTTACTGGGAGTTTTGGAATGAGATTATCTTGAGCACTGATTTTGTTATTGAAAAAAAAACTATATAAAATTTAACTCCATCTTAAATGGTATAAATAATAACGATTTATACTAAAACTAGCTAAATATCACAATATACTGTATTCGATCTAAAAATTAAATTGGGTTTTGAAAACGTTATATCTTATTCGGCTTCATTTTGGAAGGTTTAGGTGTTGTTGGTTTGCTGGTTCATAGCGAGGAGTCTCGTGCAGAGTCGTGGAAGCGCGACGGCGACGGGTGAGCAACTGAACGACTCGCGAACGGATCGAGGCGAACGAACTAATCGCAACGTACTAAGCGGGACGGAATGAGGCAAATCGGCGCAGGCGCACGCTTTTGCTCGTGGTTTATCGGAGGTGGGTAGCTCTTGTTGAGATAAGGAGAAGGTCGATAACGCGGCGGGACGTCGGCGCGCGCGCTAGCTGCACCGGCCCTGCCTCTCTATCTGCCGAGATGATTATTTTTAGACATTATACTCCAAAAATACTACAGACAATCGTTTTAGCTGACACATCACGATAGTCCCATAGCACAAATACCTAGCTCGTGTTGATTTGTGGCACTTGCCCCAATACTAGTGGCTTATGGAACGGGGTTTCACTCATTTTATGCGTTTGCCGAGCAGTTTGTCTCGGAAGTGAAAATGATCGGCTGAATGACTTGTTGTTTAGTTTGTGCGTTTATTTACGCTCAGTCCGCGTTAAATCATTCGATATTTATACACATACGCTTCGTAGTGTAGAAGACTCTGCTACTAACTCTGATCTGAAATCAGATTAAAATTGATACATCTGATAACATTATTTGCACATAATATTTTTGTCTGCTAAACGTTTTACCAAATTAGACATTTTGCTTATTATATTTTTGCTTAGAAGGCAAAGGTACAGTTAAAGTGGTAGAACTAATGATCGTTAGACCATGAATCCAATAAGATTTTTTGTTATTTGTATACGGTTACGACATTAATTATTTTACTTCTTAAAATGTGACATACTCGTATATATAGAGTAGATACGCCACTCTTACGAAAATATACGTTCATTGCTTTGATATTTTAGTACGTGGCAATTCCTCATACCATTTTGCAACATGTGTTTTGGCAAGTACTGGTGCTTAAAATAAACAACCAATTAGCAAAAATGTTTATACAGCAGGCAAATAACCCTTCAAAGTGGGTGTGTTTTGAATTTTGTCCAAAATCCTTTTATCGTGTGGGATGTTTATTACGAAAACTAAGTGGTATTAGGGTAATTTTATAAAAAAAAAACATTAATTTAAACCTATACTATCTTAATTTAAACTTATATTTATCTTTAAAGTCAAAGTCGAAATATTATTTGTTCATATAAGCTTTCACAAGTACATGTGACAGGGCACAGATAAACGTAAATATAGTAATACTACAATAAAATTAAATATAATGACACTACTACCATTTGAGTGAAGAACTGAGTTAATGCCAAGAGAAATTCTCTACCAGTCTACCACCAAACTAAAATAAATTAATTGCAGATATTGCAAAAGAAAGGTAGTGTTTAAATAACACCATATCTATAGTTATACTCATGGATATACCTGAGTATGCTTACCCCGAATTCTGAAACCATAGTCAAAGTTCATCATTATTCATGCTATTCTATTTAAGTAGTAAGGGTTACTCAATTTTGATTGTGGTTTTGGAATTCAGGCATAGGTTATTTATCGCACAGATAACCCCCAAATCTACCCCCTGCTTACGAGTAAAAGAGCAATGAGATCATGAGCATTCAAAGTGATAGGACTAAGCTAAGCCGAAGAATATTTAATAAGTACAGGGTTTCCCAGGAAGTAAAGATCAAATCAAAATAACGCTTAGCTAGGGTCATTTATGACCTTTTTAGCCCTATGAATAGTGGTACGATTTCTAACCGTTAAAAAATTAAGATCAATTTTTTTTTCATAAAATTGCCCAACTCAATCAAAAATAATGATTAAAAAATAATGTATCAACGATACCTACTTTTATTTTTTTGAGATTGATGGATGATTTGTCTTACTTTAACTATTATTTAGTTGAACGTTATTTCATTGAACCAGCAAGCATGGCTAGAATGAAAAAAATCAAATATAAAAAATCTTAATCAAAAGCAATTCCTAATTTTCAAGCACACCTCGTGCTCACACAAAATTGTACTACTAAAAGTTTTATTAAATGAGCAATTTTTTAAATACTTAATATTTAAAAAACTTGCTCATTTAATAGGATTTTTTTGAGGTAAAATTTGCACAGTTATTCAAAATTCATTTAAGAAGTTGTAAATATTTTAAAGAAAGTCGTGTTTATAAGAGTTATTAATTTCAACCTTTTTAAAAAAAAAACACAAAAGTCGATTCAAATGTCACTTTCTGACAAATTTATGGTTGCTTGTTTACTCAAAATTATTGATATTTTTGAAAAAAAAAACAAATCCTAAGCAAAAAGTCAAAAACATTTTTCAACAAAATGGAATTTAAACATTCCACGAAAATCCATTCATAATCACTTTCTGGAATTTGTGGAATTTAAAAATTCTATTGTGCTGAAAAAAGTTTTCAGCTTTTAGCTTGGGATTTGTTTTTTTTAATATTCCAAGTTACAAACACCGGCCATTTGTCAGAAAGTGACATTAAATGAACTTTCGAGAAATAAAAGGTAAATAGGTTGAAATTAGAAACTCGTAAAAACACGACTTTCTTCTTTAAAATATTTACAACTTTATAAATTATTACAATAACTGTGCAAATTGTACTCCAAAAAATCTCTATTAAATAAGCTTTTTTTAAAATACTTGTACCACTTTTCGTAGTACTATTTTTTTTCACGATCTGCTTGAAAATTGTTTTTTTTGGGTCAAGATTTTTTTTTTTTATCTGATCCATGCTTTCTAGCTCAATAAAATCATCATCATCCAAGTCGGGTACTCTCTGCTGACTGTCCATTTTTGTTTGGCTTGAGTTGGCTTCACGGGAGCGACTGCCATCTGACCTCCCAACCCATAAAGGGGAGCCGTCGCCAGAGCCTCCTTCGTCGATCAGCAAGGTGCACCAGCTTGCAGGCGGGGTTGGCTTGGGGCCCGAAGATGTTGAAGGACCCCCTTACACCCCTTGCTTTCTAAAAAGAAGACAACTCATCCACCAACATTTTGGTCAAAACATTAAAATAGTATCTTTGATACATTTTTTGCAATAATTCTTCTCATTTGGTCTTAGGCGATTTCATGAAAAAAAAAAGATCTAACTTTTTAAGTCAGAAATCGGACTACTATTGATGGGGTTAAAGGGTCAACAATTTAATCATTACTTCCAGGGACACCCAGTAGGTATAGTGAAAAATACTAATTTAATTGTTTCTTAATTTATATTTTTAATACGAGTATTATAAATTCATATATTTTTCGCTAAGCACAGCCTTAAATCAGATTGCCATGTATAAATCATTCCTAGTGAATGTATGTTATAAATATTAATTGGCTCAGAATCCTATTTGCGAAGCTCTGAATTATGCGCATGAAAACTTTAACTAAATATGATTAGTTGTTAATTTATATTTTAAAATAGCCTCGTGGCCTGGAGGTTAAGCAACCCAACTCGGATCGCGGATCGTTTGGTCCCGAGTTTAAATCTGGCCAAGAACCATCTTTGAGTAAATTGTTAAATTTCCGACTAACCCTCCAGTGATGGAAAACATCGATAAAAAATTAAATTCACCCGGATACTGCCAGAAGGGCTCTAATACTAATGGTAAAAAGTGGGCTTCTCAATGTTCCGTTCACCATGACGGCAACAGTCACTTGCCTCTGACTACCCTGTTTAGGATAGAGTCGTGAACCATCACGACTCTATCCTAAACGGGGTTTGTTATGTTGTTAATTCATACCTAGAGCTTGATTGGATGCCAGGTTAACTGAACAAGGTCTAAATCGAGTCGGCTTATCAGTCACTATGCAACGTAATTAAATAAGTTTTATCCCAAAATACTCGTAAAATAAACTAGCCGTCGCTGAGTAGAATTTCCAAAATCGTTAATAGATACTTTTCGTTGATTATAAATGGAACCTATTATGTACATATTTCTAGCTTTGACTTATGCTCTTGAGAAGATGAATTGGTAAGTCAGTCTGTACCAGTCTTACTTGGTATGATGTAGAGTACCCAGTACAGACAACATCAGCTCAAGGAATACCGTGGACTGCGTTGTCCGTTTGCATGTAGTGTCTGAGTAGGCACAGTAATAAATAATTGTGTATGCCGGAGCTGGGGGCCCACTCCCGTGTGACTGAACACGTAGAGCGCTCACCCTAATCGTAAGGAATAATAGGGCTAATAATGATAAATATGATAAAAAAAATAGTGCAGTTCTGGAATGATGTTAATTTTTCAGCATTCTAATTTTCATTTTTATTCTTGAAAGTAAATAAAAAATATTACACTACTTTTTGTATCTTCTTAGCCTTAGAAAGTTTCACGAAAATTCGTAATTTTTAAACCGGAGTACCCCCCTTACGCGCACGCTGTGGTTGTACGACACAATTTCAGATGCTAAGCTTCAACACAATAACGTGCACACTTCCGACTGATTTAAATCTCTATTTTCATTGAACTCTTCTTCAAGGTGTGCGACTTGGCTACTTTCCATTAATTTAAATACGAAGTTGGTACAAAGGTTGTTGCAAAATACTTTCGAGGCCCGAAAACTAATGTAGTTCTTTCTTATCAATAGATGTGTTAACATACAGCTAAGGAACGAAGAAAAAGTTTAGAAATTGTACCAAAGGTATTAAAAGTTTAGTAAAATATCAGAGCAAGTAGCGTACGCTCGCGCGATAATGAAATTAAATACTATTAAGAACAGCCTCAAGTCCCAGTTTACGATACGGAAGATCATTTTATTATAACGGCTCGAAGTTTATTCCGTAATTGCATTGCCGATGTAAGTTTGAATAACGGCGGAAGGCCAGAAAATTTGAGTTTTGAATAATTGAAAGGAGCTTGCTAATTTCAACACTTGTAAGTGCCAATCAGTGTCAATCATGGCATGAAGAGCGTGAATAGCTCCCTCAAACTGAAATCGGTTGTTCGGCGCGATTAAAAATACATCTATGACGTTTCAATGAGGCAAGTATTAGATTGAAGTAAATTCACAGCGCATGTTCAAGAGCGAGGTAGAGCTAAGTTTTACGCTCTTCCTGTAGCAGTGATAAGTAAGCAAGAATACCGCCAAATCTTCGGACGAGAAATAGATGGGTACAAAAAGTTCTTGTTGGGTAACATTAGCTTTGAATATTGTTTGTTTTGGTACTTGTCCATGAAATCATTTTAACATGACCAAATATCATCAGTGGCGGATTCAGGATTTTGGTTAGGTAGTGTAGGTAGCCGGCTTACTAAGAAACTAGGATAGTACATTGGATTGAATTTGTTATGTGTGCACTCAGATGATTAGGCCCCTCAGCCCTCCTCCCCCATCTGTATCCGCTCCAGGATGTTAAAGCTACGAGGTTTTTATAAGGCGAATTTTAATGACTTTTTGTCTTACAGCTTGATTGGATGAAACAACAATTGCAACCTAAATACAATTTAAGTGATTAAACCATTGTTAAAAATAGTTGACTTGAAAATATGCCATGATAAAAGAGTGTTTGTTTGTATGTGTGAATGAGAGATTGAATACGAAACGTGAAATAATTTGGTAAATAAAAAACCCTGAAAACATTACCCCTTTTTGATCGTCTACCTGTCAAAAAATATTCTAAATGTTCATCAAAATGGTGAAACAAACCAGCAGGTCTAATAAACAAACTAAGTATAGATATATATTCTGGATAACGTAACTGTCAATAGATGCCGTGCTCCGTCCATCTATCACCATGATCCAATGGCTCTCGTTGCAGTAGTATTTTCCCATTTTCTGCCAATACATCATAATTCCCCTTAAGATATATGACTAACGTGTTTGTGACTCTTATCACAGTTTATGTAACAAACAATAACAAGAATTCGAAGGATATTCGTAATTCTCTGAATCTATTTAGGATTTTTTTGATAAGATGTAACAATTCTGTCAAAAATATGTATACTTGTATATGGGTAATGCGAGAATGTAATTCGAATGCTAATAATCCGCCCACTACGACGCAGATCGCGCAAAAATCTTAATGTCTTCGCGAAGGAACAGTCTAAAAGCCTTAAAACAGACTGACATAGAAGAAGGGAGGGAGGGGACTGCAGGCAGGCCTTTGCCCAGCAATGGGATTCCAGTGGATATTCGTAATAAATTACCTAAGATATTTGTAGCGATGCGATATTGTTCTGACAGCATATTTGTTAACGATTTTTTATTCCTATAGCTTTAATACGACTATTGAAAAGTTATAACTTTTTTTTTGAACTGGCAGTACCGGTAAATACTGAGATAAAGTACATTATATTTCCCTTAAAAAATAAGGTAAAATTACATACAAATTACGGACGAGATATTCATCCTTAGATTGAGAGTGACTAATGACTTTTTTATCTGAAACGGTTAAAGTTGTACGGTGTTATTGATGAATCCTCCGAAAAATTTAAGTCTGACCCCACACGGGCAAATCTCTGGCAGTGCAGAGGCAATGGCGACCCATATTATACTCTTACAATTCCCAAATGTGTGCTGTAAGGATTAAAGTGTTAAAGTATTATCTTTAAACTCGAGCTGCATTAGACGTATCTAAAAACAAAATAATGTCACTCGGAGTAAATGCCAAGATTAGATTGCACTGCAATGCGGAGTTCAAAGTTTTAACCCACGTAAACAATAAACATCTTATTTACTAGAAGTGCATTAGTGTGACGAACATTTGTGTTTGTTGTGTGTCTGGGTGTTATAATCTATTTAAGTATGTATCTAGAAATATTTAAGCATGTTTATCAGTCTCTGACACCCATAGTACAAGCTCTGTTTAGTTTTGGGTCAGATGATCTTGGTGTAAATTGTCCCAGATATTTATTTATTTAAATACGCTGGTATATTTTTGGATACTTGTGGGTTACTATATAATACGCATTTATTACGAGATTATTGAATGTGTGTAAGTAACATAAATCACATGTAATTGTTCTTACAAAACAACCCTTTTTAAAGCAACATTTGTCTGACAACCTAACATAGACTCACTTACAGGTTAAGTAGGTACTTAACTACGAAAGTTAAAACGATTACTCATTCTTGCTTACGTCTAGATGTAAAACAGTTTTAATTAATATGACTAAATAAATACGTAATTGTTTGTTTTTATTAGGTAATATTATATTAAAAGAATATATTACGTTACGATTTTTATCTATTTTGATTAATGTCTGATGAAAAAATTCCATGATCCCTGTCTCGATAAGTAGTTGCAACTGTCCCACTCCTGGGCACTGTAGGTTAATGGATTTGATAACAGGGGTTGGTGACTAACTGATCGATTTTCACTAAATCGGCATATAATCTGAAACGGTGTGTTGCCCTTAGCTATTACCAATCTTTATCCTATTTGAGGCCCTGGGCAAATTAGGATACTGGGGCCCTTTTTACCTAGAGAGTGTAATATTTTATTGACTTGTTACTGGGGGAGGTAACCTTAGAATCGCAGGGCCCATGGTTCTCAATGGCAAAGAGGGGCCTGGCTATAACGTCAGGTTTAAGTATAAGTTGTGTCAGTAAACAAGATATAAATCTTCATAGAAACGCATATAATTGTCATAAACAATATTACCCAATAATTAATTAGCAATTTTTGTAAAAGGACGTGTCATGGTGAGAGTTATTTTTCAAAACATTAGTCATAGTGAATCGGGAAATGCATTTCTTTGCAGTCCGCTGTTTCATTTGCGTTTACCCGTTCAACATACACTATTTTGTCATCAAAGTTTCCCGAAATCGGATTTTGCAGAGTAGACTTGTATGGCATCTTAACCTGTTCATTTGAATATTGGCACCAGTAATTTCCCAGGTGTAGTCCGAACGATTGCTCTGCCGATTGCGCGTCGCGTCGGAATGTGGACGCTCGATCAGGCGGGCGTCGCGTGAAACGCGCACACATGGCGCGCGCGTGTGTGCCAAGTGTCGACGCCGTCGTAGCATTGTTGGCGAGTGTGCCGACCCATACAGCCGTAGCGTGCGATAGGCGGCTTCATGTACAGTGGTTTCGATGTCATTTTTTATGATTGTAACCACTCCTGAATTGAATAATTAGTGAGTAATTCGATAATTTACTGATAAACTTCGCTACTAAGCAAATGCTTTCGTCACTGATTCAAGTAAATGCTATAATTTATAGGCTTTGGTTACGTTTTTCCAATTTCATCCTATCCTTACAAAATAATTCGAACCGTTTTGTGATTCATGCATCACAAAACGTACGTCTACCAGGAGTTGCCAATTTAAAATAATTTTAGTTCTCGTAAAAAAAATGTATTGGGATGACATATGACATAACATGACAATGTCAAATCCCAATACATTTTTTTACGCGAACGATTATGTACATTCAAAGTGACAACTCGTGGTAGACGTACTGGTTTCGATTTTTACAACATGTATTCTCATAAATTCTACAAATCGGCACAATTTTAACATTAGGTACTCCTTCGGTATTTGCGCGCACAAAACCTTTTTAGTTTCGAATGGAGTTTCCTACGTCCACCTCTATTTTGAAGTCTGTGTAACATTGAATTGTTATTTTCGAACTTTAATTTCGTTATATAACAATTACAAATAATTAAAAAAAATAAGTATGAATTAAAAAGTCTACAAATGATTTAAACATTTCATTTGCAGTTTATCCTGATTCCTTAGTGTTTTCAAAAGTCTACATTAAACCATTTCATTTGCAGTTTATCCTAGAGTTTTCATTATTAAAATGTCATGCAGAATTTCACCATATTTAACTGTGTACAAATTCGACCCTTCGAGTCAGGCTGAATGCATCGCTAATATTTAAGAATGGGCCCCGCAATGTGTTGTATATACAGCCAACCACAGCTAAATCGTCACTTGGCCGGGATAATCTGGACTCTTATTGATATGAACACTGATACATTGCGCGGGCGGTACGAAGTCCACAGTGAGTGACACGCGTGACTAGCGGTTGACTGTACAATGAACACAGTATAACAGTTGGTTTACAGAAGACATCGTAATGTAGGCGCCTATCAAGTGATTGTACAGAAATAAGGATGACGTATATCACGAACACACCCACAGAGATAACGATAAGTGAATGTGCATCGTTAACAGATATTTGTTCTAATAATTATCATATTAATCTTTTAGTACGGTCTAGTTACGTTTCTTTTTATTAGAGATCTAGATGTATTTTTGGTAACGTTAAGATTTGTAATTTGATGATACTTTTGTGATGAATCATAATCAGTGAACAAGTTTTGTAGACACATCACCTTAACCAACATAGCATTAGGCAACCTAGTTACAAGGTACATACGAGTACCTACTTAAGCCTCTAATTCCTTCCAGAACATTTTAATTCGTTTTTATATACACATATTAAAAAACCAACATCGAGATCAAGTATTTTTCTGAAGATAATTAGGTAAATGATGGTAATTTCCATGATTATTCATTAATAAAGGTCTGTGTCCAGCGGTGGGAGAGTCTAATTACTTTTTGCTTAAAAGTCGTGATGAAAAATGGTGCTGGCCCGTATTTTATAAAAAAATAGTTTGATAAAAGAAGCTAGAAGCCCTAGATATCTTAATTTGCTATCAAGAAATTAAACAGTCCAACTATTCAGTAAGTTGTAAATAACTATTAAGACTTTTCAATAAATATAAAAACGCAGCAGGCGGTCACCTGCCGTTTCATAGACTTAACATGGCATTCCTTAAAATTAAAACATTTTTTTAAACATTCGTCCTTCCACATTAAGTACATCATCTTTTTTATTGCTATTGCCAGACATCAAAGTGATTCTTGAGTCATTAGTCGAGCTTGTGAGAATCACTTATCAGTATCAGTAAGCCTAATACTGACTGATTTCAGAGTTGTTGTTACGTAATATTTTTTCGGTGGGAGAGCAGTTGGCGACAGTTGATGTTTTTTTAAACTAAATGGTAAATGAGTTGATAACTTATTACGCGTTTTGCTATATCAGGAGCAGGCCCGCCTCGGATGACCTTTTTTATTTGGGTGAATATTTAGGTAATCGATGAATGGAAATCTTGACAATGACAAATGCATTTAGGTTATCATCGTAAGCGTATGTGATGTTATTAAAAATAGCTTATGACCATGTGGCACATCAGATTGGGGTGCATGTAGGATGTCCGCGGGTCACAAGACCGCGCGAAGTGGGCCAAGAAAATATTAAGAAAAGCGGACCCTGGGACCCCACACACCAGTGTGAGTTCACAAGGTCTATCCCGTTTGTGAACTCACACGGATGATGATGATGAGCTCAATTTGCGTTTATGAATATGGTTTCTTAACAAAAGTTGCTTTAAATTATGTAGGTTTAGTATTGTAGAGTTTATTCTATTTAGGTACATTACACTTTCAAAAATGGATTTGCCTACCCAAGTTTGAAGGGCCATTAAATGAATTGTACATAGGTAAACAAACTAACAGCTTTGATAGGGCCCTTTTTAATGTAATTTTTGATTATATTCAATTAATTTTAAAATTCGATGCTGTTGTCTGATACCCTATTCAGCTAAATGTCAAAGGTGCAAAATGGATGCCATTGGTATTGACATCACAAATAAACGGGAACCTGAAAATGAAACCACAAATTTAAATTGATTTTGACATATACGGTGATTTCTCGCATAAAAAAAGCGTTATGAATGCACTATGCCGCCCAATCCTCGGCGTCAGCACTGTAAGCGTTATGTCAAATTCATAGAAGAAACGTCAGACATGAATATTACGTGAAAATATTTTTTTAGATGAGTCTCAGTTTACTCAGCTGGTTACTGACTTGCTTACCTACATGGCGAATGTTTGGCTACTTACGTATTACTTAGTACTTTGTTTGCGGCGGCTTTTGACATTTTATGTTTCAGGACTTATTGCACGTCAAGTCTCCTTATTCTAAGTTGACCCACTAACTATTAGTTTCCACTATTTTGGTTGGGTTGGGTAAGTAATCGTTTTTTATTGGCTGTGAAATTGGGCCCTTTGTCATACAGGCATACGGAACGCCCTAAGGTGGATAAGCTGTTACCGCAGCCTATATGGACACAGCAACACGAAAAGTATTATGAGTGTAGGATACGATAGACGACACGATTGGCGTTGTGCGCTGTAGCACGGTTCTCGTCTCACTTTTCTTAGTGTCCCGGGTTCGATTCCCGGTCGGGACAGTTCAGGAAACCATCTTTTCTGAATTGACTCGGGTCTGGGTCTGCTGAGAGACGCCTTTGGCTTATTTCCTTGTGTGGTACCTCGTAACACAGGGATATTAATCCCTGCTTCGAGATCCTTCCCTTCCCTTCGATTCCATTACAAGAGGTGTGTTGTCTGGCGCATATTTACATTTATTTAAAGGTTCTCATGATGCTTGAACATACTTGATATTGATAAACTTACTGTCGGATAAATCGTGGAATAAAACTTTAAAAGGGGCTGCTTTTATATGTGCTGCCTATTTTAATAGAGCATTTGGCCACTTACCACCAGGGATAGATCTATGAAGGTAATAAGAAATATGAAGACCTAGTCGTCATTGTACACCTACTTACCTAAACTAAATTATAAATTGTTAAGGGGATTAATACATTTTACACAAAATTAATTAAGCATACAAAAAAAAACAAAGAGCGGTGTCCTAACCTAATGTACAAAAATAAAAGAACCTGGCCCAGAGTTAGCTTGGGCTCGGTATTCTCAGACGCTGATTTTCTGCAGCAAATGACCCGCTATACGGTAACATTCAATATTTTTATATGTCAAAGCCAAAGGCCTTCAGTTTGCGTGAAACAAATAAACCAGCCGTGCCCCATATTAAAAAATTTCAATATAAATAAAAGAAAATGACCGAATCGGTCGGGGGGGGGGGGGGGGGGGGGGGGGGCAGGCAGCTGTGTAGGCGCACGGACATCCGCATGCGCACAGTTAAAATACTTACCTACCTACTAGCTGAAAAAATGAACAACACGCAGGTAAGTTTATTTTATTATGTTTACACTGTGGGGTAACCTAAATTAATTGATAATTACCAAGGTAAACCGGATAGCAGTGGGTTAAAATAGAATATTTTTTTTATAAATAAAAGTGCTACAAATCTAGGTGCATCTTATTTCTCACGGTAATATTTTATGGCAAGAAGTGAAAAATTGTACAACGAACTATTAACACCTGTTTATTCTAGTATAACTTGAGAACTAATGTTTGAATTTTGTTTGTATTTGTAGTGTTATTGAACCAAATTTACGCTAACATTTGCGATAGGTACTTTAATTCTCATAAACAGGCTTTTATTAATTTTAATTTAATATTCAGTTTTAAATGTTGAAGATTTTACAATGCTAATGCTAGAACGAGCTTATATGTTATTCGCCATTGTGAGTATGGTAAGGTTCGTTTAAATTGTAGACGTAATGCAGGTAAATTAAACAAAATACAGTAATTTCATAACGTATAATAAAAATCTTTTATTTTTTATTTTTAAAGAGTTAAACATTATTTAAATTGTAAAATATTAACAAATATCTGGGGGCCTCCTCGTGTGCAATCGTTACGAAGTGGAAGGCACACAAAAGTAATGTAATATGCATAGGTTTCATTTTATATTTACTATGATAATTGGAATGTCAAAAAGTCATTTAGTATTTTCAGTATCTTTTTTAGCAGAAATTCGGACGAACAAGATTAGGCCCTCAATAACTTACATTATTCATTAGGTAGGAACAATTTTGAAAATACGAACTTTCGTTTATTTAATACACAAAGTTTCTTTAAATGAGGCAGTCAAATAAATTATTACACAAACAAGAATATACTAAAGAAATGGGGTCAATGAGATAAAAGTGTTATCAACAAGGAAATGGATTTTTCCTACACAAAAAGTTACTCAACGTTGATTAGCAAATAAGCTATCATTGACGCCGATTTGATTAATTGATTAGAAAAAAAAGAAGAACAATACCAGTCATGTCAGCCCGTTGAAGAAAAAGCAACATCGTGTATTTGTTTCTTGTGATAAATTAATTTCAATAAAAAAAACAGTATGCTCGCTTTTTATTTCAAGAAAGCATCCATTTTGAGAATTATGAAATATTTCTGTAAGTAACTCAATGTTCATATTCACTCGTTTTATGTATGAAACAGCCGATGTTAAATAAAATAAAATAAGTCTAATGCCTTTAAAAGTCTACACGGGATGAAACGTTAAATATAGTTTCTTTATACATGTTATTATCTGATGCATGTATATTATTCACTTTTTAGTAAAAATGGTATTGGAACCACGTGTAATAAACTTTTGACTACTGTGTGTGTTTACATTACGTTTATGATTCATTAATATATTACGTTATAATAGGAATAAATATCCTTTCTTCCAGGCAGTCTCATTTTGAGTGAAAAATGGGCATAATAGCATTAAGTGGTTCATGTGCGTGGTAACCCTCTAATACGGACTATGTACATACTCTTATTACCTATTCTGTGCCTCTAGCTCTAATTATCAACTATCAGGATTGATCTTGGACGACACGATTGGCGTAGTGCACTGTAGCACGGCTTCTCGCCTCGATTTCCGTAGTGTCCCGGGTTCGATTCCCGGTCGGGTCAATTCAGGAAACGATCTTTTCTGAATTGACTCGGGTCTGGGTGTGCTGGGAGACGCCCCTGGCTTATTTCCTTGTGTGGTACCTCGTAACACAGGGATATTAATCCCTACTTAGAGACCATTACAAGAGGTGTGTTGTCTAGCGCATATATATATTTATATTTATATATTTATCTTCACATAGCTAAAAATGGGTCACGAATAATTTCACAACTCTTTCTTCATATTTTTGACTTATAAGCCCCTGTCGGACTATACGGAGTTTTCTCAGAGATTATTCGTTATGTTTGTGTAAGTGAGGCTTCATGTTCAGGTAATGTAATTGAATCACCATATTAAAGGCTTCAACTTATAAAATATTATAGTAATCCTTATTGAGTTAAAAGAAAATTGGTAAATACTCAAGACTTATTTATTTACCACACAGAACAACCTAACCTAATGCGAATCATCAATATAAATAAAGGTTTGACTATCTTAATAACAGTATACTCATTCAGTATTTGTTCAAATAATTTTACTGGTAACTATGGTAACTTCAATTTGGTACTATTTTCTTAACAAACAAGACGGTACAAGTATTATTTAATATCCTCTTTTAACCTGTAAAACGGCACTTGAAGATTTTTATCGTACACGCATAACTTCTTCTATTAGTTTTGCTAAAATATTTAAAGGGTATGAGTTTATCTTAGCTGACTAACAGACATTCCCAATATTAAACCTACACACAGATAATATTTTTATGTTTACTAGGTAACCATAGGTATTTATCAAAAATAGGAAAAGTAACTACGTAATTTTACTGAAGTAATTATTTAAGGTACTAGCTGTCTAGACAATTTTTTTATAGCTTTAATTGGTGTTTTTTTTAAATCAGTGCAGTGCTTTCGGAGCCTATTTAAAGCAAAATCTTTAAAATGTTCACAAGTATACATACTATTTGCCTCGTCTTTACAAGGGAACATCTGAAGAAACCCTGGAGATAATTAATTGTTCACTGGGTTTAGAAGCAATTATGTATTGCAATTTTAAGGTGTTGGAAAATAAGTGTTATTCGCCAACTTAAATCCGAATTCCTAAGACATGTTGATTATTGATCATTTATTAAAAAACCATTTGCGGTTAGTAAAATGGATCAGAATCGTTGGGATTTCCCGAGGCCAGCAGGCATTCCTATCATATTTTTCGTGTTTATACTATAATTTTTACGAAATACCTAATTTAAATAAACACTTTTGGTAAATAAAGACAATTGAGAATTATTTTTATATCAAACAGTGCCAGGGCCCCCCACCAGGGTAAACACACAAGACGTTGGATACACTATTTTCAGCATAATTAGCTGTCTGGATACTGTAATATTCCCAAAGACCAATTTTAAAACTATCATAAGTTATCGTCAATGTTTAATTTGGTATGAGGTTAAGGTTATTCAAGGCGTCGTTTAAGAATATGACTATTTATTATTGTTATAGTGAGGCCCCAGATATGCTTGTTGCCCTCCCTTTTATTAACATCTTATGAATTTTTATTTTTAGCACTAAACAATGCCCTTTTTTCTACACAAAGATAGAAACTAGAAAAAAACGACCTGATCCTGGGACTCAAGCAGGATTCGAACCCCCGACCTTTCACAATCCGGGTGACTGCTCTTCCAACTGAGCTACCGAGGCCGTTAACAGACCCGGCGAATTTATCTAGTGTATTTCACGTTGTAAGCCAACGTTATTTCATCAATGTTATAGGCATGCGCCTTTAGCACCCGAAATAAATATTTTTGCGAATATTTGACTTTCGATTAAGATGAAACCAGCTATAGGATAAATGAATTTTTATTGTTAGCACTAAACAATGCTCTACGGGATGCGGGATTCGAATCCCGCTTGAGTCCCAGGACCAGGTCGAATTTTTCTAGTTTCTATCTTTGTGTATCTTATACATATTTATATTCAAGCAAACTTTTTCACGAATATCATGGTGTCTTGTATCAGAACTAGTTTGTTGACAATAAAACAAAAGTAGTGCTTATTTTACAATAATACCTAAGTAGATAATATAAAATAGTAGACATTGTAAGTAATAATAACACAGTATCTTAGCCTGACTGGCCTGTTGGCGCAATGGCAGCGATCCTGCCTTTAGCGCCGGAGGTCGTGGGTTCGATCCCCACCCATGACAAATATTTGTGTGACGAACATTTGTATTTGTTGTGTGTCTGGGTGTTATTATCTATTTAAGTATGTATTTAGAAATATTTAAGTAACTTTATCAGTCTCTGACGCCCATATTACAAGCTCTGCTTAGTTTGGGGTCAGATGATCTTGGTGTGAATTGTCCCAGATATTTATTATTATTATTTTTTATCTTAATCACTATCAAGTAGTATTCGTAGTTATTGACTTAAATATTTTTATGAATGTTTAAAAACTACTGATTTAAATAATCTCTACCTGTTGATTAATACTAGAATTACCAAGCTTCAACATAGCAAGGAGATTGAAGGCACAACATTACAATATGGTCTTATGAATCCAAGCATTGGCAACAACATCAACTTATTGACCTACATACTTAGAATAGTTTTGTACTTAATTAAAATGCTAACCGTAAAGGCACTCGTATAGTGAAAACCTTTGGTTTCTTATAGACTTATTCAAATATGTACGATATTATAAGTAATATAAATATTATAAGTACACTTTTGTTCCATCACGAGTAATTTTGCAGTGGGATCTATCACAAGAACATTCAGTATTGATCAATCAAATATCGTATCTAATCAAATATAAAAATACACTGTATTACATTTTGGTGGTTGAATAGTAATAGTTTTTTTATTCAGTTAGTATTAATAATAATTAAAATAACAATAACACAGCACGTATACTTGCACTTAAACTAATTTTATACGAAAGAGGGCACATCTTCGTGGATTAAAAATACTTTACAAAATATTTATGTACGAGTAAGCAGGTTTTGAATGTGATTGTAAGATCACGGAAGAATATAAAATATCACTTAGTTTAAAATTCGTAGGTAAGTACTTAATTACTCTTTTTAGTTTTTTTTTTAATAAATAGCACACGTATTGTTTTTTCATTTCCACATATTAGGACAAAAACTTAATGTACTGGCGTAGGTACGTATTCAAACAGTCTGCAGATCATAATCTGTTCATTTATTGCAGAATTCTATAAATCTATTCTCACGCGTCCCATATCATCTTTACTCTTTTCATACACAACTTTATCTCGGGGAGAATATAATTTCTCCTGAATGGCAGCGAACGATTGTCCCTTCGTTTCCGGAAGTAAAATTAAAATAAATATAACACCAGCTACCGATAACACACCGAAACCCCAAAAAGCAACATACTCCCCTAAATTATCCTTAACAACTTGAAATAATTTTGTAACAGCAAATGCCATTAGAGCCACACAAATCTGTATCACACAAGTCGCTTTAGATTTTATATGTGTCGGGAAAATTTCCGACGTAATGGCGAAAGGCACTGTCGCTAGTCCAATTGTATACGAGAATATAAATATAGGTATCACAACAATAGGAATGAATTTGAGTCCAACCAGATATTGGCTGTCCAAATCTTTGACAAAGAAGTAAGCGCCAATGATAATATTGGCCAGACCTACGCCGCACGATGACACAAGCAGAAGTGGTTTTCTACCAAGCCGGTCGACTAGTTGTGACGATACAGCTGATGTCAACAACTGAACAGTTCCAAATATAATGCAAGCTTCTTCAGCTCTCAAGCCACTTTCTGTGGCACCAAAGATCTGTTGGGCATATGATATAATTGCCGTACTGCCACAAAATTGCTGAGTGAAGTATATTCCCAGCAGTATTATAAGACCTCTTCTGTTACCCCCTACTGTCACTAATTCTTTCCATTGACCTTGTTCTTTCATATTTTCATTAACTAAAGAATTCATACTTTCCAATTCTTCTCTAAAAAAGTCTTTGCCACGTAGTTTCTTTAAAGATTTTTCAGCTTGTCTCAAATTTCCTGTTTTTATGAAGAAGTATGGCGACTCTGGCATGGCACTGAATGTTACCACGAAGAGAATCGGAATTGCGATGTTGAAGCTCGCCAGGGCCAACATAGACACGTAGGGACCGATGGCGTACTGCGATAAGATTCCGAACTGAAATTAATCAAAAATTGATTCTTTATCAGTGCTTCTAATAACCCACAAGCACATAGGTGAAAATATAGGTAAAGGTAGTTCGAGATATTATTTATTTGACGGAAGCTTAATTTAAAGCAGAGATGAGTCTCAACAACGAGGTATTGTGGAGGGCCTGTAGGGTAATAACTGTTTAAAAACTACTTCCTGTACTTCTACCACGAGTTTGCACTTAAAATTTACGTTATCGTTCGCGTACAAAATTGTATTGGGATTTGACGTTGTCATGTCATGTCATGTCAAACCCCAATACAATTTTTTACGCGAGCGGTAAGGTAAATTTAAAGTGGCAACTCGTGGGAGACGTACAGAACAGCCTAGATGAGCCTTACGTCAGGCCCCTGTCGCTTTACGAACTTGCGAATGAAAATTACCTACCAGCTACCGGGACATAGAACTCCCATTTGACAGTTGATTGTCAACAGCCGCGTAGAGCATTTGTATGCGAATCTTGCGGTTCAACTGACGCGATGACGTACAGTAGACTACTGACATAATATATGCCTGACACATGACAGCACGCATTTAGAATTAAGAAAATTTACATTTTTCTATTGATGTGATTTATCTGTTACGTGAGTAACTATAAAGTAATCTGTGCTAACGTGCCCTTTTTAAACAGCCAATTCGGACACCTAGTTATCACGAAGAATTTAGTCATACTCTCCAAAACGAGAAGTGAAGACATTGTTCACACGGTTTCTAAGCTCTGATGAATCTAGATATGTCTAGCTAGCATATTACCATATCTACCTTTAACGACTGTGAAATTAAAAAAGGCTATTGCGTTGTAGTAGGGAAATATAAGCTGATTATAATAATGATAACTGCTGCAAGTAGGTACTTAACTTAGAATAGAGAAAATTAAGGTCACACTTAACTAGGGAATCCAATCCCGCATCAAAATCGCAATCCCGCGGCATCCGCGGGATTTTCGGGGTTCAGGTCTTTTGTTTAAGTAGTTATTTTAAAAAAATATGAAATAAAGACGTATTAATTTTAAAACTATTTATTATTGTTTTTTCAAAAGTGAAGTTACATCCTCATGTTAAAAATCAGCTTTTTTTTCCTGATAATATTTTCGTAGAAATGATAAAGTGTCTAATGTTTCATCATTCAGATTTGATCTTATCTTGTTGCCAGCGGAGGAAAAAGCACGCTCAGCTATATCACTTGTAGGTGGAATTGACTTCTGGAGAGAAGGCTCTCCAGACATTTGGATTGGTAGGCACGGCTTTATTGGAACTGACATCGATTAGTTTCCGTTCCGATACACGACACAAAATATAAACACAAAATTATTTAGTGAAAGATAACATATTTTCTATACAAAATATAAAAAAGCTACAGGTTTCATCGGAAAGTTGTTAATAACTTGTTATTGAGGTGGTGTTGTTTTTTAAAAAATAATCAAAACGTTAGAACGAGCCAATTTTCGTTAAATTTTTTTTCAGTCCCGCAAACATGCGGGATCCCTCATGAGTAATCCCGCATGAGCGATCCCGCAAATATTTTTTTTTCGGGATCCCATGTTTGCGGGATTGGATTCCCTACACTTAACAGAAGGAAGCAGATCGAGTGTAGCGTGGAACATTTTAACTTGTTTGTAGGTATAGTTATTTTTTGTTAATCCTATCCTTATTTATAACGGCGGGAGGCTCATTATCTCCACGTCGGATTCAAATACCATTGGTGAAAGGTGGGCCTCTAAGTTTTCCGTTCACAATGACGGCAACATTCACTTGCCTCTGACTACCTCGTTAGGGTTATAGTAGTGGGTACCATCAGGTATATATGACCCGCCCCGGCTTCGCACGAGTGTAACCATGACATAAACATTTCTATTTTTTGAAATATTCTCTCATACAAGCCTTGTTCTTACAATAGCTTACACGAAAAAAAAAGAATTATCCCAATTGGTCGAGTCGTTTCCAAGTTTTGCGCTCAGCAACACATTTTTATTTACATCGATTTTTCAATTAATACGATATATAATTCTCCTACCAGTCTAGCTAATGTTTATAAATGAATAGTTTTATTTCATTATACATTAACTTCATATACATGTTTCGATATGTTAATTCTACATAAAGTTGATTTAAAATGAAAAAGACCTATTTACCTTAGACATAACGGTGATGAGCGTTGCCATGGCACCCCTGACTTTGTCAGAGGCGATCTCCCCCAGGTACATAGGCGCTGCGGTGTAGGCGATGCCGTACCCCAGCCCTGAGATGAGACGGGACACGTAGATGATGGGCACGTTGTCCGCCATCATTACCAGGATCCAGCCGACGATGTATGGTACCGATGCGAGGAGGAGCGTCTTCTTCGTGCCAATTTTGTCGGCGAGGTACGACGCAGGGATCGGACTCAGGGCTGAAAATAAAATGATGCAAAAATTAGAAAAATTCGAAAATGTTATATAGAATCTAACATAAACTAAAAGTGAAGTAAAGCAAAGGCCGATCTAAACTTATCATCATCATCATCCGTGCGGTCTATCCCGTTTGTGAACCCTAACTGGTGTGTGGGGTCCCAGGACCCGCCTTTTTTATTTTCTTGGCCCACTTCACGCGGTCTTGTGCATCCTCAGTGGTGAACTGGTCAGTCTGTTGGCACGCATGTCACCCTTGACGACGTCGAGCTACTGCTTCTTGGGTCGACCTCTCCTGCCGATACCCGGCGGAGACGGCATGGCCAGACATTTGTTACTCACGTAGGTTGCCGATCTCCGTGAGACATGACCATACCAACAAAGGTGGCACTCCTGCAGCTTGTCTATGCTGTCACGAACATGAAGGCTACCGCGGATGTGGGTGTTCCGCACGCCGATCTCTGCGTGAGCCTCCACACTTCCACCGCAACATCTTCATTTCCGTGACGCGCAGCTCCTGCTTGTTTCGTTCTAGTATCGGCCATGTTTCACTGCCATACAAAAGGACAGGCCTAATGATGGATTTATAGACCTGCCCCTTTAGCTTGATCGGCATTTTGGGGTCACAAATGACACTAGTCACCTCACGCCATTTGAACCAAGCCGCAGAAATTCGGACTCTGACGTCGCTGTCGATGTAATGAAAATGCGATATAAATTAATAAATAAATATGCGCCATACAACACACCGCTTGTCATGGTCTCGAAGTAGGGATAAATATCCCTGTGTTACGAGAAATTACGCCAGAGGAACCGAGCTTATTCAGAAATGATCGTTTCCTGAACTGACTCGACCTAAAATCGAACCCGGGACACCTACGTAAGTCAAGGCGAGAAACGTGCTACAGCCACTACGCCAATCGTGTCGTCAATACTGTCCCACTGGTGAGTAGGCTTAATCACCACGCTCACTTGGTGATCACCAACCCGGCCTTTGTTTTGAAAAACCAGAAAACACATTTTATTTATTTATTCTTTATTGCACAAATAAGTAAAGTACAATTGGCGGACTTAATGCCTAGTCAAGGTAATGATCAGAAGATAGATGATTCGTTGCCAATATGATGAAATATATTACATCACCCATTTCACAACACTTCACAAAATTTCAGGCCTGGGAAGTCCACCCATAAAAATATTGTAAGTTATTTGCTTTATCTTAAGATAAAAAAAATACTTCAGTAAAGTCACTATCATGGTGCTGCTCATGCCACTTGAGCCATTTTAACCGACTCCAAGAAAGGAGGAGGTGATTAGGCCAACGCCCATCAATTGTAGCGATGACTGATTGAAATGATGGCATACTTTACCCACCAGTGGGGCAGTATTGAGGCCACGATTGGCGTAGTGCGCTCTAGCACGGTTTTCGCCTTGACTTACGTAGGTGTCCCGGGTTTGATTCTCGGTCGAGTCAATTCAGGTTATATGTTCGATGGCTATATTTTTTCATGTGTGGTCAGCAATTTCTCAGTAATTTGTGAAAAGATTTTTATTTCAATTATTACTAAAATTAACTGTCGTTTTAAAAAAAAAAGTTTGAGATGAAACTAGTTATTTTTTTGTAATGGTTGATTGGCAATGATAATGCTATGTTTTTATGTGAAGATAAAATCAAGTAATAACTAAGACAGAAGCATATATTAACCATCGATTTAAAGGTCAGTAAAATGGAGCCACTCTTTTTGATAAAATCTCATAAGTAGACGGGTCTAATTAACAATACATTGTTGTTCGTACAATGAACGAAGTCCTAGGTCATACAAATGAGTTAATCGTTCGCGTATTCGTATGGAAAATTACATGGATTATCATGGCAAATTAACCATATTTAAACACTTTATAATGGATAAAAGTATGAAAAAGTAACATGTAGGTATTACATTTTAATATTGTCATATTCGAAGATGATTAGCTGCAATAAATATGTTAAACTGCTTAAATTAACGTAACTCAGGCCTTACTTACCCCGGTGGTTGTAAGCATTATTCGGTACTTTAGTTTTGACTTTGGAAATGTTTGTCAGTTTTGCCACTAAAAGTTATTACTAAAAAGTCGACGATGCGTTTCACCATAATTTAACAGCTGCTTGTTTTATTTTCATTTTAACAAAGAAAACATTCAAGACGAAGATAGAAACTAGACAATTGAGGTCTGTTTATCTAGTGTATTTTAATGGCCTCAATAGCTCAGTTGGAAGAGCAGCCACCCGGATTGTGGAATACGCGGGTTCAAGTCCCGCTCGGGCCCTACGATCAGGTGTTATTTTTCTAGTTTCTATCTTTGTGTGGAAAATAGTGCATTGAAAAATGCTTAGAAAAATCGCTCAAAACTTCTAGCTCTATGTTTTGTAAGTGGACTTGTAGCGGCATATGAACTAGACTCAATTTTGATAAATATTTAAGGCCTTGTTAAATAACCATTTACAAACTTGTACATTTATCAATTGCAAAGCTAAAAAGTAAAGACGTTACCTGAGAAGAGGATCATAAGCGAGACGATCCAGGAGCTCTGGTCGGGCGAGGTCTGGATGGGTGAGTCTGGTTCCATGAGCATCACCAGGGTTGGTGAGGTCCAGCCCACCGTCGTGCCAGCTGCCGCCGCAATCAGAGTAGCTGGAATAAAGTAGTTCACTTATTAAGACTTTTTATTGCATACGTAGCAGGTAATATCGCGTTCTGTTAGGACGAAAAAAAAATAAGCGATGGAAATCCACTCATGGGAGCGGCAGCCGTTTGCACGGCTTTTATGTGCCTAAACACTATAGGGTGATGGCGGATTACAGACACCAACATAATCGGAGACTGTTGAATGAAGGATTTTTTAAAAATATATTGAAGGTTTCCATTTTCAGGGGCCTCAGTACAATCCCTTATAACTTGTCAAGTCCATCCTTTAAGCTGAGCGTAGCAAGCAATTTCGTAATATGATCTTTCATTTCCAGCCAGTCAGCGATTACCTGGCAGTACTAACGCATCTTTTAGGCTGGATATTCACGGAAGAAATTGCTCGCTACACTCTGGAATAAACTTGACTGGATCTAAGCTATTGTAATAAGGCCCCAGTATGGCTGTATGACCGCTAGGTGGACCTGATAGCCGCCTTCAACCGAACGCCCTGAAAATATATCTTGTGTGAGAGTTCCAATTCCCGGTCGGTCAATTCAGGAAACGCACTTTTCTGAATTGACTCGGGTCTAGGTGTGCTGGGAGACGCCCTGGCTTATTTCTTTGTGCGGTTCCTCGTAACACAGGGATATTAATTCCTACTTCGAGACCATTACAAATTTACAAGAGGTGTGTTGTCTGGCGCAAAAAAAAACAAAAAAATAAATTGTCTATGCCATGCCTTTTTTTTTTTTTTTTATGTAGGGGTAATGCCTTACGCATACCCGTCCACCGGGGGGCGGACGAGTTATGTCGGACTCTCCACTGGGGGGGACTTCCTATTAAAGGAAACCGCCCAGTGGCCTACCGACTAAAAACCCTACTACTCCCTCTCATCGTCCATAGTGGGGGAGCACGGTAAGTAGCACGAAGCCTTCTACGCGTTCCCCCGGACGGGGCCGGCGGGCCGGAAGCGACCCTACCTTCTAGAGGAGGGGTCGATAGGGACAGCCGAGGGTGTCGAGCCGTCCCTACCAGGCGATGGTGGAGGCCTGTGCAATGCCGGCGCGGGGACCCCCGTACCGCGCGCCAGCTGGCCTCCTCCACGGAGAGGTAGGAGGCGACGAACAGGTGGTCGCCGTTTCCTCCCTCTCGTCTATGCCATGCCTGCGCATGATAATAATGGCGTTTATCAACTTACTTGTAATTATTGAATAATGATGTTATTTTTATATATCTTTTGTAGATTTATCCGAAGTTCACTCTCTTAAGATAAGTACCGATAGTTGTGGACTCAAGAATCATTTCGGTGAAATATCCCCTCAATGACAAAAAAGCCGTCGGGTTGTGTTTGTGTCTACGGCTTGGGTGTTTCCTCTACTGAGTTCCAACTGGAAACACTTGGGCCGGAAGCTTGTTTCCTTAACTGTTCGCATCGCATCGTTAAAGAATCACCGGAACGGTTCAGCTAAAATACCGACAACAAAGTATGAAAAACTAGTCGGCGTTTAAATGGTGGTCCGATGAAAGTCGTAGTGGAATCGATTCGTGTAATTGTCTTACACACGACCAAACGTTGTGTGTATTTTGATTGAATTCACGTTATTGCTACACTGAATGAGCTTAATCACCACGCTTGCTGAATGCAGATAGGATAACTGATAGATAATCTAACTGAGCTAGGTAAGTACGAATGAACTTGACTAGGTACTAGCTGGGATTCAAATCTGGGATGCCGATAATTCTGCTGAGTATCCTAACGCCTTTGAGACATTACATTTGATTATAATCCTTTTCTATTGCCTGGTGTGTACCTAACCACATCGAAGATACTTTATCTAGCCGATTATATTTCTAGCGGATAGAGTATTTTATGACATTAATATAACTAGATACACGTGTACTAAATGATTGTTATAATAACGGTTATTTAAGCGTAATAATTCACAGATGCTTAGGGCTAGGATATTGTTATTATTCATTCATCAGTAAGTTACAGTAAGTCAGTAATTTGAACACAGAATAAAACGTTGTCAGAACCCAGTTTTCTTAAAATGTCCAAAGACCAAACAACTGACAGATAAGAGTAAAAATTATGAATTAGACAGTGGCGTGTTGTTGAAATTTTATTAGTTTCTGCTATGTATCAGCATCTAGCTAAAATTCAGTCAAACTAGTCATAACTAGCGTTGAAAACCCATTATAGTAAGCAAACCATCACGACTATAATAGCGGAAACAAGCAATCACTTTAATTTTACTTTGAGTGATTTCCGGTTCTTTTGACAGTTTTAATTCAAAACATACCTAATGCAGGACAAATACACCATTTTTTTCTGTTCATTTTGTAGGCTGTACTAAACAAACTATATAACTATTAGCCCCAACAATCCAACATACTTAGTAAGTAGCTAGGCTATTAATATTCGATGTCGTTTTTTAGCTAGCATTAAGACTTCATACTCGTATGTTGCTTTATAAGCACTTCTATCTGAAAAACATTATGAAGTATTCATTGAGGAATATTGTAATTTTTTCTTCTCATGTTTATGAAATATGTTTACATTCAAAGTCACTGAATTCTATGAATTCTGAAAGAGATAATAACATTTGCATAATTCCTGTATCTGCTAATTACCTAACGTAGAAACTATTTTAGATTGATCTCTCGAATTTGAATATTTTTTAAAAATAAAATCTAAGAAGTGGAAGGAACCAAGACTTTAGCTGCTGGATATTTAGTAGGTATGTTGTCAAGTTCATGGAAGTAATTGCGATATTATTTATACTTAATAATAATCAAACGTCAGACTTCGAATAAATCAAGACTAAGGCCCGTATTCTAGAATCGTACTCAAGCACTGATCTGTACTTGAGTAGTGATTTCAAAACGTCAGTTCATACAAAAACGTCACTCAGATCTATACTCAAGTACAGATTTTGTTTTAGAATACGGGCCTGATTATCTTAGGTAGTAGGTATAGTAGTTGAAAGATAGTCATCTGTTGTTTAGCGTCGATAGACAATTACAACTTTATTGTATATTTGCTACCTTAATCAATCCTCAATTGTTATTTTTCCTACTTTGTTAAGGTGCTGATAGATTTGAGCATTCACTTGAACTTTCGTTGTTTTTAAATTTATTTGAACCACATTGTGAGTACATAAAAACCAAGCTAACCCATACGAGTATTACTTACAAGGAAATGTTTCTAGAATACTGATCGTATGATTTTACATTACGATGAAATGCTCTAGCGAATGCTCTAGTTTACACCGACCTTAAGAAGTCTACATGCAAATGTTTCTTATTATCCCAGCACTAATTAGGAGATATTTTTTACGTATTATATTCGCAATCGTAAATGCAATATAGTATTATCAGCAAAGGAAGCCGCCATAAACATAGATTTCTAGATTTATGGGAAAGACATTGTACTTTGATGGGAGAATAATATACTGTTGCTGTCACTGAAACTGAAGATTGAGGTCACAAAATAAAGAGTTTACAGAAGGAAAGCTCGCGCCTTTTTCCTAAACTTGCGTGACCGCTCAGGGTTACTGCTATTTTCGCTCTGCATTTTTATTATGAAGTAGGTAGATGACATAACCGGCCAAAAATCAAAATTCATCATGTGAAAAATTGCATCAAGTTCGACAAAAACAAAAACACCAGTGACAGTGCGACTGGCCGCGACACTGATGCTCACCGGTATTGCCTGTAAACTCACTGTGTCTGTGTGCGTGATCAAAATGGAGGGTTTGTTCTCTAAGCGCACATCTGTCAGAGGCGCGGGGCGCCGCAAGCGTAATTTGTGTTGAGGGTATAGCATGGCATTTCCTACTCAAAGCCGCAGATACAATACGGACTCTCATTGATGAGAATGCCATAGCAATTTGCGGACAGCTCTGTAGTTTTTGGCTTTATTGTCTGAAGAACAAATACTATAGGTAATGATAAACTTGAACGATCTTTCATTAATTTAGGTAGGTTTTCGATAGTGTAAATAAACCCGCCCCAAAATAAGCGATAGCGACCAAACAAGCTCATGAGGCAATTATGATGCCAATACCTTTTTTGTTAAATTTTATTTAGTCAGCTGATAAACTACCATTGTCTGTTAGTACTCGTAAGTCACTTACTTGTTACGCTGTCGCAGAAGGCACAGTAAAACTCTGTTGCTTTAATTGGCAAATCTAATTATCGTAACGAGAACTATAACCTCAAGTCTGATTGGCTTTCATGAAATGATAGTATCTACCTAATGGGAGCTAAGATCTCTATCTTCACTTCGTATTAGTAATGTGATTACTAACAGCGGTTTGAGGTATTAAAATAACGGATTTTGCATAATATGTTCCGTTGATGAATTTTTGTCATAATAATAATAATAATATAAAAAAAAAAAAAAAAAAAGCTCGTTGACAGCAGACGTCTTTTAGTTATCATGATTTATCATTTAATATTTTTAGTACATTTTCCATCTCCATTAAAGTGATTTAGGCATTTTATAGTAATATTCAAGTACAGAAATCAATTCCGACAATATTTTACATCATTTCAGCCACAATAAGTAAATTTCAAAAATAAATGTCAAGTGTGACAACTGTCACAATGCCTACACAAATATTTTCCGATATAAAATGTTGATAATATTATGATAACAAGAGCGAGGGCAAGAGGAAGAGCAAATACTGTAAGCGCACGACCAACACCACAGCCCGCTCCGTCGCCCAGCTCGTCGTCGGTGGAGGAGTTTGTTACTCCTCCTGATACCACTGCGAGCTCCAGTTCAAGCGATGAGAGCGGGCCACCGCCGCCACGACCGCCGTGACCACCTGCGCGACGTGGACGACGACCGCTGCCGGCACGCTTGGGGCCTGTGGGGCAGTCTGCCCCACGCGGGGCTCCCGCTACCGGTGGTGTAGTGCGCCGCATGCGATGGACAAACGACATGAATGTCAACTGCATGCGCGCCTATTACGGGTCTACAGAGGGAGGAACCAACCTGTCTGCGTATCGTGACCGGATGCTGCCTCTGTTTCAGGCCCTTGAACCAGCCGTGGCTGTTTCCGCCCAACGACTGTCGGATCAAGTGCGGGCGATTCAGCGTCTACAGATGCTAGATCAGCCTACGCTTGATCGGCTTCGCCTGGAGGCGCTTCCAGTTCGCGCGACCTCTTCCTCGACGCGGGACCCTTCCGACGCGCTGTCACATCCGAGTGCGGTTTTCGACTCGGTTCCGGTAGCGCCTCGGATGGATCCAGATGCTGATGGAGAGGCCAGTGCGAACGCAAGCGTAAGTACTCAGGCCAAAGAGCAACTGAGGAGGGCTTTGGAGAACGCGATTTCAGAATATCGCTGACGACACACGAGTCCCTAGGCCGCGGTTACCACGTTTGCCTACTAATAGACGCAACCTAGCGTTAATGGGAGCCCTGGACGCTTTACTAGCTCCGTTTATAAGGACTAGTGAAAATTTAGTTGATACTCACTCGATTCTGTACTGCGGGGCCATTGCGGCATGCCGTGTTGCTCGTGTCAAGTTTCCGGACTCTGACCGTGCAGTGCGACCTGCCGTCAATGTACCCGCATGGCAAAAGCGAATTGAGCGACGTATTAACACGTTTAGGACTCTCATTGCGAAGCTGGTCTGCTTCAGCCAAGGGAACCATCGCCCTCGGGTCATGCGTTACGTGAACCAAGCCTTTGCTGGGACGGGTATTAGGCCCGAACAGTATATGGCTTGTGTCACGGAACGCATTGACTTTCTGAAGCAGAAGGTCTATGCGTGGGCAAGCCGTATCCGTCGCTACAGAGAACGTGTGGACAGATATGTACAAAAT
The DNA here is from genome assembly GCA_947369235.1 of Udea olivalis. Taxonomy (NCBI): domain Eukaryota; kingdom Metazoa; phylum Arthropoda; class Insecta; order Lepidoptera; family Crambidae; genus Udea; species Udea olivalis. The sequence continues at coordinate 9,309,299 of OX376341.1, read as the reverse complement.
CGCCTTTTCCAAAGTGACCAAAGGAAGGTGTACCGAAACTGGGAAGATACTAACCAACGTGTGAACGACAGTCAGCGGCCGGATGCAAGTGTCATGATTGACTTCTGGCGCAGCATCTGGTCGATGCCAGTCGAGCACACGGAGGGTGACTGGATGCGTACTGTCGAGCATGAATGCGAATCCATCGGAACCATGGAGTCAGTAACTATTGACTCCGAAGACGTTAGTTGTGCAATTCAGACGGCTCAGAACTGGAAAAGTCCTGGCCCGGATGGATTACACAACTTCTGGATCAAGTGGTTTCGATGTTCGCATCCATGCTTGGCAGTGCATTTCCAGGAATCCCTTGAGGTTGGTTCCCTTCCTAGTTTCCTTACTAAAGGTGTCACTTTCCTTTTACACAAATCTGGTAGTACCTCGGAAGCAAAAAACTATAGACCCATCACGTGCTTACCTACCATCTACAAGCTCCTTACGTCCATCCTAGCAAAAAAAATTAACACGCATGTCGTTGCGAACAATGTTTTGGCTCCGGCTCAGAATGGATGTAGGGTTGGGTCCCGAGGTACTAAAGAACTTCTCCTCATAGACACGACCATTTGCCAGCAAGTCCGGCGAGGCAGGAAAGCTCTCTCAACTGCTTGGATTGACTATAAGAAGGCCTATGATTCGGTGCCCCATTCGTGGCTGAGAAGGATCTTGGAGCTGTATAAAATTGATGCAACTCTGAGATCTTTTTTAAGCACATGCATGGGGCAGTGGATCACAGTCCTTTGTCAACCAGGTGGTGGGGATGACTCGCCTGCTCCGCAGGACTTGATAAGGATAGAGCGAGGTATTTTCCAGGGCGATAGTTTGAGTCCTTTGTGGTTTTGTTTGGCTCTGAATCCTCTTAGTACCTTACTAAAGGATTCGGAGCTAGGCTATCGGCTTCGCAGAGGGGGTGAGTTCATCTCTCATTTGTTGTACATGGATGACCTGAAGCTGTTTGCACCAAAACCCCAGGTCTTGATGGAACTGTTAAAAATCACTGAGATTTTTAGCAATGCCATCAAGATGGAGTTCGGTGTAGACAAGTGTGCGGTCATGCATGTACAAAAAGGGAGGGTTGTAGAATCACCGAATTTACAGCTCTCTGAGACGATGACACTCAGATCCCTCTCTGAAGCCGAAACCTACAAATATCTTGGTATGTCAGAGTCATTGGGTGTATCAGTGGGAGACGTCAAGCAATCGGTGAAGGAGCGCTTCTTTAGTCGCCTTACAAAGGTACTCAAGAGTTCTTTGTCAGGTGGCAATAAGGTGCGCGCCTTCAACGGTTGGGTGATGCCTTTACTGATATACTCCTTTGGCATACTAAGATGGACTCAAACCGAGCTGGACGCTCTGGATGTAAGGGTCCGAAAATTGCTCACAACATATCGTATGTTACACCCACGCTCGTCTGTCATGAGACTGTACATCCCGCGGAAGGTGGGGGGTCGTGGTTTTTTAAATGCCAAGAACCTTCATAACCGCGAGGTGTGCAGTCTTAGGAGGTTTTTCCTCAGCAACGAATGTGGGATACATCGCGATGTTGTGGCAGTTGATAAGGGCCTCACGCCGCTCTCCTTGGCAAACGAGAACTGGCGTCAACTACCGGTGCTCACCACCGATGACCGCAAGGAAGTATGGAAGAGCAAGGAGCTGCATGGGAGGTTCTATCGGGCCTTAACAGGACCTGATGTTGACCTCTCCGCATCGGTGAACTGGCTACGTTTCGGGGACCTCTTTGGGGAAACCGAAGGTTTTGTCTGTGCAATTGCTGATGAAGTTATCAAGGTGAATAACTACCGGAAATACATCATGAAGGACGGTACGGTCGACATTTGTCGGGCATGCCGCCGTCCTGGCGAGTCTATTCGCCATGTTATTTCCGGTTGTTCTCACCTTGCTAACGGAGAGTACTTGCATAGGCACAACCTAGTAGCCAGGATTATCCACCAGCAACTTGCTCTTCGATATGACCTTGTCGAATCGGAGGTACCGTACTATAAGTACGCACCGGTGCCAGTTCTTGAAAATGGTCGTGCGTTGCTCTATTGGGATCGCTCTGTCATCACAGACAGGACTATTGTAGCCAATAAGCCTGATATCGTGCTGGTAGACCGATCCCAACGCCGGGCAGTGCTCGTCGATATCACCATCCCGCATGACGATAACCTCGTGAAGGCCGAGAAGGACAAGCTCAGCAAGTACCTGGACTTGGCTCACGAGGTGACCGCCATGTGGGATGTAGATTCGACGATCATTGTCCCGATAGTGGTTTCGGCAAACGGCTTAATAGCGAAGAGCCTCGACCAACACCTCGAGAGGCTTTCGCTTAGCGGCTGGATCAAGGGTCAGATACAGAAGGCGGTACTCTTGGACACGGCACGTATTGTCAGGAGGTTCCTCTCTCTGCAGCCCTAACCACCGGTAGTCTAGGCCTCGCCTGCCCCGCTGCCGGCGGCTCCCTAGGTTAAGATTTTTATGGTATTCTTATAAATCATTGTTTTTGTAACTTTAATCTTAAGTTTTATAATTGTAATTATTTAGTTTTTATAATTATAATTCATAAGTTATTTTTAATGTTATAAATCTCTGTTTTTGTAAGAATACTATACAAATTTTATATCTAAGATTTATACTGAATAAAGAGAATAATAATAATATAATGATATTCATTTATTTCAGACTATGTCCATAATTATTGTTAGTAACAGAAAAAATACGCTTAAAAACTATGTTAGTAAGTACATTATTTAATTAATGAAAAAATCCCTGTGCGTGCAGGTGCATCCAGTGCTTTAATAAGGAGCATGACGACCTATCCCTCATAGCCATCAGGATGCTGTTGGCGCTCTGCCTGACTCTGCTGAGCATTGAAGCCGTCCGCTTCCGGATGATCGCAAAAAAGTCATCCACACGCGCCTCTGCGAACATTAATGACGCGCTGCAAAATCTAGGGAGCCCCATCAGCACCCTGAAGGCGTTATTGTATTGAACGCGGAGAGCGTTATATGTCTTTTGAGTATAACTACACCACAGGCTGCAAGTGTAGAAAGTTTGACAGAACGCCTTAAAAAGAGTGACTTTGACCTCTTGTGTACACTTGGCAAACCTACGAGCAAGCATATTACATCGAACAGCTAACGCTCTCCTTTCTCGTTCAATGTCACAATTATCCGAGAGATCGTCCGTAACAATGTGGCCCAGGTATTTAAATTGTGACACTCTCTTTAACGCCGAACCCAGAAGCGTCACTGGAGGTCCAGTGATCGGCTTTTTACTACCCGACCGAAACACCATAATTTCACTCTTATTAACATTATAGAGGAGTCCATGTTCAAGAGCATACTCCTCACAAATTGAAAGCAATTTGCACAACCCATTTGCCGTTGGACACAGCAGCACCATGTCATCGGCGTAGCTTATATTGTTAACCTTCAGACCGTCAATAGAACACCCGACCCTGGTGCCGCTAAGTCGACAAATGAGCTCGTTCACATAAAGACTAAAAAGTGCAGGAGAAGACAACCCTCCCTGCCTTACTCCACACTCCAGTACGTACTCCTCGGACAATGCTCCAGCCCATCTGACCTGGTTAATCTGGTTACTGTACCAAAACTGAAAAGTGCCTATTAATTCAGGCGGAAATGCTATATCAGTAAGTTTTGACCATAACAATTTGTAATTAACCAAGTCAAACGCTTTGGAAAGGTCTAGAAAGGCAGCATACACTGCTGTTCCTCTCTTAGTATAGTACGTCATAGGTCTCAACCCAGGCGGAGGGCTCGAAGGCATATACGAGTATGTAGGTAGTAGGTAAGGATCACAACCGGCGATCTAATCAAATAAATCCAAAATCAATGTGTTGTGTTGTTTAAGTGTATTGAGGCAAAAACATTAGGTAGGTAGTAATCTTAACAACCGGAAACGTTACTTAATTTGTATATAAGTAGTGTATCAACGTGATAAATCGTTTAACGCTCTTTAACATCACCATTATGTCCTTGGTTTGCGCTTATGAAGCGAAGTCGTATCATGAGCATAATTGCTATACAATCAATCAGATCTAACCAAACAATGCGATGTCAAATAGTTGATTGCTACAAAAACTGTTGTCACACATTTAATAAGAACCTTAACGTCCACTATTAAGCTTATTATATGAAAAGCAATACAACGAGCGCGTCATTGTCGCGTCGTTGTCCCCAACAGACGCTATTAGGGATGTCAATGAGCGAAAAGATAATGATTTTGCTGTGAAAAAGCTGACGCGCCTGTCAAGCCTCGCACTGGGGCCATATTACAATCTCTTATAGCCAGCCAAGTTAATTCTCTAAACTGACGGTAGCGAGCAATTTCGTCAGTAAATATCTTGCTACGCTCAGTTTAAGAAATTAACTTGGTTGGTTATAAGAGATTCTAATATGGCCCCTGGTCTCTTCATTCCGAGCTATCGGAGTGACTCGTTCGCCATTCGCAGATGCTTATCAACGCTCTTCTTTTGTTACACTTTTTGTTCATTAAACACCGAACCCGTTCTGCTACCAGAAGTGCCAGTCACTTCGACAGTTCACTTTTTGGCTTTCAAGCAATTCGCGACGAAATTGGCAGATTCATGCTATGGAGTCCAAGGTCCCAGTGATATATCAATGCGATAATATTGATGTCCTCATTTGAAATGCTTGCAAAATTATCCTGCGATTACAATGTCAACGCATTTTCTTGCTGTTCGAGAAATATGTTTACTTGAATTTATTTAGTTTACAGTCTCATAAATAATATTATACGAGTACCTACTACTGATTAATGCATATGAAACAAAGTTGCGGTTTGTGTCCTACGATAAGTTACTTTAGGTCAGCAGTCAGTAACATTTTAAGTAATTTTCTATTATTACTTTGATTCCATTGAATATATTTCTTTAAACGTTTATGTATGGGTTTCAGTGCGTAATCGTATCGTAAACAGTGGTCAATGCATTAAAAATAAAGTAGAATAAGTAGTAGTGGTTCCATATTAAATTCATTCACATTTCGCGATATCATCTCGCGATGTCAAGTTTTAAATATCTAGGTAATCAAATTTGAAAGGTTCACATTAAAATGTGAATGGAGTACCTACTTCTTTCATTTGGGAATTAATGATATGCTGCCACGAATTTAATAACATTTTTAGGTGCATGCGCGTCTGTTCGATAGAATAGATAATAATATATATTCCCCATAAATTATTCTGCTAATTTTATTGGTCACTAAGCCAATCCAGGTAATATTTTTTATCGGAAAAATAGCGTATTATTAGATTTTATCTTTTAATTAGGCAAATATAATAAAAGTATGGAACGGTTCTGTACATGTTTGTATGTGCTGACTAGGTAAAATCTGATTTTCCTTCTAAGATTTAGAAGAGGTAAAACAAACTATTAAACACTACTCGTTATTAGTATTGGCTTCGTACAGCACAAATAAACGTAATCTTCATACCCTTTTCAATAGATCCAAATATTTGTTTAAAGAGGTATCGTTCTGGAATGTTTATTTTTGATCCTAAGGTTGGTATAAAAGAAATGTAAGGAAGTTTGAAAGGACGTAAGCAAGGCAGTCCCAAACATCTCAGAGCTCCGAGGCAACCTAACTATCAATTTATTATTAAAAGTAATGAAGTATCTTCATTACTAATAGTTTACCTTTAGGCTTATCACGACACGAAGAAGAAGAAGACCTTTAGGCTACGCTTTACCAAGATTCGCAATATTTGATCGACTTTGTTTGAAGATAACAACTAAATTAAAAGATATTTTAGGAAATAAAAAACTGTACAAGTAGGTCAGTGTCTTTAACTAAGGCGACAACTTTTCCAAAACACGATTTAGCATAATTTCACCGATAAAAAAAAACACAAAGAAGTACGTCGACGATTTTTTTGTTTTACTCTCAAATATTCATTATTAACATTTTGCACTTAAAAATATATATATAGATAGGTCTTTGTATATTCTAGGTCGACAACTTTTAAAACTTTTTAATTTGTATAATGTTATTATATATAAATTAATTACACGAAAACAGGAGGAAGCCGCGGTGTTATTCTGTTCGCGCAGAACCAATCAGTGGCCCACCGAATGCTCTATCGGAAGGCGCGCTAAATCCCAGCCTTAAGATGATAATCGCGAAACTAACCGTTTATTGTTCGTTACTAGCCACTCCCTACACCCTACCCTACTTGTCACTAACCGTGATGCGTAAATCTATAGAGCAACGTGTTACAGTTTACAGTAGTGGCAGTATACAGGCGCAAGAAGGACGTGTTCTGCGCTCGCTAACTGCAAAGAACAGCATCCGCATTACATTTTGAAAGGCCATTGTTTAACAGTGGACGTGCTGTAGCGAGGGATGAAATTTGTATATAAAAATTGATTGATCTATTCATATTCTAACTAACTTTTGAGGTTTGATTAAATTATTTGTTTTTCATAGCATATAAATTAACTAGCGTTTGCGTTCGCAAAGTAATTTATTAGGTAAACTGGGTACACCTTGATAAAAATAATGAGCTCTTTTTACAATTACAGAAATCTAAACCACAAATTAACCACCTAACTTTTACATATAGAAGGACTAAGGACTTTTTATTTAATTATTTTATTTTAGTGGCCCATCGATGCTTATCTTTTGATTTCAAAAATTACTGAATCTGACATTTTATTAAATTACTACATCAGATCCAATGCTAAGTCAACTTATAAGAAGCTCGGATCTCTAAAATGAGTGATTTCAGCACCTCACTGGTGTTTGATTACCACTTTTCCGCTAATAAAACCGTCGTTTAGATAATGTTTATTTATAAAATAGGTAATTCTAATGATAGATGTTAGTTGGTATTTCTTTAGCGGTTGATTAATGATAGACGTTAGCTGGTATTTCTTCATCGGTTGATTACTATCTAAATTAACATTTAGACTGGTTATAATATTGAATAAAATTATAGCGCAATAAAAAACAGGCTGACTATCGAAGAATTAACCCATTTCAAAAATGAGTTTATATCATAGCAAAAGCATGCTATTATTACAGAGTAGTTGGGAAATTCTGATTGTATGTAGGTATCCAGAGGTGGATAATGCGGGTAACGCACAGTCAATCAACCGTAAAGGTCATAGCACATTTTCACGGCGTGGCAAGGGCACCGCTTCAACTCGGCATATCGCCTCGTTTTAAATGAGAACGGGCGCGCGGGCGCCGTCCGTTTTTCAACCGACTTCAAAAAAAGGAGGAGGTTCTCAATTCGACTGTTTTTTTTTTATGTTTGTTACCTCATAACTTTCGACTGGGTGAACCGATTATGATCATTTTTTTTATTTGAAAGCTGGTGCTTCTCGAAGGGTCCTTTTTTAATTTGGTCTAGTTCTAGACAGTGGCATCCATGAGAAAACCATATAAGTCTTAAATCTAGATAGACAAAATGCGCGACAAATTGACGACAAATGGACGAATAACTTAATATTACGCCAACCGATTTTAATAATTCTTTATTTATTCGAATACTGATGGTGCCCGTGTGGTCCCATTTTAATTTGGTCCAGTTCTGACAGTGGCATCCACGGGAAATCCATATAAGTCTTAAATCTAGATAGACAAAATGCGCGACAAATGGACGGGTAACTCAATATTACGCCAACCGATTTTGATAATTCTTTTTTTATTTGAAAGCTGATGCTGCCCGTGTGGTCCCATTCTAATTTGGTTCAGTTCTGACAGTGGCATCCATGGGAAATCAATATAAGTCTTAAATCTAGATAAACCATATGCGCGACAAATGGACGAATAACTAATTATCACGCCAACCGATTTCGATGCTTCTTTTTTTATTGGAAAGGATACTTCAAGGGTAGTTTGATGAGTGTTAGGTTCTGATTATGGTATCCATGACAAAGTAACGGAACTCTTCAATTCTTAGGAGCAATTGGACGATACTTTTCGATGTATAAAATAAATAAGAACTATTCACTGAAAATCAAGAAATAAACAAAATTTTTAACAAAAAAAAACCAACTTCATAAGAAACTATTCCAAAACAAAGCACTAAAAAGTAAAGAAATTATTGCGTATTCTTCTAAAACTTATACGATACTATAATGTAGGTACAATTATTGTTATTGTTGGAGTCGGTGTCAGCCAATGTAGGTTTGTAACTACCTACATACATACGTAAACGTGATATGTAAGAAATAGGTATATTGCTAGGTATATTGTAGTGTTTCCTTGGCTGACACAGACTCCAACAATAACAATAATTGTACCTACATTATATTATCGTATAAGTTTTAGAAGAATACGCAATTATTTATTTACTTTTTAGTGCTTTGTTTTGGAATAGTTTTTTTTGAAGTTGTTTTTTTTTGTTAATTTAAATTGACATTGTAAAATATACTATAGTTCACACAATTCAAGGCTCTTATCTGAATGACAAGTAAATAGCCGGGTTGGAGCGGTGCTGTTGCGGTGCCGGGATAATGTGCTATGATCATCACACTGAACTTTGTACCAGCCGGAATTAGATATAAGGACTCAGACCAGACTCTTAGTAACGGTTGAGTTGTGGTTCATATGTGGGTGTCAAAGATAATGATCCAAAATATAAATAATTAGAATGGTAGGTGTCAACTAACAGTTGAGTATTTTTTTTTAATATGGACTTTGATTACAATCGCACCTGATGGTAGTGACAATGTGGTCAATGATGGTACATGTCTGCCCAGTGAATGCCTATTCACTCTTGTCTTGGAGAGACCCAGGTTGTATTTTTCAGGAAAAACATATGCGGGCAGCGATTCCATTCCTTTTCTGTTCGCATTATAAAAGAATAGGTGAAACGCTTCGTGTGGATAACTGGAATATTCAAAACGTGAGGGTGGAAATGTAACAAACATTTTGTTAAAAATTGATATGTATTTAAAATAGTGATAGTGTTTTTTTATAATTATGTTGTAAGTTAAATACAATATTTTATTTGTACAAAAAACTGCAATATCGCAACAGAATAGAATTATTTCTGAATCAACAGTGACACAATTATAGCAAATGATTTTTATTCTCTTAGTCAAATACCACAGGAACACACGACCGATGTCACATAATAACAACTTCATGAATAAGTAGTCATAATTGAAATTTTTATAGTGAATAAGTTTAGAAGCAGCTGCCAATAGCAATTATTTTTGTTGTACCGTACCGTAAATGGCGACTGCAAAGTTATTGTATGTAAATTAAGTGTATTCTCAAGTACATCAAAAAGGTCACTAGTTGGTTTTCCGCAATTGATTACAACGCACTACGATTATCAGTTATCATTTAAAGTTAGTGGCTCCCAATGCGGTTTGAAAATATAATTAAACTACCGAAAACATTAATATTTATCGTACATCGATACTTTTTAATTAAAAACAAAATCAATGTTTTTCTAATTAGTAGAATTAGTTAGACATGATAATGAAAAAACCCTCGGAACCCGGTTACAGTGAATATCGATCATCCCTTAGATGAAGTATATGTGCAAAGTGTTGTCGCGGCGCGGGCTACGGGTTTTTCATGACAGGTAGTAGACGTTATTTTAAGTGGATGATTATCGAAGATCCTAAATGATTAAACATGATGCAATTGTGACAAAAAATACATTTAAAGTATTTCGAAGAATGTGTTTTGCGTTGGTACTTACAACTGAAGTTATTTTCAGTTCCCACATAAGTCTACTTATTGTGGTTAGGTACCGTGACAAAGTTATAATACTCTTCGAAGAATCTTTTGTATTCAGTGATACCTGAATATTAAAGGGGCATTATTAAAATTTTCAGAATTGGGGGACCTTGGGAAGGTCTAACAACATTCAAAGATGTAATTTTACTATTTTTTATTTATTTTAAGCAACGCCATTCGAAGTAATATACTATATAAGTAGAAATAAATTCCAACAATATGAAGTTAAGATATTAACAAACAACACAGTAACTCGTACATTTCGAAAATTTGCCAGCGCTGATGAAGTTATGGACCCTGGGTGTTTGTGGTAGGTACTTTCGTTGTTTCTCGTTTCCATAGCACTGAGAAAAACCTCATTCTGGGAGCACATATAGCTAAAGTATATCGGAGCTGAGATATTAGGTATTGTATTTTTAACTAACTACTCAATACAACTTGATCCATACCAAGGAAAAGGTAAAATAGTGGCATTATTTATATTCTTTAATAACCATGCGAAGCAATTAGGATTCAAAAAGGCTAGTTTTGAATGGCCAGGTGCAATATTAGGCCAATATTGTTCTTGTATTGTGGGTAAAAAGATTTTCAGATGTTTTTCCCATGTAAAGTCTAATATTGACGGTTAAGAATTAATACCTCCTATTTACATATTGACTATTAAAAAAAGATTTTTTGATGTCATTGACGTTAAGGTCGTTTTTAGTGATAGCTCGAATCCACTTCCTAATGCAAAATACTTTACATCTACTGCTTTGTAAACAATTTTATCATAGTGGATACTTAACAACAAACAAAAAACCTTCCTCTCTTATTTCTGCATCCCTTTTAGCAGCTGTAAGGTGAGATTAGCTCCTTAGAGTAACATTTCAGATTATTTTAGTGGAATTATGGCAAAAAATAATACTTTAAGAAATCATATCTCGGCTCCGATATCACTTAGAACAATTCTAACTACTTAAAAATGTTTCTTTATTAGAGTGATATGAAACAGTGATAAAATTATTGCTGGCCGCTAATAAAAAAAATAACGCCACGGGTCCATACAAAGTTACGCAAACCCCTTTTATCTAATTGAAAATACATTATCTTGAAACGTCAAGGTGATTTAGGTATCTACGATACTATGTATCCATTCTTAGTTTTCCTTTAAACCATACTGCACTACTGTTAAATGAGTCGATATACTGATCCATGGACAAATCAAACAGAAATAAGGTCAATCGATTTATGTATGAACAATATCTAGATTTTCTAGGTTGAAAGGTATAAGTCTTAGCAACAATAAATCTCGGAGCTAGATTGAATGACGTTGTGAAATGTTAAGTACGACTGCTACTTACTAAGATTAGATAAAAATGAGAAACTAACGGTTTCCTCATAATATAAAAATATTTGAGTACACGTCCAACTTTTATTTAACAAACAGAAATCAGCTAGATAATGAATATTTTCATTCTATTGTAAAGAAAGGCACTTGTGGTAAAAATAATTGCCAAGAGCCTGCTAATGACAAATGTTTTCTTTTCATATCCTTGCTACTTAAGTTCTTGTATTTATCAGTCAACGGTACGAACCAAGACAACAAGTTCACATTGTGATTAGATCCCAGAACGAACAAATGCATCGCTCAACGAAGTCGATCAAGGTTTGGTTGAACTACACCTTATCATTGATAATAATACTTTTTATTTTGATTTATGATCAGCAATGAAATGAAACCTGTACTGTAATATTTGAAAATAAATGGAACATAGGTACTTTTGAAATGAAATCAAGGAAGACATATATCGAAAATGTTACAATTTAATCTGATGAAAATATGAATATTTTATAATTTAAATATATTTTCAATTTACTGGAAGTCGTTCAAAGTAATAGTTTTTTTACGATCAAATAAAACACTTTCATGCTTTAAGGTTATAAAGTAATTTTCAGTTAACAAAAATGTTTTCGTGTTGACTTAATGTGGGCATATACGTATTTATTGCGATTTTATTCGTTTTTTTAGGTGACTGAAGTGGTGTAGTTTTTTAAGAAGATATTGTGTAATGATAATGATAGTTTCGAGCCTATTGATGATAAGTTGAATAAATTTGATAACAGGTTTACGCATAATAGTTTCTAGACATGATTGAAAGAGTTGTAGGTATATCAGGCAATAGATCGGCTTATCAAGTAAGATATAATTTATTATGTCTTAGTCAAAATATTTTGTGGTACTTCTGTATTGTGATAGCAAGTGAAATACTATTGTCGCGAGTCTTATGTGTTAATGACCTACTTTCAAAAGTTTATTTAAATTGGCTTTTACACTTCATTTGATTAGTCTTTTTTAAAAGATTCATTGGGATTGATGTTTAAAAAGATATAATATACTAGACCAGTTTCATCTGAGAATCAGGCCGGTATCGAACCTGCATCTTCCACTCGCTGAATTCGATTCCAACCTGGGGCCGTAATACCATGTCTTAAAGGCAGTCAAGTTAATTTTCTAAACTAGCGAGCGACTATTATGGTCTTTTATTTTCAGCCTGTCAGCGGTTACCTGTCAATCATGCATCCTCTAGGCCAAATTTTTACTGACGAAATTGCTTACTACCCCCAGTTTAGGAAATGAGCTATAAGAGATGGTAATACGGCCCCAGATTCCTTGAACATTTTGATTTTGTAGTATTATTTTAGACAAAAATATAGCATGGTGAATGAAAACTAACAGAAAACCTTAGGTTCTTCATTATTTTACTGATCACAGCTATCGATTCACGGTATATTTGTGGACCCTCCATCCTCAACAATGATTGTCCTTACGACCATTGTTAGGTGCTCGTAGTACCATGTAGGTAAACCCGACAATCCCGCCAAATTGAACATTTACGCTTCGGACAAATTCGAGTCCATCAATCACTTTTGGAGTGGTTGATGTTTGCATATTATAAGGTTGTGGTATGTGGCCCGGATTTGCAAGGTAGCCTAAACAAACATTATAACGGGATACCATATTTCACAGGGGACGTCTGGTCGGCTTCTGAAGTGTCTTGCAGATGTGACAATATCCCTGCCTTGATAAATTGCAGCTCGTTCATTGTGGGACATTTAATTTACAGTTAACTAACAGTCATCATCACTTAGATTTACTCGTAGTTCTTTTTGCTGTTCCATAGCTAACCAGGGTCACAACTTGTGGGAAATTGATGATCAGGCATTTATGAAACATAAAATTTTAACACATTTTAAACTCATTTAACAATATCTATACCATCTTTTCTAATATTATGAAGAGAAAAGATTTTATCGATTGTTTGTCTTTAATGAAAAGGCTCCGAAACTACTGGACCGATTTTAAACATTCTTTCACCAATATAGAGCTACATTATCAGCGATTGACTTAGGCTATTCTTTTGACGGGAGAAGCAGTAGGTAAAGGTAAATGACAGCTAGTACAAAATAAATAAATAAATATCAGAGCTTGTGCTATGGGTGTCAGAGACTGATAAACATCCTTAAATATTTCTAATTACATGCTTAAATAGAAAATAACACCCAGACACACAACTAACACAAATGTTCGTCACATAAATGTCTGTCGTGGGTGGGGATCGAATTCACGACCTGCAGCTCTTAGAACTTTAAGACACTATAATAAATATTCAATAAGAATTCAAGCAACTAGTGATCGAGAAAAATTAAAAAATATGATCAATGCAAATTATCAAGACAGTTCAGTTCAGTTCAGTTCAGTGCCGGTCGGTATCTTGGGAGCAATGACCGGCATGAAAATAGAAGAAAAAGTTACAGCGTGACAACAAATTAAAGGACACAAATTGAAAATAAAAGCTATTAAGTCAGGGAGGAAACAGAGAACTGATTCAAGATCACAATGAGTAGGTAGGTATTACCTATACCTACATACCGGATGATTATCAAAAGACTTACAAAAACGATAGGTAGGGCATACTCACTCAGTAGGATGTACATACTATCTAAGTAAACATTGAAATTGATTCCATTACCTTTCAAGGTCACCATACAAATCAGTCAAGTCCGTATTCTTTATGAATACCTTAAAATTAAAGTCAAGTTTTTACTCACTGCGTATGCCACTAGTTTCTATAAGTCTGTTGATAATCATCTGGGGGCGATTATTAACAGACCTACAGGCTGGGGGGCTTGCCAAGAGCAACACGCTACTATCGTTTCGACATGTCAAATTTAAAAAACATCGAAATGACATCTAATGTCATTGGGGTGTAGTGGGGTTGCTTTCTGTAAAATGTTACCTAAATTATCTCCGCAGGCACAAGAAGAAGACAACAGTAGTGAGCAAGCCATTTAAGAGTTGAAATGATTTCTTGTTATAGGTATGTTCGCATTGTGTTTTTATAGCCAAATGTCTCATAACAATTTAATAATAGCGATGTTTTCCGCAAATCACGTCTGTCTGACTACTTTTGTAATATCACCTTCTTATGTTTATGTAGCCGCTTAGTGACACAGTGTCTGCACTCTGAATTCAATAGACCGTTTGGACAATGCTTATACCATAATTTATATTTTGCTTGGTGGGCTTATAAGAACAATATGGATTGGTGATTAATCATGCAGGTAATGTAAACCTTTTTAATGTTGATTTCCTTGAAAACGGGTAATTAATCTGCAGACTTAATTAGCCCAAACAGAGGCTAGGAAAGAAAATTGTGTATTTTTGTCATCCGAAAAACATTATTAATTTCATGCAGTTTTTTGTTGCGCTTTGTTGTAGGTACCTATTAGCATTGTGTATATTTATATTTGCTGCTATCCCAATAGAAGTCTTTATGATAATTAGGATCATTATCACGTTTAGTACAGTTCGCTTTCATCGTTAACAGACTAATAAATATTAGTTTACTAATTAATTTTATTCGACTGTGTAATTTATGAATTATTTAAAATCCTAATCCCAGCTCAAGTTGAGCACAGAGTCTGCAAATGATCTATTTGTTTATTCTTCAGTATATATTATTTCTTACTATAAACGTTATCATTTTATGAAAAGTTCGAGCACTGCGTCTGTGTTAAATTTTTTCAAGATTGCTATTTCATAATGCTGAATTAAGTTAATAAGGAAATGGTCACAATCACAGCTTCGTCAGCACACTAGAAGAATTAGATCTTTCAAACATTGTATTTATTTAGCAGGTACTATATATGTGTACGCACTAATAGGTGTAAATACAATATACCCACTCCATGATTTGCACTTTAAGATTACGTGATGATGAGACAGACGTTCATAGTATTTTTAAATATTTCACAACTGGACATCATCCCGGAAATTTACTCTCGTTTATTAAACCCGTAACACTTTTGTGTTTAGCTTCATTAACAAGAAGTGAAACATTGTTTATTTTATAAATAAGTGTGAACAGCGCACAAAACGCCGGTTCGGTGTTGCCGATTTCCGATTTCACGCTCGAAGCCGGCGCTGCGTGAGCGCTTGTTTCTTGGGAAGTTAAATAAAAACAAATTAATACTAACCGCTGAGTGCTGCCGTGTATTCCCTCCATTTTCGACCGGTGGTCATCGTGGCTGCACTCACTTAGGATTAACATTTAGGGTCTGTGGTCCGCACGGAAGGGGCACTGTGTCGGTGCGTGTCGTGCGTCCCGAAGCGCGTGTGTCATGCCGGTCTAATTATATCTGCCACGTGCTGTCCGCGTTTCGCCGCCAGCGCGAATGGTAAAGTCGCACGCTCTACAGACTATGGCGATATCGCTCCCGTTTTGTTGACGGTTTCAGCTGTCAATGTGACGGAGCCGACCGCGCGGGGCGCCCTCGCCTCACTTGTGCGACGCGATACGCTTCTGATATTTGCTTATCATTCTTGGCTGTATAATGCCGCGCTGATAACGTCACAACGCGGCTGTTGATTCATTAACTGTTGCGTACCGAGCTTGCCTTTTATTGTTTTTTTACTACTTACATTGTGTTTTCTAATAACTCACTTAACGCTCGAAGAGAAAGTTAGCGACCTAGAAAAAATATTTAAATAAATGCATTTAAGTACAAGGTCCAACATAAGTAGTATATTGCATTGATTGTAATTTTGTTTAAGGTAGGACTGTTGCATATTCTGGTTTTAAAATCTTTTACATATTTTTTATGTCTTTTAGTTTCTACCAATGTAAGATAGTTTACGTAGCATTAAATTAAATCATCTGTATAAAGTGTTCATGACGTTGCTGTTAGGTCCTGAACTCCTAAGCTAATCCAAAGGTGCTGAGAACAAATCCTAGGTAAAGCAGATTATTTCCGGATTTATCCGAATTCAGCCTTTTTTGTGATTCCGAATGATTCTGCAGTAGGAGAGTAAACTCGCTTACTTTGCTTATATGGCTACCCACCAAAACCATTTCCCTAAATTATAACTGCTTACGACAAGATCTATTGCAGGAACAAATCAAACACTTACAACAGAATGTCCACCAAAATTTTCTGTAACGTAAACTATGATAGTTGACTTCAGAAATTTGTATCCCATTTTCAGTTCCATTTCTAATCACTAGGGGGCACTGTACCGAAATCCCATACAAAAACGTGAACACGGTCAACGCGGACGCTAGCGACTGTCATTGGCAGACATACAGGTAATAAGACCACGTGGACAAAAATAATTTTTTTACTCTAAGTAAGGTAAGTCCAAAGAAAAAAAAGGAACCCAGGTACTCGTACTTCATCCTCCGTCATAAATTTAAAAGTCAACTTTTTTGAGTTGTTTTTTTTGGTAGTCTCCCAAGTTACTTACACTTTTTAAGTTACTTTTATAACTTAGACACCGTTGTCACTTTTACGGCTTAAGTACAGAGATATTTTTTATTCATTTAATCAAATTATTTATATCTACAGCGCAGAGCGGAAGGCACAAACCGCTTCTGGGGCATTATTACAACAAAAGTCCAGTCAAGTTAATTACCTAAACTGAGTGTGGCGAGCAATTCCGTCAGTAAATATCCAGCCTAGAAAACGCGTTGGTGCCAGGACTGCCAGGTTACCGCTGACTGGCTGGAAATGAAAGATCATATTACGAAATTGCTCGCTACGCTCTGTTTAGGGAATGAACTTGACAAATAATAACTTTATAAGGGATTGTAATAAGGCCTCTGTGATCCGGAGGAGTTATTTAATTATTATTGCTTAACATTTGGCGTTCAACACCATTAGCCTGCTCAGCCACGATGGTT
Source organism: Udea olivalis (assembly GCA_947369235.1). Taxonomy (NCBI): domain Eukaryota; kingdom Metazoa; phylum Arthropoda; class Insecta; order Lepidoptera; family Crambidae; genus Udea; species Udea olivalis. The sequence continues at coordinate 9,292,294 of OX376341.1, read as the reverse complement.
ACTTCTTCTATAAATTTAACCATTGTTTCGGATAATTAGCGATTTATTCCGTAGGCTAATGTTTTACCCTCTTATTCATAAACACTTAAAAAGTGCTCCAATGGTTGGTTAACACATTAACTTTCCCCAAGCTGTCATAGCCATAAGGCTTTTCCAACAGAGATGTGGATGTGCAGGCTAAGCTGCGAAACTATTAAATCGTTTCCACTGATGCCACGTAACGGAGGGAGTAAGATGTGCATCGAACATGGCCTGCCGCAAGGTTGCTGTGGTAGGTAGATGCGTAGCTCGAACTACGCGACAGTAGTGAAGACACGCACAGCATGCACGCCTCCAAAGCACGCATCCACAGCACGCATATAATAAATAAATAAATATCTGGGACAATTCACACCAAGATCATCTGACCCCAAACTAAGCAGAGCTTGTAATATGGGCGTCAGAGACTGATAAACATACTTAAATATTTCTAAATACATACTTAAATAGATAATAACACCCAGACACACATAAATACAAATGTTCGTCACACAAATATTTGTCATGGGTGGGGATCGAACCCACGACCTCCGGCGCTAAAGGCAGGATCGCTGCCATTGCGCCAACAGGCCAGTCAAATAAAAACATACCTTTGTAGAACCCGTTTCCACCAGTTCAATGGACCAATGAATATGATTGGTCGATATTAGGCACATCCTTAGCAACGTAGCATATCACATCTCTGGTGGAATAGCACGCTCAAAAGGGAAATGACAGATGGCAGGTAAGAGGAACCACTATGATAAAGAACTAAAGTGCTCAGCCACTTCTGTTGCTTACCGTTCCTTCATTTTTATTAATTAATTAAGTCGATGCCTACTTTGATTATTATTATTCCTGAATCTGTTTCGCTACAAGATGCGCATACGTGTCTTGAACACAAGTTTAGTGAGGCTTAAATTTACCTCAACTTTTTTAAAGTTCTAGTGCATGTTTTATAACAGGTACAACATATTTTTATGTAGCATGTCCTCTGAGTAACCGATTATGTAAGTGACCAAGTGCATTCGCTGGTGGTCAACCGCTGATCGCTGTCACGGTCATCGTAATTACATCCTGTCATACGAGACGATAAAACAGAGGCTAATAATAGCATTCACTTTGTAAAAAGTATTTACTTCATACAAGCTTTCAATTTATTTAAAAGTTTTTTGGTTTGTCTTAGATATTTATTTATTTATATTTTATCTACATATTGATAGAACCTCTTTCATATTTATATGTAAACTTGCAGACCCGGCAGACGTTGGCCTGCCCGAAAAAGCAGCATCACCTATCGGGTCCAATTGTGTTTTCAAACCAACCCCTTGAAAATTCATAGAAAATTTCATCCAACTCGGTCCAGCCGTTTAATTGGGTGACAAACACACGTACATAATAATTATATTTTACATGAATGCGTCACCGTTAAAATTGAGCTTACCTTACAGCTTAAAGCCAATCCATTAAGCTACTACTTCTCTTTCTACTGTAATTTCCAGGACACCGTCATTTTGAAGTGCCCTTGAGTTACTTTTCGGAATTCAGGGAAGCTTTTTTTAACTTGAATATGTAATTGTTTTGTATCATCATTCCCTTTTTGTTGTTAATTATAATTTCTATGATACAGTATGTACTGCAAATATGGACAGTTAAAACAATCAACCTGCCCCACAGATGTTAAGGGTTCTTTAAAATGTTTTTTAGGTACTATGACTCAGAAAAAATATAAATGAGAAGTCATAAAAAGCCAGGGCAGGTCTATCTGACACTGACATTATACTGAACATGATAAATGTTTGTTAGTCATGTAAATTGTTTTAATGTGTCATATCATAATTTAAATAAATAAATAAAATAAAAATAAATATCTGGGACAATTTACACCAAGATCATCTGACCCCAAACTAAGCAGAGCTTGTACTATGGGCGTCAGAGACCGACATTTAATAAACTTTGACCGGTTTCCCGGTGTTCTATTAAAAGATGTTAAAAGGTGTTTTTTGAAGTCATAATTAAATGAACCCATATTAAACGCGTGCTGTGCGCACTCAATGACTTTACAAGGCAATTTAAGGTGAAATAAGGATCAATTAACGGAAGTTCAAAGTAAATGAGCGTTTATTGCAGAACAATAAACGAGTAAGTTATTGAGGAAACTCTTTAAAGGTTCGGTGAAGGACCAGGGTAGTTGATTGTTATTTGTGAACTGAAATTTCAGAGTGAATCCATATTAGAACAATAGCAATAATTACAAATGAAATGTCAAGTTATGAGAATTTTATTAAATTTAAAAAAGGCGTTATTGAAGTCATAACATTAAATTAAAATCATTCAATTACCGAAAATTAGTAGAGCTAGTATTAGGTGAGCTGTTATTGCTTTTAACTTGCATATGTATATCACGTGTATACACAGCCCTAATTTTGAGCTAGGGCATGTCTACACTAGTGTACCTACACTGTACTCTTTGTAAGTATTACAGGTTAGCTACGATTTGAAGGTCCCTTAACTTTTCAGTGACAATTCAGTATTCAAGAGGCTGAAAACCAAGCTCGAGAAGCTCTGCTTTCACTTTTGGGGTCAAACGACTTGCATGGTGTCCCGTAGATATTTATTTACGTTTATTAAACCAACTAACTGCGTAGTTACAACTATGACTATTTGGTAAAGTCATTTATGACATCATGGTTAAATGGTAATCGAATAAACTGGTCTAAACTCCAGGCAAAAGTCGGTCAAGAAGATACTAAAATGATTTGTTAGTGAATGAAGGTTGTGTTTTCGATATAGGTCAGGAAAGGAATGTCGATTTTACTTCCAAGGGAGTGCCTAATGCATACCTACTGATGAAATACTGTTCAGTAATTTATTACTTCGTACACGTGAAGACGATCCCCTCCCAGGACAAACATCCAACTATTTTAGGTACCTATACATTTATTTGCGATTTTGAGTATATCTGGCAGTCTTTGACACCCCTTTGAAGCTCCCCTTAATCTGGGATCAGAGGATCTTAGTGTAGATGTCCCAGATGTTTTTTTTATTTTATAGCAAGCAATGTAGCACTGTCGGTCACCCTGCGTCGTCTTCTTTGATTTGCGACGATATTTTGTAAGCTTTTCACCATGTAACAGAATAAACCATTGGTGTATGTTTCTTGGCCTTAGCTTTTCTAATATTTAGTAAGGCCGTTAATACATTTTGTAATTTATATTGTACATATTGTACATGTCCGTAATGATAAGCGCGATTAATCGCACAATAAAAGACACAAAACATCCAATCGATCCCTTAAAAAATAGGCGATAGCAAACGTTGCGAAAGTAATAAACTAAGTAGCAATAAAACCCAGGACCAAATACCTTTCTGCGTGCCTACTTTCTTGCCAGATGCTTCAATTTTACAACTAGAAATATTTCTCAAGTTTACGAGCGATTCCCTGACGTTACTGCTTTCTTTGTCTCTGGCCCATACATTTTAGGGCGGTCGGGATTGGCCATTCATAGATTTTATTGAACGACATATATCTAGTGACAAATCCGTAAAGATCTGATAAACTTCTGACATTTTCATGTAACTATAGGGAGAGTCTACACTGTCTACAAAACAGTATGTCAGAAATGCAGGTTTGTAAATTCACTTGTTTTTATCAGTGGATTGGAAGATTGACTACTTTGTCAGACCGGACTAGGTATTTTTCACACCGTTTAGCTTGTATCTACACGCCATCTGCAACTCATCTTGAAAGATGCGTTGCAACAACTAATTTGATTGGATTGATTGGACTCCATATCATACCATTGCAATGGTAGTCAATGGTAACAGTTTCCCTTAGTCTGGAAAGAAAGAAAGAAAATATTATTAAGTTTCTTTCTTGAGGAATAAAGTTTGCGTCATCTTCTAGTCCGCTCCGAAGTTGTCCTGAGTCACACATTTCTATTTTTTCCTATGAAAAAAAGGTAATTCAATTCATTTATTCAAAAGTCCACAAAAGGACCAGTTACAAATTATTACTTAATCATTATTACAAATCCATAAAATTACAAATGACAAGTAGACCAGGTACTTAATCACAATCTAAAACAATAATGTACCATGTTAGAGTGATACACGTACTGGCAGTCAAACCGACGCGCGGAGAATGCTATTCGGGCTGACCCGCACCAGCACCAACCAGGTGCACCGCTTGCGCATGGTTGTATAAAAACAATCAACTCGCGCCCTAGCGAACATCCCTGAGCTAGAAGACTGAAGCGATCTACCTACCTACATGTATTTAAAATCGGTTTGTGTAATCGAAGTGATACTTTTTCTATGACGTATGGCTTTTCTGAGATATACTCGTACATGCCTATACGCTATGTCATGCCATACCACATTCAGCCAGTGCCAATAGAATATCCAAATAAATAACAATTTGTGTTATTTCTTAGCATGGGTTTTTGTTCATCAGAAGATTTCCTTTTAAGGCGTACCTAAGTATTCGTACTTTTTCGTAAGCACATTGTATCGACAGTGTGAATTCAAAGAAAACAAGACGTAGGTAGTTGGAAGTTTCCGTGTTTGGAAATGGTCTTGAATGCTGAGAGGACGGTCGTCCCCCGGGATACCGTGAAGACTAGCTTCAGAGAATCGGTCTGTTTTGAATGGGAATCTTTGTGTACATACTACCTTACGTACCTAACCGTACTATTCATTCCGGCAAAGGAGAAATGTTCAAGAAAATCAAATTGGTGTAAGCTCGGTCGCAATTTATTTTATAGGTCAGAGCCCCTGTCTGAAGGTTGCATAAACCCTAGATCCATTTATTTTTTACGACTCAAGTTCAGCTTCGAAAATTTATAGCGAACAATCTAAATTCTATTAGTGCTTGCATTCAGGCATTGGGTTGACCAGGGCCGTGGTTCTCTGCGTTTCTCGACAGTGAGTTTATCGTTGATAATCCATTTAATAGGTATCACATAGGTTACATATTTTAATCGTTTATTTATTTATTTTAACAACATTTCACTGCCATTGCAGGTAGGTTTTAATGCGACAGCGAAGTAAGTAAGCGTAGATTTTAATGATGTTTCGCAGTTACAAATGCCGGAGACAAAGCTCGTAAAATGGCACGGTAAATCTTAAAAACGCTGTGTTAGCCTTTTCTATCAAAACGTATGTATAGTAGGCATTCGGGCTGGGGGGTTTTGGTTTTTGGTGATATGAGTAAAAAAAAAAATTAAAGAAAATACCTACGTTTTAAAAAAATGTGTGAAGACGTTAACTACTAAAGAATTATTTTTTGGTGAAAATTACAAAATAAGTAGACTTTTTATACGACGGCTTATATTGTGATATTATAGCTCATTATTTAAAGACTCACACAATCATAAATACTTCTTAATACACACTAAAATTGATATAGCAACTTGACATGTCTTGAAATGCTCCCATAAATGTTACTTCTAGGAGAAGATTAATAAGAAAATTTTAGGATATATCAGTATGCTCCTGAAATACTCCTAATTGCGTTTCTTCATTCACTTGTTAGTGAGTGTGGTGTGAGTGATTTGTATGTTCAGACGCACAAAAAGTGTCCAATTTAGTAAGTCTGCCTTGGTAAAACAAAATGCGAGGTATTCTCTCTTCTTCTTCACTTTCGTTTTCGTATTTCGTATGAACTGATCAAGTGCACTATCTGTCTCAATTCCCAATTTCCACCGTTTTAATTTAACTTTTACTACTGTTACGCGTTTGTGTGTGCCCAGCTGCTTAAGGTTACTCCTCGTCCTGCAATCTAGCTCAGCTGCCCACCCAACGATAAAGTCGATGCGAGGTAACCGAGGCGGGAAATCGGTAGGTCCAGCTTGGCCTATACTTAGTACCGTCCAAAGTGCTTCAATCACTGTAAGTAGGTAAGGTAAGTAGCTTTAATCAGCTGTTTGGTTGTAACGTACTTTTGCCTATAATTTTGTAACCGTTATTCTCGCATTCGTCTTATTTTTTTTTGTTTGAAATTACAGTCCATTCCCCGTCAAAGAGATTATCAAGAAACAAAGACCAATCGTTAGTTTACCTGAAAACATTGAGCAAACAATATAAGTTAGTACCTAGTTCACGAACATCTTATCAGACTCAACAACATTCTCATCTCGTTTTATGCAAACCAGAAATCTTATGAAATAGTTGTAGGTTCTTTGCTGCTCCTCTAGAGGAGATATTCTATAGCTCACTTCAAGATTTTGCAAAGGTATATGTTTGGGAAGTATATTTTTTTCATTTATGATATTAATCTGAAGTTGGTGTAAAAATTAAATTATAGGACATTTAAAGGCATGAAGTAAAATAATAGTCAAAAACTTTCCCAACTTGGATATGGTGATAACAAATATGGTGTCCTGACACTACACTACACTCACTCAGTTTTGACCGTCTACGTACATTAATATATTCTATTGCGAAATAAAGTTGTTTAATTTTATCAGTTCGTACCTTGATATTAGGGATGGTTTTGCAATAATTTGGAGATCATTTAGGTTTTAACTGTGAACACTTGAAAAGCTCAACAATCATTCTTACAGTACATTCTAATGCTAGTACAATGCTTTTGTAATGCAATTAACATCTTCATTGTCAATAACATTGATAATATAATGCTTCTGTAATGCGTTTGGTAACTTCATTGACCATAGTCATGCTTCTTTGATGCGATTGGTCCATTCGTTGACCACAATAATGCTTAAATAATGAGAATGTAATGCAATTAAACAACTATGTGAACCTTTATAGAGTCCAAAGCTGGATAATTTGTGCCCAAATAAGCGTTACAGTAGCACTATGGACGTTTATAATGCTATTGTAAAACTAACTCAAAATGCGAAAACGATACAATGATGCTGTAGGTCGGCCGTAATACTGCTTTGACGTGTTACTTGGGTTAGAAGTTGCCAGTTAAACGAACGTCACTGAATTTTAAATGATATATTTTTAATTAATGTTTTATCCGAGTATAACTTGAACTAGTTATTTTTGTACCTGACCCCAAATTAGGCTGAGCTTGTACTATGGGTGTCAGAGACTGATAAACATACTTACTACAATATTTCTAAATACATACTTAAATAGATAATAAAACCCAGGCACACAACAAACACAAATGTTCATCACACTGTCGTCACATAAGTGTTTGTCATGGGTGGTGATCGAACCTATGACCTACGGCACTAAAGGCAGGATCGCTACCATTGCACCAACAGGCCAGTCATTATCATATCACCATTATAAAGTAAAGTTATTGACTAAAATGCTACATGTTAGTTCTAATACGAGTGTTTATGATCATTGCCATGGTCTTCATAGCTTGAATCCGTTAGGAATTTAAATACATAATGCCTTGCGTAATGGTATAAACTATAAACCTTATTTCAATTGCATCGAGGCAAACCGCTAGATAAGCTGCTTGTGCCGCTACAAAATAAAAGCAAACTCAAAAACGCTTGCATAAAAATTAGGCCGAACCACCCTCAAACCCCCTTCACACCCGTTTTTAGTTTCCCCGGGGAAGCGATATACCAACCTATGCTAATCCAGAAGTGTAGGTTCAATTTGTATGCAAAATTTTATTCAAACAAGCCCCCAATCTGTCGAAACCCGATTTGTAACATGTCATCATTTTTTCGATAGCAGTTTCAAAATTCAAATATTTATTTTGTATATTTGCGCAGGGTTTTCATAAATATTTAGATAATATAATATGCTGCTATTGGGTCATGTTCTGATAGCAGAAAAACATTTTATCTTAAAATCAACAGTTACAGCAAATAATATCATTTTGAAACCACGATGTCATGGGACCATGTAACACCATCTAAGAGTATTTTTTTATTTATGAGTCTCGTAAAACTTTATTAAAAATGAAAAAAATAAGATATATAATTTTAATTAAAAAAATATGTCTTCTGTATCTACATAAAATATAAATTTTGAATTTATCGCTTGTGTTCCCATACGCCAGTGTTTCAGCCCTTGAACCGCCCTTAGTTTGATGGCGCAGATATGCTATTATAGCTGCGCCATAGTCATTTAAACAATTTAGATGTTAAATCAAACAAGCTCCAGTTCTCACATAGTTACAACAATGTAACATTTCTCAAAAAAAGCGATTCAATTCAAAAAGTTGTTCGATCCCTAATAATATTATATTAATCTAAATGTCTCAATAATCGTTCGATTTGGGATGTTTGAGTAAGAAACAGTAAACTTGGAACAAGTAAGTACAATTACTTAACAAGAAAAGCGATAATAACTAATCAAAGAAGAAGTATTCGATAAAGGAATTAGAAAGTGCTGTAAAAGTTTTCCCGGAGTATTCCATTAATATAGATGAAGTTTTTTGTGTACCAGACGGCTATAAAAGAACTCGACGATAAACCTTCTGGGTGGAAAAAAACGCGCACTGAATCCGTGGAAAGGACTATTATAACACTACTTATAATGTCCTTTTATTTAGAAAGTTTTGAAGTTTTACATAACTTAAGGATCGAACCATTTTTTGTTGAATTTTTCATTTTGTTCAATCAAGGTTAAGCATTGTTTTTGAAATTATGAACAATACTTGGTGGTTATTGTAACTTATTTGACGATTTGAAAGTACCTACTGTAAAAGTGTATTTGAATTAAGGTATTTGAGTTTGAGTTTTTGTATATACTTGCGATATGTATATGTGAATTCATTTGTTTATATGAATTATTTGTGTGAAACGCAATGTTTTATGTCATTAGTTAAAGTGGTATATGGGTAGTAAAAAAGAGAAGCGAGATATAGAAAATATTGCGAAAGAGAAACAGTTGTAAGTATTCAAATAATAGGAATGTTGCGGTGAATAAATTCTTTATTTTGTGAATAATACAATGTTGATTAATAGTTATTAATATTGTATTGTCATAGTATTTCAGCAGAGTGACAGCATTATTTACGTCATGGTCCTCAGCAACCCCTATGGCTCTGATAACATTTTTGTTCAACCAACGCAATTGTCCATCACGTGTACTCAATTAGTTCACTTTTAAAAAACACTGTACCTTTGCAGGTTACAGCGTACAATTATTTCAATTTGGGGCTGCTGGAGAGCATCTCCCCAGCAACCCCATATTTAAATTTAAGGTAATTCTAGGCAAATACTAAGAATTCAGTAATTGATTGGTTATTGATGTACTGTTGCTCAAATAGGGGTAAATATATAGGTTTTGGATATGTCGCCGAAAGTACAATGTTCCTCACCAATGCTTCTTTGTTTTCCTAATTTCCTAAGCTATTGTTTGTCTTATGTTTTTTAAAATTTAGTCCATAATCAATATTGTGATATTTAGACAGATTTGGGTGTGATGACTTAACTTAATTTAGACAAATATATATTTTCAATGGGTTTGTTTGATACATATGTTAATGTTTAAACATATTAAAAAACCCAATTGTTCTTTTTTAATTTGTATAAAAGAAACTAAGTATAGGTATCATTTTATGATTATGAAACGTTAATGATAATGGAAAAATCACAATGTTAAGTTTATCCATAAAATAAAATGTATTTTCATACTTAATTACACATTTTCTAATCTGATTGGTGTTATTTTATTTAAATACTAGGTAGGTATGTGTTAAAACCATACAACTACATAATATTTGTGTAATGCTTGAAATAAAATTTGCTATTTTTGTAACTTAAGCGCTGTTATTAATTCAGATAAATACAGTTTCTTAAATGAAACTCAGTAACTAGAATGGTTTTACCCCTATTTGAGCAACAGTGCATTTTATTAATAACCAATCACTTACTGAATTCTCATTATTTGCCTAGAACTACCTTAAATTTCAATATGGGGTTGCTGGGGAGATGCTCTCCAGCAGCCCCAAATTGAAATAATTGTACGCTGTAACCTGCAAAGGTACAGTTTTTTTAAATGTTAAATAATTGAGTACAAGTGGTGGACAATGGCGTTGGTTGAACAAACATGTTATCAGAGCCATAGGGGTTGCTGAGGAGCATTAACTATTGACTATTGTAATTAACTTTCTAACAAATTTCACTTAAAACCGCAGTTTCTCGTTACGTATGAATTGTGAATTTTTCCACATTACGGGCCACATGTGTTGCCATAAGAAACAATTTATGATTTTTGCGGAGTGTTACTAATTAAGTGTCATGTAAGGAGTGGGTTACACAGGAATCATGAGAGATCGCTTTATAGCGATAAGACCACCTAAATTGTACATTTTATATCTACTTACTGTATAACTTGTTGGCATTGTTTGTTTGTGCAATAAAGCTTATTTATCTTATCTTATTTATCTTATCATTTCCATTTGATATAAGTTACATAATATATTTAGACGACCTAAATTAGTCCAAGAAACCTCTTAGTACCTAAGATGTAGCCCCACCGAAAACGTCAGTGTCCGATATCGTGGTCAGTAAAAAACCACAATATTTCACAAAAACATTAGTACTTAATACGTAGTTCACACTATAAGTTTTTCGTCGCTTAAAAAAACATGTTTTAGGGAAAATATTATGTTTATTGCTTTTCAAAATACTCTCCCCCTACATTTTAAACATTTATTCATGCGATCGAACCATTTTTTAAAACAGGAGGACCACAGATCTGAAGGCATGTTTTCTACGTGCTGATTGAACGCTATTACTGCCTCTTCGGAGTTGGTAAAAGTGAATCTCTCATCAAATCTTTGATTTTGGGGAAAATACAGAAATCACCGGGTGCTAGGTCGGGGCCATGCGCAGGATGGGTGACGAGTTGTACTTTTTCGGAAGCTAAAAATGACTTTGTTTTGTTGGCCGTGTGTGAAGAAGCGTTGTCAAGATGTAGGAGAACCCGGCTTTTGGGTCGTCTTTCGTGAACTTTTTTATCACCCTGGGTAAACAAATGGTAGAATATACCGGCATTAACACTCTTATGATCTTCAAGTTGAATTGTCCAGATAGGACCCGTAGCTGAGAAAAAAAACGCGATCATTTTTTTACCAACGTTTCTCGCCTGCCTCACTTTTATTGGCCTGTTCTTATTTTCAAACACCCATTCACAAGATTGCTGTTTTTTTTCGGGTTCAGAACAAAAAATCCACGTTTCGTCTCCTGTGATAATGTCATCATTGTCACAGGAGACGAAACGTGAATTTTAAACATATTAACGACCACGGACATTCTATTGCTATTTATGAAAACAGCAATAGAATGATTATATTGCTATTTATGAAAACAGCAATAGAATGTCCGTGGTCGTACTTCAGTAGCATCTGTGAGCACCATTCCACGCGAGCCCGCTTCTGCTCCGCTGTCAGTTCATGAGGGATCCAACGACAACAAAGTTGCCGAACTTTAAATTCTTCGTGTAAAATTTTCTGAATTTGGCTCATACCAATCCCCAATAGTCCTCGAATTGTCTCATAGGTAATCCGCGGGTTTTCTTCAATTAGCCACTTAACAGTAGCCACATTATTTTCGCTGACGGCAGTTGAAGGCCGCCCTACACGAAATTCGTCATGTAAAGAAACTCGACCTCTCTCAAGTCAATTCAGCAAACCATTGCCTTACGGTGCTCAAACAAGGTGCTTTTCTCCCAAAAGCATTTTGAAGACGAGCAGCACAGTCTTGTGGAGAGAGAAATTTTTTTAAATCATAAAAAATCATCGCTCTAAAATCTTTTCGACTTAATTCCATTTTCGTTGCATACGAAAGAGAACTTTGATGTGTGATAAAAAACAATTGACAAATGATTTCCCGCCAACTGTTTTTTTATTACTAAGAAGGTTGCAACGTTTAAAAAAATATAACATTCGAAATTCAAATAGTTCCGATTAGCTAGAAGTGCAAAACTTTTAGTGTGCCCCATGTAGTAGTAGTAAAATACTCTTTGTTCGATGCTACTTCTAAGTCCGCACCCTACCATTTCTGGCAATGGATTTCAAAATCAGGTAGATAATTTATCACTTTTTCACTTCTCATGCTCTAAAAGTACGCCAATATAGCCCTACGAAGCGTGACTGAAGTGACCACTTCAGTCCCTAGGGAGTAAAAAGTAATTAGTTTTTTAATTTCCTTCATGTGACATAGACAAACTTAAACAGCCAGTAAATATACTATTATCTGTGGAGTGTGGACGAACCATCTTCATTGCGAAAATGTTGAGAGTTTTAGTTTCGTGGTTTGTCCGCAAAGAAGGTGGCGCCATGTGTTTCAAATTGTTAATCTGTGACTGGTTTAGGAAAAAAAACTGACCGCGTAAATTTCAGTATTTTTGTGGAGTTTAAATTTGTTCGGTTTTAAATAAATTTATTAAGAATTTCCTGTGACGGTTAAGAGTTTGACGTCGAGCAAAGAGCAAAAGACATTATAAAAAGTAAATTTGTGATTTTTATATTATTAAGTAATATTTATTAAATGTTTTTGGACTAAATTTACTATTAAGCTTTGAACCGCTATTTGAAGCCCATAAACATATTTGAGAGTAGCGAACTTGACTTCCGGTAACGGTTCGGTTGTAGAACTCACATAGACTTGCTTAATAATTTACAACATTTTAATTCTGAAGATTGGGACAATGTGCGATACGCAGATGTCCAAAAACAGTATTGTTCTTTTCCCGGGTATACATATCTAGAAAGTAACGACGAGTTTAAGGCTTATGATAAAAATAATTCTCTGGCACTAATTGAACGGGGTTTTGCAGCAATAACTCATGCCTTAGTGAAGCAAAACGAAGCTGCTCAAGATGGCTTTAAGACTTTAATAGAGTGGGTTAGTTCATCTGGGGAAATATCTATTCAATCTTTACAGGAAAAGATCAGTGAAATTTTTGTTAATGGAAGCTTTCAAACGATTAGTGGGGATGTATTGCAAATGGCCTGTGGCCACAGGTCTGAGATTATTCAACAGAGGCGAGATGTTTTATTACGCTCTGTAAAAGACAGTTTTCTAAAATCGAAGTTGCGTAAAATACCTCCATCTTGTGAAAATTTGTTTCAAAAAGAATTGTTTACTACCACTATTGAAAAATCTGGCGGTTTATCAAAGTGCTTTTGGCCGCCCCGGGCGCCATCATCACAAAATAAAGTTGCTGCGCAAGCACAACCACAACAGCAGACGTGGGCCCCGCCCAGTTATGCTTCTAATCATAATAACAATAAAGGGACATTGAACCCACAGTTCAGTTTTGTAAGCAGAAATCTACCGCAAAACATCGGGTATCCTTACCAATTTCAAGGGCGCGACTTGGTTCAGCCGCCATTATGACAATCTGCCAATGTTCGGCCTCCTCGGTCGACTTGTCAGAATAATGAAGTCTACATGCGGGCCAGCAGAGGCCAGTTCCGTAGTTCAAATCAACCCCGAGGACAGACTCGAAGGAGATATTGACTCGAACAGTTTTCAAGCCGGCCAATTAAAGAAATTTGTCAGCCGTTGGGTAGATTTCGAGGCTCCGAGTTCATTGATAAATGTCATACAGAATTTTCGTATCCCCTTGTTTCGAAAACCACCATTAGTGACTCCAAACTTAAGAAAAAGTCGTTTACACACACGTACATCCCCTCAAATGGCAAAAGTTATAAATCAAATGTTAGAAATGAAGGTTTTGGAGCCAGTAAAGTCGAGTCCAAGCTTTGTCTCTCAGATTTTTCTTATTCCCAAGAACGACGGGACTGTGCGCCCAATTTTCAATTTAAAAAATCTGAACAAATACGTAAAGTTGAGCAAATTTCGTCTAATAAATATTCAGAAAGTAGCAGGTTTCTTACAACCCCAGGATTGGTTGATCAAAATAGATTTGGCAAATGCTTACTTTCACCTTTCCATTTCAAAGCCTCACAGGTGCTTTCTCCGGTTGGTATACGAGCAAAAACTTTACCAAATGACATGCCTCCCGTTTGGTCTAGCGTGCGCTCCAAAAATCTTTGCTTCTCTGACCAATTTTGTAGCTCAAAAGTTGAGAGACAAGGGCATACGTATAATTCTTTATTTGGATGATTTCTTACTGGCCCATCAGGATCCCTGTATATTGATGGCTCAGACAGAAGAAACCTTACTTACTTTAGAATACCTAGGTTGGGAAATAAACTACCCGAAATCTGTATTAACGCCTCAAAGAGCGGCTCTGTATCTAGGCATTGTTTGGAATCCACATACAAACCAAAAATATCTTCCCAAAGAAAAGTGCAAAAACATTCTAAAGAAATTACAAGTATTGATGAAGAGAAAAACGGCCAACTTAAACGAGGTTCAGAGCATAGTAGGGTCACTCAATTTCGCAAGCTTTCCTGTTCCCAGGGGACGATTACACCATCGAGCCCTTCTGAAACATTGTCAACAATTAATGCACAAAAACAGTCTGTCCCGCTATACACTACCGGCAGCTGTGTTGAGAGAATTAGCATGGTGGCAGGTCAACCTAGACAAACATTCTCCAGTTCATTATCCACCTCCAACACATTTTTTGGTAACCGATGCCTCGAATCTAGCCTGGGGCGCACAACTCAACAGCTTGAATCTGGCAGGCCTATGGACTCCCGAGGAAATGAAATTACATTCCAACCATCGAGAGATGTTAGCCGTCTGGCACGCCCTCAAAGATCGCGCTCAACACCTGGCCGATTCTTCACTGTTAATTCAAAGCGACAATCGAACAGTAGTAGCATACCTACGAAACGAGGGGGGCATGAAATCAGTGTTTCTCATGGATTTGACATACCATATACTTCACCTTCTAGACTCGTACAACATACACATGGAAATATATTACTTGGTCGTTACAACAGCGAGGCCGACCACTTGTCTCGGCTAGCCAGCCCACCAGAATGGCATCTGTTGCCGCAAGTAATGAACCTAATCTTTACGAAGTTCGGTCACCCTGTAATCGACCTTTTCGCCTCGAGGAAAGCTCATGTGGTCCCGGTTTATTGCTCTCGGGACCTAACAGATCAACAAGCTTACATACACGATGCTTTCAGCCATGCGTGGGATTATTCCCTAGCATGGGTATTTCCACCACCATACCTAATGCCACGCGTGTTACAGCACTTAAACAGGGCAAAGGGCATGTTCCTAGTAGTGGCTCCGCGTTGGATGAAAGTTTTTTGGAGGCCCGACCTCAAGAATCGAGCCTTAGGCCCACCGTTTACGATTCAACATTTAACACAAGTACTAATCGATGCATCGACAGGCCAAACCCCCAAGATGACCTCGGATATGGTCCTGGAGGTATGGATATGTGGGGGTGGAGTAATAGTTTGATAGACTGGTCTCTTGAGCAAAAACAGTTCTTACAGAAATGTTGGAGAGATTCCTCATTGAAAACTTATAAAAATGCATGGCAAAAATGGTGTAACTGGGTCTTAGAAAATAAGGTAAATGTGTCTAAGCCCAAAGGAGCTAAATTTTAGTATACAAATCCGCAGTATCAACTTTATGTGATCCTAATTTAGAGAGTCGTTTGAGTTCACACATTTTAGTTCGACAAGCACTGAAATCTATAAACTTAGCAAAGGAAAAGAAGACCATAGTTCCTATATGGGATACAGATATCCTGATTATTCATTTAAGCACCAATATGCCTAATAAGAACAGTCTATTTGAGTGTTCTGCACGTGCTGCTGTATTACTTCTTTTATGTTCAGGCCGTCGGGTACACGACCTCACTTTACTGTCTGTCGGCAAGGATAACTGTTCCTTTTCAGATGATTATGTTATTTTTTGGCCTAAATATGGGTCTAAAACTGACACAGTTCATAACAAACAGTCAGGCTGGCGTGTGTCCATAAATAAAACAAAACAGTCCCTGGATCCTGTATATTGGATAAAAAGAGTAGTATTTTTATCACAAGACAAACGCTCTATTTGTAATGCAGATAATTTATTTTTAACAACTTGTGGTCCTCCAAAGGCAGCATCTCGTACCCACATTGCTGGATGGGTCAAACATGTTCTTATGAAAGCTGGTATAAAAGCTAGTCCAGGTAGTATTCGCCCGGCTGTTGCATCTAAAAGTTGGGTTTCAAACTGTCCACTGGATGCACTTCTCGCAAAAGGTAACTGGCGTTCTGAAAACACTTTTCTGAAATACTATTGTAGAGAGATTAGCACAACAATCCCATCTGCTGTTGCAGATTTATTCACCCCAATTACAGAATGAATTATAATTTGTTTTTCAAATAAAATGATTGTAAAATTTTCGTTTTTGTTTTAGCGTATGTATGCTAAAAACATATCAATTTTTAATGTATTTTTAAGAACTTTTTCCTCGTTGTTTATGTCAGTTGTTGTTTATGTACCATTGATAAATTAAGAGTAATGCAAGCTGAATTGTCAAAGAATAAGACAGACAAACATAGTTAAAATAAAATATGATTATCATGTATTGTGATTTTGAATTGTTACTAAATATACACATTTATATTTACATCCATGTTGTTGTTTTACTTACGTGAATGGTTTGCTTTCACATACACTGTGTTTCATCATTGTATATTACAACACTCAATTGTTTAATTTGACATTTGTTTATAGAGACCCCTGAAACAATCACATCACATTGGCGTTGTCCTGTCCACCAGGCGATAACAAACACGTCTCAAATATGTTTATAGGCTTCAAATAGCGGTTCAAAGCTTAATAGCAGCGTTTTACCTACCAATAAAACGCTTATTAAGCGATAACCCTATTTGAAGCCTAATTTTGTAACACTGCCTGGTGCTATAATTTATTGATTGCAAAATATTTGAGATCCAATGAGGGACGGAGCTCGTGGCTAACTTCAGTCTGACAGCTCCCCGCCATGTTGAACAGGACGTGACGTCACAATTGCAAGGTAGGGGTTTAGGCGGAAGTGTAGTTCTACAACCGAACCGTTACCGGAAGTCAAGTTCGCTACTCTCAAATATGTTTATAGGCTTCAAATAGGGTTATCGCTTAATAAGCGTTTTATTGGTAGGTAAAACGCTGCTATTTTTCTCGCACTCAAAGTGAAAAGTAGACTAAACGCCAACTTAATATACCCTCGGTTTCATTGACTCCCTCGCACGCTCGGGAGTCAAACCACCTCTGGTATATTATGGCTTCGTTTAGTCCCTCGATATAAAATAATTTTACAATCGCTCAACCCGCTATGTCATTGTGACATTGCTGTCAACGGTCACTTTTTGGCTAGAGCGCTTGGCTGTGATGGACGTTCACTCGGCTAAGGGATTTGTGACCTAGGGATTTTAGTATTCTAGTTCTTGTTATTTTGGGTTTAGTTGTTGTAATCTGTAGCAGTTATATTTTCATTAATAATTCGTTATCGTTACTAGTTAATTTGTGCTACCTTTTTATTTTTAATCTATTACACCTACATTTCGATATTTATAACCGCCTTAAAAAAAGGAGGAGGTTCTTAATTCGACTGTTTTTTATGTTTGTTACCTCATAACTTTCGACTGGGTGAACCGATTTTAATCACTCTTTTTTCATTTGAAAGCTGGTGCTTCCCGTGTGGTCCCATTTTAATTTGGTCTAGTTCTGACAGTGGCATCCATCAAAAAACGATATAGGTAAGTCTTTAACCTAGATAAACTATATGCGCGACAAATGAACGAATAACTCAATATCACGCCAACCGATTTCGATGCTTCTTTTTTTATTGGAAAGGATATACTTCAAGGGTAGTTTGATGAGAGTTTGGTTAGGTTCTGATTATGGGATCTATGACAAAGTAACGGAACTCTTAAATTCTTAGGAGCTTTGGACGATACTTTTCGATGTATAAAATAAATAAGAACTTCAAATCAAAAAAAAACTATTCCTAACATCCCAAACAAAACACTAAAAAGTAAAGAAATAATTGTGTATTCTTCTAAAACTTACGAACGATAATATAATGTAGGTACAATTATTGTAAACGTGAGATGTAAACAATAGGTAGGTTATTGCTAGGTATACTGTAGTGTTTCCTTGGCTGACACCGACTCCAACTATAACAATAATTGTACCTACATTATATTATCGTATAAGTTTTAGAAGAATACGCTATTATTTTTTTACTTATTAGTGTTTTGTTTTGGAATCGTTCTTTTACACGGTCATTTTGAAATGACCGTGTAAAAGATTGTGATATTGATATCACAATGTCTTTTTATTATAATTTGTAGGTATTTGTAATAGTTGGATATTTTCTGTTATCTTTGACCTGCATGCCAGTATGTTGAAATTTATCCGGCATGGACTTTTTTGTAAAAATAAATAAATAAACCTATTTTGATAAATTTCGTTGTTTTTTATATTTTGAGTTATTTAACATAGACGACCAAATGGAGCTTTTTCTATATTTATTGAACAAAACAATCTCTCTTTTAAATATCCCGACAGTCCTTTTTACACAGGTGCGTACCTTTTACCTCCATTAACCCTAAATTGCATACAGGCGAAATTAAACGGAAAACCCCGAGGTGCTCCCGTTGCTAACCTTTTTTAGACAATAACGGAGCTTGAAAAAAGGCAGTACAAAGAGCAAAGAGAAACGACCAAGTCTGACGTGACACTTAATTTTGTACTTCCGTTGCAAAGGTACGATTTAGGGTAACCTTTTCTTCGTTGAAAATGGACTGGAACGCACCTATTTTAGCTTTGTTTATTTTAATTGGCTGAAAATGTTTTGTACCAGGTTATTTATAAAACTGCAGCAGCTATTCAAATTTATTTTTGATAGTGAATTTAGGTGTCAAGCTATTGTTAAAGTTGCGGTTGCACTGATCTGAAAAATACATTCTTTACATCAAAATGTAAAAACAAAAAAGGATTGCTGTTGATAAAAAGAGCCAGTACTTAATTTTTCTTATGTTGTTGTATTTGAAGTATACGTAGGTATAAAATAAACCCTTTGTTTCAGGTGAGTTCAAACTACAGCAGACGCGCCGACTTTTTTTTATTAGGGTTATACATATTAGGTTCAACTTTCTCAATAGATTGTAATCATTATGTAAAAGTCAAAGGAATCAAGATGCACAGAAAATTTAGTAGTTTGTGACGGACCGAAGTTCTATCGTGTGTTGATTTGTGTGCCGGATGGTCACGTAGTAAGATTAGGCACACACAGTGTACGTGTATGAGTTCGTATATAAGCTTTAGTAGAATTATAATAAACCAGACTATTACCAACTGTTGTCTCATTTCACTGCCATTCCGTCTGTGGTTATATGGTAATTCTTAAGGTCCAACTGTGTCTTATTGCGTCTCCTCGACAGCACTGCAATAGTGGTGGACCCCGGCGTGATGTCACGTCGGGTTTCGCAACAGTGGTGACCCCGCGTCGGAACAAATACGCGATCCTGGAACAACAAATTGGTATTTCCGCGCAAATCGTGTATCAGTGCGTCGCAAGAAGTCACTATCAGCACCGCCGTCGTATTCCATATTCCGGAATTCTGGAAGGATCAGCCCGTCTTTGGTTTGCCCAGTTTGAAGCAGTCATCGCACTACAAAAGCAAGCCGTCACAGAATCTTCGGATCTAGATAAAGGACACCCTGTTTATACGACAGCGCAAGCGAAGGTCATTATCAAATGTTAGAAGGTGACGCAGCTAAAACAAGTACAAACGGAAATGTGTGCAAAAACGATACGAAACGCAAGAATAGCCGACGCAGCAATTATCGCAAGTATGTATTACGCGCCGAAGTCAAGTTCAAGATCGCGTAACAAAGAAGCAACAATTTGTCATTATCATCGTAAATATGGAAAATACGCTCACAGATGTGAGGAACCATGCAATTGGAAGCAACCCTTTTTAGCGACCGAAAAGGTCGAGGTTGAGTTTTTTTTAATCGATACAGGAGCAAATATCCTAGGTAATGTAACCCCTCACTGTTACCGACCGAGAAGGTCGAGGTTGAGGTTTTTAAATCGATGCCGGAGCTAATATCTTGGTTAATGTAACCCCTCATTGTTACCGACCGACAAGGTGGTATGAGGTATTTTAACGATACCTACATCTAGGCCGCAGATGGTTCAAAAATTAACCCATGGAGATTGTGTTCGTAAAATTGTACGAAAATGGGTTAATTAATTGGTTAGTTAATTTCTCCAGAGCGAGTTTGATTTCTTAGGTTATCGTGTAACGAAACGAGCCAAGGGATACGCCAGGAAGAAGAAATATTATAAAGCATCAACAAGTTCCCCAAGCCGAGGACAACAAAGGTGCTAAGAAGATTTTATTTCACAATATTGCACACATAAGTGGCCGTGACAATATTGTCGTAAAAGTGCATAGGCATACAAAATCACCTATGAGAAGGTATTTGCCTGAACAGCGTTTATTATAAATAATGGTTCGAGAACGTGATGGTTTGGAAAAAGACAAGAGCACGTACATGATAAGATCAGGTAGATTATTCAAACCAGTGCTCAGATTCCGTTGAAGTGATATAATTAACATCCTATGTCATTGCAATTTTTCAGGACTTCAATTTGCAAGAGGGTAAATTATGTTTTTTTTAAAAGGGGGGAGTACTGTGCCGGATGGTCACGTAGTAAGATTAGGCACACACAGTGTACGTGTATGAGTTCGTATATAAGCTTTTGTAGAATTATAATAAACCAGACTATTACCAACTGTTGTCTCATTTCACTGCCATTCCGTCTGTGGTTATATAGTAATTCTTAAGGTCCAACTGTGTCTTATTGCGTCTCCTCGACAGCACTGCTACAGTGGTGGACCCCGACGTGATGTCACGTCGGGGTCCGCAACAATTTGTAAAAGTAATGCTTAGGCAATTTTGAACTTGAACATTGTCTAGTTTTGCTTTAATATGCTGAATAACAGACATGGAGACTAATTGAAGGCAGGTGCAGGGTGGTTTCCCTTTCAAATATTCAATTTAATTGGTTCATTTGCATTCATGAATTTATAAAAAAAAATTGAATAGTCTTCACTGTAGAACTTTTCAGACACAAATTTAACTTATTCGCGCCATGCGTCGTGTGTATTTGTCTGTATTTTTTCGATATTATTAAATTTAATACTCTTACGCCAAATCGCTCGTCCAAAGTTTTTTGTTGCGTTGAATATCGCGGTTTTTAAGGGTTCTATCCTCCGGTATTGAATATTTAGTAAACATTATCAACATCCTATTCCACTTTTTCTTTATTCCTCGAATCATCCGAGCCGAAGGGCATGTCCGGGAATGAATGAAAAAGGGTGAGTGATCGGTAGGGTTACCGTTTACCATAATTCAACTGCTTATGCCTTATCCGGCTCGTTTTCTATTAGATACTATCATTGCATCTGTAGTTAGACATGTTCAATAGCATTGTATTATAACAAACAAAATGTCATTGTATAGTTTGGGAGATGGTCTCCGTGGACTTATACCGGGTAATTATCTGAAGACTTACAAAAACGATATGGCATACTTAGGGAGTGGTGAAGTAACTATGCGAATGAAAGTTTGTTTTTTTAATGGAATTGGAATTTTACTTTAAGGTTCTGAATTCTCATACAAAATATACTAACTGATTTTGTATGGTGAGCTTAAAATTTTTAACAAAAAAAAAATCTACTTCAAAAAAAACTATTCCAAAACAAAGCACTAAAAAGTAAAGAAATAATTGCGTATTATTATAAAATTTATACGATAATATAATGTAGGTACGATTATTGTTATTGTTGGAGTCGGTGTCAGCCAAGGAAATATTTCTTTCATAATATTTCTTTCATATCACGTTTACGTATGTATGTAGGTAGTTACAACCCTACATTGGCTGACACCGACTCCAACAATAACAATAATTGTGCCTACATTATATTATCGTATAAATCCCATACTTCAAGTATATATTTTCCAATAAAAAAAGAAGCATCGAAATCGGTTGGCGTGATAATGAGTTATTTGTCCATTTGTCGCGCATATGGTTTATCTAGATTTAAGACTTATATGGATTTACCATGAATGCCACTGTCAGAACTGGACCAAATTAAAATGGGACCACACGGGCAGCAACAGCTTTCAAATTAAAAAATAATTATCAAAATCGGTTGGCGTAATATTGAGTTATTCGTCCATTTGTCGCGCATTTTGTCTATCTAGATTTAAGACTTATATGGTTTTCTCATGGATGCCACTGTCAGAACTAGACCAAATTAAAACGGGACCATTCGGAAAGTACCAGCTTTCAAATAAAAAAAGGAATTATCAAAATCGGTTGGCGTAATATTGAGTTATTCGTCCATATGGCGCGCATTTTGTCTATCTAGATTTAAGACTTATATGGTTTTCTCATGGATGCCACTGTCAGAACTAGACCAAATTAAAATGGGTCTCATTTTAATTTGGTCTAGTTCTGACTCGGGAAGCACCAGCTTTCAAATAAAAAAAGAATGATCAAAATCGGTTCACCCAGTCGAAAGTTACGAGGTAACAAACATAAAAATAATAATAATAAAGAAAAATATATACAGTCGAATTGAGAACCTCCTCTTTTTTTTGAAGTCTGATAAAAATTGAAGTTAGTTGAAAATTCAAATTTTCACTTACAAAGTTACTCTATCACTTACTGGGAATGCCATTTTGCTTTTGTCAGTCTTTTGATAATCACCCGGTATTTTACCAGCCACCTGGCTGATAAAATAGCCAGCTACTAAAAAGTCACTCACATAGTAAAAAATAGTGTCAACATAGCTTTTATTACACTCATAAATAGCTTATTGATCAAATACTACTTAAGTCAGGGATCATTTATGAAACTGCTTCCAACAAGTCGTGGTAAAATGTTTCAATTAACTAATCTCTAGTAGGTAGGTAGGTACTTAATTTATAATGTTTTGGCTCAGGACTCGTTTTCATGTCAATTTCTCCAAAACCTTTTCGGACAGTAGGTACCTACATGATATACGTGAAAATAACCGTCACTGTCCCAACCAAATGCAAAAAAAATAGGGTTTGGGTTACTTGTGAATTTGGGTGAAGTCTTTTCGTAAATGCGATATGCTCCTGAGCAATTGTAGCGTCTCGCATATTTGCGCTCGCCCGACGGCAGGGACGAGGACCGCTGTGCATATCAATTTAGCTCTACTTAAATAGCGAAGCCGAAAAATCGGTCTTATTTAAAATTTATTCGCAGGTACTCGCAGCACCCTGAAGTTTATCTGGCGTAGAGCTGGGCAAAGTTGATTTTAATAGATATAGTTTTTACCAACCGCATATTTGCTATTACCGGAAAGTTAGAGCCTTAGAGGTAAGTTCACGGTCATAGTCTCAGGGTGCTATTTGACCAAACGAGCGAATGCTTATTCTATCTAATTCTCTTAGTGTAGACGGAGACAAGAGAATGCTCTGTCTCTGTTTCACCAAAGAGCATTTTGATAGTGTGGGGAGAGAATGAGCATTCGCTCGTAAGGTCGTAACCAACCTTTCGGGAACGGAACATTTAGATGCCCACGTGTCTCCAAGCGTATGAATAAAATTCTAATTACTTAAATGAAAATAAAAAAATAGCTATCTTACACCAAATTGACCCCAAACTAGGCTGAAGTTCGGCAAATGGTCAGAGACTGAACTAATTGATTACTCAATAATAATAATAATTTATTTTTATTATTTATTTACCTATAGTAGGACAAAACAACTGTTTTTCCTGGGTGGGAGTTAATCACCTTTGGTGCAATAATTAGGGTCTCTACCAATATACCAATAGCGCCAACGGTTAGACAAAAGGTGGAATGAACGAAACTTTAAAAATATGTAATTTCTATATTTCCTAATTAATTGCAGTTGTATTTACAAATTTGTCCATACAGTAGTAGCGCTTAAAAGCTCATAAAGGTAAAATTATCTTTATTGTATCACTAAATTTTGGCATTATTTGATCAGAACCCGTCTGTATTTTAACTTTTTAATAAGAACCGTACCGGGGCTACGAAAATAACCATTTTAACTTATTTTTATTTTTTTACAGTGCGTTGATCGACATGCAAGGGTGTTATTATTAAGTTACTTATCAAAAAATTGCGGCCGCCCGAACAGGGACTTGAACCCTGGACCCTTGGATTAAAAGTCCAATGCTCTACCGACTGAGCTATCCGGGCCTTGCAAAATGGGTCGAATATTGGGGACTAAACGTATAGGCGCAATATGATTAACTTATTTTAAACATAGCTGAGCCATACAATTTTTTTTATGAAGAACTTACCAGGCACAATATTTTTTTATCTGAAATTGTGTAAAGTTGGATAACTCCAAATAAATTTTACTGGACAGCTTTTATCAACGTTTGATCATCAACCCATCAGCATAACAATCAATAGAAGGGATTATTTTCATCAGCAAATCACAATGTGACAGTATTATTCCAATTAGTTTATTTTAATTTATACATATTTCATATACCTAATGTTATTACTTAACATTAGGTAATTACTTAACTGTAATAAGTATATCACTTTTGAAACATGTGGAAACACATTGCACGCAGTTGTTATTCAAAAAAAGATTTTTTTCTATTTCATTTTCATTTTCTTAGCCCTCCCAGTAATTACTTAAATAAATAAAATACTGTAATTATGATTTTTGGTCTAAATACGTTAGTTGCGTTGAGGACCCTTCCATAAAAATAATATAAATCAGTAAATAAAATGTTAGTTTTTGCTGAACCTGCTTTTGATGTGAATTTGGTAGATATGAATTACCAGCATACAAATAAATCATGACGACCGACGACTTAAAGAAAGTGGCTGGTAGGGACTGGATGGCAAAAACGGGGGGCAAGATCGGGCTTTGTGGCGCGTCCTGGGGGAGAGTTATGTCCAGCAGTGGACTGCTATAGGCTGAAAAGAAGAATAAGAAGAAATAAATCATGTGCCTGATAAAGATGACCTACTAAATGTTATTGACATAATGTTCATATTGACATTTTAATTAAAGACAAAGAATGAGTCTAGCCAATCAAAGGGGGTACGCTGCCAGTATCTTCGGAACCTTGCCTAAAGGGACTCCTTTTAATAATATATTTCAGTTATTATATTATATTTTTTAAGGTTTTTAGTTTTAGGTTCATTTTAATATTTATAATTGTTGCTTTGTGATATTTAATGTTATTATTCTTATCGATTAACATCTCATATCCTCAACACCACATTTTGTGGTGTCCTAAATCACGTCATTTGACATTAATAAATTAAGCTCATCGCGTAAGTTGGTTAAGGATTACATTTAAATGACTGATGAAATCAAAACTTTGCTCACACACAATACCAGTCTTCTCTGTGTTTTGATTGTACTAACGCTTTAAAGAGAATTCACGCTATTGAGTATTTTTTAGGAAAATTGAAATAACCCTTTCGCTTTTACTTTCACTAAAAGCTTTATTCGCTTTTGTTCAACATTCCATTTTATTCAGAATCCATTGATACAAGTTAGGGTATAATTCCAGTCGACGTTGAGTTTGAATAAACAGCACGAAATTGTTGGAACGTGGCAGGAACCTCACTCCGCAGGTGTTAAAAATATCAGCCACCAGCTCTCACATAATTTTTATTGTTTGTACGAGTATGTGATCGTGGTCATTGCTATCTCCTGATAACACCCTGAGCTGAGGTTCATAATTTTGGTTGAGAATCTCCTGCCACCGCCCTTATGTCAGGAAGCTCTGTCGAAGTATTATGCGGGTATAATAAACAGTTACACTGTTTTAGAAAGAAAGGAGATGTAGAAAGTAAGGTTATGATAAATTTATGAACCACGACTTCTCGATTTAATTTCGTGCCATTAAAGCTATTTATAAAAGTGAAATGATACATGTATCATATAGTATTATGAAGTTCGCTACCGCATTTCATAGACTTAATTTATTCAAAAATGGCATCTGTATCTACTAGCTCCTTCAAATTTATTTGAACGACGCATTGTTACCAAAATTCAAATATTGGCTCAATTTTGGAAAACTGGTTACACTCTGTAAGGTCATCTGGATTATTACAATTGCGGCGGAATATTAGTATAAGCAATAAAATAAAAAATATAATAGCAGTTGTTCGATTGACATGAATTATTATTACAGACGACACGATTGGCGTAGTGCGCTGTAGCACGGTTTCTCGCCTTTAATTCCGTAGTGTCCCGGGTTCGATCCCCGGTCAGGTCAATTCAGGAAACGATCTTTTCTGAATTGGCTTGGGTCTGGGTGTGCTGGGAGACGCCCCTGGCTTAAAACCTTGTCTGGTACCTCGTAACACAGGGATATTTATCCCCACTTCGAGACCATGACAAGAGGTGTGTTGTCTGGCGCATATATTCATATTTATTATGACTGACATTAAGTAAGGCTTAGTAGGAGAAACAGAGGTTTGTACCAGTTCAATACTGAGTCTTGTAGCAGTCTTCGTTGTGCCTCAAATAACTAGCGTAAACAAGTAACATGAACACGGAAAGGGTTTAGGTACGGAAGCTTTACTAAATCTGATTGGGTAACTATTCCCTGAATTCGTAACGTCGGTCAAAGTTAAGCAGCTCTTACAAGTATGTCAGCTGTCATTCTATTTTTGCTATCAATCAACTGGTGATCAGTTTAGAAGTTAAATTTTGAGAATTCGAAAAACTTTTTTCTAAGATTCAAATGAAATTGTTTGAAGATATGTCTGATAACCTTGTTATGTGTGTGGAAACTCTTTGTAGTCTTTGTACTCTTTGTATCTACCGCATATCGCGGCTGAATCAAATTGAAGCTTAAACTATATGTTTAAGAGTAGAAAATCAAAAAATATGAGGTTTCCTTCAAATTAATTTGTTTGAATACATTTAATGAAAAAAGGTATTTACTAAAAATATTACAAACCGTAAACCCTATAAATTCAGCATCACTTGCACGGCCCGGATAGCTCAGTCGGTAGAGCATTGGACTTTTAATCCAAGGGTCCAGGGTTCAAGTCCCTGTTCGGGCGGCTGTTGCATTTTGGTGATTTGCCGAGTTAACTTACCCGTCGTTACAAGTGTTGAAACATAAATTATACAATTTTATCGTACTGCATATTATATGCAGTACGATAAAATTGATGAAACTACTATATTTAAATATGGAAAATGTAAACGTACTTGGTCAGAGCTATAGGTAAGCAAATCTTTTTAATATACCTACGCTTGTGATGGTTCCTAGGAAATTCTTCCGGAACCTTCATTCCGGAAATTATTGCATAGTTATGTAAAATCTAAAATCAGAAAAAGAAGCAGTTGTTATTCAGTGCTTTGATCAAAAATGTATTGTGTTTGCTACGCGATGTCTTAAAAAAACACAGATAATGACAATTATTTTATTATTCAAAATATCTCTATTAAATCTTTAAAATACAACGGGGTGAAACGGGGCCTACATTTATTTGTTAGTTAACATGTGAATTGGTTAGTTAACAAGTGAAGGCTTGAATACAAACGGCATAACTACTCTATAAATCTAACAAAAAATATTTTAGTGCTTATTCTCTTACTTGTTTATATTGAAGTGTGAAAACTAAGAAAAACAGCGTTTAACTATGCAAATTTATGAATTACATACCACCTGTTCTAAATTATGCCTTATGTTCAGTAGTTCATGCATGGCCCGGATAGCTCAGTCGGTAGAGCATTGGACTTTTAATCCAAGGGTCCAGGGTTCAAGTCCCTGTTCGGGCGGCCTCTTCTTTTGATAAAAGTTTAAGATTCTGACTCAGTCTTCTTCGTTCTTGTGCCAATTATAGCAATATGACCATAGTAGGTTCCCCTCCCCCGCGTTTGCATGGTAGAGGATAATGTGATATTTTTGTCATCTCATTACCACAATCTTAGTTTTAAAATTTATTTTAAACAATGATTGATTAGGCCCTCAAGAATCTGAATAAATATAATTTTTTAGTGTGAAATCCCCATATTTCAAATCGCATTCGACTTTATGATTCATGATAATTATTAATCGGGTTTTATTCAAATCACACACTACAAAAATCGAATTTTAGGTTAAAATCAAATGATTTGTCAAAAAGTAATATTTTAAAAGATTGTACACTTATCAAATAATAACTTGTTAATAACTTGTTCGAAGATTTTTTTCAAAATACTAATTATAGTATGATAATATTTCCTCATTTAGCATTCAACTCTTAATTTAATAAAATTAAAGTAATTTTCAAGTGATTGTTTTATTCAAACAACGCCTCGGTAGCCAAGTGAAGAAACCTCGGGTCAAGCAAAGGATTTTGAACCTTTGTGGCATAGCCAACTAGCAAACATTTTTTTTTTCGATGTTTCCTCCTTCCTTCTTTTATGTGTCCTCCATCCATATTTACAACTTTTATCGTACACGAAACCTTGAAAACCAAATGGCGGCTATGCCAGCTTCCATACAAAAATGTTCAAACCCTTTTAATCTTCATAATTATGCTTCATAGATGGAGAACGGAACGCCTAAGAAAACCGAAAGCCCTCCTACCTCCACCTCGCTATCTTCAAGGCCAGAGTGAATAGGCATTTTTTGGGTAAGCATGTACCATCAATTAACACCAGACGAGACTGAGGCCAAACGCAAACCCATTCTGAATAAAATAAAAAAATACTATCAATTAAACAAGTATGTTTTTTGCAAACCTACAAATTGCAAACCTACAACAAACAAACAAATTAAACAATAATTCAAAAGCATCGATTGACTGATTACTTAAAGTTTGCTCCATCTGCTTAAAAATGCGACTACACACTCAAATTCAGAAGCGAAGACAGTTAATATTCAAAGCTTTGGGTTAAACCTAGAATATATGTCTCGCTAAGATTTAAGTGTCATGCCGATTGCCGTCCGCCAAACGGGTTGCCTTTATTTAGATAAAGCCGTTTGCCTCTCCAAACGAAAATAGGACAGACAAAATCGAGTTGTTCGGAAATGGGAATGATTCGGTCCAAATCCAATAGTCGGAATAAATGCAAGACGCGCCGTTCAACTGCTACATAGCTTCGGGCAACTAACTTCGTTGGAGCAAACACTCCGGCTAAGAACACTTTACCCACTTGCCTCTTGCTTCCAGTTGGTTTGTGGGCTAGTTCTTATGAGAAAGAATACTTCGCTGCGTATATTTCATTTGAAAACCATTTCTATTTTAGTTATCTTTATGTTTGCACCATGTTTTTCTACTTCAGGATATTGACCCATACCCGCCTACTTTCTGCAGTGACTACAGCACTATCTCTGGCCACTTTTTTTAGATTTTCGAAGGGTTGTATCTCTTTTGATAATGTAGCTGCTAGTGGCCATAGATTTATTGAGAAGATATTCCTCTACTACCAATATCAAGGGAGGAAACAGCGGACTACGTTTGTATGGTAAAACGGCGCTACTGTATCCTCTCAAGTCGAAATGGAACTAAAGAACGGTACCTTAACGTAACAATAGTATCTTAGGGCCTGCACAGATGACGGTATTTTATCCGCGGCAGAGAAGAAAGTACGCTCCGCGAATAAAAAGTCTGCCGCGGATTTACTAAGGACGCAACGCACACGGTGTGCGATCATTGGTTTTCCGAGAGTATTTAAATATTCTGAGATTATGTTGTGCTGTAATTTACATGATGTTTAAGGAAAGAGAAGACGTTTTAATAGAGAATACTGGGTGGGATGGACCCAGTATTCTCTATTAAAACGATTATTATACGATTTATTTTGAATAGATTTTTAACGCGGACTAAAATCCGCCATGTGCGTTGACTGATCATAATTCGTTCGTGCTATTTTTTTCGCGGATGCCCGCGTACTTTAATCCGCTACGCTCCGCGGGCGTCCGCGGTGTTTCGGCGGATTCTTGGTTCGGCGTACTTTTAGTCATTCGTGTGCGTTGCTCGATACAGTTTGTAAGGGATCTATTTTGACGGACAAAAAATTAAGCCGCGGATGAACCGTTGTCTGCGCAGGCCTTTATGGTACAGTTTTTTAGTTCCATTTTGACTCTTAACGTGATAAACTCTTATCGACTCTCAACGTAGTACAGTGTTTCCTGAATTGACAAGAAAGTCACCGCAACTGTGTTATTAAAATTTGAAATGCCTGGAAGTTACTGCTTTGTTGGTCAGAATCAAGTAAGCGAATTAATTTAGCTGGAAGCTTGTGTATGGCTACGAGGGGTCGTGTGCGGACGTGGCACAATTTCTATGCAATCCAGCGTAGCGCTGCGTAGTCTGAACTTTAGACCACCAGGGCGAGGACGAGAGCTTCAAGTTTGTTAATTTCACATAGTGGTTGGCGTGCAACAAACTTTATCAATCTATCTGCAACTAACTTCATAATCTGAACTGAGTTGCTCGAATATAGCCAAAACAATATGATAACTTCATAGTTTATGTTAATTAAAAAGATGGGGATGACTACTTCTATACAAGGCTCATTAGCTCCTCTGGTAGAGTTGCCTGCTACTGCAATGGTCGTGGATACGATACCCGTTAGAACAAAAATAGACACAAAACACAAACAAAAACACATCACATTGCTACAAGTTTAATATTTTAATAGAAAAGTGTATATTTATATAATATAGAAAAATTGTAGGTAGGTACTTACAAATAATGCAACTACATTTTATATATTTCTTTAGTTGTATTTAAAATAAATGACCATTATGGCGTTATTGCGATATATTTTGATTCTTGATATTCTTTTATTTTTGCATTATTTGTCGTTGACCCTTCGATCAACAATACACTAGATAACCGGTCAGAGCGTCAAACACGGCCGTGCAAATAACGTCCCACTTTAAAAGTGGGAACTTATTTCTGTTTAGTTCACTTTTGACTGCGTCAACGTGCTGACATGCCACACTGCCTGAGTTTGCTTGTGGAAACTGTAGAAATAATCATCGGAAAAATAAATTATCGGATGGAATATCATGCTTTGCTGTAAAAATCAAAAAAACCTAACCTAAAGTAAGCCTACCCACGGGCCCACGAGCCAACATTTTGGCCCATGTTTGGCCAACATAAAGGCGGATGCTGTGGAACAGTGAATTTTATAGAGTATTTTTATACTAAATACTTTATTCATTCTTTACATATTTCAAAATGTTATTTTCATTCATAGATTTCCCGGCGACTCACATATCTGTAGCCAGAGGTTATGGGTTCGATCCCACCCCATGACAAACATTTATGTGACGAACATTTGTGTTTGTTGTGTATCTGGTTATTATCATCTATATAAGTACAGGTTTAGAAAATATAAGTATGTGTATGATTAACTTAAGTAACGTTTTAACTGTTATGTATTTTTTAATCAAATAAGTAAGAGTTTTTATAGATTTTTATAGTTGCAAAAAATATTAAAATAACTTAACATAACTTAGTGTAAACTATACATTGCCAGACTCTGCTTCACAGTAAAGTTTTAGTAGACCCGTAGCTGGGTTTCGAAAATAGTAAAGTTCTTTCTTTTCAGCATGTACTTTCGGAATCCTTTGTCTAACCTACACATACATTAATTTGTTCATCTTTGGTAGGCGCATAGGTAGACATTGAGGTATTTGTCTTTTCGGTCAGTTTTGGACGAAAAAAAACTAGATATGAAAAACTTACTTTCATGATGATAACGCAGTAGTAACTGATGTAGGGGATAGGGTGGCAAGATGGGGTACTTAAGCTTTTAAGGTCGATAATAAAAAAAATTACATAGTAAAACAATCATATTTATTTTTTAACTAACAACCAATTATTATTATTCTAATATTTGGTGTCATTAGAAACTTATTAAACACAACACATTTGAGAGAAAAATATTAAAAAAAAAGTATTTTGCCCCATTTTGCCCCATGGTGCTGGTAAGATGGGGAACCCCCATGAGGTAAGGTGGGGTGATGAGAATGATCACAGCGAAAGATGATTATTAGAGCTGTCAGAACTCGTAGACATGGGTGGCTTCGTCATCATCATCATCTATTCCTGCGCAGCCATTATGAGCCCATCTTCCACTTAATGAGCATGATATTCACCCTTCAATGGAAGCGGAATATGCTTGCTCACAATACATACAAGGTGTGTCCACCAATTCCTAACTTTCATCTTCAGATGATGAGACTCTTCGTCGTTTTGCTGTTTTCGCTGATCGGCTATTCTTCTTCGATTTTTTATTTTGAGCTTCTATAGTAGGTAGTTTCCATCTGTTTTTTTAAATCATCTTTTCTCTTTTTTGTTTCCATTTTCTCTGGTTTCAACTGTTCAGCATCTTTTTTTTCTGGGCGATGACTTCTAATTCTTGTTTGTGGGGACATGACGTGATAATGACTGTTTTTCCACGCTTTTTAGCAACACGAGAGGATTTCTTAACCCATTTTTCCATCCGAAACAGCTTGAACTGCTTCCCGCATGGATTCTTCGGACCACGACTCTCTGTCAGTCCTGTGTTTGTAGTTACGAACCAGTTTAAAAAGACAAACTATAATAAGCTCACAACAAACTCATTTTCATGGAAAATAAACAAGAACAAAATTATTCTCATTGGGGGCAAGATGGGGTACCCCGTTACCCCATCTCGCCTGCAGAGCCATTTTATAACCAAAAAAAAATCGCAAAAATATCATCGAAAAAATAAAAAACCGCATTTACAACATTACTGTGATGACACGCCTGTCGCGTATTGGGCCTCCCTGAAGGTTTTTTCATGACCCGCTAAGCACTTCAATGTCCATGAATCGGTGACCTATGATTTGGCGGAACGAGTTTCCGTCCAACAGTAACCATTTAAAGACCAGGAAAAACTTACAAAACCTAGTAGGTACGCCGTAATTTTTCAGGCGGTAATGGCCATTTCATTAGTACATAATTCCTAAAATCAACGGTAGGCAGATCACGTTAAGGCAATCGTAATTAGCTTACGTACTAACGTAACGTGAGATTTGCCTGTCACAATTTTCTGGGACATCCTGTAAGTTCTAGTGCGATTTCATTTTTTTATTTAATTTTCCTTAATTCTCCTGGAGTTAGTTCGACGCAATCAAAAGGCAAACGTCATCCTTTGAGAAGATCTTTCTTAGAAACTGCTGGTGATGAAATAAATAGCTTTCCTGGCTCGTAGCTTGGCTTTATTTATTTCTCGTAGAACTCCATTGAGCTAACATTTCTCTCCACGGACGTTCTAAACTAAAGGAGTTTCTTTTACATCTGTATATAAAAAAGCAATTTCTAACGATGATTTCATCAATTTTGCTAATGAAAAAGAATTTCTACCTTTTAAAGTGCGCAGGAAAGAGACGCTATTAATGCGGATGTGTACCATATTGGATTAGTCTTTAAGCTCTTATTAAAGGCACGTGCCTAGAGTGACCCTATGGCATGCTTAATGCTCGGTGTCTCTCTACAGGATCAGATATGCAACTTCATGACCCGTCAGCTCACCAAAGTGACTGACATCAGCAAACAATAGGGCTATTCTAAATAAAGAACGCCCTTCGAACCACCAGATGGGCTGAAAGAATTATGGCACGAACAGAGCTAGCTAGGTAAGCTTCAAGAGACATAATTGCTCCAAAGAATGGAAACACTTGCTGAAAGGAAATTAAATATGGATCCAGGCCGTCTACATTTAGTATTATTAAATGGCCTATGTTCATCAGAGGACATTTTGCGGTTCCATAAATTAAGCTAAGGTATGTTTAAGTAACGAAGTACTTACTTTTCTTGATGCAATTACATACATTCTACCATCACGCTTTTTTCCCCACGGGGAAGGCAGAACCCACATCTTACCAGAACTTTCCAATTCAATTGCTACGATCCTGACACATCTTGTACTTCTTCCACTCTTATTAATCCTTTCATGCATGCTCGTCGATTATAGGTACCTATGCATTTACTAGTATAATTTAAAATTTTTCATTCTAAAATAAACTAAATCTTTTTCAGGATTTGGTTGACAATATGGTGAGCTAAAAAGGAGGTTCACAAGGTGTTTTAAAGGTGGCGTCAGAAACTGTTCCCAAAAGTGATAGAGTGTTTACATAATATTCTCGAAGATACGAATACACTTGTCGAGAGAAGCTTCCTAGCACTACGTACGAGTATGTGAGCCTAACCTTGTATGATTGGATTAGACAAACTAAGAAATATCTTACCTGCCATAAATGTTATAATAGTGAAACATAATTAGTTAAAAGCAATAACGATGTTGTAGCCATGTAGGTATGTATTCGGCTGATAACTTACCGGAAAACCAAAGCTAGCGCAAATTAAAATGTGAACCAAATTCACTAGCAGTTCATTTTAAATTATATGAGGCAACTTTTCGTTACTAGCATTCAATACAAAACCATTTTAGGAATGGTAACGATATTTGATGAGTTAAAAATTAAATATTAAAGATCTGCATATAACGTTAGGGAGAGTACCTCGCTATACTAAAACATAATCCTCGTACAAATGAAGATTTGGCTACTAATTCTTACTGTTTTTTAAAAAATTTAGAGGTTATAACGTACAGTAAAAAAATTATGAGCAGTTATTTTATTCATCGGCGGTTGGTACCCGTCTCGTGTTTCTATTGTTCTGGTTCTTGCATTGTGTGCCATTGTTTGCCATTTTTTTCTTAGGGTTTTCTTAGGAATACCCAAACATGGCGTTGCACGCGTCCATAGGCTGCGGTAACCGCTTACCATTAGGAGGTCCGCGTGCTTGTTTGTTATCGACGTAGTATTTAAAAATAAATGGTAAGTTACTAAAAATAAAATGGCCAGTTATTTCATTCTACAATTTCTTTTTTAAATAAATTAAGGTTTTCAGCCTCATAATTAGTATATTATAATGAATTTCAGCTTATCTATAGCGATCTTTACTTTCAAATAACTCGGAAACGTGACACTTCATGGTACAATATTATGAGACATTTTTTGTTTGTTTTTTGAACATTGAACATCGAGACAAAAATAAAATGGCGTCTGTTGACCTATGCCATAACTGTTTCAAGTGGTTCTAATAATTACGGCATTAAAACCAATATTATTAAACTAAAGAATATATATTCACCATTTGAATAAGTATAAACATTACTTTACACACCATTGTGTTTCATGACCTTTAAAATCTAAATTAAAAACTAAGCATATTTAAAAAAAAAGTCACATCGACAAAGAGTCAGCAACAATACTGGCGGACAATAGGGTCCTTTTAGCCTCTAAGTAACTTTTTGTTCACTATTTTTGTATCAACCCTACCAAATTTATTTAATTCAAGCAATCATTAGTAGGTAGTGATAATGTTTTATTTCATTATATCTGACAAATCGAAAGTCATTAGCTCTTTATTTACTGCTCAATATTTATTCAATGATACATTTTAATTTTTTATGACTTATTTTTGTTTATTCAACTTCTAAGTTTTACTACTGACAAACTTTTTAATAAACATGCATTTTGTCATAATTTATAACTTACAAAAACTACTATATACAACTGTTGCGTTAAATCATAGCCTTAAGATTTCATGGACAACTAAGTTATTCGATTTTGTGGACTGGCCAGCGCCTCGAGGGCTACATTCGCACGAGCAGATGCAGGGCAGGCCGCAGTGGAATTGTGTGAGGCTAGTGGAAAAGGACAGGTTCACCGTTAAATAAACAAAAAATAATTCACAAATCGGTTTTTCATTTCACAAACGTTAAAAGTTATATTTAGAAATGCAACAAAGACGTTTAAAAATCACTTTAATCCTAAGTTTAGGATATCATGCCTAGGTATTGATGTAACATGTCATTGTGTAAGATTTGCTGCGTTTTTCATACTTTGTTTTAACTTAGAAGTAAACCCAAATTTATGAACTACTCTGCTCAGATAGAGATCAAATTTCAAAAATTATCAAAGTTAAATTATCTTACCGACGTGATCAGACCATTAAGATTATTTTTAACTGCAAACGAGTACCTATCACAGAATCGATCAAAGTCGTGTTCGCAATATTGAGATCCAAGAGGAATTTGAAATGAGCTTGTGGTAGGTAAAATAGAGACGTAAAGTTCTGTTTATTTTACATATTATTATTTATTCACATACATGTTTATTGTATACATATCCTGTACGTTAACAGAATCCTTTGATTTTCTTCTAAAATCTGAAATCCGTTATAGTTTGGCTCAGCAACCTTTAGATAAACCTATAGCAAAAATAGTTCACTTAATCTGCGAAGCGGCGCAGCCTTCGGACGTACAACTTTGCAACCACAGTAAAACTACTGCATGGGGTACTTTCTTAAGAAAGTAAAGTAGGAGTAAGGCACGAACGGAGACCTTTCGTAATAAGTAAAATAAGCAATTACACTTGGAACACTTTTCAACAAGCCGAGCCCTTATGTTACCTTGAACTAAGCGAACTTGAAGCAACTTTATAAATATTTTAATGCACATCACGAATGAATATTATTAAAATACAAGGAAGAAGGTTTTGGTTATTATTAATATTCCTATTTCGCTCAGCAATTTCAAAACGATAGTATTAATAATTTATTTGTTAGATTCATGAGTAAATTTACTTTATCTTGCTCATAGCTGAACATGATGGGATACTTTTCATAGCACAAAAACAAATATTGCAAACTGCTCTTCTAAAACAATGATTTCAATTTTACAGCCAAAGTGGACCACGTGAAGCCTCTCAAAACCCCAAATACGAGTATTTGGCCTTAACTTACTTCTCGATAGGCCAATAAGGATTCTTTCAATTACTTACAATATTTGTTTTATAAGAAAAATACTGTTTGGCCTGATAACTAGTTAACATGGATTAGGACGATATTTCCAGTGCACATTGTTTGACTCCAGAGCGCCTCTTTAGAAAGCATCCTGGAAGTAGGTTTCGTCTACCTATTAAGACAAAGGATGTTCCGTCTAAACTGGAAGACGAAACATGCTTCGAGCTTACCTCGGCTCAGCAAAGAGCTGACATAAATCTCGAAATCAAAAGTGGATTGCGTTGTTGCAGTCCGCGTACACTTACCGTTTATATCCGTGGCATCACCCACAGCTGGCGCGATAGCGTTTCTCTAATACCGATGCGAGTATCGTGTGAACAGTGAAATTTATTCTCGCCACAAAATAAGCAGAAGGGCCTCTAAAATTAAGCTTTAGGTGAATCGTAATACGAACTGTAATTTAAATTAAAGGTGAACATATTAACAGATTAAATTATTCATTATTTTATTTTGCTTGAGTCAATCTTGTCAAAATAAAATCTTGTCAATTTGAGTACCACTGTTTAGAAATTGGTACCGGGGTATAACAATGAGCCTAGTATATTTTTCTAACTAATAATCTCTCAAAGCTTCCGTTTTAGGGGCCTATACGTTAAATTATGCCTACCAGACTCGTTTTCAGATTTTCTAGCGGCAAATTAAAATATTAAACGAGTATTCTGTAATTTATTGTTATAAATATTACTGTTTTATGTAGATTCCATGAGACAAAACTACAATCATTGGTAGTGGCTACAATCATTGGTGATACTAAAGAGGGATTTTTAATAACAGAGGCACGCTTTTCGGGAAATTACTGATGAGAAGTGGTCACTGCAGTCTATGTGAAAGGAAAAGGTAAGGTAGACAATACAAAAACCTAGACCCAACCCACATTATCTTTAGTCATAAGAACACAATGAATGAAATTTATGAATCACTAGGATAACCTATTTTCAGGTAACCCATATCACGTTATCACACACAAGTGAAAACAAAGAGTTCTGGCTGAACAAAAATCTTGAGGTGAAAACGTGAATCCCGTTGCAGTCCGCGTCCACTCGGGTCCGCATTTATGTACGTGACGTCACTGATGTCTGGCACTTTGCTCTGGATGTCTCAATGCTACCCACATACCGAAAACCGTAATAGATAACGACAGGTTCCGTCTCTGCTTGATAGCCAAACTTATTTTAACGTCATTATAGAGCTTTAGTGATGGAGTTCTCTATTTCTCAATCGTTGTTGCTTGATTTTATAAATTGAAAAACGAAACTATTGAATTGAATTTGATACCAGTACCATAACGATAAAGCGTACTAAATAAAAGCAGCTTCGAAATAATTTGCATTTTGTATTGCATTCCCTTTTGACAGGCGAAAACATAGGTACCCACGTCATCTGTTCCGGTTTATGCCTGTGGTGCTACCAATACCGTACCTTCAGTAACAAGTGGATATCACAGACTTTGTTCCTGCTAGAGAAAAGCAGCAGTTCAAGGACATTTTTTTGTGCCGTGCAGGTGGCGGCACTTTGAAATAATACTTTCCACAACCCCATATCTTCCCATGGGTGTCGTAAGAGGCGACTAAGGGTTTTTTGCAGCAGACCATCTGCTCTCCAGGTGGGTGACTTATGTCGGCCGGTTGTTGTTACCACCATGTAGTTGTGTGAAACCCGCCAAGTGATTCTAACCTATCTCGGTCAGGTCGCGTTCCGGGATCAGCACTGCACTAACCGGTGCCAGGGGGACTGTGATCACACCCGAGGGGGTACGGGGGCCTTTCCGTCCGGCGGACCGGCCTACACTATTCCACGCGATTAATACCAATGCAGGGCACCACGCTTTGTCTTTCATTGCCTCGATTACAGTCGTCCTTTCACGCCCCTCACTTCCTACAACTTCTATGGCAGTCAGAAGCACGAAAAAAAGGCCAACAGCGGCATCCCCATCCCCCACCAACACGCTGTTTGAGGTGGAGTTCGCTAACATCCACGGACTCCATGCAAACCTCAACGCCGTCCATCAACACCTTAAGACGGCGAGGCCTGCGATGCTCTTTTTGACGGAAACACAGGTAGGCCGCCCTGCCGATACGTCATACCTTCACTACCCCGGCTATGTGCTGGAAGAGTCCTTCCAACCAAAAGCCGGTGTTTGTTTGTTCGTCAGGGCGGACGTCTGCTGTAGCCATCTCCGCTGCCTAGAAGACCCATCCTTCTTCCCCCTCTGGGTGCCTCTGGTTGACCTGGGCTCCACAAGCCGGGTCTATGCGTGCATATACCGCTCCCACAAAGGCGACGCCGAGACAACTCGACTCTTCGAACATCTAAGTCAGGCCGCAGACAACGCTCAGGCGCAGTTCCTAAACCACCATGAGTCCTGGTTAGGCTCATCAAAAAACAGACCATGCAGGCCGAACTGCCCATGCGTTTGCTCTCTCGATACCAGATATTGTCGGTCATACACCCTGCTTATTGGACCTTCTGTTGACGAGTCACCCAGCCGGGTTTAAAGTGTCGGTTGGTGCCCCGTTGGGCTCCTCCGATCACTGTCTGGTTGGAGCACAGTGCCCTGTGCAGCTTCCCCACAACCTGTGGAGGTGACGCGGCGGTTATGGCACTACTCGTCGGCAGATTGGGACGGATTGCGAGAATATTTTGCCTCCGTCCCTTGGCGGCAGTGCTGCTTTGGAAAAAGGGATGCTTCAGAGAGTGCATCTGCTATCGCTGACGAGATCAGTACCGGAATGGAATACTATATTCCTTTTACTGATGTCGTCAGTGCTAGCAACACTGGTCTCTGGTTCAATCGCGAATGTGCCGCAGCTGTTGAACAAAAACAGGCGGCGTACCGTGCTTGGTCTAGGGCCCAAGCACTCAATGATCATTCAAACCTGGCCTCCCTGAAAGCAGCCTTTAATAAAAAGCCACCAAGGCCACGAAGAGGGCTTACATTAGAGCAGACGCCCAGCGAATTGCACGTGTTGGCGAAAAACGTCCTTTGAATTTGACACGATCGGTCTTCTGCCTTTTCACAATGCGAATACTACTTGCGTATTTAGTGTCTATTCAAACGACAGACAACATGCGATGATGTATACCATTCAGAAGCAGGTACGAAAGCAATCGCGACTGGAAGTATGCCCGCATGCCGCGATAAGCCTGGGGCTCCCACTCTGGCTCTTCACCATCTGCACCTTCAGGCACAGATATAAACCGAAGTAGATAACGGAGGTTCCTCCGTCTGTATGTCGATTAAACGTGCCTTTTTTTAAACGCTAAACGTGACGTCACTAAAGCGAATACTGATGGTAATTCTTCATTTCTCAATCAATTTCAGTGGAGTATATAGAAAGATGAGAGCAATGATGTGAATCTACTTGATTTGGTCATTCTTTGCTATCAGTGGCCTTATTACAATCCCTTTTAACTTGTCAAGTTCATTCCTGCGTAGTTATTTAGTAATATAGTACCAAAAACCCAATTTTACACCAGAGCCAAAAAACTATTTGCAAAATCGAAAAAAATTGACTATTTGAAAATCTAAAAAAAAATCATAACCTTCAAACTATTCGTATGAATGATAATTTTTTGAGCCCCTTTTTTTCAAAATAGTATGCCGTGATTAATTTAGTTCTAAAGTTAAAAACACAACAAACACTAAAGTCAAACAACACAAACAACACAAGTTTTTCACCACTTACTGCAATTGACTTTTCATTTCCCGACCTTAAGATGAACGCTGTAAATAATTCATCGGTTTCTATGGATAAGTTTTATTTTGTACATTTTCAGAACCATAATGATGTATTTCAAGTATTTTAACAATAAGGTAGCACAAAAGAGACGTAAAGCAAACTTAAAAATAGCATTGATACCAAAATAAAGCTTTATGCAGAGAAGATACTGGGTGATTCATTAAAATAAAATGCTGTTATTTAATTTTAGCAATTAAAATTAATTTTGGCACCGATTAAATAAATCAGATCAAGTTTTATGATTATGACCTGGCACTAACGCATCTTCTAAGAAAAGTTTAAAGTTATATTTTGTTTATTATATTGAACCACTAATTTTACAGTAGGTACCCTTGCATTACTTTTTCTCCAATAGTTAATTAATTTTTGAATAAATTTCAAACAAATGTGAGCTTGAAGTCAGCCTTTGAAAGGCCCCTCGTAATACGAAAAATACAAGTCTGGTTAAAATCTTAAAGTGTGCTGTTTGATTTTACGAAAATAATTTGAAATGAGGCCCCAGGTGGCCTAAATTATGCAACGTTCAAAGATGCACTTTTTTTTTTTTTTATATTGCCCGTCAAGATGACCTCACTCCACCTGATGGAAAGCGGTCGTGAGGGCCAGATATGAGGCTGACAAGCCCAGTCATTCAAACGAATCACTTGGCTGGCCATCCTCACCTTGAAGGCCTGCAGAAATGCCTTTTCACGCCCCGCTTGAAGAACCCGGGACTATAAGAGGAAGGAAACACATGTGCTGGAAGAGCGTTCC
Source organism: Udea olivalis (assembly GCA_947369235.1). Classification (NCBI taxonomy): domain Eukaryota; kingdom Metazoa; phylum Arthropoda; class Insecta; order Lepidoptera; family Crambidae; genus Udea; species Udea olivalis. The sequence goes on along the minus strand of OX376341.1, from coordinate 9,251,041 downwards.
ACGTCTGGATGGTACGACAAAGAAACGAGTCACCGAACCTTTTAGTTCGGGCCAACAAATGTTGAATTGTGTGTGGGTGACGCCGTAGTCCAGCACGCGTGGTACGGGAGTGGAAAGGTGAGGGTGGGATAAGCTGGAATAACTCGTCAGAGCATTCCCCATTGTAGAAGCGATAGAGAACACTTAGCCTGGCAATGTCTCTACGCAATTGGAGAGGCTCAATGGTCAAAGTTGCCTCTGGGTTTCCAATAATACGGATAGCACGCCGCTGCAACCTGTCAAGAGCTTCGAGTAGGTACTTAGCGGAACCGTCCCAGAGGTGAGAGCAGTATTCCACACACGAGCGAACTTGTGTCTTATACAAGAGACAGAGCTGCTCAGGCGTGAAGAATCGTCTCACTCTGTTCAGGACTCCGAGTTTACGGGATGCAGTTCTAATGACGCTCTCAATGTAGTCCCGCTGGTTTAGGTTGCTACGAATATCCATGCCAAGGATGTTTAGGCTATCCTTAATCGGTAGTGGGGTGCTCTGAAGAGTGGGATGGGAAAGGAAAGGCGATGCTTTTGCTGTGAATGCACACACCTGCGTTTTATTGGCATTGAACTCAACAAGAATCTGACAAGATTGCATGCACCCCATTCTGAAATGCGGTCCAACACTCCGTCAAGCTCAACAACAAGACTTCGCCTCTTCTCCTCGATGTCAGTCTGCTTTGCCCCAGGGCGCTCGAAATATCGTGCGTGGACCGTGCTATCATCCGCATAGCAATGAATATTACCAAGCGATAACATGTCATTGATATGCAGAAGAAACAACGTCGGCGACAAGACGGAGCCCTGCGGCACTCCGGCATTAATCTGGAGAAAGCGTGATTCTTGACCATCGCAAAGGACACGAATTCTACGTCCCTCCAGAAATCCGGCGACCCAGTCGCATAGGCGAGGTGGCAGACCATATGCCGGAAGCTTGGAAAGAAGCGAACGATGCCATACACGGTCGAAAGCTTTGGCAATGTCAAGGCTGACGGCCAAAGATTCCCCATGCTTGTCCATAGCCTCCCCCCAGATGTGTGTTACGTACGCTAGAAGATCACCCGTAGACCGTTTTGGTCGGAAGCCGTACTGACGGTCGTGAATGAGAGAGTGATCCTCTAGGTAGCGGATGAGCTGCGTGTTTATGATCCGCTCAAACACTTTAGCTAAAACTGAGGTTACGGCTATTGGACGGTAATTGGCAGGGTCAGACCGGTCCCCTTTTTTGGGAACTGGTTGAACGTTCGCCTCCCTCCAAGACAGCGGCACAAGACCCGAATTGTAGGAGAGGCGATACAGGCTAGTGAACACTGGAGACAACTCCGCTGCACATTTCTTCAGCACCACAGCTGGAATTCCATCAGGGCCACTGGCTTTCCTGACATCGAGTGACTGCAGTTCGGCACGAACATCACACTGCCTGATACGAATATCAGGCATTGTGGAGCCGCAATGTGGAATATCAGGCGGCGCAGCACCGCAGTCATCGATGCAAGAGTTTGCGGCAAAGAGGTTAGCCAGTAAATCGGCTTTCTCTTGCGGCTGATGAGCCAACGATCCATCAGGGAATCTCAGTGGGGGCAGCGAAGGCACGCAGAAGTTAGATTGCACGTGTTTAGCCAGTCGCCAGTAGGAGCGGCTACCCGTAGGGTGCGTGATGAGTTCTTGGCCGACACGTGCAATTCGCTGGGCGTCTGCTCTAATGTAAGCCCTCTTCGTGGCCTTGGTGGCTTTATTGAAGGCTGCTTTCAGGGAGGCAAGGTTTGAATGATCATTGAGTGCCTGGGCCCTAGACCAAGCACGGTACGCCGCCTGTTTTTGTTCAACAGCTGCGGCACACTCGCGATTGAACCAGGGACCAGTTTTGCTAGCACTGACGACATCAGTAAAAGGAATGTAGTATTCCATTCCGGTACTGATCTCGTCAGCGATAGCAGATGCACTCTCTGAAGCATCCCTTTCTCCAAAGCAGCACTGCCGCCAAGGGACGGAGGCAAAATACTCTCGCAATCCGTCCCAATCTGCCGACGAGTAGTGCCATAACCGCCGCGTCACCTCCACAGGTTGTGGGGGAGCTGCACATGGACTGTAGCGCCAACCAGACAGTGATCGGAGGAGCCCAATGGAGCACCAACCGACACTTTATACCCGGCTGGGTGACTCGTCAGCAGAAGGTCCAATAAAGAGGGAGTATGACCGACAATATCTGGTACCCGGGTGGGCTGGTGTACCAGTTGCGTCAGGTCTTGCGTGAGAGCAAACGCATGGGCAGTTCGGCCTGCATGGTCTGTTTTTGACACGTGAAGTGGCTATATTCGCGTGATCAATCAGATTTATGTCCGTGTTTCTAGACATGCCTTTGTCGAATCTGTAACATTTCACAGTTCTGAATACGTGGATAAATTGCCGCGAGTTAGTTCTGAGTTTGGGCGGGAGAGTAGTTGTTATTATCAGGTGCGACCGCAGTGAGACAAAGCCACCTGACGACAAACTGTTTTAAACTTGTCTAACTAATTCGAAATGCCGTATCGTGACGAAGTTTTGACTTCCAAGACGTATCAAGTTTCCGTAATCACAGCGCCAGCATCCGCTCCACCGCACTTGTTTTTCCCAAGGTTTTCGAAAGAAATATCCAGCTGCAACTTTGTTCGGTTAACTAAATAGATATCTAAGACATGTGACTATGCATCATTCTAGCGCTAAAGTTTTTGTGCAAAGCTAAGTTTCTGGAAATCCTAACCACGTCCCCTAGCGCTGTAGCACAAAGTAGCATGTATTGTGTAAGGAAACCATTACACTGATCGACCATTTAAGATGCAAAATAATAATGCTTAAGGTTAAAAAATGAGCCATCTGACGAAACGTTCCGGCGTCAGCTGAGAAGCCTTTTGTTGGACAACCCGTTTTATTGTACTAATGAATTTTTAAACTGTGATAGATTTTAAATTGATTGATTGTATTTGTATTGATTATTATTCATAATTTGACATTGTATTTAATTTCAATGATCTTTTGTTTTATTTTCCAAAAGTATTTTGTTTTGTAAATTCTAATGTTTAACTAACCAACTAAATGTAATTTTTAATGTTTTTTGTTTATTTCGTTTTATTATTGTCCTGACATTTATTGGTATTTATTTTAATTTAATTATCTCTAAGACGATCTCAATATTAATTCCCTATGTGACAATAATGTTATATATTATGTGTAACGTAATAATGAGAAATAAATTAATCGAATCTAATCTTGGCCACTTCCTTTACGGCATTGCACTATATATGCCTCGCCTTAAAATTGATACTTAAATATTAGTTAATTAAAAACTTAAGTAAAAACAACCTGATAAACAAAGCTACAGTAATACGAATTTACGACAACATAAAACACAGTGATGAATTATACGAACCAAGCCTTTATCAATGTCAATTACTGTTAATTCAGAAAATTATTATCCCACCCATTTCACGGAACATCCAAAACATTTTGCATCTCAAGTCAATGCCTTTTTTCATAGGATCTCAAATATTCTGCCCAAATTCAATGAACACTACGAGAATGGCAGGCGAAAACAACAATAATCAGGTATTTCTTTTGTAAAGTACGAGTATTTCGTAGTGCGTTGTTCGAATCAGATAATACGGAAGTGGGTATTGCGGCGGGCGGGATGGCTCCCGTAAATTTTACCCTTTATGAGCCATTATATTGCCGATTATTTCGGGAACCGGCTACCTACATCGATCATTTAAAATGTAGGGCGGCTTTTGTGGTGTACTGATTACGATTATGCGTATGTGCTTGAAATTTATTTTATGTAGGTGGATATCGGATGATATTACAGAAGTGTATTGTTTAGTTCGCCGTACCGTGACGGTTTTGTTCACATTTTCTACCAGGAGCCTCATTATAATCGCATAAATTATATCCAGTCAAGTAAATTCTCTAAACTGAGGGCAATTACCAATTTCGTTGGTAAATATCTAGCTTAGATAGTGTTAGTGCCAGATAACCCCTGACTGGCTGGTAATAAAAGATCATTGTTAGATAAATTACTCGCTACGTTTAGTTTGAGGAATGAACTTGACAAGATAAAAAGGGTTGTAATAAGGGCCTCCGCAAGGCTAGAGAACTTTTTGTTCTGTAGAACATTATTATTAGTATAATACGAGTATATTACTGCTGATTGCATGATTAATGACTGAAACCAGAGCTTAAAAACTTCTTCAGCCGAAGCACTGTTCCTTCACTTTCTTTCCGCATTAGTTGACAGCACTCAGATTGAAAAACGCAAAAAAATGCATTTTGTCTGAAAAAGTTGGCATAAATAAGGGTAAGGCAAGGCGCTGTGCAAACTCATCAACTAATTTTTCGGCATCAAGAGGTTTAAGAGCACTCCCTTGAGTATCAGACCTAGCATCGGAATCCTCGGCGTTGACGTTTCAAGTGATGTACAGTTCCGTAGTCATCTAGAGGGTAAAGCCAAATTGGCTTCCTAAAAAGCTGCTTAGATTCTTTGGCCCTACGGAGAGACGTTGCATCTCTCTGTGTTTTGTACCGTCTTTACAGTAGGGAGTGTTTAGAAGAATTGCATAACCAATTATACCTGCCGCTGAATTTCATCACCGCACGAGACGTCAGAAGTGGAAATTCTATGCTCATTACCTGGATTGCTGGCGCTCAACAACCGTAACTTTTTCGCGTCAATTTCTTCCGCGTACTTACATCCAAGATATGAAATTATCTTCATGCGTCGGTATTTCCAAAAGAATATGACATCGGAGCCTACAAGAAGAGAGCGTATTCCCATTTAAAAGGCAAGCAACGCATCGGTGACACTTCTGGTGTTGCAGTTGTCCATGGGCGGAGGTGATCACTTTCCAGGTGACCTTCCAGCTCGTTTGCTCCCTATTACATAAAAAAAAACAAGAGACCTGCTCTTTACTACCTTTTTGGAATACTTACATTGTGTAACAAGTTCTGAGAAGATGCTGTCACAAGAATATAATTCTTCACCATTGCTATGAATATCCTTCGGCCTAAATCAAGTCATCCTCTCACTTCGAAGCTGGGCGTGGCCAAACGCTGAGTTTGTCTGAAAATGGTATCCGTTCTGGATTTTTCTGCCCTTATGACCATTGTCCTAAGTATTACATAAAATAACATACCGTCACGACTATATCCAAAATGGGATAGTCAGAGGCAAGTGACAGTTGCCACTTAGAAGCCCACTTTACACCAATGGTGTTAGAACCCAAAGATTTGCTCTGGCCAGATTTGACTCGGGACCACACGATCCACGATCCGATTTGGGTTGCCTAACCCCTAGGCCACGATGCTCTCCATCATAATTATTAATACCTATACTCGTATTCGTATTGCTAATAGTAAAATAGGGATGATCAGATTGTCAAATCATGAGATGAAAGGCGATTAATGTCATCTATTTATAAATTTATAGGTATTTCAGTTATGGTTTTAGTAAAAATCGACCTGAAGGGGATAACTAGGCCTCTTTGCACTTAGAACGAGGGCCTAATTGCAAATGACGAGAAACAATAATGCTCTTAATAATAGTTTGGAAAAGGGATGGGGATTTTATTATTATGAGAGTAGAAGAAACGCAGGCATTGTGTCAGGGTCAAAACAAGAATAATGCTTGTCATTTATTAACCACAATCTTCGCAGGCAAGAAAAGTAACTTCAGTTAGTTACAGGTATCGGTATCATTACATGTAATTATTATTTTAAAGACAGATTGGAGATGCTCCGTAGAACAGCAGCTAATACGCCATTCCGCTTGAGAATAATTCCACGCCATCGTAGAGCCGAGAGTCTAATTATCCTCTTTTTCCGTACGCTTTTTAGGCAAACAAATAAAGGAAAATAAAAAAGTTACCAAATTGCCTGGAGGCCGAAATTCGGAGCGAAAAAATTAAAAAGCACAAACCAATAAAAACCGAGTTCGGAGGTTTTATTTATATTAGTTGTTAGCTCGTGTAGCCGCTCGAGTAATGGTTCGCTGCATCAGTTTTTCAGGATTATGGAAGAGAAACGAGGGCATTATCGGATCTTAGGAAAGTAATCGCCTGTCCCGCGAATGTTTTCTCATTACCATTCGCTTCGCTTTAGGAGCGAACGGCCTGACAATTGTTAGTTATTTCGCTGCTTCTAACCAACGAAATGCTGCAAAACGGAACCTATCGGAATTAACATGTACAATGAAATAAATGTTGTGTGTATTTTCTAAACACATACTCGTAACATGTGTGTTTTCATGACACCGGTTAAAGGTAAAGCATGAACAAGCCACTCACTTATTTAACAACACAAAATAACTGAAAACAATATCTTTTGTTTTAGAACAATTCCTGTAACGAATTCGTTAAGTCAAGTCGCGTATAACAAAAAAGGTTTTACTAGAATATAAAGAAAAAAGAAAAGAATATCTAGAGGATATAAAGATTATCTGATTAAAAACATGATAAGCTAGACAAAGATAGAAACTAGACCAAATCGACATGATCCTCAAGTGGGACTTTTCCTAGCGGGATTTTTTATTTATTTTATCTTTGTGTAGGACATGGTGCATTGTTGAATGCTCAAGATAAAAATTCACTTCATAAACTTGGCCTTATTCAGGCTTTTAGCCAGAAAATCTATATTTTTTAGGTTTGTGATGCGTGAACGCCTACTCAATAATAAACTGCAAACATTTTATTCAGTTGTAAAAGTTGTTTTCCGTGTAAATTCAGAAATTTGGAACCGTTACGTGCTGCTATGTATGTTTATATACCTATCGAAACAGCAGCGCGGTTATAGACATGACCGCAATTTATTGGCTTGCCTTTGCCCCGAGTTCCGCGGCTACAGGAAACGATGTGAAAATTATTTTCTGTTTCATATTTGCTGGAAATATTTCACAGCTCTGGTTATGACGCTCACATGGTTTATTTTTAAAGGTAACGCCGATTCTGAGTAAAATATTGTGACAGGATGGTGATATCGAAGTTATGACATGTTTGTTCATGCTATTTTACGTTCGAACGTGTTGTAAAAAAGGATTTAAATCATTATATAAGTAAGTAAAGCCCGTAAATAAAATAATTCCGTGAACTGTAAAAACAGTCAGTACTTAAATTTGATTTTGAACTGATGCTGTCCTTGTGACTGATGCATAACATTATGTGAGGTCTTAGAATTTGCAGTTTAGACCAGTATTGCATTTTCATTTAAGACACTGAAGGCAGTGCTCGCGAATGCCAGTCTATACGTCGTACGTCTATGCGTTTTATGTACAAAAGTAAAACGGAGAGTGTAGTTAAAGCTGATTAATATTTGTTTAGTAAAGTAAAGTAAAAAATATCTTCATTCATATAGACTTATAAAAAGTACTTATGACAAGTCATATAGTTACAAAAAAAAATTATAGCAAAAATATACTAAAATAAACTTACATAAAATAATACTATGATAATTAAACATAATGTGACTCTACCACCGGTTCGGAGGTTGTTTCCGATCGAGAAGACTCCGGCAAGAAAATCGATGGTTACTCTTTTCAATCTTGTTTTTATACACAAAAATTGAATTGACAGAGTGAAGTCATAACAAAAAAAAAATGTTCTGAGGAGCAGATTATACCGAAGATGACCACTAATTATTATCATTTAAGAAATCATCAACACTGTAATAACCTCGCTTCATTAACTTAGCTTTAATTTGTGACTTAAACTAGGGAAGAGGCAGTTCAATAAGAGTTTGCGGAATCTTATTAAAATATTTAGCACACTGACCAACAAATGATTTTCCTACCTTTTGCTGTCTTAGACTGGTAGTTACGAGCTTATTATTATTTCTAGTATTGAGTTTATGAACATCACTGTCTTCCTGCCAGAGCAGAAATATGCGGAACCCACTGTAACTTGGAATCGAGAGTAATTCCTAAAAATACTGTGGAATTCGCAATCTCTAATGGCTCGTTATTCATGTTTATAATGGTACCGACCTGTCTTACATTGGGCATAGAAAATTGGATACATTTAGTCTTCTTAGCATTAAGCAGTAAATTGTTACTCGTGAACCAATGCAGTACCTTAGAGAGAGTATTATTGACGTCGTCATGATCGTCAAGTGCTTTATTACTTCTATCTACGTTAAAAATCAGAGAAGTGTCATCAGCAAATAATACAATCCCACATAGGTCTTTGACAAAATAAGGCAGGTCATTTATATAGATCAAAAACAGCAGAGGACCCAATATTGATCCCTGGGGCACGCCCATACGTATGGTGGCACCGGAAGAGTTCGTACCATTAAATATAAATATGATTATATAAGGCTAAGTGAAATATTTGAAACACCGTAATGTCTTAGCTTAATCGGTAGGATTTCATGATCTACGCAGTCAAATGCTTTTGATAAATCACAAAAAACTCCTATCGCATCTCGCTTGCCCTCCCACGCTAATGTGGGACAGTAGGAGCGACAACGTTCTCCACGTCCCAGAATCGTTTAATAGATTCATCTAACGAAAAGTTGGTTGTGACAAAGAAACAACTTTCTATATTGCCACGAGAGCGAGAATGAAAAACATTTGACCGACAAGATTCTTCAAAGATGCAGCTGCCCATCAGTATCCAACCGAAAATTGTGTTGATGGCTGTGGGCTGGTCTGCTCTTCCACGAACCGATCCATTACGGAGAGAAGAAGCACTGAGTAGCATGTCGATTGGTCCAGGTAGATGCAAGTCAGGGTCAGCCAAAACGAGATCCCTGACATGACTCCAAGTTGACCGATCAACAAAAGATGATGGCATGGTGTGACAAATATTAGGCAAAATATAAGTCTCTAACGAGAATGACTGAGACACGGCTCTATCAGTCGACCTAAGTTGACATGTCACTGTACCGCTTGGTTTGGTAGTTGTCTGCCCTATCCCATTGACAGGTTGACTTGACGTACAAATTTTCAGACCGAGCCTGTTGGCACATGTTTCTGTCATAAAGTTACAGGCACTAGCACAATCCAGTAGAGCACGTACCTTAACAAATCTACCGTCTTTGTCCTTCAACAAGAAGAACATAATCAATGAATTGGTGTTTGACGATGTCAGCGCTGTAGCTGATGACAAAGGCTGGGTTTGTTCCTTAATGCCAGCATCAACTGTTGTCCCAAACTTATTAAAGTGCAACCACGTGTTATGGGAGTATTGACACTTTTAGCAAGCTACTTTGCTTTTACAATTTCTAACAGTATGTACCGGTGAGAAACACAAGATATACAAATTGTGGTTTTTAACTATAGTGTACCGCGCCTGAGGATCCACATCTAAAAACTTAGGACATTCAGTAAGCTTATGCTGTCCAGAGCATAAGACACAGCTTTGAGTAGAGGCCACAAAAACAGGCCTAGGTGGCGGTTTCCTATCTGCCTTAGACGGAGCATTAGACGTGCTGGGTACAGAAAAGGCATTTGCCGCTTCGAGGGCATGGTAACGTTTCTCTAAGAAAGCTACTACACTTTCAAAAGGAGGCACCTCATCCGAATTGTGTTCCAGTTCAAACTGTTCTTTAGTTTGTTTATATAATTTGGACCATAACAGCTGAACCAACATGAAGTTCCTATCTGGTAAGTTATATGTACTTAAAATGGATAAATTTTCTGCAAAGGTTCTATGAACTCTTTCTAAATCACCAGCCTTGGAGTATTTCACAGGCTCACAGTTCAATAATTTGTCATAGAAAATTGACGCTATGTGCCGCTTCTTGTTGTACTGTTTCGACAAGGTATTATAAGCTAACATGTAATTTTCTACACACAATGGGTAGTTTTTAATTAAATTATAGGCAGGACCCTGTAGACTCGACAATAAAAAGTGTAGTTTTTCAACATTACTGAGATCCTTCCTAATATGAACAAGAGAGTCAAACAATTGCTTGAAGGAGATCCAGTCATCCAGTTTGCCATCAAATGGTTTTATTGTAATTTTAGGCAATTTTGCACTGGTACTGCTAACATTACTCACTTCAGGTTTTTTGTCTTTTTCATTATCAATTCAATTCTTTATTTGCTTACTAAGTGTTACAAATAGGTCTTTAATAACAAAATAGTACTTAAAACTTAGTTACCGCTATGGTATTGCAAACGTTTGAGGACAGCAGTTTCACATTAGAGCTAAAACAATATATGCACTTAATATTTTGGATTATTTTCTCAAACTGCACAGTGTACCGGATTTCTGCCATCCGTAAAGCTTTAGGAAGCTCGTAAAGAACTTTTAACTGGGCACTATGAAATGTTTCCGCGAGATCATCCACATTTTTCATCGTATAGCCATCCAAATCTGAAGACGACATCAGCTCTGCACGCGCATACGCATAATCCCGTGCAACCCTATGCATACTTTCGGTGGTTTCACCGGACACGGCATCTTCTTGTGGCATTTCAAATTATAAAAAAACAACAACGATACAATTGAATTTACGAAAAGTAATCACGATAACAAACGACGAAAGGGAGGTTACGAAAGAAGTTAGAAATCAAGAAATGTCACTTGCCAAATTTCACACTTGTCTATGGAAGTACGTTCGAAAACTACTTTCAAATGCAACGAAATGAAAAATTACCAACGAAAACTAACTGATGAACTGTCAAATTTTAAAACTACTTGTCCAATTACCCACAATGAAAATTAATATTTTAGTTAACCTCACACAATAGAATAAGTTACAACGACAAAATTAATTACGATAAATTAAACGAAAAAATTTGTAATTTATTCTAATGCGATAAAAGGTCACTGTTCAACACAAAATACGGCCGTAGGACCAAAATAATGACGGGGAATGGACTGTAATCTCAAACGAAAAGAGAACTAAGACGTATGCGAGAATAACGGTTGCAAAAATTAAAGGTTTATGTAGGTACGTTACAATCAAACAGCTGATTAAAGCTACTTACCACGTTTGCTGTAGCTAGCAGATCAGCTAACTCCAACTTAGGGTGATTGAAGCACTTTGGACGGTACTCAAGTATAGGCCAAGCTGGACTTACCGATTTCCCGCTTCGGTTACCGCGCATCGACTTTATCGTTGGGTGGGCAGCTGAGCTAGATTGCAGGATGAGGAGTAACCTTAAGCAGCTGGGCACACACAAACGCGTAACGATATTAAAAGTTAAATCAAAACGGTGAAAATTAGGAATTCAGACAGATGGTGCACTTGATCAGTTCATACGAAAAACAAAAAACGAAAGTGAAGAAGAAGGGAGAATACCCTCGCATTTTGTTTATATAGTCGAAGGGAAACCGAATGTTGCCAGGACAAACTTAGTAAATTGGACACTTGGCAATGTCCAGTATAATGGACGTAGATTTTTCAGGAAACTGAAGTTGGTAGATTTTTTCAGGTATTTTTTCCCTTACAAGCCAAGAACCAGAATCTGTAACGGCGTTACGAATCAAATTAAAAAAAAACCTGTCGAAGGGTTAACCCTTTTAACCACCCGCTTTTATTTAAACTTTAGTCATGCATATATAATTTTATTTTTGAAATATTGATGGTTTCGACGTGGTCATAGGTGGATATAGTTGTTTATACCTAACGAAATTGTTCACATTCCAATGTCATCGAAAATTGATTGATTTGCCAAATCTCGTTCGGATTGCACTCTTGTATCATACGATTGTCCTGATAAAAACTAATTTCAATAAATATTTATCCTTTAAATCCTCGATAAATATGAATGAAGTGATAAAAGAAAATATATATACTAGAACTAATCGAGCTGCTATTCAAATTCAAGTCTACAAAAATGAAGCTGTTGGTGATATTGGCTGCTCTAGTCGCAAGTAAGTATTGTTGGCATTCATTTATAATGATGTATATGTCGTCTTTCAACGTCGTTGACCATGACATCCTTTTAGCAATGCTCGCTCATCTATGCATCACTTCACATGCATTCAACTGGTTTTCATCTTATCTTCGTGGACAGGCTGTGCGTATCGATCATGCTGTTTCTGAGTGGAGCAACCTGGATTCCGGAGTTCCACAAGGAGGAATATTATCCCCACTTCTATTTTCAGTTTTCATCAACTTTGTCACTAATACCCTCTGCAGCTCTTACCATCTGTATGCGGATGACCTTTAACTGTATGTACAGACTTGCCTACTTTTTTTGCCTACTTACCAACGTTTGCACGATTGGTCCATTAGTAACGGCATTTCAGTAAATCCGTACAAGTGTCAGGCTATTGTGATAGGCACTCCGCGACAGCTGAGTAACCTTAGAACCGATGGCTCTTCGTCATCTTATAATGGCACTATGATTCCGGTCAGCCCCTATGTTAAGAACCTAGGCCTATACATGGATAATTTCTTCAGTTGGGATAAACAAATTAAGGAAACAAGCAGAAAAGTTATCGCTACCTTACGCTCTCTGTATAAATAAAAAAAATCTGCACAAAAAAATTTCTGGTCTCTTCTGATGCCTCAAATAGACTATGCAAACGTGTGTTGTTCCAACTTGTCCCAGGCGCTTCTCGAATAAGCTCGAACGCCTAGTTAATAGTTGCATTCGCTTCATCTTCAGTGTGAGAAACTATGATCATATTTCTCCGTTCCGCTCTCGGCTGAAGTGGCTTAAAATCAGACAACGAAGAAACTTTCGAACGCTATGTTTACTATTCAATATTCTCAAAAATCTCGATGTTCCGGAATACCTACCTCAAGTGTAATTTTAAATATAGAGGTGAGTGCAGCTCGCGTAACCAACGCTCAAATACTTATTTCAAACTTTACACTCCTTCTCATCTGTCCCCGCACGTGTCCGATTCCTTCACTTTGGCTGCTAATAGGTTATGGAATTTGCTTCCTAACAAAATGAAAATGTCTACCAGTAAATTTGCCTTCAAAAAATCCGTTCACAATCTTTTCTTACAAATACCCTAATTTGTATAATTTCTATATAACCCAATGTTATCTCTTATATTTAGCTCATCAATCATAATAATATAATCATTCCGAGACAAAGTGTCATGTGTTCATAAATAATTAGTTATCATTTTTAATATGTATTCTTATGAATATTCAATATGTAGGTATTTATATGATATATAAGTAGGTATATATTATATGTAAGTAAACAGTTCCTGTTCATTTTAATTACTCTTGATTTTACAAAACCCCGTCGTAAAGATTTCTGCTTCGCCTGGTGGTTGACTGGTAGAGAATGCCTTAAGGCATTTAGTCCGCCAATTGTACTTTTTCGTGCAATAAAGTATAAATAAATAAATGTCCCGACAATCAATAAATTTAGGTACTTAGGAAGTATCAAGATGCATGCCAACTAGTGGGTTCTGTTTTTGGTCAAATATTATATTCTTAATATTATATTATGAAACTGATTAACTGACACAACAACCGACATGCCATTGTATTAAAGGGATTAAAATGGTATTGTTATTTGTTAATCAAACCTTTTGTAGACCGAATTAAAATGGTTAAATATTGTTATTTGTTAATCAAACCTTTTGTATACTTAGCTGTAAAAATATATCATAAAGTCTGAATTATGTTTGTTAGGTTTTATAAAAAAAACCTTAAAAAAGATAAGATGTAACAAAAACAGAAACCACTAAAGCAGAACCTATGTCAAATATATTTTTTATTAGTTATTTTGGTATTAACTAACTTTTCTCAAATAAAAGGAATTACTTTCATTGAAAACATTTGAATGATTCAAATAAACAATTTCAGTTAGCGCCGGTGGCGCCATACCCTCGGTCCCTCGGGACAACAGCCACTACGTAGAAGGAGAGAGCCGTTACATCTGGATGCCTGATGGTGAAGGCGAACTGCATCTGGTAGATTTGGAGGAGCCCGTGGACGAGGTCGCGGCACACCCCAGGAATGGCGCTAACAACCAATACTGGCTTTTTTCAAGGTACCAATATACACTTTGATTGTCAGATGCATCTGGCTTTACTTTATGCCAGCTGTATCAGAATGGCTGATACGTATGCAGATATTGGTAATTCCGAGATTTGAAAAATAATAATAAAGAGCTCTAACTTATTTTACTATGTTTATTTTATTTTATTAATCTTTAAACACAAAGTTGGAAATTCTGAAAAGTTGGACAACTGCTAAAGATATGTTTAAAGGTTGCACTAATCGTTATTTCTATAACAGGCAAAACCCGAACAACAGGCAAGTTCTTGTACGCAACAACATCAACAGCGTGAGGAACTCTAACTACCGTGCCAACCGCGGCCTAGTGGTCATCGTCCATGGATGGCGTAACAGTGGAACCACTGGAATGAACAACGTCATAACATCCGCTTTCCTCGCTGTTCAGGACGTGAACGTCATAGTCGTTGACTGGAATCGACTTGCTAATGATCGGTACGACACCGCCGCGGCCGGTGTACCTGGTGTAGGTCAACACCTCGGTGACTTTTTGGTGTGGCTCATCAACAACGCAGGCGGTAACTGGAACAACGTGCACCTAGTTGGCTTCAGTTTGGGTGCTCACGTCGTTGGCAACGCCGGTCGCCGAGCTGGTGGACGACCATCAAGAGTAACAGGTACAGTGAATACTTCACAAAATTGTTTAACCGTATAAACAGACACATTACCCAGAAACTCATCAATCTTTTGTAAAGAAAAACTTGAAGGGAGTTAAATGGAGGTCCTATACTTGTAACAAAGCATTCTACAATAAGTGTGTGTATTTATGACGACACTAAATTCAGGCTTGTTAACAGGTTTAGATCCAGCTGGTCCGCGATGGGGAGGTAATGGTAACCGTCTGCAAACTAACGCGGGACGATACGTCGAGGCCATCCACACCGATGGCCGTGCATCTGGTATCTTTGACCGCAGCGGTCACGCTGACTTCTACCCCAACGGCGGCAGACACCCGCAGCCAGGATGCAGTGCTACCAACACCCCCTGCTCCCACGGCCGTTCTACTGATCTGTTCGCAGCCAGCGTGAGGCAACACAACCGCTTCGTAGGAAGACGCTGCAACAACTTGAGTGAAGCTGAAATTACTGCTTGCAATGGAGGGAACTTCCACATGGGCAACGGCATTTTCAACAAAAATGGGTGCGTATTCATTTCGTTTTCGTTTGATAGGTTTTACGGGAACACTCAAAAATTCCGAAACACGTAATTACGAATTTCATTATTCAGAATTTCAAAAATCCGAATTACATAATTCCGAAACAACAAAATTCCTAGTATTCAAAAGCACGAAAGTTATTTTTCCGAAAGTCACAAATTCGATATTTTAAATTTCCGACTTTCATTAGTACGAAGAATTGAAAATCCGAAGTTTCATTTGTCCGAAAAACGATATTCCGAATTTCAAAATGCCGTAAATTCATTGTAATTATTAACTGAAAATTTACATCAAAAATACGATTTACATATAAAATAAAGCAGAAACCCGACTCGCCGTGATACTAGTCTGCCCTACTCTCGAGTGTAATTCAAGAGCCCGCTTAAAAAGCCACTATTGGTTAGCTTAGAACTGTGACCACATCGCACGAGCAGAGTGAGCGTAGCGAGCGTGCCGTGGCAGCGGCCGGCGAGTGCCAGAACGGAATTGTCGGCAAAGTAACTATTCTGCTAAAAAATATTTATGTATGTATTTTTGTTACAGAAACGGCATCTTCGGGCTCAGGACTTTAGGAAATTGGCCCTTCTAATCATCTTCGCGTCACCATTACATCTGAATTTGAATAACCTAAATTGAATGCAAATAAATATTAATGAATAATATTCTGTTTAATTTTAGACATTGAAAACATGAACTTACTCGGCCTACCTTAGCTTACCTTAGCTTACTTGACGCTCGCAGTGAATGATTTGCGCGGCGACTATAGAATTATGTTACATTGTATTGATTTTTTAAGTTTCTCAGTAAGTGAATTGTATTTTAATCTTGCTGGAGGATGTATGTGTTTGTGTATGTTTGTTACTCTTTCACGCAAAAACTACTGAAAGGATTTAGGTGAAACTTTACAGTAATACAGCTTATACATTAGAATAACACATAGGCGACAATTTATACATGTTACAGAAATTAAGATTACTCGGGCGAATTGAGAATAACATTTTACCGGTGAGGAATCGGACCAATAATGTTAGGGTTAAAAAAGTCAGATATCCCAGCTATGTGGTATTTCGATTTGATCCTTACTTCCCGTGACACTTTCTGTATTAGTGATGTGTATTGTAGGTTTTACCCTCCAAAGACACTAGATCCTCACAAATCTTAAAATAAGTCTGGTTTGTCACAGTGATGTTTTCGTGAGGAGCCATAAACGATTGCTTGTTTCTTTCTGCAATTATAGTAAGCAGAGATTTAGCCACTTGAAGTTGACACGATAAGGCTTTTTCGTAAATTGAGGTGGCGAGATTGATCATTCTATAATAGAACAAATATTGCATTTACAAATGTGAGAGCGTCGTGGCGTAGTGGTTCAGCACCCGAACTCAGATCGTGGATCGTGTGGTCCCGAGTTCAAATCTGGCTGTTCACTGTTGAATATCCGACTTGCACTCCGGTGTTGGAAAACATCGATAAAATGCTCATTCCGTACTTTTTACCTACGTATTTTTGAACGTAGTCTTACACCAAAACAAAAACATGTTAACGACATTGCCTCTCCAATACGATTTTTTTGTTGAATTTTTTTGTGAAACCACTTGGTGGTTTTTGTTCCTGGTTCCCACTGATTAGATATGAACACAGAAAAGTTTGAGTGTACAAAAAAAACCAAATCAACCCGGATAACGGCGGTAGGCTTACCACCTACCACGTTGGGTTCTAATACCATTGGTATTAAGTGGGCTTCTGAGTGTTTCGTTCACCATGACGACACAGTCACTTGCCTCTCACTACCCCGTTTGGGATAAGGTCCTGCTGGTATGTATGTGTTTCATTATGTGTCAATACGAAAGGTTGGACTATGTTTTTTATGTATTGAACAGTCAAAGTTTTTTTTATATTGCCCGTCAAGATGACCTCACTCCACCTGATGGAAAGCGGTCGTGAGGTCCAGATATGAGGTTGACAAGCCCAGTCATTCAAATGAATCACTGGGCTGGCCATCCTCACCTTGAAGGCCTGTAGAAATGCCTTTTCACGCCCCGCTTGAAGAACCCGGGACTATAAGAGGACGGTAACACATGTGCCGGAAGAGCGTTCCACGTCTGGATGGTACGACAAAGAAACGAGTCACCAAATGTTGAATTTTGTGTGGATGACGCGGTGAAAGGTGAGAGTGGAATAAGCTAGAATAACTCGTTAGAGCATTCCCCATTGTAGAAGCGATAGAGAATACTTAGCCTGGCAATGTCTCTACGCAATTGGAGAGGCTCAAGGGACAAAGTTGCCTCTGGGTATCCAATAATACGGATAGCACGCCGCTGCAACCTGTCAAGAGCTTCGAGTAGGTAGGAGTTGGCGGAACCGTGCCAGAGATGAGAGCAGTATTCCACATACGAGCGAACTTGTGTCTTATACAAAAGACAGAGCTGCCCAGGCGTGAAGAATCGTCTCACTCTGTTCAGGATTTCGAGTTTACGGCATGCAGTTCTAATGACGCTCTCAATGTAGTCCCGCTGGTTTAGGGCGACGCCTTTGCTGTGAATGCACACACCTGCGTTTTCTTGGCATTGAACTCGACAAGATTGCATGCACCCCATTCTAAAATGCGGTCCAGCACTCCGTCAAGCTCAACAACAAGACTTTGCCTCTTCTCCTCGATGTCAGTCTGCTTTGCCCCAGGGCGCTCGAAATAACGCGCAATATATATATATAGTTTTCATCCGAAGATCGCAAATTTATTTTCTTACTTTTTTTCAAAATTGCTCATAGTCAAAAGCTAGTCGTCCTGGGTTCCGCTGGGCAGAACTGCTAGTAGAATTTATTCGCTGACAATTTTTTTTTGATCTGCTTTAGGTCATGTAATCAATAACTTAAGTCACGGATCGTACTAAAAGGGTTAAAGAAAATTTACTGGTAACAAGGTGCATTTTTTTTCATGACTTGAACCCGATTTGGGTTTTGGGTAACTTTGTATAGAGCCGTAGCGTTATTTTTTTTTACTAGCGGCCAGCAATAATTTTATCACTGTTTTATAGCGTATTCGTGTCCAGTACAGGGGCTGCCCTGTTTTTGCAGTGCCTCGGGTATGTTTGCGGTAGCGAGCACAGATTGTTTTCATGCCACCATGCGCAAGAGATGTGCATCCCTGGTGCGGAGAGTGCGGGCCAGAACCAACACTATTCTGTCAATGATTGCTGACAGACTGGACTGTAGTTATGTGAGGCATTGCTCGATCAGACACACATCAAGCTGTGGAGGTGTAGGAATTTTTAATTTTTTAATGTCTTTTTTTAATTTTATGTTCAATTTGTCAATTGTGAATTTTGTGTTTTTAATTATTTTATTTTTAAATAATTTCAATGCATTGCATTAAAATTATTAACACAATTTTAATTTAACTAGATAATGTTTTTGATTGATATTTGATTGACATGTAAATGTGTAAGCCTGTATGGACCCTGTTGTTGTCTGAAATAAACTTTTTTTTATAGCACCCTATCAAAGAAACATATCTGAGGCCGAGATCTATAGTCGTTACTTAGCTTAATCTTAGACTTAACTTACCGAAATGAAACTTTTAGTCAAGATTGCGGCGCTGTCTTAGCTCACGCTAAGCAAAGTCCAAGTTTGCCAGATCGACGACTTGCCAAAAACTTAGAATATTAACCGTACAAAAATAGTAGGTTGTTAAAAGCCTACCAAAATCGGTAGCTTGGAAGCGATTTTGACAGTTCATAGCTGTCGTCGCTTGGTTTGTGTTCCATTTCACATGAGAAGGAAATAAAAGAACTATTAAAAAGCTTTCCGATTCAATTAACTGGATAAAAACGTCAGTTACATGGTTTTTGTTAAATGTTCGAATATAATTTAATAATATTTATTGATTATTCACCAATAATAACCATTCATATTTATTTTTATCCGGAGAACGAAAGAGCAGTTTATACTTGTATCGGAACGTTGTGAGATTCATTGGTTAAGCCTGTGCTCAGGCTACACTTTGCATGATACGACTTTAAATTTCAAATCCAAGTTTATGCTAAGTTCACACTAAGGTAAGTTCGGCGTGAGTTTTGGCTGAGCAAAGCGTAAGTCGGCACTATAGATCTCGGTGTTCAGAATTGATCTAAGTGATATCGGAGCCGAGATATGATTTCTTTAAATATATTTGTTTGCCTCAGTTCCACTAAAACAATAGTTCTGCTATGTTACTTAATGGAGCTAATCTCACCTATAGTTCTTGCAAATCACGAGTGCGCGTGAATCTAACGAAATTGAACTTTATTGTTGGGTATTAAGAATGTCGGCACGCGCGCTCGTAAAATGATTGTACTACACCCATCAACATGGTCAATACATATTTAAATTAAACCTAAATAACTAAAATTCTATTAACTTTTTGTTGAGACACCTACAGATTAAAATAAACCTTGTTTAATAGCCTATCTAATCTGATAAAATAAACTTTTAGATAAAGTTAAATTTAAAAAAAACTTAGAAGAAGAGGAAAAACTCAGACAAAATTTCAATCTTAACTTAATTTTTGAAACATCAAAACCTAACCAAAACAACTATTTTTTTTATAAAAATTGTTTAAAACTTAAAATTAATTATCCGTGGATCCACCTAGGACTCTCCTGACACATTTGCAGCGGTTCTGCATACTCAAAACAGGGGTGTCAATATCCTGTTGTGGATTACTGTCCCAATTCCTGCTAAGATGCAAGAAAAGCTGGTTTTCACGCACAATATCTTCAGGGAAATTCCTAAGAGCTCTTCTCTGAAGCATATCCCAGGCATGCTCAATAGAATTTAAGTCAGGGGATTGTGCAGGTCAGTCTAAAGCTTGGATATCATGCTGTTGTAACCAACTTGTAACGATACGCGCCGTATGTGGACGGGCATTGTCGTGCATTAGCTGGAAATTTTGTCTCATTTGCTGTCTGTGGGGCAAGATTACAGGCTCTAGCACCTCATCTCGGTATTTGGAGCAGTCATATTGCCTTGTAACGAGGTCCGTTCTACCGCCGAGACGAATTCCTGCCCAAACCATAATCGTGCCACCTTGATATGCATGAACTTGTTGTGGGTGCTGTAGTCGATTCCAACGTCCAGGTTCTCTCCAAACGCGTAGGTACTCTTCGCGAATCAGGATGAAATCCAAACGTAAAGTCTCTAATTGTATACCTAAAAATGTACGCACCATAATCTACAACTCTTAACCACCAAGTCAAATATTCACATTAGTAAAAAAATATACACTCATAATTTGCGAAATAAACATAAACTGCTAGTGGCCAATGCGCGTACTATGTATGGGAAAAAAACAATTTTATCGGAAGGAGTAAGTACAGTTAAAGAACAGCCTGCCAAACTACATAAAGGAGTGTGACAGTATATCCATGTATAAAAGCAAACTTTTGGAACATATTCTAATCAGTACACTGTAACAGTCATCACTGGAGACAAAATGAAATGTAAAATATAATAATTTTATTTTCATTTTTTAAATTGTATGTATCTCATTTTAAGCGAACTCTGTCCTTATGAGAAATTAAAAATTCTTTAAACCTAAATAAACTAAATATACCGAAAGTCACCACTTTTAGCTCTCTTATTACAACTTTTAGACATAACACTTAATCACAGCTATAAATAATTTAAGCAACAAAGCAACGTGTCATTTAAATATCTTCGGAGCGATAACGTGATTAGTTTGATGCTGATTAATGCACCCCATCCGTCAACACCCTTTCGCGAAACAAATTAATTGTTACGAATACGCGTTCAACTTCGCAGAGAAGTTCGATACTGACGAAATTCTTGTAATCAAACAAAATTATAAACGTTTCAAAGAAGAACATTTAAATGTAACGCGCAAAGTTAAACATACTGCAACTTATATTTAAGTATCAAATTTTATTGAAACGGGGGACGGGGGATCCTCATGTGGATCTTGGTTTTACCTGATCCTAAAGTACATTATAATCTGATGTGCATTAATTGTTGTTTTTTTACATTTCATAATTTAAATGTATAAAGCTTTCGTGGGCTTCAAACACACACACACACATCGCTTTTCAATACGCATGAATTTAAATATGCATTATACGAATATAAATATGCATTCTTTCAGACTCGATATGTGACTGTAATTACAAAGATATTTAAGGATTACTGGAAAGATTCCTTCGTCCCTCTGAGGTTTCGGTAGCTCAGTGGTTTAGAGCAGTCACCCGGATTGTGAAAGACGCTCGAGGTCATCACGGTCTGAAATCGATTTTTTCCAGTTTTTCTATCCTTAGATATGAAAAACAAGCATTGTAAAATGCTAAAATAATCAAAGTAATAATACAAAGATATTGTATGAGAAGCACAAAACCTCGCGATGCTTAGACTGAATTAAAATGTACAAACTGGCATATCTTACTTCTTAAATTAATTACCAAGTTTTTGTAAATATAAGTAGTTTTAAATATTTAAATTTATTTAACGTAGTTTCCGGCGATGCAGTAGTGGTCTACATTTACATGCAATTTGTACCTCCAGTGACGTAATATGTACTCAGTGGCACAGACACATATTAGCATACCATATACCGGAGCTAGATAGCCAAAGGCTAACTAACTGGCTAAGCCGATTTTCGCTGATTGAGTGCGGAGTATGTAGGTTGTAAGTGTACGTACATGTGCATATGTAGTAGGTAATGTATTTAGGTCCCTTCATCTTGTCAAGTTCGTTCCCTAAACTGAACGTATCAAGCAATTCCGTAATAAGATCTTTCATTCCCAGCCAGTCAACGGTTACTGTCACTAACGCATCGTAATATAAGTATATGCCGGATATTTACCGTTGAAAATCACGTTTCATGTGTAAAATTAAACCGCTAAATTTACAGTACCTTTGCATTACTTTTTTTATTCGCCTTGTAATTCATTTTTGGATCAATTTCAAACAAAAGTGAGCTTGAAGTCAGGCTTTTAACGGCACCTCGTATTACGAAAAATAAAGACTCAGGTTAAAACCCCAAAGTGTGCTGTACGATTTAACGAAAAAGATTGTAATTCGACCCCATGATACTAAATAAAATTGTAATTGCTAATTGATATTGAATATTAATTACGTGCTATGTTATAAAAATAACCATGAATGATTTGCTACTCATTTTAACATTTAAGTTAAGTAGGTATTTGCTTACAACTGTTGTCACTGTAGGTATTTTATTAACTTGTTCCATATCTACAATTTGACTTCCAAGAAAATGTTTATTGGATTGCGATCACCGCTCTCCAGTTTCAGTTCAAAGGGTTTGAAAGTGTAATCTTATCTTAAGGTTAGGTTTATGATCTGAGCTCGACACTTTACCCTGAAATGTTGATACACTAAACGCACTGAGAGGCTTTCAGAACTTGAATAAGTACGAGATTTATGACAAGGTGTAAGCTGGAGTTCACTCAACTCACCGCCGAGGGAACATCGGATTTAATGTATGTGGAATATTACTAATTTATTTAGCAGACACGTTGAGCCTGTACAAATTAAATTTCATCTGAAGTTTAACTGAGTTAGGTCTAAAATGAGAATGAGTTTGAATATCTATGATTTATTGATTAGTAAACACTTGAATACAGCAAGGTAAAATAAAACGATGCTTTATTTAACATTTAACAACCCCTAACCATTTCAGATACCTACATAATAACTTCTGACCGCTGAAATTTGAGGAGAAACATTTAGTAATTTTCTGACAGTGGAAGTATATAAAATATACATAATAAGTATAAAACATTCAAACACAGTAACTTTCGTGTGTATGGAATACTCAGATGAAATTCCAAAGAAACATCTTTACATTTTGAAAGATTAAGTTCTATCATAACAGGTTAACAAAATCTATACTAATATTATTAAGAGGAAAGATTTGTTCGTTTGTTTGTTTTTTGTATTGAATAGGCTCCGAAACTACTAGACCGATTTTAAAAATTCTTTCACCAATATGAAGCTAATGCCTCCGTGGCCAACGCTTCCGTGGCCGAGTGGTTCTAGAGCTCGGCCCAAAAACCCGGAGGTCCTGGGTTCAATGCCCAGGTCGGGCAAAGTGTGTTTTTCGGAACATAGCCCGGAGTTGTGATCACATCCATTGTAGCGATGACTTGATTTCAATGATGGAGGCCTTTGCCAGTACAGTATATAGGCTAATTACTTAATATGAATCTAAATTTATCAGGGAGTGACATAGGCAATATTTTTTTAATATTTAGGCTATTTTTTGACGGGAAAGAGTCTACGCGGGCGAAGCCGCTGACGGGCAGCTAGTAAATATACATAATAAATAAATATATATAATAATATAATGCTGCTTTTTATCTGTATTATGCTCAAATCGCAATGATACTGAGATGGAGGCAGTGTCAATTGCAGACCATCTGAAATCGCAATCGCAATCGCTTCACAGTGGTCGTTTACCAGTTCCCTCAGATTGCAAGGACTTCTAATATCTCCTGATAGTAAACATTTTGCTATGAAAAACTGGCTAGGTGCTAGTCGTACTTTAAGACTGCCGACTTTTTCACACGTCTAAAAGCAAATAGTGAAGTTAAAAAGTATTGGAGCGCCAAACAAGATCTGTTTAAAATACCTAATATTAAAAGCAACATTTCTAGTGAATCGCAGCTATCTTTGTGATGGCGTTAGCCAGCTAGAGCTTGGACAAAACATCTAAAAATAGCAACTTCGTCAGACTGGCCGAGCCGTTCTTTTGCACCGAAAAAACGTTGA
Organism: Udea olivalis; assembly: GCA_947369235.1. Classification (NCBI taxonomy): domain Eukaryota; kingdom Metazoa; phylum Arthropoda; class Insecta; order Lepidoptera; family Crambidae; genus Udea; species Udea olivalis. The sequence continues at coordinate 9,227,112 of OX376341.1, read as the reverse complement.
AAAACAGTTTTGCAGAATTCTATTCTAGGGGTTTTCTACAAAACATTGCACAAGTGCTCACGGATTGTAAAAATCTTTCAACAACAGCTCAATCGTCCTACACTGGAGGATAAACAACGTCAACAATAAGGACTACAAAAGAACAGGTAAACCCTTTTCTAAAAAAGATTTTTCAGCAGACCGTGGTGATAGAAAAGACCATTCAAAGTGAAGGTTGTATTGTTTATATAATATTGTTTTCGTAACTTTGATCTTTCAGCTATGTAATGTTTATAAAGATAGAATGATTTTGAATGATCACAATTTATTACTTATCATTTTTTTTTTGTTAAAAATTGTTCCCATGTCTAAAACTGGACAAAATACGCCTAACCATAAATTTATATGTAAGAACTTATTTGTTTATCGTGTTTTATCGCAAATAAACAATTTCATTTCATTTTATTTATGTGAATTCGTGTTGCAGACGTTCAGGTACTCCGTAGGCTAGTTCGTCATTGATGTTTAAATAAACGTATTGTTACTGTAGATATAAATCGAGATAAACTACCGTTAAGTAATATATTTAAATAAAATATCCTTTCGAAGACTTAAGAGATTAGACCCGAAGCTTTGAACATTTGTTTAATCCACTGGGTACTTTAAGAGGCGCCGGTGTCATGGCGAGCACAACTTTTAATAGGACCAAGAGTTAAGATTTAACAGCCTAAAGAAAGATTATTCACGGTAGGTACGTAAACTTAAAGAAACGCATTTCATTATAATAATTAACTAGATTCTTTTAACGGAACTGGAACAATATTTTGCACCGATCGGTTAGTCATACTTTACTTTTTCTTTTCTTTGTATCATTTGTAGCGATCAAAGATTAACCAAAACTCGATAATGCACGTCATACAATGAGAAGCTTACACATGGCACAACCACGTGGCAGGGACATCCGGCTTTCTGTCTCTTTTTGAGATTAATTTGTGAGTGAAGGGAGTAGGGATACATTGTACATAATGAAGAACAACTGGACTTAGATGACGTTAAGCAAACTTTTTTTCTGTTCCTCTCCCAGAGCGCTGATGCAGAGTGCCGAGTGCGAGTTGCAGTGAGAGAAGTGAATGACTTCACTCAGCAGCTCAACTCGCACTCAGCACTCAGGTCCTTGTAATTCATGATTATTGATAGCGATCAATTGATTTAAATAATGACTGTGCCGTTGGCGACCCTGTCTGGGGATCGTGGTTTAGGATTCCAACCCAGGGAAATTTAATTTAATTTTATTTTTATTTTGCGACATGTATCCGTTTCGTGTTTAGTTGTTATCTGTTTAAGTGTGCTAAAACATGAAATGTATTTTCAAAAATTGACCCATATTAGGGGCCCCCAGATGTGTGGATGCTTAAGGGTATATCTATTGTATTGAAGTCACTTAGTTAAATTTTTCGTTTCTACTTAGGTGTCACGCCCCTCACTACTTCACTCTTATACCGCAGGGGCCGCACTGCTGTCGTGGTCAAGCTATACAAATATAACAGAACCATTTCTCAGTGTCTCTTTCCAAATTGCATTCAGGAACCATACAGGACGCCATTGTGCCCTTTTAAATGAATTCTATTTGTATAATGACATAAATTAGACCCTTCTTTCGGACCTCTGTATACTCGAAATAATGAATTAACAATGTAATTTTGTGCGGCGCGTGGTCAGTCGGCGGTCGGCCTAATGACTACGCAACTGTTTCGGCTCAATGCTAACCGCAGTCCAATTTGTTTTTCTGTCCATCTATATTTACACAGTTCAAAATATGGCGACTTTTGGTGTCACGGTTTGTGTTGAAATACTTTGCCTGAAATGTTACGGGATCTGTTTTTTTTGTATGCTTCACATTTCTCAAGTACCTACCCATAAACTCTTGTGGCATAAGCTGGGCTAGCGAGGTTTCTGTTAATAAATGTTACGATAAGCTGGAAGAATACATGGTTAAGAAATCTTTATTTAATATTTTATTAGCAGTGTAAATTACTTCTTTTTCTTTAGGACTGTCCGTCATATTGTACAAATACCGTTGTAATATTAGTACAAATGTCATTTCATTGATATTTCAAAATATTCAAATTGCAACTCAAAATATTTACACTCCTTAAAATAGTGACCACATTCATAAATTTACCTAATAGTCCCGCTATCTACTAAACTCAAGCAAAGATTTCAGTCCTCGATTATCCGCTTAACCGGTAAGCTATTCAAAGTTTTGGGCAGCAACCCGGTCAATAAAGCAGCAGATAGGTTGATAAGTCCACTCCGCCGGGCAAGTCCGTCATAAATTGGGCGGTTCCGACGGGCGCGCTTCCTGCGCCTGCGTTTGCGTCCGCTCGTGTAGCATAAAGTTTCAACGCCACGGTTGAAAATTTGTGAAGCCACTTCGTATTTAGTTTTACGCGAATATAGTTACGTTTAGGCACCGAATATGAGATTTAAATTCGTTCTGAGTTCACCGCAATGCGGAAGTTTTTGAACACGTTGACCGTCTCATATACAGGGTTATTGAAAAAACATCGACAACCTCGCAAGACTAGGTAGCTACCATCAAACACAACAACATTTGTTTTACGAGTTTTATCATAACATGATTAAAAATGATTTTACAAGCTGATAGTGATATAAAGTACGAAGTAAGTGATTCGGATTCACACCCCGTGATTCGGAAGGGTTTGTTTACCTTATTTTTGCGATGCCATGCGCACAAAGATAAGAACATTCAGACGTAAAATTAAATTAATGTTTATTTTGTATGAAAGTAAAATGTGTCAAATAAAGTAATAAAAAGTCGTAGAACAAATGTTGTTGTGTATGATGGTAGCTACCTAGTGTTGCGAGGTTGTTGATGTTTTATCAATAACCCTGTATACGTCGTACGTACGTAAATTGTACCTGTGAAAATTTAACCCTTTATTCCCAATTTTATTCACAACTGTAGATTCGATGTATAAATATTTTTATTTTATTATTATGCTACTACTATGCTACTAGCAGTCCGTCGGCGGTTTTGCCTGCGTAGACTATTTCTCCCAATAAAATATAACATATATTACTCGCTGATAATGTAGGTAGCTTCCTTTATATTGGTGAAAGCATTTAAAAATCGGTCAAGTAGTTACGGAGCCTATTCAATGCAAACAAAGAAACCAGCAAGCAAACAAACAATGAAATCTTTCCTCTTTATAAAATTAGTATAGATATGCTGGACTACGGAGCGGCAGTTGGTAGCTATTAATTTATAGAGAAATCACCACTATGATCAACTAGAGTGTTGTATGGTGCATATTTATTTATTTGATTTATTTATATACAATAAATATTATGATATTGTGGTCATCTTAGGTATAATCTGCTCCTCTGCACACTTTTTTGTTATGACTTTACTCTGTTAATTCAATTTCTGTATTTATAAACAAGATTGAAAAGAGTAACCATCGAGTTTCTTGCCGGAGTCTTCTCGATCGGAAACAACCTCCGAACCGGTGGTAGAGTCACATTATGTTTAATTATGATATTAACAATCATAGTATTATTTTACGTAAGTTTATTTTTAATCAGTATATTTTTGCTACAATTTTTTTTTGTATATGACTTGTCTTAAGTATTTTTTATAAGTCTATATGAATAATGATATTATTTACTTTACTTTTACTTTAAATATGAAAGTAACTCACAAGAAAATCAAACCCAAACCTCCTGCAATTCAGGTAGGTATTCAATTCTCGAATATATTATTAGCCTATGGCGGGTTCGTCTCATCTGTACAGGGCTTACTGTTTAAAGAATGTCTTTTCAAATAAATAATTAAGTAAAATGAAAAATAAAAAAACAACAGTTCGAATGCTTTTCCGTGACATGTTTGTGATACTGAAAGTGACTTCACTGGCAAAAGCTGCATCACTAAGCTGAATTGCCAAATACTCCGCCCTGTGTATCGTTATACGAATATAACTTATTTCTCGATACAACTTTAGGAAACCCTGTTATCTCGAGTTCTGGCAAACAAAGACGCTTCGTTAGAGGTACCTACACTTAAATAACGGGCGAGTGCATTTGCAAGCAAGTAGGAGTAAAAGCGGAGAGAAGAACCCAGGCACTTTGAAAGATTAATGATTTGGTGCGCGGAACTAATCTAAACTTCGTGGATAATGTTGAGGATGATTGTAACTTTTAATACATGTTTCCTGTGCGCGTTGTAGTATGCTCATCTCACAGTTGCGGAGAGGAGAATACGTACCTCAGTACCATTGTGTTACATTTCTTAGTCTAAGTAGGTGGCGTGGAACAGCTTCGCTGATATTTCGGAATATCGGAAAACTTTAACTGGCCTAAAATAATGTAGGAAGTAGTAGTATTGTGGACTTCATATTTTAACGCCTGAGGAATTTCACCCTGTAAAATATTCGGCCAGATATTTTGGGTTCTGATTACGATTCCAAAACTTGCATTTCAAGATATAGTCGCGGTTCCCAACCTGTATTCAGCCAGCGTGGTGATTAAGCCCATTCGTCGTTGTGATGATTTATTTTAAAAACTAAGTAGCAAATATTTAAGTTTGTGTCAAATCGCGCTCGTAATGGCTTCAGGGTGGTAAACTGATCAAACTTTAAACCAGTTTTGAGAAAGTTAACATAATATTACACAGATTACTTTAGTCGCACCTAAACCTGAATGTGCCCTTTAATTTAGAGGACAATTCCGCTCATTCTTTCCAAACTTTCGCGGGGCGTGGGCAGTTTGGGTTTAAATCATATTTCCTTCAACTTTAAATCCCGGCGAGGTATTTTCTCTGTTAATCTGCTTAAACTGCCCTTTATCTAGGGGCGCTGTACCCTGCGCGTGACAGAGGGCGCTGATAGCAGGAGATTTACCGCGAGGTGATTCATAGCGACGCGAAGCTCGTTACGCCGCCCCTACGTCACACTTTAATCGTGAGTGACGTCACAAGTACCGCAAATGCTAAATTGTATTAGTATAAGTTAGATATTGCGGACGTAGATGGATCAGGAAATTATGATGAATCCGTAATAAGCTTGAAAATAAATAATTACATTTTAGGCAAACGTACGCCAATACGTCTACCAAGGCAATGACATGACATGACATGACAATGTCAAATCCTAATAGATTTTTTTACGCGAATGATAACATTTATAAAGTGGCAACACGTGCTAGACGCACAGATCACGGGTAGTTCTTACAGGATCATCAAAATAAATTTAACTAGTAAACATAGCAAAAGAGCTCGGTTTGCCACTCTAGAGTTAGACGTTGATTATACTATGCTGAGGGAAATTTACCGCGATGTGATTTATGGCGACGCGAAGCTCGTTACGCCGCGCCCCTACGTCACACTTTGATCGTAAGTGACGTCACTGGTACTGCAAGTGCTAAATTGTATTAGTATAAACCCGAGTAAGTCGTGAATGATGCTGTGCTGGCATTCAGATCCAAAAAGATGAAAAAGTCGAAGTTATCGATCTCAGTAGTATGAAAGAGCAAAATGTTTTACGCTTGGTTGTATTGAAACATGAAATTTAGTTATTTAAGGTTTTAAAAATTATGAGAAGAGCATTAAAAAAACATCAGATTTGTATGAATAAGTACCTATTGTATTTTTATAGTCGAAACTAGATTTTTTGATGTACAATTGAAATAACTTAGATTAGATTAGATTGGGGATTAGAGCATCTTAGTCGAAACATAATAATATATAAACTTGGGATTGGGAGAGACCTTGGCTCAGCAGAGGGACATTGCAGGTTCATGAATAAAAAAATATGGTAGCAAAAGAGTTCATCATCTGCATCCAGTTCTAATACATAAACCAAAGATCAATCACATAATGAATCTAAAATAAAACACTGAACTTCTATTTTGAGTATTTCAGGGGATAGATCAGTCGTAGAACTAAACGTAAATCTCTGGATAAAAAGTGGTATGATGGTAAAAAGGCTGCAAATAATATTGCTTAAGTACCTCCCGCCCGGTCAATTTAACTGAAGTAGGTTTACCCTGGTATTCCGACCCGAGCCTATTTATTACAAAATTCACCACCGACCCTTTCAAGAGCAGCCTAACTTTGTTTATGGATGATCGATGAACCGCAACGCTGATGTTATCGAAAATTGACATCAAAGTTCGAGAGCTAAAAAAGCTTCGATACAAATTCTGCCACAATAATAATAGTCGAGAAAGGTTGAACGTTTTTCGTGTGACTCATAAATCATGAGGGATATCTACTACCATGTTCAATATTACTGCTATGAAACTGCTATGAAACTACATACTGATACTCAATACACTTCATTGTAGTAACCGCAAATTTGTCCGTCAATAATGAATTGCTGTCACCTAAGAAGCTGAGCTGTCAGTGTTCAACTACCAGAGGTCCCCAGCCTTTATTTTGGCATAGACCCCTTAACAATTTTGCTGGGTCCAGTGGACCTAAATTTCTACCATATTCCCAAGACTCGACAAAAATGTGAAGCCAACATAGACCCCCGTCGAGTCTCCCGTGGAACTCTTGGACCACTTTGGGAACCAATCTAGCCTCTTCAGACAGCTTTGGGGCTCATAAGCGGCTTCTTCACCCCTACAGAAAAGCCAAACCTCGAGCTCTAGCCTTGACTGTAAAATTTGATTTTCACAATAACAGAATTAAAAAATGACATCTAAAACTAAGATGCAGATTTTCTTTTCAAATAAGCCGTATAGCTAATTCATTCATAAACGACAAAATTAAACTGACTTAGTGTACTCACACGCAAAATTAAAAATAATTTCCAGTTCAGAATAGAATAGAATATCATTTATTTCAGGCAACAAATTACATTTAAAGATCTTAACTAAACATAATCGGCCCGTAGATAAATACCTTAAAAACGAACATACATATCACATAATATAATTATCTTGTTTACTAACACACGTAAGGTCTATCGGCGACGTGCGACGCATCATGGTGTCCGGTAACCGACCTCGAAAGCGCCGGTAAATGACACCTTTCGGCCAAAACTCCTCTTTCATGTAGGTCGATAGATGTTCAGTCGGCACCCTCACCACAAATGAATTAAAATTCACATTATGGCGGGATACTAAACGCTCGACCCTCAGAGTGAAGTTAGCTTTTGTGGTGACCTTTATGTACTCTGCGATTTCCTCAGCCTTCGTAAAGCAGTGGAGGCGGGAAACGTACATCAGCGTCGTGGGTATTGCAGCACGCAACAGCAGCTTCGGAGCAGCCGGCGCAACACCACAAAGATTGCGGCAGTATAGGGGAGCTAGCCAAGAGCAACACGCTACTCTCGTTTGGCTATGTCAAATGTATAATGTATGGAACAGACATCAAAAGCCATTTCGATTAAAGGAGTTCTAATGTCATTTCCGTACATTTTTCACATTTGACATGTCGAATCGAAAATAACGTGTTGCTCTTGGCTCGGACCCCAGGTCTGTTATCATCAGTTAACATACCTACATAGAAAAAAAAGATACCGATGATGAATGAATGAATTGAGAACCTCCTCTTTTTTGGGTTAAAAAAGCATTACTCTGCATTCAACTTGAGTTTTATTCAAGTTGGGTTTTCTTGTGTAAATTCGCCACATTTGGTGTCATCATTATCTAAGCTCAGAAATAATTGTTGTCTTAAGCCTGCTCAGACATAACAAAGGGTTAAATTGCGTAGAAATCTTAATAACAAGTTAAATAATGATGATTAAAAATGAACGAGGAAGCAGAACAACGTGAGACGACTTTAAAATTTCGAAGTGGCCGAAGCTTAATTCAATTAGAGAATGGCAAGTACAGTTGGTTACAGAAAGAACAATTAAAACATGCGACTGAAATTCACTTTATAAGTTGGAGATGGATATAATAATTGCTCCCGGAGACACTTGAAGCAAGACTCGTTAAATTCTAGTGCTCTCGGCGCCACGGACTGGAAGGTAAACGAATTCAATCAAATAATTGGTCTGTGTAAAGGCGAGCTGCAGTCGAAAAGCACACAGTTTGCGGCAACTCGTTTTTCTCCGGTCGTAACTCCATGGCGTGTAAGTGGGTCAATCAACTTTTCTTGTACAGTCGTCAACTTAATCTGCGAATTAAGGTCGACAGTCGGATAGCAAAGTTGAACCCAAGTTGTTCGATATTTCCCTTCAGGATTTTAGATGTTAGAGCTACCATTAAAAGTGCATCGTAATGTAATGTTACTTGCACATATAAGTGCCTAACTTTACGTATATATACAAACTTTGTATTTCAGACGTACGCACAGAAAAGAATAGATACTATCGCCATTAGCAACATTACCGCCAAAATTGTACATATCGAGTTATTGCACTTGACTCTTGAAATTGACAAAGCAAAACCTGGAAAAGAAAATAAATAACCAACCACATTTTCGAACATAATGTATAAATTCAGATAGATTTAGCGAGATCTCGGTTGGGCGTATTCTAAAGATAATGCTTTTAATACCGGCGCTATTTTTTTTTTTGAAAACTCAAACCCAATCTCAATTCATTAAGGACGAACCGAACGCATATACATTGATTCACTGTATCAACATGTTGCATAACAATGGAGCCCATTTGTAGCAGCTGAAATAAAAGTGTACCAAAAGATATAGGATTTAGAATTGTCCAAAAATGTTACTTAGTGTAAGCCACAAACAGGATCCCTGTTGCATTAAATTGTTGCAAATGTATTCACTTAAATATTTCTAGAACATCTGCCCCAATTTGTTGCCCTGTAAGGTTTGCAAACTAAAACATTACTTAAAGGTACCGTTATAATCTAGAAATTTGTTTTCCAGAAAACGTTGTAAATGTTTACAGTTTTACACTGAAAGTATATATTATATTTATATATTATATTTATATATTATATTTATTTATTATTTATATATATTATATTTTTTTTTTGTTTTTTTTTTGTATTATTATCTTTGAATAAATAATTAACAATAAAATTACACGGATGTCGAGGGTTTGTGGTTTAAAAACCTTTGTCACATTTTCTGTTAGAAATGTTGGGAAGGGTGTTTTACTTACTGACATATAGGCTGTAACCTTATTTTTTATGGATATGATATGATTCCGTCATAGCACGCACTAAGCTTCATAATATTTGCTTTTATTAATATTTTATGGGGTTGCTGGTAATCTTTAGGTACCTACTAAGCAATGAGATGTGGTCTAAGATTTGCCCCTACTAATTCACTTTTTCCTTTGGGTCATTGAGTTAAAACGATGTTGAAGATCAGAAAAATGTGACAAAAGTGCCTAAAAATTTAATTTATATCTTAATTACTTACTCAGGGGAATGGTCACCCTAACACTATGTAAGCAATGTACTTATCATTATAAAAGTCACCACCAGGTTTAGAAAACATTTAGGGCGTGATTTTGAAAATGAAGATTCCAACTATAAGATCCATACTTCAGAAAACAGAATTATACTTAATTCATAATAAATATCGCTATTTTTGACTTATCGTAACTACAAGGCAGTACTGCTCGAACTTCGGAACGAACTCTCCGCGCTTGTAAAATATTCAACCAGTTTGAAAACCACTGTTGCGGCGTTCTCGGAAAATGCCAGAATCAATAAGGAGTTCTCTCAAAGTTGAATTAAGTTCATATAACGTTATATTCTTATGGATGTAATATTTATTTACGAGTTTATTTGAAACTGGGTCGAAGTGGTGTTACCAGTACGTGAGGATTCTTTTATCTTTGTTCAATCATAAGTTGTATTTTTTTTTTGATGAAATTCCACACAGCGCCATCTAGCCCCAAAGTAAGCTAATTAAAGCTTGTGTTATGGGATACTAGACAACGGATAAACATACTTAAATACATTTTCTTTTGTAAATACATACTTATTATACATAGGAGACACCCAGACCAGTACAAACAGACATGTTCATGCACACAAATGTTTGTACTGTGCGGGGATCGAACCCGCGACCTCTGGTGTAGTAGCCAACTTCTTAACCATTACACCAAGTCGGTCGTCAAAATGTTGATTGTGAGCCTAGTTCTTTATTTCCAGCGTTACAGTAATTTGTATATCTACCATTTCTATTTTCATTGCTATACAGTAAAGGTGCTGTACTGTATGTCTACCATGAGTTGCCATCACGTTTACGGCGATTGTTGCGTTCACAAATTTGTATTCCATTTTTGGTTCATATTGTTAAACACTACGCCTGTATCAAAATTCCATGTAAAAACCGTCAACACGGTTGACGCGAACGCTAGCGGCTGTCATGGTCTATGTCTATGGTGTCAACTCGTGGTAGACAAACTAAAATCCCATACAAAAACGACACCATAGACGCTAGTGACTGTCATCGCCGTGAACTCTTAGTAGGGGTACAATTTTACACTGTCGCTATAGATATCGCTAATGCTGCTTGTCTCCCTTGCGCCTCATGGATACTATGTCTGACCACCCTTCGTTGCTACTATGTCTGACCACCCTTGGTTGCTACTATGTCAATATTCTCAGCATTTTGGACAAAAAAGAAAGAAGAATTAAGATTTATTGTTGTAAATTAGTTAAGCTTAGACAGTGCTACAGCAGAACTAGCAACGACTCACCCAAAGAGTATATAAACACTAACAAAACAACTAAAATACGAAAACCCCAAATCGTCTTTAGGACTCAACACTGCAGATCTCAAGCACTTTTAAGGCGAGGTGGTTCTGCACAACATTTCCCAGAAGGAAACTGGTGAGTGCCACGCGGACCGAAAATCACTAAAACAATCGATTAAAAAAATAATAGATGTAATGAAAAAAAATATCCCTCTAGTTATCTTTAAACTTTGTTTTGGTAAAGGACCCATATTATCAGATCAATTATTTTAGAAATAAAACCAATTAGAGAAGACAAAATGTCACGAAAAGAGGTAACTTTGTGAATTTATTTTATAGAGCCAACTTTATCAAATCATGTTTCCACCGGATGAATTTCCTGTATTACCCCCTTAAAAATATCAGTAAATTTTATTATAGTCAAATTTCACTGTTTACTACTTGAAAAATGAATTCTATAAACCCATTTTGTGAACAACCTCCCCAGAAGCGCCGTTTTTCCATACAAACATAGTCCCCTGTTTCCTCCCTGGATATGGCTAGTAGAGGAATAATTTTACACCAAAAAAATTATGGCCAAAAAATATTTGCATGCCCCTATGTTTTCCTTTTATTAATGAACTAATTATCAAAAGACATGACTCTTCGAAAATCGAAAAAAATGGTCAGATTTTCCGCTGTGTTCTAACATCCATTAAATTAATTTGATTAGATTATATAAAAAAAGGAAAACATAGGAACACGGCCAAAGTCTTTTTTTAACTTTTACTTAAAAAAGTATTTCAATCGATCAAGTTTTCGAAAAGGGATCAGGAGACTACGTACGACTAAGCGTCGATTTTGTGTACTTTTTATAGGTAAATTCGGTCCGGTTTGCAGTTGTCATTTTCGCACTCTGCAGACAGCAATAGATTTTACAACTACCTATTTTTCAATTCTCTCGACCGTGCTGTGTCCTCTTAAAGACGTTTCCATGTATGTAACGTCTTGGAGAAGTACGAGTAGCAGAATTCGAGGAGCAAGTATTTAGTTGCAGAATTTTCCCATTAGGAACTTGAGATGGCGTAGCTGGTGAGTATCTACCTAGTTCGTTCGTTTGAGTGTGTACGCTCGCATGAAGGCACTTGATAAATAAATAACTATTTCTTTTTAGAAATCGTGGTACCTACATACTAACTAGCCGTAAGTTCGATCACCTTCAAGGTTTACCGTTCCCGTTCAGAATATTTGTATTACTTACTTAGGTATCTCGGTGTTAGTTACACTATTCGTATTAGAAGAGAAGTTCGAATAAACTGTTGGGGTCTTCGTTTAAGCTGATTCAGATGTCTGTTTATTTATATGTTACGGCTAAATTTGGGTGTGGACATTATCTTAAGTTGAGCCGGCTAAACTTAGGTTTATTTTTGAGGTCGTGAAATATCATCTTTAGCCGTCCAATATGCAAATTAGCCGAAAATATGCTAAAAATTTATTCGATGGACGCGCCGGGGCGATCATGTCGTGTGAGATCAACGAACAATCGGCCTGTAGGTAATCAGGCTGATTGTTCTTTAATAAAATAGTTTCTGTCATTATTCTTTATTTCTAAGCTTTCATATTGATTTAATGGCAGTTTGAGTGGTAATGAATGAATAACACTGCTGATTTAAGCCAATGTACCTATGATCTAACCTAAAATTAAAATTCGATTGAAAATCTATCGCATTGACAATTGTTACTCATTTTTAAGAGCCTTTAGTAAGTTCACAACAAATTTTTCTTGGTTTCTTTTGTCAATACGAAGTAAATTAAAACGTGTTGCGATGGCTAAACAACAGAGGCCCAAGGACGAATAAACATAATGGTAACAAAAATGTTTTCGTACGATAAAATCTTTTAAGTATTTTTAGTTTTGATATCCAAAACCAGCAGTGTCCGTGACAATCTAATGTGTGATAATTATGTCTTAGATCCTGTTAAGAATTATGACACATGTCAAAATAATATATATTATTTTTGTTTTTGTCGAACTTGGTGCAATTTTTCACTTGATGTATTTTATTTTTGGCGGTATCTGTCAAATTGCGCTTATCTGGCGAATACTGCAACCCTAGGCGATCAGGCAAGTTGGTAAAAAAAGGCGAGAGCGGTACTTCTGTAAACTCTTTATTTTGTGACCATGCCCAAGATGGCCTATGAACCAACAAATATTTTGACATGTGTTTTGTATATACAAAGGACCCCTTTTTTATATGTTTTTTTGTTAGATTAAAAGGAGTTAAGATGGGTGAATACGTATAAAAGTAGATATTATATTATAAGAAGTCATTTACCGGGGTTCAGGTGCAACCTGCTAGCCTAATGGGCTTTTTCATACAGTCCTTCCTACCTACCTAGTAGGCTGTAGATAACACCATGAGCCACCGCTTCTGCGGTCACCTGTCGGCGGCGCAGCGCGGCGCCAGCAGCCGCGCGTGCCTCGATAAAAGAATATATTTTATATTTTTGATTACTTTTTAATACTTAGATAATAACAAGCCAAATGCTTAAATGATATTGTTGATTATATTTTATATTTTTATATTAATGTAATAGCACTCCGAAGGTTTCGTAATATTGTCGATTATATTTTTATACTTGGCAGGTGATAACTAGGAAAATTATTTTGTGATAATTGTTGATTCCATTGTTTAATGTTGATCCTTTTTTTATATCTAGTTATTAACACGCCAAATATTTTGTTGGTTGTAATTTTTTATTCAGCTAATACACAAGCCAAGTCCTTTGGTGCATGATTTTATAATCTAATTTTTTGACGTTGATTTTTATTTGGTGTAATATGCTTTTGTTTTTTGAATATATCTAAAATTATGATATAATAACATTTTGTTTTATTTTAAAGTCAAATCATAAAATATTAAACGTTTTTAAAAGGGATTTCTGTAGTTAACTGTACATATTTACCTCACATTTTTATGGTCGGGCGAGTTGACGACAGAAATATTATTTCAATTCGAAAGATCCCAACTCCCACGATCAGGCGTGTTTTTGTCGGGCGAGATGATGAATAACTCAAAAATACTGGTGTTTTACCAATGCATGATAGATAAGATAAGTTACGGAAAAAGTAAAAGCTCATTTGTAGGTACTTACTGAATTTGAATGTGTTACGAAATATAACGGTTTACCTACCCATATATGTATACTACTCGTACATAGTACTACTAACTTGCAAATGTTATCTTCAACATCATTTGGTAACTTAAAAAACGTATAATCACAATTTCGTGTGGTGTTCATACAGCCAAATACACTGCAACAGAAATATCTGCGCGAAACCATTTTTGACGATTGAACTAAGTATCTGACTACGCACAAATAATATCTCAATGTTTTTGACAGTGCGACTGACCGCGACACTGAAACTCACTGACTTGGCCTGTAAACTCACGTCTCTATAGCGGTGTCAAAAATGGCGTGTTGTTCTAAGCGGGCTATCTGTCAGAGCGCCGCGCATGTCTAATTTGTGGCATGGTCCTTTGAATTCTCAAGTATCCGTAACATATCATATGTACAACAGAATTCAATCGCGTGATTATTTTTTGACTCACATATACCAGAAGCACATCACGGATACATTCTCAAACGATTAGTAATAATATATAAACTTTAACATTCATGAAAAAAAGACTTCAACTACACGTGTTGTAGTAGGCGAAAGGTTAAGAAACAGCATCTATTATTTCGAAGTAATAGTTGAAGAAATTCCGAATTTTATAACTTGGTGGGTGTACACAACCGTTGCTTATAGCAAAATAGAAAAGAAAACGAGCCGCCATGGATCCTGATCGACTGGAGCGGAAACAAAGAGACCGCAACGTTTTGTTGAGGTTGTGTTGGTTAGCTAATTATACCCATAGCCTATTGCTAGATACTGTAATGTGTTAATTGAAGTACTTGTTGTTGTTGTTACTCGTACCAGAGTACCCATAAATGTTCTCTAAATATTTATAGATATTTTCCCCATATCAATTTGATCCCAAAGAAAGCGAGCTTTGAAAATATTTTTTAGTGACTGGTAAATATTTCAGTCCAAAATTCTAAAATTTATAATCCGCCAGAAGAGATCACGGGCACATTAATAGTGTACTTACCGGTGGATGAAGATCGTTCGCCGCGCACCACCAGTCCGCTCGTGACCACAGTGACATGCAATTGTCGCCGAAACGTCGAGAAAATAGGTAAAACAATTTACCGTAGTTTTGTTTCGTTGCAAAAACCCTTTTTTATTAGAACCTCCATTTGGTACCTATGTTACTCTACGTACCTACCTTTTCACAAATTACTTCGGGTTTACGTTCAGAGTAAAAATCGGACCAAATTTTTCGCTATCCCGCCCAAATCTTCTGGACTTTGTAAGAGAGATTATCGACTTTTTCACCTTAACCTTAAAAAATTCAATTGGCAATCAAAGTTAAGTAGCTATTTTTAGAAGAACATGATGCTTAAGACTATAAAATTAAATATCATACTTATTAAAAAATAAATCTATTCACTGAAAGAAAGGATTAGATAATAAGTATATTTGAAACAAACACCTAGCTTGTAGATACAAATAAGGAGGAAGATAGCTATGTCAAAATTGCAAATACTTTCGTTATGCGTTGTTTTTTTAGTATTTCATCAAATTAACTTTAACAAGTAAAGCTTGTGTACAAAATAAATGTTTTCAAATGAGCACTCTCCCAAAACATTAGTCACAACGAGGATTACCCGAGACAGATAAACATAAACAGAAATTGGTAAAGCTAACATCAACAAGAATTTGGCAATTAACTAACATCTGTCTGAAAGGGCGGCCGCGTTGGCGCAAAAGTTGTTTTCCTCAACCTAATTAATAAACACAACGTACAACAGGAACAACACGCTTAGTTCGCCGTGCTGAAGGTACTTGTTGTAATTAAAAATAAATATAATAAAATAATATAATATCATACACGTAATGGTTTTTTGCTCTTGTTCCTTTAAAAACTAGTGCTGCCGCAGCCAGCGATGGCTTTTGCCAGCGTTAGCGTAGTTTATTTTAGGAGCATTCTCGAAATGCAGGACTGAGAGCCGCTGGGGCGTAATAGTCCTCGAATGGCAGCCACGAATTGAAAGACGCAGCGTAGGTAGGCCACCCACCCGGTGGACCGATGAGTCATCGGTTTGTTCATCGATTAGTCACTAATGCAAAGACGCCAGGTTCTCGTTGCTATGGTTATTTTACAATGGGCAGTCCACAGGATGCAGAGAACTGCATCAAAAACCTGCACAGGACTGGTAAGTTACATGACAAATGAAATTGCATATTATGAGTATTGAGCAAGAAGGCCTTAAAACATGACCATTCTGTTTTTTTGTATGACCTTATTTTTTGGCTACGGACAGTGTCCATTTCAGCCATTCTTCATTGATAATCACCATGCGGTTTGATTTTCACAGAACTGCATGGCCGAATGATATCTGTGGAAAAGGCTAAGTCCGAATCTGAGTCTGCGTCCCGGCGACAGCCCTCGCGAGCTGAGCGTCGGCCGAGCAAAGAGAGAAAAGACGACTTGAAGGATGAGGTTAGCATGTTTCTCTTGTATATCTAAAATGTATTTCTAGACATGTAGATGGTATTTATAATATTCGTAGTTAGTTGTAATTTTCTATGAATTAACCCACCCGGGGCCTAACCGAGTCGGTTTAAGTTGCAGGAAGCCGCTGGATGCAATTTGCCCCAAACCACTCGCTGTGGCGTTCTATGGGGGTGGCCTGTGTCCGGCAGTGGACTTCTAAAGGCTGTTGATGATGATGATAATGATGACTCGAAATACTCAAAATGAGCATGCTCATTATTAGCAATGCTTCGAAACACATGCTACTAAGTAGGTTTTGCTTAATAGTAGCAAACATTCGTGCTAGTAATGAGCATGTGTAACTGTAGCTTTAGATTAGTAGAAAGCTCTCAACTTAAAACTTGTCACGTGACTAGAAGCACCACTGAAGCACGGAGCTCGGAATAGGACAGTTACTAGTCTATCTAATCATACTGTTAGTTATAACAAGTAACTAGTAAATATTTTGTTCTCTTAGTTAGTAACTAGTAAAGATTTTGTTACTTATGCACATATTTTTCTTCTCGTTCAATTAGATAGGTACTAGCTTTAGCTAGCTGTCTTATAAAAAAAAGTTCATTAGGATTATTATCATTACCTAAGTCCATTTCCGTTTATTATCGGGTCTTTTGTACCCTAAGGATGCAACATTTAGCTATTTAGCGACAGGACGTACCGCATAAAGGCTTCTAACGTAATTATTTAACTTATTTACGGTCAATCGATATTACCGCTCGAGATTCAGAAATAACTTTGCAGTGTCATGGTGTCTCAAGTTCCATGGGGTTCTTTCATAAATAGCTTTGGATTTACGTACGTACTGAAAATCAAGTCGATATACTCGTAAAACAAAACACGATCTATCGTGGCATAAAGATTACGGTCACTACACAATCCCTCGCGTAAAGTACAAGTGCCGCTACTGTTCCTATATCGAGGTGACAATACAAAACAATTTTCGCTTTCGCTCTTTTGATGGCTTCTCGTTGCTTCCTATCGTGTTTACCGTCAACAAAGCGGTGGTTCAATCCTTGTTCAATCAATTTGCATGTGGCCTACATAGCCCGGGCTCTACGACGAACTTCGAAGGGCTACCCTTTTATTCCGAGTTATGTGATTGAACTCATCGGTATTCCACCCTGGGCTTCTCAAGTTTTATCTTAATAAAACGTATGTACGGCACAGATAATGCGAGGAATATTTTGCCCCTGAGCCATGTATGGACTTTCGAAAGAATACAGATGGCAGAAACTATTTGACTGTCTGAACTTGGATTACTTTTGAAATAATGTCAAAATTTATTTTATTACTATAAAAATACAACTTTGTGATAAGTTGAAAAATTTAGTGACAATGTTCTTAGTTAAGTGACAGTGGTTTTAGTTAATGACAATCATATGAATAGCTTTAACATTTTTTATGAGTAATTGTTGGACCCCGGTCCAAATCCCGGTTTGGGGTTTGTCATCAGAATAGCTTGCTGGCATGCATGCGGAAGAAACATCGTGAAGAATTTAAATGAACCTCAGCAGGAGGAGTCAGAAGCAAGTTAATTGTTGTCGTTGTTGTGAACGGAACACTTAGAAGCTCTCACTTCGTGATCGGTGGTTAACGTATTTGAAATACATGTTGCCAGTGTTTAAGTGGTTACAAGCAATCTTGAAAATTTAGTTTTGGAACTTGGAAATGTTACTCGATAAAAGCGGTCATTTGGAAATTAATTTAGGTAATTATTGATATGAGTCAAATAAAAAAATTGTTTTCAATTGGTAGCATTTATATTTCCGGTTTTTAGGTAACAAATTCTTTTATGAAATATTAACAGGAAAATGTTTTTGAATGAGGAAAACTCTTTAAATCTTTATATTTATGGATCTGGCACGCTGAAAATGTTGGTACAAATTGAATTAACGGCGATAAAAATTGCCGAGGACATAGAAAATGTTTCCTCATATTTGTATACATTTTTAAGCATGTTTGTTCAAAATTTAGTTCAGAAAGCAGCTTCAGGATCACAATAAATAAGAATAGAATATGTATGTGGGTGAATAAAATGAAGAGACTAACTGCCGAGTTAGGTTCAAAGAGTTTCATTCGAATACAGTTATTTGAATAAATTTTAATCCTGAGATGGCACAGAAAAAAACAAAATGGCGCTAAATGTTTTACACTCGCGTTCTAGCAATGTAAAACGAGCTAATTTAAACATCACGCTCCGCTCACTTTAAAACGTCATAGAACGCGATTCCTTTGCTACGTCATACGGATGGGCGTAAGAAGGAATTACATAGTAAAGCGATGCTTACTCTTTTACGGCCCAAAGATCGGGAAAATAAAGTTCTTTTTATTGCTCTCAGTTTTACAGCCCCGGTAATAGGTGAATTCGGTGAACTCTGTGCGGGGAAATTCCCGAACTTAATGCTGCAACTTGCGGGTCGTAGCCAGGATTTTATTTCGGGGATTAGGTCAAAAATTAGCTTAACAAAGTGACCGTGTTTGTGAAAACGTTTCTTGAGATACACGTGAAAAGTGTATCCAGATATTGTACTTATGAAGTCTCGACACTGTTAGTTAGACAAGATTAAAAGGCTCTAGCTCTGAGCTAATGGTAGTTGTCTAAAAGTCATTTGTTAACAGTGAAAGAACTCAAAGTAATGGTCAACAAGACTCCGCCAACATTAGGCATAGTTATATGTGTGTCTTTGACAAAAACGTATGAGATACGGGTTTCACTCCAATTTGCTGTAATTTTAATATCTTATGGCCTTATTTTTATATTTCAAGTCAAGCGTCGTGAAATTACGAGGCTGATAAGTACAGTAATGCAAAGCATCCATTGGCCTGGTCAACCTTGAGAGCCTGTGCCTATAAGAGGAAGGAAGAACGTCCCACGTCTGGATGGTACGCCAAAGAAACGAATCACGAATTTTAAAATTAACCCAAGTATTTTTAATTTTTAATAAACTTCCCTGGGTTCCGTCCCTGCTTCCCCTTGTCCGCTAGCACCTTCCGCGCCCGATTCACATTGTTCTTTTTTTCCGGCGGGAGGAAGCCATTGTACCTGCCCCGATGCGACGCTTTATGTTACGTAGTAACACGTTTATTGCTAAACATTATCGTTATTTTTGGTGTCAAAGTGTCAGTTTAAGAGAAACACGGCTATATTGACTCGGAACTTTTAGAAGTTTTCCGGTTGTATTGTGGCGCGGGACGCGTTAACTTATTTGGGCCCTGGGGACATTACAATTTTGGGGCCTTAATGATTTTAAGTGTCAATTTTTTTTGTTGAATTTATGCTAGAGGGATTTTAGGGATTTTAGGGGACCTTAGAAGGCACCAGGGCACGTTCACAAAGTGTCGAATGGGAAAAAACGACCTGGTTGTACCAGTAGTAATCATATTCGCGCGGTAATTTCTCAAAACTAGTTAGGGATTATCTTATTATCTGATCTTCAAAGAACTGGAATGTTGGCGTCGGGAGGCCACTAAGCGCGCAAACGTTCTCATTATTAAATTGAATAATTTTCAACTTCGGCCCGTGAAATTTTCGAGGAATTTATCTAAGAATTCCTGCTTGAATAGATGCAAAATTACTCGCTGTAATTAAATATTCTTATGAACATTGTTGAGTTAGCATGGAAATTACTAAAAATATTTTTTTCTTGGAAAAGCTTCATTCATTAGTGATGGTAGATTACACTCCTTTTATCAGGAAATGCTGTAAAAGTAGAAGCAAAGCAGAAAGATTAATCAAGCTAATATATTATAATTTTTATATTTTTCTCCATAAACAGCATGTACCTACCTAAGCAGTAGTTTAATAAAAAAACACTCCCACAACGGAACCCCAAACAGGAAGCCTAAAATCCGTGCACAGCAAACTAAACGACAAAAACATGACAAATGAAGCCGTCTTGTGTTGCTATCTACATTTCTACATATTTCCCTCTTCCCTCGAAAGAAAACTCGGCCATCTGGAAACGGAGTGTCGCGAATGTATCGTGTTTGTCGCGTCCGTTCTTCGCGGGGAAATCACGCGGAAGACCTCCAAGGGTCGTAGCATTTACGATTCGATTCGCCTGCATGGAGGATGTTTAGGGCCGCATTTTAAAATTGAAAGCTGACAACGATAAAATTGTTTCGGGAAGCAGGCAAAACGATATAACTATTAATAATAAATGTTACAATGGTTACCCCTCCCGCTGGCTTCTACCGTTAGGAGTATTCCTAACCTAGTGTTAATCAAGGTAGTTAAAAATGCCCTTTAGCCGGAAGTTAAGTTGGTTTCGTTAGGTTACACAACATACAAAATACAAATGATAGATTTATGAATGAATAATAATCTTACTGTTTCCTTTAATATTCATGAAAAATCTGTGGAAATTAACCAGCACAATAACAACATATATTACATTCAAAACACCACTTCGCATGTATCAGACGTTACGTCGATTCCAATAACTAAAAGTATGTTAGAGTCAGCAGCGTATTCGATAGCAACAAGCTGATAACAAACCGACAGGTGCCCGTGAGTTGAGCCTCAAGGGAAATCAAAGGAGGCGCTCGAGGCAAGTTCTTTAAACTAAGCTGATTTAAGGCACTCCGCACTCCACCCTTGGCAGCGAAAGAACAAGATTTATATATTTGCTTCAGGTGTGTTTTATATGTCACGCACTTTTTTCAGCGCCAAGAAACTTTTCGATGGGACTAAAAGTACTAGAACCAAAAAAGTGGTTTACCTTAAGAGCAATTTCCCTAATTTACGACCTTCGGAAAAAAATGACTGTTCAATACATACAAAACATAATCCAACCTTTCGTGTTCTTTAGTGGCACGTAATGAAACACATTTGTAAATAAAATCTTTGTCTATTATAAAATGATCAATCTCGCTAACTCTATTTACGAAAAAGCCTCATCGTGTCAACTTCAAGTGGCTAAATCTCTAATTGAAGCTTACTTTAGTTGCTCAAAGAAATGATCGAAACGTTTGACATATAGTTTTGTTGACACTTGATGAACCAGAATATGCATAATTCATCACAATAACTGCAAAAAAAGATTGCACTTTCTCAATTTTCCCCAAAATTTTTCCCGAAGATTTTCATTTTGAATAAAGCATAATTACTATTTAAATATATTTTCAGTACACCTATGATCTTTATTCAATCGAAAAATTTAGTTTTTTATTTAATCGAAATATAAAGCTTTATTCACAATTCAATAAGAGACATAAAAGCGTAATGAGAATACCCCAATGTTGCAATTAATCACGATGCACACACGAGCGCTATGGCCGCGCGTAATTTTGGCGACGGCCTCTTAACCACTACAAATACTGATAAATTCAGTGTTCAGAGTTTCTAACATTTTGAACTCAATTAGCAGATAAATTCACGCTTTGGTTGGAGCTTCATATGAATGTACGGACGAATTAATAATGCTTAATTTAGCATACATTTTGAAAGCAAAAATGCTAAATTTCCCTCATGGTGAAAAATACGGAACTGATATGACTGCACACTACGATTACAGGCATCTGCTGAAGCACGATCATCTCGAGAGCGGAAATTTAAATTCTGTAGTTACAAACCCGTTTATCATTCCTTCCGCGCTGTTATTTCAGCAAGCCTGACAAATACGAATGCCCATCTGTTTCCCATTTTGCTCGGCACAACTGAGAGCAACACGACGTATCTGTTAAATCTGCATCCGACCGTCTATGCATATATATCTCGTTGAGACCTAGTTCCAGAGTAGAGTAATTCGTTTGCTTGCCCAACTGAGATGTTCAGATTTGTTCAAGTGCAAAATTGTGGAGACTGTAACTTTAATTTAGCGTAACTTTAACTAGAACAGGATGAAAATTAAACAAGAATTTGTGGTAGTTCGTGTGTAAATGTTCAGATTTATTTATTTATAGAGTGGTGAGAGTAGACAGGGTGCGGATTCGCCATCATCATTCGCCATGGACGGCCACTGCGAAACATGCTACTAACTAAATTTAAAAACGTCTAAAAATATATGTTTGATGTTATTCATTTTATTAAGAGTAAACAAGTCATGCACGAATATGCAGTAAATAAAGTTAGATTTAAGATTAATAATGACTTCGAGCTACAATGTTAAGGGTCTTCGTATTTGTGTGGATTCACCGAACAACAAAAGCGTAAAGGCTGCCCTTCTAATAAAAAAAAAGATTCAAGTTTGGGTGCCAAATATTAAATTTCTTTATGTTCAGGCTTTTACAAAGGCCAGTAATCATGAGGCATCAGATTAAAAATGAACAATAGTACATTATTGCAAAGGCAGCGAAATAGGCAATTGCAGGTCGAGTATGAGTTTGAAGGCCGAGCCGCAGGCGAGGACTTCAATGATACGAGACAGGCAATTGCCATTTCGGCCGAGGCATATATAGTGCTTTTCTTAAAAAAATGCAAGGAAATAAAAAGGGCCTTTTACATAATATATTTATTATGTATAATAAATTTAATTAATATTATTAACAAAATAACAACTCCGCTTTACCGCCAATTTGTTTTTTTTTATTCTACAATTTGTGCCGAAAGGTTCTGTGGCTATACAGCCACGAGAACGCAATGTGTACGATAGATGAAAGAGTTCTAAATTCAAACAGCACACCGTATCATACAACATTGCCGGCGCGCTCTTCGTTCGAAATTCAAAGAACGCGCCGGGAAGTGATTTTGGGTTTTCAGTCTACGTAAATATGATACTTCGCGTGTTCTTTATTCAAAAGTAATGACATTATTTCCGAGCATGTTTAAGAAGATGTAATTTAATGTGTATTTTTGTAATGAGAATTAAATAATCTATCTATATAAAAGAGAATTAATTCTCTCAAAACCCTCTTCCTAATGTTTTAATGTCCGACAGTGTTTGAAGCTCGAAGTCCCTCACCTCGAGCATTTTCCTGTAATGCAACTTTTCGCTTTTGAACATTACATTACAATACTGCCTTACAAAATTTCAGTGAAGTTGTATCAAAATATTACACATTGTTGACTGGCCTGTTGGCGCAATGGCAGCGATCCTGTCTTTAGTGCCGGAGGTTGTGGGTTCGATCCCCACACATGACAAATATTTGTGTGACGAACATTTTGTATTTGTTGTGTGTCTGGGTGTTTTTATCTATTTAAGTATGTATTCGGATATATTTAAGTATGTTTATCACTCTGACGCCCATATTACAAGCTCTGCTTAGTTTGGGGTCAGATGATCTTGATGTGAATTGTCCCAGATATATATATATATTTTATTTATTGTAACAACAAGTTGCGCACTGTTATGCGCGGTTCTCCTCCCTTGCTGATGTAATGCTCGAATTTGTAACATTCCAGTTTGCGCACTGTTATGTGCGGTTCTCCTCCCTCACTGATGTAATGCTAGACTCTAGAACGTTACATTACAGGGAAATGCTCCAAGTGAGAACTGTTGGTGCAATGGCAGTATTCCTGCCTTTAGCACCGGAGGTCGTGGGTTCGATTCGTGGCTTGACAAACATTCATGTGACGAACATTTGTGTTTGTTGTGTGGCTGGGTGTTATCTATTTAAGTATGTATTTAGAAATTTTCAAGTATGTTTATCAGTCTCAGTCACCCATTGTAGAAGCTCTGCTTAGTTTGGGGTCAGATGGTCTTAGTGTGATTTACGGCTTCGCCCGTGTGAACTTCATTTTTTCCGACACTTATCGTTATATAATATTGCCACATTACATTTATTTATTTATTTATTTATTATCAGTGTAACATGCTGACTTACAGTTGCCCAAAATGCCAGCACGCTAATTATGGTACATGCATTCTTGTTTCATAATTCACATGCCAAATAACATTAAAATCAAACAAAACAAAAATAATAGTAATAAAAAAAATACAAAGTGTCAATAAACTTAAACCTAGAAATGTCATTTAACAGATTAAAACAAATTAAAAAATTCAAACACATTAAAAAATTACAACACATTAAAAAATAACAACATCATAGAATAAAATGAAACAAAATAAAATAAAAACAAATTGTCAAATTATACGTCAAAATTACACATTAAGTGTACAAAATTACAATTATGTCACATGCTATTAATAAATATGAGAGCTTTATTGCAAAATTGTGCAAAACTGTCAGCAAATATGTCAGTTTCAAAATCGTGAGCGAGTATATCACTGAGCAGTCGTAGAGCGCGAGTGGTGGGAGCGTGTGCGGCGTACCTGGTGCGCGTCGGCGGCTGCCACAGCAGGCGCCCCCGCCTTCGCGGCGCCACTGTCCCCTCCTCATTCCAACTCATGAGCTTGGGAACCAGTAGACCCACTTTACCTATTATGGCAGGACTATCAATCCTGCCATGGATTATTGACAGATAGTGCAATATTATCTGCATAGTCCTTCTAAGTTTAAGGGTATCTAATCCCACCATGCCAGATACAAATAGTGACGGATATAAGTAAAGATAATAACCGTATTTCCTCTTATATAGCCAACGTGCAAATTTGCGCTGTACCCTCTCCAACATGAGAGCATATTTCTCCTCGTACGGACTCCACACGATAGCACCATATTCGAGTTTACTTCGAATATATGCGTTGTAAAGTACCATAGCTACTTCCAACCAGTCGAACTGTGATGAGGTACGTATGACAAAACCTAGCATCTTACTGGCCTTTTTACATACAGAAGTCATATGACTGTGAAAATCCAGTCGAGAGTCTAATATCAGTCCTAAGTCACGAATTTCGCTTACCCTTTCCAAGGGCGCGTCAGCTAGTTTATAAATGACACTCTGTTGGCAACGTTTACGCGTAAATGTGATAGTCTTACATTTATTGATGTTAAATGGTAGCTGGTTCAGAATGCTCCAGTCCAATACCGCATTGATATCCCGTTGCAACGCTTCAGTGTCCGATATGTCATTTATACCCAGACTCAGCTTGAGGTCGTCTGCAAACAGCAAGCAATTGGAAGCAGTAACGCTTTCCGGCAAATCATTGATAAAAATCAAGAATAAAAGTGGTCCCAGCGTACTCCCCTGACTCACTCCTGATCTAGTGAAGTATTCTCCAGATATAAATTTACCGACCTTAACGTATTGACGGCGGTCACGTAGGTAATTGCAAAAAAACTCAACGAGTTTCGGTGCAAACCCCAGCAACGCCAACTTACGCAATAGGATGTCATTATGGACCAAGTCAAATGCCTTCTGAAAATCAAAGTAGGCGGCATCTACTTGTCTACCAGCATCCAACTGTGCATACGTGAAGTCCAAATGGGCCACAAGATTGGTGGTAGTGGACCGAGCACTGCGAAAACCGTGTTGACAATCCTGTAATAAATTGGCAGTTTGCTTACTAATTTGCTGGCATAACACAATCTCAAACAACTTAGCAAAGACTGACAAAACTGCAATCGGCCTGAAGGAAGATACGTCGTTTCCACCATCAGCTTTTGGTACTGGGGTGACTCTAGAAATTTTCCAAATTTCAGGGTACTTAGAGTGAGACAAAGCGAGGTTAAGGAGGTATAAAACTGGACCCTCAAAAGCAGATATGCAGTCCTTTGCCAAAAAAACAGGGATGCCATCTGGCCCACCCGCAGATCTGGTCTTCAGACGCCTAACAGCTTCTCTCAAGTCAGACAAATCAACTGTACCCACAGTGATACAAGTAGCGTGACATTGGCTATCAGCGGCTCGTAGCGCATCCATAGGGTCCAATGAAGGCACCTCATCGAGATACACTGAGCTGAAATAATCGGCGAAAGCATCGGCTGCTGCTTGTTCAACAACTTCGACATCGCCTGCCCTATAGACGTTCGTACGTTGCCTGTCATATTTCTTATCTTTAATGTATCCCCAGAATTTGGCTGGATCGTCAACTATATTCTTTTGAGTCAAATTTAAATGCTGCTTATATGCATTGTCAATCAAGTTTTTGACGTGCCACCTATAATATTTGAATAGTTCTTTGTTGAATTCATTGCCTTCCGCCTTGTACCGCTTCAGGTGATAATACTTTTTGTGAATGTTATCAATGATGTCAGCATTAAACCATTTTGGATACACATACTTGTGCGGCGGCCGAAAACTTGGTTTTGTAGGAACGTATTGACTGATACAAACGTAGAGTCGATCATAAAATAATGCAACAGCAGCATTGACATCCTCAACTACATATATATCGCGCCAATCTAAGCTACGCAAAGCCATATACAAGCCCTGAAAATCAGCCTTGCGCCAATCCCAATTCGGGCTTAAATCTGGGTTCTGATACGGCGGTGATGAGGACGGCGATGGGGCGGCCGCACTGCAATGGAACCTGATAGCAACCTCAAGTGGGGGATGGTATTCATCTATAGGTACTAAGGGTTCGGATCCCGCGGACACTACGATCTGCTCCGAATGAAAATCGCTCAAAACGAGATCCAACATTCCGCCACGACAGTTATACACATTGTTACATTGTTGTAGTCCACAATAATCACAAAAAAAAACAAAATCAGACTTAACTTTAGCACTACAAGAATTCAAATTAAAGTCTCCCAGTACTAAGACATTAAGAGGGGAAAATGATATGATAGCATTTTCAATACATGTCAAGATATTAAGATATTGATCGTCATTATAATTTGGAGGCAGATAAACAACACAACATAAAAACTTGTCAATGCTTTTACCACTGATAATAGCGAATATAAGTTCCATATCGGAAGTAAGAGCATCCACATTATTCACTGGTTGTAGCGTATAGCAGTTACGCACAGCCAAAAGGACTCCACCCCAACCGACGTCATTTGGGCGATCTTTCCGCAGCACTACGTACTCGGAAGTAAATAATTCCCCATCCAACAAGGAACTGGTCAGAAAAGTTTCCGTCAGAGCTATCACATCAAAATTACATTGGCTCACGTTATTCTTGAAAGTATGCGTTTTGGAACGTAAGCCTCTGACGTTTTGATAACAAAAAACAAGGTTACATCTCTTTTTCTTTGGCACGAAAGTTCTGGCGCCACGATTTTATACAGACATCTTCAGGCCATTTGTCAGGTGACATAACACTTTCAGCTAATTTCGATGGGACTCCCAGCTTGAACGAAGAGTAACGCCCTCTCGATTTCAACTCTTCAACTGTGCCGTCGTTGTTGCCACAAATAGAGTGAAGATGAGCACTCACCTGCTCCACCGCAGTACCTTCCTGCACATAATAAAGGTGCAAATAACTCCACCGCTCCGATGCACGCAATGCAGTAGTTCCTGGTGCTGCAGTGCCGCGGAGAACACCGGGTAATGATGCACGGCCTTGCTTGCGTCTTGCCTGTTTCCACTCTTCCGGACCTTGGTTAAAATCATCCCCGGACCCACAAGTGGTTTTTTTATTTCTTTTAACAGGGTCACTGCGGTCTAAGTTTGTACAAGGTATGTGAACTGGTTCTAAAGAAGGTACTGGAACTGGCGCCGGAGAAGGCACCGCAACTGGTGCCGGAGAAGGTACTGGAACTGACTTCAAAGAGGTACTGGGCGTGTTAACTTTAGGGGTAGGGGTAGGATCTGCTCTAGCTAAAGTGACCCCATTTTTCCGCTGGGGGCCAGATTGTTTATTTGCCTTAGTCTTACCACTAGGCGGGTTTGATGAGGGCTGAATACCAACTGGATTATTTTGTGTTTTTACACTGTTTTTTCCATCAATTGTCTCAATTTTTCCTTCCAATTTCTCAATTTTACACGTCAAATTGCAAATTTTTTCCAGTATTATTTTCTTAAAAACATTAAATTGCTCAGTAAATACAGTGCAAATTGTATTGGTAAGACGAGTTTCAAAGTCATCCTGCATTTGTTTTAATGCCTGCACAACAGGAGCCAAATTAGGGGGAGTCGAGTCACTTTCTACTATTTTTTGCGCTGTGCGCTTTTTGCTCCGAAATGTGATTTTTTCAGAACTATGCATTGAAACATCTAAATGGTCACTGATAGCACTCATGTCATGGCTCAACTGCTGGCGTACAGGAGTATGGGAATTATCTTGTCTAGGTATTTTACTTCGACATTCGAAACATATCCACATCCGTTTAAATTCAAATGTTAGTGTGGCATATACGTCCGCAGTAAAATTGGCACAAATTATATCGAAGTATTGTTCACATTTTGCGCACCTCATGAATGCGCTGGCGTCCGTAATAACGCCGCGGCATCCCGCGCAGCTTATTTGGGGTGACGTCATTGCAGAGCTGTCGGGTCTCGGCTCGGAGCAGCGGCGCGGCTAGGTCGGCGCGGAGTCGGCCGGGGCCGGGTGACGACGGTGACTCACAGCAGCGAGCGCACCGCGGGTTGTCGTAGGTCAATTCGTAACGGCCGATTTTATTATTTTGAAATGTATTTGCTTCTCACTTGGTTGGTACTACACTGATTAGAAAACTGAGATCACCACTGAATAGCCCAAACCACGGACTTTATGGATATCACGCAGTTGTCACTGGTCAACTACTTTTTACAACCGTTTGCTAATTTATTTGCGGAGAAAAAGACACACGTATGTTCACTGCTAAGCGGCGTACGGCGTGATTGTGACATAAAATGATTATAAATTGTAGTTTATGTTTTATTCTTGATGTACAGGCTGTATTACTGTGAAGTTTCATCTTAATCCGGTCGGTAGTTTTTGCGTGAAAGAGTAACAAACATACACACAGACATACATACTCGTACATCCTCACAAACTTTCGCATTTATAATATTAGTAAGATTTTTACCGACCGAGAGCGTTCCAGGGCAGGCGTAGCATGGGACGCCCACCTGCAAGGTGGACGGAAGACCTGATAAAAATGGCGGGATTCCGATGGATGCAAACCGCCTGCAATCGGTCGCTTTGCAAATCGGTGGGGGAGGCCTGGGTTCAGCAGTGGACGTCTTGTGGCTGCGAATGATGATGATGATGATGAAGATTTATAAACATTACATAACTGACGACACGATTGGCGTAGTGTGCTGTAGCACGGTTTCTCGCCTCGATTTCCGTAGTGTCCCGGGTTCGATTACGGTCCGGTCGGGTCAATTCAGGAAACGATCTTTTCTGAATTGACTCGGGTCTGGGTGTGCTGGGAGACGCCCCTAGCTTATTTCCTTGTGTGGTACCTCGTAACACAGGGATTTAATAATCCCTACTTCGAGACCATTACAAGAGGTGTGTTGTCTGGCGCATATATATATATTTTTATACTTATATTTATAACGGTAGTGACAGCACTATAAGATTCCGCATTATTTTGATTTTATATTACGCCTCTGCATGTTGTTCGTTCGCTGTTTGGACTGCCTGTCGGTCGAGAAGACGTCTCAGGAAGTTTAGAGGCTTCAGCTATGACGGGGGTGGAAGGCTAAACTACTTGTAAGTGGTTTCGTAACGGATTAACGACCCCGTATGCGCATGTTTCTTGGACGCTTTTCGAAAGAGCTTTTAAACAGAACATATTACATTTCGATACGCTTCGATGTTACTTTAAGGTTTCAAGGACTGGTAAAAGGTGTTTGTAATACGCATAAACTTCTCTTGCAACGTTAACTCGTAAACAAAAGGAAAATTAATTGAAAATTAAAACATGAATAGCTATTAAAAAGATAAGAAAGTTTAAGGTAACTAAATCTATTTCAATCAAATAATCAAATAGCCTTTCTGGAATGTTTCGGTAAATACGGTACGGTGACTCTCACTGGGCTGTTAGCACATTGAGTAGACTTGCAACCTGCGATGATAGGTAAATTAATGGGTTCGATTCCCATAATAGACACATACTTTTAGGTCCCAGTACGCCTACCACGAGTTGCCACTTTAAATTTACGTTATTCTTCGCGTAAAAATTTGTACTGGGATTTGACATGACATGACATGACAATGTAAAATCCCAAAACATTATAACGTAAATTTAAAGTGGCAACTCGTGGTAGACGTACTGATCGTATTGAATGCGGTCACGGTTAGTGCAATTCTAAATGTTCAATTGTTGCAAAACCGTTTCATATGGTCAGGACTCACGATAAGACTACGTAGCTACCACCTTATCGACTCAAGTAAAACTTAAATTTAGCGTTCTAACTCTAATATTGCTATTGTGATGCTCATAGTAATTTATGGTAAATTAAGATAATGTGTGTAGGTATGTAATATTTTTGACCACTTACGGTAATCTCCGAATGGCAGCGATCCTGTCTTCAGCACCGGAGATCGTGGGTTCGATCTAGTGATGTACAAGGCTCGAGGCTTCCGATTCCTTTTGTTTAGAGCTCGGTGTCATTTACAAGGCTCGCCTCGTTTGTATGAAGCTCGACGACTCGGGAGTCTTTTCCAGAAGTCGAGCCTCCTTGAGAGCTCGAGCGATCTCGAGGCTTTATCAGGGCTCGATCGATCTCGAGGCTTTTTCAGGGCTCGAGTCTTTTTTAACGCTCGAGACGTTTTCACGTGGCGAGTAGCGCTCAAGTCAGTTTCCATTTGGAGTCCTCCTTTTCAAAGCAGCCAAAAAAAAAGTGTTTCTGGGATATAATATATGTAACCAGAAGTTTTTGGAAAAATAGAGGTTTAATTAACAGAAAAAGATATTTAATAATCATGAAATAATATTTTTCAAGTAGGGAAAAGGTTTAAGAAGACTCGAGCTCTATACCAATCACCGGTTACCCTGAGTCTAACTGTGGTATTTTATCTTGATATATCGCTTCATATAACGGTTTAATTAGAAGGTAATGTTATCGTATGATAAGTAGTTATATTAATTAGCAACCCATGCAAGTACCTAAGCGAATAGGATAGCCGCCTATGACGGTAATTGGATGCAGCAGATATGCGCCTCAGCGTATCAGATTTCTCATTGTATCCAATCATGGCGTGTGGCATGTGTGGCTCCGCCATATTATTTTGTCTATAAAGTTCCGATACCAAAAAGTTAACTAGGTATTTAAAATAGTAAATGTAATTAGCCTATGTAATTACGAGTATACCTACTGTCCGACTGCGGGGCGTCCTAAGGTGTCCATCATTGAAATCAAGTTATCGTTACAATTAAAGGCCTGTTAACACTTTGCTTGGTAGTAAGTGCAGGTGATTAGTGCAGGTGCTTAGTGTTAGGAGAAAACACCTGTAACCTGCGTCGTGAAGTGATTAGAAGCGTGTACTATTCAATTGCACTAATCAATCGCTGTCCACAGGTGTTTTCTTCTAACACTAAGCACCTGCACTAACTACTACGCAAAGTGTAACCAGCCCATGGACCACTAGTTTCTCACTACGCTTGCCAGATGCGGGTTGGTGATCGATCACGAACCTTGGCTATTACTTTATACCCTATGTTACCCTATCTATCTATATACTGTACTACTGCTCTGTGCAGAGGTTTTTATCCTTGCTACACCCGCCTTAACCTTTTATAGGGTTTTTATAAGGCGTTGGTTGTAAAAATCATGTCTGTCAGTCTTGTAAATAAATAAAGACAAAAAAATAATAAGCGGGACATTATTCTATTAACTATGGACCTTTGAAAGCCCTTTACTTGTTAGTCACGTGTTACAGCTAAGAGTTTCGGGCCTATAAGGAATGTCTCAGCCACCTTAACATCTTAAAAACATTAAAAACTTTCTTGTTGCATTTTATATACAAATTTTAATACTAACGGGTTTTTGCAAAGAACAACGGAGAATGGAGCTGAGTCCGCCCGTGACAACGATGGCATGCAATTCTCAAAATCAAAATCGCAGAAATGTCGAGATAAATAGGTAAATCAATTTGCATAAGGTACTTCATGTCCTGCCAAACCTGAAGAGAGAGCGATAATCGTCCAATAAAGAGGCCCACGTCAACTAAGACAAACTTATAATCAGTGAAGAGTTTCCTTTGTGAACTAAGGAGCCAAATCACATTCATTTCAAGTTTTCTACGAAACGTACGGAATGTCAGTGTAAACCGAACTGCACAGTCAGCGCTCGGTCAGCCCGAAGTCTTTTGTTCTTGAAGCTTCGACGATTATCGTGCGGTGCTGTAATTGCGCTGCTGTAAGCTCAGCGGCATTCATTCCTACTAACAGAAAAGGTAATGGAATGAGGTTAAACTGAAAATGGTTAGAGTTATAATGTTGCAAAATTACAATGCAATGCAAAATAACTCAATAACTGAAGATATCAACAAGAAAGTAGGTTTGTGGTCGATTATCATATCCCAGAAAGGCCCTTCAGCGCTCGCCCTAATAGCACACATTGATTATTAAGTAGTTACTACTAATAGTCCAGTAACGTAGCCATCTTTGGCTAAACACAACAGTCAGTGAAAAAAAAAAAACGGTTCTTATGAAAGTTCTTATTTTATTACAGATTTCAGTTCCTTGGTTAGACATTTAAATAATTAAAAAATCAAAAAAAAAAAAAAAAAATTTATTTATTACAGACTACATGGGTCCATGGGTTAGTACAAATAGCTTATAAAATAGGGGTTAGTAGTTAGTAGTAGTTAGTTAGTAATTAAAGTAACTATCGATACGACAATGGAAACGTGAACTTCCTCAGAACGAGCAAAATCAGAAGTTAACTCAGGTCAGGAGCAAATCCCACATATCCCAGGTGTCCCGAACCCAGGGCCTTGGGAATGCCTAAATGCATTTCCTGACGCAAAAAAAAGGTCACGAGCGGATCAGTCCAGTCTTCTTTTCCGCAGCTTAAGCGATTATCCCCCGCGGCGTAAAGCAATAGCATGCTTTTAAGCATGCTTAAAAAGAGCATGATCACTTTTCACTGAAATTACATACATACCATCACGACTTTATCCCAAACGGGGTAGTCAGAGGCAAGTGACTGTGTCGTCATGGTGAACGAAACACTCAGAAGCCCACTTTTACCCAATGGTATTAGCCTTCCGCCGTTATCCGGGTTGATTTGGTTTTTTATCGATGTTTTCCATCACCGGAGTGTAAGTCGGATATCAATGAACACAAAGATTTTGGTTCTGGCCAGATTTGAACTCGGGACCACACGAGCCAGGAGTTCGGGCCACGACGCTCTCTCTGAATGACTATGTTAATTATTAGCTTGCTTCGACACACATGCTACTAAGTAGCAATTGCTCAATAGTAGCATGCATTCGTACTAGTAACGAACATGAGTAACCGTAGCTTAATTGCAACGCGCTGGTGTGGCTCAGCCGCGGCTATTCACTATTCAGCATCACAAACGGTCTATTTGATAGGATGATTTTGATTGTTCACATAAAAATATATTATTTTTTAAGAGCTGTGGACTTCAGTTAAAAAACAAAATTTGACGTTAAAGTATTGCTCAATAATTTTTGCCTTCGCAATGTTTGTATTTATTTTACCGGGCAAAAGACTTACAAAAACGATATGGCATACTCACCTACTCAGTAAGCAATTTAAACACTATGTAAGTACAAATAAAATTTATTTAACTTTGATTTCAAGTTCAACATACAAGTCAGTCGAACAGTCAGTATTTATTGTATGAAAACCTTAAAGTTAAATAAAACTTTCAGTTAGATAGTTACTACCTTTTAACCTCTTTTATGTAATATTACATTTGACGACACGATTGGCGTAGTGCGCTGTAGCACGATTTCCGTAGTGTCCCAGGTTCGATTCCCGGTCGGGTCAATCGAGGATACGATCTTTTCTGAATTGAATGAATGTTTATTAACTAACTTTCATTTTAAGGTCACTATACAAATCACTCGAACGGACCGCATTTTTTGTGTAAAATCCTTACAATTAAAGTTATATGAAAAAAAATATTTTTTAGCTTAAATAGTTACTACATCGCTTAGTGAGTATGCCATATCGTTTTCGGAAGAGACACACATCAAAAGTGTCTAGGGATCAAGCATTTTTATGCGGATTTCTTGAGATTGAGATGTGGCTTTGTAATAAATTTATGATTTTATAAATTTATATGGATCCTTTTTGGTGCATTTCATAATTTGAAACAGAAACTGTCAATCAAATTCGAGTAAAAGATGAAAATCAGCTGTCAATATTTTCCCTATAAAAACATACAACGCATTGAAGACATTATTAGTGCTACTGTTTCCCTACTACTGATTAAAACAAACGATATTATGGAGCGGCGACGTCATTTAAGCAGGGAAGAAATGCTCAGAGCCGTGGGAATGATAGAAGCTGGTTCCCGGCAACGTACTGTGGCTTTAGCTCTGAATACAAGTCAGAGTGTTATCAGTCGACTTTGGACACGTTACCGAAGCACTGGTACCGTGGCTGAGCGCCATGGAGGACGGGATCGCTGCACCACACTGAGACAAGACCGATACATTCAAATCACAACTCGAAGAGCTCCAACAATAACCGCCATGATGTTAGCCTTGAGGCTTCATCACTCTTCAGGGAACTTAATTAGCGACCAAACAGTCAGAAACCGCTTGCATGAAGTGAACCTTCATTCCCGAAGACCGCTAAGGGTACCACCTATGCACAATCGTGGGATTCGATATCAATGGGCTCTTGAACACAGAAATTGGGCAGAAGAACAATGGCGTTTCGTGTGCTTTTCTGATGAGTCTCGTTTTGGTATGAGACCGGATACAAGATGTATACGACACTGGAGAACCCCTGGACGCCAACAGCGATTAAAATCCTGCCAGGAAGTCCATCCTTATAGTGGTGGAACCATCATGGTATGGGCGGGTATTTGGATCGGCGGAAGAACTTAGTTGATTTGGATCAGAGGCAACCTCAACGCTCAAATTTATGCTGAGACGATTGTATCAGACGTCATCGTTCCTCTACAAGTGCAAATCGGTCCCTTATTTCAGTTAATGCATGATAATGCACGACCGCACACCGCAAGAGTTTCTAAGACAGACTCTCGCCGCAGCTAACATCAATGTCCTGCCCTGGCCTGCTCAGTCGCCAGACTTGAACCCGATTGAGCATGCATGGGATATGCTACAGAGAAGAGCTCTGCCGAATATGGAGGGTATCCAGTCGCAAGAAGACCTTTTTTGTTGTTGCAACGAACATGGGCGGCCATTCCACAGCGTGATTTGGATGAACTCATTTTGAGTATGCCAAACCGATGTTCTTGTGTTGTTAGTGTTCGCGATAGAAACACGGATTATTAATTGTTTAAGTTACCCAATAACATTTTAAAGAAAACTGTTATTTCAGTCATTTTTCGAACATTAATAGTGTTTCAAATGTCAAAAATCCCTTTATTAGGAAAATGGCAAATTTCTTTATTAATGCAAAGGTGACTTGGTTTATCGTTACTGTAGACAAACGAAAACACTTTATTTGATGAATCCTTAAAGAAAATTTTAATTAATATCAATCAGGAGAAAAGTTATTGCAAAAATATATGTTGATCCGTAGACACTTTTGATGTGTGTATTTGATAATCAACCGGTATAAGCTGAGAATAAGGTGCGATGGCGCGCATTGGTATGTAGGCGCAGTATGATAGGCTGGAGATGATGACTATAATATAGTTAACAAGTCATCAACTAAGACATCGTGATATAACTCAGAACTATTACAGTCAGAAGTTGATCACTCAGGTCAGCAACGGATTAGTCGAGTCCTTTGTTGCGCAGCTTGGGCGATTATCCCCCGCGGCGTAATTGCGCCGCGCTGGTGTGGCTCAGCCGCGGCGGTGTTCATCGTAACAAAGTTAACCGTTTGTATGATATTTTGACGACACGGTTGGCGTAGTGCGCTGTAGCACGGTTTCTCGCCTCGATTTCCGTATTGTCCCGGGTTCGATTCCCGGTCGGGTCAATTTAGGAAACGATCTTTTCTGAATTGACTCGGGTCTGGGTGTGCTGGGAGACGCCCCTAGCTTATTTCCTTGTGTGGTACCTCGTAACACAGGGATATTAATCCCTACTTCGAGACCATTACAAGAAGTGTGTTGTCTGGCGCATATTTATTTATATATATTTATATGCACTTGAATATCCATATATTATTCTAAGAAATGTACCTACCTAGATTTCTTTAAATTATACATCAAGGTACTCATTAATTATTTCTTTTGTTCTGAAAGGGTTGTGCCATTTGCTAACTTGTTTTTGGGAGTTCCATCT
Source organism: Udea olivalis (assembly GCA_947369235.1). Classification (NCBI taxonomy): domain Eukaryota; kingdom Metazoa; phylum Arthropoda; class Insecta; order Lepidoptera; family Crambidae; genus Udea; species Udea olivalis. The sequence continues at coordinate 9,190,758 of OX376341.1, read as the reverse complement.
ATTACTTTGACTTTGACTGAGTTGAAGCTAGGTGGCTTAGATTATACTTAGAGTAACCTTGCTGCCGAGATGGTGAACTGCAGCTTGGACTTCACCAAAAGTGGTTTTATGAGCTCTTTCGGTGCTATCCTGGCTGAACATCTAGGTACCTGGTGTTGCATGTTTTCATAAAGATGCTGCTGGAGCTACACCTAATAGATTTGGTTGGGCCTCCGGATTTACAGACTAAATAAATACTAAATAAGTATTTATAATGAAGATATAATAAAGTTTTCCGATGCAGGAATCATTATGACGGACAACAGACAGCATTTAGTACAGAGGCGTTCACATCAACCTTTACAAAACCTTTGCAAAATAGGTCTAATGTCAGCAGAATAAGGAGCTCCTATGTAAAGCCGCTGTACATCTTAAATATTGGTTTAAAATGGTTGTGGGTTCGATCCCCACCCTTATGTAACATTTATGTGACGAATATTTGTGTTTGTTGTGTGTCTGGTTATTATTTATCTAGTTAGGTAGGTATAGATAAAAAAAAGGATATTAATGATTAACTTAAGAATGGTTCCAACAGTTTTGTATGTGTTTACTTAAAAAAGTAAATTTTGATATTTGCAAAAAACATTATAAATAACAGAACATAACTTAGTGTTAACTATTCATTGCCAATTTCTGCCTTACAGTAAAGTTGTAGAACCGGTTTCTCAAAACATGCAATGAAAATTTAGTTTTAAGGCCGCGTTATGGTCTTTAATATATTTTCTTGTAATATTAAATTGTGATTCGTATTAGTTGTAGTGATAAAAAATACAAAGTGCGGTCAGATTTTGTGTCACTTATTGCTATGCTAACCGAATCAGGTTGAATTGGAAAAATAAGATCGTAAATAAATATCAATGTAATCAAAACTGCGTTTTATTTCTTACGTACAAGGCCTAAATTAGGTTGAAATTATAAAAACTTCTCATTTCTCTTTTTTTTTCTCATTCACACTATGAATGAGACAAAATCGCCATTTTAAGCTGTGTTTTTCTTCATGAGGCGTTATCTGGTGTAATTGTTGATCGAAGTTGACACTCAAAGATCAAAAGAACATTGTTGATATAACTCTAGCTCTTTGTTCGTTTGGTCTAAATGCACCTTTATGTGATAAATATCCGCTGAAGAGATTACTTTTGATCAATACTTCATATTTTTTGTATTAGGAACTCTCATGGCATTATTTTCACGTGAACTTTAACACTTGAATTTTCTGTAACACATTAATATTTATAATTAGTTCATGAATAAAGTCGAGACGGTTTTCAGGTCAAAAGTTAAATAAGTGGTTGGGCTTATAGTATACTAGCTTTTGCCTGCGACTTGGGCCGCGTGGGTAGTAAATTTTAGTTCCTATTTCAACATAACACAAGACATTCTGATGTATAGAAGAGAGGTAGGGCACAGTGGTTTCATCCACCTATAATTGAGCAGCCCGCCTGGATTCAAATACCTCCACCTTACAGAATACCGCAGCTAAATAACACTGCTCAGGCAGTGTTGTGTTCCTGCTGGTGAGTAAGGTACCAGAGCTCATCGGGGAGCTGTTGTGTGGACAGCTGGGGGACCTGAGGTTGGTCACCATCGCTGTGGTGGATCGGCGTGGCATGTTGGCGCGGTTGCCAGGGGGACCCGATGAAACGGTTGACCGCTGACCGCCCGCAGGCTGAACGGGGTCCCGAACCCAGGGATCACGTGAATCTCCGCCCTGGGAGGCTGACCTGCCAGCCTTGCGAAATGCCCTGATGAGGTGGTCGTGCCGGGGGACGAGACCGGAGTGGACCCGGCCTCCTCAAAGGGGGGGGGGGGGGGGGGGGGGGGATCGGGGCCCACAGTGCTAAAGAGAAAGCCGATCTCTTACATACATACATACCATCACGCCTCTTTCCCAACGGGGTAGGCAGAGACCACTTCTTTCCACTTGCTACGATCCTGACATACATCTTGCGCTTCTTCTACTCTCATGAGTCCTTTCATACATGCTCGTCGGTTAGAGGTACTCTTGACCCGACCCTTTCTGAGAACATCTTGAACTTGCCCAAGAAACGTTCTTCTGGGTCTTCCCCTTCCAACAGTCCCATTTACCCTTGCCTCATAAATCCGTTTCGTTAATCGCCTTTCATCCATTCTTTCCATATGACCAGACCACCTCAGCATTCCCATCTCAATTTTAGTAACCACGTCTTCTTTCACACCACATCGTTCTCTTATTACACAGTTTCTAATTCTACCACTCAGTTTTACCCCAGCCATGCTTCTTAATGCTCTCATTTGCACTGCATTTATTTTACTTTCATCCTTCTGCTGCCATACCCAACTTTCACTACCATACATTAATGTCGGTACCAGCACGCCCCCGTGAACTGCCAGTCGGGCTTTCTCCGACACTCTGTGACTGCTCATAAAGGCATGCAACGCCCCGTTCACTCTATTACCTGCATTCACTCTCCTTTCAATGTCACCCTCATATCTTCCATTTCTCGTAAACATAGTACCCAGATACACAAATTCTTTCACTTGCTCTACCTTTTCACCCCCAATAAAAATCTAACATTCTGTCACACTATCATCTCTTTCAAACACCATTGTCTTGGTTTTACTCACATTCACTTTCATACCTCTCTCTTCCAGTGACGCATTCATTGCCGTTACCATATCCTGTAACTCGTCGGCCGACGTATTACCTGATCATCGGCGTAGAGAAGACATTTCACGAGTAACCCATCCATTCTCAAACCATAATTCCTATTTTTCAAGCCCGTCAAACAATTATCTATGAATAGGTTGAACAGCCACGGTGACGCTACACAGCCCTGTCTAACACCCTTATGGATATCAAACCAGTCAGTGTACATCCCGTCTACTCTGACACAAGCACTGGAACCCTCGTAGAGAGATTTCAGCGCTCGTATCAGGCAACTGCTCACTCCATACGCAGATAATGTCGACCACAATTCATTCCTCCTCACTCGATCATAGGCTTTTTCCAGATCCACGAATATGCAGTAGACTTTTTGACTTTTGGCCAAAAACTTTTCAGCTATGCACCGTAAGGAAAAAACCTGATCCGTACATCCCATTCCCCTTCTGAATCCCGCTTGTGCATCCCATATCTTGTGCTCAGTTTCATTCACTACCCTATTAATCAGCACTTTTGCATACAATTTGCCGACAACGCTGAGCAGGCTAATTCCGCGGTAATTTTTGCAGTCCTGTTGTGACCCTTTCCCTTTGAACAACGGCACGATCACGGCTTTGCACCAGTCTCCCGGGACTCGGTCGGTCCTCCAACACATATTGAAAAGGCGGTACAACTGACTAGCCGCTATGCCTCGCCCTGCCTTCAGCATCTCGACAGACACTCTATCGTACCCTGCAGCCTTACCAGCTCTCATACTTTTCATCGCTATCATAATCTCATCCATGCTAATCTGGTTATCCTCTTCATTCACTTCCATTACGACATCAGCTGTTTCTGCCAATGCATCATCTCTTTCAAACAAACTTTCAAAATACTCCTTCCATCTTCTTAAAACACATTCTTCACCTTTCAAACTACTTCCATCCTTGCCTCTAATTTTTGCTAGATCTGATGTTGTAGATGCTCCCCTAACAGTTCGTACGGACTTCCAGAAAAGCTTTATGTTTGACTTCAGTAAGCTTCCTGTCAAATTCGTCCTTTTGTTCTTCTTTCTTTTTATTTACTACCTCCTTTACTATACCTTTCAACCTTTAATATTTTGTTTTAGCTTCCATCACATCACCATCCGTTGCCTCGTGTACTCTTTGACTAGCTTTTATTGCTAACCAGTCTACCCATGCTTTCTTCTTTTCATTTACAGCTGTCTGCACTTTTTTGTCCATCCATACATTCTTCTTCTTGCTTCCTTTCCTTCTCCTTGTAGTTCCACATATATTTACAGCCACACTTACTAATCCTTCCTTAAAAGTCTCCCATAGCCCCTCAATCTCGCACACCTCTTCTGAATCTTCAAACTTCTTACGCAACTCATTCACATATTCGTCTTCAACATTCCTTTCTTGCAATTTTTCCACTTTCACTCGTTCCAGAATACCTGTACCCACCGGAGCTCTGTGTCGCCACCTATTGAAGAGACCACTTATTCGGGTTAACACCAGGAAGTGGTCTGTGTCGATACCAGCCCCGCGGTATGCTCGGGTGTCCACAATATTCCTTCTCAGTCGTTCGTCCACTATCACAAAGTCAATCATACTTCTCGACACACCCTCTTCCCTTGTATACATGTGAATCTTTTTGAGTTCAAACATTGTATTTGTTACACATAGATTGCACTCCACGCAGATCTCTAACAAACTTTTCCCATTCTCATTCACTCTATCGACACCATACAAGCCAAGAACCCTTTCATATCCTTCTCGTTTTCTACCTACCCACCCATTGAAGTCACCTAACATAATTACTCGTTCATTCTGCTTGCATTTGCGTAGGGTTTCTCTCATACTCTCTCAAAACTCCTCTACTTCTTTTTGGGCTTTTGAACACCGACTAGCACTCTTATCTGTCGGTGCATATACACCACGGATAAAAATTCGAGTCAGTCCAACTTTTAGCCGTACCCAGAGAAGTCTCGGGCTGACGCACTCATACTCACTTACACATTCAGTCATTCGCGCGGAGAAAATAAGGCCTACCCCTTGACAACCTCGGTTATTGGCTGGCACGCCAGACCAGTACGCCGTGTAGGGTTCATGGATCAAGATGTCACACCCCTTCCGCTTAGTCTCATTCACACACAGAACATCAATATGCCTTTCACCCATCAACTGACATACCTCATCTATTTTATCACTCATTCCTCCTCTCATATTCAACGAAGCGAAGCGGCTCTCCGTGGGCCGCTTTTCGCTCCCGTGTGGAACGAGACGTGATGGGTTGCGAACCACACCGCCGCCGTCATGAATTGGTTTGTTACGATTCATTGCGTTCCCACGAGTAGCAAGGGAAATAATTTGTCGGTCCCAGCAGAGCCCCGCATGCCAGGATAAGGCTAGCCTTGATCTGGGTTCGCCTGGTCCCAGGGCAGTTTGGCCGCTTGTGACTAGGCTTGCCCCTAGCCACGCATCCATCGGTACGGCAGGCCTTGGATTGGCGGAAGGGATAGGATAGTTAGGAAAAGGAAGGGGATTGGTAACTGAGAAAGGACATAAAGACCGGGGTAGGAAGTGGGAAACAAAGGATATTAATGTCTCGAAAGGATTGGAGTGAGACAGTAAAAGCCGATCTCTTGGGCAACCTCTTTACCTCAAACTCTACTTTGGACGCTGGGAGCGCCGTGCCACCTACCATCCCTTGGTGCGGTCACATTATGCCGGAGATCCGCATAACCCAGCAAGAAGTCCGGCGAGAGTTGCAAAATCTAGACGTCCACAAGTCAAGTGGGCCGGATAACATCCCGGCAGTGGTGCTCAAAGTGTGTGCTCCCGAGTTGTGCCCGGTATTGACGCGCCTTTTCGCGCTTTCCTACGCAAAAAGGCAATGTCCGTCTTTGTGGAAGACCGCCCATTACAAGAAAAAATATACTTAATAATAGACTTAAATTCTACAATAATATGAACACATAAATACACTGTATACAAACATAATGTGACTCTACCACCGCATCGGAAGTTGATCTTATACTGAGAGGACGTGCCGAGAAACTCAGTATCTACTTACTCTTTTAAACTTGGTTGGGACATTTTGGTCAACTTATCAATCACAGATAAATAATTATCATACTACTATCTGTTCGCTGAATTATTAAACACATTATTAAATCATGGTCAGATTAACTGTATTGGACCATGTATTAACCAGATGAATCGCAGGCTTTAGGGCAGATTAACTCTTGATTTAATGCATTGAGCAATTACTTGACATACCTAATAAGAAAACAGGTATGTAAAGGTGAATACGGTGTTTTTGCTGTTATTTAATCAAACCAAAACTCAGATTAAACGAAAGAGTATACCGATCAAAATAGTTAGAGAGTTTTAACAAAATATTTTGGTGTTCCTTTTCGGAAAGACTAATTTTTAGAGATTTCATCAGCAAAAATTTTTTAGGAGAGTTCGTAGATCAAATAACCCTGTATTTTTATTAATAGGCTGGCGCTGAATTATCTTACAAGTGTATACAGGGTGACTGGGGATTCATTGGCATTCTTTTAAAATAAGAACCTACCCATGATATAGAAAATACTTTACCCAATTAAGAGGCTATTTCATAAGTACACAATTGCAAGGTAACCTTGCAATTTTGTACCTATGAAATAGCCTCATACTTGGGGAAAGTACTATCTATCATGAGTAGATTCTTATTTCAATTTCAAAAAAGGATGCCAATGAATTTCAAGTCACCCTGTAGTTTTGAGATATTTTTTGTAAGAAGTATTTGCTATGTTTTTTTGTTTTCAGCCATCAACAGCCGTTTGGCCATTTTATTTTACTGAAGAAACGGATATGGCTGTTACTTCTTTTTCTTTTTAAAATAAGTTATTATTTTTTATAAGTTTTAATTAGGGTTATTGTGACGTAGAGATTTCACATATTGATTTGTTTTTTTTTCTATTATTATTAGGTTTGTAGTGATTATAACAAGGTAAGATCTGTGTATTTTAAGTTTTGTATAAGGGTATTCTAAGGTAAGTTTTTCTTATAAAATATGTACCTACCTACTGATCATATAAATTACAACAGTACCCAAAAACAATAAAAAATTACACTTAACGATATTTGTTCTAGCTCTAGCCGCGAGCGCTTCGACATCAAATGTAATTTGTAACAAAATGCCCAAAGCAAATACAGACCAGACGTATTTTTAGATCAGTAATTAAGGGAGATTGGCTCAGAAAAAAGCCTTTTCATTCCATTTATTCCAAATAAATAATACTGTATGTACCACAGGTATGTTTATGTATGGTTGGTTGATAGGTATGGTTGGTATGGTTATAATACTATTGGGAAAAAGAAGGCTTCTGAATGTTGCCATTCACCATGACGGCAACGGTCACTCGCACCCTCGTTTGGGATTTAAGTAGTCGTGATGGTATGTTATGGTAAGTTATGTATGGATGGTAGTGCTTACAGTATTCTTGCTGTAATGTTTTTTACTTACATTGCGAATTTGCCAGCAAACTTTTTATACCTTTACCGTAATTTAGGCTACTTTTAGAATGTTACTTACTTGTTTATTAGCAAATTGAAGTTTTTAATATTTCTACACTTCGGATTAACATGAAACCAAAACAATGAGAAAACCTAACAAACGGGGGTGGCTTTTCATACCTTTTTAAAGACAGATTATTATGCAAATTAATGGTAAAAAATCTTACTATGTTGTACAAGAAAAATGTATGGTGGTTGCTTGAAAATCTATACCTAGTCTAAGTATTAAAACTAAAATGCGAGTTTGTAGTACAGATGCGTTTACATCAACCTTATGCTGCTCACATAAGAACCATTTTGCAATGGTTTTGTAAGGGTTGATGTGAACGCCTCTGTACACATTGACTTGCGACGACTGATTCGATTAGTCACATTTTTTTTGTTGATAAAGTTTGTGACTCACCAATATTATTGACCCACTAAGTATTTATCTGCTTTTGATAATTTCAATCATAACAAGCCTAATCAGGTGACTGAATGCAGTTAATGGTAAGATTATGCCTCATGTTAAGTAAGGTTGACACCTACGTCATGTTTATTCGTACGCATGAACGTCAATGGCGAGGCGACGTCAAATATTCGGTCGGGGCTTGAGCCAGGCTATTCATAAGCAACCCGTCTGATTTAAGGAGGTTCGTTCCTGCTTGCGTTGAATAACAGAACGTGGTCTACTATAGTCGGCCGACTGACCGGGTGTCTTATCTCGTTGCGTGGTGGGTGCGTAACGGCTGCCACGCCCCCTGACGTCTCCCAGCGATACCCACTGTTAAGATGCGCGCGCATTCCTATTCTCGTGTAAGGGCGAGGTCACAAGGATACATTGTTCTTCATTGCTTGCCAAATAATTATTTTAAACCTTTTTTAGGAATCTTTGAAAATTGTTTGCACAATAAATTTGCAGAATTTAATAAGCACAGTATGAAGTTGACTGGATTTACTGTTACTTTTTTAATGCTTTAATAAAGCGGTAAAGATATAATCTAGAAACCCGAAAAAATAAAGTAATAATTGAATAAATAAATGCAACTGACATTGCGGATATAACTGATTATATTTTAATTTGCAATTTACCATGTGTGTCAGATAAAAAATAGAAGCCAAACGTCACTTGCGTATCAACATTTTGAATGAATATCCGTAACCTGAGCAGACAAATAAAATAACGGTTTTATTTATAGCTTACGTTGTAAAAGTAACGATGTACCTATTACTTTAACTGCTGCACAATCTGTCTGACATAAATCGCATGTGAGTGTCCCCTAACATTACGTCGCGTCCGTGCGATGCGTTGGAAAAATCTCTAGCTAGAATCAGCGTCGCAGCGCCACGGTTCGGTCGCCGAAACTAAACGAACGTCACGCGTGCGCCTGTAACGCCATCTAGCGACGCCACGGGCGCTTTCCCGCACACACCTGCCTGACTCGTACATTTCTCCGTCGCGCTCGCACCAGTGCACGTAAAAATAACCTCAAAACGCTGTTCGCGAACAACCAATCACCAAAATATTGTCTTCCTGTGGATTTTTCACTGTGACATCCCCATACAACACCGAATTAACAGTGCCCCATACGTCATACGTTCTGTAATTATTCTTGGATTTGATTTAAAGGTGTTACTCTATAGTGATTTCAACAAAAACGAAAGTTTCCAAAGGACGACCGTTTCGTTTTGGTGGGCTGTCCGATGACAGCCCCCAAATTTAGTGCCAGTATGTGGTGGTGTATATTTTTATGTGTTCTGAACGTCAAAATATTTGGAGTGACTGCTTTTAATAGTAAATACCAGCTTCGAATCGTCCCAGCATCCGACAGTAAGTAATTTTTTTGATAATAATTATTATCTTTACCAAAATGGCTTAATTAGTGCTTTTTAAAATAGTAGAATAGTAAAAATAAACATACATGCTTGAGTAGTAAATGACTTGGTAGTAAATAAACTAAATATTTTATTTTATTAGTTATGAAGTAAGAACCTGTGAAGACAGACAAAACTTCGTCGATGCCAAGAACAAGTCATTCATTCCGATTTACTGCATTTTATTACGTCAAGAACTGGTTTGTTATACGCACACATATGGCTGACTATGTTCACATTGGTGTGTTGTGTTGTTTACATCTAACATCTTGTAAATATCTAAATATATCACTAGATATCGAAGATCTGATAACTTTTGATGATAAGAAACCCTGAAAACCTCACGCCATAAGATACCTATTGCGATTTTCGATTGGATTCTTATCTTTGGCAGATTGTTTTGACATTTACATTTGAAATATTTCAATGTTTAAACAGACAGACATTTACACTCGATTGTACTTACGTTAATGCTATTGTTTCATTAAAATACAAAAAAAGACACTCGTCCTCGCCAATTCTTTTCAGTTAATTTAAGTGGGAAGCTCCTAAATGAATAGACCTTCTACTGTGTATTGTATTTTAAAATGTGTTGATTTTTAAGCATAAATTGATGTCCATTTCTAGTTCAGGTTTACATTAATTCATTTGGAACATACATACATTCATGTGACAATTGCGTTGTGGCATCGTGAAAGGGTTATGTAATGAACATTAATGATTCGCTGAAATTAAATAACTTTTTCTCCTATAAAGAATACCTACTTTCAGAAATTTAGTGTCAAATATGACCATCAAAATGCCATAATAACGTCACTGTGGAATTAAATAAATACTTTTCACATGTATAAAAATGTTAACGAGAATTGAACACTTCTTGTATTTCCTTGTCTTTAATCGACCATCAAGAGTCACACAGAAATTAGAACACAGCAGTTTGAAATTCACCACATGACTTGACACCAATAGTTCAAATGTTATGCCTAAGATGTAATTACTGTTCCTAGTAAAAGTATAGGTACTATACATCGAACCTAATCTAGGCGATTTAAAGTGTGTAAATCACAGACATTTTATACAAATGCTTACAATTCTTCAAAGTTATGTTGTAATGTATGTATTTGTATACTCGTACATATAACTACATTGTTTTGTCTACTTACCTAATTTTACTGTTTGTTGTGATCGCACGTAGTGGTTATTGCGGGCGCAGAGGGATCAGGGAAAGTGGAGGAAAACGCGTTGTAGTTGTAAAATAAATAATTACCTATATTCTAAGGCAAACGTAATATGACAAAGAGTAATAATGAATGACAGACTGATGTGAAACAAGGAAAAGATGAATTGTGAATTTGACAGTTTATAGAATGGAAATGAGTTCGGTTTGCCACAGTGGCATGAAGTTGCAATTGCACGGAGGAGCACAGAAGATACACTAACAACAATAAGCTTCAAATTGCCATTGTTTCGATTGACACCCGTCGTGCTTGACTCTCAAACCAACCAAATCAATTGATGTTGATATATAAATTAATAAATATGCGCCGGGCAACTTATCAGTTGTCATGGTTTCGACGTCAGGATAATTATCATTGTGATATGATGTAAATAATGGTTATTGACAGACTACATTTAATATTAACTTCAATTATAACGTAAATTTATATTACTATCCAACCAATACCAATAAACCAGAATTTATATTTTATAGTATGGATTTGTAAGAATTCGGTCCTTAGGTGAGCTACAGCAGTGCGTATGACTCCATATACACACGGAGATTTTTATTTTTTCATTGTTTACTTTTGGGCTTAAGCTCGCGGAGGCCACGTTAAGATCCGAATAGGTATGCTAATCCTATATTTTTACTAAACGTTCATATCTGCTTCAAAATAACACTATAATAGACAACGGCGGCGATATATCTAGTATTCTAAAACGGTAATGATGACTACTATTTTTGCAGACTTAGATGCACGCAAGATGCTCGGTGACTCGTTGGGCTAAAGAGGACCACGAACAATATAATGGAGCTTTAAACTATTAAAGAACGCATTATTTAAATAGATTTTTGTTCCTTTGTTCCACTGGTGTTGATTCGTAGCTTTTTTGGATCAATATATAAAAATTTCACAGACATCGGCACACTTAGTTACAACAAAAACCATTTTGATAGTTTTTCATAACCCAATGTGCATAATCTGTACTTTGTTATTCTTAACCTAGAAAATAACATCTACCAAATAATGGAACCTTACTGTTAATTTACATAGCGACAGGTACTTCCAAATTAATGACAAGTGTAGCACTGTTTAGTGATTAGAAATACTCGTATACCTAGTGAAGATTTACTACTATTTGACGTGAAGTAACAACTAAACACTGAAAGAGTATTTTCGTTATTGACGTCATTTGCAGCGAGCATAATAATATTTGCTGAAAAAATAGCTATGCCATTTTTCAAGGTTTAGTAACTTGAACTGGGTATCCAAAATCTTGAAAGACCTATACTTTGAATACCATGTGCATTGTGCATACTTAAATGTAAATTTCGTTGCAGAAAAAAATATTCTGTTTGCCATAAATAGGATTTTATATTTAATTGTAGGCTACAATGTTTTGAGACTACCAATTTCATGGCATAGCAGTTTTACTGGTCTTTGGTGTTAGCGATTTTAAGCTGAAACTTTAGGAAAAAGCCTGAGTATGGGCATCCCAATAGTGGGGAACAAATTGTTAGCATTACTCGATTAGGGAAATCAGACATTGTCTCAGAGTTCAAACACCATTGTGTATGGAGTCCCGACTCCCGAGCCCCGTTTGTACAATCGCTTTTCGATTAAAGTACGTCTACCTACCCTGAGTTTCCTCCACGTAAGCTACTATAGTTGACTACAGCAATTTGTATGCCGTTTTTAGTTCCATTTCTATTTAATAGGGCACTGTACTGAAATCTCATACACAACCGTCAACGCTGCCGCTAGCGACTGTCATTGGTGTAAACATGGTAGGAGTACTCATGGTACGGGTCAGATAATCTTCGTGTTAGATGTCCCAGATACGTACCACCTATTTAAAGTTATGCAAGCTTATTGTTTTCTTTGAAATAACTTTTGCCTGTTGTTACTTTATCCACATACCAGATATTTTTAACTTTTGAGGGATATATTTTCATAACAAAAGGTTCTATTTTGGCAACAAAAAGCCTTTAGATGCTCTCATACAAAGTCTACCGAATTTCCTAAGTTGGTAGAATTCAGATACATCGGTTTTTATTCGTACTTAGTTATTGTAGAAATAGTATATTATGGACCATTGATCAGTAAGGACAAATATTATCTCGTTCACTAAAATGCGCGGTCAGTATGAATAAAGTTAAATTGGACTTTGATTATTAGTATAATACATTTTTAATAAAATCATTCAAAATTATGAATATTGCCACGCATATGCTGCACTTTGATGATTGAGAATCATTTGGCGGAAATCAGATTACGCCGTCTAGCTATGAGAAAAATATATTTGGTTATTAATGGCTTATAAATGAGAATGAAAACCAGTGGCAATCTAAAATCCACAAAGTAAAATGTTAAAGTAAGTATACTTTCTCTGAATAACCTATAGGTACTAGTTGCAGGATGCATTTTATTTCAACTTTGTTTATTATTCTAACACTTTTGAATTCTGAAGTGAACGGTAACCAACCAACGGTATTGCCAAGACGTAAATAGACGAGTAAACACACCAAACTAGCCGAAACGATATTATATTTCCCTATATCAGTACAAAGTTCATTACTTGTGGCAGATTGCCAAATATATTATGATTATTTTTAAACATATAATATTCTTCATCTAGTGTCATTCATATAAATAACATTTCAACTTGACTTTGCTACGAAGCCATGAATGAATGTGATCACGGCCAAGCAATAAGAAATAGAAGTTAACAAATCTTCATCAATTGCTATTGCCATACTTTGAATCCTTGAAGTTAATTTGATACTTATTTACATATAGGTATATCCTCATTCTACTCCCAATATTGACAGCGCGAAGTATGAAAGAGTCGCTTCTGTGGTACATTAGTTAAAAGCGTTAAAAAAGTTGAAGTATGAGTTTGTATGATTAATGAAGAACAAATAAAGCTTTCTCTTAAACTTCAGCCGTTTTGATCATCTTTTTATTTATGCGATTCTTTAAAATCTGTTTTTGCAAAGAATACAATAAACTCCATACAAAAATCTTCTACCAATCACCAGCTATTGATATTTTGTGGCTTTATTTAGTGTATTTTGCCATATTTTTTGTGCAAAACAGCTTTAAGTCATAATGAAACCAAGCATGTGCTAATTGCGCACTTGTTGCTTAACCTTTTACAAAAAAGTAAGCAAGCAAATTCTCGTCTCACGTTCAAGGTGGAACGCTAGTGTGACACACTGTAATGTGTGTACACTAGACTAACGAACACGTGTTATGTTTATCTCGAACTCTTACGTAGAATACGATTTTTGGTTAACGTCATTGATTTTCATAGCAAAATTTTAGGTTGTAAACAAGTCGGTGCTAGATTTATATCCTCTTGTTATACTTACTTGAAGATTATTTTAGTTAGTTTACTAGATGAATATAGATGACATTACCCCACATAAATTGCACAGTATCTTTTTTCTCTCTGTATCGTAAATCATGGACGACAATGTGCCCATAAACATCCAGCACAATTATCTGTTTCAAAAACCAATATTTATTGTGCTGTGGATCCATTTATCTTATACCTATTGGTAACTTTAAATATAACAAAAACAATTTTGACGGTCTGCTAAGTGGTGGAAAGGTGGCTGTTTATTTAAATGTCGGAACTGTAGATACTCCGGCAAGGTTACGTGACCTTATTTGTACTACCTGTTTTGAATATCCCAATCTTTTTAGCGGAACAGCAACCAGTCATTTCTTAAAGCGCACTTTACAATTACTAAATTCAAGAAGAATTTACTGCAGAATCCCAATATTCGCAAGGACGGGCCGTTCTACAAATTCCCAAAGACCAATGTCTGTGTCACCAATAAAATCGGACTGAATATGACAAGCGAGATTCGTTTTTCATTTTTCACATAATGACGCCTTCTTGGAGCACAAAGCCGTTTTATTGCCGTCACAATGGGATTGTGCTCTTTCATCAGCGTAACGTTTATGGTCGTCGCGTCAGCTGCGGGTCGCTGGAATTGAGACTGTAATAACTAAGTACTTTTGAACCCACTTCGCTATAACTTCTTTGTAGTGGTGTCACGGAGCTCTGATTAAATTACCTAGTAGCTGCACACTAGACAACGCCGCAATTTTGTCGGCCAGAAACGCGGCAGTATTTGTAGACCGCTTGATCATAATTGGTTTGGCAGATTTTAAGGACAAAAGCTGACTTTATTGCAAGCTACAACACACAAATTAAGAGGTAAATGAGATAATGTTTTAAGATTTTCATCGCTTGTTACTCTTGTCTTGGTCCTCTTTAACTATTTGAGCAGATTATATTTGTGTTATTATCACAACCAAACAACGTCTTCAGAAAATACACGTTAACAATATTCCATAACTCGAATAATGTTAACCTGTATTGTCTGGGCTTTTGTCAGCTCTGCATATAAAGCAGCTATCAATTTTAATGTTTGAGTGAGCGACAAAATGGGGTCGAAGCTGGCTCGAAATGTGAGCAGATTTGATGAAGCTTTACTCAGAGTAAATCCACGTATTGCTTCTAAATGTTCGATTGAGTTACAACGGCACAAATTTAACTCCTACCGTTTTTTTTCAAGAGTTAAGAAACAAAGTAAAATAACTCAATTTGAAGAAAACTTTTCACTTGGAACGTAATGGCAGCAGCTGTGAAATTGTAGTGAAAAGACAATTGCAGATTAGATATCTGACTTTTTGCCCCGACTTTAATGAAGAACAGAAACTTTGCACGCTTAGGCTGAAAAAGAGACAGTTCTTATTTGAAAATATTCTATTCACGTATTAACAATGGTTTGATTTTGTTAAACGTCTTTTAAACCGTATGAGTGCTGATTCTTATTACGACGTTACTTTTAAAAAAACATTGTTATGCACTCGTTCTTACATTGAATGAAATAAATGTTTAAACGTTCTCTTATCTTGTAAATGTTTTTGACTTCAAAAAGAGGATAATTTCACATTTGCAGCACACGCATTCGCTGTCTCTGGAATGACCAAATTGCAAACGTTAAGTGTTTTTTTTTAGATAATTATTTTACATAAAATTTATTACAATATAAAGTCGCAAGCATGTTGCAAACAACTTCGTACGCTTTAATATGTATATGTATGTTTGAATATTTTGTTTGTTTTGGTTTTGAACGTCCCATGATAAATTTAATTAAGGCATTTCACTGTGTTCCAGCAGTTTGATCAGCAGCTTAGGTAAAGCAGAGGTTTTGGTTATTAATAACTAAGAAAGACAGTGTCATTCACAATAATTATTGATCATCACTATCATTCTTATCCTTGATTTGCCACCATGCTTGAATTATTAATAAAGGCTTCCAAATTAATTGCAGTAATTACTCCTGCTTGATAAATCACAATTAATATGCCAGCAAGATAAAGCGCTTTAACTGGTATTAGGTATATATACCGATAGATTAAGTGAACTATTCTTTGTTGTTTTTAGATTTATTATATCTCAACAGGAAAATTGTGTTATTCACATAATTTTACTATTGTATTGTACCACTGCATTTACGAGTATGTACTTAGAAAACGTCTTTATCACTGAACACTTAAATGAAAGTGAATTAACTAGGTTTCATACAATTATGAATATTTTTTATAAATAACTTATCTTTTATGTCAAATCTACTAACACACTTTTGTTAAAATTCTGTTGGTATTATGTTGTTAATATACGATTGCCGTCAAGAAATTTGGATAAAAAAGTTCAACGAAACAAAGCCATTTTGGGACATCATGGGATATCAACTTCCTGGAAACAGCCTCACATTCCTTAGGGTCAATCCCTTTGATAATATGTTCACTTCTGGGCACCTAACTATCAGAACTAGTCGAGAAAACACATGACGAGGCTGAGTTGGATTGAATAGTTAGTTTCGGATACAATATTACGAAGTTGTTGCCCACTTTACCCCCTACGATGCAGATAGTCCAACTTTGACTTTGGTTCTACATATAGGTGGGTATGTGCCTAGTTGTTTCAGTTCTCAATTAATTGCAAGTTCTGTTAGAAGTTGGACGGCCCTCGAATGTGCGTGTGTAAACTTCCCTGTCTTAAGTTCAATTCAAGCTTGGTATGCTTAGATTTTGAATATTAATTTCGCAGCTGAGTTAGTTACACTCGAGAAAATGTTAAGTTACATCACACGTTTCTAGGAACTCATTTGATGGGAATATTAAGCGTGCAAGTGTTTAGTTTACCATGAGAAAAACATACTTCTCAATATAATAAATAAATAAATATCCCTGGACATTATTCCACACAGCGCCATCTAGCCCCAAAGTAAGCTAATTAAAGCTTGTGTTATGGGATACTAGACAACGGATAAACATACTTAAATACATTTTCTTTTGTAAATACATACTTATTATACATAGGAGACACCCAGACCAGTACAAACAGACATGTTCATGCACACAAATGTTTGTACTGTGCGGGGATCGATCCCGCGACCTCTGGTGTAGTAGCCAACTTCTTAACCATTACACCAAGTCGGTGGTCAAATATCTATCTAAGGAAAATGTAACTAAATTACTCATTTGTAAAATGACTGAATTAGTTACTCATTTGTAAAACACGTTTTTCGTATCGTAAACTGAACACTTATTTTTTATTACATGCCATATGTATTATAATACTCATTTATTTACTAATTTTGATTTCAGCTTCAAAAAGCCTTTAGATAATTTGTAAGGCATGTCCCTATTATTAAGAACAAATTAATATATTTTCGGGCCTTGGATTGGGCAATCTGAATAAACTTAAAGAATGGTAAATTGAGTAGAACGGTACTATGTGTGGCAAATCCTTCAAGATAACTTAACTGCACGAGTGTTTAGTCGTTTCGCCCCACAAACGATTCGCCCCCTGGGGCGAATCGCCCAAGAGCTGTTTTTAAATGGGTCCTTTCGCACCGCTGGACCAATCGCACAATAACTGTTTACAATGGGTTATCTTTAAGGGTGGCTGAATTCGGATAAAAAATGAATTTTCCCTTTACATCCCATTATGTACAATCATAAACAAAATAGCAGGTTAAAAGAAAATATTGTACAAAATTTACAAATGACTTAAGATCACTAAAAATGTTCGTGCTACTATTAGCTAAAGCTACAGTGTAAAGTTATTATTAATTATTTCCGAAGTGAATATTTTGTTTAAAACCAAGTGATTTAAATATAACATATTTAAATCACTTGGTTTGATAATAATAATAATAATAAAATAAATAATGCAGAAAAGTGCAGATCTACGCGCTCACACATTCCAAGAATATCCTAGGTAAAATTAACCCTTTCTGTAGACCGTAGACTTACTGGTCACATAACAATAGAATAACCTGGATCACTGGACACGCGCTTCTGATTGGTCAATGGTACCCTAAAGTCTCACGTTTCCGAGTTATTTGAATTAAAGATCGATAGAAAAAGGAAGGATATTCATTGAAAATCGACTAATTATGAAGCTACTCGTGTTAATTTGTTATCAGATTACAGATTTCAGGACATTTGAACAGTCTGTTACCTTCTTCCGGAATCTCCCCACATGCCAAAGTCGTCTAGAAGAAATCGCTCAAAGCGATAGGTCACTATTTGCTTTTCCTATGCTACTTAATATAATATAATACTTAATATAAAGTTATTTCAAGTTTAATTTTTCCTATGCAATAAAGTTTATTTGATTTTAATTTAAAGCTTTTCTTGTAAAGTTTTTACTAACAAACAGGTAAAATCCACATTCACTATATTTAAATATTTTATTAAAATATGTAACCACTTTAAAATGTACACTCCATGAAAATGCAATAATTTACACAGCCAACGGTTTAAATTTACTAAAATGTTATATGTTGACAAAATATTACATAAAATTCGTAGATTGTTAATGAATATCACATTTTTCTATCGATCTTTTCGTGACACTTTAGGGTACCATTTTACATGTCATTTTTTATAATAATAATAATATATAAGTATCTTCTATATACCTACATATACCACTTGGCGGCAGGTCGCTATGCCAGCTTCCATACACAAATGTTCAAACCCCTTCATAATATGGTTAAAAGTACAACTTATTATATTTGTAGCAATGCTTAGATGTGAGTAAATAATAATTTAAGAGTCTGTGGTCAGCAAGAATTCGTTTTTGAGTAAATGTAATAGCCATATTACTTCTGTTAAAAATTATACTAAAAATAATATGCATCTTTTTTGTAGTAAGACTGTTAGGTTACTCAAACTGTAATTTTGTTACTGAATCTGTGATTATTATGGTACGGTAAAATTTTACTATTTTTTATACTCCTTGTTATCACAATTTTTATATTTTCAACAGAACGTTTTTCTACTTATCTGTACAAAAGTTCAAATCTGACAAACAAATAAGCATTTAGTAATTTTTCACGGTGGGCCGAATCGACACATTTCATAAGATAACTTGGGCCATTCGCACCGCTGCACGCTGTAACCACTGCGGCGCGAATGGTCCCATTCTAGAACAGTATTTGGGCGATTCGCACCGCGGGGCGAATCGTTCGTGGGGCGAAACGACTAAACACCCAACTGCACTTACAAGCCCGTAAATGACTGTCGGTAACGTGGAATTTCGACGTATATATGACGTGTGCTACTCATTCCAACATGGCGAGCGCAAAACAGCTAGTCCAAAGGCGGGATCACTATAAATAAACGATATCAAAATATTGCTTGACGGCCGAGCATAGTTCGGATGAGGTGTACGCGAGCCGTAAGCCTTACTTCCTAGTAAAGTTGTATTTCTTTAGAGATTTCATTTACCATTTTACATAAGTTCAAAATTAAACGTAATTCAGACTTGTTATTACAGCGGTCCTCAGTGTATTGAGGTACTCTAGATCGCTTTTGAACAAGGGAAATAATATCTCAAATTATGAATATTTGAGATATTATTTCCCTTGTTCAAAAGCGATCTACAGTAAAGAGTGGCCTCATCAACCAGAATTTGCTGCATTTTAATAGCGATTTTCAGAAAACGCTGA
Source organism: Udea olivalis (assembly GCA_947369235.1). Taxonomy (NCBI): domain Eukaryota; kingdom Metazoa; phylum Arthropoda; class Insecta; order Lepidoptera; family Crambidae; genus Udea; species Udea olivalis. The sequence goes on along the minus strand of OX376341.1, from coordinate 9,171,410 downwards.
AAGTTACCGTAACTCACTTTTTGCTGTCCGGACATGCGTTGCATCGCTAATGAGGGCCGGGTGGCCATGTTTATTTCAATCGCCAGCCCGGACTTCGTTCGTATGATAACCGCTCAATTAACGTCCACTGCCAACTCCATGCGACAGTTAACGATGACCTCGATCCTGTATTGGACCGTTGTCATTAAGCCTTACTGCCCGAGCCCTATGCTACGCCGATGATACAGATAGACGTTCGTTCAATAAACGAGGGTTAGGTCGAACATTGGGAGTCATTCTGTCTCCTCCAAACTACTCTCAGCCTTCATCGCTCAGTTTTACGTTCCACTTTCGTTTAATCCGCCCAGGAATATAAGTCTCTCTTCTGTTGGAGCTGCAATTGGTCTCGAGCGCATATTAATTGTGAATGTATCGGATATTGGAGTTACCACCTCCAATCATAGTCCGCACTGCTTAATTCACCCTTTCGGAGCTTTCCCAACGTTTAGCTTTAATGGTTGCGTTGGTGGATTAAAATGTTCGATTCGTTTAACATGCAGGCGGGGCTAATGGGAAACTGGCTTCAGTTTCTAGTTAATTGTCTTTGTTAGTGAGATCTGTTTGATAAATTTCTAGTGAACTTATTCATGCGTGGTATTAAACGTAGTTGGCTAATCAAGTTGATCTCATACATTACAACCTCACCGATAGGAATTCAGTACTTCTACCACGAGTTGCCACTTTGAATTGGCAACTCGTGGTAGGCGTACTGGTCACATTTTGTTTCTGCCTGATATTTAATCATGGTTTTTAACGTAAGTTTCTGTACTTTCTCTACGACTATCAAAAAAATGAGCACCTTGGACGACCATTAGCGAGCATCGTGAAAAAATGAGGATGTAGAAGGTTCATGGCATAAAAAAGTATGTTAATTATCTCTCTCTTGCAACAATAGTAGTGGAAATACAAGCCAATCACAAGCTTTTAATGATTTTATGTAGACCCAGAAAAATTCAACTAATTGTGCCAAAGATATTTTTGCTATTTTGGCGATTCTAACTACCCAAACGTCACTTCTTCAATCGGGAGCGATAAGGAAATACCATATGACTGAATTGAAATGAAAGGAGCTCAACTATTTACAACAAATTACGCCTAAATTTCCAAAACGTTACATTCTGCTTAAACTGTCCAATGATGAATGACCCTGCTAGAGGCCTAAATATCTACATTAATTGACAGGAGTAATAGTATATTATGTACTCGTACTATATTTGGAACGTTCATAGTATGCTTCGCAATTATTTAATTGTGCTAACTGTGTGCTCCATTCCTTAATTATCGCAGTTTCAACACGAGATGCGAGTACCATCGCAATATGTACATAATGTTTGGAATTGTTTGACGTAGACTAACAGGGTACGGTTTACTAAGCTATTTGAAGAATTTTGAATACTGAAATGTATCTTGGGAACGCCTTGATTAAGAGTTCATATGGCGTATAAAAGTTCAGAGAAATAAAAGAAAAACTTAAAATTCCTAATAAAAAAACCTCCTTCCTCCTTCCTCATTCAAAGACCAGTCCGGCCAATCTTGTATACAGAAGAATATTGATTAATTCAATGATTTTATAGGGCATGGTAGCTTAGTATCTTGAAATACAAACGTGCATTTAAAACAAGCTACTTTTGAAGGCAGTGTTTTTTTTTTTTATATTGCCCGTCAAGATGACCTCACTCCACCTGGTGGAAAGCGGTCGTGAGGTCCAGATATAGTGGATGGAGTCCAGAGTGTGTGGTAGTTGCATTGCTACTTTTCATGGTCATGTGTATTCATCATTGTTTACAGATTTTTTCTGCCTAAACGACTACCAGTACCTACTGCCTCTGCAATTTACTTTTTACTGGGCTCTTTTCAGCATCAAATAAACTACTTTCATTCCTTTTTTTTTAATCAAGAGATATTTGACAATAATAGCATGACACAATAGAAGAAAAAGTATTCTTCCGTTGTGTGTTCTTCTAGGCTGTCGTTCATACATTCTTAACTTCTGGTCAAATTACTTAACTTTGTCGTAGTCTCGACAGTTTTGGCATCGGGTGCAACATTTGATATGCAAAGGTTTTGTCGTGTAGAGTGGAAGCAGATGTAAAATTCATATTTTACTTTGTTGAATTTCCCGTCTTATTATGTTAGTAAGTGTTGGAGAAATGCAGTGGCGTCGGTTTCAGTAGTTTGTGAGTAAACAATTTGCCTTGTGTATCGTGGTATTTCACTCACATAAGTTTATTGTGAAATTTGTATGTATTTGAATTAGTTCTACTTCAACAAGTTCAGCAAGAATCAAAATACGGCCTTACACACGTGAGTACCGCCTCTGTCAAGCCATACTTACGATTTCTGTTATGATTTTTCTTACCAAACAATCCCGTCGCACCAACCTATAAAGGAATACAGTTTTAACCATAATATGACTTTGATAATATTCCTCTACAAACCATTTTTTGACATGTGATATTCATAGTAAAGACTATCTCCATATTCGCCATGATGCTAAAACTAAAATAAGTGAGTACTCTATCCATCTTTTTTCACGGGATATAAACATAATATACACACATAATTGGACATTTTTTTTAACCAATGATAGTAAGTCATATTGTGGGTGTTCTCTTTTCTCGCACTCTCAACTTTCATAGAATTTCGTTTCGCAGAAAATGTTTCATAGAATATTCAGTCCACATATTTTCATTTCGAATATTATTGTATCAACGACTATTTACCTCATAGAAACAAATTTTACAGCAAATAATTTGTTGAATTTCATAATCTTTTTATCAAAATTATGAAACAGTAAATTTTTTAGGTAATATTGATAGTTTGGTGTATTTTTCTATGATATTTTACTTCAGCGAAAATTAAGAATCAGACATTAGTTTCAAAAACTTCTTTCGGTTAGGTCAGGTTAGAACTGCGACGTTCCCTGCGGTTAGGGGAATAGAATACTACTGAGGTCTCCCTGCCTGTCGTAAGAGGCGACTAAAAAGGCCCTTGGGGTCGCGAAGCGCACGCGGGGGGGGGACGGGGGACGGACACAGTGGTCTGTGTAATCGTGCACTGGATTTGAGCTTGCTCCTCCCGAGGCTGGCTGCCAGGCGGCCTTGCGCGCCGAAGGGTCCTGCGAGGAATCTCTCCCTTGTTGGGGATCCCGGGTCCCTTCCATTCTGCGCCGAAGATGACCACCGTCAGGTTTTAGTGTGGAGACCCACATATCTCAGGTGAATGATACAATATCTATTTTCTTTCCTGACAAGTTTTATGTTAACTAAACATTATGAGCAAAAATAATATTTGATTTGCTATGCTAAGCATATTCTATGATATACATTTTTATTGGTTTTAAAAATCTATAGTAGAATTTCTTTAATGTTACTTTTCTACGTGAAGATTATTCTATAAAATGATAATTGATTGATTGATTGGTTTTCTTCGTATCTCCGTGATCGCCACCAAGCTGTTCGAGTGGGACAATCTCTCTCTGATTGGTCAGGTTTGGATACTGGTGTCCCTCAGGGTGGCATATTGTCACCTATGCTATTCTCAATTTTTATAAACGTTCTGGCTGGCGAACTTGGATGCCCCCACCATTTTTACGCAGATGATCTACAGATCTACAAGCAGGGAAAGACTGTTGAGATTAACAGCGCTATTGGACAAGTTAACCGCGATCTGGAGTGCGTTGTTGAGTGGTCTGCCAAATTCGGAGTCAAGGTTAATCCTATCAAATGCCAAGCCATAATCATCGGTGGCTCACGACAACTGGCGAAGCTTGATATAAGTGCAGTTTCACCTATTGTTATGGACGGTATCGTTGTTCCTTACTCCCTTTGTGTGAAAAATCTTGGCATTCATATGGACTGCTCTCTCAGCTGGACCAAGCATATTAGTGAAGTGAGCAGGAAAGTAACTGGGACTCTTCGCGCTCTCTATCGCCTGAAGAACTTTCTGCCGTCATCTACAAAGACACTGCTAGTGCAAGCCCTTATCTTGCCGTTGATTGATTATGGTGATGTCTGTCTCAGTAACGTTTCACAGGAGCTTTTGAACAAAATGGATCGACTTCTAAATAATTGTATACGTTTCATTTTCGGACTGCGCAAATATGACCACGTCTCCATTTTCCGCTCTAAACTTAACTGGATGCCTATCCGGCAGCGTAGGTCCATTCGAATTTTAAATGTTCTCTTTTCTATTCTTTTTGATCCGAATTCTCCATCTTATTTAAAAAGTAAATTTCAGTTTCTTCATTCTTCACATTGTCGTCAGTTGCGTTCTGAAGATACTCTTTCCCTTCTTACGCCCTCTCATTCTTCCGGTTTCATGTCTAGTTCTTTCGCTGTATCTGCGATTCGTCTTTGGAACAAACTTCCTGTTCCAATAAGAAAATCTATTAGTAAATACAGGTTTAAAGTGGCTGTTCGAAAGCATTACGGATCGGTGGTCACGCATTAGGGATGGGTCCTTGAGTCACTGTTAGGTGAATGTGGTTCAAAGTTAATACGAGGTTATTCTGAGGGGTTTATATGGCTATTATTATGTTTTTTTTTTTTGTGGCAAGCAATTCTTGGTTTGGTTGGTTCTATTTATATTATGACTTCTATTTATGTATGTTTATTTTTATCGATTTATATTGAATTTATACATTATTTATTTTGTTGTTTTGTTATTTTATAATAATTAGCATCTGTTGTTGTTTTCAAAAGTAATTTATTTAGTTTAATCTCGTGCACCGTGTTTAATTTATCTGTTTAATCGTGTGGTTGACTGGTAGAGAATGCCCTTTGGCATTAAGTCCGCCAATTGTATCATTAATTTTGTGCAATGAAGAATAAATAAATAAATAAATAAATAAATAATGAGAAACCATTTCTGGAAAAAAAAAACTAGGAAACCATTTTTAATAGACAACGTAGTGAAACAGCTAATGAAAAATAAACTTGTGATACTGTTGTAATAGCCAAGTTTAATTGTTTAAATCCAAAAACTTGGTTAAGATCCTCCTTTTTTGTTGCATCTTTCCGAAACCATTTATCACGTAACCTTGAGTACCTATCTAGCTTCCCTTATTAATGATTCCCAAACTTTGCTGCGGCTTAAAAAGGCTGCGTCATTAAACTCGGGTATGAATATGACAGAGATTAAGCGAAAAGGAATTTTGGGAGGTGCTTAGCGTTCGATACTTGAGCTCAGTAAGTATACGTACGAATATCAAATTTTAATGTGTGATATGTTTACTTTTTATCTGAACTCAAGGTTTATATTATACTAGCTTTCCACCTGCGGCTTCACCCTCTTGCACTTCATCATTACATATTATGTCCAAATTATATAAAATCTTCATAAATTGTAGAATAAGTGTTATTCTGATGTTAAATAGTTTTTGCATGAAAGAGTAACAAATAATACACCGCATTCTCCTCACCGTTAAGATACTTGACCAATGGAGACTAAGCATTATCAAGCCGGTCTGCAAAGGCAAGGGCTCCGTGCAGGAGTGCAGCAACTATCGCGGCATAAAAGTGATGTCCCACACCATGAAGCTCCTCGAGCGCATTGTGGACGCCAGAGCCCGAATTTCTGCGGCTTGGGCCAAATAGCGTGAGGTGACTGGTGTCATTTGTGACCCCAGAATGCCGATAAATCTGCAGGGGCAGGTCTATAAAACCATCATTAGGCCCGTCCTTTCATATGACAGTGAAACATGGCCGCTACTAGAGCGACACAAGCAGGAGCTGCGCGTCACGGGAATGAAGATGTTGCGGTGGATGTGTGGAGTCGGAAGATCGCGTTCGGAACACCCACATTCGCGGTAGTCTTCGTGTTCGTGACATTGCAGACAAGCTGCAGGAGTGCCGCCTTCGTTGGTATGGTCATGTCTCATGATATCGGCAAACTACGTGGATAACAAATGTCTGGCCATACCGCCTCCGCAGGGTACTGGCAGGAGAAGTCGACCCAAGAAGCCGTGGCTCGACGTCGTCAAGGGTGACATGCGAGCCAACAGACTCTGAGGATGCACAAGACCTCGCGAAGTAGGCCAAGAAAATAAGAAAGGCGGACCCTGGGACCCCACACCCCAGTATGGGTTCACAACCGGGATAGACCACACGGATGTTGATGATGAGTAACAAATATACACTCATACATACCTCCTCACAAACTTTCGCATTTATAATACGAGTTTTAAGTAAGAAGTAAGATGTCGTGAAAATAATAGGTGAGCATTCACGCCCGTTTTGTTTTTATGTTTCTTACTACTCATATTAATTGTTGAATCGGTCAATAAGTTGGCATTTAGATGAAATTAGCCAGCTACTATTTTAAAATGCTCATTTGTATAAACCACATGCATCAATAGTATCTAGGCTAGGAGTCTTGTGCTTGATTTATAATATGATATACATATAATTATCCGAACGAATTACAGTGCAAGTACAACACAGAAATTAACATGATTGGACATCTCTAACACGTTTTCAAATGGTCTGACTACAAGTTTTATGGAATTTTTCCATGCCTTGCAGAGCTTGGAAACAAGACTGTAAGTTTGTGCATTAGCTGGGCTGGAAAAAGCGGATGGGAAAAGTTACATAAAACTCTTGAAGTTAGGAATCATCCCACGGATACGTGATGATGATGTTTAGCCATACGATTTTTATAGCTTCACGTAGGGGTAGTGAGCGGTTCTTATTACGCTCTAAAACAGTGTTTCCTACAGTTTGTTTTACATGTTCATTCTCCACTTTAACTGAGGAATCACCTCCCGATTGACGCCAAGTCAAGAGCTACAAGTTGCTATCGTTTCTACATGTCAAATAATAAAATGTATTGGAATGACCAAAGAATTAGCATAATCAAAATGTCATTTATTTTTATGCCTATGCTTTTTGAACGTTTCTACTGGTCGAAACTTTGTCGTGTGTTGCTCTTGGCTAAGGTCTTTGGTGTCAACGGTACAGCGACTTCAGGCTTGTGAGTTAAAAAAACACTATGTTCTGATAGTAATGGTCCCAGAGAGCTAGTTTTAAGGGTGAAGAAGCCTATGCAAATAAAATATATAGGGGTAATCGGTACTGCCCATAAAACAACTTATTTTCTGGTATTTTAAATGTCACGTCCATCCTTTCATTAATCAAGGGCTTTGGCTTGTCTGTCTTCGGATATAGGCCAAAGCCCTCTATTCACTCATATCCCGGGCCTCTAGACATTCAAGTCTGCTTGCTGTCATAAAAGCCATGAAAACTTAGGCAAGCTCTCATGGCTCTAATACTGTTTTGAGGTAGTAAACCACTAAATTTTACTTATACTACTAAAATTTGCACAGAAAGGACAACTTGTTTGTACTAATGTATTGATAAGATTTGTAACCGACTTAACTTACATGAATATAAATAAGTGCATTGAAGTATCACCATAAAGTATTGCAGTATGGAGATAAGACGCAAAAAGAAATTTCATCTTGAAGGATGATAGATCCCTTCACCAATTTGTTGAAGTCAACACAAATAATACTTGTCTACCTTATATTCTATAAGCTGCCATCGCCCACTGAGATCCTTTAACTCCTTTTCAGTGAAATATCTTTTCAGTATCATTTTAACAACCTATTTTAGCAAGGTTCACTCGACTGTGGAGACTAAACACTTAATCATTTAGGAGTATCTAAAATGTAATCATGCTTCTAATAATGAGAACATAATTAAGAATTGGCATATGGCACAGCATAAGCTCATTAGCCTAATTATATTGAGATTTATTGCAAGGACGGCCCTAGGGAAGGTCGATTTCCATTATTAATCAATAAAGAGGCAAAAAGATTTGGATTTAAATTAGTAATGAGGCAAGTCAAGTGGCCTTATGAATTCTAAATAAATTTTGCTATCAGACGTTTCAACTAAGCTTGAAGTTTGCGATTAGAATTTGAATCCTCTATGTCACGCAACTGTCTAAAACTTTGGCACTTATTTTTAGAATGATAGTTCCTTACTTTCAACAACATAAAAATCTAATTGGTTTAGTTAAATTAGACATTCCTTGTAACACGGCTATATACTGATAGGTTTTTTCTTATGACTCCCTAAAATGTTTTTGTTTTCGTTTGCTGCCCCAAGTTAAGAGGACACCGCTAGAGACACAGCGCTTGTTGACTACCCTACACATTCGGTATAAAGTATCAAAGGCCTTGTACGGAACCCTTGTTAATGATCAAAGGTACCTATCCGAGCACATTGGTATGCTGCAGAAATCAATAAAATCGGAGGGTCAAGATTTTAAACACACTGAAAATGCAGACGTCCCGAAAATGAGCAACTAACGAGAATAGTTAAACGGACCTGTAATTTGCATACAGATTGGCTTTCAGGGATAAACGCTCCATTTGTATTCAAACACAGCGCGGCTCAGTGGCCGAAGAGCAGTTACCCAGTTTAGGATTTAAATCGACCGCAGTATCATCTGCTTATCGATATTACCTCTGTAAGCACTCCAATCGATTTCTGTCGCAAATCGTGATTGGAATTGCAGGGACCGATTTATTAGAGGCTTAAATTATGTGGAGTTCGTGCCAAGATATCACAACCTTTCAAGTCTCCTTGACCTTCTCTAGTTAAATAAGCGTTCCGAAATTTCAATGTACCACCGTAGAGGTACTCCTTCAAATGCTACATAAATATTAGAGGCTTTATTTCACTAATATAACTTTTCAAATTATTTAGTTACCCGATATTTTCAAAGGAACTTACGTCAAAGAACTTTCTAACCTAATTTGCAACATCCCTAAACCAAATTCAAACAAATTCGCACACACTTCTCTAAGGGATTAATATGACTCCCACACGCAACACGAGAGTAAAACGCTCCCTTTCGTTCATACGAGCAAATTGTTGGACGTTATATGATATTCCTAACGCGAAAAACAATGGGAGAGGTGAACGACATAGGAGATCTAACGAAGGGGGAACCCGCCGCAAAAGTAGAACAAATTGATATTGTACGCACTGGCGAATAGTTAGAGCCGGGTGAAGTGCGTCATATTTTATGAACGACCCATTTGTATATGTGGCGACTAACTGTAGATATGCCTTCACACTGTTCTAGTAGACTATTCGGAGTAACGAGTACTACTATCCTGATAGTTACAGATTTGGTCGGATACAAATACAACTGTATCAAAGTACATGAAAATAATGTTCAGAACAAATAGTTATGAACTTATGACTGACAATAATGATAAAGATCGAACTGTGATAAAACCGCCTGAATATAATTTTCATTATTTAATGTGTAATTATCTGCTATTAACTTTTTGTTAAATTAAATAACGGTTGATTCCTTAAACAAATTCATCATACGACACTAGTCGTTGGCATATCTGCTATTCTTCTCTGGGCTTTCTTTTATTTCTAATCCTCATATGACATAACGTTCATTTATTTCTTTCTTTTTTCATTCAATGTAGCATCAGCTCTATTCCTCACATTTCGCGACATGACGACCTTTTGAAGACAGCCATAGAGGGGAAAATAAAAGGAAAGATGACAAAGTGCCTATGCGTTGTTTTACCCAAAAGTTAAAATGAGACGCCATCTTTCTTTACCATCATCGCCTCTTGCAAAGAATAAGCTTTATACTCCTATCAGTCATGGTGAAACATCGTAGCTTTATAAAAAAACAGATTTTGTGACAGTTAGTTTTCACTCTACTTATATGTTTTCTGGGTTAGGATAGTTTACTTCAGAAATTTGCATGCATTGGATTTTTGGTTCCATCTAAAACCACTAGGGGCTCTGTACCGTAATACCATATAAAAACGTCAATGTGGTCATCGCGGACGGTCATTAGTGTAAACTCATGGTAGACATACACATGCTTATTTTTAATACCCATTTTAACAAATTGATGGGAGTATGACTATTTTGTTCTAAGTTAATTTCATTTGACCTTATAATTCGATTTGAAAAATAGTATATTATATGAATGATATTTAAGTTCAACATACACGTCAAATTGAGCAGCAGTGGAGGTGAACGCGTGCATTAATAAAGATACCGCTGAAATCCGCTCAGTCGAATCGCAGCATCAACAGTCGAGAGACTATCGAAACATTTGGGTCAGGCCTTGCGAATGTATAGATAGGATGAACACAATTTTGCGGCACTCCCCTAGGCTCGGGCGATTTGGTTTCAATGAGACAGACAGGAGGGCCCTCTGTGCGATTGGATGTCAGGCGGTCGAGCCGATATTCACCAGTCACCACCGCCCGTTTTCACTACAAGCACCCTTCAGCTAATGTACCTAATGAAATTAAATTAGTGTCCCTTTCAGTCAAACCACTCAGGTTTCTACACTGCTGTATTATATTTTAGAGTTAATGTGAGTCCGCTTTTCGGTGGTTTTGTGACGTAATGAGGGTCTCGCGATTTTTTTTGCAGCTTCATTTAGGTTGCTTAAGGGTTAATATGTATGTCACACCAATTAAATTATTGTGACCGCTACCGATACGGCTTTGTATATATTTTTTTAAGTGCTGATTTTGTAAGATTCGACCACCACCTGCTGCCTGAATGCCTCAGAATATAAAAATATTTGATTCATAATCCTTTCCAAATACACTAAATCACATTCACACATCCACTGAAAGTTTAGTATACCTGTTTAAGAATCGAGATGATTACGAATCTTAATTTAAGGCGAAATCCCAAACATGTTAAATCTAAAATTCTCGATACTCATGTCTCGTTTACATTTCTGTAGCCCCTAGACATACTCGTATACTCTCAAACATCTGCCTGTCTAATTCACATATATCTAATAGTAGTTCCACTAACACGACATTGGTAAAAGTTCCATTTTGTAACGACGAATCCTTTGCTCCATTATTACTATGAAACGATTCAGTTTATGTTCCGTTCACTCCAAAGAATTGGTCTTCCACAATTTTATCACATAAATCAAATAAATCTACTGAGATAGTCTTTGCTATATCACTAGCCGTTTTGACTTTGGTTTACATTACATAATGGACTTATAAAGGCCTGTTTAGGATCATGGAAATGTGCGTTTGATCGCATTTTGCCTTACGAGGCCGGTTGAGTTATAACCAAAGTTTTGAGAGGCTATTTCCCTCTATTGTGTGTTTGTATTTTCTATGTACGCCCTCGTGAGTTTTGTCTGTATTTATTTGTAGACATAGCATAGATTACTATAGTTACAGCTTGACTTACAGTAATCTGTGTAAAGTTAGTTACTATGAGTATAATCCCTAAATATTAAAACAGTTCTTAGGTAGTCTAAATTCTAGATAGTCAAATATTTGATGGCGAACGCTGCGCGTGTTTTCCTGTCGTCCCTTCGCCAGACGGACGGCTAATAAAGAGCAGCAGCTCTGTAGATACCACCAGCCCCTCCGAAAATTCAGGAGACCATTGTTTTGCATTTCACTATTCATGGCTTAATAATCTGATTTGTTTCTGATTTTTCTAAACTACTGATGCCCCACTGCCAGTTAAGGGCTTTCCCAATTTTCTCAAATGGACCTCTGTCAGGTGTGACAGGCTCCGCTTGTTAAGCAATTTTTACTACCTGTTCAGCGTAGTCTTTCAAGCGTCAGTTGAAACGCAAAAGGTATTTGGTTGGGAATCGAACGCCCCCGCACAAAGGTCGGTTAATGGAACATATATTTATATTGGGTTCGGGTGTTTGTGGTTCTGACCTTCATTGATACCGGTTTTCATAACACTTAAAGATGTGCAATAAATAATATTTATCTTATCTTATCTTACTTCGAGTGCGGCGCAATATTTGTGATAATTTATTATTATTTGTCACAAATTGTCACTTCACCTTTTCTGGGACCCTTCACCGAAATCTGTCTCGCAGGCTGGCGCAGGGTTGCGTTTCGAACCCTTTGCTCGGATGCATTCGACTAACGGGACTCACTTCAAATTTGTGCTTATCTTCCCAACGTCTGCTTCGCTTGTTCTGGAGCGAATCGTTTGTTTGTTTATTCGATTGGCTAGCTATACCTAGAATGCTTCGACTCATCGCTTTTTGGCAAACCTTGAGTGGACTTCTGACTGTAACTACAAGTAGGAATAGCTTGAGCTAAACCTGTGCAGATACGTTTTTCTGTAGAATATGAAGTCACGCAACGCATCGGTGACACCTCAGGTGTTGCATTTGTCCATGGGCGGAGGTGATCACTTTCCCTCAGGGTTCCTTCCAGCTCGTTTGCTCCCTATTACATAAAAAAACAGCACTTACAGCAACTAAAAGGACTAACTAAGAGTAGGATGCTCATTTCGAGGATGAAACTACATAGGTTCTGTTTATTCCGAATCTGGGTAAAAGCGACCTCAGCTTAAACTGCACACTAAAACAGTAACGGCATAAGCTGAGCTCCCATTTTTATGAACGCGCGTACTACGCCAGGTCAGTGCGTATCGTTGACTGAATGTACCTATAATAAATAAACGACTAATTACTTACAAACTGAACAGTAAATTGACATGATGAGAACTAAATCAACATCTTGTGCATGGCTTTTGATGAATAAATATTGAAACAGGAAAATATTGTGTTGATGTCGGAACAAAATAATTTACATGAACGCGTCATTGCTTAACCATGTGATTTATCTGAACGAAAGCCATGTGATTAGAATGACTGCACAGTTTTCATGACCTTAACATGTGCTTCATTTTTCATTAATTTGTTAGAGATATAGATTAAAAACGTAATACTTGAACAAGTGATGAGGGTCAAATAACAATAGGTAATTTTATATTTATTACTATGGAAGGTTTTAAATTGTTTTATCATTTTATACATAAAGTCCCTTTGCAAAATTTACATCTGCTCTATTCTAATCCTAATTCCTTATACTCGTAAGAAGAAAGATTTTTTTCGTCCATTTCGGATAAACTCAAAAACCACACTAACGATTTTTGAAATTCAAATTCTTAAATTTTTAGGTAACCTAAAATTGTGACGGTAAGAAAGGTATTCATACGGGCAAAGCCGCTGGCGGAAGCTAGTAAAAATAGGAAAATAATTCAGATTATGTTTTCTTTCAGACGTTTGCTCGTCCAAGCAGTTCCAGTGTGCGAATGGAAAGTGCATACCGCTGTCATGGGTGTGCGAGGGAGATGACGACTGCGGAGACAACTCGGATGAAAACATAGAGGAGTGCAAAAGAGGTATGTAGAGATTTGACTATTAATACTACCGTTTCGGAACGAGACCTCACATAATATGATCAAAATGAGATTTAATATGCAAATATCTCAATCCATGGATATGAAAAAAAATTGCTTGTCTTTTTACCCTACCTCGCGATGTCTGTAGGAATAAATAAGAAGGAAAAAATGACGCAGGATAGAAATCAAGACTCTTTCCGTCTCAATCTTTACATGTCCCTTCATATTAAAATCAATGAGGAATCACATTTTTCATACACAGTATTGAATGTAAAATTTCTTGCCTCTGGGTAAACTTAAGTTTAGGTCCACATGACCTTCCTAACTTACTTGAGAAGACTTACTTGAGTAGGTGTATTGCCATGAACTTCTGATAACCGATTTCTTCGGTCCCCCAACAGCTGTTCACATAAATTACATTATCAGTAACCTTTATCTGGTAATCCCTTTTTGGTCGAAGCTTGGTTTAGTGGGATAACGGATCTTAATAAGGAGCTTTGCGTATTTTGCCCCTCTAAATAACTAACGACTATCTGATATGGAACTGACCTTTCCTGTTTTAATTCCCTTATTTTATCTGTGATTGCTAGAATTTCTCCAACCAATTCGAAACATCCCATGAAATATGTTTAAATAGTAATATACACATTTGCTAATTAGCTAGCGTGGGAGATTTTCATATGCCAGCATTATAATTCTAAGAGGGACGAGAACCTACAAGTTTATGAAAATACTTGTATGTAACATACATTAATATTACCAACCTAGTGGGTACAGGTAGGATCAGTGCTATTCCCGTGAATTATTTTCGAATAAAATCTATAACATTTTACAGTAGTAAAAATAAATGTAAATCTTTGATATTAAGCGCGAAATTACAACGCGGAACTTACGGTAAAACGGCATTTTTATCTGTACCCTGTCATATAAATTTATAAAGTACAATCAACCATAAATCAAGCGAGCTCCTAGAAAATGACCTTTACAATGGTATAAGGTGAATAAACTTGGTGACCTGTAGACATTGAAATATTTATTTCTCCTTGAACTATTAGATCTGTTTGTGTAAAAAAATTGCATATTTAATCGTCATAATATTTGCGCTCGAAGAGCTGTGTTATTGAAAGACGTGACGTAGTGCTCGTCTACACCTGGGGACCAAGTGCGAGGTATTTGAACATACGCTGAAGCGTGTAAACGCAAATTCGCACAGTAAAGGTTAAATTCAAATTAAATCCAATACGAATGTTATCTTCTCGAAATGTATTTGTACTTATTTGTTTCCTTAAATGTTTATTTTATCAAAAACACGATTGCGGTTTTGCTGAAATTCAGATTTATGGCTGCATTTTTTTACGAATTCCATCCATACTAATATTATGAAGAGACAGAAGGCCCCCAGTGAGCCCCTGTGCCCGCGGCGCGGCCGTCATATTCGCGATCGCACATCAGCACTCGTTTTGTTTTAGTCCGCATAAACGCAGCCGCGGGCATTCCAGCCACATAGGTAGTGTTTTTTTAATAATTTCAATATTTTCACATAAGTCATAGGCATAAGGTTCAAGTACGGATACGTGTTATTGCTCGTGACTGTACAGATAACAGGGTCACAGCAACTATCAGCCAATATAACTTCCCTCAGTTCACTGTTACTACTGACAAAGCGTCTTTTGTATTGGCAGCCAATTAATATTTATTGAACGAAATAGACAAGGAACTTGACGACCCACTTATATTTTAAATCAATTGGGCTCTCCTAAGTTTATTAATTTAAATTTGGGGAAAGGGTTAGGAAATTGGTTGAGTGAAATATGCGGCTTATTTTCTAGACGCTTTATTAAAATCCGATCGCGAAATCGATTGTCACTTCGGAAAATAACTCGTCGCATTTTTATATACTTACTCGTATTTAGGATCATGGCTCAAGCAAAACCTCAAAGTTAAAAACCCTAGTAATATGTTATGGAAAAGCAAAAAGCAATACAAAATAGATTATAAAGACATATTTTCCTTTTTAGAACTGCAGGTCACGTTTGTTACAATAAATGTACTGGTACAAATATTTTGTTTACCCTAAATAAGTTCTGTGAACCTAATATGTTGACCCTTAAAATTATAAGTTACACCAAAAAAAGAAAAGTAATCCCAAAAAAGAATAGTCTACCAAATATTGGATATCTAAAAAAGTTAATTAGCATAACAAATAAACATTGAACTTGTAACTGAAAAAGTGATGCGTCAACTGTAAAATGTAACCGTATGCCAAAATTAGTAAATGTTCACCAAATGTGACATACCCAATAACAGAAAACTGAACTATTCAGGAGTGATATAGGCTATATTTTATTATTATTGCACAAGAAATTCAGTGAAAAATAATAGTTAAAGTAAGTAAGTAAGCCTGTATACTGTCCCACTGCTGAGCAAATGCCTCCATCATTGAAATCAAGTCATCGCTACAATTGATGGGTATTGGCCTAATCACCACGCTTGCCAAATGCGGGTTGGTAATCACAAACCCGGGCTATGTTCCGAAAAATCCAAAACACAATATAATAATACTACTTATATGTAAATCAAGTCTGAGAAAAGCGGGTGATATATGATTATGGACTTCGTTCTGTCAAATATTTGACAAAACGAAGTCTGTTGGGGCAGCTCGTATTTTAGAAGGCTAACAAAATGGTCATATTTAGTTAACAGATTTGGAAAAATTGGTGTTAACATTTTGATAAACATCAACTAAATGTGTGTTATAGATTCATGTTTAGGTGGCAGTTGCCTTGTTTGGCCATTGTTAACTTAAATAAATTAGTACGGTACGTTTTGTAACAAAATTTGGTGAACTTTTACGTGGTAGGTACGATGTAGGGTGACTGACCGAAATGCTAGCACTGCACCAAATAATCAGCACTCCAAATAAATAGTGAAATTATAAGGTTTTCAATAACTAGTTTGGGTTACCACTTTGTAAAATAAATAAATAAGATGTTTTTGTACCATTATCACAGTGCTGTTAATTAGCTCACTCTATGCTTTTAATTGGTAGTGACGGTGCTAGTAAATGGTGAGATGGTCATTTTTATCTTAAAAAAAAATTATGAAGATGAACTTTTTTTTTTTAAATATCATTTTTTTTTTAATATTGAAACTAGAAAACTCGTCATAACGGGTGAAAAAGGATTTAATAATGTGATAAACGGGCATAAGTTAGAACTAACTCTTAAAGTGCTGATAATTGGTTCCTCCACCCTAGTTGCTTTATTTGGCCAACGTTGACTTTAATAAATGAGTACGTTTTAGTATTAAATAGGGTAGCAAAAATTGGTGAACATTTACCAATTTTGGGTTACAAAAACATTTTTTTGGATGACACTTTTTATCAAATTTGATGAACAGTTAAACATAAGCCTTAATGTACGAACGTACAAGGGGCTTAAATATTTCTTTATTTGCTTTAAGCTTTTCAAAGCATACTTAATGCTTCCTTTGATTCGAGTTTTAATTAAAGCAACCTTTTACATTGAAGTTCCTGATAAAACCCTCGTTAGCTAAATCAACCAACTGTTCATGAGAGCCAGTTTATGTTATCGGGTTATTTTTAGGGCTGTTTTGCTTACAAGGAAAATACTTAATTTTGATAAATTATATCCATATTTCGAAAAAACATAGAGGTCTGAGAGGTCGGCCTTGTGGCCAACAGTTAGTTCAAGATAATATTAGATATACTTACGATAAACTCGCTGTTATAATGGAATGTTATCTGCTTTTACACCTAAACCGCTGCAACAATTTTGATGAATTTTGCCATAGAGACTGAACCTGTGGAAATAACATCTACCTTTTGTTGCAAAAATGCAACCCCTAAACAGGATGAAAACTACCTGCCTGCTTTATGCGGACGAAGTCGCGGGAAAAAGCATTTGATAAAAACAAACGTCGCAGTACTTTATTCTTCTCAGCAATGAAACTATTGACTTGGTCAATGACTGTCGTTAACTATATGAATGTTAAGTAGTAAAGACTGCTCCGGCCCTGTGTCAGTGCAATAAAGGCTGATCATTGCGGCGCGCTGATTGGCGCCGGCTTCCTCTATTGGCTGGAGATGACTCGCGGCGACTTCGCGGCGCCATCGCCACGTCGTCGCAGTCTGAGGGCGCAGCGGCGCACGGAACAGGAAATGTTCCACTAATCAGTAAAATCATTCACAGATTTTTTGTATAATTTATTTAAGAGCTCTGGAACTCAACCGTTTTTTACGATGTCAGGGTTGTACTGTGACTAAGGCCTCGTCTGGAGATTTACATTTTTCTTCATCTTTGTTAGTTGGCTATATCGACACAAAGTCCTTTAGTACGTTATTACAGCTGATAGATATCGATTGTTGAGAGACTAATTAAAAAAAAAACAGTTACATTAACGGGCTACTAGTGGTGGCACCACGATTGCCTTGCTATGTCCACGTTTATGCGATCGATTTGTAAAATCGAATAAAACTTACAATAAGGCTTCCGAGCTTGAGCCTCTTCCAGAGATTGCCATTGTAGTCGCATGTAGCCTTAACATGATGATTGCAATATTTACTCGGTTGGTGTTGCCAGTGCTAATCGATTAAGTTGTGCAACAAAAATGCTTTCGTGAGTTTCAGATCGAGCGACAGTTTAGGCTTCAGCTACATCACAAAAAAGGAAACAGAATTACCGAAAAGTTTAGATACCAATCTCTGTTTGTAATTACGCCGTTAACATTTCGCAGCCGAGAATAGCTATTGGCGGACTCGTTAAGGATTCTTTATGGGGTTGTGTGCACAGTTTAAAAGTTACCTACAAGACGTCAGCGGCTCTCGGCTCCCCATTCGCTCTCATTATCGTTACATGAAGCAATTTCGAATTTTCCGCGTATTCTCCGTTCGGAAATCTTTTCAGCGAAATTGTGCATCTTTCCTTTTTAATGGTGTACCTTTCGCTGAGTTTACGTGACTCACAGATAACGATTGACTGCCGATCAATGTGAGACTCCGTCTGAGGACTCTTTCGCGGATTTATCTGTGCGTAAATACTGCGTTGTACCAACTCCTTATCCTGCTATAACTATGATGTCTTTGTACGTCCACATTCAGTATCCTAATATGAGTGAATGACTGTATTATTGTGAGTAAGCTTATGAACGGTTATGTTATAGCTATAAACTGGTTTCGTGAGCATATGCATCTTTATCTAACATAGAAAAAACCTAGTTTATTTTGTTTTATGGAAAAATATCCATACTACATTGGTGACCAACATACAAGCATATACCCTGAGCATTTGAGTAGGGTGCGCGCGTGAATTGATATTATCGAAACAAGACAAGATAAATATTGGACTCATGTATCATATTATAATTTACCATCTTCTGTACATATAGTTTTATATGGTTTGCGTATAAACTACTGAATTTATGTGAGAGTTTAGTTTTACTACAAATGAAAACATTTTTTTCAATAATTATTTTCATCTTAACTGGTTGCGCAAAATATTGATAAGTACCGTAATTACCTGCAAATGTAGTTATTGGTTGGCCCTGCCTGGGACTCTTACATAAGAAATAAAGCTTTAATATAAACAGGGGGTAAGTATGCCTACGATCCCTCAAAAGTGGTCACTTATGGATAATTATCTACAAGGAGCTGCGCTGTTTTCGGAAATCTTTTTTAATAACCGGAACAAAGGGTTGTTCATAATGGACCTTTGTAGTAACTTAACTTCGGGATAGGCAGTGGGTAAAGTAAGTTGATATTCAGAATAGGTTGATTTTTTTTTGTCGTTCACAGAAAAATATTACAAAGAGCACAACTTAGGAGAGCAAAAGTGCATAGGTAAACTCAACCTATCTTAATATTAAATACGTATATTATAAATAAATATGCGACAGACAACACACCTCTTGTAACGGTCTCGAAGTAGGGATTAATATCCCTGTGTTACGAGGTACCACAGGAGGGGTGTTAGGAGGTTGAAGTGGCGCGAGAACGGCAGCAGTGGCGTCATCTCGTGTCGGAGGCCAAGATCCACTTCGGGTCGCTGAGCCAGCAGAGTAAGTAAGTACGAGGTACCAGACAAGGAATTAAGCCAGGGCCTTCTCCCAGCACACCCAGAGACGAGTCAATTCAGAAAAGATCGTTTCCTGAATTGTCCCAACCTTTAATCGAACCCGGGACACTACAGAAATCGAGGCGAGAAACCGTGCTACAGCGCACTACGCCAATCGTGTCGTCAAAGTGGGTAAAGTCAGTTGATATTCAGTCAGAATAGGTTGTTATTTATTTATTTTTTAGTCGTTCACAAAAATACATTACAAGGAGCCAAAGTGCAAGTTAACTTATCTCTAAAAACAGATTATTTTCAGCAGCATGTCTACCATGAGTTTACAGCAATGACAGCTGTAGTTTCCGGGTTTTTGTATGGGATTACAGCGCCTCTAGTGATCAGAAATGGAACCATGCCATATACACATTTCTGAAGTTGACTATCGTAGTTGACGTGACAGAAACTACAGCTGTGCACGAGTATGTTTTGTTGAGAATTGCTGGTATAATGTTCGAGCACATGTAGACATGATGTGATATGATGGGACATCACACATTACTTTTATATACGTGTTAATGAGAATGCGCAAAACCTGAAAATAGTTTGTTCATCGATTCCACTAATAAAAAACAGGTGTCAAATTTTTACCAAAAAATATTTTAATTACGCCGTGTTTAATCATTACTTAACTCTTTTATTGCGGCAGCACGCGAAGCGGCAACGTCGCACTAGATCTCGCGTTATTACCATAGACTTTTTAATTTGCAGACAAACACAAGAAAACAAAAAAAGCTAATATCTTAGTAAATGATCCGCGAAAATTAAATTTAATAATTTACTTAATTCTTTTATAATAAAAATAAGTTGGGGTGTCTGAGGTTTTGTGCTTTTTCATTAACACGTTGTATATAGGACTAGACAGTCATTTGATCGCAATCGCACCTGATGGTAAGTGACGAAGCGATCTATGATGGTACATGTCTGCCTATAAATGCCTATTCACTTTTGTCTTGAAGAGACCGGAAACACATGCGCGGGCAGCGTGTTCCACTCCTTTGCTGTTCGCATTCTGAAGGAGTCCGCAAAACGTTTTGTGCGAATGGCTGGTATTCCACAACGTGCGGGTGGAAGGCTAATGTGCGTCATGTGCTACGATGGTGAACTAACTCATGCAGTTCGTTCGTCCTCGTCGTTATACTCAAGTCTAAAAGTAAGGCTTACTAACCAGAAATAACGGAGATATTACAAAAACCCCCACGAGTACGTGTTCCGTAGATTGTTTTAATGTCTGTAATGACTATTTAAAATTTAACCTCAGTTATATCCTGTAGATCAAGCCGGCTCTCATCCATCTCTGCAATTCCCAGAAGTAATCTTCGACTTGCCAAACAACTGAAAAACAAAGTGGAAATCCTGATTGAATTCTAAAAGTACTTTCCAACTGTTTCATTATAAATCATTCTGTACTTATTTGTATAATGTTAGATCAATATTGGGATGCTTATACTTTTTAAATGTTCCTGATAGAGCACACTCTCGGCATACTTTTATCATTTAAGAGTTATATTTTCAAGGAAAACCTGCTCAAAGCAACTGGAAGTTTATGCGTTGCTTACGTAAACATAAACCATAAGGGTTTGGAAATCAGGAAAAATGTATGACATTTTTAAGTACCTACCCTTGGCTCAAATTTTGAAAACGTTTTCAAATGTTTTAATTATTTCGCATTATTGAAACAGCGCCGACAGAAGAAAGCTGACGAGTTAACAATTAAATTGAATATTCGTCCGAAACTTTCTGCAAGGGAATTGAGAAATTTGAATCATTATTTGGCCACTAGGGAGATAAATTTACCAAGGGCTTATTCATTCGGCCTCTTCAACGGAAGTGTGATAAAACTTTCCTCTCCCGGCCACGGTGCTTCAAGTGACTTGGAAAATTACGTAATGACCAAGATCTGTCTTACATTTTCTGTTATTAATAAAACAAAACAATAAAAAAATACGATCAGTGGTAGTTAAATGTGAATTTACACTACGAACTCAATTTAAACCTTGAATAAGTAAGATAAATGCTTAAAAACTAACAAACATTGCAAGCAGAATAAGAGCTCGTACAAATAGTATGGACCACTATATTTTAAAAAGTATCAAAACTATCATACTCTGAAATTACGACATGTCAACCTTACCTTATTTGTGCCGAGGTAGGCCCTGGGGGCCTACTTCGGTAAGTACGAAATTTTCTTGTAAAATGCATTTATTAGAATTAATGTCTAGAAATTGCTTTTTAGTAAACATTTGCAACAGTTACAGCTTACTCCATGAGAGTTAATGAAAAGTACAATGGACAAAAATAGAATACTCAAGTAACTATTACATTGAAGAGACTCATGTTCTAATTCAGACACTGTTCAAAGAGCATGGCTTGTAATTTAGGCAACGTTTGTTTTCTTACGAGTAGATAGTACTCTTATCCTGAATTTGGGATCAGAGTTACGATTCTCTAATATTTACATAGGTGGGTGTAATAAGTTAGTGGTTAATTGGGTATCTGGGTACGCAGAACACGCAGTAACGTGAATTTTCAGTCGTCAAACATACTTATCGTTCGGCATTGATGTTGATTGTTTGGTGTTCTTAAAACCATATTTCATTGTACAAAATGTATGAAACCCATTCATAACATACTACGTTTTGTGTCCTTTTTACTCTTTCAAAGTTTCACGGAACTTCGATCATTACCGGTGTAGGCCTCCCTGGTCATGCACGCGTTGGCTTTCTCAGAGATAGCTCATCTTAGATATGTTAGACGGCTTGCATTCTCCGAATTCTTTTGACCAAATTGTCCTTCCACTATGCTGGTTTGTTTCATGATTTCTGTTCAATATCCAAATATTTTATGCTAATGTCATTATTACAATAACTCGAGCTTAAGCTTCCGATAGGCTGTGTGATAGATTGCAATCAAAGCTGTAACTCTATGACCATTCAATCTCTAGTTCGGGTAAAAATTTATTGAATAAAAGTTCGTAAACATCAGTTCAATAAAGCTTTTAAAGGTTGTTTTCGGATACTGACAACCTTGGTTTCGTCAAGGCCAGAGTGAATAGGCATTTTCTGGGTAAGCGTGTACCACCATCGGCCCCGTCATCGCTTACCACCAGGCGAGACTGAGGCCAAACGCAAACCCATTTTAAATAAATAAATAAATCAATAAAGGTTCAGTAAATGTTTAGATTCTAGTAAAAATGCTATTGCGAATACATTTATTCAGAGTGAGACCAAATGCATTAGCCTAAATGCATCCTCGCAATGCAGTTTGACTGGCTTTTCAAAACATTTCGCTAAACTTCTACGGAACCCGACTTCTGAAGAAGACAAGGGCATAAAAGCCACTTTCTATGAACATTTGCGTATGGCTGCTAAATTAAATTAACTAACGACGTTTATTATGGTTGTGTTTAGGCAAACGTGCTGGTGAAATTATTTCTAACTAATATAGTGAATATTTGTTTGTATTGAATAGGCTCCGACACTACGGGACCGATTATCACCAATATAAAGTCACATTACCAGCGAGTAACATTTGCAATATTTTTAGGCTATATTTTTAAGGGAGAAATTGTCTACGCAGGCGAAGCCGCTGACGGATAGCTAGTATACCATATTTACGTAATAATAATATCTATTTTAAATATGAGGGCAGTCAAGTGGGCTCACCATCCACCACTTTGGGTTCAAAACGCCTGGCGAAACGTTAGCTTCTGTGTGTTACGTTCACCAGGACGGCAACAGTCCACTGCCTTTGACTGCTCTGTTTTGGATATAGACGTAGTTTACAAACCAGTTTGTACGTCTATACCGGGTGTTTTATCATACTGACTAGAAAATGATATGACATATTCGGTAGGTGATCTGGACGCTATTTCAGAAAAAAAAATGTTTTTACTATCGTTTATTTGGAGGGTTTCATACAAAGTCAATCAGACTTTCGTATTTTTTGTATGAAACTCCTAAAATACAAGGTCGTTAAAATATTATTTTATAGAAGAAGTTTCTTTAACACCTACTGAACTACAGTAACTGACAAAACACATCACAGCTGTAAGGAACTTTTGGTAAAATGGATTCAAAATAAGACATACGATGAAATCGAACAACTACTAGAGCGCATTGCATAATTTTAAAGCTAATCATACACTCTCTTATTAGTTCATCACTAACGCATGCACTCGCATACACACATGCACACACGCACACACAATCACACACACACACACACATATACACACACATACACACACACATACGACACAGATATATACACACATACACACACACAATCACACTAACACACACATCTTGTATTATTAAAATTAAAAATGTTTATTATTAAAATAAGTTTCCCCATACTGCCTTTTAAAAGCATGGATATATTGATGGAAGAGCGGACTCTCCAAACACAAACATTTTTTGCTTAAATGGAGGCTCCAATGTACTAGTTATTAAGGCAATAACTTTGTTAACGAAATAAACTTTTTTTATTTTTTTGTTTTTATTACTGAATATGCCATATGATATCTCTTACAGTATAAATCATCAGCTCGTTGTATGTTCCTGTAAAGTCACGGTTCTGGTTAAAAATCCACGTTTTGCTCTGTATACATATCGAATGTGTAAGTGTAATTTTAAAGAGGAAGCTACATCAGTATTTACTTATAATAATAAGCTATATACAGTACTATTTTCGTGGTTATGTGATAATAACAGTACTGCAAATATGAATATATACTGGCTCGGGTTTACTGCGAATTTTATGCGCCATTAACTGTCGTTTGCGGCGACGTCAGCTTTATATAAAGTGACAACCCTTTCTGGCGTTACAAAATTGCACTGCATACTATATTGACTCTTAAACCTAACCTTGCAGAAACGATATTAGAATGAACAAATTTTTTAATATACGAGTTTTCTTTTTCTAATAAAGCTTTGAAAAAGGGATGTAATAATCTGTAGAAGGTAAGCACTTTTCCTGATGGCGTTTTACATGTTTACTTGGTTTTAGTCTATGGGTAAGGTTTTGAGAATACAACCTCTTGATATTGTTTGTTTTTTCAGTTGTTTTCTTCTGGGAACTCACTCGTCCCTAATGCCATCAATCTGCATAACTGTTTCGATTAAAAGATTAGTAAAATTGCTGTTAATCTAAGAAGTTATCAAACAATAATATTTTAATTATAATCATATTTTAGTTTCAAATTGTAATCGAAAGGAAATATACACGTAACACGCCATAATAAGCGACGACTAATCATCGTTGTAAATGTAAACACGTAATCTGTCAGTTCAACTAACCATTTCAGTTAATAAACATAATATGGATTTTTAAAATTGCTAATCTACTAAAATCCCTTACAAAATGATTTTGCTATCATTGTCTCTTATAATGCTAATTCATAAAGATCCTATCTCCTATCATAATACGGTCTTATGTCGAATTTACTGCCCATAAACCGCCGGAAAAGATTGGCAACGCTAAGATAATTTTAAAATCGTGTCAAAGTAATGATTGTAATAACCATGACTTCCGAAAACCTATATAAAGCCAAAACCAATCTTCCGCGTTTCCAAGATGAAGGGTAGTAATTGCCTCTATAAACTGTGGTGTCGCTTAAGCTGGACCCGACGTTAAATTCCAGGGCCTCAAAGTTTCTAACACAGACCTAAATTCTTTAATTCACTATTGTTTTGAAAATACAGATGAACATTTTCGTGTTAAAATTCCTAATAATGTTTCACTTGTTACGTTAAGATCATTAAAAAAAAATTAGTCAATGTTTGTGTATTCTATTATCATGTAGATATCATATATTTGTCTTTGATTATTACTCTGTCTACTTATCTTGTTTTAAACCATTTAGAAAACTTATTCGCAGCGCCTTCTATATATATGTCTGGCCGTGTGGATGACGGGTAGAGATGCCTCTTGGCATGAAGTCCCCCGTTTGTGATTGAAATTCGTTTCTATAAAGTACAAAATCGAATGGATAACACAAGTCCCTCTGTCCATATGAAAACCGAGCGTTGCACTTTTTACACGCATACTGTGACGTCACAATAGCGATTTATTAATGGCAATTCTGTTTCTAATCGTGTTCATAGACTGTAAAGCAAGTAAAGTAATTAGCCTATTTACTGTTCCACTGCTGGGCAACATTGAAATCAAGTCATCGCTACAATTGATGGGTATTGGCTTAATCACCACGCTCTTGCCAAATGCGGGTTGGTGATCACAAACCCGGGTTATGTTCCGAAAAATCAGAAAACACACTTTGCCTGACCTAGGAATTGAGCCCGGGACCTCCGGGTTTCGGGCCGAGCTCTGAAAAAACTCGGCCACGGAGGCGAGGGACTGAGATAAATATTAATACTTGATTTTGACATCTGCTGCCATAATAAGTAGAGCGTGGACTTAATGCAGAAGCTAGTCCATTGCACTACAAGCTACACCTTATAAATACGCTCGCGTCATCTTTAACGAAGTATCTCTGCGATTTCTGCCTTAATTCCGATCGATTCCTTTGTCTCGCTCATTTATTTTTAAATTCAATTTACTAAGTGCTTGAAGACATTAAAGAGATTAACGGTGGCTCGTCTTAGCGGTCGATACGGTAATTATTGCATTGTTTAATTATATCGCTCCTTGCAAACTTTAATGTCCGTTGCCGTTGACCCCATTATTTTCTAATCTTGCTAATTAGAAACAAGATTAATCGTACTACCTTTAGCGGGCGAAATCCCAAGTGGATTTCATCGTTACCCGTCTTTGGTGGAAAAAAACATGTAGGTTAGGTTACGACTTACACTCGACCTATATTTGGGAAATTTCTTACGTGTTAAGTTACTTACAAGTTACTTACACCATGACACATTTAAAAAAAAAATAGCCTGATTATTCAAATAATGAAAGGCAATAAAGCGGCAGTGCTGCCCAAGCAGCATCCATTAGGCTGTTTCTACAAACGACTGGATTTATTGGTGACTGAACTCGGTCGACAGCGAAAAGGAGACATCCAGTTAGCATGACTATACCCTACAGTGATACAATGTTATTAATAACAATAAATGTAGAGACATTTCAAAAAAGCGAAGTGCACAAAATGTTGTTATTGCTAAAAAGTAGTTCAAACAAGAACGGTTGTGGTACTAAGTGATTGCAGCAATAAAACAGCGCTGTGTTTGTTTGCCGCGAATGGCGTCCGTATCGCAAATTCAGGCAGCTGCGTAGAATTTTACAGCACAAACCTTGGTGGCACGTGACTTGCGTGGAGATAACCGGTTCTCGCTAAAATACTCCGTGTATTCTTTACGTATTGGAAGCTTCTCCAATAGTTGAAGTCTAGTTTGTTGTGTTGTACCGTTGCTAGCATGTTAAGAACCGTTATACTGGTATAACATAAGAAACTGAATGAAGAATACCTTTCGTATGAAAAGGCTTACCTTGCAACATTTTTTCTAAGAGAAGGTGAGCTTTAATTTTTAGATCTAGGTAAGGTTTCATCATTATGTAGATCTCCAACAAATTAAACCTTTATACATTACATTTTACCGTATAAAATGTCCCAATCCCAATCGCACAATTCTACGAAAAAAATGCAAACGAAAGACGAATTCATGACTAATTAAATAAACCCTTATTACTACATAGATCAAATTATGCCTCGCAGTTAGATCCATTTTCTTTTGAGTATTTTTAAGGTGGTTCAGCTATGTTAGTAAGGTATACGTAGTTTTGTGAGAGATGCTGTGAGCAGTGTATTTTTAGCGAAAACCTATCGACTAATGGATTTCATTGTTATCGGTCTGAAAGCTCTTCGATATGTTTGTCTGGATCCAAATCCAAAATAGATATCAGACGTTTCAGTTAGGCAAATTAAATTTAAGAATAATATAGACACAAGGGGATGGCAGTATTGTCAAAATGAGAAAAACACAGCAAGAAAAATGTCGAATCAAATTAACTTTTGCTTCTTGGGACAGATCGCTGCGTTTTCCGCGTATAGTACGCTACAACCACAAACATATTATCTCAATAGATCACACGGCGCTCCGTTTGTATAATATGTTGTAGGATAAGAGGGAGAGCTGGAAATTTACGAAAATCTTAGAACGATCGCCAAACGCCGGATAGTAGGAATCTGACATCTAATATCGCCATTAGCCTGATTATTTTCAGGATGATCGCAGATTCCTATTATCCGGTATTTTTCGATCGTCTTAGGATTTTAGCGAAATTCCGGGTCTTCCTTTTATCCTACGACATATAAAAACCAAGCTTGCCACGTTTTTGACGCTTAAGGTGGCGTCAAGTGTTTAAGTTATAGGAGTCCGCTATTTCTTAGTAAATTTCAATACTAATATCAGAAAGCTAAAGAGTTTGTTTGTTTGAACGCGCTAATCTTAGGAACTACTGGTCCGATTTGAAAAATTATTTCAGTGTTAGATAGCCCATTTAGCGAGGAAGGCTATAGGCTATATATCATCATTCCACGCGGACGAAGTCGCGGCCGAAAGCTAGTAGTTCATTAAAGGACTAATGATTAGTGTGAAGGTACTCGAATTGGCCATCCATTACCATATCGGTTGTGCGGGGTATAAATGAAGCAGTGCCCAACAGCTGCACTGCACTCATTTTTGACAGAAAATACGTGCACCCGCGTCTTCCACTACAATTTAAGTCTGTGGCTTCAACACAATTCCAAGGAAGCAAGAGCAGCGCACTTCACCCAATTTACATGAAATTTACGTCATGAAGAATTTTCCTTTCTTTTCTCTGAGCCTTTAAATGGTAATGAGGGTCGGTTGGAAAAATTTCAGGATCAGATTAGATTTACCCCCGTATATTGTCTGCTGGAGACGCGACGCCCATCATACATTTCGTTTGATATATTTATCATTCGCACACACAGATATTTTTTGTACCTTCACATTTTCTTGATGTGTAATCCATTTATCTTTGATAAAGCGAAGCGCATTACCATAAGCTTATACTGATGTTATTTTTGTCTTTTATATCTAGTCTTGGAATGTATGTTTGTTACTTTAAGGTTTTTCTTTTTTATGTTGTTACTGGTATTCTTATATAAATTCAAACCCCGGGTGTAAATCTACTGTAGTAATATTTAACTAATAATGTTGATGCAATTAGGCCTACCAATATCTCGCCCCGAACCTCTTTGTTGAAGATAATAAATTCGGTTAAACTTGGCAGAAGGTATCTAATTACCAATTTTCTTGCAAAATAAAAGCTTGTAGAACAAACGTTAAAAATAAGGTTGCTTAAAACTGCTTACAAGATAGGCCAATAACAATAAAAAGCGATTGTTACGAGGATTTCAACATCCGGCCAAAGAGCAAGGTTACCAAAGAAATCGCTTACCAAAGCGCCCTTACCGAAAGCTTCCTGGTCTCGGACAGCGTTGCGAACGGATAGTATTGTTTTAATTTGGGCTTTGCGCCCCTAAAGATAGAGGTTACCTTGTGCGGTTGTGCAGGTGTATTAACTCGGTATGAGCTATGAAACAAAGCTGGTTAAGGTTTGTTTGTGATCCAGCGTTCGCTAGGTAATGGCGCGGCAAATGCCCGGGAGCAGGGCTCGGCGCGGCCCAAAACGGCGGATTATGCAGCGTTACCTTATTACGCCTCGAACGCGGCTTCTTGCCGCCCCAATTGCTAAGCAAATGTTGAGACTTAAAACTCTGAGGAATATATCATATAAACTGTATTCTAGAGTTATGGGCTGGTAGCTAGCAAAACACACTCTTACAAAACGCTCTCGGGTGTACTCTGTACGAGTACCTTTCTTTTTATGTTTGTGTAAAACTCAAATATCACATAAATACTGAAATAGATAAATATTCATAATAGAGGCTGGCCAAGAGCTAGAGCTCTTGACCAGCCCCAAGCGTAAACGCTACTTTCGTTACGACATGTCACACTCAAAAATGTATGGGAGTGACATTAGCACTCATCTAATCGAAGTGACATTTGATGTCAATTCCATAGATTTTTAAATTTGACATGTCGAAACGCAAGTAGCGTGATGCTTTTGGCTAACCCCCATGGGATGTGTTATTTATTGCTAGATTTTAAATCCCTGTCCTGCACCAAGCAAACTTTATATATATTGAGATAGGTCAACGTTTGCAAAGCTTGCAATTAATGCTGAAATAAGACACATTTTGCAAGTTAGGCTGACCAGAATTTATCAGTTTTGAAACAATTTGCGGTGATTTAATTATCGCTGCTCAGTGGTTCCTTCGTAGACATAAATAATAGCTGGTATAAAAATTTGCTAAAGTACCATAGAAGAGAACGACGTCTTACCATTCCGGGAATTTTCTTATGCACGCTCTGCTGTGGTTTGGGGCCGAACGAGCCAATTCCTGTCTTAGAACAACGATGTTCGCTCTTTTGTAGACCTTATGTAGTACTCATTAAAGGAAATATTATAGTTGACAAAAAACCTGAGTTTTTAATAGTCTTTGATGAAAAAATGTTATCAATTCTAGTTGTATGTCAGTTTGGTTTTCTTGTGTTGTTTTACTTTTGAATACGAGTTTTATTCTGATAAATAATTAGTACCTCTATGGCAAAAAAAACTTTGTAGGGCTGCCTCTGACATCGCTAGAGTCCATAGACTACGGGGACCACCATTATTTTCAGACAGTCCGCTTGCAAAGTCACGAAATTAGTAGTAAAACATACGTGTAGCGATTAGGATTTGTCAATAATAGATAAACAAAGATGGCGTCATAATCCTTCGGTGGTCCAACTCTAAGGTACTTTTCGTCTTTGTTCCAAATTTTTTGAAAAGATGAGTTAAGCAAACTCTCGTTCTCAGCGCGCTCGCAGTGCAGTCTTTCAGCGATTCCTATTTTTCAGATTTAAAATGCTAATCAGGTCCTCGGTGAACGTAAATTATGGACTCTACATTCTGACCTAAATAAACTTAATTTTTTCTTGAAAATATGGCAAGTAATATTAAGAAACTTTTCTAATAAGGTATATTTTGTCTTGGTTATCATAAAGAATCGTTAGATTGGTCGTTTCAATTTCAGAGCCTTTTGTTTGACATGAGCTATTAACTGAACATCAAGCAACCTAATTGAGAACAATGTGATAAATATAATAATCATGAAGTTCAAATTCTATAAATAAACAATACATTTGCGATATATTAAAACAAGTATATTTGAACCCAAACTTAGCAGAGCTATACACAGAAAAAACGGAAAACCTTATTGTTTGTCCAAGGTAGGGGTCAAATAAACCACACATAACATCATCAACATAATCCAGCCCAGATGGTCTATTATGTATTTCGTGTGGTATGTTTTAATAGAGCTTTTGTAACGAAATGAGAGCCTCCAAATGATACAATCGTAACTAACTAGGGTAACAATGATTTAGGATAGATCAAAGATAAATTGGACCAAAGAGGTTAATACGTGGAAAGATTTTCCTTGTGTTACTTCCGCATCAGAGAGCATCAGGTCTTTATGAAGGTTGATATCACTATCTATTGAAATACGGTGTATAATTCTTGCGTTATTATCTATTTAGTTTTCTTTTGTATCATTATCTAATTGTTATCTAATTAATAATTAAAATATTCGTTATTTTAAAGAAGAATGTCCTTAAAAAGCTTATTTCAATTCAAAGATAGAAAAACTGGCAAAAATCGATTTCGGACCTTGATGATCTCGGGCCTTGATGATCTCGGGCGGGAATCGAACCCGTGTCTTTCACAATCCGGGTGACTACATTAAACCACTGAGCTATCGAAATCTCGCAGGGACGAACGAATCTTTCCAATATATGTTTACGTTGCAAGCCAACGTTATTCCATCAATGTTGAAACAGGCGTGTACTTAAACATCCGAAATAAATATTTTTACAAATATTTAAACTTTTGGTTTTGGATGAAACAAGCATTGTAAAATGCTAAAATAATCAAAGTAATAACCTTAGTCCAATTTGTTTATTATTTGCTGTTTATCTATTTACATTAAGACGCAAAACAATTTAGTATATTACGAAATGTTTCTATTACATTGAAAATACGAGTATATCCTTTCCTGAACATGTTTCACACAGTTCCTAACAATTGGCATGGCTACATCCGACTACACATGTACACGTGCCGTATTTATTAACATTGCAAATACTCTATGCAGTCTGATTCCAAACTTAACCAGTCTTGTAAAATAGTACATTAGCTTTAGTGGTACGTTTTTATGATTATAGTGTTACTTATAGCAAAAAAGTGTCAGAAATAGTATATTAGCTAAAGTACTGGTCTATACATATTTGAGTTGTCTCTTTATAAAACAAAACACAAGTTTATTTGAAGTCTACCGTAGCTCCGGCATCCGACTTGTGTTATTTAATAAAGATAATGTCCAGCACAAAACAGCCCTTCATGACAAATGTTTTTTACTATGGCACCAAAAGTATATAATAAGCTACCTCGTCATATTAAAGAAAGTAACGAATATGTGACATTCAAAAAAGGATTATTTTCATTTTTAATAAGTCACTCATTTTATTCAATTAATGAATTTCTTTCAATCAAATATTAATTTTATGCTTTATATCTATTTGACTGCCTGAATGTATTCAATGATAAAATATTTTTATCTCTGGACATTTCCTTCTTTAATTTAATTTAATCAAATTCATTTTGTAATTGTATTAATTATATACTTTATGTGACATTTGTATGCCAATATGGCTAATCACAGCATGTGCATTTACTTTTATGTATAATATCTTATAAGTACCTGTGTATCACAAATAAACTATTTGATTTGATTTGACAGGTACGTTTTCATGATTAAAGTGTTACGCTATTAACTTACTTTGTGTATGTCATCGTTTTGTGTACCATGAGCTCACACCAATGACGTTTTTGTATGGGTTTTCGGTAAGCCCCTAGTGATTAGCATTGTGAAATGGATTAAAAATGGCATACAAATTTCTGGAGGCAACTATCGTAGTTTATAAATAAATAAAATAAATAAATAAATATCTGGGACAATTCACACCTAGATCATCTGACCCCAAACTAAGCACAGCTTGTAATATGGGCGTCAGAGACTGATAAACATACTTAAATATTTCTAAATACATACTTAAATAGATAATAACACCCAGACACACAACAAATACAAATGTTCATCACACAAATATTTGTCATGGGCGGGGATCGAACCCACGACCCCTGGCGCTAAAGGCAGGATCGCTGCCATTGCGCCAACAGGCCAGGCCAGTCAAAATGTGTGTCAATGTGTGTTTATGTGACAAAAACTCATGTTAGACATGCCTACTGGTTGCGACTACAACAGATGTTTCTCCGAAACGCTACCGAGTATCGCTACGTAGCTAACTAGGCGTAAAATCTCCCATCCCAATGATATTAGCCCGTGTGTAATCGCGGCGGAGCCAGGGCGAGGCGTTTGGCCTGTAATGGCGTTTATTTTGTCACACTCGCGTCGTATAAACGTGACGGAGCGGGCACAATAACGCGTAGCCCATGGCGTAATGGTCGCCGCCCCTGATTTATACTTATTTCTTTTATGTGCCAGCCGAATGGCTTTCTCAGAACGTCTTTTTAGGACGCGACCACAAGTCGGCGGGTCCTAAGCGAGTTACGGACGCTCAGATTAAATTACGTCTAACCTTAGTATTGTGTTTATGAGGCTACATGTGGGTTAGTGTCAGATTAAGTGATTGCTTTGAGGGGTTGTAGCGTTCAATCTAGTTAATCTTATATTTTATTTCAGCGTGTAAGTCTGGTTAGTATTTATAATCATCCGGCTTAAAAAGACTACGCCTATGGATAGCTTTCCTACATACATTTTCAAAGGGGCTGTTGAAAACGGTCTACTGCTTTCGAAACCTGCGTTTTTCTTCAGGCTATATACGTCTTCCTTGCGGAAGAGGTTTTTTAGTTGATTTTGACCTAAGTTTGTTTCTCTTTAAAATAAATTAAACCTAACCTAACCAATAGCAATGTAGCCGATTATTAAATAAATGGCCAGTCGGTATGCTCATTAATATAGAGGTCTAAACGAATAATACAATAATGAACCAAGAATTGTATGCAAATCCCACTTTCCTTGTCAAGAAGCATTATTTTACTTTGCCTATTTTCATTTTTCCGCGCTCAAAGAAACCGGATGTCCATCAAGGCTTTGACTCGTTTGCAAATGAATTTCCATGATAATATTCAGATTTTCATTATAAAATCAGTTTGGCAACACTTTATATCTTAAATTAAGTCTAAAAACAATACAAGTTTGCCCCGTTAATACTGAAGTAAATATTTGAATTAAGCTTGCGTCACTAACTTGTGCGTCAGGCCTGAAAATGGGGAGGGAAAGAAAAATTTTACCCGCATATTTTCCACACTTAAGTTGAACAAGGGACTAGGAAGAGGTAGTTAATAACGATTTATGGAACCCTTTTGTTCCACGTCTCTTATCTACGTCGTGTGTGCTATTCACGGTTGATTTATTGAGCCAGGATGTCAGGAGGCAGAAAGAGCTTAGAGCCTCTATTGTGAACGGGAAGTGTCGTTGGGAGCCGATGAAGGTAGAGTGAAGGCTAGCGTGAGGTATTTTTTGTGTACCGTCTGTCGTTTTGTGACGTACAAAAGACAGCCAAAAACTCCTTCTTTACCAATAGGCATCGAAAAATATTATCTTAAACAAATAGAGCGAGAAGATGAAAACCGCATAAAAGAAAAGCAAGTCAAATAATAACAATAAATGAACTTCTACACGTTAGCTGATGCTATTAAAACAAAATTATGAATCGCATATTTTGTTTGGGTCAGGGTACATCGCATGATTTACAGTATCAGCGCTGAGGAAAAGATAACGCTTTTATATTCCCGAATAAATGATGTAAAAACAGGAGACGGGGGAGTGTAACATAATTTGCCGTGTTCCCGTGTTGGCGAGGGCCCGATATATCAAATGTAAACAACGCTCTGGCGACAAGGATCGAGAAACAAAACACCCGGAATGACTGTCATTACGTTTCACCATGTTACCGACGATTTAACTCGGTCCCGGCAAATGTTGCAAGCAAAATCTTATTTGTTGAAACTTGACTAATTAATTGGGAGACTTAATTCATTTTAACAGAATTATTTGAACGTTATCAAGATCTAGAATGTAGAAAACAACTGGGTTTTGTGTATGTGTGTTTATTTGTGTAGGTAAGTACATATGTCGGTAAATAATGAAACTGGGTCATTATAACTGAGTAGGTGATGTGGATACAAGTATTTAAAAGAAATTCGTATTTTAATTAAAGTTTATTTTAACGTTTTTATACAAAAATACAAGTTCTCGATTTTCTATTCTTTAAATAAATCGAATTCCTACTGAGTTTCTAGATCACCTACTCACTGAGTAGGATATAAAAAAATTCTAAAACAAAAATAATCACCCGGTGTTTAAGTAATTTTATCATAATCGAATTTATTCAGAACTGTTTAGTATCAGATTTCTGCTTGTGGTTGCAATATTGAAACACTCAGATATATTAGCTATTAAAATCTAATTGGGTTCATCACACATTCATTCTCAACTTAGTCGCAAATCAACTGAAAAAAGTAAGAATTTGATAGGTTGTTTTGTTTTTCTTAGTTGGGCTTCATGATGACCACAGACGCTATAATCTGTTACCTAGTGGTATCTGTCCCGTCTGTTCAGTTTAATGGATCTAGCGTGAATCCGTGAAGCGAGCATATCTCTGAAGTCTAGAGCTTCAAATTAAGTATTATGATAGCGCTTGATGTCTGACTATTACACATTTATGGTTCGCATGAAGTCTCCCATTATATCCCTTATGAGTACATTCTAACATTGACTACGTTTGCAACATTATGATTGCTCCATTTAAGACACTTTTGGTTGTACATTGATGTTAACAAAAGGCACGAATAACATTATCGCTTGATGAAAAAATTTCACGGAATTTCAATAAGTTTCCGAAAATCGTAGTATGAAGTAAATTTTAAATATTGCTTGATAATTTTCATTCAAATAAATAAGAAAACTAAAGTTATTCAATTCATCACGTTCCAAGTAAATAACTTTATTCTGTTCTGAGTACGTTACAAAACCTTTTAAATTCATTTTGATTTACACCAACTTTCATTGGTAAAAATAATGTTATAATCTTTTAAAACCCGACTGCGCAGAAGAAAAGTTATTTTTTTCGATAGTATGTATGTGTGTATGTATAATTGTTTGGCACGCTCTGCGTATTTACTGTGAGGGTGACACTGTACAAATTAAAAAAAAAAAAAAGGACAGATTTTTGCAGATGGAGCCAATTTTTTTTTCTACCCAACGAGTCCCCACTCAAACGAAACTATCAAAACGAAGGGCTTGAAATAGCGATTTCCATATGTATGTATCACTTGCAGTTTTTAAACGGAACGAAAATAAAAAAGCTTAGGAAAATTCTGAGTTCCGAAAGGGTGCTTAAAACATTCAAAACTGGGGTACTTACTGGTTATTCGACTAAAAAGTCTGAAATAAAAACTAATTATTAAAAAACAAAAAAAAGCCGACTGCAAAAAATGACCACTCAAAAGGACAAAACAAATGCCTGCAATGATTTAAAACGTTGCGAACGAGCTTGTTTTTTCCTTTTGAGTGGTCATTTTTTGCAGTCGGCTTTTTTTTGTTTTTTAATAATTAGTGTTCATTTTTAAATAATATTCTGGATGGTTTTTTTTGTGTCAGATGGAGCAGGGAAGTGGGTTGGAATTGGGCGGCGCGAGTATGTAAACGGTCGTCATGCCCTTGCCTTCGTAAAAGCTCATTAATGTCGACCACATTGCCGCGGAATTATTTAGGGAAATATTTCCTGCAGCGCGAGTAGCTTTGGCAATGGTTTGATGTGAACCATGAGTACAGGGTCTTTTTTATTTCTTGACTAGTAGGTTAACAGCAATCATTTAAAGTCAACAATGATCGTGTATAAAATAAGACATGATTAGAGAACGTAACATTTTACTAAGAACATAATACCTAGCAAGAGAAAAGTACCTGGATTGTTTTTATCAGAAGTCGTAAAATTATGCACAAGAAAAGAGGTAGGATCGTTTTTAAGTAGCTGCGTTTAACGAGGTAAAGGTAAATTGACTATTATTCCAAGTAGGAAGGCCCGGCTTGTGCTGGTAAACTCAATTAGGCAGCAGCTAGTTATAATAGTTGATGGGACGAGCTCGCTCCCTTGGGTCATCTCCCGTTCTTGAGTTTTACATTCTTATACCCAAGATGATTATTCATACTGCGAGGAAAATGATATAGCATATTCGGTAGGTGATGTAGACACTATCTAGGTAAAATTTCAATTTTAAAAGGTTTTTATACAAAATCGGTAATTTTTTTAAAATCGCAAATATATAAAAAAAACATTTATTTTCAGACAGTTGTCCATAGATGTAAGTAACAATGAATTAAAAACCTTAATAAATTAAGTTACTAATTATGAATAATTAAGTTTCCTTATTTATTTTTTTGCGTAGGAAGTTTCCACAACCATATGATTTTCTCACTGTACAAATAATCAGCCGGTGTAAGAAGAAATATAATGTAAGCAATTAGGGCTTATACTTTTATGAGTGAGTGCGAAATTTGAGTGATCTTTTGTTGTCACAAGTGTCAACATGTCAACTAACTACTTTAAAACATGATCATTTAGTTAGAAAGAGGAAGTGTGTTCTGTGCTTACAGCGAGTAGTTAAATTAGGTACATTTATCTTACGCGTTATTATTCAACTTCAAAAGTGTATCTAAAAAGTTTAAAATATAATAACATTTGGATGTTAATAAAGAAAAACTTACCGAACTGAAATTTCCTTGAATATCCCACCCAATATTCCGAGTTCATCTTGGCTCACCTTAATATAACGTTAAACCATCCAAATATTGCCTGTGCCAGCCGCCATTACAAAAACGAAATTGACGCAACGAGTCGTCCGTGTTGAATCTGTGTACAATTTGTTGTCTTTAAATTAATGCCCTTTCGTTCCAAATGAATTATAACAACACTTAACCTGATAACTTTGTGGCGAATTGTTTAATTTTATTTGACTCTGGAGTCGCTGTGGCGTATTTTATTCAAATTTGATGGCGGAACATATTTCACGTCAAAACGTATCTTTCTAGGTCAAGAGACGGCTAGATGACTCGTGTTTTCTAGGGCGGGGTTTTGCGAACCGTTTCAACATAACGATGATAATAATTATAGCAGGAGAAAAATCTTTTCATCATTATTTTCAATATTGAGATACCTTATTAGTGAGAATAATTATGAAAAGATTTACCTCGTACTTTAAGTAGTTTATCGCAAGCAGAAACTTGCTTGGAATAAACTACTTAAAGTAAAAACAATATTTATTCTTAAGAAATATAATAATAGTATTTTTTTTAATCTGTGTCTATGGCCTATCATGAGCGCACTTTAATATTTTTTTTGGACATCGTGACACTGCTACCTATTCATTGAATTCATTATTTCTCTATTCTATTTTTTGTCAATGTTTCTGTAAATAATAATATTAATATTTATTTCTTTATTTATTTCCAATAAACGTAGAAATAGTTTCTAATGTCTATAATCATAGCGGTTTTGTCGCAACAAGCTAACAAAAAAAAAACTGCAGTCACTTTTAAAGATTTATTTTAAGATCTGTTTGTAGAGGGTTTGTAAAAATACGTAAGCTTTTTATAGGAATGAGTTTCTTGCGTAAAAACGATTATTCCAGCAGTTTAAGCGATTGATTGAAATCCGGGTCGGATGCTTGCCGAGAGTTTAAGATCGAGATTACGGCTTGTAAATTACGTCCATGAATTGAGACGAAGATTGAAAACCTATTTGGTATACAAGTGTATAAACGGTCCAGGTAAGAGGAAAACATATTTGAAATGTTGATGAGTAAATAAAAAAGCAAATGCTCACCCTGAATGATCACCTTGTTGACTGATAATTTAGTCAAAGTTTTTAGATATCAATAATAAGATGAAAAAAGTCGCAGCTTGATGCTGCTTACCTGAACTTTAACTGTCCAACAGACATACATTCATAACATAGAAATTCCTATATTTTCTGTTAAACCATGCGGTGGACTGGTAGAAAATGCCTCTAGGCATTAAGTCCGCAAATTGGTCTTAATTTGTATGTGCAATAAAAAATAAATATAGTAAAAAGTGTAAGTAAAACTAAAAAATATCTTTATTCATATAGACTTAGAAAAAGTACTTATGACAAGGCAAATACAAAAAAAAAATTAGCAAAAATATGCTAAATAAAAATAAACTCACATAAAATAATACTATGATAGTAAATATCATAATTAAACATTATTGCTAATTAAGGCAAAAGTTATGAACATCAGACTGTCTAGCCCTGAGGTAATTTATTTAGTGCAATATTGTCTTTCGCTGACTCAATAACTCTCTGTTACTGTACTCGCCATTTATGTTTCAAGATTATTTATTCAAAAACTTATTTACTAAGTCATCAATTGAATTAATAATAAGGTATGGCTCTATTTAACACAATAAATCTTATACATATATTCTGTGAAAGAGCAACAATAGCTGTAAATGGTTTACGAATTTGCTCTATACCTGTTCTGAGAAGGTAAATCTAAGCCAGTGATAATGCATACGATTTCCCCGTGGGCCAGGCAGTGTAATACTCGTATCGGCTACGGTGAATGTGCTACGAAGGTACGTAGCCATCGCTACGACCGTAGAGGCTATTTTGTAACGGTGAACACAAAAGGGTCAGTACTAAAAAATATTATTTCATTTTACAAACTAGCATACCATTACCTGTGTTGTTTAAACAAAATTGTTATAAAAATTATTAAATATTTTTCAAATAAAATGCCTTATGTTTAAGTGTAACCTAAATTGTTTTAAAACGAAGTTTTTAAATGATTGACTAATAAAAGCCAGTGAAAGGAAAAATTGTTTTTTTTACGGAAAGTGCTTACTATGTAATAAATAACAGACTGGCCTAATTAAGTGCTACTACCGCCATTCTTGCTTTTACATCAAGTGAAATTTAGATAGTTTCTCATCATGATAATGTCATTCTCACACATTTTCTACAAATGTAAACTTAGTGGCGCGTTACTCCATCTTACCCTTAGTATTTAAAACCTGATACTCCCCTTGTACGAAATATGATTCAGGTAAGCGTTGTGTCGGCGTATGTACCTGCCCTTCGGGATCAGATTTGCGATAGCATCCTCGCTACTGGGCTTCGGGTTGATCCGAACCGACTTAGTTAAGCCCACGGGATATCGTGTGTTCGTAGTATTGTAATTAACACAGCCGCTATATCAGAACAATCAAGATTGTTAATTTCATTTAGTATTAGATCCGGCTGTCGGAGATGGTTTTGGGTATCGCGCACGTAATTGATAGGTACCATAATTATATTGTGGATAGAAGGATCATCCGATAATACAGCATTAGGTTTGTTCGTAGGAATATAAATCAGCCGCAGTTTAAATTTTACTATTTTTTATTATGTCTTTGATTTAAAAATCTTATACTAATAACTCTTGATATTTTTTATAAAACATAAATATTTGCCAAACAAACTTTGTTTTGGACAGAAAAAACTCACGACCACGACACCCGACGCGACAGGCAGGGTCACTCAGTTCAGTCTGAGTGAAATTCTAAAATAGTTTCATTTAACTAAATTTTAAGATAAAAGTATTTAATTGTTGTTGCTTGTGATACATCAAAAGAGTCTCCGACGCTGTCAATCTCTATTTGTAGCTTTTATGAAATCGTATGCATTATCACTGGCTCAGATTCACCTTTCAGAACAGGTATAGAGCAAAGTCGTAAGCCATTTACAGCCATTATTGCTCTTTCACATAATATATATATGTATATGCTTCCTTCGCCGTTATAATAGAGCCATAAATTGTTATTATATAAATTGATGACTTAGTAAATACATTTTTGAATAAATAATCTTGAAAAATGGCGAGTACTGTAACCTATTAAGTTTTTATCAGAGCTCTAAGTACCTACTCACAACAGCTACGAGTCACGTTTTATCCAAAAGCAAAGTGCTCATCAGCATTCCATCCATGTTCAAAAAGTTAATATCGCTTAATAATTCTCGCATGTAGCTAACTCCCATTGTAATGTGCAGTAAAAAGAAGAATACTCATAATAACAGAGTGCTTTGCGGGCGACTAACAACTCCCCGGTTTCTATTATTTCGGAATAATAACTCAGCTTTTTCTTATAGCAGTCTAGAAATTTCTGACGCTGCACATTTTTTGTCCCGACGAAATAATGTGGCTGTAACAAGAGTTTTGACATTATTATGGAAAATGACACGGAAACGTAAATTTACGGGCTCGCTCCACCCTCCTGCGAACGAGAAATGAGTTTTGCAGACTTTAAACATTTCTCGCAAACTGCGCGCTCGCTAACTTACATTATAAACATTTGCGACTTAAAAATGACTTAAGATCATTCTTTATCTAGTTATTATTCGTTCAATACGTACAGGGTTTATTAGTATATACCTTTCCTCTAAATTCTGTCGAATTTTCATAATTACGCGGATTGTAACCAAAGTTTGTTAATTTTGCTTTATGTGAGTTCGCTGTTTCCGGTGTTAGCTATTAATGTTTATATTAAATTAAAATATCAAAATAAATGAATAAATAAATAAATATCACTGGACATTATTCCACACAGCGCCATCTAGCCCCAAAGTAAGCTAATTAAAGCTTGTGTTATGGGATACTAGACAACGGATAAACATACTTAAATACATTTTCTTTTGTAAATACATACTTATTATACATAGGAGACACCCAGACCAGTACAAACAGACATGTTCATGCACACAAATGTTTGTACTGTGCGGGGATCGAACCCGCGACCTCTGGTGTAGTAGCCAACTTCTTAACCATTACACCAAGTCGGTCGTCGGTGTCGTAATGTGGTTACACTAACAATTAATAGGTACTATGGTGTAGTCCTACATCGGTTTATTGTTGTTTTATTATGAAAAGCCTGTTATGTTCAAGCGTAGAGTTAAAACCTACCTACCTCAGTCAGGAGATCTTGCATTTACTGATATGAAACCTCAATATGTGTAAAGGAAAAACAAACCAAACATTGTCGATAAACAAGGCAATATTTCGGCTTAACA
Source organism: Udea olivalis (assembly GCA_947369235.1). Lineage (NCBI taxonomy): Eukaryota > Metazoa > Arthropoda > Insecta > Lepidoptera > Crambidae > Udea > Udea olivalis. Next base: position 9,129,809 of record OX376341.1, on the reverse strand, counting down.
TTCATATTAATGGTCGCTTTCTTCCTCAACGCGACACCGTGACTTTTTATTTTCGTGGTAATATAATATGTACATAATACGGCTAAAGGAAGTAACATATAAATATACAATGCGAATAAAGCTGTAGTCGTATTGATCACGGTAACCCACGGGTTCAACCGCGCGAAGTTCCGCGGGTGATAACTCTGTTGTAAGATGTCTTCTTTGGTAAACAACTGAAAATCATTCGACTCTATTTGCTCTCGATAGAAAAACTAAGGGTTTGCTTACTCGAACAGTCGCCCATTTCGGTTAAAAATGCTCAATTTTAGACAAGTTAGGCGTCCGGTGAGGATTGGTGCGTTTTCGTTTCGGTACCACCTCTGCACCGAATCTGTACAGATTGTTTACCGAGCGCCTTTAAGGGAGTTTTTAGACTGAGCCGTTTCGGTACGAATTTTTACTTAGCGCATACGCGCGCCTCTGTATATAATCTGTACAGAGCGGCCGGCCTCCCCCGTCTCACCCCCGCCAGCTCCGCTGCGCGTCTCACTCACACAAGTCACACAATACTCAATATCGAATGAAAAATACCGTAGGTACCGAAAACATCCAGAACCTGTCAGGAAATGTTTTTCAGCAGAAAATCTGTACAGATTCGGTGCAGCGGCGGTACCGAAACGAAAACGCCCCGATCCGGTGAGGGAGACGCCTTATTCTATTCTGACGTCGCGACCACAAGCAATTACAGCAATGTTGCTACACAAACTTCTACATCGTATTGAGCGACATGAATACATTGCATAATTAAAAAAAAAATACGACAATTGTTTAATATTGCTCTAGAAATTGCTCCAAGATTGACATATTTCTGATACCTTGCAATGGAAGCCTAAAGTGTAGACTTCTTAGTCGAGCACTCTTGGCAGAGTGGTCGTGGCTTCTGATGAACAGGGTTGCGGCTCGCCGTCACCGCTGGCTTCTATGGCAGCCGCACGTCGCGCGATGTCTCTTCACTTTGTCGACTTTGTGCGTTGCGAATACACAGAACTGCGGTCGACTGCGTCGATTTTCTAATAAGGTCGATCCAGCGAAGCGGTGACTGGCCTCGTGCTCTCTTCTCCGACGACGAAGTGAAGACTAGAATCATCTAACCTCTTTCTTATTTATTTGTACGGCCTGCTTCAACCTATTCAATGGTTTAAACTTCAATTTAGTGGCGCAAGTAGATCGTAACGTAGTCTTCTCGACATGCGATTCATTCGTGCCTAACTGACAACTGACAAGATAAACGTGGGTGTGTCAGTCACCCTACGTGTAGTTGTGTACGTGTGTGTTGCCTCTCGGTGGAGGCTCACGGAGACGTGTACTTATAAGTAAAGTAAATTTATATTGCTCCTCGTTTTTCACGCAAACTGCGATTACCATGTTACCCATGCGAGCAATAATGGCTCAGTCATTCGCTGCCGACAAATGAGGCCGATCGTCCGAATAATATCAACGGGAAGATAATGGACGGCGATTGTCCGACATTTTGTCCGAAACAGAACGTCGTCATAAGTACATTTAACGGCTTCGTGCTACGTGAGAGAAGGCATATATAATATAAAATATGCATATGCAAACCACGCAAACCATAAAGTGGATAAAGTCAGTATGGTTTCGTGTAGTTATTGGTATGAATATTTAGTTGTGTTATGTGGCAAAACTTCTAAAATGCATTAAGAAATTGCCACCTGACTGACAACTTAGACCAGTTAAGTAAACAAAGGGTTTCTTTTTGTTACTTCTTCTCTGTTGAAGTGCCCGAAAAAGGTTTAAAGTAACCAACTAATTTACTATACGCAAAATAAAGCAAAAAATATTAGGATATGACGTGCCAAATTATAAATGAATGTTTGATCGCTAAAAAATCACCAAATGTTTATTCGATTAAAGTCAGACTTAAAAGACAACATTGTGTGTTTCCTAGTGCAAACCAAAACTTAATTTACTTTACAAAGTTTATGGTAGAACACTGTATTGTGAGCCAAGCTTGAAACACAGTAAAATGCCGAAGCGCTTCGACTCGTGGGAATTTATCGAAGTCTATTCACCCGCAACGGAGCCTTTGACACTTTGTTTCACGATCCATTGTTGACTGCAACCTACAACGGGCCTACACAACACATTTTTAAGTAAAAACAAGCGGGTATGCTGTTAGTGATGAAAAAACTGATTTCCTGGATGATGCTAGCATTTATAATTCAATAAAAAAACTAATTAGGTTTAATCAAACTTTTATATTCGTGAAAGAAAAAATTAAATCCAACATGATAGGAAACTGTTTTCCATAAATTGTCATGCGACATTTAAATACTGATGACGGTGTAAAAAAGTTCGGGGGCATAATTCTATGCTCCGTCATATAATTTTATCCCAATAATTATATATTTTCGATATTCTTTGTGCTGAAGAAATCGATAATGTTGCCTGAACTAAACAATGAAGCGACTGTTTGCTTCTACGCAGCAGTCGCTAAAAATAGGACGTAAAAAAGTTTATTTTAACCTCTTTACCTATGTCCTGGGTTTCCCCGGGGACATACGAACTTCCCCGAAAGCTTCGGCGGATTTTATTCCGATTGCTCTGCTTGCTGCGAGCGCTTCACGGCGAATATATTTAAATACATTGAGGATTGTCTTTTGAGAAAGCTAGTGCTGCTCTTTTTATTGAAAATACGGACAGAAAAAGAACAAGTAAAGATTAATTCAACGGTGTGATCCTGCTGTCTAGATCCTAATCCTCTGTAATAATTTATGTAACAAAACTAAACATACTCGTATGACGGCAAGAAGAAAATTATTGTATAATTTAGTAGCTATTTATTATATTAGTATCCACTTATGTGCATCCATTTTTAAGATAAAATGACACTATCGCAGCTTACTGAAACAATAAGTAAGCTATGCCCATGCCCAAGAGTTTATAAATAATAAGAGGTTATGAAACCAGTTACTAACAGAGATTTCTTTCTTTTCTTGGTCCATTTTGAACAGAAATAATGAACACCACCATGGAACAATTTGAGAAGTGGCTCGTGTGTAATCTCAAACACAGTTTCGAGATAACACACAAGTACCTATATATTATGCTGCACACAGAATTGGAACTTTTCTGTTCTTTACGTAAATATGGGTCAAAGCCTTCAATTCACTCTGATATCAACTTTTTTTAGTTTTACGATACTTAAACGATTATCATGACTATGCTCTGAAAATGAAAGTTATATCTACAATTTTACGATTTCTAGCATGTTCGGCCGTCTTCAACTTATTTCGTTGTAAAAAAGTATACTCTGATATCTATACCTAATATGATCCAGTATAGGTTTATATTTTTCAGGTAATTTGACTTATTGCTATATATATTAGGTAACTGCTTAAATTTTTCATTAATGGTTCTATATGACTGGCCTGTTGGCGCAACGGCAGCGATCCTGCCTTTAGCGCCGGAGGTCGTGGGTTCGACAAATATTTGTGTGACGAACATTTGTATTTGTTGTGTGTCTGGGTGTTATTATCTATTGAAGTATGCATTTGGAAATATTTAAGTATGTTTATCAGTCTCTGACGCCCATATTACAAGCTCTGCTTAGTTTGGGGTCAGATGATCTTGGTGTGAATTGTCCCAGGTATTTATTTATTTGCCTCAGAGGCAAATAGCGTTGAGGGCTATACGGGGTTACCGTACGGTATCGGGGGGGGCTGCCTGTGTCCTGGCAGGCATGCCCCCCTGGGAGCTGGAGGCGGCCGTTCTTGCTGCTGTGTACCAGTCCCGCACAGCAGCGAGAGCGGGAGGAGGGCGCCCTGTACTGGGACGATGTTGAGGGGGTGCGCCGGCGTGCGCGGAGCGCGCTGCTGCGGAGGTGGGTGGAGGACCTGGCCGAACCGCTCTATGGCCGACAAACCATAGAGGCGATCAGGCCGGTCCTCGACCAGTGGGTGCGTAGGGAGAAGAGGCCCCTTACGTACCGGCTGGTGCAGGTACTTTCCGGACACGGCTGTTTCGGGAAGTACCTGCATAACATCGCCCGGAGGGAGCCCACCCCGAGGTGCCACCAGTGCGACGCCGAGGAGGACACCGCCCAGCACACCCTTGAGGTGTGCCCTGCTTGGGCGGTGCAGCGTCGCACACTAGTGGATGTGGTCGGCACCGACCTCTCGCTCCCGGCCCTGATACGGGCCATGCTGGCGAGCGAGAGTGGATGGGAGGCGATGGTCTCCTTCTGCGAAGAGGTGATGTCGCAGAAGGAGACAGCGGAGAGGGCCCGGGAGGAAGATCCTCAGGCGGGCCCTCTCCGACGCAGACGGCGGGGAGTGAGGAGACGGCGGTTTGCACGCCTTCTCCCCGCTCCCTGAAAGCAGCACCGGGGTGAAAGTCGGGGGGCTTTCACCCCATTGCACGGTGCTCCTGTCTGGGGGTGTCCCCGTATACCGGGACGCCCCTGCTGCGTGAGGAGGCCCGGCGTTAAGGCTAGGCCGTCCGCCAGGGACGGCATGGTAATCCGAACTAGGCACCATGTCGTCCCGTCAAGGCGATGAGGTATACCGGGGGTCTTTTTAGTGGGTATGCCGTCACCTTCAGTGACGGAGAGTCCCACACTCCCCCGCTGCCCCCCCCTCAGGCAGCGGGATAGTGCGTAATGCATTTTTTCCCCCGCAAAAAAAAAAAAAAGGTATTTATTTATTTAATTTATTTATATGGATGATTTCTGAGAAGTGAGGATAACATTTTGACTAAATTAGCCTAAGGTTGCAGTGTTCTGTTCCCACTTATGTACATTTTTATGAGTTTCTATACAGAAGCTTAATAACATTGGCAGTGAATATTAATTAATGAGTCAATGATGAAACGTGGCCGAAATTAATTACTAACGACGAAACATTTTGATCATCGTCATTTTCCGTTTCTGTCCATTATTAACAACTCTGCGGTTAAAATCATTTTCAATTGTATTCTATTTTAATTAGTGTCAATTTTAATGAATCGGCGTTGTCCATTATCTTCAGTAACCTCCACCAAAAAATAATTTAATAAGAGTTTTGCTTTATTGAATTAAAACAATGTTAAATGGTAGAAAGGAAAAAGACTTTGAGTGTATGTCGCAGCGACTTATTTCAGCTACATCTTCATCCTATAGATTGGAAATAGTTTAAGTAATATTGATAGTGAAAAACTTCATGAAATAATATTTTTGGGAAAAATGGTAATTTAGAAACTAATGTAAAAACATAAAAATAAATGAAACAGATAACTTATCACTGACGTTTACAAATCGTTTTTTTCTAGATAAATAATAAAAGCATCAGCTTATCCATATTACGAAATTTAGATTAGTTATCTAAACTTTAATTATCTCCATAACCAAAGGATGAGCAACTTCAAATGCAAAAGTAATTTTTAAAATGGCAACCCGGGCACATCAGTCGAAATAGTCCTCTCGTAAAAAAAGGCAAAAAAAAGTTACCAAACTCCCGATATATCGTAGCCGTATAAGAATTTTCCTGCACATTAGCTGAGACTTAAGGGGTTTTTTTACGTCACATTTATTAGTATGTGGCGAGGGTCTTAGAAAATTACGTGACATCGTAACCTGGGATCGTAAAGGGACCGCGGTGCGTTCACGTAGCCTCTTCGGTGCTTCAGAAAAAAGGACAACATGATATTTTTGTTTGAGCATTCAATAAAATGCTGGGAATGGTGTTTTTATCTAGGCCGGGCCGTGTGGACACCGAAATACTTTTAAACCTTTTTGAATCAACTTTCTAAATTTTTAGCATAGCGTTTATTGCATTTCATAATAAATGATAAATGACGAGACTCGATGTTGGGTTAGGTTAATTTCTGAACTATGGCTTCACCTGAGAGAGAGAATTGTCTTAAACGAATATACAAGGATCCCCTCAAATATTTCAATAGATTTTGCGCAGTATTTGGTCACCGAACCTATAGGTGAACGGTCGCCAAAGGTCACTTTTACACGGTTATTCCAGCTGATGTAGGCGACCCAGAACCAGGCACTTTAAAAAAGTAATGTCCTTCTACGTCCACAAGCCACACAGTGAATAAAATCCATAGCAATGTTTTGCCGGTTGATCTCCAAAAAAACGCGTTTTCGTTTTTTGGTCATCACTTTGCTTTTGCTTTGCTTTTGCTCATTTTTAGACGGAAACCATTTGAAATGTGAAGCGTCAAACAATTAATCAAACAAATCGAGCGGAAGGCAAGTCCCCATTCATTCGGATGTGCGTGCATCTGGGCTACGTTACTCTGCCTGACGACGACGAGTTGCTACCTTAGGCCTTGCGTACATTGGCGACTATTCTGGAAAATGGTTCTCATAAGGTTTATGCGTTAAAATTTCCAAACGTCATGGAACATCGTGAACGTTGGAACGTCGTGGCCTAGGGTTGAGCATCCCAACTTGGATCGTGGATCGTGCGGTCCCGAGTTCAAATCTGGCCAGAACCATCTTCATGTACATTGTTCAACTGACTCTCCGATGATGGAAAACATTCTATAAAAAACTAAATCAACCCGCATAGCGGCGAAAGGGCCTACGACGTTGGGTTCTTACACCATTGGTGAAAAGTAGGCTTCTGAGTGTTCCGTTCACCGCGACGGCAACATTCACTTGCCTCTGACTACCCCGTTTGGGACATCCCAAAACGACACCGAACTACATAGTCGTGATCGTACGTCATTGAACGTTAGAATTTGGTCCTCAGGCCGTCCGGTAATGCGAGTATGTCAGATAAGGTACCGAATAGCGGCATAAGATAAAGCCTAATAAATTTTGACGCTTGACAGTATTGGGGTAAATACCGTTTTTTTATCGTCGTCCTATTCATGTTGGGTACGAGCATGGCCGCGTCTGCTGACTAGACTATAAAATTTTATGAAGTTGACTGGCTTGTTAACTGATGCTAAAGCTGAAATATTTATTTCACTTTACTGTGTCATAAGACGCAGTTTCAAAGCTTTTATGCTACTTTAATTGACTAACAGTGCCAACTGAAGCACGTTTGCTGAGGCCTTAAGAACGGCGGCCCGGTTTAAAGCCCGACAGTGATAAATGTATCATTTATTCTACGCGCTGCATGGACAGACCCCTCTGCCGAATCTGGTCGGTTTTATTATTTAATTATTTGCGCCGGGTTCGCGGCGCTTCGTGCACATAGAACGTTATAGTCCCTGAGCGAGACTCGTGAAAATTGTAGACACGTTCGCAAATTATTATTCAAACCTGGGTAATCCTGGGTTACTAAACATAATTTCACTAAAGATCGGAAAACTAGTTTCTCATTCCCATTATTTACGAATTCTTTTTCTGGTTTGATAAGATATAACATTTTCAACCCAACCGCGACTTGTCAATTACTTCACATCAATCGTGATTAGACGATGCCAAAGGTGTGAAGTAAAAATGAAAAAGAAATTGCTTTTCGGTTTTTAGGATTAACTATGTTTTACATCACTGGAAAGTTTATTCAATAACACACTAGGTGCAAGCCTTTGAGTTTCTGATGATTATTATTGATTAGCTATCATTTAACTATCATTTTTAAAACATTCCTATCTCCACATGAAAAATCAGAGAAATAATGTATTAAACCTAAGTATATTTTGTATTTCTACTGGAACATAATTTATTAAGTTTTCTGTGCAAATAATAACCCTCTTATTATTATTTTTCAGGTAAGAACCAAATCGTATACACAGAAGAAAGAAGATATAAATCATTATAAATGTAAGTTAATAAGAGGAATATATTTATGTGTGAGAAGATTAGGAAATAATTTAATACTCTGAATATGACGGCGGAATGTTTACTTTGCCCAAGCCTGTGCCTCTACGAACCTTATTTCCTTTGTTGACTTCAGTGCCTAACAAGATTTAGCTCGTAATAGGAATGAAAGAATATTATTTTATTCAATACATGTACAGAGCCGTTCACATCAACTTTTACAAAACCATTACAAAACGGGTCTTATGTCAGCAGCATAAGGCGCCCCTATGTTAAGGTTGATCTGAACGCCTCTGTACAATTGTACAATGTACCTACATCACACTAAAGCGTGAGGCGTACCTCACGCTTAAGTGTGATGCCATATACGTAGTATATGTAGTATATACTGTTGTAACATGTTGATATACGTAAACCTACCAATGGGAAACTAAATAAAAAGGTCTCGTTTTTGAGTAATTATTATAACATTCAATGATTAAGATTCCAATCGATCAAAAACACACCGATTATTAGTTTTGAAATGATTAGTGCCCAATTCTTTTCACTGATATTTCTATTTGTGATTGAATGCGTCAAGTTCGGCTATGTATTAAGATGTTGAATTGTAAAATTCCGAAAAAAATATGGGAAAAATAATGAATGTAGGGAAAATAAAATGGTGTTATCTTTAAAATTAACTCAAAAGTCATCAGTTCGCCATTTTATGTAATTTTCTTTTCGATTAGCGGTTGCAGTGCGGCTTCAGTTAGTCGCAAAGTATGAAGATTTAATTTATGTCCAGGCCAGGGTGTCTGGCCTTATTAACCATAAATACATATTTGAATATCCAGGATATCTGGGTCATCTATCTTCAAATTAAGTGGAGCTTTTACTAAGAAACACATTAACATTCAAAACCATTTTTAATTTCTAAATACATACTTGAATATTTATAATAACGCCCAGCCACAAAGTTTTGTATGTAATGTTTGTCATGGGTGAGGATCGAACTTACGACCTTTGGCGCTAAAGGCAAGATCTCTTCTATTGCGCCAACCAAATAACCAATAGCAGAGAAAATGCAATAGTATTTCTATGTTATGTACCTACGACCTTATCTGAAGAATTGTCATGTATTTTAAATGTCCAATTTGAAACGAAAAAAACTCTTGGCCTTTTTCATCATTTAATTTAAGCGGATAAATATCTATTTGAAATGCAAACAATGTAAATTAACCTTCCTGTGTTTTCGCTGAAGTCGCTGACCTCACAGGACGAAAACAATGAGTTGGAACTTAGTTCTGAAATATTGTTGTGAGGTAGGATTATTCAAATATCCACCAGAAAATAGGACGATGCCTGTTTAATTATTACTATGTTATGTTCATTAAAATTTGTAGCAGATTATTTTGTTCGAAAAAGTCAACTTTTATTTTTTTAAATGCGCATGAATATGTTATCTTCTTCCCAGACAGTTTTGGTGAATTACGAGTCGATTGTAAAGTTGAAGCTGTTAAAAATAGCCTGGTAATATCTCATGATTGGCGCCGCGCGAGGAAATATTAATAAAAATACATTGAAAAGGACCCATAAAACAAAAGCACCGACAGTAAAATATGTGTGAAAGGCTCCAATAACTAACCGACCTCGTATGAGCGGTCGCAGGGGACAAATGAAGAGCGGAAACAACCCCTTTGCTGTATATTTATCGTTCATTTTCGTATCACCTTCCGCCTGCGACTCTGTCCGTGTACAATATTATTATTTTTGATAGACAGGCACAGTTTGACAGACAAGGCTATAAAAGGTAGAGTACCTTATTCAAAGGAATCTCGAAGCACAGACATCGAAATATTAGATTTTTTTCATAATGCCTTCTTCTTCCCAAAACTAAAAGTGTCAACTGGCATTTCCCTGACAAGATTACGATTAAACTGTATTAATCGTGATCCGTAAGTACGTCTACCACGAGTTGCCACTTTAATTTACATTATCGTTCGCGTACAAAATTTGTATTGGAATTTGACATGACATGTAAATTTAAATTAGCAACTCGTGGTAGACATAACTGTAATCTGTATGTTAGCACGATTAACTATACTATTTTCATGATGACAGTTCTCATTGTTCCGTGTCACGTATACTATTTCAAACTAAATAAAAAGAAACTGGCAAAAGAAAATGTCATAAACTACGAGTATTAAAAAACGATTGTCCTTTCGAATCTTATCAAGTAAGTAAATTATTGTTATTATTATTAACTGTTGATAAATGAAGTGCATGAAATTAAATTAATATATCTTTACAGCGCCTGATGCGTGAAAAGGAACGCCATTCAATAGTGTATTGACACTACTGAATCGACAAAAAATCGATGAATAGGAGCGACCATTCTGTAATTACGTCATTCGCATCAGTACCAGTGCGTCAGCCTTGTGTGCTATTTTTTAAATATTATTTTCGAGATACTGCGTTTTATTATATAACTTATTAGCCATAACCCGTTTATTCATAATTTATTTAAAATTAAAAAATAGGTAAATCAGATTCCATTTCCTTCGCCAACTCGATTAAATTACATACGTCGTTACATCACTATAATTGTCAGTTATGCTGTCAGGGATATCATCATACGGCGAAAGTAGTAATAGCGTTGTTGACGTGTGGTTTTTAGAAACAATGACTTTTTTATCTTTCAACAACTTAAGATTTTATAAGTCACTGTCACTAAAATGCTTAGTTTAGATGACAGATGATATTGGCGGGAAATATCCCACATAATTAAACATTGATAAAATAACATTTGGCTTGCAACGTACAGTGGATAAATAAGCCAGGTCCTATAAAGGTTTTGTTAGCTTGGTGTCAGAACGGCCGCCGGGTTAGCGGAAGATGCGAGGTTCGAATACGTCTCTACATCTAAAACATTTTTTTCTTCCAAAACTTTAATGCTACTCGTACTAGTAAAAGTACCTGTATTTTGAAATTCCTTATTTTTTATAAAAAATCCAAGTAAAATTTGTTAAAATCCGTATTTTTACGAAAAAGACGTAACTGAAATCTCAAAAGCAAGAATATGACTCCATCGTCAGCATTGCAGCGTCCCAAATATTCTCGGCTCGCTGGTCGTTTAATCAAAACAAAATGGCACCACGGGAGCTGTGACACGCTATATTTCGTGAGAAAACATAATGGTTTCCCATTCGTATAATAATTTAAAAGCTCTGGGACTAGTTGATGCGATCATTTATTGTTGACGTCGCATCATTCATGTCGCGTCCACTGCTGTAATGAAAATAAATACAGCAACTATCCGGTGGGATTAGCCGCCGCGCCATAAATGGGGATAAATGAGGTTTAATTATATAGCCTTTTTGCCGGGGGATAGTTAGGGCTTTCAGGACACGTTCGCAGAATAAGCGGCCGCAACGTGGGCTCCCACAACTTCCTCGCTCATCAGCCTGGCATACATTACGCCGGTTGTGATCGTTTTATTAATATTGTTTTTCTATTTATACCCTTAGAAGTTACTATTGGTTTGTTGCTTTAGTTTCGCCGTGCCAATACCACTGATTGCCTTAGTTGTAAATGTTCAACTCTGAATATAGTACAGTTACTTACTCGTATTAACTAAATTATCCAAGATGAAAGGGAAATTATACCTATTCCTTAAATATTTACAGTTGAGATTATATGCAAATAAAATCACTCTCATTGTCCTGTGCCTTTTCAAAAAAAAAAGTAAGAGTTTCTTGTCTGAATATTCAAAATGGTCTCCGAAAAAAAGTAAACTAGACTGAAGTCCGAGCAACGAAGTGATACTTATTAGAATTGAGCTTCATTATACTCGTTTTGGCGAGAGGCACTAACCTACCCCGAGATTCGTTAGCAATTTGTTAAGAGAAAAGGGCAAGCTTAAAATCTTGTGGTTTATGAATAAAAACAGTTTTGCAAGGTCATACTGTGCAATTAAAGAACATTTTTTTATAATTTTTTAATTACTCAATAAAAAAGTATTATAGCTGGCGTAAAAAAGGTATCAAAAAACTACCACGCTTACATTTCGTTAACTATTCATTTTTGACCCTTTTGATTTTTTACAAAATGTTCTTACTTACCCCTTTCATAGGGTTTATTCTTATGTTACCACATGTTATTAAGCTGAAAATGTTTTACTTCTTAGTGAGTGCTAAACCCTCTTTTATCATTTATCGTAATAAAAATCTTTGCCAAATTTATTTATAACTACATTCTTTTCGAAAGCCTCCAAAAGGTCAATACCAATAACTTACGAGTACTACAAGTCACTTCCACGTGTATTGTATGTGTATTCTGGTATATATTTTTAAACATATACAGTCTATTTAAACTGGTCAGATTCACTCAACTGGATCATTTATATGAAAGTTCTCACACTGCTTTTATGCATGACGAAGTAGATTCAGAATGCGAAGGAAAATGCGTAGGCGATACGTGGTAATAATATATAAAGATTCAATATAAAGTGAACATGACTAAGAAATTCAATTCTGAAGGAAACCTACGCAATGTAGCGTGAGGTATCCCTTTATATTGAAAGAGCGTCTATTGTAATTTTATCGAGTTTTGTTTCGTGTCTATCAAACATTTTATAAATCACCTTGCTTTGTTCTTAGTGTCTTCTTGCGATATCTCTTCTTATTTTACTACTAACCCATACGTTAATCTTCCTGATGCAAAGAAAAAGTTAACGTGACAGTGTATCTATATACTTTTCACAGCCGAACCATAAACAAAAATCAGATGTTTGTGCCAGATGCCAAAAAAAAGCTAAACTTTAGGAGTTTCTCATCCACACCTCTCCATTGTTACCCTACACGAAACATGCCAGGCGGTCCGGGGGGCTTACTTACGTTCGTCTGAACACGTAGTAGCGTAACTATTTACGCGTTAAAAAAAAACGACATGATTGGCGTAGTGCACTGTAGCACGGTTTCTCGCCTTGACTTGCGTGGTGTCCCGGGTTCGATTCCGTCCCTGACTCAAATCCATGTCTGGGACCTCGTAACTCAAGGATAATAATTATCCTTATTTCGAGACCATGACAACCGGTGTGATGTCTTGCGCATTTTATTTATTTATTTATACTTACCGTTCGAAATTGGTGATAACATTTTGGTATTATAGTGATCATATTTTATAACACGAAATATATGAAATCTTTTCTAAAAATACTGGTTGTTGTGCTTGAAGGCTAAACCAAACTAAATCAAATGAATAAATATCAGGGACAAATTACACCAAGATCATCTAACCCCAAATAAAGATAGTTAATAAGAAACACAACCAATACAAATGTTCCTCACATATATGTTTGTCATAGATGGTGATCAAACCCACGACCTCCGGCGCCAAAGGCAGGATCGCTACCGTTGCGTCAACAGGCCAGGCAAAAAACTTACGCGAAACTTCGTTAGCACCGGAATAGACGCCCAGGGCTCCAGGCACATAGTGTGTGTAAATTAGGCTGCAGCTGGTGCCTTCCTGCCCAGAATAGTGATGAGCTCTAGAAGACAGGATAACTTTATTTTTTCTAGAAGCCTGTCGGATTTTAGAGTTAGTTATCTTGGAATGCAAATGTCTTTTAGTTTTAGTTGGCTGATATGAAAAGTGGCTTCCGTATTTATAACAATCTATTTTTTAACTGTCTGCCTGTAAATGGCAGGATGTATGTAAAAAATACGCAACAAAACGAAAGAAATTCTTAAAGAATTCATGTCTACTAGACACATGACAAAATAATGGTTGCAGCGATAAAAATAAGATTATTACCGCGTTCATCCGCACACTCAGGCGTTTCACGAGGCAGTTCCTCTTAGACTATCTAGGCTCTTTATGCCCTGCCCACTGCTACTTACTGACATGAATGAACATAAGAAAATGGGTAATGAAGCCGTCAGAAGATTTTGTTCAAAAATACCTTTTAATCTTAAACCCTGTGTGTGTTGTGTGTGTTGATTAACTGCTCATCTTGCACCACCTCAACTGTTTACTCTTTTTTGTTTCTCTACCTGGAGGTTGCCTGGAAGAGATCGCTTCTAGCGATAAGGCCGCCTAAATTGTACTAATAAGTTATTTAAACTTTGTAGAGGCGCGGGTCCGTCGCGGTGGCTGCCGGCGGACGCCCCTACGTATTTTCTTCTTCTTTGTGTTAGTAAATGAAGTACGTCTTTATGTACAATCGTATATTACAAAGAAAATGTACAGAAGGAGAACAGAGTAGATTGGTAGTTTGAACAGTCACTTTATACAATCGCACACTAGCTATTTACAGTAATGAGGAACATAAAAACACTTCAATTAAATTATCAGCGACCTAATTAATAAACTCGCGATATATTTTTAAAAGCGTAAGGAAATCAATGGGAATAATTAATTCTCTCGACAGACGTCTCAAAAGTCAGAATCTCAATTATTGACACATGAAAAAGTAAGTCTATATACAGAAAAGGTTGTCACTCTGGAGAAAAGTTTGCATGTGAATTGTGGCGGCAGGCCACATCACCCCCCTCCAGAGACCGTCAAGGGCGATTAATCCTAAATCTGACCCTACGGCCAGAACGTGTGACATATCCCTTATCAGCATCAGTAACTGGTTCCTGCATGGTGTCCGGGACCTGGTCGCCATTCTCAGCCAACAAATATGCTGGTTTAAGGCGATCTATGGAGACCGTCACCTCCTTACCCCTACAAAGAAGCTTAAAAAACTTTATCTTTGCGGGACAAAACTTTATGCGGACCAGTATAGGCAGGTTGTAAAGATCCACGCACTGTGTCATCCCTCAGAAAGACTTGTTCAGCAGTGGCTAGATCTTTGAAGATGAAAACTCTGCCTTTGCAGTGTCGCGCTGCTGGTACCGGCTGAAGCTTCTCAGCGAAGCAACGAAGCCGTGCACAAAACTCCGACATGTCGGTTGTGCCGCCAGTACCGGAATTGAAGAACTCTCCTGGTAGCCTCAGTGGTTCGCCGTATAAAAGCTCGGCAGATGATGCTTGGAGGTCTTCTTTAAAAGAACTTCTTATGCCAAGAAGTACCCATGGCAAAGACTCAGTCCATTTGTCATTAACATGACACATTATGGACGCTTTGAGCTGCCGATGGAAGCGTTCTATAATGCCATTACACTGCGGGTGATAAGCCGTAGTCTTTTTATGTTGAAAGCCAGCTAACTTGGACAAGAACCCGAACAAAGCTGACTCAAACTGTCGTCCTCTGTCCGTAACTATTGTCTCTGGGCAACCAAACCGGGCAATCCAACCCGACAGTAGAGCTTTGGCCGTAGTCTCAGCCGTAATATCGGTCATAGGTATAACCTCTGGCCACCGAGTAAAACGGTCAATCGCAGTCAGGCAGTATCGAAAGCCATCAGATACTGGTAAAGGACCCACAATATCAATGTGGATGTGTTTGAAACGAGCACTGGGTAAGCTATAAGTGCCTAAAGGTGCAGACACATGACGACTCACTTTAGATCGCTGGCAGGAGAGGCAAGATCTTGCCCATTCCCTGCAGTCCTTTCGGATGCCAGGCCAAACATAACGCTCAGCTACGAGCTTAGCAGAGGCACTGACACCAGGGTGGCTTAATGAGTGTAGGCTATCGAAAATTTGTTTTCGTAGCAATTTAGGGACGAAGGGCCTAGGGGTCGATGTACTGACATCGCAGTACACAAAAGAGCGACTCCCGGGAATTTCCGTCCGAATAAAAGAAAGAGATGATTTCTCTTTAAGAAAATGCGCCAACTCTGTGTCCGAGGCTTGTGCATCCGCCAAGGACTGGAGACTGACAGGAGCCTGAAGTTCATCCACACGAGATAAGGCGTCGGCAACAACATTATCTTTGCCAGATATGTGCCTTATGTCGGTGGTAAATTGGGCTATTAAATCTAAATGACGGAATTGCCTTGGCGAACAGTTGGCTTTTCGTTCATGAAAGGCAAAACTGATCGACTTATGGTCCGTATAAATAACAAAATCTCGAGCCTCTAACATGTGCCTAAAATGTTTTATGGCTTCGTAGATGGCTAATAATTCCCTGTCATAGGGTGAGTATTTACTCTGGGCTGGAGTTAACTTTCTAGAAAAGAATGCCAAGGGCTGCCACTCATCATCTTGGCGCTGCTGTAAGACCGCACCTAAAGCTGTATCCGACGCGTCAGTCACTAGTGCTAGTTTGGCCTCGGAATTAGGGTGGGCCAATAATGCAGCTCTAGCTAGGCTGTCCTTGGTGTTCTGAAAAGCAGTCAGTGCTTCACCAGAGAGAACAATAGGGTGAGAGCCTTTGACAGAACCTACCAACAAAGCGTTTAAAGGTGCCTGTACTTGTGCAGCATTGGGCAAAAATCGGCGATAAAAATTTACCATGCCTAAAAATCTCCGGAGCTGGCGAACATCTTTGGGCTGCGGAAAGTTTTTGATAGCCTGGACCTTGCAGTCCAGTGGCTTAGTACCGTGTGCCGATATGCTGTAACCCAAAAAGGATACTTTTGGTACACCGAAAACACACTTGGCGGTGTTGATAACCATACCATATTTCTTCAGCCTGGTGAATATTTGGCGAAGGTGGTCTTGGTGCTGAACCTCATTTTGACTAAATATCAAAAAATCATCCAAATATGAGTAACAAAAGTCGAGTCCACGCGTCATTTCGTCTACGAATCGCTGAAAAGTTTGAGCGGCATTTCGTAGACCAAATGTCATATATGGAAACTCAAACATTCCGAACGGCGTAGTTATCGCAGTTTTTGGAATATCGGCTGGATTGACAGGTACCTGATTATAAGCCTTCACGAGATCGATTGTGCTAAAAACCTTACAACCCGCGATGCTGTGCGCGAAATCGTGAATGTGCTTAATCGGATACCTGTCTGGTACCGTCCGAGCATTCAGCCGCCTGTAATCTCCACAGGGGCGCCAACCGTTGTTTGGCTTCGGTGCCAGGTGGAGTGGAGACGACCAAGGACTGTCCGACGGCCGGGCTGTACCATCAGACAACATTGCCTGAAATTCTTGCTGAGCAATCTTAAGTTTATCTGGCGCTAAGCGCCTAGGGGCACAAGATACAGGAGGGCCTGGAGTCGTGCGCAGATGGTGCACGGTGTTGTGAGGCGGGCGACGTAACCTACCGGCTGGCCGCGTAATTTCGGGAAATTCATCCAAAATTTTATGGTAGCAAGAATCACCAGTGACAACCTTAACAGAAGAAATAACAGTATGGGGTGTATTTACAGGTGAACCTATGGACTTAAGGCTAGTGACATTATCGACGAGGCGCTGATTTCTACAATCGACCATGATATTGTAGTATGAGAGGAAATCAACGCCTATTATCGCTTTCGTGACGTCTGCTATAATAAAACGCCACGAAAAATCGCGTCGAAGGCCTAAATTCAAAACTAAATTAATATAACCATAGGTATAGATAGTGCTACCGTTTGCAGCGTTGAGCTCGTAGGACGTCCGTTGCCGCCGTTCAGGTAGCGCAGACCTCGGGAAGACACAGACGTCGCTTCCCGTGTCGACCAAGAACTGGGTCTTCGATTTGAAGTCCGTGACGAACAGGCGACCAGTAGCTTGTGGGCAATCTTCAGTCGCCATTATCGACTGCCCTTGGAGTTTTCCGCCTCAAAATCGCAGGGGCGGATACATTTACTTGCCTTTTTTCCGTACTTACTATGATACCAGCACAGCGGAAACTTCTCATAGTTCGATCGCGAACGCTGCCTCGATGATGACCGACTTCGGCCAGATCGAGTGAATCGGGAGCGCGATCTGTCATTGGTTTTAAACTGCAGCTCCAGTATTTGTTTTTGAAGTTCCGCAATAATCTTTGACTGATCAGTCGAACTGGAACTAGCTTGGTTCATAGAGGCGACACTTGGCGTCGTTGAGGCAAGATCATTTACTCGATCGGCTAAATCAGCCAAATCCACCAATACTGTCGCGGCCGGTTGGCCAGCCAACACAGTCTGGATACCATGGGGAAGACGACTAATCCAAATGGTTTTCAAGAAATCGTCAGGGATATTAGGACCGGCGAGGCTTTGTAAATGACGAAGGAATCTAGATGGCTTACGGTCTCCGAGTTCTTCATGCATCAGTAACTGTTTCAGCTTATTTTCGTTTGATGCCGTAAGTCTCTTAATCAGCTCCGTCTTCAATTTTTCATATTTATTCTCCACCGGAGGGTTAACAATAATATCCTTTATCTCTCTAGAATACTGATTGTCAAGCTGTCCAATCACAGAATTGAATTTCGTCAGGTCAGCAGTGATATTGGATAGAGCGAATTGTCCCTCTACCTGGGCAAACCAAATCTCTGGCTCCTCTGGCCAGAATGGCGGTATTCGGACGCTGATCTTATGACATTCGCCAGAATTCATGGTGCGTGCTTCTTCCTCACTCATCATACATATGATGGAATAATAAAAATGTACAAACTGAAAAATTTCTCTTCTAAGTATCACGTCGGGGTCACCAGTTGTAGAGGCGCGGGTCCGTCGCGGTGGCTGCCGGCGGACGCCCCTACGTATTTTCTTCTTCTTTGTGTTAGTAAATGAAGTACGTCTTTATGTACAATCGTATATTACAAAGAAAATGTACAGAAGGAGAACAGAGTAGATTGGTAGTTTGAACAGTCACTTTATACAATCGCACACTAGCTATTTACAGTAATGAGGAACATAAAAACACTTCAATTAAATTATCAGCGACCTAATTAATAAACTCGCGATATATTTTTAAAAGCGTAAGGAAATCAATGGGAATAATTAATTCTCTCGACAGACGTCTCAAAAGTCAGAATCTCAATTATTGACACATGAAAAAGTAAGTCTATATACAGAAAAGGTTGTCACTCTGGAGAAAAGTTTGCATGTGAATTGTGGCGGCAGGCCACAACTTTATTTTTGTAACTGTTTTATTTGTGCAATAAATAATATCTAACCTAACCTAACCTGTCACTTTCCTCCTTTCCAGTAAATTAAGACAAACACCGACGTTTAACTGACCAGTTGTGTGAACAGGCCATGCTCGGAATTACTGAAATTGTTTTGTGGCGAGCGAAAACTTCTCTAGGTGGCTTAACTATTCCTCAACGTTGTGGTCAACCGCTATATCTCACACAAACTCGTTTCTACAAACGAATACTCTCTAAATTGACCTTAGTGTTTCTGTGGTACCCTTGTTTTTATGTGGTTAGCTGAGCAGGGTTGTAGCATTCACATCTTAGAATTTAGGATAGATAGGAGTTTAGATAATCTTTTAAATACTATTGCTTTTTCAATTTATTGTTCCTTCGACTTTTTTAATTGTACGAGTAACTAACTGATTTAAAGTGTATATTCAATATTTATTTAAAAGTAACATCAAATTTATTACAAAATAATGGTGATAAGTAATTAACTAAACAAATTTAAATTCAAAGAAACTGACATAGACTGTGACCTCAACCGAGGCAGCAAGTAAGATATATTGAGTTTTGACTTTTGAGTCATGAAAATTTGGTAGCGTATATTTATTTATGAATTCATAGTTCCGGAGGTTGAAATTTTCCTTAAAACAGTCCAAAACCGGGAATCGAACCCGGAACACTAAGTGAATCACTCGTATAACAAATTATTTTTGTAGTAGCTTTTTTGTATGTAATAGGGAGGGAGCAAAAGAGCTGGAAGGTCACCTAGCTATGGCTATAAAAATATATAATCACCTACCGGAACATATAAAAGACGCAGATTAAGAAAAAGAGTTCAATAATAAATTAAAAAACGATTACTTATTAATAAAGCATATTATACAGTCGCTGAGTATTTAAGTGATACCTAAGTCTTTAAAATATTTTTACAGTGCCCCCTTTTATATTGTCATGTCCATACAATATAAAAGGGGGCATAAATGTGCTATGTATCTAATTTTAAGACCTGTACTTATGGTGTGCAATAAACTGATTGAATTGAATTGAATTGAAGGGAAGTGATCACCTCCGCCCAAGGACAACTGCAACACCTGAGGTGTCACCGATGCGTTGCTTGCCTTTTAAATGGGGATACGCTCTCTTTTTGGAGGCTCCAATGTCATATTCCTTTGGAAATACCGCCGCAGGAAGATCATTCTATATCTTGGCTGTACGCGGAAGAAATTGATGCGAAAAACGTACGGTAGTTGAGCGCCAGCCATGTGATGAGCATGGAATTTCGACTTACGAGTATGACGTGTCGTGCGATGGTGAAATTCAGCGGCAGGTATAAGATCATCGTATAGACAGACGGTAGAAAACGCAGAGAGATGCAACGTCACTCCGTAGGGCCAAAGGATCTAAGCGGTCGGAAATCACATCGTCGTCGACAATTTAAGCGGCTCTCCGCTGTATATGGTCAAGAAGATACTGGGGTGCCCCAGCCCAAAGATGGCAGCAGTACTCCATGTGAGGCCTTACTTGTGCCTTGTAAAGTTGAAGGCGTTGAGATGGCAAATAATACTACTTTGCTTTGTTTAGCACTCCAGTTTTTTTGGAAGCCAATTTGGCTTTACCTCCCAGATGACTGCGGAACTGTACATCACTCGAAATGTCGACGCCAAGGATTCAGATGCTAAAGGCCTGATACTAAAGGGAGTGCTCTCAAACTTAGGACATGTGACAATTGGGCCATTTTTCTTTCAGGCTTTAGCCTGATAAGAACTAAAATCAATTCAGTGTCCGTCTGTCTGTCTGTTTATATAACAGTACGCGATCAAGTTGAATATCAATCTGTAAACAAGTTAATCTATGAAACAACGAATTGAAAATCTGCACATTCGCAGAAGATCAAGGTGAGGATGGCCAGCCCAGTGATTAGTTTGAATGACTGGGCTTGTCAGCCTCATATCTGGACCTCACGACCGCTTTCCATCAGGTGGAGTGAGGTCATATTGGCGGGCAATATAAAAAAAATATCAGAACTTGAAAGTATTACTTTTTGTGTTTTTAATTTTTTTATGCATTCTGGCCCTGAATTTTACCAGTTTGTCTAGCACTCACGCCTGAAAGTACGTCACGTTGAGCTAGAATCATGAAAATAACGTCCAAATATCTAAAACTTGCTGACACACATTTGAAAAGATGTTGTTAACACAATTTTTTTAGTTGGGGAATCAACCATGAGGTATACAGATGTATCGGAGATCATTGTTTTAACTTCAAAGTTAAGTTGTCCTTTAATACGACTTTTTTTATCGTCAATACGCTAGTTACCTTATTCTAAAGTTTTTACGGAACCCACAGTGCGCATTATGACCATTTTTCAAAATTATAGGTATGTGAAAAAAATACATTACGCCCCACAAGATATTACGAGTACTATATATAGGACGACGAAACAATCAATCCGCATACGAATCATTTAGGTATGCTATTTGTATACATTTGAGGGCTAACCAACATTCTCCGGTTACGGGCAGTGCCGCAGCACGCCTGGCATCTTGCGGGCAATAAGCATGCCGCAAATATTAGCCTTAACTTGTCCCAATTGACTAACTATAGCGATATGTCTAATCACTGATATTAAGAAGAGATATTGCATGATACTCTAATTGGATTGAGTAATAATAGCATGAGATTATGTTTTTGAAATATTACTTTATCTAAGAATAAAAACCGAACCTTTTTACTGGACTTCGCCTGGTCGACCAGCATAGCTGCAGTAAAAAAAAAACTTCCAATGCCGCTAGGCGAACTTTTTGGGAAACCTTAAAATAGTAAAAGAGCTCTATAAAATCTGATGTTCAATCTTACTCCCGATACCGGACGATACACCTGTAATTAAAGTCTTTAACAACCTATAGTGTAAGCTAATTCGAGTACTTCAGTAAAAAACCTTTCAACAACGTGTAAGGTATATTATTTTGTTTTTAAATACTAAAGTCTCCAAACATTAGATAATAATTTTAATGTGTATAATGTCATATCATTATCTAACATTTGGAGACTTTAGTTACAACATTTGTACATTAAAAACAAAATAATATACCTTAAACGTTGTAATGGCATTCCTCATATTAATATACCAAGATTCAGTCGGTCTTCTATTTTAAAAGAGCCTTTTTCATGATAAATCTAATTCTTCATACCCCCTGTTTGCTCTCTAAGAGCGCTATGAATAATTAAAAGGTCGTTTTGAATAACATTTTTCTTTAGCACTGCCTAAAATTTCATACCTAAAATCATAAGGCAGTTAAATTTGTGTTTCGCTAAGAGCTCCAGAGGTTTTTGTTTCGTCGTTACTCTGAAATGCCAAGCATTTTAAGGATCACCTCCGGTTTTTATAAAACGTTTCCAATACATTTGCATGAACATTTTTATACTGTGGTTTTTTCTGCTGATTTTACGGGATCTGGACCCTACGATCTCCGTTTGCATGCATAATGTGTAAATTCTCCTAAATATCTTGCTCAGCGAATATAAAGTAACTGTCAGACCGAATTACTCCGCCCCGAAGCCTGATTGAACGCCTTCGGACGAAATAGCGCGCATTTGTTAAGATTATCCTCCGGTAACGGTTATATAGTTACTAGCGGGATGAAATTGCCTCCCATAATACTTGTTTACTATTTTTATAACAACCAAAACGAAAAAGTCATAAAAATCCTGGTTTATTAGATTCCCCACACATGTAATACTATGTTTGCCTATTTTGCTTATTTTAGACACCTAGGAATGTTTTTTGAAAACGAACCAATATTGAAACAGATAGGACGTCTTCTAGCTTAGTTCCCGAAATCATGTCACATGGTTTTTTAATGCTTAACGGAATTCCTCACATTGAAACTAGATTGGGCAACTTTCCTCCAGGTGAGCAATAAATGACGTTGATGCGGGTTTTGTGGCCGCACATCAACATCAGTTCTAGCCAAGTGTTAGGTAAAGCGAACATGGAAGGTTGTGCACTAAATAAATCAAAAAGTTCAGGAAGCGACGAGTTCTATAACAGGAGTTGTCGAACAAAAGCAGCTGGCAACAAGGAAAAGAAATCCAATATTTTTTACCCTGCAGCTTCAAGCAAATTGTTTTTATAACCTTATGATCCCGTAAAATTTTGTTCCTTTATAACATTGTATTGAAACGAGAGTTTGATAACATCACGGATAAATTAGAAAAATAAAATTCACCTCCTAAATTCAGATATAAGTACTTTCAAGGTTTTTGATGAAACCTTTGTAAGATTTCTTATCAATACCAATTTATTATTTGCCGTCGTGGACTGTTTTTTTGTTGCATAAGGTTTAATTTAATTGTGCACATATAATATAACTAACTGAAAGTTTATAATGCGAAATCATATTTTGAAATATTGCTGACGTTAAGTTTAATTGTTAAAATAGTTATACTTTTTTTCCGAAGCGTTCGTGTCCGGAGTTGATTTTTTCCTAATATCTATTGGGAAGTGTAGGCTTAGTGTTGTGGTCATCATGATGCCAACAGTCAACTTCGATTTGTCTAAATTTATAACGTATGTCGTGGGCGCATGGTTAGGTATAAATGTTAAAGTATAAATACTGGAAAAAAACGATTTACCTGTCCTAAACGTCAAAGCAATTAAGCTTGCTACTATATTACAGCGCTGTAAAGCGAACTCTGTGTCAGGTGGGCGTAACAGCAGGTTACCTGCCATGGGTGGGCTCTGCAAACAGCTCGGTACAATGCACTTCAGTCCACACAGTTCGCTGCAGCGTATATCAAGAGACCAACTTCTCCCAGAAGTCCCAGACCATTGTTCAATATTTGTTTAGGAACTTCAGTAAAACGGAGCCTTTTAGCAACTTAATATTTGTAGTGCTTCATTTGCAACCTACTAATTAACTTTGGATTACTATTTGTACCATAAAACGTTTATAAAAGATAATTACAAGCAAGCCGGTGTCATAATGCATATGCAACACAAATTGTTCATATTTTAAGCGGAAAAGTAATCTTTGCGAACTAAACCTGGTTTTTTTCAACTCATATAGTTTTCTGTGTTATCTAGACTGAAAATAACACGAAATTATGTATGTCAAATAGAAAAATCCAATTTTCGTGCCATGGGTGGACTCGGAAAATAGTACGGCACAATGCACTTGCAGTCCACACGTCCGCTGCAGCGTACAATAGACCAACTTCTCCCATACACCATTGTACAATATTGGTTAAATAATTCCAGCGTAAAGTACCTTATATATATGTGGGATCGTTGAAGAAGAGAATGGTCGAATTAACACTTAAAACTTTAATAAATCTGATAAGCCTCTTACACCGTTTACATCGTTTGACAGACTCACTTTTTCTTAAATGTTGCCATTATCCAGGATAACGTAAAAAATGAACATGAAAAAATAAACTTTCTCCCACACGGCTGTCCTGATTATTCATCTGACTCAGATGAACATCCATCTATATCTACGCCGGCCCACGGCTTCATCATATCAGCTGAGGTTGTGGTATTAATTGGGCCTTCACAATCGCCAACTTTCTTAACAGCATATCTTTCATGATGCTTTTTGGCTGTGACCGCATAAGGTCCTAGATACTTAGGATATAATTTACTCCCTTGAGTAAATTGCGTTCGTTTAATGGCAACTAAGTCTCCAACCTTGTATTCGGTAGCCTTTTGCCTCTTTTGCTTTAATTCTCAATTCATTTCTATGCTCATTATAACTCTCGATTTCTTCTTCTTCTATCATTTTCAGAATTTCTTCATTTCCGTCTTTCATCTTTATTCCTAAAAGTAACTCAAATGGACTCATTCCAATACTTCTTTGCCATGTACTATTGAGACAACGTTGCACTCCGGAAACATGTTTATACCATTTCGTCGGATCATCAGCGCTTGATTTACTTAAGACATTTATTATGATCTGATGGATTCTTTCCACTTGTCCGTTTCCGCGCGGCTGTCCTGTAGTAATCGTGTAATGAGTTATGCCTTCACTTTCACAATAGTCTGAAAAGTCTTTAGAGGTGAATGCAGCGTTACGATCGGAGATAATTCGTTGTGGGGAACCAAAGGTTTGTTGTTGTGCCTTCAACTTATCTAATGTTTCATCTGTAGACAAGGATTTGGTAGGGTAGATCCAAGTGAACTTAGTGAAGCCATCAACTATCGTAAAAATGTATTTGTAGTTCTTATTAGTAGAAGTCAATGGACCAAGATGGTCAATATGATACGTCGACAACGGGGTATCACCTTTATCTAGCGGATGTAAGTATCCTTCTTTTTTCCCACTCTTTTGTGAAATCAGAATGCATTCTACGCAATTGTCTATGACTTTTTTAATCTTTTCTTTTAAATTTTCGATGTAGTATTCTCTGCTGACAAGTTCTTCAGTCTTTCTAATTCCAAAATGTCCATAACAATGCTTTTTTCTTATTACTTTGTTTTGCATTTTCTTCGGAACTACTATAAGCCTCGTACCATCTTTTTCTTTTCACAGTATCTCTCTTTCCATGACGTAGTCTTGAAAGGGTTCTTTTTCTAATATTTTCTTTAACAGGCTGATATGGGAGTCTTCATCTTGTGCTCTCTTCAGGCGAGCGGCAGCCTCGGTAAGTATCATGCAGATAGGATTTCGGCTTAGTGCGTCAGCGTGTTTAAGTCTTGATCCTGCTCTGTGTTCTATTTCATAATTATACTCTTCCAGAAGCAGTGCCCAGCGAGCGACACGTGGAGGTAAATCTTTCTTTTGTAGGGTTTTAGTAAGAGCAGAGCAATCCGTTACAATTTTAAAACGTATGCCCAATAGGTAAACACGGAACTTCTTGACAGCTTCAGCAATCGCTAATATTTCCAAGTAATAGCTATGATATTTCTTCTCAGCAGGTGTCGTCTTTTTGCTCATATAATAAATTGGATGTAACTGGTTATCTGCAGGATTTTTCTGTAACAGAACAGCTCCATAACCTTCTGCACTGGCGTCTGTGTGCAATTCTGTTGCTAGCTCTGGATCGTAAATTCGTAACACAGGTAAGCTACACAATATTTCTTTTAACTTATTGAAAGCCATTTCGCATTCTTCATCAAAATTGAATTCAGCATCTTTCTTAAGTAAATTGGTTAGTGGTCTTGCAATAATAGAATAATTTTTAATAAATTTTCGAAAGTATCCAGTTAGTCCTAAAAATGATTGTAAAGACTTGATGTTATGAGGTGTTTTAAATTTAGATACGGCGTAAATCTTTTCTTTGGATGGGCGCAGTTCATTATATTTGATTATATAGCCTAAATATTCTATTTCCCTCTTCATAAAGTGACATTTTTCCCAATTAAATAAGAGCCCATACTCCCTAGATCTTTGGAATACTTTTATCAATTTCTTCAATCCTTCTTCTTCTGATTCAGCCGGCAAAATCAGATCATCCAAATAGGCCAAAACAGTACCGTCAGAAATAAGGTCTTGGAATACGTGGTTGACATATCTTTGGAATACCGATGGCGCCGTACAAAGACCAAACGGCATCCGCATAAATTCGTATTGTCCTCGCGGTGTTACAAAGGACGTATACCTTCTGCTTTCTTCGTGTACTTTTACGTGCATAAATCCGTTTTTTAAATCCAAGGTCGTAAAAACTTTTGCACCTTTCAGTCTGTCAATCTGATCTTCTATAAGGGGTAGTGGAAATCTGTCTTTTACCATTTTCTTGTTTAGCTTTCTGTAATCTATGCATAGTCTATATGAACCATTTTTCTTTTTCGCTAGTACTGTAGGGCTTGCATAATCTGATTTACTAGGTCGTATTATCTTTCGTTCCAGCCATTCTTTTATTTGATCATCAACAACTTTCATTTCCAGGGGTGACAAGCGACGCGGACTTTGATGGATCGGATCTTCATCGGTAAGTATTATTTTCATCTCAATATTACTTTCCTTCTTTTGATCATCGGGTTTATATCCTTCAACTAGCTTTGTAATCATCTTTGCAATGTCTTTATCTTCAAGGTAATGTTCATCACAAATATTATTCTTCCCTTCTGCCAGTAGTGTCAGGTGAGTTATCTTTTCGAGATAAATACCATCAGCTGTAAAATTGATTTCAAAATCTTTAAGGATAGGATTTCCAAGTATAACATTTACCGGTATAGCATAGTCTTGTACCACGTGGAATTCAATATCAGCATAGTAATCATCAATTATAATCTTAGTTTTCAGGAGTCCTTCAGTACGAAGTTCTTGTCCAGCAATTCCAGTTAGATGTATTGATGTTTCCTTGTCATAGCTATCATTATATGTCATGAATTTTCGAACTTCAGACAACTTAATCAAATTAACATCACTTCCAGTATCAAGTAATGCTTTCATTTCAATGTTATTTATTTTTATCTTCTTATATGGAGTCTTTGAATCTTTGTCTTCTTTATCAATCTTTATGTTAAGTTCATCCATTTGAATATTCAATGTCTTTTTACCTTTGTTACATTCAATTCCTTTGTGCCCAAATTCGTTGCATTTGAAGCACTTAATTCCTTTAGTACATGCCGGGGATTGATGATCTAAGTCACCGCATTTAAAACATCGTTTTATTTTATTATTTCTTGCATGTGGAGTAGTAGAGGTACTTGGTCGAGTCTGAGTTTTCTCCTTAATACTTTTGTAAATATCTAATTTCGTTCGAAATTCCTTAAGGTTGGTCGCTCCATACAAAATAGATTTATTGGATTCACTATCCTGGATGCCATCAATAACATATTCCATAAGTGCTGCGTTTTCAACGTTTCCATGTAGTGCACATTCTTTCATATGGAGGAAATATTGTTGATAGGTTTCGTTTTTCCCCATTTTACGGGAACTAAGCATCTTGTGAATGGCGGCACTATTCAATTTAGAACCAAATTCTTCTTCAAGTTCATGTTTTAAAATCTTAAAATCTTTTACACCTCCAAGCGATCGTAGAAACAGTCTTGCAGTTCCTGTAAGAAGTCTTTTCGCGTATATCAGTTTTTCTATGTCAGTCCAGTTCATTAATTGAGCCGTTTCTTCGAACTCATCAAACCATGTTGAAATCGGGTAAGTATCGTCACCACTAAATGACGTCATCGACTTCTCCACATCTCCAAACGAGATGGACGGTGTTTCACGAGATTCGCGCTTTTCTCCCTCTTTACAAATATCTTTCTTCGGCGGCATCTTAAAATGTTAATCTTCAATTATAAAGAACTTCTTAAGTCTTGATTAGTCCTTAAATCTTCTCAAGATTATTAAATAAGCATCTTCATATCAATAATCTTTAGTCGTAAAGTCCGTTAATCATAGTTACGTCTTGAAATAATCTTAGTCTTCTACATAGGTACCTCGTAAATAATAAAAATATTGACGTCACAAACAACGTCCCGTAGCAAATCAAATCAAATCAAATCAAATGTTTTATTTGCAAGAATACAGTAAATACATCAGGTGATAATGATAGAATGAGTCCAATGCATTCAGCCTAATACTAGCGTGCAAATATACATATTACAATAATAATTATTAATATTAATGAAAATTTAATTTATTATATTTTATCTTTAAATTCCAGAAATTCTTTAACAGTGTAAAAACTGTGGTGTAATAACCATCTAATAACCAACCACCAGCATTCGTTTTAATGTAGTCTATAATAACCGGGCGTCTCAGCCGTCAGCAACTACGTCCCGTAGCATTCGGTGCGACGCGGTGCGCGTTCATAGTATTGAAATGACTTGCCGGTTTTTGTTGTTTGATTTCTTCGTAAATTTTGATAATTCTTCCACACTATTACTTCTCTGGATCCCGGACGAGCCCCCAGAATAGTTGTGGGATCGTTGAAGAAGAGAATGGTCGAATTAACACTTAAAACTTTAATAAATCTGATAAGCCTCTTACACCGTTTACATCGTTTGACAGACTCACTTTTTCTTAAATGTTGCCATTATCCAGGATAACGTAAAAAATGAACATGAAAAAATAAACTTTCTCCCACATATATATAATATTAAACGAAGTGCCTTGCAATGTAACACAGCCATCAAAATTAGTATGAGCTTGAGATTTACGTTTGTACCTTAA
Organism: Udea olivalis; assembly: GCA_947369235.1. Taxonomy (NCBI): domain Eukaryota; kingdom Metazoa; phylum Arthropoda; class Insecta; order Lepidoptera; family Crambidae; genus Udea; species Udea olivalis. The sequence goes on along the minus strand of OX376341.1, from coordinate 9,100,990 downwards.
GACGTTCATAAACGTATGAGCGAATTTGTATACATCACATATTGGAGAATCATTCATGCTTACTTAAGGATATTCTCATTTATACTTCATAAATAGAAAATAATCTTCATATATAAAAGATTAAATGAATTAAATTTCCAATCTTATATCTTCTTTATGTCACTTTAAGCGTAAAAATAGCACGACAAAGTTAGGAGTTCATTAAATATGTAGCAAAGCTGTCCCGATCGGCAGAGTTTCAGGGTCAACGTCTACACGTGTAATATCCTAACAAAGTGGTCTCGTGAAGCAGAGGTTTGTTATCCGCTAAATTCAGCGCTGCAGTAAAGCGCTGCAGATTTAGTCTTCAGTTACGAGACAATGAGGCTGCTACAGCTCAGCGCTGAACGAATGGCCAGTGGTAGCATACATAATGTGCTCGGACAAAGCAAGATTTATTCGAGGTGCCACAAGATCTGGCGCATACCCCCTACTCCGGAAGGCAAGACGAATTGTGTACACGTCTGTACTTAGTAAGCCATATATCTGTCGGTTATCTCACTCGCCGCTTCCCCTAGTTAATGACGTAGTATCATGCACTGTAAACGTGAACCTCTGGGATTGTTCGGGACATAAAGAGGATTGGCTTGCTAAGAGTTAACTGTAAATGTTTATGTCACCGATGTAAAACTATGGGTTTTGAAAAACCCAAATACTTTAAAATGGAAATTATTCCTGAATAATACATAAAAAAAAACTGCTTGCCTTTTGTTGAAAAACAAAAGGTTTTGAATCTACGTTGTGTTTATATGCACTATGTATGTAGACGGTACACTTGATCATTTAAAGCTAGACATAATGAAATTTTTTACACCATGAAGCGTTTAAAATAAAGTGACCCAGACAGTTTTTCGTTAACAAAGTTTACAAAAGCCCTTGAATTGGGAATTGGGACATTTATTATTAAACTTGAAAGAACTCGCCGTTGAACCTTCTATATCTATACGTAGGCGGAGCTGAGTTATTTGCGAAAGCGTTACTCGCCGTCCCTGGTCCTATCTCTAGGCAATTTCACTGAATAAGATTAACCGAATATTTTACTATCAAACTCAATATTAGATTAGAATAACTTAAACGTACTCAAACACTTACGGCTTATCTTTGATCTCGCTTATTTGATCCCATCTTTTGAGTCAATCGTTTAGGACTGTGCATAAAGTCTTTTCTTTGGTAAACTGTGTATAACAGTTACAGATAAATTTACTTTCGTTCAAATTTGTAAAAAAAAATATGTCAGTTGTAAGGGTAAATCCAAATCCAGTTAAAAAATATGCATACGTTCCCATACTTGAAAAATGGTGATACCGTGTTTCACAGACAGAAATTTCACAGAATTTAGTTTTACAGAAAATATTTCATAGAATATTTCAGTCCATGTATTTTCTATTGATTCAACGACTATTCACTTCAAAGAATATTCAGTCCACATATATTCATTTTGAATATTATTGTTTCACCGACTATTTGCTTTACAGTAACATACGAGGGGCATGCCAAAAGAAGTTAGATACTCTTTACTCATTTGATTGACACTGGCAAGTTACATATAGGCTGGTTGTTTATTGCTATATTCGATAATAGATCACACATTTTTTATTTATCTTTATTTGAATGATCATCATTTTACCGAGAATCTAGCGGGAATTCGCTGGCAGCAATGGAGCTCAGACCACGTGATTTTCGCGCTATGATTTATTATGACTATAAAAAAGGTTTAAAGCCTCAATAATGTTTTGTACTTTTGGCTACTTCTTTTGGTGAGTCTGCTTGTTCATGAGCAACAGTATTTATTTGGTTTGCTGAATTTAAAAGAGGACGGGGATGTCTCAAAGATGACAAGAAACAAGACAGGTCGGCCGCCAACCGCCGTCACACAAGAAAACGTTCGTGCAGTCGAAAAACTTATAAAGCAGCAATGCAAACCATAATTCACAACCACCTTTCTCTCCGTTAACGGTGTTCCAGATGGGTTCCGCACAATTACCGATGATCAGAAAGACCGTCGGGTAGATTGGTGCCTATTTATGACAGATAAATTCGACGGTGGCGAGAAAAAAAACGTGTATGATATACTGACTCGAAACAGAGCGACAGTGATGAACCAACTCAAACGAAATGTCGCCGTGCACGAACCACACAGAGACAAATGGCCGCCTCGCATTTCTGCAAAACGGGTCACATTGCTACTGTAGTGCTAGAGGATCAAAGAACGGTGAACCCTGAATGGTATGTGACAGTTTGTGCTCCAACAGTAATATCAGCTTGGTGTGACTAACGACCGAAGTCAAGAATCCAGCATGCGGCGACACCACCACGACAATGCGGCGCTGCACACGTCTGCCAGAACACTTAACTGTTTTAATTTAAAAAATGTGTTAATCCTTCCTCACCCACCATATTCACCTAACCTAGCGCCTCGTGATTTTTACCTGTTTCTAAAAATTAAAGAAAAACTAAAGGTTCCGGTTTGAAAGCAAAGAAGATGCACTGGCTGCCTATAATTTCGAGATTTCTGGGGTATCTAAAGAAGAGTGGTCATAGGTATTTTCCAATTGGTTCAAACGGATGGAAAAGTGTATGTGTAAGTGTAAGTGTATGTGTACGTGCTCAGGGTAAATACTTCGAAAATATACTTGTAATAAATAATATTTTTTATGATTTTTGAGTATCTATTTTTTTTATATTGCCCGTCAAGATGACCTCACTCCACCTGATGGAAAGCGGTCGTGAGGTCCAGATATGAGGTTGACAAGCCCAGTCATTCAAACGAATCACTGGGCTGGCCATTTTCACCTTGAAGGCATGCCCCATGTAATTCGAATAAAAACGGGGTTTCATTAGAAAAAACGGAGCGGTGAGTCCGCTCGTGACCACAGTGACATGCAATTGTCGCCGAAACGTCGACAAGAATAGGTAAAATTATTTACCGTAATTTTGTTTCGTTGCAAAACCCGTTTTTATAAGAATTAGTTAAAATGCAACAAGAAAGTTTAAAATGTTATGCCCCTCGTACTTTCATCATCTCATCCGTGCGGTCTATCCCGGTTGTTAACCCACGCTGGTGTGGTCGGTCCCGTGGTCCGCCTTTCTTATTTTCTTGGCCTACTTCGCGCGGTCTTGTGTATCCTCAGTGGTGAGTCTGTTGGCACGCATGTCACCCTTGACGACGTCGAGCCACCGCTTCTTGGGTCGACCTTTCCTGCCTTTACCCGGCGGAGGCGGCATGGCCACACATGAGTTACTCACGTAGTTTGCCGATCTCCGTGTGACATTACCATACCAACGAAGGCGGCACTCCTGCGGCTTGTCTGCGATGTCACGAACACGAAGGCTACCGCTGATGTAGGTGTATCGGACGCGATCTTTTCGTGAGACTCACCACATCCACCGCAACACCTTCATTTCCGTGACGCGCAGCTCCTGCTCTTGCTCGCTCTAGGAACGGCCATGTTTCACTGCCGTATAAAAGAACAGGCCTAATGATGGTTACCGTCTTCCTCGGGATCGCAAACCGAAACACACGCAGGCCCCCCCGCGTGCGCTTCGCGACCCCAAGGGCCCTTTTAGTCGCCTCTTACGACAGGCAGGGATGCCTCGGTAGTATTCTTCTCCCCTAACCGCAGGTATTAGGCACCACCATCCCGGCGGCCTCGCCTCCGACGTCGGGCGGGATTGTCCAGCTCGCGCTGGCGCTCGGCACTCTCCTTCTGCGACACGACGGCATCGCAGAAGAAGAGCACCGCATCCCACGAGCTCGCGCTCGCCACCATGGCAGAAACCACGGATAGCAGCGAGAGGTCGCTTTTTTTTCGTACAAATGACGTAAGTGGTCCCGTCTGGCTCTGGCTACAGCTTGTTTAGAGGCACGTTAAGCATCCCTGTACGCGGCGCAATCTTCAGGAGATTTGGACGCTTACCACACTTTGAAGAGGGCTTTCTTTACCCTGATCTCTCTCTGGACTGCTTCGTTCCATCATCAGGTCTCTTTGTCAAGCCTAAGTCCACCCCGAGACACACCCAAGAACACCCTCGCCGCCTTGGTGATAGCTGCCTGACACCTATCCCAGAGCTGTTGCCCGGACTCACCATCCGCTACGATGCACAGGTGCAGGGACAGTGACAGCAAAGTCATGGGATCTGGCTCCTTCAAGCAGCTACCACCTGGATCGGGGCGGGCAGCGCTCTCGCTATTTGCCTCGAGGCTTCACTCGCAGGTCCATCACAAGTAGACGGTGTTGAGCAGTAAGACTCTCCGGGTATGACCTTACAGGTCGATTACCGATCTGGGCTCTCCTGGTGAGGTAGCAGTTGATCTGGATAGCGCTCCTACCGCTCTTTAAGGTGGTCAGATGGTCGGAATTCTTTTTGAAGAACGTGTTCACGACGGCCAAGTCAGCAGCCACACACGTCCGGAGAATCTCTTCGCCTTCAGCGACTGCCAAACCCAAAACCACCGTGAACACGCCCGTATTCCTCACACTGCTTATCCACATGACCGTTTAGATCGCTACCCACAACGTTGCCTCAGTAGCATACTTCACATCTTACAATTAATTTCATTTCATAATTATTTACCAAATTATCGCTGCGTTCCTTTGCAATCAAATCATCACGCTACGTTCTCATCCCCGCAGTTTGTAGATTTTTTAAAGTAATATTGTAAGTTCGGTGTTGTTCACTTCAGTATTTTTTTTAAATAAGGGACATTAGTTTAGGAAGCTTCTATTGGTTAGGTTAGAACTGTGACCACATCGCACGAGCCGATCATCATCATCATCGTCTAGTACACATAGAAGCTATACTTTAAATTGATGTCAACTTACATATTTTATATAGTTCTATGTGTAGATGAAACAAATACAACACAAGATTTTAAGGTAACTGCCAACTATGATGACAATGATGTAACACTTCCTTAATATTAATTTGAGCTTGAGATTCGTGTTTGTCTTTGTACCTAAAGATGTTCTTAAACATGTAAGCGATTTTGCATTCAATAGTAGTGGTAGGTAGCAGTAGTTATCTCTCTCTTCAGTCGTTTCCCTCAATGCTGAGGATCGTGATTCCTTCTGATTTTGTCTATCAGCTGCTTCCATGGGTTGCTGTCCGTTGCTTGCTGTAGGGCAGCACTGACCGGGATCGCCAGTTGCTGCGACACCTGGTCTGCCCATCGCCTGGGACTTCGACCCCTAGGTCTTTTACCTTCAACTTTTCCCGTCACTATCAGGCGTTCCAAATTAAGCAGTTTATTTACTGGTAATAGCCTATATATAAATGCTGTCCCATTGCTGGGCAAAGGCCTCCATAAAGTAAATCAAGTCATCGCTACAATTGATGGGTATTGGCTTAATCACCACGCTTGCCAAATGAGGATTGGTAATCACAAACCTATAATTCGAAAACTCTAGAAACACACCTTGAGCGAACTGAGGTTTGAACCCGTAACATCCGGAGTTCAAGCCAAGTTTTATTACCGTTCGATCACAGAGGCGTAGAAAAAATAATCACGAAATGATAGCAAATCATTTTTTATGAATTGTTATGATAAAGAAATAAAAACTGAACAAGTAACTGCCAACTACGAGTTTAATGAACAAAGTGGCTTTAGTAACCCTCTTGAAAATAAATTAAGTCACCTAGTATAAACTTCAACGCTATACAATAACACCAAATCGAAGTATCGCAATTCGTTAAAAGTTAACGACGTGTTGAATATCTATAGTCTTGCTTTGCTCCTGCAACTCGTAGCCGGTAACATTTCAACTTGGCAGGGCGAACTAAGCTAATTTTGCTGGAATGGCTGCGTGCGCTGACATTTATTGGCTACAAGCGCAGTGGCAGAAGTGTCGGAGAGCCTAAAGAACGTCAACACATTCCTAACTAGATTACGTTGGGGCTCTTCTTGTGGTGTACAGAGGTGTTTACACCAACCTTTACAAAAACATTGCAAAATGGGGCTTATGTGTGCAGCATAAGTTGCCCCTATGTAAAGGTTGATGTGAACGCCTCTGTACGTAGTGTGGCAATTTCTGTCAAAGCCAGTTAAACTGTCAAAAGCACCGAAGCACATGAGTACACTATCAGAACAGAGACAGAGCTTCAACAGCGTTGTTACCCCGTATTTCAACCATGAGTTTATTTCTGTCGAAGTCAGTTAAACTGTCACAAGCACCGAAGCACATGAGTACACTATCAGAACAGAGACAATGCTTCAACAGCGCTGTGACCCTGTATTTCTACCATGAGTTTATTTCTGTCGAAGCCAGTTAAACTGTCAAAAGCACCGAAGCACATGAGTACACTATCAGAACAGAGACAGAGCTTCAACAGCGTTGTTACCCCGTATTTCTACCATGAGTTTATTTCTGTCGAAGCCAGTTAAACTGTCACAAGCACCGAGGCACATGAGTACACTATCAGAACAGAGACAAAGCTTCAACAGCGCTGTGACCCTGTTTTTCTACCCTGAGTTTATTTCTGTCGAAGCCAGTTAAACTGTCACAAGCACCGAAGCACATGAGTACACTATCAGAACAGAGACAAAGCTTCAACAGCGCTGTGACCCTGTATTTCTACCATGAGTTTACACCGGTTTGACGCTTTGTATGAGATCCCGGCACAGCGCCCCTAGTGATTAGAAGTGGAACCAGAAATGGCATACAAATTTCTGAAGTCAACTATCGTACCTTACGTGACAAAAACTAGTGGTAAGCATACTGATCACTAGCCGAGCGGGTATAAACCGATTCCTCCCTACGCGGTGAAACCACCAGTGTTTGCGACACAAGTGTAGAAATGTCACCTGTCACTGCGGCGGTTGAAGCTTTGTCCGTTTATTTATTCATGTAACCCAAGGGCCTTGACATAGCATTAGTCACTAATTAGTCACTAATCAGTCACTAACTAGCAGGTATCACTGACCGGTTAAACGAAACATAAAGTAAGAATTTACGTTAAAAAATATGACAAAAATTAACAAATAACATAACATACCATCAAGACTTTATCTCAAACAGGGTAGTCAGAGGCAAGTGACTGTTGCCGTCATGATGAACGGAACACTCAGAAGCTCACTTTTCACCAATGGTATTAGAACCCAACGTGGTAGGAGGTGAGCCTTCCGCCGCTAACTGTTTTGGTTTTTATCGATGTTTTCCATCACCGAAGAGTTAGTCGGAAATTAAACAATGAACACAAAGATTTTGGTTCTGGCCAGATTTGAACTCGGGACCACACGATCCGCGATCCCAGTTGTAGTGCTTAACTACTAGGCCACGACGCTTTCAACAAATAACAACTGCAATTTACATTAATTTCCAAAACCAGTGAAACTAACCAGCTGTGCATTCCCTGGAACATTTTCCTTTGTTAAGCCATTGTCACATATTAGGCCTAAGGTGTTGCGAAAGGATTTTTTTAACTATATACGAGTCTAGGGGACACATACAGGCCGTCCCAAAAAAACGTGTCAAGCGTAAGCCCACTAGGGCTTACCCGAATCGCCCCATGTCCGTTCCGCGATTTTTAGTAGTTTTCGAGACACGATTTTTTTATCATTAGAAGGTAAATAATTTTTGAATAGCTGGGCTATTCAACAATTGCCAAAAAATACATAACTGAAAAACTACTAAAAATATACTCACATGAGGGATTTAGGTATATGAATATTTGCCAGACAGGTAAATGGTGATGTTCTGTCTTTGGACTTTCGTTTATCACGATTGTTTGGAACATCGTGAATAACGCAAAAATAAGGTTTTAATATATCGTCAACTTGTATCTTGTAACTTGTACTTCGATGTATCGTAACTTCAGCCCGATATCCTTCCTGACTGCTGTCAGAATAGCCAAACAAAGCAATTTATAATATATGTGAAAAAAACAAATCTTTTTCGGCACGAGCGTCACTTAGCACTTAAAGTTCGAATGACAACGACAACCATAAAGACAAGACGGCTTAAAAATGAACTCGTAAGGACAAACCGAGCTAATTTCGCTGAGCGGTTGATGCGGCGACAGCGACTCGACATTTATTGCCTGCGACCCCGTGACGTCACACGGCCGACAGAGACTGACGATCGCGCCAAATGCGAAACGGGACTTATTGGTGACAATTTTTCAACGTCACCCGATGTACGCTTAATATGGATCCCATTCTCATTTAACTTTCAGACACTACATCGAGCGGTCAGTGAACTTCATAGTTGGATAGATTCTCACTGTAAAGCTCTTAATCGTGTTTCAAGCTATAAAAATCATTATAACCAGACATTTTTTTTGTTGTGTGGCCATTAACTTAATATTGTGCATACAATAGCAATGTATTTTTTAGCAGTTTCTTATTTCAGTTGAAAGTTAATAATTTTTTAAAAAACCGAAAACTTATACCAGTTTGAAATGTATTATTCGACTTCCTTTTGTAAAATACGTTTGAAATATTTTTATCAACAATGGCAAGCCAGATTCGATTCGATTCTTTTATTAATTTATAAAATATACCTACGATAACGGTTATTCGGATTATAGCGATGGTCTTCTACTAGAACTAAAAAAGAAAAGTGTTTTTTCTTCACAATAAGGATTCCTTTTTATCAGAACTATCTGTTAGCTGTGAGTTACTAGAGACTCTCGACTTAACTGAACTTAAATCTTACATTTTCATTAATCTTACTCAAAGTTATTGTTATTCGATTCCAAGTGAAACCTAATTCATGAGAAATAAAGTTCTTTGAACCTAAGAATTCCGAAAAACCATCTTAAAAAGCCTCGAATTTCGGAGATTTAGGAAAAACTGCCAAAGCACAATCAAAATTGATCTCCATTGAGAATGGCCTAAAGTTCAAGCTATGAAAGACTATCTTGGGGGTAATGCAGCTTCTTCACTTTTGCATATTCTTGAGGAAGATTGCTTAAAGGTGTAACTTCAGAACAGCCAGTAATTAAACTTTAAATAGCAGCTAAGTGCAGACTCAGCTCAAAGGCTGAATCTCCTTACAGTTTTCAGTTATGGAGATTTTGTTTATTAATATATGATAGCAGTTTATTTATTTATTTATTTATTCTTTATTGCACAAAGAAAAATTACAATTGGCGGACTTAATGCCTAATGGCATTCTCTACCAGTCAACCACTGGACGAAGCAGAAATCGTGTTGGCGGTGTCTCATAAAACCGGAAATAAAATATACTATTAATACAAAAAAACATACTTATACCAAAATTATACATATTACACATACATAATCATAATACATAAATTCGATTAGTCTGTTGGCGAAATAGGTGGAGTTATTTCCGGTAGCACTAAAACTCGTGGCTTCGATTCCCACCGGCAACTCTTAATGAAGCCACCTTTTATTTCCTTCCATCTACGACAATCGGTGGTTGTTAGATGTTAAGAGAAGGAGGAGTATTGAATAAATTTGGGTTAATACTTCATTACTCTTCAAGTTTGTATTTGTGAAACACACTCTGACGCTGAAACTTTGCTTCGATTAGTGCCAGATGAGATTGGTGTAAGCTGTGTAATAAAAAAATGCAATGAAAATCTTATCGTATAGCATAAACGTCTTTAAATATTTTGCTTTGCAAAAGCGCTTGACGAAAGACTGTATGATGTAACAATTACAAAACAGCGACTCCGGTCGCTCAGGTTCAGTACCAGAAATGGTGTGATGTGAATATTATCCTATCATCATCATCATGACCTGCGAATCTGATCTGATCAGAAAAGCAATATACATAGAACACAGGATCCCTAAAATCTCCATTAATTCTGAAAAGTTATAAGAGACTTGATATTGCCAATAAAAATGACCGTTATGCGTTCCTACCGAAGAAAACGGAATAAGGGTGTCCTACAGCAACGTATAAATTGGGCCGGATTCGCGGCAGAAAGCAGTAATTAAACTGTAAATTACCGCTAAGTGCGGGCCTGGCGAAGGTCGTATCGGGTCTTGGGAGAATACCAATGAACCCGGGGCTGTAATCAAATATTTATACCGCTTTCAGAGCAAGGGTCAGTACGACACTCACAAGTTTATTTCTGTAGTATCACCAGTTTCTCATTCTAAGGAGATCAAGGAAATTCCTTATGCGTTTGAAGAGCATCATGAGAATTGCACAGTAGTGATTAATTTTCCTTAAACTTAATCAGTAATTACAACCACTGTAACTAAAGGTCTGTTAAGTAAGCCACATATTGAAACCTTCAGAGAGAATAAGATAAACAGTACATTACAGTACAGAGAGCGTCGTGGTCTAGTGGTACAGTACCCGAACTCAGATCGTGGATCGTGTGGTCCCGAGTTGAAATCTGGCCGGAACCAAAATATTTGTGTTTATTGTTAAATAATCGACTAACTCTCCGGTGACGGAAAACATCGATAACAAACCAAATCAACCGGATAACGGCAGAATGCTCACCACCTACCACGTTGGGTTCTAATACCATTGGTGAAAAGGGGGTTTTTGAGTGTTCGTCGTTCACCATGACGGCAAAGTCACTTGCCTCTGACTACCCCGCTTGGGATAAAGTCGTGATGGTATGTACGTTAGTAAAAAAAGTATTGTAAGTTGGACCTCCGTCCTTACAAAGTATTCATGAACAAGGGTACACCCTTAACCGCTAAGGTTTTATTGATACTAATATTATAAAAAGTAAAAATTTGATTGTTTGTTCGTAATAAATAGGCCCCGAAACTACTGGACTGATTTTAAAAATCCTTTACTATTATAAAGCTACATTATCAGCGAGTGATATAGGCTCTTTTTTATTATTTATTCTATATTTTGACGGGAGAAACAGGCTGCGCGCGCGAAGCCGCTGACGGACTGCTAGTCTTTTAATAAACCTTGAAATTCTCTTCTTCACCGTGCAAAGATACAGATCGAAAAGAAAAATCTAGGGAAGCTTTTAAATAACTTTAAAATAAAAAACTGTCAACGATTTAACAGCAGTCAGAAATACATGTCGATGCGTTCAATTTATGTCATGAATATTTTAGCAAAACGTCTAAACTTCAAGTTGAATGGCAGACAAGGGCCATTAGAAAACATGCAGTATACGCCATAGGTTTTAATTAATTGTTTTGATAAATGATGGCGGAGCGAATATGAAAACAAAATGAAATATTTCGGTTTTGACCTTTACCATTTGGACGAATCCGTCGGGTCAATGGTATGACGAGGGATGTCATGGTGATAAATCTGCTTGCTTAAGCTTGTTTTGTATGCGTTATTTTTGTGATTATCTTTTTGAGTATGTTTAGAAATATCTAATAATGTTTATCAGTTACTGAGGCCGAGATCTATAGAGCTTGCTTAGCTTAAGCTTAAAATAATAATAAGATAAGATTTATTTTTACACATAAAAATAAAACATACATAGTACACCTAGGATCTAGATCTAGCGCATTACACTATTTACGTGTGAACTGGAGCCTAAACTAGGGTGGCCCTGTATTTCAGGACTCCAGGTCTCACCGTCTCGATCGACGAGTGTGGACACTTGCATGCTGTACAGTGTGTGCGTGATGTGTAGTGTGTGGTGAGTGATATGCAGTGTGAGGTGTGGTGTGAGGTGGGTGATGGGTGAAGCGTGATATGTGGTGTGTGGTGCATGGTGTGAGGTGTGTGGTGAATGAAGGGGTGTCTGGTGTGAGTGTAATTACTGCATGTCCTGCGTGTATGGTGGGTAAGTGATGTTACTTGTTTCTGTGAGTGTGACTTTTAAAGCAAAGTAAGTATTAAGGATTCTGTGTCAGTGTAATTCATTTTTAGTAGCCATTTTTGAATAAGTGACTTACATTCATATCTTGTTCTTTGGTAGATGTTCAATACTCTCTACTTCACTTACTACTTAGACTTCACTAAGACTTTGAACAGCTGTATCTATATTATATCAGTAACTTTTTATCATTTTTTTTTGTCTTAGTTAAACATTAAATTAAATATTCGTTAGTTATGATTATAACAGTACTTAATAAGTGAGATAATAACTAATGTGTAATGTCTGTGCTTAGCTAAGTAACGACTATAGATCTCGGCCTGCGACTCATAGGAGCTCCTTTTTGCAATAGTATTATACAAGTTCTTGTCGTCCTCCGTATGAGTTCTGCTTAGTTTGGTGTCAGATTGGTGCAAGGTTTCTCAGATATTTATTTATCTTACTATCTAACTTATTTTGTTAAGGAAACCCGTGTAATAAATTAGATTTTCTGTGTTGTTCGAAGATATGTGTATTCGAAGATTTGTGTGTTATAAGCGGTGTATTTTTCATTAATAAATAGGTGCAATTTAATATTGTCATAAGAAAAGTGAAAACGATGTCTTTCACTATAACTTCCACAGTTTGTTTAGAAATTAGTTAAAATACGAAACATCAATTGTTAATTCTATAGAGACTATGACAATAAGAGAATAACCCTTAGAAACTAAGACTATAAAAACAAACATTACATTTGATTGATGATACCGAAGCCAATTTTGTCAACACTCCGTTGTCTGCGGACAATTATGGTGATACTGATATTCCCAAATATATTAGTAAAGTTGGGACAAGTAAGTGGTCCCACCACGGAACTTTCTTGCCATTTTAACTCGTAAAAGCACGTAACTGCTGCCGTGAATAGATTTTATTAAAATTCCTTGCCCTTGTTTTGCCATTCACGAGCCCGCTTTGGGTGAATCCTTTGTTCTTGAGCCATCCTAAACTCGAACCTTCCCAGATTCTCCCATCGTCATCTTCAATGCAATTTCAGTGTCTCATTCATGGGACCTTTTGTGTCCTTACGAAAACAATGTTTTCACGTGAATCCTATATTTTTTATTTACTACGTCGGAGACTTACAAGCAAGTGAAGCGCCTGATGATAACCAAAACAACATTACGTTATCACCTTTTTAAACCCTTTTTGAAGATCTCTAGACTTTACGCGTGGTGCGGTGATAGAAGGTAGCCATGGGCATCAAATCAAGCAGTCGTCAGAAGAAATTGCGTTGTTTAAGCGGCTCTCCTCAGAATTAACTACCAACGGTTCCAAACCGCTTGTCAGCTTAGGCTTCATACTCGTACAGCAGCAGCCTTTGCCTGAAAGAAAAGGACTGCTTCGCCCTTCAATCAATCATGTTTTTTTTTAAATTTAGATCAAATGAATTTAATTTATGAATTAAACACTTGAAGTTGCACTGTGTGCAACATTAAATTACGCTTTGGAAAAGAAGCATTGAAAAACGAAGCTTTTCAATGCTTCGAATAATATAATGAAGCGACGACACGGTTGTTAGCGAAGTGCGCTGTAGCACGGTTTCTCGCCTCGATTTCCTTAGTGTCCCGGGTTCGATTCCCGTTCGGGTCAATTCAGGAAACGATCTTTTCTGAATTGACTCGGGTCTGGGTGTGCTGTGAGACGCCTCTGGCTCATTTCCTTGTGTGGTACCTCGTAACACAGGGATATTAATCCCTACTTTGAGACGATTACAAGAGGTGTGTTGTCTGGTGCATATTTATTTTTTTATATTTAATTATTATTCATTATAAATAAGTATTTTGAGAACACTCTTGTTGGTTAACTAGACCGCCTTAATTAAACTCAATTATAAAAGGTTTTGACTGTTTAAATAATTTACTCAATTTTGATGATACATAGTATGTGGGAAATGTAAATTACAACACTGGACGTCACCGTTTTAATTAATCTCGCCGTCCGCGGAATAACAACGAATTCAATTTTCTGGTCAAACGAGTCGCCATTTCCAAACGTGCGGCCGGTATGGTTGTAGCATTCCATTTTTTCACCATTCTTCATTTCAATGTGCATTCAATTTATAAACTGCGGGGGAGAGAGAACCAGGACGTTTTAATCGATTTTGGGTTAAGCCCTGAGTGATACTAGTGTGCAATTTTATCGTAACTTCTAGCATACTGTGTACAAGCCACTGGTTCAAAAAGTTTACATCACAGCCCCAGGGGACTTCTGAATCAGAACCTCCCGTTTACCGCCACTTCTCGACCAATTGAATTTTTTTTTAAAACGTTCGTTAAGTGTATTTTTATTTTTTAGCATTTAACAATGCACTTTTTTCTACACAAAGAAAGAAACTATTATATCTATTGTTCGAATCTCGCTTGGGTCCCTAGGATCAGGTAGAATTTTTCTAGTTTTTATCTTTCTGTAAAACGTTTGTTCTTTCCTTTTTTACAGCAAGGGTTCAAAACACTATACGTTTAAAAACACGGAAGAAATTATTTTCAATGGCATCGGTAGATGGCAAAATTTAGAATCTTGGCTAACTTACTTTCGTAGACTCCTGCTAAAAACACCTGTAAAGAAGTTAAGAAAGGCTCACGCAGATTCTTCCTAAAATTATCCTAGAATAATGTATTCAACATAATTCTAAAGCACGCTATAACTTTCTTTTTTCTATTACTCACTAGTCATTTGTTCTCTTCATCTTCACGCATCAGTATTTCGAGAGGCGACGATTGGAAGAATTGCTTTAATTGGCGTCCAAGACATGTCAAACGGATCGGAATGATTCATTATTCTGTGACCTTAATTTGGAACATGGAACCGGACTGTATGTGCGTTCAATCGGGTCCAACACAATAATCGATTCATGATGCTACAATAAAATTTGCCTAAGCCGTTAATAGTATTTTGAATGATTTTAGCAGAAAATAAAAGACCTACTTCACTGGTTTATTCGATTTTCGCCTGTGAAGATATTTTTAGTTGGTCATGTTAATGTGGGTAATTGGGTAATTTTTAGTGGGTCAAAGACCCACGCTACTAATGTGTTTGTTGCTAATTTCAGTGGTAAGGTTGTAATCATGCCTACAATGCCGCAGATCGTAGGATCGATACGATGACTAATATTAATGTTACGAACATTTGTGTTCTTTCCTTGTGAAGACTATCCTAATCACCATCCTGATCAGTAATATGAAAGAAATGATTCTGACCAGATAGCTCTACTACTACTACTTTTGAAAAAAAAAAAAGTTTGAAGTCAGATGGCCAAAGATGAAGATATCCCAGAGATATTTATGTCTGTGTACGGTGTTAAAAGTCGTTCCCAATAATATCTGGTTTCCATCACAAGGGAATAATTCAAAAGGCTCATATCCCTTGCTTCTTTCGGCGGAGAGGTTGTTTTATGACGCCATTGAGAAGAATAATATTTGTTTTGCTGCAAAATTATTATAAAACATTTTCATTCCAACTTCTATCTCAAAGGATAGTGTACATTCGCCCATAGATTGCCGCCTATGAACCAACAGTGATGAAAAATACCTCTTAGGGTTCATAAATACATACACTTTAGTGTCAAAACGTAGTTTATGGACGGACACTTCTGAGAACTCGTTAAATATCAAAAAACTGAAAAATTTTGAGGTTATATTTAATGATATAATGCAAAGATTTATTTACGTCAGTGGGACTAATGTTCTGCAAGCACATATTTTTTTGATCTGCCACTTCTGCCTTTACTATGGAACCACTAGCTGAGCCACAATTCACACAAACTGTTGATGCCATTGCGTTGATCGTAAATCCGTAATTATTGCTGAGTTAGCTATGTGCAGGTTACAAAGTCTTTAAACGGTTGAATCTGAAAGGAGGTAGGTCACTACAAAGAGCCATCAACGTCCGTTTTTAAGCCGAGTTGTAAGAATGAAATTATTAATATAAAAACAATAACACAGCATTGCAAATTGAAAGCGAAAAATACAAGACATTATACAGATGCTGGCATTTTTTTTTGCGTTGTAGTGTCAAGTCAACCAAACGTCATTAACTTCTTTTTTTTTTGGCTTCGCACAAAGCTGATTTGAGCCAATGTTTAATCTGTTTTAAAATAAAAAGTTGATTAAACATCTATCGCATTGACAGTAATGTATTGTTACTCATTTTTATGAGCCTTTGCTTTCATAAATTTTAAAGACTTCAAAAATACTAGAATTCTGTGAGGCTTGTTTTGCTCTAGCTTAATTAAGGTTTGTCAGTTTTTAAATCAGAGACTCGTTTTATTAATTAATATTTTTTCATATTTATATGAAAGTGTAACCATATCTTTTTTTTTCTTTCAGGTACGATTTGAGGAGTTCGAGACAAAAACTGTAACTACAGTAGGTAAATAAACGAATTTACAGTAAAGTAAAAAGTATAGATCGATCAATTCTAAGAACTTAGTTAGTTATGATGTTCAATTGATTCCCAGTATGCCGTTTGAAAAGTTATAAAACGATTTCTCAAAACTGGAATCGAAATGAACTGAAAAGTGTTAAGAACGGCTTCTGATATGAAAGCCCAGTAGAAAATGCAGTCTTAGTTAAAACAGCAACACAGTTACAAAATAATATTATTTTTATTATTATAATTATGCTGGTCTACTAGAGTATGTTAAAAAATTTCAAAAGTATTTCTAGTAGCAGCTTAATGTTATACCTATAAGCTTGTAGAATATTCAATATACTCCAATATCCTATAGTTTCAGTTATTTCCCAAACAATCTCGCAAAATAATATCAGCTTTGAATGAATAGGTAACTTTATTCCGCCTTAGGAATTCATGTTTTCAGCTAAGTCTAGAATCAATGTCTAAATTATGAAAATATTGCGAGCAGTAAGGGTATCACTAGAACAGAATTTATTTCTGAACACGATTTGAAATAAAGATTCGTACAGAACTAATTGTTTTGTAACCTTCAGCGGCAATTTTATTCCAATAATAATAGATCAAGACGATTTACTATTATTGACCATATTAATGTTCATTGACTACTTGAGATCTTTAATAAATATCGTTGTATTACTCACCTGTGGTGGTGGTGGTCCACCATTTTTTTTTGCGTCAGGAAATGCATTTAGGAATTCCCAAAGCCCTGGGTTCGGGACACCTAGGATATGTGGGACTCGGTACTCCAGGGAAAACAGAGACCCCTACCCACTAAAACCTGACAGTGGTCATCTTCGGCGCAGAATGAAAGGGACCCGGGATCCCCAACAAGGGAGAAACTCCTCGCAGGACCCTTCAGTGCGGAAGGAAGCCTGGCAGCCAGCCTCGGGAAGAGCAGTGCACAACGACACAGACCAATGTGTCCGAAGACACGTGTTAACGTCTTTCTCGAGATCGCAAACCGAACACACACGCAGGTCCCCCCGCTTCGCGACCCCAGGGGCCCTTTTAATCGCCTCTTACGACGGGCAGGGATACTTGGGTAGTATTCTACTCCCCTAACCGCTGGGAACGTGGTGGTCCACCATGGGTTAACCTAAATGAACTACGATAGTTAACTGTAGCAGCTTGTCTGACATTTTTAGTTTCAATACTATTCACTACATGCGCTGTACTGTCGTTAAGTGACGATGTCTAGTCTATGGAGCAATTGGTACAGCTTCGTGGATGCACAAAATAGCTATAATGCTTAACTTATTAGACATGTATATTCCCAGGTATTATTATGAGATGCAAGTTGTAGCTTGTCTTCTTAGTCGGGTACTCTTGGAAGGATGGTCGTGGCTGTTGATGCAAAGGGTTGCGGCTCGCCCTCCCCGCTGGATTTTATGGCAGTCGCACGTCGAGTGATGCCTCTCCACTTTTGTCGACTTTGGGCGTTGCGAGCACACTACAAACTTTCTGATAAGGTCAATCCAGCGCGTCGAAAACCAGCCTAGTGTTCTCTTCCCCTCAGTGTGATCTTGTACTACAAGCTTCACCATCAAGTCCTCGTTTCTAAAGATATGCCCAAAGAAATTCCGTATTCGAAACTGCACAATCGACGATAACCTACTGTCGTATATGAAGTTCTTTGAGGTTAGAAAAATTCGAGCGAAACGCCGACCATGGTATTATTAACAGACGTCTCGAACACCACTTCTCCAGCGCGTTGATTTTTGCAGGCGGTCTTGTAGTCTTAGTGACCAGGTTTCGGCTCCATACAGAAAGATTGGAAATACGAGGTACTTCATTAGGCGAACTTTTGTGTTTTGGGTACTATCCTGTCTCTCCAAATCTTTCCAGTCGCTCCACTGCGGATCTGGTAATGGCGCAATGGCGCCTGATCTCGTCTTCGCATCCTCCAGAGTTCGACATAATTGAACCGAGGTAGATGTAGCGTCGTACTACTTCCCAGTTGGCTATTTGTACTACACTTGTATTTGTATGTTTAGCTCAATCTACTATCATATCCTTCTTCTTGTCTCTATTTAAAGTAAGACCGAATGAGAGACTGTGGTACCAGACAAGTCAGAAGTTCCTCCAAATTCTTTTGAACTGGCAAGAAGAGTGGTGTCATCAGCGTATCGTAAGTTATTTATCACGCGACCACCGACTGAGATATTGTTCCACCCATCCAACACGATGCGCATGATATACCTATTCAGTGTAGGTGTTAAATAGCAGCGGTGACATAATACATCCCTGGCGAACCCCGCGGATCCCGTCTTGTATATGTCTTGAGAGTACGTCATCAACTCTTAATGCTGCTGAACCATTTTCATAGAGTCGCTTCAACAGGAATATTATGTGTTGTGGTACCCCCCACCTCTTAAAGATGTAGCTTGTGTTGTTAATAAATCTTATTTCTGAATAACTGATTGACTTCTTAGTCACCAAGCCGACGACTGAGCCTATTCTAAAACTATGCCATAAATGTTTTAAGGGGTATGCGTTCCGTCGAACCCCTTGAAGTTCGGATTAATCGATTACGGTGCGGTTAGATTGGGCAACTTCGCTTGCGGCTTGGACGAGGCAAGTTAACCCATTTGTCTGAAACATGCCTAACTTTGCACTGACAAGAAAATACGAATGACCCCATCAATACGTTTAAGGTCTACGCGGGTCGTCTTTTATCCCATTCCCCTGGTTGTAAAGTTTTTAAAGTTATCTGCACGCACTTCCGAACCTTCGTTTGATACTAAAATTCGGTAGATAGTTTGAAATTGAAATAGCTTGAACTACTTTGGCAGGCAAAAACTTTTTTTTTAAATTATTTTTGTATCAAAAAAAAACCGATACCAAAACAAACCACACCTAAGTAATGTCAGTTTTCATCAAAATATATCTATACTGATATTATAAAGCTGTAGAGTTTGTTTGTTGGTTTGCTTGAACGCGCTACTCTCAGGAACTACTGGTCGATTTGAAAAAAAAATTCAGTGTTAGATAGCCCATTTATCGAGGAAGGCTATAGGCTATATATCATCATTCAACGCGTACGAAGTCGCGGGCAGAAGCTAGTCTATAATTAACTTATTTCTCGCTGATAAAAGGCATGAGTGAATTACTTATACGATTCTTGATTAACTTAATTCTCGATCAGTACACAATTAGCGACTGAGATGAGATCGGCGAATAAAAATTCATTCGCCGATCTCATATACAGCTCGCCTCTGACTGAACAGGGTTTTTCCATTTAACTTTCAATATTTAACAACGATGACGGTTTCAGTTTCAGCATTGTGAGAATTTTGAATTTTATCATCTTCTGTATTATTGTGATTTTCCTATGCTACTCGTATGCAGAAATCTAAATCAGAAACTAAAACTTTGATTCTAGATTCGATAGAGGGTTTGATCGTGAATTTTATTGATAATAAACTAGCTCTCTCCCTGCGGCTTCGTCCGCGTGAATTTCTTCGTTAAATATGTTGGCCAAATTACATAAAATATCTATAATTATTAATACTTTGTTTTAACCTTTAACCACGTCTTCTTCCTTCAAGTTAAAGTACTTAGAGCCAATATTCCGGTCAGCTCGATGTCAGTGCTCCAACCGCATGAGAAACGAATTCCCCCATTCATAAGCTTCACACGTCTAACGATCCTTGGCGAAGCTTACAAACGACGTGAGGACACGGAGGTCATCTCGCTTTTGAATATCCAAATGTGTTACGTTGGCGCAAAATGTGTCTTACAAATACAATCATTGTCTGATGTTAGGTGTTTTCATAAGATTACTAAAAATGTTACAAAACATATTAAATATCAACAGCTAACTCAACACAACTTCCATAAAACTACACATTTGATAGGTATCCTATAGGTTTATCTTGGTGACAACATGTCATTTGATGGCAAGGGCAAACCAGCTTCACCCTCCGACTAAATTGGCGAAGCACCCTACTATAATTAGGCCCATGCTCTAGCTTCTCACATTTAAATCTTTTTACCTAAATAGCAGTTGTAGAGCATTGGCCTACTTCATATAACCTTAAGGATCGTTAACACGAAATGGAAGAAAAAGTCTTATAAGTAGTTCTATCCATTTGAATCATACATATTAAGATTCAAACTTTTGAAAAATTGCAAATTTTACCGTTTGGCAAAATTTGCAATTTTTCAAAAGTTTGTGTTACGTGCCCACGGGAATTAAGGCCTCTCCTATCTACTAGAGCAACTGGGTGAAACTATTTCAAAACTATTTGTGAAATTGAAGACAGTGCTCAAGGACGCAAGTATCAAACTGTTCAAGTATATGCAACGTTGTGAGCTAGGCTTTACCGCGCTCTGATTGAATGATTAAATTGTTGCAAAAATTCAGTTTCCAAAAGAGAGCATCGTGGCCTTGGGGTTAAGCACCCCAACTTGGATCGTGGATCGTGTGGTCTCTAGTTTAAATCTGGCCAGAACTAAAATCTTTTTTTTTTGGTAAATTTTCGACTAACTCTCCGGTGATCGTAATCCTCGTTAAAACATCAAATCAACCCGGATAACGGCGAAAGGCTCAGCATCACCTTTTACCAAGTTGGGTTCTGATAACACTGGTGAAAAGTGGGCTTCTGAGTGTGCCGTTCACCATGGCGGCAACAGTCACTTGCCTCGGACTACCCCGTTTGGGTTATAGCCGTGATGGTATGTTGTTCAGTTTTTACTTTTGTGCAAAGTATTAAAATTTACTAATAAAATTCACATCACTCTTGGTTTTATCAACTTTTCCTTGCTTATCATCACTTAATTTGTAGATCAAACCTCGTTTTCAATATGGCTTTATCTGTCAGTAGAATATACGATACTTTCTACTTTGCACAAATGTAAAAAATTATGTGGCTAAGATAACTAATGCTCAGTTCTTAAATCGATCTTCTTTTATGAACTAAGTATTCGTTACAGGGGTTTAATACCCAGCCAGAGCTGAAATTGATGTTTTGGACATTATATTATTTTCTGTGTCTGTTATTATTTACTTCAGTATGTGAATAAGCCTCTAGCACTCGTAATACCAGCTCGTCTGTGCTTAGGCAATGGGGTCCTAAGAACACGTTCTAGAAAAATATTTTATTTTGTAATCATCCAGACGTGGAACGCTCTTCCAGCACATGTGTTTCCTTTCTCGTATAGTCGCGGGTTCTTCAAGTGGAGCGTGAAAAGGCATTTCTGCAGGCCTTCAAGCTGAGGATGGGCAGCCCAGTGATTCGTTTGAATGACTGGGCTTGTCAACCTCATATCTGGACCTCACGACCGCTTTCCATCAGGTGGAGTGAGGTCATCTTGACGGGCAATATAAAAAAAAATCTCAAACGGATTAGGTAAAATATAACAGATTGTGCTGAAAACAAAATGAATTTTGTCCAAAATCATGTAAATTTAGAACTACCTTTACTAATAAAATATTGTTCTCGGCATTTCCGATTTGGAAATGGCAAGTTGTGCTAGCATCAACACCGCTTTAGGTAGACACTAACAAATAACTTTGTTGGGGGATAAGCGGCCCCAACTTGAAGCCCCTGAGGCCACTTAAAACTTATGTGGCTTCGTTAACCATAGTCCTATATTCCGAGTCTACAAGGCCCGCAACAAAACTAAGGCCTTCAAGTTTCAATTTATTGTTTCTCTTCAGATTGTGGTCGCCGAGTTTGGACGGTTGACCAAGGTTTTTGTCCTGAAAACAACGTCAGGAGTCACGATGTCTGACAGTTTCATAGCTATCAAACGCTTTATGGTTAGGTTTTTGGCTTTTCGGTGTTTTTAACGAGGTAGTTTTGGGTGGTTTTAAAAAGGACTCTCGCGGATTTCATGACGGACGGTGTGATAAATAGCGCACCTTGTTAAAAACACCCTTTTCTTCTCATTGTGTACGTATATTCGTATTTTAATCCTGTTCATTAGGAACATTAACTTATTGTACCTACAGTAAAAAACCTCCTAAATCATAACAATGACTCTTGATTTTCTCGGTTCTGCTATCACGTAACTGCGCAATGATAAATTAGCTGCAATTAAAAGTATTGGTTTGTTTACATCTCGTCTCGATTGCTATGTTCAACTGGATATTGTACCTATTCCTGCTCATGAAGCTGAGGGTGGGGCACTCACGACAAGATGTACTCTGTCAAGTTTACCAATTCCAATCGTTTAAATTTTAACGACCACTTATTTATGTAATAAAAATTGGTTGGGTCATTTATAATTTCAAGATCTCAGATGCTAAGCAACATTCTGCTTATACTGTTAAGAATATGTTGTAAAAAAACCACGTACTAATCCTACTCTACTATCGCTGCTAGCGAGTAGCAGTGCTATTTATCAGCTAAGCCCTAAGCCGATTCGAATCATCTCAGCAATCCGGATATCCATTGTTAAGGATCCGTCGGAACGGTTCTGCATATTTTGCGACTAGAAATGCATCGGGAACCCGTCGTGAGAGCCTCGCAAATACCGTCTCGAACGTTACACAAATGTTAGTGAATCAACTAACCCGACTCGTTAGTGATATTACTTCCGATTGGCGAAAGTCAATTTGCCAATATTTTTACAAATGTTCGGCTTGTTTGAAATTCGAACGATTTGCACAGTTATTGGTTTAGCCATAACTGGCAATATTTTCAGATATTTTTTAGGTAATTGTTAATTCGTTTGGGGTCGACTACAATAGTAATGAACAATTAAAAAAAAATTGTCTCTATACAATTTCAGTTCCTTTGATATGTGCCTTCCTCGAGGTTTTTGCGCGTTTTATCGCTATATTATTAGATCGCAGTCGTGCGAACATGCGATTCGTAAAATTAAAATATATTGCATCATGCTCATCAGTAGATGCAGGATGTCAACAGTTAAATACAAGCCTCTCTTCTATACTAATATTATTAAGAGGAAAATTTGATTGTTTGTTTGTTAGTATTAGTAGGCTCCGAAACTACTGGAACGATTTTTAAATACTTTCACCAATATGAAGCCACGTTATCAGGGAGGCTAATATTTTATTATGATCAAACAAAACATTCAGTGAAAAATAATAGTAAATGTAAATCAAGTCGGAGAAACGCCGGGCGAGATGTGCCGCTTTACCGACGCCGCGACGTGCAATTACTTTTGACAGAAGGAAGTCTGTCAGGGCAGCTAGTATTAAATAAGAGAGCGAGTCTCAGAAGAAGGTCAGGCAACTGTGTTTGAATGCACCAAATGCCTATACCAAATTTTCCCTTCGTCAGTCGACATAGTAGACACAATACGAGTAGAAACAACAATACAATTTACCGCCTCTGGTGCATCAGCTGATGACGTGTAATATCCAGATTATCATCCCATTAAAAGAGTAAATACATTTTGGTAAGTACTATATTCAATAGCTCAATAATAATTTAAAAAAAATGCGCCAGACATCACACCACTTGTCATGGTCTCGAACTAAGGATAAATATCCTTGTGCCGGGAGGAACAGGAGGGGAATGAAGCTAGGGGCGTTTCCCAGCACACCCAGACCCGAGTCAATTTGGAAAAGATCCTTTCCTAAATTGACCCGACAGGGAATCAACGTGCCAGACAACACACCACTTGTCGTAGTCTCGAAGTAGGGCTAAAAATCCCTGTGTTACGAATTACCAGACAAGTAATTAAATAAGGGCGTCTCCCAGCATACCCAGACCCGAGTCAAGTTAGAAAATATCATTTCCTGAATTGAATCGACCGGGAATCGAACCCGGGACACAAGGGAAGTCAAGCCGAGAAACCGTGCTACAGCACACTACGCCAATCGTGTCGCCCACAAATCGTAAGATTTTAAAGTAACTGAAAAATTATTGCAAACAGTAAACTCTGACAGTCGAGAAGCTATTGTGAGTTAATTGTCTACAGTATTTTACGAAGCTCCTCTATACATCTGTAAAAATAAAATCAGATCTATATTTCAACTGAAGTTTTTTGGTCTTAGCCTCTAAAGCACACAAAGACAAAAAATAATTTATCCAAATGTCCAAAGAATTGTAAATTGTCACATCTAACTAAAGTCGTCGCAGTTTTATTAAGTGTGTCGCCCCACTTTCTACCGAACCCGCACAGGCCAGATCTGAACTTTGGCGCAAAAAAGCCTCTCTGCCTACTCCTTTTGTCCCGCTTGCCGAGAATCTCCCTCCTGGACATGATTTACCCTGGCCGATCTGGAAGTCCTTAAACAGGCTTCGGACTCAGGTTGGCCGAAGTAAGGAGAACTTGGTCAGGTGGGGATTTTCGGTAAGCTCCGATGTGGACTGTGTTTGCGGTGCAGTGCAAACTATGGCACACTTAACATCGTGTCCGGCGTGCCTCAACACCTGCACGGCAGCGGATTTAATGGACGGCAGTCGATCCGCAATACAAGTGGCTGAATTCTGGGCTGCTACGATGTAATTAATTCTCGTGTTCCATCGACACGCTAAGAAGAAGAAGAAAGGTTAATTAGATTACTAGTTACACTACCTATACTAAATTTACAAGCATAAGGCTAATATGAACATGTTCAAGTGCACAGTACACTATTACATAAATTACATCGTGGAGAGCGTCCCCTAGGGGTCCAGCACCGCAAGTCGGATCGCAGATCGTGCGGCCCCGAGCTTAAATCTGGCCAGAACCGAAATCTTCGTGTTCATTGTACATCATCATCATCTCACCACCTACCACATTGGGTTCTAATACCATTGCTGAAAAGTGGGCTTCTGAGTGTTCCGTTCACCAAGACGGCAACAGTCACTTGCCTATGACTACCCCGTTTAGGATATAGTTGTGATAGTATGTGTTATGTTATGTAAATTATAACCTATATTTCCGAGTAGCTTGGCTTAAATACTGTTGTCTTTTAATTGTTTCCCATATACGTTTAATTAATCGATCGGTTACCAGGTATATTTAATTAAATCTGCTAAATCTGGGGCAACTGCGTGGCTGTATAACGTACGTGTAGATTAATGTGCTGTTGGTACATATTTTATCGAACTTAATTATTAATTAAACAGAGCATAACTCCTGAAAACTTTTCCACACTTGAGTAATTAACACCGGAACTTTAGTTTGCGAAGGTGTACGGTACCTTATTCATAACAGATAACATAGAAACAATTTGCTCGAGTTCAAGATATTCAGTAGAGCTTGTCTAACTAGGAATTACGCACAAAATTACTTTTTTATTGCGTCCATGTTTGAAGCATGAAGCCAATACCCATCCATTGTAGCGATGACTTGATTTCAATGATGGAGGCCTCTGCCCGGCGGTGGGACAGAATAAAGGCTAATTACTTCACTGTTCTGTACTTTATGGTGCGTGAATGCGGTGGAGGGGCGCGGCATTTCAGATTAGACAAGCTCTACCCGTCTTATAACTTATTAGTTGACACCGATGATACTGGCTAGCGTAGGTAAGGAGGAAAGTGTTTGTATGGAATTTTGATACAGGCCCCTAGTGATAAGTAATGGAACTTAAAATGACCAACAAGTTGCTGTAGTTAACGGTCGTAGTTTACGTGATGTAACCTCAACGGGGTACGGGGTACCAACACGATATCTTCCATCAGGTACTAATTTGTTTCGTTGGGAAGTAACCTTGCTATGAAATTGCTTTAAAACAAAAAGTATCAAGCATAATATTGACGACACGATCGGCGTAGTGCGCTGTAGCACGGTTTTTCGCCTCGATTTCCGTAGTGTCCCGGGTTCGATTCCCGGTCGGGTCAATTCAGGAAACGATCTTTTCTGAATTGACTCGGGTCTGGGTGAGCTGGGAGACGCCCCTGGCTTATTTCCTTGTCTGGTACCTCGTAACACAGGGATATTAATCTTCGAGACCATTACAAGAGGTGTGTTGTCTGGCGCATATTTATTTATTCATTTTTATTTCAATTTTCTATTAAATTTTTTCAATTTGTTTATTGCATACCATAATATAGGTACACAAGATAGCATTAAAGGTAAGTATCAATTATGGACCCTGTAGGGCGCTGCAAATGTAGGAAAATGAGATAATCATTAAAATTCACTGAATGACTAAATTATTATAGGAACATGCATCAATCACATTAATCAACATCACATTTATACATTTTCGAAAAATTTCAACATTTATAATAACAATTCAAAATGTATTATAATTATTTATATTACGTATATTATATTTACATTTATGTTAGTATCTATTTATTTAGTATATTTAATAAAAGCTCTGGCGTCAGAAAAAGCAAAATAGTAAATGAAACGCATTACTATACCGGGTGATTGTCAAATAATTTCCGAAAACGATATGGAATACTCACTACTTAAGTGATTTTCATCTCAAGGTCACCATACAAATCACTCTAACGGTCAGTATTTTTTGTATGAAAACCTCAAAATAAAAATTCATTGAAAAAATCCAATTTTCGCTTATACCGTTTCTACGTCACTTGCTGAGTATGCCATATCTTTTTTGTAAGTTATTCGATCATCACCCGGTATAGGGTGGTCTTAAAAAAACCTTGTTGCTTCGGCATGAAAAAAACATTGTTGCTTCGGATTGTCGATCACTATGGATTAGCAGTTGCCAAATACGTTCCAAAACAAGTTAACTGGAAACACGACGCGTGTAAGCAGTAGTTTAATTTCCCCAGCGATGGCGGAACTGGGGTTACCAACCTTTTTTTATTAAATAAAGTATACTCGAAGCTGTTACCTCTAAAAATATAGTTGATTGCAAAACAAATTATAGAGTATGTGGTTAATATAGTTACTTAATTTTTAAATGAATATTTTTTGCTGCTTTGCGCTTGAATTATTGAATTTAAAAAACATTAAGGCTGCCTTCCGGAAAATATAGTAGTTTCGCCTACTATATGTTTCTTTTAGAGCAATAGTATATGATCCCCTAATATAGAAGAATACTATATTATAGTATTTTATAGTTGGGTTGGCAACCCCAGGCGTAACTAACCCGCGGCCCGCGACACTAGAATCAACTAATTTGCCTCGTCACACCGCGCTTCCGGCGGATTGAGCGCTCGTATTGGGTGGGGGAGGTGTTTGCCATATACATAGCAGATGTGATGTAGAGTAACTGTTTATAAATAAAAATGAATCGCAAAATGTGTTGCTAAGCGCCTCAAGAACGGATAGACCAAATTGGGCTATTTGTTTTACATATCTTTGTTAAGGCACAAAGAGGGTTCTTCTCGAAAGAAAAAAACGTAAAAATAACGAGGAAAATACTGCAAACATCACATAACTTTTCTCTTAAAAACTGTTTACAGCTGTTAAACATTGACAACGGATAATATTTGACAGAACGAAGTCAGTCGGGGCAGCTAGACTTATAAATAAAAATTAATCGCCGAATGTGTTGCTGAGCGCAAAACAATGGGGCTAATTTTTTCATATTTTTGTTAAGCCACAAGGACGGTTCTTATGGAGAGAAATAGCGTACACATCATACGTAAAATAATGATAAAAAAAAACCCATACAAACCACTCTGTTCCCAGCTGTCAAACATTACAGAACAGAACGAAGTGTGTCGGGGCTAGCTAATTTTAAATAATATCCCTAAAACAATATGAAGATGCCTATTTCATTAAAATATCTAACTCATTTTAAAGTCTATCTTTCCTTCTGATTGTATAATTTGTTCATTGCTGCAAAGTTTTAATACTTAAGGGCGGCAGCAATTGGTCTCTCTTTTTCGTTATAAAAAACGGATACAGTTCAAAGACACAGCTACATATCAAAATGGCAGCTACAGTCTATAAAGATAGCTGTCAAACTAAAACGCTATGCACTATTTAAATTAAATGGTTAAAACAATTTCTTGAGGAAGATGATTCTCAATTACTTGAGAGTTACCAGACGATGATCTAAATAATTGGTCACAAACTTGAACTACTTATCTAGTTTTGTTATGACTTGTCCTACGTTGCTGGTTAAAGTAAACAGACATTTTTATTTTGTTTGACTTTTTTATGTCCTGAAAAGGATTCTCAAGGCAATAGTATTCATTTAACTGGAACTAGCTGTCCGTCAGTGACTCCGCCCGCGTAGTCTCTTTCTCTCGTTAAACTTTAGCCTAAAAATATCCTATGTCACTCGCTGATAATGTAGCTTCATATTGGTGAAATATTTTTTTAAATCAGTCCAGTAGTTTCGGAGCCTATAAGAATAGAAGAATAAAATAGAAAATTATTCATTGACCCAACAATTCACAATAGACAAAATAATTACACAGTAATAAACAAATAAAAAGCAAACAATAATAAAAAAAAAGGTGAATCAGGTCCCTGCCTCAGCACATGCCGCTGCAGAGACGCTGATATTCTGGCAGGGCCTGTATTGTGTTCGTCTTTCACATGTGAACAATTATAAAAAAAAGAAAAAATACCTGAAGAATATCTTATCTTATCTTATCTTATTTTACATGGGTGCAAAATAAGAGTGAGAAAATAAAAAAATAAAATTAAAGTGTCTATGGGTGGAGATTGAGGAAGTGAGCATCAATGTAGCGGTGAGTGTGAGACGATGTGTAATGTGCTGATATCTGAGTCGTAGAAAAAAAAATGTCTATGGAGCATTCAATACAAACAAACAAAACTTTTCGCTATATAATAATAGTATAGATTATTACATCACGAAAGTTAACTTGAAGCTCAATAAGAATTACGAGTATAATAATATGAATTGCTACCCAGACACACTGACTGATATAATCTGATGACGAAAAAATAAACTGCAACAGCTTTACACCACTACGAATAATATTTATGACTTTATATCATTAGATACAAACATTTCGCAAAACATGAGTGTAGTGGTAATATGACTAAAAGTCATGCTCATCGACACTGAGCGAAAGGAAAACGAATTTGTATCGAGCCTGCATTTGCCTTTACCTCATCAGTAAAGCCTTTTGAGCCTTTACGATTCGTTTCTGCAGTCGGAATTACTAGAACGATATGCGCGGCTAACAAAGTGTCCGTTCATTTGCGGTACTGGCTTTGTAAATATCGCGTGTACGAGTATGTTCACTGTGTGTGATATCCGAAATAAACGATACAGTAATGAATGAAGAAACTTGTATTTCCTCTGAACTAGCAGCAATGTACTGTCCCATTTAAGCAAATGCCAATTGCTCTGCAATCTTTGTCAGCTGCAAAAATATTACTTTTCCTGACAGTATCGCCTCACGTTGAGGATAATTAAATAACTTGATTTCTTAAGTGACTGACTGTCGCTTACAGAACTCGCACGCACTCACATAAATTATACTAAAACGTATTAAATCATATATATTTTTTTTTTAATAAATAAATAAATATGCGCCAGACAACATACCTCTTGTAATGGTCTCGAAGTAGGGATTAACATCCCTGTGTTACGAGGTACCACACAAGGAAATGAGCCAGGGCCGTCTCCCAGCACACCCAGACCAGAGTCAATTCAGAAAAGATCGTTTCCTGAATTGACCCGACCGGGAATCGAGCCCGGGACACTACGGAAATCGGGGCGAGAAACCGTGCTACAGCGCACTGCGCCAATCGTGTCGTCTTCTTGTTGCACAAAGATATTATTGCAAGTATTATTCAAGTTTTCCTTGAATATATTTTTACCTGAAGGGTGACTAGAAGAAATGGCTTTCCTTAATCGTCTGCTTTAATTTATTGAATCTGTTTTTTTATCTCATCTTGCGGAAATTAAGTTAGTCCTAAAAACCTGTTTTTTTTGTCGTTAGATCACAATCCACATAAGATCACACGCAATAGAATAGCACCAAATTCACATTCTAGTTCCACGTTTAGTTACGACGGTTTAATTGCCAGAGAAAAAATGCGCTTAAAGAATTGTACTTTGGAAATGAGTAGCAGTTATAGTTAGAAGGGCTTCGCATTCTATACGGAGAGTAATTTGAGTATCTGTTTGCGTAACCCCTGGTTCTGCCCGAATTGTGTACAGGCCATGCCAATCCTTTGAAAGGCCTGAGGCATCCAATCTATTCCCCTGCTATTAATATTAGAAACTGCACTGTTGTCGCTGTTCGATAAGCCAACTTCAGTTGCAAGCCAGCTTTTACACCAATTTTGGGATGTTTTGACGGCTTACCAAACGCTTTTTAGAATTAACACACCAGAACACATTTTAGGCGCTTCGTTTTCAATTTAATTATATTCAATTTTTTATTGCATAAACATGTAGTTGTATATGAGTTTTATACATTCGTTTCCAAAGATAGGTATTTCCGTCGCATAATGCTAACACCAATTTATTATTTATCACAAATTGTTCTTCTACTAATAAAATGTAGAAAAAGATTTTGTCTATCTGTGTTGAGGTTATTTTTTCCGATTTTCGAAAAGCATTAAATAGGTAATTTCTCTTCGACGGCCGACTTTTAGAGTGTTGTGAATGTGAAAGGCTAAAAAAGACACAAAAGGCAGTATGTTATGTATAGGTATAATACAAAGTAATAATGAAGTATTTTGTACAACAAAATATGCTTATTTGAATACCAGAAAATCAACATAATCTTCGAACGGTAAGTATGTTTTTTTAACGACTGAAAATTAACGTTACTACGTGTTTTTCACGAACGTGAGTACCCCGCCAGTTAATATTTTCAGACGTTTTTTATGAAATCATTATCATAATGCCACTAAATATGCTAAAAAAATACTATTAAGCCAAAATTTTGGTATGAAATTTTTCTAAACAAATATCCTGCGACCTCTATCAGTACCTCATACTCGCATACTCATGGACTCATAATACCAAATCAGTATGGAAACTACAGTGGAGTATTAAAATTAACGTAAACATGACCGTGTTTATTAACTGTAGCATATTATGGTACCGTTTTTAGTTAGATTTCTATTCCACAGAGGCACTGTACGAAATCCCATACAAATTCTTTACGCGGACGATATCATATTTATTTTAAATTTAAGCTTATGGTAGGAACAGGTCGCCCGTCTCAGTTTGCATGTCCACCTTCAAATGGTGGCTGTTTCAGGACTTTCCTATTTCTAATATAAAATCTTCGTGTAGTGTTTTTTTCCGGTCTTGCCAACTGTAAGTTCGACATATTTATTTGCTAAGTCTGTTGATAAAGCGTATTTCTGATTTAGTTCTAAACCTTCAAAAGTGGTGTATACTGCAAAAAGTAAATAAAGCAGTCGGTTAATGTTGTTGCTAAATAATAACACTTCCGCTATTTTGAAAATAGAGACATACAACAAAATCTCTAGAAAATTCGGCTTTGAAATTGTTATCTAGACACGAACCTGTCGTAGTAGAAAATAAAAATAGACGAGAATTCTTATGAAATAGGTCAATAATTTCATCTAGAAGTCGGTAGAAATAACAAGTTCAGCTTATTGAGTTGCGAACGGTCGCGTTTTCCTTTTAGCAGCAACCGTAAACCAAAGATCCGACCGTAAACTGTAGACACTGTAGTCACAAAATAAAGAGTTTACAGAAGGACCGCACTCGCTCTTTTCCAGTATAATTACCTAAACTTGCCTGACCGCCTAGGGTAGTTACTATATCCGCTCTGAATTCAAGATAAGGTAGGAAGGTATAAGCCCGATTTGACAGAACCCACCAAAAAAATAAGTCATGTGAAAACTTGCACCAAATTCGACAAAAACAAAAACACTCGCGACAGTGCGTCTGGCTGTGGCACCAATTCTCACCGGTATCGCCTGTAAAACTCACTGTGTCTGTGTGCGTGATCAAAATGGCGGTTCGTTCTAAGCGGACCATCTGTTCGGGGCGTCACTCCGCCGCATGCGTAATTTGTGCTGTAGTGCGGCACCTGATAAACGGTGGCGTATAACGATGAAGGACACCTAATCTAACATCAAAAATATATGTAGCTAAAGCGAAAAAAATTACAAACTATAAAGTGCGGTACCACAACTTGCGGAGGTTTTTCATAAAATTAAAATGGCAACTGCATAAATTGTGTAAGAGTGGCCGCGTCCTAGCCACAAGTTGTTAGTACTCAGCTCCGCTGGTTTTTAGTGTGGCCTTCCAGTGGCTTGAACTCAGCCACTTGCGGTCGCATTGTGGTTGTGTGCCTGTGTCTAGCTAGTGGCTCAATTGAACCACCAATATGGTATTTGTCAATTTTTTTGTTGAGGTGTTAAAGACCACATAAAAGTAGAAATATCAGTAAAAAAAAATTCGAATGCACCAAAACTCCCCAATATGGCAATTTTAAAAATCATTGGACTTGCCCGAAACGCTCCCTACTGCATCTATTTCTTTGCGTTTTGCAAAATGTTTGTTTGGCAGCTATATTAAATTTTGCAATCATTATGGTTTTCTTAACAAAAGATGCTATAAATTGTGTTGAGTATCGAATGGTGTAGTTTATTCTCTTACTTTCAAAAATATGAATGGCCATAAAATGAATTTCATTCAAGTAAACAAACTTAAGGTTATCAGAAACCTTTTTAAATGTATTTTTAGATAATTTAAATATAAAAATAAATATAAATATGCGCCAGACAACACACCTCTTGTCATGGTCTCGAAGGAGGGATGAATATCCCTGTATTACGAGGTACCTGACAAGGAATTAAGCCAGGGGCGTCTCCCAGCACACCCAGACCCGAGGCAATTTAGGAAAGATCGTTTCCTGAATTGACCCGACCGGGAATCGAACCCGGGGCACTGCGGGATTCGAGGCGAGAAACCGTGCTACAGCGCACTACGCCAATCGTGCCGTCAATATTAAACTATTTTTTTTAATCTAATGATGTTGTCAAACTTGTATTGCATCTAGTGGCTGCGACTGAGCCAGGACATATTCGCCACACTCACTAGTTGCTGAGATTTCAGACATTTATCCGCAAGCCGCAGGTCTACCTCAGAGCAGGTAAGTCTGACGTGCGAATGACGTAAAATTTCCGTCTGGCGAAGTGAGTTCAGTTGTACAGTCAACACTTTCGTACTACAGCACATTTTTCAAAGTTATGAGGTAATTTTCAGGATGACACTAAATTAAAACACTGAAATATTAAGCTGCTTTGATTGTACAATAACGTACAATATACAATTCAAGGGTAAGGGAACCGCGGCAGTTATCTCATGAAAACGGCCTAGTTGCGGTCCTGTGTTTATACTCTGCCGTAACTTTCGGCGATGATAAATGCAGTACTGTTCCCGTGGATGGGGTACATTAGCGTAACTCGTCTGGAACTTGTTTAATTTATGTTGTCTAACTTTAAACTATACCCGGCCCAGGGATTAACGTGCCGACGCGCCGTTTAATTGTACACAAATTTGTAATTTGCCCTTAATAAAATTTTGCGATCTAAGCCGTTGAACTGTTGGTTCAGCCATATTAAGGTGCGTTTTAAGCGAAATTCTGTTCAGTAAGCGTGAAACTACGTATTTAGTAGGATTAGAGAATGTTTATCGCTTAAATAGTTTAATCCAGATAAGACTTTGTTAAGCTTTAAAAAGAAGAGTAAACGTAGTTAAAATGAAGGGGCTTTGCGCATACATTGTTTGCCTAACGTAGTTTGCTTCGAGCCAACAAAGTGCATCTACGTTCACAAATCCATACTACCTCGTATAAGAGGGAGTAGCCGACAGCGGGCAGACAGCTCCGGCCGGCACAAAGACACGATTAT
The DNA here is from genome assembly GCA_947369235.1 of Udea olivalis. Taxonomy (NCBI): domain Eukaryota; kingdom Metazoa; phylum Arthropoda; class Insecta; order Lepidoptera; family Crambidae; genus Udea; species Udea olivalis. The sequence goes on along the minus strand of OX376341.1, from coordinate 9,067,108 downwards.
TGAATTTCAATATAAAATACACTTTCCAATACGAAGAGAATCAAATGTCCGTAAGCACTTTTATATTAACTTTTGCCCAAACAACGGCTGAAATGTCTGTCAGCTTCTCCTTTAGTTGAAGTATCATGCCGATTTCAGTAAATAGTAATTCTTTACTATTTTGTAGATGTGAACTTAAAAAGTTCTGGTAATATAAACTACTTGATAAAATATGCAGGATTTCTCTACAAAAATCATGTTAAATATAAAGCATCTACATGCAGGCTGGTTCTAGGAAGAAATCTGTTAAAGAAAACTGTGCTTAGAGGTGGACAAACAATTATCGATGTCGATACCTATTAAAGTCACAATTTCAATGGCTGATGGACGTTCAAAAATAACTCCAAAGTTAGAGATCACTCCGTGTCGTACTTCTATTCACTTGTCTCGGTAAAGCGAGGAGATAAAGTTAAGTCGAGTGAAACGGGATTTATAACGAGGTTTTGGTGACTCGTCTTTGTTACTTGTTATACGATGGAACTAAGTAATAGACGTTGTGAAGTTTTAGGGAGGATCTTTCACAAACCGGCCCATTTTTGCTACAATTCCAACTTTGACTCTGAACTTTGCAATTTAGGGCAATATTATTACGAGTATATGAATAGGTTTTAAAGTGGTACATTTTAGATTTTTGTAAAGGTAATGTTAGAGAAACACAAATAGTTGTTAACTTAGAGGTAAACTGTGATAATTAATAATTAATTAGAAATTTACATAAATAAATTTATAGCATAGGTAATAAGTAAGAATGAGAAATATCTGCTCCTCTCATCCACTTTGCAATGCCTTACAAGGCACATATGTTTGTGTAGGTACTAAAAATGAGTTTTGTTGTTATAATACTAACAAGCTGCATATGTATCGCAAATTTAATAAATAAATGAATAAATAATAGGTACATGTTTGGTAAAATAAAGAAATGCTTTATTTTTTTCCCATGGAAGTTATTTGTTTATTTATTGTTTAATGTTTAATTATATAAAAGTACAAATGGCGCATTTAATGCCAAGAGGCATTCTCCAATAGCCAAAACACGGTCAGACAGAAAATTCATGAAATTAAATTAAAAGAAGTTGAAAGTATGAAAAAAACCTCTTTTTGATGTCAGGACGCAGTTCAGGATCAGTGTAAGCTGTTCCAGATATTTATTGTTTAAACTTATATTGCAGATGAATGATCCTTTAATCCCAGCAAACCTTTGTCGGTTTAAACTTATGAAATATTTTCGACAAGAATTCAATCTTCAAGGGACTAGCAAATCTACCAATAAGAAAAAAAATTGAATGAAAATAAAAAAAAATAGCTTATTTAAGAAGAAAACTACCGTGTCTTTGTAGTCGTGCAAGAAATGTGTTAATGCTCTTTATAGCTCCTATAATATTGCGTTAGCAACAAAACGCTCGGCTCAAACAGTGACAAGACATTCTCAACAGTAGGAACAGGCTCTTCTTAGTAAGAGTTCTTTGACTGTGGAAAGTTGTACCGATCCTATTTTTTAATTTTATTTCCTGTGAATCAGTATTTAATATCACTGAATTGAATACTAATTTACAGGAAAAAATCGTAGCGGCTCATTAGCCGCTACGCATGTAGAATATAATAAAATAGAAAAAAGGTTTATTTGATACTTAACAATAAGTAATACTTCATCGCGAGTTGGTGTGGTGGTTTATCCACCCCGTAGAAAGCGGTGTACATCTCTCGGCACCCTGAGCAGTTCACGCCAGTTGCTGCCTTTGCTGGCCCTACGCGTCAGCACGTTTGGGTGGCCCATTTAGTGAGTGGCTAGTCACCGTCTGCCAGGAGAAAAAACATTGAGACATTTTGCATGGCAGATGTCCGTTGTCTCAAGCAATAGCCCGTATACAAGTCCACCAAACAATTCACCTCCATAGCCCAATTTTTAACTTTTTAACATTTTTGAAACAGTCCTTGGATATGCTGGGTGTTGTCTTTAGGTAGATTATCAATATTTATCTAAAGACAAAACTCAGCAGATGTACACATAAAGAAGTAGATTAAATGGTACCAAATACGTGTTGGCTTCGGCCCCACGCAAGCCTCAAAGGACCGGGTCCCCATGAGCCCGTGAATTTTCCAAGTAATACTTTATATTTTTATAAATCATTGTTTATATAACTTTAATTTAAGCTTAGGTTTTATAATTGTAATTATGTATTTTGTTTTTATAATTATAATTCATAAGTTGTTTCATTGTTGTAAATCTTTGATTTATAGAAATACTGTACAAAATTTATACTTAAGTTAGATAATGAATAAAGAGAGTAATACTTACAAGACATGACAATATATTTTACATTTCAACGAAAAAAATCGTACAGAATTGAGAAGATATTTTCATGTGAAGTATTACAGCTTCTAGAGCCTTATTCAGCCAAGCCGTCTGAGACATGCGACGTGGCGTTACCAATCGATAACAATGAAAGGACTGTGGCTTTTACGAGCGACGAGACGAGCCTGACTAGAAATACAGTTACTTCGGAGATCATCATATTGAGTTTAAATTACTGTAATCGTGCGATTTCAGGATACGCCACCCCATTACACACATGTCATGTGCTCTTTCCCCTGCCACATCGTTAGTTCCATTCACTGTAAGAGGCTCGTTAAAATTAATAGCGGTCACGAAACTCCGATTGAAATTAGCCCCATATTTGCATACGAAAAATAAATGAATTTGCTCAGTATTTCATTTATCAAATAGCATTAAGTGAAGACACCTACAAGAGTAGATAGCCGGTAGCTACAGCAGCTACTCGTAATGTCTGTCTGTATTTTAATTGAATTGTTAACACAATCGCGCTTACCGGTGAAATAAACCAACAAAAAAAGTAATGATATGCAGCTATCCCACTTTCTGGTGGCGGTATCAAGTCATTTGCTACAATTGATGGGTTATGGTTTCATAACTATAATTGCCAAATGCAGGTTGGTGATTTCAGCATTTGGTTTTATCATAAGACCTGGACCGGCCTATGCTGATAAATACACGTTTACGCCGACCTGGGATTTCAGCCTAGCCTAGCGCTTTTACCATTCAGCCGTTTCGTTGAATGTTTGTTGTGTTTTCTCGTTAAAGAGAATCGATTGGAGAGGTCTCAAAGATCTTGCAAATTAACTAAGTACTTAGCAGTTTCTATATACTACCGCTGTTTCCTCTCTCTCACTAAGACAAATACCTAATTTGCGTTTCTTTCTTCACAAATTTGTTTGGATTTGCACAAACAAACAGATTGTTGGCCCAATCGACGCGAGACTCGAGTGTTTTACTTTTATTTTTTGTTCAAAAGGCGGCACAAAGTTCAACCATTCGTAATTAGATAATAATGACGTCGTCCGACGGGCCAATTACGGCAGGAAACAGAGCGCACTCTCACTGGCCGCGACCGCCAACAATAACTTTGTTACGACTTCTGCCTAGTAAACAAACAAACGAACAATGTTGAAAATGTAGGTTTAGAATAGGTCCCGACTCGTTTAGATTTGGACGCAGTGGGCTCAATTTCTGTGACGTTCGTTATTTTAACTCGGTATGTTAGGACGTATATTAATTCAAATGTTATTAACGTGTCCATAAGAGGCAGGTTCTTTCTGTTACAGAGCTACAAGTACATAAAGCTCGTCTTCATGTTACAGTCTTGAACATCAGAAAAACATAATGTTTTTAACACTATTATTTTATCAATCAAATGAATGATTGACTGGCCTGTTGGCGCAATGGCAGCGATCCTGCCTTTAGCGCCGGAGGTCGTGGGTTCGATCCCCGCCCATGACAAACATTTTGTGTGACGAACATGAGTGTTTGTTGTGTGTCTGGGTGTTATTATCTATATAAGTATGTATTTAGAAATATTTAAGTATGTTTATCAGTCTCTGACGCCCATAGTACAAGCTCTGCTTAGTTTGGGGTAAGATGATCTTGGTGTAAATTGTCCCAGATATTTATTTATTATTTAAATAAAAATGTATAGCCATTCTACTGTGTTTAGCCAAAAATATGAAATATGTCTTTGTCTAGACTGCTTCAAAGGACCTCAAAAACCCACTTACAAAGTCCTTTCAACTATTAAAGCAGCAGTTTTAAGGTTATACTCGTATTTCACCGTGTTTTAAGAGGTACTGTACTAACAATACAATCGAAAAGCCTCTAGGGTAGTCTTTTTGCGTGAGTTGGACTGCTGCCAGCTCGGGACGGTTATGAGATTGTACCGCGTTACCGTAACTACCGCGTTATTTACGGACACCGTACATGCAAGGAAACTGCTATGCAAAACTTAACAAATAGTTATTCTATGTTAATCGTCTTTAATGGTAAATTCTAGCGACCCGCTCCGGCTTGCGCAGTGGGAAACACTTAGGATCTTCTACTTTTTAAGGTTCCGTACCTCGAAAGGAAAAAACTCAAACTCATACTCAAATAACTTTATTCAAATAGACTGTATCAGTACTTTCAAATCGTCAAATTTACAGCAACATATACTAAATAATAGACATAAATACTATAATAATATTGATATGTAACTAAACAGTATACAGACATAATGCGACTCTACCACCGCGTCGGAGTTGTCTCTTGCTGAGAAGACCCGGCGAGAAACTCAGCAGTTACTCTTTTAAACTTGTTTTGGGTTTACAACAGGCGTTAGTAAAGTACAAGCAGAGTGTTATTTTGATACAAATAAACCTAATGAGATTCTTAACTAAAGAATATAAAACAAAGAGAAAAAACCAATCATAAAAGAATATTATAACAAAAATTCGTTTAAACAATTAAAAAAGAAAAATTGTTAGTCAGTACATACTAGGTACCTATTAACTATTACAATAAACATGTTACAATAGAGCTATTTAATCCTGCATCGAGCAGAGCGCTTATACCCAGGCATTTTTATCTATAAGGTAGTCTTTTGTAGTATAATAGCCCTTTTTTAATATATAATAAACGGAACCCTTATAGGATCACTTTGTTGTCCGTCGGTCCGTCTGTCTGTCTGTCAAGTTCCTTTTTCTCAGGAACGCGTGAAAGTATCAATTATAGTTATAATTATTATTGTCCCTTGGAGCTGTGAAAAAATCAAACTTCTAAGCAATCAAAAGATACAGCCGTTTATGCCCCAAATTTTCGACACTCCCAAGGGAATCAAAACCTACTCAGAATCTTGAAATTTGGTACGAAGCAACGTCTTATAGCACAGATAAAGTAAAAATTGCGAAAACCGTAAAAATTTAGCTACATCATATGATAAAAATATTTTTAATTATAATACAGGTTTGTACGGAACCCTCGGTGCGCGAGTCCGACTCGCACTTGGCCGGTTTTTTTAATGATAACGAAAACTACTTAGTTAGAGAAATGGGTATAATGGACGCTCTATCTCACGAAGACCTTTTAACTATGCTTGTAGTAGTCACGTGTACATACACACACATTGTCTTAGTGTCACTTGTTTCAATTGTTCCCACTGTGAGCACGCACACTAGCGTTTGTCATACTGGTATGTCAGTGAAGTTCGTGTCACTACTACAAGCATAGCGTAACGGTTTTCGTAAAATTTTATTACAAGCTTTTAAAAAGCAAGCTGTGTATGCTGTGGTAAATCAACCTTAACACGATGAATAATTTATTTATTCCTAAGACGTTTTCTTTCTAAAAACTTAAAAATATTTTTCAAATACTTAAGAAAATTTCAAGGATATCCTCGATTAATCCCCTAAAAGGATCGAAGGCGATAAAAATGAGATTATCTTTGCTATCATTTTTCAAGTCACATCCAAATCCGTGAAAGCATCGACATTTTGCCCTCGCAACTTTTTTGGTAATACGTTGGCTTCGTCGACCAATTCGAATCCAATTTACATTTCAATCGGGAGGTTCATGTAAAAACATGAGCTCCATGCCGCTGCGCTCGTTGAGAGCTTATGAAATAATGTTACACCGGCGCCTCAAATACTCATGCATACTATTCTTTCTCGTAAAATTCAGCAGTCACAGAAAATGTTAATTATTATATACACCAATACTTGAACTGATGCGATGCAAATTCGCGAAACTTCCCTGGAGCACAGAATGTTTGTGTGCAAAAAGTATTCGTTTTTATCACGGACGAGTGAAAAAGGAAGGACTCCCCGTTGTGACACGAGAGGGTGAAGCACTTTGACACTTTCAAATCTTTGTATGTGTGTGTGTCACGCGACTGTTATGGGCAAATGATCGCAAAATAGCGGCCTCGCCGGCCTTCAAGTGAGTAAATGTTGTACGTTATTACGATACTATTGGCTTCTTAACATTGCGTCAATTAAAATGTAGGCAGCAAAGAGTCCTTACTTACTCGTCCGTGGTTCTTATGGACTAATATGAATTTCGAGCTCGTTTGAAGTGTGATAAACGCTTAGGTAGGATACATTTCTATTATGCTACGGAACTCCAATGTAATGATTAACTTTTGATCTCTGCATAATTTTTGGAAGTACAGAAATATTTAGATCATAATTTGCTTTCACCATTAACTAATCCAAATTCACTCAACGGTGTTGTTTTAGGTAGTAACGGTTCTAATTTACTTTATTTCTCGGACTTATAAACTGTCCTTCACCAAAACCTATCCTTATCGGCCTAGTGAGTTTGAATTAAATTTGCAGACCCTTGTAATTTGATTCTTTACTTTAGAACCATTTTTGCAAACGTCGCCAGACTTCATTTAATTACGCAGAGCAAAAACTAAGTAAACTGAAATTAAAATAAGAAAATATTGTATTACTATTGAAAGTTCAGTTATACGAGTATTTATTTAAATTGCAAATGGTAAACATAATTTCCAGTTTGCAGACAACGGGCTGATTCTAGTCTTAAACATGCATGAAGAAAATACGTAGAGATTTCTTTCAAAATGCATTTTCAGTGTAGAGCCGTCGCTTCGGGTTGCAGATAAAGTTGCTAAGCGGGGCCCCGAGAGCGCGCGGTAAACTAGTTTTATTTGGCCATAACAATGGTCCTGTGGGATGGCGGAACATGTCTCTTATATACCCGGCTTTATTTCTTACTGCTTCGTGCTTTACACAACGCCTTTTACGTCTTTGATGCACTACGACACCACGGTTTAGACAAATAGCATTTTTGCTGGCGCTTTCTTGTTGGTGTCATTATGTTTTGCAAGATATATTTGAGGTTGTTTGCAATCGTCATACGACACATTCTATCTATAGGCCGAGTTTTGTAATGCTCAAAGCAATAAGTGTAATTGTAATATTCTTTGAAAAGCTATATGCCAGACACAATTATTATTAAGTCAAAATCGAAAACAATATTCAATTTCAATAAAAGACTGTACTGGACGTAAAAACACTTACTGAAACTGCAACGGCCTTTAAAGCACGTATGATGTTACGAACATATATATAATTTTCACTTCTCATGCTCTAAAAGTACGCCAATATAGCCCTACGAAGCGGGACTGAAGTGGTCACTTTAGTCCCGTTTCGTAGGGTTATATTAAGGGGGGGTAGGGAGTAAAAAGTAATCAGTTTTTTAAGTTCCTTCATGTGACACAGACAAACTCAAACAGCCAGTAAATACATATACTATTATCTGTGGAGTGTGGACGGACCATCTTCATTGCAAAAATGTTGAGAGTTTTAGTTCCATGGTTTGTCCGCAAAGAAGGTGGTGATAAGTGTTTTAAATTGTTAATCTGTGACTGGTTTAGAAGAAAAAACTGACCGCGTGCATTTCGTTATTTTTGTCGAGTGTAAATTTGTTCGGTATTAAATTAAATTTATTTAGAATTATTATTATATTTTTAAATAAATTTATTAAGAATATCCCGTGACAATGAAGAGTTTGACGTCGAGCAAAGAGCAAAAGACATAATAGATAATCTTTTGCCGCCAAAATCGCGGAAGATTTACCTACCTTCCTCCAGTCCATAAAACTTACGAAAGTTGTATGGACTGGAGGAATAAGAAACATTTGTGATTTTTATTTTATTAAGTAATATTTATTAACTGTTTTTGTACTAAATTGACTATTTTTCTTGCACTTAAAGTGAAAAGTACAGTTTGCACCTCGAGACTAAACACCAACTTAATATACCCTCGGTTTCATTGACTCCCTCGCACGCTCGGGAGTCAAACCACCTCTGGTATATTATGGCTTCGTTTAGTCCCTCGATATAAAATATACTATTAAGTATAGAATTTGGTTCGTTTAAACACTGTTCCAATATTAACTTTTAAATCAACGTCACTAATCAAACTGTTATTTGCAGTGAATAGACATTGTTGCATCAAATTGATAGGATTAATTTGTTGATTAACAAAATGTATGCCGGTAAACCATTTGTGCCCGATTCTATTTGACTATTCATGTGTAGTAGAAGATTAGCAGCTTCGATTCGGATATCCGATTGAAAATGAATTGAGGTTCTACATAATGATTAATATGTATGCAGCGCTGTTGTAAAAACAATGTCAACAGAAAGTGATAATACTCCACAGATATGCCCTTTGGTAAACAGTTTCTCATATGTTACGTACCCAAAACGTATATACCTGATCGAAAACTTTTGTTGACCAGTATAACGTCATCTATCTATCTTCGACATAAATAAAAATCAATTGCTGTTCGTTCAGGTTCAGGTCGTTCAGGGAAGGTTAAAACGGGGAAAAATATAAATAATAAGTAACGGTAAAAAAATCCAATTCAAAATGTTCTCAGCTGTCAAACATTTGCCAATTATTACTTTGTTTATTTTAGCATTTCACAATGCATGTTTTTCATATCTAAAGATAAAAAAAACTTGAAAACTTCGAATTTCGGACCTTGAAGAAATCAGGCAGGTTTTGCCAATCACTTTGACAGAACGAAGTCTGTCGGGGCCACTTGGAATAAATGCACTACAAACACAACAATGGACCATTTAGATGATTCACATTGTTTGTAAATGGTTAAAAACCCAACGGGATCATCAACACGAAGAAGCAGAAGAAGAAGAATTTTTTTTTTTTTTATACTACGTCGGTGACAATCAAGCACGCGGACCGCCTGATGGTAAGCGGTTATCGCGGCCTATGGACGCGTGCAACACCAGGGGTATCACTCGCGCGTTGTCGACCCTGTAAAAACCTTTTTAAACCCCTCTTGAAGAACTCCATACTATAACTCATCGGGAAAACCTCGGCAGGGAGTTCATTCCACAATTTAAGCGTCCTCGGAAGGAAACATCTCTGAAACCGAATGAAGAAGAATGGTTAAAAGCTGTGTACAAGCGTTTCTATTGAGAATATTTTTTCTTTTTAAGGTGGTCCCTCACCTGGAGCATTCGCCTGTTATGTAATGTCACAGATTCGAGCATGACGCTGGTGAGGGAGAGCACCGATGTTCTTATGAAGTAATGCTCAAAATCGAATCTGAAATGTATATATTACAAGCGAATGTTCGTCATGTCAGGGTGGCACTTCGAAGTGAGGGAAAACCTTTAGGTGTTATTCTGTGACGTGCAAGTTGCTGGCACTAAAACCATTTTCACAGTTGAAAACATCTGCTCATGTTTCAACATAGCGGTTTTCGATATAATATATTACAATAAAATTGATATTTAAAATGAAATATGTACTTTGGTCTCAATTTCACGGAGATTTACATTAAACAAACATACGGTGGTGAACATAGTCAAATAAAATCGAAAAGCACAAATCAATTAATCATTAAATAAATTATCACATTGAATAAATAATCATAGAAATATTCACCTTCATAAGATATTTTCTGTACTAATATTATAAAGAGGAAAGATTTGATTGTTTATTTGTATTGAATAGGCTTCGAAACTACTAGTCTGATCGTGAAAATTCTTTCAATAACAGAAAGCTAAATTATTCAGGAGTGATATAGGCTATATTTTATTATGATGAAACAAAAAAATAAGTAAAAAATAATAGTACATGTAAATCGAGTCAGAGAAAAGCGGGCAAGGTGTGTTGATGAACAACAGCTGTCAAACACTTGAGCAAAGTCTGTCGGGACAGCTCGTATCAAATAAGCTTTTTGTCAAAAACATGGTCTATACGTCTACCACGAGTTGCTACTTTAAATTTACATTATATCGTTCGCGTATATTGTCGCGTATAGTATCGTACATTGCCATGTCAAATTCAAATACAAAATTGTACGCGAACGATAATGTGCATTTAAAGTGCCAACTCGTGGTAGACGTACAGGTCTCCTTTTGGGTAAACAATGAGCTAGCCTAACAAGCCCTTGCGGACCATATCCAACGAAAAAGGTCGTGTCGTCTAAAACGTCCACATTCAAAATGTATAACTTTCGAGGGCAAAGCTTTGTGCCACGCGTCGAGTTGAAAGTCACGTGAAGTTATTGTTTTCTTCTGTCATGCGGGAGATATATCGTTTCGGCTGAGAAATGAAAATGCTCTCGCCGAGTTTGGATCCAATGTTTATATTTGCAGTTTATTTGTTTTGGGGAATTTCTGACACTTTGCTCTTGGCAATTTTATGTGGAAATTTTAATTTTAATTTGATTTTCGTTTTTCGATGATTCTGATGCCATGAAGTACATTTCTTCTAAATAAGAGAGATTCATTGAACTTTCACATTAATATCTAAAATATTTACGATGGATTATTATATTTTGTTGGTTTTAATAATTTTTTCTCATTTTATATGTCAATTAACACACGAAAACAAACAACAGTATTTTACCTATTTATTAATATCAAATGAATTCAAGCATTTGTAGGCCGATCTGATAGATTTTACGAGTTTATAGGAATGTAAATCAATTTAATTGCTTTTGGGTAATCGCAGCAAACGGTTTAAATGAAAATAAACGACGATTATTTCAAAATGGAAATTGTTTTTGTAATGATACAGTAAATAAAATAAGTATAATATCAGCTACCACAGTTTGATTCAATGCAAAAGAGTTAACCAGACTCTAACTTAATAATATAAAAAAAATTATAAATAATAATTTAAAAATATAAGATAATAACGTTCTCTTATTGTAAGTGCAGGTTAGGAAACAAATAAAGTATAAACCTAACGCCAGTCCCACTGCGCTTCAATTTATTTATCCGCAGGGCTACTTCAGGAACTTCAATTCTTCTGCGCATAATTAAGGTATATAAACTTATTTTATTTTATTACAAAATCTACAGCTCTTAAGAATAATACAGTTTTCCATATAGAACTAACAAACAGCCAATTAAGGATTTACTTTATATAAATGAAACGAAAAGTGAACATTCTTAAATCACTAATTTTAAAGTACAATTACTTAACGTGCGTGTGTGTATGTATATGAAATTGTGTGGGTGCGTGAGTGTGTTCGTGTGTGTGCGCGCGTGTGTGTGTATTCGTGTGTATTTGTGCGTTTGTGGGTATGCATGTGGGTGTGTGTATCAATACAGGTAGATACGTCTATACTTTGTCTTCCAGTATTATCTTTAAGGTATCCTTTTTAAAGGTATCCTTACCACTGTAAAAGATATCAGCAATGTTAAATTTATTGTTGAATATGTTATTCGTTATCGGTAATCATTTCGTGAAGTATAATACCGAACCAAACGAAAAGCTAGACTAGAATAATTTTTAGTTCGTATCTTGTTACCACATCTGTGCCCGCATCTAGAATGCATTTGAGATGCACCCGATCGATTATTACCGCAGTATTTCAGGATTCACGCTGTCCGTAGTGCGATCATAAGTGGAAGCATCGTATCTTATTGACTCCACTCTGCGAATATTCAGTACCATATTTTTTAAATATTGCCTCTCTTTCACGACTTGCCGGAAATAAATACCCAAAGATTGTGGTAAGCCAAAAATTTCTGACGTTGCAGACACATTGAACCAAATTCACAAACAAGTTTAAAAGGTAAACTTGGGTTTTAACAAGCATGCAGATCGCCTGATGGTAAGCAGTTACCTTAGCCAAAACCGATCTTAATGAGAATAGCTTTCTGACATTTGATATTGGTATTATCGTGATTATTTTCAGGATGAACGCAAAAATAAGGCGCGTCCTAGGACGATAATACCTGTTTATATATTAGATGTTTTATTTCAGACAAAGATTCTTAGCATGTAGAAAGTTTATTAATTTTAAAAAGTCTGTATTGATACCAATTTAAAATTGACAATGAATATAATAATGTCAGATAATGAAATATATTCGTAGATGAAAAGCCTTAATCGCGCTAAAGTCACTTTTTCTGTGCACTCAACTTAGCGCTACGATCCGTAACGGTTTTACCACGAGACGCGGCAAGTCGCTACGATATGCTACGATAAAAGTATTATAAATCTTTTGTTCGCTTACGTGGAGTAGAATGGCATTTCTTTTCGTTTTACTAATTACAAAAATTTCCTTTTCTGCTTTTCTAATACTCATTCGAAGTGCATTTTTAAAATTATAACAACGCAGTTTTTTACCAATGATCACCTACGAATAGTATTCATCATCATCCGTGCGGTCTATTCCGGTTGTGAACCCACACCGGTGTGTGGGGTCCCAGGGTCCAACTTTCTTATTTTCTTGGCCCACTTCGCGCGGTCTTGTGCATTGTCAGTGGTGAGTCTGTTGGCACGCATGTCACCCTTGACGACGTCGAACCGCCGCTTCTTGGGTCGACCTCTTCTACCGGTACCTAACGGGGGCGGTATAGCCAGACATTTGTTGCCCACGTAGTTTGCCGATCTCCGTGAGACATGACCATACCAATGAAGGCAGCACTCCTGCAGCTTGTCTGCGATGAAACGAACACGAAGGCTGCCACGGATGTGGGTGTTCCGCATGCGATCGCAGCATCTTCATTTCCGTGACGCGCAGCTCCTGCTTGTGTCGCTTTAGTAACGGCCATGATTCAATGCCATATAAAAGGACAGGCCTAATGATGGTTTTATAGACCTGCCCCTTTAGCTTGATCGGCATTTTGGGGTCACAAATGACACGTCACCAGTGGCATGCATTGCTTTTCAGAATTGGTAGGCACTATAGGCCGCGTGGTGTGACTCAATGTAGCCTTTTAATTGAACGCTTAAACCCAATTCTATACGATTTTGCCCAAAAGATATCATAGCTAGCATTATAATTATGTTTTTCTGATGTTTCCGGTCATATTTTTGGCAAGATTTGTAAAACAAACGTTACATAAACGTTCAAGTCAGCGTAACCGGTGTCATTCCAGACATTTTTTCTGTGGAAAACAGAAGACACTGTAAACAGAATAACAAATTTGAATGACAACAGCCACTAACCATGTGAAAGTATCATAGTACTTCACATTAAAATGCCTGACGACTTTACCTTTTTCTTGCGTTAAATTTAGATTTGGTGTCGGTCTTGGAAATGCAAAAAAATTTACTCTATTGACATATGAAAACGATCTGAAAGGATTTGACCGCAATTTATTTAAGCAAAGTGATTGATCGCCACACTCTAAGCAGTTTAGGTTATGTATAACTTAACTTTATATGTAGTATACTTGACATAAGCAAGGCATATTGCGTGAAAAATGGCCGTTACGGTTATATAAATCATAGTAATGAATACAGTACAATTCCTTAGTTTTAAATTCGATGGTCCTTTTCTGAAACGAGACGTTTCAGAAAATAAATAGAGAAAAAATTTAAATAAGCGTTGTTGCTTTACTGTAAATCTGACTTTGCCGTCACTACCTTTCGATCCATATTGACTTGCCACTGAATTATTTATGCCGCATTTCACTGATGCGTTCACCTATCGGAAACGCAAATGCGCTGAGAAAGCCCTTGAAAAAACATAAAAAAGCACTTTGCGCTGACTTCGGCTGAATGATCAGATATTTGAAACTCGCTCAAACAAAGGGATTGGCTGAAAGCGCCCAAATGTCATAAGGTAGCGTTACCATTTACTAGCAGGAAGTAAAAATTATGTTGTAAAACTCATATCAAGCTCATTCCAACTTTAACCGCTACGCATTTAGGCTTTAAACTTAATAAAACTTTTCTCACATGAAAATCTATAATTAACCCATCATGACTATATCCTAAACAAATAGTTAGATGCAAGGGACTGTTGCCGTCATGATGACTGTTGACTCATAAACCCACTTTTTACCAATATTATTAAAACTCAACGTGGCAGGTAGTCACTCTTCCGCCGTTATCCGGGTAAATTTAGTTTTATCGATGTTTTCCATCACTGGGAGTTAGTCAAAAATAGAACACTAAATTTACGGCTCTGGACAGATTTGGTTCTGACTAGGGACTACATGATCCACGATCCGAGTTGAATTGCGTAGGGCCTAGGTCACGACGCTTTTAAACTTGTAGTAAGTGCTTTTAGCGCTAGTAATGAAATAGCCAAGGTAACGACCGGATAGAGATCAACCATATTATTTCGATATAGCTTTTTTACATAGTTTTGTGTACTAGTTCACTATATAACAGAGAAAGCAATCACCAGGGTAAATAAAAATAGAAATTGCTAGAAATTATAGTTCATTTAAACATAGGTACAACTATCATAGCTATTTCTAGCATTCAGCTAAGCTTGAACACGTTGAAATAAACGACTTGGTTATAACTCAACGACGACGAATGCCTTCCCAGAAAAATATTTAACTGAATAAGATAATATTCTTTATGGAATTCAAAGCTATAACCTCTCGAGGGATATACAGGTGGTGCAGCTTTTTAGACTTCTCTGCTACTGGTGTATAAAATAAATAATTGTGATTGTATTTTAGCTTGAAATGTTTTTGGCCAGCTGAAGTAGTTGCAACGGCGTGCTATCCGTATTATTGGAAACCCAGAGACAACTTTGACCCTCGAGCCTCTCCAATTGCGTAGAGACATTGCCAGGCTAAGTGTTCTCTATCGCTTCTACAATGGTGAATGCTCTGACGAGTTATTCCAGCACATTTCACCCTCACCTTTCCACTCCTGTACCACGCGTGCTGGACTACGGCGTCACCCACACACAATTCAACATTTATTGGCCCGAACTAAAAGGTTCGGTGACTCGTTTCTTTGTCGTACCATCCAGACGTGGAACGCTCTTCCAGCACATGTGTTTCCTTCCTCTTATAGTCCCGGGTTCTTCAAGCGGGGCGTGAAAAGGCATTTCTGCAGGCCTTCAAGGTGAGGATGGCCAGCCCAGTGATTCGTTTGAATGACTGGGCTTGTAACCTCATATCTGGACCTCACGACCGCTTTCCATCAGGTGGAGTAAGGTCATCTTGACGGGCAATATATAAAAAAAGTAGCTATTTGTGTTGTAAACTCTCTATGAGCATTGCTTTCTCTCTGAACTTCATCTGAAATAGTTTTATTTATAGTTATAAACCTTTTATATGCTGAACACACTCCACTTATCTATCATCCTATTGTGCCACGGTATTGTGCTAAGCTATACAAACAACGAATGTTGCAATTTAAATTGATTAATTTAAGTAATACTGAGAAAGAAAAAAGTAACGACAACAGAATTAAAAAGTCCTATGCTCGCATTGCACACTCGTAAAACAACACATGAAAAAAACTGATCGGGCAGTAATAACTTTTTTAAACTAAACAAACTACGAATTCTACTTCCGCACGGTTTAATCGTTTTCACATTTAGACCATGTGTTTACTGATTTCAAGCTATCATAATCGTAAACATTAGTCTTGTTCCAACGGATGATGATTCCAAATAACAGGACAGATTGAGAAATCACTTTCATACAATATCCGTTTTATCCATTGGCAAGTACGAAGTACTGAAAAGGAAAAGCCGAATGCTTTTCAAAACAGTTTTCTTTCTTTCTTCATAACAGGACACATGCGATAGCGCATATGGCGATTGTCGGAAGCAATTTCGGGAGGCGGTGGCAAAGGTTAGCCTCCTCTGACATGCTATATCCGGGAAACGCTTCCAGGCTGTCAGTGAGGACTGAGCCCCGGGGGAGGGCGGTCAGGCGGCACAGCCAGGAAATTGTACGTCGACCTACATCACGATTGCTCTTGTATCGGAGGAACGAGACAACGAAAAATCGGAAGACGTATCAGTTTGGTGGTTCAATTTAAAACGCGACGGGATGATCTGGTTCTGGAAGAATGGGTCTGTCAAAGATACTGAAAATATGGATTTGTGTATTATTTAGTTACTCTGAATAAATATGAGTAAATAAGTAATATACACTACCGCACACGGAGAAGCAACACAACAGACTTTCCAGTACTCTTGGCGATTTATTACACTCACGATTAAATGATACACTGGGGGTACCCTAGCCGCCCTAAGAGGACAGCATGAGATTGCCAAGCTTGAGCATGCGATTGTAAGGTTCGCCGATGAATCGGATTCCATAATGGAAGAAGACGTGAAATACCCAAGACGCTTCACAGACGAGCATAACCATGTAATACGGGGCAGGACACGATTTAACCATCCCCAGTTTCGCTAGGGCGTGAAGAAACTCACGTACATTCATAAGTTGCATTTAGTAAAAGCTAAAACTGCATCTACTGAAGATATACCAAACAATATGTAGGTAATCTGTATCACTTGAGCCATAAAAAGCAGCCCACATATTAACGTGGAGCGCTCATTCAACGCACATGGACATAACACTGGACCAAATGTACAGTCAGTTACAGACGGTCCGGGCAGTAACGAACCAATTTTGGAAAAATACGCCCACTAAAGGTGCACCGCAGCAGACAAACGTTTGGAGCGTATTTGATGTTACGGCTTTTAGGGTTCCTTAATATTGAGAGTTAAATAATAAAAGCATTTTTTAGATCAGGTCAGAATGGGCAATAACTTGAAAAGTGTCTTTGTCAAGTAAGGTAGCCTGAAAAAATTGGTTATAAATAAGAAAAGTAATTGTTAATACGCATATAAAGCATTGTATTGTTGTTTGAACAAGTTACTGAAATATGATATTGTGATGACTGAAAACGTTTGTATATATATAAATATCGACGTGAAATTAAGTTTGGACACGAGAAAGATCTCACAGAGAAATGGTGAGAATTGAATGTGAGTTAAAATTCAACTATCCGATTCAGAAAAGCACATTACCCGTTATAATGCATCCTCGAATTGGAACACCCGCGCCAAATAGCGCCGAATAAAGCTAAATAGAACAATTACGATACGATTCTAGAATGTGAGCTTTTTTAAATATACTGAACCGCTTCGAAGTTGCAATTGCCGCTTTTTTTAGTAGTTTACGCATGTGACAGCTGTAGCACCGGCTCTGGCGGGTTGCCAGCACTCGGACGGTTCTCTGCATTCACTGGCTCTCCTCACTAGCTTATGCAAGTAAAATAGTCGTTTTAGCAGAAATAAACAATTAACTACGATGCTGTTTCTTTAGAACGAACGGAATCTCTATTGAAATCCCGCTCGATTAGATATGAAAACAGAGACTGTAAAATGCTAAAAAATTAAAAAAAAAAAACTACCAAAGTAAGTAAGTAAGTAATAATAAATAACAATTAAATATCTGGGACACTACGATGACCCCAAACTAAGCAGATCTTGTTCTATGTGTATCAGAGAAAGACAAACAAACTCAAACGTTCGATTAAGATTAAGGGACGATGCAGGGACGATGCAGGGACGACTGGGAACGGACGAGAATTAGCTTCTTCCTTCTTTTTCAAATCTTAGTGATGGCGTATGGTGGCCGTCTTGTGGCTCCACTCATTCAGTGGCCGCGTTAAATTGGCACCACAAAGTAGCCCAGTTTACCAGTACCACCAGAAACGGTTAACACCAAATTACATTCCAGTAGCTTCGGGGGTAAGACTCAGCAAAATGAGCATAAATTAAGAATTTTAGCAACTCTCATGCCAGCTTAATATCAAAATGAAATTAAAATTATGCAAATACCTCACAGTTGACGGTAGTGAGTGGTAAAGGGGGAGCTCCGGCGAAACGACGCATCATAATAAGCAAACAATATTACCTCGGAGTTCGTAAAATTTATGAGGCGGTTATTCGCCAAGACGTAAACAAAGAGCTATGTAGTAATGAAATGTTACAAGCTATTTAGTATTCAAGGTATTTAGTACGCATAACGTTCAGAAATTCTTATCTTTTCTTATTAGGAATGTTTAAGTGGAAATAGATACTAGCAGTCTGTGATTTCGAAACCTTGTCCCTGTAAAATACGGGACCGGGATTTCTAAATTTTAAATCAACAATCAAAATTTAACAACGTTGATTGTCGTTTCTGGATTCGGTTGAAACCCCTTCAAATTAATTGATGCTGTGATGTCCTGCCATATCTCAGTAGAAATGTTAAAGATAATTATACATGTGAAGGCTGCTTAACTTTCGTTGACGTTTCTGGATTCGGGCGTTAATAGTACTATAAAAAATGTATCCCATAAAATGTCGTATGTGCTAGACACAATAGAAAAAAAATAACTGCACTTTACCGTCGGTCGGTGCATCGACAGACGACCAGATCCACAGAGATCAATGTTGAAACATCCGTCGAACTCTAATTTACTTAGCCTCTGCTAATCATCGGTTTTGTAAAATATTCTAGAAAGTGAGTCAATGAGTTGAACTAGTATTTCGGTTTTATGTTAAGAAGATCTGACATCACAAGCCATCGTTGTTATAGGTATTTTGTTGCCAACTGCATACAATTTGCATAGGGTAAATTAACTTGTTTATAACCGAGACTGCAAGTCGTAGATACCAATGCAAGCTCAGCGAAGGAGCGGCGCGGCGGGCCCCCGACAAAGGAAAGCGGAACTAGAGGACAAATTGTTTGCCAAATGCCGCGTCTGCTTATACAATATGTATGGTAATAAATATAATAGCTAACCGCGATCAAAACTTAAATGATTAGGCGGGCTTGCTTTTTTCTTAATATTTAAGGCTTCACAGAGTATAAGGAAAGCACAAGTGAGCTTTTCTAAACATCTTTGTGAATATCCCAATACTTTCGTTTCGACACGTCAAATTGAAAAAAGCACGGGAATGACATTAGAACTCGCCTAATCGAGATGACATTTGATGTCAGTTCCATACATTTTTAAATTTGACATGTAGAAACGAAAGTAGCGAGTTGCTCTTGGGCTAGCCCCCTATTTAAAAGGCTTTTATTATTGGTTTTGGTTGATATTCACGAAGATGTTTAGAAAAGCTCACGCTAGTACGTCCACTGCTGAGCATAGCCCCCCCCCCCCCCAATAATTTCCATCTATCCCTATTAAAAGCGGCCTGCATACAGCGATTCCCCGCGGACTTGACCAGATCGTCCGTCCATCTCCTACGCTG
Organism: Udea olivalis; assembly: GCA_947369235.1. Taxonomy (NCBI): domain Eukaryota; kingdom Metazoa; phylum Arthropoda; class Insecta; order Lepidoptera; family Crambidae; genus Udea; species Udea olivalis. The sequence continues at coordinate 9,047,760 of OX376341.1, read as the reverse complement.
CGCCTGGCGATACGCGGTCTCCACTCGAGCGCTCTTCTGCCCCATCGGCCATCAGTCCTCCAAGCAATGTGTCCTGCCCACTGCAACTTCAGCTTGCTAACCCGTTTGGCTATGTCGGTTACCTCAGTTCTTCTACGGATCTCCTCATTGTCTTCAGAATCTGCGTTTCATAAACGTTAAATTAAATTGCCCACGTTTTGTTTACAAACTGAACGTCGTGGGTGGGATGTTTCACTGGGTTTCGCGTGGGTTATAAAGGAAATGTTGACCCAAGTTCTGCTGCTAATATTATACTTTATTCTTATGACTTTAAGAATTCTTTACTAATACCTACCTTGTACAAGGAAGAACACACAAACACATCCTCTGAAAATAACAACTAAATGAGTTTTTTTTTTATTTAGCAAGTCTAAAGGGCAATGTTTCGATTCAAACATTACCGATTCTACAGGGAAACAAATTCGCTCTAACTTTCTTTATAAACAGGACACGAACCGGAAGTGAAGATAATTGTACGAATTTATTTTGTAATGTTGTACAAAGTTAGCCCGATTTAGCTAAGTTAATTCAGCTCTCTTGTTCCAGGGAAACGAACACGGGTTAGATTGGGAATTGATCGACAGAATAAGTTTCAATTGAACTCGTGATTAATTAACAATATGGAAAAATGAACTTATTTTCAGCCTGGAAATTCATAAGTAATCTTTTTCTTGTTTTCACATCAGTCTGTAATAACTTACTCTGTGCCACGTTGTTTTCGTGCTAAAAATCTAATTATTTATTGTACACGATAACGCGTTTTGCTCCTTACCTTTCCGATCCCTCTACGTCCGCAATAAACAAAGTCAGGTTAGTAGTTTCTCAAGGAGAAATTTCATTGTGAAGTATGAATATCATATCAACTCCTTTATTTAAAGTTATTTTATATATATAATAAAATCAACCTTAAGAGTGTTAATTTTTTTCCTATGAAGTAAGTGATTTCTTATCGTCGTCTTCATTCATTTTACCTACCTTAGGCAAAATAATAGTTATAATTTACATTTTTATGAAACGCGAATATTTCAACGTCTAGAGGTTTTATTCATTTTAGGATTTCAATAAATCATCATGAATAATCGTGAAATTTATGCAAAAAATATTTCATTACCTGGTTTAGGTTTAACTTAATAACTTATTCGTAAATATTTTTATAACTGCCAGATTAACTGCGAATATAAATAAGTGTTATACAGATAGCCTTAAAAATACGAAAGTACTTAAGTAATCATTATTACGTATTAAGAGCAACGAACAAGGAAGGTAACCAACTTGTAATGACTGATTCGTGACATACCTGCTAATTCAATTGCCTACTCACTGATAGTCTCCACTCACAATGGAGAGAGCAATAATTCTAGTGTAAGTACTAACAATATAAAACAACGATTGATTATGAATAAGATTGCTTAACGACACGATTGGCCTAGTGTGCTGTAGCACGGTTTTTCGTCTTGGCTTACGTGGTGTCCCGGGTGCGATTCCCGGTCGGGTCAATTCAGAAAACGGTATTTTCTAAATTGGATCGGGTGTGGGCACGCTAGGAGACGCACTTGGTTTTATTCCCTGTCTGGTACCTCGTAACATGGATATTTATCCTTGCTTGAAGACCATGACAAGTGGTGTGTTGTCTGGTGCATATTTATATTATATAGTTATGAACTAGCTGCCCCGACAGACTTTGTTCTGTCAAAATTTATTGAAAATGTTTGACAGCTGGGAACTGGAAAATAAAACTGTCGTTTTTAGTCTTTTCCGTTACTTATCATATATGTTTCTCACCGTTCAAACCTTCCCTTAACTTCCACAAATATTTCAATATCTAAAAGCCAAATCGGTTCAGCCATTCCTAAGTTTTAGCGAGACAAATTCGGATATAGATATTAAACTAGTATTTCTATTTTAATTTAAATTATATTTACACTTACATTGACTGAGAATTCAGGAATGGTAGGATCGCGGGATCCCTTTATTTTCCTTAACCCTTACCTTAATCGACGCCGTTCATTCAATTTAATAGAAATTATTATATAATTTTTGCTAAGTCTAGAATTTGAACACTTTGCGTCTGAACAAGAGTGGTTTTATTTTCTTTCCAGTATCATACTAAGTTGTGTTAATTTAGAAATTTTATTGATTCTACAACTGAAGAACTCACCGTCAGAAATGATTGCGAGCGGGACGACTGCCTCGCTGCCTGGCATCTGTAGCTGTGGGCCTGTGTGGTTGTTAAAAAACATTTTTAGTGATATCATAATTCTGTACTTGAGTTGGCAGTTAAAAATTTTGGTGCTATCACTAACAGCAATATTTCCTAAACTCAGACTGAAAAACATTTGTCAAAGAACTCGTCTGGCACTACACAAAAAAAATAAGTAAAAGCTAAACTATCTTTAAATTGTTAGTGTTACAGCTGGAACACTGTAAAGTTTTTCTGAGCTTCTTTTTCACCCTTTTCTTTAAAGAAAAGGCAAGCCAACAGACGTTATCATTTTCTCATTTTGTCTAAAGCGTGAACACCACTTAAACTCTTTGTTGATTTTTAGGTTGTAACAGGGCTCATGTTTTTAATTTTGATATGCGGAATATTATTGTTATTATCTATTTATTATTTTTATTATTTTTATTATCTATTTAAGAATGTATTTAGAAATATTTAAGTATGTTTTCTTGAACATGCTCGGAAATATTGTCATTACTTTTGAATAAAGAACACGCGAAGTATCATATTTACGTAGACTGAAAACCCAAAATCACTTCCCGGCGCGTTCTTTGAATTTCGAACGAAGAGCGCGCCGGCAATGTTGTATGAAACGGTGTGCTGTTTGAATTTAGAACTCTTTCATCTATCGTACACATTGCGTTCTCGTGGCTGTATAGCCACAGATGCGTTTACCTTTCGGCACAAATTGTAAAATAAAAAAAAACAAATTGGCGGTAAAGCGGAGTTGTTATTTTGTTAATAAAATAATTAAAATGAGTTCCGATGATTCTAAAAGTGAAAATGAAATGAACGTTGACTGCACTCCACCAGATTTAAGATCGAAAGCTAAATTAGCGATGGAAAACCTGCTTCTAGCAAAATCAAAAGAAAATTAAATTTATTATGTAAAAGGCCCTTTTTATTTCCTTGCATTTTTTTAAGAAAAGCACTATATATGCCTCGGCCGAAATGGCAATTGCCTGTCTTGTATCATTGAAGTCCTCGCCTGCGGCGGCCTTCAAACTCATACTCGACCTGCAATTGCCTATTTCGCTGCCTTTGCAATAATGTACTATTATCAGTCTCTGACGCCCATATTACAAGCTCTGCTTAGTTTGGGGTCAGATGATCTTGGTGTGAATTGTCCCAGATATTTATTTATTTATATATGGTATCTTCTTATTTATGCATCTGGAGTCCCACTGGATGCTGCAATGTCAATGTCCAGTTCTCCAAAAATATGTAGACTTAGATATATTGAGCATTTTCATAGCCAGCTTATTGTATCTCAGAACTTTTTTTTGCTTATAACTCGTGATGAGAATATGCCCCGAGAATAAAAAAAAATCCAGCTTAATAAAACGTTCAAATGGTTTGCATCCCAAAACCTTTAGAAGTACAATTTTTTACCTCTCGAATTCATACTAAAAAAAAACAAACAGACTGAATGTAATATGTTTGTTTGCTAAAAGCTTCCGTTCGAAATCCTGTTGGATCTCTGCTAGCATACCTACTCGTCTAATCGGAGCTTTGACGTAGCGTCACTATAGTCCAGATAATTTAGTGAGGTTTGACGCGTTCGGCCGATGTCACATCTGGTCCAATTAGAATGTTTTGTGCACTGAGGCAATTCGACGGTTGATGCATCAAAGAACGTTCGACAGCGCATTGGTCGTCCTTAAAAATGCCAGTTTTTGCACCATTTACATTCTAAAAGCAGTGGTCAGTTGGCGACTACGTACGAATAAAACTAACTTCATTGTTGTAAGAAATAAACATAGTCTACATACTGTTTCACTGCTAGACAAAGGCCTCTATCATTGAAATCAAGTCATCGCTACAATTGATGGCTTAACCACCACGCTTGCCAAATTCGGGTGGGGATCACAAACCCGGGTTATTCCGAAAAATCTGAAAACACAATTTGCCCGACCTGGGAATTGGACCGGGACCTCCGGGTTTCGAGCCGAGCCCTCAAACCACTCGACCACTGAGGCGTTAATACTTACCGATACTTGATAAACCTAAAGCAGCGCTTTATTTCTAAGGAACTGTTCATAAAATTGCATTATATCCTAAAGTAAAAATTACTTTTCCTTACTTTCTTCCTTTAGCAAACTTTCACTAACGGGGCTTAATCGTTTTATCAGTATACTCGCTGGATAATAATATGCGCTTCCAATAGAGTTTTTACTGGTATTTCAAGCAGATAACTTAATTGATCCTTTGGTTCCATTCAATTGTAATTGGTATTAAGATGATTTTATCTGTGAAGTTCCATGATGGTGAAGTTATTGTTATTATTAAAATATATAGTGAAATGATAAATTAAACCTTAAAAGAGACAAAAATTAATAATGCATGTATAGGGAAAAATTATGATTACGATGCTTAGCTCTTTCCGTAATTGAATCTCGTTGTAGTTTAAATACTTAATTTATTAAGGTTTAATGCGTCCTGCCATAATCTCCCCGGCTTTAATTTTATTATTTCAAGCACATCGGTTCATCGCAGCGCTGCGGTCGAAGTATCAATTATCAATATTCGGTTAAGCTACCAGCCGGTGAAGCCACGTATCATTGGTTCGGACCACGTTAAAATTTAATTGAAAAATTATATTTTTATCGTAGTGGTAATTCGGTGATTGACATGATTTGCTAATTTAGTACGTAAGTATCACTACTACTACCACTTCACGTCACTATCTTTCAATTCTCGGCGGATTCAATGTAGTTTTTGCTTGGCTAAGTATGCAAGATATAGTAGACACTTTTCAGTGACTGACTGAACACTGATGATGTTTTAATATTGTTTATACTACACCTGTTCGGAAAGTACCTTGATACTTTATCAAATTTACGGTAGAAAGTACGTCATTGCATATCGTACAAATATGCGGGGAGAAAACGCATCTGAGCGGGAGAGAAAAGTGTATGAAAATCCATTTCTAACGTGGTTTTTCTTTTTTAATTTTGGGTAAGACTATGCGCCAGTAACCTAAATATCAAAAGCCAAAAAGTTTTAACAGTGAGTTTTTATCTCCAAGTTCGCAAAATGACACTGGCCACTAGCTGTGTGTCGGATGGTGTCGGGCTGGCCGTGCGACCCTGCGGCGGCAGGATAAACAATTTGAAAAAAGAACATGTAAAAATTGCAGACGCCAATGGCGCCATTTTCAATTTGTGTGTTGTTTGAGGATTCAGTTTTCGTAGAAAGTAAAATAAAACTATCAAAATGATAAGTAGTGATAGTGATGATGAAGATTTTTTAACTCCGCCGCAGTTGAAGGAAACAGCAAAAATAATAAAGAAAGAAAAGTGTTACATTAAGCTTCACTAACTGCAACAATTTCAATATAAATTTCAATTCGTAAAGATTTAGTTTTTTATTTTCCTCGTAGGTGTAGCATAAAGCACTATGTATCACTCGAGAGAAAGTGCGATTCCCGATCTCGGGTATTTTAAAGCCCTCGCCTACGGCTCGGGCTTCAAACGACACCCTCGACGGTAATCGGTCTCTTTCTCCTCTCGGTGAACAATGTACTATTATAATTGTAAAATATTTGGACATCGTCCAACGATAGAATATGTTGTGGAATACTTAAACATAAGAACTGTAATGAATGACCATTTTCTTGCAAATAAATAATTTATTATTATTATTATCAGACTGACCAAAAATACTTACTTATGTATGGAATTTCAATAGCATGGTACAGCAAAACATAGTGAAAACTTACCTTTTCAAGATAGAATAGAGAGACTTAGAGATTTGCATACCTACTGATCAGTACCTACTCATGTTATGTAAAGTAAAAAAAAATCTTATATTGTGTAGTTAATTTGTAGTAAAACAATTTTGGCATGTCAACAAGGAAATTACTACAAAAAATATAAGTAAAATGAATAAATAATAAATATATGGGACAATTTACACCAAGATCATCTGACCCCAAACTAAGCAGAGCTTGTACTATGAGCATCAGAGACCGATCAACATACTTAAATATTTCTAGATACATACTTAAATAGATAATAACACCCAGATACACAATGTTCGTCACATAAATGTTTGTCATGGGTGGGGATTGAACCCACGACCTCTGGCGCTAAAGGCAGAATCGCTGCTATTGCGCCAACAGGCCAGTCGAAAAGCATTATGTTAGTAAAGTGACTCTACCATGATTTTAAATGCAATTCTTTTTTTACTTGTTGATAATATACAAATAGGCGTTTCTAATGTACCTATTGAATTGGTACTTTCATGACGGCATCTGAAAGCGAAAATTTCATCAGTTTCAAATATGTCAAAAGCCTAACCCCGGTTCATCCGCAGTGCTCGATGCACGGATCAATTATCAGTAATTTCAATCGGAAAGCTGCATAGGCCGAGCTTTGACGCTTATTCGAATATTCGAGACTCACCAAGCAACGGTCGATATGGAGGCTTGTGAATAGTAATCCTTTGTAGCTAGTTGCTTTTCCTCTATTGCTGTTTTAACTTTTTTACCCAGTGCTTTCAAATAGAATGGCACGAGGCGGACAAATAGGTCAGCCTGCAGAAATGAGTCTATTTTAGAGGCAGCGTCAATTATTATTTTCTAGCTCTTTAAAGGCTTCACTGCTTTTCCCTTGGTTGAGTTGTAGTCGACTTATTTCTTGATACCATAATACATTTCTTTCTAAATTAACATTTAGGTACGCATTAGGGTAAACTTTACCCACTATGAATTAATTATTTTGTAGATATAGTTAAGTAAAGGACAGGTTACGCGGTAATCATTAAATCCCAATCTGGACATAACTTGTGCAGACTAATTATTCCAATAGATAATAACATCTAGATTAAAATATGTTAATAAAAAATGGGATTTCTAACAATTATGCTTCTAAACCACCTAGTTTCTAGTTAAATTATAATAATTAGGATAATTTAGGATAATAATAGTTAGGATAATTTGTATCATCTAATTGAATTTTCTAATAAAGTAACGAAATCTACCTACCTATTAATATCCAAATCTATTCAAGACATAAAAATATCTCTTTAAACAAATCCGTTAAGAAAACTTTTTACAAGGTCGAGAATTTGGGAATACCGCCCCTGTAACGGTCTACTGCCAAGAAAGGATTTTCAGGCATCCAACCGTTACTGCTACGCTTGTCACTAAGGGTGAATAAATTTAATCTCAACTTTACCTTTACTTTCGATGAAGCACCCCAAAAAGTTCACTTAAAATTATAAGGCAAATTGTCAAGTCGAGTCACGATTCGCTATAAATTCAACCTTCGATTTCCGAAGTGTCCTTTTAATTTTTGCGTTGTAATTTAATCAAAATTTACCTTCTAAGACTGTACCTGTCTTAGTTCTTTTTACCCTAACAGGTGTCCATGAATAAAAATCTTTGCATATATTTTAACTTGTGTGAAACGATTCATTCGAACTAGAAATATATACTAGCGTCATTCACCAGATTTAACTACTAAACGGATACAGTGCAAACTGACGGATTTACATATTTGAGCCATAGCCGCGGGCCTAATCCCTGGAGTCGTAATCACAAAAAATTCTAAGTGTGAGTCGCCTTCGAGCTCTTGATTCCGTATATATTACGCGCGTCCATCTGAATACATAGCTATGCTATTTTTTTTATCAGTTAGGTACAGTCAGGCCTCTGTCACTCCATGTACTTGCCCACGATAATTACGTACTAGCCGCCGGGTCACCCAAAACTCATTTGGCAATTGGATGTTAACAGCCGCGTACTGCGAATCTTGCGGTTGAATTGGACGCGATGACGTCCTGTAGGTACTGACTACTGACATCTATATCGAAAGAGGTAGCCCTGACAATTTATGCCTGTCACATTACAGCATACATTTAAAATTGTCAATATTGTTAATATTCTATGGATACTACTTTCGCCGTATGATGATATCCCTGACAGTTCATAATTGTCAATAATAGTGCTGTAACGTATATAATTTAATCGAGTTGGCAAAGGAAATGGAATCAGATTTACCGATTTTAAATTTTTAAATAAATTATTAATAAACGGGTTATGGCTATAGGTAATAGAATTAAACGCGGTATCTCGAAAATAATAGTTAAAAAATTGCACACAAGGCAGACGCACTGGTACTGATGCGAATGACGTGATTACAAATTACAAAATGGTCGCTCCTAATTATCGATTTTTTTAGTCGATTCTATAGTGTCAATACACTATTGAATGGCGTTACTTTCCACGCATCAGGCGCTATAAAGATATATTAATTTAATTTAAAATACTTCATTTATTAACAGTTAATAATAATAACAATAATTTACTTGATAAGATTCGAGAGAACAATAGTTTTTTAACAGTTCATAATATTTTCTTTTGCCAGTTTCTTTTTATTTAGTTTAAAATAGTATGCGTTATGCGGAACAATAAGAGCTGTCAGGCATATCATCTTACAGTGAAAATAGGATAGTGATTTATCTGTTACGTTAGTAACTATTAAGTAATCTGTGGTACAGTTTGGGGAGCGTCATTGCCTAGGGGTTTGGTATTCCAGCTCGGAACTCGTGTGGTCCCGAGTTCAAATCTGGCTTGAACCAAATAAATGTATAAGTTAACCGATAAAAAAACAAATCAACCCGGATAACGGCGGAAGCGTCACTTCCTACCACGTTGGGTTCTAATACGTTTGGTGAAAAGTGGACTACAGTCAACTATTCCTCTGACCACCCTGTTTGGGGCATTGTCGTCGTGACTTTATGTATCGTAAGTTAAGCTTAACAAAAACAGCTTGTTATCTACTTTTGCTAAGGTTGTTCCTACATGTTCATGCTCCCCAATGCATGACACGAACGTCCCTAAGGCTTGTCTGCGTCGGCAACTATAACAGGCAGGTTGCGCTGCACTAATTGCATTTTATAACAGTTGTATAGTTTGCATCAAACTTCCAGTCCACTCTGAAGTTGTCTCGCGCATGCGCAAAACCTATTTTTCATAGAAAAAATAGGAATTCGGGTCTCGGGACAACTTCAGAGTCGACTAAGTAGAAGTTTGACATGGACTATACCGGTATTTTTAACTGACAAAATGTTTACCGTGTGTGAACCTATTGGACTCACATATTGATACTACCACTATATTTTTTTGCACAAGCATATTACCATGTAAGTAGATTAAAAGAAATTCAATGTCTACATGTAACGTATTGTGTCTTGAAGAATAATTTTGATATAAATGAAACTAGCTCACCGCTAGCGGCTTCGCCCACTGTCTAGTCTTCCCGTTAAAATTCAACCTGTTTCTCACTGACAATGTAGTTTTTTTCGTATATGGTATAAAGCCTTCTTCTAATTGGCCAGTGGTTTTTGAGTTTTTTCGTTGCAAACACGCGAAAATACAAAATTATATCACTTTATATCATTTATCTAGATGTTTCAACAAAATATATGATAGGATCTAAACTATGATCTATCGTTATGGTCGTTCATGAAAAATCTACTCGCTTGTTTTCTGTGCGACAGTAAAATGGTCCATTTTATTATTTCACGTAATTTCGGTGTCCATGCGGTATCCTAAAGTTACGCAAGCGACAGCACAATGCACGGGATAACGACGCAGGTTGCAGAACATTCGGCATTACGTGACCTCCGGCCGGGCTTACGCCGTGATAGCCCATCCTGCAAACGACAATGATCAGCTTTTTAATGGCATATGCGGGGCCAGGACGTGCCGCAATCAGGCTAAGAAAAGACATTTGGTCGAAACCGGAGTTGGCTACATAATGAAGTTTGGCACCGATGGCTCTTTTGGGTTTATTGTGTTGCATGTTAACACTTTCGTTTACTTACGTACTTTTGGTCAGATAACACTATCGAGTCCGTAAGTCCATATCTATTGCAAACGATTCATAGCCTTTGCGATTCTTAAACGACTTCATTAACAGCCTTTAAAATACTACAGTGAAATTCTTTAATCCCTAGACAGCGATGATCGTTTCCCTGTTTTCCCATCCTTAAGTATCTACTTCCGTACTTACGTAACTGTTCCTTTTTCTTCCATGTCCATGATTGGGGCTCAAGGGGATCGGAACATCGTGTTCGTGGCACTTAAAAACTCATAAATTAGCGCGCTTGGCCGCTACGGGCGAGGTAGGCGTCTCCGACGTGAGTAATAGCCTAAAAGGGGTATTAACGTGCTTCTTAAACGTTCTCACGTCATTCCAGAATTTCAGAAACCAATTTTCGACACTGTTGTCCTAGTTAAAAGCGAAGGGTTAAAAACGCTCCACAACGTTTTCAACAAGGGTTATTAAACGGTCTTACACGGTCATAGCAAAATGGTTGCATCACGTTTTATTTTAAAGACGAGTTTTTAAACACAATGTTAGTATGAAAGCAGAATTTGACAAAATTTTTTTTTTTTTTCACACCAAGATCATCTGACCCCAAACTAAGCAGAGCTTGTAATATGGGCGTCAGAGACTGTTATAGATAGTTTGATAATTATTTAGTGTTTAGATGTTTAGATACATACGAGTTGAAGAATGATTCTGCCATTGCCAGCGGTCTGTTGTCAACCAAAGCTCAAGCTGCGCCCTTCCGGGCGTAGGATGAGAGTTTGATTTTGTAAATCAATTTATGCTGGTTATGCCCACAGCGATAACTGTGATTTTACGTACAAGAAACAACTTCATACTTTCTATGTATTATCATGTTTCGGCAGGGAACGTATAATGCTAGCGGTATGGCTTAAAGATCAATCGTTCCGATTTTCATGCCTCTAACACGGGTACACAATAACGAATTTTTAAATCCTGATTTTCTGAATTCCGATAATTAAAATACCAACTTGTCATAAATACAATTATAAAAAATCTGAAATCTCAAAACTCCGAATGTGCATAAGTATCAAAAATAATCCGAATTATCATAAATACGAAGAAAGCAAATAATGTGAAATTTAAACTCTTAAAATGTTGTATTTACAAAGCATGAATGTTTTCTGGCGCTTCGCCGGCCACTGCCGCGGCACGCTCGCTTCGCTTGTTCGGCTCGTGTGTTTTGGTCACTGTTCTAACCTTTTTTATTTATTAACGTGGGGAAATCCTCATGGATACCTACCTACCTCGCCGCCCGGGGGAACGACGAGGTTATGTCGGACTTCTACCGACAAAAACTCACACGGTACTCGACCTCAACACTTCAGAGGGGTCCCTAAAAAGTTTCGTAACGCCTCGCCGCCAGTGCCTCCCCGTATTGGGGCCCCCTCCAGCTGATCCCCCAATGAAGGGGGGAGGCCACGGAAGTACCTGAAGCACACAAGTACTTCCGCCGTCGCGGTGAAAGCCGTGCATTGCGGGCAAAAGCACCCCCGTATCAAAGCCCGCTGGCTTCCACCGTACGCGGACCCTACTAGGTCCGCAACCACGATCCATCTAAAAGGTGGATCCGCTGCCGCATCTGGCGGTGCGGCCCCGCCGAGCCGCAGTGAACAGAGGGGGCCAGCCGCGGATCACTGACCCCCTCCAAACGGTTGTGCACCGTGGCCCCCACCTCGCGCCCTAAGGCGCTGCGCCCATGGGCGCCCCTTTGGGCGGGCGGTAGGCACCATACCACCACCACGCCCGGCGACAGGCAATGGGTGGGTGGGAAGTCCACCGCACTGCCATGCCTGAGCCCTCTTAGCTTCCCGGTGGTTCCACCTGCCACCAGTACTAAGCCCCCCGCCATGACAAGGCGAAGGCTCATGGGGGGGGTCACTGTTCCAACCTAACCTAACCTAGACAATTAATCCTGTTAGTAAAGTTATTTAGCTTAATATTCAATATATATTGAAATATATTTCTCTTATAAACTAATTACCATATGCCTTGTGTGTGAGAGACTGGTGGCTGATATAGGTTTGAGTAAACAGGTCCGTGGTACAGGTCACCAGTGCTCCACCCCCCAGAGTTGGTCTGGGTAATACGCGTTAGTGATGATGGTTGATGAGGAAACTATGTGTGTTAATTATTGGAAATTTATTACATTATTTGTGAATTTACATGTTTATGATATTTTTGATATCTTTTTTTTAATTTGAGCAATGAATTTTCGAAGTTTTGAATTTCGAAATATCGTTTTCCGGACTAATGAAACTTCGGTTATTAATTCTTCGTACTAATAAAAGTCGGACATTTGAATTCTGGATTTCTTACTGTCGTAAAAATAACTTTCGTGTTTTTTAATATTCGTAATTCTGTTGCGTCGGAATCATGAAATTCGGCATATTCAAATTCGGAATCAAGTGTTTCGGAAATTTTGGGTGTTCCCCTTTAACACCATTTGCAGCTTTTTAATAAATTTTGGGGTGTACCGCTAGCACTAGTAGACAACTATTGCCGTGCCGCATTCTTTTTAGGTGAAATTAGGCTACAGCGACGAGTCCTTTCTTATTATAACTCGTAAATCCCTCATAAACATTTTGATAAAAAAATCTGAAAATAAACAACAGCTGAACTAATGTTTCGTATAAATGAGCACTCGTTATTAAACTGGCGAACGTTTTGATGTAAGGTCCGCTGTTGTTGCCGGCCAAATAGCCGTGGCCCGTGTCGAGGCACTTAAAGGCCCATAAATTAGAAGCGCTGGCCGCAATGCGAGGTAGGTGGTTGGCCACGTGAGTAATGGCCGCTGCCGATGTTAAATGTAAAAAAACAAAAGCTACTGTTGTGTACTGCTCCATTCTTTGGTAGACCAGTCTAGCTTAAAGTTTTTTAGGCTGGGTTTGGTTTTTAACGTAGACAACCCAACGCATGGAACTTGTAAATCCGATATGTTGTATGATCCGATATGGACATGCTGTTTTGAAGTATTGGTTGGAGCTGGTATTGGGCACTATACAATTTATTTTTTATCTTGACTTTAAAGTATTTAGCTATCAGATGCTGGATACTATGTTTTGCTCAGCTGTTTATTCAATAACTCTATTTTAATTTATTTATTTTTGGTTTCAGGTAAGCACTTCAAATTGCCATTGTCGACTAATTAAAAAATCTGCAATACAGGTATAATATTGTGTATTTTTCTGATTTCTGATTCACGAATAAGATTCTGCGAATTGTATCTATCGTTAACGATATGATATTACATTTTTCCTCACCAAAGTAAGATTAATTTTAGATTTGCAAATAGGCACTATCAAATTAATAATAAAGACTTAAGTAACTAAAGACTTAAGTGACTTAAGTGACTTAAGTATTATATGTTATGAATACACTACGCACCTACGTCGCGTTTCAACTTGTAAATAAATCAAAAATCGACTGCCAAAACAAATGGCGAATAATCGGAATTGATAACTACTATCAAACTGGGTCAGACGTGGGTCAAGTCTGGTCGCTGGATCAGACGAGATAACCTTCAGTCTGGTTATACGTCACGCAACACATAACGGTGCTTTATGACGATGATGCATAGGCTATGATGGGTAGATAAATATAAACGGGTCTGATGTTCAGGTATAATAGTTAAGTAAAATTAGTTGCGCCAATGCCTGCTATCAAGTGGTTTCATTGGCTTTTGCTATTGGGTATCTTCGTAAATAATTAGGTATTTTATAAAGAAATAACGTTCATCATTTCGATTTCATCAAAGGTTGATATTGATTAACTTGAAAAACTATTTATTTTTACTGGATAAAAATAAGATCAAAATTTTAGATATTGGCTGTATTAGAATCACAGTAAGCTCATGAGCAGATATTTTCAATTAATTTAAAAATAAAGCTGAGTCAGTATAAACATTGCTCGCTTCGCAGCAATGTTATTACATCAGAGATGACTTAACTCGATTTATGTTTTCTCTGCCAGTAACTTGATACGACGTTTATAACTTGTAATAATTGTATTGCCTTCTTTGTAACTTATTCGCCGAACTTATAGTAATAGATAAGTAGCAGGAACTGAGGAATTAGGTGATAAGGAACCTATTTTTCCTCTGCGTTTAATTTGAGAAATGATACAAGAAAATTATTGGTTAAAACTTTTTGTAATTTCCGCGGAAGCTTTTGCAGGAAAATTACTAAAACAGTAAAAGAGAGTAAGAGGCATTTACTGGGCAGACATGTACCATCATAGACTACATCGTAACTTATCACCAGGTGCGATTGTGATCAAAATCACTGCCTAGTCCATATAAAAAAACAGTATAATCAGTTAGCTTTGATACCCACTACGTTTTTGTTATGAGGTAGGCTAATCTGTGCTTAATTACCAAATCCTGAAATAGACAACAATGCAATCCCGTTAGCAATTTGAGTCGATCGTTACTGTACCTATCCAGAGGTTGATTAAGCTGCACGAAGTTGAGCGTCACAAAACGCGCAGCCGATCCCACCCTTGCATCCCACTTAGCCGAGACAAAACCGCCCAGGAAGCAAGTTTCCTCATTTATCGGGGGCAGATCCGCTAGATAACGGGAGCAATCTACCGGAGATAGAAAGTCAAGTGCGGAATGGAAGGTCCTATAAATCCTGATTCCTGCAGGCTTGCACCGCACGTACCTAAACAGATTTATTCTTTACAGTGCGAGCGTTTAGCGCGCCTCAGTAAGTGGAGCCGAAGAGATTTATATCTTCGGAGCAAGTTTATTTAGTTCTAGGATCTTCGGCGACATTGAATAATGTAGCGGTAAATTCTAGCCGAACCTGTATGTCGACTAAAGTCCTAAATGAATGACTAGTCACGGTCATGTTATTACTTTTACATACCTTACGTTGTTTGTCTCAAACTTGTTATTCATCAAAAGAGAAACTGATCTCACTGACATACCAGCTCACAGCCAAAACCACCTAGGAACTTTGTAAAATGCTCAAAACGGAATCGTAGGCAAACATTATAGCTAAACTAAGGTTTCAAAAGGGTGAATTTTGTGTAAAAAATTGAAATCCTCTGAAATCAACCAATAGTACAAACTTTGCTTGAATTTTCAGATCATCAGACAATCTAATTTGCCCAGTTATTAATTTATCTAATGAAACATAAAGAAAAGGAATACTATAATGCAAAATCCAATCCAGCGTACTAAGATACGAGAATAGCATTAATTCCTGTGAATGAACAGTTTCATAAAGCTCACTCTGTAACATCTCGTGTGAAATAAGGGTTAAAAATTAATCCACATTGTTCTCGCAAAAATTTGACTAGAATGTAAATTCACGTGCAACCTCTCTCTTTAAAATATGCGCATGCAGACAATTTTTCTGTGCAAAAGACCCTTAACGTTTCCCGCGGTTAAGGCTTTGCTTTGGTTCACACGATGCTTCTTAGTCCGCGGGGCTTACTTTATTGTGCGGTAAAATGTGATAATGGAATCGGCTTTATGCCGGTCCTCATGACAAAAGTAGATATGAAAAGGCTGCTTCGATTCTTGATGCAAGTTTTCGGGATCGCGGAGATGGTGAAGTTTGCTTTGTTTTGCTTATTGTTAATTTGATTTAAATTCTGATGCAGATTTCTAAGAAATCGTCGAGTTCAAAAGAAAAACCTTGAATGCGGCAATACGGCGGCATTTTTAAGGAAAATGCAATTGTACCATGTTTTGATTGGTAGTTTGTGTTAATGTATAATTTCACAAGCTATCGATCAATAACACGAAACTTGATCTATAAATACGGTTAGCTACTTTTATGCAAAGTATGATGGAGATGACTATTTCACAGAAGTTGAAAGAAGAGAAAATCATGACGACATATTCCTAAGTCAATGAGTCAAAATATTATATTCTGGCTGTTGCCCGCGACTTCGTCCGCGTGGTTATCCCTATGCAAAATTTGAGACTCCTCATAGCTAACTGGGGCCACCGCCTTTCCCCCTCATGACTGCCCGCCGGCCTTGCACATTATACATTCGCGCGCAGTACCTACTTGCTTGATCATTATTTTGCTACGATTTTATTTTAAAACTGCGATAAGTATCTCCTAAGATATTCATTGAAATCGAATGATGTAAAGGGCAATTTATCATACTTGTGATGAATCACGTATTTATTTGGATAAAGATTGTTATCATGTTTATAAAAACACCTTCGCAAATAATGCACTATTTTAGAACAAATTTGGTTAACACAAAAAATGTTTATAGAAAATCCTTCGCAAATAATGCACTATTTTAAAACAAATTTGGTTACCATAAAATAGGTTATAGTGAGGCAACCTTAAATGATAGACATAATGGTGTCACGGACTTTTTATAGAACTTTTAAAGGGGAACAATTCTGTCATACATTGTTGCTCCGCTTCTATTGGTCTTAGCGTGATGATCTAGCCTTCCTCGATAAATGAGCTATCTAAAACTGAAAGTATTTTTCAAATCGGACCAGTTGTTCCTAAGATTAGCGCGTTAAAGCCAACAAACAAACAAACAAACTCTTCAGCTTTATAATATTAGTATAGATAAAAGAAAGTCGTGTTAGTTACACCACTTATAACTCAAGAACGGGTGAACCGATTTTTATGATTTTTGTGTTTTTGGATTTGTCAACATCGGGAATAGGATAATAAATATTAAAAACATTGGGAAATTTACGAAAAAATAACATAACAAAGTTTGCCGGGGCCGCTAGTATTACTATAGATAGTACCTATAGATGTGCCAAGAAACAATATATTTCAAAGTTATGAACTTGCGAACAAACGACTCAAGAAACCCAGAGAAGCGAGTTTCCGTTCGTAGTTTTCTAGTAATTCCGGATTCATCCACTATTCAGCGATAGTCTTATTCTGGAGCGAACTAGTTGTCGAAAGAGATGGCACTTGATGCAACTTTATCAGGCACCTGCGTCGAAGCGCGAATTTAGATTAGTGCATCAAGTTTGCAGAGCGCGCAGAAAGGCAACCGACTCTCGAAGTTTCCCGCCGCGGAAATCGTATAAATGTTAATGAAAGACGTCTCTAATGAGATTACCGCTCCCGTGAAATTGGATTCGCGTGGGACTTCTTTAATTTTCAGTCGGCGCGAAAATTAGGTGGATCCGAGCGTGACATCCGACTTCCCGGATCGTTCGCGTTTCAATAACGCCCATTAGGCGTTTGCTTATTTTCCTGCATGCGTTTGGGGAGGGTCGTGCTAACTGGTACGTCTGCCCTCTTCAGTTTTTGAAGGGGTTTCTGACTTACGTCGATGGAAATGGAATTCTAGAGAGACTGTTCGAATTGTCTATTTAGGACTTGAGGCAATTTGCTTCGGGCAAGTCGGCAAAATTACTACCCAATTCTCATTATTAATGAAATGGTGCATGATGGTGACCGTTAACTGTCAAGCTATAACTCATTTGCCAAGAAATACTGATGAAGAACCGAATAATTGCCACCAATAAAATAGTAGTAAATGGATATAGTTGATAATAACATCAAATTTCTTTTAGAATCCTACCTAAGCGGCATGCACATTCCAGTGGCAAAAAGCGACATCAAAAGTACTATGTGTGCACCATATGAATTCTCGATTGCTCGCCATTCCACGAAATTGCACGGGAGCAGAATCGCAATATTTTTCTTTCTACACAATACGATATTGCGTTTCAACGTTTACGGTTGTAGCATTAAGAAAGAAAAAACACACTTGCAGCAGCTCGCGAATATTTGCTAGTAAATATTTCGAATAATAAAGCTTTATTTGTTCGAAATTATTTCTAAAAAGTTGGCCGTTGGAACAGGAGAAACATGAACGTTGAAATTTTTAAATTTTGAATTTGGTACAATAGTAACAGTAATTCAAGTTAAATTTTGTTATTCTCTTTGAAATATTCCTATAATTTTCCTTATTAACTATTGCGGTAGGTAGATAAAAAAAGAAAATGGAAATAAGCTCAATTTACTATCCGGATGATGAAGACGTTGAAGTTTGCTGAAGCTGTCATGAATGGCTGAAACCTACACATTATCTATGTTCGATAGCGAAAAGGGTAATTTTACTTCTACCTTGTCGTTGTTAAGTGTTGAAAAATTATCATTCATTTGGAATATAATGTTAACACCTAAAGGTACATCTTTCCTCACTGAGTTTAAAACGGTATTCAACTCCAAATAAATGAAAAATGTAAAACAAAATTTTGAATCAGGGTACACAGTTTTCCACACGCAAATGAGCTGCCTGTCGCGATTCAAATGCTTTCAAATCCACAGCTTAATAACAAGATAACACTGAACTTCTTCACTTCACTTTCTGACCTACTGAATATTATGTTCCTGTTTGCGGGTGTACTTTTGATCGCCAGAGCTTATCGGGCATCTGTTTGTATGTAACCTGGGGGAACTGACTTCGCAATTGTTCAACAGCACACAACTTCTTACTAGCTTTACAAGGTCGGCAAGCTAGGCTGCACGTGAGCATGTGCCACGATAACCGCTTACCAGCAGGTGGTCCGGATGCGTATCCGCATACATAATTTCTTTAACAACTTTTAATAAGTTCACTGATCAAAACTCAGCTCTTGTCTTGTAACGAAACATTTAGTACCATTTTAAAGCCAAGGTATCTTGAGACTTACTGTAAATTTCACTTAAATATTCCAACGAGTTTACCATATTTTTCCAGTTAATCATTTTCTAGAATAACATTAAAACTTCTGAATGAAACGAAATTAGTTCGTCAAAAGGTGCTGCTGCTCTCAAAACGCGTATAAATATCTAACAAAAGAAAGGCATTATCCAGGCCGCTGGAAAAAGTTCGCTCATTGAAGTTCATTAGGAAACTCGGAAAAAGTGAGAACTAGTTGACACAATTACTGCCACACAGAACGGGAGCAGAAGCAATATTGAAAATGTGACATATTTTTTCCTGTATTAAAACCCTTCTTTTTAACGGCCGACGCAAAAAGGGGTGTTATAAGTTTGCCGCCCGTATCTGTTAGTTAGACTGATATTTATTTTACTCGTAGTTAAACGAACGTTACTATGATATTGAAATGACTCAAGTAGAAGATTTCGAATGACACTTAATAAAATAATATTTTAGCTCATTGGAGAATCAAAAATTTGTATATTTTGCAGGCTTTACTGACATAGTCTGCCGTATCATTAGGCTATGCTACCTAATCCTTATCGTACTTTTATTATAAAGGCACTTCAAATGTATTATTAACCAAACCACCTCTATAGCTGGCTAGCTCAACACGATTTTCTCGATTTTTTGAACCGAGTCAAACACCAACATGTCATTGTGTTCAATCGAAAAAGTACCAAGTTCTCATACGTCGTTCAATAGCCTGTACGGAGGAAAAGCAGCGTTGTACCGTTTACAGAACGGTCTTGCACCACAAATTGAGAGGCCAAAGCGGCTCAGTGCAAATTGAAAGCGATCCCAATTTGCTGCAGCCCTTTGTATTTGTAACCAGGGCCGGCGTCGGGAATCAATCAGGGTAATGGGGGCTTGTCCGAATGTGCGGATTAGCCTCAGGCTACTCTCGACAGGGACTTTTCAATCGCTGGGTTATATCTTTTGTTGCACTGATTGGATAACCTTTCAGGGTATTCAGAATTAGCCTTTTGGGCTGGACGTGCCACTAGTTTATAACTTAGAGCATACACATTTATAAACCCTTGGGCTACTATTTCAACATCTAGCGGACTCGCTGACTGCGCACTGTGTTGTAGTTTTTTGTGAAGTTCATAATGTTAGAGAGCGTCAAAAATACTGTATTAATACTTAACAAGTATATTTCTTGACTACTGTAAAAAAACTTTTTCAATATACATACAAACTCACACAAAACTACTGATAAAGCGTAAACGTTTACAATAAAACGCCGACCATGCACATCTTTCAGTTGAAGTAATATATGTTATTGAGGAACAACTATTGAAGCCTCGCTCCCAAACACCGATTTTTTTTAGCGCCAGACAACACACCTCTTGTAATGCTCTCGAAATAAGGATTAATATCCCTGGGTTACGAGGTACCACACAAGGAAACAAGCTAGGGGCTTCTACCGGCACATCCAGACCCGAATCAATTCAGAAAAGCCGACCGGGAATCGAACCCGGGACACTACGGAAATCAAGGCGAGAAACCGTGCTACAGCGCACTCCGACAATCGTGTCGTCAAACGCGTATTGACGGCGTCTTCATATTCAACCTTCGAAAAATAATAATGTGTTTGAAGAATTCCTCTTTTTTGCAGAACCTGATCAAAAAAACTCACAGAACACTTACGTAGAACACATTTTTTGTACTAACGTAAAGTATGCTAATATTGAGTACTTAATGCGTTAAATAATACTAGGCGCGTTGAGAACGAGCAAAAATTTGCATGTGTAAGACCTTCGCTAAGTTACGTTTAGAAAATCTTACTGTGGGTTTTGTGCGAATCGTTAGTTTTTAAGCTGGTGAGTAGTTGAATGTTTATGTCATGCATAAAGGATGTCGTTAGAGTCCTTTATTCAACTTGCAAGATGTACGCCTATTGTGAGTTTCTGTCATAATAGACGATCTTAATCATAATCATTTATTTACTCACCATATTATCGATAGTTGACTTCAGCAATTCGTATTCCATAAAAAACGTCAACGCGAACACTGTCGTTGGTGTAAGCTCATAGAACGAGTACTGCTCAGATAGTCTACTGGTGAAAATCCATTGTCCAGTAATTCCACCCGGAAACAGTGGACAAAGGATTTTTAACACCCCCAGAAAAAAACTACAAAGAGATGGTTGTCCGTTCTGCCAATAATCCCGATACTGAATCTAGGGGCACTTATTGTGTCTAAGGAAAGTCCAGTTACACGCGACAACGTGCTGGCTGGTATTTTTTGCAAATGCGACTTTTAATTTTGCTGGTTAGCTAGATGCATTGGGAGGACGTAGATAGAGATTGGAATAAAAGAGTTTTGCTTTGCCACAGCACAGGCAACTTAGATCTCTGATAGGTTTCCACCTGAACGGAATTCTTACAAAGAAATCACAATTTCAATGCTGAAAAAAACGGTGTGTGCTGTGCCAGTATAAGCACTTAAGGATTTACGAGTATATCTCCACGACGCTGAATACATAAATGAAATACGTTATAATTCCACGGCGAAAATGGCGCATTTGAATACGATATTGCGCCGAAACTCGCGGCATCGTAAATACATATGCATATATGCTCGTAAACTGGCATAGGTATATAGGTGAATATTGCACGACCCACTGTGAAATTCATGACGTGTTCGAGACTTCTGACTGATTGGACTGCTTCGTTGCAGCGTCCAATAACATTTTGGATGCTTGCTCAAGTGTTACTTACACAAGCATGGCGTGGGCAAACGTATCGTGTGCGCAAGATTTATTGACTTGTCATACATGCTGGCTCTGTGTTGGCGCCTGAGTAACAATTTCAATTAATTATAGAAGCCTGAACGAGTGACCTAAACCTCGTCAGGTTGTCATCAAAAAAGATATCTTACACTCATTTCATTATATTTCTTTGTACCTATTAATGATTAAATTGATTCAGAAACAACTGGTGATTTTTACTTACTTTTCTTTTTAGAGTATACTTGTGAGAGGTTGTGAGCGTAAGTTTATGTGTCTGGTGTATATTTTAATAACAAACGTAGATACGACCTAAAACCGTAATGAAGCATAGAATACAATAAACCACGAATTTCAGTAAAGAGTATTTCAAATATGAAACTACTAAAGTAATTAGAATTAATAAAAGACTGATATCACCAGTATAAGCTAAACTAAGACACATAAGCTAATAAGAAGAACTGGTATAAACAACTTACTTTCCGCCTACGGCTTCGCCCGCGTAAACTTCATCGTTACATATTAAGGCCAAATTACATAAAATCTATAAAAATTGTAGCCTATGTGATATTGTGATGTGTTACTGTACAGTTTTATCTAAATCCGTTTAAAAGTTTTTGCGTGAAAGAGCAACAATCAATATACACACATTCAAACATCCTCCTATACTAAGAGTATGAAGTAAGATTCAGAGTGTACGAGTATACAGTTCAGTTCAGTTTTATTACTAGTACACTTATTGATTTTTATATTTTATCATATTATATTAATTTAGAACCTATTTCTTTAAAGGCTGTTTACATTTTTTTTTAGGATTGCATTTGTAATCTGTAGCAGATGCCTTTTCTACAAAAATAGAATAATTTACTTGCATAAGGTGTTTTATCTGTGGACAATCAAGGCAGCTGACAGACAGAGAATCGACGCATTCGAAATGTGGTGCTAGCATCGTATGCTCCGCACGAACGTCTCGATCCTAAAAGAGCTGAAGACAGAGGATGCTCAGCGCCTGTTCACAACCAGTTAATGATAAAGCTGTTTAATGCAGTATTTTGGACATATTGCACGAAGGAATGAAGACAATTTGGAGCGCTTGATAGTGACGGGAAAAGTTGAAGGGAAAAGACCTAGAGGTCGAAATCCCAAGCGATGGACCGACCAGGTGTCGCGGCAACTGGTGATCCCGGCTCCCTACAGCAAGCAACGGAACGTAACCGATGGAAGCAGCTGATAGACAAAATCAGAAGGAGTCACGATCCTCAGCAGTGAGGGAAACGGCTGAAGAGAGAGAAAGAGGTGTTTAAGCTATTTTTGTCAGCTTATCCCTAAGAAATAGCCCATACAATTTGGTTAGGTCGGCCAAAAGAGATGAACAAGTTGGCAGGTTGGACCTGTTTTGTGAGCCTTCAAGCAACCTTTTTTTATAAATAAGTAAATAAACCCTAGCTACAACACACAGCGCATCATTTGTTGCGCCCAGGGTTGCCCGTTCACGGCGTAATTCAGATTTAACTATGAAATGATATTTAAACTCAAAGCTGCGAAACAAATACAGAAATATGAATATGAAAAAAGGAACGTAACGTTTCGTGAACGAGGGCGCGGAAACTCACACAAAAAATTCGCGCAACTGGAAAACCTACAAGGTTCTGTTATGAAGTCACATAGTCGTTACAGTTATTAAAACTGTTACGCTATTTAAAGTAAAACCTAAATTTATTACTTATTGCTCGACGTCAAATAGAGAAACGTTATTCACTGAATACTTATTTCATTGTTATTTTTAATTTGAGACAGACGATTGCTCGGGTCTTTAAGTAAGGTTTCCTTTTGTATTTTGAAAACACTAGCTCTCGTGATTAAGCGTTATGATAAAAAATATAGTTTAGCAAAATACCCAGTAAATTTACCAATTTGAACAATAATTATCTGCTAGTTGCAAAACATTGCGAATAGAAAGATTAATTTTCTCGTTCGCAGCAAACGTTTCACAATAAAACAAAAGAGCTAACGAGTAGGTACAAGTAACTTATTAATACTTGTTCACGTTACAGACTTTCTCATTGTAATAAAACGTTATATTTAAATTCCACTTTGATGATAGTTAGAAAATGATTATTTTCAGCACATAGTTGTCGACCGGTCTATCCCATCCCAGAGCGTGTCGCTCCTAACAAAAATCGCGTCCTTTTGTTTGTCGGTTTGACCGGATCGGGGTAGTCCTGTCACATCTGGGTGTGGTGCACAATCAATTATCAAAACCAATTTTAATAAAAACGGGTTTTTGCAACGAAACAAAATTACGGTAAATTGTTTCATAACATATTTGCTCGTAAAGGGTCTCTTATTTCAACAATTTCAATATCGTATTGTATCTTATTACGCACTTGTGCGTTATTGTAATGTAAAACGCACAAGTTTTTTTTTTATTAAGGTAAAACCTGTAAAACGCACGGTTTATCAAGATGCTCCGTCTAAAACGAACGGTACTTTTTTAAATTTTAACAAAGAGTTTTTTATGTCAGAAAAGAGGACAACATGAAAAAATGCGTAAATTTTATTTTCCACTACCGCTTTAGCCTCTTCTCTTATAAAATCAGGCGTTAAATTCATATCAGAATCAGATGAACTCATTTTATAGGTACAAATCTCTGCTATACGTATAAACAAAAGTCTTCAAATTGAAAAAATAAATAAAGATCGAATTGCCGCTTTCCCGCCTATTTTGTTTGTTTTTTTTTCTGTGGCCGGCCAGCTATTCAGCCATTATTTTTTTTTATTTTTTTAATATATTTTTTTATATTGCCCGTCAAGATGACCTCACTCCACCTGATGGAAAGCGGTCGTGAGGTCCAGATATGAGGTTGACAAGCCCAGTCATTCAAACGAATCACTGGGCTGGCCATCCTCACCTTGAAGGCCTGCAGAAATGCCTTTTCACGGCCCGCTTGAAGAACCCGGGACTATAAGAGGAATATATATTTTATTTTCATCATTGGAAAAATGGTAAATATTTTGCCCAAATCTAAGTTATTTTATAGAAATTGTTGAAACTAAATTATAATAAAGCTATTTAAAAAATATATATTCTTTAATCAATACTTAACTTTAAGTTTGAGGTGCCCGTGGCTAAGTGACGGCAGCGGATCGGCAACGATCCGATGTTAAGCAACGCCAGACAGGTCGGGTTATGGATGGGTGACCATCCCGACCGAAATTAAGTGATGCGTTTTTCGGGCATCTCCGTGCTTCGGAAGGCACGTTAAACAGTTGGTCCCGGCTGACGTCGCAAGATATCAGTCGTGAAGCCTAGTCAGAGGCTTAAAAAAAGGCGGCTTGATAACATCTGACGGTAAGGTTTATCACTGGCCTTACATTCACCTCTCCAACAATCCGCACTGAGCCCGCGTGTTGGAGTAAGTAAAGTAAAGTAAAGTAAAAAATCATTTATTCATTTAAGCTTGTATAAAGCACTTATGACATGTCAAAAAAAGTATACAGAAATAATAATAATAAACGTAAATAAAATAGTACAATATTAGTACACATCGTGAATATACATAATGTGAATCTACCACCGGTTCGGACGTTGCTTCTTATCGAGAAGACTCCGGCAAGAAACTCGATAGTTACTCTTTTCAACTTTGTTTGTTTTACAAAAAATAAATTCAGAGTACAGTCAATGCGAGTAGAAAAAAGAACACAATATTGAGCAGAGGAGCAGATTATTCCTACTATGACCACAAACTTTTGTCGTTCAAGTAATCCTCTACATTATAATAACCTTGTTTCATTAACTTTGCTTTAATTGCAGACTTAAACTTGTGAAGAGGTAGATCAACAAGACTTTGAGGTATTTTGTTAAAGTATTTTACAGATTGACCCACAAATGAGTTTCCCACCTTGTGTAGCCTAAGACTGGGAGTTTTCAATTTGTTTTTATTTCTGGTATTATGTTTATGAGTGTCACTGTTTTTTTTGAACAGATGCAAGTTTTTGCGCACATACATTATGTTATCTAAAATATACTGAGCATGCACAGTTAAAATATCGATCTTCTTAAATACTTCCCTAAGCGAGTCGCGTGGTCTAAGTTTGTAAATGGAGCGGATGGCTCTTTTTTGAAGTACAAAAATGGTGTTCAAGTCTGCAGCTGAACCCCACAACAGTAGACCATACGACATAACACTATGAAAGTAGCTAAAATATACTAGTCTTGCTGTTTCAGTATCAGTCAAGAGTCGTATTTTTCTAACAGCACAAGCAGCGGAACTGAGTCTCCCTGCCAGGGCCGTTATATGCGGACCCCATTGCAACTTAGAATCTAAAGTTATTCCTAAAAATACAGTAGAATTTGTTAATTCTAATGGCTCGTCATTCATAGTTACAATAGTATCAACCTGTCTCACATTGGGCATAGAGAATTTGATGCACTTTGTTTTTTTTGCATTAAGTAATAAATTATTACTAGTGAACCAACATAGTACTTTTGAGAGAGTATTATTTACATCGTCAAATGCTTGCTTACCTCTGTCGACTTTAAAAATCAACGAGGTATCGTCAGCAAATAATACTATCTCACAAATATCTTTGACATAGGTAGGAAGATCATTTATATAAATAAGAAAAAGCAAAGGTCCTAATATAGATCCCTGGGGCACTCCCATACGTATGGTGGCACCGGAAGATGCAGTTCCGTTGATACTAACTTTTTGAGTTCTATCTGTAAGATAAGATTGTATTAATTGAGATGAGATACCTGAAACACCGTAATGTCTTAGCTTAATCAGTAATATTTCATAATCCACGCAATCAAATGCTTTTGAAAGGTCACAAAATATTCCTACTGCATCTTGCTTGTTTTCCCAAGCATCAAATATGTGTTTGATAAGTGCTACACCTGCATCAGTTGTGCTCTTGTGTTTAGTAAAACCAAATTGTTTCTCATGTAGTAAGTTATTTAAATCAAAGTGTGAAAGCAGCTGGTTCAATATAATTTTTTCAAAGATTTTACTGAGAGCTGGTAGTATAGAAATGGGTCTATAATTAGATGGGTCACTTTTGCTACCAGATTTAAAAAGCGGGATGACCTTACTAAATTTCATCAAGTTGGGAAACTGACCTTGGTCTATGCAATTATTAAAAAGTTTAGCTAAGTGGGGTGATATCGTATTAATGATTGATTTGAGTAGATTAATCGAAATACCCCACAAATCTTCTGTATTTTTCATATTAAGTTCCTTAAATACCTTGAGGATGTCATGAGAATCAACATGATCAAAGCAGAACTGATTTGTGCACCCATCAACACTAGATGTTAGCAGGGACTCAGCTATATGTGGACTAGAATTTAACGTGCTTGTAGTTACAATAGGTATATTAGAAAAAAAAGTTTCAAATGTATTTGCTATTTCAATCTCAGACTCAATAACATTATTTTGAATTTTGAGAGAGAATGAGTGATCGCGAGGTTTAGATTTACAGGTTTCTTTATTAATTATGTTCCAAGTGGCTTTGATTTTATTTTTAGCCAGTTTTATTTTGTCTCTCAAAAAAATGGACTTTGCAATATGACATGATTTCTTGAATGTTTTTGAATATAATTTAACATGCTCAACTAGTTTTTGACAGTTTGAGTTAGCTTTTAATCCATAAAATTCGTATAATTTATTTCTACTTTTATGGATGCCTGGAGTGGCCCAATCACTAAATTTAAACTTAAAATTATCAACAGTTACTTTCTTCTTAGGAAAAATATGGTTATGTTCATGCAATATTATCTCAAAGAGATGCCTATACTGATCATCTATGTTATGATGACCTTGGGGCAGTAGGTTAGAAATATTTTTATTTATATTCGTTTGAAACTTTTTTACTCGACTCTTGGTAACTGGTCTATAACTAATATCCACTGATTGAGAGACATGACGGTGCTCAAATTTGGTCAATAGACCACAGTGATCTGATTTCAAACAGTTTATAATTGATTTCTCAATAGAGATATTTTCACAAAAAATATTGTCTAAGCAGGTGGCTGTTAACTCGGTGATCCTGGTTGGTTGATCAAAAAGATTAAGTAAATCAAATGATTTAAAAAGATTTAAAAATCTTACAGAGGTCTGAGAAGAATCTAAAATGTTAACATTAAAATCCCCACATACAACCACCTTCTTGTTTGATTTACAAACCTTTTTCAGTACTTCTTCCATGGTCTCTTCGAACTGACAATAATCAGCAGAAGGGGGTCTATACACACACACAATAATAATCTGCTCTAACTCTGCGCATGCAAGTTCAATAGTTCGCTCAATTGAGAGTGCTACTATGTCTTTACGCTCTCTAGATTTAAACTTATTGTGAATTAATATCAGTGACCCACCGCGAATAGAGGAACTTCTCAAGAACGAACTAATGATACTATAATTATCAATGCTAATCATGCATTCATTTTTTTTCAGCCAGTGTTCAGTTAAACATAAGACATGTATATCCATACAGTCTAAAAATAAACCTACTTCTAATTCTTTGCCAGAGAAGCCTTGCATGTTTTGATGCACAAAGTTTATAAAATTATTTTGGGGCTTCTCTTTTGTCAACAATGTGCAAGAGTTTACCTCTATTGTCTCTGAATCTAATTTAAATTATTTGGAACAAGTTCCAAAGTCTGTGGTACAATGGTATCATTCTGCTCAATAAAAGCAGAGCGTTTAGCCAAATAATTGGCTGAAATGTTAAAAAAATAAGATAGCGACATAGCTATCTGTCGTTTATAATAATTAGATAAATGAAATCTACCTTTTGTCAGGTACATATTATTATTAATAATAGGATTAATGTCAATGAGATTTATTAAATTATTTGAAAATGTCACAGTATCAAATGTCAAATTGATTCTATGTCTTTTTTCATTTTCTGCTTGTGACAGACCCCTACTGTAAGGCAATGTGAACATCACAATTTTACTGACATTAACTAATGAACATAAAGTATTGCAATGTATTTTCATTTGGTTCTTGTTCACAGTACCTCTGTTTGCAATTAAAATAATAAGGGTTGAATTGGGGCTGAAACTATATTCAGCAATTTTCTGAATGATATCACAGTATGAGGCACCCGGTGAACAGTGATTTATAACTGACTTTCCAAAACTATTATACAAAATGTGGCCTATACTTTTTCCAATGTCGTCACTAAACATTACAATGTTACAACCTGGATTTTTATCAGTGTTACTGACAGGGCAGGTATCAGAGATGGAAATGTTGGTGGCTGATTGTGAAGTAAGGGTGTTAAGAAGAGAGGAATCACATTCTGACTGAATAACAGTATGGCCATCATTACTGCTGGAAACTGAGTCCGGGTTGCACAAGAGTTTGGTCAGGGCCAAAATATGCTCCTCATTTTCTTTTTTGGTGATTGTGTATCTGTCAGTTAAACGCCTCAGATTTTCTTTAAGACTACATATTTCTGCTTGTAATACTTTCACTTCATTGTCATATTGACTTAAATTATTGTCTATCATTATAGAATAGACATCCAGTTCATCACCTAATCGTCGGCGTTCCTGAATATATTTTGCATTTTTATACATCATTTTCTGGTTTTTTATCAGTTTCTGAGTTTTCTTAATAAATTTGCTTATCCTAACATATTTTCTAAATTTGTTCTTGCTGCACCTTGCAACACCCTCTGGAGCAGTGGAATTAATCAAATTATTACTAGCCAAATCAATAGCCACAGTAGGGATTGAAGAATGTGCAACAGAAACCAGGCTGGGCACACTAAGAACTAACTCATCGAACAAACTTTGGTTTTGGGTGTCAACTGTGTGTAGTTTTTCAGTCTCCATGGAAGATATCAGGTGGTGGGCCTCTTGTAGCTCTTGTTCAAGCATGGTAATGCGTTTGAGGCTTTGCACATATTCATCGCTGCAGTCACTGAACCCATCTACTATTATTTGTAACCTATCCCGCTCATTTAATACTAATAAATACCTTTCATGCATCTCAGCCATGTCTTTTTTTAACAAAGCGTTCCTACTTAACGCCTCCAACAATTCCCTCTCATTGTCTTCTCTTTCAAAATGCAATTGTTTAACCAACTCTTTGGATGCCTTCAATTCCTGCAAAGTCAGCTCCAGCTGGCGAGATGAGGCTGCGCGGGTCATCATGGTTAAATTGACAAAGTATAAATCCAACAAACAACGTAGAATACCAAAGTGTTGTTTAAACAATCAAGAGGTTGTGTAGCTCAAGAGTATTTTTGTATTCTAACCTCTTCGCGTTTCTGACAAACAGAGTCAGACAATTCGAATATTTCACTACTCAGGTATAATATAAGGTCGTAGAATGAAATGTATGAATGTTACTAAACAAACAATACAATACCTTTTCCAAGAGAAAACAATGATTCACAAATATTTGAACGGTCAACTGACACGCACTGTCGGCACCGATAAATCACCAAGTTTAAACTTATTTCACAAAAAAAACACTAAATAACACGTAATTAACACTAATTATTGTTTACGACGACTTATTGGGCCATAAATTAGTTATTTACAGGTTTAAATCAAATTAAAATACGGGACAAGTCAAGATCAGCTGTTAGCCGTAGTGTTGCCACAGCAAAAAAAAAAAAAACAAAAAAAAAAGTATGGCTTGTACCACCTCATAGTTGAGGTGAGGCCTGTGCCCAGCAGTGGGACGTATATGGCTGTATTTGTTTTATTGTTTGTGTAACTTTAAGTTATTTCAATTTTACATCGTGGCTGTATAGAAAGTTGGAACATGGTTCAATAGATATGTGAAAAAGAACTAGTTTTTTTAAAATAATTTGACAGCTGTCAGTTGAAAGTGATTCTCCCTAGGGATGAAAAGTATTACTTTCATCCCGCTACTCAGGCAACTTCAGACCTACTTTCAGAGTATGAGTAATGAAAAAATATTAATTTACTTTATTAGTAATACTGGCTGTTTTTTATGCCTTTGCCTTAAAAAAAAGCGCTGATGCGCGCGTATCGCTAATTTGTGAACATGTAAAAATTTTTATAACTGCTTTAACAAGTGATTAAAGATTTATTTGTTCAAGAAAGTTCGAGCTAATATGATAAAAAACATCGTATGACATACGTGCGCTTTGATAATTACAGCCTCTGCTTTCTTGTAGCCCTCGCCTACGGCTCGGGCTAGCAATATCGCCTCGGCTGTAATTTTCAACATACCGCACTTATATCATAATGTACTATTATCTATTTTTCTCGACGTTACGGCGACAATTGCATGTCACTTTACGTGGTCACGAGCGGACCAAGAGTCCGTAATTTTGTTTCGTTGCAAAAACCTTTATTAGAATTAGTTAAAATGCAACAAGAAAGTTTAAAATATGATTTATCAAAATCAAATCAATGGTCAAGTGGTTCACGTTCGTAGCCGCATGTTAACTCGACCATATTGCTATTTTTTTGTCAGTGCCCACATGATTCCATCTTGCAATCTGAGCATACAATTCTATCAATAATGTAGGAATTTATATTAAGAGAATTTACTCGCAAAGGGATACTTAAATAAACAAGTAAAGCCTGTTAAATAGAACAAGATTTAACGGGACCCTCAGGCCTCAGCCTTAGGAGCTACGATGCAGAATTTAACAAATGTGGATAATTACTATTGGGCAACAGTAGATAAAAATTATGTTCGTAATTTTCATATAAATTCAACTAAAACTATCATGAAAACAAACTCAAGTGACTGAAAATAAGTATTTTGCCGAAGTCAGACTAACAAGAGCAACCAACCAATTAAATTAAAGAAATAATTCAATAAAATCATATTCTAATTTCGTTCAATGGAGCTACATACCGCGCTTTAATATTGAACCACCGTCGAATCGAATGCAAGTTGCACACAAACAACGAACCGAATTGACTTTAGCCAAACGCCACTCCGCCGTTTGCACCCAGAATCTAGTTTCTATAAAAGGTAACGGTAGAAAATAGTAGACAACTCAATTTGCTCCTCTGACGTATGTCATGGGAGGAATTTCCTTCCGATATTGCAGTAAAACGGAACCTCTTTGTCAAAAAACTTTTGCAGTGAACGAGAACGTTTGTACAAGAGAGTGTTCTATCAAATATTTTGGAAAATACTTCCAATTTAATGCTTATATTCCCTGACGATTGAATTCTAATTCAAAAATAGTTTATTGCGTGGCTCAAAAACAAGAATGAAAGACAAGATACTGTTCGGTAGCTGGTGGCGCTAAGGTGTGGCTGTTTGAGTTTCTTCGTTCAGATTGTGTGTGGACTTTCATGAATAGGTATGATGACACATTTTAGCAATTTATGTAAAGTTATGTTTTATACATTAAAGACAGTATTTAAGAACCGATAATAACATTTTTAGAATATATTTACTAGTCATAAAATTAAAGAAAATTTATTCAAATTGCGTTATATAACCCATTATCACGTGACTGTGCGATGACGTCACTGACCGGCAAAGAAGCTGACAGAACGGTCATACCCAAGTTAAAATCAGATTAAGATTGACAGAGAGCGAGATTGTTCATCGGTCTTTGAC
The DNA here is from genome assembly GCA_947369235.1 of Udea olivalis. Classification (NCBI taxonomy): domain Eukaryota; kingdom Metazoa; phylum Arthropoda; class Insecta; order Lepidoptera; family Crambidae; genus Udea; species Udea olivalis. Next base: position 9,015,663 of record OX376341.1, on the reverse strand, counting down.
GTAATCATAGTTCCGTGACAGTTTGGGGCGTTTTGGCGGAATTTTTGAAATCTAATTTTATTTACGTTTTTTTTCATTGAATTTGGATATTTTTTCCTAAAATTATTATTTTCGTGTATAAATAGGGTCTTCTTATGAAAAAATAAGTCAACATCCCTATTTCGTGGGTTTCTATTAGGCTGTGTAGTTAAAAAAATCGTTTATCGAAAGCGGTCTTGAAGTCCTGATATGAGAGGCTGAAAATCACAGTAATGCAAAGGAATCACTGAGCTGGCCATCCTCATCTTGAAGGCCTCCAGAAATGCCTTTTCACGCCCCGCTTGAAAAACCGGGGACTATAAGAGGAAGGAAAAACATTTGCTGGAAGAGCGTTCCACGTCTGGATGGTACGACAAAGAAAAGAGTCACCGAACCTTATAGTTCGCGCCAACAAATGCTGAATTGTGTGTGGATGACGCCGCAATCCACCACGCGTGGTACGGGAGGGGAAAATTAAGGGTGGAATAAGCTGGAATAATTCGTCAGAGCATTCCCCACTGCAGAAGCTATAGGAAACACTTAGCCTGGCAATGTCTACGCAATCGAATCAAATGAAACATAATCTCACAATCCCCGTTGTCTCAGTCTGCAGCAATCTAACTGTTGTTATGTTGAACGAAGCCTATTGAACCTAATGTGGCAGCGCGAGCATACGACGCGGCAGCGCTAACTTGGTTCTACGTTTGGTTAGTCTCTTGTCCGTCAGCGCGACGTAATCCCTATTGCGTCCGACACAAAGCGCTCATAAGCGCTGAGCTGCGGCAGAAAACGTTTCATAACACAAAATTGGTCAATTTAAGTCGTTAGTAACTTAGGCCTTTTTGTTCCGAAATCCTTCTTCCTTTTTTATTGTTAGATACACCTATGTGTCATAAACTGATTCGAATGCCCCAGTTTAGATTACGGTAACAGAGAATATTATATATAACTACTTTTCCGTTTTAAGAGAAATATTTTCATTTCTTTTTTTATATTGTTTTAATCAAAAAAAGAAAATGGAAAATATCTCCATTTAATTAGACCTGTAGTAAGTACCTAAGTACTTCTAAATAGTCACAATTATTGCGCCAGACCCAACAGTTTTCTTCGGGCTGCTCTGCAGTGAAAAAGTGCTTTATAATAAAATTCATGGTAGTGATAATTTCGAGTCTATAGTAAGTAGACATTGTTGGGCTCTTAACTGAAACGAATGTTAATTTTTTAAACGTTGGCTTTTACCTCCTAAATGAAGATTTTTTTATTTATCATACTAATCAGTTCATTAGTAAATAAATATGCGCCAGACAACATTAAAATCCCTGTGTTACGAGGTACCACACAAGGAAATAAGTCAGGGGCATCTCTCAGCACTCCCAGACCCGAGTCAATTCAGAAAAGATCGTTTCCTGAATTGACACGACCGGTAATCGAATATACTACGGAAAACGAGGCGAGAAACCGTGCTTCAGCGCACTACGCCAATCGTGTCGTCCATTGCAGAACTTTCTGCCTGCCCGTGCGGCCATTTTTAATTCGTGCTCTACCCAGACCACAATTTCCCGGTGTAACAATAATATTTGCGAAAATACTTACTCTATTCAGAGAACCAGTTATGTCACAGCTGAAGTTCCCTCTTGCCACAACCAACATAGTCTTTGTACGACCTAATCGTATAGTGCGCTCCAGAGTGCTACGACACAGCACACAAATATTTAAGCGTACAGCCAACAACAAATGTTGTAGCTCTATATTGACACACAAAAACAACAAAATTTCATCAGCACTCGTGCGCATTAAATTACTTTAATTAACTTCTGTTATTATTTTAGTTAACAGAGTATTACAATAACCATCTTTTTATGATCCCAAAAATTGGGATGATATCATATTATTCTTGATATTATGTAAAAAAAAATATTTTTATTTAAACTTTGAAGTTTTTTGATAATGTCCATTGTCCATTCATACAAATTTTTAACTCAAATCTTTACTTTACACAATGAAAAGGATAGTGTTTTAATCTGAACTCTACGCACTCGTACGCAGCCGCAGCCAGTAATGAGTTTAACTAAATTCAAAAGCGTTGTTTTTTTTCATTAATATATATTACGTTTGTTAAAATAGGTATTGCTCAAAACAACGGTAAAGTGTGAATATTATGAGCATTGAATAAATTAAAACAAATCGACAAAATTACCAGGTTTAACTTATATTGCATCTTTAAACCGCAACAACGTAGCAGGAAATACGTCATGTAAATTCATGTTATCACGTTTGTGACAAAGCGTTTGCTATTACTGCTGGGGCTGGTGCCGCTGATGTTCGGGCTGCTGCTGGAGCTGGTGAGTACGTCTGCTGGGCGCTGGGCCGCGGCGGCACGCTGGTGGCGGGCTGGGCGCGCATTTGCGCTACGCTGTATCACTGAACATAACATATGATAATAACTAATATGTTGTACTAACTAGGCTGTGAATGGGGGGTGTAGATTACATAAATTACTTTTTAACAGTAAAGTAGTAAATAAATAGCCTATATCCTGTCCCACTGCTGGGCAAAGGCCTCCATCATTGAAATCAAGTCGTCGCTACAATGGATGGGTATTGGTTTAATCACCACGCTTGCCAAATGCGGGTTGGTGATCACAAACCCGGGCTATGTTTCGAAAAATCCGAAGACACACTTTGCCCGACCTGGGAATTGAACCCGGCACCTCCGGGATTCGGGCCGAGCTCTGAAACCACTCGGCCACGGAGGCGTTTTCAACAAATGTTGTATTGAATACATGAAAAAGAAATTTGAGGCGCTTTAAGACCAATCAATTGCACAATGCTGTGCATTGTGATTGCGTGTGTGCTGACTTGTGTCAGGTCAGTTTTGAAACATTCATTTTTTATGAATCATCACGTCTTTATTGGCCTCATTATGTTTGTAGCAGACGTTTTAAACAATGCCTAACAAGACAGTATTTTCATGGCAACTGTTTAGGTTTTATTTAACTTGTTAATGATGCTACGAAACAATGAAGAATAATTTTGAGGTTTTTCGGGAATACATTTTTAGAAAGTCACAGCTTTTTTACACTCAAAATTCTATATTATGTTGTTACCTACCTGTAGGTAAATTTGGGATTCCCTTATCGGATCCTTCATTTCATGAAATAAAATCTTCATGCAAACACTACAATTTAAACAACGGAAATTATAGGTGAACATATTTTTTTCAACACTTGTAATGATTGTTAGACGGCACTTCCTACTTACTACAATGTGTCCTTATCAGCAGTGTGGAATTATTGAAAAATAAATAAATAAATATGCGCCAGACAACACACCTCTTGTAGTGGTCTCGAAGTAGGGATTAATATCCCTGTGTCACGAGGTACCACACAAGGAAATAAGCCAGGGGCGTCTCCCAGCACACCCAGACCCGAGTCAATTCAGAAAAGATCGTTTCCTAAATTGACCCGACCGGGAATCGAACCCAGGACACTACGAAAATCGAGGCGAGAAACCGTGTTACAGCGCTCTACACCATTCGTGTCGTCAAAAATATCGAAAAAAATATCGAAATTATATTCGGTGCCGCAAAAGTGTAGCGTTGAATATTTTAAAACAGTCTGAATTAAAAGCAGTATCAGTTTATTGTGTCCGTTTGCGCTTTGTGCAGATCATAATCCCATATTCCATCTGAAATAAAACATTCATAACAGCGGATGTGTTCGCTGCAACAGAATACAGTTTGTTTTATAATACGTACAAAATGGAAAGGAGCAAAATTCAGGTACAGTTTGATTTGAAGAGCTTTAATATCAAATGTTTCCATTCAAATATCAGTTCCATAAATTAAATGTCATAATCAACGATGCGTGAATTGACGTCGGACTGGTAAATATACGAGTACACTGCGTCTGACATAACCCGATCAGGCAAAATGTGCGAGAATTCATTTCAAATCTGTTTACCACACCATACATTTTTGCACAGTAGTTAACCGCTAAGCTGGTTCGCATAGGTCTTTTTTTGTAATCTTTTTTAATGTTTTTAGATATGAAAATTATTATTATTATTCCTCTACCAGACAAAAGGCATAGCTCGTTAATGGACATTAGAGTGGAATATTACTGGTTGCCAAGCTTAACTGATATTGCATTGTAAGTATTGTAACAGCAGTTCAGTGTTCCGTGCTGAGCGACTATAATCCCATAGTGCATCTGACATAAACTGTTTACAGTTGGACCTGCACAATAACAGTATAGAAAATCGATAATGCACTGTCCCTTGAAGGAAAAGCTTGATAGGTAAACCGGTTTCTAGAAATCCGAAGGAGTTTGTACAACATTCGGCGCACACCGGGCTTAAAAATACTCGTCGAGGCGCTTTATAAGTTTTCCGTTTAATAAGATAGCACGAAATAGCTTGCCACTTAAACCATCTCAGATTTAAGTGAATGACGAACATAATCACATCGTATTCGCTTATACCTAAAGAGCTCAAGGTTTCCTAACGAGCTTGACAGCGGGCTTCGCTAGTTATTCCTCCAAGAGATCGATCAGAACTACGAGTATTTCTGATCTCTCTATGGAGATTCGTAGCAAAACTTAACACCCTGATAAAAGTAGCAAGAATACGAAAGACGTAGGCCACATTACACAGCCAGTACCTATGGAAATATTTAAGCGTAAACTATTTTGAGCACTAACACCCGAATCTAGAAACGTCAATCAAAACTGAGCAGTCTTTATATGTAGGTATAGCTGTCCCTTTCATTTCTATTGGCATGTGACAGGGCAGCATCAATTTGAGGTGTGCTCAACTTTAGATTAGCGTTTGTGGATACGGGGCGGAGGTTATTATACATACGCATATGCAGACAGCAGATAAAAGTGTTGTAGTTTATTTAAAAACTTTGCATGAGAGTATCAGCGATGGGAAGCGGGTAAAGTAAACTAATAAAACTACGCACGTCCAGTTTGAAATAGGGTAATCAAGTGGATAACAGTTCTTTCTTTGTTACTCAGCAAGCTAATCTCGCAGATATTAATCCTAACTCGTGGTTTACCTTCTAGATTTTTTTTATTAGCATATTTTACTTTAAGGTGGCACAGTTACCTAACCAACAGCGTGGTGATTCAATGCCGGTTTTGCCTAAACGAGTTTGCCCATTGCTGCCGTTTAACGTTTAAACTTTGTAATGAATAGGCTCCGAAACTACATAACCGATTTTGAAAATTCTTTCACCAATAAAAAGCTACATCATCAGCAAGTGACAAAAGTCATATTTTTTTTTTTAAGCCATTTTTGGACGGGAGAAACAGTCTACGCGGGCGAAGCCGCTGCCGGTCGGCTATTCTTTCATAAATAAATATTCACACAAATCTGACACACATCCGTAATATTATAATGTGTATGTATTTCTCGATTAAAAATACACTTCAGTTATATGCTTGTTATTCGATTACGGTTTCACGTTAGTAGCATGATTAGTGCTTCAGCGCGTAACTTCGAGGGCCTATTTGCGGTCGTCTCTCTCGTGAGTTCTTTAGTTTATCGATTGTTTGGTTAGTCGTAAACTATCAACCTAACTCGACACTACTATGGAGTGCATTGGATACTGGGTCGTTTATAGTATTAGAATGTAATTTTTAGTTTCTGGGGTCTGTCACCAAAAACCAAAAAATGTTGCTGAGCTCCAACAACTGTAGCGCCGTCAAACTTTTAGAAGTTTGCTAAACGATGTTAATTTTTTTGGCAAAAAGTTCTTCAGAAAAATCGCACTACGTTTAATATTTGTATAAACACAGAATTTCCAAGCATCTCATTTAACTTAGTTTATTTCACAATCATTTTCGTCAGGAATGTGCCATGTCTTAGCTATAGAGTTTCGTAGCATACAAAATTGGTCTTCACAGCGTGAGCGTTAAAAGTGAGTTTTTCAGAATACTCCTGGTGGAGTCCTGGTGCCTGAATAGCGTGAGGATATAAGCAAATGCCTCCACAGAAATATAAATATGGAATTGAATGGAATAAATTTCGCAAAACTGGAAACAATCTGATATAAGGTATTTACCAATATCTCAATTCGCACCTAGCGAACGAGTAATTAGCAAATCAAAGCATGTGTATCACTGAAACCACCTCAAATGAAACCACGGGTACAGCTCGGCTAAACCAAGATCTGATAACACAGAGCGCCCTGCGCACAAAGGCTGGTCAGCACTCTGCCCAAGAATTAGCAGTCGTTAGACCGGCCGTACGTAGCCTTTGCTATTTGAATTCATTTAACGTGTTTATCTCGTAACACGTTACTTACTTTGTGAAAGAGAATCACATAGAAAAATGGAAGTGGTAGGAATAGTAACGTGAACAGAAATGAATTCAAATAGCAAAGAACTCTTAAGAACACTATTGTTCTCTTTCTGTCACCAATAAATCATGCACAGGTGTCCAACAAGCCCAGCCTTAAAGAGAGCTGGATAACTGAGCATTTTCAGCAAACACATCCACAGAATGGTGCTAATTAGTTCAATATGAAATTAAATGAAAAGAATTTCGCTAACAGCCCAAGTTGCAAACGAAAGAGTAATTGGCAAATCAAACATCTGTATCACTGAAACCGCCTCAAATGAAACCACGGGTACAGATCGGTTAAACCAAGACCTGATAACACAGAGCGCCCTGCGCACAAAGGCTGGTCAGCACTCTGCCCAACAATTAGCAGTCGTTGGACCGGCCGTACGTAGCCTTTGCTATTTGAATTCAAATCTGTTCATGTTACTATTCTGGCGGAAGGAACAGCGTGCACATTACGAGTACTTCTATTACTTCTAGTTTCTGACACTAAAAGCTTTTGATTGTTTAAAGCGTGGCTCTTATTTTTTTCCCTAATTTGTGACCAACATTGCCATTCAATAATTTAAAAAGGAGTTTTTCCTAATCTTAACCTAGTAAAACGGCCCACATGCAAATTAAGGAATTTCATTTCTTTTTACTCACTGAGTGCAAAGGTTTAGTAACTTAGTAAAGAAATTTCATTAAAAAAGCGTCGTTGCCTGCTTCTTTGTAGTACACGCAAATCCGCAGTAAAGTTTAGGTAGATTCCACCGCTTGAAATCGTCGTTAAAACGTATCTTTCTTCCTTCTTAATTAAATGATAGAGTTTGAATAATCCTTTTCCATTCAGCACAAGATCGGGCGGACCGTGTCGGACAAGACTCGCGCATTTTCTACACTGCGTGAATATTGTCGTAACTTTTAGTAACTTTTTTTTATCACCAACGGGTTTCGAGCAACAAAACAAAATGTTAGTGTTTAAATTTGTAGTTAAAATGCAACAAGCGAGTTCGAAATGTAATTTTTTTTAACTCTCTGAAACAACCTCGTCGGAGAGCTTATTCATAATCTGAGCGTCTTTACAGATTACCAGTAATCCGTTGGGACAGTTCACAAGGACAGAAGCTTGTCATAATGCTTTCGCGGACAGATCAAACAGTAATAGGTGTGGCCGCTACAAAGCGCATTCTGTCTCTGTGGTATTGCGGCTTATACTCGTAGCTCAGTTCAACTGTTGCGATTAAAATCATCCATCTTATTTAAAAACGAACAAATAGTTCAGCTTGAAATTATATTTTAGATTCAATTTTAGCTAAAAAACAATGAATAACAATCGCGTATTTATAAACCGCTGTGTAATATGTGGATACCTACGTGCAGAGCTCCCGTCTTCTATTATTTATATTCAAATATTTTATTTGCACTAATTCACGGTCGGTTGCAGGTTTTAGGCGCACTGTAGCGTGCGTTTTCACATGAAGTGCTCATAAGACTTGTTTTCCTAAAATAATGCGTGCAATAAAATATATTTTAATTTATTTTAACCCGCCCGTGAGTGTAATATTGAATGTGACGGTTATCCGTATTTGTTGTGTTGGACACATTACAATTGTTTATAAGTATGTATGTATGTGTCAGAATGTTATCATAAAAAGTTAAACAGTGCTTGAAGACCACTTACCCTTTGAAAACAGTCTAATTAGACCGTTTTATTTATTTTATTTAATAAAGTGGTTAGTCTTTAACTCCTATAGTACGAGTTCTGCTCAGTTTGGGGCCGGGTAGTTATAGGTTGACCGCCGTAAAGTCAACCCTCCTGATGGTCCGCGGGACGCGGGGCGGGCGCGCGGGTTCGCACGGGTACACAACACACGGCATTACCGCCGCGGCGAGATATCTCAACAATGATAAATCTCCGTGTACTGATGTGGTAGTATTTTTTTTGGTATTATAAATAAAAAGGAACTAATAAAATAATAATTATTTATTTGACGTGGGACCTAATACGGCCGCTTTTACTTCCATTTTTAATAGTTGTCATAGACACGCCAGTAGCCTCGGAAATTGTCTTATTTACATTTATGTCTACACCTGGAAAAATTATGAATACATTATACTAACGACATAGCAATAACAATGAAAAAAAACAAAACATATCGAAAATACTTTGAAAACTTTTTTACTAGACAGTTTTACTAGACAGTCAATTTTTTTTATAAATAAAGAGACAGATAGAAAAATATTTTTTCCGATTAATCGATAACAATCGAATTAATACGACAGCTCCTCTGGCGAGTGCTGAATTAATCGCTCACAGCTCTGAAGCCAATTCAGAACAATTGACGAGCATTGGAATATTACAATCGTGTTTGTTTACTACCGAATGAACCGAATATTCAAATAATTCGATTGTTTTTAGTAACAATCGCGCATCGCACAAACGCACTCCAGTAGTTAGCTTAATACACGTTGACCGTCTGCCTGGCTGTTCCAATCTGATTTGGAATCTGCTCACGTACTCCGATTGTGAGGGTAACTTAGATTAGATTTTAATTGTAACTGCGCCTAGGAGAATAGAATTATATTTAAGCCATTTGATTATTAAGTGGAACGTTTGCGAGAGAAGGTTTTGACTTTCCTTCGGCAACAAAAGTTATTCTTCTAACTTCGTTACGCAGGTAAAGTGTATGCATTGTGCTGTGACAAATAAATATCGCCTTGTACCTGCCTGTTTATCAAAACAAAATATTTTTTACAAGCAAAGATGGCTGAACTAGCTAGCATTGAACTGTTGCTGTCATAGAATGACATAAGTACATACTAACATCCAGAATGTTTGTCTTGGGTGTGTTAGGAGCCACAACCTGCGCCATAAAGGTAGAACCACCAGAATGAAATGATTAGAATGGATGTAATAATTATCTGAAATAAATAAATTTAAATTGAAATTAACGAACCACTCAAGAGTTTTAAACAGGTTGTTAAAGCATTAAAAATCAAAACACGGGCATTCCGTGTTCATTGAAACATACTCGTACATTGCATCATCGAATTATCGTGTAACGGTTAGCAGAAGTGGTGTGGCGGTGCACCGTGACGTCACAAAGAAATAGCATCGGTACAAAGCTTTGCCAAAAAAATTGTCTGATAAAAGCTAGACGGAGCCCTCTTGTATTTGCAGCGGCCTACCTACGTCCTTGTCACACACCGACATTCTAGAATGTGGCAAATCCAGGGCAAATTGACCCTAGAGAATAGCTGGACTGGATGGGAATACTGCCCATTCATTGTAAAGTAGGTAGGTATGTTCACCATCCTAAGCACATCATAAAAATATTCCTATGCGTGCTATGGTTTGGAGGTTCGCTGGCAAATCGTACCAATCGTTACTTCAGATAGAAAGGATTGTCGGAAAGTATGTAGTCAGGCGGCAAAAATTATGACCAGGCGTACGTTACGAAATACCCCACCAAGGGCTAATGTGAAACAATGCTGAATTTCCTTTGTGCTAAACTTTAAAAGGAACTGGTTGTTTCGGCAATTAGCCACAACACACCCGCGGAAATCTCTAAACGAAAGTCGTTTTGCGCGTTCATATATTCAAAGCACCTCCAGACCAAATCTACTTACGTTCGTACCGAGAGAGGCCCTTTAAAATTCTGCGATAGTGCTAATTAGGTGTGAAGCGCTCACTAATTACCCTTCTACGTACGAGAGCGTGTGTACACGTTTATTAAACAGCCCTGACAAATGTGCTCGGTTTGTTGCCGGTCGGATCTCGTAATTTATTAAAGCTATGCTGATTCGATGCGTAGTGTTAGATAGTGTTTGTTTTTATTTTGTCAACAAATCGCTTCGTGTTTTCATCATCATCATCCGTGCGGTATATCCCGGTTGGGATCTCACACTGGTGTGTGGGGCCCCAGGGTCCGCCTTTTTTATTTTCTTGGCCCACTTCGCGCCGTCTTGTGTATCCTCAGTGGTGAGTCTGTTGACACGCATGTCACCCCTGACAACGTCGAGCCATCGCTTCTTGGGTCGACCTCTTCTACCAGTACCTGGCGGGGGCGGCATGGCCAGACATTTGTTGCCCACGTAGTTTGCCGATCTCCGTGAGGCATGACCATACCAACGAAGGCGGCACTCCTGCAGCTTGTCTGCGATGTCGCGAACACGAAGGCTGCCGCGGATGTGGGTGTTCCGCACGCGATCTTTGCGTGAGACTCCACACATCCACCGCAGCATCTTCATTTCCGTGACGCGCAGCTCCTGCTTGTGTCGCTCTAGTAACGTGCATGTTTCACTGCCATTTATAAGGCCTAATGATGGTTTTATAGACCTGCCCCTTCAGTTTTAAGATATTTTTTTTATGGAAAAAACAACTCTTACTAACTATGATAAACTAGGAATAAAATAGAGAAAAACCCAGGCTTTGCTACAATTACTATGCAATTCAATGAGGTAAAGGTAACGCTTTGAGGCGTTACGACCAGAATTTAGCGTAGTTGTAGGCGACTGTTGCTTTTCCAGTGTGTAAGGAAAATCATCATCATCAACACCTTTAAAACTAACTGTTGTGAAGTCTAAATCGCTTAATGACTCAACCCATCATGCCGGGGCTCCAGGATGTAAGCCCTTAAAAAATAACAATATTCCAAGACGATATAGCAAATGCACAAAGGGATTTTTAAATGCATGAAGCTACTTTCAAATTGCTAATGTAGGTAATGCTTTAACATCAAAACGAAAACACATTGAGAATTAAAAACGCATACGAGTTGTACCTACTTACAATAGCTGTTATCCAGAATCATGTTGATGATCAGAAAGTGAAGATATAGACGCAATTTAAAAATTCTTAACTTTTTGTCTTAATCTTGTTGAATTGTAGAAAGTTAATGAGCTCTGAATAGTAGTTACATAAACAAACAAACTAACAAAGGTAGTTTTTTTTTAATATTCCAGCGATTATTGCGCCAACACTTTCGTGGTCGCTGTACGGTGTACATATTGTATCGACCTACTTTTCGCCTTACTCATGTATCAGCATTTTCATAATTGTATTCCAATTTATTAGAATCAGTGCAGTTTTAGCATTTACAGCAATCACGCGCCTATCATTCAGTACTAAACGCATTCACTAGCATAATTATCATATTTTTACCTAGTTTACGTAAATCAATAAATTCTCAATACTTCAACCTCCGGACTTTTACTCGTATATCAGAACAGTATCAAGGTGTACGGCCTACACGGTACAGTCGCTTCCGTTTGATTTTATAGATTTTCTGAGTTTTAACATGATTTTTCTTTATTCACATCTTTGTACCATACACTTCAATACTTTAATGGCGTCCTCATTTATTTGTTCTGTTTCTTTAAAGTATATAGGCTGTATTTATTATGTCAACCGATAGTTCAGCTTAGTCCAACAATTGTGATCAAATTTTATGCGCAGACAGGCCCACTAATTAAGTAGCCATTGGTTTATTGTTCTATTGTTTAAAGAAAAGAAATACGTTAAATTGATAGAGTGATTGGTGGTTGTAAGGTAGATAATTGAAAATAGGTATTTGTGAAATCTATTGCTGTCTTTTGCACACCTCGATCGTCTTGCAGAGTGCGATAGAGTACACAAAATCGACGTTTCGTAGTCCCCTGATCCCTTTGCGAAAAATTTAGCGATTTAGTTACTTTTTTCATTTAACATTAATGAAGGGCGGTGGCCGTGTTTCTATGTTTTGAATGGGGTGTTTAAACACCGCAGAAAATCGGGCCTTTTTTCCTATTTTTGAAGGTTCATATCTCTTATAAGGGATCTTATAATTAATTTATTAAAAAAAGGAAAACATAGAGACATGCCAACAGTGGCGATAGATTTTTTGGTGAAAATATTTCGTCTACTAGCAATATCCAGGGAGGAAACAGGGGACTAAGTTTGTATGGAAAAACGGCGCTTATGTATCCTCTTAAGACTTGTTGGGGTTTCGTTGCCAAATTTGCGTTCGTTGGCACATTCTAAGGCAAAAGCCTGATTGGCCCGTTAATTCTTCTTATTTTTCACTTTTCTACCTATACCATCTACCTATCATGATTGATTGCCTTCATGGGTAACTAAGTATTGCCTATCCAGTGGACCGAGCTTTATCGCTAATCTTTCTAAATTTACCTTACAGGTACTGTTAGCTGACTTTCAAGTTAAGGAGACAACAGACGTAAGAGTATGTGTTTTAATTATAACTGCTGATAATAATTCTAATTCAGTAATCATATGACCAGATTCAAAGCTTCATACAATGCCTTAGACGAAGTATTCTAACTACATCGTTCATGTGTGTTGTCTTTCTCTCACGTCATTCGAACGAATAACTGGGCCGGCCATCCTCACCTTGAAGGATATAGACATATAGTTTAGGGTTGATATTAAGACGTAATTTCAGAGTATGACTGTTTGTCGATCAAGCTCCTGTGCTTATATCGTCTTGATTGTGACGCGTTGCCGTGATGTATCTTGTCTCATTATTTTACGGCAGGCTATTCTGAACTAGCACTGCTTGCCTGGGGCCAAGCACACACTGTCGCTTCCTTTGGACTTGGCCACCTAAATCTTTTACGAGAGTTCGACCGATAGTAAAGCTGAAGTAACGTGTTTTTAGCCAAACGCTTATTTAACGTGCAGCGGATTTCCGAGTTGCAATTTCTAGCGATCGCAATTTTCCGGTTAGCGTTATTTATCGAGCGCTTTTATAGTGGACAGAGTTGTTTTTTACCTAACTGACGTTTTCCCATTAAAAAGTTTGGATCCTTTAGTTTATAAATGGCGGGATTCTGTTAAATTTCATTATCATGGGAACCTGGGAACCCACACTAGTGTGTGGGGTCCCAGGGTCCGCCTTTCTTATTTTCTTGGCCCACTTCGCGCGGTCTTGCGCATCCTAAGTGGTGAGTTTGTTGTCACGATTCTGTGTTTGTGTTTGTGTGTGTGATGTTAATTTTGTGTGATGTGAATTCGATTGCAAAACAAAAAGAAATGTGCGCGTGCTTTCTTCAATATATACTATGATTGAGATAGGGGTATTTCGAGTCTTCAATAAAGAAATACTTTTATACATCAAATCAGCTATAAATATATTATTATTCTGACATTTGTTATTTTCACGATCTCATCATAAATGCAAGCAATTTGATATTTTGTTTTTGTGTTATGTAATTTATATGAGAAATAGGTAAAACATCTTTTTATCTATTTACCTTAATCTCTACTGATACCTATATTTTACCTACATTATGCACATGGACACACATTCGTTATATATACGAAAACAAAAAACATGTATGACGGCACGATTGGCGTAGTGTGCTGTAGCACGGTTTCACGCCTCGATTTCCGTAGTGTCCCGGGTTCGATTCCCGGTCGGGTCAATTCAGGAAACGATCTTTTCTGAATTGACTCGGGTCTGGGTATGCTGGGAGACGCCCCTAGCTTATTTCCTTGTGTGATACCTCGTAACACAGGGATTTAATAATCCCTACTTCGAGACCATTACAAGAGGTGTGTTGTCTGGCGTGTTACGCTCAGCTACCTAAGGAAATACGCTGACTGTGCAGCGTCCCCGTTCTTACCTAGAAACAAGCATTTGCGTCAACCGACGACACGAGGCGCTGAATCGGCACAACGTGAGGCATCGCGCCACCGGCGACCATCGTGGGACCCAACTCACTTTCGTTCCAACATTGAACATCGTCAAACCCCTCTTAATTATAATTGTAGTTTTAATTAAATTCTTTTTAAATACTTTTTGGTTTTTTTTGCATCCTCCGGCTGTAGTCTTCATAATTGGCGCAGTCGGTAGGATAGTCGTAAAGTAGAGTCAGTGAATCGATCACACGACGAGCGGCTATCCAGAATCTACAAGAGCTGCAGTCCAGAGGAGTGTCAAGATATCGATACGGCAAGAGAATACCAAGAGTAATGAAATTGTGAGTACACTTGAATCTTTCATGTGTTGCATCCCTTATAGTTCATAATCCTAATTTTTATCTCTAGTTATACTTATCCCTTCCAAAATTTTCCACCCTAGACAATCGGGGTCCAATTCCCCTAGGCTAGATAGACAAAGTAGGTTAGACCTTAATAGAAATATTAATTTAGAATTAGAAGAGTCAGTCGAAGCAGTAGATTTTTCTAGTGAATCAGAAATAATCATAATGTCCGATTCAATAGACGAAATTTTTAAGTCCTTAAGACTAGTCCCCGAATTTGACGGGAATCCCAATATTTTAACACGATTTATTCAGTTATGCGATCAGTTAGTAATTAAACACGTCCAAACTGGTCCCGGACATGATTTAGCAAATCAGGCTATTTTAAATGGCATATTAAATAAAGTCACGGGTCCTGCCGCCCGTCTTATAAATTCTAATGGTATCCCATGTGATTGGATTGGCATTAGAAATGCTTTAATAAATAATTTCGCGGACCAAAGAGACGAAACTGCTCTTTTTAACGATTTAAGTCATCAAACTCAAGGCCAAGATACGCCACAAGAATTTTATGAACGCTGCCAGACCCTTTTCAGCACAATAATGACCTATGTTACTTTACACGATAATCTTGCTACAACTATTGAGGCCAAGCGTCAGTTATATAAAAAGATTGCTATGCAATCGTACTTGCGCGGACTAAGGGAGCCCCTTGGCTCACGTATTAGGTGCATGCGTCCCGAATCCATAGAGAAAGCTTTAGAATATGTTCAAGAGGAAATGAACACATTATATATTTTACAAAGAAATGAAAACTTACCAGATAAAAAGTTGCAACCCCATATGCTAACCAACCCACCACCTAAGCAACCTATTTATAGTCCACCCGTATACTTACCGCCCATCAAACCTCATATATTTAATCCTTCAGGACCTCCACGTCCTGCACCCTTTTATATGCAACAACCTTCCCATCAATGGAGGCCTAATCCAGTTAACCCCCAAATGAACCGAGGTCCATCCCGTACCCAACAAATTTTCAGAGCTTTACCTCCAAATTATAACCCACAGGCTAATGCATTTAGAATTCCCAATCGAAATCCCAATAATTTTCAGGGTCCAAAACCCATGAGCGGGGTAAGTCATTTTGTTAGTAAGCCTTTGCCACCTAGTGGACATGATTGGCGCAGGTTGGGGAACCCGCCACCAAGTAACTATTTTAAATCCCGAGAAATGAATTTTAATGAGTGTCCTGAGTACGGCCCTTACTATGATAACGCGGAGTACTACTACGCGGAGCCGGAATGTTATTATTATAATGACACAAACTATTATTACGACAATAATTTCCTTGATGAATCCTACTATTCAGAACAACCTAATCCAGAGTCAGTTTCTGAACCTCTAGAAGAGAATCCCTCGTCTAGCAAGGCTGAGGATTTTCAGAAAGTAAGCCGATCAGGCAAACCAAAATAGAGCTTAATTTACAGAACCAGAGACAACTTCCTTACATACAAATTTCAGACCCTCCATTAAAATTACTCATAGATACAGGAGCTAATCAGTCTTTTATAAGTCCTGAAGCAGTTAAAAAATATTTCTCGCATATTGAGTTAAGCTATGATCCGTTTGAGGTAGTAAATGTTCATGCCATAAGTAGGTGTGACTATTCGATTACAGTACCTTGTTTTTCAGAATTTAACGATACTACCGATATAACGCTTTTTGTTTATAGATTCCACGACTATTTCGATGGTTTAATAGGGTCCGATTTATTAAATAAATGGGAATCATCCGTAGATTTTAAAAATAAGGTCCTTGTTACCCAGCATGCCACTAACCCGATTCTCGTTTATGACTCGCGAAACATTAATTTGTATGAGGACATTATACCAGCGAACTCATCTAAAATAGTAAAGTTACCTATTAATATCAGTGACGGAGATGCGTTTATCCCAGAACAGGTTTTATCTAATTGCATTATAGGTGAATGTCTAACAACAGTACGAGATAACCGCGGATTTTTAGAGATAACGAATCCCAGTCAGCATGACGTAATATTCTCAGTCGACCGCCAGGTCAGTGCCGAAGTCTATAATGTGAATGTAGAGTCCCCGTGTACCGAGCAGAGTGCTACGGAGTTTTACAGCGCTACGAATGACTCGCATCAATCGTATACTACGAAGCCACTACGTCACACAAATGCTACATCGTTCCAGCGTGCTACGGACGTTCTCTCTCGACTACGGACCGATCACCTTAACGTTGAAGAACGCGCGAACTTAGAGAATTTATGCACCGAATACGCGGATGTATTTTACATAGAAGGAGAACCTTTGACTTTTACAAATCAAATTAAACACTCTATTAAAACTACAGATGAGTTACCAGTCTATACTAAAAGCTATCGTTACCCGTACATTCATAGGCAGGAGGTTAGTGATCAGATTAGTAAAATGTTAGAGCAAGGCATCATCAGACCATCTCAATCAGCATGGAGCTCACCCATCTGGATAGTTCCTAAGAAGGCCGACGCATCTGGCAAAACCAAATGGCGTCTTGTCGTTGATTTTAGAAAATTAAATGAGAAAACCGTTAACGATAAATATCCAATTCCCAACATCTCAGACATTTTAGATAAATTAGGCAACTGTCAATATTTTACAACTCTCGATTTAGCAAGCGGATTTTATCAAGTGGAGATGGAACCCTCAGATATTCACAAAACAGCATTTAACGTAGAACATGGTCACTACGAATTTTTAAGAATGCCAATGGGACTTAAGAATTCTCCTAGTACCTTTCAGCGAGTTATGGACAATGTCCTAAGAGGGCTCCAAAACGTAATATGTCTCGTTTACCTTGATGACGTCATCATTTTCAGTACGTCATTACAAGAACACATGATAAATCTTAAAAAAGTATTCCAAAGACTAAGAGAATCGAATTTTAAAATACAGATGGATAAGTCCGAGTTCCTCAAACTTGAGACAGCTTACTTAGGTCATATCATCAGTAACAAAGGTATCAAGCCCAATCCTGATAAGATTGAAGCCATAAAAAAATACCCATTGCCAAAAACTTCAACAGAAATAAAAAGATTTTTAGGATTATTAGGATATTACAGGAAATTTATCCCAGATTTTGCACGTATAGTCAAACCGTTAACACAATGTTTAAAGAAAGGATCTAAAATAGTACTAGATCATAATTATACTAGCTGCTTTGAAAAATGTAAATTATTACTTACCAACGATCCTATCTTACAGTATCCAGATTTTTCTAAGAATTTTATATTAACAACTGATGCATCCAACGTAGCATTAGGAGCTGTATTATCACAAGGCCCTGTTGGTAGTGATAAACCACTTGCATACGCATCAAGAACTCTAAATTCTAGTGAGATAAATTATAGTACAACTGAAAAAGAATTATTGGCTATAGTGTGGGCAACTAAATATTTTCGCCCATATCTTTTTGGTAGACATTTTAAAGTATTCACAGATCACATGCCATTACAATGGAGTCTCAAAGAAACCAATGCTCGTCTCACTCGTTGGAGACTAAAACTGAGCGAGTATAATTTTACCGTAGAATATAAAAAAGGCAAACTTAATTCAAATGCCGACGCCTTATCCCGTATAGAAATTCATAATGAAGAGATTAGCTCATTAGCAGGGAACCCAACTGAGAAACCCCCATCCTTAGATGGCTCAGAAACAGTAACAGCACATACAAATGCCGAGAACCCTATTTTAGAGACCCCTATTACAGATGATCCCCTTAATAAGTTTCATAGACAAATTTGTTTCATCGTTGTTGGCGATATTAAAGGCAAAACGACCGTGTCTAAACCTTTTGAGAGTCATACACGTACATCAATCCAATTATCTAAATCAAATCTCGAGCAAGATGTTATAAACGCAGTTAAAGAATATGTTAACCCTAAAGTAAAGACCGGTATTCTTATTCACCCTCCTTTAGAGATGTATTCAATTATCCCTGTTTTACAGAATCATTTCAAGAGTTCCGCTATGAACATAGTTATCACTAAAGTTGAATTAGAAAACGTTAAAGATTATTTACACCAACAAGAAATAATTCAAAAATATCACGAAGGTAAAACCAACCATCGCGGTATTACCGAATGTTACCTAGCATTATCTAATAAATATTTCTGGCCCAAGATGAAAGAAAGCATAACTAAATACATAAATGAATGCAATATATGCGGCCAAGCTAAGTATGACCGCAATCCAATAAAGCAACAGTTTCACATAGTACCGCCACCCACTAAACCTTTCGAAATTTTACACTTAGACTTATTTACAGTAGAAACCGAGAAATACTTAACGCTAGTTGATGCATTCTCTAAATACGGACAAGCCTATCACATAAGAGATGGCACCGCTATAAGTGTAGTACAATCTTTATTAAAGTTTTGCACACATCATGGCGTACCTTCGATAGTTATAACAGATCGAGGTACAGAGTTCACCAATCAATTGTTCTTAGAGTTTACCCGTGTCCATAAAATCCAGCATCATAAGATCTTAGCACATGCTCCAAATGAGAATGGAATAGTAGAACGATTCCACTCAACACTTTTAGAACATCTTAGAATTTTGAAACTACAGCATCGTGGCGAATCAGTCTTTAATCTCATGGCATACGCTATCTTAGCATATAATAGCTCAATCCACAGTTTCACAAAATGTAGACCATTAGATGTTATAACTGGACATTTTGATCCTCGCGATCCTCTCGATATTGAGTTAACCGAACACTTGTTACAGCAGTATATCTTAGATCATCGCGCTAGAATGACCAAGGCTTATGAGATGATTCAAGATTCATCTCGACAGCATCGTATAGAGATCATGGAAAATCGTAATAAGAATAGGGAGCCTGAAGAAACGTATAATCCAGATCAGAACGTTTTTATTAAAAACCCCATGGCCAGCCGTCAGAAGTTAGCACCGCGCTATACAAATGATACCGTTTTAGCCGATCTTCCAATTCACATTTATACTAAGAAGAAACGCGGCCCTGTAGCTAAATCCAGATTGAAAAGAGTCCCTAATACCGCACGCTTGTTACAGGATAGTAGTGATGTTCCTGGTACGAGCGGTAGGAGCTCAAGAGATCATACTTGACAGCCTTGGAGATGGTCCAGGCATCATTCCTTTTAAGTTAGGTCCTTCTAAGATAATATCTCACTATCATTCTTTCTTGCAATTTATAGATATAGATAATATCAAATCTAAGGTAAATTTAGTTAGGTCACAGATAAATGATGTTCGGCCTCAGTTAAATAATAAAACTTTATCTTTGTATGAACCTCATATTGAATATCTTAGTAAAAAGCTTAAAAAGGTTTCTGATCAGTTACAGACGTTTGAGATAAATCGCGTCAAGAGAGGATTGATAGACGGATTAGGATCAGTAATTAAAAGTATCTCAGGAAATTTAGATTACACAGATGCAAAGCGTTATGATAGTATTTTAAAAACTTTACAAAATAATGAAGATAAATTAGTTACAGAATTTAACAGCCACATAAGTTTGAGTAAAGAATGGATGTCAGAGCACACCATCATATTAAATTCCATAGTAGAAAATCAGCGTAAGATAGAAAAAGTACTTGACTTAGTTTTAGTAAGTGAAGCCGATAAGGAAAATGATTTAGTTAAGTATGCCCATTTGGCTCAATTACTTTTAATATTAGGAGATAACATAGAAGATTTAGCTGACGAATTATTAAAGTTAGCGAATCTATTAGCTTTTATACGTGCATCGAGCACTCACCATTCTATGTTAAGTTTAAATGCATTAAGATCTATGTTAGATAAGTTAAAATTATTATATAATAAAGATGAAATCATAGATTTGAACCTTAGGGAGTACTATGACGTAATCAAACTAGGTTCTTACTATAGTAATATTAAAATAGTCATAGCCTTTCAAGTACCGATTGCCTCTCCTTATACTTACGACCTTTATAAATTATCCATTGTTCCTAACAAAAACCATACTATAATAATCCCTGCCTCTCCTTATATTGCAATACATAGAAATGATTTCATGTACATAGAGACAGAATGTCCGAAGTCCAATACTTGGTACCTCTGCCAGGCGAAAACTGAATACAGACCACGAGATCAAGCGGACTGCATCCAGACTCTCATTACTACGCAGAGACTGGACACTACATGCAAGCTCTCATCAGTTCTACTCGACAAAGAAGCCCTGGAGAAGCTGGACGACAAACATTACATAGTCGCTTTTCCCAAGTCTACAAAGATCCAAACCTTCTGCGGGAAAGATACTTACTCTACACTTCAAGGCAGCTACCTCGTTACTATACCAATTGGATGCTACTTACGATCGCCAGAATTCACCATCACCAACAGTAACGATCGCACTAAAGGCACTGCACTCAAGATGATGAATCTTCCAAGATATGAAAGTCCTGTATCACCTTCCACGGGACCTTCAATCAAACTAAACTCCATCAGCTTAGAACATCTACACGCCAGTAACACCAGGATATCTCTGCAGCATCCGATCGAAATAGGAAAACCCAATGAAGAAAGCATATATCATACTACTATACCTCTTTACGTAGTATTATCAAGTGCATGTGCACTCAGTATTGTCTTACTGCTTCGAAGATATTATATGAAACGCCGTGAAAGTAATCTTAACAATCAAGGTACATCTCACGACATATATGCAGATATCCCAAAAAAACAACGAGATGCACCAGTTCTCATCCCAGCAACATTCTCGAAGAAAATTCTCCAATAGTTGCTGATCTTCGGGGGGAGGTGTTACGCTCAGCTACCTAAGGAAATACGCTGACTGTGCAGCGTCCCCGTTCTTACCTAGAAACAAGCATTTGCGTCAACCGACGACACGAGGCGCTGAATCGGCACAACGTGAGGCATCGCGCCACCGGCGACCATCGTGGGACCCAACTCACTTTCGTTCCAACATTGAACATCGTCAAACCCCTCTTAATTATAATTGTAGTTTTAATTAAATTCTTTTTAAATACTTTTTGGTTTTTTTTGCATCCTCCGGCTGTAGTCTTCATAATTGGCGCATATTTATTTATTATTTATTTATTATTTATGTTAAAAATTCCCGTAACTAATAACTATTCCAATCTCGAAATTAGTTTTGCGTATACGGGCAAAGTACCAACAACCTACTACTTTCTCAAGACATGAGTTTCATAATAAGCCTAAATGAGGAATATTTTTACTTTTATCAAGCTGGACCATAAAAAAATATATTTTATTACGCTACAAAGGCCGCAAAATGCATGGTGGTGGTCGCCTTTAAAATGCGCCACTGCAGCTGCTTTATTCGATTAATTCCACGTGATCCTAGCGCAGTACGTGACGAGGAAATACATACATTCTACTGGCAAATATTGAAAAATGCTATTCAGTTTAACGCCATTCAATTTAAGGATGCAGTTCCGCTAACTTTTCAAGGGTATGATTTATACGATTTTTACAGCCGGCACAGAAGTCTAAATATAACTACATCTTTAAAATAAGAATACTTTTATAGTAGGTACATAACAAAGTACCTAACTTTTTTCAAATGCACTTACTTACCCTTGTCGTTTATTTTATTTTTCCTCTGAAATGATTGGCATAGTTCGCTTTTTAGCGACGAAGCTGCTCAATTTGACCCAATTTTTGTATTCCTGTATATTTTTGCAATTTTCTAGGGTGCTAAAGATATTTACTTTCTTACATTAATAGTCACTTAAACTAAAGCCCACCTTCAAAATGTCTGTTTACAGGTAAAAATTATGAAAATAGAAAACTCTTATAAAAAAATCGTAATTTATAATATTTCGTTAGCAAGATAAAAAAAACTCAATACTGAATTATTTTCACTGGAAACCACTTATTAAATTTCGAGGACGTTAAGTCTTTTAAATGTAAAATTTTAAAAATAAGTTTACCTGGGCTCCGTTCATTCAAGCGCCGGAATTATAAAAATCAGTTTATTCCGCTTCGTGGGCGCTTCGGATGTGTTGTTGGCTAACAAGAAAACTTTTCTGACAAATTCTCCCCTTCCCATATTTTTCGTTCATTAGCAATGTGAAAATTAAGCTTCAATTTTCCTGGTTAATTATTATTGTTTCGGTGTGAATGTCTCGTTAACAATGTTTCGGAACAGAGTTCGGGTTTCAGAGAATCTATTTTTTTGGTATCAATTAGGTAAGGAAACTAAGCTTTGTAATTACAGGCTGAACGCAAGAACAATTGCGTGAAGAATGAGCTTTCCTAAAGAAGCCACAGTGGTGCAATGACTTTAAACATTTTCTTTGTTACTTTATCTGTAAAAGTGAAGAGAAATAATAAGCTGTACAACTAAAAATACTGAAAAGCGAACCAGAATTAATATGTCGCCCACAAAACACTGATTTTAGAGTATTTAGAGGCTCAGATAGCATTTTTGGTTTATAGGTTAGGTTAGTATGTCGCTCCATTATATACTATCCAAAAATAAAAATAATAATATCACGCCATAAATTCGGTTGAATTACCCGTTATTACTTCTTATGGCTTTTTACCCGCCGAAAAACTTAAATAAAAAAACAGAACAACAATTTTGTCACCTAATTGACCCGTACCGGCACTTTTAATAGCTTACTTAAATCCTACGGTCCCCTAATACAAGTTTATTAATGGTATTTTCACCACCTTATTCAAAAAAACTTAAACATTGCTTTAGGTCTACGTTTTATAGTGAAAACATTGTTGTAAAACTGTTTTCTCTTTTATGAACATGGGGGTAAACATTGTAAGTCTTAAAGTCATGTTCTAGTTACTTTCTATATTTTTCATTGTATTCCTATTAAATAAATGTATTAATGATATTAAATTAAAGGATTAAAATCACTTGGTTTGTAATGTGTTGCATAACATTTTTTTAAATGGCTATGGAGAATTTTTACCTCAAACCTCGAAAATACTCAACTATTTTGTAATCATTTGCAAAATTTAAAAACAAATTAAGTGTTTGGTAAATAACTGACTGTAAAAAAAATGTCTCAAAATATACGAGTAACTTGTTTGACATCGACTTTGCCTCGACAGAGATTAAAAATAGAACATCGTCTTTATAAGGGCAATAACTCATGGCGCGTGATAAAACCGTTCGCGATTGTAGGTGGGCGTGTTTTAATTTCAAAATCTCAAAAGAGTTATTAGAGTTTTAACAAATGAGATAAGTACTCGTATTACAAAGTATTTTTTAAATAGGGTAAGCATTACAGTAGTATAACATTGTCAACCGATTCGCTCAAATTCTAATCACCAGTCATATCTATTATATCATCATAATTCGCAGCTATAAGACATTAGCTGTTGGACATAGGCCTCCTCCATATATTTCTGGGGGAATGAGCTACACTCGAAGGTCGCCTGCTTTTACTGATTGCAATAGTAAAGTAAAGTAAAGTAAAAAATCATTTATTCATTTAAGCTTGTACAAAGCACTTATGACATGTCAAAAAAAGTATATAGAAATAATAATAATAAACGTAAATAAAATAGTACAATATTAGTACACATCGGGAATATACATAATGTGAATCTACCACCGGTTCGGACGTTGCTTCTCATCGAGAAGACTCCGGCAAGAAACTCGATAGTTACTCTTTTCAACTTTGTTTGTTTTACAAAAAATAAATTCAGAGTACAGTCAATGCGAGTAGAAAAAATGAGTTTCCCACCTTGTGTAGCCTAAGACTGGGAGTTTTCAATTTGTTTTTATTTCTGGTATTATGTTTATGAGTGTCACTGTTTTTTTTGAACAGATGCAAGTTTTTGCAGTATATTTTAGATAACATACATTATGTTATCTAAAATATACTGAGCATGCACAGTTAAAATATCGATCTTCTTAAATACTTCCCTAAGCGAGTCGCGTGGTCTAAGTTTGTAAATGGAGCGGATGGCTCTTTTTTGAAGTACAAAAATGGTGTTCAAGTCTGCAGCTGAACCCCACAACAGTAGACCATACGACATAACACTATGAAAGTAGCTAAAATATACTAGTCTTGCTGTTTCAATATCAGTCAAGAGTCTTATTTTTCTAACAGCACAAGCAGCGGAACTGAGTCTCCCTGCCAGGGCCGTTATATGCGGACCCCACTTAGAATCTAAAGTTATTCCTAAAAATACAGTAGAATTTGTTAATTCTAATGGCTCGTCATTCATAGTTACAATAGTATCAACCTGTCTCACATTGGGCATAGAGAATTTGATGCACTTTGTTTTTTTTGCATTAAGTAATAAATTATTACTTGTGAACCAACATAGTACTTTTGAGAGAGTATTATTTACATCGTCAAATGCTTGCTTACCTCTGTCGACTTTAAAAATCAACGAGGTATCGTCACAAACACAGTGACGATCTGCAATCTCGTTCCAAATGACGACCTCCGAGAGTGAGGTATTCCTCAAAGCTCACACATTTGGATTCGACGCAGCGCACTATAGATGTGAATTAAATTTTAATATTTTTAATCCTTCAACGAAGCGCACATCAATAG
The DNA here is from genome assembly GCA_947369235.1 of Udea olivalis. Classification (NCBI taxonomy): domain Eukaryota; kingdom Metazoa; phylum Arthropoda; class Insecta; order Lepidoptera; family Crambidae; genus Udea; species Udea olivalis. The sequence goes on along the minus strand of OX376341.1, from coordinate 8,990,745 downwards.
TGCACTTCGAGGAATAATAAATTTGCGCCTCGTCTTGTGCGCAGTGTGCGCTCCAAATGTGTGTACGCTTCGAGGAATACGGAAGGAGGTTTCGTAAATTTACTTCTGCCTTCCATTAAAATTTGTAATTTGCGAGTGTGCTTATCGTTGCAAAACCGCTTCGTGAATTTCCACCCTTATGTGGAAAAGTACCCGAGAGAAACGCCACAACGAATTTATTGATTTAGACTTAAACGGAATCCTATTTGTCTTATCTGGAGCTTATCTTTATATTTTATAAAGTCTTTCCAGTAATGTATTTTTCTTTTTCTTTTTGATGTACCCACCTGTAATAACATTGTATCTTTTAATATGTTTTTTTAGAAAATTCGATCTTACGATTACTCTTAAACTGCCAAAATTACTCTGAAGTAATCGTAAGATCAAATTTAAGCAAAATTAATCTTTTTAAATTATTTTACCTTCTTATCATGCGAAATGCAGTCAAGTCATTCTGTTGTTAGCATGCGGTAAATAAGCGCATTCGTTGCTGTTGTAATTATATTGACGACCCTTGCTCCGGAATGCACATTTGCGTTTGGGCTAGGTTAATGCTTGGAATATACTCGTATCTGATTTTGACATGTCTGATTTATCATTTTTGTTTGAAGAGATCCCAGTTAGCTACGACTTAGTATTATTTTCACAGCTTTCTTTGTATGAAAGCAAGGTCTACCTCAAATCGAAGTTAGTCTTGTGTTGAGCTTGACGGAGTGTTGGACCTCATTTCAGAATGGGGTGCATGCAATCTTGTCGAGTTCAATGCCAAGAAAACGCAGGTGTGTGCATTTACAGCAAAGGCGTCGCTGTTCCTTTCCCATCCCACTCTTCAGAGCACCCCGCTACCGATTAAGGATAGCCTAAACATCCTTGGCATGGATGTTCGTAGCAACCTAAACCAGCGGGACTACATTGAGAGCGTCATTTGAACTGCATCCCGTAAACTCGGAGTCCTGAACAGAGTGAGACGATTCTTCACGCCTGAGCAGCTCTGTCTCTTGTATAAGACACAAGTCCGCTCGTGTGTGGAATACTGCTCTCATCTCTGGGACGGTTCCGCCAAGTACCTACTCAAAGCTCTTGACAGGTTGCAGCGGCGTGCTATCCGTATTATTGGAAACCCAGAGGCAACTTTGACCCTGGAGCCTCTCCAATTGCGTAGAGACATTGCCAGGCTAAGTGTTCTCTATCGCTTCTACAATGGGGAATGCTCTGACGAGTTATTCCAGCACATTCCACCCTCACCTTTCCACTCCCGTACCACGCGTGCTGTACTACGGCGTCACCCACACACAATTCAACATTTGTTGGCCCGAACTAAAAGGTTCGGTGACTCGTTTCTTTGTCGTACCATCCAGACGTGGAACGCTCTTCCAGCACCTGTGTTTCCTTCCTCGTATAGTCCCGGGTTCTTCAAGCGGGGCGTGAAAAGGCATTTCTGCAGGCCTTCAAGGTGAAGATGGCCTGCCCAGTGATTCGTTGAATGACTGGGCTTGTCAACCTCATATTTGGACCTCACGACCGCTTTCCATCAGGTGGAGTGAGGTCATCTTGATGGGCAATATATATAAAAAAAAAAGTTACTTAAAAAAATTGCGTAGCTCACTCTTTTTTCGCATCATGGCTTTTTTTAAGTCATAGCCGAAATATTCTAACCGAGTTCGACGTGACTAACAATTTGTCATTTAAATTAACAAATAAAAAAATCAAAATTGCGTTGTGGGAATCATTTTAAAAGTGAAAAGTTAGTTATGTCATCGTTCAAATAACTAACTTTTCACTTCGACGTCGACTGTCGACGCACAGTGGGCAGGAGCCTTCACCATATTTCATGCACACTTCAGTAGATAACAGGTTTTCGTCAACAAACGAAGCGACATCAAGGTCTTAGTTTTTACGGAGCTATTCCAGTCAATTGTGTAGGGATATTCTAAAAAACGACGCGTGGAGAACTGGCATTGATTAATGAGAGGATACTGGAGCCGATGCTGTCATTTTTATAAATGCTGGTTATAAGGGCTCTCTAGTGTTTTTGTGACTGTCGTGATTTTCAGTAAAATTAATGTCGGTTTCTTAAGTTATTGTCTAATACATAAAGAAGCTTCGATCAAACGAAACATATTCTCACTTTGAATATCTTCCGGCTTTTTTTATTTATTTTACATTCCAACGCGCCGACATCAGGCCAAACATAAGTTTACACTAAATATCTAAATACAGAACAAATCAAATTATAGTAAAAATACGATAGACTTGCTATGAAATCAATTTAGGAGCAGTTTGCAAGTGATTATGAATTCCGTTATGAAAAGAACAATCCTCTCACGAAAACCAAACACTCCGGCGAGTGGAGCTGTGTGTGTGTGTGTATCATTTCCGCTGGAGAAGCTAACGGACTTTGCCCTCAGTTTACCAACTCACGGGAATAAATTAATAATATAAATATGCGCCAGACAAGACACCTCTTGTCATGGTCTCGAAGTAGGGATTAATATCTCTGTGTTACGAGGTACCAAACAAGGAAAAAAGCCAGGGCGTCTTTCAGCACACCCAGAGCCGAGTCAATTCAGAACAGAACGTTTCCTGAATTTATCCATGGAAATATTACTTAAAAAATAACTTTGGGAACACAACATGCCGCCGAAGACCATCAGTTTTACCCTGCTAGAAAATATTATCTAGTTAAGCATAATATTTAAAAACGTACAAATACCGGGTGATTATCAAAAGACTAACAAAAACGATATGTCATCAAGCGATGTAGAAACTAACAAAGTGAAAATGAAATTTATTTAATTATCTTTCTTTTCAAGGTCATCAGTCGAACAGTCTGTATTTTTTGTATTAAGTTCCTCGCGGGTTCTAATTTGAGCTTGTGCCATGAGCTACCGGAGAATATCTTGGTAATAGCTCTATTGTAACAGATGTTTTATTGTAATAGTTAATAGGTACCTAGTATGTACTGACGAACAATTTTTCTTTTTTGTTATTTTTGCAATTTTTGTTATTATATTCTTTTATGGTTGGTTTTTTCTCTTTGTTTTATATTCTTTTAGGTTTATTTGTATCAAAATGACACACTGCTTGTACTTTACTAACGCCTGTTGTAAACCCAAAACAAGTTTAAAAGAGTAACTGCTGAGTTTCTCGCCGGGTCAGCAAGAAACAACTCCGACGCGGTGGTAGAGTCGCATTATGTCTGTATACTGTTTATTTACATATCCATATTACTATGGTATTTATGTCTATTATTTAGTATATTTTCCTGTAAATTTGACGATTTGAAAGTACTGATACAGTCTTTTTGAATAAAGTAAATACTAACACAAATGAGTGAAATGAGTAAGGCAAAGGATCACCTTTCTAATAAAATGACGAGTAGCTAAGTTAATGAAAAGATCTCACGAAAATACACGTAAATGAATAGCAAAAAGTATTTAATGCAAACTTCACACTAATTCCTAATATCCCGCGCTGGCTTACTCGCTAGATAATTACATTACCCAAAGTCAATGATACTTGATCCCGTACTAATGGAGTGACGATAATATCTAATAGTGAACGGAATTTCTGGTTTAATTTATCAACGTGGAGCGGTGATGCCCCGACGCTGATCAGGTTGAACGTTTACGTTATTCAACTAGCTGTATAACATTCAATTATGTTACCACAAATGTGTTTATAATCGAAGTATTTTCAGCTATTTCATAACATTCTACGGTTCACTAGGACGGCAACAGGCAACTTGCCCCATTTAGAAAAGGACGAGCATACAACAGAATCCTACTTTTACTAAATCTTTTATATTTCTATATTACCTTTTTTTGAAAGAAGAAAGGTAGGTACATATAAAAGACAAATTATCATAATAATCATGAACCCGAAAGTTACTTGTAATAATATATTTGATTAAATAATTAACGACAAATAAAAATACCAACCACCGCCGTGTTTAAGTTCAACACATTAACAGTTTTTTTAATAAAACCATAATCTTACATTGCTCGTAAGTTATCGCTTTCACGAGGCCCATTTTTCTTTGTTTTGCCACGCTAAATGGTGTCATAAATCATAAATGTTACAAAGGTGAGTTTTCTATGTATAAACGAAAATACAACCGTTGCATACACGTCGGGCGCCAAGCTCCGCGGACCCTAACCTCGCACACTGTTGGCCAATTTATTTGTGGTTAAGTGCGCACAATAAATTTCTCAAATGGCCCGTGCTTACACCGACGAAGGCTGTCTGCTATTTATTTCCTAAGTCCGAGGTTTATTGTTCAAGCTGCGGACGTATTGTATACAATGGCGTTTAGATTTGTCGTCTGACGTGATCATAACACCATCTCTTATCACGCCCTTTTTTGCTTTTAATTTTTAACCTTGAGTAATTGTCGAACAAAGTTCACCATTTTAAATTGGCTTCCCATTGTTTCAGAGTTCATTTATATTTTAATAGCCAGAAAAATTAATGGAGGGTGAAGTTTCCTTAAAAATCCTAATTGTGTTGACGTCGGAGCCTCGGAGCTGATTCGGTAAACAATTACAAGGGTTTGTCGGAGTTCAGAGAAAATAAACAGACTGTGATCGGAACAGCACTCGTTAGCGGCCATTGAATGCTTCTTGAAAACAAAGCGCGGGCCCAATCAGGCCATTGCTTCGCAAATAGCGCGCACGTTCGCCAGCCAAACCCCTCGATAATTTTATTTCCATACATTGTACACTACACTATCGCATTTACAGAGAATACATAGCTACATCAATGTTTTTAAAAGCAATCCAGGATTTTGCGCAATTTAGAAAACCTGCAATTTAATTGAGAACCGTGTTGTTAGAATCGCTTTGAAAGAAACATCGTATCAGCGGTAACATTTTCTCCTTCTGTATTATTGCCTTTGCTGATCTGTCTGTGTTTGTCTTTGGATCTATTAACAAGGCTTTTTACAAATCGATTTAGCTTCAGGTCATATTGCTCTGGGATCGGTTTTTCTTTGTTTGCACTACCTACAAAATGGTTTGTATTCGCTTTGTATGAGCTAGCTACAATGCTTGTTATAAACATTCATTATTTGTGATGTGGTAATTGATATTTTGAACTAAAAAGTTTAAAATATGGATCGCCTGGTATATTCTTCTTCTTCTTCATTGATACTCTCTTGACAGAGCGGTCGTGGTCGTCATGTAGTCGTGGAAGTGGAGGGGGCAGATAGAACACGCCGCACAATGCCTCGCTATCTCTCTCGGCTTGACGTCATCTTACAGCACTCTATAATGGACTCGCCCACAATGGACTTGATCTGATCGGTCCAACGTGTAGGTGACCTCCCGCGCGGTCTCGTGCCTTCTACTTTTCCTTGGACGACAAGGCGCTCTATGGACAGGCTATCGCCTGGTATATAAATTACAATTAATTAAAAAAGATAACAGCATAACAATAAATTACCACGTATGGTTAGCTCACAATAATTACTGTTATCGAGGATGAAACTAGAAGAATAAAACATAATAATTGATGTGTTTCATCAAATTTACATAAAACCTGGTTAATATCTAAATGCTAACTTCCACAAATAAGCTTTAAATTAGAGCTACCTACTGTGTCAAAATATTTCTTTCTAACACACAGGCACCGTTTCACATGCACATGGAATGAATGAAAGTAGAAATTTGTTAGTTTGAGCTTAAATAGCCATGTCTACCGAGAGTTTCTGTCACGTAAGTTCACTTCAGAAATGTGTATACTGTTTTTGGTTCTATTTATATTTACTAGGGGCGCTGTGTAGATTCCATACAAAATGTCAACGCGGACGCTCGCGGCTGTCATTCATCTAAACTCATGGCAGACCACAGTGGCAGACATACTGCCTGTATGTGATGTAATTAATCAAAAAGTAATGATGTCCTAATGGTACACTATATAAAAACACCTTTAATAGTACATTATGATATAAGTGCGGTAAGTTGAGCGCTACAAGAAAGCAGAGGCTGTAATTATCAAAGCGCACGTATGTCATACGACGTTTTATAACATATTTGCGAGGAAATAAATAAAACTCTGACTTTCTTAAACAAATAAATGTTTAATCACTTGCTAAAGCAGTTTTAAAAAAAATTACTTGTTCACAAATTAGCGATGCGCGCGCATCAGCGCTTTTTTTAAGGCAAAGGCATAAAAAAACAGCCAGTATTACTAATAAAGTAAATTAATATTTTTGTGTTTTTGTTACAGATAAATCGTTGTAATTTATAGTCAAAATTAAATAAATTAAATGTTTATTTATTATATTTTATCTCCCAAAGCTAATTTTATTCATAAAATATTGACCTCTTTTCTGACATAAAAACTCTTTGCTGAGATTTAAAAAAGTACTGTTCGTTTTAGACGGAGCATCTTAATAAACCGTGCGTTTTACCATAATGAAAAAAACTCGTGCGTTTTAGGTACATTACAATAACGCAAAAGTGCGTAATGAGATACAATACGATATTGAAATTGGTGTAATAAGAGACCCTTTACGAGAAAATATGTTATAAAATAATAAACCCGACAAAACCCAACGTTGTAGCTACGTACGTTAAGTTTAACTATGCAGTTCCTTCTTATTACCGTTTGTAATAAAAATAAGGGGTTTGCAAAACGTTAATGGGCGGTGTTAACGGCCATGTTTATGCGCTAGCACGTTAACAAGACAGCATTACAGTGCAGTGCAAACTTTGCGTCTCAAACTTTATAATTAATGCCCTGTTTTATAATTTGCCCACCGTGTGCAGTATTAAAGTTGTGGGGTAATATTTAGCAGGGTACCTGTGCCCGCTGCCCATAAGTAGCGATATAATGCCGCAACTTTGCCCACAGCGCGTTTATTTGGCGTTTTTCAGAGGCGTTGGCGAATAGTTTGAGCTTGTTAAATTCATCCTGTTGTGATGGGTGCATAATTACTTCGTAATGACATCGACCAATTTAAAAATTTGTCATCATTTCACTTTACACTGTGAAACGAATTATAGCTGAGATTCCAATGTTGTGCTTGATGGAGATACTATAAATCACATGTTTAATAAAATATAATCAAAAATTAAATAAAAACATAAAATTTTGTGTTACTTTATGTACCTATTCTTCACAGTAAGAATGTTCATATCCCACACAACTTTAAAACCTTTTTTTAGACGGGTAAATCTATCCTATTGTCTTTTAAGCGAATGAAAATATGTAGCGCTTGACGAGTTATTCACAAAGACCGCATCAGAGCTATGGCAAGATTTTCTCTCAAATTACCAAATCCAAAAGTCATTATTCATCTCCGAAGCGAACCATAAAATGGCGGAACTTTGATTAAATGTTCCCGGGTCACAATAGAGGTCTCAACGAACTGATTTATTGAATGTTAAGTAATTATAGATAAAAGGCCGGCGCACAGTTTTATAATTATCAGTTCACAATGAACCGTTCAACTTCATGTTTTATAATCGTACGTTATCTAAACTACTGTCTGGCTCGTAACTGTCAATGTTTATTGTTATTTTTTGACTTGAATTGTCTTATAAACAACAGATGTTCAATTCTACGTAATTAATACGTACTTGTAGACAGAAACAGATAAACAAATAATTAATGTTTTGAGCCTGGAAAACTTGTGTGTTTTAATTGTTAAACTACAGACCCATTAAATGTTTTTTTATAGACTGTTTATGACACTAAGTTAGAAGTGCAAATACATGTTGTGCGGTAGGTATAATATAATCTGCCCTACTGCATAATATGTGAAAGTCTGAAGATTGTTCCAGGTTGTTAACTTTTAAGTAGACAATCTGGAATATCTGTTAAAGTATGTAAGCAAAGGAAAAACAAAGAACGAATCAGTAGAGATAATCTAAAAAAGATGATATTCCTATAGATGCTGCTTTTTTTTATATATACACAGCATTGATTTCCATAACAACGATATTAATTATCAAAGTGAAATGATGATATTGAAAACTTATAAACCTAAAACAAAATAAAAATAAGAATAATGATTTTCACTAAGTTATAATTTAGGATTAGTGACTGAATTGAGCGTAGACTTGCTCTTCCACGTCTTCAATCGCTTCGACTCGACATTACTCTTTTTACTTACACAAGACGTTTTCCCTTTTAATTTGTGTTTATTTCCAAGGTTGAGAATTTATCGACTATTAACAAACTCTCTTCAACGGGACTTGTCCGTCTTTGGTTTGTGAAATAAATCTTGAAAAGTAAGCAGTATTATTTCGAAACCCTTTGAAATTTCGGATGGTAGGAAAGAGAAATTCGGGATTCATACTTTTTCCTTTCCGTCGTAATTTCCGCTGTACAAAGCTTAGGGGACCAAACGTTTAGCAAAATACTCCAAACGTTCACTAAGTAGGTACCCTTGATCTGTCCGTAAAATGTGAGACAAGTCTTTTGTTAAACTCTTTTGATAGGTATGAGTGCTATCTATAACCGAAATCCTATCAATCAATCAATTTTATCAATTTTATTTTTTCTGATCGCAGAATGGCTTAACCTAATCCAAAATGATTCAGTAGGTATAAGAATGACTGAGTTTGTTCACCTGCATCTCTAACGCATAGTTCATTTTAAGTTATTATATTTATCTATTATATATTATTACGTATATTTTTACGTAAAAATATTTACAAATTCTTTTGTGTGCTCCGCCAGAAAGTTCATTTTGCAGAATGACCGCCACAAATTCACACAAATGGTCTCTTGCCGCGAACAACATTGCCTTCCCCAACTCGTTGGTACAAATTTTGAGATGCCGCGCTTTTGTCGACGTGCAACAGAGGCATAAATGTTGTTTATGAGAACACGCATTCAGTTTATTACGTTGGATTATGGCTTGCGTGTGTACAGTCGCCATAGTAGGCCTAATAAAAAATAAAATTAGGAGATTTCGGTCCCTTTTGATCTGACAAGTAATGCCTTGTGGCACAAACTCTCGCAAGCATGTAAGCAATTGTGGTGATTGAACTCGTTTCATTTGATTGCAATGAATATGGCTTCTTGAATGAGAAAACTAAATGGTAGACCTATGAACAAGCTAAGTTCTGACTTAGCCTGTTTATGGGTCAACCATTACCAAAGCCAAAAAAGCAGCCTGGACCACTCTGATTCCAAGATCTGGTGGTTACGAGTAGTATCACGGAAAAAGGATGTGAAAACTTTTTAATCAGCATTCATCTTTTCGGGTAAAACTGCACTTGTTTTTTAGTTAACTAAAGCACAACACATAATCCAAAAACGAGTTCGTGTTACATAGTTGTAAACGAAAGGTCCACTTTTCCTGGGTTGAAGGGCCTGTCGTAAACCCTCGGGAGTGTTTCGGGAAACAAATTGCCGTGCAATGCCTATTGGATGAGGCGGCAGCCTAAGGGTTGAACGACATCTTGCAGCACCAAATAGCACTTTTCTAGAAAAGAGAGGTGTTGCTGACTGTCTAGTCAATTCCGCTGCTTGTGGTCTCACTTCCGCTCTTTTTCTGGCTCTAGTAAATGACGATTCAGAGTGATAGAAAAGGATAGAAGCATAGGAAAGTGCGATTAGGTGTTTCAGATGTAGCTCAAGAAGTTCATAGTTTAATTCTTGCTGTCACAGCTTATTATAACAAGGCAGTGTTGCAACGCCGGTAACAGGGATACCAACACTTGTTGAAGCAGATATTTATATTTGAGTCTTACCTTAAATTAAGAAAGAGGTATTGTATATTTTTCAAAAAGGAATTCATCATTTTAAATATTGTGGTGATCACTACTTTTCTATCCAAACATTGTACAAGTCTAAAATGATTTAAAGAGCTCGAAATTTATAAGAACTCATACCTATCTCTTAACCCATAAAATGATACGAAGTACAAAAGAGATCAGGTTTTTTTATGCCTCATAACTCAGGTTTTAACCCACCAGAAAAGTAGACCTGAGTATTTGATATACATTCCAGCTTGAGACCTCTACGCGTTCCTGAGAAAAAGGGTCTTGACAGACAAACAGACGGACAACAAAGTGATCCTGGATTCCGTTTTTTCCTTTAGAGGTACGGAACCTTGAAAATAAATATATGATAAGATTAAATTAGTGTCTGAACTAAAGAACAAAGTCCAATCATCATTTTGATTGTACTCAAATCATAACCTACTTTATGAGTTGAGTAACCTAAATATTATTAAACAAACATTACGACGTTAGCTGAGAAACCTTTTGTTGAAAAAAGCTTATTGTATTGAAGAATTTTTGAATGAGTCCTTCGGATGACTTATTAATTATTTATTTTTATTTTTGATGGAATTGTTTTATTTTTATTATTTTATTTGACATGTGAATTATTTTTTTTACTTAATACTTATTAATTTTTTAATTTATTATTTTTATTTGAGTTGGACATCCTGTTTATCATATTAATTGCAATTTGTATAATAATTTTGACGATCATAATGCAAATTCTTAATTGTGACATCGAATGTTATGCATATTGTAATTTTGTATTATGAAATAAATTAATCTAATGTAATCTAAGAAAATGAAAAATAAATAATTGGTTACTACATAGGGTGATTTTCCCCCAGAGATGTGCTATGCTACGTTGCATTGCTGTGGATGTGTTTGATATTTACCAATCGCATTCAGTGGTCCACATAGGATAGCTTAGAGTGCCGAGTGCGAGCTGCAGTGAGAGAAGTGAATGACTTCACCATCGCGTTTTGCGAGCACGAAAATGTCAATTTGAATGGAATCGAGTCAGCGCCATCTAGCGGCAAATTCGGGCAACATTAAGGCCGCTAGATGGCGCTGACTCGATGCCATGCAAATTCGCGTTTTTTCTCTCTCAAACGCGATGGTGAAGTTATTCACTTCTCTCACTGCAACTCGCACTCGGCACTGGTGGAAACGGCTAACTATATTTTTCATAAAACACATGATAAGACAAATGAATGCATGCGTGCTATGGAGACGAGCTATAGTCTCGTGCTGCCTTCCTCAACTGAAGATACGTGTCATAATAAATAAATAAATAAATATGCGCCAGACAACACACCTCTGGTAATGGTCTCGAAGTAGGGATTAATATCCCTGTGTTACGAGGTACCACACAAGGAAATAAGCCAGGGGCGTCTCCCAGCACACCCAGACCCGAGTCAATTCAGAAAAAATCGTTTCCTGAATTGATCCGACCGGAAATCAAACCCGGTACACTACGGAAATCGAGGCGGGAAACCGTGCTACAGCGCACTCCGCCAATCGTGTCGTCATAGTATGAACTACGGATCTTTCTTGCATAGGGCACAGCTCCTACCTTGCGGCATTTCACATCTTACTCTCTCCGTTACATAGCATCAGTGGAAACGGTCTTATAGTTTTGTAGCTTAGCTTGCACATCCTCGCAGCAAAGCTCTGTCGCATATCTTTGATGGAAAAGCAGCCTGAATGTGCTTACTCTGCTATTAATTTTGTACTGAAAATGATTAAAAATTAATATCTGATCTATCATCCAAGCTGGTTCATACCATGTGTTACTATAATAGTTTCCACGCTTATGAGCGTCGCTGACTTTTTATTATATGGGTCACATCGGACACCTAAATTACTAAAGGCCCTTTGCATGAAATACGCGATAAGTTTTTGGTTCCTAATTGAAAATCAACTATGTAGGGAAAACAACAGCACTTTACATTCCGAAAGTTGTTAACGAACCCCCAATTTATAAGATGATTAAAATAATGACTGTCGGGCAAACATGTTGTTACTGAGAAGGGGCATAGTACAGCACCAAAAACAATTGACGTAAATGTTTTACGATAGCATTTTGTAGAAGATATTGCACAGAAATATCTAAGTACGGACAGGCCTGTGTGGCTGTGTCACTTCAAAGTTTAGGTGCGCTCGGCCGCCGTGTCCCCTCTCTGGGGTATGACAGTAGGTTGCCGCTAGGCTCGCACACTCGCCGCCAAGCGCGTTATTTAATAAATAGAATAGAATATAATAGAAAATATTTTATTAACCCAACAGTACAAGGGACAAAAAAAAAATAAGAATACAAGAAACAATTTTAACAAACAATTAAGAGAAAAAAAATACAGAAGCGGGTCAATCAGGTAACTGCCTCAGCACAATGCCGCTGCAGTACAGGACTGCAGAGACTCTGTTATTCTGGCAGGGTCTGTGTGTTCGTCTTAATTACCAGACAAGAAAAAACAAATAAAAACAGAAAACAACAATGCTTATGTATGGAGACTGTGAAAATCTGCATGAATGTGGAGGTGAGTCCCAGTCAATGAGAAATAAAATAATAAATAAAAATAAAGAAAGAGAGAAATATCTATGGTATGGAAAAAAAGCGCGGGAACCTTCAGAGTGAAAGGCGCCTAAAATTTAACAAATTTTGTAAAAATTAACTAATTGTAGAATTTGTACATTTTTTCTTGTAAATATTTCTTAATCTTAATAGTTATTAGTGCTTCAGTTAGTGAAGTTTAGTTTCGGAGATGGGCGGAGGTAAGAAGCGGAAAAAAGACCCCCCGGACCCGGACGGATCATCGCCGACAAGAAAGTCGTCATCAGACTCCTCGGATGAAGAAGATAACAGCCGGAAATATGAAGTTTTTAAGGTTCCAGGGTACTCTCGGAAGTATCCTGACAATTGTAAAAAGTCGGAATATATTGTTTTTCTTTCCCATAAAGACGAGCAGAATTTTTTCAGTGACAAAGATAGACTTGCTATATCACATGCCATACGCAAATATTGCGTCACTGGTATCCTGCATTTAAGATCGATTAATAAATTCAAAATAGGCATCACTTTCGATTTGTCGAATAATGCTAATGTGTTTCTCCAAAATAAAAAGTTGCTAGAAGAGTTGGCCTTAAAGGCCACAATACCAGCTAATGATACTGAGGTGACTGGGGTTCTTACCTCAGTCCCAACTGAATTATCCAACAAAAGAATTTTTGCATTGATTGGCAGTTCTAGGAATGTGATACAGGTGAGACGTTTCATGCGCCGAGTGCGAAGTGAGGGTGGTGCGGTCACCTTTCAGCCCACTCAGACTGTCGCCGTGACCTTCGCATCGACTGAGTTACCCCAATATGTATACCTCGACTCCTGGAGGCACGAGGTAAGCGTGTACGTGCCGCCAGTTAAACAATGTCTTCATTGTCTAAAGTTCGGGCACATTGCAAAATTTTGTAAAAATGCTGAAGTCTGCTCCATATGCTCCGAGAACCACAGCTTTAAGACGTGCAAGGTAGACCCTAATAATGCGAAATGCTGCAATTGTGGTGGCAATCATATTGCCATTTCGAATATATGCCCCCAGAAAAAGATAAAAATAGAAGAAAGTAAAATAAAGTCAAAAGCCATTCAATATTCTGAACTGTTTAACGAAAATTCATTCCCACAACTTACAATGAGAAACATTGAAAATCAGTTAAAAAATTTGACTAAATCTGACTTTTTCATGAACACATTAACAAACGCGATTACCAAAATTGTTTTAAACCAAAAGGATAACCCCATTAATTCTGCATCAATAAAAGAAATTCTCCAGCAGACCTTCCGTAACAGCTCTTCTTCTCCCAATAATGGAACTTAATATTATGCAGTGGAATGCTCAAAGCATTCTAAGTAACAAGATTTTATTGAGTCATTTTCTTCATGATCACAGTATTCACATTGCAATAATCTCTGAAACTTGGCTAACTCCTATTAAAACTTTTAATTTGAAAGGATATAATGTTGAAAGAAATGATATTGGCAACAAGAATAATGGTGTAGCTATTTTAATTCATAACAGCATAAATTATAAAAAAATATACACATATTCTGATAGTTCCCTTCAAAACATTTGTGTTAGAATTATTGTAAATAATAAAGAAATAAGTATTGTAAGTTTTTATTGTCCAACTAATTGTAGTCCATCTTTTGATAAACATAAATTTGAAAATTTAATTAAAGCAGTGCCTGAACCTATGATATTTGCTGGAGACTTCAATGCTCATCACACATCCTGGGGATGTCATTCTGTTAATCCTAGAGGTCGAGATATCATGGAAATTGTTTATGGTAACAACTTGGTTTTACTGAACAGTGGCGAAATGACAACAGTTGGTTCTTTAACATGGCGTCCAAATGCATTAGATCTATCGTTAGTTTCTTCATCATTGGCTCTTTCTTGTGATTGGTCTGTACACAATGATCCACTCGGCAGTTATCATCTTCCTGTAATTATTAAAGTTTTTGTAAATAATCTTGTAAATAATTTTCTTGAAAATAATAATGTACATTTGCCCATCTGCCCTAATTTTAAAATGGTAGATTGGAAAATGTATGAACAAAATGCGGATTTGGAATTGTCTAATTTTCAGGTACAAAACTATTCTCCACTGGAAGCCTATAGTTTGTTTTTTGAAAGGTTACATTTTGCTATCGTAAAGTCTCTTCCGTATTGTCATTCGCCCATTTCACCTTCTACAGATACTTCTGTTAATAATTCGCATCATAGGAAGTTAAACAAAACCCCTCCTCTCCCCTGGTGGAATAAAAAATGTTCTGAAGCAGTTCAGAATTCTAAGTCTGCTTACATTCAATTTAAAAATAATCCTTCAGATGATTCGTATGTAGAGTTTAAAAGAAAACATATAAAACATAAAAATCAAGGGTCATGTGAATGGGTTATAGTTAGTGATAGTATGAGTGTTCTTGAAAATCTCAAAAATAATAAATTTAATGCTAATACTAATTACCTTATTTCATTAATTAAAGAATCTTGGCTAGATTTGTTCAAAGTTCATAATATTAAGGTTGTATTTATGTGGGTTCCTTCACATATAGGAGTGCTAGGTAATGAAAGGGCTGACTTTCTAGCAAGAACCATAACCAATTCTTCCACAATTGTTCCTGATTCTAGTGCCTGTCTTAATATTTCTGTACCTTGTACAGATATTGTATCAATTTTGAAGGAAAGGTCTACTGATAACTGGAAAAGATATTGGAATCACACAGTTCAAATAGAAAACAGAGGTTTGTGGTATGCCACATACAATGTTCCCATCGGAGCCATGCCCTGGTTTTGCAAACACAATTTGCCATTCATCAACAGGAAATTTTATACAACAATTTTAAGGCTTCGTTTTGGACACTGTCGTCTAAATTTTCATCTCTTCCGTTTAAAAATGGTGCCAAGTTCCCACTGTGACCACTGTCACTTACAAGTTGAACAAACTATTTCTCACATTTTCTTTGACTGCTCATCCTTTGGCATTCAGCGCCTTGTGCTGATGGATGAGTTAATCGATATTTATGGTAGTCACGATTTGGTACCGCGCTCCATCCAGGATCTGCTTGTAAACAGTTCGACGTTCATCAGTTTATTTAAATTTATTTTAGGTACAGTTGGTCAAATTTAATTTGGTACTTTGAAGTATTGTTTTGTTTATAATGTAATTAGTAATGTGTTGTATATATTGTAGATACCAGAATGTGTTCTTTAACTTGGTTTTTTCCAGCAAATTTTAATAATTTCGCTTGTATTTATTGAAAATTGAATTTAGCAGAGAATGATGTGTTTGTTCATTTGTTGACATGATTTATATAAAATAAGACAGTGACATTGACATTTTCCTTAATGACGTAAGACGTCTGGAAACAGGATCTGAAAGGATGTAACGATTTATCAGGATTGACTCAAAAAACAAATAGAAATGGAATTTTGATACATAGTATATCATGCATTTAATGAATGAAACTAATGAATTTAACATGGATTTTACATACTGAAGAAGTTATCTGATATAATTCACAAAGAAAAAGAAACTGATGACGAGGCAGCATGGTCTCAGACCTTAGCCTGTTCCAAGAGGAACGAAAAAAAAAAAAAATATCTATGGTATGGTTTACCGTCACTGTCAATGTCACAATGACAACAATGTTATGGTGAGAAAAATTAACTCTATTTTGATAATCAAACTAAGAAGCTAATTTTATAATTGGTAACGAAGATTGGAGTGCCCTAATAAATACAGTTTTTACGGTCTTTGATAAGGACTTAAAATCCAAACAGCCGCACGCAGGTTCCGCAGGACATTAAGTCAATTTTGAACTTTACCTCCTGTACTGACGATTCAGTTCTCTTTGCCAATTTTGTTTAGTAGATCGCACCTTAGATGTCCAGGTAAATAGGCTCGAGCGAATGAAGCACGAGGCTGAGCCAGAGGGTCTACTCCGATGCAACATTAAGATGTCTCATTATCATTACGAAGTACCACTGTAGGTCTAAAAGCCAATTATCTAATAATTATATGTTTTGTGCATAACGTAATTTTTTTTTCAAATGTATAATGCGATTGCGTTTGCTTAGCAATGACGAGGCCGATAGTGGTACACGCTTACCCAGAAAATGTCTATCCTCTCCGGAAACATGGACACAGGGAGAGCGTCCCACCTAATCCAGATGTATTTTGAACTGTCAGTTTGATTTTTACCGCCTAGAAATTTACGATACTTCGCGTACGAACGAACGAGAGTCGACGTCAAGAGGCTCCAGATCCTCTCCGAGCGAAGATCTACTGATGAAATTACGCAAATTCTAATGAAAGTCCTGCTCGGGCGAGATTAGCGTGCTCACTGTGTAATTGGACTCGTTTATGGGTCGATGGGACCCAGAACATCTTTCAAGGCAGAGCGTTTTATTTACGCATGGGGTGTTGTTGACTCACGGGGTTTCAGTGAAAGTTTAGCTCTCAGACATTAACATTTGCATTTTTACGGACAGACATATTACTTTTTACGAAATAAGATTAATATTTAAAAATGTTTTTTTTAAGTCAGCAAGGAGTTTTTTGTTAGATGTTTTTTAAGTGCGTACGGCAAAGCACACGCAGGAGACGCGGGTTTGATATAAAAAAGGTTTACTTTGAGTTACGAAACAGAACGTGATCGGCCATTAAGAGCCTCGTAGGAAAACTCAAGGTCACGAGATATAGGTAAGTAGAGAGGGCTACTCTTGGTATTGCGATACGTGATTGAATCATAAATGAGATTTTTTTTTAATAACTACGCCGTAGCTCATTGATTGGTACAGTACAATCATTTCACGAGCGTGCGCGCTGACGCTCTTAATACCTAACTATAAAGTTTAATTTCGTTAGATTCACGCGCGCTCGTGATATGCAAGAACTTTAGTACCCATTTTTTTTTTTTAAAGTAGGGGAAATGCCTGACGCATACCCGTCCACCGGGGCGCCCAGCGCTTTAGGTTACAACCAAATATTAGGTATGAATTAACCTGATGATGAACTGACAAACGCAGCTACTCTGAACATCTACGATGGAGGCCTATGTTCAGCACGGACGTATTACGGTTGCAAATGATGATGATGATGAAAGAACAACACTATATTCAACAAAAAACATATTAAAATAATGTTATTTAAATATAATTACTTTTAACTTAAATACTTATTAATAAAGTGAATTACAGCATGTCATTTTCATATGTGGATATCACAAGGCTCGTCAGTGTTAAAACACACAAAAATTAAAGGGGATAAGTAGGCCTGCCGCGTACACAGTACACAACGCACCCTCTGACTTATTCAACTTTATTGTCGGCGAGCTCGGCGTATCTTGAACGTAATTACATGCCGAAATAAATTATCTCTAGTGTAAATAGCCCAGTAGGCATAATTACATGTTACACAATGGAGGGCCCTTTGTACCGCTACCGAAGTTTCGACTACAAGATCGTAATATATGGTATACGCCCTAATGTGTGAGACCTGGGTAATACGGTCACCGCCACTTAAAAAGACAGTTTGAAAGATGAATGTGGGGCTTACTAACGTTTAGGTGATGCGTGTGATTAAAACTTAAGTATCAAAATCATATAGAAGTCATGCATGTACAAAATCCTATGACCTTATTCTTCATGCGTCCACCTTATTGGGCGTCACTGACTCCTTTTTTTTTATCTCTGCGGCAGCAAAGAAGCTTGCAGGGCGCTTGATGGAATGCGGTTACAGCGGTCTATAAACACGACCAAAACTAGTGTTCACACACCAGGCCGACCCTTTAAAATCCCTTTCAAGCCTTACTTGAAGACTATTGTTACTCCATGCTATTGTAACTCCTTTCAAATGGTCTTAATTTCGACGCTTATCTTCCTAAACGCTGCTGGTTCTTATAAATGCGATCGTCAAAAACATTGAAAAATCATTGTAGTAGATGTGTACTTACGAGAAAGTATGAAAGCTCCCTGTGTACATTTGCTGCCAGCTCTTTGAGTAATGTATCAATGGTCTGGACTTGTTTTCACATTTCTTTTAAATGTGATATAAATGTCATAAGTCTGATATTCAAATGTATTTGCCCGCTCAATGGCAATATTTATCAGACGTAAGACTTAATGGTTGCTAGGCATATAAATCCTTCTTGGTAAAATCATTGTCACTGTAATTAAATTAATTGCCAGTATAAATCAATAGTGATGTTTGTTACCATTGTCGAATAAGCTCTGAACTGAACACTATCTTTTATTGATTTATGTTAAAATCGATACAATGCAAAGCATTATTATACTCGTAGATGATATAAAACAGCGGTTATAATAGTATTTTAAATATTTTAAACAAATTAGTTATTATAAGGTTTTAGCTTTGCAAAAATGACGTTTTCGTTTTTTTTAAATTTCAATTTGCAAAAGTATGCGGACGATGCACTTAGCACAGCCTTTAAACACGTGTAACGCTTAAGGTACACATGCGTTAACGAAATTCCAAGGTCAATGATAGCTTTTGAATAGTCAGCGAAAATAATCCTTTTAAAACGTTTATTGGCATAGGGCAGCCCTCGTCTTCCCCCAGTTAGTTTAATCACTCTCTTACACTATTCACAGAAATTGCAATAGTGTGCAACAAAACAAAGTGTAAAACGAATTCTCAAACCTAAAAACTCTAGGGTGGTGAAAATATAAATTTATTAAAAGCAACAAAGGGCGTTCAGGCCCAGGCTAATGAAGAAGGACGTCTTGTTTAATTACCTTTTGTAATTTTTCTACCAAGCGAGCGAACGTATAAATTAATTTTCTTTCAGTGGCCCGTCCATGAGCACCATTATAAGGCACTAAGTGAAGCGCCTTTGTCCTGTAACCTGCCCGACTCTTTAAAAACCTAGCCAACGGAGCTCATTAACGAGAACAACACTATTTTAGGAGACAACCTAGGAGTTGTTGGCTGGTGCACCTTTTTAGATTAGGAAAATTACGAGAAGAACTTTATAGCAGTTTTCTGAGTACATTTTGCTGAGCTGTCTGGATGCTTTTACTCATTTGGAACTCAAGTACAAACACTAGATGTAAGCTTCAATTGTTAATTAACATATCTTACTATTTTAACTACCTACCCAACTATTTACGGCTACTTAGTTATTGTTACATTATGTTGTCATATTGAAGAGTCCCACCGCAGAATTCTGTAAATGATTTCATACCAAGATTAGTGGAAAAATCTAGAGCATGCATTAATTATAAATCAACAAATATTCACAAAACTATGCAATGCCGCTGTAAAAACCTATGACTACTCTCGACTTTGGATATCTATTCTTATCGCAAACAGGATGTTTAAATACTTATTAAGACTATTCTTTGTTTTTTTTTCAATAAAGATTAAAAGCTTCAATACCGTTTTGATGATATCTCTTCCGTTATTGTGAAGGTAAACATGGTATACCTACAGAAGGAACAAAAAATCAATTTAAAATAGAAAACAGTATTCTGATGTCACGCAAAATAAAAAATCTCATACATTTATGATACTCTTTTAGCCTTTAACAGGTTTAATGCCACATATTTTTTATTCGGCAGTGAATGAGTTAAGATCAGTAATGTACGAGTACTTATAACAATAATGAAATTTCTGATTGATAATGTGTATTAGAGCATCATGGCGTGTTGTTATTTATTTATTTTTTTTGTGTTCAAGATTCATCTGCCTAAAATATTTCCGGCGAATTTGAATATTTCCTGAAGTTTTTTATTTGAATTTTTATCATTCATTGTTTAACGTGAACAACCTTTTACACACCTTTCAGAGACAAAGGCGTCAAATCGTTTGCATAAAAATGACAGCTACAATAACAAGGGGCGTCTTCGAATGTCGATTTTAGGTATTTCATCTCGAGAAGCTTTCAGCTGTTTCCAAGAGCTTTACGGAAAGCTCCCGGACGCCGCCGTCTCCGTTTAAGAAGCACACGCGCAACTTTTCCAATATTTTTTTCATCACGTTTCTCAACTTCTACGTCGCGTATCACGTCAACAAACAAACAATATTTTCTTCGCGACAAGTTTTCCGAACTCATTTCCATTTGAGCGCGTGTCGAAAGCAAGATGCACGCATAAGTATCACAGTAGATAGTTGAACTATGTAGTACAAGTTTGAGTTGAGGTTAATCTTACTTTGAAGCAGATCTTTCGCAACAAAACAAACAGTTATTCTATTTCATCTTTGCATTGCAGAAGAACGCGTTAATCAGTCCCTATGCGTTTGCCTTTCCAAAAAAATATAACTAAAAAAATATATTGTTATGTTGTATGAGACAAGGGAAGGGTTATGAACGGAAAACCAAATAAATATTTTCTAACAATAATGTCAAATTAAGCTTTCGAACTCACCAATAAAAAAACAGTTTAACTTACGAGTATATTATCAGTAATCATGTTTTGGGCACATCTTATGACTATATTATATAACTGCTGGTACTTGAAATAGGATTTTCCTGTGCTTTAAGAACCAGCTACCCTTCTGTGTCGCTGGATTACATTGTATTAAGTTGATTTTGAAACTGTGGAGACTTCCTAGTGTTATAACAATTTATAAAGCTAAATTAATTTAGAAAAATTCATTGCCCATGTAGTGTATTCTGTGCATTCAAACGTGTGTGTGTGTGTGAGTGAGAGAGTGCGTGTGTGTGAGTGTGAGGTACGTGTGATCAGTGTTAAATAATATATGAAGTTTTTAATGAATAAGTTAACAATCTTTCGATTTTGTAAAAATATACAGTCATTAAGGTTTTTAACGCATTGGTTGAAGAATGCTCTTTGTTTAATTGTAAGTTAGTTTTA
Organism: Udea olivalis; assembly: GCA_947369235.1. Taxonomy (NCBI): domain Eukaryota; kingdom Metazoa; phylum Arthropoda; class Insecta; order Lepidoptera; family Crambidae; genus Udea; species Udea olivalis. The sequence continues at coordinate 8,969,570 of OX376341.1, read as the reverse complement.
CCAGCCAATTGGTGACTGTTTTTTTACACTCATATTTGCATCTTGAATCTATTGCTAATTTGCTATTTATATGATTATATAGGAAGCGACCTAGAGAGTGATAAAACCTTTATCCAAAAGATGTCCTGCATCGCTTGGTGAGAGGAACACGATAACATCGCCTAGAGCGTGTGTTTATACTTAGAGGGGTTACGTTTGAGTGCTGAAGGAGGACTATTTGTAGGATGAACAATTGACGCACCGTCAAAACCTCGCAATATTCATAGAGCTCCTTTATTGAGAATAGGAAAGGCTTAAAAGTGCACACTTTTAAAACAGCTCGCTGTGCACGTTCGAGTCTTATTAAATAAGATTTGCAAGCACCACCCCAATATGATATGCAGTATCCCAGCAGAGACTGGCACAGAGCATAGTACAGCATCTTCAAAATTGAAGGCTCCGCAACAAAGAAAGACAGTAACATAACATAAGTTTAACTAAATATTTTTACTCATTACCTTAAATTCTCATGTAATTCTATAGTTTCCAAAATAACGCGTCAGCAGCTGTAACTGTAAGTCATTCCCAAATCATTTGTTGTTATCAGGCCTGCCATGAGAAACAACACCTTACTGTCAATGCGATAGATATTAAATCAACTTTTTATTTTAAATCAGATTATACATTGGCTTAAATCAGCTTTGTGCGAAGCCAAAAAAAAAGAAGTCAATGACGTTTGGTTGATTTGACACTTCAACGCAAAAAAATACCAATATCAGTCTTGTATTTTTCGCTTTCAATTTGCAATGCTGTATTATTGTTTTTATTATTCTTACGACTCGGCTTAAAAAACTGACGTTGATGGCTCTCTGTAGACCTACCTACTTTTTAGATTTACCCGTTTAAAGACTTTCGAACCTGCACATAGCTAACTCAGCAATAATTACGGATTTACGATCATCGCAACGGAATCAACATTTTGTGTGAATTGTGGCTCAGCTAGTGGTTCCATGGTAATTTCAGAAGTGGCAGATCAACAAAATATGTGCTTGAAGAACATTAGTCCCACTCACGTAAATAAAAATTCGCATTATTTTATTAAATATAACCTCAAATTTTTTCAGTTGTTTGATATTTATCGAGTTCTCAGAAGTGTCCGTCTATGAACAACGTTTTGACACTAAAGTATATGTATTTATGAACCCTAAGAGGTATTTTTCATGACTGTTGGTTCTTAGGCGGCAATGTATGGGCGAATGTACACTATCCTTTAGGTACGCTCGGCGGCGTGGACATATGACAGTGGGTTGCCGGTCGGCTCGCACACTAGCCGCCGAGCGAATTATTTAATGTTTTGTTTCAACTGTAACTTGTAAATATAATTATGAGAATAATAATGACTTCTACTAATACTAAACGATGTTATATTAATTAATGTACCACTTATTTACAGTTAAGAATTAAATCAGCGAGTTGCGACTCTGCACTCTGACAGCTAAATCGGTTACGTTCAGCAGTGCACAGTGGAATATGATCGCTCGTGCTACGCGATAAATTTGGGTTCCGCGTGTAAGCTACCTAAACATGGCCTTGATCGATTGCACGGAGAAATAAAAAAGTAATAGTGTGACACGAACTTGTAAGATTAAAGAAGACGTTTTTACATGTCCGCGTTTCTTGAGAGAACCTTCTGTACAGAGTACTATTACCTATTCTGCCCTGACTCCTGACTACATCTTTCGCTTCTTTCACTCTCATGTGTTATTGACTAACCAAATTTGACCTTTAAAACTACAGCACTGCATTCCATGTCCAGTGTTAATCTCACGTAAAAGCGCCACTGCGCCGGCGCTCTGTCTTCGTTAGCGGCGCATCGCTTTTCATTAGCTGTCGCTTGACAACCTAACTTCGTGTTTGCTGCTTTCGTCCGTTCTCTCACTTGAATTCTGGGAAACGTTTCGGATCTAAAGCTTAACGGGCTTACGTCACTCAATGCTATATAATTTAGCAATGTGACGTCAACGGCGGTGCTCAAAATCTTTATTGATGCTCGGTTCACTGGCACGGCCAGTAAGGTTTCTTAGTTTTAAATGTCACTTGATAATATAACATGGCAAAACTGATGACTTCAAGAAGACTCGTGAAGAGAAGTGTGTTAACTGGTAAAGAATGCCTTTTGGCATTATTTCCGCCAATGGTACATTCCACTTGCTACAATGAAGAATAAGTAAATTGAGATATTTGCCTATTAAACTGATGACCAACGTTTAAATGCAGCTGCAAACCAGTGTAAATAAATAAGAAATAAATATCTGGGACAACTTGCACCAAGATCATCTGATATTTTACTTCTGATGTTAACTGTTTATTCACGAGCTATTGGAAGAATTGCTCATCATCTGGGTGTTGCCATCTATGTGCTGTAGCTTTAAGTATTTATCTGTTTAAAATGATCTGAGTACGTTTATCAGTCAATAAACACCTTGTAATCTCTGTTTAGTTATGAGCCAGAAAAGGTTTTGTGAACATGTTCCAAATGATGTAAACATTTCAAGCAGAAGCTGTGTAAGACAAGCCCTCTCGGAACGTCAAGAGACTTTTTGTTAACTTCTTGCAGAAGTTTTTATATGTGAACTACGTTAATTCTTCGTCGCGGATTCTCAAGAGAGTATTTCTATATAAGAAACAAGCAGGAATAACTTTGAAAGACTTTGCACTTTTTCATCAATGTTCTAAGAAGTGGTATTTTACTTTTTATCATGTTTTTTGGATTAGGTATGCTGCTTGATGACAGAATATGCAAATTAATTGTATTCAAGTTTTTTATTATAAATCTACTTATGCATTAAAATACTGATTATTATATTGCTTGCGGTAATCGAAAACTAGTTTAATAGCTCTATTCGTGCACTAGTGACCGCCACAAGCTGCGGTCGAACCACATAATTAGTATGGTATCGGCGCAAACTGCGCGTTCGAGTGGCCGAGTCCGAGCCGAAAGCTATGTGGTAGCTAGTAGCCCAGCTCAACCACTAGTCGCCGCGACTAGAAGCCCCGTTTTGGGCAGCAGAAAGATTGCGGCTTGGTCCCTAAATCGCTTTAAGGGGAGGTGGTTCACAAAACACGTTTTTAGAATTCATTTTTGAAGTAGTAAACAGTGAAATCAAAATCGAATAAAATTTACTGATATTGTTAAGGGGATATTACAGGGAATTCATCCAGTGCAAACATGATTTGATAAAGTTGGCTCTATAGAATAAATTCACAAAGTTACGTCTATTCGTGACATTTTGTCTTCTATTTTTGGAAATATTCCTAAAATAATTGATCTGATAATATGGCTTCTTCACCAAAACAAAGTTTAAAGATAACTGGAGGGATTTTATCTGATGGTTTTTTTATTACATCTATTAATTTTTTAATCGATTATTTTAGTGATTTTCGGTCCGCGTGGCGCTCGTTAGTTTCCTTCGGGAGATGTTGTGCAAAACCACCTCGCCTTAAGTTTGATTTGTTTCATGTGACAATGATAGTGCCAATACTTAGTCACAGACCTCAAGTGTTTGAACATCGGTTCGCACTTGGCCGCATTAGATTGCTTGTACCACAAGTAGATGACACCTAGGGACTCCGTACAAGTCCTTGTGTTTGAGTATGTATCATCATGTATCCGTCCAGGCTATAGATTGTACCTAACCGTGCATTCGGACATATAGGTGAATGTAATCCGTAATCAGCCTTTGTGGTCATATCATTACGTTTGGAGATACATACTGGCTTTTGGGAGTTTTTTTTTTGCTTCCTATTTCTAATTAGGCTTGAAAGTTTTTAGAATTGTGACAACCTATTTTATTGGTGATCGTAGCGTGTGACGACTGCTGAGTCTTCTTCTGATGAAGGTCGCTCGTTTCAGTGACCCTGTTGCTCCGGAAATCTACGAGGAATAGATAAATAAATGAATATCTGGGTTAAATTACACCAAGATCATCTGACTCAAAACTAAGCCGAGCTTGCATTATGGATGTCAGATTCTGACGAACATTATTTAAAAAATTTAAATACTCGTACATACTTAAATAGATAATACTACCTACTATCTGAAATGTATAATAAAACCCAAACACAAAACAAACACAAATCAATGTTCATCTCGTGAATGTTTGTCATGGGTGGGGACCGAACCTGCGACCTTCGACCTTCTTGACCTTCACAACTTGCTGCAGGATTTACCCATCACGGCTTTTAGGGCGACTGTATTTACGCTTTTGGTGAAAAATTGTTTTTATACATTGGATGTATTTATTAAGTTTTGTGGCGCTGGTAAATTAAAGAGATAGTAATTTTATTATATTTAGTTTTTATTTTGCTTATCTTTTTTTAATGTAATTAATGTTTTTTTAATGTAATTAATGCTTTTCAAAATTTTTGCAACATTTAAAATTGTAATTGTATTAATATATTTGTAATTATTGTTTATACGACGATCAAAATAATTTAGAATTGTTTGTAATTATTGTTTGTCAATTTAATATTTGCCTACCGATAAATCGGTAAAATACGCGTGAAATTATTACTTATTATTATGTAACTCAACATCATTATTGTACCGTATATTAAGCAAATAAAAATTCATTCATTCATTCATTCGGCATTAGAGGCAGGTTCGCTGCCATCACGCCACCAGGTTAGTCGATGACTACACTAGCTTAGAGAGTGGTGTGAATAACAATAGATTAGTCAAGACTTCAGCAAGTTAAATAATTAACAATAATTTATGATTACTTTACAGGCAAGCAAAAAGCAGTATTTTACTTTTTTAACATTTATTGAGCCAATATTTTGCCAAAAGCTCTACAAATTTCACTGAAACTGATTTTCACGATTGTTTATTATTGATGTTTTAAGTCGTATTTTTTTCGATAACCTACAAGATAAGTCGTATCCTTTTTAGTACCCGTTTTGATAATTCAAAACATTCAAATGTTCTGTAAATAAATGTAGCTATTTGTGTCTTGTATTTACATTTAGGTCGACTCGTCCGAGGTATATGCATTTATGATCAGCCAATATGGCTCCCATTAGTGCTTGAAACTGTTACTGTTATTGCGAATCCCTATTAGACATTTACATAACATCACTAATAGACCACTGTAGAAAGTGATAAACGTTAGCATAGGTATAACAGAACTGTGTTTTTTGTCTAATCTTTGATGTAAGAACAAAAATAGGGGATCTAACATTGGTGTAAGATCCCCTATTTTGTTTCTATCTTGCGATCGCTTGACGCCATACTAAGTGGAGATTGAACAATGGCTGGGTCTCAGAGTCGGCTAAACAAACTTTAAAAACAACTATCAAACACACAATATTCAAATCATCACATTCATGTTTGTAACGACCTGCGGCGAGCGGCGAGATGAAAAAAAAAACATCTGAAATATCGTCTTTGTGAAATCAAAAACACGTCTGTGCTTAAATTAAACGAAAACATTATTTACCTGAGTTGTAATCCTCTGGAATTGAACTCGTAACATCTTAGGGAACGATTTTTCATCCTGCTTGCCCCCCGGGAGCAAGCTTGCTCCCTTATTATCTATTTATTGTTAGGTAGGATTAGGGATTTACTGAACTAGCGTCTCGTCGCGAAGGGACTCTAGGCTTACTGGGTAGTTACGAGTAGATCACCTTCCTAACCTTAAATTCCTTAACTGTGCGGCCGGAACGCGGTGAGCTTCCTAACCGTGCAGTATGCAGAAAATACTGCGGTACAATATCGGATACTGAAATTAAGTGACTTTCGCAATGTCTACAGCTCGAAATATCTACGAAATCAGACCGTTGGCTTTTAATATCGTCCTTGGGATGGGAACCCGAGAAGCATCTTTGTAAGACAAAAGACTCAAGTGCTTGCAAGTAGCGAGGTGCTAAAGCAAACGCTCATCGGGTGTCCGTCTAGCCAGCCTTTTAGCGAAGTACTAAAGGACTGCAATATTAACTGAAAATAAATTAACACTAGCGTAAGCTATCAACTTAGTTGCGGTTGTTTTTTATTCAGTCTCAATACAGATACATGGATATTGATTAACAGGTAAAATAAATAACGTGTACATTTATGTGAAATTAAAGTTCTTTTATTTTGATATATTTAAGAATTTTTTCTGTATTCAAGTATGTAGGAAACTTGTTTTTATTTACGATTGTGAACTCTAATCATGTGTACTTACTTGTCTTTATAAAAATTTATTGTTGACAGCTACTTGATAAGTAAAGGAAGGAGGACACACGCACTTAGAAGAGGTTTCATAGTAATTATACAGATAGTAATTATTAGAGACATTAAAAATACATTTAAAGATATCATCCTATAAATAAATAAATAAATATGCGCCAGACAACACACCTCTTGTAATGGTCTCGAAGTAGGGATTAATATCCCTGTGTTACGAGGTACCACACAAGGAAATAAGCCAGGGGCGTCTCCCAGCACACCCAGACCCGAGTCAATTCAGAAAAGATCGTTTCCTGAATTGACCCGACCGGGAATCGAACCCGGGACACTACGGAAATCTGGGCGAGAAACCGTGCTACAGCGCACTGCGCCAATCGTGTCGTCACCTATGTGTGTCGACTTATTTGGTTAATGGAATAGAATGAAAAAAACGGAACTCAAGTTTATTTAGGATCCATAAAATATAACACCATTTATTACAACGAGTCATAACAATATTAACATTGGTCTTGTCACAGGCTCGCCCAGTCATTAGCCAACTCACATTATAAAGGTAAAATTGTGTCAGAAACACATTAAAGTTAATGTATAATTTTTCTTTTGTGTAAGGTTTGCCTTTACCTCTGAAGTAACACGTGTTTTAAATACTTACAAAAGTGAAAAGCAAAATTCAAATCAAAACACAATAAGAAGCTTCAAAGACACGTGTGGTTTCGCGAAAGTATCGGTTACATCGTTAAAATATATTAAGTACCTGCTAGCAATTGTGGCATGCATTGTTTGAATCTGGCTATTTCCTCATGAAAGGAAGAAAAAAGAGAAAAATTATGATTGATTTGTCTGAATTAACAAAATATACCTACAATAGGAGGCCTCCCAAAACCATTTTTGGTCCAAATTATACAATGACAATTTGACATGGTAACAATGTAATCAATTGTCTGTGAGTTATTGTTAGCTGTTAATGTATAAATAGTAATTTTTGATAATCATTTTTACTTCTAAAGCGAATTTTCCATTGCACTGATAGCAAAAAAGAAACAAGTTTTCTATTAACTTCAAGTATGCAATTTAGAGAGCCCTTTTCGCTCCTTTGCAATAATTTAAAAACAAAGGGCAACACTTCCTTTATGGGCACGACCAGACATTTTGTTAAATAGCCCGGAGTACACCCCGACCGCAGCACGTAGGCGATGTAATTAGACAATTGCTGACAACTTGGATGTAATGAGACCTTCAAAGCTCGTTTTCAGGGTACGCGCTTGTATTTATGTTTAGGGGAGGGCGCTTCAGTCGCAAACGTGTTTTCACTCTCGCTCCTAAGAAGATTACAGAAAATATCAGAACCGCCCGTGTTGCTGAGAGTTTATGTTTGAAATAAAAAGTAAAGAGTACGACAGACATACGCAAAGATGTTCACAAACGGCGGGTAAACATCTATAGATTGGAACACTGAAAACAGACTTGGTCATTCATAGGTATCAGGCGGCCATAGAGCATTTTGAAATGCCAAATCACCACAACATGTGTAAACACCCTTGGATGCATGGAAACACACACACGTATGAAACATGGATGAATATCTTGAATATCTTATACTTAGCTCATTTGACTCCTAATTAAGATGAGGTTGTACAAAGGCGTTCACATCAACCTTTAAAAAACCATTGCAAAATGGGTTTTATGTCAGTAGCATAAGGCCCCTATAAAAAAGGTTGATGTTACATATCCAAGTGTTGTTTTTCGTAAAAACGAAATGTAATTAGCAGACAATTTGCTGACAGCTTGGGTAAAATGTGACCTTCAAAGCTCACAGGGTACCTACGCACTTGTATTTATATTTATCAAGAGAGGGCGCGTCATTCGCACATACGTTGTCACTCGCCGCGATGAGCGCGACACTTGACTGACTCGCTCGTTAATTTGTAACACAAATCCTGGCCTCCGTAGGCGCAGGGCGCTCCTAAGATGACTCTATGCCGGAAAATTTCAAAACGGCGGCGGCTCTGTTGTGCGCTATTCACGCCATAAGATAAATAAATGAATATTAATACCCCAAATGTCATGATCTCGAAGTAACGAGAAATATCCTTGGGTTACGAGGTACCACACGAGGATTTAGGCCGGCGATGTGTCCAGAGTAACATGGAGTGGTTAACATTTTCAGCATTCGTTTTAATTATTTTTCTACCTACCAGTTCATACTCTAAAAAAAATGGCCTATGTCACTCTCTGAAAATATAGCTTTATATTGGTGAAGGATTTTTAAAAAATTGATCTTGTATTCTCGAAGCCAATACAATCAAACAAACAAACTAACAAATCTGTCCTTTTTATAATATTAGTTAGTATAGATAAATGTTTGAGATATTTTACACCGAGGTCATCTGATCACAATCTAAGTAGTATTGTACGAGGACCTCAAAGGATAGAGATTCATTGCATTAGTTAAACAACCAATCAGGCTTCCAATATTAACGAGCGATGAAAGTAAATCATACCAATGGCAGTTTACAAAGCGCAAAAGCACCACAATTTTATAAAAGTGGAACTACATTTTAAACGTACCGTTACCGTACATAACGTAACCTAACACTTAAATAATGAAGAGGGTAGGTATCTGTACTTGTACGTGGTATCTGTACTTCATGTAGCTGAAACGTTGCAGAATGCATTAAAAATAATAGCAAACTGCAAACTGTTTACATAAGTGTAAGTAATTTTTTTATACGTGAAATATTTTTAGTCCAATTCTACTCATTTCAACCTCAATCATGATCGTGTTCTTCCATAGTTAATCTTTATAAATGAACTTCGTGAGCACGAAGCCCACAATCCCCAGCGGTTTCAGTTATTAAAAAGTAAACTGAATCGACACCGAAAGCTGTCTTTTTCAGTGCGTGGTTAATATTTCAATAGCTGTCGTCGGCGCTATAGTTAGGGTTGCCAAATTGAACATGCTGAAATAAACTAAAGTTTTTTAGTATATATAAATTTGGAAAGGGCCCCTTTGAAAAAAAAAGAGTAACAAAGGTAATTAAGAAAAGTTCAATCAATACAGAAAAAAATCAAGGAGGTTACAAAATAACCTTTCGAACAATAAATTCAGAGTCAGTTAACGAACAAATCAGGGCTTCCAATCTCGGTTTACCGGGATCCCGAAATACCAATATCCCGCATGATTTTTCACTACCGCACACTGCGGGATTCGAGATGCGGGATCCGAGGGGTTTGCGGGATTGAAAAATGTTACGAGCACAAGTGCGCTCGTGCCCTAAAGTCTAGTGCTTACAAGCGTAGAAGTAGAGCGAGCGTTTTCCGCTGCCGGTTATCTTGCCAGTAAAATACGAAGTAGTTTGGTTGACGATACGTTGGGAATGTTGTGTTTCCTGCGAAAACACTTCCAAAACGAAAAGTGAATTCATTTTAACTTTTAATTTTTTTGTACTTCTTTTAGTAAATGCTTTGTCGTCCTATGCTTTGTTTTACTGCGTACTTACTTTTAACTTTTCTTTTCGACAAACGCGGAGTCCCGTTATACCGGGATCCTGCACCAATGACAATAGCTTGCGCGATTGGAAGACCAAGATAAAATTGAAGGCTGTCTAGGTATCGAATTAAAAATTGTAACTTCTCGAGCATCTTTAGGAGTTTCTCAGGGACTTCTTTAGCAGCAGCAGCAGCTGGATCAAGATTTTGTTGCAGAGTCAGAAAATTACAAAAATGGTTTACAGGCAAAACTACCTCTACTTATAACAACAAAATTGTCACTCTTTTTAACATAGTAACGTCTTTAATTGTGACTTCTTTTCTTTTGGTAAACGTTCCACAACTATACCGAAATATTTTTTTAATTACTTTAAAACTTTATTCCATGGTTTTTGACTAATTAGCAATCTTAATAGGTCATTGGCAGTCTTGAAAGAATGTCTCGTCCCGCAAAGGAAGCTGAATCCCTCTTACGAGTGTCTTTGCGTTAGTTTTAAAACCAATTACAATGTGATATCTCAGCCTGCTGCTTGCTCGTATAAGCAGTCCTATTTATATAGCAGCCGAGACGGTACCACGAATACGTACAAAACATTTTTTATTCCACAATGTCAAAATAATGCGACCTTTCTGTATTTTTGGCAACCTTAGTAGTCCCTCTTGCTTTGCTCGCTCGGTCCCTAAAGATTTGTTCGGCTCGCGAAGAAGATTGTGAACTATTAACGCGGCGCGGGCGCTACACCTCTGTCGGATTAATGTGGCAACTTTTATTTTACAAACACATTGTTGTAGTGAATTTAGCTTTAAAAGTTCAAAAGAATACTGAAATAGTGACATTCAAAGGTTTGATAGAATAGCAAATATGATAGCAAAATACTGTAATTTTTTTTTATGCTATTATTCAAAAGGGAAAATTAAAGAGTCGTTAAAGTATGTGTGTCTGAACTAAATTATTCGTCGTTAGCGAGCGTAGAAAGCGAAACTAGTAAGCAGCGATTCATGTATATATATATATATATAAGTATTTATTGTCATATTTAAAAAAACGTAAGATACAAAATTACAAGGGCTCTTGTTTCTACGCGGATGATTTTTTATATTTCATGTAAATAAACAGCAACTTTTGAACTTTTTAGCGATAGCCGTTACGATAACGGACTCGACATTGGACCAAAACATTATCAGTCGATATTGAGGCCATTCAGAAAACTACGCGACCAATTAAATCGATGCATGTTGTACTTTGCTTTGAAAATATAATATACCGGTTTATTAAGTATAGTCTGCTTTTATCAGATATTCGTTCTAGGTCCAGCCAGCCTAACAATTAGAACCCCTCACCCTCAGTCTATTACTTTCCCGTAATATCATTTTACCTGATGATTATCAAAAAACTTACAAAAACGATATGGTATACTCTGTAAGATGATGTAGAAAGAAACTATGTTTTTTTTTTTTATGGAAGTTGGACCAAGGTTGCTGCCTGGAATGCTCACATAGTGCATTTTGTTTCTCAGACTATTACTAAATCTGCAATTCAAAGCGCATAAAAATCTATCTTAGGAGTCCAAAGAAAAACAGCTTCTTGTTTTAGAATATTTGTATTAGAAACAATATTGTGCGTTGAAATTAAATATTTTTTTCCTGGGTCCAGTTTGAAAAACAAATGTTGATGTTAATGCTACAGTACCACTGGACCAACTCCCATTCCTAGGCAGCACTTGGTAAGCCTTGACAATGTCTCTTTGTTTAATTTTAAGGTTTTCATACAAAAAATACTGATTGTTTTACTGATTTGTATGGTGGCTCTGAAATGAAAGTAAATCAAGAAATAAATTTAATTTTTACTTAAGAATATAGTTTCTACATCACTGAGTATAACACAGGTAATGTTTTTGTAAGTCTTTTGATAATCACCCTGTACATAAATCATTAAAGTAAGGTTATAAATGGTTATTCATTAAATATTTTCCTTTTACAGGTAAGATGCTACACATACACCCCAATGTACCAAGACGTGAGTTTTTTAACGTTCAAATGCTAGTCCTATATTTTTCTGCCCAAACGGCCGTCAGTCACTTCAAATTATTCTACCGCTTTGCTAGTTCTCTGGGGATGTCAGTAATCATGATTCAATCTCCAGCATACATGAGTGACCTAAAGCTTTCAAAGACCAATTACTATTCATCAGTGTGTGAACAGCTCCAGAAAAAGTATAGCATAATTGCTGAGAGAGATGCATCAGCGTCAAATCAAAAGCGCTGCAATTTGTAAAGGTCGTCGACCCCGTCTGCTGCAATACGAATCCTTTGCGAATCAGCCGTTGTAGTTCCGAGAAGATGAAGGTCGCTTTCGCAACCTGTCCGGTCCAGTTTAGACTATAATTATTCCACTGACGCAATAACGCGCAGACGTCTGTAAGACTCGCCTTTTGTATTTGTCACGTGGTTAGTACCAGGGGATGTTGTGGGTACACCCGCTGAGCGCTTCTTCTTCTTCTACTTCTAAAGTCAATGGCAAATATAATATATTGATCTAATTTAATTTAAACGGACCCCGCCCAGAACCCAGCGACTTTTAGCGCAGCGGCATTCGCCATGTACAGGTCTTTCATTGTGCAGGTGGTTGGGGACTCTGCACCCGCAGAGCGCTGTCGGCACAGGAAACTAATGCGGGTTAAAAGAAATGGAACGACACCAGACCGATTTTTCATTCCTTTTTGTGAAATTAATTAATCACATCACTTCTTAAAGGGATTGTCAAAGTTTAATAATTAAATGATTACAAGTAATTGAATAACTACAATGATGCAAATTATTTCATAAAATGAATCCTCAGATGTAAAGTACCTACAAATTACATATGTAGGTACCTAATGAAAAATATTAAATACCAGGGCTGTCAAAAAAACAAAACAAATATGTGAATCAAATCAACTAAGCATGAACATAAATGTCAGAAAATAAATAAATGAAAAATCAAATAAGTACAGATCATATACTTCTTAAATTATCATATTTGTGCAGTCTACTTTAAAATCTGAACACTGTCGACCGGACATTAGTAATCTAATGTGCAATGACAATTTAACATGTTACATAATTTATGCCGTTATAAAGCTTGTTTAATTAAAAATTATATAAATGCTCTAGTGGGTCTTATATAGTGGCGTTCGATTCTCTGCTAGTTATGAAATAAGCATAACATTATTTTCATGACGAGCATTCATTATTTTTTAATCTGACTGCATTTCTACCCTGGTAAAACTAAATAGCTGCTCGTAATTTTATGAAAAACTTTAAGATAAATCATTTTTGAGTAAAATTATAGACATTTAAGTCCTTATTACATTTTATTCGCTTCTGATATTTTCTATTTTTCAAAGTTAGTAGTACATACCTAATTTATTTATTCATCATGAATTTTAATAAGGTTTATTTTATTAATTAAGAGTCAATTGCACAAATAAAAACACACTTGCAAAAAAAAACAGGATTTCAAAGATAAAAAATTAACTAAATTAAAGCAAAATGTGTACGTCGAACGCGAACGGAATATCAACGAGCAGAACCAGGCGCGTGCTTAGTTTCTCATAATTCGCGTCGCAATTAAGCGCGGCTTGCGTCGCAGTCTAGGACTGGTCTGACGCAAGCGCCGGCCGCGATAAGAAAACTGCTATCTCGTAGAGCTTTCGACAGGTTGCGCGTACGCTCGTACTGTTGGACACTTATATTCTTACAATAAAGTTACGAGTATTTAGCAAAATAAAATTCTGGGCTGTATTAGAAAAAAATCATAGTTTAACAATTAACATGCAGATTTTAAATAATCCTCAAACACATACAATTGTTTATCACAAGTGTTTGTTTTGAGGGGAAATAACCTATAACAGTTGACGTGTATGCAGCACTTCTATTCCACTTATTTTTATTTTTTATTTTAAGTTCAATCACACTACGACTTTTTGCAGCGATACAAACGCGCGTTTGAGTGCATCGCGATTTTTTCACTTCTTTTAATAAAACATTTTGTATTTTACTGGTTCTGGCATCGAAACCAAATAGCAGCCGAAAGGGCAAACAAGGACTACATAATTGACATTTAATACTACGCGTAACATTAATAAACACACAACTTTTTATGCATTGACATTCGTTTATTAACCATAAATTACGCATGCGGCGCAACGCTTCTAACAGATAGCCCGCTTAGAACAACGCGCCATTTTTGACGCACGCACAGAGAGCCGTGAGGTCACAGGCCAAGTCAGTGAGTTTCAGTGAGTCGGAAAGTCGCACTGTCGTGAGCGTTTTTGTTTTTGACGAACTTGGTGCAATTTTTCACATGATGAATTTTGTTTTTGGCCGGTTCTGTCAAGGAGGTTTAATCTACTTTTTAATTTTAAAAATTCAGAGCGAATATAGTAGAAATCCTAGGCGGTTCACGCCAGTTGAGGAAAAAGGTAGTAAACTCTTTAATTTGTGTATAACTATGACCTCAAGTCACTTTCATAAATATGGACGTTATGTTATGCGTAATTTGTGGCCGTACAAATAACTATCTAACTGATATTGTTGGAATCAATACAAAATGACGCACGCCAAGATTGTTATTTAAAATATTGATATAATTTCACTGGTCAAGTAATCAAAATACTTCGTAATTATATAGATTATGAGTTATTTAATATACGGAGATTATTTAATAATTGTAGTTTAGAAATATCTCAGTTATCTGGACAAACCTATTAATGATGTTTAAATTATTGTCGCCTTTAGTTGTTTTTCCTGTACTATTGGGTTATTGGTAACACTGTGTCAAAACTTTTATACACCGGACCACACTATGCTGACCTTCTTTTCATCGCAGTTACTTTTGCGAAATCTGAAGTACTTATCATATAATTTTTTACGAAATAATCAGCGCGGATCTGTACTCTACCTACCTACCTGATGTCCCCTTTATTTCTGTTTTTATAGAAATTTTGAGAAGACCGTTCTCAGTTTGTCCTCTACACTCTACAAGGAACCTGCATTTCAGCCCAGTAATTTCGGCTGAGCGTTGCTGTCAGTCACTCCCTCAGTGAGTATTATATGTTGATATAGGGCACTACGAGCCTGACTGTACTCATGTACGCAGTTTCGCACGGCTATCGAGCGTACGTCTGGAAATTAAGGACAGGTCTATCATGATGCAATAAGTCATATTTTTACATTCGGTGGAGTAATCTTTGGGTATCAAAATATATCTATCTCAGGATACTACTTGAAACAAAGCATAGTGTAACTTGCAGTCAGGGAATTCATCATACATTTACCTTTCACTGTTTTGGAATTGATACCTAAATAAGTGTGACCCAAACAGGAAGATATACCATTTAGCTTAAACCTTGTATAGTAAATAACACTCTATAAATACACGCGTTATAAACTCTAAAAAGCCCGAAATTATGGTTTATGAGTCTGTTTATATGGCCTAAAAAAACAAAGTAAAGTAAAGTAAAAAATATCTTTATCGAATACAAAAAAAAATTATAGCAAAAATATTATTAAATAAAAATAAACTTACATAAAATAATACCATCATAGTAAATATCATAATTAAACATAACGTGACTCTATCACCGGTTCGGAAGTTGTTTCCGATCGAGAAAACTCCGGCAAGAAACTCAATGGTTACTCTTTTCAATCTTGTTTTAGGCATTAATCGAAGAAAGCTTTTTTTAAAAAAAGGGTAGGTCTTTCTAACTTTTAGATTATTATATTTTTTTGAACAGATTATTCGTGCGGCGTGTTAACTTATTCAAAATTGAATTTCAACTTCTGAATAAAGCGCGGGCGGGGAGTTGAAGAGACTGCGAGCCTGCCGCCACTCACATCGCGCAGTATCAACGAAACTAGTGTTTTCTTGTACCTTTGAGTAGTTATAATAACATTAATAACTCAACATTTTAGTACTGAAGGTTGTCAAACAGAAAAATACGTGTTTTGCCATTTTCTCCATAGATCCTCATATGTCAATTTGGATAGTGTTTATAAAATAGCCCTGTATAGTTATTCCAGCCTTTATTTTTTCATTTATCGATATAAATCGAAGCGAAAGCGTGAAGCATGAAAGAGAAATAGCACTCCAACGTTTTTACAAACCCCAGCCTAATATCGAGAGATCAAATAAGCCGAACATTGATGGACGAAGGAGCAAACTCACTAGCGTTCTAATTGTTTGCGGGGATTAATAAACGTAGGCTGGCCGAAGGAAGTAAACAGATACAAGGGCCCTTGCCTTCGCCTATATCGTAGTTAGCTTGTAGTCACCGAGCTCAATGTCTTCCAAAGGATGGGATGGGATTTCTCTAAAAGTGATTAGTTTCGTAGCGTTTATAACTATTTTAAAATAGTTACTAGAAACGTTTTGCAATTGTCTGACACTTTAATTAGGTTTATTAAGAAGTGAAGCCTATTTCAAGTTTTTCAAGAAAGATCACTCACAATTTGAATCTCAGTAAACTTCAGTTTAGTAATGAATTTTTAACAATATAATTAAACAGCTATTGCATTTAGTGAAACATTTGTAGGTATACAGACTACAAAGGTTATTTTGTGCTCAGACTTAAGTAAAACCTATCATTTATAAAATTAGGCCATAGACCTGTTAGCGTTAAGTAATTGAATAAAAGAGTTTTAGTATTTGTATTCTACTAAAATACTGGCAAAGTGTCAGTGACCTAATTTGATTTACAAAGCGTTGGAGTTGGATTTACTAGTCAAAGTCAAAAGTATGAAAGGGTATGAAACTAGCAGTTTTAAAGTATTTTTCATAAGTATAATAATTTGTACAAAGACGTAATGTCTTTTATATCGTCCTAACCGAGTGGAATTTTCGTTATAGTCTTTTCACTCTGCAATTTCACGTTTCGCTTCAAGAATATAAAAAGTAACATTTTGAAAATTGCTAGCAGGGACGTCGTCTCAAACAAAATAGTCTTATTATCTTCAAACTGTTGAATGTTGCTTGATTAAAATAGGAGCGAATCGTGAAGGATCCAACTCTTAAATAACTTTTAATTGTTATTTTACATTATAATCGGTATTGGCCCTGTCTCTCAATTAAACTAAATACTTTATTTTTTTTTAATTTATTAATGGAAAATTAAAAAATATGCAATAGCAATGACATTTGTCCAAATTGACCCAGTTGCGAAAAATGCTGAAACTTCCACATTTTTGCTACTAGCTTTACCATCTATATATTTATATGGTACCAGAGTTTGTAAAGAAGCCAGAAAGCCTGTGACCATTGCAATCAGCCGATAACGACCGGCACCGGGTAATAAACGTGCCCTCAAAGGCACGGGAGCGCTCAGTGGGGCGAGTACAAATGTTTCACCGTTTTGTAATCGCAATCCTATAGAGCTAAACGTCACTCAAAATCCTGTAGAAATTCACTAAATGATTAAGGCAACACCATAGTGGCTTATCTAAATAGGAAACTACATTTCACTAAAATGACCTTTAGATATTATTTACTTGCTACTGAAATGCTAATGCATGCATAATATTAAAGGAATAGTAACGATTGTTTCTGCTTTCTGTTCAGCAATGTCGACTACAGGATGCCCGTTACCACATAAAGACTTACTCATATTATTATTAATGTTGATCAAAATATTAAATTTAATGCCTTTATGTTTGTTATCATCAGCGATGCATTTTAATTATTTTCTAGCTTAAAAACTACTCGTCCTAAGTGAATTTTTATTTTTAGCATTTAACAATGCATTGTTTTTCTGCACATAGATAGAAACTTTGAAAATTCGATCTGATCCTAGGGACTCAAGCGGAAGTCAAATATTTGCAAAAATATTTTCTTTTTTAAAACAATTCATGATTTGATGAAACAAACGTTGGCTTACAACGTAAGATACACCAGATAAATTCGCCGGCTTTGTAACTACCTCGGTGGCTCAGTTGGAAGAGCAGCCACCCGGATTGTGGAAGGTCGCGGGTTCGAATCCCGCTTGAGTCCCTAGGATCAGGTCGAATTTTTCTAGTTTCTGTCTTTTTTGTTAATAAATTAACATAAAGGTTAAATTTGTTAATAATGCAAATCATATTTTTCTCAGCCGATTAATTAAAATGCAATAATGTTTCAGAAGATTTTTTTTCAACTTTGTTTAAAATAACCACCTAAGGTTTGCTGAGCACATAGTTTGTCGCAAAGATCGTTATTTAACTAGTTGGTCGCATCAATTTATTTCCATTCCAACAAATAGATGGGTACTTATTTACTTTATCCCAGCTTACTCTTACAAAGCTCTTAGTCCGAGCGGGCCTGTCGGACGCGACATGGCTTGATTTCGTAACACCTAATAGCCGATAAAGCATTGATTTTCACACAAAGAGAGGTTAGTGGCGCAACAGCGGCCCCTTTCAATAAAAATCACATTTTCTTTCACAAGACGGGTTGGTGCCTGGGTAACATTCATGGAGTTTAGTGACTTCCGAAGTAGCAGGTTATCAGACGTGGGGAGGGGTGGGCAGCGGGGGGTGTGGGAGGGAAAAGCTAGATGTCGGTGGTAGCTTCGCCCCCGCACTCTAGTCTCGCCGCTCGGCGCGCTCGCTCGCGCATCCCGCCCGCGCTCCGGACCCATTACCGATTTATTTCGCGTTTTTATTTTATTTACTTAACGCCGCGTCTGTTATCCCATCCTATTTCTCGTGTAGAGGTTTGTTGTGATTACCATAAGTGACGGTGTGCTCCGACGGTTCCTCGACTCAAGTTACGCCATTATCTAAACTAGTAAAAATTTAAATTCAAACATAAAAACAATGAATTAAAACGAATTTATTTCCGACTGTGATAAAAGGGACACGAACAAATAGCTACTCATTTCTTGTGTCCGTAGACAACAATAAAATCTTATGACGGTTTTAATGTTTAGATACAATCTCCGCTTTGTTCTGGAGTATAGCGTCTTGAATTGTATTATTTCGTGTATAATTACGGTAACATTAGATTGTACCTAGATTTGAAATTTACCTGTTCAACCTATTTGGCAGGATAAATTGCTCACACAAAATTTAATGTTCACAGATCTCATTATAGATCATGACAAGTTATAAGTAGCCTATGCTATTATTATTTTTTATAAACAACACTTCTATATCACGATCAGACGTCCCCTAAATCTCAAGTTAAGACGCGCGGTTTCCTGAAACTTATTAGATGCTGTACAAGCAAACCTGAAGTTTTCAGAAGGCTTCAAATATAGTCTAGCTAGACAATGTAGAAAAATGCAATGTGAAATGAAGTTCAATCATGACATTCACAAATCACCTACTGCGAATGCATGTAAGCTTTTTTAATGCTGCTTTTTAAAAAGAAATTTACGTTAGAAAAAAAGGTCCAGCTATTTCATTCGATTGTTTTTTGCCTAAGTAGCATTGGTGGTCGAGAATATACAGTGTTTACTTATAAACAAAAGTTAAAAGCTCTCTTAAACATAACAGAGTACTTATCTGAAAGTTTTTCGAAATTCAATAAAAAAGTAAATGAAAATAATTACAGTTAAATCAGATTTAGCGATAAACGCAACATGAACTAAAGAATGGTGTTAGGTAGAATGATTGTGCATAAAATTTCACTTAATTTAAATCAGTTTGAAAGTTGTTAGAGATGCAGTTTAACAGATAAGTACCTACTGTTTGCAATATAGCTGCATCCATAACTCACATATCCATATAGACAAATATCCGGCAGGATGAATGATAAAACATGTTACTATTGTGCTATGATCTTGCCGTTTAACTACAATATACAAAACTGCACTGTAGAACGCATATTCCCCATTGTATATGAGTTAATAAAGCAACCTTGAAAAGCACCACTCAAGATATTACTTCTATGCAGGTACTCATACTGTTCATACAAACATCATTTGTTAAATATGGTTGAGATTTTTTTCATATAATAATAATAATAAATAAATATCCCTGGACATTATTCCACACAGCGCCATCTAGCCCCAAAGTAAGCTAATTAAAGCTTGTGTTATGGGATACTAGATAACGGATAAACATACTTAAATACATTTTCTTTTGTAAATACATACTTATTATACATAGGAGACACCCAGACCAGTACAAACAGACATGTTCATGCACACAAATGTTTGTACTGTGCGGGGATCGAACCCGCAACCTCTGGTGTAGTAGCCAACTTCTTAACCATTACACCAAGTCGGTCGTCAAAAAAAAAAATGATTTTGTGGAAATTTCGTTTCTGTTACGTGGAACATTATTTAAAATTTAATGACTGTGAATGTAAGTTTAATACAAAAAAACTTTCACAATATTGAACTGTACATTTTGATGATGAACCGTGACTGACGTTCACTCTGATCAAAATTACAAAAAACCAGTTACATTTTACGAAAAGAAAACACAAAAATAATATTAGGATTTAAAGTAGGAACAATTCATTCTCTGATAAAGGTTTCGATTTCCGCGCCTTCACCCCGCCACAGTAAAATAAAGGAAGGGTTATGTTTCACTATCTGCGCAATAAACTACGCAGTTGTACGGACAGCGAAACTGGGCGAAAAGTCTTACCAGCAATGCCGTCCCACTTGCTACGAGCCCTAGATACGCGGCCTTCTCGAGCTCGCGGCAAAAACCGTAAAACCGCGCTTTCGATCCGGGCGCGTGAGCAAGTTTCTATATAAATGATACTAGGGTACATTCGCGTGAACAACTTTATACGGCAAAAAAATGCGGTGGTGAAATAGCCATGCTTATTTGTATGTAAACTATCAAGTTTAACTATTTGTACTTTTCTTGATCCTGCTACAGGATGATGTGATTTTAATGGTATTGTCTTTTCTGGATAGTAAAGTGAAATGAAAATATAGTTTGAAGTTAACAATATTTTGTATTCGTAAAGTTGTACCAATATGTTCTTGGTATTTTTTCATTGACTGCACATTCAATGAAAACATATTACAAATGAGTACAGTAATATGAGTTTGTTCAACATTATTTATTGATGCTATGATTGCGAAAGGTTTCACACTTACACCGTCACGTTAATGAAAACCAAAAGCCTTTGTTTGGTGCAGACAAGAAACTTTATTGTTGGTTGAATTAAAACTCGTTTTAAATGTTATATGAAAGTTTTTACTCACAGTTACCTCGCTGAAAATAACTCGAAATAATCATGAATAAAGCAGCGTCAATATGTATTATTTACACAAAAAAAGTAATATTTAGTGTTGTTATATACTTGCGGTATGGTAATAATTCATATACATACATAATATAAAGCAGAATTTTTAAAATGAAACTTGCTGCAACTTCAGACTTGTTAACAGGCTGCTCTTTATTTGGTTAAGTTTTTAAAACAACTGTCTCGAGTCCTTCATGTTTATAAGTATCTTGTGGTCATTAGTCTTTTACTTTTGCATGTTCTCTTGAGAGTTTTTGTTTATAATGACATTTTAATGGTCCAAAAACTCCCAACTGAAGTCAAATTTGCAAATAATAAGATTGCAACTTTTTGCTTATTTTGTCAGAAGAAAGTACAAATTAGGTACACAAAACAAACCAGATAGTAATGATACTAAATATCCATTATACTGAGTGACATGTTTTTTTAAATTTATCTATAGAAGTTTCTATGTACTTACAAATACCTAACAAAGTAAGAATATTAGTTCCTGCCATATGCCATCCTTAATACGCACGCTTATTTTGGTGACAGTAATCTCGGTGTAAGCTGTTTCCAGATATTTATTAGCCACAATGTTAGTTACTCTTATCTTATACGTTTGGTGCTGGCCTGTAAAACCACACAATCACCCTATTATGAAGAGAAGCTAAAGTATTTTTTTTTATTAATTGCGATATCACGAGGATCTGTCTAACGCTAAAATTGACTATTTCCTGCAAACTACTAACTGGCCTTTATTTCTCAAATTTAAGTAACCTTCGAAGTTTCTGTTCAATCTCGTAATTAAAAGCCTGAGGATAAATTTTGTAACGAGTTACGGCTTACGGCCTCGACTGTACCGATCCATCATACAAGTGCGTCGATATTATTAGCAAGAAAAGTGCTTCTATGAAATACGTGATCGCGAACCTAAGCCCGTATTAAACTTTCTTAATATGTCAACACCGACACGATATGTAAGTCTTCGATGCCTTTCGAGGCCTTTGTGTAACTTCTTACACAAACTACCTATAATGTATTGCTTTGGCTTACATTAACGCGGCCTAAATTTACCCCAGTAACCTATATTTAAGTACCTACGAGTATGTGATCCGAGATGTTTAGCAGTCGTTTCAAGTAAGCAATTTATGTTTAATACATTGTGTTGAGTGCTATCCCGCTATGGAAACTACAGGAAGCTTGGATTACACTATTAAACAAATATCCACGTTTGATGATTTCGCAAAGTCATAAGGATAACGGTGGTGAGCTCGCCATCTGTCAAGTACGATTGGCAAAGCATTCCCAAGTTAGGTACTAAGTTTCCAGATGGCCTTAGACTTTGGGAGATGTACTCATGGTTGATAAATGGTGAACGGAATCTGGTCTGATTTCAGGAACACCTATCAAAATTGCAATACTATATTTATTACCATCAAAATAAATGTTCATAGTTGAACAACCAATAATTCAAACTACAGCGACATTCCTAATCAAAAAGCCATTTCTAGAACGATAAACAATGCTGTATAAATCATTCGATTGCTCATCAAACGAACTTACTTTTTTATTATGCCGCAAACAACGAAGCCGCGAAATAGGAAAAGTTTTAATACCTCTCAGCTATAGTGACGTTTGTGGGCTCTACAAACATCACGGCAAGTTATATTGACGTTTCGAAATTGGAGGTGCTTTCCAATATTACTTCAAGTGTCTGACTCCGTGAAGGGGACAGTCCAATCACTCATTCACATGGTATCATTCAATTAGGGTTGGTAGGTTGTGTTGAGGAAATATTACAGATAGAGCTTTGCTGGTCTGAGTATCCATCTTGAGCGGTTAAATGTCGAATTTAATTTTTGTAGTAAGTATTAGCATATTTTTTACAATGTACAAATTTTATGAATGGTCAAAAATAAAGTTACTAGTAAGTACCTAAGACATACTCGTAGTCATACTCGTACATAGTAAGTACTAGGACATAAAAAATTAAAGTTAAACCGATCCATTAATATGCTTATTCTGTTTTAAAATAATTGATTTCAATATTATAATTCCACTTTGAACCTGTTTCTTATCCTTAATGAGCACGGTTCTTCAACCTTTTTTCATTCCCTATGTTATTATATTAATTGTTTTGACGAAAAAATACAGTTTAATGATTAATATTTCGCAAAAATTTAACTTAATTGCCTTCAAAAAAGTATCAAATATTGGAAATATTAGTTGCCTGCTTACTCTACTTTTTATAACTTGGTTTCTAACAAATGATCTGTTATCACCAAAGCATATTTATATTCAAAATATTTGTTTTAACTTGGAAAGATGTGGTATCTGCCTACCCCGTTAGGAAAAAGGCTTGATGGTATGTATGTTTTAACTTCACTATTCGACTATGTGAGTAAATTCCTAAAATAAAATTGTAGCAGGTATTTTAACAAGCATTAGTCATTTACCTGTCATCTTATGAGACCTCTAAGCTTTGGATAAAGATCGAAAGCACTTAGGTCTTCGATTTAAGGTTTCTGACAAAAGTAAAATTTTTCACTATATTTCATGATTTAACGTCGTTATTATTTTGTAACATTTGTGCAACTTTTCATTGAAGCAGTGTTCTTTTAAACACGATATGTTTATTTATTACTATTTTCAATACAATCATTTATTGATTTGCATAAATTTGCACTTAGTAAATACATTTAACTTACAGTATAATACTCGTAGTTCTAATATGCATCATGTAGTTGTGCTCTATGCCTTTTCGGGTTCATTGTTGTTCCACAGTTTTGGGCGTAAATAAGCAACGGTAGTATATCCTCGGCATTCGTTTCGGTTTATTTTCACACAAGGGTTGAACCCACCCACCTCAAGATAACAGCATAAATAAACGTCAAGTTACCAGCCACGCGTGACATCGTCCGACAACCGACATCTAAGTGACATTTAGGTAACCAGGTACAGTCAGCTAAAAATGTGGAATACTACCCTAAGGTTGAGATGACATGAAACAACAAGGTCGGTTTCCACTTGTAATAACATTAAGACAGTGACTTTTGCTCAACCTTAGCGACAATGAGATCTCTCAGAAACCTTTGTTTAAACTGGTAGACCACTTTTTGGTCGACCGTACTTACATTGTACGATTGTTCTGATAATTATTTATGGATATCACTGCCACAAAATACATCAATCCGTTAATTGTATACGTTAGGCTTTACAAAAATATATTTTATGGTCTTTGTTGAATACTGATTTAAAACATAACACAATGCAATTAATAAGTCCGGTCATCACATTGGTTATTCTTAAGATGAACTTGTTTCGTAATTACAGATAAAAAGCTCCAATAAATAATGCTTCTATCTTGAATGCCTGTAATAATCTAGACCATAACAATAAAACTTACTGTCAGTGACATACGAATGAAGATGTTATTATCTTTATTAATTATTTCATTGGCATTTCATTGGTAATTATAAATAAACGATAGCTTAATGGGCAGTTAAATTTGAAGAAACAGTAATATAGATACATGCCATCAATAGGTAAAAGTTAAAAAAGGATGATGACGCTGGCTGGAGGTCAGTTAGAAAAGTTTATGTTTACGTTATTTATACGGAACAAATTCTGTTTTCAGCTCAATTCAATAGAACATATCCAGATCTAATTCTCTGCATCATTCAGACACATTTCGGAGCCTACCTACTCATCACAAAAAAAAACAATCGAATCCTTCTTCTTTATAATATCATAGATGACGAATCGGATAGCTATTTAGTACAGAAAATTAAGATTCCACCTGCACATGACTTAAAACAATTAGTCGTGAAACTTTTGTTTGAAGTTGGTTAGAAAAAAACAACCAAGTTTTACTTAGTATTAGCCGTCTTTTGTATCATTTTACCATCCATCACTATCTGCCAGCTAGTGGATTTCAAACTTTAGAGATTAAAACTGTATATTTTTCCTATAAATTGAACAGCATATCGCAATTTTAAAAAGACTATGGGAACCGAAAATCCGTGGTGGAAACGCCACCTGCACCAAGCTACAAACATACATAGTGTTTAATATTGAATTTAAATGAATGCGATTTACATATAACATACTATACCCGTTGACACGTTCTCACAAAGCTTGGCCCACATTATTATCTTCAATGATTTAGTAGCACACGCTTTCTGGGTTATAACAGTGATATTGTTGTTAGTTACGAATTATATGTGAAAGGTCAAGTGCGTGTTTTAATTTTACATACAATTTCTTATCAATAATAACTTCAGGATAATAAGAAAAAGTTGGTTAACTTAAAAAACTCTTCTCGAAACTGCCTAAAATATTTATACTACATTTGAACTACAAATATTACCTACAAGTACACTTTCCCGACCTATGGCTAATCTTACAGTAGTATTGTTTCTTGTACTACGACAATCAAACAAGCTACAACGGCTACAGTATTCGTAGCCGAAAGCTTCGAGTCTTAAAAAAATGGTCTCTATTTGCGAGTCATGCCCATCCGAAGACTTAGCCTGGGTATTATATATTTCTGACACAAGTAGTTATGTTTCATCCACAAAAAGGTTGTCGTTCAACCTAAGAGTATTAGACAATACTTCTTTATCTGCTATTGTTATTAAAAAGTAAGTACGAGAAAACCAGACAAAGGGTGCAGAAATAGGTACTGCGCATAAATGCTGATGTTAATTATGATTAAAATCATCGCAATCAGCACAATAAAAGTATTTAAGTACTCCAACGTGAATAACCATTCATCCAAGCGTTTTGTTCATCCAATTACGGCGAAATTAGGGCGAATTTCACGCTAGGGTCTCTATTATGTAGGCTCAAGGCTCACGAACACCATTCGTTAGTGAGATTCAGTAATAAATATCCGCAAACGAATTTTGAACGAGTTGGTTTTCCCTAGTGTGACGTGAAGCGACATTTTGGCGAGTTCGGGATTTAAGGAGGCCTTGGGAACTTCGATTCGACCTTCAAACATGATCTGTGTTAAAAAAGTCCCGCTGTAGCAGTTAAAGAAAGAAATGTGGCTCTGCTCACACGAAGATCATTTGACCCTAGTGAGCAAAGTTTGAAAAGTTAAGCAAAGTAAATAAATGTTGTCTTTTGCTAGCCAATTTGTTTTCTTCACTATCCTCGTTGGTTAAGTTGCTAGTTTTTCTGCTTACCAATCTGCAGGTGGGTTCCATCTTCACCCAGAACAAACATACAAGTAACAAATCTGTATTCTTTCTTTGTTTGCGTGTTAAAGTGTGATATACCTAGTTTTATACTGTCACTACCAGACTAAGGCTTCCTAGCACAATTTTAGAGTCTTTATTTATTAACAATTATATTATCTTTCTTATACAACAGTAAGTAGGTATTCACTCACACATTATTTTTAATTAAATTACTTACAAAACATACCTTATATTAAAATCCATGTACACCGTCTGTATGACAAAGCCCGCAGAGAAGAGTAAATAGGTGCTTTAACATAATAGGAGCGCGAGCTTCACAGGAGCACAAAGCAAGAACACGCATCGGCACCACGTGGAAGCCCACAATACAGCTTTAAGCTGCTTAATAGCATTCTCGCTGCAGGTACAAAGCACTGCATAACTTTTAGGTGGAAATCCGTCTAAATTGGCTAATAGACTATTACGGACTCGCACCGAGCAGCGCAATTAAACAATCCAATTTATGGTTAAGTAGTTGATTATGTCACGATTCATTTTCGTGTAACAAACAAGTGTTAGTTTAATGGAAATTAATTTATTTTTTTCTAGTTACATTTGATATACTCGTATCCTTTTAATAGAAGTATCTTTCTACTGCGCAAAGCAGGCGATGCTAGCCCAATGAGCTGAATTGGACCCAAATTACCAAAAAATCATTTACGGTAAATAACCAAAATGACGCCAAAATATCAATTCCTAAACAGAAAAAGCTAATTATTTATTACTCAAACTCAAACAATAGACTTACTTAGTACTTTCAAATCGTCAAATTTGAAGAAAAAAAAAAGACATAAATACGACACACATAAAGATTAGGCTTTACTGTTCTATATAAATAACGTAAAGCCATATAGTAAGAGGAGTAAAGCTCTGTTGATAACTTTCAGATAGTTGGGCATTAAACTGATTTTTGAATTCCATTTTGCAAAATAAATAATGTTCCTAAATAAATTTTATTATTTTCTAACAGG
Organism: Udea olivalis; assembly: GCA_947369235.1. Taxonomy (NCBI): domain Eukaryota; kingdom Metazoa; phylum Arthropoda; class Insecta; order Lepidoptera; family Crambidae; genus Udea; species Udea olivalis. Next base: position 8,942,451 of record OX376341.1, on the reverse strand, counting down.
CTTTTACGTTTCTGTGACACATGGACAAAATTTGATTAATATCAGCCTTAATTTATTAGACATCTTCAGTGAAATCGTTTGCAAGCCAAAGATAGCTTAGCTTGCTTCCATTGAAGTGAAATTTACTGAGAAGGAGGCGTGGCTAGCTGAGTGATGGCTGTGGATTTGACAGGGGCTGTTAATTATATCCTGGCAGCCGATCGCGGCCTGCGGTTTCATAGAAAATTACGATTCGGCCCGCACACACGGGCAGTTTGATGGAGCCGTAAAAAGAAAATTTAAAGGAAGATCCCCCATCGAAAGGTGAAACATTTTATTGCGTGCTCATGTTAGTATGTTCATAAAGTGAACAGTAAAGCGAATTATAGACGGAGCATTTTTATGTACGCGGAACGTGATCAGAGCGTTTGTTATGTTAGGTATTCAAATGTGTGTGTGCCTTTTAACTTTGAAGTGACAGCTTGTCATGACAAAGAATAAAGGAAATCGAAGTAACGGTGATGTATGAAGAATTCGCATTATACACCGATAGTATAAAACATGCCAGTAGCAGGCATTAACATATATCCTTATATTAACACAAAGAAACAATAAGTTTATATACTGTAAAAGTATTTTTCCAAATTCGAAAAACACAATAAAGTCACATATAAAATAATATGAGTTATATGCACATTAGAACATTTGCAAAACTCTAATGAACACTTCTAATAACAATGATACCTACTATTAAAGTAGAACAGTAGTTTGTAAGTAGAACGAAAACAATTAGGAATTTTAACTAGCTTATAACAATAAAAAATCGGATCACTCGGGTTGACCTTTGCGCGATGTAGGGCGCACAAAATAATCGCGTGATGTCACTGACGGATCCTAAAGTTCCTAGTAATTAATACTCGGATCTGGGAGATTCAGTGGAGTTTACATGGACTTAGTGATGATTAAAAGGGTCCGACGGTGCCCAATTTCATATAGACCACAATTTTTTTTGTGTTACATAGGCATTTTCGCTTTAACATTTGTAAAAAAAAGGAGATAAGCCTATATGCTTCTCAAAAGCTAGACAAAGACCTCCAACTTTAAAATAAAGGCATCGCTACAGTTGATGGCTATAGGCTTAATCACCAGGCTTGCTAAATGTGGGTTGGTGATCACAAACCAGTTCTCATATTGCACACTTCGCCTATTCTGGGACTTGTGTCAGACCTCCAGTTTTCGGGCCAAGCTCTGTAACCACACGGGAGCGTTCAACACATGTAAGGGTACTTAATTGTACGCCACCAACAAGCGGTATTTAAGTAATTTCCGATTTTCAAATGCAAATTAGATAATTTTTGATGGTTATGATTTCAAAATTTAATTAGCTCGTTATGATGGAAAGTAAAACGAACGCAGCGAATTGAGCAAGCTTTAAGTTACCTACACAGCGATATTGTCAAAGTTTACAGTTATTATTTATGTTAGTTAGTGGAGAGAATGGTAGAAGAGAAATTGCCTCTTGTTCTTAGAACTGTCTAGAGAACGATAATAAGATGCTTAGAAAATAGATCGAGTCTATGATCGAATTTATTTTATTATGGTTAACACAAAGGCAATTTATGTACAAAACCCGATCCGAACCGACGGTATGATCCTACGATGAACCTACGCATTTGAAGGTTTACTAAAATAAATGTCTAGGCCAATGAATGTCATGACTTACAAGATCTCCAAACATGGTCTATAAGTATCAGCAGTTCTTAGTAACTGACTTAATTGTTCGAAGATCTTTGCTTTTTCCTTAGCGTTTCGCTCTGAAACTGAGATACGAGTAATGTTCACTTGATAAATCTGCTAACTTATTTCTCACGCTTACTTTGCGCCATAAACAATTCGATAGAAGCTAATCCTTACCCCTTTACAAAGTCACCGCCTATGGTAGATTGCTGTCTGGTGGTTTACAGGGTGTCCGATAATCTAATAATGAAAGCGAAAGTGCACTCGCTCACTCATCACGGAATCTCAGAAACTACAAGTGCTAGGAGTTTCAGAGTTTGCATGGGGGCTCTTTACGTTGGTGTTTACTTTGACGGGATTTTGCGAGATTTGACCCCCCTAAGGTTGTTTTTGGGTGTCGATAGTTTGTATGAAACTTTGTCACTACATGTGGTAGGTCTCAAACATTGCATAGGGGTTTTTTTATGACGTAGGTGCTAACTAAGACATGATTTTGCGAATCGGTATCGTAAGTCGAAAAAAATCCTGTATGTCTTAAAAATGAAGTTCACGCTTCACGCGGGCAAAGCCGCGGGCGGAAAGCTAGTCAATTAATAACCTTGAAATGACTTATAGCTGCCATTTAACTGAATGTTTTTTTTCAAATGAGAGTCTTGTCTTGAATGTTGTTGGTTTACAGATGTTTTAAAATTGTATATTAATTGTGCCCATGGACTGACAGTTAAAAGTATAAATAGCTAATGCAATCTTTCACATGCAAATGCAAAAAATGACACGGATTTGTTTGTTGCAGATAAACAGTTTTAAACATGCAAGTTTTATTGGGATTAGTTATTTGTGAAGCTCTGCCACATGATTAGTGTTAATAATGATAAATTTGCACCATTTCCTGATATAAATGATTGAAGTTAATGAGGAGAATATGATTGGAGTAGCGATTAAGTCAACAGTCATTGTATAAAACTGACTAATCAAACATCAAATTAGCAAAACTAAGTTAAAGGAGATCGCTTGTTCGCCATACATTGAATACATTCAGACACACAGCAATGAGAGAATGCTAGTTGTGTTCGGAATCATTCGTAAATTCTCATCAGGCATTTGTTGAAACACGGACAACTTTAGGAACCGTGGCCTACTTCAGAATGTATTCGATTTTGAGGTTAAACTTAACGTAAACAATATACACTTTATGTTATGTTCTGATAGATATATTGTTTACCTCTATGCAAGTACTTAAATTAACATAAAATACAATTATTTTTTACAACTGCAAAACATCATTCATGCTGATATAAGAGTGTTGGCAGTTGGCAACTGTAATACATTTATCAGTTAAATAAAAAAAGCAATATATAAATAATCATATATTTTTTTTTATATTATTATATCATAATATAAAAAAAATATGATTGAGACGAAACACAATTATAGCGCGATCTAAACGAGTATAACTCCGTCTGTTAGTCAGTCAACAGCAAAATTAAATGATGATTGAACAAACTTCCAATTCCTGCGTTTGATGAATGAAAAATACGTAAGAAAATGTTTACATGCAGCATATATCGATCATAATAAATAAATGTATCATTTGTATTCTTAGTAGTTTAATGAGCTTTATAGTTTTTGTAAATTCATAAATTTTAGCACGTTAAATAAAATTATCACTTACTTCTGCTGTTGACTGTACTACTTGAAACTAATTTGTCATCACTTTTGGCAAAGCGCCCACCAAGGACATGTTAGGTTTGATACATCAAATTGTGTAGTAGTTACAGAACTTTTTTTTTTTTGTTTCTGACCACAGAATGTCCGTTTACTATGAATAATTGCTCATAAAATAAAAAATAATAGAAGAATTAGAATGAAGGACATTAGTTTTTGCATGCTGGGGCAGATTTGAAATTAGCTCAAAATTTGAATTTTGAGCTAACACGGACGAAAGACCACAAATTAAGCCGAATAAGCTAGCACAAAGTGGTCGTTACAAATTGTCTAATTATTAGGTAAATTGGCTACTGAATGGAACAAACGTGTTGGTTACAATCACAGGATTATCTTAGATAGGTACAATCTCAAATAAAATTAGCATTTGTGGTTTTAATAACATAGTGTTTAATGTTTTCAAGGTTTTGCCTCGCTAGACTAGCTTATAGGGTTTATATTCTAAATAAATATGAAAAAATTAAATAAATATTGAATTATTCTTCCGTTTTTTAATTTGATAATCCAGGCGGTAAATAACTTTATTCTAACATATTCTAACACGTTTCTTCAATAAAAACATAGCGAATAATACATAATAATATATTGTAGCATATTTTGAAAATCAATCACTGTTGAATATTTATAATTGAACTCTCGTTGTTAATATTTATTTATTTATTATTCATTACACAAGGGTAAAAAGCAACAGCAACCAGAGAATTAACTGACTGAGAAAAATATAAAAATGATATAAATAAGATGATAAGTTAACATAGACATTAAAAAAACATACATACAATTTTCATACTTTTTTCTATAATCTATTCAGACATGTTAACACATAGGCAGGCTTGATAATTCAACGCCTGTCAAGCTATGATTAGAGGCAATAAGATAGCCTCAATGAGCGTACAAGCTTGAGGTTTCGACATAAATAGATTAACTGACCCAAATAACCAGAAACGGTGTAATTGCATGGCCAGCTTTGCTGCAGTCTGGGGGCTTATTACAATCGCTTATATCTAGTCAAGTTAATTCCCTAAACTGAGTATAGCCAGCAATTTCGTCAGTAAATATCCAGCCTAGAAGACGCGTTGATGCCAAGACTGGTAACAGGTAAGCAGGTAACTGCTGACCGGCTGGAAATGAAAGATTATATTACGATATTGCTTGCTACGCTCAGTTAAGGGAATGAATTTGACAAGTTATAAGGGTCAGTCATTGTTAAAATTTTTAATAAATCAAACCAGTCTTATTAACACTAGTACGAGTATACTATCAACGCATACCTTAATAAAAATTACATTCTTGTGGGTACCTACTCTAAGTATAACATCACAATTCTGGGCTGCAGAAGGTATTTATATTTTTAATTCAGTTTGACTTACAGCTAGGAAATTGTATTATTTTATTTAAACTTAAAAGCAAAAAAAGCTACTTTCGTTTTTAAGACTACTCATTATTTTTGGAAAAATGTAATAAAAATAAAAAACCCCTGTTAACAGAAGTGGCTTTGATTTCTTTGCTCACAAGCACAAATTCCAATAAATATATCAGGACCTAAATGTAAGCCTATACAGCGTTCTTGAAAATTATGGACTATCAAACATAATTTACTTATAATAAAATTTACGATACAAAAAAACTGCAAACTTGTATAATACTAACTGTTAAAATGACTAACTAATTTAACTTTCAACAGAATCGGGCACTTTCAACCAATTACTTTTACAGATAGTCTGAGAAACGAAACGATTGCGAAATAAACGGTATAGCTTGAAAGACTGCTGTGCATTAAAAAGTTCTAGCTTTTTCCTAAACCTGTAAAATTTCTAAGATGTCAGTTAGTCATAGTCGCCAGACGGAATTAGATTTAGCCACTCCCGTGCAAGTTTCCCGGAATGGGGACTCGCCAGGATTCCCGTTCAGACGTCTCTGTCAGCCAAGGCGAGCCGCGGGCGCATAACAATTTTGCTTGTCACCTTTTAAAATTGGTATATTAATGCTGTTTGGAAAAAAAACATCATTTGCAATTTGTGGTTTATGGGGATCTGAGGTCTTGCTGATGGCATGATAACCTACACATAATGTCCTTTATTACAATTAAACGATACTTCACAGTAATTTACTTATTGTTACATACGTTATTAAGGTGTGTCATTAAACTAGTTCTTTCTTAAGACACTGATTGAAATATCAATTTTTTTTAATGTGCAAAATATTGTTCGAATTATTTTAATGATTTAAACTATTTCCACTTACTTTTGTGAAGACGCTCACATTTGACCATGATGTGACCAAATCTTAAAGATGATGAGGACTACTTTATATTAGTCTCTTAGTAATATGATACTCGTATCTAAACTTAACTGTTTTTTGTCCCCAATTCAAGTCTGCAATTTTCCCTACTATTGTAAACAGGCATTTAATCTAAGTAATATTTTATACCTTTAAAACTTTTGGATAGCGACCTCTGCGGGCGACAAGGGGCCGGGGGGATAATCCCCTAGTTACCTGCTTTTAATTCAGGTTGCTCCTGGTAGATTCATAATTTAACTTCGGACTAATACACTAGTTCGCTCATTATTCGCTTGTCGGATACATTAATCTTAATCGTTTGATGTTATAATTGATTCTCTGGGGATAACGAGGTGCTTGTGACGATGTGGTCTGATCAAATTGTGCGTAAGCAGTTAAGGAACCTAATTCAGATATACAGGATGTCCCAAAAAGAAGTGTCAAGCGGAAGCCCACGGAAAGAGCACCCCTTGGGGTACCCGAATCACCCTCATGTATGTGCCGCGATTGTTCATAGTTTTCGAGTTATGTTTTTTTTTCTGAATTTCTGAGAATTTCGGACCTAAAAGTTTAAATTTTTTATTTTTTTAAAAGTAGTAGACTTTTCAATTTTTTTCTTTGCCCAACTGAATCATCGTTAATTGTACTTTGATGCATAAAATAATCAGTTTCATAACTTTGACCGAAATTATGAAAATGTTGGTATAAAACCAAAAATGTACGGTTGATTAATAAATACTTAAATTTTCAACTTTAAATTAAAAATCTAAGCGGTACTATCTAACCGTATGGTTTCTAAGTAAAGCTCAAAAATGCTCCAGAATCATTTCAAACATGTATATGTTTACAAAACGGTGGTCAACCACATGTTGATAGTTAGGCAACTAAGCGTCATGTCTAAATAACTTTGGTATCATGTCATAGGCATTGTTGTGTTTATAAACCTTGACATAGTATTGCATGTTCAGCAACTCAGGTTGGAAAATTGCTAACTGTATGTTGACTCGAACTAGTTGTATAAAAGTTAAACTCACGGTCATAAACATGTTACCGTTTTTGAATGCCCATTTACAGTCTTAATTTTAACACTTTTATTTTTAATTTACCATTAAACTTTAGTAATTATAACTTACTTGACCAGTCTTTCACTAATTATTCCTATTTCTAAAGCGAGAGTTTTCTACGAGACAGGAGATATTAAGGTGCATGTGTTCGTCGATTGTCTTTCTTCCTCTGATATACCAAAACGGTACTGCCGCCCGTCGCCCCCGCAGACACCCGCGAGGACGCTCGCAACAAAACACTAATTTTTTTGTTTTCTTGGGACACAGGCAGTATTTTTAAAAACCCGATGTACAGACTAAAGAAGACTTGATGGCCTATATTTTCCTGTAATACTTTTTGCCCATCCGTTTAGGAGGACTAGACCTTTGACCACAACGAAATTTTTGATTTTGGCGTGAGTACGCGCCTTATACAGCGTAGCTTTCACCCTTTAATGGCCAAACAAACCCAACACGTAGGTACCTACCGTTTTGAAGGCCTTTTATCTTAGACGTGAGATTATTATCTAGATTATGTTTTCGCATTTTAATTAAGATGTTTAGCTAAAATATGTTAACGAATGCCTCTCAACTGTGCTCTTAGAAGCTGATTAAAATTATACTCTCTCTGCTTGCTTGGTAATAATCAAGGAGCTCAAGTTAGGCTAGCTCTATTTTTAGCAGGTTAACCTGAAAACGATCACTTTCGTAAAACACTAGTGAATAAATAGACGTGAATATAAATGGCAAAGTTTTCGAGGAACCGTCGAAACCCACAGTTTTATAGCTGAGTAAAATTTTAACGATCCAGAAACGTGTCATTACTTCCAAACATTTCTTTGCCTTACAGTCGGAATCGCTGATGTAGAGGCAGGGAGATAGTTCGTAATTCAGTAACACCGTCCGTTGAAGAGGATAAAATGACAGATTCGTTAATTTGGTTCACACTGTGTATTGTTGTGGTGAGCGCCGAGGCTTCCGTCTACGACGATGACTACGATACATACACTAAGACGTATGACTACAAAAGTTCAGGTAAATTAATAACATATTTTTTTCATAATTTATTCATACATAAATGGAATTCTCAAAAAACATATAGTATGGTAGTCGATGGTATACCTACCCATCGGTGCCTATCGTCAATCATTTAACATTATACATTTTGTATGGACTTTCCGATACTAGCCGCTCGAGCGCTCTGGTCCCCAACTGACCACCAAGGGCGGCCAACGGTCATCATCGTTTGCGCGATGATAAAGGGATGGCACGCGACCGCCACCGTTATCTTATCTTTTTCTAGAGTGACATGAGAGAGACGTAATTAACCTACACGTCCGATGCCGAACCACGCACCGGTGCGTTTTAATTTAAACCCGCGAACTTCTACTATTCGGGTGGCTGCTCTTCCAACTAAACTCTTTTTTTCTAGCTTCTATCTTTGTGTAGAAAAAAGTGCATTGTAAAATGCTATGAATAAAGATTGCTTTTTTTTAGTTTTCATTCATTCGGCAGTGAATGGGTTACGCGTCCACTATTGGTGTGTGAATAGTTGGAGCGACTCGTCTCTAGACGATCAATGAAGACAGCAAACGACTTGGATTCGAACCCTGTCCCTTGTCACCACAGCGTGCCTCAAAACTGCCCTACGGGATTTCATTATTCTGTTATCTTCATTTAGAATTAAATAGAAAGGGTAACCGAGACTCTGGTAGGGATTGTGTGCGTTATTATTATGGTTACAGGGTAGGTACTCTTAATAGATATCACTGCCTCAGGTGACATTAGAAGATTGCCTTGCCTTTGCTGTTTTTTTTTAAAAATAATACGACCAACTAGTGAACGAAGTTCTGATTGCATATGCATTATGCATTTTTATAGCACAATCTAAAATCTAATCTAAATACTAATTAAATCGTAATTGAAGTTCATTATACTAGTAGCACATATTGATTATTAACTTATTATCATCATTAATGCTTAACGAGGTTCAAATCTAGGGATAGGTATTTGGGTATTTATGAGAATCTGTCTCTATTAAAATGGGTCAATATAGTCATTCCAATCAACCTAGAGTTTCGTCGGAACAATAAATCAATGACATTAGATTCAGTCAAATACTCGTATTTAGGTCTTTCAGAGTAGCTAATTTATTTGCACTGTGGAGTTATCAAATCGCATCCAATTCAGATTACATGAATACATTTATCAGAATAACATTTCTCATTGAAACTTATAGCCGAATACGAATACAACGTTAGCAGGAATACAATGTATAACGTGAAATTTGGCAGACTCATCAAATTTAATCCTATAACAAACGCGGGAGCAGTCTATTGACAACAAATGTATATGAACTTATAGTTCAAAATTTCTATTATTGCTCGTTGTGTTATGTTGAGCTCGGCCTAACATTCCCCAAAGGGAAATCACTCCTTGAGCCTGAATTGAGTACCTATCTCTAACAAGATAATAGTGACAATTATCAAATAGGTATATAAAAACGCGCCAAAAGACACCCCGAACCTAGTTTCCACCCTGGGTTTTCTGGAGGGCTTCCGCCCTCTGCCACTCAGGAGTTACTAACAGTTCGACACAGTATTAAATGTTTGTTGGGTAGTTCTTTTATGAAACCAATATTCAGGTTATGTCCGACAGTAACCACAGTAAATTTTCTTCCACGATAAAGATTTAAACTTAATATGCAAGCAATAGTTTTGAAATCTGTACTAGTGTTTCTTCAGTTTTTTGAGAGCTAAAACACACACAGGCACACAGTTTTATTACTAATCAAGAATGTCTAGAAATTTTGAGTTCTTCTGACTTTTGAGTACTCCCAGTAAATTATTGCTTTTCGTAAAAAGCTATGATGAATTAAAAATGATTTCTAAAAATGAAAAAATGTTAATTCAAACGACAAGGCTTAGAAGGTTTTAGAATCTATTGTGTATTTGCTTAAGCATAATGTGAAATTGTGTTGCTTTAAGAAGTAAATGAAACTACCTAGTTACAGTTAGGCCCAAAAGGAGAAATTGTTTCAACTGAGGTAATCAACTGTGTAAAACAACTTTATGAAAACAATATGACATGATAGGTCAGCTATTTATGATTCCAACAGTGTACAGCATTTTGTTAGCATGAGCACTTCCGCAGTGTAGTTTGTAAATGCGAAAGCCACTTCCGTCCCGCCCAGGCCATGCCAAACTTCTGCGCAACATTATGATCGGCAATACATTTTATGGCCTCCATTACGAGTCGCGAGACGTCCGCAGTAGCATGCTCAAGTGGAAAGCTTCTAGTTAACGTAACGAATGCACTCATCGCTGGAGTGCAAGCCGGTAATACAATTTCCCACTCCTCGTCCCGTATTGCCATCTTGGGGACAATTTGGCCTAATGCTCTTGCACCTAGTGTTGCCATCGTATTGTTTAAAATATTCGTGCTCTTGGCCTCTCATGTGAAGCGGGAATTGGAATTTTTGGAAATTTGGATGCCGTGAACGTGGAACGACTATGATGCGAGAGTGAGATACGGAAATTTGTACTTTGTGAAGTACATTTTGGGGAAATACGAGTACCAAGCGTTGAATATTAAATGACGGCGAATACTCAGAAGATTGTTAATCAACACTAATTTGCCTCAAGATTGTGTAATGCATTGAAAAATTTTATACAACGAGTGAACATTACACTGCAGCATGGTAATTTTAAACATCGCTATCCGATCTTAAACAAAAGAGAGTCTGTGTTACCGGTTATAGTTATATTTTATATTTTACTCGATATAGGAATATTTTTTTTGTGTTTAAGTAGCTTCTTTAGCGTGATACCATTTTCTTCTAAAATTCTAACTATGTTTAAAATCTGACAAAGAAAACAGCTTATTGCGATGAATTCTTGGCATTCACTTTTAAAAGGCGAAATAGTTCACTACAAGACTCTTTGAAACATAACCCTGTTATTCAATCGAACAGTTCAGTCTATGGTTTAGTCAAACATTTTCTCAAACATAATAGGATCCAAAGGAGTTTTTGTGAATGGATATTTAAATACCTTCAGTGATTCACAGGAAAACAAATTACTCACACTGATTTATATGTCTTGTGATAATTGTACGAATTACTCTGAGGATTAAATAGGACTTAACATCATACTAAAGAAGAAGAGTATGGTTATGGTTTTCCATTTCGGCAAAAAGATTTAATAGAATGCAAAAAGAACACAATATTACATAATTAAGATTTTATAAGTTCCAGTGACATTCACGGACAATTTTATCCTAGGAACTTTAGTTGGTTTCATTTTTAAATCATTGTCATTGTTTTAATTCATCATTAACATTATCCATCATCATCATACATTTTTCTGTATAAGATTATTAAAAAACCTAGTAGATACCCCTTTTCTGTTGGAAAATATACGATTCAGATGCCCTCGGACAGGTTCTCGCTGCAGTTACGCATTCGGGATGCCATCCACTAAAACAAATTATGCAAGCAACGCCTTCTTGTTCAGATCGACTGATAACTTTAATAAGAAATTTTGTAATTTAGATATCTATAGTAGTAGCCCCCTTAAGTTCAGAAACGATGTATGTAAAATCTTAAGGAGTAACAATTTAGGATGAACCGTGTATTTGTGAGCTTTTTAAGTTTATTTATTTATTTATTAGTTTGTACACAAATTACAGTTTTTTACATAGAAAAATAAGGATAGCTAAAGTACAGGTGAGCTTATCTCTAAAGAGAGATTTCTTCCAGCAGACCATGATGCAAGGAAAAGCATAAAACAAACAGTGATGGATAGACAAAACTGTGTACATAATTTTAAAGATCAAAATTTCTATAAATAGACCAGCTTACTTACAAATAGACATATATTATTACAAATATAAAATATGTAAGTACCTAACTAAAATAATTATACATATTTAAAAATAAATAAAATAATAATTATTATTATTATGATCCAACACAATTCAAACATTTTTTAAAAGATGTTCTTTTAACAATCTTTTGAAGGAACCCACAGTGCGACACTCTCGAATAGAAACTGGCAGCTTGTTCCACACTTTGTGGAGAAGAAGGGTTGAAGAGGATGTTGTAAACAAGAACCATCATGTGATAATCACGCCGCAAACGAAGAGGCAGCCATTTCAACTGCTTTCTGTACTCAGAAACATGATCATACTTACGAAGGCCAAATATGAAGCGAATACAGACATTTTGAATACGTTCTAGCTTATCGAGGAGTTGCTCAGTAGCGTCAGGATAGCAACTATCCGCGTAATCAATAATCGGAAGCATAAGTGTCTGAGCTAGAGTGATTTTAGTGTGAATGGGCAGAAAATTCTGGAGACGCTTCAGGGAGTAGAAGGCTGCAAAAACTATTCGGGCGACTTGACTAACATGATTGTCCCACGCAAGGTTACAGTCAAGGTAGACACCCAAGTTCTTGACCGAAACAGCATAGTCTATGGTCGTTCCGTCATACACCAGCGGTGACAAAATCAATGCGCAAACCCTATTGTACACAGACCTACTACCGATGATAATGGCTTGAGATTTCTGCGGATTCACGAGCAGACCATACGATTCAGCCCTACTAATAAAAACTACTAATGCGTTCTAGATTTTGATTCATTTCCACTATTGCTGAATCAATATCATCAAGTTTGAAGTGAACGTAAAGTTGCAGATCGTCAGCATAAAGGTGGTAGTTAGCAGACAAAACTGAAGTGATTGCATTGATAAAGATCGAAAAGAGCAAGGGAGAAAAAAGGGAGAAAGTTCCTATTGTTATTTAATTTTTTCATTTTCTGTTTGTAATTTAGAGTCGTAGCGTTGATAACGTTGGTTGTTCGATGATTTGTGTCAAACATCAGTGGAAACTGAACTAATTTTAGTGTTATTTTTTAAGTAATCTTAAGGTGGAATAAAAATTGTTTGTTTCCTAAATAAAATAAATAAATAAATAAATCCGTGCAGTCTATCCCGATGGCGATCCCACACCGGTGTGTGGAGTCCCAGGGTCCGCCTTTCTTATTTTCTTGGCCCACTTGACACATTGTTATTGTTTTAATTTTAAGAGCCCTAAATATGTCCTATCTAAGTGTCATTTTTGTAAAGAGCCGTAGGTAAGCATAGTGGTTAATTGGTTATACTTCAGTTCTAACGCCCTGCAAATTTAAAAATACTGCAATAGATAGGCTGCAAGTAATTAAAGTCTCTAATTAAAGCAGAAAGCACCTCACCCGCTTTTCCGTCACTATTAAGTCTATAACTTTCCACAATTACTTAGTAATTTATTGACTAATAAATTACTAAAGCTAATTTCATCCCTTAACCCCCCGTTTAGTGTCTAGCTAGTATATCCTAGAACAAAGAGATTATTCGACAGTGTACAGTTAATTAATCCCTCGGATCCGGTCCCATTAGGCGGATGGGGTTCCGTCGGTCGCAATTCAGACGAGACGTGGGACGATAGACTGAATCACTGATCAAGCGAAGGAAAAGATGAATCTTTAAGAAAAAACGACCAAAAGCGTGTTGGAGCGCTCATAAAGCAGGATTTTCGGGCCTTTTATTCATTTTGACGCGTTAAGGCAAGCAATATTATAAATGCGGAGGTAGATATTTGTTCTGCTTTACGAAGGGATCCCTAAAGCTCAGTGATTTTTACCAATTTGCGAATTGGCAGCTCAAGTTAGGAGGTACGGTGAGCAAATACATTTTAACACTTTAGTACTACGACGCATAAACTTGGTTGAAGTCAAACTTTTATCGTACACCTACTATGTGTATTATTGCTGACAGTTCGTCCTGTACGATATTATGCATCAATAATTAATTCTTCTCCAATTTAAATGATATGTTCCATTACACGTTTTAATACTTCATACCTACTTTGTCCGCATTTTGAATATTTTGTTTATAAAATGACTCCGCTGTACAATAATTCACTAAAATTTCAATCAATTTACGAATTGACAACGACCATTACGTTTGTTAGAGCTCGTATTGATTCTGAGGTGGCAAATAAACATACTTTACTTTCGAAATTTATGTTGATTGAATCCTAATTTAATGTAGGTACATACAGAATGCACAATTAAAACTAATAACATCATATCATTTTAAATTTTTTGTCTTCTTTAATTTTACACCGTAGCCTGGTTGCTAAATCGAAGATACGTCGTCAGCTCATAAGCTCGCGCCTCGCGTCTTTGTGGCGAATGAAATCACTCTGTCGTGAAATGGTGACAAAAATTGCCGCTCACGAAATTGCTTCTGACGCCTTTCGATTCTGTCCGCCGCTGGTGGGTGTCGTATTACATTTAATCAAACACTCTTAATAGTGACACGTAATATCCATGTGGCTTAAGTAATCAACATAATCTAATAGGCAAAAATGTTTTTTATTAAGTAATATTTATGGCCTATTTGACTTCAAATAGATTCGTTAGTGATATTTCATTTTGATACACGCAATACGGTATTCCTTGTTTTGGAACATTTTGCATTTCCGTTGCATAATTTCAGTTCGTCAAAAATCATTCATCGCAATTTTTACATAGTCCAATATTTGTGATTCTGATGTTACTCGTATTTATCATACATATTAAATTCACATTGATTAATTTCTGCTCATTTTTGAATGTTGACTTATATCGTCTGACCTATTTTAACAAATAATAATAATAATCCAAAACTGATTTCGGCTACGACGACCACTTCGACCCCTTACTGGCGCCTCTCATGGGCTCTAACGTTGCTTCCATAGTCAACCTTGTTTGTGAATGATCGCGTACACTGCGGACACGTTAGAGCACCATTGACTTAATTGTAGCTGATTGCCTAGTAAAGTAATAAAGTTTTCAACTTTTAAAAACTTAGAATAACAATAAAAATATTTAGTTCACAAATCACTCGATAAATAGGTATTTTCCTCCAGATATCTTTACATAAAAGCATCAAAAGGAAATGGATAAAGTTTAAAAATAATTAAGGTACCTAAGGCTAATCGTTGCTTATTATAGTTTGCAGAGCAATTTTAACATTAACAATTCCCAGAATCGTCAAAAAGCTCTGTACTAAAATTGTACAGATAAGCTCGAGGGAAACCTCACGTAAAACATTAATGAGAAAGTTAGCGCGATAATCGCCGGCTTCAAACAAGGATTGAAGCGAGATCCGTTGAAGAAGCTCTGCATTAACATTCCAGTGCAGAGGAGGCAATAATGTGGGTGTTACACGGCGGAGCGTTTCACTCGAGCAAATGGCCGCACCCCGCTTCGCCAGGGAATACCTTTTACACTACCCACTCAGTTATTGTAGGTAGCTTGTATTAGGTAGCAAGCCGACTGGGCCGCAATCCCAAAGTAAACGAGGGTCGCCGTGTAAAAGAAAATTTTAGGAGTCTTTTTGCGCGTCTTAATATTCAATATCCTTGCGTTCAAGGTAGTATGTTGAGGTACGTAAGAATTTGTGGCCTGTAGGTAACTAATATATAGCTGTTGCAGAGGCCATAACTTTTGGCAGAGGCTTAGGATAGGACTCCCTGAAATGTTTTAATTAATTGCGTTAGGGATTACCGAAAACTCACCGACCGACAACATTAAGCATTTTAAGTAGTTGCATTTTTTTTTTATTTTACCTAAAATGGCTATTCATTTTATTCTTTTCGTTTTTTTTCTATCTGATTATCTATTTAATTTAATTTAAAAAAAATCTTGGCAGGTTTGCAAAGTTTCTGTTCAAGCACCATAAATAAAAAGTTCCAAGTCATTATGTTTTTTAAAACGATAGTGATAGTTTTGAAAACCTTTGGAATAAACTCTTTTTTTGTCAAGGCGCATCGCTTTTATGATGATAGCATCAAAATGTATGTTGTAGTCTACTCCTGAGGCTGAACCAATTTTTTGTACATATCGAGTTGTATGCAGTTTATCTAAACGGGAAAAATAATTCTTTCCAATTTACTTGAGTTAAAGGTGCAATTAAATGTATGCAATAGTCAGTTTTTAACCACAAATGTTATATTGCATGTTAAGTTACTAGTCTTCGTGAAAAGCCTTAACTCATGAGATTAAATGAGCACTGACTATGTGAGACTTAGCTAATTATGAGCTACAAGTGGGCAGTGATGTGCAAGAACGCCACACGTCAGTGCCCATATGTACTACCTTTGCTTTTATTGAGCCACCTCATTACCGGAATGACGGCGGAGCAATCTTTGACTGTGCTCGTTGGATGTGCGGCCACTTGGAGCGAGAATATTCGGCAGAGGTGCGTTTGGTTAACAAAGCTTTAGGTAGTTCTGGAGTACAATGAGCACTGCTTTTGCGATTAGGTAATAATACGCTTTAATGGGCAATATGGTAACGGACTATTCTCTTAAAGAGCCACCGCGTTAGCGGCCCATACTATGCTAAACAGAATCAGAGTGAGCGTCCGATAAATGTTCTTGCTGAAAGTTTAAATGTTCACTCTATTGTGAACAATGATTTTAAAATCCATATGCCACCATGCAGCTGGCACATTTTTCGTTCCGATAAACTGTCGGGCCGACATAGTGTGAGAACGCACTTACTTAAAACGGAGCAATCTCTGACGGCACACTCGAATTTATAGGCGACGCACTCGTTGGGTGTGCGGCCACGTAGAGCGATATTATTCGGCAGGGGTGCGTTTTGTTTACAAATTGCTCTGCGGCGCGTGCCTGCCCTAGACCGGCTCGAATCACCTCAAGATTAAGCGGCTGCTGCTATTCGCCGATAATTTTCTTCAATCTTGTTTATACGCACATTGAACGGTGATTCGGAACGTGAATGAATCGATCCAGTTTACGACATCCCGCCGATCGAGACACGAAACGATGAGTGGGTACATTCATCACAATCATAACATATCGTTATTTCTACACACAGATTTCGTTACACTGTATAAAAGTCTTCCCCAATGGTAAAAACTAAGTGTGCGGTCATAATTTCTAAGCGTACCTATCGTTTATATTTTAGCTCCCATCCGTACTGACTAATTCAACACTTGCTCGTATGACGTGTTGCCTGCATAGAGGTATACAATACAATGCTACATTGAAAGATTCAACCCAATATGCCCGCCCTGACATGTAATACTCTGCTCTTATATAAGTGAAGATTAAAGGCCCCCTAAAAGCGTCACCGTTTTCGCCGTCACATCTTTCATATAAATTAAAAGAAGGAATAGGAGGTCCTTCGTAAAGCCTTTCCGTTCAACTTTCACATCTACTACAAAAGCATTAAGAATAATTTTCCCCTGATATTTGACCGTTCCCGCAATATTTATCTGCGAAATTGCGGTTGGTCAGGAAGGAATGAAAAATGTGACCGTAGCACGACTTGTAGGTATAACTAAATCTTATAAACATTACTGGATTCGTTTATTTTTTCCTCAATTTGTTAACGAGTTCCTTTTCTTTCGTTTATTTTATTTCTCACGGCGATTGTGTAGACAAAAACTATTTGATCAAAAGAGAACACACAATGCTTCTTATTTGATGATGTTTGCAAACAAATTGGCTAGATGGATATTGGATGGATGTTGTTTCAGTCCTTTTGTTTTACCTAGATACAGCATTTTTATTTCAGCAAAAGTAATATGACTTTTCTTTTAATTCCAATTTATTATTCTGCGCTGAAAAAAAGGTAGAGCACAATTTGATGGACATTTCCATTGCGCCAGAATAATCCCGCCATATTGAATTGCTGACGTGCTTAATCAGACCGAAGTGTATGCAACTATGGTCAGCAGATTAAATGGCACAAAGCTGTCATCACAGTTCGTTCTATCACTTGTATAACAACAAACTTGTTTTTGCGGGTATCCAAACGGAAAACATAGTTCTTGTACGACAAAACATAAAAAATTAAAACTGTTTATAATTTTAATATATTATTACAAAGATATAACTATTCAAGTTCAGCGAAGCGATTCCAAAAACTATCTGTACTAAGAGCTGGGCTAGTAACATAAAACCTGTTTTGAAGTTCTTTAATATTGTTCTTATTATAACACTGCCTTATTGTTTGTTCACAGAAAGCCGAACATGCACATCGTCAGAGTTCCGCTGCAAAACCGGCCGCTGCGTCCCCATGTCCTGGCGATGCGACAACGAGAAAGACTGCCCTGATGGCTCCGACGAGGAACCTGGCACCTGCAGTGAGTATACGACCAGGGACTTCCTTTCAACAAGGAATTTAAACGGAAGGCTGCTGCAAAATAAAACTGTACCAAACAAAATGAGACGCAGCTGAGCTAAAATCTGTCTATTAATTATGAATCAGGCTTTGTTTTTCTATAACGCAAAACACTAATTGCTCTTCAACTTCTTTTTGTCGTTTTTTCGCTGTTTTCAACGTCCCGTCGCAAAGCCGAACTAATTTAGCCAACAAAGAGTTGAGTTTACATAGGCACAATGAATGACGAACAGCAGGGGCAGCAACTTAGGATAATTTGTGTGACTAAAATAAGTAAACAGAGTTACTTCAGCAAATTTACTTACGGCCCAGCTCCCAGGCTCCCTTTTGTTTAGATATAGAACAACGAAAAAACAAGGCGAGTGACAAAGCCAGATTTGAGGCTATGAAAACCGGACGTACCTCTTATCCCAACGAGGGTTATCCCTTCGTATGTACCAGTACCACGCCCAAAGTAGATGCTTTTTGCTGAAACCATGCGGTGACTGTATTGGTGCTTGAAATATCTTTCGTATATTTTGGCAATTTTTCAGTTCTGTTTCGTTCTCTCCAGAAAAGATGAGGGGATCGGAAAAAGTATCGCGCCGTTATCTGCTCAAAGAACGCCTTAAAACCATTACATTGCGACAAATGTAGAAATGTTGAACTCCATAAACCGGTGTAGATGAAACTAACTTGGATAAATACATTGTACTAGCACATTATCAGACTTTAAGTTCATTTGAAATAAAGCAACCACCGCCGAACAGATTTGTGGGTAGACGTAAACTAGACCTAATTCTGGCAAGAAATCTTGAAAACAATTATCTTACGATTTATGAATAAAGTTCTAAGTTACATAGCACGCGTATTTCGGCCTTAGCGAAGCTCCCGTGAAGATTTAAATCTTAATTACGGGCCAAAGTTTCAGGATTAATTTTATAATCTGTGCCCTCTCTTTTACCTGATTTCGTTATGAATTGTGAATTAGAATTCCATTTGAGTCCATCGATTCAAGTTAATTGAGAAGCCTAATTTAACAGTTAACGAGAAAAGTGGCATCACAAAGAACCGACGTTGTTGAGAAATTTCGTATCCGATTTCTGACAAGTCGGAAGAATCCAAACAAGTAATTCTGTTGCTTATCATCGATTTCAAATATATTTGTTCAATACTCCTTGGGAAATTATCCCTCTAGAATCTGCTTACAATGATCGAATCACAGAACTTGATTGAGCCAACGAGTTATTTCGCTTATGTGGCGAAATTTTACGCGCATTTACGTAACAAAAGTACCTAAAAGGTTATAGATGTTCCAACCTTAAACGATCTGTGCTTTATATTCTCTTAAATCACATGTTGGTATCTTCATTCTTTAGGATTTTTCTATTAATGCAACATTGTGACTTGTGTAATTCTCAAAAAAGAAAAGATTTTTGCTAGTGAGGGGGTGAAATAGACCCAACGCAGACGAAGTTACAATCAACGGCTAGTTGGATCTCAATATCATGATGTTCGAATCTGCAGTTTAAATTATTTACAATACGCACTTGACATTGCTGTCTGAGGAGATACGGTAGGGTTACCTCAGGGATAATAATACGATGTGTTCGGGACGAGTGAACCGGCAAATTATGCCTGCAAAAGAAAGATGGCCTGATTCCAATCGGCTTGAACCATATTCTAGTCGTATTCGGCTACTTTAATAACAAGTTGATTGGTTTTTTTATTCAAATTTTACTTTCATGATTTTAAATCATGAAAGTAAAAAAAAAAGAATGTAGATAGCTATGACATACCTATTTAATAAATATTAGTACTATTTTCCAGGCATCTTTTCCTACCCACAAATCAAAGTTTTACATAGAATGTGTCAAATGACGAATTGTTGTCATTTTAAAACCGACCATACACATACATTTATAACAATGTAATCATATCTTCCCGTATGTTGTTATATCACAGAAGGGTCCGTAATAAATTGTGATTGTTATCGAAACCACTTTTCAATATAAGTGACCCGTGAAATTATAGGATACTGCCATTTTTATGGTTTTACATGCTCGCGAGATGAAGTATTATGTTTTGTTGTCGTCTTTATTACAATGTTACATCGGTTGACTTCATATAAGAGGATATTTTGATTAGAAATCACCAGGAAGAAAATCTAAGTCACTTAAATAGTAACCCAGTTTCTCAAGTATTGTGCGAACTTTAAGTAGATTAATTAGGACAGACAAGAGCATTACGGAAAAGTAATTATTTTGAAATTTTGGCAAGTTTGCAAAAAAACTTTGTGAAAAAGTTTCAAGAAGTTAGATGACTCGCCCAGAGCACGTCGAGCGGACTTTTAATTCCTTGTTTTGCACAAACTGTAACAATGTGTACAAAAAGCTTGGGAGAAGTTAGCAAGGCTTTATTCCAGAGCGAGGGTTATGGCAACCGCGAAGTCGCAACTTCGTGCACTCAGTGCTACTGTAAGTCGACCCAGCAAATGGAAAATCCTTTTTATTTGTTGTTTACGCTACACGCAATGTTTTGCTGAGGCACGTTTGCAGACGAGCACTTACGAGAATGTAGGCAGATGATTTGGCAACTTTTTGTGCTCGCTCTAATCTCGTGGCAGCTCGAAGTTAGGAAGACACCTACCATTACAGGGCGCTTTACATATGACGTCCCATTAACGGGAGCTGTAGCGTTTGAGTTTCATAGTGGTTACGTTATCTGCCTTCCGACGGAAGACTGAAAAATCGGTTACGGTGCAATATTTTCTATAGCGCTGTGGCGGAATGATCGAGCTTTAATGTCACACAATCTGCAAAACGCTTTTTGATATGGTAAACGAGACATTAGCCTTTGATTTAATAGGACGTTTTCAGTTAAAGTTCGTGAATACGTCAAATACGTCATGGCTAGGTGAAGTAGAAGCTTAACAAGTTTTTCTTTAAAATTGCAAATGGAAACAAACAAAACCGATCACTAAAACATCTAAGTTAATAACCATTGGTAATGTTCCGCCGTCGCGAAGCCCCAGAATTGGAGTTATTTAATTTGTTACAAAGACGTGAAACAATATTAGACTGTAATAAGCACTGTTTAGTATCATTAATTACACTTTAGTCGCGCCGCGTTTAGCATTAGCATTTATTATTTTGGAGTCGTACCCGAGAAGCATTTTAAATGAGTTTGCGTTGTCAGCTCGGGCTAACTTGCGACTGAATACAGCCGTTTTAATCTGCTCAGTGGACTTAATTAGATCCCTTAAATATTTAAAAAGCCATTACGGATCTGATTGAATGAAATTAACATTCGACGGAAAGCACTGAGGCGTTTGATCGCTTTAGCCGTATGGATTAGGAGCACACTTCAGGGGATGGCATGATTCAAAATTACCGTTACGGGGTTTGTTTTTAATAATTACGTTACTAAGAGCTAGTTAGGCAATAGAGGCCTTTGTGGGACGGATTGACTAATGAGATTTAGGCGATTTTTCAATTCTTAGTTTATTCCCTAGATAGCTAACTGAAGTATAAAATTAACTGGCTGTTTATCAAGCGAATAGATATTTTAAATTTTTCAATCGCCTTTTATCCAAGGAATAGCTATCTACCGTTTGTCTATGTACTTATATCGCTAACTTCACACAAGCGAGATGCACTTATACAATCATAGCAATGTTAGAATGAAACAAGACAAAAGTTGATGTTTGACAAATTGACACTGACGTATAAGAAAAACAACCTAAGCTTTTTTTGTTGTCTAAAGTTGTGGTAAAAAGTTTGTGAATATAATACAACCCCAAATCTCCATAACAAAATGAAAATAATCTCAAATGACATACCATATAACCTCAAAGTGTCAAAAAAAAAACGCAGAGATAAATCTTATCCAGCCCCTCAAGAAGCAGATAACTTTATTCCTCAGTTAGCGGCTTTATTCATCAGATAACATCTATCTGTCCATTAAAAAATTTAAAATCTTGTTAACCTTCGAATAAACTTTATTCCACAGATAAATTTCATTATCTTAAGGTTGAAAAATCGGCCCTTAGGAGAATTCGTAGAAATGGCAAAAGGTAGAGCACCGCGCGAAGAACTAAGGTCTGTTGGAACCGAAAACCTTTGAAATTGGGATAATTTGGTAGACCAACGCAAAATGATAAAGGTGGCAAGATCTAAATAGTCCAATTTTAGCTATGGATATTGCGAGTAATGATTTCCGGCCAGAGAATATCACTGCATGAAAGATTTTCATATCTTACAAAACACACAGATGATAATAAAAAATTTAAAGTGCCGGCGGGATGCGTATTTACAGATTATGGTCGATAAGCATTTAGCTTCAAGATATCTAACGGCAAACTAAAAATAGGCCTATGATTATCGTTAACTTATGCAAGATAGTGCAGTAAAATTATTCAGCAACGAGTTAGTTTTCTATATCAGGAAGAGCGTTCATATTTATGCAATCTAGATTTATCTAGAGAAACAAAAAAAAAGTAAAAAAAGGAAAGGTTAGCTATAGCTAGAAGTTATAGCTCGCCTACCTGAATTTACTAAAGACTTGTGATAAATAAGTATAATCATAGAGAAACTTGATCGATAGTTATTTCAGGTCGCTGCTTTTGAAAGCCAGGCATCATTCATTAAATCCGTGCTTTTCTGGTGAATTATTTCAACACTGATGGTAAATAATCCCATATTTTAATAAAATAATAGTATAAAACCTTTATCACTCACCAGAAAATAAGGTAACAAATACCTTCGGTAAATTTTGGAGAATGTATATCGTAATGTCCTTAATTACAGTACCATTAAATACACACACTTCAATCATATAAACCCCACAGAATGACCCCCAGTAACTCATGCTGAACCACACTCACCTCACAGCTTTCAAAAACCCCACTCCTAATGAGTGACCAGCGTACCGTAATACTTCCGAACAGCCACTTTGAAACCGTATTTACCAATTGACTTTCTTACTGGAACCGTTACCTACAAGTCTATTTATTAGGTACTAGGTAGTGGTGACATTAGTTGGAGCTTGACCAGTGACGTCATTTGCGCCAAGCATGCACCGCGTATGCCTGACACGCGAACGTGGTTAGTAGCGGGACAACGGGGGTATGTACGGGTCGGTTAGGTCGCATTCCTCGAGGGTGCCAACTTGGCGAGTGTAATAATTGTTTACACTGGTCTTACAATGTTCTAGCTAGTTCTGACACCACATTTGTAAGCGAAAACTTGAAGTAACAAAAGAAAGAGATAGATTGATGACTTGAATGTTACCTGCTGACAGATGACAGGTTTTGCGTTTTCGATCTCCAGAATGTACCACGTTTGCTTTATAGATTTACATTAACAAATAGTTTCAAAACAAGTCTTCAATTCAAATTGGTTCTACTTATAATGTGTACTTAGGTAGGGATGATGTTGATAATTGCTTTTGAATTATCTCTATTTTGAGAATGAATTGATCGATGTGTAACGAAAATATTGCCTCGTAAAAGTTTCTTAGGTAAAATGCCTAGGTAGGTTTTTGTTAGGTTATGTAATTATTAGTAACAGCGTTAAATTTCATGAAACACGATGCAAATCTAGTTTTTATACATACAGCAAACCAACGCAAGTGCCCAGAACATAAGTTTGTGTGCACCACGGGCCAATGTATACCGGCGTCGTGGCACTGTGACGACACGCCCGATTGCCCAGACGGCTCTGACGAACACCAGTGCGGTAAGGTTTACTGGAAATAGCATGGTGCACACGGCATGAATGGAAACAATCCTTATTAGCATGAGAATGACAGGGAATATCAATTCGCAAACTCAACATCGAGATTCTAATTATCATCATTTATGAGGTAGGTATTACGAAAACTAAACAAAACGGTAATGTCGAAATAGGTACACAGAAGAGTAAACTTTAGATACGTTGTTATAATAAAAAAAACACAAACATTAGAGCAGCTCCAGAATACGTACGAATGCCACAATAATTAAAACAGTTAGCTCTAGTATCAGTAAATGAATATTCTTTATAATTTGGCATGGAAAGATCAAAGGCCGATCTTTGTCTGCGTTCGGTGATTCATTCGCCTTCGGAAAAATATTTCCTTCAATGATGGATCGTACGCGAGTAGGTGTCTACATATAAAATGGATGTGGCTCGAAATTGATCGAGTATTTCAGAATTTAAGAATATAAAGGCGATTATACGAGTAGTATATGTAACGAATCTAAACAAATGGGTTTAGAACTATTCTAAAATTACACAGACACTTCTGTTTCATGTGTCTTTCTACTGGTTGCGTGCCATAATTTGCCAGTAAATTATTGGAAAAAATGGCACGTATGTTTTCATGTGCATAATACTATTATTTGCATCGTACTTAGCATGAGCATGACTTGGGTTGACAGAAGTGGAGGCTTGCGGTCCTGAAGAGTTCACGTGCCGAGGCAAGCACGGGGAGTGCGTGCCTCTCACGTGGATGTGCGACGACAACCCAGACTGTTCTGATGGATCCGATGAAAAAGCATGCAGTAAGGGTTTTTATATACATAATTCAATAATTAACGGCTAAGGAATGCATGATTAAAAATTTATAGGAACGGTTTCATTCTTTTTCGCGCTGCAAAACCTTTCCTCGTTATTTTCTATCTTACGAAGCGAAACATAAATACTGCAAGTTATAGAAAGTGCTGATTAAAACATTACCTGATTACATTCAATGTAAGATTTATGATGTAAATCTAACCTGAAGTTATGTGGAAACTACTACTTTAGGTCCGAATTGGCAAACTACTAAAAAACCAAAAAGGGATGAAACCGACCCAAAATAAATTAACGGATTTTATCTCAACATTCCTTGACCGTAAACAATGTGATAATGCGGGTGATTATGCAAATTTCGCACATTAAATTTTGTAATATTATACTCGTAACGTAGAAATATCGACGCAAAATAAAGCAATTTGCGAATTTACACAATCACTCTGTTTAGTATCTTCCTCATCTGTTAAATTGGGTCAGAATTCATGCGTCGTTATAAATTTTATCACCACCATTCTGACGACCTACATAAAAGACGAATGCACTCGAAATCGTCAGTTCATTGGCTTGTCATTTACACTTATCTAATTTGCGCAATTGGTTACTTGACCACGTTATCTAGTTCTGAAAACTGCACGATGATGACCTACATCTTTTATCTTTTGTTTAGGTTTATATCTGGAATTAGCACAAAGAGCACAAGTTCGTCTCGAAAAAGACTGCGTCCCAATTATTAGAATATTGAAATGCGCAAAAAAGTGTTGGCGTGTCTTCGGTAAAATTTTCAACAACCTGCGAAGTTTTGAGAAAAAATGTGTTTACTTTGTCAGCCCCTGGACGGAGGAGTCGATGTTTAACTATTCCTCTTCGGTGTCAGCGGTATCAATCAATCATTGGGTCCCTCCCCGGCACACTCCGTATTCTATCAACGCCCGGCTCATCCGTCTATAAATTCTTATCTGCCCGCACAGGTCCGATCCCACCCCGAGGCGTGACGTTGCGTGTACACAACCACCCGCGCTTACTCTACGCTGCCTGATAGCCCTACCATGATTATGTCATCGCTTATCACATTATCGGTGCTGTCAAATTTCTAGAGACGTTTGAATGTCGAGAATAGTTGGTGAATTTATAAGCCATTTAAGTACTTTTATAACATGTTTATTCACAAAACTTTTAATTATAATAAGCACAGGATGAGCAAGGAGTAAATTCTTTAAAAGGTGCTTTATTGTGTATCTGATAATCAAAATAGTATCGGATTTAACATTCCATACAACCGTTAATCCCCTGTTGTTCATTTATGTACTTTTATTTTCATATTTTGAAAATTGCACAGCAATTTCAATTTCCCAAATTTATTTTCCACGTTAATCATGCTTCAGGTTGTATTATCTTATAGGAGGCAGTTCCCTGTTAACAGCTACTATTTCTAGAGCAGTGACAGTATCGGATTTAACATTCCATACAACCGTTAATCCCCTGTTGTTCATTTATGTACTTTTATTTACATATTTTGAAAATTGCACAGCAATTTCAATTTCACAAATTTATTTTCCACGTTAATCATGCTTCAGGTTGTATTATCTTATAGGAGGCAGTTCCCTGTTAACAGCTACTATTTCTAGAGCAGTGACAGTATTGGATCCGCTTTCTGCAAAGGAATTTAATTAAACGTCGTAGCGACTCCACAAGCGACGAGTAATGATAATTTTTCTAGGAAAGTAGCAGAAACTTAAGGACGAAATGAAAAGAATAAAATATATTTTCATTGTATTTTCCGCAACTAGCAATTATTTTTATTTTTAGGGATTACTGTACTTTCTTGATTATAAAATCAAAGTCGGCGTGGTTGAGAATATAAATTCACTGTTTTTGTCTTTTTCCATGTTGATTTTCAATGCTTCAAATAGTGTGCTCTTTTTGCTAATTAAGAAAGCTTGTATGCAACCCCAATGATTTTTTCTAAAAAACGGTATTGCACTTATTTCCCATGGATCATGCCCGGATTGTTTAATATTCAATACAGGATTACCGCTGTAACTTGATTCTAAACCTACACACGAGTAAAGCTTCATTCAGAGGTGGTGAAAAGTTTTCACGAGACCGGCCGTTAGTCAACTTTTAGCAGTGCCAGGAAAGCGCCCGATTTACTGGAATTTGGCATTTGTTCAAGAAACACCTCTTGACACGATCTATGAAGCTTTCCTCGGTCTTTTTTATGTTTGTTTCTGATGCAGTGCAGTTTTTGTTTCATGTGGTTAAGCTGGTAAGCTCAGGCAAGTTGTCTTCATTAAGACTGCATGATATTAGAACATCAACAATAATTTCCACTTCATAATAAAGCGGTTTTTCATAAACTTCTTCGATGAATCAGATGAAACGTGTCGCTCGGACGAGTTTACCTGTGGCAACGGAAAGTGTATACAGCAGCGGTGGGTCTGCGACGGCGACGACGACTGCGGCGATGACAGCGACGAGGTCAAGTGCCCAGCGCCGACGTGTCAGCCTCAGACGCACTTCTCCTGCGCAGGCGGTCACTGCATCTCGGCGTGGTGGCGCTGCGATGGGGATATAGACTGCCCTGACGCAAGTGATGAAATGGTAAGAGTTCGTCAAACATTTTTTGTTAAAAATACTTTATGAGTGGGTAGAGTAAGCATAATCAGAAATGAAGTTGAAATGACAGTACAAATGACATTTACAGGTCCTGTAGAAGTACGCTTACTATTCTAGGATCCAATTGCATGTTTAACTGTCTCTTGGAAGTTTTTATATGGACTCATTCTGAAACTGTTTTTGATGTGTTTGTGCAATGAAATTAAAATATAAATAAATTAACCTCTGGGACAAATCACACTAAGACAACAGTCCCCAAACTAAGCAGAGCCTGTACTATGGGTGTCAGAGACCGATTAACATACTTAAATATTTATATTTACTAGTGCATACTTATTTAGATAATAACACCTAGACACACAGCAAACACAAACGTTCGCCACATGAATGTTAGTCATGGGCGGAGATCGAACCCACGACCTTCGGCGCTTAAGGCAGGATCGCTACCATTGCACTAATAAGCCAGTCAGATATTTTAATTTATTCCAACTAGTGTTGTCTTATACAAAGAACTATTATTACTACAGCCGACATCCCTCTTTCTTTCAGGGTTGTGCGACGCCACCGAAAGTGACATCACCGTGCATATCAACTGAGTTCGAATGCAAGGATCGCATGACGTGCGTCCACAAGGCGTGGGTCTGCGACGGCGACCGCGACTGCCCCGACGGCGGCGACGAAGCTCTGGAGATCTGTCGCGGCGCCAACATCACCTGCAGGATCGACCAGTTCCAATGCAAAGACCATAGCTGCATACCTGGAGCGCTGTACTGCAACGGCGATAAGGACTGCCCGGACGGCAGCGATGAGTTCAACTGCAGTAAGTATCCACTCTATACAAAAACATTTAGAAAAATGCAAAACGTGAGGGCAACTCTGCCCAGATAGCTGAGATCTATCACCTGAAGAGCCGATCAGTAACCGTGTGATGACCATGGCACAAGAAGCTACAATAATGCGGGTATTACGAAGTCTTGAACTAAATTTATGGTAGAGCTTGTCTAATTCGCACAAAACATTTTGAGACTGCTTCTTAATGCGAACAGCAAAGGAGTAGAACTCGCTGCCCGCGCATGTGTTTCCAAACCAATCCGACCTGGGTCTCTAGGCAGACATGTTCCATCATAGATGGCATCGTCACTTACCACCAGGTGAAATTGCGTTCAAATGACTGTCTAGTCCAGGTATAAAAAAAACAGAAATGACGCCCCATTACCTTTTTTTATTGCGTTCATATTTGAAATGTATAAAACGCCAATTCTCATCCATTTGAGCGATGACTTAATTTCATTGATTGAGGCCTTTGCCAACATATAAGCTAATTATTAAATTCACTTTCAGTTTATGTGCGCGTGATTAGACAAGCTCTAAATACTTTCTTAGTCTGGTTTTTCATGTTCTTAATGACCACACAAAATGCTTGGTTGGTATACCTACTCTATTTAAATATTTATGCAGCATAAACTAAAATTATTCAAGATTACTCCAAATCCTACTTGCATTATGCTATCTGTGCTATTATAAATAAATCCAACCACTTAAATCCAGATTTTTCCATTCTATCAGAAATTATCTCTATTTTTAAAAGGCATTACAATTTTACCCGAAGTCTTATCTAAATCTTTTACATTACACATTTCAAGATATTGTTGGCGAATCATACGATTCCACTCGCACAAAATCCATAATACATAATTTTATTTAATACTTGTCTGCTTAATATTATAATAACCGGTAAACAAACATTTGGCACATTCGAAGAATTAAACATGAATGTGTCTTAAGATCGTAACAAAACAACGTTGTTATTTACAGCGCGCCCTAAGCCCGTATGCGACAAGAAGACAGAATTCGACTGCGGAGGTGGCATGTGCATTCCGCTGTCCAAAGTTTGTGATAAGAAACCAGACTGTCCAAACTTCGAGGACGAGCCGCGGGACAAATGTGGCGAGAATGAATGCGAGAAAAACAATGGCGGGTGCACTCAGCGGTGCGTCGACACGCCCGTCGGGTACTATTGCGACTGCGATAAGGGTTACAAGTTGGTCGGCAACAGGACTTGTGAAGGTAAGTTGCAGCGTTATTTCTGCTAAGTTCTGGCATCTGTTGGTTAGCACTGTTGTTCAGAGTTTAAAATTTCTCATTTCGTAAGCTTCAAAATGTCATGTCTGTTTTAAAGTTATTTGTAACACATTGCAACAGATTTGCAATATTTTTGCAGAATGAGAACATTTTTAGACAAGTTAAGGCTTTATCACTTAGCATGTCAGATCAACCAAGCCCAGCATTTTTTTATTTTTTACCTTTATCATTTTGCGTTGGCCCACCAAATTATCTCAATTTCAAAGGTTTTCGGTTCCAACAGACCTGCATGCGTGCATGCATGCACGTAGAGGTAATTTATGTAGATTAGAACTACATGTGTTGGGAGTATAAACAAAACGTGGATTACAATTTTTATTCATAGCTGCATATGTTAAAACACAGGCCCTGCGAACCGAATCCTACTTTCCCATAATAGTCGTCTCAGCGACGGGCATTTCAATATCATATTCTCACTTACGAACCCTTTCTCAGTAATCTGTTAGAGCGGTCCTTAGTCTCACACTTGATCTTTTACTTAGATTTCCCTAAGGATTGTCCCGAGATTTGTACAAATGTGTGAAATCTTGTACCATCATTTTATAAATCCTTCCACTTTTATCTGTCTACGTGTTGAGAGAAATATCAATGATATACATACATAGGTAAACCCTTTGAAGTGGCGTCTAGACGAGTTTTGAAGAAAATTTTATCCTGGCAAGAAAGAACGAGACTCAATTTCATTATACTCGTTCTATTGTTATGTTAACGAGAATGTGCAGAAATACTTTCATTTTAGCAACAGATTTATAATACTGTACTTTAATAATGCCTTGAAAGTTTTACTTCATTTAACTTGGCAACTCAATTATTTTTACTCATTTTTATGTGTCTGCCTGACAAATTTTCATCTAATGGTTGTTTGACCTAGGTCACAACACAAACACTTATCTTGATACGACCTCGGTATTAATTCAAGTAAACAATTTTAGGTTTATACCAACTTAGACTACGAGTATAAATGACGCTTATAAAGGGGTCTTCAAGTACTACTAAGTACTATTACAATATATACAACGTGTAATGAAAAAGCGTAAAGCCTGAAAGTTGTTTGTTCAGAATCGAGAGTAGAATCGATTCCACCAATAAAAAACAGGGGTCAGAAGTTAACCAAAAAAATATTTTAATTATGCCGTGTTTAATCATTACTTAACTCTTTTATTGCGGCAGCACGCGAAGCGTCGACGTCGCACTAGATCGCGCGTAATTACCATAGACTTTTTAATTTGCAGACAAACACAAGAAAACAAAAAGCTAATATATTTGTAAATAATCCGCGAAAATTAAATTTAATAATTTACTTATTTCTTCCATGATAAAAATAAGTTGGGGTGTTTGAGGTTTTGCGCTTTTTCATTAACACGTTGTATACAGTTTCATCTTTTATGTGTTTTGGTACATTTTTGTGACATGATTACGCCACGCTGGTCAACAGCGAAAACAATCGATTCATTCTGTCTAATTTTTCGGCAGCTTTAGACTCAATTGCGCTTCTATTACAGACGTGGACGAATGCGCGGATCCTGGTGCGTGTTCCCAAATGTGCATCAACGAGAAAGGCACGTTCAAATGCGAGTGCCACAACGGCTACGCTCGTGACCCTCGTGACAGGACCAGGTGCAAGGCCACCGAAGGTCACCCATCATTGCTCTTCGCCCGCCGCTTCGACATCCGCAAGATCAGCTTAGACCACCATGAGATGGTCGCCATTGTTAATGATACCAAATCGGCTACTGCTTTGGATTACGTATTCAGGACGGGCATGATCTTCTGGAGTGATGTGACGGATGAGAAGATTTATAAGTAAGTTAAAATGGTCTTTTGCTGTAATTTTGGGTATCACTACTGTCCAATAAGCATCGTAGGCCAATTGATGGCAAGCGTAGCGCCCACTAGCGATCTGAAGGGGAAAGCTCATGGTAAGAAGCTCCTGGCAGCTTTCATTTCTTGGGGAACTCAGAAAAGACTTAGGTAATTCGTTAAATACCTGCACAATTCGTGAATATTTAGTAAATTGACAAAAAAATGCATTCCAAGAACAGAAAACTCAATTTTCTAATTTAAGTCTCTTGAACAACATGGAATATTTTTCTTTCCAGAGCACCAATAGATGAAGGCACTCAGCGAACGGTGGTGATCGGCGACCAACTGATCACATCCGACGGGCTGGCCGTCGACTGGATTTACAACCACCTTTACTGGACTGACACCGGCAAGAACCACATCGAACTGTCAGACCTGCAGGGCAACATGAGGAAGATCCTGATCAGGGACAAGCTTGAAGAGCCGAGGGCTATTGCTCTGAATCCGCTTGACGGGTAAGATGATGTCACTAATATTGTCTTGATATGCATTATTCACTCCTCTGTCTGGTCAGGAATAGTAAATAGATATACCCAGCCTAACAAGTGCACTCATATAGAGGCGCTAACTGATTTTTATTTCTTTTACCTCCCATTTAAATTGTGGAACGTTATTTTTAAATCTCTGTGATTGCAAAATGGAGCTTAGGGTGCCTTTCAAATCGTCAAGACGCTGTCTGTCCCGCTTACGACTATTTAAGCTCACTCAGATCACTTTTGTCTCAATTCACAGCCGCGACATTTTTCAGCTGCGACAGATGTCGAGCAGCAAAATCTTTACTACAGTTTAGTTTTTTCAACGTCCAAGACATTTGTTTTAGACGATCATAAATTATTCAATATCACTTCACGATATACGAGTTAAATCTTAAATAATACTAATAACTAATAATTACCTTAAATAAGGTTGCAAATGTATTCAACGTATTTTAAAGAGATTTTATGCGTTTGAACCAACAAGTTAACTAACTTGTAATTTGTCTTAGTTTTTCACTTTCTTGATTGAATATCAATCACTTACTTATAATTATAAGACAGTGTTTTATAGTGTAGAGGACTATAGGTCTGGGTCCTGATTGGCTCATATTAATGTAATATTTTAACTTTTTGTTTCTTCGAATTTTACTTTCATTATTTTATCGTGTTTTATTATCTTATAGGTCAATAAATGATCTTTCTGAAATCTGTATAAAAAAAAGGAATTGCCATATCTATGATTCTTTTTCTCACTCAATGAATATATATTGTATTTTTTTGTTCTAAAGTTGCTTTAAATTTTTATTACTCACTCAATGTATATTGTTAATTGGAATTATGACATATGACTTAATACCTATATGTTACTCATAGCAAAACAAATTAAGCCCACACGCAAAAAATATGCCAAACAACCACCTAGGGTTCAAATTATTTGTAGGCAGCATTGAGTCACATGTCTGATTCATATTTTGTGGGATGATACCACACATAAAGATACGATATTACGCATTGGTATAAGGCTAATGTCACTGCCCAAGTGATATAAAGCTTTGGTTAAGAACGAGTAATTATGAAGATAAATAATACACATTTCCTACTCTCTGAATTAATGAGCGTTTTGAAATTTCTAAAAGTAATTCTTCTCTAACACTACCGGGGCTACTCACGACCAGGTATAATATAAAGCCTACAAGACGAGTAAGTGCATTGTAACCGCTAACTGGCTGGAAATTGAAGATCATAATATTACAAATTTGCTGGCTACGCTCTATTTAGGGAATGAACTTGACAAGATATAATAGGGAATTTTTCAAAATTGAATTATTACCTATATGTCAAAGCCATTAGAATATTTAAGTTTCTACATCTCAACAATTTATGTGGCACACATAACGATAATAATTATATTTAAAAGTTCTTTCTATCAGCCTATTATTCTATTCTAAGAGCAGATAATCTGTCATAATTGTATGCTATAGGAAATCCCATACAACATTTTTGTTGCAAATTAAACAAAAGCATTAAATAAACTTATCGTTACAGTTGGATGTACTGGACCGACTGGGGCCAGGTCCCGAAGATCGAGCGCGCTGGCATGGACGGCTCCCACCGACAGACCATCGTATCCTATGACGTCAAATGGCCCAACGGTCTGACATTAGACCTCGTGCGCAAGCGCGTTTACTGGGTAAGTACGCAAAAGATATTGGGAACAAATCAATATGATTTGAACGACGAACGAGACTTTAGTAGGTTACTGAAAATTTTAGTAAATATGTGCCTGATAAAGATAAAACACTTCTAACAAAAAGTAATAACTTAGTTGGCAGCTGTACCAAATAGTCACAAATCCTTGTCGTGCATTTGCCTTTAATTACGTTTATCACGCTGATACCGACCAGCGTTATTACGTGACAGAACTTTCGGTCATAATTATCTACACTTTCAGGGTAAGAAATCGTACTCCTATTTATAAATAGGAGCCTATCAAAAACCCTATAGTATTGTAAAATTCCGTAATGTAAAAGAAAAATATCTTGATCCTAATTTTCCGGGATTCCTGTTTAGTGCCTTACTGATTTCGAAAAATTATTATAAGAGATTATACAATTATTTTTTAAAAGAGAGATGAACCTTCAAAAATTGTATAAACTGGCAAGATTTTCTACTATGATCGAACATCCAGGAAACTAATCTCACTAGTTCAGTAATGTAAAAAAAGAAAAATATATAAACACCAAAGTCATTCTGTAATTTTAAATTAGAAAAAAAATTGGTCACCTTTTCGAAAGGGGATCAGGGGACAACGAAACGGCGATTATGTGTAGGTACTTTTAACAGGTAACTTCGGTTCGAGTTGCAGTTGTCTCTATCGTACTCTGTGAAGGACTTGAGGTAAGCAACGTACAGCAATAGATTTTACAAATACGTATTTTTCAATTCTCTATACTGCTATCTAATGACGATTAATATTTTTTTTAATTAAGTGCTAAACCGAAGTAAAAATATTATTTTTAATTTAATCATGACATCAGAGTGCATTGTAATATGTCGTGAAAATATGATTGTTGAGTCTGTTTTCCAAGTGAAGTGTAGTTTTGTATTTTTAACAATACTTGACATACCCTTCTTCGTGCAGATGTTCATATTTTTAGATGAGGTCAAACCAGCATACGCAAACGCATTGTGTTGTCTAAAAATAACAACTAAAAATCGAGTTAAAGAAGCTATTTTTAATGATTAAGTTAGTGAAACTAGTGAACGCTAAGCACTGTTAACCTTTTAGGACTTTTGGTCCTAACAGTATATTGTTTTCTTATATTTACACGAACAAGACACATTGAAATGAACGAGATGAATGATCTTTACGGATTCTACTTGCGGAAATTATATTTTTACATTTTCTAACCCGATGTTTAGACTTCCTTACAGAAGTCGTGATCACGGGATGACTCAGATGTTATATGTCAAGAAAGTAAATTATTTACATAGCAACCGTCACTCAACTACCGTCATTTTCACACATCATCCCCGGAAACGTATAAATTCCGCGAGTAGAATCCGTAAAGTTGTTTCATTTCAAGATTAACTGTATTTATTTAATTATTTGGCATCAAAATTTTCCAGACGCAGAGTTTTTGAGATATTTAAAAAGACACTACATTGTGGCACCTTCAATCTACCACTGGAAGCCACCTACATTAAAAAAAAACAATAATCATCGTCTTTTATAATTATGTAACTTAATGAAAAACACTTTCCGATGGATTCGTAAAGTAGCAGAAAATTCAAAACAGTTTTGAACGTTATGTCGTATAAAGATTTTAGATAAAAGGCTTAAACTCCCTTTTGCGATGTCAACTGTTCCAAATCTGTGATTAATTGACTGATATATAGATAAAAGTTTTGTGATAATAATGTTTTTTTTTATCTACGTTTTAAATTACCCATGATAATTAGTTTATCTCATGTCGTACGATGGAATACCTGCGCCATGATTGATATGATACTACAAAGACGTATAATTCGCCTAATGTAGTATAATTCCTATCCTTGGAATTGCAAATCGTTTAGATGTTTATCTGTTTTTCATCAGTAAAGCCTTGAGAAAACGGCTGGAAAAAATCTCAAGCGCAAAACACTTCATGCCTTGACGTCAGCCAGGCAATCGTCAGAGTCAGGGCCAACGCCAGAGATCAATATTGACACAACAGTTTTACTAGTAAATATTTTTTAAAAACTTAACTTATCAAGCGGTTTATGAGATTCTCCGGTTTAAAAAAACACAATTTAAACGCGTTCACATCAACCTTTACAAAACCATTGCAAAAAGGGTCTTATGGCAGCTGTGCAAGGTATGTAAAGGTTAATGTGAACGCCTCTGTACCTACATGTACAGTCAAAAGCATAAATATCTGTACGTTTCAAGGGTTCAAAAATATCTGAGTATAACAGACGCCAGAAATATCTATACAAGTCAACAAAGAGTCTGAACGAACTCTAGTATAGATATTTGTGGCTAATGTTTTGCTTAGGTATAATATAAATAAATAAATAAATATATATATGTGCCAGACAACACACCTCTTGTAATGGTCTCGAAGGAACAACACAAGAAAATAAGCCAGGGGCGTCTCCCAGCACACCCAGACCCTAGTCAATTCAGAAAAGATTGTTTCCTGAATGGACCCGACCGGGAATCGTACCCGGGATACTACGTAAATAAAGGCTAGAAACCGTGCTACAGCGCACTACGCCAACCGTGTCGTCAAAGAAAAATATTTCTGAAGCCTTAGAAACGTATACCTAGATATTTATGCTTTTGACTCTACCTTTTGTTAAAAGAAAGTAAAAAAGAGAAAGAAAAAACATTTATTGACTCTCATAAAAGAAACAATTAAATAAAATACTAAAATTAACAATTAAAAACAAAAAGTTTAGTTTATATTAAAATTGAAACGGGCCAATCAAGACCCTGCCTCAGCATGTGTCGCTAGAGTGCGAAACTGCAGAGACGCTGGTATTCTGGCAGGGCCTGTTGAGTGTTCGTCGTGTAGTTTGTGTATGCGTGTGAGATAAATTTCAAATAAAGGGTGTTCTATGTGTGGGGAAAATGTCTTGAGTGTAAGTGCAAATGTGACAAAAAATGTTTAATCAGACATTAATGTGGAGTGTGCTTAAGACTACGAGGCTACGACTTCAAAGTGGCTACGGTACATACATAATATAACGAAGGGGAATATAAAAAACAAAAATACTGACTATGGTATGACAGCTGATCTGCTACCGTGACAGATTACTGTTTACTGTCATTATACAGTATTGAGTATACCACATGTTGCCACATGAAGAGCTGATGAGGCGATTTAAAAATGGATGAGAGGAAAAAAGCGCACAAAACAACCAAGTTGGAAAATCATTGGAATTGATGACTACACATTATGTAGTTATATCGCATCCAAATCTCACTCGTCACTATCATCATTCGTGCAGTGCTATCATATGCATGAATATGTTTAGGACGCTCCTTAGCTTTCAACTGTCATTCTTTCAGCGATCAACTATTGAACGTCATTACAGAATAGAAATGTTCATTTTCACTTCTCATGCTCTAAAAGTACGCCAATATAGCAATACGAAGCGGGACTAAAGTGACCACTTCAGTACCCTAGGGAGTAAAAAGTAATTT
Source organism: Udea olivalis (assembly GCA_947369235.1). Lineage (NCBI taxonomy): Eukaryota > Metazoa > Arthropoda > Insecta > Lepidoptera > Crambidae > Udea > Udea olivalis. The sequence goes on along the minus strand of OX376341.1, from coordinate 8,905,625 downwards.
GTTTTTTTAATTCCTTTATGTGACATAGACAAACTCAAACAGCCAGTAAAAATATACTATTATCTGTGGAGTGTGGACCGTCTTTATTGCGAAAATGTTGAGTTTTAGTTCCATGGTTTGTCCGCAAAGAAGGTGACGCCATGTGTTTTAAATTGTTAATCTGTGGTTCAGTTCAGAAGAAAAAAGTTTTGTCAAGTGTAAATTTGTTCGGTTTTAAATGTTTTTTGTACTAAATTGACTATTCTTATCGCACTCAAAGTGAAAAGTACAGTTTGCACCTCGAGACTAAACGCCAACTTAATATACCCTCGGTTTCATTGACTCACCTCTGGTATATTATGGCTTCGTTTAGTCCCTAGATACTATTACTACTACTATATATTATATACTATACTATACTACTACTATACTATTTATTATAAAGTCTATTTAATCGTTCAACTTTATTCCTGGTATAAGATGTAATAATATATCTATCATATAACGGGTAATTTATTATTTCACTAGTATGCGAAATGATTTTTCTTACGGTATAAATAATCACCCGGTATAGATAGATACACACATTTTATTTTAAATATAAAAACAAGTTTGTTAAAATTGGCTTTAAAGAAAACCTATATTATGTAGCAACGACGATAACTCCGATGACATGAAAAAAATATCATAGAAAATGATCTTCCACAGGTGGATGCAAAAATGAACACAATATCTTCGTGCAACTACGACGGTGGCGCCCGCCGCGTGGTCCTGTACTCGACGGACGTCCTCCGCCATCCGTTCTCCATCACCACCTTTGAAGACTGGGTGTACTGGACCGACTGGGACAAGACGGCTGTGTACCGCGCCAACAAGTTCAACGGCAAAGACGTCGAGCCAATTACTTCTACCCACACTGTAAGTACCTACTAATATTAGATGATACAACACCTACAAACAAATTACTGCTGCCTCAAACAGTATACAAGTACTTGAAGCTAATTCAACTTACGACTCACTGTCAGCTGTGAGGATCTCAGCATAAGTATAAAAATACAGCAAAGGCAAAATACTTAAAATAATAACGTATAGAAGGATAGTCTTCCTTCATACAACCGCTCCGTCAAATGAAGCACTTATCCGATCCACACATGCGTGACTATTACTTGCTTAAGTGCGGCGCGCTCTGACATTGAACATTGCGAAGCTGTAATGAACACTGCAAAGCGGTCCGTTTGGAGCCATTTATGGCTCCATTAAGGCGCTTCAAAATGGGCGCGGTTTCTATATGAAATTATTCTAAGGCAAAATACTAAATGGGCCTTGTCTTTAAGGACAATTTCACAATATCAGCTCTTACTTTATTTGATGTGCTATCCGGTCATAGAAAAACAAACATGGAAGATCCCACTTCAAACTGGTTATAACGGGTATAACTTTGATTAATTTCAAGGCCAGAACCAAATATCGGAAGACATTCCGGAAGGAAGATTTGACGAGGTCGAAATCTGAGGACCGCAAGTGTATTACGTAAAAGATCGTTAAACTGTTTCAGATCAAGTTACTGCATTTTAACTACCTTGAACAACCTCGAACAAGATGTTGACCATGACTTAACCGCTAAAATCTATGAAATTCGACAGATAGAAACTAAAATTAAGTCTAATTTGTATTTCTCAACATTAACAAGATATTATTTACGTTATCTGCTAATAAATATAGTAAAATGAAGAACAATCTGCGCCATAACACCATCAATTACACGAATTAGCATAACGCATTCTAATCTATAGATTAGGTAGAGTATAGTCATTGTTTAGGCTAGCAAACTATGTGAGATTATCCTTCTGTCCTGAAATAGTCTTTTGCCTGTATTTTTAGGCAGAAAAAAAATTAAACAAACGAAGTCAGTCAGACCTAAAACTTCAGAAAGGTCATTAAATCTTGCCTGGTCCTTAGTTTTAATATTTAGGTACAGCAGAAACACAGTAGTAAAAGAAAAAGTAAACAGGAACATGGTGAAAAGTTTACAGCATAAAAATAGAAAGTTTCTCCATAACCAATGGAAATGTTTTCTCAACAGCTTCAAAACCCCATGGTGATCCACGTGTACCACCCATACCGCCAGCCGGACGGGGTGAACCACTGCGCCGCAGTCAATGGCCACTGCTCCCATCTCTGCTTGCCCGCGCCCAGGATGGGCCCCCACTCGCCACGCGTCTCCTGCGCCTGTCCTAACGGACTCAGGCTGCTGCCTGACAACCAGATGTGCGTCGAAGACAGTAAGTACAAATTCTTTTCTTATCTCACGGTCGACAAATGCCTCTTTATTCGACAGTTCTTTGACTGACGGTCCAAATACTAGAAGTTAGTCTAGTGGGGAACTCTTGTCTTTCTGCGTTGAATTAACCAGGAGACTGCTCTAAATAGATTTTTGTTGATCTGCAAGATGGTATATTAAGGTGTATTTTTGATTTAAGTCCTTTGAGTGACACTTAGGCCAACCGTGTCGTCAATCATATGAAATCGTTAAACACAGTTGGCATGTTCACAGTTGCGTAGTTGTTACTTTACGAACTATGCCTACTTTTTGTTGTTTATGATACTCGATTTTTAGGAAAACTTTGCAGCTGATGATTATCTATGTTATCTTCATCAATTAGATTGTTGATAAATTTCATTAGTCATCACATCTAAATACATATCACCCTTATCCAGAAAGATAAAACCTTGAATCACTGGGTTTTTCAATAAGCTAGTTAGATCTTTAGGCAATCTATGCGATTGACAATTATGATTCAAACTAAGGAATTTTGCGTCATGAATGAGGGTAATAATTAAATGGACATTATAGTAGGAAAAAGCCTTACAGGATGAAAAACAATTTAAATGGATCAACGCGTGTATAAAGATTGACGTAGGGAATAATTAGTTTGGTTAGGTATGTGACAGTAATTTTTCCTAAGGAATCTTAATAAGGGGGAAAGATAAACTCGTGTCCAATGTCATATAAAAAATATAAAATACTTATTAATTTTATAGTTTAGAATTACCACTAAAAATGATTTTAATCGTCATGAACACGATATCGTGATTATGTGTGATAGTACTTACCATAAAAATGCAAGATGTTTTTTAAGCACTTTGCCGGTTTCATTAGGTAGGTACCGACCTAATACTTTTAATAAAGAGTTTTTTTTAAAGATAGGTTTAGGATACTGACTTCAAATACTTTCCCCTTTGCGACGATCATCATTTAATAAAATTATATACCTACTTAGGTAGGTACTGATAGAAGCATTAATTAACATGAAGGATTTAAGATTAGCAGTTTCATGAAAATATAGTATTTTTGATTCTGGCACGTAAAAACAAAAACTTTTATGTGCTCTGTATCTTCACTTACTATTATTCAAAGTGATAATTAGTTGCAAATATATTTGTAGTGAAGTTAGTTTCTTATAAGAGCTTTTTTTGTTTTTATGGGGCGCAAACACAAATATGATGAACTTGATGTTATAAAATTTGATTTAAGATTTGTCTCGTGCCGCAACACACATTTTGTACGCTTGTACATACATTTAGGTAGGTACTAAGTTTAGCATTGACGTAGGTAACGGTGACGTTAACACAAACAAAACATCACCAAATAAGGCACAATGATATTTACATAAAATATTAATGGAACAGTTAAAAAATAGGGATAATAACTACAGTATTTTAGATAAAATCGGGCTTTAGAAGACTTGGTTAAACAAATACTTTTTTTTTTAGTAAATATTGGCTGTTTAATTAACAGCTTGAGTTTGTAATGTGTTGATAAAGTTTATCTATAAAAATATAATTTAGATGCATTTCTTCAGAAGTCTGTATCCGTAATCGAATGACGTTCATGGCTACATCCAGAGGTTTTATAATTTGTTTATGTTTGAGCGTTGCATGTAGACAGTAAAATTGCATGTCTATGGAGATAAACGAGGGTTCAGTTCAAGAGATTAACTAAACTGTGCATTTTACTGAAGTTAGACAGTTTAAGCTGATTATACGTCATCATCTCCGATAAGTTTAACAGCTGGCACAAAAACGTGACTTTTGAGCATGAAGTCAAAATGAAGTTCAAGTGTCATATTTTTGGTTTCATTGTTTAGTCAGAGAGAACAAAGCAAATATGTTGACGCGTTTCTGAGTGAACAGTGAACACCTATATGAAACACGGGCTGTGCCTTTCAAAATACCCTATGCGTAAGTGTAGTGTAGGATCTGTTTGTCATCCGTTTTTTTTTATGCGCTAGACAACACACCACTTGGCATGGTCTGTGATGTGAGGTCTCTGTCTGTCATGGAAGTATGAATAAATATCCCGTGTTACGAGGTACCAGACAAAGAATTAACCCAGGAGCACACCTAGACCCGATCTAATTTAGAAGAGATCGTTTTCTGAACGGACTCCGGAAAAATACGGAAGTCAAGGCGAGTAACCGTGCAACAGCGCCCTTCGCCAATCGTGTCGTCAAAAGTTAGACACCTCAAAGGTTCAACAGAAAAGACGGTCCTCCAAGCGTATACCTTGACTATTCACTTGCATCACCTGACGCGTGGCGTTTGAAATTCATAAGACACACAAGCATTTCCTAACAGCAGTTAAAGGCCGAAGCATCTTGTTAGGTCCATTCAACTGCTTATTGGGATACAATTGATTGTGATCAATAAAAAAGACGTTTATTGTCATCTGTGAAATGATTGATTGCTGCAATGTCGACCTTACCAATTGAATAGCTTGTTCTTGGTCGAAGGGAATCGAGATCACAAAGCTGGTAAGGATGTTTCTTTCAGCAATGTCTGAACGAATTGACTTCGTTGAGAATGATAAATGCTTAACAAACTACGTTCATTTAATGACAAACCTAAAAATGTATAACGGTTACCCGCTGAAAAACATGAAGTCAATACTTGACTTAGTTTACTCCATTTTTAAATAATAAGGAAATACTTATTGATATTTATTACGTATGTGGGAGGGGGGACGATAGGCCTTTGCCCAGCAGTGGGATCCTAGCTTAACTGGGAATTAGATTAGAACTTACAAGTGATTGTTTTTGCTGACTGTGTAAATTAACTTACGATCCATTTAATTCATGACCTAGGTAAGGGTATTTTGTCGCGTAAGCTTGATTATAATTGTTAAGCAAACTAAACACAATTTTAATAGATAAACAGTTTCATTCATGACGAATACAAACAGGAAAGAAAGCCTGAAGGCCTGCGCAGACGACGGCTTTTTCCGCGGCGGGGAAAAAAGTACGCTCAGCGAATAAAAAGTCCGCCGCGAACTCAACGCACACGGTGTGAGATCATTTTGTTGTCCGAGAGTATTTAAATATTTTATAACATATTTGCTCGTAAAGGGTCTCTTATTTCACCAATTTCAATAACGTAATGTATCTCATTACGCACTTGTGCGGTAATGTAATGTAAAACGCACGAGTTTTTTTTATTATTGTAAAACGTACGGTTTAGCAAGATGCTCCGTCTAAAACGAACGGTACTTTTTTAAATTTTAGCAAAGAGTTTTTATGTCAGAAAAGAGGTCAACATTTTATGAATAAAATTAACTTTGGGAGATGAAATATAATAAATAAACATTTAATTCTTTAATTTATTTAATTTTGACAATAAATTACAACCATCTGTAACAAAAACACAGAAATATTAATTTACTTTATTAGTAATACTGGCTGTTTTTGATGCCTTTTGCCTTAAAAAAAGCGCTGATGCGCGCGCATCGCTAATTTGTGAACAAGTAAACATTTTCTAACTGCTCTAGCAAGTGATTAAAGATTTTATTTGTTTTAGAAAGTCCGATTTTTATTTATTTCCTCTCAAATATGTTATAAAACGTCGTATGACATACGTGCGCTTTGATAATTACAGCCTCTGCTTTCTTGTAGCCCTCGCCTACGGCTCGGGCTAGCAATATCGCCTCGGCTGTAATTTTCAACTTACCGCACTTATATCATAATGTACTATTACGTTGTGCTGTAATGTACATGAAGTTTAAGAAAAAGGGAAGACGTTTTAGTTATAAGAGAACACTGGGTCCATCCCTTTATTTCGAATCTATTATTAACGCGATCTTAAAGACGGAGTACTATTACCTATTCTGTGTCTAAAGTTCGCCGTGTGCGTTGACTCTCATAGTTCGTTCGTCCTATTTTTTTCGCGGACACCCGCGTTCTTTAATCCTCTACGCTCCGTAGGCGGAATTTTTGTTCTGTGTACTTTTAGTCGTCCGTGTGCGTTGCTCGATACAGTTTGTAAGGGATCTATTTTGACGGACAAAAAAGTACGCCGCGTATAATCCCTCGTCTGCGCAGGCCTTAAAACTATTTTTAGAAGGTAAACAAAGATAAGTGCTTGACACGCATATTAAAATAAACAGACTACGGGAAAAATTGATAATGTATTTTGTTTACACTTTGAGATTATGGCCGTATTCTACAATGTACGTAAACCAGAGGGGGCCTACTCACGAACGAAATGTCCGCAGTTTCGGTCAAACAAATGTGTCAAAAAAGCCAACCTGCAGTACGATGATTTATAATATTGAATTTCTATTTGTGTATGGTATGGTGAATATCAAATGAAGAAGTACAAAAATATGTGACGGTTGTTAAAATCATCTTTGTTTTCATATTAATTCAGACCATGTTAGTACCTATTGACGATACTACGGACATGGTGATAGTGAGTAGGTACCCAGCTGTGATGCTGTTATGACGTCGTCGAAGTTGTATTCCAGCACAGAACAATCGACGACACGATTGGCGTAGTGTGCACGGTTTCTCGCCTTGGCTTGCGTGGTGTCCCGGGTTCGAATCCTGGTCGGGTCAATACAGGAAACGATATTTTTGAATTGGCTCGTTTCTAGGTGTGTTGGGAGACGCCCCTCGTTTATTTCCCTGTCTGGTACCTCGTAACAGAAGGATATTTATCCTTACCTCGAGAGCGAGACAAGTGGTGTGTTATCTGACGCATATTTATATTTATTTATCGCAATCTGATTATTGAATAGGTACCACTGAGTCACATAGCTAGCCAAGGACGAGTAGACAGTTAAAATCCGCAAGGGTATTGTGAGAGGCTGAGACTACTTATAGGTACTTTACCTCATAAGGAGACGTGCCGAGTCAAGCGGTTTAAGCGTAAAAATGGGCTGATTGCTGATTAAATTCCTATCATGGAAAAGTAACATGACATTACCGCACATACCGATACGTTGTTTATTTTCCTTTGCGCCTTCGGGAAATTACATTGTGTTGAACTTTTAATATAGGCATGCATGCCAATGAAGTATGGATTTTGAAATTTATCTACGTTATAAATAATGTTTTACAGACATTTTCCTACTGAACGTTCAATTACTTAATGAGCTGTCGTCATTAATTAATTATAATATTAATACTACATCTAAGAATTAAAATACTTACATACGTATACGGTACTCACTAATACCTGAAAAGCCAGCAAATTCAATACCACAATTGCATCATCGTCAAAATTTGATTATTAAAATTTAAAGAACAATTCGAATGCTTGTTTGCCGAGTAATCGTCCACGTCACCCGATGACGCGACATCGTACGATATTTTGTAACGATGACCGGCGCGTGCGATTCCAACCTTGAGCATCCATGCTTTGATAGGAATATACCACGCCTCCCAGCTTATCGCATTTACTCATACAATTTTGTAGTAACTACAATTAATCATTCATAATTGTTTATTACGCGTTATCAAGAATTATAAGTTTGTAGGTAAGCATTAATCATCAGCAGGTGTTCCAGACGCATGTCTCGCCGTCCGTCCGAACGATTTAATCAGTTACAACTCGGTCACGGTCTTAACTTTAGGCCTTTAACTTTCAAATTCGACTAAACTCTAGTAAGCAGATATCCTTGTAGGTCTCGAAAACTAACTTTGTACAGTCTAGCCTTAAGAGTATTTGAGTCATTGTATAATATGTTCGGTTAGTGATAGAGATAGCAATGAAATATCGGAATGTTACCCGCGCATTGACGAGTCTAGCCCCACTGCAACGGTTGGCGAATAAGGTAGGTGACGTCACAACATCACGCCACCTTTTGTTAGTCAATCTAGACGCGATCCGGCACGACGCTCACGCATGCTCTAACCAAAATGTCGACGGTAAAGCGCGAGCAGTTAATAGTATTTCCCGTGTAGAAACATGTCGATCCTATTCTATAAATATCTGGTCAGTACAACACTAGTCAGTCAAACAGAATTTTTAATTAAAAAAAACAAAGTGTTTTTATTGTGTTTCTCTGTAATTGATTTCACTTATCTAGTTTTTATTATATAAATAGATTTCTTTGGTCTAATACATAATAGGCGGTTTTTTAGTAGTTGACCTTTCATACACTAGACAGCTATGCTTGTATTTATTGTATACTTCTTAAAGTCACGCTCAGCAATTTTATCGCAAAAATATACGTGTTAATGTCATTTACGCAAGGTTTCAACTACATTGCAAATGTTTGTAAATTACAAGTATTTAAGATACGGAACCTATTTAATTCTTATCGTATCGGAAAGTTGTTGAATATCGTTGGAAATAGGCACAGAAACCATACTGTGAGCCGGATCGCAGCCAGTTAATTTGACGGTCCGAAGCCGTGGTTGGTGGGTGGGACGTCAATGGCGCGAGCGGCTTTTCGGTTGCGTTGCGACCTGCCTCAGTTTCATTTCGTGTCGTGACACCGCGCGCGCTGAATGTCAGCTACGGCTGCTCAATAGTTTATAAATTCTTTAGAATAATAACACAAACACGGAAGAACAATTTTTGACATAACTTGCTAAGGCTGTTTTATAATACTTAAATCAACAGATGCAATAAAACCACATGTGGAGGTGCCAAAACAGAATATTGTTACAAATGAAACTATTATTAATGAAGAAAAGCCTGTAACCAGTGAGTATTTTAAGTGGATCAGTGCTGTTTTTGTTAAATATCCTGCGCATTTTACCTGGCCTTCTGAAACGGATGAAGTTTGTGGCGTTTGAGGTTAGACTGAACTAAAAGAAAGTGAATGTGACAAAGTGAACTTATACTGAACATGTTGCGGATTAATGTTAGTATCTACTGATGATCCAACAAATGCCACGAATTTTGTCTGAAATGCTTTTGGTTGCGGTTCACTCACCACATCTGATAAGATAATGGGTCGTATTTAATGGTAAACCACAGCATCGATCATCACTAACCAGTACTTTATCGACTAACATACATCTCAAAAGTTTTAAGTATCTGTGTGTCTTCAAATTGGGATTCATTGATGATTTGCAGGGCATGCCAAACACCTTATTTACGATCTGGTGATATACATTTTCGCCTGCGAATGATTACGAAACAGTTTAGAAACATATGGTGGATACAAGAGGAGAAAGGCTTATAAGCCTTCTCGTCAAATTTGGACGTGCCGTGTCCAAAACCAAGGACTCTGCTGAAACTACTGACAATCCAAAGGAACAATACGAAACTGTGACAACAGAAACGGATCCAATGATGCTATATTGGGAAAAAGATAAAGAAGCTTCGAGAAACCAGAATCAAGAATATATTGATCTGTACCAAAAAGGCATCGCGCTGGAAAGGATACCGGACGAAGTCGAAGGACCAATCAAAGAATCTCACTATAAATTTGGCAAAACTCTAGCCTACTTGCCAGAACTCGTCAATAGCTTTAATGAGGGTAAAGTATATAATTTTTACTAAAAATAACAACAAGCAATAGTTAATTTAAAGTTTAGAAGACACACAGATTCATATAGAACTGGGTGCATGTTCCTACTAAAATTGTGTGATGTTAATTACTTACCTGTTATGTGAATGTTAATTTGTATTAACCTATGCGTACCGTACTATGTCATTAACATGAATAAAAAGATATTATACAAAGTCAAATACATAAATTTAAAATAATAACAAATACAAAGCGTATTCAATTTTGACCTAAGCCTTGAACTAGAAATTTAGCAAAGAATGCTAATGTCACATTTTTCTGATAACACGAGGAACAATAGCAGATTTATCAAGCTACACATCCTTCCTGTCCATTCATATTTAAATACTATAGGCTTTCAATCTTTTAACTCATAACATTCCAGACACGTCTATTGTACCTACTAGTTTTTTTTAGGTTTATTTTTTGGACCAGATTCCGCAATTATTTTTTCTACCTGTCGTTAATCGGTATTTATTATTATGATAATGTCATTACGTGGAAGTAGGTTAAGATATTTTGGTTAATCAGTATCAGTTGGCACGTTTGACACTTTCTGTAAATAGAACAAGTACACTCCGTTTGCGCTGTCCACAGTCAATATTAACCGGAGTTTTTGAGGGTTTTTAATATGAATCATAAGAAAGAATGATTTATTTGAACATCCAAATCTAAACCTCGATATTACTGGTTATAACGCGTTTTAAAATCTGTTCAAATACTAGTTGAAGGAAGAATTGACGTCATATCAAAGCTGTAAAAACATAGGCTGCGTCATTTCCGAATAAAAATTAGTTACCTGTAATTATAATCGTTCAACAATTTTGTATGGCGGAGGAAAGTTACAATAATAATTTATGGATAGTTATTTAGGAAGAATTATAAGAGGAATTTTTGCACTAATCACTTTTCTTATCTTACTGCTTTATATTTCAAGGTGGCGGAACTTCATACTCTTTAACGTGAGCGTATATTGTGCTAACGTTTTGTTTTGTGTTTGTCTTATTGCAACCGAAATATTTAACCTAAACAAATGATTTAAGTAACTAACAGCTGAGATGTTGAATAATATATTTTACAATAATAACCATTTCCTTTCCGCATTTTCTAGGTGTTCCTGAAACACCTAAGACTGGTACCGGAATCTCAAGCAGCGGCCGCGATGCAGGAGTCGTGGCGGGCATAGTGGTTGCAGTCATCTCTGGAGTCATTATTTTGACAGCATTGGTACGTATTTATATTGATGTTATGACGAAAAGTACCACACGGAATTTGACTGGGAAAGCTTTAACGACTTTATCCCGGCGAGACTTTTCGGCATCAAGTAGTACCTATCACCTTTTTGTATCAACCTTGACGCGGCTTTTAGACACAAAAACAGGAAAATCTAACTATTATCATTTCAATATCACGCGATGTGTTTGTTAGTGATCGGTCGCCTGAAGTTTCAACGTATCTATACAATGCATTATAAGATTTTCAGCTTGATTAAAAGAAATAAGGAAAAAGGTAAAAATTAGATCACATACGTCGCATCATTTCATACTTATAATGTTCATTCTTCTCGCAAAATAATAAAAAATAAGACTTCTTTGCTCAAATCTTTTTGCGCAAAGGGTCTGTTTTTAAGTTTAATTAATTATCGTGATATAAGTGTGTATTTTGCGGTGCCTAAAACAAGAGCCTCTAACAGGATGCTATGTGTCAATAAAGACGAAACTCAAACAATTTTAGCTAGTGACGTCAATCTTCTAACTATGACTATGCGCCTGATTGATTCAAATCAACACCTCTAACTCGAGCCTATAAAATCTTCAATTGTTTAACTCGACGTTAAGGTATCTAAATCATGCTATTCACATCAATTGAAGTTTACTTTTTTGTTAATGGAACCGCCAAATGTACACACATCGGCTCAAGTTTCAACATTGGACAGTCATGAGAAGCGAAATATCATTGTTGTCAGTGTAATTACTTTCTAGAATCGCACTTGTGGGGTTTTCATCCTCATTGTAAGCATTGCTTACATTACCTTGGAATTGCGAGAGTGAGTTGTGATTGTGTGCTTGTGTTTAAGGCATATCAAATTACATATGCACGGTTGCAGTTATTGCAAGCAATCACTTTTTCTTTCGTGAGCAAATCTTACTAACATACAGTTTTAAGTTCAATTTACGAGTAAAATAGAAATAAGCTTTAAAAATGGCTTGTTGATTAGGTTCTTTTGTATCTTCACCAGGATATTAAAAGTTATCTAAAACTACTTTGACAAACCATATCAATTTAAAAGGCAACAAACTTTTCTATAAGGTACAGTGCCATTAATGCGGATTTGTACTAACTGGTTTACAAGCAAAACTTGTGTCACCATAATCTTTTCTGACAGATTGTCATTCACATTATAAAAATATTATACTAATGAATTGTTTACATTGAGAGGCATGCACGCACGCACATTACGAACGCAATGGGACCTTCTTGCATCAACCGGAATGTTCTCGATCGTCGTCAATGGATGAATCGCTATCGCCAATGGTTTAATTGTCCGATTTCGTCACAGTACCGCCCTAATAGACGCTGCATCCGCTTTGCTCTTAGAAGCCTCGTCGGAAAATTTTAAACTAGGTGCTTGTTACCACATAACTTGTGAACAAATAAACAAGTCAACTTGTTCAATCTTAAATTGATAGGTTCGCTATAAATTAGTTTCATTGGATTAGATTTAATCACCATAAATACGACGTCATGATGATCAACTTTATTAAGAAGAACCTGTTTTTGGTAACATTGTCTTGATGGAATTCACGTAGTATTTCGACTAGCAAGTAATAAAAAAAAAATACTTACAAAACTTTACGGTTAAAACAGAAATAATAATCATCAATATTCGCTGTTCGATTTCGACATGAGTAGTTATAACCACACGACAACGGTTACAGTGGTTACATAGTAGAACATACATAAATTATTTCGTGTTGGGACCGTTTGCTAGTGCGTAGGTACCTTAATTTTTTTACATGATTCATACGTCAACATCCATGGCACGGAGGTCTTGATTTCTATGATGAAGGCCTTTCCTCTGCCATTGAACAGTATAAGTATAGGCTTTTATCTGACATTTCTTTGGCAAGTAAATTAATTTGATATCTATATTGTTTACAGATCGCAGTGCTTATGTACCGGCATTACGTGCACCGTAACGTCACCTCTATGAACTTCGACAACCCGGTGTACCGCAAGACGACGGAGGACCAGTTCGCGCTGGAGAAGAATGGATACGCACCGGGCAGCAAGCTGTACCCGAGCACGGTGGGAGAAGAGGTGAGAGCGCTAACCGCCATGGAATGCACCCTTAACATACAAAACAGCTTAAGATAAGTCGCGCAAACCCCCAACTCCCCTCCGCAAAGGAGCCAATTAACACAAGGTGTTAACCCTACGTAGATCTTAATTTTTCATATATTTTTACTAAAAACATATATATATATATATATATATATAATTATTTTCGAAAGTCCCTTCTACTTCTCGTGTACAATGCAACGTTGTAAGACCCCAGATTCAACATGGCCAAAGATTATTGTAAATAAACAAGATTTAAATTAGGGTTAATTAACTATAGTAAAATTAAGGTCTGCCTAAGACATTTTAAAATTGATGTATTTAGATTTATAGGTATTAATGTAAGGAATTTATAGAAATATTTTCGTTTAGGTGTAAGGATTTGGGCAATTTAAATGTGCCAACATTTTTACCGCATCAGTATTAATGAATAGTTGCCAAATTATATTATTGGTTTACAATAGGTGTATAATGCTGTAAATAGTCTCTTTGAAATAGTGTAATTATGGTATAGTTTGATATTTGCCTCCCGCTTAATCCTAGATCGATAATATTTTATTGCCGAGAAATTTATTTTTCATGCATAAACATGCGAGGGCTATAAACTCGGTAAGTTGTATGTGTAGCGTAAGACGTAGCATTTCAATTTTGCTGTTTCTATATAATTTGTCTTTTGTCTTAGCTGTATCTTTGTTTGCGCGTCAATTTACTATGTAGTTGAAAAACTAAAGGTTACTTCGAAATACCTTCACTCCCACCAACCGGTTTTTAAGTAATAATACTTTTACATTGTGATCCTACCTCAGACCAAATATGGTGTAAATTGCACTTGAAATAATTATTGCCTTACTGAAAAAAAACTAGTCAGACGACATTCAGTCATTCAGCATTATCAGTAATGCGAAATTTAACCAATTAATAAAATTCTGTCATGATGAAAAAAACAAGACTTCAATTTAAATCAACAAAGAGTTTGAAAGAAATGCAATCTAATAAACCTTTTTCTTCTTTTCAGGCCCAAGAACCACTCAACACACCCGGTACAAATGACTTTGTATAGTGTGCAAGCCGGCAGCAAATATATTAGTGCGTCATTAAATGTGAAAAGAAAAAGGAGGACATGTGATACATAGTGTGAACCAGTGAATGAGACGCTAACATTGTGTAGTTTATATCTATTAGCACTAGTGCAACGGGAGTGTGATGCTTGTTGGAACTAAGTTCAGTTCGCCTCGCAGAGGATCTCAACCACGAAATCGAAGCTTACAACAATAACACCTAAATAACAGTTTTATACAAAGCGACCCGTCTAAAGTGGAGTAGAAACCACCTGTTAAAAAACTGAGATACGGGCAAGTTTAGTAAGCAAGTAATATCAAAATATAAGTCCCTAAGATGAAAAAAATACCGGCTTTTTACAGTGTTGAGTAATGGCGATACGACTAGCAAGCTAAGCCACAAGCTTAATATTCGAGCTTCACTTAAAGTGGGTGGACTCAACTTCTGGGTGTTGTTTTTGAGGTTTGAAAGGCGACGGTACAAAGTTACAGTAACCGACTGTCTGTCATCGAGGTCTTTGCAAGAGCTTTTGTACTGTTCGTATCACATTAAGAAACTAGGTGGGAAATTTTTTCTATGATTTTCTCTTTAGACTGTGAATATGATAGAAATTCGAATATTTTACAAGATATGCCTGGTGCATTGTAATTATTTATAATAGAGTTTACAATTTTTATATTCCAATTTATTTAAGGGTATGATCGCTTTGTAATAATCCTGTATGGCAACTAGTTGGATTCTTATCATAATGCACAAGATGAGCATATCTACGCAGTTTATATTTTATATAGTGAGATGTACTTATTTAGCTTCAATTTCTTTTCAACTCAACTTTGTACTGATTACACACGTTTTGATATACTAAAAGACAAACTGGTCACTAACTTATTTGAATGTTTTCCTATAGGTGCAAAATTATTTATTTGTTAATACAATGACACACTAAGAATAGGCTAATAAAATGTATTGCTCTATGTGCCAAACCTAGTTAAAATTTTGTCGCCAAGTTATCTTTAATTGATATTGGTCGATTATGT
This sequence comes from Udea olivalis, assembly GCA_947369235.1. NCBI lineage: Eukaryota > Metazoa > Arthropoda > Insecta > Lepidoptera > Crambidae > Udea > Udea olivalis. Next base: position 8,890,409 of record OX376341.1, on the reverse strand, counting down.
TCTGTAAGTAAAACGTAACATGAATTTGTAAGTCGAACAGATACCTATTCATTGTTCTGTATTCATTTGAATTATATATAATTGTTATTCAATAATACAGTTTAATATTCATATTATATTTTATGTAATGGTTGTGTTTACCATACAATATTACAATTTATATATTTTTATCATTAGGAAAAATTACATTGTATTTGGAACGTGACTTTGTCGAGCAAAATCCTGCCAATCCTCCTTAATAATAACTTATTTGTAATGTAATACAATTACATTAAAATAAACCTTGATGCACATTTCATACATGCCTAGCTCAATAAGTGTGGTCACTAAAACTATTGTGTAAATATTGTCAGTAAAATATATGTGAAATGTGTTAATCTACTTCTTTTTCTTACCTTTCTCATACCTACTTATAAGGACAACGCAAATCTAAATTTTAAATAAAACTAGCAAAATTAATAGTATGAATAATTTATTGAAAATCACATGGTTTAAAACTTCACTTTAACAGTGGTTCATTTAACTTAAAAGAGAACAATAGTGCTTATGGTCAATGTTAAAAACAAGGGTAAACTTAGCTAAAACCAATCATGGTTTCTGTAGGTATAATGTAAAATTAAAGCTACGATAAAACCTAACCTATAAAAAAGTAAAAAAGATTGACGCTACAACAGAGGGGAGGTTTACAACGAGGGGCAGAAGTTTCACATTGAAACTATTGCTTAGAGCACCCCGGATTGTGGGAGACGCGGGTTCGAATCCTGCCTGATTTCATCAAGGTCCTAAATTCGATTTTTTCTAGTTTTCTAACTTTCAACATAGTGTAGTTTAACTATATCGATGGCAGTTAATTACTAATGTTTCAAAAATCGAAAACATCGCGGCATCCGTAATCAGAACTGCATCAGTTTAAACCAACTTAAAGCTCCAAATGAATAAAAAAAATGTATCGTTTCCATTGAGGGCCATTAGCGCAGACAAGTACTGGACAGGGGCCTTAATACGTGTAGTTTAACTATATCGATGGCAGTTAATTACTAATGTTCAAAAATCGAAAACATCGAGGCATCCGTAATCAGAACTGCATCAGTTTAAACCAACTTAAAGCTCCAAATGAATAAAAAAATGTATCGGTTCCATTGAGGGCCATTAGGGCAGACAAGTACTGGACAGGGGCCATAATACGTTTAGTTTAACTATATCGATGGCAGTTAATTACTAATGTTCAAAAATCGAAAACATCGAGGCATCCGTAATCAGAACTGCATCAGTTTAAACCAACTTGAAGCTCCAAATGAATAAAAAAATGTATCTGTTCCATTGAGGGCCATTGGGCAGACAAGTACTGAACAGGGGCCATAATACGATCTCTTATAGTCAGACAGGTTTATTCCCTAAGCGAGCAATTTCGTCAGTAAATATCTGGACTAGAGGATGCATTATTGACAGTAACCGCTGACTGGCGGGAAATGAAAGTTCATATTACAAAATCGCTCGCTACGCTCAGTTTAGGGAATTAACTTGTCGAGCTATAAGAGATCGTAATACGGCCCCTGGAGACCTTTTAAAGGCAACCGCAGCGTGAGATATCAACCCAAAAGGTAGGTACGGAGGTCAACAGTATGTCTACCATGACTGGCCTGTTGGCGCAATGGCAGCGATCCTTCCTTTAGCGTCGAGGGTCGTGGGTTCGATCCCCACCCATGTCAAAGATTAATGTAACGAACGTTTCGTAGTCCAAGTCAAAGTCAAAATTTTTATTTACGAGAATACATGTCAAAAAGGTCTTCAAATATAGCATAAATTGTTCGATAAACTAGCTGGTTTTAACATAATTTTGAACAAAACTGTATATTCCTAAACATTTTTCTAATAGCCATATCGTTAATTTTTTCTTAAATACATTAGATTTTAATATTTTCAATTCGTTAGACAAGTTTAGAAATGCACATGTATATATATTATTTTTATATAGGATTTGTGTTTGTTGTGAGTCTGGGTGTTTTATTTGTTCATTATCTATTTAAGTATGTATTTAGAAATATGTATGTTTATCAGTCTCTAACACCCCTAGTACAAGCTCGGCTTAGTTTGGGGTCAGATGATCTTGGTGTAAATTGTCCCAGATATTTATTTACCATGAGTTTACACCAATGACAGTAAACCACGTTGACGTTTTTGTATGGGATTTCAGTACAGGGTGTGATTGTGATTCAAAATAGAACCAAACATGGCATACAAAGGTCATTGGGCGTAATGGGTCTCGGTTTGTGAAAAATTGCGTACAAAAACCAAAATAGATTTTTCACTTCTCATGCTCTACAAGTACGCCAATATAGTCCTACGAAGCAGGCCTTAAGTGACTACTTTAGCCCATATGGAGTAAAAAGTAATTAGTTTTTTAATTTCCTTCATGTGACACAGACAAACTCAAACAGCCAGTAAATATAATAATAATATCTGTGGAGTGTGGACCGACCATCTTCATTGCGAAAATGTTGAGAGTTTTAGTTCAATGGTTTGTCCGCAAAGAAGGTGGCGCTAAGAATAAAAAAAGACCGCATAAATTTCAGAATTTTTGTCGAGTGTAATTTGTTCGGTTTTAAATAAATTTATTAAGATTGTCCTGTGACAGTGAAGAGTTTGACGTCGAGCAAAGAGCAAAGGACATAATAGATAATCTGTTGCCGCCAAAATCGCAGAAAATTTACCTAAAAACTTACGCAAGTTGTACGGACTGGAGGAATAAGAAACATTTTTTTATTATTATGTAATATTTATTAAATGTTTTTGTACTAAATTGACTATTTTCTCGCACTCAAAGTGAAAAGTACAGTTTGCACCTCGAGACTAAACGCCAACTTAATATACCCTCGGTTTCATTGAGACCTCTGGTATATTATGGCTTCGTTTATTCCCTCGATATAAAATATACTATTACATAACAGAACATACTATCACGACTTTATCCCAAACGTGGTAGTCAAAGGCAAGTGAACGGAACACTCAGAAGCCCACTTTTCTCCAATGGTATTAGAATCCAACGTGGTAGGTGGTGAGGTGAGCCTTCCGCCGCTGACCGGATTGATTTGGTTTTTATCTATGTTTTCCATCACCGGAGAGTTAGTCGGAAATTAAACAATGAACACAAAGATTTTGGTTCTGGCCAGATTTGAACTCGGGACCACACGGTCCACGATCCGAGTTGGAGTGCTTAACTACTAGACTTTAATAATAATATAAAAAAAAAACAGGCAATTTACACCAAGATCCATCTAACCCCAAACTGAGCCGAGCTTGTACTTTAAGGGTGTCCGAGACTGATAAACATACCTAAATATTTCTAAATACATACATAAATAGATAACAACACCCAGACACACAACAAAACACAAATGTTCGTCACATGAATGTTTGGCATAGGTGGGGATCGATCCCACGACCTTTGGTGCTAAAGGCAGGATCGCTGCCATTGCACCAACAGGCCAGTCGAATTATTAAGTTATACTCGAGTTTTAATTTCATGTACATACTTTTTGTTTTTACTACGGTAATAAAAATTAACAGGTCAATAAAAAATAGATATTTATGGGAGATATCTTGGGGCAGACATCAAGAACAAATAGATTCACCGGCGGCATTTTTAGATGATATAATTGTACCTATAGACATTCCAGAAGTTTATTGTTATTTAAAAACATATTTGACAATTACACAAACAAAAACAAACTTATTACTCCAAGTCTTAGGCTACATAAGGTAGGAAATTCTTTTGTGGGTCAATCTGTAAAGTACTTTAACAAAATACCTCAAAGTCTTGTTGATCTACCTCTTCACAAGTTCAAGTCTACAATTAAAACAAAGTTGATAAAACAAGGTTATTATAACGTGGAGGATTACTTGAACGACAAGAATTTGTGGTCATAGTAGGAATAATCTGCTCCTCTGCTCAAATAATGTATTTTTATTGTTCTTTTGACTGTACTCTGAATTATTTGTTGTAAAACAAAACAAAGTTCAAAAGAGTAACTATCGAGTTTCTTGCCGGAGTCTTCTCGATAAGAAGCAACTTCCGAACCGGTGGTAGATTCGCATTATGTTTATTTAGTATATGTACTATTATTGTATTATTTTATTTACGTCTATTATCGTTTATATTTTTTTTTTGTGAATTTTGACATTTCATAAGTGCTTCTTTGTGAAAGCTTCAGTGAATAAATGTTTTTTTTTTTTACTTTGAAAAAACATTTAAATTTTTTAACACCCACATTAATGCATACTATAGTAAACTAGAGACAATTATCTGTCTAATCCACCCTATTGCCCAATGACCTTTCTGAACGCAACGATCGCCGTTCACGTCACGGAACCAATCGTAGAAATACAGGTCAGGGTTTACGAAGCTATTGCAAAATGGGTCTTATGTCAGCAGCATTATGTAAGGCGCTTGATGTGATTTCGCGTGTACGACCTGATAAAGGTAGCAATAATCAGATGAAACCTGCAAATCTGGTTTAGAAACCTATGGGGGAGGTCTATTCTAAGCAAATAGCCGAGCATCAACTGAGAATGATGAGGGGCTCGGTCTGGTTAAGGATTCAATGTTATAAGTATTACAGCCATAACATTATTACTATGAGTAGATGAACTCTATTAATACTGAGCTTCTCCCTATAACGGCCTGCGCAGACGACGAATACGTCGTCGTCGTCGTGTTGGATAATAATCCGCAGCGTACTTTTTCCTCCGTCAAAATAGATCCCTTACAAACTGTATCGAGCATCACACACGACCGACTAAAAAAATTCGCCGAAACACCGCGGACGCATGCGGAGCGTAGCGGATTAAAGTGCGCGGGCCCGGTATTCTCTTTTAAAACGTCTTTGTTTTTGCTTTACCTTCATCTAAGTTACAGCACAACATAATCTCAGAATATTTGAATACTCTCGTACAACAAATGATCGCACACCGTATGCGTTGAGTCTGCGGAGAATTTTGTATTCGCGGAGCGTATTTATGTATTCGCGGAGCGTACGTACTAATTTTGTATTCGCGGAGCGTACTTTTGTATTCGCGGAGCGTACTTTATTCTCCGCGTACGTCGTCTTCTCAGGCCTTAAAATACCGATAGTACTAGACTCCGAAACATAGTATTACTTTATTTATTACAAACTATCTATTATTTAGAACTAGTGCACTTCTTAGTCTTTTGGAGGTCAGGATGACTATTTCTGTTTGGGTTAAAAAATCGAACACTATTTTTCTACCATCGATTTAACTCTTAAAATGGGCAACTGTCAATATGTGTAAGTACCTATGCGTTGCATAACCCATGACATGGCTTTCAACACATAAACATTGTGTAAAAACTTCAAGAGGTAAAATAAACCCAATGTTTTCGCCATTGTGGTATATTTCGTGGTTATGTTAAAACGTGTAGCATATTTCGTAAATCTCTACAACTCAGTCTACGATCGTGTGAGATCATCATTCTATGTAACTACGATTTTGGTTAGGACAGCAGATTAAACAACAGGTTAGAATTTATAGCATTCTCATTTTAATTTTTTTTGAACAATCGTAAAACTGAAAAACAACAAAATCATTTTATCACTTTTCAAATAACGTTTACAATTGCTATGACAAATCATGTGTATAAAACACTATAACATTACTGTGTAAGGACAAAAAAATATGCTTTAAGCATACAGTAACAACTTAAATAAATGCTGAATATACATAAATTACTACTAAAAAACAAGTACACACATTATCGCAGCGAAATATTTGGTAAACTTATAAAATAATTCGATTTGGTCAAAATTTAGAAAAAAATAACCTAATTAAGAACTTCGTACATATTTTGTACTATTAAAACTGGCATGATTTATTGAGAACTTACACCTAAATAATATTTATTAACTACCTTATTATCTGATAACTATTTAATAACAAAAAAATCATAACAAATAACGGAATTGAACGAAATGCTTCGAAACATTTAATTCGTAAGTATATTACGCTAAAAGAAGCATACTAATAAATTAGTGCTAAAACTTTAATCTGATTAGATTAATCCCTAAACGTGAGTCAATTCAAATTATTTATAATCAGCACACACGAATTTAGATTTACATTTGTTTGTAATTTCAAATTTAATTTTAGATGCATATCTTTCCAATGAAGCCAAAAATAAATAGTCACAGGAATAACATAAAGAAAAACTGTATTTTAATTGTAACAAAAGCACTTTTTGATATACTTGTTATTTTAAGTAACAGAGCAGTAATTTAAAAGTTGAATTATTAGCGTTGAAAGCTATTTATCTATTCTTTATTGCGCATTTACAAAAAATAGGTACAATTGGCGGACTTAATGGCTAGAGGCATTCTCTACCAGTCAACCGCAATGGTATAACAGATAACATACGAATTTTGGGCTGTGCAACGTATAGAAATTGGTGCAAGAAAAGACACACAGCACATTTGAAATTGAAACTAATACTGAAAAAATTACTAATACTCAAATTAACTATACCTAAGCTATGTGTTTATTTGCTACACATATTTTTAATTTAACTTTTGGCGACCCTAGTAAGTAGGGGTAATCAGTTATTTATGTTTGTATAATTAAACTTTGAGGTAAAGCTGACTGACACATTAAAGAGTGCGCGGGATTTCCACTCCCCTTCCCACCAGCCCGCGCTCGCACTCCACGTGCAGGTTCGCGGGGGAAGGGGAAATCAATCCCGCGTGCGTGATAAATCCCGCACCTAGTTAAAACACCCTATAGCTATAGTTTACAAGTTTCCAAAACGCAATGAAAAATTGCATATTTTATTCCTTTTGGCAAATAAGCATTTTAACGCTTGAATGAAACTGCTACTAATTTGCCTAAAAATGAAAGCTTTAGGATAATCGTGACATGACAGATCACATTACACTATATTGGATTTACAAAATTCAGTGGTCAAAATCGTTAGGTTGGTAGCACTGAATTTCACCTGCCTGCTAACTTCCTCACTACTCCGCTCATACCCGACAGCGCGTCAGCGGAGTAGTGAGGAAGTATGCGGGGCGGGTGAAATTCAATGCTACCTAACGATTTTGACAACTCAAGGTGCACAGTTATAAAAACCGGGTTATAAAATCAAACACAAGCGCGGCGGACCTGCGCGCCTAGGAACCTCATACCTCAGTGATACATTTTCCTTGTTATTTTTTGGTTAGATATTTTTTTTCAAGTGTTGATAATACTGGATTGTATAATGTCGCAGCTGACGACGCATACAAGGATATCTCATTTCAAATATTTTTTCAGTAGAGCCAAAAATATTTTTTTGTCATCATGACTCCTTCCACTGCTGTTTGAGATAAGCCTCATGAGAGTTATGTGAAAAACAGCTTGAAACGCCTTTTTATGAGGATACAAAAAATGAAGAGAAGGACATTTTGGTATATTTAACTCATTTAAGAGGACACAGCACGGGCGAGAGGATTGTAATATAGGTATTGGTAAAATCTATTGCTGTCTGTTGCTAACCTCGAGCGCCCCGCAGAATGCGATAGATACAACTGCAACTAGGACCGAAATTACCAATTAAAAGTACACAAAATCGACGTTTTGTAGTCCCCTGATCTCTTGCGAAAACTTGACCAATTGAATAAACTTAGAAAAAGGCTTTACCCGGGCTCCTATGTTTTCCTTTTTTTATAATTATAATCTAGTCAAATTAATTTTCTGAGTGTTTGAACACAATGTGACCAATTTTTAAGACTTTCGAAGGCTCATATCTCTTTTTATAATTAATTTATTTAAAAATGGAAAACATAGGGACACGCTAAAGTAGTGACCAAAGGTTTTTTGGAAAAAAAAAATCCTTTACTATACTATTTTCATTTTATGATTATATGCCTGACAGTTCTCATTGTTCCGTGTCACGCATACTATTTCAAACTAAATAAAAAGAAACTGGCAAAAGAAAATGTTATAAACTATCACATTGTTATTATGCTTGTTAAAAAACTATGCCCTTTCGAATCTTATCAAGTTAATTATTGTTATTATTATTATTTAACTGTTATTAAATGAAGACTGAAATTAAATGAAATTAATATATCTTTGCTGCGCCTGATCCGTGAAAAGGAACGCCATTAAATAGTGTATTGACACTACTGAATCGATGAATAGGTAGGACCATTTTGTAATCACGTCATTCGCATCAGTTCGAGTGCGTCTGCTTTGTGTGCTATTATTAAACTATTATTTTAGAGATACCGCGTTTTATTCTATAACTTATCAGTCATAACTCGTTTATTAAGAATTTATCTAAAAATTAAAAATCGGTAAATCCGATTCCATTTCCTTTGCCAATTCGATTAAATTTCATTCGTTACATCACTATAATTGACAATTATGAACTGTCAGGCATATCATCATACGGCGAAAGTAGATTAGTTTTATCCAGTGAGGAAGCGCCGTTTTTCCATACGTTTCTATGGAAAAACGGTGCTTCTGTATCCTCTCAAGACTTTCAATGAGATCCGCCTGTATGTATCGTCAGCAGTGATATTATAAACTAGTCAAAAATTTTGAAAAACCACATGGTAGTTTTTAGTACTGACTAAAAACTACCATCACTGACTGATGAACTGACAAAGACGACAATAAGCAGTTTTCGTATGGAATCATAATTATAATATTTAGAACTAAATATAATCACAGTCAAATTATTATGAAATCATAAACCTACATCTAACTAAAACTACTCTCACTAAAATTTTAACAAGTCATACAATTTAACTACAACCATTGACTACTTTGGGAATAACTTCGTTACTCACGCGAATTTTCTTCTTCATCTGCTCAGTATTTTTCTCTTGAATCTCAATTTTTATCTCTGTAATCTTCTTCTGTTCAGAATATAACTTGTACTGTTTGATTATGTGGTCCTTATACATTTCGAACGTATTTGAGACTATGTGGCGACGAGCGTGCAGGAACATTTGGTCGAAGTGGTGAAGGTTGTGTCTGGGAACAGAATATGTAATAAGTTTCCTCAGCTCTTTATTTACAGAGGGAATTTGTTCAACCACAAAAACTAGGCGAATTGCAGGAGATGGGGGAAAACCATATTATGTCAGATTGCTGTAGAAGACGGCAGGGTCTCAGTAGGGCTCTAGCACGAAGCCTTGCACCTACGTTTTCGTATCGTTTACGTTATGACATACCAAATTAAGTAAGTAAAGTAATTAGCCCATATACTATCCCACTGCTGGGCAAAGGCCTTCATCATTGAAATCAAGTCATCGCTACAATTGTTGGGTATTGGCCTAATCACCACGCGTGCCAAATGCGGGTTGGCGATCACAAACCCGGGCTATGTTTCCGAGCTCTGAAGCCACTCGGCCACAGAGGCCAAAATAAGTGGACATGTTAAATACTCATCCTAATTCATTTGACATGTCAACATAATTTATCAGTTAGTACGTAAACGAGATGAATTCGTAGCTGTCAATGGTTCGGGCTAGCTCCTCTCTCTCTCTGATTAGGTTGGTGTGTCGCTAATCGCTATGACTCAGGGCAACGAAATTGATGACGCGATAAATCTCAATATTATCCCTTTTATAGAACCCGTCGAAACAGCTAAAAATAATGTTGGCCATTCCTGGCCAACATTCGCAGGACGCGCATTTGGGATCAAACTTGTGGTATGAATGTTTCTTTCCGCGCGCGGAATCATCTCTGCCACTGTCGTCTAGCGATTTTACTGGAATATGTATAAAGCTGATGAAACCCGCCATTGTTGTACGGTATATTGTGCTCCTTCTACCTAGCTTCTTCAGCTAAGCTTCATAAAAAAATCTTCTATTATGATAGTCCCTAATTTTTGATGTGATCTTGTTGTGATAGCTTAGTCCTCCTAAGCGCTGGTTAAGGCAGTTTGCTTGCTTAGTGATTTGTAAAACTAGACAAATTTCATTTATAACCATTCCTCAACTCACCATTACTCGCATTTCCTCAATTTTGAGGCCCAGTTACACTTTGCTTAGTAATTAGTGTGGACAGCGATAGATTAGTGCGTTTGAATAGAACACGCTTCTAAATACTTCACGACGCAGGTTGCTATTCAATCGCACTAATCAATCGCTGTCTACACGTGTTTTCTCCTAATCCTATGCACCTGCACTGATCACCTGCACTAACTGCCTTTAGGAGTCATAGTAGACACCTAATGTACCAGCACAGGAGTATTTCAAAGGATTTATTGTTCTACTTACATGCTCAACAACACAGACGAGAGCATTTCTCGCGTGTTCAAAAGATGACGAATGTACGCTCTAGTGTGTTTTTTGCAAGCTAGGCACTCGCATCCAGACAGAATTGGCCTAAAATCGTCCTTGTATCTGAAATATAAATGAAACAGACTTATTAAAAGCACACTTGATTTTTAGTCTTGAGTAGCAAGTTTTTTGAATGGTATATGACGTGATCGTGTCGTGGGTTTATCAGAAATATTACAAAAAAACCCAGAAAAACGTAGGTGGCTAATTTATTTGCGCCTTAATGGATAATTGGCGTCAACCATACCTGGTTTTCATAACGGTGAGTTGTATGTAATGGCTTTAAGGCCATAAAATATGCTTGGGTTAAACAAAAACATGCATTCTACTTACAAACAACTATTTGTTTGTGCAAAAGAGTAACTATCGAGTTTCTTGCCGGAGTCTTCTCGATAAGAAGCAACTTCCGAACCGGTGGTAGATTCGCATTATGTTAATTTAGAATATGTACTATTATTGTATCATTTTATTTACGTCTATTATCGTTTATATATTTTTTTTGTGAATTTTGACATTTCATAAGTGCTTCTTTGTAAAAGCTTAAGTGAATAAATGATTTTTTACTTTTACTTTTACTTTTTGAGAATTCTATTAGCACGAAAAAAATAAATTTATTTACCTCTCATCATTCAGATCTAATAAACACATTTCTTCACTAATTTCATTAACATCAAATTTTAACGCTAATGCATGCCCTACATTTGTTATTTTAGTAGGATAACTTCCATCAAAGATATCCCAACCATGCTGTATCGCCGTCATCACTACTTCAGGGTTCCAGCAACCTTCTACAAATCGTACTAGATCATTTGGGATGGATTCCTGAAATTATAATTACTTGTTAGATTTGAAGATGAACAACAATTTACAAGTTTATTTTCAAAAGTTTTCTTTTTTTGTTAAACATTGGGTATCAATAAGACATTATTGAAAGCAATGCTAGAGGCAAGTGGAAATATGAAAATAAATAAATGAGAGAACATTGTAGTCAAAAGCATTAATCTCTAAATGTTTTCGAGGCTTCAAAAATATCCAAGCAAAACATTAGCCGCAAATATCTATTGAGAGTTTGTTCAGACTTTTTGTTGACTTGTATAGATATTTTTGGCGAATGTTTTGTTAAATTTCTATTCAGAAATCTATAATAACATGGCGATTACCCCAACATATCTGAAAACTTCCTCCAGCTTGCCTATAGGCACTTTCAATGACTCTTCAGTACCATCTGTTATGCCTGCTAATGATACACCACTTAGTTTTTCTTTGTGTACAAGTATCCGTTTAATGCAGTCATTGCATCTATTACTATGCCCGGTACCAGCTATCACACCTGAAAAAAAATGAGGAAGACAATTTGAAACAGAACGAACATGAATTACTTAATGAGAGTAGAAGAACAACAGTATGTAAGTATATCAGAATTGTAGCAAGTAGAAGGATTGTGTCAAGGTGTCAGAAAAGGCGCGACTGTTTAGGCGGGGGTGTTTGTGCCGACGCTTATGTACGGAAGTGAGAGTTGGGTATGGCAAAAGAAGGATAAAAGTAGGATAAATGCAGTGGAAAAGAGAGCATTGCGAAGTTTGGCAGGAGTGACATTGAGTGATAAAGTCAGGAATAGCATAATAAGAGAGTGATATGGTGTGAAAGAGGATGTTGTCACAAAAATTGAGATGGGAATGCTAAGATGGTTTGGGCATATGTAAAGGACGGATGAAAGGCGATTAACGAAACCAATTTACAAGGCGAGGGTGTATGGAGCTGTTGAAAGGGGAAGGCCTAGCTAGACGGACGTACTTAGGACAAGTCCAAGACGTGCTCAGAAAAGGTCAGGTCAGGAGTACCTATAATCGGCGAGCATGTATGAAAGGATTAATGAGAGTGGAAGAAGCGCAAGGTGTCAGGACCGTAGCAAGTGGAAAGATGTGGTCTCTGCCTACCCCGTTGGGAAAAAGGCGTGATGGTATGTATGTATGTACGTAGAAGGATTAGGGATTTTAGTTTCAATCTGACTACAGGCCAGTTTGCTTTTTGAGAAAAAAAGTCATCTAAATGTTGATGCATTTGTGTCACATAAACAATCTGCGATCAGCAAAACTACTGAGGCTCAAGATGCATCAAGTTAGCACTTGCAGTTTGCGTCCTGCCCACAAATCACATCTTTAGTCTCTGTCTAGGCCATGCTCGTATGCATGTGTCTGTTTGATCAATGAAACCAGCACTACATACTATCCCTTCACTGGATGAAGAGTGAAGACTGCCATCATGTTTAATAGTTGCATATAACAATCACTTCAGGTCTGGTTTACAGGCTGTGTTGGTAGTCAACAGCAGACGTAAATGATGACTGAACAAACTTCCAATTTGTTTTTATGCATGAAAACTTCGTAAAAAGTTATCATAAGCAGCATATTTCCATTATATTAAAATTGAAATATCTTATGTATATTCTTAGTTAATAAGCTTTATAGTTTTTGTAAAATGATCAATTTTGGGAGCGTTAAAGTATCACTTACCTACTTCTGGTATTGACTATACTAAGCCTTTGTAGTTTTACACTGCCTGATATTCAATATTTATAATTAAAAATAACATCATGTTGCTACTCACCAACAAGAGCACTGTATTGCAAAGCCTTTGAGGCCTTAAATCGATCCACACATTTATCTAAAAAGCTACATGTCCTCTCAACAGCTTTCAAATTTCTCTTGTAGCCATCAGCCAGGGTGGTGCGGCCATCTGCAATTGCTAAAAATATGTCTGGTTTGAAAAGTTCCATCAAATCCATATATCTGAAAATCAATATCCTTTTTTAACTGACTTCAAGTGAAGAAAATGAACTGTGAATATACAAATGAACTTTTCTAACAATTAGAAAACTAATTATTACAAAATATTATTAAAATTGACACAAGCCTAAATTAGCAGAAAATTAAAGACTGATAAAAGATGTAGGTATAACTTTAAATAAGAAAGGCGGACCCTGGGACCCCACACACCAGTATGGGTTCACAACCGGGATAGATAGCACGGATGATGATGATGATGAAATTAAGTAGGTATAACTGCATATAATTTAAGTAAATAAGGACATTACTCAAGGTCATTCAGCTACTTGTAAGCCACTGCACCAGAAGCGGTAAATTGTACTGTTGTTTCTATTGTGTCTACTATATTGACTGACAACTTGATAAGAAGGTTATGTTGACTAATTCTAATAAAAATGTGTTTTTGCTTTGTTATTTTATGAAATTAAACACACAGTTTTTCATTAAACACTTGAAGACTGAATGCATACCGATCAGGTGTTATCATTTTCTTCCCATTTTTAGTCCACAGTGGTACTAAATTCCCTTCAAAATGTCCGGATGGTGTTTCTTCATTTACATTATGTAATGTTGCACAAGTTATATGCTCTGAAAGTCCTGCAAACTTTGCCACACCTTCACCCTGAGCCCTTATGCCAGACTCCAGTTGTGCAGCATTGGATAGTGGTACCCAAAGCAGTTGGGGACTGGTAAACACCTTAGATAATACCTCGGCTGTCATATGAAGAACACTTCCACTCTGTAATATAAAAAGTTTAAGATTAGAACTGGGAAATCAGAATCAGATAATTTATTGCTTATAAACTGTGTCAGTACAGAAGCAGGGATGACATTGCAGAGGTGAACGTTACAACAGTTTACCCATATCGGGTATGCAATAATGAAACATAAAAAACTAATAAAACTAATGTTTCACATTAAAATATTCATTTAAATTTTATTATAAAAAACATTTTTTATTAACAATTTTTTTTAGTTTAATGTAAATTTTGGCAATTCCATTGATTTTATCTCAGATGGCAAATGATTGAATATTTAAATGACTGAGCAGAAAGTGCTCTTAAAATACATGTAATTATTCATTTGAGGTATACACAAATTGTGTTTATTATTATTGCGTATAGGACGTGTACTTGTGTTACATTTGGTCTGAAAAAAGTGGCTATTCTTTATTTAACTTATAATAGGTCCAAAATTAGCAAAAACACATAATCAGAACGCCATCAGGAAAGTAATTTTAGAAGCTGACTCAGGAGTAAAATTCAATAGTAAATCATTAGATCATGACGTGTAGAAAGATAGGGAACACTACACTTTGATATGAGATCAGTGGATCTTGTATGATCTACCATAACAAGAACTTTTACTTTTGTGTGAAATTTGATAGGATTGTTTTATGAATCTAAATAGGAAAATCAATGATAAGTACTCATACCTCTAATTCTCGAATGTTTGGTACCAAAAACCAAGCCCAGCCGACCAGGCTATAAAATAACAAATTCCTCCGTTTAAATTTAATAATCTAAAAGAGATATTTAGAAGCTAACCTGAGTTAAAAGAGCGGCAGCAGGAGTTTCTATCGTACTCGAAGATTTTACAAATCCAGACAGACAACCCACACGTTCACTACCACAGCCCGTATGCTTTACAACAAAACGCATTTTAACGTAAGTTTTACTAGGATTAATAAATAACTATTTACAAACAGACGGAAGCAGCCTACACCCAGCACTGCTTTAGATTATTATTATAAACATAACCTCCCTCCCTCACTCCTCAACTCAAATCAACCACAGATTACAGAAAAAGAAAATCGGTTCATATAATATGGCCACAGATAAATCAACGGGTGCAAAGTAAAGAGAGTTATCCGCAAAATAGCAACTTTACAGGAGAGCGAAAAAACCGAAAAAGTTGTATTTTTTTGTAATATATTAACCGATTCTTCTGAAAACTGTATCATTACATATTCATACTGTTATTCACTTGTATGTTCTGTTGGTTATACTAATTTCTACGTCTTATGCGTCGCAGTAAAAATAAAACCGATTGAGCCAAGTACTATTTTATCATGAATGACTACTTTATTGATTTAAATGAATAGAATACCTACTATAGAACTAGAAGATATAGAAGATTAAGATTATTTTATAATATTATATAAATACTATTTTTTGCCTTTTTATTATACAAAAGTTTATCAAGTTTTATCCTGAAGATTTTTATTTCTCTTCGATTTCCTGTGCCTAGCCATTCCCAAAGAATCACACAAGATCTACATTAAGATTTATCATAAGGCGACCGTGATGGTAGAGCGGCTGCTTTTGGAAAGGAAGCTTTTAGGGCGTCGGTTTACAATTAGCGCAAAGAAGTTGGAGACCCTGGTAGTGCAAAAAGGGGATCTTATCAACATAAAGGCTGATTTTACAAAGTTAAGTCAGACTTTCAAAGATTTGAGGGTTCTGTAAAACCGAATTTTCAGCAGATTCAGAAACGCAGGACGAAGAGAGATTAGAGGCTGAATCAGACGCGGCTGACGTGTACGACTCCCAATGGCACATGCTGAGCCAAAAGGTACACGATCTGTCACTTCAAGAGCCAAGAAGTTAATTCTCAGGGAAAACAGTTAAACAAGCAGGCAGTTATTTTGAGGGTTCCGCACACGTTAATAGAAATTTGCGTTTGCCAAAATTAGATCTGCAGGCTTTTGATGGCAAAAAAGATAAGTAGCTGGCCTTTTCGGCTCAGTTTAAGAAAATTGATGCAGACGTAATGAAGACAAGTTTCAATATCTTCTCCAGAGTATGGAGCACGGCAGTAACGCCCGGTAACTTGTGATGAGCTATCCTCCTTCATCTGATAATTATTCAAGAGTCTTAGAGCAGCTAAGAGAAAGATTTTATGATTAATTAATTGAATATTATGTCCGACAGTTGTTACGGGTATACTAGAACAAAATAATAAGGCTTTGAAAGTATCCGCTAGAGCGCTGTATGACAAATTGATGACACAAATTCTAGCTATGGAATCACTTGACTTAACGCAAGATAGGTATGCTTCTTTGCTATATCCGATGGTTGAGTCAGTGCTCCCAGAGGACATACTCAGAGCTTGGAATAGGTCACGGAAGTCTGGCGATGAACCAAACCAGCTGTCAAAATTACTCAAATTCGTAGTTAGTAGAGTCTGAGGAAAGAATCAGCTTGGCACGTACAGGATTTTCTCAAACAGAACCATCTACCCCATGAAGGTAGGCTTAGTGGGTCCGGAACCCAGGCTGCTGATAGCACACAACATCACCAAGGGAGTAATCAAAAGAAAAACCACAGAAGCAACAAATAGACGATGGGAGGCAGCAACAGGTATGCGACAGTCCAAAATGTTAATCAGTGCCATGAACATGAAAAAGACAGGTCAACTACTGAAGCTATCAAGGAACAGTGTACGTATGGTCATAGAAATCGCCACAAGACACTCTAGACTTAACAGGCACCTAACAGTAATGGGCATCAAAGACGACCCCACATGCCCGGAGTGCGTGGACAGCGAGGAAACGAGAAAGATTCTGCAGAGCAACAGGAAGATTCAACGGGATGCCGTGAAAATGGGACAACCTAAAGAGCCCCTGCAAGGGGGGCCCGGGGAAATGGGTGAAATGGCCCACAACAAACAGACCGATCACCCGGCCCACTGCCAGCGTCCCCAGTTGAAATAATAAAAATCTACCCCATCGGCAAGTGTTTAGCAAACACAAGAGATGGAAGCAAAAATATAGCTGTTACCACAATAGAACGAGTCTGCTTATGGTGCGAAAAAAGTGGTCATTCGAGTTCAGGGTGTAATACAGCGATAACGATGACTTTAGAAAAAGAAGAATTTATTATGAAAAAGAATGCATGCTTTATTTGTTTGAAACCGCATCACAATGCTAATAGGTGCAGGAAATATCCGAAATGTATATTCTGTGGTGGCCGTCATTACACACATATGTGCAATAATATGGTAAAGATTACTCCGGACACTGTGATAAGCAAACCAGCTCCCAGAGATGAAGCTATCACTGACCAGTCTTCTTCCATCTCCACGAATACGGTTTTGCTACCTACTGTCAAACTTAATGCTAGGATAAACAACAAGAAATTTTCTGTTATAGCACTTCTAGAGTCTGGTGCGCAACGGACGTTTGTCAAAAAAAGTCTTATGGGGAGAAACAAGATGGTTCCGACTGGCAAACAAGAGATAACCCACGTTCTCTTCGGCGGAGTGGTGACAAAGAAAGAGACACATAAGAGCTCTTACTTGAAAGTTTAGATGGCAAAAACCAGACCAAAATTGAAACATTGGACCAAAGAGAACTTTGTGAATTCGTACCCATTGTAAGAAACAGAAGGATACTTAGCTCCAAAGGACAACGGTATATTACAGATTGTACGAAGATTTAACAGAAGTATCTTTATTAATCGGTTCTGATTTTTTAGGTTCCATTTTGACGGGGCGATCAGTACACGTGGACGATAATCTGATAGCAGTTGAGACTAAGATGGTCTGGAGCATTCAGGGGCTGGTTGTAAGTGAGCCTTACTTGGAAAATCCTGTAAGTACATTACACGCCCTAAATTTTCTAATTTCCACAGATCGTCGACATCGAATGAACAAAATAATGATTTTGTTTATTCGATGTTGACGATCTGTGGAAATTAGAAAATTTAGGCATTCGAGATGAGTCAGAAGTTAAGAGGCAGAAAGAGGTAGAGTCAGAAGTGTTATATTTTTTTGAAAGTACTGTTCATATTAATGATGAAGGCCGTTATCAGGTAAAGTTACCGTAAAAAGATACAGTCGTTGACTTACCCACCAATTATAATGTTGCGCTAAGGCGATTAAAAGCAGGCACGTCAAAGTTAGAAAAGTTAGGAATTTTAAACGACTGTAACGAGGTCTATAGGGAGTGGCAAGATAGTGGCATAATTGAGGTAGTTGAGCAGGATGATGAAAACGTAGGCCATTATTTACCACATCATGTCGTTTAAGAGTCAAGTGCGACAACAAAACTTCGCCCAGTTTTTGACGCATCAGCGTCAACTAAAAATAATCTTACCTTAAATGCATGTCTATAGAAGGGAGTGAATTTGATTGAGCTGATTTCGCGTTTACTTAGGAGCTTTAGGAAAGGTGCTATAGGAATAACTGCAGACATAAACAAGGCTTTCCTTCAAATCTCTATACAGCCAGAGGAGAGAGATTATTTTAAATTTTTATGGTGGGCAGATATTAATAATCAAGATGAAGGTTTGAAAACGTTAAGGCATTGTAGAGAAGTGTTCGGGGTAACAACCAGTCCTTTCCTTTTGTCTGCAACGATATTGCACCATCTTAAGCAGTTTAAAGGTGAAACTGCAGACAGATTGAAAAATTGCTTTTATGTAGACAATTGTGTTTTAAACGTCGACTGCGAACAAGAGATGAACAGATTTATTGATGAAACCAAACAGATTATGAACCAGGGTATAATTTGAGCTCAGGTGTTGGCTGACGGGTCCTGTTGTAACACCAGATGAGACTACTAAAATGCAAGAGACCTCCATTTTATTTATTTTATTCTGTAAATTGCTAAAATTTGATAGTTTTTCTCCTAAATATACAAAGAGGTTATTGCTTTCCTTATGTCAAAGCACTTTTGATCCCATAAGATTTACATGTCCAACCACTTTAATTCCTAAGATACTTAAGCAACAGTGTTGGGACAAGAAAATGGACTAGGATGCCGAACTGCCTCGAAATTTTGGTAAAGTGTTTAAAGATTGGTTAAACAAACTTAACTATTTGAGGGAATGCCGTATACCTCGCCGTATCAGTTTAAACATTCTGAAGTCGAGTAACAATACATTACATATTTTTTGTGATGCAAGTCAAGTGGCTTACTCTAGTTGTATTTTTCTAAAATCGGAGCTTTAACGGCGTTGTATCTGTCCAGTTAATATTAGCAAAGACTAGAGTTGTGCCATTGAAACCATTCCGCGACTAGAGTTGATTGCAGCAGTACTAGGAACAAGATTGGCAGCTGAAGTTAAGACAGGGCTAGACATTGCTTGCAAAGAATATTGTTGGACAGACTCAAAGTATAGTTCTCGCTTGGATAACGAGGCAGCATGGTTTGAACGTTTTTGTACATAATCGGGTAAAAGAAATAATCAATAGGACTGAGGTTGATGATTGGAGGCATGTACCTACCTGGCTGCATAAACCTCGCTAATCTGGCTACACGTGGTTGTGATGCACGTCAGCTTAGGGAAAGTCGTTAGTAGGAAGGCCCTTCATGGCTTAGGCCATCACATTGGCTTAACTCTAAACCTGAACCTAATGAAGAAGTGGATAACAAAGAGCTAAGAAAATCATTATTCACAACACATATAGTTGACAGGTTTTCACAGAGACTGTTACATTTTGGCAAATATTCAAAGATTGTTCGAGTAGTTCATCATCATCATCATCATCCGTGCGGTCTATCCCGGTTGTGAACCTACACTAGTGTGTGGGGTCCCAGGGTCCGCCTTTCTTATTTTCTTAGCCCACTTCGCGCGGTCTTGTGCATCCTCAGTGGTGAGTCTGTTGGCACGCATGTCACCCTTAACGACGTCGAGCTACCGCTTCTTGGGTCGACCTCTTCTACCGGTACCTGGCGGGGGCGGCATGGCCTGACATTTGCTGCCCATGTAGTTTGCCGATCTCTGTGAGACATGACCATACCAACGAAGGCGGCACTCCTGCAGCTTGTCTGCGATGTCACGAACACGAAGGCTGCCGCGGATGTGGGTGTTACGCTCGCGATCTTTGCGTGAGACTCCACACATCCACCGCAGCATCTTCATTTCCGTGACGCGCAGCTCCTGCTTGTGTCGCTCTCGTAGTTGCATGGTGTTTAAGATTTATGGAGAATTGTCAGCGAAGTAGGTTGGAAGTGTTGAAACGCATCACTGGGGATGTTTTAGGTGGCGAGTATAAGATTTCTGAATGCAAATTGATTTTTATAGTACAGAAAGAAAGCTACACAGATTTAGGCAATACACAACTAAAGCTAGGATTTAAAGTTTTTGAGGACAATTTTTGTATTCTGAGAGTCAAAACGGGATTAATATTGAGCGATGACTCTAGAAATTTTATAAGCCCTATATTTTTACCTGTGACCGTCCCATTGTAGAAAGGCTCGTCGAGCAAAGGCACAAGCAGAAATTTCACGCGGGCTCAGAAAGTCTTGTATGTTTGACGCGAGGATTAATTGGATAGTTGGGATACGGCGATTAGCCAAACGAATTGTGCGACGTTGTGTATCGTGCCGGCGTCATTCGGTGAAGTCATGTGGTGTTCCAACTGCACCACTACCTTTAAATCGAGTTCACTGCGGCGACGCCTTTGAAGCGACAGGAGCAGATTTTGCAGGACCCTTGTTGTTAAAGTCTGGGGAGAAGGCGTGGATAGTATTGTTCACGTGTGCTACGTACCGTACAGTGCATATAGAATTGTCGATGTCTCTTTCAACTGAATCATTCTTGTTGGCATTGAGAAGGTTTCTTGCTAGAAGAGGCATAACTGCACCAATTTTAAAGGCACGAGTAGTTTATTAGCGACAATAAACTGGCAAGAAGTGGCTGCTACTACATCTCTGTCAAAGGTTGAATGGCGCTTCATACCACCGCACGCGCCATGGTGGGGTGGGTTTGGGAGCGTATGATACGTTCGGTGAAAGGGGTATTACGAAGGATGTTAGGAAGACCAGCTTTAAATCAGGCAGAAATGACTACTGTTTTTTTGTGTGAAGTTGAGAATCTTCTTAACTCGCGTCCTTTGACTTATGTTTGTAATAATAATGTTATTTTAGTACCTTTGACACCTAATATGTTCTTGCATTGTAAATCAGCAGCAGACAATGCAGATTCACTTGATTACATTAATAGCAGTTTGTTGACAGTAAGACTACGTTACATAAAGCAGCTAAAGGACAACTTAATACAACGTTTTCGTAGTGAATATCTTTCACTTTTAACAGACAGATTTAATAAGGCGAAGATGACTGAGCTTGAGGTAGGAGACGTAGTGTTGATAGGAGCGGATAGTGTTAAATGGGTTGATTGGCCACTTGGTGTGATCATGAAAATATTTCCTGGGGTTGATGGGATAAGTAGATAGCTGAGGTGAGGACAGAATTCGTATTAGGCCTTTACAAAGATTATTTCCACTTGAATGTCTAGCGACGAATGAGCTTAATACTGTTAGTCAAGCTCTTTCTGAGTCTCCAACCGCATCTGAAGTCTCTAAAGAGCTACCAACGAGCTGTCGCACACGCGCTGGTCGCGTGGTCAAGGTACCACGACGAATTGATTTCTAAGCATTTTTTAGCATGTAAGTTATTTTCTGCTAGTTTAGTGGTTGTTATTTTCGTGAAAGTTCTTGCAACGTGGGGGAGTATGTTGCAGTTCAACTGCTTTCTGTTGTCTATTTTTAAGAACAAAAGGAGTTGACAAGTTAGATTTTGTTTTAGATAAAATATTTTCTTTGGTTGTCAAGTTAATTATGTTGCCTTGTGATACACGAAAGTTTATCAAGTTTTATGGTGAAGATTTTTATTTCTCTTCGATTTCCTGTGCCTAGCCGTTCCCAAAGAACCCCACAAGATCTACATAAAGATTTATCAGTAATAATGCACATAGCTTTTTGAGCTATGTATTTTTTAGATAAAAAGTAGGTAACGCGCAAAAGAGGTTCAATGAAATACTATTACTTTGATATTTTTTTTTTATTAGAAACAAGCTTTTCAAAATATATTCAACGTAGGTATACAATTAATTTTTGCATTAAAATCCCGTAGAAAATAATGGTAATTTACTTTAAAACGACAGTTACTTAAGGTTTTTTTATTATTATTTTCATTGCCCACAACGTTATTATTAATTCCTACATGATTGTCACATAAATAAAGTTTTACAAATTATGATTTATCAAACATCTGAATAAACAGTTTAAACTTAACACGTCAAAAATAATAGTTACTTTGTAATGACAATTTGTAACACTTTCAATTGCACATTATTTTTATAATGCAAGAATGTCAAGAATGTTTGGTTGGGAAGCGGTCGTGAAGTCTAGATATGAGACTGATAAGCACAGTAATGGAAAGAATATCCTGAGCTGGCTCATCGTTAAGAAAAATGCCATTTCACGACCCGCTTGTAGACCATGGGACTTTAAGAGGAAGGAAACAAATGCGCTGGAAAGGCGTTCCACGTCTAGATGGTACGCCTAAGAATTGAGTCACCCAACATTTTCGTGTGGGCCAACAAATGCTGCATTGTGTGAGGATGACGCCGTAATCCAGCACGCATGGTACGGGAGTGGAAGGGTGATAATGGAACAAGTTGGAACAACGCTTCAAGAGCATTCCCCATTGCAGAAGCGATAGAGAACACTTAACATGGCAATGGCTCTACTCAATTGGAGAGGCTCAAGGGTCATAGATGCCTCTGGGTACTCAATAATTCGGACATCAAGCCACTGCAACCTGTTGGAAGCCTCGAGCAAGTACTTGGCAGAACCGTCCCAGTAATGCGAGCAGTATTCCACACAGTAGCGAGGTGCCCTGAAAGGTAGGATGGGGATGGAATGGTGATACTTTAGCCGTGCAAACACTAACCTGTGTTTTTTGACGTTGAACTCGACAAGGTTGCATGCACCCTATTCTGCGATGCGGTCCAATACTCCGTCGGGCTCAACCACAAGACATCGCCTCTCTTCCTATGTCGGTCTGCTTTGCCCCAAGGCACTCGAAATAACGCGCGTGAACCGTGCTATCCGCATAGCAATGAATACATGTCATTGAAATGCAAAAGAAACAACGTCGGCGACAAGACGGAGCCCTGCGGCACTCCAGCCTTTATCTGGAGAAAGCGCGATTCACGTCCATCGCAAAGGACACGAATTCTGTGTCCCTTCAGAAATCCAGCGATCCAGTTGCATAAGCGAGGTGGTAGACCATATACCGGAAGCTTGAAAATAAGCGACCGATGCTCATGGTCATGGATACACATGGTCGAAAGCTTTGGCAATGTCAAGGCAGACAACCAAAGATTCACCTTACTTGTCCATAAACTACCCCCCAGCTGTGTATTAGGTAAGCCAGAAAATCACCCGTGGACCGTTTCCGTCCAAGTGAGTCGTTCGTTCCGAGTGATTCTCTAGGTAGCGGATGATCTGTGCGTTTATGATCCACTCAAACAGTTTTGGACTGTAATTCGCAGGTTCAGACCAGTCCCCTATTTGGGAACTGGTTGAACGTTGTGCTTCCTAAAAGATAGCGTTACAAGTCCCGAATTGTAGAAGAGATACAGACGAATGAACACTGGAGACAACTCTGCTGCACATTTCTTTAACACCACAGCTAGAGAATCCTCGTGAACAGGCCTTTTCGGGGTGAGGCCGCGATAAGAGAATTTGATTTACTTCAGACACATTCTTATCGAAAACTGTAGTCTCAACTTTTAGGTACATACATTATTAACTCTACTTTGGGTTATTAACGTGGTGTAAAAGGGTGTAAGGGGGTCCTCCAACATCTTCGGACCCCAAGCCAACCTCGCCTGCAAGCTGGTGCACCCTGCTGATCAACGAAGGAGACTCTGGCGACGGCTCCCCTTTAGGGGTTGGGAGGTCAGATGGCAGTCGCTCCCGTAAAGCCAACTCAAGCCAAACAAAAATGGAAACAAGATGGTGCATTTGCCATGATGACGAAATGATGGACGACGACTTCGTTTTGTTTGCTATTTCGTTTTGTCAACGAAATTGCTATGAACATGTTACGTACTTAGAACAATTACGCATTGTAATGTTGTAATTATTCTAAGGTTATGTAAGGATTTAATTTTTTTCGTTTCCATGAAGGCATATTATTATCGCCAGGAAAGCATTTAAGAATTTAGAATTTATCTGGCGTTAACTTTAGTAGATTTTTCAGAGTGTGTGGCAGTTAAAATGTAAATGCATAATGTAACTTAGAATAATTACACATTGAAGGATAGTCTTCATACAACCGCCCTGTCAAAAATGAAGCACTAATCCGTGACTATTACTTGCTTACGTGCGGTGCGCTTTCGCTTTGACATTGAACATTGCGGAGCTGTAATGACCACTGTTAAGAGCATTAACGTGAAACGAGTCGCGTCGAGTTTAGGTAAAAAAATTACCTAAACTCGACTCACTCATTTGAGTGAGTTTCACTCGCACGGACATTGCATTGGAGTGCAGTGCGATGCGCGCTCGGAAACGGACGTGTGTCACTGTGCAGTAAGAATTTATAATTCACGGTCTGCGCGGCAATAGCCGTTCGCGCGTGCTATTAATTATGAGTTCCCAACTTATAGTTAATGAGCTATTGGCGTTCATACAAAACGCCATTGACACCATGGACGAGTTCAGCATTTTGCAGATCTGCAAATCGAACTTCAACGAAGACGAGATTTGCAGTGCCAAGGCGCTGTTTTTTAAGACCCTCGGAATGGCCGACCAGATGCCATCTCGCCGGAGGGATGGGACCCAAAAAAGTGTGCAGGACATCATCACCCTGCTGAAGGAGGTAAATCCTGACGACGTGCCTTCATTCGTGGCTAAGGAGCTGCACAAGCTTCCTCCAGTCACATTCGACCACGTCGATGTTACCAGGCTGTTGAAGGACATCAATTTCCTTAAAACCAGCTTGGCTGATGTTGTGAGCAAGTTCGAAGCCTCAAATAACACCATCAGTGAACTGCGTGCTCAAGTAGTGTTATTTAGCAACACTGTTTCAGTAAGTAGGTCACTCGAGGCATCTAATGTAAACACTCGTCGCGGGGCGCAGAAAGCATCCGTCGGCAGTTTTGAGTCGGCGCATAATTTAAGTGCGTCACCGGCCATCGACACCTTGCGCGATGCTTCGTTACCCGCCGCTTTATCTTCCGCGTCGCCGGAGACGATTCACGTCTGCACGTCTACTCCTCAACGTGCTTACGCCGCTGCAGCTGCCAGCCGACCAGCCACCACCTCCCTACAATCTAAGCATCGGCGGCTGACTCAAGAGGGGATGAAAAGTAACCAGGAGTTTATCCAGGTTGCTGCGCCTGTTGCAACGCCAAAAAAGCTTTGCGATGTCGAGAGCTTCCAAGTGGAAAGAAGGAAGAAGAAGAAGCCTGTTCGTCAAAATCTGTGTGGTGTTGCACCGACCGGACCGAATCATCTCTTGCGTCTAGCTATACCCGTGACGCTACTGTACGTGTCCCGTCTCCATTACTCAACAAAGGCAGAGGAGATCGTAGAGTACATGCGAATTAAGTCCTAATTCACTTTGAGGGTAGAGCGGTTGGAATCCCGCCATAATGTAAATTTTAACTCATTTGTGGTGAGATTTCCCACTGAACATCTTTCGACCTTCATGAAAGAAGAGTTCTGGCCGAAAGGTGTCCTGTATCGGCGGTTCCGAGGACGGCTACCGGGCACCAGCGTGCGTCACACGTCGCCTGTTCCTACGAGTAATACGTGTAAATTTCATAAGTAGTTTTATTGTTTATTAAATATGTATGTTAGTCTCTAAGTTATTCATTATATGGGCCAATTATATTTTGTAACATCTGAAAATGTAATTTTGTAGCCTGAAATAAATAATATATTATTATTTAATACAGCACTTTTAAAAAATATGTATAAAATAAATGATGCATCTTTTAAAAGGTTTTTTGTATTCAAACTTTAGATAATATGTTCTTCTTTTACGTTAAGTTAGACTATAACTTTTCGTAAATTAAAGTTATTCTTTAGTAAATTTTGCATGTTTACCAACAGCAACTTCTTTGTAATTTCACTTTGTTCGGATTTTAATTTCGAATAAAAATTATCTCAAATTCAAATAATTTCCTTACTAACTATTTACGTAAAGATACATTTTTTGTTTACCGGTTCATTCAATGGTTTCCAAAAATTTGAGCTTCCAAATTGATGTTAAAAGTGAAGTTTGAAAAACACTGTTCGGGTAAATGGTCAGTATTCACAAAAACTCAATAAAAAGGAAGATGTTTCTTTCTAACTTTTTAGACGAAGATTCTGTTTACAATAATTGGTAGTTAAAATATTTCTAAGATTACGTTTTCATCGAAATTATCTCGTTCAAAACTGCCTATTTTGAGTCAAAACGGAGATCGTCCACGTGTACGCTCATAAGCGGTCCGCAAAATGGGCGCGTGGACTTGGTTTCATATGTAATTATTCTAAGTTATATAATGAAAATAATCTAAGAGGGGCGACGAGTACTAATTTAGGGC
Organism: Udea olivalis; assembly: GCA_947369235.1. Lineage (NCBI taxonomy): Eukaryota > Metazoa > Arthropoda > Insecta > Lepidoptera > Crambidae > Udea > Udea olivalis. The sequence goes on along the minus strand of OX376341.1, from coordinate 8,863,907 downwards.
GGGTACTAACTTAGGGTAGGTACTACAAGAGCGTTGAGGGGACTCATTGAATTTTGCTTTTTAGAAAATAAAAAAAATTAAATAATGTTCAGTGCCTTAGAGTGGTAGGGATAAAAATGATAATAAAATAAATTAACTCGAGCGTGTTTTCATTCCTGCTCGTGTTAATTCTTAATTTTACGAGTATACGCAGAGATTTACCTAATCCGACCATTTGAAAAAGAAAGAAAAATGTCTTCAGTAGATATACAGATGCGGTTTGATTTAAGAGTTGATCAAACTTTTTTAAATCTTATGACTCCTACATTAGTAACGAATACCGTGTATGCACGCTCATAAAACTTGGCTCTACACGGCGATGTTAAAACATGATGTTAAAAAATTTATTTGATGCTTGTTTTCCCACCAAACAAGTTACTTGCAGAGTTCAATCTAAATGTTGTGGGCCACGCCTGGAATTTACAGAAGCAGACGTAAGATGTATGAGTTGTACGGCATGAAAAAATACAATTTCGATCCACTTTTTGTTGAGCATGTCAAGAACTACTCATAAATCTTCAGAAAAGCCTGCACTACAGCTAAGGCATTGCACATTCGTGATAAAATATCAAAGTCCACTAACAAAATAAAAACCACTTGTGACTGAGTGATTGTCTTAAATCACGAAACAGGTAAAGCTAAACAGCGCGATACCTCATACACTCCTAATATTAACAATAACATCTTACAATCAGAAGCATCTGTTGCTGAAGCATTTGATAATTATTTCAGTAATATACCTATAACCACTACAGCTTCATTAAATTCCTCACCAACTGAAGCAGAACAGTTGTTGAAAGATAATGTGTCTTGTTGCAGCGTATTCTTTAAATTTAAACATGTTGAGTCACTAGATATATTAAAAGCATTCAGATTAATTAATTTAAAAGATACCACTGATCTTTGGGGTATACCTATCAGTTAAAAATGTTAGCCACATAATTGACGTGATTGCCCCTTATTTAGCCGTAATATTGAATGATTGTGTTGATGAAGGTGTTTTTCCAAACTTAATGAAACACAGTAGGGTTGTACCACTTTTTAAACCAGGCAACAAACAAACCCAGGTAACTTTAGGCTTGTTACCATCCTACCAGCTCTAAGTAAGATCTTTGAAACAATCATTCAAGAACAACTATTAAGATATTTTTATAAGAACAATCTCTAACACAGTGAACAATATGGCTTCACGAAAGGCCGTTCTACTACTGATGCTGGCATTGCACTTGTAAAACACATCTTTAGGGCTAGGGAGAATTCACAGAACGCTCTTGGCGTCTTCTGTGACTTTTCCAAGGCCTTTGTTTGCGTTGTGACACTACAGTGAATCCTCACTGTACACATTTACAATTGCATTGTTTTGGTGAGAAAAAATATTGGTCTCTAAACACAGTGACATACATTGCAAAAATACTAGGAATAAGGATAAAATTGCACTTCCACTCTTTAGGTTACAAAAAGTTTTAGGATCCTTCATGCAAGGTACACATTATTACAACAAAATTCTGAAAATCATTTGTGAGCTACCTTTACATTGATTCAAAAATCACATCAAAACAGCTTTATTATAAAAGGGCTATTAAACTACAAAAGACTACCCTACAGATAAAAATGCCTGGTTGTAAGCGCTCTACTCGATGCGGGATTAAATAGCTCTATTGTAACAGATGTTTTATTGTAATAGTTAATAGGTATTTAGTATGTACTGACTAACAATTTTTCTTTTTGAATTGTTTAAATAAATTTTTGTTTTATATTCTTATAAAGTTGGTTTTTTTCTCTTTGTTTTATATTCTTTTAGGTTTATTTGTATCAAAATGACACACTGCTTGTACCTTACTAACGCCTGTTGTAAACCCAAAACAAGTTTAAAAGAGTAACTGCTGAGTTTCTCGCCGGGTCTTCTTAGCAAGAAACAACTCCGACGCCGTGGTAGAGTCGCATTATGTCTGTAAACTGTTTATTTACATATCCATATTACTATGGTATTTATGTTTATTTTTTAGTTTAATTTGCTGTAAATTTGAGGATTTGAAAGTACTGATACAGTCTACTTGAATAAAGTTATTTGAGTTTGAGTCCAAAAACATTTTAAATACACCTTGGATGATTTACAGTCCCCATACAAAAACCTTGTAGGTTTATCCGTAGGAGTAAGACGTTCCATGATAGGCATAATAATCCAATACATTCAATAATAATCACTTAAACTTGGATTTGACAAGTAGAATCTTTTGTATTGACCTTTGTATTTAGTTGAGTTTAGATAGGTACCTACATTCATTGTAGATTAGCTGGTAATTCAATTTGGTATTTAGTTATTACATAGTTAAGTGCCCTTGAGCCATAAACATTGGTTATTTTTGGTTGGGTAGGTTTTAGAACTTGGTTTGGTACTTTATAGTTTATGGATAGGTAAATTTCTTACAACATAACTTTCCAGCCCTTAACTTAAAAGGGGTGCACACCCTCCTCTTTAAATTTTATTGTTACAGTGAATATTACCCCGCCTAATAAAGATATTAATTAAGTTTACTTATTTACGACTACATTGGGTGCCACTTAAAAACGTTTCATTATTTTGCTAGGTCTTTTGAATACAGAATGGTTCAACTTTTCAATAAGGCATGCAACGGCTTGTGTTCCGTTACTTGGGGCATTTTCATTAATTATTAATTTTCATAACATTATGCCTAGTCTGGTGCGTTTAGGAAGGGATAACTTTTATCGCCACAGGCTATGCAGATTAACAATTCAGTAGGGTGGATTTCTGCATATACGAGTACATATAAAATATGCACTCGAGATGTATTTGTGTTTGTGATTGATTTTCTGGTTGCTATAAATAATAAATGACAATACGTTGCAAGGTAGGTAATAGGTACCTACACCATAATAATACGCTAGTCATGTATTCATAATAATGTCAATATTAGATTTGGTTCTGGCTAATAGGTAAGTGTTGAACAGAATTCACAAAAAGCAGTGATATTTCAGGAGCATAATATTTTACATTATGATTTATTTTGAAGCATCAATATTATAGATAGTTGAAAGACTGACATCAAGCTCATAAACAACACGATAACAAAGTGATAAACAGGTGTCCCGGGAAGTAAGGATCAAATCGAAAAAGTGCTAAGCAGGGGTCATTTCTGACCTTTTTAACCCTACCAATAATGATCCGATTTCTAACCGTTAAAAAGTTATGATCAAAATATCTATTTTTTTTTTAAAAATTGCATAAGTAATACAAAAAATAATCAACAATATGTACCTACTGCTAAAAGTTGTTTAAGTATTTTAAAAATGTGCTCATTTAATGCAGATCCTTTAAAGGTAAAGATCAATAAGGGTAATGTTATCAAGAACACTGTAAAAATAGTTTATATTACTTTTTCAGTTCATTAATTTGTTACAGTGCCTGTATGTACACACCATAAACCAAGTGATTTAGTCAAGTTCCAACTGAACTTGCACAGTTAGAAAAAAATAATTAATAATAGTAATAAAGATAAATAAACATAGGTACATAGTAATTGTCAATAAACATAGAGGGTAGAGTAGGTGTGCGGTCTCGTTGTTCGAAATATTCATGGAAGTTGAAAATCTGAAATAATTATTTCTTTGGAAATCTTTGACGCCTATTTTCGCAATACCCATAATTACAAATCAATTGGCATAAAATAATCATTGATTGATTCGATGGGGACGGATTTTGTCACAGCGTGGCGCACACTGCAAACTTAAGCGTCTGCTTCACGGGCGGCAACAAGACCACCAACAGAGGTGACCATGGTCAGGGCGACCGTGTGGGCGGCCGTTGGCAACTAAATAACAATGGATAGACGATCGGCCTGACCAAGGTCACCTCTGTAATGGTGGTCTTGTTGGTAACCGTCTAGCACCTGCTTCACTGTTACAAAACCTACGTCAAACAGATAGTGTCAGAATTGACAGTTCGTCAGTGTCACAAGCCGTAAAACAACACTAAAATTAAAAAAAATCATCAGTGTCAAAGTGACAGCTCCTCAGTGTTACCATCATTTTATCTACCATGCCCATGTTTACATTTCCGACTAATTACGACTATAATCAATAGATAGCGTTCTACTTAAAGTTCTACCCCCTTATTCATAAAAACTTAAACATTGCTTCAAGACCACTTTGCCATAGTGAAAACAGTGATTTATGAGACTATTTTATCTTTTATGAATAAGGGGGCTACACTCCAAACCACGTGACATTTTGGTGAAGTCAATGTTCTGTGAAAGCAAGATTGTTGAGGCTCAGGCTAGATGACTAAAAAAAAATTAAAAAACAACATTTTATTTAAAGCAGCATGTGCAGCACTATTCAACACTCCGACATACACAAACATATCGATGTGTGTTGCCCAAAATCGGTCTTGGTCTTGCAGTCTTGGTCTTGTTCTTGCATTTTCGCAAGACCAAGCCCAAGACCAATTTTCCAAAAACCTGATTATGATGAAGATGAAGACGTAATAGACTTTGAAAAACGGTATGCATGTCCCTCGCCGTCGTCTGGCTGGATCTGGATCTTGTCTTCAAGGCTTAGATATTGACAAGTGTGAGGAGTACCTAAGTAAACCTAGACCAGCCAGCTCGGAAGACATTTTAGAGTAGTGGAAGACGCATGAGACAGAATATCCGACTTTATCGAAGATGACCCATGATTTTATTTCAATACCTGCAACTTCAGTACCTGCTGAGAGATTATTTTCTAAAGCGTCATTAGTAATCATAAAACATAGAAATTGGTTAAGTGATGAGTCAGCCAGTCGTGTACCTCTTTTAGTCCATTTCATATAAGGTCTTCTTCTTCTTTTCAGCCTATAGCAGTCCACTGCTGGACATAAGCCTCCCCCAGGGCGCGCCACAAAGCCCGATCTCCCGTTTTCGCCATCCAGTCACTACCAGCCACTTTCTTGAGGTCGTCGGTGCAACGTGCCGGTGGATGTCCAACACTACGCTTATAAGGTCAGGGTCTTTCAAACTTTTTCTAGACAGATACTGTTCCTAAAATTATTACAGTTAAGTTAAATGGCAAGTTAATGTTATTCATTTGTTTCTTATGTTATAACCATGTTTGCTTATTAAATGTAAACGTTTGTAAAAAAACAGACTGACTCCCGTAGGTCACGGTAGATAGCTTAGTTGGTCAGAGCATCTGCACGGATCGCTTAGGTCGTGGGTTCAAACCACACCCGGTGTCAGTTAATTTTTCGAATTACTCAATAAATGTTTAGACATTCATTAATTTAGTTAGTTCAAGCTTAGAATGTACCTACTCTGTTACCTTGTTCTAAGATATAAATTAACGTAAATTAAATAGCAATAGGCTAATAGGTAATTGCGAGACTTGCGAGACTCTTGCCGCAAGACCAAGACCAAGACTGGGAGCGCAATACCAAGACCAAGACTAGTAGCTACTTACATTAATTTCTTTTAGATTAGAAATTGAATAATGTGCACAGAAGAACAGAAGAGAGAGCATTGTGGCCAGAGGACTGTTTCCCTACCATAAGTTTACAACTCGTTATGTCCCCTTGACCTATTTTCTTCTCCATAACTTCTTACAATCACAGTTTACCATCTTCATTGATTTCGATATCGGATGATCATAAAAAAACTATTAGGTACTAAGTACTACTACTACTTACTTACTATTAACTATTTATTACAAATAACTAAAAATAACAACTTTTCTTGATGACTCAACGAAGTTCTAAAATACTTTAACTTGAAACAGACATTAAACAGGAGTTGTTATAAGAAAGAAAAGAGTAAAAACATCCGTAATTACGAAATGAAAATCAGAGGAACGTTTCAAGAGCCGTATTCCTATCTCAAAACCTCATTAAGCTTTGCAAATCTTACGCCAAATGATAATTATTTATATTCCTATATTCCTGCAGATTCCTAAAGCGGTTTTTATTCACCAAAAAGCTTCGTTTACTGAAAATGAAGGGGTTCTGAGGTAAGAACCAAAAGTATTTCTGAAGAATCTTGTGATTAACCTAAAAAGTATTTCAAATAACTTCCTTTTAGCGAGTGAGTCCATAAAAAACGTAGCTAAAATTGTAATACTAACACCTAAGATATTGCCATATTTATAGATCATAATGCGCATCTATATTTACCTCAAGCATAAAAGGTAAAGCAGTGTCTAGACTAGGTTCACCACCTAAAAACCACTTTATAATTAAGTGGACCAACAAAACACTAGGACGTGCCGGGAAAACCTTAGCTTAACAAGTTTCTCATATAAGGCGTGGTCATGCGTCGTAGCGCGGTGGTGCATTAATACATGCAACTTAATGCAAGCCTGCACGCGGACCTCAAGCTTGACAAGTCTCAACGAAGCGAAGATGAGCTAAGAGAGACACTTCATGTTATAACGAGCGTAAACAATGTACCTATTTTGTTTTTGATTCCAAAGTCGGACGTAACCTTCCTTACCATAGATAAGAAGACTAAGTATTTTTCTATGACCTTACACAAGTACCCATTCAAAATCTGAAGTGAACTTTCATTGAAATTAAGCTTGTAGTTAAAACAAGCTAGCTTTTTTTGTTGACCACACGCAAAAGTTAAAGTTAAAATTAAATTATTATTTCACTAACTCAATATTTTCAGATAATAGATTGATAACGCCCGGCAATCCAAAATCATTACTTACTTAGGTTTATAAAAGGTCAAAATGGATTATTGCTACCCCATCATGGATTATGCGTTACAAATTAACTCACGTATGAATAAATTCCACAAGTTGCCGAGCTTCAAGTACCTACGTGTGTAAGTCAAAATGTCGTCTTATTTACAAATCTGATTTTCAACATTTCCACAGGCAGCCTCAGCCGCCATATTTAAATTACTTCTCTCAAAGCAAGATTACGTTTAACCTGGGTTAACAAGCAAATTTCACTTAATGTGTGCTCACATCATGTCTTGTAATTTCCTTAACTCTGCCAACAAACTCGACTCTGCGTTTACATGTTATTTGAATACATGATCACTTCTGAAATTATTATCTTACTTTTTACATATGAGATTTTAACTGCAGAAATTTCTACTTCATCTTGGTGTTATTTTAATAAAATTAAAAAAACATTATTTCAAACCATAAGTAGTCCTTAAGATGATAAGCAGTAACAATTTTCTTACAACTATTTATGTTAGTATTAATAACATATTTTCTTAATAACTATCACGTCGTTATTTGGCAGATAAGACAGGCAGGCGAAGATGTGTAACCAAACAGTCACCACCCTATCTTCCCTTGTTGCAATACTTGCAATGATGTATAGGTTGGTGTATTTATTTATTTACTCTAATTAAGCCTTTTTGACTGTCTTAGTCAAAAAGGCTTTTGAACCACCGTTAATATTAATATTATAATAATTATTATTGTCTTTATACCGGGGAAGATAAATTGTGTGGCAAATCCAGTAGGAAGGGGAATGTAAGTTTATGTTCTCGTTGATTTCTGACAAGGAGTTTATTCAGTTTTTGTTTTATGCATTAACGGGCAACTGATGATGTTTAGTATACCATAAGACCTCATTGTACTGAACTGTACAAAGTACTCTAACGCCTTATATTTAAGGTAAATATAATCGGGAGCAAACTCCCAGGAAAGGGACAGAATTACGTATGGTACGGACAATGGGCCCAAATTAAACTGATGGGAATTAATCAGCGAAGCATACAGATTTTAGCATTAACGTTTCTGTAGAATTTGAATGGAAATTGGCACAAATAGGATCTAAACAGCTTATTTAAACTTGCTCATTGGGACTTGGGATAATTTAGCTGAATTAATTTAATATTAAGATGCAATTGAACTATGATAATATGATTAAGACCGTAGCAATTATCATCTTCAGCATAAAACCCTCGTAACGGGAAATATTCCGAAATTATTTCTAGTCAGGAAAAAAAATATTTCTATGGAAACAGAAAGGTTCAAAAAAAATTAAAATAAGCGAAATGATTTTTTAAAGGTGATTTCTGCTAAGGCCTTACATTTCTGAAACCTGCTGCGTAGTTAAATGCAAGAACAATGACTGCAAATTCTATAAATTTCTAAAAAATACAAAGACATTCAACGCAATCTTCTATTGCTATATTAATCTCAACCTGTTCAAACTAAACTTTTAACAACTTTGGTAATGCATGTATCATCTTCTTTCGTATTAAAACACACAGCACGAGCTTTTATTATGAACTTCAATGCTGACTCTCCCTTTATTTCCGAAATAGGTATCTAACAGCAATGGATCACACCTAATTTTCTTTGCCCATGGATACATTTCCTTCAAAGTATTTCCCTTTTGAGTACCTAAGTACTTTCCATTGGCGAACTGTCTGGCACTACGTCTGCCCTATTGCTGCTCTTCGCTGTTTTAAAAAAAGCTTTCTTCCTGGTTAATCAGAGCGGCAATGTGTTTGTATACCCATATCCACTCTGATTGTACACACAACCACATTTTCCAGCTGTAACATGACTACTAAATTCAATCTGTAAAAAATAAAATATTTCTTTACATTCTAATACTTACATTACATTATCGCATTGAAATGGATCATAGTTATAAATAAATATCCCTGGACATTATAAATATCCCTGGACATTATTCCACACAGCGCCATCTAGCCCCAAAGTAAGCTAATTAAAGCTTGTGTTATGGGATACTAGATAACGGTTAAACATACTTAAATACATTTTCTTTTGTAAATACATACTTATTATACATAGGAGACACCCAGACCAGTACAAACAGACATGTTCATGCACACAAATGTTTGTACTGTGCGGGGATCGAACCCGTGACCTCTGGTGTAGTAGCCAACTTCTTAACCATTACACCAAGTCGGTCGTCAATATATGTATGTACTACGTCAAAGATTGCAAAAACAGCTTACATTGAAGGATGTTGTGTATGGCGTGGATGTTACTGAAGTTTGACGAATTACACGAGCTTCAATGTAATATTTTTGTTCTAAAATAAATATTGTTTTAAAGTTGTTTGTGGTTGGAAAGCGATGTTTTGTGTGTTTTTTCGGAATCCAGTATTATAATTAATTAAGCCATGTTTAACTGAAAATACATTAAAAGTAGGTATGCATTACTAACGACACTACAGTCAAAAATAATCGTCTACATTAAAGATGGAATGCGTTAGTTATTTAATGAAATTTGTCTATTGCTTACTTACATCTCGTGAAGACAATCATGTGAAAGTCCGTGTGCACTACCTAAAATTAACTGATTGTGCCATTAAATACAAGAAAAAAAAAGGTCGACGTTAATCGACACTATAGATTTACATGATCGAATAGAATTTGAGTAATTTACGGTATTTTATTGAAATTATTTGTTTGTTTCCTACTCTACGTAATGATATTTGCCATTTCAAAGTCCGCCGTCATTTTAAGCGCGGATTGGCGCTTCCATCGCGCACCTAGCGAATAGCGCCCGAGCAATCCTGGCATTCTCAGCACTTGGTGCCTTCCCCAGTGCCACGTCAGCTGCTCACTTTAGGACCTGTATCAGTCGTTCAGCAGTGGCGAAGCTCTTCCGCTCTTTTATAAGAAGAATTAATTTTCGATAATAATAATAAATATCCAGGACCAATTTTATTACACCAAGATCATCTGATCCCAAACTAAGCAGAGCTTGTACTATGGGTCTCAGAGACTCATAAATATACTTAAATATTTCTAAATACATACTTATATAGATAATAGCACCCAAACACACAACAAACACAAATATTCGTCACATAGATGGGTGGGGATCAATATTTGTATGAAAATGTTTTATTAGTCTGTCTGATTGAATAAAAACTAAGGGAAGTACTGTGTTCTTCTTCTTATCGTGTTGAGTGGCAACACTACACTACACGCGACCAGAATTAGACGGCATTATTGCTGGCACTCATGAGGTCCACGCATGTGTAGCTAGCCGGGCACGCAGGGCACAGAGTGTAGTACTGTGTTTGAGATTTGATTAGCACCTAGTCTACAATATGGTATTTTACATCATCATTAAAATCTAAAAAAAAACATTAAAAAGGGGCCATAGGAAAACTTTTAGTTCATTATGGCTCCTCTAACTAGGGTGGACAAGTCTATTTTGGGAAGTGTAAAATAAATAAAAATATTTATACCAATCGTTGATTTATACAATGTATAGTAACTTTTGTTCAGGAACCATATTCATAAACGCAAAATGTAATATAGCTGCCTAACAAGGTATCTTGCAGAACGCATAGAAATAGGCACGATGTGACGTCACCAGCTTGAGACAGTTTGAAGGGAGCGTTTTGGGCAAGTTCAAAAATATGACTTATAGAATTGCTATATCTCGGAGGGCTTTGGTGTTATCCAGTTTTTTTTATCAATGTGTCTAATTGGGTAAGGCCGCCAAAATTGTAATTTTTTTGTGTTACATTTTGTCGTTTTTTTGCAGTACCTTAGGTATGGTTAAAATATTCAATAAATTGTATTAAGTATAACTTAATATATGTACCTATACAGTCTAATAATTAGATGATAGTCCCTTGCTTTAGTAATAATATCGTTGCGATCGTTGCAATTTTTGAACTAACTTGTTTTACCGATAGTTTAAGATAATATAATTGTTTTTGCTTTTGTGTTATGATTTATTTGTGTGACGAATTTTTACCCCAATGCTACTACATAAAGAGCCAAAGTGCAAAACGCAGTATTAATATGGCAACATTGTTATCGATACGTATTTTAAAAAAAATGCAGCCATATTGTTTCGTCAGCGGAGGAGTCTATAAAGTGCGCGTCACGTTTTTGTCAGACAAAAAACAAATAGATTTAAAGTGATTTCTGAGGTAAGAAACAGATATTTTGATATTATTGTACCATATTTGTTGGCGAAGAGGTCAAAAGTAAACTTAAAATCATCCATTAGTGCCTAATGGTAATAAATAACCGAGTTATAACCTAAAAACGTTGGTTTTGTGTTGCATTTGTATTACGCTTGAGTTATGTTTGTGTTACGTTCGTGTTGCTTTTGTGTTATTGTAACACAAATTTATGTGTTGCGTAACACAACAGAGCTATAAAGCCGCATGTATAATGGTCATAGGACTGATTTTTGAAAGTACATAATTTATTTGAGTATGATTTTGAGTATTACTATCTATTCTTTGTTTTGAGTATATACATACAGTACCTACTTACTTACCTATGCACTTATTATCGTGAAAACCTGCCAAGTACGAGTTAAACTTGCAAGAAAGGTTCTTTAGCACCGAACTTCTTTCGTATGTTTTATCTCGGTCTCGAAGTAGAGATAAATATCCCTGTGTTACAAGGTCCCAGACAAGGAACAAAGGAGATTCAAACTAAATATGAATTGAGCAAGACCGGAACAGATGGTTGTGAACTGAATGACACTGAAGAGACAAGAACTGAAACGAAAATTGAAGAGAACAAAACTAAAACGAAAGATCAAGAGAACGAGACCGGTCCCGATGTTCGCGAACTGATGAATACTAGTGAAAAGACTGCAACGAAAGATGACGAGAACCAGACCGTAACTGTAGATGAGTTTGGAATGAACAATGAGTTTGTTCGGGAAATATTGCAAGTTGACACCAGTGTTATAGTCCGTTACTATGAAAGAAAACGGTGGAAATATTATGTAGGATTTATAACGGACATTCTTAATGAAAACAACGAAGTATCTTATAGTAAAGTTTCTAAAAACTGTTAAAAATCCTAACTTCAAATTTTTGGTTACAAAAAAAATAGATGTTGACGTTGTGCCCAATATTTCTGTAGTTAAACAGATAAATTTGATACCTCTAGAGTAGTCTAGAGCAATCAAAACAATACATAATAAAAGATGATTTTGATAATGTTTACTTTAACTATTTTTCTAAAAACAACAAAAACAATTACTGTTTATGTTTATTTAAGGTAAGGTTTTTTTGGTTCGGTTTATATAGAACTTGGGGTTTTTTTTATTTTTTTATGTCATACTTCTATGATAGTTTTGTGTTATGTTTTATCTTTTTTTTAGTGTCATTATTAAAAATATGCAAGAACATACATCTTTAAAAAAAACTCTTTTCTTTACTCCTATATCTTGCATTATTTTAGGTTACCTATTTAACCAATATAAAGCGACCTTTAGCCAAAAGATGTGTTACTTTTGGGTTACATTTGTGTGACGATAACACAAAATTTGTTGTGTTACTTTTGTGATATATTTGACAATTTCCGCGGCCTTACACTATTATTGAGAGGTCTTTTTACCTCTACAAAAAAAAATGTCAAAAACCCTATTGTATTAGGGATCACTATAGCAATGTTACGCTCTAGCAGCGATGTAGGATATTAGGAGCGATCCCTCAAACCACTAATGCTATCAGTCCGCTATGATTTTCCCCACGGGACGGTAATGTCTACGCACATTACTCCAATCTGGATTTGTATTCACCGTTCCTGGCCTACTTCCAGCCGCCATTGACATTAATATACTTTCCAAACGTTTTTTGACGCAACACTTAGCTTAGCACTACAAAATCACAAGGATCGAATATTGCAGTTGAATTGTGGATTGCTTAGATCGTGATGAGGCAGCCTAAGGTGAGAAACAAGGTAAGATTTTTGTGTTTGAATGCTGCTGTAATTGTTTTACAATATTATCTACCTTAAAATTAAATACATAACATAACAAGCTCATCATCATCATCATCATCATTATCCGTGCGGTCTATCCCGGTCGTGAACCCACACTAGTATGTGGGGTCCCAGGGTCCGCCTTTGCAATTTTCTTAGCCCACCTCGCGCGCTCTTGTGCATATTCAGTGGTGAGTCTGTTGGCACGCATGTCACCCTCAACGATGTCGAGCCACCACTTCTTGGGTCGACCTCTCCTGCCGGTACCCGGCGGAAGCGGCATGGCATTTGTTACCCACGTAGTTCGCCGATTACCGTGAGACATGACTATACCAACGAAGGCGGCACTCTGCAGCATATCTGCGATGTCACGAACACGAAGGATACCGCGGATGTGTGTGTTCCGCACGCGAGCTTTGCGTGAGACCACCGCAACATCTTGATTTCCGTGAGGCGTAGCTCCTGCTTGTGTCGCTCTAGTAAAGGCCATGTTTCACTGCCATATAAAAGTAAAGTCTAATGATGGTTTATAGACCTGCCCCTTCAGCTAGATCGGCATTTTGGGCTAACAAATGACACCAGTCACCACAAGCCATTTGGTCCACGCCACGGAAATTCGGGGACGTCGCTGTCGATAACATAACAAGCTCGCTCACCGCTATATCTTTACCGGGGCAGTCAGAAGCAAGCACTCATAAGCCAACGTTGCGACATAATTTTCGCATAGCTAGTTTTATTTTCATTGAAAGTTAAATATTAAATATTTATTTTGCGTGTTAAAAGGCGCTACCTTACAACGTAAAAAACACTAGACAAATTCGCCAGGTCTGATAATGGCTTCGATAGTAGGAAGAGCAGCCACACGGATTATGGAAGACGCGGGTTCAAGTGCCGCTTGAGCCCTAGGATCGGGGCGAATTTTTCTAGTTTCCAATTAAGTGATAGAAATTGTGAAAATTGAAAATAATTGTAAATAATTGTGAATTGCTATAAAATCGTCTACTAGTTTTTCAGTAGCTGCCACATCCATATTTTGGAGAAAACTAAAACAGAGCTCTTTTCACAGATAATTATCGGTTTTAAAACACGGCCATTTGTAAAGGACGTCCAAATAAAAAGTCTAATCCTTAACGCTGATTCCGATTGTTCGTTGAATGTTTGCAAACTGGTAGATTGACAAGGGATTCAGACGGAAATTCTCTTCGGCGTTCATTACGAGTGCTAATAAGATTATCCTGGTGCATGCAACTTGCAATTGGTTGCTGCAAAGCCTTCGGTTTTTGCCGTGCGAATCAGCGCCCCTTCACGGCTAAATAGATTTATTACCTGGTGCCGCTTCAGGAAGCTCCTAATTACTCTTATTTGGCGCGGATTGTTTATTGTTCTCCGTGGAAAATTGCAACTGTTATTTAATTTTGTTCACGCTCTCTGCAGAAGTTTCTCCGTTTTATCTAGTGATTTGTATTATTGCACGTTAATTGGAAGTTGCATTGTTTTGTTTTTATGTGTTTGTTTGGGTATATTTAAGCTGTCTATGAATAAAACTAAAATAATAGTGATTTATTGAGTTTAAACATGGCTAGAGAAAAATATAGTCTCATTTTGACACTTTTTTTCTATCTAGCATACGAGTATTTTATCAATGCAAAAAGCTGCTGACAAAAAGTCAACGGGTCAAGCTTATAGGTATATATAATATTTATTTCTCATTGAATCCATACAGACAGTCACTTCATGAGAAATTAAAATGTAGGTAAGGTTAACACAAAATAGTCCAGTGGTTAACAGATAATGGGGACCGCGTTTCAAGCAAATCCGTGTTAAGTGCGTAGGTTAGGTACTTACATGGATATTCCATACAAAAACATCGCTCATAATAGGATTAATAAGCATTACGTGTTTGAAATATTCAACCACCTCACTGCGAACCCGACCGGGAATCGAACCCGGGACACAACGCAAGCCAAGGCGAGAAACCGTGCTATAGCACACTGCGCCAATCGTGTCGTCGTGAACAATTAAATAGGTGTGTTAACTCACGCACCTTCCTGCAGTTTTAGGTCGAAAGTTGAGAACCGTTATGACCTAAGTGGTCGGTTCTATATTTAATTACTAGCTTTCCGCCCACGGGAACTTAATTTTTAGAACATAGGGTTTTTTTTCGATTTGTTATCCACAAAATCCCGTCTTAGTTTGCATCTATGTCCTAAAGAGAACTCCTTGCCAAAATTTGAGACTCCTAGCTCCTATCACTTGAAGTAACGAAGATTCACACAAAACTAGCTATCAACCCCAAAAAAACAACCCAGAGGTCGAATTTCGCAAAAATCCGTCTTAATAACCACCTACGTCCTTAAAAGAACCCCCATGCAAAATTTTAAACTTGTAGTTTCTGAAATTTCGTGATGAGTGACCTATCGTTTGTATATATTTTAATAATCTTGCGTCCGTATTTTTTAATTTCACGATATATTATCTAATTATCCAATTAATGTGTTGTAAAGGTCAAAATTTATCTACGTTAAATTCTCTTGATGATGAAATAACTTTTAATCTTAAGGATTGTTAAGCTTGTGTATGATTCTCAAAATCTACCTTTTAATTTACATTATTTTTTAATAAAACATTCCTTATACTTATTCATAAAAGATAGATGTATTGTGTAGCGGACTTTTTCATGGAACTACTAAAAACCTATATTTTTGTAGTACATTGTATGCATGTATAATGACAGTGGGGCCAGCGTACGCACTAAAAGATTTTATTTATTTTTATTTATGTTTATTTATTAATACTGAAAAATTATCAGGAAGGAGTCTCAAATAATACATGTATTAACACTTAACAGCTTAATGTATACGCCTCAGTTAATTATGTTATTTTCACACAAGCGAATCCAAGAAAATCGGTTTTTATTCGGTTCAAGGCGGATGTCCTCGGACAAACTATTTAGCAGATAAGGTAGACGCTTTTTAGGGTTCTGTGACCATAATAGGTGGAAACTCTGGGTACTTCAAATTTACCCGCGCACACCGACCTCGTGCCATAGCCGTGTATCAACTGATGGTCAGGCTCCAGACTGCCGTGATTGTTTAATGCTATCAAACATTTGTGCTTAAGGCTTACTGGTAAGATTTTGCAGATTTTAAACAATTTTCTAGTAACCTTTACAGTTTCTTTTAGTTTTATTATTAACAAGCAATTTTAAAAATCTAATTTGTAGTGATTCAACTTTCTCAATATATGTTTTAAATGTCAGGCCATAACAATCTAGAGCATAACCCAAAATTGACTCAACTAAAGAAAAATATCAACATTTTATTGTACTTATAGGCACTTTATAACTTAAATGGTAAAACTTACCAAGTAACGTTCTTAGCTTATCACTAATATAATCAATGTGATTAGACCAGGAAAAACTAACATCTATTTTAACACCTAAATAAGTTACACAGTCTACTCTCTCGATAGGTACACAATGACAATCTTTTTGTTTACGATGTAAGCAAGAATAACTATGAGTGAAAATAACGTTGGGGATTCTTGAAGACTTATATAAGGTGAATGTATAATAAGAATCTTTGTTTCTCGGAGTTTAATACTATTCCGTTGTCGTGCGACCACTTTACCACCGCATCCATATCCTGTTGAACTAGGCGACACGTGTCAGCAAGGTGCCAGGAGCGTGTATTTCATCTGCAAACATGTGAGCTGTACAATGACGCAGCACTCCACATAAACTATTGACGTGCATCAAATAGCAAACAGGGCCACATCCTGACCCTTGGGCCACTCCGCACCGCACTTGCACCTTCTCACTGAGCGCCTCGCCCACCCTCACACGATAGGAGCGTGACGTCAAGTGGTCACGGAACCAATCATTAAGAGTATGGCTAACGCCACATTCGCCCATTCCATTCAAAAGTGTTTCTTTACGGTGGCGCTTTTTTCCGGATTACTTAATAACTGTTAATTGATCTGGCTGAAAACTAATTATTTCAAAACAAATATAGGCCTATAGCAATCAGGAATAATGTAACTTTATAACAGTGAAATAATTTTTGAAATCGGTTGGGAAGTTTTCAGAATCTCCAAAACTCACAAGCTCACAATCTCACAAACTCACAAACATAACATAACATAAAACATTATTATAAATATGGCCTGCCATTTGCCACTTCAGCTAGATTAGCGAAGCCTTTATTGTTCTAGGAAATTAAAAAAAGATTCCGATGTGAAAACCTAATCCCCTTTCGAAGTCGGTTAAAAAGCATCCCTTGGTCATGCGGACTATCTAGCAAATGCTTTTTTTCTGCTGGATCATCAACCGAATAACAAACTACAAAACGAAAATTTTAACAAAAAAAAACCAACTTCAAAAAAAAATATTCTAAAACAAAGCACTAAAAAGTAAAGAAATAATTGCGTATTCTCCTAAAACTTATACGATAATATAATGTAGGTACATACAATTATTGTTATTGTTGGAGTCGGTGTCAGCCAAGGAAATACCTATAGCAAATACCTATTTCTTACATATTACGTTTACGTATGTAGGTAGGTGGTAGGATGTAGGTTACAAGCTTACATTCCTTTACAATAAAAAAAGTAGCATCGAAATCGGTTGGCGTGAAAATGAGTTATTCGTCCATTTGTCGCGCATATGGTTTATCTATATTTAAGACTTATATGGATTTCCCATGGATTCTACTGTCAGAACTGGACCAAATTAAAATGGGACCACACGGGCAGCATTAGCTTTTGAATAAAAAAAGAATTATCGAAATCGGTTGGCGTAATATTGAGTTATTCGTCCATTTATCGCGCATTTTGTCTATCTAGATTTTAGACTTATATGGTTTTCTCATGATGTCACTGTCTGAACTGGACCAAATTAAAATGGAACCACACGGGCACCATCAGCTTTCAAATGAAAAAAGAATTATCGAAATCGGTTGGCGTAATATTGAGTTATTCGTCTAGCATTTTGTCTATCTAGATTTAAGACTTATATGGTTTTCTCATGGATGCCACTGTCAGAACTAGACCATGTTAAAATGGGACTATACGGGAAGCACCAGCTTTCAAATAAAAAAAAATGATCTAAATCGGTTCACCCAGTCGAAAGTTATATGAGGTAACAAACATAAAAAATAACATACAGTCGAATTGAGAACCTCCTTTTTTTGTTGAAAATTCAGATTTCTTCCCACACGTCACGTACCGGTGCAATGGCTCGTGTTGCCATTTAAATATCTAACCCCCGCTGTAGTGGCGATGGCGGCAGTAATCAGTTGCAGAGACCAGGGATTTAGTTTCAATCACGCGGGCGAGCGGTTGATTAATGCATAGTGCATACTAAACAGGACGCTACACGTCCTTTACTGAGTTTACCTTTCAGTAATAAGATCGAACACGCCTGTAACCAGCTTTAAGACGAATATTTGTTAGACGTAATGAAGAGCTTGGATAATGAGTACCTATTTTAGTGATTGTGGTCTACCAAATCCCACGCAACTCGATTTAAGCGAAATATCATTTTTCGGAGATAGTTTGTATATCGTGTGAGCGCTACCCAGCATATTGTTGGTACATTGATAATTTTTCGTATACAACTGGTGTCACTGATAATTATGATTATACTTACTTGTACAAAATAATCATGGTGCATCAGAGTTTTGTCAATTATGTTTTTTATGCAAAAATCATAGTAGTCTTTTTGCCCTTGTAATGACAAAAACATTTGAATGTTTTATGATGTATATTTTTTTTTTCATAAATACGATGTCCCTAAAACAACAAATGTTTTTCTGCTAAAATAATATTTATTGTTTTAGGGCTATCGTATAAATAAAAATACAATTATCTTCGTAACAGAAATTTTGCCCGCCGCTGAGCAATCCTTAAAAAAGCTCAAATTAGATGGGATATAATACTTTGTTCGGAGAGCGTCATGTTCTAGGGTTGAGCAATCTAGGGGCCTTATTACAATCTCTTAAATCCAGCCAAGTTCATTCTCTAAACAGTACCTAAATGACCAGCCCAGAAGATGCGTTACAGACTAGGTTTCCGCTGATTTACATAATTGCACGCTACCCTCAGATTAAGGAATTAACTTGACTGGGTGCGATTGTAATAAGCCTCAGTTCAGAGTACGCTTGGTCCTGAGTTCAAGTCTGTCCAGAACCTTCATTTGTTTATTGCATTATGGATAAAGCTCAGAATTAAATCAATTAAGTAAATCAATCTGAAGGGTATTTTATAAAAATGTTGCAGCGTACATTTTTTCATCAAGAATACCGCAAAGGTTATTTAATTAACACTTTCCGCAAACGGAACGTCTTGCAATATCGGAAACGTTTGCGGAAATATGAATGAAAAAGTTAATATGGAGGACCGCACGCGCGTGCGGCCGAGAAAAAAAGATGGATGCCCGTGAATAATGTTCGGTCGCGAACTGTAGTAATGGACAGCACTAAATATTGCACCAAGGGAAAATAAATTACGCCACTTTTTCAGACGCACAAAAAGTTTTCTTCGTTCTTAGGGTTCCTTAAGGAGTTTCTGTGTGGGCCTAACCTTTTTAGAATTGTATCATTGGTACCCGCATGCTTGCAATTTGCAATTGTGAACTCGAGAGCTTATTTTAATACATATTTATTTATGCTTTACTTTCCTCTGCCTAATTTTTATGGACCAAAGATTTATTCTTCTCATACTATTTTAAAGATTTTATTATACCTTAATTATATCAGGTATTTAAAAAAGGGGTAAGGGCATAATTTGAGAGCCATCAAAGATTCCCTGCAATCACTCAAGCGTGATTATATAGGTTATATAGTAACTAAATTTACCCATACCCGCAATTCTGTCCATGCGCCCAGACAATGAAACGCCCGATGAAACTCAGCGTCTGGGCCAATCAGGCACAGGCATTAGCAGAGCGCGGTACAATTTCTTTAGACATCGTAGACCACCTGTTAGTTTGTTATCTTATGTTTTTAATTTTAGTTTATTATGAATCAACCGAGCGTATTTTGCAACAAGCTACTAAGCAAATCAGAAAACAGCCGATTAGGCGTTTGTTCAACCTACTGAACCGCTGCCTGGTAGGATATTCGTGCTCCTGACCGTTTTTCTCTTTGAGGGATCCGCGGGTGGAAAGTTTAATATGTTAGGCCGGACAGCCCGGACACTGATTACGTGTGCCCGGACGGAACATTTTTTTCAATGGACTTTAACAGTTTTATTTATTTCAGACAGCTTCTGCTTCAGTCTGCCTTGAACTTCTTTAGATACTTAGTTAAAATAAGAAAAGGTAATATCCTTTATTGTACATTAAAAAAATATTAGAGTGAAGAAAAAAATAGGGACTAGTTTCACAGATTACTTAATAGTTACTAACGTATGTGCAAGCATTATTAGAACAGAAATTGATTTTAGACTGATTAATAGAAAGCTTACATCACTAAATAAATAAAGAATAAGTTTAAGTACAATAGTCTTTCTATTTCAAAGATTGAATGCGATAGGCATAAGCTTTCTAGGATAAAATAGCCTGGGAAATACGAATAGGAATCTTTATCACAGTTATTATTGTGAATGCAGAGGCCTTATAACAATCTCTTTTAAGCAGTAAAGTTAATTCCCACCCTGATTGTAGTCAGCAATTTCGTTAATCATCAGTTAATATCCAGCCTAGAAGATGCGGTAACCGCTGACTGGCTGGAAACGAAATATCATATTATAAAATCTACGCTCAGTTTAGGTTCAACTTGACAAGCTAATAAGAGATTGTAATAAGGCCCCATGTTGTACAATTGCACAGTTTTGCGGCGTTTGACAGTCAATAGTGATAGAATCCCCTACGGTGCTCGTTAAGAGCGCTGACAAGATTATCTCCTGCATGCAGGTAACCACTGGTATTTAGTGCAGTGAAACAAGAGTATTTTCGAATTGAGAATTGGACATACAAATAAGGTACAATTTTCCGGACGGTTGATTGGTAGGAAATTGCAAGGTTTAACAGAAAACATAGTAAATTTTGGGCATCATCATCATTCGCAGTCACAAGACATCCACTGCTGAACATAGGCCAAAACAGGGGCTGAAATACGGGAAGCTCTTTTTTTAAAGCGACTGCTTGCAGGCGGTGTGCTTCCACCAGAATCCTGCCACCTTTACCAGGTCGTCTATCCAACTTCCAGGTGGGCCTCCCACCAATATAGTTTTAATATTTTTAAATAGTAGTTTTCAATTCATATTAAAATGATTTATTTCAGTGCGATCAGTAACATTGGGTGTGTCTAACATTGGCGGTAACGGCGCCGCCGTAAAACCACGGGAATAGACATAACCGTGGTAATACAAATAAGTATTTTCTGGTATTGTTTTTCAAAATTGTTCTACGTGATCTTATTAATTAGTATAAGACGATTAATCAAAAACTATGGCCTATTACTTAACTTTGGTCCTTATACTGATGAAGTTAACAGTGAAATTACAAAAAATACCTACACGGTGTTGTGAACACCGCAAAATGCGACTTATAGCCACAGCATTTGGCAAACATGCATGCGTTTAAAAAAAAAAGTCCAACAAATGTCATAAAACAGCGGAAAATGGTTTTTATTCTCTTGTTAGTTAGATATATATGCGAATTGTAATATGCAGCATGACACTCTTTCTTCGGGACTCCACCGTCATACTCGTATATTTCTCTGCGCCGTAGACTCCTCTTTTTAATTAAGTGAAACTAAGAGGCCCTTTGTTTCAGGGCGGCTGGCTAATTGCCCGCCAGTCACTCAATTGTCATCAACAACGCTTTACGCCTACCTTTGCTTAGTTATTTCTCTAAGTTGAAAAACGTACTTGTTGTAACTAATTTTCTGGAGAACTTGTAAAAGATGTTCAAAAGAAGTAACCAAAATAAAATTAGTGTTACATTGTTGAGTAGGATGTTGAAAAATCGGTTAAGAAAAAGTGAACAATGTTTAGCTTAGATACTTACACACTTTGATCAAAAATTTAGATGTAGATGCTACGATTGTTCAGTCATGGAATGGATGAAAAGTATTTAACGAAACAAAGTAGAGCTTCTCTAATCTGAAATGAAGCGCCACTCCACCGCATTCACGCATCAAAGTCATCATCATCCGTGCGGTCTATCCCGGATGTGAACTCACACTGGTGTGTAAGGTCCCAGAGTCCGCCTTTCTTATTTTCTTAGCCCACTTCGCGCGGTCTTGTGCATCCTCAGTAGTGAGTCTGGCACGTATGTCACCCTTGACAACGTCGAGCCAGCGGTTCTTGGGTCGACCTCTTCTGCCGGTCCCCGGCAGAGGCGGCACAGACAGACATTTGTTGCCCACGTAGTTTCACGCATTAAAGTAAAGAAAAGTTAAGTTATTAGCCTATATCCTGTCCCATTGCTGGACAAAGGCCTTCATCATTGAAATCAAGTCATCGCTACAATGGATGGGTATTGGTTTCACATAAAAAAATACGGACGCAATAAAAACGTGCGGTGCGTCATTTCTGGTTAGACAAGCTCTACAAGTTTAAGATGGTCTTTAAAGGGACAAGTCAGGCATGGAAGGAATAATGAAAGAGGATGAAGCGAAAAATGCGGATGTAATACTAATAAATTAACTGAACAAATATTATATTGATTAATCTTAATCTACCATAGCCGAAGATATTGTTTCATTACCTATTATTCCTTTTATGGTAGAGATGATGGATGATGATACCTTTCTGACACATGAATTTTAGAATGGTGGTCACAGGTTTTTTTTCATTAGTAAACGTTATGATAGTGTCAAAGTGTGGTATTAAAAAAAAATAAAAGCACATCTCTAGTCACCATGTTACAATTAATCAAGTTACAGGATACTTACTAAATTTAGCTATAACAACATTTTAAAATCTTGACTGATTCCAACTATCAACTTAATAATTTGAATAACATTAAAAACTCGTTATATCTAGATTTTCTTAACATCTATACTAACATTATAAGACGAAAGATTTGTTTGTTTGTTTGTATTAAATTGGCTCCAATCTACTGGCCCGTTTTCAAAAATTCTTTCACCAATATAAAGCTATATTTTGACAAGAAAGACAGTCTACGCGGGCGATGCCGCTGATTATTTATATAAACCTCTCAAACGTACTTTTAAATACTTACTATCAAGTTTCATAAAGGTAGATGAAGTTGCAACAGATCAAAATGAATGAAGCGCTGCTGCATTCACGCATGCAGGCAAATTGTCAAAACTGTGAAGGAAGACGGCCCAGCTCGCATTCCGCCGTAATGATGGCTGCAGGCCGGTCCTCATTGTGCGATGCATCGCGCTCCGGAAAATTACACCAACTAAACTTGGGAAATACGCGGCCGAGCCGCGGTTTAATTTCTCACTCACATTGTGTGACTTGGGCCTTGTTAAAACTCTATGAAGCACTTTTTTGTAGCGCCATTTTACTATTATGAAAGCTATTACTGCAAGTACTTTTTTCTAATGCATCTAGCCTAAAACTTTATTTATTGAATAAAACTCAAGCATTGTTCTTAAATTTTTAATGTTTTTTTTTCCAGACAACACACCTCTTGTAATGGTCTCGAAGTAGGGATTAATATCCCTGTGTTACGAGGTACCACACAAGGAAATAAGCCAGGGGCGTCTCCCAGCACACCTTCAATCCAGTCAATTATCCTTGTTTTTTTTTTTTTGGTTTAATCTGGTACAAAAGATTGTGAAAATACAGAGGAGAGGAGTCGTTTTGCATGACATAGGCAATTATTTTCATAAATTTATGTAGATACTTAAAAACTCTCAGACTGTTAACTTCAATCAGTTTTCATTCATGTTAGATTTATCTATTTTTAAGCATCTGTGTTTAGTTTTCGTTATTATTGCAGTCACGCTTTTGACAGAATCGTTCGCCATCAAATGACTTCAATGACGAATAGTTTCACAACTAATTTGAGTAGATTGTCTTAAGGATAAATAATTCATAACGTCGTCGGTGTGGGTTCTTAAAAACCGTCACTTGAATGTCTACTGAAGCACACTCTACACTTGAGTTATGTTGTAGGTCTAAAAGATTTTAAACACCGTATAATATGGGGTTCCGAATTCAAGTGGGACGAACATTTCAATGTTCCTTCAGACAAGAAATTTCTTCTTTCATTTAAGTTCGTCAGTTGATATTAAGTTTTTTCCAATTCAAGTAAGCAAGATATTTTATCTTAGTTTTAGCGTTTGTTCGAACTTCAAGCATCTTGTAATTGTTTGAGAAGTGTAAATGAAGAATAGGCAAAGTTGACGATCTGAAACAAAATCATTTTTTTTGTAACAAACATTTGTTATGACATTAATTAACAGATAAATGTTGTTACTAAAAAATAATGAATGAATTGAATTGTTCCTCATTCCCACACTACTTGGAAAATTTTAACAGCAGCCGACAGCGAGTAGTGGCTGAATCAAGCGAGTCCCGTTAAAATCAACTTAAAACAATACCAAAAATATTTTAAATACAACTTTCAGAAAAAGTCGCAATAAAAAACGGTCGCAATAAAAGACAAAACTAACCGCTAAAAGAGTTTCTAAGGAAAGGGAAAATATTTTGAAACCCGTCAAAACGACAGGCCTGTTAGCCCGCTCCACAAACAGTTTCAGGTTACGCTTGAAACTTCCCGACCGCGAAATCCAGTCGCTCTCGTAAGCGGACTGTACTAGTTTTTGAGACTGTAACAAAAAGGTGAGTGTTATAATAACGTTACATACTCGTATTACGCATGCGACGTGGCGACCTGGGGCCTTTACAATCTCTTTTATCCTCTCAAGTTAATTCCCTAAACTGAGGGTAGCCAGTAAATACCCAGCCTAGATGTGTTCTGCTAGATGACCCCCGACTGGCTAGAAATGAAAAATCAATAACACAGAATTGGTCGTTTCGCTCAGTTTAGGGAACGAACTTGGCAAGTTTTAAGTGATTGTGATAGACCCCTGGACAGATAGTCCGCTTAGAACAAAGTGTCATTTGATTACAATTCGCCTGATGTAAGGCAATGATGCGGTCTGTGATGGCATAGGTATGCCCAGTAAAAATCCTAATTCACTTTTGCCTTTAAGAGACGCAAGGTATAGATGAAAAGCATTTGACAGAATCCGACCTTCTTCTGAAATATTTATATGGTAATTATGGCTGTGGTGGATCACTATTGTGGAATGGTTAATTGGAGCAACCCTTGATGAAAAAAAATACAAGTTTTTAACTTTACATACCGCTCCGTAGAACAAAACTTTTGATGATCATATCTTCTTCTTCTTTTGTTAGGTATATGGCGTTCTCTGGGTTTTTTTAACCACAATTCCGCCAATGTCACGTGAGTAGCCTTTACACGGTAAGGGGATTATGCATGTTTACCATATGCAGATTCTAGGGCTAAGCACGGGCTAAGCGAATTCATCTAATGATCATATCTTTTGAGGTTTACATTTTTAAAAATGACGATGTGACAGAGTCCACAGATACACAAACTTTGATTCAATTTGAAATAAAAATCGATTTATTGCATCCGAATATTTTAAGTTTGAATCGTAATTATTCTTAAATTTTAGTTTTTTTTTATATATATTACAGATAGGTAATAGATAATAAATAAAAAAATACTATAAGTAGTCTGATGAATCGTTGTAATAAATAATACTCAATCATTTTACTTGTTTCATTTGTCTATCCAATTACAAATAATATTTATAATTCCTAAGTGAATTTTAATTTTTAGCATTTAACAATGCACTATTTTCTACACAAAGATATAAGCTTAAAAAAAATATATAATTACATTATAATTCCTTGCAAATTTTCCTTCATGGAGTCAAATTCTCTATTTTTTTTTAAAATAAATTTACAGGAACAATACTAACAGTCAAATTATTTGTTTGATATGATTGATTTATATAAGAGACCTATACGACCTATAAGAGAGAACTATAAGAAGCCCTATAAGAGACCTGTTTTATATTAAGTGGTTGTTTGTATGCAGAGGTCACTTTACTAAGGTCAAAAAAATGAGTAATTTTTCAAAAAAAACAAATTGAAATTCATAGGCGTGAGTTGTCAAAAAGAAAATTCACAAATAAACATTTTGCTCACCTCATGCGTTAATTGGGACCCAAAAAAGCCAGTAATGAACATTTTAAAAATGGTTGCCAGGAAAGAACCCAACGTAACTACCCAATTAGCACTTGATCTTTGGTTGACCTGTAAAAATTTTTCTTTTTTTAATTGTTGGCTCAAGCACAACTTTTCAAGTATTTGAATAGCTTGAGAAAATATTAAGAAATGAATCGCTATCTGTAACTATTTGTGCTGTTGTACACTGTACGTGGCAGCCACTCAACGGGGCAACTGGTAGTTTAGCTTGGCGGATGAGATTTATCTTTGTATCGGCATCGACCAATGAAGCAAGGTTCCAGCAAGGGAGTTTTTCTAATTAGGTCTTTTAAAATTATTTTTTCATGGCTATGTTAAATAATGACATATTTTCGAATTATGTTATATATAATAATGATTATATTAAATAATGACATATTTTCAAATTATGTTACATATAATCATGATTATGTTAAATAATGACATATTTTCAAATTCGGGTTTGAATTTTTGGGCATATCTTTTTGTCAAGTCTGTGTTATGATTCTCCAAATTAGGATTTTTAATTTATAAAATTTCCGCTTTGTTAGATTACGGCTAGTTCTCAGCTAGGCTTTGATAGATAACTGTGGGATAATAATAATAATGTTAGTTAACGTAA
Organism: Udea olivalis; assembly: GCA_947369235.1. Lineage (NCBI taxonomy): Eukaryota > Metazoa > Arthropoda > Insecta > Lepidoptera > Crambidae > Udea > Udea olivalis. The sequence continues at coordinate 8,837,351 of OX376341.1, read as the reverse complement.
GGGAGAAAACATCGCAAAAAAGTGCGCCTGGCGCCCGCTTGGGCAATGGGCATGCCTAAAATTATGAGAAGCATAGACTTACCATAAGAAGCGATAGGCAAAGTGGATGTCATATGACTGATTAAAAAGATAACCGAATAACCTTTTACTGTTTTAATGAGAGCAATTTCTATGAAATATTGTGCAGAGTTATCATGAATAATACCTGTATTATTGATAAACCGTCAATGCCTAAGATAACTGCTGTCATTCCAACAATAGTAAAAATGTACCAATTTAATATTTCTTGAATGATGTTACAGAAGCTGAATAAAAAAACAGTTTGTTAAAAGCATTTTATTTTAATGTTTTTGTTAAGAAAGTTGCTGTTGTTTGAATACTGCTTAAAGATTTTAGAACTCCCTTATTACGTAGTCAAGTAGATACTGAAAATAATATAAATGAAAAAAAGGCTAGGAAAAAAATTGGCAAAATGGCATTCTTGAACAGCACTCTTTTGTAACGGCTGTTAATCTGACTTTGACCTCTTATAATTCTCAAAGTTCTACTAGTGATTGATCTAAGCCCCAAAATAAATAATTAAATTATGTCCTTGACATTTACACAATGTTAATACAGGCTGAAGAAGCAAAATGCAGTTCATAACAAAATTACTCCTAAATTACGGAATTCATAGTTGAGTATTTTCCTTTGTTACAGAATTCGCACGGTAAATAATTACTTCAAAATGAGTTCGTAATGCTTCAAGCACTCGGTTAGTTTTTCATTAAGCAGAATTTCCTCATCGATCACATTTTCATTTTCTAAATCTTCTGAAGTGAGTTTGATATTGGCCAATTTCAAATTCAAAACTTTAAATTGGGTTATTGCCATCATTATTAAACCGCCAGCAAATACATCTGCAGTAATATCACAAACTGCATACACCAACCATCCGACAACTTGATACGTGAACAAAAAAGCAAAATATTCATCACGAATTTGAGGACTTAAAAAACTGTATCCAGACATTGGTAGTCTGAGACTTTCTCCAGTTGACAATGGTAGCAAAAGTTTAATAAATAAAGCTTGAAACAATTCTACACCTAAATTGAAAGCAATGTAAATCTTCCAGTATATAAGAAAATGTGATTTATTTTCGGAAACAAGTTTTTTAGTGGCTTCATTATCTCCCTGAAATTCGGTAACATCCAAGGAATCAAAAGCTAACAGTATATCTTTTCGTGTGAATACAATCATGATGATTTTAGCTAGTGTTGCTGATCCTGCCATGAGAAATGTAGCTTCATTTCCAACATGTTTAACTTGTATTGAATCATAGACTAAATGCAATGCAAAAAGAAACCAGAACAGTCCTAAAAACACAGTCATAAATGCAAAGGAATAGCATTTGTAGCACATAGTTGACGTATTATCTTTCCAAATTCCGCATATTTTCCAGATGTATATCGTAATTTTGAACACATGTGATTCACCATCCATTTCTTTGATCCAAATTATTGACCAATTTTTAGTTTTATTATTATTTCTAGTAAATAATTCACTGATACTCGTATGTTGACCACAACCTGCGTTTGCAGTGACGCCACTGCAAAGCAGTTTAGGTATTATTATATCTTTTTTATTTACCTTATAAAAACAAAAAATAATTAGAGATCGGGGGTGAATGGAATCGGGAGAAATTGAAGTATAGTCCAGAACGTTCTGTTTTATGGTATGAGAAGAAACTTTCAGACTTTATTTCTATTAAAACCTAACTTGATTTTGTATTTTTGCTTATATGAATGATGGGGCTAAATATTAAGTGTTAATCACATAAAATAAGACACGCTCACTTAATACTTTCGCCGTCATCCGGGTTTCTTTGTTTTTTTATCGATACATTTCACTTTCTTCGCCGGAGAGTTAGCCGCAAATTATGAACAAAAATTCTGTCCGAATTTGAACACAAGACCATGCGGGCTTAGAGCTGAAGTGCTTGTAGATTCTAGAACAAGGAAGAGCAGTGAACAAAGTATTTTATTCTATCGAATGATAGCTTTTTGTGCGAGCAAAATGCCCAAATAGAAAAATGTACATACAAGGTTGCCACATTTTTCTATATACAAGGTAGCCCCCTTGAAATCATGAAACTGAAGGAATCATACATTGAAGGCTTTATTAACTAAAGTTGTGATTATTTTGTCCTAGTTTACCATTATTTAGTTTCTAGGTATAGGTCTAAATGTCCCCCGGTTCCTCAAAATAAATGTCCTTCCATCTTTTACGATTTAATTTGATATTTTTGATGGAAAAGAAAATTATGGATCATAAAATATTGAAAATGTTTAATGTCATTATTGCTCAAAGACAAAATAATTGTTTTCATGTTGATTTTGCCACGTCGTTCTTGACGTGGCGAGGCTGAAAATAGATTTGTGATGTTCAAATAGCATGTTTTTTGACACATATTGTTCAAATAGTGAATTACAAGGTTATTAGCTTAAAGAGTAGATAGTATTTGCTTTACAAGTTTAAAAAAAAATCAAATATCCATCCCGAAGCACCCTCGTGCTCTCCATACCTGTACTCATAATTGGACCATCGTGGTGGCGTTATGAACGGAGGAAAATAGACCTTTGCTAAAGCCGCAGAGGAAATTACTATTTAATTATCAATTCTTAAGGTCGTATTTGCATCCAACTAATACATTTTGGAACCCGACCGGATGCGCGAGCATGCCGCGGCAGCCGGTCGGCTCCGAGCGTATTTCGCGGAACACGACCGACTGCGCGCGGATGCCGTCGGCTTCGCTCGGCTGCCGTCGCATGCGCTGGGACCTTAGATCAACAATACACTAGATACTACCGAACGGAAGTTGTCGGTCCGTCCTTTGAAACTTAGAACACTAAATAAATAAATAAATATCCCTGGACATTATTCCACACAGCGCCATCTAGCCCCAAAGTAAGCTAATTAAAGCTTGTGTTATGGGATACTAGACAACGGATAAACATACTTAAATACATTTTCTTTTGTAAATACATACTTATTATACATAGGAGACACCCAGACCAGTACAAACAGAGATGTTCATGCACACAAATGTTTGTACTGTGCGGGGATCGAACCCGCGACCTCTGGTGTAGTAGCCAACTTCTTAACCATTACACCAAGTCGGTCGTCAACACTTTACTTTTTGTATGGGGTAAATATACTTTTATAGCCAACCTGACAAAAATACTAGAGGTACCACATAAATTAATTTGAAGAGTTATTTATTACTAAAAAATTTAAAACAACAGACTTTCAATGTTTTTTCCCAGGGTCAAAAATTAGGTTTACTTGTGTAAAAGTAAATTTGGGTATGGCAACACTTAGCAACGACGCTTTTAAACTAGTACAGGGTGGCCCAGAGAGAACTGAACGAGAATTAAATGGCACTTCCGTTATATTCGTCTACGATGGTAGTAAAAGTATTATGTTGCCTTACAACTGTATGTTCGGAGTTCCGTCTCCTAAACGTAGTATTTATATACTCTTTGGTGTCCGGCCGCAGTCGCATACGCTTGCATCCGTCGCGATGCGCGCAGCTGCGCGCCGATGCGAGCCGTTGCGGGCCGTTGTATGTGAATCGTACCTTACAAATGGATCTAATGTCAACAGCCTCAGACAGCCCTTATGTAAAGCCTGACATGAACGCGTGTGTAGTTGTATACATTACATTACAGAACCTCTATGAACCGATTTTCAAATCTCAGGCTTTCTCATAGTTACAAACGATAAGCATAGTGTTACATTGAAAATTACACGCCTCATGTAAGCAGGTCCTAACTGTTGCCAAATCGACATCATTAGGCGTATCATATTCGGTTGTTGTACATAATGTTTGCGTAGTCGAAAGCGTGAAGTGGTGTCCCGAAGCGGGGAGGAAATCCGCCGGCGTCGTGGCCCTAATGCACCGTGCACTTAGCTCAATCACCCGCTAAATGCATGCATGTTGCCGCACAGCCTGTTATGGACAGATCAAAAATAAATAAGGGCTAGTTTCTTCATACATGAAAGTGGCTGAAATAGCTGCGGCACTGGGGTTCCTCTAAATTTTATTCGGATTCGTAGTTATGGGCAAATACTCATACAGTTACAGATAGTTACTCATACTTGTGCTTATTTTAGGTGCGTGCGTTGGTTTCAGAACTAACTTTCGAAATTGTAAATAGATTAAAATCGAAAACTTCTGTTAGTTATTATAAGGCACTTCAGAAAGTTCGTTAACGTACATTTTCGTTATACCTAGTATCCTTTTTGATTGAAAGTCATGTTTGAGTACACCGCAACATCAGTTTCTGCAGCACATTTTGGCTTTTTCTAACGGTACTAAAGTTCATTCATAAATTTTATACATGACCTATAAAACGTCTCTTTTAAAAAAAAAAAACCTGTAAGGTTGGACACTTGACCAGTTATTTCAGAAAATGCATTCAAAACAGTTTCATAAAACTCAGCATTTGAAAAACTTAGTACTTGATTCTAAAATGGAACCCTAGACGTACCAACATAACAATTTTAGTTTTTATGACCACAAAGTAGCGCCAAAGTGCTTAATGTGTTTTGCTTCCTAGTCAGCTCGGATAGCTGAACATGTGCGTAATGCGAGCCGCTAAACTGATTACAATTTACTAGCTTTTAGCTCTGGAACATACTTATTTCGCTTCACTTTGACCTTTTTAAAACGAGAAAAAGTTTGCCGAAATTGAAAATTAACTAGTTAACGTGTAAGGTACCGATGAATATTTGATGTGTATAGAACCAGTATAAAATCATCCACTCCCTGCGCATACGTAAACTGTGTCCGATCACCGCTACAGAACACAGCAACTAAGGTTCCCTGTGATGGTGTGCCGTGTCGGCAACAAAAAGTGTCTAAAACACTTAACAATTCTCGAGGATTGGAACATGGGCTAGATGACTATAAAAGAAAAAAAACAGTGTGTAAGTTATCCTAACTCGCAGGAGTTAGGATAACTTACACACTGTTTTTCAATCATTATGATCTAGATAAATACTAATTCATAGGATATTGTAAACCCTAACTAGGTCAAAGCCATTCCTTGATAGATGTATTGTTGGAGGAATAATTTATTGATACAGTCAGCCACAAAGTTAAATGTTCCAATAAATAAAGTGTTTTTAAATTAAAATTCATTAAGCGTGTAAATTTTATTCAAGGTCTATTTTCATGTTAGTTTTTTTGTGTTGTTTTATGTGCGAGTATATGTTATTATTTAGTTTTTGGCTTTTTGTTTGTCTGCTCCGTACCACAGATACTGGTAACAATGTTTTTTTTTACGCTTCTTAACGAATTTCAATTTTAAGTAACAAGATACTGCAAACTAAATAGATACCTACTAAAATCTATTACTAATACTGTGTTAAAATTAAGGGTTATAGTGTCTTAATCACTGTGTTTACGTTTTGTTTAGCGTTATTTTTTCGGTATTTTAAGATGATTAAAAAAAATAAAGATTTAATATCAGGTACCTACCTAATGTTGTTACTTAATGTGGATCACCTCTCGCAATGTAATATTATACTAAAACATGTGAAAATGTATCGATTGCGTTCGCAGAAGTGAGCGATCTGTTTCCGATTTTTATTTAAAAATACGTTGTGTTCTAGTAATCTTAGATCAATCGTAGACCCACTATATTTTTGGACTTTGTACATTATCAGTTTTGACTGTTTATCGTGCTACCTTAACGAAGTCGTTGCCAGCAAATCCTTTATTTTATTCTTCATGATCCAACTTTAATCCTGCACACTGTACCCCCAGGTATTATAGATTACTTTCGCATTGACGGATGGGCCATGTGTGACCCCTAACATACCTCGTCGTGTACATTACAAGCTCCCCATTACGATAACATATTGCCAACATACCTTATAATACATTGAGGTACTTAACTCAGATCCTATTACAGGATGTAGATACTTACCTTACGCTTAGTGATATAATAAATAATTTCGTAGACATGTAGTATGTAGAGGTCAAATTATAGGTCAGGCAAAGTCCGTTTTCACCAACCCGCATTTTGCAAGCGTGTTGAATAAGTTAATAACCATCAATAGGGATGTTGACACATGACATGCGACAATGTGACCAATTCATTACGAGTTATGTTTTATACTTTAAAAACAGTAGGTATTTAAAAACTTATAATATTATTTTCAGTAGGTACCTATATATTTATTCGTCATAAATACAAATTTTTTAAAAGTAATTGCGTTATTATTGCCCATTATCACGAGACTGCGAACGCCCATCAAAGCGCGATGAAGTCTCTGATCGACAAACATGCTGACATAACCGTCATACCTAAGTTAAGTAATTAAAATTAGTTTTTAGAATTACCGCCAAAACGCTCCGAACTATCACGTGATTACGTCACAGACCGATAAACAATCCCGCGCTCTGTCAAAGTTAACCTGATTTTAAAAAGAAATTTGAAATATTTTTTCATGAATTTTTTAATTTTGTTGTTTGAATAAAGACCCTATAAAACAAAATCAATTTCAAAAATTGGTCAACATCCCATTGTAGCGATGACCTAAATTAAATGATTTTAGGAACTATATATTTACTTTATAAACTATATATTTTACAATTACTAAACTATATATTAAACAAAGACTGGAAATCCGAGACGCAAGGCGCCCCATACAGAGCCTTTTCCGGAGACAACCGGCAGCATTCGAGCCAAACGGCACCTCTAGGGAGGGGGTATTCCCCTCAACTGTGGGAGCATAATTGTCAGAAAAGTCATGTCTGTGGTGGCTGAAATCCTCCATCTCACAGACCCGGCGTTTTCGTTTATTTTAGATTTTTAAAACTGCAATAAATCCATTTCTATTATGAATTGTGGCTTTCTTTTATATATTCCTAATTCTGCATTAGTTCCTCTACCTTTTCTATAAGTTATTTCATCTGCAATAAGAGAATGAAAGCTGGTATAAAATACTTAAGTCGCACTTATGTGGCACAGTGGGAAGTTAGTCGAATTCAATTACAAAATTCTCCATGAAATTGCACTTAATCTTCGAAAAGTAGATAATATATTCAAGATTAACATTATATTTTCGATATTTTGGTCTTGAAAACGCGTAATTCACCTTAAAAATCATCAAATATGTCACCTAAATGTCACACCACTCTGTGACACTCTGAGTCAGCAATATTTCAACGACAAAATTCTTCACCTTTTAAATTTACACATCGATAGGTCTGGGTATGGTATCATACAGCCTAATACACCGGAAACGATTTGTCGGCCCGACCTGCTGCCCTAACTAAAAAAGTATGTGAAAAATATTCTCAAAAGCATGACTGTGAAGATGGCGGCTTTCCGCCATGTAACAGACCTAGCTTATTTTTTTGTGGGTGAAATCCGCCACGTAACAGACGAGAGGTATATTTTCCACAAAACTTTCGGAAAGTATACTCACAAAAAACATCATTTTCCAAATCGTTTATTAAATGACGAAGTTCTGAGGTTCCACATTAAAAATAGAACTGATTTGAGAACAGTTGTCTTTTTATGAAGTCGGTTTTTGGTTGAAAATAAGGTTGTTAAGGTACATCATAGTCTATGGTTTTGGAGTGTGAACACAGTGAATGTTTTATTGATGAAATAATAGTTTTGCCCTGGTGAAATTAGGTTTTATGATGTATAATTTTAGAATTTCATAGGGTGTTTATTTTGAGGAACCGGGGGACATTTGGTCAATAAACAAATAAAAGTTTTAGATTTTTATATAAAGTTTGATATTGCTTAGGACGAAAATAATTATGACTGCTTACTATTTAATTTGATGAATCTATGAATGCAAAAAAGTAATATCTTTTGGCGCGGCTTGCTAGTCCAAATGAAATCAGCTTTATCTTTTGAAGGAAGCGCGTGTGTTGCAATATCTTATTTAATTTTATTTAATTTGTAAAATTCGTTAAGTCTTTAACTTCGCAAATAGCCACAGCTACGCAGTGGAACTGCAACTGTGAATTATTGAATCCCAAGATAACGCAGGATTATCGCAGGGATGGTGCAGTTCCTACTGGCAATAGTATCAAAATAGTTTGAATGTCTCCGCACTGAGGAGGACTTAAGCTGACACGTAATAAATGCATGTCAAGGCAGCCTATAAATTAAGACATCACTTTAAAATGTATCCTAAAATATCTAATAGCTATGCCGATGTATTAAGTGACTGTTTTGTAGGTTGTCCTAAATGAATAAATAAATTTAAATATCTTTACAACAACAACATACCATCACGACTTTATCCCAAACGGGGTAGTCAGAGGCAAGTGACTGTTGCCGTCACGGTGAATGGAACACTCAGAGGCCCACTTTTCACCAAATGGTATTAGAAAACTAACGTGGTAGGTTAGGTGGTGAGCCTGTCGCCGCTATCCGGGTTGATTTAGTTTTTTATCAATGTTTTCCAAATATCTTCACGTTGCTGGCATTTGGCTCACAGCTAAGCAGTCCTTTAAAAAGTTTAAATAAGATAAAACGAGTATACTCCGTCCACAGAGTACCTTGTTTCTAATGGTTAACACATGCACTGCTACACCCGCACATATGCGGGATAACAATTGATTATCTATTTATGTCTTCCATACGCAGTGAAGCTGTTAGATACTCCAGCTTCAAGCCCGCGTGGTCCTGAGTTAAAGTACGGCAAGATCTAATTTTGTGTTCATTAGCTTTCAAAATCGTAATATGGCGCTACAGAAAAGTGCTTCTTCAAGTTTTTAACAAAGCCCAAGCCACACAATGTGAGTGAGAAATGAAACCGCAGCTCGGCCGCGTATTTCTCAAGTTTAGTTGGTGCAAGTTTCCGGAGCGCGATGCATCGCACAATGAGGGCCAGCCTGCAGCCATCATTACGGCGGAATGCGAGCTGGGCCGTCTTCCTTCACAGTTTTGCCAATAGGCCTGCATGCGTGAATGCAGCAGCGCTTTATACATTATGAACTGTTGCAACTTCATTCCGCCCTATGAAATTTATTAGTAAGTTTGTAAGTATTACGTTCGAAATGGTTATGAATGTACACAGCTGATGCCAATCTAGTACAACACTCATAGGTACCTACAAAGCACTTAATATGTTCGGTTAATGCCTCCTGGGCATTAAGCCCGCCAATTGTACTTAGTTGTGTGTGCAATGGAGATTAAATAAATAAAGTATAAGTTCCTGTTACGTTGCTTTTGAGTGGTATTTGCAGAGTTATAAACAAAAACCCAATCGGTAATATTTTAGGTTTTTTCTTAGCTTTCAGGAACATTGTGTGCCAGTGATATCTAGCCTTAATTTAACCTCCGAATGCGACGGTACAGTCGCATTATGTTTAATTATGATATTTAACTATTAAATCATCCTTTTATTTACGTAAATTTTTACTTAATCAACGAGTATTTTTGGTTACGATAATATTGACTTATCATGTGCTTTTTATTCGTTGACATAATTGAATACATTTAAAAAAAATAAATGGCTCCAGCCAGCAGAGTAAACAACAACATTTCATACAAAGTTACTTCTTTAATTTCCTTTTTATTATTAAACCCAAGCAACCCCTTTATAAAATAATATAATGCTTGCCAGCAACATCACGAGCAACGACTAATTAAAAACAAAATGACACTTAAAAACCAGCCCGCGAAATATTATTAAAATTCACTGCATTCTTGCGTTTATTTTCAAAGAGCGTGTTTTATCTTAATGTGTCTATCACTGGTTTTAGTTGGGGTTCAGAAAAAGTACCCCATTTGGCACATTAGAAGTAGGGGAGATTTTTGTGGGAGTCCCGTGTTGTAATTAGCAAAGGCTGCAGAGGCGGAAGAAATGTCTTAAGTGATGTGTTTTTGCCTCAACTGACTTCTTTTGTTTTACTGTTATTGCGATTCAAGCAAAATGTTTGAATGGGAACAATGTGCTTGAACTTAGAGCGGGTTCATGCCCATCTATAGTCGTTACTTAACCAAGCACAGAATTATCACATTAATTTATTATATTATTTATTAAGTATTGTTATAATGATTACTAACGAATGCCTAAGTTGATGTTAAACTAAGAAGAAAATAATTTAATAACGATAAAAAGTAACTGAGAAAGATAGATACAGCTGTTACTTTGATTATTTTAGCATTTTACAATGCTCGTTTTTCATATCTAAAGATAAAAAAAAAGCAAAAAATCGATTTCGGACCTTGATGATCTCAAGCGGGAATCGAATCGTGACTGCTCTAAACCTTTCGGAGGTTTCGGCAGCTCAGTGGTTTAGAGCAGTCACCCGGATTGTGAAAGACGTGGGTTCGATTCCCGCTCAAGATCATCAAGGTCCGAAATCAATTTTTTCCAGTTTTTCTATCTTTAGACAGATACAGATGTTTAAAATCAAAGTTAAGTCTGAGTTTAAGCTAAGCACGTTCTATAGATCTCGACCTTAGACTAGCGTTTCATACACGCGTATAAATTCTTTCCTGGAAGCGCGTGTAGGCGCGTACAGGCTTGCTTTTTGCCACACCTGAACTCGAACGAGCGTGGACGCGCTCATAAGCTCGTATAATCCATATAGATACTGACTCACTACTACCGGTTCGAGCAAACACGCCGCAATAAGCCCGTGTTCGCGCGTTTGGTTTTTTGAATGTAGATCAGAAACTGTCACAGAGGTAATTAGATTGCCAATGATTAGCATTCTATAAGTTTCGCTTTTCTGTTAAATAAGGTACCAAACTCGTAATAATAGAATAAGTTAAATAAAAAAAAGTGCATTTTATTACTTCACTTTTTTACACCTGTTTTACTAATTACCATTTAAATTTTTCATTCAACATTGTTTTAAATGAATCATTAATACTGTCTTCCTAACCTTAACAAAAACCTAATTAATTTAATTGTATAATTATTACCAATTACCTATTCTGTGGTATTACTAACAAAGTCATCAACAAAAAAAAAACATCCTAAAAGAAACAGTTAACCATGACTAACGGTCCCACCGATTTTTCTACTTAATTAAATAGAAAGGCAAAATCAGTATGCATTAAATGAACCGTGCAAGTTATCCTAAACCTCCAAGAATTAAATGCTGAAGATTTCCGTACCGAAGCCACCCCGTCCCGGCACAACCCCTGCAATTAAAACGCACCCGAAGGGTTGCACCGCTTTCCAAATTGCAAACACGTCCATTGTTTTAATCTACTCCTCGCCCAGAATCCAGAAGGATATTATACTAAGTGGAAACACCAGAACAGTTTGAACTCCCTACTCGAACGACTTTATATGCTATGTTAGAGGATGAGGTATCTTTCTTAACTGGATAGGGCTCTAGCGCAAGTCTTTGCCAACGTATACTTGATTGAAATATTAATTTCTTGGATTGCTAGCATTATCTACTTTCTAACTCCTGAATAAAATAAGTGGGAAATGGAACGCTCCACGCAGTATTTTTTTTCATTATTTGATCACTCAATATGCGTCATAAAAAAATGAAGTCAATAATTTTACAATCAAGTTGCTAGTACGAGTATGTACTAGTAATTAGTATATTAGCTTTTTCTAATACCTTTAATTGTACAAAAAAAACCTAATAAGTAGACGTCATGGAGTGAGTTATAGGGTAATTATTCAGTTGTGTAAGAAGGAATTCATAATTATTTAAGTACATGAAATTAACACTGGCGACGTAAATTTTGGAATAGAAGGTTTACGATTAAAGCCTCAATACACCACCAGCGCAAAATGAAATAGTAATGGTTCCAATAAAATTTTATAAAATAAAATGTATCGTTAGGGTGGTCCCTAACGATACGTACCCTATACTATGCTTACACCTTACCCTAACAATAGTTAGTCCCGAAGTGATAAAGGAATTGGGGCTCGTGTACACATTTTGTCAGGCATCCTGTTTGGACCCCCCCCCCCATGAGCCTTCGTCTTGTCGTGGCGGGGGTGCTTAGTACTGGTGGCAGGTGGAACCACCGGGAAGCTAAGAGGGCTTAAGCATGACAGTGTGGTGGACTTCCCACCCACCCATTGCCTGCCGCCGGGCGTGGTGGTGGTATGGTGCCTACCCCTGCCCGCCCAAAGGGGCGCCCACGGGCGCAGCGCCTTAGGGCGCGAGGTGGGGGCAGTACACAACCGTTGCGGTACACAACCGTTTGGAGGGGGTCAGTGCACCGCGGCTGGCCCCCCCTGTGCACTATGGCTTGGTAGGGCCGCACCGCCAGATGCGGCAGCGGATCCACCTTTGAGGTGGATTGTGTTTGCGGACCTAGTAGGGTCCGCGTACGGTGGGAGCCAGCGGGTTTGAGTCCAGGGGTGCTTTTGCCCGCAATGCACGGCTTTCACCGTGACGGCGGAAGTACCTGTGTGCTCCAGGTACTTCCGTGCCCGCTCCCCTTCAATGGTGGGTCTGCTGGAAGGGGCCTCAATACGGGGAGGCACTGGCGGCGGGGCGTTGCGAAAATTTTTAGGGACCGCGCCTCGCCGCTAAAATGTTGAGGTCGAGTACCGTGGGGTTTTAGTGGGTGGAAGTCCGGTTATTAAAACGTTAATAAAAAAAGGCATTCTGCAAGTATTTTTTTAAGATCATTTCAATTCCGACTTGGTCGAAATAGTAATTAATTAGCTTTAATTCACTGTCTGACCATTGTAGGCCTCTTTTATTGAAATCAAGTCAACGTTATACAGATTAGTACTGTAAAATGTTGATGACAAGGAATTCAGTTATTGTCGACACCACTATTATACGAAGTCTCCTAAGCACTTTTATGATGAATTCACAAGGAAAGCAGCTCTAGAAACATTGGCAAATCCTTATTTTCTTGCCAAGTTATAGCCACTTCAAACACAGAGTCTACATACAGACGGGTATAAAATGACTCAATTCCTCAAATAATAAACTAATCTTAATATTACCAAAGACCGTGTATAGTCGCTCTTAATATGTGTTAACCCTTTACCAAAAGTAAGAATTAGTTTAATTGGTGTCTTATGTGTCGAAAACTGATGGACACACCTGAAACTTCATTTAATCCTTAATCATGAAGCCGAAGAGTCAATCCGACATTTTCAAAATAAACCAGTTTTTCTGGCAAATATTCGGGCTGTGGCCTGGAAGGATACCGATTAAATATTATAAATATTTCTCACTCTTGTTCGTGACGTCTACTACAGTCATTTACAACATATTTTTAGTTTTAAATTTAATGTATACTCCTCGTAACATAGAAAATTTGATAGAAGAAGTTACGTTTTTCTTCACTGAAGTGGCAGTGATTAGTAAAGTTGCAATGTTTCTTTTGATGAGAGACAAAATTGGTAAAATACTGAAACTAGTCGATTGTGAGGAGTTCCAGGGTGAGGACAAAATAGGAAGAGATGTTATTTACAAATATAATTCTAAATATAAATTTTGCTGGAAAGTGTACGCTGCTATATCCAATTTTTCTTTTTTTAATTTCATTGTGTTGCCAGTAATACTGCATTTAACGTGGCAGAAGGAGCTAGAGCTACCTATAGCCAAATATTATTTCTTGAGCGATGAAATGAAAGAAAATTATTTTACAATTTGGTTCGTTTTCCAGTCCATCGGAATATATGTGCATATGACATACAATATTAATGTTGATTCCTTTATTGCTGGGCTTATACTTATAGGAATTTCTCAATTAAAAGTTCTTAATCACAACTTTTTGCGACTGAAATTAGATTCAACGGTAAATTTGAGGGACGTAAGGCTACAAACAAAAAAACTTAATCAATTGTTACGGCACTATGACATAATTGTCAAGTAAGTTATATTAGTATGTGTTAGCTCTGAAAATCATCATTTATAAGACAAACTATTTAAATTGTGTTTTTTTTTCAGATTTTGCTACGATGTGCAAGATGTAATAAGTTTCGTGATGTTTGTCCAATTTTGTATGGCATCTGCCATTATCTGTGTATCAATGTTAGGATTGCTCATGGCTAGTACAATTTTCTTCTTTAATTTGGTTGTAAATTTGTGTTTCAACAATGATAATTTTAAGTAAATACAACCTAAGATTACAGAAATTAAAGCCATGAAATCTATCACAAATATTGTTATTACTAAGTGCTGTAATTTCAATTTTTTTTAGGTATCGACAAGTGTGCTGTACGGTATGATCTCATATTTATCAGTGATGACACTGCAAATTTTCGTTCCTGGATGGTTGGGAACACTTTTGAGTTATGAGGTGATTTATGACGACCGACTTGGTGTAATGGTTAAGAAGTTGGCTACTACACCAGAGGTCGCGGGTTCGATCCCCGCACAGTACAAACATTTGTGTGCATGAACATGTCTGTTTGTACTGGTCTGGGTGTCTCCTATGTATAATAAGTATGTATTTACAAAAGAAAATGTATTTAAGTATGTTTATCCGTTGTCTAGTATCCCATAACACAAGCTTTAATTAGCTTACTTTGGGGCTAGATGGCGCTGTGTGGAATAATGTCCAGGGATATTTATTTATTTATTTATATTTATTTATTTATGTACTTCTTATATAATTGATTTTGATTCCTTTACTTCTTCTGATTCAGCTAGATGAAGTGGCTTATATTACAATGGTATTTTTTAAAATTAAAATACATAAATTGTTTCTAAACTTAAAAGTTGTCACTAACAATCACATGTGTCTGTGACTCTTTGATTAGCACTTAAAGCAGTGAGGTTGTTCCTATCCTCTGCGGCTATATTTCTCAAAATCAATTAAATAAAATTAAAAAGCGAAACAAGAGTCGTGGGTAACTTGCCTTTAAGTCAACATCATCATCCGTGCGGTCTATCCCGGTTATGAACTCACACTAGTGTGTGGGGTCCCAGGGTCCGCCTTTCTTATTTTCTTGGCCCACTTGGCCTTGGTTTCTTGGCCAAGAAAATAAGAAAGGCGGACCCTCGTATCCTCAGTGGTGAGTCTATTGGCACGCATGTCACCCTTGACAACGTCGAGCCAGCGCTTCTTGGGTCGACCTCTTCTACCAGTACCTGGCGGGGGCGGCATGGCCAGACATTTGTTGCCAACATAGTTTGCCGATCTCCGTGAGACATGACCATATCAACAAAGGCGGCACTCCTGCAGCTTGTCTGCGATGTCACGAACACGAAGGCTGCCGCGGATGTGGGTGTTCCGCACGCGATCTTTGCGTGAGACTCCTCATATCTACTGCAGAATCTTCATTTCCGTGACGCGCAACTCCTGCTTGTGTCGCTCTAGTAACGGCCATGTTTCACTGCCATATAAAAGGACTGGCCTAATGATGGTATGAAAGACCTTTTTTTTTATTAACGTGGGGAAATCCTCATGGATACCTCGCCGCCGGGGGTAACGACGAGGTTATGTCAGACTTCTACCGACTAAAACCCCACGGTACTCGACCTCAACACTTCAGTGGCGAGGCGGGGTCCATAAAATAGGGGCCCCTACAGCCGACCCCCTAATGAAAGGGGGAGGCCACAGAAGTACCTGGAGCACACAGGTACTTCCGCCGTCACGGTGAAAGCCGTGCATTGCGGGCAAAAGCACCCCTGGACTCAAACCCGCTGGCTCCCACCGTACGCGGACCTTACTAGGTCCGCAAACACAATCCACCTCAAAGGTGGATCCGCTGCCGCATCTGGCGGTGCGGCCCTACCAAGCCATAGTGCACAGGGGGGGGGGGGGGGGGCAGCCGCGGACAATGGGTGGGTGGGAAGTTGAGCCCTCTTAGCGTCCCGGTGGTTATGGTTTTATAGACCTGCCCGTTTACCTTGATCGGCATTTTGGGCCACAAATGACACCAGTCACCTCACGCTATTTGACCCAAGCCGCGAAAATTCGGGCTTTGACGTCGCTGTCGATATCCCCGGACGCGCTTAACACAGATCCCAGGTATTTGACACGGTCTGTGCGCTCGACCACGTCATGGCCTATGCGGACGGACTGGGAATCTGTAGTGTTGCAGGCCATGTGGAGTACATGGCCTGCAACACCACAGATTCCCAGTCCGTCAAGTCTTCGCCACATTAAGTTTCAGACCACCGTTTTCAAGTGAATTCGTCCACTTATTCACCCGTTGTACCAGCCGTCCCCTGTCCGAATCTGCTGGCGCAATATGATCAGCATACATGAGCAGCCAGGATGGCAGCTCGTGGTGGTATCGGATGCTGTTTGACAGATCGTCTAAATTTACGCTGAACAGAAACGGGCTAAGCACGGAGCCTTGGTGTACTCCAGCGGTGATAGGGAAGGTAAGCGTGTCACCAACCGCAGTTCTAACTATAGAACTGGAATCATACATGTCTCGGATAGTGTCAATAAAGACCGCAGGAACGGCCCTGGACCGCAGCGCCCAGCCGATCATCTCACGAGGGACACAGTCGAAGGCCTTCTGCATGTCTAAGAAAAGGGGATGCAGAGGTGTATTCTTCAGTCTGTATCCCTCCATGAGCGTTCTCAAGGCAAAAACGGGGTCCATCGAAACCCATACTGACACTCCGAGATCTCCGTAATCTGAATCTAATTCTGAATCTGAGATTGTACACTCCTGTCGAATCCAAGAGTCCACAATGTGCTCGAGGAACTTCATGGCACGGGACTTCTCCTTTATGCCGCGATAATTGCTGCACTCCTGCACCTAGCCAGTGCCCTTGAAGACCGGCGTGATTATGCTCAGTCTCCATTGGTCAGGTATCTTCCCGGTGAGGAGAATGCGGTTGAAAAGGTGGGTAAGTATGCCCGCACCACGAGAGCCCATCTATTTCCATGCTTCGATAGGGACTCCATCGGGTCCAACAGCTTTCCGGTTCTTCATGCGGCGAAGTGCCGACTAGACTTCATTAGGCGTTACCGGAAGCACTAGTCCCTGATTCGGAGGGAGTTCAGGTGGCTGCACCACTTTGTGCTGCTTGTTGAGCAGCTCGTGGAAATACGAGCGCCATCTCTCCTTCACCGCGTGGTCCTCGCATAGCAGGTTACCGAGAGTGTCATTTACACAGCGGCACATGGAAATATCCTGGGCCGCTTTAACTATCGAACGTGCCAACTTGTGAACGAGCTTCTGCCCCTCAGACGACTCCAATATCCTTATCGTACAAAGGACGTAAGTGGTCACGTCTGGTTTTGGCTACAGCTCATTTAGAGGCACGTTTGGAATCCCTGTACGCGGCGCGATCTTCAAGAGATTTGGACGCTTACCACGCTATGAAGAGGGCTTTCTTTACCCTGATCTCCTTCTGGACTGCTTCGTTCCAACTCTAGGTCTCCTTGTCAAGCCTACGTCCACCCCGATACACACCCAACACCACCATCGCTGCCTTGATGATAGCTGCCTGACACCTATCTCAGAGCTGTTGCCCGGACCCACTATCCGCTGCGATGCACAGGTCACCGACATTGGCAGCAAAGTCAAGGGATTTGGCTTATTCAAGTAACTTGCGTTTAAGTAATTCTCTTAATATTCTGAGGTTTTCATTTTATCATTTTACTTCAATGAATTGTGTCATTTGTGACCCCAAAATGCCGATCAAGCTGAAGGGGCAGGTCTATAAAACCATCACTAGGCCTGTCCTTTTGTATGGCAGTGAAACATGGCTGTTACTAGAGCGACACAAGCAGGAGCTGCGCGTCACGGAAATGAAGATGCTGCGGTGGATGTGTAGAGTCTCACGCGAAGATCGCGTGCGTAACACCCACATCCGCGGCAGTCTTCGTGTTCGTGACATCGCGGACAAGCTGCAGGAGTGCCGCCTTCGTTGGTATGGTAATGTCTCACGGAGATCGGCAAACTACGTGGGCAACAAATGTCTGGCCATGCCGCCCTGAGGATGCACAAGACCGCGCGAAGTGGGCCAAGAAAATAAGAAAGGCGGACCCTGGGACCCCACACACCAGTGTGGGTTCACAACCGGGATAGACCGCACGGATGATGATGAATGGTTTTAAGGCAATGCAAGCCTTCTGCAAGTATCTGGAAACATTTAGGTGAAATAAATGTCCATTCTAAATATTTGTGCTATTCCATTGAATTATGTTTTCAGAGTCAAGAATTAGCACAAGCAGCTTATTTTAGCAACTGGATACCTCAAACCACGTCATACAAGCGAAGTATTCTGCTTTTTATTGGACGTGTCAATACTCCCATCGTTATTAGAGGGTTGAAGGTGTTTCCTCTCTCACTGGGAACTTTTATATCAGTAAGTACAATTATTTTATACATAAAATAAAATAGTAACCGTTGTAAATTTGTTTATTATCTTATCATTGAATATTCTATCTCAATTAATTAATAGCTTATTTATAGATAATCTTAGTATTTTAAAGTCATCTATACTCAAAAATTGTATTTTTTACAGATTATGAAGATGGCGTACTCTTTTTTTGCTCTTCTTAGAAAATTACAGGATCGGCAAATGTAATTTGTATATCCGATTTAAATTTAAACGTGTTGGCGATTTGAAAAAAAAATGTAACCATGGATGCGTCTGATCGAACTTATTCTAATTTAGGTATTTTCAATGTATTAAAAAACAAGACAGATGCTTCATGTTTTACTTGGGACCGCAACTTGTTGCATAACATTAATGCATATTTTTTGAGAAAGTGTTATGTACAAAATAATTATCGTCTATTAAATAAACAACAACAACACGTAATATAAAAATATTTTATCTTTTATTACAAATTCATAGTGATGTTAAGAGGATGACCGTAGTTAGGTATTATTGAAAAAATCAAATGACTGACGTGAAGATACTTCATTTAAGGGCTCTGCCATTCAATTTGATGTGACGTGCCTTTAACACCAGCGGACAAATAGAAGCTTTCAACTATATTTCATTTGACAAACTATGGTTCCCCTGGTTTATGCTACTCGCGTTGCCGGAATTATTTCCCTAAATAATTCCGTGGCAATGTTGACCGTAAAAATATGAGTGATGATGGTTACGCAGGCAACGGTATGATGAGTGACCCGTTTACATACTCTCACTGTCCGATTCTCTGCCCACTTCCCTGCTCCATGTAAACGAAGCATAAGTAATAGAATATAATATGGTCCAGGGATATTTATTATTATTATTTATTATTATAATAATAAATGTTTATTTAAACCACTTTGACATTACAAAAATATAATAAAAATTACAATATAACACTAGCAGCTTAGAGTGCTAAAATTGCTTCACCAAACGTATGATTACACTAGGCATTTCTACACTAGGCACAGCCTGCCAGTGGTTTAGAAGTGACCTTGTGAGGGACTAGAATAAACCAGATGAACAAACATACTACATATACTTTCATATCATCATCATTCGCAGCTACAAGACGTCCACTACTGAAAATTGGCCTCCCCCACAATTTCCCAAAGCGACCGGTGCAGGCGGTCTGCATCCACTGGAATCCTGTCACATTTATCTTCTGCGCGCTATGTGCCATTTTTGTTATCCGGGTGAGAAATGCATTACGCACTATCCAACTGCCTGGGTCGGGCAGTGGGGGAGTGTAGGACTCTCCGCCGGTGAAGCCGGCGGCATACCCACTAAAACACACCCGGGTATACCTCCCCGCTATGAAATAGGGCCAGCCTATGCGCCGGGCATCCCGGTATACTGGGACACCCCCAGAAGGGTGCACCTTAGAATAGGGTACACCCTATCTTTCTGCGAGGAGATGATGACGGCTTACTAGCCGTCATCATCTCCTCGCAGAAAGAGACCATTGCCATCCAGGCCTCCTCACTACATGGCCTGAACTACGGCCGGGAGTGAGAGGTCCCTTCCGATGGACTCGTGGCACCGCAGGGTGGACTCCCGCCAGGCGATCTTGTGCAGATACTTCCCGAAACACCCATGCCCGGAAAGTATATGCGTCAGCCGGTACGTCAGAGGCCACTCCTGACGTAACCACTGGTTGAGGACCGGCCGTATTGCGTCTCTGGTATCCCGGCCGTAGAGCGGGTCAGCCAGGTCCTCCGCCCACCTCTGTATGGGCGCCTCCTGCGCTCTCCTCCGAGCCCCTTCCACCACGTCTTGGAAGGGGCGCTCGCCCTGGGCTCTCGCTGCTGCCCTGTGCTGGTAGACAGCAGTGAGAACTCGCGCATCCATCTCCCACGGAGGCATACCTGCGAGAACGCAGGCAGCCACCGCCGAGATGGTGCGATATCCTCGCATGGCTCTCACCGCGATGACCCTTTCTGGAGCTCGCAAGAGGGAGATGTTGTGGGCGGTGAGGCGCGCTATATGCCCTGCCCACTGCCACTTCGACTTACTCAAGAGGCAAAATCATAACTATCCTTTTTGCTTTACTGAGATTCAGCTATCAAATAAAACTTACTAGTTAGTTAAAAAGTTCAAAAAAGGCGTTAAGTGGATCATAGAGTAGGATTGAATAAATTATATTACATATAATATTCGCAGCAATAATAATATAATTACCTATCGCATAGTGAAGCATCTAACGATGGTTTAAATGTGTCCTTGTAGGTTTTCCGCAGAACAATAATTTGTGATCTAAATTACTGATATAATGATACTGGTACCGTAGTACTTAGGTAATAATTCAAACGTCTTTTTCAATCTTTAGAGATCCGTTTTACAGAAATAATAAGTTTTTACTGATTTGAATTGGTAAGCTATAAAATTCAAAATAATACACAACAATACTCCAAAAATACTTATTAAGGTTTAAGTCCTTTGAAATTTCTTTATTAAACCACAGTATACAATAGATAATAGTAAAAATTACTAAGTATGTGTTATCAATAGTGTGACAATTATTAATAATAACCGGTAAACATTCGTACTTTCGACATTATTTCGTAAGTCGTGAAGTACTGATTGAGCACTTTTACACGTTCTCTTCGGGAAAACAATTAGGAAAGTGTTTTTTATGGGTAACCCGTGCCTTTTTGAGTGCGAAATCGTCATGGACTTTTGCGAGCAACGACGCGACGAGCATGACAGGATTGCTTGAACCACGGAGTGGCCGGTAGGTATGTGCTAGAAAGTAGATAGTTCAGCTATGGGCTTGGTATCAAAGTGTTACATATCAACTGTGAGAATGGCTCTCAGTTGGCATTTAATCATTTCAACCATTTTACCTAAACGTATTACGAAAAAAAAAAAAAAAAATTCGTGCTTACGTTACTTCCAACAATGTATTACATTATTAATAATCACTGTTGATAGTGAATAATTTATTTCCCATACCTGGAATTCCGGTAATTATTAATCAACTCGATTCTACCTGCGACTTCGTCCGCGTGAAATGATGATAT
Organism: Udea olivalis; assembly: GCA_947369235.1. Taxonomy (NCBI): domain Eukaryota; kingdom Metazoa; phylum Arthropoda; class Insecta; order Lepidoptera; family Crambidae; genus Udea; species Udea olivalis. The sequence goes on along the minus strand of OX376341.1, from coordinate 8,816,018 downwards.
ATTAAGCCTTCCTCGATAAATGGGCTATCTAGAAGAATTTTTCAAATCGGACCAGTAGTTCCTGAGATTAGCGCGTTCAAGCAAACAAACAAACAAACTCTACAGCTTTACAATATTAGTATAGATTATTTCAATTAACATATTAAACAAAACAAGTACAAATAAATGGGACCAGCGACTTTTTATTCTTATCGATTTAATGATGTACAATAGGATGATTTTAAATCCTTAGTCTTCGCAGTAAGCACGTATTTTCAACTCGTTGAAAAAAGTCAAAAATCTGTGTTTTGAGTTGCGACTCCGCAGGATAGACGGCGTATAACAATGTTACTAGAATAATTCAGAAGCTAACCAAATGATACTTGTAGAAGAAAATTTGTATACATATACAGAACCCATTTCAAGTATCAGAATAAAGGGCAGGTAAGTGCCTGCTTACAATATTCCTGCAAGACGTGATAGATATTAAACGAATAATAGCACACTTTGGGTCGACACTAATGATCTATTCCCACTTTAAATGAACACCTTAGTGACAGTAATTTGCAAAACGACGTTCCAAAATGAAATGTCTATAAAATACATCGCTTGCATTTTCTTTGCGACAAACATTACAAAGAAAGCAAGCAATATGGAAAATTCCGCACAGTCACAAGTGTTTAAGCTAAATATATTTTTTTGGAAACTTTTTGGGTTTTGGCCTGAAGCGACGTCATCAATGTACTACAAATATTATTGCTTCATATTCTTCGCGATTGTCTTTGGATTGTTTTGGTTTCTCTTTACATTAAGTTTAGTATTTACTCCGATTGAGCTTAACATAATAATAGCTCAAGCCATGTTCTGTTCCCCAGTACTGGCGGCAGCATCAAAAGTTGGCATGATTTTATTAAAAAGAAAAGAAATCGTATTGGCATTCAATATACTAGATAGTGAAGAATTCCAAGGCGATGATGTAAAAACTAGAGAAATAATAGCCGAAAATCAATCTTACTATCAGATTTACTGGAAAGCCTTTTTTATTTTTAACAACTGTGGAGGGTTTTTTCTTCTCGTCATGCCAATTATTAAGTTCTGTTTTGGAAAAGGCGATTTAGAACTCCCATTATGTCAATACTATTTCTTGAGTGATAACACTCGTGATAAATATATCAGTATTTGGTATTTTTATCAATTTCTTGGATCGCTTGTGTTAATAATGTGTAATGTAAATATTGATACGTTCATTTGCGGATTGATAATGATGGCCACAACTCAATTTAAGGTGTTAAATTATAAATTGGAGAATTTAAAATATTCTCCGGAAAATTTTGGTAACTCTGATTCGAATATGAAGGAGAAGTTGTTTAAAAACAAATTAAACATAGGTTTAAAACATTACGATCTTATTTTACGGTGAATATATTTTTAGACAGATTCAACTAATGATACCCAAAATGCATTATATTCAGCTATGTATTGTTTTCAGATACTGCAACCACATTCAAGATTTACTAGATTTTTCTTTATTTGCTCAGTTCGGGACAGCAGCAGTAACTATATGCGTTTCAATGTGCACGTTTCTCATGGTTATGTCATATTTTAATTCCTTCTACTCAAAATATTCCGTTTTTGTTCCTAATTGTTTCTAAAACGAGTATAAGTTTGTTGTTATATCGGAAAAACCTATTAGTGAATTGTTTTGTGTAATTTGTGTTGTGTGTGTATTGTATTTAATTGTTGTGTTGTGCAAAGTTGTGATAAAATCACTATGGATGAAATGTGTTTGTTAGCTGTTCTTGATAACATTAGGCAAAAAACAAAGCCAATAGGTTTCATTTTAGACAGAAAAGGGACAGCCAAAATCATGTAGTCCGGGTGGAAAACTAGTTACAAATAAAGTAAAAGCCAATTTGGAAAGTACTTAGTGCAAGATCGATGTAACGAAATGTAAAGAACTGGAGATTAATCACAAGAAAGTATTGATAAATTCTAAAAAAACTGTATAAATAGCTTGGCCTTATTTTATAATAATAATTAATTGAATTACTTACATAACGTGCTGATAGATTAGAACATTCACTTGTATCAGAATATCAAGCATTCATCGTTTTTAAATTTACTCGAACCACAATGCGAACAAGACGTTCTATGTTTTGTTACAACTTGATTGTAAAACCAAGCTAAAATGTTCATTAAATGGAAATGATTTTAGGAAACTGAGCATTTGCCTGTATTGTACCATTCGTTTTTACGAATGTAATGTTTTTACATTACATTACACCTTTAGATGATGATGAACAGAAAAACAATCGAAAAATTACAAAAACTGTTTCTTATTGTTCCATAAGTATTGTTTTTTAGGGTGCACACCCACGTCGGACTTCTTGTCGGACCGATAATCTGGCCGATTTTGTATTTCATATTATTTCTGACCTACTTTTTGTCGGACGTGTGCGTTGCTCCATTGCTATCAGTACGTTCTATTTTTCTCCTACAAAAAATCGGTCACCGATTATCGGACGTGTGCGAGCAGCCTTATGGTATGGAAACCAGGTGGATAAATACAGTAGCAGCCAAAGAGATGTTATTACAAGATCATACCCAGTTAAGCAAGTACTTTCTACCGACCTAATATTTTCGTATTCATTATGTTTCAGCCCATATCAAAAGACTATTGCTTCTTCTTGTTGTTTTACATAGCGTCAATGACATTAGAAATATTTTTGCCCGCATTTTTGGGAGCAGAACTAACCGATGAGGTAAGCCTGATATTTTCTACTACTAACAGAGTGAGAAACAACTGTGACTGTTCAATTTTATTCTAAGTGATATTTAGAGGCTAGCCCAATAAGTAATCGAAGTAAAAGGGTAATTTACCGCATAAGAGGCTGTAGCCAAGAGCAACACAGAAAAAAGTTTTGACCGGTAAAACCTTTAGGAATTGTTGGAAATTCATTTTGATTAGGCGAGTACCACTTGACTATTAGGTATGTTTCACTGACATGTAGAAACGATAATGTGTATCATTTATTTATCATAAAATTAGTAATGATAATTTGAATATCCATAACAGACTTGGTATAAAATTAATTTACCTAACGATTGGACATAATTATAAACAAAAACAATTCTTTAAAATTAAATAAAATGTGAGTTACAGCATGACATAGGAGTTTTAAGGAGCGAAGAGCAAAGGGACAAGCAGGTTACGAGTAGGTGTACGTGAACCAGGCGCCGAGCGAGCGAAGCGAGCTTGCATGCTGCGGCAGCATCCGGCGAGCGCAAAAAGCAAAAAACCAATTTCTAACAACCAATTTATTCTGCAATCCTATGTTTTCCCTAGAAAAAATGTCTTAATTGATATTTAAAATGAACGCAATTATTGAACTAAATTTTATTATGGTTTTTAATTTTAAGCTTTTTAATTGTTGTTGTTTATGTTCCGGTTTTTAATTGTTTATCTTATCTTATAGTTTTTAAAATTGTGAATATTTGAGATATGATTTGTAGTACAGTCATCTTAATATTGTGGGTTTTGAGCATTAGGGATTATAGCATCTTCAGACATGGCTAGGGTCTAGTTTGGTTTTAGGTCAGTTCCCCTAGTAGTAAATGTTATTTTTTCGTAAAGCGAAGTTATCATTGTTTTCATCGGATCTATTAACGCCAATTCACTACTGGTCCTTAACCAGATGAGGAATCCTAATTTATAAGTTTTTCAGAGTCAGAAGTTAGTGCGCTCGGCTTACGGAAGTGATTGGATCCCGCGGTCAGCAAGTTTCAAGCGCAGCTTAAAACTGTTCATGGAGCGAGCTAACAGGCCTATTATAATCACAGGCCTTAAAATGTTCCCGCTTTCTTTGAAAACATTTGCTGCGGTGAGTTTAACAGTATATCTCATTGTGAAAATACAAAATATGCTGCTTTGTGCCATTTAGGGTAGGAGGTGCCCATTAAATGAAGTCCCTCCATGCAATTATTCATATGGAAATTGTGCCTATGTAGAGTACAGTTCAATCCCAAATTATTAGTAACAGAGACTGGGTCTAATTCACCAGTATAACTTTTATCACAATCATTTATAACTAGCCTTCTAGCCCGCGGCTATGCTCGCGTGAACTTCATTTTTATGACATACAGGAATTCCTACAACTTACGATACTTGATCTCGTGTTAGTTAGCATCTACGAGTACGTCCTAAAAAGAGCCCGAACGGAGTTTTGAAGTTATACTTTCAACCCCGAAAACCACCCCTTGGGGGTGAATTTCACAAAATCCCGTCTTAGTTAGCACCTACCTACGTCCTAAAAAAACTCCTATGCAAAAAATTAGAATCCCTAGAATTAGGTTTCTATCTTTTCGTAAAAAATAGTGCATTGGTAAATGCTAAAAAACTGAAATTCAGTTATCCTATAGCTAGTTACATCTTAATCGTAAATAAAATATTTGCAAAAATATTTCTTTCGGGTGTTATAAAGGCACTGGCCTCATAACATTGATAAAACTAACGTTGGCTTACAACGTAAAATAGACTAGATAAATTCGCCAGGTCTGTTAGCGGCCCCGGTAGCTCGGTTTGGAGAGCAGCCACCCGGATTGTGGAAGGTCGCGGGTTCGGTTCCCGTTTGAATCCCTAGGATCAGGTCAAATTTTTCAAGTTTCATATCTTTGTGGAGAAAATAGTGCATTGCTAAATGCTAAAAATCAAAAATGCACTTACCTAGCACTTGTATTTTTTGAGATTTCGACCTTTCGATTTTATTATATATATAATTATTTTTCAGATCATCAAGCTGGCGTATTCCTTCTTTACACTCCTGAAAAATGCTCAAGAAACATAATGTATTTAATATTGCACGGCAAAAAACAAAATGCACGTATGTCAGGAGACATATTATTATTTAAGTATTTTCGGAATGATTAGCACTCAACGAAACAGCTTCAGGCCGATGTGAAGAACATGATATTTTAATTGTATTTACCTAATATTACCTAACCCAATAAACTTAACTTATTATTTGAAAAAATATGTATTAATTATGTAGTTTTTATTAACTAGACGGAAATTTAGTTATTTATTTTAGAAACGTTCGTTTCCTTGATTAACCCTTACGTGAATTGAACCCGGGACACCAAGCAACTCAAGGCCAGACACCGTGCTTCAGCGTTGTGTCGTCAGATTTACATTTTTTTATCAAAACTTTCACGAACTAACGGATATATTTAAAAACAGTAATTAGTGTTGCCCAAATGCAAGAACAAGACGAGACTTAGCCAGTCTTGGTCTTGGTCTTGCGCCAATACACCTGGTCTTGGTCTTGGTATTGCGCTCCCAGTCTTGGTCTTGGTCTTGCAGCAAGAGTCTTGCTAGTCTCGCAATTACCTTTATGCCTGTTGCTATTTATTAAACGTTCATTTATATCTTATAACAACGTAACAGAGTAGGTACATTTGAGCTTGAATTAACATAACCATAGTAAAGACCAACCAAATTAATGAATGTCTAAACATTTAATGAGAAATTCGAAAAATTATCTGCCACCGGGTGGGATTTGAACCCACGACCTAAGCGATCCGTGCCGATGCTCTAACCAACTGAGCTATCTACCGTGTCCTACGGGAGTCAGTCTGTTCCATAGTAAAAGTTTACATTTAATTAGCTTACATGTGTTAAGAGATGGTTAAAACAGATAATAAAACCAATTAATGACATTAACTTGACTTTTAACTTAACTTTAACAATTTTAGATACATTATACAGAGGCTAAAAAAATATATATTGACGTGTATGTTTGGACCCCCTTAAATGTCTAGAAAGAAATAGATACACAGCCAAGGCCTCACCTTATATGCAATGGAATAAAAGAGTTACACAATTTATACAATATACCACTTATTTAAATAAAAAATAAAATACTATACAAATTAAATTACAGAACAGTATTTATTGAATTAAACATTTATTTAAACAAAAATACAACACAAATCAAATTACAGAACAGTACACAATAGCTTTAACATTACTAATACTTTATATTAATTCTTTGGCCAAGAATTAACACAAAGTAACCATCTGGGGCTGACCCATCACTCAGCCTATTTCTATGTTTTCTAATTACTAATGACGCTTTAGAAAATAATCTCTCAGCAGATACTGAAGTGCAGGTATTGAATGAAAATCACGGGCAATCTTCGATAAAGTCGGATATTCTGTCTCATGTGTCCTACACCACTCTAAAATGTCTTCCGAGCTGGCTGCTCTGGGTTTACTTAGGTACTCCTCCAACTCGTCAACATCTAAGCCTTGAAGACAAGATCCAGATCCAGAGGGACATGCATACAGTTTCTCAAAGTCTATTACGTCTTCATGTACATCTAAATATTTAATCAGTCCAATTTTTTAATTTTTTTTTATATTTTTTGGTCCCTAAGCGTATACCCGAACTCCAATACTACCTGAAACGACACTAAGTCCTAACTGCAAGACGCAAGAGTCTCGCAGGATTAGTCTTGTTCTTGCTCAAATCTTGCACGGTCAGTCTTGGTCTTGGTCTTGCTGAAATTAGGCGGTCTTGTTCTCGGTCTTGGTCTTGCGAAAATGCGAGAACAAGACCAAGACTGCAAGACCAAGACCGATTTTGGGCAACACTAACAGTAATTGATTACAGGTTTCATAACTAACGAAAATAAATGCTCTAGCTACTTTCAAAATATATGACTTTTATAAGTCTAGTATCTTTTTAGTCCAGATATCCTTTTATCATACATATAAACAATAGCTTCCAATAAATATGACTTCTACCAGTCTAACTCTAAGCTATTACCTTCTTAGTCAGTATATTAACTTATATAGTCCCTGTTTTAAGAAAAACAAGCTTTTGAAAATAAGATTGGATAGTAAATAATTAAATGAAGATAATAAGAAAGATGTGTTTTTTTTAAATATTCCGTCCTTTTAAAAATCAAAACTGTTTTCAAAGAAGGTCCATATTTAGAGAAGGGCAACCCGCTAACTTATTATTGTTGTTATTCCCGAGTAGGGACACTGGCAATCACCGATTGCAGTAAACGCCAAATCTGGACGTCATAGTCGCACTCTGGTACCCGGTTATGAACTCAGACTGGGCTTTTATGAAACTTACACGGGTATACCCGGGTCGAAAACCCTTCTCGCAGCTTTAGAATTATCAAATTCAACTGTTACCAAGAGTTACTCCTAAATTGTTGCAAGGTGCGACGTTAGCCATTCAAATTACTATAATAATTTATATATGTCATAGTAATTATCACGGCGGGCCACGTGGCTAACATAAAATTAATGGCGACGATTCTCGTTTGCTTGCTAACGAGATTGCGACGCAGGTGGCGCCACCTATTAGCAGGAATACGTGAGATTTTGTGGAACCAATTGGTTCCCGAGTTTGGGTGCAATTGATTTCGGTGATTAATTGATTGACGTCGAAACGGGAGTCGCGGCGTGTCGTTTTGGTTCAAAAACTGAGGATGTATCTAGCCTTAGTGCGATGAGAGGCATGCTAGTTATGCTTTAACTTACACTATTATGAAAATTACAATGACTTACTACAATTTTCATCACAAAAACATGTTAGTGAGTTTTAGGTCCGTATAATCTGTAAACTTAATTTGTGGGTTTAAAAAAAGTGAACGGCTTACTTCTGGGCAAGCTCGTTTAATTCTAGACCACATAGATAGTGGTCAAGAGCGAACTTAGACCAAGATTTATAGTCATTACTTGGCTTAGCACTGACTTATCATATTAATTTATTATCGAACTCATTGAGTAGGTATTGTGAAAATAATTACTAACGAATACCTAAGTTGATTTTTAACTAAGACTATTACTAATAATTTAGACTAAGACTGTTACTAATAATTTAAGTTTATCTAAGTTGATTTTTAACTAAGACTATTACTAATAATTTAGACTAAGACTGTTACTAATAATTTAATATCGATAAGAAGAAACTGATACAGATCAAAGTTGAGATAACTGTTCAAAGTTTAAGATAAGTCTGAGTTTTTTTTTTCGCCAGACAACACACCACTTGTCATGGTCTCGAAGTAAGGATAAATATGCCTGTGTTACGAGGTACCAGACAGGGAATTAAGCCAGGGGCGTCTCCCAGCACACCCAGACCTGAGTCAATTCAGAAAAGATCATTTCCTGAATTGACCCGACCGGGAATCGAACCCGGGACACCATGCAAATCAAAGCGTAAAACCGTGCCACGTTTCAAAAGTCGTCAAAGTTTAAGCTAAGCACGCTCTATAGATCTCGGCCTCAGATGTAAAAACAAAAGTCAGCTTACTCACAAGCATTTAAACATATGAATAAATAAATACTCATTTAGAATAATGTACTTCAAGGAGATCCCAAACTAGGTAGAGCTTGTACCATGGGTGTCAAACACCAAATTTTTCATGATTGCTTCCATTGCGCCAGCAAATAGTCAGATTAATATCCACATGGTAATATTATTTAATATCGTGATCTGTCTCGTTAACAGATTTGTAAAGGGAGGGTAAATAGAACAGTTGGGTTAGGAGGGTAAGACCTCCCCCCCATGAGCCTTCGCCTTGTCGTGGCGGGGGGGCTTAATACTGGTGGTAGGTGGAACCACCGGGAAGCTAAGAGGGCTCAGGCATGGCAGTGCGGTGGACTTCCCACCCACCCATTGCCTGCCGCCGGGCGTGGTGGTGGTATGGTGCTACCACTGCCCGCCCAAAGGGACGCCCACGGGCGCAGCGCCTTAGGGCGCGAGGTGGGAGCCGCGGTGCACAACCGTTTGGAGGGGGTCAGTGATCCGCGGCTGGCCCCCCTGTGCACTGCGGCTCGGCGGGGCCGCACCGCCAGATGTGGCAGCGGATCCACCTTTTAGGTGGATCGTGGTTGCGGACCTAGTAGGGTCCGCGTACGGTGGGAGTCAGCGGGCTTGAGTACGGGGGTGCTTTTGCCCGCAATGCACGGCTTTCACCCCGACGGCGGAAGTACCTGCGTGCTCCAGGTACTTCCGTGGCCTCCCCCCTTCATTGGGGGGTCGGCTGGAGGGGGCCCCAATACGGGGAAACACTGGCGGCGGGGCGTTGTGAAACTTTTTAGGGACCCCGCCTCGCCGCTGAAGTGTTGAGGTCGAGTACCGTGGGGTTTTAGTCGGTAGAAGTCCGACATAACCTCGTCGTTCCCCCGAACGACGAGGTATCCATGAGGATTTCCCCACGATAATAAAAAAAAAAAGGAGGGTAAGACCTGTTCCTTGCGGTCAGGGAAAGAGAATACTACCGAGGTATCCCTTCCTGTCGTAAGAGGCGACTAAAAGGGCCCCTAGGGTCACGAAGCGCACGCGGGGCTGGGGGGGGGCTGCATGTGTTTCGGTTTGCGATCCCGAGGAAGACGGTAACGCGTGTTTTCGGACACAGTGGTCTGTATTATATCATGCACTGGAGTTGATCTTGCTCCTCCCCAGTGCCTTGGTAATGCCTAAATGCATTTCGTGAAAAAATAAAAAAGGAGGAAAAGACCTAGAAGAACGGACCTTTGACAAGTTCAAAACGTACTTAGAAAGGATAGACAAGAGTCCTTAGTATCCTGCCTTAGAAATGATAACAAGAATCGTAGCAAGTGGAAAGATGCGGTCTCTGCCTGCCCTGTGAAGGGGTGATGGTATGGATGTATTAAAAAGGTTGTAAGTATTATCATAGCATCCCTCAAAATGTACAGTCAGTCATTTTAGTCATTCGAAATTTAATATGCCAATATAAGTAAAACTCCATTTTTAAATAGAAATGGCACAAAACTATTTTCAATATAATCTAACAATGCACTTTAGATAACCTAACACTGCAGATTCACGTTAACCATTCTTTAGGAAATTCATGTGCCTATAAAAGCTGTGATAAAGAGTACGAAAATAAATAAACATAATGTTTCCGAAACTTGCTTTAAGGAAAAGGCTTGCTACGATAATGACAAGGCTCATTAGTACCATCCAGGAAAGCCTCTTGCTTGGTGCCAACAAAACCATTACCGTGCCGAAGCCCACTTCGGGCATACTATGAAACGATAAGGTTTTTAGGTGTGAATCGGAATAGAAAAATTCCACTTACTATTTTTAGAATCACCACACTCATTTAAAAAGACGAGTAAATACCAACTAAAGGCTAAAATTACTGGCCTACGTACGCAACATTTAAGACGCAATTAGGTGGATATTAAACTTCAATTTTGCTCTTTGAGGCCGCACAAGCCGTTTGAATGCTTGGACATTATTTTGCAATTTCATGATAACCCAAATTCATGAACAGATTTAGCTTATAGATACCTAATCGACCGAAGATAATGATTGATGTAAATTGAAACTTTCTTGTTGCAACTCCATTGGTAGAAAGTCAACCACATGGAGGTGGAAGCCCTCCCGGCGTCTAGTGGTCCGGAGGTAGAAAGTAGAGGGTAGTATCAGGTTTTGTAGATCAGATCAGATCAGATAGACAGGCGACTTTACGCCGATGCTCCGAAACTCTGAAGTTTGGTTCCAACGAGCGCATCGCCTATGAGTCTCCTAGCCCCTCGGTCCACTAAGTTCATTGCATCCAACTGGTACTTGGTAGAGCCATCCTACAGGTGGCAGCAGTACTCCAAACACGACTGAACTTGTGTTTGATACAAGTGGAGCAGCTGTTCCGGTGTGAAGTATCGCCGAACCTTAAAGAGGATACCAAGTTTTTTGGCAGCGGTTTTTGCTTTCGACTCAGTAGAGCTACCAAAATTGAGGTTAGACGAGAGTTCCATACCCAGGAACTCGAGGTGGTTGCTTATCGGTATCGGTGCATTCAGAAAGATATGGATATCATTTTTTTAAAGGCCTTTTTAAATTTTTAAAAAGGCCTTTAAAAAAATGAATATAAATAGAATATTTATTCTGTCTGTCAAAATGTTACGTTGTGTGGGGGTTATAATGGGTTTCGTATAGCAGAAAATCCTTTCGACATCATGAAAAGTTACTATGAAAAACTTTCGATGAATAACTCACGATAAAACTGTATATCATTGAGTTTACGAAGTACCTAAAACTTGTTGTTGACAATTTACGTCCCATTCTTACTCTGAACAGAACCAAACTTTATTAAGTTTCGTTGTTCACAAAACAGCCCGAGAGTTAAGTTGCGAACACCTCATTCGAAATGAAAAGTAACATAAGTCAATATCTGTACAATGAGTATACTTCAAGTGAACTACAAAAGTTAACTGCAACAACTTTGTTTGCCATTTTTAGGTACAATATTATTTTCACTTCTCATGCTGTAAAAGTACGCCTGTATAGCCTTACGAAGCGGGCCTAAAGTGATCACTTTAGCGCCTAGGGAGTAAAAAGTAATTAGTTTTTTAAATTCCTTCATGTGACATAGACAAACTCAAACAGCCAGTAAAAATATCCTATTATCTGTGGAGTGTGGACCGTCTTCTTTGCGAAAATGTTGAGAGTTTTAGTTCCATGGTTTGTCCGCAAAGAAGGTGGCGCCATGTGTTTTAAATTGTTAATCTGTGGTTCAGTTCAGAAGAACAAACTGACCAAATTAGTTCGGTTTCAAATGTTTTTGTACTAAATTGACTGTTTTTCTCGCATTCATAGTGAATAGTACAGTTGGCACCTCGAGACTAAACGCCAACTTAATATACCCTCGGTTTCATTGGCTCCGCAACTGGCATGGGCGTAAACTCACGGTACATACACTGTATATCTATTACGTTTATCTTTGCGAATGTTTTATAACTATATAAATATCGTTTCAGGCAGGCTCAGTTCGGCTGCATTTGCTATTAAAAAAATAAGGTCTCTAACAGATGTAGGCACTGCTCGTTCTGTTTATTTCAGCTACTTTCATAGTATTATGTCTTACGGCATTGTACTCTGAGGTAAGGCAGCAGATATACAGACGATTTTCATCCTTCAAAAGCGAGCTATTAGATTCATATATAAGCTTCGCGGTCGGGCCTCGCTTAAGGAGCTTTTTAAGGAAATTGGGATCCTTACAGTAGCTTCTCAATACATTTACAACTGTATTGTTTTGGTTAGGAAAAATATCAGCCTGTATACTAAACACCGTGATATACATGGCAAAAATACCAGGAATAGAGATAAAATTGCGCTCCCATCCTTCAGGTTACAGAAAGTTTTAGGTTCATTTATGGGGCAAGGTGTACACTTTTACAATAAAGTCCCAAAGGCAATATGTGAGCTACCACTAAACAAATTCAAGAACCACATTAAGACAGTATTATCAAAAAAGGGCTATTACACTACAAATGATTACCTTTTGGATAAAAAGGCCTGGGTTTAAGCTGTCTACTCGGTACATGATTAGTTAACTCTTGTAATATTTATATAACTAGTTTGTACTGACTAACAAAAATCTAACAATTTCTAGGCTTGAATTGTATAAACTTTGTACAATGTTTTTGCTTTATATCCGGTAGTTTAAATGTACTTTTAGGTCCATATTTTAAGGAAATGTTAGAACGTAAACATTTTTTTAAAATACTCTTTGTACTTTACTAACTCTTTTTGTGAAACCGAACCAAGTTTAAAAGAGTAAGTACTGAGTTTCTCGCTTATAAGATCAACTTCTGATGCGATGGTAGAGTCACATTATGTTTGTATACAGTGTATTTATGTATTCATATTATTATAGTATTTAAGTCTATTACTAAGTTTTTTTTTCCTTGTAATGACGATTTAAAAGTACTTGTTACAGGTCTATTTAAATAAAGATATTTTTGTTTGTTTGTTTGTTTTTTTGTTTGTTTGTTTGTATAGCTCTCTGGCATTTATAGCATACTAGCTTTCCGGCCGCGGCTTCGCCCGCGAGAACTACATTTCTGTAGCATGTATACATATTTTTTTATTAAAATTTTAGTATCATCTAAATCCGTTCAGTAGTTTTTCGTGAAAGAGTAACAAACAGACACACACACATATGTATATCCTTACAAACTGTCGCATTTATAATATTAGTAAAATTAAGCAGAGCTTGGCTTAGCATGGGGTCAGATGATCTTGGTATTGATTGTCCCAGAAATGAAAAAGTTCATTAAAATTCAAAGAGTAGTTCGGGACCTCCTTAATTAACGACGTTCTGGGACATTTCGCGGCTGGACGACGTGTGGCCCTTCGCTAATTGCATCTCATTAAAAAACTGCCGTTTCCCACAATTAACCTACATTGCACTAACCTATCCAGTTTACTTTCCTCACCTTTGAAATTGTCAACGTATAATTCTGAACGGTGCTATTTCCACTCGCAAAAGGAATTTACAATGTTCTAATGAAACAGCTTTACCTGTTCAAATGAAGAGGTTGGTAATTTAATAAGCCGGGCTAATCATAAGACAGAAAGACTTTGTGAATACAAACTATTTAATATAAAAACCAACTAAGTTTACCTTCAACTGCAGTCGAAAGACAAAAGTCAAGGAAGATATCGAAGTTTTCTATTTATTTGTATAAAATTATGAAATTCAATCAAATAGACTGTTTTAGCCAGCAAAATATGTTTTTTAACCATCTCGGCGTGAGCATAAAAAATGATATTGGCCCTTATTACAAATATTATTCTACAATGTTCATTCTGATTATAGTCATGCTATACGACTTCCTAATGTTCATAAATTTTTATTATTTGCCGAGACAATTGGACCGTTTTATAGAAGAAACGATATATTTTTTCACCGAGATTTCTGTTATGTCGAAAGCATTAACTTTTTACTTTCAGCGTGACAAAATAATGAAGATGTTATCAATTTTAGAAAGTGATATGTTGCAGCCTAAAACCGATGAAGGGCTAAAAATATTAAATAAAGCAAAAAAGTTTAATATTAGATACTGGCGAATAGTAATAGCATTGTCTATAACGGCACATATCGCGAACATTGTATTTCCTGTGTTTTTACATTTTTTATTATCAGCCAAATTGGAGTTCCCCGTTTGTTCGTATTCTTTTCTTTCTGAAAAAACCATTCAATCTTATATTTATCCTTTGTATTTATATCAGGGGTTTGGTATCCAATCTCATATGTTTTACAATGTAAACATTGATACGTTCTTTGTGGGGATAATTATTTTAACTATAGTCCAACTGGACATACTAGATCTAAAGCTGAGGAATTTAACTGAGGGTATTCCAAATGATTTGAATGGCGAAAAGATTGCGATCAAAAAGCTAAATGAAGAAATCATTCATTACAGTGAAGTGGCTCGGTAAGTATGGAATTATGTGGAACACTAGTAATAATGACCATTTTTTGCAAGTTCATGGTTTCATGCTAGGTTGTCAAGGGGTCCAATGTTGAATGTTGAAATATAGCTGGATTTGTAGTTACTTACTCGCATGCGCAAGCGTAGCGATATATAAGTCAACATTCATCGATTGTAGATCTAACTTGATTTAAATAAAGAAGCCAATTTCCCAGCGACATTGACCTCATCGTCAATGAACATCAAAAGTGCAGACACATAATGCATATCATTTTAATATGCATGTAAAATATTTGTGTCCTTATTTGTGCTCGCTGTTTGGGTGTAAGGGAACAACTTTAGGTATTCTGTTAAAAATTTACTCCATCTATGCTGTTTTTTGGAGTGGATTCAAACGATGTGTTAAGATGTTTTATAACAGTCTTTTTTTACAGCTTATGCGCAATGGTACAAGATATTTTCAGCGTGACGATATTTGTGCAGTTTGCCATGGCTTCTTGTATTATTTGCGTGTGCCTTGCTAGGTTCACTTTGGTATTTAAAAAGCATATTTTTTATTGTTAGTTTTAAATTAACACCTTGGATAATAATTGTGCAATATTTTTAGCCAGCATCGGGACACTATTATGTTTTTTTAGCAACATACATGTTTCTCATGATAATTGAAATAATGGTCCCCTGTTGGTTCGGAACTCGTATCATCAGAAAGGTAATATTAATTTTGCTCATTCTTTTATCATACTTAAATCCACATTTTAAATAGCATGTTCATATTATTATAATAATACTTATATTTGATATTTACCACCCATATTTATAGTATACCTTACTTTTAAATGTAAACTAACTTCACTAGAAGAAACCTGCCACATTTAAAAAACTTTATTAGAAGAGAGTATGTTTTTTGTATACAAGACATTTGATCACAATCGCACCGTGAGTGAAGATGCGATCTATGATGGAACATGTCTGCCTAGTAAATTCCTATTCACTCTTGTCTTGGAGAGACCCTGATTGTATTGGTTCGGAAACACATGCGCGGGCAGCGATTAACACTCCTTTGCTGTTCGCATTATGAAGGAGTCCGCAAGTTTTGTGCGAATGGTTGGAATATCCACAACGTGAGGATGGTGGAAGGCTAATGTGCGTCAAGACTCACATTACCGCGGATTACCGTAATTGAACCGGAGCTGAGAAATCAAAATAGTTCTGTTTTTTAAACTTAATCGATAGTGTCATTACATTCATTAATCCAATTTTTTAACAGATTTTTCAAAGTAGTCTTACTAAATGGTTGGTTATATACTTTCACATTAATCCGGCTTGACCTCTTGTTTAGCGCTTACTACGCAGAAAAAAAATTAAGAGCTCGGAATGGCCAACAAATTATTTAAAACTATCTGATTAATAACGCCTCTATGGCCGAGTGGTCCCTGGTTCGATTCCGAAATCGGGCAAAGTGTGTTTCAGATATCTCGAAACATAGCCCGGGTTTGTGATCACCAACCCACATTTGGCAAGCGTGGTGATTAAGCCAAAACCCATCAATGGTAGCGATGACTTGATTACAATGATGGAGGCCTTTGCCCAGCAATGGGAACTGATGGCAACTGAAGAAAAAATATACTGATTAGGCTATCACTTTTTGCTTTTATATAATAAATAATAAATAAATATCTGGGACAATTCACATCAAGATCATCTGACCCTAAACTAAGCAGAGCTTGTAATATGGGCGTCAGAGACTGATAAACATACTTAAATATTTCTAAATACATACTTAAATAGATAATAACACCCAGATACACAACAAATACAAATGTTCGTCACACAAATATTTGTCATGGGTGGGGATCGAATCCACGACCTCCGGCGCTAAAGGCAGGATCGCTGCCATTGCGCCAACAGGCCAGGCCATATGAACCATAATGTTATTTATTATTCTAAAAAAATATATTCATGCTAAACTTGAAGCTTATGGTAATAACCCGGCGTGTTTATGTTTGTTTACTGAACTTCAAAATTTTTCTTATTGAACACTCTTTGATTAATAAATTAAATTTAAACTCAATATTTGTATCTTTCAGAGCGCTTCGTTAGCCTCGGCTATTTACTTCAGCGACTGGACTCTGAAAACTGAACGTTTTAAAAGCAGCCTCAGGATCTTCGTTGAAAGGCTGAACCAACCGCTATCCATAGTCGGAGGGAAGATGTTTACAGTATCATTAGTAACATTTTCTTCTGTAAATATTTTTTTTTATACAAGTTTCATTTAATTTACAAATATCTGCATTCAATTGATCTAATAACTAGCTAAAAAGGTGTTTTTTAGGTTTTAAACTTTCTATATTGTGTTAAACAATTCTTAAGTGACTATCCATCCAGATCACTTGTTTTTGATAAAAGGTTTCTTTAATTGTAGATGAATAAATAGGTGAACTGTGGTCCTTGTTGGACAAAAATCATTATTTATAACATCACTCATATTGAGTGATGTCATTTTGCAAAAGTTTCATTAATTAAGAGCGTCGTGGCACAGTGCTTCTCCAGTCCGAGATCTGCGATTGAATCCGAATGATCCCGAGTTCAAATCTGACCAGAACAATAATTGTTAAAGCGACAATATTTTCGGTGATTCAAAACACATATAAAAGACCACAGCAACCTGTATAACGGAAAAAGGCTCGCCGCCTACCACTTTGGGTTCTAATACGATTGACGAAAAGTGGGTTTCTGAGAACTCCGGCCACCAGGACGGCAACAGTCAACAGGGGCCTTATTATAATCCCTCAAAACTTGTCAAGTTCATTCCCTAAAGTGAGCGTGAGAGCACTTTCGTAATTACGAAACGACCTTTATTTCCGGCCAGGCAGTAGTTCACTGAGTACTAATGCATTTTCTAGACCGGATATTTACTGTCTGAATTGCTCTCTGCCCTCAGTTTAGATAATTAACTTGCCAGGCTATACTTGCCTCTGACTTCCCTGTTTGGGATGTAATCGTGAATAATTAATTGACCATCAGACTTATTAAAAACTTATTTAACTTAACTAATTGACTTGGATTAGATCATGTGACGAACATTTGTTTTGTTTTGTATCTGGCTATTGCTGTCTTTTGAAGATTGTTTGTAGATATTATAGTTAATAGGTATAGTCTTTGACACCCATTTTACTTAGCTCGTGATAATTATTGTTCAATGTATGTGTTTATTTAGGAGACATGTACGGCGCCAGGCCACAGAAAGCGATTTTTACTCAACTTGCCAACATTCATTTTGAAATAATCTGAATTATTTTACAATAACTGAATATATAGGTAGTGGCTAAAACTGTTTTTCATTTACAGATAATGAATTCTGCGTATTCATTTTTCACGTTACTTCGGCATATGCAGACTCGGGAGGATTAATGGTACATAAGCGTGATAAAGGAGTAGAATAAGCTAAGAAGAAGAAGAAGCCATCAAAATAACTGAGCCTCTTTAGAAAGAGGGTGAAGAGTCATTAGTCAGGCCGGCATCATCTTGGGCCGCTTCATCACTTAAGATCTTGATCTTGTGGATTGTTATGTAATATTTGATCGTCTCTTCATCATCACCACGCGCAGCCACAAGACGTCTACGTTCAAGAGGGGCTGGTAGCCAGTATACAACCGTAATTGCACACCTGCACTACCCTTATCTATGAGATAGTTAGATTTATAAATTTTTGATTTGATCATGTAACAAAACTCAACGTGGCGGTTCGCACCATGACCAGTACGTGTCACTATGGCATAGTTGGGACAAACAGACAGAGACGCGGGACCCATACAAAGCCTAAATCACAAGTAACAGTCGCGGCCTCCTGTCTTGGTCTCCAGCCTACCACTGCCAGTTTTATGAGGCCAATTATGCAAACAAAAGTCTTTAATGCTATATTTTGCTGGAAAAATTAATAAACTAACTGAGATTTGGTGAGTAAAATTGCACGTGACCCAACTTGCTACCGTTGCAAATATTATTTTGACCGAATGTAACCATTAAAAAGTTCCACGAAGTCGTTAGCAGAATATAAATAATATTTACGAAGGTTTAGGTTACGCAAGCCCTGATTGGATACCGAAATTTCAGGCTTCACGGTAGCATTAAAATGGTTATACTCGTATAATTAAAAAAACTCTGGTACTTAAAATAGTAGTTTCTTATAGCACAAAGTAAATTTATAGCACAAAGTTACAAGCAATTTCAAAATATTGCACTATTAACTAAACTTTATTGAATCCCTAACATACCTACTCTTAGTATACTATTATGTAAAGCTTTTATAAGTTTTGAAATTTTAAAATTATATTAATAGCAATTTTTCCAACAGTTTTTGCTCCTCTCAAGTGTAAAATGTTGTTTCTTAATTAGAATGCTGGAAGTGAACACGAGATTCTTGCATTAATTATTAATGATTGATTAAGCTTTGAGAAGGTAAGTTATGAAATTATTCTAAGATGAAGGCGGAATTAACAATTTTGCATGTTGACTTTCCTATGTAGACTTAAATTATATATTTTCAATTAAATGATAAATTAATGATTTCAATGTACTTATTAGTTATATATTTTTCTCTTAAACTACTAAATTGCTTATCTACTTTAACTTTCTTTAATTGGCTGTGAAAAGTAAAAAAACAATTTTAATTCTTTAACATCGTAAGTACAGAGGCGTTCACATCAATCTTTACCACCTATCTTTTAGGGGCACCTTCTACTGCTGATACGAGTATAAAACCCATTTTGCAATGGTTTTGTAAAGGTTGATGTGAACGCCTCTGTACTATGTGGTACAGACCGTATATATCCGGATAAATACATTTTAACAGGTCCATAAACTTGAATTAGGCTAATCAGGCAACCATAATACTAAAAAAAACTAGTAAGTTAAAAAAGAAGACGTCCTTGATTTAACAGTTGAGTATTTGCATGGGATAGTCCGACTTGCAGACTTTTAATAACCAACAACAAAAAGAGCTCTCATGACCCACTATGAAAACAGCCCTAAATAGTCCAGAAACACAAAAAGTATGGGAAACACATGAATAAATAGCTGTTTCTCCGCCAGAGAGAACATATTTTTCCAAGGCTACGAGAAACAAACGTCACACACAAAGATCGGGGACAATGGGCCGGTTCAGCAGTTCATCTGTTAGCTGGCTGTAATAAGGGGTGTTTTTGCACCGACGAAAATACGAACGAAACGGACAAGAGTGAATCGGACATGCGAAGACATGGCTCTGTACGTAAAACTAATTGTTGACATGTGGCAGCGCCGAATCACACTTCCCTGTTCTCTTAAGGTGCTCCCTCACCTGCAGCATTTTCCTGTAACGTACCTACCTATCGTTACAGAGTTGAGCATCACATTAGTGAGGGTGGAGAACCGAGCATTACAGTACGAAAACTGTAGTGTTACAAATTCGAGCATTACGTTGGTGAGGAGAAAGCACCGAGCATGACACTGCGCATCTTGATGATACAATTTGTAATATTTTAATACATTTTCCCTGAAGCTTTGTAAGTCAGTATTGTAATATAATGCTTAAAAACGAATCTGAAATTACAGGAAAATGACAGTTCTCAGTAATAAAAAATAACAGAACAATAGGAAAATGCGATTCGCTGCTCGGTCATCATCATCATCATTCGAAGCTACAAACCGTCCACTGATGAACATGTCCGCAGATTTCCAAAGCGACCAGTTGCAGGCGGTCTACATCCCCCGGAATCCTGTTGCCTTTACCAGGTCGTCTGTCTACCTTGCAGGCGGGTGTCCCACGCTGCGCCTACCTTAAAACGGTCGCTCGGTCAACACCGTCGAGAGTCGAGTGTTTCCTGAACCAGTGCAAACATTGATATAACGCACATTCGTATTTGTTATATGGGGTAGATGTTGTAATTTATTTAAGTATGTATTTTGGAATATGAGAGTTTATTCATAAATTCCTGACAACTATAATACAAAACTTTGCTTAGATGATCTTAGTAGAAGTTGTTTCAGAAATTTCATTTATTTAACATTTTTCTATGAACATTCATTCTTCTCTATGAACGGTCTCTTCTCACCACACCAGCCAAATTTCGCACCACTGGTCTTAGCCTCACGGATGATGCTTTGAGAATCAGATAGAAGAACCCTAAAAAGGCAACAATGATTTTGCCCGTGACTAGATAAATAAGATGTCCGGACGTGACGAGGGTCCCATTACAGTTTTTATGGAATCTTTCAGTGGGTGTTGCGTCGCCAACGATCCACCTGCTTCTCTTTGTTTAGGCCTGAATACATTGTTAATGCTTGGATCGGGAAGAATGGCTCAGATTGCGACCCGTGACGTTGTTTTTGGCTAAATGGCACAGGATTTTGGGCTTAAAGGGGTAATTATATTTAACTACCTAACAATTCGACCTGGCTTTGCACGGAACAAAACATCAAGAATTCAGGTTACGCTAACTAATCTACAACGGCAGGTGTTACCATAAGTCTTGAGGGATTTTATAGTATTTTTTTTTGCTTGCCGCTAGAGGACTCTTAAATATTTTAAGTTCTATTTAAGAATTGATTAATATGCTATGTACAAAACAGAAATATCATAAAATAAAAAGGGACTTTAAAAACACTGAGTCGTAGTACTTGATAGTTGGCCTCTAAAATCAGCTTAGGGTTGCTCAACGCGCTATGGAAAGAGCTATGCTTGATTACTTAGCAATGCAAACGAAGTCCTTCTGCAACGTGGACATCCGCGAAAAAAAAGTACTGACATAGCTTATCGCATGAACAAGTTGAAGTGTGAATGGGCAGGCAGGCAGGCCACATCGCTCGCAGAACTGATGACCGTTGGGGAGTGAAAGTTCCCGAGTGGTAACCACGAACTGGGAGACGCAGCGTGAGCAGGCCACCCACCCGATGGACCGATGACCTGTTGCAGGTTTCTGGATGCCGCTGGGTGGGTACATCCCAAAACTCACGGGGCTCAGCCCCAACATTTTGAACCACCATGACTTTATTTCATATATTTCGGTTTTAGAAAGCAATCTTTGTTCTCCTACCCAAAGATGCTCTTTTGAATTTAGCTTTCCTGCCATAGTTTTTAAAATAAAGTTTTTCAAGCGGGATTCGAAATGTTTTTCCAAGGTGTGTGCTACGTGCAAAAATTATTAAACCGCTTAAAAAAATAAAAATATATCCAGAGAAAGCAACAAAAAGGCATTCTCTTATTAATTGCGTTTTGCGAAGATTAAAATATATCTAGAAATAAAATAGCCTAAATGAAAATAGATAATTATTCACAATACAATTGCAATCAGTATTGGAACCGGACAAAGCAAAAACGGATAAAAATTGCACCGGCACGTCCTTCCGGCGCAAACGATGATATAGTGGCTATCTGAGGATTTATAGAGCGGCCCGCCAGCCCGGCAACTTCAATGAATAATAAATTGAAGATCTTTTTCGATATTATTGATACTTTGGGTTTCTCCACGTGATCTATGTTCGGGTGCGAATTGAAACCCTTTTATTAAAGCATATATTACAAGACGCGTCTAGCCGGTGACACTGAATAATACCCTCCATGTTGCGACAATTCTTCGGAGCTCTCTCCTTATTTCGGCTTTTATTACACGAGCATTATTTATGGCAGAATGTGTACTATTGTAGACAGTGGATATAAATCTTTAAACTTTATTATTCGCAAAACAGTGAGCAAATATCTTCATAAGATGCTCTTGCTGCAATGCTTGGAAAATTTGGGTCATCATAACATATTGGCTTAATTCTGAATAATCGGTAATACATTTTTCAGGGCGTTAGGAGATTCGATTGATATCACAGAATAAATGTTAAATACACAAGTTAATCTAGGGAAAACTTATGTGCAGTGGTTAAGTGGACGTATATAGCTCATGATGAGGTTACGTTTTTTTCGTGGTTAAAGAATAGAGTATGGGTTTCGTACATAAATTGTCAAACCAGGTGTTACTACTATAAATAAATGATGTTATGAAACTATAACAACTCTACAGATTGAGATCGTCATAAAAGAAACTGATTTACAGTTGTGTGTGTTACTGATATTATGTTACTTTTTTCAATCTACATAATTATTAGGTATATGTATTTTTCAATGTGATCGAGTCAAATTGAAAATATTTAATCGGTGAGTGAATATTTAAATCGTCTCCGACTCGTTTGATTGACTTTTTATACCGAGACAAGGGAATTCGATATTGGCAAAGACGAATAAAACTGTCGCTAATTATTTCTCTGAGCTTTCTGTTTTTTTCTTAAATTTTCAACTGTTTCATTTGATATCTTAAGTCAGTCAGTGTTTTATTTTAATACTTTGTGTTTCTGTCTGGCTAGATTTTAGCTAGATTTTTTGTTTAGATCATCTATTCGCATTTAAAGATGGTCCCTCACCTGAAGCATTTGCCTGTAGTGTAACACATTCGATTTTGAGAATAACAATACAGTACTGCCTCCCTGGGTTGACGAATATTTGCCTGTAATTTACATTTCAGATTCGATTTTGAAAGAGATTTTTCGAATTTCGAATTTGCAACATTACTGTAATGCGCGGTTCTCATCCCTTACCGATGTAATGATCGACTATGTAACGTTGCATTACTGGAAAATGCTCTAGGAGAGGGAGCACCTTAAACAAAGTAAGGCTATTTTTCTATTTAAATATCTGTGTTCAGTCTAATGACCATAAAAGAGACAAACAATTTCGCATTTGTTACGTGTCAATTTAACCATGTGATACTTTTCTTTTATTTATTTTTAAATTCCACTTTTTTTTTGGGTCAAATTGCCATTTTTTTAATTAAGATTTAAAATCAAATGATTTATTTCAAAACAAACAAGGTTTTTTGTCCAGTGAACAGGTTTACTTACTGTATGTGTCAGTTAGTGATAAACACTTACATGTTATATTTCAAAAGAATCATGTCTGTTCAGATTGAATATTCGTCATGATAGTCAAGCTTTTTCAGGTTTGTAGTAATTTGAATATTGATTCAAATTACTACAAACCTGGTCAAACAATACTAACATACTATCAATGATGAATAGT
This sequence comes from Udea olivalis, assembly GCA_947369235.1. Taxonomy (NCBI): domain Eukaryota; kingdom Metazoa; phylum Arthropoda; class Insecta; order Lepidoptera; family Crambidae; genus Udea; species Udea olivalis. The sequence goes on along the minus strand of OX376341.1, from coordinate 8,792,667 downwards.
TTGTAATTGTAACAATAAACGTTTCAATGCTTGTCAAAAACATAGTTATATACAGCCAAAAGCATAAATATCTATACGTTCCCAAGGCTTCAAGAATAAATTCTTTATTTCTTATTGAGAAATAAAAATAACTTACATGAGATATCAGTTTTAAATATACGATTAGTAAGCCTGCTAAACATTAAAGTTCGTGTGACAAAAAAATATAAATACTTAGGAGGTACTCGTAGTTCACATTTTACATTACAAAATCTAAGTTAACTTCCGAGTATACCTTAAATAGGAATCAAATCCACGGCCTGTCACAGGAAGAATCCTCGTACGTTTTCATTACACCGCACGGAGCAGCAAAATGGGCAGGGAATTGGGCAGCGCGAGTATGTAAACGGGCATCATGCTGTTGCCGCGTAAACATCATAATATCATAATGGTCAACATAATATTATTATGGCCACGGAATCATTTCCAGAAATTATTCCGGCAGTGCGAGTAGCATTAGGACTTCCTTAAGGTATACCAGGGGTAAGTTTTGAGCTAATTGATTATGCCAATTGATGATGTTTATAATTCAGAGACATGTGAGCTATTAACTTTTTGTGCTAAGATCACATTTATTTAAACAAAATTTGTCATTCAGTTGAACGCTACCATTCAAGACAAGAGGAACATTGTTTGAACGCGGTGAGAATATGCAGAGCTAATTTTGAATCCGTACGGCGTTGTTAGACTTGTCGCCTTAGAGACCTTCTCTGTCGAGATCTGTATTTGAAGTGACTGTTACGACACGTGATCGTATCATTATTATTTTGTTTAATAACTGCCAGTAATCGTACACTTCAGAAACAACCCTTTAGCTCAAAAATGTTGAACACAAGTTAAACTAAAGGCCTGCGCAGACGACGTACTTTTCTCCACGGCGGAGAAAAATGTACGCTCAGCGAATGAAAAGTCTGCCGCGGATTTACCGCGGACTCAACGCACTCGGCGTGCTATCATTTGTTGTCCGAGAGTATTTCAATATTCTGAGATTACGTTGTGCTACATGAAGTTTATGCAAATGAGAAGACATCCATCCCCTTATTTCGAATCGATTTTTAACGCGGAGTAAAGTCCGAAGTGTGTGTTGACTGCTCATAGTTCGCTAGTTCTATTTTTTTCGTGGACGCCCGCGCACTTTAATCCACTACGCTCCGTGGGGGTCCGCGGTGTTTCGGCGGATTCAAGGTTTGGCGTACTTTTAGTCGTCCGTGTGCGTTGCTCGATACAGTTTGTAAGGGATCTTATATATTTTTAACGGAGGAAAAAGTACGCCGCGGACAATCCCTCGTCTGCGCAGGCCTTAATTCTGGTATGCCTATATAATCATTGGGAAAGTTATTTTTTTAATATTTTAGGGTCACCCTGACTCCAAACTAACGGAGTAAACGAGAAAACTGACAGGTAAAATAATTATTAGGGTATTCAATTAACGAATAAATAAAAATAAATTGCAATTTCACTGAATGGGCATTTCGACTGATGATTTTTTTATGCATTTTTTATACTAATACCTAACAATAATGGAAGTTTAGTCAATCATTACTGACTTCTGCTGCTAACCGTACCTAGGGCATGCAAAATGAGATGGCCCATACAAACAATTTCTAACTAGTTTAGTCTGGGCAATAACGTCAATAATCAGTTTTTTTTTATTTCAAAATCTAAATCGTGTCGTCATCGTGTCGTCAATGCTATTGTCGCTAAATCCTCAGCAGGGTTAACGCAAACAGATGGTAGTGGGGTTAAAACTTGGCCCGCATGTAAAATTAGTTAAATAACTCCCGCGGAATCTTCACTCCATATGGAAACACGTCTTTGCTCTAAAGCCGAGCAAATTAGACCGGGGACTTACTCGCATTAAGCCCGTATTTTAAATTAATCTACGTACTGAGGGTGATTAAGAAATAAACATTGTTCATAACTCGAATTTTCTAGTGTTCTGCACCGCAATGGTTACGACTTGGGGACTAAATGGACTGCAGATTAATGAATAAAAGTAAACAAATTTTGCTTTGCGTGTATGTGGAAAGATAATCTTGATTAACAATTATAGATTAGATTTTATTAATTGTTAGGATTCCACTGTTTTTGTACCTTTTTGTCTGTTAAAAAAACTCTTGGTTTTATTAACTTGTTTTAAAATTAAATTATCAAGAAAAAAAATTAGCGGGCAATGAAAATTTTACGTTCACAAGGTCCTCCCATTGCTGAAAGTGCACACTTCCTTCACTCGGATTCAAAATAATTCATCTAGACAACCTCGATCCATCATTTAATGAACTCTGCAACTTTGCCTTCTGGACATGGAAATGTCCGAGCACGAAACGTTAGTCTAAATAGATAACGCAAGGCATTCCGTTTACTTAAATTAAAACCGAGCATGACTTTTTTGACGATTATGACATGTCGATTTTAGTGATAGGAATCCGCTCCTCTTAATTGAATTTCATTTAGTTCATAGAAAGAGGAAAAATAATTGCAAGTAAAGTAAAGTAAAAGTAAAAAATATCTTTATTCATATAGACTTATAAAAAGTACTTAGTCATACAGTTACAAAAAAAAAATATAGCAAAAATATACTAAAATAAACTTACATAAAATAATACTATAATAGTAAAAATCATAATTAAACATAATGTGACTCTACCACCGGTTCGGAGGTTGTTTCCGATCGAGAAGACTCCGGCAAGAAACTCGATGGTTACTCTTTTCAATCTTGATTTTTAACACAAAAATTGAATTGACAGAGTAAAGTCATAACAAAAAAGTGTGCAGAGGAGCAGATTATACCTAAGATGACCACAAATTCTTATCATTTAAGAAATCCTCAACACTATAATAACCTCACTTCATTAACTTAGCTTTAATTTGTGACTTAAACTGGTGAAGAGGCAGTTCAACAAGAGTTTGCGGAATCTTATTAAAAATATTTAACACATTGACCAACAAATGATTTTCCTACCTTATGCAGTCTTAGACTGGGAGTTACGAGCTTATTTTTATTTCTAATATTGAGTTTATGAACATCACTGTTTTTCTTGAAGAGATGCAAGTTTTTACGGACATATACTACATTATCATAAATAAATTGAGAGTACATCGTTAAAATATCTATCTCTTTGAATACTTCACGAAGCGAGTCGCGTGGTCTAAGGTTGTAAATGGAGTGGATGGCTCTTTTTTGAAGAATAAAGATGGTGTTGAGATCCGCTGCCGAGCCCCACAACTGTAGACCATACGACATAACACTGTGAAAAAACTGAAGTACACTAATCTTGTTGTTGCGATATCAGTCAGGAGCCTTATTTTTCTAACAGCATAAGCTGCCGAACTAAGTCTTCCTGCCAGAGCAGAAATATGCGGACCCCACTGTAACTTGGAATCGAGAGTAATTCCTAAAAGTACTGTGGAATTCGCAATCTCTAATGGCTCGTTATTCATGTTTATAATGGTATCGACCTGTCTTACATAGGGCATAGAAAATTTGATACATTTAGTCTTCTTAGCATTAAGCAGTAAATTGTTACTCGTGAACCAATGCAGTACCTTAGAGAGAGTATTATTTATGTCTTCAAGTGTTTGTTACTTCTATCTACGTTAAAAATCAGAGAAGTGTCATCAGCAAATAATACAATCCCACATAGGTCTTTGACAAAATAAGGCAGGTCATTTATATAGATCAAAACAGCAGAGGACCCAATATTGATCCCTGGGGCACGCCCATATGTATGGTGGCACCGGAAGAGTTCGTACCATTGATACTCACTTTTTGTATTCTATCAGTGAGGTAAGATTCTATAAGACTAAGTGAAATATTTGAAACACCGTAATGTCTCAGCTTAATCAGTAGAATTTCATGATCTACGCAGTCAAATGCTTTTGACAAATCACAAAAAACTCCTATTGCATCTTGCTTGCCTTCCCACGCATCAAATATGTGTTTGATGCGCGCAACACCTGCATCGGTTGTATTCCTATTTTTAGTAAATCTAAATTGATTACTATGTGATAATTTATTCAAAGCAAAGTGAGAGAGTAATTGATTCAATATTATCTTTTCAAAAATTTTACTAATAGCCGGTAGAATAGAAATGGGTCTATAATTTGATGGGTCACTTTTCTCACCTGACTTATAAAGGGGTATGACTTTACTAAATATCATTAAATTAGGGAACTGACCCTTGTCTACACAGTTATTAAAAAGTAACGCTAAACTAGGGGAGATGGTATCTATAATTGATTTAAGTATATCAACAGAAAGTAAAGTATCAAGTATACCAAACTTTGTTTGGACCTGAGTTGCCACTAGCGCTTTTAATGCGCGTATGGTCGCTTTTGCCTACGGTCTTACACGTGCTCTACATTTCGCGATTCAAAAAAACAAACGCCCGTACACGGGATTATTGCGTCGTGTTCACTCGAAACGGAAGTAGCGAGTCAGAATCTATATGGATTATACAAGCTTGTACGCGCGTCAACGCTCGTTCGAGTTACCCATATGTAAAAGGTGTACCTGTACGCGTCTACATACGTTTCCAAAAACGAGTTCATAACGCTAGATTACGCAGCGCGGCAGGGTTAAAAGAGTTGCACTGCTCACGTGACACGTGAAATACTCGCGCCATTCATTTCAAATTAGGTCTGTTGTCCGAGCACTTAGAGTGGATCAACTCGTTAGTCGTTCTGCAATCCATGGTGACGTCGTGTGCAAGCTTTGATTAGCAGCCACGGGCCGCGGTCGGCGGCTGATGTGGAACCCAGGGTTTAATGCTGACGACTCCGTTCACATACTTAAGCGGACTTACATAAGCTAGATGCGTTATACTACCTTTATTTACTAATGAACTCTTCAAAAACTTTCTGGTTTTGCCGTGAAATCAGACACAAAATATAATTTATTGTTTGTTAGTGTGACCCACCTGAGGTTCAATAAATTTCGACGGAAGCTTTCGTATTGAACGTTAAAATTTGTGGACAGCGGATTGCCCAATGCAGTGATGAAATATCTCAAAACTAAGTAAATGTTTAAGTTGACACAAAAATTAGCAGACACTTAAAATGTAATTAACTTCTTACTAAACTCCCGCTCCCTTCTTTTGGACCCAAAATTATTTATCTTGACTACACATTCGTCTGTGCAACGTTGCTTCCTGAATGTGAAACTGTCCGAGTACTTAAAGAATCGAGTCATGTAACTCGATTCATTCTGCAATCGATGGTGACATCGTGAGCAAGCTCTGATTAGCAGCCACGGGCTGCGGTCGGCAGCTGATGTAGAACTCAGGGTTTAATGTTGACGACTCCGTTTTCATACTTATATGAGCTAGATGCGTCCTGCATTCTAGGAATAGATACCTTTCATGTACATACTCTTTAAAACCATGCACTCTGCCGTGTAACAAGACACAACAGAAAATCTATTGTTTAGTTAATATCGCCGGGAACTTTATTATTAAACACGACAAATCTTCAACTGCGGATCGCCAAATACACAGATTTTGAATCGATTTTCTTAAATAAATACTTGATTGATTTTCAAAAGAACTAAGTTAATGTTTGATTGTTTACATGCTTAGACAATCGCAGACAGTTTTGACAATTTTTGCATTTTTGCAGGCCTTCAAGATGAGTATGACCAGCGAGGTGATTGCTTTGCATTACTGTGCTTGTCAGCCTCATATCTGGACTTCACGACCGCTCTCCAGCAGGTGGAGTGAAGTCATCGCGACGGGCACTTTAAAACAAATTTAAAAATAGTAAAAATTAAACGAATGATGGAACAACACTGGGTAGCACCTTTGTTACGATGTATCATTTTTATAATGATTGGTGGAAACAACTGGATAAATCATGATGATATCATCAATAAAAAAACAACTTTAACATCTAGTACAATTTTTAGTTCCACGCTGTATTTTATTGGTTTGGGTGATCGCGGGCACGAGCGTCCGGAACGAGTTTTCTATTTATCTAAAGAGCCAACAAGGACGCAACTACGTATGTTGGCTCTGCCAATTGACTCTCGTCCCTGCATGGTCCTTGATTAAAGTATCTGATGCTTAATAGCGCTATTGGCTCTGCGACCGAGTTGTTGGTAAGCTGAAGGTTTTGTTGCTTCTGGATGCTGTTGATTTTGAACTGTTGTTGTATTTTTGCTGCTTTCATTGTTTCATTGTTTTTATCTTTTCTAGGGGTTCATTATGTTGGCTGTCTACTGTTGCCATTATTGCGCAGCTACTTATATTGGTTGTTGTGTTGTTTTTGAGTGAAAAGTAATAATACGACGACACGATTGGCGTAGTGCGCTGTAGCACGGTTTCTAGTCTTTATTTCCGTAGTGTCCCGGGTTCGATCCCCGGTCAGGTCATTTCAGGAAGCGATCTTTTCTAAATTGGCTTGGGTCTGGGTGCGCTGGGAGACGCCCCTGGCTTAATTCCTTGCCTGGTACCTCGTAACACAGGGATGTTTATCCCTACTTCGAGACCATGAGAAGAGGTGTGTTGTCTGGCGCATATTAATTTATTTTTATTATTTAATATATTTTTTGTAAATTAATTAGTAATACAAATATTTCAAAACTAAACTTTCCACAAGTTTCAAATGTAACGGTTATCTTACAACTTAAGCAAATGAGAAATTGTTGGAATTTAAGTATTGAATGCTCACAATTACATCAATGCTTATGACCACTATTTGCGTATTTTCAAATAAAATGTTAGCTCAAAACTTCGAAATGCAAAGTGAACTCCAACTAAAAAACAAAAGTCGCCACAAAGCAAACTAAAAGGTATTCTGAGAGACGTTGAACAAGTCCATTTATTCAACGTTTTAGGACATGGTTCTCTTGAAAGTGCAGAAGAAAGGCCCCGAGTTGATCTGCACGGCTAAAAGTTTTCAACAACAGTTCAAACATTTTGCGGCGCGACATACAACATTCCCCTTTCAGTAGGAGCCCTGTGGTATTTGAGCGCTCCACTTCGATTGTTCTCTATTCCCAATTGGCTGGATATACCGTTGCAACCACTTGCAGCGCAAGGCAGACAAAACATGTGTTTAACAATACTAGGCCAGTAGAATTAGATTTGAAATCAGATTTAAATCCTACGAAAGCTTTTATTGATTTAGTAGCTTCATTTGTTGCCCATTATTACTATCCTAGGTTATCAACCCTGTGAGTGACTCCGACGCGGTGGTAGAGTCGCATTATGTCTGTATACTGTGTATTTACATATCTATATTATTATAGTATTTATGTCTATTATTAAGTGTATCTTGCTTCAAATTTGACGATTTAATAGTACTTACTGTGAAAGTCTATTTGAATAAAGTTATTTGAGTTTGAGTTTTGTGGGAGTTGTGTATACCAATTTTGGGGTACACTTTTACCGCCCTCCACTTAACCTTCCTTTAAGAGATAATATCTCATTTAGGGGCTTAAATTATATATATTGCATTATATTATATTAAACGCTCTTCTAGACAACTTTTACAAAGAACACTTCTTAATAATTGTTGTAAAATTTTAGTCTGTATGTTTTTATGATGCAGTCGCAGGTCAAAATTAGCTGTACAGAATTGTATTAAAGCTCACATTATTCACAATGTCCTCTATTAAGTAAGCGGTTTTTTTTAGATTAATATACAGCATGAAAAATAGAGCTAAGCTGATAAGCACAAAATGGTTGCAACAGTCATCATTGAATATATTAAGTTCATTTATAACATGTGGTAGGTACTTAATTTTCAAGAAGATTATCAAATTAACAGAATTTAACAAACACCATGTATCAAAAAATAAGTCGTGTAAAAATTTAAAATGCCTACAACAATAAACGAAATTATACCATTGCATAATTTAGTCGCGAGAATTAACTTTAATTATTCCATAAATTTAAACAGCCAACCCTTACATTATTAGCATTCACTGCGTAACTACAGCTGAAATAAAGGGTTCAAATATTTCCAGGTCAACTTAATTTGTACGAAAATTGCAAGTTTAATTTCTTCCTGTTAAGAGTCCATTTCGCTTGTTCCAGAGCGGACAGTCTTCACAAATTAATTTAGTGTGAGGAAATCTCCATTTCGTGACAATGTAACAACGTTTGCTTCCTATTGCTGAGACTCGGTTGTGTTTTAAAAGGCGACTCTTTGCGTTCATTTTTGAAGGTTAGATTTGTTGGGTTAATGCAGAATTTTGCAAAGTAAATAATTTAGTAACAAAAAATACATTTGAGTTCGAGATGTTAACTTGAATCTAGTCATACGAGTAGGTAGTATGTATACTTAGAGCACATATAGGACTTGCCGAAAGGTATGCAAAATATTGTATCCTAAGTATGATATCCCTAAAATAATGTTAGTCATTTCAAATAATGTTAGTCACAAATAAAAAAATATACACTAGGAGACTTTCTGAATTTGATTATATTATGTAGTTCAGTGTTATGTAATTAGTGTTTTTGTTAGTTTTAGAGACTATTTTTTTTTGCATTATGTAAAAGAGAATGTTATGCAAAGTCGAATTTTACTTGAATAAAGAAAAATAGTTCCTATAATTGTTATAGATTTCTTCATAACTTTATTATATTTGAAGGATTCTGCCTACCTTCTCTGTGGGTTTTCAATAAAGTTCTCTTATGGAACTATTTGTTTTTAAAAATGTATTACAAGTGCTGTTTTTCCGAGAGTTTTATACGTTTGATTTGAAAAACACGCAATCTTAAGAGTGATTAATTTTTGTGTGTGTCTTTTCAAATCAAATCTATTTAGTAAGCCTCTAAGCGTCACGCCTAAGTACAATTAAGTGACAAATAGGACGAAAACCATCGAAGGCTCTGCGCCGACGAGGACATTAGTATCCCAACCAAAGTAATTTTTCGCTGTACACACACACATAAATCTGGGTTGTTTTATATTGTAAGGAGCAGTAGCTTTTTCAGAGTAAATACGACGTAGTCGCCGCCTTGGGAGCTATCTGTCACATGACCTATTCGTTCCGAACTGTAACCCTCACTCCACTATTCGTATATTATAATCCTGTTCACTTTATTGGACGTGTCTAGTTGTATATTAGCAAGGAATTTTGGTTTATGATATCTTTAGTAGCTTCTTGTAAAAAAATAATCAAAATATGATTTATCTGTGACGTCCTATACGCTCATTTACATAGCTGTTATTCGAACTACGACTCAAAGTCGTATGCTTCAAAGGGTTTTCATTTTTAATGTACAGAATAAAATAAATAAAAGTGATAAAAGAGAAGAGTTTTTCTTGTTTGGTTTTATTTTAATGTTTTTGCGTTTGGAAACACAGGTAATCTAAATCAGGAGCCTTTAAAGCTTGCATATTGCAAATAAATACTATCAAAAACCATTATAAAGCTTTTCCGATTAGCAAGAGTTTGACATTAATCCAATTAGTGCAATTTATAGCCAATCGTGGCGTGAATATTTAGGCACTTTGTTTGTTTAAAATTAAGCCATAAGTCAATACTGTTTTGTTTGTATTATACTATACAACTTAATAACAACAACAAAGAGTTTGGTCCATAAAATTTTGCATGTTTGTTTAATTATTAATGTGTCAATTGAAATTGTAATTGAAACCATTTGATTGTATGTATATTCATTAAATTGTATTATGATTATGAAAATGATCATAAATCAACTCTCGATTTGCCATCTATGAAATTTTCACATAGTTTCACGTTAAAAAGTGTTGCAATCAGCTAAAATAAAACTATAATAAATAACTGAAGCACGATGTTGCATGTTTATAACAACCCAAAGTGATACACACTATAAGCATTGAATATGTCCTAAACTCCACAGTAAAGAAATTAAAAAAAATTTGGAGTACCCACTCCAATTGAATACACAGACGCACACATCCCAGTAAGTTCGTGACGCAAGAAAAACAAGGAAATGGCCCAAAGCGTTTGCTCTAATGTAGCAAGATTGTTTCCTCCAACACACCTGGTATCTCCTCTTCCAATCTCCCCTGAGCATGGTTCTATACTGTATGAACCTTTTATTTCGGCGCAATCAACAAACTGTGGAAATATTACGCGAATAGTCAATTTTTGGAAGAAAATGTCAGAAAATTGAGAAGCACGGTTCTTCTGAAATAGTGCTAACTGATAAGGTTATGCTTCGACAAACTGATTATACATTGTTTTACTGTTTGTAAAAATTTAATATTTAATATTGTAGAAGTTTATCTTGAATGAGCGATGTTTTCTTGTTTATTGTTTTTCAAACTTATTTGGAAAAATACGATTATAAAAGTATCGTAAATAACAGGTTGCCTCTGTTGGTCGTAAAGGAGATTACTTTGTTGTTTTACCCCAAAGATGATACCTAATTGTTCTTATTTGATGAACTATTAATTGAATAGAACCCGTTGGCTTTTATGAGCAGAAACCAGATTATTTCAACTACTTAGGACCATATTTGGTCAGAGAAACATTTACATAGAATAGGGGCCGAAAAAACACAATATTAGTGATTCGGAGAAAAACCCAGAAGTAAAAATCTCAAAGGAAACTTTTATAACTTAAATTTGCTAACATTAAGGGCGATATTTCACCGGGAAACCATGGCAGCGCTACTAGTCGCCGCTACCAACAAAATGTATATGACTGTTGCGCAACCAAACGGACACCAGGTAAGTAACTCTCTATAGAGCTATAATACATTTAGTTGGAAGCGGCGACTGGTTGCGCCTTTATGGTGTCCCGGCAAAAAAGAGCCCTAAGGGCTACAACAAAATGTATACAGCTCTATAGAGACTGGTGTCCGTTTGGTTGTGCATTTGTGCAACCAATTTGGCACTTTGTATAAATTTTGTTGGTAGAGGCAACTGGTTGCGCTGCCATGGTGTCCCGGTAAAATATAGTTCAAAAACGATACACTGATCAGAGTTACCCGAGTTTGTTATCATGCGTGTTGCCGGCTGCATGCTAAGTTCTGTTGGTCAATTTACCGTAATTTGTGGTTTATTTGGAAGGCATATAAACAGTTTTAATTAGATTGGGTGCCGCACAGGCTTTAGGCGAATACAATTTATCTGGACAGCCACACGTGCGGTATAATCTTGTGGTTTCACATGGATGAGCGTGCAATTCTCGCTTCCCGGGGTCCATTAGCTGCATATGTTTACACAAGACTAACAATCACTTCATTTGTAGATTTTTTTCAAAAACATTCTATTAAGAAATAGTTTGGTCAAGGACCCTGATTCAGAACGACGTCGCGTGGTCATCGATTAATCGGTAGGATTTACTTCTTTTATATACTGGCTTATGCGGCTTCGCGCCCGTGTCCTTCTCGTCAAAATATAGCCTAAATTAAAAAAATATAGCCTTTGGCACTCCCTGTTTTTAGCTTTATATTGGTGAAGGAATTTTTATAATAGGTCCAGTAGTTTCGGAGCCTATTCAATACAAACAAATAAACAAACAAACCAATCCTTCATCTTTATAATATTAGTACAGATTAGTCATCTATACTAATAATAATTATAAAGAGGTAAGCTTTTGTGAGTTAGTGAGTTTGTGACATTGCGAGTTTGTGAGTTTGTATGTTTGGTACAGGTAATCTCCAAAACTCCGAACCGATTTCAAAAATTATTACACTGTTAAAAAGCTACATTTTCCAACCAACAAAATAAGAGAAAAATATGGGTGGACGCATGCGACGGCATACGCTCGCATCCGCGCGCAGTCGATCGTATCCCGCGGAATACGCTAAGAGCCGACCGGCTGCCGCGGCATGCTCGCGTATCCGTTCGGGTTGCAAAATATATTAGCTGGATGCGAAAACGACCTTTAGGATTGATGATAAATAATAATTTTCTCTGCGGCTTTGTAAATGCGCTACGATGTTCTCCGATGCTCGCCGATTAATGTGAATCGTACCTAAAAGGTAAATATAGATATTTATAACTATACAAGCATATCAATCCTTATGATTGAAAGTTATTTCATCATCAAGAGAATTTTACCAAGATAAATTTTGTCCTTCACAAATCACAACACATTAATTGGATTAATCTGATATATCGTGATTTGAAAAATTGTTAAAATATTTAAAAGCGGAAGGTCACTTATCACGAAATTTCAGAAACTACTAGTACTAGGAGTTATTAAATTTTGCATGGGGGTTCTTTTTAGGACGTAGGTCCTAAAAAGAACCCCCATGCAAAATTTAATAACTTGTTTTGGGGTTGATCGTTTGTTTATTTGAAACTTCGTTACTTCAAGAGCTAGGAGTCGCAAATTAGCCGTACCACGCGTGCTGGACTACGGCGTCACCCACACACAATTCAACATTTGTTGGCCTGAACTAAAAGGTTCGGTAACTCGTTTCTTTGTCGTACCATCCAGACATGGAACGCTCTTCCAGCACATGTGTTTCCTTTCTCGTATAGTCCTGGGCTCTTCAAGAGGGGCGTGGAAAGGCATTTCTGCAGGCCTTCAAGGTGAGGATGGCCAGCCCAATGATTCGTTTGAATGACTGGGCTTGTTAATCTCATATCTGGACCACACGACCGCTTTCCATCAGGTGGAGTGAGTCACCTTGACGGGAAATATAAAAAATTAGGGGTTCTTTTTAGGACGTAGATGCTAACTAAGAGGGGATTTTGTGAATCACAAGTATCATAAGTCAGAAAAAATCCCTATGTCATAAAAATGAAGTTTACGCGGGCGAAGCCGCGGGCGGAAAGCTAGTTATTTATACGTATAGGAACATGACATCTCATATTCGGTAGGTGATGTAGACGGACACTATCTAAGTACAAATTCGATTTTTTTAACTTAGATTATTTCGAGGTGTTCAAACAAAAAATATATTTTGACTGGCCTGTTGGTGCAATGGCAGCAATCCTGCCTTTAGGGCCGGAGGTCGTGAGTTCGATCCCCACCCATGATAAATATTCAAGTGATGAACATTTATTTATTTATTTCTTCTTCATTGCACAACCAAGTAAGGTAAAACTTCCTATTACAGCGGTAACCAAAATTGACTCTAATTACGGTGGTATTTTTATTTACATGATTTATCCTCTTGAAATTAGTTTCGGTATACGAAAATGGAATTTACTAGTTCAAAGTCTTTTGCTGTATTACATATCTGACATTTGCGAATATAACGTAGACGTACTCTTCAGAATAAGTCAGTCTCGGCGGCGATGTTAAAGGACGTTCTTATATAAACGCGGAGCGACTCAGGTCAAGTACACTCATATTAATATAATTGAGTTTTTCATAGGAATATACTGTTCAATTTTATCAGTACGTTATTTATATGATAGTTTTATTGTTGTTATTACCATATATTTAGTGTTTTTTCATATTTGTAATAAAATATATTATAACCAAGAAAAACAAAATAAAGCAGTAATAGGAAACGATTGGTAAAGGTCAATCCTAATACGTTGGTATCATCCGCATTAGGGAAAATAGAGTGTCAGAAGTATTTTCTTATAACTTTTAATGTAATAAGTTATTCAATTGTTTAAGAGTTTAGTTGAAATTATGTTTAATTAAACCAACTTAAAACCTTTTTCTGTGGTATGTTTTACCCTCTAGAAATCCTATTTAAAAGTGAAAACTGTGATTGCGAGTACATACCTCCATAAAAGAAACTTCATAGAACCTATTACGGACCTAAAATGCATACAGTAATTCGTATTTTAGGGTTCAGAAAAAATTGTTACGTAGGCTTAATGAAAATAAGAAATTAAACTTCTATTTTCATTCTTCGATCGTTCTTTCAACCGACTTCAAAAAAAGGAGGAGGTTCTCAATTCGACTGTATGTTTTTTTTTTAATGTTTGTTACCTCATAACTTTCGACTGGGTGAACCGATTTTGATCATTCTTTTTTTATTTGAAAGCTGGTGCTTTCCGAATGGTCCCATTTTAATTTGGTCTAGTTCTGACAGTGGCATCCATGAGAAAACCATATAAGTTCTAAATCTAGCTAGCCAAAACGACAAATGGACGAATAACTTAGTATTACGCCAACCGATTTTGATAATTCTTTATTTATTATAAAGCTGATGGTGCCTGTGTGGTCCCATTTTAATTTGGTCCAGTTCTAACAGTGGCATCCATGGGAAATCCATATGTCTTAAATCTAGATAGGCAAAATGCGCGACAAATGGACGGGTAACTCAATATTACGCCAACCGATTTTGATGATTCTTTTTTCATCTGAAAGCTGATGCTGCCCGTGTGGTCCCATTCTAATTTGGTCCAGTTCTGACAGTGGCATCCATGGGAAACCCATATAAGTCTTAAATCTAGATAAACCACATGCGCGACAAATGGACGAATAACTCATTATCACGCCGAATGATTTCGATGCTTCTTTTTTATTGAAAAGGATATACTTCAAGGGTAGTTTGATGAGTGTTAGGTTCTGATTATGGGATCCATGACAAAGTAACGGAACTCTTCAATTATTGGGAGCAATTGGACGATACTCTTTCGATGTATAAAATAAATAAGAACTATTCACTGAAAATCAAAAAATAAACAAAAATTTTAACAAAAAAAAAACTATTCCAAAACAAAACCCTAAAAAGTAAATAAATAATTGCGTATTCTGTTAAAACTTATACGATAATATAATGTAGGTACAATTATTGTTATTGTTGGAGTCGGTGTCAGCCAATGTAGGTTTGTAAGTATTGTAACTACCTACATACATACGTAAACGTGATATGTAAGAAATAGGTATATTGCTAGGTATATTATAGTGTTTCTTTGGCTGACACCGACTCCAACAATAACAATAATTGTAACTACATTATATTATCGTATAAGTTTTAGAAGAAAACGCAATTATTTCTTTACTTTTTAGTGCTTTGTTTTGGAATAGTTTTTTTTTTGTTGGTTTTTTTTTGTTAAAATTTTTGTTTTGATAATTCTGAAACCAAAAACGTACAAAGTAGAAGTGAACGTAAGTAGGGAGAGACTGTGAAAATAAATAGTGCAAAGCCAACGGTTAGTGTTTGACGGGACTATTGTAACTATGGAACCCACGGGGATTTAAAAAAAATGACAGAACTATGCTATTGGAGTTGCCAAATCACTAAGGGTGAAATAAAATATCGACGACGATTTGTTTTTATAATAATAAACTATAAACTTAAAAAATCCTATAAATGTGACATTTATATTCTGTGATATTTAGTGCCCAGGTTTCATTACCGTAGTTCCTGATCTAATGGGGAAAATAGTTCACAGCCTAAACATAAAACAAACCAGTAGTATAATGTTAATGTAAGGAACCCCAGTACATTTAACGTTCTGATTCTGACCCTCTGTTGTAGGAGCCGACTACCACCGTAATTAGCTCGGACCTTAGTTATACCTCCGTTATAGGGAAAATCGACCTGAGCACTTAAATATATATTTTTATGTATTTAATCACTTCAGAAACATACAGTGTCAGAAGCAATGTAAAATATAATCTATCTTTTTGTCGAACCAAAAAATTTTCATTCTTTATGTTATTTGTAAATGCTTATTTTCCTTTCCCACTTTCAAATGTTGCCATTTGCCCCTGAATTAGGAGCTTTTACCTTAAATTACAATTGACTGCTTAATGCCTAGAGGCATTTTCTACCAGTTAACCTCAAGGTATAACAGAAACATTGGAATTTTGGGCTGTGCATCATTTAAAAACGGCAGCGAGAACAACAAATCTCGGATATTAATACTTAAATATATTAAAAATAATAATACATATATATATATATATATATGATATAATACCAATCATGCAAATATACATACTTAAATAGCTCAAAATAAATATACTATATTATTTTATAATACATCATATTGCCCTAGAGAAACATTTTGTATTTGTTGTGTATCTGGGTGTTATGAATGAATGAATGAATTTATTTATTTCAAGTAACAATGACTCATTTTGTTAGTAATGCTTACAAATTATGTTAGTGAAAAATTTATGGAATTACTTAAAAATACTTAAAGGGGCCATTCCTGCACCACTCCCCCCGAAATGGCACAAGCATGGTTAACATAAATGCAGTCCAGTCTGCTAGCAACCATGTTCAAGATGCTGCTCCCGCTCGCCCGCACCCTGCGCACCAGGGACGCGCAACGTTTTCGCATTGTTGCAAAAAAGCAGTCTACGCCAGCTTCGGCGAACATCCCTGATGCACTACAGAAGCGAGGAAGCCGCAGCAGCATCCTGAATGCGTTATTGAACTGGACGCGGAGAGCGCTGTAGGCTTTTTGAGTATACCTAGGCCACAGGCTGCACGTGTAGAGAGATGTGCAGAAAGCTCTATAAGTGTGATTTTCACCTTCCTCGAACAACTTGCCTTCGGGCAAGTCCGCTCCCTCTCAATGTCTTCATCGTCTTTAAGGTCGGGAGTCAGTACATGACCTAAATATTTATATTTAGATACTCGCAGTAATTTAGTGCTGTTTATTTTGACAGGTGGTATACTGTCATATATTTTACTCCCGGCCCCAAAAACCATAACTTGACTTTGTTTTACGTTATATACCAAACCATGAGAAGTGGCATAGTCTTCACATATTGATATAAGTCTACGCAGGCCGCAGATGGATGCACTGAGCAGCACCATGTCGTCCGCGTAACTTATATTGTTGACGCAGACGCCGTCTATGTGACAGCCGACACTAGTGCTGCTCAGCTTAGCAATCAGGTCGTTCACGTACAGGTTGAAGAGCGTAGGCGAAGTCAACCCCCCCTGCCTCACCCCGCACTCAACCCCGTACGGTTATTATCTGTTAAAAGTATGTTTTTAAAAATAACTATTCAAGTATTTTATAGTAAAAGCTCTGCTCCGTTTGGGGTCAGATGATCTTGGTGTAATTTGTCTCAGATAAATATTTATTTTTATTTATGCTAAGTAACACTCATCCATTACATAATATTTACACTATCTGCACACGCACCGGAATAAAGAACAAAATGCCTATAATGTTATTAAATCAGGGTGCAAGATAGATTTGTGGCCGGTCCGAATCGTTGGTTTTTCCTTTTTCCCCAGCAATAAATTCAACATAAAGGCCTACACGCGAGTCACGCATAGCATCTCATAGATTTATATGCCACACTTCTGTCCAAATTTAGATTTAGTGTTATGTTTAGTCATAATTCACGGCTTACAGTTGTTCGCGGATAGGCGCTGGGGTCATCCGAATTAATATTTTATTTCACTTAAGTCAATAGAGTTTAGCCCTCCACGTAGAAGCCTAAATAAGTAGAATCTGAAAATTCTGAAGCTACAGGGTTGTTTACTCAATTGAGACCTGCGGTAATTTTAAAATTTTCTTTTTTTGTTTTTTGACTGGGACAACTTCAGCAATTTTTGAGCTTTAATGTGTATTTTATGCGTTTAGAGTACCTAAAATATACTTCGGCACATAATGTATTGTATATTTGATGAAAAACTGTTTAACCACATATTGCCGCGATAAAGCAGTCCGCCTATTTTGCGTCCAAAAATCAATAAAAATTCGAACTGATGGGTGAATTCGGTTTGAACTAAATTACCTTCTGTCACTGTGGCAAGAGCTATTCTTTCGTCAACTTCAAAGTCAATCTTTTGTGTATTAATACTAAGAATAATTTAGTAGTTAAGCTTGGATTAGTATTTCCATAGCCTAACTGCGCAGTGAGCACTACCAGTCGAATTTTCCTCAAACATTTTTAAATGCCTGCAATTATCCCTCGCAGACACATTTAAGGAGGTAATATGCAGAGGTCAGCATATTCAGCGTACTCACATATGAGTTTTACGTCATTCGAGCAAATTTTTCAAAGCGGAATTTTGTGCGAAACGAGCGTGCCGGTTAAATAACTCTCGTTAACTTTGAGCACGGTAACGGAACGCTTATTCGAGAACGCGATTTTAACCGGTTGATTAAAACGCCCATATTTTTCTAGAGCAACGGTAATTTTTCATTTTACGCATGGACAGATAAAAGTACTCGGCTCGTGAGTCTATTAAGAGGATATAATGCATGATGAATTATAAAAGTGACTTACGATAAGAGTAGAGTTCAAGCCTATATTAAGTAGGTACATTAATCATGCTTATTCGGATTTAAATGCCATTGATTTGAGCTGTTAGAAAATAATAATTTGAACGACATATATATTTTGTGATTTAGGCTTGACAGTAATTGCACATTTTAAAGGTAACTAAAATTATCATTTATAGATCTGTATTTATTAAATATAGTAAATCAGCTTTTTCGTTTTGACTTAGCGCCAAACTAATCGAACCAATGCGATGTGCTTGACAAGTTTTGGGACATACCTACTTAAACATTTTTGAGTATAATTCCTTTGGGCCTAAACCAATACCCCCATAGATCGTAGCAAAGACTTGATTTTGACGATAGAGGCAACTGACCAGTAGAGCACAGTAGCAACTATTAACTTTTTTACATTTTAAATAATTAAAACAAAGTTTAGATAACTATACTTTATTGTAAAACTAATAACAATTAATAATAGAAGTATTTCAATCTAAAAAAATAGTTCGTACATTTTTATAGGCAGCCTTATCGCTAGCATGCGATCTTTACAAGGCAAACATCGTTTCAGAAATTTACAAACAGAAGTGGGTAAAATAATTATATTGAATCTAATGCTATAATAATAATAAGAAAACATAACATATCCCATACACTTATTATAATATAAATTTACTTAAATTACATAATTTTAAAGATAAAATATACCTACACAAACAAAAAAAAAAAATATCTCACCATTTTCAACAAATGTAGTTCTAGGTAATACTTTTATAGTTTAGCGTATGCAGGTAGTTTACATTTTCAAATCTGAACCCACCTGACGCGTCATACCTCCGAGAAGTAGTTTCCCGGACGTGGCTATGCGAAAAATTTAATTCATTGCCAGCAAATTTATATGCATACCGCGGCTGCACTTATTAGGAATGCACCGCCACCCTCCATGGCTCTAAAATAAAACGGTCAGCTCTACTCCATCCATTATAACCTGACTTAGACGGAGGTGCAAAAATGGGGGACGGATCACATTAATACCTAATACCTTTAATATTGATGTTCTTGTTTTGCTCAGGAAGTAATGTGAGTTTAAAAATTCAATAAATTTAAGCTAACATTATAAATGCGAAAGTTGTCAATCTGTTTTTGTCTTCAATATTTTGAAGAATTTTGGTTTAGCGATTGATTGAGCGAAAATAAAAATCCTAAGGTGGCGCTTGGGGCAGCGCGACCGAGATAGGGGCAGTGACGTAAGATACTACTTAAAAAATACCAAGGGCTGGTCTCTGTCACCTGTCTCGGTCTTCGGTCGCAGCAACGGCCCCCTTATTACGTCTGGAGTTACACGTGGACAAAGTCACGGTCAAAGGTCATTTATTAAAAAAACATCTCAATTATAACGCGTTTAAACATTCACAGGTGCTCTGAATACCGTAATTCAAAAAATGGCTCTCACAGTAGCACAAAATAAAGATCCTACAGGAAGACCGCTCTCGACTTTTTCCAGTATAATTACCTAAACTTGCCTGACCGCCTAGGATTATTATTATCTACTATATTCGCTCTAAATTTTTAAAATGAAGTAGGTCGGTTATATCTATATGACAGAACTCGTCCAAAACAAAATTCGTCATGTGAAAAATTGCACCCAGTTTGACAAAAACAAAAACAATCGTGACAGTGCGACTGGCCGCTTGACCGATTCTACCCGCGGTATCGCCTGTAAACTCACTGTGCCTGTGTGCGTGATCAAAATGGCGGGTTGTAAGCGGACTATCTGTCCGGGGTGACGCGCCACATGCGATATCTAGCATCGTCAGTCATCAACTAAGTATCTAGTTTATAGGTTTGGTTAGTTTCACTATCGCCCAAAGATTTTGGAAAGACCCTATACCTCAACCTGTAAAGTCTCATAAAAAATAAAGCGTTCTTCTGACGATTTTCATTAGAAAATGCCATTTAAGAAGCATTACACCCGAGTAGTTGTTCCATCCGATCTCTACCGAAGCCAGCGCTGGGTCGCCATGAAATATGCATCAAATATTTACACAGTCGCCGCCAAACCATTCCCTTGAAGTTGACTGAGCCGAACAGATTTGCAATTCACCGAACTTCCTATAGGAAAAAGAGTCCGAACAAAGGCAGGGGAAAGAAATCCGAATGAGCGTTTAAATGGTGGCCTACATAGAAACGGTGCTCTCAAGGAGTTTGTCTGTTACGGCGATTAGCATGGTCGGCAGATTTTAAATTACAGATGTATCTTGAATGCATTTTCAACTTTTTAAGCGAACACAAATTGTTACAGGTATTATTAAGCAGAAGGAAATATAATATAATAGATTTAAATTACAACAAAACAAACTTATGAGCATAAAACAATATTGAAAATAAGACATTGGTGAAAAAATTCTTTTGACTTTTTTAAATCCCAAAAAATATTAAAAATATTATCCAGCCAACGATTTATTTGAGTACTAAAATAACCCTACATTGAACACAACAAGTGAACATTCGTTCTTCAGGCGTGTGTAGATATTTAAGACACCCATAATAATTGGTATGTTGTAGACGGATCGGAAAGAAGTTCTTTTATTTCTCACCACAGCACAAATATTACCTAAAATATTTTTTTTAAAATGATCTGGTTGTCTTCATTAATGAACTACCATTGAAAATACCTAGTATTAAATCCCAAAACTTCTTGACACCCCATTAGCTCATTAGGTTTTGTAGAATTTGTCTAACGACTAACCACTTTAGATAAGTATTTCAATAATTTACTCAACCTATTATAATGTAACATAACCGAATATTTATATAAAAATACACTGCTAACCACACAATAATAGTTCTCTAATTTGAGGGCTCAGGGAACTGGGCCCGCTCGAATCTGACGAAAGGGTCAAGAAATGTCTGCATATTCTTTATTAAAACTACCAGGAGCATTAGTTCCAGTTAATTTCTGCTATCCTGGTACATTCAATACAGAAATATGCAGCGCATGTCTTCATACACTCATAAGCTCCTAAACGATGATTTGTTAAATTTTTCAGGTGACTGTACAGATTTCAGCTGTGGGGCCAGTTGACCAATTTAAAAAAAGTATAAAAAAGCATTAGTTACTGGCCCTGCGGGCCCAGTTTCCTGAGCTCTCAATAATGAGGGTTATACAAAATAATATTTTTACAAAATCGATGATTTTTATTTGACCTATTTTTCTTTTTTTTACACTACGTCGGTGACAACCAGGCACGCGGTCTTGATGGTAAGCGGTTACCGCAGCCAATGGACGCGTGCAACACTAGTGTTGCTGGCGCCCCAAGGGGCATGACTCGTTGCCGACGCTGCAAAAACCTTTTCAAACCCCCTTTGAAGAACTCCATACTATAACTCATTGGGAAAACCTCGGCAGGGAGAGCTCATTCCACAATCGAAGCCTCCTTGGAAGGAAACATCTCTGAAGCCGAACCGTACGAGACGACCGCGGATTCGGAGTGTGAGTAGGTATTAACTGGCGGTGGTGAGCGGTGCAGTGATAAAAAGTAGCCGTGGGCATCATATTATCAAACAGTCTCCAGAACAACAAAAATTAAACTGTGCTGAAATCTTAATTGCGCTGGATCGTCATTCGCCATTGTTATACGTTCTAGGAATTATTTCTCAAACGTCACTTTTTAACATCCTTGAGAGCCATAAACAATAGTTACAGTTTCACGCTAGTTTCACTTGATTGCCATAGAGCTATAAAACCGTAGAGTTTCAGAATTGGGTTATTGAGTTGCCTACCTAATGGAGTAATTAGGCATAAATCTCCCACGATCTATAGAATTATAGCAGACATCGTTAACACGCCTCATATTGTGACGAAGGTTTTAACGTCAACCACTAAGTTTTATTTAGTACCATCGTAAACATAAAGCGCCAGGTCGTAATAAACTCTCAAGTGAAATTATGTTAATATACGAGCATTTTGAAGATCAAAATGTACGTTTTAACAGCCAATATTTAAACCTATTTGGACCATAAGATGATGATTATGGCAGGTTATTCAGAACTAATAATGCCAGATTACGAGTTTTATTTCTCCTTTCACGTACTAAATACTTAGGCTTAGTTATAATACTTAGGCTTAGTTATCGACAGTAAATTTAATTGGCGAAGTCATGTTAACTCAGTATGCGATACGCTACGGGCGATATCTGCAAAACTATCTATACTTAGACATAAGATCCCCCACCGTACACTTCGAACAATGTATCTAGCGTTAACAGATTCCGTAGTGTCATATGGTTTAAGTAGCTACGGAAGAAGCTACAAAACCTATTTAGAAGACATTTATAAGTTGCAACTTTCGATATTACAGATCATGGTACCATCCAAGATAAAAAATAATCACTGTAACGATTACAGTAAACTATTTGGATATTGTAAAATAATTAATATATTTGATAAACTAAAGCTACTGATAATATGTGAAAAATTTAGCAATTTATGTAATTTACCCGAAAATTCGAGACCAGGTAACCTACGTACCTTAACTTACTTACCTACATACGAACTACCAACATATAAAAATGTATACGGGCAAAGAACAAGGCAATATATGTTACCGTACATTCTTAATAATAGTCCTAAAGATCTAGTCCAGAAATTAATGATGCAGAATAATGTTAAACAATGTAAAAATTTACTAAATTATCACTATAAAAACGTATATACTTAAAACAAAAATGCATTGTATTGATAATACCTACATTGTAAGCACTTATTTCAAATTTGTGCGTAAAGACTCAAACCGCCTACACATAAACCCACTGTATGGGATTACAGTAGGTAGGTTTATACTAAAATATTGTAAAGTTTGTGATTTGGATAATAAATAAAAAAAATAAAAAATTGTTTTTACTATTTCATTCAAGGCATAGGCAGGACTTAGGATAGTATTTTTTTACGATGAAATGTAGGCAACTATGAACATAATGCTCGTAACATCAACCTTCATATCACTAGCTGGCAGCAAACAAAGACCGTAATTAAGTTCTAAATAACGTCAAATAGTGCATCGATATTGTCCTAAAAGATAATTGGGTTGGCCCATACTAAATACTTGTAGCAAATAATTATTCCCCTTCCTCAAATACAAGTAAGAAATGAAAGTAACTTATATTCGTTATTTCTTAAGATCATCGATTAAAATCTTGTCACGCAAAAAGATAAAATCATCACCGAATCAGAAGAAAAACGACGCCATTAACGCAAGATCTATCGGTGTCGATCATAACTTGTGATTTTTCATATTAGATCAGGAATCGTTGGAGGAGGACATTAGAGAACCGCTCAGTCGACTGTTACGTCCCCGCAGGCATTCTAATAGAGTTCTGTTGGTCTGAAATACGAAGATCTATGGTTAATAGAAGTGGTGTGTTTTAAGGGGTGAGAGAAAGATAAGACTCTTGACTGATATTGAAACGGCAACACTAGTATATTTTAGCTACTTTCATAGTGTTATGTTGTATGGTCTACTGTTGTGGGGTTCAGCTGCAGACTTGAACACCATTTTTGTACTTCAAAAAAGAGCCATCCGTTCCATATACAACCTTAGGCCACTCGACCCGCTAAGGAAATTATTTAAAAAGATCGATATTTTAACTGTGCATGCTCAGTATATTTTAGATAACATAATGTATGTGCGCAAAACTTGCATCTGTTAAAAAAAAACAGTGATACTCATAAACATAATGAAAACAAAACAGAAATGAAAACAAACTGAAAATATTTTAACAAAATACCTCAAAGTCTTGTTGATTACCTCTTCACAAGTTTAAGTCTGCAATTAAAGCAAAGTTAATAAAACAAGGTTATTATAATGTAAAGAATTTCTTGAACGACAAGAGTTTGTGGTCATAGTAGGAATAATCAGCTTCTCTGCTCAGTATTGTTTGCTTTTTTCTGCTCTCTTTGACTGTACTCTGAATTTATTTGTTGTATAACAAACAAAATTCAAAAGAGTAACTATTGAGTTTCTTGCCGGAGTCTTCTCGATAAGAAGCAACGTAAGAACCAGTGACAGATTCACATTATGTTTATTTTCGATATGTACTATTATTGTATTATTTTATTATTCTTATTTCTATATACTTTTTAAGACACTTAATTAAGCTTAAATGAATAAATGATTTATTTACTTTACTTTTCTTTTACTTTACTTTAGGCAGAAGTCACGACATTTTGTTGCACGTGTTTATGGGCTGCGTTAATTGCTCACTATTAGGCCGCACGATTGTTTGCCACCGAGGTGGTATAAAAAATATATTTTAATTTGAGGTTTTCCTAAATCCTAGTAAAAACACACTTGGCCCACTAGTAATATTTAATTGTTTTTGTCAGCATGTGTTTCTCACAACTGACCTTGTTTTTTGCTCGGGAATTACTAACCATCATTTCGCAAGCGTAACGAGAAAGCCATTACCAATCCAGAATCTAATCCCGATTGCTGCCGTCATTTTTAACCGATACACAAGATGAATTGTTAAAAAGGTCATTTGGTATTTATATTTTATGTTTGACATATAAACATACCATCACAACTATTCTTAAACCAGTGGCTGTTGCCGTGGAACACTCAGAAGCTTACTTTTACCATGGTATAAGAACGTGGCAGGTGGGGAGCCTTCTGCCGTTATCCTGTTTGATATGGTTTTTTATGGATGTTTTCCATCACCGCAGAGTAAGTCGGAAATTTATCAATGAACATAAAATACCATCTTTTTTCCAGATTTGAACTCAGAATCACACGATCAACGAACCCAGTCCGGGTCCCTACGCCACGACGCTCTCTTATGCTCGCTTCGTTCAAGTAAGATTATTTCTATATAATGATCTTATCTTTAAACCCGCAGTTGCAGTATGTGCACCGTACAAAGTTGTCAATATATTTGTCCCTGTATTGCATTATTCGATCTAGTAACTTTACATCTGTTTTAAGAAGCGTTTCCGTTATTAAACGCATCAATTCGAACGCCGACGACGAGATAAGGCGTGCACTCACGATCCTCGGCGACAGTTATTGCCATCTAATGTAATGCCTGTTCGGCAGTGGAGATACTGCTTAACTGTTTGTCACCAGACTTCGATGAGTTTTGGACATGATGTGTGAACAACTAATGACGTATTGAATCTGTGTTTGAAGTTTCGGAAGCTTGAAAATTGTTAGTGGTGCGATATTTGCATTAGTTAGGTATGTAAGAAAATACCACGGTGTCTGATGAGATGAGAAAGGCTCGGCTATTCACTAACTTCTATCGTGAGACAATCGTAAGTTTGACAGTGATTATTGCTGTTTGAGGTCGAATACTGCATCGTCATTGGCTGACAAGCTGCCATAACGCGAGCAACTTGCTAGTTACACTAGTTGCTAGTTACAGAATAAGGGGGGGATTGTTCCTAATAAGAATATAATAGAGTAAAAAACATTGAAAGACAAATAAATAGAACTCTGTTAATGTTTTTCTGCTTCAGAACCTTCAATCACAGATTCATTACGTCATTCAATACGAACGTTGCAGGTGGTGGGTTTTCAAATTAAAATTATATTCGTCTCAGCTGCAAATTAAGGTAGATGCCGTCATTTGCTGTCTTCATGTGGTTAAAAGTTGGTTGTCTATCAAAAATATTAGTTTTTACTAACTACTTTATTTCATCTCAGTTATAATTCAAAGCCATTTCATTTTTACAAGCGTATAAAAAGATTGGAGCGTCTCTCAAGGCTACCATCGTACTAAATTTCCGCGATGTTTTGTGGCACATTAAGTTTGACTCGCAATTTTCGTCTAAGTACTCCCCAAAAACATTGCCAAGCCCTCGCAATTCCAAGAATGTGTATACCCAGCACGGTGGTAGCAAAACTGATGACGTCATCGCGTTTATGAGGAGTCCTTATTTACTAATGACTTTCGCCATTTACAAAGCTGTAACCGTTTACGATTGCGTGTTCAACTGTCCGCTAGTTGGCAACATAAGTAGCCGTTTTATGAAACGATTAAAATTTGATTACTCTAGACACCGTTTTATGACGAAGGAGTTTCATGGCGGTGCGGCTCGTTTACTTTGCCCGAGAAAGGTTCGAAAATGCTTTTCTACGAAACTCTGATTTTTTCTTTTATAATTGTTTTAACTATATAACTATTATTAGAATATATAGGCTCCATGCTTTTAATACACGTGAGGCTGTAGGTTGCGTTCGTGAAAGTGCCATTCAAAAGCAAGTCGTGGAAAACTAGGACACCCGGTTTGGCTAGTGATGAACCATATATTGAAAGATAAAGAACTAGTACCTAATTGAAATGTATGTTGGTCCATTAAAAATAACTAAGCGGATCGACTTATCTCAGCATTTGAATGAAATAACAGCCTTACCGTTTTCTTTCGTTTTTCTATTTTAAGCAAAAAATTTAGGAAACAATATTAGAAACGCAGAACTCATTTGCCGTACCCTCTACTAATCTGGTTCTACGAAGACAGCACAAAACTATCCTAGCTCTAATAGTTCTCCAAACGTGTCTGCGCTAACGCTAATATAACGTGATTATAACAAGCAGATAAGGAGGGTCAAAAAGAGTAGAGGATTAAAAGCCATTGGCTCACTGCCCATCCAATTTTCTTTGTTGACGTCCCCGGAGGCTACCCCGAGATTATCTTAACAAAGCAAAGGACGAGGTTAGGAAAAAAGCGGTCTTAACCGGTTTGATTAACGATTTGAGAATGCAAATAGTCAAAACGTTTTAGATCCCAGACGACTAGGGGCTGGTTTATATATGCAATGAATCCACTAGCTTTCCGCCCGAGCTTCGCCCCCGTGAACTTCATTTTTATGATATACGGGATTTTTTCTGACTGCGATACTTGTCGATGTATATTATTCGCAAAATCTCGTCATAGTGAGCACTTACGTCCTAATTATAAAATTGGAACTCCTCTTAACACTTGTAGTTTCTGAGATTTCGTGATGAGTAACCTTTCGCTTTTATAAAATATACATATAGATTAAAATTCCGTCTTAGGAGAGTAAATGAAGTGGTTCTCATACGCTTGGTGCAAAGTGAGCCATAGCCAACTTCTCTGTGACTACCCCGTTAGGAATATAATCTCAATTTATCACCTGTTCTATAGCATAAAAATATTTTATATTTTGAAGGAAGTTCATCGGCTTAGATGATAATGGCTATATTTTCAGGTGATAAAGAAGACTGGGTTTCATTTTAAGGTCACTTTTTCTGGCAGTGACTTTTCGCCGCTCGTTGCATAGCCGCGTCCGAAGACTGAGTTCGAACGCCCCTGAAACAATGTAATCGCTTTCAGCATCTAACAGAGAAAACAATTACACCTTCTTTTTACTTGTGTCTTTGTCGGCTTAGACGTAAGTAACGCGTATTTGTCGCTTCTCAAAGGCATTGTGATTACGTTAATCTTGTGACAGTGTGGCACATAGGCCACAGTGCGGGCGTAATATTTTTTTACTACTGTTTAAGTTCATTAAGATGTGCCGAATGTCTTTAAGAAAAATGACGCGTGTTATATTCATAAGTGAGTGCGGTAGAGGGGCGCGTCATTTTGGCTGAGACAAGCTCTAAAAATGTTATCCAGATTATCAAAGGTTTAACCTGCTAACGATGATGATATTTCTGTGTAAATGATATTACTACTCGTATTACTATGACCAAAAACTTCATGTAAATAACTTTCACACCTCGACTGGCTTCCTGATTATGTTCTTGTAGCAATCCCAACCAGGACAAAAATAAAAAAATATATGAGAAGCTTACCTTGGTTTAGGGTCTGAAGATCTTGGTGAAAGCAAAATATTTTTTTTAAAGTAAAGAAACAAACGGTTTTGCGTTGATTTTTAAGACATAAATCTCATCAACAGATCCTCCTACGCCTCCTATTTATTACGGTCCCACACGATGTTTACCGAACGATCAATATCTATCAGCCCTCAATGGACGCCCGCGGCCGCAGCCTTGGAATTGATGCCAGATATCGGCACATCCTGGACTGAGGATCTCCGACCGTCGCCCCTGAGTAATGCGACCGCGTTAACGATCCCTTTTACTTGTGTGTTGTATGTTAACGACTTTATTAGAAACTTAAATATAGATTTTTTCTGTTCCATGAGGTGGCAATATAATATTTTATTTATCTTTTTTCAAAAAACCGTTATAAAAATATCGTTCTTAGGTGACTAACTTCCCGAAACCTTTACCAAAAAAATCAGAATATTACAGTTACAAGACATAAACGCAAAAACTATGTTTTATTTTGAAAGAGAGGGGGTAACTTTGTCAACAACATGAGCTACGCTGACGATATGGTGCTGCTGTGCCCATCAATCAGTTATCTTAACAGGCTGCTCGGCATCAGTGAGAGGTATACGGTGGCCCACGGTCTCAGGTACAATTGTACCAAGAGTGAGTTGCTGGTTTTCAAGGCTAAGAATAAGAAGTAAAAAGTCCCGCCTGTAAAACTGAACGGCATACCCTTAAGACAAGTGCATAGTGTGAAGTACCTGGGACATTGGGTCACCGAGTCGTTAAAAGATGACCAAGATTTAGAAAGGGAGCGTAGGGCACTGGGCGTTAGGGCTAATATGATTTGTCGCAGGTTTGCTCGTTGCACCAAAGCCGATAAAATCACGCTTTTTAAAGCTTATTGCCACTTCCTATACACGTACAACCTGTGGACAAACTGCACCCAGGGGGCGTACAGGGTCCTGTGCACTCAGTACAATAATGCGTTCAGGGGGCTGGTGGGGCTGCCACGACACTGCAGTGCGTCAGGGATGCTAGCTGCAGCTGAGGTCGATAGCATCTCGGCCATCATTAGAAAGCGCATTGCGTCCCTGATACAGCGAGTGCGGGGCAGCACCAACAGCCTCCTGAAGACGGTCGCGGCAAGACTGGACGTGGACAGCGCCATTATGCGACACTGGACTTACTTCCAGCTTGCCAAAGACACTAAAATAAATTATAATACCTTTTTGTACTAACATAGTTTTTAAGATTAATTGTTACTAACACTATGGACTTTGTTTCTGCAATAAATACATTTTTTTTTAATTAGATGCATAACTATTTTCTGACAGCTGACGTCGCGGTGAACAGTAAGATTCTAAAAGCCTCGAGCCTTAAAAGTAACGCCAGATTCCTCTTCGGCCTGTTTCCTATGAAATCCTGTGATCCATCTTTTAAGAAACACCAGGATTTTAGGATCAATAATATTTCATTGGTTGAAGAATAGTTTGGTGGAAGTACGTTTTGTTATCACCTAACTGTTTGGTGAGCATGATGAAAAAGCATATTTGCCTATACCCACCAGATGCCGATACATCTGGTGGGTTAGTCCTGATATGCCAAATATTAAATTATAATTACAACAACAACAGACACCTTGCTATCATTGAAATTGATTGCCTAAAATTTCATGAACTTTCTTAGAATTACATTGAGAGTAAGATTTTTGAATGCATAATTTTAAGAGATACTTACGTCATTACGTCAAACGGAATCCCTATCCCTATACTTTGGTAATATCGCTATTATAATTTTAACTTTACTAAAATTTCTGTAATAGCTCTGAAAACGCGATGTTACGAAAAATTTCATAAAGTGAAGGAATCCATAGCCACTTCTTTCTTTTTAGTGATGGATTGGGCAGCACATTATGAAGAGAGTGTAATCTGTTAAATAAAATAATATATCTTTATGTCTAGAAACCTAAATAAAGGTCTTCAATCTTGTTTATCATCATGTGCACTTATATTACTCCATTAAAATCTTTTTAACAATATTATATCAACATTTTATTACTGGCTAGACATGATTAGAAAGGAACCTTCAGAAAAAATAAAAGCTTTTCATTTGGTACCAAATTTTTTTGATTGAGGATTACCTCAATCAAAAATTTTTTTCTTGTAATATTAATTACAAAAGCCAATATTGAATGACAAGAGGTCATGCTATCACTTAAGCGATTTAAGTATTCTCGCCCATACATTTTTTTACCTAAGTAAGTACTATTTGAATATTTCTCACTGGCATGATTTTACGAAATGAAAAGGTGAACTTTTCTTAACAGTAATTTTAATTATTTGCACCTAATCTATACTACATTATAAAGAGGAAAGATTTGATTGTTTCTTCGTTTTTTTGTATTGAATAGACTCCGAAACTACTGGACTAATTTTAAAATTCAGTCCAGTAGTTTCGGATTCACCAATATGAAGCTACATTATCAGGGCAGTGACATAGGCTTCATTTTATTATGGTTGAACAAAACGGAGAAACATAGCCAAAATGTGCTGCTTTACCGACGCTGCGACGTGCAATTACTTTTTACAGAACGAAGACTGACAGGCAGCTAGTTGCTGAAATAAAAGTGACCATAGTTTATATTTTATTTTATTAAAATCTTTTAATCAAACAATACATTTCTCAAAAAGCTCACAAAATAAACAATAATCTAATTAATTAACATCTTATTAGTTCCAAGATCCTCATCAAAGCAATAACTTTATTACAGCAATACCGTGTCGTTGTCACGCCCGTCTATCTCGAGGCTGTCGCTACAAGTGACAATTAATTTATCATGTCATGTAATAACGGGTCGTCACGTCGATGAGCAGATGCTTCTGAGAGGTTGACCAGGGCGAGTAATGACCCTTTTTCTCACAGAATATGAGTGTCATGTAATATTCATAGCGCATTTATCACAAGGAAGAACTATTTGGGGCGGGGTATCTCATGCTGGGTACACACTGATGAAATAACGAGAAAAGAGTATTTCACCAGTGTGACCGAACATTTACCTCATCAAGGGTCATTCCACGCACAATTTAAAATGCTTGCAGTTTGCGCGCGGAGTGCGTTCAGATTATGGTATTTTTGTTACATTGCATTGCATGCCAGAGTGTGGATTGCATGATAGAATTAGGTAATTAAACGAATTATTACTGAAAGTGACACAATTGATTTAGACTGTAAATATTTTGTTGCTTTGGTTTCTATTTATTTATACCTAATTGCACACAAAAACAGTACAATTTCGATGAGCAGATGCTTTTGAGAGCACGAGTAATGACCCTTTTTTTACGGAATATAACTGTCACTAAATATTGATAGCGCATTTATCGCGCGGAAGAACTATTCGGTTTACCTAATCATTAATAATTTGGTGTTATTCAGATGCGAGTATAAAAAATACAGATATATTCATTCAGCTAGCATTTAGCTCTTGAAACATAAAAATAAATAAAAGGCAACTAGTGAAACAAGTTATTATTAGAACTAAAACAACTGGTCCAGATTGTAAATATTCTAATACTTCAGTTCGTATTTATTAATTCTTAATTGCAAACAAAAAACAGTGCAATTTTCGCCATCCTATGCCTGGAGTCATTTTCAACTAGTTAACTGTAAGGTTTAGAAATAAAAGGCTTTGCAACGTTTTATTTCAGAGTTTTTCATCTACATCGCATGCACTTTGTCTCGAACATCTGGGAGCACACAAATTTTTAGTTGGTAGGAATAAGCTATTAACAGAGAGTTATTTTTTTAATCTATTATATTCATGAGTATGTCAAGTTACTCACGTTATGCTCGGAGTCAGCGGCAGATACGCAGGGAAGGCTAGGGCAATGATTAATGTGCTACTAATGTCTTGCTTTTCATACCATAAATCATAGCGATATTTCCACCGTAATAAGTATTGAATTTATAAACTGAATAAATAAATAAATAAATAAATAAATATCCCTGGACATTATTCCACACAGCGCCATCTAGCCCCAAAGTAAGCTAATTAAAGCTTGTGTTATGGGATACTAGACAACGGATAAACATACTTAAATACATTTTCTTTTGTAAATACATACTTATTATACATAGGAGACACCCAGACCAGTACAAACAGACATGTTCATGCACACAAATGTTTGTACTGTGCGGGGATCGAACCCGCGACCTCTGGTGTAGTAGCCAACTTCTTAACCATTACACCAAGTCGGTCGTATTCTTTTATCACATTAAAGAGTAGTTTTATTGAAACCTTACACGATTAGCGTAGTGCGCTGTGACGCCGTATCTCGACTTGACGTCTTGCGTGTTGTTCCGGGTTATAAAAACTTTCATAAATTGGCTTGGGTTTGGGTTTGCTGAGAGACGCCCCATACTCAAATCCTTGTCTGTTAGCTCGTAACACAAGATAATTTATCCTAACTTTGAGCCCAGGGCGAATTGGTGTGTTGTCTATCGAAAAAAATAAACCGATTGCATCATGACGTTGCCAGTAAATAGTTTTTTTTGTGTTGACGTCTTTTCTTTAATAAAATACATCCACCTTACAACATGTGTGCTGTTATTTTGGTGATAGTTCACATAATATTCGACGCCTTCCTAAATCTATATTGCAGTGCCCCAGCGGGTGTCATGTGTTAAATAATTTCACGCACGAGCACACAGACACACACACGCACACCCAAACACGCAAATTTATTAATAGAAACAGATTTAAAACTGTACATGAATGTAATTCTAGTAAGGGAGTGCGGCTTCTTCTGGCTGAATAGAAAGGTTAGGTCTAGTGCTTCTCTACGTTTATCCAGACTGATCATTCAAACCTTTTTAATCTGGCGAGGTATGATCTTATTGTTTTAGCTTCGCCTTCAGCAAAAGCCAAATGCCACAAAAATCTTTTTTGGATTCTCTCTAGCCTGAGCGTATGACTTGCATAGTGTGGCCGCCATACAATAGAACCGTACTCTAGCTTACTTCGTACTAAGCAATTATACAACATAATTTTAGTTTTATAGCTTCTAAAGGTCTTGACGTTACGAAGTACGAATCCCAAGGTTTTGGATTGCTGATTATTTTCTCAGCGTAAGGCACAAAAGTTAGCTTTTTGTCAAGTAGAATACCTAGATCTGTATTGATTCCACTTCAGTTAGGGGAGAGCTGTCGATTTTGTATGGGTGAGTTATTATGCCACTGACTCTCCGGGTAAAATTGATGTGAAGGCATCAGTGTTCAAACGCATGTCGTTAATATAAAACCAATTATACAAAACTACAAAATAACCAACCGACCATATAACTTCAGCTTCATAAACCAAGGCACTCATAGAATCATTTGCATACCGGCAGCCGTTACATTACAGATGGTGCAGCGAACCCTTAGTTCCACCCCAGTTTTTCCGGGAAACTTCTCAAATATGTGCGCGGGAGATAAGGGTCCGCACCTGCATCAGTTACAACCTAATGGCACATTAAGGTAGACAGTTTGGGGGCCGACGGGTTAGACACCGAAATGTCGTCCGCAGTACGAGGGTTAAAGACCGACGACTTGTGTTTTCAATTAACGTGTTCCCGACGTTTTTGCATGAAAAGTAAACGGAGAAGGTTATCAAGATATGGGTATGGTGGGCAAGTGATTGATCGAGAAATAAGTACCTACTACTAAACTTATTGACTAGCCCGTTAGTAGTAAAGGCCACCCTAAAAGCGCCCAAGGTGGTCAGTTAGACCCATAACCAGAATTCGCAGCACGATCATCTATGTGACGTTTTTTTCAGTATCTAAGTATAAGTTCACACTTTTTGTTCAGTTCCACTTCTGACCGCCCTAACCGAACTCTTTAGAAAATGTAATTACTTTATTTTTCTATACTGTCAATATCACTCTTTTACGTTATCACTAATTTGCTTTCAATTAAAATTATTTATTTTAACAAGTTTATCGTGTTTTCCCGATTCCCAAATTCCGCAATACTATGAATAGAGAATTGTGATGCAATGTGCAGCAGATATTTTTTTGTTATCATTTTATCTACTGAAGGGCTAGACAAAAGCAACACGCCACGACGATTTCTACAAAAGAAATCGTTTAAATGTATGGGGATAACATAAGCTGTCACTAGGGCTTATGTCATCCCCATACAATTGAACGATTTCTATTGTAGAAATCGTCGTGGTGTGATGCTCTTGGCTAGCCACTCTGATACTGAAACTTAACCGAAAAAGTCACCGAGTAGGTACAGTACGTCTACCACGAGTTGCTAATTTAAATTTACGTTATCATCCGCGTAAACATTTTTATACGCGAACGATAACGTAAATTTAAAATGGCAACTCGTGGTAGACGATCAGATGCCGCGAAATCTACAAATCGCAAACAATATCTTGTTTATTTCGGCATTTCAAATTTCAAAAGATACGCTATTTGTTTTCATGAATAATAAACTGAAATTAATCAAACAGCGTATGCAGGTGCGTAGAACACTAGTAGAATTTGTCAGAGCTACGCTTAGATCCATATCATCTCATGACCCATGTGACGCGTCTCATAGTACCTATAAAGGGGTAGGGTGGTTGATGAGTAGTAGTAGGGGTTAAGAAGGGATATGAAAAACAGTATTGAAATTTTGTTCGATAGCTAATTTTGTCTGGAAAAGAACTACATAAAATATGTTAAACGTGGACCACGATGCTGATACAAAAATTGTAAAGCAAAATCAGGGTAACTAAGTTAAAGGGATTTGCGTCGATTTTCACTTTATTCTAAGTCTTTCGTTACTTTTGTCTACTTTAGATTTCTTACTTACATTTGCTTGGATTGAACTTAACTGTACGTCTACCACGCGTTTCCACTTTAAATTACCGTTATCGTTCGCGTAAAAAAATTGTATCGGGATGACACATGACATGACATGACAATGTCAAATCCCAATACATTTTTTTACGCGAACAATAATGTAAATTTAAAGTGGCAACTCGTGGTAGACGTACTGATCGTTATTTCAAACGAATTGCTATAAAGGTTTAAACGTCAATTAAAACTACGGCTACAAACACCATTAAACTCTATCAGGTCATCTTCCAATCTTCAACGTTTCAGTTTATACTCGTAGTGACCGATATCAGAAGTCGTTTTCCCGTAAAAATCTTGTTTTACGGACGTGTGCGATCCACGCTTTATTGCGGACTTTGGGTCATAAAAGAATAATGCACAGAAGGTCTAATCCATGTACATAATGGTAAAACTACTAATGCTCTTACTTACACAATAATTAACAAAAAAGGTTATATTCTATGTCATGCCATTATCATTACATAATCAGCTGCCATTTGAGGTCTGTTTTCTATTCGATAAAAACTTTTTCCATGGATATACAGCGAGTAATTATGGTAGGCTGTAACCACCTTCATTAGTAGCTATCCCTCTTGCTAAAACTGATACCGCACTCTACGTATGGATATTGAATCTTTAAGGTCCGAAATTTGAATTATTCTAGTTTTTCTATCTTTAGATACTCGTAGGTATGAAAAACAAGCATTGTAAAATAGTAAAATAAACAAAGAAATGTATAATCACTTAGACCAGTTAAACAAAGAAAGATAGGATAGTGATTAATAGGTTCGGCTTTCATAGGTGCAAAAAAGGCTATATGGCAGCTTTTCAAGCTCATATTTTTATGACATATTTAATAGACGTTATGATTTTATGAGGTATGACGATAAAAGAGTAACTATTGAGTTTCTTAGCGGGTTTTCTCAGTGGAATCAGCGTTCCGACAAGGCGGTATAGTCACATTATATGTATGTTTTAAAATTAGTAGGTATACGGATTGTATCAATATTATATATGTTTATACTAAATCTTAAGTTAAAATATTTAATGATGTTTCAAAAAATACTGTTACAAAGATGGTGTACTTGATTAAAGTGTTTTTGTATTTTAGAATATGTATTTGGTTTTTTATTATTGAAAATGCCATTTCCCTTCTGCGACTTAATGTCTCTACTCCATAGTCTACTTATATCTCGGACGATGATTACCCTTGGGCGGTATCCATCACGGCGGCTCTTATTTTTTATTTATTACCCTCGATGCTGGAATGTCTTGTAACGTGAGCTAAGTGGCCTAGGTCACCTTTGAAACGATATTTAATTTACTCTTGTATTGAGTGAAATTGCCCAGTCTGCTTCAACTTTTTTGTTCGCTTTGCAACTTTTATGGTATTCAAAATGTTCTTTATTACCTTCTAACAATTGGTTAAGTGAATTTTTATTTTTAGCATTTACCACTTTTTCTTACACAAAGATAGAAATCAGAAAAAATCGACCTGATCCTAGGGACTCGAGCGAGATTCGAGCCCGAGACCTTTCGAAGGATCTGGTTGAATTTTTCTGGTTCTACCTTTGTGTAACAATGGCTTGTTTCGATGTTTTTACGTTTAGAAGTAGTTATTTCATGTTTTGACTGTACCAATATTGGCAATTAATGTTTCATAGCTTGGAATGATGCCGATTTTTTGCAATGGGTAAAAGTTCTCAGTTTTTACGCAATTGCTATTCGCGAAACCTTTTCTTTATTTGAGTCGTTGATTTCTATTTTGATCTAAGGTGATGCGACAGGTTTTGGTATAGTCAAAAGGTTTTTCTCAGTGATTTTGTGCGTGGTTCTGCCACAAATTACGACAAATAGCCCGCTTAGAACAACGCGCCATTTTTACGCTATTTTTGACGCACGCACACAGAGACGTGAGTTTACAGGCGAAGTCAGTGAGTTTCAGTAAGTCGGAAAGTGTTTTTGTTTTTGTCGAACTTGGTGCAATTTTTAACATGATGTATTTTTGTTTTGGCTGATTCTGTCAAGTAAGTATAACCTTCTTACTTTATTTGAAAAATTTAGAGCGAATATACTCGTAGTAACCCTAGGCGGTTCACGCAAGTTTAGGAAAAAGGTGCGAGCGGCCCTTCTGTAAACTCTTTGTTTTGTGGTTTTGCTAATGATTTCAAATGGAAATTCAACCATTATTACTTAAATTAATCTACAGCATTAATTAAGTCTGTTTCAATTTGCGATTGTAATGCCGCGTTTGTGCTAACTAACTTTTACTGTTGTTTTGTTTGTGTAGGGTCAATAAGCCGTTTGGTGTTTTTTGATTAACTTGCTACGAGTACGTAATAATGGTGGTTATGCAAGAATTGCTGTTTGCATGAACCCCACTAATTAACTTCAGAAGGTTTTATATATATTGTGTAAATTGATCAGTTGTTTTATTTATATTTCCTTTATTGTACAGAATTGAGAGTACAAATGGCGGACTTAATGCCTAGAGGCATTCTCTACTAGTCAACCACACGGTCAGGAGTGATGTGTCGGCGGTTTCAATTCCAAGATTCATGTTCGGGATACCTAGTCACATGTCGGTTTTCGGGTATCAGTTGTCTGGTTCCAATGAAAACCACATTTCTATTAGCTTAAGTGAAAAATTGGGATAAATCGAATCAAGCAGCTAAATGGTGCAGCATTTCCTTCCGAAAACTAGGGTTTGTATACCTATCCCATATTAGGTTCTAAAAAATCGTATAAATAGCAGCTATTCACATACTTAACTATACAATTCCAACACTACGTCTCATAGCTACGCTATGGCAATTTAGCAAGACGGTATCCTTTGACCCTTCAATTTCTTCACACACCCTGTCCCTGTGTTAATGATCATTGTACTCGTAGTCCTTATCATAGCGAGCATAAAGATGATAGTTGAATGGTGAGGTAATCAAGAGGCGTGCTTAAGCTCAGTGGCCGATGCATGTCAGCGGTTCCCAAACTATTAATTAAGAGCCCCCGTCATCATTTGACTAGACAGCTAGCTGTCCCCGCAGGCAGGGGCAGTAGGACTGTGCAAGTGACAGAGGTTTTTTCACACGCACTAATTTGTTAATCCGATGGTTATGTGTAACACAGGTCTGGAACTGTAGATATGTATGTATATTAAAGATCGCATCTTGAGGGTAATAATTAGACTAGATTTAAATCTACTAGAATATATTTTATATAAATATTAGAATGGATTATCTAATCTATTGGAATATTTAAGTTCGTGTGTTTGAACTTGGTGCCCGTGGCTAAGAAGGTGCCCGTGGCTAAGTGACGGCAGCTGATCGGCAACGATCTGATGTTAAGCAACGCCAGTCAGGTCGGGTTATGGATGGGTGACCATCCCGACCGAAATTAAGTGATGTGTTTTTCGGGCATCTCCGTGCTTCGGAAGGCACGTTAAACAGTTGGTCCCGGCGCAAGATATCAGTCGTGAAGCCTAGTCAGAGGCCAAAAAAGGCGGCTTGATAACATCTGACGGTAAGGTTTATCACTGGCCTTACATTCACCTCTCCAACAATCCGCACTGAGCCTGCGTGTTGGAGTATGGCTCGTACCACCTCATAGTTGAGGTGAGGCCTGTGCCCAGCAGTGGTACGTATAAGGCTGTATTTGTTGTTGTTGTTGTTGTTTGAACTTCAATTATTGTGAAGGTGCTGTAAAACTAAACAACTCCATGAATACTTATACATATAAGTTTCTGATGCAAAAAACACTCGTAATACGAGTTTTTCTTGTTTTCGTGACGGATGATCTGGTATAAATATCATGTGTTCCAACAATGTACTAATTACAACTTTCCTCCGTTAGCTTCGCACCCTCGAGACTTTTTAACCATGGATTTTCCCATAGATTTTAAAAACGTGTAAGGTTACTGGATAACATACTGAATGAATATAATTATTCCAAACTTTAAAGCACTACTTGCAAAAAGGCAAAACGTATACAAGTTAGGACTATGGTAGTTAGTTTGGCTTTGAGACTGGCATAAAATTGCCGATAAATGCATCTCAGACTTTACTTTGATTTTGAGAGATGAGTACACAATGTTTGTGGCAATTCTTTATCAAAGCAGTCCACCTATAAAATAACGGTACTATGTTTAGAACAACTTACCACTTATGTAGTCAAAACAAAAACAAACACTTCTTGTTCTTTTATCTCCAATACAATAAACACGATGTCGGTGTTTGTCGTGTTGACGCTCGGAAACAATGTTTCGTAGATCCCTCCCATCATATGTGACGCGACGGAATTCAGAGTAACACGGGATCGCGTGAACGTGTTATGATGATCGCGGGGGAATAATCTTAGAGTGGTCGAAATAGTGATCTTTTTAATTTTTTCAAACCAAAATTTTGATTCAAAAGTAGTTTTTCTTACGAGAAAAAAACTCCTGTCAAAACTAAAAATATAACATTCTTATAAGATAGGATAGTATTGGATGGAGCGATATACCAACCAACCACCAAAAATACTATCTTAGCCTCTAAATTGTGGCCGACATATCAACTCCGGGGCGCATTTCAGTATTTTTAGTTACTTAGTTTATTATTTCTCTATAAGAAATAATATATAATAAGACAAACATTTCCTACTGTTTGTTTGTTTAATTTGTCCAGTAATTTAAAATTAATTTTGTTGTAGAATTTCGTCATCATATTTTTTAAGGAGTTTTTCTAGAATACGATGTACAACGTGGCTATTTAACCTTAAAATGCTCGGTGAAGAAAATTAACAAGGCCTGTCAGCCCTAAGACCCTAAAACGTCCTCTGCTGAACCACTGTTAATGACTTGTTAATTTACAATAGTTAAAGCTTACATATTGCTTGCGTCACTGAAATAAGATGAAAAACAATCCATCGCTTTTAAGTGGTGTTTACATAATAATCAAAACATCACTTTAAGCAATAATCAGTTCATACGCTATACTACTTCTGTGCTAAAGCTTCTATGGAAACTTCCATTAATTTTTCGCTGCAATCGATGGATCAATCATTACGGCTATCAAACAAAACAAAACAAATGTTACAAAAAAAACAAATCATACATTCCTACTGAAAACATCTTGATTTTGCGCCAAGCGCCTTGATCAAGTTGGTTTTTAATAAAAAAATATCAATAACTGGCCTGTTGGTGCAATGGCAGCGATCCTGCCTTTAGCGCCGGAGGTCGTGGGTTCGATCCCCACCCATGACAAACATTTATGTGACGAACATTTGTGTCTTTTGTGTCTGGGTATTATTATCTGTCAAAGTATGTATTTAGAAATATTTAAGTACGTTTATCAGTATCTGACCCCATAGTACAAGCTCTGCTTAGTTTGGGGTCAGATGATCTTGGTGTAATTTGCCCCAGATATTTATTCTTTATTTTATTTAATGTGCATGTGCTACTAGACAAAATTTACAACAGACTACCAAATATCGAGTGATTTACCCATAGACCCCTCAAACGCCTCCTCAGGTGCTTCCGATCCACGTGAATGGCTTGTTTAACATATTTTTTCGTTTCTGTCTCGTTTACGTTTAGCGTAACGACTTCGTGCTCGTTGCGGGTTTGAATTTTGCTCCTGTGTAGTGGGAATAACATATAAACATCACTAGCTAGATAGTAGAACAGTTAAAAAAATTGTTGTACAAAATCAAACAGAATTAGTAAAAGTGTAGGTGCAGAAAAATCTGTTGCGTTAAATATTATTCATTACCTACTTTATAGTTTTTTCAGTTAACTTTTCATTAGTTTCAACGAATTACCTAACATTTTTATGAAGTATTCAGTTTGTTGGATCTGTCTTCTACAAAAATACATTAATCAACTAATTTAGTAGTTGACCAAATAATTCTTCGTAACGTGAAGTATGACCAGACATATCCTACGGGGCCGAAGTAATCAGTTAATTTAGTTCTATCAAAAGTATGAAACTCCACTGCACCGGCTAACTCCGTAATACAATTTCAAACAATACCGTTTTGCGGCTCGCTTGCTTCGTCTAGTACAGTGGTTCCCAAACTGTAATCATCGGATTTCTGTGAACAATTAGAAATAGCATACTGATTTATCACTATTAAAAAAAACTTTACTAGGCTTCATCATCATTTAACTTAAGATCCATGCTATTTGTTCGTGGAGCAACCGCCACTCTTCCCTTGACTGCGCCAGCGTCTTCACTTCTCTATACGACATGATGTTTACTTTCTCTTTTACTTGTTCCATGTAGTTTCGTTTTGGTTTTCCTCTACCTCTCCTCCCTTCTACTTTTCCTTCTATAATTGTTGTTAAAAGTTCGTCATGTCGTATAATGTGGCTATTATTTTCCCACGTCTATTATGGTCCTTAATATCATTTTGCTCTTCCAATCAACACTTCTAATCTAACACTTCTATTTTTGTAGGTAACTAGGCCTAACTTCGATAAATATAAATGAACTATTTTAAGTTGTGTTTTCAGTGCATTTCTAGCATTGTATTTTGTGCATGAATTAACAAGTTATTATATGTAATAAGAAGTAAGAACGC
The DNA here is from genome assembly GCA_947369235.1 of Udea olivalis. Lineage (NCBI taxonomy): Eukaryota > Metazoa > Arthropoda > Insecta > Lepidoptera > Crambidae > Udea > Udea olivalis. The sequence continues at coordinate 8,751,341 of OX376341.1, read as the reverse complement.
ATGAAGCATTAAAACATTGTGTGCGTTGATCCTAACATAAGGGTCTTTTGCCTTGACCGAAGAGGTCGAATACACAATAAGCCTGCCATGATATAATAAGATAATAGGTAGAAAGTGCTTAGCCAAAGATCAAAGAGATACATTTACGGAAGCTATTCACCATTACCCAACACTAAAATGCTTACTAGAAACAAAAAACAAGAAAACATTTCAAGGATATCAACAAAATGTTGAGAGCCGATGCCTTAGTAGGTACTTTTGCTCTCTTATTTATTACTTGCACACTGAACGTGCTCAACACGAATTTGTTTTCATAATATTTCTCACGAGCGACGCTTCAGCGTTATGTGTTCACAGAAGGCAGCCAATTTGCTGCCTTCATCTTCAAAATTTAAGATAGAAAATTGAGTGGCTCTTACTCAGTAATATGTACATTTGCCTTTTTATTTACCTTATTGCGACATTTTATAATATTCTACGTTTTGCGCGATAAGACGCAAGACGCCCATCTGTTACGCTTTTTGTTTTAAATTAGAATGGATCTTGCACTACATTATCGTTAGCATGTAATTCATATGAGAGTCTGACAGGATAAGTAAAGTACATACTATAGAAAAGATTAAGCATTTAAAAATGTCACGCCAAAATAAAGGGTGAGCAAGTAGGAGTAGATGTATAAAAGGAACACACAGTAACCTGTGATGATTGTCGGTTCCAGTTTAAAGTATATAATGAGCTATAATGGTATTTCCCAATTAGGTACAATTTGCAATATATTAGTACTAAACCAACCAACTAACCAACATAGGCTATCTGTGTGACATAGGCCCGGAAAACATAAAAATGGCAACCTGAAAAAGCTGCAAAGCCTAAAATTTAACCATGCGTACGATTGAAACGACAAGCGTTAAAGCGCAATTATCATACAAATCGAAACAAAAGCTGCACTAAAAACTAAAATTCAAAGTCACTAGAAGGCATTTCAATAATTGCATGCATGCATTGCAACGAAATATACTATTTGGACACAATTTATCATGAAAAAAAGCGTACCGACATAAGTGAAAATAAACTCACACTTAGACAAATTGTGTTGCCACTATACGGTAAATCTTAAAAATTTGAAAATATATATTTTAAATCAACACCCTGTGAACTTGTCAAAGGTGATTTACAATGTTATTCTAATCGGGTGTCGACATTGTAGCACAACCACATCCAAAGCTTTCGCAGATCCTCGTGGATCCACACCTGACATCGTTTGCCCTGTCTCCGGCGACCATTTGCAGACAAACTTTCCTTTTCAATGAATGTTCGGAAGTCGTTTGCGTTTGTTATTGTTTTCGATCACCGAAGTTTGGGTAACGATGGGGTGATTCGGAACGCAAATGTCATAACGGTTCAGTTCACTGTGAGTTCAGAGTTTTGAGTTTGTAGAGAAGTGAAGATGCTCAAATAGTTGAAGAACAAAGTAGAGAATAGTCATTAGCTTCTGTACTGCCACGCGCCTGGGAAAGCACCTTAATTATTGAAATTGTAAGGCTTAATCACCAGGTTCGCTCATTGCGGATTTAGATATAGGATTCCTGTTGCGAAAAATCTGAAATTGCACTGTCCCTGATAGAGCGTTTTGAAAACAAAATTTTATTTTTAACATGATTACAATTTGGTTGATTAGAGCGCTAACACTCCTTAGTAACTTATCAGTTAATTTTTTGAAGCCTCCAAAAGTTATTTAAAAATATCAGGTTGAAACCGTGTTTTTTTTGCATGAGAACACAGGTTTGCAAGAAGGCAAATGTAGCAATTTGATGGAAAAAGCAATAGCCACTTTTCTACCCACAATAATATCGGCATAAATCTATGGAAATTACCAATAAAAAGCCGATCTATTCGTTTACAGCGCTCATTTATTACCGCCATTTCCATTTGCAATATATAACACAATCTTAATCTATTGTAAACACGAGAAAAATAATTAAACGTGCCGTCGCCGCGGCCTGAAACTTCCTATAAATTCTAGAGAAAATATGGACGGTGTCGCCGTTATTCAAAAAGCTATTACTTATTAAAGAATTATGCACACACTGTGAGAGCTTAGCGCTAAGCCCTCACTTATGAAATAAATTTTATGTAATTAATAGGATTTTCTTTCGCGTGATGTTATCATTTAAAAAATAATATGCATCATGATTGAAATAAACTATGATCTAAACAAGTTTAAGTAAACACTTTCAACAAATAAATAATAAACATCAAGAACTTATTTTTTACATCAAGGTCACTTGATGTCGAATATACGTATTTTGTGTGAAGGGTGTTTCTCCTGTATGAGATTTTAATCCACACGATCCCAACGCAACGGTTCCTGTCATCGTCTTCGCTCCATACAGTGTAGCATAATAAATGTGTCCATTAAAACCAGATAACAGTTCAGTAAACAGGTCACAACAGCCCAAACGGCCTCGCAAAAATGGCCAAGATTCTTGTCAACTGGATTAATTTTGTTAAACAAACCAACCAAAGTAAATGCTCGCAGGTGAACGCAGATAAGGCAACGGAAATTGCCTGAAGTAGGAACCGAGTGGCCACCAGTGGCAAGCCAAGTGGTTGATGGATCGCCGCCTTGCATGACCACGTAATTGTTACTTCAGGTTCACTTGCCACCCTCAAATCGCGTGCTGGCGGTTCCATTTTAACCCTGTAGTAGTCGCGCCCCAAAAGGCACGTTCGGAGGTGGGCGCGCGGACATCATTATCGACTAATTAAGAAAAAATCATAAACTGAAAAGTGAGTTTCCAAACTCGAAAACTTTCTTCAATTTAGGAATGAACATCAAATCGTAATTATAACACGACTAAATTATCTCAAGTTAATAACCCATACGTAGCCACAAAATAAAAACAAGTGAGCTTCTGAATGTTACGTTCACCATGAAGGCAACCGTCAACTTGCCACTGACTACCCCGTTTGGGATGTAGTCGTGATCGTGAAAATAAGCAATATTCGTCATCAAGATCACTCCTGATGGAAAGCGGTCGTGAGGTCCAGATATGAAGTCACTGAGCTGGTCAGGTCATACTCATCTTCGAGGCCTGCAAAAATGCCTTTTCATGCTCTGCTTGAATACCCCGGGACTATAAGAGGAAGAGCTTTGGGAGAGCGTTCCACGACCGGATGGTTCAACAAAGAAAAGAGTCTCCTAACCTTTTTGTGCGTGGGAACAAATGCTGGACTGAGTGTGGATAACGCCGTAATCCAGCACGCGTGGTACGGGAGTGTTAGTAAGATCAAATAATATTCATACATATTTTATCTATGGTAAGATGTAAGTATTTTCTACGAATTTACTCTCTTGAAAATATTTAGAGAACTCCATCAAAAGGGTCTAATATATATATATATATATATATATATATCAGTAGGTATTTGGAAGTTAATGCCAATTAGGATGTATTTTTTCACTCTTTTGGAAACTACTTAAAATACAATTCCACCATTTTAGACCACACCGCAGGTTCAGGGTTAAATATAATCCACAGAATTTATGTGACGCTTTAACGAAGCTAGAGTGGTGTGTTTATTGCTGATGATGTCCCAGAGATTGGGAAAACAATGGCCGGATTTGGGCCTAAATAAAATTGGGAATCGTTGTTTGGTTAAATTAATATTTATTTATAATATTTATGTGTTAAAGGTAAACACAATTACGATTAAATGATTGGGATAGCCAAAAATGTATTATTATTTTAAAGCAAAATATATGGCAAAATATACGATGTACACATACATTTGGGTAATTAATCATTGCAAGTTCTTTTAGTTTAGGTACCCAAAAAACAGCGTTACATAATAAATTCAAACTCAAATATCTTGATTTAAATAGACTTAATCAATATTTTTAAATAGTCAAAAAATATACTAAATTAGACATAAATACTATAATTATGAATATATAAATAAAAAGTATACACACATAATGCGACTTTACCACCGCGTCGAAGGAGCTGATTCTTACTGAGATGACCCGGCGAAAAACTTGTTGTGGTTTTGCAATGCTAGTTAGTAGAGTGTAACGTTGTAATTTTCACGCACATCAGTGGATGTGTTTTTTCCTTTATACTACTTTCTAGCAAAGGGTGTGTTCTCGCCCTATATTGTCTATGCGTTTTCGAACGCATCGCATCGAGTTTTGGAACGTGTCTATTTGACAACTGGCTTGATTATTAGAGGTTATAAATTCAGCGGAGGCCTGACGCCAGCCATACCTCAGCCAGTCACCCGAAAGTAAAGAGCAGCAGACTCCGCCGCCGACGCGCCTCAGCAGGCCAGCACCGCAGTTGACATCGGGCAGACTAAAGTCTGTAGGCCAGTATTCCTGCAAAAGGTAGGTAAGTAGCCACGATCGCCATCTTGAAGCTTCGGCAGGCGGTAGGCGCTTGTTGCGTGACTCTTTCTAAAAGAAATTGTTTTTACAGTGCTCCTGACCCGCCACGTGCCCAGGAGTTGAAATTGGCGTAGACAGCCTACGCGACACCATTGTCCTCCGACAGGTGAGTGTTTGAACAATTATTTCACGTAGGGCCCATAGTGTATAGGTTAGGTTGTGTTCCCCAAACGCGTGTAGAACCCCGTCATGGTCCCCCATTTCTAAAGTGTGCGATCCGAATCTTATATTGCTCTTCTTCTGACAGGAGGTTTAACGTGGCGGCTCAAAGAGAGGCGAGCGCCGGTTCCCCATCGGTGGTGCACCCCGAGGGAGAACCGAGGGAGAACCGAGGGTCGCCGCAGGCCGTCCCAGGACCGCGTGGACACCGCGTGGACCTCCCACGTGCTACCCCACGTGATACCCCACGTGCTACCCCACGTACTACCCTACGTACTACCCCACGTACTACCCCACGTGCTGTTCCCCTTATTATCCAAGCCTCTGTAGTACAAAGACTTCCATTTAATTTTCATTCAAAGCCTCACAGTAATAACTTCAGTAATAACTTTAATTAAATAGTATATATTGTTACCGACCAAGCCAGCCCGAACCCTGGACTGCTCCTCGGAGAGCTAAGTCCATACTAGAAAAATGTATTTTTAAAGCCTTAGGGCATCTTTTTGTAGAAGCCGTGTGGTCGGAATTTATTTTCATACCAGGGCGCCTTTAGGGAATAAGTTATTAACAATATTAACCATACGTAGGACATCCAATTTACTAATTTATATCTAATCCTACTAACGTGTGATCTTGGCTCAACTGAAGTTCCATACTCGGCCGGGGTATCGAACCCCAGGCTTGAATTCAGGCCACATGGTTTCCTTTGGTACCACCTAAATTGTGATAGACTATAAGGGTTTATAGACCAAATTTATGAAATATCCAAATAAATTTATTTCCTGTTTTTACTTTAAAACATTTGTTTCTTTTTAAGATATCCCTTACATAACTTAGGTTACTCCCCCTCTGGGATAACGCCCTATGCCTAGCTTGCATACTCATCTTTAATTACTTTCCATTCTAATTTGCTTATTTAAATTTCGTTAGTTAACTTACTTACTTTCATTCTCCTTTACCTTTTAGCAAAACTATCTTACTTTCTCTCCCCCTAAGGAGGGTAAAATTTATAACATTACAAGAGTACAATTTGTTTGTAGGAAAAAAAGACTGCTTAAATTCTAACATTAATAGACAGAACAACCTAACAAGTGTTGTGATTTTGTTTATTTCAATTGTAATTTAATGTTTTAAGTATGATTTAGAATAAATTTACCAAATCACTTTATTTAAAAGCTACGGGTACTTAATCATATTATATCAAATAGTATTTCTTTTAAGTTATTATATTATTTACAATAATATAATAACTTTATATTATTTTTTTAAGTATAGGATATAAATTAAATAATTGATTGTTAATTTAAAATGTTTAAATTATTATTAAAATAGTTACAAATTAATGTTTTACAACGAGTTTATTTTTAAGTTAAAAGTCTCTAATTTGATTTCGTAGTTTGTAAAATGTTTCCGATTGGCCGTTCGGTGTGCGCCGATTGGCTGCTCTCAGTTCTGCAACGAGGCGGGAAAACCGTCACGTGGCACAACGGGGAGCAGTGGGGTGGGAGCGCGAGGACGGCATTCGGTGGTGAATCGTTGAACTGTAAGGTTGTGGAAAGTGAATAAAGTTGAGTGCTATCAAGACTCTGTTCTTTCTTTTACAAGTCAGAAGTGGGATAACCTGCGAGCCATGTCGGATAAAAACTGTGAGTGATTTTTATATTTTTAAAATTTTCTAAAGTAAGGTCAAAGAACAGTTATTTAGATCCGTAGAAATAAATTGTTGTAAAGTGATACAGGATGCAGGGCGCTACACACTACACATAATACACACACTACACACCCACGCTCTACGGAGTCACAGGCACCCCTTGTGGGCACTATACACTAACGACAGAGTCAATGTATGTGTTATTTTTGGTCAGGGCAACTGTCCGATAATATTAGCCACGCGTTGAACTCTCTCGTTGCTATTTGAAGGAAAATTTGTATAGCGTTTATCCCCTGTTCATTTTATGGCAATTTAGTTATTGAATAATTTAAATCTAGTTTGGTAAAACAGAGTTCTTTGCTTGGAGTTGAATTATTGTAAAAATAGTGCAGGACGCTTCATGAATACAACACACAAAACACCCATACACATCCATGCTCTCAGGAGTCACAGGTACCCCTTGTGGGCACTATACATTTAACTCTGAGTCAATGTAGGTGTCAGTTTTGGTCGGGGCCACTCTCCGATAATATTGGCACTGCATTGAACTCGCTTATTTAAATGACGATATAGATGGAGCGAAGCGTCCTTGTTTATTTTATAGGGATTTAATTGTTGTAATTTTACTTGCTCATGTGAAAGTAGACTTGGAGCGTTATTTGAGTTTTGAAGTCTAGTACAACAATAGGTTAGTTTTAACTCTAACAGCCATGTAGGTGTGCTGTAGTATTGTAATAGGTTCGTTTTAACTGTGACAGCCATGTAGGTGTGCTGTAGTGCATCAACTGGTTAGTTTCTACTGTGACAGCCATGTAGGTGTGCTGTAGGGTAGCAATAGGTTAGTTTTAACTCTAACAGCCATGTAGGTGTGCTGTAGTATAGTAATAGGTTCGTTTTAACTGTGACAGCCATGTAGGTGTGCTGTAGTAGAAGCTAAGGGTTAGAAATACTTGAACAGCCATGTAGGTGTGCTGTAGTATAGTAATAGGTTAGTTTTAACTGTGACAGCCATGTAGGTGTGCTGTAGTAGAAGCTAAGGGTTAGAAATACTTGAACAGCCATGTAGGTGTGCTGTAGTATAGTAATAGGTTAGTTTTAACTGTGACAGCCATGTAGGTGTGCTGTAGTGCATCAACTGGTTAGTTTCTACTGTGACAGCCATGTAGGTGTGCTGTAGGGTAGCAATAGGTTAGTTTTAACTCTAACAGCCATGTAGGTGTGCTGTAATGTAGTAATAGGTTCGTTTTAACTGTGACAGCCATGTAGGTGTGCTGTAGTAGAAGCTAAGGGTTGGAAATACTTGAACAGCCATGTAGGTGTGCTGTAGTAGAAGCTAAGGGTTAGAAATACTTGAACAGCCATGTAGGTGTGCTGTAGTGCATCAACTGGTTAGTTTCTACTGTGACAGCCATGTAGGTGTGCTGTAGTAAAGCTATAGGTTAGAAATACTCTAACAGCCATGTAGGTGTGCTGTAATGTAGTAATAGGTTCGTTTTAACTGTGACAGCCATGTAGGTGTGCTGTAGTGCATCGATAGGTTAGGTTCAACTGGGACAGCCATGTAGGTGTGCTGTGGTGTATCAAAAGGTTACTTTTAACTGTGACAGCCATGCAGGTGGGCTGTAGTGCATTAATTGGTTGGTTTCAACTGTGACGGCCATGTAGGTGTGCTGTAGTGAAGATTTAGGTTATAAATACTCTAACAGCCATGTAGGTGTGCTGTAATGTAGTATTAGGTTAGTTTTAACTGTGACAGCCATGTAGGTGTGCTGTGGTGTAGCAAAAGGTTAATTTTTTACTAGATCAGTCATGTAGGCGTACTCTAGTGCAGTATTAGGTTAGACTCAACTGTGATAGCCATATTATGGGAGTGCTGTAGTGCAGTAATGGGTTCGTTTTAATTGTGTCAGCTACGTAGGTGTGCTGTGGCGTTTGAATACTTGAAGTATCATTTGTAACAGCCATGTAGGTGTGCTGTGGTATATGATTAGGTTACTGTAACGGCCATGAAGGTACTCTGTAGTGTGACAATAGTTGAGTTTTCACTTCAGATAACCAATTAGGTGTGATGTCATGAATTATTGGTTAAGCTTTTCTTTTTGATTAAATATTAGTTTAGGGCAGTGTAAACTACCGCAAAAAAAGGGCATTAAGTGCAAACCCTTTTCAGGTGACGAGGACAAAAGCTACACACCCAAACGCTCTAGACGTCGACGCAGAAGATCAACGTCAAGTGAGGCTGAGGATATTACAATCAAGAAGACTAAACTTACTGAGCGGCCCACATCGGAAGATCTATCGAACATATTATCAGCACTGCAAAAAAACTGCAAGTACTGATGACAGAAGCTACACATCCCAGCGCCCTAGACGTCGACGTAGAAGATATACGTCAAGTGAAGCTGAGGATGGAACTACTGATAAAACGAAACCAAGTGAGGGGCTAAAACCGAAAGATCTGCTAAAGATAATATCTGCACTGCAAAAAAACACAAGTAAGAACACTTCGGCTACTAATGTTGTGCCAGAATTCGATCCCGATAATAAATCACAGGATGTGCAGAGATGGTTGAAGAAGGTTAACGAATGTTCTGTGATTTATGGTTGGGACGAAAATCAAACCATTCATTATGCTCTTCAAAAATTAAATGGACTAGCGAAACGGTGGTATGAAGCTTTGCCATCATTAGATTTTTCATGGGTGGAGTGGCAGTCGAAATTTATAAAGGCTTTTCCAAATGATGTTAATTATGGTAAATTGCTCGATGAAATGTTAAACCGAAAATCTCGCACGGATGAAACTCTCAGAGATTATTTTTACGATAAATTATCATTACTCAGTAGGTGCGAGATTGTCGGTCGTAAGGCGGTTGATTGTATTATTTATGGTTTATCTGATAGTTCGATTAGAAACGGAGCTCAAGCTCTAAAGTGCGAAGAACCTGAGGATTTGTTAAACTATTTAGCATCACAGCAGCCTTCACAATTAAAAGACTCTTTGCGCGGTAATACTACTGTCGGCTACCCCAAAAGGCGAGATTTTCGTTCAAACAATAACTTTGGCCGAGCGTCAACTTCTACTAGAAGCACAGACTTAGTTTGCTTTAATTGCAGTGAACGAGGCCATACTTATCGCTCATGTAACAAGCCCCTAACGAAATGTGGTAAATGCGGCAGAGTGGGACATAACTCTAATGATTGTAATCGAAAACCATTGCAATCATTCGAAGTCCGTGGTCAAAGCAATCAGTCGGCAGAAAAGAAAGTTTTAAGGGTGATAACTAGGGAATCACCTATGCTGAGCAAGCGCGATCAACATGACATGTTGACCAGTAAAAATAAATGCCAGATACAAGACGAAAATATCTCCGAAATCTTTTGCAGCATTTCCGATGACTCAAATGACAAATTCTATAAAAACATTAGTATCGATGGGACTGTACTTGGTAACGCTTACATAGATTTCGGAAGCGAATGCAGTCTAATCAGATACTCAGATGCGAAAAGTCTTGGTCTAGCGGAGTGCAAAACTCGTCTGCCAACTATTAAAGGCTTCGGAAATTCTACAGTAATTCCTAAATTTCAGTCTTTTGTTCACGTTAAAATTGATGAAGTAGAAACTGATTTGAATGTTTTGGCTGTTGACGATACATATTTGAACTCCCCAATGTTAATTGGACGTAACTTTACCGAATTGCCTTCTGTGACCGTAATGAAAGACAACGAAAGACTATTTTTTTATCACACTCCTTCTGGTGCACCTGATACAGGAGCTTCAACTATTGATATGTTTGTCGCTAAAGATGTTAACATTCAAAGAGGAGGTTTGGTGGAAGTTTATACAAAAGAACCCTATACTGGTGATATTTATATCGACGGCAGCACCAGAATGAGTCCAAACCAAGAATATTATCTGCACCAGGGCTGTTACACAGTACGCGAAAATAAGGCAGTAATATTTGTTTCTGCACTGACAAACACTACCCTTGAGTTCAGGGAAAATAAGCTGGTTGCTAGAGTTAATCCCATCTCAGGCACAAACACTCTTACTGTACAAATTGAAAAGCATACGGATAAGTTAAAGCCTTTGGATAGGTCGGATATAAACGTCAGTGAGGACGTCGATCAGGCTGTGCAAGATAAATTATACCAACTTTTACAAAATTATAGAGACTGTTTTGCTAGCACCCTCAGTGAATTAGGTTGTGCAAGGAGTACGAAAATGAACATAGATTTGCATGACAAAACGCCGGTTGTGTACAGGCCTTATCGTCTATCACATCATGAGCGAGAGAAAGTTAGGGACATAGTTGAAGATTTACTCCAAAACGATATTGTGCAGGAGTCTAACTCAAACTACGCCAGTCCTATTTTATTGGTAAAAAAAAAAATGGTGAGTCAAGACTGTGCGTGGACTATCGAGCTCTAAATAACAAAACCGTGAAGGATAAGTATCCAATACCATTAATTGACGACCAGCTTGCTAATTTAAGTGAAAACAAGTTTTTCATCACTTTGGACCTGGCCTCCGGCTATTACCAGATACCAATGAGTGAGGAGAGCCGCCATCTAACCGCGTTTGTCACACCGGACGGGCATTACGAGTTCAAACGAATGCCGTTCGGTCTGGCAAACGCACCGTCAGTATTTCAAAGGTTAATGAATAGCTTGCTAGGTTCGCGAAGATTTAATTCTGCTCTAGCTTACATGGATGACCTCCTCATTCCAGCCGCCACGATCGAAGAGGGCTTCGAGAGGCTTGAAGATGTGCTCAAAGTGATTCAGCATGCTGGTCTGACGTTAAAACTATCTAAATGCACTTTTTTCGAAACGAAAATCGAATATCTGGGATACGAGATTTCATCAGACGGTATAAAACCAAGTGAAAGGAAAATTATGGCAGTGCGAGACTTCCCGGCGCCATGCAATGTGCACGAAGTAAGACAGTTTTTGGGTCTCGCAAGCTATTTCCGTAGATTCGTAAAAGGCTTTGGCGAAATTGCTAGACCCTTAACTGCACTTCTCAAGAAAGATGTACAATGGCAGTGGAACTCTGAAGAGATGCAATCCTTCACATGTCTGAAAAATAATTTAATCGAACGCCCGCTTTTAGCACTGTATAATCCCAAATTAGAGACCGAGGTGCATACTGACGCCAGCTCGTTAGGACTAGGTGGGATATTGATGCAATGGCAGACTTGTCCCAGAGTATTAAAGCCGGTAGCCTACTTTAGCAGGCAGACCACACCTGACGAACGTTACTTCCACTCTTACGAGTTAGAAACCTTAGCCGTGGTATGTTCACTAAAAAAATTTCGACCTTATCTTTTGGGACTACAATTTTGTGTTTATACTGATTGCAATGCTCTGCGAACGACATTGACAAAAAGAGACCTAATACCACGTATTGCACGATGGTGGTTGCTCATTAGTGAATATAACTTCACAATTGAATACCGTCCCGGTTGTCGCATGAGTCATGTTGACGCCTTAAGTCGGAACCCACCGAATGCAGTTATTTCAACTCAAAACGTAGAAACCCTCAGCATAAATACGGACAATTGGATACTTACATTACAGATGGCCGATCCAAAACTGGAACGTATCGTCAAAATTTTGAAACCAAACCAAGACGAGAAACTGTTAGAAATTAAACAGAATTATTTGTTAAAAAACCATTACTTATATCGTAAGGTTGGCGAAGATTTGCGATTAGTAATTCCAAAAGATGCCCTTTGGCAAATTTGCAAGGCCAATCACGACGACTTAGGCCACTTTGGCTTTGCTAAGACTTTGGAGCGAATCCAAAGTAGATACTGGTTCTCAAAAATGAGGCGCTTTGTAAAAAAATATGTCTCAGCCTGCATCGATTGCGCTTATAATAAGGATAATGCGCCTCAGAACCATACCGGTCTCTTACATCCTATACCAAAAGTTGAAGTGCCGTTTGACACGTTGCATTTGGACCATTTGGGCCCTTTTGTGAGGAGCAAGTCGCGCAACAATTATATTTTGACAATTGTAGACGGATTTACTAAGTATCTTTTTGCTAGGCCGGTGCGGGATACCAAAACGAGGAACGTTATCAAAATACTTCAAAATCTATTTAACGATTTTGGAATACCAAGGAGGATTATCTCAGATCGCGGGACAGCCTTCACTTCAGGACTGTTTAAAGAGTTTTGTAACAAAAGAGGCATCAAACACGTGCTTAACGCAGTTGCCTGTCCAAGAGCGAATGGTCAGGCTGAAAGGTTTAATCGTACGATCCTTACAGCCTTGTCTGCACAGAATTTTAGCAAAGACGAACGCGTGTGGGATGAGCAGTTAGGTAAAGTGCAATGGGGTATAAATAACACTGTTAATGCTTCAACCAAAAGAACTCCTTCCGAAATAATGTTTGGGGTTAAACTTAATTGTCCAATTGATAATAAGTTGTATACTGCAAGTCTTGAGGATAGTAGTGAAACAACCTCCTCAATATCTCCCACTATTGAACCTGCAAACAACGAATCCATCAACCCATCTACATCTATATCCTCACACACCCGGAGCTTGACGGATAACATGGCGGAGGTACAAACTTCGTCAACATCGCAAAAGAGTTCAAAAAATATTGAAGAAATTAGGCTCGAAGCTTTAGAAAATATTAAACGTAGCCAAGAACGCCAGAAAGCAGTATATGACGCTAAGAAGTCCCCAGCAACATCTTATGCTGTAGGTGATTTAGTAAGAATTACCAAAACTAATTTCAACAACGACGGTAAAAGCAAGAAGCTATTACCGAAATTCATTGGTCCATTCAGGGTTATCCATTGCTTAGGAAATGATCGTTATAAAATTTCAAACGTGCCGGGGTTTAATAAAAAAAAATACGAGACTGTCGTAGCCGCGGATAGAATGCGTCCATGGATTAATGTTCAGGCGCTAGAAATTGACAGATCCTCTTGTTCTTCATCTGATAAATTAGACTCTGACTCTAGTAGTGAAGATTAGCAAAATTATATAAGCAGCACATATTTTATTTAATTGTAAAGTAGGTAAAGAAGTAATTTAACATAATTTAAATTGTATATTTATTATATATATTTTTTTTTATCATATCAGAAATTTTATCTGAATTACAAAAAAAAAAGCATTACAGTCATCAAATGTTTAGAGGAGTAAAGTACCTACATACATTACTGTTGGGTATCACATGAATACCAACGTCACTGTCTTAATAATGTTGTGATTATGCGTGCTTCGGAGTTAGCACGCTGTCGGATGACCGAATGTTGTGATTTTGTTTATTTCAATTGTAATTTAATGTTTTAAGTATGATTTAGAATAAATTTACCAAATCACTTTATTTAAAAGCTACGGGTACTTAATCATATTATATCAAATAGTATTTCTTTTAAGTTATTATATTATTTACAATAATATAATAACTTTATATTATTTTTTTAAGTATAGGATATAAATTAAATAATTGATTGTTAATTTAAAATGTTTAAATTATTATTAAAATAGTTACAAATTAATGTTTTACAACGAGTTTATTTTTAAGTTAAAAGTCTCTAATTTGATTTGATTTCGTAGTTTGTAAAATGTTTCCGATTGGCCGTTCGGTGTGCGCCGATTGGCTGCTCTCAGTTCTGCAACGAGGCGGGAAAACCGTCACGTGGCACAACGGGGAGCAGTGGGGTGGGAGCGCGAGGACGGCATTCGGGAGGCATTCGGTGGTGAATCGTTGAACTGTAAGGTTGTGGAAAGTGAATAAAGTTGAGTGCTATCAAGACTCTGTTCTTTCTTTTACACAAGTACATCAAAGCTTCAGAATATAAAACAATAGGATGTACCAAGTCATTTAAACAATTCCAAAAATAATAATTATCAGTCATAAATACACATAAGTCCGGTATTTAATTAATAAGTATCACAAGAGGTTATTGATTCCGCTCTGAGCAGAGAGCTTTAATCCCAGGTTTTTTTAACTGTAAGGTAGTATCATACCCCTTTTTAATGAAACAGATTTAATGCAGTTTTTGAATCTGTGCAGCGGTAACATAAAAATTGCCTGAGGAACTATATTGTATAGTAGTGTAACTGTACACCTTATCCCATAAATATATTATGAATGTGTTTGGTTTTTGGGATTAGTTTATTTGTGATGTTAGCCTTGACACATTGTTAGCTTGTATGCGTTCCGGTCGTCTGTCGATGCACCGTCCGACGGTGAATTGTATTGTTTTTCTATTGATCTATATTATAGTGTTGTGGATTTTTTAATGATAAGAATTTGTGGTCATCTTAGGTATAATCTGCTCCTCTGCACACTTTTTTGTTATGACTTTACTCTGTCAATTAAATTTTTGTGTTAAAAAACAAGATTGAAAAGAGTAACCATCGAGTTTCTTGCCGGAGTCTTCTCGATCGGAAACAACCTCCGAACCGGTGGTAGAGTCACATTATGTTTAATTATGATATTAACTATCATAGTATTATTTTATGTAAGTTTATTTTAGTAGATATATTTTTGCTTTAATTTTTTTTTGTAACTATATGACTTGTCATAAGTACTTTCTATAAGTATATATGAATAAAGATATTTTTTACTTTACTTTTTTTACTTTACATTGTGTCTAGCACATACGACATACTATGGTTCGACTGATGTCACTAGACTAACCTTCAAGCCAAAAATGTTTGGTATGATATCTTTACATCTCGATGTTTTCGCGACCTCACCAGATTTACCAACCCTTCCGAGTCCAATTTCTCACCGCATGTGCATTCGAATAATCGGCGTAGACCGATGCATTGAACAATATTATTCGTATGCAGTTTGTTTTTGATTTCGCTCAACAAAGCGGGCGGATGCGCTCTTCGCGAGGCCTATTTGTGACACATCGCTGGTTTCCGCTCGAGCTAATAAACTGTGAAACAGCGTGCTGCGGCAATATGATTTATAGTTACTAAAAAAAGGGCATGAATACATATTAAAGCTAGATTGACGAGAAACTCTGCAGTTACTCTACAACACGTTTTTAACAAAAAGAGTAACGGTATAAACTGATGGTAAAAAACTTTGCTTAGTTACAAAGCTATCATTTTTATTCAGTAAAGACTGAGCAGCCAACCCCTGAAAATAATTTTGATATAAACATGTATGCGAGCTCAGCAGTACCTACTCAAAATATCGCAGCGAAACGAGATCATGGCGAATCGGGGACATCGAGGCACGCTCTTAATTTTTGCAAAATCTGCTTAGCTGTGTAAAGTCTGGGCGCATAAGTATTTTTTTCTATTATTTACTTAGTAGAGGCTTGTTTGTTCGAGCTGCTGTTTACCTTCGTGTTTTCATGCAACGTTAGCTTAAGGGTATGTACCGAAGGGTGACTACACGCGAACTTATAGAAAATGTTATTTGGAAATCTTTAAAGACAAAACTGAATTCTCTTCAGTATATTGTTTATTAAAAAAAAAAAAAAGCTACAGAAAGTTAAGGTACCATTTTTTAAAATTGGGTTTACGTTTGGCGTTAGTCTCGCCTCGTGGTAAGCGATGACGAGGCTGATGGTGGCGCACGCGTACCCAGAAAATACCTATTCAGTTTGGCCTTGAAGACACCAAGGTTGTAAGTATTCAGAAACACAGACGCAGGGAGAGCGTTCCACACCTTAGCGGTGCGGACTAGAAAAGACGCAGCAAACCGTTGGGTGCGGATGGCTGGGAAGTCAACCATATGGGGGTGGAAGCCCTCTCGGCGTCTAGTGGTCCGGTGGTAGAAAGTAGAGGGCGGTATCAGGTTATGTAGTTCCTGAGCAAACTCTCAGAAATACAACTTATAAAAAAAATAGGTAAACAGGTGTCATAAATTATACTGATAATTTTCTCATGTATTGTACCATTCGTAAAAATATCACCACGGTAAAATGCTCTAGCAAATGCTCTAGTATATACCCACCCGTAACAGAACTCCGTAATTTATTAACTAATCAGTTTTTTTTAAGGGTAAATACTTTTCGATTCGTCCCATTCAAATTGGCAAAAAAAGTCACAGAAGCTAGTATAATAAACGTTGCACGGGATGTTTAATTACTTATTGAACGTCCCGTGTTAACGGTTAGAATTTATTTCTCTTAAAACCTAAAAGAGCATGAGTAATCCTATTTTAACCTTCTATAAAAATGAAAAGATTATCTCAAAGTTTCCATCCACGTTTTATACTGAGAGTAAACATGAGATCTTCGCGATTACCACCTTTAGTGACGTCACATTGTCTGATGTTTACCAGCGAGTCTCTATATCTCTCGATCTGTTTAAATATAGAATAAAATGTTACTTTTTTAATAAAGTCAAAGGATTAATAGTGTATACCTTCAACTCTAAGGCACTGCTGCCGTTATATTAAAATTATAAGAGGACTTGTGGAAAAATATTTTTAATTATTTCAAACATTTTTTGCATTAATTTCAAGTTTCAGTAAAACCCCTTTGCATGTAAAAGGAAGGTTGTGTTTTCACAAATGGGATCTCGCGCTACTATTTTCCCAACATGTAATACACACCATGAGTTTACACCAATGACAGTAGCAGCTAGCGTCCGCATTTACGTTTTTGTAAGTGATTTTGGCGCTAGTGATTTGAAATGGAACTAAAAGTGGCATACCGGCATACAAATTGCTCAATTCAACTATCGCCGTTTACGTGACGTAATCTCATGGTAAACATAAAACTAAAGGTTCTTACTGCTTGGTGACTGAGACCTTTTATGTATACCAAGACTTACTTTAATCGATATTTATTCCGATTTAGACAGTTAGGCAACTACAGAAAACCTGACAAATTAAAGGGTATTTTTTTCAGTGATAATAAACTGTCAGTTAACAGTTCCATAAAATACCTCTCCATATTATGGTAGCTTGGGTGCACAATTACCTCGCCGCGGTCGGCTGTCACCCCCTGATACGACTGCAAGCGAGATGACACGATTATCGCGCGCCGATGATCGCCACAGTTTTATTTCATTAGTGCCCTAGTAGGAATGCGAGGGGAGACTACGCTTTACTCGTATCAATAGCGAGCATAAAGGTACTGTGGAGGTATGCAACGTTCAGCGAGGTAATCTATTATGAATTATGAACGGCTGTACTTTCAAGAGTTATTATCATGATACCTTGATAGTAAGTCGGAGGTACGTAGAGTTATGTTTTTGAATAACAATTTATGTATCTGAACGTTAGAACAACGTTTTATCGCGGGGTTTGGAAAAATAGATGATCTGGTTAAGATTTTAAAAGGTACGAGTTCGAGAAGAGATCAAGAGGCTGATCTTTAATGTGCTAGTCTGAACAAGTCTGAACTGGAGTCCACCATCAGTCAGAGCTTGGAAGAGCTGAAAAGATATAATTCGCTCAGTAGTTTCATGGAGAAGTTACAACCCTCGTACTGAGGACAAGAGATGCATGAAGGAGGTAACCCTAAACTATTACTAACTTTCCATTTGCTCTTTGTAAAGGCACAAATTTCTAATTTATACACATGGCTCTTCAAAATCGGTATCATGGACCATGCTGCGTGCAAGTGACCTAAGGATGAGCTCATCTCAGGGTTAGTGATGCTGCATCACAACAACTAAGTCGTTACAAGACCTTCACGAAATGTACTCGTACTACACACACAATATACCACTGTTTGCCTAATAGCCGTTGGGAGTACACTTGAGGATATTTCATTCGAGAGCTTCGGATCTATGTAGCATGACCTCTAGCCCCAGATGCCGCATTTGACTCGCCACCAACTAATTTAAACCTGAAACTAGCTACTACAATTTCCTAGAGAGATTAATTTGCCTATTATCGTTTTCAAAAGCAGTTTCAATTTGAATATTTTTATCTTTACGTTGCTAAAATTGTCTGGAACTTATAACACATCATAAACCAAGAATGGAATATATCAAATGATATGAAGTTATCTAACTGAGGGATATTGGAATTAAGGAATACTACATTAAGGCTTTATACATAAGTAAACAAAATCTCATATTCTGCGAAGCTGTAGCCGGATTATTATGGCGTATGTATTATTCATAGTTGCGTCTGTCCATATTACTGTGGCGATATTTCACGAGATGACACCCCCTTTTTTGGTTGTGGCGTTAGTGGTAAATATGTTGCGTTATTAGAGATTAAACGATAGAACTTGTCAATAAGACAGTTAATGAAAAATGCGACCCTTGCTGAATGGAAAACAAGGTAGGACATTAGTACTTTCCATAGTCCTTCTTTTTTTTCGCTTGCGGATAGTTTTGAGTTTTCTGTGTGGACTCACTAGAGATGACGTACAATAAATCGTTTTTTTTGTGTACTGTTTAAACTAATCTGATACTAATGTTTTTTTATTAATTATTATAGCATACTTTTAGGCTTACCTAAAGTCGTACATTGGCCGCAATAAATTTCAAGAATCGGGTCAAGGCCCAACAACCTTTAAAGAACTTTTGAATAGATACTGCTACCGATTGTAAGAAGTTTAATTTTATATCTTCCACTTCTTTGACGCAAATCACAATTTACCCCAACGAACAGACGTTGATAAAATTACGTGAAATGGAATCAGAACCAAACAAATCCGACTTCCAACGATAGAGAAAGAGAAATAGCTCTGACTCAGCCGGTATTAATCACGATTTCGTGAACCAGCAATAAATTAAAGTCAGCGTGTATCACCCGCGTGTGATCTAATGCCTGCCTTTGGTAAGCCTCCTTTTATTTATTTTTATCACGAAAACGTGTTGCTCTTGATGTCGAGATATAGGTCAACACTTTTCGCTTAAAACGGTAACGAGGAACAAAATTTAAAAAACAGATGAGAGTTTATTCGTTAGGCTCTGTTACTTTTGACGCACGTCCCAAATAATCTGGTTCAAAAGCTCAGAAATTGAGGTGAGTTTCAGTAATTAGGTCGCAAAATTGAAAAACAATTAGTTTCGTTGAAATTGCATTGTTTTATGCAGGTTTGTTTAAGTTTTGTAGTATTTAAGAGATTATTAATGCTGTTTTTCTTATTGAAAGCCATTGGCATTTGCAGCGGTAGTAATAATTGAAACTTGAATTGAATTTTCAAATTACTTTGTCCGTCTGCTGATATATCCTGACCGTGTGTCTGTGATTGTGGAAATGTGGTTGTCTGTGTTTGGGTGTTATTATTTGTATCTAAATATTTATGTGTGATCACAGTCAAAACTCATAAATGGTCAAAACCACTTTTGACTTCAAATATCAGTCAAAAATGGTTTTGACCGATGTCCTTAGTCAGGAACAGTTATGAATGTTTTTTTCAGTCAATGGTGGTTTTGACCAACGTTCTCAGTCAAAGGAGGTTCAGCCCGAAATATAGTTCAGATTATCTTTTTAAAAAATTATAAAAAGTTAACATTAGTGAAAATTAGCAATAACCAAAAAAAGTTTAAATAAAACTACATTTAAGGTGTAAGTTCGAACAAAGTTACAATTTTGTTACAAATGAAATTAATTATTTCACTTATGTGTACATGTAATAATTATTAAAAAAAAAAAACAGTTACTGTCACCCACAACAGAAATAGAAAAACATTTATTAAATTTAAGGACATCGTTACATTACAATTTATAAAACGCAAAAGAAGTAGGCATTAACAACAAAACATAAAACAGAAAAAATAGAGACTGCGGTGTGCTGATGCCCAAAAAGACAAATGGACCTCACTCAGCATTGGTGTTTCGTGATCATGTATGTATAATACAAGCATTGCTCGATTTGGGTCAGATGATCTTGGTGTGTGTGGATGAGGTATTCATTCACTGCACATTTCTGACCGCCCAAAGAGCGCCAGAATCCGCCCACCTTGCAGGTAGGCATCCAACGCTGCGCGCGCCAGCAAACGGTCTTTATTTCAGATTTTTCTGCCCTACCATACATCATTACTTCTTATCATGAGTTGCCACTTTAAATTTACGTTATCGTTCGTCTAAAATATTTGTATAAAGAATTTCATACAGTGCCTCTATTGAGACGGAATGGAACTAAAAACCGATACCATAACTTATCAATAGCATTAAGATACTGTTTTCTAGTTCCATTTCGACTTAACAGAGGCACTGTACGAAATCCCAATACAAATATTTTACGCAAACATGGTAGACGTACATCCATTACTTTGTGCCTTACATATTATTACTACTTTGTGCCTTACACTATGCATGTGTCGGCATACCGTCAGATCATTATGAGGAGACTATGCGTAATACAACGCCTGGCGTTGCCCGCCGTGCAACAACATCACGCGGCGGAGGAGAGGAGAAGAAACCCCGGCGCGTAAACACTACGAGCAATCGCCGCCAATAACTGCAAACGCAGATATGTCTATATGCGATGATTCGTCTCAACAGGACGTGAGTAAGGCGGATGAGTTTGTTCTGCATACCGTGAATGCCAGCAACACAGGAAATACAGACATGAGTAATATTATGGACTCCTCATCAAACATGTTGGACTCTAAACTAGCCTGTGTGAAACGAGAATTGGTCTTAGTAGACTCAAAATTAAGTAGTACGAAACAAGAAATTTTAAGGAAATGAAAAACGAGTTTGTTCGGGCTAAAGACCAAATTAAGAAAGAATTCTCAGATACCACGGACTTCTTGAGGATTTTAAGTCGGAACTGTGCTTAATGAACAAAAAGGTAACAGAACTAGAACAGGAAAGCTCTCGCCTGAATTCAGAGCTGACGAACATTAAGAAGAAACAAAATTCTCTGCCTAACGTATCGAGGTTAGAAGACCGAATTGAACAAATGCACACCGAGCTCAATGAACGGGACCAAATGCTTCTCCTTAATGAGGTAGAAATTACCGGAGTTTCAGAATACCCTGAAGAGTCATCCGGGCATATAATTCAATCTATAGCTCTGAAACTTGGTATGGTGGTGTGGAGGACCGAGATATGGTGAGCGTCAACCGTGCTGAGCCGCCCAGACGTGCAGCGAGCGAAGGAGATGCAAGCCCACGTCCACGCCCACTGGTGGTGCAGCTAGCTCGGCGCTCGCTACGGGACGAATTATTGCGGAATGCACGAACACGTCGTGGCCTCGACTCTAGCGACATCGGTCTACCGAAGCATAGCCTCCTGCAAATCCACGTTAATGAAAGATTAACCAAGATGAACCGTAAGCTGTTCTGGCAGGCCCGACAAGCGGCTAGTGCAGCTAATTGGAAATTCGTATGGACGAAAGAGGGACGCATTTATGCCAGGCGAACGGGTGGCATTGAAAGCAGAGCAATTCAGATTAAGAGTGAAAAGGACATTCAGAAATTTTTTGACGTTGATTCAAATGTTTCAAAAAATAGTTAGTTTTACCATGGCCGTTAGAAACACAATGAAACTTTTAAATAAAATCATTTATATTGTTTGTGTGAAAATGTTTCTTATATGCTTAATGCCGGAATTGAATCTTAAATTATTAACTCTAGTAATCTGTAATTATTGCACTAAATTGTTTTCGCTTTAAAGTCTGTTTAAAAATCGTCAACATCATGTTTTTTATTGAGTCATTTGTTCCATTTATGTGAATAGTGTAATACGCCATTCTCGTGGTTTCTTTGTATCGGCATTAATTACTCCGATGTCGGTAACCTTTCAAGTACCCCAAACCCACTATGAACCTACGTCCCGTTATCCATCCCTTAATATTAACGATCTTTCTGCTTATTACGTTCATGCACTATCAAAGACACTTCCAATGTTATTTTATTGCGATGATGCCTAAAAAGTTACATCATTTGATTCTTGGGCTATTAAATATACGTTCTCTTAATACGGGTCACGATGAGTGTGTTGCCAGCATGCAAAGATATAAACCAGACATACTGGCTTTGAATGAGAATTGGCTACAGAAGGGACAAGACAGATTTATCCCGGCCATCCCAGGTTACAGTCTAAAAGCTTGCCGCGAGTCGGTGGCAAGAAGGGTGGTGGTGTAGGTTTTTAAGTACGCAATGATTTTCACGTGCGCATGCGACGTCATCCGGAATCACCCCTGGAGCAGATGTGGCTTGAACTTCGGTTAAAAGGTGTGGGACGGCTTGCTATTGGCACGGCATACAGACCAGAGTCTGTTTCAGTGGATGACGCTATTGACGCTTTAAGTGAGTCACTGGACGCTTTTGCCAATTGTGATGGTATTTTTCTTCTAACCGATTTTAACACTAACCTTTTGTTAGCTGAGGGTCCAAGCACAAAAAAACTTCAGACTTTCATGTCCCAGCGACACCTAAAGCAGTTAGTGAACGAAGCAACTAGGATAACTAATGATACATCAACCTTATTAGATTTGGTAAAAACCGATCGGCCAGATATTTGCAATAATACCTATGTACACCATAACACTAAAATAAGTGACCACGCTATGGTTTTAGCCGAGTTAACCATAGCGAAGCCTAAACAGATGCCAATGTAAACAGACACACAAGATATTTATATAAAATAGATATGGAGACTTCTAAGATCGACCTCAATGCTATACCTTGGGTACAGATTAAAGAAGTACAACACATCGACGACAAAATTAGACTCTTTAACAGATTCCTACGAACTGTATTTGACAAAAATACTCCTACGCGTAAAATACGCATCAATCAAAAAAGTTATCCGTGGATTACTGATAACAACAAAGTCATGATGAATTTACGAGATGCTTAATCTCTTGAAATCTTGCCCTTAAAAGATACCAGAAGAGCAAAGTTGAAGCTCACCACGAGTACTACAAAAGTCTGCGTAACTTCACAAATGCAGCACTAGAACGAGAAAAGGCAGCTTATTTTGCCTTCTATGTTAATAAAAAAAACGAGCCAAGTCAAATGTGGAACCACCTTAAGAACGCTTCAATTCTGGGTGATATAACTATACCATTAGTTCCAAAACAGTTTTGCAAACCCGATGAAGTTAATGACTTTTTTCTGAGACTCCCAGGAAACTCAATCACTGATCGAGAGACCCAGACATTTTTTGAAAATAATACTGGGCAGAGCGAGCGTACATTTAATATTGAAAGTTGCACAGAGGAAGAAATCCTAAAAGTATCAATAAAATCCAAGGCCAGTAGTCACAGTATCACAATAGACATGATACTGCTAACCCTCAATGTCACCCTTCCCATCATAACACATATAGTCAATGCCCGTATTCAGTCATGTATCTTTCCCGAGGACTGGAAAACAGCTAAGGTGAGAACTATACCGAAGTCCAGCAAAATTGAAGATTTTAAAGACCTCTGACCTATTAGCCTGCTTCCAGTATTGTCGAAGGTACTGGAGAGAGTTTTTTGTGTGCAGTTGACCAAATACCCAGAGGCAAACCAATTACTCCCGACTACACAATCAGGGTTCCGCAGTAAACACGGTACGGCGACAGCACTGGCTAAAGTAACCGACGACATTGTAGCAGCAGTAGACAGGGGTGAGGGAACGATTCTCGTCTTGCTGGACTTTTCCAGGGCTTTTGACTGCCTCAATCCGGACTTATTGATTGCTAAAATGGCTTTTTATGGAATGTCTGGGGCATCTTGCAAATGGTTTCAGTCATTTCTCACTGGTAGACAACAATATGTGGAACTGCAGACCGACTCAGGAGATTTAGTACACTCTAAAATCAAAAGGATCGAGCGAGGCACACCGCAAAATAAATAAAGATTTGAAAGTTATCGCGGAATGGTCCGTTAGAAACAGTCTTTTACTGAACCCTACGAAATCTCAATTTATAGTCTTGGGTAACAAATGGCAATGTCAGAAGATTATTGAACAGAACCCAGTTGTTTATGCAGGTACGGAACTAGTCAACGGAGTCAACGCTGGGAGAAATCTCGGCCTTATCATAGAGCATGAAATGAGATACACCGAACATATCTCTCGGAAAAGGTAAGTGAAGTTCTAACAGAATCCTTGGTTCTCTCACAGTTTAACTATTGTGACATAGTATACGGGCCAAGACTACTGCAACAGACACAGAAGGCGTACAAAATGCCTGCATGAGGTTCCGTTTTAATAAACCCGAGAGAGCGCACATTAGCCCATATTTAAATTACAAAAATATTTTGAATATGGGAAATAGGAGACACTTACATCTGGCAACGACCCCTCGAAAAGTTTTTGAAAGTGGGAAACCAGGTTACCTCTACGAAAAGTTTATATGGGCCAAACATAACCGCTCAAAACCCCTTAGAAGTCAAAGAGAGACATTACTTGCAATACCTCAACACAAAACAAGCTTTTATAGAGGATGTTTTAAATTCGCTGCCACGAAAGTGTGGGATGACCTTCTGCCGCCCTTGCGAGATCCTATGCGTCCCTTAAAATTTAAACAAGCAGTACGATCTCATCTCATAGAATCGCAGAAACCATCACAGAATCCAAGAAATGTCATAGTAAACCTCCTCTTCTGCTAAAATAAACAATGACGGACGATTTTAATCATATAATTTACATACATTCTTTTTTTTTTCACAATATACTGAATATTACACATAATATTATATTTACATCCTGTTCGTTCTACCTAACATATGTTTCCTTCATTGCCGACCTCCCTTAAGGGCCAGTCTGAAAACCAGCGCTGGGCCTCCGTGCCTAGCATACGCTGAGACTGGGTTCCTATTGCCGAACCATCAGCATTTTAATGACTTTCTTTTTTTTTCGATGTTCATTTTTATTTTCCGTTTACTGTGTTTTAAATTTGGCAATTTTTTTTTATTTTTTTATTTATTTATTAGCTAATAAAAGTTTTAATGGTACACGAAGGAACCAAAACCCAGGGCTTGGAAACCGGATTTTTTTCAAACCGGTTTCGTCCAAAATGCTCAAGAACGAATTGGTTTTGTTTCCGTTCGGACGGGAACGTAATAAAAACCGATTTAGAAGAGGAACGAAATATAAATCGTTCTTGCAAAATTTACCGGTTTGGACCATTTTTAACCGGTTTATTGTATTAAATAGGATCAATACGAAACTAGGAATAATAATTCAAAGCCACGCAGCTTAGATGATGACATTGATGACAATAATAAGGGGTTTTATGTCTGCAACGTTTATGTTTTGTCATCAAATTGTATCACCTAACGAATAGATCTATCGCAATGAAATATTTTCGATCTCAGATAAATAAAAAGTATCGCCATGTATTATTTTTTGCTGACACGCCACGAGCCCAGAATAAACCGGTTCTTTCCGTTCTCCTATATTGTTCCTATTTCGTTCGCGTTCCAAACAAAATGCTATGTAAGGAATCGTTCGTAACGTTGTTAAAACGGTATTTTTTAAACCGGTAAGCCCTGCAAAAAACTACTTGAAAATAGGCCTGGACCAGCTCCCACATTATGAAATGCCTCGTTCCTTCCTATTCGGCCAGTTTTTTTCGGGAAAACATAAAGTGGACTCTTTTACACACGTTTTGAAATGAAGTGTAGTATAATCCGGGACTGTATCAGTTTAAATGGTGCACAACTTTGAATTTCATTTCCGAATTAAATTTAATGATACCTAAAAAGTTACGCACATCCAAAGCTTTGTTAGACAAATGCTTTTGTTCATGTACTGCTTAATTTTATAGAATTGACATCAATGCCGCGTGCAGAAATGTCACCAATATGGTTTCCTAGAAATCCTGCTGATAATGGACTTAATGCCTATTTCGGGCAAATCAACTATTCAAGAGCTCTACTGAACGTGTCACACGTTAAAGTCTAATTGGTTTTGGGTTAATGTTGCCGTTATTTGGACGTTTACCCTCTACGTTTGGACGACACTATTGGCGCAGTGCGCTGTAGCACGGTTTCTCGCCTCGATTTCCGTAGTGTCCCAGGTTCGATTCCCGGTCGGGTCAATTTAGGAAACTATCTTTTCTGAATTGATTCGCGTCTGGGGGTGCTGGGAGACGCCCCTGGCTTAATTCCTGGTCTGGTACCTCCTAATACAGGGATATATATCCTTACTTCAAGACCATTACAAGTAGTGTGTTGTCTGGTACTATAAAAAAAATATTACGTTCTAATAAAAAATAATGACATGGCAAAAGAAGGATAAAAGTAGGATAAATGAGAGCATTGCGAAGTATGGCAGGATTGACATTGAGTGATAAAGTGAGGAATAGCATAATTAGAGAGCGTTGTGGTCTGAAAGAGGATGTTGTCACTAAAATTGAGATGGGAATGCTAAGATGGTTTGGGCATATAGAAAGGATGGATGAAAGGCGATTAACGAAACAAACTTACAAGGCGAGGGCAGATGGAGCTGTTGGAAGGGGAAGGCCTAGACGGGCTAGTCCAAGACGTTTTTAGAAAAGGTCAGGATTAAGGGTAGTCCTGGTACCTTTAATCGACGAGCATGTATGTAAGGATTAATGAGAGTGGAAGAATCGCAAGAGGTGTCAGGACCGTAGCAAGTGGAAAGATTGGGTCTTTGCCTACCCCGTTGGGAAAAAGGCGTGATGGTATATGTATGTGTATGTACTCGCCTGTAAGTATTACGTTCTTTCGGAAAATAAAGCTTAATTTGGAAGTTTTCACAGTGTCGGTAAAGGGTTTGTGGTTTGGGCTTCTTATGATTCTGTTTATTCACCTACTTTGGTTTAATTTACCCGTTGGTATAATCCATAATTTCATTGTTTTTAAGAAATATTTTTTGCTATTTGTACTGTTAATGATGGGTAATAGGTTTTGAAAAAGGTAACTCCCTCAATGATACTACCACATTCACCCGTAATTTTATATTAGAATGATGGTAACTTCTATATCGTTTAATTTGTATAATATTCAGTATGCGTATGGAATGGTAAAGAAGGACACATTGCTCGAAGGACTGATGGCCGATGGGGCTGAAAAGTTCTTGCGTGGAGACCACGTATCAGCAGGCGCAGCGTAGGACGCCCCCCGCGAGATGGACGGACGATCCGGTCAGGTCTGCGGGGAATCGCTGGATGCAGGCCGCTTCTAATCGGGATAAGTGGAAATCATTGAGGGAGGCCTATATTCAGCAGTGGACGACGTCCTATGGCTGACATGGCTAATGATGAGTTCTGAGAAAATATATTTTTCACATTATGTTTTCGTATTACTTCCGTGAGCATTACCAATGGTAAGCAAAAAAAGGTTTTTATCGTCGTCCTATTAGCCCATATTGTACTAGCAGTGTTAACCCGTAACTGCGTAAGATCATAAACTAGTTTGTCATAAATCTGTCACCAACAAGAACAGAACAATTAACTTAGAGCATCACACAGTACATAATTAACATGTTCTGATCGCCATTGTGGAACCGCACAATAGGAAATCCTGTCCATTACGCAGGGTACAAGCGCATTGGCAATGAAGGTATTTATTTAAATTCATTATATTATTATTCCACGAAATTTCTCTACTCAATGGCATAAATGTGGCGTGGATTTGCATAAACAAATAATCTTCAATTTAACTTTATAAAATTTGATATTTTCAATTGACTTAATTTTCAAGTTTTACATACTAAAACTACTAAATCTTCGACTGACTTTGACTGAAATAAAAGCTATTGAAATAATTGATTTAATATTCACATAGTGATTTCCACATCACCTACTGAGTATGTCATATGATTTTCCTAAACCTATTAATAATTACCCGGTAAAGCGTTTACATAATAAAAACTTAAATGGATGATATTTAAAATGAACGTTAGCTAATGAAAACGTTGCATGCACAAACATACTTAGGTACTTGACTTATATTCATAGTTCTCAAATGTAAGAAGTTTAGTGTTCGTATAGTTTCGTAATACATCAGTATATAGTATACGTAAGTATATTGTCAATGAAACAACGAAACCCAAAACACAAACATTTTAATTTGATTATCCCCACATTCTATAAGCAAACGCAACATCAAACGCATTCCACGATAATAATAAAGCACATTAAATTTAGGATGTATGAGCCCTAAGCAACCCCTAGTTAGTAAAGTTTTAATTCTGTTTTGTTTAATATAAACTGCAGTAAATTATTACGCATTAAAGGGTAGGCTAATAACACCAACTGCCTCGCTTACGGCTGCTGTCGAAATTAATAGCGAGCTAGTGACGTGTTTTGTTTAAAATATCGATATCAGTTTTTTAATATTCTTGCCATTAGAATCGTGTTGAAAGAATCAGCCAATCTGCCTTACCGACTGACTGTCCACGCAGATTGTTGCCCAGGGTTATAAAACGCCACAGACAATGCAGTTCGCGTGGCTGAGTACTGGTCAAAATATATAATGCTATATGTTCTCACCAGACATAACAGAGCCGTTGTCAGCTTTCTGCAAAAGAGGCTTGGCAATTCAAATTTTAATGAGCTTCGTTAATAGTGGGTATATATACAGGCTGTCCTGGGTAACCTGTACCAGCGAGGGTCTGCGGTCTGGGGACCCCAATACCTATCGATTGGACCCCCCATGTGTATGCTTCGCTGTATTTAGTAGTTTTCGAGTTATGTATTTCTACGAATTTTTGAATATTGCTTTTGTCACATTTTTGGTTACGGTGCTGCAAATAGTGTAATGTACGTGTACCTCAACTATTGGCACCACACTAACCAAAAAAGTGACAGAACCCAGAAATTTACGAAAATTCGCAAAAAAATCATAACTCGAAAACTAACAAAAATCGCGGAACATACATGATCCAATCGATAATAAATAATAAGTATCTGGGACAGTTCACACTAAGATCAGCTGAACCCAAACTTAGGAGAGCTTGTACTATGGGCTTCCGAGACTGATAAACATACTTAAAAATAAGTGAATTTTTATTTTTGGCATTAAACAATGCTCTATTTTTCTACACAAAGATAGAAACTAGAAAAATTCGACCTGATCCTGGGACGGCGGGATTGGAACCCACGACCGTTCACAATCCGGGTGACTGCTCTTCTAACTGAGCTACTAAGGCCGCTAAAAGACCTGGCGAATTTATCTAGTATATTTTACGTTGTAAGCCAGATACCCAGCCAGCACTTAAATATACATACAATATAAAAATAATAACACCCAGACACACAACAAACACAAATGTTCGTCACATAAATGTTTGTCATGGGTGGGGATCGAACCAACGATCTCCAGCGCTTAGGGCAGGATCGCTGCCATTGCGCCAACAGGCCAGTCAAAGAGAACGTGAGCTTTGTAGAGAAACTGTGTAATTTTTTCTTTTTGGTGTGTGTTTATCGATATCGGTATTTGTCTACCAGGCACATCACTGGCTCTTCTTTGGAGGCCTGGTAGGGTGTAAGCGGGGGATTTCCGGCTCTTCAGCGCGTCGCTAATATAGCTATCCTCACTCGGGGCGATGTCGCCGGTCGGCCTAGCGCGAAACTCATTAAAATTATACAGGCACAAAGCATACAGGCTAGGGTAGCCGTTAGAAAATGTAATATGCTTTGTGTACTGTGATGAGATTTAATTGTAAGATATGATTTATGAAGTTTCTAATTTAAATTTTAGTCTGACTTTATCTTGGTTTCTTCGTTGTAGATTTCGTGGCAACTTCCTACTTGTATGTATGACTAAAATTGTTAGTTACACGTAAAATAGCTCATAATTCAATCACGCCTGTTATGAAAAAAACTGCAGCTAGACATAACTATAGTTGAATCATAACGTCATTCGACCAGGCTAGACTAAGGCAAAACGCAAAACCCATTTTAGATGTAAAAAAAAAACACTTAGGCCTCATTCACGGAGACGCGGGGCGTCGCGCGTTGCGATGGGTGGCGCGGCCCGCACTGAATTCAAACATGTGGCGTTGTATGAGTGATTTTATGGAGCAGCGATTTTACCCGCGTTTGTTTGAAATTAAACGCTCCAATACAAGCAAACGCGTGTAAAATCGCTTATCGCAACGCGCGACGCCTCGCATCTCCGTAAATTAGGCCTAAGATTGCTGGGTATTAGAAAGACCCCACACTAGCGTTCGTTGAGCGTCAGCGTCGTGCCGGCGACCCCCCCACACTAGCGTTTTTAGGCGTTGCATCGTCCTGGCGCGCTGACAAACGCTAGTGTTGGGTCGCCGGCACAACACTGACGCTCAACGAACGCTCTGCTGAACCATTCGTTAGGACGACTGGTTACTTTTTATCAGCAGCAACCATGGACAAATAGTTTGTAGTATAGTAGTTTATAGTCTTTTGGAAGCACGGAGACTCCCTTCTTGTTGCTACAATGAATAGGTGTAACTGTGACACTTCGCTAATTAGAGATGGTTATAAGCTACGAAATGAGTACATACTTACGTATGTATTTTCCAGAAAAAAAAACAACAAAAAATAACCCCCAGAGCTCTCACCGCGAGGTCGGCTATGAGAGTCGTTTCGTCAATTTGTTGCGTTAATGATTTTTGCGAAGGGTTTCAAGTGACGATTTGTCTGTCGAACCGAGTTTAATTAAAAATGAAGCAGCTGTATTATTCACTGGTATTTCAATAGAGGAAGGTTTAGAATTTTATTTACTGTTTTATGTTGAGGACTATAGCTATAATACAATATATATATATATATATATATATATATATATAATACCTATGTACCGCATAAAACAACAATAAATGATTATAATTATGATTACAAGTATCTACTTTTCGACTAAGTAGCTCATTGCAATAAATCGTAGTGATTCTATTTCCACTACTGGGTGGTGAATTTGATTGCCACGACAACAGTTTTTTCAACGAATATATTTTCGTAATCGTAATCAAGTCAGCGCACTGCAGCGCTGCAGCTAAAACAAATGTCATAATGTGAGTAAAGTAGGCATCTTTGACTTTGCAATCAAACTGTGAAATGGAAAAACATAGTTAGTCTTAGAAAAGTGATAATTGCTTTAGGTTTCTAGGGCCTTATTTATCTCTTAAAGCTTGCTCGCATTTTTCTGTGAATTGAGTGTCCTGGCATTTTGGTATTATGATCTCTTATTCCCAGTCACGTGTCCATCACGTCATGAAGACGCAGCGTATTGGTATTACGAACTTTTATTTGGATGAGGGTAGATACACCGGATCACATTTTTTTTAACTGTCAGAAAGACACAACTACACTGTATGATATTCTCCCTTCTACAATTTGCAGCCCCTTCAATTTAAACTTCCTCCTAACTTTTGTTTCTTAAATATTTATGTAAATATGTATTGTATATTGAATTCTATAATTATATCAGGCTGTAAATATTTTAACCCCTCTTTGTTAACATTTGTGATGTTTTTTTATATATTGTGTTGTGTTGTTTTAGATGGTGTTGGCATAGATCTCAATTAAAATAGACACAGACTTTTATTTTACTCTCTATCACCGACCGACACTGTGTCTCTTTATACATTAAGATTCAACGAAAGAAACCAAAAACATCTACACCACACTGGCCAAATGTATATCTAGGCCCTCCAACATAACTTGAAACTGGCGAAACCAATATGCTGAACAAGCACGATTGTTGAGCTAACAAAAAAAACTCTAATTTGTCGTTTCATGCCATTGTATCTGTCAAAAAGTACCAGTCTAAAACTTTTAAGTTGCAGACGTAGCTCTAAAAAAGTAACATCGCAATACCAATACAAAGTGAGCATTTTTAGAACCTTAAACGGTCAAGCTGTGATAGTGGCAAAATATTGTAATACGGTCTGTTCTCCAAGAAGGCAACATTCACCTTGCCTCTGGCTGACTAGCGAAGCATATTATTATGTTAATATTTGCAAGAACGTCCTTTTTGCTACTGTTTGGTAAGATTCAATATGGCGTTAGTTCGTAATAGGTTGGTTTAGATCTGACCATTAGCAATAGTTTCACGGCTATCTTTGTTTTTCTGCGTTTGATTCCTTTTATTCGTTTCGAGCACTACTTTTCAAACACTTAAACCTTCTTTTTTAGTACCTATCATTAAAGTTTACTCTGACACAGGTGCTATTCCCTAAATAAGCAAACAGTAGTAGTTAGCAATTTACTACGGTGACGAAAAATACTTGTCATCGTTAATTTGTTGTTTCCTCGGACAAATGGGTTGATCCTGATAGATGTAGGTCAACTCTAAACTAAACCGACCTTTTTGATGCCGACCTCATTTCCTCGCGTCAAATGATTGCGCAGACGCGTAATAAACAACTTTGTCTCAATGGGCAGGACGTGTGAGCAAACTGAGAAGGAGGTCTACTCCGCTGTAACATTTACGAAGTTTCATTAAACTTTAAAACGCTTAAAGCTAGATAGCGAGTGTAAAGTTTATAGGTGTTATGCATTTTGTTACTGTACAAAAATACATGATGCTTATATACCAAAAAAAATGGTTTTGTTCTGCATTGGTGACGTAAGCGTAAGCGACTGAAATAACAAAGTATAACTCGCGCGTTGCTGATCCAGTAAAACCTTTTCAAACCCCTTCTCGAAGATCTTTATATTAGAGGTCACTGGTGAAACCTTGGCAGGGAACTCATACAGTAATTTAAACGTGTTCAAAAAGACACATTTCTGAATCTTCACTTTACAAATCTTTACGCCTAAAGTTTTGCGATACTTCGCGTTCGGACGAACAACCGTAGGCCTCCTGGACTATACGGTCTGTATTTACTTGAGCCGACGTTTTCAATTAGGCTTTGGCGGGCACCGGGTAAAATTCTGGGAACTTCCTGTTTGCAGATGAAGACGCAGTGAGAAACGGGCAGTGGACGGTGGAGTAGGTGAACTTTGTTGAAATGGCTTGTGTTATGCCATGGGCGAGATCTTGCTATATTGACTGGTTGATTATTCTCGCCACGAACCCTGGGCCTCCTATCATCCTAGGTAAGCAGCAATATGACCAATATCTATGGCTGGATTTTAACAGCCATAGTACAAGCCTTGCTCAGGCAGTGCTGGTGGCATGGTCGGACACTTTTGTGTCTTGTAAAAGATACAAGCTACCGCTGAATATTTGATTTCTATAGAATCAGTATGAAATCATCCATTCTCTGCGCATACGTAAACAATTTTTGTGTCCAGTTGGTTCCACTTCACATATACTCAAGACGATCAAAAAGTGTTCGGTGTTGGGTAAATGGAAACTGGTTTGCGCAGCGCCTATAAGTTCACGGTCAGATGTTTGACTGACATGATGTTCAAGTTTTATCAGCAGTATTTCAGTAGTTGGTTATTGAATAAGAGGTTCGGCAAATTTCACTTTTTTGTATCAGGATTGGACATAAACAAGGAGTCTTATTATGATAAAATGAGTTCTTGCGAGAATCTGTGGTGTTGGCAGAATACTGTACGTCCACCACGAGTTGCCACTTTAAATTTACACCATCGTTCGCGTATAAAAATTGTATTGTTGTGACACATGACATGACATGACACTGTCAAATCTCAATTCATTTTTTTACGAGAACGATAATGTGAACTTGAAGTGGCCACACAAAATATGAGTTGCGGTCAACACGATAAGAAGACTTTAGACTACGCGCCTACAAGTTTAGGGATAAAGAGTACGGATAATTAAAATATTCCAAAAAATCTAATGTTCATGATATTGAAGTAAAAATGTTGAATACGCTCCATGTGTAAACTAGCCCAAAATTTATTCTTTCAGAAAATGAACCTTTTAAGTTTCCCTCACATATTACAACACAGAAGACCGCTGAAAGGTAATCCTGTATACAAAGTTGAATGTCTAGTACACATTCAACTTTGTATACATCCGAAAGCCAAAGCGGACTACTTTCTTTAAAAAGCCGAGATAGGAAAGCTTAAAAGAATATAAAGGCGAGTGAATTGGCCCAGAGGGTTGGTGAGATAGAGTAGGCGGTCAATCGAAGCACTGAGGCGACTCATTACGTGGAGCTGAGAAAAACGGGGGTAAACGCTGAGGGGATGAAGCTGTTATTGCAGTGACTGTGCGGTTTGCTTTCGACCGATTCTGTAGGGCCTCAATTTAGTAACTGCTGGTATCTGGTTTAAATACACTTTCAGATGTGTGTAGTTACAAAAAATTTGGTATAAAATTATACCTTTTCACTTTTACTGACAAAGTTATTTTATAAATTTTTCTATAATGAAAAAATGTAGTTCAATTTGTATGTCACGTACTTTGAAAAAAGAACGAAACCATGTTACATTTTTTGTTGAACTTGTTGTTACATAAACAAAGCTATGAAAAATACTTTTCAATATAAATAAATAAATATAAATAAATATGCGCCAGACAACACACCTCTTGTAATGGTCTCGAAGTAGGGATTAATATCCCTGTGTTACGAGGTACCACACAAGGTAATAAGCCAGGGGCGTCTCCCAGCACACCCAGACCCGAGACAATTCAGAAAAGATCGTTTCCTGAATTGACCCGACCGGGAATCGAACCCGGGACACTACGGAAATCGAGGCGAGAAACCGTGCTACAGCGCACTATGCCAATCGTGTAATGTAATATGTTGTGTAGACAATAATCATGTCTTTAATACAAATCATACATTCCTATGACAAGCGCTCTTATTTATGTAATTCCATTTGAATATACGAGTATTAATCCATATCTCTTTCAGTGCCAAAAATAGTAGGAAAATAGTCATGTTTCAGTTGTGGTTGAAAACGTCTTTTTTGCTTTTTTAACTTTTTATGTAAATTATCAAACAGTTCCTCTTAGGTTGAACTTAAAGTCGTTAATAAAAACGACATAGATTGATACACTCAATTAACTGCTTCGGTATTAGACTTGTAGCTATGGGGCGATTCGCGACGTTCAACGAAATCAATATTTATCAGTCGTTGTAAGGTAGCTGTTGCTTGGAACTGTTAAGTCTGAAGAAAGACCTTCACACCTTCACTTAACTTCTCAGAGGGTGTTCTACCTTTTAATTGTACAAAGGGCTTTAATCCGGCTATTTGCAATGACGCCAAGAGCTACTGTCTATCATCACGCCCGTCGTCTTCGACGGATGGCTCAATTTCTCGCTAATGAACTAACATGGTCTCATTCAGATTGGATCCTGAACTGCTTTCTTCCTACAATATTTAACAGTGGAAGGACCCACACCTCAGATGGTGGGGATAAAGGTTATAAAGATAAGACCCTCTTAAAGTCCTTCATCCCCACCATCTTTATCTCTGTCTCAATTATAAAGGGTGATCCAAATTTAACATTCTAACTTTCATTTATAAAAAAATACACTACGCGCAATCTTTTTTTGTTTTTTTTTTTTAACCTTAAGGAATATTTAGTCTTTTACATTTTTTATTAAAAATAACCAGTCAAATTTCCGCCTCTGGACATTCTGCAGTAATTTGTTCGAGGTAATTTTTGAAATTTTCTTTCCTGGTTCAGGCTATTTCTCTTCGGCTGGGTAAGTTGGAAAACTAACCTGACACATTGTGGGAGAGGATGATCCTTACGTGATACACGAGACACAATTGCGAGTCCAAAAAGTTACGTAGTTAGTGGTGCGCGTTCTCTTCTTATTTCGCACGCTCAAAGATCGCTGTCACCTCAAGCTATTAGGCGTTCAGCACGCTCGTTTGTCAGAGACGTTGGCCTATTCTAAGGGTGCTTTTCCACCAGAGATGTTCGAGGATGCGTGGCGAGGAATGTGTTTGTTAAGAACCAATAGCATCGCGAAGCTAGGTAAATGAAACAATTCTATTGGTTTTTAACACACACATTCCTCGCAAAGCATCCTCGTACATCTCTGGTGAAAACGCACCCGAATACGTTCATTCGTCTTCTTTGTTTTGTTATAAAATAAAATTGTAAAGCCCCCTTTAAACTATGCATCTCCTATATCTTCACAAATGAAAAGTCTGACGTTGCAGAGTCAAAGAGTTTTTGTGAGTGCTCTGTGGATAAGAAAGATGCTAGTTTCAACTTTCGATAAAACCTACTGAATTCGACCACTTATTCTCTACTGTGCTTTAGTCTCACGCTTCACCGACACTTTTAATGACTTATCCGCTTCTTCCGATATAAAAGAAAAGGAATTCGTTTTGTTATACAAAGTTGTCTGCAGGGATTTTTGTTTTATTACTTACTTAGGATTTTGAATTTATTTTGAGGGTTCACTTGAAACTCTGCTAGCAGAAATATTAAAAAATGTTTGGTTACTTCAGTTTTTTAGAAGTGTGTACTTGTTAGGGTGTCCATGTAAATAAAAATGAGAGGTTTTTACAAAAATATTTAACCCCAAACTTAGCTGAACTTCTGCCACGGGTGACAAAGAATTATAATTATAATAAAATAAATAAATAAAAATAATAAATATGCGCCAGACAACACACCTCTTGTCATGGTCTCAAAGGAGGGATAAATAAAGAACTTTTTTTTTTATTTGATAAATAATTTTAAGGTTTTAAGTTAAAGTTAAACTAGTAATCTTCAAAATTATTTATAAAGAAAATTTTCTTTAAGCCTTAATAATTTATGTATACCTTAAAATTTGCAATTTTACATCATAATTTTGAATATAAAGCTTAAAAATTAAATAATAAAAAAGATTTTTTCTTGTTAATAAATTTACACTTTATCGCTTAAATCTCAGCCATTTTACTTTTATTTTAATGCGAAAATGAATTTACTCAACAAATCATAAAGATATTGGAACTTTATACTTCATTTTTGGAATTTGGGCAGGAATAGTAAGAACATCTTTAAGATTGTTAATTCGAGCAGAATTAGGTAATCCAGGATCCTTAATATACCTGTATTACGAGGTACCAGACAAGGAATTAAGCCAATCTCCCAGCACACCCAGACCCGAGGCAATTTAGAAAAGATCGTTTCCTGAATTGCCCCGACCGGGAATCGAACCCGGGGCTATGCAGGATTCGAGGCGAGAAACCGTGCTACTGCGCACTACGCCAATCGTAATGTCAAATCGTCAAAAAAAAATTATTTAAACAAAAGAAACATGTATTTTGTATACAGATACAAAACTATAGAGATAAAAACTTACAGACGATTATTAATGGATCAGGGGCCGTATTACCATGTCTTAAAGCCAGTCAAGTTAATTTCCTAAACTGAGGAGAGTGGGCAATTTCGTCAGTAAACATCTGGCCTAGAGGATGCATTATTGACAGGTAACCACTGACTGGCTAAAAATTAAAGATCATATTAGGAAATAAGCGATGGTGACTATAAGCGATGGTGATACGGCCCCCGGTTTAATGTATGTTAAAAAGAACTAAACGCTATAACTATGTATTTACGACATAGACAAGTACACTAACCAGCTCTTGATACATTTAGTTGAACAAAGCCTAAGTTAGACATTTCAGCGGCCAGTTTTAACTCGCAAATAGATCAATATCAAAGCGTATGAAAAGACACCCGTCATTGAAATACGTTCAATAAAATCCAATCAAAATGAAACGGTTTTGCATTCCCCCTTTCTGTACTCGACGAATTAATAACAAGGGCAAACGAAAACAAGCATGCGTTTCCATTATGGTTTCACAAATACACCGCGTGTTGTTCTATGAAATTGGTGAAACTGGGATGGGTTACAGAATTATTCAGTTTTTCAAAAATAAATTGCTTTTTCGAAAATGCAACCCCTCCGTTTCTGTGAAATTAACCACATGGAAAACTGGGCCTGTAATTTTTTAAGTTGCTGCGATAAATTGCGTAGTTGTAAAACATTATTTTTTTACAATTTCAACAATTACTAGTTATTGTTTGAAAGAAATCACCTACGAACGGAAGGGTTTAAAATAAAGCCTGCCAATCCACTGCTGGCCGTAACGCACAGTTAAGTTAAAGGCAAGTTGAGTATTGCCATCCTATAAGACTTGACCGACTTGGTGTAATGGTTAAGAAGTTGGCTACTACACCAGAGGTCGCGGGTTCGATCCCCGCACAGTACAAACATTTGTGTGCATGAACATGTCTGTTTGTACTGGTCTGGGTGTCTCCTATGTATAATAAGTATGTAATTACAAAAGAAAAATGTATTTAAGTATGTTTATCCGTTGTCTAGTATCCCATAACACAAGCTTTAATTAGCTTACTTTGGAGCTAGATGGCGCTGTGTGGAATAATGTCCAAGGATATTTGTCCAAGGATAAAGCATAGGAATACCAAAATGATAAATAGTGGTGAGACTTCCTTGGTTTTTTCGGCAGTATTAAATAAATATCTGGGACAATTTACACCAAGATCATCTGACCCCAAACTAAGCAGAGCTTAGTAATAGTAATGGGCGCCAGAGACTGATAAATATACTTAAATATTTCTAAATACAATACCTATTTGGTAATAACACTCAGACACACAACAATCACTTATGTTCGTCACACAAATGTTTGTCATGGGTGGGGATCGAACCCACGACCTCCGGCCTGTTGGCGCTGCCATTGCGCCAACTGGCCAGTCAAAAAAAAACGAAACTAAATCAGACTCAAACTAAAAACTCATGTTTAATGGGCTATTAGATACTTCTGTACCTGAGTTATATTTAAATTTAAATATGTAAATTGCATGCTAGTTAAAGGTATTTAGTAGACTTGTTTCAAGCATAAAATGATTATACCGTTTACCTATCGCAGGGGTATTATTTAGCGCTTTCGAAGAAATGTAAATCCTGATCGATTCCACCCTATAAGCCGTTCACCTTTGTTTGTTCTATCGTGGGAATAGTGACACTATGGGGTTAACAATATCCTAAGAAATCCTTTGTTATTGGCCGGTTAAAAATTAACGATTCTTAGATTTCTTTTTATCTTTACGTGCAAATTAATTAATTGCATCTTTTGTTATGCTGTTAACCTTTGAACAAAAAAGGTAGTTGAATTTCAATCAGTCAGGCAAAATACGTAGAACACTGGTTGTTTATTGTCTCCATAAAAACGAATATGGCACAAATACACCAAGATCATCTTACCCCAAACTAAGCGAAGCTTGTACTAGGGTGTCAGAGGCTAATTAACATATTTAAATATTTTTAAATACATTCTTAAAATAATATTCATTATTTTTTTTTCTTAATAACACCTAAACACACAACAAACACAAATTTTCGTCCCACGAATGTTTGTCATACACTATATCTAACATTCAATACGTATTACATAAATGAATTTGGAAATACTGCCACTGCCATGCCTTTACATATTAGAAGTAAGTGTTTTTGACAAAATGAATATTCATAAGTTCGTACAAGCGAAGGACGTATACCAAAGAACAACTCAAAATCGTCATAGACTGGTGCTAGTGATAGTCCCAAAAACGAGAAGATTCCAAAACAATTGCTATGCTATGTGCGGCACTATATACAGGGTGTCCCAAAAAGAAGTGTCAAGCGGAAGCCCACAGAAAGAACACCCCTTGGGGTACCCGAATCACCCCCCTGTATGTTCCGCGATTATTCATAGTTTTCGAGTTATGATTTTTTTTCTGAATTTCTGAGAATTTCGAACCTAAAAGTTTGAATTTTTTATTTTTTTAAAAGTAGAAGACTTTTCAAACTTTTTCTTTGCCCAACTGAATCATCCTTAATTGTACTTTGATGCATAAAATAATCAGTTTCATAACTTTGAACAAAATGGTGAAAATGTTGGTATAAAACCAAAAATGTACGGTTGATGAATAAAGACTTAAATTTTCAACTTTAAATCAAAAATCTAAGCGGGTGACTGTATGGTTTCTTAGTAAAGCTCAAAAATGCTCCAGAATCTCAGCTTTCTTAATCATTACAAACAAGAAGTACTTAATGGGCTACTTTGGCTACAATCAGCCTTCAAAGACAGCGAGGTGGAAAATTAGCCATCAGATTAATAACTGTTTTTTGGCCATGTTATCATTCCTGAAGTTCATGAATTTGTTATCTAACCAAAAATTCTCAGAAATTCAGAAAAAAAATCATATCTCAAAAACTATGAACAATCGCGGAACATACATGGGGGTGATTCGGGTACCCCAAGGGGTGCTCTATCTGTGGGCTTCCGCTTGACACTTCTTTTTGGGACACCCTGTATAACAAAATACCAAATCGCATTAAGGAACTCCCATATATTAGTTTTAAAACATCTTTGCGTAGGTGGTTGTTGGACATGACATTTTACTCACTCAATGATTTTTGGAAATATAAAGAATTGTAAAAGTTTAATGTGGTTGATACAGGATTTTGATGTTTAGCCTGTAATTTAGTAAATAATATTTAATTTTTTATAGATAAATGAATGAATACTATTTAAATAATAAATGCTATCGATTTAGTTATCAGATGCGTATGAGCTGAGCACTGATTAATCTACTGTTAATTATTTTTAAATTATTATTATTTCCATGCTATACAATTGTAGTTAGGTAGGCTAATGCACTTCTCATCATTTATATCGCATATTTCATGTACTGTACTTAATGGCAAATAAAATATTTGTATTTGTATTTATTTGAAAAACATCTATCGACGTTTTCAACCTTTCAAGACGTATAAAGAGTTAAGTAAAACTTGCAAGCGCTGCTGAGTTTTAAGTGACGTTTCGGAATCCTTCAGTGCGTGCTTATATATATTTTTGGCTTTGTTAATAGGTTGAACATTGAATCAGTAATTCAGTATTTAGAATCTTACCTACCTAGCCAGTTAAATTACAAATTATTCAATGTTTTAAACGTGCA
This sequence comes from Udea olivalis, assembly GCA_947369235.1. Lineage (NCBI taxonomy): Eukaryota > Metazoa > Arthropoda > Insecta > Lepidoptera > Crambidae > Udea > Udea olivalis. The sequence continues at coordinate 8,710,438 of OX376341.1, read as the reverse complement.
GTTAGCTGATGTGATTTCAAGTATAATTACTATTATTTAATCGGTATGCAAATAACTTCATTGCCTTTAACTATATGCCGACTAATAATACCCATAAAAGTTAACTGGGGTTGCGTGACACTTACATTTTTGCCTTTTCGTGCACAATAAGGTGTTATTATGTTAAGTCAAATCTTTTGACACGTCCTTTTCTTTGGTAACTGCAGTGGAGTTATAGCTAAATTCATTTCTTCCGTCTTTAATTTAATTTGAAAATTATAACTTTTCGCGTACACAAATGTAGAAAAACTTTGCCGTCACTTAACTGATAAATTTTTCTCATAGATTTTGTCTCTTTACAAAAATATGGTTCATTCTTGATGTATTGAAGTTAAAGTTTGTAAACTACTACTGTTGTAAACAAAAAATAAGATAGAACTCTGGTAAACTGAGAATAAATCATTCTTTATAATTCTTAGTTTATTATTATTTTTAATATTACTAATTTATCTAGGAGTTTTTTTTAATTTTCTCTGTTTGATTAAATTTTATTATTTTGTGACTAAGTTTAAAATCTAGAACAATAATATGTTCAGAAATAGCTATATTTTGATTAAATTAAAAAAAAAACATTGCTTTTAAAAAAAAATTCTGACTGATATTCCAATACGGCTTTTTTCACTCTAGAACGTTCTATTTGTGTGTTATATTCAGGTTATTTTATACTTAAATACATATGAGCCTATATAATTGATCATATATGACAATCATAGGGTAGCTCACATTAGTAGAGGATCAGCTGTACAAGGCCATTACTGAGTAGTCCAAAAAAATTCAATTTCTAAAAATAAAAAAATTAGCATGAACAAACAAAAAATATTCCCGCTTTGCATTATCTGCTAGCAACAAGCAAAACATCGCGAAACGCAACAATTTGCATTACACTTGCCAAGAAAGGCGGGGCAAGGGCTTGTCATTAATAATAGAGCGCAAGTTGGAGGGCGGGCCGCCCTGCGGGGTCAACAACCCTTGCTAAGCAGGCAGACTAGTTTCATTTTCTGCTACAATGACTAGTGCATATTTATGTTCCCTTTCATCAGCGCGAGAAGTTTGTTCTAACACGAACCCGTTTGTTTTCAAATGGATTGTTAACAATTTGTTACGTGGAGTGACAGAGCAGGGTTAAGGTGCTGGGTTGCTTGTTTTTTAACCATTGACATGTTATTTGATGAAACCATTTGCATAACTTTAAAACTAATGGGTTTTTGTGGTCGAAACGACGAGCTTAAAAGGGTACACTAATTTATCGTTTATTTTGTTTTAGCTGCAAAAACCAGTACGTAAATTTACATTTTCGTTCGCATAGAAAAATGTATTGGGATTTGTCATCATCAAAAAAAGTTCCTAACTTCATAATTTTTTTTTGCCGGGTGGCTTCAGACGGTTCAGTTAACTCACAAATCTTCCGTTGCGAATTTGAAATAACCGAGTCGAACAACTCTTTTTTACACTGCTCTTATAAGATATTATACCTATTTTGGAAGTTATTTATGATAAGATTCACTAAGTACCTACCTACCTAAAACAGTTTTGCATAATGTACAATTTCAGCGGCCTTATTAAAAACACGACTCGGCACCCTTCGAGAATTGCAGACCAGCTCTTTCTCTAGTCCTTTCGAAGAAGGAATTAGTGATAGCCAGCCATAACTCATTGCGGGCCTGTTGCCGCAACCAGCCATGTCCAGATGCCGTGAAATTGCCCGCACATATTTTAGAATAACCTCCGTCTACGCCTCATCTCTGGGAACTCAATTACTCTCCCATTTGCCACATTATTCTTCGGAAGAATGCTTTTTTAAATTCACGCTCAACTTTTCTTTTAACTCTGTATAAATATCTAATGGATATCGCGCTTGGTTAAATTAAAAACACTTACTTAATTTACAAATAGTTAATTAAATTAAACGAAGTATGTTTCTTTCTCTACTGAACTCTCTTTAATTTATCTAATTGTTTGTTGTATTTTTGTATGTATTGAGTAAAAATAGAATTTCTTGTATCTTTATAAATACTGTTCAATCTCGCTGGTTTTTATAATAATCGAATAAATATTTTCACAACTACTTTAATGTAAAAATACTTCGTTCGAACTATGAAATTCTGCCTGACCGCCTAGGGTTGCTACTATATTCGCTCTGAATTATAAAATGTAGTTAGTAGGTTATATCTACATAACAGAACCCACCAAAAACAAAATCCATCGTGTGAAAAAAATACCTGCGACAGTGCGACTGGCCGGTTCTTTCAGACCGGGATCGGCTGTAAACTCACTAAGTCTGTGTGCGTGATCAAAATGGCGGGTTTGTTAAAAGCAGACCATTTGTTTAGGGCGCCGCGCCGCATTCGTAATTTGTGCCACAACATTCCACTTTCTACAATCACGCAGTTCCTACGCTCTCGTTAATCCTTTCATACACACTTCCCGTCGGCACTTTTAAATAACGCCAATTATTTTTCAGTTTTAATTAGGTAACTGTTATAAAGTCTGCAACAGCATTAAATAGAATCGAGACAAGCTGTGCTTGCTCACGTCACGTATGCAATTTTAATCACACAAGTTGAATGTTTTCTTTTGTTCGATCAATTAAGCACTACCGATTTTATATATAGAAATTTTTATGCTTAAATATTGTGTGAAAATGTCTATTGATATTATTATTATATTATTATTGATTTAATTTTGCTTTCCTGATGAGGATCTTGTTGGGAGGATCACTAAAACGCTGGTAGTTAACTCACAGATTGTTTATTGTATTAAGAACACTGATTTACACTGGTTTATTGTCTCTAAACATTAAATATAATTATTTTGCACAGAGGTGGTTTGACGCGTGGAATGATTTGACACAAAGAGGACGACACTAGCGCCGTCTATAGATATTAACAGTACCTATTTAGTTTGAATACTAAACATACTTGCCCCCTCAACAATGCAGGAAGTGCTTAGTTTTTAAAATTTAAGATGTAAATCAATTTACACAAAAAACAGTTGTTAACTACTTAAATGAGAGGTAAGTCTGTCTAATATTATTTACTAGTATGCATGTACATAACACAATTTTGATTAATATATAGCTTATTTAAACAATATTATGGTAAGTAGGAAAAACCAATTTTATAAAATTTTCTAAATTGTGTGGTTACAGTTAATATGAGCTTACATTGTATGTACCTATAATCTATACTTATAATAATGACACAGCAACTTAAGTTTAACAATAAATGCTTTTAAACATTTTTCAAGTTTTATTTAGAAGTTTTATTCAAGAGATTCTTGAGTAGGCAACAAAATTAGTTTATGTATAGGCCTTGTGAAATCACCTTTTGATGTACGAATACATACAGATCGAATAAGTCCATCTGACTTATTAATATTTGTAGAAATTACTTTTTTGACTTCATTTCTGCCATTAATTACCCAGTAATTTAGTCTAAGGTGATAGAGAGTATTTTGTATGCCAGAATGAAGTAACTTCAAATGGAAATGTTTTATGATCAGTGATGTTATGTAATCTTTAGCAGGTAACACTACAGGGTGTGCTTGATTGTATGGTATGTCGGAGTGTTGAATGCGACCTCCTATTCTTATGATATTTTGGTCATCAATAAATGGATTAAATTTTCGCAAAGGACTAGATTTGAAAGTAAATAGGTTTTGTTTGATCTTATCTGATGACTGAAGCTCTGTAATTTCTTTATAAAATGCTTTGTTTTGAACAGTCTGAATAACAAAATTAGCAGCTTTGTTTAATTCTAAAACAGATAAATGAGATTGCATCTTGCACAACTTATTTTTTATTTTCTTAATAAATCTGAAAAGATATGCTGTTACTCTAACAATTTTTGTATAATTTGAGATATTGCAAAAGAGATCATAGAAATAGGTATAATTGATAGATGTCTGTGAAATAGGCTCTGTTGTGCTTGTGAGAGATGAATCATGGTTTGTCTGGAGCACTTTATTTTCATGTACTGTAAAGTTTACAGTTTTTAGCTCAAAAATAGGCCATGAAGATTCTTCTTCAACTATCCAGGAAGGGCCCTGCCACCATACAATACTACTGGGCAAGTCTTTGGGCATAATTCCTCGTGTTATTAAGTCTGCTGGGTTTTGTTTAGTATTAATGTAACGCCAATTGTCAGCAGACGTTGTGTCAACAATTTTACTCAGTCTGTGTGAAACATATGTGTCAAGTTTGTGTTTGAAAGGTGATTTGATCCAGTTGAGAACAATAGATGAATCTATGAACAGTATGACTTGATTAATATGAACTCTATTTTGAGTTGCATCAGTAAATTTATTATAAATTTCTGAAAGTAATGTAGCTCCACATAACTCAAGTCGTGGAATAGATTGCTGTTTTTTTATAGGTGCAACTTTAGACTTAGCCATAACCAAATTGCAAGTAGGTTTTTTGTTGGGATACTCTGCTTTTAAATATAGACAAGTTCCATAAGCTTTCTTTGATGCATCACAGAAGCCAATTAATATAATGGAACTTGGTATATCTGTAAAGTACCATCTTGGAATTTCTATTGATCTCAGATAATTAAATTCATCAATAAACTTTTTCCAAAGTTTATGTAATTTATCAGGGATGAGTGAGTCCCATTCTATGCCTTCCTTCCAAATATCTTGCATAAGAATTTTTGCAATTATTACTGTAGGCGCTAGGATACCTAACGGATCAAATATTTGTGCTATTTGTGATAGTATGTTTCTTTTTGTAGGCAAACTCTCTTGAAGGTTTGGAGTATGAATTTGTAATGTGTCATGTGATGGTGACCAGTTTAGACCTAGCGTTTTGACTATGTCTGACTTTGTGAAGTCGTATACATTGTTTTGTAGGTTACAGTGAGCTTGTGAAGTTGATGTTGATTGATTGTCTGTCATGTCTGTCATACATTTTGAAACAGATTCTAATATTTCTGGACAGTTACTTGACCACTTATGTAAGTGAAAACCAGCTTTGCTGAGCAGGTCTTGTAATTGAGAACAAACTTGTAAACATGATGTTATATTATTTTCCGAGCGAATAAAATCATCCATATAACTACTATATTTTATACAATCAAAGGCTAAGTTATGACTTGTTTTGAATCTTTCAGCTAAATGTAATAAAGTACGACATGCTAAATAGGGTGCACTTTTTGTGCCATAAGTGACAGTTGCAAGTTCTATGCATTGTACTGACTGAGATTTTGATTCTCTCCATAGTATTCTTTGAAGCTGTCTTTGATCAGCATTGACATATATACATCTGAACATTTTTATAATATCGCAAGAAAAGGCATATCTAAATAATCTGAAACATAGAATAATCTCTAAGAGATCATTATAAATATTAGGACCTTCATAGAGAATGTCATTTAAGGAAATACCAGTGGAAGACTTTGAACTAGCATTGAAAACCACTCTCAGCTTAGTAGTTTTACTTTCAGGCCGTATGACAGGTAAATGTGGTAAATATAGTGTGTTTCTGTCAGTAGGTGAGAAGTCTTTTACATAATAAGCATGACCTAACTGAATATATTCATCAATAAATCCTTTATACAAGGAAAATAAAGTACTATCTTTCTGAAATTTTGACTCTAATTGTAGTAAGCAACGGTAAGCTGCTTTGAAAGAATTACCTAGATCTTCTAATTTATTATTTTGTAGTGGTAGGTTGACTATATAACTGCCATTGCTGTCAATTTTAGTTGTAGTTTGGTATAAATCCTCGCAGAATTTATCTTGTGGGCGCTCGAGCTTTCTGGTACCAATTTCCTCCTGCTCCCAAAAGGACTGAAGCAGTTGGTCTGTTGATTTGGAGAACATGCTTATGTGCAATGCAACCATATTATTTGATGTGTTACATGTGTATGAGCCAGAAACAATCCATCCGAAAACAGTATTTATCAAAAAAGGTAAGTTAGGGCCTAGCTGTATGCGACCTGTCCCTAATAGTGAATAGAAAAGCTCTGCTCCTATGAGTAAATCAATTGAGCTCGGTTTGAAAAAAGAAGGGTCAGCTAATTTGCAGGCTTGTGCATGTGGAATGTTCCAAGCATGTATAGGTATGTAAGCGTGAGGCAGTGGTAAAGTAATGTTGTCCATGACCAGTAGCGTAATGTTTGATTGAAAATCATTGTAGCGTGAAGCTATGTTAGTGTTGATGCTAGACTGTAATGTACTATTTGTTTTACCAACGCCATGTATGTTCCAGACATTGTTTGTCAATTGGAGATTCAAGGACTCTGCAATTTTACGTGAGATTAGGCTGACTTCACTGCCAGAGTCGAGTAAAGCTCGTGCATTAGTCCATTTTCCTTGTCCATTTTGTAATTTAACAATGGCTGTTGATAGCAAAATTTGCTGTTTCTTGACATTTGATAAATGTACAGCAGAATGTGTGCTGTGTTCAGCTTGTAATGGAGATAGCGTGCTGTGTTCAGCTTGTAATGGAGATAGAGTGCTGTGTTCAGCTTGTGTGGTAGCTTGCAGTGGTATGTCAAGCGTACGTTGTTGTGTTATAGTAGAATTCAATGGTGCAATAGCTGTAGGTTGCGACACACACACTGAATTTGAACTAACCTGATGATTAGTAGTGGCTTCCATATGTAGACTTGTATGATGTTTACGCTTGCATTGAAAACACACTTGCTTAGAGCATCTGTGGTTCTCATAGTATGGCTGTAAACAGTTAAAACATAGTGTCTTGGCTTTGACAAATGCATGACGTTGCATAACATTCATCTGTAAATAATTAGGACATTTATGTAATTTATGATTTTGTTTACACAACATGCAACAGTCGGATTCACTTGAGTTTACATTTGATACATGAGAAGTTTTTACATAGTTACTTTTGTCATGAATTTTATCATTTAATAACTCAAAGGCTGTTCGTCTCAGATTTAAAAAGTCTAAGAGCTCTGACAATTTTGCAATGGAATTATCTTTCCTATTTATTTCCCAAGCTGCTCTTAATGAGTTATCTAATTTTTGGGTGATTAAAAAGACTAATATTACATCCCAACTGTCAACTTCTATCTGAATGGCTTTGAGTGAATCTAAACTTTGTTGTAAAGTTACTAAAAAATCTTTCAAGTTGAATTTAGATATGACACCATAGTTAATAAATGCTTTTAAATGAAAGTTAACAATAAGTGATTGATTTTCGTACCTTTTGGAAAGTATGTTTAATGCCTTACTGTAATTTTCCTCGGTAATTAGTAAGGACGATATGAGCATCGCTGCTTCCCCACTGAGGGCAGATTTGAGATACTGAAGTTTGTTCACCGTCGGCAAATCCGCTTCATCAACAGACGCGTAAAAGATGTTTTTGAATGCAGTCCATTCCTTCAAGTCACCGTTGAATTTGGGCAATTCCAATTGCGGTAATTTAACTTGTGGTTTCTTCATGGAACAGTCGTGAGATGTAGTAGAGTGAAATTGCTTACGACTGTTAACCTGAAAAGCTGAAAAGAAAGACTCAATCTTCGATTTTACGGCATAATACCGGTCTTCTGTAAATTGGCGGTCTTGTTCGTTAGCGATCTCCTGTTCTTCGCTGCTATCACACATCTCGATTCTCATTTGAACGTCGTCATATTTGGGCATAATGGTTTCTAATTCTTGAAGTCTCACTTTTAATTCAGATATGTTATTGTATTCGCTGTCGTAGTTGTTCACGAAGTTTACAATTCTTGTTATTTTGCCTTTTAGGCTAGCACGTTGCTGCTTCAGGGCGTCTATATCATCCATGGTTATCCCAGTAATGGATGAATGATTTACTGAAAAAAATGTATCTGGAATGAAGATATTAATGGCTTGTGGCTGGGGCCACTATATTTTTGACTTTTTTTTGACTTTTTTACTAAAAGCTTTGCTCTGTGGAGCTATAGTGTGTTGTTGCGTTGTGACGCGAAAAAAGGGAAAAAAGATGGTTGACAGACAACTGTAGTTTTGTCGGTTGTTGGTTGGCTGTTGCCGTAGTTAGTAGTCGAGTCGAAGTAGTTGTTGCCTTGATTGGCTTGTCCTTGTGAGGAAGTTGAAGCTAGTGGCTTGCTATTGGTTGTTTCGTAGTTGTCGGTAAAGCAGTATGTAGCGGACACGCTTGATGGCGCTGTAGTACTATGGCCATCAGTGTACTGCTTTGCCGACTGTGGCCGGCTGCTGCAATCACAAGATGGCGCTGATTCTATTGTTGTAGCCTGATTGTGAAGTCCTTCTTCCCGCCGCGCGCGCAAAATGACTGCAGCATAATGTCTTCCGTCCCTGTCTTACACTTCACAAAATGGCTACTTTAGGCTTCTGAAGGACCATGTTTAATTTTGCTTTCCTGATGAGGATCTTGTTGGGAGGATCACTAAAACGCTGGTAGTTAACTCACAGATTGTTTATTGTATTAAGAACACTGATTTACACTGGTTTATTGTCTCTAAACATTAAATATAATTATTTTGCACAGAGGTGGTTTGACGCGTGGAATGATTTGACACAAAGAGGACGACACTAGCGCCGTCTATAGATATTAACAGTACCTATTTAGTTTGAATACTAAACAACAGACATTTGTTAGGTCTGGGTGTTAGTATTATTTTTGTTTGTTCTAGTCTCCACTGATAAAAGAAAATTTTACTCAACAAAAGCGTTTTGTAAGTTATGTTTTCTCAACAGAAAAAAACCTTAATTTACAGTGAATCAAAAAGTTCTGAAGCACTTACCTAAAATAATATGTACATTGGTATCAACTCGTCGAAGAGCGGTCGGATCCCGTCCTTGTAATCCGATTATTCCCACCGCAACTGACAAAATTAATCTAAAAAGCATTACAGTTGACACGTAAAACGCATTAAACGGTGTATATCTTACCCTTCTAGTAAACAGACACGGATACAAATGCGCAAAACGTTTGTAATAATAATTTGGCTAAAATCTTGCAATCATTAATTCATTTGGATCGTGTTATAGGTGTTTGAATGTGCTCTCTGAAATAAATATAACATTAATAAGGTAATACCTGGGGCATAATAATAACGCTTCAAAGTACAGAAGCGCGATATTTTATTTGTGAGAATATACTTTTGAAATCAACCGAATATGGCTCAATAGATTCATTTCTTTCATACTATGAAGCCCTACTTAAGCCTTTTATAAATTCGACTTTCGCAAATGACGATAATTTGCAGTTACGTGGGATCTTTTGGTCAACCAAGCGATATAATATGTGGAAACTGTGACGGTTATATCCCTATGTAAATGAAACATAACACTTTTCATTACTTCCGCATTATTATCAAGTAAGGTTCGTTCAATAACCAAACTGAACCAAACCGTTGATAGAATATTCGTTGTTTTTTTAAAATAAAACGATTTGGTGTGAATCGACGCAGCTCAATTAAAACAAAAGATACTCTTCAAAGCGAATACCGATTATCATCATTATTATCAAGGAAAATAAAGACAGCCAAGAAGTAGACAAGTACTAGTATTTGCTCGTTGAAGTTAAAAGATAGGATTTGAGTCTATTATCTGGATTTTTCATCCCTAATCCATGAGTCCGGAGATACAAACAACAAAAGTGCTATTGTGTCATCACCAGGGAAAAGATATAAGATTTGCTAAACTATTCACGATTCAGGTCTATCTCACAATACTTACGCCTAAATCCATTCTGATTCCATTGTGGTCCGATTCAAAGAGTTCCAAATTGAATAAAAATCTATTTGTTGGCTAACGTTTGTGGAAATGCCTCAGAATTTTAGTAATATATTTTAAATAGGTATTTGGGACTCGTCAGTTTCAATGTTCTGTTTATTTTATAATTACTCACTCACCCAATCTTTCATGTTCATTATTCTCAGCTTCATTAAGGTGCTTTAATTTAACTTATGAAGCAAAGACTTTCTGTTTACCGTAGAATCTGTAAACGTTTAAAAAGAATAAAAATGAAACAGTCCTTTTGATATGGTATGATACGAGTACGCACGAGGGTGTTCCCGCGAAATAAGTTGCAGACGAAAGCCAGTGCCTAATTATATTTAAATAATTCATCTACCACTTCATTTGAAAATGATCTGTGAATTGCGTTAATGGTAATATAAAATAACAAACATTAATCTTTCTACAACATTCCAAAGTTTTATCCGGTAACGTTATTTTAAATAGTGCATTAATCTATATACGGTACTAAATTGTACATTTATCCAGGTAGGGAATATGTTGCGTGCATTTTTGGAGGGTTCTCGTGATTAGGGTGCATTACCCTCTATTATTTTTCAATTAAGTGCTATTAGCCTGATAGCCTCCCGTGTAAATGTTGCGTTACCTGTCACTCTCTTGGATTTTAATTCAATAAGACCTGTCAGTTTACTAAAAAATAACAGTCATTTTCGGGAATGTTTTGAGCCAATTTGGGAAATGCATTTTTCTCATTAGTATAAGTTTATTCTGAACGATCGCGCCGCGTTGTTCTTTGTTTAATTGGTCACCTATTTACACATTAAACATAAGAAACTTTGAATTTAATATTCTTAAAAAAGCAATGTTTTATCAGAATAATACTGATTACGATTTTCTTTGTGTAGGTATGTCTGTTTGTTTGTTCCTGAAAAGGACTGGACGGACTTAATTATTATAATATTGTTTTTCAGCTTCGAGTAATGCCAGGATGTCTACCATGAGCTTCTGTCATATAAACATAGATAATTGGCTTCAGAAATTCGGGTCCGTATTACCATCTCTTACAGTTTCAAGTTCATTTCCTAAACGAGGGTGGCGAGCAATTTCGTCAGTAAATATCTGGCCTAGAGGATGCATTATTGACAGGTAACCGCTGACTGGCTGAAAATGAAAGATCATATTAGGAAATCGCTCGCTACGCTCAGTTTAGCAAATTAACTTGACTGGCTATAAGAGACGGCCCTTGTATGCCGTTTTGGGTTCCATTTTATAATCACTAGGGGGTGCTGTACCGAAACCCCATACAAAATCGTCATCGCAGTCAACGCGGACGCTAGCGGCTGTCATTGGTCTAAACTCATGGTAGACATTGGCACGTGCCTTAACAGCTTTATAAAAAAAGAGTAATTATTTAAAATTAGACCTTCTTTCAAAAGCACTTAAAGTAGCTTCCACCTACTCGCCTAATGCCCGATGTACTCAAAAATTCGATGGGAACTCATGGGGTCTATCTGACTCATTAGATGAAGAGAACTTGCAAGAACTGACGGTGGATCAGATAGCAAGATTCTGCAGAGCCACGGGAATATTCAACGGGACGCCGTGAAAATGGGACAACATAAAGACCCGGGGAAATGGGTGAAATGGTCCACCACAAACGGGCCGATCACCCGGCCCACTGCCAGCGTCCCCAGTTGAAAATAATAATAATAATAATAAGTACTTAAAGTAAATAATATAATACTAATTACAAAGGAATGTTCAAACAACTTTATTTCCAGGCAATGTAAGAAAGCAAAAACGGAATGTTTCATGCTGTTTGAAATTTTTCAAGGTAAATGTCAAGACGCGGGAAAACCGTGGCCGCGCCGACATTGATATATAGCCGCGATCTACCCGACGCGATTATGACCATAATTATTATAAGCGCATGTAAATGAGGTATTGATCGTGTGAAAATGTATGCACTAAAATGTAGCTTATTTCATGCAAACTTTTTCTAGAAAGACGATTTAGGAGTCTGCAGTCATAGGCTTTGAAAAATATTTGAAATGAATCTTTGTGTAGATATTTTAAATGCTTAGACGATTACACTAAGAGTATAATAAACTTAGGCTGTATTTGATGATGAATTAACTAAAAAATTACAACTTAATGATGTTAAAAAAATTATATAGTAATGGCTGGCGACATGTCAGCAAAGAGCTTTGTGGCAATCTGGTGGTCATAATTATTTACGTGTTAAACTGTTTCTTAAATAAATATTTTATTTGGAAATTGGAATGAAAATAGTGTATGGTAAAAAGATATAGATCAAGATCAATTTTAGTATTTCGAAATACTAACACCCGTACATGGAACAAATAAACTGTTTGTCATTGGTGAGAATCCAACCAACCACCATCGCGCTCTAAACAGCATCTTCACCATTGCGCCAACCAGTCATACTGCAGTTTGCTTTGGATAACCTTCGTTCATATGCCATCATATTATGGTTAATAGCTTCGTTCAAAATGAATTTCTAGCGTACTGAAGCCTCTATTGAGAAAAAACAGAGATCCTAGCCAAAACTGCACAATAACGTTTTCTTTCATCATTTTTCCGAAAAGATTTGCTGTTGATAATAACAAAGTGGAAAATACCAAAAACGTGATTTTTCGGTCTAAAACACGTTCCGGAGAGCGAATTGGTCGCGCAATACCAGCTGCCCGTTTCGCATCATCTGCCGCCTCCCGGCCACTTGCCGACCACTATTGAAAATGTAATAAAAGTAGCCGCAGTTGCGACTTGCTACGACCGCTCCTTGTAACCAATTTAGCCACGTTTTTGTTTTAACTGGGTTCAGCGACCGGAAGAGGGTTGAAAAATACCATTCCTTAACCTGTCCGACAATTTTACTTGCAGTCGTCCAAATGAAAATCGTTTCCCTAATAGTTAGTCGTGTCGTGTGCTAGACGTTGAAACAAAAGCAAGTGGCTTATAGCGAATTCAGTTTCTGTAAAACCTAATTGTTAGACGGAGGTGTTGTTTTGTAAGTATTAGCGTGATTCTGTATTGTCCGACCTTAAATTGCCCTGCTGACGCAATGTGTAAATCCTGACAATGGCTTCTTCCTTCCTTGTCTACCAATTTTTATATGGATGATGGACCATGCATAATTACAGTTCAACTCGAACTAGTTACAATTTATTAATAACATATCCTACGAGTTATAATGCAGACTCCAATATATTATTGGACATAACTATTAATTTCAGCAACTTACTTTTGATTTTGATTTCAAAAATTTAAATATTTTTTTATCAGACCTAAAATGATAATACAAGTAGGTATTAATTGCGTAAAATTAGTTAAATGCAACTTTTGAAATGTAAACCGCTATCTCTCTGGCTTTCTATTGAAACGAGAAAGGCTTTTTTGCAAATCCACCAATGGAACTCGTAGAAGCAAAAAAATCTTTCTGAAAATCGTACTTGCGATAGTGTGTAATATCCAGCCGTTCCACAACTCGTACGTTTTGGCCGAGTAGAAATAATTTCGAGGCGGTTTATTACGTTTGCAATAAATAGCTTCAGCGCTAGATTTGATTGCTGCTGTTCTGTCTCAAGCCGATTGATTTCTTAATTCAATTTCGAAAATTTCGATGTACAAAATGAAAGTTTACAGGTAACAAAGTTACAGAAGAATATTATTTTTATGAAGAAAACAGTCTAAATTAAAATAGATTTCTTACTGACTTCTAAATCATTTTATGAAAACTTTTTTATAAATAAAAGTTTACTGTTGGTTCTAGGTATCGAGTCGGATATGAAACCGTGACCTTCCGCAAACTGGTGGACTCCTTTTCCAACCTTACTGAGTAATAAGTAAAGAAAATTACAATCCCCAAAAAACACGACTTTCTTGTTCAAAACACTCATAACTTTAGAAATTTTCAGATAACTCTGCAATTTATACCTTAAAATAATTTGTAATAAATGAGCAACTTTTTAAATACTTGGACAACTTTCAGTAGTAAATTTTTTTTCACGACATCTGCTTGGACATAAAGTCATTTTTTTAACTAATATGTTTTTTTGCAAAATTTTTACTTTTTCAGTTGAAATGGGTTTTCTACTAGTTAAAGTAAGAAAAATTACCGTCTAACCTTTTGGCAAAATAACAAGCCAAAAATAAAATTTGATACATTTTTTAAAATAATTATTTTGTATGGACTTAGGCGATTTTCTGAAAAATCTAAAATTGATCATAACTTTTTAACGGTAAGAAATCGGACAAATATTAATAGAGTTAAAAAGATCAGGAATAACCCCAGCTATGCGCAATTTTGATTTTATCCTTACTTCCAGGGACACCCTGTGTAGTAAACTATGGTCAAAATGTAGGCAATTGCCAAAACAGCCTGAGAAAGGTTACTTCATTTAGCTTTCCGTCACTAAGTGGTGGTAAACTACTAGGAGTGAAAAATAAAAATTAAGACCATATTTTCCGACTACTCAGAACATTTTACCGAGGCCATATCATAAGCCAAGGTCATATAGGTCCAACGCGTCTCGTCTAACAAACCCGAACTATTTGCCTGATATTTATATTAAAATTAATAACGCTAACTCCAGCCGGAGTCAGGCAAATTTTTGCATAACTGAAATGGAAAACTGGAAACTATTTTCATAACCTGACACCCGCCCTTTGGTTACACTTGTCGCCGGTCAGAGCCACCCTTCCTGCGAGGTTCTAATTTGAATATTTGCAGCTACACACGCTTCGTTATCGTCACAGAGGATCACGGCTCTTTATACTGTAACAGGTAAATAATGACGTGGGATTTTAAACCTTATGAGAATTTCGCGTTTTCTGCGGTTGAGGTTCGCTAGGAAACGGAATATTAGCATTTGTCATGTTTCTTGTACGTGCGGTTGTAAATGCAAATAGTTGGTTATTATAAATTGTTTCGTCGTCTAACTCAAATGAAAACCTTGAAATTTTTAAATCGTCGTTAATTAGGAAAGTAAAAGAGAAGTAAAAAATTAAAAAAACATTCATTCACTCAAGCTTTTACAAAGAAGCACATATGAAATCACGCGTTAGCACGCGTAGGTACCTACTACACCGTTAAAAAACCCTAGAAACCCGGATTGTGAATGAGCTAACACAAATAAATAGGCGCCAGACAACACACCACTTGTCATGGTCTCGAAGTAAGGATAAATATCCTTGTGTTACGAGGTACCAGACAGGGAATTAAGCCAGGGGCGTCTCCCAGCACATCCAGACCCGAGCCAATTTAGAAATGATCGTTTCCTGAATTGACCCGACCTTGATTCGAACCCGGGACACTATGAAAGCTAAGGCGCGAAACCGTGCTACAGCGCACTACGCCAATCTGCCGACTAGACTTGTGGTTAGGCATTGCTCTGAATATCAGGCACCTCTACTATTCAACAAACTACCTAGTGAATTAATAGTATATTCTATATCGAGTGACTAAACGAAACCATAATATACCAGAGGTGGTTTGACTCCCGAGCGTGCGAGGGTATATTATGGTTTTGTTTAATATCGAGGTACAAACTGTAGGTACTTTTCACTTTGAGAACGAGAAAAATAGTCCATTTAGTACAAAAACATTTAATAAATATTACCTAATAAAATAAAAATCACAAATGTTTCTTATTCCTCCAGTCCACAACTTTCGTAAGTTTTTAGGTAAATCTCCTGCGATTTTGGCGGCAAAAGATTATCTATTATGTCTTTTGCTCTTGGGGTTAATACATTTATTTAAAACCGAACAAATTTACACTCGACAAAAATTTACGTGGTCAGTTTTTTTTTCTTCTAAACCAGTCACAGATTAACAATTTAAAACACATGGCGCCACCTTCTTTGCGGACAAACCATGGAACTAAAACTCTCAACATTTTCGCAATGAAGATGGTCCGTCCACACTCCACAAATAATTGCATATTTACTGGCTGTTTGAGTTTGTTAATGTCACATGAAGGAAAATAAAAAACTGATTACTTTTTACTCCTTAAGGGCTAAAGTGGTCACTTTAATCCCGCTTCGTAGTACTTTTAGAGCATGAGAAGTGAAAAAGGTTTGCTAAACCATAGTAGTTTCAGAACAAAATTGAGGTATTTTTTATTGAACAACTGCTTTTACTCAGTAGAGGAGTTTGTTGAAAGAAATCGATCCTTATTTCTGCAGACTAATTTGTAATTTATTAATTTGTTAATTTTGATCCTAATATTATTTTGTTTTTGCACGTGTTTTTTTTTTACTTTTATTCAATCGTTTTTATTTTATGTTATTTTTTTTTGTAAGAATTTTGACATTTGTATTTAATTGTTTATTGTATTTTTGTTTTATTAGATAATATTATTGTAAAATTCATGTATTTTGTTTATGAATAAATGAATTGAATTTAATGATATCCGCTAGCTTCCGCGTTTACCGCCTTGACGTTTTTTTTTAAATTTTGTCACAGCGCCCCTGGTGATTATAAATGGAACATAAACTGGCATACTTTCTGAAGTCAACTATAGTCGTTTACGTGACAGAACCTCATTTATTTATTTATTTAGGTATACCAACAGTAATACATACATTACATTTTCACTAAAAGGTAGTTGGAATCATTTTTTGTATGATCACCAATAACAGGTATCACACAACATGGTACAAAAACTATTAGACTCAAAATTAACCAATGAACTTTTGGGATATTAAACTATATAATAATTATTTTCTTATTTCTATTTCTCATGGTAGAAATTCGGAAGTTTTACGGTAAAACCATGATTAAGGCAACACTCAACTTTCCTTTGGGGTAGTATCCTGCCTCATTGCGAATATTATAATACTAGACAAGTTAAATAATGTACCTTGCATGGAATATTCATAGGCTGCGGTAAACGCTTGCCATTTCATGGCTCGTATGCTTCTTTGCCACTAACGTGCAAAAACAAAACATTTCAGTTAATTGCACAGTCTAATCACAACTAGGTTATATCATAACGGTTATTTAAAATATTCCTCATTTGCAGTTATTTTTAACTCTTGGAAAATTTATATGACACGATTAGTCTCTTAGGACTGAATGCACTCGTTCGAATCGATATGAATATTTCAGTTGGAGTATAGAAGCTTGGCTCGTTTCGTCCGCATTCAATGAGGCATCGCGATTCAGCCCGAAGTATTTCATATTGCAATCTCTTTCAGTCAGCAGACAATGCGAAACGCGAGGGAACGCATCACTCAACGTCACAGCTAGACGCGTATTTTTGCATCCTCACAATACTTAGAGGGGAATAATTTCTATTGTCAGTAAACACACGCTAACGCTTTGAGCGATGCCTCACTCGCTTTTGTCTATATTTTTTTCGCTCCGGAATTCACCAATAAGCCAACGGATACGCTGAAAAATAGACCTTTAAGTAACGCAAAATTTATACGGTTTAGTCAAGACTGTGGTACATTTATTTAATAGGAATCATTAATCAAGTATAGGAAGCGTAGCAGAAATAAAATATGGCAATTCGTAGTCCGTGGAGGCGTGCTGTCAGGAGATGATGTATTTGAACGTTTTCATGGGAAGCAGTGAGCGCTTTGTCAACGTCCGCCAGTAAAGGTCATCGCTCATGGTAAATGGGAGCCCACTAAGATGTTCCATTTAGAACTTTTTTCAGGTCTTTTCAGCAGACTTAGAAAGTATGCATGTAACGGAATCATTTGGAGTCCTGTAATTTGTAAACATTTATGAAAAGTTGTACCTAAATATTGGATTAGAGCTATGAAATCCCCCAAAATGCGGGTTTTTTTACACTACTTTAACACAGGACAGCTTAAGCTGAACTTTCATTCCTGGATGGGTCGTTATCAATTAAAAACTGTTTTACAGTAGACTAACATAACTTAAAAACTACGTAACGGTTTGTGTAGCAACCATTGAATGGGGCTAAAGCAAGTTGCCAACATTAGGAATTAATATTTTTTTAGTTATGTCCAAACAAATTACTTCAAATTAATATCTCATGTTGTACATACATTATGTGCGAACAGTACGCTATATTTATTGTATCAGATGGAAACCGAACTCACGATGCTTTGAGTAGAAGGCAGGGTAACAATCATTCAAGCCAACGGATACCTGAGTCAAATAGCTGGCTAGTGGCTTGCATGTCTTGCATGTCTTGCAAGTCTTGCATAGGGTATTTGAAGCCATTTGAAAGTGCCTTTGAGATCAATTTACAAAATGAATTAATCCTTTATTCATTTGTTGGCCGCGGTTGCCTTCATTGTGATTAAATAATCATTATAGTGAACTCATTAACACCTTGAATTGGTAGGTAGGTAAACCATATCATTATCATCTATTTAGAAATTTCAATTCTGAATAACCATGACAATGAACTCAAGGGCTTTTCAAATTATGTTCCAATTTAAATCAAGTTTGGTGTTATAATTAAAGCGGTTGTTGGAATTGGAATGATCAACGTGAAAATGAAATTCCGTACGAACAACAGTTGGTCCTAACACCTGACGCTTACAACTTTTGCTTTTCGTAATTCCATTCAAAATTCATGAGTAAGTTGTTTCCGTTTGGAAAAATGTTCTAAAAGCCTTTTAGTTTCCTCATAAATATAATATAAAGGTACACGAGAGTAGTAGTAGTACGGTAGTTTGAAGTTTTTCAAGTTTGGGCAGGTTCTTTTATATGCTAAATCTTCAAAATAATTTAGACCAAACAAATACACATTTCTCTTTTTAATCCTGTAATTTCTTCAACCTGCAGGTTGTCTGAGAGAGGTCGCTTCCTAGCGATAATAGCGATAATATTGCCTACATTGTACTAATGTTATGATTTGTTGTACAAATAAAGTATATTTTATCTTATCTTACCTTTTTTTTTATTTATATTTTTTTATGGTTTTGAAGTGCCGTGTTCATAGAATTAGTCCGCTTGTTCGAATGGCCTGCGAAACTGTTTGTTCAATAATTCAGCGATCAGTTCAAGCATTAGTCTTAGTGAATATATCGACGGGTCACAGGGTATTTGCTTTAAGCAACATCTTGACCGATATTGGGTTTTATAATATAATCAGCTGATTTTTTTGCTTCGTTTAAGCTGGGTTTCATTAAGATTTATCAAGCACTTTTTTGGCGCTTGTTACAATGGCAAATTTAAGCCTAATTGAAGAATGCTTTGTATGAACCGTCACAAGATTAAAGCAATTCCAGAAAAGGTGGAATTCAACCACACATTTTTTTTTCTGATTTTAACTTAAACTGTTTTACCTTTCTTAAATTCATTAAAAAGGGCGTTTGAAACGTTTTTACTGATACTACATTTTACGAGTAGGTGCGAGGTGTGATAATGCATTTATCAACACATTTATTATCGTCTCCGTTTAAAATACTCAGCTCTGATTAATTTAGCTTTTTTACTAAATCAGCATGTCGCAACCTCCATAAAGTAAAGTAAACCTTCACTAAGTATGGAGATTGCGACATCCTGATTAAGTAAAAAAGCTATTAAAAATTGCAGTCATTGTTATACATGAATGTAATTTTTAATGATAAAATTGATTCCGACAAACGGCCTCTCAAATATCTTTAACCTTACTGTTTACGCTACCGCCATCTTCTGGGACGACCGCGACAACGCAGCGCGGACCGGTAAACCGGAGTGAAGCTGGCTACGAGCTACGACCCCCCCCTCACGGACTACCCCTCGGGCGGCGGGGACACATGCGAACTTCACACTACCTAGCAGCTACGATTTAAAATAGTACAGACGTTTTTTCATCGTATTAACTACCAGTTTGTAACACCAAGAATAAATAATATTTTCTAATTCGTAAAATAAACGATTCATTTAAACAAACGAGTAATCCTGCACCCAGACGATCCACACACGCAAGCTCTAAACATATGGTCTTCGTCGCCGGAGCTACACTGAAGAACCAGCGAGTATACGGTCAGAGCCACCATTCCTGCCTTACCCAACTCCTAAACGATCTTGTGTTAATAGTGTTACATTATCATATTACAGTTAACTCGCTACGCGATTTCCTGATTCGAGTTTGTGGCTGATTCGCGAGAAAAATCGTAAGTACCTCAGTCTTTTCTCAACCCTCCAAAATGAGTGATAACGAATATGGTGATAGTTCTCAGAATGATGAAAATAGAATAGACGAGCTAAGTAAACTTAATGAGCTTAAAAAACTTAGAAGCACAATTAAGGGAAGATTTACATTATTTGAAAAATTCGTTAAAAAGTTTAAGTCAACTGTAACTTTACCAAAAACGCAAGTCACTGAAGTAACTTTGCGAATTCAAACGATTACAGAATGTTTTAAAAATTATTGTGATATTCAAGATCAAATAGATGCACTAATAATTGATGAGGAAGGTTCCTATTTGCAATTAGATTATAGAGAGTCAATAGAGGAACAATACTATAGGAATCTCGCAGTTGCTAAATGTTTGATTGAAGAAGACGTAACTACTAATTCCAAGTGCTTACATTCGGATACTGTAGCAGTTCAAAAGTTCTTGCCAGTTAAGTTACCAGAAATTAAACTGCCCTCCTTTGACGGCTCCTATGATCAGTGGTTGGAATTTCGAAATTCGTATTTAACCATGATTCATAAACGAACTGATTTAGAATCAATTCAAAAACTTCACTATTTAAAGTCTTCTCTCAGTGGTTGTGCACTACAAGTCATCAGTGCTTTGGAGTTCACAGCTTCTAATTATGCTCATGCTTGGGAATTGCTCGAAAATAGATTTCATAATAATCGACTATTAGTGTACAATCATGTGAGATCGTTATTTTCCGCTCCGACAGTCACAAAAGAATCACCTTTACAGATTAGAAAATTAATTGATACGATTTTAAGAAATTTACGTGCTTTGCAAACCTTAGGTGAACCAACCGAGTCTTGGGATACCTTGATTATTTATTTAATTTCAACTAAATTAGACGCCTTAACGGAAAAAGAGTGGGAGAATCATAAAAGTTCACTCTCAAGTCAATATAGTGATCATAAAGATAAATTAAAGTTAGACGATTTGCTAAGTTTTTTAAAAAACAAAGCTGATTTGTTGGAAATCACTCATAAACCACAAAATAATAAACCTGCTCTTGATCGAAAGCCATTATACGATTCTAAAAGGCTTTCGAATCAATCACATGTTTCTCATAGTTATATTTCTACCCGCAACACCAACAAATCGAATGATAAACGAGTACGTGTCTGCGTAATGTGTCGCCAAAATCACGCACTTTATACTTGCACTTCATTTTTAAATTTAACGGTTAGAGATAGAATCAAATTAGTAAACGATGAAGCTTTATGTCGTAATTGCTTGCGCGCTGGGCATACGATAAACGAATGCTTGTTCGGGCCGTGCAAACAATGTCAACAGAAACATAACAGCCTATTACATACTGACAGCACAAGATCAGCTGAGCGTGCGCATGATTCACAGCCCACTGATAACAAGGTGCTAGGTACGCTGACGGCGCTTCATTCTAATACGAATAATTCAAGCGATTTACAACAGATGTTATTGCCCATGCAGCAAGTCTTATTATGTACTGCGCTTGTTGAGGTAGTCGATAGCAATAATAAACGTTTCACTATACGCGCTTTGCTGGACAACGGTAGTCAGCATAGCTTTATTACGAATAACTTATTTAAACGATTAAACGTATCTTCAATACAGTCCACTATTCAAATATCGGGTGTGGGACAATCTATTACTCAATCGAATAGAATATGCGAAATTACTATACGTTCAAAAACATGCAATTACGATACGAAGATTAGGTGTTTGGTTTTACCGCATCTTACTTCAAGTATACCTTCGACAAACATTGATTACAAATCATTACATATCCCTAATGGCATTCAACTTGCAGATCCCGCCTTTTATGAACCTTCCGAGATAGACTTATTAATCGGCGCGGATTTGTATTGGAATATTTTAAACGAAGATCGGTTTCAGTTATCGAGTGGACCTTTCTTACAAAGTTCCAAGTTAGGATGGTTAGTATCGGGTTTCATAGGTAATTCGCGAGCCGGTCGCTCGGTTCATTGTCATTTTACCCAGGCAATAGATTCCCAGCTAAAGCAGTTCTGGGAATTAGAGGAAATAAATAGTACTAAACAAATACTAACAGAAGACGAACGAAAATGCGAAAATTTGTTTATTACTACGACTAAACGTGAAGTCGACGGTAGATTTTCTGTGCGCATTCCCTTACGGGAACCAGCTGATAACCTCGGTGACTCATACGCACTTGCTAAAACCCGTTTTCTAGCATTGGAACGCAAGTTAAACCGATTACCACATTATAAAAATATGTATCGCGATTTTATACGTGAATATGTCAGTTTAGGTCATATGACTAAAATAGATACGTATGATAAACAGAACTATTTTCTTCCACACCATGGAGTTTTTCGGGAACACAGTTTGACGACTAAATTGCGAGTCGTCTTCGATGCTAGTGCTGTGACCACGTCGAACAAATCGCTTAACGATATTCAGTTTGTCGGTCCGCCTCTTCAGAATGACATCTTCTCAATATTATTACGTTTTAGGCAATACAAATATGTAGCTTGTGCCGATGTTGAGAAGATGTTTAGACAAATTTTGATACAGCCTGATCAGAGGAATTTACAACTCATTGTGTGGAGGGAATGTTCTTCAGATCCGTTAGAGATTTATCAGTTGAACACGGTAACTTACGGAACTGCGTCTGCGCCGTACTTGAGCATGCGTTGCTTAAGACAACTGGTATACGAATGTGATGATGCTGATATATCTCGCATAATAAGGGAAGACTTCTACGTAGACGACCTAATTCTAGGCCATGATGATCAGAATCTACTAACTGATATCTGCGGAAAGATCTATAAATTGTTATCGTCAGGTTGTTTTCCACTGCGCAAGTGGACTTTCAATTTCGATATATCAGCTGACACTTCTAAAGAATTATTTATAGGCGAACATTGTCAAAACAAAACTCTCGGGATGGGTTGGTCCAACACTACCGATAGATTGCACTTCACTACTGCGGTGACGAATGCGCCTGACGCCACAAAGCGAACTATGCTGTCTGTTATCGCTCAGATCTATGATCCGTTAGGCCTCCTTGCGCCGGCCACAATTATCGCAAAAATGCTATTGCAAAAGTTGTGGTTGTGCAAAATAGGTTGGGACGATAAAGTTCCTAAAAGGATAGAAAACGATTGGTCTTATTTTGTTCAAGCGTTGAGTTGTTTAAACGAGTTAAGAATTCCGCGACACGTAATGAATAGTGCAGATGAGATAAAAGAGTTACACATTTTTACGGACGCATCTCAGAATGCATACGGCGCATGTGCCTACATACGTACGTATAGCGACAGTAGTGATTTAATTACGGTTAGATTATTATGCGCCAAAAGCAAGGTGTCGCCAATTAAAGTTGTTACGATCCCAAGATTGGAATTATGTGGCGCCTTATTAGGCGCAAAATTATATAATAAAATTGTAAATTCGCTTCGATTGTGTTTCGATAAGGTCTACTTCTGGACGGACTCCACTATAGTTATGGGCTGGGTTCGTATGTCACCTCACCAATTAAAAACGTTCGTACAACACCGCGTTACAGAGATAAACGAACTAACTGGCGATTCCGTGTGGTTGCACGTCAGCGGCAAAGAAAACCCAGCTGACTTAGTATCTAGAGGAATGTACCTCGAAACGCTTGCTAACTGTACGCTATGGTGGAACGGACCCACATTTTTGCAAGAAAAACAATATAATTTCGAGGTTAATCACAGCACTTACGACTGTATTGAATTGCCAGAGGTAAAAAAGGAAACCGTGTGCGCCGTAACCACAAATTCGCAAAAATCAGTTATAGATTTCTCACGATTCTCCTCATTTCAGCGTCTTATACGTAGCGGAGCGTATGTATTACGATTCATAGCTAATGCGCGCGCAGCAAGTAAACACACCGGCGCCGGGCGGCAAACCGGTTCCTTATCGGTGGACGAGCTGAGCGCGTCGACAAGAATGCTTACGCGCGTAGCACAGCTGCAATCCTTTCCGAATGAATATAATAATTTAGCGAAAAGGTTAACGTTAAAATGTAAAGGTGATTCTAGTAAAGTCTCTGGTCTTAACTTATTTTTGGATAAAGATGGTCTAATTAGAGTCGGAGGCAGATTGAACTCCGCCAGTAATTTCGATTATAATAAAAAACATCCACTATTACTGTGTAGCAAAAGTTACTTTACTGTTCTTCTATTTAGAAACGAACACAAAAACCTACTTCATGCGGGGCCCCAACTGCTTTTATCAACAATTCGTGAAACTTGGTGGCCACTAGCAGGTAGGAATTTGGCTAGGAAAACGGTTCGTTTGTGCATCATGTGCACGCGCCTGAAGGGAGAAACCTTGACACCTATCATGGGCAACTTACCTGCCGAGCGTCTGGAGCCAGTTTACCCCTTCATGCGCTGCGGCGTTGACTACGCTGGACCATTGATGATACTGAGTCGTAGAGGCAGGGGAGCTAAACTTATAAAATGCTATATATGTTTATTCGTTTGCTTTATTACACGAGCAATTCACTTGGAATTAGTGTCGAGTCTTACTACAAACGATTATTTACTCGCTTTAAAACGGTTTATTTCTCGTCGAGGGAAACCATTAGACATATTTAGTGACAACGGTAAACATTTTGTAGGCTCAAAAAAGGAGCTATCAGTATTTATAAAAGATAATGGCAAAGAAATCGTAGACTTTGCAGCTAATGAAGGCATAAAATTAATTTTCATACCACCATACGCTCCTCATTTTGGTGGTTTGTGGGAGGCAGGGGTAAAATCGTGCAAATACCACCTTAAACGGGTTTTAGGAAATTGCAACCTTACATATGAAGAATTTAGCACTGTTCTCACACAGATTGAAGCTGTCCTGAATTCACGTCCTATGTTCCCGCTTTCTTCCGACCCTAATGATCTCCTTCCCCTCACTCCTGCCCACTTTCTTATTGGTCGGCCTCTGACCGCTCCACCATGCAGAGACTTGACGACCACTGAGACACACCGTTTGATGCGACATGATCGAGTGGAACAAATGCGACAGCATTTTTGGCAACGGTGGTCAAAGGAATACGTGGCGGAGCTCCAGACCAGAACAAAGTGGAAGGTGCATCGACCAGACATTGCACAAAACGCATTGGTTCTTATCAAAGAAGATAACCTTCCGCCGCTGAAATGGCGATTGGGTCGTGTCACCCGCATCTACCCAGGCAAGGATGGAGTATCACGTGTAGCTGACATACATACAGCGACGGGCACCATACAGCGTGCCACCTCAAAGATATGTCCGCTTCCACTGCAGCCCTCAGATGCAGATGACAACAAGGGAAATAATTAACTGTATCCTGCTCATTTTGAAACCTGCTGCTTTCAAAGGCGGGGCCATGTTTACGCTACCGCCATCTTCTGGGACGACCGCGACAACGCAGCGCGGACCGGTAAACCGGAGTGAAGCTGGCTACGAGCTACGACCCCCCCCTCACGGACTACCCCTCGGGCGGCGGGGACACATGCGAACTTCACACTACCTAGCAGCTACGATTTAAAATAGTACAGACGTTTTTTCATCGTATTAACTACCAGTTTGTAACACCAAGAATAAATAATATTTTCTAATTCGTAAAATAAACGATTCATTTAAACAAACGAGTAATCCTGCACCCAGACGATCCACACACGCAAGCTCTAAACACTTACTGAATTAAGCCTTTCCTGGCACTTGAACTGAATAGACATTCCTCTATTCTTTTGCTGACATGGTACTTGCAACATATAGCATATAGGTAGTTAATGAGTTATACTTAAAGCGTTTTGCTTGGACCTTATTATTTCTTACACTGGGTTTTATATCATTTTGCCCCGCTCTAAAAAAAGGAGGTGTTTTGGCCATTTTGTATCAAGCGACATTTATCTCTTGTATAATACAGCTTTTAGGAAACTAAAACTTATCAACAATTTGATGTTTATATCATAGAAATAGCTGATGTTACTTTTACCTGAATGAGATTACCTAATAAAGATTTTTTTTGTTGTTTGTTTTCTAAAAACAAAAACTCTAAATCGCTCCCCTGTAAAGTTAAAAAATGTCGCTTATGCAAATAGCCCGTGAACCGTCGATTTGTATAGCCATATGTAAAATCTGGATAAGGTTACAACTTATTACTGGGTAATGCATTCGTTTTTAAACAGTTGTTGAAAATGTTAAATAAATAATTAAAACAAATTGTATTTTTACTCAATTACTTTTCTCTAGAATGTTGTTTGCTTTGATAAACATATTCATATTGCTATAATTAAAGTTCATTAACGAGATTGATTTGTTCATATTTCAATTGTAAATAGTGTAGGTACTTTGTTAATTTAACTCTCTATGCAAAACGAAATTGATGCGAACATTATTAAAACAGTGCTTTGAATAAATCTATAGACCCCAATTAATAACATCAAACGTTAACCTCGCTATTTTGATTAGACGCAGTCGTATACGAATCGTTAATTAAAACCGTATGAAAGTCACTAGACAACGTAACGATTACTGAACACACAAGTGTAACCCGCAGTACAATAGAAAAGTTTATTACGTTACCCCTTGGGGGCGAAGTCAGGTTCCCAGTTAGGGGCTAAATATTTGCAGAGAGTACCAACGTGCGCGAACGAGTAAATAATGAAGCCTACATCTCTACGACACGAATGTTTGCGGACTGCCGACGAAAGTAATTAGAAGTTTCACAAGAGTTACGGAATAAGACAATTTTGTCAAAAACTCTGAGTGGAAACCACGAGTTGTGAAGTATAATTATGAACGTCGTTATGCAATTATCAAATTACTGTACGGTGTGCGTAATTTTTGAATAAATATGATTTGTCCCTCTAGTGAAAAATTTTAGGGTAAATGAGTTTTGGAATATCGATTACTTTACGGTATAAGCAACGCGGGATGAATTGTGATTTGAAAAAAGATAAGAAACACAAATTATTTAAATTGCATTTGATTTCCAATCCAGCTTAACGATCCCGAATCACCCGTGTTGGGTTTATCAACAAAAAGTGATTAATCGTCGAGGATTCGCCTAATAAAATCGTAAATCGAATCGCAAAGAGGCGTCACAAATACACCGTTAATAAAAAAGCTAACGAGTTTCATATATCGAGGTTATCATGCGTTCAATATTCCCTTCCTGGGGCCTTATTACATACAATCTTTTTCGAAATTCAAACAGCTCACTACGTATCTCGAGATGATGTCACTAGGCTGACACCAAGCTCAGTTTTGCTTGAAATAAAACTTAAAAATAAGTAAAGAACAGAGAATAAACACACAATACCATTACCTAAATCGTTTATTTTACAACTAGCTTTCCGCCCGCGGATTCATTAGCGTGATCTTATCGTTATATGTATAACACGGTGTTAGGTTTCATGTGGTCCAGAGGAAAGAAGCGAAGCTACCATCCATTTCACCTACGAAAAGTCCAAGACTTGCTACCTACAGACTATGACCGACGTGTGGCTTTCTGTCAAGAGATGATTAGGAGAGATAGCAATGATCCAGGTTTTTTTGACTCGATTTTGTGGACTGACGAATCAAAATTCACTAGGAGTGGTGTTTTTAACATGCATAACGCTCACGTATGGTCGCGAACAAATCCAAGGTGGTGCGCCGCCACAGCTTCCAGCACCAATTTTCTGTTAATTTGTGGACTGGAGTTTTTAACCGACAACTAATTGGCCCATTTGTTCTACCAGAAAGATTAAATGGTGCCACATACCTCACTTTTTTGAGGGAGAATCTGCCCGACCTTATGCTGGATGCTTTGCTCGATGTTAATTTGGAGTTGCGCCAGCGAGTATTTTACCAAAATGATGGAGCTCCGTGCCATTTCGCTAGAGTAGTTAGAAATCATTTGGACCAAACATACCCAGACAGATGGATCGGACGCGGTGGACCCATCGCCTGGCCACCAAGGTCCCCCGACTTAAACTCTGTCGATTTTTTTATCTGGGGATTCTACAAAGAGTTAGTGTATTACAAAAAATACAATACGATCGAAGAATTAAACACTAAACTAAGAGAAGCACAAGAGAAAATTTGGGTACTAAGTTTTTTTTTTGAAAAATGCTGTTTTCTCGAAAACTATAAATTTTCGCGAAACATACATGGGGGTCCTTAGAGTAGCCCCTGAACCCCTCTATCGATGGTTTTCGTTTGGACCACATGAAACCCGACACCGTGTATATAAGGCCAAATTACATAAAATCTTTATAAATTGTAGCCTATGTGTTATTCTGGTGTATAAGCTGATTACTGTGAAGTTTCATCTAAATCCGTTCAATAGTTTTTGCGTGAAAACAATATAACAATAACAAACATACACCCATACTTAAATCCTCACAAACTTTCGCATTTATAATATAAGTAAGTAGTAAGATATTCAACAGATGAATCATGCAAGTGAATATCTAATCAAAAAGATTTGCTAGTACCAGATGATTGTTGACTGGCTGAAAATGAAAGATCATTAAACGAAAATGCTCTCGACGCTTAATTTAGAGAGTGATTCAAAATGGAAATTGTAATAGGACCCCTGTAGGTATCACAAATATATGATTTACAGAGGAGTTTCTCCCGTTATCAGTGTAGGGGCGGTTGATTTACACGCGCCCTGATCGCGACTATCGCGATACTCCGAGCCGACGATCATGGAATAAGAATGTGCAGAGAGACCGATCAGCTATGCCTCCCCTTCAAAGGTAACCTACATGGGAGAAAAATCATCATTCATATCCGGAAAAAATATTATAGCAGAACTATGAAATACAGCGTTGTGTTTTCCTTATTAATATTATTTAATTACAAAGTTAAAAGTTGTTAAATTAGACGTTCTGACATGAAAAAACGTTTGTAACTATAAAGGCATTATACGAAACACGATAAATCTTACACAAAACCATGTTACCCCATGATGAAATTTATGTATTTCATCATTTATACATACATGTGTGAAAATTTATATTTTTGCTATCGAATAATTAATTAAAAGGTCAAAAGAGATTAACTATATAGTCTCTCTACTCTCCTTCTCAGTTCATCATACAATTTACTAAAAGATAATCTCTTTAGTACCTACGCAATTCACTGTAATATTTGATTACTAACTCCCTTTTTGTTATAATGTAGTATTTTCAAGTTCTCTTTATTAAACATTTTCAACCTTGTCTTAACTGATCGAGATGCGTGAATATTAACGCTGTGGTGATTTTTTTAATGTTTAACTGCTTTTAAAAACCGGCTGTAAACTACCAAACTACATAGGTTTTAAATTATTAAAAGCGTAAATCACTCGAACATCCTACGTCTTTAGAGGAATCTAGAATTTCCCATGGCGGAAACCGAAAGCGCCGTCTGTGTTTTCTATTCTGCTATCTTCCGACCAAACGAAAACAACGAAAATAATCGTACTCGCTTATCTCGACGCGACGTACGAAACAAAACAGCGTACAGACTATAGCGGTCCGATAAAGCCTACTGCACGTAAGAAAATTAGCTACGTCCAATAAACAAAGGGGAACAATCTCATTCCACCATAAAAACAGCTTTTAAAACACTGTTGCAGAGTAATTATAAATGTAGATAAAACTCCGCGGAAACCTGTCTTTGGTCATTAATCTTTCGCTACAGAAATTGAAAATCAAGGATGGCAGGAAAAAAAGAGAAGGTTTTTTCAGGACGAATTAATTAGCAAGACGCCGGATCGTATATTCCATTTTATGCGGTCTTTCCATTCCGACGGGATGCGCGTGGATTCTATACTTAGCGCTTAATAGCAATCGATTATGTTCACTTTGAAATATAAATTAGAACTGTGTTTACGAGACAAATGAATATGATTATTTTTCAAATTAGGAATAAGTTCTAAAATAGAACATACTAAGAATTTGGGTGGAAGTAAAAATATATATTTCAGCACTAAGTAATGTTATCAAGGTTTTTAATGACGAGTGAAAACATTTTTTTACCCTACAGATAAACCCATTTTTCGTGACATGTGAAGTCAGTAATATTTTTTTTGGGTTGAAAAGCTAACCTTTGAATTAAAGCTTCAAAATTCAAAAAGGCTTATGCCACAATTTAAGGGAGATAATATGTCGCAGTGGAGGGACAATGACATATCTGCGGTGGTGCGGTGGCGGCTCAATATAATCATTTCGCCTTTAGCCATTTATAAAAAAAACAAACAAACTGAGCTGGTTTTATTGTCATCTGTCGCAGTCCGAAACGTGCTGGATCTGATTGATGGACGACTAGCAACAAGTACCGATAGCCTTTGTATTGATGGCCCTCATCCATTTCCGAAGCCATTTCTGGCACGTCAAATGTTTGGTAGGTGTTTTTGGGCTTTCCCAATGTAACGAAACGGGGTTTACCTGATAAACTCAGATCGCCTCCGGTGACCGAAAGATGTCTGCCTGAGTTTTGATTACTACACAAGATGTTGGTCTTTGTATTAAGGTCTTAACCGTCCAGTATAAGCTGACCAGTTTAGTTTTGTTGATATGTACAAAGTGTATCTCAACATACCCCTTTCAATCGTATCCCTTTACTGCTTGATAATAATTAAAATCAATCTCTACTAATTGTCATTTGAAACAAAAGAATGAAATAACACTAGTTAAGACCCTGACCAATTACCTTTGTAAAATGAATGAGAATTAGAGCCTTATCTCACAGTGTTGCTGTGTTAACACTGTTAATCCAATCGCGAGAAACAGAAGCTAAGACCTGCGCTCGCCTGGAGGTCTACTCTCAGTCGTCCAACTGCGAAGTTTGGTAAATCGTCGAGCATTCGATATAATTACGTACCCACAGCAGTTAGGCAAGGACCAAGCATCTGGACGCTGTTTACGGCACAACAAAAAGTGTGCTTGACCCACGCACACTTTTTCCTTATTCACAAAAGTATTCCTACTCCTTTCAGTCAAACATGACAAAAAAGGAGTCATAAGGCAGGCAGAATGTCACAGTCACGTGTGTGTCATGTCTATGCTCTTCAATAATTGAATGACGAATATTATATGACACATCCAGTGCATGGAAAATCATTGAATACTATAAAGTATAAAATCTATAAACTTATTAACATCAAACTCACTTACATTACAGTACCTTTCTCGCCGGGTCTTCTCAGCAAGAAACAACTCCGACGCTGTGGTGCATTATGTCTGTATACTGTTTATTTACATATCCATATTATTATGGAATTTATGTCTATTATTTAGTATATTTTGCTGTAAATTTGACGATTTGAAAGTACTGATACAGTCTATTTGAATAAAGTTATTTGAGTTTGAGTTTCTAGCCTTTTAAAAATTCACGAAACTTCGCAATGCTGCACTGGAGTAGACTTCCTGACCCATTTAATGTCGTCCGCCTTCACTGGCTGATTAACTTCTGTTTCCAATTTCTATTAACACTCCTTTTGTTCAGGATTGTTTGTCGAGCGTGTTGTGGCCGGATACTGCAAATCATTGTGTTTGATTAGTTGGAAATTCGAACGTTCTGATTGATTCCGACATTTTATGTAATTGCTGTGTCGTTGAAAAATTACGGTATAATGATTACTTTATAAATTGTAGTGCAGAAATTAAATTCTATGCAATTTTTTAATCCTCATATCTTTTGAAACCCAAACTAAATATATACTAATAAACATCAATTCGACTTACAGTAAAAAGTTTAAGCAGTTAAAACGTCTTGGGTTTATACAAACAAAACAAGTTTATAAAATATTCACTAATGTCTGTCTTATAAAATTGCAAGTTGGCGACGTTTTCTTTTGATAGGTAGATTCGTTGATATCAAATGCACCGCAAATTCCGACGAACATCTGAACATCTTCGCTGGAAACAAAACATTTCTTGAACGGGTCTCTATCTATACTCTTCTTGTAAGTGTACCTAACAAGTTTCACAAGTTCTCCGCACATACACTGGTATTCGCGTTTTTCTTATTAGTTAACTTGGCCAATCAACCCTCCTTCCTGTTTTCTAACTGTTCTACAGCTTTTCCCACACAAACTGACGGAGCGAATAATTTATTGGACTCTAACTTTAAGAAGATACTTGTGTACGTCCCCACTATACCCGAATCGGGAGGGGATGATAAGTTTACTTTCGATTTTGTTCAAGGTCAAGAGAAAAGTAATATATCTTGGTCAGTTTTTAAGTATTTGAATGGTGTAAAAGTCAAATCTGCTTCGAAAAGTTATGGTTAAGTTTTTTAGGTGAAGGTAAATAAATGTATGTTCTCGTATGTATAAAAATTAAATGCACAAAAAAATATAATATTTTCCTAATTGATTACTACTGCCCAATAATTAAACAAACTTTTACTATGGAGTCACACTTGCTGATATAAGTAAAAAAACAAATACTTACCATTTACTTACCATTTACTTGAAAGTGTTACTGACTGTTGCATGAATTTGTTGTAGATTGGTATCAAACATCCCCAGTATTAAACATGTGGAACATTTTCTATGGTAAGAATGATTTTCTTTAGAAAGAAAGAAAGAAAGTATATTTATTTGGTGACAAAACAAAAAAAAAACATTAAAGTGCACATTTAAAATGGGGTAACACGTTTTGGCACCAAAAAGGCATGTACTCAGCATATGCCGGGGTATCTTAAAGACACCGCGACGCTGGTCCTCCGTAGATGCCTTTTTACCTTGTTATCAATATTAATTTCCACAAAAACCTGTCAAGAACAGTTAGATAATAAGGAAATAAGCTCAAACAAAACAACAGCGAATGCCCGGAGGCGATTAGAGGATGCCGTCTTATGCACGGCTTTACGGTGGCTAAACTTCGACAACCTGCAATGTTGGGAATGATAGTTCTTGAGACTCAATTGTCTGGTTCAATGTTATAGTATGTTTATCTTCAATACACAACATTGAAAGGTTATCTTTTAATTATAATTATGCAGCCAGTTGCAAAGAAAATAACCCCAGGCCCGACGCAAAAAACTTATCTCAGAATTTTCGGAGAATTGGCAGTCTATGTGGAAAACCTGCATGTCTAAAATCGGTTGGAGAAACATATAATTTTAATAAGACCAAACAGCATCTTAGACTCTACCATCTCAATATCTGCTAGGGAACCTATTCACCCTACATGTTCTCGAATGTATGGATAAGTATATAATTATTAATTTGCATAGCGCCGCTGTTGTAGTCGTGGATCCGCCGAGATCCGCTTTGCTTCCATTTCATCAATCATTCAACGGTTCAGATCTTGCAATTTCATGCATCTAGTCAGTACGTTGCATACATACGTGTAGGAAATCGTGTAGCTGAGAGACCTTCTTATGAGTATCATGTGTTGCTCTAGCACAAGGAGTAAAATAAACAAAATGCCTCCTGTCATCTAAGAAGAACGCTGTCCAGACCCCCCCCCCCCCCGTTCATATCGTAGGCAAAAACACTCTCTCCACTGGTCACCTAACGTTATTTTCACGTGACGGGCTATGCAGTTTATATTGCTCACTCTCAGAAAGCAAGAAGAGTTTTAACATGAGAGTCCGTTGGTGTACCTCGTCTCCATTAGTATTTATGCACTACATCATTATTATCATACATATATATCATGAATTAGTGGTGGTCCAAAAATCGTCTCAAATATGACAACAGGTAGGTCAAGCACCACAAGAAGATGAACATTATTATTTACGTAATCATTAAAGTGGATACCAAAAGGAAGATTAGACTGTTGTTCTTTAAATAAAACTCTTATAAAGTTGTCTCACCAACTTCCTCTTTAGTAGCGCAGTTGAAGGAAATAGATTTTTCCTTTTCATTAAGACAAGGGAAAATTCCGCTATACCTTGTTAAAACTTCGAAAAATGAGGTTTGTAAAATAAAATTGTTTCCTGAAAAAAGGACAATACATAATAAACGAACAAGATAGGTACGCAGTGGGTCTTTGAAAACGCAAAAGAACATTTACGGACATACTAGATTTTTACATGAGTTTTTGCTATGATGTTATGTGACGTAAATAATTGCTGAGGTAAAAGAAATGACTTAAATGTTCACTTTAATTTTTGAATACTATAGACATATCTCTTGTCAAAACAAATTGATTTAGTTGGAGCATTTTTAAAAATTAATAAAAAAAATATTTTAATGAATTTAAATTAACCATTCGCAACAGCATATACATTTTTGATTACTAAAATACCAATACTAAAGTTATTGCCATGCCAAGTGAGATCCCACCTCTTCATGCCTGTATTCCTGACGTCGTGTATGTTATAATCATTCCAACTACCTACCGAGGCCTGAGTAAACTCAGTGTGCATCCAGCACATTCAAAAGTGTAAAACGGAAAAATAATACGAATATTTTAATTCAGTCTTTGAGTCTTCTAATCTTGGTTTATTCACTGCGGACATTCTGACACCTTCGGTGAATGCTAGATAATAATGAAAATAGTGTATTAAATCATTTTTAATCTTTAAACGTAAATAAGGGAGCCGGACTAGATGGAGTACATCCTCTGCTGGTTAAGGAGTGCGTTTCGTCACTGGCATCACCAATTACCATGCTCATTATAGAATCAATGAAAGAAGGCTGCTTTCCCTCGATCTGTAAAGAAGCGTGGATTACTCCTATTTCAAAAGGTTCGGTCGGTAAGGATATTGAAAAATATCGATTTAAATCTAAACTTTGTCAATTCGGAATAATAAATGATAAAATTGCAACTGATTGACTGTTCAATGTAGTTCGATGTCATGATATTATTCCAAATCAGCATGGGTTCTCTATGGGGCGTTCCGTTGATAGCAATCTGCAAAGCATCCTTACTCAAATTCTTAATGCAATGGACAATGGTTTCAGCGTCGATGCCGTGTATGCCAATTTTGCCAAAGCATTTGATAAATTTTGTCATAAAACAATCATATGTTGAAAAGAGAAATCAATGTGTTGTATGTACTGCAAGGTTTTTTAAGTCACAAAAGAGATAATGTCAGTTCCGGAATTCCACAGGGATCTCATTTAGGATTTGTATTATTTACTTTATACATAAACGATATCTATTAAAAGATTGTTTGTGAAGTCGCTAGACTACAGAACTGCCCATATTTATATTGATAAAGAAGACTTACTTAAGTATCATAAATTTAAATCATTGGAAACACGTCGTGACTGCATAGATTCTGTTTTACTGTTTAAAGTCATTCATAAGATCCTATATGCCCCTACACTTTTCCATAATATATCTTTCGAAGTGCCCCGTAGACAGACATAGACGACAGTGCCGTAAAAACGTAAGTTTTTATTCTTAGTTCCAAGACATCTTACTGTAAGAACATGTTTATTAAGCGTCCTGCGAATTGTATAATGATAGTGACCAACTAACTAACGTAAATATATTTCGTTGCACGGTAGCTTTTATAAAAGGAGCCTTTAGCTCATAGTTCGAGATTTTCCCGCATGATTGTTATCGTATTACGGATGTAGTAATTGTATGGTTTCCTTTTCCTTTCTTTGTCAGAGAACTTTCAAATATTATATGCGAAAATACACACTCTGTAAGAATTACGTAATTCTTACAGCTTGTGTATTTTCGTTTTCTGTATTTTGTATTCCTTTTACATTCCAATGTAGCAGCAATTACAATTATCTGATTGTTAATTCAGTTTTTTCGGAACGCTCTTGTAATACAAAAGTGTAAAAACAATTAAGTAAACTAGAGGTCTTATATTTAACACTGGATTGAAACAATGACTTTGTATGACCGTTTGTTTATTAAATAAATGAAAATAAAATAAAAATTATATGGCATACGCAGTTAGCAGTAGATGTAGAAAATAACATATATTACACATATTAATGTACAATACCCATTGTCTGTGGTAGATTGTGGTAACTATGTTTATAACTTCGAGAAGACCGTCATGGCTGACTTCTTAAACCAAAATGACATCTTGTTATCAGAATAATCTGTATATCGCACGTGCTCATGGGCGGAAATGAAACTTGGCACTTTGTTACCAACTGTTTCATATTCACCACTAAAGTTTAGGCGGACAAAGATATCTAGTTTTATCAACTCGCTGCTGCCGCAAGTACTTTCCGTGTTCAAATGTACTTTATTCTGTTGGCAAATCGTGGAAGCGATCATGTGGCAAAACACTCTTATAGATTTGGCCGGAGGGAACTTTGACTTGGTAGTTCGATACGGTGTTTGAGAGCAAAACGATGTTCGGATGTTGCTAAGATGCGGATGTGAACTGGTGCTAGAGGCTCTACTGGTTCAACTTAAGCGGGAGCTCTTTATTGAAACTGTGAGGCAAAGTTCCCAGTTTTAATTGCTTTGTTTTTTAGTGAAAAACCCTTGAATCTTTTTAATCAGTTAGTTCCTTTGGTGTTTTGTTTTAAATTTGTAATTTGCAGTGACTTACAAAATACTGCTGTACTTAATGCAATGGACTGAGTATAAAGGTTGTATTATAAACTATAATTTTATAAGCGTTTTATTTATCATAAAAACTTAATTTATGTTATTTGGTTGATTACTTTAAGATAAGTCAAAACATTCTGAGTTGGCTTTTTATCAGACGCAGGATGACTGTTTAGTAGGTATTGTCTACATCAGTTTTTTTACGAACATTCTTGTGAAACATACAAATAATTCAATAATGGACTTTTTTTGGCCACGATGCATCGTGGCTAAAAAAAGTTGAGTATTTTAGTTTCATCCAACGAATGAAACTAAAATACGCACGTAGAATAATGCGCTGCAGCGATAACTTCATTTCAGTAAAAGAGTAATTGCTTAGCCATGGGGAAATATTATGCATAGTCTCCTTACTTTACCTCTTTTAGCATTTTTTAGGTAAAAAGTTTAACTTTAATAAAAGTGTCAAAAAGATTTCTGAATCCTAAAGCGTTTGAGGGCCAAAAGGTTGGGGAGTTCCAAATTATGATAAAAACGCTCGCCTCGCAATATGTGAGTGAAGTACTTAACGACGTCAGCATAAAGATAATAGGAAAAAGTTAAATTATGTCGATGTGGCGTCGGCGGACCGCGGTAACTACCGGCGCGGTTATAAAACTTGAATTTATGCCCGGAATTATTTCTCTGTCTTCCCTAATTTCGCTACTTCGCTTCCTGTGTCCAGGTGCATAGTATGGAGTTAACTTTTAAATCGACTTTATCTACACCTAGACGTTTCGCGTCTGCGAATTTTATTAGCTTTCCAACTTGATTTTATGGGTGGAAGTTTAATTTACTTAAATAAGCTTTGTTTTTCATGGAGATGTTTGGTTTTTGGACTCGGCAGAAGTTTGCGATTTCTTTCATACAAGTTATAACATTGTGGTTTGTGATGAGAATTTGTAGTCAGCTCAGAACATCCCGCTGGGTACTATAGAATATCTTTTTTAAATGGTATAATACAGAACAACATGAAAATAAACATTTATTAAATACTGACCTCGTGTATTTTATTAAGGTACCTACGCACATTTTGTATCGGTATACGTGGTTGTGACACGCCTCCGTGACAGAGTGGCAAGTGCACGCGGTCCAAAATCCGGAGGTCTTAGGATCAAATCTCAGATTCCAATGGATACTTTCTATCACATCAGCGCTCGCCATTTTGAAGGAGTTCATCTTCACACTCTGAATCTACCATGGTCCCGTACTGTTCGGTTTCAGAGCTTCCTTCCAGGGATGCTCAAATTGTGGAATGAGCTTCCTTGAGGTTTACAGTCAGCTAATGGAATCCCTCAAGAGGGGTTTGAAAAGGTTTATAACGGTCTTCAACGCGCGAGTGATGCACCTGGTATTGCACGGGTTTATTTGAAGGTCCAACCCCACCAAACGGCCCGCATCGCGTCAGATAGGAACGGACTGCGGGCGCGTGCGTCGACGGGTGAACGAACACAGCCGGCGACAAGCTGCTGTGCGTGACTTGGTATTATAGACTTTATACACTGTATACAAAATTAGTTTCGTTTAAAGATTGTAAAATCCGTTCCTATCCGACGCGATGCGTGACGTTTAGTGGGGTTGGACTGCGTAACCGCTTACGAGCAGGCGGCATACATTAAAAAAGGTGATACTTAACAATGGAAATTAGTTGACGTTTCTTGTATTCTTTATCATGAATCTCAATGAATACTCGTATAGGCACTCGTAATTTCAGTCTTATTTGTGAAGAAAAAAAGACCGGTAGTCGCTTCAAGTATTTCTTTACAAATAAAGTTCGGGACCAGGATTTTGCAAGTTCAGCAAAATAGACACTCAAAGGCTGTTGGCGATGAAAATTTCATGCGTTAAGAAATTCGTGAAAGGTAACGGGTCGGTGAGCAAATATTCGGTCCCTGTATAGGGCTCGGGAGAACTGGTAACCTTTTTAGAGGTCTGCTGTCAAACAAGAAACCTTCGTAATATGATCACTGCAAATAGTATTCGACGAAATCGAATCAGAAATGAGGACATTTTTAAATGAACTAAGTAGGTCGTCGACGTGGCCCGGCAGATAAGCTTTAAGGATAACGGAACGGAAACTGATGACTACTAAAGTTGATAATTATGATATGATGACTTAATAATTATCTATAGGCATATATATATATTTTTTTATATTCTTTATTGCACAAATAAAACAGTTACAAAAATAAAGTTTAAATAACATATTAGTACAATTTAGGCGGCCTTATCGCTAGAAGCGATCTCTTCCAGGCAACCTCCGGCATATGTTTAGCAAAGATAAAAAAGGCAGCGAAAATGTGGATTATTTTCACTGTTATTATAATAGTTATTATAATTTGCATAGTACATTATATGAGTTTTATGTGCATTCAGAAAAGAAGTAGGCATGGGCGTTTACACAGTAGAGTTTTACAATGAGCAAGTATATTGGTACGTCTTGTTGTCAGGGACTATTTTGTAGCTAATAAATGTAAGTAAAAGTAACACAATGGTAAAAGATCCTGTCTACTACACTGTCAATTCACGTTTGAAAATCAGACATTTATGTGTATGTAATTTTGAGCTAACAAAAGCCCAGTTTAAATACAGCCAAGTAAAGTAAAAATCATTTATTCATTTAAGCTTTTACAAAGAAGCACATAAGAAATGTCAAGAATCACAAAAAATATATATAAATAATAATAAACGTAAATAAAATAATACAATAATAGTGCATATCGTAAATAAACATAATGCGAATCTACCACCGGTTCGGACGTTGTTCTTATCGAGAAGACTCCGGCAAGAAACTCGATATTTACTCTTTTGAACTTTGTTTTGTTTTACAATAAATGAATTCAGAGTAGCTACAGTCAAAAGAAGAAGCAAAATACATAATTTGAGCAGATGAGCAGATTATTCCTACTATGACAACATACTCTTGTCGTTCAAGTCGTTCAGTTCAGTCACCTCTACATTATAATAACCTTGTTTTTAACCGACTTCAAAAAAAGGAGGAGGTTCTCAATTCGGCTGTATGTTTTTTTTATGTGTGTTACCTCATAGCTTTCGACTAGGTGAACCGATTATGATAATTCTTTTTTTACTTGAAAGCTGGTGCTTTCCGTGTGATTCCGTTTTAATTTAGTTTAGTTTAGTCTAGTTTTGACAATGGGATCCATTAGAAAACCATATAAGTCTTAAATCTAGATAAACTAAATGTGCGACAAATGGACGAATAACTCAATATCAAGCCTACCGATTTTGCTTAGTTTTTTATTGGAAAGGATATACTGCAAGGGTGGTGTGACGAGAGTTTGGTTAGATTCTGATTATGGGACCCATGACAAAATAACGAAACTCTTCAAATCTTAGGAGGAGCAAATGAACGATACTTTTTCGATGTATAAAATAAACAAGAACCGATTCACTGAAAATCAAGAAATAAACAAATATTTTAACAAAAAAAAACCAACTTCAAAATAAAAACTATTCCCAAACAAAACACTAAAAAGTAAAAAAATATTTAAGTATTCTTCTAAAACTTATACGTAAATATGATGTAGGTACAATTATTGTTATTGTTGGAGTCGGTGTCAGCCAACGTGATTTGTAACTACATACATACATACAATAGACGTGAGATGTAAAAAATAGGTATTGCTAAGGATATTGTAGTGTTTTCTTGGCTGACACCGACTCCAACAATAACAATAATTGTACCTACATTATAGTATCGTTTAAGTTATAAAAGAATACGCAATTTTTTTTTTAATTTAAGTGTTTTGTTTTGAAATAGTATTTTTTTATAAACTTTGCTTTAATTGCAGACTTGAATTTGTGAAGAGGTAGATCAACAAGACTTTGAAGTATTTTGTTAAAGTATTATAACAGATTGACCCACAAAGGAATTTCCTACCTTATGTAGCCTAAGACTTGGAGTAATAAGTTTGTTTTTATTTCGAGTACCTATTGTGTTTATGAGTATCACTCTTTTTTTTGAACAGATGCAAGTTTTTGCGCACATACCTACTTTAAGTTATCGAAAATACTGAGCGTTGCACAGTTAAAATATTAATCTTACTAAATACTGCTCTGAGCAAGTTGCATAGCTTAAGGTTGTATTGTATATCGAATTGATGGCTCTTTTTTGAGACGACATAACGCTATGAAAGAAACTAAAATATAATAGTCTTGCTGTCAATATCAGTCTAGGGTCTAATTTTTCTGACATCACAAGCAGACAACACAAACGAACTTCATCTTCTTTATTGAATGATATTTTGCTACCGTAAATCCAGGTTCAACCAACCATCTGTATCCGACCATCATCAATTCATCGCAAGGCGCATTTGTGTGTTAAAAATGCGTATCTATTTGTCTTAATAAAGCGAATCGGTCGGGTCTCGGGTCCGATAGCGTAATCCTGGGTTCTCAGTCACTGTCGCGGCCGCAAACCATCCCGATAGCCGGATTAGCCAACACATGTCTGGATTTACTGACGGTGAATTGACTTAACGGGTGGTCTGGTTTCGATGTGGTGCGTGAATACAGTTCGTTTGAATTGTGCGTTATAATTTTAAACCTAAATTAAGACTAAAAAGAACACATTATATTTCTTCGGCTTTTTATGTTTGGTCAATTTAAGTATTGATTTCTAAGTATGAAACTGTCAACCTAAACTTAGCGACTGTTCTAAGAAAATTTTGCAAGGTATAAAAATGGCAATACGATGACTAACGCCCGAATCCAGAAACGACAATCAAAGATAAAGTGGCCTCTATTTGCGAGTAGCAAGAAGGCTAGAAACTAAGGAGAGATAACTCCCGAAGTGGGGGTAAGCTTTCGAGGGCCGAAAGTCGTATACTCTGTGCCGGGCAAAACGCTGTATTGCGCATGTGCAGCGGCAGCTATTTGTCATTTCATGGTCACATGGTTTTGTTTTGAACGGTGTCACGTGCGACAGTTGTTGTTTTTCGAGGTTGTGTTGACCAATTTTGACACTTCGCGAGGATCGCGGCAAAGAAGCGTAATGCGCATGCGTCACTGTGGGATACGGATTTAGTCCAACCCTTTCCAGGGAGTTATCTCTCCTTAGTCTCTAGCCTTCTTGGCGAGTAGGTACACGTGTAGCTGTCCCTTTCATTTCGGCTGACATGTGACAGGACAGCATCAACTTTGACGTTTCGAGTTTCGGCGGCAAATGAAAAACAATTAAAAAACAATATTATCATCAAAAATTTTGTTTGGGTTGGTTTGGTTTCTTATGGTTGGGTTAATTATCCGCTACTATTTCTAAGAGATTTGTCACAAAAAAACGTAAGCTTTTATAAATAGTCTTTATTACGTTTATTATGAAGTTTTACAACTCACGACAATAACTTGTCTTATCCTTCGTTAGTGGGCGGTTGCTGCATTGTCATGATATTCCAGCGAAACCCATTGAGTTTCTCGTCCAGGTCCAGGATGATCCTTCCAGTCATCTACGTGTGCGCTACCGGAGCAAATTTTCGTCCCCTGATTAAATCACAGGACGATCCATAGAGAGGATTCCTGGTACTGCCAGGCCTCTTTCACGCCACGTACTTGCACGCAATAATTGCCTGCCGGCTGTCGAGCTTTACATTGTCAGTTGGTTGCCAACAGCCGCGTAGAGCGTTCGTACGCAAATCTTTCGATAGAACTGACTCACTCGTACTTAAAAATAAATATTCTCTTATTTACTAAAAATCAAAACATGCTGAAACCGTTTTTATTCTTTTATTTCATAAATTTGCCGTAAAAACTACTGACATATTTTGTAGAAAGAAGTAACCCTGGTAATCTAATCTACCCTAGTCAACTAGCCAGCATCTGCAAAGCAAAATAAAACTTGACGCTCGTAAACTTTGGTTAATTTTTGCTAGCTAGCGATTTGAAAGATAATGCAATTTTAGCAGAACGTATTTACATTTTTTATAGAGTGATTTATCTGTTACTTAATAACTACTAAATAATCTGTGGTACTTCCTTCGTCGCTGACACCATGGCAGCTAGACACAATTTGCGGGGTAGCTGGAAAGGGGGGGCGTGGTGCTCTTGCTTTTTTTCACTTTAATAACATTGCCAATCATAGCCACCCTTGGCAGGCAGGATGCACCTGCTCACAAGATAAAACTGCTATTGGTGTCCTTACACTCATCATATTTGGCAGTTACGAGTATTCATTGATGGCCGACGGAGTTTCGTCCGTTGATCAACAGGACGGACATACTGCTTGAAGATAAGGTTGGCCCGGAACTTCGAGTTATTGATATCTCTTCGAAGAATACCTACGTATTTTATTTGTCAGCCATGACTGATGAATTGAAGAACTATATTACGTGTAACTCAGCAAACTCGCTGTCTCAATACTACCAACCATTTTATTTATAAGGAAGCGTCGGTGCGTTCACAAGGCGAGAGTAATAGGAAGGCCGAATGTTTGCTCGCCGACCCGTCTTCTTTCTGAAGTTCTTAACGCGTGAAATTTACATCAGAGTGTCTCTAGGTGTTTATTATGGCTATTTATATATTTTGACTTGAAATAAATTTATATTATGCCAAGTAATTCGACTCTAAAATTTTAACTTAAGTCAATCTTTTGATCGAATCTGAAAGATCGAAGTTCATTTAGAGTAACTTAAGAGTAGTAAGCTTTAATAAGTTAGCTAGGTATTTTAAAGTCGACCACTTTTTGGTAACTTATGTGTGAATCTTACTTATGTTATAAACGCGTCTTACTATCTTACAAATATTATTAATGCGAAAGTTTGTGAGGATGTATGTTTGTTACTCTTTCACGCAAAAACTACTGAATGGATTTAGATGAAACACAGCTTATACATCAGAAAAACGGGTCTCTATAAGAAAACATATTTTTAAAAT
Organism: Udea olivalis; assembly: GCA_947369235.1. NCBI lineage: Eukaryota > Metazoa > Arthropoda > Insecta > Lepidoptera > Crambidae > Udea > Udea olivalis. The sequence goes on along the minus strand of OX376341.1, from coordinate 8,667,227 downwards.
ATCGAATTTAATTTCACTGAAAACTATTCCACGAATTAGAAAACCTTTTTTTTTCAAATCGCATAATAATTAATCAACGCTGTTACATATAAACAAAAAACGTTTCATCGAAAAAACTTGTCCATTAAGCTTTTGTCACCCGATCAATCGAATACACATTTCACATAAATTGTATATTATCAATTACACTTTTTATCGAAATATGTTCATAATAGCCTTCTCAAGTACTGTTTCATTGATTGATTTCTAAAGTGGTGGGTAGTAGTAGATAGAATTGCGTGCAAATAGCAATGCAGCATATTTGACTTCTGTCACGGTTCCGGCGCTGCGGGGCTGCGGCGGTTTCATGCGTGCTAATCGCCGCATCTGGCTCTCGCTCACCAGGTGCTCCTCAGTCCTCAGCCCGCGGTCCGCCTCGCTCCTACGCGCTTACGCGTCTCTGAATTATACTTTAGGAGTAGGACAGATAAGGCCACGTGAAGTTGGGGTCAAATGAGTCGTTTTTCATTAGCATTAGTTTTTTTGGATTGCTAGTTATCTCTTTTTTTTTTAGTAATCAAAAACAATTTTATGATATAAAATATTCTTGGAAATCAAATTATGGGAACCAAATTATTTATATAACAAAACATAGATGGAATGACCAAAATGTGTCAATAAAATTCGATGAAATGAGTTTTATGGTAAATACTATTCGAGGAAATGAATTTGCGATGTATTGCAATTTGATGAGTTTTTGCTTATTAAAAAAAACATCTGCGAACAGTTTTATGGGAAATAAAATTCATTGTAATAGGTAAATTGTGACAAAGTGATGGACCCCCCAGAATTAACACATAGGCTACAGTTTATAAAGACTTTATGTAATTTGCCCATTTCAATTTCATAACAAAGCGGGCGAAGCCGCAGGCGGATCGTTGTATAGTAATAATTCCAGTGTAACCAACTGTGACAGATTATAACAGAGATAAAAGAAGAGGTTTAAAGTATGGACTTTGCCCAGCAATGGGACCAAACATGTTTATATAAAAGACACAACCCAAACCTCCTTCACCAATTAACTCTTTCTTGATAAATCTTATGATTTCTCAAGGACAACATTTCATGCAAAATGAACGTGTTACAAGAATGTCTGTAAATATTGTGTACTCGTAATAGACGGACGAACAATATTCAAGGAAAAAGCTCTTGAGTGCAAAAGCTCACTAAAATTTTGACCTTTTTCTACAGCACTCCCTGGGTCCCTATTAGCTTTTATTAAGATTAATGAATGCGCATTTTAAACTCTAAATGAGTGAAGTTTTAAGGAGGAAGGATTTGCGGTGTTGAGAATTTTTAACCAGTTTTGTCTTTTGGAGATATGAATATTCTAAAGAAGCACTCGTCAGTATAGCGGTATGTGAAATCAATTTAATTCAACTTTCACTTAATTCCGGATTCTGTAGAAACTAGGTGACCACAATTATAAATATAAATAGAATAAATATCCGGGGCAAATTACACCAAGATCATCTGACCCTAAACTAAGCAGAGCTTGTACTATGGGTGTCAGAGACTGATGAACATACTTAAATATTTCTAAACACATACTTATATACCCAAACACACAACAAACACAAATGTTCGTCACATGAATGTTTGTCATGGGTGGGGATCGAACCCACGACCTCCGGTGCTAAAGGTAGGATCGCTGCCATTTCACCAACAGGCCAGTCAGTTATGTAATCAATCTATTCAATCAAGTTTGAAATTTTATGAATTCTGCAGTATTTTATTTTGTTACTAAAGAAACAAAAATAGATTTCTTTGGTGACAAAACATAAAAAATAATGAAGTCAGTTAAAGATGACACACGAAATTAAAATGGGGTGATACGTTTTGGCACCAAGAAGGCACGATATGCCTTCTCGGGGCATCGGGGGTATTTATGGTATCCCGGCATATGCTGAGTACATACTCAGCATATGCAGGGGTACCATAAAAACACAGCGACGCTAGTATTCCAAAATTCAATAGTTGATCAATTAAATTCAAAAATGTGTCCTTTTTATAGAATGAAAAGCCAAAATAATAAGAAATAGGTACAGAGACGTTCACATCTCAACCTTTACAATACCATTGCAAAAAGGGTCTTATGTCAGAAGCATAAGGTGCCTCTATGTATAGGTTGATGTGAACGCCTCTGTACACATAAATGCCAATGCAAAGAGCGCGAGCGTCAAGTAAAAGTGGAGATTTAACCATATTTCCTAGTTATGAAATTGCACAACGAATAGTGACAGCCTTTATTAGCTTGTGATAATGCTTCTAAAATTTTATACACATATTAACAAATTAAGTGTTAACATACGTACCTATTAACATAGTGTTAATGAGGCCTGCAGTCTTACAATAAAATGTGTTACACGTTGCATTCTGAGTATGTAACAGCAGATTATAAATAAAATCATCTCAATCCACTTTATATTTAACTGATTAGAAAAAAAGGAAGGTTTTACCACAAATGAAAGACAAACACCTTAAAGTACCAACTACGCAAACTTATTTGCCAGCTACTTGCAGCAAATGAATGAGAAAGCAATCTTCGCGTATCCTACTTTAGTTGGCAGGCTTGTTAGTCGGTGGTGTGAATTAGGTCTGTATTCCAGCACTCGGTGCCTCGTTGAGAACGCCGCGAACCGCGACCCAGGGAAACGTGAAATTGGGTAACCCGTTTAATGTCTGAGCTGACGGGAATATAAAGCCATGAATTTTTGCAGATGTTTTGTATGGCTCACTATAAATAAGTGATTAGTAAGTAAGTTATAAATCATATTGTCACACTGTCCCCAGGAAAGGTCTCCATTTCTACAATTGATGGGTTTTAGCTAAATAACTTTGATGTTGTTGACGTTTTGATGAATAAATAAGTACTTATCAGTTTACACCTAGCAAGTGAGTGATGGAACAGACATAAATGTTCTAACTACCTATAGTTTACATAAATAAATAAAATAAATAAATAAATATCTAAGACAATTTACACCAAGATCATCTGACCCCAAACTAAGCAGAGCTTGTACTATGGGCGGCAGAGACTGATAAACATACTTAAATATTTCTAAACACATACATATATAGATAATAACACCCAGACACACAACAAACACCAATGTTCGTCACACAAATGTTTGTCATGGGTGGGGATCGAACCCACGACCTCCGGCGCTAAAGGCAGGATCGCTGCCATTGCGCCAACAAGCCAGTCAAGGCCAGGCTTTTTTTTTCCTAGTGTCAGTAACATTAGTCAGTACACTAGGAAAAAAAAAGAATGCTCTGATTATTTATTTTTTATAGCACTGGCTGGATGCTTCGTCAACCCTAGAGGTTCTACTCTGTCTATACCAGAATTCATGAAAATGAGTTCAGCTGTAAAAACATACACACAGAGTTGCTTTCGGAGTTGATTGTGTTTTCTACCAGAAATAAACTGATAAATATTTCACTCGTAACTCAATTTCCTAGATTTTACCTAGCAATAAGAGATTTACCCGCAATTGCTAAAGTTTGTACAGCAGTTTCTAAGTTAGCCTCAACATAGCAAAACTAGTATTCACCACTGCCCCAATAACTTTGACAACGGAGCAATATCGTCGTACATGAAACAATTAAGGCCGTCAAAGGGAACTAACGCATCTTTAATAGCTGCACAATCAATGTACACAGCGCGAACACGGAGTTTCATAGGCAATCATTTTCCCAACACTGGATATAGCACGTAACACAATTGGAACGCTAAAATATAGCACACGCGTGGCAGCGACATCCTACCTTGTGTTTCTTACTGATATGTGTGAGTGATAGGAGTAGGAATGCATCGTAAAGGAAAAAGTGTAATAAGAATGACGACAAGCACACTTTTGGTGTCCCGTTGACAGCGCGTAGATGCTCATATACTCAGAGGTCCTAGGTACATATCCAGTTTATTGATGGTCATTATTTATAGTCAATTACCACGCCTCATTTATACTGCTTATATTATATTGCGTTTTTTACTCGTATGGTAGGTATTTTTTCATGCTATTTCACTTATATTTGTTTACCGGTAGTTATAATGATATAACTACCGGTAAACAGGGCATGAATTCAACATCTTACAACAAATTGAACATACAATCAAATTGTCTTCAAATAATCCAAAGATAATATAAAAATTCTGACTTTTCACTAGCATTGCTTCACAGAAATTCAAAATGTGTTTATGAATAACAGTTCAAACCAAGATAAGACATCACTCGTAGCGATAACTTGATTTCAACGATGGAGGTCTTTTTCCAGCAGTGAGAAAACTTATGAGCTAATTTACTCGTACTTGCTTACCGTATATTAAACAAATACTGTTAACTTAATTTAACTACTAAATCATGAAGATGGAGTTCTCTTAATCAAATTAGTACTAAAAAGATTATAGGTACAGAATGATTAAATTTGTCTGCGTAGTCAGCGTTTCGTTTTACATTTAATATGCCATTTTAACTTTTAAACGGCTGTAGATTGAGGACTTAGGCATGTTAAATAAAGATAAGTCTAAACTCAGTGCTCTCTGGCTCGCAAATCCCGCGAAATAATTGTTCAGAGACTCAATAAACTGAAGTTATTCGTGTAGAACGAATCAAATAAGACGTTCAGGCGACTTTGCTTCAGTCTTTTAGAGTGGTATTATTACTGCACGTAGGCTTTGCACATTTAAGTTTGTATTTAGAAGCTAAGTAAAGATTATCAAAAGGTCATCTTGACTCTGCTGTTAATGGAATATTATACACGGCTGAGTTACTGCGACAAAGCTATTAGGTCTGGTAACTTTGTAATTTTGTTATGATTGATGAATCTATCTCTCACTTGGAGGCTGGATTTTATTAAAACCTTTTAGACCGTGCGTTTGTGAAAGCTTGGTGTAACGCAGGTTACTTATATTTAATAATTCTCACCTTAACAATAAAATTATATACCTACAGTAAAGTAATAAAATAACTTAACTTAATGCTAAAAACAAACAGCGAAATACCTAATAACTAGAATAAGGGCAGCGTAAATCATATTTTTTGTAGTGAATCTTGTTCCCGACTCGCAAACCAGTTACCTATGATTATGTAAGCGTGTGACTATCGAGCCGGGAGCGTAGATCGGTAAGCGACGCAGCCGCATTGATTATTAACCTCAGTGTGCGACAGCTGCGTTAGATACTTTCTTAATAATTGTGAACCAGCAAATCGTTGCTTGATCGATTGCACCTTCATTTAAACGTTTGTTACCTCTGTGTTAATTGAGTGATAATTTTCCCATACTGGGTAAGTCGTGCACGAATTTATTTATTAAGTTTTAGGTTAATGATAGTCTGCCTACGAGTGTTATACCTAATTATGTGACTTAGGGTTTCATTTTCTTATTATTATAGAAGTGTTAAAATGAGTACTTAAGCTGTTAATTAATATTTAATTAATACTATGCTCAGTAAATATGCATACTTAATTACTGAAAGACTTACTTACTATTTAAAACGCAATCACCTTCGTAGTATGGTGTTAAAAAATGCGTAAAAGATATAGATGGCCACTAGCTTGTTTGTTTTCCGTATCTGCTTAAAGAATAAGTTAATAATATACCTGTAAGTGCCATATCCATCCCTTTAACCAGATTAACGCAGGGAATTAGATGCTTCCCCTTGACTTACTAGTGGTCTCACCCAGCTTTGCCTGCTATATTTGTAACGCTTCAAGCTTCTGAAGAAACTAGGGGCTACCCTAGACAATACTTGCGCGTGTATTAATCGATTGTCCTAATCGACAGGATCACCCTTGCCCTTGACTTTCCGTACCAATCGTCCCGCCGAAGAACGAAAGTCAGACGTTGGAAAGTCGGACGTTATTGGAAAGTTGGACGGTATTGGAACCAGGGACGTCAGGAAGACAGCCAATCTGCGGCAGCCTGTCACCGGCCATTCAAGGGGAGTGCTAATTAGTGTTTTAAGTTGCCGTACTAAGGAGCTAACACCAGACTCACGCTCTGAGTACATACTCTGAAAACGTAATTAAATTCTTTTAAATAATAATTATATTTCGATCGTTTTATTTTTAACCCTGCTTATAAAAAAACGTGACATTGGCTCAAAATATAGAAATTCTGAATTGAAAATCCGCAAAATCGGGTTGGTAAATCCTATTTTCAGAATTTTGAGACCAAAAAAGTAATGTGATATTTATGTAATACTTCAGCCGTTTATTCAAAACTTTGGCGGACCACAGTCGGTTTCGGTACGCCAACGCTTTTTTGAATATCAACAAAATGACTATTTTGTATTCAGTTTATTGCGTTTTAAAGAGTTACTCTGCAAACAAATTTACTCGTTTTATTCCGGAAAAAAGTACCCATGTTGGCCTTAATAAAGGTCCAGGAGCGTACTCCTGACCGACGTTCGGCCTTGATAGAATAATCTACTATACTCGGTCACTTTTTGTTTATTGTTGAGCAAATGTAGCCTTTGAAGCGGTTGCATAAGGTCTAAAGGTCCGTATGTGGTCGACCTTACGACCCACACTTCGTCACTGTCGGTGCCGCCGATGTGCGACCTATCCGGGATTAACAAACATGTACGAATTTAAGGCTTTAACGGAGAGTGTGGTCAACGCCCGAAACCAGTTCTTAATCCTCGCACGCTAAGGGAAGACTGCCACTTAATTTTGCTGATTTTTACAACATTTTAACAATGAAAGGGAAGGGTCGTTGTGTTTTTGGCTAAGCGCCTAATCTTTACATGACGGAATTAGGAAGGAATACATAAATAGTTTATATTAGGTTCTCTGACTTTAAACTTTACTGTCTATTAATTGTAGTTTCGTAGTATTGTTATTTTGTTACAACAGTCATTCTGCCTAACCAGCTGTTTTTGCTTAGAGTACTAAGCAAAAACAGCTAGTAAGGCAGAAAGAATTCATATTACATAAAATTCTTCAGCAGCCATAAAATCAAATTTATCTGGTAATAAACTATCCCATCAACAACATTGTCATGTAAAATGATGCCTAGACATGACCTTATAGCTACTCGTAGTACTGTCGAAAAGTTTTCAGATATCAATATAGAGCAAATCTTCTGACTCTACAAGCCCCAGCTAAACAAAATCTACACCTTAATCAAAATATGTGGCTCGGCCGTATCATTATTATAAAAGAACAATTTTAGAAAAGAAATGTATTGAACAGTATTTTTTTTTATTTTACGCCCATGTAACGATACAAAGTTAGTGAAAAGAAGAATTATGTGCTGGAAGAGATTGCCGGCTATTGTGAGAGTTTACTCTACCGCTTTACAAGGGAGGGTCTAAGATAAGAAAAACCTAGCTGTGGACTTTTTAGATAATTAATGTCTTCCTTCAGGGTTTAAAAATTAATTAATCCAAGCCTCAAGCTGCGCATTTACTGTCGGCCTTTTCAAATAAAGAATCAAAGGGTGCAAAATCGGAATGAAGACACAAATTAAATAATGGTAAATAACCGGCAGGCAGAAGGGTATTCCATATTAATTACCGTCCGTTCCGAAGACGACGAAGACAAATGTTGAAACCATAGACATACATCTAAATAAAAAACGCAACGAGCTCCGTTTATTTGAAATCCTAGCGCGCCATTTTTTGACGCTCATTTTGAGTAAGTAAGTAAAAAGGCCAAAGGCCCCCATAGTTGATCATGTCTTAGCTACAATTAGGTAATGGGTATTGGCTTAACCAAAATGGTATCTCTCTATGTTAAAAAAAAACCGTGAACACATTTTTATGGCCGTCCTGTGGACCCGCGAACTTCGGATTTCGGGCCAACCGGGCTCTGGAGGTCTCCTCGCGAACGAAATGGTGACCATTAACTTATCTGTCATACTAATGTGAGTTTTTCCAGAACTACGGACATAGTGTTATTGAGTGGGTACCCTGTTACCTCTCAGCCACGGGGGCGTTAAAGGGGGTTATTATGAGGCGGACCCTGGGACCTCACACATCAGTGTGGGTTCATAACCTGTATAGAACCGGGATAGATGATGATGAGGCGGGAAATCCTTATGTGAGTCTACTCGATGTTTACATGCGTTGCCATAATGGAATGGATGGAGTGAGGACATAACAAATGGCGGAGAAATCGGTGGACATACATAAAAAAAATTAATAACATAGCCGTGTAGCATAGTATCTCCTCCTTTTTGAAAAGTCGGTTAATGAAGCAGTATTTAAAGCTGCTTTTCCAGGAAGGATGTGATGTGCTATTCTGCGTGGATGTGCAAGCTGAGCTACGAAACTATAAGACCGTTTTCACTGATGCTGTGCTATTTAACGGAACGAGGAAGATGCGCTCGAGCTATGCGATGTATCGATAGTAGGGAAGGAACGCACAGCATGCATCCATAGCAAGATTGCTCAGCACACATCCAAGTGTCATGCCATCTGTCAGATCAAAAACCGAGCTTAGTAGAACCCGTTTACATCAGCGTTATGCTATGTGGACCAATGAATGTGATTGGTTGATACCAAACGCATCCACGGCACCGTAGTATACCACTTCGCTGGTGGAAAGCTGCCTGAAGAGCTAAACGTCATCTACACTCGTGTCATTTATTTCAATTTATCTCGATGTGGTTAGAGCGACCCGTAATGTATTTTTCCGGGCTCTTTCCGTCCCGGATAAAACAAATGATAATCGACAAAGAATGAAGTCAACATTAACGACCTCAATTAATTAGGGAGATTGTCGCTTGTCCAATATTTAGGGTGTATGAGGTGGCGTGAATGAGATACTTTATCTCATTATTTCTTAGATAAGAATATACTCGTACATAAACCATTTTTAACGCTTTTAGGGCTGATTATTAAATCTTAACTTCGATCCAGGGATTATGAATATTTATTTTATTTTATTTTATTTAAGTATACGCAAGTAAGTTCAATAGCGGTAAAAAAATATTACCAACGAAACGTTCATGATTATTGATTACATGTTCACGTGGAATTTATAAGATGGATTTGATTTTTAAAAAGCATTGATAGAGTTTGTTTACATGGAAATTGTTAGCTAGAAGAAATAACAAATTACAACTTATAAAATAGATATTTTTTCAGATAATATATTTGATTGATAAAATTTTAAATTTGTACAATATAAAAAATATAAAAAAAAAACGATCACATGCATAAACTTAATTTTATTAAAAATAAATAGAATTCACCTAGTATAGTCAATGCGTCTCCGCCTCTGTGGGCGAGTGGTAACAAAGCTCGGCCCAAAATCCGGAGGTCCCTGGTTCAATTCCCCGGTCGAGCAAAGTGCAAAACATTTGCACGCTGTTAACTTAGCAAATTTTAGTGAGACAATGTGTACCTGATCAATAATAATGACATGTATTAATTTAACCTGAAATGTATGCAAATAAATTGTTTGAGTTTGAGTGTGTTTTCGGATTTTTCGGAACATAGTAGCCCGGGTTTGTGATCACCAAACCATATTTGGCAAGCGTGGTGATTAAGCCAATACCCATCAATTGTAGCGGTAACTTGATTTCAATCATGGAGGTCTTTACCCAGCAGTGGGAGTGTATAGGCTCACTATTTACTTACTTACTTATAGTCAACACAGGGCTTTTACGGCAGCCCATTTGTTAATTTGTCATTCAATTACTTTCATATTAAGCTGCTTGTAGGCTTAAGTTGATGGATAGATTAAGCACAAATAGCGCAACGTTATATCGGTTTGAGCGTCCCACTAAACAGGCTTAAGCTGGTCGAGTGGTCATTGCTCATCACTGTACTGCATCAAAGACGACTGTCGACTAAACTTGCCAGCGCATTCTCGTTCAAAATAGATGCAAAGGCTCATTCAAAATAGATAATTATAACCCATAAATGCCCATGATAATTTAAAGCCAATTATAACCCATGTCCTTAACCACTTATTACTCTCCGGCATCTTCCCTTCTGTATGAAAAGATGCACAAGTCATACCTCTACCAAAAAAATTACAGTCCCCTATAGTATCCCTCCCTTACTATCCAGACTGTCCTATTTCCAAACTCCTCTGTCTATACAAAGTCCTTGAGCGGGTTGTAAACCATCAGCTCAGCAGTTTCCTATGCAAAATCAATCTCCTTAATCCATTCCAGTCTGGTTTCCGTCCTGGTCATAGCACGACTACAGCGTTAGTGAAGATTACCGATGATATTCGCCTGGGTATGGATGACAAACGTCTGACTGTGTTAGCATTGCTGGATTTCAGCAATTCCTTCAATACTGTCGACTTCGACATCCTGCTTGGTGTCCTACGGTCCCTTAACATATCTCCATCAGTGCTTGACTGGTTCAACAGTTACTTGCATGGACGCTGGCAACGCGTTCGTGCTGAAGACTCGTTTTCTGAATGGCGTGTTATACCCGCCGGTGTTCCGCAAGGTGGCGTCCTGTCTCATCTCTTTTTCGCTATTTTCATGAACTCAATATCCCGAAATCTCTTTTCTTCTCACCACCTAAATGCAGACGAGATCTTCATATTATCTCTTTACTGTACTCTGTTTTGTTTGATCCCCGGTCTCCTCCGTATCTTAAGAAGTTGTTTCAAATTCAGCAGTCTGCCAAGTCTGATGTGCGATCTAACCGGAAACTCCTCCTACCTTTACCTTCTCATTCTTCTAGTTACTATTCTCATTCCTTCACTATCCAATCTATTCGCTTGTGGAACTCGTTACCGTTACTTCTCAGGCAATCCCAGTCCTTACCTATTTTCAAATCCCGAGTAACACCATAATTCCTCTCTTTGTAAACTGTATTGTATATCAATGCGTGGATAAGCCAAACCTGAACAAACCTTTGTTCTACTTTTTATTGTTTCTTTGTGGATGTTAATATTTATCTTTAACACTTTTTTGTTATGACTTTACTCTGTCAATTCAATTTTTGTGTTAAAAAACAAGATTGAAAAGAGTAGCCATCGAGTTTCTTGCCGGAGTCTTCTCGATCGGAAACAACCTCCGAACCGGTGGTAGAGTCACATTATGTTTAATTATGATATTTACTATCATAGTATTATTTTATGTAAGTTTATTTTAGTATATTTTTTGCTATAATTTTTTTTTGTAACTATATGACTTGTCATAAGTACTTTTTATAAGTCTATATGAATAAGATATTTTTTAATTTCCTTTACTTTACCTTACTTACTTTACTTAATGTAATGTGTTTATGTTTTAATTGTGAATTCGTGAAAATGACATTCTCATTAACACAATGTACCTTACCCATTTGTTTTCATTTATTTTGTGATTTCCTAAAACGAGGGTTGCCGAGAAGAGATCACTTACTAGCGATAAGGCCGCCTAAATTGTACTAGACTAAGTGTTTAGTTTTTAAGTGCTTTTGTAATTGCTATCTTCTTAGTCGTACCATAAACTATATTTATCTTATCTTATAATTATAACTATCGTGGTGTCAAGGAAAGTGTGCTGTAAACATCTTGAAAAACTTGACTTCTCTTTTCCACTTAATTAAGTACCTAAAGTTTATATATAATCTATAGTTAGCTAGGTAAACTAACTCCTCGTAGCTACAAGGCTAGTTTAGCATATCTACAAATCGGCGAGTATTAGAAACGATAGCAATTTCAAAACAAAACATAGCGTCACAAACAGAATTCGCCAGAGCGGTTAGAGCAGCTACGTGAGCAGCTTTGGTTAGGTCGACTGGCCATCGAGACGCGCATTGTCCGTCTGCTCTGAATGCTTTGCTAGACTACGGGGCTAGGCAGCGTCCACTTTTAGCCACCGTATCGTCAGGATTATTCTGCGTCATCTATACTTCTATACCAATAATATTATAAAGAGGTAAGCGTTTGTGAGTTTGTTAGTTTGTATGTTTGGGACAGGTTATCTCCAAAACTCACGCTGGAGGAGTGCGGTGCGTGGGCGGATTAGCGTCGCGGGTAGATGGCCGTTGTAGGAGATGACCTTCGCTCCCGACCCTCATACCGGGTCGCGTTGGGTCATGTTGGGGAGCGAGGAGGCTTGGCAGGCGATCGTCTTCTTCTGCGAGGACGTGATTACGCAGAAGGAGACAGCGGAGAGGGCCTGAGAGGATGATCCTCAAGCGGCCCCTCTCCGACGCAGACGGCGGGGAGCAAGAAGACGGCGGTTCGCCCGCCCTCCTCCTGCTCCCTAAAAGCAGCACCGGGGTGATAGCCGAGGTTTCATCCCATTGAACGGTATTCCCGTCTGGGGGTGTCCCAGTATACCGGGACGCACCCGTAGCGTGAGGAGGCCCGGCACGTAGGCTGGGCCAACCGCTGGGGCGACGTGGTAATCCGTTAGGCTCCATGTCGCCCTATCCCAAAGCGGTGGGGGTATACCCGGGTCCGTTTTAGTGGGTATACCGCCGGCTTCACTTCACATATTTTTGGTTTAAAATAATTCGTTTTCAGCTAGATCAATTAACACATAGAAAGTCCGGGAAAAAAGCGCTCTCAGAACCTTTTCGTACGTGCGTACAAAAATATAGTTTTTTAGTAGAGCCATAAAGAAGTCCGCGACACACTACATCTATCTATTATCAATAAGTAGCTATAAGGTATGTAATGTGTTAAAAATAATTTAAATTAAAAGGTAGATTTTATGCATTATTACTACACAAGCATATGAATCCTTATGATTACAAGTTATTTTATCATCAAGAGCATTGTACGGAGATAATTTTGTCCTAATCAACACATTAATTGGAATATTAGATTCTAAGATATCATGAAATTAAAAATACGCACGCCAAAAAATTAAAATATATAGCGAGAGGTCACAAAATTTCGGAAGCTACAAGTGCTAGGAGTTTAAAATTTTGAGACGTAGGTGTTCAGCTCACTAAGGCGGGTTTTTGCAAAATTCGACCTCTAAGGAGTTGTTTTTAGTGTTGATAGTTTGTTTGTATGAAACTTCGCGTGACTTCAAGTGTCTCAAATTTTGCTTAAGGGTTCTTTTTGGGACGTAGGTGCTAATGCATTGTAAAACCACACCAAGTTTGAAAGAGTAAGTACTGAGTTTCTCAGTCTTCTCAGTAAGAATAAACTCCTCCGACGCGGTGGTAGAGTTGCATTATGTTTGTATACTGTTTATTTATATATTCATATTATTACATACAGCATTTAAGTCTATTATTTAGTAAATTTTTTGACTATTTAAAAGTACTGATTAAGTCTATCCAAACAAAGATATTTGAGTTTGAACTAAGACGGTATTTTGTGAATAACAAGTATCGTTAGTCGGAAAAAATCCCGTATGTCATAAAAATTAAGTTCACGCGGGCGAAGCCGCGGGCGGAAAGCTATATCTCAATGTTTTGATATTACAAATAGATACACTTGTGTCGTAGCTAATAAGTTTGAGTTAAACAATAAAATAACTACATTAGCTTATTTATTGCTTGTTTAGTAAAAAAATAAAATTGTTAGCTGTTTTTCTGGCTTTACGGGAGATAATTCTAAATGATACAATCATGAACGTCAGTTGATCTCAAACTACAATTGAGATCATTATAGTCGGTGCCTAATGGTAGTTTTATTTAGATACTGTCCCAATTCAGCGAGTATTAGAAATGATAGCAATATCAAAACAGAACACAGCTGTACCATATTCGTCACAGACGGAATTCGCCAGTGGTTAGAGGAGCTACATAAGCAGCTTTGGTTAGGTCGACTGGCCATCGAGACGTGCATTGTCCGTCTGCTCTGAATGCTCCGCCCGGCTCGGGCGAGGCACGTTCACTTAGCCACCGATATCTACGGGAGGATTATTGTGCGACATGTTTCTAGTTTTGAATACCGAGTACATTGGATCGGCTCAATTCAGAGTAACCGATTAACATCAGGCGCTTTTTGCCACTGACTTAGTATAAAATAGGAAATAATATGTAAGTGACGGAGAACAAAGAGAAAGGGTAATGCCATCTTTATCTGTGGTGGCTGACTTAATACAAGTCTGTTGATCTTATTTTTAACCGACTTGAAAAAAAGGAGGAGGTTCTCAATTCGACTGTATGTTTTTTTATGTTTTTTTAATGTTTGTTACCTCATAACTTTCGACTGGGTGAACCGATTTTAATCATTCTTTTTTTATTTTAAGCTGGTACTTCCTGTGTGCTCCCATTTTAATTTTGTCCAGTTCTAAAAGTGGCATCCATGGGAAATCCATATAAAACCTAAATCTAGATAAACCATAATATGCGCGACAAATGGACGAATAACTCAAATTTCACGTCAACCGATTTCAATGCTTCTTTTTTTATTGGAAAGGATATACTTCAAGGGTAGTTTGATGAGAGTTTGGTTAGGTTCTGATTAAGGGATCCATGACAAAGTAACGGAACTCTTCAATTCTTAGGAGCACTTGGACGATACTTTTTCGATGTATAAAATAAATAAGAATGATTCACTGAAAAACAAGAAATAAACAAATATTTTAATAAAAAAAACTATTTCAAAACAAAACACTAAATAGTAAAGAAATAATTGCGGATTCTTCTAAAACTTATACGATAATATAATGTAGGTACAATTATTGTTATTGTTGGAGTCGGTGTCAGCCAATGTAGGTTTGTAAGTATTGTAACTACCTACATACATACGTAAACGTGCGATGTAAAAAATAGGTATATTGCTAGGTATATTGAAGTGTTTTCTTGGCTGACACCGACTCCAACAATAACAATAATTGTACCTACATTATATTATCGTATAAGTTTTAGAAGTAACGCAATCACTTCTTTACTTTTTAGTGCTTTGTTTTGGAATAGTTTTTTTTTGTTCATAGAACCTGACTCACAAAATGTATCATCATCTTATTGAGTGAATGGTATTGAAAAAGAAGTGATTTACAAAAAAACACTGAAGTGACAAAAAAGGAGATAACGGACTACAATTCACTTATTCAGTCATTTTGATAAGCACACCGAACATCTTCAGAAAAGGAAGATTAATGCAATTTAAATTAATTTCGTTAAGGGAACTAAAAGTACACATCACTCCTATCCTTTAATTAAAACAAATTACTAACGTAATTAATTTAAAAGGTGTCATCAACTTTAAGCGAAACTTTTCCCAAAGAGGTTAAAATAGCAGCGAAAATAGTTACCTCCCAACAATTTGCTTGCAATAACCTCATTAATCACCATGGATTATTCTAGTTGTGAGGAGCTCGCATAATATATGAGCCTCACGGAAAGTTTGGCACTTTGTAGAGCAATATCAACACTGGGCCACTTACTTGTATACCGCTTGAGAGAATGTACTATAGATTAAATAAGTTGCGTTGATCAAGTTATCCCAAGTATTTATATTGGTATCATAAATTTATAAGAAGTGAGAACGGCGTGCTTCACCATGCCAAGGGAATAATTAATGAGTTTACCTATGGTGTACATTGAGAATTATTAATTCTCTTTGAGGAATAAATATAATATTTTGACGACACGGTTGGCGTAGTGCGCTGTAGCACGGTTTCTCGCCTCGATTTCCGTAGTGTCCAGTATATACCCACTTAGATATATTATCATCATAATAAATAATATATTATAATATAAAACCTAGCTATATAGCATAATATCGTCGAAATTACATTGCATTTTAGTTTAATTGTACATTACTTAGATATAATGATCAATAAGTATTAGAATAATAAATTAATAGCTGGCTATATTTGGGGTGTGGCTGTTTATTTTTTTGTGGAATGCTGGTGGTTCTTCATTTGTCCTAATACGAAACCATGATTTTGGTTCAATGGCTTGAAACCTCCTTTCAGATTAAAATAACATATCAATTAGCAACAATTGGGTATGGGAAAAAAATCAAACATGTCCTAAATCGAAAACCGTTTTGAGGTATTTGTATTTTATACCGTATTTAAATATTTAACATTTTGAATGGTAAAGGAGCTAAGATATTTTAATTAAATACCAATTGACAAACTGGGGTCATTCATTTGGCCCCAGATTGCCAACGTACGCAAAGAGTACATTATGGTTCTAATTGGACTCAAGAGTCCAATAAGCATTGTGTGATGTCAATGAAACCCATTGGGTCCTATAAACGTCCTTTCATGTGATTGGTTGATAATCTATCCATCTACCAATCAAATCACGTATGACGTGAGATTTTTAGCTAGGTGATTCTACTGCATGGTATTAATGGTGTTTCCAGATAGTAGATTTTAAATTCCCCCAAATGAAAAATATTTTTCCACAAAGTTATTTTTAATAAAACGTACACATTGCCCAGACGGTTAGCTAGGACTTAAAATAGTCATTCGCTATAATCCCAACCCTTTCAGGTAGGGCTTAGTTTCAGAGCTTGACAAAATAAATTGTATCTGAAATCTACTTCTCACATTCTCGTGAGATGCTACATGATGAACGGCGAGCTCTGTTTCAGCCGTAAGTGCTGTAAATCAGTAATTTTCTCTTCAATATTTATTTACCACGAATCAGGACACAACACATGTTCCTATGGGAACAATTTTTTTTTTCATTTTTTTTTCAATTCCAATTCTTGGAATTAACGGTGTGTTTAAGAAAAAACGCAGAGATGCTGCTTTTCTAAAGTCTGTCAAAAATGAAATTAAGTACAAAAGTACAAAATAACAAGCTGTCTCGCCAAAAATAATACTTTGGCCGTCTAGCTCTAAAACAACAAAATAAATTACGAATGAAGTAGATACTGAGTTGCGAATTCGGACTTGAGTTACAAAGTAAAATCAACATCTGACATTGGTAAACAGAGACGAAACAATCACGGCACTGGCCAAGTTTATAATTTCAAATTGGTATCTAATCAGAGGCAGGAGTTGGGAACGGCTTCGCGGAGTGATGGATGGCCACGGGGAGTGCGGGTGACGGAACAGGCGGTGTTCAAACTTCTTCTGCACTACCTTGGCAGGCATATTTAGGGACAAGTGCGTAACGCAAAATGAGCTTGAAAATTTTAATGTACCTATGTAATGTTTTGGTGGTCATCATCTCCAAGTGTGTAGTAGCAAACGTTTAACTGATTTCTATTGTCGTCTCTTTAACTTTACTAGCTTTCGGTCAGCGGCTTCGCCCGCGTCTTAGGTACTTGCTGATAATGAAGTTTAATTTTGGTAAAAAAAAATCTTCTTTGAGTTCATTTATTTATTTATTCTTTATTGCACAAACAAGTAAAGTACAATTGGCGGACTTAATGCCTAGAGGCATTTTCTACTAGTCAACCGCAAGGTATACCAGAAACATTGGAATTTTGGGCTGTGCAACATTTAAACATGGCAGCGAGAACAACAAATCTCAGATATTAATACTTTTATCCATTAAAAACAAAGAAACAAGAAAACCAATCATTCATAATTATAATTGGTGTAGTTTTGCGATAACACTGATTACAGCTGAACCTTGTATGTCCTTATCTAATAGGTATTAAGTGCTCCAATACAGTCTAGAAACAAATGGTTTTAAATTCTAGTCAACACTAACCTTTTTCGGATAGGTCATAGAAATAAAATCTATTTTCTAGCTTTAAGTACTCAGTAGCAGCATTTTAATGGTCGTTACCTAATGATCAAAGAAATCTGATCCAAACTTGTTCACAATGAACAATTATATCTAAATCATGAAACTGTTTTACTGTTGCTACCTAGTACCTATCAAATACTCTTTCAATCATTTATCATAAAGTTCAGACCTTAAAATTGGCCAGAGCATTTGATATTTATTTATGCCTAGCTCATTTATCTGTGTCAAATCGACTTCCATGCCTATTGTTGAAGACTGTTTGGAGCTCTCGCTTTGCCCGTGAATCATTGTTTGGGAGCTGTTCTGATGAAAACGTTTAACTGATTTCTAAGAGATTTGCTCTTTACATAGATAAATTGCTCATCGTTTTAGTGACCTAGTTTTGTTAAAATTATTACATCAGTAAATTTTATAAATATTAAATATTAAAAAATAATACGAATACCTACCGTATTTACGTAATAAGCCACAAAATTAGAATTTCCTCCATCCATCTATAAGCTTAATTCTGTAACTTAAAGTAGTGGGGAAATTCTAAGTTTGTGATGTGCTGTAGTGTGAAAATACCTACATCCAAAACTTTCAATGTTAATAGGCTATTGTATGAGAATTATAAAATATAAAATTAAAAACATTAACATACTAATGCTTGTCCTGAATGAGAATAAAATCCATGACTTTTCAGCCCAGGTCCTCAAACGATTGGCCCAAATTGGAATCCAAAAACCTAAATACACAGGAAATAAGTAAGGTGCCTGATTATTTATAAATAGTGATCAGATCTCAAATGAAATTTGCTCATATATTTTATAGGATTAATTAATGCAAATATGATTTTCTGCAACGGCCCTGTATATCATGGGAGCACCAATACCTGGAATAAGCACGCACTTCTAGCGTCCCAGTGAAAGCCTTTCAACTTAGGCTAAAACAACCTCGCACTCGAACCCGCTGTCTCCCACCGTGGACCCTGATATGCACGCAACCATCTAGCAGCCCTGGCTACCATAAAAAAGAAGGATCAAAAAAGCAGTAATAATTATTCACATTTTAATTTATATTTTAACTAGCTTTTTCGTTCCGTCCATCTTATTTTCACAACAAAAGGTAGCCTATATCATTCATACAGTTTCATTCTTTACCATAAGTCATCAAGTCAGTCAAGTTTTAGGAGTGAAAACATAACAAAAAGTATCTCTCGTATATATTATTATAATATTTTGCCCTATAGCAGTAAGATTGCCTTAAAGTGTTTTGAAGTACCATACTCCAACATACCGAGGGCATAATTTGAAGACCATAAATTGTCTAGATCCCTCGCACGAACATAAACCCCATATTACCCTTTCAAACTCTTTGAATTGTTTATTCTTTTTAATTCAAGCGGAAGCGGTGAAATTCCCACATGGACCGCCAAAAACACCATTTGTTACCCCTAAGTCTGAGTCGTTAATTTCCTAATTACAGTTTCAAAATAAAAGCCTGTTTTTGTTCGTCCCTTCCTCGCAATCCCGGAGGTTAATGGAAGAAAAAATACGCTGTACAAATTTGCATAACATTTTTCTCTGTCTCCTACCGAAATTAAGTCCTCGGCTCTTGCATCTACAGCCTTGTTTAAATTACCGAAGTGAATTTCGTGATTCGCTTGTAATATTCAATTTTATATCTGCCGAGCAGTTTTAGCTTCCCTGTCGCTCCCGCTATGAACAAATTTTTTTGGAAGAGGCATTCCGCTTTGATGGTCTACTTCGTTATTTTCTTGCAAAGTTTCATCAAAACAATATGGTACTCATAAAATGACTCTGTTTATAGGTTTCCTACATTCTGGATATCTGTTTGCGTATTATTGATTTAAACTTAAAGTTTCTAGGTTCAGTTTTTATAACTAACAATCATATCACAGATAAGTTGGTAAACTATTGTGTGCTAGGTCATTGTAGTTATGACTACGTTAATTTGAGCAAGCAGCTTTCGGTTTATTTAAAGTACAGTTAGCAATAAAGGACGAACGGATATATAATTATTACAGGTAGACTTTCAAAGTAAACTACTTGCATCTTTAAAAGAACTAGACTTTTGTGGCTAAAAAGTAAAGTTAAAGTTTGGTAGACCAAAACGAGTAAGTACAACGTGCACGAAATCTTACGTCATTTCCGTTCGGCCAATTAACACTTCCAAAGCATTGATAAATAACGAAGCGAATGTCAGTCTAAGTTATCGATATAGTCGTACAACTTGAAACTGGTGTAGGCCCGCGGGGAAATCTTCAATCTTGGCCTTCCGCTAACAAAGTTTTCAACTAAAATCCTATTGTGCCTGGTGTCATGGGAAACCAGTACACTTGATTAGTCCAGAACTGGAGAGTTTATTCACAACTCCATGTCCATGTCTGTCTGATGAGCCGATCGGTGAGTTTTTTAGAGAAACCATCTGGTGAATTATTTAACTACATTTTTCGAATAAGTATGCATTAATATCTGCATTTCTGCATTATTTTGCTATCAAGGAAGTACCTATAAGCTGCAAGTTATGCCAAACAGCTCGACTATGTCATTGGTCAAGACATAACATACCTGACAGTTACCTGGAGACCTGAAATAACCTGGTTCAAAACGGATTGTTGAAGATTGGATTGTGACAAAATTTACTGCTTTCAGTAAACATCAGTCTGTCCAACAATCCTTTTAGAGCCCGCGTTTTGATATGGCTCGTATTTCCTGGAAGATGGTCACAACTAATGGTCACAGGCAAGGTTGACGGCAGGCGCGCTCAAGGTGCGCTCCACAATGCCCAGGATAGCCACAGATTGCGGAACATCGTCAAGCACAAGCTGTCACGACGGGGGGATCACGACCTCCAGTGATGAGAAATACGACGCAGGGAGGTTTTTACTCATAGCTGAAGTCAGGCCTTCTGCCCTGCAGGGTTAATAGGCCGTTTTAAGACCTAGCATAAAACCTTGCTGCACTTACTTACATGCTCCTAAACTGTATCTATCTAAATCTGAACAAGCGTATTCCCCATCGCGTTCTAACGTATTCCACGCCAGTATTTTCTCTCTGCGACCCGAATTGCTTCGCCGCTTATGCTTCGCCTAGGGAGTGTTTGATTTGGCGCGATCGTATCGTGGCTTATCAGCCGCTGTGGATGAGGATGTGGCACGGTTGGATTCGTAAGCTTTTTCCTTTTTCAAATATATTACAAGTTCGGTGCAGGCTTGTGTAACTTGTCAACTGTTAATATCGTGTTTTTTAAAATGATATTAACGTGTTGAATCTTGATTAATATTATAGCTAGGAAGCATTTATAATTGGAGTCTATTTTCGGGTTAGCGAAGTCAAAATAATGGAAAAGTAATTTATTTGAACTTTCATTCTGAACAGTACATCTATCACGAGTTGCCACTTTACATTATCGTTCGTAAAAAATGTTTCGGGATTTGACATTGTCATCCCATTACATTTTTTTTACGCGAACTGAGTTTTTAGCTATCATGAGTTATTTTTTCACTTATCTGTAGAGTGTGTTTTCAATCACTATTAATTTAAAAAAATAATTATATTAGTGATAAGCTAATTCATAAGTGGCTACGAGTATGTCTTTAAAATTATGATTTCATTATCTTGCACTATAGCATTGATAAAATAAACTATAGTGCTGCTGTTTTATGTTTTACTCCTTTATTGCTGTGACTTTTATTGGCCAGTTACCTTTTTAAAACAAGTGTCGACTGTCGAGTTGATTTTTAGTTTTTATAATTAAGATAATTTAACATAGTTTAATCTGCGTTTAATGTTTACCCTGTATTTCAATGTAAATAAAACCAACACGTGTAACACCTGCTTAACATTACAAGGAAAATTAATTGTAGTTTTAGTTCGGATGGTTCAAATGCTATGTAATCCGCTAAAACGTCTATATCCACTGATTAGAAGCCCTACATAATAGAAATGCATAGTAAGTGAGTATTCACAATCTTGTCCAGTTAGCTTGAACTATAGACCAGAAAATATTAACCAGTAACTCATCTTTCAATTTATTCTAATCAGAGGCGTTCTAATCAGTAAAGCAATTTATGGTGCTGACTATCACCTCCTTTTGACTTTAGACTTCTATAAATACTTTCTGTATTGTCTATTTACTCGTACACAATCTACTTGCCTCTGACTTACCCGTTTGATGTAGTCCTGAGCGTATGTGTTTAGTGATTAACTCACTAATATAATTTATTTATTTATATGGCACATCTACAGAGTACAATCCAAAATATCTGTAAAACTGTTTTCCGGATTTATATGATTTCAATGATGCAGGCCTTTTCCCAGCAGTGGGACAGTATTAGTCTTAGTCTGGCCATAAATACTGTTACAAATAAAAATAAACAAAATATTACATTTGAATTTGAAATCTGTCATTTTTATATGATTGTTCCTTGAGTTTTCTCATTTTGGCGCCAATACATTGTACAATATTTTGCGATATTAAATGGAGTGGGGTGATAAAGAGAACCGAATCGCTGTGATTCCATTACACACAATAGGTATGGAGCCAAAAGCAATTTTTAAAACTCTCCATACGCTTGGTATTAGTAAAATGTTTTGTGTACCGGGCTATTAATAGGTACAATGAGACCTCCTCTGTTTGTGACAGAAAAAGATCTGGCCGTCCACGTAGTGTTCGTACGAAAAAGGTGGTCAAAGCAGTAAGGGAAAGAATTCAAAGAAATCCTGTCCGAAAGCAAAAGATTTTATCTCGGGAGATGAAGATAGCACCTATAACCATGTCGCGTATTTTAAAAGATGACTTAGGACTTGCAGCCTACAAGAGACGTACTGGTCATTTCTTAACTAATAATTTAAAAAAGGATAGGGTGGTAAAATCGAAACAATTACTGAAGCGGTACGTAAAGGGAGGTCACAGAAATTTTTTGTTTATGGATGAGAGTTTTTTTACAATTGAGCAACATTTTAACAAAAAAAAATACCGTATTTATGCTCAAAGCTCTAAGGAAGCTTCCCAATTAGTCGACAGAGTGCAACGTGGGCACTATCCGACTTCAGTGATGGTTTGGTGGGGTATTAGCTATGAAGGGGTGACTGAGCCATACTATTGTGAAAAAGGTATCAAAACATCGGCACAAGTGTATCAAGATACCATTCTTGAGTAGGTAGTGAAGCCCCCTAAAAACACCATGTTCAATAACCAAGATTGGTCCTACCAGCAAGACTAGGCGCCGGGTCATAAAACTCGGTCTACGCAGTCTTGGTTGAAAACGAACGTTTCGGTCTTCATCAGAGCTGAAGACTGGCCGTCGTCTAGTCCTGATCTTAACCCGCTGGATTATGATTTGTGGTCAGTTTTAGAGAGTGCGGCTTCCTCATAACGCCATGATAATTTGAAGTAATTAAAACAATCCGTACGATTGGCAGTGAGGAATTTTCGAATGGAAAGAGTGCGTGCATCTATTGATAACTGGCCTTAACGTTCAAAGGACTGTATTTCAGACTGTATTTAAATTGTTTTATATTTATGTATTAAACTAACACACTGTGAAAGTAATAAATGTTATTTGCAATAGAAAAATATTTTTTCTTTGTTTCAGTATTTATGGCAAGACTAGGTATAGGCTAATTACTTACTTCCTTACTTACGAGTATATGGCACAACTACAGAGTACAATCCAAAATATCTGTAAAACTGTTTTCCTGTAAATGTTGCGCCCTGCGTTTACTCTTCAAACCTAATAAAGAAAATAACAATTTTTCTTATAGGATACTTAGATAAATCTTGAAGTAGTCATAGTAAAATCATTTCACCCACCACAGATTGAGCAGTTAATAAGGTACAGTATACAATTGTGAATTGTTGTACTAATTTTAAAAAGGGATTCTAAGCTAAGGATTTCCACTCAGATTACTGTTTCTCTGTTACAATATGCCACGTTCTCTGTGGACTTGCTAATGCCGTGGGCGGCCGACCTAAGTCCCGACCAACTGTCTAAACCAATTGTCCACGATAGTTTCTAGGTGCTTGGGCTGTCATGCATTGGGAATTGGGATGTTTTGATACTATACAAGAACTGAGATTCTTGGACTCATCACGAGAAAGTAGATATCAGTTATCAATTATAGATTTTATGACGTTGAGTCTGTAGCTCCTGTAATGTATATTATGTGAATCTTGAAAAAGGTGCCTACTTCAAAAAAAAAAACAATTTCTTAAAATTCTCAAATTTCCGTATTTCTTTATATAACTTCATAGACTTCGTTTCATATTTGAAATGGATAAGGTTTTAATATCCGATGTACAAAATTTGAAAAGTTGTAACATATTGAATTCAAAGAGGAAAATTTGCCAACAGTGTCAGTGTGATGTAATTCGTAGTAATAAATTGTAATAAAGAGACGGATTTCACACTACTTCATCTGATCTGATTCACAAGCGGGGTGATGAACTTAAATAAAACTTCTGACGGCATTATTCTTTGGCTTGAAACAAGTACCGTTTTATTCACATCAGAACGTGAAGACCACTTAGAGATTACCACACTTTAAAGCCCGATTGAGTGATGTTTTCAAAGTATATGAGGCGATGTCATCAAAATTGTTGATAATAAAGTGAAAACACAAAACATTCCGTTGATATCAAAGCCTTGACATGCCAGTGAGGTTTTGTAAGACCAACGTATTTAAATTAGGCGGGCAATAATAGCTTTGTATTATCAAACCAGTGATATTGTTGTTAGTTTTGTCACTAAGATGTTGCATAATATAACCTTGCCTAATAAGATTGACGTTGAAAACTTTGTTTTTCCAGACAAGACATAAACATCTTGTATCTTGTTTTAAATAGAAAGACGCATTCTGCGCTGTAAATTTAAGAGTTAGTATGCAAAGTGCGCACATAGAAAAAGGCTTTCAACATTTTAGGATTCAAATAAAGTGTACTTTACTTACTTACTCCGCTGGCTCAGCGACCTGAAGTGGATCTTGGCCTCCGACCCGAGATGACGCCACTGCTGCCGGTATAAATAAAGTGTGGTCCTGTTTAATTAAGCTAGATAACATCGTTGAAAAAACATTCGTTCAATTTCGGCGTAGTAGAAATACGAGTAGTGCAGTCATGTATCTCACTATAACTTGACCAGCCAGGAACCCAAAGCATCTCAGTTTAGTTATAATTATGCTATTAATTTGAGGCCAATAATTCTGAGTAGTTGCTACAGATCTATGAACATGAAGTTTATGGTGGCAAAAGGGCCATCTCCAAGGGACTCTCACTCTTTTTTATTGTAGACTAGACAGTCATTTGACTCTATGATAGGGTAGGCTATGGATGCTTCTGCTACTCAGTGATATCGGGTACAGCAGCAATTTCTTGTTTTAAAGACTAAAACTAGATTCTGGTCGCTGATCTAGAAGAGACAGAACGCATTGTTTGACAATAATAATGAGTCAGTTTCAGTTGAGTAAGAGCCTATTTAGTAAAAAAGATTAGATCACACCCTAATAAAGTGGTCGTTATAGCTCGTGATTAAGGGGGTTTGGTTTTAACTTATTAGACGTCACCTATAATTACCTCAACTTTATTTGAAATATAAGTGAAACCTGATAATATAATGTACTAAAGTACCTGATAATATAAATAGTTTTAAGTCAGGAGGCAGATTGTAATCCATGCTTATCTCTTTTGGCTCCAATCTAAGATGAAACAGAAAACTGCGTGCAGTTTTAATTGTTGATTACCACGCCGCGTGTCACGTTCAGATGAGTCCTTATAATTAATGTCTTGTAAGCACAACTCGGGAAACTATCTCAGGGCGTGAAAGCCAGTGGCATCTGACATATCCAATTAACACGCCATCCGCCCCGGGTTCTAGTTGGCGTGCCAACTGCCAAATGTGGACTATCGCCTTGGCACTGCTCTGCTTCTGATTTCTTTAATGGATTTCGTTGTTTCCACAGATATTGATCATAGTGTTCTTGGCTCTGAAACTTAGCGCAATACCAGATTGCATTAGCAAACCAGCATTTTTCTAAATGCAACAAGAAACCATAAAATGCCATAGCGTAGATTATTACTAGTAAAGTGGGTGGCTCAGTTACCTCAGTTATTAATGAAACATTATTTTTTATTAAGTCTGCATGTGTTTAGTTCCTTTTTGTTTCTCGTATGCACCACATGATAAAACTATTATGTATTTTTTTTGACTGATAAGAAGTATCAATCCAATAAAATAAAGTAACTCTTACCTAAGTGTTTTAGCAGCTAGTCAGTGAAATACAGAATGTGAAAAAAATCTAACTTTTTTGCTTCTTTTTTTAATAGTGATGATGGAATTACAAAGTTTATGTAACATGATTAACCCTTTCCCATTCCCATGTACCACAAATGATACATAACAATGGATTTTCTATTGTTTTATTTCCTAGACAGGGAACCTGTTCAACAACTACCTACGTTCTTCGAACTTCCTTCTTATAAAACTAAATTACAAATTTAAAAAGTTATTTTATATCACAGCTATAACAATAGAAGGAAATCAAAAACATAAACAGGAAACGGAGTTAATCGATGGTTAAAATGATGAACCACAAAGTTGTCTTTGATCCCAATTAAATCATTAACTCATGTTCAGTTTGCAGCTCGCTTGCATGACATCTCTTTTCTGAGATGTCAGTCAGTTGATCGCTCGGGAGTCAAACCACCTCTGGTATATTATGACTTCGTTTAGTCCCTCGATATAAAATATACTATATTAATTTTTAGAAACGACAGATACAACATAATCAATATAAATCATACGTATATACATAGAAATACATAATATAAATAAATATATACTAACATAATATATAACATACTTAATCACTATTATGGGAAAACAATAAAATAGACGATGAACAGTGGAAACTACAGAGAATTTCTTAGAAAATCACTGGTTGCTGTTTTAAACATGGCTTTAGTATGGTTGAAATTTCTTGGCCTTTACATGTGTTTGACAGACAGACAGACAAGACTCAGACCTTTTAGGGGTCCTTTTTCTTTTTTTTTATTCTTGTGTAGGTATGTCTTTTTCTGTATGCTTGTATATTTTTAAATAAATAAGTAATAGTACCTATCTTAAATTAAAGAAGCGCAAATGTTTTTTTTCCATTTTCATACTTAAAGGTGTCAGGACGAGTTCACTGCTAGCGAATGGGCCACCAGTACGTCTACCATGAGTTGCCACTTTAAATTTACGTTGGTACATCGAAATGGAACTAAAAAACGGTACCATAACGGAACAATAGCATGAAGGTACCGTTTTTTAGTTCCATGTGGACTCAACAGAGGCGCTGTACGAAATCCCAATACGAATATATTACGCGAACGATAACGTAAATTTAAAGTGGCAACTCGTGGTAGACGTACTGAACTGTTTATTTAAAAGTTTTTTCTCTGTAATTAATTAGATAATCTTCGCCATTATTTTTTGCTGTCTAATCAATCACTGTCTTCCTTTTCCTTCTTTATCTTTTATATATATTTTTTTAAAAAAACCTCGAGCATGCCAACGATCACTTTAATAGTACTGTAACAACTCAAAGTGTCAATAATGCTTTGCTAATAAAGTATATCTCAACTTAAGTACTTAATAAAGATTTCAAAAATATATATTCAAACGTTCACGCGAGTGTTGACTTAAATCGGATTTGTAAACACGGCCAATTTCATGACGGATACAAATTCTCCAATCAGAAAACCGTTGCGTTCTCGTGCTCGTGTCAGTACAATTAGTATTGTCACAGTCTGAATAATAGCTGTAGCTGTTTTGAGTTACTTATTGATTCCGAAAAGGGGAAAATAAAATAGTTTTACACTAAAATTAAACAGAGAGGTAATTCATTAGAGGTAAAAAACCATCAACCTTTTTTCATTTAGTAGTTGGCTTTTTAAAAAGGCATAGGTTTAATTTACAACGTTTAATTTGTAAGACTAAACAGTTTCTTTATTTTCAAACAGCTTGTCCCGTTTGTTTACTTCATTGGACCACCTATCCACCTACTTACATAAAAAAAAGTTATCAAACTAGTCTGAATATTCAAAGAATTAAAAATAATTTAAGTATAATTCTCTCCTGCCTTGAACTAAGATAAAAAAAAATATCGCACGATAATACACAAACACATACAAGAACAAACAAATACAGCAAGTTATACAGTAAGTAGACATGAAATGTAAAATTTAGGCGGTATTATCGCTTTAAAGCGATCTCTTCCAGACTACCTTCTGAGAGAGACTTATTTAATAAAGAACGGGTAAGGCTGTGCAAAACAAAGAATAGGTAAAAGATGTTTAAAAAATGAACTAACTAACTTGTGTTACATAAAATACAAATAGGTATCGTAATTGGATTTGACGACCGACTTGGTGTAATGGTTAAGAAGTTGGCTACTACACCAGAGGTCGCGGGTTCGATCCCCGCACAGTACAAACATTTGTGTGCATGAACATGTCTGTTTGTACTGGTCTGGGTGTCTCCTATGTATAATAAGTATTTATTTACAAAAGAAAATGTATTTAAGTATGTTTATCCGTTGTCTAGTATCCCATAACACAAGCTTTAATTAGCTTACTTTGGGGCTAGATGGCGCTGTGTGGAATAATGTCCAGGGATTTATTTATTTATTTATTATTATTTATTTATTTATTTATCACCAGTTTCCATTTTTAAGGACTGAAAAATGAAGGATGAGACATAATAAAATACTAAGTTACAGAGAGAGGAAGTAAGATTTGACTTAGGATTTAAAGACATGTAAGGGCTCAATCATTGTCTAAAAGCTAATCCTTGCATTTTTTTTGAAAATGGAACAAATTTTATTTTGCAATTCGCCAGCCTGTGGCACTGAGCACTAAAATCATAAATCACGCATTTATTCCGCACGGCACGGCGCGCTGCGGCCGCGGACCACGGCGCGTGCTTATCTGTTATTTGCAGCGGAACGCAGCGTTCGGTAACGTTGATAAATATTGGGGAGGCCGTTAGCAGTACTCGAATGTGATCTAATCGCAGATTCTGAGGGATTTATCGCGTTGCTAAGGTTTTTCGAACGCTGCGTTGGTTTGGATGAGTCAATTATTTGACATTGCGCCTCAAAAATGCTTGAATTTATACAGTTAACAGAAGGCTCTGCCCTCAAGTTCTTTTTATTTTGTTATAAATATTTGTATTTTGAAAAAAGAGATAAATGCGTTTGTTAACAGGAAAAGTAATATCCACACCTCTCACCAATACCTACAAGTGCACGCTTGTTTCAGTTATTATGTAATGACGGTATTTTTTGCAAATTGATCTTAATGATGTTTTTCATCATAATATTTGTACAGACACTAGATAAATCATAATTATTGATAAATTAAATTAAATTTGAATTGATTTCTCTCAGGTCTAGTAACACGGCCGGCCGCCGCAGTGGACAAAACGCGTGTGCTGTTATTTGCAGCGGAACGCAGGCAACAGCGCTCTGTCCGGGCCTACTTCCGCTCAACCTAACACGTGATAGTAATCTTTATCTAGATGTCGAAAAATAAACACACAGTTCGAAATTGATATTTTTTACTTGGCATTCCAATCGTCATATTTAAATACAAAGTACATGAAACTTTGATTTATATCACTCATTTTTAGTGTGCTTTTTAGCTTGACAAAGTTCCACGAAACTTCGTGACTTTGCACCAGAGTAGGCCCCTATATTGGGTAACAGATTTTTATGATATTTGTGTTTTTGGATTTGTCAACATCGGAAATAGGATAATAAGTGCGACTGGCCTGTTGGCGCAACGACAGCGATCCTGCCTTTGACGCCGGAGGTCATGGGTTCGATCCCCACCCATGACTAACATTTATGTGAGGAATATTTGTGTTTGTTGTGTGTCTGGGTGTAATTATCTATTTAAGTGTGTATTTAAAAATATTTATGTTTATCAGTCTCTGACACCCATAATAATATAAGCTCTGCTTAGTTTGGGGTCAGATGATCTTGGTGTAAAATAAAAAAAAAGTATTAGCATTGGGAAATAGATAAAAAAGCAAACACATTTTTCCATACTAAATGTTCACAACTGTCAAGCATTTTTTTTTTTTTTTAATTTTTTTTTAAATATTAATTTGCCAATAACTTTTGACTGAACGAAGTTTGTCGGGGTCGCTAATATGAGTATAGATAAGAAAGATTAAGCTTACTCAGCCGATTTTTAATTCTTTTACCAATAAAAAGATACATCTTAAATGAGTTACATGGGCTAATTTTCTTTTGGATAAGTATATTTTAAATTAAGTTTTATTATTACCATGACATTTTTGTATTCTTATTTGTAATTTCGTTGCTGTTATTATTATTTTTAATCCTATTGCCTAAATGTTTATTTGTAATTTTTAAAGTAATCGTAAAATTTGTATGCCAAAAAGGCAGATCACAGCATGTCCCTACAAACCAATGTTCCTACTTTACAGCCTATTTAGCTGTGTATCACAAATAAATAAATGAATTAATAAATGAATGGCTGGGCAGCATTATTGAAATCATAGAAAAGTCATCGCTATATTAAAATAAAGACGCAATAAAAAAAGTATTGGGGTGCGTTATTTCTGGTCAGACAAGCTCTACGCTTGGCAAAACATAGGCTACTTTGTGTTCCATTAACAGTCAACTTTCCTTTGGTTTTATGCCGGTTGATATGTTGTCCGAGTGTCTATCTCCGGTCTCGGCGATTCAAAGGACTAGTGGCAAGTTGTCTCTCCCGTCTCGGTCGTGGCCACCAATACTTTTAGGTTATGTTTATGTGAGCCAAAGCAGCTAAGATCGATGTGCATTACATAATGCGATCTAATACCATAAGCTCTAAGTTTATAATTGATTTTGATAAGCTATTAAGCCCCGTTGATGGATGCGCGGTGTTTACAGAACTACCTTAAGCTTTAAGTCTTCCGGGTGTGGTAATTGTAAAAGGTATTATTATTCAAACATTGGGAATTATTTTTATAATGGAAAAATCTGGGACAGCCTATACCAAAATTATGTCATCTCGTTATCTACCTCTCGTTGACTTTTAGGGATTTCGGAAGATGCAGATTACCTTCATCAAGTAATTCAGGAAATCGATGCGTAAAGCTTCTTGCTCCAAATGTTCAGCAATGGATATATTAAAGCGAATGACTTTTAATATTGGTTTCAAATATTTTGTCAGTGAGTTGTGAACTTTTGAGTGTACCGTTAATCCTGCATGACGGTTACAATGACCTCTTAATACCTTGTTTAGTTAATGTTATGTCAGAAATAATCAAGTGCGTATGTTGTGTTACACCGAAAAAACAAGCTAAGTATGGCGAAACGGGCGCCGTAACTGGTTCCATAGTCTAGAATAGCAGCTGATTAAAATTCATACTAAACGATATTTTCTGCGAAACAAAGTTATCAGTACCGTTTTACTTGCATATCATTTCTAAGAAACTTACTTTGAATTTATCATTTTCTGAACGAGTGTGATTGGATCGAAAAAGTCGGACTTAATCTCAAAATGCTTTCTCTACTAGTCAACCTCCCGGGTGAACAGATAACTCAACACGGTGCAAAAAAAACATAATATTTATTTTGACGGTTTAAAATAATGGAATGTAAACGGTTGACTTAAGCCAAAAAGATTGAAATGGAACTTTATTATTTTTCTTCTTAAAGTCATTTTCGACGATACCGCACAATGAGTTGCACTAATTACGAATAATAAAAGCAAGTTGATGGTGGGAAAAAACACCATGGAAAAAAGCCCTAGTCAGCCTGATAACCGAGAATTAAATTCTTGGCGTCAACGCTGAAAATCTTTTAGTCCAGTGTTCTAACCAATGGGTTAGTCATCAGTCATTTTATAAAATTGATATTATTGTTTATTAAAAGTAGTCCATGCTATGGACGTTTCCTAAAGGAATGCAGGTAAATTTTAAGAAAAACACGATATTAGATTGAGACAGTAAGATAACTAAACAATAAAAAACATAATTTCACTCTATCGCCACTGGCATCGGAGAATTGTTCATGCTGAGAAGTAAGTAGGTTGCCCACATTACCAACAAGACATAATGTTTGCACTAATACCTGTGTCTTTATTAAATAATACTAAAAAACAGAAAAAACCTGGACAGCCCAGGGCCTTATAACAATCGCTTATATCCAGTCTAGTGAATTTGTTAAAAATTTTGTTAGTAAATTATCATCATCATCATCATCCGTGCGGTCTATCCTGGTTGTGAACCCATACTGGTGTGTGGGGCCCCAGGGTCCGCCTTTCTTATTTTCTTGGCCCACTTCGCGCGTTCTTGTGCATCCTCAGTGGTGAGTCTGTTGGCACGCATGTCACCCTTGACAACGTCGAGCCAGCGCTTCTTGGGTCCACCTCTTCTACCGGTACCTGACGCGGGCGGCATGACCAGACATTTGTTGCCCACGTAGTTTGCCGATCTCCGTGAGGCATGACCATACCAACGAAGGCAGCACTCCTGCAGCTTTGTTAGTCAATATCCAGCGTAAAAGATGCGTTATTGCCAGGTGACCGCTGACTGGCTAGAAATGAAAGGTCATATTATAAAATTGCTCGCCACGCTCAGTTTAAGGAATGAACTTGACAAGTTATAAAGGATTTTAATAAGGCCCCAGTTCCCAGTATAGAATATTGGTCTGATTAATCCTGTAGCGAATCCAGTCATACAGCGAGAAACCCTGGTTTCCACAATCATCATTACGTTGAGGATGCAATAAAACGGTATTTTCATTAGCACAGTTGCGACTTAACTGCAGATTCATTCTAAATTCATTAGTCTGGCTGAAGGTAAAATTTAAAGTTACTCTGTAATTATGAGATGAGTTGATTCAAAAGTGAGTCACAAAACGGTACGACATACAAACTATTTTGTTTACCCGTAAGTAACGGATAAAGTGAACTCAGATTAATTAGGTTTCAATGATTATAATGACTAATGGAAAATCCTTAACAGTAAGTTTGCTTATTCGTTTATAAACAGTGGGCGGTATTGTACGAAGTCTTACGGTAAACTCTACTATGAATGTGAATAAGTAAGAATGATATCATTCAATATAATTAATACTTTATTGTAAGACTCGACCTCAGGTAGGAGTCTATGCACTCTATATTTTTTCTTATGTGAGAAATGGCGAGTGGTATCACTAAACACACATAACAACA
The DNA here is from genome assembly GCA_947369235.1 of Udea olivalis. Classification (NCBI taxonomy): domain Eukaryota; kingdom Metazoa; phylum Arthropoda; class Insecta; order Lepidoptera; family Crambidae; genus Udea; species Udea olivalis. The sequence continues at coordinate 8,634,409 of OX376341.1, read as the reverse complement.
TACACTCTATCCCAAACGGGGTAGCAAGAGGCAAGTTACTGTTACCATCATGGTATGGAACGTAACAAAAGCCCACTTTTTACCAATGGTACTAATACCAACTAACGAGGTGGGAGCATTTCAATGGTGGGAGCCTTCCGCCGTTATCCGGTTTGATTTGGTTTTTTAACGATGTTTTCCATCACCGGAGAGTAAGTCGAAAATTTAACAATGATCACAAAGGTGGTTCTGACCTTGAACTCGGGACCACACGATTATCGATCCGAGTTTGGGTGTTACTTAAACCCATAGGCCACGACACTCTACTATCACTTTCTCTGGTTTCACTAGATATTTCTAAAATAAAAGAGCATATGATACAGAAACATTAGGGACGTTATAACGGTAAAAATAGTGGCGGATTGGTTGGGATTTTTTTTCAGCTTACAATGTGCAATAAAAATAAACGAACTTAAATACTGAAAAAAAAAAATTCAAAAAGTTTAAAATAATTAAAAACTCAATCCATGAATTGATGTCTTTTGTTTTGTCTACGCATTGCTTTTAGTCTAGCATATCTTAAGCTACATTTATTTAAATGTAATCGTTATGCCTACAAAGCGTTTTATTAAATTTGTTTTATAAGCGGACGTTAGTTATTTGTATAACGTCACAGCTATTATTTACAAGGAATGCCTGAATAACATGCTTGTCAAGTTTAAAGTTAGCTTCTTCCTTGACCAAATAAAACAAATAGATCAAATTTGGTCACATCTCGGATATCAAAGATGCCGACTACGTAACAAAAGTATAATTTTGATTGTAGTCTTATAATAGGCCAATAAAGAACAATCAGGAACTAGGCATAAATTAACTAAACAAAGAGACAGGCATGGTCACATGTGAATTATGGTTTGTAAAATGATATTTTAGTCATAATTTTATGAAACCAGTTGCAGTGGGATTTAACTTCGAACATTATAAGATTTGTTTGTTTTAAAAAATATAAATTAGAATCGAATTCCAAAATGAATGTCAGTTACATGGGTAGATGTTGGGTATATTCAACAATATAATGTTTATTTCAAAAAAAATATTAGTTGTCTGACAAGTTTTTGAAAGATGACTGTTGCCATCATAACAAAAAAGTTGAAAAAAAGGGAAAATACTAAAAATAACTGAATATTTCAGTATGAAAATAATCCGCCACTCTTCATGTCGATTGATATTTTTTTTAGGTGGTTATGATCGCATAGTAGTATCTACTAATCACTCATATTAACGCACAGGTTTTAAATACGTCGTTATGTAAAATATCATGTCCTCTAAAAAGCTAAATTAAGGCAAGTTTAAGCAAAGTGGTTTCGCTCTAGTTCATCAAATTCTTAAGTATGGTTTTCTCGTAGGTATATATTTATTTATAAAAACAGAATCGTTTGGATGTCATTAGTGACATCGGGGTCGAGGATCCGGTAATTTAATATTTTTTAATGAATTAATTCTTAAATAAGTAGTCATCTCGAATTCTCAAAAACTGGAAGGAAATGTTTTGACGTCAAAAGTTCGAATGAATTATTCGTTTAATTATATTCGTTGTAACTCAGAACGTTTTAAAGAAATATTGTATGGTTTTGTGGTATCCAACTAGTTGCGAATTGCACATGATACGTCGTATTGTTTATAAATAAGGCCCTGACGGTTGGTGACGTAACAGCATCTGTAGAAAATTGTATTGGGATTAGACATTGTCATGTCATGTCATGTCAAATTTCAATACAATTTTTTTACGCCAATGACAACGTAAATTTAAAGTGGCAACTCGTGGTAGACGTACTATCACTGACATAAGACGTCACGGCACGAGAAAGTGCTTGACAGACAAGCTTGGCAAGGATCGGCAATATCATAATAATTTAGTACAAAAAGTATTCAAGTGTTGCTTACGCGTGGGTAGGTGCATACGATGCATACGAGAGGCATGCCAAAAGAAATTAGATACCTATTCAAAAATTATAAAATCTATTATTTATTACAAGTATCAATCTTTTCGAAGTATTAAAATCACGTCGTCTGAGCTCCATTGCTGCTAGCAAATTTCCTCCAGATTTTTGGAAAAATGATGCTCATTCAAATTAAAAAAATATATATATGTGTGTTCTATTTTAAAATATGTCAATAAACAACCAGCCTATAAAATAGTGTTTAACTAACAAGTGTTAATCAAATAAGTAAAGAGCATCTAACTTCTTTGGCATGCCCTTCGTAAATAGTCAAGAAAATAGTGAAGTTTTTAAAAATTTCAATGAAAAAGTTTCTGTTACTTTTTTAATAAATGGCTATCAAAACTTAGAGAAAATACAGAAATTCTAACTTTTTCAATTTCCGTTTTCTTTTGTAGAGTTTTGATAAGCTATCACACAAGAAAACTTTCGTGCAGTCTTAAAACTTATTTGCGAAAATCGACGAAATACGTATGTAGAGCTGGACCAAGAACTGCCAATTGGATCAGCAGCAATGCAAACCATAATTCACGACCACCTTTCTCTCCGTAAACGTTGTTCGATATGGGTGCCGCACAAACTTACCGATGAGCAGAAAGACCGTCGGGAGGATTGGTGCCTATTCATGATAGATAAATTCGACGGTGGCGAGAAAAACTTTTATGATATGTTGACTGGTGATGAAACATGATTATATAACTATGATCCCGAAACAAAGCGACAGTCGACTGTATGGTGTTTTGAAGATGAACCAAATCCAACGAAATGTCGCCGTGCTCGAAGCACACAGAAACAAATGGTCGCCTCGTTTTTCTGCAACACGGGTCATATTGCTACTGTAGTGCTAGAGGATCAAAGAACGGTGAATTCTGAATGGTATGTTCAGAATTCAGTTCAGTTTGTGCCTCAACAGTAATATCAGCTTGGTGTGACATGCCACCGAAGTCAGGATTCCGGCATCTACTCTGGCACCACGACAATGCGGCGCCGCACAGGTCTGCCAGAACACTTGACTTTTTCAACACAAAAAATGTGTCAATCCGTCCTCACCCACTATATTCCCCTGACCTAGCGCCTTGTGATTATTACCTGTTTCCAAAAATTAAAGACAAACTAAAGGGGAAGGCTTTAAAGGAGAGAAGATGCACTGGCTGCCTATAATTTCGAGATTTCTAAGGTGTCTAAAGAAGAGTATAAGAAGAGGTCACAGATATTTTCCAATTGGTTCAAACGTATGGAAAAGTGTATACGTGCTCAGGGTGAATACTTCGAATACTTCGATACTAGTAAAAAAGAATAAATTTTATAGTTTTTGAGTATGTAATTTCTTTTGGCATGCCCCTGCCCGTATCATATAAATTTCAATACATTACTTCAATGGCAACTACAATTTTCATTGAAAATGTCAAAAGTGTAAAATTCTATTATTCAGTGTTTCAAATGAAACTTGATTAAAAGTGGTTTTAAAAAGTATTTTATTAAAAACAGTTGTATAAATAAACACTTAAAAATAAAATCTTTATAACGATGTTATAATCTGTTTCAAGGTATGAAGTGATTATTTTAAAAACGTTTTAATTTTTTTTTATCAGGGTTTTTTAGTTCACTTTTATGGCGTTCAAAACTTTGAGAAAATACATAATTCCTAACTTTTTCCATTTCAAATTTTTTTTTCAAGAGTTTGGATAATCCTTATAGGATGGAAATGCTTATAGATCCACTAAACCTAGTATTCAACTAATAGTACTTATCTCAATAGATCCCGCTACAGTGACCAAGAAAGTGACTCAACCCAGAAATTTTCAAAAAATCGTAATAACTCGAAAACTACAAAAAATCTGCAAACATACATGGGATATTTTTGGATACCTCTGAGTGTGAGAAAGCTAAAAAAATATATTGACGGTTATTTTTGAACCACCCAGTTTCTACAAGATTGAGTTTGTGACTGTATTATCCTTCAGCTCAAATAAAATTTTACTCCACGGGTTTGAACTAAAACACCATAAATCCTAACTGAAATAAAAATCACTAATGAAATTAAGATAGATGATCCCCGTTAAACACGAACTATACGTCTACCCCGAGTTGCCACTTTAAATTTACATTACAAAAAATGTATTGCGATTTGACATTGTCATGTCATGTCATGTCATGTGTCATACCAATACAATTTTTTTACACGAACGATAACGTGTATAATTTAAAGTGGCAACTCGTGGTAGACGTACAGGTAACATTCTGGTTAAATGTCAAATATTCCCACACATATCGTTTTTGACATTTAACTTGACAGGCAGCGAGCACACCCAGACGTTTGCTAAACGAGATTTTTATCAAGACTCTCCACGCTGGCTTAAACTTTTCTTAGCAACTTCATGTTCTGAGGTCATCGGATTCCTGCGGCCTTGCGCGGTCGCCGACCAAAGGATGGCACCCGTGACATTTCAAATAATACGTCTCGCATTCAATTTATGAATAATCTCTGTTATCTTAAAATCGGACTTATCCTCCAAACTTAGAACTTTATTTCGAACGAAATTCGAGTTTTATTTATATTTTTTCTCAGATGTGGAATTTGCCCGACTTAGGAATTTGACAACACTTCAGACGTCACAAAGTGAATAAACAAATCGTAAAGATAATTTATTCAATCACGTGATGGTAGTATTAAAACGAGAAAACACAACATAACTTTCACTAGCTAATGAATAATTTGAATCAATTTATTACGTTTGTAATTCGGACAGGGTCAATATATGAGCATGCAAAACCAACCCAATGCACAATAAGTAACACAAGAGTTGATTCAATCATTAAATACATTTTGCATGAGTTTTCATTTTTTTTAACTATTTTGTATTATAAGCATTATTGGCGAGGCTTCAAGAATTTTTACAAGATTTATATAAAGTTGAAAATAACTATGACACGAACATCACAATCGGTGCTCTAACAGACACACACTATTGGCTGTATAGTATATGATGCCCGTAGTTATGTGGAAATCCCTTAATTCAATGATATAAGATGATTATTTCATAAATAAAAATAGCGGTAACACCATCAAAATAGATTGAAAACGCAGAATAAACAATAGTTATAATAAACAATTTTATGAAAATCCATATTTTTCTTATTTAAATAAAATTACAGGCGCTATGCCTGAAAGTCTTTTACCGATTGCACGCGACATAGGGAACACGACTTATTTACTATTTAACTACCTGTTCGTGACATCGCAGACAAGCTGCAGGAGTGCCGCCTTCGTTGGTATGGTCATGTCTCACGGAGATCGGCAAACTACGTGGGCAACAAATGTCTGGCCATGCCGCCCCCGCCAGGTACCGGTAGAAGAGGTCGACCCAAGAAGCGGTGGCTCGACGTCGTTAAGGGTGAAATGCGTGCCAACAGACTCACCACTGAGGATGCACAAGATCGCGCGAAGTGGGCCAAGAAAATAAGAAAGGCGGACCCTGGGACCCACACCAGTGTGGGTTCACAACCGGGATAGACCGCACGGATGATGATGAACTACCTGTATAAATCCAGTTTGTTTACTTCGGTGTGAAGACCTAAATTACGCTAAGTCAATAATTGATCTTTAAATTGATACATTTTTGTTCAATATTAATAGTAGTGTTTACAGCGTAATTGAAAAAAAGCCCAAGTATTGTTCCTGACTTTGATAGATACCGTTATATTGATGTCGATTTGAGGGGTCTCGAAACTTGTTCGCTATATTATGTACTTATAATTCTGGGAATCGGTACCGTTAGTACTTGTAAAATTGTATACACATCTTCATAATAAATTTTGTTACTTCGATTCAATAGCTCTGCTGCCAATAAAGAGAAAGTATTGGTAACGTAAATAAAGGATTGGCTTCATATTTTTTGTGATTGTAAATTGCAAAGCGAGTATTATATACACGAGAGCGTCGTGGCCTAGTGGTTCAGCACCCGAACTCAGATCGTGGTTCGTGTGGTCCCGAGTTCAAATCTGGCCAGAACCAAAATCTTTGTGTTCATTGTTAAAAATCCGACTTACTCTCCGGTGATGGAAAGCATCGATAAGAAACCAAATCAACCCGGATAACGGCATTAGGCTCACCGCCTACCACGTTGGGTTCTAATACCATTGGTGAAAAGTGGGCTTCTGAGTGTTTCGTTCACCATGACGACACGGTCACTTGCCTCTGACTACCCTGATTGGGATAAAGTCGTGATGGTATGATAAAGCGAGTATTAGATACGAGTAATTTCTAGAAATCATAAAAAGTATTTCGGGTCTAATATGAACTCCATTTCATCTGCTTTTTTAGACATACATATCGGATTCTATTGTAATGTGAAATACTTGAAATGTGTCGTTAAAATATAAGAAAGAGAATCAAATAGGAAAAAAGTATTCCAATATTTGGAACTTTATCTTCGAAGGTTATTTTATTTCTTGAATATGAAACGTTAAAACTTAGATTTTCCATGCGTTGGTTCTATAACTGTACCTTTTTTACAAATATACCTACTACGCATTTGCGTAGTATATTTGTAATAATGTTGTAAGCATTGGCGTAGTGCGCTGTAGCACGGATTCTCGCCTCGAATTCCGTAGTGCCCCGGGTACGATCCCCGGTCGGGTCAATTTAGGAAACGATTTTTGCTAAATTGACTCGGGGTCTGGGTGTGCTGGGAGACGCCCCTGGCTTAATTTCCTTGTCTGGTTCCTCGGAAAATCATCCCTACTTCGAAACCATGACAAGCGGTGTGTTGTCTGGCGCATATTTATTTATTCAAACTCACAATAGTATTATCACTCCATCACAGATGAGCAAAAAATATTTAAAAACAACAATTACTATGTAAATATCATATAATGCGGCGAAACAAATTTTGGGACGGTTTACGCGACTCCGGCGCCGTTCTCAATAAGAGCGTCGTCTCGGACCATTACCAGAAACAGGAATAAATGTAAATAAATGCATGAGAATGTTCGGAATGTACAAGCTATTAATTTCGTTGCGCAGAAGCGTGATACGGGGACGTGACGCGCAGGCGCCGGCGCCGGCGAAACGGTCAGAATTATTAGGCCAGCGATACACCAACGTTAAGGCTCGATTCCGAGACTGTGACGTTGACCTAGTCAGTAACAGGTCAGTCAGTTAACACATTCACTTATTACGCTTGACTAGTGTGTGTGATTAAAATAAGCATGACCGATATTCCCATTGTTTGTTAAGCACTTTTGCGTTATACAATTAATTAAATGTGGTATAGTTTTTTTTCTACTTAAACTTGTTTGAATAATATGCCTAAAATAAATGCTCTGATTCACATTAAAATTATACCTCAGGGAGTCAATATTATAATTTATATTTTTTTGGTAGAGTTATGTCAATGTCAATACAAAAATATTGCTGAGATAAATCTTAGGTATAGATTAACCCCCCTATTCATGAAAGTTAAAACAGCTTTTTCACTATGCTAAAGTTGTATTGAAGCACTGTTTAAATTTTTATGAATAAGGGGCTTGACAAAGTTTAGAAATTCAGACACTAGGCGTGCTAAGTAAACCCCATTTACTGTTACCCCACAGTTCCTCAATACACCACTTACCATTTCTAAGAGTTTTGGGTTCCTCTGTGTTGACATCTCCAGTGATGTGCAATTCCGAAGTCATTTGAATGAGCTTGACCCTTAAGCTGGCATCCAAGAAGCTAGGTGTGCTTAATAGATAGAAGCGGCACTTCACATCGGAGCAAAGACGAATGTAAGAATAGTTGACGATCCAAACTCGCCAGTGGTATCGACCCATTAGGTCTGAGGAGAGACGTTGCCTACTTATGTGTGTTCAACCACTTTTACAATTGGTTGTGTTCCGAGGAACTGTTTGAGATGATGCCCTCTGCTATTTTTCATCATCGCACCGCTTGCCATCGACATAGTGTTCATCCGCAGTCCGTACACATTGGAACAGAGTTAATAGGTATCTTTTAAATGGTCCGCAACGCGCACTTAATGCCTCTGGCGTTGCAGACATCCATAGGCTTTGGTAACTACTTAAACTGATGGTATTTTAGTTCATCACCTATGTATATTTTATTTAACTAAACAATATTGTAAATATGTATTTATTCAGTTATTCTAAAAGTAGTTGTTTGACGAAAAATGTTGTTCCAATTAAACCAGTTTGGTATTTCGAAAGATTTTAAAATACAAAACATTTTACTATTTATTGATTCATCACATTTAATTTTTGACGTAAATGCAAAGTGCGTAAATACAAAATCAGGCTTAAATATTCCTCTGAATGTTAATCTTAGCTAATAAAAAGTATCCTTTTACTTATAGTTTGAATGAAATTCTAAAAGTTTAACCAATAAGGTCATATCGGCAATCGGCCAAAAATGTCGCATATCATTATGTTGCTCAGCTCCCAGAATAAGTTCATCCTTTGTTATTATAGTAATCAGAAACAACAGAAAAATAAACAGGAACAACAAAGGTACCACAAACACCATAATTGCGAGGATCGAATCTCCAACCCTTCGCGTATCCACCGGTACTCTTAACCACCGTACTAACTGGACAGTACAAAGGAAAAGTTAAGTATTTAGTCATAATTCTGCTCGATTACAAAGATCTTCATAGCAGTAAAAAAAGTCATCGCCATATTGATGCCCATAGGCTTAGCGACAATAATGTTCTCAAAACTATGCATCCAAAGGGCATTCTAATGCATTTTGCCTGATTTCGAATATAAACTTCCTAACAAAATACCAGCTGAGCGATTCTGAACTCTAGGTCACATACGAGTAAGTAAAGTAATTAGGTACATAACTAGCCCAGATACAGTCCCACTACTGGAGAGAGCCCTCCACCTCCCTCCACCTCTTCCTTATGAACCGCAACCATGATTATTACAATACTGTAGTATTAAACCAATAAAAAATTAATTAAAAAAAAGGTTATATAGTACTGATTTCAATACCTTTGAGCCCCTAAAGAACCAATATCCGGTCAAAAAACTCTGATCAGAGGGTCTGACGCGTTTCGTTCCGAATTGTCTATTGATAAAGATATCAATAACAGGATTAAATCTTAAGCCGTGCTAACAATTTCATGATCAATTACATACGTTAACTTTTAACTAATAGCCCAGTAACTGGGCATTCCTTATAAAGGTCAGGCATTGTTGATCTTTAACATTGACGTAATAGTGATCCAGGAAGACTTTTGTGCGATCTTTTGAAAAGTCTTAGCCTTGGATTCGGTATTATTAGGGTTAATCCGACAGAGTTTTAGGAACCAGTTATGATTGCGCTCGGATAGACTATGTCGTGATGCGAAAGACACGATTTGTTATAGATTTATAGGAACTAACTATGCGTTGGTTAAAAATCTCACTGAAATATATCAATCGTAAATCATCTTCGGGTTTTATGACAGCCGGAATTTGCTTTAGTTACTGCTTTGGTCCAGATAAATGTCAAGAACATAACTTGATCTCTTTAAAGTTTATAGCTAGATTATAAATAAAGGTAGGTCACAGCGGATTCCTTTGCTCTTAACCACCATGACCATGGTCACCTTACTCATCAGCAAGAACACTGCACTGCCAAAGCAATGCTATCTAGTTGTGGTTTCACGTAAGGTGAAAGCATTTTCATCCAGACTAACACCTGATGTAAGAGCGGAGGAATCCGCTGTTACCTACCTCTCTTCATAGAGCTATGCATAGATTACCGGGAAGCTGTTGCATGATCAGATGGGGGACCGTATTTCTGTTCTTTAGCCTTACAAAGTCGGCAATGCGCAAGTGATACCTGTAGTATTGCGCGCGTTCATCTGACTAACTGCTAAACGTCTAGCAGTCCCTAATATGGTCTGCTTTGATGTAATTCGTGGTGCTGTTATTACAAACAACATTTTTTTTGTAATTAAATGTTTGTGTAACCAGCAGTAATAGTGAAAAAAAACCAGTCGATGTTTATGATGTGTAGAGACTACGTCTAAATTTCTCGCATTTTCCTGCAAAGTTTCTGAGAATTAAGGACTAAGAGCCTGATACCGATATCCGCTAAAAGTATGTGTCATGAATATATAAATGTTTACATTTAAAAAAATACTTATAAATGATTCACAATTCGGAAAACAAAAATATTTTAGGATTAGTTGGTAGATAATGCCTCGTGCCAATAAGTCACTTGTATATTTAACAAAGCAATGCATTTTATGCAATAAAGAATCAATAAATAATCTCGTATAATTTCATGTTCAAAGTTAACGGACAAAGAACGTGTCTACAAATCTACAGTGAATTCGTGAGTGAATAAAGAGGATATTCAACAAATGTCACGGCTTGTGGGCGCGACAGTAGGTGCCAAAATCTCGAGTAAGGTCAACCCAGGGTTCGAATTCATCGTCGCATCCAGTCTTAGAATTAAAATCTCTTCTGTATCTAAATAAAGTCGAAATTTGAACAATATCGGCTGAAGGCCAACTGTGTGGTTTTTGTTTCCTTTTTGCCTCGAACGACACGCCTTCGGGAAAGAAAGCAGAATGTGGGGACTTTACAAAAATCAAAAAAGAAAATAATAATATTTTTATTTATTGACCAGTGTAATCCTTTAAAGTAACAGTTCACGATACGAGCAGGGCGTTGGCACATATTTTCAAAGGCGCAGTTTTAAAACAAAGAAGCTTTGCAGAAGAAACTGGATGGATTTTTTTTCTTTGAGCCAGTGGTTTAGAGCATGTGGGCTGTCTGGCGGTGAGAGTCCACTCTATAGTCACATGTAGCACTAAAAGTCAACACCCATCCCCATACCTTCACCTGTTGAGACTATCCCTATCCCATGGCCTGTAGAGCCTCACTTCGAGCCATGGGGTTTGGGGCATTAGTTAGACGGGGTCTGAGCAATCTGGCAAACCTAACTTTAGAAAAGTCACTTGACTTTGAAATCAGGACTGTTGGTGAGCCTATCTCCAACCTTCCCTCTTTATAATAGCTTAAGAAGGCAATTAATCAGGTATTGAACTAATAAAGTCCGTGAAAACTTCATAATAATTTCAAAACCAAGTTGCGACTAAACTTATCTTTATATTAAAATGATAAGAAAGACCCTTAAAAACTACCATTAAATTAACGACAGTACCTACCGAATGCGCGGCCGAAATACTTAGCCGGAAATTGACCCCAGGCAAGGTGGCAGAAATCTGAAAAAGTAAGTAAATAAGCCCACCACTAAAATATCGAGTAAGGTCGTTCGAAAGGTCGCATTCCGCTGCAACTCCATAATGTTCTTTTTTATCTTCAAACATTGCACCCTGAGAACCGGGTCTTATGTTTATGGCGTATCCAAATTCTTACAATATAAAGGCTGTAGCAACGGTCCTGACTGTAAACTGGGCTTATTATTTTCGCTGTATAGTTAGGACTCTTTGAAATCTTAACTTAAACAAAGGCCCCAAGTATAAGGAAACTTAAGCAGGGAAGCCGTTAGGGCAGAATTGTTCTGAAATAAAGACATTTTGATGGCTAATACAGCGCAGGTTCAGGCCTCTGTCACTGCATGTACTCGCGCGCGTACCTTCTAGCTACCGGGTATTCCATGAATTATTTGGCAGTTGGTTGTCAACAGCCGCGTAGAGCATTTGGCGGTTGAACTGACGCGATGACGTACTGTAAGGACTGACTACTGAAATCTGTCTTGACGACACGAATGGCGTATTGCGCTGTAGCACGGTTTCTCACCTCGATTTCCGTAGTGTCCCGGGCTCGATAATGCGTGGCTCTCACGTCAATGTGTGCTCGGTGTCCTCAGGGTCTGCTCAGGTTAAGGTCTTAAAGCTTTTGTCTTATTCATGCATAGTATAATATGTTATAATTCAGAAAATCAACGTTTCCGTTCAGCAGCGGAAGTTTCATGGCTACTGTAGACAAACGAGTAACTATGTTCACGGTTTTTTTTAAAAGGGGAAAGCTGTTTTAACCGATCTAGCTTAGCACACAGCTAGGTATGACATTTATAATAAAAATCTGATCCCATGCGTAAAAATGTTTAATGGCTCGTAACTTTAGAGAGCCGTCAACAAAAAATATTTTAACGCCCCAATAAATTGAAAAGTGACTAGCCCCTATGATTAGCTTTTGGCACTGTCATAAATAATATATCTCGTGATATTTAGTTTGGATTTATTTAAAAAATATACGTAAACAAATGCTATAAATATTGTTCCATTTTCGTAAGTACATATATTCAAATCGACATTGCCAGTATAATGAGATGAATAGAGATTAAAAAGTATCTTCAAAATCATAGTGAGGAAAAATTCTTACACAATAAATATTATTTTCTTCAGTACTAATCAAGTTTTGAGAAAGATTTATATGCAAATTAGGTAATACATTGACGCATCTTTTTTCGTCTGAAATGGCAGTGTATTGGAGTAAACAATCCTTTTTGTGATAAATACCTGGTGAGTACTATTTAAAGTATTTTGCTATTCGAAGAAGAAGAAGATAAGCTCTGGCTATCTTACTCATCAGCAGGAACATAAAATTATCAACGCAATGTTATTAAGTCGTGTTAGTGTTATAGCAAAAAAATGACAACGAATTCTCGTATCGGGCGCGTTGTCGCATCGTCGAAACACAAATTACGCATATGGCGCGGCGCCTCTGTCAGATAGTCCGCTTAAAACAAACCCACCATTTTGGTCACGCACACAGACTCAGTTTACAGGTGATACCGGTAAACATCAGTGTCGCGGCCAGTTGCACTGTCGCGAGTGTTTTTGTTTTTGTCGAACTTGGTGCGATTTCTCAGGATTTCTCACATGATGAATTTTGTTTTTGGCCGGTTCTGTCAAATTATAACCTACCTACTTCATTTTGAAAATTCAGAGCGAATAAAGTCACGCAACTTTAGTTCTTCTGTAAACTCTTATTTTGTGGTCGAGGGTTGTCAGAAAATCACTGACAAACATGCTTAGCGTTCTTAAATGTGGTCTAAAAATGTAGGTAAGTAAATGTAATTTTACGGGTACCTAAATTTCATTATGATACGGCCAGTCCCAAAGATATTCCCATACATTATAAAGTAAAACTACTACTACTCTTGTAGTACTCTTGGCTAAAAGAGTTGTTATCGTAATGTTAATTATTCCTTGTCCCAAAGGAATGCAGTATATTTTGCAATCACATATAAAATTCAGCCTACGAGAATATTGATATCCAATCAGATTGTGAGTTTATTTGACTTTGACACTGTAAACAGGTTCTGAGCAACAGGTGCAGAAAATTAGTTAATAAGCCTAGATTTACGAAGATATACTACTTTGTATCGTAATATTCACTATACTTAATGATATGTAACGTATTGCAACTTGATTACGTGTAACTACGAAATAAGTCTGATATCTTAAAGAATTAAAACTTTAACCATTCAAAAGTTGAAAAAAAAATCTTCACTTTCATAATAAGATGTACCGCATTATACAATTATGTTCTCCGGGTGTTGTTGAGGCTTCCGCGGTTCTGTAGTGCTTCAGGCATGTTTGCCGAAGCACGCATAGATAGTTTTGAAGCGATCATGCTTAAAAGAACGGCATACTTGATGCGTAGAATTCGTGGAAGCTCCAATAGCATCCTGAGAAGTATTGCAGAGAGGCCAGACTGTCCATTCCTGATGCACTGGTCCGACGATGAAGATATATGAATTAGGAAATGTAGGTGTTGTGCTTTTCTTTGTATTACTTCTAACATAGTTTTGTAATTAACAAAATATGGAGATTATCCGAAATAATCGTATTATTATTATTATTCGCTTATTTGAAATTCTTTGGAGAAAAGTTTATAACAATATGTCTAATAATGATGTTAATTAACTAAGTAACCGAACATAAATAGCCAAAAAATGTAGAAGTAAATGAATCTACTTTGTGACAGCTCAGTAGCCGTGACCTGTATTTAATTACAAATAGATGATTATTAAATCTCGAAATATGGCCTTATTTTTGACACAAAATACGTTATGAATTTGTCGCCTACCCCGCAGAAGACAAAGCCAGCTTGATTTAAAACGAAAAATACTTTATGACTATATTAAATTCATATTTCTATGAGCTATAATGGCGATTCAATTTGCATAATCTGTATTCTTAATTATTGTTCCGAAGTGACATCTGATTTATTACTTCTCGTGTATAATAATTACCGTAAACGTCAGTTCCGGTTATTTTGTACCGATTTGAAACTTAATGTAGTATAATTATGTCGACTGATGTCTTAAATAATTGTGTACGCTGTGTAAATTTATACATAACTCCGCCCTAACTGAGATACCGCTAGAAATGGGTGGACTTTATTATATCTCAATTATCTAGAAAGTATTTTCAGAAATAAATAACTTTGTCACACTTATCTACTTTTATGTAGACGAAGGCAAAAGTGGGTAAGCTAGGCGTCGATTCTGGGTCATGGAACATCCCTATACTACTTTTGCCGTGTGATGATATCTCTGACAGTTCATAATTTACTTTAAAAGAATTACTTATTACCTACTTGATCGTTTCGAAAGGAAGGAGTTTTTTAATAGTTTATTACATTTTCTTTCGCCTATTGCTTTTTATTTAGTTTGAAATAGAATGCGTGACACGGAACAATGTGAACTATCAGGCAAATCATCTTAAAGTGAAAATAGTTTAGTTATTGTTTACATTTCACCATCTCAACGCTCAATGTTTCTAATGACAACCCATGCATTGTAAAGCAATAAAAAAATCTGTCATATTTACCTTACTGAAGGTATTGTAACTAATATTATAATTATGGCTTTTTGTAACAAAAAAAAAATATGACAAAGTTTGATTCTAAAAGTTAGTGGTGGCTTTCAGATTTTATAATAACTCAAAAGTTGCCCATGAAATTTTTATTCATCCGTCTTTCAGAAGTCGTTATGTAGGAAGACACATAATCGATCTACGTTAAATTTGGTAAATTATGGTACAGAGGCGTTCACATTAACCTTCACATAGGGGCACCTAATGCTGCCGACATAGGACCCGTTTTGCAATGGTTTTGTAAAGGTTGATGTGAACTCCTCTGTACCACACTAAAATAGTTTATTTAAAAAGCTTGTGTGTTACCAGTGATAACTTACGGAGCTGAAACTTAGTCTCTGACTATGGATCCATAAAAAAGCTCAAAGTCACTCGGCGAGCTATAGAGAGGACTATGCTCGGTGTTTCGCTACGTGATCGAATCAGGAATGAGGAAATCCGTAGAAGAACGAAAGTGACCGACGTAGCCCAGCGGGTAAGTAAGCTAAAGTGCAGTGGGCAGGGCACATAGCGCACAGAACTGATGGCCGTTGAGGCAGGAAAGTTTTGGGCTGGAGACCGTTTCAGGGCAGACGCAGCGTGGGACGCCCGCCTGCAAGGTGGACGGACGACCTAATAAAAGTGGCGGGATACCGGTGGATGCAGACCGCCTGCAACCGGTCACTTTGGAAATCGATGGGGTAGGCCTATGTTCAGCAGTGGACGTCTTGTGGCTGCGAATGCTGATGATGAAAAGCTTGTTTCATTGATCTAAGAAAACAATCAGATTCAAATATCGAAAGTGGGTATACTTGTAAATGTAACGTATAAAATAAGTATTGTACAAATTGCAAATGAATAAAAACAAAAATATAAAATAACAATGAAGTTATATTGGCTCTAAGAAGTGAACCAATAAAACCCAGTAACATGTTCAATATATGAGTGTTAGTTAGTGAAGATTTTTTGTTTACCTGTTTTGCAACTTTTATGTACCTTTTTTAATAATTAGGATTACCTTCAAGGGATGAGGAAGCACTTTGTAAAGTAAATAATTATGTTGCAAAAACATGACAAGGGGTTTTTGAACAACCACTCCACATTTCGACTTTTTTAATAAGAATCAAAATTACAATGACTGAAGCTTATTTTAAAATATCCGGAAAAGCTCATGACGGTGCAGACGGTGCCCACTACGTTAATGTTCAACCATTATTTTACCCGTCTTTGTTAAAGCGATGTCTTTCTTTCTCTTTTAATGACAAATCAATCACCAAATGAACAATGTTTCATGTTTGTGTTATCTTTTGTTAATTTTACTCAACTCACATTCATATACTCTTTATTACAATTGTAAAAAAATAAATTCTCCCTATAAGTACCTATGACTACGGAAAAAACTGAAAGAAAATATACGCGTTAAGAAAAATATATTTTACTTGCATTTGAATATAATGCTTTCGGAAATGATCAATAGAACGTAATTATCTTTGTATAACTTTCATGTTTTTGCAATAAAACATAAACAACTTTCGTATGAACCTTGAGATAATACGCAATAAATTTTGTCTTTGCATCAGATCAAGAAATTCCTAGCGAAAGTAATAATGGAATGCAAAATAGAGATTATGATAAAAATTACACTGTCTAAACCGCTCGTCCACATTTCGAAGACAATATTGTATGTACAGTGTATAAGTAGGTATGTGCTACTTTCTTATACAGAAAAAAGCACTTAACATCGAAACGAACGAAACGGGAGATTTATAGCCTTTTGTTTTAGACTCGGTATCTTTTTGCTACATTCCGATTAATTATTTGCATGCTTAGTTGTAAATATCGTATAGCATTGCATCTTTAACGGCTTTATTTTACTTTACTTTACTACTTTATAAAATTGTCGAACAATAACGCATATTTATTTTGATGACACAAATAATTAGCTGCCACAGCTCGTTAGAGGACTTACCGGCAGGTTTCAATGTCCATTTCTCTAGTTATGAGAGCCGACAAAATATTGGTTTGTGCTGGTTGTCAGAAAGTCATATGTCAGAAAAGCACGAATAGTATTTGTAAATATAATTTTATAAATACTAATGAAATTGTGAAAAATAAAAAATAAAATATTTTAAAAGTTAATTTCGGCATTAAAATTTGCGTGTTTATTTGTATGGAATTCTCGGTGTAATTATTCCAAGGAAATATTAAATTAATAAAAAAAAACTTAGTTTTACCACGAGTGCAGTACCGCATTGTAAAAACGACAGCGCGTCAAGCTTCACACGTTGGCACCTTAAGCTGCCAATATAAGACCACCTGTCTAACATATTTTGTAAAGGTGACCGGATATCGTCCACAATAGGGCATAAGAAAAAAAATGGCGAATATTTCAAATGTCACAAAAATCCTACCAAAGGCTTGTACGTTCACACTTATGGGGTCCTGTTTCCTCTAGGCTCATTTCTCTATTTTTTTATGTTAAGAGGACGTCATAGTGAACATTATTAAACTATGTTATCTGCCACTTCGCCAACAGTACGGTAATGATTAGAATACAGTAGCGTAGTAGCGTGTAGATCTTTGGATGTAAAAAAAATACTTTCAGTCCGTAATTGATGTTGATTTTTGGTATCCCAATTATCATATCTTTTTGTTCAAAAATAAATTAAACTTGTAAAAATAAATTATACTATTTTTGCATGCTTTTTAGCTTTCTAAAGATTCAAGAAACTTCGGTAATTTTACACCGGAGTACCTACCCAGCTCGAGATGAGTGATCTCAAAAAAAGTGTATGGACGAGATACTAAATCTCTTTAATCACGCAATAACCTATTTATTCGCCATCAAATTAACAAGGTTACGAGCAAGCGATCCTTTCGTATCAGTTAATAAATGTTTCATTAAATTAGCTTCAAAATCATTAAAATGTAATTAACGTCAGTAATTATTTCCATGACACCAGCATTAAAAAAGCTCTTAAATTTTACCTTTAAACATTGTTCAGTAAGTACTAAATATTAGAATACTTTATACTAAAATACTTTTAACGGGAAATAAGTGGGTATAAAAAACTGTATAAGTAACGGTGAAACTATCAAGTTACATGATTGCAGCGAGATGCAAAAAGCAACAGGAAAAATACTGTTTTCATTCAGAATTTATTATTCAGAGAGATTCTAAAGGTTTTGTGCATTTTTTTAAAGAGTATTTAAGCCGAGTGCACTTTCTGATTAACTTTTGTGTAGGTACAGAATACCTCTAGTTTAAATTTAATTGTGAATCGGCTGTACAAAAATAAAAATGAAACATTTGCAAATAAAACATGTGATAGATCAGTTAAATACAACAGTTTTTAAATATAAAATTACTCAAAAAAGTATACAATTCTATTCGAAATTTTAAAAACGATTGCACCCAATTCGTTCATCTCGTATAAGTAATGTTAAACGCCTACTATTTTCGTCGGGCACAATGATGCCATAAATGGAATTCGAAGAAGTAATAACATGAAATAAGGAAGTCCTGTTTACTGTTATAATCGTTGGTTACAACCACATTCGTTTATTTGAGCACTAACCAAAACTGCTAAAGCGATAAAATGCGTACACTTGGAGCTGGACTAATACATTTGGACAGATTTGAATGCCTACATAAACCTCCGGCGATTTAACGTGTTCCTGATTTGTATGTGCCAATGCTAAAATTCTTTTTAAAAGTTGCATCGGCGTTTTGTCATCATATTGTTATGGATAAGGCTCTGCGGTCGATTTTACGACTTTCTTATCCATAACCATATTTAGGTACGTACCGCTAAAAGTTTCAGCATTATCAGGTGTGGGCGTTGTTTTTTTAAGCTCAAAGCAAGTCGTTAACTGACATGATCAAATCGTTAGACCCGAATTAATAAAATGAGTTTGGTAGATTATTCATTTTCTCGGTTCTTTGTTCCGAAAACTGTCTGTTCATTGTGTTGTTCTGCCCTTTTTGTCTCTGGAACACTTGGTTTAATATTTTATGGATACTGAGTAACTGTCTTGGGTTAAATGAAGATAAAATACGGATTGTCGTCAGCCGAGCTCTGTTCAGCCGCGGTGAAATATTAATTTTATGATTTTCATATTCTTATCGCGGGAAGCGGAAACTTTGTTTATTAGGGGTTCATTATTTTAAGGGATTGCTTCAGGTAAACTTTGTTGAAAAGTTAATTCTCAAGTATCATTATGGACAATATGAAAACTGGACTTTGTTGATTGGTGGATGCAGATCTATGAGAAAGGCGTTCAGCAGTGGACGTCTGATAGCTGCGAATGATGGTGATGATACTAACGCAGATTACGATGCTTCCTCCTCAGCACAGTTACGTAAATTGCGAAATAAACTCCGTGCTAAGGTTTTCCTAATGCGTTTTAGCATGGACTACTCAAAAGAGGGTTTGTAGAGGAAATAAAAGGCACGTGTGGTGTCCTTAGTGTTGCATGTGATCATGTCGTGCGGAAACATGTCACCATTAGGCGGTGAACTAGCTTAATAATTAACAAAGAAGTGTGAAAAATCACAATTGACGATATTAGCTACAAAGGATTAAATGCATAACTTATATTTCATTACGACATATTTATCAAGTATTATTCTAGCCCACTCATATGGTTATTTCCCGCAGTGTTGAACATTAAAATGATATGTTTATTAGGTAGAAATAGCTGGTCGCAGACGGCGCCTCAGTGAGTCAAAAACAAACGCACATTCTTAGGAATGCGGAGCAAAACTTTTGTTTTGGTGACAAATTGGTTTACATGGAAAACACCTACTTTTGTATCATATTTTTCGTTGTAAAAACAACAAAATAATATATTTGTATGGAATAATAAAGTCGTTTGATGTAGAATGGCGGCTTTTCGAGTCATTTCTGCGTAATAAACCACAGTAAACGTGATCCATTAGTCTATCTGATTTGAAGACATTTTTATTCCCTTTAATTTATTCGTTATTCATTTTGTCAAAATAAACTATGGTTTTTTTTTTGCGGAAACGTAATTCTTGTCAAATTTTGTAACGCTGAGAACTCACCCGCCGCCCGCTGCGGTTGCGGGCCCGCAGCTTCTGTAGAATGCAGAAATGTATGAAAAAATTGAAAGCACGCGCCAGCCGCGGTTCCCGCGCGGCATCCGCGCGCCGCACGGTTCGCGCCGCTTCGACAGCGGTAACAGAAATCTGACGTCAATCTGTAGTGACTTTTTCATAGATAAGAGTTTGTTCTAGCGTATAGATAACCATCTCGCTATTTTACAATAAAATTTCTGCATTCTTGAGAAGCTGCGGGCCCGCAACCGAGGCGGGTGCGGCAGAAAACCGCGCCGTGAGTTCTTAGCCTAAGACGATCGCAAATGAATAATCACGTTCTGAGAGCTGATGAAGATGTAATGTACTGACGGATCATGACTGAAGCGCTGATTGGGCAAAAGTTATGTTCACAGTACCCTCCACCTTTGTTTTGTCAAAATTTACAGTAAAAATCCTCTTTTATTGTTTACCAGTGCAATGAGTGAATCGACTGAAGTGGTTGTGTTATTCAAACCAATCAGAAAAGAGATGTCAGTTATACGACTCTTCAAGTAACCAATTAGCGCTCAATTTTCCGATCGTCCTAGGACTAGCAGGATTGTCTCGTTCATCCTTAAAATAGCCGGGATAATAGCGATATTAAATGTCAGATTCCTATTATCCGGCGTTTCGGGATCGTCCCGAGGATTTTCGTGAAATTCTGGTTCTTCCTATTAAACTGGGACATTCTTAAGTTACTTCTGGGGTTGGGTACCAGATGGCGCTGCCTATGTAATTTATGTTTTTCTATCCAAGATAAACTCGCATGCTCAACTATTCTTTGTACATTCTTTTACTTTTTTTGCCAGCTCATGCCTAAAAATCACCGTTTTCATTTTTCGAAATAATGATCTACAATAATGTCGTACTTTATTGACGGGTACCGCCCACTTAGTGAAGTGCCCTGGGCATAATAAAATAGGTCTTGAAATGATTTATATTATTTATAAT
This sequence comes from Udea olivalis, assembly GCA_947369235.1. Lineage (NCBI taxonomy): Eukaryota > Metazoa > Arthropoda > Insecta > Lepidoptera > Crambidae > Udea > Udea olivalis. The sequence continues at coordinate 8,613,554 of OX376341.1, read as the reverse complement.
ATTTTTTTTTTTAATCCAAACTAATAAATTCTGCCTAATTTCTTCAAGATCCAAAATTAGAATTTTTCTAGTTTTTCTATCTTTAGATATCAGTTATGTTAAGTTCTAGATTTAAAGTTACTATAACAACATTAGTTCAAGAATTTGAAGTTAGAAGTTTAGTTAAGTTAAATTTCTAAAACAATGTAAAAAAGCTCTCCAGTTAGGTACTGACTGACATTACACAGCCGAAACTACTGGGCGAAGGAAGCTAGAATTTGACATGTTGGTTTTTTGGTGAGTGAAGAGGAAAACTAAGGAAGGTTTTCTCTTAATTCATACAGGAAAGGTAAAATACGCATATGGGCGTACAAGGTACTTGTATTCGCGATAAGCGAAGTAAAGATTGATGAAAAACTTTCATAAGAAAAATAGATTTAATAAATACCTTTATGTTTATTATTTTATTAGTTCCATCCGTTTTGTAATCGTAGGGAGCGCCCTTACATTTTCGTACATAATTACCGCACCATATCAGGTTAACATTGTTTGTTCACGTTCACCAAAACTAAAGAGTATATAAACACTACGTTTTAAGAGACGGAACTCCGAACAAGCAGATTTACTAAAGTAATACTTTTACTACCAACGTAAAGGAAAACAACGGAAGTGCCAACATTATCATCTAGCTGTCCAGTTGTCCACCTGACATCTGATTATAGTGCTTCAAAGGTCGATATCGATATTTAGGGATGTTTATGGTAGTAGTATTTCATCGATATCGATAAATTATTTTATTTTTAAATATTTTTCTTTTTAAATCTTCTAGTTTTTCCTAGATGAAATGAAACGCTCATTTAAAGATAACAAAATGTTTTATTACGATTTTCTAATTACAAGTACTTTTATTCAAAAAAAATACATTACTTAAGAAACAGTATTTTTATACAAAAAAAAAATAGATGCTTACAAACCACATTATTTTCAACATACTTTTAAACGTTATTCCTTCATAAGCTCACAATTACAAAATCACCAACTTTTGCCCTTTCACTCGAATAACTGAACCTAAACATATGTTGAATCTGACATTGATAATAGCAGATCATAGGTTCTCAATTTCGTCACTCACTGACTGAGCGATCATCGAAACTCTAAGGCACTTGTAGCAGATAAAGAAGCTTCTTTACAATAAATGTTTAGGATATAAATCAAGGAAAAATAACTTCGGTCCAGTTTTCTAGACACAACAACTGTATAAATAACTCTTCCTAATCCTATATATTATTTAAATGGAATTAAAAAGTTACATTTGCAGCTTTCTGTAGATAGCAGAAAAGTAATGAGATGCCATCAAAACCATAACTCATAAAAAAATTGGCAATTACACTATACAATCTAATTTAATGTAGTTTTGGGGTGGGGAGGAAAATGCAAGTTTCGTTGGCAGTTTTTTATTTATATAATTAAACAGCACTTCTTCGCGTCTTAGTTCTAAAGTCCTAGCGCCATCTTAATTTTTCTCAGTCTTTCGTCTCACTCACTCATACACATGCTCTCTCGCTCATCCTCGCTCGTTCCTTTACTCCTAAATTATTTTACAATCCTACACTCGGCTATCCTGCTACTTGTCTGTTCTCAGAAAATCTTAAAGAATCACTTAACAATATGTTTTACTTAAGTTTTACAAGTATTACAAAACTTCAATTTCTACTAACTACTCTAAAAACAATTACTGTTACACCTCATTCTACAGTTACAAACCAGATGCAAATCTTACAAATAGATTTTTTCTTTGAACTAACTTATTATTATGCTAAAAGTTCAACTTCCTACTATACTACTCAGTCTTACAACTTGAACGCACTGAAGTTTATGCTAAAAATCAGACATTTTGCAAATGCTAATTTACCTAATTTGGCCACGGTTTCATTGGATCAGCTGAGCTTGATATTTTATTAGACCCTTCAGCAGTAGGATCCACCTTCTCTACATCATAACGATCGTTGCGTTTGACCTTTGTCACCCGATATGGTCCTAGATGCTCAGGTTTCAGCTTAAGTCCTGAGCCAAATTGTGTTCTTCTTATAACCACCAAATCTCCTTCAGTATATTGGGTACTTGCTTTTCGCTTTCCGTCAAAAGTCTTCTTATTTTCATCTTGTACTTGTAGTATTTGTTGCTTTGCTTTGATTCGAATTTGGTCTCTATTTTCTTCGCATTGATCCACTCTTCTTGTTTTAACAATTCTTAAATCTTCAGGTCTTCTTTACATCTCATGCTTATACCAACCATAAGGTGAAATGGAGTTGTGCTTATGCTTCTCTGATAGCCCTTCTATTTATAGCCCTTTGCACTCTACTGATATGTCTGTACCATAATGATGGATTTTCTAGACATAGTTTAGTCAATACTGCCAAAATATTCTTGTGCAGCCTCTCCAATTGGCCATTTCCCCTTGGAACTCCTGTGGTAATGGTAACATGCTGGATGTTCTCTTCTTGACAGTACTCTTGAAATTCACCCCTAGTAAATGCTGTTCCTCGATCGCTTATGATTCTGAGAGGATTTCCATAATGTTGTTGGTGTATCTTTAACTTTTCAACAGTGTCTTTACTTGTTGTAATCTTAGTTGGGAATATCCATGTAAATTTCGTGAAATCATCCACTATTGTCAATATATTATCGTAGAGCTTCTTTGTATGCGTCAATGTTCCCGAATGATCTTTAAGGAGGTGTGTAATGGAATTTATCCCTTATCTATTGGATTCAAATAACCTTCTTGTTTCCCAGCCTTCTCTGTGACCAATAGACATGGTATGCAGGATACTACAAACTCTTGAAGTTTTTTAAAAATCTTGGATGTAATAGTATTGTTTTATAATTTCCTTCATCTTATTCATAGAAAAGTGACCCTCACTGTGAACTTGCTTTATGATCTCTTTCTCTAGTGACTTGGGAATAACAAGTTGCTTCTGCTCTCCTTTGTAGAGAAGTTTATTATGTAACCAGTAATCTGAAAAATAATTATGTTTCAGCACTTCGCACACCGCCTTCAATCCATCATCACTTTGTTGAGCCAGCTGTATTTGATGTTGTAAACTGTTGACATTAATCATCATGCATGGATGTCGGCGTAAAGCATCGGCATGCTCACCTCTTAGTCAAACTGGTCTAAGTATAGCACCCAGCAAGCAACTTTTGGAGACAAATCTTTTTTCTTCAGGGTCAACTCGAAAGCTTGGAAATCTGTAACTAATTTAAAATGTATACCATAAAAATAAATCCTGAACTTTTTTACTCCCACAATGATGACTAATGCTTCTAGCTCATAACTTGAATATTTTGATTCTGCATCCGTAGTTCTCTTGCTCATATAGTAAACAGGTTGCCAGCCATCTTCGTGTAGCTGCAGCAGTATTGCAGAATAAGCAACAGCAGAAGCATCTGTATGTAATTCAGTGGGTAAATTAGAGTCATAAATCTTAAGTACTAGGGAATCTGCTATCTTTCGCTTTAAGTTCTCAAATGCCATGCTTTCTTTTTCCCCAAACTCAAATAAAACATCTTTTTTAAACAGGTCTGATAGTGGTTTGGCTATATGTGCATAATCTTTTATGTATTTCCTGAAATAAGACGTTAGGCCAAGAAAACGATGAACTGGATTTGGATTTACCGGTCTTGGATACTTCATCACAGCATCTATCTTCTCAGTAGTGGGTCTCACCTCTCCATTTTTCACTAAGTGTCCTAAGTACTCTTTTTCCCTGGTAATCAATCTTGCTTTTTTCCAATTTATCTCTACTACCTTAATGCTCTGAAATCATAAGTACGTTTTTAAGACGTTGCACAGCTTGTATCTCGGATTAAGTTGGTATCAAGAGATCGTCGATGAATATTATCACCTCACCTTTCGCAAGTAAATCTCTGAAAATTATAGATATGAATTTCATGAAATATTATGGACAGATACACAAACCAAAAGGAGCTATTAAGAATTCGTATTGGTCATTGTGTGTAACAAAAGATGTGTACTTAATTGACTCTTCGCATATCATTAAATGAAGAAACCTATTTTTTTAATCTAGACCTGTACACTGTAGACCTTAGCATCCTTTAGTTTATCTATTAAATCTTCTATCACCGGTAGTGGAAACTCATCTTTAAATATTTTTCTATTCAACCCTCTATAGTCGACACAGACCCTTACATAATTATCTTTTTTAGTGACTAAAACCAATGAACTACTATATTCTGAGTGACTTACGCGTATTATGCCATTTTTCAACCATTCAGCAACTTGCTTGTCCACTATCTCTTGCTCCTTTAGTGCCAAACGTCGTGGTCGTTGTGCCACAGGGACATCATCCTTGAGCACAATCCGAAGTTGCAGTGGTGCTTGTTTCGTCTGCTCCGGTTTGTAGTTATGTACACACTTGATCACTTCTTCTCTCAAAGCCAGATCCTTCATATGACCTACAACAGAATCATAAAAACATACCTCACTTGCATAACATACCAGTCGCTCCTATTTCTCACTAAAACAATTCACAAAACCTCTTTTTAAAACAACTGTGACGTCGTTAAGGAATTCCTGACCTATTGTGACATCGTAAGGTCTAAAGTCTTTTTCACATAAAACGTGAAATAATAGATCCGAATAGCACTGTTCGTCCACGCACAAATTCAAACGACACTTTCCGAACGACTGTTGATTGACCTATGCCAGTCAACAATAGTTGGTCTTTTTTCGCATTTCGGTTTTCCAATCGCTTCTTATACTTTCTTCGAAATAATATTTACGTCGCTGCCGGAGTCAAATAACGCGTGAATCTCACGATTGTTTATTTTCATCACAACAATCGGATTTTTTTCTTCCGAGGTTGACATTGGCAGTTCCTCTTCCTTCTCGTTGTACTGGGTACTCAACAGATGCATAACCAACTTCTCCTCAACCAAAGCACCTAATTCACGATTTGCCACTTGTCTGTTGCTTGCTTGTATGTACTGGACGCCTCTGCGCCTGCACCGCACTTTGCATTTTTCTTGAAATAGTTTCGTAGATTTTTAGCTTTTCTTTCAAATCACAATAAGACGTAACACCATACAGCATGATTTTGTTTGTTTCTACCTCAACTATTCCGTCCACTATCTATTTTATGGCTACATAGTAGGGGAAATCTTACCGCGTTTTCTAAGTTCCTTCATAACCAGCATGTAATCTTGGCAGGTTTCGTTCATACGTTTCTTTCTGCTGCTCATGAATTTGTTTATGGCTTTAATATCGACGTTATCCGGGAATTCTTTAGTTACTGCCGCCTTGAGATTCTCCCAGCTCTTGCGTGGTCGTTCCCCCCGAAGCTATAGCTGCGCCGTGCCAGTCAACGATCTCCTCGCAATAAGAAGTCGCTGTAGCGGTGTCCACTCGAATATTTCGGCATTGGTTTCTACGTCTTCTATCCACTGCGTTGCCGAATGAGTGTCGTCTCGTCCGCTGAAAGTAGGTATCAGCTCCGCCGTCATCTGCAGTATGCTCGTGCCACGTTTTTTCGCCTCGTATACCTCTTCGCAGTCGGCGGAGTCTTCTTACCGGCTTTTTCGTCGTTCCTTAGCGTCTTTAGGCATTTCGTCGAGTCGTCTTAAGCGTCTTCTAACCGCAGAGTCGTATGCGCGCACGCGAGCACGTGTTCGCAAATTTTGCACACGTTGTTTTCTCACCACACGTAATAGCATCGCTGATCCTTCTTCAAATCTCGATCGAGCCCCCAAAATTGTAATGGTGAGGAAAATGCAGGTTTGTTAGCAGTCTTTTATTTATATAATTACACAGCACTTCTTCACGTGTTAGTTCTAAAGTCCTAGTGCCATCTTGATTTTCTCAGTGTTCCGTCTCATACACATCCCCTCTGGCTCATCCACGCTTGTTCCTTTACTCCTAAATTTTTTTACAATCCTACATTAATATTACATAATTTATTTATTCATTTATTTACTAAGGTACACCAGCAGCGAAACATAAATTATATTTTGACAAAAACGTAGATATAATAAAATATTATATATTACTTACTTTATTGTCTTTTCATGCGATGTCCAAGTCAATCTATTTATCCAATTAACCAACTTGGTATTACATGAATCTCGTTGCGAGACTTGACGAGACTTTTTTACAAGTTATGTTTTTGATGGTTTATAATACATTTATCCATGCTCGGTGAGATTTAACATACTGAAGTTAAATGCTTATATTAGTTAAGTAGAGCTTGTCTAAACTGAAATGACGCTACCCTCTACCACATTCATGCACACATAAAGTAAAGAAAAGTGGAATAATTAGCCTATTTACTGTACCGCTACTGTACAAAGATCATTTCCAACATTGAAATCAAGTCGTCGCTACAATTAATGAATATTGGCTTCATATAATAATTTTAAATAAGGATGCAATGAAAAAAGTAGGGAGGCGCGTCATTTTTGGTTAGACAATCTCTACACAAATATTAGGCTATTTTTAAAACAATATATTTACTAGTTCGAGTGTATTACAAAAAATTAAAACAAGAAAGGGAACACATCGGTTTTTGTAACCGAGCTTTGTTCCTTTCAAACAAAAAAGAAACAAGCTACTTCGCTGATCCAGTTCGATGATCTTTTTTATCAGCGTCCGCTAATTTTTATTCTTTGGATGCCAAATTTTATTAGCTGTGCCTCATGCTTCCTTTTCCTTGAAGTGACATCTGCAAATTAAAGATATGTTTAATCAGTTAGATATCAGGGCAGGGACTTTGACAGACAAATTTCGAGATACACACAAACAGTAAATAGACCAGGATCAGATGTACCTTGACTCATAAAGAATGTTCTGACGCCACTTGTGCTAACGACATTCTACATTCTCAAACAATATTTATTTATATTAACCAGCATCTACCACTGGAGCATTATCCAACCTTCTACTAACAGATTCTATTTGAATGTCTCTTTAAAGCTAAAACGTAAACTTCTTCTTTCTTCTGAGGAGCTTATTTATTTATTTATTGCTTACCATAATGTAGGTAGGTACACAAGATAGTATTGAAGATAAGTATCAATTATGGACCCTGTAGGGCGCTGCAAATGTAGGAAACAGAGAGATAATCATTAAAATTCACTGAATGACTAAATTAATAAAGGAACATGCATCAATCACAATAATTAATATCACATTTATACATTTTCGAAAAATTTCAACATTTATAATAACAATTCAAAATATATTATAATTATTTATATTACGTATATTATATTTATGTTAGTATCTATTTATTTAGTATATTTGATAGTTTTTTCTGTTATAAATAATATTATTTCAGTTACATCAACCAGGTTACAGCAGGATTATTTTTGTTCACGTTATTGCTTAAATATTATAGTTAACTTACAGAAAAAGGTATATAGTGGAAACTTATTCATGGTTATTCATGTATATATATATATATATATATACATTAATAATTATCTATTAGTTAAAAAAATTAAGATATCCTCAAATCATATTTTCCTTCGCAACACATATTATTTTTTACTTTTCTATTTACCAGGCTGATGTTCAGAGACGAAGGAAGAAAAAGGTTCATCAGTAACTGTGGATGCCTGTTTGCTTGTGGCAGGTTGATCGGGATAGACAGTAAATAACAAAAAAGCATAACTTAAAAGATGAGTACCTACATAATTAAAAAAAAAAGAATATTTTTTTTAATTTAAAACTATCAAGTAATTATGTTCATTCACATCCTCCAATGAATTTCAAGTATTCCTAAGAAGTTCAAACTTACCAGATTGATGTACACGGACTGAGCATTGTTGTAATTATAGTTATTCTATGAAAGGTTCATCTCAAACTGTGAATTCTGCTTTGCTTGCGGAAGGTTGATCAGGATTCACAGTGAATACCACTCAAAAGATACTAAAACATAACTGTGACAAATAACAAGAGAGTGTACAATAATGAATAAAAAAAAAGCAATGAGTTGTGAATCATTTAAAAGGCTTATATTGGGTGGAATAAATAAAGAAATAAAAACGAACACAGCGCTATAGCAATGATAACACGATTGGTGTAGTGTGCTGTAGCACTGTTTCTCGCCTTGACTTGAGTCCCAGTCCCAGTCTTTTGAATTGGCTTGGGCGAAGATGTGCTGGGAGATGCACGTGTCTTAAATCCCTGTTTAGTATCACATAACACAAGGACATATAGGTATATTGACTTCGAAGCCAACTATGTGTTGACTAACTTATAAAAAAATGTGGTTTCTGTTAGTCACATAAGCAATACTGGCAATATTACAGACAACAGCAGATATGTTGACACAAGACGTAGTCCGCATACCTTCTGTACTAGCACTTGCAACATGTGCTGTAAAGTCTGCTTGTTGTTCATCAACAAAAAGACCCGGTAGGTTAAATTTTGGAGTTGCTCGCTTCTTCAAACGAATTCCCTTTTTGGTGAAATCTTATTTAATAAAGAGGTCTTCAAATACAAAACACGAATGTGAAATATATTTTTTTTCATTTGCTAAAGTTTTTCTGTTTGTATATGAATCTTCATTACTGATTACTTTTAGCCGAGTTTTCTAAAATCACCTAATTATTAATCTAAAATTAATAATTAGGTGTTTCAGATTAATACAAATTAACACTTTTGCCTTTAACAGTATGTGATTGTGTACTATTAATGATATTCTTCATATTCCTGGGGTTGACACAATGAATTTTGAGAGAGATCAGTCCAAGTGGTGTATTTTTCAATTCTGTGATTGACATACGGTTAAAGATCTTTATTTCTCATAAGAATTACAAATTCACTTACTGAGAAAACAATTCATTCATATATCATTATTATTATAACAGTTTGCTGAACGTTGAATTTGTTGCTGGAGGTTTTTACTTGTCGTTCAATCCCTTAACTAAGCATAGCGAGTCATTTCGTAATATGACCTTTAATATCCAGCCAGTCAGCGGTTACCTGGTATTATCACGTCTCCTAGGCTGACGAAATTGCTTGCTACCTTCAGTTGAGGAAAATAACCACTGGATATAAGCGATTGTAATTAGTTTCTTGCTCTAATCATTAAGTCATTCTTAATTATACTTAAATTTCCTACCGGTCGACATCGTGTGGAAAACTTATAAAGAAACCCCAGTCGATGTCGTTTTTAAGCACCACACACAACACAAACGCGTGAATTTTTACCCATTATGAGTCTATTTCTCGTTGAAATCATAATTAACAGTTATATCCGAAGTCCGCAGGAATTTCTCCTAGTAGACTGAGGAGTGAAGCCTCGGCCCAAAATTCTAGGCGGAGAAACACACATAAACCACAAAACGTCTACAAATTGAGTCATCAAGAATAATTCGAAATTTTCACAACATGATACGAACAAGTAAACGATCGGCCATATTATTTTTCTCCTAAGGTTGGCAGTTTAAGCGTCGTTGTTAAAAGTCGTCGTTGTTCTATACCCAAATTCGAATTCTGGCCTTTTTTTTAAAAATTAACTTTTACACAAGTAATCCTAATTTTTGATCCAGGAAAAAACATAGAGTTGTTTTAAGTTTTTAAAGTAATAAATAACTCCTTCAATTAATTGTATTTGCTTTAATTCTATTTGCTATTTTAATGTATGTGGTATACCTCTGTTTTTTTGTCAGGTTGGCGATAAAAGTATATTTTCCTCATACAAAAAGTAAATTGTTCTAAGTTTCATAAGACTGACCAAAACTACCGAACATCTCTAAACTAAGGAGACTAAACGGAACAGGGAGAAGCCTACCTAATGTAGGCTTCTCCTCGTCCTTTAGGACACTACGGCTAGACTGATTCTCATAGGAAGAATTACCCAGAGAGATCTACCCTACAAGTTATTTTGAATGAAATTAGGAACTAACTACCTTATCCAAAACCAGTAGATACAAGTGAAACTATAGAATAAATATTTTATTTTATTTAAATCTATTGCGACGTGATATATGGACGATCCTGGGGGCCTACTATGGTATATACAAATTCACAAAGTTTCGTGAAACTTTGGAAGTGTAAAACGGACACAAAACCTTTTATGAATAGGTATTTTGTACAATAAAATATGATTATTGGAATACCAAAAAATAAGCATCAATTTCTATCGATAAGATTGTTTTTAACGACTTAAGATTCACGTTACTAAGTGTTCGACGAACGGGAGTAGGCCCCCAGTATACGTAAATTAAATTTGTGATAGTGTGTTGTTATGTTCCAGCATTTAATTTTTTATAATGCTCGTTAAGATGACCTCACTTCACCTGATGGAAAGTGGTCGTGAGGTCCAGATATGAGGCTGACAAGCCCAGTCATTTAAACGAATTACTGAGCTGGCCATCCTCACCTTGAAGGCCTGCAGAATTGCCTTTTCACGCCCCACTTGAAGACTCCGGCACTATAAGAGGAACGAAACACATGCGCTGGAAGAGCATTCCACGTCTGGATGGCCCGACAAAGGAACGAGTCACCGAACCTTTTAGTGCGAGCCAACAAATGCTGGATTGTGTGCGTGTGACTGCGTAGTCCAGCACGCGTGGTGCGGGAGTGGAAGGGTGATTAAGGGATAAGCTGGAACAACTCGTCAGAGAATTCCCCATTGTAAAAGCGATAGAGAAACTTAACCTGGCAATGTCTCTACGCTATTGGAGAGGCTCAATAGTCAAAGACGCCTCTGGGTTTCCGATAATACGGATAGCATGCCGCTGCAACCTGTCGAGAGCTTCGAGTAAGAACTTTGCGGAACCACCTAGAGATGAGAGCAGTATTCGGCACACGAGCGAACTTGTGTCTTATATAGAAGACAAATCTGCTCAGGCGTGAAAAATCGTCTCAGTCTGTTCAGGATCCGAGTTTATGGGACGCTGTTATGATGACGCTCTCAATGTAATCCCGTTGGTTTAGGTTGCAACGAACGTCCACGCCCAGGATGTTGAGGCTATCCTTCACCGGTAGCGAGGTGCCCTGAAGAGTGGGATGGGAAAGGTATGGCGACGCTTTGGCTGTAAATGCACACACCTGTGTTTTCTTGGCATTGAATTCGACAAGATTGCATGCACCCCATTCTGAAATGCGGTCCAACACTCCGTCAAGCTCAACAACAAGACATCGCCTCTTCTCCTCGATGTCGGTCTGCTTTGCCTCAGGCGCTTGAAATATTGCGCATGTCATTACACCTTTAAAAGGCAAAATAAAACAACAGTATAGGTCCTTCTGATGCCTATTAAAATGTGCTTGTGAATCTGTTCATTAAAGTTTCAAATCTGATAATATTCACTACAAACAGTACTGACCAGTAAATGCATTGCATGCTGCATTCACAATGCGACTGCATAGCGTATTCGCGACTATGCTGTAAAAAGTTTCTAAGAAGCTGGAAATCTCATCAGATAAAACAAAAAATAACCCAGCAAAACTGCAAAGGTCGGATTAGTTTCAGTGCAAATTAATTTTGGTCCTAAATAAATATTTGCGTTATTTTTCTACAGTAAATGAGCAGACAAGTGAATATTTTTTCCTGATATGAAAAGGAAACACGTTTTATATCGAAGGAAAATATTTTTGTTACCATTTATTTTCGAATACACCCATGATTTTATTTCCTGTTCAACCCTTTTAACAGAAATTTAATCAACCTTGGTTGATTCTGTAAGTAAGTCAGGGGCCTGATCACAATCGCTTATATCCAGCCTGGAAGATGCGTTGGTGCCAGCCAGCCAGTCAACGCTGGAAATTACAGAATATCCGCAATAGCTCGCTACGCTAAGTTTAGGGAATTAACTTGACAAGTTACAAGGCATTGCAATAAGGCCCTGTACTTACTTACAGAATCAACCTAGGTTGATTAAATTTATTTTAAAAGGGTTCTACTGAGTTTCTCGCCGGGTCTTCTCAGTAAGAATCAACTTCTCCGACGCGGTGGTAGAGTCGCATTATGTTTGTATACTGTTTATTTATATATTCATATTATTATAGTATTTATGTACATTATTTAGTTTATTTTTTGATTATTTAAAAGTACTGATTAAGTCTACTTAAATAAAGATATTTGAGTTAAGATTAAGATGAGAAGTTTGAGTTTGAACAGAAAATAAAATCATTGGTGTATTCGAAAATCAATGGTAACAAAAAAATGTTATTCCCAATGTAAGTGATTAAAAAAACTTAAGAGTTAATTGAGTCATCGGAGGCCAGTTTTTATGAGTAAAAAACCAGATAAAAATGGTTCAAATGTCTTAATATCCGAATTCAGATGACAGATTACTGGCCGAAATAGAAGCCGCAAAGGCACAAAGGCTTGATCCAAATATTGTGCAGCAGAGACCATATATTTTTGACTATTATGGAATCTTCAATTATTTCCGTCTAGACATTTGTGATTCGAGATGTTCGGGACTAATAAAATAAAGAGAGTTACATTTATTGTGATATGCTAAGGTTGCACAGCCGGATAAGGATTCTGGCGAACAAAAACTTCATTCAAATCGAGGTGAATCGCATTTGCATATAGGCTTTACATTTCTTCATTCCACTATCTTTTTAAGTATGCACTTTAAACGAATTACGAGACGTGTAATACTGATAAAATACGTCTCAATAGTCATTTACATCTTAACACTGGTTTCGATTATCGTATTTATAGTTATTGTTGAAATTAATTATTGATAGCATTTATTTATTTAAATATAGCATGTATTTAAAACTAGTCAGTCATTTGTTGTTATTATCCTACTGCTGGGGACAGAACACTTCCTACCTCTTTTCTATTTATACTTGATTGTGAATTATATTTTTAATCAACTTCTGAAAAGACCCCTTGAATCGAAGGTGGTCATAAGATCCGGTAAATCATCAAGCCTTTTTGCCACCTACTTAGTACAAAAATGAGTTACGAGATTCTAACTTCAAATATTTTATTTACATGGTCCTATGTTACTTTTGCATGCAAGTAATATTTAAACACACACGCAGTTCAGTTTAAAGAACTGCAAATAAAACTAGAAATAGAAGTGCTTGGCCCAAATTAAGGGGGTCGATCTCCGTATGTGATTGACTACACGAAAAATATCATGTTGCATTACGAGTACGAAACTTGATAAAATTAAGATTCAACAAAGATCAAAGCTGTCATCTCATGGGCCTTATTAAAAAAATACGTTGAATGATGTACAGAACGAATTTTTTTTTACCTAACTAAAAATGTGACCTAATAAAATAAATAAATAAATATGCGCCATACAACACACCACTTATCATGTTCTCGAAGTAGGGATAAATATCCTTGTGTTACGAGGTACCAGTCAAGGAATCAAGCCAGGGGTCTCTCCCAGCGCACCCATACCACCGACGACCGACTTGGTGTAATGGTTAAGAAGTTGGCTACTACACCAGAGGTCGCGGGTTCGATCCCCGCACAGTACAAACATTTGTGTGCATGAACATGTCTGTTTGTACTGGTCTGGGTGTCTCCTATGTATAATAAGTATGTATTTACAAAAGAAAATGTATTTAAGTATGTTTATCCGTTGTCTAGTATCCCATAACACAAGCTTTAATTAGCTTACTTTGGGGCTAGATGGCGCTGTGTAGAATAATGTCCAGGGATATTTATACCAGAGTCAATTCAGAAAAGATCGTTTCCTGAATTGACCCGACTGGGAATCGAAACCGGGACACTACGGAAATACAGCGCACTACGCCAATCATGTCCTCAAATAATGGTAACCTGCAAACACTTAGACTTTACATGTATATTATAATTTGACGGAATGTTTTTAGGCCTAAGGATGTACAGTTATTTTCTAAGGATTAAAACTAGCTCGTTCTATTGGGATCAGAAATTTTATATACTTAATAGATTTTGATCTGTTTGTGTTTCTATGAAAGTTATTTCATGTTAACTTCCATTTCATTTCACGTCTTATTCTTGTTTGTTTCTTTTTTACGTTTTTTTATGCGTTCGAAAACATTTAATGTTTTTATTTTAATCTAATGGAACGATTTAAACAATATTCCTCGTTTAATTTTAGTGATAACTGAAGGTTTTCATTTTGTTGAAATCCAATGACACATTTAGAAGAATTCTTCCGAGAGTGTGAAACATAGTTCGCTTTACCACGGTTTTAACAGGATCTCCTAAGAAATTCAGATATAAACCATTTGACAAAGGAGACAATACATTAATTCAAAAGGTTTTCTTACGTTTTATTGTTTGATTCCTGATATTGCTAATTACAAATCTGACTATGTCAACTAAGCTTAGAATTCAATAATGACCTTAATTTAAAAAATACCGTTGCTCTAACTCCAAGTTTTTTTTGTGATACTTTGCTTTTAATCAGTGTCTAACGCTTTTTCATAATACTTAAAACCGTAAATGAAGTTCAACAGGTAACAGCACAAACATCGCAGGATTACAGTATCCGTAACTGTTTCTGTGCTCTTTTCATTCAAACTATAGATAATTAAGACTCATCATAAATCTGCAGCACCTTTGATTAGAGAGGTGCTTACAAAGGCATCATTTCCGATCATTGCAGTATGACACCGATACCCGAATAAAATAAATCGAACAACAGCATTCACGTGAAAATGCGTGTGCTCTTGTATGCGTGTATGACGCACGGTGACGGCGTGTCCCGGTGAAGTCTCGATGTTGCAAATGTATAAAAGAGAAGCGTCGATTTCGAAATCAACACAACGATTTGAATCCTCTAAGGAGTGAACACGAGTGACCGTGAATAAGTTTCCGGGTTGTGATCGCGATAGGACTAGTGAAGTGCCGCAGCTTGGGACTGAAGCTTTTGCAGTGTTCAACTTGTTTTTTTTTAAATTACGAAAAGTGCAACATGATGTTTTCGGTGAAGACCGTTGTTGTGAGTTTTATTACAACAGTTGTTATTGCTTTTTTTAAATTAAGCTAGTATTGTCCCACTGCTGGGCAAAGGAATCCCTTCAATTGCTTCAGAAATCCCTTTTTTTCAAGGGAAAATTGCCTCTTTTGGCATTAGTCTATAGTTCGTAACTTCGTAATTATGATTTAATCGAAAAGAGTTTATTTTAAAGTTATACCTATTTTTTCAAAACTAGTTTCCTTTTTTTTCAAATTGCAAAATAATCTTTGAAAAACGCATTATTTAGAGTGAATAATATTACAGGCAACATCGTTATTTTTTTTTATAATTTGTGTATTAGAAAATACTTACCTACAGTATTATAAATAAAATTATAAATATACTTATTTACAGTACACGATCGCGATAAGCATAGTAGCTGTAGTGGGATCTCCTATTGAAGATGGCAAATGGCATCCGTACAAATATGGCGACGACGGCAAGTAAGTAAATGTCAACTTAGTATGCAGAATAACTTAATGTCGTCTGAAAATCCGGCGAAACAAAAACTACCTAAATGTTAACAACATTCCAAACCTTTTAGGAAATGCAAAAGCAGGATCTATTGCTCATTACCTAAATATTTACAAATAGACTTAAAAACGATGAAAACTAAGTTCAACTTTCTCGAATAATTCACTTCAATCGCAATGAAATGAAGGAATTGAATCAGTATTTTGTAACTTTAAAAAGGAAAAGCAAGCCTGTCTTTTTTAACTGCATCAGTCAAATTTTAATTGAGTTTATTGAAAAAATTATTGTCGTATGAGTAAAATATATTTAAATATAAAAAAGTAATCTTTATCAAAACTTATGAAAAGCACATTCAATAAACCTATATTAATTATATTAAACCCCTCCGTATATTACGAGGACGATCTACATCTAGAAATAAAAAAATACTGGTTTCTTAGTGGTCTTGTCATATCTGCACTAGTCTTAGGGCAAATGTAGTAATAGATATCTCAAAAATGAATTTATTTGACCATTTTCATCCTCTTTAGGTACATACCAACTGATGAGGGCAAGTACATTCACGTACCAAACCCCTACTTGCACATCGATAACCCTTACGGCGGAGGTTTCGGTCCGTACGCACACGATGACGAACCTTACGTCGGTGAGGCTACGGTCGACCAGTACAGACACGTGCTGTCTCCTCCTGATGAAATTCTGCCCTTCTACAAGGATGGCTACTACAGGAATAACGGCATCAAGATCATCAGACAAACACACAACTACGACGAAGATAAATACGACTTCGAGTAAGTATTACAGTTTTTACAAAATTTTACGACACAATGACGCAACGTACCTAACTGAAATAAATAAAAAGTAGAAACTTAGAAAAGTTATTGAAATATTCTACAACCTTAAAATTATCAATTGCGTGTACAAACTTAGGGCTACCGTGAAAAAAAACTAGTATTGTAACAATCAAAGTCCCTACGAGTATACCAAGAAAGCTCATTGAGTTCTAAATTCTATGAGATCTGTCAAAATACCATAATTTTAGCCGTTAAGTGGTTAAGTGTTATTATCTATTCGAGTGTCTTTACTGTATCTGAGAGCTTATATTAAAACGTGGAATTGTGGAGAACTTGGGTCCTTTTTTCTTAATCTCAAAGTATCCAACTTTTCACGTACAATTTAAGTTGGTAACTCAGATAGGTTCTTCAAAGGTTGCCGCACTAAAGACGATATTGAAAATAACCGTAAAACAAGCGAAGGTTGTAACAGTATAAAAAATTTGCTCTGAGTTTAACCCATTCACTGCCAAAAAAACACAATAGGAAATCGATTGTTAAAACGCACCGGTGCGTGGTGTGGCAGCGCACGTGTTAAGCCGATAACCTATGTAATAAGTTAAAAAACTAAGTAGAGGCAATGACCTGAAAATAATTACTTCATTTTAAGTCATATTTTTTTCGAATATTGATTTACAAAAAATAGGATAAAAACTCAAAATCTTGTTAAAATAATTGTGACTAACGTCAAAATTGCTTATTGTGACGAGAAGGGCCGCAGTCCATTCCCCCATGAGCATTTTGTATATTCATTACTTTAGCACCAAGTCATGTATAAACAAACATATCATTTTTCATAAATTTATTTGAGTCTTTTGAAATGCAAATTAATGTTTTCACCGGCGCAAAAAATACAGAAAACATTTTTGCAAAACTAACTACTAAAAGGTGAAAGTGAACAATGTTATATTAATTGCCTATCATAACAAAACCCATATGCTTAGTTATTTATCATTTCTTTATCTGCAAAAAACCAGCGACCTCGTTAGAATTAAGGTTCACTTAAGAGGTGTGAAAAGTCACGATTAGTTGAACGTCTTCCGCTCCTTCATCGACATCCATTGAAGCAAACACACATTAATGAAGTATTTAGAAAAAAAAATAGTCAAGGAAGTTTTTTTATGCTGTTGTGAACTTGTGAGATAAATCCATTAATGAATAGCATGACTCTACGGTGTTAAAAAATAGGCTCATAGTATTTTTTAACAATTAAAAACTGTTATAAATAACACAATCTAAATCTTACAATGATTTTGATACTACTCTACTGATGAAATTGAATTAGAGTTTTAAAAATCTTTTACATTATGTAAAAAAAGTAATATTAACAGTCGAAAGATTTCTTAACAAATACTATGTTTTTGTTACTTTCATGAACTATATAAATTATATTAAAACAGTGAATTAATCCAATGTTTAATCACGGGACGAGTACCATTAATGATTTGTCATAAAAATGACCATCCGTTCTCAAAAACATTATGACTATGTCCCATGTGTCCGTTTGCGACTGTGTGACGTCAGAGTACCGCATGAACTATGGCAACAACTAAATTAACGTTTTTGGCGATAGTATAAAAAAATACTTAATACTTTGACTGCCAGAAAACCAGACACAATAGAAAATCTTTTGTTTGTGTATCAAAAATGATACACGGGCGCTGAACGTGTATATTTTTTGTTGAAATATTAACCAAAACAACAATGCTGCGAAACCAATTCTTACAAACAGTGTCTTATCTGATGATAACCCTTTAAATTATGAGTACACAAATTACTTTGCATAACATACTAGAAGTATGGCAGACTTTATGAGATTTCAGAAATGGTTTAAAAATTATTACAAATTATAATAACCTATGTCCTTAACTAATAGTACTCAAATAAAGAAGTTCATGGAAGTGACATGACATTGTTATACGATAAATTGTGAATGACACTGGAACAAATGCCTTACTATGCAACCATGAAAGACGAAATAAGTTGATTGATGATTCTTTAACGGCGTCAAACTATGTCAATAATACAATTAACATACCACGCATGCAATCTGTAAAATTTATTAAGTCCCATGCCGCCTACAATTTTAATCAGCCTTGTCTCGATGAATGTCGTTCTTATCGAAAATGTTAATTCATTTGCATTCAGAAGTATTAATGATTAATGGATTCGAAATTCGAATATTTCATTTGAAATTAACTTTGATAAAACAATGTTGGATACAAAATCTAAATGAAGAGAGACACACGTTAAATTGCAAATGATTTTGTTACAAAATTATGCCTAATTTATTTACTTTTGTTTTTGTAACTTTTCTAAGGAAAAATCTGTTATAAATTTGAAAGTCATCATTTAGATCTAAAAAACATTTCTTCCCTAACTAGGAAACGAGTGACATAATTCGAAGACAAGAGAAATCTGTCTAGCCAAAGCAAACTCGAGTTTACCCTTGACAAAAACTGCCCACGTTTAAAAATGCGTGTTCGTTTGTTATGGTAAATAATATATCCACATGGCATCAGCG
This sequence comes from Udea olivalis, assembly GCA_947369235.1. Lineage (NCBI taxonomy): Eukaryota > Metazoa > Arthropoda > Insecta > Lepidoptera > Crambidae > Udea > Udea olivalis. The sequence continues at coordinate 8,594,792 of OX376341.1, read as the reverse complement.
TCCTTGGTTACGTAGTCACAATAAAGCAGATCATTCGCTAATACAAAGAATGTGCACCTTGACCATCTCGTCACGGCGATTGGGTCAGAGTTCAAAACTATTTATTATAATTTAAGATAGCCAAATTGACACACCGGTTGGCTTTACGTCCTCTAACAACTTATTTGTTATTGCATTCGTTTGTTTTGAATACGTCATTCCATATTTGTGTGTTTTTTAAAAGCTTTGCAAATAACATTTGATTAGAATACTTTTTCGTAATGAATTCCTTGAATTCGGAAAACCGAAAACCCGTTAACAGTAAAAGGATAATATTTATCCCGTATCGCTACGAAATATCGAAGATTTAATCGTCATATTATGATATTTTTCTTATAATAAATAAGAAATGTTACATACACAAGTTTATTGAACTTCCTCGTTTTTGATACAGAGGAATAATATAATGGCACAAAAAATTAAAGGTCATTAGTTGAAACGGAACAAATAAATTTGAAGCAAGTTAGAGTATTATATTATCTATTATTGAAGATCAATAGTATTCTGCTTGCAAAAACTACACACCTATCAATTTACACGTTCCATTCTGCATATTTTATGATGTGATGAACAAGTGATGAGTAATTTGTTCTTGTCTTAGTTTATTGCGTAAAAATATCCTTTCTTATTATCAAGCTTAAGTTAAAAGTAGTTTAAATGAACGGATGATGATATAAAATTAGGTACAGCTCTGCTCGATTATTCCAAAAACGTAATGCATTTCAAATGACTTATCAGCTTTTCTTAAATCGAATGGCGAAACACGAGCTGGAAGACGCAGCGTAGGTAGGCCATCCACTAGACGCAATTAGCCCAAAACCGCTCGCCGTGGCGTTCTACGGGGGAGGCATATGTCCAGCAGTGAACTTCTAAAGGCTGATGATGGTGATGAAAAACTTTTCTTCTTGTCCACAGTTTCGAAACGGAAAACAAGATCCGTGCTGAGGAGAAGGCTTACATCAAGAACCCGAACACAATCGACGAGGGTATTTCCTCGAAAGGGTTCTACGAGTACATTGGACCTGACGGCTTCCTCTACAGAGTAGACTACACAGCAGACGAAAACGGCTTCAGACCCTCGATCAAAAGAATAGAAACCCCTTACTCCGGCAAATGGGTGCTCAAGAAAGCCTAATCAAGAACCACGAACATCCTCACGCGAATCAGTATTTTTCCATAGAGTTAGTCCTTTCACTCCTAATTTCCTACAACCGACTGCTGTTCATAAGAATATTATCGATCACGATTTTATAATTTTAATTTGACTTAATTGAATATTTCACTCATCAGTTGAGACATTTTAAAAACATGATTCATTTGATTTCGATCATTGAAAGGTTAGGTTTGCTCCTATTACTTAGGAAAGAACTGTAATTTATACTTTATTTAAGAGCTTAGATAGTAATTAGTAAATTATTTAAGGAATGTGATAATAAAGTTATATTTCGACATAAAGTTTTCGTATTATTATCATCACCTTCACATTTAAGCCTCTAATTTTGTCTTGGAAATGACATTGATGAATGCATAATAATAAATAATGATTAGGCATTGATAAGCTTTAATTGTTTTTTAATAAGCTGACATAGTATACATTGATCATTCTGTCAAATTACTTATTGACTGGTATTTGATGTGTTTACAGGTAGGTACATACTCGTACCTTTTTAGTTCATTTGTTAAGAAATGTAATAAACTTACTTGATAATCCCTAAAACTTCATCTTAAAAAATGTAATAAGTCGGATCCAATACTTGGATACAAGTCACCGACATAGCCCATTAAGTTAATGAGCTCAAGTGTCTTTTGGACCGATATAAAACTTTAATTTGCATTTAATTAGACAAAAACAAAATCCCATGTATGTTCATTATGATCGACAAGGAATACGAAAATATTTTTTTATAGAAATTGCATCTGTCTGTTACTCACGTTAAGCCTACAGAATTGAATTTAAACAAACATTTTTATGATTGTGCCATATGCAGAATTCACGTTCCTGGGTCCGGAGTCTGGCGCTCATTGGAGTTGTACGCTGGTTGTGAGAAGAAATATTATGGTTTCTTCTTTCATTTTGACGACACGATTGGCGTAGTGCGTTGTAGCACGGTTTGAATTCCGTAGTGTCCTGGATTCGATCCCCGGTCAGGTCAATTCAGGTAACGATTTTATCTGAATTGGATTGGGTCTGGGTGTGGTGGGAGACGCCCCTGGCCTAATTCCTTGTATGGTACCTCGTAACACAAGGATATCAATCCCTACTGTACTACTATAGACAACTGAACACACCTCTTGCCATGGTTTCGAACCATGGCGAGAGGTTTGTTCAGTTGTCTGGCGCATATTTATTTATTATATACGGTCTTATAGAAAATATATAATTGCAGCCAGAATTTGTATGGGCTTTCGGTTCAGCGACTCTGGTGTATACAAATGGAACTAAAATAGCAATTTGCTGTAGTTAATTATCATAGTTTTTGTCACATAAACTCACGGTAGACACTGGTTTTGTTCTCACATTTTGAAAGAATAAAATTATAATGATTTAATCACTATTTTCGCAAATTAAATGTGCAGTCAATTCTGTAAATTTTGACAGCACTAGGAATTTCGCAAATTAAATCATAATATTTTAGATGTCAGTAATAAAAGCCTTACCTGAATTACTGATTTCGTTTTTGTGCATAAAAGGGTGATTTATTTGCACTTAAAAGTCACTAAATCATAACCATTTACGATATCCATGGTCACTACCTACGTTTATTTTTATTTATTATCTAGTGTTTGGCCTTACTCTGAAATTCTTCTATGCACTCATTAGGATCACATTAAATATCGTTTGTCTAGTTTGAAATGATATATTGCAACAGTAAATGGAATCATTGAACAGTGTTTGAATGAACGGTTTATTATACATGAAATAATTCCGCTGTGTTAAATAATCGTATTAAAGGTATGTTTACACTTTGCTTAGTAGTTAGTGCAGGTGATTAGTGCAAGTGCTTAATGTTAGGAGAAAACACGTGTAGACAGCGATTGATTAGTGCGATTGAATAGTAACCTGCGTCGTGAAGAATTTAGAAGCGTGTTCTATTCAATCCCACTAATCAATTGCTGTCCACACGTGTATTCTCCTTACACTAAGCGCCTGCACTAACTAGTAAGAAAAGTGTAACGGACCTTAAAGCAATATCATAGGTGTATATTCTAATATCATAAAGAAGAAAGATTTGATTAATTGTTGGCATCGAATAGGCTCCGAAACAACTGTACCATTTTAAATATTAATTTACCAATATACTGCAACATTTTCACCGAGTGACAGAGGCAATTCTTTTTAAATATTTTTAGGCTATATTTTAACGGAAAGAATAGTCTACGTAGGTGAAGCCGCTAACGGACAGCTAGTTTAAGTAATAAAATTGTAAACTATACATACTCTTATAAGAATATTTAATACTCAAAAGTCCTCTCCTAACGGGCCCACTGAAAATCAGCGCCTGTGGCGCTGATTTTTGTGTGAGGTCCTTTTTTTTTTGGGCATCGGGACACCGCTGTCTGATGGTGTTTGTTTTTCATGTTGTTATCTTGTTCTGTTACTACCTATGTGTTTTTGTTAAATGTACCGATGTCCATAAATTTACTAAAAATCTTTCTATTTATAAAACTATGAGTATATTTAATGAGCAATGTAAAATAATAATAAAATGAACGACATTCAGTGTCGTTTATTTTATTAAGCGAAAAAAAACTTTTCAAAATTTGTCCCTGTGAAGTGAAACCAACTGAATGGATTTTTAAGAAACTCTGTACACAAAATTTTGTTAAAAGGCAAGTACTTTCTTTCACAAATTTAAGTAAAAATAATCAGTAAGTAGCTAGTCTTAGTAACAGTAGACATATTTTAGTTAAAGTGAATAATTATTTTTAGCGTTATACAATGCACTATTTTCTATTTAAGTTTTTTAATTTTTTCAAATAGTATCGATATATTTACCTCATTAGCATTGTACAGACCACTGCTACTAAAACGTAACACTGGTATTTACAGTATATACTCTTATTTATAAGATAAGCTGTCAATAGTCGTGTTACTCTTCTAGTTATACGAGGGGCATATCAAAAGAAGTTAGATACTCTTTACTCATTTGATTGACACTGGCAAGTTATGCAACATCTTATAGGCTGGTTGTTTTTTTGATATATTTGAAATTAGAACACACAATTTTTTATATTGTTTTTATTTGAATGAGCATCATATTTCCGAGAATTTGGCGGGAATTCGCTTGCAGCAATGGAGCTTAGTCGACGTGATTTTCGCGCTATGATTTAATATGACTATAAAAAAGGTTTAAAGCCTCAAGAATGTTGCCAACAAGTTTACAAGTTGCTTGTATCCCTTCGCGAATGCGGCACTGTAGGTTCTCTCAAAAGACTGCTAATAGAACATCTTTTGAGTTTTACTTAAATTGCATTGGATCATTATGTTTACATGTATACATATATTTATTTATATTTTATTTATTGTAAGTATTATTATGTTTATCTTTATGTTTACATATTTATTGTAGTATATTAATTTACTTGTGTGGAAGTAAAACATGTACTTAGGGGTTTTTAGTTTGTTACGATTTTTGAATATGTAACGCTCATTTTCCTTTGTACACGTTTGTCTATCCATAACAATTTTAAATCTATCCATAACAGTTTTTCCTATCACCATGGTCTGCTAGAAGAAATCTCTTTCTAAAGATAAGCTAACCTGTACTTTTGTACTTTATTGTTTTCTATGTAATTAGTCTCTTTGTGTACGAAATAATAAATAAATAAATAATGTTTTGAACTTTTGGCTACTACTTTTGGTGAGTCTGCTTGTTCACGAGCAACAGTATTCAATTAGTTTGCTAAATTTAAAAGAGGACGGGGATTTCTCGAAGATGAAGCGACAACAGGTCGGCCGCCAACCGCGGTCACATAAGAAAACGTTCGTGCAGTCGAAAAACTTATTCGCGAAAACCGACGAATTGCGTATGTAGAGCTGGAGCGAGAACTGAGAATTGGATCAGCAGCAATGCAAACCATAATTCACGGCCACCTTTTTCTCCGTAAACGTTGTTCGAGATTGGTGCCGCACAAACTTACCGATGAGCAGAAAAACAGTCGGGTGCATTGGGGCCTATTCATGATAGATAAATTAAACGGTGGCGAGAAAAAAAAACGTATATGATATACTGACTGGTGACGAAACATGGCTATATAACTATGATCCCGAAACAAAGCGACAGTCGACTTTAAGGTGTTTTGAAGATGATCCAACTCCAACGAAATGTAGCCGTGCACGAAGCACACAATAACAAATGGTCGCCTCGTTTTTCTGCAAAACGGGTCATATTGCTACTGTAGTGCTAGAGGATCAAAGAACGGTGAATTCTGAATGATATGTGACAGTTTGTGCTCCAACAGTAATATCAGCTTGGTGTGACAAGCGACCGAAGTCAGGAATCCGGCACCTTCTCTGGCACCACGACAATGCGGCGCCGCACACGTCTGCCAGAATACTTAACTTTTTCAACTCAAAAAATGTGTCAATCCTTCCTCACCCTATATTGCCCTGATCTAGCTCCTTGTGATTTTCACCTGTTTCCAAAAACTAAAGGAGAAGAGGAGGAGAAGAAGAAGAGAATAATTTAGAGATTTCTGGGGTGTCTAAAAAAAGAGTGGTCACAGGTATTTTCCAATTGATTCAAACGTATGGAAAAGTGTATACGTGCTCAGGGTGAATACTTCGAAAAGATCGATACTTGTGATAAAGAATAAATTTTATAATTGTTGAGTATCTTATTTCTTTTGGCATGCCCCTCGTATAGCTGACTGTGCGTGCTTTAAGTGAAACTTTAAATCAGAGCAATATAAATTAAAATTAAAATTAATAAATTTGCGCCAGACAACACACCCCATGTAATGGTCTCGAAGTAGGAATTAATATCCCTGTGTTACGAGGTATCACACAAGGAAATAAGCCAGGGGCGTCTCCAAGCACACCCAGACCCGACTCAATTCAGAAAAGATCGTTTTCTGAATTGACCCGACCGGGAATCGAACCCGGGACACTACGGAAATCGAGGCGAGAAACCGTGCTACAGCGCACTACGCCAACCGTGTCGTCGTATGTCTGCACCGCGCTGCATTGCATTTCACCTACTTAGGTGATTAAACTCTAGTGTATAAGATAAACTAAGTATGCACATGAAGTAGACTCTAACTATGTGAGCTACGTAATTACAGAAAAAGTATAATGGTATGAATTCAATCAGAGAACCAGTATTTATTAAGTTATGGTTAGGTTAAGTTATAAGGAATAAATTACATGTAAAGAAATGTTAAATTATGCATAGGATTGAATTTATTGGTCACTCATTATTAGAGTTACACGTGTACCTTCCGACTTATACTTCTCTCTCGTTTCTGTGTAGCTGATTGAATCATTCTCGTAGATGTGGATGAATCTGTAAAAGAACTAAAGTTACTGGCGTACGTAATCCAGCGGGTAAATAAGTTGCAGTGGGCAAGGACATAACCTGAAGAACTCATGATCGTCAGGGCAGTAGGCAGTTTAGTTCCAGAATGGTGACCATTTGAAGGCAAATGGGGTACGTTCACCCTCAAGGTGGATGAGTGACCTGATAAAATGTCACAGAATGGTATGTGAGTAATAAGAAGACCGTATTCATGATAGTCATCTAGCTGTACATTGAATCAAACTGTTTATATTATGAATAAACCATACGTTTATGTAGTTCATGTTTACTTTTTCCTTAACTTATATTTATTTATTTATTTATTTATATTAGGTATGCAAACAGATCACAGCCAAGAATATATATAAACTTATCATAACTAGACCGTAATCCTTAAATAGCATACACATCATGATTTAACTTTACATCTACAACGAGGGTTAAACAAATTTGATTACTGACTATATTTTAATTATACAATGGGTGTTCTTAATATCATACATTATTTGTGTACAGTCGAGGACTGCTCGGTTATAAGAAATTCAGATACTGCTCTTTTGTACTGGGGAAATCTGTTATTGAATACATCCACGCATCCGCCACTACGGACGACATCATTGTACGTTCTGCACATTCTGGCCATGGGATTGAAAAAGGAGGTGTTGTTCTTATACACTTGTATTGCAAAAATGTTCGGGTGACGCGAACTATGCCGAGTATTAAAGTTGAGGGAAGAGAGCAAATCCGGGGCATCAGTAGCTGAATGCACTATCTTGTGAAGACAAAGCAAGTCATATCTTTTACGACGAGTCTGCAAAGGTATCAGGTCAAACTTTAAAAGCCTCTCCCTGTAGTCTCTGAGCGAACGTCCATAATTGAATTTACGTGAAATAAACCTTAAGCACTTCCTCTGCACTCTCTCGATGCTGTCGATATGGACACCATAATATGGGGACCAAATCGGACAACAATACTCTAAAACACTTCTAACCAAGCTAAAATACAGGCACAAGATACTACGGGGCTTTCGAAAAGCCTTGGTTGTTCGCATTATAAAACCCAATAGTTTGTAACTCTTTTTCAGAATATGATCATAATGAGGCCTGAAGGTTAATTGATCATCAAATAAAACACCCAAATCCTTAACAATCTCCTTTCTGCCTAGTATCTTGTCCTGAATAAAATACTGCTGAGATACTCGGTTCTTTTTCCTGGTGAAAGAAATGACACAGCTTTTGCTTGCGTTAATATTCATTTTGTTGTAAGAACACCAGTCAGAAATAATCTTAAGATCGTTTTGAAGCGCAGCGCTTTGTGTCTTATCACTGATATCCGTGTAAATTTTTAAATCGTCGGCATAGAGGAGAGATGGACATGTCAGACGATCAACCAAATCGTTTATAAAAATTACAAATAGAAGTGGCCCAAGATGTGAGCCCTGTGGAACTCCGAAAGGTACAGATATGAGAGAGGAAGTGTAACCCTTTACAGTAACTAGTTGAGTTCTATTACTCAAGTAAGATATAATCCATCTCAACAGACAACCATGAACACCGTAATAGGAAAGCTTCTGACAGAGCAGAGAGTGATCAACCTGATCGAATGCTTTGTTAAAATCAAGATAGACAGCATCAACTTGCCCTCCAGAAGCAAACACATGACATAAATAGTTTTTAAACTCCAAAAGATTGCTCAAAGTTGACCTTTTTCTAACGAATCCGTGCTGTCTATCGGATATGTAGCTGCTCAGATGGTCGTAGAGGGGTCCATATACTAACTTTTCAAAGAGCTTAGCAATGCAGGAAAGGATATTTATAGGTCGATAGTTTGAACATGATGACCTATCACCGGATTTATAAATAGGGATAATACTGGCCATCTTCCAACGAGTGGGAAACACCCCAGATGCAACCGCTTTATTAAATAACATAGACAGTGGTAATGAAAGTTCATCCGCGCAACATTTCAAAAATTTAGGTGGGATACCGTCTGGTCCTGGACCTTTCCGTGTATCCAGACATTCCATTATGAGCGCTACATCCTTTTTTGTAAACTCAAAGTTATGCAGAGTGAAGTGAAAAATGGAAGGTGGAGAATCAATCGGATTCGGCAAATTTGACGGAGTCCTATCAAACACCGATCCAAAGTACTCCGAAAAAAGCTCAGAAATGCCCTGTCCATCGGATGATGTTTTGCCATCATAAGTCATTGTGTGGGGAATCGTGACTCTAGCCTTCCTGCCATTTACATAGCGCCAGAAAACCTTAGGGTCGTCCTGTAAAGATTCCTCAATCGACGACAAAAACGTTCCATGGCATTTCACGATAAGTGCCTTACATCGAGCGCGAAGCATAGAGAAACTGTCATAATCCCTAGGGTTGTGAAACTTTTTGTAACGTCTATGATACTTATTTTTCTCCTTCATGCAGCGTATCAGTCCTTGACTATACCACCCGGGGTATTTATTAGAGGTATTTTTTCTAATAGGCGTATGTACCGATATAAGTTCATTGATTTTGGAGTAAAATGTATCGACGCATTCATTGACATCCTCAGACGACAGCATATCTCCCCAATCGACGCACCCTATGTCTGCCTTTAGGTTAGGATAGTTGAATTTATTGAAATTATAACGTTTCTTGTGGTGAGGTCTAATTGGTTTACAATTTTTTTGATCAGAAATTTCGACACAATATGCCAGATGATGACGGTCCACTCTACATAAAGGCTCAGTTTCGATCACAGAAACAGAGGAAGGAGGAAGTGTTGAAAATACCAGGTCCAAATAGCGGTTGCTCTTATTAGGAATATCGTTTATAGTAGGTAGTAAAATTTTACGGCAAACAAAACTTGTTGCGTATTTATAATGCCATCTTAATAAGTTAGCCACTTTATCCGAGACGCTGGAGGACTTAATAACCATTTTATTCAGTGCTGATTACATTTCACGCATACAAGGACGAATCTGCAATTTAAATTGGTCTCATAAGTTATGTCCGGTAAGTTGGTAATTTGGCAATAAACATGCGGGTGTGAGAGCATTATTTGATCTGATAATGCGATTAATAAATATTGAGGCGCCTCCAATTTCAATATTGCAGAAATAAATGAACGTTGTCGTAGCGCTCGTAAAGTCGTGCGTGTAACATGGACTTTACAATGGCCGATTTCGTTTGATGAGATCTGTATTTGTATTTGTTTTAAAAAAACCTTTCTAACTAAAAATGACAGTATTTTTTTTATTTAGAAGGAGATCACTCATGTAAAAGAAAGAAATCGAGCTTGAGTTTCACTAAGGAAATGTGATCATCTCTGCCCATGAACAATTTTATTGTGAAACATATTTTACAGGGATTTTCCATATTTTAAATGAACGTGGTAAAAGGAGAGTGATTTTGTCGTGGCTTTTGTCAAATCGCGGTAGATGTTATTTTATATTTGATCATACACTTTTAGGTCTAAGAACTTTCTACCTGCTTAAATACATGTTAAAGGCTATTTTGTGCGCCTCAAAAAGAGCTGGGTGTTTCTTGGCGCGATTTCAGCGTATCAGTTTCTAATTTAGGATGGTGGAATTATGAACTTTAAGGTTAGAATTAACACCAAGTGTTGTGGGAAGAAAATGAGCAAAGAAGAAAAGTAAATTATTTGTAACAGTAAACTATAATAGTGTACCAATCCATCGAGCCAATCTGTAATCCGTTTCGATTCGATTTCCTATCACGCACCAATACGGGCTGTGTAAACCGCTCTTTAGGGCTGGCAAGAAATTTGGGTGAAATTGTTTTGGCTCTTGGACGAAGGCTTTTATGGGGCAGAGTACATTGACCGAGAGCGGTGCCAGGCGTCCGGCGCCACGCCACCGACGCACTGCGTTCCCGATGCTGCACTGCGACTTATCTGGTCTGCTTCTTATATGAAACAAATAAAGAAACTAGTGGCGTCTTTGTTTTCCATTAGCTAGCACTTGGCAGAAAGTTACAGCGTTTTCAACTTCCTGACCCAAAGTGGAACATCTTATACTAACTTACTTGCTAAAAACTACACGCATTGTTAGAAATAACTACCCTTTGCTGCTACACTTGTCTGAGGTCCACAAAACAGACTTCATAGAAGTGAAAGTCCTTCCTTTTGTTCTCACCTTCTTCATTTTTCCTTTTTCTCTCATTGTCGTTTATGGTTAAAAGTGAGCTGATTGCTGTGTACGCGGATAAGGTAGATTTTGTTTGTTAAATATGTTTATGTGTTGTAATTGTTTTATGGAAAAATATTGCGTAATGTTTAAAGCTATTCTTAACTTTTCTTTTAAGCACGTACTTGCCTTTCTCTTCAATTTTCCTTTCCCTGTTGTTTCCTTTCCGGGTTGCTTGGTAGAGATCGCTCGTTAGCGATAAAGCCGCCCAAATTGTACAATGTGTTGATTATATACAAGTTATTGTTATTTCCTAGTGTGCAATAAAGAATATTTACTTACTTACTCACTTCATTGCAAACATTTTTTAAAGAAGAGGATAAGGCGATGCAGGCGGTAATTTACTCCTAGACACGAAACGTTGTCAGGTCAGGAGGTTGCAGCTCTATACTACACGAATTTTGGTTAACCTAAGATTGCATTCCAATTTTGCAACACCAAAATCGTGGGTGTATTCTTGTAGGATGCTACTTCGCAAGCTGGTGTTGCAACAGATTCCTGATAAGGAATAACTTACACCACAAAATAGGTTTCTTACCTAAAGTTAATAGTTTCTTATTTTGGCTCATACAATTATTATAATCAATACTAATGAATAGATTAGAAAATAAACTAAACGCCTTTTTCTTATAGGGGTATCCTTACAATAACCATACGGGAGGATAAAATAGTATATTTTGTATCGAGAGACTAAACGAAGCCATAATATACGCAAGGGAGTTAATGAAACCGAGGGTATACTAAGTTGGCGTTTAGTCTCGAGGTACAAACTGTACAAAAAATGGTAAAATTGTCAATTTAGTACAAAAACATTTAAAACCGAACAAATTTACACTCGACAAAAGTTGTAAAATTTTCGCGGTCTGTTTTTTCTTCTGAACTGAACCAGTCACAGATTAACAATTTAAAACACATGGCGCCACTTTTTTTGCGGACAAACCATGGAACTAAACCTCTCAACATTTTCGCAAGGAAGATGGTCCACACTCCACAGATAATAATATATTTTTACTGGCTGTTTGAGTTTGTCTATGTCACATGAAGGAAATTAAAAAAATAATTACTTTTTACTCCTTAGACTAAAGTGGTCACTTTAGTCCCGCTTCGTAGGGCTATATTGGCATACTTTTAGAGCATGAGAAGTGAAAATAATATTGCATACTTCAATAATCTATTTTGTATTCAAATAAAAACCAAAAGGCTAAGACGCAACTTCATGAAAACAAAAAAATAACTTAAAATAACATCATTTCTAATTTTAGAGTTTAGAACTCGTACAATACTAAGACAGCGAGATTTAAATAGGTAAAAACACTAAACTAATAAAATTTTCGTTTCATGGATGTCCTAGGGTGCTTGAAGTATCCCAACAAGTTTCTAGTCCTGTTACATTTTTTAAGATTAATCAAATACTTAACACGTTCTCAGTTCACAAAAGAAATATAAGCCTTTATTCATAACTTCCTCTACCGTTTATTCCCAGAATGCCATAATCCTGCCAGTTCGTTGACCACAAGAAATATTTTCTCCAGAGGGCGTACCCAAGGCCGCAATAAAAGCTGAGTGTAAGTTATTGAACTAAAAATTCAACTTGATAAGTATGAAATGATATCTGTATGCAAATGATTTTGTGTGGACTCAGAAGAAATAATAACAGAAGGATTATTTCTCGTTGGTAAAATATGTAAAATCAACTGTTTGAACCGTTTAGTTAAACAATTTTTTTTTTGGTAGAAATTTCATTAATATTTTTTTTTTCTAATGCCGATGTTATGAGCACAAAGTAAAGAGTTTATGGAAGGACCGTTAGCACCTTTTTCCTAAATTTGCGTGACTACCCAGGGTTACTACTATTTTTGCAATGAAGCACCTACTTGACAGAACCGGCCAAAAAACAACATCATGTGAAAAATTGCACCAAGTTCAACAAAAACAAAAACACTCTCGGCAGTTCGACTGGCCGCGACACTGACGCTCACTGGTATCGCCTGTAACCTCACTGTGTCTGAGTGCGTGATCAAAATTTGTGCGTTTGCTATCTGTTAGAGGCGCCGCGCCGCATGTGTAATTTTTATATGACCGAGATGCAGTTTCTACAAAATTGTAAAACAAAGATGCTCTGGTAACTAACTAAAATACAGATTTCTATGCGGTTTTCCTCATTAAGCAAAGTGATTCAAGAAGAATTAAAAAAAGGAATTAATTTAAAAAACCCATCAGTATCTACGTTACACCTTTGCAAAGCCGGAGCGGGTCGTTATATCACTATTTTACGCACAAAAGCCTAGCCAGGCCCCTGACACTTCACGAACTTGCGCGAGAAAATGACCTACCAGCTGCCGGGACATGGAACTCCCATTTGGCAGTTGATTGTCAAGATTTAGATAAATTGTACGAATGGTTCTGATATGATCTATTAACGATAAAAATATTAAAAACGTCCTACATAATGTTCAAAGCCAAAAAATAAAAAGACATTGCCGTATTCTCCACTGACAATTAACAATATACCTCTTGAAGAAAGGCAGTCTAAGAAATATTTGGGATTGAGAATTGACAATCGTTTAACGAGGTATAACCAAATAGACTTCATAAAATCCAAGATCTCACCGTTGATAAGCTCACTATGCAGTATAGCAAAATTCATTCCAAAAAAAATACGCAATGTTTTTTACAATTCTTTAGTAAAATCCCACTTTTTATATCTCATATAAATATGGGGGAACGCATCCAAATTTAAAATCAAAGAACTGCAAATTTTGCAAGACAAAGTAATTAAAGCTCTATTCCACTATCCACGTTTGACGCCCACAGTAAAGCTCTACAAAAAAACATCCCAAATGAACATCAAGCAACTATATAACTTCACGACATGCATATTAATTAGAAAAATACTACATAAGAATATTCATACACAAATATCATTTACAAAAAATAAAAAAACACATAACTACATACGTCGAAGAGGGGAACACATAATACTACCTACAATAAGAACCAATTATGGCAAAAAGTCAATCACTTATGAAGGAGTCCAAATTTACAACAAACTACCTTCAGACATAAAAAATGCGGAATCTTTTAGTATTTTTAAATCAAAACTACTGAAATGTATAAAAATTTATCATTTATTACTATAAACCGTTGGATCTCGCACACTGAAATTCTAAGGCGCATACTGTACCTAACCTTTTTAATTTTTATTAGTATAAGTTCTCATGTGAGTGACATTATGTCTTTATGAGAATAAATATCTTTGAACTGAACAGCCGCGTAGAGCATTTGTATGCGAATCTTGCGGTTCAACTGACGCGATGACGTACAATAGACTACTGACATAATATATGCCTGACACATGACGCATTTAGGATTAGGAAAATTTATGTTTTTCTATTGATGTGATTTATCTGTAACGTTGGCAACTATTAAGTAATCTGTGGCCTAGCCCAGAAAGTTGCTTGCGACGTAGTTTTGCAAGTTTAGCTTTACAGTAAACACATCAAGTAATTTCTGTTATTTTATGATCTGTGGTGTCCATTAACATGTTGATGGAAGACGACCGTTTTTACTACTTCGTTACGCGTTAACACGAAAAATCTTTGAAGTGGATTAAAGCATACAAATGCACTGAGTGAAACTTTTATTATATATTTATTTGTGGTAGTGCCATTAATAAGATAAAATGTTGTTATTTAACGCATTTAGAACCTTTACATATTTGTCGTCATTTTAATTTCTACACACATCAAAAGTGTCTAGGGATCAAGCATTTTTATGCGGATTTCTTGAGATTGAGATGTGGCTTTGTAATAAATTTATGAGGATCCTTTTTGGTGCATTTCATAATTTGAAACAGGAACTGTCAATCAAATTCGAGTAAAAGATGAAAATCAGCTGTCAATATTTTCCCTATAAAAACATACAACGCATTGAAGACATTATTAGTGCTACTGTTTCCCTACTACTGATTAAAACCAACGTTATTATGGAGCGGCGACGTCATTTAAGTAGGGAAGAAATGCTCAGAGCCGTGGGAATGATAGAAGCTGGTTCCCGGCAACGTACTGTGGCTTTAGCTCTGAATACAAGTCAGAGTGTTATCAGTCGACTTTGGACACGTTACCGAAGCACTGGTACCGTGGCTGAGCGCCATGGAGGACGGTATCGCTGCACCACACGGAGACAAGACCGATACATTCAAATCACAACTCGAAGAGCTCCAACAATAACCGCCATGATGTTAGCCGTGAGGCTTCATCACTCTTCAGGGAACTTAATTAGCGACCAAACACTCAGAAACCGCTTGCATGAAGTGAACCTTCATTCCCGAAGACCGCTAAGGGTACCACCTATAGCGATGCACAATCGTAGGATTCGATATCAATGGGCTCTTGAACACAGAAATTGGGCAGAAGAACAATGGCGTTGTGCTTTTCTGATGAGTCTCGTTTTGGTATGAGACCGGATACAAGACGTATACGACACTGGAGAACCCCTGGACGCCAACAGCGATTAAAATCCTGCCAGGAAGTCCATCCTTATTGTGGTGGAACCATCATGGTATGGGCGGGTATTTGGATCGGCGGAAGAACTGAGTTGATTTGGATCAGAGGCAACCTCAACGCTCAAATTTATGCTGAGACGATTGTATCAGACGTCATCGTTCCTCTACAAGTGCAAATCGGTCCCTTATTTCAGTTAATGCATGATAATGCACGACCGCACACCGCAAGAGTTGTAAGACAGACTCTCGCCGCAGCTAACATCAATGTCCTGCCCTGGCCTGCTCAGTCGCCAGACTTGAACCCGATTGAGCATGCATGGGATATGCTACAGAGAAGAGCTCTGCCGAATATGGAGGGTATCCAGTCGCAAGAAGACCTTTTTTTGTTGTTGCAACGAACATGGGCGGCCATTCCACAGCGTGATTTGGATGAACTCATTTTGAGTATGCCAAACCGATGTTCTTGTGTTGTTAGTGTTCGCGGTAGAAACACGGATTATTAATTGTTTAAGTTACCCAATAAAATTTTAAAGAAAACTGTTATTTCAGTCTTTTTTTCGACTTTAATGTTAGTGGTTCAATGTCAAAAATCCCTTATTAGGAAAATGGCAAATTTCTTTATTAATGCAAAGGTGACTTGGTTTATCGTTACTGTAGACAAACGAAAACACTTTAATTGATGAATCCTTAAAGAAAATTTTAATCAATATCAATCAGGAGAAAAGTTATTGCAAAAATATATGTTGATCCCTAGACACTTTTGATGTGTGTAGTTCTCAATTGTCTTAACAATAGGCCATGAAAATCTTGCGACTTTTATTGATTCTAATGACTATGACTGTTTGAATATTGGTATTAGAGGAAGCTATTAGTTCTGGGGCAGATACACTGGTGAAAAATGATTTATTAATGAAACGAATATACCTACCTCATCGACATATAATAAATTCGTACATTCTTCATATTTTTCATTCTACTTCGGTGGGAAACAAGCATACGGCCCGCCTGATGGTATGCGGTTATCGCAGCCAGTGTGTATATTATATGGTGTGTGTGTGAAGATATGCTCTATGTATGTGATTATGCTATGTTCATGGGTATGTGTGTAATTGTGTTAATGTTTGTGTTTGACATATTTTTCTGAACTTTTCAACATTATTTTAATTGGGAGTCTAACCATGAAGTTGTGAATTATTAGAAATCATACAAATGATGATTTGTAACTATCTGATTGTATGAGTGTTATGTTCATATTGCTGTTATACATTCATTAATTACAATAACCAAGTGCAATTGTTTATGTGTATTACAAAGTATTTTCGAAATTAACAACTAATGCATTTTTTCTTCAGTTTTTTTTAACAAATGAGCATGCTACGGTTTGAGTAGGTATAAACCTGTTTGAAGCACTAAGGGTTCTGTATATTAAATTTATTTTTGTATGAACTGGATCATGTAGAGCCATCCCATAAACTTACTTCCTATACATAAACCCTTATCCTAATGAAACTAGCTGTGGTGTTAAACAATTGTGTTTTCCAACATTTTATAGCAACATTACCTAGCGGTCCGTCAGTGGTTTCACCCGCGTAGACTGTTTTTATACAAAGTAGAATTCAGACAAAATATAGCCTAAATCAGAAAAAAATAGCCTATTTAATTTCCTGATAATATAGCTTTTTATTGGTGAACAATTTTTAAAATTGGTCCAGTAGTTTCGGAGCCTATTCAATACAAACAAAAAACAAACAAACAAATCCATCCTCTTTACAGTATTATTATCGATTATAGATATAGCATTTTTGAAAACAAAATTTAAGAACCTAGTTAACTACGGTTAGTTCTATCTAGTTAAATATTACTTTTGGATGTTCAAAGGTTGGTGTTGAATACACAAGAAGTCTTTGTAGACTTGGCAAAAGTCGCACCTTAGTAGCCCCGTTTTTAACATTTTGCTACAGAACCCTATAAAATACTCAACTAAATGTATGTAACCTTCTAACAGTTTTGCGTTTTCTAAATAAAAAACCAACGTAAACTTTAATGAAGTTTCAGCAGTTTTTCCTCACGAACCGAAAACACGCACTTACAAAATAGTCCAGCGGGTTGCAAACGAAATTCTTTCAGTTTAACCACATTGAAATAACATAAAAGTTCGCCGAGTGAGCCTGGACCGATTCCAAATAAGGTGACTGCCGGTGACATCCGCCCGGGGCAACAGTATAGTGGTGCAAGGTGTCGTTTGCGCCCTGGGTGGGCTCTGTTACGTGGGCATAAAGACTGGAACGGCCGGTGGATTGTGTGTTACAGCTTGTGCTCGGCCAACTGCTCGCTTCCGGAGTCCGGCCACTCGTCGAGTTTTATCGGTGAAGGATTGAATTTGTCGGTAATTATTGCCGTTCTCCTTTCAGTTTTAAGGATTTTGTGGTGGCGCCATTACTTCCTGTGCAGTTTTGAAGCTGTTATTGACATTTAACTTCTAATGTCATCTTAAAAAAGTTATGTTTGATGCTAGTTGGAATAGAGTAATTTTTATTTTGTTACCTGTAAAATTATTATTCATTTACTCTCTATGACTGATCTTATATGTTACCTACTACGAGCATTACATGAAACACAGTACTGTTCCTTACTATTAAACATAATTTTCTTATTTACTGGCTTATTCATGCCTTGGCGAATCACTGCCGTCAGCCAAAACTACAAAGGTTCAATGCAATATTCGAAAGCAAAATCTGGCGAAGAATATAACGGATTTTTCAAAATGAAGCCTGTGTGTGTTGTGATCTATAAAAACCGCAATTTGGCAAGTGATGATAAAGCTATTTATGAAGACGAATTAATTTCATAGGAATTAAAAGCCTTTGCCAACCATTGGGTCATATTATCGTCCGAATCACGAAATGACAATCAAATCAAATCCTGCCACAGCAGGAGAGCATCAATTTGAATTGCTGTGTCAGTAGATGTGAAAGGGATTAGTATATCTACATTCGAGGTTAACTTAAGTCTGTCGTTTCTGGGTTCGGGCGTATGAGTATTTTTTTTATTTTCTAAACTAGTGGTTACATTTGGCCGCCGAGCAAAAGCTTCCATCATTCAAACTAAATCAATCTAAAATTGATGGGGTATAGTGAGAGTTATAAATAATGAATACTTAATCTAATTATTACTCAACATGTCAACAACAAAAATGTTTTTGCGCAAATGTACACAAATAAAGCACTCAGCTAAATCCAAAAAGCGCAAGCAAGCTTTTGCAAACAATTACTAATATAGTTCTAGTCCGCTATGACCAAACCGCGCTTGGCAAGCATTTTAATTAGGCAAATACCATTGTTCCACTGGCGCCTTCATTTTAAAAGTTCTTTTGTTTTTTTGTTAAAAATTTAGAAAAAATAGTAGTAGGAGACATAATTAGTTATTAATTTTAACAGGTTTCGAGGAAGTTAATATAAACAGGTGTTATCTCACTTTGTTAAACATTCTAATAGGTTGGGGAAAAATTTTCTACACATTTTTCAAGAAAATTCAAAACATATTTTAATATAGTTTATTTACATTTAACTGAAGTATGTAGATGCCATTTTGTTCGATTACTTTTTATCATCTTGTAGGTAGGAACATGACTATTGCTATAGGAATTTTTAGGCTTCTGATCAGAATACCGCGACAAGTGGTTCTGGCAGTCCTCTCGTGATGTTAATCTGACACTGCCTAAAGAATTCTGAAGAGACCGAAACAGGTGGAAATCTGAAGGTACAAGGTCAGGACTATACGGCGGATGCATTACCACCTCCCAGCCAAACTCTCTTAATTTTTTCTGAGTGCCTAAATATGTGTGAGGTTTTCATGATGAAAACCCTTTCTGTTGATTAATTCCGGCCACTTTCTCTCAACTTCTTGCTTTAATCTCATCAGTTGTTCGCAGAAGAGTTCAGAATCGATGGACCTGCCTGGTGGTAACAGCTCATAATGAATAATGCCCTTACAATCCCACCACACACACCTTGGTGCGAGTTAACCCGGGTTTCGCCACGGTCTGTAAAGCCTGACCGGCCTTTGACCACGTTTTTTCTTGTCGTATGTGATCCACTTTTCATCACCAGTTATCAGCTTCTTCAAAAATGGTTCGGTTTCATTACGTCGTAATAAAGAATCACAACTGAATACATGGTTTATTAGGTATCTTTCAGTGAGCTCGTGAGGTACCCAAATATCGAGCTTTTTTGTGTACCCAGTTTTTTTCAACTGCGCCTAAACTGTTTTGTGGTCTCAGTTCTTCAGCTACGTCGTAACTACTGATATGCCGATCTCGCTCCATTTTTTTAAAAATGGCAATCATTTTATCCGTAATAAGGGGACCAGAGAATTTTTGCTTTGAAATTTGTGCTACTCTCACAGACACGTCTGCACTAGACATTGCAAATTTTTTTCGCGGCTTGCGTTGCATTATTACCATTTTTGTAGTAAAATTTTAAAATGTATTGAATTTCTTCATTAGATTAACTCATCTTGACAGTAAGAAAAACAATTAAAAATCACACATTTTCTAAATTCAAATTTGGAATTATCTTCTTTGTAATTTAAACTTTTAATGATACCAAAACCAGCCACATACAAATAGTATAGCCAAAGAGATTTTATTACAAGTTCATACATACTATAAGCGAATAGACTTTTTCCCCAACCTAATATGTAAAAGGAGTGTCTGTCTGAAAAAAGCTATTAACAACCTTATTAAAAATACAAAAAATATACAAAACATTTTTGCTCTTTGTCTCAATTCCAAAATAAATATCAAATATGAAATAACTTAAAAAATTTCGAATACTCAGGATAACACCAAGACATGGAAAAAACTTAAAAGTTCGTCACGTGGGACATTTGGAAATCGAACCTTCGGCGCTATAGGTAAAATCTCTAAACTGTGCTAAGACAGACTTAAAAAATTACATAAACATACTATATTACTTCCCGTTAACTACTTTTGTCTTTCTCGAGAAAAAGAGCTACATTTTACTGGTAACTCAGATAAAGAAACGGTTGGTCCGACCGGAAGGCGCCTCCCGCCTTAATTGGCCGCCGACCAACTTCCAAAACGAAACCGAGGGACGTGACGTCGAAACGAGAAACGATAGACTACGAAACTACATAATTTTCGCTACTTTTTTTCATCCTACACGCGATCGATGTGTGCCGGTTTGGGTGGTGTTTTTCTTTCATTACGCCCAGCGGTTTTCATCCGCAAAAACTCGTACGGCGCAGTATAGGTCAGAAGGAAATTAATTTCTGAAAGGATATTATATACTGCAGCTTTGTATGTACCGCGTCTTCGCTTAGTTTTGATTCTCTAAGGGATTATTAAATAACTACTAGTTAAGCCTTAAAAAGTTCAGCACGTCTACCACGAGTTGCCACTTCAAATTTACGTTATCTTTCGCGTTTTAGCTGGACTAATGTGGGCAAAAAATACTTATTGGGTCTAGAGGCTCTACCAGGTTCAATCAGCCAGGTCTTTATTTTATACATAATTAGGTATATCTGTTACTGGCAATATGTTTAATCTGGAATTGTAAACAATACATTGCCTAGGCATTGATACTATACCTGAATTATACACACTGCCGGCACAAAATAAAGAGTTTACAGAAAGACCACTCTCGCTTATTACCTAAACTTGACTGACCGCTTATGAGTTGCTACTTTATTCGCTTTGATTTTTTTAAGTAAAGTTATTAGTCCGATTTGACAAAGCCCGCCAAAAACCAAATATGCATGCATGTGGAAAATTGCACCAAGTTCGACATAAATACTCCGATTCTGACCGGTATCGCCTGTAAAATCATTGTCTGTGTGCGTGATAAAAATGGCGGTTTGTTCTAACTAAGCGAACTATCTGTACAGGGCGCCGCGCCGCATGCGATATTTGCGTTGCCGGTGACATATCCACTCAAATTGATCGGTTCGGGCAATCTTTCGACCATTCAGAGTACAAGGAAAGCAAAAATTGAAGAAGATTAAAATGACAGTTCAAAACCGCGATCAAGAATACATAGTCAATAAAAGTTTAGTATCTAAGTTGAATAATTTACACTATGTCCACAGAACCTGACTTCAAAAATTTGATTATAAAACTTTATAACGGAAAAGTGCATAGGTTTTTGAGGTTGTTAATATTTAAAACGCATTCATCTGTTAGTACCAATTACGGACGAGGTTGAACCAGTCCATTAAATATTTTGAATAATAGAAGCTGCACCAAAGAGAAGTCTTTATTTTTAAAAGCCATTAGCGGTGCACGTCGATTCATCATAGCTTATATAGATACAGATATTCAGACACTAAATACGTTTGCATTTGGTTACTGTTTATCCACAGTCACACATTCTAGGTGAAAGTGATATTAAGAGATTTAAGTTGCTTTATTTTAGACACTAGAACCAAATATTAATCTCGCTAATATTAAAAATGTGAAAGTTTGTGAGGATTTATGTATGTTTGTTACTCTTTCATGCAAAAACTACTGAACGGATTTCGATTAAACTTGACAGTAATACTTATACATCAGAATAACACATGCTATATTAAGATTTTATGTAATTTGGCCTTATTATGCATATAACGATAAGATCACGCGGGTAAAGCCGCGGGCGGAAAGCTAGTAGATAATATTATTTACAAATATGCGACAAACAACACACCCAACGGTCATGGTCTAGAAGTAAGGATAAAAAGCTTCGTGTTACTCGTAAGACAAAGTCAAGAGCAGACTGCGTGATCCAAATTCTCCGGACTATCTCAGGTGTAAATTTCAGCTGGAAGGTGATAGTTTTCGTAGACAGCACTCATGCAATGTGCCAAGACTGGAGACTCCTACTTACAGGACAAGCCACGTCGATAACTCTTTTGTTCTCACAGCTGTCTGATTGTGGAATAAGCTGCCAGACACTATCAAAATGTCACCAAGAAAAAGCACCCCTAAAGGGTCTGAGTCTTGTCCGTCCGTCTGTCTGTCAAACACATGTACAGGCCAAGATATGTCAATCATTCTAAAGCCATGTTTAAAATGGCAACCCCTGATTTTGTAAGAAATTCTTCTATTGTCTTTTCCACTGTTCATCGTCTATTTTATTGTTTTCCCATAATAGTGAGTATGTTATATATTATGTAAGTATAATATATTTTAATTTATGTTATGTAGTTCTATGTATATACGTATAATTTATATTGATTAGGTTGTATCTGTCGTTTCTAGGAATTTGTAAATTCTTGTATTTATTTCCTTTTCTAATTTAACATTTTGCACCGCCAACAGCATTTCTGTCTCATCCGATGATTGACTGGTAGAGAATGCTTTTAGCATTAAGTCCGCCTAATGTATATTTTTGCATTAAATATTAAATAAATATATAAATAATACAGGGATTGAAGCCAGAAGCATTTCGGAGCACAGGGTGTGCTCCGAGATGCCAATTTAGAAAAGTTAATTTCCTAAGTTGAACTGACCGGGCCGGTTCGATACCCGAGACACCATGCAACTCACGACAAACCGCGTTAGAGCGCATTACGCCAATTGGGTTGTCCAAATTTCAACGTGATATTTTTCTACCATTTCAAATCTTAGTTTGAAGAAAGAAGTTTAAAATGAAAAGCTCTACGGATCCAACAAATAATAAAACGTAAACAGACAACAAAAAGACAGATAAACTGTAGATAAAATTAAGCTAAGTGTTAATTCACTTAGAACGGCGACAGTAAAAATAAAATTCAACAATTCCCTACTGTGTACAAAATCGGCGGACCCCTACTGCTCAAACTACAATCGTAAAGCCACTCGTTCTGGGAGAGCCCGCCTTGGGAGTAACGTATGCTAAAAAATGCAAACAGGAAAATTTAATGGTTCGTGAAGTAAGTCAGATACGGAGCACTCCGGAATTGCCCCCCATTCTATCCACAACTATTGGATTATACTAGTTCTCGAAGGAAACTCGAAACCTGTTAGCGACTCGTTTAAATAAAAGAGCTAAGCGTATTTACTTAGTAATTTTAGAGTATTTTTACTAGATAAGTTGTTTTTTTGTTAATGTTGATTTTATAAGTGTTTTTGTCTTTCTAAGTTGTCAAAGTTAAAAATGTTATTATGTAGATGGGAACTTTGTTCATAATAAATAGTAAAATTGGTTGTCTCTCTTTAGTAGATAAGATATATACTAAGTTAAGTAGTTGGACTAACGTAAGGTTTTATAAGAAAGTGCCACAATAGTCGTCTATTATTTATAGAAATAAGTTTTATGGTAAGGTATAGCCTTAGGACTTAACTTTAGGTCCAAAGATAGGTAAAAATAGTCAGAAAATAAGAAACATTGAACGTCTGCATGGGGCAGAAGACCCAAAACAGGTCAGATGACCCAAAAAAGGTCAGAAAATGATAATGTCAAGCCAAAATAGGCCTATATTGAGTTCAACAGTGGACTAATGGCCAAGGGTGATGCTGAACATATTATATTACTAATATTCTTATTTCGAAACGTTATTGTGTATTATTTAATGAATAAAATAATCAAATCTGGTGTATATCTCATTGAAACGATAAGCGCATGAGATCCTTTGGTAAACTTTGGTAAAGGGATTCTTCCTATGTGGATTTCCTTGATATTACTTACTATCGCTTATTATTCTGAGCTATTGACTTTAACATGAAAATTGCGTTTCGCATTGTTTATGTGAGGGAGTATGGCAAGGACGCATGTCGGCAGAGATAAGAGAAAACATAATGCCAATACGGTAAAATTTGGCGTGCACATCGTAAATATCATATTAGCATAAATCTTGCAAGATTGAGGGGTGAATTTTAATATGTGCTAGAAAATACAATGTTAAAGAGGGTGCTTTTAGTTAGATATAAGTAATTGAATAACTATTTCCTTATTATCATGATGTGTTCAAAAACATGAAGATATTTTTTTTTTATTTAAATTGGGTTTTGAGTTTGGCCTGAGTCTCGCCTGGTGGTAAGCGATGACGAGGCCGATGGTGGTGCACGCTTACCCAGAAAGTGCCTATTCACTCTGGCCTTGAAAATATTGAGGTTGTAAGTATCCGGAAACACAAACGCAGGGAGAGCGTTCCACTCCCTAGCGGTGCGTAACAGAAAAGACGCAGCAAACGGGTGCGGGTTGTTGGAAAGGCAACCACATGGGGGTGGAAGCCCTCCCGGAGTCTAGTGGTCCGGTGGTAGAAAGTAGAGGGTGGTATCAGGTTGTTTAGTTCCTGCGCACACTCTCCAAATACACCTTATTAAAAACCGATAGACAGGCGACTTTACGACAAATACCTGGCTTTGTCTGTTTCACCAAATCTATGCAATTATTCAGAGGTAGGTTATGAATGCTATGATGAACTAAGTTGAATTTTTCTCTCTTTCCACTAATGTTTGTGGTATCCACTTTAATTGTTACCAGTATTTTGAATTCTTTTTGAAGCTGAGTTTGAGAACAAGTCCCTCTATTCTAAACAAAATGTTTTTTTTATTTACTTTCACTTGAGTTCAAATTAATAATACGAAACACCACCCACGTTTAAGACCACTTCGGATCCTGGTCAATGTCACTCCAGTATTTAATTAAAAGGCAAAGAAACTGAGAAGGTAGAGGGTAATTTGTCAAAATTAATTAAAAAGAAAACGAAGGAACTGAAGAATTACAGAGACTTTAACAAGATGACGCACCGTTAAAGAATTCGCTTACTACTTGCCGTTCTCTAACTAATTATCTGTTTAATGAGGGAAGAAAATGGCGTAATTGTTATGGATAAAAGTCACAATTGGCGCTTTTAGGTAAGCTTAAATAATATTCAAAATCGTATTTTAACTCCAAACAAAATAATGTTTGTGGGCAGAGATCGGGGGCCTTTCTCTGTCGTTGCTCTTGTTACCCACCTTAGGGTCATCCGGCATACTGGACAAGTATGCAAGTGTTTATAGCTAAAGAAACCTGGTGCAGAAAAAGTAAATATCTCTTCGACTAAAACAAAAAAAAAAGTATTTTACAAAAATTTAATATAATATATAAATAGAACCAAGAACGCAAGATTTTTATGGGGCGTACTTTCCTGTGAAAATAAAAATAATAGTAGCTAAGATAAGGTAAAAAGTGAGAGAAATCTAAAATATCCCAATAATATAAAGATAAAAAAAAAAATAGGACAGCTCTCTCGCTGCAGCAGACTAGCGATCGCCTAGACTTGATGGGATTTCCTTTTTTTAGATTTCTGTGTGATACTGAATCATCGTCATTACTCAGATGAACAGAGAGGACGTTTGTTAGTGAAATGGTCCAAAGGTATTTTTATTCTTTTCACATTAATTCAAACCAATCAGCAGTAATAAAACTTGCAAACCACAATAATTAGACAACTTTCGCAATTTGATAACATTTTGACGATCATCACAAAACAAATAATTAGCTCATTTTGCATCCGATGAACAACAAATTGTAAACGATTTAAAACTCTGATCCTTCCGAGTGTTATGAAACCACAATTAAACAGTAAAGAAGGCAATTAAAAATCACTGATCCCTAAACAATTCGGAAACATTTATCAATATTATTTCTTTGGAGGAAAGGTCAAACCTTGCTACATAATAGGCATGACCTCGACAAATACAGCCAATTTTAATAATTGTCTAAAATACCGGAGTCTGATGTTAATTACCCCAAAACCACAAGGGCCATGTAACATGATTGGGAAATACTGTTATAGTTGAAAGTTAATTTAAAGGAAGCAATAGTCATAATTACTTCCTCCAAATTTATTAATTTTTGCTTATGTTCAAAACTGGTTCAGAAAATATTCTACTATAAAGATGCGCTAATATTCCGGCGAGGCGAGGCGGACCCTGGGACCCCATCCCACACACCAGGACCCTGGGACCCCATCCCACACACCAGTATGGGTCACGACCGCTCACAACCGGGATAGACCGCACGGATGATGATATGCGCTGATATTCTGAAATAAAACTAATAAATAAATATCTGGGACAATTTACACCACTATCATCTGGATCCAAACTGAGGCTTGTACTCGTACTATGGGCGTCAGAGCCTGATAAACATACTTAAATATTTCCAAATACATACTTAATAGATAACACCCAGACATACAACATACACAAATGTTCGTCACATAAATGTTTGTCATGGGTGGGGATCGAAGCAACGACCTCCGGCGCTAAAGGCAGGATCGCTGCCCTTGCACAACAGTAATTACCAGGTCAGCTAATTACCTACCTGATACTTACTATTTAAAAAAAAAACATTGTTGGCTAAATCAGGGCCCGTAGACAGGCTAATTAAAAAGCTAGAGAGTATTGTAATGTGCTCATTAATAGTGATTATGGGCTACTTAGATTAGCTGATTTGACAAATTTTTAGTCAAACACAAATTTATCACTCATCATGACAGCGGTATGCAAACGTTAAGGCCGGTATTCACTTTGCTTAGTACGAGTGCAGGTGACTAGTAGGAGCAATGGATTAGTGCAGGTGTTTAGTGCAACTAGTGTTTAATTCTGTTTAGTGGATATGTTTAGTTGCTGTGTTTAGTTTATTTCGGACACCTTTAATTTTGTACCTAAGGTCTTTACAATTTAAAAGACATTTATTTGTACATACTCCTGCACACATTTTTATGGTAAATCTTCCGTCTACTTTGCCAATTTATGCAAGTTTTGAAAAAAGCTAAACACTAAACACTAACACCTGCTGTACAGACGCGTTTAGTGGCGGGCACGGGGCGAGTGAGGGGCTTAGGAGGCGCGCGGTGCAAAGTGGCCTCGCAAAAAAATAGATCACGCTTCTAATCGCTTTACTACTAATCACTTGCACTGATCTATCGGTGTCCACACGTGTTTTCTACTTACACTAAGCACCTTACTAAGCACCAGCTGCACTAACTACTAAGCAAAGTGAATACCGAGTACTAAACAATCATTTGAAGTCTCAAGAGAACGTTTGCTCTTCTATCTTCTTCCCTTGGGTGGGACTTCTATTCAGAAAATTCTTTGCCAAAGGTGATGAAAAAAAAGGAGAGAAAAACGACTAGACCGTTTAGAAGGGACTACACTTACAATAATAACTTAATAAGAACTTTCTCTGAATTTGGTTTTACTGTGGCAAAAACATTATATTATACGTACGTACTAAATAAACTCGAATACGGGGCAGTCATATGGGATCCTCATGAAAAAAAATATTCAGTAATGGTGGAGAAGTTGCAAAGAAAGTTCGCTCGTTGGCTCTATAAAAAGAGGAACGGGTATTATCACTTTCTTTACCCATCCTCGTCTTATACGGCATGGTTGGGCTGCATACTCTCGCGTTAAGGAGGAAACTTCTTCTCTTGGTCCATTACCTCTCGGTGATCCATCATAGAGTCGATAGTCCGTACGTAGTGGAGAGTATATGTCTGACGGTACCCTCGCGAATCCCTCGAGATAGTGGTGGGCTTATTGCACCACGCCGGCGACCGCGCCTGCTGCAGAGGCCCTTCACACGCACGGTACATGCTGCGACCGCACCTACAGCGCGCGCTTCGCCTCTTAGGGGACATGCTCGCTCAGCACGACTCCATCGATCTGTTTGCTGATGGGCTGGGGCGCTTGATACCCGCCGCATACCAGTACCTTAAACCGGCATTTTTGACAATTTTTATATGATATGACATTTTTATTTGTTAATTAATTGAATTCTGAGTATTATTTTATTATTGTTGTTATTTTCTATTTATTTTAATTGGACATTTCTATATTTTTCACATTGTATTTTTGTTATAATTTATAGTTATAGTATAATTGGATATTTATTATTATGTTTAACCTGCCGACGTGTTAGAATATATCTGTTAGCCGGCACGGAGTTTTTTGTATAAATAAATAAATAAAAAACTTCGATAGTCTTAGTTGAAAAATACAACAAAAACCAGTTTGACATTTTTATTATTTTCATATATCATCCATTTTGATCCACATTATAATTCTTCATGTTATTATTTATTTCACAACAGTAACAAGCAATGTTGGGAATTAATAATAAACCCAATTAACCAGAAAACACACGAATATAATTTTGTTGGTGTTCACTTTAATGTTGCAGTGCAATAATTTTGATAAATTTCGTCACTGATACGTTTCTGTAACAAAGTGTAGTTGAAATAGTATCAAATAACGGACACAGTAATTCAGTGCAAACAATCCTCATATTTAAAACCCGTCTCGTGTTTCTATTGTTCTGGTTTTTGCACTGTTTGCCATTTTTTTCTTAGGGTTTTCTTAGGAACACCCGTGTGTTCCGCTGACACTCAAGGGGTTAATTGAAAATAAGGTAAATAAACATCATTCGCTACCTACATTACTTCTTAATTTGCCCAATTCTTTAATAAACAGGCGGCCTTTGGTCACTAAGGGCATTTATAACTGTATGTAATTAGGGTAGTTATACCTTTTTATTCACCACGAGACATCTTCTAGGGATCTCTAGAACAGATTTACGCCATCAGTCTGCGATGCGTTTTTCTATAAATGTTTTCTTTCCAAAGAGGCTAGCCAAGAGCAACACGGTACTTTCGTTTCGACATGTCGGAAATGTATGGTACTGGAAAATGTATAGCGTCAACGACCGCTTAAGTCATACATACATTTAAACGATTTTAAATGTCGAAATATATGCGCCACACAACACACCTCTTGTAATGGTCTCGAAGTAGGGATTAGTATCCCTGTGTTACGAGGTACCACACAAGGAAATGAGCCGGGGGCGTCTCCCAGCACACCCAGACCCGAAACAATTCAGAAAAGATATTTTCTTGAATTGACCCGACCGGGAATCGAACCCGGGACACTACGGAAATCGTGGCGAGTAACCGTGCTACAGCGCACTACGCCAATCGTGTCGTCAAATCGTCGTGGTGCTGCTTTTGGTTGGCCCCCCTGACATCAAATATAATTTCGATTAGACGAGTGCTGAGGTCATTCCCGTACATTTCTCCATTTGACTTGTCAAATTTAGCATGCTGCTCTTGGCTAGTAATACACCCCGAAATTTAGTCAAAATCTGCAAATGGTGTTAAAAGCATGAAAATCGGAACGATTGATCTCTAGGCCATACGAACCAATTTGACCCGTAGCACGAAAACAAAAAAAAAAGGAGAGGAGTTATGGCTTCATCTTTTTTTTTATACGATAAAAAAAAGATCTCAAGTCCGCGTCCTGAGTCCCTGGGATCAGATCGAATTTTTCTAGTTTCTATCTTTGTGTAAAAATAGGTTAGGTTCAAAGAATTTAATCAAATAAAAACAACGACACGATTGGCGTAGTGCGCTGTAGCACGGTTTCTCACCTCGATTTCCTTAGTGTCCTGGTTTCGATTCCCGGTCGGGTCAATTCAGGAAACGATCTTTTCTGAATTGACTCGGGTCTAGGTGTGCTGGGAGACGCCCCTGGCTGATTTCCTTGTGTGGTACCTCGTGACACAGGGATATTAATCCCTACTTCGAGACCATTACAAGAGGTGTGTTGTCTGGCGCATATTTATTTATTTATTTATTTATAACAGTTTACATGAAATGCGAATACATATTTACTTTAAAATAAGGGCTAAATAGTGGCTACCATCGTATACATGGAGCATTATAGTTATTAGTACAATAAATAATAAAATTAAATTTAATCAAAATGAATTAAATCATAACAAAACAAAATTATTATTAAATTAAATTATAATAAGTTAAAATATATCACTAGATACATTTTTTTTAAGTTCAGCTTTAAATAAGTTTTTAGTATCGCAGTCGTTTATGTAAATAAGTAGGTTGTTGTATAGCTGGACTACTACAGTCTCGTTTTTTTACCGTAATTGTGAAATTTCTTAGATTGTGTTTGTAACCTTTTTAGTTATTGATTTATATTGGATTGAATAGAATTTTATGTTATATTTTTAATCAAGATACAAGTGTAGTAAGTATACAGTTGCTTGAGATTATAGAGTTTGGTTGTTTCATATACCTGTTTGGTCGAAGTTCAGTAATTAGAACGAAACAGTACCTACTTTGATTATCTTGTTCTGAAGTCTTTGTAACGGATTCAAATAAGTTGCTGCGGCTGACCCCCATATCTCAATAAAATATTTCAAGTGAGATTCAACTAGTGAGTTGTAAAATAATATGTTAAAAGTAATAAATAATATAAATATCATTAAAAACTCCTCTTGCATTAGTATTTACGAGTGTTATCCTCAGTGTCTAAAATTGAACTTTTTATATTAGGCTTCAACTAATCGTAATTTTATCACATTTTGTAATAATAAACAAAAAATCTTTTTTAGGGTCGGATATGAAGATATTATGTACCATTTGAGACATATTTTACAAAAAAAAATTAAACCGTATCATGTTTGGAGGAGCCCTAACGTGGTAGATATGTTTTGAAAATGATTTTTATTTAAATTCAAAACAAGTGACTGAAATGTAATGATGCGATTTAATTTAAGAATTGATCGGCTCAGTGGGCTTACTTTTCACTAGATAGTTTTCATTAGATAGTTTTCAGAATAGCTAAACAAAAACTCATACAAAAAAATTACGTCATAACTCCCTTCCTTTTTTTCCGTGCTACATTTAAAATTAATTGGTATGGCTAACGAGCAACCGTTCCGATTTCCATGCCTCTAACACCATTTGCAGGTTAATTTGGCTAACCACTAGCACTATAGGGCCTTTTATCTATTATGATTTATGATTGTCAAATACGGTAGTAAAGCAAGTGCCTAATCTCAATCCCTCTTCTTGACCAGTCCCATTGATATATTATTAGGATTAGGCCAATAAATTGAAATAAACTGAAAATCAGTAGTATGAATTTGTCAATTCATAAAAATAACATGAGAATAATTAAAATGTCATTTCACCCAGTCAGTTGCTTGCAAAATAGGCTTTATTTCAACAAAATTGACCATTGCGGGAATAGGCCAAAAATTAATTTGATATTTTATTGACCGTTACAATTTTTTAAAAATCAGTTCTTTTTTTTAATGTTGTGAATTTTCTGCCGCTATGTGTATCTATGTAAATTGTATTACCTACGAGTATGTTAACCAGTCAGCCTTTGGTTTGTCTAGTCTAGACGGCTTGTTTACATTTTTACTACTGAACACAACGTTCATTATCACATTAATGGACGTGTTTGTTCAAACGTTTAACAATTCTATGGCAAAAAGGAAAATCATGCTAAAGAAACAAAAGTTTCAGAGAATTTACTCTTTTGATTAAACAATGCGCGATGTGAGAGCTGATAACATGAGCACTTTGCACCTTGCAAATTTATTTAATTTTAGAAAGAAGAAAAACTGAATTTTAATCAAATGTAGATACTATATAATAACCTTTTCTAAATACCAATGGGCTGGCCATTCTTACCTTGAAGGCCTGTAGATTGATAAAATATATTCATTTAAAATTACAAACGAATATAAGTACACCGGTTGAACATATATTTTTTCAATATTAGAAATTCATGCGGTACATCTAATCTAATTTTTAATAAAAAGATGTCGAATAGGCGTATGGCTTCTTTCCATGAATAAAATAAAATTATACTGCAAGGGTTGATTCAAAAAATGCAACCTTTTGAAACGAAATAAAATGAATAAAGTAACAATTTCCCGCAACACCCAACCCCTCTATCCCTCTATCGGACGCGGTCTTTACATACAAAAGAGCGAATTGCCTGCCCTGATTGAATTATGCCTTTCTGTCCACCCTAGATGGGAATGCTTGGTGGTTTATTTATTTTCCGATACCTATTATACTTATTTTGGACCGATACCTATTATCCTGGGAGATTTTCTAGAAAATGTCTTGCAAAAAAACCTGGGACGTACCATCAAGGTCAATTATCCTTAAATCAAGGAGAGGTTGCGATATGAATTTTTACTACTAGGCATTATCATAGGATTATAGATGTAAGGATCATAAATAATTTGGACTGCTAATCCATCATTGAACTAGATTTTTAGTCAAGCGCCTGCATTTAAACTCGATGCAAATTGTCCTGTCAGTGATTCGACTTTTATATTTTAGCTGGTTGTAATTTAATATTAGCTGGCATTATTGGTAATACAATAAAATAATTTTTCAATTAGTAGTACAAGTTTTACAAAATGATTTATAAAGCATCATGGGCAAGGCCTCTTGCCAGGTTGGAACTTTTCAGGGAGTTAATACATAACATAACACATATGAAATAACTGAAGAAAGTATAAAATATGGATGTACCAGGTATGGTGCAGGAAATTGGCCCGGAAAACTCGACTTTCCTATCTTCAAAGATCTTTCAAACGTTACCTTACGCGAGCACAAACGAAAGCTAATTTTCCTGTACGAAAACAAAGTGGGTGTTAGTCGAGAGCTCATTGTTTATCATAGACAAAAATCCAAAATAGGAAACCAACTCGTCAGCAATGTGTCGACCGAGCCAATTGAATTTCAAAGCCGACAGCACAAAATTTATTCAAAGAATAAATCTGAAAATTTGTAGATCTGAAGGCATAAAAGCAAAGTGGCGCCGACGCGTCGACACAAAGGAATTTCTAAATTTCACGGCTTCCTCCTCGACTGTTTGTATTTATATGAGAGGGTAGGGTATGAAATGACAAACGGCGGGGGTAGAACGAACTTCAAGAGTCGGACGGACAATCTTTATGGGTTGTTTTTAGTCTGTATTTACTTAGCTTGTCTGTTTGACTGATTTATCGATATGTTTGATTTGCGGTCCTAAAGCGGAAGCATAATGAAAAGTAAGTAAGTAAAAACATTTTTATTCATTCTGGCTTGAACCTTTTAAGGACACAGGGGTGCTTATGAAGAATAAACACTGAAGAAAAAAATATACATTTCACTCGACGGTATCTATGGTTTGGTAGCGGACGTGTTGAATGAAAATAGTGATGTTGGCGACGATCAATGCTTTATTTTGAAAATAAGTTCCAATTTGAAATTAGTACTACTATTAATTCAATGCGTAACATAACCAAAGACCACATCACGTCTTGATATTCGCAACATTAAATTAAAAAAAAACTATTATTCAGTAATAGCATTTTGTTTACACCTCCGTTTCTAGGCGGTTAAAGCGCTTAGTTTAAAATTCAGGGTTTATGACTTCATACTACAGGTCAAGTAAAGTGTGTATTTAGGAACATAGATAACGTTTTTGATCACCAACCCGCACTAAGTCAATACCCATCAATTGAAGCGCGATGACTTGATTGAGATGGACTCTTCGCCCTATAGTACAACTAATACTTAGTCCGATTATTACTACTTCCAACTAGAATATAGTATTTCCTTATTGCTATGTTGTGTATATACTCGTAATATTACTTCATAATAATAATTATGTAGCGCTTCTGAAGGGAAACCGCGCCAGACGGATGACTGTGGCTGCGGTCTGCCGCGTGACTCCAGGGATGCCTGTATGGTCACCAACAAAAGCAGTATGAACAGTTTTGGTTATCTATATAGAGTAGTAATAATATATTTTTCACTTCTCATGCTCTAAAAGTACGCCAATATAGCCCTACGAAGCGGGAGTAAAGTGACCACTTTAGTCCCTAGGGAGTAAAAAGTAATTAGTTTTTTTATTTTCTTCATGTGACAAAGACAAACTCAAACAGCCAGTAAAAATATACTAATAACTGCGGAGTGTGGACCGTGTTCATTGCGAAAATGTTGAGAGTTTAAGTTCTATGGTTTGTCCGCAAAGGAGGTGGCGCCATGTGTTTTAAATTGTTAATCAGTGGTTCAATTCAGAAGAAAAAACTGACCTCATAAATTTCAGAACTTTTGTCAAGTGAAAATTTGTTCGGTTTTAAATGTTTTTGTACTAAATTGACTATTTTTCTCGCACTCAAAGTGAAAAGTACAGTTTGCACCTCGAGACTAAACGGTTAATCTAATAAGTTAAATCGGTAATATACGGTTAATCTAAAACTAATAAGTTGAAATAATTTCATTTAGGTTAATCTTGTATTTAAATTTTTAATTACAAATTGGTGTTCAAAAACTTTTAATTAGGTAAATAAACACTAAGCAAAATTAATGAAAATATGTAATGTGAATTCGGTTCTTTTGTTTAATTGAAATAAAACGCCTACAATTTTAATCCGAGCAAACTCCCACACTAGATAATTTAAATACATTTATTTCGTTAGTACAGACCTCGAATTAAACAACAATACCTACCATGTTATGAAAGACAACATTTCAAAAATAGCCTCAGGGCTGAAGAGTAACATTAATTATGGTAGTTTATTACATTTGGAAACACTTATTTCATTATTTGAATTAAAAATGGTAATGCACCGAAAACAAATTGAGTCTCGATGACTTGTTATTTATACGTGATTAAAAAATAATCATTTTTCTATTTTAATGCCAGTAAAATTACTAAACTAACTCAAATAAGAGCCGATATCCAATCAGTTCACGTGAGAAAGACCAGCACCCAAATTAGAAATTAATTCAAAGTGGTGTTAGCTACTACACATGTGGCCGTAGAAACCGACCACTAATTTCTTTGTAGAAATAATGTACGCTGACAAGCAAAAATAAACAGACACTAACTTACATCCTAAAATGCCTTTTTCTAACCATGAACATAAAATTATGTCGTTTGTAATAGGTAAGTTGGTTTGAATTAACTTATTTTTTAACCAATCTTCTTCAAGGGTGCTTGCAAAAAATAATAAGAATAACTTTAAAATGGTTGTAGGTTTATTTTAAATGCATCTAATGTGCTATTTTGTTTTGTTTCAAATGTGTGATTATTCGTGTTCCTGAAAATGTGTTTGTAGATTACCTTATAAAAACATTTTTTTCTGGGTCTATTTTCTGTGGGGCGCAGTATATGCAGAACAAAATTCGACAAAGAAAGGTAAATACAGACCGTCAAAAGATTTCGTAGTATAATTAAGTAGGTTTTTGTTATTATTAGAGTTTAGTGCTCTATAAACCGTAATTTTACTATTATTAAAAGCGATATTTTTGACTTATTTATTTCGTTATCGAGTTATTTAGATACGTAAGTTTCTGCATTGTATTTTTTTCACTGACAAAATATTTAGATTTTTTGTGGGCTGGATGCCTAAATTATGTTCCTTATTATACTCGAACATATAATACTGCTGAAATTATTTCAATAAATATTTTTATGTTAACATGTACCAAAATTTTAAGGAGTTATAAAAAATTGTCCTTTCTGTATTGTCCCAGTATCTTCGTCGGCTGCATTTCAATAAATCAAAAGAAATGACGCCAAGCGCGTTAAGCAGTCAGCATCTCTCTGGGTGGTCGCCCGGCAGACGCCGCCACGCTTATTTCACGCTGCAATGTACTACAAATAAATTCAAAGTATCGCCGTGGCAATAGTGCCTCTGGATATGTTGTACCGTGATGAGATTATTTTTCTTAAGATGAATAACTTATAAACTAACTCACTATTTAACTATTTAAAAAACAATTGAAAATAATTAGATTTTCAAATTTTGATACTTATTTAGAAAAATCATTTTTTTCTTTACTAGGTCACTTTTTAAGATGTTTTAGTAGCTTAAAAAATAATAAAGGTCGTACTTAACTAAACTATTTTGGTACTATTGTATGAAAATAATCACAAAATTCTTAAATAAAATATAATAACCGAGATCTAACAAAAAAGCAATATTAACAAAATATCCGTCTAAAAAATTAATAAAGAAAGGTAAAAACAAATTTACTATTATTTTACAGCTTTTTGATTTCCGTCAGATATTATTAACTATTTTCTCTATTCTGTAATACTTTGGTGTTATTTTTTCTGCTCTGATATACCTACCTAGAACTTGCATTAGCACTAACCGTTCTAGTTTATTTAGTGCAAAGTGAAATTACAAGGGTGTAGATTCCGAATCCGCTCACCGCAAGACGACAACAGATAAATCGATTTCAGAGCAACGTGAGCTTTAAATACGTTATTTATTGTGTCAGAGTTCCGAGTATTTGATGTTTACAAGATTAATCTACGGAGAATCAAGGCTTTGGTACTCGTATTTTTACATACATTTGTTGTCCACAAGAATATTCATAATTCGAATTTTAAATACACGCCTTTTCCTTAGCTGTTGAAATTTTACTCTGGGATATTTTTTCTTACATAATGAACTTATTTCATTGTTTTGATTTTACAGTGTTTATTTTTCCAAATGTCGCTATTTAGTTCTGCTTGCTTTGAATAGTCAGTGGTTGTCTTGCAAGAGTCCTACATACACTAGTTAAGGTTGAGATCACAAAAAAAAACTCATCAAAGCCACAGGCAAAAGGCATTAATTAGGTAATGCAAAAAAACTCGTACCTACACTTAACGAAAACTCAGTCTTACTCTAAGTAGATAAAAAAACACAAAAGGATCAAGTGCTTGGTAAAAAAGCCTCCACACAATTATTCTTGTAATTAAGCAGAGGAAGCAAACCGAGGTAGAATTAAAAAGATACGAAATGTTTCCGGTACATTTTCAGGCAGTGCCGTCTGGTTGGTACGCATCCACTGTAAGTGAAATCCTCGGTAGTTCACTTCACTCAGATTTTTTATTTGTTTCTCCGCGTACTTTAAAATGATAAGCAGTGTAGGTAATTTTTAGCCAGCATAGCTGAAGGTATTTCAGCAGAACTGTTTTACAGTTTTAATAGATATAAATACATTAGCTGGGTAGTGTGTAAATTTTACTATATGCTAAGAGCTACGCCTCATCAGCAGGGCGAGTTTCTATTTGGTCTAGTTTTAGGGTAGATAAGGTTACAACAGAGCCTCAATAGACATTGAAAACTATGACAAGGTTGTTAGGTCCAAGACAGACTCAATTTGATATTTTGGATGACCGATGTTCTGCTGCTTAAACGTATCTAAATAAAAAAGTAATGGTTTGAACGAGTCGAAAAATATGATTCGCAAACAAAATTGAATTTGGCCAACATACGTACGGTTTTTATTTTTTAATTTACCAGCATCCAGTTTTATTCAGCTTCCGTATATTTAATAACAATTTGGCAAAATTGAATATGTGCGAAAATTTAATAAAATATTGTTTTGGAGAATCGTTCAGACGTGAATTTTCATGCAACGGAGCCACAAAATTACTAAAATTTAATTCGTAACAACTAACAGCAAATTCGTTTTCATTCTGATCATAAATTAATATTGTTTAACTTTGCCCGACATAAATTAAAGAATATTACTCTCAAAATAAAATAACAGTGGTTAGTTTTAGTAGGTAGGTAGGTAACCAGCTAATCAAGTTAATGCTGTTCCACTGCAGGGTGATGATGGTTTCCACTATAGAAGTAACCTTACTACGCTTGCAAATGGGTTAGGTGTCACAAGCATAAGTTCTTAAAAATGAAACACACTTTATCCGACGAATCGCAAGACCCAAGGTCGAGAACTCTAACCACTGTTCAATTGACGAGTAGTTGCTTGGAAAGGCTAGAGAGCCTGCCTCGTTAAGAAGTTACAATGAAATAGAATGTAGTTTAAAACTTCGTTTTGTTTCGTACTGATAAAGAAAACTATTGGTATATGTATAAAATCAAATATGTAGTAACAATATAATTGGAGCTGATTTTAAAACAAGAAAACGTTTTACTCAAAGATTAAACGTGCGGAACAAACGAAGCTGGAAGAGCGAAGAGGGAAAATAACGCAAATTACGTTTTTTCAGGTGAGCAACAAACAGAAGTACACGTTAAAACAATTTGCAGGAACGCCACTCGAAAGTGTTAAGTGAATTTGGGAATGTAGCATTCAAATTGAGTCAAACAAACGAAACTCATCGACAAGATTCTATCGCAGAGTTTAAGAGCAATTTTTCTCTTAAAGCCAAACAAATGAGGCGCCATTAGATGGAGTGAGAGCGCTTAATCTATTTCTGACGAGTTCACTGACGCCGACAAAGACAAATCGACATTAGCCTACCCACACGGCGCGAAGGCGTCCCACTTCTGTTTCAATTCCACTTTTATTTGCGGATTAACTTCTTATTAGTCATTGTGCTGCGATGGGGCTCCAGCCTGCTATCACAAGCCTTATGAATGGCTCAATTATTTCGCCGACTCAGTACGAATTCATCTAGAGAATCCGAACTGAACGCTAAGCATGACTTATTCGAATCTCACCGAATCTTTACACTTCTTTTTCCTGCCCCAATTCTTAACTGTTTACATTCTCATCCATAGTATGTGTTGGCGAATGGATTAAGTACAATAAAAAGTAAATATATCACTGTCGTATTTTAACATGTGTACGTATTTAGTAACTCATGTAACACGAGTATTAATAAACTGACAACATATTTATGCTCTCCCCAGTGGCATTTATAATGATCTCAATATATTATCTGTGATTAAGTTCAAAGCTGTCTAGGAAGTGGTTTAATAGGAGTAATTCTCAGATTTGCTATGTTATTCTTCGTTTTTCTATTATTTTACCTGTGTGGATTATGTTAGACTAATTGGTTGGCTAACCCGTGGCGGGCGTATTAGCCTGTGCAAGAATTTAGACAGATTTACACTGACTTTTTGTCTGCTCTCGTTAAATCGGAGCACGTTATATACCAAACAGACTTTTCTAATTTT
Source organism: Udea olivalis (assembly GCA_947369235.1). Lineage (NCBI taxonomy): Eukaryota > Metazoa > Arthropoda > Insecta > Lepidoptera > Crambidae > Udea > Udea olivalis. The sequence goes on along the minus strand of OX376341.1, from coordinate 8,555,819 downwards.
AATTTTCATTCGGAACATTGGACTCTTGCCGAAAATGATAAGGTTCAAAATGCATTGCGAAAGAATGGTGATTCAAGGGACTTCTAACAGAGACAAGCAAAAATAAATATAAAAAGGAGGAGCAAGCGCGCGTATTTCAGAACCGACAAGTTGAAGAATGTCGAAATGTGTCATCTGTCAGTCGGTATTTAAAACGATATGTTATTCTGAATGTGCCTTTGGAAACATTCGTCGTGTGTCTAAATAGGCGAAGCAGCTGTCTCGTTGTAAAAATTACGCATTTTCTTAGAAACCAATGAAAATTCCTCTCCATTCAAATTGTTTTTAAGTTGAATGTGGTGTGAAAATGCTTTTTAAAAAAAATATTACGCAAACCTACTCTAAATTCTTTTGGTGATGTCTAATAATTTAAAATTTGGGAGAGTTTATAATACACAAACCCTTTTTTTTTAAATCAGGACCAATATTATTTCTAAAGTATATTACATTCAATTGAATACTTAGCATCGCTCAAGATAGTAAGTACTCAAATTGATGTACAAAAAATATTATGAAACAAACAACGACTGGCCTGTTGGCGCAATGGCAGCGATCCTGCCTTTAGCGCCGGAGGTCGTCGGTTCGATCCCCAAACATGACAAATATTTGTGTGACGAACATTTGTATTTGTTGTGTGTCTGGGTGTTATTATCTATTTAAGTATGTATTTAGAAATATTTAAGTATGTTTATCAGTCTCTGACGCCCATATTACAAGCTCTGCTTATTTTGGGGTCAGATGATCTTGGTGTGAATGGTCCCAGATATTTATTTATTTATTTAATTATATTACGTCGTTCTGAATAAATATCAACGCTATTATTTTTCTAAATCAAAAACGAAACATTTTGTTTCAGTTTCATCGATACATCTTCAAATGAGTCGCCCATGCGGGTAGGAGATCTCATGCTGCGATTGCCATCAAATTATTGTTAATCTAGAACTTGAATGCCTCAATGGTCATCTGTACGTCTACCACGAGTTGCCACTTTAAATTCACGTTAACGTTCGCGTAAATTTAAAGTGGCAACTCGTGGTAGACGTCCTGGTCATCGAACCACTGAGTCAGATCACAAAACGCGAGGTGATTATGACCCCAGCTGATGTGACTCCTCACTTTGGTTTACTTACTGCTCTCAGTGCATCCCTCGTCGGTGTATTTCTTCTATGGATTTCCTTATTTAAAATTCTATCAATTAGGGAGATGCTGAGCAAAGCTCTGTATTTTTAGGTCGTTGTGAAATCTTGACCTTCGTATGGGATCCGTGGTACGACGCCACTTTCCCCATCCATAAGTCATCACTGTCTATATACTTTTGGGAAAATCAAGATAATAGATATACATAACATGATCCACGATCCGAGTTGAACAAAACATGCGATATGTGCATTCAAGTGAGCTACAAAAAAAACGAAACGAAAAAAAGCCTATAAAAAGTTATTTAAAGTCCTGAAAAGTCTGCAAACGTCTGCTGTATTATTATATTTAGGTAAGCTTAGGTTGCTTTTGGCGTAGCAAAGTCGTGTTCAAACTGACCGCTTCCACCGTCAATGGAAAGTATTATGTTGCATGCTCAGCACTAGTGCATTTGAAATGCTTAGGTCACTGATATAGTGAACTACTCGAATAGAAGCGGTAGCGAATATTCAAATTGTAGGTTCCAAAGGAATAGCACTTCTAAAATTTAACAATATAATAAAATAACCGATATGAACTAGAAAAAATAATGTTGGTGTATGATAATAATTCAATGCGCGATACTAAAAAAGACAAAAACATTTTAGGAATTTATGTTTTGTCTGTGTGTATATCCACAAACTACAAACTACTGAATGGTTCTCATCAAAACTTGGTATAATATTCGTTTATATTTTCCATCTAGTAAATAGTACTATAATCAAACTGACGTGTATTGAAGCAGTCCTTTAAAAGAAGTGCATTATTAAAAAACCTAAAAAAAAAGTGGTTAGCGAAGCCAAGCATACTATCCCTTGAGCACAATATCTGAAGATTGTGAGACGAACATTTGTTTTCATTTTATACCGGAGTTATTGTTTTTAAATGTTTTCATTTTAAAATATTCATCGCTTGCGATGCTTGCTGAGCTTACGGTCAAATGATCTTAGTATAGGCTGGCCTAATAATTTGTTTAAGCAGGGATAAAAGCCCAGACCGTGTTTTGGGTAATAAGGATGTCGACAACATTAAAAAATGGCATTCTGTTTATTTCGTTCGTTAGACCGTCCAAAAATACTGGACATATATTTTTCGCTTCATCAAATTAATAAAAAAGTACAAAGACAAAGAGCATTTAAGTTCCGGAGTAACTTGTAACGTCACTTCTGAGTAAAAATTGTACCTAGGCGTGACGTCACGCGAAACTTCAACGCACTGTAAGTATCTTTATTTTTCGTCTACGAGAAAAAATAATAAATACGTGTCCAGAATTTTTTGATAATCTAACTGACAGACTAAATATTTTTTTTAGTCGTCTAGCCTATTGGCAAACGTCTAAGCGGTGACTGAATTTAGGACCAAATTGGTGGCATGAACCCCTATACTGTAACCTTGCGCTGAACCATCCACTTTACTGTCACCCAGCTTCTTTCACGTGATGTGACCTGGGGCCATATAACAATCTTTTTCCACTTTCGCAGCGTGACCGTTTACGGTTTAAAATGCTCACTTTGTATTGATATAACGACGTCACTTTTTTAGAGCTCCTTCTGCAACTGAAAAGTTTTAGACTGGTTCTATTTGACAGATAAACAATGGATTGAAATGTCAAAAAAGAGTTCGTAATACCAACAGTACGTCTACCACGAGTTGCCACTTCAAATTTACATCATCGTTCGCGTAAAAAATTGTATTGGGATTTGACATTGTCATGTCATGTCATGTCAAATCCCAATACAATTTCTTACGCGAACGTTAACGTAAAGTAGCAACTCGTGGTAGACGGACAGGCCGCGCAAAAGTTGAATTTGCATAACGTAATGGTCACGTGACTGGGAACAAGAGATCATAATACCAGAATGCCAGGACGCTCAATTCACGGACAAATGCGAGCAAGCTGTAAGAGATCGTGAAAAGGCCCCTGTACTTGTCGACACCGCTTTCTCTTCTGACTATCACCGCTGCCATTGCAGGAAGCAATAACGATTTTCCGCAAACTCCGTGAGGTAATAGCTGTTGCGGAGCTATATCAAGTGCATCGTGATTTGCGCTCGTTATGTCCTCTGTGACATTGTTACAGAAATCTTCTGACAACCCAGGTGTTACAAGTACACTTAGACTTAAGCAGCACATAGTGTTCCAATTCAAACCATTTAGGTCACATTATTGCATTAGTGTTAAAAAGGCTTTAGCTACACTGTTTTATAGAAAAATCGATTCATGAAATTTCGTTTCACATAAACTGTTTCCCATATTATTATTTCATAGAATAATTAATACGCAGAAAAGTAACTTCAAAGAAATTCAAATCATGGATTTTAGTTACAAATTAAATTCATTTCTTAGAATATTCGAATCAAACAATATCAAATCAAGTATTATTAGATATTGCTCATAATGTTTGGCTTTTGTAAGAAGTATTCTCATGAACATTTTTTTTTGCCACATAAGTTCTTTCACCGAAAATTCGCTTCTGGCATGATGTGGTCACAGTTCTAACCTAACCTGATCAACAGAGGTTTTTTAAACTAATGTCTGTTTTTAAATTAATTAAATTTCTGTCAAGTATGCTTCTAGGAAGTAAATAGTCGTTGAAATAATAATATTTGAAATGTAAATATGTGGACTGAATATTGTATGAAGTAAATAGTCGTTTTAACAATAATATTCGAAATGAAAATATTTGAACAGAATATTCTATGAAACATTTTCTGTGAACCGAATTTCTATGAAAATTCTGTCTGTGAAACGAGGGATCACCGATAAAAATCCATGCTTTATTTTGTTCGACCATTGATCCAAAAATAAATCGAAAAGTAGTGGTCTTAGTAATGATCTTATAACTTTAAATTAAAGGCCTCTGTAGATGAAAACAAGTCATTGCTATAATATTAATACCGTAGATGCTGGTTAATCAATAAACCCATACGTTTTTCTTCTAAAGTTTTTCAGACTCCTTTCCATTCAGGAGACTCATTCATTTCCGAATTCTAAAACGTAACTCAAAATGGAGCAACCTTTAAACTCAAATTGTTCTTAAAGTGCGAGTTAGTAAAGGCACAGAAAAAATTATTAAAAGACTTAAAAGATTATATGGCAAACTCAGCAGGTGATGTATAAACTATCTGAGTTGAATTGAAAAAAGCACAAGGGAAGTGAGCCTGTAATTTTAAGGAATATCTGAACAGCTTCAATCACATGATAACTTTTTAAAATTCGTTAAGTAGATTTTCACCCTGAAACAAAGGATTTAAAAAAATAAGAAATTCGATTTAAACAACTCGTCTTAACTAAAGCATCCAAGCAATGAAACAACTAAACATGTAGATTTTTCTGCAAAGAACTTTCTCCCCGATTTTTTTGATTTGGAGTAAAATCTCTACAAACGGTATTTTTTTGTAACAAATACCCGTCCCGAATTAAATTTAGCGTAGAATAAACACAAACGGAGACCCTTCCGTCAACGTGACGGATGACAGTTCCACAGTTGAGGGGCCGGGGGGAAAAGAGGGCGGGGGGGGGGGGGAGTTGTGACCGACAGACGAACTGTCGGCGGCATGTTTGGGGTTCTACGGGTTATCGTCAGACAAAGCAATCTATAATAGTATGCCTTTTTTCCATTTGTTTAGTAGATTTAGTTTGAGAGTGGTTTGTTTTTAGATTCTATAGTCCCAAAGCAGGTAATTTTTACAACTCTTGAATATGGAAGGAAATTGCCAGTAAAATCAGCAGTTATTCATTCAAGTGGATAATTTTCAAAATATGTATTAAATATTGATGACACGACTGGCGGAGTGCGCCTTAGCATTAGAATACAAAATCAGAAAAACTTTCGTGGTTTTTAAATTAAGGGTAATACAAAGAATAACATTTTCCCTTACATAACGCCTAAATAATTAGTTCAATTGGTAGTTAGTTATATAGTTAGCTTAGTTAGTTTCACCTAAATTGTAATTTCATTTGATCCTTTTAATTTACATGTTGTGTTTGTTTATGCAATAAATATGATTTATCTTATCCTATCGTTACTACATCACCTACAGAGAATGCCATATTATTTTTCTTACGGTATGAATAACCATCCACCATAAATATTAAATGTTTCATTTAAAATCATATTGTTTTGCTAAAATAGTACTTCCGCAAAATCCCAACTTAAATCCAAATGCTCGGTTTAATTACTCGCCCTTGCTCTTTATTTTGTTTATTAACTTTAGCGAGAAATAAAGTTTTACGAGGACTATTAGAAAGTTTGCTAATGCAAGAATCGAAGCGGCAACGAATTAAAACAACTTAGAAAGTGAAATTACAGAGTTCTGTTATCAGCGGCGCTCTGACGAGGGTGCTGTTGGGATTAGGTGTGTTAACTATTGAAAATTGCTATTTTCATAAGTTTATGGAAACCTTATTCACTTTCTCATCCAAATCTATTTAAAAAAACATTTTTACTGATATTTATTCGGACAATGAGGTACTTTAACTACATCATCCCTTTAAGCTTCCGTTCAAAGTAACATGAGTGTAAAATTCAAGTTTTGGGGTATCACGGAAAAGAAAATAAAATCTAGATATAGAAACACTATTATCTGCGACTAAGATCTGCGATTGTACATCATTTCATGCACAATTAGTGCATGAAATGATGTACAATCGCAGATATTTTTGCTAAATAACTAAACCAGACCTTTTATTTCTACATGAACAAGTTTATACACAAGTGAACAAGACCCATTGCAACCATAGAAAAAAAAGGTTCTTTTGTCTCAAACTGAAGATGGCGCCGAACACAATTAATTTTCACTATAACTATTATTATATTTCATTAATCCCAATGTCAAAAGATTAGGCATGTTACTCCTAACTATAAAAAAAAACCTATTTTTAAAAGTTAATGGAAACTTTTTAGATAGAGATTTGAGATAGCAATAACCCAGAAAATGTTTGAAGCAATTCCATGTCAGTGATTCGCTCATGTCTATCCGCTTGTGTTACACTGTATTGTACTCGTATTAGTAACACATACTTGACGTAGTAATAGGAAAGATGAGAAACTATCACTTTTTTAAACAATCTCGGTGACAAGCTTATAGGCGGAATAACAGATAGAAAGTGGTTCTTACAGGCTAAATCGGATGTTTATCCAAACACTTACAAAAACGATATGACATACTCAGTGAATGATGTAGAAACTTTTTAATTGAAATGGATTTAATAAAACTAACTTAAATTTCAAGGTCATCCTGCAAATTACTAGAACAGTCAGTATTTCTTCTGAAAAAATCTACACAAAGATATAAACTAGTAAAATTCGACCTGATCCTAGGGGCTCAAGCGGGATTTTGAGAGCTTTCGGGATGCGAATTTTTCTAGTCTATCTCTGTGAAAAATCTAATTTTCATGTATGTACTTACATAGTTTCTACATCATTTACTGAGTATGCCGTATCGTTTTTGTAAGACTTTTCGTTATCACCCGGTATAAATTAGTGAAACACCAAAGGGATCACGCACGTGGTGGCTTCAGTGACCCAAAATACCAGTTGTGCTTTTTTTATCACAAGATCATCTCTTGCTATGTTTGGCCAAAAATGCTTAATTTCGTAAGCAATCAGTGTCAATTCTTTATTGAACCACTGGCACTGGTCAATTTCATGAACAACTACATCAGAATTCGCAAACGTGAACTGTTTTTAAGGATAAAACTTTACCAAGGATAAGCTTGAAAGAGTGGCAAAGGCGACTAAGTCCTATCAGCCTGTCGTCCGCGGTCGAAGTTCAGGATTTCAGCTATTTATTGCGATCCCATGGGATTTCACAATTTACGCCTTTTGCGATAAAGGCTCTTGGGCACGATTAGTTTATACTATCATGTGTGATTAACTTCGAGGAAGCACATTGTTTCAAAATAACTAATAGTCATCTCCTTCGATTTTTTTTTTTAGAAAATTAATGAATGGTTTTGTGGATAGAAACAAATGTAAAAATTACAATTACTATCAGTTTACCTTACAGTGACCATCAAGTTACAGTAGAAATGGAGTTACTTATTTTCCCAGAGTTGGACTCCGAAATTCAATATTTTTAATTAAGTTAAATTAATATGCAGTACCGAACTTGACGTATCATTTATAACGATAAACTCCATCCCGCCTTTTTACATTTCGTATTTGATTTCTATCCGTCAGATTACTTTTTAACCCTCGCTTATAAAAAGGGCAACAATAATGAAATCAAAACCCGCTTTGTTTGCTTTACCGATATAAGGCCGGACAAACATACGGACTAATAAATCGTACGTCACGCCACACACGCGTCGAGACGCAGCCAACAATGGACGCCAAAGTTATTTTTGCAACGTCATCGATATTCCGCTATGGCTATACAGGGTGAATATATGGCAGCAAGCGGCTTGTAAATTAACTTTGAGTTGGTACTGAAGATAAATTATGTCTTTTGCATAAACAGCAGCTTATTAACGTAAATACTCTAATGAAGTTGTCTAGAAGCTCTTATCTCTAGTGATCCCTCAAGACTATCTTTGACAAAGGAATAAGCAGAGTTACGAGATGAATCCTACAAGAGCGATGAAAGATAAACATAGTAAAACGAGTAAATTCACATTTTATCACATAAAATAAAAATTTATTAAATGGGTTATCATCGGAAGACCAGAAGATTACACCAGGAGAGCAAAATAGTTTTTAAGTCAAAAAGTTGCTTTCTTCCTAAATCTTCAACCGTCGACGACTGGTTAAGCTTCAGACTTAAGCGAATTCTTCTATTCTGTCTGCAATATTTACAATTTAAAACCATATAGAAAGAGATTATCCAAGTTTTAATATTAATCATCAAGAAAATGATGAAAGAAAGTACTTTTAAAAGCCACGTCACCCTGTATAGGGACTATACACCGACGGGAATAGGACGCAAACAATGCTGTGGAATAAATACAAATAAAATTGTTTAGGACCGCACGCGCACTAGTCAGCAAAGACAAGACAGTGCTGTTGTATAATTAGGACAAAATAATGATGTATAATATCTACAACTCAGGAGTAAAAATATAATAATGTGACATAAAAGGTAGATTTGATTTTCATGAAGGCTAATAAAGAGCTTATTGTAACAAAAAACTTATGAGGTTTAAACCTGCAAGACACTCTCATTAAACCCCAAATGTGAAATAAATTTAAAAAACACAGAAATATCTAAATTTTCACCATTTAAAAATTCCACACTAAGCTTCAGATTCCAATTCCACTGTTAATTCTTGGTTAAAAATTCAGACGATATCCAGCGATTAAAAATTAAAACTTCATTTCCTGTGGTATTTCAAAGTATTTCTGGCGGTTATCTCGGGAAAGATAAATTAAGGCGAGGTGGTTCCGCACAACATTTCCCGAAAGAAACTGGTGAGCGCCATGCGGACCGAAAATCACTACATATAATAAGCGATTAAAAATTAATACATGTAATAAAAAAAAACCATCGGTTGACTTCCCTCCAGTTATCTTTAAACTTTGTTTTGCTAATGGACCCATATTATCTGATTCTGATTCTGAGAAACAAAAGCAATTTTAAGTGAATCTCAATCATCTGTTCTTGTCGTCTTGCTACTTAGCAGGTGTTATCGATTGAAATGTTACATGGAAATTTTATAATGGTTAGATATTTTTTTAATTAGTATTTAATTTGCTGTACTCATACTTAGTTTTTGTATTATTTTTAAGCTAAAAAAAGCTAAAATATGGCGCAGTAATGAAGAAACTGCAGTTTTAGTAGCTTTTTAACAGTTTTTTAGGTTAATTCATAGGCACAGTTAGAAAAGAAATTAAAAGACAAATTATGATTTTATTTAAAGCTAGATTTTAACTGTTTTGTTATGAATAAAATAATAAGTTTATGCTGTATTATGTTTACATACTGGTTTTCTAACAGGAAGAGAACCACTCTACTAATCCTACTGGTAATATCATAAATATTCTAGACAACCATTATTTGGTTTACAGGACTAAAGTTTCCGTATTCGAACCTTTCACCACCAATGAATAAGGTTCCACTATAAAAGGTGGTAATAAAAATTGTAACTTACTGGACACTTCAGACAAATATATAATACTTGTGCTGTTAGAAAAATACGACTCTTGACTGATATTGAAACAGCAAGACTAGTATATTTTAGCTACTTTCATAGTGTTATGTCGTATGGTCTACTGTTGTGGGGTTCAGCTGCAGACTTGAACACCATTTTTGTACTTCAAAAAAGAGCCATCCGCTCTATTTACAAACTTAGACCACGCGACTCGCTTAGGGAAGTATTTAAGAAGATCGATATTTTAACTGTGCATGCTCAGTATATTTTAGATAACATAATGTATGTGCGCAAAAACTTGCATCTGTTCAAAAAAACAGTGACACTCATAAACATAATACCAGAAATAAAAACAAATTGAAAACTCCCAGTCTTAGGCTACACAAGGTGGGAAACTCATTTGTTGGTCAATCTGTAAAATACTTTAACAAAATACCTCAAAGTCTTGTTGATCTACCTCTTCACAAGTTTAAGTCTGCAATTAAAGCAAAGTTAATGAAACAAGGTTATTATAATGTAGAGGATTACTTGAACGACAAAAGTTTGTGGTCATAGTAGGAATAATCTGCTCCTCTGCTCAATATTGTGTTCTTTTTCTACTCGCATTGACTGTACTCTGAATTTATTTTTTGTAAAACAAACAAAGTTGAAAAGAGTAACTATCGAGTTTCTTGCCGGAGTCTTCTCGATAAGAAGCAACTTCCGAACCGGTGGTAGATTCACATTATGTATATTCACGATGTGTACTAATATTGTACTATTTTATTTACGTTTATTATTATTATTTCTGTATACTTTTTTTGACATGTCATAAGTGCTTTGTACAAGCTTAAATGAATAAATGATTTTATACTTTACTTTACTTTACTTTATTAGAAGTAAAATAAGCATAATAACTTCAGAATATCAATGCACCATTGGTCTTATTTAAGACCCTTTGATGATCTTTTATTTTACTTCTGACAACAAATTACAAAGGCAGAAGGATTACCCTGGTAAGCGACACGCGTCGAACCAAAGAGTACAAGATTTCGATGAGCTTATTAGGTGTTGAAGGATTCTGGACTTTGTTTGTATGGGGGTAAAGTCACGTACCTGTATTTAGCTGAGACATAAAGTAGGAGAGAACAATGCTCGGCGAGTCAGTGAATAATTTTAGCCCGTCGTGGCATCGGCGCGTCGCGTCGTGGGTATGAGTGTCAATGGAAGTGACGTGTGTACAGCGTGCTTAGTAATTGCAGCGGGCTTACTTCGATTGTTATCAATTTGCAACTTGCACATTTATTTATGGAGAATTTCAGTTCCGAAGCGATTAAGAGGTTATATCAAATTTGGTTTCTTAGAAAGCAACTATTGTTTGTTCAAATCACTATTTCTTTGCTCTTTTCACCTGTTTCTTCCTCAGACGTCTCTTTAAGGTGACCGTTTAGTTAGCTAAAGCTATAAAAGTTTTACTGAAATCTGACAAGACAGCTTCGAAAGGCCTTTTTTGTTTCCAAAGTTTGGTTTAAGTTAGTTTAGTCTTCTTTATCTTAACCTGTATACAAAAATTAATAATACATGCGAAAGTTTGTGAGGATGTATGTATCTACGTTTGTTTGTTACTCCTTCACGCAAAAACTATTGAACGGATTCAGATGAAACTTTACAGTAATACAGCATAGACATCAAAATAACACATAGGCTACAAGTTAAAAAGATTTTATGTAATTTTACCATAATATATGACGAGAACGCGGGCGAAGCCGCGGGCGGAAAGCTAGTAGTAAATAAACTACGAGTATCAAAATACAGATATTAAGATATTTATATTGTTTTCCGTATGTCGCTACTCTAGCCTTTTTGGTCTGCTGCGAGGTCGTTTTTCGTTTACTATGTCGGGCACCTTTTTAGGAGGTCTGAAACTAATGTGGTAACAAAACTTCATACAATTTGTTATTCTTAGTGGGTTTTGTGTATGGTGAGCATCACATTAAAATGTACAAATTAATGATGATTCTCTAAAACTTAGATTAGATTAGATTATTTATTTCTTATTACAAAAATACACATTAAATTACATTTGTTTATGGTCAATTAATGGATTTTCACAATAAGATCGTCAAAAATAATAAAATAGAATAAAATGAAAACAAAATAAGAAATAAAATAACGCAAAAAATCAAATTAAATACAAAAAGTCACAAAATAAAAAAATAAAAAATGTCAAGGCTCAACATCACAAAATAGAATATTAAAATTTATATAAAAATAGATGTCGTCAATATTAAGTCAAGAGAGGAATAAACAATGTCAAGTAAAAGTTACACGAAATTATAAATAAACAATTTACAAATAATATAATAAGTCATTACGCTACAGTGAAATCCTTTTTCAAGAATTCCACTGTAGAATAAAACGGATTATTCAATAAAAGGCTATTTAAATGGCGTCCAAATGCTTCGTCCGATGGTTCGCTTTTAAAACTTACTTGAAAACTTTGTTTTGTTACGGAGTAGGTTATCTGCCTACCTACGAATATATTACTTACCACCCTCCAATTTCATTATGACGTCAAATGTAAAAAAAACTGTCGTATCCAGTAAAAACATTGCCCCAGCAACCGCGCTATCTTTACCGCCCTCCAGGGAAATAACGTACTGTCACGCAGAATATACGGGACCGCGCTACAATTAGAGATCACCAGAAATTGCGTAATTAGAACCCATTAATCGATCTTCCATGCGATACTTCCCTTCGTTACGTGCAGCCAGCCAGGAATTTGTTAAGCCGCTGTGAAATATTCAGGGAGATTTAGGGGATGGAGTGTTTAGTAAACTTTGTGGTTTGGGATCTCGTAACAGATGAGTTACTATTTTTAAAACAACAATGGGGTTGTGGAAATTTGTTACAATACAAAAGAAATAATACAAATAAATTATTTAATTTTGGACTAAATACATTTTGACCGGCTTATTAGTGTATTAGTCAGTCTGGTTCGTGGCTTTGGTCACCTGAATGGCAAGAACATTCAGGTGACGAAAATAATGTCTGGTTGTAAATAAATGTAAAATGTGTTTCGAAGAATGAACACATGTATGGACTGGTACTCACAGTGTAAGCCTATGCATAATGTGAAGAAAATATCTGATTTTATTAATTTCTTTATTCAAATTTTTTTGAAGCATTATCCATTGCCCATTTTCATACATGCCTTGGTTCTGATTCTGTCTAAGTAAAGAAAAACAAACAAAAATGTTGTATTCTTAAGCATGATGAATGCATAGAATATAACATTTTAAACTTTCTTTCTTGCGTTTCTCACTACAAATTTGAAACATTATTGGGTTTTGCAACGAACTAAATTTAACGGTAAAATGGATTTACCTACATATTTTAACTCGACGTCAATTGCATGTCATCGTATAGAACATACCACAAACACAACTAGGCCCATATCAAGGCAACACATCAGATGCAACAAAAACCTTGTTCAGGAAGAATGTTAGTAATAATCTAAATCACTTGCCTCCAAGTTGGAAATTGTTCGATCTACCTTATTGCCTATATAAAACATCGCATTATCTACCAGAACGAACCGACCCGTAATTTGGAACTAGTGACAAAATATATTTCAAAGACACACGACCCAATCGGAAGTGAATCGGAAACAGTTTCGGCCATAATTCTATGTGTAGCCTGTGCACACTTTTTGTCAGCATTACTTACCCTAACCACAGTTAGGTGGCTACGGGGAGAGTGATGATGTAGTCTTGGAGACGTAGTGATAAATAAATATGTAGTTTAACTGGTCAGGATAAATAAAATCTCGTGAAAACACCATTTAGTTTGTGGCAAATGGGTCTTTCTGATGAAATAACATAATAGAACAGGTGATAAATAAAATGAATATACTAAGATTTTTTTTACTGTTTTTTTTTGTTTTTACAAAAATTGTCGCGTCGATCGATCGCGTTCAGCACTATGGCTGTCCATAATGTAAACGTGGAATTCCTGCATGAAATATAAATGTTATTATTTCAGAAATACAAAATTATTGCGAAGCATTACAACATGATCTTGGCAATCTCAGTAAATACTATGAAAAAAATAAAATAACTATGAATAAATGTCAATTTGTAACATATACAAGAAAAAAAAACCTATATACTATACTCACTCTATCAATCATATTCTTATGACAAAAGTCGACAAAACCCGCGATAGTGAGTTTATATTACGGGATTATATTGATCACATCCAGGATAAAGCTTATACACACTTGTGTTTTGTCTTGTTAGCATGCAAACCCTTCAATGATATTGGCGCGATTAAAACAGTTTACTATGCCTACGTACACAGCGTTTTAGAACATGCCAGCCTATCTGGTCACTACAATATAAAATCTACATCGATCGCCTGGAGCGCATCAAAAAAAAATCACTAGCCATCTAAACTACCGTCTACGAGTGAATCCTGGCTCTTACTTCGATAGCTCCCGTCGGCATGGAATTCTGAGTTTTCAAGAGAGGCGTGAGTTATTAAATATGTGCTCACTACACGATATAGTGAACGCGCGAGTTGACTGCCCGGGTCTGGTGGCGGGCGTGGCGCTGCGTACTCCGAGGCGTCATACTCGCCACACGCCCCTGCTGCATGTACCACGTCGCTCTTTTAACTACTCTTGTAACTCGGTTCTCACACGTATTGCTCGTACGTATAACACCAAGTTTGGTGACACTGATATCTATCATTTATCAAAAAACACAGTGAAAACACACCTTATAAAACACTATAAAAACGGGGAGTGCTCAATGAGTTATAATTTAAATTTTTAAAGAAAATAGATAATGACAATGTCGTACGCAATATTAATTCGCGTTCGAAATGTTAGTTCCTCTTTGTTTCTTCCTAGGCAGTATTGCATGATTTCACTTGATGTATAAGTTCTACTTAGATACATTTTGTAATCGTGAGTTATTTGTATAAGTCATCGAGTTAATCACTAGGTTTTAAGAAATTTTGGCAACTTACATTATTTTTTTAATTTATTTTCCAACTTGACGTTGTTCTAGGAAGTATTTCTTTTTTTGCAGTTATTTATGTTTAATATTTGCAAGAACTAATTTTATTAGATCACCTCACATGATATTGTTGCAGTATAGATTTAAATTAGTATAATCTTTTTTTATGTTTGTTAGCTCACGACACACCATAGTAAAGCAACAATTATAGTAAAGCAAGTAAAGGGAAACCTATTAATATACTATTTTCACTGTGAGATGATATGCCTGACAGCTCTTAATGTTCCGTGTCACGCATACTATTTCAAACTAAATAAAAAGAAAACTGGCAAAAGAAAATGTTATAAATTATTAAAAAACTATTGTTCTTTTGAATCTTATCAAGTAAATTAATGTTATTATTATTAACCGTAAATAAATGAAGTATGTATTTGAAATTAAATCAATATATCTTTACAGCGCCTGATGCGTGAAAAGGAACGCCATTCAATAGTGTATTAATACTACTGAATCGACATAAAATTCGATTCATAGGAGCAACCATTTTGTAATTTGTAATCACGTCATTCGCATCTGTACCAGTGCGTCTGCCATGTGTGCTATTTTTCAACTATTATTTTCAAGATACTGCGTTTTATTCTTTTACTTATTAGCCATAACCCGTTTATTAAGAATTCATTTAAAAATTTAAAATCGGTAGGTAAATCTGATTCCATTTTTTTTGCCAACTCCATTAAATTACATTCGTTACAGCACTATAATTTACAATTATGAACTGTCAGGGATATCAGCATACGGCGAAAGTAGTATAGCCTTACTAGTAGGGGAGAGTGGGGGAAACGCGATCGTGGGGTAATGCCGAATTCAATGGTTTTAATATGTTAGAAAGAGAAAAATACAATTATTGATTAATGAATTCGTTAGACAGATAATTAAACATTTACCTAATTAAAAAAATAAAGAAACTATGTGATCAAATTCCACTGTTTTACTAAGTTTTCCATTAGGTGTTCGTATTTCCCCCACTTTCCCCTAATTAAGCACTATTCTGTAATGTCTTTTCTGTTTAACGCCGTTGGTTTTTTTAATAAACAAAAATAAAAAATAAAATAATACGCTCTTACCATTGCAACAGTGATCAAATGACTGCCCAGCCGCATAGTATATTTTTGTGAAGACACCGAGTACATCGTAAGATTTGACTCGGCTCCTCGAATTTTAAAACTCATCCTAATTTAACCAATATGTGAATGCATCGCACCCAAGCCCTTGCACTATACCTAGTAAATGGCAGGAAATTACTGGGCACCTTATCGTCCGATTCAATAAGCCCGATGGTCCTGGGGTGGAAATAATGAAACTGCAACTACGAGGAGTCGCCTGATGCCTTTGGTTGTCCAGTCAATGGCTGTAATTGCCGCTTATTCCAGTCTTTCGTACGCCATTTGCTCGTGATGAGGTAATACGGCGACCTGCTATTTGAGGGAGCACTGGTTGGTCGGTCAGCACAATTGTATAATACTTAAGGCGAGGTGGTTCTGCACAACATTTCCCGAAGGACCGAAAATCACTAAAATAATCGATTAAAAAATTAATAAATGGAATAAAAAAAACATCATATGAAATCCCTCCAGTTATCTTTAAACTTTGTTTTGGTAAAGGACCCATATTATCAGATCACTTATTTTAGGAATAAAACCAAAAATGGAAGACAAATGTCACGAAAACAGGTAACTTTGTGAGTTTATTATATCGAGCCAACTTTATCAAATCATGATTCCAACGGAGGAATTCCCTGAATTATCCCCTCAACAATATCAGTAAATTTTATTAGATTTTAATTTTACTGTTTACTACTTCAAAAATGAATTCTAAAAACGTGTTTTGTGAACCACCTCCCCTTATTGAAACTAGGAAAGTAAAAATAACAGTTTGCAATACCCAGATGCAGCTTATTTTTATTGTTATTTACTTTTATCTACTTTTTAATGCTAATCAAGCATTTCTTCGCACCCGATACACACGAAATGGTGCCCACGAAAGAGAGGACATTTATTTGTTTCCTTTACTGTGTAGTATTGGTCGCAACTCAATCTCTTTTTGTCGCAGACGGTGATGCTGGTAATTTGTTTAAAATTATTAAACAAATGGCAGAACATATTTCATAACGCGTTATCAAGCACTGCCTAAATTTTTGTCCAACCAAGCCAAACTTATACTTTGAGTATCAGAGACTTGTAAATACCCTTAATATTGTTGAATAAATAATAAAATAGCCAAACCTTATTATATACTAGACAATCAAGTACCTACTTAATGAACAAACTAACACGTGATCACATAAAAACACAAAACCTTTTTAAAGCCTGGTTCAGCAAACAAAAAAGGAAATTCATAACATCTTGGGTGTACCCAAACCTCTCTCACCTCTCAATGCGATTGTTTACGCTCTCAAACAAACCATTAACGCATTACACCTGTAGGACGCATATAAAACTCAATATACGACGCCCGAAGCAACTTTAGCCTTCAATAAAACGTGCGCGGCATAAGTTAAGACCAATCTTAAGGGAACATTTGTTCAGTAAAACGCGTGACGAAATTGCGGGTACGGGAGCGTTTTCCGATCGCTCTTTCGCCCTAACACTTAGCCTTCCCTTTTTACCAATTTCGCGAGCTCCATCCACACATCAATCTCGACGTATTATATAAAAGTAATACGGTGTAAAAGCGTCACAAACGGAGGTCGGTATTTGAGGGGAGATTTCAATGATTTATTATAATCAAGTCTGCTGGTATTGGAGCGGAATTTATGATGTTCTTTATAATTAACTGAAAAGAAGTTCTAAAGAAACGCTCGGGGAAAAACAATGACAGTGGCAGGAAAAATGTTTGGACGGACACTTATAAAAATATCTGAGAGAAAAAGATTGAGGTAAGCACAAAGAGCAGTCAAGTCTTATCGTATTGGTAATCTTTCACCAGTAAGGTAAACGTACAAGTAAAGTTGAAGATATCCAAGATAACAATATGTATACTTTATTCTAGTATATTTCAGACAGTCATTTGATCGCAATCGCACCTGATGGTAAGTGACGAGTCGATCTATGATGTGACATGTCTGCCTAGTAAATGCCTATTCACTCTTGTCTTGGAGAGACCCAGATTGTATTGGTTCGGAAACACATGCGCGGGCAGCGAGTTCCACTCCTTTGCTGTTCGCATTATGAAGGAGTCTGCAAGACGTTTTGTGCGAATGGCTGGAATATCCGCAACGTGCGGGTGGAAGGCTAATGTGCGTCTTGTGCTCCGATGGTGAAAAGAAGATGGCGGAACCAACTCATGCAGTTCGCTCGCACACTCCCCGAAATGAAGCCTGCCTTATCGTTAGAAAGTTTCACTACCAAACCTTCTTGTAAATGTCTAACCCTGACAATCATATTAGCATACTCGTAATATTTTGTCATCAATATAAATTACGTTCTTTCCACAATCAGTGAAATATGACTTCAATTGTCAATAACTACATATCAGTATAAACTTGTACAAGCTATGATAGGTTTAATGACATCGCTGGTATCTTACCAACTCCCTGAAAAATCACTCCCATTTAAATTAACCAGCCAGTCCTATTATTTGGATTTATTTGTTTGTTACGCATGTGTGTGTAAAAATAATATTGAATATCTCTACAATCCCAACAATTGCTGTTTTAAACATACTTAAACTAATTATAGTTATTTCATTAGAAACAACAATAAAGACTTGCATCACAGCATCAATGTCGACGACACGGTTGACGTATTGCGCTGTAGCATAGTTTCTCGCTTTGATTTACGAGGTATGGTATCCCGGGTTTGATTCGCCGTCGTGTCAATACAGAAATCGCACTTTTCTAAATTGGTACGGGTCTGGGCAAGCTGGGAGCCTAAATCTCTGTCTGGTACCTCGTAACACAAGGATAATTATCCTTACTTCGAGATTCTGGCACATATTTTATATTTAATAACAAGGATTCTTACCCTATAACGAAACAAACCTGTGCACAATCTTTCGACCAGCACACGATTACTTATCTACCCCGTGCAAACATAATACCGTTCCCTTATAGACCACAGGCACCAGAGGAGCATCACTTGATTAGCCTGGGGCCGGAATAGCCGCGTGAGCTATAAAGATTTTTGGGTAAACGTAATATTGCGTCGTTAGGGTAATAGGACCGGCAGCGGCAGACCCTGTTCGGGTATTACAGAATTAGTTCGCGTGTGAATGTAATCGACGCTGTTTTAGATGTATTTAGGAAAAAGGGTTAAAAAGTTTTAATTTTCAATTATATTTGGTGAAGTTTAAGTAGCAACAAAAGCATAACTGGGCTTTCAATGTACATTTAGTGTAATAGTTTTGGGTCTTCGCAATATGTACAAGGTTAAAATATTAGAAGGCGAAAATTGACAAATCCACTTTTGGTACCCTGTGGCCTTATAACAATCCCTTATAATTAGTCAAGTTCATGCTTTAGACTTAGTGTAGTGAGTAATTCCTTAACATGATCTTTCATATCCAGCCAGTCTATTAGGAGGTCTCTAAATAGTCCAAGATATTTAGTGACAAAATTGCTGAGTACCCATAGTTTATCAAATTAACTTGACGAGATTTAAGCGATTGTTGTAAGGCCACAGGACATAATTATTATTAAGTAGGTTTAAATCTCGATACTTTCCAGGATTAATCATCTGGACTTTATGAATTATTGTACCCAGTGCACATTTCGGCACACATCTGCCCAACGGACTTAACAGCGGAACATAATATAGCTATTATCTGAATCTTCCAACCCATCAGAAAGAAATAGCCACATCCGCCAGTATAACCGGACTTTATGGCTCACCAGTTTTTACGCCACACAGCTACGTAAAAGAATGAATTTATATCTTCAAATTACAGTACAAGCATACTTTTGAGAAAATTATGAGCACGCTTATTGCGAATAGTATTGCGTTCTGCTTGGATTTGTTTTGTTTTTAGGGTTACGTATGAATAATATTTAAAAACTACTCATAAGACTAATTTCTCAATTTGCAAGATAAACAATATCCAGTAAATAATATATCGTGATGCATTTTGTCTAATGGTTGCGGTATGCGTATACCATCGGCTACTTTAAAGGCTTCCTTGAAACAGTCCCTCGATCCTGCTTGTTTGATGTAAGAATTCAGAAACTGATATTCTTGATGATATCTGCGAGAATACTTGTCCTGGGAAGTAATTACTATTAAGATTTAATGACGACTCAAATAAAATACTGTTATTGTTATAGCAAACATTCAACGGGTCACATTATGGAGATGGTTATGAATAAAAATTGCAAAATTCCATGCTTATAAGTTTTATTGAAGACATATTTTTTGAGAAGTAGATCCAATAACCTAGATGCATATAAAATGACGTAAAACGTGCTTGATAGCTTTTCCAAGATTTCGCTGTTTCTCGAAACCACCCCAGCATCTTCGTTTACTGCTTATCTCATTGCTGAATCTAAATTGAATCCTGATGTGGGGTGTTCAGTCCATAAAATATCCCTGCGCAAATAAAGTATTGGGAGGTATATCGAGAATCGTAGTGGTTGTACCTAAAAACAAACTGCTTATAAACAATGTGCGTAGTCGGAGAAATGAGAAAGAGGAACGGAAAAAGTTCAGTGAACTCGAATTAAAACTAAAAAAGGGAAATACTCGTAGAACATAATGTCTGTTAATGCTTCTTAACTCAGCTTATGTTAATCTTGAAAAGTAATCACACAAATTGTTGCGTAGATTTACCAGTAAAAATACATTGATGATCGGTTCCCTGATTCAGAACTTCTTATATTTCCTCCTCATTCCTCTCTGCCTGCCTTTGTCCATCAGACAGTCACAGTCCCTTCCTGTCTTTGAAACTAGAGTGAAATCACATTTTCTTACTCTTACTTAAATTATCTCTTCGTCATCTTGTTTCTTTCTATTTTCCTCTGTTGTTAGTTTTATCCTGTGTCTACTTTGGTTATTTCGTTGTTATTTTTACAATGCCCTGTCCTGTATTATATGTATTACTATATGGTTATACAATATTTTGTATTTATTATAGATGAAATTATATAAATTATTTATTGGTTAAAATAATTGTCAATCCTTTTTATATTTCTGCACTTGCTGACCCTTTCTATCATCTTTCCTCTACCTGTAGTAGGTTGTCTGGAAGAGATTGCTTTCAGAAATAGGACAGCCTAATTTGTACATTAACTTACACGCAACAACATGGTCTAGGGATATATAAAACTTTTTTAAATAACTTAAAAAGTACTGGCCTTTCAAAAAAACTATTAACGACAGATTATAAAAACATTATTAAGTTCCTTTTTTAAATTCAAATTTGTATTTAAAAGGTTTTGTTTTTAGATGAAATTCGCATTCATTGAATTTCTTTCAAAGAAGTAAAACTTCACGAACTTCTAACTTGATTAAAACTTGTCAAACGCATCTCCGGTGTTCATTTAATCATGCCACGTAGACACTTGACCAGGAACGAAATGTTAAGAGCAGTGGGCATGATTCAAGCTCGCGCTACCCAAATTGCGGTTTCTGAAGCCATGAGGACCAGTCAAAGCGTTATATCCAGGCTTTGGTCACGTCATCGTATCACGGGGGAAGTGGTGGAACGGCACCGAGGACCTCAACGTATTACAACACATGTACAAGACCGATTCATAGTAAATACTGCACGAAGTCAACCAAATTTAACGGCGACGCAATTGGTTCAAAGGCTACAGAGAGAGTATGGTTTGCTGGTAAGCGGTCAAACTTTGAGAAGACGACTGCATGAAGTCAACCTACGTGCTCGTAGGCCACTTCGGGTACCAGCGCTAAGCAGAGGCAATCGAGGAAGAAGATTACAATGGGCTAATAGCACACGAAAACTGGAACCATTATCAATGGTCACTTGTGCTTTTCACTGATGAATCCAGGTTTGGATTTCATCCTGATTCGCGAAAAGTACGCGTTTGGAGAGAACCTGGACGTTGGAATCGACTGCAGCACCCACAACAAGTTCATGCATATCAAGGTGGCACGACTATGGTTTGGACAGGAATTTGTCTCGGCGGTAGAACGGACCTCGTTTAGATACAAGGCAATATGACTGCTCTAAAATACCGAGATGAGGTGCTAGAGCCTGTAATCTTGCCCCACAGACAGCAAATGGGACAACATTTCCAGCTAATGCACGACAATGCCCGCCCACATACGGCGCGTATCGTTACAAGTTGTTTACAACAGCATGATATCCAAGCTTTAGACTGGCCTGCACAATCTCCTGACTTAAATCCTGTTGAGCATGCCTGGGATATGCTTCAGAGAAGAGCTCTTAGGAATTTCCCTGAAGATATTGTGTATGAAAACTAGCTTTTCTTGCATCTTAGCAGGGACAGTATTCCACAACAGGATATTGACACCCTTGTTTTGAGTATGCAGAACCGCTGCAGATGTGTCAGGAGAGTCTTAGGGATTGTAAGTTTTCAACAATTTTCATGAAAAAAATAGTTGTTTTGTTAAGCTTTTGATTGTTCAAAAATAAAGTTAAGATTGAAATTTTGTCGAGCTTTTCCTCTTCTTCTAAGTTTTTTTTTAATTTAACTTTATCTAAAAGTTTATTTATCAGATTAGATAGGCTATTAAAGAAGGTTTATTTAAATGTGTAGGTGTCTTAACAAAATATTAATAGAATTTTAGTTATTTAGGTTTAATTGAAATAGCCCTAGACCATGTTGATGTGTGTACTTTGTAATCCTTGATTTTTCATCTGTTTTTGTGCAATTAAGAGGATCTTACCTTAACTGCGTTATTAAGGACCCAGTATTATTTTTACTGTTAATGGTACTTTTACTTTAATTAGCTGAATCAAGCCAAACTGAAAAAAAAGATCGAACACCAGTTTATTTTGATCTAGGAATGAAATTTGAAAATATCTTATTCAAAATCAAAATCTCTTATTATCACAAATATTATTTTATAATGAAGCGAATACAAAATTATAACTTTTGCTTTTTATTTAAGCAACTCTTACAGGTACATGTCTAATTATTCCATTCTTACTTTAAAGCTAAGGAGCTCTGAAAACACTACTAGGAACGGTATGAAAGTCATTACGAACAGATCTACAAAGATCCAGAAAGCAATAAAACCGTCAGGACTGCTTAAAAAGTTGTCAGTAAAATCTTGAAACTACAATAGAAGAAACTGTAGATTACAATGAAACTTCACCACGAGTTGGAGCGCGAGTTGAAATGGAAGAAAGTAATGGTGCTATTTAATTGGAAATGAAATATCAGAAAGCTCATTACTCAACTGAAGTCCTGTGCAGCGATCGCAGCGCCCCTGTGATCATTTGTAACAGTCGCCGCGTAAGATGAAAGCCGATACAAAACGTCTCACTTCACGTCTCACTAGCCACGGGGTGGACATCGTGAAGACCGATGGCACACTGAGTGCGGGAGCGGTTTTTATTAACTCAGTTTGTAACCCTGCCGGCTTAGCAGGGCAATCCCTGCAAACCCTACCCTGGGCGAAGATTCATTTAAAATAAATTCATAAATACAACTCTTGATAATTATTTTGGTTGACATGAAGGAATTCGTTAGGAGGACTGCTGCTAATATTCTGTATTAAGGACGGACCGCAGACCGAAAAACTGCTGCTGCAAACTGCAAGTAAGACTACTGATTTTTATGATTCTCTATGAAAGTGATTCCAAGCTTGGAAATACTGCGGCCTGCAGCCGCTGCACATTAATAGAGAGTAGTACGAGTAGTGTCTGCGGTCCGTCTCGGACTTGTACCTTTAAATTGCCATAAAATGTTTGCGCGATGTACACCAAAATATGTGAAATTTTAATAATGTCTAACTGTTACCTTTTTTTTAACCCTCACAACTTGGGTTAGGATTTTACCAGATAAACCAATTTTAAATAGTGGCTTTATTAAACGTATAAAGTTGCATTTATATTTCTGATACCGTAAACTTTATTGATATCTTAAATAACCTCGACACTGACTCATTGATGATCATCAAAATTCTTATGGTACTGATTTTTTGACAGCTAAAAACGGGTATTCGAATACAACCCCCAAAAAAATGTAAACTTGAAACTTACCTTATCCCCCAACCCCTTAGTAGCGTAAGTCACCCTTTGAATTAGAAGCCATACGAACAAACAAGAAGTGAAATCCCATTAAAAAAATATGTCAAATTTTACAAAGACGAGACAATCCATAATGATGACTAGCATTGTCAAAAAGTTATGTGAGCTCATGTAAATCCGAGCTTGCTTGGCGACACGATTGGCGTAGTGTGCTGTAGCACGGTTTCTCGCCTCGACTTCCGTAGTGTCCCGGGTTCGATTCCCGGTCGGGTCAATTCAGGAAACGATCTTTTCTGAATTGACTCGGGTCTGGGTGTGCTGGGAGACGCCCCTAGCTTATTTCCTTGTGTGGTACCTCGTAACACAGGGATATATATAATAATTCCTACTTCGAGACCATTACAAGAGGTGTGTTGTCTGGCGCATATTTATATTTATTTATTATTTATTCTGTCTACAAGCATAACTTTACAAACTCTACACGTAAGTCATATTAAGTGACTTGGCCGTTCTGCTACTACCACATGGGCGTAATATGAAACATTTATTCACTGTTCATTATCTAATTTAATGATAGACAATAGTAATTTTTTGTACGTACTCGTAGTAAAAACATCGTGTAACAGCGTAAACAGGAACATTAGTTACCCAACTGGCGTTTTTGCAAACTTTAGTGGTGTCTGAATTCTGTGTTAACATTATTTTTATTATTCATAAATGCTGATAATTTCTCTTTCAAGTTTATTATATCCCAACAAAAACATAACTGTGAAATGAGAGCCAAGTTCAAGATTATGAATTATATGCCATGGTTGTTGACTTGAACGACAAAAGAAGTGAGATCTAAACGGGTGCCAAGTTTCATGGTCAGTAGGATAATATATTGAAGCCTAAGGTCTGACTTGGGTAGTTCTTTATATACGAATTATTATTAAGTACCTACTAAAACAGTCATGAAAAAGCCCTATTATTTAGGGTAACCACTGAAAACCGGCGTCGTGGTGCTGAACATGGTACTACGGCATATGCTGAGTGGGAGCCTTTTGACAACTCTTGTGATTTTATTTTAATTGTTTCCTGTGTGTATGTCAAATAAATTTATTTCTATTTCTATTGCTAGTTTCTACCAGCAAGCCACATTTTCGGAAGAATAAAATAAGAACTTTCAGCTTTAGAACTGGCGAAGGCTGTAATAATATAATATATAATTCGTCCGTCTTTCAGATTGTGGTTTTCTGCTTGGAAAAAAAGTGATCAAGTCAGAAAACACACATACTAAATATTTAAATAATAGTTCGTAGTTATTAATTTCTAAACATGTTTTTGTAAACCATCTAGAATTCTAGACCAATAAAGAAAGTCGTTCCCATGCATTATTTGGTTGTAAGAATTTGCCCTGTAAACGCTTCCTTTGTATTGTTTTTCTCTGCCTTACTTGCGCAGACATGGAAGAGTAGATTTTTTTATACCGCGTCGGTGACAGTCAAGCATGCGGACTGCCTGATGGTATGCGGTTACCGCAGCCTATGGACACGTGCAACACCAGGGGTATCACTCGCGCGTTGTCGACCCTGCAAAAACATTTAAGGAAAATAGAATTTAGTTGGGATAATTCGAGTTTTACTCACGCACTGGAATTTTGATACCTACTTTGTAACAAAAATTCCTTCGAAATGTTTGTTACAAAGTAGGTATTCATCCATTTTTGTTACAAAGTATCATACATTCTAAAACGAAGTTGGAGGTAAATTTCCGAGAGTGCTAAAGAAAACCTCGGAAATCCGCGTGTATTTCACCAAAAATGCTCTTAATAACTTATTGTCCTATTTCTTATCTCCATCAACAATGTAAGTAGCTTATCTCATATTATGTAATTTATTTCGTCGGCTTCCAGGATATCCCGTATTTTCCGGTTAATGTCCCCGCAACTTTACCAGGATATCGATACGATATCCGTTCCATTATTGTGCAGATAAAAGTTTGATTTGATTCTGTACGACTTGTGTTAGACTTGGCAACTTTTGTGTCGCTCTCTGAGGACATTGACGGAAAGCAGCTGTTTGGATCACAGCTTTGATGCTATGACGAATTTTGTGAAGTCTTACTCGTTTGTAATAACCGCTAAATAACAAAGTTAAATAATTGTTTACTTTAGTAAAACCGGTCTACTAAGTAAGAAAAGTTGACTTTATTTGATGGGTTTGGTTTGATCTTAATTTTTTTATGTTTGATCTTGCAGGCATTCGCTAATGACATTAAAGTGGCGACATCGTCATTGATCAAAGTATCGTCAGGTTTCTAAGGAAGTGACACGTATTACGCATGACAGCGATATACTTATAAGTACTTATATACTAAGTTTAGTAACACATAGTACACATACGAATACTAATGCTGTATTTACCATCTTCCATACGCAATAAAGATTAATAATAATCGACAAAACTATAAACGTTATTACTCCGAAGAGGTCGCGAACCACGATTGGCGTGATGCGCTGTAGCACGGTTTCTCGCCTTCAATTTTGTAGTGTCCCGGGTTCGATCCCCGGTTTGGTCAAATCAGGAAATGATCTTTTTTAAATTGGCCTGGGTCTGGGTGTGCTGGGAGACGCCCCTGGCTTAATTCCCTGTCTGGTATCTCCTAACTCAGGGATATTTATCCCTACTTCGAGACCATGACAAGAGGTGTGTTGTCTGGCGCATATTTATTTTTAAAGCGTAATTTACAATATCCGTAAAATACTAGTAACTTAGTCAAAGCTCACGACACCAGAGCATCCATGTCAGCCTACGTTCGATAAGTACTTGAACATAACGTTTTATATAATACAAGCGGTGGACGAGGGTTGATTGATGAGAGGAGGAAGTTCAACCGTAAGTTCGTGTACTTCATCAGTGAAAATGAGGTTCGCGGACGTGGTGTGTATAAATTATTGTTTTGCTTGTGTACGGTATTTTAACACTCTTTTGTCTAAGATACTCTTTGGACATCCGGAAAAAGTAACGTGACATTTAATTGTGTGTCGCGTTTATTATTTATTTAATCTTTAGTACACAAAAATAGTACCAAAGGCGGATTTAATGCTAAAAGCATTCTCTACTAGTCAACCATTGGGCGGGACAGAAATTCTGTTGGCGGTGCTATTATTTAGGTTTGAGAAGAAAAGAAAAGAAACAAAGATACAAAACGACAGTAAATAACCTATACTTACTATAAATACCTAATACATATGTCGCAGTAAGATAGATAAAGCCGTAATATAGTTATATCCCTAGGGATATAATTATATACCGTAACATAGTTAAACGAAAGCGATTCATTACTATCTCACTAGGAATATAGTTATAAAACAGTCCAAGTTTAGTGATATACTTATATTACTAGATTAAGTTCAGTTTTATAAATATATTACTTGATTAAGCTTAGTGAAATAGAAATAGAAAAATATGATCGTTTTAATTATAATTGAAATTACTTTAATACGTGTTAATGTCACAAAGTATTGTAACTAACTGCAGGATACATAAAGTTGATTTTTTAATAAAGATAGAGCCAATATAATAGTTTTATTTAATAATATATGGTAGATTTCTATTTCACTAAGCTTAATCAAGTGATATATTTATAACACTGAACTTAATCTAGTAATATAAGTATATCACTAAACTTGGACCGTTTTATATCTATATTCCTAGTGAGATAGTAATGAATCGCTTTCGTTTAACTATGTTACGGTATATAATTATATCCCTAGGGATATAACTATATTACGTCTTTATCTATCTTACTGCGACACATATATCAATCAATAAATATACACACATACCAAATATTATTTATATAAATAACATACTCACTTTTCCAAAAGAAATGAAAAAGATGGAGTAAAATCTGTGGGAATTACGTAGAATTTCTCACATACTCACAGGCTGTTTTGGTGAAAGTGGCTCTAGTTTGTGACATTTTAATAGCTTCAGACAGCTTATTCCACAGTCTCACAGTCAGTTCGCGTTTGTGATCATTAAATGTTTCAATGATTGATAATTTCAGGAAAAACTAGATAAATTCGCTAGGTCCATTAATGGCATCGGTAGCTTAGTTGTACGAGTATGTAAAGATGACGACTGCAGAAGGCGCGGGTTTCAAGTCCCGTTCGATCCCTAGGAGTAAGGTTGAATTTTATGTTTTCTTCTTTGGATGGGAAATAAACCATTGTAAAAGTCACATGATTTAAACGATTGGAGAATGGTGTAGTATTATATTAATAGATACTTTAATTTTAGTTTATTGATTGAAAATGAAATATTATTTTTATGAAGCAGAGACTAAAAATAAAAGACAATGGACTGACACAGACCACGGTTGGTAGGTTCTTGATAATAATGAAATAGGCTTCTCTCTTGTATATGAAATTCAATTTTTAAAAAACAAGTTTTTTAAAAAGTAGAACTTTTTAAAAAACTTGTTTTTTAACGTTACCTATAACAAAAGACTTTTGCTATCTTTGTGTTTTGGAGATGTTGAATTGTTTGTTGTTGATGTTTAATATTAAGCGCCGTGGCCTAGTGGTTAAGCACTCCAACTCGGATCGTGGATCGTGTGGTCTCGAGTTTAAATCGGGCCGGAACCAAAATTTTTGTGTTCATTGTTTAATTTTCGACTAACTCTCCGGTGATGGAAAACATCGATAAAAAACCAAATCAACCCGGATAACGGCGGAAGGCTCACCACCTATCACCTTGGGTTCTAATACCAATGGTGAAAAGTGGGCTTCTGAGTGTCCCGTTCACCATGACGGCAACAGTCACTTGTCTCTGACTACGTTTTACGTTTGGGATAAAGTCGGTCGTGATAAGTATATTAAAGCAATATTAAAATACCACCAAATTAAGGACCACCTTATGCCCGTATTTTGAGACTACAAGCAAAGTTCAGCCGTGGCCCTTAAATTTTTACTGACATGTGTCAATACAGCATTAATTTGAATGCTCAAATTCGTGGGTTAGCTGGTAAAGGCAGGCATCTGTCACTCACTCCATGTACTTGCGCGTGATAATTACCTATCAGCTGCTGGGTTTCCCAAGTCCCATTTGGCAGTTGGTTGTCAACAGCCGCATTTGTACGTGAATCTTGCGGATGAACAGGACGCAATAACGCACTGTAAGTACTGACTATTCACATTTATAATATCGAAAGAGGTAGCCCTGGCAATATTATGCCTGTCCAATGACAGCACGCATTTACAATTGACAAAATTGTTGATTTTCTATGGAGTGATTTGTCTGTAACTATAAAGTCATCTGTGGTATGTGCTTAATTGGTTCAAGAAATTGCTCTGGGAGATGACGATTGGTTTGAGTTTTTTGTTGAAATACATTACCAACTGTTAAAGTAATCAAAAGTTATTCCGATCTCCGTATGTGTTCGCCTAAAAACTAAGCTAAGGTTTCAGGTTTTCTTTAAAAATGTTTTTAATATTTAGATTCAGATAGATATTCAGAAATACTTATACATAAGTAAATACTTATGTATATATATATTAAAAGTAAAGTAAAAAAAAAAGTAATTTATTGGCCAACACACAATGAGGCATACACAAAAAAAAATTACAAAACAAAGAAAAAGAGGATACAGTACAACAAAATAAAAATTAAGTAAAATAAAATGAAATAAAATTATTTCAGACCTCAATGTGGGGGCTAACAAGGTCCCAGTCTCAGCGTGTGCCGCTGCAGCTATAAGCTGCAGCAGCGCTGGTATTCTGACAGGGCCTCGATGGGTGGTCTTGTCCGACGTTGTAAATACAAATAAATAATAAATCAGAGAAATAAATGTATTTGTGTAGAAGAGCAATAATGAGTACCTAATTCAATAAAAAAATAAAGTGACAAATTAAAATAAAAATAAAATAATAACAAGGTGTGAATCACTGCGTGACTACACATGCGCAGATTACAAAAAAGTTAATTTCGTGTAATGGAGCGCAATTACTGTCAACCATGTTGGCAGAAGTCTTTCCTCATTATTAGTCTGTGGTGGGCAGAAGTGTCATTTCATCATTGCCACGTAGGTACTTATTTGAGTCGTCATACTTTACTTTTCAAAATACTTAAACCATATGCCACGCATTAGAATACTATTTAATATATAATAATTAATTATATATACGCAAAACAGAAAATTGTTACTCCTACTAACATATTCACAGGTTTAAACGGTAAACCGTGCTTTGGCAGGAACCTACTACAATTTAACATAATTGTACAAATAATAAGTAATTTAAGCAGTATTAGACAATATTTTTTCAAAGAGTCATCTCTTAGATGAAGAGCTTTAAACTTACCCCACTCCACAAAGAACAAGATTGTTTCTTCTAACTATCCCCCATAATACCATCGTTATTTACTACTTTCACAAACCACTACGCAACTGATTTTATAGAGGCAAGGGGTCGAAATGGGACCCTATCCAGTGATAGGCTTAAATCGTTTTTTTTATTAAAGTTCAGCTTCGTGATAGGTGCGTCGTTCCTATAACAAGGTCGCCCCCTAGGAAATAAGTGAAGGCGACGCGTCTCCACGGAGTTACCCGTGATGGTTGGTTAGATCTTCCAGCGAGTTTACACTCTCTTTTATTATTTTCATAACACGTTCCACGGAAATAGTATCCGGTGTCTCCCGGTGTCTCCTATTCTATTTACGCTGCATCGTTAAGTGTCAGCGAGAGGAATCCGACAAGTTATGATAATGGGCGTCTTATACAGGTGAATCGAATGAGAGAGCTTTTGAAAATTCTTGGATAGTTTGCGAGAGAAAGGAGTACATGAAACACGGTAATAACTTGTTTTTGATTTAGTTGTTTGACAACTAAATCAAAAACAATTCTAAATAAGCATTAATGTTTTTTTTTGGATATGACTTGATTTGAGTAATGATGTCTATTAGCCAGCAGTGGGACAGTTTATAGCCTTATTAATAACTGTTGTGGTTAACTTACTAATTTTTCAATATCTACAAGAATAGCTCTAAACTCTTTAACAAAGATGAAGTGACAAAGAATTGCGTGTTTCGAATCAAAACGATTTTTTTCTTATTATATAACATATTTAAACACTTTTTTCTGATTGACACTTTTAATTTAAGATGGAACTTTCAAATATTTTAGTTATTTTTGTTGTGTCGTATTGGAAAGACATCTCAATTCGTTTCTTGTACTTAATTAAAAGTTGACAATCTTATCACATTTTCTGAATAAAATTCAACCGCAAATGCAGATCAAAAGCAAAAAAACTCTTAGCGTTAAGTAGAACTCGTAATTTTCTCGCGCTCTCGCATCCTTGAAGCATTTCCCGAACAAATTCATTCATAACGCGAAAGCTACCACAACTCACTCACAAAGAATTTGAGGTTATTTTTCTCATTTCAAATTCTACGGTAGACGAGTGGAATCGTAAAAAGCGGATTATACTCCGTGAGTCCGTGCGAAAGAGCAGAGTCGGCAATATGGGTGCTTTATTTACTTCTCGCCGCTAAGCTGCATATAATGAAAACGCACTGTCGCGGGCGTCATCTGTTGGCGCAAAAAATACGTGGATATGTGGAATGACTTGTTTTGATACTTACTAGTTATTATTGACACGATTGAAATAGTGCGCTTTAGCACGGTTTCTCGCCTTAAATTTCGTAGTATTAGGTTTTATTATTAGCCTGTTCATTCGGAAAACGATATTTTCTCAATTTGCCTGTGTCTGGGTGTAATGGGGAACACCCCTGGCTTAATTCACCGGTCTGGTACCTCGTAACAGAAGGATATTTATCGTTACTTCGAGACCATGGCCAGTGGTGTGTTTTCTGGTGCATTTCTATTTAATATCATTTATTATGTAGAGCTTAGGAGAATAACATATAACTATGTCGCGGTGGACTTTCTTCCGTCCACCTCTGCATAGGTGTCCTCTCCAGAGGTGCGCATAAGGTAATAGCTACGGTGTTCGTGGATGGTCACGCGTAAAGTCTATGGAATTTTGCAGAAATCAAGTGCCATGACGTTTTAATCATTAGGACCTACAAAGCCTCTTCTATGCGGCGAGGTATGTATGAAGATGTCCTCACGTTGCTGAAAAAAGATAAAACCACTTGTAATATTTCTTCGAGAATGAATTTACTTACATTTGTACACCGGAGAGAGCAAAACGTAGGCGAAAATTTTCAGATTATTTGGCGATGTAAATGTTTTTTTAAATTTCCATTTCAATTTCTTAAAAACAATCGAGTTGGTTAGAAAAATACTTCTAAAAAAATGTAAGCTTTTAAATTTGCTAAACCAAATCCTCTAGAATGCCCCTTTTCAAAAACATTACCTTGTTTTTCTTTTAAATTTTGCCTTAGTTATTTAGTAATATTTTTAAACCATCGGTGCTATGATATCTGAATATCAAATCTGTTTATCTTCATTCATCTGAAGTACTTTTGTTTCGGTTTTGATCCACTATAATGTTGTTGGGTAAATTTCTATTTTTCATACAAATTGATCCCTATTTATGTTTGCTTTTAAAATGCAAAAAAAAACAGATAGAAATTCGCTCTCTCTCTTAAAAATCTCTTAAAAATAAGATTGTTTGAAATCTTTGTTTTCATGTTTCCAAGTTTCAACATTACACAAAATTCCTGAATGGATAATAACTATAAATGTTGTTTTGAAATATTTACCAATTTAGATTCATTAAACAGCACTTAACTTGCTATTCAAACCCAGCACTAAACTCGCCATTCAAATGAGAGCATTGAATAGTGTGTACTATAATATATTTTACAATGTCAATATGAAAAAGCGGACGGCGGGCGGTCAGCCTCCCGCTTTTTAATACGTGGCAATGCCGGATGGTTGGAGTGGTGCCGTTGCCGAGGCGGGATTTTGTGCTATAACCTTAAATCTAGGCAGACAGAGTCGTTGGCAACAGCTAGTAACTATATAAAACTAGTTACTTGCATTTCAGTTCAAAATCTTTATTGGGTGTCACATAGAGGAAAGTTGTCAATTTATGTAAAGTAAGTACATGTGACGCCCTGTTGTGAGGGCGTTGCAACGATTCTTATGAATATAAAAAACAATTAAATAACAAGGGTTCTTCACATTTTCAATCTTAACATTTTCAAACATTTAAAAAAAATATGGCAATTGCACAAAAAAATATGACATTTCCCACAGTTATGCTGTTTAAAGACCTAAAAAATAATAATATATGTAAAATTGTTCTTTTTATTTCTAATACGGGTACCTAGTTAAATTTTTTTTCCTTAGACCCCATTCATCGTATAAACGTTGCTCGAGAATTAAATTATGTATTTTGTATGTAAATTGAATGCTTAACAAATTTAATTATTCCTATGCCCGCGCATTATTTTATAAATGTAGCAAGTACAAATAACAAATATTTAATTTTTAATGGACACGCCAGGCTTTTGTTAAACTGCTAACACATGATTTGTAATTTTGCGATATCAATATAGGTTATGTTTTATGTTAGCTGTGTACATGCAATTAGCATGCAAGTTTGTTTAGTATTCAATGCACGCCATTGTAATAGCGTAACAAACTAGTGCAAAGCTAGGTCTTTGTGAAATATTAATCAACATGTTTTAATTATTAAAACGACCTCAATGGCTGTGTAGAATAGAGATAATATGTAATGATTTGTAATAATCTGTAAATTTAATGTATTTTTTCTATTTGTTATGTTTGTTTTTAATGTTGGACATCGCTCAATTTGTGTATATTATGTTTAACTCTATTTGCTTGTGGTGTTTGTTGTTTATAATTGCTTGATTCTGTGATTGTTTGGATATTGACATTGGGATTTATTATTATTGTATTCAGTTGTTTTTTTTTCTTAATGTTGTTTTAATTAGAATTGAGAATTATTATTGAAAATTAAAAAAGCATGACGACACTATTTGCATATCGACAGATCGATAAAACATGTGTTGAAAATTTTAAATTTTTGGATCTATTTAAAATTGTACTATGTTTTCAGCAAATAAATAAATATTCTAATCTAATATTCTAAGATGATCTATTAACATACATACCTAATTAAAATCGCAGCCTGATTTGTACCATAACATGTTCGTCCTTATTACTGAATCAAAAAATGACGTTAATAGCAAAGTAGGTATCTATCAGAATAAGTAAGATAAAAGTATCAAGACTTATTCGCGGAGCAACAAACTACAAAGTGGCGCAGTTGCTTATCCGTACACGTCGCAACTCTTGACACTTGTCGTGTACGACGCCGACTCGACTGTTACGTCTTCCCCTGAAGTCTTATAAGACTCATATGTTGTTTATACAAACATCCTCTTTTCCGCTACTAATTGGCTGACTAAATGTACTCAATTTGAAGAAACTATTCCTTCGTTTATTGTTTATTTTGAAATTTAATTAGGTAGGGCTGGGGCCTTATCTATTTTGTGGTTTTGAAGATGTTTTTTTCGATGTAAATTCAGTTTTTTTAAACATTACTTTCAACAAATTCTAAAGCCATCATATTTACTGTGACTCTAGCCAATAAGATTATGTTGATGTGATCAAAAATGATAGCAAACAATGAAAATGTATTTCTAGTAATTCTTAAATAATGTTCCTTAGTGGCGGTTAAATATTCACTGACCCATCACGTTAGCAGACAAACAACTGTCAAAGAAGGACGGCGAACTTCCATGTAATTTCAGACCTCTACTTACGGGCCACGTACATAAAAGAAATCGGTAGATGTTTTTAGAACTACGCTAGACTAACAAAAAAGTTAATTGTTTTAACTCTCTTAAAGCTGGGGTTAAAAAGATATTAAAGCTATAAGGCGAAGGTAGTGAGGTTATATTTTAAATCGCTGGTTTTTAATCATTTTTTAATTATTAAAATGATACTGATGCTTACACATCAGTCAGAATGGATACATGTTCCACTACAATGCAACGTACAATATCCGCATTTTGTCCGACTAGGCACGGTTCCATGCAAAGTGTTCCGTTCGGGAGAATTGCGCGGATGACCGTCGTGGGAAGGCGGACTCCGCGCCCTCCCAGACGGCCCACGTCTTTGCGACGGGTCCCGTCGCGGGTGTACGAACGGGCTTGTTCAGTCAACAGCGCTACATGATACGTGCAATGAGAGCCCTCGATGGGCCTCATCCACCACATCCTCATCCCATGCAAAGGCGCACTGCGAGTTTGTTAGTACGGCCGCGTGCTTCTTCTACTACGCGTATAGCTCGTGCCGCATCGGTGCGCGGCACGAGCGATCTGTCACCCGTTGCCCTTATCACATCATCACAAAACTATAGAACAAGACAAAGGCCTTCAAGGTGAGGATGGCCAGCCCAGTGATTCGTTTGAATGACTGGGCCTGTCAACCTCATATCTGGACCTCACGACCGCTTTCCATCAGGTGGAGTGAGGTCATCTTGACGAGCAATATAAAAAAAAAGAACAAAAGAAGTACATTTCTGGTGTACTTATATTAAGTTCGTTAAGCTCAGTATGAGGCTTATTTAAGTTTTACTGCTATGTAAGCTTTGAAATGAAAATCATATAACTTATTTATGTACATTTATTTAAATAATTTACAAGTGGTCCAAGAATGCAGCAGGAGCTCCAAAATGATCCTGATGACAGGCGTACCCCATGTACCATAAAATGGGCATTATGTGCGAGCAACACCCAACTGTATGATTTCCAGCAGCACAATAACAATAATATCCTAAAATGGCTTCACTCCCTTGTACTACTTAAAGTCTACTAAGTAGGACCCTTCTGTGTATAGACTCAGGTACATGAAGTTTTTCGCGATCATCACACTCTGGAAACAAGCAACGGCCAGCAGAGGCAGCTGCTCTTCTTGTTGTTGTAAGAGCTATTTGAGTGTTTGCTTTATTATTTGCTTGCTGGGTTTCAATTTGATTATGTTTTAACAGGTGGTGCAGGTAATTCTGGAGGGATTCTACTTTCTCTTACAGTTTGAATATTTGATGAAAACGAAAAAAAACTGTTACAAACAATAAAATAATAAAAATTAAACGTAACGTAATGTGAGAGATTCGTTTGACATTGACAATATTGACATTGATGACAACAATGGGCAAAAGGCAAAGAAGTATATTACCACACAGCCTCTTTGTCAGTTTGTTTTTTCACTTTGCACTTGAATATATTCAAAATACAATTATGTGGCTTTAAAATTTTCATTATAGTGTATTTATTTAATTAAAATAGGTCAAGACAGTTAAAATATAACTTACCATAACACAAATTGAAAATAAAATTAATTCCATGATTGAAAACTTCTGCGTAGATTGGAATACTCTCACAGGAAATAAAACCGTTTAGTTTTTGCACTTTTTGTTGCACTACAGAAAAGTTTTGTTTCATTGAAATCGGGAATAATTTATCTTTGACCTGCCTTCTTTAAAAATCCTGATTATATGGAAATAAATTCAACAAATTTAACTCTATTTATTTAACATGTTTCCGTTTGGTAACGTTTTTGTAAAATATGGAGGCGAATTTCGCCGCCCTTCTTTGAATAGCCTGACCGATACCGATAAAAACTAATTCTACACGAGCGACACTTCTGTTGTTGCATTTCTTCATAGGCGGCGGTGTCATGTAAATGCTATTAAAATATTTTATGGATGGAAAAGTCTAAAACAAAAGGTGAACGCACTCGCAATCGCAGCGTTGGCCATCTCAACTACTTGAATAACCCACAACACAATCGCACTACAATTTTATATGCGCCCATAAATCGGTTCTCATTCCAGCAAAGAGCCAGCCAACTATACGCGGCCTCATATCGCCCTATAAAAATGTTTTATGTTAGTGGCTAATAAATGACATCAGCAAATTCAGTAAGACAATATGAGAGGTTCTATGCATCCGTTTCCTCCTTTTATTCCCTCCCCTCGCAATCATTGTTTCGGATAAGAACGGGGGCGCCAAGTTGTCGCTTGGCAGACGCTCCCGCTAATAATATTCTATTGTTTTTGTTAGGCCTTGCCACTGTTTGCATCGTGAATAAAGTGCTAATTGGATTCTACGTTTGTTTGGTAATAAAATTATTAGTATCTGAAAACAAGAGCACTCTTGTACGGGACTTTGGTTTGGCACCCGCTACTGCACTTTTTAACAACAGATGTTGAAACTGTTGATACTACATATGTGTGTTATGTGATTAGGTAGCACAACGGATAGATGTCCTGCCTAGCACTGAAGATTGTGGGTTTGATCCTTATTACTCACCAATGATCATTTTGGGTTTGATTTAATTCTGGATAAAAGTTTATTTTACTAGTAAAGTTTGTATTTAGAATTATTTAAGTCTGTTGATCAGTCCCCAACTTTACTGTCATTGTGGTCAGAATTAGTTAAATTTTCCACACTATTTGACTTCAGTGATAAGATGAAATCAGATTGTCTTGATTGAATGTTGTTACTAACATGAAGTCGGCTTGCAGCTTGTCAGTCCAAGATTTCGCTGAATACAAACCCACCCTTGCGTCAAAACCCATTTTTGTCGCCTTCCATTTGCAATCTCTATTGTTCGCGCCACCCGTACTCTCGAGATTGGTCCACTCTTTCACTCCTAAAGTTATTGTTCTAAGGTCACACGTCATTATTCAACGTCATATATCTTAGAGAGCACTTACAGAGAATAGGGTGGACTTAAGTGTATTCCATTAACCATCAATCCTCGTGAACAATTCAAATATC
Source organism: Udea olivalis (assembly GCA_947369235.1). NCBI lineage: Eukaryota > Metazoa > Arthropoda > Insecta > Lepidoptera > Crambidae > Udea > Udea olivalis. The sequence goes on along the minus strand of OX376341.1, from coordinate 8,518,570 downwards.
ATATATGTCGTTGAATCGTTGCGCGCAAACGGTTTCCATAATAACTTAAAAGACTTAGTCGATTTTTGCACTATAAATCCAGTTCACATTGCTTTATTCTGACATTAGACTACGTCTTTTTTGAAAACCATTCTAGAAATCAGACTGCATAATATTCAAGTAATATTTATGTTTTAACTACTAAATACAAATCACGCAACTTAATATTTCAGTGACGATAATTTCTGTTTGTCATGTCTATGTGTGTTGGTTGGTACCATTGAAAATATAATTGTGTCAGTTTCCAATACCCTCTATGTTATATTTTGAGATGAGAGTTATTTGGTGTAATATTATAATGTATCTTTATGAATGACAGTAACAATTATTTGTCATGCCTTATTCTTCTTTTCAGAATTACTTTTTTTTTACTTTTTTAACATTATAACAAATTAGCCAACTATTTGAAGGGTTGACGACACATTCCATAAGTAACGTTTTCATTAGACACAACTCAGGACTTAGCAACGCCTTCCTTACATAGCCATGGGTAATAAGAATTCGTCGCACACGCCGAAAAATCTTCAAGAAAGAAAATATCCAGGATTCCGTCCCCAATGTTTGCCGTTGGTGGTTAAGCTGCATCTAATGAAATCCCCTGTCAGGATATCCTTGCACCCAATTCTACCGCGACTGAGCGGTTTTGATACAACAAGCGTAAATAAAGGTAGGTAAAAATGAATTGTATTTTTAAGAATAAATAAAGTGATTCGAGATTTTTTTTGTGTTTTTTTAAATATTGTAAGCGTTAAACTTGTTCTATTGAATGATATTGTGTCTAGGTAACTATTTTATTAGGCATTTTAAAAACTTAACCTATTTTACATTTCACTATCGTAATACTAATTAGTTTATTCCATGGATCAAGGAACATGAAAATGTAAGGTCAGTAGGAATTGCAGCAGGAGTTGCAATCAGTGTTTTCTTTGGTATCCCTTCCTTTGACCAAATTATTTTTCGCGAAATTTCACTTCCCGAAAAACTTATCGCCTAAGTTTCATTTCCCGGTTCATTTGTTCAAATTATCATTTCGCAAAATTTCACTTTGTGAAGTTTTATTAAGACTGTTGACTGCTGTTTTAAAAAAGTTGTTTTGAGAAATGTTTTTTTGCCAAATGAAAATTTGCGTATAATAGTTTGCGATGTGATATTTTGGGAAAAGTTTTTTGCTTATACATGAGATGATAGATTCATAGCAAATTTTCTAATAGATAACTTGCTATGAATCTACACAATGATAGAAACTAGAAAAATTGGACCTGATCCTAGGGGGTCCTGATCAGTTCGATTTTTTCTAGTTTCTGTCTTTGTGTAAAAAGATAGTGATCTTTTAGTGCACTAGTTTTTGCTTAAAATAAAAAAATCACTTGCCATGAATCTGTTTCCCTATAAGTGTGTTTCTTTCATTTAACATTTTTGAACGTGTGCTATGATCTTTATGAAAATACTTAAAGGCTTGTTTGACGATCGACGACACTTCTTTTTATTTATGATCTTAAATTTTTAATGGACATAACAAGTACTCACTCACTTAGCACGAAATAGTTTAACATTAATAAAAATAAGGTAATGCAAAGTATGTAATTCTCGATCTCAAAATAGTCGATATTATTCAGATTTTGTTAGATTCAATAAAATTTCAAGACCTTTATAAGCGTTATTTGAGTAACAACTCATTGTAGGGGGTGTTGTCGAACTCAGGACGGTCCAACCTGCGACGTGAAGCTGCTGCCCATCAAGAACTACTTACGTACAGTACGACATTTTAAGAGGACACAGGACAGGCGAGAGAATTGAAAACTAGGTAATTTTAAAATCTATTTGCTGTCTTTTGCTAACCTCACATCTACAACTCGGACCGAAATTACCCGTAAAAGTACACAAAATCGATGTTTCGTTGTAAGCTGATTCCTTTTCGAAAAGAGGAACGATTTATGTACTTTTTTCAATAAAAATTATAGAATAACGTTAGCCGCATTTTTATTTTATCCTTTTTTTAAAAAAATCTAGTCAAACTAGTTTTCTTGATGTTTTAACACAGCGAAAAATATGGATCACACCCGCCAAGGTGTCAACGGAGTGGTGAGGAAGTTTGTGGGCGCGTGAAATTCAATGCTGCCAACTTAACGATTGTGACAACTAGAAGTGCACAGTTTTAAAAATCGGGTTATATAGCGCCACCACACCACCGCTGCCGGTCTTTATGTGGTGTATGATGCATAGCAAGGAACCCTAACGTCACAAACTACCGCCCGGAACGCTACCGGTACAGCCTCAGTATAGGCTCTGCGTTGGTTGATCGGATCGGCCGTCAGAGTATTGTCTGTTGATCTACGTTAAGGTCAGCTACGAGCTTCAGATACTATGTCTGAACTTTTTAAGTCCCTTTCCCCGTCCTTTTATTTATTTACTTTTCTCCAATGTTATCCAAATAAATAACAGACTTGTATAATTCAATCAGCGCGTCTCCTACTTTTGTGCGGCCGTCGGCTCCTTAAGAAATCTCCGAAAGTAGCCAACTGTACATATCTTTGAATAAAACCCTCTTAAATTGAACAATGGGACGGTTCAGCCTAGTGGACATCTAACGCTTGACCAATTTCCTTTTGTGCGAATGCCTACGATTGGGGAATATCAAACGGGATTCTCAAACTGAGTGCTGATTGGGTCTCTTTTCTCGTAAAACCATTGATTTCAAGCAATTCAGTGAACAATAAATTTTGGTTATCATCGCCAAATAATAATATTAGTGTTAGTATTAATTGATAATTGCTAGACATCAATACTTTCTGGTAGTTTTACTGCGACATAATACAGTCCAGAAATGAACAAACGCGCTTTAAAAAACAAAAAGATCCATAAAATTCTAAATCATTTACTTATACATAAATTGTTGTTTAGTCTAATGTTACTGTTTTTCTTCCTATTTTGTGCAATAAAGTATATTTATATATCTAAATTAAAAACTAACATTGAGTAAAATCGAGCAATTTATTGATTTATTAATAATAGCTGTCCGTGACTGTAATTCCCTCTAAACTATAGCCTTAATTTAAAAAAAATAGATTTAGCCACTCTCTGATAATGTAGCTTTATTTTGGTTAAAGAATTTTTAAAATCGGTCCAGTAGTTTCGAAGCCAATTCCATACAAACAAATCTTTCCTCTCCATAATATTAGTACAGATAATTGTTTGTAGTAGTTAAATTATGGAAGAGACTAGCAATTACAACAATATCAAAATAATAGTCATCTTTACTCCAAGACAAAATTGAGAAATAATCAAAACAGTACACGTATCCCTTCGTAACAAAAATAACAAAGAAAAGCAGTCTACCGCGCAGTGGGAGCGTAGTATGCCAGTCACGTGACACACCTTATAGACTTGTATCGAGCGTTACTGTTTACGGTGCTATAAAATACTAGCTATGATCTTTAAACATTGTTGGTGAAGTAAACTTCGTCCAATGTTACAAAGTTGCGCGCCATTTATTTAAATGGTCGATTTCCACTTTACTAGTAAGTACAGTGATGAGAAACTCGTACTTATTTAAATCTTTTGCAGTTACAACTATGAAATTTGGTTCAGCACTGGAAATCTTACGCAAAATATGACATATGAATAAGATGAAATAAGTTTCCTTTCTATTTTTTTTGGTTGGAGCCAGGCTTAAAGTAGATGCCATGGACATGCATGATAAACAATGCAGCGAACCCTTTGCATGTAACGGACATTTGTATTTATGTCTAAAAAGATAGTCATTTATTATTAATAGAAATCCTTATTTGGTGAGTAATCACTGTTTTAAATTATTTTAGGGAGATTATAATACTAACGCACAGTACAAACATTTGTGTGCATGAACATGTCTGTTTGTACTGGTCTGGGTGTCTCCTATGTATAATAAGTATGTATTTACAAAAGAAAATGTATTTAAGTATGTTTATCCGTTGTCTAGTATCTCATAACACAAGCTTTAATTAGCTTACTTTGGGGCTAGATGGCGCTGTGTGGAATAATGTCCAGGGATATTTATATTTATTTATATTTATAATAATAGAAAACAAAGTAGAATGCTAAAATGATTAAAGTAATAGGTTATACATTACTGTTAAAAATCTTTGAAAGCTCAATGTGTGTAAAATATGTAATCCAATGCTTATAAATGTCACAGACATCATGATAAGTTACCGACAACTGATTTAATATAAGAGTTTTTAATTAGGCTTAACGAATTATAAACACACATTATAAATCTACCGATAACAGTTTGAAGATGGCTTCAAACTGTTATCGGTTGATAACATAGCAGCCATTTGAAGATGGCTTCGACTTTACCATTTTAACTCGTAACATCCTGGTTGCGTACCTCACTGTTGTTTCAATGTTTGTTTCAGTGTAACGATTCGAACCTATGTATGCGAAAACGTCAACACAGGTTATTTGAATTTCACGAAGTCGCATTATTGAAACGTGCTTTGGCTGAGTGAAGGCGTTTTTCGTAATGTTTTACTTGTAAAAGCCCTTCCATCGCTTTGAGTACGTGACAGAGGCGTGTTAAGCAATTTGGCACCAGTCTACTCTGTTTCATGCGTGAGCAGACATTTTGGAATTTCTATATTGTGCTGAGTGTGGGGTTTCTAAATGTTATGACTTTCGTAGGATACGTGGTCTATTTCGAGGTAGTAATTAGGTCTATTGCTAAATGTTTTTTTTTATATTGCCCGTCAAGATGACCTCACTCCACCTGATGGAAAGCGGTCGTAAGGTCAAGATATGAGGCTGACAAGCCCAGTCATACAAACAAATCACTGGGCTGGCCATCCTCACCTTATAGGCCTGCAGAAATGCCTTTTCATGCCCCGCTTGAAGAACCCGGGACTTTATGAGAAAGGAAACACATGTGCTGAAAGGACGTTCCGCGTCTGGATGGTACGACAAAGAAGCGAGTCACCGAACCTTTTAGTTCGGGCCAACAAATGCTGAATTCTGTATCGATGACGCCTTAGTCGAGCACGCGTGGTACGGGAGTAGAAAGGTGAGGGTGGAATAAGCTGCAATAACTCGTCAGAGCATTCCCCATTGTAGAAGCGATAGAGAACACTTAGCCTAGCAATGTCTCTACGCAATTGGAGAGGATCAAGGGTCAAAGTTGCCTCTGGGTTTCCAATAATACGGATAGCACGCCGCTGCAACCTGTCAAGAGCTTCGAGTAGGTCTTGGCGGAACCGTCCCAGAGATGAGAGCAGTATTCCACACACGAGCGAACTTGTGTCTTATACAAAAGACAGAGCTGCCCAGGCGTGAAGAATCGTCTTACTTTGTTCAGGATTCCGAGTTTACGGGATGCAGTTCTAATGACGCTCTCAATGTAGACCCGCTGGTTTAGGTTGCTACGAACATCCATGCCAAGGGTGCTTAGGCTATCCTTTATCGGTAGCGGGGTGCTCTGAAGAGTGGGATGAGAAAGGAACGCCGACGCCTTTGCTGTGAATGCACACACCTGCGTTTTCTTGGCATTGAACTCGACAAGATTGCATGCACCCCATTATGAAATGCGCTCCAACACTCACACTCCGTCAAGCTCAACAACAAGACTTCGCCTCTTATCCTCGGTGTCAGTCTGCTTTGCCCCAGGGCGCTCGAAATAACGCGCGTGATCATCCGCATAGCAATGAATATTACCAAGAGATAACATGTCATTGATATGCAGGAGAAAAAAAGTCGGTGACAAGACGGAGCCCTGCGGAACTCAAAAAGTCAATAGTCAAAGTTCTTTATTTGCAGTAAATGTGGTAACAAGTGGTCTTATTTCAACACTCTGGCATTAATCTAGTGAAATCGTGATTTTCGACCATCGCAAAGGACACGAATTCTACGTCATTCCAGAAATCCGGCGAACCAGTCGCATAGGCGAGGTGGCAGACCATATGCCGGAAGCTTGGAAAGAAGCGAACGATGCCATACACGTTCGAAAGCTTTGACAATGTCACGAAAGCTGTGACGGCCAAAGATTCCCCATGCTTGTCCATAGCCTGCACATTTTTTCAGCACCACAGCTGGAATTTCATCAGGGCCACTGGTTTTCCTGACATCGAGTGACTGCAGTTCGGCACGAACATGACACTGCCTGATACGAATATCAGGCATTGTGGAGCCGCCATGTAGAATTTCAGGCGGCACAGCACCGCAGTCATCGGTGCAAGAGTTTGCGGCAAAGAGGTTAGCCAGTAAACGGCATTCTCTTGCGGCTGATGAGCCAACGATCCATCAGGAAATTTCAGTGGGGGCAGCGAAGGCACGCAGAAGTTAGATTGCACGTGTTTAGGCGGTCGCCAGTTAAGTAGGAGCGGCTCTCCGGTTATGGAAAACATCGATAAAAAACCAAATCTACCCGGATAACGGCGGAAGGCTTACCACCTACCTGGTTGGTTTCTAATACCATTGGTGAAAAGCTTCTTAGTGTTCCGTTCACCATGACGGCAACAGTCACTTGCTTCTGACTACCCTGTTTGGGTTAAAGTCGTGATGGTATGTCAAGTAATGACCCTATCTATAAACAAATAAATATAAATATTTGCCAGACAACACACTACTTTCAAGGTCTCCAAGTGAGAATAAAGGATTAGGCTATAGGCGTTTCCCAGCCCACCCAGACCAAAGCCAATTAAAAAAAAAGTTTCTTGAATTGACCCGACACTACACATTACTGATTAGATCAATCAAGTGGACTGTGCTAAGACAAGCAGAGAGCTAAATAATTTTGCTATTATATTCAATCTAAGCAACGAACAATGAATGTAAAGTGTGCAAATATTATATTGAAACTCAAATAGTCGCCCATCTCATCTTTCATAACTTCCTGGTCATAGTACAGAGGCGTTCACATCAACCTTTACATAGAAGCATCTTATGCTGCTGACATATTAAGACCCATTTTGCAATGGTTTTGTAAAGGTTGATGTGAACGCCTTTGTAATGCAGTATCTAAAATGGTGATGACCTACAACATCACCATTTTAGATACTACATTTGAACTTTGAGCAAGGGAAAGACTTCCGTCTTATAGCTTTCTCTCTAGTACCAACTCACCAAACACATACACACATCAAAAGTGTCTAGGGATCAACATATATTTTTGCAATAAATTTTCGCCTGATTGATATTAATTAAAATTTTCTTTAAGGATTCATCAAATAAAGTGTTTTCGTTTGTCTACAGTAACGATAAACCAAGTCACCTTTGCATTAATAAAGAAATTTGCCATTTTCCTAATAAAGGGATTTTTGACATTTGAACCACTAACATTAAAGTTCGAAAAAAAGACTGAAATAACAGTTTTCTTTAAAATTTTATTGGGTAACTTAAACAATTAATAATCCGTGTTTCTACCGCGAACACTAACAACACAAGAACATCGGTTTGGCATACTCAAAATGAGTTCATCCAAATCACGCTGTGGAATGGCCGCCCATGTTCGTTGCAACAACAAAAAAAGGTCTTCTTGCGACTGGATACCCTCCATATTCGGCAGAGCTCTTCTCTGTAGCATATCCCATGCATGCTCAATCGGGTTTAAGTCTGGCGACTGAGCAGGCCAGGGCAGGACATTGATGTTAGCTGCGGCGAGAGTCTGTCTTACAACTCTTGCGGTGTGCGGTCGTGCATTATCATGCATTAACTGAAATAAGGAACCGATTTGCACTTGTAGAGGAACGATGACGTCTGATACAATCGTCTCAGCATAAATTTGAGCGTTGAGGTTGCCTCTGATCCAAATCAACTCAGTTCTTCCGCCGATCCAAATACCCGCCCATACCATGATGGTTCCACCACTATAGGGATGGACTTCCTGGCAGGATTTTAATCGCTGTTGGCGTCCAGGGGTTCTCCAGTGTCGTATACGTCTTGTATCCGGTCTCATACCAAAACGAGACTCATCAGAAAAGCACACGAAACGCCATTGTTCTTCTGCCCAATTTCTGTGTTCAAGAGCCCATTGATATCGAATCCTACGATTGTGCATTGCTATAGGTGGTACCCTTAGCGGTCTTCGGGAATGAAGGTTCACTTCATGCAAACGGTTTCTGACTGTTTGGTCGCTAATTAAGTTCCCTGAAGAGTGATGAAGCCTCACGGCTAACATCATGGCGGTTATTGTTGGAGCTCTTCGAGTTGTGATTTGAATGTATCGGTCTTGTCTCCGTGTGGTGCAGCGATACCGTCCTCCATGGCGCTCAGCCACGGTACCAGTGCTTCGGTAACGTGTCCAAAGTCGACTGATAACACTCTGACTTGTATTCAGAGCTAAAGCCACAGTACGTTGCCGGGAACCAGCTTCTATCATTCCCACGGCTCTGAGCATTTCTTCCCTGCTTAAATGACGTCGCCGCTCCATAATAACGTTGGTTTTAATCAGTAGTAGGGAAACAGTAGCACTAATAATGTCTTCAATGCGTTGTATGTTTTTATAGGGAAAATATTGACAGCTGATTTTCAACTTTTACTCGAATTCGATTGACAGTTCCTGTTTCAAATTATGAAATGCACCAAAAAGGATCCATATAAATTTATAAAATCATAAATTTATTACAAAGCCACATCTCAATCTCAAGAAATCCGCATAAAAATGCTTGATCCCTAGACACTTTTGATGTGTGTAGTTACGGAACTCATTGAGGAGCTGATTGTTTGGTCAGTTTGAGGACCTTATTACATCTTGGAGACTCAACCAAAAGTGTTCCCATAGACCCTGTCCAGAACTACGCGCTGAGAACTAAGTATATAGTTTGTTTATTATGCAATTTAAGCAGCGGTGTAACCAATATCAAAATTATATTTTATTCATATGCCAAAAAATCAATACAACAATCTTTTAACACAAAAAACTTAGGTACAGCAACATTTGTCCATTGAATGAAAATCAAATTAGTCTACACATTACCTAAAACTCGTAACTTGTCAGGACTTCGATTAATGAAGGGAATTACTTTCAACAAGACTACGTTCAAAGTTTTGGTCGCAATCACATGAGATGTCACGGGCGTTTTTCTTTTATTCCAATTATCGTCAAAAAAATGTCATCCAGTTGTAGCTTGAAAATCATTCCTTTCTTCCACAATCGTAATCATCAGGCGTAATCCCTTTTTGCATTTGCGAACGTTTACGTGGTTCTGTAATTATGCTGCGAATCGGGTCCCGTAAATAAACCAGGATGAGCGTGGCTTGTATAAATCATTCGTCGCGCGGATCCCGCTTAATTCGCGGATAGAAGAACAAATCCCGCGAAAACAAATACAGGGAGATGGAAGTCCTGAAGAAAATTTATAAATAAGCATGTTTAAGTAATTTTTGTGTTTCAGCTAATTGTTTGTTTTATTTTAAATTAATAAACTGGAAGTCAACAGTCGATAAATTTAATAATCAAAGTAAGACCATGGTGTTCAATTAATAGAGGATTAGTTGGATGGTATAATGTATCTGGATCCAAATACCCATAAACCACTACTTAGTTGACTCCATCTGATTTTGGTGACATCATCATTACAATGAATGATTATGGGCTAAACGACAACGCTTCACAAAGCCAAATATTTTCAAAAAACCCATAACATAATTTGTTTAACAGATTTTGTAATAAAATTCAATACCACTGTTTTTTGGTCAGAGAAAATTATTACAAACATCATCATTGACTTGACTAATGTGAATGAAAGTTAAAATCGCGTTAAAAATAAAATAATTTCGAGCGCCGAAAATAAGTAGCTTCCGCAGCGAAAATATTTTCCGTTAGAACAACAACAAATTACCGAATGTTCAACGTAATTCGTTGTACGTTAATTATGTTTCCCAAGGAGTAAACAAAATTATTATTTGATAAAAAATATATTTTGTAAGCAGTATGCTTACCAACTTCCTTTACGTACCTACTGTAGAATCTCTCTTTTGTTAGCTTAGCCAACGTTTCATTTTAACTCGTTCTACCTCTGAACTATAACCTCTTGGAGCATAGCAGTCATACTCAGTACGTCTACCACGAGTTGCCACTTTAAATTTACGTTATCGTTCGCATAAAAATATGTTTTGGAATGACTCATCACATGACATGACAATGTCAAATCCCAATATATTTTTTTACGCGAACGATAATGTAAACTTAAAGTGGCAACTCGTGGTAGACGTACAGAAATGCGTCAGTACGTCTTCCACGAGTTTCCACTTTAAATTTACATTATCGTTCGCGTAAAAATATTGTATTGGGATGACACATCACATGACATGACAATGTCAAATTCATACATTTTTTTACGCGAACGATAATGTAAACTTAAAGTGGCAACTCGTGGTAGACGAACTGAACATCAACCGAAGCTACATACAAGTTTATAAGACGTTAACGTTTTATATATTATGGTTTTAAGATTGCTATAAGGGCCAATCCTCCTATTCGAATAAGTGTGTGGCAGTAAACTAGCGGTACACCATCAAAAAAGCATGCTTCGCTGAATAGGTCTAGATTCTAGTAGGAGCAGTCAACGGGTTTTCGATCGTCAACGATAAATCTTCAACCTCAAGAACAATTTGCCATGGACCAAAAGATTAGGATATCATGATTGAGATCATAGCAGAACAAGCAACTGTTTCTATCTTTGGTCAGTAGTTAACTATTAGTATGTTTTTAGGGGCAAAAACTGACATCCATTAAGTAGAAAAGTTTTAGCATGGCCAGGATTTTCCCATTTGGCATTGGGGCACGTCTCAGGGCCCAGGGCCCTATGACCGGAGGGCCCCTTTCTCAGTTCAATAGAATATTTATCACTTAAGTCAAAACGGCCTAGTTATCATAATATGCCCAAGGCCCCAAATAGGTTATAAATAGTCCTGAGCCTGGCGCACATATTTTGATTCAAACCCAACATAGGGGTACCAACGAAGGACCTGTTAACCTAACATGAGTTTACCTTAAGTAAACTACGATAGTTAACGACACAGTAACTTGTATGCCATTTTCGGCTACATTGCTAGTCTTCAGAGTAGCAGTAACTACCGAAACTCCATACAAAACGTCACTACACAGACGCTAGCTACTGTCATCAGTGTAATCTCATACTGAGTAGAGTACTGTTAAAGGTTCCATAAATTCAGTGAATGCAGCCGCATACGACGAGTCATTTTGGAATTTTTTAGCAAGGCCTAATTTTGTCTAATGTCAGTGAATGTTCCGTTGGACTGGTTGGCTACACAAATTATTTAAGCCGCGTGGATACTCGTACAGATAGTCCGCTTAGAACAAACCGCCATTTTGATCACAGACACAGTGAGTTTACAGGCGATACCGGTGAGAATCGGTGTTGCGGCCAATCGCACTGTCGAGTGTTTTTTGTTTTTTTTTGGTGCAATTTTACACATGATAATATTTTGTTTTTGGTGGGTTCTGTTCTGTCAAATCGTGCTTAAAGTATCTACCTACTTTAAAAAAAAATCAAAGTAATTATAGTAGCAACCCTAGGCGGTCAGGCAAGTTTAGGTAACTAAACTGAAAAAAGGCGAAAGCGGTCTTTCTGTAAACTGTATTTGTTGTGTTGGCTATCACAATAATACCATGTCTAAACTGACACATTCCATTGTTTCAATAAAAAGTTTCGCTTGAAGTCAGAGCACGATATGAACGCGTAAATACTGTTAGATGATTCGTATCATCACAAACGGTCATCCACAAAATATTTTTTGCAAACATGAACAATAGAGACGCAAAACCCGAATGTTTCAGTTTATGTTTTCGGTGAAAAGATAAAAAATGTTAGCCCGTTTGCCGCCCAGGCGGTACCGGAGGCCATTGTTGCCGGCCGACCATTCATGTCGACGGGGTAAACGGGAAGCTTGAAAACATTCAAATTAGTCCATTGTGATTTGTTTTTCTTACCGCTTTTAGAATAAAAAAAGAAGTTCAATGTCATGGAAAACGCTTGCCAATTGTTTAGTGAGCTGATGAAGGAAAATAAATGATCAGTTTTGAGGACTTAAGTAAGTGCATACAAAATAGTTCAAATAATTAACCTTCTCCTTTAATTAATAACAAATTCTTTCACTCACGTTGGGTATATCCCGCTTATCGTAAATAAAAAAAAAATCGAAGCCTGTTCAAACATATTATTGACTAGCTTTCCGCCGGCGGCTTCGCCCGCGCGTGCTTCATTTCTGTTACATTTATACATCAAATTTTTTATCGCCTATGTGTCATTCTGATGTATAAGCTGTTTAAAGGTCCCTAACTTGGAGCATTTTCCTGTAATGAACGTTACAGAGTCGAGCATTACATCTGTAAGGGAGGAGAACCGATAATTACAGTACGCAAACTGTAGTGTTACAAATTCGAGCATTACGTTGTTGAGAGAAAAGCACCGAGCATTAAAGTGCGCAACTTGATGATACAATGTGTATTATTTTGATAAACATGCCTGAAGTTTTGTAAGGCAGTATTGTGATGTAATGCTCAAAATCGAATCTGAAACGTTAGATTACAAGAAAATACTCCAGGTGAGGGACCACCTTTACTGTAAAGTTTTATCTAAATCCATTCAGTTGTTTTCGCGTGAAAGAGAAATGAACATACAATCTTGCGCATTTATAATATTAGAGAGAAGAAAGATTGATTTTTGATCTATTTATAAGTTAATTAAATTATAAATAATGATAAATTGTAATGTAAATCAACGATAACGATACTTAGCACAGGCAGAAAAGTAATATATTTTGTTATTGCGTAGGACTAAGAGATACTTAGGTTACTGTAAAAGATCCCAGTGCTACCATCATTATAAAATCACAACATTTCCCTTTCAATTTTACTCCACAGCGTTTCCGTTCACACAAAGGTCACTAAAACCTCTCAAAGTAACATCGAGTATCTCCTAGTGCCACTTTCGGTAGAATAAATAAATAAACAAGTCCTGCCTATTTTCTGTATCGGAAGAATTTCTGCAGTTTGCAATTCATAGCGTCCCGAGAGTGCATTAGCTCGAGTCGGGGCGGGCGTGTAATCGTATTTGCATTATAAATTTGCACCAACACATAATGGTCTTTGCGACCGCGCGCAAACAAGCAATGCGCAAAATGCTTCTGTCGAAATTGGAGGGTTATTATACTAGTAAATGACTTAAAATTCAAAAGTTGCCAGCCAAAACTGTTCTACTAACGTACGAGTAACATAAGATAACAACATACCACCACGACTTTATCCCAAACGGGGTAGTCAGAGCAAGTGATTGTTGCCGCCACGGTGACCGGAACACTTACTCGTAGAAGCACTCTATTCACCAATGGTAATAATTAGAGGCTAATGTGGTGGGTGTTGAGCCATACGCCGTTGATGATGATTTTTTAACGATGCATTCCATCACCGGGGAGTTAGTAGGACAATAAACAATGAACAAAGATGGTTCTTGGCCAGATTTGAACTCGGGACCACACGATCCACGACCTGAGTTGGAGTGCTTAACCTGCTATATGAAATGCCTACTAGATTTCTGCCAGTGGTCTCGTCCGCGTGGACTATTTCTAAAATAAAATAAAATATAGCCTAAAAAAATGCGTGTATCGTCAAAATTAAGTGTGTGTTATTTGATGACAATGTAGGGGTTTATTTTAGTGAATAAATTTTAAAAATGGTCCAGTTTTTTTGAGTTTATTCGTTACAAACATTTAAAAATACATATCTTTTGTAATTTAAATATTATAGATTGCTTCTGCTTGTGACTTGTATGTATTACTTATGCGTATAACGCCCGAATCCACAAAAGTCAATCAAAGCTGAGCAGTCCTTACATGTATAGCTGTCCCTTTCATTTCTATTGACATGTGACAGGGCAGCATCAATTTGAGGTGTGCTCAACTTTTGATTACCGTTTGTGGATAAGTAGGTAAGCCTAGTGTCCACTAGACAACAATTGAAGCGAAACACGTAACGCTCAGCAAAACCCTCAACGCTGCACAACAACGCGTGACATTGCCAGCTGACGCGCAGACACACAACGTTCCGAAAAAGTTCCTGTTCAACAACGTTGAGCAACAATGTTACGCTACATGTCACGCGCCAAATGTTGCTCAATGAATACGAGGCTTTAAGCTTACTTTTAGACCATCTTACAGTTGACAAGTATTTATTTTATTGCAGATATAAGCTTCATTTAAATCCATCTTTTAGTTGGCGAATTTTTGCTATGCACGATTGCAAATTGAAATTGGTGATATTCAATTGAAATCAAATAAAAAAATATGTAACTAGTAAAATTATTCCTATCAAAGTCATTTAACATATTAAGCCGACATCAGAGAAAATCTTTTTTTGATCCTCTAGAAGGAATCATTCAGGTTATCAAACAACATGCTTGTGAAGAGCATTGCTATCAAAGGCCATTCATGAAAGGCAAAATAATTTGAATCTATGCTGAAATTAGTTCATAAAACATGAAATTATAAAAAAAGACTAACTGCTGTAAATATCTTGGTGAACGTAAAGCCATCACACCATTAGCAAAAGCATTTCTGTCAAACACTGTGCAAATTACAAGTCACAGCCGATGTAGAAAGAGTATAAAACTCCCTTTGTGCCCCTAAGTGGGACATTTTAAGTGACTGCCGCTTTAAGAACAATTGTCTCCATGCAAAGAGGTCTCAGTTTGGATGGAAATAGGCTATCGAGCGAGCGATGCATTTGCGAGGGCATTATGTGCATCGACTCACAGTGGACTACTTTTTTTTTTAGGATTTGAAATCAATCTGGCTTTTGGTTTCGCATATCTTCAGCCGTACCGTAAAAGTTACAAAGCTAAACTTTAGTGTCCATGTACCTCGTATTAACAGATATGAAAGAGTTAGGTAGTACGATTAAAAATGTTCAGTGGGATTTGCAGACAGCACTATCGCCGCAGGTACTTTAGTATTATCATAACAGAGTTCGATAACAGAGTTCGGAAATTTGCTAAATTTTTCAGCACCTAACTATTTACTATATATTTAATTATTTCTTTTGTTGTTCTAAGCGTACCTCATCGTCATCATACTAGAAGGATATCATGCATGATGGCTTTGTATTTTTAATAAAAAAATTGTGAATCTAAGTCTCAAGATTCAAAAAAGCAAAAAAAAATATAACCCAACAATATTTTTTTTTAATATTGCCCGTCAAGGTGACCTCACTCCACCTGATGGAAAGCGGTCGTGAGGTCCAGATATGAGGTTGACAAGCCCAGTCATCCAAACGAATCACTGGGCTGGCCATCCTCACCTTATAGGCCTGCAGAAATGCCTTTTCACGCCCCGCTTGAAGAACCCGGGACTATACGAGGATGGAAACACATGTGCTGGAAGAGCGTTCCACGTCTGGATGGTACGACAAAGAAACGAGTCACCGAACCTTTTAGTTCGGGCCAACAAATGTTGAATTGTGTGTGGGTGACGCCGTAGTCCAGCACGCGTGGTACGGGAGTGGAAAGGAGAGGGTGGGATAAGCTGGAATAACTCGTCAGAGCATTCTCCATTGTAGAAGCGATAAAGAACACTTAGCCTGGCAATGTCTCTACGCAATTGGAGAGGATCAAGGGTCAAAGTTGCCTCTGGGTTTCCAATAATATGGATAGCACGCCACTGCAACCTGTCAAGAGCTTCGAGTAGGTACTTAGCGGAACCGTCCAAGAGATGAGAGCATTATTCCACACACGAGCGAACTTGTGTCTTATACAAGAGACAGAGCTGCTCAGGCGTGAAGAATCGTCTCACTCTGTTCAGGACTCCGAGTTTACGGGATGCAGTTCTAATGACGCTCTCAATGTAGTCCCGCTGGTTTAGGTTGCTACGAACATCCATGCCAAGGATGTTTAGGCTATCCTTAATCGGTAGCGGGGTGCTCTGAAGAGTGGGATGAGAAAGGAACGCCGACGCCTTTGCTGTGAATGCACACACCTGCGTTTTCTTGGCATTGAACTCGACAAGATTGCATGCACCCCATACTGAAATGCGGTTCAACACTCCGTCAAGCTCAACAACAAGACTTCGCCTCTTCTCCTGGATGTCAGTCTGCTTTGCCCTAGGGCTCCCGAAATAACGCGCGTGGACCGTGCTATCATCCGCATAGCAATGAATATTACCAAGTGATAACATGTCATTGATATGCAGAAGAAACAACGTCGGCGACAAGACGGAGCCCTGCGGTACTCCGGCATTAATCTGGAGAAAGCGTGATTTTCAACCATCACAAAGGACACGAATTCTACGTCCCTCCAGAAATCCGGCAACCCAGTCGCATAGGCGAGGTGGCAGACCATATGCCGGAAGTTTGGAAAGAAGCAAACGATGCCATACACGGTCGAAAGCTTTGGCAATGTCAAGGCTGACGGTCAGATATTCCCCATGCTTGTCCATAGCCTCCCCCCAGATGTGTGTTATGTACGCTAGAAGATCATTCGTAGACCGTTTTGGTCGGAAGTCGTGCTGACGGTCGTGAATGAGAGAGTGATCCTCTAGGTAGCGGATGAGCAGCGTGTTTATGATCCGCTCAAACACTTTAGCTAAAAGTGAGGTTACGGCTATTGGACGGTAATTGGCAGGGTCAGACCGGCCCCCTTTTTTGGGAACTGGTTGAACGTTGTGTTTCTGTAATTCCTAATTGCAGAAGTAGTAAACCATAAAAAGTAAGTTACTAGAAATAAAAAATAATAAACACGTAATCAATAATTCATTTAAAACATGATAACAATAGGTAGTTAACATTACTTGAATTGAAATAATATTTACTAGTTTTTAGTAAACATTACTTTTATTTTAACTACAATTGGTTTTTGGGTTAAACAAAAAGTATGTTACATCATAGTTTTTACTCGTTTTTAGTTAATAAATACAATATGCAAAACTCACTTTTATCCGTCAGTGTTGTTTACTTGATCTGGGAATGACTAATATTTTAGTTACTGTTAGTAAAATTTACTCATAGCTGATGATTTTTTTCTCCGTGTGTGCGAGTGGGATTATATCAAGTGTTGGCAATTTTATTACAGGTTATCATTAATGAGGGACATTCTCTCTTTAAATCGTCTCTATAAGTATACCATATACCTCCCCAAATTATAAAAAAAGCATTAAGGTCTGAAATCAACTCTATATCATAATGTCTGACCATGAAACAGATCTTCTCATGAGGAAGTACTTTACAAACAAACCGCGGTAAGCAAACAAACCACGACCGTTTTACAAGTCAAATTAATTCAAAGCGACACACCATACCTTCCCGTACCATCACCAGGTATTTTATCAGTACGTCTTTACACAAAGATAAATTCAAATAGATATCACAAGGCACTCCGTTCTTTAAAAACTAAATGCCACTATTTTGAACTTATTAAGACGTCTCGATAGCGTTTAGTGATGGAAATCCCCTTTCTCAACAGATATTAATTTATTTCATCAAAAGGGGGGTTTTACTTAATTGTTATAGAGTGCCATAGAACTGTTGAGCGTAGACTAAATGAAACAGCTTGAAAAGAGGTGAACTGTACTCATTTTTTAACACGTGTCAACTATTTTAATTTATAACATAACATACTATCTCGGCTTTATCCCAAACGGGGTAGTCAGAAGCAAGCGACTGTTGCCGTCATGACGAACGGAATACTCAGAAGCCCACTTTTCACCAATGGTATTAGAACCCAACGTGGTAGGTGGTGAGCCTTCCGCCTTTATCCGGGTTGATTTGGTGTTTTATCGATGTATTTCATCACTGAAGAACTAATCGGTGCCACAGTAGGCCATACAAATCACATTCAAGATCTTAATAAATCTTAAACTGCTTTCAGATAAATACCTATAAAACGATGGATGTTGGTATCAATTTATTTGTGACAAATTACACTAAGACCATCTGACCCCTAACAATCAGAGCTTGTACTATGGGTGTTAGAGACTGATCAACATACTTAAATATCTCTGCATACATACATATAACACCCAGACACGCAACAAACACAAAATATGTTCGTCACACAAATGATTGTATTTATAAACCGTAACCTGATTTCACAGCTACATGACGTATTATGTGACTGAAAAGTTGTAATTTGCTTTTGGTCAAATTAAATTAATTGGAAAAACAAAATCTAACTTCACAACTATATGCACCTATACTACCTATTAAGTAAGTGTTGCCAAAAGTATAAGTAGGTATATGCTTAGTAGGTAACCTCAAATATGACTGTAACAGTAACTGTAAATGATGTGTTTTATGAAAATAAATATTTTTAATTTTGATTTTTTATATTTATGTCTGTGGTCTTCCCCTTGACGTGTGCCATCCGACGGACATCAAATAAAGTTGTTTTACTTACTTATCTGAATGTAGGGGTCGTAAGAAGGGTGCATTAATGATTCTCCGTCTACTGGCCCACGGCAAACACTTACGCACTCCTTAGGTGTTTTTCTTACTTTTTTGCGGGCCCCTAACAACTTTTGGCCTAATGTGTTTGGTATTGAAAGCCTGCTTTGTAGCCTCTATTGAGGTTTTTTTTATATTTGATGGATATGTCATGTAGGGCTAATGCAAATTCTAATGCAATATTCAATGTTTATTTAGATTGCAGAGTGTTATTGCTTTGGATATTTTTTAGTTGTGATTGTGATCCAAACAGTAAAAAACATTAGGTTCGGCAATTGTACTTGTCTTTTTGTGCCACGAAGAATAAATAAAGAAAATGTAAGCTTGCTCACACGTTAAGTTGTCAAAAGTTCCCACTTTCTGTAACTGTATTAATGTATTTGTATGGAATTTATGTACAGCGACCGAAGCGAATTAAAATATAACTCAAAATGACATCCAAGTTGATTTAGTTAATTAACGTAGTATATGTGACCTAAATTCTTGGTATATGTACTGTTTTGCTGGGGTTCATTCTTTTTATGTCAGTCAAGCTATTAACATTGATTGAAAAACATAATCACTAAAATACACCAATAAAAAAGTATGGCTAAGTTCATCATTAAATGTTATACCGGATCTAACAGACGAAATAACAAATGAGCATCAGTCAAGAAACTAAACTCAAAAATAGATATCTATATCTTCTGTAATCCTGAAACAATGACTATTCGAAAGTCTTCTGTTTAATTAAAACTTCTTACATAATGAAACTGTAGGTAAACCACGCCATGCCATCCGCATAGCTCCGCCCGGCTCGGTGGCACGGAGGTTGTGGTCAGGGAACGCCCGCGGCCATTTTGCAAGTGGTTGTTACCCTGTTATCCTCATAATTGTGGATTCTGATTAATATCGCTAGGCGTAAGACACATTCACGAACAAAACAAGGCTTTTGGCGATTAAGATTTTGTAGGCAAGAAACTTTTGCTTGCTAGAAAAATGGACGACTGCATTTCTCACGACTTGATTGGTAGTAGCAGTTGATTTGCATTTCACTAGAAGATACGAGGTTCAATACTTAGGTTAAACGGGTGTTCCAGAATTTTGGAAAGACTGCAATAAGTATGTTTGAATTTGGATGGGTATTTCATTAATTAGGTACAATTGTTTCTATTTTTCGTTAATCATTATGACAATATGACAATACCTGTTGGTGCAATGGCAGCGATCCTACCAGAGGTCGTGGGTTCGATCCCCACCCATACAGACATTCATGTGATGAACATTTCTGTTTGTTGTGGGTCTGGGTGTTGATATCTAAATAAGTATGTATTTAGAAATACTAAAGTATGTTTATCAGTCTTTAACACCCATAGGACAAGCTCTTCTTGGTTTGGGGTCAGATGATCTTGGTGTAATTTGTCCCGGAAATTTACCTATGTTTAGGATATTTATTTAACTTTATGAATTGTGAATATCAAATTTCACCTGATCTCTCGACTGCTTTTTACTACAACAACAACAAATACAGCCTTATACGTCCCACTGCTGGGCACAGGCCTCACCTCAACTATGAGGTGGTACGAGCCATACTCCAACACGCGGGCTCAGTGCGGATTGTTGGAGAGGTGATTGTAAGGCCAGTGATAAACCTCACCGTCAGATGTTATTATTAAGCCGCCTGTTAGGCCTCTGACTAGGCTTTACGACTGATATCTTGCGACGTCAGCCGGGACCAACTGTTTAACGTGCCTTCCGAAGCACGGAGATGCCCGAAAAACACATCACTTAATTTCGGTTGGGATGGTCACCCATCCATAACCCGACCTGACTGGCGTTGCTTAGCATGGGATCGTTGCCGATCCGCTGCCGTCACTTAGCCACGGGCACCTCGCTTTTTACTACTGAAGATATAATTATTGGTTGAATTGTTTGTTTTAGTAAGACAGCTCTTGTTTGCTAACGCCCCGAATTCGTTGTTCATCAACGTCACACTCAAATCACTTTTCAACAGAGCCCAAAATCGGCCGCCAGATGGTGCTGCAAAATCCACGGTAATCCCGAATTTATTATCTGTTTGCAACCATTCGCTGTTCCAATGCAATCCTACGAATTCGTCGAAATGAATGTGCGAATTCGCACCGATACCGACAATTCAGAATTGGACCCCAGTGGAATATCTATTGGTAACGTGTAGCGCAATCTCGCTGAAATGTAAACGATGTGGTTAGTTTAAAAATTGTTTGGCAACTTTATTGTTGGTGTAATGCAGCACTGTTTTCAGATTTCACACGGAAAATTGGTGCGATTCGTTTGAATTGTATATATTTCAACGGCACATAAATGTTGTTTGATAAGTCACGTGTTCTATTCTTGTATTTTAACAGTGAAATTCAGATTGTGGGCTAAACAATTCTACGTTTATGCTATATGTCGGTGTTGACCCTGCCAGATGAAACATTAGTCGTGGATACGCCAGACAGTAGGTATTTGTAGCAGTCACTGACACCCATAAAACAAGCCCTGCTTAGTAAAGGGGCCGTTATTCATAAAGCGTGATCCCTTGTTTCACGGACAGAATTTTCATAGAATTTCGGTTCAGAGAAAATGTTTCATAGAATATTCGGTTCAATTATTTTCATTTGGAATATTATTATTTCAACGACTATTTACTTCACAGAAACAAACTTCAAAGAAATTTAATTTATTTAATAACAGACATTAGTTAAAAAGCCTCTGTTGGTTAGGTTAGGTTAGAACTGTGACCACTTCATTTGAAATTCTATGATATGAATATTCTAAGAAATGAATTTTATTTGTAATAAAAATCTATGATTTAAATTTCTTTGAATTAACTATTCTGCGTATTGATTATTCGACGAAATGATAATATGAGGAACAAATTTATGTGAAACGAAATTCTATGAATCGGTTTTCTATAAAACAGTGTACAACCTTCATAAAGAGATCAGTAAATATTAAAAGACTTCTTATATTATAAATACGAGTAAACTATAAACACATATTGCTGAACCCAGACACTGATGTGACGTAGCATGATCAGTAGAGTAATTGGATTGTTTTATTATGCCCACCTAAATCTTGCCAGTATTATACCTCGGAGAAATATCTACATATTATCCTAATATTTAACTACGTCTAAAAAATGTATTCCGATGATGTATTACAAACTAATTTAGAACTCTAAAGTTACAGCACTTTCCATAGCAAAAATAAGAAAAGCTAACTTTTTAACTCAGAGCTAAGCTACATTAATCATACTTGTGTGTCAAAGTTTTACAAAAACCACAGTGCAAAGGTTACGCTAGCGTTGAAAATAATTTAGCTGAGTTTCCAGCTATGTACACTGCCGATCAAAATTCAAGATTCAGTTTGTTTAAAGAGAAGGAAAGAGATACTACAAAGAGAAAGAAGCAGATAATATCTGCATCTGAAACAGATGAAAGTTGCAGGCCTTCGTTACCTTTTTTGAATAAATAAAAATTAGTTAAAATTGTAGCGCTATCGTTATTAATTCTAATACTAACATTACATAAAGGCACTACCTCACTGGTTAAATATTTTGCTAGTAATGGAATAGTTAATGTTCGACAATTACATCAATTAACGATGAGAAGATACAAAAGGTTCACTTACAATTAAATGAGATACATTAATATTTTTACAATTAATGTCAATTCTTATTATTAATATTATCTACTTAAAGCTTATTCTCTAAATAAATTTAATGGGAATGGTAAATTGATGAACTGGACGTAGATTTACTTTCAAGTAATAGTATAATTTATATTTTAAGTAATATATTGTAGACTATTGTACATATTAGTATAAAATATGGTTGAATGGTTTTGTATGCCTCTGGAAAATTACACAATTTCACAATTTACAACTTACGGGCATCTTTCTTAAGTCTATCTTTGTAAGTATGTATTCTATCACATTCTATAATTAATGTTGCTGGGTGGGGCCTTATTGTTGCTTTAGTAAAACTGACTCTTTATTTGCTCTTGAGTGTATACGTATGCTACTATGTTAGTCGACGAGTTGAAGTTTGAAGTTTTTAAACTCGTGAAGAAAAAGCGATGATAGTTGAAAAGTACTTCGTACGCGCTGAATGTCTTTGGAAGAAAAAAACGGTTTGTTATTGAAGTTACTTGTTCTTTTGCTTTGGAACTTGGTGCATTTTCTTTCAGTTGTACATTTTATGAGACAGGAAGAAATGGACTATGCTCTACAAACTTGTCTGGCGGGTTAATTATTCATTATTGAACTTTCAGGTTCTATTTCTATTTATGGTACCTATTGAATTAAGGATTCAAATATCCAATTCTGATTGAATATTTAATTAGTAAGGCATATTATTTAAAAATTTAGACTCATGAGCTACATGAAAAAAACACACTTTCTTTATAACACTTTCTTTTTAATTCCCTTCTCATTCACACTCCAACACAGTTCTTTACTGTACAATCCATCCGATTGTGGAATTCTTTACCCCTCTCTATTATACATTCTTGAAGACATGAGTCAAAATGCACTATATCTCTAAGTGATTAAGACTCGTTTTCCTATCATTTTCTTATTTTCAAGCGAACTTGGTGTTGTACTTTCTATATCTAACCGCTATTGGTTCTGTTGCACCTATGTGTATTTCGTTTTTGTATACAAATATTATTATATTGCAGACTGCTGTTACTTGGATTTAAATGAGAATCTCCTGAATAAGCTTGAGCGACTTCAGAACTTCTGCATTCCCATCATTTTTGGTCTACGAAATTATTACCATGTCTCCGAGTACAGAGCTCAGCTTAACTGGCTCCCTATACGTCTTCGTCGCAATTTACATGTCCTATCTCTTCTCTACACCATCTTGTTTAACTCATTGTCCCCGCCCTACCTCAAAGAGCGGTTTGAGTTTCTGCAACCGACCCGAGATCATGGTATGATGCGATCAGATAGAAAACATCATCTTAAATTTCCTCCTCATTCCTCTCACACCTATACAAACTCGTTTACTGTGCAATCCATACGTTTATGGAACTCCTTACCTTTGTCCATCAGACAGTTACAGTCCCTTCCTGTCTTTAAAACTAGAGTGAAAGCACATTTTCTTACTCTTACGTAAATTATCTCTTGGTCTTCTTGTATCTTTCTATTTTAGTTTTATCCTGTGTCTACTTTGGTTATTTCGTTGTTATGATAACAATGTCCTGTCCTGTATTATATGTATATATTATATGGTTATATAATATTTTGTATTTATTATATATAAAATTATGTAACATATTTATAGGTTTTTCAATCCTTTTTATATCTCTGCACTTGCTGACCCTTTCTGTTATCTTTCCTCTACCTGTAGTAGGTTGTCTGGAAGAGATTGATTTTAGCAAAAAGACCGCCTAAATTGTACATCAATTATAATCCTTGTTTCTTTTCCCTCTGTTTTTGTGCAATAAAGAGTATCTTATCTTATCTTATTATATGTATTTTCAATATGTCTATATTATGACTATCATATTATATAATTAGGTTTATTTTATTCATTCTATTAAAGTTTCATATTTCTAGTTTCTGAATACGAGATTTAAATGTTCACATCGGTTTTGTTTCATTTCAAGTGTTAACTTTTGTCTTTCTTGCCTTTCGTTTTTTTGTTTGTGTGTTAATAAACGTTTTGATTTCTCACACAAGTATTTATAAACAAGAAAAATTTCATCTAAGGGATTAATTCACGAAAATGAATATAAATTTCGTCCCGCATTTATAATATAGTTTTAATGACCGACATCCGAGCGACACAGATGTGGCGGCAAAGCCGCGGTAAGTCCGGGCTTAGTTTGTGTTGCTCGCTCGTAATCGCGACGGTTTTGCACTTGAATTATCGTCCGTTTCAATGTGCTGCTGTAACGTTGCTACTGTGTTTTTACTTTTAATCTTTTTATTTACTATTAATACAAATATATTTATACTCCAGACATCTGAGGTAACAATTTGCGGGTCTCGATATAGTTAAAAAAATATCGGATAACGGTAAAATGTATAATCCGGCATTGTATAGAACGCGTGAAACGTTAAGGCAATGTATGAAATATTATTCATTTATACTTTGCCTAGGTAGTGTATACAATTCCGGATGCGCAGCCGGCAATGTATATAAAAGGGTTCACTAAAAATAAAGTTCACAGTCAGAATCGTCCTTTGGCATACATCTTGGGTAGTAATGATATGAATCGATTCGCATGTTTTCATCATCAAAATATATTTGGTTATTATATGAAAGTATCAAATGGCAAAAAAAGTAAAGCAAGTTCGTTTTTGGTTCATTTCAACCTGACATGCTCGTCGCTTCACCCCTCGCAACCGAATAAATGTAGGCCTTACGGTACGAAACACTCTCTGTTTAAAAAGGTTTTCTGTATGTGTAAATGAACTAAACTAATTACCAACCAATGCATTTTGACAAAAGTTATTCATGCTTTGCGTGGCTTGAGTTCGAGTTCTGTCGTAAGACCGCTGGGTATTCTAAACAATACCTAGGGATTGTATACATTGCATAGGTAAAGTATGTAATGGATAATCGAATTCGTATATAATAGTTCATAAGTTACCGGCAATATGTTTATTCCAGCATTGTATACAGGTTTATGTCGACCTAACATGCTCATCGCTTCGCTCCTCGCGACCTAATAAACCCACGTCTTGCAGAGCATACATTTCCGGGTTTAAAAGGTTTTCTGAAAATCAAATTGAACAAAAAGAATAACCAAGCCATGCATTGTGCTAAAAGTTATTTATATTTAACGTACATGATGCACAAACTTCATCAAACCCTATTAAAATTCACTTTATCTTCAATCTTAACCCTGACCGGATTACTAACGTTCCAACAGTCTACACAACAGGCAATAATCCCACACCTGAACCGGGAAGGGTTAAATCAGAAGACATAAGCCTCTGCCCACAAATCCTCGAGAACCTTTAAACTTGAATCTTAGGGGAATAGTATTACAGAAACAATTGAATAGACCCTTTTGAATGATGAGAGCAGAATTAGTTACTACACCAACCAAGTAACTCATAATTACTTAGTTTGTGTATTCTGTAGCAGTATAAAAGAGGTTTTTGGTAAGAAGTAAGAGGTAATTTTATGATTTTGTAATTTTAATGTCTATGGTTTTATCAGATTCCAAATTGAAAATATATGCGTGATTCACAATTACAAAAAATAATAATAATAAATATCAATATTTATAACCGTCATCATTAGTATTTTAATTTAAATCAATAATAAACGATCAAATGGTTTGACAATCTTCTCGTGTTTGTCAAATTGTTTGGTAGTCTACGGGTTTGTTTTACGTGTTTGTCTGAAGCCATGTATAAAGGCCACTGCGCACATGACGGGTTTTATATGCACGAGACGGTACGGAAGGTTCTTTTCATACGAAGTGCCACATTCCCGTCTCGTCCGCGACTCCGCGACATAAAGAACTTTTTTTTTATGAAACTAAATTTCCAAATCTTCCCGTCCGTCCCGTCCATATAAAAACCCATCACTTTACAAACTATTTGATTGTTAACGGGGCTTAACATTTTCGAGAAATCGCCAGTATTACACTATTGTGAACTCGCTAAGGTTTTTTTTATTTTTTATAAAGGGCTTAAGGCGACGCGAGTTTTCTTAACTTTTGCAATCAATTTAAACTTTCTGGCTCCACATCGCACGGTACTGATGGGGTTCTAAAATATGTTGGCGGAAGGTGATCTTATTACATAAACATAAACTGTTTGGTAGTTATCATGCTTGGTCACTTGAAATTAAGATTTTTTTTAGAACACCAACATCCAACTTAAAAATGATATCAGTGCTCAGGAAGTCGTAGTCATCACATAACCATCTTCTTTTGCACCGCGACTACCTCGTGAGTTAATAATCGTCTTAAATTCTGCATAAAACGGTTTTTTCGCATGCCCTTCTGAAGAAAATTTAAAATAACAACAAATCTTTTATAACCAGCTTTGTGAAAGCCCGTCTAGTGGAACACAAATCCCCGCGGCGCGTAAAAATTTTAGTTGCACAAAATCTGTTTACATTTCTTTGAAAAACTAAATATAAAAGAAAAATTGAATTACTATTCAAATACGGCCTGGGATATTTTTTTGTGCGGCAGAACATGAATTCGCTACATAGGCGTGTTGTAAGGAACTTCATATAGCAATAGTTGGTATGCATTTCTTAAGAACGTTAGCTGGGGGTGGATCTAAAACGTTCATTTTTTGTAAGATTTTCGTGATTATCTCATTGAATTGAAATAAAACTCAAATGTTTGCTTAGTACTATTTAAAATCACATTGAATGGTCTAAAATCAGGCCAATTCTTTGCTAAATGTAATAAAAAACTGTTTTTTTTTAATGTATAAGACACTAAAAAAATTACTGTACACAGTTAAAAGTTTATTATTATTATCAAATAAAAGGTGCATTCAATAATAGAGAGATAATTTATATTTAATTTGATTCAGCTAAATAATCACAAAAACCTTAAAAAATGCGACGTTAACGATCTACCCCAAACGCAAAAAGCGAACCCTCTGAAAATATTTTAGGGCCCGTAGAAGCTACATAATTATCTTTTTTTGGCTTATATGCACAGTGTTTACTGCTTAATAACTTATATATTTTCTGGAATTTTATCAATGCAATTGTGAATATTGCAAAAAAATACAGTTAAAGATAGAAAAACTGAATATTTCGGACCTTGATGATCTCGAGCGGGAATCTAACCCGCGTCTTTCACATTCCGGGTGGCTGATCTAAACAACCGAGCTGCCGAAACCAGTTTCCAGTATTTCTATCCTTAGATATGAAAAAAACAAGCATTGTTTATTGCTGAAATAATCAAAGTAATAAACATAATAATAAAATAAAAAAATGCTGCCAAAAACACTTATTTTAAAAAACGTTACAAACAACTTCAGCACCACAAAATTACCAACTGCCACTCACACGATCTTTCTACAAAGAGTTCTATTGAGTAATAAAATCTTTTTAGTTGGAAGAAAGCGAAATTTCAATAAAGAAGTGAAACTAAAGTAATTTACCCCAACATGACTTTCTTTACGATCAACCGAACACGAAATATGAGGGTCGTGTTGACATTATTTATGCGTCCCGATAAAATTTATTGAAGGCAAATTTTTACATACACTCAAATACGTATTTTTATGTTAAGTACAATATTATTGAATTATTTACTGGCTTATTTGAATGCGAAATGGCTTCGAGTTTTTGTATACTTACTTATTACCTTGTATTAAAGTACATGTGAGTGTGAACCCATACGGATTTATTTTTGGTGCAAAGTGATTCTAAAATGAAGTCAATGTGTTGCAATCATTTCATTTCAAACGCAAAATTATTCTCTATATCACGTAACTGATAAGTTAACTGTCCGAGAGACAGTTTTAATCTAAAATATGGAGAGCGTAGATAAATTCGTAAAAAAATGGCGTTTAAATATTTTGAAAAAACTCAAAAAAGCAGCAAGGTGAGATAGAACTGTCACAATAGTACATTTAGATATAAGTGCGGTAAGTTGAAAATTACAGTCGAGGCGATATTGCTAGCCCGAGCCGTAAGCGAGGCTTTAATTATCAAAGCGCACGTATGTCATACGACGTTTTATAACATATTTGCGAGGAAATTAATAAAACTCGGACTTTATTTAACGAATAAATCTTTAATCACTTGTAAAAGCAGTTACATTTTTTTTTTACTTGTTCACAAATTAACGATGCGCGCGCATCAGCGCTTTTTTTTAAGGCAAAGGCATAAAAAACAGCCAGCATTACTAATAAAGTAAATTAATATTTTTGTCTTTTTGTTACAGACAAATGGTTGTAATTTATTTTTAAAACTAATTAAATTAAAGGATTAATGTTTATTTATTTTAATTTATCTCCCAAAGTTATTGACGTGACAACGTCTTAAATTAGGTTGCGGCTGGGAGTCACTTATGAAAAAGTGTAACGCTCGGTAACGTTACGATGAGTCACCGAACGAGAGAGAGGCCCGCCGAATGCCTTGCGTCTCTCTCCCACTCAACTATGATCGGTCTGCCGCAATTCTTATTTTCATTCAATTCCTTGTTCCTATTGTGCAATTTAATTATATTCATATCAATAAATATTCTACCGAGAAAAAGACGTTGTCACGTAAAATCTTCGCCCGTAAAACCGACTTTACAGGCAACCATTTTTTTTATTCATAAAATTTGACCTCTTTTCTGACAAACACTCTTTGCTAAGATTTCAAAAGTAGATACCGTTCGTTTTAGACGGAGCATCTTGATAAACCGTGCGTTTTACTTAATAAAAAAAAACTCGTGCGTTTTACATCACAATAACGCACAAGTACGTAATGAGATTCAATACGATATTGAAATTGGTGAAATAAAAAACCAAAATATGTTATAAATGTTATTAAAATACCTGCGTCAGAAAATATCCAGCCTAAAAGATGTGTTAGTGCCAGGTCACCGCTGACCGGCTGGATCATATTACGCTACGCTCAGTTTAGGGAATGAACTTGACAAGTTATAAGGATGTATAATAAGGCCTCTGAGTGAGCATTCGATGACAGCCGCAGCGTGTGACGAATGATCAAGGCCAACAGCCAAATGCAAAAAAAGTTATTACAGGTTCATATTGTTGCAGGTTCAGTTTACAGAAAGACCACTCTCGCCTTTTTCCAGTATAATTACCTAAACTTGCCTGACCGCCTGAGGTTGCTACTAAATTCGCTCTCAGATCCCACTTTTTGCCAAGCGTTTAAATTAAAATTAAAGTATAAAAACAGTAACTGTGGGCCTTATACTCGTATATGCAAAGAAACTACTAGGTTGTTAAACATGCTTAGAAATCAATTAGCACCCACCCACAAAATCTAGTCTCAGACAGGCCTTGTTGTTTCAAGTAGCTAAGCTTTAGCACTTTAGAACGAAGTAAGAATCGTATTTCGTATTCGGCGGCGACAACAATTTGTATACATCATATTTGACTCTCAATTGAGAATTTAGGTTGTCCACAAGCTAATACTTTTTTGTGATTTAAAAAAAAATCTTTCTTTCGAATTAAGGTATGAATTCAAAGAAATTGACCCCTAGCTTATTTCCTTGTGTACCCCGTAACACAGGGATTTAATAATCCCTACTTCGAGACCATTACAAGAGGTGTGTTGTCTGGCGCATATTTATTTATTTATATTTATTTATTTATATTTATTTATTTATTCACCGTTTTCAAAACGACGTTTTTAATCTGCCACTACTCTTTTTCTTACCAATTTAAATCAGAATAATAACGCTCAAGTAGAAATTTTAAACGGCGTATGACCACAAAATAAAGAGGTCTATAGGAAATAAGTACCTAAACTGGCCTAACTCCCTAGGGTTGCTACTGCATTCGTTCTGAGTGTTGAAAATATTGTAAAACTTACTATAAGTTTACAAACCTAGGTACACCGAATCGTTTATACGTTAGGGGGCGTGAAATTTATAAATTTCGAAGGCCTTTCAAACATTCTTATATTGACACCTTTTGCTTCATAAAGTGAAGCAAAGGGGTCGTAAGCCACCCGAATTCGGGATTAAATTTAGAATTGAATTCAAACTTGACTGGGAAACTTTGTAAATATTTAAAGTAAATTGGCTAGTGCGTCTATTATTATATACAAGCATAATTATCTTGAATCTCCATATTCGTCCTAATTTAAGAACAACATATTTTTCTTAAGTTTTGGTGATTTGTAAATATATCAGTGCTTTTAGGAGTCCAAAAATAGTGAAAATGTAAAGTTTAAAACGAAGTTATATCGTACAAATGATTGTAGGTAACTTAAAAGTCCTTAATTAGACGCACCGGCTAAATATTTGTGACACCGTCACGCGTAATCAGCTTTGGTTTCTATGTGTTGCTATTCTAAGCTAATCGGTATGTTTAACTACACCTGCTATACTATTATTAAAAAGGAAACAGGCTGCATAGTAATACATTGCTGTGAAAAAAGAAACAATTCCCAGCCTGCATAATTCAGCCGTTTCTCAAAGTAAACGACTAATCGCACGTGTGTAGCCGCCGTAAGTTAAGCACAGTGCACATACTCGCAAAACTTCCAAAGCACTCAACTTCTGAAACTAGGCTATCGGTAGTGCACTGGCTCGATCCAACTAGTTTTCAAAGGAACGCCTAGAACTTCTATAATGAGATGAATAATTAAACAGGCTGGTTCGTAAAGCATGTTGATTTGTCGTGACATCGTCGTTATACTTAAGAGCTGTTTGCTTCTCGCCTGTTGTTTACGAGACAGTTCAGTTAAACAATGCTTTGTTAACGGAAAAGAAATTAACATTTTATAATTGTTGAAAAAGAAACAGATTGGGTTGGGAAATTTACACCAGTCACGCGGCAGCTAGCATTCGGAAAATAATACCGAGCGGGTAAAATAATGTAGACACACAAACTTACACTGAGAATAATGTAAATTGAAATCAAGTGACCGGTAATTTCCTAAAAGATTACAGCATTGATACCTCTTGAGTAGCCAGAATCAAGCAATCTCTCTAAATATTAAAGTTATAGTAAACTTCAAAATGATTTTACCATTAAACTTCATTCTCTTCAACACTACATCATTGGTTTCACTAAAAGTTTCCGGAATTGGCCACTTACTTTGAACTATACTTGAAAAGTTATTGCTACATTTGAAAATATAACTCTTTAGCCGTGGAATACAATTTGTTTTATCTGATTGTCAATTGTTTTCACATTGTGGCGTCATTTTAAAAATTGCTTGATTACAATAAAATGGATTTAACTCGAGAAAATTTTCGTTGGATGATTTTTTACGATTTTAAGTGCAACTTGACAGCTCAGCTGAGCCTCGCTCGGCTTCAATCTACTTTTGGCGAAGAAGCCCCATGCAAGACAACCATTTATAGCTTGTTTGCAGAATTCAAACGCGGTCGTGTCAATCTCCATGATGAAATTCGTGACGGTCGCCCGTGCTCCAAGAACATGGATGATGTGCGCCGTATGATTGAAACAGATAAGCATGTGACCTACCAAGAGATCCGGACATCTTTGGACATAGGCATGAGTCAAATACAGTCAATCCTACATAAACATTTGGGTGTGATAAAGCTGTGTTCTCGATGGATTACACACAATTTGACCGATGCTCAAAAAACGGACCGCATCACTTGGTGCCATGCTATGCTTGCCAGATACAACGAAGGGGCTTCAAATTTGGTGTGGGACATATAATAGGAGACGAAATATCGATTTACAGCTACGATCCCAAAACGAAGCAGCAATCGAGCTTATGGACCAACTACGCGATCAACGGTTTTCATCACCAGAAGAGGCTGTCGAAGAGTATGAAAAACACGTATCTGATGTCACCACGTAGTAGTTGCCTCAAATGTTTTAAAAATTGGTTCAATCGTATGAACCGTCGTTGGTTATCGTCAAACGGCTAAATATCTGTTGCCATCAGTACAGTTTTTTTTTTAATGAGTATGTTAAAATTTACACCTCCGTGACCGAGTGGTTTCAGAACTCGTCCGAAACCCGGTGTTCCCGTGTTCAATTCCCAGGTCGTGCAAAGTATGTTTTCGGGTTTTTCGGAACATAGCCCGGGTTTGTCAAGCATGGTGATTAAGCTAATACCCATCAATTATTGTAGCGATGACTTGATTTCAATGATGGAGGCCTTTGCCCAGCAGTGGGACAGTATTTAGGTTAATTACTTGACTTTTTCATATTAAAAGTGAACTATTATTCCAATCAAAGCGACTGCAAGACTTAAAAACAAGACAAGTCTAAAGCAACTTTTACACTTGTGTAGCATAATGAATTCCAAGAGCATTACCCAAGCTCATTTTCGCGTTTGTTATCGCGAGGATTTGAAAAGATTTTGTCTCGTAGATGTAGCACTCTCCGTACAAATGGTCCCATATTATTACAGTGCTAATGGTCCATTACATAAGCCCGAGTTTAAGGCTTTTGTTTTAAAACACTCTCGCTGTACAGTGTTTAATTACCAGGGATTCTATGCTCCAGCGCAATACATAATTCAGTTTTTTGGCCAAATTAGCGGGGCTTATCCAATTTATTATACTCTGTGAGATTTAAGTAAACTGGAATGACTGTAATACACTGGCCATTATTTACGCCCAAGCCGTGTTTACGGAATGGACATTATATGAGAATTACGAGTATTCTAATAGGAAGATAAATATTTCTTATATAAAAGTAGGTACCTAAGTAAAAAAACACGGTTCTTAGGGGGAACAAAAATACACTTTTTCAAAAACAAATAGGGCTGGTAGATTTTAATTCATTTCGTGGCTGTAGAAATAATTTAAAGAATTATGTCTATGCTACTAAATATTGATTCAAGTACTAAATTCTTATTTGGGGAAGTTTAACTTAGAAAGCTAATTTAGGAAGAGCAAATAGACCTCCATATAGCCGTATGTTTGAGGACTGCGACGTTTTGTACCACATATGGCACTTAAAGCAGCCAATCTCGGTCTCCATGTCATGTCACAGAGCTAAATGAAGCTTTGAATAATCTGACAATGGCGTTGGCCTAAGGCTACCTCGAATGTGATTGAGGTCAGCCATTCAGGTTGAACGTAGAAAGGCAATTAATAAATTTAAAAGAAGGAACAAAAGCAAAAGGGGTTTGAATATTTGTGGCATAGCCAGCCAGCCGCCATTTTGTTTTCGATGTTTCGATGTTTCCGCGCACAATGAGAGTGGTATATTGTATGGGAAGAGGGTACATAAACAAATAAAAAATGTCCAGTGAAATGGTACCCTGAATGGTACATTTTTTGTTTGTTTAAGTCTCTTCTATCTAAATATACCACTTTTATGTGCGCGGTAACCTTGAAAAAAAAATGGCCAGCTTCCATACAAAAACATTCAAAACCCCATTAGGTGAATTATTGTCTCGATTTTTTCGTTACAAAAACCAGACTCTCAAACTCACTCCACCTGATGGAAAGCGGTCGTGTGGTCCAGATGTGAGGTTGACAAGCCCAGTCATTCAAACGAATCACTGGGCTGGCCATCCTCACCTTGAAAGCCTGCAGAAATGCCTTTTCACGCCCCGCTTGAGTAACCCAGGACTATAAGAGGTAGGAAACACATGTGCCGCCCTAGAAGCCCTAGAAGGGCGTTCCACGTCTGGATAGCACGCCAAAGAAACGAGTCACCGAACCTTTTAGTTCGAGCCAACAAATGCTGAATTGTGTGTGGATGACGCCGTAGTCCAGCACGCGAGGTACGGTAGTGGAAAAGTGAGGGTGGAATAAGCTGGAATAACTCGTCAGAGCATTCCCCATTGTAGAAGCGATGGAGAACACTTAGCCTGGCAATGCCTCTACGCAATTGGAGAGGCTCAAGGGTCAAAGTTACCTCTGGATTTCCGATAGTACGGATAGCATGCCACTGCAACCTGTCAAGGGCAGTAGGTACATAGCGGAACCGTCCCAGAGATGAGAGCAGTATTCCCGGACGAGCGAACTTGTGTCTTATACAAAAGACTGAGCTGCCCAGGCGTGAAGAATCGTCTCACTCTGTTTAGGATTCCGAGTTTACGGGATGCAGTTCTAATGACGCTCTCAATGTAGACCCGCTGGTTTAGGTTGCTACGAACATCCATGCCAAAGATGTTTAGGCTATTCTTTATCGGAAGCGGGGTAATAATAAATAATAATAATAAATCTTTATTTACTAGAAACACGGTACAAGAAATGATGGTTAAAGTTAAAATAAAGTAGAATCACATGTTTCGCCAAATATATGGCATGTAAAATATTTTAATTAATAAGCTCTCCAACACTCTAAGTTATCCTTAGGGTGCTCTAAGGAGTGGGATGGGAAAGGAACGGCGACACCTTTGCTGTGAATGCACACACTTGCGTTTTCTTGGCGTTGAACTCGACAAGATTGCATGCACCCCATTCTGAAATGCGGATCGTCTTATAGTAGGTATTTAAAAAAAGTGATTAGGTCAATACTCATTTCTTAATATTTTTGCGGTTCATCCACATTTTTGGCCTTAATATGGTCAGGTATTGCTGAAATAGACTTTCTCAAATTAATAGAAATAAATCAGTTTCGAGTTGCAGGTGCCCCCCTGCAACCACACAAATCTTACGAGGTTGACCAAAGATACTGTTAAAGTATGATGGCTAGTTTTGATGTATAATATACTCGTACTATTCAATTACGCACCACAGTATCCACAAACGCAAATCAAAAGATGAGCACACCTTAAATTAATGCTGCCCTGTCACATTTCAATACATATGAAAGTGACAGCTATACATGTAAGGACTGCTCAGCTTTACACAATATACCTACTCGTTCATTGACTGTGAATTAAGTTGAGTTTGACTGATGCTAACTATATTATATTTCACCAACAAAATAGTTTTTTTTTGGTAACAGTTTTGTCAACAAACCGGTATTCATGACACATAGTTGAGGTGTTGTGTAGAATGACCGTAGAAAACGTAATGATATAAATTATTTATATTCTTTACTTTAGAAGATCTAAGTAGGTACGGATCACACAATTGTAGAGTCAACCGAGGACTACGCGTGGTCCTTGTTCTGTCCGCGCGTGGTATGCAATTTCATGGCAATAAGAGCTCTGCTTATGTTTATGCTCCAGCTGTGGCTGACTGTACAAGTAATGAGTATTCTACGTGCATATTTGTCAACTTCGGGCCCGTCAGACCGCACTAGCCGCCATGGCCGCGTGTTTTAGAGTTACGTGCATCCTAAATTGCACTTTCATAGATGCATTCGCGTGCTTTATTTATTTTGCTAGTTTTTACCGTTTGTACGATGTAGTGCCGGGATTATTTACTTCACTGCACCAGTTTGTTAAAAACCTTTTTTCTTGTGTTTCTTTTTAATGCACCACATAAATACTGCGGTCCAGTTTTTCTGTCTGTATCGAAGAGTATAATTGAATGATTTATGAGTAGATACACTACGATGTCCAGTATAGAATAATATAAGAAAAAAGGGGATGCGGTATCCCTGATAGTAGACAATACGAGGGAGGTGCCCATTCATTCCATGCAGCACTTGCTGACCTTGCTACCCTGCCCCGTGTCATGTATGCAGCTCGCTGTAGGCCTCATTAGGCAGGTGTTTGGTATAACGGTATGTAATAGTGGAGCACTGGGCTGCTGTAATTCAGTTCTATTTAAAGATTCATTCGGACACGAAGGAGAAGAAAAATATTCCCATCTGATTCCTTGACCAGATTTATTTTTGTAGTATTTCTATGATGATTTTCTTAAAGTTTGTTTCAACATGTAAAGTGGCAAATTTTTAAAGAAGTATAGTTTTAAAAAATCAAGCAATATTACCCGGATAAAAGTATTTGGCTTGCCACATAGAGGATGAGGATTAACCGATCTGACGATGAGATCATCGTTCGAATGGGAAAAATATATATTAGAAAATAAAAGAAAATATAATCAATTTATTGCCATAATGCGATGTCTTTATAAAAACCCACCCTCCGTAAAAGTATCCACATGGCAGCGCCGCTGGTATGGACATGTGAAACAAGTGAGCATCGCATTGTGCAACTTTCAATCAATTTAGGTGGAATGTCAAAGTTCAGACGGGCATAACGTATCGGCGTCACGGGCAGCGGACGCGGATGCTACGTAGTGCGGGGGCCGGCGTCTAAGGAATTCCAATTGAGAAGCGAACTTTTCCAAATTCGAATTTAAAAAGTTACGGAGGTCATGAGGTGGCTTGTTTGGCGCGCGGGAAAGGCGCTTTGGCCTATTAAACTTTATTTAGGTTTCTGATACAGCTTTTTGGCCGCGTTATCAAGCTATAAACAAAAATTTTAACCATAAAAACAAACTTCAAATAAAAACTATTCCAATATAAAACACTAAAAAGTAATAAAATAATTGCGTATTCTTCTAAAACTTATACGACAATATAATGAAGTTACAATTATTGTTATTGATGGATTCGGTGTCAGCCAAGGAAACACTACAATATACCTTTTTTTTCCACTACAATATACCTAGCCATATACCTATATTTTACATCTCACGTTTAACGTATGTGGGTATTTACAAACCTACATTGGCCGACACCGACTCCAACAATAACAATAATTTTACCTACATTATATTGTCGTATAAGTTTTAGAATAATACGCAATTATTTTTTTACTTTTAGTGTTTTGTTTGGGAATAGTTTTTTTTCTGAAGTTGTTTTTTTTTTGAAGTTGGTTTTCAGTGAATCGGTTCTTGTTTATTTATACATCGAAAAAGTCTCCTTTATTTGCTCCTAAGAGTTGAAGAGTTCCGTTACTTTTTCATCAGTCCCATAATCAGAACCCAACTAAACTCTCATCAAACTACCCTTGCAGTATATCCTTTCCAATAAAAAAAAAGCATCGCAATCGGTTACCGTGATATTGAGTTATTCGTCCATTTGTCGCGCATTTAGTTTATCTGAATTTATAACTTATATGGATTTCAAATGGATGCCACTGTTAGAACTGGACCAAATTAAAATGGGACCACACGGAGAGCACCAGCTTTCGAATAAAGAAAGAATTATTAAAATCGGTTTACGCAGTCGAAAGTTATGAGGTAACAAACATAAATAAACAGATAGTCGAATTGAGAACCTCCTCCTTTTTTTGAAGTCAGTTAAAAACTCATCATTTTTGATGGAAGCCTTGGTCAAACAGCAATTTATAGGCGATTTTTTAGTTTTCTTCTCAAAGTGCTGTGTTTCATATCTCTCAACTAATTTTTAATATTATAAAAAATAAAGTAGCACGGAAAGTCATTTTTTGACACAAATAACGAAGCTTAGTTAAACAAAAACAACAACAGATCAATCATAAATATCACAAGAGCATTAAATAACCCTTTTAATACTCGTAGATGTCTGGATCTGAAAATAAATGGACAAGTTATTTTAATTAAAGTCAATCCGCCCAAATCAATCCAACTTTACCTAATCTTTTTTCGAATAAAACGGGTTAACTAATCGGTTAACAAATTCGTACACTAGCCGACAAGCACGACATCGAACGCACATTGCACATTCACGCATAGTTTATTCCCTAGCCCTTGGCTTATAAGTTTCTGACGAGGGGGACGTCAGGAACATCGTCGGGACTCTAAGTCAATTCTGTTTATAACAATTCCCCTGATAGATATCGCTCACAATATCAGGAGTTACTATTATTTGGACGAATATTTCGTATAGTCCGTCATGTGTCGGAATAAAGAAATAGCTCAATGGCTCGGCTACGGCACTGATCACAACTTGACTTTAACCCTTGAAATTGAGGGATGTCAGTCATTGTTAAGCAGTCCTACTTACAAGTATCACTAAGTTCCAGTGATAATAGTTACGGTTTGACATCTATGTGAAGGCGTTTGGATTTTGATTGATTTTTGTGTGAGTATTTTGTGTTTTCATTGTTTTTTTACATTATTTATGATTAAATTTTACATTACTATATTATAAAACAGAAATTAAGCTGCCATAAACGGAGAAATAACAATCTTCTACCAAATATAATGTGCTTTCCCAGTTGAACGTTCTTCATCCTCGGAAGTACAAAGTCCTAAAGCACAAACTTGACAAAATGCATATTATATACTAACTAAATTGGTGAATAAACTAAGATGCTTGAGATTTTGTTAGAATATTTCAAATATTTCATGAATAACGAACTAAACTTGGCAAAAAAATTTAGCCATTATAGTATAAAATCAAGTAAAAGCCTCGAATTTAATTACACGTCGCAATCAAATCTTTTATCCAGAAACCGAACCAACTAATTTCAAAACAAAACCGCGATTCTTCAATTTCACAATATTTAGTACAAATACTTGAATCGATTGCCCCCCAGACATGAATAATCACAAAATGGTCGCCAAGTAAATGTTTCGTCTAAGCGGGAATCTAAAGGCATGGCTGCTATAAAATGGTCTAGTTCTCGTAAGGAAATAGATAGATGTTATAAACACTATCACAGTTCCCAAAAATCCACATTCGTAACGGCATATTTTCATGTCGTGAAGATTGGATAGCGAGCATCTTTATGTTTTTTCTAGAAACTACTATCCAGATAAGCAAGAAGGTACAGCTTTTATCACGGTAGTAACTTACACGTTTATGAAGATACTCTGGTATCTTTTCTAAGTATTTGTTTGCTTCAAACTTTTTATAAAAATAAGTTTTTCATGAAAATCTCAGACTAATCTACTTACTACGAGTAAAGCAAAAACTAATCATGTTTAAAAAAATTAAGCTTATTTAAATTAGCTGCTATTTGAAAGCCTAAGACTTAGACCATGTTAGACATTCTAACGACACGTTTTTGCCACTTGATGTTTGTTGCTAATGGAAACGAGCATAAAAATAACATATTTGCAAAGTAAGCACTCTTGTGAAAATTTTGCTGTAAGCACAGCAGTTTTACAGAAATACTACTTTTTGGATTCGATTATGTGATTTTATATGACATCATTTATCAGTTAACATCTAAAGTTACTGTTGATTTGGTGATATTTTTTTTAAATGACAAGTGCGAGCATATAAATAAATTTGAAGCCAACAAGTGAAAGTAGTATTTACTTACACTTAAGCATACCGCTAATTCTAAAATGATTACATTAGTTAATAAAAAACTATAAAAAAAATCGCGAGGGGTGTTTTTTTTTTAAAAAAAGTTTACAAGCTGAAAATAGATCACCTTTTATATAGCAGTTCCCATAATGAGCAAAAGCAAACAGTTCCCGCTTGGCGACGCGACGTGACAAATGACGCTCAGGTGTCACGCGGCTATCAAACCCGCCGCAGCCGCGTGATCGCGACGCGCCATCCGAAATACTTATGAGACCGTAATTGGAAAAGTTGCAATTAACATTAAAAAGGTAACAAATTTTAACTCAGCGATACACGATGGAAATTATTAAATATATCTCGCAATGATTTGACATTTCGAAAATAAACAAATGACCTGAGCAATAGATCAGCACCCTGCGTGAAAACTCCCTTAGCAGACATATTTGCCAACAATTGCAAGATACCAAAAACATACAACTCACCCCAACAAGAAGAATACCTAAAGCAGTTCCTTCAATGAACAAAAGCAAACAGCTACTCCCCGCGCGACGCGACGTGACAAATGACGCTCAGGTGTCACGCGGCTATCAACCCGCCGCAGACGCGTGATCGCGGACGCGCCATCCGAAATACTTAAGCGACCGTAATTGGAAAAGTTGAAAAAGAAAGAAGAAAGAAAGAAAGAAAAAAACATATTAACCCGACAAATACAAACAATGAAAAATTATTAATGAAACAATGAAATAATGATTAAAGTTGCGAAATTACTCTAAGGTGTTTAAGTCTAGATGTGGAGAGCCAAATTAGCAGTCAGGTTATGTAGTAGCAGAGAGGTTATTTGTATAGGAAGTTACAACGTTTAATTTTATGAGTCATACAGGGCAAATATGTGCGCTGCGACAAAATTATCACACGCTTTTTTTTGCGCCAGTCCATACGAATTTGCAAGAGGTCTCGTGACAACAATATGCGCATCTTACTTTGGCCTTATAATCATAGCTCTGCTTTGCTTTAGTAATTTACTTAGTATACGTCACGATAATACAACATACATATTATATTTATTAAATACTTCTGAGCTTAGTTGGAGGAAGTTCAATTCGACATAAAACTCATTAAAAAAATGTTACTTGAATTTGCATTCTTAGATTAAATCAAATAGCCGAAGATACGGCACTTCCTTAAAATTGTCAACTGAAAACGGGGATGATGCGCAATTACATGGACGCAAACTCACACCGCCTGCGACTCCATTTATCGTTGTGCGATGTTGAAGGACATTGACAAACCTATTTGTTTTAACCAAACGGTAAGCGAGACAAACGTGCGTCAGAGTAAAGTCCTGTCAGTCGTATAAAGCGACTGAGTGAAATTAGGCGAAGGGGACCTGATTTAAGTGGTCCACGCGCTCCGGCGAGTCACCTATCTTCTGCTATTTTAATTAAATCTGAGCTAAAATTGTTGCGCTCTAACTCTAGTTTACTAGTAATTGAATGTCTATCTAATTCTAATGTTCAAAATAATTCACTCACTGTTAATGTTCAAAAGATGACTTATACGTAATCAAGATTCTACAAGTTCCATAAAAGGCAACAACAACTGTGTTCAAGTTCTGCTATGCACGGCCCCGTCTATTTGCCTGACGATGTTTACAAACAACCTCTATCTTAAACACCGCCAATATCTCCCCCAAAACAACGAGCTGAGGGGGTGATTCCCGTCATTGGTTCATTTCGGCTGATAAGAAGCCACCGCGTGTCATTTGTCAAGCGCCCTCCGGCGTCGGTGCCGCAAACTACAGAAGCACGTAGAATACACCGTTTGCTTACCTTGAAGTTAAGTTGCGTCTGATAGTTGATTTATAGAGAAACTTGAGACAAATTATTTTTTAAGGATAGTTCAATTTTTTTTTTTGCATGTAACGACAGATTCTGGCTGACTTTCATCCTATTTACCTTTAAATATTTTAATTATAAAAGTTGATTATGTTACAATTTGATTTTAATTTAAATAATTTTAAAAAATTTAGAAAATTTATAAAGATTTTGAGTAGAATGTATTTTACGGGGAATATCAGCAGTTTTAATTGAGAGGCTTCGGAACCGAAATCAGAAGTGAAACTCCTATTCACAACCCATTTACTTGAACATTTTTAGAAATACATTAGTATGTACCTATATTATGTGATAGAAATATCAAGGAAAACTTTAATCAATTTTTAACATTAATTTACGTGTGTCCATAATTATTGATTTGCGGATAGAGTACCTAATACTCTTTTTACAGTTAGGAGGAGGTACTTATACCATATCAATGAATGAAGCTAGGTTTCACAATTGCAAAGTAGGTATAGCGTGAATAAAAAAAATCGTAGACCTTAGGTAATAGTTACAGTCTTATGTACATTCAAAATATTTTTTGACTTTATTATTGTCTGAACTAGTCGTGTTTTCAATAACTTATAATTTTAAAACAGATAATAAAAAAGGTTAATAAAATTCTAGCCAGATTAATTTAGACTCAGGACCACACAATTCACGATCTAAGTTGGAATGCTTAACCCTTAGGCCACGACTTAATATTCAACTTTATTGGAATCGATTGAGAAATGGCGGATTACTAAATTTTATCATGACATCCCTAAAAAGTGTAACGCTTGGTTTTAATACGAACAGAGCACCTTGCTTTATCTCTTTCGATTTATGTCCGGGATCATGAGCTTTAGAGGTTTGTTTAAAATTCTAAATATTATGCCAATGCAGTGTAAAATGCCTGCGGTTTGCCTAAAGTGCGCCTAACAAGTGAGGTGCGCAATAGAAAACAGGACGGGCTGGATCGTGGTGATATCAGTGGCTTTGTGGTTTCAGCGGTCACTTGAAATAATATGCATTACGGCCGGACGGACATTTAC
The DNA here is from genome assembly GCA_947369235.1 of Udea olivalis. Taxonomy (NCBI): domain Eukaryota; kingdom Metazoa; phylum Arthropoda; class Insecta; order Lepidoptera; family Crambidae; genus Udea; species Udea olivalis. The sequence continues at coordinate 8,476,484 of OX376341.1, read as the reverse complement.
ATAATACTATAATAGGCACGGGATTCAATAAGCGTTGTTTCGCTTGTAAATTAATGTATGTTTTTGATAACGTATGCTACGGATTATGCAGACGGTTTTTGTCAGTACAGATTTGCATTTAAAACGTGGATGTTTCAGAATAGATTAGGTTTACAATGGTATAAGTTTAAGCAGTACATTTTAATCTCTACAAACATGGATAGAAATTTCAAGTTATTGTATCTTTTAAAACATTAACCTTTGAATCTAGAAACGATAAATTAAAGAATAGCACTTTTTGAATTGATGCAACCCTGTCACATGTCAGAGAAATGAAAGGAACAGCTAAACATTTAAGGGCTGCTCAATTTTGATTATAAAAATGATTAATCACATAAAAAAAATATTTATTTTTTGTACGAGACTATTATCGAGCAATCGAGTGCGTGTCTTTATAAACTGTAAATGTAAAACTAAGTTAAGGAAAATATATTTTTTAATTCAAGAACGCCAATGCAGCGAATGGAAAATTCATATGTAAAATTAATAGAAAATAATCAGTAGCAGACTGACAAAGGTTCTTTTACTTTCATGTTTGAGATCTTGTTTATTGTTATTTTGATCTTTATTGCAAGGAACCAAAACATGTTTCTGCGAAATAACTTGTTATAGAGATAGGACATCCCTAACTTAACTATAATACACCTACACACTATTATGGGTTGTATTGTATATGTAATCCACCTTGTGTTACGGAAAATATATATGAGTAAAGTATATATAGATTCAAATACTTACAACTCCAATTTTTATAATTGTTTTTCATAGAACAAAGTATATTTTCCTATTAATTGTTTGTGATTTTCTTCACTAGGACTTTTTAACTGGCGTAATATATCAAATCTTAAAAGCTGACTGTTTGCTAAAAAATATTCATAGGTCAGAGCAGTAAAAGGTACCAAGGACATACCTTGCAGTTACTTCAAGAGTAACCACTGCAAAAAAAAATGCAATTAGTATAGGGATTTATAAATATGACAGTTCAGCTTTCCCAGCAGTGTCACGCTCGTAAAAACTGCAAAAACCACATGTCTTCCTTGAAACTTGCTCTGTTCACACTAACCCAAACATAAAACACGGAGATAAGCCATGCCACTCTGCAACGCTGCAGGATTCCGAAGCTTGGTAACACATCGAGATCATGACGTCACGACTGCCAGCACAGCCCAACTTTTTATCGAACAACCTGATAAGGCTGCTCGAATGACGTGCACGTTTAAGCTTCAATAAATTACAAAGAAAATCCAAAGAGAGAGAAAGTTGAAGTTATTCTTGAGATTTTTTCGTTCAAACCAAAACATAGCATATGAATTTTGTACGCGCTGCTAAACATAATATCTCTTCTGATGAGTCACAATTAATATCTTAATATGAGGACAATAAACTCAGAGTTTTTAATCAAGTTTCGTTTTCATTCCCGATATTTGATCTGAATCACCACTATCATCCTTAAAAAGTGGGTAGCCACTACCACGTGGGATGAGCAGGAAAATGTCAAAAAGCAGATGTTTTGACTATCTATTTTCCTACTCATCTATCAAAATGTACATCTGGCGCGACCTTGAAAAATTTCTGTATATTATGTTTTTTTCATGGCGAGTGTTATTTCTGCCTTTTTAATACATACATTACAACGTTCTAATTTAGATCTTCTTTAGTAAGCATTTCCTCCTGCTTTTGTCACAACCTAATATCAAACTGATTGTTGCCGACTGAATACTTTCCTGTAGTTTTTGTGCCTTTTTTAATGTGAATCTTTTTCTGTTCTTGACATATATTCTGTCATATTTTTTGTTCTGTGCTACGTCTTGATTTACATGTTTGATTATTTTATTATTTCCTGTTTTTTTATTATACAATTATATCAATACACGCTTTACTTTGCACTTGATAACTACAGTCCACATTATTTCCTCTCCCCTCCTTTACACTGAATAAAGGATCAATGAAATTGTGAAATGCTAGTTGTCTTTGTCTGACATTTTTGAAAGAAGCGTGCGCTAACGATGTTATTAGTTGAACTAAATCAAACTGATTAAATTACGTTACTCATACGAATTAGTCATCACATTAATCATTATTAAAGGCTTTCTTCTCGTTTAGGAATGGTTTAAATAAAAGGCTTGTCAACCAATCAAACTTCGAATAATAGTCATTACGCCGTTGGGGTCGGCTTTTTGTAAGTTTGGTAAAAATGCTCATAACCAGAAATATTGTACAGCCATGGCTAACTCAATCAAATTTCTTTCATGGATAAAATAATGATGCACATTTAAAACCGCAAGGGATCATTTGTATGCTCATTTGTTATTAATTAATGCAAACTTAACGTGTAATTAATTGCATGTAACTGGCAACCGTTTAATGTTTTCGATGAGCCTCGGGTTGATTCCCTTATCAGCGGAGCCAATAAAAGCTGGAGTGTGGTTGACAACTGCCAATACATCAATGACGAACTGTCAGGGCGAAATGCACTGAAATACGAGCAATGCAATGTCAGTCTTCCATTGTGATTGCATTCGTTTGCAGCTTATTTAAACTAGTCAAAAGCCACTATAATAGTGCTGTATACGTAATAATATCACCCATTTATTAAACATTGTACATTTAACATTATTATTAAGCCTTTCATAAATTCGTTAACATACAACCTCGGCATAATACATCGTATTAGATAATATAAGCATCTATAAGGTATAAGCCTCCTATTGCCTTCTGATGATAATGTGTCTACCCAATGCGCCAAATGTATTATTATATCATATCGGACCTTATAATACTGGTCTCAAATGTTTTACAGCGATGGTTATCACGATGAAAAAAATATCTTAATAATAATATTGAAAAGGTAAGCCTTTTTTCAGTATACTTTGTGGAAACCTGAAATACCTAGTCCGGTTCTGTTACAAATGAACTAAATGCGAAGTCTAAAGGGTTGAGCTCTGAGCTAGATGAGGGCCAGTCTTCAGCTCTTAAAAAATCCGGAACGTTGGTTTCAAGACAGGCTTGCGAAGTTCGTGCTTTGGGACCAGGTGCAGAGTCCTGCTGGGAAGTCCACGATACATTTTTAAAAAGTGTATTGCTGAGAGGTTTCACCAGACGATCTGAGACTGTCTCTTGATACAGGGGCTGAAGTTTTCACTCCTTTTTCACGAAAATGCACTTCTTGATAAGACAAGCCCCACCAAACCATCACTGACGCAGGTTGATGACCACGTTGTACCTTTCCGACCACTTGAGCAGCTTCTTTAGAACTGTGAGCGTACACTTTATCATTTTGCTTCTTGTAGTCCTCTTTTTTATCGGTAAAGAGGATATTTCTGTGCCTTTCACCTGCGTATCGCGACAGAAGGCGTTTTGATCGATCCACTCTCTTTTATTGTAAAGATTGATTTAGGGCATGTCCTGCATATCGACAATAAGCGCCGAGTTTCAGGACTTGTTTTATAATACGCGACAGAGTCCTAGCGGGAATCTTCATTTCTCGCCATAAGATTTTTTGCTTCGTAATGGGGTTTCGGCGAATTCCGGCTTTAATAGCATTAACAGCCTTTGTAGTTCTGACAGCACGGGCCGCCCCGATCTTTCATGGTCTTCGACAGATAAATTGTTGTTGTATCTGTTGATAGTACCATATACGAACATACGGCTGATACCAAGCTTTCGAAGTGTCTGGAATATGACCGACGGCTTCATACCCACTTTGTGTAAGGCGATCACTGCAATCCTATTTCCTGTTACACCCCATTTCATATTGTAATTTGATATTGAACACAAAAAAATATGTGAAATGGCGCGAAATCAAAAGACGTTCTTAATATTTTAACGCGTTCCAAATTCAAAATAATAAAAAAGTTGAAAAAAAAAGTTTTCATGTAACAGTATTTATGGACAGACTGGTTATAAAAGTGAAATCTTACACGAAAATTTAGCTAATTCTGCGAGAGTGTGTCATAGACAGATAAACAAATTAATATAAGGGGCACAGCAGACAAATTCAAATGTTCACTGTAATTATGTATATCCTAACTGTATTGAATTGCCGACCTCAGGGACTTTAGGCAGTACCTATACTTTTGCCATTCAAAGGACCCACGTTTACAACCGCAGACAAAAATGTCTGCGCCTGTTGATCCGAAAACCGGGACATAATGAAACAGCAAACAGTAAAAGAATACAGAACGTACCTAATTCTGCAGGCGTGTGTAACATTCCACTCACGTTCGCGGTAAGTAACGGCGTCGCGTACGTACCATGTGACACCTAACGTTAGGTGCCGTGAAAAATGGTCCATTTTCCGACGCAAGGATAAATTTATCTTCGCGCGACTATTGCGACGCGTTATTCGAGTGTTAATATTCATTGCAAAACAACAACGTGACTTTCGGTTGTAATCTTACCGCTGAATCTGCAGAAATTCTTAGAGCAGTTTCTTTGAATGTTTGATAAGATGGGCGTGTGGGCTTACGAAAGATCTGATCAGGAAAAATCATAATCTTGATATGAATTCGACATTGCTGAAAATAACGGCTAATGAGAGTCTGCTTGAAGCAGAATTTGTAAGGTCACTAAGTAGTTACCACCTTATGCCATCATAATTTCGTACGCACCTTGTTCTTGGGTTCTTCACCATAATTACAGATTATGAGATTGTGTTAAATTCCCGCATTTTAAACCAAAAACACTAATTAAAATGTTCTGAAGTTAAATTAGTTCTTCTGTAAGCTAGTCTTCAGAAGAATCAACGACTCACTTTGAAAGACACGCTTAGCGACTAGAAAATGGTAAAACTATAAGGCAAATCACTTATTTTGGTTTAACATTTTCATTTTTTGGGAATTAAATAAGGTTAATCATTAAGTTGAGTAGGTATCATTTATTTTTATTCATAGGCTAATACAAAATAATAACAATACTGAACACTGAGGATGCAGAAGACCGCGCGAAGTGGGCCAAGAAAATAAGAAAGGGGGACCCTGGGACCTCACACACCAGTGTGAGTTCACAACCGGGATAGACCGCACGGATGATGATGACTGAACTTTTTAAATAGTATCAACTTGTAAAATTGTCCAACTGAACCAAAGTCAGCTACAGTTTTGCTACGGTGTTGCTACGAGCTTAGTTCATTTATATTGATTTATCTTGACGTATTTGTGAACTTTAGCAGTACTTCTTTTTATCTACTTAATCACGGGTTGCCGTTACTGCTTTGAAGGACTATACACTTAAATAAATTAAATTGATAAAATCTCTTTAAATTTCGTGAGAACTTTTAGAGACTACGATTCTACGACAATCTTGCGTCGTATGTTACGGGTTGTAGTAAGTATGCTACGAGTTATTTTGATATAGAAAGCCATTATAATATAACATTTTCTCTACTACAGCCCAAAAGGAAGGTACTATTAACTAATACGATTATTTGTTTTAAGGGTTACGTGAAGAAGGTTCTCATAACACACAAGATTTTTTTTTGCAATCACAAATGTAACATTTGCAGCTGAAAAATCGACCGTATCAAAACGATCAAGTAATGTTTGCCCTGCAATTAGATTTATCTTTTTATGGGAACCAAATTCACACTTTTGTATGAAACCAACGAACCTCTAGTCAGACTTACTGTTATCTTTTTTGCGATGTGGTTCATCAGAAGCCTTTTTAAAAGCATAGGTATACAGAAACATAATATATTATACCACACAGAGATAAAAGCCGTTGTAAAATGAACGTTAAGTGGATCGTGGGTGCATTGGATGAGTTGATGTTGCACCTGCGTTTCACACTACTTTCATGAAATTTTAATATTACCAGGAAGTTATTTTTTTGCCAAATACTTTTAATAATTTATTAAAAATATTGAGAATTCCTTGAGAAGTATTAATAGGAACATTAAATATGACACCCTACTTTATCAATTACCTAAAAATCCTATTAATTACACCAAAACTTGCAAAACAAGATTTCTATTGTTTTGTTATAAATTGAGTCAGCTGAAATTTGAAATTACGTGTTGAAAAGCATTTGAAGATGGCACTAAAGCAGCTACGAGTGTATGCACTACCTTCCAGTGTGAATATTTTATGCTTCTTCTAAATAACGCAACGTGTAACGCCTCGGTGACCGAGCAGTGATAGAGCTAGGTCCAAAATCCGGAGACCCGGTTTCAAATACCAGGTCGGGCAGAGTGTGTTTCCGGATTTTGCAGAACATAGCGCGGGTTAGTGTATCAATTGAAGCGATGACTTGATTTCAATAATGGAGGCCTTTGCTAAGCAATGACACGGTACATAGGCAAATTATTTTTTTCTTTCAAATATTCGCCATTTGGATACTCTTTTGCCATGCTTTCACGACCATTCGTCCAAGATGTATTTAATTTTAGTTTAGTTTAGATTTAGTTTTATTTGAATATATAATAAGTAAACATTTCAGTAGAAAAACATAATCAGACATCGACAAAACACAAAATATATTTATGAGATGAAAGCTGATACTTTGGCGGTATACAGAACCCATGGCGCCAACACGGGTAGTTCGGTTCTGCGAAACTAAAATAACAATAAGAAATATGAACTGGGTCAATTGTCAACATAATGAAATTCATACAACGTAATTAAAAACACAAAGTGGAGTGCCTCGTCCACAGTTTTGTTTATCATCGTTATTTTATTCGCAAAAATGTTCTCACCAAGAATTTTAAACCGTTGACAAAGGCAGTGCACTGAAAATGTCACGGAACCGCAACGTTAAACCAATTAAGCGTATCTGTAGCTATAATTTCGCTAAGGGGCCTACTCTCGTTCATCGAATACGAAGTATTGTAAAACGTAATGCCTGAAAAACATTCCGTAGGAAATTATTATTATTATTTTGGGATTCTGCACATCATCTATACTAATATTATAAAGAGGAAAGATTTGATCGTTCGTTTGTTTGTATTGCATAGGCTCCGAAACTGCTGTACCGATTTTAAAAATTATTTAAATTAATCAAGTCGGAGAAACGTGGATGAGATATGCTGCTTTACCGACGCGACGCCGCCACCTGCAATTACTTTTGATAGAAGGAAGTCTGTCGAGTAAGATAGTTATTTATAATTTGAGAAAAAAAAATGTTATTACATACCTGGATAATGCACTTCATACAATTGAAAATCTTAAACATGGCACACACGTCACAGTGACGTCTTGCCTTCTGTCTCTTTCTGATATGTACGAGTGAAAGGAGTAGGTACGAATTCATTTTTAGTAAGGAAAAAGTGAACTTGAATGATGTTGAACACACTTTTTCCGTTCCTTTGACTGAGCGCTTATACAGGGTCCTTGTAATTCTAATGTCACTGTACAAATACTTAATAACTGCTCAACATAACACTCGTTTTTATTGGCGTTTAGCATTACAAAGTTTTAGGAAACACCGTATACGAGTATGTCGCACTAGAGTAGACCTCCTGCATTTGGGATATAAATAATCACGTAGAAAACATACGTTTTCTACGTGTTCAATTCAATTGTTAGGTACATACATACATACCATCACGCCTTTTTCCCAACGGGGTAGGCAGAGACCACATCTTTCCAATTGCTTGTTAATGTTCCGAGTAATGAACACTGAAACCACTGAAACTGACGCATCTTCATTCACTTACGAACAACGAAATAAGCTGGGGCCTGATTCTGGTAAAATGTCAATGTCATTATTTTGTTTATTCTCTATTACGACATATGGTATCTTCTGCAGTTCAAATTGGTAGTGATTCATACATTCATGTTCTTAGATTTCTACTTGGACACTGCCTGGCTGGCATAATACGGGAATGAAATTGAATCCCAACACGTCATACTATGTCTTATTGGTAATTCAATGTATTTTTCGTGTAAAAGGATGTTTTACAAACATTTCAATCCTGCCGTAAGAATGCTTCAGTGAACTTCGAAGAACAAGTCAAGTAAGTTCTGACCAGCAGATCTCTTCCAGAAAACCTTGAAATAGCTACATGCAAAAGAGTCACATCAAAAGTAATCCTCACAAGTTTCGTAACTATCATGTAAGGCTAAATGGCGGCCTGCTGCTGCTCATACCTATACCAATATTCATAAATATTTTCAAGGCAGTTAGGCCACCTCATCATCTTTATCAAGTTATCCATCACTATGTACTCTTAATAGCTTTTAGGAAACTTGATCACACATACCCGATATTTGCTTAGCTTTAATTACACAAAAACAATATCTAACAAACGTTGATGAATAGCAAGTGTTAGTAACATAGAACCAGTCCCCTTGTCCATTAGTGTAAGGAAATTAGCCGTCCCCACCAAATATCAGATTTCGCGAGATCTTGCTAACACTGATCAATTCGGACTGGCCACAATTGAATTATACGCGTCTGGTTCGTATGCGATTTTTGTCATTCCCCAATCAGAGGGGAATTATGGTCGCAGATACGCATAATTGGTTTGGTGTGCGGTTCGATGTACCTAAATGGATTGGAAAAATATGATTCACTCTTGAATTGAGCGGCCCGATAATAATTTAGACCCATCGATACTGGGATGACTTTGGAATTGAGATCTTCAGCTGAAGAAAGAGAGAATAGTGAGACGTAAGGCTAGCTACGAGTAGGTTCGATTCCCGCACAAGCAAAATTATAATAATACAGATATTTATGTTGAGTTTTAGTATTCACTTTTACTTTGTAATTCTTGGTTTTTTAACGCAGTAATCATTGAACCGGTTAATTATCTTAATTTCTAATTGACTGTTATTTTTAAAGAGGTGTAAATTATTTTTAGAGTACATTTTTTTTGTAAATCTGCATCACTGGGAGAATCAAAGTGTCTCTGTACGGGTAGGTACTGCGGTACGGTAATGCTTAAGAAATCTCTTCTGTATCTGGAACTCCGCAATCTTTCAGCATAATTTACATTCATCGCGAAGATTTTATTTAGTAGACTGGTGCAATACCTACGTGGGCAAAAGTGCAGCAGTCTTTGAATCGAGTCAATACAACATTGAGACAAAGAAAATACCAGCAGCGCAAGATACAGGAACATTTTCCTTGTTGAATGCTTCGCCTTGTTTAAGCGTAAAACATTTAAACAGCTGGTTATTTTAGCTACTGTCGGAACAGCGTTCTAACGAATGACGGCTAAGTAATGAGAAAATGTCTAAATAAATACATGGACGTCAGGCCGTAGAAGAAGAAAATACATAATTACAGGTCAGTTAAGCCTTTACCGCATAGCTAATTAGACATAGACACAAAGGGAAATCTAAGTATTGTTGAATATTTTACCTAGAATTCACAAAAGTATGTGAGGTAAAATGTTTGAACGCATTATTTTGATATAAAATCTTAACTCAAAAGTTTCCTTCTGAAAGCTTTTAGAAACTGATATGGATTGGTATATGCTTTTGAACTGCTGCTGGTTGCGATATTTCTTGTTTTAATATGTTTTTTTTTCATTCATAACGTCTAAGAATGTACCTACTCATCTATCAAAATTGATTAAACACGGTTGACAGTGCTCGTAATGATAGTTATAAAATAGTATTTATACTTACTAGTAGTTACTAGATTCTGTTTAAAAAAAAAGATTTTTAAAAGTGCATTTAATTTAATAAAGAGGAAATCATGGAACCTTCAAATTCATTCCATGAAGTGCAGTAGCCAAAAAGGTAAAAATCCAACGGAAGCAGTCATTTTGACTTATCGATAACGTTTATTGGACGCATCGGCCGTCATCCATTACGACGATGTCGGACGCACTGCGCTGGTGGTGACGTCACTGACGTTTGGCGATCCCATGTACCCTGCTCCCTTGACGCGTGCAAATCGAGTTCTCGCCGATGACAAGCGAGCAGTCTGCGCGTCAACATTCACGATTGGCTTAATCGATCCAATTATGCCATTCGATTGTGGGTCCTCTTGTAGAGGGAAGGATTTTTGAGTTAAGTAAAATGGGCCTGGTTTGTTTCACTTGCAATTTGACTCTACGTCTTTGCAAGCAACGGTAACGAAATGGTTAACTTTCAGAAGTTTAAATCAATATTTTTATAAAAGTGTCAGTTGAATCCAGATCCAAAGCAAGTTATATTTTAATAAAATTTAATGAATTCAGTCAGCTTTAGCAAAGTATTCATCCCGACGCGTTAAACTTACGAGATATCATGTCATTTCATCGCGAATGCGCTACTGATGTACTTAGTGGCGCGCACCACTGGACCATGACAAGGGAGAATGACAAATGACACGCGGATGCGTCGTGATGCTGCTGTCGCTTCTTATCTGACAAAATGAACCAAGGAAAGCCAGATAGTGAATCCAGGATATTTCCAAAAAGCTATGTTACTGATTGTTGCGCTCTGTGAAGAAAAGCTTAAAATTTTGGAAGTATGTAATTACTTATTCATATGATGTAATAATAGCTATCCGCACGTGGCTTCGCCCGCATGATTTAAATTTTTATGGAATACAGGATTTTTTACGACAAAATCCCGTCTTATTTAGCACCTATGTCTAAAAAGAACCTCCATACAAAATTTGAAACTCCTTTGTAGTTTCTGCGATTTCCTGATAAGTGAGTGACCTTTCGCTTTTATATTTATAAAAAAATCTTCAATGCGTTGCTTGGCCTAGCTTACTGTTTACAGTTTTAGCAATCTATTCATCCAAGCGCGTTAAACTTACTAAATATGTCACTACAACGCAAGTTCGCGACTAATGTACTTCGTAGTGTGCACTTCGTGGCGTGGAGCATGACAAATGACACGCGACTGCGGTGCGGTGCTGCTGTCGCCCTTATCTGACAAAATGAACCAACGAAAGAGATAATGAATCTAGGATGTATATGCAAAAAGCTATGTTATAGATTGTAACTTGGTGAAAAAAAACATTAAATTTTGAAACAATTTAAATTTCAACATAATTTATTATAAGAAACAACTAGGTTTAACTGGTCCCAGAGAGTAGCGCAGACAAGTGCACACGTAGACCCAAAGGCCACTGACTCAGATTCAGTAGAATCAGTCTACCTGTTAAATTGTTACACCGCCATATCCCGGTCAACAAATAAAGAAACATACCTACACAAGCTTCAAACTTAAACACATTGCTTGAATACAAGAAATAAGATTGTATAACACGTTGACCGCCGTGTATGTCACCAGTGACCTAAGAACAATAAAAATTATATTGTGTCTGGATTCTCGGCAGTCAAAGGATTAATAACCTAGCATTACACTGCAGTAAACTTTTTTTAATAAATACAATGTACACAGGATTAGGAAACGTAAAAGCTAAACGTAAGTCAGATGTCACCCTTCCCTACATCCCTTCACGATAAGTACAATTCGTTGTGCCTGCCGCCGGAGGGCACTTGACAAATAGTATGCGACTCCTCATCACACAACTGAGCAAGGACTTGATCCATTTACTGGTAAGTATTTAGGTAAATGCTTTCTTTCCTGTATGTATTTGTTCATTTTATGTATTGTTCCATAATAATATAAAACCATTAGCTAGTGGCATCGTTGACATTATCCGACGATAAATCTTCAAACAGATCTTAATAATACAAGTAAGTTAATCTAGATAAAAATACGAGTTATTTTAGCAAACCGACTAACTTTCCGGTATTGAAAACATCGATAAAAAACCAAATCAATCCGGATAACGGCGGAAGACTTACCACCTACTTACCGCGTTGAGTTCTAATATCATTGATGAAAAGTGGGCTGCTGAGGGTTCCGTTCACCATGACGGCAACCCTGTTTGGGATATAGTCATGATGGTAGGTAATGTTATGTTATGAATTTAAGTGTGAATCTGCTTCATCAAGGCTCTATGCAAATTTAAATTGAAAGAAGTTTTTAAATAAGGCCAGTGTTAATTTGTCATATGTTATCAAGTTTCATTAAGACAAGTTTACCAAGGTTTATATTTTTGAGAGGTCTTTCCATAACACCTCAACAAAAAAAATAGTTAAATACCCGTGAGTTTGGTGGCGCATATAGGTTTTGGTAAGCTTAACGAGGAGGGAGAGGTAATAACCTCTCCCTCCTCCTCCGTAATAACGGAAGTAGCTTGTTAGTATATCTACTTGAGGAAACACTAGGTGCGTCAACATTTCGGCATAGGTTCTCCACAAGTCTGTAAACTTCGATAACATTGATCGAATTAAACTCAGCGTCGCGTCTCCGTTCCCGCTCACTCCGTCAGCGTTCGCTCATTAGTGAGCGGTTGGTTCAGTTGTCACTTCGTTTGACAAGAACCTTGGAAGTTTAGCTGCAAGTAGTTCGGATCGTCTTAGACTTAAGTCAAGGTTAGGCGCTAGCCAAAAGAAATTAGTCTTATCGCGTTAGTTAGTTAGGAGAACACATTATTTACTTTCGAATGGAAAAAAAACATTTACAAAAATAAAACACTACTCATATCTTTTATACTAAAACATGAACTTTAATCATTTGTGCCTTTTAAAAAGGTGCATAGACTCTCTTTGATATACTTTTGATTTGATACTTATTTCTACTTGTACTAGAATACAACTGATTTCTAACCAGAAGTAGGGGTAGGCAAGTTACAAAAAAGGTGCTTATATTGAAAAAGATTGATCTGGAAATCGGCTGACAATATAGTTATAAAGGCAAGGCGATCCTTTGTTAATCAGTTGCTGATCTAATCAATTTCAGCGTCGCTATTCCCGCCACATTTGTCAAAGGCTTGATAATTAGTTGACGACCACCTGCTTTGTAACTTCTAGATTGAGAGAATAGATATTAATTAAAGTTATATTGCGGTTAGTTAGTACCAGTGAGATTTGGCTTCAGTTCAATAATTTCTGTTTAAAAAAGTATAACCGAACATTCGAACTTTTTTGGAAAAATGTCAAAAGTATTGAATGCCAAAAAACGTTTTCATGTTCCAGCATTCCGGAAAAAGAATGCGTGGATATTATGAAAAATTTGCTCTAATATTCCATACAAGCTAGGCATAATATCTTTAAGTATGTATCTGCGGTATTTAAGATTCTAATAAATATTTTTTTAGCATACAGGGCATGCAAGTACGCATGTTATTTTGTATCTTTAAAACTATTTCAAGAGGAATAATAGTGATATGAAAATTGGAAATTAAAAACTATCAATAGCATTGATGCAATAACTTTATTTTAATGAATGATGACTTACTTATTCATTAATTACTAAATACATGAACGAACATGTTAAAGAGTACAAACTCACAAGCTGAATGAAGTGAGTAATGTTTGTTACCTAGTAATCGCTTACCTACTACAAAGTATCATCTAAGTAACTAATAACTTGACGAAACTGTCTACTGAGACCTCTTAAATTAATGAAGTAAGCCTCGCTGAGTTAGTTTTAGTGGGATGCGAAGCAATGTAAATATTAATACACAAACTGAAATTACTTGTAACGTATACATAATTGTTGATAACCTTCGTAAGTCGATATTAATAGCTTAACATGTTTACATGGCGTTACATAACCAAAACGTTCTGAGATTTATAATTATTTAAGGGGTTGTTTATTATAAACTAGGATAGATTCTGATAGATACGAATATGATGTTACAACCTACTTGTTCATTTGTGTTTTGTTTTACAAATAGTTGTCATTCTTTAACAACTTTTTAGCTACTTCATATATGTATGAATCAATTTAATTAATTAAGAACTTAAAACAATTAGTGGTAACAACTACTTGTTTGCGTCAGAGCACTTACCATAGATAGCCATGGTCCCAAAGTAAGGATGATATCCCTATGTTACGAGGTAGCAGACAAGGAATCCAGCCAGGGGCGTCTCCCAGCACAACCAGACCTGTGCCAAAAAAAGATGTTTTCCTTTATTGACCCGACCGGGAATCGAACCCAGAACACTACTCAAGTCAAGGCAGGACGCGAGAACCCTGCAACAGCGCACTATGCGAAACTGAAAAGGTATTTGAGTCTATGTCAAAAAGATTGTCTTTTTAGGATACATTGATTTAAACCATTCGTGAATCTCAAACCTATTTTCAAATCTCAGGTAAAGTCGTACTTCCTCTCTCTCTGACTTCGTGTTTTTTTGTTGTTGTTTACGTTGCTTTTAGATATGTTTTTCTCCTAATCTAGTTCTTTAAACAAGGAAACTGGTGCTAGGTAATCTAAAACAATATATATATGTATACATAAATGTATTTATTTATTTATTTTTATATTACCATAATACATATTCAAATGTAATTACTATTTGAGATGGGAATGCTAAGATGGTTTGGGCATATGGAAAGGATGGATGAAAGGCGATTAACGAAACAAATTTACAAGGCGAAGGTGGATGGAGCTGTTGAAAGGGGAAGGCCTAGACGGACGTACTTAGGACAAGTCCAAGACGTGCTCATAAAAGGTCAGGTCAGGAGTACCCATAATCGACGAGCATGTATAAAAGTATTAATGAGAGTGGAAGAAGCGCAAGAGGTGTGTCAGGACCGTAGCAAGTGGAAAGATGTGGTCTCTGCATACCCCGTTGGGAAAAAGGCGTGATGGTATGTATGTATGTATGTATGTATGTAATTACTATTTTTTTTTCTATAGCTTTTGCGCAGCCTAACTCGTTCTCTGTTTTAAATCTCTCTGCCGAAGGTTGTCTGGAAGAGATCGCTCTATAGCGATGAGACCGCCTAAATTGTACTTTAATATTTACGTTTTTGTTTTTACGTGCTGTAAGTATTTGTTTGTGCAATAAAGATTATTTATCTTATCTTATCCCATCATATGTCATTGTTTGAAAAAAAAAATGTTTTATTGCTGTTGATGCTGTTCTATTGTATTAGGTATAAAACCTGTAATGATAGAATAAGTTTTATAAAATGGTTACACATCTGATACAATTGAAACACTATTGCGCAAATAGTCCACAGTTCAGTCACTAGTTCTTGAATTTCAAAGCTGCTAACAGTTTATACTAGACTAGTAGCAGAAGTAATCTTGTTAGCTAACAACCTGCGAGGCAAGGGCTCTCACGTCAAAGTTAGGGCAATTCCCTTTACTTAGAGCAAAAGTTCAAGTCCAACACCACTATATTGAGAGGACGAAAGGTATTATTATGCAGTCGGGATGTCTAACAAGAATTTGGTTTTGAACAGCTCAGTGCATGAGAATTATCCTTATCCTTTTCTGAAATTGATTACTTTAATGTTTTATTTATCTTCCCCCGCTATTATTATTTGACGACACGATTGGCGTAGTGCGCTGTAGCACGGTTTCTTTCCTCAATTGTCGTAGTGTCCCGGATTCGATTCCCGGTCAGGTCAATTCAGGAATCGATCTTTTCTGAATTGACTCGGGTCTGGGTGTGCTAGGAGACGCCCCTGGCTTATTTCCTTGTGTGGTACCTCGTAACACAGGGATAGCAATCCCTACTTCGAGACCATTACAAGGGGTGTGTTGTCTGGCGCATATTTATTTATTTATTATTCATTTATTCTTGTATCTTGCAGTTACTTTTTCACCTATTAAGTTCGATGTTGTACGACATAACTGACTTAATTCAGAATTACACTGTTGCATGTGCTTGGATTTTGATAAAAGCTAAAATCAGAGAAAAAGAAGTAGAATTTAAAGGATTTCATAGGTATAAAAAATGTGATTATTGGAGTACTCATATCTGTTTTTTACTTCTTCATTTGCGCTGTACCTATGTGAAATTACTGATAATACTAACGATGTTTTTTTTATAAAATCTCTACCCAAGAATAGATCTAATGCTTGAGCAATATTTTGAAACTTGTTCCATAGTCATTAAAAATCAACAGAAATCAGGATTGATCTTACTTTTTCTGAATAAGGTTTTGCAAACAGAACAGCTTTTATAATATTCAAACCATAATAAAGATAGATAAAATATCACAGCCGTGAGTTTTAAGTGATACACCTCACATTAATATTTAACTTGCTCTACTCTATCAAAACTTAAAACCTCGAGTTCAGGACAAACTTAGGTATTCAACAAGAGTGTAGGACCGGGAAAGTTGGTGTACATTTCAGAGGAGAAGGCTGAAGCCATCCGCGTTGCCCATGCAAATGTTGTGAGGACTTATTAAGAAGTTACCACACAGTCTGTAATCATTCCTGTCAACTTGGAGACGCGTGGGACGTATTCGGGAGAGGTGCCTCATTTGTTTGCAGTTACGACATTCTTGCTTTACCAGTTGTTAACTTCCTTATCTGTTTTGCTTGTTTTCTAGTTGGGTTTGGGTAATTTTGTTACCATCATTTTTACGTCGTCGAATACAGTTTTAAAGTACAATATGTCTTTTTTCTGCTCTAAGTTTCTATAGATTTTAGGCCCTTTCTACAGTTTCCAAAAAATACGTGACACTCATGAAGAAAAAGTTTTTGGGTCTTTGTTTTAAAAGGGGTTGGTTATTATGTTTGATTTTGTGTATTGAAATTTGAAAAACATCCAATCAGTTAAGCAAGGGACAAAGCAAATTAAATTTACGTATAAATCTGGCCAATAAATTATTATTTCGATCGATTTTGTATCTGCTGAGAATAATCAAAATCCTTGTCACCAAAATTTCCAATGCGTCATCTGAAGCTGCGGGCGTCTTGTAGATGTGAATAATAATGGTAGTATTATTTATTGTTAGTTTAGTAGGACAATCTTCACTATATTCAAATTAGTTATTCCAACGATCCACATTTCAAGCCATAGAACATTATTCTACCAACACTGTCGCAATTCTGACATGCAAAGTGAAGAGCCGCAATACGGCAATAATTTGATTAAGCTCCCGGTAGCGCAACTTTATGCCAATTGAAAAGTTTCTCTGCGATGTGCTATATCATGTTATAATAACCTTGTGACTGAAAAAACATGACGTAACAGTTTTTTTGGAATTGATATGCCCTTGTGTTTGTAATGATGAATGTAATTAAAAGTACATAAGTAGGTAATAGAATGCTCTAGAGTCTAGAAAGTGGTTGATATGTAGAGATATAATTGATACAGAGGCCGTCGTGGCCTAGTGGTTAGGCACCCCAACTCGGATCGTGCGTGGGTCGTGTGGTCCCGGGTTCCAATCTTGCCAGAACCATATTTGTGTTAATTGTTAAACCGACTAACTCTCCAGTGATCGATATAAAACCAAATCTACCCGAATACCGGCGTGGAAAGCTCACCCACCACCTTTCACGTTGGGTTCAAATAACATTGGTGAACATTATTTTCATCACAGTTTAATGCACTGTACTTACATTTACATACTCTCTGCCAAGAGTTGAAGGCCGAGATCCTATTAGCCACGGTTTTTGGCTTTTAAGGATTTCCTTAAATCGTTATTTTTATGATTATATGTGCAGTAATATTACCTTCTGTTAGACTTAAACATTCTCCTCTAGATTGCAAGAGTAAAACGCCACGAGGTGAAATATTAGCAATTCCAAAAATCTCGCTACAACCGCAAGACAGTCGTATCTCTAAATCCTTTGTGTTTGTTGCACACGTGTGGCAGCATCTGTCTGGATGCAAATCAACTGAGTAGCGCAGGCAGAGAAGTGTAGTGGCGCCTGCAGGCAAGGCGACTCCGCCACTTACAGAGTTGTTCTAACAAAGGGCCAATGGGTAGTGTACATAATTCTTGTCGCGGAAGACGGATTTAAATGTAAATGTAAAATTAAATGTAAATGTAAAATGTAAAAAATGTAAATCTGCATCACTGGGAGAATCAAAGTGTCTCTGTACGGGTAGGTACTGCGGTACGGTAATGCTTAAGAAATCTCTTCTGTATCTGGAACTCCGCAATCTTTCAGCATAATTTACATTCATCGCGAAGATTTTATTTAGTAGACTGGTGCAATACCTACGTGGGCAAAAGTGCAGCAGTCTTTGAATCGAGTCAATACAACATTGAGACAAAGAAAATACCAGCAGCGCAAGATACAGGAACATTTTCCTTGTTGAATGCTTCGCCTTGTTTAAGCGTAAAACATTTAAACAGCTGGTTATTTTAGCTACTGTCGGAACAGCGTTCTAACGAATGACGGCTAAGTAATGAGAAAATGTCTAAATAAATACATGGACGTCAGGCCGTAGAAGAAGAAAATACATAATTACAGGTCAGTTAAGCCTTTACCGCATAGCTAATTAGACATAGACACAAAGGGAAATCTAAGTATTGTTGAATATTTTACCTAGAATTCACAAAAGTATGTGAGGTAAAATGTTTGAACGCATTATTTTGATATAAAATCTTAACTCAAAAGTTTCCTTCTGAAAGCTTTTAGAAACTGATATGGATTGGTATATGCTTTTGAACTGCTGCTGGTTGCGATATTTCTTGTTTTAATATGTTTTTTTTTCATTCATAACGTCTAAGAATGTACCTACTCATCTATCAAAATTGATTAAACACGGTTGACAGTGCTCGTAATGATAGTTATAAAATAGTATTTATACTTACTAGTAGTTACTAGATTCTGTTTAAAAAAAAAGATTTTTAAAAGTGCATTTAATTTAATAAAGAGGAAATCATGGAACCTTCAAATTCATTCCATGAAGTGCAGTAGCCAAAAAGGTAAAAATCCAACGGAAGCAGTCATTTTGACTTATCGATAACGTTTATTGGACGCATCGGCCGTCATCCATTACGACGATGTCGGACGCACTGCGCTGGTGGTGACGTCACTGACGTTTGGCGATCCCATGTACCCTGCTCCCTTGACGCGTGCAAATCGAGTTCTCGCCGATGACAAGCGAGCAGTCTGCGCGTCAACATTCACGATTGGCTTAATCGATCCAATTATGCCATTCGATTGTGGGTCCTCTTGTAGAGGGAAGGATTTTTGAGTTAAGTAAAATGGGCCTGGTTTGTTTCACTTGCAATTTGACTCTACGTCTTTGCAAGCAACGGTAACGAAATGGTTAACTTTCAGAAGTTTAAATCAATATTTTTATAAAAGTGTCAGTTGAATCCAGATCCAAAGCAAGTTATATTTTAATAAAATTTAATGAATTCAGTCAGCTTTAGCAAAGTATTCATCCCGACGCGTTAAACTTACGAGATATCATGTCATTTCATCGCGAATGCGCTACTGATGTACTTAGTGGCGCGCACCACTGGACCATGACAAGGGAGAATGACAAATGACACGCGGATGCGTCGTGATGCTGCTGTCGCTTCTTATCTGACAAAATGAACCAAGGAAAGCCAGATAGTGAATCCAGGATATTTCCAAAAAGCTATGTTACTGATTGTTGCGCTCTGTGAAGAAAAGCTTAAAATTTTGGAAGTATGTAATTACTTATTCATATGATGTAATAATAGCTATCCGCACGTGGCTTCGCCCGCATGATTTAAATTTTTATGGAATACAGGATTTTTTACGACAAAATCCCGTCTTATTTAGCACCTATGTCTAAAAAGAACCTCCATACAAAATTTGAAACTCCTTTGTAGTTTCTGCGATTTCCTGATAAGTGAGTGACCTTTCGCTTTTATATTTATAAAAAAATCTTCAATGCGTTGCTTGGCCTAGCTTACTGTTTACAGTTTTAGCAATCTATTCATCCAAGCGCGTTAAACTTACTAAATATGTCACTACAACGCAAGTTCGCGACTAATGTACTTCGTAGTGTGCACTTCGTGGCGTGGAGCATGACAAATGACACGCGACTGCGGTGCGGTGCTGCTGTCGCCCTTATCTGACAAAATGAACCAACGAAAGAGATAATGAATCTAGGATGTATATGCAAAAAGCTATGTTATAGATTGTAACTTGGTGAAAAAAAACATTAAATTTTGAAACAATTTAAATTTCAACATAATTTATTATAAGAAACAACTAGGTTTAACTGGTCCCAGAGAGTAGCGCAGACAAGTGCACACGTAGACCCAAAGGCCACTGACTCAGATTCAGTAGAATCAGTCTACCTGTTAAATTGTTACACCGCCATATCCCGGTCAACAAATAAAGAAACATACCTACACAAGCTTCAAACTTAAACACATTGCTTGAATACAAGAAATAAGATTGTATAACACGTTGACCGCCGTGTATGTCACCAGTGACCTAAGAACAATAAAAATTATATTGTGTCTGGATTCTCGGCAGTCAAAGGATTAATAACCTAGCATTACACTGCAGTAAACTTTTTTTAATAAATACAATGTACACAGGATTAGGAAACGTAAAAGCTAAACGTAAGTCAGATGTCACCCTTCCCTACATCCCTTCACGATAAGTACAATTCGTTGTGCCTGCCGCCGGAGGGCACTTGACAAATAGTATGCGACTCCTCATCACACAACTGAGCAAGGACTTGATCCATTTACTGGTAAGTATTTAGGTAAATGCTTTCTTTCCTGTATGTATTTGTTCATTTTATGTATTGTTCCATAATAATATAAAACCATTAGCTAGTGGCATCGTTGACATTATCCGACGATAAATCTTCAAACAGATCTTAATAATACAAGTAAGTTAATCTAGATAAAAATACGAGTTATTTTAGCAAACCGACTAACTTTCCGGTATTGAAAACATCGATAAAAAACCAAATCAATCCGGATAACGGCGGAAGACTTACCACCTACTTACCGCGTTGAGTTCTAATATCATTGATGAAAAGTGGGCTGCTGAGGGTTCCGTTCACCATGACGGCAACCCTGTTTGGGATATAGTCATGATGGTAGGTAATGTTATGTTATGAATTTAAGTGTGAATCTGCTTCATCAAGGCTCTATGCAAATTTAAATTGAAAGAAGTTTTTAAATAAGGCCAGTGTTAATTTGTCATATGTTATCAAGTTTCATTAAGACAAGTTTACCAAGGTTTATATTTTTGAGAGGTCTTTCCATAACACCTCAACAAAAAAAATAGTTAAATACCCGTGAGTTTGGTGGCGCATATAGGTTTTGGTAAGCTTAACGAGGAGGGAGAGGTAATAACCTCTCCCTCCTCCTCCGTAATAACGGAAGTAGCTTGTTAGTATATCTACTTGAGGAAACACTAGGTGCGTCAACATTTCGGCATAGGTTCTCCACAAGTCTGTAAACTTCGATAACATTGATCGAATTAAACTCAGCGTCGCGTCTCCGTTCCCGCTCACTCCGTCAGCGTTCGCTCATTAGTGAGCGGTTGGTTCAGTTGTCACTTCGTTTGACAAGAACCTTGGAAGTTTAGCTGCAAGTAGTTCGGATCGTCTTAGACTTAAGTCAAGGTTAGGCGCTAGCCAAAAGAAATTAGTCTTATCGCGTTAGTTAGTTAGGAGAACACATTATTTACTTTCGAATGGAAAAAAAACATTTACAAAAATAAAACACTACTCATATCTTTTATACTAAAACATGAACTTTAATCATTTGTGCCTTTTAAAAAGGTGCATAGACTCTCTTTGATATACTTTTGATTTGATACTTATTTCTACTTGTACTAGAATACAACTGATTTCTAACCAGAAGTAGGGGTAGGCAAGTTACAAAAAAGGTGCTTATATTGAAAAAGATTGATCTGGAAATCGGCTGACAATATAGTTATAAAGGCAAGGCGATCCTTTGTTAATCAGTTGCTGATCTAATCAATTTCAGCGTCGCTATTCCCGCCACATTTGTCAAAGGCTTGATAATTAGTTGACGACCACCTGCTTTGTAACTTCTAGATTGAGAGAATAGATATTAATTAAAGTTATATTGCGGTTAGTTAGTACCAGTGAGATTTGGCTTCAGTTCAATAATTTCTGTTTAAAAAAGTATAACCGAACATTCGAACTTTTTTGGAAAAATGTCAAAAGTATTGAATGCCAAAAAACGTTTTCATGTTCCAGCATTCCGGAAAAAGAATGCGTGGATATTATGAAAAATTTGCTCTAATATTCCATACAAGCTAGGCATAATATCTTTAAGTATGTATCTGCGGTATTTAAGATTCTAATAAATATTTTTTTAGCATACAGGGCATGCAAGTACGCATGTTATTTTGTATCTTTAAAACTATTTCAAGAGGAATAATAGTGATATGAAAATTGGAAATTAAAAACTATCAATAGCATTGATGCAATAACTTTATTTTAATGAATGATGACTTACTTATTCATTAATTACTAAATACATGAACGAACATGTTAAAGAGTACAAACTCACAAGCTGAATGAAGTGAGTAATGTTTGTTACCTAGTAATCGCTTACCTACTACAAAGTATCATCTAAGTAACTAATAACTTGACGAAACTGTCTACTGAGACCTCTTAAATTAATGAAGTAAGCCTCGCTGAGTTAGTTTTAGTGGGATGCGAAGCAATGTAAATATTAATACACAAACTGAAATTACTTGTAACGTATACATAATTGTTGATAACCTTCGTAAGTCGATATTAATAGCTTAACATGTTTACATGGCGTTACATAACCAAAACGTTCTGAGATTTATAATTATTTAAGGGGTTGTTTATTATAAACTAGGATAGATTCTGATAGATACGAATATGATGTTACAACCTACTTGTTCATTTGTGTTTTGTTTTACAAATAGTTGTCATTCTTTAACAACTTTTTAGCTACTTCATATATGTATGAATCAATTTAATTAATTAAGAACTTAAAACAATTAGTGGTAACAACTACTTGTTTGCGTCAGAGCACTTACCATAGATAGCCATGGTCCCAAAGTAAGGATGATATCCCTATGTTACGAGGTAGCAGACAAGGAATCCAGCCAGGGGCGTCTCCCAGCACAACCAGACCTGTGCCAAAAAAAGATGTTTTCCTTTATTGACCCGACCGGGAATCGAACCCAGAACACTACTCAAGTCAAGGCAGGACGCGAGAACCCTGCAACAGCGCACTATGCGAAACTGAAAAGGTATTTGAGTCTATGTCAAAAAGATTGTCTTTTTAGGATACATTGATTTAAACCATTCGTGAATCTCAAACCTATTTTCAAATCTCAGGTAAAGTCGTACTTCCTCTCTCTCTGACTTCGTGTTTTTTTGTTGTTGTTTACGTTGCTTTTAGATATGTTTTTCTCCTAATCTAGTTCTTTAAACAAGGAAACTGGTGCTAGGTAATCTAAAACAATATATATATGTATACATAAATGTATTTATTTATTTATTTTTATATTACCATAATACATATTCAAATGTAATTACTATTTGAGATGGGAATGCTAAGATGGTTTGGGCATATGGAAAGGATGGATGAAAGGCGATTAACGAAACAAATTTACAAGGCGAAGGTGGATGGAGCTGTTGAAAGGGGAAGGCCTAGACGGACGTACTTAGGACAAGTCCAAGACGTGCTCATAAAAGGTCAGGTCAGGAGTACCCATAATCGACGAGCATGTATAAAAGTATTAATGAGAGTGGAAGAAGCGCAAGAGGTGTGTCAGGACCGTAGCAAGTGGAAAGATGTGGTCTCTGCATACCCCGTTGGGAAAAAGGCGTGATGGTATGTATGTATGTATGTATGTATGTAATTACTATTTTTTTTTCTATAGCTTTTGCGCAGCCTAACTCGTTCTCTGTTTTAAATCTCTCTGCCGAAGGTTGTCTGGAAGAGATCGCTCTATAGCGATGAGACCGCCTAAATTGTACTTTAATATTTACGTTTTTGTTTTTACGTGCTGTAAGTATTTGTTTGTGCAATAAAGATTATTTATCTTATCTTATCCCATCATATGTCATTGTTTGAAAAAAAAAATGTTTTATTGCTGTTGATGCTGTTCTATTGTATTAGGTATAAAACCTGTAATGATAGAATAAGTTTTATAAAATGGTTACACATCTGATACAATTGAAACACTATTGCGCAAATAGTCCACAGTTCAGTCACTAGTTCTTGAATTTCAAAGCTGCTAACAGTTTATACTAGACTAGTAGCAGAAGTAATCTTGTTAGCTAACAACCTGCGAGGCAAGGGCTCTCACGTCAAAGTTAGGGCAATTCCCTTTACTTAGAGCAAAAGTTCAAGTCCAACACCACTATATTGAGAGGACGAAAGGTATTATTATGCAGTCGGGATGTCTAACAAGAATTTGGTTTTGAACAGCTCAGTGCATGAGAATTATCCTTATCCTTTTCTGAAATTGATTACTTTAATGTTTTATTTATCTTCCCCCGCTATTATTATTTGACGACACGATTGGCGTAGTGCGCTGTAGCACGGTTTCTTTCCTCAATTGTCGTAGTGTCCCGGATTCGATTCCCGGTCAGGTCAATTCAGGAATCGATCTTTTCTGAATTGACTCGGGTCTGGGTGTGCTAGGAGACGCCCCTGGCTTATTTCCTTGTGTGGTACCTCGTAACACAGGGATAGCAATCCCTACTTCGAGACCATTACAAGGGGTGTGTTGTCTGGCGCATATTTATTTATTTATTATTCATTTATTCTTGTATCTTGCAGTTACTTTTTCACCTATTAAGTTCGATGTTGTACGACATAACTGACTTAATTCAGAATTACACTGTTGCATGTGCTTGGATTTTGATAAAAGCTAAAATCAGAGAAAAAGAAGTAGAATTTAAAGGATTTCATAGGTATAAAAAATGTGATTATTGGAGTACTCATATCTGTTTTTTACTTCTTCATTTGCGCTGTACCTATGTGAAATTACTGATAATACTAACGATGTTTTTTTTATAAAATCTCTACCCAAGAATAGATCTAATGCTTGAGCAATATTTTGAAACTTGTTCCATAGTCATTAAAAATCAACAGAAATCAGGATTGATCTTACTTTTTCTGAATAAGGTTTTGCAAACAGAACAGCTTTTATAATATTCAAACCATAATAAAGATAGATAAAATATCACAGCCGTGAGTTTTAAGTGATACACCTCACATTAATATTTAACTTGCTCTACTCTATCAAAACTTAAAACCTCGAGTTCAGGACAAACTTAGGTATTCAACAAGAGTGTAGGACCGGGAAAGTTGGTGTACATTTCAGAGGAGAAGGCTGAAGCCATCCGCGTTGCCCATGCAAATGTTGTGAGGACTTATTAAGAAGTTACCACACAGTCTGTAATCATTCCTGTCAACTTGGAGACGCGTGGGACGTATTCGGGAGAGGTGCCTCATTTGTTTGCAGTTACGACATTCTTGCTTTACCAGTTGTTAACTTCCTTATCTGTTTTGCTTGTTTTCTAGTTGGGTTTGGGTAATTTTGTTACCATCATTTTTACGTCGTCGAATACAGTTTTAAAGTACAATATGTCTTTTTTCTGCTCTAAGTTTCTATAGATTTTAGGCCCTTTCTACAGTTTCCAAAAAATACGTGACACTCATGAAGAAAAAGTTTTTGGGTCTTTGTTTTAAAAGGGGTTGGTTATTATGTTTGATTTTGTGTATTGAAATTTGAAAAACATCCAATCAGTTAAGCAAGGGACAAAGCAAATTAAATTTACGTATAAATCTGGCCAATAAATTATTATTTCGATCGATTTTGTATCTGCTGAGAATAATCAAAATCCTTGTCACCAAAATTTCCAATGCGTCATCTGAAGCTGCGGGCGTCTTGTAGATGTGAATAATAATGGTAGTATTATTTATTGTTAGTTTAGTAGGACAATCTTCACTATATTCAAATTAGTTATTCCAACGATCCACATTTCAAGCCATAGAACATTATTCTACCAACACTGTCGCAATTCTGACATGCAAAGTGAAGAGCCGCAATACGGCAATAATTTGATTAAGCTCCCGGTAGCGCAACTTTATGCCAATTGAAAAGTTTCTCTGCGATGTGCTATATCATGTTATAATAACCTTGTGACTGAAAAAACATGACGTAACAGTTTTTTTGGAATTGATATGCCCTTGTGTTTGTAATGATGAATGTAATTAAAAGTACATAAGTAGGTAATAGAATGCTCTAGAGTCTAGAAAGTGGTTGATATGTAGAGATATAATTGATACAGAGGCCGTCGTGGCCTAGTGGTTAGGCACCCCAACTCGGATCGTGCGTGGGTCGTGTGGTCCCGGGTTCCAATCTTGCCAGAACCATATTTGTGTTAATTGTTAAACCGACTAACTCTCCAGTGATCGATATAAAACCAAATCTACCCGAATACCGGCGTGGAAAGCTCACCCACCACCTTTCACGTTGGGTTCAAATAACATTGGTGAACATTATTTTCATCACAGTTTAATGCACTGTACTTACATTTACATACTCTCTGCCAAGAGTTGAAGGCCGAGATCCTATTAGCCACGGTTTTTGGCTTTTAAGGATTTCCTTAAATCGTTATTTTTATGATTATATGTGCAGTAATATTACCTTCTGTTAGACTTAAACATTCTCCTCTAGATTGCAAGAGTAAAACGCCACGAGGTGAAATATTAGCAATTCCAAAAATCTCGCTACAACCGCAAGACAGTCGTATCTCTAAATCCTTTGTGTTTGTTGCACACGTGTGGCAGCATCTGTCTGGATGCAAATCAACTGAGTAGCGCAGGCAGAGAAGTGTAGTGGCGCCTGCAGGCAAGGCGACTCCGCCACTTACAGAGTTGTTCTAACAAAGGGCCAATGGGTAGTGTACATAATTCTTGTCGCGGAAGACGGATTTAAGGAACATATTCTGCGAGAATTTGGGTCTCTATTTTTCTGTTATTGCAAAAAATACAACGCTGTAAGCTAGTATTTACGATCGCTTATACTAAGATCTCGAATTGCGAACTCAGCAGTGCTTGCCGTTGTGTTTGTGTTTAAAAACCTATGTCAGCAAATGGCTGATGTTATTGTCCTATTTTGAAATTAATAGCTGTTGCCAGCATGTTTTTTCGCATATACATAGCAACACATAGTAGTTATATAAATGAAGTTTTATTAAAATCCAAACCAAAGTTTTCGTCACGTGCTGGAACATAAAATGATCCTGACGACTGAACTTCTTTCATCATTTTACCAAATTCTAGCGTTAAATTAATCTTGCCAAGAGGGTTTGAGATCGGTTACTCTTATGTGAAACTTATGCATAGATTTTAAATTCACTTTAATTGAATACTAAATATGCATCGGTTGAATTGTAAATAAAAAATGGTAAAAATATACCTAAGATTTTTTTAGATAACAGCAAGATCCTAGACTGACACAAAATGAATTATATTGTGTAGTGAATGATTTCACAGCCAGATTAAAAGATAAGTGATAGAAACGTTTTTTAAGGGCTTTCTGCAAAAAATAATGCAATTCAAATTAAGAGCTCTTTCAATCGAAACAATAAATCACAAAATTATTAAAGCTCGTGCCACTTCGAAACCGCAGCGTAATCTTGCCCTAAAAAAGAATCAGAAAAAGATCGGCGTATGATATAACAGAAAACTGTTTCAGAAGCGTAATCTAAAACCCTTGTTCCCAGTCACGCCGAAGCGAAAACAGGGATAGCGAATTAAAAGTCTTAAACTTTTCCCTTTTTATTCAGCGGCGGGTAGAACTGTGGTATTTCTCGGATGAGCGGTCATCAGTCAAGAGAAGTGGCCGCCGTTCGGTCATAGACTGAAGGGGACAAGCACTTTTGCTTTATGAATTTATAGTTCGCCTAGGACCGTTATTCTGCCTCGTTTGTCATGCTGCGGATATCGAAGTGTCTCCCTGGACTGGACTTTAGAGGTTCAGCGTGCATGAAGCGCAGACATTTGAGTTGAGCAGGTTTTTATATCATTTAGTTCGTAAGGATGGGTTCAGGCAACAAGTGAGTCCATTACTAAACAAAGAATCCATAAACGCAGAATATAATAGAATCCGGTCTACCACTTTTTGCCTTAACGGGCATTCACGGTATAAATCCAGGATAGACCAAGTTTTAAGAACTTAGCTCATAAACGTAGGAATTTGAAGCAAATCTGCTAATTTTCTCATGGTTTTATAAAGTTTCAATTAGGTTTACTCCTTGTGAAATTAAAACTGACCTTTTCTATAAAAACAAATTAATCCCTTTTAATCTACTAATTAAGTCCTTAGCTGTGCAGAAACACTAAGAAAACTTTTATTAGACTTATATTTCATTCATTTTCATACATTTAGTATTAAAGTAGCATTAATTTAGTATCTATTATCATAAGCGAATACCGGACTAACATCTACGAGTACAATCCAATAAACCTTTGAGTTACTGAACTCCATTATAGAGTCTATTGATTCCCTGTATTGTAAACGTAGGTGGAAATTCATGGCTTATTTTATGATCGCGTTAAATTCACGTGGTATTAAGGTTTAATTCCCAGTTTAACTTTATTGCTATTGTGTTAGGCGATTGGTTGATGTGTTTTTATTTATTGCGTTTTCGTTTTTGTCTATTGTTCCTCGTGATTTTCTATTGCTGGCTTACGGATGTATCTTAACTGTGCAAGGACTTTGTTGTTTTATTAACGGTGATGATGGTCATTGTTACATTGCAACACTAGTCACTGGTCTAGTGAAAATACAATAAGTACACAGCATTCGAACTATTACTACACTACTATACCAGTTTACGAGTATCTTTATGGTTCACCAAACCATTGGCCTAGTGCGCTGTAGCACGGTTACTCGCATTGATTTCTGTCGTGTCCCGATTTGATTACCGGGGGTCAATCCAGGAAACGTTCTCAACTAAATTTATCTTGGGTTTGGATATGCTATATTTTATCCTTGCTTCGAGACCATGACAAGTGGTGTTATCTGGCGCATTTTTATTATTTATTTAGGTATTCTGGAATTCTGTACTTTAGGTATTTAGTACATACTAGCTTTCCGCCCGCGGCTTCGCCCGCGTGAACTTAATTTCTGTAACATGTATACATAAAATCTTTATAAATTGTAGCCTATATGTTATTCTGATGTATTAGCTGTATTACTGTAAAGTTTCATCTAAATCCGTTCAGTAGTTTTCGCGTGAAAGAGTAACAAACATACACCCTCACAAGCTTTCGCATTTATAATATTAGGTAAGAAGATAGTAAGAAGTAAGTTAAGATAGTAAGATTTTGCCCAACCTATATCCATGACATAGTAATATCAGTCCACCGATTTTTACGAAGGGAGAAATCCGAATTGCCCTCAGTCACTCAGTATTAGGGAAGTGCAGGCAGCGCACGCGTCTCATCAGTCAGCCGCAGCGGCTCTTACGTTGACTAAGAGGCAGACCATATCCCGGGCTGGACGCCTGCTTGGGGGGATATCGTTTTATTTTATTTTGCACGAGTTAAAGCACATCGATAAACAAGTTGTCTGAAATACTGTGTTTTTTTTTGTAGTACCGGTTGTGGTCTTAAAAAAACTTTTGGCAACTTGTCACTACTTTTATTGTTGACAAACCCGTGACGAAAACTTAAAGCGATCCGTTTAAAACAAAGTATTAATGAATTTATTTAACAGCAATTCAGTATTTTAAGTGCTTGGTCTACATTTAGTCCCACCTACGAGGGGCATGCCAGAATAAATTAGAGACTCAAAAATTATAAAATGTTTTCTTCATTACAAATATTGATCTTTTCGAAGTATTCACCCTGAGCACGTATACACTTTTCCATACGTTTGAACCAATTGGAAAATACCTGTGACCACTCTTCTTTAGACACCTCAGAAATTTCGAAATTATAGGCAGCCAGTGCATCTTCTTTGCTTTCAAACCTCTTCCCCTTTAGTTTTTCTTTAATTGTTGGAAACAGGTAAAAATCACAAGGCGCTAGGTCACGGGAATATGGTAAGTGAGAAAGGTTTGACACATTTTTTGAGTTTAAAAAGTCAAGTGTTCTGGCAGACGTGTGCGGCGCCGCATTATTATTATTATTATTTATTATTTCGTACACAAAGAGACAAATTACAGAGAAAACAATAAGGAGTACAAAAGTACAGGTTAGCTTATCTCTAGAAAGAGATTTTTGTCGTGGTGCCAGAGAAGGTGCCGGCTTCCTGACTTTGGTCGCTGGTCACACCAAGCTGATATTACTGTTGGAGCACAAAACTGTCACATACCATTCAGAGTTCACCGTTCTTTGATCCTCTAGCACTACAGTAGCAATATGACCCGTTTTGCAAAAAAACGAGGTGAGAAATTGTTTCTGTGTGCTTCGTGCACGGCTACATTTCGTTGGAATTGGGTCATCGTCAAAACACCATACATAGTTATAAAGCCATATTTCATCACCAGTCAGTATATCATACACGTTTTGTTTCTCGCCACCGTCGAATTTATCTATCAGGAATTGGCACCAATCCACCCGACGGTATTTCTGCTCATCGGTAAGTTTGTGCGGCACCCATCTCGAACAACGTTTACGGAGAGAAAGGTGGTCGTGAATTATGGTTTGCATTGCTGCTAATCCAATTCCCAGTTCTCGCTCCAGCTCTACATACGTAATTCGTCGGTTTTCGCGAATAAGTTTTTCAACTGCACGAACGTTTTCTTGTGTGACCGCGGTTGGCGGCCGACCTGTCTTCGCTTCATCTGCGAGACATCCCCGTCGTCTTTCAAATTCAGCAAACCAATTAAATACTGTTGCTCGTAAACAATCAAACTCACTAAGAGTAGTAGCCGAAAGTTCAAAACATTCTTAAGGCTTTAAACCTTTTTTATAGTCAAAATAAATCTCGTCGAAAATCACGTCGACTGAGCTCCATTGCTGTAAGCGAATTCCCGTCATTCAAATAAAAAGGAAAAAAAATATGTGTGTTCTATTTTCAAATATATCAATAAATAACCAGCCTATAAGATGGTTTATAACTTGCCAGTATCAATCAAATGAGTAAAGAGTATCTAACTTCTTTTGGCATGCCCCTCGTATAGGTCCATACTCAAGTTATTACGTTATCAGTCCACAAATAATAATCAGTCAATTCTCACAAAGAAATAAGTCCGCATTGCTTTCAGTTTTATGAAAGTGCCTACACTGACGAAAGCCTGCATGAAAGGCAGCGCACGCGCCTGATCTGTCACCGCAGTGGCTCTTACGTTAACTAAGTGTGCTCATCCCGGACTGGACGCCTGATTGGGAAAGATACCGTTTTATTAAGTTTTACACGAGTTAAAGAACATCTAGAAACGTTTCCTGGGATAATCAGTTATTGTTTCATTAAATAATTGAAGCAACCTTTGGCAATCTACATCTTACAAGTAGCCATTTTTCCAGTTTTGACGAAATATACATTTATAGACAGAAAAAAGGTATCACAGCAACAACATGTTGCTACCACGTTTTGAAGCTAGATTCCAAAGTAGGAAACTGAATATTGTAGCTTAATAAAAATTTGTATTTTAATGCATAAAAATCATTGGATTATATATATCACTAAAGTAGAATGGGTCTAGTTTATTAAAGGTTCAGTAATCCTAACCTTACCAAATTCGATTTTGCACCTAAATAAATAAATAATATTCAGACCAACGAACCCTTGGAGGAAGGATCATGAGGGTTTCTTTAAACCCTCATGAACTTTGTGGAAACTCCTGGGGGTTTCCACAAGGTTTTTGATGCTAAGGGTCTGACACAAAAAAATGAGGCAGTATCCATTAAGATTTTCATCTACAAAGAAGCTTTGGTAGAACATCAAAACCAACCAATAACCATTTGAGTCGAAAAACACAGTGACAACGACATGAGCGTAACATCAGCCATTGCATATTCCTTCAGTATACCTATTAGGTATGATAATATTGGGATATTTGCTTAGGGAATGGGAAGACATCGGGACACTCTGCAGTACTAACGGGGTTTGCCATCCGCGTTTGAACTCTTGACTATAATTTATCACATAATTAGGAACAGATGTGTGTTATGTGGGTTCATACAATTATGCTACGTTGTTACGCGGGATGAGGTTCTTAATAGGGTATTTGACAATTTTTTTGTTGAGGTTTCATGGAAAGACCATTCAAAAATAGAAACATTGCTAAAAATATTTCGAACACACCAAAACTCCTCGAGATATAGCTATTTTAAAAATCATATTTTAAAAATCATTTGCTGTCTACTCCTTTGCGTTCTGCAAAACATTTGTTCGGCAGCTATATTAAATTTTGCGTTTATGAAATCATAACAAAAGTTGCTTTAATTGCGTAGATTATTGAATGGTATAGTTTTTTTTATTCACTTTGCCCTTTTGAAAATGGACTTTCCTACCCAAGTTTAAGGCTGTCTGTCCACCGAAACGGAGCGAGGCAGCGGGCCGGAGTTTAAGCATTTTTAACCAAGAGGATTTAACGCAGGCGTGCCTTCAACCAATTGCCATTGGTTGCAAGTTGCCAAAACTTCACTCTGCTGCCTCGCTACGTTTCGGTGGACAGGCAGCCTAAAGAGCCATAAAATGAATTGTAAATAAGTAAACAAACCAAAAGTTTTAATACCTAATTCACTTTTTTATTGAATTTTATGATTACTTATGTTAAACTATTTGATGATGTTCTCAAATACTCTATTATTTTTCCTATTATAAAAACTTTTGACGAAGAAACTCAGAATGTTAACCATCATCCTATAAATTTGAATTGGATAAGTCTGTATTAATTAATTACATATAGAAACCAAGTCCGCGCGCCCATTTTGAAGCACCTTAATTGGAGCCATAAATGGCTCCTAACGGACCGCTTTGCAGTGTTCATTACAGCTCCGCAATGTTCAATGTCAAAGCGCGCCGTACGTAAGCAAGTAATAGTCACGCAAGTGTGGATCGGATTAGTGCTTTATTTTTGACGGGGCGGTTGTATGAAGACTATCGTTCTATACGTTATTATTCTAAGATTATACCATTATAGTTATACTTAAGCAAAACGGCTCTGAATTAAACTATAGAGAACTATAGAGAGAGAGAAGGCAAGAAGCTTTCGGAAATTCTTCTTAAATTAATTTTATTTAAGAAGATTATTAACGTTGGAAGAGTCACATAATATTTATGTATCACTATAGTATTACTCCTTGTTTATCACGCTTTAATATTAGGTAAATTGTTTTTTTTAAAGGCTTGTTATACGTGCTTGTTAAGCTTACATGAATAAATAATATTTTGGAACGAACCACAGATTTTACTTGCCGGACGGCTGTAACCTAAAGCGACTCTTAGTCGGAAAAGAGTCTTCATGGGTTCTTCTCAGCTTTATCGCAAATTACTTACCAGTCTACAGTTGTGTGTGCCTCTTGTCACAACAAGAAGGCCATCCGATATAAGTGCAAGTAGTTTAGAAATCCGCAAGAAACCTTCAAATTAAGGAAGGGAAGTTCAGTCCGTTTTGTTTACGATTTCATTAGGTTATTAGAAAGGACAACTCGATATTGAAAATAATAAATATACTCATAAAATAATGTAAAATCTAAGTGGAAAATATAACTTTTCTATTTTAAGATTTCCATAAAAAAACGAGAGACCGTTTAATTCGTAAAAACACACTAATCACACGTTTAACACTTCAAATAAAAGCTTTTTTTTTAAAAAAAAATACTCACACATAGTTCTCACATCACGTCAAAAAGAATGAAAATCTCAGTTTCCATAATACTTTATTCACTCAGTGTATACTTTTTTCATAAGCTTATAAAACTCAATAGCGACTTAATAATAAGCTTTTAGTATCTTTTAATTGGGATACCATGACCTAATTTTTCAGCCTACATTTTTCATAACCCTCTCGAGGCCACGGTTATCGCACAAGCGAGATGTTAAATTGAGTTTAACTGCTTGCGAATAAAGATGTCCTTCCAAGATAAAAATATCCGACGGCGAAGAAAGAGTTTTCTAGTTTTCAGAACGGTCTTTGTGGCAGAGGGTTCGACGGAGTGACAATAAAATTAGATAAGTAGAGGATAGTCCTGCTTCGGTCCGGCGTCCGTCTTGCGGCTTGAATCAATCGCAGTAAAACATGGTGAAGAAAGGCCACTCTATCTGCGGGTGCTTTCGAAGAATCTGCGAAATTTTCAACCTTATGACTGTGCAGTAACGAAGTAAGCTATTTAACGGGCCAGTAAATCGTAAACCGGTCGACATGTATATCTGTTCGCTTTGCCGTAATGACACGAAACGAGTGGACTTTGAAAGAAAACGAGGATATCAGAATGGATTACAGACATCTCCCGCGAGTCGACGAGACGAAAAATGCACTAGAACCAACATTTCTCCCAAGTAGATGCATTTATCTCATTCTGTTTTTCTCACTTTAGTAAACGGTGAAGACTGAGATGAATACTCATGTAATTTAAGTGAAAAATTAACCTATTTGTGTCGTTGACAATTTTAAACATTTTTACCGCTAATTTGACCTTAAAATTAAGGTATATTTAGCTTAACACCCTTCATCAACGCAAAAAACCCTTCATTTATTATTATAATGAGTTAATGATGTTTACTAAGAAAATATATAAATTTTGTTGCGAAGTTGTTAAGTAAGTTAATGTTACTCACTTAATAACTTCATAGTAATTAACATTAATTCTTTAAGTGAAGTTTTTAACATGAACCAACACCAAAAACTTGCAAACAATCTAAAACTTGTTCAGCTTTATCCACTACGAACGTTTTTAAAAGCCGGAACTTTGATTAATCTGAAGTTTGTACTTCCAACCTCAAAGGCATTCATTGCGGTTTCAATCGCCATAACATTTAATGCACGTGTCGAAAAATGAAATTGATTTCTACCCTCCGTGCTGCGTGCCGTATCAGCAAGCCTCAAGTGGGTAGGGAGAGGCAGCGCTAATAACTACGAAGAGACGCTAGAGATGTTTATTTAATGGCAAACCCATGGGCGCTTTAATGGGAATCGAACCTCCAGCTCTTATCACAAAGGCGTAAAGGTCAGAATCAACGGCCTTCCAGCCAGCAAGCGTGAATTTTTTGACGCGCTTCAAAAAGAGACAAGTGTGCCTACAGCGTTGCGACCGAACTTGCAACGGTTTTGTTACGATAATATTAAGAGGGGGGTTCGGTTAAAATCATAAGATTGATGTAGAAATATGTGATGTTACTTGCAGTTTTTGTTTTCAATTTGAATAGAAATAAAGAACTTCATGGCGGACATAACACAGCAATTTAAGATACTTATTGTTAATTAACGTGGTTGATAAACCCGGAAATTACTTGATCGTACTATTCATTATTCTGTGGGCGTTGTTACACCTTTATAGCGTTGTAAGGTAATACACCTAAATCAAGCTAATGTGACATTTCTGCCATGTGCCCGCCACCAGTGTTTTGACAAAGAGTAAATAAGTTGCAAAAGGCCAAACCTAAAAGGAAAAAAAAATAATTAAAACCTGTCTTTTAAAGCAGTTAAGAATTTTACAATATGTGCCGGTCAGGAGCTATTTAATAGTTTTAAAATTAAATATTTAAGTTACAAAATAAATTCAAGGTTAAAATTATCCATAGGGTATTTTTAACTGCGTAGCACAAGACAACACGAAAGCACAAGTGTGAAACCCTAGATGGGAGCATAGATGTTAGGTCCACACAATCACAAAGACGCTTCATTATAAGCCAAAGCTTTTCTTCAGATACAAAAAAGCGCTTGCATTTGTTAATTATCAAAGAGAGAAATTTCTCAAGTCAAACTTTTATTCTTATTAATATGGGTTTTGCACTGCTTAACTTATGGTGTTAAAGTAATTCATGGCTTTGGGTCCCTCGTAAATTACGAAATACCACTTTTATCAAGTTGAATTTATAATAAAACTTTTTCCATTTATTAAGATGTATCAAAACCAATATCGCTCTCAGAGTCTTTCTCAGACATATTCACCAAGCATTCTGCAATCACGTATTCTGTGACATTACACGAATAATTCGCAAAGCGTATGCCCAGATTATCATTTGAATGTGCCCTCAGACGATTGTTGGATCTCGTGACAGTTGTACAATGGGGGAGCTGGCCCGGGGCAAAATATTTTTACAGAATAAAAACCGGTGTTTTCTGAATCCAACGAAATTACATTTTTACCTGCCATGTTTTTGTTGCTTCCTTTATCACTCATGGTAATATACGCTAATTTTAAAATATAGTCGTATTATTGCGTACCCTATAAATAGTTGTTGATAAAAAGTACAAAAAAAATAGAATATTAAGAGATAATTATCAATGTAGACTGACAAGCCAAAATAAGGCTGTGGATACGAGTATGTGATGTACTATATGTTGTTATTTTTCATAGATACACTTTTTATTTCCTAAGGTGTCGTGTTAGTTTTGGCAATTCTGTCGTTATGTTTGCAGTAAAACTTTAATACTAAACGAAGTAACTAAAAAACGGCTCTATGAATTTTATACAACAGGTTTTGTTGCAAAGAACTTGGTGCCCACAAGTGCTGACTTTCTACCAATGTAAGGTTAATTTATAATAAAATTATTACTTGTTCTTACACAAATTGCGTGGTTAATTATTAACAGAAGTAGGGGAGACCGGGTAGAAAAGTAACATTTCCTACTTCTTCTCTGATTTCTAGCTATTAAACCTATTTTCGATGATTTGAATGTCGTTATATATAACTTTGATTTATACTCTTTCAATCTTCATTACAATTGACGCCATTTAACAAGCGATTTAATATTTGCAAAGGTCTCAAAAAAATCTGGCAAATGTTACTTTCGACCACAAAGTTAGGACGAAAATAACAACATAATTTCTGGAACTTATAACATGCAAATTAAAAAGGAAAACCAAATACAATCAACTTATTTGTTAAGAAAAAAAAAGAAACAAAATCACTTTCTTCTCATGAAATTTTAACGTAATTAAAGCTTATTTATGCCCGAAAAGTGACTCAGGTTCGTTGTTTGTGGGCTTCACAATGATATTCAGGTGTCTGTTTAAAATCCGGTTAACCATTCCTTGCCTGCCATACTATCGGCATTCTACTTCTCTGGATAGTCCTTTTTATATTTGACTGCTTATGCCATGTTACTTTAGTACCCAGCTTCTTTTTTGAGGTTAAAATGGCCGGCGATTCAAACGGGAACATGCAGCTCAAAATTGTTTATCACATGCTAAAGACAACAAAATGACAAATTACTAAGAAAATAATGACACTGATAACAACATTTTAACATTGCGCTAATACTTGAGGAAAAATCACAAAAAAACGTACTTTTGGTGAGCAAAATCACTTGACGTCTCCTACGACCGGGGTGCAGGCGCGGTGACTAAACGCATGCGTGAAGCGCGTTGCTGCCTGACATCGGAGGAGCGGTGAGTCGTTTCGGTCACTATACGGGTCTACCAGAGTATTTGTTACTTTCGAGACGCGTTACTTTTGTACCCGGTCTCCCCTAATACCGTAAATACAAATATAGTTTTTTTTTTTAGTTATTTTAATTGTGATTTGAATAACTCCAATAGAGTCAGAAGATTTAGTCCTGACTCCCGCTTCAGTAAGAAGATAACGGCCGCTTCGGCAAATTTCTTACAATTTAAGTAAATTGTAATATTTATTTTTGAGTTTTACTTCACAAATTAATATCAACGCGATTTATGATGAAAAATAGAATTGAAAATAAACGAAACTTACCGAAACGGTCGATAACATCAATCTAATTCGGGGCCTGACTGAGGATCGAGATGTCCTTCAGGCAGGACTATCGTTGCCTCAAAAGCTGAAAACCCTAAGGTAAAGTGGGCTGTATACTGTACATTTTCCAAAATCTAATTCTGTCTCATTTTTATGATTAACGTGACTTGCTTATATTTAAATAATAACTAAACTGAACCATGACTTCACAAATTAGCAAAATAGGACCCCAAAAGATTGTCCAACCTTAATTACAAATGTTGATAAGAAACGTGCTAGAATAGTAAATTGCAACCTTTTCGGAATGTTTGGCTTTACGTGTATACAATACTAGCTTTCCGCCCACGGCTTCGTCCGCGTGAACTTCATTTTTATGACATACAAGATTTTTTATATTTTTCCTTAGTTAAAAACATAGTAGAATTTAACTTTACTTGCACATGAATTTGACAGTGAAATTGTATAATATTTTCAAACCTTAAACAAAAAATTCCGTAACTTAGGAAATCCCGTAGCAATTTTAAACTATCGTAGCCAAAATTTAAATTTACCAAAATGTTACCTAACTTTAGGTAGGCATATTATATTCAAAGGCAGGAGAATAAACATTTGAATTTGGGCATGATCAGCATTCAGTAATCAAAAGATTGAGGCTGACAGCCGTTTGTGACGACGAGGGACACAACTATTCCTCTGCAAACAATAATTTGGCTCGAACGTTCATTCCTTCGGATTAAGGTTCTATTTCGCTTGGCCAACAGATATTTGAAAGTAACCTTAATAAATGGTGGACACGCGATCGGCGTACGGAAAAGAGGTAGGTTTAAACAAAGGTTTGCTGAATCTGTAAGGGACACTAATACCTCTTGGGCCTCCGTAAGCGAAAGTCTATTTACGTAGGTAGGTCTCAATTCCTGCTGAGAAGATCTTAATATTCTTGCGATATAAAAAAAAGTGTGATATCGGATCTTCTCTATCGGCTCCATCGGTTGTAGTGTGTTCGCGTTCAACTGCGAATTAAGCAGAAAAAAATAATAGTATACTTATATCCTCGAGTGTAATGCCAATTAATACAGTATTAATTATCATTAAAAGCTCAGTTCTTGCGGCAGTGCTTTATTCTTGCTGTGTTAATTGTACAGTCACAAGCACTAATATGACATACCATCACGATTAAATCCCGAACTCTATCCGAGTTGGGGTGCTAAA
The DNA here is from genome assembly GCA_947369235.1 of Udea olivalis. NCBI lineage: Eukaryota > Metazoa > Arthropoda > Insecta > Lepidoptera > Crambidae > Udea > Udea olivalis. Next base: position 8,437,763 of record OX376341.1, on the reverse strand, counting down.
CCCATAGGCCACGATACTATCTACCACTAACATGCTTTAGTAATATAAAACTTTCTGCTCTTTCAAGTTAAAAAAAACTGGCGAATCAAGTCTACTATTATGTTACAAGCCAACGTTATTTCATTATGTTTTACGGCAAGCAACTTTTAAACATCTGAAAGATTTTATGGTTAAAAAAATATATATCAAAACAACATCAAAAACCAATATGCTATGAGTGAATTAAAATGAATAGACATATAAAGTACCTTAAAAACATATTCAAAACGATTTTTGTACCCCGCAAACATACCCTGCTCAAATTGAAACAAATAAGCCTGAATGTAACGAAAAAGCCTCAAATTGTTAGCATCTAGATGAAAAACAACCACCAGACCGCACCAGTCTGCGGTCGCCGATTTCATTTTACAGAATTTATAACATTTCGATAATTTGCTATTTTCGTTGGCCCCCACCAATGATCTCCAAAATACATGGACTTAGCATCTGCGAGCTGTCAACGGAACGACAACAAGTGAGCTTGACATATTTTTTTTCCTTTAGTGACAATGTATTTCTCCTTTCACTTTTACATGTCAGAAAGGCACAGAAGGCAGGGTATCTATGCCAAGCGCATGCCATGCTTATTTAAACTCTTCAGTTGTTAGATATGCTATCCTGTGTATGGAAAATCATTGGGCCGATCCGATTTTAAATGGTGACCGGAAGGTGACCAATTTGCCGGACGAATATTGCCAGTGTTTTCCGACCGGGAACCGGTGCAGTGTAGGGCGTTGTTGGGAGCTGCCAATTTTTGGACTTTTAAGTTATAAATACTCTAAGGATTCGTTTCGATCGTATCCTAGAACGTTTTTCATCCAAATCTGTAGGTTAGGTAGGGATTTGAGTCTCGTTTTCAAATATTCACACAAGCATTAATCAATTCTCGAATCTTCAAGGGGACCTACTTTTTGCTTGTTGACTCTATTGAGGTGATCTCGTTTCCACCACAGGTCGCGGAATCGGTTTCCATCTTTTGTATCTGTAAATGCCTCTACCAGACGATGTAAGTATTAACATTTTAAAAGTAAAACTACCGAACCCTAAATTTTAGTCAAATGTCAAGTATTATTTGAAGTACTATTTTATACAAAGTTAAATACTTCTGAGAATGTTTAACTGTATTATTTTGTTAGTGCAATTAAGTTTATCTTATGTTATCTAATGTTTTACAACGTAATCCAAAGCTTAGGTACCCACGCAAAATTCAAATGACTAAACAAATCCAATACTAGAAGCTGTGTCGTCCAGATTTACTGCATTGACCATAAAATCAGCGAAATATAACTCAAATAACACGCCCATGCCTTTACGTGTAAACTATTCTTCAATGCGATAAGATAATATTCCACAGAAATCATGAATTATTCCAATCTGACATCGCCTGGAAGTGTAGAAATATTTTCTTTGTTCTAGAGCTGACAGTTCATGTGATACGAAACAAGTTGTTATATTCACTGGGTGCCTAGTATTTAATCACACACAGCTGTACTCACAATTGGACTCATTTTAAATACTGTCAATAGGCTACCAACGAGAAACAACAAGGTTTTTATTTCATGATACCTTTTTCAATGATTAGATTTTAGAAATCACAAATATAACGTTTCATTCATTTACAACGAAATATGAGTTTTCATCAGCAAAAAAAATTGGTAAATTTAGTCCTGCGTACACCGAAAATGTAATGAGATATTCATTATAATATCCCTGGGTGGCAGGGACTATAAACATACAAAATATGATTTAAAGAACTGAACCAGTGACAAAACATGATGATAACAGATGCAGCTAGAGATCAAACCCGAAAAACGTTGCTGAACAGACGTTATCTCTACTCTCTACGAAATCATTTGGTTGGGGTAGCAGATATCAATACTAGTGATTCCGCAACCCAGTAAGAACCAGTTAAAATACTCATAGGCTCTCGCCTGCACCTAATCTATGAAAGTAAGCGGATCACGTCAGCTTATTTGTGTTTGTTATGAGATCGCAGCCCCTTGGCGCCTTCGCATTGCAGTTGTCTTGCAATGCCCTTCGTAGTGTTGCCAAAACTATCAACGTTTCGGCACAGAATAAAATGGTTTTGGGGCACCCTTATTTATTGATTGAGTTCCTTATGTAATGTGTGAAGAAGTTGCTGTCTGATACTTTGCTACACTTAAAAAGTAGTAATTTCGAATTGTGGTTTTTAATTTCATGGAATACGGGCCGCTGAAATTAGATTTTTAGGAAAAACTTTGGAGCCGTTTTAAATATAAACATTTTTCAATAAGACTAAGGGTGTCTTGATAAAGATACTTTTATATTTTCTGACGAGCTAGGCCAAGGATTAGGCATATTGTTGTCTAAAAAATCGAATCAACAAGTAATAAATTTATGCCATCCAGGTATGTCCTATTCTGACCTAGTTAGTAACATCTCAAAAGAGAAGCTAGGGGTAAACTCCACTGTGGTTGTCTTTCATGGAGACTGCCGATCATTGACAAAAAAAGGGTTAATTAAAAATATTGAAACAATAATGGGCATTCAATCAAAGAACAAGTGTAAATTTATTTTGTGTGCATTCCCATACTCAAGTACCTCAAGTACTTCAAGTCAGAACAAGGTCATCCAAGACCTTAATTTGACTTTGTATAATCTGACATGTCGTCATAGTGACATTGACTTTTTTGATACAAATCTGTTTGTACCATACTTTAGGTTAACTGAAGATACTATGTATCTTCCCATTAGGACTAAGCAGAAACTAGCTACTTTGTTAGCAAATAACATTAACAATGCCGCTATTGGCAGTATTTTCTATTCTGACATTAGTACTAGTACTAATTTATCTATTTCATGTGATGCTCTTTCAGCGTCTTGTTTAAACTAGGACCTAGGACAACAGCCAAGCCCAAATACTTGAATTTATTCCACCAAAATATTCAAAGCTTGACGGGCAAAGATTTAGAAATAGAACTATTGCTGGAAAACCAAAATATTGATATTTTATGTTTTACTGAACATTGGCTGACTGATGAAAACTATCAGTATTTTGTCCTTAATAATTTTAGATTATCAAGCGCGTTCTTTAGAAAAACCACTATTCATGGTGGTTCATTAATTTTTACTGCAAATAGTTTGAAATGTAAAGATCGCACTGACATTGTAGGCCTGTCCATAGAGCGTATTGTCGAATTGTCTTGTGTTGAGTTAGAGGGCTTTGTTAAGTGTGTACCGTCCCCCAAAAACTAACTTAGATAGATTTGAGACAGTTATGGAGGAAGCTTTGGGTAGGTTAAGTGCTAAGTCTAAACCCATTATTGTGTGTGGTGATTTCAATATAGATTTGCTAGTAAACTCATCTGAAAGCAATAGGTTATTGTCGCTATTTAAATCCTTTGGTCTGGATTATCAATTCCATGAACCCACGAGGATAACAGCCACCACATCTACTTGTCTGGATAATGTATTTTGCAACTGTGTACCCATTGAAAAGGCAATAGTAACTGAATTAAAGTCTGATCATTGTGGGCAGAAGATAACATTTTTAGATTTAACTAACAATAGCGTTAATTACAGGAAAATAACATGTAGACCGAAGACGGGTAATCGCATTAATAGTTTTAAAACTAATTAAAAGCATAAAGTATCTTCCATTACTTATAAGCACACCCTGACCCTGATGCAGTCTACAAAAGACTGTTTGATTGTGTTAAAAATGAATTTGATGCTTGTTTTCCCACCAAACAAGTTACTTGCAGAGTTCAATCTAAGTTTTGTGAATGGGCCACGCCTGGAATTTACAGGAGCAGACGTAAAATGTATGAGTTGTACGGCATGAAAAAATACAATTTCGATCCACTTTTTGTTGAGTATGTCAAGAACTACTCCAAAATATTCAGAAAAGCCTGCACTACAGCTAAGGCATTGCACATTCGTGATAAAATATCAAAGTCCACTAACAAAATAAAAACCACTTGGGACGTCATAAATCACGAAACAGGTAAAGCTAAACAGCGCGATACCTCATACACTCTTAATATTAACAATAACATCTTACAATCAGAAGCATCTGTTGCTGAAGCATTTGATAAGTATTTCAGTAGTATACCTATAATCACTACAGCTTCATTAAATTCCTCACCAACTAGAGCGGAACATTTGTTGAAAGATAATGTATCTTGTTGCAGTGTATTCTTTAAATTTAAACATGTTGAGTCACTAGATATAATAAAAGCATTCAGATTAATTAATTCAAAAGATACCGCTGATCTGTGGGGTATATCAGTCAAAATTGTTAGCCACATAATTGACGTGATTGCCCCTTATTTAGCCGTAATATTCAATGATTGTGTTGATGAAGGTGTTTTTCTAAACTTAATGAAACACAGTAGGGTTGTACCACTTTTTAAATCAGGCAACAAACAAGACCCAGGTAACTTTAGGCCTGTTTCAATCCTACCAGCTCTAAGTAGGATCTTTGAAAAAATCATTCAAGAACAACTATTAAGCCATTTTTATGAGAACAATCTCTTACACAGTGAACAATATGGATTCACGAGAGGCCGTTCTACTACTGATGCTGGCATTGCACTTCTAAAACACATCTTTAGGGCTTGGGAGAATTCACAGAACGCTCTTGGCGTCTTCTGTGACTTGTCCAAGGCCTTTGATTGCGTTGATCACGATACACTTATACGCAAGCTTGATTTTTACGGGGTTAGGGATAATGCTTTAGATTAGGTAATTTCGTACCTTAGTTTAAGAACTCAAAAAGTTGATGTTAACAGTGTACTGTCTACAGGATCACAAGTTAAAATGGGGGTCCCTCAAGGATCCATTCTAGGTCCATTACTATTTCTGATATATATAAATGATTTACCTTTTTACTTAAAAGATATTTGTGATGTTGTATTGTTTGCAGACGATACATCTTTAGTTTTTAAAACTGACAGAAATAAAAACCTTTTTTAATGATGTTAATGACGCACTTTCAAAGGTTTTACAATGGTTCACAGTAAATAATCTACAGCTTAATGCAAAAAAGACTAAATGTATTAATTTTAAGTTGCCTAATGTTAAAGATAACCCCATTAGTCTAAAAATTGATGGTAATACTATGAAGCTTGTAGATACAACAGTTTTTCTTGGAATCACACTAGATTCAAAACTGCAATGGAACCCTCATATAACAGCTCTCTCAGGCAGACTTAGTTCGGCTGCATTTGCAGTGAGGAAAATCAGGTTATTAACAGATGTTGATACTGCTCGTTCAGTTTATTTTAGTTATTTCCATAGTGTAATGTCTTACGGCATTGTACTTTGGGGTCAAGCGGCGGATATACAAACCATCTTTATCCTCCAGAACCGAGCTATCAGATCCATCTATAAGCTTCGTGCACGGGCTTCACTTAGGGAGATTTTTAAGGAAATTGGTATCCTCACTGTAGCGTCACAATACATTTACAATTGCATTGTTTTGGTCAGAAAAAATATTGGTCTCTATGCTAAACACAGTGACATACATTGCAGAAATACTAGGAATAAGGATAAAATTGCACTTCCACTCTTTAGGTTACAAAAAGTTTTAGGATCCTTTATGGGGCAAGGTATACATTATTACAACAAAATTCCAAAAACCATTTGTGACTTACCTTTACATAGATTCAAAAATCACATCAAAACAGCTTTATTAAAAAAGGGCTATTAAACTACAAAAGACTACCTTATAGATAAAAATGCCTGGGTATAAGCGCTCTGCTCGATGCGGGATTAAATAGCTCTATTGTAACAGATGTTTTATTGTAAGAGTTAATAGGTACCTAGTTTGTATGTACTGACTAACAATTTTTGTTTTTGAATTGTTTAAATGAATTCTTGTCATTATATTCTTTTATGGTTGGTTTTTTCTCTTTGTTTTATATTCTTTTAGGTTTATTTGTATCAAAATGACACACTGCTTGTACTTTACTAACGCCTGTTGTAAACCCAAAACAAGTTTAAAAGAGTAACTGCTGAGTTTCTCGCCGGGTCTTCTCAGCAAGAAACAACTCCGACGCGGTGGTAGAGTCGCATTATGTCTGTATACTGTTTATTTACATATCCATATTATTATGGTATTTATGTCTATTATTTAGTATATTTTGCTGTAAATTTGACGATTTGAAAGTACTGATACAGTCTATTTGAATAAAGTTATTTGAGTTTGAGTTTGAGTTTGAAAAGTTTTAAATAACGACTTGAAATCAGGTCTATATTATTTTATTACATTTTTGGAGCCATGTTTTCAGCTTCTTATATTATTATATGCAAAATTTCAGTTCGGTTACTGGTAAAAAAATACAGTAATACCTGCAAAACGACGTACTTATATTTGACACATGTAAAAATCCGCAAAAATGTCTCGTACATTAATCTAGGTAAGATATTTTATTATCTTAACTTAATCAATTGAGATTCATAATGTAAATTATTGTTTAAAATAATAATGTTTTACTATAATTAATGTTACTTGAGATAATAACAAGCCCGAGGTGCCCGTGGCTAAGTGACGGCAGCTGATCGGCAACGATCCGATGTTAAGCAACGCCAGTCAGGTTGGGTTATGGATGGGTGACCATCCCGACCGAAATTAAGTGATGTGTTTTTCGGGCATCTCCGTGCTTCGGAAGGGACGTTATACAGTTGGTCCCGGCGCAAGATATCAGTCGTGAAGCCTAGTCAGAGGCCTAAAAAGGCGGCTTGATAACATCTGACGGTAAGGTTTATCACTGGCCTTACATTCACCTCTCCAACAATCCGCACTGAGCCTGCGTGTTGGAGTATGGCTCGTACCACCTCATAGTTGAGGTGAGGCCTGTGCCCAGCAGTGGGACGTATAAGGCTGTATTTGTTTCTTTGTTGTTTGAGATAATAACAATTTACATATCTTATTTACATTACTCGATTTTCTTTATATTTCTTGGGCTTTATCAGCATTTCCATTTTGGTCAGCAGTAATTTAATTTAATATTTTTTGGTGAAAAGTGGGGTTCTGAGTTTTCCGATTACCATGACGGCAACAGTCACTTTCTTCTGACTACCCCATTTGGGATATAGTCGTGATGGTAAGATATAATATAATGCGTAAGATCATTCTGGTTTTTAAGTTTGTTAATGACCAAACTTTTAAAAAAATGCTATCAGGTTTTTTTTACCATAGTGAAAATAAGATATTTGATGACACGGTTGGCGCAGTGTGCAGTGGCACGGTTTCTCTCCGTGACTTGCGTGGTGTCCCGGGTTCGATTCCCGGTCGGGTCAATTCAGGAAACGATATTTTCGGAATTGACTCGGGTCTGGGTGTGCTGGGAGACCCTGGCTAAATTCCTTGTCTGGTACCTCGTAACACAGGGATGTTTATCCCTACTTCGAGACCATGACAAGTGATGTGTTGTATGGCGCATATTTATTTATAAATATTTTTATTTTGTAAGGTATATTATCATTCATCTATATTTTATTAATAGGCAAACATTAAAATTTACATTCCATACCTTCCGATTCAGACCATGCTTACCGATTTGATATTGCACTATGCAACACTGCCCTATCACTATTCAAACAAAACTTGTTCATAATTCCTATCTGGTCTGAGCTTGAACAATATCGTGCCTAATTTATTGTGGTCCCCAGAGTAATGACAAGGCAAACTAGCTGCTGAATAACTACCATTTTATAGCAAATATAGTGCTCGTTTATTGTGATAAATATGACGTCACGATGGGGAAATGGGATTATTGGAATAAAGGTAGATTTACAATGTCGGGAGCTTGGATTAGCATTAGCACAATCGTGACCACTTAAACGCGATTTCGTTTTGTTATCGCTGTCATTGTCGCTAAGTGGAAATAAATCAAAATGATGTAACAACGAGGAAAAGTTAAGTGATATTATCGCAGTTGCTCACTTTACAGTAGCTACTTGTAAACTATTAAAACCCTATCTTAACGTTTTGTTAGTATAAGGTTAGGACCTAATCAAGTTACTAGTTCACGATTTAACTGATTCGATTTTACGGGATTGTAGTTAGACCCCAGGTCGACGTTTTGTAAAAATAATGGAGCACGTTGTCCAAGACGTGCACATTTTGCAGATTTAGCTCGTACCGTAACGTAACATGCTTAATGCAATGCTATCTACATACATTGCTCGGATAAGATGAAAGTTTTTTTTCTATGTACGTAGATTACGGTTTGATGAGTTTGTTTTTAGAAATATTTAAGTATATTTATCAGTCTCCATCACGCATATTATAAACTGTGATGAGTTTAAGGTCAGATGCTTATCATATAAACACGTTGGCTTTATTTTAGGATGACTTTATTTCGCCATCCTAAAAATAGAACTAAGATTTCGGACCGTAAAATCAAACCACTAAGTTACCCAGCATATGATTATCTGCTAAAACTTTCCATAAGCTTTAAACGACTTAACCTCTACAATTCTCACTCCAAGTACAATAAACTTTCCGATCGCCAATAAACTGGTTTTATTATCAGCTTGTATCAGGAAAGCTAGTGTGCACTGCAAGACTTACATTCAGGTCACACATGTGGTACTAAATTTATTCAGTGTGTCTAAGGCTAACATTTAGACCGCTTTGCTTTGAGCCGGTCTAGACTGTACTCTGGGCGCCTAGAGATAACACACCTACCTACGTGTGTGACTAGCATTCAAACACTCAATAGGTTGAAAGTTTATTTTTGTTCTGAAGAAATTTTATTTTAATGGCTCCTTTCGAAGCGCACCTGGCACGTTGATAAATGAGCTGCAAGTATTGAAAAATGCTTCATAAACACTGGGAAACATTTTTCAATGGTAGATTAAATTTTGTGTTGGATATATTGTTCGGAGTTCTGGAAATTAAAGCTATAGGAGGATATTGATGGATGGCAGAGCAACTTGATCAGGGTGTTCAATCTCATTATTGTGATCAACCATTATTATGGCTATATAGCAGCTTAGAGTGAAAAAAATCCTTGATGCATTTTGAAAGTTCTTTCGTGTTGTTTTTAATACAATGTCAATGGCAAACAACTATGCAGCTTGAGTGACATTCACACTACAGGAGCGAACTGACCCTTGAATAACCTGTCTACTTACACCTCCTTGAAAATCTTAATAATATCTCATTAAAGCTCAAATAATAAAATATTATAAAAACTAAGTACTTATAAAAAAATCTCATCAACAACAGACCTAAAGTAAGTTTTAAAATATGGATGGTTTTGTTCATGATAATTATTTACTTACTGCTGTTCATTTTAAACTGAGTTAATTATATCTAGGTGCATCATGTTCTTATAACTCTTGATTTAAAGTAACGTCGAAGCTCTTATCAAAATGAGTGAGTAAAGAAAAGTGTCTCTTTTGATATATTTGTTATTTTTTTAAAGAACACAAAAATGAAACCTACCTTCTTCACGACTATTACAAAGAACCGAAGTAATCACTAGCTGTAACGTTTCGTTTCCTCCCTTGCGTAAAAGACGATAATTGTTATGTCCACCGAAGGTTACCGGGGCGATACGTCATGTCCCTTACCCAGAGCCGCGTGCCAATTGTAATTGATCACCGGTATTAGATCCCCCATATTACGTCATGGTATTCTTGGTACGGGGTGTCCATAAACTATGTTTTGTTCTTGTATCATTATTAGCTGATGAATATTTAAGGAGCGGTGATGTAATGTATTTTTCGGACATCTCCGGGCTTTGGGAGGCACGTAAAGCTTTTTGATTGATATGAAGTTGTTAGTTCTAAGTCATTAAAACTAGTTGTAGGCCTAAGGATGGCTTAATAACAGGAGACAGTAAGGTTGATCACTTGCTTTTCATACACCTCTCCAATTTAATCCATACAGAACTTGCGTGTATAGGTACGGCTTGTGTACTAGCTCATAGATTTATAGTTAAGGTGAGGTTTATGCCGGTTTTTGCCGATTTCATAAACGTTTGCCGTTTTGTTTGTTCCAAACGAGATCATATGCAAGCAAACTATTGAAACGTTTTTAAAACGTTTTTTTAATAACGCTTCCGAGCCCTGGTTGTAAATCGATTCAAGAAGTTATTAGCAGTCGTATTAAAGGTGTATCCGAAACTTTTTACAGAAAGAACTTGACATTTTCTCACAAAAATGAGTATATTTATTTTTATAAAAGAAAGAACGTTTTTATAAGAGCAAAAGCAGGTATCGTACTTTCTCGTTAATATTATGATGCTGCTTGAACAATCTGCTAGCATCTTTAGTCGCTGTCGAGAATAATAATATTTTCTGATACCTACTCTTGGAATCAGAAAGTCTGATTATGCGAATGTAGTATAAACTACAGAAGTAGAAAGACATCAAAAGTTGATTTTATAGTTGACTACATGCGGTCACAGAATACTTAGTAACCAGTGCAGAATATAACCTGTATGATACAAAACAATGCTGTAAAAAATGTTATTACCATGCGAGACCCCGGGAATTGCGTTTGTTGCTTAAAGAAATTGAGCTTATATTTAGTGATAATTTTTCAGAATAAGATAAGATAAGATAAACTTTATTGCACAAACAAAATATTACAGTTTCAGTTAAATAAATTAGGTGTACAATATAGGCCATATCGCTAGTAGCGATCTCTTCCAGGCAACCTTTAGGTAGAGAATCAGGAAGAAAAGTAAGTGGCGGTGCAAGATGATAAATAAGAGATGCAATAACTAATTTACTAAAACATAAAAATAAACATACATACAATCATAAACATACAAACAATACCGAAGCAAAATAATAAACTTACATATACTTAAATACTTATCATACATACATATAAAATAAGGTCGGGATTAACTTAGAGGTGAAAGTAAACTGGAAAGAAGGCGATTGGGTCAAAGTGACAGAAGGTAAGCTTTAACTCGGGATTTGAAGATGGGATGTGATTTAGATAGCCTTATGGGCACGGGCAAAGAATTCCATAATCGAATAGATTTATCAGTAAAGGACTGAGAATAAAAGTCAGAGGAATAGGAAGGAAATGATAGAAGCAGTTTACGGCAAGAACGCATATCTTCACCTTTGGCCGGTTGCTGAAAACTGAAACGTTGTTTGAGATATGGAGGTGACCGCGGATCAAACAGGATAATAAAAAGGAAAGAACATGGAGATCACGACGACGACGTATTGGGAGCAAATTTAGTTGAGCGGGGTATTCAGAAAGATGATCAAACTTGCGTAGCCCGAAGATAATACGGATATAAAAAAAAGGATATAGGATAATGGTTCATGAATTTGCCGAGTAGTTTTGGTAGATGGAGACATCAAACCCAGCAGACTATTGCAAATAAGATGAAGTAGTAGACATAAAGCCCTCACGGTTTAGCTTTGACCTGACGCAAACACCTCAAAGGATTGTGTCCCAAGGGGCTTGAGAATCTCGCCACACCACCACGCCATCCTCCCCACGAGGTATGCAGAAACCATATTACTACTATCCTTACACACCTTACACTTACACTCGTAACAATCATTATTTCATATGGTAACATCTATTCTTCAATGAAAAAAAATGCATTAAAAACGTTTTATGCATATGTATTTTTCTCGCACTAGATCATACAAATGGCGCGAGTTAACGTGTGACATATTTTACACAGTGTAAATGTTCAATTATCTTAAATCCTTTTTTTACCCAATTATAAAATATCTACAGCTTTAAAGGAGTACTTTTATTTTTATAAGGTTGCAATTCTAAAAGAAAAAACCCCTCAATTAACCCTTACATTTCCTTATTCGCAGTTACATTAATATAAATGACCCGTCGTCGCTCGGCACACATTAGGCCTTACCTACCTAACACGAGTAATGGATTGCTGCGCAGATATGCAAATTGTAAAATTTTGCCTTTATTAAAACGTTCTGTAGAAGTATGATCATTATTCCATATCGCTTTATAGGTAGGGTTGTGACTCGTGGCTCTTGTTATTCTACTAGATATTTGTAATTAGCTGCAATACCACTTCCAAGGAAAAGAAATGCGTAATTTTATTCTACCTTCTGTTTTACTAAGTTTATTAATGTTTTAGATTTGTTTTATTGGTATGTGATAAAATAAACTAATAACTTTCTGGAAAGTCATACAAGAAGATTAACTGATCACAAACCAAACAGAGTTTGAATTGAGGGAAAGTGAGACCTGAACATCCCCAATTTCGTTACAAGAATCTTTGGTTTGGTGGTTTGTGCACCTGCAACCCAACACAAAATAAACAAATATTTGCCAATTCCATTGCAAAGTATTTGATTAGTCTAGAATTTAGAGGAAAATGCATATTTTCTATACTAGTTGGATAGTCTTGCTGAAAATTAAAAGGTATAAGTAAAAATACCATTTATAAATCACTTTGGTACATAATATAAAATTAAACATTGTGTGAACCTAAAAAGATTCCCTTATTAATTTTTAAAACCAACCGTTAGAATAATAACGTATAGTACTGTTGTTGTAGCAGTATGTCATTTTAATTAAACCACTACCCTTTGCTATTCTCACCCAATTTATAATATAAACTGTCCCGCTTAATCCTCGCTTTCAGCTACAAAAGCGGCAAACCGCTCCTAAAACTAAATCCTTAGTGAAAACAAACGCAGTAAAAGTAAACCACGATCAATTAGCGGTGGACAACCCTAGCCGTCGGTAACGCGTAAACAGAAGTCGGTAACGAACCGAAGCGGCGCGCCCCTGCACAAATTTGCAATTTCGATTGGGACTGTTTGCGTATAGGTACCTGCATTGTGCCGCACTCCCTCGCGAGGTACTTACTCCACTGCTGATAAAAGCGACAGAAAATATCAAAATATTAAATTTGCTTGTGAACACACACAGCTCGATTACCGTCGCAGCCAAGAACTATAGTAGGTACGACAAGCTGCAATTTTTGCAGAGAAAACGATTAGAATAAAGAGTTCTTGATTCGAAACCATGAACGAGCATACTCAGTGAAGGATTTTGCATGTAAGGAAGAAGAAAAACGCCTCAGGGTGAAAAGAGAAACGCCCTTCTGTAGGGTTAAAATGCGCACCATGACAAAAGTATTTTATACTTTTTTACACCGATCCATCAAAATTGCATAAGTGAGTTGTGCACTTGAGCCCTACTGGGCATAAATACTAAACAGTTTTCACCAGCAGATACAATAGTAACATTTGCTTACTAAACAGCGAGATAATGATTAAAGAAATGCCCTATTCCCTACTAATTATATGAAGTACTTGAAATGTAAAGCAAAAATACTACGAGTATCTAAATTTATGACCAAATACTTTTTTACTTAGCCCAGAGGGATTAATTGCGCTGATTTAGACTAGAATAGTAAGAGAAGTGGGAGAGCATTCAACCACGCTAAATAAAAAGCAAGCAGGAACCAGACAATTAAAAATGCCTAGACCAGCTTAATTTTCGTAGGTATTTTATTAAGTTTAAAAAACCCATTGAAATTATCGCTTCTCTTTCACAAGGGGACGAGAACTTGTGTATTATTATATTTAGATGGATATAGCCATTTTAAAAATGCACCCATTTTGCGTATGGTAATCTAAGTTGCCTTCTTGTTTACTCCCTTCATTTTTAACTTCAGCGTTGTTGTTAGCATTTTAAATATTCAGTAATAAAGTAACTACCAACTATTGTAATGTAATGTATAATTGTAATGTCGCTGCTGTCTGTCACGTCATGTACACTTGAGGTGCAAGTTCGACTTCACGCAGCAGCAGCAGGTGATGAAAAAGGGTTTTATACAATGCTATCCGTAGTCAGTGACACGAAGCTGGAAATCCATTAAAACCAGTAGTGTCACGACGACACATCGTCTGCTGCTGCTGCTTCTAAATGTCGTTTTTGATGGTTATCCTGCCATTGATCGGTCACCAATGCCTCGTCATCAATAATATGCCTAGTTGGATAGGATTTATTTACACCCCTAAGCTGTTGACAGTGGATCGCCGACATGATTCGTATAAAATTAAATAAAGAATACTAGTCTTCGACTTTAGACAGGCCGGGTGTGTGGTCCTTTAGGAATCTTAATAATTGTCATTGAACTGTCAATAAAAATAGGAAATAATAGTTTAGTAATAAAAAACGTAACTTAATCTATACTTATATTTTAAAGAGGAAAGATTTGTTGAATTTTTTGTTTGTATTGAATAGGCTCCGAAACTACTGGACCGATTTTTAAAATTCTTTCACCAAAATAAAGCTACATTATCAGGGAGTGACTTAAGCTATATTTGACGACACGATTGGCGTAGTGCGCTGTAGCACGGTTTCTCGCCTCGATTTCCTTAGTGTCCCGGGTTCGATTCCCGCTCGGGTCCATTCAGGAAACGATCTTTTCTGAATTGACTCGGGTCTGGGTGTGCTGGGAGACGCCCCTGGCTGATTTCCTTGTGTGGTACCTCGTGACACAGGGATATTAATCCCTACTTCGAGACCATTACAAGAGGTGTGTTGTCTGGCGCATATTTTTTTATTTATTTATTTATTTAAATATAATTTAGGCTATATTTTGACGGGGTGGACAGTTCACACGGGCGGAGCCGCTGATGGACAGTTAGTATACGATAATCTGAAAAGTAAGAAGATTAATACCGGGTGATTATCAAAAGACTTACAGAAACGAAAAATAACAAATTTTGTAAGTAAAAAATTTTGTTTTCAAACCGAGTAAGTAAAAAATTTTGTTTTCAATAGTTTTTAGGGTTTTCATACAAAAAATACTGACTGTTCGACTGATGTCATATCGTGACCTTGCAATCAAAGTTAATTGAAAAAAAGAACAAATTTTAACTAACGTAGTTACTACATTACCTACTGAGTGTGCTAGATATCGTTTTCGTGAGTCCTTTAATAATCACTTGGTACATCCAGGTACCAGAATGAAAATATTTCCCATTTCATTATTCCGGTACAACATCAAAAACCTTGAACGTAATTAGAAGACTTGTCGTGTTGTTACCAATTCTTATGTTTTTTGAGTAATTAGGGTTTTGTTTCCTAATTACAGTTGTTGTCATGACCGTTAATTATAGAAAGAGGCTTTCAAGCGAATACACATAGATTTTCCATAATAGAACGATTACCTAGCTTCCAAATTTTGAAACACCACTCAAGCAGTTGCTTTAGTTAAATCAGTCTTAATAAAATGATTTAGACAGCATATATTCCTTTAATTTAAGTTAGCTATCATGATTTGCGAATAAAATTATGTAACCAAATGGATTTAACTTAGTTAAAATCTCACATTTGAAGTATAATTCGACCTTTTAAAGAAGACCCCACGGGAACACATTAGGCTATTCCACTCAAAAGCAAACAAGCATTGAGTTCTCGAAGTTAAGTTGTAATGATTTAGCCATTAAACCGATTGGGTCCTTACAAAGCATTCTAATAGTAAGAGTTTTGGGTTAACCTTGTTGAATACCGCCTATATTCAAACTTAATGTTTGCATGTTACGTGATTTGTACATTCTAATTATAAACTGAATTTGTAACACACATAATGGTTAAGAAATACTGAGTTTTTAAAATAGCATACGGTATTATTTAATGCAGAATTCGACATTTCACACTGCGCTTTATGCAAGCAAAATGAAAGCTTTGAGTTGATTCGATCAATCGTTTACTTTGCAATCGTTTACTGGGCAGGTTTAAAAAAACTTGTTGAATTATTGGTAAACGAGCATGTGGACTGACTAATTTTTGGTAATTAATTACCGCAGCCTATACCATGTGCGATAGTAGAGGCAGTTGTTACTCGCACGTTTCTGACCCTGTTTATACAACGTGTTAATGAAAAAGCGCAAAACCTCAGACACCCCCACTTATTTTTTTAATAAAAGAATTAAGTAAATTATTAAATTCGCGGATCATTTACGAAGATACTCGTATTAGCTTTTTTGTTATCTTGTGTTTGTCTGCAAATTAAAGTCTATGGTAATAACGCGCGTTCTAGTGTGACGTTGCCGCTTCGCGTGCCGCCGCAAGAAAAGAGTTAAGTAATGATTAAACACGGCTTAATTAAAATTTTTTTTGGTCAAAATTTGACACCTGTTTTTTATTAGTGGAATCAATTCTACTCTCGATTCTGAACAAACTATTCTCAGGTTTTGCGCTTTTTCATTAACACGTTGTTTGAGGATAAAACTATTTGTAGTGTCAGCAAGAAGAATACAATTTTCCTAGTTGATAAAATTACGGGTTCCCGACGTCATTTCATTTACTCTGAAATATTACTGTTAAGCGATGTTAAAGATGATGATTATCACACGATTCAACTTTTTTGATGACATTTTTCTGTTGAATATTTTAAAACGTTACCATTCAGAAACTCATAACACTATTTGCCTAAATAATTCATAGCGCGTTTACAACCGAACCAAAAAAAGTGGACACATTCAAAAGTCGCAACGATCATTTTTATGTAAAATTTATTCATAAAAAAGTCTTTGATTCTCTATGCCGTGATAGAATCGTAAAATGATTTTATGTGATCTCTTGAATATTTCCGTTCCCATAGGATTTTTGTCACAATGTTGTTTTTACGAGCCGAATGTAAAATTGAGAGGTGTGCCTTTATCCTCGCAGTAACTTAACCATAGGGACGTGTTCATAAAACGAATGATATCTAAAAATACAATGGACACTTAGAAAGTTACTTTGTTATTGACTTAGCCATGATTCTTACATATAAATGATATTAAAATTGCTTCATAATATGCGATAGTTTGATAGCATCAGATTAAAAGTTGGTAAACCATGCTCTCCGTTTAAAACTTGAAAAAACTATTACTTCAACTTTCCTTTTGGTTTTTATTTAGATTGAAGAGCATCGGCACCTTCAAGGTGAGGATGGCCAGCCGAGTGATTCGTTTGAATTACCGGGCTTGTTAGCCTCATATCTGGACCTCACGACCGCTTTCCATCAGGTGGAGTCAAGACATCTTGACGGCTAATATAAAAAAAAATCAGCAAACTAAATTACTTTCATTGAGTATTTGCTTTATTTGTCAATAAATAAATAATGAATATCTGGGACAATTTACACCAAGATCATCTGACCCCGAACTAAGCAGAGTTTGCACTATGGATGGAAGAGACTGATTAACATACTTAAATATTTCTAAATACATACTTAAATAGATAATAACACCCAGACACACAACAAACACAAATGTTCGTCACATAGATGTTTGTCATGGGTGGGGGTCAAACCAACGACCTCCGGTGCTAAAGGCAGGATCGCTGCCATTGCACCAACAGGCCAGTCAATGTTACCAAATTTCCAATTTCCAACTTAATTGTATAAGACAACCATTTAATGTAATGAACTCAAGCTCGTTATTGCATGTTGCAATATTGTAAAAATAATGGCAATGAAAAATAAAATCATGAAAGATTCATTAGGTACGAATACAATTTTTTTTACCAGAATGAAGAGAAAAGTTATAATGGCACCTAACCAGTCATATGACAATGATTTCACATTAAACGTTGTTCAGCAGTTGTTTCGTTTCGACTGTTTTTGAGGTAAGTCTCAATTTTTTTACAGCCATAGCTAAAAATCACACATGCGATCAAACCTTTGTTCCGCAAGCACCCACTCGGAAAAGTGTTACCAAAGGCAACTGGCCAGTTATAAAATAAGAATAATAGAACTTCACAAATTGTCAGTTTCGATGCGAGCGTTCGTTTTGCAAGTTTAACAATATTTCAGTCGGACGACGGACGTTTTATTTTATTGCGGACGCACGATCCACTGTCACCGTTTTATTTCCTATAACGCTATGCGGAGCGTTCTGACGTTTTAGATTGGGGATTTTTAAATCAACAATACTGACAGTTGAAGCATAACTTCAAAAAATAAACTAGGTGAAAAATAAAATAATGTCTTAAAAGACTGGACTTTTATTTCAAGGTATGCATTTCCTGACTACTTTGCAAAATATTCGTATTTATTGTGTGTTCGTCAGTGCAGCGAATTCTACAGTAGTAGACAGATAACAGATGTTGAGCTGATTGTAACGTATATATCTGAACACTATAGGTTATCATTAGTACTAAATAATAGTACTTTGTCATTAATAATGTGAAATTAGTGACCAGCAACTAAAAGTGTTCAGCTAGTTTTATAAGCTCTTTGTTTATCGGAAGAGAGGCCTTTGCCCAGCAGTGGGATCACAACGGCTAATTTAGATTAGATTGTTTATTCTTTTATAATGCGACAAGCCCGCGTATGTTTTTCCAAAAAAAATCAACCTGGGTGTCTTTAAAACTAGAGTGAATAGGCATTTGCTCGTTAGACATTATTACCATATACCACAGTGTCACTTACCACCACCGTCACTACCACTTTGTCTACAATAACGTACCTATTTAATTTCTTACTGACATCCTTGCTGACGGCAAGATTCTAAACAACACACTTAAAGTTACCCTGCTGACGGCAAATTTCAAAAACAAAATGACACATGCCTCCAAAAAAAACAAATGACACGTAGTCAACTGTTTCACGATCGCGATCGTCAACGATCGAAGTTAATAAAGGAGTTGACAACGTAATGCCGGCACCGCACCGACATCGTCGATTAGCCGCGCGGCCCGCCCGCTGTACACTTAATTAAAACCCAATATTGTCTAACCGAAATTGATTACAGTCGACCACACTCGCCTGTCGAACAGCTGCTTTCGGGCAACAAGAATGCTGGTGCAAATAGGGTACGGACCTACTTGGCTGGTGAATTATTGAGATGTTTTTGTCGACCGTCACACTGACGCCGTTTTAACTGTCTAGGCAATATTTGAACGTCAATGGATGTAAGTAGTTTACAGAACGTGACCACATTTTTTATCTAACTGCTAATTTTATACCAACAAAATACCAGTGAACACGTGTGCTTGACTGAAAAATTATTAATCGAAATTCCTTTGTTGAGTTCAGTTTTTAATTGTGTACATTTTTGTCGTTGAATAATTTCATAACATAACATACCATCAGGACTTTATCCCAAGCGGGGTAGTTAGAGGCAAATGACTGTGCCGTCATAGTAAACGAAACACTCAGGAGCCCACTTTCCACCAATGGTATTAGAACCCAACGTGGTAGGTGGTGAAGCCTTCCGACGTTATTCGGGTTGATTTGGTTTGTTATCGATGTTTTCCGTCACCGGAAGTCGGATATTCAACAATGATAACAAAGATTTTGGTTCTGGCCAGATTTGAACTCGGTACAACATGATCCGCGATCTGAGTTCGGGTGCTGAAGCACTTGGCCACGACGCTCTCTCCGAATAAATTCTACTTTTAAAAAAATCGTCGAATCAAAGCAGTTATCAGAGCTGACCACAATTATTCGAACAACAGGGCTTGAATCATGTCACGATGACAAAATAAGGTACATTCAGTCTCACGTCAAAAAATCAATTAACAGAACATCACGTTGTGCTACCCCGTTTTCTACCTAATGCCACATTATTCCAGTTCCACACGTTCACATTATTCCACTGGACTGGAATGGTAGACTGGTATAATGTGAACCATGAACGTTATCGCGTTCTGACTTATAAACGCAACATTTCACAGGCGCGCCTAATTTAAAATCGTATTTTTTTGCAGTACAGAATTGCCGATAAAATAGAAAGATCTTGCTAGATTTTGTTCCTTAGAGCTGAAAATCGGAATTGTCTATACTTTTCTAATAAATATTTTGCATGAAGTGAAAAGGGCACATTTATACATTGAAAATTCATATTACAAAAATACACTGGACTGGATGTGAAAGTTGCAAATTGTATACGCCACCTAAAATAAATAACCAATACTTATACAAAAGGCAGTACGAATAAAAAACCTCCCGAAATCGTTTCAAGTAATACAAAAATTTCGTTCTAGGCTCTACGGATGTACAAAATCCAATTTTCGATATCCATTAATCTGTTACTATCAGAGTCACCTGATTGTTCTTTGATTCAGTAGGCATTGAATTGAATCGGCCGATTGCGTCGCGTGCCGTCAACGGACAGCAAATTAATCCAACAGACAATGCTGACCGTGACGGCCGCCATGTTTGCGTAGACAATAACAAATTATTCATACTCGGTGATGGAATGTAAACAGAATATGATTGGCTATTAGCATGCAGGGTGTCAGGGACACACGGCCCAAGGGACCACGCTCGCTGCGAGGGATCAGCTCCCTACTATTAACGACTCGCCGGTGGCCGCATCCAACTTTGTTCCTAACGTATTCGGAACTTAATTTAATTAATTACGATCCCCTCCTTCTACTGAGTCCATTTCGCTAAATATTATTTCAAGTTAAGGGACCAAATAGGAAGATCAAACGACTGCAGCGCACGTAACTGACGATGTATGGGGAGCGTCCGATATTAAGTGACTCATGACGTTTTCAATAAAATTGACGTTTTTTGGGTTGACCTTAAAAGCTGTGCACACTAAAAATCTCAATTCCTAAGAATAAAAATATACCTAATGTAATTGAATAAGGTTCCAAGATTTCAATAAACGCTGGGGCGTAAGGGTCCTCTAATGGAGACCACGAACTGGAAGACGCAGCGTAACCCATCAATCCCATCATTTACTGATATCTTGATGCAAGTTGCAGGAATCCGCAGGATGCAAATAGCCCAAAGCCGCTAGCTGTGTCGTTGTATGGGGGAGGCCTATGACCAGCAGTGATATTCTTAAGACTGTAACGATGCCGTTTCGTTCCAGTCTCGTGAAAGTTCACGATGGCTGGAAACTTCATAGTTAAACTTACTGGCCATCGATAGTTTTCTGTACCTGTCCTTTCAAAATTTAATTTATAGTTTCACGGTCCCTGTTCAGCCTTTTCAGGCATTCCTACTAAAACTATCGTACTGAACAGAGCTTGCAAGCATATTATTAGTATAAGTTTAAATTACGCTATGGTGATTATTAAATAACCAATTGAAAATAGTTTATATATTATGTAAAAGGAACCCGTGTATCGGGGTAAGCATATCTTACCTCACTCACCTATTACTATTAGATAATCTATTACCTAGGACTCAGTAGGTATTCATTTATTGTTATTTTGTTACAGTTCTTATTTCCTACCTATACTTTTACCCTATTCAATAAACAGTTACTGGATTCGCTGATCTTTTATTCATTATTCCATAACTACATCTACTCCTAAATATTGTGTGACGAATCATGGCGCTCCGGCTCCTGCATTGCTGGCCTGCAACGAGGGTTTCGCCACAAGACTATTGAGGATGATAATGAGGTATATTGGGCTATTTATGCTATGCTTATCCTGAAAACAGTTAAAGATGAAGATAACAATGCTTTTAACTTAAATGGAAAATGAGTACTTGAATACGATTACTTTTTGATGAAAGTTGCATGATGAATTTCATTCTGTGACGCAGTCATATCTTGAACCACAGCTCACATACCATGTACGTACAGTCAAACACAAATCAATCGTAATACAGTAGACTGTCGCGTCTCTCTGTACCGTCCCCAGGTATGCGAGTTTGTAGCAATATCAGCAACACCGTGACGCTGGTCTACCGTAGATGCCTTAGAGGTTATAGGTGGTATGCTACTTTTGTTTCTGACTGTACCAGTACTACAGCTATTTGGTATACATGTGGTCGCATTTAACTCAGTTTTATTGATCATTATTCATTATAAACGCGGCGCAAATCGACCGCCGTATGTTGTATTAAGTTGTTAAGAGGTTTATAGCCAAGGAAAAACTAAAAAAACTTGTTTTATAGTTACGACGAGGGGAACAGTTATTTGAAGGTGCTGGCTTAGTAATCAGAGGTTTTATTATTAAAAGCAGTTAATACTCCAAATGTGTGTGTTAATGGGACATAAACACACACACTTTGAGTAGAGAGCATACCATTTAATATTTATTTATTTATTCTTCATTGCACAAAAAAATACACAGTACAATAGGCGGACTTAATGCCAAAAGGCATTATCGTTGTTCAAACGAAATAAACCGGAAGAGATGTTTTTATTTACTTTTGAATTAATTGTATCCATTTCTGCTAATTAAATAGTTGTATTTTAATTTACATTTAGGAAATTTATTTACGTTTGGTTACAAAGTACATAAAATTAATCTAAAATATAAAAACTGGTTGCTAACATCTAGTGTACTACTGGTAAATATAATTTTGACGACACGATGGCGTAGTGCGCTGTAGCAAGGTTTCTCGCCTTGAATTCCGTAGTGTCCCGGGTTTAATCCCCGGTCAGGTCAATTCAGGAAATGATCTTTCCTGAATTGACTTGGGTCTGGTTGTGCTGGAAGACGCCCCTGGCTTAATTCCATGTCTGGTCCCTCGTAACACAGGGATACTTATCCCTACCTCGAGACCATGACAAGAGATGTGTTGACTGGCGAAAAAAAAAAAAATGAACTCAAAATTAAAATAAAAAACAGTTAATACCCAACTTATTAAAAAATACAATTCAATTATTCATTTTAACACTATAGGTACTCCATTCATTATAGCATTAGACAGAAGTAAAAAATAGTTCACAGGTTACACTTTGTGGTAAAAGTACAATAAACATTATTACTTTTAAGATTAATGCCGAATTTATTAAAATCTACTTATATCTGCTGTCACACATAATTGTTCTCATCTTAAAGTAAAGTAACTTCAGAATTTATGAGGCTTTTGCTCAAATGAATTATTTTGTCTTGCATAAAACTATATTATCGATGTTAAAAACCACTACGTACATAATAATACTATGATTTATCTGTCACATTCATAGAAAATCACAATTTTCTTACTCCTAAATGCGTGATGTAATGTGACAATCATATTGCCAGGGCTACCTCTTTCGATATGAATGTCAGTAGTCAGTAATTACAGTACATCGTCGCGTCATCGTCAGTTCAACCGCAAAATTCGCGTACGAATGCTCTACGCTTCTGTTGACAACCAACTGCCAAATGAGTCATGGAATACCAGGCGGCTGCCAGGTGATTATCGCGCGCAAGTTCATGGAGTGACAGAGGCTTGGTTGAGTATCCGAACACATATAAACTGTCACTAAAACTTTACTAAATCTAGCATGTTACATAGTCCCCTCATACGTTGTGGCAGAAGGGGTTTTCAATTTTGCCAGGTTATACTCAGCTATGTCATCCAGCACTGCAACGTCAAATGCAAATTTTCATTCATTTTAGCACCCCTGCTTCTATGAGCCTCTTATTTCTAATGTTATTAGTCCGTCAGCGACTTTGCCCGTGTAGACTGTCTTTCTATATAGCCGTATTTAAAAAAAATATAGCGTATGATAATGTAGCTTTAAATTGGAGATAAAAAAAAAATGTCCATTAATTTCAATACAAACAAACAAACAAATTTTTCCTCTATAAAATATGAGTATAGATAAGTCTGTCCGTCAGCGGCGTTGCCCGCGTAGACTGTTTCTCCCGTTGCCCCACCCCAAATTTAGTCATAAACAAAAAATACCCTTTGTCTTTCCCTGTCAATGATGATTTATATTTGTGAAGGAATTTTTAAAATCGGTTCAGTAGTTTCGGAGCATATTAATACAAACAATGAAATCTTTCCTATTTATAACATTATTATATATTAGTAGTCGTGTTTTTGTGATCAATATCTACTTGTACAATTAAACTACAATTATCTTTTGCGTTTTCTATAAACAAAATCAAAGTAAATTACTAACTGTTTTGATGACGCCGAGATTCAGTTAAGAATCAACAATTTATGACGCGTGTCTTATAACAAATTTGATAACTGATGACTTGGTGTTCAACACAAGCAACGCAATGAAGTGACCTTACGTTTAATACTTATATCAGAGTTTGGTCAGTGATCAAAAGTGATCAGTTTTATTTTCTGTTTAACGAAGATTTGAATAGTTCAGCAGTTTGGTGATACTCTAAGCTTCAGTAGAAGTTTGTACTCTTAATTTTGATGAGTAATCCAAACCTTGGTTGCTATAAAATTCTCTTTTTAATGTCCCTGTGGAAGACATTCGATGAGCTTAGAAAATTGCATAGAATTGGGTTATTTTGGCACTTCCACGCGAGCAAACCTGATTATAAATAACTAACTACATAATTAAAAAAGCTGCAATATTACTTGAAACCTTACCAAATTTACCAATTTCTGCCGCTGAACTAATATTTAAATAATACTTACGACTTACATAATATTTTATAATGGGGTTTTTCAAAAGATATGATACACATATCAACTGTATGGCAGTTACTTCTTTTCAGTTATTTCTTCTTAAAACCTTTTTAGTGACATAGTAGTTCTGCTCAATAAATATTCATTAAAATTCAGGTCGAACTTTAATTAACAGTCTATGTTTTGAAAGCTGATAAACCAGATAAAGCCATGCAGCAAACATTGTTTTATTTACTTTGGCTTAATTTCCTGTCACAAATACACACATCAAAAGTGTCTAGGGATCAAGCATTTTTATGCGGATTTCTTGAGATTGAGATGTGGCTTTGTAATAAATTTATGATTTTATAAATTTATATGGATCCTTTTTGGTGCATTTCATAATTTGAAACAGGAACGGTCAATCAAATTCGAGTAAAAGATGAAAATCAGCTGTCAATATTTTCCCTATAAAAACATACAACGCATTGAAGACATTATTAGTGCTACTGTTTCCCTACTACTGATTAAAACCAACGTTATTATGGAGCGGCGACGTCATTTAAGCAGGGAAGAAATGCTCAGAGCCGTGGGAATGATAGAAGCTGGTTCCCGGCAACGTACTGTGGCTTTAGCTCTGAATACAAGTCAGAGTGTTATCAGTCGACTTTGGACACGTTACCGAAGCACTGGTACCGTGGCTGAGCGCCATGGAGGACGGTATCGCTGCACCACACGGAGACAAGACCGATACATTAATCACAACTCGAAGAGCTCCAACAATAACCGCCATGATGTTAGCCGTGAGGCTTCATCACTCTTCAGGGAACTTAATTAGCGACCAAACAGTCAGAAACCGCTTGCATGAAGTGAACCTTCATTCCCGAAGACCGCTAAGGGTACCTATAGCAATGCACAATCGTAGGATTCGATATCAATGGGCTCTTGAACACAGAAATTGGGCAGAAGAACAATGGCGTTACGTGTGCTTTTCTGATGAGTCTCGTTTTGGTATGAGACCGGATACAAGACGTATACGACACTGGAGAACCCCTGGACGCCAACAGCGATTAAAATCCTGCCAGGAAGTCCATCCTTATAGTGGTGGAACCATCATGGTATGGGCGGGTATTTGGATCGGCGGAAGAACTGAGTTGATTTGGATCAGAGGCAACCTCAACGCTCAAATTTATGCTGAGACGATTGTATCAGACGTCATCGTTACTCTACAAGTGCAAATCGGTCCCTTATTTCAGTTAATGCATGATAATGCACGACCGCACACCGCAAGAGTTGTAAGACAGACTCTCGCCGCAGCTAACATCAATGTCCTGCCCTGGCCTGCTCAGTCGCCAGACTTGAACCCGATTGAGCATGCATGGGATATGCTACAGAGAAGAGCTCTGCCGAATATGGAGGGTATCCAGTAGCAAGAAGACCTTTTTTTGTTGTTGCAACGAACATGGGCGGCCATTCCACAGCGTGATTTGGATGAACTCATTTTGAGTATGCCAAACCGATGTTCTTGTGTTGTTAGTGTTCGCGGTAGAAACACGGATTATTAATTGTTTAAGTTACCCAATAAAATTTTAAACAAAACTGTTATTTCAGTCTTTTTTTCGAACTTTAATGTTAGTGGTTCAAATGTCAAAAATCCCTTTATTAGGAAAATGACAAATTTCTTTATTAATGCAAAGGTGACTTGGTTTATCGTTACTGTAGACAAACGAAAACACTTTATTTGATGAATCCTTAAAGAAAATTTTAATTAATATCAATCAGGAGAAAAGTTATTGCAAAAATATATGTTGATCCCTAGACACTTTTGATGTGTGTAGTTGGGCACAAAAAAATTTATATCACGCCAGCAATCAACGTGTTGTCAAAATTGTGTAAATGTTTCAGTACAAAAACATAACAGTGATTAAATTATGATTTAACATTCAACTCTCTAACAGTGCAGTGGCAGATGTGAATCCGAACATTGCGTCGAACACAGACAAAAGTCGATTGGTGACACGGGTTTATGTAAATACAAACCATACTACACTTGTCAAAAAGGAGAGCGATGGCTATTCGTTCGATGCTGTTTCATTTAGTTCATTCCTTTGCCTATAAACTCAATTAAAACCGATTGACAAATGGAAAATCCCCATCAATAATCTGCTATCACGTAAGTAAGTAGACGGAGGGATTTGCGTTACCTATGCCGATTTGTATCTATGGCGGCGCCAATCAAAATTGCAAATTTGTGCAGCGTATTGCTTCGTTAACGGGAACGCAGCATCAAAAAGGCAACGTGGGAACAGCCAATGATTATCAATTTAACTTGTTAATAGTTTAACTTCGTCTGTAGCACTTTCGATTGTCCTCCTGAGTGTAGGCAGGAGAATCTATGAGGAACCCGTGTAACCGATGTTAGAATTCATCACGTTAAAAAGGCTGGTGCCACGTTTATGTTTACGCAAATAAACGTTATTTTATCGACAGGAGCGTTGAAGCGCAGTGGCAAACCACTGCAGTTCAGAACCTATGTTTTACCAAGTTTAAATCTAGCTAAAAAACCTTTGTGTTCATATTTAAATTTCTTCGGTGATAGAAATCACCGATAATCACCAAAGCATCTGAAAATCGGCAGAAGGCTTCACCAGCTTTATCGGCGGCCTGGAGGGTCCACCTACCACGTTGAATTCTAGTTCACTTGGCGAAACTAAGCTAGGCAAGTGTTCCGGTCACCGAAGGCAATAGTCAGAATTAAAAAGATGTTTAAACCAGTCGGCTTATCAGCATGTTCAATATGTTCCTCTTTAAATCATGGCTTATTGAAAATACGAGTAAATTCAATATTATGAGACTGATGTTTACAGTTAAGGCCAAGTTTTAGTGCCTCGCAAATATTCTTCGATTTAAGGTTATGCATCAGGTATGTTCATAGCCTATTAATTCTTTGAGACATAAATAAAATCGGTCGTTTACCGAAGTGCATCGTTTCTGGTTTCCATCGAGTCACCGTTCGATTTATTTTATAGCACATAAACAATGCTAGTAACTTCTACCACTCTCGTTTGTCATTTTATGGTGGATAAGATTTTACGGTGATGCAAAATTCCGATACGTTCTTCGAGCCTTTTATTTTCTCTTTATAAGGTAACATCACGCAAATATCTTGTTGTTGAGCTTGACGGAGTGGTGGACCGCATTTCAATATGGGGTGCATGCAATCTTGTAGAGTTCAATGCCAAGAAAACGCAGGTGTGTGCATTCACAGCAAAGGCGTCGCCGTTCCCTTCCCATCCCACTCTTCAGAGCACCCCGCTACCGATTAAGGATAGCCTAAACATCCTTGGCATGGATGTTCGTAGCAACCTAAACCAGCGGGACTACACTGAGAGCGTCATTAGAACTGCATCCCGTAAACTCGGAATCCGAAACAGAGTGAGACGATTCTTCACGCCTGGGCAGCTCTGTCTTTTGTATTTTTAAAAGTAAAAAAGTAAAAAATATCTTTATTTATATAGACTCATAGAAAGTACTTATGAAGTCATATAGTTATAAAAAAAAATTGAAGCAAAAATATACTAAAGTAAACTTACTTATAATAATACTATGATAGTAAATATCATAATTAAACATAATGTGACTCTACCACCGGTTCGGAGGTTGTTTCCGATCGAGAAGACTCCGGCAAGAAACTCGATGGTTACTCTTTTCAATCTTGTTTTTTAACACAAAAATTGGATTGACAGAGTAAAGTCATAACAAAAAAGTGTGCAGAGGAGCAGATTATGTCTAAGATGACTACAAATTCTTATCATTTAAGAAATCCTCAACACTTTAATAACCTCGCTTCATTAACTTAGCTTTAATTTGTGACTTAAACTGGTGAAGAGGCAGTTCAACAAGAGTGTGCGGAATCTTATTAAAATATTTAACACATTGACCAACAAATGATTTTCCTACCTTATGCAGTATAAGACACAAGTTCGCTCGTGTGTGGAATACTGCTCTCATCTCTGGGACGGTTCCGCTAAGTACCTACTCGAAGCTCTTGACAGGTTGCAGCGGCGTGCTATCCGTATTATCAGAAACCCAGAGGCAACTTTGACCTTTGAGTCTCTCTAATTTCATAGAGACATTGCCAGGCTAAGTGTTCTCCATCGCTTTTACAATGAGGAATGCTCTGACGAGTTATTCCAGCTTATTCCACCCTCACCTTTTCACTACCGTACCTCGCGTGCTGGACTACGGCGTCACCCACAGACAATTCAACATTTGTCGGCCCGAACTAAAAGGTTCGGTGACTCGTTTCTTTGTCGTCTCATCCAGACGTGGAACGCTCTTCCAGCACATGTGTTTCCTTCCTCGTATAGTCCCGGGTTCTTCAAGCGGGGCGTGAAAAGGCATTTCTGCAGGCCTTCAAGGTGAGGATGGCCAGCCCAGTGATTCGTTTGCATGACTGGGCTTGTCAACCTCATATCTGGACCTCAAGACCGCTTTCCATCAGGTGGAGTGAGGTCATCTTGACGGGCAATATAAAAAATATATATGTCAAAACAGTTTTCTGGCGCTAATTTTTATGTGCTGGCTGATAGATTAGATTAGAGCATTAACTTGTATCAGAATATCCAGAATTCGTCGTTTCCAAACTCACTCGAGCCACATTGCGAACACGACACTCGATGTTATGTTACAACTTGATTGTAATAACCAACGAGCGTTTTAGTGTAACATTTTATCAAGCAAACACACGAGTTCGAGGGATGGCGGGGAGTATATACGTCAATGCATATTCTTATGTACTCGTATGAAAGAGTGGACGCAAAAATGTTACAGGTCTAAGCTCACTTGCCATGAGCATTACGTCAAACAAATCATCAACCATTCGCAAGAACAACATTTCCATGTAATTTAACACATGGAAATGTATTTTGAAAACTGAGCATTTTCCTGTATTGTAAAATTTGTGAAAACGTTACATTACAATGACATACTCTAGCAAAAGCTTTAGTTTATATCCACCTAAAGGAAGGAAGGAAGGAAGGAATCTAGATGTTGTTATTATTACAGATGTTATTTTTGTTTTAATAATTAATTAGTTATGTGACGGAACTAACGGTTGTTGAGACATAAAATAGCTGATGACAAATGGGAAAGTTGAAAAATATGTGTTTTCATCATTGAAATCAAGTTATCGATTGTTTGTGGCTGATGTGTATGGCTTATGAATTAATTTTGAGTGATCGCAAACCACGTTGGGTAAATATAAATTACGTTTAATTGATTGATTGATAACATTCTAGCTTAGCGCTTTAACCACACGACCACCGATGCGATTCATAATGCCAATGATCGAATGCAATATGAAAGCCCTGTTAACATTTAAGTGAATCAAAACCGAACTGCTACTTACTAAATTGAAAGTTCCGAAGTAAACAGCCAGTTAAAAGTTTGTTCGAACGTTCAAACTACTGAAATTACCCCAAAACAAGTTTCCGATTCTTTCGTCGGCAAACTATAGGCTCTGGGAGCAACTTCTCAATTTATTCCAGCGCCAATACTTAGCTGCTCGCAAGTTTCGAAAGTGAAAAACAAAACAACTACTCCCAGACAAAGTTTTACTAGCTCTTTAAGGAATCGAAGTCCTCCAGTCAGGACCACACCAAGATTTTTTAATAACCACCCGCGCTCAATGCTCAAATTCTAATCGAGTTTTAAATTGCAGCAATTCTTGTCTGGTGCGCTCGCTCCACGGCTGTGAACTACCGATTCTAGAATCGATCGAATTAATTGAATCACCCTGACTAAACATATCCATTTGTAAACTAAATATTAGATCGTTGGTACAATAGGAAGAGGTCTTGCCTATAACGCCCGAGGTCGTGGATGCAATCCTCACCCAGGACAAACAAAGTGATATACCTTTTTGTTTGTTTCGGGTCTGAATGTCTTTACCTTTTTCAGCATGTTTATCAGACTCTGACACCAACAGTAAAAAATAACTTTGAGTTTAAAGAACGATAGACATTGTTGAATGTTGTTTTGTTAGCTGGTCATTTGGAGAACAAAATACAAAGCCTACTCGTTTATTTCGCGTTTTAAGATATATTTTCATATAAGTCAGATAAGCAGTTAGTAGAACTGTTCAAAGAAAAAATTGTAGCATTACTTCAAACCAGTAGTTGTAGCTTTAAAGGCAAAGGCAAAGTCTAGACTGCTGGTTAACGGCGATAACCCCTTAGGACGCCGTAATGGATGGGTCATCATAACTCAACCTGTTTTAACATTCGCACCAGCTTACTCAAAGTAGTGAAGGTTCTTTGCATCCATCATTCGTGCTCCAAGTTGTATTTTAAGGGGAAAAAATACTAAATTTTTGTTGCATTCTTTTTATCTATCAAAAGTGAATTAATCAGTTAACACGTTCACTGCCACAGCACGCATTGCACCGGTGCGTTTTAAAAATCGATTTCCTATTGTCTTCTTCATTCTGCAGTAAATGGGTTAAAGACAGTTTTTTTTTCTTTTTAGGGGGTGAAAATACGTTTGGTTTAAAGAAACATTCTTAACTAGGCAAGATTTAAAGTGTAGGGTATAGGTGACCCTTATTCTTAGTCAGTGTAGGTAATAAGAGTCTAAGTTTTATCCAATGTAATATTTCATGTCATTGTTGTAATTAAAGGTACTTTAATAAGTATTCGAATATAATGTATAATTCCAGCGGGCTTAACACTATTGAGCAATTCCTTCCAGACAACCTTGAGAAAGAGGATTTAATGATGAGGTTAACAACTCAATGGTAACAATCAAATTATTATGCGCAAAGACTAGTGCCAAAACTTTTTTTTTTGCTTTCATTCGTTTCTTTTCTTTTACCTCTACCTTTGTTTGTGCGAAAATATTATTTTATCTTACCTTATTTTGGTATTAATACCAGCGTTATAAATCACCACGCTAGAAAGGGGTCAATCAAGATTAAAATGCCTATATTATACGAGCGTTTCCATGATCGGTACCAGAACTTTCATCTCTCATCTACAGTCCTATTCCTCGTTAGCTTCTCCTTAAAACTTCTGCCGCGACTTTGACAAGTTTTTTAACTTCTGAAGCTCGCCTCTTATGATTAATTAATTTGATTGTGTGCAAGTTGTGTTCGGAGCGATATCGCGCTGACTGGTGTCCATTATTACAGAATTGGGGCGCGGTGAGGGTCGATTGTGCCTGGTCACCGAACTAACTGCGTAACCGCTGCTGTTCTAAAGTTATTTTGAAGGTCAAGTTTTGGTCTGGGTTTATTATATATATTGCGTCGATTGTAAGCTGTTCCTTACAGCCCTGGCTGTGCTTCCTGCAACTCTTCTGTTCTTCTGTGAGTAAATTATTTGTAGATATATGTTCGTATATAAATTGACTTAAGTACGCGGTTAGAATTTTATATATAGTCTGCAGACAAGTATAATTTGCGGGGTTACTGGTTTCAGTATTTTTTAGGATCATGAAAGTAATTCCTTGTGTTATATATTGTGGTACGGTGTGTGGTTTTACTATGAAATTATTAATGTGATTGTGTAGGTATGGGTGCAAACATGTAAATTTCTTATACCAATAGTTGTGGATGTTATCGGTTCCTGGTGCCTTCCAGTTGTGTGTGCGCACGATGATGTTGTTTATGTTTTTGTTCAGGCAATCAACTATAAGTGCAAATTTTTTCGAAGTTTTTTGTTCAGGATTACGGGGTCTAGATGTGGAGTCTGTGTCAGTGAATTTTACTAAAAACTCTTTGAACTTACTCTCAATGAAAACTTGATCTGTCACATCTCGTTTATAATGGTTGTGATTTTCTACCGTAGTTTGATCATTTGTTTGTCCTATACTAAAATTTGTTTCTAATGTGAGACCGGTTAAGTTATCATTTGGACCTATATGTTGGCTGTTTAGTGTACTGTTCGTTTCTTTCAATTCAAATAAATTCATAAAAAATGCCCATCCCATGGTGCTAACGTCTTTGGTAATTAAGCATGTAGAATGTATTGTATTGGTGTTTAAATAAAGAAACTATGATGTGCTAAGCTTAATTTTTTTTGAATATTAAAGTATGTACTGTTAGCAAAATTGTCCTGGCCTTGGAGTTAAGCATCTTATTTCGCAGAATATGATGTCTTAGATTCAATCGCACCCAGGAACACCATGTATAATTAAGTAATTATGTATTACATAATTAATAATTAATAATTAAGTACATTTAATTTTGCGTTGTGAAAAAGTAGTATTATAGCCTACGCCTGGCGACGACAATAAAATAAAATGAGGTATGGATATTGACCTGTAAGATATTGTAATGGAATTTCACAGAATTCTACGGGTCAGCTCAATTCCTTTGTCGTTTTTTTGTGTTTTTACTTAAAGCTGAAAAAACCTTGCGCAGCGTAAAAATATCAAAAACCTAACAACTGTTCTCAAGTAATCTTAACAGCTATGAAGTTAAAGGAAGTTTATTTGTAAACGTTAGGGGACCGATAACTGCCCACTGGGAAATCTACAGTGTAGGATTTTTTACAATTTTTTGGTTGCTAATGATGATGACAGTAGAGGTTAGGGAAAATCTTGACTAAACAAAGCACGTCATTATTGATAATTATTTTAATATTTTCACATTAAGTCTTTCAGAAAGGTCAACACATTAAAACCATCACGCCCTGACCGGCTAGAGAATTCACGAGGCGTCACGAACAGTTCATAAAAGTAAGTCATTTTAATTTCACGTAGGAATGAACACGTATAATATTTTAGTGTTCGTAAAAATATAAGTGGCCGTCGCCTGCGGCTTCGCACGCAATGTTATTTAATTAAATGCAAGGTATAAAGCATTGGAGCTCAAGAACTCGTAAAGTGTATTCCACTTGAGGCACCATTGGGGCAGCGATATTCAGCGGTGCCTTATACCATGATGGCAAACCGTCTAGAGTTTAGAGTTAGAGCTGGTGGCCGAAACCAACATATTAGGCGAGACCAGTCAGCTAGACGGCGCTGCCTCGGCCACGTTGTTAGGATGGAGTCGGATCGGGCTGTGAAGAGGGCATACCTGGGTCAGCCAACTGGGAAGCGCCCGGTGGGGTCGCCCCAGGTATCGCTGGATGGGCCAGGTTGAAAAGAATCTGAGTCACCTAGGGCCGGATTGGCGACAGGTGGCTGTCGATAAAACATAGTGGCGAAATCTCGTTTCGGAAGCCAAGATCCACTTCGGGTCGCTGAGTCAGCGCAGTAATTAAGTAAGTCTAGAGTTTAATAGATCTTATCTTAAATGCGTTTGATCTGTGAAAGGAATCATCGTGCAATAACTTTAAACAGGTGGACTTTTTAAAATGTTTGCTTGTCTAAAGAAATCTGACAGCAATGTCTTAGTTGTCTAGAGGATGAATGTAATATTTTATATATTTGAATAAATTTTGTTTATCTTTATTTACAAAAAAAAAAGTCCCACCAATAATACAATTTAGATTTAAATGTCATTAATTTCTCGAAATCAATGTTTTCTTTTAACTCTGAAGGCAGGTGCCAATGCAAGTGGAACGCATCACAAAAGATGGCGCTAGCTCAGCCTCTGATGAGCTCCGCGAAGCCACTAATGGGCGCATTATTCAGGCGAGATGATTGTTTATAGGAGGATATGCGCTGCCGCATTGAGGCTTTAGTTTCACTTTTAAGGTTTATGATCTTCTGCTAATCAAGGCTGCTTGAAAAGTTTAATATAATTACTGCGTCGAATGTAAGAATCATTTTAAAAGTTAACAATCACTGGAGTTTTCCACGGTACTGATCTACCACATAAAAACTAGAAAAAAATATGTGTTGAGGATGTACGTGCAATGAATGAATTATAAATAAATGTTAAAAAAGTTAAATACTTAAATGGTAAATCAAAAGTGTGTACGTCATCCTAAGTATATTATATTATTTTGGCCCAAGTTCAAAAAGCTTTAAGTTGCGAATTCAAGCATGGAAATATGTTTGCTTTTACATAGTATTAATAACTTGTCTGGTTAATATAATAAGTGTCCTAGAATCTATCAAACAACTTAGAACTATTAGCAGAGTTATGTATGGGGTGTGAAGAACATTTGCATCGTAAAATCGCAACATACAATTTTTAATCCATTTTATTTTATGATTACCTTATTGTAGTGACTCGAATACAGTTCAAAATGTTTGTTTATTAAAACAGAATGTCATAGATTAACTGTAAAAAATCAGAGGTGAATTTTAAAGAATTGAAAACTCCTAATTCGAATTTTGAAACGAGGCCGCGATCATGGAAATCATCGGTAGTGATCATGAAAAGCTATTTAACGGAAGCAATTTGATTCACTTCGGGTTACTTGTAAACTTAATAAGCAGCTGAAGCAACTCAAACAACCTCAGAATGTTGCTTGTTCGTATTTGCAATTGTGTTAGCACTGAGGTTTCTCATATTTGCCTTGAGAACGAGAAATACAAACACTGCAAGGTAACTAGGGTCAGACTGGGGGCTTGTGGAAAAGCTGAAAGCATATAATGATATTCTATATTAAATTAACTGTTGAAAAGATAAATATAATTAAGCACCAAACAACACACTACTTGTCATGGTCTCTAAGTAGCGATAAATATCCCTGTGTTACGAGGTACCAGACAAGGTATTAAGCCAGGCACGCCTTTCAGCACACCTTCACCAGAGCCAATTTAGAAAAGATCGTATATACGTAATGTATCATGACATACTTTACAATCACATATTTAATAGACGTTTTGAACTGTATTCTCGATTGATGGTGCTTACTTTCAGAAAAATAAAGGTGAGAACAATTTCTTTGCAAACACAATTTTCCGCAGTTTTCAAAAAGCTCGGCTCCAAATAGCATTGAAGAATAGATTCAAAGTAAACCGATTACCCAATGGTTCCCCTAAGAAAGATTTCACAAGTACTTCTCACTGATTTCTTTTTTAAAACTTGGCCCTTGTGCCTGATTTCTCTCAATTTTATTCAATTAGGCCCCTTTCGATAACAACCCTCGATTCCTCAAAAAAATATGAATTTCAAAGGGTTTCTTTCTCATCAATGTCATCATTTGAAATTCTTTCCCCATTCCTTCAACTGCATGACTGCGCGAAAAAAGCTTGCGATTAATTTTGAATGAATCGCTCAAACAAAGACAGTTTATGTGCAGTATATTTGAAGAAAAACTTTATATTTCAGCTATATTAGTTTGAGAGCGTTTTTTAATAACAATAATTAACTAACCAAACATACAAATATTGGTTAATATGTAAAAACTTAAAACTTAAATTTAAGAAGGTCTACTTCGCAACTAAGATTTTTGTCTTACATGGTGCAAAAATGTTATCGCTGTAAAAATAACGCTCTCTAAGTAATTATGTAAACTTACCATAGCTTCCAAAATGTTTAAAGACGAATATTTACGATTACCCAAAAAGTGTCTATTCCTAATTCAAATGAATATTGTCTCAGCACAATTCTTGCCTCTTCTGTGAAGTGCCGTTACATGAGTCGATACAGGACAAAGGCGAGGGCAGATGGGAAAGACAATAATTAATTAAATTAAGACTGAATAAAGTTTGTTATCTTTCTTTTCAACTCGAACGCTACGGGAACACCCGGGTCAGCTTCCTCAAAACAATATAAACTTAATTACAGCTGTAAACACATTTGTAACAATCAGTTTTGGTAACCTTAGTTCGGTGAGATAGAATTTGAAGAGGTAAATAGTTGAAGCATTAAAACAAAAGTTTAACCTATTTTTTACAGCCCCGACAAACTAACTAACGAACTAAGTAACTAGGGTTGAAGTTCAGGTTAAAAGAGTATTTGCTGGCGAGTGCAGAGGTCAGACCCACTTGCAAGGTAGATTACTTAATAAAATTCAAAATATTTAGTGGTAGCCCATGGCTCATACTCGCAGTAGGTACAGCCGCTCACTGTTAAAATCTATGAGGAAGGTTTTACATAGTTCAATTCTATTTTACTTGGATACTAGGTCATGAACCTACATTTAGTTATTAATTATAACTTGAAATCAAAAATTAATTATATTTTAATCTTCAAGAAAATTTTATTCGTACCAAGACTTTACACGTCAGTCAGTGGCTGGAATCTTCATCTGCTACTAGGTATTGTATTTTATTACCCTTTTAAATAAATGTACCTGCATAGAATGTAATGCTTGTAGCATGTCGAGATCTTCATTTCAAATTCATGCCAGTGTCGAGACCTTTTCTCTTGGCTCGTCACGTACGTACTATACGAAGTTCATCCGAATACGCTTTTCATTTTGGCAAATATTCGCGTTTTAGTGGCGCATTGTGAACTTTACTTCGGCACAAAGGAATAAATAATAGGTGAAGATGCAGTCGACCCCAGTCAGTCCGCCATTCTACTTCAGTGTGTTTTAACAGAGTTTTCAATAGCGGTTGAGTAGTTTCTTGCTAAAACTGTGTCAGTTGTCAGTGCTCTCGTTGAAATTGTCTCAATTGAAACACTTTCATGTTTTAAATTCGTGATTCCAGTGATTCGTTGAATGACTGGGCTTGTCAACCTCATATTTGGACCTCACGACCGCTTTCCATCAGGTGGAGTGAGGTCATCTTGACGGGAAATATAAAAAAACAAAACTGTTTCTTTGTGTTTTTTAAGTATCCATTTCTTTGAAATATATATCGTTAGTACCTATTCGTTATATAGAGAAACTTCTATAACTTATGATATTGTAATTCTTAAAATTCCCTACGTACCATGATTGTCTATTTAAAACAACTAGAGATTCTAAGTGAGAATTAGAGATCAATGAAGTTAGTTAGAGAATTCAAAACGCACAATTAAGGTTATACAAAAAGAACAAACATAATTTTCACATAAAGTCTGCAGGCCTTCAAGGTGAGGATGGCCAGCCCAGTGATTCGTTGAATGACTGGGCTTGTCAACCTCATATCTGGACCTCACGACCGCTTTCCATCAGGTGGAGTGAGATCATCTTGACGGGCAATATAAAAAAAAAGTTTAACCTGGACCTTCCTTGTCTGTCAGCAATTTATTTTTATCATAATATTCAACATGATTCACGATTTATATAATCAACGTGAGCGATTTGTCCATACCTATCGAAAACTCGAGTCATTTTCATGGTATTCCCGAGAGATAGCAGTACCCAATACACAATAATATCATAAATAAGATAAGCTTTTGTATTTATGCAGCCAAACTCGAGCAAAAAGCCTACCCGGGGAAAATGCCTTAGGCGCGGTCGTATTAGTTATATCACAGAGTGTACTACACAGACATGACTTGAAAAAGATGACGTGGGTGTACTGAACTTCGTGTGTTGAAAGGGGGTGCAATGCAGCTCTTTTGACGCTGCTTCATTCAATTGCAACGCGTATCAAAATCAAGAAGAACTATATTAAAATTGCGGTTGACTTTACAACAATCCGCACTTTTAAATAAATTAATTAATTAGTTACTTGATAAATAAAAAATATTGAGAAATAGATAATTTTTATCAATCATCGCAATTTCATGTTAGGGTTTAAAAACGTGGCACATTTAGTAAGCGTTGTCTATATAGATTTGTGTCTGTGTTGTACCCATTAGATGGCTTGTTTATCTTGATGCCTATCTTTTTTTATAAACAATATATTGGACACACGTAAATTGCTTGTAACGGTTTCATTAAGTACAGATAAAAGTACATTTATTTTCTTTCAGGCAGTAAAAACAGCAATCAACTGAAATTTCATAGAAAGTGTTCCCAAATCAGGAAACTGTAAGACTTATTTCGACAAAAAGGGGAATTTACTTCAAATTTCGTAATAACCTAATTACTAGTAATAATGTCCGAAAAAAGGGATTGAAAGATTTTTTGTAAATTGCAAATAAATAAGCATTTTAGTAAAAATAGTTAAAATATAGTTATTTAATATTATAGTTTGATTAATAATTATTTAGCCAGTAAACTTTCTCAATCACTGACGTCAGTGAGTGAGTATTTTTGCGTACATTATATGAAAGTTTAATAGCAGACAAAAATTCTCTCAATTGACTTGAGTGTCCAATAACTTGTTGTTAAAGTACTTTATCAATTGATTGTTTGCTCTTTTACCTACTTGTTGTACGAAAAAGATTTATAAGCGGAACCTTTGGTGCTTGACAAACTTGAACTTAAGTGCGTCCATTAAGTCAAAAGTTTTGAACTTCCTAAGAGCGAGAGCTATGCTCTTCTGGCTCGCTATCACGCTGTGGAGCCACACATCACGCGGGCTCCGCGCGTGAAATGTCCTTGGCGCTGGGCCAGTGTTACTGCCAAATAGATATCTTTTATTCAGTAAAACTCAAACTTTTCTCGGCATAAATTCAA
The DNA here is from genome assembly GCA_947369235.1 of Udea olivalis. NCBI lineage: Eukaryota > Metazoa > Arthropoda > Insecta > Lepidoptera > Crambidae > Udea > Udea olivalis. The sequence goes on along the minus strand of OX376341.1, from coordinate 8,399,095 downwards.
ACTGGAGGTTCCCTTCATGAAAATGTAATGAGGAAGAACTATTTATGGCTAATCCTTTCGAAATAAACTGCACGGAGTGTCCGTCTGAATTTCTACGCATAGCTGTTGCAAGAAAGTGTCTACGGCGAAATGTTTGTAGCAAAAAGTAGTGGTGGTGAAGTGGGATGGATTTATGGGAGCTTAGGGGGTGTGAAGGAGATGGTAGTTTAGACAGACGAATGAGCTATAAGGCAGTGGATTTTTGAATTGCAAATGGGGGAAATGAAACTGCCGTCGACTTGGTGGAGTCGACTGCCGCCCCAAGCCTCTTCCGGCGTTATAATCATTGTTAATAACGGAGTGCTTTAATGAATTTATGTTGCGATCAAAGCAAGGAGTTTCAAGAACATAATATCGGGTTATTTTGTTATGAGCCTTTTCGCACAAGTGGTGCGGGAAATGAATTGACTAGTGAACTTATTGTTACGATCTTGGACCTCGAAAATTTTAAACATTTAATTCAATCGTTAGTAAATAATCATTACTTAGACAGCGTATTATATAGTGAGACATATTATGGGGAATGCAATTTCAGTGATTTGAAAACTGGAGCAACAACAGATAAAATTGTAGGTTTTAAATCTTATATTTCAGTTTTGGTTTAAGTCACGAAAACGTCAAAATTCCAACCATTGCAGCAATTAATAGTCTCTACTTTAGAATCAGTTATCCAGGCGTGACAAATTGATCGACCCCTTGTAACTATGTTATCTTTTATTACAGTTTTTCACATTCGTATCATTTTCGTCTATAGACCCTGAAATATTTTAATTAATCTTATTTAAAAATATTTCATAATTAAAAATATGGTAAATTTTATGGTCTTATCAAAATCTAACTCACAAAATTCTAAAAGTAAGTCAAAATTAGGTGGTTTAACGCTCTTGAGAGTAATAAAGAAACAGCGTCTGTGTAAGGAAGGGCCTTCAATTTTCTAAATCTCAAGGAATGTATTAAAAAAACCTAAAGAGTGAAAAGCAAATTAAGCAGCAAAGAAAATTAGAGGAGAGGAGTATAAAATGTTAAAAGTATCACTAATCCCGCACAAGGCTAAACAGAGAAAGCAAAATAACAAATAGGAGAATTTAATTATAAAGATGGCTTGTGGGTGATTTAATCCCATTGGCGAGAATGTGTAGAGAAATGCCAAGTTCTTACACTCAAAGGATTACTTCGTTGAATAGGGAACATGTGGGAGGAAATGTATTACAAGTATTTATGTTGTTAAGTACTATCACTTGACCACGACTACTGTTCGCCTCGTTCGAAATGAAGGGCTTAGTTCGTGAAGGAAAAATAAACATTTGTATGAAGTTTTCAACTCAAAAGGCTACGTTGCCTCTGTTAGGCGTTTCAGTATGTAGGTGCAAGTACTACAGACTACTTTAACAAAAATACACGAATGGTACTGTGTATGGTCTTCCTTTTACGCTCACATACCTATGGACCAACACAGGTTTGAATTTCTGCAGTTACCGATGAATGTTTAGTTAATCAAAAGCTTGCTAACAAAAATTCTCTGTTCAGTTTAGTTTTAATAACAGTTGAAAGAATGAATTTGTTTCACCAAATCTTATTAGAGGAGCATGAAATCTAGTTTTTTTTCATGATGCATGAAGGTTTTTGGAAATTGTACTTCAAATAATTAAAAAAAAAACTTTATTTATTTATTTATTCGTACACAAAAAATACATAACAAGGGACAACATTAGAGAAAGCAGAAGTACAGGTTAGCTTATCTCTAGAAAGAGATTTCTTCCAGCAGACCAAGTTACAGTATACAACAACAAATGTGACAAAAAAAGCTGTGCGCAAAACTAAAAAGAAATAAGAGTAAAAAAAAAAATTAACACAAAAACTACTACAAAGCTATTTCACAAAATAAAATCACTTCATACCGTGCATGATAATTCCGTGCATGGAAAGTCGCAGCCAAGAGCTAGTAGCTTTATAATATTATATCCCACGTACAATGGACAGAGCTTGGCCGTTCCATAACGCGCTATTTAGATAGCTAAAATTTAATTCTACCGGGAGCATTCCACCGCAGATTGCATTCCTCTACGCCACTGTACCGTGCTCTTAACTCCGAATGATGGAAACTAGTAGGTACTGTAATGCTTTCATATCGAAACATACTTTTTAAGATGACGTCAAGCGATGACTGTCCATTATTTTATAACTTGTGAGAACTGGTGTTGGTAGTGTTCTTGTCTCACAAAACATAAAATTTCATAAAATGAACACGAAATTAAAAAATTGGCATGTTAACATTTTGACGACACGATTGGCGTAGTGCGCTGGAGCACGGTTTCTCGCCTTTAATTCCGTAGTGTCCCGGGTTCGATCCCCGTTCAGGTCAATTCAGGAAATGATATTTTCTAAATTGGCCTGGGTCTGGGTGTGCTGACTCCCCTGGCTTAATTCCTTGTCTGGTACCTCGTAACACAGGGATATTTATCCCTACTTCGAAACCATGACAAGAGGTGTGTTTGGCGCATATTTATTTATTATTTATATTCATTATTACGGCCTATTTACGTTATGATACTACCAAAATTAAAGTTGGCAACGTGCACTGGAGTGTAGCTTGCTCCTCGCGAGGATTAACTGCTACGCGATCAGCGTCCCGTTTCAAGGATCCCGGGGTCCTTCGTTTCGCGTCGAAGATGACCACCATCAGGTTTAAGTAGGTAGGGGGTTCTTTGTTTCCCAGGAGTTCCCAATCAAAAATATCAAAGGTTCTCCGTGCCTAGGGCCCTTGGAGTGCCTAAATGAATTTCTGACGCAAAAAAAGAAGTTTTTCCCATCAGGCTGTCTGCACAAAATGAAAAGTTTACAGAAGGACCGCTCGCGCTTTTTTCCTAAACTTGCGTGACCGCCCAGGGATACTACTATATCCGATCTGAATTTTTAAAACGAAGTAGGTAGGTTACACCGAGATGACAGAACCGGACAAAAACAAAATTTATATTGTAAAAATTGCACCAAGTTCGACAAAAACAAAAACACACGCGACAGTGCGACTGGCCGCGACACTGATGCTCACCGGTATCGCCTGTCAAAAAAAACGTAAAGAAACTGTAAGACTTATTTCGACAAAAAGGGGAATTTACTTCAAATTTCGTAATAACCTAATTACTAGTAATAATGTCCGAAAAAAGGGATTGAAAGATTTTTTGTAAATTGCAAATAAATAAGCATTTTAGTAAAAATAGTTAAAATATAGTTATTTAATATTATAGTTTGATTAATAATTATTTAGCCAGTAAACTTTCTCAATCACTGACGTCAGTGAGTGAGTATTTTTGCGTACATTATATGAAAGTTTAATAGCAGACAAAAATTCTCTCAATTGACTTGAGTGTCCAATAACTTGTTGTTAAAGTACTTTATCAATTGATTGTTTGCTCTTTTACCTACTTGTTGTACGAAAAAGATTTATAAGCGGAACCTTTGGTGCTTGACAAACTTGAACTTAAGTGCGTCCATTAAGTCAAAAGTTTTGAACTTCCTAAGAGCGAGAGCTATGCTCTTCTGGCTCGCTATCACGCTGTGGAGCCACACATCACGCGGGCTCCGCGCGTGAAATGTCCTTGGCGCTGGGCCAGTGTTACTGCCAAATAGATATCTTTTATTCAGTAAAACTCAAACTTTTCTCGGCATAAATTCAAACTGGAGGTTCCCTTCATGAAAATGTAATGAGGAAGAACTATTTATGGCTAATCCTTTCGAAATAAACTGCACGGAGTGTCCGTCTGAATTTCTACGCATAGCTGTTGCAAGAAAGTGTCTACGGCGAAATGTTTGTAGCAAAAAGTAGTGGTGGTGAAGTGGGATGGATTTATGGGAGCTTAGGGGGTGTGAAGGAGATGGTAGTTTAGACAGACGAATGAGCTATAAGGCAGTGGATTTTTGAATTGCAAATGGGGGAAATGAAACTGCCGTCGACTTGGTGGAGTCGACTGCCGCCCCAAGCCTCTTCCGGCGTTATAATCATTGTTAATAACGGAGTGCTTTAATGAATTTATGTTGCGATCAAAGCAAGGAGTTTCAAGAACATAATATCGGGTTATTTTGTTATGAGCCTTTTCGCACAAGTGGTGCGGGAAATGAATTGACTAGTGAACTTATTGTTACGATCTTGGACCTCGAAAATTTTAAACATTTAATTCAATCGTTAGTAAATAATCATTACTTAGACAGCGTATTATATAGTGAGACATATTATGGGGAATGCAATTTCAGTGATTTGAAAACTGGAGCAACAACAGATAAAATTGTAGGTTTTAAATCTTATATTTCAGTTTTGGTTTAAGTCACGAAAACGTCAAAATTCCAACCATTGCAGCAATTAATAGTCTCTACTTTAGAATCAGTTATCCAGGCGTGACAAATTGATCGACCCCTTGTAACTATGTTATCTTTTATTACAGTTTTTCACATTCGTATCATTTTCGTCTATAGACCCTGAAATATTTTAATTAATCTTATTTAAAAATATTTCATAATTAAAAATATGGTAAATTTTATGGTCTTATCAAAATCTAACTCACAAAATTCTAAAAGTAAGTCAAAATTAGGTGGTTTAACGCTCTTGAGAGTAATAAAGAAACAGCGTCTGTGTAAGGAAGGGCCTTCAATTTTCTAAATCTCAAGGAATGTATTAAAAAAACCTAAAGAGTGAAAAGCAAATTAAGCAGCAAAGAAAATTAGAGGAGAGGAGTATAAAATGTTAAAAGTATCACTAATCCCGCACAAGGCTAAACAGAGAAAGCAAAATAACAAATAGGAGAATTTAATTATAAAGATGGCTTGTGGGTGATTTAATCCCATTGGCGAGAATGTGTAGAGAAATGCCAAGTTCTTACACTCAAAGGATTACTTCGTTGAATAGGGAACATGTGGGAGGAAATGTATTACAAGTATTTATGTTGTTAAGTACTATCACTTGACCACGACTACTGTTCGCCTCGTTCGAAATGAAGGGCTTAGTTCGTGAAGGAAAAATAAACATTTGTATGAAGTTTTCAACTCAAAAGGCTACGTTGCCTCTGTTAGGCGTTTCAGTATGTAGGTGCAAGTACTACAGACTACTTTAACAAAAATACACGAATGGTACTGTGTATGGTCTTCCTTTTACGCTCACATACCTATGGACCAACACAGGTTTGAATTTCTGCAGTTACCGATGAATGTTTAGTTAATCAAAAGCTTGCTAACAAAAATTCTCTGTTCAGTTTAGTTTTAATAACAGTTGAAAGAATGAATTTGTTTCACCAAATCTTATTAGAGGAGCATGAAATCTAGTTTTTTTTCATGATGCATGAAGGTTTTTGGAAATTGTACTTCAAATAATTAAAAAAAAAACTTTATTTATTTATTTATTCGTACACAAAAAATACATAACAAGGGACAACATTAGAGAAAGCAGAAGTACAGGTTAGCTTATCTCTAGAAAGAGATTTCTTCCAGCAGACCAAGTTACAGTATACAACAACAAATGTGACAAAAAAAGCTGTGCGCAAAACTAAAAAGAAATAAGAGTAAAAAAAAAAATTAACACAAAAACTACTACAAAGCTATTTCACAAAATAAAATCACTTCATACCGTGCATGATAATTCCGTGCATGGAAAGTCGCAGCCAAGAGCTAGTAGCTTTATAATATTATATCCCACGTACAATGGACAGAGCTTGGCCGTTCCATAACGCGCTATTTAGATAGCTAAAATTTAATTCTACCGGGAGCATTCCACCGCAGATTGCATTCCTCTACGCCACTGTACCGTGCTCTTAACTCCGAATGATGGAAACTAGTAGGTACTGTAATGCTTTCATATCGAAACATACTTTTTAAGATGACGTCAAGCGATGACTGTCCATTATTTTATAACTTGTGAGAACTGGTGTTGGTAGTGTTCTTGTCTCACAAAACATAAAATTTCATAAAATGAACACGAAATTAAAAAATTGGCATGTTAACATTTTGACGACACGATTGGCGTAGTGCGCTGGAGCACGGTTTCTCGCCTTTAATTCCGTAGTGTCCCGGGTTCGATCCCCGTTCAGGTCAATTCAGGAAATGATATTTTCTAAATTGGCCTGGGTCTGGGTGTGCTGACTCCCCTGGCTTAATTCCTTGTCTGGTACCTCGTAACACAGGGATATTTATCCCTACTTCGAAACCATGACAAGAGGTGTGTTTGGCGCATATTTATTTATTATTTATATTCATTATTACGGCCTATTTACGTTATGATACTACCAAAATTAAAGTTGGCAACGTGCACTGGAGTGTAGCTTGCTCCTCGCGAGGATTAACTGCTACGCGATCAGCGTCCCGTTTCAAGGATCCCGGGGTCCTTCGTTTCGCGTCGAAGATGACCACCATCAGGTTTAAGTAGGTAGGGGGTTCTTTGTTTCCCAGGAGTTCCCAATCAAAAATATCAAAGGTTCTCCGTGCCTAGGGCCCTTGGAGTGCCTAAATGAATTTCTGACGCAAAAAAAGAAGTTTTTCCCATCAGGCTGTCTGCACAAAATGAAAAGTTTACAGAAGGACCGCTCGCGCTTTTTTCCTAAACTTGCGTGACCGCCCAGGGATACTACTATATCCGATCTGAATTTTTAAAACGAAGTAGGTAGGTTACACCGAGATGACAGAACCGGACAAAAACAAAATTTATATTGTAAAAATTGCACCAAGTTCGACAAAAACAAAAACACACGCGACAGTGCGACTGGCCGCGACACTGATGCTCACCGGTATCGCCTGTCAACTAACTGTGTCTGTGTGCGTGATATCAAAATGGCAGGTTTGTTCCAAGCGGACTATCCGTCAGAGGCACCGCCCCGCATGCGTAATTTGTGCTCTCCGTCAACATGCTTGTTTGCCACCATCTTCTTAAGAAATAGATTTATAGACTAACTTATGTATAATCAGCAAGAAGAAACAGGGTGACCGACGAACACTGCCCAAGCAAAGCCGCGTTATTGAGCTATAGTTGTCTGGGTGCCGAAGAAGGTCTCTGAGGTTGTCTGAGCGGTGAATTCAGGTAACATTAAGGCCACTAGATGTCGCTGACTCGATGTCATATTATTTGACGTACTCGCAAAACGCGATGGTGAAGCCATCAGTATCGCTCACTGCAACTGGTACTCGGCACTCTGATAGTAATTCTCGACGTGACAAATTATCGACTTACTTACCTGTTTCAACAGATGTTATCAGAATCAAAACATTTTAAAGTACTTAATTGGATTACTACATCACAAATGTACAAATCGCACCCCATCCCAACTTCGTCCCTGTTGGAGTGGTATCAATTTGCATCTCTCCAGTGGAGGGTGTTTGAGCATTGTACCTGAAAGACAAATCATTTTTGCCTCTTGGAATTTTTTTGGGTTATAGAAATTTATTCTCAAAAAAAGATTTACATCCACTTGCATGAGAACAATCATTTTCTTAAAATTTGATAATGATGTGTACTGTCACTCGAACTAGGTACTTACTTACTCATCTGTTTTATCACAATTTTACGACTGGGTTTCAGTTAAGTACTGCGTGACTTTAAATTTGTTTCAAAAACTAAGTATTATTTTTCTGAAAGTTTTATGAATGACATATACGATGTTGCTCAAAGAGAACTGTCAAGTTCATAAAAGGCTGTATAGACAACAGCATCGCATACATCAATTATTTTCTTTATTTAACATGAAACTTAGATATAAAATTTGTATGTACAGTATTCCTATAATGATGGGTTATTCCTATAAAATTTAATTCCTATATTATTATTCCTATAAATCAAAGATTTATAACAATAAAAACAACTTAAGAATTATAATTATAAAAACTAAAAATTACAATTATAAAACCTAAGCTTTTAGTTACAAATAGGTACAATGATTTATAAAAATACTATAAAAACCTTTACCTAGGGTGCCGCCGACAGCAGGGCAGGCAAGGCCCAGACTACCGGTGGTTAGGGCTGCAGAGAGAGGAACCTCCTGACAATGCGAGCCGTGTCCAGGAGCACCGCCTTCTGCATCTGACCGTTGACCCAACCGCTGAGCGAGAGCCTCTCAAGGTGTTGGTCGAGGCTCTTTGCTATTAAGACATTTGCCGTTTTTTTTTATTATTATGCTTAACTTTTTATAGAAGGCACAAAATGCAATTAATCATATTTGCCACGTTCGATATGTAAAGTACTCGTTTCTACTTATTAATTTAGCAACCAACTTAATAAATGCCATTTGCTTTGTTTATTATGAATGGATGAAAATAACATTCCATTACCAAATTATATGCTTAAGTGACACGTGAATTGAACTTTTTTTCAAAACATTCGTCGTTTTTTTTCATTGTGTAAAAAAAATACCAGTTTAGGTCAGGTCAGAGTATTTACAATTTCAAATAATAGTTAACTAGGTATCCAGATCTATTACTAAATTAAAAACTGACTTCTGACTGAAGACTCTCCTCTCAATCCCAATAGTGCTTAAGGTCGGTTACTAGCTATATTTGTGTTCATATAGAATTATTTGACGATGTAATCAGCTGATCACCATAGCACAAGCTCCGTATAATTACGGGTCAAACAGCTAATTAAGTGTATGCTTCGTTTACCTGCAGCAGATCAGATTTACCTGATGTCGTCGCTAAAAGCAAAGACCATTCTCACTTAATTAACTAGCCGGTCTAGGCAATGCGGTAAATTTTAACGTTGGCTTATTAAAGCGTAACTCCGATGCAATTTCGTTGTCACAAGCCTTTAGCCGCTTGCCAACAGCTAAACAACCCTATATTCATGTGATAACTTGCTCTTCACGTTAAATTAATGACTTTGGAACATATTTTGGCCTTTACCATCTACTGTATAAATACCTACAGGTATTAACAATTTGTCTTCGCGTTAATAGGTTTCGGGAAACATCAATCAATCTTTAGGTCTGTATGAGTGAGGCAGCTATTTCAATACTGTATACCTGCTTCATTTCCAATTACATTTGCGATGTTACTTTCGCAAGTTTTCTTGGAAAAAAAATGCAAATGAAAAAAGGACTCTTAGGAATTGAAATTTATTTAATTTGTGTTTGACTGATGACTTCTAAACTTATTTTTTTTTAAGTTGGTACTCGAACTTGGTACTCGAAAACTGAAAACACACTTGCCTCTATGTCAATCAAGCGTATCACTTTTTGGCACTTATTAAGTCGTCACTATTGCGTTTTAGTGATATGACTCCGCCATTTCTTAATAAAAAGAGGAATGATGAGTGTAAATCTACTTGATTTTGCCATCCGTTGCCATTATCGTTGTGTGTACTAAATGAAGCTGCTTTCAAAAGAGGTATACCTAACTGAACATCTTTTTTTAGGCAGGTACATCCAGACAGTCATAGACTATTAATAACAGTATAGAAAAAGCAAGCAGTAATTAAAACATTTAGTGAAACGGGTAGTCAAAGTGGTCTGTGAAACTGCGCGGTGCTCGTCCGAAGTGGCTATCTGCGGCGGATTTTCGAATATGTTCAGTTTTTTATTGGAAAACTATTCAAAAGGCAGCTAAAGCAAGTGCTCATCGATTTGGAGAATGTGCGTCGAATATTTGTGTTCGTTCAATTTTGGAATGCTTGTTCAATTATAGAATGAATCGAATAATTGAATAATCTAAAATCTCTATTTTTCATTCTGGATATTCAACTCCAAACCAGGCTGAGCCTGAACTTTAGATCTCAGACACTGCTATAGATACTGAAATACTTTCAAATATGATATACTTCTTCTTCTTTCTTATATACTTCAATATACAACCAACAACATTTTTAAGTTAGTTTTTTTAAAAGTTGTATAAGTTGTATATGTTTTTAGTTTGTCATTATTTCCAGCTGCAAGAGAATCATTACCGAATGGCTGAAAACACTGGACTATGACAATACCGAATCTCTATTGCGCCCCATAATATAATCTAGTTATTAACAAAAAAAATCAAATAATTTAATTAACCTACCTTACTTACCTTTACATATATCTAAACAAATTAATGTTACTCAAGATTAATATATTATTATACCTACAATTACACACGTTACACGTTCAACTAGTTAGTTAGTTATAATATATCTAATTTATTACACAGTAATTCAATAATTAAACCTCTAAAAAACCTATCTCATGCACCAGTCTCTCACACACAAGTTGTCGTAAGATAAGACGAGTTTTAGTATACTCCATGTAACAACTTTGTGAGAGAAAATAAATGAATATATTACGTCAATCAATAAAATTACGTCCTTTAAAAAAAAACCAACACCCAGAAACATGACCAATGAAATGGTTTAACATATTTTAAACTACATAATTGATTATTGGTCTTTTCTCTCACATTTAAGTTTAACTAACTTCCTAAAACTGGTTGAGTATCCAAAAAATAACCCAACCAAATAAAATTCATGCTCCAAAAAAATTCAATTTCTTAACTTAAATTCGGACTGCCGAAACGTTTGCCAAGTATGAAAACCGCAGGCATCACCATCGTAATATTTCTATTTATTCAGACAAACAATCCCTCGCTCCTTCGGAATGCTTATAGGAATCCTTTTTATTGAGCCCAAAATATACCACGTCCCTTAGCAGAATAAAAAAGGCTTCGCAAATTTTTCAACCGAATAAATCAATCGCGTCTCTAGAGAGTGAAGGTCCTCAGTTAAGTCAATTTAATTAACACTGTAATTTTCCAAGCTTACGGTAGATCATTTTAGAAAAAGCTCTTGTATAAATCCCGTAATATTTTTCCAAAGCTTAACTACCTAACTAAAAGTTCAATTCTGAAAACATAATTGATATTGTTAACAAAATTAGGTCAGCCTCTTACTGCGGTAGTGTTCATAAACTGAAAACTCTTGCTGCATGTTGTACAAGCAATAAAGTTATTAAGTCAGGCTATGGCAAACAGAAAAAATCTTCATAGCGCAGCGCGGAAGTTTGTAAAAGCTGGCCAAAAAACATTAGCAGAATATATCGCCGGTCCGCTGGTGCTGTTTTGTAAATAACTCTGATATAAATCGAAAAAGGTAACGCAAGTCCCTCCGTCTATATGAAAACCAAGCTTGTCATTTTTCTAACGCTTAATGTAACGTCACGATGTCGTGTCGTCGTCTGTGTCGTGTCGGGACCCCAATTACTATTTAGACACCTTCGTACCATGATCATCTAACCCCAAACTACCAAACTAAGCAGAGCTTCTACATTTGGGAACATACAATTAAAAAAATATATTTATTGATGATTGAGCAGCCGAGTTTGCGCACGACGCGAGTTCGAATCTCGCTCCACATCATCAGGAGCGACATCAAACTTTTTCTTGTCAAATATTTCTAAATAATTACTAAAACAGATAATACACCAAGACTCAGTACTCAGTACAAACGCAAATGTCAATCAAATGTATGTTTGTCCAGGGTGGGGATGTTGGAGATTAAAACTGCGATTTCGGCGCTATAGACAGAATCTCTACTATTGTGCCAAGTCAATTAAAACCCACTAAATTTTGACATCTCTTCTATAACTCTAACAACCGAAGATCGTAGACTAAATGGAGCCAAGTCGAGAGAAGAGCATTTAACTCCATTTTGACAGACTCGCGTGATCTAATTTGATTAGTGTCCGAGGTAAATATCGCTTCGTTGCAGAGAAGTTAAATTGTATCTCATTGTTGGTGGACATTAACTACAGATTATAAATCTCTCTCGGTGCCCTGCACCCGCGCCGTTTCGTCGGCGCAGATACGAGCTGGTTGCCACATCTGCAAACTCATTTACAAATTTTCACACACTGGCAGCTTCGTGTTTAACTAACATTGGGTTGGAAGTTTACTAACCGGATTTAATTACCTTTTGAGTTAATTATGTTTTATAAATGAATATAAATTTATGACCCCCATTTAAAGCTCTTTCTTAAGTGTTAAGATCGTGTTTACATTTCCTGGAACAACGATAAGCGTTTGTTCGATGTAATTTTCTTCAATCTTTCTTTTGCTTTTTAATTTAATATCTATGGCAAGTGAGCAGTTGGTGCAGCCTATGGACTAGTGCTTTTTCTGAGGAGGAACCCATAGTGCAGTGTTGATGTCGAGTCGACATGAAGACAATCACGAGTGATTAAAGAAGTGAGACCTCAATTCGATTGACCTGTTGGTGCAATGGCAGCGATCCTGCCTTTAGCAGCCGAGGATCCCCAACCAAGACAAACATTTGTGTGTGTTGTGTGTCTGGGTGATATTATCTATTTAAGTATGTATTTAGAAATATTTAAGCATGTTTATCAGTCTGACACCTATATATAGTATAAGCTCCGCTTAGTTTGGGGTCAGATGATCTTGGTGTAAATTGTTCCAGATATTTATTTGTTTATAATTATCAGCGGAGAAATTTATTGCCTCTCTTAAATTATCAATTCATTATTATTGTATTTTACTGATGCCATTCCAGTATTTGGAAAGCCAAAATGACGAATTTCTTGAGGTTAAATGATGGCATAAGCTTCATCTTTGTTCCTGCAATCCATCTTAATGATATTATAACCAACTAACCAATATAAATTTTCCGCAAACGATTTATATAATTTAGCACGAACATTAATATGACAGCATGAATCTTATTACTCGTCTTTCGTGAGCAAATTAAGCCTGCTAACCTGACATTTGATATAAAATGCATTTTGAGTTCTGAATTAGACGTGTCTAATGTCAGTTGCAATAATGCAGGAAGTTCGTTAATGAGTTTCACCTCGGTTGGAGCCGCAAATTGGATTATAATGTTAATATCATGGTTCTGCGGGGTCCCCGCTCGGTGGGGAACAATTTCGGTACTTCTTAGGGAAGCTGGGCGTCTATTATCCTCATTTCAATAAGAAATAAATTACGATTTCTTATTACGTTTTCCATTATAGGGGAAAATTTATCAAGTTTCATTCTGTGGCGCGAGGTATCTCGGATTTTAATGAAAATGTTTATGTGGGTATGCGTTTTGTAACTGTATAGTTTCTTGGTCTCGTTTATATTTTGTTTGCGTAAGTTAGGAAGGTGAAAATAATTAATTGTGTAGCTGCTTTTACTTTTTGTTAATTCATGTTTTTTACAAAGTAATTTCCAATCTAACTACTCAAAGTATAGATTATTGTAATGCTGAAAATTACAATTTCAAACTAATTAATTAGCAAAACTTGGTGTTCTAACAGACATAAATTTTCCGTTAGCCAAACATACATTATTGTTTTTAGCAAATTAACACTATGCCATTATTAATGTTAACCAAACTTTAATATAACTATAACAAACTTGTACACAGCACATCTTAAAGATAACCTATTAGTAATTAGTATCATCTACAATGCAGTAATCAGCTTAGCCTTTGATTCAGTCCAATCATCGTCGCTCTTAAATATTTCCACGCTATCACCGGAATCTCGTAATTTCACTGACTGTTCATGCTAGCCGTGTTTGCATCTCGTCAAATTAAATCCCATTACATAATTAATGCATTTTCATGACCCGACGTAATGGAACACGGCCACCATGTTATCACCGGTTACAATTGCATGAAATGTGTGCTTTAGGGGCATCCATTTAGTTTAGTATTAGTATTGCAGTAGACCATGTTAAAAAGCGCATTTAAAATAAAGGTAAGCTTACAAAATCAGCGATCTGTAAACTAGGATCTATAGTCCGAACAAAAGGTGTGATTTCGGGTTTTTCGGAACATGACTGGGTTTTAAAACATTCATATTAAATCAACACGCATTTGGCATGCATGGTGCCAATGCTCATCAATTTTAGACGACTCTTTTCATTCTAGGCCTTTGCTTTTAGTAGTGGGCATTTTAAGAATATAACTTTATTACTAGCAGTTAATAGCTAAAACTTACTTGGATTTTTTAAAATTGATGCACTACTTGCAATTTATTCCTCCAGCTTTGTTCCTCAAACGTTTTATTAATATTTTACATGCCTTAAATTCACCGTAGCCTTAGATTTAAGACCGAACGAAGTTCAATTTCCTGTTCTTCCGCAACTGAGTAATTCTGATTATACCTTCAGCTTCCTTTCAAGCCTCTTATTTCTATTCTTCATTGCTACAGATTGCAATTGTCTGTCTAAGAATCTGCCTTTAAGTACGGCGCTCGCTAATAATAAATGTGGAGTTTTCTGGCAGGAAATATCTGAACGTGATTCTGATGTCTATTTGCAAACTCATGGACTCAGCAAAAAGAAAAATCTGCAGAATGAATCATAATTTTACAGGCAACATTTTTTGCAACTGTAAGTGGATTACAATGTTAATTTTATTGTTGCATCAATAGAGAGCCACCCTAGAGAATAGAGGCGACGGCGGAGGGCAGCGAATATTAGTATGCTGATGGTACAAAAAGATAATTTTGTTTTTGCTACATTAAATTTATGCGTTTTTTCACGGTTACAAAGTATTCAGATAAAGGTAATTAATATTTTTGTCGCGACTAGTAATACTGATGAAGATAACACTGACAATTTTGCTGTGGCGAAACATAGTTGTGAAATGAGACATTCTTTTTACATATAAAAGGTTAAATATTGTTTTGTGTTTCGCAAGTATTTTCTCTACTTGGTCTTCATCATCATGATTCACAAACGCAGCCTCAAAACTTATAAAATATATTAATAACAAAATCATTTTTATTCCAAATATCTGCTAGCCAATGTAGTCTTCTTATTATAATTGCCAGTTGTCTGCGCAATTTATTAGTCATTCTACCGAACTCTCTTCAACCCGATGTCACTTAAAGCAACGCAAACATTGAAAAAAAGGGTAATGCTGTTACTTTTCTTTATACTGTGTGTTTTCCAGTAAACGTCACGGAATTGGGCCGTCGGGTAGAATTTAAAAAAACTAGACAATTAAGTTTAACTTATTTATATTTAATTAATTACAGTATTACTATGCTAATCTGATCCCGATTGATCTAGTCTTAACTAACGTCCTGTCGCTCCCGCGATAGGAGCTAAAAGGCACCCGAAAACTGTACTAAAGTTCGAATGTGAACGAAAACTGCTAACCATGCACTTTTGGTACTATTGCTAATCTTTAACACCTGCACTTGCACAACACATATACACAGGTGCCGCATAGCAGTGACGTAGATGAGGCTTGCACTCGTAACAAGTATGTCATCAGATACCGGGTTCATTTATATTTCTGTACTTAGTGTAGTTACTGTTACTGTTAGTGTAGTTAATCTGGATAGTAAAATTGTTTTTTTATTTGACGACACGATTGGCGTAGTGCGCTGTAGCACGGTTTCTCGCCTCGACTTCCGTAGTGTCCCGGATTCGATTTGACTCGGGTCTGCGTGTGCTAGGAGACGCCCCTAGCTTATTTCCTTGTGTGGTACCTCGTAACACAGGGATATAATAATCGCTACTTCGAGACTATTACAAGAGGTGTGTGTTGTCTGGCGCATATTTATATATAAAAAAAGTGATGTTAAAATTATAAACGTCCAGCCATATTTATAAACGTCCAGCCATCATTCATATTTTTTGGTTAAATCATCACATTTGCGGTCAGAAACATTATTTCTTGATATTTTACGGTAAATTTCCCCATGTTACTTGCTTTATCGTTCAAGCTAAGCCGCTGTCCCGTACCCTTACTGATCCAGAGCTAAAAGCTTAAAACACGTCCGCTCTTTTCTTTATACTTTTAAAAACAAAGTGAAACCAACTCCGTTCTTTGTTCGCTTTATAAAAACAGTAATTGGGTATCAGAATTTTCTATAGCACGTTTGGTTCGTTCCATATTGGAAAGCACTTATATCGTTATGTTTTTTATATTGACCAGGCCTACTAGTGAAAGTCGTAAACCTGGAGTTTAGGTATAAGGTTTAATGCTGAGAATGATCACAAATTCCTGCAGTTTTTTCTAAGGACTTCACCTTTAAGTATCATGATCAGCGACAGTAATCTTCCGCTACAGTATATTGGTCTTATTCACCCCCGTCGTGATCCTTATCCACCACATTATTTGTCAGTGACAACTCATCTTCACGTGGATTATCCTGCTTTAATTTGTGTATTAACACAAACTAAAACAAATTTAATATTGACTAATGACTCAATGCGGTGCACTTGTACATTTTGTAACCAGAACAAAAACCAATGCAGTAGCTCGTTCATTAACATTTTTACAGTACATTAACCTTCACACGCACTTCCGTTAACAACTAAAACCATTTATACGTCACCGTCCCCGACCACTGCATGAGGCAGTATAAGGCTGCTTTCCATCCAGAGATGTTATATGTAGCTGTGCTACAAGAATGTGCTAACTTAGCTACGAACGTTTACGCTGATGCTACGCTATGTAACGGAGCGAGTAAGATGTGCTACGAAGAAAAGAGGATGCGCAGTTTGAGCTAGCCTTAACAGCACGCATCCGCAGCACACATCCATTTATATAAAAACAAAGCTAAGTAGAACCAGTTACCACCAGTGCCATGCTATATGGATGGACCAATGAATATGCTTGGTGGATATCAAACGCATCCGCAGCAACTTAGCATAGCACATTTCTGGTGGAAGAACACCCTTAACCAGTAACCACCCTTGAATTCTAGTCATTAGGGGAGTGCCACTCGTAAACCACTGGTAATGGGTTTTATCTTGGTCTATAAAATTTATTTACACATCTACTAGTACATTATTGGAACCTCATTTCTTAATGTGGCGCTCAAAATACGCAATAGAAGTTAAATTGCGATTCTGCGAATGCGTAACAGCCTACTGAGAAGTGATAAGAAGAGTCATCCTGTTAATGTAGCCAAGATGTTGATGAGGAATAGAGAATGCCATATTATGGATACTTGTTACATCAGGGGTAGGTGTAGTACTTAAAAGTTCGTGATGGTGTTGTGCGGAGCTTTCAAATCGATTTTTTCACATTCAAATTTTAACTCAATTAAGGCACACACCATAAAAGTAAAAATAAACAATTCTTATAAAGTGCCGTGGCCTAGTGGTTAAGCACTTCAACTCGGATCGCGTATCGTGTGGTCCCTAGTTCAAATCAGGCCTGAACTAAAATCTTTTTGTTCATTGTTTAATTTCCAACTAACTCTCCGGTGATGGAAAACATCGATAAAAAACCAAATCAACCCGGATAGCGGCGGAAGGCTCACCACCTACCATGTTGGGTTCTAATACCTTTGGTGAAAAGTGGGCTTAGTTCACTATGACGGCAACAGTCACTTGGCTCTGACTACCCCGTTTGGGATAAAGTGGTGATGGTATGTATGTTAAAAAAAATGTTGTGCTTTGTGATTGGTATGTTTTACTGAGGCGTTCACATCCTTATACTGCTGTCATAGTTAAGACCCATGGTTTTGTAAACGTTGATGTGAACGCGTTTACATTGTATGTACTAATGAAACAAATTCATTGAATTCAGGATTATTACCCACTATCCGACTTAGAACCAAGTGTTATAATAATTATAGGCGCAGCATAACCCCAGAATAGCAAAATATGCTTAAACTAACACAGGATCTACCACGGAATAACTAAATACGATATTGATGTAATGAAAATAAAGGTAAGGTATTTAAGGTTCTATGCACATTTTGAGGATCATCAAATCATGGTTATATTTTCTGGAAACTTTACTCTCAAAGCAAACCGTGCAAGATCAAGGCGGTTCTACAATTCTACAATGTAAGAATAACCCACCTGAAAATAGCATACGGGTCGTCTGGGATACATTTAAAAGTTCCTTCAACATTAATTGGAATGAAACAAAAATCAACAAAATTAACCGGTAGATAATTTAACTTACATTGTGGAATTCAATACTTACTGTAATCAGACGTAAATAACATCAGTCCGGCCCAATATCAACAAACTGCAGGCACTAATTCACTCACATCTGCAGTAATCACGGCGCTGTTTCGCTCCACAATTCCATTTTTAATTAAAAGAAGATACGCCGCGTCCCAATTCCCAGAGACAATCCCGCAAAATTCGTTCCGCGATCTGGTGATCTGCGGTCATATACCACGCGGATACCGCTGCAGGCTGCATTCCTGCCGGTCCCTTCGGTGCCATAACGACGCTGTCGTGAAATAAATCTTCCCACCCTAACGCTTCAGCCGCCTTTCAGGATGAGGATAAAAGGTCTTTATTTTTTCTCATTGGAGCCCTTTTATGTGCTATGCGTTTTGATTGGATGGATTTTATGGGTAAATAAACGGATGTTCCGTTTGTAAAGGAAATATGGGTTGGATTTAACTTCATAATGGTGTAAACAGAAATTTCAGACTGCGGACGGGATTTTCATGAATTCTTGTTAATGTGTATTGGAAACTGTAAAGTTCTGAAAGTACTCTTTTTGCTTATTCATGTATTTGTATTGACAAGCAGTATTGTGAGGGGTATAACAGCCAACTGAATGGTGAAAAACATCTCATTACATCTTTTTAGTCTACGTTTTTAGTAAATGCATGAAAATTATCCTACCATAGTAATTAAATTGCAAAATTTCGTAACTGAATTTACTCACTTCCAGTTAACATTTTTAATTCATCGACAGATATACCCTGGCCACATCACCTGCGGCTCTCCGAATCTCATATCAGTGTTCCTCTGTACAATAACGCCATAAAAAACCAATGTTTCCGTCACCCACATATGACAGTATAAAAGTCCAATCGGGCGCCGTACACGCGAATTTAGCGCAGACAAATAAATTAGGGTCCAATAGACAGCGGCTGCCAAATAGGAGCTGTATCGAAAAATTGGAAAGGCCGACTACGCCAAAGGTACAGAATTTATGCTACAGTTTCACTCCCTTACAAAGGCCATTAAAACTGTCCGTCCATCCGTTTTCAGATTTAAACCAAACGGTCCGCCGTCACGAATCTAAAAAACATTTATCACTCTCGATTTTCCGCCCATGGCCACGGTGGGCCTGCCGCGTTATTCAACCGCGTTTTTCGTGGATTGTTGGTAAGTGAACTGTGTATTTTATGGGCAGCCTGGATTCCAATCGCATGATGTTACCACCCTGTAAAATTACATGATAAATACTTTTATAGAATTTATGAAACACGACTCAACTCTACTTAGCTGTTTGTAGTTGGGACAGATGAAAGGGGAGCTATGTCAAATGTACAACAGTTAGATCATTGCAGTGTCTTCAAACAGTAGTAGGTACCTATAGTTTGTCCAATTTTTTTCGGTAAAGTGTACTACGGATAATATCATACTTTATTGACGAGTACCGCCCACTTAGTAAAGTGCCTTGCAAACGAATAGCAATAGAAAATATAAATTCGGTGGTGAAATAAGGGCGGCTAGCACAACATTTTATTTCAATACAGTATAATTTTTATTAGTATTAAAGTTATTTGGAATTATCTGTAGAAAACATTGATTAAATACAATAAAGATTTTGAACTTAAATGTTATACGATGTTTCTAAGAGTTCGGCAACACTACAGCCATTTATGAAAGTCAAAGTCAAAAAAAAATTAAGAGTGAAGAAAAGTCGTTGAGCATACGAAAATAAATATACTGGTAGAATGGGAGCGCGATGTACACTTTGAAAGCGCTTGTAAACAAGAATTCATAATTACCCTAAGGGACAGTTCTCCTAGTGATAATGACGATAATGATTATGAAAGTGATTCAGGGTGTGCACCATAATATAAGTAATAAATAACTTCAAATCCTTACTAGGTGGATTGAAAAGTACGCGGCCTAATACAGAACTATTTAACTCTTCACATCAAAACTTCCCAAATTATTTACCTCAGTTCAGTTTAGTTAACTGTGCGAAGTTTGAAACGTGTGCGATAGTTAGTTGAGAATTAAAAAAAATATTAATCAAGCAATCCGCCATATCGCAAGGGGAGCAAATTGAGCCACGTGCTGTGATTAGGTACCTCCTTAAGAAGGGGTTATCATCAAAAGCCATCAAATTTAAACGTGGTAGAGAGAGCGTGAAAGACGACCCCGCCCTGAAAGGCCTTCAACGTCGACTACTGACGAAAATAGAGTAAAGGTACTTGATTTAGTTTTGCAAGACCGCATATTAAAAATGAGAGAGATAGCAGAGATTATAGGCATCTCTAATTAACAATTACATAACATGAAAGTCAACGAATTGGGTTTTCACAAGGTGTCAGAGAGGTAGGTGCCATGGCTGCTTTCAGTCGAACAAAAAAGAACGCGATTGATAATTTCACGCGACTGTTTGGAATTATTTGAAGCCCATCCAGATGATTTTTTAAGTCTATTTGTTACTATGGATGAAACCTGGGTTCATCACAGTACACCAGAAATAAAACAACAATCAAAACCGGGAGAAGACCTGGATCACCACCCCCTAAAAAGCTAAGACGATTTTGTCGGCAAATAAAGTGATGGCCTCGATTTTCTGTGACTTGAAGAGCGTGGTTATGGTTGATTAGCTTGAGAAATGCCAGAATATAAACTCTGATTACTAAAGCACAACTTACTACGTCGATTGCGTGAGGAAATAAAAGAAAAACGCCTAGGAATGCTCAGAAAAAAAGTCCTCTTTCATCAAGGCAATGCCCGTGTTCACAAATCTGTGCAATCAATGGCCGAAATTCATAACTGTAGCTTTGAACTGCGGCAGCATTCGCCCCATTCACCTGACCTGGCACCATCAGGCTTCTTGCTATTCCCCAAACCTAAAAAAACATTTAAGAGGTCAGAATTTTTCGACTAACAATGAGGTCAAAGCAGCAGTAGATGCGTATTTTGACTCTTAAGACTATTTTTTTTTCACGGTATAAAAGCTTTGAAGGTGAGGTGGCAGGAGTGCATTCAACGTATTTTTATTAATTATCTCTTTATTGCACATTAAAATATTCGCATAACATTTTTTTCGTTTATCTCTTTAAACTAACGATTCCAAGTTCTATGAAGTAATAAATCAATAATCCAATAGATACACTAACGATTATAAACTACCCCATCCCTATTGAAAGCTGTCAAAATTATCATCCTAAATTGGAAAAACTATAATTGAAGTGAATACCCATTTAATTGAATCAATCTGGACATGAAAGACTTTCGATATAAAAGGCAGTTATTGGCAAATAATAATTTCAAATTGAAATTGAACATACAATATTTATTAAACACTTCCAACAAAATTGGTCCAATAAATATGAAGGTGTGCTAAAATATTCTATTCAAGTTCAATTATTGTTGCTATTGAAGTACATAATTGTTTTACCAAATTAACTTCTTTACTGAAAATTAGTTACAAAGCGCTCCATCCGCCGTTGTATAAATTTATTAACAAGAAAATTAAGGCTACATTTAAACGAGCCTAATTGCTGAATAAATGTCGTACACGTTTACTCCATTATGTGAAAGTAACCCTTACAATTCTACTTTTGACTCGGGACGCGTGGCAGTGCCTGCTTTGACATTCATTTATCTCTATTATAGATCTGTGGAGACTCGGCCCGGCCAACGAGTCCCTTGTGTGTTCCCCCTTTTACTAGTCGACACGGTAATGAGTAAGTGTGGTCGGTGTGGACAAACCTGTATTTACAGGTTAAGTTTCGAGGTGCGTTGGAAACACTTTCTTTATGCCTCCCTTTTATAAACCTTATTGCCAAGCGGCGAAGTACCAATTTTGTGTACCGAACAGTCATCAATTCTTATTAAAGTTTGCAGTCGCAATGGCTTTTAAATAGTGTCGTAAATAAAAAGGGGACGGTTGTCATAATTGAGAATTATAATTTAATTTTCGCCGTCGTTTCAGTAAATAAGTCTGTATTTAATCAATGAAAGTTGTGACATTAACTTCCATTTTCACAGTAATGTTTTATGAATATTAACTGTTGCGTAATGCTTACAAATAAGTCTGATGGGGTTGTTCGTAGTTGTATTTAAAATAGTCAAAACTGAAACATTAAATATTTGAAAATAGTTATACAATCTGAAATGTCTACGAATATTGCCTCATTTAACTCTGCTCATTAATTAGTCATGACTATTAAGGCACTATATTGGCTTCAACGCGCTCGACGAACGTCAAATAACTGTCATCAAGTTGAGTAAAATCGAACTGATTTATCATAATCAACTTGTTGCGATCACACAATGAATCGAGAAGTACAGAAGTGCCAAAGTTAATGTGATATACGGAACCCATGAAGTACATTCAAGTTAGGTCAGGTCAGTATGGGGACCTCCCAAAAAATAAATAAATTTTAAATTTATAATAGTTAAGTCGTCGTTAAATATTATAACTTGTAAGAAAATCTCTCTGGTCATACTATTCGTATCTGGCTGGTGGTTGGTATCATTAAAAGTTTAAATTTTAAAGAAGATAATTCCAAATTCAAACTAGGAAAATGTGTGATTTTCATTTGTTTTTCTTACTGTCAAGATGAGTGAATGTAATGAAGAAATCTGATACAATTTAAAATTGTACTACAAAAAAGGTGAAAATGCAACGCAAGCGGCGAAAAAAATTTGCGATGTTTATGAACCTAGTGCAGTGTCTGTGAGAGTAGCATAAATTTGGTTTAAGCGTTTTCAATCCGGAAATTTTGATTGCAAAGATAAACGTCGCTCTGGTCGCCCTATTACGGATAAAATCGATGCCATTTTTGAAAAAGTGAAGCAAGATCGGCATATCAGTAGTTACGATGTAGCTGAAGATCTGGGCATTGACCAAAAACAGCGCATTTGAGAAAAACTGGGTATACAAAAAAGCTCGATATTTGGGTACCTCACGAGCTCACTGAAAGGAACCTAATGAACCGTGTACTCATTTGTGATTCTTTTTTAAGACGTAATGAAAACGAACCGTATTTGAAGGAGCTGATAACTGGTGATGAAAAGTGGATCACGTACGACAAGAACATGCGAAAAAGGTCGTGGTCAAAGGCTTCACACACTGTGGCGGAACCCGGGTTAACGCGCAACAAGGTGATGCTGTATGTGTATTGGGATTGTTCGTTATGAGCATTATTCGTTATGAGCACCAGGCAGGAACATCGATTCCGAACTCTACTGCTGACAAATGATGAGATTAAAGCAAGAAGTTGAGAGAAATCGGCCGGAATTAATCAACAGAAAGGGTGTGGTTTTTCATCATGATAACTAGACCTAGACCTCACACATCTTCAGCCACTCAGAAAAAGTTAAGAGAGTTTGACTGGGAGGTGTTAATGCATCCGCCGTATAGTCCTGAACTTGCAACTTCAGATTTCCACCTGTTTCGGTCTCTTCAGAATTCTAAAAAAGATATTTGCGGCTCCACAATGCCTGATATTCGTATCAGGCAGTGTGATGTTCGTGCCGAACTGCAGTCACTCGATGTCAGGAAAGCCAGTGGCCCTGATGGAATTCCAGCTGTGGTGCTGAAGAAATGTGCAGCGGAGTTGTCTCCAGTGTTCACTAGCCTGTATCGCCTCTCCTACAATTCGGGTCTTGTGCCGCTGTCTTGGAGGGAGGCGAACGTTCAACCTGTTCCCAAAAAAGGGGACCGGTCTGACCCTGCCAATTACCGTCCAATAGCCGTAACCTCAGTTTTAGCTAAAGTGTTTGAGCGGATCATAAACAAGCAGCTCATCCGCTACCTAGAGGATCACTCTCTCATTCACGACCGTCAGTACGGCTTCCGACCAAAACGGTCTACGGGTGATCTTCTAGCGTACGTAACACACATCTGGGGGGAGGCTATGGACAAGCATGGGGAATCTTTGGCCGTCAGCCTTGACATTGCCAAAGCTTTCGACCGTGTATGGCATCGTTCGCTTCTTTCCAAGCTTCCGGCATATGGTCTGCCACCTCGCCTATGCGACTGGGTCGCCGGATTTCTGGAGGGACGTAGAATTCGTGTCCTTTGCGATGGTCAAGAATCACGCTTTCTCCAGATTAATGCCGGAGTGCCGCAGGGCTCCGTCTTGTCGCCGACGTTGTTTCTTCTGCATATCAATGACATGTTATCTCTTGGTAATATTCATTGCTATGCGGATGATAGCACGGTCCACGCGCGATATTTCGAGCGCCCTGGGGCAAAGCAGACTGACATCGAGGAGAAGAGGCGAAGTCTTGTTGTTGAGCTTGACGGAGTGTTGGACCGCATTTCAGAATGGGGTGCATGCAATCTTGTCGAGTTCAATGCCAAGAAAACGCAGGTGTGTGCATTCACAGCAAAAGCGTCGCCTTTCCTTTCCCATCCCACTCTTCAGAGCACCCCACTACCAATTAAAGATAGCCTAAACATCCTTGGCATGGATGTTCGTAGCAACCTAAACCAGCGGGACTACATTGAGAGCGTCATTAGAACTGCATCCCGTAAACTCGGAGTCCTGAACAGAGTGAGACGATTCTTCACGCCTGAGCAGCTCTGTCTCTTGTATAAGACACAAGTTCGCTCGTGTGTGGAATACTGCTCTCATCTCTGGGACGGTTCCGCTAAGTACCTACTCGAAGCTCTTGACAGGTTGCAGCGGCGTGCTATCCGTATTATTGGAAACCCAGAGGCAACTTTGACCCTTGAGCCTCTCCAATTGCGTAGAGACATTGCCAGGCTAAGTGTTCTCTATCGCTTCTACAATGGGGAATGCTCTGACGAGTTATTCCAGCTTATCCCACCCTCACCTTTCCACTCCCGTACCACGCGTGCTGGACTACGGCGTCACCCACACACAATTCAACATTTGTTGGCCCGAACTAAAAGGTTCGGTGACTCGTTTCTTTGTCGTACCATCCAGACGTGGAACGCTCTTCCAGCACTTGTGTTTCCTTCCTCTTATAGTCCCGGGTTCTTCAAGCGGGGCGTGAAAAGGCATTTCTGCAGGCCTTCAAGGTGAGGATGGCCAGCCTAATGATTCGTTTGAATGACTGGGCTTGTCAGCCTCATATCTGGACCTCACGACCGCTTCCCATCAGGTGGAGTGAAGTCATCTTGACGGGCAATATAAAAAAAAAAAAAGAAGATATATTTAAACTTAAACAGTCAATTTTTTTTTCTTTTTTGCATTTACAGGCACACCTTAAAATGTTACACGTCTCAAATCTTTTGAATCTCAAGAACATTTATCAATGCTTATTAACATTATAAAATATGGGATTGAAAATTTTCACATCAACTGTGATAAGATCCTACTGCAATCGTTATTTTTACATCACATTTCAACTTATTTTTTAAAATCGCAGGGTTATTTTCCTGACTGTAAATGTGTTGCGTCTTTGCGTCTTAAACAACAATAAATTATTATTACTTTGATTATCATTTGTGCATTAAACAATTATTGTTTTCATATTTTCCATACAAACCTAGTCCCCTGTTTCCTCCTTGGATATTGCTAGTCCATGAATGTTTTTCTTCCAAAGAATCTATTTCTACTATTAACATGTCCCCATGTTTTCCTTTTTAGTAAAAACGAGCTGCCCAGACAGACGTCGTTCTGTCAAATGTTTGTCCAATATCACATCTTGCCCACTTTTCTCCGACTTGATTTACATTTACTATTTTTTTTCACTGAATTTCTTGTGCAATCAGAATAAAATATAGCCTTTAACACTACTGAATAGTTTAGCTTTGTGTTAATGAAAGAATTTTCATGATTGGATCAGTAATTTCGGAGCTTATTCAATCCAAACAAACAAACAATAAAATCTTTCCTCTTTATAATATTAGTATCTAGATTAATTATTAAAAGAGACATGAACGAACCTTTAAAAATCTAAAAAATGGCCAGATTTGCCACTGTGTTAAAACAGGTTGTCCACTGTTTTATAGATAATCGATTCATAGAATTTCGTTTGACATAATTTTTTCTCATAGGTATTATCATTTCATAGAATAATCAATACGCAGAATAGTTACTTCAAAGAAATTTAAATCATAGATTTTTGTTACAAATAAAATTCATTGCATATCATAGAATATCAAATCATGTATTATAATTGCTCGTTTGCTATTCAATTCAATTCAATGTCTTTATTGCGTGTCACATAGAGGAAAGTTGACAATTTATGTAAAGTAAGTACATGTGACGCCCTGTTGTGAGGGCGTTGCAACGATTCTTATGAATATAAACAATCAATTAACAAGGGTAATCTTAACATTTTCAAATTAAAATTAACACTGAACATAATTCTTTGGAATATGAGATCTAAAAAATTGCAGCATCACTGGTAAACATTCATATCAGACTAAATAGCTATGCTTTTGTAAGAAGTACCTATTCTCAAAACATTTTTTTTTGCCACTTATGTTCATTCGCCGAAAATTTTCTTCTGGCACTCGCCGGCCGCTGACGCGGTGGTATTTTGATGAGGCCTGTTAGTACTGAAAGCAAGAGGAGTAGAGCGTAAGATTCAGTTTGTAAACTTGTAGGTTATTTCTTAGCTTACGATAATCCAACCTCGTGCAAGTGCACGTAAGTGCCTCGTGCGTGTAAGTGGTCCAGAGCCGTGCACGTCATGAATAGAAATAAATACAAAGTAGTTTTGAAAATTAAAAAATACATAGCTAAAACTCTGATCTAACTCCTGCTTGGATGTTTTTTGTTTTTTTTTTCGTAGACTTGGAGTGGTTTAACACGTTGAACGAACGCCATGGGAGTTACCGGTGACCGGCAAACCAATTTTTTTCTATTGTGTCTGGTTTGGCGGCCGCGGCAATGAAAGACTTTTTACTACTTAGGACCTAAGTCTTAGTTTTTATTATTTCATCAAAAATAAAAAAAATAAGATAGATATAAGTAAAAGAGATAATGAAGGAAGAAGAAGGTGTAGGACTGTGTACCTACTTATTAAGTTGAACATACATACCATCACGACTTAATCCCAAGCGGGGTAGTCAGAGGCAAGTGACTGTGCCCTCATGATGAACGAAACACTCAGAAGACCACTTTTCACCAATGGTATTAGAACCCAACTGGTAGGTGGTGAGCCTTCCGCCGTTATCTGGGTTGATTTGGTTTATTATCGATGTTTTCCGTCACCGGAGGGTTAATCGGATATTTAACAATGAACACAAAGATTTTCATTCTGGCCTGATTTGAACTCGGGAAACACGATCCACGATCTGAGTTCGGATGCAGAACCACTAGGCCACGGCGCTCTCGATGATTTAATTGAAAGGAAAATGAAAATAAAACGTATTAAAACCATGTTCGATAATTTGTTTTTACACTAACTAGCCTAGATAGATAATGTTTTGTAGAGGTATTTTTCGGTCGAATGTAGTTTTTCTCTTTTTAACACCTTGAAAATCATTTGCCTTTAAGTAGTTTTTGAAAAATTTTGATGTTCTACATTTTGAACGAACCTTCTGTACCTACATATAAATAACTATTTGTTGGCAGCTCATTACAAGAGCTGGACTTCATTTAGATGAGAAAGGAATTGTAATTAAGTTTTAATTGCCATTTATTTCACATCAACTGCAGCTGCAATTTTATCGTTCCAGTTTTACGATCGCTTCGTTTTGACGGGCCTCCGGAGAGCATTTTGGCATTAGTTTAATAGTTCGGAGGAAATTCTGTTATGAGGATAATGAAGCCTAATATTTCGGTTTATACCTAACAAAGGTTCAGGATGGGTCCTGCGTGAGGATAGAAAGTTATCTAAATAAATTCTAACTACTTGCCGACACCATATTATCATGATATCAGATTTTTTAAGAGATAACATAAGGATTCAACAATTTAAGGATCTGCTCTTGGAAGATTCAACTTATTATTTCCCTTAACTTACACTAAGCGGTATATTTATGTGGTGTTTATTTTAGCGGGATATACGAGTATTTTCACTACCTAGTGCAAATATATCATGAAAGTGTTTAATTTCTGTATCAGCGTGTTATAGTGCTGCAATTATATTTATATGATAAGGTGATTCGTTTCTGTAACCCCCTCTCTGGTTGGAACCATTTCAGAGTGTAGTCTCATTCGTTCTTTGTAATGATTAGCAAATCATTACAAAGAACAAATGAGAACGAAGAAGCATCTAAGCGGATGGTAATCGAATGTTATAATACAGCGACTGCATTGCAGCATTGATGTAAAAAGATATGATTTTTCATACACAATACTGTGTAAAGTGTAAAGACTTCAGTGCCTTTTATTTAGAATGATGCATACCAATCCAATATTATCTTCTCACCTAAGTAAATTTTACTATTTTGAATAATAAAATACAAATCCATAATAATACAAATCCTAACCATCATCGACAGCCTTTAAGAGGTCCACTGATGAAAAAGGCCCCGATTAAACGGCAAAGGCGGGTTTGGACCATTTGCATCCAAAGGTTTCCTGCAATCATCACCAGATTATCGGTCCACTGGGTGGCCTACCTACGCAGCGTCTTCCATTTTGTGGTCGCCACTCAGGTACCGTTATTCCCTAACGGTCATTAGAATGTCTACCAAGAGTTAACACCTATGACAGCCGCTAACATCTGCGTTGACGTTTTTGCATGGGACTAAAATCCAGCAAAAACTACTAGAAAAATAAAGCAAGAAACTAAACTAATTTAGCAAAATTACTAGAGAGTAATTAGAAATGCAACCAAAATGGCACAAATTTCTGCTGTCAATTACCTACCTTGTTTAAGTGAAGAAAACTCATGGTATACTTACAGTTTCGCTTGCCACTTCAGTTGGATGACTGAAGAAGTATCGCCCGAATCCATGACTGACAATCAAAGATCAGCATACCTCAAATGTATAAATGTCTCTTTCACATCTACTGATTTGTGACAGGACAGCATCACTTTTAAAGGATGCTCAAGTAACATTTTAAACTTTCTTGTTGCATTTTAACTAATTCTAATAAACACCGTAATTTTTTTTCGTTGCTATAACCCGTTTCTATTAGAATTTGGATGCTTAAAGTTTCATTGTCGTTTCTGAATTCGGGCGTAAAGGTCGGGCAGACAGCACATTTTCAAGGCGCGCCTCTGGTTTCATGAGTTTGTGTGTAAACGTTTATGTTACGACATTCAGTATATGTTCTGAGTGAGTTTGTTATGTCTATTTGTCTTCGACATTCATAATAATACTCGTACAATCAGGCTAACAAAAGTAATAACTACTGCAAGAGATAAATAGTGTGCTTCTTAAGTTTTTTCTTGTAATCCAGAGTTACAAGCAAACATCACTGAGACCACAGATACCATGGTTGCCTTTATTTTTAATGAGCGTACGATTTAAATGTTGCCAGTAATCCGATAATCTCAATTTCACATGTTTTAATCGAAAGCAGCATAAAGGATTCAAAAAATATGATTCTCATGGGCTATCCTATGCCTTATGTTTATTATTTTTATGAATAAAACATCAACTGGGTTTTTTTTAATGGTTTAATTGTCGTTTGTTTTAATACATTATATATTTAAATAAGTTTCATAACAAAAGTTTCTTTAATTAGTATGTATAAATAGCCTTACTCTATTAGTATGACTGTAGGTATCGACAGATTAGGTATGGTGTTCCTTGGTTAAATGTATTTCAATAAACATTAAACAATACGTATACAATAGTGACTATCGCCACAAACTTTTATATTCGTCTAGATTTTACGATAATTTTAAAAGAGGCCGGCTTTTTCACAAAACATCAGTATTTCTGATCAAAAACTATAGAAAGAAATTTTATAAAGCATTTGACCGTACATCACACAGTCTAATGGAAAATTAGTAAATAAATTGTTCAACTTTAACAATGCAGTCTGAACTTAAATATATTTGTCTGATGCCAATCTTGAATTAAATTTAAATTAGAGTAAGTAACATTAACTTAAAACTAGTCAAACTAAATGTTCATGAACAGTCACGGCTACAGTGTGACTCTTTCCTCCTTTACTCGTAGTATGAATTAATAGCAATGCGATCTTAGAATTTGCATTATTAGACTCTAAAATGGTTGACTGTAGTCGCCAGTTCAGATACAAACATTTTCTCGAAAATAAAAATCTGCCCTAAATCGGTGAGGAATACAGACCAAAAATAATTATTTGTCGAGCCGGACTCCATAAAATCATCTTCGATACATATCACCTACGTACAAAAATATCAATTTCAGATATCTAACGACAAAAAAGTGTTAAATTAAGTCTCATGAAATTAATTTACAAAAATTGCCAATTAACTGTATTCATATTTTGTACCCCTTTCCATCAGAGCAACTGGAGTTATAATTATTCTTTCTAATATACGTGCAATATGCAAATGAAGTAATATTTACTTTTTGAGCTAATTGGTGTTAGTAAACACTTAATGTGTTTACACTTTATGTGTTAACACTTTATGTGTTAATTAACACCAATAAGTTTTTATTATTCCATTTACATCTTGTAGGTACAATAGTCATGCTAAATATATTGTAGTATAATGTATTGTAGGTAAATGTTTTAAGCACATGATACACAAGTCAAAAAGGTTCATTTTGCTAATATAATACAACTAATAGGTATAAGCTATAACAATGTTCCGAATAAAAATAACGACATTATAGTATTTGAAATTAGTAATCTATATTGCTCATCTTTGTACAAAGTTTTTATCAAGTATTGGTGTTTTAATTCAGAAAATATATAGATGTATACTATACAAATACACTTGAATATTAATAATTTAGTACACGTTGTATCTTTAAAGATTTCCACAAAGCACTTAACAATATTTGAGTACCCATATTTTAAAGGAAATAGAAAACAAAACAGTACATTGATCGTGTGATCATCCTATGACTATTGAATGAAAGATAAATCAAGGCTAGGCGTAAGACAAACTGGGACAAAATAATATTGTCTAAACCGATCAATCATAATAGTAATATGATAACATACCATAATTTCCTATATCCTTTCAACAAACCATTTTCAAAAATCATCACATCGAACTATACATCTTTAAACGTTCGTTTTGTTGGCATATAAAAATCACGCATTTCTTACAAATCAGCTAGAACTATTTTGTCCTGATAAGTCAATTTTAAATATAACCTGACTATACATTCCTCGAATTTTCAAACGTCATTTAGCAAAAGATAGAAAGCCTTCAAATAAATGATACTTCAGAAGAACTGAAAGTGATATTTATATTTGTAAAGTCTACTTAAAAGTAAGTGACGTTTGAGAATTTGGGGGTGACACCCACTTGCGCACAACGCTAACCTATTACCTTTGATCTTCCATGGTGTTTTTTTGGCTAAAACGAAATAGGCTAGTCCAAAATTTACAACTGACAAGATTAAGGCTAATCAGCGTCAGTGTGAAGTAGGCCTAAATTAGTTAAGTACAAAATCAAGAATAGCGTCATTAAAGTTATGTCTTTATTCGCACTGTCGTCATATTTACAAGTCTATATACAAAGCTATCACATATTACAATTTCGATCGTATCACTATTTACATTATTGCATATTCAATGTTTCTTGTCTCCTTGACAACACACCGTGTTCATTGTTTATACATGTAACGCGCCAAAGAATATATCTGCGACATTGTCCTTTGCGCAAAACTTTTGTTAGACGTACACTATGTGTGGTTTCTCTGGCGTTCTGTGAGGTGGGATAGTTTCGTAGGCAAACTGTTGGTAAATATGCTCTTCACTATCTTCCTGGTAGTAGGGATTCTTATCTACACTATGCCAAGGAGGATTAAGCGAATGGAAATTATTTGTTACAGATGAACCGATCATCAAATATCGGTCTACGTCTCGCTTATTCTCTTGCTCCCTACTTCTCGTTGAGTACCCTAAACCATTACTTAGCTTGGATACATCACCATTCAACATGACACTCGTCATCACCTGCTTCGATTTATCCCCTTTGCACTTCTTCAAAGGTCCCATGAAATATAAAACTCCACCCACCACACTTATAATGATACTCACAGTTAGCACCACAACCGCCACTATCACCCAACCACTTGAGCACCCGAATTCCGATTCTGGAATCTGAACAAACATAACTCCTTTCAAATGTTCTGGAGCTGAACATTTTATATCCTCGTAGTCTATCTTAAGTATAGTACTTGCGTTTCCGGATTTTTTGTGACTGAGTTCACTCTCTATTCCCAACTTCCACAGCCATAACAGTGAGCAATTACAGACGAACGGGTTCCCAGAAATTTCTAATTCTTGCAGTCTATCAACAGGAAAGTGAGACGCTTCCAGCGTATCCAACGCGTTGTTCCTCATGTAGATGTGAGTTAGTTTCGGATTACCATGAAACAGTCTCGATGGAACTTCTCCCACTTTAACATTTTCGTTCATCCATATCTTTTGTAGATTTATGTTGTCGACAAAAGCTCTTGAATCGATTTTGTCTAGGTCGTAGAGTCTGCTGAGATGTAAATGCTTTAAATGGAATAGACTTTGGAACGATAGGGCTGTCACGTTTTGAAAAAAGTTACCACTCAGATACAAGTGCGATAAGTTGGAAAGTTTAGATAGAGCTGATGTCGGAATCGAAGTCATGTTGTTGTCACTCAGATCTAAATGTCGTAGCGAAGGCAGCCTGTGAAATCCTAGCTGGTCGACACCATCAATAAGATTTGTATTCAAGTCTAAATTTTTCAATTCCTTTAGGTATGGTATACCATGTTTGGATACATGCTGTATTAAATTTTCTGATAAATCTAAATATTCTAAATGAACAACGAATAAAAGATTAGCTGACGGTATGTCCAATATGGTATTATTTTTCAGTGATAAAATCTTCAATGCTGTTAGGGGTTCGAATGTATTCGCTTCAAAGCTCACCAGCTTATTGTTTGACAAATCGAGCCGTTCTAGCAAAGATAAGCCTTTGAAAGTCTGTGCGTGTATGTTTGATATTTCATTCTCAGATAGGTCTAAGTCAACAAGTCCCTTCAGCCCAATGAATGTGTCCTTATCTAGACGTTTGAGGAAGTTGTGACTGACATTGAGATTTGTCATCTCCAAGTTATTCTCAAAGTTTCTACTACCTAAGTCTTGTATTCTGTTGTATGAAATATCGAGAATAGTGAGCTGGGTGTAGAAGCCGAATGTGTAGAGGAGATTGTCGATAGCGTTGTGTGTGAGGTTTATGTGGGTGGCCTCTGGGTTGAGCTGTATGGGGACGATCTCGAGGCTTGCGTTGGCGCAGGAGGCGGCGCGCAGGGCATCGTCGCACGCGCACCGCGCTGGACACAGCGTGCGTGCCGCGGCACCCGTCGCCCACGCGACCACAACCACCCACCATCGCCACTTCGCTACGCCAAATGAGCCCATAACATCTCATGTATACGCCACCAGGAACCTGAAACAAAACAAATATATGGGTTACAAACTTGCATAACTATATACATCGTCGGAAATAATAATAATTTAACCTTTTTGTGTTTATTTATCAAGAATATTAACGACGTAGAAATGTACAATCACAACCTCATAAGACAAAATGAGCAATATAATTTCTTTGCCATGGAACAGATGGAATCTAGTTTATTTTTCCAGAAAATTTATTGTTATCATAAAATCCGGACGCTCCCTAAGTGTACATCGCCCTAGACCGCGAGCGAGGCAAGTAAAAATATACAACATTATCGCTCGACAAAATCTTAATATAATTTCTGGCGAAAACTGCAGATAACAAATGTGCCTCTCCGCAATTTGTATGAGGGGGAATGGAATTGTTTGATCCAAATTAGACCGATAAGAGACGTGCCGCAGAGACGAAATGGTTGCTTTGCTACAAAAACTTTTTTATTATCTTGCGCAGTCCATTTCGTAGGGCAGCATAAGTTTTATTTAGAAAATACGAAGAATATGCTGACGAAGACTACTTTATCGATTGGATACAGAGCAGTGTTTCTCTTTCGTGCACAGGTGGTGTGCTGATTAATTCACCTCAGCGTTCGGATATTTATCCCATCAAGACAAATGTAAAACGGGAAGTTAGCGGCCAGCTTCGGTACCGCTAATCCTCCTGCGCCCGAACGACTCCTCAACAATGCTTTCCAAAATGTTCGTCAATTTAACAAAGGAGCGTTTGGTACTTTAAATTAAACGTTCGGCTTTACCATTCGACGGAATGTATAATGAATAGCACCGTAACATCTGTTAACGAAGGCGAACGATCTCAAAAGTTTTCACGCGCGGGAATAACTAATTGCGAAGGTCGGAATTCAATTTATGGCTTCTAGTGCGTCTCCCGGGAGATCACGCCATGCTAAAGTATTAATAATGCAAAACAGTGTCACGGAAAGTTTTTGATTCGAAATGCAAATTAAATTAGGAAACAAAGTTGTGTGTTGAGTTGGTTCTGCCGCTTTGTCATTTATTGTCGGCTATATTATGCTAACCGGTTAACAAACAACAACCATTTGTACAACAACTGAATATTTAGATAGCAAGTAATCAGATTTGAGAAGAATAATAACCTTGTAAGAATTTATAACGTTTATGAATAACCAAAATTGTAAAGAGATAAAGCTCCTAAATTTGTACGATAATAAGCACAATCTTGTGAGAAGTTTTTACGTTTTAAATCGCTTGCATCCCAAAAGGCAGTGAATGTGGGATCTAAGAATACGTCCCGTTTCCCCCTGTAACTGGATACAAGTCGGCATGAATGGATTACGCCAGCCTGGCTGAATTACAGAAACCATACGTATACACATTTGATACACATCAGACATCCCCGTATTAGACCGGATTAATTCTGTTACGATCCAAATGTATTCCGGATCACGTGAACCAAAAAGATGGGCCTTAATCATTTCTTAGGGGTGCTTCAGTATAATGATCCGAAAAATCACCTCTTTCGCGCGCACCTGCCTTTAGTGAGATTACTTTTGCGAATTAGTATTCATACGATTTCTTTCATGAATGCTAAAGGTTGGATATTCTATTAACTAGGTGAAGATAATTTGCTTAAGCAGGTTATTTTAATTGAATAAGTAATCAGAAAATGGCGTAACTGGTAAGTTAATAGGATTATTTTTACAAAATTCAAAGCTTTATTGAACACACAGCTTTTTTATATTTTGAAAGCCTTATGTTAAGTGTCTAGAATGCATGGAAATGAAAAGCTTTGTTGAATCAATTAGGTATATAAGCAAATATAAAAATAGAGAGTGATAGAGGAACTTATCAGATTGTTCGACATAGTCCAAACCCTTCACAAATACAAAGTATAATGACTTAGAAAGCATTTTGTACCGGCCATAATCTTCGGTTCGCTTGTTTACGGTTACTCCATAAACATTTACAACTCCACTACGTCAATATTTATGTGAGTAATAGCGAAGGTGACCGCGGTCGGAAGCGGCCTATGAAAAGATGAGAAAGAGTAGGGCACGCCCTCCATTTCCGAGCCTAAACTGCTCTGGCCGGCACTCTTTTGTCTTTTAATTTCCTGTCCGCGAGAGTACGCTCACAACGTGAATTTCGCTTTCGTGAGCTTCGTTAACTTGTTTCAGCCTTTGTTGTTGCCTATTGAACTTTTCCATTACCGACGTCATCGATTGAAACCGCTAAATTCGTTGGAAAATTCTTGTCGCTGAAATCGAGGCTCACCCCAAAAATGAACATCGCCCTGCCTTATTTTCTTTTCAAAACGCAGTATGTTTTCAAGTTTTTGCTTTGTTTTCTGTGGAAGCTCTTTAGATGGAAATTAAAAATTTCCTTATTGAAAGTTAGAGTGTTATACCTTTGGACGCGGCATTGATTGTAACAGATTTTTGTTTTGTTTGCGATTGACATGCTAATGTAATTTCAAATGGCAGGGCTTTGTTTTGATTTCTTTCATTATTTCGTGTCTTTTTCCTATCGCTTTCACATCAAAAATGTTTAACGATGTTTCGGTTTACTGTTCAGGATATCACTTTGCTAAACTACTTATAAGTGTCGACCTTCCTAATTATGCCATAACGTCTAAACACAGTTGAGGCCACGCGGAGGGTCGTAATTTATTATAACAGTTTCCGTGCTTGCCGAATTCAATATCAAAGGGGCCTGGAAACCTTTCGTATTATTAACGGGCAGCGTCATCGGCTCCATTTAAATTATTATCAAAACTATCCGGTTAGTTCAGCCTAATTGTGGACAGGCGTTGGGGGCGCTCGAACGGTTCCCACTAAAGTTATCACAGTGTTAATACAACTTGAGACGTTACTAACACAAAGGACGGTTTACGAGGGGAGCCAAGACAATAAAACCAGTGTAAAAGTCGGCTAACCGCTTCGCGCGCTCTCCCCAAGAAAATATCCTGCCCCTCTCCGTTTTTATGAGTTGCTTAAGTCGTGCGCTGCCGTTTTTAAAATAGTCTCCGGCTTAAGCCAAAAAGTTTTATGTCAGAGGTATTGAAATAGAAGATTTTATTTCGAACATACGTATCGAATTCCATAAAACGACGGACCGCTTGTGAAATAATAAGCAGGAAAACTGTTCCAGAACTTTCAGTTACAGTCTGTTCAAAAAGTTTCATTAATTTTCTTCTGGCTTTTTGGCTCGATTGGTCCATGCCTGCGGCGCCACGGGTCGTGAGTTCGATAAATTAGTAACTAATGGGTTTGAGTTTGATATTATTTATTCAAGAATATTAAAGTTTATTTAATAATGTGTCACACGTGCACCACCTTTGCTTAGTTTGTAGTCTGATGATATTCTGTAAATGCAAATAAACAAATTGAATTGTCATGATAAATCTGTAATATGTATCATGCTGATTCATTTATCTTCCAAAGGACTACTTTATTCGATCATATGAGCCATAGCATTAGTAAATACAAATATTTTTAAATTTTAGCTACATAACTGTAGAAACTTTGGACCAAACAAATCGAAGAGCTAAATTCGCTAATTTACCCAATGGAATTTTAGGGGTCCATGGCAACAATCAAGATTGAAACTACAGAAAAACTAGCTTCCAGATGCGTATACGTGCCGTCTGATAGACGCAAGTAGTGAGTGGCAGGCATTTAGGTACCTACCTAAAGAGCATAATGAGAAAACTTGGTCCGTCGAGGAGCGTTCCGATAGTGCCCGAAGCAAAAAGCAAGCGAAGCGAGCTGCGCTGATTCGATTTACAGTTCGCAACTACATGTTCTATTATGCGGCTACATTACGGACGAAGACTTTCATTACTACAAATACATTTTAGTACTATGTACGGGTATCAGCAGAAGTTGGGTTATTTTCTACGTGTACAAGGTAAGTCAGGTTATATTTACTTTCTTATATAGTTACATTGTTATTTTATGCTGACATATTATCTAGAGTTCTAGACTAAAAATATAAAGAGGAAATGTTTGATTTTTGTTTGTAATGAATAGATCAACTCAAAAACTTACAGGAGGAACGATTTCAAAAATTATTTGACCAATTTGATATTTTCAGGCTATATTTTAACCGGAGAAATAGTCTACGTGGGCGAGGCTGCTGGCCGATCAATTGTTTGTATTGCAAGAAATAGATGTTGTCTTTTTCTATTTTTTATTCTTAATTATTCTTATCATCTAATATTCTGTTTATCTATTTATATTTAACATTGTTTTCCTGTATTTATGAAACGTAAAACAAATACACATGGCATCTACAAACAGCGGGAGTATTAGTTAGAAAAAGCAATGACAAAAACCAACCTAGGTTTAAAAATGTAAAGTGCACTCATTACAAGTTATGTAGCTGGTTTTTCTTCGACTGGAACGCAAAAATTTGTAGTCGAGACCAAATGAGAAATCATGGATAGGTACGATGTCCTTACTATAAATAAAATAGAATGATTGCACGCATACTTTGTAACCGCATCAAGGTCTTGCATTTCATATCTCATGTTGAACTTTATATTATTACCAACAATACCAACTAAGTAAAAACCTGAAGTCTTACGTAACGTAGAAATATCATTTTAAAACTACAGCATTAGAACAATAAGGTAGTAATTACCATCGCGAAACGAGCGTAATTTATAACAGTAGTTTTTGACCGAAATTATTTTACCGACGCTTTCATTACGCCGGGAATGGCTGGGTTTTAATTAAGCGAGAATTAGTCCGGCAAACGATGATTAGTTACGTATCCACCCTAATCGGCGGCAAACAATTTTCAGCGCATGGTAGTTGAGAACCAAGTTTTCGTTTGTGTTAAATGAATTATGTAAGTATTTAAAAAACGTTTATTACAGTCTCTGGCATACTTTGCATAGTTTGGGGTCAGATAATATGGACCTAAGGTGTCTCAGACATTTATTTGTAATATATTAATCAGTCTGTAGATCGGTGTATTTCTCTTTTTGAACTACGTAAAATATAATTTTATCTAGTAGCTCTACAAGTAGAGGTTCTGCTTTTAGCGCCGAAGGTCGTGAACCCCCACTCCCACCTAGAATAATGGTTTATCTAAATCTAGGTGTTTTATATGTTCGAGTACGCATAAAAAATAAGTGTGTAACTGCATGGTAAAGGTTTCTGCACATAACATAGGGTATTTCTCATCAGGAAGTCTTCAGAATACGCCAATACACTTATTTTTGAAGATCAAAGGAGAGCGTCGTGGCTTAATGGTTAAGCATGGAGTGCACTCGGATCGCGGACAAAAATCTTTGTGTTCATTGTTGAATTTCCGACAAATTCTCCGGTGATGGAAAACATCGATAAAAAACTAAATCAACCCGGATAGCGGCGGAAGGCTCACCACATACCA
The DNA here is from genome assembly GCA_947369235.1 of Udea olivalis. Taxonomy (NCBI): domain Eukaryota; kingdom Metazoa; phylum Arthropoda; class Insecta; order Lepidoptera; family Crambidae; genus Udea; species Udea olivalis. The sequence continues at coordinate 8,360,339 of OX376341.1, read as the reverse complement.
CGTTGGGTTCTAATACCATTGATGACAAGTGGGCTTCTGAGTGTTCCGTTCACCATGACGGCAACAGTCACTTGCCTCTGACTACCCCGTTTGGGATAAAGTCGTGATGGTATGTTATGTTGAAAATCAAAGTTTTAAATTGTCTTGCCACTCCAGCAATGTTCACCACTCGTAGAGTTTAACAATTGCAATAATTGTTCACGTAAGCAAGGACCAGATAGCATCACTAACAGGCTATTGCCGCCCCGATAGGTGCCCAAACATTTTAATATCGGGAACCCACCTGCACTAGTTTCGCTCCGCTATCGATTTTGCAATCAAAACCCGATTAGAGATCGCCTGGCACTTCGAGCGTTTGCATAACCTGATTTATTAATTTTAGGATCGTGAACTGCGACAGCTTTGTATGACCAGTCGACCTAGTTTATTAATTAGATATATTTCAAAGGTTAATTTTATCAAAGATAAGAAAGATCTCACAAAAAAGTTCACCTTCCTCACATTAATGGTGGTGTCCATAATTCCTACGGGTACAGGTTACTAACAATCAGCAAGCTTTCGTTCAACGAATTTTGTTTACAAAAAAAACCTAGCGTTTGTTTTTTTGTACCTACTCAAAACTTTTATGAAAAAAAAAATACAAAAAAGTTTTATAAGTAAAGCCATAAACTTACTACAAAGTAAAAAATTCAAACTGCAAGAATGTAGGTTAACTGTGTCAAACGCAACAATCTACTTTATACCCCCTATTACTTTAATGTTTAACGTTAACTAAAGAACAGGACGAAACGCGAGTCGTTACGTTCACAATACAGAGCATGTCGCCACAAAATATCTTCCTACAGATACCAAGGCTCAGAGAAAAAAGAACTTAGAGAACAAAACGTCTACACAATTCCATTTTCTCTTGTACCGGCAGAGCGAGTCTTAGTGAATCAGGGTTCTCTATGGGCGCCTTTATAAACGCAATAATGAGGAGTGCTAAGGCGGCATTCAGGCGTGCGCCCTATAACGAGAGGCGTCGATGAACCGCCCATGAGCAACACAGACCTTGCCACTTGGCAGTAATGGCGCCGGCCGCGTGTCTGCAAAGGGCTTTCAGCGAGCGCCCGCGCGCTTTGACGCTCCTGCCCTAGGATTAAACGCCAGCTTCGATCGGATGCCACGCTTGAATAGCCAATGAATTCACAATACAGTTTACTTACATTACCACAACTTTTTTCAAAATGAATAAATAAACTCGCAAATGTTTCAGTAATCTTTCGCGAGCGAATTCACACATTAGCATAATAAGCCTAGAGATTTTCGTGTTATACCCCTCGCCCTTTTACATAGACGTGTCACGCCGAGGTTTACTTTATAAAGTATGGCATTATTCCCAAGTGCTTTCAGGAATAGGAGTTAGTTCGCTCCCGCATCCATAGGTAGTCTAGACCGCAGTCTACGCTCGCAGACGTTCCCAAACTTTGACTGTTACACAAATAAAAAACTCAACAGCTGCTATGAATGTTTGACAGTTATTAAAACTTTGGCTGTGGGGTCCATAATACAATTTAAAGTTACCGTTTGCGTCATTGTAAGATAGGTGAATGAGGTTAAGAGACCGTCCTATTTAGGTGGCTTCGAAGCTGCAAATGAGGTGCTTACGTCGGTGATATCGCGCGGATCGCTCGCTAAGCCCGCAGAATGATCTTAGCCCAAATGAAGACGCGCTCGTCTAAGGAATACTGCAAAATTAGTCAATCCTATCGCAGCAATCTCTAGTGAAGTCGGTGAGGCTGAATAATGAAATAGCTCGTTGAGTCGGCGGATAGGCGCTATCGACAGAGCGCCCATCGGAACGCTATCGCGGGCCAGGCGAAAATCCCACGGATTCCGTGTGAGATATCTAGCGGCTCTTTTAGGGTTATTAAACGGAGTGGGTTTTAGGGAAATGAGTCGGGGAATAAATCTGCTCAACCCCAGCATGAAAAAATCTGTGTTTTCGTTAAATAAAGCGCTCTGCGGGTAAGTTAGATGGGCTCATATATCGTCCTCATCGGATCCCAGTGAGGGCGCTAACCACTATTTGGACAGATAAAAATCTTTGCGCTTGTTCGAATTACCAATAAGGATAATGGACAAAGTGCCTGTAAATGCTGCTATTACTATATACTCTACTGCGCTGCCTCGTTCGTAAACCAACGTATTACATAGCATAAGAGTACAATTGAGTTAGTGAATAAAAATGTTGGCATAAGATCAAGCGGGGCGTGAAAAGGCATTTTTGCAGGCCTTCAAGATAAGTAGTATGGCCAGCTCAGTGATTGCTTAAATTACTGCGCTTGTCAGCCTTATATCTGAACCTCACGACCGCTTTCCATCAGGTGGTGTGAGGTCATCTTGACGGCCACTATAAAAAAAAGATACTCTGAGACAGTAAAGAATCTTGGCTAATCTAAGCTTAAAAAACTAAATTTAAATATTTGAATATTCTACTGAAAACCTGTGCAAAATGCGTATCTTTAATTTCTATGCACTATTCACGGCTGAGCTTTTATCGCCTACCTCCAGTTCAAAACGCGGCGCAAAAAGAAACCCCTCACTTACTAAAGCAATGGTTAGTCGGGAATGAAATCCTCCCATTCATTCGTCCATTCATTCATAAAACGCATTACCGTCGCGCTCACCGTAGACCCCATCTCGGGCGAATACGTTACCGGGAATCCCTTATGGCGCAGCAACATGCAAATATCGATATTTAGAGCGGATTTATTTGAAGTTGTTGTCAAAATCACAGCAGAAGGTATAGTTTCGGAGGTTTAGATGGTCAAAGTATTTGAGGATTTATTACACTTCCAGTCGTGTATTTAAATCATTATTTTATAGTAAATGCAAATGCAAAAAACCTTCAATTCCAATGCAGGTCAATTTTGAAGAAAAATGTGTCGTCCTTAGGAGCAAAAGTTTGGTTTTCCAAAGGTGTAATTGATTTAACTCAGCTATCCAAATATAATATTATTTTTAATACAGAAATCGCATCATAGAAACTAGAAAAATCTACTTAGTCTTGGATTCAAGTTCCACCTGATTAAATACAATATTGTACAATGCTAACACATACACACGCACTTTCATACACAGTTGCTTATGTACTTAATAGAGGAACTCAACACCTAATTTGTAAACCCCTGAACAGAATAAACGTTTGATTTTAATTATTTATTTAAATAGCACAATTTAAGAATTCGTATTCTCATTCACCATCGATACTTATTCCTGTATCTCTGCATCACTACCGTTGCACCGCAGAATAAGAAGTGAAACGCGGGATTTCGCTGCGAGTTACACTTTGAGAATCGTAGGTGGGTTTAGTCAGTGTGCCGGGTGCCGGCTCTGCCTGTGGATATCGGCGTTTTGTATTCGCCTTTAATAAAACAGGAAATAAAGGAATGAATACGTCAGTTTGCTCGCGTGAACGCCGCGAACGGAATTGCGGTTCCGGTATTGTGTTTCGGTGATGTCTGCATTTTTGTTGGGGAATTGGGCACTGTTTTTGCCATCGCAAAATCCACAGAAAACGTCCCAAGCGTCATAAAGTGTAGGTCTTATTTTTGTATGTATCTATTTTTTGTTATGATTTTACCGAACTTTTCAGCAGACCTGGCTTTAGGTTTAGTTGAATTATTTCAGCTGAGCATATTCAGTTCATTCGAATTTTAAAAATATTTCAGATAAAGCGAGTTTTGAATTTGAGTTGGCTTGAAAACAAAAAACATTGTCTCTTTGATCGGACGATAAGAGCGATTTTTTATCCAAACTGTACGTTTACTACGAGTTACGACTTTAAATTTACATTATCGTTGGCGTAAAAAAATGTATTGGGATTTGACATGACATGACATAACATTGTCAAATACCAAAAAATGTTTTTACGCGAACGATAATGTAAATTTAAAGTGGCAACTCGTAGTAGACGTACAAAGCAGCGCGCCCAATCTATACGAGTATATATGCAGTTAAGATTGCCAAGCAACGTCGGTTCATATGGCATCAATCTGCTATTTATTAATCAATGCTAGCACGGGTGCTCAAAGGCCAGCCAAGCAGATTAATTCAATCGCCCTCGACGCTTTGATTGCAATTAGACCAAAACTGTTTTCTGTCAACATTCTAATCATATGTTGAGAAGACAAATAGACAGCAAAAGTTGAGCGTAAAAATAATGTTTTGTTTCATGAACTGTTGACTGTAAGTTGGCTTCTCAACACTGAAAAATGAGCTAGTATAATAAACCGGAAAACTAAAGCTAAAAGTCAAGTACACTTAAAAGTTCCATAAGACGAAAAAATATATAGTTATATTACCACTCCTTACTACTCCACCAAATCTTAACACAATACATGGCCGTTTGCTTTTAGAAGAAGCAAACTTCAATCAAATCATATAATATACTCTTACATATTTAAAAAAATGCTCAGAACAAAAACATAATTACTGCCTTACACCAAAAGCTCACAAGATTAAAGTACAGCAGCACGTATCTTCCATTCAGTAAATGAATAATTATCACTAACTGTTGTAACTCGAAACTTTCAAAAGCTCACGCAAAGATTAACAGATTATCTAAACCACTTATCAATTCATAAGTCGTACTTACTTATTCGTTTATCTTTGACATATCAAGGCTCATAACGACGTTGCTATCAAACTATTTGGCCATCAAGACCTGTTATAGAGGAAGCAGATGTCAGGCGGGCTTGGGAGTGCGCGGCCAACTGTAACGGACCTGGGGGTCTACTCTGGTGCAAATTATTAATACCATACTACAACACAAATGTTTTGACTCATATTCTTACTGGCATCTTTTTTCCGCCCTGCCAAAAGGGTCAGTCTGAAAACCAGCGCTGGGCCCCTGAGCCTAGCCTTCACTTAGACTTAGTAGGCATGTATTGCCGAACAACCAAAATGTCAGTGTTTATTTTTTGTGTATAACGGTAGTTATCTTCTTTTCTTTTGTTTTAAGTTTGGCAATAAAAGCTTCTTTATAATGATTTTAGTTATTTGTTCAAAATTCACAAATTTTCGTAATGCTTTAAAAGGCATTCACAAAAAGGTCAATCATTTCAACAGGTTTTATGTATTTTGTACAATAAAATAATATGATGATTCGAAGCCCAATCCACAGGAATTTCTAACTGCGAGTTTTTAATCTTTTTCCAACGCCTGGAGATTTACGCCAATACGTTTTCGGACACACGGGAGTAGGCCCCCTGCGCGGGAGTGTATGTGGATGCTTTTTACGAACTCTCGGTGTAACAGGACGCACTTACTGAAGGAATTCGATGCAAAAACTATGTATGACGGGATTTATAGCGTATTTGCCATAATTTATGACTGTGGTTAATTTTGTAATAAATATACTTAATAGGTTGATGTTTTTTGTCGTATCTTGGGGTTGTAACATCAATGCATTTTAAAGTTGACTATAAGGGAGCAGAGATTTATTGTCTCCAACTGAAAAAATAACGAAATTAACTAACTTTTATCTAACTACGAGAAACGACGATAATATTTTATATTACCTGCTTGTGGTAAATACATTAACAACCATTGGAACAAATATTAAAAACCAATAACGTTACTGACTACACAAAATTTGTTAAGCTAAACTCACGAGGTAACTACGTTCAAACTTATTTTTCAGTAATACTCCGAAACCCCCTTCCACAGCTGTTTGTGACAATACGAAAACTATCATATTCTACCCACTCTACTTCGAGACAAGTTGCAAAGCAGAAAGCACTTTTAATTAATATAAGTTCGTGACACTAAAGTACTACGCTCGCTCTTACTTCGCAGTCCTGAATCTTAAGGCCGGTATTCACTTTGCTTAGTGCGAGTGCAGGTGACTAGAAGGAGCGATTGATTAGTGTAGGTGTGTAGTGCAAGGAGTATCGAAATCTGTTTAGTGGATGTTGTTAGTTGCTGTGTTTAGTTTATCTCAGACACCTTTAATTTTGTACCTAAGGTCTTTACAATTTAAAAGATATGCATATTTTACACCTGCACACATTTTTATGGTAAATCTTCCGTCTACTTCATCATTTTTTGCAAGTTTTGCAAAACGCTAAACACTAACACCTGCTGTCCAGACGTGTTTAGCGGCAGGCACACGGCGAGTGAGGGGAATGGGAGGCGCGCAGGACGAGGCCACTCGCAGTCCACTCGCAAAAAAATAGAACACGCTTCTAATCGCTTTACTACGCAGGTTACTAATCACTTGTACTAATCCATCGGTGTCCACACGTGTTTTCTACTAACATTATGCACCTGCCCTAATCACCTGCACTAACTACGAGTACTAAGCAAAGTGAATACTGGCATTTATTTTAGTTTCGAGAATAAGCCTTTCCGTCATGCGGGAAGAAAGTTTAGCAAATAGGAGTTTGAGAAAAGGTCAACTGAGCAGCTCAGTTGAGAGTGAAAACCCTTGCAAATATGCTGATTGCCAGAAATAAGTAACATAGACTTACATTATTGAAAATATTACCCAAAGTAAAAGAAAAGAAAAATTTGTTTTGAATTTTAAAAGGTATTTTGATTATTTTAATAAATCAACACACTTTTTGACTTTGAATTCAAAAGTATCGAATTAATGCAGATTTTGTAATGTGATTTTTGAACACAAGGTAGAAGCTCTGAAAATTATTAGTAAAAATTATTATTATTAAATGTGTATCAGAAAAAGATGATGTTGAAAACAACAACATGACTTATATAATAAAAATAAATACAACAATTTGCACAATACAATATTTTGCACGTCTACAAAATACCAAAATTAAGTTATTATATTTACGAGTATGTCTACTAAAAGTAATCCTTCACAAGATAAATAAAACTACGAAGAAAACGTTTACTTTCAACAATGCCGCTGATTGGCGAATGTTCTCAGCGTTCAAAATAGCCCATTTTCGTTCCCCCGCCGAGGTGAGACTCAAAACATCTAATGACTCGAACAATTACAATCGACTGATTCGTTAAAAAACTTTTACTGCCTTTAATACAGGGCCAGATCATTCTCAGATCGTGACGAATTTAGTAATTGTTGTATTGGTTCACGAGAAAAATAATTACCTGTGGAAGTTAGAGACGTGGTGTTCGTGGCTAGCAGAGCGAAACGGTGAGAAACTATATTTGATCCCGAACGGCACTGTGTGGCTTTAACCGCAATATTGAGATGGTTTAGATTTTGTCGGCATTGTCAATGAGAAAAGACGGTCTAGTGATAATTCATTGTTGTTTGACAATTTCAAACTCAAATTACTTGATATCCTTGAGTATTACGATGTTATTTACACTGACAAACAAAATATAAAGAGAAAAACAAATGAGATAAAAGTAAAATTGATGAATTATTTTGAGAGAAATAATTTGTACCACTTAGAGACCACTGAGCGTAATGTCAAGTTCACGAGAAGCCTTAGAAACTTTTAAGCGACCTACATGGTTGAAATGATAATATTTTACTTTAAAAATACTATAAAAAAAAATACTGGCTCAAATACAACATTTCAATCAATCTAGTTTACATAAACATTTAAAAAATAAACTTCTATTGCTACTATTAAGCAAACTTCAATATCGTTTTGCCCAACGACTCTCCTCAACGCTTTGGAAAATTGGCTGCTTATTTTTGCTTCTCAGTTATAATATAATTTAAAGACTACCGTTTATCGCAATCTTTACCGTCGGTAGACAGTCCATTCTTCAAATATAAACGATTATGAACAGCAATAAAACGCGTCAAAAGACTCTTGACAGCGGCAATTACTTTGGCGTCGACCATTCTGCGGTTTCATGGTCGTATAAGCCCACGTCGGATTCTATAAATTCGGATACGCACTGCAACCCGAAACCTCTTGGGTAATATCGAAGAATAGGATCATCGGTTAACGGTCAGCCACTGAAGTAGGTGGCTATCGTGGGAGACTTGAGACATGTATTTTTGACGTTTGTTGCCGCATGGGAACTGAGGTTCGATTACAACCGTGGTAATTCGGATCGGAGCGTTCAGTTAGTGAGAACAGTCACGTAATGTTGTATACGGCTGTAGTTTGTAGTTTAAGTAGATAGTAAAGAGGTGCAACAAGTAAGAAACTTTTACAACATACTTTGCGTTTTATTTATGCTGTGCAAGTGACAGTTAAGCAGCTGCGAACGTCTTAATAATACTTTTTTTATGCTAGGGTTTATGTTTAATGGGACCAGTTCTATCAATATTATTATATTCAGTAGTCGTAAATATTTTAATATAACAGCAGGAAAATGATGTACTTAAGTAAAACTAAAAATTTGTAATAACTGTAAATTCCAGTTAAAACACAGCAATAACTTGACTACCTTTAAATTGAAGGTATCAGATAATAAGAAGCGACTTCGTCCCTATTATGCGCATTGTCCTGAATTCCTCGTCACAAACTCAACCAAACTCGAGTTTGGGTAAGTTTATTTGTTTAACTGATTGAAAGATGAGAACGTATTAGAAGCTTAGGCTGGTCTTGTTCGAGTTGGAACAAGTCTTGAATATGTCATTAGTAAATTCCGACGTTACTAATCAGGGGGACGCAACTCAAACAAAAGTATTTTCTTAACCCCTCAAAGGCTAAGGAATTCTTAAAGTTGCAACTTGATATTATGTAAGCCGATAAAAAGTTTCTGTTCAATGTAGCTAGAAAAATAAATAAAAAAATAGCTACCGTTTACCGTATTGCGTTATAAAATAACTTCACGCACAAAAAAAACACGATATGGTAGTTCTATCTAATAAACTACAAGTTAAGAGAAACAATTTCTATAGATTTGAAGTTTAGTTAATGCTGCTCATTTAATTCACCCAAACATAATAAATGTTAAAAACCATTTATGTCCAGCAACAAATTCAGAAACCTGGTTTTTCAAATAATTCTGCCACATGGTTAAGTTATAAGTGTCTTCTCAATTTGATAACATACTCGTAGTTGCATTAAATGCCAAAACGGTGAAATTGAAGTTTTCCAACTTCGGTCTAAAATACCCCAAAGCCAAAATTTTCCAAATTAACTTTGGTAGGGTTAACTTGCAGGTGAAACAATACGTACGGGGACTCAACAGAATTAAACATACGGAATACGGATACTCGCCCGGAATCCGAATAGGGCGGGCGGGGCGTGCTTCGTACCAGCGAGCTTCTTTTGTTACGTACAGTTTGCGGGCTTCTGCTAGTTTATCGATGCATTCCGATTTTAGCCATTTTAAATAGAAATAACGGTAATTGACCGAAAAGTCCACAAGTACGGTTTTGCACAGCTGCCAAGCTTTCGAGTTTTCGCCAATTTATCAGTAATCCAAGGACTTGGGCTCACCGTGCTTAAAAGAAAATAGAATTGCTGACATTTTTTAGCTACGTTGTAACCAACGAACGAATATGTAAAGACATGTAAATTGGAACTAAAACGAACTCAGACAAAGTACATGGAAGTAACAAAGCATATTTTTGAATCCTATTGGCAGATGTTGGATACGAACTAATTAATATCAACGAACTAATTCCGATTAGAGTACGATTTAACGAAACAGAAATCTTTTCTAACTGATGAACGTACATTAACTTTAAGTGATATTATTCTGGCCGGAATATCGGAGGCAATCAAGACGTATTATCTACCGGTGCAATTATTCGTGTAATTATAACAAACGCAGTCGTTAACCTAATTGGCAATGATAGTTACGGGCCGACCTAATCACTATCAGAGCTTTAAGCGAATTTTCGTTGTGCACTTTTAGAGCTTTAGTTAATAACGTTAGGTGAAATTTCATTCATTAAGTAATATTCAAATTCATAGAAAATTTTCGAATAAGTATTGTAATTCGAATGAATGTTTTGTATTTACTGGTTTTCGTTTTTATTTATGATATTATTTATTCGCAACACAGAATTACGCTCCGTACAAAGTTACAATTAAACGTAGCAATTTGATTAGTTCGTTCCAGTTATGAACTTTTACATTGATAGCGTTTGTTGTCAATCGTAATGTCAAGTCGTACTTATGGTTTCAGCATTGCTGCCTCCTCAATTTGTTAATATTTTCTTACTATTGTCACTAACAACAACGCTATATGTCGCAAGCCCTCGTGGTACCTTGAAATATCAATTTTGCCTCACGGCACTCTAATTCTTGTGCTCGCACGATGCAAAGCAATTTAGGGGCGAATCTAATCTCAGCGAACAGCATCAATGTAAACGCCACGGCAACCGCTGTTGAGATGACGAACGTGGCCTTTCGGCGACCAGGCGTGCCTCTTCATTAGGGGGGTAGGGGGGATGGCTTTATGGAACAATTTGCATTTACACGAACCCCAGCACAGATTACGCCCGTACTTATCCTTGTGGCGAAATGAGGAGCCGCCCGCGACCGACAAGCTACAAGCCTTTGTTTATGTTACACCGAATTTTTCGCCCGCCATTCGTTTTGACGGGTCATTCCTAAAACATGAAGGTTTTAAGCCCCAAATTACTTTACAACACCCATTCGGCCAGATTTTGTTCGCGTTTTTACGATTATCATTAGCCTGTTTTTACGGGCGCTGGTATCCTATTCGCAATTTTGCACGCACTCAAAACTTCAACGTCCAAAACAGAAGCAAAAGCTCATTATGTCCTCGTGTTCATTCAACTTAAACTTCTTAAACACTAAGTTTTAACTTTATTACCTGACTGCTGATGAACTATTCCACACCGCAAAGACTTAAAAACTTCGCATAGTAAACAATACGCTTATAATTTACAGGTCGCTTTTAGAATCAGCGCAAACGATCAAGGTATCTATTTTCACGATCCTTTGTTCGGAATTCCTAGTAGCACTAAACGATACAAATTTTAGATTAACTGCTAACAAAAGCAGGCGCTTAAAATAGTTGTAAGCGAAAAGCTAAACAGAGGCACAAAGCGGATACCACAAGCGCTGGAGGGCACTACGGAATACGCCATTCAGAAATCCTGACCCACTTTGGATAACCACCTTTGAATGGCCCTGACAAAAGCATGTCGATGCAAGAACATAATGTCTGTCCAGCTATCGAAGGCTCAATTTAAGGCCCGCATGCGACTATCAAGAATCAGCGGCAGAACTAGCCTACACCTATCATACTATCTGAATTGCCCCTGCGACCTGTACTGAACCAATTACGATAAACGGTTCTTAGAACGACCCATAAAGCTTTATTATGTAGGTGTAGTGCTGTTACATTCTAGAGATGGTACGACGTCATCTTATGATTCTAAGTATCCTGTAATACTCTCAATAAATCTGGATGTAAGTATTTTCAGGATTAGCAAATATTTAACGATACTGAGAATAGAGAAAGTTGGAGGAAATTCGGAAATGATACATTGTAATCGTGTATAATTCACCAGAGGACTCAATTTAAATGGTTACACATTATTTATTATTACCTACTTATTAATTCATTTAACGAGCATGGCTCTTAACAACTACTTACATACCTTCACGGGTATCAATCAGCTCATAAAAAACACTTTTCTCAGCCCTAAGGCCGTATTACGATCTTTGACGACTATCGCAGCGTGACCGTTTAAGGTTCTAAAAATGCTCACTTTGTATTGATATTACGATGTTACTTTTTTCTTAAACTAAAAAGTTTTAACTGGTATTATTTTTCCAGATAAACAATGGTATGAAAAGTCAATTAAGAGATCGTAACACCAAAATGCCAGGACGCTCAATTCAGAGACGAACGCGAGCAAGCTTTAGGAGATCGTACGAGATCGAGAACGACACAATTGGCGTAGTGCGCTGTAGCATGGTTTCTCACCTCGATTTCCATAGTGTCCCGGGTTCGATTCCTGGTCGGGTCAATTTAGGAAACGATCTTTTCTGAATTGACTCGGGTCTGGGTGTGCTGGGAGACGCCTCTGGCTTATTTCCTTGTTTGGTAACTCGTGACACAGAGATATTAATCCCTACTTCGAGACCATTACAAGAGGTGTGTAAATGTGGTCTGTATAATAAGGCCCATGGAGCTATGGTTTTCAGGCGCTTATCAGTCTATCACGGAGTAAATTCATCATTCATTAACATGTAACAAGTAGTTATTGCGCACTTTACCGTTACATACTTTATAGCGTTCGTTCATTCATTAGGTTTATTTGTATGACTGTGTGCCGCGCTAATTACAAACTTGTGTCAACTAAACTAGCCAAACCATTGTAATTAAATGATAGAATTGGCTTGGCTAAATACAGAATACCCTTTGTGGTCTAATTGGGTCAAATCTGCTGCACGTATTCAAACTACTACCAATATCTACTAGTAAATAAGTACTTAGATCAAAATGATTTTTGACCCATCACATTTACTATTCATGAAATGTAAAAATAATTTGTGAGTGGGATTCTAGTTTTTGTGAGAAAAATGTAAAGCAAATTAATAAAATGGAAATTGTGATCCGCCCGAGTCAACACAATGTCATCCATTCTAAATAAATTTTCCACAAAATCTCCCATGAAGCAGTACCTTAGAATATTATGTTGAATGATTTTATAAGATAAGATTAAGGGTGAAATTTTATGGTTTTGGGTTGACACATCAGTTAAGATTGCAAAATAGCAAAAAAGCTCTGCTTTAGTCTCAATTTCAGATCAATGAGTTATTCAGGTATCAGATTTTTTCCATAAAGATGTACATTTATTTTTAAAAGTCAAACTCATAATTCCTCTTTTCTTTGTTTTTACATCATCAGTCATATCTTACTCTTAGTCACGTAATTTGCTTTTAAATATAATTATTTATCTTCCAAGTTTAACCGCGTTCCCTGATCCCTCTACGTCCGCAATGATTACAGTAATTTTTCACAAGTAAAGTCTAAATCACAAAGATAGATATACTTTATTGCACAAAAAAGGAATAAAAACAGTTGTTTTACATAAAACAAGCAATTTGTACAATTTATGCGGCCTTATCGCTGGAGAGAGCGATTTCTTCCAGGCAACCTTTGGGTAGAGGAACTTGAACTTGAGTGAAAATAAATCTATGAGAAAAACAACAAAAAAAATATATATAAATCCACATCCACGACGACCGACTTGGTGTAATGGTTAAGAAGTTGGCTAATACACCAGAGGTCGCGGGTTCGATCCCCGCACAGTACAAACATTTGTGTGCATGAACATGTCTGTTTGTACTGGTCTGGGTGTCTCCTATGTATAATAAGTATGTATTTACAAAAATAAAATGTATTTAAGTATGTTTATCCGTTGTCTAGTATCCCATAACACAAGCTTTAATTCGCTTACTTTGGGGCTAGATGGCGCTGTGTGGAATAATGTCCAGGGATATTTATATAAAATTCTGTAGCACATACCGTTATTATTAAGCTTGCAAACTTCTTCTTAAAACCAACTAACCCGCTAACTACCGTTGCCAATAAAAACCACTGCATCTCTGTGGTTACGTCAAATTACAGCACGAAATCACCGTGCGAGGTGAGCGCTGCCCGGTTACATTATCATACAAATTTTAGTTGGGCTCTATTACTTAGCAATTTCCCTGATTAAGGGTATCCCGGCCCTCGACCGTGCGCCGGCGACAGCCCGGCAAATAGGCCGATCGTACGCAATGAATATTTATGTCTCCGGTGAACTTAATAATTTGGATACGGTATGTGGAGCCTTGTAATTAAACGAACATGATCGATAAAGTGTGTGTACGGCTTAATAATTTTCGTTCATCTATATTCTATAAGGTTTTAGTCTTCATTCTATCATGCTAACGCTTTAGATGTGGCATACCGACCCTTATCAAGACCGACCGCTGAAGTGGTAAATATCTAATTCATCTGTAGGAACTAGTCCTAAACAAAGTTCCTAGGACGAATATAATATAAAATTTCAATTATATTATCAACAAAAAGATTTTTTTAAGCAGAATTATAAACTACGTAGTTTATCAATTATAAACGAACAAAAGCAGCTTGTATACTGTTTTGTGAAACGTTTTTGGCCATACGTAATTAAGTTTGGTAATTACAAAGCAATTCAACTCAAACCTGTAAATAAGTCAGCACAATGTTATTATAGTAATTAAGAAATGTTTAATAGGTAATTTCTAATTTTGTTGTACTACTTACACTTTATTTTATGTCATAACAGCTGGTATAAATTAGGAGTCAATTGAATATTTCAATCGTCAGCAGCAAAAAAAAGTGATATTTTATGTGACTATGTCAATCAAACACCCTAACACGTGGATCATGTTATCCGCAAGAGTGACATGCAGAGGTACAAGCTTAAATCCAGCTGTCAATTCTCATCAACAGAGCTGTTATCAAATGCTTACCCATCCTTACTAATAGAATAGGTATCGGTAAATGTTATTCAACATCACTCAATTTGCTATGCTGAAATAAACATGAAAAAATATCATGTAAACACCAAATTCATAAAATTACTAGCCACATTGTGAATCATCCTAAAGGTTAAATAAAAACATGATGTGGTGAACATTTTTTAACAGTAGAGTAACACTAGAATTTTTACTTAATTGACATGGCTTTTTCATGCCTTCTTCATTCTATTTCAAATGTATACCTATAGTTGTACCTATAGCATTAACAATTAGCGTGAGTAAAGTAAAGTAAAGTAAAGTAAAAAATATCTTTATTCATATAGACTTATAAAAAGTACTTATGACATGTCATGTAACAAAAAAAAAATTGTAGCAAAAATATACTGAATAAAAATAAACTTACATAAAAGAATACTATGATAGTTCATATCATAATTAAATATAATGTGACTCTACCACCGGTTCGGAGGTTGTTTCCGATCGAGAAGACTCCGGCAAGAAACTCGATGGTTACTCTTTTCAATCTTGTCTCGTGAAAAAACCTTAACCATTTGCTCTAGGAGTTTAGACGAATTTCACCCGCTTAAACGTGAAGTAATGACTGCTTTAGTCAAAACTGTTCAAAATGTAAATGTATACACAATCGTATATTATTAAAATGCAATATTTCCCATGGGCCATATTTAGATAACAGTTGTTTAATTACGCAGTAACATGTTACCACGTTTGTGGATACATCGTTATGTGTTATAGTGATTTAGTTTTAACATGGCGTGCAGTATTGTTGCTTTAACTTCAAAATTGACTTAATTGGCTTGGTTTTGGAATTTTTCTCAAGCAATTATGTACTTTTGTTGTTTATTTGTTGCTCTTTGACCTGCAAAAGCTTATAACGCGTTTCAAAGTACCTAAACATCTTTATTAGTATAGACAATCAAATCTAAAACCGTCAGAATATTTTTTTTTTATTTTTTTTTTATACGCCAGCCAACACACCTCTTGTAATGGTCTCGAAGTAGGGATCAATATCCCTGTGTCACGAGGTACCACACAAGGAAATCAGCCAGGGGCGGCGTCTCCCAGCACACCCAGACCCGAGTCAATTCAGAAAAGATCGTTTCGTGAATTGACCCGACCGGGAAGAAACCGTGCTACAGCGCACTACGCCAATCGTGTCGCAAAGTTAAACTTACTACTCACAGACGGTAGGATCTGCTGTGTAATACTCGAGTGATCTTAATCTCAATATTAAAACGTCAATAACCCTGATACTTGTTATTAGTAATGGTTGCCTGAATTTTAGTAAAATTTGACAAATTGCCTATGAACAAAATAAATTACAGTAACTATCTTTATGAGTCGGACTTCTCATAATATAAAGTGATATTATCTGAATGGCAATTTGTCAAAAAATACAAATAATACGAATCTATAAGAATGATAGTGATATTTTAAATGTCTCAATAAAAAATACCTTCTATTCGCGAGCAATAACAAAAGAGCGGCGTTGTGTCGACTGCGAAACAGTTTTTCAATCTCGCTACAAATAGCGGTACATTTACAAAGCTTACAGCTAAGAGGGAGCAGTACAAATTGCAGTGCACAGGTGTTGTTTTATTGAAAAAAAGATACAAATTACCCCTTTCCTCGCGATTTGATGGCGGTTTAATGCGTGTTAGCTCAGAGGTAAGAAAAATCAGTTTTCTTTGCGATTTTCGTTCTCTTTTCAAAGCGTTTGAGGTTGGCGTTAACCATTAAAGTATTACAAGCTTTACTCTTGAGCATTTTTGAGTTTTCGATCGGTTTTATTTAAGTACTTCATTTAGTTCAGATTTAGCACCTAAATGTAACTCCTCTTTGTCCCGTTACGTTAAGGACGTTCGAAATATAAATCTCAGAAATAAGTAAAGTTAACAACTTGGAAAATGATGTATTTTAAAATTATTTTTACCCATGAGAAATGTAAAAGACTTTGAAAATTTGTTGATTGAAGTCAGAAATTCAAGTGGGATATTTCGTGTCTTTCAAAAAACATCAGAAGATCGTTACCTTTTAAAAACGTGACTTATACATACTAGCCCGGTCAAATTAGACCAAAAAATAAGGGTGATGTTGCAATAACGCACACAGCTCAAAAGGGTATGGGTAACGTGGGCGTCATTTTTGAAATTTCGCGGCCACTCTCCAAACCTTATTATTATGAAATAACATATCGAGGGGAACAAACTTTATATGGAGCACATATAGCTAAAGTATATCGGAGCTGAGATATTAGGTATTGTATTTTTAACTAACTACTCAATTGAACTTGATTCATACTAAGGTAAACGGAAAAAAGCAGCATTATTTATAATCCTTATAACATGCGACGCAATTAGGATTTAAGAAGGCTAGTTTTCAATAGCCAGGTGCAATATTAGGCCATTATTGTTCATGTATTGTGAGTAAAAAGACTTTCAGGTGTTTTTCCCGTGTAATGTATCTAATGTCGACGGTTAGGAAACAATACCTTCTATTTACATAATATTGACTATAAGAAAATGTCTTTTTGATGGCATTGACGTTTAGGTCGTTTTTCGTGATAGCTTGTGTTCCACTTCCTAATGCCAAATACTTAACATTTACTGCTATATAGACAACATTACAACATTTACAACTATTGATATCTAACTTGAAGTATTGCTGGATGTACTTTTATTAGAAAACTATACTCAACAAGTACATCTTGAAAGAAAACCCTTCCTCTCCTATTTCTGCATCCTTTTTAACAGCTGTTAGGTGAGATTAGTTCCATAAAGTAACATTTTAGAACTATTATTTTAGTGAAACTAAGGCAAAAAATAATACTTTAATAAATCATTCTCGGCTCCGATATTACTTAGAACAATTCTGACCACTATTTTTTTTTAAAGTGATTTTGCCCCGGTAGGCCTATTCCACGGATCTGTTGTGATTCTGTTTATTTAAAACTATTTCATAAAAGATATTGGCAAGGGTTGAAAATGATGAAAGCTGTGTAAATAAAAAAAAAATTGGTAAATTTATTTGTCTGATTCATAATTCTCTAATACTTCTGCTTCGCCTTCTTCTTGTTCTTCTTCTTATGTCTTTTTCAGTCTCCTCGTTGGTATGAAGTGAATCCTCAACTGTTGGTAATTTAACATTGGAGCACGACCGGCCCTTGACATTATGTACATGCTAGAAAACAAAACAGTCCAGTTTTTTGCAACCACATTTAATAAATAAGTTAAGTCATAATATATTATGACGATAACAAATCTTCCACCTTTTTGAATCGTTTTATCTTAGAAACAGTGGCTCTTATGGAAAAAAGTATCTGAACATTTTTTATAGATAATTATCTGATTTACAATTTTGTCTTATGTTATGATAAAACTAACCTACTACCGTTTTGCTGAAAATTGCGAAGAACTCGTTTTTGTGAAAGGTATTTTTTTTAATTTACACCGCTTTTATCATTGTTAACCCTTGACAATATCTTTTATTAAATTGTTTAAAATTAAACATAATAACAACAGATCCGTGGAATAGGCCTACCAAGGCAAAATCACTATAAAAAAACTGAGTGGTCAGAATTGTTCTAAGTGATATCGGAGCCGAGATATGGTTTATTAAAGTATAATTTTTTGCCTTAGTTTCACTAAAATAATAGTTCTGAAATGTTACTTCATGGAGATAATCTAAATCTTACACCTTGAAAAAAAATTTCTAGGTTTTGACCTAGTATATTTTTTTCTCGGCGTCGGATCGATGAGGACTTCTTGGATTTCATTTATGATAGTGTTTTGAACAATCCTACCAAATGTGAGCTGGATGTCAATTATTGTAAGCTCGGATGTCGAAATTGACCGGATTATACTAAAAAAAAAGTATTTAAAAAACACGTACCTAAGTTTAGGCGGAGAACTTGATGTTATAAGTGTTTACTGCTTGGATACATGAGCTCGACTTGTTGAATAATTCTTGTGATAAAATCTGAAACAAAGACGCGTTTACATATTATTAAATCAACACAATTAATAAAAAAATATCCTTTACACCATGGCATTATTTTAAAATCAATTAAACTTGTTCATATTATTTTTATCTGGGTATTATGAACTTATTAATTTAAAAGCAGCTTAGGCTAGCAGTAAGTACCAATGGAAGTTAATTCTCCTACACAAAGAAGGTTTATTTATAACAAGTTATTAACCTAAAATTATTATACCCATGGGATGACCTTTACAACGATTACGACACCAATAAAATAGAATCGCCCTTCGGGTTCCACCCAACCTTCATAAACAAGCAATATCTTTTATAGATAGACATAATTCGATTTCTTTCCCATTTCTTCCAAAGTATGATAGAAAAACACGAACAAATTAGGACGAAAAGAAAATATTGCCTTCATTAAATTAGCTCGCCGTAGTTTCGTAGCGGCCCAGGTTTTCTTTTTCACGATTACCTACACGCTCGTTACCCGAGCCGAAATTACGTGAGCGTTTTATTCAAAGGAAGTCAGAAGCAGTTCAAAAGTGAATTAGTGGAAAAAGACAAAAAACATGAGCCGGAGCCGAATTGCGTTCTGTCTGGAAGTCAAACGTTGCCCGCATAGGGCCGATCTCGGCGATAAAACTTCGCCAGGGGACGTTCCGAATTCGAAAACAAAGCGCGCAGAAAAGTTGCCGCTCAGATGGTGCAGATGGCGCAGGTGTCGGGGCTCTCGCACGCTGTCTAATCAAGCGGAAATGTGCGCTCGAACCGGCGCCGGACGCTCGCCGGCCGGACCGACGACCGGCTGACCCGCTACACCTGAACCCGAACGCAACACGAATTTGAATCGCCCCAACCAAAAGGAAATTCAAATTATGTTACTATCTCTTGTTTATTCGCTTGATTCACTCTGGCGACATGACAAACGGGTTCCGACTCTTTTAAAACGTCGCTTTATCGCTGATAACTTCAGAAAAGAGTGAATAGGCCCTCTTACAATCAATTTAACAATACGATGATACATCAGAGTTGAATTAATGCCCGAGACGGACAAAGCGGCCGCTTATCAGAGAAAGCGCTGCTTCGGAGTCGGAGGCGCAAACACGTGCAATGTCCGGATCGCCGGACGAACTTTCTTTTGTTTCCATTATGTTTAAACGCGCCTCGTTACCACGAAGATCTTTGTGAACCTTTTGACGTTTCGCTAAAAGGTTCATTTCGGTTGATTAATGCCGTAATTCCTCCGGTTGGTTGTACAAAAAAAGACACTCGAAACGTTTATACGGTGACGGCTCGCGAGCGGGAGAAAAATGGGGAGAATTTATCTCGCCGTGTATCGCCGGACGAGCACCTATTTTAATACGAACGCTGTGGATAAGGGGATATTCATGAACAATAAAAAATAAAAAGCGAACTGTTCGAATTCGCTAGCTACTGAAAATCGTTCTGGGCTCGTCATAACGTTTCCATAACGTTCTAATTGACGTTGTTTTACAACTGTGTGGGAGTTGATTGAACTGGTTAAAAAACGTTTTTCAGGCGTAAATTTGAGCTTTTCAGCTTTCAAAAATTTATCATAAGTATAATTTCCATTAAAAATACTACAAACCTCACAGGTAGAATTTTCATGTTTTGTAAAAATTTCGTTATTTCCTTGCCTGATAAATAATATGTTTCAAAAGACAAAACCTTTGAACCCTCAAAGCAGAAAATGACGCAACTGCCGCGCCAACGCAATCATCAAATTTAATCATGGTTATCATTATCAGCTTTTCTGCCCACTGCATGGCAAAGGTCTCTATTACTTCATGTCAATGCTTTTGAATGTTCAGCAATATTAGTATTAAATGTACAATCAAATATAGGACTTCGATCCAATATTTTATTCTTAATTAACGCTGCTGATGAGTCAGTAGCAATGGAAAAAGGTCTGTACGAACATGTAGAGTTGCTTAATTTATCAGACTTTGGGTTTTAGCTGCATGATTCTAGCAGTTTTGCAAAACTCAAATCACTTGCATCTATCAGATAAATCGGCATCTATGAGCTGTCAAACTAAACACACCTTCGACTAGTTTGTGGAAATCGGAACGCAAAAGGTAAACTCAAAAAAACCTCGTAACCACCCATCAACAACTTTATCTCCAATACGGACCGGACCACCCCACTTCACGCCATTAATTGCATTAGTATACTGTCCAATACAGCTGTTCATTCGATCGGCAGATAAGCGGAGCCTGTTTGGGGGCCCTTCATGTCTTTATTAGACCATAACAATAGCAAATCGAGGGCGCTTGATGGATAGGTAATAAATTGAAATATTTCCGCTTAATAAGGGTTTTATTAACTTAGAGTGATTCATATTGATATAAAACTTATTTCAGAAATTCAAACCTGAACCTTTTTCTGCATAAAACCATGATAAAATTAGTTTGTTTTTCTAATGCTTTTTAACACCACACCAAGTCATCACCAAGTTGACCTACTCTCTAAAATCACGGTCAAAGACACGTAAAATAAACTAAGCACTAAAAACGCCTTCATTAACTATTAAATTGGCGAGCTTTTCCTACAAAAGTTATAGAATATCTGCTGCACTAAATGCTACCACTGCATAAATAATTAGAACTATGTAACTGAACGGTGGTTATGCATTATGCATATTTTATCAGGGCGTACCTCCGTCGCTTGAAGGGGTCAATCAATAAGTTGATACTTAGCCATAATTACACAGCGAAGCCAGTTTGTCTATCGTAACTGTGCAGTTCAGATAGTTTGGTTTAGTCATTTATGACTCAGGCTTAAAACAATCTTCATTCCATAATCAGGTTGAACCTAACAAGCATGTCAGTTAAAAAAAAGCCTAAAGGTGCTCCCTCACCTTTTTCTTGTAATGCATCGGTGAGGGAGGAGAACCGCGCATTACAGTGTGCAAGCTGTAATGTTACAAATTTGAGCATTATCAGTGAGGGAGGAGAACCGCGCATTACAGTGCGCAAACTGTAATGTTACAAATTTGAGCATTATCAGTGAGGGAGGAGAACCGCGCATTACAGTGCGCAAACTGTAATGTTACAAATTTGAGCATTATCAGTGAGGGAGGAGAACCGCGCATTACAGTGCGCAAACTGTAATGTTACAAATTTGAGCATTATAAGTGAGGGAGGAGAACCGCGCATTACAGTGCGCAAACTGTAATGTTACAAATTTGAGCATTATCAGTGAGGGAGGAGAACCGCGCATTACAGTGCGCAAACTGTAATGTTACAAATTTGAGCATTATCAGTGAGGGAGGAGAAATATTGAGGTGAAGAAATGACTTGCTTTCAAAGAGTGACCTACTAACTTTAATTAATGTAGAGCTCATTAGAACTCCATACATATAGCTCAAGCATTTTAACTCCATACAAAAAAAGTTTTTCTTTTAACTTCGTTACAGGCCACAAAAGCGTGAGCGAACAATCCAGCTCATTAGCGAGTTCCGCAAAGGAAAACTATAAGAAAGCCAGGCCAGTGGGAGTCATGCAGGCTCATAGGTAAAAGGTTCCGTAGCCCAGAAAAAATATCTAATATGACTTCCATAAATGCTATTCATAGCTAGCCTTCGTGACCAAAATATCAAGGCATCTATTTATTTCTATTATCAATAATCCTAATTTCTTATAGCAAGAAGTTTACTCTTTTGAATCCAAAGTAACCTTAGTTCCATTAGGAAGAACGTGCCTTAAAAGTTTGAAGTCCTAAGAATTATTTTAGGAAATCCATTGCCTTTTTTTATGAAATGTCTTGTGTTTTGTACAAATCATAACATTTCTAAAGGGTACCATGATCTTATTTGTCACAATTTTTAATTATGATGTTTATAGATAAAATCATAGTTTTTAGTTAGTTTAGTTACCTAAAATCTAAATTTCATGATAAGGTAATAGTAATAATGCAACATGCGAAAATCAATTGGGCCCTGATGCGGTATCCAAGAACTTCGACCAGATTTCTCGCATGGTTGCGGTACCCCGAAACCAGTTCAGCTACGGAATAATTCGAATTTAACTTTTATAATATTTTCGAAACGTTGTTAACGAGCTAACGCGCCATGCCTAACAAAGTTAAAAGATGCAACTGGGTCCTTTTGCTCTTAGAATCTACACGGCCCCGGCACCTTAATTTTCTTTTGAAACTCTTTAAATTTTCCATCGCTTTAAGATTTGCGACTTCGAAATCCTTTGCTGGGAGAGACTGTTGCTCTGAGATTTCATTAAAGTATACGAACTACTTTTTAGAGTACAGGCAACAGCTATTAGGTCGTTTTAGCGCTACGATAAAATTGCAGTAAGTTTTTCGAAAGCTGTCGTGTAATTGCGTTTTTGACATACCTATATTACAGAAAATACCCTGTAAAATAATCGGCTAAGAATGATGTTTTTTCCCGAGTTGAAAATTTACCTTGACGAAAAGTGAATTATTTGCCTGAAACATCGAGCGTATAATAGAATATTAAACAATGCCAAGTATTACAAAAATAAGATATTCTTAATATAATGTTATTAATAACTTTATTTTTGCCTGTCAGAATAAAAGTAATTACAGAAAAATTTCATAATTATCCTTTACCATTGAAGTAAATACATAATAAAAAACGGTAAAGGTATGTATCACCTGCAATGAAATAAGTTCTAATAACTCTTTGTATTATAGGAGAAAACTTTATTTCAATTTCATTTAAAATAATGAATCTATGAATAATTGAATCCAATATCACAAAATCAAATTAAATTTTGCCAAATCCTAATATTGAACCAGCACTCGAAATAGTCCATCAAACTATTATACATCTCTTCAAACCTTAGGATTGGTATCAGAGTAGATCTGAATTATTTATGAAACCATTATAACTCAATTCAAAAGCATTTATCTCGGGCCGTGCAGTCTAGCTACGGGCATATAAAAAAGTAGACAGAGTCAGCCAAACGCACTTACAATACGAGTAACTATAGTTTGTGCAGTTTACCACACTGCATTTCGCAGTCAAATTCTAGAATGATCGGAATTATTATAGATGATGATGCATCAGGCTAAGCATAGAGTCAGTTCTCTTTCTGAGTATAATGTCAAATTTACCCATATTAGGAGCTTTCGCAAAAAGACCCCCCTAACAACAATCTAAAAGCGTCTTTGTTCTAAACATTTTGAAAAAGATTGGCTGAATGCAAAAATTATAAAATAGAATTCCTCGCCCTCCTTTGATAAATACAGTCTTGCTTAGGATTTAATTTCATAATTTATTCATGATCCTTGAATATCTTATAAATCTAAAAAGACTTCAGCATTTTTTTCCGGCGGTTAGACCTGATTGAAATATTCGCAGAAGAATATTTATAAGTACACTTCCTTCAGGAATTACCAGTTATCATATTTGAAATCTTGTTAGAAAAAAAAGAAAAGTATGAATGAAAATGAAAGGCTCATAAAAATAACAAGAAATACATTTTCTAATCTGTTCAACACGAGGAAATAACAAATAGACTAACAAACGTCATCTTTCGAATCTAGGTCGCAGTACTGTGAACAGGTGCCAAACGGGTCTTCCAAGGTTTAAGACCATCAAATTTTACGTCCGCAGAAAGTAGGTAAATAAAATAAACCAGTACATAAAGTTTAAACAAATCATGCTTTGAATCGCAGTCTAGTTTATTTTCACTATCCGTGAAGGGAACGTAAACCTTTTTATTGGTTGTATTTTTATAGATTTGTCCCGCGTTCGTATTAAGTGTTTTGTTGGCGTGGGTTGGCGTTAAAGTTGGCGTGGGCAGCTTATTTATTCTCACTAACCTGGACGTTTACATTCGGAACTGTGTTCGGAGCGTATTCTATTGAAACAGGTTGTTTCTCACTGATTGTATCGAAGCCGCAGTTTGTATCTAGACTTCTTACTTATTTATGGCTTGTGTGAATGCAGTGATAAACGTATTATATTACCGCGTGCGATAGGGTTTGTTTTGTATAGAATGATATTATTAAAGTAAGATATTCTGGAGTAATAATTTACGTTACAATATTTATCGAGTTCCAGCAGCCGCTTTCAAAACTCTCAGAATGATAAGATATGAAAGTAATAAAATGTATTTTATGCAAAATAACTAGCTAAGGCCGTACATCTTTTTTTCTTACTCCTACGTAGAATGAGTCGGCCGATCGGAATATTTTATGGCTATTCTCAAAATAACGACTGAAAAAGTCAAAATACGAATTAAACACGTAATCCTGTGAGTTTACCTGTGACACCGCTCTGGTGTTTAAACCTGTCACTGCTAACAAAATTAAACATATGTATAAAAGGGAATAAAACAGCGACCGCTTGCTGGATCGCAGACGTCAAAACATTCAGATTTTGTTCTGAGAATACAAAACGTGCTTTCAGTTCCAAGAACGCTGCTGCCATCTTAATAACACTCATGAGGTTGAGTCGTATAATTATCCACCTGCATTTATGAGGTGAGGCTCGCTGTCCACGTGAACTTTATTAAGTTACTTGATTTGATTTTTTTTTATTTATATTTTTATTTTATGCCATCTCACACGAATTATGCATTAAAGCTTTTTCACTCTCATTATAATTTTAGGAAGCTATTTAAATGGTTCAGCATATATTATTATCACCTATGTTTTTTTGTATACTGACCACTAAGAAGAAAATTCTAATTAGAAAATGTTTCTTATTTCTGGTCCCAATATTTGGGACAAATTTTTGAGCTTAAAATTACGCACATTTTCACTTCTTAGCTGTATATTTTAACTACTCGAAATCATTTGTTGAGTTTTGCTCCCCGTGTTTACCGCTCCGAGGAAAAAAACATCGCGGTGTATCGCTTTGGTTTAGTAGACAGCTGTGTTAACTAGCCACCTGCACGTACGTCCGTAACTAAGCATTAAGATACTTTTGAGTTTTTTTGAGGTACCTATTAATAAACATTGAGCGTGAAGCACCTGGAGACAGAGGCTTAGTAGTTTAATTGCGTAATCGGTTTCATTATGAGATTCAGCTGCTTACTAAGAATCCTACTTGTAATGATTACTACGATGTCATATATATGGCTGACGGAAACATGCGGATCTACCAGATGTTTCACTGTTAAACCTGTTCTGTAACATTTTACCTACCTTCCCGTGAAGATTCATTTCTTACTATGATCTTTATTCATTTGTTTATTTATGGAAAAGGCACACCAACAGTACATACATAAACACATTTTAAACCAACAGTAAAAATATTTTTTTATATATAAGTACCTATTATAGGTGTACACAACATTCATAATAAAACCAAAATTAGATGAAAAAAGTAACAGTTAGGAACTAACTGGTGAGATAAAAAATATACCTAATAAATTCACAGTTACACTTTCAGTTTTTAATGGATAGCATGCTTAAACTTTGGCTTTTTATTACTTAAATTAAATAATTAATTGGTTTAAATGTTTACCGTTAGGTGAAAGTGATGCAAGAACGTAGAATTGACAGACAAAAATATTTGTTAAGTATTCAATAAACGACTTGGTAATGATACATTTGTCACGCATGACTGGAGAGATGAACTTTGAGGTTCACCCCCCTTTGCTCCCAAGCTTGGGTTGTTAATTTTTTCATTGTTTTGATGAAACTACTGAACAAACATACAAACTTTACTAGTGAGGTGACAGATTTGGGTGAAGTTATGACATAAATATATGGCATATACGGTGCTGTAACCTGTAACGTCACTTATGTAATTTTTAGCAAAACTGAACCGAATATGAGAAAATACACCTTATCTACCTCTTTACTTGTTGCGTTATTGTCACTTGTGTAGACGACAAGAAGTAGTCTTCTGGATTTACAATGTTGTGACAATTTGACAATTTATTATTTACTAGGTAATTGTGACAATTTATTTTTATGTTTTGGAGCAATAACGACACTAAGTAATGTATGGTTTCGTGTTTTATTTGTTCTGACATGAATTTCCAGTTAATTGTTTTCTAGTGCCATGACGTCACTTCTGCGAGGGCAGTAATTTTTAGACGTATATATTATTTCAATAGTAATTAGTGAGAGGTTTGCTTTTACTTTAAAATCAAGTTCAAAGTTGTAGTTTATTTATTATCATTGTATTTGTTTTGTCAAGATGAACTATACGATGCAATAGGATATTGAATTTTCAAATGCGCCCCCTGAAAAATAACATCATTTGCATAAGTGACGTTATAGCAGCGTATTTGCGATATGTATACTAGCCGTCCGTCAGCGACTTCGCCCACGTAGACTGTCTTTTCCGTCAAAATATAGCCTAAATTAAAAAATGTATAGCCTATGGAGTAATATAGTGCTCTCTAAATATGTAGCTCTTTCTAATAATAGTATACTCAAAATTTTGACCCCTCTATCTACTTATTAGTAAACATAGACACAAGTTGGACTGAATTCAAGCAAAATACAATCACGTGGTAAGCTACGATGAGTAGTAATATCCTGGTAATGTGATGTAGACAAGCGATATGAGCGGGGACCCCACCTCGGCAATATGTTGTAAATACTAGCACGCGACGGGTGACGCGTACTGTACTGTCGCGAACACAAAATAGTGAGTTATATTTGATTTAGGAGTAAGTGAGATTCAAGATTATAACAAAGTAAATAAAGAGTTAGTTAAATATGATCTAAATGGATAAGGCGCTATGCAATACATTGCAATGACTGCTCATATTATGATAAATTTAGCTTTGTGTTTTCTTCTTTGCAGTAATTTTTTGATGTATTTTGTTGAAAAAAATGTAAACCATTGCCCTATTTATGAGTTAGGGAGAACTAACCTTTCAGTGTCACAGGTAATTAACCTATGTTTATATATCTAGAAAGACATGACTGCAGACATTTCCCTGTGAGATACTTAATTAATTATTATTTAATCTTTATTGCACAAAGAATAGTACAATTGGCGGACTTAATGCCTAAAGGCATTCTCTACCAGTCAACCACTAGGTGAAGCAGAAATCTTTACGGCGGGGTTTTGTAAAACTAAATTTCAGTAAAATAAAAGTAAACAATTTACTCATATAATATATATACCTACTTATCTAAATTACAATATAAATGTATACTTACATATAAAATAGCAAATATATACATATATATTCATAAATACAATGATATATAAATACATATTATGTACTCAAATTAAAGACTTCCATCTTGTAAACCTTAGCCAAGCTTATTAAATATTTCCTGCATGTTTAGTTAATGCGTAGAGATCTTCAGCACATAAATGAATAATTCATTCCTCTTTTAAGTTAAACGTCAGGAAGTGAAAATACAACTTGATTTTACTGCAAAAATTTTATTCCCGATAGTACCAAAGGGCAACAATTTAGATTATTATTAATTATTACGCGCGGGTACCGGCATGAGGCGCGCGGGTGAAAAATGCAAAGTACACATTAAATTCCACCCCCGTCGCGTGGGGGCCTTTGCCCACTGGCAATTAATTAGGCACCCACCTGCACTGAGCGAAGCGTAAATAAAAACGCACCGCAATCGTTAATTATGTGTCATGGCGTTGTTTTAACGGCTAAATCGGTTTACCTATACTAGTTGCTACGTATATAATACAATTCACATCGTTTATTAATAATGGGGCTATTAGCTGATGTTGAAAATTGGGGTTGAAATTGAAATATCGAGAAAGTGTCGTGAAACTACGACATAAATATTATTTCTGTACATACGGGCAGACGTAGCTAGCTAGCCATTAATATCTTGTTGCAAATGTACGATTCTGGTTTCATCAAATGTTTCTGATACATTAACTCCCAGTGTTTGTTATTTTCATCAAATTTAGATGAATAAGGAACAAAACGCATTGTGATTTACTTCTCTGTCCAATTTAGTAAGTTCTTGTACAAGATCCTTATTGGGTTTCCTAGTAACATAGGTACATACGTTTTTTTAACATTGTTAATAATAGAACCATCGGTAAAGACCCATACTGTTCCCTGTACAATGGGCGTACCGTATTAATCAATGTCGAACTTTGCCTCCACAAAAGTTTTTTTTCATTCGGTAAAAAGGTGACTTTACAATCCTTAACGACTCCCTATTGAGTTGGTAAAATTATTGTCACCAGCCCTATTCAAACGTTTCATAGAAATGCTTATTATGACATCATTATGCATGTCTTTTTCTGGGTGTCGAATTTATATACTATGAAAATATCAAATAAAATGGTTATTTCATATTCTGCTATCTGCACGAGCTGTAGATATTTTTTGTAACAATTTCTTATTTGTTATTTGCCAACATTACAGTCAAGTACCTATTTATTAAGGGTGTTTTTAACGAGGTGCGGGATTTATCACGCACCCGGGATTGCCCCTCACTCCACAAGCTCCGTGTAGCACGTGCGCGGGCAGGGATACGGGCGGATTGCTTAATAAGAAATTAATAAATAAGATCTGTCAACGTTTCAATGGCCAAACTCTTAGGCTTGATTCTAGTTATAAACAAAATCTTAAGTTTCGACCACAATCAAGCAAATGTAATAGATGCATCCAGCAGAAAATATCAATATTTTAATAAAATGAGACAGTTCAGTAGTTCCTTATAAAGAAGTAAAGAAATATAAATAAAAATATACGCCAGACAACACACCTCTTGTAATGGTCTCGAAGTAGGGATTAATATCCCTGTGTTACGAGGTAGTGCACAAGGAAATAAGCTAGGGGCGTCTCCCAGCACACCCAGACCCGAGTCAATTCAGAAAAGATCGTTTCCTAAATCGACCCGACCGGGAATCGAACCCGGGACACTACGGAAATCGAGGCGAGAAACCGTGCTACAGCGCACTACGCCAACCGTGCCGTCAAAATAAATCTTACAAAGGACCACACAGCTTCGAACAAAAAGCAAAAGTAGCTGACTCCAGCAGGCATGGTCGTTATTGAAACGACCCGAAAAATAAAGTAATAATGGAGGCATAGGTGCTCCCACCTGACAAATGCGCTCCCTGGGAGCTCGCCTCCAAATAATATACATATCATTATTTCGCTTCGTGCTCTCATAAATATTACTTACAAATTCGCCCATCCAGCGGCAGTAATTTTTCAAGAAAATAACTCCAAAACGAATGGTGGTGACGAAACGGAAATAGGCTGCGGCATGCAATGATGCATTATTTATGCTTGACAAAGAGGTCACAAGGTTATTATAGGGGATGAAGTTGTGGTTACCGTTTGCAGGTTAAAAGGGAGAGATAAGAGGGTGAAAGGTAAATACGAAATTAACGAGCAGTTATTATGAGGTATGCTTTGCTTGCCTAATTGACGACACGATTGGCGTAGTGCGCTGTAGCACGGTATCTCGCCTTGAATTCCGTTGTGTCCCGGGTCCGATCCCCGGTCAGGTCAATTCAGGAAACGATCTTTTCTAAATTGGCTTTTGTCTGGGTGTGCTGGGAGACGCCCCTGGCTTAATTCCTTGTCTGGTACCTCGTAACACAGGGATATTTATCCCTACTTCGAGACCATGACAAGAGGTGTGTTGTCTGGCGCATATACGAGTATATTTTAATTTTGTATTTCGTGAAGTTGTAGGCGTATTGGAAATAATATTTTCAGATTGTTTTATTCGTCAACTGACCACGTGAAGAAAGTTAAATAATGTTTAAGATACTGAGAGCTTGTTTTGTTTCAAGTTTTCGCCAGAGCCTGAATTATGATTAATCTGGAATAGATTCCTCGAAAATTCAAGCATTTCGTCAATCCACTCAAGATTTCTTCAAGCATGCATTTCTACACTGTCCAATAGAAATAAATAGTGACTATATTACAAACAAGGTGATGCAACTCAAACTCGTAAAATTAATAATGAGTAAGTTTATTATTTTTACAGTTTAATTGAAATGATACTCCCCAAAAGGCTAGTTAAGGCCAGCCTTTTAGCTGTTGACAAATAGTCAAGAGGCGCGGTTAGTTAAATTACACGGACTGTTATCGTAGTGACGTCTAACATTGTATTAATTAGTTAAAATATCACGAGTTACACGAGGAAGTAAGTACATATACCATTTCATATTCAAATATTTTTAATACGTTCGATGACGAATGGACACTCACATTGCGTCAAGTGCAAGTGAGGTCCACTAAGCTCTCAGAATTAGCAAGCCGAAGTCTCAATGTGCTGTTCACCTATCTCAAATAACGGCTATTGGGGTAAGCGTGTTCTTGAGTGAAGATCGCATCTCGGCAAACAAAGAAAGCACGGAATTAGAAGGTAGTCTCCAGGAGGTAGATGCGATGGGCGCCAGCAGGTGCCTTTCAGACTGCTACTATGGTTTTAAATATTCCTATTAAACACAAACTGCGTCATTTATCATACCATTGACTCAGAGTAAACACAAAAATAAATGAAATTTCCCCCGTCAAATTTTATCCTCAATAAAGGAATATTAAAGCTAAGACGTCTTTATCCGCGCATGGTAGTGAATCAACGATTTAATAAACGTCGGATAACCGAGCATTAATACACGCCAGTCACTGACCGGATCATAACCGAAAATCTTCAGTAAGTCGGCGCGGGGCGCGGGCCGGTGCTCGACGTGAAAAACGACCTCCATTAAGGAAGTGAATACATTTAAAATAATCGGCTTAGCCGTCCGACGTTGACGTATATTCGTACTTATCTCACGGAGATACCGGCACACAGATATCCCTAACTAATCCTCAACACTAACATCTGAAAAAGACTCGGCACTCCTTCTACGTTCGAGTAATTGAATGGCCCGCGAGAAACTCCTTGAACAAAAGCGCCTAATAATTTATGCCTATAATCTGACGCGAGCACGGCGTGTTTCATTCGTTTTTTGGGAATGGTTTATTTCCCTTTGTCGGATACAGATATTAGAAGTACAAAAGCGGGGACAGTCACAATATTTCGGCTTTCTTTTTCCTTAACGAAGTGCCACGCTGCAATTTATAGCATTACTGGATCATAGCATAGCCGAATAAAGAAATCTTTTTTTCAACTTACGGAAATACGAGTTGTTAAAGAGATTAACTGTGAAGTTATCTTGCGAACGAAAATAGACAGAGCAGTATAAATACAGAAGCATACCTTGGATCTTAGAGTAATCAGGATGTCTCCATTAATTTTTAAGGACTTCCTTTGAAAGCGGCGTGTTTGCTTTGAAAACAAGGTAACTTTTAATGGAGTTACAATTCGTTGACCCTCAAAAAGATTTTCAAAGTTCTCTAACATAGATTAAGTCAAGTACAAAAAGGCAGTAGATAATTATAAAAATAGGCATCGCTTGAAAAATGTTATTTTTTGTGATAAATCTTTTACTTTGATTGTCATTAGCCTTAATTCTTTATTTACCATCACCAATCAGTGTATAGAAGCATTCTAATTCATGCTAAAAATACCTAGGAAAGGTACAACAAACATTTGAACAAAACACAAAACTGTATTTCAATAGACGCGCGGCCCTTCATATCTTAACGAGCACTCCTTACCACTTCGCGGTCACCAATTCGTTAGATTACTGACCACTACAATACATAAGAATACATGAATATGACATAACAATATTATGTTCTGCAATGGCTGGTATGAGGCATCGATTTATATCATTAATGCCTGTGCTAAAACTTTGTCCAACTATACGTGCCGCCGTAGAAACGCAACAAATTGCTAAGGTCTTAGGAATTGCTTGAATATTTATTAAACACTAACTTACGGCAAGTAAGTTTTTTAAAAGATTTTATCACTAGGAATGTTTTCGAAATAAGCTCAAAACGCTATTCACACTGTGTTAGATCATTTATAACGTTAATAATTAACTAACATTAAGCAAGCGCAAAATCAACAAAGACTCAAGAACGTCATTAAATTGTACGATTTGTTTAGAAAACCTTTATCAATATTGATGATTGCACTCACTTAAAATAATACGAAGGTAGCTCCTAGTCGCTTGACAACTTGTGAAGTGGCTGTGAGGCGAGATATGAATTGTCACGAACGACTATCTGAATGTAAAGTGGTGTTTTGACTGCATCTCGAGATACTCGAGCCCACGTGCATACAAATAATTATGACAGTCGCAGCGCTGTAGGAGGCAGTGGTGGCACCTGCGAACCTCTCGGGAATAATTAATACGAATCCTGGGTGAGTGAATGCCTAAACTAACACAGAAGAACCACAAGCGATTTCTAGTTACGCTTAATTGAAGGGAGGTTGGGATTATCGATCCTAAATTTTCTTCAAGCGCCAAACAACACGACATGGTTTTATTCTCAATATAGGGACAAGGATTTAGGCCATGAGCATCTCCCAGCAATACCAGGCTCAAGCTAATTTAGAAACGTTCGATTCTTGAATTGATCCACTGGGAACCGAATCGGTTCCACAAATTAAGGTGAGAAACCGAAAATCCACTACGCCACTCATGTTGTCAGAATAACAAATTTGAAATAAACTAAACTATAGCATTTTATAAGTCACTTGAAAGAAAATTTCGCTTCTACTAGTTTTTGATTGACAAGAAAGATAAAATACAAATAACTTCAAAACAATCGAACACAAGCAGCTCACGTAGATACAATAACATATAAAATTGTCACTGCGCTCAACAGTCAATTAACGAACGATACTTAAAGCTCACAAATCGTTCAGCGTACGCGCCGTAGCGATAAAGCCGACGTCTCCGTCCTCTGCTCCCGCGCATTAGCAGTTACATTTCCGCGGCGCCTGCGCACATGCCGTTAAAACCCTCTTCCCGTGCCATCGACTCTGACGAATTAAGATATTAACGAACGTCACAGCTGTTCTAAACAAATCAAAGGACCAACACCGAACACTCAGAGCGTGCGACGTCGCGCCTTTTTACGACCACTTTACGATTCCTTTCATATTCAACTTTCAGACGCTGCTAAGGGCGCGACGATTGTTTCCATGACAAAATAAATTAACAGACACGTCGCGACGCTATACACACACACCCACACTCCATATCTCCAGTTATTGTTCTTTGAAGTCAGAACGTCAAGTCCTTTTGAAGTTTCGATAGTGATGAACCCTAATAACGCAATTCATAAATCATACCGAATTAGCCAGGAGGGTAAGTTTCGGTTGAATATTTATCGAATACTGAAACATCTTTGATGTTCTCAGCGAATCTCCAAGCCGCAAGGTAGAGGTTTCATTGCCATCAGCAATAATTCTACTTAACACGCGTATATTCCGGCACGGTGCCTTCGTGCTGTCATCGTGGGGAAACATCGAGCTGGATAATAAATTATTTACAGTTTCCATGCGAATACCCTGTATTTGTCACCTCGAGGCAAGGTATTAAGATATTGCTTCGTATTCCTATGGGCCTCATTATAGGGCGGGGCGAGGATACGACACCCACAATATTTCATCCTTAGCAAGGGACGAAACACGAGCGATAGAGGAAAATAGCTTAGAATTTTCGCATTTTAATGGTATACTCTAAACGATTGCGTGGCCTGCTTTCGTTTAGAATATTTACTCTTAATTTTATTAGGAGCAAACGTTCCGTGGGAAAGCGCGGAAGAGTGATTCGCTAAAAAAGGTTGTTTTTGATGGTAGTTACATTAAGGTAATTGGCGTACGGCTGCGAAACAGTTTTATAGCCCATAGCAGTGGCCGTTTGGGGCTACGCTAGCCCAATCATTGTCAGTCTTTGCCGCCGGCCGAATTTAATACGGGATACGATGTTAATGGGACGAATTTAAGTATCCAACGGATAAATTGGCTCTCAAGATTTATAGAACAACAAACTGCCGAATGTATGTATTTAAATTAAGAGTCTGGAATTTATGATCCTTTGTCGAGTTTCCGTCGGCTGTGTAATTTAAATTCATAAATTTTAATAGTCACCGTCAGAAGTCTTTTATTCTGTAGTTATCCGAAATACGCGAAGTCGTCATTAAAACGTCATAGAAATGATTTATTTCGGTTGCACTGTATGAGTAGCGCCCGCACCCATCAAGACTCACGGATCAATTTACTCTCACAATGACCTTAATATAAAGTCATCGTAGCTCGGATGGAGGGTAATAACTTTCATGTATGAGTATTAAAGAATTTCTGTCGATGTTATCTCGAGCGTGAGTCGCGTGTGCGAGAGGAAACTGAGAAGCGACGTTATTAAAAAAGCACATGTGGCCCGAGATGTGTATCGCAGCGTTTGTTAATTACTTCTGACACGCAGCATATGATTCAATTATCATATGATTTATTCGGAGCGAAGGGTCGGAGTGCGCGGGCGCGAGGATCGCAGCTTATTTAAGCGTTAACTATCACATTAATTTCAAGGGATCACATTCCCGGCAGATGGCAAGCAAAATTCTCATGCAGACAGTAGCGCTGTCGTTTTTTCGTCGCATCGCTTTAACACGCTACCGATTTGTGTGGGCCGGAAAGACCCCAAAGGAATTTGAGTAACGCAAGATATTCCGAATCTATTAACAACGTTTCTTATGGGTAATTAAGCCTGAACTCAAACACATCATGGTTAGTCATTATCGTATGATCGGATACCGCGTCCAAACGCTTTTAACATACAAATTTCCTTTAGAACTATTATAAAACTATAAATTCTGTCATTATCGCGTGCCTCATCTTAAAAGTCAGCGATATACACATAAAAAGCAGCTTTAATTGCTTAACTCATCCGTCCAGTAACCACATAATTCACCTTGAAACCGCTTTCACACTAAAGATTGCCTTCGTTAAGCTCGCGGCCCAAGAACCAGTTAGTAATAAATACTAATTACTGGTAAAATAACATGATAACATCTCGTCCAAAATTCTTAGCATTATAGTGGCAAGAACAGTAAAAAAAAAGAGTCGTTTCCATACATAGTAAATCTTGCATGACGCGTAATGGTCTTAAGGGCTTATTTATCGTCGTCGGTCGTTTTGAACGAACCATTTAATAAATACTATCACACTCAAGTCGTCAACAAACGTGAGAAGACACTCGTTTGACCCGGTTCGTGATATTTGTCTCATTTTGAGGATTAAAATGTGATGGTTTCCGATCGGCGTCTGTTTGTTGAAACTGTCTTTACAATAAATATCGTTGGTTTAAGGATCTTCGCATCTTCAGTAGCAGTGTCTTGTATAATTAGACCCCAGTTCAAAATGGCTTCGCGTATCGAGAGCCCTTGAATGACAAAAGAGGACTTATAACAGGCTGTGTAAAAAGGATCTTCAGTTAATCCAACGATATTTCAAAGACATTTCGAAGGATATTGCATTTTAAGGAAGGCAGTATTTTTGAATGCGTATCCGGTTCAATTAAAAAGAGTGCTTTAGAACAACAAAAAATCTAAAGAGCACAAAAAAGCTACACACGTGGAGTTTGAAAAGAAAAATACGAATTCAAACAACTTTCCTAAAAGCAATGTTTAGATTTCATTTCGCGTCCCAAATAAAAAGGTCAGTAGACATGCCTTTAATGATTTCGTAATGCAAAATGAATTATGTGCTCTATTATTTTTGGTACAAGAATACGTATCACAATACAACAATGAAGTAACAGAGTCATTAGTAGGGCAAACTCTTGGCGGGGTTCCCACATTTGCCACCACATGGCTCGCATTGAAACATGTCTCTGCAGCTACTTTCAATAAATCCGGATTATCATTTATTTAAGCACAAAACAGTAACGTTTGTTTTGTTTTGTCGATTTGTCTGCTATTGCGGGGTACCAAAGTTTGAAATTGAACAACGACCGGTTTTGAATGCGCGAGTGGTATGCTTTCACGGTGAAGGAAGTGCGTGTTATTGCAGCTTATGTCTCGGAGTCGCCCGCTGAGATATTCGAGGCACCCGTCCGTTTTTTGTGACAGACCAACCGAGTGCCATAAATAATAGGTAGGGGTTCACGAGCCATGCGTGCTTTGTAATAAATTCGATGCTCTTTTCGGTACCAAAGGAGCGGCCTTACGAGGATTGAATTATGGTGATGCACTAAGCCATCGCGGCTGGAAGCCGTCGCTTTTTTTCTTCGCGTTTCGCATTAATCTCGAACATTTGTATCGCTATTTTCTCCGAAGTCACGTATTGTACTAATACAGTTCTTTCTGCTACACACGCTCATCCTGTCGTATCGAGTTACTTAGTACTCTTGAAAGAGACAACACACAGATGGTACATCCGTATTAGCTTTCTCTTAAAACAGAAGACATTTAAATCTCACGGGACCGTCAATATTTCCTTTCCGAGTAAAACAAAAGCGAGCGTCTGGGCCTGTTCTAAACTAAGATAGATTAGTCCGAGAGTGGACGACACGACACTGGCGGGCTTATGTACTTGTGCTGTTGCTCCCATTCTGTTTGCTCGCTTGTACTGAACTATGAGAGCAGTGTGCTCCTTGAATGGTGGTGCAGGATGATACGACTATCGCGTTCCCATATTGCTGTTCATAAACTACGAGCTATTGTATCTCTTGAAACTAGAATGGTTTCAGCTTTTGCTTAACGGATTTACTGTTAAGTATTGTGTTTGGTATCATTTATACCCGTACTAAGGCTAAAGAATTTTGAAGTTCTAAAAATTGAGTTGTTTAAAAAGTGTTTTACACGTCCCTGTTAGAAACTTCCGTCATAAATGTGACACTGATGAATATCGCAAGAAATGCACTAGAATACAATTCTCAAAGGCGTTGCGCTTAGTTGACGTTGACGATGACAGCGGTATTTATTTCAGACAAAGTTATGAAAGCGAGCACGTGTATCTTTTTTTTTCAGAGGACTTTCAAGATACCTGTCACTGGCTGAGTAATGTTTATCCCGTGAGAATGACTCGTGTAGGGTTACAGGCGGCGGCGGCCCGCACATAGCGAGTACCTCTCAAATTACCCCCGGATAAGTCAATCATTGGAAACGTCCAAGTTATCCCGAAATAAAACGCTCAAATGTAGCGTGTGGCGCTCTCAGCATAATGCGCAGCGACAGCCGACGTGTTTTGTGCGAGAAAATAAAATTGATGGCACATGGGGCCACGGACTTAAATAGCCCGATGTTCGTGTTGCAGCTAAACGCTTTTGTCTATTTCACGGACAGACGTGACTTTCCTTTTATTCCTCAGCACCATATTAGTCAAACAGTTAAATACAACTGTTGAATAGAATTAATTGGACAAGTGTAAGCGAGGCGAAGCTAGCGGAGAGCTTCAATTTCCTGCCCCGGCCGCAGTCTTCGAGCAAATAGCTCTTTGCAAATCAAACAAGGGACCGTCTGCCGAATCCACATATCAACTTCGCATTGTTTCTCTCCATCATTCGGGGCTAACCAGAGGCGTTTTCGATTATCCGCCCTCGGAGAACAAAGCCTGTGACCGCAGAACCAAGTCAATTACATAGTTCAACAACTCAGCCCTTATAACTTTCATGGGCTACCACCGGAATACAGAAAAGGGTATATGTTTTCAATACCGAGGGCGAGCGATGCGATTGACCCTTTCGAGTGTCCGCATTGACTTTTAAATTACTAATCCTGGGGGGCAAACATACGGAGCCCCGGGGCCGGCCTGTTTACGCGGTCAAGCGCACTCGCATATCTTCATTAACTGGGCAAGTGTAGGCGCTAA
Organism: Udea olivalis; assembly: GCA_947369235.1. Lineage (NCBI taxonomy): Eukaryota > Metazoa > Arthropoda > Insecta > Lepidoptera > Crambidae > Udea > Udea olivalis. The sequence goes on along the minus strand of OX376341.1, from coordinate 8,322,303 downwards.
CCCATTCACTGCTTGCTCACCACTCACAGTCAGTAATATCGGTCTTTACCTCGGAAATTGAAATTGCTCATTTCCTACACACCCAAGCTAGCATCGATCTTCCAAATGAACTTAAAGCTCTCGAATTCCACGTACGTATTTTATAACTCAATGTTGTGAAATAAAAATACACTAAAAGAGCAGTAAAAATATACTGAATTTAATAAACCTATACTTTTGTAGCTATGAACGACTATGCCTACATGAATTGAATTTTGATGAAACAGTAGAATTGGTAGTTCACACTACGCATCGATATGACTTTATTATCATAAGTTTACACAAACAACATTATGCAGCCGTCACTGCGATACAAATCTAAACAAATGAATTAAAATTCCTTCACTTCGTTTAAGCATGTATATAACTCGTTTGTCGGAAGCAATTTAACTTGGCAACCGCTATTTACGATACATACGGAATAAGAATGGTGGCCCTATTAATGTTTATCAGGGAATCTGAATAAGAATACGTCTGTGTAGTACCCACAGCGAAGCAACGAAGCGCGCTATTTCCATGGATATCTCTATACAAGCTGTTTTAACGTCAAACACAGTCTACCCTTTCAGTCCAATGAATTACTTAATTTTTCCGCATTGGGTAGAGACCCTTCTTTACTCAATGTCGAAATAAATTAACCTTATCCATTGTATTATAAAAGGATGTAATGGTTTGAGTGGTTCCGAATCCATGGGCGCAGGACGGAAAAATTTTCGACAAATGCCCCTGATCGTATTGTAATTTTCTCACAATAGAACGGTTGGGCACAAATTACATTTATCACAAAGATTGTCTAAATGTGATTAACGGCACATAATTACTAAGTAGCGTTTATATTCGAAACTAATTAATGAAAATAAAAAATAACACTAAAAACGGGCCAGTGAAAACTTTTAGTTTGTTTGTTCCTTATGTATAATTGATTCATTTGATGGCACTTCAAAATTGGGATGGCAAATTTATTTTAATGGCAAGTGTAAATTAAATAAAAACAAACATACCATTCGATAATCCACACAATTTATTGCAACTTTTGTTAGTAAACCAAATGTTTTCCAGATCACATAGAAATGGACGTGGCGTCACAAGTAGTCACAACCTTGCGACAGTTTGCAGGGAGCGTTTTGGGCAGGTTCAAAAATGCATTGGTATGTATGCATTTTTGAACCTGAACCTCACGACTCTATCCCAAACGGGGTAGTCAGAGGCAAGTGACTGTTGCCGTCATGGTGAACGGAACACTCAGAAGCCCACTTTTCACTAACGGTATTAGAACTCAACGTGGTAGGTGGTGAGCCTTCCGCGCCGCTATCCGGGTTGATTTGGTTTTTATCGATGTTTTCCATCACCGGAGAGTTAGTCGGAAATTAAGCAATGAACACAAAGATTTTGGTTCTGACCAGATTTGAACTCGGAACCACATGATCCGCGATCCGAGTTGTGGCTACGGCGCTCTCCAAAAATATGAATTTCAAAATTGCCACATCTCGGTGAGTATTCGAAATATTTCGTTTGATTACACCTTAACAAAAATTAGTCAAATACCCAATTGCTTTATAAAAACAGTAACATGCTATTAAGAGAATATTAGATGTACGATTAAAACATAAGCAGCTGATTGAAATGGTTAAAACAAAGTAAAATTAAAATGGGAGCACCGTCATTTACGCTGTTGGAATGAAATGTTAAGCGTTATTGAAACGAACGCTGTATTGACAGTAATTCGAGTGAAGCTTATATTAATGTATTCTATTTCGGTCCACTGCTTATTAATGAGATGAAATTGTTAATAACGATGGGCCCAGAAAATAAAAAAAGCGATTAAGAGTGTTAAACTACCGTAACCGATTGGAATTCGGTTCGCCGATTCTACATAGCTATTGTGTTGAGTATAATGGAAGTGTTTATGTTTGGGTGAAGTTTTTCTAACAGAAAAAAGTGAGCACCCGTCTACCTGGATGGTGTACTATCCATCATAGCTCATAACGAGAAATGATTGTCCGTTTTTATTGCCTTCTGAGAATAGCCGTTTCGCTATGAAATGGAGGCTGACGGCTTTATTTGCAAACATTGTAATAAATTACCTAAATTGACTTATCCACCTTTGCTGCTCCCAGGATCAACTGAAACGTTTTTTCTTTGAATCTTCTTCGAATGTTTCAAGCTCTTAAATGATACGGTAGAATGCATAACTTGACTCGCCGGGTCTTTGTTTGTGGTGAAGATCAGAACCGAGCGACAAGACTGCGCCTTGAGAAGTATACTATAGTGGATTCGTGTTTTACTTTTAAGCCGTATTATCTTAGGACTAGCGTTCAAAATCTTCAGTGGTATTTCGTGAGCGTGTGCACATGTAAAGTTTGCGTATTCAATATGCAGATTAGTGAACGGATACATGTCCGCACGCCCCGAGATCCAATCCAGAACACACGTGGGTTCTTGTTGGAATTATCATTTGTTAAACCCGCAACTTGGGAGGAGCTGAGATACGACTGGAATGGATGACATGTGATGGCGGGTCGTTTTCAATCACGTTGGGCGTATGATAGCTTAGGCCGTGGACTCGAAGCCAGCGATTGCGGGGTGCAACGCAGACCCGGGGCCTGATTCTGCTATTTAAAAGCCAATGGAACCGTAATTGAATGGTGTGGTTTTGACAGTTTCATTATGGACCAAATATCAAAATCATGCCCTTCAAATACGACTCCATTGGTATCTAAAAAGCAGAATCTGGGCCCAGTACGTCTACCCGAAGTTACTACTTGAAATTTACATTAGCCTGAATTTTTTTATTGGGATTTGACATTGTCATGTCATGTGTTATCCCAATACATTTTTTTTACACGAACGATAACGTGAATTTAAATTGGCAACTCGTGGTAGACGTACTGATCTATGTTCGCCGTCGCTCGCCGCGCCGCTGCCTTCGAGGCCAGTCCTATATGTATGCATTGAATGAAAGGCGCCGCTCCCCTCGCCGTCGCCAATTTTCGGAGAAGTTACTAGACAGTGCAAAAGCTATACCTGTTGAGGAACTGATTACGGTTTACGAATAAGGGTATTTTTTTCTTTACACTAGCATAATATTCATAGCAGTTATCAGCTGCCATCTTTGCCTCTTGATATGATTTAGATTCCAGTTCACGTGTTTTAACAGTGGGAAAACCTAGTTGAAAATTGTTTTCTTCATATTGTTAACTGTAATAAATTAGAGTGTAATTAGAGTGTAACATTTTTCTTCGTGAGTTTAATTTCCCACTATTCCGAAAACGTCCGTAGAAAAGACATGTTTAAATTAACAGAAAGGTACTAGTCTTTCTGGAAATAAAATTAAAAGACCAAACCTTGCGCGATCAGAACACGAAACGTTAGTTACATTCTACGAACTAAAATGTATTTTAAGAAAAACGTGATAATGTTTTGGTGTTTTATTCAAGCCGTGTTCATATTGTTTGAGTTCAACAGTTTCAAATAAATGTGCATATCATTACACTAACAAGGCTTGTCGCATCGAGCAGTGTGTGGTCCCATCTACCATAGACCTTTTTTTTAGGACGAGAAAGAGTTTTTATTCGTATCAATTAATGGGGTACACGGCAAGACTCATGTAAGAATAGTATCTGGGATCATTAGAGGTGGGCTTGGGTTATTTAATTAATTAACAGCAATTAACCAAATGATAGTTATTACGAGCACCCAAAAACGTTCGTTACTGGATAGGATTTTACGAATAAAGAGAATTTCGGATGGGCAGAAAGTTTCTTAATTATAGCGAGTTCGCAATTTTGTCGGTGTTTTTCATAGTTTACTCACGAAATAAGTATGAGGTTGAAAACAATGAATAACGAGGAAAATGTTGCGTAATTATGTTCTCCAACTGTACTAACAAGGTTTTGGTGATACGTGTGTTTTGTATTTTAATCAACGCATTTTTTTCATTCCAGAGTGCTTTGAAACCCACCTAATAAATAAGTATATCATAATTGTATTTTTAAATTTAGAGCCATTAGGACCTTTTTTTTATTTTCCTTTCAGCAGAAAAATATGTATCTAGTAAAAACAGGTAAGTACCTAATGGCATACTTACAAAGTTCTGCACACAAACGTAGGTGTAGACCGGCAATGTTACGTGCGTATGATAATTATTTCATCAAGTACCTGTAAAAAAATAACACTGTTAATTTAAACCACCTCTTTTTCTTTTATCATATAATTAAGGATTCCCCATTTGGAACTAAGCTTTAGCTTAAGCTCGTCATTTCCCCAACATAAATATTCTAACAATAAAGCATAATGCATTATATGACGCAATGACTCGGCGTTGCAAGCATCAGCTGCATGTTTATAATACCTATTGTTCATTCATTTGCCTTGGTACACCTGGCGATGGACCAAGAATTTGAATTACAACGTAAATATTAATATTTGTTTAATTATGCAATAAAGAAACACATTGTTCTTGATATCCGTTTACTCACTGGTTTAATTATTCGTACTATTAATTCTTTTTTAAAATAATTAATCATAAGCTTTTTGAGATCAAAAGAAAGTCGAAAAAATATTTTTCATTATAGTTACCTCTGTGGTTGATGCCTGTGCCTTTACCAATTTCTTACCTCAGAGTAGTTTATTGCACTCTTGTCCTAATAATACGCTTCGACGAGCTTTAATTGACACCCGATTTAGGCAATCCTAGAACATATGGAGTCAAAGCAAAGGTGTTGAGGAGAGATACAACGAGCGTAGGCACTTTAGGCACGTCCTAAGTTCACGCCACAATAGAAAGTGCGGCGCTATCATCAATTAAGTAATAAGTAATGAACAGACAATAGTTTTTGGAGCTCTTTGGTTTTAAAAATCCTCGGGATTTACTTAATTTTACTTAATTCAGGCCTCCAGACCAGAAGGAAGAAGGTTATAGTCACCACTTTTGATGAGACAATGAAATGGGCATTATTTTCGTGAAGTACCATTACTTCTAGACAGTTGCTTCTTTACATTGTCAAAATGCAGGTGTATGTTGCTGCACGTTGCATGTTAATTCATTGAAAATTGGATCGACAAAGTAATCTAGGTACCATATTCAAAATAAAGAGCAACTGTCGATGAAGTCAATGCCGAAAACCGCTGCCGAACAACAAAACTAATAAGACAACACAACCACATGCAAAAACATAAGAATGCTAATGCAACAATAATGGCCCAGAAAACAATGGCTGTACCTAATAGAATTCCTAAGTAATACGGCGTGGTCCATCAATCATGCGATATAAGATCTAAGATGAAATGAAACTCATCATTTATAGATCTGTCCGTCGGCGCTGGCCGAATGTTATTAATAGATTTCTATCTCGTCATCATCTGAATTCGGTAACGGTGATTCCGGTCATTCGGTCGGTCCACTGGTATCGGTAACAAATTATACAGCTCGTTGAAACAACGATGTACAACGAGAGATGACTTTTTGTGATTTTTTCTTACCTCTCTGATGTACTAATGCTAGATTGAAATCAGAATCATTAACAAGATTTTTGATTGCACTTATCTTCGATCTATCGGTAGGAGTAGGATTACTTTCGAGAATTCGAAACTTATGAACTGCTCATGAAATATATTCAAGATCGCTGTTTATTAATAGAAAATAAACATATTCATTATGCTTACATTAATCTAAAGAGTAAAGGCGTAAGTTTTTTGGACTTATAAACTACCAACAGCGGGTCAGCCAATAGTAAAGTCAATTGTTAAAACCATTTGAAACAAAAGTAATACCGAATCGAATTGCTTAGGTAATATCAAGCAAAATACTGCAAACCACGCACTAGTACAATAAATACAGATTGCGAACGCTTGGATTATAACGTCTTAGGTTTTAAATATAATGTTACTTAGCCGCGGCCGTTAAAAAAGCAGTCACGATGGTCGGTTTCAATGTTTTCGATTTTATAGCTATTACGAAGATTATGTAAATGAACTGAGCGTTGACAAAGATGATGCAGTAAAATACTACAGCCATATAAATAAAATTTCAAAACGCCTGTAACACAATATTCATAGATGGATGGAAGCGCGATATCGCGCGGCGTCGTAGGACAAAGCTAAAGTAATTCGAGCTTTGCTCCTAAGTGGTGGTTGTAAACCACTAAAATGTTACGACGCTGCATTAACGGCTAATAATTCGTCGCAAGACGATTTCGAAACGTCACCACGGAAACTGACATTCCGTGATGCGAGATTGGTTTCGAGTGATACGCTCAACGCCGACAGTGATGCGACGCCGAATTCACAATTTTCTCGTCAACTGTAAACCAATATAAGTTCCATTTGGTATGCAATTAGAAAATATTACTTGGCAGCATATACTTGAGTTTCGAATTTGAATAACACCAATTCCTTTCATCACTTTTTTTTATTTTTTTATTATCCAAATCACAAAATTTACATTTTTTTTATTATTAACCTGCCTACTGTAATCCCATACAATGGGTTTATGTGTTGGCGGTTTGAGTCTTTACGCACTTACTAGATGTAAAGATACAATGTAGGTATAAACAATACATGCATTTTTTTTTGAGTATTTACATTTTTATAGTGATTATTTAGTAAATAGACGTAAGTTTCGTTAAAACTTTAAGTAAATAAGTGATGACATACCTGGTTGCGATGTAGATAGGTAAATTATAATCGAGGTTTAAGAATCATTATCTTCTCATAAGAATTAAATTCACTTACATGAGAACATTACATAAATTAATAACTTAAAAATATACAATTGTCGGGCAACGTAATTATAATATAGTTATGTGGGTAAATTAAAATATTGTCACGAATACTTGCTCCGGAACAGTACAACTATAAGTCATCATCATCATCATTTCAGCCGAACGACGCCCACTGCTGGGCATAGGCCTCCCCCAAGGATCTCCACAACGATCGGTCCTGCGCTGTGCGCATCCAGCGGCTTCCCGCGACCTTGACCAGATCGTCGGTCCACCTTGTAGAGGGCCTGCCCACGGAACGTCGTCCGGTACGCGGTCGCCATTCGAGAACCTTTCCGCCCCAACGACTACACTACAACTATAAGTACTATCAGTAATTAATTGTTATATTTGATCAAACTTTACCTGTCTGCTGTTGTTATTATGTATGATCAAAAGAAATTGCAAGGTTCTTCGATAGGTAATCAGCAAAATTTTGTAAACACCAAAAAAACCATAAATATTGTTTACTGTTAATTGTATTTTCTTTACAATTATCCATTCTTTAAGTGAACGCAACGCTGTGGCACGCTTAACTAAAAGTAAGAAATAATTGACAAAGATGATAGGTTAAAAACTTTTTTCTTGTATTACGATAATCGCACCAGCTCATAGATGGGAGTGCGTGATAAAAACCTTGTCAATATCATTACTGTACCATCCGCCTTACTTAACAAGATTGTGGGTTCGTTCAGAGATAATGATTGTATTTTATTGGATTTCATGTTGAGCAAGAAAACTTTTTGTAGCTTTTGATAGGCGAAGATATATCGGTATTATCAATTACATTTTATTCTACCTTGATAAAGTGTTTTTCTGTCCCTATCGTATATACTTCAAGTTCTCTTATAAAAGTAGACCAAATAAACAAATATGCGCCAAACAACACACCAATTGTCACGGCCTCGAAATAAGGATCAATATCCTTGTGTTACGAGGTACCAGACAAGGATTTAATCCACTGGCGTCTCCCAGAAACCCAGACCAGAGTCAATTTAGAAAAGATCGTTCCCTGAATTGACCCGTCCGGGAATCGAAATAGGGACTACATACATAATCATCGAGGCGAGAAACCGTGCTGCAGCGCACTACGCCAATCGTTTGGTCGAAATAGAGAAATTAACTTAATCTATAACCTATGTTTCGGACAACTATTTCTCAATTACTGCAAGAATTTTCATTTGGCTCTTTTCACTGTTATAGCTGCTTCTTTATACGTTTTATATTATTAGGTATTACAATGACTTCATGCGTTATAAAGGGATGTTATGATAATTATGTCAAGTCATAAACCCTCGCTGAAAAGGGCTCTTGAAACTTTAGGGACTTTGTAAGGACAATAAAATAAGGTCCGTTGGAGTTTATTTGAATACAGAAAGTGGATATAATTGAAAACATAACCGGAGCGTGTTATTATCTATTTTATTTGTTAAGGCTGCTTTTGATGTCTATTTGCTTTCATCTGGTTATATTTTCAGCTAGCTACATTACGGCCCGGCTATTAGAGCTTTTATATTAAACCTTATTCTTAAATTATTTATTTTTAATTTTCCGTAAAAAGCTATTTACCAAGTAATTTATTTCCTACCTACTTATTGTTCTGAACTAATAAGGTTTGAGGATATTAAGGTAATATTTCTTTTATGGCAGTAATTTTGTACCTTAAGAGGAAGTTTAAGTTTTAAACGACCTTTGTTTTAGCAATATCAGTTAAGGCGCCTTCACACCTTATAGTTTCTTTATCTTTAAAAAACGCAATTGCGTACCCTACGTATGGTTATTCGTGCGGCAAGAAACAATAATCGCGCGATCTCATAGAATTGATTGTACGACCCGTATGGTTGCAAAACGTTGCGTGTGGGAGAGCCTTAACATAAATATGATCGCTTGTTCTGTCTTCGCGAGATATGGAAACAATACTCGTTCCTCGAAGGTATGCTGTATCGGGACGTAGATCGTAGCTTTTATTGAAGCACCAATAATGATAAATTTAAATATTGATAACAGGAACGCTGGAAGAGGACCGTTTCAGTGCATTGTTTGTACGGAACCTTAATTGTTTGAATATGACTTAGGAACAATTGGTCGTAATTTTCATTGATACAAATCAGACGCGAACCCGTTATGTGTGGTGGTTGAAAGCTTCGGATGAAACACAAGGCTCGCAGGTTTGATGGCTTTCCCAGGACAAATACTCTGTTTTCTTTTTATAATTTTCTTAACAAGGTGATCAAGGACTTGGACAGATAAAATGTTTGTTATATTATTGCTCAAAAAAGATAGTTATAAAATTTTGTTATATTCCAAAAAATACTTTATAAAACAGTGTTTTCTGATAATATAAATTCTATTGGAATTGATATTATCAGAAAACAGATTTTAAATTCAACAGCACTTGATAAAATATCAGATATTCAATGGACTCTTTCAATGCATGTTCAAAATGCACTTATGAAACCAATCCTACCGGATCTTATACTAAAGAGGGAGTTATCGTAACTATGTATGTGTCTGGAAATTGTATGTAAATAAGTGGACACCTGCTGAATATATTTGTGAAGCTTTGTCTACTGGATAAGGATGTGCCCTTACAAATTAATGTCGATTGCTTTCTATTACCGTATGGATTGTGGCAGTTTCTCTATATACATTTCCTATTTAAAGTGTCGCAAATTTTTCAGACTACTTTATTATGATTTTCCATTTTAAGTACGTTTATACTGAGTAGAAAAAATATGTCGCGAGTTTCAGAATGTATACTTGTTTATAAGACTTTTAATCATTTTGCATTCACCATGCTATATATCATCTCAAAATAGTAATACTAGAAAAATATAACTAAACTAGAACAACATAAAAATATCGATTATTTCACAAACTTTTAGTATGCAGAAGCGTAACAAGCTTGAATTGCGTGATTTTAAATATGAAACAATATTTTATTTCCTGCTAGCGGTATTGTTGATCCTACTAACTTAGCTGCTACGTTAGTTGCGTCATCAAAACATTTACTTCCTTGAACTTTCTAAATTTAGAGAATTGACTTACTTAGGTCCAAATAATTTTTCAATATTATTTTGTAAAGTCACTTACGCACTCCCTCTGTTTTTACGACATGCAGACTAATATAAAAGTAGGAAGATAGAGTGGATTATGGTTGATAAATAATACTTGTAAGCTTCACAAGTTTTTAACTAGATGAGCTTTTAAGAACATGAAGTCAAAAAGTGAACCTGCCCCCGATTCGGAACGAAGTTATCGATCGATTCAGTAAGTTTGTTTCGACTATAGTAAATGAGCCGCTAAACGGTATCAATCAATATTTTTATATGTTAAATCTAAAGACCTTAAATTTCCATAAACGAAATTATATAGAAACTACCTATCTTAAAATATGAATTAAAAATATAAGAAAATAACCGAATCGGTCGATAACTCCGTTCTGAATCGGGGGGCTGTTGCATTAAATGAAAACTTACGAAGAATTTTGCAGCCGATATTACTACCATCGATATATTATTCATATTCCCTCACGTCACTAGCAAATCGTGTTTGAGAATGTTCAATGGAGTGCACTTGACTATGTAAACTCACTAATATAAGCGACCACTATGATGCGTTTAGGTGCCACGTTAATACAAACTTGCGACAAGATATACGGGTATTGTGTTTGCATGAGTGCTAGTCCGCCTTAAGTCAGTAAATGCATAAGCTTAACACGTATTTACAATAATTATAATGTGTATGAACAACACACAAAGTTTAAAACTAAGGCACTCAAATCTTTCAAAAAGGCGTCGACGGAATCGTTCAGTCATTCAATCATTTCAATTTTTTAGACAGAAGCAAACCTCATTACCATACATTTAAAAAAGTGACACGTAGGAAACGATATTACCTCAGGTATAATCAGCTTGAAGTGGTGCGAGTGGCGAAATTTGTTGTAAAAAATAAGCTGATGTATGTACCTTGCCGGTTGACGTCGTTTGATGTCAGTTGTTAAACCCAGTAAGCTTGATAACATACAACAGTTAGGTTTATTATAGCTTTACAGTCTCTCAAACATACGCACTGAGATTACGTGTAGTTGGAATACTCCATAGCCATACGGCTAGTGTCACCTCAAAGGCGAGGCCAGTTGGCTGCAATATCAGGCAGGTCTTATTGACATTTGAGGTTTAAATTTTTAATCTCTTCGTTAAAGTTTTTGTAAGTGCAGTGGTTTCACTATAGTTTGCCTGTAATAGATACCATATTTCATAACATAGAAACTCTTCAAAACAAAAGCGCACACAGAATAGCCCAGTAATTTGTCTTACGCTACCCGCTACAATCGCACTGAACACAGTTGCCTGCAGGTTAGCAAAGATACTTCCTGCAAGTCCAGCTCGAACAATGCAGGGCAGTCAGATATGTATTTTGCATTAGCCGCCTAATCGTTGAAGTGTAGTTCGCGAAGCAGGAAACGTACAGCAAACAAAGCACATTCAATTGTAGGCCACCCTCGGCAGGCGCCGCCCACCGCGAGTCGTGATGCGGACTGCCTACTGCACTGGGTGTGGGGCTAGCGTTAGCGGATAGGGTTTACTTATGTCATATTAAACTGACAAAAATAAATACATCCTTTAAAAACAAAATAATTATGACTTAATATTTAACAACTTAAAAGACGGAGATGACATCACATCTTGAAAAGGAGAGCGGCGAGCGTGGTAGAGCTTTAGGGCCCAGAATTTGAATAACTAGCTCTTCTATTTATTCTGTGTTTCTTTACTGTCTCATTTGTGGCCATCTACTTACCTGTTTATTTACAGACAGAGAAAAGCCACATACCTACATAGTTGGCATTATGTTCAGAGGCACCAGGCAACAATTCAAGCCATGAGCATGTTCCAGTCAAGGCAAGAAACTATGGGAACTTTAGCGCACTACGCCACTCGCATCGTCGCCAACACATTGAACTAAATCTTCATTACTTAATTACATCTAACTTTTACGGACTGCAAGATATTGTTAAAATAAGAGAATGCACCGAACCTTACGTATAAGATAACTCATGTAATAATAGACCTGGGAAACAAAATAAAGAACATAAGATGTTACTGCCACCTTTGATACCCGCTGTCATTCGGGCCGCGTCCCACGCGCACGCTAAGTTTTATATCCACCCGCTGATATCTCGCCGATGCTCCGAGAATATCAATATGAGGCGTAAACTAGAAATGAAATACTATGTTGAATGTCGTTGTTTGGGTAAAGTGTTTGCCGGCCCGTATTAAATTGCGATGCGAGTCTTATGCGAATGGGGTTCCAGTTTAACATAGGCATAGGAGGTAGTTTAAGAGAAATAGCTCTGGTATACGATGGTAAATACATTATACCAAGCTTTTTTAAATAGGTTTATTCTTTGAATACCCATGTTCGAAACTGTTATTATAACATTTTATTTCTAATAGCTTTTTGCGAATTTAACACAAAATTCACTCCTCCAATTGAAAGGGTTAATCGAAGTAACGTCTGTAGAGACAATGACTCTTTGATCTTGCAAAGACCGTCGACTTTCAAAGTCGAGGTGTTCGAAAAAATGGCTATCAAATATTGATTTGATTTTTATTTGTTTTTTTTTCAGCTGTAATGTTGTGCTGAAGTTACAGCGTCTTTTGATGTATTACTGAGGTTAACTCTTAACCTCTTTCGTGACACGAGCCCAAGTTAACACAAATTTAATTTCAACCATCAGCAACTACATTTACTCATCAATTATCTATTCAATACAATACTCTTCCACAAACTTCCATTACTTATTCAGAGAATATCGCGTCTCGGTTCGTGTTATCGTTTATTAGCTTTATTATTTTAGAGCCCGGTTTATTGTGTTGTAAATATTTTATTCGGCGATAACAGAACATCCACAGATAAAGCAAATTGATCGAGGAACACTGGGTTCGGACTTTACGATACTATACGTGGGCGGTTGTAATTGATTCGACGAGATTGTGCGAACGATGCCACACATATATTAATATTTAATGTCTGTGTTTAGGTGGTTAATGTGCAATTATTCAGATAAGCCTCAATATAGGATTACGGAGTAATGCGGTAAGGCATTGTCTAGAGTATATTTAAGTGATAATAAATTAATAGTTTGAAGAAAAACGCCCTTCATGTATGGCTGTGTGGTAACATTAATGTCGAATGTCATGAAACAGTATTTATTATGAGATTAGTATTTAAATGACAATACTAAAGCACTGTGTAAGCAATTAAGCACAAAAAAAAGTATTTCAAGAGCTTCAAAGCCTCGATCGATTAACTATAAATACAAATTACACTTTTAAAATAAAATGTGAATGTCTTTGCCTATCGCAGCGTTGTGATGTTATGATTATTATGATAATGTTATGTGTGTATGATAAAAAAATGTATCTGTTTTAAATGTTATATTGTAGTTAAGTTCTTAGTACATATGATTTAGCATTGTTAAAGCTTTATGCAATATTCCCAGTAACAGTCATAAAATTTTAGTATACATAATCATGGCAAGCAGAACACGCTAATCATGTCATTAATAATTCTGATTAAGCATACGAAGCCACGGAGAGTAATCACACGCATATCGTATAGATCGTTAATTTCGTTATAATCCACATTATATGTACCGTGTAAACAATATCATATATCCAATATTGTCTTAAACATGTTACACAAGGCGAAAGCTCAAAATCAATATAATCATGTTTAACTAACTGAGCCAGTAATTTCCCTGGATTTGCCTCAACATTAGTATCATGTCGAGAGCGTTTCCCCACTCTTCAGTAGCAAAGTAACCATAGACTGACTTTTATAGATGGATCAAGTTATGTGCCTATTTCGATATATTCATTTTAATAAAATTTTCGCAAAAGAATGCCATTTTGGTGAGGTCAGTATCCAGTCGGGAATCCATAATTTAAACAAGACTATCTCTTGCTTTATTATTACTAATTTAATTGCATTTTTTTATTAGACTGTCATGACACGGACTCAAATAGATAACAACATGGTAAACTCGTGACAACAGGACATCCATACATGTAGGCATTTGTGAAATAAACAAACATAGCAATGTAGGCACTGCCAGTGTGCCGTTGTATGAACCCTAATCTCTTCATTTTATTACTCACATGCTCCACTTTCACGGAGGATCGCTCATTTGTATAAACACTAGAGACTCCCCTTTTCTTGCGGGAATATGAAATTTAGCAGATGTTTTATTAACCCTTCTATCTTAAGGAATTATCTTTACAACGTTCGAAGCAAAATGTCAATAACTTGAACGTGACTCAGAATTAAATACAATGGTGTACGTGAAGATATTATTATGTGACATTTAGTCTGCCATTGGTGTTTTTTTTTGTACTGCAGATAATTTACTGAATTACCTATATCAAAAGCATAGCCTAGGTATGTTAAATGATTACTTGCTACACTGCCTTTGTTCAAAGTTTTTGATATCTACAGTAGCAAATCTTTAGACACTCGCAGATCTTAGAATTAGAACCAACAAAACTTCGTGTAGGTTGTTAGGTTTAGGCGATCTTCTGAATCAGAAATTATCTGAATAGGTAAATAAGGTTGGTTTTAATTATGAAAAGCACAGCAGATGTTATTTAATAACAAGTACTTCTTCTTTCTTAGTTATTTAGTAATTATAACTGAGAGCAATCTTTTGTAAGTAAAATCTTTTGAATTCTATTCTGCCTCTTGAGACTTTGTAAGGGAAAAATTGTTATTACAAAGCACCCTACGATTATGCAACAATATTGTAATAGGATTTAATTAAAGGATGGTCCTGTGGTGCCAAGCCGTACAGATGGCACTGACTTTCAATTTTGACAGTTGGTTGCGTGTACATCGGTAGTGAAACTCCCTTGAGGAAGTGGTATATTAAAGCACGAAATGGAGTGTGGTGTGACCCTATAATTTAAACACCCATATTTTTACTGAAGTGAATTTAATGATTGTTTTGACGCCTATACGTGTAGCGTCGTCTTTCATTTGGCTTTCTAAAGAAACATAATTTATTACTTAACAGCATTGTCAAAACACAGCATTGAAATTCTCCTCAGTGTCGAAGACTCTCTGGCAGCGGTGGTATAGTCCAATTATGAGCAAATTTAAATGTTATAAAAGTCTGTAGTCGTTTTTTTTACTTTACGTAAATAAACAATTGCATTTTGCAAATGAAATGGTCTCCTTAAAGCGTCATTCATTTTTGTGATTAAACATTAAAACTATATCTCCTTTTCAGACATCTTCAACTAGTTCCAGTAGTCAATTTCTTAACTGCAACGCTTGCCGACGAGGTGCGGCAAGTACATGCAAAACCCGCTCTATACCGATACAAAGCCGTATTAAGTGTGCCTCAACCCTAATAGTACGTTATCGAGCATCTTATGTTTTATTCAGAGGAGATTAGCGGGGCGAGGCGCGTGCCATTCTGGATTTTTGTTGTAATATTCAACTCCCTAATTGAATTATTCCTATAAAGCTTATGAGCAAGTTCATACAGTGCACTGCTTATAGGAAAACTACACACATAAACCAGCCCATGTACCTGATATGAATGGAATAAATGACCAGAAACATTAATTTACCCAGCCAATCTTAAAGAATTCAGGAATTACATTATGAAACATGATTACAAATGAATACATACTTATCGAGGCTATAATATATAGCAAAATGAATGTTTAACTTCAGACATTTGCCTTGATAGGTAGGAGACAAATGAATAGCAGAGCTAACAAAAGGGCCAAGTCGCGTGCCGATAAGAAGTACTCCATTGTTAACTTAAACTCATTTCAATAAGATTTCGATGAATCGCATTTAAGACCTTACCTAACAAAATTTAGAAACGAAATGATTAAATAACTAGTTCCCTCATTAATTAATCACGAAATCGGTTTCAACGATAACCTCTTTACTGATTCTATTATCTTTGTATATTTAATGACTGTTGTTATAAACTCATTTCAATAAGATTTCGATTAATCGCATTTAAGACCTTACCTAACAAAATTTAGAAACGAAATGATTAAATAACTAGTTCCCTCATTAATTAATCACGAAATCGGTTTCAACGATAACCTCTTTACTGATTCTATTATCTTTGTATATTCAATGACTGTTGTTAACAATTGGCTGGGTACAATGAACCTGGTTTTCTGTTAATAGTTAAAATTATGAGTAGCAGTCAAATACTTTACGAAAGCAAATTAAGATTAGAAAATAGGTAAACTATTTGCGTCACGTTTAAAAGAAAATATTAAGGTTGCTACGAGCATAGTTGCGTTTTTTT
Source organism: Udea olivalis (assembly GCA_947369235.1). Taxonomy (NCBI): domain Eukaryota; kingdom Metazoa; phylum Arthropoda; class Insecta; order Lepidoptera; family Crambidae; genus Udea; species Udea olivalis. Next base: position 8,306,166 of record OX376341.1, on the reverse strand, counting down.
GCATTGGCATGTGTTTAAAAATGCTTTATTGCCTAGTAATTAAGTGGTTACTACAGTCATGGCGAGGTGCATGCCATTTCTCGCGAATTGAAGGCACGTTATGCTTTGTGGGAACTGTGCCGGTTTGTGCACTTATCGAGTTAGCACGCAAAGCCCTTGAAAGCTAACACAGGTTCGCGATAGCCGCTAGAATGTCGTAAGTTTAAGCAAAGTCTGACGTCGGTCACGATTTTCACCTCCAACTTTTGGATTCGCTTATAAGTCGCCTGTGAATGCGTAAGAACAGAAACTGTGATTAACATTATAAATGGATAAATATGCGCCAGACAACACACCACTTGTCATGGTCTCGAATAAGTTATTTATTTATTCATCATAGAATTACAAATAACCATAACGTCAGTACCCTAGACGACTTTACAGCATACCGTATACTCACAAGGGTAAGATAAAGACTTCTTCTTTAATTTAACTTTCTTCAGTATTTTTATACAAAGCAAGCGATTAAGTATCCCTGTCAATTCAAACGCAACAGAATAGTCTGGTCACGGGCAATAAGTTTAGAAGTGAAGTTAATGACTCAGGGGATAATATTTTGTGGAATTCATTGAGGTACATGCGCATACAAAAAGATGCGGCCGACTCGAATCGATGGCCGCTTGGCCGGCGCGGGCAGCTGCAGAATGAAATTATGAGCATTTTAATTTCACCGCTGCGCTCCTCGCTACACCTGCCTGCCCGACCGCGATTGACACCTACCCCATTATAAAGCGACGCTCCACGGATAAGCCGAAAAAAACCGAACAATACACCGATCGCAGCCGCATGGGAACTTATTATTAGCCCCTTTATAAGGTAGGCTGCTCATTTTTACATCTTCATACAATCCTGACCATTAACCGAGGCGTGTGGGCAGTGGGCTTAAGCTAAATAAAACTATTGTTGCATCTAACAAAACATGAACATCTTCATGGAACGTCTCGTCTCTTTTGTTACAAAAGGTTACGTTCCCGTCGCCGGATTTTAAGATGGGAATTTATTGCCAATTTCAGGGAATGTTTACCGAAAAGTGAGTGAATGGAGGGCGAGTGAATTACTTATTGTAATAAAATAAAGGCAAGCAGATTGAAAGCGTCCGATGAAAGCCGACGTTCGTTGCCAGTTTGATGTTAATGATTTATGGCTGACAGTAGGAGACGCGATTTTAACGCGTTAATGCTAAGAAAGATAAATGTGACGCCATTTATCGCGGAGCAAGCGAAAAATAAATAGAGATGCTATCTATCGCGACACATTTCTGATGAGATTTTTAATCGTATCTCGCTGGTGATATAAATGTTGAGTCATTTTCTGAATAAAAAAACACATGTGGTGCAGTTGTTACAGCCATTTAAACGTCATTTGCGTCATATGACGACACGATTGGCGTAGTGCGCTGTAGCACGGTTTCTCGCCTCAATTTTCATAGTGTCCCGGGTTCGATTCCCAGTCGGGTCAATTCAGGAAACGATCTTTTCTGGATTGACACGGGTCTGGGTGTGCTGGGAGACGCCCTTAGCTTATTTCCTTGTGTGGTACCTCGTAACACAGGGATACTGATCCCTATTTCGAGACCATCACAAGAGGTGTGTTGTCTGGCGCATATTTATTTATATTTATTTATTTATTTATATTAAACATTTGATCGTATTTTTAGGTGCCAAAGGCTAATTAGACTATTTTACTTGTCCTGAAATGTGAAATCAGCAAATGCTTATTAGTCACCTGTGAATCTTTGCCTTCAAACTGCCTTATGGATTGGCCCCTGATTTAGATTAAACCTTGATCACATTTAATTATTTAACAGCAACATTGAAAATAGCTGTTTATTTTGCAGTGCCATAGCGAGAGCAATTATTTTCGCTGAATATGTTAGGAGTTTCGCGCACGGTTGGAAGACATTTGCACCTTGCAGCGTAGCTAATCCAGCTTCTCGCTTCTAAATATAGAATGGCGTCTATTCAGATGATTGCAGCGCAAACGAGTTTGCGGTCGGTCGCGTTCCTGTGGTTACGTGTTTTTGTTCGCGTTTCGCACCTGCGGTTAAACCGCAGTTATGAGCGTTGCCGTTCCGAAACAATGTTAGTTTAGCTTTTAGTTTTTATTTACACGCTTATCTACTTTGCCATTGAACTAAAAGAGGTTTTATTCATGGTTCACTTGAATTCAATTTGCACTTATAGGCTTGATCGTTTAATATATCATTGTGGACATTTCGTCTGCTTTGACTTGGTGATGTAAAGAACTGTTAATAATTAAAGCAACCCGGATAGCGGTAGATATCTTGTTATGTTGTTGTTCATACGGGTTTCCACACAATAAAACATATGCCACAGGAAATTTAAGGCAAAACAGAGTATCTGACTGAGGATACACACTACAATAAATGTTTTTGTTGTCTGCAAAGGTAAATAATTGAATTGATTTAAAATGACGAGCTAACCTAACCTAATTGTCGCACTCAAATTCAACAGTCGTTCCGTATTTATGAAGAGGTAATCAATGAATGAACATTCTTACAAAAACAAAAGCAGCCGTTCTCCGAAGAAATGTTTTTCGGGGCACGCAATACGTAATCAGTACACAATCTAAAATGCACAGCGATCGTTATAAGTAACTAAAGACGAAATTAAACGCGGCGAGCAAACGGTCTTCTGTAGCGGCGGACCACGATAATGACTGCGGGCGCTCGTGTCGTGATGCCTAAAGAGGACTTGCTCCGTTTTTGGTAGCTTTCTCCAAAAAAATTATTGGTGGCGCAAGTTACATTAAATGTGAAAAAGAAATTGCTCTTCCTTCAACGCTTGTTCATTTTAATTTAGATTCATCAATACTCTGTTTATGAACTTGATTAAAATCGATTAGAGATGGAGAATTCTCATTGCTGAAGCAGTCGGAGCAAACTTTTAAAAAAGTGGGTTATTTTGTTTTCATCCAAACGACAATCTAAAATGCACATCGATCATTATAAGTAACTGAGGACGAAATTAAACACGGCAAGCAAACGGTCTTGTGTAACGGCGGACCACGTTAATGACTGCGGGCGCTCGTGTCGTGATGTCTAAAGAAGACTTGCTCCGTTTTTGGTAGCTTTCTACAAAAAAATTATTGGTGGCGCAAGTTACATTAAATGTGAAAAAGAAATTGCTTTTCCTTCGCCACTACTTCATTTAAATTTAAATTTATCAATACTCTGTTTATGAACTCGATTAAAATCGATTAGAGATGGAGAATTCCCATTGCTGAAGCAGTCGGAGCAAACTTTTAAAAAAGTGGGGTATTTTGTTTTCATCCAAACGACAATCTAAAATGCACATCGATCATTAAAAGTAACTGAGAACGAAATTAAACGCGGCCAGGAAACCGGGCGCTCGTTTCGTGATGCCGAAAGAGGACTTATTACCACAGACAGAAAAATTAATAGGTGACGCTAGTGAATGTAATTCCAGTCTAAAAAAGGATAGCAGTTGTTTTCAACATCAAACATATTTACATTTTACAATCGTTTTATCTATGAAAACAAATAAAATAAAATGGAGAGGAGAATTCCCATCACTAAGCAAAGTCAAAGTAAAGTAAGCTTTGAAAAAAGTGGCACGCTTGGTTCTATCTAGTTCGATCTATGTCAGTGCTTTCTACACTGTTGTGTTTGAATGACAAGCACAGAGCGACTATCGAGGGCTAGTCGACTTCAACCGATAGTGTCTCTGTAGTTTCTTACACAAAATGAAACATTGCACTGGGTAGAACTAGAACTATGTTTGTGTATATCTTTTTTTTTTAATGGTTAGGTACTGTTCAGATCAGCAGGTGTTATGGCAGGGTTATAGGCTTAAGGGTGTGCACAGTAGGCTCTTATCCTAAAAACGTTGACGCCTTTTCTTAACACCGTGGCAGGCTTAGTTATCTAATTTTGACTAGAATAATCTACATACTCTTATTGTGAAGTTAATTTGATACATATGCCATTAATTGTTTACAAGTAATTATGAAGTTAAACTTTTCTGACATCTCTAACCAAAGTAAATACTTGGATATTCTACAAGTAGAAAAAGAAACCTATTAACATTATTTAAACCTGGCTGTGGGGGCTAATGTGCAAGTCCAATCAAATGGTCACTGTAGTATGCAGTCGGTAGTTTCTGAGCAACACCTTAGCAACACTTGGCCAAGTTCGGGGGCGAAACTGAACCGTCCGGTTATGAGGCTGCATCGTAGGACTGCTTCGTTAGCCGCCCCTGTAATGAGTCGCTTAATTCGAGATAATTATGCTTCGGACGAGACGGGGCAGGGTTCGGGACCACTCGTAAGACGGATCGCTGGGCTGGAGCCTATTCCCGTTCGTCAACTACTTCTTGTGAGCCTTTAGCCTTACAAAGATGATATAACAAATACAGCCTTATATAACAGTCTTACAATATACCAGTCTAGTTCGAAGCAGACTTGTGACTTGCGTCCGTTGCTTGGAACCCTGTCTATGCTAACTCATCACAAAGGGTTGAGAGTTTTCAACGGGCCTTCACAAGACATCTTGCATATAACACTCCGGGTATCTATCATAAGGTACCATACAATGTGCGTTTATCGCTAAAAACCGTCGCACATAGCTAGATTTGATGTTCCTCTACAAAATTCTCAATCATAATGTTTCGTGTTCGGATCTGCTTGCCTCTATCAACTTGACTGTGCCTCGTAGATGCCCTAGGAGGCCTCTCACAGAGACTTTTACTTTGCCTTCACATAAAACGAATCTTGGTCTTCATTATCCCTTAGCTAGAATTTGTAACACTTACAATAATTTTAATCTAAAGTCACCTGACCTTGATGTTTTCTGCATTTATGGGAAAGGCTTTAAAAGCAAATTTGTTGAAGGTGCTCGAGTCTAATAATAAGCCAATATTTAAATAGCATTGTATAAGCTTTTTTTTTTCTTTTTTTATGTTTATCTGTAAATTTTAATATCTGTCACTTTATTTACAAAAAAGTTGTTTAGGCTTACATGTATGTCCTAGATCTATATTAAGTGGATCTATATGAGTGACGTACATGTTAAGCTGTAAGCAAACCCGAATAAATAAATAAGATTTACGTAACTTCGTTATTTTGGGCACCGGAGTAGACCCTCTGATTAAAGATACATTTACTTAGTAAGTTGTGTGCTTACATTTTTAAATTATTACGTCGTGGCACGTACGGCAGAAACGAAATGTCGTATCGCAATGTTTAATTACAAGCTCTCGTTGAACTGAGGCGAAATAGCTTCTGAGTGCTTTCATGCTTCGGAGGTAGCATTAAGCTTTAGGGAGCTTGACCTACTTTGATACCAAAAAAGTCTCCACACTTTAGAATCTGAAAAAGGATGAGCAAAGAAAGTTATTTTGGGAATGAATGAGAACAGTAGGTAATAGGTAAAAATAAGAATTATAGTTAAATACACACACAAAAATAAGCTTGCATAATAAGATGTCAAAATGTCAATGTTATTAGAGTAAAAAAAATTGTAAAATTCAGTAACTTAGTTTTTGAAATGTTTAGCTTCAAGGACAAGGTACCTACTCAATATTTAAAAACAAAGCCAGTGCCAGTAATGGGGAATAAACAAAAGACGGGTCCCCCTACTTTGATAACTTCCTGATTACATTCACTCACAAATATGGCTGAGCTCAAATTCTTTTTAACCATAACAGCATTCAAGAAGCTATAAAATTCGAAATTTAAATAATACTTTTATTCGTTTTTAAACGCGCTTAATTTGTATGCGCGGAGGGCGAGCCCTTCCCATCACGAAATTACAATATCCGTTCATATTTAATAAACAACATTGTTTCTGGCATCACGTTCGCATCAGTCATCCTGTCCAAAATCGCTTCTTTTTAATCAGCAGTGACTCAAGCGTTTGCAAATCGGTACGTGGTACGACTCGGGTCCTTTAATATTCACAAAACGGGAATTCTTTCGAAAACGCGGCCCTTATGTGCATAACTTATTGTTTTTTCTGGGTGTCGTTCAGACATTCTGTCAGTCAGTTCGGAATAATTCAGATTAAATACACCTACCGCAGCCCGACGGTGAATGTTAAGGAGCGGCCGGCGGCGCCGCGCTCTCCGGAATCGAAAATGAGTGAACCCTGTTTTGTTTTAATAAACTCACATATTTGCCGTCAAAGTAAAAGGTTTTTATTTGATTTGTACTCGCGACGAAACTTTCAGTACGGCGATTAGGGTTGAAACTTCACGACGCCGACGTGCGGTGGCGTTTGATTTCGGAATACGCCGAAATAAAACCTATTGGTTGCTTTTGATGCGGATACCTGTTTCAATTGGTTAACAAATATACCACGAAGCCGTGAAACTATTTTACAAATCCTTAAACCTATCAAATAAAACTTATCAAATTAACGAGCAATTTAATTTCAGTGTCTGAAATATAAATATGAAAGACGTAACAAAGAGAATAAAACCTGTGCTTCGAGCAGAAAATGTGGCCTAAAGATGGAAACAGAATATAAAGGAGTTGGACGCCGGTCAAATTGTCCGCGAGCAATCTAAAATTACAGGATACGTCTATATTATTGTTCGAATTAGAAATATTACGTCTAGACCGACAAGAACGTTAAGCGAGCAAAAGGAAAGGCTGTGGGCGATGTCATTGAATATGTAAGTGCAGATAGAACAGTTACGATTATCTACCATGTTATATTTAAGATTTAAAGTCTTTACTTTAGATCCGGCAGGTAAATTTAAGGCAAAATGTAGCCATCGCGGGCTGCATTTTGAATGAAACCATAATGAATGTTGAATGAAAAAACAACAGGGGAAGCAGGCAACTTAGTTTCCGCAAACGTAAAGATGCGGTTCAAGACCCTGCCCTCTAAATAATAAAGTCGGTATAGATCGCTCACTTAAACAGTGTCAGCTCTTTACTAAGTATGTTAGTTATCTCCGCTTACCTGTAACAAAATAAAAAAGTTTAGAAATAGAATACAATAAAAATTATGCGGACGTGATCAAGTTCATCCGAACCGTTGACTAAAAAAATTGCCTATTTTTTTTATCTTTGTACATGAGTAGGCAAATTATATAATAATAATAGCATCCTTCTGCTAATCTATGATGAAATACAAGCTGGCTCCGGCCGGCCTATTGTTAGCGTGATACCCCACTGTAAATTCCACGCAAACTACCGGCTCTCATTTATCTCTCTACACTATAATTACTTGATATAATTACGCCATAAATTTTTCTTCGTGGCAAATAAAAGGTATCGATGCTAATCCTGATTTGTGGTGTTCCTTTCCGTGAGCAGCGGCGACAAATTACCGAGTTTCTATTGAAATAGAAATGTCGTGGTGTGTGGGATGTATTCTTGTGAATTCACACGTACAGTCCACCGCAGAACTAACAATACAATCGGACGGTATGCTTGAATTGAGGTTGTCGGTACAGCAACAAAGTAGCTGATCTTGCAGCATCCCTTAGTTTAATTAATATTGATCTTAGATATAAGAGCTCACATGTTATAAAGGCCTAATGATTCGCAATATTTTTTAAGTGATTAAATTTTTTTTTCAATGTAACAATTCACAAGATATTGGCGTATTCTATCTTACAGCGTTTATTTAAAATATCTGACCATTGAAATATTTCTTATTTTTTTTCAAAAATAATTTGATTCAGACCAAACCTCAGTACCTAGTTTCGGCTTAGTTTTCACAAAACATTTTACCACATTTTTTTACCGCCATGTCGTGACTGAAAAGTATTATTCTTTAAAGAAGCCGGCGTAAAAGCGCTTTGGAGAATCTACTCCCGTAGGTAACATTCATTTTCATCCGGTCTCTCACAGTACGCGAAGTTAACTCAGAGCTAGTGTCGCTTTAGATTTATGTTACTGTTGTTAAACAAAATACAAATTCGTTTTGAATGCTAATTTAAGAACGAAATTTTTAATTTGGACATGAGTTTCAGATTTCTACAATTAGCTTGACAATTAACTTATACTTCAACATAATTTACGCAGAACAATAAATTTTAATTAGCAAATAACGAAGCGCTGCGGTTATTGTCGCTCATTAAGTGTTAAATACTTTTAAGGGCGTATTCCAAATCAGGGACTAGTGCCCCTGGTAACGCCTGATGAAGTCCAGTCGGCTCTTTGCCGCATGAAGAACCGGAAAGCTGCCGGACCCGATGGAGTCCCTATCGAAGCGTGGAAATCGATGGGCTCTCGTGGTGTGGGCATACTTACCCACCTTTTCAACCGCATTCTCCTCACCTGGAAGATACCTGACCAATGGAGACTGAGCATTATCACGCCAGTCTTCAAGGGTAAGGGCTCGGTGCAGGAGTGCAGGAATTATCGCGGCATAAAGGTTATGTCCCACACCATGAAGCTCCTCGAGCGCATTGTAGACTCTCGGATCCGACGGGAGTGTACAATCTCGGAGTGTCAGTATGGGTTTCGACCGGGTTGCGGGACCATGGACCCCGTATTTGCCTTGAGAACGCTCATGCAGGGATACAGACTGAAGAATACACCGCTGCATCTACTTTTCTTAGACATGCAGAAGGCCTTCGACTGTGTCCCTCGTGAGATGATCGGCTGGGCGCTGCGGTCCAGGGCCGTTCCCGAAGTCTTTATTGACATTATCCGGGACATGTACCACGATTCCAGTTCCATAGTTAGGACTGCGGTTGGTGACACGCTTCCTTTCCCTATCACCGTTGGAGTACACCAAGGCTCCGTGCGTAACTTTCTGTCAAACAGCATCCTAGACCACCATGGGCAACCACCCTGGTTGCTTATGTATGCTGAGGATATAGCGCTAGCAGATTCGGACAGGGGACGGCTGGTACAACAGGTGAGTAAGTGGAAAAATTCACTTGAAAACGGCGGTCTGAAACTTAATGTGGCGAAGACGGAGTACATGGCCTGCAACACCACAGATACCCAGTCCGTCCGCATAGGCGTTAACGTGGTCGAGCGCACGGACCGTCTCATATACCTGGGATCTGTGTTAAGCGCGTCCGGGGACATCGACCGCGACATCAGAGCCCGAATTTCCGCGGCTTGGGCCAAATGGCGTGAGGTGACTGGTGTCATTTGTGACCCCCAAATGCCAATCAAGCTGAAGGGGCAGGTCTATAAAACCATCATTAGGCCTGTCCTTTTATATGGCAGTGAAACATGGGCGTTACTAGAGCGACACAAGCAGGAGCTGCGCGTCACGGATATGAAGATGCTGCGGTGGATGTGTGGAGTCTCACGCAAAGATCGCGTGCGTAACACCCACATCCGCGGCAGCCTTAGTGTTCGTGACATCGCAGACGAGCTGCAGGAGTGCCGCCTTCGTTGGTATGGTCATGTCTCACAGAGATCGGAAAACTACGTGGGCAACAAATGTCTGGCCATGCCGCCTCCGCCAGGTACCGGTAGAAGAGGTCGACCCAAGAAGCGGTGGCTCGACGTCGTCAAGGGTGACATGCGTGCCAACAGACTCGCCACACTGAGGATGCACAAGATCGCGCGAAGTGGGCCAAGAAAATAAGAAAGGCGGACCCTGGGAAACACCAGTGTGGGTTCACAACCGGGATAGACCGCACGGATGATGATGATGACTTTTAAGGGCGTATTCAAGTTATGTGTTACTATCACGCAGTTTTGTATCGAACAGTAACTAACCAATCGACACGCGTGGCTTCAATATGACTATCCAAGATCTTTAAATCAAAGAATGAGACTAATAGAATCTTAGCCATCAAAAATATCCCTTTCAGTGAGAATGTAAAAGAAAACCAAAATTTATCTTCAAAGTACGAGTTAGTTGGTTTTATGCCCGCAAGTATACGTAGATGATCCTAAATAAATGTTACGAAAATATACTATTCCACACATATTCAATAAGGCGATTGTAGCAAAGTGGCCACTTTTAGCAGAAACGCGATCTAAAACTAAAAAACAGAATGAAAAGTCGTGGACAAACATTCAATATCGTTCAGTTTTAAAAAACAATGTCTAATTTGCAAGTTATATATCAATTAGTGGCGCTAGTTGGCGGCTAAATTCACCTTAAGGTTAAGTAGGTAAGTGGCCGAGGGGTAATTCCCAGGTAAAGCTAAGTATATCGACTTTTCGGGACGGAGTAGAACGAATCCTGATCACCAATCCGCAGTTAGAAGCGTGCTGATTAAGGCTGCTTATTGGAGCGATACAATGATTGATTGAGATTCAGTGCTTCGGAAGGCACGATGAACTGTTGGCCCTGGGGGTCTTATTACGATCTCTGCTAGCTAGCTCGCATTTGTCCGTGAATTGAGCGTTCTGGCATTTTGGTATTATGAACTCTTATTCCTAGTTACGTGACCACCGTCATGCAAATTTAACTTCTGCGCGGCGTTTTGACGTTTCAAGCCATTGCTCGTCTGTCAAATAGTACCAGTCAAAACTTTTCAGTTCCAGAAAAAAGTGACCTCGTAATACCAATACAAAATGAGCATTTTTAAAACCCTAAACGGTCACGCTGTGATAGGCCCAAAAGATCGTAATGCAGGCCCTGGTATCTGTACTCAGTTGACGTCTTAAAAACGACTTCATAGACGTACGAGTATGGTACACAACTAAAAGCAATCTAATTGGCTATCGAATCGATATTTTTAAAACAGTGAAAACCAATCACAACCTGAACACTGAAAAGCACTAACCGTACCTTATATTTTATTTCTACTTGTGCACCTGCAAGGTAGTTCTCGAATTAAACTGACGTGCAAGTTATGAATTCCCGCACCATCTTACTTTAAAGTTATCGTAGATACATTATTAGGCTAATTTAAGAAGAATATTTTCAATTTTCAGACTACTATGGTTGAAAATTATTCCCAGACTCTCAAAACATTTAATTCTCTTTAATTTGAATCTTAAATACCCTGTACTTTAAACCAGATTTACAACTACAATTGTACAAAGTTTCATTTGCGATGCTGGAACATACGAACAGGCAGACACAAATTCTTAAAATATTTTTTCTTATTCAGTATCGTCCACTCGAAACATCGCGATTGATCTTTCAAAAAATATTCTAAGTCTGTTTTTACATCTATGAAGAGTTTTATTACGCAAAGATAGATTCTAATAGTTTTTTTTTATTATTTTTTTATGCCCCTGACAACACACCTTTTGAAATAGTCTCGAAGTAGGGATTAATATCCCTGTGTTACGAGGTACTCGTACCACACAAGGAAATAAGCCTTAGGACGCCTCCCAGCACACCCAGTCCCGAGTCATTTCAGAAAAGATCATTGCCTGAATTGACCCGACCGGGAATCGAACCAGGGACACTACGGAATTCGAGGCGAGAAACCGTGCAACAGCGCACTACGCCAATCGATTCTAATAGTTAACTAACGAGAGTTTACTTTTTTAAAGCTGTCTATGAATGGCGTTGATGCAAAGTTCTAAGATTGCTAAGACACAGTCTAGGCGTGTTAAGTTATTGATTCTCCGAGCTTCACGTATAATTAAGTAATTATGTGTGTGTGCCAGTGAGTTTGTGACGACGAACGTTTTAATTAAGACGCATTGTTCATCGAAGCGAGCCGTGACTTTCCATTTAAAAACTCCGCCTCGAGTTTCAAATCACTCCATTAAACATGCGTGTTGTCGGCCTGTATTTGAGTATGCTTATATAACCCTTGTTTTGTTCGTAGGTTGGTACTACATAGCTACTTTTTGATTATGTTTTTGTTAAGAATTCACTTTTTGTGTCGACAATGATGAGAGATGGTCGATAAATCACTACAAAACGCGATTCATTTTGTGTACCTACTATTTTCAATGATCACAAACTTTGGATTCTCGAAGGCTTATCTTGAAATAATTAATGTTGAGAGTGAAATAAATATATCCCTAAAAGCAATTTGAATCTCCGATTCAATTTTTATTACTTTTTCTGAAAAAAATCACTCCAAGAAAATTGCTTTACTTAAAATGCGCAAACGAAAGAAACAGACCTAAGAACCAAACACAAACGTACCAGATTAAAAATGCTCGACCGTTATTTTATGAATGAGAGATTCAACACGCTTCTTTATTGATTCCATGTTGTGATATTGCGATTCGAATGGATGCCTATTAATTCTACACAACAATAGCTGTGCCCGAGCCGGCATGTTTTCCATCTCGCACTCTTTATTGTTGTTTGTAATTGATTTTTTATTTGATTGTAAGATTAGCTGCGAGCGAAACACGAAGGTTAAAAAGAGATGGCAAAATCCAATCTAAACTCCTGAGCAAACACCGCGAAGACGAGACGAGGCGTAGACACAAGAAAAACAAAACTCCGACAGCTCGATCAATGCGACCACGGGTGAACAAAAATCAGGCCCTGGGAAAGGATGAGGGCATCCCATAAATTACACCTGCCCGATGAAATATAAAGAGAAGATATTGTTTTAAAAGTCCCGAGCGGGTGATTACGCCCGCCGCTACCCGAGACATGAAATTCCGATAGTTTTTGCGCCAGTAAAGCTGATATTCCGTTCGACCGCGTTTTGTCCGCCGTATATTGAGTTAATGTTGGTCGTGATTGTGCATCTATCCTCGTTCGTCGGTAGGGGTGTGAGCAGGACGGGATTGTTTCACGCGGGGTAGGTTCAGATCGCATTTTATGGTAAGTTGGCGGGACGGCAGGTGCAGCGATCCACCTGCGCGATCGGCCGAGATGCGATCGCAAGGACGTCGAACTCAGCGGACGAGTATCTCCGGTTAGATAAAGCCATCTACATAACTCCTGCTTGGGTATAACTAAATAGAACATTAGGCTTTATGCTCCATTTACAATCAGTTTTAAAAAATACCAATAGATACCTAAATGCAAACTTGCGCACTCAGCAATAAGGAAAAAGTTACTTGAAGATAGAGTACTTTGTAGAATTTTAACGTTTGTTTGCAAAGTAAGAATGCACGTCATCTAAAGGGGTAAAGATAGTGAAACGTGAAACGTAGTGCACGCAAATAGCGATGGTTAGTAATGACATTTGACGTCCATGAAAGTGAAAGCACTTGTGGCTCGAATATCGAAGGAATACTAAGGATAGCTATTACGTGGAATGGAAAATGCGGGTGAAGTTCTAGCCAAGTTTAAGGCAAATTCAAGTTTATTAAGATTTTATTTGATACCTAATGTTTTTATGTTAAAAATATATATTAATGGCCATCAAAGTAACCTCACGATGAAAGTGATACCTTTTTTAAAAAAAACACATAATATAGCCGTTTTGCGTGAAATGGTATCCTCACAAACTTTCGCAATGAATTATACTAGCTTTCCGCCATCGTTATTTATTATGACCAAATTACATAAAATCTTAATAAATTGTAGCCCATCTGTTATTCTGATGTCTAAGCTGTGTTATTGTAAAGTTTCATCTAAATCCGTTCAGTAGTTTTTGCGTGAAAGATTATTAAACATCCTCACAAACTTTCGCATTTATAATATTAGTAAGATTAGTAAGAAGTAAGATATTAAAGCATCATCTTTGTATGTGACTTTTGTGCATCTGATAGAAGTTATCTGATAAAACAATTAATTAGCCTTTGGAAAGAAACGTTGCCTAACTTTATCAGCATTAAGATTAGAGCATATTAACCGGACTTTTAAATAAATGCAAATAACCAGTTTTACAATTAGTGGTAAGTGTATTTTGTTGCTTAAATCTGAGTTTTATAACTGCTGCTTAAGATGCTTAATCGAATATCTTATGAAGACAGCTAATAAAGGAGCTTGTTTAAATGCAGCAAACTAGTTACCTGCTATTTTATACATACAAGATAACAGTCGTCCATTAAAGATAAATGACGTAAATATACTTTTCACACATAATATATATTAACATTTGCTTGCCAGCGACTGTATCCGCGTGGATATAGGTCTTGAAACTTTTCACCCTCTATTTGAATCTAAAGTGGTCTTTGTTTTGATACAGCTTTTAATAGTAAAAGTTTATTTAGTTTCATTAAAATCTTTCCAGTAGTTTCCATATTATGCTGAAACATTCACACAGGCAGACGCATTCTTATAGTGTTTAATTGTTGAACACGCCATATTAATATTCCGGATCGTTGATTGCAAAAACTATTAAAAGTCAAGATTCATATTAGTAAACGTTCTGAGATTTTATATTATATCACACTAAAGCATCTTCAGATCATAACGAACACTGTAATATGAAAATGAATATACTTTAGTTTTGCCTTATTCAGTAAATATCTTATATGGAATTTCATTCTATTCAATACTTCTTGCTCCTTTTAACATTTAAATCCTTTGGGAATATCCAGAGAGGATTGCAAAAACTATTTTTTTCCAAGGGTATTTGCTGCATAATTAAGAACTTTAATATTTGTGGAACCTGGATAGAAAATAACTTTATGCATTTGCTCAATATATATATAGATATATATATGCGCCAGACAACTCATACCTCTTGTAATGGTCTCGAAGTAGGGATTAATATCCCTGTGTTACGAGGTACCACACAGGGAAATAGGCCAGGGGCGTCTCCCAGCACACCCGAACCCGAGACAATTCAGAAAAGATCGTTTCCTGAATCGACTCGACCGGGAATCGAGACTGGGACACTACGGAAATCGTGGCGTGAAACCGTGCAACAGCGCACTACGCCAATCGTGTCGGTTATGGTTCAATGGAATTTGTCAGCGACTTTAGAAAGTCAACGTTAACTAAGTTTAGGTGAGTAATGAAATAATTTTGATAAGATTTAAATAAATATTCACAAAACAAAGTCTGTGAATTTTCAAGAGTCGTAATGAAATACACTTGTATTTCTAAAGTATCCATCATATGATTGTAATTATTAGATTTTCTAAGAAATTTTATTTTATTTTTTAATCTGTGGTCAGTAGATACTATCCCGAAGTGAACTGAATTTTTCATGAACTGGTTGTTTTTGATGCCACTGAAAAACCCACTTTCCAAATTAGACCTTGTATTCCTTGGTCGCAAAAAGCAACTTAAATGTAGTAACTGTGAATTAATATGCAAAGTTATATAAATTGGACCCTTCTGTAACTTCTATACTTGGTTTTGAAAGTAAGAGGTAGGTATATGTTCCAGCAGATTAATTATTTGTTTAAAATCGATTAGGTTGGTACTGAAACATTTGTTTACTTCTCGATGTTGCTACTCCCCCGCAACGACATTCATATTCGTAGTTGCTAGTTTAATTTAAACAAGCACAAACCGGTGCATAAATCCGGGCCGAAGTAGTTGGTATATCCGGAATATCCGGCGATCGGAAGAGGCGAATTCTACCCGGATATTGAATATTGATCGGACACCCTTAACCCTGATGTATCGGTCGTAACGGCCCTCCAGGGACGATAAAAGGATATTTGTTGATTATTCAATTGCGTATAGTAAAAAACACAATTGAGTCAAGAATCGGAATCGAGAAATCAATTGATTGATAGCCATTTAGGCGACGAAATCCAATTTCTGTCGAATCGCCACCCGTTTGATTAAGCTGCGACAGAATTCGATATTGTGCTGTATTTCCGACAGTCACCTAATTATTAGGGATTTACTTTGTGATATCGATTTTTTGCTTAATAAACTGACGATATCGTATCAGGTGTTCTTTTAGATGTTTTACCTCAAATTAATAAATATTCTTGCAATTTACTTTCATATCGTCACATAGAAACAGTAATTTTATACAATTATTTTTGTAAACATTACATACATTTCAATAATTATAACACCACAACGAGCGCGGGGTCGCGGGATTGTTTCTAGAGGAATCAGCAATTACAGTTACCTACTCTTTCCAAAAACTATATACACATGCATTACAAAATTTGTCATTTCAGCAGTACAAGTTCAACTTTTTAATATTATACGAGTATATTTTAATATCGTTAAGGAGTGAACCAAAAGGCAAGGTCCGGAATGTTTTTATAAATTACGATGTAAGTTGGTTGTATTTCCACTAAACTTTATAAGGAACGAAGCAAAATTGAATAAGTAATTTATAAACAGAGTAGCCCCAAGGTAAATTTAGAATAATCCACCCGGAACGTAGTTTAAACCCTTTATAATGGCCTAGTTTTCCAGCCACATGCTTACGCTGCCCGAATGCAAACTATAAACTATTCAACTGTTAGCAGTAAGTATAACCTACAAAGCAGACTGGTCTAGGTAGTGTGAAAATAACTTATTCATATCGGCCGTGTTCATGCTACCATACGTGAGTTGCGTACTAATATCACATTTAGACCAACTATTTTTTCAACCCTCTGTGATGTAAGCATGTAAATTTTTTGATAAATATTTTATATGGACATCGGAAGGGACAGCGTCGAGAAAGTGGCGATGATGTCGAATTGAAAGTTGATTGTATATCGTATCGTAAGGTACACGCTACGCAGATGGACTGTCATAAAACTATTTAATCTGTCACTAAATAATAGCTTGAATGTCAACATTCCTGACCGTGGGCGGAAAACAACAAATTTTAACGCGCTGTAAGAGATTATGGTTTCTAAAGTTTAGCTGTTCAAAATTAATTTATTAACACATTAAGTTTGGATAGAAACGAAATTCAATATTTGATTGCCGTCGTTATGACACTTGGTGTTATTCTAAAAAACATAAAAATGATTAATGTTTTCGTTTGCCAAACTGAGAAACCCAACACAAACTCAAGATTTCAGATGTCAAAAATAATAATTTATCTTTTAGAATTTGTACAAGTTTTTCGTAATGTTCGCCTTAAAAAAAAATAGATTCGTCTTGCTAAAATCGCTAGAATATATTTGCATCATTTTCTATTATATCCAAAAAATATCAATATCACGTTCGAAAGTAAGAAAAAAAGCAATTGTCGCGTTCAGCAGCTGCACAAAAGTTGCATAAAGCGTTAGGTATGTTACTTCCATTACACATTATGCACCTGTTAAATCTAGTTCACACTCGATTCCGAATTTGCAATCCGCTAGTGATCCACTTACACAGTCGTACAGAATAAAGTAGAGCAGTTCCCTAAAGCGGTGCAAGGAAACCCGTACAAATATTTCAAGCGTAAATTACCAGGTGAACGGTACGCGGCGAAGTAGAATGTTTATGAATGTCAGAAGAAAGTTTGGAGCGCGAAACTTTTAACGCCTTTTGCGAAGTGAGGATTACACGGGAACTGCGTTAGCTAGGCGCTCCATGATTTTTCTTAAACTCAAACACTTGAATAATCTTGCAGCCGCTAAGCTACTGTGACGGTGTGAATTAAAAAGTTTTCCGTTTGATCCATTTATTGATGGTTTGCGTATTTTTGGTCATTCATCGATGGTTTACCTATCGCGTCATTTTATTTATGACGAAAGTAACTATAGATTTTTTACAATAGCCATTTTGCATTTTTCTACAAAACGAAGTGCTGATTGTTTTTTTGGTATGAGACTATTACTTTCACTCAATTAAATTAAATAGACATTTGATGGCCTATCCAGAGGCGTTCATATAAACCTTTACATAGGGGCACCTTATACTGCTGTGTATAAAGCGCATTTTGCAATGGTTTTGTAAAGGTCGATGTGAACGCCTCTGTACCAATAATATATCACTAAAACAAAAAATGACAGCTCTACCTGTATTTTAACTCAATTCATGTTTATGATTTATTTACTACCAACAATTCTTGAGAAGTAAAACAAATTATTTATAACTCGTTTCTTTAAAAAAAACTAATCAGGTGAAGCAAGATTGGTTTCTTAGTCGTAGTTTGTCATTTGTCAAAAACAACACGTAAAAAATAATACGAGTACGTCAAAAAACCCACATTAACATTTTCACAGCACTAGAGACTAAGCAAAAACTTTTAATTAACCTGCTTACATACTGTTGACAACTTTAGATTGTAAACTAATAAATAAGAACCGGGTATTCAATAAATGTTATTTCACTGAATCATAATGCGTTTGTGCCGTAAAAAAATTATATTGAAGAGTTCATTTTATTTTAGCCGCCAACCAGTCTAGAAGCCAACTAAATATTCTATTTATAAAGAAATGAATTAGCTATTAAAAAAAGGTATCTTTAGTTGTAGTTTCTACATTTCATTCCCTAGTATTACATTGGTGCTAAAAGTGAGATTAAGGTGTTGTTAAAAATAGAATTTTAAAAAGACACCCATATTTCTACACTCCATAAGCCTCTTTAAATGCTATTTTTGTTTGATTATTAAATAAAAAACCAATAGAATCAAAATATCATTAAATTGTACCAGCAAACAGAATGTACTCGTGTATAGACAGTATAATTACCAGACCCAATATATGTAACTGATTGCCGGATTTTGATAGCTGACTTAATTCGGCAAGACATCACTCATCGGGGCAGTAGCTGCGGGCGGCCATCTATACGGAGCCATTCGAACAGTAATAACGGCCGAAAACAAAAACGAGAACTGACTGAGTTCCAATTAATCGTAATAATTGGAAGCGATGGTTACTTAAGTTGGAAAATAACTAGTCAAGTGTAGGCTACTTGCATAATAAAGGTTCTATTTAAGATCATAAACAAGCGTCTGTAGCTTTCTTCCTATAATTCAGGTTGTTTAAGCCCGGTGTGAAAAGTCATTTATATAGGCTCATCCTGAGGTTGACCAGCTCGGTTAGCAGTACTGCATTGCCGTAATTTCAACCAGAAAGCTGTTTTTAATTAGGTGGAGTGAACTCAGAGGCAAGTTATTGATATTCATTCAAATTATCATCAGATCTTATTAGATTTTTGTCCATTCCTAAATTTATCCATCCGTTTCAAGGACCAAGAAGTCATTTGCTTTATTGCCTTGCAAAAATATATTGAAATAACCAAAGTATATCATGCTAACAAAACGCTGATAGCGATTTTTCGCAACACGTTGCAAATCGAGACTTGTTACCAACATTGCATAACGGACCAACCCTTCCACTGCGGACCCCTAAAAAACCGCGGTATTTGTTCCAGCCGCACCTGTGCCCCGCTCCAATTCTAGTTCAATGACGCCGCAATACATTTATTTATCTCAACACAAATAAGGCTGTCCGTCCGTCTGGATGATACACTACCAAATGAAATCGATGAAGCCCGAGTTTCAAATAGGTTTTCTTACACTGCAACTTAATTTCGTTTGGATTGTTTTTAGTTTATTTATGTAGCGATTTCTATTTAGAGCTCATTTGTGTAAATGCACGACAGCAAAACGGCCAGTCACTATTCAAAAAATAATGTTAGGAACGAAGACTACTTCAGAGCGAACGCAACGTGGGACATAAATCCATTTTTAAAGCGCTATGGTGGTGCCTACGTAATGTTAGTGCTAAATTAATGATGTCCGTTTCGGTTTACTAGGGACATAACTCGATTGTAAAATACAAGTTTTTGGTGACTACTGAGCTTAATAAACCAAAATAACAAATACTAATAATTCACCTGGTGTTGAATATTGTTATGTCGAGTTGTAAACTAATTTATAAAACAATTTGAAATGAAGATAATTCTGAATTCGTCTTCTCTGATTATAATGTTAGATTTTAGATAATTTTCCCATTGATTCCCAGTGAATATAGTCGTTGGTCAAACTATTAACATATCGTTACATGGTTTTACTTTTAACATATTATCTGGTTTTGTATAGATTTGTATTCAAATTGAGAATTGGAGAATATTCCTCAACAAAAAACAAAAAAAATACATAAAGAAGATTAAGTTATTCATTTTAATGTCTACCAGCGCAAAAACATTGCCATATGTCTTTCAATCGTCACATCTTATTTAAACACTATAAGTTCATGTTTTTAATGCTGCTTCAATAATGGCGTGTGAATTGTTGCAGAACCACAAACTTAAAATTTCAGTATCACATTCTTTTTAACAATATTTATAACATACACCTCAATTTAATTTCGGGAAAGTACACATTGATATTCTTGTACCCTTTATTTAAACAGAGCTTCTGCGAGTACATACTCAGAGACTGGTGAACACACTTAATTTTAATTTTGCAAATACATAAAGATAAATTAATAATAACACCCAAACACACTACAATATCATTTTTTCTTAGGTTATTTGTTGTAGGTGGTAATCACATCCATGAACTTCAGCGCTATAGGTAGAACCTCTACCCTTTGCACCATTTGCAATCACCATTTCAAAATATGCAAGTCTTCTGTCTGGAATGCGGGAGATGTGAGTCCATTTCCATCTGCGGCAATGTACCTGAAGTATATTATTTAATTAAATAGTTATATTATCGGTGTTAAGTCCTAAGTGGTATTTTAACCAGGAAGGAAAGTTTTAATTGAAAATCAAAAGTATGCTCTTAGGCGTCCAACCTCCCAAGAACGATAACGATTTTGACAAAATGAGTTAAGTACAATATAAGTTATTGCACAACAAAAACCTAACAACAGGTTGGTATGAAATAAATAAAATATGATGCTCAACAATTAGAGGGTCAAGCATACCTTAAAACCGTTTTAGGGTGTAAGCATTTATAGAGGCAAATTGCCCTAAACTCACCGTAATTTCGGAACCATTATCACATACCTTAGTTTCATTATGAGTAGTTATTTATTGGTCAGTCAAGAATCAAGACGCGACAGAAAACCCATCTTCGGGGAGGTCCGGTCAGATCAATTTTTACAGTCTGCTGGCCGGCTTCAAAGAATCCGCCCGTCAATTAATTGGTGGTAATTTAAGACGCATCTTACGGTCGGCTATTACAGCATAGATTATTTATTTGGAAGTATACACACGTAATACGGTAAGTTATAAATAAGTTGACTGGCCTGTTGGCGCAATGGCATCGATCCTGCCTTTAGCGCCGGAGGTCGTGGGTTCGATCCCCACCCATGACGAATATTTGTGTGACGAACATATGTATTTGTTGTGTGTCTGGGCGTTATTATCTATTAAAGTATGTATTTAGAAATATTCAAGTATGTTTATCAGTCTCTGACGCCCATAATACAAGCTCTGCTTAGTTTGGGGTCAGATGATCTTGGTGTGAATTGTCCCAGATATTTATTCATTTTATTTATTTATTTATAAAGATAATTTTGGTGTTTAAAGAAAAATCATTTTTTTTCTTATTATATCTATTATTCACAGAATACATTTAGTAGATAGATACTCGTACCTGTCATTACAAACTTCTTTATTCATGTTGACATATTGCATGTATTACTTCATACAAGTACCTGATCGTGAAATCTGACTAATTATCAATAATGTTACTTCTAGGCAATGTTTAATTACCCGGTAGATACCTACCACTTTGATGTAAATGATACTGTGCTCTTTTTTAATTACGTTCCATATAAACTTCGCAATTCGATTATCGAGTAATTACTCATTGATATACGATAATGAAAAGAGTTAGCTGTTTTTATTCGCCGGTACAGTCAGCACCAGAGCTAGTTTTCCAATTATAAATTCAGCAAGTTAGAAACTAGGGTGTTGGTGTACTTTTTTCAATAATTCGCCGCATATTTTCAAAGCGGGCGATGCTAGACATGCACAGGCGAGGGTCATGTCAGTTGAAAATGTCGTAAAATACTCGTTAGTAGTAAGCTACAGCACAGATTACTTAATAATTACTACGTAACAGATAAATCACTCCACAGAAAATTGGCAATTTTGTCAATTGTGAATGCGTGCTGTCATGTGACAGGCATTGTATTGCCAGGGATACCTCTTTCGATATAGATATACGTCTACAGTCACGTCACGAGTTGCCACTTTAAATTTACATTATCGTCCGCGTTAAAAAATGTATTGGGATTTGACATTGTCATGTCATGTCATGTGTCATCCCAATACAATTTTTTTACGCGAACGATAACGTAAATTTAAAGTGGCAACTTGTTGTAGACGAACAGTAGTCAGAACTTACAGTACGTCATCGCGTCAGTTCAACCGCAACGCTCGCGTCCAAAAGCTTCACGCGGCTATTGACAACCAACTGCCAAAAGGGTCTAGGAAGACCAGGCGGCTGGTAGGCAATTATCGTGCGCGAGTACATGGAGGGACAGAGGCCTGGCTAAAGCTCAAGTGTGACTTTAGTACCGTCTGCTCGTCGTAGAGTGCGAGTTTCTTATGGTAAAATTTCTGAATGTTCTAACATTTTTGTATTCTAATACAAAATACCTAGCAATAAAAAAAATCGTATAAGAACCGAAATTATTCTACCTTGGGAATGAATAACCTAACAATAGATTAGCCGTTAATAACCGTCGCAACGTTTCGTGGGGCAGTTAATTAAATATTTTATTACATTTTATCTCGAGCGAGAATGGAACTCACGATCGTGAGCGCCACAAGCAGGACGTCTACCCATTGCCAAACCGAAAGTCGAACTAATGTTTTTCAGATGAAAACATTTTGATCAATATGACTACTTTTCACTGCTTTCATGATAAATACATAATCAAATATCGTCCACAGCTCCAATTTCACGGCTCGTTCATTTTCTCGGCATAAAATATTAAAAGTATCAAAAACAGATCACTCCGGCTAATTCGAATTTTGCCTTGCTGAAAAACCTTGGAAATATTAAATTAAGCACGCATCGGCAGCAAACATAATACGGTGTGCTTACTTCTGACGATTTTTTGCTCGAAAAACTCCGCTGAAAGGAGCCCGGCAGTAATTTGGAAAACAAGACTTTCCTGTGAAAGTACGGTCCTATTCACAAACATAAATCTAAGTAAATAACGCACGAATCTCCAATTTTATGAAAACCAATCGTGCCACTCTTCTACGCTTACTATGACGTCATCAGCATTATTTAGTCCATTTAAATATTTAGTTCATTAAAAGAGGGAATAAGTGAGCATGGACTCAATCAAGAATCGTTGGAAGAGGTGCACTGCACTCTTTTTTGATCCGCATAATTTATTTTATTTTTAGTCTGTGGTCGTATTAGTCGGTTCGGCCGATACGAGCGTTCGAAGTGTTCGAACCTATCACATTTGCTTTTTAGCAGATCTTATAAAACGGCGGCTAACATTGAAAGGTGCTACCAAGTATTGGCGAAACGAGTCCATTTTTATGCCATAATTTATTATTACTATGCAATCTTTAAAGCGTCGTGGCCTAGTCGTCCCGAGTTCAAATCTGGCCAGAACCAAAATTTTTGTGTTTATTGTTAAACTGACTAACTCTCCGGTGATGGAAAACATCGATGAAAAACCAAATCAACCCGGATAACGGCGAAAAGCTCACCACCTACCACGTTGGGTTCTAATACCATTGGTAAAAGGAGGCTTCTGAGTGATCCGTTCGGACGGGGATAGTGTTTTTATGCAAAACTGGACACGCGTCCATATCTTGAAGGACACCAAACTGTCCTATAATAATTTTAATTCTTTTCCGAATAACTGCACTAACTAACATAGGCTAGAACACACTGTTACTAACATAATTGGCACTCGCCTGAAATAAATAGTTTTTTTTTTGAGTTTTCCGAATACGAAGCGTCCATTTATTAGCACTGTACAATGATAAAAGGACAAGGTAAATGCTTTGCAGGTATAGATTGAATGTTTCCAGTGAAGTATGGAATGATATCGAGTTACTTGCTTCTTCTCGATGGAATCAACCGCCAAACCGATGGGAGAGTCGCATTCTACTTATTTATGACTATCTGTCCTCAGCTGTTTCGCCCGCGTACACTGTCTTTCCCGTCAAAATATAGTCTGAATTAAAAAAAAATACCTATGTCACTCCCTGATAATGTAGTTTTATATTGGTGAAAGATTTTTAAAATCGGTCCAGTAGTTTAGGAGCCAATTCAATACAAAGAAACAAAGCTTTCCGCTTTATAATATAAGAATAGACTGATATGTTTTTACTTTTATGGTATTTAGTAAATAAATGTTATAATAGGTGCTTTAACTTTTTTAAATACATTTTAGAAGTAAATATTTCGCTGGAGATTTGGTTGTTTTAAGATTTAAAAAAGTCATTGCGGTCTTTGATCGATCGCTGTAAAAACAATCACCTGGTAGCAGTGGCCACCACATTAGAAGCATACAAAAAACAAAGCAAGGTGCCTCGCCTCGAATGATAGCTCATCTTCAGACGTGTCCGGTCAGCTGTTCATCGGGTTATCCGTTCATTGTCATCGCAACCGCCGAGCAGGTGACAAAATATTGTTCGGAATAAGACGCTGTCGTTGCGTCAAATGGGACGACAAATGAAACAAAACAACAAGTTTTAAAATACTAATCACTGATTATACCTTAACTCCTCCGTGGCCGAGTGGTTTCAGAGCTCGGCCCGAATCCCGGAGGTCCCAGGTTCAATTCCCAGGTTGGGCAAAGTGTGTTTTCGGATTTTTCGGAACGTAGCCCGGGTTAGTGATCGCCGAGCCGCATTTTGCAAGCGTGGTGATTAAGCCAAAACCCATCCATTGTAGCGATGACTTGAATTCAATGATGGAGGCCTTTGCCCAGCAGTGGGACAGTATATATATATATATATATATAGGCTAATTACAATACTGATTATACCATCAGAACTTCGCCATCTGATACGTGAAAAAACTCTCACGCATTTGACCAACAATAAATTAGAATGTGGGAATATTTAAATGTAAATACTGAAATCTAGACCGTTTTATGCACAAAACAGTCTTCTGCCGTGTATTCCAAACCTTCAAGGTATCCCCACATGAACAGGACCATATGAATTCCGTACGTATTTTCCTCTATTTTCTAAAATGGGATTCCGAGCATATTTCGATAGTCTCGCTTGCTGACCAAGCCTTTCAATTCTTGTTAGCTACGTTTACATCCACATCAGTTATACGATATAGATACCTTTGTTTCGTATTTAAGCTTGCGACTTCATTATTTTTCAGAAACTTTCTAGTCATTTCGAATTACGTTTAGAGGGCCAGAAACATTTGTTATGGTTTTATTTTCTATTGTAAGTAATTTATTCAACATTACATTAAAGTATGCATTAGATTATAGTAGTAGATCTTTAAAAAAAGCTAATATGAATGCGAATGAATTTATAGGACTCAAAAAAAGTGGGTTCATCAGGTCATGTCTTGCAAATTACTGTGTTACAAAATTATAAATCATGCTACTATACGACACAGATTGACATTTATTTATGCAATTACAGACACAGAAATATGATAAATGGTTGCATAGATCGATTTTTTGGTTTCCTAACCACAATGATGTTTTGCCGATTCTGATTATAAAGGATTTTATAAATACTGAACGCGCCTCATTATGTCACAAATGCAAATCAGTTGAAAATCTAATGTTTCATTTGAGTAAAGTTAAATTAAAATATGCGCGTTAAGAGACAGATTCTCGGCCGTTAAAGGTATTTCTATAGGCATATCATTTTTTTGTCTGAATGGGATATTTATGTTAATATAACATCATGAAATATGTATCTGTTTCTTGGTTTTGAAAGGAGACCCCACATGACTTGTATTCGCATATAATTGAAGTTTCTGTGATTTTTATAATCATTAATTTCTTTACAATTGTTTCTGACAATAACGTGACCAAAACAAATAACGTAAAATTTACGTGTTTTACAGTTTTAACCACCAAAATAACGGTAGAGTCGAGAAGTTAGTCAGTATTTAAATAATAAAGAGTAGCATAAGATAAAGTTATTTTTATTTAGTACAAATTGCATACATTTGTACTAAATAAAAATACACCGCATATGCCGCCGGACTCACGCCGAGTCGAAATTCTAGGGCTCAGACATGCCACTAGGTAGTATGGTAGTAATTCTAGGGCTCAGACATGCCACTAGGTAGTATGGTAGTAATTCTAGGGCTCAGACATGCCACTAGGTAGTATGGTAGTAATTCTAGGGCTCAGACATGCCACTAGGTAGTATGGTAGTAATTCTAGGGCTCAGACATGCCACTAGGTAGTATGGTAGTAATTCTAGGGCTCAGACATGCCACTAGGTAGTATGGTAGTAATTCTAGGGCTCAGACATGCCACTAGGTAGTATGGTAGTAAGGCGATGAACGCCTTATATTTTAAGGACCTGGTACATATCGAGACCTATTATTACTTTACGACCCGATTAGCGTAGTGCGCTGTAGCACGGTTTCTCGCCTCCATTTCCTTAGTGTCCTGGGTTCGATTCCCGGTCAAGTCAATTTAAGAAACGATCTTTTCTGAATTCGCTCGTATCTGGGTGTGCTGGGAGACGCCCCTATTCGTTATTCGTTTAGCATTAGGATGTCGGCAAAGCGATTGACCACTGCGACCAGGATTGATCTATTGTGGTCATCATCCTCTCAAAGATCACTCTCCAGGCCTACAGCCATCATGAACTGAATTATTTTCCTGGGAGTGATGTCAATGGCGTCCGAAGGGGCAAGACGCCCCTAGCTAATTTCCTTGTGCGATACCTCGTAACACAGGGATATTACTCCCTACTTCGAGACCATTACAAAAGGTTTGTTGTATAAATATTTATATATTTATCATTATTAATTTTAGTATTATTATATCCGTAAATCAAAATAGAATTTTGATCTTAAAGGCAAATCTGTGCCCCATCATCAAAATTATCATTCGCAGTCTCAAGATGATTTCAGCTGCAATCAAATTCAGATGCATTCCAGAAGTCTAGTTCTTTTCCCCTATGACCGGCAGTTTCTTGCGCTTTAGGTAACTATTCCCAAAAACATATTTATAACAGTTATATACATTAGGAAACATAGAGTTAATTATCATTTACCAGTACGAGGTGAATAATGTTCATGATTGTAATTCTTCATGAATGACATTATTTACTTAGAAACTTGTAATGTAGAGCAAACAAACTAAATTAATTTAAATAAGTTTTACGACTTCCTTAAGCACATTGAATTTCACTATCTTATCTTTAATTAAAATAAATTACGTGCTTGTTATATTAATATAGAAATCTTTCTCTAAGGCTGTATAATCTTTAATAGTTCAATCAACCCGTTCTACATATTATGCAAATTTATTGTTCATATAATTTATAACTGATAATTAGCATAGAAATGTCACACTATGATTAATAACAATTAGTATGTACGAAGTCTTTGTAATTAACGTGGCTACTTTGTCATTGGCAGAATATTAATTTGGATAGAATTTGCCAATTAAAATTAATTAACCGTGTATAGTACATAAATTGAGTATTTTTATTCAGATAAACTATATAAATTATAACAATGAGAACCATCAACGAACTGTCTATGTAGCAGTATGGTCTAACTGGACTTTCTGAATGTGTCTTCAACATTAAATAAGTTTTAAGTATTTTATTTTTCGTGTTGGTCAAAAATTATTATTCCAGGTCTTATCTGGCGATCATAATATGTTGGGAGTTTTCATGTCGAATAGTTTCATAGCTAATTATACAAAAAAAAACATTGTAAATAAAACATAACCACATATTTCCTAGAAGAAATTGTACCAAATATATAATAGTCGCTACATTGTGAAGTAATCATTTGTAAATACTTATTAAGTAGTTTTGCCCAGGATTAGAAATAATGAAATTATCTATAATTAGTAATTTAAGTGCATCATCGTTATTTCATTCATGGGGCAATAAAACACTCGGTGTAGTGACACCGTGTCGTCTCCAATGTTTGAAGCAACATTAACAGTAGCAAATGTTGCTTCAAATATTGGAAAGGACATAATAAAGTAAAAGAAGGCAAGTTCACGCTTGCCAAGGCAAAGTTTATCAGCAACAGTCGATAACTCAACAGGAGGAAAATACATTTGTACTTTAAGCTGTTAACGAGCTTCATCAGAATTGTTCCGTTTTGTTATCAAGTTTATGCAACCAAAACACTAAATATCCCTGATGGTTTGGCTTAGAAGCTGAAAAGCTTTGAGTTTTCCGCATATTATCTAAAGTTATAAATAAACACGTACCTTTTAATCCAAATGAGTAAATATTACTTAAAAGTCCACGCGAATTGTTGATAAAGTCACATAAAGTTCACAATCACATGCCCAAATCCAGTTCGGTCACTACACTGTTATTTCTTTTCGATTCTATTCGTTAGCACGATCGCGCCGGGTTGCGGGAGAGAAAGACGTGAGACGTGCGGTCCGCTCGGGAGCGAAGCAAGAACTGCCGGCATATTGTTGGCAACATTTCTAAATATACACCCCCCAAACGTTTTCCGCGCACCCTATGGGCGCAACGCGCTGCATGCAATTTTCTATAAATTTTCGCATAAGCTCTGAAGCCGCTGTCAAAAGCTGTTTTCTGAGGCTCACATTGAAAACGCTATGGGTGCTGGTAGGTAATTGAATTACCTACCTGACGGATTTGCGCTATAAATAAAAAACGGATTAGAGACGGGTACAACATTAACAGATGTATTTTTAATTTTGGAATTTCGCTATAGATACTTTTCGATTTGAGCCTTTGTTTTGCTGTTTTATTCGAACAAAGGTGTGGAATACAAAATAATGGTACTGAGTTTGTATTGAACTACTTTATCTGGCTTGAACAAAGTAACTAAAGTGCTCACATCGGAGGTTTTAGATTAAATCGTCCTAATCCTACGCAATGGAGCTTTTTGACCAATTTGTTAGTCCTTGGTTAGGAATTTTATTTGAAAAAAACAGATCAGTTTTTAGTCAAACAGGCATTTTATATCAAACACCTAAAAAACAATGCTAATAAATGTAGCAGGGATGTTGGTTAACTTTTTTATACCTTTATAAATCCCGTTTTTATTACTTTTTCACCAAATAGTTTCTTTTCTGCAGAACTTAGTGTCCTGGCCAACAGCAACATGCTACAAGCATTTGTAGCATATTCAATGTGGCAATTACTTAGGGTACCTTTAAATGTTTTCTAGAAGATACACAATAGCGTGTTACTTGTGCCTACCATGAGTTTACATGACAGTTTGCGTTTGGAAGCTTTAATTTCTTGAGGCATATGTACCTATGCATTTAGCAATATTGAAGTTGTCTAATCCGTTTCGCTTAACGGTTACGAGTGCTGCCGGTTCAATTCGTTGAAGTTTTCCCGAATGAATAGGAAATTTTGCTTAGAAACCAGGGCATTAAATATTAGTAGTTGTTTTCAATATTGGTCAATGGTCATGTTTTTTAATAACAACCCATTTTTCGCCACTATTGGTCCATGACCGTTAAGTATACAAAACCTTTTTAGCTTACCTTTTAAATCATTCGATGCCTACGTCATAAGTGGCTAACCTACTGATAGTAATGGTAGAAACAGATTCAATTGGTTTAGGTGATGTAGCATTTTGAAAAGCTAAATTTAAGATAATATAGTGCTGAAATACTACATTCAGAATTTCTTTTTACAATTCAAACGTTGATAGAACAGACAGGTCTAGTTGCTT